>BSBM01000289.1:4670000-9882500 GCA_027924585.1 Larix kaempferi | reverse complement strand
GATGATGATGATGATGATGATGAAGAGGATGATGATGGTGATGGTGATGGTGATGGTGATGGTGATGGTGATGGTGATGGTGATGGTGATGGTGATGGTGATGGTGATGATGATGATGTTGATGAATATGATGATGATGATGAAGATATGATGACAAGATATTTACCTTGGTCTTCAATAAAGTCTTATGAGCTTGGACAACATTATAATAGAATGGTTATGAGTGATTATTCACTCCTATAAAGAATGCACTTTATAGAACTACCAAACTAGTTAGTTACGATCTTCCTCTTTTAAGACACCAGACTAGGTACATAAGTCTTGATTCTTCATGTGCACAAATATAAGAACATGAGGCTTCACAGGGCCCAAAAAGTTGTTTTTTTTACTACTTCCTCAGATCATATTGAATTGTCAGATTCATCCTTGGAATGGGTGGTAGGAGCAATGCTTATTTTTTCACTCAATTGGTTTCTCCCCTTATCACGTAGACGTCTTCATTTACTGGGCTCCCCCTAAAATTGTGATGATGAAGATGATGATGATGGCGAATATGATGACGATGATGATAATGAAAATGATGACGCTGATGAAGATCATGATAATGGAGATGATGATGAATTGGATGGTGATGACGATTATGAATATGATGATTAAGATGAAGATGCTACTGCTGCTGATTATGATGATGATAACGAAGATGTTGATGATGAAGATGATGATGAAGATGATGATGATGATGATGATGATGATGATGATGATGATGATGATGATGATGACGATGATGATGATGATGATGATGATGATGATGAAGAAGAAGAAGATCATTATGACGATGATGATGATGACGATGATGATGATTATGAAGATGATGATGATGATGATGATGACGAAGACGATGACGACGATGGTGATGACGATGAAAAGGATGATGATGATTATAATGAGGATGATGATCATCGTCATTGTTGTCATTATCACCATCATCTTCTTGGTCTTCATCATGATCATGATCATCGTCATCATGATCATCATGATCATGATCATCGTCATCATGATCATCGTCATCACCATCGTATTCGTCCTTGAAGGGACTTATGTATAGGATCTCACTATAAGCAATGAAACGAATACAAATTATGACAAAATCCTAGCTAAATTAAATTAAAAACATAGATTTGTTTAACTAAAATTAATTTAAAATGCAACAAAATATAAAATATGCAAATAAAAAAACCCAAAATAAACTAAACAAAAAAAATAATATGCAAATAAAAAAACAAAACAAAACACAAAATATAAAATATGCAAATAAAAATACAAAAAAACATAGAAGGAAGAGACTCCCGCACACTAGTTCATTAACAACATCCAGAGCAAAACAACAAAGAAAAAGTTCACTCTCGTGCACTAGTTCATTAGCAGCATCCATAGCACTGGTAATTTGATGAGCAGAGCAGTGGTAAATCGAGGAGCAGGGTCTACCAGTCCAGAGGATACTAACGTTCCCAGGGGAGGCAATCCGGTGATAGTATAGAGGATAATAAAGGGCCCAATGAATTCGGTAAGCCCATTAACCCTGGCAGTGTAGTGATGCAGGTCCCGGGGAAATCCAATGGACCTCTGCGCTTTGCACATGAATCCTCTACCCATCTCTTATAGAAATCAGCTTATTCGAGCATCTATTAGGATTTAAACATGAATTCACCCCCAATCAGACTATACCAGTGAAGTCTGTAAATGATTTAGATACATATTCTTTGTGTATTTGTATTGTTCAATAGTACTTGCATAAATTTCAGGCATTTAATTATAAATTCACATACCCAGTAAAGAAATAAAAAGTTCCTTACAACAATTCATCTATTCAAACACAACATATACATATACACCAGAATCACTTTGTTTCTTCATAAAATATCTTACAAAGCTTTGAAATTCAATCACGGATCGATTCTCAGAAACATATGCCACAAATTTGTTTATATTTGCTCCAGACAACCAATAGGAGCAAGCCATCCTCTTTGATCCTTTACAATTTCAAATGTGCATGGTAGGGAGTGGGAGTCATACCCAATGCTATTCCACCTCATTTCATGCTTGAAATTAAAAACAAATGGTGTGTTTTTTGCAAAATTGACCGAATCTAGCCCAATTTTGGACAATTTTGTGCATGGGTCCACTTTCCCTCCGTGTATGAAATTGCATGAAATTTGGAAAAAATGGGCAAAATATGGCCAATTTTGGTGTAAGTTAAAGCGTTCTAGGAGGAGGAGCATTGGGCACTTAACCCTTAGAGCTTGGGACCTACACTCCTTGCAGGTTGGACACTTGATTTGATGATGCTTGGGTTGAGGAGGATACTTCATGGAGGTTGGTGATGGAACCAAGGAACTATGTTGAGGAGGAGAGTTGGACCTTTGTGACCACATTGTCATACAATAGAGTACCATTGCGCACATGTAGCACATAGTTAGAGAAGGAGTACCTTGCATGAGGAAACTTGCATATCAAACCACTGTGGAAGAGTGAGTGTTAGACTAATGTCGCCGAGTTTCGGTGGGAAATCCATGAATGAAGCAATATGACCACCTCCCGTTCCAAATTGAATCCCAAACATGATCTATATGAGGGGGAACCCCATACCTCTTTGCATGCATTAACTAGTCAAGTGGCCCAAGAAACACACTTATATATCCGTGTTGCGAACAAACTCCAAATCAAATCAAATCGTGGCTTATACTTAAAAGTAATTCAAATATAAATATCTATAAAATAAATTACACCTTTGAGAGAAAATTAGCTTTTGATAGATTTTTTGGGAAGAAATAACTTTTGATATTAAAACATTACAAGTAAATATATTTGCACTCTAAATTATATCCGCTTGGTAACTTATATTCTTGTTTTATCGAGTGTAGGTACCACCAAATATGTATTTGTTAGATCTATCTTTCTCAAGTGATGATGAATATATACTCAGAGAGCTTGAAAGTGGCACGTGTTGTACTAGATCTAGCGGTTCTATCAACTAGATCTGAAAAGGTAAGGAAAATATTTTGTAGATGCATGCAGTATTTTATTGCCAACAGAGGGTCATATAATTATGATGCTGAGAGCATAGTTGACATTGAGTTTCCCTTGAGGTATAGACATCTAGTGCAACGATGGGTACCTAATAAGCTACCTCAAGTGGAACCATATTTCTTCATCAATGGGAGGATGTATCGCATTGCTCCTTCGTCCCTACATGGATTGGGGTTATTTTCCATGGATGGAATAAAGGTCGGCTATGGCACTGTAACTGAATTGATGGAGTATGTCAGACCATTATATAGATACAATAACTAGTTGATCTTGGTCCAATATACTTGAAGTATGTGGAGATAAGAGTTGCCACAAATTATATGCAACTAGCAGAAAACAATAAAAACAAAGGGGCGACTATGTATATTGATGGGAGACCAAAAGCATCTGGAAATGTTGTTGGATTTATAAATAGTACATGGATAGTGACATCAACTAAGCAACCAAATTATGAATTTGAGGGACACGAAGAACATCGTATATTTGTATGTGCAACAAAAACAATACTTCCAGGTGAAGAGTTGTTGATCGATTACAACTTTAATGAAATAGATGTGGCTTCCACGGTCCAGGGTAACCGTGGAAGGTCACACACTATGCCTCATCAGGTAAATGCTAAATATAGTAACTAAACATGACTACAATAACTAAATGTTTCAATTTTTTCTGTTAACATTCGATTTCCACCGTTGACATTCAATTTTTTTGTGCTTATTCGAGTCCATACTGCTGCTTGCTATGGCTTTGTTTTTTTATGCGTTGACGGTATTTGTTTGTTTTGAGGGATACTTGGTGTGCTGGTTGATTTTTTGGGGTTGATCTTTACTGTGCCATACCTCTTTGAGTGGTTGGTTCTTCTGTTGTACTTGTATGTTCTTCTTATCAACATTTATGATCTCTCTCTCTCAGCTATGTTTATGCCCTTTACTAAGGACCAATTTGTTCTAGTTATTGACTTGCCTTTGAGAGGAAAGATTTGATATGAAAGTTAAAATCTTAGTACAAGAAAGGTTCTTACCATCAGGTAAGTCATCAAATATGATTTTTACATGTTTTTTCTGCGATTTTGTTGTGTTGTTTTTTGTTTAATGGCGCATACAATATTTAATGGTAGTCTTGCAACATGGTATGTCTTGGTAGGTGGTAGTATGATTCCTTGTTATTGGTTTCTAATTTTTCTGGTGCTAAGGAATTTGTATATATAAACACTAAGGTTCCCACACTCTTCATTAATGTACACCACTTCATTCATGGGTTCTCCATTTCAACACATAATTTTCATCTCTTTCAACTTTAACACTTGCACCTACTAGCCCTTGCGAGTATTAAGGTTGAAAGAGATGAAAATTATGTGTTGAAATCAAAATAAAATACGTGTATGTGCAACAAAAACAATACTTCCAGGTGAAGATTTTTTCATCGATTACAACTTAAATCGAATAGATGTGGCTTCCATGTTCTAGAGTAACCTTGGAAGGTCACACGCTATGCCTCATCAGGTAAATGCTAAATATACTAACTAAACATGACTACAATAACTAAATGTTTCAATTTTTTCTGTTAACATTCGATTCCACCGTTGACATTTGATTTTTTCATGCTTATTCTGAATATTTCCATGTGATAACATGCTTATTACATTTTTATGCTTATCTCATTTTTTATGTTACAATTATTGATTCAAATTTTATTGATTGATTTATTTTGTCAGGGTGGCAGTAGTGGAAAGCTACATTCTGCTTCCAAGGTCCATGGTGATGGTGGAAGGTCACAATCTATGCCTCGTGATGTAAATGTTAAATATAGTAAATAAATATGACTACAATAACAAAATGTTTCGATTTTTTTGGTTAACATTCGATTTCCATCGTTGACATTCACTTTTTCCGTGCTTATTTTGAATATTTCCATGTAATAACATGCTTATTACACTGTTATGCTTATCTCATTTTTTTATGTTACCATTATTGAATCAACTTTTATTGATTGATTTATTTTGTCAGGGTGGCAGCAGTGGAAAGCCACATTGTGCTTCCACGGTCCAGGGTGACCTTGGAAGGTCACAAACTATGCCTCATGAGGTAAATGTTAAATATAGTAAATAAATATGACTGCAATAACAAAATGTTTCGATTTTTTCAGTTAACATTCGATTTTCACTGTTACCATTCACTTTTTTCATGCTTATTGTGAATATTTCCATATGATAACATGCTTATTACACTGTGGCAGGGGTCTTCTCATCGCCATGGAGCAGAACATCTATCTTCTCCTTCGGAGGTAAAAGTAAATATTATTGCAATATTTCATTTTTGTTTATGTTGCAGTTATTGACTCAACTAAATATAGTAACTAAATATGACTACAATAACTAGAAACTCCAATCCCAGAAGATTTCCATGTGACAACATGCTTATTACACCGTGGCAGGGGACTTCCCATGTTCGTCATGGAACAAAACGTGTGTCCTCTACTTTTGAGGTAAAAATAAATATTATTGCAATATCTCATTTTATATTATGTTACATTTATTTTCATAACATTTATTTAATGATTTATTGTGTCAGGGTGAAGCCAATGGAAAGGCACCTACTTCTTCCATGGTCTAGGGTGTCCGTGGAAGGTCACACTCTGTGCCCTATTAGGTAAGTGTTAAATATAATAACTAAATGTTTCGATTTTTTTCTGTTAACATTCGATTTCCACTGTTGACATTCGCATTTTTTGTGCTTATGATGAATTATTGATTGATTTATCGTGTTAGGGTGAGGACCGTGGAAAGGCACCTACTGCTTCCATGGTCCAGGCTAACCATGGACAGTACCCACTAGAATTAGATCAGTACAGGGTAACCGTGGGAAGTCACTGGCCACAACACCGCATCAGGTAAGTGTTAGTTCTTAATAGTAACTAAATTTCATTACAATAACAATGTTTGAATGATGTTAAAATTATTTTGCTTAATTTTTTTGTTTGATGAATTTAGTCCAGTGCACTTGATCTGGGTGATCAGGAGCTTGAGGATGAAATTTACTATTCCATAGACCCAATGGAAACTATGAAGAAGGCACTGAAAAATGAAAACATAGAAATGCTTTCCTTGGCTTGCACAAGGCCCATGACACATGAGATCAGGGAAAGGATTGAAGAGATGAAAGAATGAATAAAATATTATGGGTTAAGTGGCATATTCACATATTTTTTTAAGATATGACATGATTTCATATCTGATATTATGTTTTCTATTTTTCCAAGTGATTTGCTAAAGTAAAGTTTTTCGTTTGTAGTATTTTTTACGACTCGTGACTAGAGAAACTGTCGAGACATGTATAGGTAGCAGTGATGCTCCAATGCAGCAACAATGTCGACAAAGCAATGTACCAATGAGGCTTTTTGACACTCCTGTGGTTGGCCTCGAATCCATTGATGAGGGCACTGATTTAGATCAGCATGACATGCCGGAGCATGATGAGACGGAGACTAGGACTCCACATGACTACGGAGATGAACGTACTGTAGATGACCAGGAAAATTTTCCTGGAGCAGCACGAGTTAAAAGCACCAAATCACTAGATCTCACCTTTCTAGTGGATGATGATTTTGTTTTGATCAATATTCAAAATATTGCAGGTATTTATAAATTAATTTATTCATTTTAATCATGAAATTGAAATTAACATACGTTGAAATTATTAAAAATTAATGGATTACACGTTTCTGTAGGAAACAATGTATTCTACAAGAATTTGAATGACAAAGCATTGGAGATGTTTGGCCCCACCATTCTCACATGGTGGAATAGCCAAGATAGCACAAAGAGAGATGAATTGATAGACCACATGGTAAACTTGTTCGGAAATACATTCAACAGGAAAGTGGTTGCAAAGTTAGCCGACGAGAATGAAATATACCAGGGCCCAATATAGGGATAAATTGCAACTTGACCTCAAGCATGAGCACCCTCCCATGGTTCCAGAGAAAGAGTGGAAGGAACATAGAGGATGCAAAGGAGAACTTGCTAAAAATACAAGGAAAACAACCACGGCCTGGAAAAGCAAGGTACAACACATATCAACGTTTTAGTGAAATATGCTCATTTATTTTTTTCTTTTTTGTTCTAAGTAAGAATTATGATATCTAACGTTTTTCAAAATTTTCATATATAGGCTACCTGACACCTCCAATTAAACCAAGGCTAGAGTGGAAAAGCATGGGCAGCATAGACTGGGCTAGGGTGGCTATAGAGCCTGAATCGTAAGAATTAAATGATTAACTGTGGGGAATATTTATTTGACAGTAGCGAACAAATATCTGTTTTTGATATTGGAAATTTTAAATGTGTTATGCATTGCAGGGAAATACGTTCCAAGATGCTGCCACCGAGGAAGACCTAAAGCTTGGTTTCAAGTATGGTTTTAAAAGTGTGATTGAATATTGGGTAAGCTTGGGGCAGATTCCAATCTCCCCAATGACACAGATGTAGGTAAATAAAATGAATAAGGACATCATTGCAGTATACTATTAAAGTATATTTAGTTTTGATTATATCACCAATAAATAAATATTTATGCTTTCTTTTGAGCAACAGTGCAACCGCAACAGTGAATCTAGCGCTACTCAGCATGTACTAGTTGATGTTGGGGTGTGCATGTCCCATGATAGTGGGGAGCAGAGTATCCATTCTGGTATGTGTGCGTTGGAAATAGAAATATCTACTGTGATTATATATATTTATTTCCTGACGTATACTTATAAATTTTCTTCTTTCAATGGAAGACCATGTAGCTCAAGAGGGTGAATCACAAGAGGAATTAGAAAGAGAGAAACAATTAACACACCAGCTATCACAGCTACACAGACAGGTAAAGATCAATATTGTAATTTTAATCAAAATAATGAACTATTAATTTCAATAATATTTCAACATATCGATATGCCCACTTTCGTTGTTGCAATTCACGCCCCTTCAGAAATGCCTCCATACCCTACTCAACGACGTATAAGAAGTATGATACATGAGGGCATGGAAACACAAACACTAGCAGGACATGGCTCTGTAGATATTCCACCAAATGATGATGATAATACCCCAATCGTCAATTTTTACAATGCAAAAAAGCAGAAATCAAAGAAAACCTAGATGTATAAATGCATGGCTTGTAATTGGATGTATATCAATGTTGTTTGTCTGTAAAATTATTTATATGAATTACCTCAATATGCTTCAATGTTTTTATGTTTATATGTTTTGATGACTAGCCTAGTTATGCATGAATGTTTATATGTTTTCTATGTAAACAACATCATTTATTGGGTATGGGGAATTGCGAGCGATGTGAGGGGGGGAGGGGCCAATTGAGCTTCCACCTTCATGTGGTTGGTCCTGTTTAGTAGAGAATATAAAACTATTCTCGAAATAGAGAGGAGCTCAATAAGGTATAAATACTCTTTTATTAATATGTATTAAAGATGGTTGTAAATTTTTAAATGCATGTCTATTTCTTAAAATATTGTTAATAAATTTAACATTTCACGGTTCATTGATTTCTATAGGACTTTGTAGTAGGATTTAAATGATTATTTATTTGCTTATATATTATTTACTCATATAGAAATTCCGTCTTTGATGATTTATGCGGGTCTTGGTGGTGGAAATGCATCTCGTGGACAACTCTTATCAAGTTGTATGGGCGAATGGATATGGAGAAAGGACAATGATAAGGTAAGGGTTTTGATGTGTTATTTATCCTTAATGTTTTTTTCTTTATCCTTAAGTTCTATTTCATTCTATTAAGATACAAGAGATCCAACCAATAGTAAATAAGTACTTTTAGACTATCATCCAAACTAGGAGACAACCTTCTACATAAAATAAAAATGCTTCTTAGTAACGTAAGAATATGTTTGCTAATTGGAAATCCGGGGTATATTAGGCCACCTACCGAAGTTACAAGTCCCAGTAACATCTTAGCCAAAGGAAATGGCTTGCATTATGTGGTTTCTCTTCTTCCTTTAATTTTTATTTAAATTGCTTGCATTAACATATTTTTTTATTATTTATTTATTTTTCAATAAAGAGAATTCAGTGCACCTTTTTTTTTTTGCAGTATGATGAATTCTCACTAGTAGCTCTTCACATGTAGTAGAGCAAGTGATGTTATTTCACTAAGAGTGTCTCCAAGGCAATTATGATATGGTTTCTAAACTACAAATTGCATTCAACTGTGCAACCTGCTTCTCATCAATGCCAATAGGTGATCTATGATGAAATTTTTGTTATATGAGATCATGCATAGTAAAAGAAAAGAAATAAGTTGTCATTTTTTTGTTGATTAATATGTCTCTTTCCTATCATGTGCTCAAGGGAAATTTTCTTTTGGGCATATTTGGTACTAACTTTGACCAATTTTGGCCATGCTAGAGGTGGTTGCATAAGAAGGATTAGTTTTTCATTTTCATCTCTTCCAATAATGTGCAAATTCAAAACAGCTTACCATCAGGTAAGTCATCAGATATGATTTTGACATGTTTGTTCTGCGATTTTGCTGCATTGTTTGTTGGCACTACCAAGATCCTACATAGTTTTTTCACGTGAACAACTACTCTTTTTCCCTAGGGGTTGAGTTATTTATTTATTTTTCAATAAAGGCGAATTCAGTGCACCTTATGTTTTTTGTAGTATGATGAATTCTCGCTAGTATCTCTTCACATGTAGTAGAGCAAGTGATGTTATTTCACGAGGAGAATATAAAACTATTCTCGAAGCAGAGAGGAGCTCAATAAGGTATAAATACTCTTTTATTCCTATGTATTGAATATGGTTGTAAATTTTTAAATGCATGTATATTTCTTAAAATATTGTTAATAAATTTAACATTTCATGGTTCATTGATTTCTACAGGACTTTGTAGTAGGATTTAAATGGTTGTTTATTTGCTTATATATTATTTACTCATAAAAATTATGTCTTTGATGATTTATGTTGGCCTTGGTGATGGACATGCATCTTGTGGACAACTCTTATCAAGTTGTATGGGCGAATGGATATGGCGAAAGGACAATGATAAGGTAAGGGTTTTGACGTGTTTTTAAAGTGGGTTTCGACATGGTTTTTCTCCTGCTTTCCAATTTCTCCGGTTATTTTAATGTTTAGAAGACCTGTCTTGAAATGCATCAAATATATAAATATTTTATGTTTGGGGATCATAATCAACATTTTTAATTTTGGTTTCTATTTTTTAATTGATGCTTACTAGTGAAGGATAATAGGAATCCATCGTATTGAATTACCACTCTTAGGTCAAGACCATAGTCATCACACACTAAGAAAAAATTCTTAGTGAAATCTTACATGGTGAAAATTAGTTGTGCCACTACGGAGAAAGGGTTCTCTAGGAACCAATATTTTGCTAGTGCAAGGAGTAATCAACTCAATAAGGTCATATATTAACAAGAATGGATTAACAATTTCATGGCCTAGCACAGCCAAGGACTCCATACTCCGAATCGTGGATCCCTCCCTCAGAGAATAAGATGAACTAGAATCCCTTGGAAACCCAAGGTTGTTTCCCATAACAATGTTGTAGAAGGACATTCAAGTACTAAGTAGCAAGGGGCGTCATAATGGGAAGGGAATACTCCTCATGTCTTTTAGTCTTAGTGTAAACTCATACTCTTCCAAAGTTGTGATGATCAAGTATGAATCTGACTACAATGCCCACAATTATCACCCATTTCCCATGGTCTTTTCTCATGTGAAGGATGTAAGTAAAAGGGACCCAAAATGTCATACATACTTGGATTGTTGTAATTATCCAAATAATTGAGAGGGGGGGTGAATCAATTATTTTAATGTTATTTGCTTGTTCTTAAACAACTTGAGTCTTTTACAATCTTTATTATTGCTTATAGATGTTAATGCAGCAAATGTAAAACATAAATGATAATCATCAATCATAAACTTGATAGAGACATAGAAGGTTATTCATGAGTAAATCCATAAAGGGAAAAAAACTTCTTCTTCTTAAGATGCTAGGCAATCATCAACTTATCTACATAATTTTTCTTTGAGCACCTACTCAAATGAGGCTGCAACCTCATTTTACAAGCAACTACTTGTAGAGAGCACCAACTCTCTGAATTATCTTGCTACAACAGGATGGAAGCACCCACTTCCACTTATACAGGCTTCAACTTGTACACAAGACCCTAGCACCACCTTGACATCCCTTTATAAAAATTCAATCATTTAATTATGTTGATGTATATGTAACTTCGGAATGTATTTCACCCATGTATTTCATCTATGTATATTGTACTCCTATAGAGATGTTATTATTCCTCTATAGGGAAGTGTCGTCATTTGTATTGACAAGTGTCGCAAGTGTCGTAACTTGTCGATGGGTTATTAGACCACCATGTGTGGGGTCGGCCCTGATTAAGTTAACATTGGGTTATTGTACTAAGATAGACAAGTCGGCCCTATAAGTTTATTGGGAAGTCAGGACAAGTGTAAATAGAGATCTCCCGATCTCTATTTGGATCACTTCACAACTCACTCTTCCATCACTCGGAAAGTGGTGCACATGTGAGGAGGAGGATCAACTACTAGGAGGAGTCTATCTCTGTGTACTTTGGTTGTACTATTTATCTATCTATCTCTGAGGAAGTTGTGTGGTTTTTCACCTTAGGGTTTTCCCCACGGAAACTATGTGTGTCTATTGTCTCTTATGTTTGCATCTTATGATGATTGATATGCTTGCTATGATTGATATGCATTGATATACTGTACATGTTATTCTTTCAGTAAAGATCCTAGAGTATATTGAATTAATGCTCAAAAATTTCATGGTATCAGAGCTAACCTAAGAAGAAGACATTGTGCAGTGACGGAAACCAGGGTTTATTGTTTATTGGGTTTCTCTCCAAATATTTTGGAAAAATAATATGATATATTGACTCTCCTCAACAAGGTGCATCTATCTGTCCAATCAGAATTCAATTCTGAGCACTTTCAGTTTTGGCCCTAAAAACTAGGGTTTCCTAAAAATAGGAATTTCTGAAATCTGAAGACACAGCTGAAAACTCCTTGGAAAAATCAAAATTTAGAGATTTGGATCGAGATTTTTGGCTGGGTAAAACTCCGGGAAACTCAAAACCTAATTTAGGGTCCTCCTTAGTGAATCCAGAAAGACTAAAAGGCATTTATGAAGGGTGAAACTTTGAAGAACTCAAATTTTGAGTATTCCAGGTTGATCAGCTCATGAAGGCGCATCTTTCTATCCTTTCGGAGAGTTTAAATTCACATTTTGAATTTTTAGGGTTTCTCTGACAAACCCTAATCCGAGACTAGATCCAATTTTCAGCAAATCAAGTGGTAAGACCTAAATATTTTCTATTTCCATTTGAAGTACTCTTTAAAGATGTCTCACGACACCAATCTTGAGGATAAGCTTGAAGGGGTTGATAACTTCTAAGCCTGGAAGTATAGGATTGGGTTAATCCTGGAAGAAAATGAATTGGATACATATATTAGTTCTGAAGTCCCCGTCCCGGAGGATGAAGAATCTAAAGCATTGCATAAGAAGAACTTGGTCAAGGCAAAGAGAATCATTGTTGATTCTATCAAAGACCATCTCATACCACATGTGTCATCTCTGAGGACACCCAAGGAGATGTTTGACTCTTTGACCAAGCTATTTGAAGGGAAGAACATAAATCGGAAGATGACTCTGTGGAACCAATTGAAAGGGGTCAAGCTATTGAATGGAGAGACCATTCAATCTTATTTCTCCAAGGTCTCTCAGATCAAGGAACAACTTGAAGCTGTCGATGAAGTAGTAGATAATGGTGAAGTGGTTATGACCACTCTAAATGGACTACCTAGGTCATGGGATTCCTTTATTCAAGGAATCTGTGCAAGAAAGAAATTGATCTCCTTCAATATACTGTGGGAGGAATGTTCTCAAGAAGAATCTAGGCTAGTGGCCCAAGAATAAAAGATGGGAAATGAAGATCAAGCCCTCACAGCACACACCAAGAAAGGAAGGTCAAAGAGGGAGAACTCTCATGCCAAGAAATATTCGCACCACCATCAACATAACGATAAGAAATATCTCAGATGCTTCACATGTAATGAGAAGGGTCATTTTGCTTCAGAATGTCCTAAGAACAAAAGGAACAAAAACAACAATTTCAACAAGAAGAAGAAGGGAAACAGGAAGAGATATCATGCTCATGCTACTGAAGATGATGAACCACCCAAGAAGAAGGCTAGAGCAGAAAGTGATGATGATGACTCATCAAGCGAAGAGGAGTATATTCTAATCTCTGCTCTCACGGGTGCTATCTCTCATGGTTGTAATGATTGGCTTATTGACAGTGGGGCTTCAAAGCACATGACTGGGTTTAAAGAATCCTTTGCTAATCTATATGAACATGAGTCACCCCATAAGGTGAAACTTGGGGATGACTGCCAATACCCTATCAAAGGAAGTGGTGAGGCCTCCTAAAATATAGACTCTGGAAAGTCTTTGAAGATGAAAGAAGTTCTATATGTACCTGGGCTCAAGAAGAACCTAATCTCCATATCTTCTTTGGATGCAAAAGGAATGAGGGTTGCATTTGTGGATGACCAAATACTTATGTGGCCAAAGGGTAAGACCATAGATGATGCAGTGGTTATTGGAGAGCAAGAGGGAGGAGTATACAAATTGAAGGGACAACTTGAACATGCCATGGTGCATGAATCCATGGAGCCAAGTGAACTTTGGCATAGAAGACTTGCACATGTACACTATAGAGCACTACCAATTGCAAGCAAAGTTGTAGAGGGTCTTCCTGAAATAAAGACCAAACATGAAGGTGTTTTCAAAGGATGTGCAAAAGGAAAGAACATAAAGAATGCATTTCCAACTAGTGAAAGCAAGGAAAAAGATATCTTGGAAATTATACACTCCGATATATGTGGTCTGATGTCATCCAGTTCTTTGAGTGGGTATGTTTACTATGTCTCTTTCATTGATGACTTCTCCAAGAAGACTTGGGTTTAATTCTTAAAGAACAAAGATGAAGTGTTTGATAAGTTCAAGGAATTCAAAACCTTGATGGAGAACCAAACCGATAAGAAGATCAAGACATTTAGATCCGACAATGGCGGAGAATTCACGTCAGGAGATTTCAAGAAGTTATGCAGTGATTCAGGGATTAAGAGGGAGTTGATTGCTCCCTACAATCCACAACAAAATAGATTTTCAAAAAGGAATAATCGAACAATCATGGAAGCAGCACGGACAATGTTTCATGACCGGGATCTACCTATGCATCTATGGGCAGAAGCAGCTAGGACAGTTGTATATGTGCAGAACATAACACCCCACAAGATATTGGACAACAAGACACCAGAAGAGGTCTTCTCTAGTAAGAAACCTGAAGTCATCCATCTCAGAATATTTGGTTGTCCAGTATACACTCATGTCCCAAAGGAAAAGAGGACCAAGCTATATCCTTTAGGAAAGAAGGGTATCTTTGTGGGTTACAGTGAAAGCTCGAAGGCTTATAGAATATACTTTCCAGGGTTCAAGAAGATTGATGTCAGCAGGGATGTAACATTTGATGAAAAATCAGCATTCATTAAATAAAGGAAGACACCTGTTGAAGATCATGAAGAACCAAATGAAACCAAATTTCAAGACACTACTATGACTGAAGCAATTCCAGATGCAGATCGTGAAATTGAAGATCCACAAGAACCTGTAGATCCACCCCTTGAGAAGGATTCTCACAAGAGGAAACCTGCATGGGCTAGAGAGCTCATTCAAGATGCAGAAAGATATGGCATTCCAGAAGAAGAACACAGAGCAAAGAAGATAACTAGATCTCATACCAGCTATGTTGCTTTACTCTGTGATATTATGAACAAAGAACCTTCCAGTTATGAAGAAGCAATGGAAAATAAAGAATGGAATGATGCCATGGTTGAGGAATACCAATCAATAATGAAAAATGATGTTTGGGATGTAGTCCCAAGACCTGAAGGGAAGTCTGTTGTGACTTCCAAATGGATCTACAAGATCAGGCATGCTGCAGATGGAAGCATAGAGAAATACAAAGCGATATTTGTATCTCGTGGCTTCTCGCAGAAAGAAGGAATCGACTATGAAGAAACTTTTGCTCCTGTAGCCAGATACACTTCCATTAGATCATTACTTGCTCTGGCTGCAGTGATGAAATGGAAGATACACTAGATGGATGTCAAGACTGCTTTATTGAATGATGTAGTCAAGGAGGAAGTGTATGTGGAGCAACCACTTGGTTTTGAGACACATGACAGGAAGTCATATGTGTGCAGGTTGAAGAAAGCCTTGTATGGCTTGAAGAAAGCTCCTAGAACTTGGTATGGTAGGATGGAAAGTTTCCTATCTAGTTTGAGCTTTACCAAGAGAAAAGCGGATTCCAACCTTTACTACAAGGTTGAGGAAGGAAATCCTGTGATACTACTTCTGTATGTGGATGATCTATTTGTAACAGGTAATGATAGTTTGATTGCCGATACCAAGAGGAAGCTTGCAGTCGAGTTCGAGATGAAGGACTTGGGGATGATGCACTATTTTCTAGGCATGGAGGTGTGGCGGAGTGAAAATGGGATCTTCCTTGGACAAGGGAAGTATGTAGTAGAGATCATGAAGAGGTTCAGGATGATGGACTACAAGGCCATGGCCACACCTATGGAATCAAACCTGAATCTTCTGTGTGATGCTTCATCTGAGCCGGTTGATGTCACTATGTATCGTCAGATGATTGGGTCCTTGATGTACCTGACAAACACGAGACTAGATATTTGCTTTGCGGTGAACACATTGAGCCAGTTCCTGACGGATCCGAGGAGTGTTTACATGGTTGCTGTAAA
Source organism: Larix kaempferi (assembly GCA_027924585.1). NCBI lineage: Eukaryota > Viridiplantae > Streptophyta > Pinopsida > Pinales > Pinaceae > Larix > Larix kaempferi. Next base: position 9,866,506 of record BSBM01000289.1, on the reverse strand, counting down.
GTATATTCTGAGGTACCTAAAGGGTACAGTTGATTATGGGCTCAAGTATGATGCGAATCAAAAGTTTAACCTGCAGGTTTATGTTGATTCAGAATGGGCAGGCAGTGCTACAAATAGGAAGAGCACTTATGGGTGCTTCTTCAGTATGGGATCAGGTGTGATCTCTTGGTTTAGCAACAAGCAGTCCTGCATAGCACTGAGTATAGCTAAAGCAGAGTATGTTGAAGCTTGTTCAACTAGTTGTGAGGTAGTATGGCTTCGGAAGCTACTGTCTGAGTTATTTGATCTCCTACTAGAGGCTACTGGTATCTTTTGTGACAACCAGAGTTGTGTGAAGCTGTCTGAGAATCCGGTGTTCCATGACAGGTCGAAACACATTGAGATCAAATATCACTATATCAGGGATATGGTGCAGAGAGGAGTAATGAAGCTCTTGTATGTTGTGATGGATGAGCAGGTTGCAGATGTGCTGACGAAGCCACTAGCCAGAGTGAAGTTCAAGTACTTTAGAGAGAGTCTTGGTGTTCTTCAGATTGATGAAACTTCGAGGAAGAAGTGATGGACACATTTGCAGGATCCATTCCAAGCATGGTGAGAGGAGGATCCTTCCCATGGCTGTGGATGTAATTGTTGGATAATGAGCATCAGGACGATGCTCCAGTTACTGCTCTGCATATGCATCAGGTGAATGCTGGAGATGATCAGTTGGATCATTTATATGTATATGTATGTACGCATTATGTTGGATGTTGGATATGATCAGTTGGATCATTTATATATATGTATGTATGCATCATGTTGGATGATGGATATGATTAGTTGGATCATGTGTATGTATCTGTAGATGTATCAGGTGGATACATGTATGATCAGGTAGATCATGTATGTTGATATGTATCAGGTATGATCAGGTAGATCATGTATGATGATATGTATCAGGAAAATACTATGTATGCATCAGGTGGATGCATTGTATGATCAGGATGATCATGGATGACAAGCTTCAGGATGTTGCTCCAGATATGCATCAGGATGATGCTATGATGATGATAAGGATGATCATATGTATCAAGCGGATACATTACATAATCAGTTGGATTATGTGTGATGAGTTCTGAAGACACAGATGCACAGTTCCTTTTCGACATGGTGGTAGATGTGTTCTCCCATGTGCGTTGATGTAAGTGCAGAGCCTTTCCGGCATGGTGGTAGATGTGTTCTCCCATGTGCGTTGATGTAAGTGCATAGCCTTTACGACATGGTGGTCGATGTGTTCTCCCATGTGCGTTGATGTAAGTGAAGTGCCTTTCTAACATGGTGGTAGATGTGTTCTCCCATGTGCGTTGATGTAAGTGCAGAGCCTTTCCGACATGGTGGCAGATGTGTTCTCCCATGTGCGTTGATGTGAGTGTTGAGCCTTTCCCGGATGGTCAGAGGAAATTCCTTCCATGTCGGTGAGTGTAAGTGTTGTGTTGTGTGCATCTAGACTCTGCTTCGTGGACGATGATCAGTATGATTATAAGTATCAGGATGATACTCCGTGGTCATGGACAGGTTGTGCAGTTACATGTAAAATATCCTGGGAGATCTGATAGGTTGATCGGTATGCTCGTAATCAGTCCTGGGATGCTCTTTCGAGGTTTTGTTGATGCACGTAATCAGTCCCGAGGATTCCACAGTATGGCCAGTGATGATGAAGACCTACAGGTGGTGGACCTACGTCCAGTATGAAAATGGACTGGCTCTGTAGAACTTCCTATGACGAGTAGATTCAGAGATTGATTGAGATAGCAATAGTCGTGACGATGATGATGATTCTTTGATGATGATCCAAAGAAAAAGACTTGTGCTAGCAGATCTTTGTCGAGAAATACCTTCTTAGTTAAGAGGGAGTGTTGATGTATATGTAACTTCGGAATGTATTTCACCCATGTATTTCATCTATGTATATTGTACTCCTATAGAGATGTTATTATTCCTCTATACGAAAGTGTCGTCATTTGTATTGACAAGTGTCGCACATGTCATAACTTACCGATGGGTTATTAGACCATCATGTGTGGGGTCAACCCTGATTAAGTTAACATTGGGTTATTGTACTAAGCTAGACAAGTCGGCCCCATAATTTTATTGGGCAGTCAGGACAAGGATAAATAGAGATCTCCCGATCTCTATTTGGATCACTTCACAACTCACTCTTCCATCACTCGGAAAATGGCGTACATGTGAGGAGGAGGATCAGCTACTAGGAGGAGTCTATCTCTGTGTACTTTGTTTGTACTATTGCTCTATCTATCTCTGAGGAAGTTGTGTGGTTTTTCACCTTAGGGTTTTCCCCACGGAAACTCTATGTGTCTATTGTCTCTTATGTTTGCATCTTATGATGATTGATATGCTTGCTATGATTGATATGCATTGATATACTGTACATGTTATTCTTTCAGTAAATATCCTAGAGTATATTGAATTAATGCTAAAAATTAACAAATTACAAATCACTTGTTCAAATATGTCGATGCTTACCCTCTCTATATATGCTTTGTATTGTTACAGATCATTATATGCATTAATTGATATTCAGTTCTTCAGCAGTCAGCTTCCATTCTTGTCTGGGCATCTTCAAATTTCTAAGCATTCTCTTCTTCACAAATTCGAGCCACATTTTTTTTTCTTCTGTATTTTCTTCTTAGGTTAAGAATTGCAGCTTTTACTTCAGACAACGACTACTCATATCCATCCTCTCTCACTTTTAAGTTCTGATCAATTGGTTTATATAGATACTGAAAATATATGCCTCAGTCTCTTTAAACTACAGGCCTCCCAATTCGATAACTAACCCAAAAAAAACTTCTTGTCTTTATAACTGTTGGAAGATCAATCAACACACGCTGTAACTATCTATTTAAAAAATATACAAGTGTTTAGATGTGTTTTCTTCCACTTAATCTTTACCAAAATAGTTCTTTTGATATCCATTAAAAACTCCTTTTATTTTATTAATGAATAGACTATGTTAGACTTCTTAAGATGCCCGCAAGATGTTTTTATAGATCTTAATGATGCCCTCATATGCCCGTAGTGTCTCATACTTAGCCCTCATATGCCAGCAGGGACTCCTCCTTTATCCCACAAGAATTCCCGCAGCCTTCATATGCCTACAGGGGCTCACCATATGCCCGCAAGGGCTCACCATGTGCCCACAAGAATTCCCGTAGCATTCATATGCCCGTAGGGGCTCACCCTATGCATGTAGGATGCCCGCAGGGGCTCACCATGTGCCCACAAAAATGCCCGCAGGGGCTCACCCTATGCCCGCAGGATGTCTGCATGGGCTCATCATATGCCCACAGGATGCTCGAAGGGGCTCACCATATGCCCGCAGGGGCTCACCATGTGCCCACAAGGATGCCCGCAGACTTGTCTTCTTGCCAACCATCAATGAAAATTGAATCATAAGGCCAGCATGGATTTCCTTTCTTCTTACTCAAAAGATGGCCATGAGAATATTTTGAATACATTAGCCCAACAAGCATAGAAACTGACACTCAGCTCTAGATATTTATACAATGACAAATTTTATGTCTTTGCATAGCATCTAAAAAGGTTGTTTGGCTATGAAATGATGATAGAAACTAGAAGAAAAAACTATAAAGCAAGAACAAAAATAATAAAAATGAAGAATCCAAATAGACAATGTTGGCTACTAAGTTAGCAAATGGCATTTATCACTCAAATAACCCTAGTACATTCACTTTCATAAGATATTAAGCGTATAAATCCCAACTATTTATCATATAAACATAGATCATGACTGGTAGTTATCATGTCTATTCATGAACAATATATCATTAACATTTAACTTATCTCATTAATAATACTAAAACACGATAAGTAGAAAACAATATTGAAATAAAACCCCAACTCACAAAAACAACATGATTTACCATTGAAACATAATATGACTCATATAATTTAGTATGACATGTGAAAGCTAATCTAGAATAAACATCCCATCATTAAAATTTGGTATAGTTATCAATTATGCTATCAAAGAAAGCACACCACAGAAAAAGAAGTACAAGGTTTATAGCGGGAAAAACCTCTTATGTGAGGGAAAAACCCACTTCAAAAATATAGTACTTGGTTGCAAACATAGTATTGCAATCCTCCCATTGTGCTTAGCCAAGAGAAAATTCAAGATAGTAATATGGATACAACCATATATCTAAGTCCATCTACTATTTCTGTATAATCAGATCACTTAACCAAGTTAATAAATGACTACGAAAGCGGCTCAGCTTTCGTTTATATTAATAAAAAGTTCAAAGGTGCTCTATGAAATTCACACCCTTGTCACTAGTGATAAACTTGGACAATAGATTTTGGAGACATTTCAACTATTTCATCCATTGCTTTAAGGTTGGTTGCCACTTCAAAACCTCGAGTATGCATGGGGTTCCAGATTGCTTATAACTTGTGGCCAGATGCATTTTCTGTGGGATTTTGATAGAAGAGTATCCCTTATTGCAACTTGTAGCTAAACAAAGGTGGTTATGTTCAATTGTTCATTCCGTGAGGGCATTTCACTCATGCCATCAGGTTGCTTGTGGTGCCTGACCTCTTAGGGCCTGTTGTAATGCTTCTCCGTGAACTTAAAAGAAGTGCAATTTCAAAAATAACATTTGCTCCAAGTTATTGATAAGTAGATTTGAGTTTTAGTCCTGTACAGTCAATCTCTTTGTTAACTATTTGTCTAAGCAACTCTTTTTACATCAATTATGTTTTCCATCCAAGATTTGGAGTGTCTTGACCTGCATTTTTAAGAGTACTCAATTCATTTTCCTTTTAATTTCTTGTTTCTATGGTCCATGTTGACCATTATTCATTACAAGCTATAAGGAGTAGTATGCCTTGTTTCTTGTTTCTATTCCCAACAAATGAAGGTGCTAATGCTTAACCTATAACCTGTTGTATGCCTTCTTATCAACATGTGGATGAGCAATGATTTTGAGATCAGCTTGCTACTGTTGTAACACCTTTTGCATGTGTATTTCTTATCGTCGTGTGAGTGTTGCCATTAGTGATAATTATAGTATGAGATTATCATACTTTTATGACTGTTTTTAGCTGTTTTTAGTACTTTTCTTGTGGCTTATTTCAGTATATGATAAATGTGTTTGAAGGGTTCAAATCTATTTTAACATTGGTGTTATTTCTGAAGGTTTTTTTAATATTATTCAAGCCACAGTTAATAAGCATCGCTAAAATTAACCTAAGGTTTTTCTAATATTACATTAAATATTTTTTTAATTCATATTTTATTCTAATTATTTTCTAATATCATAAAATTAACAAATTGTATAAAAAAAATTAAGATAAATCAATAATTTTAACTTTTTATTTTTATTTTTCATTCCTAAAGTTTGTTAAATTTAATAATGATATTGTTATTCAAACAAACTATTACATTACATCACTTGCATTACAAATTACATATATATAAAACTATAAAATGTATATTTCTTTAAATATAATAAATTTTATATTTTTTTCCAAAAATAAAGAAAAGCATATTTCATGTTATAAATTTATAATTTGAAAAAATAAATATAATTAAAAAAAACCATTAATATAAAAGTTCAACTAAATGAAAATAAAAATATAATTAAGTACACAGCAAAATTAATGGTGAAGCAATATAAACTCTTTGCAATTCCACATCATCTTCCTATACAAATCACTCTATATAAGTTGCGTTAATCTTTACTTTATATTTTTAAGTTGCATTATTTTTTTATATATTTGTAAAGTCATTTGATTTTTTTAAAATATTAATGAATAATAATAATTACATAATGGTATTAGAAGTTTACATGTAAAAATCATGATACTTCTTTTCATGAGATTTGGAATTCATAAATGACTGTGATGAAGTTAATTTCAATAATTTGAATTTTTTAATATTAATAAAAATAATAATCACATAATAATATTAAAATGTACATATGAAAATCATTAAACTTGTTTTCATTGAATTTTAAAGTTTATTTTTTAATATTAATAAATAATAATGATCACATAATGATATTAGAAGAGCAAATGTGAAAACAATGGAACTTGTTTTATAAATACAATGAATAAACATGAAAAGAGACATTTGTTTGCCGTTTGTTTCTTGGAAGGTCAAAAGTCGTGTATTTCAGGTTACAACACTTTAATCCATTTGTTTGGTAGGAAAAATATCTAACTTCAACAATATGCAATCTTTAAATCAGTCTCCATCATAAAAATAGAAACTAAAGAACAAATTACTTAGAAATCAATTAAATATTTTTATGATTATTGAAGAGATAATTTGTGTTTACTTTTCGTGTGTGGAAGCAATAAGCAATATAAATTTATAATATTCAGAACCATAATATCTATAATAAATAAATGGGCAGCTAGGGTTTGTTGAAACATATATTTTAAGGGAGGTAAGATGCACATAACTATTGTTCGTTTCTTTGCTTTGAAGCGGGTAGGCTAGCACCCTAGGTGGAGAAATTCTATCTCCCAACAAATTTCTCATCACTTATAGTATAAACTATAGTTTCCTTCTCATCACTTATTTATAGACTAAAATTTCCATTTAAGTGATACGTGCAATTTTCCATCTGAGTGGTAGCATCATGGCATATACCACTCAAATGGAAAATTGCACTTATCACTTAAATGAAAAGTGTGTGTGTGTGTTTGTGTGTGGAGACAGGAAAATTTTGGTTTATCTTAGTGTAGGTTTACATGTTGTCTTTCTCTACTTCTAGGGTCTGCACACCATCTTGGTTTTTAGTTGTGCTTTCATAATTGTAGATTGTAGTTCTTGGATCTATTTTATGTTGCAATGATAATAAAATCATTAACGAGATGGAAAATATCTAGGCAAACATGAGAAAATAAACATAAAATAGTTTGTTCATCCATTGCTTAACGTTAATAGATGGTTTTCTTCACTGTGGCCGAATAGATTTTTTCATTTGAAGTGAGGGAATGATTTTATCTCACCGGGTGTTTGAAATTCACCGCCAATAACAAAAGTTCAATAAATTTTTATATGGTGTTGCATATGTCATTGCCATCTAATTAATCCTACTCAGATACAATTTTTTTAAAATAACAAAACTAATCATGACTTTGTTTAGTAGTGAAGGTAGTGATCACTGGCTGCTATCTGTGACTCATCATGTTATTCAAGAAAAACCACGCCACTTGAATTGTTGTGGGGTTTGTAAGGGACAGACTTCCATTCCTGCTAGATACCTCTAGGTCTTGTGTCGTTAATCTATTTCCTTATGTCAAAGAAATATGAGTTATTAACCAATCAAAAGTAGTTTTATATCTTGCTCCCAAACTATTTAATACAAATAAATTATATATACTTTAAATTTTTGAAAATTGAATTAATTAATCTAATTTCAAATATATTTCCTTCTCTTATTGAAAGTGCTTTTGTAATATGAAAAGTCTTTTTTTTTAACTTTGGACGAGAAACGGGGCTGGAGGAGATTATTGATTTATCAGAGCTTTCCCTTATGGGCCGCTTTAGTTACTGGGCGATGGCAAAAAATGCCATTATTCCCTAGATGGCCAAGCATTGGCTCTCAGTTTTGCATTATATTACTCAGTACGCTCAACTTGCAAAGGGTTGGTACCTCTTCCATTTTAACTCTACCAGTGAGGTGACTAGAATATTGGAGAGTTTTTGGTTGGTGGGACTTGGAAGTATTATGTTAAAACTATGGCATATTAATTTTGAACCAGACACTGATCATTTTAACATGCAATATGTTTGGGTATACTACTTGGGTTCTCCCTTCCCTTCTGGAACATACCTGTTTTTGAAGTAGTCGGGAATGCTCTGGGATGCTTTCTCTTTGTGGACGAACGAGCGTTTTGGGCACATACAAATGAATGGGGAAGGTTCTAGTAGAAATAGATGTATGCCAAGATCTCCTAGAATAGTTGGAGATTGAGTGGAGTGGTAAGATTATTGTTTAAGTGTTGGATTATTGGAGATTTCCTTTTAGTTGCTTGTTCTGCAGGAACATTGGATACCTAAAAGCATCTTGTTTGTTTATACGGAACATGTCCATGGAGAGTACTGCTAAGTGTGTGTCGAAGAGCTGCCATGAGACAACTTCTCCAAGAACGGAAGTGGGTTTCTATTTTGGTGCGTCATCTTCCATCGGGTAAGACAAGTTCCTTTCCTTCCTCTATTGGTTCTAAGGATAGCTCTAGTGGTGGGAGGTCCGTATCTGGGTTGCATATCTATATCCCCTCTTTTGTTATTCCAAACCATTCTCTCAAGGAAATGGGGGAGGTTAGTGATCCTACTTCATCTATTGTCCCCTTTATTCCTATTGGTACTTCTGTGGAAGCACTTCGGGCTACTACACTTGACCATGTGGGGGATGGCCAGGTTGATATTGTTGGTTTGGACTCGGTGGTTTTTGAGAACTATTCTTATCTTTCTCCTGGGGTTGTGGGTACTATTGTCGACAATGTTGGGGATTCAGTTTTTGGTAACTTAGGGTATGGTTTAGACCTATTAGAGGATTTTCCTGTGTTGAATAATACTCTGGCTTCCTCCGGAGGACTTGCTCCTTCTTCCTCAATTAGTTTGGTGTCATCTCTGATATTTAAAGAGGTTCTAATAAATATCCTCTTTAGATTTTCTATGGTTCCATTCCTAAACCGTCGGAGGAATTCATGCATGTGCAACTTTCTATGGTGGACCTAAATATTAACTCTGTTTAGATGGGAAATGGGGTTAGTTGATGCAAGGGTAAGAGGGGCATAAAAGGTTCCAGCCAGGGAGGTCTGGATAAATTTGATGTGACAATTCCGGGTGAAGCTATTGAGACTTATGTCGAGATTTATCCTACTACTGATTTTCTTGCAAGCAGCATTACTGGTGGATTTTGGGAACTTAGAGCACAGAAGGCCCTGGCAAGGGTTCCTAAATGATCTTAGTCTCCCTAAATGTGAGGGGATTGGGGGGGTATCCCAAACATTTATCCCTTCTCTAGTTAGTGGCTAGTATCCTTTCGAATGTTATTTTGTTTCAAGAGACTATGGTTAGTAGTGATAAGGCTTAGGGTTTAAGTGGGAAGTTTCTTGAATGTTGGGAGATGTGTGCGATGGACTCCTCTGGTCAGTCAGGAGGCCTCCAATCTGCCTAGAACCCTTCTTTGGCTAAGTTTATCCCTTATATCACATGCGGTGGTATTCTGTTGGAAGGGATGGCGAAGGATTTTGATTTTCCGATGAAGATACTTAGTTGTTATGGGCCTTATCTCCATCGTCCGGTTTTTTGGGATGATTTGTTGGGATCTAAATTACTACAGGACCCTCAACTTATTCTAGCAGGTGACCTGAACTTCTTGTTTTCAGCGTTTGAGGTTTGGAGCTCTTGGGTTCGAATGGACCCTTTGGATGATTACTTCATAGATTTGATTTTGGACTTTAAACTTATTGATATTTGTGCTCATCCTTTGGCCCCCACTTGGTCCAATGGTAGATCGGGCGCTACTAGTATTGTGAAGTGACTGGACCATTATCTTGTTGTGAATGACCTTACCGCTCAAGATCACCAATACAAGTCATGTATTGTCAATACTTTGATTTCCAACCATATGCCAATCATTCTGTAGATGGAGCCAGGCTTAGATAAGCCACAATATCCCTTCAAATTTAATCATCCGTGGCTATCTGAGAATGATTTATCTGACATCATCAAGAACAACTAGTCTTCTTTTCGAGAGATTCTTGGACTATCCAGGATGGATAGTCTAGTGGCCAAGTTGAAGTGCATTAAGAATGTTGCTTTAAATGGGGAATTAAAGAAAAAAAGGAACTTAAGGTCAAAATAAAATCAATTGAGTGTTGAGTTGAGGAGATATTAGCATGTATGTAACACTAGTACATATTGGAAAAATTTCGACGAAAGGATTCCAATAGTACGGACGAAATTGGTCGTACTGTCGGAAAATTCATGAAATTTTTTAAATTTTTCAAGTTTTTTTTATCTCGCCCGATATCATCATTGTTGCGACGAGTCTTTGTTTTCGTCACAATTTAGACAGTTGTTAACATTATGTCACAATGGAGATGATATCCGAAAAAGTGTCTGTCTTGCGACATTATTGGACGTGAGGTCACAATTGCGACAATCCAAATAGTAGTCATTTCCCTTTCCAAACGGTCACCCACTGTTTGACCAAGTCAACTTTGACTTAGTCAACTTTCATCGGATTTACGACATCCCAAAATTTTTGATATATGATTTTAGAAAAATTATAAATATGTTTTGTTTTAAATATGTTGCGACAATTTTGCTATAACAATGACGGTTCGAAAATGGTGTAAGGTCTTCTTGTCGAGCAAAAAACATATTTTTTGTTATAATCATTACTATAGTTTGTGGAAAGAATGTCATAAAATATTAGAGGTGTTGAAATAAATGAATAGGGTGAAAAGGGTGACGTAGATGTTTTTTCCCTTGCAATAGTTGTTTTATGAGACGTCCCGAGAGAATTTTAATAGCAACATCTATAAAACATTGTAGGAAATATGGGCACATGGACGGGGGATTGAATGAATATTGTCCAATGGTAATAAGCTTTATATATATTCATTATCTAACTTAATATTGATTGTATTTGTATAAAAAATATTGTTTTAGTATTTGTTATACATGCATTAATTGTGCGTGAGTGTTTGTAATTATAAAGTTAGAGTTGCCCTGTAACTTTCTGCAGAATGCCCCTAGTAGCAGTAGAAATGTTGTTGTACAAGATGAGCAACATGAAGCGATTAATGACGATCAAGTTAATGATCCCATGGAAGTACATGACGAACATAACATAGTTCAAGATGATGGGAAAATGATCCAATACTTGTTCAGTCGGCTAGATGAGGATGGGCACAGTGATGGTATTTACGATGACCCTTTGATGGAAAATGAAAATAAACGACTTTATAAAGGTTTAAGAGTAAATATTCTCTCCGCTACATTTTTTATGATGAACTTAAAGGTTATGAATTATTTTTCCAACACTTGTATGACTCAGATCCTAAGGTACATAACATGTTTCATCAGATATACATAAAGGTTGACTTTTTCCCCTTTTTTTAGTGTTAGCTAATGTGTTAAATAAGAATGCGTGCAATATTTTCGATTAATATTCTAATTTACATTAACTAGTTATTTTTTATGTTGTAGATTGTTAGGTGAATTTTTGTTACCATCATCAAATATTTTACCTCGCACATATCGATATTTACTTGTCATTATGAAAGACATTGGAATGGAGTATCAAAGTATAGATGCATTTCCTAATGATCATATTATATATTATGGACAATATGCGTTCAAAACTAAATGCCCAAAATGTAATATTAGTAGATATCGAACAGATCAAGTAACAAAAATGGTGCCTCGAAAGGTTCTTCGTCATACTCCCATAATTCCACGTTTGCAACGATTGCTTAGGTGCAAAAGCATAGCACAGTTTATGGATTACCATGCACGAACATAAGTGGAGATGGTGTTCTTCGAATTCCTGTAGATAGTTATGCATTCAGGGAAATTGAGGAAAAATGGCCATATTTTAAAGATGAACCTCGTAATATTAGTATTTCATTAGCATTTTACGGTGTTAATCCATTCGCGGAGCTTAGGTCTATTTACTCAATGTGGCCTATTTTTGCTATCAACAATAACATTCCTCCTAGATGTCAATAAAGAGGGAGCACATAATGTTGACAATGATTGTTCCAGGTATTTTTCTACATTAATTTTTCAAATGTAACATTTTCATTTGTCTCATTTTTGGCATAACATCATTTATTTATTTATTTACTTACATATACATATCATGGTAGTAATCATGTGTAATTTCAAACAATTAGGTAAGTACCAAGTTAAAGATATGAATGTATATATCGAGCCTCTTATCGATGAGCTAATATAGTTATGGAATGATATCAATATGTATGACATATGTAAACCAATCGTGCAGAAATGATTTCAATTTCGTGGAATGCTTGTATGGACAATTCATGACGCTACAGGACTAACACATTTTTGTCGTATGTAACGTTACGTTGCACTTTAATACTATATAATTATTTTGAAGATATCATGAATTTTTTTTTAATAATCTATTGTATAATTGATAGTAATCCATCTCTTGCAGGTCTTCAAACAAAGGGTAAATTTGCATGTCCAATTTGTGGTCCTAAGATGAAGTATCGTTATTCAAATACTTTAGAAATATGGTGTTTGATGAGTATAAGCACTTCCTCTCGAAGACCCATATGTTTTGTACTACTGAAGAAAAAAAAAAAAAAAAAAAAAAAAAAAAAAAAAAAAAAAAAAAAAAAAAAAAAATAATAATAATAATAATAATAATAATAATAATAATAATAATAATAATAATAATAATAATATTTTCAATGGGAAAGAAGAGATTGGATTAAAAAAAAAAAAAAAAAAAAAAAAAAAAAAAATATTTTCAATGGGAAAGAAGAGATTGGATTAAAACCACGAAGAATGACACCTCACCTATGGAGGTTGGAATATAATAGAAATCGTTGAGGTACGCAATTTGTTTATGTATCGTACATGTGAAGTTTTCAATTTGAAATTCTATTTTAATTATTAAATATATTTTACCGTGTTTGATAATTATTGTTGTGATTTATTTTATGCTTCATCAAGGTCGTTGTCGTGAAGGTAGTAATAATGGGCTTCCATGAGGAATGGAATGTTATCCCACTCAATTAATGAGGTTTCGCTACGATGAGCAGCTAAAAATAGCTCATTTGTTTGATACAATGCATATTGGGAAGAATGTGACAGAAACATTCTAGCGAATCATAGATGGCAGGAGGGGTAAAGAAAAAATTGTCAAAATTTGTACTGACATTTAGGAATCCAATCATCCAATGCGAAGTGTGATCCAATCAAATAGCGATGGAGACCGAAATAACCTTCCATGGTTATTAACAAAGCGGCAAAGCAATGATGTGCAAGAGGTCATTCAAAGAATTAAATTTCCACTGGTTTTTCTTCAAACATAAATAATATCTTAATGAGGAAAGGTGAATTTGGTGGGGTAAAAACCCATGACTAGCATACCTTCATTAAGGTAATAATTTTGGTATTCATATTTATATATTGGATGTATATATCTTTTAGGTTTTTTTTTGTCTACTTTTGAAACAAACAATGAATCTTTTTTATTGTTACAGTATGTTCTACCTCTATCTCTCCCAAACGACTTTGACAACAACGTCAAACAAGTTATATATGATCTCGACAAATACATGAGGTAAGTAGTTGTGAATAATTTACATGAAAAATGTTTTTTCAATTTGTTGTTGTACTTAATGGCATATGTTTTACTTGTATTGTAATATATATTATGTTTTGTTGAAACATGTTATTTTCTTACGACACGATCTGTAGATGGTTGTCATTGAAAGAAATCCATCAAGATGATATAAAGTATTGGAAGAGAGAAATTCCATAGATAATGTGTGAAATGAAAAAGTATCTACCTCCAACATTTTTCAATGCACACGAACACTACCTCATAGACCAAGTTGAGGAGATTGAAATGTGTGGACCTGTACACACAAGTTCAATGTGGATGGTGGAGAGGCACTTGAAATCATTGAAGTCTTTGGTTAGACAAAGATCATGTCCTGAGGGTTCTATGGTGAAGGGATATATGGTATATCAATCCATGGTGTATATTAGTCAGTATCTTCCTATGTTAGCAACATGAGCTTGCATGCAGTGGATTGTATTTGGGATGTGAACTCCATCAAAAAATTTGAAGGCAAGCACCTATTGGGGAAAGGTAGAATGAAGAAAGTGAGAGGTAATTAAACTGTGAAGATTTATGATACATATAACTTTTTTGTTTATTTGTGTATATGTTTATACTCATTTAATACTTATCATTTCATCATTTATTAATATTTACCACGATTATGATTAATATCTAATATTGTTAAATTATGATTTTTTGAGTCAGATCATTGAGATTGGAAGGCACTACATTTATACATTGCACGCAATCTTGACTAGGTGAAGGTATGGATTGAAAGATGTAAAGAACATCATGGTGGTAGGTTATCATGGCAACAACTGTTTGAATTGGTTAGGGAATCTCATTGTAATGGAGATGTTGATGTTACACAGAGGGAACCAAATTTAACATATGGTTTGAAAGATGGAAAGGCAAGCAAATTCACCCATTTTATTCAGTTATTTTATATTATATTAATGTGATTGGATGTGTGTTTTCTTAAGATACTTTCCAAGTTATATAAATATGTTTGTTAATTGTCAATCCATATTTTACATGTCTCACATATTGCAGTTGAAACACCAAAGGCTATGTGGTGTAATGGCCGTAAATTTTGCATCAAACCGTTGGATGAAACCAGGGAAAATTATAATAGTGGGATAACTACAGTAATCTAGGTCACTAATGTTTCATCCAGTAGAGACATATATCCCCGATAAACTGAAAATAATTATTGTGGCTGTTTGGATGATATAATTGAGCATGACTTCAATTCCTTCAAAATAGTTTTGTTCGATGTCAAATGGTATAGGTTACTATTGCATGGAGGCGATGAGGATAGAACTGTTATTGATCATGCCAACATATTTCCGATGATTAAAACAACATTGTTTGAAAATAAAAATGATCGCTACGTTTTTCCAAGCCAATGTGAACAGGTCTTTTACTCAAAGGTTCTAGGTAAGAGGGATTGGTCATTTGTTGTTAGATATGATCCAAGAGGAAGGCCAATAAAGTATACTGTAGAGGAAGATGATGATATTGAAGAAGAAGATGATGCAGAGCCGCATCAAGAAGATGGGTCGGCAGATGAAGAAGATGGAGAAGATGAACTAGGCATAGGAGAAAATGTACGAGTTCTAGATAATAATATCGATGAAGATATGCTCGAAAATGCCAGTGATGACGATGATGATGTCATCATTCCTTTCGACATTGTTTCTCAATCGGATGATGATACATATGTCGAGTTGGATGAAGAACATGATACATAAGAAGGATGGTACCTGGATGTTGAGTTGGATGAGGTACATAGCTATATATTTTAATTTGTATGAATTATTCTCTTTAAATAATTTACTTATGTGGGTGTTTTACATGTTTTAAAGATTAATGTCATTTTTAATATCCTACGTTACATGTTGTTTATCATGTCAAGCCTGGAAATAGTGGCCATAGCGTACGTCATCGTGCGAAACCAAAATTATCATTTACAAACACACGATAATTTACTTTACCTTATTTAATTTTTGTTTTGGTAGTTTCTATGCCTGAATATAATTAGTATGTTGCTTTCGATTATTTTCTATTTTGTAGATTAGGTATTGGGGAATTGAGAGTGATGCGAGGGGGAGGGGAGGGGACATATGAGCTTCCACCTTCACGTGGTTTCCCCTGTTCAGTAGAGAATAAATTATTCTAGAAACCAAGTGAAGCTCATTCATCTTTATACCAATAATATTTGGCGATAGACAAAATTTCATCTTGAGACAATGGGTTTGTACTACTCTATATGGAGCATAAAACTTATATAAGAGAAAAAAACAAAGATAATAAATAATTGATGAAGATTGTGCAATTTATCATGAAGTTATTTTTTATTGACATTATTTCCCTGCTTGCACTAGGTGCAGGAATGTGCGTCTCGAACCAACATTAAAAGAAACAACTAAATTAAAGACATTGTTATACTATGAGTAGACATGGGCAACAATGACCTATGAATGGGGCCAATGTTGAAATTTCCTCAAACTATTTCTGTATGCACTAAAATTTGACATGGGTGAACTGTCCGCATGGCTTCACAATATCGGAGGCTTTATGGACTTGGATATGACTCACACACCCAATACTACTCTACATCTATGATCTCATCGTAGTTTCCTTTGAACTTTCATGAAGAAGGCAGTAGAATAAGTTTCATCTTGAGATAATGGGTTCGTACTGCTCTATATGGAGCAGAAAAATTAGATGAGAGAAACAAAAAAAAGACAAGAAATAAGTCCTTTTAACTAAAAACCCAACCAACAATTGCATTAATTATCAATCATGGAGCGTATGAATTTCAAGATTACTACAAAATATATGCAGGTACAATTCTTTCCTAATGCTATGAGAAATATTAATTGAAATGCAGCTAATGAGATGAAGTAGCAGTAACTATAATTAAGAAATAATCCCAAAGTCTTCTGATATAAAAATGAATAACACACCAATCTTCTATTGTAACCAATCCAGAGAAGAATTCTATTGAAATAAATGACTCTAACAATTCCAAATTCATCCACTCGATTCCATTCAAGAATCCTACATGACTCTTCAATCCCAGAATAAAACTATGATGTGCCAATTAATCATAACCTTCTGATTTATCTGAAATTAACTAAGTAACAGAGTAACAACAAATGAATCGAATAATAAATTCTTTAAATTAGCATCTCTAACTGATCTATTTTTTCCAAGGACTATTCTGCGCTAACCACTTATGAATCCACACGATTAATATCAATCGTAATTAATTCCGTTTCTGAAAGTAAGAAACAAAACGCATTAGAATTGAGTAACAACAATAAATAAATACACTATTAATTCATCCACAACACACTGTAAATAAAACTAGAAAACAAAAAATGATAATAGCAGTTCCTAGTTAGCGAAAGAGGGACTTCCTCCTCTAACCAAGGATGCAACACACACTTACAAACTCAAAGGATCAAAAGAGCATTTTTATTAAAATGAATGAGTTACAACAGTGTTAAATATTGACACTCTTTTCTCCTCTAATCCTGATCTTTTTCTCTAAATTCTGCTTAAACTTGTAAGTTGCAGAGCATATCTTTTTATACACTTCCTCGAGAAACAACCACCTAATTTGAACACCTTTAGAATCTGATATTCTCAAGGTTGTTCAGTTAATCCTTACATATTATCATGTTACTCGTCATAGATGTTGTTACAACTCGTTTTTCAAAAATATAGAATACAATACAAAGATCCATATAAATTCGGGAGTTGTTACTCCAACATATCGAACAGAGGTTGGTTGTACAACTGGCCCTATAAAATATCACTCTTGAGCTCAGAGAGGGACAGCCAAACCCCAAAGTATGAGTAGTAGCCTGAGTTGTTGAATCCATGGAAGAGTAACAACGTGTCATCTTTGATCTCGATCCTCCTACTTTTGCCCTGCTTCACATGAGTTTCTTAATTGATTCGATTAGTAATAAGAATACAAGCATAAGACCAAATTAAATGCTCAATTCATAACTTAAAAAAACATGATGTCCAAAGGCTATACCTTAAGTCAAATCTTGGATTATGGACCCAACATCTCCCCCCAACTTGTCCTGATGCATGTCCTGATGCATCCCGATTGATGTCTCGATTATCCATGTCATGAGATGCATGTAATGATATGAGTGAATATGCAGGATATGTATGCTCCTTAGAAAACTTGAACCCACCTAAAATCATTACTTCTAACGCCCACATGTTCTCTTCTACAATCATATCATACCTGGGTCTATATATTTCCATAGGAAACCATATGATAGGGAAGTGAAACCTTACGACAATCCGTATTGCCCCTTTCTGTTGAATATCTTCAATGTATGTGTTCAGTCTGTCCATTCCCCTGTTAAAATTTCGAAATCCAAAAGGTTCCCTCACTCTTACTCCCACGGGAGAGAGATTCCATCTCCTTTTGCTACCTCTCAAGAATCAGCATAAATCTCATTGATGCAATGCACACAACGACCTAAGACTTCCTTTTGAATAGATATAACCTTCATAGCTGCAAGAGAATTCCTCCAAAAATTGGATTGAGTTAGAATGCACATTCTTGCATCCAAAGTTTATCCTCTGACAAATAAATCACATGCATCATGATTCTTTTCATAACTATCCTAGGTTGTTTTCGACTTAATCTAATTGAGCATGTAAGAGATAAAAGCTCTTAGTTGAAGATCTCCAATAAAAGGCATAGGGTTGCAATATCTGTCTTTAGGAAGAATAAATTTATGCAAAAACCATTAGCATAGAGAATGATGTGTTAGTTCATCCATATGCACAAAACCCTCAAAAATTCTTCCTCATTTGAAATCCGGGGCTTGTTTCCTTCTACCAATGCTGCCAGTTGAAGGAGAAGGAACCGTTCTTTTAAAAACAAAGCGTATGCAGGGGAAGGTGCTCTACATCCTAGCAGCTCAAATATGAGTGTGTTCATATTACTTTTCTCTTCCTGCAACTTATTACTTTCCTTATGCAATGATTTCATTTTATTCTTATATTCCTGCCATTCTTTTTCCCTTTCTATATATGGGGCCAACTCTTCCCATTTATTCCTTTCCAAAGTCTGCATAATATGTTTATGTTCTACTAAATGCATTGTTCTCTCTGTAATGACTCAGCCCTAGCCTTCCACTCATCCCTTTCGGTCTGTAACATTATAGGGGAGAAAATTTTTGTTTGTGTAGATTCCTCTTTCTCTCCCACTGACTTAATTCTAGAGCACTGCTCAGTCTGAATATATTGTTCTCTCCTATTGCTTCCACGATCTCCATAAGTTCCCTTGTGTTTTTATGTTTGTGTAGCTTGTTCCCTCTTCTATGTAGTTCGAGCTACACCAAAAGGAGATTCCTCATTTTGATTTTCTTGAATAACTTGTTTCCCTTTTTCCATAACCTGTGTTGCATCAACCAGAATTCCCAATCTAGGGGCTTCATGAGAACTCCTAAGATTCCTCCTCAATTCTCAAATTTTTGTTTTAGATTTTGGTTGGCCCTTTTTAATATTTTACCATATCGGTCAAAGAGGAAACCTTGTCCTTCTTCCCTTCGTCACCAAGTTCCTGTGTTGCATCAACCAGAATTCCCAATCTAGGGGCTTCATGAGAACTCCTAAGATTCCTCCTCAATTCTCAAATTTTTGTTTTAGATTTTGGTTGGCCCTTTTTAATATTTTACCATATCGGTCAAGGAGGAAACCTTTTCCTTCTTCCCTTCGTCACCAAGTTCCTGTGTTGCATCAACCAGAATTCCCAATCTAGGGGCTTCATGAGAACTCCTAAGATTCCTCCTCAATTCTCAAATTTTTGTTTTAGATTTTGGTTGGCCCTTTTTAATATTTTACCATATCGGTCAAGGAGGAAACCTTGTCCTTCTTCCCTTCGTCACCAAGTTCCTCTTTTACCTTACACATTCTGGCTAACCCAGGTGTTGTTACTAAAGGTTCATGAGTATTCCCAGCTCCTTCCTCAACCGACTCCTGTTTTACACTACAATCCCTAGTCGGCTCAGGTGTTGTTACTGCAGGCTCAGAGGTGTTCTCAACTTCTTTTTCAGTTGGTTCTTGTGTAACTAGCATGGCATTTTCCATTGTTACTACTAGAGAAAATCCTTGTGCTGCTTCCGTCTCATCCTCATCCCTCACCATGTATGTCTCAGCAGTTTCCTACATATCCTCTATCCAATTTTCCGCAGCTACTGCTGGGATAGGAGCTTCAGTCAGAGGTACTTCTTCACCTTACCAGGCCATGGTAATTTCATCCTAGATACCTATGTCTGGTTCTTGTGGATCAGACATGGTATTTTCCATGGTCGTTTCTCCCTCTGTATCCTACATGGCCATCCCAATTTCTTCCTCCATACCAACAACTGGTTCTTGTGTAACAACTATAGGGACAATAACTGGTGGCTCAATGTTGACGTGTTCCAATCCCATCAACCTCGTTATGATTCGCTTGGGAAAGAATGTCACAACATTGGTGACCCTCTTTTTCCCCTTTTAAGGTGTTAAAGGTGTCGATGGTTGTTCCTCCTGGATAATACAAGGCTTCCAGTATCCCTAACGAGGCATTGACTCAATGGTTTCAATGTCGCTTTCCTCCTCAGGATCATCTTCTTGATCGATTTCATTCCCTTTTAACTGTTGAAATTCTTTTGCCATCTCTTCTTTCCCATTACCTTCATGGAATCCTTCTTCATTTTCTTGTTCCTCCTGCTACCTAATTCCTTCATCACTTCTCTAAGTTTCCTCATTATCATCTTCCTGTTCTTCATCTTCCCCATCCAACTAAGACTCATCCTCATCCTCTGGAGTTTCAGACTCATCCTCATCCTCGAGGGATTCATCTTCCTCATCCTTCTTTTGCTCATCTTCTTTTGGGGGGTTCAATAATCGGTCCCAAGATAATTGTATGTCCTCCAGAGCATCGAGGATGAGCAATTTGACCAATCCATGGTGTGCTAATGCCGCCAAGGGATGTTTTTCACCCCTTGTGGATTTCACCATTAAATTCAATGAGCCTACAAGAAAGTAGGGAATATTTAACCGTTCCCCATGCCTAATGTAAGTGATAAGTTTAATGTGATAGGAAAACATTACCTGGAATATTCCTTCGCAAGTTAGATATTTATGGATATATAATGCTACCTCCTTCCAAATTCTAGGTAGTGACTCTTGCGAATATCCCTTCCCTTGTCACTGTAACACCCCATCACCTCTGCAAAATTATTTTGTTGTCTACTCGAGGGATGTATTCCTCCTTGAGAACCACCTTTATCTAACTGGAGGTAGCCCATAAACCTAGATATATTCTCCTCAATGAAAGTTACTTCAATCCCTCGCACCACAGACTTTCCCTCCTGCAAATTGTTGGAAAATTCTAACGTGATTTCTTTGTCAAACCCTTTTAGTTTTTCAAAATACGCCACCCAACCTTCATCCTGAAACAACTGAGAAACCTCCCTTATAAGACATAAATGTTCAATATTTTCAAGTTCATGGCGTACTATAGTACCCCCCATACCTCAATTGTTGGTCTGTTACTGTTTTTGGACTTGTAATTGTTGTCACTTCAAACGGTTTTCTGGTTGCATGCAGGAACTAGAAAAGGTGGTGATGTTTTAATTCCAAATTAGGTAAGTTTACACTTCTGGAGGGTTTTGAATTTGTTAATTTTTCATGTGAGGTGGTGGTCTGGGGAACAGTGCACACCCCCCCCAACTTATCCATTTAGACGTCCATGTCCAAGCCGTACAAAAGTTGCATCCAATGGTACACCATACTGAATTAAGAAATAAATCAAACAATTAAAGTGGCCCTTACCTGAATTTCCTACCAATCGTTGAATGCGGTGTAGCATGCCAAATAATAATGTGCTTTAATGACATGATAATGGTGGGACCTTGCTGACGGCAGTGATATGCACGAACTGTTGTTGACGTATTGACTTGAAGGTGACAGGATGGTTGTGCTTGGTGGTGGCTGAGGAGAAGTTATTATGATATAACTGCTAAAATGAGTGGTGCCACTAAAATTAGAGAAGAAGTCCCATATTCCTGGAGGAAGGGTTTAATGATAGCATAGCGTAACAAATTTCGAATTTTACATAATCTTTGGAAAATGTTGTTACTGCGATCTTTCATTAAAATTAAAAAATATGCTGCTAAGTAAAATTTTCCACGTGCTAAAAGATGTTGTACACCCGAATTATTAAAACATGTAGTTGTGATGTTACTCATTAACTACTTTGAAGGAGTAATAACAAGGTAAGAGTAAAAAAAAAAAAAGTTTCAGAGAATATGGCACCAAATATCGATTTCATTCCCTTATGACTATTGAAATTATTTTTCCATCTCTTATGTTCCATTAACTTCATGGAATCCTTCATTTCCATGTTCCTCCTGCTCGTCAACCTCCTGCTACCTACTTCCTTCATCTCTTCTTTGAGTTTCCTCATTATCATCTTCCTGTTCTCCATCTTCCCCATCCAACTGAGACTCATCCTCATCCTCTGTAGTTTCAAACTCATCCTCATCCTCCAGGGATTCATCTTCCTCATCCTTCTTTTGCTCATCGTCTTCTGGGGGGTTCAATAATCAGTCCTAGTATAATTATATGTCCTCCAGAGCATCAAGGTTGATAAATTTGACCAGTCCATGGTGTGTTAATACCGCCAAGGGATGCTTTGAACCCCTTGTGGATTTCACCATTGTTAGATTTTCATCATTTAATTCAATACGATCGAGGATCTTATCTGAGAGAATAACAAGCACAACAAATCAATCACAAGAGACAATAGACACAAAGCATTTCATCGAGGAAACCACAAAGGATAAAACCCCACAAATTCCTTAGAGATAGAATGAGCAATGATACAAAACCCCAAAATAAAGAGATAGAATCCAGCAGATCCTCCTCCTCCACTTGTGTGCACTTCTCACTTGTATGAATGAGTGAGTGAGTGAATAATCAAATGAGAGAGTCACACTCTCTATTTATACTTTACTTCACTTGCCTTTTACCCTAACTAGGTTGACCTCTCCTAGGAGGGTCTAATAACCCATCACAAAATGACTTAGGGACAACCCCACTAGGGGAGTCTAATAGCCCTATCAAACAGAATAATGACCATCCCGATCGAAGGAATGAAACCTATCCGTCGGAAGTACAATGTCATATGAATACAATATAAAATATACAATTGAAATACATTCTGAAGTTACAAATACATAAACACTCCCTCTTAACTAGGAAGGTATTCTCTTAACAGAGTTCATCAGCACAAGTCCTCGTCATTGGATCATCAATGTCACTGTTGTTGTTATCTTGTCCATCAATATCCAATATACTCATCAAATGAAGTTCTATAGAGCCATCCCTTTTTCATGTTGGATGTAGGCCTAGCCTCCATGTAGGTCTTCATCATCTCTGCAAGCAAGGCATCAAGTAGGTACATCTCAAGACTTATTATATGCCTCTGCAAAACCTACAGGATCTCCCAGGACTGATTATATGCCACTGCAAAACTTGAAGAAGCATCCCAGTATTGATTATATGCCACTGCAAAACCTGCAAGATCTCCTAGGACTGATTATATGCCACTGCAAAACATGAAGGAGCATCTCAGGACTGATTATATGTCTCTTGCAAAACTTGTGTACCCTAATTTAACCTCATCATCTTTAGATAATCTCATCGTCAACAGAGCACAGCTCGGATGCACATCACACAACACTTACATCAACCGACATGGGAGAACAAACCTACCACCATTCGGGAAAGGCTCAACACTTACATCAATGCACATGGGAGAACACATCTACCACCATGTTAGAAAGGATATGCACTTACATCAACGACCATGGGAGAACACATATACCACCATGTCAGAAAGGCTCTGCACTTACATCAATGACCATGGGAGAACACATCTACTACCATGTCGAAAAGGCCCATGTGCATCTGCGTCTTCCGGACTCATCACTTCCCCTTGGAAGAAACCTCGATCTAAAGTACACCAAGCTTCTCTTTGAAGTATTCAAACTTCACTTTGGCTAGCGGCTTGGTCAATACATCGACTATTTGCTTGTATGTCGCAACATACTAGAGCTTCACTGCTTCTCTCTGCACCATATCCCTAATATAGTGGAACTTGATCTCAATGTGCTTCGACTTGTCATGGAACAATGGGTTCTTCGACAACTTCACACAACTCTGGTTGTCGCAATATATACAAGCAGCATCCAACTGGAGACCAAACAAATCAGACAATAGATTCCTTAGCCATACTGCCTCACAACTAGCCGAACAAGCTGCGACATACTCTTCTTCGGCTATACTCAGTGCCACGTAGGACTGCTTCCTGCTAAACCAAGAGATCACACCTGATCCCATACTAAAGAAACACCCCAAAGTGCTCTTCCTATCAATGGCACTTCCTGCCCAATCAAAATCAACATAACCCTCTAGGTTAATCTTCTGATTTGCATCATACTTGAGCCCATAATCAACTGTACCCTTCACGTACCTCAGAATATGCTTTGCAACAATCAAGTGAACATATCTTGGATCCGTTAGGAACTGGCTCAATGTGTTCACATCAAAGCAAATATTGGTCTCGTATTCGTCAGGTACATCAAGGACCAAATCATCTAATGATACATCGTGGCATCAACCGACTATGATGAAGAATCACTCAATAGCTTCAGGTTTGATTCCATAGGTGTGGCCATGGCCTTGCATTCCATCATCCCAAAATGCTTTAGGATATCTACTCTATACTTCCCTTGTCCAAGGAATATTCCATCCACACTTTGCCACACCTCCATGCCTAGAAAATAGTGCATCATACCCAATTCCTTCATCTCAAACTCGGCAGCAAGCTTCCTCTTTGTATTAGCAATCAATCCATCCTCACCTGTCACAAACAGGTCATCTACATATAGTAGGAGTATCACTGGATTTCCTTCCTCAACCTTGTAGTAAATGTTGGAATATGCTTTACTCTTGGTAAAGCCCAAACTAGATAGGACGCTACCAATCCTGCTGTACCATGTCTTGGGTTCCTGTTTCAAACCATACAAGGCTTTCTTTAGTTTGCACACATGAGTCTCCGTGTCATGCATCTCAAACCTGAGTGGCTACTCCACATACACTTCCTCTTCCACTACACAATTCAAGAATTTTTTCTTGACATCCATCTGGTGTATTTTCCATTTCATCACTGTATCCAGAGCAAGCACTGATCCCATGGAAGTGTATATGGCTACAGGTGCAAACGTCTCTTCATAATCAATCCCTTCTTTATGGGAGAACCCACGTGCCACAAATATTGCCTTGTATTTATCTATGCTTCCATCTGTAGCATGCTTGATCTTGTAGATCCATTTGGAAGTCACTGCAGACTTCCCTTATGGTCTCGAGACCACATCCCAAACATCATTCTTCATGATCAACTGGTACTCCTCGATCATGGAATCCTTCCATTATTTCTTCTTAGTTGCTTCATCATAGTTGGAAGGTTCTTTGTCAATGATGTCACATAGCAAGGCTACATAACTGGTGTATGGCTTCGGTCTCTTGCTTTCTCTGTGCATACCTTCTGAAGTGCCATAGCTTTCTGCCTCTTGAATTACCTCTCATAGCCATGTTGGTTTCCTCTTGTGAGAATTCTTCTCATGGGGTGGATCTACAAGTTCCTATGGATCTTCCATCTCACGATATTTATTATCTTTTGGATTTACTTAATTCATTATTGTATCTCGATTCCTGGGTACTTCCGATTCTTCAATGTATTCAATAGGTATCTTCCTGGATCTGTGATATGTTGAGTCTTCGTCGAATGTTACATCCCTGATGATGTCGATCTTCTTGAATCCTGGGAAATATATTCTGTAACCTTCGAGCTTTCACTATATCCCACAAGTATACCCTTCTTTCCTAAAGGATCTAACTTTGTCCTCTTCTCTTTCAGAATGTGTATGTACACAGGGAAACCAAATATTTTGAGATGGATGACCTATGGTTTCTTGCTGGAGAAGACTTCTTCTGGTGTTTTGTTGTCAAGTACTCTATGTGGAGTATGATTTTGTACATACAAAACTATCCTAGCAACTTCTTCCCATAAATGCATAGGAAGATTTTGGTCATGAATCATTGCCCTGGTTGCTTCCATAATTGCTCTATTATTCATTTCTGCAACTCCATTCTATTGTGGATTATATGGAGTGGTCAACTCCCTCTTAATCCCTGAATCTCTGAATAATTTCTTGAAGTCTTCTGATGTGAACTCTCCGCCATTGTCTCACTGAAATGTCTTGATTTTCTTTTCTATTTGGTTCTCGATCAAGGATTTGAATTGCTTGAACTTACTAAATACTTCATCCTTGTTCTTCAAGAAATATACCCAAGTATTTCTAGAAAAATCATTAATGAAAGAAACATAATATACATACCCACTCAAAGAGCTAAATGACATTGGACTGCATACATCGGAGTGGATGATTTCCAAGATTCCTTTTACCTTGCTTTCACTGCTTGGAAATGGCTTCTTTGTATTCTTTCCTTTTGCACATCCTTTGTAAATGCCTTCATGCTTTTCTTGAATTTCTGGAAGACCTTCAACAACTTTGCTTGCAAGAGATAGTGCTTTATAGTGCACATGTGCAAGCCTTCTATGCCATAGTTCACTTGGCTCCATGGATTCATGGACCAAGGCTTGTTTAGGTTGGCCCTTTAGTTTGTATAGTCCTCCCTCTTACTCTCCAATCACTATTGCATCATCTATAGTCTTTCCTTTAGGCCACATAAGAACTTGGCCATCTACAAATGCAACCCTCATACCTTGTGCATCCAATGCAGAGATGGAGAGAAGGTTATTCTTTAGTCCTGGTACAAATAGAACATCTTTCATCTTCATATACTTTCCAGAGTCGAGCTTATAAGAGGCTTCACGACTTCCTTTTATAGGATACTAGTAGTCATCCCCAAGTTTCACTTTGTGGGGTGACTCGTGTTCAGATAGATTCATAAAGGATTTCTTGAATCCAATCATATGCTTGGAAGCCCCACTATCTATAAGCCAATCATTGCTACCATGTGTAACAGTTCCTATGAGAGCATAAATCAAAACATATTCTTCATCGCTTGAAGAATCTCCACTTTCTTGTCTAGCTCTCTTCCTTGGAGGTTCATCATCCTCTGCAGTGTGATCATGATGTCTTCTCTTGATTTTCTTCTTCTTGTGGGAGCTGCTTTTTTTCCTGGGACAATCTCTAGAATAGTGTCCCTTCTCATCACAAGTATAACATTGAATGTGAGAAATATCTCCCATGGATCCTCCAAAGTTCTCCCTCTGATTCGGGTGGTGGTGTTTACCCTTATTGTGATGATGATGCTCTCTTTTGATGTTGGTCTTCTTGGTGTGTGTTGTGAGAGCCTGGTCTTCATTACCCATATTTTCTTCTCGAGCTACTATCTGAGATTCTTCCTGTGAGCACTCCTCCCACATCCTACTAAATGTGATGAGTTTCTTTCTAGCACAAATTACATGAATGAAGGAATCCCATGAACTAGGGATACCATTCAAGGTGGTCATCACTATCTCTCCATTTTATATGTCTTCTCCCACAACTTCAAGTTGTTCTTTTATCTGAGAGACCCTTGAAAATTAAGACTGCATGGTCTCTATATTTTGAATATTCACATTCTTCAATTGGTTCCGCAATGTCATCTTTCGATTTATATTCTTTCCTTCAAACAACTTGGTCAAGGAATCAAACATCTCCTTGGGTGTCTTTAAAGATGACACATGTGGTATGAGATGGTCCTTGATAGAATATGCAATGATCCTCTTGGACTTGACCAAGTTCTTCTTATGTAAGGCCTTAGCCTCATCTCCCTCTGGAACTGGAACCTCTTCACTTATGTAGGTGTCCAATTCTTTCTCTTCTAGGATTAACCCAATCCTATACTTCCATTCTCGGAATTTATCAGCCCCTTCAAGCTTATCCTCAAGCTTGGTGTGGTGAGACATCTTATTGAGAAACTCAAATGGAAATAAGAGATTTATATCTTACCACTTGATTTGCTGAAACTGGATCTGGAGATGGCTAGGGTTTGACAGAGAAAACCTAAAAATCCAAACTTGGAATTTCAAACTTCTGTCTGGACAGGGAGATGCAATTGACTGAGGAAAGCAAGCTGGTGTGCTCATATTTTGAAAAAATCCAAAAATTTACCCTCAAAAGTGACCTACGAATTTCGGATCTACAACTTCTGTCAAAATTTGGTTTTCTAGTCCAAAAGTCAAATTAGGGTTTGACTTTCCCGGAGATTCACTCAACCAAAAAGTTTGATCTTGGTCTTTAAATTTTGATTTTGCTGAGGAGAACAATCCTATGCTGAGAGCACTCCAAAATTCCACTTCTGTCAAAAGCCCTAATTTCCCAGAGTAGTGACAGGCCAAAAACTGAAAATGCTAGGAGAGTTAGCCTAGCCTCCTGCCTTTGATGATCTGTGGAAAGAAACCCAAAAATTAAGAAGCCCTAGCTTCTGCAACTATATAGTGTCTTCTTCTTAGGTTAGCTCTGATACCATGTTATATTTTCACCATTTAATTCAATATGATCTAGGATCTTATCTGATAGAATAACAAGCACAACAAAGCATTTCACCGGGGAAAGCATAAAGGAGAAAACCCCGCAACTTCCTCAGAGATAGAATGAGCAATGACACAAAACCCCAAAACAAAGAGATTGACTCCAACAGATCCTCCTCCTCCACTTGTGCGCACTTCTCACTTGTATGAATGAGTGAGTGAGTGAATGATCAAATGAGAGAGTCACACTCTCTATTTATACTTTACTTCACTTTCCTTTTACCCTAACTGGGCCGACCTCTCCTAGGAGGGTTTAATAACCCAACACAACATGACTTAGGGCCGACCCCACTAGGGGAGTCTAATAGCCCTATCAAATACAATAATGACCTTCCTGATATGAGGAACGAAACCTCTTAGTTGGAAGTACAATGTCATATGAATACAATATAAAATATAAAAGTGAAATACATTCCGAAGTTACAAATACATCAACAACCATTAAATGCAATGAGCCTAGAAGAAAGTAGGGAATATTTAACCGTTCACCATGCCTAATGTGAGTGAGAAGTTTAAGGTGATAAGAAAAAATTACCTGGAATATTCCTTCACAAGTCATATATTTATGGATATATAATGCTACCTCCTTCCAAATTATGGGCATTGACTCTCGTGAATAGCCCTTTCCTCATCACTGCAACACCTCATCACCTCTGCAGAATTATTTTGTTGTCTACTTCAGGGATGTCTTCCTCCTCACGAACCACCTTTCTCTGATTGGAGGTAGCCCATAAATATGGTTATCGTCTCCTCAATGACAGGTACTTAAATCCCTCGCATCACAGACTTTCCCTCCTGCAAATTCTTGGAAAATTCCAATGTGATTTCTTCGTCAAAACCTTGCAGTTTTTCAAAATACACCACCCAACCTTCATTCTGAAACAAATGATAAAAATCCCTTATAAGACGTAACTGTTCAATATTTCCAGGTTCATGGCTTACTGCAGTACCCCTCATACCTCAATTGTTGGTCTGTTATTGTTTTTGGACTTTCAATCGATGTTACTTTAAACGGTTTTCTGGTTGCATGCAGGAATAGGAAAAGGTGGTGATGGTTTAATTCCAAATTGGGTAAGTTTACGCTTATGTAGGGTTTTGAATTTGTTAATTTCCCATGTGAAGTGGTGGTCTGAGAAATGGTTCACACCCCCCCCAAAATTATCTAGTTGGACGTCCATGTCCAAGCCGTACAAAATTTGCATCCAATGGTACACCATACTGAATTAAGAAATAAATCAAACAATTAAAGTGGCCCATACCTGAATTTCCTACCAGTCATTGAATGCAGTAGAGCATGTCGAATAATAATGTGCTTTAATGACACACGACAGTGACATGCATGAGCTGTCACTGACATATTGAATTGAAGGTGACAAGATGGCTATGCTTGGCGGTGGTAGAGGAGAAGTTATTTATATTCTATTACTGCTAAAATGAGTGGTGCCGCTAAACTTAGAGAAGAAGTCCCATATTGTTGGCGGAAGGGTTTAATGATAATAGCAGTTCTTGGCCAGTGAAAGGGGGCCTTCCTCCTTTAACCAATTTTTATACCTCAAATTCCCTCTTTGAGTGTCGTTTCACCTCGTCATGGTTTATCCCCATGTGAAACCTAATGGCTCTTCCTCCTAATGATCGTTGGAACTTACTCCTACCTAGTTGGTCCCCTCTATGGATTTCCTTGGAACCCCTAGAGCCAAATCCAACTTGTTCAAACCGAAATACACCTCATCAAAGTCAAACTGCCACATCACTTGGCCCACTTTGAAAGAATTTTCACTCCCTTCTAGTGGTACAAGGTGCGAAAATCCCCCTTTTTCATTCCTTGCATACTTGCTGGGGTGCAAAAATTACAACATCATCGCGCTCTTCATACCTGCTGGGGCGTGGAAACTCCCTAACACCTATATTTATATTGGATCTTGGATCATTCTTCCAAGTTATTTTTATGGGATTGAGTGTAGCCTTCAAATCCTCACTCACCTTCCCTCTTTGGTCTGGTTCAACCTCCTAGATCCACGATTGTCTCTCCTTGATCCAATTTCTCTCCTAGTAGTTGACCTCCCAAATGCTATAAGGAGACCATCCTTATGCTAAAGGAGAGAGAGCACTTGAGGCATCAAACCTATGGTCTTAGGAATTTTGCAGAGGTAGAAAGGAAGGAAGCTTTGGAGCTGAATGTTTTGCTTGGACATCAAGGGATCACTTTGTAAGTTTCTCCTAGTTTCCATCAATATAACTTGTCTTATTTTCCCATTTCGTGTGTTATGTTTCAATCATTGACATGGAATGTTTCTAATCTGATTTAGATCTGAACTAGTATACAAGATATTTGGATATTTTCTTTTTTTGTTGTTTGCTTGATTCAAACAGGTTTTGCTTGCGAGATTCAAGACGAGAACTGGAGCCAAGGCGAACATCTGGTTCGAGGTGAGTTACATCGATTCTTTCTCTCTAAATATATTTAGGATTTGTATGCACTGTTATATCTAGGATTTTAAGGTAGAATTTGTTTGTTAGTTGTCTTAGATTAGGCTTAGTTAATATCAATTTGGTCTAAGGGTAAATCTAACTATCCGTAGGATGGATTTACTTACCACAGTAATTGGTGACTCCACTGGCTTAGATCTAGTTTTCATTTGGTTTTGAAATCTTGTTTTTCTTTCCATCTGATTCGTTTCCTCTACATATTTTCAATTTTTTGACCTCTGATATTAGTTTGGTCATCCACATTTTGTTCTTTGGGTCTGCAAACCCGAGAAAATATAAAAAAATTCTCAAACTTTTCGCCCCTACCCTCTCACAGTGAAATTTCGCACCCATTGCATACTTACCAAAGTGAAAATTACCATATTTGTGCGCCCCAGTAGTGTTCTAAAGCGCGAAAATTCTCATATTTCGCGCTTGGGTTACCCTTCAGGCCACGAAAATTCCCTATGTGTGTTTACAATTGGTTTCTTGCTTGTTTGGCTTTTGGTTTGTGATCTTGTGGATTGATTTCATCCCTTTGGAATTGATCAGGCTTGTGTGACCCCAGGTTAACCCCTACATTGTATTACATTTTCTTTTTGAACCTCTTTTAGGCCTTTGCTTGGATTCTTGAGTGAATTGGTAGAATTTTAAGTGGATTGGAAGTTAGGACATTGCTTCATTCATTCACTGCACCCTTATGACCTTCTTTCACGCATTCAATTTGCATACTCACTCTGATCTTTATCAACAATTTTTTAAGCTTAATTTGGTTTGTTTGATTGATCTTTAGTTGGTTTGGTTTTCGTGAGTTAAGGTGACAAGAGACTTAGCTTATTGGCCTTCTTGACCTTTTATTGAAAAAGTGATTCTTACTGAAAATTCAAGGAAGATCTGTTGTATTCATTTTGAATCCTTGAAAGAAGTATTGAAAAAAATTTATTACTTGAAAAAGTTTCTTTGCATTTCAATTCATATAATTGGCTTAGAAAAGTTTTCAAAATCCATTTTCTCTCCTTCGCTTAAAGATCATAGTATTTGTTGCAGTTAGAAGACACATTTCCATTCACTTGTCATACATTGTACTCATTAGAAGTAGAAAAGAAAACATTGTTGGATCCATTTGTTTTTGAAAGAGTAGTTGTAGTTTGGCATAAAAGGAAAATACAAATATGAGTGGTTTTTCTCTTTGAGAAGCTTGTGCTTGTGCTTATTTTGTTTTTGGGATTGAATAACTCTCTCTTCTTGGTAGCTAGAGATTCATAGAAAAGAAAAGTGCATTGATTCATCCACACTTGCATAGTTTGAGTCGAGTCATAACACCATTGAGTTGCACTTCCTCTACCCGCTTGAGTAAAACAACCAACCATTAAAATTTATACCCTAACTCAACACATTTTAACCTCACTTGAGGATATAAAAAAATTTGTTAGTTAGGTAGGACAACGGGGATAGGAATCAAAATAATTACCCCTTTCACCTTACACCTGAAACATAGTGGTTGTCCTTTAGGGTACTAAAATCCTCTTGTATTTTTTTATATGGTTATCAACCAATTTGTTGAGAGGGCCTCTCATTCCACGGGGGTAAGCAGTGTGTATTGGTTCCGAATGGACTTTGTGGAATTCCGCACTCCACTTAGTACCTAAGGACATCAATCTGTTGTCTTCCTTGTAGTTTTTTTCCTCCATACCGGTTGTACGAGGGCTCAAAGGGCAGAATATCTGGTTAACCTTCTTGGACGTGTCATGAACGAGGTAGCCTAGTGTATTTTATTCTAGGGCTCTTTTACCCAGGATCCCTTTCAGTAGAGGGATATCCTTCCACTTTGGTCTCTCACTTCGTATTGTTCGACTTGGATTTCATCACCTTGCGAAGGATACGATCTGTTGAGGTCTCCATATCCTAGATAGAAATTTTTCCTACTATTTTACCTTCTAGTGGGTCTTTTTATTTTCTTAGTGCTGCTTGTTGGAATTTGGGCCATTTTGTTATAGCTCGCTTACTGTGACATCGGTACTAGTAAATTTTTTTGAGGTTGCTCTTTTGGCCTACGCGCCTTTTATTTTCCTATCTCCCCTTTTGCACACTCGGTTGCTCCATGGTTTTTGAGTTCTTTTTTACAATACTTTCCCCAGAACACTTAATTTTGTTCCATGGCAGACCAACATAAATCACACAGACAACAAGGGAAGAGTCTTGAGTTAGTACCTCCAGTTATCCGACCATCATCTTCACACATACCGACACCCCCTATTAGCGGGCCAGCTGGTTGGGGGACCATTCCACCATCACTTAGTATGACACCACCAGTTTCTACAGTGCCCCAAACCCATAGCACAGTTCTAGAGACTAGTACTATCCGTGAAAGTAGTACGGTACCTGAGACTAGTGCAGTAACACAATCCACTGTTGCACCAGAAGTCAACACCACAGTGGAAACTACTTTAGCTCCCAAAGTTAGTGTCTCACTTCAAACCGCTGTTATACCAAAATTTATCATCCTTTCGGAAGCTAGCACCACCAGTGATGCCATCACCATTGATCTCCCTGAATTACATGTAAAATTTATTGAGGAATCCAACCCAGTAACCCCTTCGACAATTCACTTTGCTGCGAACTTTAACCAACCCTTTGTACAATTGGAAACCCCACCTGTCATAATTTATCCCCCGGTTATACGTAGCTACGAAGTTGGATCTTCTATCAATAGATCATTCGGAATGCCTTCTCCTGACCTTCCTTCATCCCAAGATATTATGGCATCTATACGAGAAAAAATGGTCAGTCTAGCCAATAAACAAGTGGCATCGGAACGATTTAGAGGTGAAGTTGCTAAGATACTAGCTTCAACCTCACAATACCCACCTACAACCTCTTATCAAGTGATAACCTATCATGATTCCCGAACGCCCTGATATTCATCGCGTGATACTACCTACGGTGACTCATTTGTAGGTCGGTCAGGACCCATAGACTAGACCCGTCCACAATATTTCCATGATGATTGAGGAACAAACGTTTTCAATCCATCACTTCATTATGGAACACAACTCTGGGCCAAGCCCCCGACGATTTCCGCACTTTTCAGCACCCATGCAACTAACGCCCGAAATTCCTCTCCAACCTTCCCCACATATATTTCCAAATGACATCTTTGTCCTTTCTTCAGGTAACATTCCTACTATGAGGACAAACCCAACTTTCTCATCGTTTCCCTTATCGTCTGGAACTAGTGCACCACTATCTTCACAAGTCGTCCCTACTAGTGCAGTCAACCAAACTTTCTAATGTTCCCATTGGAAGAACATCTATTCCTACTGTTCGAACACCCATTGTGACCAGAGGTCAATCTTCGGCCACAATTTACACCATTTCCAGAGGACAATTGTTTATTGGAGCCCCAAGCGGAACCAGTAACCAACCCCCTTCGTCTGGACCATCTACCATGTGGGGATCACACACCTCACTTTTTGGAGGACAACCATTTGTTGGTGCCCCAAGTGGGACCAATCACCAACCTCCTCCATCAACATCATCTGCTCCTTGGGGACCACAAAACCAACCTGGTTGTGGACAACCTTTTTTTAGTACTGCAAGTGGGACCAACATCCAATTTCCTTCGTCAGGCCCAATTTCTTCTTGGGGGCCACAAATCCTACCTGCTAGGGGGAATTCCATATTTGGAAACCAAAACCAAACTGGGGGGAAACCTAGTCAACATCAAGCCTTCTTTCCCCCTAACTTGAACTCTGGAGTACCCTATTCCAGTGCCTCGAATACTCAATGGAACCCACCCCCTAAAACCTCGTTTCTTAATCAGAGTGGAATGAATCATCCATGGGCGCCATTCTTTCCGACACCGCCCCCTACTCAAGGCATGGGAAATCCACCCAAACAAGGATTTGGGAAATTTCCCTGGACTCAACAACCCCAGGTCTCTACACCATTTATTCCCACTCAGCAGTATGTTCAACAACCGACATCCAACTCGATTCCGAATCAATTGATTAATCCTATGATTCATAATCAACAACCGGTAAACCAGATGGCCCCTAATGCACAAAAATTGCAAAATTACCCTGCGGGTAATATGTTTGGGTATAACATGAACCAATATGCAGTGCAGGGCCCGACAGGCATCCCGGCACCCCATAAATACTATTCATTCCCGCAGCCTAATAGACAACTCCCATTTCTAGCAACATTATATCTTCCCAACTTGTCCAAACTCATAAACGATCCCATTTGGCACGAACCAAATTGGCCATCCAAACCTGCCAAACTTCCATCGGACATTTCGAAGTTCGATGCTAAACCCGGGGAAGACCCCAAAAATCATGTTATGGAATTTCATCTCTAGTGTTCCTCAACCTCACTGATGGATGATTCTATACGATTGAGGCTCTTCCAATGCACAATTACTGGTACAGCAACAAAATGGTATATCGATCTGTCTCAACACTCTTTTCGAGACTTCAACACCCTTGCTATGCAGTTTTTGACACACTTCTAGATTCCCATTCGATATGAGACTGGAACAGACCTTTTAACTTGGTTGCGCCAATCTACTGCCACCCACATATCTGATCACATCCATGAGTGGAGGAGGCACCGAAGATTAATTAAGGCACCAATTCCGTACCAATTACTGGCTGATTGGTTCACCTAGTTATTACTGCCACCCATTTCTAGGGATGTTGGAATGGGCGGACCCATCACAGAGGAACAAGCAATCGCTTGTGCACAATATATGGATTTGATTTATTCCCAATCTAGAACACTATACGAACTTATTCCTCACACTCCCCGCCCCATTAATGATCCATCAAGGCCCGCTACCGAACCTCCTATCAATGGCATAGTTGGTTCTGTGAAGGCCCAACCTGCGAACAAATATGTTGGAAAACAAACTGCTGCTACTCCACCTCCAACCAAGGATACACCTAAAAACACTACTTCTACTGCTCATACCTCCGAGGTCAACGTCGCCCAATCCTCGCCTCAACAATCCAAAGGGAAAAAGAAGAAGAATAAAGGAAAATCCAAAAAAAATTCTACTCAGCAGGAAAACCCCAAACCCCAACAAACCAACGTTGGCAAACCTAAGCGGAAAACTAAGTTCCCATGCCTCATATGTCAGGAAGATCACTACACAAAAGAAGGCCCTTATTGCGAGGAAGTCAATAAATTTGTTAAAGGATCTTCCCTCTCAACAGTTTTAACAGACCCTTTCCCACATCAACAACAACAAATGGTTTCACACAACCCCCCGCAAGGGGGAAACCAAAACGAGAATACCCAACCAGAGACATCTTCACATTGCGATATCCTTATGATGAGTAACGAGACTATTCACATATCCACCCATTCAAAGACATATGACTCTGTCTCCATTCCAAATAAGAATGGGAATTCCAAAGACAAAACTACTTTGGAAGTCGTTCCATCACCACCTCCACCTTCAATTTCTCTTCATATCGAGAGACCTCCTACTAACATTGTGTTTCACCCACCTAAGGTCACTAATTCAAAAAGCGACATTCAATCCCAACGCATGAGCTTCCCAAAATTACAATATCGTTGAGGACTTAGTTCAAGCACCCTATGCAATGTCCACCCTCGAAGTTTTACAACACTGCCCTACTCAACGTAAAACCCTATTGTCAGCACTTGGAGCTGTTGATCTCGATTCTTCCAATACAATCATGTACAATTTGGAATACTTTAAGCCACTACTTTCTCATCAGTTGGCCTTTTAGATTCACACTAAAATATGTGGAAACAATATCCATCGTACCGTTTTGGACGAAGGTGCCTCCACATCAATCATGTCTTTGTCATGTTGCATAGCTATTGGCTCTCCTAAAGTAACTCAGTATCCCACTACTCTAAAAGCCTTTGATGGTCGCATTTTTAAACCATATAGACACATCCCATCACTCGTTGTAGAAATAGGGGGGAAAAACATCTCTATCCATGTCGAAATCATAGATGCTCCATTAG
This sequence comes from Larix kaempferi, assembly GCA_027924585.1. Classification (NCBI taxonomy): domain Eukaryota; kingdom Viridiplantae; phylum Streptophyta; class Pinopsida; order Pinales; family Pinaceae; genus Larix; species Larix kaempferi. Next base: position 9,829,951 of record BSBM01000289.1, on the reverse strand, counting down.
AATTTAGATTACAACATCTTACTCAGTAGAAATTGGTTTTATGCCATGACTGCTGTAGCATCCTCGGTTTTTCGTTTGGTCCAATTTTCTCATCAGGGAAAAATTGTTACCATCGATCAGTTATACTTTTGCACTCCGGACATTCACTCCAACACCACTAATAATGTCCCATTATTGACACAAACTCAACATCATTATGAAGACATTGGTGTCGGTTTACTAAAAGACTCCTCCATCATCGGAGTATTTCTGGAACTCCCACCCCCCCTCTTTCCAATCAATATGATCTCTTCGAGCATAGTTCAACCTCACAAACCTTGTGATTCTTGGGTTGTTCCGAGTCTCTCCAAATGCGAAAACATCAGTGACTGTATGCCTCTGAAGCACAATCAAGCAACCTACCATGCGATCCAATCAACATCTGATTAGATCGACACAATTGACCACCATAGTGTGGCACCTCTCTTGCCTCGAATCAATTCATCCTTTACCTCTATAGACTCCCTTTCACAGAATTTTCCGTCTGACGAATCGATCATGGAGATCATGAGCATTGATGAACCACCATGGGAAGCCCACCATCATCGGTCTTCTTTCCCAACGATTCAGGCGGTTAATCCTGATACAAAATCCAATGCTTCACTAGACATTGTCAAAACTAAATTTCCCTCTTCTTTACACGATGTGTTTTCCGAAGGAAACTTATCCAATATCATGGAAACCATTCCTATTGACATCTCCGTGAAGCCCGGTATCGTGGAACATATCCATCTAGAAAAAACATGTACACCTACTGAGGTGCAATTCTATGCTGCCTTATTTAAAGAGTTCCACGATTTGTTTTCTTTGAGCTATGAGGAAATGCTAGGGATATACCCCTCTATAGTGGTTCACAAAATCCAATTCTATCCTAGTTCCCAACCCATCCGGTAGAAACTTCGATCCATCCATCCCCGCAAAACTGCAGCTATTAAATCCAAGGTTGAAAAACTTCTTCGTGCTAGTTTCATTTATCTTGTCCCATTGACAGATTGGGTTTCTAATATTGTCCCTGTAGCTAAGAAATAGGGAATGATTAGATTCTGTGTCGATTATAGAGACTTGAACAAAGCTTGTCCCAAAGACAACTACCCAACTCCCTTCATTGACCAGATTATCGACAATTGTGTCAGGAGCATCATCTTTTCATTTATGGATGGCTTCTCCGGCTATAATCAAATTGAGATACTCCCATATGACCAGCATAAGACTGCTTTCATATGCCCATGGGGGACCTTTGCATATCGCAAATTACCCTTTGGTCTCAAGAACGTCGGGGCCACATTTCAACGAGCCATGTCATATGCATTTCACGATATCAAGCATGTTGTGGAACCCTATCTGGATGACCTACCTGTGCATTCCAATTCACAAGAGGACCATCCTGATCATCTGAGTGCAATATTATCACGATGTCGTCACTACAACATTTGCCTAAATCTGCATCAATGTGTATTTTGTGTCAAAGCCGTTATATTGTGAGGTTTCATTATCTCCAAGGATGGAATATGCCTTGATCCTTCGAAGGTGGAGGCTATTTTAGCCTTATGTTCCCCCTCCAATATTCCAGAACTCCAGAGTTTGCAAGGGCATGTGAAATTTTTATGCCGCTTTGTCTGCAACTTCGCCAAGATCACTAAGGGATACATGAGGCTTCTTAAGAAATACATTCCTTTCATCTGGGATGGTGAAGCCCAACTTTTGACAACTTGAAAAAGGCCCTTACTAATGCTCCCGTGATACAACCCTCCAACTATACACGGGACTATATTTTATATCTCGCTGCCTCTACTACCACCGTTGGCATGGTGTTGGTTCAAGAAGACAATAATGGTAAGGAACATGTCATGTACTATCTTAGCAAGAGTCTCATTGACTCTGAGACACGTTACTCACATGTGGAGAAACTGGCTATGGCCACATTTTTTTCGGTCTAGATATTTAGACATTAAATTTTGCTTCGCAAAACCACCGTTATCGCAAACTTCAATCCAATGTACTACATCCTAACACATCAAGTTCTAGGGGGGAAATATTCCTGTTGGATTGTCATTCTTTAGGATTTCGATTTGGAGTTTTCCAAAGTGAAATCCAAAAAGTCCTTGGTATTTTCCGAGATGATTTGTGCATTGCCCCGTGTCAATGATCAATCTCATCCCATTGATTCGTTTCTGGATGAATCTTTTTTCCTCATTGGCATGACTTATCCTTGGTATGGAGACATCATTTTGTATCTCCAGACCCAACGTTTTCGGGCCAATCTTAACCGTGATGAACGTTGTTGTATTCGACACCACACTAAGTATTATATTATCATTAGCGATACATTGTATCGTCATGGTATTGACTCGGTGCCAAGTTGTTTCTTAACTCTCGACGAAGACAAACATGTTTTGAATGTCTGCCATTCTAGAGCATGTGGTGGTCATATTTTTGGGATGGATACCACCCAGAAGATCTTGCGAGCAGGTTACTTTTGGCCTTAAATATTCAAATACTTCATTGAAGCGGTTAAGAAGTTCCCTCCATGTCAATTCTTCCACTCTAAGAAATGCTCACACCCCTATCCTCTCCATCCTGTCATTGCCGTCGGCCCTTTTGCAAAATGGGGTATTGATTTCATGCATTGTAATCCCACTTCAACCGAGGGACATAGTTATGTCATCGTCGTCATTGACTACTTTACAAAATGGGCTGAAGCCATGCCTACATACGCTGAGGATGGAAAAACAACAATGTTATTCATATTCAATCACATTATAGCTAGGTTCGGAGTCCCGTAGGCCATCGTAACTGGTCATGGTTCCCACTTCAGGAATCATATGATGGAAGAACTGAGTTCCAAACTAGGTTTTCACCATGAAAACTCAACCCCGTAATACCCACAAGCAAATGGTCAAGTAGAGGCAATTAACAAAGTCTTGAAACGCATGATACAATGCACCGTGGGTACACAAAAATATAAATGGCACTTAGATCTATTTTCATCTCTTCGGGCCTACGGGACTTCGGTAAAAAATGCAACCGGGTTCACACCATTTCAACTGGCCTATGGCTTGGAATCAATCCTACCAATTGAGTGTGAGATACCATCTCTAAAGATAGCAGTAGAAATCTTACCTAACATGACCATGGAAGAAGAATGGTTCCTATATTTGGCTAAGCTAGATGAAACTCGCTGAGACACCGCACTTGCCAATGAGGATCACAAAAAGCATGTCAAAGCTCAGTATGACAAATCCATTCAACCTCGAGTGTTCAACGAGGGTGACCTAGTCCTTACCTACGATCATATGCATGATAATCTAGGTAAGCGAAAATTGGAATCCATGTGGTATGGTCCCTACGTTGTCAAATGTGTGTTAGAGAAGGGAGCTTACGAGCTTGTCAATTGTGATGGTATACCTTTGGGAGAGCCCTGCAACGGACTTTACCTAGAGAGATTTTATGCGTAGGTTTATCCTGCATATAACACCTTGTATATGATGTATATCGTGTGATTGTGGTTTGGGTTTTTTGCGTTAGGACTCTATCTCGTACATCATCATTTATCTCGACTTGTGATTTTATGCGCAGATGTCGACATACTTTGGATTCGCGGATGGTGCTAGTCGACATACCCAGAACCTTTCTTCTACAACATGGGTACTATATTCCCCTGTCGACAAGTTGATATCTTCAGGTGGTATTTTCTTGGGCCCCGCAACAAATAACATTGTGGAGTATCATGCAGTCATTGAACTTCTGACCGAAGTTTCTTTTATTGGAATTTGTTCCTTTATAACCTACCTGGACTCACAACTCGTGGTGTCTCAGCTAAACCGTGTCTACACCGTTCGTGATCCTATACTACTTTGTTTATACAGAAGGGTACGCCTCCTTGAACGATCATTTGATTACATTTTATATCAACATGTACCAAGGGGACTCAACACAGTGGTTGATTCATTAGCTGACTATATGTTGGATTGGCATCTAGCCCATACATAATTAATACATCATAAAATAAAACATGTACATATGTAAACACACAAGTCATCATAGATAAAATTGTAGAGATAGTTCCATATATATATATCATGTAAAAAGTGTTTCCTGCCACATACAACAGTATAATGTGTCTAAAGTCAAAATTGGGTTCATAACCCATACAAAAATTGGCTCTCAAGCCTACATATCGTATACATGCCACTAGTAATACAACTGTATAAACACTAGTCGAGAGGTGCATGGTGCTCATGTTAGCACACCACTGCCTTGGAAACTCGACGGAGCAGACTCCCAATACGCTCTGTCATGCCCACAGTGTGCCTCTGAAGATGATATGGCACCTCAGGAATCCTCATAGGGGGGAACCCATGGTCAATCCCTCTAAGTTCCGCTCCACGTCGCGGAGCCCCCCTGCCTCATCCTCTTCGACCTGGTACTCCGCCCCACGTCGTCCCAGTGGAGATGATCCCATTGGCCTCACCTGCCCTCGATCTGCAATATTATACATATACATTAGAATTTATACACATTATCAAAACAAAACAAAAAAATTACATATATTTAAAAAACTAAAAACAAGTATGAAGGTTACATACCTGTCTCGTCCCAGTCATGATCCTCAGGAAGGACTAGATCAATGTCGCCACAGAATTCCACCCCAACATAGGGATAGTCTTCGATCATGACAATCTTCTCCTCAACCCATGAGAAGAAGTCCTCGCCAAAGGCTAGAACATGTGGCCCACCAAGCCATCCAGCATAGTCACTCCATCGCCCCATCTGTGGCTCGAATGCGGAACGACGAGGCCTCTCTATCTGAGGACGCAACAGCGGCACCCTCTCCAAGAAGAAGGTGACCAAGATGCTGCCATACCCGAATTGGCTTATGCTTCCATTGCTACACTTCGCGACCTGATCCTTGATGTTGACTAGGACCCCTTCACAACAATTCAACAGTTTCATCTCCATGCATTCCAATGCATAATTCATTTGTGCTTTGGTTGCATGGTGGGATCCCACACTTCCCACCACATGTGTAATGGTGTACAAGATCGTCCTCAAAGGAAGATCTAGCATGTCTGCAATGAGCACTTTCCTACTTTTCTTTCCGGACCCCTATCTGCAATACTGCGCTATATAGGTATCCATGGTCTCATCGGTGGCCTGGTTCCCTACTAGATTGACTCGCCCCCCCCTCTTGGAGAGACTGATCAAGAAATTCATATCCTTGATTTCAATCTTGATTATGTGCTCTCCAATACAGAAAACTTGAATGTCGGCATCCCACATCTGGATTATATGGTTGAATAGTTTTCCCTGCTTGTGGATACCCCTGTACTTGAAAATTATCAATAGACCACATTCTCATAGCACAACTAGTGTGTTGTCATCATTAAGAGATGCCCTTTCATCTTCTTCATGCTCTCTTTCCTTCTAGTCCACCATTTTCACTTGAGTTACTTGAAATATCCTATAAATCATCAAGGGATACTTCAGTCAAAAGATGGGAACCAAGATTCATGCCAAAAGGGAGAGGCAAGCAATTTATTTTCCAAGACTACAGATTTCCGCGCCCTAGGCAGTGTAGGGAGCGTGAAAACTGATAATTTTTGCACTCCTGCCACTAGCTCTAGCGCGAAAATTCCAGGGCACAAAATTGGTGCCCTAAGGCCCTTTCAAAACCCATAAAATATGCATGAAATATAAAACTAAATGGATGGAAAGGAGGAGGAGGCTGTGTTGATGTATATGTAACTTCGGAATGTATTTCATCAGTATATTATATGTATATTTATTGTACCCTTATAAGAGATGTGTTATTCCTCTATAAGGAAGTGTCGTCATGTGGATTGACAAGTGTCGCAAGTGTGTGTACTTGCCGATGGGTTATTAGACCACCTTATGGGGTCGGCCCTAATTAATATATAATATAATGTGGATGTACTCAAGTAGACAAGTCGGCCCCAGTAGGTCACTGGGCAAAAAGGTGAGTATAAATAGAGATAGGAGATCTCTATTTTACTCACTCGGAAAAGCATCTATCTCTCTCTCTGGAAAGTGGCGCACTAGTGAGGAGGAGGAGGATCATCTGCTAGGAGACTATCTCTGTATTATTTGGTTGTATTTTGGTTGAGCCATTGCTCTCTCTATCTCTGAGGAAGTTTGTGGGGTTTTTCACCTTAGGGTTTTCCCCACGGAAACTCTGTGTCTCTTGTCTCTATGCTTTTGATTCTTGTGATGCTTGTGATGCTTGTCATATTATGATTGTCATGCATTGATATACTGTAGATGTCATTCTCTCAGCAAAGATCCTATAGTATTGTGATTTAATACTGAAAATTTAACATGGTATCAGAGCTTAACTGAGAAGAAGACATTTTGCAGTGACGGAAGCTTGTATTGCTTGTTTATTTGGTTTCTCTCCACAGATTTTTGAAATTCAGTATAGTAGATTGGATCTACTCATCAAGGCGCATCTTTCTGTCCAATCAGATTTCAGTTCCGAGCATTTTCAGTTTTGGCCCTAAAAATTAGGGTTTCCACAAAAATAGGAATTTCTGGAAACTGAAGGCACAGCTGGAAGCTCCTTGCAAAAATCGAAGGTTTGAGCTTTGGATCGAGATTTTTGGCTGGGTAGATCTCCGGGAAACTCAAACCCTAATTCAGGGCTCTCCCTAGTGAACCCGGGAGGACAAAAAGGCAATTTTGAAGGGCAAGACTTTGCTGATCTCAAATTCTGAATGTACTAGGCTGATCAGCTCTCCAAGGCGCATCTTTCTATCCTTCCGGAATTTTGAAATTCACATTTTGAATTTTTAGGGTTTCACTGACAAACCCTAATCCGGGACCAGATCCAGTTTTCAGCACTTCAAGTGGTAAGTTCTAAATCTTTTCTATTTCCATTTGAAGTACTCTTAAAGATGTCTCTTCACACCAAGCTTGAGGATAAGCTTGAAGGGGCTGATAACTTCCGAGCCTGGAAGTATAGGATTGGGCTAATCCTGGAAGAGAATGAGTTGGACTCATATGTGAAAGAAGACATCCCTATCCCAGAGGATGAAGAGGCCAAGGCATTGCACAAGAAGAACTTGGTCAAGGCAAAGAGAATCATTGCTGATTCTATCAAAGACCATCTCATACCCCATGTGTCTTCTCTCAAGACACCCAAGGAGATGTTTGAATCCTTGACCAAGCTATTTGAAGGAAAGAACATAAATCGGAAGATGACCCTGCGGAACCAATTGAAAGCAGTAAAGTTTCAGAATGGAGAAACCATTCAATCCTATTTTTCAAGGCTCTCTCAGATCAAGGAACAATTGGAAGCAGTAGAGGAAATGGTGGAGAATGGTGAAGTGGTGATGACCACTCTAAATGGCCTACCCAAGTCATGGGATTCCTTTATCCAAGGAATTTGTGCAAGGAAGAAGTTGATCTCCTTCAGTAGACTTCGGGAAGAATGTTCTCAAGAAGAAGCTAGACTTATAGCTCGTGAGGAAAAGATGGGAGGAGAAGATCAAGCTCTTGCAGCTCACACTAAAAGAAGTAAATCCAAGAAGGAATCATCTCATAATAGAAGATTCTCTCACCATCATCATTATCATAAAGATAAGAAAGAACTCAGATGCTTCACTTGCAATGAGAAGGGACATTTTGCTTCAGATTGTCCCAAGAAGAAGAAAGACAACAACAGCTTCAGTAAAAAGAAGAAGGGCAGCAAAAGAAGATTTCATGCTCATGCTGCCGAAGATGATGAACCCCCAAAGAAGAAGGCTAAGGCAGAAAGCAGTAGTGATGATGACTCATCAAGTGAAGAAGAGTATGTTTTAATCTCTGCACTCACTGGTACCATCTCCCATGGTTGTAATGATTGGTTGATTGATAGTGGGGCTTCCAAACACATGACTGGGTTCAAGGAATCTTTTATGAACCTTTCTGAACATGAATCACCCCATAAGGTGAAACTTGGGGATGATTATCAATATCCAATCAAAGGAAGTGGTGAAGCTTCTTACAACCTAGATTCTGGAAAATCTCTGAAGATGAAGGAAGTCCTCTATGTACCTGGACTCAAGAAAAACTTACTCTCCATCTCTGCTTTAGATGCAAAAGGTATGAGGGTTGCATTTGTTGATGGCCAAGTACTAATGTGGCCAAAGGGAAAGACCATGGATGATGCAGTAGTGATTGGAGAGCAAGAGGGAGGCTTGTATAAATTGAAGGGACAACCTGAACATGCCATGATACATGAATCCATGGAGCCAAGTGAACTTTGGCACAGAAGACTTGCTCACATGCACTATAGGGCACTTCCAATTGCAAGCAAGGCAGTAGAAGGTCTTCCTGAAATCAAGACCAAACATGAAGGTGTTTGCAAAGGATGTGAAAAAGGAAAGAACACTAAGAAGGCTTTCCCAAGCAGTGAAAGCAAGGCAAAAGACATTCTGGAAATCATCCACTCAGATGTATGTGGTCCTATGTCATCTAGCTCCCTGAGTGGGTATGTTTACTATGTATCATTTATTGATGACTTCTCTAGGAAGACTTGGGTATACTTCTTGAAGGGCAAAGATGAGGTGTTTGATAAATTCAAGGAATTCAAAAACTTGATGGAGAATCAAACTGACAAGAAAATCAAAACATTCAGATCTGACAATGGTGGAGAATTCACCTCAAATGACTTCAAGAAGCTTTGCAGTGATTCAGGGATTAAGAGGGAGTTGACTGCTCCATATAATCCTCAACAGAATGGAGTTGCAGAAAGGAAGAACAGAACTATCATGGAAGCAGCAAGGGCAATGTTGCATGACCAGGATCTTCCTATGCATCTTTGGGCAGAAGCAGCTAGAACAGCTGTATATGTGCAGAATAGAACACCCCACAAGATATTGGACAACAAGACACCAGAAGAAGTCTTTTCTGGTAAGAAACCTGAAGTCAGCCATCTCAGAATATTTGGTTGTCCAGTATACACTCATGTCCCAAAGGAGAAGAGGACTAAACTAGATCCTTCAGGAAAGAAGGGCATCTTCGTGGGTTATAGTGAAAGCTCGAAGGCTTACAGAATATATTTTCCAGGGTTCAAGAAGATTGATGTTAGCAGGGATGTAACATTTGATGAGAATTCAGCATTCATCAAATCAAGAAAGGCACCTATCGAAGTGTATGAAGAACCTAAGGAAACAAGATTTCAGGACACTACGATGACTGATGCAGTTCCAGAAACTGCTCGTGAGTTTGAAGATCCACAAGAACCTGTAGATCCACCCCGTGAGGATAACTCTCACAAGAGGAAACCTGTATGGGCTAGAGAGCTCATTCATGATGCAGAAAGATTTGGCATTCCAGAAGAAGAACACAGAGCAAAGAAGAGAACCAGATCACACACCAGTTATGTTGCTTTACTCTGTGACATCATGAACAAAGAGCCTTCCGGTTATGAAAAGGCAGCAGAAAAGAAAGAATGGAAGGATGCTATGGTTGAGGAATACCAATCAATTATGAAGAATGATGTTTGGGATGTTGTCCCAAGACCTAAAGGGAAGTCTGTTGTGACTTCCAAGTGGATCTACAAAATCAAACATGCTGCAGATGGCAGTGTGGAAAAATAAAAAGCAAGATTCGTAGCTCGTGGTTTCTCTCAGAAGGAAGGAATAGACTATGAAGAAACCTTTGCACCTGTAGCCAGATATACTTCCATCAGAACAGTACTTGCCCTGGCTGCAGCAATGAAATGGAAGATACACCAGATGGATGTCAAGACTGCTTTCCTGAACGGTGTAGTAGAAGAGGAAGTATATGTGGAACAGCCACTCGGCTTTGAAATACATGATAGGGAATCTTATGTATGCAGATTGAAGAAAGCCTTGTATGGCTTGAAGCAAGCTCCCAGAACCTGGTATGGTAGGATGGACAGTTTCCTATCTAGTTTGGGCTTTACCAAGAGTAAAGCGGATTCCAACCTTTACTACAAGGTTGAGGAAGGGAATCCTGTGATTCTACTACTATATGTGGATGACCTATTTGTGACAGGAGATGACAGAATGATTGCAGATACCAAGAGGAAGCTTGCAGCTGAATTCGATATGAAAGATTTGGGAAAGATGCACTATTTCCTAGGTATGGAGGTGTGGCAGAATGCAGGTGGGATCTTCCTTGGTCAAGGGAAGTACACAGTAGATATCCTGAAGAGATTTGGGATGATGGATTGCAAGGCCATGGCCACACCTATGGCATCGAATCTGAAGCTTCTCTGTGATGCTTCATCTGAGCCAGTTGATGTTTCTATGTATCGTCATATGATTGGGTCCTTGATGTACCTGACGAACACGAGACCAGATATTTGCTTTGCTGTGAACACATTGAGCCAGTTCCTGACGGATCCGAGGAGTGTTCACCTGGTTGCTGTAAAGCATGTTCTGAGGTACCTGAAGGGTACAGTGGATTATGGGCTCAGATATGAGGCGAATCAAAAGTTTAACCTGCTGGGTTATGTTGATTCAGATTGGGCTGGCAGTGCTGCAGATAGGAAGAGCACATCTGGGTGTTGCTTCAGTATGGGATCAGGAGTGATCTCTTGGTTTAGCAGGAAGCAGTCCTGCGTAGCACTGAGTACAGCTGAGGCAGAGTATGTTGCAGCCTGTTCAGCTAGTTGTGAGGCAGTATGGCTACGAAAGCTACTGTCTGAGTTATTTGATCTCCCGTTGGAGGCTACTGGTATCTTCTGTGATAACCAGAGTTGTGTGAAGCTGTCCGAGAACCCAGTGTTTCATGACAGGTCGAAACACATAGAGATCAAATATCACTATATCAGGGATATGGTGCAAAGAGGAGCTGTGAAGCTCCTGTATGTTGCGACGGACGAGCAGATTGCAGATGTGTTGACGAAGCCACTAACCAGGGTGAAGTTCGAGTACTTCAGAGAGAGGCTTGGCGTTCTTCAGATTGAGGACACTTCGAGGAAGAAGTGATGGACACATTTGCTGAAGCCATTCCAAGCATGTTGGAAGGAGGATCCTTCACATGGCTGTGGATGTAAGCGCTGGATGATGAGCATCAGGATGATGTTCTAGTTTCTGCTGGATATGATCAGTTGGATCATTTTATGTATGTATGTATGCATCATGTTGGATGCTGGATATGATCAGTTGGATCATTTTATGTATGTATGTACGCATCATGTTGGATGCTGGATATGATCAGTTGGATCATTTTATGTATGTATGTATGCATCATGTTGGATGCCGGATATGATCAGTTGGATCATTTTATGTATGTATGTACGCATCATGTTGGATGCTGGATATGATCAGTTGGATCATGTGTATGTATTGTTTATGCATCATGTTGGATGCTTGGACCATGTATCTGTATATGTATCAGGTGGATACATTGTATGATCAGGTGGATCATGTATGGTGATATGTATCATGTATTTGTATTTGTATCAGGTGGATACATTGATGATCAGGAGGATCATGTATGATGATATGTATCAGGTAGATACTTGGTATGCATCAGGTAGATGCATTGATGATCATGATGATCATAGATGACGAGCTTCAGGATGTTGCTCCAGATGACATGCAACAGGATGTTGCAGTGATGATCAGGATGATCATAGATGACGAGCTTCAGGATGTTTCTCCAGATGACATGCAGCAGGACGTTGCAGTGATGATGATCAGGATGATCATGGATACATCAGGATGATGTATGGTGAGTATCAGGATGATACTCTGTGGCCGTGGATCAGGTTGTGCAGATAAGCATGTAATTTGTGCCCTGGGAGATTTGCAGATGGTCTTTCGAGGTTTTGCCTATGGCATGTAATTTGTGCCCTGGGACATCTGGCAAATGCTCTTTCGAGGTTTTGCTTGGGAGGACATATAATTTGTGCCCTGGGAGATCTGCAGATAGTCTTTCGAGGTTTTTGCCTATGGCATGTAATTTGTGCCCTGGGATATCTGGCAGATGCTCTTTCGAGGTTTTGTCCTATGGCATGTAATTTGTGCCCTGGGAGATCCGATAGGTTGAGCTGTGTGCTCGTAATCAGTCCTGGGATGCTCTTGCGAGGTTTTGCCATGACCACATGTAATTTGTGCCCTGGGAGATCCGATAGGTTGAGCTGTGTGCTCGTAATCAGTCCTGGGATGCTCTTGCGAGGTTTTGTGGTGAGGTCACATATAATTTTTGCCCTGGGAGATTTGCAGATGGTCTTTCGAGGTTTTGCCTATGGCATGTAATCTGTGCCCTGGGACATCTGGCAAATGCTCTTTTGAGGTTTTGTGACGCACGTAAAAGTCCTGAGGATTTCACAGTATGGCCAGTGATGACGAAGACCTGCAGGTGGTGGGCCTACATCCAGTATGAAAAAGGACTGGCTCTGTAGAACTTCCTATGACGAGTAGAGACAGAGATTGGATGAGATAGCAGTAGCAGTGACGATGATGATGACGATGCATCGATGACGATGATCCAGAGAAGAAGACTTGTCTAGCAGATCTGTGTCGAGAAATACCTTCCTTGTTAAGAGGGAGTGTTGATGTATATGTAACTTCGGAATGTATTTCATCAGTATATTATATGTATATTTATTGTACCCTTATAAGAGATGTGTTATTCCTCTATAAGGAAGTGTCGTCATGTGGATTGACAAGTGTCGCAAGTGTGTGTACTTGCCGATGGGTTATTAGACCACCTTATGGGGTCGGCCCTAATTAATATATAATATAATGTGGATGTACTCAAGTAGACAAGTCGGCCCCAGTAGGTCACTGGGCAAAAAGGTGAGTATAAATAGAGATAGGAGATCTCTATTTTACTCACTCGGAAAAGCATCTATCTCTCTCTCTGGAAAGTGGCGCACTAGTGAGGAGGAGGAGGATCATCTGCTAGGAGACTATCTCTGTATTATTTGGTTGTATTTTGGTTGAGCCATTGCTCTCTCTATCTCTGAGGAAGTTTGTGGGGTTTTTCACCTTAAGGTTTTCCCCACGGAAACTCTGTGTCTCTTGTCTCTATGCTTTTGATTCTTGTGATGCTTGTGATGCTTGTCATATTATGATTGTCATGCATTGATATACTGTAGATGTCATTCTCTCAGCAAAGATCCTATATTATTGTGATTTAATACTGAAAATTTAACAGGCTGAGGGGACTTACCTGCTTCAAACAGTGGTCAAAATGATGCTCTGGATCTCCCAATATCCTCAGCTGAAGATTTTCTCTCCACAAGGTAAAAACCTCCTTTGGGTAAGAATAACTAAGTCGCAATGGGTAATTTTTCTTTTTACCCTCTTTTATACATATCATGTGGTTATTTTTACCTATTTCTACATTTAAAAACCTTTTTTGAGTTAATTCTTCACATTTTTAATGACCTAATGTCTATTTCTAGGGTTTTTTATTACATTTGATAGGTTCATGTACGTTGTTCACATCGATGGTGTCATGTATTTGACCTTTTTTCGAGCTTACTTTCTCTTTTTTCGTGCTATGGACCTTAACATGAAAAAGATTCCAAGCGATTTTCACACCTAAGTCGTGCTTGTCAAAACCAATTAAAATGGTGTCGAGCTTAGTTTACTTTATTCGTGCTTGAAAAAAGATGAGTAAAGTATCGTCTTAGTATTATTTTCTTCCCTTTTTCGGACTAAGATGATTAAATTATGAAAAAGGAACCATAGGAGTTCTCTTTAAGCTCTTTTCGAACTCCCTCGCTTAGAAAATATTGCCAAGTAAGCTTGTCTCTTTCACACTTATAAAAGTATTTGCAAAGACATCTATTAGGTGGTAGGTTATCCCTTTTTCAGACCGTTTAGACTATTTATGAGAAACGTATACCTTAGTCAATCATGACTAGGAGAGTTCTTGTGGACATTATTTTACACGTTTCGGGTCCAGGGACTAATTGTTACGAAAAATTCAAACCTTGGAGTCTTCTTAAGTTATTTCAGACTCTCTAAACATGAAAAACTACTGAATTACCCTTCTTTGGACTCGTAAAATTAAACATCGAAGGATCCTTATAGAGTCGAACCTCTCCTTTCTTGGGTTGGTAAAATGTACAAGGATGGACTCACTTAAACGTGAGCTATACCGAGCATCTGTTATCCTCTTCAAGATCGTTAAACCACAAAGAGGTACTCGTCAATCATGACGGGGGAAAATTGGGAAGTGAGCCGAGTTTACCTTTTTTCCAGCTTGTGAGTCATCACCTTTGAACATGGCATGCATTGAAATATTGTCTTCCTTGAGTATTTAGTCCCTTTGTTGAGTTGTAACTACAGTCATGAGTCGTCTTCTTCATTTTGAACCTTCTCACCTTGTGGTTTTTTCTGCTAATTAATCCCAGCTTCCAAGTCTTGTCTCATGCCATTATATGTTCAAAGGGTCAGTCTCACATTGAGTCAACCCATTTACAATTTTGTCAACCCTCCAGTCTTGTGTCAATATGTACTCTTTTGATCCATTGCTCCACACCTCTTTCTTATATAAATTTCATGTCGATGATGTGGAATTCATTATGGTCCACCTTCGACGAGTCTGTTCTTGTCGATGCCAACTCTCTATCCAGGAAATAGATTTAGATACCAACTATTATCTCTAGGGTTGTGCTTTAGATTTACATAGCCTCTTCCTAAGTTTTTATTCATGTTCCATTGACCTACTCTATGCTTTGTGCCTTTTGAGTTTTATTTTATCCATTTGCTTTTAAAACTTTATTTTACCATAGTTATTTTTTATTATTATATATTTTTATTATAAAATAAGACAGGCTCTTAAGTCATATTTAGGTTCAAAATAACATTTAATTTCTAGTCCAAGAGATTTTCTTTTGAATATGTGAATACTTTATATTTTACCAAATGATTTGATTGTCAAATTGACAGCATCGATCATAAAATTCAAGCTTAAAAATGTTGTTAGTTTTGTAAATGCTGATATTATAATTAAAACAGGAGTTTGGAATCATAATTATAATTTGCATGTTATAATATGATATCAATTATGGAAAGGCATGGTATGTGTACCCCTGTAAAACGTGGTATCCTACTGTAATTATGTGCATGGTACTCTTGTAAGGTGTGGCAGCATGTTATGCATAACACTTAACAAATGAACAAAGTACACAGCTCATGTGGGAATAAATGCATTCTCCAAGTTTCGAATTAGCAAGATCAATGGCCAGAATATTCTGGTTTTGGGAATGAACCCCTCAGGGTAGGGTTTTCAGCACCTTTTCATTTTGAAATTCAGCCAAAGTTCCACACAGCTGCAGGAGAGGGTTTCGAAGTAGTAAATGGTTTTCAGCATTGAATGTGTAGTTGTTGTAATAGGGTACAATAGGTGAAACTTCCACGCTCAGCCCGAAGAAAAATCTTGGAGGACTCATATGCAGAACCGAACCCAATAACATTGAGTGGATTTCCCAGTTTCCTTTTACAACCAGGTTGATGAAAAATGTTGGGTGGTTTATCTTTTGTGAAAGGTTGCAAGGCTAAAATCTTCAGGCAGCGAAAGCATTTATAAAAAATTATAAGAATGGAATAGTAAATTTCAAAGATTTCAAGGTTGTGGTCAATGAATAGGTTGTTGCAGAGGTAACGGGGGTCATTGCT
This sequence comes from Larix kaempferi, assembly GCA_027924585.1. Taxonomy (NCBI): domain Eukaryota; kingdom Viridiplantae; phylum Streptophyta; class Pinopsida; order Pinales; family Pinaceae; genus Larix; species Larix kaempferi. The sequence goes on along the minus strand of BSBM01000289.1, from coordinate 9,814,301 downwards.
GAAGGTGAGCAGTGGTTTAAATAGCAAGACTTTGAGGGAGATTATAGCGAGTTCCTGTTGCCAGGGTTTGAAAGCTTAAACTAGAGAAATGGTGTGCACATAAGTAGGATAAAACCTAATTGGAAAATTCCACTGGAGGTAATTCAAAATTACATTACATGTGACGATCGATTTGATAAGGTTTTAAGATGCCATGTTAGGTTATTAATGAATTTACAAGGAAGAAATAAGTTGAATCTTCCATATTATTTGTGGAGGAGTTTGCAAAAAATAGTGTTGTCAATTCAAAAATGGCCAAAGCACACAGACCGTTCTATCTTTCACCAAGGGCTTATTAAGTTGTTGATTCTGCATCATTTGAAACAAATAGGCAAAAATTGGGACCAGTTCATCTGTGAACAAGGTTTTGAAATTAAAAAGAAGAAGAAACCCTTTGAGAAGAAGGGTAATGAAAGCAAATTGCCAGATGAGCAAGTACTATAGACTGAAAATTTTGGGAAAGAACAAAATAGTGTGCAAACCCTATTGAATATTGTTGAAGTTAAACCAATAAAAAGCATAGGTGTAGAGAAGGTGGACCTAGGGCCGAAGACCAGAGCTAGAACTAAAATGGCCGCAGAGGTTAAATTGTTAAAACAACCTGCAGGAGGAAATCAAATCATGCATGTAAGTGAATCTGATAATGACATGAATATACAGGAGATGGATGCTCTTATTGTTGAAGGTGAGGATTCTATTGATATACAGATAGATGTAGGGCATATACCAGAAATGTTTGTGGAAAATCAACAGAGACATGTAAAAAACCAAGCATCAAGTTCTGGCATACAGAAGGACAACATTGTAATTGATGCAAAGGAAATTGAGACAGTCCCTGAGTTGGATCGGGTAAAGAAATCTTTACAATCTTACAAAGAGCAGTGTCACTACATGCAGAGTATCAATGAAAGTTTGATGCTATCGAATAAAAGACTGCGAGGGGAAGGATATTGATTATCAAAAGCTGGAAATGATTACCAGGGACACTTTGCAGAAACAGAAATCTATGCACAAGGAGTACAAGCAGATGAAGACCCAGCTAGATCAGTTGAAGGGGCGAGAGCAAAATACAAATGCGGAATTGACCAGGTTACAACGAAGATCACAAGTTCTAAATGAAATGGCTATTTTAGTTGAGTCATCAAGAAGTCTTTAGTTTATTTGCTACAATTAAGAGATAGGATGTCTTAGGTGGCAAGTTGTTATGATTAGATTTTCTTATCTTAGTGATTCGATAGACTTTAGACTTTATTCCAAAACTTTATTCCATTTTTGGAACAATTAGATCCAATGTAATAGGATCTAGTAACTGTTTTCTATTGAACAAATTATTGTATAAATAGGATATAGACAGAGGTAATTGAGGTTGGATTTTGGAACAAAATGATGGAGGTTCGATGTTAGAAACACTTGTTTATACATACATGTATATTGTTTACTGTGTTAATACATTGCAGAAATGACTGTTTGTTTTGAATTAAAATATGATGTATGAGCCAATCTTATTTTAATAAATGAAGTATATGCTGTCAGTATTTTGTCGACTCATGGTCTAAATTTCATGTTTTGATTCTTCTGATTAGTATACAACTATGCCATAATTCTAGAATGAGATCATAAATTGTTTTTACTCATTGCTTCATAAACACAGTTATTCTCTGCTTTTATTCATTTAAACCTTATATTTTCATGTCTTTTGTTTTTAGCTGTCCAACCTTTGTCACAATTTCATTTACCACTAGAACAATCATAGAAATTACTGAGTATATGTTTGATATATACCATCTAAGATTTCCTTAAGCTTGAACCTCTATAGTCTAGGTTCAACTTTAGGGATAACATCTTTTGGCGCTGTTGCCGGGGACGGAGAAATGAAAGTATGTCTTCCCTTGGTGTTGATATTTTTATAGCTTGTTTTGAGAGGTGACAGAATCAGTACATTTGTTTACAGACTACATTCACCTGACAGTCAAAAAGTTACAGTGGCTTCAAAGTCGATTGGTACAAGAGGGAATCGTTCATCTCCTTTACATGAAGGAATTTTTTATCCAGAAAAGATTATCAGGGAGGTTAGAAGGAAGTTAAATATTCCATCATTCAATAACCCTCATTTTTCCACTAGTGATACAGATCTAGGATCTTCCTCTTCAAACCATGTGAACAGCCAAGAAGAAAATAAATTGGATTTATCAGTTAACATTCCTGAAGTTGATGAATTAAATCCAACACAGGTTGGTGATTTTAATGTGTATTCAAATCCTCTTTCTTTAGAGCATAAACATATTCCTGAGGAATTTTTTACATTGAAATCTTTGACAGAACCTGAAATACCCCTTACGAGTAGGCTTTTCATTGGCCAGTTGAAAATTGAAGTACCTTCCCCTCCACATACCAAACCACCATCTCCACAAATTCAGCCAGTTGTTCCACATATTTTCCATTCATTAAATATGGCTAGCCAAACTCCTGATATGTTGGACCGTATGGTAGTAGCCAGATATGCTCCATTGGTTATGCCTCAACCCTGGAACCCTTTTCCTGGTGGTGATTACCAGAAGTACTTACCTAGATTTGATGGCCAGGGTGGAAGAACTGTTGAAGATCATTGGGATAAGTTTTGCAGTTATGCTGATAATCATAACATTGAAGCTAGGGATGTTTGGATGAGGATGCTTGTCCAGATTCTAGATGGAGAGGTTAGAAAGTGGTTCAGGGAGTTACCAGAGAATTCTATTGATGGATTGGAGGAATTACACCATGTTTTTATCAGGCAGTGGGGAGACACAGAAGATTATCTCTACTATTATACAGAATTTACAGCTTTAAAAAGAAATCCTAATGAAGCTGTTGCAGACTTTTCCAAAAGGTTTAATAAAATGTATAACAAAATTCCCATAGAAATTAAACCTACTAAAACTGCAGCCAAGTTAACTTATGCCAATGCTTTTGATCATCAGTTTTCCTTGTGGTTAAGAGAGAGAAAAGCAGTGCCATTGATGAACATGCAGGATGCAGCCCTAGAAGTTGAGTCTAACATTTTGGCATCAAATAAGCTCAAGGAAGAGGATGAGTGTCAAAAGACAGATCGAAAGGGTAAAAAGGAGATGATGTCGTCTTCTTCTGTTACAAAAGGTGCAGATAATAAATATGATGAAATGCATAAGACTATAAAAGAATTGTCTGCAAAGCTTAATATAATGGAAATGGAGAAGAAAAATCAGAACAGGCCTGCCTATGATAATGATAATAGAAACCCAAATCAGTTTAGGCACCCTTACCCTCCTCGTTTCATGCCCAGAGAAAGAAGGAACAATGACATTCAGAGAGAAAGGAGAGAAAATGAAGATCAAAAGATACAACCACCTTTTCAGGACAATTTAATAAGGGAAGATGATCAATATGAAACAACATTAGAATAAAATGAGGAATCAAATCATGATATTAATCAGCTGGATGATGTGTATGCTTCAAATTTTATAACCAAGGTTGATTATTATAATTCAGCAGAACTAGATGATAAAGACACAGATTCTAGTGGATAGCAACATGAAATTTATCAGTAGGAAAAATATAAGTTATATGGACTCAGGTCAGGAGTAAAGCAAGCTACACTATCCAAAAAACAAGTCAAATTTGTGCCTACCAAAGAATTATTGCCTCCCAAACAACAACAGGAGTCTCAAAAGGATAAAAACAACATTATTAAATCAACAGAAGTAGGCAATATACATGGTTTTGATTTGGAGCATGAGATAAATAAGATTAAGGTTCCCATTCCTTTAACAGAATTGATAAGAAGCAGATCTTATAGAGAGCCTGCAATGAAAATATTGAACTCAACACATGTTCATGCTTCATCAAATGTGATAAACTTGCAAGAAAAAGATCCTACTATTATCACTGGTTCAAAAAATTCTGACTAGCTAGACATGAAATCTTGTTACCCCCCACCATTCTACATCACACTTACCATCCATGACCAGATGTTGCACAATTGCCTGTTGGATTCAGGAGCATCACATAACCTTATGCCAAAGGAGGTGATGGAAGCCCTGGGACTATCTGTTACAAAACCCTACCATGACTTGTATTCCTTTGACTCTCGAGCTGTTAAATGTTTAGGAGTCATAAAAGACCTTGTAGTTAACCTTGCCCAGCTGCCTATGAAATTTTTTATCATGGATGTAGTAGTAGTTGATGTGTCTCCAAAATTTGGTATGCTTTTCTCAAGATCATGGGCTAAAAAGATAAGTGGCACTTTGCAAATGGATCTATCATATGCATCAATCCCTATATTTGGAGGTGAATATAGAAGGCTATATAGAGAGATACAATTGGCATTTCTGGTGAGTGATGATAGTGTTAAATTTTCAGAATTTACTTCAATCTGATCTAGGATCTTAACTGAGAGAACAACATGTACAGCATATCAATCATGGAGACAACAATGCAAGCACATAAGAGACACAAAGATTTACTTGGGGAAAACCATAAAGGTGAAAAACCCCAATAACTTCCTCAAAGATAGATAGAGCAATGAGACAACCCAACCATAAGAGATAGACATATCCTAGCAGCAGATCCTCCTCCTCCATAAGTGCACCACTCCTCCTTGAGTGCATGAGTGAGAAGTGAGTGAGTAAATAGAGTGCCTCCCGCACTCTATTTATACTTGACTTGACTTTCCTTTTACATAAATCATGTAGGCTCGAACTTAACCACATAACATAATGTTGACTGGGCCGACCCCCAATAGGGTGGTCTAATAACCCTTTGACCCACATGGCCGACCCCCAATAGGGTAGTCTAATAACCCTTTGACCCACATGACTTATACAGGGCTGACCCCAACAAGGTGGTCTAATAACCCATCAAGTATAAGTTACTATGTTTACAATATAAATGACGACACTTCCGTACAGAGGAATAATACCATCTCTATAGGAGTACATACAACATACATATATGAAATACATTCTGAAGTTACATATACATCAACACTCCCTCTTAACTAGGAAGGTATTTCTCAGCACATGTCTTCTAGCACAAGTCATCTTCTCTGGATCATCGTCATCGATGCATCGTCACCATCATCATCACTGCTGCTGTTATCTCAATCAATATCTGAATCTACTCATCATAGGAAGTTCTACAGAGCCAGTCCTTTTTCATACTGGATGTAGGCCCACCAGCTGCAGGTCTTTGTCATCACTGGACATACTGTGGAATCCTCAGGACTTATTACGTGTGTCACAAAACCTAGCTGCAGCATCCCAGGCTATAACGAGCACACAGCTCTACTTGTAGGATCTCCCAGGAGCTCATTACATGTGACCCATCACAAAACCTGGATGAAGCATCCAAGGTTGTTACGAGCACATGGCTCTACCTGTCGGATCTCCCAGGAGCACATTACATGTGATCTCACCACAAAACCTCGTTGAAGCATCCCAGGATGTTACGAGCACACAGCTCTACCTGTCGGATCTCCCAGGAGCACATTACATGTGGTCCACCACAAAACCTGGCTGAAGCATCTGAGGCCTTTTTCATCCTGTCCAGATCTCCCAGGAGCAAATTACATGTGGTCATGGAAAAACCTGGCTGAAGCATCTAAGGCCTTTTTCATCCTATCCAGATCTCCTAGGAGCAAATCACATGCCATAGGACAAAACCTCAAAAGAGCATCTGCCAGATATCCCAGGGCACCGAATTACATGCCATAGGAAAAACCTAGAAAGACTATCTGCAGATCTCACAGGGCACAAATTATATGTCCTCCCAAGCAAAACCTCGAAAGAGCATTTTCCAGATGTCCCAGGGCACCGAATTACATGCCATAGGCAAAACCTCGAAAGACCATCTGCAAATCTCCCAGGGCACAAATTACATGCTTACATGCACAACCTGATCCATGGCCACAAAGTATCATCTGATACTCATCATACATCATCCTGATGTACACATGATCACCCTGATCATCATCACTGCAACATCCTGTTGCATGTCATCTGGAGAAGATCATCATCCACGATCACCCTGATCAACAATGCATCCATCTGATGCACACCAAGCATCTACCTGATACATATCATCATACATAGTGTATCCACCTGATACATAGATACATGATCCACACAATGTATCCATCAACATACATGATCTACCTGTCATACTTGATACATATCAATATACATGATCTACCTGATCATACAATGTATCCACCTGATAGATATACAGATACATGGTCCAAGCATCCAACATGATGCATATACAAAATACATACAAATGATCCAACCGATCATATCCAGCATCCAACATGATGCGTACATACATATAAATGATCCAACTGATCATATCCAGCATCCAACATGATGCATACATACATACATAAAAATGATCCAACTGATCATATCCAGCAGAAACCAGAACATCATCCTGATGCTCATCATCCAACGCTTACATCCACAGCCATGTGAAGGATCCTCCTTCCAACATGCTTGGAATGGCTTCAGCAAATGTGTCCATCACTTCTTCCTCGAAGTGTCCTCGATCTGAAGAATGCCAAGCCTCTCTTTGAAGTACTCGAACTTCACCCTAGCTAGTGGCTCCGTCAGCACATCTGCAGTCTGCTCGTCCGTCTCAACATACAGGAGCTTCATGGCTCCTCTCTGCACCATATCCCTGATATAGTGATATTTGATCTCTATGTATTTTGACCTGTCATGAAACACTGGGTTCTCAGACAGCTTCACACAACTCTGGTTATCACAGAAGATACCAGTAGCATCCAACGGGAGATCAAATAACTCAGACAGTAGCTTCCATAGCCATACTGCCTCACAACTAGCTGAACAGGCTGCAACATACTCTGCCTCAGCTGTACTCAGTGCTACGCAGGACTGCTTCCTACTAAACCAAGAGATCACACCTGATCCCATACTGAAGCAGCATCCAGATGTGCTCTTCCTATCTACAGCACTGCCAGCCCAATCTGAATCAACATAACCCTGTAGGTTAAGCTTTTGATTCTCTTCATACTTGAGCCCATAATCCACTGTACCCTTCAGGTACCTCAGAACATGCTTTACAGCAATCAGGTGAACACTCCTCGGATCTGTCAGGAACATACTCAATGAGTTCACAACAAAGCAAATGTCTAGTCTCGTGTTCGTCAGGTACATCAAGGACCCAATCATCTGACGATGCATAGAGACATCAACTGGCTCAGATGAAGCATCACAAAGAAGCTTCAGATTCGATTCCATAAGTGTGGCCATGGCCTTGCAATCCATCATCCCGAACCTCTTCAGGCTCTCTACTGCATACTTCCCTTGTCCGAGGAAGATTCCATCTGCACTCTGCCACACCTCCATGCCAAAAACAAATAGTGCATCATCACCAAGTTCTTCATCTCGAACTCAGCAGCAAGCTTTTGCTGTGCGTCGGCAATCAATCTATCTTCACCTGTAACAAACAGGTTATCCGCATACAAAAGTAGTATCACTGGATTTCCTTCCTCAACCTTGTAGAAAAGGTTGGAACCCGCTTTACTCTTGGTAAAGACCAAACTGGATAGAAAGCTACCTATCCTACCATATCAAGTTCTGCACATATATGATTTCATGTCATGTGTCTCAGAACCAAGTGGTTGCTCCACATACACTTCTTCTTCAACTACACCATTCAAGAAAGCTAACTTGAAATCCATCTGGTGTATCTTCTATTTCATCACTTTTATATTTCTCTATGCTTCCATCTGCAGCATGCTTGATCTTGATAGATCCATATGGAAGTCATAACAAAATTCCCTTCAGGTCTTGGGACTACATCCCAAACATCATTCTTCATGATCAACGGATCATGGCATTCCATTTCTTCATCCCAGATCCTGGGAACTTCAATATCTTCAATAGATATCTTTGTTGCTGGAACAAATGTTGTAGTCCTTTTGTAGGTGAAGATATACGGTCTTTCCTACAAAACAGGTTAAATTGCATGATTAGAAACATCTCATAATTTTCAGAACAAATTCTTACACATAAAGAAATATGTCATACAGTCATGCAATTATCTTAGCCAATGCTTCAATACAACATTTATCCATATCCCGTAACTTTCTAGATGCCTTCCAATCTCTACCAGAACATTGTTAAGAGTGTGCACAACTCCCAACATGTCAACAAAGAGGTTTCATTCTAGATAAGTAGCAATGGAATGTTGTACAGTTCCATAGGCCACTTACCCATGCATATTAGTAGTATACTGTTCATCAATGCAATTATTCTAATATGCATAATACACAACCTAATTCTAGGAACATCAGTATATACATTATTGAACAGTATTATTTAAGAAATGACAATTCAAATACTTATCTTTGTTTGTTCGTTGGGTGGACTCCCTCTGAGTCTTCGCTTCCTTGCAGGAGCTACTGGAGTCCTAATCTGAAGTAGATTCTTCTACACCTTTTTGATGTGGAATGTAGAGAGATGGTCAACTCCCTCTGAATATCTGCATCCTTGCAGAAACCACTAGAATGTACTCCCTCTTGATCTTTGCTTCCTGGATTACTTTTCCTTGAACTTATATTCATTCTCGATCCCTATGCATGCTTGTTAGTATCACCATTGTGTTATCCTCTAGGTCTCATACGTAATCAAACATTCATTAGTATAATCACAATAATCTCAAGCATGTATAGTCAGGATCATTTCAAACACAGATAATAAACATTACGGGAGTCTTCTTTTACTCATGCATATTCTTCTTTGATCATAGGACTCTTTTGGTTATTTAAATCATCAATCAAGATAAGAGATATAATATGCATAAAATGCGTGATTACTCAAACCTATACCTTCATGATTCTTTTGGTTAGTCATATTATCAATTACAATATGCATACAACCATGACTATTCAAACCTATGACTTCATGAATAATCATTATCAACAGTATAAGATCCTAACACAAGGTAGGATTCTATCTTGATATAGGAAAAACATACCTGGATTAGCATGCTAGCTAGTTATGTCTAACATGCTCACATGATGTCTTCTTGTTCTCTTCAGTGACTTGTGCTAGTAACCTGCATGTCTCATAAGTTTAACCATTTTATGACCAAGTTATACATACCTCGAAAGTAGATCTTCTATGTGATCCATGACAATGGATGAATCTTTGTTCTCATGTCATCATGATCATATGTTCTTGAACCAGAACATGATTTGTCTTTCTTGGTGTACCTTTCATGTTAGTAGACAACATAAACCTCATACAACACCATAATGCATTAGTACAATCATAAGTGTCAACACCCTAATCAATGAATATTTTCTATCGTGCATTCATAATTTTATTAAGGTGATATGACAAGTCTAAAATCAAGATTGTACTAATTGTAATAACATGAAGACAAACATACCATAAACTTAATCATGAACAAATCTCAAAACATACCTCGATGAGTCATACCTGTAGAGATCGCTTGTAATCTTCTTATGTAAGGCCTTAGCCTCATCTCCCTCTGAAACAGGAACGTCTTCACTTATGCAGGTGACCAATCCATCTTCTTCTAGGATTAACCCAATCCACTTGATTTGCAAGAACTGGATCTGGAGCTGGATTAGGGTTTTTCAGAGAAACCCCAAAAATTCAAACTTTGAATTTCAAACTTCTGAAAGGATAGAAATATGCGCCTTGATGAGCTGATCACAGTGGTATGCTTAGAATTGAAAAACTGCAAAGTTTCACTCCTCAATTTTTGCTTTGAAACTTCCAGATTCACTGGACATGACCCCGAACTGGGGTTTGATGAAGCCCACTCTTCTGCCCCATCAAAATTTTGATCCAAAGCTCTAAGCTTCTATTTTTATGAGGAGCTTCCAGTCGTGGTCACAGATTTCAAAAATTCCCATTTTTGCAGAAGCCCTAATTTTCCACTTTTCTGATCAAAGTCCCGAACTAGGGTCTGATCAAGCCTGGCCTTATGCCCAACCAAAAATTCTGATATGGGTCTCTAAATTTCGATTTTGATGAGTAGCATCCAGCTTTGGTCTCTGATTGCAAAAATTCCAACTTTTTCCGAAGCCCTAAATTCCAGAAGCCATGAATGAAGGTACTCAAAAACAATTCTGTTTTGACAGAAATATGTACCTGATTGTTTCTGGTGTAACTCCGAACTTTTCGCTCTATAGGGTCTGAAAATGCTTCCTGAGATAGCCCGACCTGTTATTTTTCCATCCTGACAGGTCTGACCTCAATTGGATTCTCTGAGAGAGAGTTATGCCAAGTGTCGCAACATGACCTGTTTATGGGATAATAAAGGAGAGAGAACTTATACGGTGTGCCACGTGTCATTGTTTCAACTTCGGCCTCTAAATTTTTTTTCTGAGATATCCCAACCTATTATATTTCCATCTTGATAGGTCTGACCTCAATTGGACTCTCTGAGAGAGATTTATGCCAAGTGTTGCAACGTGACCTGTTTATGGGATAATACAGGAGAGTGAACTTGTACGACGTGCCACGTGTCACTGGTTCAACTTCGGCCTCTGCAACATTGTTCTGAGATATTACAGTCTGTGTACTACCGGTCACATTTTACGAAATTTCATTTGGAGCTTCCTATCCCAAGTTATGACCTTTTTCCCAAGGTCACCTGATTTTGACTCAGATCTGGAAGAGGCAGAAACCCTATATTGTACAGATCATAAATCACAAAGTACAATGAATTAGAGGTTTTCCTTTGGACACAAGGTACATGGGGATTTATTCTTCGACCTGTAAAGATTTCAGATCCAAAAACTTCTCCAAAACATATTTATAGAGAAAGTTCTACGATGACTGGTTTTTTCTATATCAAGCCCTAGCATCGTAATTGCAACAAGTGTCATACATGCCATATCATGCCTTCTTTCAGGCTAGCTCTGATACCATGTTAAATTTTCAGAATTTACTTCAATCTGATCTAGGATCTTAACTGAGAGAACAACATGTACAGCATATCTACAGCATATCAATCATGGAGACAATAATGTAAGCACACAAGAGACACAAAGATTTACTTGGGGAAAACCATAAAGGTGAAAAAACCCAATAACTTCCTCAGAGATAGATAGAGCAATGATACAACCCAACCATAAGAGATAGACATATCCTAGCAGCAGATCCTCCTCCTCCATAAGTGCGCCACTCCTCCTTGAGTGCATGAATGAGAAGTGAGTGAGTAAATAGAGTGCCTCCCGCACTCTATTTATACTTGACTTGACTTGCCTTTTACATAAATCATGTAGGCTCGAACTTAACCACATAACATAATGCTGACTAGGCCGACCCCCAATAGGGTGGTCTAATAACCCTTTGACCCACATGTCCGACCCCCAATAGGGTAGTCTAATAACCCTTTGACCCACATGACTTATACAGGGCCGACCCCAACAAGGTGGTCTAATAACCCATCAAGTATAAGTTACAACATTTACAATATAAATGACGACACTTCCGTATAGAGGAATAATACCATCTCTATAGGAGTACATACAACATACATATATGAAATACATTCCGAATTTACATATACATCAACAGATAGAAACCCTACCAATCATCCTATTTATACTATACAAGAGGATATGGGGTCTTGCATGTTATAGGTAAATGATGATGCTGCAGGGGTTTTGCAAGTCAAGAAAGATAATACAGTTCAGTGTAACATAGAAGAACAGGAAGGCATTTGGAAAATGTACTTCGATGGATCATCACATAAAGAAGGAGTAGGGGCTAGTGTGTTGTTGATTTCCCCTGGAGGAGAGATGGTCTCATTAATGTATAAATTGGAACTTCAAACCACAAACAATACTGCTGAGTATGAGGCACTGATCCTTGGACTAAGAGCTGCAAACAATATGAACATTCAGAGTCTTGCAGTTTTTGGCGACTCCGAATTGATAATTCAGCAAGTGAAGAATGTTTATCAGGTAAAGCATTCATTATTGAAAGTTTACAGAAACGAAGTATGGGATATGATAGAAAAAAAATTATGTGATTTTAATATAGCATATATTCCAAGAGATTCTAATCAGACTGCAGATTCATTGGCATTAGCAGCAGCGCATTTCAAAATTCCAAAATTGACCCATCTGAAATATCCCATTGATGTGAGGTATAGACCAGCGGTCCCAGATGATATTAAACATTGGAGGGTTTTCCAGGATGATCAAGAGATAAAAGAGTTTTTACAGTTAGCTGAGTAATTTGCTGATGAACAGGTTGACTTAGATGAAGATGTGGATTTAAACAAAGCTTTTGCACATGCAAAAAATTCAATTGCTGATCAAAAAATTCTGGATTTGAAAAGTAATTTCATCCCAAAGGGACTTGTTCCCCTAGAGAGACTGTTCTCAAAGAATGATACACTGTTAAAGAACAATTTTCAGACCACTGAAGAAAATGTTATCAGCTATAATATTGGGTCTGCAGCAGAGCCTAGGATGGTCAAGATTTCTAAGAAATTATCAGAAAAAGAAAGAGAGATGTATATCACCTTGTTGAAGGCATTCATAGATATCTTTGCTTGGTCTTATGAAGATCTTAAAACTTATGACACCAATTTTATCCAACATAAGATCCCACTGAAGCCAAATACTAAGCCCTTTAAACAAAAACTCAGAAAGCTTAATCCAGCACTGTTGCCTATCATTGAGAAAGAAGTGAAAAAATTACTGGATGCTAAAATCATAGTTCCTCTCAGATATTCATCCTGGGTGGCAAATCTTGTGCCAGTGCGTAAGAAAAATGGAGAAATAAGGTTGTGTGTATACTTTCGTAATTTAAAAAGATCATGCCTTAAAGATAACTACTCATTGCCTAAGATAGATCAGATTTTGCAAAAAGTGGTAGGTGCAGAAAGAATTTCCATGATTTATGGTTTCTATGGTTATAACCAGATTGCAGTTCAGCCGAAGGATAGAGAGAAGACAGCTTTTACAACCCCCTGGGGTACATTCATGTATGACAAAATGCCTTTTGGGCTAATGAATGTAGGTGCCACGTTTCAAAGAGCAATGGACATAGCATTTGTAGGTGAGAATGAAAAGTTTGTGGTCATTTATCAATGTAGCTAGGGTTTTCACCCTAGCTTGTGCAAATGAGCACCTACTAAGGAGAAGGGACTCCTTAGTAGCAGTTCAATAAACAGTAATTAAAAAACAATACATTGAAATGGAAATTATTCTAAACATGTGCATGAAACATAAGAGACAATAAATAATCAATGGTTTTCTTTGTATTAAATCTTTACCTCAAGTGTAGAGGTTGGTGAAGTTCTTGCAATGATCCAAGAGGGTTGCTCCAAACTCCAACTTTGCTCCTTCTCTTTCTCCAATGGTGGAAATGGGCCAAAAGGGGCTCTCAATGGTGAAAGTAGCTCAAGGGTGAGCTAGGGTTTCAAGAGAGATTTTGGCAGAGTAAGGATATACTTGATTGTGGATATGAAATGAGGGGTCTCCATCACCTATTTATAGGTTTTTGGTGGTGGAGTGCTAGCCCATGGTTTTGGGAACCATATGGTTTAGAGCAGCTGTATAGGGTTTTTTCCTCTTTTTTCCTCTTTTTCCTCATTATTTTACATTTTTTATTCCCTTTTTAGAGGGTTTTTGCTATTTTGGAGGAATTTTGGATATTTTTGGAGGGAAAAGGGGTTTTTTTAGCCTTTTTGAGGCTTTTTTTTATGGTTTTGTGGCCTTTTGGAGGCTTTTTAATGGGATTTGAGGGTTTTGAAGGCAAATATGGTAGGAAATATGGACAAATGAGTCATGTAATGGGGTAGATGAGGTAGTGAACACTTTTTGGGTGTTAACAGATTGCCCCCTGATGTGTGAGGGAAGGAGATCATCGTATGGCCGATAGACATCATAAGTCTTTTAATGGTTTTCCTGGGGTGAGGAGAAGAGAAGAAACAAACTGGAGCCCGGAACAACGATCCTGAACAAATTGCAAAAACTAAAAGTACATAACCTCAATGATGGATGAGGAATAATCTGATCATATGGACGAGGCGGGCATTCCCATGCTCGTATCAAGATATAATAATAACAATGGGGTCCAAAATATGGGGACCTAAAATATACATGGCCTCAAATAAGGAATGAGGAAGAATCTCAATATATGGACGAGGCGGGCATACCCATGCTCATATCAAGATACATAAAAATGACTGTGAGGCCCGAAAAGGGGGACCTGTAGGATACATAGAGAACCACTGTGTACATCATAAGGGTCCAGAGGGGACATGAATCTGGGACATACTGCTGGGCTGACCACGTCTGAGCTGAAGAACTGATACACTGGAATAACAACAGTGCTACCGAATGGGGTACTAGAGGAACTGATGAGCTGCGGGATCATAGTGACAAGGGGTCACACTCTCAATGGTACTCTGAACTGGAACTGAACTGGGTACTCAAGGAAGCATATAACTGGATGGCTTCCAAATACAATCGCCAACGCAACCCGGACATCCATGGGAACATATAACTGGGCCTTCCGAAGTGACTCACCAATGTGCTAGAGTCGGGGGAGATCCGGGGTCTTCGACCAATAACTGAAGGGATATAAACCCTGCGCGATTCTCAACGATGCGATCAAGGTGTTGAAGTCAAGCATGTGAGAAACAACCACTCGGAGAGGCAATGATGACTCCTCTCAAAATGGTCCGTAGGCACTCACCACTGATGGTGATGGGTCCAAGGCGTAGGGACCTCTGGGTCTATCCTCTGGAATAGAGGGGCTGTCGTCGACAGAGGGAGACCTGCAACTAGGAAGGAAATGGTGTTTCCTTGATAGGAGCACGAGGTGGAGAACCGAAGTGTGAGAGTACTGATGGTAGGACTGACATACTGTGGGGGATAACTGGGCAAGTAGAGGGGGTGGACTCAAACTTCCTTTGTTCAGAGTATGATGGCGGGGATGATCGGGAAGCATATGAAACTGACTGATGGGAAAGGGATCATAGCTGTAATGGATCAAGGATAGTGACTGGGATGAGGGATACTCAAGCTGGTGTAAAATGGCAGGAGATTGCAGAATACTTTGAACAAAGGCGACCGGATTGGGGGTGTTGTCGAGATGATCGATCATAGTGCCAGGAGGCACGGGGGGACTTCTTCATGGGTTAAGGAACTAGAAGAAGTGGGTGAAAAATGGTACTGTCGTGTGGATTTATACGAGTCCAGGACAGTTCATGCTCATCATTGCTTTCAATTTTAAGGAGTTTGAAAGCGATAAGAAGACTCTGAAAGAATGGAATGGTACTGTTGTGTGGATTTGTAGGAGCCCAGGACAGTTCATGCTCGTGCAGTCACCAAAACTATAGCTAGGGTTTTCAACCTAGCTTATGCAAATGAGCACCTACTAAGGAGAAGGGACTCCTTAGTAGCAGTTCAATAAACAGTAATTAAAAGACAATACATTGAAATGGAAATTATTCTAAACATGTGCATGAAACATAAGAGACAAGAAATAATCAATGGTTTTCTTTGTATTAAATCTTTACCTCAAGTGTAGAGGTTGGTGAAGTTCTTGCAATGATCCAAGAGGGTTGCTCCAAACTCCAACTTTGCTCCTTCTCTTTCTCCAATGGTGGAAATGGGCCAAAAGGGGCTCTCAATGGTGAAAGTAGCTCAAGGGTGAGCTAGGGTTTCAAGAGAGATTTTGGCAGAGTAAGGGTATACTTGATTGTGGATATGAAATGAGGGGTCTCCATCACCTATTTATAGGTTTTTGGTGGTGGAGTGCTGGCCCATGGTTTTGGGAACCATATGGTTTAGGTCAGCTGTATAGGGTTTTTTCCTCCTTTTTCCTCTTTTTCCTCATTATTTTATATTTTTTATTCCCTTTTTATAGGGTTTTTGCTATTTTGGAGGAATTTTGGATATTTTTGGAGGGAAAAGGGGTTTTTTAGCCTTTTTGAGGCTTTTTTGATGGTTTTGTGGCCTTTTGGAGGCTTTTTAATGGGATTTGAGGGTTTTGAAGGCAAATATGGTAGGAAATATGGACAAATGAGTCATGTAATGGGGTAGATGAGGTAGTGAACACTTTTTGGGTGTTAACAATCAAGATGATATCACAGTCTTTTCTAAATCTGATGAAGAGCATTTGAAACATCTGAAGCAAACTTTTATGAAATGCAGACGATTTGGCCTGTCATTGAACCCAAAAAGTCTCACGTTGCTATGACAGAAGGTAAGTTATTGGGTCACATAGTTTCTGCAGATGGGATAAAAATAGACCTGGAAAGAGTGAAAGCTATTTTAAAGATTGTTGTTCCTAGAAATAAAAAAGAAATTCAGTCTTTCATAGGAAAAATCAATTTTTTGAGGTGGTTTATCCCTAATTTTGCTAAAACTATTAAGTATATTACTGAAATGCTCAGGAAGGATAAGGAGGTAAGATGGTCTGAGCAAGCCAAACAATCATTTGAGAAAATTAAGCAGGCACTGGTAGAAGCCCCTGTGCTGGCAACCAATGATTACACCAATGATTTTGCAATCTTTTCATTTGCATCAGAAGAAACAATTGTTGTTGTTTTGTTGCATAAACACTCTGATGGATTAGAGCAACCCATCTCATTTTTCAGTAAAACATTAAGAGATTCAAAGCTGAAATACACCAGTATGGAGAAACAAGCCTATGCCCTGGTGAAGGCACTTAAATTTTTTAGAATATATGTACTCCATTCTAAATTTTTAGCTTATTTGCCTAATTCAGCTGTGAAGGAGATTCTAGTACAGCCGGATAGTGAAGAAAAAAGGGGCAGATGGATTGCAAAGGTTATGGAATATGATGTGGAAATTAATCCCACTAAATTGGTAAAGGGTCAAGGCTTAGCCAAACTTCTTTCTGAGTCTAATTGCCAAATACTAGATCTACATATGATGGCAGAAAATGCAGAACATGGTGAAGAAAAAATTCACCGCAGGTATTATGACTGTCCCTGGTATGCCAAAATAGTATATTTTCTGTTGCATTTATAGTGTCCCCCATAATTAAGCAAAAATGAATGCAGATCCATAAAGTTGAAATCTCTCAAGTATGTGTTGATTGACCAAGTATTGTACTGGAAGGATCCTAGAGGGATACTTTTGAGATGTTTAGATGAAACAGAAGCTAATACTATAACTGAAGAATTGCATGCCGGTGTATGTGGAGGACATAAATATTGGAAGGAAAAATCCTTCAAAATGTTGAGAGCTGGGTATTACTGGCCCACTCTTTTCACTAATGTATACCAGCAGACTAGGGCCTGTGAAAAATGTCAAAAATTTGCAGGCAAACATCAGTTACAGTCATTAGCCTTGAAGCCTATCTCAGTAGATGCTCCCTTCCAACAGTGGGGTCTGGATTTTATAGGTGAAATTCATCCTCCATCTAGTGGCCAGCATAGGTGGATCTTAACTGCAACAGATTTTTTCACCAAATGGGTAGAATCCATCCCTACCAGAAGAGCCACAGACCAAATTATCATTATTTTCCTGCAAGAAAATATTCTCAGTAGATTTGGGTGCCCTACAAAAATGCTTACTGATAATGCTCCTACATTCAAATCCAAAAACATGATAAAATTTGTTGCAGACTATAACATTTCCTTGAGAAAATCTACACCTTATTACCCCCAGGGCAATGGACTAGCTGAGTCCAGCAATAAGAGCATTGTAAATAGCATCAAGAAAATGTTATCAGAGAATAAGAAAAATTGGGATACTAAATTAAGATTTGCCCTATGGGCAGACAGAGTTACTTTAAAGAAATCCATTGGAACCACTCCATTTCAAATAGTATATGGAACTGAAGCAGTATTCCCAATTCTATTTATGTATCTAGTAATTAAATTTCTGCAGGAATATGAGGAAGAACCAGAAGTAAAACAAAGAAGGATATTTCAGGTAATTCAACTACATCAAGAAAGGAAGGCCATCATGTAGAAAGCTGAAATACATAGGAATCAGATGAAAAAAGCCTTTGATAAAAAGATAAAAAAGAATATGTTTTCAGTGGGTGACAAAGTGTTGAGATGGAATGCCAGGAATGAAGAAAAAGGAAAACATGGTAAGTTTGATTCTTTGTGGTTGGGACCATTCATAGTAATGAAAGTATTGGGAAACAACACCTTTATTTTGCAGACCTTGGAGGGTAATGAGATTCAAAGTCCTGACAATGGACGATTTTTGAAATGGTTTTATTCATACTAGAAAGACAGGTATCTTGTACATATCCATTGTATATACCAGCTCAAACAGATTTCAATAGACTCCAGCCCAATAAGATAGAATTCAGAAGGCACAGGTCATGTATGTTCTTAAGGTCTCGCAGGGAGAACCTTATCCCCAAGTGGAGCCAGATGTTATCTCTAGGGTTGTGCTTTAGATTTACATAGCCTTTTCCTAAGTTTTTATTCATGTTCCATTGACCTACTCTATGCTTTGTGCCTTTTGAGTTTTATTTTATCCATTTGCTTTTAAAACTTTATTTTACCATAGTTATTTTTTATTATTATTTATTTTTATTATAAAATAAGACAGGCTCTTAAGTCATATTTAGGTTCAAAATAACATTTAATTTATGGTCCAATAGATTTTCTTTTGAATATGTTGATACTTTATATTTTACCAAATGATTTGATTGTCAAATTCGCAGCATCGATCATAAAATTCAAGCTTAAAAATGATGTCAGTTTTGTAAATGTTGATATTATAATTAAAATAGGAGTTTGGAATCATAATTATAATTTGCATGTTATAATATGATATCAATTATGGAAAGGCATGGTATGTGTACCCCTGTAAAACATGGTAACCTACTGTAATTATGTGCATGGTACTCTTGTAAGGTGTGGCAGCATGTTATGCATAACACTTAACAAATGAACAAAGTACACAGCTCGTGTGGGAATAAATGCATTCTCCAAGTTTCGAATTAGCAAGATCAATGGCCAGAATATTCTAGTTTTGGGAATGAACCCCGCAAGGTAGGGTTTTCGGCACCTTTTCATTTTGAAATTCAGCCAAAGTTCCACACAGCTGCAGGAGAGGGTTTCAAAGTAGTAAATGGTTTTCAGCATTGAATGTGTAGTTGTTGTAATAGGGTAGAATGGGTGAAACTTCCATGCTCAGCTCGAAAAAAAATCCTGGAGGACTCATATGCAGAACCGAACCCAATAACATTGAGTGGATTTCCCAGTTTCCTTTGACAACCAAGTTGATGAAAAATGATGGGTGGTTTATCTTTTGTGAAAGGTTACAAGGCTACAATCTTCAGGCAACGAAAGCATTTATAAAAAATTATAAGAATGGAATAGTAGATTTCAAAGATTTCAAGGTTGTGGTCAATGAACAGGTTGTTGCAGAGGTCATGGGGGTCATTGCTGAAGGCGAGCAGTGGTTTAAACAACAAGACTTTGAGGGAGATTACAGCGAATTCATGTTGCCAGGGTTTGAAATCTTAAACTTGAGCAATGGCATGCACATAAGTAGGATAAAACCTAATTGGCAAATTCCACTGGAGGTAATTCAAAATTACATTACATGTGATGGTCGATTTGATAAGGTTTTAAGATGCCATGTTAGGTTATTAATGCATTTACAGGGAAGCAATAAGTTGAATCTTCCATATTATTTGTGGAGGAGTTTGCAAAAAATGGTTGTGTCAATTTAAAAACTGCCAAAGCACACAGATTGTTCTATCTTTCACCAAGGGCTTATTAAGTTGTTGAATCTACATCATTTGAAACAAATAGGCAAAGATTGGGACCAGTTCATCTGTGAACAAGGGTTTGAAATTAAAAAGAAGAAGAAAACCTTTGAGAAGAAGGGTAATGAAAGCAAATCGCCGGATGATCAAGTACTACAAACTGAAAATTCTGGGAAAGAATAAATACTATGCAAACCCTATTGAATATTGCTGAAGATAAACCAATAAAAAGCATAGGTGCAGAGAAGGTGGACCTAGGGCCGAAGACGAGATCCAGAACTAAAATGGCCGCAGAGGTTAAATTGTTAAAACAACCTGTAGGAGGAAATCAAATCATGCATGTAAGTGAATCTGATAATGACATGAATATACAGGAGATGGATGCTCTTATTGCTGAAGGTGAGGATTCTATTGATATACAGATAGATGTAGGGCATATACCAGAAATGTTTATGGAAAATAAACAAAGGCATGTAAAAAACCAAGCATTAAGTTGCATACAGAAGGACAACATTGTAATTGATGCAGAGGAAATTGAGACAGTCCCTGAGTTGTATCGGGTAAAGAAATCTTTACAATCTTACAAAGAGCAGTGTCACTACATGCAGAGTATCAATGAAAGTTTGATGCTATCGAATAAAAGACTGCGAGAGGACTTGGAGCAGAAGGATATTGATTATCAAAAGTTGGCAATGATTACCAGGGACACTTTGCATAAAAAGAAAGCTATGCATGAGGAGTAAAAGCAGATGAAGACCCAACTAGATCAGTTGAAGGGGCGAGAGCAAAATGCAGATGCAGAATTGACTAGGTTACAACGAAGATCACAAGTTCTAAATGAAATGGCTATTTTAGTTGAGTCATCAAGAAGTCTTTAGTTTATTTGCTACAATTAAGAGATAGGATGTCTTAGGTGGCAAGTTGTTATGATTAGATTTGCTTATCTTAGTGATTCGATAGACTTTAGACTTTATTCCATTTTTGGAACAATTAGATCCAATGTAATAGGATCTGCTTATCTTAGTGATTCGATAGACTTTAGACTTTATTCCATTTTTGGAACAATTAGATCCAATGTAATAGGATCTAGTAACTGTTTTCTATTGAACAAATTATTGTATAAATAGGATATAGACAGAGGTAATTGAGGTTGGATTTTGGAACAAAATGATGGAGGTTCGATGTTAGAAACACTTGTTTATACAGGCATGTATACTGTTTACTATGTTAATACATTGCAGAAATGACTGCTTGTTTTGAAGTAAAATATGATGTATGAGCCAGTCTTATTTTAATAAATGAAGTATATGTTGTCAGTATTTTGTTGACTCATGATCTAAATTTCATGTTTTGATTCTTCTGATTAGTATACAACTATGCCATAATTCTAGAATGAGATCATAAATTGTTTTTACTCATTGCTTCATAAACACAGTTATTCTCTGCTTTTATTCATTTAAACCTTATATTTTCCTGTCTTTTGTTTTTAGTTGTTCAACCTATGTCACAATTTCATTTACCACCAGAAAAATCATAGAAATTACTGAGTATATGTTTGATATATACCATCTAAGATTTCCTTAAGCTTGAACCCCTATAGTCTAGGTTCAACTTTAGGGATAACACCAACTTTAGTACCTTGGTGCCTGCAAGCCTCAATGGCAGGTTTCCTCGTATTCGACAGTAGGTTTTTCATCATTGACCTCTGATCGAATTATTCTACGAATGTTCAACATCAAGACATCTATTCACATTCGATGAACTACACTAGTGATACCTTGGGGATCATTGCCATCATTGGTGATTTCCCTCGCACTTGTTAACCGTTCACATCGTTGACCGATAATGGAGTGGTTTCTACCATGTTCGACTTCAACACCTTGTAATCACATGGTTAGATTCTTATCGATTTGGGATTGGGTAGAGGAACCTGGACGTTCCTGTTGTTTCTGTTACATCCAGGTTGCAATGGTGTCCTTTGAGTAGGTCCCTACATACGGTATTTTTTCGGTGACCTCCTTTGATGTACTTTCACACAGATCCCTTGTTGTATTGGTCGTGGTTGTTTTATTATCTGGTCATGGATCTACATTTGTTATTCATAGCCATGATTTGTTTATAGTATCCATCATGTCGGTTATGTCATGGATCTGTATTGTATTGGTCGGAAGCCATGATTTGAGTCATTTGTCCTGAGCATGGGAATGCTTGCCTCGATGTTATTTGACATTTTGTTTCCTTGCAGCCCCACTCCAACCTCCTTCCTACTATCTCTGCGGACTAATTTATTTGTAAAGTGTTTCGGCCATCAGTTTCTTCTGACCTCACACTTTAATGGGCATTTGTTATATACCTCAAAGTCCCACTTTGAGTGTCGTTTCACCTCGTCGTGGTTTATCCCCATGTGAAACCTAATGGTGCTTCCTCCTAATGAGAGTTATAACTTACTCCTACCTAGTTGGTCCCCTCTATCGATTTCCTTGGAACCCCTAGAGACAAATCCAACTTGTTCAAGACGAAAGACACCTCATCAAAGTCAAACTGCCACATCACTTGGCCCACTTTGAAAGAATTTCCACACCCTGCTAGTGGTACAAGGTGCTAAAATTCCCCTTTTTCTTGCCTTGTATACCTGCTGGGGCACGAAAATTACAACATCATCACACTTTGCATACCTACTGGGGTGCGAAAAACTGCCTCACACCTATATTTAGCTTGGATCTTGGATCATTCTTCCAATATATTTTTATGGGATTGAGTGTAGCCTTCGAATCCTCACTCACATTCCGTATTTGGTCTGGTTCAACCTCCTAGATCCACCATTGTCTCTCCTTGATCCACTTTCCTCTCCTAGTAGTTGACCTCCCAAATGCTATAAGAAGGAGACCATCCTTGGGATAAAGGAGAGAGAGCACTTGAGGTATCAAACCTATGGTCTTAGGAGTTTTGCAGAGGTAGCAAGGAAGGAGGCTTTGGAGCTGAAGGTTTTGCTTGGACATCAAGGGATCACTTTGTAAGTTTCTCCTAGTTTCCATCAATATAACTTTTCTTATATTCCCATTTCATGTGTTATGTTTCAATCATTGACATAGAATATTTCTAATCTGATTTAGATCTAAACTAGTATACAAGATATTTGTAGATTTTATTTTCTTGTTGTTTGCTTGATTCAAACAGGTTCTTCTTACGAGATTCAAGATGAGAACTGGAGTCAAGACGAACATCTGGTTCGAGGTGAGTTACATCAATTCTTTCTCTCTAAATATATTTAGGATTTGTATGCACTGTTAGATATAGGATTTTAAGGTAGCATTTATTTGTTAGTTGTATTAGATTAGGCTTAGTTAATGTCAGTTTGGTCTAAGGGTAAATCTAACTATATGTAGGACGGATTTACTTACCACACCAAGGATGCAACACACACTTACAAACTCAGAGGATCAAAAGAGCATTTTTATTCAAATGAATGGGTTAAAACAATGTTACATATTGACACCTTTTCTCCTCTAAGCCTGAGCTTTTTCTCTAAATTCTGCCTAAACCTATAGGCTACAGAGCACATATTTGTATACACTTCCTCAAGTAACATCCACCTAATCTGAACACCTTGAGAATCATATATTGTCAATTTTGTTCAATTAATCCTTACATATTATACTATTACTCGTCATAAATGTTGTTACAACTCTTTGTTCAAAAATATAGAATACAATACAAAGATCCATATAAATCCGGGAGTTGTTACTCCAACATATCAAACAGAGGTTGGTTGTACAACTAGACCTATAAAATCTCACTCTTGAGCTCAGAGAGGGACAACCAAATCTTGAAGTATGAGCAGTGTCCTGAGTTCCTGAATCCATGGAAGAGTAACAGTGTGTTATCTTTGATCTCGATCCTCCTGCTTTTTCCCTGCTTCACACGAGTTTCTTAATTGATTCGATTAGTATGAAAAATACAAGCATAATACCAAATTAAATGCTCAATTCATAACTTAAAACAAAATTGTGTCCAAAGGTTGTACCTTAAGTCAAATCTTGTATTATGGACTCAACATCTCCCCCCAACTTGTCCTGATGCATTTCCTCATGCATCCCGATTGATGTCTCGATTATCCCTTTTATGAGATGCATGTAAGGAGATGAGTGAATATGCAACATATGTCTGCTCCTTAGCAAACTTGAACCCACCTAAAATCAGTATTTCTAACCCCCACATGTTCTATGTTGCAATAATATCATACACGGGTCTATATCTTTCCACAGGAAACCATATGATAGGGAAGTGAAACCTTACCCCAATCCATCTTTCCCCTTTCTGTTGAATACCTTCAATGTATGTGTTTTGTTTGTCCATTCCCTTGTTAAAATTTGGGAATCCAAAAGGATCCCTCACTCTTACTTCCACAGGAGAGAGATTCCATCTCCTTTTTCTACCTCTCAAAGCATCAGCATAAATCTCATTGATGCAATAAACACAGTGACCCAAGACTTCGTTCTGAATAGAGATAACCTTCATAGCTGCAAGAGAATTCCTCCAAAAATCGGATTGAGTTAGAATGCATATTCTTCTATCAAAAGGTTATACTCTGACAAAAAAATCACATGCATCATGATTATTTTCATAACTATACTGGGTTGTTTTCCACTTAATCTGATTTAGCATGTAAGACATAAAAGCTCTTAGCCGAAGATCTCCAATAAAAGGCACATGGTTTCAATATCTGTCTTTAGGCAAAATAAGGTTAGAAAAAAAAATTCGCTTAGAGAATGATGTGTTAATTCATCCATATGCAAAAAACCCTCCAAAATTGTTCCTCATTTGAAATCTGGGGCTTGTTTCCTTCTACCAATGCTTCCAGTTGAAGGAGAAGGAACCATTCTTTTAAAAACAGAGTGTATGCAGGGGAAGGTGATCTACATCCTAGTAGCTCAAATATAAGTGTGTTCATGCCCCTTTTTTCTTCATGTGACTTCTTACTTTCCTTATGAGATGATTTCATTTTCTTCTTATATTCTGACCATTATTTTTCCATTTCTATATATGGGGCCAACTCTTCCCATTTCTTCCTTTCCAAAGTCTGCACAATCTTCTTATGTTCTATTGAAGGCACTGTGATCTTCTATAATGACTCATCCCAAGCCTTCCACTCATCCCTTTCGGTCTGTAACATTATAGGGGGAGAAAAATTATGTTTGCGTAGATTCCTCTTTTCCTCCCACTGACCTACTTCCAAATAACTGCTCAGTCTGAATAGATTGTTCTCTCATATTGCTTCCTCGAGCTCCATAAGTTCCCCTCTGTTGTTATGTTTGTGTCGATTGTTCCCTCTTCTCTACAGTTTGAGCTACACCAAAAGGAGATTCCTCATTTTGATTTTCCTGAATAGCTTGTTTCCCTTTTTCCACAACCTGTGCTGCATTAGCCATAATTCCCAATCCAGGGGATTCATGAGAACTCCTAAGATGCCTCCTCAATTCTCAAATTTTCTGTTTTAGATTTTGGTTGGCCCTTTTTAATCTTTTCACCTTATCGGTCAAGGAGGAAACCTTTTTCCTTCTTCCCTTCATCACCAAGTTCTTGTTTTACCTTACACATTTCGGCTAACCCAGGTGTTGTTACTGCAAGTTCATGAGTATTCCCAACTCCTTCCTCAATCGGCTCTTATTTTACACTACAATCCCTAGTCAGCTCAGGAGTTGTTACTATAGGCTCGGGTGTTGTTATTGCAGGCTCAGAGGTGTTCTCAACTTCTTTTTAAGCCTACCAGGTTCTTGTGTAACTATATGGCATCTTCCATTGATACTACTAGAGAAAATCACTGTGTTGCTTCTATCTCATCCTCATCCGTCACCATATCTATCTCAGTAGTTTCCTACATATCCTCTGTCCAATTTGCTGTTGCTATTGCTGGGCTAGGAGCTTGAGTCAGAGGTACTTCTTCACCTTACTGGGCCATGGTAATTTCATCCTGGATACCTATTTCTGGTTCTTGTGGAGCAGAAATGTTATTTTCCACGGTTGTTTCTCCCTCTGTATCCTGCATGACCATCCCAATTTCTTCCTCCATACCAACAACTGGTTCTTGTGTAACAACTATGTGTACAATAACCGGTGGTTCAATGTCGATGTGTTCCAATCCCACATACCTCATTCTGACTTGCTTTGGAAAGAAGGTCACAAAATTGGTGACCCTCTTTTTCCCCTATCGAGGTGTTGATGGTTGTTCCTCCTAGATAATACAGGGCTACCAGTATTCCTAACAAGGCATTGATTCAATGATTTCAATGTCACTTTCCTCCTCAATATCATCTTCTTGATTGATTTTATTCCCTTCTAGTTGTTGAAATTATTCTACCATCTCTTCTGTCCCATTACCTTCATGGAATCCTTCTTCATTTTCCTGTTCCTCCTTCTGCCTACTTCTTTCATCACTTCTCTGAGTTTCCTCATTATCATCTTCTTGTTCTTCATATTCCCCATCCAACTAAGACTCATCCTCATCCTCTAGGGATTCATCTTCTTCATCCTCCTTTGCTCATCTTCTTCTGGGGGGTTCATTAATCGGTCCCACTATAATTGTATGTCCTCCAGAGCATCGAGGATGAGCAATTTGACTAGTCCATGGTGTGTTAATGCCTCCAAGGGATGTTTTGCGCCCCTTGTGGATTTCACCATTAAATGCAATGAGACTACAAGAAAGTAGGGAATACTTAACCATTCCCCGTGCCTAATGTGAGTGAGCAATTTAAGGTGATATGAAAACGTTACCTTGAATATTCCTTCGCAAGTCATATATTTATGGATATATAATGCTACCTCCTTCCAAATTCTAGGCAATGACTCTTGCGAATATCCCTTCCCCCATCGCTACAACACCTCGTCACCTTTGCATAATTATTTTGTTGTCTACTCCAGGGATGTATTCCTCCTTGAGAACCACCTTTCTCTGATTGGAGGTAGCCCATGACCCTAGCTATATTCTCCTCAATGAAAGGTACTTCAATCCCTCTCACCACAGACTTTCCCTCCTGCAAGTTGTTGGAAAATTCCAACGCAGTTTCTTCGTCAAACCCTTTTAGTTTTTCAAAATACACCACCCAACATTCATCCTGAAACAAATTATAAACCTCCCTTATAAGACGTAAATGTTCAATATTTTCAGGTTCATGGAGTACTATAGTACCCCCCATACCTCAATTGCTAGTATGTTATTGTTTTTGGACTTGCAATTGTTGTTACTTCAAACAGTTTTCTGGTTGCATGCAGGAACAAGAAAAGGTGGTGATGTTTTACTTCCAAATTGGGTAATTTTACGCTTCTGGAGGGTTTTGAATTTGTTAATTTCCCATGTGAGGTGGTGGTATGGGGAATGGTGCACACCCCCACCCAAATTATCCATTTGGGCGTCCATGTCCAAGCTGTACAAAAGTTCCATCTAATGGTATACCATACTAAATTAATAAATAAATCAAACAATTAAAGTGGCCCTTACCTGAATTTCCTACCAATCGTTGAATGCGATGGAGCATGCCAAATAATAATGTGCTTTAATGACATGACAATGGTGGGACATTGTTGATGGCAGTGATATGCACGAACTGTCGTTAACGTATTGAATTGAAGGTGACAGGATGGTTGTGCTTGGTGGCAGCTGAGGAGAAGTTATTATGCTATTACTGCTAAAATGAGTGGTGCCGCTAAACTTAGAGAAGAAGTCCCATATTGCTAGCAGAAGGGTATAATGATAACATAGTGCAACAACTTTCGAAATTTACATAATATTTGGAAAATGTTGTTACTGCGATTTTTCATTAGAATTAAAAAAGATGTTGCTACTGAAATTTTCCACATGCTAAAAGATGTTGTACACCCTAATTATTAAAGCATTTAGTCGTTATGTTACTCGTTAAATAGTTTAAAGGAGTAATAACAAGGTAAGAGTAACACAAAAATAAAACAATAGAGTTTCAGATAATATGGCACCAAATATGGCGAGGGGAGGGGCCATATGAGCTTCCACCTTCACGTGGTTGGCCCTGTTCAGTAGAGAATAAATTATTCTCAAAACCAAGTGAAGCTCATTCATCTTTATACCAATCATCTTTGGTGGTAGACGACATTTCATCTTGAGATAATGGGTTCACACTACTCTATATGGAGCAGAAAACTTAGATGAGAGAAAAAAAGACAGACAAGAAATAATTGATGAAGCTTGTGCAATTTATCATGAAGTACCTTTTTATTAACATTATTGGCTAGATTGCACTAGGTGCAAGAATGTGTGTATTGAACCAAGGTTAAATGAAACAACTAAATTAAATACATTGTTATACTGTGAGTAGACATGGGAAACAATGACCTCTGAATGGGGCCAACGTTGAAATTTCCTCAAACTGTTTATGTATTCACTAGAATTTGAAATTGGCAGATTGTTCGCATGTCTTCATGATATGGGAGGCTTTCTAGACTCAGAGATGAATCACACACCTAGAACTACTCTATATCTATGGTCTTGTCCTAGTTTCATTTCAACTTTCATGAAGAAGGAAGTAGACGACATTTCATCTTGAGATAATGGGTTTGTACTAGTACTCTACATGGAGCATAAAACTTCGATGGGAGCAAAAAACAAAGACAATAAACAACTGATGAAGCTTGTGCAATTTATCATGACGTACTTTTTTATCAACATTATGATGATGACTATGACGATGATTATGGTGATGATGACGATGTCTAATATTATGATGATGTTGATGATGAAAATGACGATGACATTGATGATGAGGATGATGATGTTGACGACGATGATGATGATTATGATGGTGATGATGAGTATGAGGATGAGTATGAGGATGAGGATGATGATGAGGATGAGGATGATGAGGATGGGTATCACAAAGATGATGACAATGACTATGATGATGATGATGATTATGATGATGACGATCACGATGACAATTATGGTGTTGATGCTAATTTCAAAGACAATGATTATGCTATGATGATTGAAGTGATGATGATAATGATGATGGAATCGATGATGAATATGATCATGACATGGATGATGATGATGATGTCGATTTGTTTAATTTTTTTCTTGAGTTGTTGGGGGTTACATTTTTAGAATCTATAGGGAATGATGACACTGATAATGCCAATGATGATGTTTATGGTGATGATGACAATGTCTAAGATTATGATGATGTTGATGATGGTGATGATGAAAATGACAATGATTTTGATGATGAGGATGTTGATGTTGATGATCATGATGATGATGATTATGATGATGATGATGAATATGATGAAAATTATGTTGACGATCATGATGACAACGATGACGTTGATGATGATGAGGATGATGAGGATGATGATGATTATGAAGATGGGGATGACAAAGATGATGGCAATGACAGTGGTGGTGATGATGATGATGATGATGATGATGATGGTGACAATGACGATGATTATGGTGTTGATGATGATTTCAAAGACAATGATGATTTTGATGATGGTGATGATGATAATGATGATGGAATTGATGATGAAGATGATCATGGCATGGATGATGAAGATTTGTTTAATTTATTATTGAGTTGTTGGGGGTTACATGTTTTAGGATCTACAAGGAATGATGACACTGGCAATGCCAATGATGATGTTGACGATGATGACAATGTGATGACAATGAGGAAGATGATGATAATTATGGTGATGATGACAATGTCTAATATTATGATGATGTTGGTGATGGTGATGATGTAAATGACGATGACATTGATGATGATGATGATGATGATGATGATGATGATGCTAACGATGATGAATATTATGACAATTATGATGACGATCATGATGACAACGACGACGTTGATGATGATGAGGATGTTGAGGATGATGAGGATGATGATGAGGAGGATGGGGATGACAAAGATGATGACAATGACGATGGTGATGATGATGATGATGATGAAGACGATGATCATCATGACAATTATGGTGTTGATGCTGATTTCAAATACAATGTTGATGTTGATGATGGTGATGATGATAATGATTATGAAGATGATCACGACATGGATGATGACGATGTTGTCGATTTGTTTATTTTTTATTTTTAGTTGTTGGGGGTTACATGTTTTAGGATCCACAGGGAATGATGGCATTGACAATGCCAATGATGATGTTGACGCTAATGACAATGAGATGACAATGAGGAAGATGACGATGATTATGGTGATGATGACAATGTCTAAGATTATGATGATGTTGATGATGGTGACGATGAAAATGATGATGACATTGACGATGATGATGTTGATGTTGATGATGATGATGATGTTGATTATGATGATTAAGATGATGAGGATGATGATGATGAGGATGGGGATGGAAAAGATGATGACAATGACAATGGTGATGATTATGATGATGAGGATGATGAGGAGGAGGATGGGGATGACAAAGATGATGACAATCATGATGGTGATGATGATGATGATGATGATGATGATGATGATGATGATGATGATGATGATGATGATGATGATGATGATGATGATGATGATGATGATGATGATGATGACGATGACGCCGACGATTATGGTTTTGATGATGATTTCAAATACAATGGTGATGTTGATGATGGAATTCATGATGAAGATGACGATGATGTTGATTTGTTTAATTTTTTTTTGAGTTGTTGGGGGTTACATGTTTTAGGATCCATAGGGATTGATGACACTGACAATTCCAATGATGATGTTGACGATGATGACAATGAGGAAGATGATCATGATTATGGTGATGATGCCAATGTATAAGATTATGATGATGTTGATGATGGTGATGATGAAAATGACGATGACGTTGAGGATGAGGATTATGATGTTGACGATGATGATGATGATTATGATGATGATCACGATGATGATTAGGATGATGATCACGATGATGATGATGACGATGATGACTATGATGACAATTATGATGACAATCATGATTTCAACGACGACGTTGATGATGATGAGGATGATGAGGATGAGGATGGGGATGACAAAGATGATGACAATGACGATGGTTTATACTAAGGTTTTCATGGTATGCATTATAAAGTTAAACATTAAGCATGGTGCTAATTGTCATAGTGGTAAAGTATTTAAACATTTTAGGTTACTAGTCGGTTTAGCATGTTGGGATTATATAAATTAGCGGCTATAATATTTAAAATTAAAAAAATTAAATAAACAAAATTAAATTAAATTAAAATAAAACAAAAACAATAAAAATAAAAAAATAAATTGCAAACAACATTTTTCAAACAAAACTTACCAAAACTTACCCACACACTACAACAGTGTTTCCATTGCGGTGAGAAACTCGTCCCGTTGCCCCTGCTCATGGTGAGAACGTTGGCCCATTGCCCCTGCTCGAACAATGTTGCGATCATGGCCTCATGGTGGTGATAACCTAGCTGGCTCATTTCCCATGCTCGAACAATGTTTCCATGGTGGTGAGAACCTTGTCCTGTTTCCCCTGCTTGAATAGTGTTGTAGTCATGGTTGTCATGGTGGTGAGAACCTTGGTCATTTCCCATGATTGAACAATGTTTCCATTGTGGTGGGAACCCCAACCCGTTGCCCCTTCCCAAATAGTGTTACGTCCGTTGCCATTGTGGAGGAGAGCCGTGGCCCAATTTGTCCCTGCTACATTGGTGGAGAGGCCCAAAAGCATCCTCGAGAACATGTTGATTTTTCAATGTTACTATCTACTATTTTCATCTGATGGGAAAAAATAATTATTTAAAACGACTCGTTTTCAGTATATTTTGGGCATAATTCCTCCACAAATTTTAGGGCATAATTCCTTGTTGAATTTTAGGGCATAATTCCTCCACAAATTTTAGGGCATAAGCACCAGTCACAATTTCAATTACAAATCGAGTTCTCTTCATGCCCGCCCTATTCTCTTCATGCTTTCCCTATTCTCTTCACACCTGCCTTGTTGAAACCCTTCCATTGAAGCATTACAGAATGAACCGTTGAATGCAACCTATACAAACTTCCAAGTATTAATATATATGATCATATATTCTAACTAAAAAGTACTCTAATTGGTTTGATGCTTGTGAGACTACTTTTAAGACATTGAAGTAGGACATTATTGAAGTGTTGATTTTGGTCTCTCATATATGGAATATGCTACACAAATTCATCAACATTGTTATTGGCACAACCTTAGTGCAATTTTGTGATGACAATATTTCCCACCCCATTCAATTTGTAACCAAGAAGTTGAATGTAGTTAAGCATAATCATACAACCACGAAGTATGAAGCCCTCACCATTGTCTAGAGACTCAAGATGTTTCACCATTTCCTTTTGACGTAGTACTCCAAATTTTACATAGATCGTCAAGCACTAAAATACATCATCACCAAAGAATTGTTGACAAGATTGTAATCATAGGAATATGAGTGAACAATCTACTCTAAACTCTATAAAATTCATGTTTCTACATATCACCTATCTCACAACTCTTTAGGTGAAAACGAAATGGTTCATGATGAATGTCTAACTGCATAATTCTCCTACAAAACTATGCACTATGGACCATGTTTTTTGTAAGATGTTTACTATTTTTTACAGAAAGACATGAACCCTAGGGATATACTACCAAATTGTGTTGTAAATTATTTTAGCTCTAAAATACATCTAATAACATAAAAATATATAAAAACAAACGTAAAACACTAATAACTACATAACTAATGGAAACTGCACAATGTACATAGAATTTGAGCATCATGGCATAATGACCTAAGTTTGAGACAATCTATTTTAAAATAGTAAGTGAACCCTAAATGTTAACCACCTACTATCATTAGGACTACTTAGGATAGATTATTTAATGACCATTTTTTAACTTGACATGAATTTTGACATCAATGTAAAAATAGTATTTAAACATTTGCTTACAACATTTGTTAGTTTTTTGTAGAAACTACTTCCTACTAAGTTGCATGAGATGTTACCATAGTGAAACTACACAAGTGATATTGATGCTAAGATATAATTATAGATGGGCTGCAACAATTGTAGGGCTTCATAAGAATTTGTAGGAAGAATGTTAAGAGTGCTGCAATTATATTCCAGGTTGAATAGACATTGATGGAACATACCTCATTTATTTCTGGAGCATGCAATTAATATGGATACTTTTGGTTGTTAGATCTGAAATAGAGCATTACGTTGTTGCCTAAGGAAGAAGAATAACAATGTGAAAGAGTTTGAAGTTCCCAATGCAGATTGTAGCTCATATAGGAAGTTTGGATTAGGGATTTATAATACTACTATGTTATTTTTAGGGTCGAGGTTAGGGTTACTGTTATGGGTTATGGGCCATAGCATTTATGCTTGAAACTCATGGGCCATAAGTGGGTTCATGAACCAACACACCTCCTAAATAGACAATATTTTTCCCAATGGGTCCTTATGTTGGTCATTTCAATTTAACCATGGCCACAAATCAAAAGGGGGTTCAACTCTTGTATAACTATTACATCTTAAGAACTTTAGGAACATCTCAATAAGGTTGCATGAACAAGATTATTAAGTTATTCGAATGAGTTATACATATGAATTTGTAATTTGGTTAATGTGCTTTCCATTTGTAACTAAATGCTATACTTTGTTAGGATATCTCATCATTCAGTATGTACTTTTCATGCACTTTGCATGCATGCATGCATTGCATGTATCCGCATGATGCCCAGTCACCAATTTGATGCCTCCAGCACCTAGTCCCTAGTCTACCAGCACCCGGGAGCCACTTTACACTCTATTTTAGCCCTCCTAGTCAGGGAGGCACCCACTTATCACCCACCACTTGAGAAGGGCGCCTTTTCTCACCTACCAATCTAGTTCACTTCAGTTAGTTAGTTGTATTTCCTTGATTTGAGGCTAGACTGACTCCTCACTACTGTTATCACTCGGATTGACCTCCGATGAGACTTGACTACCTATTATGAGTGCAGTTAACTCCTCATGCGCCCTCCACTGAGCCTCCATCCCTACATTAGTGCCACTTACCATCAGTTACACTTATTAAACTCAGCTTGACACCTATCTGACAGTGACTTGTGCATTGATGACCACCACTGATTAATGATGAGGACTCCTAGTTGGATCCAAGCTACACCATGCAGTATATTCGAATGACCTCCTTGGCTAATTCAAATTGCT
The DNA here is from genome assembly GCA_027924585.1 of Larix kaempferi. Taxonomy (NCBI): domain Eukaryota; kingdom Viridiplantae; phylum Streptophyta; class Pinopsida; order Pinales; family Pinaceae; genus Larix; species Larix kaempferi. Next base: position 9,780,265 of record BSBM01000289.1, on the reverse strand, counting down.
CACTCATTGTGACAGTATTGTATTGTATTTTTCACCCTCATTGGGATATAGAGCACTGATGCAATTTTTTGCACAGTTTACACCATGTTTTCTGAGTTTCATCTATTGTGATTGATTTACTTGTTCATTAGATCTGCAGTGACTAATTTTACATGGTATCAGAGCCATTGCAGGGAAAAGATCTCTCTTCTACAGGTGTTCTACATGAAGATTGAGCGATTTTTGCTCACTTTGCAGCAGTTTTCTGCAGTTGTAGCACTTTCTACAATTGCATCTATTGCTACATAATGGTTCTTGTTTGTTTGTGATTTGCAGGTTCTTACTTCCTCCATTTGCATTCGCTATTGCAGAGATGGAAGATTCTTCTTCACAAAATATTCTTACTCCATTCAACTATGATGAATGGAAACCAAAGATGATTGCATGCTTGAAGAGACAATGTCTTTTTGATGTGTGCATTGGTATTACAAGAGATTTTGATTCCAATGAAGAGGAGAATGATTGGCTTAATGATTGTGATAGAACTTTTTGGACAATATGTCTTGCTATGTCTCCTTGTATGCGCTACCTCAGTACTACTTCTGAAAATCCAAGAGATCTATGGGCCCAACTCAATAGAGAATTTGGAAAGCAGGAAGAAAAGGATCATGCTAGCTTTTTGGAGAACAAGCCCAATGAGATCTCCTTATGTGCTCTCTCCGATTATGTCTTGGCCTCATCCATTGTTCAATATGAAGAAGAAACTGTAGATTCAACACTCATTCTCTCAAAGTCTTCTATTTCGAATTCTGAGCAAGATAAACCAGCTCATACTCTAGATTATGAAGAGGTTCTTGAATCCTCTCTTTCACATGAGTTTGTCGGCATGCAGAATAATGATCTACTTGATGTTCTGGAGGTAAAATCTGATTTTGGAGGTGAAGCATTCGTCCTCCTTGATTGCATGCCTCTTATAAACTTTTGATCTATCATTTGCACAGTTTCTCAGAGTTTTACTGAAGATGAAGAGCACTACCATTCGTTTGAGTTCAATTATCATGCAATTTTTGCTGATTTTGGTTTTGATCTCACCCTTGTTGGTTCAAAGGAGATCTCAAGAAACCATTTGTCAAATCTTGGAGCTCATTTAACTTTGATTGATAAGAAGTTCAAGTTTCAATATCTATTTGATCCAATTGGAGCTATTCCTACCTCACTTGGTTCGAATCATAGGTTCCAAGATCATCCTCATATTTTCATATTTGTTCTCACCATTTTCGGTATGAAGAGCAAGTTCATAAAGTGTCCACATTCGCTTGCATCCACTGATGGAGAATTCGAGCACATGTTTTTTGAGAATGATACATTTACTCCCAAGAGTAAGATACCTCCAGACATATCTACTTGAGTTTGGGGCAGTTAAATCTTTTTGGTGTGTTACAGTCCATTTTGAGGGGGGGTTTTCCCATGAGGTTTTCTCCATTTCCTCGGTTCATGGATTGTTCTTTATTTGGATTATTATTGTATTGAGGTGACCTTTGGTCTCAGTTACCAGGGCCCTTTCATTTATTTTTTACATCATAGTATAGCTTGAGGGGGGGTGTTAGGATATCTCATCATTCAGTATTTACTTTTCATGCACTTTGCATGCATGCATGCATCTGCATGTTTCCCAGTCACCAATTTGATGCCTCCAACACCTAGTCCCTAGTCTACTAGCACTTGGGAGCCACTTTCCACTCTGTTTTATCCCTCCTAGTCAGGGAGGCCCCCACTTATCACCCACCACTTGAGAAGGGCACCTTTTCACACCTACCAGTCCAGTTCACTTCAGTTAGTTAGTTGTCTTTCCTTGATTTGAGGCTAGACTGACTCCTCACTGCTGTTGTCACTCTGATTGACCTCCGATGAGACTTGACTACCTATTATGAGTGCATTTAACTCCTCATGTGACCTCCACTAAGCCTCCATCCCTACATTAGTGCCACTTACCATCAGTTACACTTATTACACTCAGTTAGACTCAGTTTGACACTTGTCTGACAGTGACTTGTGCATTGATGACCACCACTGATTGATGATTAGGACTCCTAGTTGGATCCAAGCTACACCATGCAGTATATTCGAAGGACCTCCTTGGCTAATTCGAATTGCTCACTCATTGTGACAGTATTGTATTGTATTTTTCACCCTTATTGGATTATAGAGCATTGATGCAAGTTTTTGCACAGTCTACACCATATTTTCTGAGTTTCATCTATTGTGATTGATTTACTTGTTCATTAGATTTGCTGTGACTAATTTTACATACTTACATGTGGGAAACATTAGCTAACTATATATCTGATTCGATCGACTGAAGGTACAACCAAATAGGTACCTTTTAGATATTTCTTTGTCAAGTGAAGGAGGCTATGGATAAACAGAGGGAAATGCGATTGCATCTGGTAGATCTGATAGGTGAAGAACGACCATAGGTGAAAGGTCAAAAGAAAATTTCGTAGACATAAGGAATTTTTTCTTGCCAAATGAGGATCACACTCATACGATGATGAGAGCATAAGAGACATCAAGGTGCCACCCAGGTATCAACATCTGGTGAAATAATGGGTACATGAGGGAATGCCTCCATTGGACACTGACTTTAGTGTTAACAATAGGATGTATCGCATTGCACCATCCTCCCTGCATGGCTTTGGCTTATTTCCCTTTGATGGAATAAATGTAAAATACAATACAATAATTGAAATGATCGACTATGTTGGACTGTGTTACGATTAGAGTGATTGGGAGTTGTTGGTCCGCTACATGCAAAGTATGAGGATTACACACTCGCCGCAAATTATATACAGCTAATAATCATCGATAATAATAAGGGATCGACTATCTATATTGATGGAAGGCCTAAAGCTTCTAGAAATATCACATGGTTTATAAACAACACACGACCCGGGACAACAAACAAGCAACCAAATTGCATATATGAGGTAGGCGAAGGAAATCGGGTAGTCGTGTGTGCAATAAAAAAGATAGCTCTCGGGGAAGAGTTACTAGTGGATTACCATTTGAATTGAGTAGATACATCAACTAATAGTATACGGGTACTTATGCAACACCTATTTAAGCAACCACTACTAATTGAATTATATATTTTTTATCTTTAATAATGTATCAAATATTTCATGGTTCTAATTTTATTGTAATGTGGCAGGATGATCATGGAAAAGGAATAGCCTCAAAACATGTAAGCAATTAACAAGTTTGATTTACATTTAACGTGAATTTTATTATTTGTTTATATAATTTTATTTGTGTGGCGATAATTTTTTTATCTTTAACAATTTTTTAAATATTTTGTTGTTCTAATTATGAAATAATGTGGTAGGATGATCGTGGAAAAGGAATATCCTCACAACAGGTAAACAATTAACAATCTTGATTTACGTTTTATGTGAATTTTATTATTTTTTAATATAATTTGATTTGTGTGGCGATCAATGTTTTATATACTTACCATTTTTTAATATATTCCATGGTTCTAATTATATTATAATGTGGCAGGATAATCATGGAAAAGGGCTAGCCGTAGAACATGTAAATTAGTAACAATTTCAACTTACATTTAACATGAATTTTATTATTTGTTTATATAATTTTATTTTTGTGGCAATCAGTTATTTTATTTTTTACATAACTGAAATAACATTTATTTTGTTGAAATACGTAGTCGACGAGCCAGGATGCTCATGATTCACTTGACCAAGTGGATTTGTAATCATCCCCTGACCCGATGGTATTGATACATAAAAATATCAATAAAGCGAACAAGGAATTTGGACGCTTGTTAGACATTGTAGAACAAAATCCTGAAATAATGGCACAACTTAACACAGATAAGGTAATAACCATAATTTAAAGTGATTTTTTTTAATTTTTATGTCATAAGATCAATTATGAAAGATTTTTTTAACATTTACATTATCTAAACGAAGAAACATTTTCTTTCTTATACAGATATTTTTGCAACCTGTTGACATCGGCATGCATGGTATCAGTAGTAGTGGGACTACACAAACACCATAAATTCCTGACACAAGCCCTCGCTTACCTACCAGGCTATTCAGTACTCCACCTTCCACACCTGTAGTTGGGAGGCATGAAACACAACCCTAGGAATCCACATAGCCAAGCAGTGGAGGTGCTAACACTATAGATGGGGTTGATGATTTGGCCAATTATATGGTTTCATTTCCTGGAGTGAGACATGTTACCTCCACGGGGACCCTTTCGGGCACATTTATGGTCAACAATGATGGACTTCCATTAAATCAAGTAAAACTGCTAGGTAATTTTTAATATTTTCGCTGTTTCATGTTGTCCATCTCAAACATAAATCATATTGATTATTATTTTTAAAATAACGATCTTAACTTTTTGTATGTAGGAAACAACGATTTTTATAGGCACTTGGAGACCAAGGCATTGGTAATTTTTGGGCCCACCATACGCACAAGGTGGAATTCACAGAATTCCAAACTAAAAAAAGAACTTATGGATTATCTTGAAGGCCTCTTTGGGGTATACACATTTAATAAAACCGTGACCTCCTCTGTAGTTGGCCAACATTTACGTGTGACAGTTATAGGGTTCACTTGGAAAATAACCCTACGTACTAGAATCCTCTCATGATTCCAGAGAGGGAGTGGAAAACACTCATCGGGGATGTAAAAGAGAAGAAATGTAGAAAAGAAGGAAAAACACCACCTGGTCCTACACAGTAAATTACATCTGGAATTCAATAGCTTTAATTTTCTTTAGATCTAAATAAAAGTGTGGTGCATAACATACTTGAAACGTTTGATGATAGGTTGTCTGACACTTCGAAGGAAACAAAAGAAAGTATTTCCAAACATGGATAGCACAAGCTAGGCCAGTGTGGTTACTTGAAGTTATAGTCATGAATTGTAATTACCCAAATACCTTAACAATATTATTTGTATTGCCTTCCAAATTTCATGTAATTACAGCTAATAACATCAAAAATACATACTCTTATGCAATACAATGTGATTACTTTGGAACTGCAACCATAGAGGAAGGCCTTAAGCTTGGTTATAGTTCTAGCTATCAAGTTGTTATTGAATGTCGAAAAATATTGGGGTAGATCGCAAGATCCAATGTGCAGGATAAGGTAAATAAAAATCAATCCACATTAACCTTTTATCACTTAAAAAAATTCATTCGTGTTTGATAATGTCCATAAATTTAATGTGTTACATCGTTGTTTTAATCAGGGGATCAACACTATCAACAAGCCCATAAGTACTGAAGAGTAGTGCACTGATAGTGGAGTGTCGCCACAAGATGGTGTTCCCATGCAGCCCCATGTCGATGGTGCTATGATTGAGGTCCACGATGTTAATATGGCTGGATATTAATATATCATATACTTAATAATTTCATAGTTATAGATTTTGTACTTCTATTTTTTTTTACTTATACATCTAGGATTGTGTCCTTAAAAAGTTAGTGGTTTCAATGGCAAAGAATGTTGTACTTGAGGGTCCTACACCTAAAGAGGGGCATAGCACAACGATTCCAATGATGTCATACAGTGCACTAGGTAAATAATTACATTGTAGATGTTTTTTTTAACATTACTGAACTACTTCAATAATATTTAAAAACTGGCCATATAAATGTAATATTGTTTGTTTTTCTAGGAAACCCCTCTCCACAGCGGCCTCCACGCCGCGAGTGCCAGACCAGGTGTGCTTTGTGTGAGAGGTTGCAAGCACAAAGAGTTTCTAAAGAGAACCCAGAAAATGAAGATGACATGGATGAAGATGAATTATTAAGAACTTTAGGAAGAGGGCTAAAAATAAATGATGATGTATAAACTCTTTCTTTTTTGACATATGCCTAGCTACGAATTTTATTTTTGGAGAAAATTATAAAAGGATGAAAAATCCAACAGAAGCTAATAAAAGAGGTATGCGTGCTCTAGTGTGGATATTTTTGGCCATTTGTTGATTGACTTTAAGAGCTTTGCGCTTTCCATAGCTTGTGTGATGTGCCCCTTCCTAGCATTGGGATATGTGCCCCTTTTCAACCAGTGATCTAGTTGAGAGATTGTGAGATCCTCCAGCTAGAGATTGAGGGGGAGAACAAACAATTCTTTACATGGAGATTCAATGCAACCTTTGAATTATTTTGGAAGTCTGATCTCAAGTTTGGATCAATTTACAGCTTGGGAGTCCAAGTATTGTGAAGAATAAATCATTTATGGGAGCATTTTATCTATCACCTCTTATATGTAAATCTTTTTGGATTTGTGGTTATTGTCATATCATACTTTCTTGTGATTTCCAGCTGCTTGAGCAGCCATGAATGTTCAGCAAAGGTACTTCCTTTAATAATAAAATCTCAGTGTGATTTTCTAGTAGCTTCATGTCTAATTGCTATTGTTAAATCTCCTTGTACAAATCTACAATATACAATCTTGTTTCTGTGTTATGCATTAGTCTTAGATGTTTCCAAACATCATTCTATGGGTAATTTGAGTCAGTGCAGGTGTATTAGCATCTGATACAAGCAACATATCAACAAATTGTGACCTCTCGGTGCCAGTAGAAAGTGTTTGGAAATTTCCTATCTCACATGACCAAAAGTTCGAACTTTCTCCTAGTCTTTGAATTTTGCAGTTTAACTCCTAACTTTGAACCTAGAGTCTTCCATAATAGGTTGGGGTTGTTACAGTCAAGTTGCTTCCAGTATTGCACCAGAAGTAGAAGATCCTTGAGTCTACCTTCCCTCAAGATACTGTTGAAGTAGATCCTTGAGTCTACCTTCCCTCAAGTTTTGTAGGTTTGTCATAAGGGTGTTGTGGGCTATTCTAAGTATGTATGAATCCACATTGTTTGATTTGGAAAAAATTGAAAAGATTTAGTGGTGTTTGGATCCAGTTGAAGACAAGAAGTCTTTCTATGCCTATTTTGAAGCAAAACACTTAGTTTTGAGGAATTTCGATTTCTTGAGTTAGGGGTTGAGCTAATACCTCCATATTTCAGATTGCGGATATTACAATGATATCAGAGCATGGTCCTCTGCACCTGTGAATTTTAAACCTTCAGTTGAAAAATAATTGCAGACATCTCTTTGTTTGGTGATGATGATTGGAGATTTGATGAGGAAGAAGGGATCATCTACATATATGGAGGCTTTCCTATTTCACATGAGGAGGAGGATTTCTCATGTAACATTATATGCAGGGATGATTGTATTCACACTCCACCAATGGCTAGCGTTATTAATGGTCGAACGTTCTTTGGAGGACAACCATTAGAAGTCAATTCTTCTAAGTACTTCCATAATTATCAAGCATTAAAAGAAGAAATCTGGACAATCTTGTCTTTCTGAGAATACTGTGAAGTAGAGGTATAGAGGATGTTCCCAAACATGGACCCATATTGTAGCGCACATCAAATAAGGGTAGCACATATTGTTGAAAATGTGTGCATAGAAGTGGAACATAAATTGCAACATAATGAAGCTTCACTGGAACCACTTGAAAATCCTAATGCCAGTAAAGATGAAGAAACATAAAGTTGTATGAAGAAGGATAACATGGAAGTAGAAGTACCCGAAGACAAGAATGAATCCTTGAACATAACTCTGGACAAATGAAATTTTGAGATAGAGTGAACCACAAGTTGCAGCTGTAAGTCTTTGTGTGGACAACAAAATAGAAGAGCGTGCCAACCCAAATCAGTCACATGGAGAGGATGAGGATGTAACCAAAAGGTATGATGAAAGTTTTAATTCTTGTAACAGTCACATTTATTTTCAGTATTTTGAAATTCCCTCCACTGCATACAATGAAAGTGATATTGCAAATGCTTCTAATGTTGATCTATGTGAACCTCATGTTGTGGGCTCATGCCACAAGCAAGTTCATCCTTTATGTCATCCATTAGATGAAGAAAAATTGGCATAGGATTTCCCATGTGAGTCACATCATTTGATGGGGTCACTAAGGGAAAATCAAGAGAAGCTCATTGCATCCTTGAAGAAATTTTTTAATACCAATACCTTGGTGTCAATTTGTTGTTGGAGAGCTTCAGGAGGAGATTGGGAGAAATAATCCTTCTTGGAATATTTTGAAGCACTTAGAGAAGAAATGGCCAAGATGAAAGAGAATTACTTGAACCTACTCTTAGATAGAAATCAACTTCTCTGGGATGCATACATGTACCACTATTCGCTCGAGAAGGAAGAAGAAGAAATAGAAAATATCACTTATGAATTGGAAGCCACCAGTTATTCATTGAAGAGTGCATTAGAGGCCCTTGAAGAATGAAGATTGTAGATGGATCGGCTTCGTAGGGAGTTGAGCATGTCACATCCTCCCTCCTGCATGGCTAATGATCAAGTTCACATAGCAGGAGACATATTGGAATTGAAGGTGGAACCTCATGTGAGCATTCAACATGAGGAAAATTCAAATTTGTAGGTGCCTGTGAAGAGAAAAGATGCAGAAGAGGTTGGACCAACACCTGTCTTACTTCAATAGGAAAGTGAGGAGGCCTTAGCTATGGGAGAGATAGATAATACCATGCCATTTGAATCAGTAAGAAAATTTGATCATCTATTCATGGATTGGGTAGATGAATACATCACCAAAATGAATGATCAAGGACGCACCAGTCTTGCTTGCATTGGTATAAGGTTGCTTGACATTCAATCCTTGAATGAGAAACCTCATGAGCTACCTATATGGGAAAAATACTTCGCTCTGGAGGTGGTGTTGATCACATTCCATATGGATCAGCAAACAAAAGTGTTTATTCATCCATTGATTGGGTGAATAGATACATAGCAAAGATGAAGACTCCATAGGTAAAATATTTTTTGTGTTAGTTGTGGGTTAATTGATTCATATCACATTGTCATGTTTCATGAGAAGCAACAAAGGCACATATGGCTGCAATATTATGCCTCCAGTTCACATCCATCCATGGATTGGGTGGAAAGGTACATGGAAAATATGGAGTCGTGCCTTTTCTTGTTTACTCTCATAGCATGTAGAATACAGTAGTGCAAGCAAGGTTTTTGATGGCACATAGGGAAACACACATGTCTTCTTTATCATTTGATATTTATCGTTTGGTCATACCATTGAGTTTGACATATACATCAGTTCTTTGGCAGTCTTGTGAGCAGCTGAAGCATCTATGGGTGTTATATGATACCTTACCCATGCATAGCAGAGCATGGGAGTTCCACTTGATTCATTTGGGTGGAACAAGTGATGGTGATTGGAGCCATTGGACCAGAGTGCAATTGGCATGAGAGGAGCTTCATGTCTTATGGAAGAGGCTCACAGAGACTCAGTTCAGCATTGGGAGTGATGACCATTGATAGTGATCTTTGGAGAAGTTTCGCACATGCAATGAGATATTGGTATTGATTGGTATAGAAGTTCAATTGCTGGCATTGGAGAGCGAGCTAGCCATGATTTCCAGGAATCCATATATGTGGAGCGTTGGTTCAGTTTCCTCATTAGGAAACCTTATGATGAATCGACATGCTATTCATTTTCTTGTTGGTTTGGGAGCCTTCATGTGGATTCTATGCAGTGAAGAGGTGGTTATTGCAAACACCTTGCAAATACCAGGGTCATTTGGGACCCAAGGATCATTGTGGGACTTAGTTGCTTCAACTTGATTGAACATAATTTGAATTGGGGAACAAAATTATTTCTTGAGGGCAAGATTATAATCCAAGTGGCCTAGCAGTAGCATGGTGGATCTTCATTGAGTTCAATTTGGAATTTGGAATTCCAATGTTTGTCAATTCAGCAGTAGATCTTATGATTTAGAAGGGTTCCTATGACAATACATTGCAAAACCATACACTTAATAAACAATCATCAATAAAGAAGGAGGTAAAGAAAAGGTTTGTGCATTAAGTTGGGGAAAGAGAACAAGCATTCCACTATCAAATCTTAAATTGCTTGAGGACAAGCAATCTTGGGCAGGGAGGACTGTTATGTCCCCAAATTTTAATTTTAATCCTTTGATTTAAATAATTAAACTTGGCCAAAAGTTATTTGATAAATTCATGTTAATTATTAATGTTGGTAGCATAAGTCATGGATGAGGCCAAATATTGATTATTTAATGCAAAGAAATGGATTATTTGGTTCATGAAGCCACATTGGAGGATGTATGGGGCCCTTATGAGTTGTATCCCTCAAGGAATTTGGAAAAAGTAGCTAGAAAGCAGGAAAAGCAAGAAAGGCAAAAGTTTCTAGATTTTTGCTAAAAACAGGAAAGCATCATAAAAGAAAAAAAGACAAAAGCTTCCACATTTTTGCAATAAGGATCAAGAAGGATTAGTAATTGTCAAGAAAAGAAACAGAAGATCTCAAAAAATTTCTTGGGGTTGTTGCAGTCAAGTTGCTTACATTATTGCACCAGAAGCAGAAGAGTTCCACATAATTCTTGGGGAAATTTCCTCCGATCATTTGGGTCTACCCAAATGGTCTTCCCAGGTGTGATGCACTCTAAAATGTGCATATTGTCGAAGTATATCCTTGAGTCTACATTCCCTCAAGTTTTGTAGGTATGTCATAAGGGTGTTGTAGGTTGTTCTAAGTGTGTAGGAATTCCCAGTGTATGCTTTGGAAAAAATCAAAAATATCTAATGGTGTTTGGATCCAGTTGAATACAAGCAGTCTTTTTGTGCGTAGTTTGAAGCAAAACACTTAGTTTTGAGAAATTTTAATTTCTTGAGTTAGGGGCTGAGATAATATCTCCATACTTTAGATTGGGGATATTACAAATGTGCATATTTTGTGAGTCTATCTATGACCACAAAAATGGCATCATTACCTTCTCATTTTGGTAACCTTGTAATGAATTCCATTGATATATCTTCACAGAGTTGATTAGGTATGGAAAAAGGTTGAAGTAACCCTAGAGCCTTGACTTTATCTCCTTTGTTTATTTCATGCACTTGACATTATCTTACAAAATTTTGAATATATTTCTTCATTCTTTCCCCTAAAAAAATATGTTTTATCCTTTGATTGTTAGGATATTTAGACACTTAGGAGTTAGTTAAGATCAACTTATGTAATACATCCGTTAGGAAAAGTGTGTTTCTTTAGTATGCATTTGTAAATATTTAATCTGATGGTCATGATATGTTTTAGACATAGAGTGATCCGACGGCGCAACTTCTCTTAGATCATACCTACCCTTGATCTGTGGTTTAACACCCAATTGGTCCATGATCTCTATTTAAAGAGCATGGAGGTTCATTGGAAAGTTGATCGATTATGAGAAGCTCATTTGTAACTTTCTTTCATTGCATAATAAATTGCTCCGTAGAAGCTATCTGGCCAGGGCCATGGAGTGTTTCCCTCTTGAGGGTTTAAACCACGTCAAAATATCGGTGTATTGATCTGTGATCTGTTTGTGTGAAGTGGTTGCTCTAGGTATTCGGTCTTTTGGGAGTACCATGTGTACCTGAACATGGTATCATAGCTTTTATGAAGAGCCGCTTCCGATTATGATCTAGATCTTGAACTGGTGTTGCCGAAACTTGAAAGGGTTTCTGGTTCTGAACTTTATGTGCATTTCTGGGCTATGGGAGGTGTTCCATTGCATCCGGAGCGCTGTTTCTATTGGGAAAAAGTTTTCGTTTGATCGAAAACGGTTTCTGGTTGCTTCAGAAACGCGTATTTCATCAGATTTGAAGGTATAATGTTACAGTGACGCTTTTTATTTTTATTTTTTTAAAAATATTTCATATTCTATCAGTTTTTAATATTAGATTTTTTTAGTTTCGTATTGTTGCTTTCCCTGTCTGCGTATGCTCTTTTCCTTGCACCTTGTGCGATCTCGGCGAATTAGAAACAGAAAGGGAAAAGGTTTTTCTCAGCTGCGTATGCTCTTTGCCATGCACCTTGTGCGATCTTGGCAAATCAGAAATAGAGAGAAAACGTAGACTTTCCAGGCAAGCTAACGATATTTAACCCCATAAGTGTGGAAAAGTGTTTTTTGTTTCGGTTTGTGGTGTGATTTGCAGGAAAAGAAGCAAGAACGAAAACTGAGAGAGAAGAGTAACAAAAAAAAAAACCTTCCTCCTTCCCTTCTTTTATGTACCTTTTAACTTCAGCTCACTTGGTTCAAAGTTGCTTTATTCCTTAATGGGTCTTGAGTTCAAGTCTTATTAAGTTATTTTTAAACAAAAGTGCATGCATTTCTATTTTCAAGTTACTTTATTGTAAAAGTGCATCTCACTTAAATAATAAAATAAAAATAAAAGGTGAGTCACTTAAGTTCTTTTTTTGTTGCACTATTTAAAGTAACATCATTGTAAAAGTGAAAATCACTTATTTTACAAAAGTGATTCACTTAAAAGCAACTTTCCTGTAAAGTGATTTTCAAAGGTTCATCTTGGGAAGAGGGGGGTTCTTTTTTTTAGCTGGACATTCTCTATCTGCCATGTCACTATTGGGGACATCTACAACTTTTTCTTTGTTCAAAGCATAACTTCATCATACAGAATCAGTTTTCAATGCCATTTTTTTTTAAACGCCTATTTTTTTAGCTCTTCGCATCTAGACTATTGGTTTCTATTTTTTTATAGCCATTAATTTACAATATGGCTGCCCCTTGTGATATTCTACTTACCAGTTCCAACTATTTCTCATGGAAATCTCGTATGGAGGATGTTCTACGAAGTATAGGACTTTTCAGAATTACCTCAAAGAAAGAAACAGAACCCACTGATGATGATAAGAAAATAAAATGGGAAAATAGATTTGATGAAGCTCATGGATTGATTGAGATTTCAATCTCTATTGATTTGTGATTCCACATATCTGGAATTGATGAACCTGATACTACTTTGGACAAGTTGGAATCTGTGTTTGGTAAACACAATGAAATTCGAGGTCATCAACTCAAAAATGAGTTGATTTCTTTAAATCCAAGTGATTTTTCATTCATTTAATATTATTTATCTAAGTACAAAACTCCTAAACTCTTATGTGAAGAATGCAAGATTAAGAGGGAAGATAAACGATGCATTTATCATATTCTTTCAAAACTTGGACCTGCATATTCTGTTTTTGTATATACATTTTACTCCATGAAAGAATCCTTGACTGCAGCTAGCTATCAAGAGCCTAGCCTTGAATCCTTTTTTGATTCCTTGATTAGAGAGCAAGATAAGCTCATCCATCTTGGAATAATTAACAATGCAGATACATCTGAGAAAGCCTTATTGTCCCAACAGAAAGAAAAGTCCAAGCCTCCCAAGAAACAAAATTTTTGCAATAATAAGTCAAACAAGGGTCCCAAACCCTCTTAGTCAGCTCCTTCTTTAAAAAATGACAAAGGATCCAAGCCAAAAGGAAAGAAGATTGAGCGTCATTGCAACTATTGCGGGAAAGATAATCATGATGAATCTAAGTGTTTCAAGAATATGGCAGGCTTGGAAGCAATAATGAAGAAGCACCACATCAGCCTAGATTCGCCTTCAGAATCTACCTCTCATGGACATGCACTTTGTGCTTTTGGTTATTCTTATAATGCATCTTCTTCTTCTACTTCAAATGAATGGCTCATTGATTCTGGAGCATCTTATCATATGGCTAAGGATCCAGCCATCTTTTCTACTATGCATAAATGTAAAACCAAACAAATATTTGTTGGTGATGATAAATCTCTAAGTGTTGTAGGATCTGGAACAGTTCTCGTAGATAATGGTCATTTTAGTGATGTATTATGTGTTCCAAGAATTTCCTGCAATTTGTTATCAGTCTATCAAATCACTCATTCTGGTGAAGGTAAAACTATGACGTTTACACCTCACCAAGTTGTAATCAAGGATTTTAAATATCCTCAACATGTCCTAGCTACCGGAATTGTTGATGATATTACCAAGTTGTACAAATTTAACAACTTTGGGTCATCACCTTTTCCTTTAGTTTTTGTTGCTCATAGTGATAACTTGAGCAAACTTTGGCATGATTTGGTCACTTAAATTATCGCTCATTGGAACAACTATGTAAAGACAATATGGTGACAAGTCTTTCGATGGTATCTTGTAGGGATGGTGTTTGTTCCGGTTGTGTACTCGAAAAACATCATCGGGACAGTTTTGACAAACGTGCCTCTTGGCACGCCTCGGTTCCCTTGGAGCTTGTGCATAGTGACTTGTGTGGTCCTCTTCCGTCTACTTCCTTTTCTGGTTTCAAATATTTCTTAAATTTCATTGATGATTACTCCAGACGCACTTGGTTTTATTTCCTAAAACTTAAGACCGAAGTATTTAACATGTTATTGGCCTACAAGGCTCTTGTTGAAAAACAATCTGGTCATCAAATTATTAAGTTAAGTTCTGACAATGGAGGAGAATATGTTAACAAAAAGTTCACTACTTTCTGCACTGGACAAGGAATCCAACAACAACACACTGTTCCATATACACCACAACAAAATGGTGTAGCTAAATGGAACAACCACACGTTAAATGAAATGGCTAATTGTATGATCCAATCTAAGGGACTAAGTCTTCAATTTTGGGGTGAAGCCATTAATTGTGCAAATTACATAGTTAATCGCACCCCCACTAAATCATTACAAGGTACCACACCGGAAGAAGCATGGAGTAAAACTAAACCTGATGTAAGTCACTTCTGTGTGTTTGGTAGTGAAGCATGGGCTCACATTCTAGATGAAAAACAGAAAGCATTGCAGCCTAAAAGTGAAAAGTGCATATTTGTTGGATATTATGAAGATGTAAAAGGTTATAAACTTATTCAACCACATTCTCATGGTATAATCATTAGAAGAGATGTTAAATTTGATGAAAATCTCTTGGCCTGTGAGCCTAACTCAGCGATTGTGCCATCTTTGGCCTGCGAGCTTGATTCGATGATTGTGCCTTCTTCTACTTCCAACTTCCTTGACAGGTTTCCAACTCTAGTTTCTGATGATGACAGTGAGGATGGAAATCCACCTCCGCCTACTCATGTTCCTCCAGTTGCACCAGCACAAGTGCTTCATCGATGGGTCTGTTCAACATGTGAAGCAGCTGGTGATCTTTCCGGTGATCCTAGAGATCAACGTCGAACATGTTCTCAGTTTCAGCGAGCCTCTTCTCTTTTGGCTCAGGTTTCCGAGAATCATGATCCAGAAACTTTTGCAAAAGTTTCAGGAAATCCAGATTGGGATGCAACTATGGATGAAGAATATTGTTCCTTAATGGAGAACGATACTTGGGATCTTGTACCTCTTCCAAAAGGAAGAAAACTTGTCAGATGTAAATGGATCTATAGAACTAAGTATGCATTAGATAGAAGTGTTGAACGACTTAAGGAAAGGTTAGTTGCCAAAGGTTTTTCACAAGTTGAAGGGATTGACTACAATGAAACCTTTGCTCGTGTCGCAAAAATGAACTCCATCTGCCTTGTTCTCTCCCTTGCAGCCTTACATAACTGGGAATTCCATCAAATGGATGTCAAGTCTGCATTCTTACATGGTGATTTACAGGAGAAAATTTACATGGAACAACCTCCTAGATATGTTCAGAATAACTCTAGCCTTGTCTGTCGCCTTAAGAAATCATTCTATGGCCTTAAGCAAGCTCCTAGAGCTTGGTATGCCAAAATGGATAGCTTTCTCCTTGACACTGGTTTTTCTAGATGACATTCTGACCCCAATGTCTATACCAAGAAAGTAGGAAACCATCTCATCATACTTGTTCTATATGTTGATGACCTTATTCTTACTGGTAGTGACCCTAATCTTTTAACCCATGTAAAATCCAGTCTTAAGCAAAATTTTGAAATGTCAGACTTAGGACATTTGCATTATTTTGTTGGTCACCAAATGATTCAAACCAAAGAAGGAATCTTTCTTTCTCAGTCTAAGTATGTTTGTGACCTTCTTCATCGATTTCACATGGAACATTGCACACTAGCCCCTTCTCCCTTCCAGTCTGGAGTAAAACTTTATGCCACTTGTACTTCACCTGAAGTAGATGCCACCTTGTATCGTCAGCTTGTTGGTAGTCTCTTATACTTGACTCATTCCCGTCCTGACCTTTCCTTTGTCATTGGTCTTGTTACCCATTATATGCAAACACCTCATGAAAGTCACTGAAAAGCAGCTAAAAGAATACTTCGATATATTCGAGGTACAATTCAGTTTGGGATTCATTACAGTACAGGGGGGAAACCTTTGTTGGTTGGTTTCACTGATTCAGATTGGGCCGGTGATCCTAATGATCGAAAGTCTACTGCAGGTTATGTTTTCAGTCAGGGATCTGGACCTATCACTTAGGCTTGTAAGAAACAACAAGCTCTTGCTCTTTCTTCAGCAAAGGCGGAATATTGAAACGCAGTTAATGCTAGTTAGGAAGCTTTATGGCTTCGACAGATCCTTTCAGAGTTTGGATTCGAGCAGCAGCAGCCTACTCCAATTTGGTGCGATAATCAAAGTGCCATCAAGCTCGCCAAAGATCCAGTCCTACATCAACGCAACAAACACATTGAGCTACATATGTACTTCATCAGAAATCTTGTTCATGATCGTGTTCTTGAAGTGTTATTTTTTCCTACATATGATCAAGTTGCAGACATCTTCACCAAGTCTCTTGTAGAAGTGAAGTTTTTTAAACTTCGGTATATGTTAGGAGTTCAGGAATTTGTCATTAAGGGGGGATAGGCTCTAATGCCTCCTTCCTTCTCCTAATAGTGACACTTTTGTAAATTCTTCAATCCTATCCCAAGTTGTTCTTAAGGGGGGATGTTAGGATATTTAGACACTTAGGAGTTAGTTAAGATCAACTTGTGTAATATATCCATTAGGAAAAGTGTGTTTCTTTAGTATGCATTTGTAAATATTTAATCCGACGGTCACAATATGTTCTAGACATAGAGTGATCCGACATCTCAACTTCTCTTAGATCATACCTACCCTTGATCCGTGGCTTAACACCCGATTGGTCCATGATCTCTATTTAAAGAGCATGGAGGGTCATTGGAAAGTTGATCGATTATGAGAAGCTCATTTGTAACTTTCTTTCTTTGCATAATAAATTTCTTCGTAGAAGCTATTTGGTCGGGGCCGTGGAGTGTTCCCCTCTCGAGGGTTTAAACCACATCAAAATATCGGTGTATCGATCTATGATATGTTTGTGTGAAGTGGTTGTCCTAAGTGTTCGGTCTTTTGGGAGTACCTTGTGTACCCGAACATTGATATGTTTTAAGGAACCCTAAATGTTCTAGCATCAGAGAGTTATTAGACTCCCTTAATATTTGTTGTTTCAATTTTGATTAAAGGCATAAAAATATTCTACCATTGTACCAAAGGATATCTCTCTTCCATCCCCAATTTTTCATATAACTCCTCCCTTCTTTTAGACATTCTTTTATGTCTAGTACTATTGTCTTCTTGTCAATCCTAGTTAGCTTCTTCCAAACACACTAGAATGGAATATGTAATGGAATATAAGATGGAGGCGTCTTCTATTCTATAAAGGGAATATGTTACCACATTGTCCTACCCTTTTTGGTAGATTATTCCAAAATCAAACCCTTGCATTTTTGCTACCCATTCTCATTGCTCTTCTGATGATAATATTTTTTCCAAAAATTACTTTAGGCTATCATGGTTTGTATCAACTTTAAAATGCCTCCCAATGAGATATTGTCACCATTTTTTACTACACATAAAATTGCTACCATTTTTTTTTCATATGTAGATTTCACCAAGTCTTCTAATTTGAATTGTTTACTTTAAAAATCCAATGGTCTCCCTTCTTTCATCAATAATGTTCCAATTCCATGCCTTGTTGCAACAAATTCAAATATGAATGTTTAACCAAAATCAGGCATTGTCAATACTTGAGTAGAAAACATAGAATCCCTTAAGTGTGAGAATACCAAGGTATCCTCTTCATTCCATACAAATGATTTTTTCTTCAAGAGAGATGTGAATGGTCTTGTAATGCATGCAAAGTTCTTAACAAATTTCCTATAATATCCCACAAAACTAAAAAATCCTTTAAGACTCTTGATGTTCTTAGGAATGGGTCATTTTGTGATATCTTGAATCTTTTTAGGGTCCACATTGATCCCCTCTTATGAAATAATTGACCCAAATACTCTACTTATTGTTTCCCAAAAGCATTGGACATTTTTACATACAATTGATTGTTCTCAAGAATTTGTAGGGCTTAATACACATGTTTAATGTGTTATTTCCATGATTCGTTATATATAAGTATACCGTCAAAGAAGACCAACAAAAACTATCTAAGATGAGGTAAACAAAAATTGTTCATAAGGCTTTGATCAAGAAGAATTAGTCAATCCAAAAGGCATGGCCAAGAACTCATAGTGTCCTTCATGTGTTATAAATGTTGTTTTGAGAATGTACTCTTCTCTTTCTCTGATTTGATGGTATCTTGGCTTAAGATCTAACTTTATGAAATAAGCCACACAATGAAGCTCGTCTAATAATTCATCACTATTTGGAATACAAAATTTATCCTTGATGGTGATTTTTTTTAGATCTTAGTAATCATGATGCATCCTCCAAATATTATCTTTTCTTATTACCATCACTACTGGTGCTAAAAAGGAACTCCTGCTTGGTTGAATAATACCTGCATCCAACATGTCTTCTACCATTTTCTCAATATCCCTTATTTGTTGATGTGGATATCTATAAGGACTTTTATTAGGAGGATTGTTTCCAAGTATAAGTTCAATTTGATGTTCATGATCTCTAGATGGAGTTATCACCTTAGGAATTGGAAGACCCTATGGTCTTTTTCCAAGGTACCTTTTAATTCCTTTATAATATTTTCATCTTCATGTTTTACTTCCTTAGAATAAATTCTAACAATAACTCCACTATTGCTCTTTTTAGGAGTTATTCCAATCCGTGAGATTCGGTGACCTAAGAGGATGAATATTTTAACCCATTGAGTTTATATTGAACTCCTTCCAAATCAAATCTCATGAATAATTCATCATAGTTGGAAGAAATTGTACCAAATGCTCTCAACCATTGAATCCCTGGAACAAAATCTACTTCTCCAATAGGAATGGCATACATTGGGATTAATAAGTTATATTCTCCCATACTAAGTTTAGTGTTATGGCATTTTACTCTACAATCAATACTTCCCCCATGAGCAACCAAAACTTGAAAATTTGTCATTGGATACACAACATTTGAGGTGCTCTACTAATATTTTATCAATGAAGTTATAAGTACTACTTGAATCAATAAGAACTATGACCTTTTGCTTCTTAATGTATCCTATAATTTTCAAGGTTTGAGGTACTAACAAACCTACCAATGCATGAACAAATATTTCACACCTGTTTGGATCTATGTTGTGCATAATTTATACATTTTTCCTACCCTTTTAAATTCATGATTTCTTCCTCGCCCATTTGTGTGGATCTCTATTTCCTCCTCATCGTTATTTTCAAATGTGAACAATTTTGTTTCTTGACATGTATGCCCTTTTGACTATTTTCTATTACAACCAAAGCATAGTTGTTTGCTCCTCTCATCCATTTCCTCCTATGATATTCAAGTAGGTTGAGGCATGGTTTTCCTCTGAGGCACAAACCTATATATGTTTCCTACATATGTTCAAATGATAGACTTGTGCATAAACCTATTCTTGGCTTGAATATGTCAAGAAAAATGCATGGTTTCCATAGCACTTTCAAGATGTTTTAAGCAAATCTCATGTTTAATGCCTTATTTTAATCCTCTTATGTAATCTTCTAATAGATGTTAGTCAGTGATGTTTTTCACCTTGCTCGCCAAAACCTAAAATCCTAAGTTATAATCTTGTTGGACTAATTTCCGCACCTCTGAGAATCGATCTTATGAATTAACTGCCACCCTAGGAACATGGGACTAACCACCCAGTCAAGGTTATGAACTTGGTTTGAAATTTTGTTAATATTTGTAGGTTTGGTGTAATGGAAAACCTTAACGTGGTATCAGAGCCTTGGCTCAGGTTCAATTCCCTTGTTTTATGTCAGAGGGGGGGTTTTGGACTAATCACCGCATCTCTAAGAATTGAACTTGTGGTCTAACCGCCACCCTAGGAACATGGGACTAACTACCCACTCATGGTTATGTACTTGATTTGAAATTTTACTAATATTTGCAGGGGATTGTGTAATGGAAAACCTTTAAAAATCTTCCACATCTTCTACATCTTTGAGTCTTGTGAACTAACTAAAGTTATAATCTTGTTCCCAAACTTTACCATATTGTGCTTCTAGGTCTCATGTAAATAGACCCCAAGTATAATTATACAAGGGAGGCTTGATTTTAACTATCCATTAGTACCATTGATAGGGTTTTGTCTCAAAATACAAAGTTGTTAAGGAAATCCTTTGCTTATCATCCCTAGTATTATGCAATTCAAAGTAGTGCTTAGTGCTTTGTTTGGTTAACCCATGTAAAGACTTATGTTCCATCAAACTTTATTAATTCAACATTGGGGAGGTAAGTACCCTTATGAACCTATCCCTCATTAGCTCCACTATTAGAGTCAAATCCTCATGGCATATTTTTCTTGGTGGAAGGTTGTTCCACATGAATACCAATTTATTTTTTTGTTGAGTTCCTTGGTTCACATTATCACTTTTAGGGAACCTCTCATCTAGGGCATATATGAGCATGGATTCTAGGGAACTTTGTAATCTTGCAATCCTATTTAAAATATTATTCTCTATTTATGTTTGCAAATGTGCTAAATTGACATTTATCATTTTCCACTCATCTGATTCCTTAAATGTGTTCCACAATTGGGATACTTCATTTTGTTTATATTCACTTTATTCATAAGCAATGGATGGGCTCTATGGATATTTATCAAGTGTATCATTTTTTCAACCACCTCTTGCCATGTGAACCCACTAATACTAACTACAGCTCTCCTCTATTTTCTATCTACCACCCTTTAGAATCACCCTAAATAGACCTTCCAAAATGTTAGTTTTTCATCATTTAATTCAATAAATCTAGGATCTTAACTGAAAGAACAACATGTACAGCATATCAAGCATAAGAGACAAGAGACACAAAACATTTCATCGGGGAAAACCAAGAAGGTGAAAAACCCCGCAACTTCCTCAGAGATAGAATAAGCATCAATACAAGGATCACAATGATCAAACCCAAGAGATAGATATCTTCAGTAGCATGCTCCTCCTCCACTTGTGTGCACCCTCCTCTTCTCTCACTAATGCGAAGTGAGTGAATAATAGAATGTGTAAAATGAGAGAGACACACTCTCTATTTATACACTACTTCACTTGTCTTTTAACTTTAGCTAGGTCGGCCCCAACTTAACCACTTAACATAATGTTGACTGGGCCGACCCCCACTAGGGTAGTCTAATAACCCTTTAACCCACATGACTCATACAGGGTCGACCGCATCAAGGTGGTCTAATAACCCATCAAGTATAAGTTATGACACTTACAATATAACTTGCGACACTTGCAAGTACAACTGACGACACTTCCGATTGGAGGAATAATACATCTCCGTTGGGGATACAATAAAGTACAAATACAATATACAAGTGAATATCTTCTGAAGTTACAAATACATCAACACTGCCTCTTAACTAGGAAGGTATTCTCTTGACAGAAGTCATCAATACATATAGGCACAAGTCTTCAATTCTGGAGCTGGATCATCATCACTAGATCATAGAGCATCATCATCATCATTGCAGCCATACTCGACATCTCAATCACTGGACTATCTTTGAATTCTTCTTGTCATAGGAAGTTCTACAAAGCCAACCCTTTTTCATGCTGGATGTAGGCCTAGCCTCCTGTAGGTCTTCATCATCACTGGCCATACTATGGAATCCTCAGGACTTATTATGTGCATCACAAAACCTCGAAAGAGTATCCCAGGATCCTTTATGTGCCTAAGCACGACCGGCAAGATCTCCCAGGGTGCTATTACATGTGACCCCACCACAAAACCTCGAAAGAGAATCCCAGGACTGATTACGAGCATACTGCTCAACCTATTGGATCTCCCAGGGCACTATTACATGTGTTCACCACAAAACCTCGAAAGAGCATCGCAGGACTGATTATGAGCATACTGCTCAACCTATTGGATCTCCCAGAGCGATATTACATGTGGTTATGGAAAAACCTTGAAAGAGCATCCCAGGACTGATTACAAGCGTACTGCTTAACCTATCAGATCTCCCAGGGCGTTATTATATGCCATAGGACAAAACCTTGAAAGAGCATTTTCCAGATATCCCAAGGCGCTATTTTATGCCATAGGAAAAACCTCAAAAGAGTATTTGCAAATCTCCCAGGGCATTATTATATGTCCTCCCAAGAAAAAACTCGAAAGAGCATTTTCCAGATATCCCAGGACGCTATTATATGCCATAGGAAAAACCTCGAAAGAGTATCTGCAAATATCCTAGGGTGCTATTATATGCTTATCTGCACAACCTGTCCACAGCCACGGAGTATCAACCTAATACTCACCATACATCATCCTAATGTACATCATCACATGATCATCCTGATCATCATCATTGCATTGTCCTTATGCATATCATCATTGCATGATCATCCTGATCATCATCACTACATCATCCTGATGCGTATCATCGTCACATGATTATCCTGATCATCGTCGCGGCATTGTCCTGATGCATATCATCATCAAATGATCATCATGATCATACAAAGCATCCAACTAATGTATACCAACATACATGATCCAACTGATCATACAAAGCATCCAACTGATGCATATCCAAAGCAATAACTGGAGCATCGTCTTGATGCTCATCACACAGCGCTTAGATCCACATCCATGGAAGGATCCTCCTATCACCATGCTTGGAATGTCTCCTGCAGATGTGTCCCATCACTTCTTCCTCAAAGTATATTCAATCTGAAGAACACCAAGCCTCTCTCTGAAGTATTCAAACTTCACTCTGGCTAGTGTTTTCGTCAACACATATGCAACCTGCTCATCCATCACAACATATAGGAGCTTCACTGCTCCTCCCTGCACCATATCCCTGATATAGTGATATTTGATCTCGATGTGCTTCGACCTGTCATGGAACACCGGGTTCTGAGACAACTTCACACAACTCTGGTTGTCACAAAAGATACAGGTAGCATCCAACGGGAGATCAAATAACTCAAACAGTAGCTTCCTCAGCCATACTGCCTCACAACTAGCCGAACAAGCTGCGACATACTCTGATTCGGCTGTACTCAATGCTACATGGGACTGCTTCCTACTAAACGAAGAGATCACACCTAATCGCATACTGAAGCAACACCCCGAAGTGCTCTTCATATCTGCAACACTGCCTACCCAATCTGAATCAACATAAACTTCTAGGTTAAACTTTTGATTCGCATCATACTTGATCCCATAATCAATTGTACCCTTCAGGTGCCTCAGAATATGCTTTACAGCAACCAGGTGAACAACTCTCAAATCCGTCAGGAACTAGCTCAATGTGTTCACCACAAAGCAAATATCTAGTCTCGTGTTCGTTAGGTACATCAAGGACCCAATCATCTGACGATACACCGTGACATCAACCGGTTCAGATGAAGCATCACACAGAAGCTTCAGGTTCGATGCCATAGGTGTGGCCATGGCCTTGGAGTCCATCATCCAGAACCACTTCAGGATCTCTACTGCATACTTCCCTTGTCCAAGGAAGATCCCATCTACACTCTTCCACACCTCCATGCCTAGAAAATAGTGCATCATCCCCAAGTCCTCCATCTCGAACTTAGCAGCAAGCTTCCTCTTCGTATCGAAAATCAATCTATCCTCACCTATCACAAATAGGTCATCCACATATAGTAGTAGTATCACTGGATTTCCTTCCTCAACCTTGTAGTAAAGGTTGGAATCCGCTTTACTCTTAGTAAATCCCAAACTGGATAGGAAACTGCCTATCCTACCATACCAATTTCTAGGAGCTTGCTTCAAGCCATACAAGGATTTCTTCAACCTACACACATATGACTCCCTGTCATGTGTCTCAAAACTAAGTGGATGATCCACATACACTTCCTCTTTGACTACACCATATCCATCTGGTGTATCTTCCACTTCATCACTACAGCCAGAGCAAGTATTGTTCTGATGGAAGTGTATCTGGCTACAGAAGAAAAAGTCTCCATAGAGAAGCCACGAGCTACAAACCTCGCCTTGTATTTCTCTATGCTACCATATGCAACATGCTTTATCTTATAGATCTACTTGGAAGTCACAACAGACTTCCCATCTGGTCTCGGGACCACATCCTAGACATCATTCTTCATGATCGAATGGTACTCCTCAATCATGGCATCCTTTCATTACTTCATCCCGGATTCAGATTGTTCAATATCTTCAATAGATAGTTTTCTTGAACTTCGTTGCTGGAACAAATGTTGTTTTCCTTCTTTTGTAAGTAATTGTACACGATCTTTCCTACAAGTCAAATTCAATTACATGATTAGAAACTTTTCATTGTCTTTCAAAAACACATTCTTATGCATAACGACATATGTCATACAGTCATGCAATTATCTTAGCCAATGCTTCAATACAAAATTTATCCATATCCCATATTCACACGGTAACTTTCTAGATGCCTTCCATCTCTACCAGAACATTGTTAAGAGTGTGCACAACTCCCAACATGTCAGCAAAGAGGTTTCATTCTAGATAAGTAGCAATGGAATGTTGTACAATACCATAGGCCACTTACCCATTACTTGCATATTAGTAGTATCTTGTTCATTAATGCAACTTTTCTAATATGCATAATATACATCCTAAATCTAGGAGCATAAGTATGTACATGACTGAACAATATCATTTAAGTAATCCTATATATAGGAAATGACAATTCAAATACTTATCTTTGTTTGGTTGTTGGATGGACTCCCTCTCAATCTTTGCTTCCTTGCAAGAACTACTAGAGTGAGCTCCCTCTTGATCTTTGCTTCCTGGATTATCTGTCTTTGAACTTATATCCATCCTGGACCACTATGCATGCTTAAGTGTGCACTAGTGTCATCCTCAAGATCTCATACATAATCATACATGCATTAGTATAATCTCAATACTATCAAAACAATAAACTTAACATGTATGGTCATGATTATTTCACACACAGGTAATTTTATCACAAGCATTAGTATTCAAGGTTTCAGGGAGGACTTCTATTACTCATGCATATTCTTATTTTACCATAAGACTCTTCTGGTTAGTCATATCATTAATCAAAGTAAGAAACATAATATGCATAATTCCATGATTACTCAAACTTATAACTTCATGAACAATCATCAATCATACAAAGGTATACTTATATAAGATATCCTAACACAAGGTAGGATTCTAACTTGATATAGGAAAAACATACCTGGTTATCATGTTTGCTAGTTATGTCTAACATACCCAAACAATGTCTTCTTGTTCTCTTCAATGACTTGTGCTTAGTAACCTGCATAACTCATAAGTTAACCATTGTAGAACCAAATTATACATACCTCGTAAGTAGAGATTCTATGTGATCCATGAATATGGATGAGTCTTTGTCTTCATGTCACCATGGTCATATGTTCTTGATCTAGAACTTTCTTGATGTTCCTTTCATGTTAGCGAACAACATCATCCTCATACAACACCACAGTGCATTAGCACAATCATATAACCCTAATCAATGAATGTCTTCTATCATTCACATAAATTCATGCTTTTACTAGGGTGATAAGACAATTCTAAGATTAATCAAGATTGTACTAACCTCAATAATATGAAGACAAACATATCATAAACTTAATCATGAACATATTTCAACACATACCTGTATCTCCTCAAGTCATACCTATCGGGATTGCTTGTAGCCTTCTCATGTAAAGCCTCAAATTCATCTCCTTCTGGAACTGGAACTTCTTCACTTATGCAGATGTCCAATTCATTCTCTTCTAGGATTAACCCAATCCACTTTGATTTGCTGAAACTAGATCTTGATCTGGATTAGGGTTTGTCAGAGAAACCCTAAAAATTCAAACTTTGAATTTCAAACTTTTGATTGGATGAAAATATGTGCCTTGTTGACCTGATCAAGCTGGTATACTTCAATTTTGAAAACTGCAAAATTTGACCCTTCAAAATTGCCTTTGAAACTTCTGGATCTTCTAGACAGGATCCCGAACTAGGGTTTGATAAAGCCCGGTCTTCTTCCCATCCAAAAAGTTTGATCTTGTGTTCTAAACTTCGATTTACTGAGGAGCTTCCAACCGTGGTCACAGATTTCAAAAATTCCAACTTTTGCAAAAACCCTAATTTTCCATCTTTCCGATCAAAATCCCGAACTAGGGTTTGATCAAGCCCGACCTTCTTCCCAACCAAAAAATTTGATCTTGGTCTCTAAATTTTGATTTTGATGAGGAGCATTCAGCCGTGGACTCCGATTCCAAAAATTCCAACTTTCTCCGAAGCCCTAAATTCCCGCAGTAGTGGCAAGCCAAGAATGAAGGTGCTTAGAATCCAATTTTGTTTTGACGGAAATATGCACCTGATTGTTTCTGGTTCATCTCTGAAATTACAAATCCACGGGGTCTGAAAATTTGGACTTTGGTATCCTAACCTGTCATCTTTCCAACCCCACAGGTCTGACCTCAATTGGATTCTCTAAGAGAGAGTTATGCCAAGTGTTGCAACGTGACCTGTTTATGGGATAAAACAGGAGAGCGAACTTGTACTGCGTGCCACGTGTCACTAGTTCAACTTCGGCCTCTAAAACACTTACCTGAGAAACTAAAGTCCGTTCTCTTACTGTCACCTTTTACAGAATTTCATTTGGAGCTTCCTAGCCAAAGTTGTGACCTTTTTTCCTAGGTCACCTGTTTATGATTGAGATCTGGAAGAGGCAGAAACCCTAGATTGTACAGATCATATCTCACAAAGTACAACAAATCAGATGTTGTACTTCGGACATAAGGTACATGAGGATGTTACCTTCGACCTGTAGAAGTTTTAGATCTTGAACCTTCGCCAAAATGGATTTATAGCGAAAGTGCCACAATGACTGGTTTTTGCTATATCAAGCCCTAACTTCCAATTTGTCGCAAGTGCAACAAGTCTCATAAATGCCATATCATGCCTTCCTTCAGGCTAGCTCTAATCCCATGTTAGTTTTTCATCATTTAATTCAATAGATCTAGGATCTTAACTAAAAGAACAACATGTACAGCATATCAAGCATAAGAGACAAGAGACAAGAGACACAAAACATTTCACCAGGGAAAACCAAGAAGGAGAAAAACCCCACAACTTCCTCAGAGATAGAATAAGCATCAATACAAGGATCACAATGATCACAATAATCAAACCCAAGAGATAGATATCTTCAGCAGCATTCTCCTCCTCCACTTGTGCGCACCCTCCTCTTCTCTCACTAATGCGAAGTGAGTGAATAATAGAATGTGTAAAATGAGAGAGACACACTCTCTATTTATACACTAATTCACTTGTCTTTTAACTTTAGCTAGGTCGGCCCCAACTTAACCACTTAACATAATGTTGACTGGGCTGACCCCCACTAGGGTGGTCTAATAACCCTTTAACCCACATGACTCATACAGGGACGACCCCATCAAAGTGGTCTAATAACCCATCAAATATAAGTTACGACCCTTACAATATAACTTGCGACACTTGCAAGTACAACTGACGACACTTCCAATCAGAGGAATAATACATCTCCGTTGGGGATACAATAAAGTACAAATACAATATACAAGTGAATATCTTCCGAAGTTACAAATACATCAACACAACAATTATGCAAATTTCAAGCAAGCATACATTTTAAAAAATTGATTTGGAGTTTGTCTTTTTGGCTAATTTTCTACCTAATATAACTCTGAAATTTTGGCCCTTTTAATTTTAAAATTTAAGACTAAAGTAGCTCGATATGTCTTCTCTAAAATTCCACGGGATTGACCAAATTCTAATGAACCTAGATAAAGTTATGGTAACTTTCCCAAACCTTATGATTTTGACCCTTTAAAGACAACGAGCTTGTACAACCTACCACATGTCCAATTTTTGAAGTTTGATTCTGAAATTTTTACTTGAAATACTATCACCCATTTACTATCCAATGACACTAGTGGCACTTAATTTGGATCTGGCAAGTTTCAGATATAATAGGTTTACCCAAAAACACATGTCTGAGACTAATTTTTGAACTAGTCCATAATCCTAAATTCCATAGAGTATATCTCTAAATTTATAGCGAGCCAAAATCTGAAATTTTTACTACAGGTATTTCACTCTATCTCTTTAGTGCCCTAAAAAGTTTGTTATCTAAAACTTCCCAAAAAACGTTTTATAGAGAAAATGGAAAAATGGCTCTTTTTGAAGAGTCAATCCAAGGACCATATGTTCTAATACCAAATGTTATGAACCAAATTCCCCAAATAACATAAAAAGAAAAAGAAAAGAAGCTCCACACCTTGATAATGATAAAGAATCGTCTTTTTTGGGGGGGGAACTCCTTTTATAATATATTCAATCCACAAGACAAGATAAGATGCCTATACAAATGAATCTCCTCTATTATAAATAGGAGATAAAGTGATCATGATGTAACCCACTACTAAGCCGACCTAACCATAGCTAAAATACTAATAATCAATGATGTAACCTTAACAAAAGAATATCTTCAATACAAGGCAAGTTCTATATGAATGATTAGTAATGTCTTTATGTTTGAGTAATGCAACAACTACTATTTTGCACCTAATGATCTATGTGTTTGTATACATTTGTTATTGTATCTAGATAACATATTAATTTTGATTTATGCTTGGGAATAACATATTGTACATATAAACTAGGTGTTGGAGACATTGAGGAAACGCCAATGGCTAGCAATAAGTGTGGGTTTTCCAAGCAATCCTTGGTGTATTTGTGGCACGTGATTGGTGGAGGTCAATTGAAGATTGATCCTGAAAAGATGGAGGACATTCTTAAATGGATTGCTTTTACTAATGTCGTTGAAGTCTAGATTTTTATGGATGCAACCCAACATTTAATGAAGTTCATAGTATCATTTTCAATTGTGGCATCACCACTCCATGTTGTAATAGCCAGTGGTAAGAGTTTCAATGGGGTAAGAGATACTAAAAGCATTTGAGGAATTGAAATAGCATATTAGTAAATCCTTAATGCTAACACTGCCCAACTTATAAAAGTCAAGTGGAAACTGATACAAATGGGTGTGTTATGGGTGTAATGTCAATGCAAGGGGGGGAACCGGGGTGCTATAATCCAAATGTGTTCCATAAAGCAATGCTAAACTGCCCTTCTATGACAAAGAGCTCTATGCCTTGGTGAAAATGGTGATTAAGAAGTGGAAGCACTAATTATTGGGAAAGAAAGCCATTATCCATATTGATCACCAACCTCTACAATATTTGCAAACTAAGAGTTAGCTCCAATAAGCAAGAAATTTTAAGTGGAAGAGGTTTTTGCAACAATTTCATCAACTAATCAAATATAAAAAGGGCACAATCAAGATCACCAACACCCAAAGTTACAACTCTAGGAAATATTATGAATGTGTAACCATTCACCCTTGAAGCATACAAAGAAGAATAAGATGAAAGTGAGAACTTCAAGGGGGTGTATTGAAAGCTACGAGTTCAAGAGAAACAAGTATAGACTAAGTCAACAAAGTTGATTACCATCTCCAAGATGGATTACCCTACACGTTGGGGAAGTTGTGTGTGTTGAAGGGAGAATAAGTGTCATTGATAAGGAAGCTCATACCTCCAAGGTTGTTGGATATTTTGACGTTATGTAAACAATGGCCAACTCGCAGAGGTGTGTTTTTTTTCCCAAGCTGCATAAATAAGTAGCTCGGCAACAATGACTATAGTGCACTTCTAATGCCTGCAAGACCATGGGAAAGTGTATTCATGAACTTTGTTGGGGATTTGCCGAGGACAAGAAGATAGCATTACTACATTTATGTAGTGATTCACAGGGTTAGTGAGATGTGGATCTTGATTCCTTGTAAGAAGACTATCAAAAGACAAGTAGTAACAAGCTTGTTCCTTGAAAGTGTCTAGGTGGACTTTGGAATACCATGAAGTATCTTCTATGATTGAGGTACTAGATTTCTCAGTGCATTTTGGATTTCATTTTGGGAGATGTTGGATACCAAATTGAAGAGATTTTTAGTGTTCCATCTCTACATGAATGTGCAAACATAGGTGGTGAGCTAAAGTTTGGTTCAATTTTTGAGAGGCCACAATCAAAGGCATCCAAGGGGCTGGGATGAGAATCTGATTTATATTCATCAATCCTATAACAAGGTTGTCCACATTTCCACCAATAAGTCTTGTTTTCAAATCTGTTTTAGGTATTTTCCACCTTCACCATTAGATTTGTGTATGGGTAATTAAAAACAAAGAAGACATGAGCCTCAAGTGATGTGCTAAGAGCCAAGAAGTTTATTGTAAGGATCAAACAAATACATTTGTGATTTGAAGAGAAACTAGAGATATCTCAAGAGAAATACAAGGCCAAGCATTATCAATACCAAGTTGCAAAGACTTTCGAATTAAGACACTAGGTCTGGTTGCACTTGACTAAGAAAAGGTTGCAGAGATCAAAGAGGAAAATAAAGGTTCTCATATATGGACCTTTTGAAGTATTGGAAAACATGGGCAACAATATTTACAGACTCAATCTAGTCCCATATATGCACATCTGCTCAGTCGTAAATGTGGAGAACCTAAAACCCTACAAACCATCTATGCTCAACAAGGAAGAAGAGGCACAAGTTTTACCTTCCATATAATACTTGGCCCCTAATGCATCAGAAGAACTACTAGAAGACATGCTTCAGCAAAAGAAGATTAAAACTAACAGAATGCGCATACAAGAGCTCTGGCAGGTGGGATTGAAAGGGTAACTATCAACCAAGGAAAACTGGTACTCCAAGGAGAAAACTTAGTAGCTATCTCCTAATCCCCTTCATAATTAAAGCTTTGGAGACCAAAAGCCTACCAGAATGTGGAGGTGGAGGCATTATCCAAAATGGATCATTATATTTGTTATCATTCTATAATTCTGGTATGGAGTGGGAAATTCAGAATCATCACTTGCAAGGGCCATTTCAGAATAGAACTTGAATTTCCCAATTTTAGGGCTTGAACTTCTGGTGTTCGATTCATGTCTCTCCAAGCAATTTTTGGATCCAAATAGATGGAAAAATAAATTTTATCGATGTACTGGTTGTAGAGCTCAATGAGATCTTTCTAACAGTATATTACATTAAGTAATCGAGTTAATATGTGAAAGTTACACCCTTAACAAGTTGATAGTGACATTATCTGCTTCAACACCACGTGGAAGCAAAGTCAGTGTCAAACATGTGGAGCTAATAATGCATGGATTTCCAAGTATATTCTAGAAGCATCAAGAGAATCGAGAATCCTAACCCTAACAACAAGAAAATGGCAAAATTCTTTTTGAAAGGAGTGAAGCTCTTGTTGTAGTGTTCATGTCCCATCGTAGAGCAATAAACAAGAGAAGTAAGAGAGTAATAACAGAGCACAAAAGAATAGGTTCCCTGTAGGGGACTGTAGCAGACCATTTTGTCTCATAGCTCTGTAGTAAGTTTGTGCTTCCTTTGGCAATCTCTCCATTTTATAATGTAGAAAAGCGTAGTCCTTCATTTTGCTGGAGCTTTTCCCAAAATGAGTTTCCCCAGGGTAAAATATGGTGTTCAATTGTATTTTGATGTGTTGAATGTTTTTATTTTATAAATGGTGTGTTATTTTCCTGTTTAAGTATTAAGTATAAAAAAGCCATGCACATACAAATAGGCTCACTGTATTATGGTAATAGTCTAGATCTGTTGTTGCACACTGTTCAGTGGAATATCCACGATAGTTTACATATCAGTGAGGTTATATGAAGATGCAGTTTTGAGTCAATGTTTTATGGATGGTATAAGTCTGAAGATCAGTCTGTGTAATTCTTCCCACTTCCATCGAAGTCACATTGATGTTGGGCAGTTGTATGTGCATGAAGTAGGTAGTGCTCTTGGAGAACAAGAATGATAGAGAACTTTGAGTTGAAGAAATTTAATAGACGTAAGACTCTCTGTGCTGCAAATATTATTAGGATTCAAGTTTATTACAATATATAATACAAGACATAAGAATTGAGAAAAGGAAATAAATGAGAATAATATCTGATCCACTTACCCTATCTTGGATAGACCCTTATTTACTTTTGAGTTAGTCACTGAGTTACACTACATGCTCAGTAAGAAGACCCATGTTACAATTAATGTGATCAGCCAGTTTAAATACAATCTATCCTTGTAAAGCAATAACAGCCCCCAATAAATAAGCCAGAGACTCAGAAATAATCAGAGCACTTCCAAGGGAGGCCTTTCGAGGCTACTGGTTACGAAACAGTGTTCTGGAGGTTGGCATAGGTTTGCCTTCTAAGAATGCTTTGAAGAGTATAAACGCTTTGCGAGGTTGATGAAGTGGTACTTCATGCCCTGCCCCTCTGATTGTCACAAGTGTCAGCCCTTTGTATATTTGAGTCCATCCTCCAACCTGCAACAAAAATAATCTAAACAATAAGCCTAAAGACATAAAGAGAATGTAAATTTTCCAAGACCTGTTTTCATGAACAAGTGTGGGCAGTTTTTTATAACTCACAATAATATTTATAACTTCACATTTTATCTCAGTACATGCAAAAACAATTTATGTGACATTCCAATCACTTACCTCCTGCTTGTCATACCAAGGATACCAATTGACTACAGTGAGGAGCTGCAAAGCATCTATAGAATATCTGGTTGCTGTCACTGGGACCACTGCATCAGTGTCTCCACTGCATAATGGCAAGGAGAAAATTTATTGACAATAGAATTTCAAATAATAGAGAAACTCAAGGATAAGAAAAAACGCAGTTAGTTCTATGCAGAAGCAAGAAATGTAGGCCTCAAAGAGATGCATCAGCACTTCGGAACATCAAGACACCTTGCAATGAACTGAAAATGCTCTTAAGTTTCTATGCTGACAAATTTTGAAAAAGAAACCAGAAAGGATTAGGATGGGAAGAGCATTTTGCTTTGCAGGGATCTGAATGTGTTATGGACATAGTGTGAAAACAAGGTGAGCTGCTTAAGATATTTTGTGAAAAAATTTCCATGTCTATAAGAGCACAATGAACCTTTTAAAATTGAAAATGAGTTGAGCATCAAAGATTTATGAAGCTTTATAGTTGGCACTTTGAAAAAGTGTATGCTGTTATTTACAGATAAAAATAGTTCTTCCAGGTCAATAAGACACATTGATGTATTCATAGTTGGTAGTTTAAACTCCAATATGCCTAACCCGAGCTGTGGGGATGTCAAAACTAAATTATACCTGAATACCCAAATCCGAATACCAGCTCTGATTAGCTCCTGGTAAATAGGGAGCATTGATCTTGGCGAATCTTGCCAGTATTTCTCCAGTATGTCACTGTGTGCAGAAACAAATTTAACAACATCAGATACCAAACTAACAGTATTGTGCAGAGATTACACCTTTTATCCATATATAAAGCTCCAAATCACAAGTTCAAAATATTTTAAACTATATTTTTGGTGCAAATCTCAACAGAACAAATATAGTACAATACATCAGAGAAATAACTGCCTGAACAACCAAACCTGCAAGTTGTCCAGCCGTACAAAATGCTTGTAACATTGGCATGAAGTGCCTTTTGTACTTCAGGTCGATTAAAGTACAGTGCTGAATAGCTTTCAGTGCATGGATCATAACCGTAAGACCTCCAAGGCTGTCACAAGATAAATGTCTCAGTCCCAATGCAACATTCTTTGTTGTTCATCTAGTATTAAAGAGAATGTAGTCAGCCAGGATCCATGGGTAATTGAGGCCCAGGTAATTTATCCAGTCAGAGTCCAGAGCTAGGTTTGGTTGGGGCTCATATCTTGTGAGAAAATAACACCTATCCAAGCAGATTCTGGAGTTTGGTTTCAGGGCCCATATCTTGTCAGCAATTACTAGCTCCATGAATATTTATTTTGTGACTAGATATCAGAAAAAGTGACAAAAACTAACAACTAAAACAAACTCTTCCATTTAAGTTATAACTAGTGTTGTCCGACCATTATACTGTTCCATGGCAGTTTTTCCAGATTATACATATGGTGTAGGGAGACTCCCTCTGTTGAACAGAGATAAACAAGATGTAGAGTGACTTCATAGAAACTTGAGCTAGCATCCCCATAGAAGGAATAGGAGCATTCACAAAGGTAAGCAATAGAGGCAGATTTCCACATATATACACACACATCATTGCTGGCATTTCTACTGACACAAAGAAGAAAACAAAAGTACAGTCTAATACAAAACAAAGAACCTGATTCAATAAACAAGAAGAAAGCAAATGATTGATTGAAATCGATAATGGAAGCATACATGGTGGCTCCGTAGTTTATATCTTTGACTTCCAGAAATATTGCAGGATGGTGTATAAATGCTATATTGATCGATATTTCCTAGTTCGGAATCAGCCGAATCCATGGCTCTCTGGCATTGATCAGATGGATGCTGAGATGATGTGAAGTCACATGTTTCTCTTAGCAACTTATAGGTGGAATCAGATATCAAGGCATGAGACCACCAATATTCAAAAGTCCCTATAAAGTCATGGTAGTCATCAGTAACTGCATTGCCAACCTGCAAAATCCATGATTTCCTCCGTAAGAAGTACTAACGTTTTTTATTATAAAAGAAAAACATTCCTCCAATGAATTTGTCCTTTCCCCGAGCAGGTAGTTTATATGATGTCATTAACAACTATGTAACTCTTCAATGAAGCTTTTGCTCGTACCATGAAACCCTTGAAATTGATAACAGGCTTCTGAAGGCCCTTGTTGTTTCTGTAGACTACTTGTGCCAACTGTGGAACATAATGCCCTGAAAACAACAATAAATCACAGCAAGTATCAGTTCTGAGGTGATTGAGGCCCTGGTTCATCATCCCTGGGAAGAAACAGCATCCCATTTATTTTATAGTTAAAATTTCATGAAACCCAAACCAGCATCCACGGTAACAAGAACTAATTAAACTTCAGGAAAAAAGGACATAATGATGTAAGTCAATTATTGCTTGCATCACAAACAATGCATTATGCTGCATATTGACATCCTAATTTCGTAGTTCTGCAGCATCAAAAGGAAAATTTGTGAGAACAGCTATTTTTGTGACAGTCGTATGGTTTCATTACTTTGTTATCTTCAAGTGTTTGAGTCCACAATTTAGGTAACCATCCCTTGCAGCATTCCTTTTCCTATCAAAAATCATGTATTTTGTACTACAAGCCTGCAAATATTTAGACCGAAACATTGTAAATATTCAGACTCTACTAGTTACAACAATTCTTTTTCAGAAATTGGCTCTCACAAGGAAGTGGACATTACTAACATTTTTAGTTCATCTGCCAAACAACCAGGAAAATCAAACTTCCAGTCCTATAAGTCACGTTACTTGGAGGAAAGGAAACTTGGCTTTGGTCTCGGTTATTGAAGTCTGAATGCCATCCCTGGGTAAGGCCTGCCATTAGAATTGGAGCTATTTGTGGGCAAGCATAGATTGACTGCGTGCTAATTAGTGATTGAGACCCAGATCACCCAATTATCAAGTGAAGTATTTAGTTGACACTGGGTAACCAACCCTTCTACCAGTACCTTATCTTCCCTATGCTCAAAACCAGAAAGAAGATCCATACTGCATATATGACGAATGCAATGCAGTAAAGATGCACATGCTAAGAGAGCATTTGCCAGCAACAGATCAACCAATTCGACTAGTTTCAGAGAGAGTCACTAACCTGCATAGCTCTCACCGGCTATATAGAAGTCCCTGTATTTGTATTGGGGAAATCTTTCCAGCCAGTTGATTAAGAAAACATATGAATCCTCAGCTGCAGTTCCAGAAATCAAAACCAAGTAGAATTAATATCAGATGGATTTCTCTAATTCCAAATGGGGTTGTCATAGAAAATAAGGAAAACACTCTGAAACAAAAATTGAAGATCTTTGCATAAAAATACCAGTTCTCTTGTCTCCTGTTGTTTGCAAATCAGAAGAAGTGTTTGTGTAGGAGAAACCCACTCCAGCGGGTGACTCCAAGAACAGAATATTGGCCACTGCAAAACAAACTCTCTGATATGAATCGGCATTGTTGAAATACAAGTAAATGAAGAGATTACACTGAATGTTCTTTGTTTGTTATGTTCAATGCTTATGTGTTTGTTACATACTCTTGTTCCATGCATATGGATTAAGATACAGTGTCTTCCCATCAGACCGAATATGGAAAGGACCCAGTTCTTCTGCGGCTCCATATGCCACAGACGAGCATCCGGGGCCTCCATTGAGCCATAAAACCAGTGGTTTTGATGATGGATCCTTGGTAGCTTCAGTCAACCAGTAGAACAGAGCTCTACCGGCTTGCTGGTTTACTGTTACATATCCAGAATACTGTGCAAACTCCACATTTTCAGGCTGACCAGGCAATTGGGTTATCCTATCCCTATCTTGAGCATCTCTCCAGGGCTCCTTTGGATGATTGTAGGTGGGTTTGGTGCTGTGTTGACCTGCTGATGTTTCAGATCCTGCCACGACATTATGTTGATATTCTGCTAAAAACACACACAGGATTAAGAGCAGAAGAACATGATTCATTTTCTCTCTGTTGGCCATTGCAGAGGAGGAATGGGGACATGTTCAATGGCATGGTTCCCATGCATATCCCAAATTTATGGTGGATAGGAAGTACTCCAACTGGGCGATGGCGATGATTTGTGCAGAGTTGTTTGTATGTAGGTCACTCAATCAATCACGTGAGGTCAAGATAACAGCTCGATTCGTTCTATTTATTAATGTGATGAGCTAATCGGATGGCCCCTCCTCGTTACTTGTGTAATTCATCTTCTGAAAAAGTCACACTAGCGGACACGAGAGGGAAATTTTCTCAATCATATTGGAATCTGGATTATGGATGAATCCCAACAGACTGTAACTCTCTACTTTCGTTCTGTTCAAATCGGTGGATGCCACCGACAGCGTTTCTTTATTGACTATTCTATAAACCTTTAACCAACGGAGAAAGGTACTCATGATTCATGAAGCCAACGGAATTTAAGTTTTAATCCCGATTCCCTGAGAGAGCTGTTTCATTAAGAATAACAGTGGTTTTAGAATCCATGTACCATCAAGATTCGCTCAATTTCAATATATCATTTTAGAAACAACAAAATTCCATCTCGGAATGGACTGTAACTTATACAATTAATAACGTAGTGATAATTTTAATTCAAAGAGTTTATTGAACTGTAACTTCTACAATTAATAACGTAGTGATAATTTTAATTCAAAGACAGTTTATTAATTTATGTATTAGCATCCACACTTCTCCATTATGAAAAAAATTCAAATTTTTATTAATTAAAAAAATTTAATATTTGATAAATCTAAATTTAAATAAAATTAAATAATTTAGGAGATCATAGATTTCTAAAAATTGTTTGAAGTTTCAGTTATAATCATGAAAATAATGTCATAATGCTACTTTGCACCAATATAGATCTATTTTCAATCAGGATTAGGTGTATTATTTTCTTAATCTTAAACTTAAAATTTTGTATCTCTCTCTTGCTTAATAGATCAGGATTTAAGTTATAATTTTTTATTTTATAGATTAACATGGATATTTTTTAATTACTTTTCATTAAAAAAAAAATATTTTTTAAAAATCAGAAAATCCTTTTTCAATTTAAAAAAATGATCACTCCCCAAAAATACTAAACTAATAAGATATCGAACTAATAATGAATTATATAATTAACCAAAAAGTAAAATATTCACATTTAAAATTATATAATTAAACAAAAATAAAATACTCACATTTAAAAATTAATAAAAAATTAATAAATGAATCATTAAGACAATATCTTAACATGTATATGCTCAACTAATGTTATGAAAAACTATCTTTTAATTGATTGAGTTAAATACCAGCATAGATCAAACTTAAAAGTGGATCTATTAAGTACCTAGAGGGATCCAATTTTTTGAGGTGTAATTTTTTTTCATCTTTTTACACATCAAGGAAAAAAATTATCTTACTTTTTTTATTGTGAGGCTATATGAAATTTTTTAATTATTTTTTATTTTTGATAAGTTATGAGCCGACATGAGAACTTTAGGTTAGGTTGACTAATATGACAAACATGACCACATATCCCCATAGTCGGTTGTAAGCACCTCACTACTCTTTAATATATTATAAGTTGGTTATTAATCCTAATTTTGAAGATCAAAATTATTTCTTTGAAACTAACATAAAGAAGAAGATGCATAGTTAAATTACTATAATTTTGATGAGCTCCATAGTGTGTGAGCTGAAAGGATCTATCACCCACATAAGATCTAAGTTTCAAAAAATTTGTTACAATACAACTGCCTAAACTTCTAACTCATCAAAATTATAGTAATTTAGGAACACTCCTCTCCAAGCTTTTTAATAAAGCTTTAAAACAAAACAAGTAGTTCCTTACTTTATTTTTCTTTAAAATTCAATAAACCAAAATCCATTTAAATAAATGTTAATTATCATCATCATCATAAATTTAAAATCAATTTTCTTTACTACTAAACTCTCTCTACTAAATTATAATACAATAAAACTAAATTTAAAATTTCTATTCAAAATCTAATCAAAGTTAAATTATTACATAATAAATATATAAAGGTTTACCATACATTAAATTCCAAACAAAACTTAGATAACTGAATCTTCAAAGTTCCCCCAAGAGTTAGCTCGATCGGTTGAGTTCTCGGAAGTTAGGCCTCCCAGCATGCGAGGTCACGGGATCCATCCTCATAGACCCTCTTGGGGTTAGGCACGCAGCGGCCGCAGAGCGGAAACCCCTTCGGGGCGGGTCCGTCGGAAATTATTTCGTGGATGTAGCGGTCGGCTAAGCCGATTAAAATGAACCACATGGAAAAAAAAAAAAAAAAAAAAAAAAACAAAAACAAAAACAAAAAACAAACTGAATCTTCAAAGTAATTTTCTAAATATATTTTAATATCTGTAACCGCAACTTCCAATAAGACCAACTAAATTTATAAGTTAAAAATCCAATCAAATTTAGTAAAATTACTTTACAGAAAGGCTATATAAAAAAACATAGCTAGTTGGTAGAAGGAGATTAAAGAAAAACATAAAGGTTCCTGAATTTGTACTTTTAATAAAATGATTTTCATAAATCTTTGTAAACTGCAATGTTGATATGGACAAAACCACTTCATTTTAAATTCTTTAAAATACGTCCTTTCATAATTTAGAAAAATTAGAGAATTGGAAATTTGATAAAATTAAAATAATTAGTATAATTAATATGAGGGTGATACTTATTAATATCTATACAAAAGTAAGGACTTATTTTTTTTTATAATTTTATTTATATACTAAAAAAAACTTTAAGATGGACTTCTTAAAACATCGTAGTTATCATAATTATGATGAATTAAAAAGTTAGGAAAGTAAGTGTTCAAACAAATAATTTGAAATAGCCTTTTAATGTGAGTGTACCCATGACATTTTATGAGAAAGTGATCTTCCATCAATCCTCTTTGTATAACAAAGATGACAAATTAACATTTTAGGAATTGTTCAATGTGCTATTTTACTATTGAGATTCCTCGACTCCCAGACTTGGCATTTTTATGCCAACCTCGCTTAAGTTGCAGGTAGTTTTGATTAGAGTATGAATCAATATTAGGAACCTCTTATCTTCCATGTTGTTTATAAGTTATTGTACATTAGGTATCTAGTCATAGCCATGCTCTCAAGGGAGAGTCTCTCTTTTATGAGGACAATATGATAGGGTGTATTGTTTTTAATTTTGAAATTATATGTTATAAAGTGCTTTTGGATTTGCTAAACAATAGGATATGGCCTATTGCATTTAATTTTGAAATTATATGTTAAAGCGCTTTTGGATTTGCTCAAAACTTCACAACCATATTGATATTATTTGAAATTGTAGCCCAAAACTTCACAACCATATTAATATTATTTAAAATTTTATTAATTTTAATTATTGCATCAAATGTAGTGTAAAAATACTCCTTGCTACATTGCTAGTTCAAACTCAGTGCCTCTTTATATCATGTCAAGACACTGTTCATACTCTTGGAAATTATAATAATAATTAATTGAGTACAAGCATAACCCTATAATCAATTCTACCCATCACAATTAATTTTACATATATATATATATATATAAACCTCACATTACAAGATCCGAGAATCCTCATGTTTCAAAATAATCAAAATTAATATTTAATTTTTAATATGTGATATTTTCTTAAATATTATAAAAGAATCGAATAAATTTTTTATGTTTAGTACGTAAAATTTACATTTAGACTAAGACCACAAAGTAAAAGTTGAACATGGAATTGTATTTTATTAAATTGTATAATTGTTGGATAATAAAAGTATCATTTTAATTAAAATTAAGATTAAAAAACAATCTTCATGACGATGATGTTATATTTTTCTTTATTAAGTTACATAAATATTGATCCAAACAGCAGGTAGCCTATTGCCTTCGAAAACGAGATATTGGAGCTTGTTAAGGAATTTAAATATACAGTGGAATTAAATTATAATATCTTCATATTCCACTAAATGTGTGGTCATCAAGCGAAAGTAAGAAAAGAACAAGACTTCCTTAGGTTTATTAAGACTATTGTATAGTCAACATCTGAAAAATTGCATGGGGAAACATAATCCCTACACGGAAACGATTAGACAATAGAAGGCATTCACTCCCTTTGAATATAGAAGGATGTCAAAATCAATCAACATTTCAAACTATTATTTTATTACTTTAACGAACCATTGGGTGGCAAATATTAATATATAATGTGACTAGTTAGTATGCATATAATTATATAATTTGAGTGAGTTTAATGGTTAAAAATATGTGTTTCTTCTCATGAGATGTCAAGTCAAAATTTGGAGGGGATAGGGTATCTACACCTTTATAAATGAGTACGAAAATCATTAAAATTTGGTAGAGTTATTTTGGATTGATAGAATTGTAAATATTAGATGTTAAACTTGCACAATATGATTGCAGTAGGAGTATTTGAGGGTGTTGAATCTATTTATGCATCAATAATAACAATTTCATCAATCCAAAATTGCAACTATGGCAAAGATTGCTTCACTATATTCGATGATGTCAAACTGGAAAATGTAAAAAAATAGAAAGTTTGGCCTTCTTCTTTAGTATTTTGATTGAATGTTTGATAATTTAGATTGATTTAGGCAATTAGTCATTAACAGTTGTGGATCCTAAGTTGTCATCAACTTGTCCTTTGGATTGATTGGCCCTCTTGAAGCTATGATAGACTATGTTATCAATGTTGGTGAGATCTTTGTTGATTTTCTATGGCTGGGCCAGAAATTATCCTTGTTTCATACTGGTTCTCTTAAGTTACTTTGTCCTTTTTACATTATCTAAGCTTTTATCTAGAATGTGATCTCCTTTCTTTCAATGTATTATTTGCTTCTTCTTAGCAAAGGATTGTTTGCACTAAAATGGAAAACTTTGAGCCCATAAGTCAAGTATTCACTCAGAAATGGTTGATCACACCAACACTTGGGATTTTAGGTTCTGGTTAATTTATTTATGAATAATGCTTCTTCCAATCTACATTTGAAGGTAAGAATCTTTATCTTTATCTACATGAACAACTCTTAACAACTAGCATTATAGTTAAGGAGGCATTGGTCGAACTACCGTGGCCAACTACTACCTTTTGGCACTAAGGTTTGAATGAAACAAAGTCAAGATTTGTTGTATATTACAATCGTCCAAATTTTGATATATGTCAATAGAATAATTTACATATGCATGGAGGTTGGCCTTAGTAAAGGTCTTCCCAATAAAATAATTTAAAACAAGGAAAAACATAAAGGAATCCGATATTAGATTATGAAAACGCTAAATTTTGTTGACAAGTATGTAAACAAACATGCACCTCCAAGACTCTTGCCCTCAATCTAGAGTTCATTCAAAAATGAAAAAGATCACCCTTCTAGATCTAAAGATTGACAACCATATGTGCCCTTAGTAGAAGATGATTCTCTAGTAGAAGATTTGGCTATTGAAATTATTAAAAAATGTACTAATGAAGAATTAAAGAAATATAATGTAAATTTACAAATATCTATGAAATTTAAGAAAAAATGATTTCTCTACCAGAGGAATTTAAGAAAAAATAATTTCTCTACACGAGACATTTGCAAATGAAGCCAGAATGGGAGGAAATAAAAGATCTCATGAATTTGAATCTTCTAATTCGGACAAGGACATTTGCAAATGAAGCTAGAATGGGAGGAAATAAAAGATCTCATGAATTTAAATCTTCTAATTCGGACAAGGAGCAAGGTCAGCTCCAAATGTTGATATAAAATTAGTCCTTAAGGGTCCACCTATAGTGGGTTGGATAGAGGCTGCAAAAAAGTTTAAAAAAAACAATGACATACTTTCCTTGCGAATATGTGATTACTCTTCTTGGATGTTTATTTTTAAAGGTGATGTTATTCATAAAGATTCATGAATCCTCATGGATATTATTGAAATGCTATTGAAGCATCTACATAATGTAATTTTTTAATTTATAATTAATGAGAAATTAAGATTTGTTTTTTCAAGAATATTTTTAGATTGATTAAACTTAAACAATATTTTTGAAAAAAATATTTTATTATATATAATTTTTATATTACATTTAAATTATGGAACAACTTTAATATCGCGTGCGTACACACACAATGAATAACTTCATGGAAAACTCTTTGAGTACCGCGTTATGCTTCATGGATGGTAAACAGGGTAAATCATCGACCTTAATTATGGAGACTAATCCCAAGGGGATCATGAGAATCAAATCCGTAACATCCTCAACTTTGAGGGGAGAGGAACGATCTCTCTCTCTCTCTCTCTCTCTCT
Source organism: Larix kaempferi (assembly GCA_027924585.1). NCBI lineage: Eukaryota > Viridiplantae > Streptophyta > Pinopsida > Pinales > Pinaceae > Larix > Larix kaempferi. The sequence goes on along the minus strand of BSBM01000289.1, from coordinate 9,737,042 downwards.
ATATATATATATATAATCAATTTCTCATTAAATTTAGAAATCAAAATATTGTTGACACAAAATTGACTTCTAAAATAATTTGTTTCTTATAACTCAACAAGTTGTTCTCCATCCCCAATCCCATTCCTAGGCCATTAGGTTGGTTAGACAGCCATGTATCCAATTTGAACGTCCATAGCTGGAATCACTAGGAGGAAGTCAATTGATTTATAGATACTTAATGCTCCTATTAAAACATAGTTACCAAGTTTGAATTTGAATACGGATTCGAATTCGATATGATTTGCAAATAATTTGTATTAGAAAATTTCAATTCGATGAAAATTTATGAATATATTGAAACAAAAAGTGTGTGTTTATCCCGTTGAATGTGAAGTTGAAATTGAAAATAGAAATCACAAAAACAAAAAACAAAAAAGAAAGGAATACAAGTTCTTGGTCTAGGTCCCTAAAGTGAATAAGTGAACTTGGAGCTGATTTGAACTATTCTATCTCCAAAAGGATCCCCAAAGAAATAATACAATAGGAAATTCGTGTGTCACATGAGTAAGAGGTATTTTTTGATGAAAAATGAAACTTTCAAAATGTCCTAAAAACAACTTCCATCTAGATAATATAGCAATGCGCCTATTCACTTAGATAAGGCAACTCTGGGAAATTCCTATCTATTCGAAATTTCAGTTCCATAATAAGAGAGTGAATCGGTGGGGAACTAAGATTCTCCACTTTATCTACAAAATGGAAAAGTTCCATCAAGTCACTCAAATTGAATCAAATCAGGGGTCCTGATGTAGGCGGGGTGGTTGTGGCGGTCAGTTGTGGTTGTCCTCACTCTGGATCGAACTTATGTCCACCTTCACATGACACTTTCCACCTTTGGGTACGTTAGCTATTTTCATTGAAAAAAAACTGAATCAAATCGCATAATTTGCGAGATGAACTAAATATCCATAATGATTTTTAATACATTTAGATAAGTGAGATTCACATCATGATAATTTCATGTGGGATGGGACCGATCATTCATTCTATTCTTTATTCCAAAATGAATGAAAATAATATTTGTGCGGTATCCCATCGACATGATGGAGATACTTAAGGGTTATTTAGAGGATTAGAAGGAGATGTATGATTAGCAGATGTAAATGATTATTTTATATGAATTTGTTTATTCAGTTGTTTATGTTACATCATCCTATGATCATTTTAATCCATGTTTTTATATTGTTTAAATATATAAAAAGGCAAAAGTTAATTTAAATATCATATATAATTACAAGTGAGGATCGAGCTGTTCCGAGTGAAGCGAAGTCTCTTTATGTTAAGAAACGATAAACCCTCCGTTAAAATTGGATGTGAAGTATACAACTTAAATTCCTTATATTTTATTTACATTGTGAAGTATACAACTTAAATTCCTTATATTTTATATACATTGTGAAGTATATAACTTAAATTCCTTAATTGTTGGAGAAAGGTGTTTCAAATTTAAGAATTTTGTCTCGTTGCTTTTGAGTATATTTGTTTTCCGGGTGTCTTTATTTTAGGAAACAACAGTTAAAATTGGATGTGAAGTATACAACTTAAATTCTTTATATTTTTTTTACATTGTGAAGTATACAACTTAAATTCCTTATATTTTATTTACATTGTGAAGTATATAACTTAAATTCCTTCATGGTTGGAGAAAGGTGTTTCAAATTTAACAATTTTGTCTCGTTGCTTTTGAGTATATTTTTCTTCGGGTGTCTTTATTTTAGGAATCACATGTCGAGGAATATATTCTTTTTGAAAAAAGCTCATTGTTTTTACTATAATCATGGTGGTTGCTAAATATGGTTTAGTCGAGATCATATTTGGGTTCTCACTTTGGTTACTTGAAATTGGAGGGTGGAGATTAACCTATCATAGACTTGGAGTCCGTCATTTTTTTAGAATGGTTAGTACCAACCAAGTAAAAAAAGTGGGAAGTATTTGTGCATTTTTCCTTTGTTTCTATAATAGGTTTTGATACCACCAACTTCGGTCTCTTCTCCGGATTTTTTGGGGTCTCCTTCTTAACATGCTTTGACTTGGGGGTTTCTCATTTGGGATTGTCCGTGTTTTGTTATTGTCCTACTGATGTTTTCCTGACTCCTCTTGTACGTTTTTTGGATTGGGTATTTCACATTTGGTTTATCTGGGATTGGATGTCATGGTCTGGTACCACGTGCTCTTCTCGGCAGGTGTCGGGACCGGGGGTTTCGATGGTATCACCTAAAGCTACACCTTCGAGAGTACGGGGAAACCATTTTTGTGATGTTGTTTACAGTTCACTAGCTTCTAAGGGTCGTATCGTTCTAAGCAAGCAAGTGGAACCATCTGTGCAGGCTTTGAATTATAGGGTTGCTCCCGACCTAGGTTCTGAGGGATGCCATGTTTGGATTACAGGTGAACTTGTCAGGTGTCAACGGAAAGTTAAGACAGAGAAAGATAAGAAGAATCGGGAACTATGTGTTCTTGGTAAGGATATCACGATGGATATGGTTTTAAACTCATCTCGTGCCCTTGTGGTCAAGTTCGAATTCCTTAAGCTTTCACGCGAAGATATCATTGACTGGGTCAGCAGGGTTTGGAAACCCTTAATTCACTACTCTCCTAGGGTCATCATACTTGTAAATGGCTAGATTTTTTCCCATTTCCTTTTAGAGGAATCGCTACAAGCTGTCCTTTCCAGATTCTGGGTTTTTGGTAAGGGGTCGTTGGTCTTATGTCAGTGGCATCCGACTTTTGACCCCTGGAAGGAAAAATTGGGGAGACGACACCTTTGGTTTAAACTACCCGGTTTCCCACTTTTCTGCTGGAATCTATAAGGCTTTATGGCACTAGCGAATTCTATTGGAAAATTTATTCTTATTGAGGAGGAAGCGACATTGATGTCAAATGATCGGTGATGCCCTTGGATTCTCGTGGAAGTTGATGTTTCAAAGGGGCTTCCAGCTGAAGTAGAAGTTAGATGGGAGGGTGGTGTGTTCATTCAATAGTTGGACTACTAGGGCCTTCCGTTCAGGTGTTTTAAATGCCATGCTACTAGGCATTTACGACAAGACTATGGGAAGTATCAAGACCGTGAAAAATTGCTTCAAGAGAATAACTCATTAGATGGCGAGTCCTCTGAGGGAGCAGTGGATCTGATGTAAAGTGTGGCATTTCCTCTTCCGATGGATGAGCTATTGGAAAAATATTTCTTGGGTAAGTTCAATGCTTTTCTACCTTTACTTTTGAAAGTCATAAATGTCGAAGGGATTCTGGACTTGATGAAACTGGTTGTCTCTTCTCGTGTGGATCCTCACCTATCAACTACACCTTTCCAACATTGTCTCTTTCCTTCGGACCTAGACCCAGTTTCTTTGCTTTCTACTGATGGGGTTGTCGCACCTGGGGCTTCCCCATTTGAGGAAAATCCAGGCGATACTTTAAACAAGGTTTGTTCCTCACTGAGGAATATGCCTACTTCACTAGGTTTCAACATCTCTTCTTCTCCCCTCAATAAAGTTGTTGAGCTGGTGAACATGAACCCTACTTTGGTATCAGACAATCCTTCTTCTTTCCATGTTGGAGACATTAGGGTTTCTTAAGAGATAGGGATACATTCTGGTTTGGCTACCTCTATGGTAGACTCGCAATCCCCTGCTTCGGCTAAACCTTTACAAATTGTTGGTTCTGATGTTTTTCCCATTGATAATTGTATTCCTATCGGCTCCATTCGACAACATGTAACCCTTAGAAAGAGGAAAGGTAAGTCTAAACTGGGAAAAGAGACCAAGGTCGTGGGTGACAACAAATGGGTAAATCCAAAAGCCACTGAGATGTTCTCTATTTTTGTTTTGATTGATACCACATCCACTACTAGGACACTTAGAGCGAGTGTTGTCCATGAGGTGGTGACTTCATGATTCTTTTGTCTTTCAATGTGCGGGGGCTCGATAGTCATCCCAAACGAACTGCCATCAAAAGGCTATTAGACCAGAAAAACCCAGTTGTTGTTATGCTCCAAGAGACGATGTGCTCTAGTCTGGATGCTTGTCATTTTTTCTTAAACTTAGACCCCATTGGCTATGTAGTGTGGTGGATGCATGTGGGCACTATGGTGGACTTTTGACAACATGGAATCCTCAAGTTACTCATTTTTCCTCTTTCATTACGGCTGTAGGTATCAAGCTGACTGGTTCCATTAAAGGTTTCTCTCAATCGATTAGTATTATGAATATATATGGTCCTTACAACAACAGGGCTTCTTTCTGGGATACGATTTGTGCTCGGGGTATTCTAAGTGATCCAACACTTATTCTTGGAGGTGACCTCAACCTCACTTTATCTGAGCTAGAAATATGGGTTTCCAAGAAGATCAGCGATCCTTTGGCATATTATTTCAAAGATATTTTCAATAAGGCAAGACTCATTGATATTGTACCGGTGGCCATTGTGCCAACTTGGTCAAATTCCAGGTCGGGGAATGCAAGGGTGGCCAAGAGACTTGAAAGGTTTTTGGTGAATGAGCAGTTGTTATGTCACTTCAGAAGATATAGATCGTGAAGCATTTCCACCGGGGTTTCAGACCATAAAGCTGTGATTTTCCATATGGAACTTGGGAATGACCGTTAGCTTACTCCCTTCAAATTCAATGGTACTTGGCTTGAAGATGAATCTTTCTGTACTTTTGTATCAGATCAATTGAATATATTGAGGCAGACTGTGCATCCCTCTCCTTTACAGCAGCTGATTTTCAGACTAAACAATCTCTGTAGTGAGGTTATCATATAGGATAGAAATAAGAGGAAGCAAATCAATGAATAATTGCATAGTATTGAACAATAGATTCATCATATTGAAATATTTCTAGGGGTTGATCTCTTTTCAAAATCTAGGAAGACGAAGCTCCTTAATCTGTTTAAACAAAAATGTGTGATTATGAACCAACCAAAGAATACATGGAGGCTTAAAAGTAGATCCCTTTGGATAGCGAGAGGAGATCATAATACAAAATTCTTCCAACGATATGCATCACACCGTCGGAACAACAATGCTATCTAGAAAGTCCACAATGGGGAAGGTATATTGGTCAAAGAATGGGATACCATTAGGAGTTTGGAGGTTTCACACTTCTCCAATATATTTGAACAAGATCCCTCCCCAAATTTGATGGAATAGCTAAGGATTTTAAAGCTCCTGCCTAGGTTCTTTGATGATGAGGAAGGTTGTAGGATTGGTATGGAGGTAACTATGGAAAAAAACAAGGCGATCTTGAAGGCTTTTGTTAAGGAAAAGAGTCCAGGTCCATATGGATGGACCGTTGAATTATTTCTCCACTTATTTGATCTATTGGGGAGCGAGCTACTTGAAGCGATAGAGGAATCTAGGTCAAAGGCTTATATTCCAAAAGGTCTTGATACTACCTATATTACACTTATTCCTAAGAAAGACAAGGCAAAGGATTTTAATGATTTTAGGCCCATATCATTATGCAACCTTCTTTACAAAATTATCACCAAGTTACTCTCCAATTGTATTAAGCCCATTCTTGCCAAGCTTATTTTGAAGGAGCAATTTGGCTTCCTGTATAATCGCCAAATACTGGATGTCGTAGCGGTGGCTCAAGAAGGGCTTCATTCTATCAAGGAAAAAATATCCAAGCTGTGATCCTTAAAATGGAACTCATTAAGGCTTACAACCACTTAAATTGGACATATCTCCGTCTGATGCTAGTGCAAATTGGTGTCCTTGTGGAGGTAACAAATTGGATAATGGAATTTATTTAGATGGCTTCATATGTTGTTCTGATAAATGGCTCCCCGACCAAGTTTTTTTTGGGTAGCAAAGGGATCCGCCAAGGTTTCCTGTTATCCCCTCTTTTATTTATCCTCGTGATAGAGGGTCTCAACAGACTCATTGAGGAGGCTCGGTCATCAAATCCTATCAAAGGTATTAATATTTCCATAGGTCTTACTCTTATGCACTTACTATTTGTGGATGACGTGCTTATTTTTGGTGCATCATCTGTTGATGAATGGAATTGCTACAAATCTATATTTGATGTTTTTTGTAAGGCCTCAGGGATGGCCATTAGTCTATTCAAATCAAACTTCTTGTACCATGGTGCAGATGAGGATTGCCTTAGATTGATTGGGAACTTTGTGCCTTATAAAATGTACTCTTTGGACCATGGCTTGAAGTATCTAGGTTTTTATGTAAATCCCAACAATTATAAGACTGAGGACTAGGGTTGGCTCTTGAAGAAAATCGATAGCAGGATTAACATGTGGGATTATAGATGGCTTTCCCTTGGAGGAAGGTTCATTATTGCTAAATCTGTATCGATGAGTATACCGACCTACTGGCTTGGGTTAATGAAACCTCTCAATACTATCATTAATTCCATCCGTAGCAAGACTATACATTTTATTTGGGATGGCAATCCTTTGGCTAGGAAGTACCATCTTTCCAGCTGGGAGTCAATATCAAGGCCAAAAGACATGGGAGGATGGGGACTTCTAAATCTATATCTTTTTAGCTTGGCTCTTCGAACAAAAAGCCTGTGGAGAGCTCTAACCTGCTAGGGTTTGTGGAATGATGTTATCAGATTAAAGTATTTAAGAACTTGTACTTCGTTGCACTATATTAGGAATCCCACTTTCCATTACAGAAGTGCCTCCATCATTTGGCAAAGCTTGTTGATTAATTTTCCCATTATCAATGGTTTTTTGAGTTGGAAAGTGGGAAATGGTTACAGTGTTCAGGTAGGAGTGGACCCAATGGTGGTTTTGGATAATTTTATTCTCTCACCTACCTTGGTGAAACAGCTGAATGGGATAGGTATCTATTACTTCGCATATATTGGTCGGGGGTTGGATCAATGTGGTAAGTTTAGATGGATTACGATGGATGATCTGGGATTGGCGGATAAAGGTGCGAGTGAATGAAACTGCTTTATCCGACAACTCTCCTTAACAGGCATTATTCCATCTGGAGAGTCGGATGCATTGGTTTGAGACTACCCCAAGGCTAATGGAAATTTGACTATCAAGGCCGTTTATGGTTCGTTTCTTTCCAAATTGGACAAACCTATTCCTACTTGGTGGCAACAGAAACTGTGGATATGGAAGATCCCGTTGAATCTTAAATGCTTCCCATGGCTATGTTTACACAATAATATCTTGATTTGGATGAATTTACAGAAAATAGGTCTCTATGGACCAAACATCTGCTTTCTGTGTCATAGGGACGAGGAGGATATTACTCACCTCTTCATTTGTAGTACTTTCTTCAGAAGTATTTGGAGAAAGTTGAAGTCGTTCTTGAGTTTGTATGGGCATTGGACTGGTCTTACTCTGGAATAATGTCTATGTGTTTGGTTACAGAAGAGAACGAGTTTCAAGTTGGTACCTTTGTTTATGATTTTGTCCATTTGGATTTGTAGAAATAAAATTATCTTCGAGGACGAAATTCCTTCCATTTATGGCACATGCAAGCAAATCTTAACACTACTGCATGAGTATCCCTGCTCTGATATGACCAGACTGGGGGTGATAAAAAGATATCCTATCCATGATTTTGGATCCCTATTTGGATTTTTTGATGGGGCTACTACAAACAATTGTTGTGGAGCTATCATGGTATTGAGGGTCAAAGAAGATCATATTGTCCATTTAAAAATGGGGGTAGGCTGTGGTTCAAATATGAAAGTTGAGCTACTTGGCCTTTGGGGGCTGTTGTGGTTCTCCAACAAAAGAGGCATCTTTAGGATTAACATTTTTGGGGACTCCAAGTTTATAATTGATTGGGATGCAGGGAGGTATAATATTGATGATGTACATCTACAACCTTGGTTGATGCATACCAGAAAACTCATCCTTTCCTTTGAGCTAGTCACCTTTCAGCATGTTTATAGGAATTTTAATCATGAAGCAGATCGACTCTCAATGGAAGCACTTGGTCCTGCGGATGGCTTTATCTATTTCAAGGAATGGGTGGATGGGGCACTAGTGTACTCCGGTCATACTAGTTTCCTATAGGTCTCCTTTCTTCTTTCGTTGTTGTGGTCCTATGTTTTCCTTTTGTACTTTTGGCACTATAAGGATATCAGGATCTGTAACTGTCTATGAGATGGTTTGGTCACTTTACAGTTTTTTTCGGTTTATAGGGTCATATAGAGACAAAGAGATTGGAATGTTTTCAGCCTATTTTTTGTCCTTGTATACTTTTATGTAAGTTTGATTTCTAAATGAAATAACAAGTTATTGTTTTTTCAATTTGAAAAAGAAAGGAATCACATGTTGAGTGGTAGTGGTGGTATTCCAACTAATCCTCGTTGTTGGATAAGAACATAAAAGTAAAAACACTTTTCATTTTTTCCATACATAAAAAACCTATACTTGATATTTCATTATGAAATCGAAGTATAGAGAGTTTTCAGATCGAGACCATTTTACATTAGAAATACAAATTCTTTCGCATTTGCTTCAAATAGAAGGTTGTTTATTGACAATTTTCATCCAAGTCCGAATCATCACAAATGATATTAAAGTTCCATTTTTGCTACAAAAACTAAACAAAAAGAGGATCGACATAGAAAAATTAAGTACAGACAATACATCATCCTTAGGCTGACTAGTTGAAGTAGGATATTGAAAAAATAGAGATCCTACAGATTAGAAAAATGGTAAATTTCCTTGAGCATGAATAGATGAATCATGTCATTCTTCATAGAAAATGATGCCCACGTCGGAGGAGAGATCCCATTTAGATCAAATGTCATCCTCTGAATTAAATTCACGGTGAATGTGGAGAAAGCCGAGTCTCTAGAAGGTGGATTGGAGAGATCCAAATCTGTGCTGCAAACCATCCAAAGCAATGGCCTGTAGTCGACATCTGTAATTTTCCCAATCCAAAATGACTTTAGAATCCCCAACTATCGATAATTGCCAAATATCCATATATGAAGTAAAATGTAGGATCCCACATAACGAAAGGAGTTCGCTTCGAGTATTTGTACCCCTACCACATGCCATCCATAACTTATAAAAATTATTAGGGGCCAGCTTTGTAATCATCCCTACTCCAAACCCCCCCCCCATTTGAGATGCATTGTCAAAGAAAGCAAAGGTAAATCCTGCATCAATAAGAGGAGGGCAGACCTGCCGATGGTAATGTCCTTTGTAACGCTACTGATAATCTTTGAATAAGGCCAGTGCTGAGTGACTCAACCTCAATAAATTTCTAGGCATCTCCTCAAATAAAACTGCATTACAGTGCTTCCATAAGGACTAGCTAACGAAGGTAGGAAGAACATTGTAAAAATTGTCCCTTAACAACCAGTCCCAAAGAATGTCTTCAAACGATCCAATACCCCAATGCTTATGCCCAGATAGAGAGGACATAAACTCCTTCCAAACCAAGTGTTAAAACTGACAATCAACAAAAAGATGTTGCGAATTCTCTGGTTCCTTCCTACAAAGTATGCAAAAACTTGGACCTTGGCCGCTCCTTTTTATATAATTTTCCCAAGTGAGAATATTTTGTTCTAGAAGGATCCAACAAAAGCATTGTATTTTCAATGGACAGCTCCAACCCCAAAGGCTCAAATTCCACCACTTTGCTAATCCATCCCATTTTTCCACTGTAATGACATCATAAGTAATATTGGCAATGATTTGTTAATTAATCACATTCCATGACCAGTAAAGGGGTTCCTCTTTGTGAGACAAGAATATGCCAAAATGTTTTAAACTAATAATGTAATGGTGCCATTCAATTGATGACTCTCCCATAAGACCCATATTAGAGGCAAATCGCCAACAATTTCTTCCTCGAACTATTGAAGCTTGATAAAAAAAACCTATGCTAGGAAATATATACCACGGCATGTAGTTGTTGAACTAGATGTGTAGATAAGATGGAATATTGATCACCTCCAACGATGGGATGATTTCCAACCCGAATTTGCATACCATTTCCTCATTTCTAGGCCAACCATATATTCAACACCTGTATAGCATTCCTCAGGCCATTCCATATATTAGAGCCAGACATCGAAGCATGAAGGTCCCTGTGAATCCAATCCACCACCGTACCAAAAAACATATATTTACCTCCCATAACCTTGCCCCACAAATCCTCTGAGAATAGGCATCACCACAGACTCTTTTCCCCCAAATATTTGGCAAAATCAAAGATATTTTTTACACCCCATCCACCTAATGGTTTTGTCTTGTCGATTTTCCCAACCCACCAAAGGAATTTTCTTATGTTCTTTAGTCCCCGACCATAAAAGTTGAAACATTGTTGCCCGATCTTATTTAGTATGGATGTTTGATTTTCACCATTGACATCCAATAAACCAGGATATTATCCAGTACATATTTAGTAAGGACCAACAAACCCCCCAAAGACAACCAGCGATAGCACCAGTGGTATAGTTTTTCTTCACTTTCCTCAATAACCACAACCAGTCGCAAGAAAAGTACCGATTAGGCTTCATAAAGTATCCTAAATATTTTAAACTAGAATAAAGGCTATCAACTTTAAAGGGGAAATCTTGATGCAAGAATAACTCAAAATATTCCTCAGAACCAGAGGTATAGAACCCAGATTTATCATCACTAATCAACATACCAGATGCTGCTCCAAAGAGATCCAAACATTCTTTAATAACCAACCATTCCATAGGAGTCTCTTTACCAAATAGAAATACATCGTCCACAAAGAACAAATGGGTAATTTTAATCACATCAGAAATTTTAAACACAGTTAATTCTCCCTTAGCAATCACCCTGTGTAATAGGAGACTCAATCCTTCGATGACTAATAAGAACAAGTAAGGGGAAAGTGGGAACCCTTTTCAAAGGCCACAAGAAATCCTAAAGAAGTCTTATGGAACTCCGTTAACCAACACAGAAAAATTGGCCGAGGTAACACAACCCATAATCCAGTTGGTGGCATCAAAAGAAAGTCCAATCTACAATAAAAGCTACCAAAGGAAAGACCAACTTACCCAATCATAAGATTTAACTAAGTTCACTTTGAGAATAGAATCCTTTATCTTCTTCATCTTAATCGTATGCATACATTCTTGTTCCACGCCGACTCCATCCATGACCTGTTGGTTTTTGAAGAATCCAAACTGCTCCTTCGATACAAATTTAGACAAGACCGGTTTAATTCACTTTGCTGTAACTTTGGATATGACCTTGTACACCAAGTTACAAAGTGATATGGGACAAAATTCATTGAAGGATTTGGGATTATATCGTTTAGAGATTAAGGCAATAAGCATCGCATTAAGTCCTCCACTGACCCGAGCAAAATACGAGATTCCTTGACATCATCCGGAAGATCAAGATCAACCAAATAAAAAAATTCCAAGAAAAACTCGACAACCCAGCCGTCGGGACCAAGGATTTTAAATTTTGCAAACCCACTCAAAATCTGTTTAATTTATTCATGCATAACCTGATCAACCACAAAACGACCTTCATCAAGGGAAAAAACTGGGGGCAGCATTGAATGATCTCTAGTTGATTTAACATATTATTGTCCCCAGGAATCAGGATCCTGAAAAATGTGATGGAAATGATGAATACCCCCCTCAACTAAATCAACTTGAGTATTGGGAATCCTCCCATCTAAATTTGGTGAGTTCCCAAATAGTATTGATATTCCTTTGATGATTCGTATATCGCTAGAAAAAAATTATGTTCTGGTCACCCTAGGATAACTAGATGGCTCGACTCTTTAAACGCCAGGTCACCTCCTCAAGTTGTAATATTCCAAAGATTTCTACCTTCAAGCAACAGGATATATGATCTATCCTGAACTGATAGTATATTTCCAGTGTTACATTGTCATGTCCCTTTATGGATGATCACCTAGGAGACGACTTATTAGGCTATCCAATTCCCGTAGGCTATAGTCGAGGAAGTAGGGAATTAATTAATTATTAAATGTCACCTAGGCTTAAAGTAGTTTATAAAGTGACATTAGTAATTAATTCCTAAAGTGACTTTTTATAAAGTCACTTTGGATTAAAAAGTGATGGAAAAGTTTAAAAGGGGTTCAAAATGAAATTAAAAGGGAAAAAAGTCATTTTCTCCATAAAGTCTTTTTTTAAATATTTTAATGAAAGAATTGGTTAAGGGGAAGTTAAAGAGTCACAAGGGGGTAAATGAGAAAATATAAAAAGGACGTGAGAGCTCATTCTCTCCATTCTTGTCAATTGCATTTTCGAAAACTAAGAACTCTTGAGCTTCTAAGCTTCTCTTGGACGAAACCCTAGGAGGAGGTGAGAGTTTCGATAGTGCAACAATCTACCCTAGCTCTTGATGGTGGAGGATTCACTTCATATTTCTCAGTTGATTTTCAATGTCGTGGATATACTTTCTTCATATCTAAATATTTTCATTATTTGCATAGGTTTTTTGTCTAGCAGAGTAGGCGCACTCAGTATTTGTATTCTACTCATGAGGAGAGGGCACAATGGTTTATAATGTCATCTTGAGGAGGGTGCAGTCTTGAGATAGATTCCCTTCCATCTAGTCATAGTATATTTCATAAAAGGAGCACGCATTAGTTAATTCAGTGACTAAATCGCGTGGATAATAAGTGATTTGCATATGTTATCTATTTCTCTATGGAGGTCAACTTATTATTGGCAAGCTACAACATTGAAGAGAGGGTGCATTGGGTAAAAGAAAGAGGCATCCTCTCTTGAGAATTCGTTGTTGCAGAAGTGGAGTTCCATAAGTCCGAGTGTTGGAGGATACTGTATAAATAAGGTGAAAGAAGAGTGAGGGCACACTCACAGATCTTACTAGTGCATAAATAGGTTGAGTTATTAAAATAAGAGAGTATCTTTAGTTGCCAAGTCGCGAAAGTTGTGGACGACCTGTTGACTGTGAAAAATATTGTTGAAGTGGATTTCATTATAGTGCAAGGGTGATTTAAACAATGAATAGAGTGCAAATGTAAATGAGTGAAAAATATTATTCCATTCTATCTTCTCCTTGTTCTTTGAAGGAAAGTCATTTTACTTCCTGTAGCTGCTTGTCTTCTTCTATGTGGCATACTCAGTGTGGATGAGTTATTGAATGAAGTCATTGGGGTCAACTTGTGAAGGAATTTGAACCGTTATTTCTGATGGGAAATTTATGAGTATTATATTGCTTATCATCACCTACAACACTATCCTACTTTCTTATTTTCTTTGGGATAGAGGTACTCCTATACTGTAACTTCATGCTAATTATTTTCCAAGTCAAATACTGTTATGTATCATGTTAATTCCTTAAATCTACAACTGTGATTTTCCTTTGGAAATCTGGTGTGAAGAATTTATTGTGGACTAAATCTATGCTTGAAGATGCATTTATCATACTCATTGTATACTGGTTCACTTGAGAAATCATAAAAAAATTGTCAAGTTTCTAACAAAACCCATACAACAAACATGGTACCTACAACACTCAAATATCATATGAGTATTCAGCCTATACTTATCAAGTGTCAGATAAGGTATTCAAGTGCACTTAATCTATAAGCAGATCCCAAACCAAGAGGTGTCATTCTACAATAAGGAATTAATAAATATCAATTCATAGTCACCTTAGCAGTCAATCTTGCGGGGAAGTTTGGGAAATGTTGGGAAAAAAATTGTTAGGAACCTTACACAATGGGATTTGGACCAAATTTCGATGGCAGATTCGTCGCCCTTCCGACTTCATACTGTTGGTATAGTGACAATTGTTGGGTTCTCAAAACATAGTTTCACATGACGCTGCAATTCCAATGGAAGTGATCGCGTCGTGACTACGACACACATTATAGACACATGTCATGCAACATTTGTTTCTTTAAATGCGTTAGCTGTCATTGCAATCTCGATGATATATCCTTCGACGTTTAATGTGTCTCTCATACAATGAAACGTATGTCACAACAGAGACATAATATCCTTGAAATTCTCCACACAAACATCGCTATAGCGACGCACATTCGTCATGACTGTGACACTGTGGTTGTCAAAATTTCTGTCATACATAAGTTTAATCACATGCCATTCCACTTAGTAGTGTCGCGATTTCAACAAGATGAACGTCACAGGGGGCGATGACCACAGTTTCAATTCCGACATTTATGCCATATCCCTGTCGGTTGTATATGTCATAATGGCATCGCAAGACCGACGACCGTTAAGAGATCGGAATCTTGTACTGTTGTAATGGTCATTGCAATACCGATGAGTGTAAGTTAAAAATAAAAACAGATCCAATTCAGAGCTCCATCTCATGGTTAAGATAGTAAATAATACAATCCCCTACCAACTCCCCACCTATGTTCTACCAGTTGGCACAACAACATAACTTCTGTATAAGAATGCCAACCCAACTCTTCCTTAATATCCTATCTTCAAAATATAAATACATACATGCCATCAAGAAGAAAGATTGTTGGTTACATAAAGAATTATACAACCATGCATCATAAATATGAATATATGACATGTCAATATATTGACATGCAAATAAGGAGATAATTTCCTAATAACCTGACCAAATTAAAATCTCTATAGGTTAAATGATGGATGGTGTTAAATTGAATGAGAACGCTTTTGGCATATATATGCATATGGTCTAACGGTTTTCCAAAATGGTTGTAGGTACCCACTATTTAGAACCAACATCAAATGAACCTCAACAAGCATACATTAGCATTGTAGGTTGCTTAAACTATTACAATGGCATTTGACTGGAGTTCTATATTAGCATGGGTTGTAATTGGAGTGAGAACCATTGCACAATTAAAAAAATAAATAGAGAAATGTATATCCGATTACACTAGCTTCATTTGTTGAAGTATTGCCCTGTGTAAAATACAATATATGCAGATAAGATGACTATATTATGCAGTTCTAATAATCCTTTCTCAAACTAATTCTAGTAATTAGTATAAGTTGGGAGGATAGAATCTGCTACATACCAGGATATGATCAATTCCACTGCCAACTTTAGCCTCCTTTTCAGGATGGTGACAAAAAAATTTTTCAAGGAATTCATGGAGTAGTAGCAACAGTAGAAGCATTGCACTGTGTAAAATACAATATGTGTAGATAAGATGACTATATTATGTAGTTCCAATAATCCTTTCTCAAGCTAATTCTAGTAAGTAGTATAAGTTGGGAGAACATAATCTGCTACATACCAAGATATGATCAATTCCACTACCAACTTTAGCCTCCTTTCTGGCATGGTGACAATGAAATTGTTCAAGGGATTCATGGAGTAGCAGCAATAGTAGAAGCATTGCCTTGTGTAAAATACAGTATGTGTAGGTAAGATGACTATATTATGCAGTTCTAATAATCCTTTCTCAAACCAATTCTAGTAAGTAGTATAAGTTGGGAGAACAAAATCTGCTACATACCAGGATATGATCAATTCTACTTCCAACTTTAGCGTCCTTTTCAAGATGGTGACGAAGAAAATTTTCAAGGGCTTCATGGAGTAGCAGCAATAGTAGAAGCATTTCCCTGTGTAAAATACAGTATGTGCAGATAAGATGGCTATATTATGCAGTTCTAATAATCCTTTCTCAAACTAATTCTAGTAAGTAGTATAATTCGGGAGAACGGAATCTGCTACATACCAGGATATGATCAATTCCACTTCCAACTTTAGCCTCCTTTTCAGGATGGTGGCAAATAAAATTTTCAAGGACTTCATGGAGTAGAAGCAATAGTAGAAGCATTTCCTTTCTCAAACTAATTCTAGTAACTAGTATAAGTTGAGAGAACATAATCTGCTACATACCGGGATATGATCAATTCCACTTCCAACTTTAGCCTCCTTTTCAAGATGGTGACAAAGAACTTTTTCAAGGACTTCATGGAGTAGAAACAATAGTAACTAGTACTCTATTAGTCTGTTCTGGGCCCTAATCATCCTAGACTTGCTTCCAAGAGTATTTTCTATCTGTTTGATTGGTTTGATTACTTAGGATTTTTTTAGTGGTATGTTGTTTGCCCCTTAGTCTTAGTGGCCACTAGGTTTTTACTTAGTTTATTTTTATATAATTGTGGAATACCAACAGCTTCGTAGGTCTTGGAGGTTGCAAAACCTTCCCCCACTCATTGTGGAGAAACTACCGCCACCACGATGACAGAGGACAGACTCCAGTGGTCTTTTTGAACTTACTGGTGAAATAGAGGTTCCTGGTGAACCACAACCCAGAAGCCCGGATTGACAAGTTATTAATACTGCCGAGGTTGAGGATATTACTTCTAGTGAGTTTAACACTCCTTTCAACCCTCCTCTGACCGGATCTAACGATCCGCTTCTGGTTCCTGTAGGTTTCCAGCAACCCGAGTATAGTGCATATCTTTTCACACTTGGGCACATTATGACTAACCCAAGAGATGAGCAGGGAGTTCCATAGACTCCCACAATGGGTATGAATACAAGGATTGTGAATCCTTCTTCCACTGCTACACCGAGTTCGTCGCAGACAGCTTCTGCTTCAATTCCGTCTTTTAGTTTTAACGCTGGTACTTTAGGCATGTCAAGCTCAACAAATTTGACATCTGCCTCAGTTTCCACCCCTACTTTTGGACCCAACAATGCAGTGAATGTCACTCCACCTCCTGCGGCTCAATAGTCATACCGTATACCTAGCGCTTGGATTTCCACACCTAATGTCGGGCCAAGTCCCTCTGCAACTATGCCTGTCATGAGTACCATGACTGTGTCGTCCACCTCGACTACCCCTGGTTTTAACACCTTTGCAGGTTACAATATGAATCAAAGTAATATACCTGCAGGAAATATCCCCTTTTCTTTGTTTTCTGGAGGAGGGGGTAACATTTTTAACCAACAATATGGCGGGGCTAACACCCAGCCACAGTAGACAAATGCATAGGGTGCAAACCCACTTTCATTTGGGTGGGGGAATTTCAACAACACTTTCACACAACAACAGATGGCTGGGGGAAACCCCAAACAACAGATGGTTGGGGGCAACCCCTACCAGCAGATGGATGGGGGAAACCCCTACCAACAAATGGTTGGGAGCAACCCTAACCAGCAGTTTATGGGTCAAACTATGGGAGGTTCCCCCTTCGTGACTCCAACTTATCAAATGCCATCTTATAGACCTTGTTTACCATTTCTGGCAACTCTGAATTTTCCAGATCTTTCCAAGTTAACGAACGATCCGATGTGCCATAACGTTATGTGGCCACCAGTTCCCACTAAGCTACCTTCGGACATTCCAAAATTTGAAGGTAAAACCGGTGAGGATCCTGGTGATCATGTTACCACTTTTCATCTCTGGTGTTCTTCGAACTTGTTGAACGAAGATTCCATTAGGTTGAGACTTTTTCAAAGAACCTTGACCGGTGCTGCAGCCAAATGGTACATTGAGTTACCTGCAGCCACCTTTTTTAACTTTCGGGATCTCGCTATAGTCTTTTTGAACCACTTCCAGCTTCCTGTTCGGTACGATGTCGGGACAGATCTTTTGTCTACCTTTAGACAAAACAAAGCCACCCATTTATCTGATCATATTCAAGAGTGGCGAAGACGGAAGAGGCTCATTAAGGCCAATATACCCCCAGAATTCTTATTAGAGTGGTATCTGAAATCACTCCTTCCTTATGTTTCTAAGGAAGTAGCTACTTCTGGGGTGTCATCGGAAGAAGAAGCCATTTTAAGGACCCAACAACTAGACTTGGTTTACGCTCAGTCTGGGATCCTTTACGAGATTATACCTGATGCACCGCGATCGAACATTGATCTAGGTAGACCAAAACTTGGACCACATGCTGACGGCATAGTAGGTTCAGTTGATTCTGTAGCCTTCGAAGCATTGACTAAACACGTTCATGCCTTATCAGTCAAACAATTGACTGCAGAAGTGACTCCATCACAACCTCTCCTTCTACTTTTGAATCTGTACAGCAGGTTCAGACTAATCAAAAGGTTCCTCGGAAACCCAACAACAAAAAGAAGGGCAAGAAAGGAGAGGAGAACCAACAAAATCCCAAAAACAAAGAAAATGCCGAGGAGGGTAACAGAGAAAAGAAGAAGGTCAAGTTCCCTTGTAAGCTTTGCAAGCAAGACCACCTCACTCACCAATGCCCTCTAATCGAAGAAGCCCAGAAGCTGCTTTAAGAAAAGAAACCTGCCGTCCTTAAAGATCCATTTCCCAAAGGGTAGGGCTCAGCTTCTGGAACCTCCAATGTTGGGGGCACCACCCATGCTTCAGTTGATCAAACTTTCATTAATATGGTTAACTCGGACGCTCTTTTACAAACGCGGACAAGAAATTATACCCCGGATTCGCAGAATAAGGATAAAGAGGTTCCTGAATATTCCACTCCTCTCCACATACCTGTGGATTCACTGCCCAAGATCCCGAAAGGTGTCTTGAAATGGGCTTCGCATAATCCCAACGCACAGGCTGTTGCCAACTACAATGTGGTTGAAGATCTAGCCCAGACCCCTTGTGCTATGTCCACCTTAGAAGTTTTGCAAAGTTGTCCATTACAACAAAATGCACTTCTGACAATGATTGGAAGTATGGAATCATCCAACATGACTGCGCGTTTTGATATGTCTGATATCAAATACTGGTTTCCATACCACGTTGCTCTTCAGATAGAGGTAGTTCATGGTCCTATGACCATTGGACGAGCTGTCGTAGATAAGGGAGCGTATACGTGCGTAATGTTGATTTCTTGTTGGAAATCCTTGGGTTCTCCTAAGTTAGCCCCCTCTAACACACTGCTTACTGCATTTGATGGCGGAACCTTCCGTCCACACGGAGTCTTGCCATCATTTGACGTCACACTTGTCAGTAAGACAGTTGCTATAGAGATTGAAGTTATGGATGCTCCGCTTGATTACAACATGTTGTTAGGCAGGAGCTGGACATATGCCATGCGAGCTATTCCATCGGCAGTTTTTCGAGTTGTAATGTTCCCGCATGAAGGTAAGATCATCACGGTTGATCAACTTTCGTTCTCTTGGAGAAACAACCAGACTTCATCGGAATCCACAGTTCCTTTAGTTGATCAATCTACCCCAGCAAGCGAGAGTTTAGGAGCATGGATTTACGGGTCATTAATGGGCACTTTTGACCTACCCTCTCCTGTTCTTTTCATGCATTCTGATGAAGGTACATCTACTGAAACTTTCACGGTTGGTTTAAGGACCGATCCGTGGATTCTTCCTACTGTATCAGAACCATCAGTGCCCTTATTCATTGCAGAAGCAGCATACATGGAAGCACAACATGCTGCAATGGAACATATCATGACTCCACCAGTCTCTGCCGAGTCGTATATGGACCCTGCTCCTGCACGGTTAACGAACTCTACCCTCTCTCCTAATAGTTTAGACACGGTTTTTCCTTCTGACAAAACATTTTTTGAAGCTTTGATAGGCCCACGATAGGCCTGAGACGCCCTTGGGAACATTTACACCCCAGGACCTATTTACTTCATGTTCTAAACCTGATAGAGAGAGGTGAGTTCCCTTTGAGACCCAGTGAGAATGTTGATTGGTCCTCTGTCCTTTCCACTTCACAAGTTGTTTTTTCTGAAGGGAATAGGATGAGTACAATGAAAACCATCCCCATCAACATTCACACTGAACTTGGGGTCACATAACATATCTTTATTGGAACGGACTGTTATCTTGATGAGATCATTCCGTACAACAATCTGTTTAATGATTTCTGTGACATTTTTGCTCGATCACATACAGAGATTCTAGGCATCGACCCTACTTGAAGGAGTCTCCGAGAAATCTTCCACCTTTCCTTCGAGCTCATTAAAAACAGTAAGGAGGCTACGAGCATTCTTCCATCTCTCCTTTGAGCTCGTTAAAAACAGTAAGGAGGTCACAAGTTTACTTTTTCGGGCTCGTTAAAATTTTACGAAAAAGATTTTTATGGAGTTCTCTCTAAGCTCTTATTAGACTCTTTAAATATGACAAGATTGCCGAGCAGGCTTGTCCTCTTCAAGCTCGTTAAAGGAACTGAAGGCCCATCTACTTAAGTATAAGTTTAACTCTTTTCCGAACTTTTGCGGATTACTTACGGAAAAGGAATACTCTAGTCACCCGTGGCTAGAAGAGTTCTTCTTCCATTGTTTTACACTTTTTCGGGGGAGGAGACTAACTTTACAAAAAAGGACCTTTTGGAGCCTTCTTTAGGGTTTTTAGGCTCTCGAAATATGAAAACACCAAGCGAGCACTCACCTACTCGGGCTCGATGTGAAATCCACGAGAGGGTAAATAGAGGATTGTTTAAGTTTTTCAAACTCTATAAACAGGAAAACACCGGCGAGCATTAACCTACTTGGGCTCGATATTAAAATCCACGAGTAGGTGTATGGAGTTATTGTTTAAGTTTTTTAGGCTCCTTAAAATTGAAAACACCGGCGAGCAAGAACAGATCTCGGCTCGATATTAAAATCCAGAGATCAATATTATAGAGTATTCATCTATCTCTTCTTCGAACTCTGTAAACAATGAAGAAGGTCCTGAGTCTTCCTCCCATGGGCTCGTTAAAATATTTACATGGTTGGATCTATTGAGTTTTCATTCTTTTTTGGACTCATTAAAACAACAAGAAAGGTATTCTTTTATCTAAAAAGAATAATGGATAAGAAGGGTATATCACATCTTGCAGTTTCAAAGGCAGTTCAATCAGTCCTATCCTTGAACACAACACCTATTTGAGTCTATCATTTCAATTGGGTTTAGTTTTTGACCTTAGGGTGAACCTGATCTCCGAGTTGTTTACTCCCCCGGTTGGTTATTCTTCCAACCATATGGAGGGTCTACTAATGTCTCCTACATTACAGGCTTATATCACTTTCCCATCATGTTGAAAACTACCTAAGTCACTTTGTGTCGTGCTTACTGTTCAAGGATACAGCCTGTGTCGACCATTCTACAGTTTATCTTGACCTCATGTGTTGGCCTTCCTAATGTCAGTCTTGTTACTTGTACTACTCCACATTAGCTCATACCTTTGAGTGTTCCTCATGTTGGATGATGGAGGATGCCTTAAGGCCTCCCTTCCAACGGACTTCTTCCCATCGACATCAACTCATTTTGCTCTGGGAATGAAGTTTAGAGTTTTGGTTAGTACCTTGGGGATTGTAGTCACCAGTGGTAGTTTTCCTCGCTGTCGAATTATGAGAATACATCAATGTCTCTTATTTTACAGGTTCCTCAAGTGTTCGACATCAAGTCCACTTATTCACACTTATTGGATCGTACTAGGTACCTTGGGCCCCATTATCATCATCGGTGGAAGCCCTCGCGTTTGTTAACAGTATACATCAATGACCAGTAATCAAACGAGTCCCCCCATGTTCGACTTTCACCTCATTTATTCACATGGTTAGGGTTTGTACCTTGGGTTGTTTGGATGAAGACCTTGGGATTTTGATAGCATTACCTCATTATGTTATCACCCAAGCTGCGTAAGACTGAGCCTCACTCATTTTGGCTCTCCATGAGACATAGATCCAGTTTGTTGTTATGGCTATGATCTCTCATTCTGACATGGATCCACGCTTGTATTTCAGTGGCCATGCTATATATACATCTCCTAGTTATGTATCGGAGATCATGTTGTATCATGCTACACATCTATATGATGTCAAGATTATAATTGCTCGCTGACCTTGATCGTTGTTTCAGGTACTTTTGTGACTTGGTTATGTGGTTTCTTTCTCCTCCGCTGACTTGGAATTATAATGTATTTAGGCCATCGTTTCCCTCTGACCTCACACATTAGGGGGCATCTGTTATAGGTCAAATCTGCACTTCTTTGTCTTTGATCACATTAAGCTGTCGATCACACAAAAGGACAACATGGATTGAAGAGCAAGATTTCCCTAGATGATACATGGACTTGATTTGTCCCCCAACAACTGACAAAACCCTGTTTTAACCTACCTTTTGGCATGTGCGCTACCCTACAGACATCATAGTAGCGCGTTTCGTGAGGTCTGCGCCACTCTACAAGCATAATAGTAGCGCACACCTGCTAGTATGCCCTACTTTACTTAAGCAAACTAGCGCACACCTTTAAAAATCTTGCAAACGCTGGTTGTAAAGCAGTAAAGTTGCATATTGTGCACTACTCTACTGTGAAATACTCGCGCACATCTTAAAAAGTAATCAAAAATATATTAATTTGACGAATTGGGATTAGTTGTAGTTGGTTTTGCAACTTCCCCAACTTCCCAATCAAACTACCTCTCGATCCAAACTGCCTACCTTGTCCCATAAAGACAAGGGGCATAGATGAGAGAGAAGAGGAGAAACTATGCATTAAGGGTTGTTACACTGGAGGAATTCCAAAATTAGTGTGAAGAGCAGGAGCCCAGGATTCGGTTGCACAAGCACTCTGAATGATCAGGTATAATTGTACTGATTATTTTCTTTTGACAATAAAGGTTGAAATGCCCTTCCCATCCCAATCAAATGTCTAATGGATTGCATGTTTGTTTGGATTAAATGCTTGATTGTATTTAATGTCTAAATTGTATTTCAATTTCATCATTTTTATATCAGTCAAGATACGCTGAGGAAGGTATATTCATATTGCAGGTTCGTCAAACGGAAGATCAAGTGGAGCATCGATCGAAGGAGCAAGCGAAAGCTAGGATCGAACGTCGTTAATAAGGTATGCCTTCAATAACCTTGATCTCTTTCCTTTTGTAGAAGCCTATGTGATATGATTAATGTATTTACCTGTCACCCCATAAGTTGGTAGTGTCCCTCTCCTCGCTATAGGGTAGAATTCCCAAACAACACCCTTTTATCAACCTTATTTTATTTATGTATTATTATTCCCTAAGTTTTCATTTGCTAAAATAAAGAGGCTCTTTTATTTCCCGTCGCTTTTGCTCAAATGAAATAGAAATATAAAATAATGTGTAAATCAAATTGAAATGATCAAAATCCAGTTGAGGTGTGAGACACTAGGCTATGCCTGGTAGGTGGAGGGAGGACGTCGACATGGAAAACTCCACAAATGCAAATGCAGCTGGCACAATGAAACACCGGGAATGAAGAGGCAGAAGGTCCTTGGGCATTACAACATTGGCACCAAAAAATAATCACAACATTTGGAAGACATTACAGTGGCATGGAATTAGCACAACTAAAAATGATGACACTCCAACAACGTGGGATGCCCATTATAAGACAAGCATCAAAGGTGAAAAATGCACAACACTCCAATGTCGAGTGGAAGCCGTTGGAAGGAAAACCCTAAAGTAGGAAATAGTTGGAAGGAAAACCCTAATAGTACGAAATGAAGGGGTTGGAAGGAAAACCAAACCCTAAACGTAGTCTTAATAGAAGGTAAAAAGAGGAAACACATGACAAAATGGGAAATATAATAATAATTAAACCCTTCTAGTTACGCCACAGACATGCCATTATGAAAATAGTTTGGATGGTGCTCCCTAAATCCAACGAAGAAGGGGTTGGAGCCAAAAAGAAAAAAATGCATCAGACAATTGCAGAGAGAACACTGAAAAAATAAAAACGTAGACCAGTCGCAGGAAAATAACAGAATGACCACTCCACAGCTAGCGGGAAGAAGCCGTGAACTACACAACCTTGGCTAGTGACTGTCGTGTGCTTGCTTAAGATTGATTTTTTAGTAAAGAAGTCGCTTCTAATCCCCTACGAAATATGTTAACCATCAGAAAGTCATCCGATCAAGTGGATTTTCTCCACATATCCACCAAGGTTGGTGAAAGATGAATTCTAAAGCATGACTATGACCATCGAGATACCAAGCAGCCGAGAGATAGCTCATTGAGACAATTTGGGCCTTCGTAGATCGTTTTATGGTGAGACAAAACAATCATTCCCCCATCAATTCCATTCTCAAACAATCTCAAAACTTGCATGGAGGAATCTCCTAAAAACCAGAATAAAGTAAGAACTAATTATCCATTTCTGCATAGGGAGGTGGATGTCCGTTACTTGCGATCCACCTTCCTCATTCCGAACTCATGAGAAAAAATGAAATGCCAAAAGAGATGACATGACAATTGAGCTCCTCACAGTTGATGAAACCCTTTTTCTTCACACACACACTTCACACTTCGCATGCCATTCCTTAACATTTAAAAGCTCGACAAAGATGCCCAAACATCATCTCACACTGGAGGTAAGAGGCTGGTATTGTTAGCTTTTCCACTTCTACAATTTTTCCCTTTATACTCAGTCGTCCATGAGCTTAACAAGCAATGATTGCAAGTAAGGCTCTAGTCCGTGTCCATCCATTAGGGTGAAGGTAGAGTTTCCTTCTGCCAGAGGTATGCTCTGTTTTCTTGCATGCTTGTCGTTTTTTTCCTATAAATTTTTGTTACTAATGTTTTCATGTGGTAGGTTACTGCATGACAATATGAACATGGAGTACTCCCGTTGTCTCAGTTTCAACTGGATGAACTTGAGTTGTTGAGAATTGAACCTGAATTGTTCAGAATTGAGTAGGGTCTTCGAAACCTCATCTTTGCTGTCATTTTTTTTAATATGATTACATTTAAAAATTGCATATTTGGATGTAGTGACAAATTTATTTTTGAATATTATTAAATACTGTAAAAATTACTTAGATGCAGGGAGAATATGAACTATCATTTCATTTTTATACTAAAGCTTAACACACCAAGTTCTTGACTAACTTATGCATTAATAAGTTCATTATCAAAAATTCTGAAATTTGCTAAATTGAATATTTCTCTTTGCGAATTTAATGCATACACTTAATTTTCTGCCTACTACTGATGTTAACCTTTTCTCTGAAATTTACTTTATAGCTTGTTTATGTA
Organism: Larix kaempferi; assembly: GCA_027924585.1. Classification (NCBI taxonomy): domain Eukaryota; kingdom Viridiplantae; phylum Streptophyta; class Pinopsida; order Pinales; family Pinaceae; genus Larix; species Larix kaempferi. The sequence continues at coordinate 9,712,141 of BSBM01000289.1, read as the reverse complement.
GATTTAAATATGTTGTCAATATTTTCTTAGTTGTTAGTTAGCTAATCATTTTACTTCTAGAAATTAATGCACATATGGTTAGATAGATTTCATTTAGTTTGTTTAATGAACTAACATTCTTGTTATGAAAGCGTTAATTTTACTTCATTAAGCTTACTCAATCCTGCTTTCATTTCATCTATTCATTAAGCTTACTCAATGCTGCTTTCATTTCATCTATGCACTCTACGCCTTGGTCATACTTGTGAATCCTATATATCTGAGGGCTCTAAATGCAACCCAGGCTTCCATACCCCTTCATTCCCTTTACCATCCCTCCAAGAGTGTTTACCATGTTGTTTCCCTTTACGACTGACCTGCACCTATTAAGTGGATTTGTGTGTTCACTTTCCATGGTATAAATTTCTTTTGACATCGGCTACACCTTCTCTATAAAGGAAGTACCCTTTCCTTTCTTTGGTAGATTCCTTGTTCCCCCATTTTCATTGAGTTTGCAAGAACTCCTAATGCCGCATCTTTGAAGAATCCATATGTTTGTGACTAGATGATCCCCCAGATAGATCACCATTGACTTCCTCCATGTAAAAGAAGGAAGAAACCCTCCTAGAGAGCTTCCACCCTTCAAACCCAAAGTGTCTAATTTACATTTTAACTTGGTTTACACCTTCCACCTTGTCCATTATGATCTAGGAACCTGAAATTTCAATTAAAATTCAATTTTGTAATTTTTTTTTAACTTTCATGTAACATCCCCTCCACCACTCCGAACGTTACTGGTTTAAAAGCCTTAAATAAACTACTAAAATATAAAGAATAATAGTCTTTAAAACGCCAATAAATATAGATAAATATGTTAGTAAAAGTTTATTGCATAAGTAGTTGATTGTTAGTAAAAGTTTATTATTATGAAAAGTGAAGATAATAGTATTTTCCTTGTGTTTAGGATGATTAATTTCAAATGAGATATATATAAGCAAGTGTTAATTGTTATCATGATAAATTAACTGTGCTCATGGAAGTCGATAATACACATTTAAAGAGAAAATATAAGTATGTTAATTGAGTTGTAATTTAACTAAAAGAAGGTTGTAAGATGATATACTAAAGTAGTAAACTAAAATATTGCCTTTTCTCTAAATCTAATGAGGGGAAAAGTTAAAGTTCAAATTATAAACTAAGTAGTTACTAAAGGATGGTACCTTTGGTTATCGAATTACATAATTTCATTTATGTAAGAACACCAATGGTGAATAGTGCACAACTTTTATAACGTTGTACTAAGAACCAAGCTAATATTGTTGATGTTTTCATGAAGTATGATGTAATTGTTACAAGTATACGCAAGTACAGTATGTAGGTGCAAATGACTACCGGAAGCTTCGACAATAAGGTGAAGATAATGTAAAAAAATGAATGAGATATCTACTTCTAATGCAATGATTGATTTTGGAAAAAAAATATAGACATTATTAATAACTTTTGCATATGAACAAGCAATTAATAATGCATGAAGAATGACCTACATATATGTTAAGATTATACTTTAGGAGGGAGCAAAATAAAAGGATTAGTAAATCAAATATTTCCTATTTAAATGTTTATTTCATGATAATCCTTGAAAGGAATACCTAGAACCTTATTGAAAATATTTAATTGCATGATCTGCCATGTATGGCTAGCATAAGTTAGCAGGATTGAAATTCTTTTGAATGAGTTACCTATACTAGCAAGTATTAATAGTATTGAGAGTATGGAATCAATACCTATTGTATATGTGCATGATACATGACCATTAGAATTATGATTAAGTAGAAAGAAAAAATGTGAAAATGAGTGATATGCATTGTTTATGCGTATGTATGAAATACTATGTGAAATGTGAGACTGAATAGTCTATAAATGGTATACACACTAGTATTGCAGTTGGTTTGATTCTTGATTTGATGTTGAGCCGGAAGATTCTAGAGCATCATCACTATTTATATTTATTACGCTGATTTGATGTTGAGTTGAAGGACTTTGGAGCATCAGTACAGTTCATAATGACTTGATGTTGAGTTGGAAAAACTATGAAACATCAAGTATAATTACGGGTGTGATGATTGTTTGTTTGATTTGATGTCAAGCTGGTGGGATCTAGAACATCAAGTACAATTAGTGATGACTATGATAATTAATTTATTCAATGTTCTTTTGAAAAGTAGTAATTATATATCATTGTGACTGACAATGCTTCAAGGTTATTGCGGGTAATGGGCTATGGCAATTTCCAATAAGACCATAACTTAATAACATTTGATGTAAAAATATGAAATTTGCAATAAGAACTTTTCATCTAATAACATAATCCAGGCCCTATCTAACAAATGAACCTAATAAGAACAAACAAATAATAATGAAATAAGAAATGTGTAAGATAAGAATGCCTGTTAAGAGCAAGTGAGTATTAGTTTGGAATTGGCCTAATAAGACCAATTGTGTATTGGATCGGCATTTGAACAACTGTGGGGACGCCCAATTTGTATGCACATCCTGAAGAGCACCGATAGGAAATATGCCTTAGACCCGTAACAACCGATGAAGGGTATTGTCCTAGTGTTGGATGAGGCATTTTCAGTACTTAATACTCAAAGGTACTTGAAGTACCAATTATTCTGTAGCCGGTGTACAAAATAAAGACATTAGATACGCGTGAGAGTTGTAGAAAGCCAAAAAAGGTTATCATCCTTGAGTCGGATAAATCTAATATATACAGGTTGAGGAGGCATGTACATGAACTGGTGGTTTTATTAGGTGATGACCCTCATATTTATATTCCAGAATTTCTGAAAGAAGAGTTCATCCAAGCAATGCTTTGGAACATCATTGCCATTCAAGAGGTATGTGTGTGAATGCTACTGTTGATGTTTTATGCACTATGATATAATGAAGAATGAAGTATTGGATACAAATTTATATGAGGTAATCTTCACATGACAATTGTGATAAAAGGATTGTTGCTATGTGCATTGGTAATGCTTTTACATTTCTGTATGTTTCTAATTATGTGAGAAAATTGTGATTATGTACATGATGTTAGTTTGATATAATTGTTAAAAATCAATTAGAAAAATGACTAAAGGTACTTGAGAAAAAATACTACCATACTAGAAGTATGGGTGTAAAAGTTGAATATGGCAAAGTTATGTGCCATGAGATGAAAATACATGAGTGAATTTTGTTTTAGATTATGAAATTTACATATGTCATATTTGAATGATAGATGTTGCAGGTACATCTTCAAGGACACAATTAAATTTTAATGGGTTTTTATGAAAATCCACAACAACATGTTACAAAAGAAAATTATTATTTATACCCCTCTTGATTTGAGGAATTATATTTATATATGTATTTTATGATAAACGTTGGAAATACATCGTAAAGTTTGTGTAAATAACATGTTAAACAATACAAAAAACATTAAAGATATAAAAAAAAAAAGCCAAAGCAAGAAAAGATAATTGAAGAATGATATTTGAAAAGACACTTGAAGTTGAAGATAAGTTTTGAACAACACAAACATGAAGGACGGTGTTACTCCTAACGGGGGAAGGATGTAACATCCCCTCCACCACTCCGAAGGCTATTGGTTTAAAATCCTTAAATAAACTACTAAAATATAAAGAATAATATTCTTTGAAACACCAATAAATATAGATAAATATGTTGGAAGAGAAAATCAACTTGAGTTAATTAATGATTTGTGAAACTAATTCAGTTAAAATAACCGTCATGGTAGTTCGATCCTTTTGAGGGTTGAACATTGCGAACAAAAGGGGGAGACAAAGAAAAAAGAAGGGATCCTCTAGATAGCTTTGAGTGTAGATACAGTTATAGGGTTTTACTACTATTCACACCAAGAGGACGAGCGCAGAGGCAGGAGCTCAGCCTCGAGTTCAGATCGCCATTAAAGCTAGACGTTGAACTGGGAACCCTGTATCTTCTTCGTATTACTTTGTGTAATATGAAGAATGATTTTACGTTATAATTGTGGCGATTTCTCTCGGATAGTTGGTCTGCACATTTAACATTATATCGTGATTGTTAATTGAGGTTATTGTTCCCGGTTCCATGCATTTAGTATGTGTTTGTGATTTTTCCTTCTTGCTGAAAGTAGGGCGCAACCTTTTTTAGGTTATCTATTTTGTATATATGGAATTGTACTTTTGTAAACACGGCTGGACCTCATGGTGGAGGGCCGACGCTTTTGTTAAGTGACATTACAGTTGATAACCAGGTCTGGATTCTATTAAAGAACCGTTCCCTTTTCTTTAACTAAAAGCGTGGCGGTATGGCCTCTAAGGAGAGACATTCCTTTTTTTTATTACAGAGGTTATGTTAACCTCTCTGTGGTTCACTCTCAATAGAAAAACTACATCCTTGTAAATATGCTCTTACTGTTCATTAAAATTATGACTTGGCTGAGAGGGAAACCGTACCTTGGTAAGCATATAATTTAAAGTTGAAAGAAAGTGGAAGGGGCTAGATCTTCATACAAGGTTAATCCTAAAATATATTTGATTTGGTTGGTAGCAATAAATCTCATTTACTAACGGGCCAGAGCTAAGACTCTCTTAAAAAATTGTTGATAAAAATTAATCTTGTTGCTCTTGAATAATTCAATAATTATCATTGTGATAAACCTTTGGTGGTAAATCAAGAGTTAAAATATAAATTTTTAGAGTGTGTCCCACGTCCAAGGGTTAAAGCATAACTGAAGCAGAGCCTTCATTTGTCTTTAGGAAGCAAAACATATTACTTATAAGTGGGGAATTTTATTACTTAAAGGCCGAGCATGGATATCACGGGGGCTTCACTCAATAAACCGCTATAATAGCACGTTAGTTCGTGGCATATGAAACAATATCCCTAATTTCACTAAATATTGGAAAAGACCTTCCAAAATCGTTTTTTTAACCCCCTCCCAATATGCCTTCCCAATTAAAAAAAACCCCTTATTTTCAGTAGATATTGTATGTATCAATTTTTTCATTAACATTTTTTATACCCCTTTATATTTCTACCTAGTATATTGATATGATACCCCTCTTATGACCCCACTTGCATTCTACAATGCACCTTGCTTCTTTCTATGTATATTGTGGATGCACATTACTTCACCCACAATGCAATTATTACTCAACCACATATCATTATGATTTGCAACGCCAATGCACATAGTACAACATTTAGATTGCATGTTACAATTCCCCAATCGCTAACTAAGCTTGTTGTGGGATAGGTATCCAAGCCCCTAGGGCCTGTAACAAGTTCTAGGAGGTTGACTAAACCTCCCAAGGCCTGTAATAGGCACGAGTGGTTGGGTATTCAAGCCCCCAGGCCTATCGAGGGCCTATAACAGGCCCTGGAGGCGTAGAGCCTCCCAAGGCTATTGGTAACAACTGGCTGAGTGCTATTGGAAACAACTGGATGTCATTGACCACTATATCTCGACTATGATCGACTGGCAACCCTCTTCATCACGAAACCCCTAGCCTCAAGCATGCCTCAAGACGTGATTTCCTTGCGTACTGGTAAGCCCGAGCCTTGCCTCAACCCGATTTCTCATCCGGTCGTGATCCCGCCATCTCCATTTGGCTGATATTTGTCAGCCCTCCCATAGAAAAAATACCCCAAAGTATTTTTTTATTGTTACATTAAATAAATAGAAAACCTTTGCCCCTTAATATATAAGCAATATAATTTTTAGGTTTTCATGATTATTTAATACCCCAATATGAATGAACGTGATATTATATTGTCTTCTAGTGAAGCCACCGTGATTGATATCTAGAGAGAAAGATTTAATAAACATAAAGTAAGCTTTAAATTACATAAGTTAAACTCTCTATTTCTCTTGAGATGGTCCATGGATTGCCTCTATTGTTTAGGAACCATGTCTTAAAAGAATTTTACCACAAGTATGGCTTATCTCACCAATTATAAAACCAAGTTACTAAGATCAAGAACCTAGTTTCAAATATATAATAAGTGAATCTTGGAGAAAGAGCCATGGTGGATTTCTTCCTTAGTGGATTCAATTGGTCATACCAGTCTCCTAAATATCAGAATTCTATAAGAAGCCTTTTTGTTGTGTTGAAATAACGAAATGTTTTTAATTACCTTAATGGAAATTTATTGCAGCATTGCTTCAGATTGTACTTCATCCTTTTTGGATAGATAATAAAGAGATTCACAATTCTTTGTGGACGTAGCCCATAAATGGGAGAACCACATTTATTGGTGTTTCTCTTATTTTGCCCATTATGCATTTTTTTTTCTTTGTTTTCTTTATATAATTGAGGATTCTAATTTATGAGAGATCTTACTAAAGAGTGTTATATGTCTATTGCGCCAGTTTACATCTAAAGTGATAATATCAAATAATTATAGAATTATTAATGTTTTGGATCTAAGATTTCTCTCAAAAAGGATTTATTCATCACTATAAAGTATTTGTTGAACAAGGGATTTATTGATTGGATAAAATGGATCTAAGAGGCAATTTTTATATTTACTATCATGTACTTAAATGAGTAAAGATGAATTTGTGGATTCCTTATTGAAATAAGAGTGTTAGTACAAGAAGTCATTAATATTAAGATAGTTCTCATAATCAATATGCTAGGATCCCTTTGAAATATATAATGTGTTTATATTTTTGGATTGGGTAATTTTTATATTGATCAAATTAATGTCAATAATTATAATTCTCTCAGTACTTAAACATAGATAATTGGCCTTTGTTGTTTAAGGTTGAAACTAGGTAGCGTGATTTTGCTCTGCTTCTAGGGTTTCTTCGAGGGTTTGCTTGCAGGGTCTCGGCGGCCTCCATGGTTGTGCCTCTGGTGTCGAAGCCGGGGGCCTTTCCTTCTCTTGATGAACATTATCGAAGAGCTATCTCTTCTGCTGCTGCAACGGTTCCAAAAACATGCTCCGCTCTGGACTCTCGATTTGTGAAACGGACCACGTATTCTGAAGTTACACTCACCTCTTATTCCTATAAACACAAGATAATAGCGCTCTCAGAGAAAGGTTTGATTGGGCATTTCACCGACATGTGGCCACCGCCAAAATCGATCGAGATCTGGTTGAACAAAAACTAGAGGCTGCTTATTAAAGGGGAATTCATTCAAAACTTCTGTGGAAAGGGATTTTTCGTTTTTCTATTTGAACATAAGGAATATAGGGACCTAATTTTTCGTAATGGTACTTATTTCCTTGGACCAAGAGGAATGTACCTGAACCAGTGGAACACTTCTTTTGACCCTGATAAGGACATTCCAAATGTTGTCCCAGTTTGGGTGAAACTTCCCCACCTTCCTTTTCATTGTTGGGGGGATGAGGATCTGAGGTCGACTGAGAACGCTCTAGGGAAATTTATTGAAAAAGCGGAACCAAGGCCCCCACTATTTTCCCATGCGAGGATATGTGTGGAATTTGATTTGGAAAAAGGACTTCCAGAGGAAATCAATATCTCAATGGATGGATGGAATCATCTCCAGAAATTTGATTATGAATAGATACCCTTTAAATGCAAAGTTTGTCATGAGTACGGACATTTCTATAAAGGATTCCCGAAAAGGAAGGAACAGGAGGAAGACAAATATGAAGAGGGAGAATGGAATAAGGTAACAAAAAGGGGAAAGAAAAGGCCAGCTCCAACGGTGGCTCCATCGCCTCAGGAGAAGCAGAACTCAAACCCTAATGCCCCCTCTACAAAGGGCACTAACAATAGATACCGGGTTCTTGAGACATAAGAAAATGGACCCAAAGAAGAAGGAGAAATAAGAGAGGTATCTTTGGAACAAGAGGAAAAGGAACAACTGGCCCTTGAATATATAACCCAGAAGGAGAACTATGCTCCTAGTTTGCCTGAAAAACACTTCATTGAGGTAAGGTCAGATTGCACCAGATCAGAGGCATTCGGTTCAGTGACCAGATACAGATATAAAATCTCTCAAGAGGATTCCTTAGATTACCAAGAAGAAGAAAAGGATCTAGATGGAAACAAGGGAAGAAATCCAAACAAAACATGCAGATAAGAGCAGGATGAAAAGGAAAAGTCAGAAGTGAAGCAAACCTGTATCGATCAGCATCTCAGACCCCTATTCAAGCAAACAGGGGTAGTGCAAGAGAATATGGAGGTCAAGTACGACCCCTTTATCAAAAAATAATGCAGGTAGTCTCCTGGAATTGCAAAGGATTAGGAGGTAAGTCGAAATTGGAAGCTATGAAGTTTTTAATCAAGAATGAAAAACTTTCTTTCCTTTTAATCCAGGAGACTAAGATGTCAGAAGAAGAAAACCTAAAATGAATGAGAAAAATATGGAAAAATAGTGATGGAGACTTCGTAGGAGCTACAGGGAAATCTGGAGGAATATCCATATGGTGGAATAACAACATATTAAGACTTATTGCTGAATGGAGACATTCTAACTGGATAATGATTGAGTTAGAAGATAAGGAAGAGGATAAGCAATTCGGAATACTAAATGTTTATGGACCCACTACATATAACAAGAAGCTTGAATTATGGCTCTCACTTGAGGACCCCAGAAGAAAAAATATTCATCTAAAATCAATAGTTACCAGAGATTTCAACGCCACAATCTTGGGGGAAGAAAGGCCTAGGAGGTACCAAGGTAACAGATCCCTTTGGGGAACACCTTGAAGATTTGATGGCCTCTTTGGACCTTACAGACATCAAACAAAAAAAAGGCATCTATACATGGAACAATCGAAGAGTTGGACCCGACTACATTGCAGTGCATCTGGACATGTTTTTGGTAAATAGTCTCCTCTTACACAACTCCTCTATCCCTTACTCTAGAATCTTAACCTATGTTGTGTCTAATCATAGGCCTATTTTGTTGGAATTTCTTCTTCCCTTAAATCTAGGCCCTCTTCCTTTTAAATTTCTCTCTTCTTGGACAAGAGAAGAAGAAGTGTCAATTCTGGTCTCAAATGCATGGAAAGTATTTATTCATGGTTCCCCCGGCTTCATACGGGAATCCAAAATAAAGGCAGGGAAAATTGCTCTCAAGGAATGGGCCAAGAATATACCCTCAACTGGGAACTTAAAGGCTACTTCTCAAAAGGATCTTAAGGATATACAGGAAAACATGGAGATGGGTGAAATAACCGATTCCCTTATTAAAAGTGATGAGTTGCAGGAGAAAGTGCATCATTATGAAAGGACATATGAGGAGGAATGGAGGATAAGGTCCATAAGTATTTGGCTTAATGCTAGAGATCAGAATACCAAATTCTTTCACAATCAACATAAAGAAAGAATGAGACAAAACATCATTTTAGAGCTGGATAATGAAGAGGAAGGGGTTATTACCTCAAAGCCATAGATAAAAAATGCAATTTTCAATTCCTTCCAAACTTTGTACAAGGAAGACAAAGAACTGGTGGAGCTGCTTTCTTATTTTTTCTGCTCGGACATCCCAAAGCTTGTCAATAATAAAACAAACAAGATCTTGAACCAAAGCATCACATAAGAAGAGGTAAAAAAATCCATCTGGTCGTTGCACCCGGACAAAGCCCATGGACCGAACGGATTTCCTATAATATTCTATCGACACTTCTAGCATATTATTAAAAGAGATCTATGTAGAATGTTGAATTGTTCTATGGGAAGGAACAAACTAGGAGGAGATACAAACTCGTCCTTCATTGCGCTCATTCCCAAGGACAGGAAACCAACCTCTTGGGACAGGTATCTCCCTATATTCCTCTGCAATTCTTCTTATAAAATCCTTACCAAAATTATTTCAAGAAGGTTAAAAAGGATTATTCTGAATCTCATTTCGAAAAATAAAGGAGGGTTTGTGTCGAGAAGGAAGATAATAGACAACATCATTGTCATTCAAGAGGCTATACACTCAAGCTACAACAGGAAAGAAAAAGGGATGGCTATCAAACTGGATTTGGCCAATGCTTTTGACAGAGTAATACACATCTTTATTTTTCAAGTTTTACAAGATTTTGGTTTTTCTACTACTTTTATAAATTGGATTAGGGCCTGCATTGGAGGATGAAGAGAGAAGAGTGGGTGAAAGCAAAAAGAAAACGTAATGTATAATGTAAACTGTATATTTGATAAATGTAGAAGATGGTAAAATGAATACAATCGGTTGGCTTAAATAAGCTTGTCTTGCACCTTTTCACGAAAGGGCATGACTATAATAACAATATAATATTAATTTGTTATTATTTTATTGTTACATTGCCTTCCCCTTAAGGGAAGCTTTGTCCTCAAAGCTTATTTGGCGACAATGGTTATGTGAACAGCCGCATCGTCTTTGATGTGGACACCTGTATGGTTTGCTACTGGTGGGTTTTGTCCCTGGTTCCATTTTGATTATGTGTTTGATTTTTCTATTTGATGGAAGCTCCATAGGTAGCCCTTGAAACACCTTGCAATGTTTTTGAATCAGCTTTTGTATCTTTGGTTGTTTGCCCATATCTCCTTTACTTGTTAGAAGCTTCATTTCTTGACATTGAAGTATGTACGTTGGTGCGTCCTTCCGAAGTAACTTTTCCATCTGATGTGATGTGACCAGCTGTGTCAGAGGTGGTTGGAACCTGCATAATTTGTGTGTTTTTCCAAACGCATGGAATTCAATAAAATGTTCTTGGTGATTTGCGGAGTATGTACCCAAGGTTTGTAACCATTGTACTCCTAATACAACGTCGACTCCTCCTAGCGGTACCGCAAAGAAATCTGATTCTAAGTTGTACTCTTGTATTTGTAACTTGCCTTGGTGACATTTTCCTACGTTGTCAATCTTCTTTCCATCTGCTATCATAACTTTCATGTTAGGGACTGGAAAAACAAATAGGTTAAATATCTTAGCAAGGTTGACATTAATGAAGTTATGGGTGCTGCCAGAGTCGATGAGAATTGTGACATCATTCTTTTTTATATGTCCACTAAGATTCAATGTTTACGGTTGGGAGATTCCGGTAATAGCGGCTAATGAGATTTGTGGGGTTTCGTCCTCGATTTCTATGGGGTAGTCTTGCTGACTCTTAGCATCGTTATTGACTTCCAACTCTGCTTCACAGGCATACAATTTATTTTGTAAGCATCTGTGCTTAGGATCCCATTTGTCTCCACAGAACTTACATTTCCCTTCCTTTATTCTCTGGGCTTCTAAATTGGGCTTCGTTCCTTCCCTAAGTTGAGGCTGTGTATATCTTGTATTTCCTGTGAATGTTGATTGGAGGGGGTTCTTTTCGGAGTCGTCTCGGTCGAAATTTGTATGAATGGATTTGCTTTCAATAATCTTGGCTTTACATCGTGCTTCCTCCATGGTAGAGATGTTATGTAACTCTAGTTCATCACGGATGTGTTGTTTTAGGCCGTGTATGTAGGTCTGTAGTCGTTGGTCATCGGTTAAATCTGGAACTTGAGTTGAGAGTGCTTCCCACTCACATGTGTACTCATCGACACTGCTTTTCTGATGTAACCTTGTGATTTTGGCAAAGAAGTCTTTTTCTTCAACGCCTTGGAATCTTTTGATGAGGTCGTTCTTGAAATTAACCCAGTTGTGAGAACAGATTCTTGTAGTTTTCTTCCACCATAAGTACCAGTTGTAAGCGTTGCCTTCTAGATGCATGGAGGCATATTTAACTTTCTCCTCTTCGTAATAGATATTGTGGATGTCTAAGTATTCCTCGGCTTTGTTAACCCACGCTATGCACTATCGTTCGTCCCCATCATATTTGGGTAGCTCGGCTTTCACCCGAATTTGGCGTCCTTGTGTGTATGAGAATGATGACGATATGTTGAAAGGATCTGTCTGCTCTGGTGTTCTGGGAGACTTGGGTTGTAGATCTTTTGGTACTGGTAATCTTTCCAAGATGGCTTTTAAAACTACCTCATTTTTCTTTTGCTTGTCTTGTAGAGTGAGAACAGAATTCTCTATTCGTGACGTGATTTGTGTCTAAGTCGCTGCCAAATTGTCACTGGTTTGATTGATCTTTTCCTGGAGTTCCTCATATTTCTTCTTAATCTTCTCATTGATTGAATCGAATCGGGCGTTTAATTCACTCACTGATCCGGTGATTGGTGGAATCTTCTTGGCGCTAAACGTGGATTTATTTTTATTTGCTGTACGAAGCCAGCACACCATGATTTTTTTTTTAACTAATTATAATAATTATTATTATTATTATAATATAGTTTTTTTTTAATTAATAATAATACTAATAATTAATAATATTAATAAATAGTATTAATATTAAATAGTATTATTATTAGAAATTCGTTAACCAGCCAAGTGGAATAATGGCGAGCACGGGAGGAAGGCGGACCAGAATGGTGGGCGAGAGATGGGAGCAGCAGAAAGGTGGAGCTGTGCGAGTGCAAGAGAGAAAAGCAGCGTGAGTAGGAAGGGAGTCGGGAGAGTGTGAGGCGTGGAAGGATGTGGGGATGGAGGCGTGAGGGAAAGAGCGGTGGGGAGGCACGCGAGGGAGAGGGGAGGTCGTAGGTGGGGCTACAGGCTGGGAGTGGCTGACAAACGGAGTGGTATTGCGGGGTTGGAGTGATAAGGGAAGAAGGGGATGGAGGAGGGAGGGAGAGGAACGTGGAGGACGCGTGCAGAAGGAATGCGTGTAGGAGGGAGGGAGAAGGAATGCAGAAGCGTTTAGGAGGGATGAGTTGGAATGATGAGTTGTGGGGGAAACGATGGAGTGTGGGAAGATGAGGGAGGTGAGTAGAGGTGGAGGGCAGCGTGAGCGCGGGAGAAACGTGAGGAGGAGGTGGGTGCAGCGGAGGTGGGAGTGGTGGAGGATGCAAGGTGGTGGGCTGGTGCCGAGAGCCGAGAGGCTCTAATACCAATGAAGAGAGAAGAGTGGGTGAAAGCAGAAATAAAACGTAATGTATAATGTAAAATGTATATTTGATAAATGTAGAATATGGTAAAATGAATACAATCGATTGGCTTAAATAAGCTTGTCTTGCACCTTTTCACGAAAGGGCATGACTATAATAATAAATTGATATTAATTATATTTAATATTAATTTATTATTATTTTATTGTTACAGATGACCATGGATCTCTCCTCTTTACAATGCGATAACGACTGGGTTTTTTAAGGCGAAAAGAGGCCTTCGATAGGGGTGTCCATTATCCCCCTTCGTTTACATTATCACTGTCGAAGCCTTCAGCAGAAAATTAAATAGCTATGTGAGATCTAGTGTGCTTCTTGGGATAAATATTGTAAGAGGAGTAAGGCCAATCAACCACGTGCAATTTGAGGTTAATACCATTCTGCTGGGAAAGGAAACCATTAAAGTCACCAACCTTTTCTTAAAAACTATTTATGATTTCCTAGATATATCAGGAGGGGAATCAACAAAAGGAAATGTTGCATCTAAACTTGGAATTGCACCAACAATATGAACACAAACATATCCAAGATTCTTGACTTCAAAGTGGTTGGGAAATGGAACTCCTTCAAGTACTTGGGCATACCTATCACACTACGGGGAAGGACTAAAGGATGGAGAGAGATAATAACTAAAATCAAGAACAAGGTTCAGTCCTGGGGGTTCAAGTGGATGAAACTGGCTGAAAGGGTAACTCTCATTAAGTCGGTGCTTAACTCCATTCCCATATACCTTTGCTCCATGGTCCTTGCTCCGATGGGAATAATGAGCGAGATAAGCAAAGAAATTAGAAATTTATTATGGCAAGGAGGCCTAAATGGAGAAAATAAATTCCATATGGTAAAGTGGGAGTCTGTGAGATATGAGAAAAATAAAGGGGGCCTAGCAATACGAGAACCTAGATTAAACAATATAGCCATGGGTGCCAAAATATTGTGGACGCTTGTTACAGGTAAGAAATAATGGTGGAAGGAGATATTAGTAAAAAATATATATAAGAAAGAGAAGGATTCGATGTATTGACAAGGAATTTACAGGGGCGGGAAAAAAGATATGGAATCTCTGGAAATCCTCGGTTCCTATAATTAGAGAGAACATTTACTGGATCCCTGAAAGTGGGAAAAGAATCAATATATGGGAAGACATGATATTGGGAAACCCTCCCTTGAAAAGAAATGAGTCCCTTAGTGGCATAAGGCAGTGGCTATAGGAGAAAAATATTTTCAAACTTCACGATCTCTCATCTAGGGACAAAAAGGGGAATTGGATGGGATAGAAACCCCTTGATCCACCCACAAGTCTTCGTGGCAATTTGCAAGAGCTTCAGTTTTCTCTCAATGGCAGGGCCCTGAATTTTAGGGAGAAATATTCAAGGGGATGGGGGGAAAGAGGTTTTTACATAGTGAAGGATGGTTATAAGATTCTCCTATCTAATTTACCAGGCCCCCCTATGGATTAGAAATGGAAGAGAGTCTGGCATCGTGATTTCCTTCCCAAAATTTGTGCCTTTTCCTGGCTTCTATCTCAGCATAAAATATTAAATGTTGAGAACCTAAGAAAAAGGGGAATAACAAGTCCCAGCATATGCTTCCTCTGTAAAAGGCAAGAAGAATCAGTGCAACATTTTTTTTTGAACTGCAGTTTCACGCTTCAAATATGGGTAGAAATGGTAAAGGACCTAAGAATTTATATCTCTCTCCCCAATCATATTAGCGGCTTCTTCAAGGGGTGGGGACATCGTTATCCGAGGATCACAACTAATAAAAAAATACTAGCTAAGCTTTGGAATGCTCTACCAAAGTATATCAATTGAAAATTTTGGCTAAACAAAAATAAGGACATATTCGAAGGGAAAAACTAGAGGTGAGAAAAATGGTAAAGAGTATCACTTCTCAGTTAAAAGAATTCATGGCTAGCTTGAGTTGGCACCCCCAACAGGAAACTCTTTCTCCATCTGAATCTCTGTGGGTCTCAAACTTATTAGTTTTGAGCTCTCTTCAATCCAAAATCTCTCCAAGACCTTTTTGTGCCCTTAATTTATACCTAAATGACTTTGAATCCTGGAAGAAAAAGCATTCACAGTGTTCTCTCTTCTTTAATGGTGCGTCGAAAGGAAATCCAGGGGTGGCAGGTGCATGAGGGGTCGTTTATGATCCTAGAGGTAACAAGTTATTCTAGTACACGTGGTAATTAGGAAGGAGAACACACAACCAAGAAGAATGGGCGACTCTCCTTCAAGGGGTTGAAATAATGGTCTCCTTGCATATAGAACATTACTTTATCCTCGGAGACTCCATGATTTTTATATAGAAAATGATAAACATTCAAAAAGGCCATGATAAGAATATGAATAGAATTCAAAAAAGAATTGTCTCTGTCATTAGCGATATCTCCAGGATCCAATTCTATCACATTCTAAGGAATAACAACGTGGAGGCTGACACCATGGCAAACCAAGGAGCTAGGTTAAGAGAAGGGCTCATTGTTTTAAACCAAGACCTCCCCCACACCAAATGGTCCCCTTTTTTTTTATCAAATCCTCTAACTACCTTAAGGGGGCTTGCATGCAAATTTTCCCTCTGCTTTTGTGGACAAGTGGAATCCATTATAGCTTGGGATTTAAATCCCGCCCTTGGACAACCCTCACTCGCATTAATGAAGGTAGTTGTAGTAGTGATATGGAATCATGTGAAGTAATGTAGAACTCTCGAGGATCTTGTTCGCACGATAATTTTCTGGGAGATGGTACTGCCTTTCAAACGATGGTGTTTGCACGGTGTTTGGTATTGAAACTCTCACTTGCGATGGTGTTTTTCTCAGAGCTGGTTTGTGAACTCTTCCCTGGTCTTTCCCAATCATTAGGAGGATGAATTTGGAGAATACGATGAAGGATCTTAAGGAGATTAAGGTGGTTCATCAGTATACCAGGAAGAACGCTCGCAATGCCTTCGAATTCTCCAAAGTTGTTCTGGAAGAAAGAAGACAAATCAGTTTGGACCTTACCCGGATGGATTCGAGAATGGAGGATGTGGAAACCAATGTCTGCGTACATGTTGGTGAGATTGAGGAAATGCATAAAGATTTCAAGGGTATTAAATACTTTCAACAAGACAACTTTGAAGGCCTTGATCATTTCTTGTTCTCTCCGAAGGGGCATTTATTTGATACTTTGCAAAGCAGAAATGATAGGATTGAGGCTCGTCTGGTTCAACTGGAAGATTCATTGAGCGACCTGAGGGAATAATTCGGGAAGCACTTTGATCCAATGGACCCAGGAAATCAACGTGAAGACAACTCTTTGATGGAAGATGACTCACAGACTCATGAATGAATCCCTCCTGCTTAATTCCAGGAATGATGATGCATACTCCCTGTTTTGTTTTGTTAGATGTTTTTTTGTTCTTATATATGTAATCAGTTTGTAAGGATTTACTCAATCAAAGGCAATAGGTATGAACAATTAGAAGAAACAATACCCATGATTGAAAAGATTATTTTTTCAATTATGGATTTCTCAATATCTAGGCTATGGTATACCCTTCAAGAAAGGGAATTTTGTAATTTATTCTCTCTTTAATACAATACCATTTCACGTTTCTATTATAAAAAAAGGGTTGAAACTAGGTTGTATGGAAAAACAAGATGACTATGTTTTGTAATAGTAAGGACTTTTTAATATTACATTGTGACCTTATAAGTTTCAGCGTCTTAACTCATTTAGTGCTAAAATTATTTCGATTAACAGTTTGGGTTTAAACTGAGTGAGATTAAGGAAAAATTTCATAACCCATTTCCCAAAATAGTTCCGAGGAAATTGGGTATATGACATTTCACTACTTAAATAACCATGTGCAGCCTTAATTTGTTCAATACTTTATTGTAACATAAGACATTTATAGCAACATCATAATAAAAAATGAGCATCAAAATTATATAAAAAGATAACATAAATCTATACCTTAATTTGTAAAGTATAATAATCAAAGTCAAATTATAAACTAAGTGTCACAAAATATTAACTATTGTGTCCATGAGGGGTGTTACATCGTCCTCCACACATAATCACATCGAATTTGGTGTTCCTAATATTTCATTAATTTTCCCATAGCAATCCATCCTGAAACGTAAAGGTAATAACCATTTCTTACATCTCGGACTATTGTCCTCATCCTAAATTAAAATTTTCATAAAAACCAAACATTCCATAGATTCACTCTATCTACAAATTCTATATCAAATGTTTATATACTAGGCATTCAAGAACCTAATAATTCAAGAAAGTCTATCTAGACCTCAAGAAACTGGAAATAGTTTATAATTACATCATTTGAAATTGCAGATATCTGGAATCCGACCTTTTGGTTTCTGGTTTTTGTTTTAACAAGAATTTACCATATTCCTGGATATTGGACACTCAAAATAATTATTCAATCATGATGGCTGGTAAATAATGACAAAAGTGAAAACACACATGACACTTTGATTTGGCAATATCATATTGAATCCGAATCCGAATCCGAGGTCCTAATTGGACTATTGTCTGCCATAAACCGACTTCTGGATCTCAGATATCAGATGTCCATGTCTAACAATGTTTAATTCTTCACTACAATTTATGATAGCCGAACTCTTACCAAAAAAGTCAAATTTGAAATGTAAATTGAATCCCTACCATTTCATTTCAATTTTCTACTCAAATGCAATTAAAAATCACAGCATGTGAGATTAATAACATTCGATCAAACAAACTAGAGCATGTTCTTCTTCTGTATATAGTTGTTTTCCAAACCCTGGTGTTTTTTCTATTACCTTTGAAATGAATGGAAATTTGTTGTGTTTTCACTTTAACCTCTTTCAACAATGAAGTGCCTTCATAACCAGATTACAAGCAACAAAGAACTCTGGTAGATTATTAATCCCTTATCTGAATGAAATTAATTTAAACAATTTTCCTTTTTGAGTTTATTTGTAGTTTTATAATGTTTCTTTGTAATTTTGTTCTAGCAAAAAAAATGTTTGAAAAGGCCAAAGAGAAGCATGTTAAAACATAGGACACACAAGATAAAGAGTTTGATGAAAGTAAGAACCCCCATTCTTCCTTTTTCTTAGACACGAGCCACAATACCAAGGATGCCCATATTGAGATGAAACTCATCAATTGTTCAGAGTTTATGACTTCCCAAAAGAAGATATTGTAGATAAAAAAGAAATCCTGGATGTTAAATTCTCCCCTATTATGACATGGTACGTTGGATCTATTCACATGTTGATCTCATAAATTCTACAATAATTAATGCATCTCGTCAGATTGTAGGCTCCTTCAAACCAGAATGTATATTGACTATGTATAAAATAAGTCCACCAAAAATCAATTTAAATAAGGAATTTTTAGGGGAATTCAAAGCTCAATACTTGGACATGGTTGACTTAGTAATGGAATGGTGGTATGATTCAACCTCATTCAATCAATTTATAAGGCAAGATTAAATAGGTTATACCCTATCAAAAGTCTCAAATAACCCTATAAGTTGATAGCCACCATGTTATACATACTGTAATGTACCAACTTATATCGGTGATACAAAAACTCTTCTCTTCTCAAATTTAATTAAAACAATGACTAGGAAAGCTAGAATTACTGGGAATGGGAAGGATCAGAGGATATGGAGGGGTGGAAGGTTCTGATGTGGTCCGATACCTATGAAAAATGTACTGAGACCATTGATGTTTCAAAATCAACAAGCTGCAGTTTACTCTAACGCTCCTGGGCTACTCAGCATATATAGACTAGTATGTGTGATATATTTAACTAGAGACTAGGGATGGGTGCTTATGAGATTACAGAGGTTAAATATTAATTAATAACATTCATTAAACAGCAAAAACAAATTCCAAATTTTTCAAATGGATATGAGCAAGTCTTACATCAACATACATAAAATTTCCTTCCAAGACAGCTCAACTAGTGCGAATTCAGGATTTCCAAACAGGCTTTAAAGGGTCACGAATTTATGAAATGAAGCATGGGATGTGATTTTTGGAATCTTATTGATCTCCAAGAACAATAATTAATTCATTTGGATATGTTCTCATGCATTTATTACTTGCAAACTGGAAACTAGTCAAATTCTACCTAAATATAGAGAGGGTGGAGAAATATGAGAATAAATCTGAGTTATGCAATTTTATTCAAGCTAAATGATATCATAGAATTAATTTCACTATTAATACATCATATATGATCTAGGAGGCTCCTCAAATAATTACAAAACATTCTCTCCATTCCTACTGAACATTACAACACTAGAAATCAATGAATGGCTCTGAGATTCAAACAACAGACTTGTAGAAGCTTTCTGAAATTCGACCAGAGATTGGTTCAGATACAGGACCTGCAGATAATATCAGTGATAATGGATGAATTCCATCATCCTCTTACAGGAAGCTGGGGAACATCACCCATCCTTGACTAGGGGCACACCTCCCAAGTCTCTGAGGCAAAGATTGCTCTCACACAATTATTCAAACTGACAAAAGATGTGAATGTGGTGCGCACGGGGTTATTAATGGAGAGAGGGTGACTTGTGGATCAATTTAACTAACTAATGCATCCTCCTTGAGTGTATGATGAAGGCTATCTTTCCTTGCTTTGCTTTGCTTTTCTTCTTTTCTGCTTTGTCTGATTTTCCTTGCTTTTCCACTTTCTGCCTTTGTTTTTTCTACTTTTTATGGATTTTATTGACTTTCCTGCTTTTCTGAGCTTTCCTGCTTTTCTGATTTTTCCTGCTTTCTGCTTTGTGCTGCTTTTGCTGAGCTTTTGCCACCTTTCTGATTTTCTTAGCTTTGGCATCTTTTCTCTTTGCTTCCTCCTCAAGCTATCTCAAGTCAACCTTATATTCTTATGCACTCTAGTGGAGCCTTATCCTCTTTTATTCCACATAAAAATATTAAATGCATAAATTAAATAATTCATGTCCATAATTAAACTTAGGATATCATTTATTGCAAAGTCTAATTAATTAATTGCCTAGGAATTCCAAAATTAACCCCATGGTTATGCAATTGCCTACTCAACCCAAGGGATTAGTTGGGTTAGGAACTTGTTCCAATGCTCATTGTTGTGAAGACATGACAGTCCTCCCCACCCAATATCGCTTGTCCTCAATAAATTTCAAACTAGGATGATGTAAGATGTGTTCTCCTTCCCAAGTAGCATCCTCACTAGGTAGTCCTTCCCAGCTTACCAAAAATTCTTCAAGGATTTTGATCCTTAACTTCTTTTCTTTGAATTCCAAAATATTCTCAGGGATCAGTACCAAATTCCCTTCATCATCAAGGGGTGGAAAGTTTGGTGAAGCTTTGACTTGCTTCCTTATTGCTTTATTCAAACAGGACACATGGAAAACATTGTGATCTGGCTGCGTGGAGGCAACTCTAGCTCATAAGCCACGTCACCGATCTTTCTCAAAACTTGGTAGGGGACATAGAACCTTGGCTGCAAATTCTCGTCCCATTTAGGCTTCAATTTTGACTTCCTATAAGGATGAAACCTCGAATATACTAGATCTCCAACCTGGAAATCTTGCTCAACTCTATGCTTGTCTGCTTGCACCTTTTGTCGATTTTGTGCTACCTGCAAGTTGTCCTTGAGAGTCCTAACTATGTATTGACTCTCTTGGAGACAATCCTTTTCTTTCTGTGTCTTACAATCAACAAATATCAAATCCGTAAAATTAAGTGCATCATATCCATAAAGAGCTTTAAAAGGAGTCATACCAATCAAAAGATGAAAAGTGGTGTTGTAACAAAATTCTCCCAGGTGGAGCCAAGTGGTCCATGAATTTTGTTGACCATAGACATAGTTTCTTAACTACCCTTCCAGCCATTGGTTTAATCTCTCTGTTTGGCCATCAGTCTGTGGATGGTAGCTAGTGCTCATGTCCAAACTTGTCCCTACTAGCTTGATCAATTCTTGCAAAAAATTGCTAGTAAACTTACTGTCCCTATCACTAATGATAGACTTGGGTATGCCATGAAGTTTGAAGACTTCTTTGATGAAAATTTCAGCCACTTGGATTGCTGAAATATTAGTTGTGACAGCAAAGAAATGTGCATATTTATTCAACCTATCAACCACAACAAGAATATTGTCTTTACCTTGGCTTTTGGGCAACCCCGTTATGAAATCCATTGATATGCTTTCCCATTTTTGCTCAGGAATGGGGAGTGGTTGTAGGAGCCCTGCTGGATGAGTATGTTCTACTTTATTTTGTTGACATGCCACACATGATATGACATATTCGATCACTTCATTCTTCAGCCCATTCCATGTGAACCTTTCCCTCACTTTCCTGTAAGTCTTCACAAACCCCAAATGTCCTGCTAAAGGAACATCATGGGAAGCTTCAAGAATCTTCTTCTTGAGTATGGATTATGAAACTACAAATATCCTATCCTTATAACAAATGAGATCATTAAGAATATTGTAAACATCATCATGAATCAATCCATCAAATAAATCACAAGCAAACTGATTCTTGGTCAATGTAAGCTACATTTTTCAATCATCTTGAAATTTCAGCAATGCAAGTGTGGGTTTTCTAGAAAGTGCATCAGCTACAATGTTCATATTACCATTCTTATAATCAATCTCAAAATCAAATGCTTGGACCTTGCTTACCCAATTTTGTTGTCTATCATTCAACTCCCTTTGGGTTAAGAAGTCCCTCAAACTGTTGTGGTCAGTTTGATGATAAACTTACATCCCACCAAATATTTCCTGAACTTGACTAGCGCATGCATGATGGCTAGCATCTCTTTGCCATAAAATGAATACAACCTTTCATGTGGCTGAAATTTTCTACTCTCAAAGACCAAAGGATGCTTATTTTGCATCAAGACAGCTCCAATACCATTCCTTGAAGCATCACACTCAAGAAAAAAAGGTTGAGAAAAATATGGAAGTGCAAGAATAGGACAACTACTCATTACCTCCTTCATTCTGTTGAACACTTGTTCAGCTTCTTCCGACCAATGGATGGCTCCTTTCTTAGTGAGATCTGTCAAAGGAGATGTCAACTTGGAAAATCCTTTAACAGACTTCCGATAGTAGGTGCATATCCCAATGAACCCTCTTCGTTTAGTGATATTTTTAGGACTAGGCCAATCTAGAATGGTTTGGATCTTCTCCATGTGAACATTAATTTCATCTTGACCAATCACATGACCAAGATACAAAATATCAGTCATTCCAAACTCAAACTTGGTTATATTTGCATAAAAATATTGATCAGCCAAGATTGTTAGTACAATATCCAAATGATGCAAATGCTATTCTCAAGTCCTACTATAGATTAAAATATCATCAAAGAAGACAAGTAAAAACTTACGGAGTTGTTTGCTAAACATTATATTCATGCAAGATTGAAAAGTTGCAGGTGCATTTGTTAGGACAAAAGGCATAACCAGAAACTCAAAGTGCCCATGGCGGTACCAAAAGGTTGTCTTATGTATGTCTTCTTCTCTCATGTTGATTTGATGGTATCCATATCTAAGTTCGATCTTAGAAAAATACTTGACCCCATGGAGCTCATCCATAATTTCATCGATCCTTGGAATAGGATATCTATTCTTGATAGTCTTCTTGTTAAGAGCTCGATAATCTATGTACATTCTCATGGTCCCATATTTCTTCTTCACATGAACTACTGATGAGGCAAAAGGACTTGAACTCGGCCTAATGAACCCCAAGTCAAGCAGCTCCTTAATGGTTCTCTCTTTTTCATCCTTGAATCTCTTTGGGTTTTGGTAGGGATGCACATTGATATGTGAGGTTCCTATCTCCGACTCAATCCTATGCTCTATTCCTCTATCTGGAGGCCTACCATGAGGAATCTACCCAACTAACTTCTTATGCTTTTGGAGCATCTTCTGAATGTCTTTAAAGCAATGGGATAATTTGAATGAGCGTCCCTTAGTGGTGATTAGGAATTCAACAACCCACTCAATGTCTCCATGCCTTAGAATGGACCTCATACTATGTGCAATTACCACTTGTTTGGGATAAGTATTGATTCCCTTCAACACTATCTCTTTTCCATTTTCTCCCTTAAATACCATTTCAGGGACTTGGTAGTCTACTGAATTCTTCCCAATGGAGTGTAGACATTGTAATCCTAAAACCATGTTAGTATCAGCCGCATCAACAACATAAAATCTATCTGTAATGGTATCCTCTCCTATACAAATATGCAATTTAGGAATCCACCTACAACAGTTCATGGAATGATTACCTTGAATGATAACAGTGAAGCCTCCAAATTTTTCAGTGTGTAGCTTCCTTCTTTCGACCAAGGTAAGTTGTGTGTAGATCCTCCATCCACCAACACAGTAATTGATTGTCCTTGAACCACTCCTTTGAATCTGAGTGTATGATAGCGAGGTAATCCTGAGAGTACTGCAATCCTTCTTCTGCAGACTCATAGGTCACTTATGCATCTATTGGGGCCTCTTCTTCTTCTTCTTCCTCCTCATCTTATCTCTCTGATTAAACCTCAATGTAATGTGCCTTCCCTTGGGAACACCTATGCCCAGGAACCCATGGATCCTGACAAGTGAAGCGCAACTTCCTTCTTCTCAAATCATCTCGGTCCATAGCATAGTTATCATTTTTGAAATTTCCATGAGGAATATTCATGGGTGGCCTTTGGTTCTTGAACTGAGTAGGACCAACAACCCTTGCAGTAAATCTGGTCCTTGGAAGAGAGTCTTGCAAATCTCTAGTTCGACTTAGTGCATATTGCAAGGTGTTGGGTCTGTAGGTTTTCACCAAGCCTTTCAAAGGTTCTGACAACCCTTCTATGAACAATAAAATTAGCCTAGCTTCTGAAATGTTAGAGACCATCACAACTAATTTTTGGAACTCATAGATGTAGGCTTCGGTATTTCCAGTTTGTTTTACATGTGCTAGTTCCCTGAAGGCGATCTCTGGATCCCTTCTTTCAAACCTTTCAACCAACCTTCTTGTTAACTCTTCATAGGTGGTTACTCGGTCATGCCCAAGAGTCTTTAGACCATGAAACCACCACTCATTTGCTTCTCCATCTAAGTGTAGAGTATCCATCTTGATGGCATCTCTTTCAGCCATAGGATTCAACTGAAAATATGTGTCAAGTTTATGAATCCAAGAGTTAGCAGTGCATTTTTTAGAACCATCGAAATAGGGTAAAGAAATCTTACCAATGACTTTTCTGAGTTCAAAATTCCGATTTTGCATTTTAAAGCATCCTCTTGATTTGGAATTGTATTTCAGATCATAGAAGTCTTTGAATGGTACAACACTTATGTATTGTTCATTCAATGTAAGGTACTCAATGTACTTGTCCTCCCATGAAGTAATACCTCCATTTTGACCCTCAGGTTCTTCTTTTTGTTCTTCAGTAAAATTAGGCATAGTAGGCCTTGAGAAAGATGGAGTCTCTATATTGAATTCACTGGCTCGATTGTGAGGCCCAATATTTGGGAAAATGTGACCACTACTGCTCTTCCTCTTGCCATTTGTTGGAATATTCACATCGTCATTTTTATATTTTGCATGCCACTGCATGCATCCAGTCATCATCATGGTGGTCTCCCCAGCACCTAGAGCTTGCTTCTAGCTCTCCAGAGGCTGTCTACAGCGCCCCATTGGCCTCCTACCTACCTAATGCACCCTTCTTGATTGTTGTGCATGGAACGTGTGCCTTTCTCACCTACCATTGTTAGTTAGAGCACCTTTACTCACCTGCCTTCAGTTATCACTCAGTTAGGGCACCTTATCTCACCTACCGAGAGTTATCATTCAGTTAGTACATTGATTGAGTAGTTCTTCAACTGATTTCTCATGCTAACTGCTTGTAAATTCTAGTTAGCTAGTTCTGGAGTTCCACTTGACTATTTGACAGCCTCATGCACCCCCCTTGGAGTCTCCATTCCCTGATTTATGCCTAGATGGTTCTGTTAGACTCAGTTAGACACACTTGACTGACTATTACCATTTATGACTGATACTACTGACTGGATGATGTCTCCATTGTTATCCAAGCTAGACTTTGAGCTAGACATCCTCATGCACCCTCCTTAGAGTCTCCATTCCCTGATTTATGGCTAGATGGTTCTGTTAGACTCGGTTAGACACACTTAACTGACTCTTGCCATTTATGACTGATACTATCGACTGGATGATATCTCCATAGCTAGACTTTGAGCTCAGATTCGAATGCCCTACTTGGCTAATTTGAATCCTATATGATGCCTCATCATTGATTATTGTATCACATTCATTATTGATTGTATGATACTGTTATTGCTCATTATTATGTTTTTATGAGTGATTATTGAGTGCATGCTTCTCTTCTTCTTTGCAATTAATCTTGAGATTTTGATTGTGAGATTGTTACAGTTGCTAGATCCCTACAGATTATCACATGGTATCAGAGAAGTCAACATCTATTCGAATTGCAACAGTTGCAGCAGCAGCAATTGCAGCATTTCTTTGAGAAACTATCTTTCACTTGAGCACCAGAAGCCTCTATGTTTCCACAGCAAATCCTGGTTCTATTACTTGAATTCATTGGAGAAATCCAGTGAGGTCTAGCCAGGTGTGAAGGACTTAGTCTATGTGCTAAGTGTTCAAAAGGTATTGTTCAATCGAAGTGCAGCATTCTCCATCATCAAAAAATTCTCTTGTTTTGTAGGTTTATTCACCCATTTGGAATCTTCTTCAACTATTCAACTTTCTCTGTTTAGATGGATCTAAAGCTCACATCTTCCAACTATGTTGAGTGGAAATCCAAGATGGCTCTCTTCATGAGATCCAAGAGCTTCACCTGAATACTCAACGGAATGATGGTAGAACCTCTCAGTGCAGTTGAAAATTCCAAGTACTTGGATAGGCTTGATGAAGCAATTGGTCTCCTCCTTCTCTCAATTTTTGAAGGTCTTCACTTCCATGCAATTGATCTTACATCTCCTAAAGAGGTTTGGGACAAGCCCGAATCCGTTTTTGGACAGAAAGATGATATGAAAGGACACAAATTGAAGAATGAGCTCATATGTTTGAGTCCTGATAGATTTGAATCTATCAATGCCTTCCTCACCAAGTTCAAAAGCTTGATATCATAGTTGAAAAGATATGAGATAGTGAAAGAAGACAAGCAGCTTATACTTTCCATTCTCTCAAAGTTGGGGGAAAACTTCTCAGTTTTTGTCTCTACTTTCCAGTCAGCTAGGTTGTCCATTCCAAGATGGAAGTTTCCCTCACTTGATGAATTCATCCAATCTCTTACTCAAGAGGAAGAGAAGTTGATCTCTATGGGAATGATCAAACCCAAATTGGATTCAGCTCTTACAGTTGCAGAGAGAGCGAATGGTAAAGGCAAGCAAAATATTTCTGACAAGAGATCGAATGATACAAGGCCTACAGATAGTTCATACCAGTCAGATGGGGCTTCGAACTCAAGGAAGACCAAGAATTCTCAGAAGCAAAAGACCAAGTGCACATATTGTCTTAAGGGTTTTCATCCTGAGAGTACTTGCATGAGGAAGACTATAGATTTGATGGCTCAGTTACTTGAGAAGGAAAATATTCCTGTACCTGCATGTGCAAGGAAGAAATATCCTAATACTGAATCTTCTAGATCCAAAGAAAAAGAAAGATGTCATGCCTTCATGGAAAGCGCATCAATAGATTCTTCTTTCATGATAGATTCGGGAGCCTCAAGACACATGTCTTCCTCCAAAGATCTCTTCTCCAACTTCGAAAGCTTAGTTGGCC
Source organism: Larix kaempferi (assembly GCA_027924585.1). NCBI lineage: Eukaryota > Viridiplantae > Streptophyta > Pinopsida > Pinales > Pinaceae > Larix > Larix kaempferi. The sequence continues at coordinate 9,685,378 of BSBM01000289.1, read as the reverse complement.
CTTCCATCATGTTGGGGAATGATTCAGAAGTCTCCTCTCAAGGGATTGGAAGAATCAATCTTGACTATGGTTACTTTTCTGATGTGCTTTATGTGCCTTCTCTTACAACAAACTTACTTTTAGTGTATCAAATGACTCATATTGGAGAGCCCAAAAGAGTCATCTTTTCTCCAAATGAAGTCAAGATACAAAACATGGTTTTAGGTGAAATCATTGCAAAGGGAGTTGCAAATCACAACTCCAAACTGTATGAGTTCTCACACTTCTTACCTCTCTCGAAGCAATCTTCTCTCCATACTCATGCCAATGAAGAAAGCAGATTGTGGCATGAAAGATTTGGGCATCTTAACTATAAGTACTTGCATGACATGCATGCAAAGGAGATGGTTGATGGGCTGCCCCAGATCAAGTTTGCCAAAGGCAATTGTCATGGTTGTTTGATGGGGAATCATCCTAAGAAGAAGTTTGAGAAGGGAAAGGCTAGGAGAGCCTCTCACCCTCTTGATCTCATCCATAGTGATGTGGTTGGTCCATTTCCAGATCTGTCTCTAAACAAATCAAGGTATGTGCTCACTTTTATTGATGATTATTCTAGATTCACTTGGGTATACTTCCTTAGATTGAAATCAGAATTATTTGGGTTCTTCAAGTTTTTCAAGTCTTCTGTAGAGAAATTTTCAGATAGGAAAATAAAATCCATTCGCACTTACAATGGTGGTGAGTACATTAAGGGTGAATTTCAAGATTTTTGTACTGAAGAGGGCATTGAGATGAAACATATTGTTCCCTACACACCACAACAGAATGGTGTAGCTGAAAGGAAGAACAGAACATTGAAATAAATGGCCACCTGCATGCTAAAGTCGAAAGGGTTGCACCCTAGTCTTTGGGAAGAAGCCATTAACTGTGCCACCTATCTTCAGAATAGAGTTCCTCACAAGGGACTCAAAGATACTACTCCTTTTGAATCATGGATGGGATACAAACCTGTTGTATCTCATCTTAAAGTGTTTGGATCCAGAGCTTGGGCAAGGATTCCAGCTGACAAAAGGAGAGCTATTGATTCACAAAGCAAGGAGTGCATTATGGTGGGATATGCATTAGATGCAAAGGCTTACAAGTTACTTGATCCTACCTCCATGACCACATTTCTGGAAAGGAGTGTACAGTTTGAGGAGTGTCCTCTCCATGATACTCCTTCTGTTGAGCAAGATAGTTCACCTACTCCTCCTCCTTTGATTGATGAGAGCGATACATATTCACACGATACTTCAGATTCAGAATATGAAGATGGAGATGATGATGATGGAATTCTAGATCCAGATCCACAAGAACCCGAAGGTCTAGAAACTGATGATGAATATGAGAGAATGAGAGACCCAGATCCACAAGAACCTGATGCTCCTCCTCTTCCTCGATGGGCTGCCATTACACTACGATCTGTCGATGATTTGTTTGGTGATCCACATGATCATAGAAGAACCAGGTCATATTTTCAGCATGGAAGGGTCCATCCTCCTCACAATGCTGATCCATTTCAGATCGATCGATCCTTCTTCGGAAAAGAAGGACACTTACCTCCTTCAGGGGTGAGAGATGATATGCTTGATTAGAATCCTTCAGTCTATTTTGAGGGAGGGCTTTCTTGTTGAGATATTGTAACTTCTAAGAATATTATATTTGTACTTTATTATTCCGGAGATGTTTCATTCCTCCGTGAAGATCTTATTGTATATCCGGAGATGTTTATTCCTCAGTCGGATTGTGGTAACTTGGGTTATTAGACTTCCCTAGTGGGGGGTCAGCCCTGTATGTGTTATGTGGGTCAAAGGGTTATTAGACCACCCTAGAGGGGTCGGCCCAGTCATTTGTAATGGGGTGTTTAGCCCAGTAATTAAGTTGGGGCCGACCTAGCTGGTGTAAAAGTCAGTCGGGGAACAAGTATAAGTAGAGGAGGATGTTCCTCACTTATATCATTCATTCATTCACTTGTGAGTGGTGCACTTGTGTGAGAGAGGTCTATTGTGGAGAAGGAGGAGCTCATGTCTTTGGTTTGCATCTGTGTATTTGCTGGTCATCTATATTGAGGAAGCTTTGCTGGGTTTTCTACCCCATGAGGGTTTCCCAGGATAAATCTATGTCTCTTGTGTTTATGTTGTGCTTGTTGTTTCTTTAGTGATCCTGTATATGCTATTGTTGTGAAATAAAATGCAATGCTGATATTTTCTGTCTTAGCATATTGAATCTTAACATTTCTTCCCACTGGGTTTTCCCTCTTTCCTCACGTAGTTTATTTAGATTGATTGTACGGGGTGACCTTTGTTCTTAGTCACCAAGGCCCTATTTTACTATTTTCGGTTATTATCTCATAGTATAGCTTGCGAGGGGTGTTGGAATATTCACACCATCATTTTTATATTTTTCATGCCACTGCATGCATCCAGTCATCATCATGGTGGTCTCCCCAACACCTAGAGCTTGCTTCTAGCTCTCTAGAGGCTGCCTACAGCCCCCATTTGGCCTCCTACCTACCTAATGCGCCCTTCTTGACTGGTGTGCATGGAAAGTGCACCTTTCTCACTTACCACTGTCAGTTAGAGCACCTTTACTCACCTACCTTCAGTTATCACTCAGTTAGGGCACCTTATCTCACCTACCGAGAGTTATCATTCAGTTAGTACATTGATTGAGTAGTTCTTCCACTGATTTCTCATGCTAAGTGCTTGTAAATTCTAGTTAGCTAGTTCTGGAGTTCCACTTGACTATTTGACAGCCTCATGCGCCCCCCTTGGAGTCTCCATTCCCTTATTTATGCCTAGATGGTTCTGTTAGACTTAGTTAGACACACTTGACTGACTATTACCATTTATGACTGATACTACTGACTGGATGATGTCTCCATTGTTATCCAAGCTAGATTTTGAGCTAGACAGCCTCATGCACCCTCCTTAGAGTCTCCATTCCCTGATTTATGGCTAGATGGTTCTATTAGACTCGGTTAGACACACTTAACTGAATCTTGCCATTTATGACTGATACTACCGATTGGATGATATCTCCATAGCTAGACTTTGAGCTCAAATTCAAATGCCCTACTTGGCTAATTCGAATCCTATATGATGCCTCATCATTTATTGTATCACATTCTTTACATTCATTATTCATTGTATGATATTGTTATTGTTCATTAATCTGTGTTTATGAGTGATTATTGAGTGCATGCTTCTCTTCTTCTTTGCAAATAATCTTGAGAGTTTGATTGTGATATTGTTACAGTTGCTAGATCCCTGCAAATTATCACACCATTGCTGCTCCCTTCTCCTACCTTGCCTCCTAGCTGTTGAGCTAAGAACTCTCTGGTTTCCTTTCATGATTGAACAATATTGAGAGAGATGTCTTGTATCCCTTTAATCATTCCTTGAACAAAGAGTTTGAACTCTTCCTTATCCTCATTATGAGACATATCTGATCCTTCTTGTAATTTTCCTTTGGTGGAGTTGATCTCCTCTTCGTCTTCTCCTTTTGACAAAGGAATTTTATTCTTGGAATCTGAATATCTTCTTGAACTCGTAGAATAAAATTAAAAGCATGTTCAGAGTACCATGCTATTATACCACTGTAATGTACCAACTTATACCAGTGATACAAAAACTCTTCTCTTCTCAAATTTAATTAAAACAATGATTAGGAAAGCTAGAATTAATGGGAATGGGCAGGATCAAAGGATATGGAGGGGTGGAAGGTTTTGATGTTGCCTGATACCTCTTCACAATGTACTGAGACCATTTATGTTTCAAAATTAGTAAGTTGTAATTTACTCCAATGCTTTTGGGCTACTCAACATATACAGACTAGTATGGGTGAGATATTTAACTGGAGACTGGGGATGGGTATGTCTGATCTTACAGAGGCTAAATATCATTAATTACAGTCATTCAACAACAAAGCAACATTCCAGAAAGTTTCAAAGAGATCTGATCAATTCTCACATAAACACACATAAAATTGCCTTCCATGACAACTCAGCTAGTGTGAATTTAGGATTTCCAAAAAGGATTTAAAGGGTCGCGGATTTATGAAATGAAGCATGGGATGTGATTTTTGTAATATTATTTATCTCTAGGAACAAGAATTACTTCATTTCAATACGTTCTCATGCATTTATTACTTGCAAACTGGAAACTAGTCAAATTCTAGCTAAATCTAGAGAGGGTGGAGAAATATGAGAATAAATCTGAGTTTTGCAATTTTATTCAATCTGAATGATATCAAAGAATTAATTGCACTGTTAATACATAATATAGGGGCCAGGAGGCTCCTCAAATCATTACAAAACATTCTCTCCATTCCTACTGAACATTACAACACTAGAAATCAATGAATGGCTCTGAGATTCGAACCACGGACTTGTAGAAGCTTTATGAAATTCAATCAGAGATTGGTTCAGCTATAGGACCTACAAATAAGATCAGTTATAATGGTTGAATGCCATCATCCTCTCACAGGAAGCTGGGGCACATCACCCAACCTTGACCAGGGGCATACCTCCCAAGTCTCTAAGGAAAAGATTGCTCTCATACAATTCTTCATACTGACAAAAGATGTGAATGTGGTGTGCACTTGGTTATTTATGGAGAGAGGGTGACTTGTGGATCAATTTAACGAACTAATGCGCCCTCCTTGAGTGGATGAGGAAGGATAACTTTCCTTGCTTTGCTTTGCTTTCCTTCTTTTCTGCTTTGTCTGCTTTTCCTTGCTTTTCCACTTTATGCCTTTGGCTTTTTTGCTTTTTTCTGTATTTTCTTGACTTTCCTGCTTTTTCTGTATTTTCTTGACTTTCCTGCTTTTCTGAACTTTCCTTCTTTTCTGAGCTTTCCTTCTTTTTTGATTTTTCTTGCTTTCTACTGTGTGCTGCTTTTGCTGAGCTTTTGACATATTTTCTCTTTGCTTCCTCCTCAAGCTATCTCAAGTCAAACTTATCTTCTTATGCGCTCTGGTGGAGCCTTATCCTCTTTTATTCCACATAAAAACGTTAAATGCATAAATTAAATAATTCATGTGTATAATTAAACTTAGGATATCATTTATTTCAAATTCAAATTAATTAATTGCCTAGGAATTCCAAAATTAACCCCATGGTTGTGCAACTGCCTCCTCAACCCAAGGGATTGGTTGGGTTAGGAACTTGTTCCAATGGTCATTGTTGTGGGGACATGAAACAGACTATATGGTGAGAAGGATACCAAACATTTTAGATTAGAATGTGTCCCTATCATTTACCAGATCACAGAAAATGGTTCAATCTTCAATTGGGATGAAATTTTTTCTTCAAGCATTCAACATGCTGTAAAAACGTCATTGGACTCACCATCGTATTATGGAGAAGGATTTTTCATGTTTTCTTATTTAATTGATGTTGTTTGTGCTAAAAGTCCTCTTCCTCCTTTGAAATGGAATTGGACCCCTTCCTAGATACCTGTGCATATATATTGTTCAATTCTTTATAGAAATAAGTACATCAAGCACTTCTTTGATATTTGTAATGGTTTTATGGGTCATCTATATACATTGTTGTTGAATCAACAAGCTCCCAGATTTACCATGGAATCTAGAAATGGCATTAGTGAGATTGGAGATTGGCTCTTTTTGGATGAATATTTCTCTTACATCAAAATTTAGGGGTGTGCATTAGTTACTCATTTTCTCTTGAAATGTGTCCCAAACAGATTGGTGTTGAAATAAATAACTTATCAAACAGTGATCACATGAGTCACCCTTTCTTAGATGAAGAACCATAAAAGATTGTGGCCTATTTTTCCTTTTATTCTTGAAATTTATACTTTGTTGAATAGGTCAAACATGCCAAAAACAAGGAAAAACAAATCAAATATATTTGGTTGCACTATGAAAACTTCAAAATTCATGATCCAAAATATATCATTAAAGAACGTCGTAAATTGATCAAATACACCAAGTCATATCATCATGAAAAGTGTTCATTTGATGTTATATTCCAAGCAGCTGAGAAATTTTGAAGATGTTCTAAAACGAATTGAGGACATTCAAGATAGTCAAGAAAGACAAATTCTTGGATTTTCAGAATGAAAGACTAAGTTCATTTGAGGAAGAGAAGAAGATTATCCAAGGCACATAAATAATTAAGCAAGAATATACCCAGGGTGGGAAAAATACTAAGAAAAATAAGGAATATTATCCCTAGGACATGCTAGTTTAAGAACATAACAAACAAGAGCTAAAGAAGCCTTTTAAATAAGAAATACCAACATAATTGAAGACTCAAGAAACCAAAGATAAGATTTTCACTGAAAACGATCCAAGTCATATTAGTATGGCTTAATAGTCTCATATTGTTTCAACAGGTATACCAACCATTACATCAACTCAATATTCTCAGATTGTTTTATCAAGTACATCGACCATTGTAGCTACACCAATTGTTGCTATGAGTGGAGTGGTAATGCCTACAATGCTTGATTTAGATTATCTACAACATGTAGAGGAAACAATAGTACCCCTTGGTGACTATTTTTTTGGTAGTACCAAAAAGGGAATTGTCAAGGGTAGGCCCAAGAAGAGAAAGTTAGAAAATATTGAAAAGGAATCATTATAACGTTTTAATTTGGAATGTTGCGGAATAGGATCTAGAGAAGGTTGTTGTGGAAACAACTTATTTCCTAGGATATTTTTCTAATGCTAATGTGTGGTGTATTAATGAGTTTTCAGGGAACTTGGATAGGAGAAAAGCACATATAATTTATTTAGAAGAAGAATTCAGGAATCAAAGGTCTTCAATGGAAGCTTAACAATTGCAACATATTAACCATCTTGAAGAAAAAAATGGTTTCCAGATCGCCAATTTACAAGATCAACATAAACATGAATTTGAGAAAATAAAGGAAGAACATTTAAAAGAATTGTCTACTATTCATGAGAAACATGAATTACATCTTAAAGAGGCTTCTGAGCAATTTCTGGGACAAATAAATTCATTAGAAACACAAATACAAGAGTTTAAAGATGAATAGAGATATGCATAGTTCTTTAAGGATGAAGCTTTGTCTATTAATGCTAAATTAAAAGAAATTCAATAAGACTTCTACAGAAAACTAAGTGATATTCAACAACAACACAACATATTACTTAAGTTTTTTGATAAAGTGGATATTTAGGAAGATTAGCGAAAGAACGCTCAATGTTCATTTGATAAATTAAAATTTTGGGAAGCCAAAAACATAATATCTCTTGAGAATATTCCATGAATGATTAATAAACAAGTAAAATAGCTGCAAAGCAGCTAGTCCCTGCTTTAGATTAAGTTAAAAGAAATTTGATATATTTTTGAAAATTTTAAACAATAAAAAATATATGAAAAATAAAATTAAAAACTAATATGAAATAGTAGAAGAAACTAAACTTAATTGTTTCTCAATCTCTAATTGTCATTATAATCCAGAAATCAATTGAAATTATTAATTTCTAATTATATATGTTGAGAATAAAAATAGATTTTTTGACAAAGTATTAAATAAAATTTTAAAAACATATTTAAATTAAACAAATGTGATGAATAAACAAGCAAGTTTAGACACATTTGCATGACCATCCAACTAATACAAACACAAGTGAAGAGCAATCTATATACAATGCGAGTAAAAACCTCAAATAATACACTTTTTATCTGAATGCCTAATGGAAAAATGAATGGACATACTTTTGAAGGCTGAATTAGCAGCAACGAAACATAAATGGCGTTGTTCAAATGTAGTTTAAGGGTAAGAATTTTGTGAGACTGACAGGTTATGATTGCAGTTAGTTGTTATGTGTCTCACCTTTGATGAAAATTATGAACAAAACAGTTTATCATAGTTACTAAGTTTATGGATTCAAATTTATATTAAATCTGTAATGAACTCCCAGTCAATTCGCTCATATTTGATCATAGGATTTATCAAATTTAATTGTAAGGAAGAGAGGTTGTTGCTTGAAATATTAAACCTAAAAAATTAAAATTAGGAACAAAACAGTTTATCATAGTTACCAAGTTCGATTTCAAATATGAATCTGAATTTATTTTAAATCTGTACTGAACTCCCAGTCAATTCGATCATAGGGTTTATCAAATTCAATTGGAAGGAAGGGAGGTTGTTTCCTGGATTAAACCTAGGAAATTAAAAATTTTCCAGTAAACATTCACCAATACACACAAGTTTCACAAGTTACAGATAGGTTTATTAAATTTACAAAACGTTTTCAAGTTGAACATATCCTCCATTCCACATTCCCTGTCAGAAAGACCTACGGAGAAGCTTGTGCAGGACCCCTGTACTATCAATACATGCTCCATTCTATGGAGAAAACCTACGGAGAAGCTTGTGCGGGACCCTGTACTATCAAAACATGCTCCAGTCTGTGGAGAAAACTGAAATAAACATCAGTGAACCTATAAAAAATTGTTTGACAAATCGAATTTTAGAATTTACATATTGATTAGCCAGATTCAGGCGAATTTGGTAACTATGCAAGTTCACATTGAACTGACAAATAATAAAATCTCATACAAATAATAAAAGCTCATTGCATGTATAATGCTTAGCTGCAAAGACATGATTCTAAATTTTAAACAGTAAAGAGCCTATGTTTTGGAATCATTTTAGTAAAATTCTCATGAAATGAACTGCAAATGAAAAGTTAAAAAGCTGTTGTCAAAATAAATGATCAAGAGAGGCCACATTAAGTGCATTGGATTCCAATGCGCAACCAATAATAACAGATGAATCTCCAAAGATATTCACATTAGTAATCTGGGTATGGTTCAGACAATAAAGAAAACATCAAAAAGACAATAATTCCGCACATATATTACTTCCCAATCCACAACCCAATACAAGCTCAATATATTGAGTAGAAGAGAATATCGGGACACTGTTTAAAGAAACCATTATTCCCAACGCATGATAAAGTCGTCATTTATCACTCTGTCATAAGTTAGCTATACTTTTTGTTTTTCTTATTCTCCCAAAAATAGGCTGGTTATCACCTGCAAATTTCACCGCTTTAAATTGAGAGCCACCATAGGTTCTAAGAAGAGAAACTTTTGTTTTGTTTATTTATTTATTATTTTTTAAGTGACTCCTCACATAGTTGGATTATCCAAGATCCATGCCATTTAATTTAAATTAATTTTATTTTATTTTATTCTTTTCTTCACGTAAGTCTTTGGAAAAGGCTTTTTTTATAACTATTATTCTGCTCCAATTATTCGTTTCTCTCTCTGTTTTTATAAAATTCCTGAAGACCTCAATCATTTTTATAAGGTCTGATTATATATTGTCCATTGCAAATGATTAGCAGTTACTATGTACGGATTGTGAAGTAAACTGTAATTTTTCATTTTCGTCTAAGTTGATGGTAATTTCCTTCAGTAGGGATAAAGTCAACAACACAACATTCAGTTGAATGGAATACTATTGTTAGTGGACTAATTGTGATAGCAAATAGTTTACAAGTAATGTTTCCTGAGGAATCAAGACTATTATTTTTTGGGCAGTCACTTGGGAATAAGTTGGTGGATAGTGGAGGTTGTTGATGGATAGCGGAGGTTGGATGGATTTGTTTCCTTTGTTTTTCTTTTCTTTTCTTGTAGACTCTCTTTTTCATGCGCCAAATAGAATGTATTGGAAAGCCAGGTATGAGGACATGGGCAATGGCTGTAAATTTCAATAGGCCTTGAAATATTCCAAGTCAACTTTTTTTTGCGGCCGGATTGTCAAGGAAATAATGGATTTCCTGTCAGCAACTTAAGGTGAGCGGCTTCCAGAGAGTTTGGAAGATAGTTAGGAAGGGTGCTTAAAATAAATAAATTAAACGGCTATGGAAAACTACATATAGGTTGTCTATAAGGAATGAGTAAAAACAATTGTTTTCTATTGTATTCAGAGGTTGAGAGGTTTGTTGTAAAGATGGAAATTAAAGATTGTTTATCCAATAATTCATCTACGAATTTATCACCAGGTGGCATGTGTGATAGATGGCCCTTGCCATTCCTAGACGTACAACTGATCATTTATGGGGAGACAACCTGTAGTGTAGTGGTGTAGTGGGATAAATTAATCTGCACAATTTACAAATAATTTAAGTGCCATTATTAATTAAAAAAATTACCCATTATTAATTAAAAAAATCAATATAACGCAATATTTATAAACCTATCATAATTTCCATATGAAATTTGTAATAGATTTTGCACTTTCGAGAATAAAATTATATTAGGAAAAAACACTTATAAAATTAAACTTAAAAGAAATATAATAGGTTTTCATTTTCCAACTCATACTTCCACTTTTCCATCAACCCACGCTCCATCACATTTTCCAACTCATACTTCCACTTCAGGAAACCTATTTCCATATTTCTAACCAGACTCGGAATGAAACCAGACACCGGGCATTGATTCCGTCAAGGAACGCTTTGTGAGATTCCGCCTTTGAACCGGGCGATTCCGATTGGATGTAAAACAAACGCGCTGGTGAAAGACACAAGCATGACAGTCGCTTATGTTTTACGTTGTTGCTTTCGAAGATCAGTTTCAATTCAATCCCCTATTTTATAAGCGGTCGAGGCGAAACGGTAGTTGTTGTTAAGACTTGAAGCGGGAGAGGAGCCCTGGATATATTATATAAGTCGAGTAAAGACTACACAACATAGTATTAATAGATTTATAGGTAGATTTGAAATATAAAATAATGAAAATTAAAGTAAAAAAATGGTTTTGGATATTCCTTTTTGCTGTCGTGAGAGAAACTAGATGCACTTTGTATCATGATCTAACATTCCAAGAAGCAATGTGCTTTTTTATAACATTGTTGTAGCCAAGAAAGTTGTTTAATTTGTAGCTTTATCTTAAATTTTATAACTACAATTACTTTTTTACACCAACCATCCACGACTTCCGTGACATGCATGACACGTACCTTTCTCTGCTGCATGAGGTACGCGTGGCTTCTCCCCACAAATCCCTCCTCATCTGGGTTAACTTAGGCCCCCGTCTTCGCTAAGTTATTAACAGTTCTCCTCAAGCTCTCTCCAATGTCGTTTGGCCCCTACTGTATACAAATTAAACACCTTTGATGCCATTCCGTTCCCTCCCATTAATATGGCCAGAAGATTCTTTCATGGGTGTGGGTAGAAGACATTTATAAGTCTCACTATAAGGTCTCAGGGTTGATAGCTACGGTCCGGGTCTTTCACACAATTCCGTATAAGAAGCGTCACCCATTGCTAATGTAGGGTGAAACCAAACGTTCAAAGATTAGAGTAGCCTTGCTGCTGCTCGATCAATCTAATCGAAGGAAGACGGTCCCGGAAAGGTCATGGAAATAATATGATTCTTCGGCTCTCGATTGATAATACAAAGTTATTTTGCTTATGTTCTGTAATTATGATGCTTGTGTTATTAGACCTCTATGTTAGTGAGAGGCTTTTTATGTGCATGAAATAATGCTTAAATTGGTATCAGAGCGTACTTGGAGCAGCTAGGCCTGTGAGGATTCAAACTGGAGCCATGCAAGCTGAATAAGATCCGAGGTACTGGGGAACCTCCCATTAATATGGCCAGAGACTGGTCAAATCAGTATGATTTAGTTAGTGTCTAGTATTATATTTCTGATTCCTTCTAGTGGTCAATTTGGCAAGAGAAATGGTATCTTGGAGGTCATTTTTACCTCTGCTAGCAATCATACCTCTCATAATTTATGAAGAAATGGTGTCAATTCCCACCTATGAGTTGCTTCCACACCATTCTGATTACAGTCCGACACCTAGAGTGTGACGGTAATGCTAGTTGCATATTTGTTGGGTTCCGAAGCAGGCGACATGAATCTCATATTCAGAGACTCGTACATGACAAAGTTATTCCCAGTGAGTTTTCTTTCCTTTCTCACACACCTTTTCTATTTTTAACTAAACATCAATTGACTATGCTACTCAACATTGAAAATGCTCCTCAAATTGTATATTAACGTATATGAATAGGGCTTGTACGGGCTGTTATTTAGGGAATGGGTGCTATGGAAAATTTCAACGTATATATGTGAGTTCGGAGGATTTAAATATTGAAATAGATAATCCTGTATGGGAATAGGCCGATAGGGAATTTGTGATGATAACCACTTTACCCCGCAATGGATACAGAGCCGGTTGTTTACCTTTAATCAGTGACTGGGACGATTTCATCATATCGAGATCAAGCATATTAACTATGATAAGATATAGTTTACTAAGTCTAAGACGCGTTCAAGTCAGCAGTCACAGTGCTAGTTTGAGATCCTCCTATCTCATACCTAAATTGAAAGTTCCTCAGATAGTGAAAAATTAGTTGTTATTCCTAATATTCGTTTTCCTGAAAAAGAAATATGGAAGTTATTTTTTTGAAAGTGTTGTCTGACACCCAGAGATGTGACGGTAATGCTAGTTGCAGATTTGTTGTTGTTGGGTTCCGAAGCAGGTGGCATGAATCTCATTTTCAGACACTTGTACATGACAAAGTTCTTCCCAGTGAGTTTTCTTTCCTTTCTCACACACCTTTTCTATTTTAATGTTGCGATGAATTCAATTAGCAGGAATCATGTATCTATGCCCCATTTTGTCCAGCATAACGTTAATTATATTCCCATTGGCATCGCTGTTAGTTTTGAATCATGATTATTTATTTTTTCATGGGCATTCCAGTTGGGTGCCCTGGAATTTGTTTTTGTTTTCTGTGATGAATTCAATTAGCAGGAATTATGTATCTATGCCCCATTTTGTCCAGCCTAATGTTAATTATCTTCTCATTGGCATTATGGTTAGTTTTGAATCGGGGTGCCCTGGAATTTGTACATTTTTCTCTTAAGATTATACCCGCAAGAGGAAATATTCTACATTTAATGCACAAATTTATTAAATTCATGTATTTATTACTGTTGAGGTAGCCATAACCTCCCTCCAGCATTTGGATATCATGCTTGAAAGGCTATAAGCATCAACTAGGCTAAGCTACCGTTGGGATTCTTCTTGCTTCAGCACCTAACTTGGAAAAGGTTGATATTAATAAGCTGTGATGATTCTTCTTGAGCCATGGCCTCCTCCTCTGGTGGAGAATGTCGAGCATGGTGCTCGTAATGTCTACCTAATACCATCACTATGCCTCACGCCACCCGTCGTATTTGGTTCCATCTATTGCTCGCCTTTGGAACCAGAATATGAGTCCGAGTGATACCTTATCGTGTATTTTCCTTTCACTTAATTCGCGATTTGATTGGATCGTTTGGGTTTATCCTGCGTTAAGATTGTAACTCGCCATATTAATTTTTATTTATCACTGATATTTTCTTTTATATTCATAAGGAATAGTTACATTCCGACCTGTGTTAAATAAGATGGAATTAATAAAATCTAATCACATGTATAGAATCCCTTTATCGTTAGAAGCTATCCAGCAGTAAACGGGAAGTTAAGGCTACTACTGATGGAAGAGGATATTATTAAAATCTGTAGGCGGCTAACCTGAATTTGAGCCCAGGGTAACTCGTGGAGTCACCCCCTCATCCCTCTCACCTACGTGAGGCAGTTGATCTATGAGAATTATCATCCCTCTCACCTACGTGAGGCAGTTGATCTATGATAATTATTATGGTAGCCATTTGTGGCTCAGCATGTGGATGATGAACACTCAACATACTCATTTGAGGGTCGATTTCTCCCTTGTTGGACGCAGCAGAGTATGGAACATTTCAGAGAGTTGTGGAGTATGGAACATTGCAGAGAGTTGTCAAGTATGGCGTACAACAGGCTCTAAGTGGCTTCTCTGCCGTGTGTTACAGGTGTAAATATATTAGTTACAGGTGTTGAACTTGCTTGTAACCACATGCAGACCTGTTCAAGTCATATCACTAATGCACGATTTTCTATGACATTAATTGTCATATGGTTGATATAACATTTCATTTATGGTTATGTGATGGTTGTTTTTACGTGGAAAGTTTACGTTTTTTTGTTTTTTTTTTTTAATTTTTATTATTTTTATAATTTGTTATTTATTTTGCACACCAGGGGAAATTAGTCACTTCTATGTACTACACCAATAGAAAAACTGGATAATATAATATGGAAATTTTTTAAAAATATTTTAATTTTAAAACAAATAATTTTAATATCCAAAATTTTTAAAACTTTAGTTCACATTAAGTTAAAAATATTGAGCAATTGAAAGTCAATGGAATAAGGCGACCAAGCGATCGCTATATTCCCTGCAGAGCAGGGACTAATAAAGGGATCAAATCTAGATATCTTTAGACACTTGGTCACATTCATATGCACAAATCAGGGAATTAATTGATGAAGCTATTCATTGGTGCTTTATACTACGGGATTTAACTTTGGAAATGACATAATATTTCGACATGCCACATGTCGAGTGTCTAGGATGTGCATCTCCCAACTAGTTAGCTATTGTATATTTAGAGAAGTAGAGAGATGCCAACGCAGACAAAATTACTCAAATTAGAAAATGGGATAGCAACGCAATAGAGGAATTTATGAAAAACCATGCCAGATGTTATGTGTCAATTTTTGTTTTCTGTTCAAAATTTAAAAAGAAAATGAAAAGATCAATAGGAAAGTCCATCAATGTGAATTAAGCATGGAGAATTTGAATCCACCGCTTATTTCACATAAGATGGAAGTCTTTGGTCAACGGAAACTTTATTTGGAACAAAAGAGAAACAAAAGGAAACAAAACCATCTTCCCAAGAGGTAGAAAAGCAACCGATTTCCCATGTTTAGAGAATTGGTTGTAACATAAATATATAAATAAGAACACTCTTTAATGTGTACATAGGAAAACTCCTTATTGAGGGTGGGGTTGGAACGTTGTAACTCGGGCTTGTATATTATTAGTAGTTTGAATTTAAGATAGAAGACCTACATCTTTTTGGAAATCTCAATGGAATAAAGGTGCCATACTATAGTTTGGCATTCTGTGAATTAGTGTAGTTTTGTTATTTATTTTTGTTCATGTGAAATTATTATTTGTGATAAGTTTGAGTTTTTTCTACGCTGATGATAAATTAGATATAAGGATGTATATAATTTTTTCTAATGATTTTTCATTTTAAGATGATATATGTATATTAGTTTTAACATGTTATTGAATTTATGAATTATTTATTTCAATTCAATAACTTATTGTTCGATCTTATATCTAATTTATGCAGTCATGTTCCTAGCTAGGACAATACGAACTAAGTGTTAATAACAATATATCATATTTTTTTGGGTATTTAGATTAATTTAGTTAGAATTTACTAAAATAAATATGATTTATTTCTTTTGGTGGCTAGCCAAGCCCACACATCGCTTGGCAATTACTATACCAAATGAGAGTAGGTCTAATTGGGATCCGCCATCGGGAAACTCTCCCTTTGTTGTAGGAGGATTTTTTCCACCTATCAACACTACCACTGAACAATAACATTGAAACACTATGAGTTGATCATCAACGATTTAAATACAAAGGCATGCATAAATAATTCATTAGAATAAGATAGTGTCATCCTCAATTATACAAGATACCAAAATACCACTAAAATACTATTACCAATTAAAGATGAACCATCCACCCAAATGTCATCATTAGATTTGTTTTTTCCAATGATTAAACATTGATATATAGCCAAAAAATCACTCCAAAATCACACATTTTCCAACCAACCAATGATTCAATTTCCAATCCACATCAATATTATCAAAACATCGATATGTCAAGTTTTCAACAACCAATATTCACTAAGTCCTTCAAATGCTAATCAATATACAATATTGATTTGCAAACAATATTCAAATGTTAACAATTAAACATCAATATAAATTATCAATCATCTATCCATATCAATATGAAACAATCAATATCAAACTAAAATTGATCAAATTGCTCAATACCAATCAACAAACATTTTCCATTCATAAAAAATCATCCAATGTGATTATCAACAATCAACCGAAATGTCGTAAGTTATGAGCAACAAACAATATCAATTACACTAAGAATATATCCAAATGATAATGATCAATATTGATTCACTCAAGGCATTCAATGATTACAATCAATATCAATTCCACAACCTGCATACAATATATCCTCCAAATCTAAGTATCTTTGCAATCAACACTTAACAACTTCATATAAGATGGACAACCTTTTTCAACCCTGATAACAAACAATTAAGCATCCATTTTCGAAGCAACAATCAATATCCAAGTTCCATTCCTTGAAATCAATAATACACCATCAACAATCCAAAACTTTGGGACATTTGAGCGTTAACATCCATAATCACAACAGAAATTCACAACTAGAGCAACATTACATTTACTAAGTCCATTCACTTAAGGAATATCAATGTATCATCCTATTACATTTACAATATAGAACTAGAATATCAGTGTATCAACCTATTTCCTATAGTTTATCAATCAAGTATCAATCTCTACAATTCATGAATCTTAATTCTCAATCAAGGAAATTATTTGCAACAAACCTCGAGTACTATTCATAATCCACAACCAAGATGTAGTGCCCCTAGACTTGTGTAGACATTGAGGGTACCTGTTGAGTGACCCGGCTGATTGAAACATTAATTAAATAACCTTTTGACCTTATTTTTTTGAGTATGTGTATCTTAACTGTTGAGGTAAATGAATAATTGCATATGTTAAACGATTAGCTATGACTATGGAAAATTATGTTGATGGATAATGCTTAACGACTAGCTGTATGGTGATTATGTATTTAGCGACGAAATGTATATTTGATAAGATGAATGAGCAGTTTGAATAAATCATAAATGTTTAACAATGCTAGAGTTAGAAACCAGATGATGATTGTTGAGAACAGTGCTACTAATAATTTGTTGCGAGAAGTGTGTGTAGAAACAAGTGAGACGGTTCACCAACGGACACACAAAGGAACATGGAGGGTCGTAGAGTACGGGTAAATCACACACAGGGGAAGCGACAACGATGTCAACTTCCGACAAGAATACCACGCATGAGCAGATAAGCATTGATCCGCTTGCTCAAGAGGAATGCGTGAGGACGTACGAGGTGGGCCACGACGGAGCTGGTCACGTACGAGTTGAGGGGCGCGCAGTGAGAACGGACTCACTCCTCAGCGCCATTAGTCCCTAGATAGCATGTAGACGGAGGATGGATGGTAACGATTCCTAAAATCCCTACAAGAGTTCCCGCAAGTCAAAATGGAAAGATGGTGGCAGAAGGGCCCAACGATGCGGTACCCTGTCAAGAACGGAAATAATGGACGCAAGGACCCAACGAGGTGGTACCATGCCAAGGAATGGAAACCATGGATGATTGGACCTGACGGAGTGGTGCCATGTCAGGGGATTAAAAAAATTAAGGAACCAGGAGCCCAACGATGTGGCACCGTGATCCTAGTGAGTTTGATTGTTAAATTAAACTGCATAAAAACTTAGGAGAATAACTCTAGATTATTACTTAGCAAATGCATAACAATAGCTTACACATTTGCACATGAATAGTTATTTTGTTGAGCATTTAAATTAATAGAAATTATTATTTAGGAGCAAAATAGATTAGACACCTAGTCAACTAAAAACTAGGAGTTGATTAAAATATGTGGGGGACAAACTAGAGCAAACTTAGGGATGTAGGTGCACTTCCCAGAGAAACTGACACTTGGATGGGTGAGTGTTTTAATTAAATAAATAATTAAAAATATTTAATTATGCATGAAGCGACATGTGTCGCAGGAGATTTCCCTTTATAAGGAAGGCTTAAGGAATGGGTAAGGGGGCCCATAATTTGGACGATTGTCGTAATTTTCGAATGCCTCAAAGACTTGCTGCTATCTAAGGGTTTGGCTTAGAAATCCTGGTGGGAAGGGAAGCCCAAGCTGAATTTCTGAAATACTTGTGTGAGCTCTACGACCCAAAGCTCGGGGGAGGCCATGCGAATGAAAGCATGAGCCTATGGTTGGGTGGCGAAGCTAACGGTTGCTTCGCCTATGGTTAAACGAGCTTTGCTGGAGGGATCCTACGGAAGACGCAGACAACAATGGACCAGTTGGATCGGGTTGACAGGTTAAGGTTTGCTTATTTTTGTTAATTTATTCACTCTTTTATTTTATTTTTCCAATAACTATAATGGCTAATTTGTTTGTATGAAGTTTTTAAAGTTCCAGGTTCAGTTCAAGGGGACCCTAAAGGAGGGGTCCTACATTTGGTATCAGAGCCGGTCGAGCCTTGAGGGCACTGGACTCATATTTCTATCAAGGGTTGTCGGTACCTTTGTCAAGTAAGGAGTGATCCAGATCGACGGTGTCTCAACATATTCATCTCTAAGTAGCTGGTCGACGGAAGCAGGTTCAATTCTTTAATTATGTTATCTTGTAAGTTCGTGTGGTATAATATGTGAATAGGTGTGCATAAATCTAATTGCTGAAATCAATTGACTGAGAAAACAAAAAAATATACAAATCTTTAGTTTCAATTTTTATTTAGACGAATATAGAAAGTACCTTCCCCTGGTTTTATTTATAAAGTCTTGTAAAGAATGTTAGTAGAGACTTTCAGATATCCATAATGAATTAAAACTTTGCATTGTTCTTTTAATCCAAATTCTATTGTAAATTTTTGGCAGTGAAGACTGCTCCTTTCTTTAACGGGAGTAGATCTCGACTAGATTTCTGTGATTTGTTTAAATAAATTAAAACGTGTGCAATCCCACTGATTCCCTAAAGGCTCCAGACCTTGAACAGAGTCAATATTCGATTGTCACTCTCTGTCAAGACTCAGATTGAGCCAAGATATTCAGCGTTATACCTCTGAGGTAATTCCTTCTTGATCTCTGTCATTTGACCGCTATAAACTCTGTGTTGCCTTAAATTTTGAAATCAATTCGCATCCCAGATCTTGATGGGAAATGAATCCCGGTTGTAAGATGTTAATCCTCTGTTGTTTTAAATTTAAAAAACGAATCACATTCTATATCTTGATCTTGGTGGTAATATTTTAACCCTCCGTTGTTTAAAATTTCGAAGGGATTCACATTCCAGATTTTGATGAGAAATGAGTCTTGGTTGTAAGATTTTAAACTCTCTGTTGCTTTAATTTTCAAAATCAAGTTGCACTCCAAATCCTTGATGAAAAATTGAATCTTGATTGTATAGATCTTGAAACGCTATTTGCGCATTCACAAACCTCTGTCATAGGTTAATAAACCATATTAGTATTAAATATTTCCTTGAATCTCTGTCATAGGCTAACAAACCCGATCATATCAGATGGTTTCTTGAAACTCTGTCGTAAGTTAATAAACGAGTTTCGTATTAATTACTTTCTTGAATCTCTGAAAAAATTTCTTTAAAATCACTGGTTTAACCGCCATGCACAAGATCCTATAGATCCTCAACACCAAACTTTGTGCAAAAGTTTCTATTTACTAGAAAAACACCCTAAAACGCCCAGTTCAAAACGAGATCTGGTAATTGGGCCACTAATCTTCTTCCAGATCTTGTGATTGTGATTTAATTTGCATCGAATCGTTACTGCACTGTATTTTTCTTTCTTTCTGCAAACCAAAGTTTTCATACCTAGCGGCTTTCTTCAACCATCCTCTCAGAACATGAATGTATTAAAAGTATAATTAGTATTTTATTCTGTTTGAAGTTTCTTTTTCTAAGGGGCTTCTACCTCTAAGACTTTAGACGAGGATAATAATCTTTTAGTGTTATTAAGTCATGTATATTACGATATTGGCAACAATGAAGGCTCATTTATTTCATGTTTCCTGTTTTTTTTAAGACTGAAATGTGCGATGAGAAATTGCTCTGTTTCGGATCTCATAGTTTGTCTCCCAACTCTGCTAACGCTCCAAAACTTGGAAAAAAAACAAACAAACAGTCTTTTCCTATCTACATGTAACTAGGGCGGATTGCCCAAAGGATTTTTATATTATTTACTCTGGAGACCTTTTTTTTTTTTTTTCCTTTTTCTTGTTTTGGGGGAAACTTCACCTCTTGGAAGTAGTGGTTTAGGTTTTACGATGGAGGATCTCGGTCGATAGACTTGCGGAGAATTTCTGCTGATTGAGCTTTTCGAATTCGTGGTTTGATTTTCAGCTTTTGAAATCCGTGGTTTGATTTCCTTGCATGTTCAGTTTAAGGAATGAAAATACTAGATCTAGCTTGAAAGTGTAGATCTCTGTGCTGTTGAAATCGTGTTTCATTTAATTCTCTGTCTTCTTGGATTGTAGATCTGAGGGTTACATTGAAATGCAGTAAAAAGTAGGTTGTCTTATTGAAATCAGGTTCCAGCGCATTACGCATGCCTGTTCTGCCATCTTGGATCGTGGATCTTTGGGTTTATACTGAAAATCGCAATGGTCTTTTTGTAAGTTAGTTACTGGTAGAAAATCACCGTGTTAATTATTTGATGGTTTGAAAACACCGTGACCTGCATAGATATTCATATGCCAGAATGAAAATCGCAGGGATGCTGCTTAGATGTTGTTGCTGGTAGGAAATCAAAGTGTTTTTCTTAAATGCTGTTTGCTGGAGGAAATCAAAGTGTTTTTCTTAAATGTTGTTTGCTGGAGGAAATCACAGTGTTTTTCTTAAATGTTGTTTGCTGGTAGAAAATGGCCCTGTTATTTATTCACTGGTTTGAATGCACCGTGACCTGCATGCTGTGAAAGGAGAACTTATTTGCTGAACCCAAATAATATTTTTTCTGTGCTAGATTGTATTGTTATCATATTTTAAAACGTTGCATCGTAATCAGGGCAGGGACGCCTTATGGAAGCGTGGGCCTTGAAGAGTTTATATAATGTATGTTGTTATATGTGAAAAAAAAAAATTGAAGGCATTAGATAGTTAGAGGGGTCGGCTAAGGATCAGTTAACTATTTTATTGTTACCCATATAGAGATAAGAGAGTATTAATGCCTTGCGATTATACAGTGCGTTCTGGAAATTTACAGTCTTAGATTTGGTTTTAGAGGGCTTTAGACTTCTGTTCATAATTCCTGGAAATGGGTGTTCAAACCTTTTGTTTAAATTGAAATTCTAGATCTGATTTGTGTTCAATCTAAAGCTTACTTTATAAATTACGCGATATATGCCTGTACCTTTCGTATTTCTGTAAACCTTTTATTCTACCGCGGGCTAATATATGATGGATTAACAAAACAAACATTACATAACATGTTTGCTTTCGTATCATAGCCAAATAAATCTTGTAAGCGTTATTCCATTTCGATGGGATCCATTGTTTAAATATCTGAAAATGCATATATATATATATATATATATATATGATTCTTGCCTTTAAAAAAAAAGTATTTATTGTATGTATTTGTAGTCACACATATATATTCACGGCCAAATAAAACTTGCAACTATTATTCCATTTCAATGGGATCCATTGTCTAAATACCTGGGAATGTATATATATATATATGTTTTGAGCGAATAAGAGATTGAAAAATGAAGACTTTTTAGAAAATTGAATGTCATAATTATATTGATCAATTAGAACAAGAAAATAAAATATCCCTTATTGAGTAGTAAGATTGTTGTAGTCGTCGAATAGATTATAAATTAAGCCTGTGTTATTTAAAGTGAACTGCTTGATCTATGAGTTAATAGAGTTGAAATTCCCTAACTTATATCTACCTATCACTATGTTAAGTTAGAGTTCGTGCAATGGGATGAAATGTATGCGTTGATGTTTCAATGTGTTGATTTTGTCAAAATAGAATATTAATATATATATATATATATATATATAAAGAATTAAAAGTATATATGTAATTTTTAATGGTAGGTAAATATAGTGATATAATTTTGAATAACTGTGATATTAGGGTATATATATATATATATATATATATATATATATATATATTTGTATCATAATGCTGAATGTTAGTTAAAAGCAATGCATGATGTGTGAGATAAAGTGCACATATAAAATGTGACATTAGTGAATAGAACGATTTATGAAATACAATAAAAAATGTTATTATATATACGCATGGGTTACATACAAGAAGTATATATATCTTGTATATATATGTATATATTTCTTGTTAGTTAGGTTGGAAGTTATGGTTTAGTTGTATTAGAAGTTACATGTTATGTTATGTATGTAAAAAAAAACAAGGACCAAGAATATGGCTTAATAAATGGGTTAATGTTTATATATATATATATATGGATTGAGTTATGAGAATAGTTTTATGGTTCGTAAGTCTTAAGGAATTATAATATATTTATATTCACAAAATACTTGACTTATAATATATGGAGATTAAGGTATTTTATATAGTACTATTATTATGGTTTATTAGTTTATGTATTAAATATGCTTGCTTGAAGACTATGTATTGGTGGAGTGAAGGTGTAATCCATTAAATTATAACTTGTAGAAATTAATTGTATCTTATGTAATGCCCCTAGAATGACTGTGGACCTTAAGGGAACCTTTCGAGTGACCCGACTGAACAACTTCGATATAATGGTCTCTTGAGCCTTCTTATGCCTTAAATGATTGAGGACAACCTGATGATGTAAATGACGACAATAATTGATAAATGAATTAAGGAATTAAATTCTATGTGTGGAAAGGGATAATTGATTGATTACATCTTGATTAATGATTAGCCCTGATTGATCAAGTCAAAGTGCAGTAGGACAATTACAGTCCTAGCTCTGCGACTTGGGAGGACGCAACTGAGATGCATCGTAGCTTTCCATTTTTTTATTCTGAACTTCGGGACAAAGTTCTAATTAAGTAGGGGTGTATGTAGTGCCCCTAGACTTGTGTAGACATTGAGGGTACCTGTTGAGTGACCCGGCTGATTGAAACATTAATTAAATAACCTTTTGACCTTATTTTTTTGAGTATGTGTATCTTAACTGTTGAAGTAAATGAATAATTGCATATGTTAAACGATTAGCTATGACTATGGAAAATTATGTTGATGGATAATGCTTAATGACTAGCTGTATGGTGATTATGTATTTGGCGACGAAATGTATATTTGATAAGATGAATGAGCAGTTTGAATAAATCATAAATGTTTAACAATGCTAGAGTTAGAAACCAGATGATGATTGTTGAGAACAGTGCTACTAATAATTTGTTGCGAGAAGTGTGTGTAGAAACAAGTGAGACGGTTCACCAACGGACACACAAAGGAACATGGAGGGTCGTAGAGTACGGGTAAATCACACACAGGGGAAGCGACAACGATGTCAACTTCCGACAAGAATACCACGCATGAGCAGATAAGCATTGATCCGCTTGCTCAAGAGGAATGCGTGAGGACGTACGAGGTGGGCCACGACGGAGCTGGTCACATACGAGTTGAGGGGCGCGCAGTGAGAACGGACTCACTCCTCAGCGCCATTAGTCCCTAGATATCATGTAGATGGAGGATGGATGGTAACGATTCCTAAAATCCCTACAAGAGTTCCCGCAAGTCAAAACGGAAAGATGGTGGCAGAAGGGCCCAACGATGCGGTACCCTGTCAAGAACGGAAAGAATGGACGCAAGGACCCAACGAGGTGGTACCATGCCAAGGAATGGAAACCATGGATGATTGGACCTGACGGAGTGGTGCCATGTCAGGGGATTAAAAAAATTAAGGAACCAGGAGCCCAACGATGTGGCACCGTGATCCTAGTGAGTTTGATTGTTAAATTAAACTGCATAAAAACTTAGGAGAATAACTCTAGATTATTACTTAGCAAATGCATAACAATAGCTTACACATTTGCACATGAATAGTTATTTTGTTGAGCATTTAAATTAATAGAAATTATTATTTAGGAGCAAAATAGATTAGACACCTAGTCAACTAAAAACTAGGAGTTGATTAAAATATGTGGGGGACAAACTAGAGCAAACTTAGGGATGTAGGTGCACTTCCCAGAGAAACTGACACTTGGATGGGTGAGTGTTTTAATTAAATAAATAATTAAAAATATTTAATTATGCATGAAGCGACATGTGTCGCAGGAGATTTCCCTTTATAAGGAAGGCTTAAGGAATGGGTAAGGGGGCCCATAATTTGGACGATTGTCGTAATTTTCGAATGCCTCAAAGACTTGCTGCTATCTAAGGGTTTGGCTTAGAAATCCTGGTGGGAAGGGAAGCCCAAGCTGAATTTCTGAAATACTTGTGTGAGCTCTACGACCCAAAGCTCGGGGGAGGCCATGCGAATGAAAGCATGAGCATATGGTTGGGTGGCGAAGCTAACGGTTGCTTCGCCTATGGTTAAACGAGCTTTGCTGGAGGGATCCTACGGAAGACGCAGACAACAATGGACCAGCTAGATCGGGTTGACAGGTTAAGGTTTGCTTATTTTTGTTAAGTTATTCACTCTTTTATTTTATTTTTCCAATAACTATAATGGCTAATTTGTTTGTATGAAGTTTTTAAAGTTCCAGGTTCAGTTCAAGGGGACCCTAAAGGAGGGGTCCTACACAAGAAGATGATCTATAAACCAATATTGATAATCCACAATCCATAATCAAGGAAATCATCCACAAAAATCAAACAAGGGTTCCTAATTTGAGTCATTCCAATTATCATTTATTATAGTTACAAGCATCATCAATAAATCAATGTTTTTCATTATTTGCAATCAATGTCAATATCATCAATCATTAATTTGGAATTAAGACAACCATTTACATTAAAATGGAATTAATACATCACCATCACAACCAATAAAACCAATCATTTACAAACAAGGTAGTCAAATACCAATGTTTCACTTCCCATTCTCATAAATCATATGCAATAATCATTGATAGTCAACATTTGTTAATGGATTACCATCAAGTAATCAAATGTCCATTTTTTAACACTTTGTCACTCATAAAAGGTACTATATTAACCTAAGAAACCCAAAAATTTATTGATAGACAATTAAGTTCTAACATGAGGTAAGAATATTCTAAACATGCGTTGTAATCCAAAATATTCTAAGAAGTTTTAATATCAACATTAATCATAATCAAGGGCTATTTCAATTACTTTTACTTGATAACTTTAGAGGTATTTCCAAATGACTTGAGAAAACTTATACAATCATTCCAAATCCTTACCATATTGTTTCAAAAAAAATAGTCATGCTATACTAAATTTTCTATACCAGTTTCAATACAAATGTTCAAAGTAACCCTTTACTCTTATTCTCAACAAAATTATAAAGAATTTTGAAGGTGTGGGCATGCTAATTTCGAAATCCTAGCTATTTTATTTGTCATTTTTTCAAGCCATATTCAAAAACTCACATTACATGTATATCTTCTTTCTATTTAATTCCTTATACAAATATGACTTTTGTTCAAGATGATCCAAGGGTGAAATCATTATATGGCCATTTCACCACACATCATGTATTCCCTCTTTGATTGGTCTCACCATGTGCAAGATCAATCACCTTGAAATAACTTTATGCTCTCTTACACTTGGTAACTTCAATAATGTAGAAGAATATTTATCTTAGTTTAACATAATTGAGGTCAACATCATTATCATTGGAGGACAATACAAGAAGTCATACTACCTTAACATGCTCCTCGACAATCTGATACTAGAATATGCGAAATTGGTACTCAACTTTTATATGAATCATGTTTTCATAAAAGCTCCTATGGATCCACATTTTAATAGGTGTGTAAAGTAATTACACAAACCTAAGTCTCTCTTTTGCATTTTTCAAGGTTGCTCCTACAAATCAAGCTCGTGAAATTAAAGACTTTAATGATCCACAATCTAGTAGTCAAAGACACAAAAAAGTGGAAGAGAGTTACCAGTTAGTATTGTGGCAAGCATGTATGTGAAGAGAATAATTTCCACTTAAGGATCCAAGATTTTGAAGAACATTCATCCATTCATTCATTCATGTAGGCAATGTTTCAACATTCATTTTTTTGGTAGCTATAACACCTCTATTGGCAATGATACTTTCAAGAAGTGCTTCATGCGCTAGATATGTGTCCAATTTTATTTTCTATATATTGTGTGGCTCATAATAACAAATATGTAGGGTTTTGGACTAAATGGGTTATTAAATATATATGCAATGAATATAGGATTTCTGCTTCAATTATTTTTATAAAATATATAGTATGTACAAACTTAGTAACTTAGATTCGTCTAGGAAACCAACGGTGTTCATGGCAATGATTGCAAAGGTAGATGACATCATTACACTTTAGAATTATAGAGTTGGACATACAAACTTTGGATCCATGCAACACGTGAGCACCAACAAGATGGTTTAATGAATTCCTTCCATCCACCCTCTAAGTGGTGTTTGCTAATAATGCCTACTATGGATGCATGATGTATGGAAAACACATGAATTCAAAGTTTTGTGGACAAATGGTTTATTATGACACTTAAATAATAAACTAAACCTACAACAAACACTGTACTTATTTTGAGAGTTAGAGAGAGACCAAAAGTTGGATATCTCCCACTTGCACATCTTTATATCATAATCTTAGGCATACATTCCAGATAAAATTCATTCTAAAACCTAACTAAAGAACCACAAATGCTTCTTTGTGGATATGATGAAGAATACAAAGCCTATTGTTTGTATGATACTTCCACTTGTGATCTCCTCACTTATCAATAATGTGTTTACTGAAAACTTCTCCCAATGACCCAATGATCCTCTTTCAAACCTTCTTGAATATTTTTCTATTGAATAGGTGTTCATAGACTCTATACCTCTCGTGGAATACTTTGAGGGAACTCCCATAGTTTCTCCTACTGCTCCAAAATTTAAGTCCAGCAAAGAAACTACCATTATTCTTATGGAATACACTAACATTACCATATATTAAGTTGATTTTATTCTCATGGAAGACACAACCACTTTTGTATATGTAGTCATGGAAAATGTTGCATCCATCCTTCCTTATGTAGACAACATTAAAGAGGTGGTGTATAAAATGTGAAGTCCTACATAGAGTGTTAAAGACTGCATCATTAGCATTAATTACTTTCTTGAGTTGGGGTAATAAATAACATAAATCATAGAAAGATTCAACATAAAATGAAAGAATATGATGAGATAGGACTATTTTGAGGGGAGGAATATTCGTGTTCGGACTAGATAGGTGTATACCATGGATGGTATATGTACTTAGTTTATGAAAAAAATATTTAGAACAAGGACTGAAGATGACAACTATAACTTGCACAAAACAATGTAGGTGTAGGAGAGTTTGTTAGTATAATTTCCTCCTTAACATTAGATAGAAAGTGAGGTTTTTTAATCAGTTACTCAATTAATTTTAGAACAATTAAAAATATATTTTCAATGTTTTATTTGGTAGATACAACTATACATTAAAATCCATTAAAATTAGTGTTTCGATGGGTTCGATTATGGGTATGTTACACTAGATACCTATTAAGCCACATTAATGGACGTAGGTAATCAATATTATGACAAATCCAATTCTAATTTCAGTCCATCTAGCATCAATTGAAGTAGTTGGCCCAACACTTCTTAATAGTGTAATTTCACCTATAGTTTGAGACTGAGATGTAGTTCCACCAGTAGCATAAAGGGCAGAGCTAGTAGTAGGCAAGCTTGTAAAGGTAGTAAATATATAGGCATAGTATTTTCCAAGAATTGACCAGTATATTCTACCATCATAACTACCAAGGTTGATCCATGAGATTCCACATGACTATATTGACTCCTCTGAACAAAATAAGGAATCAAGAAACACATTGTCCATTTATGTCATATTATCTCCACCCAACTAGGTGTTCACCTTCAGTAAAACACGTTAATTACTACTTTTGATCAAATATGTTTATCCACTATACAAAATTATAGGGTATAAGAAAATTACTATTTATATTCCTTCATTCATTTAGTAGTTAGCCCTTCATGAGAGCATAAACTTCATATAAAAATCCTTTATGATTTAAGGTTGATATTGGTTGTAAAAAAATACAGATCTAAAACTATAATGGTGGTAAAGCATTGCATAAATTTATTTCAAACTACCCTTGATGTTGGATCAATAAGTACATATGGCTTTGTGTTTGGACTTGAACATTCTACCTAATTGATTTGGCAATGAATAAGAGAGTAGAAAACTAATTTGGGAAGAAAAACATATACCATGTGGTTGTTAATAAGGAATACTAAGGGCATCATCTAAAACTACATTACAAATGGGTGTGTTATCTTGACACCTAATTAGTGATACTATGAACCTCATTTGGTTCAGAGTGTTTGAATAACAGAATGATGAAAATAAGGAAAAATACAAATGGGTCGACATGAAACGAAAATGAACTGAATGAATTGATGGATTCCCTAGTCAAGCCCATAAAGATAAAGTTGCTTGAATGTTATGACACAATAGTGATTATATGGATTAATTGTCCTTAGGTTAGGCTATACTATATGTCCTTATAACATGAGTTATAATGGGTGTTACATGACTTAGAAGCAAATCCAATTTTAGTTTCATCCATGACAGAGCCATTTTTTTAACCCAGTTTACCCTATAGAATTGAGAGAAAAGTAATCATAGCATATGATTAGGCATCTTTACTGGTTATAGTTCAATCTTGAATTTTAATAGAGAAATATATCTAGTAAGAGAACCCCATGGATCATGTGTATCACTCATTTTTGTAACTCTAATCCCCACTATCCAATTGTAAAATACCCATATCCGTAAATGGATCCAACAAAGTCACATTCTTAGATTGAATACAGATAAGAAAATTGCATATCATCAAAAAGATTTTCATTAGAATTTATACTCACCTAGTTCTCCAAGTACTTATAATCAACACAAACTGGGGTTGCGGTCAATTCCCTTCATTTATTTTGAAATTTTACTTCAAATATTAATTTAAATCACATATAGTCTCTTCATAATGGGAATTGGTCTCAATAACTTGTTTCTTTTTCACCCACTGGTTAGTGTAGTTCTCAAGGGGATATTTTATCATCATGTTTCACCCATACATTTCCATGCCAATCCCCATCTAAAGGAGAAGAAAAATCATAAGTAGGGTTGAATGATCCTACTACAATTGCAACAACTACAAAATGTTGAGCCCCAACAATATTCCCATTGCCAAAATTCCCAAAAGTATTAGGGTCAACAACATGTTTTCCTGTATAGCCATTATCCCTCTCTACTATTTTAACACTGAACTATATATGAGATGAAAATGCATTGCTCTAATGTAAATTAAGAAAATAATATTAACTTCTAAAGAACATTAACAACTAGGACAATAATATTTGCAAATTCATCATTTATTATCCTCTGTATTTGTGAAAATTCTTACCAATGAATTATTTAAAAATTTACAACGAGATATGAAATACAGTTCTCAAACATTAATTCTAGTCCCCATTACAAAGCACATGTTGGATACTTTTGGAGTAAAGTGGCTAGTTGTGACAGAATAAAACCCTCTCTATGCATATGATGGAAATGTGATCATAAACTTTTTTAAGTACACAAATATAATGATAGAGGGACTAGAGAATAGAAACCCATAAATGGGTTAAACCTTTATAATATCAGGAAACCATCCAACTACTATTACACTTGGTCCAACCTGTATCATCTATGTCATAGTGGTTTTTCATAGCCATTGATTTGGTATGAATATCTTGCATACACTCAGAGAAATTTCCTTTCAAAAAAATCCATATTTATTTTCTTTCATTGCGCACTAAGTTCCCCAACAATGATACAACAATATCCAAAGGCACACTACTCTTCTCACTATCTATCTGTGAAGTTCTGAATAAAAAATTCCCAACAAATTTTCAAGAGAAACAATTTGTTTTCATTTTAAATTTCTAGGATGGTCAAAATATAAGAACAAAAAACTTCAGTTAAATTGCAAGGCATTGTCAAACCATTTGAGCCACAACAATTAACTCATGTTTATATCCATCGAAGTACAAAAACTAGAATCTTTAGAATGTTGCATGTAAAATCCAAATACAAGTCAAAGTGAATAAAAACAATGAACCATGATTTTTTTCCCATTGATTAAGTGTCTCTCAAAGAGTATATCGATCAATAAAAATAATGTTTTCACTAATACTTACCATCCCTTTGTCATAGTTATAAAATTTCCAAATGATATGTCTAGGGAGAACATAGTGTTAAATATGCCTCTGTTGACCATATATAAATGATTGGTTTTACCTAGAATCTCAATTATCTCCACTTTTCATTAAACGATATTAGTGTCCATATCTCACCTCCCCAATAAACTCTTCAAACAATCTATCAAGTATTTATCTTTTAGATATAATATAATTTCAGATTTGATATGTACATATTTCATATTAATGTTGAAAATCTCAATTATACAACTGTTGAGTCTCTATCTAATTGCAATGCATATCCCACATTGTTTCATCCATGTTGTGTAAAACCCTTACTACAACTACACAAGGTTTCTAAAGTCAACCGATAATTATAATAATTATTGAAGGAAAACATACACACATTTTTTTTAATTGCCGCATTTAAGTCCTCACGAAAATAAGCAATAATTGTTTTCATTCATGACACATTCATGAATTTCGATATTCATAAATCCCCTACATGGCTAAATAAAATGGAGTAGGTGTAATATAAAAACATTGGAATGATAAATTAAAACTTATTCTTCCAATTTATTGAAATTAGTTTGCACTTTTTTTAGGTGCAATGAAATGGCAATATTGGTTTTTTTCGCGTAAACTGAAATTAGTTTACAACTATTTTTTTTCTATGTGCAAATGAAATGACAAAACGTTAATTTTGTCACATAACATTGCCTCCATAATTAAGCATGATGTTACATTTAATTTTATTTCACAACAAATCTAGAAACATTTCGAACTAAACAAAATGCCTTGTAGGATGCCAACAAGCCACGCAAACATTCGTGCCTTACTTATTTTCTTGTGTGTGTATGTACACACACATGTGAGGTTTGAGTCTTCTAGAAATTATCTGGTTATACTGAGATACAAAAAATAGAGGATCATGGATCATGGATCATGGATCATAGGGGAAAAGCTAATTTACTCATGAAATGTAAAATATTATAGTATCTCATTGAGGAGGATGCTTACTTTCCAAGTGCAAGATTAATAATTATGATGATGAGGTAGTTTATATTTTTAAAAGTTTAAAAAATATAAAAAAGAAAAAGTAATATTATTCAAATAAAATATACACAATAAATATATGATTTTATAGATATTGTTAACATCTAATTTTTTTTTTTTAAATTAAAATGTAATGTATACATAATTATATTATAAACATTAATAGTAATAAAATGGCTTGGTTCACTATCTTAGAATATATCTAAATTTTTTTTAACTCTTTCCATGAGTATATTGGATAGTACACTAGATGTTTGTAACACATCAATAATACAAGCTTAAGAATAATACAATTTTAACAGTTTACGTCCCAAATGTTTTTCTTCCCAAATATATTATGGAACCAAGAAACAGAGAATGATGAACATAATATAAGAGTGGAGAGAGAAATCTATATGTTCCCATATAAGGATATACCTTTAGATTTTACTTCACATGCAATCATTATATCAGGGAACATTAATTCATGGGATATACCATATTAATTAAACATTCCAACCTATAAATTAAAATGTAGCAATAATTTTAGCAATTTATGAATAATGGAACATCAAACCAAAATTCATAATTTCTATGCAATACTTCTAATCCACAACATTATACAAATTAGAATTTAGCAATAATTTTAACAATTTATGAATAATGGAACATCAAAACATAATTCATAATTTCTACGCAATACTTCTACTCCACCGCATTATACATATTAAAATTTAGCAATAATTTTAACAATTCATGAATAATGGAACATCAAGCATAAATACGTGTAGAAGAATATTGGTATGCATTGAGTGTTCAAATATTCCTTACTCCAAATAGCTCCCATCCCAATCCAAGCCTTTGCCAACTCTAAATGTGACAACCAGATCCTCCCCACCGTAATTAGGGAAACCTTACTTTCCCTAATACCCTCAAGCTGTGTGAGATCACAACCTCTATCCATTGAGAACTTGCCAAAAAAATTTCTTTCTTTCCCCCATTCTAAAAGATTCCCCCTTTCTCCTTGTTTTCCCCTTGTTATTACCCCCCCCTTTTCTCCCCCTTTAGACACCTCATCCTACCCATGCATATTCCCTATTCAATATTCAATATTATTTATATTCCCTTATATTGCATGCGATACATGTCCATGCGTGTTTAGCATCAATTTTAAAATAAGTTCCATTTATTTTATTCTATGTTTATTTTTATTTATTTTTAAATCACTCCTTGTGACTTTATCCCTCGACCCTTTTATTGTTCACATTTTTTTTAATTTTTATTTTATTTTATGTATATATAATATACATACACACATATATACATATGTGGAGATACATCTATTTTAATTTTAATTAGTAACTTTGTATAAATATAGATATGCATGTATTATTACTTTTTTTTGTTAATATTATGCGGTAACCACCTCCATGAATTTTACCCATAGACTGATGAAGGGTACTAATACAATTTCAAAACTGAAATTTATCATCAAGGAGTAAGGATTTCGCACCCTTACTGCATGTCCCCTTTTCCACACCATATTAGTATGGAATCTATGTCCTTGTCTCCATGACACAATTATGTTATTGAAATATTTTGCAAGATGAGGTTTCACACCTCTACGAGGACAAGGTTGTGTCCCACACCCTTATGTTGGCAAGTTGGCAAGGTCTCAATTTAATGACCTGTTCCTACACAAACACTAACAATTTGAATATGCCAATAATAAAAATGACACATCTGATTAACTTAATTAACTCAGTCATATGGTCCCCTCCATGGCCTTATTATTTATCATTTGCATCCCCTACAAGCTGAATTTATATCTTCAACATTGATACATGGACTTCCGCACCCTTCATGGTTCCATTTTGCCACAAGTAAGTCATCTTTTCCTTGAACAACTCATACTTGTTTTCCTTGTTAGAACCTTTCAATCTATTACAATTTATCAAATGTAAAGAAAACAAAATCACAATTTATAAATGCCATTTTAAATCCATGTATCACTCAATTACCCAATAATATCCTATCATCATATAATTCATCATGATATTTCAAAAACATAGATACTCTCTCTCTCTCTCTCTCTCTCTCTCTCTCTCTATATATATATATATATATATATATATATATATATATATATATTCATATATTTATATTTATATTTATATTTATATTTCAATGTGGTTCACAACCCTGGAGAGGAGTTGCTACATCCACGGGAAGAATTCACAGGGGGGCCAACCGAAGGGGCCTCACCCCACTGGCTCTGATTACAGAGTCTAACCCAGTATCACTCAATTACCCAATAATATCCTATCATCATATAATTCATCATGATATTTCAAAAACATAGATACCTCTCTCTCTCTCTCTCTCTCTCTCTCTCTCTCTCTCTCTCTCTCTCTATATATATATATATATATATATATATATATATATTCATATATTTATATTTATATTTATATTTATATTTCAATGTGGTTCACAACCCTGGAGAGGAGTTGCTACATCCACGGGAAGAATTCACAGGGGGGCCAACCGAAGGGGCCTCACCCCACTGGCTCTGATTACAGAGTCTAACCCAGTGGGGACATCGAGTGACGCCCTTATATATCAATGCATAGCCACCTGAGGATTTGACCCCAAGACCTTATGCTTACAACTCACAGCTCTTAACCACTTGAGCTAACCCATCAGGCTATATATATATATATGCTTACAACTCACAGCTCTTAACCACTTGAGATAACCCATTGGGCTATATATATATATATATATATATATATATATATATATATAAGCGTAATATGTTCAAAGCATCATTTCAGATATAATGTTCCACACTTTACAACATAATGTGTCCAAAAAAATTTAGGATGATTATGACATCCTTCTTGACTATGCATCGCAAAATTATACAAGAGGGGCATGACATACTTTCCCTCTTAGAATTAAACTTCGGCCCTGAAGTTTCTTAAGTGATCAAAATAGGTATTTGAGGTACATAAATGCCTCATTCTCCGAAGTAGCAGAACTAGGACTCAAAGGTCCTATTGGACCTTTAATTGGTTCATTAGGTGACACCTGAGCTGACAAGTGTGATGGTCCAGTATACATATTGTTTCTTCCTTCAAAACCCCCTCATCTAAGACTTGTTGTCTCAAGAATTGTAGATTGATGCTCAACTTTCCTATCATGAACAATGGCATGAATTCTATGGGCTCTTCCCATATCTCCAACAATGGTCTGGCTTTGACTACAGTGGTGCCTCAGGTTGCTTCTTAGGACAATCCCACTAAAAATGCGGTCCACCACAACTCCAACAACCACCCCGAGGAGAAGTCTTTGGGGTGTTTCTAACTAAATCTTGAGAACTAGTCTTAAATGTCTCATTTCTTTGCACAACCAAGGCATTGCCCCTTCGAACTTCATGGTGCTAAAAAAAAAAGGATTTCAAGATACCTGCATGGGTTCCACCATGAGTTTTGGGTAGACTCATACTATCTTGATTTTCACCCTCCCTAAACAACTCTTCTTCAGCAATGATAGCTCTTCAAATTGCCTCATGCAAGGTCTTTGGAACTAATCTACGAACTTTCTACTTAATACGGGGATTCAATCCATAAAGAAAATTTTTTACCTTCATATTCTCCATTTTCAAATGTGAAGCATACCTCAGCAATTCCATAAATCGAGCCTCATACTCTAACATAGTCTTTGTCCCCTGCTTTAAGTCATGAAATTCATTCAATTTTCATTCCAAGTACTCTTTAGAAAGGTACTTCCTACGAAATTCATCCTCAAATTCTTGCCATGTTTTAGTAGAGATGTTTGACCCCATTTGTGCTTCAAGGTGTCTTCACCACAACAAAGCACTTTCCTTTATCTGAAAGATGGCCATTCCGACCGTTTGGTTACTGGAATAATTTTTTAATGAAAAGCACAGATTCATGTTCTCTAACCAGGATTCAACTACCTCTCCTTTGGTTGTGCTTTGAATATAGGTAGCTTCAATTTCTCTAATTCCCTATGCAAATCATCCTCGTATAATTGATAATGGCCCTTCCCCTGTGTGGTGGTACCAGCCATAGAAGCATTATCTCCAGGCCTACCAGGTAATGCTTTCGTAGTCCTTTGAAAGAACTGCATCATGTCCCTGGCTTCTCTAATAGTTATATGATCCAATTCACCACCCAAAGAAGGAGGTGGTGGAGAAGGAGGTTGGTCGGGTTTCCTTTCTCTCCTAGGTCTCACCATTGTCTATATGCAACAATCAACACATTAGTATGTGTATATTTATATGTATATATATCCCATCAAACAATTCACATTTATTCAATCATCTTATAATTTAGTGTGTAGGCTTAAGGCGGAGTGTTGAACACGCTTTGATACCACATGTAACAACCTTATTACAACTACACACGATTTCTAAACTCAAGCGATAATAATAATTATTGAAGAAAAACATATACACACAATTTTTTTAATTGCCACATTTAAGTCCTCACGAAAACAAGGAATAATTGTTTTGATTCATGACACATTCATGAATTTGGATATGCTTAAATCCCCTTCGTGGCTAAATAAATTGGAGTAAGTGTAATATAAAAACATTGGAATGATAAATTAAAATTTATTCAGCAATTTACTTCTAATTTGAAATTAGTTTGCACCTAAATTTTCTTTTACATGCAATGAAATGGCAATCTTGTTTTTCTCACATAAAGTGAAATTAGTTTGCAACTAATTTTTTTCCTATGTACAATGAAATGGAAAAACTTGACAAAACAAGATTACTAATAGGTTGCGATCAAGCCACAAAAATATTCATGCCTTACTTTTGTTTTCACAACCAGGGGAAACCTACATATGTACATAGCGGAGCTAGAGCTGGAGTAGATCACTATGGGGCAAGTTGAGTCACAGTAAACCTGGGTCAGGACCAGCCTAAATGTTGGATGAAACACACCCCTCCCCATAAGGTTTGAACAAGTGAACTGATGGGGACTAAACCCCACACAAACCAATTGGTCTACACCTCATGAGTTGTATTCACGCCTTACTTATTTTCTTGTTTTAAACATATTTTATATAGAGAGAGAGAGAGGTGTGAGTCTTCTAGAGATTATCCATTTATATTGAGATACAAAAGATATAAGACCATAAATTATAGAGGAAAAGAGAATTTACTCATGAAATGTAAAATCTTATAGTATCTCATTTAGAAGGATGCTTACTCTCCAAGTGCAAGATTAATAATTATGATGATGAAGTAGTTTATATTTTAAAAATTTTAAACAATATATAAAAAGAACGTAATATTATTTAAATAAAACATACACAATAAATGTACTATTTTATAGATATTTCCAACATATATATAAACATACATATATATAAACATTAATAGTAATAAAATGGCTTGGTTCACTATTTTAGAATATATAAAAAAAATCTTGCCACGAGTACAGTGGATGGATGTAATAACAAGATTAAGAATAATACAATTTTAACAGTTTACGTCTCGAATGTTTTTTTTCCCAAATATTTAATCATTCTACTTACAAGCTACACAAATAAAACAATCAAATGGATAAATCGCAGCATGTCTAGGTGGCGTTAAATGAATTGCAATTATACAAACAATGATGAACATAATAATATAAGAGTGGATAGAGAAATCTATGTGTGCCCATACAAGGGTATACCTTTAGATTTTACTTCGCATGCAATTATTATATCAGGGAACATTAATTCATGGGCTATAGCATATCAATTAAACATTCCAACTTATAATAAAGTGTTTCAAAAAATGGAATTGAGTGAAATATTTAACTAAAATAATGATTTATTAATATAATCACTAATTTCCTTTTTTTACACGGATCAATATTTTTATCATATATATATATATAATAATTTTTTTTTATATAGATCAATACTAACCAAAAAAAATTTAGCTATTTTCTACAAAAATATTAAAATAGACTTTAACAAATATGCGCACAACTTCCTATTAAATAATTAAAACCTACAAAAAAACATGTTTGAAAATAAATCCAGTTTCCATTTGTATGCATAATAATTGTGTTTTCCTTTAGCTCCAAACAAATTAAAGATTTTTAGGAAACTTTTTTCTATTAAATGAATTCTTAATATAATGTTAATAATGAAAAATATCCAGGGTTGGTAGGCATGGGGGAGTCATCCTAGACTCTCTGGGGAACAAGAAGAAAGAATTCGCTTGGGGCAATGAGAGGAAAACTAACAATGCAGCTGAATGGATGGGCCTTATCAAAGGCATGGAGATAGCAATTAGCCTTGGAATCAAGAAGCTCTTCATCCTTGGATACTTTCTAATCATAATGAGAGAAGCTAGGCGTATCGTAGCTAGAAGAAAAGATCCGTCAACCAAAATGCACTATCTCCTTCAATGCATCAGTACTAAATTCCAAGAACTCAACTTCTTCCACATTCTGCGAGGGTTGAATGAAGAAGCAGATGCGATGGTGAACCTAGGAGTGGGGCTAGATTATGGATTACTAAGGAATGGGAATGACTCCATTGAAACCACTTGGATACCTTAGTTCAATTACAACATTGTGCTATAAGATTCTAGCTGCTCTTATCATTCAAAAATATCTTGATGGATGTCAGACATTTATTTTGCACTCTTATTAAAAATTATGGGAAATCTCCCTTGGAGATTTGACGGCTTATTTCATCCTCGATCTCTGCCTCCACATGCTCGAAGTAATGGCTCTTCAAAGCTCGTCCAGTTGGTGGCCATGCGACCGCTTACATCAAATACCAGTCTTTGTGTTCATTCCGGAACACTCTTTGTCTCGGCTGGGTTTGTGTATTGATCCCGGTAGCATAGCAGCTTCTATCCATTGTGTAGGTTTAGGAATGGTGTATCATGGCTTTGAATTTAGGGATGAGCATTATTTCCATGGCAATGGATGCATTAAGGGGAATGATTCTCGTGGAAGGCACTATAAGAGGGAGTGCGGTTGCAATTCTGCGCGTGGTAAGGGAGACAAGCAGAAAGAAAGTTGGGGCGACTCAGCAGGGTATGAACCTGGACACGGCTCCTGTCGTAGGCACGCAGAGGTGGGAAATGCTATCATTCATGAGGATAAACGCTCCATTTCAAAATTTGAGGTTGAGTTCTTGGACCGACTGAAAGATTTGGAGCTGCAAATGTGACTGGTTCGAGGAGAGAACATGGAATTTAGGAAGGCAATTTCTCAGATGTACAATTTTTCCTTTACTGCACATAATGAGATTAAGGTCCAGTACAAAAGCTTGGCAGGGAAAATTGAGAATATGGAGGAAACTATGGATTTGACTTATCCACACAAGAACAAGAACAAGAAGGCCAAACCAACTGACAGTGAGCTTGAGGTTATTAACAGAAAGTTGGAAAAGATCAAGAAATATATGAACACAGCTGGAAACTATGTGGATCTCTACTCTGAACA
Source organism: Larix kaempferi (assembly GCA_027924585.1). Taxonomy (NCBI): domain Eukaryota; kingdom Viridiplantae; phylum Streptophyta; class Pinopsida; order Pinales; family Pinaceae; genus Larix; species Larix kaempferi. The sequence goes on along the minus strand of BSBM01000289.1, from coordinate 9,646,613 downwards.
GAACTTGGCCGCAAATGATGTGGGAGTAGCCCAGGATGCTGGCCCTTGTTAGAGATTTTTATTGCCCTTTTTTGTTATTCCAAACAAGACTTAGACACTCTGTGGTTTGCAGTATAGGCTTTAGAATTTTGATGGGTCTCTGGTTGGGTTTAATGCCCAGTTTTTGTAAATGAAAGACTTTAAGAATGTTTTTCTTCTGCATTTTAGCTCTGGGTCAGTTTATTAGAAGCTTTAGTTCGCTCAGAACAAGAAGGGAGTTCGATTTCTATTAGCAGAAACATGAAGATGGTGACTTGATTGTTGTTTCTCACATAGAGAAGCAATTTGATCAGTCATACTTAATTGTAACTCTCTTTTTTATAAATTATCAATGATATTAATCGTTTCTGTTAAAAGAAAATAATGAAAAATAAATTCCTCTCAAAGAAACAAATTACTTTATACAATAAAGTTGCGATATAAATCAATTCTTTACACCACCCATTCCGATAATCTTTACCATTTTTTTCCCAACGGGCTAACAAAGAGAGTTTTGTCTAGAATTCATTATTTCTATGCAATAATGCTACTCCGTGGCTTATACAAGATAATATTTAAAATTTAGCAATAATTTTAACAATTCATGAATAACGGAATATCAAACCAGAATTCATAATTTCTATGCAATACTTCTACTCCACATCATTATACAATTTAAAATTTAGCAATAGTTTTAACAATTCATGAATAATGGAACATCAAACCAGAATTCATAACTTCTACGCAATACTTTACTCCACGATATTATACAAATTAGAATTTTACATTAATTTTAACAATTCATGAATAACATAACATTAAACGAAAATTCATAATTTCTATGCAATACTTCTACTCCACACATTTTACAAATAAAAATTTAACAATAACTTTAAGAATTTATGAATAATGGAACATCAAACCATAATTCATAATTTCTAAGCAATATTTCTACTGCACGACATTATACAAATTAAAATTTAGCAATAATTTTAACAATTTATGAATAATGGAACATCAAACCAGAATTCATAATTTCTATGCAATACTTCTACTCCACTGCATTATACAAATTAAAATTTAGAAATAATTTTAAAAATTCATGAATAATGGAACATCAAGCATAAATACCTGTAGAAGAATACTGGTATGCCTTGAGTCTCAAATCTTCCTTACTGCAAATATTTGGGGCCGTCCCAATCCAAGCCTTTTCCAACTGTAAATGTGTCAACCAGATCCTCCCCACCGTACAAAGGGAAACCTTATTTCCCTGAGACCCTCGAGCTGTGTGAACTCACAACCTCTCTCCATAGAGAACTTGCCGAAATTTTTTATTTCTTCCCCACCTTCTCAAAGATTCCCCCTTTCTCCTCGTTTTCCCCTTATTATTCCTTTTTCCCCTTTTTGCCCTTCCGATACCTCATCCTCCCCATAAATATTCCCTATACAATATTCAATATTATTTATATTCCCTTATATTGCATGCGATACCATGAGTGTTTAACACTAATTTTAAAATAATTTCCATTTATTTTATTATATGTTCATTTATTTACCTCGACCGTTTTATTGTTCACTTCTTTTTCAATTTTTAATTTTATGTATATATAATATACATACATATGTAGAGATATATCTATTTTAATTTTAATTAATAATTTTGTATAAATATAGATATACATGTGTTGTTATTATTATTTTATTTAATGTTATGCGATAACCCACCTCCACGAATTTTACCCATTGATTGATGAAGGGTACTAATTCAATTTTGAAACTGAAATTTATCATCGGGGAGTAAGAATTCCACACCCTTACTACGTGTCCCCTTGTCCACACCATATAGTATGGTCTTCGCGTCCTTGTCTCCATGACATAATTATGTTATCGGAATCTCCTGCAAGACGAGGTTCTGCACCTCTACTAGGACAAGGTTGTAGCCCACACCCTTATGTTGGCAAATTGGCAAGGTCTCAATTTAATGACATGTTCCTACATAAACATTGACAATTTGAATATGCCAATAATAAAAATGACACATCTAATCAACATAATTAATTCAATCATACGGTCCCCTCCACGGCCTAATTATTTATCATTTGCATCGCGTACAAGCTGAATTTATATCTTCAACATTGATACATGGACTTCCATAGTCTTCATGGTTTCATTTTCCCACAAGTAAGTAAGCTTTAGGAACAACTCATACTTGTTTTCCTTGTTAGAACCTTTCAATCTATTGCAATTTATCAAATGTAAAGAAAACAAAATCACAATTTATAAATGCCATTTTAAATCCATGTATCACTCAACTACCCAATAGTATCCTATCATCATATAATTCATCGTGATATTTCAAAAACATAGATACCAATATATATATATATATATATATATATATATTCAAAGCATCATTTCAGATATAATGTTCCACAATTTACAACATAATGTGTCCAAAACAATTTAGGATGATTATGAAGTCCTTCCTCACTATGCATCACAAAATTATACAAGAGGGGCATGACAAGTTGAATATCATTGCTATGAACTTACAACAGGCATGAAATTACAAATGGACATATTGTATTACAACTTTTTTAATACATGATCTATTAGTCCATGAATTATATTGGCAAGTAGTTGTTAGGAACCCATGTCTTTACTTTGTTAGTATATTGTTGTTGGACCCATATGCTTTGTAAGTCGTCCTGTAGTATTTGTTGATCCATAGTTTGTGTTATTGTTGTTTGGAGCATATGCTTTGTAAGTCGCTCGTAGTATTGTTGATCCATAGTTTGTATTGGCCCATGGTTTTGACCCATAGTATTGGCACCTAGACTTAGTATATAAGTGTGTGTTGAGGCCTATGAAGCCACAATGAAGTTATTTGTATTGAGCTTGCTCAAAGGAGGTTGCCCCCTCGAAGTGGCCTGCGATCAATATAAAAGTGATTTCGAGTTCTGTTATTTCTTCTATTTAGTGTGTTTTCATTAATTACTTATTGCAGGTTCATCACATTTGGTATCAGAGCACTTTCTTGGGCTCATTGGGTGGAATTTATACCAATTTTTTTTCACATCTATTGCAACTTCGGATCTGGGAATAATCCCTATCCGCTTAACTATGGGAAGTACTTGGGCATAAGACCTAAAAATCATTGTGAGGAGTACCACAAGAACCCCAAAGTAGCTGGCCCATTGAGAGGACCTACCAGCGAAAAGGGCAATGACCCCTACCTGATTGACTAGTTCCCAATCATGAGGTAAACCAAGAGCTGTCGTTTGTGGCAAACTAGATATCAATTTTACCTGAGCTGTGGAGTGAGGGGTACTGCCCCAATACGCAAGCCGTCAGACAACATTGGTGGCTGAGTGAAACCCCTAAACTGTTAGGAAGCCGCACATACCTGGGGTCCATATCTATTTTCAGCTGAATTGTTGTCGATCGTTGTCGTGCCATTTCAGATCCAGCCGTTTCAAATCTATTTTAGATCCAGCCGTTTTCGATCCATTTGGCATCATTTCAAATCCCTTTGTTTCTTATCACTTCCGCGCCATTGCAGATCTATCTGTTTCAGATCCCTTCCGCGTTGTAGCAGCTCCATTCAGGTTTTTCTCCATATCTCCCTTGTTTTCACTCTGTTTTCCTTGAAACTTCCCTGGAACCCCTGTAATCCCATTCTACATATTTCATTCTTGAGGACGCTATCCCAAATTCCACTTCCCAAACCCCGAAATCCCACATTTGTCTATTTTTAGGGCTTGCCATAACTTCCTCAGATTTTACCCAATCACCTTCAAATTTTACCATAGAGTTCCTTTCCTAATTTTGCTTCTTTGTCCCTCTCTGCCAAATTTTCCCATTCTTTCACCCTGCTTCTGAAATCCTCCTTTTCTGCTTCCCTGTCCATTTGACAGTGTCCAAAACCTAGTCAAACCCCAATTACCCTTCAGATTTTTTCCCAAATCCATATTTTCCTTTACTGAAACAATTTCTATTTTTGTTTTTCTACCCACTCAAAAAAAAAAAAACTCCTAGTTATGGTTGTCACCCACGCAGGAGCAAAAACCATGGAAGAAGCACTTGCAACCATCCAAGCCAAACTCTAGGACCTTGATGAAAAATTTCTCAGCCTCCATCTGGAGCATTCAGCCATGAACAACAAACGATAGTCCAAGTCTTCATCACACAATGGGTTCTCTTCTTCCAGCAATTTATGTGGTCCGAAGCTTGATTTTCCTTGTTTCAATGGTACTGATCCGACTAGATGGATCTATCGTGTAGAACAATATTTCAGTCTGCATAATACCTTTGATGTCAACAAAGTTCCACTTACATCCTTTCATCTGGAACAGGAAGCTCTTCAATGGTATCGTTGGTACATCAAGGCTCATGAAGAGCCAAAATGGACAGATTTTTGTTAGCTCCTTTTGCAACGATTTGGTCCCAGTGCTTTTGATGACTTCACAGGATCCCTCACTAAACTTTGCCAAATTGGCACTATGAGAGAGTACCAAAATGAATTTGAGAAACTAGCCAACCACACTGAAGGATTGCCTGATGACTTCTACCGGAGTTGTTTTATCAGTGGTCTAAAGGATGCAATCCGCTCTGAGGTCAAAATGTTCTGTCCCAACACAATGATGGAATCCCTGGGGTTTGCTAAGTTGGCAGAAGACAAGATTGCAGCCCAACAATGCTCCAAACCCACTTTTGTTCCCTTCTGAAATAGGGGTTCTCAACGACCTCCCATTCCACCAGCTTCTCAACCAACTCATATCAAGCATTTGTCTGAAACTGAGATGCAGGCACGCCGAGAAAAAGGGCTTTGTTATAATTGTGATGAGAAATTCACTCAGGGACATAGATGTGTTTAGCAAAATCTCTATCTCTTGGATATGGATTCTCCGCCTACCTCTGAAATCGATGAAGAAGCTCCAGATACAATGGATGCTGAGGTCGATATTCCAGAGCTGCCTATTGACCCTCTGTCTCAGGATGACCAACCAAAGATATCTCTCCATGATTTAGCTGGAATCACCACCCCCCAAACCATGCGGGTCAAGGGTTACTTCAAGAAGCTTCCTCTTACAATACTCATTGATTCTGGTAGCACTCATAATTTCATTGACCCTCGGATCGCCAAACAGGCTGATTGTTTTATCCATCCTTGATCCAACTTTGAAGTCATGGTTTCTAATGGGGGCACCTTACCTTGCAAAGGGAAGTGTCGTAATGTGCGTATCTCGATGGGAGATTATAACCTACGCTCTGACATGTTTTCCTTGACCTTAAGCAGATGTGATGCGGTTTTGGGCGCTCAATGGCTACGCACACTTGGCCTCATCTTATGGGATTTTGCCGAAATTTGGATGCAGTTTTCCCCCAATGGACAAAAACACACATTGATAGGCTTACAACCAGGGTCTCTCAGCATCATCAGCTCACATCGCATGGAAAAAATCCTTAAGAAGAATTCACATGGTGTCATCGCTCAGATCCATTCCATTCAGATGCAACCATCAGTGGTCTCCACTACTCCTTCGGATCTACAACAAATACTAGATCAATATACCAGTGTCTTTGCTGAACCCGTGGGATTGCCACCTTCAAGGCCAGAGGATCATCGTATTCAGCTCCTTCCTGGAAGCGTTCCTACCAACATCAGGCCCTATCGCTACCCATTTCACCAAAAGACAGAGATTGAAATGCTCATTCGGGACTTACTGAAGCGAGGTATTATTCGCCCAAGCACTAGTTCCTTTTCTTCACCAGTTCTTCTCGTCCACAAAAAAGATGGGTCATGGCGCCTTTGCATTGACTTCTGATCACTTAATCACCTCACTATCAAGGATAAGTTTCCAATTCCTATTGTTGATGAGCTTCATGGTGCTCAGTTTTTCTCCAAGTTGGATCTTCGTTCTGGGTATCATCAAATTCGGGTTCATGAGGATGATATCCCTAAAACAGCTTTCCGCACACATGATGGCCACTATGAGTTTTTTATCATGCCCTTTGGCCTCACTAATGCTCCTTCCACATTCTAGGCCTTGATGAATAAAATATTCCGCCCTACTTGTGGAAATTCATTCTGGTATTCTTTGATGATATCCTCATCTACAGTAAAACCTGGGCTGAACATCTCCAGCATCTGGATCTTGTAATGAAACTTTTCTCTGACCATCATCTCTACGCCAAATAGTCTAAATGTGTTTTTGGACAATAGGAAGTCGAGTATCTCGAGCACATTATCTCAGCAGAAGGGGTTCGCATGGATCCTGCCAAAATCACTGCCATGAAAAATTGGCCGCGTCCTCAGACACTCAAGAGCCTTCGTGGTTTTTTGGGGTTGACTGGATACTACCGCAAGTTTGTCAAGGATTATGGGAATATTGCAGCTCCATTAACTACTCTATTGAAAAAGGATGCTTTTACATGGACACGTGCTATTGAGTGTGCATTTGACAAACTGAAACAAGCTATGTGTACTACACCTGTTCTAGCTATGCCTGATTTTTTCGAGCCCTACACTATTGAGAGTGATGCTTGCGGCAATGGACTTGGTGTTGTTCTCCTTCAAGATGAACACCCCATTGCATTCACTAGAAAATCCCTTTCGGGTAAGAATTTAGCTGCCTCTACATATGAGAAGGAAATGATGGCTATTTTGCATGCAGTACAGAAGTGGCACCCATACCTATTAGGGAATCATTTCTGCATCAAGATTGATCACCAGAGTCTGGAATATTTCCTGGAACAACGTGTATCCTCCCCAGCACAGCAGAAATGGGTTATCAAACTCATGGGTTATAACTATGAGATCACTTACAAGAAGGGTAAGGACAATATTGTGGCAGATGCTCTTTCTCGCAAATTTGATGACCAAGGTTCTCTTTCAGCTATTTCTATGCTTGTTCCAAACTGGTTGCAATCTATTCAACAGGGCTATGTCAATGACTCTTCATTATCTCAAATCATCCAACGCTTGGCCAACAACCCTTCTGCTATACCACATTACTCTTGGTATGGTGCTTCCCTGAGATACAAGGGTCGTCTGGTGCTTCCCCAAAGCACAGATATTCAACAGGTTGTCTTCTATGAACTCCATGCTTCTCCATCGACAGGGCACTCTGGGTTCCTCAAAACGTATGAGCGGGCACAGCGTAACTTCTTTTGGCGGGGCATGAAAAGGACAATTCAACAGATGGTGGTTGAATGTGATACCTGCCAGTGCAATAAGGGTGAAACGACACTCCTTCTGAGATTGATCGAACCCTTACCCATACCTACACAGATTTGGACAGATATTTCTATGGATTTCATTGAAGGGCTCCTAAGTCTGGAGGGAAGACAGTGATTTTGGTTGTGGTTGATCGCCTCTCCAAATATAGTCATTTTTGTGCTCTCAGCCATCCCTATACAGCCTCCTCAGTCGCTCAAATTTTCCTAGACCAGATATTTTGTCTTCATGGCATCCCTTCTTCCATTGTCTCGGATCGTGATGCGACTTTCACCAGTCATTTTTGGACAGAACTATTTCGCCACACTGGCACCAAACTGAAGATGAGTTCAAGGTATCACCCACAAACAAATGATCAGACTGAAATTATCAATAAATGCTTGGAAATTTATCTTCATTGCTTCACTTCTGAACAATAACATCAGTGGGCAAAGTGGCTCCCTCTCGTTGAATGGTGGTACAATACCTCTTACCACACTACCTCTAAAATGACCCCATATGAAGCAGTCTATGGTCAGGCACCGCCAGTTCTTCTTCCATACACCCCCAGCAATTCACCAGTTCAGGAAGTTGACACGGTCCTTCGCAACCACGATCAGATTCTTTGCATTTTGAGGGACAATATTCACATGGCAAGAAATCGCATGAAGCAACAAGCCAATCAACACCGTTCTGAGCGCACTTTTCAAGCAGGTGATATGGTTTTTCTTCATCTCCAGCCGTACAAGCAATCCTCCCTGAAACTCAAAGGGCATCATAAGCTCGCTCCAAATTTCTATGGGCCATATCAGATTCTTCAGAAGATTGGGTCCGTTGCTTATAAATTGGAACTTCCTCCTTCTTCCCGCATTCATCCAGTATTTCATGTCTCTTGTCTGAAGAAAGTTCTTGGCACCAACATCAGAGGACAAACTATTTTACCCGAACTGGATAATGAAGGATCCATCCTTTTAGAGCCGGAGGGCGTCCTCAATAAGCGCACTCATTAGCTTCGCTCTCGCTCTATCACAGAGGTCTTAATTCAGTGGCACGGCATGCAACCAGAGGATGCTACATGGGAACCACTCCTTCAGATTCAACAACAATTTCCACATCTAAATCTTTGAGGACAAAGCTTTTTATAAGGGGGAGGGGATGTTAGGAACCCATTTCTTTACTTTGTTAGTATATTGTTGTTGGACGCATATGCTTTGTAAGTCGTCCCGTAGTATTTGTTGATCCATAGTTTGTGTTATTGTTGTTTGGCGCATATGCTTTGTAAGTCGCCCAGAGTATTGTTGATCCATAGTTTGTATTGGCCCATGGTTTTGACCCATATTATTGGCGCCTAGACTTAGTATATAAGTGTGTGTTGAGGCCTATGAAGCCACGGTGAAGTTATTTGTATTGAGCTTTCCCAAAGGAGGTTGCCCCCTCAAAGTGGCCTACGATCAATATAAAGGTGATTCTGAGTTCTGTTATTTCTGCTATTTCGTGTGTTTTCATTAATTACTTATTGCAGGTTCATCACAGTAGTTGAATTCATGCTATGAATGCCCAATAAAGGGAGTTGCTAAGTAATGAATTGAAAATGGGCTAGCTTATTTGATTTTATTTTGTAGAGTGGAATGGAAATCTAACCTAGGTATCTTGAATAAACTCAAAATGTTAGATCATTAATATATAAGCTTACATAGGTTGTTTGGATTGACCTATGGTTTAGTATTAGTTTTTGAAATATAGGGTTTGGGTGCCCTATATTTCTCCTAGACATGTGGTCAAGAACTGAATGTTACATGCCTTCCCACCATAAATTTGGTCAAAATTGGAGAAATGAGTTTATGAAAAAAATACTAAAGAGGTGGTGTATAAAAAGTGAATTCCTACATAGAGTGTTAAAGACTCCATCGCTAGCATTAATTACTTGCTTGAGTTGGGGTAATAAAGAAGGTCATAAATCCAAATATTTAACATAAAATGAAAGAATATGATGAGATAGGGGTAGTTTGAGGAAAGAAATATTCTTGTTCGGACTAGATAAGTGTATACCATGGAGGGTATATATACTTAGTTTATGAACAAATTATTCAGAAGAATCAATTAAGATAACGACTATAACTTGCACAAAACAATGTGTGTATAGCAGAGTCTGTCAGTATATTTTCTCCTTAACATTAGATAGTAAGTGAGGTTTTTTAGTCAGTTACTTAACTAATTTTAGAATAATAATAATTATATTTTGAATGTTTTATTTGGTAGATATATCTATACATCAAAATCCATTAAAAATAGTATTTTTATGAGTTCAATTATGGGTATGTTACACCAGCTACCTATTAAGCCACATTAATGGACATAGGTAATCAATGTTATGAAAATCCAATGCTAATTTCAGTTTGTCTAGCCTCAATTCAATTAGTTGACCCAACACTTCTTAATAGTGTGGTTTCACCTATAGTTTGAGATTGAGATGTAGTTCCACTAGTAGCATAAAGGGTGGAGATAGTAGTAACCAAGCATGTAAAAGTAATAAACAGATAGGCATAGTATTTTCCAGGAATTGGACACTATTTGCAACCATCAGAACTACCAAATTCAATCCATGAAATTCCATTGGACTAGATTGACTCCTTTGAACAAAATAAGGAATCAAGAAACTCATTCTTCATTGATGTCATATTTTCTCCACCCAACCAGGTGTTCACCTTCACTACACCAGGCTTACTACTTTTGATCAGATAAGGTTATCCATTATACAAAATTACCGCGTGTAAGAAAATTACTATTTATATTCCTTCACTCATTTAGTAGTTGGCCCTTCATGCCAGCATAACCTTCATATAAAAATATTTTATATTTTTAGGTTGATATTGGTTGTAAAAAAATACAGATATAAAACAATAATGATGGTCAAGCATTGCATGAATTTATTTCAAACTACACTTTATGTTGGATCAATAAGTGCATATGTCTTTGTGGTTGGAATTGAACATTTTTCCTAATTGGTTTGGCAATGAATGAGATAGTAGCATACTGATTTGGGAAGAAAAACATAAACCACGTGCTTGTTAATAAGGAATACTAAGAGCATCATCTGAAACTGAATTACAAGTGGGTGTGTTATCTTGACACCTAATTTTTGATACTATGGACCTCATTTGGTTCAGTGTATTTGAATAATGGAATGATGGAAATAATGGGAATATAAAAAATACAAATGGATCGACATGAAACATGAATGAATTGATGGATTCCCTAGTCAAGCCCATAAAGATAAAGTTGCTCGAACGTCATAACATAGTAGTCATTGTCAATATTAATTGTCATTAGGTGAAGCTATAATATATGTCCTTATAACATGAGTTATAATGGTTGTAACATGGCTTAGAAGGAAATCCAATTTTAGTTTCAGTCATGGAAGAGACAATTTTTTACCCAGTTTACCCTATTGCATTGAGAGAAAATTAATCTTAGCATATGATTAAGCATCCTGACCATTTATAGACCAATATTAAATCTTGGTAGAGAAACATGTCTAGTTAGAGAACCCTATGGGTCATGTGTATCACTCATTTTTGTAACTCTAATCCCCACTAGCTACTTGTAACACACCCATCTCTCCAAATGGATCCAACAAAGTCACATTCTTAGATTCAATACAAATACGAAAATTACATATCATAAAAAACATTTTCATTAGACTTTATACTCGCCTAGTTCTCCAAGTACTTATAATCAACAAAAAATAGGGTTGTGATCAGTGCCCTTTGTTTATTTCAAAATTTTACTTCAAATATTGATTTGAATCACATGTAATATCTTCATAATGGTAATTGGTCTAAATAAATTGTTTCTTGTTCACCTACTAGTTAGTGAAATCATTAAGGGGATATTTTATCATCAAGGTTTATCCATACATTTCCATGCCCGCCCCTATCTAAAGGAGAATAAAAATCATAATAGGGTTGAATGATCCTACTACAATTGCAACAACTACAAAATTTTGAGCCCCAACAATATCCCCATTACATAAATTCCAGTAAGTATTAGGGTCAACCTCACGTTTTTATGTATAGCCATATATCCCTATATACTATTTTAACACTGAACTATATAAGCAATGAAATTGCATCACTCTAATGCAAAGTAAGACATTAATCTTAACTTCTAAAGAACGTGAACAACTAGGACAAGAATAACTGCAAATTCATCATTTATTTCCTCTCTATTTGTGAAAATTATTACCAATGAATTATTTGAAAATTTACATCCAAATATCAAATAAGGTTGTCAAACATCATTTCTATTCTCCATTACAAAGCGCATGATGAATAGTTCTGGACTAAAGTGTCCAGTTATGGCATAATAAAACCCTCTCTATCCTATGCATATGATGGAGAGAGAAAAAGGGGATAGAGAATAAAAATAGAATAGAATAGGATTGAAATATAATGAAAGAGGGACTAGAGAATAGAAACCCGTAAATGGGTTAATCCTTTATAATACCATCCAACAACTATTACAATTAGTCCAACCGATATCATCTATGTCATATTGGTCGTTCATAGCTCTTGATTTGGTAAGAATATCTTACATACTTTGAGATAAATTTCCTTTCTCAAAATAACCATATTTATTTTATTTCATTGCACACTGAGTTCCCCAACAATGATATGACATCCAAAGGAACACTACTCTTCTCACTATCTATCTGTGAAGTTCTAAATAAAAATCCCAACAAATTTTCAGGAGAAATAATTTGTTTTCATTTTGAATTTCTAATATGGCCAAAATATAAGAACAAAGAAGTTCAATTAAATTAGAAGGCATTGGCCAACCATTTGGGCTACAAAAATTAAATCATTCTTATGTCCAACAAAGTACAAAAACTAGAATAATTAGAATGTTGCATGTAAAATCCAAAGACAAGTCACAGTGATTAAAAACAATGAACCATGATTTTTCCCCATTGCTTAAGTGTATCTCCAAGAGCATTTTAATTAGTAAAAAAATGTTTTCACTAATACCAAAAATGTTTGAGTCATAATTAATGCATATATGCCAGTGAAATTTCATGGAATAACAGGTTTATCATACCCTACAATGTTTTAGGCTGCATATGTGCTACAACGATGCATAAAACAAGTCTATGATCTTGTCAAATAATGATTATTATATACAAACAATACCTTCAAACTACTTCTAGCTTGGCCATTTTCATCGCTTTATCATAGTCATAAAATTTCTTAATGATATGTCTGGGGAGAACATAGTGTTGGATATGCCTCTATTGACCATATCTAAATGATGGGTTTTACACAGAATCTCAATTATCTCCACTTGTCATTAAACCATATTAATGTCCATATCTCACCTTCCATACCCCAATAAATTACTCATCAAACTACCTATCAAGTATTTATTTTTCAGATATAATATAATTTCATATTTGATATGTATATATTTCATCTTAATGTTGAAAATCTCACTTATCAAATTGTTGAATCTACATCTTAATTTCATTTGCATATCCCACAACTTGTCATCCATCTTTAGCAATTCTAGCTTAAGATTGCTATGCATTTACAACATGTGTGAAATTACAAATGGGTGTATTGTATTATAAATATTTTAATAAATGATTTATTAGTTCATGAATGATATTTGTTGGGTATTTTATCTTATTTGCATGAAAATAATGGTGTAGGAAATGGTTGACTAAGTTGAACACAATCGACAAGAGTTAAAGGTCGATAGATAGTTGAAGTCTGGTAGACGAGTCAACTAAGAAATAGTCGAATGGTGCAGATGCCGATGGTAGGTTGACCGGCCATCGACAAGGTACCAACCTTGATAGGTTGAATGGAAGTCGAAGAGAACAAAATCTAGCATGAGTTTGATAGGAAATTTAGACAACTGGAAGCTCAAACGAGCAATCAAACAAAGTTGACTCGGTCAAGGTGACTATAACCGAATGATCAACTAAAATTTTTTAGGAAGTTATGGGTCACCATTAATGGAGTAGTTAGTTGTAACTAATTCAGTTATCATGAATTAGAGTATTACATCTATAAATAAGGTGTGATGAAAAGCAAGAATATAGTGTAGAAAAAGGGATATATAGAGTGTATAAATTCATTCGAATGATATTGTAGAAGAGAATTAAAGATTTCATGCTTGAGTTGTATCTATATATAAAATCATTGTTGTAATTGTTAGTTAAGAGTGTTGCTAATATATGAGCATTTAAGGTCATTGGTTTGTTGGTTATCTTGGTCAAGGGTTTCCGGGGTAATTTATGTGTACTATGTGAATGTTTTGTTTTCCATTATGTAATTATGTTTAACTATAAGAATCATTATGCCTAATAAATGAATAGGCACTTAGATTCCTAACAGTTGGTGTCAGAGCTATATTTATCTTCAAGGAGACTCCTTTGTCATTGAGGTTTTTTTTCGGTTTGGTCCCGGATCTGGGATATGGAGTATACCTAGTTTAAGTGGGATTTCTAGAACACCAATTCTTAGTTGAAAATGGATGACAGTCCGAAGATATAAATTGAAAGGTTTAATGGACATAATTTTAATCTTTGGAATCTTAAAATAGAGGATCTCTTCATAGATAGAGAACAATGGGTTTATGTTGACGCTGGATCAACTCCAACTCCAACTAGTATGTTGAAGGATGATTGGAAGAAACTTGATAGGAAATTAAGGAGTACAATCTGAATTTGCTTAGTGGACACTATATTGTTGAATGTCTCAAAAGAAGACACTGCAAAGAAAATGTGGGGTACATTCGAGAACTTGTACCAGTTGAAATCCCTAGTTAACAAGTTGTTTCTTCAGAAAAGGTTGTACCTTTTGAGGATGAATGAGGGTGATTTGGTCACAGATCACCCGAATGAATTCAACACTTTGCTTAGTAAGTTGTTGTTTGTGGATATTAAAATCACTAAGGAAGAGAAATGTATTAGTCTGTTGTGTTCTTTTCCATACTCATGGGATAACCTAGTTGTGGCTATTGTAATCGATAACACCTCATTGAAGATAAATGATGTGGTTGCATCTCTATTGTCAGAAGATATTAGAAGAAAGAACATAGAAGGATCAAACCACATCTCCTTAATGGTGAGAGGTCGACCGATTGAAAGAGGAAAAGGTAAATCCTTTGGTAGAGAACCAAAGTTAAGAGGCAAATCTAATACTAGGTCTAGATCTCCAATTCAGTCGATGAGAAAATGTTGGAAATGCGGTAAAGATGGGCATTATAAAATAGACTGCAAGTCGAAAGGAGTTGAGAAGAGCAAAGGATCCAAGGAAGCACAGTCGATTGAAGGTAATCCTTCCCAAGAAGAAAAATGAGATGTGTATTTGGCTTCGACAAGTACATAGTCAGATTATGACTCTTGGTTGATCAAATATGGTGCATCATATCAGATGGCACTATTGGGGGTTGGATATGAGTCCATTTTGTTATCATTTTCCTTATCATTTCACACCGTTTTCCCCATTTTATCTGCAATCAAGCATTTCCTTGGAATCATTAGTATGGTTCTAACCCTATGTATTTAATGGTTGTGTTTCATGTATTTTGGATAAATTATGGAAGGAATGTGTTCCTTGTGATTATCTTTATGAGTTTGATTGTAGGTTTTGAGAAGCGTGGATTTTGAACAATTAGGCTACATATCCTCTCAATCAGGTTGTTGATCCTCTAGATGTAGAATAGATTTGATCCAACGGGGTTGCATGAGTCGAGGGAATAAGAAGAAATGTGGTTTCGACATTTTATGGGGTTCATAGCAATCATATGCTATGAATCCACTTATTCAAGTAAGAGGAACCATTCTTCCAGTCATGGATGGGAATCAAGAGAAATGCTCTATTTTCTTAGTTGAAGGATGCGATACAAATTATAGAATGTTGATTGCAACAATATGGGGTCAATCTGATGGTAGTTAAATATTCCTATTTTCATGATTCTATTGAGGTAGTTCAATATTTGGATAAGTCTCTGATTCGACCCGAAGACAATCTTGATATGTGTATGTGCCACATTTCCCATGTCACAAACTAACCCAATCAAAGGAGGATCGGAATACCCTATTCTTTTTATGAGTTTGTTGAGATGTTATGGATAGGGCCGACTCCATGAGTTCGGCCAAGACACTTCATTTTGTATAAATATGCCTCGTTCCTCATAGGCAAAGGGGTGAAGTGTTTTATGTATTGAGAACAAAGATCTTGTCTCAGTAACTTTTGCTCCAACATCAATAAAATTCCTCTTTTACTCCATGTTTGGGATGTATTAATTTGGATTAGTGTAGCTATGATTTAGTTTAGTTGTGCATGATTGAGGAGAGAAGGGACCCCTTTTCCGATTTCAGGTACAACGTATTAGCGTAATTTCATTTCTAGTTTTTCCAATTGTTTATTTATAGATTGAAATCGAATTAGTTCTTGTAAATCGTTATTTGAATTGCTATATGATAAATATTTTTCCATTTTAGTGTGCATGTGATCACTGTGAATTCCTTTTTCAATTCTACAGTGTAGGTTTTATTTATGAAGTGTGCTTTTCAATTCAATGTGGTGGATTGTTTGATTTCTTGAATTGTGACACAAACAACACCTTTCATAGTGGATGAGGAGATAGGTTCTGATATTAAGCCTGTTTGAGAAAACAATAGTTTATTCCTTAAGACATGATTAGTGGTTTGTATTTTGAATACTTGGATTTCAAAACTCTCATAATCAATTGAAAATAGAGTCCTATGTTCAACCTTATATGAAAAAACTAGAGATTGAAATCTAATTGATGTGATTAGGTACATTCATTCTATCTTTAAAATTGCTAAAGTGAGTTTCTTATTAATTTGGTTAGTTCAGGAATCAATAGTGAGTTGGATTTGATACCTACATAGACTGTGCATGTCATCTTTTAAATGAAAAACTTACATCATGTTCGCATATAGTGATTGGTGAAGTTAGTGCTCTAATTAAAGACAATTAATTTCACCAACATTTTGGCATCATTGCTGAGGAATTTGTCAAGGTGCAATAACATAATTTGGTGTTGATTTTCACAGTGTTTCTTTCTTGTAGCATTTATAATGTGACTTGAGTGCAGGGTAAAAAGGGACAGTAAGAACCTGCACATTCAACCTTAAATATTTTTTGTGAGTTCTCACGCTGTTGTATCCAAGGCATGTAGAATGCAGGAATCATAGAAGAAATTTATGTGGTGCGGGTAGAGCCACTCCCATTACTAATAATTCTATAGGTCAATGAGGAAGACTTACCCCCATTACTAACAATTCTGCATGGAGACAAGGAAGAGGTATACTAGGAAGGGGAAGGTTAAATATTCATGAATAGGAAATTCCTCTATTCGAGCCTCTAAGTGATTTTACGTCATCATCAGCATCCATATTGACTGCATTAGATGATCCTCCCATCACATAAATAGTTATAGATGAGATGATTATTGGTCATATTGAGCATAGATATTTAAAATATGAAGCTAGACATAATCCTATCCAAGAACCAAAAGACTCTTCTCCTTCACAATAATCAAGAGCTAGTGGAGACCCTCACTTTGGGGAAATTTCAGAAAGTTCAAAAGAAACTATGGTAGATAAGGAAGATACTGGGTCTAATGTCACATGTGAGTTCCCCATTAAAAATATTAATGGTGAAGCACCTATGAAGAATATTCCTCTTTCATCTCTACCCACTTTCCATGGTTTTTCTTTTGAGGACCTTGACACTTTTCTTTTTGAATTTGATGTCCTATGTCGTAGTCATGATTACTTTTCTTATGCACAAAAGTTGAAGTTTTTTCCTGCCACATTACAAAATGTAGCATTTATATGGTTTATGGGACTTGGAGGTCAAACCATCCATACATGGGAAGAAATGAAGCAAGCTTTCCTCTGTTTCATGCAATTAGGGATACCCCAATATATAGTAAAGAAATGAAAGAACTTTGTGTCAAAATGTGTGATAGGAAGCCAAAAGACCCACCCACTATACATGTCATTGGAAAATTGGCAGATTAAATGCTTGGAAAAACCTTAAGTCCCAAACATAAAGATATGGGTAGCCCAATAGTGGATGTCTACATTAGAGGTATTTTCATTTCAAATACCTTGTTAGATATTGGGGATTCCATTAACATAATGAGTATGGAGATAGTGGACCACCTCAGAATAAATCCTAGAGGAACCCCCGCGGTCTTGGATTTGGCCGATTGATCTACAATTCAACCATCCAAAGTTTTTGAGGATATAGTCATTTATGTTGATTCATGGGAGTACCCAGCTGAATCAATGGTTCTACAGCCTAAATTACATTTAGGAGGATAAATTCTTATATTATGAAGGCCATGGTTAGCCACAATCGATGCCTACATTAGTTGTATAACCATCAACATGATTATATACTATGGAAACTCGACGAAGGAGCTTATATTGTATCCCCCAACCAAGCCTAGGACTAGTTTTGATGATTCTTTGTGGATAGGTGAAGAGGAATGCGACACTCAAATTATACAACCTGTTTTGACTGTTAAGAAAGCATTGACATTTAAGGATGAAACCAAGAATGATGTGATTGGTACTTTCCTTAGTCATCCTGCCTCATCCTCTCAGCCAAATTCTTAGTGCCTAGATGATGTCATGCAACCTTCTGCTCAGGAGAAATATGTGGGATAACCCACCATAGATCCTCCAGCTACAATATCATGCCATGAAACTAAACTTACTAGTATACTGGTAGAGATTGAGCCAAGGAAATTTTTAAATATTAACCCACAATTATCTTCTGAATAGAAGGATCAATTGATTACTCTTTTGAGAGAGAAAAAGGATTCATTTGCATTGGAATATATAGATATGAAAGGTAACACCCTGATCTATCCACTCACCACATTTATATCCATCCAGATGCCCAACCATTTAGGAAACCACAATGCCAAATGAACACTCTTTTGAGAGACATAGTTAAGGAAGAATTCCATAAACTCTTGAATGAAAACTTTATTTACCTCATCTCTGACAGCCAGTGGGTCTCACCCTTAGTGATTGTTCCCAAAAATAATGGGAAGTGGAGGATTTTTGTTGACAATAGGGAGTTGAAAAAGGCCACCTAGAAGGATCATTTTCCCTTACTCTTTATCGATCAGGTTCTCGACATATTAGTAGGATAAAGGTGTTTCTCTTTCCTTAATCGGTTCAATGTCTATAGTCGAGTCCAAATTGCTTTAGAGGATTAGGATAAAACCACTTTCACCTGTCCTTGGGGGAATTTTTCCTACCGGGTTTTTCCTTTTGGGCTTAATAATGCACCAACCACTTTTTAGAGGGCTATGTTGGGGATCTTTTCTGACTTGATCCATGGATGTGCTAAAATCTATATGGATTATTTTACGACAAATGGAAAAACATTTGAGGAATCTCTATCTAATATTAAGAAAGTACTCGATCGATCTAGGGAAACTCACCTCTATCTCAATTGTCTCAACAGTGAAAAATTCCATATGATACTCACTCAAGGGATTGTTTTGGTTCATCACATCTCTGTTGAAGGTATTAAGGTGGATTTGGAAAAAATAAAGGTAATAATTAATCTTCTGGTTCCAAAAACTCAAAAAGAGGTACGTAGTTTCCTTGGACATGCTGGATACTATCATCGATTCATTGAGAAATTTACTAAACTAGCATATCCTATGTTCTTGTTACTTTCTAAATATGTGAATTTTCGTTGGACTAATGATCGTCGATAAGATTTTGCAGCATTGAAGGAAAAATTATCAGAAGCACCCATCATAAGAAGTCTTGATTGTTCTTTTTCATTCCACATATCCACCGATGCATCAGATACTACCATAGGTGCAGTACTTGGAAAATAGGAAGAGAATAATCCCTACACCATCTACTTCATTAGTAAGAACTTGTAACATGTAAAGCTCAATTACACGGTAACAGAAAAATAATTCCTAGTTGTTGTGCATTCAATCAATAAGTTTCGTCACTACATCTTCGGCAATCAGGTTTTCATACACACTGATCACTCAACTATTTGTTATTTAATGAATAAATATGTTACTTATGCAAGAGTGATTAGATGGTTTTTATTGTTACAAGAGTTCAATATTACTATCATTGATAATCTAGGAAAGGATAATGTTATTGCAGACTTCCTTTCTTGACTTAATAATGATAGTGATCCTATTCTCGTTGAGGACAAGTTCCCTGATGAGAATCTCTTTGCAATTTCTACTAATGTTCCTTGGTATGCAATCAATGAAAACTACTTAGTTGCAAGTAAAATCCCAAGTCATCTCTCTACAAGGGAACATAATCATATCATTAGACAAAGTGCCTGATATTCCCAAATTGAAGGTTTCCTTTTCTTCACAGGGCCGGTTTTAGTTATCTAGCATTGTCTGAGAAATGAGAAGATCTATGATATTCTCAAGGCTTGTCATGATTAGCCTTGTGGAGGACACTTTGTAGATAAAAGAAAAGTTCACAAGGCACTAAGGATGGGATATTATTGGCCTACGATGTTTAGAGATGCTAAGAAGTATGCAAAGAGTTGTGATAGCTACTAAAGGATGGGGTAGCTGGGGAAATTTGATGAGATTCCGATTCAAAATCAACTTGTGATTGAGCCATTTGAGAAGTGGGATTTGGAATTTGTGGGGCCCATCAATCCCCCATATTTTTCAAAGGTCCATATCTTAGTTTGTACCAATTATGTCACAAAATGGGTTCAACCCAAAGCAATCTAAAGAGCTACATAATAGGTTGTATCTGATTTTATGTTTGAGGATATTTTTGTCCACTTTGGAGTTTCTCATGGGACAATGATAGATGGTGGAACTCAATTTACTTCTAATTTGATCCAAAGGATTACTCAAGAAGCATAGGGTCATCACACCTTATCACCCTCAATCCAATGGACCAATTGAGAGCACTAATAAGGTGTTGGAATCAATTCTAACAAATATTTTGAAACTCCATCATACAAATTGGGCTATGAGACTCCCTGAAGCATTCTAGGCCTATCGAACTACATGTAGAAATATAACAAGTTACACTCCCTATGAGTTCGTCTACAGTAAGAATGTTTCTTTTTACACTGAATTTAATATTAAGACTCTTAGTACTACTCTTGAAGTAGGACTAGAACTTATGAAGGAACAACAACACCGTTTAGATGAATTTAATCAAGCATATATCCATTAGACCTCTATTGTTGAACAATAGAGGGATGAATGGCATGAAAAATTTATTAAGAAAAGCAATTTCAAGTGATCTAAATTTAATCAAGCATATATCCATTAGACCTCTATTGTTCAACAATAGAGGGATGAATGGCATGAAAAATTTATTAAGAAAAGTAATTTCAAGTGGGAGATTGGGATTTGTTATACGATTCCAGGTTCGAAAAGTTCATGGGAAAATTGTGTACAAGATGGCTGGGTACATATGAGGTGGACACTGTATTTGACAATGGAACTGTGAAGCTAAGAACAATTGATGCAGATCAAACTCGAATTCTTTCCAATGGTCATTGGGTGAAACTTTACCAAAAACCAGTTTCAAGAGAATATTTTATCTGACAGGTTGTTGATATTTCAGGCCTACACATTGTGGATGAGAAGGATTTGCCTTTTACATATGAATATAATTGATCTATTTTCTCTTTTGAAAAAAAATGATAAAAGAATTAATAATAATAATA
Source organism: Larix kaempferi (assembly GCA_027924585.1). Taxonomy (NCBI): domain Eukaryota; kingdom Viridiplantae; phylum Streptophyta; class Pinopsida; order Pinales; family Pinaceae; genus Larix; species Larix kaempferi. The sequence goes on along the minus strand of BSBM01000289.1, from coordinate 9,625,622 downwards.
ATAGAAGGATAATTTTTTATAACTCTTGTCATGAAAACCAGCTTGTTCACACTGCAGGAATCAATAATAACAGAAAACCAGTTTACTGGTTGTTATTACGGAGCAAAAATAAATAAATAATAAAGATAAAAAGTTTGACCGTGAAAACTAGCTTGTTAGCGCAGTCAAATGAGTACCATTTGAAAACCAACATGTTGGCCAATAGTACTTTGAGAAAAAAGAGAGAAAATAATAAAACAAAATCATGATTGAATAAAGGAGTAAATCATCGGTTCTTTGTAGATTTCTCCACTTTTCAGCATTTTTTTTTCATATTTTTAAGAATTCCTAGAATTTTCAGCTTTGTATATGCCGGGGTATTTTGCCTCTACTACCCTGACTATTTATTTTGAGTTTGTTGAGTATGAAATCATTAAGGTTTGAATGGATACAAATTCATTACATGCATGTTTTCATATCAGCTGTAAATGCGGTATAAAGCTACAAGACTATTTCTCTGAGCATCCTGAGCATTTCATGTTTGCAAGACCAATCTGTGAAAGTTTCAGTCAAAATTTCAACTAAGCGTTTTAGCACATAACTGTGGAAGGAAACCGTTCATTTTTGCTAAGATGCAAATCCATATTCTAGCTGCAAATCCATATTTCGAGTTGAAACCAAGTCTTTTTATCATGTATTCCCATATACCACAACATTATACACATCATGGTGAACCTACAAGCTACTTCCAATATACCTCATGGTGGATTTGCAGACGTTTATCTATCACAGTTTTTGCATTTCCACATTTCTGCTAGACGTATGGTTGATTTCTTTCAACCTTGTTTTATTCGCATATAGGTATACACATGTATGCTTCTTTCTATGATTTAATTTTGAAATGTATGTGCATAATCGCTAAATGTTTACTGTCAAATATACTCATGATAATTTCCTAGTGGATTGGTCAAGATTCTAGTTGAGGAGAGGATAGAACTTTGGTGCTTACCACTTGGGTGAATTTTGTATTTGAAATCCATTGCATATCTCGTCATACCCGAGTACATTTTTTTTGGAAGGATCGTACCCACAGAGTTTTGAACAAGTGACCTTATGCAAGTAGTGCCTACAGAAAACCCATTCACCGTCTATTCTATACCCCGTGGGCATACCCAAATACATTTAAGAAAATTTCCTCATGCAAATTTTGAAATCCATCATATATCGCCCCATATCCGAACTTCACTCAAAATAGCATGCCATGTGCAAATTTTTTTATCATATCAAGTCATGATCAATCTATTTGAATCCTTTTGAACTCTAATCCTCCTTGTCGCCTTATCATTATTGAAGCATCCTACCTGTTGGTTCTCATATCCTGATTATCGTGTGCCATGAATTGAAGTATTTCGGATGAGTTGTTGCAATGGAGAGTCCTCTTGTTCGAAGCAAGCCCACCAAAACTTCAATTGTATACAAATATCCTAGAGTTGTGGTGATTTTCACAGAGGCAGGTTGGATAGAATATTTCGAACTCCTACACATATTTGACATAACTGTGGTGAGCGAATTTTCCCATACATTAGATAACTCTTTTTCTAGGGTTCAAGGCATTAACATTCCTGTCACTGAGGAAATTTTGGCTCATGTCACTAGATTGGAAACCAAGGGAAAGCATTGGTTTGAAAGAAGAGGCCCATTGACTGCATTAAGAGCTGAGTTCATTCAGGGTATAGAAGAACAGTTGGTGGGAGATGACAAAGGGGTTTAGAGAAGCTCATTGTCCACCACGTGGTCACAAGTTGCGCTCTATGTACATAATTTCCTCACTTGTAAAGGTAGTTACAAGGTACTCTATAGATACCATTTTAGGATGTTGATTCATTTAAGACACAGGAGGTATGCGAATATGCCATTTTTCCTTCTAAAAATGTTAGAAATAATGAGTTCCAAAATTAAATCTTGCACAAACCCTAAAACTCGTTTGACACATCATGGGTTAATCAAATTATTGGTAAAATATGTGTTGTTGACTACAAAATGGATCTAGGTTACGCTAATTGAAGGAATACGCGAAGCTTCAACAACTACAGATCATAGAAGACCCACCAAATCATCCATGAAGGAAAAATCATAGGGAGATGTTTTTGAGATGAATTTAGTTCTTCAAACATCCAAGAGACTTCAGAAACAAGGTTTAGAGGTCTCACTTCTAGAATTTCTAGACCCCCCAAAAAAGGACACACCATGTTCATGACGTAGAGGTTGATCACAATGAGATATTGGTTCGAGATAAAGGAAAAGATCCTCTTAGATTCAAAGAATATTAGGAGAATGAGGGGGATGGGGATTTCATTGTGGGAGAATAGTCTATGGAATTCCATAAGAGAAAAGCAAAACCTTTCTTTCCCATGAAAAAACCTCTTTATTCCATAACCTATTTCCGAAAATCCTACAAGAAGCTGAAATTAGCAAACAAGATATTGGTAAGGACAAATAAGAATTTAGTGAAAGAATTAAGGGAGGTAAAGGAAAAAATGAAAATTCGTGAGTTCAAAGTAGGGGATAAATACACTCTTTTAGGCTATTAATGAAGAGAAGAACCGTTATCATCCACTCTGTGTGATGATAACAAGCTAGATGAAAAATAAAAGGATGGTAAAACAATTGTTGTAGAGAAAGAGGGGATCATAGTAGAAAGTACTTCTTAGAGTATAACTGAGAAAACAATTCTTGAATATTGGAGCATAAAGCAATGCAATGGGAATATCAAGTAGGATTTTTATAGAGATGGGTTGAGAAGCTCCTATCACAACTGGATGCAGTAGAACCTCAGAAGAAGGAAGAAGGAAGCATAATTCGACAAGCTGAGGTGGAAATTACAAAGTTAAATCAAGCGGTTAAGATGCTTAAAACTAATAAGAAATATATGCATAATCTTGGGCACATGATTAGAGCATATTCAACTCCATCTCCTGTTTACACCATAGATCTGAAGATTTAGTTTTCCTCCTTGCACTAAAGAGCCTTGGTTGCTAGTAATAAATGATCCATAGACAATAAGGACCAATTTGTAAAATTTTATCATGAATGCGATGAATGTGATCATAACTTGCTCTATGAACTATACCTACATGATTTAGTGATGACGGGAAAGAAATACTGGGACCTGAATCCTCTTGTAGGAGATGCCCAATGAAGGGCCTTTGCATCGTATATGAAAAATCAAATATCCTGGAGTAGGGAAATGTATTTCTTGGACAATTCTGAGAAGGTGCAAGGGTTGAAGACTAGGGAAGATCCTATGCCAAAATACCTATATAGGGAGATGGATTAAAATATGAACAATCTAGAGTTTGTATCTACCTTCACAGAAAATCAAACTGTAGTTATTTCCTACTGTGAGAGATGGATTGTTGTCAATAGGTTGGAGGCCATTCTTCACATTTGACAGAGACAATAGTCACTTACCTCTGAGTAAGAGAGAAGAGTTCATACCTCTCTTCCTACATATGGTGTGGCCTTGGACAGGGTTCCTAGGTACCTGGACTGCTTGAACACATTATGGGCACTGTGGATTGGGCTGAAGTTTCACTTTCCCATCCTATGGGAAGATGGGGAAAAGGACCATGAATATGACTATTAGGCAATGGTGATTTCCAAGTTTGGTTTTCGAGGGGTAGATAAGAAAGGCTATTTTCAAATGACTAGGGCTATGTCACCGGCGTATTGGGTTAAACAAGAATGACGTATAAGATTTTATTTGCAAGCAGACCAGGCTCCTAATTTTCAATTAAGATCAAGGAAATCTATACTCAAGGGTAAAGGAGAATAAATTTGTGTACCTTATTTATGAAGGTTGATCCTAGCCATTCCCTTGTCTCCTTCAAATCTGCTCCTTTCTATCAATCCAAAGACCTGCAACACAAAGAAGATACCTTCCTCAACCTAATTTGCCAAAAAAAAATATTGAAATAAAAACATGACATGAATATGAAACTAGTAAATCTAATTCAAATTAAGATACAATAATTATTTATGCCAGATCTCATACAATGATTAACACGAAATATAGGGAAGGGAAAGATGTCCAATCTTTATTAAACATCAAAACAAGTACAAATTGTACCTTCTTCTATTCAACACCATATCGAAACTAGAGCTCCAGGTCACTCCTGCTTACATTCTCCACAAATCCCACTCCAAGTCTCTGAATGCATAGGGGTAGAAACCACTTGAGAATAGTAGTTTCAACACATAGGGATATTAAGATTAATGATAAATATCAATGACATGAATGGAAAAGAGAATAAAAGTTAAGCAATTACTTTAGCATATCGTTACTATGAAAGGTCCTCCTCCCATTTAGTTCATTCCAACCTTTCTTATAGCTGATGAAGGAAGTTAGGAACAGTTACCAAATGGTTAGGGAAGTTGTAACTAAGCATGCAATTCTCAAAACTTCCATAACTCTCTCTTTTTCCAAATTTTTATATATTTTTCATATTTTTTTAGGGAATTTATCCCTAATACAAGGGTAAGGAGCGAATGATTCACTTCCAAATAGTGCACAACCCGCGAATGAAACGTTTTCTTGCATTCGCACTCTATCAAAGGGGAGAGTGTGAATGATTCACACTATACATGAACATTAGGTGTGGATATGCTCATTTTTAAGTATTACAAGTTTTAGGGTATTTGGGAATGGATGATTTTTCACTTGAATGTTCAGGGCCATAACAATAGAGGTCAAATAAAAGGCTCTTCAATCCATAAATGTCTTTTTTTGTGAACAAACAGTGACACTCAAAGTGTCTTCTTTTAGACTGTTGTCAGGGATGTTGATGTATATGTAACTTCGGAATGTATTTCATATATGTATATTGTACTCCTATAGAGATGGTATTATTCCTCTATACAGAAGTGTTTGTATTCCTATAGAGATGTTATTATTCCTCTATACGAAAGTGTCGTCATTTATATTGTAAGTGTCGTAACTTATACTTAATGGGTTATTAGACCACCTTGTTGGGGTAGGCCCTGTATAAGTCATGTGGGTCGAAGGGTTATTAGACCACCCTATTGGGGGTTGGCCATGTGGGTCAAAGGGTTATTAGACAACCCTATTGGGTGTCGGCCCAGTCTGCTTTATGTTATGTGGTTAAGTTGAGGCTGACCTAGTAAAGGTTATTAGGCAAGTCAAGTCAAGTATAAATAGAGTGTGGGAGGCACTCTATTTCATCATTCTATTCTCACACACACTCTTTGGAGAGTGGCGCACTTGTGGAGGAGGAGAAGCTGCTGCAAGGAGATGTCTATCTCTTATGCTTGGGTTGTATCATTGCTCTATCTATATCTGAGGAAGTTATTGGGGTTTTTCATCTTTATGGTTTTCCCCAAGTAAACTCTGTGTCTCTTGTGTACTTGCATTATCGTGTCCTTGATTGATATGCTGTAGATATGCTGTACATGTTGTTCTCTCAGTTAAGATCCTAGATCAAATTGAAGTAAATTCTGAAAAATTAACATGGTATCAGAGCTAGCCTGAAAGAAGGCATGGTATGGCATGTATGACACTTGTTGCACTTGTGATGCTTGGGATCGATATAGCAAAAACAAGTCATCGTAGCACTTTCGCTATAAATCCATTTTGGCGAAGTTTTCGGATCTGAACCTTATACAAGTCGAAGATCAGATCCCCATGTACCTTGTGTCCAAAGGACAACTTCTAATTCGTTGTACTTTGTGTTTTATGATCTGTACAATATAGGGTTTCTGCCTCTTCCAGATCTCAGTCAAAAACAGGTGACCTTGGAAAAAAAGTCATAACTGGGGCTAGGAAGCTCCAAATGAAATTTACTAAAATTGAAAGGTAGTGCATGGACTAAAATTTCTCAAGTAACTTTTTTCAGAGGCCGAAACTGAACCGGTGACACGTGGCACGTCGTACAAGTTCGCTCTCCTGCTTTATCCCATAAACAGGCCACGTTGCGACACTTGGCATAAATCTCTCTCAGAGAATCCATTTGAGGTCAGACCAGTGGGGTTGTAAAGATGACAAGTCGAGATATCACAGGAAATTGTTTCAGACCTTGTGGATCGAAAAGTTCAGAGTTACACCAGAAACAATCAGGTACATATTTCTGTCAAAACAGAATTATTTTTGAGCACCTTCATTCATGGCTTCCAAAATTTAGGGTTTCGGAGAAAGTTGGAATTCTTGTAATCAGAGACCACGGCTGAATGCTATTCATCAAAATCGAAATTTAGAGACCAATATCAAAATTTTTGGTTGGGTAGAAGGCCGGGCTTAATCAAACCCTAGTTCGGGACTTTGATCAGAAAAGTGGAAAATTAGGGCTTCTGTAAAAATGGGAATTTTTGAAATCTGTGACCACGGCTGGAAGCTCCTCAGAAAAATAGAAGCTTAGAGCTTTGGGTCGAACCTTTTGATTGGGAAAAAGGGTGGGATTTATCAAACCCTAGTTGAGGGTCATGTTTAGTGAATTCGGAAGTTTTAAAGAAAAATTTGAGGGGTGAAACTTTGCAGTTTTCAAATTCTAAGTTTACCAGTTTGATCAGCTCATCAAGGCGCATATTTCTATCCTTTCGGAAGTTTGAATTTTTTAGGGTTTCTCTGAAAAACCCTAATCCATCTCAAGATCTAGTTCCTGCAAATCAAGTGGATTGGGTTAATCCTAGAAGAGAATGGATTGGTCATCTGGATAAGTGAAGAAGTTCATGTTTCAGAGGGAGATGAGGCTAAGGCCTTACATAAGAAGATTACAAGCAATCTCGACAGGTATGACTTATCCAAGTATGTTTCAAGATTTGTTCATGATTAACTCTATGGTATGCTTGTCTTCATATTATTACGGTTAGTACAATCTTGTTTAAATTTAGACTTGTCGTATCACCTTAATAAAATTATGAATGCATGATAGAAGATATTCATTGATTAGGGTGTTGACACTTATGATTGTACTAATGCATTATGGTGGTGTATGAGGTTTATGTTGTCCACTAACATGAAAGGTACACCAAAAAAGACAAATCATGTTCTAGTTCAAGAACATATGATCATGGTGACATGAAGACAAAGATTCATCCATTGTCATGGATCACATAGAAGATCCATTTACGAGGTATGTATAACTTGGTTCTATAATGGTTAACCTATGAGATATGTAGGTTACTAGCACAAGTCATTGAAGAAGAACAAGAAGACATCATGTGAGTATGTTAGACATAACTAGCTAACATACTAATCCAAGTATGTTTTTCCTATATCAAGTTAGAATCCTACCTTGTGATAGGATCTCTTATATAAGTATACTTGGCATGATTGATAATGATTATTCATGGGTTTGAGTAATCATTGGTGTAGGCATATTATGTTTCTTACTTTAATTTATGATATGACTAACCATAAGAGTCCTTGAATACTAATGCTTATTATTTCTGTTTGAAATGATCATGACTATACATGTTTAAGATTATTGTGTTTTGATAGTATTAAGATTATACTAATGAATGTGTGATTATGTATGAGACCTCGAGGATAACACAATGATGATACTAATAAGCATGCATAGTGATTAAAGATGGATATAAGTTCAAGAATAGCTAATTAAGGGAGAAAAGATCAAGAGGGAGCAAACTCCAGTTGTTCCTGCAAGGGAGCAAAGATCAAGAGGGAGCACACTCCAGTTGTTCCTGCAAGGAAGCAAAGATCAAGAAGGAGCACACTTCAGTAGTTTTTGCAAGGATGCAGATATTCAGAGGGATTTGACCACTTCTCACAATCCACATCAGAATGGAGTTGCAGAAAAGAAGCAAAGACTGAGAGGGAGCCAACCCAACAAACAAACAAAGATAAGTATTTGAATTATCATTCCTTGCATATTTTATTCCTAGAATTAGGTTGTATATTATGCATATTAGAATAGTTGCATTGATGAGCAATATACTACTAATATACATGGGTAAGTGGCCTATGGCACTGTACAACATTCCATTGCTACTTATCTAGAATGAAACCTCTTTGCTGACATGTTGGGAGTTGTGCACACTCTTAACAATGTTCTGGTAGAGATTGGAAGGCATCTAGAAAGTTACGGGATATGGATAAATGTTGTATTGAAGCATTGGCTAAGATAATTGCATGACTGTATGACATATTTCTTTATGTGTAAGAAATTGTTCTGAAAACTATGAGATGTTTTATAATCATGCAATTTAACTTGTTGTGTAGGAAAGATCGTATACCATCACCTACAAAAGAAGGACTACAACATTTGTTCAGCAACAAAGTTATCTATTGAAAATATTGAAGATATTGAAGTTCCTAAGATCTGGGAAGAATGCCATGATCGAGGAGTACCAGTCGATCATGAAGATGTTTGGGATGCAGTACCAAGACCTGAAGGGGAGTCTGTAGTGACTTCCAAGAGGATCTACAAGATCAAGCATGCTGCAAGTGGTAGCATAGAGACTTTTTCTCCTGTAGCCAGATACACTTCCATTAGATCCGTACTTGCTCTGGATGCAGTGATGAAATGGAAGATACACCAAATGGATTTCAAGACAGCTTTCTTGAATGGTGTAGTTGAAGAAGAAGTGTATGTGGAGAAGCCACTTGGTTCTGAGACACATGACAGGGAGTCATATATGTGCAGAACTTGGTATGGTAGGATAGACAGTGTTCTATCCAGTTTGGGCTTTACCAAGAGTAAAGCGGATTCCAACCTTTACTACAACGTTGAGGAAGGAAATCCAGTGATACTACTTTTGTATATGGATGACCTGTTTATTACAGGTGAAGATAGATTGATTGTCGACACGCAGCGAAAGCTTGCTGCCGAGTTCAAGATGAAGAACTTGGGTATGATGCACTACTTTCTTGGTATGGAGGTGTGGCAGAGTGCAATTGGAATCTTCCTTGGACAAGGGAAGTATGCAGTAGAGATCTTGAAGAGGTTCGAGATGATGGACTGCAAGGCCATGACCACACCGATGGCATCAAACCTGAAGCTTATGTGTGATGCTTCATCTGAGCCGGTTGATATCACTATGTATCGTCAGATGATTGGGTCCTTGATGCACCTGACGAATAGGAGACCAGATATTTGCTTTGCAATGAACACATTGAGCTAGTTCCTGACGGATTCGAGGGGTGTTCACCTGGTTGTTGTAAAGCATATTCTGAGGTACCTGAAGGGTACAGTTGATTATGGGATCAAGTATGATGCAAATCAAAAGTTTAACCTACAGGGTTATGTTGATTCATATTGGGTAGGAAGTGTTGCAGATAGAAAGAGCACATCTGGGTGCTGCTTCAGTATGGGATCAAGTGTGATCTCTTGGTTTAGCAGGAAGCAGTCCTGCGTAGCACTGAGTACAGCCGAAGCAGAGTATGTTGTGATGGATGAGCAGGTTGTAGATGTATTGACCAAGCCATTGGCCAGAGTGAATTTCGAATACTTCAGAGAGAGGCTTGGTGTTCTTCAGATCGACGACACTTAGAGGAAGAAGTGATGGAGACATTTGCTGTAGCCATTCCAAGCATGTTGGAAGGAGGATCCTTCACATGGCTATGGATATAAGCGCTGGATGATGAGCATCAGGATGATGTTCTAGTTTCTGCTCTATATGATCCGTTGGATCATTTATGTATGTAGACAGCATGTTGGATGTTGGATATGATCAGTTGGATCATTTATGTATGTATGCATCATGTTGGATGCTGGATATGATCAATTGGATCATTTATGTATGTACGCATCATGTTGGATGCTGATGGATACATTGTGTGGATCATGTATCTTTGTATGATCAGATATATCATGTATGTTGATGGATACATTGTGTGGATCATGTATCTTTGTATGATCAGGTAGATTATGTATGCTGATGGATACATTGTGTGGATCATGTATCTATGTATGTATCAGGTAGATACATTGTATATGTTGATATGTATCAGGTAGATACTTGGTATGCGTCAGGTGGATGCATTGTATGATCAGGATGATCATGGATGACAAGATTCTCCAGTTGACATCCATCAGGACGATGCATTGATGATGATCAGGACAATCATGTGTACATCAGGATGATGTATGGAGAGTATCAGGTTGATACTCTGTGGCCGTGGACAAGTTTTGCAGATGAGCATATCTGGGAGATCCTATAGGTCGGAGTTGTGTACCCATAACATCCTGGGATGCTCTTTCGAGACATTGCTCTGGGAGGACATATAATAGCACCCTAGGAGATCCTTTAGGTCGGAGTTGTGTACTCGTAACATCCTGGGATGCTCTTTCAAGGTTTTTTCCTATGGCATGTAATTTGCTCCTGGGAGATCTAGACATGATGAAAAAAGCCTCAGATGCTTCAGCCAGGTTTTGCCATGACCACATGTAATTTGCTCCTGGGAGATCTGGACAGGATGAAAAAGGCCTCAGATGCTTCAGCCAGGTTTTGTGGTGGACCACATGTAATGTGCTCCTAGGAGATCCGACAGGTAGAGCTATGTGCTTGTAACAGCCTGGGATGCTTCAACCAGGTTTTGTTGTGAGATCACATGTAATGTGCTCCTGGGAGATCCGACAGGTAGAGGTGTGTGCTCGTAACAGCCTGGGATGCTTCAGCCAGGTTTTGTGATGGGTCACATGTAATGTGCTGCTGGGAGATCTGACAGGTAGAGCTGTGTGCTCGTAATATCCTGGGATGCTGCAGCCAAGTTTTGTGACGCATGTAATAAGTCCTGAGGATTCCACAGTATGGCCAGTGATGATGAAGACCTGCAGGTGGCGAGCCTACATCCAGTATGAAAAAGGACTGGCTCTGTATAACTTCCTATGACAAGTAGATTCAGAGATTGATTGAGATAGCATCAGTAGTGACGATGACGATTATCCAGTGACGATGATCTAGAGAAGAAGACTTGTGCTAGAAGACCTGTGTCGAGAAATACCTTCCTAGTTACTAGGGAGTGTTGATGTATAAGTAACTTCGGAATGTATTTCATATATGTATATTGTACGCCTATAGAGATGGTATTATTCCTCTATACGGAAGTGTTTTTATTCCTATAGAGATGTTATTATTCCTCTATAAGTAAGTGTCGTCATTTATATTGTAAGTGTCATAACTTATACTTGATGGGTTATTAGACCACCTTGTTGGGGTCGGCCCTGTATAAGTCATGTGGGTCGAAGGGTTATTAGACCACCCTATTGGGGGTCGGCCATGTGGGTCAAAGGGTTATTAGACCACCCTATTGGGTGTCGGCCCAGTCAGCTTTATGTTATGTGGTTAAGTTGAGGCCGACGTAGTAAAGGTTATTAGGCAAGTCAAGTCAAGTATAAATAGAGTGCGGGAGGCACTCTATTTCATCATTCTATTCTCACACACACTCTTTGGACAGTGGCGCACTTGTGGAGGAGGAGAAGTTGTTGCTAGGAGATGTCTATCTCTTATGCTTGGGTTGTATCATTTCTCTATCTATCTCTGAGGAAGTTATTGGGGTTTTTCACCTTTATGGTTTTCCCCAAGTAAACTCTGTGTCTCTTGTGTGCTTGCATTATTGTGTCCATGATTGATATGCTGTAGATATGATGTACATGTTGTTCTCTCAATTAATATCCTAGATCAGATTGAAGTAAATTCTGAAAAATTAACAATGGATGGAGAAGTGTCAATTTGAGTTATAACAGATGCCCCCTAATGTGTGAGGTCAGAAGGGAACATGGCGGCTGAAGTACATTATAATAATCAATAGAATGGGATACATAATAAACATGGAAGAAGATTCCAAGAGTCCCAACCCCAACAAAGTACCTAAAACAAAAAAAGGATGTCAGACAATATTTCCCTGGAATGGTTATGTCCATGCTCAAAATGATAGAACATGGCCACCAAACACATTACATTACAGATCCATGGAATATATGTAAATGATGCAAATATCATGGCCATGAAATAATACAGAGTGGATCCATGTGATATATAAAGAAGTGGGTCATGTACATGAAGATGATACACAATGGATCCATGCCAATCAGAAGATTATATCCACAAATAGATACGAAGCGGATCTATGCCAATATGGAGATCACAACTACAAATGAATACATTGTGGATATATTTCCCATCATGCATTAGGATAATAATATACAATTGAACTGAATAATGGTTCCCCTAATGGTACTAATGTCATATGAAGTGTGGTACAGTCTTGTGCAACTCAAGCAATAAAAAAATGTGAGAATGCTACTGTTGGCCCAAGTTCTTCCATCCAAACTACCTAAAGGTACGAATCCTATCCCTGTGAATAGATGAGCTAAAGTTGAACATGGAGGACACTATTTTATTATCGTTCATTGATGTATATCGTTAACAAATCCAAGGTAACCCATCGATGATGATAATGGGCACCAAGGTACCTAATACATTCTAACAAGTGTGAATAGATGTCTTAGAGTTGAACACTTGTAGAATCTATTGGGTAGGAGACATTGATATATTCTCATTACCCAATAGTGAGAAAACCTGCCACTAATGTTTTCAATCCCCAAGGTACTACCAAGACTCTAGACCTAATTCCTAGAGCATAATGAGTTGAATTTGATGGGAAGAGACTTGTTGGAAGGGAGGCATTAAGGAACCCTCCACCATCCAACATGAGAAAATATCAGGGACTAATTTGACTCGGGAAAGGATTGGGGAAAATTTTTGTAGAACAAACCATTGAGTACATCTCCTACATGTACCAAATGGAAATAACACACAGAAGGGACCCCATGAGAAACAACCAATAATGAAAGCTACTAACAAGGGTAAGGACTTCCACTAATGATGAAAATGGAATCCAAGGTACAACATGAATCCAAAAATATGAATATATTTCTTGACATCGAATATTAAGGGAAACCACCCAATCAACGACTAATGATGAATTGGTATCTGTTGAGTGCAAGGTTACCTGACATTGATGTAAATAGTGCCATGGTGCTATCACTCTAGTTTAATGCCTTAGAGCAGGTGAGTTGTCGTCGATGAGACACAACCCACCTGTGAGAAGTCAATGGGGACCTTCCACACAAGCATGAGTTTGAACAATGAGTGCAATGATACATGATGAAAATGAATTGACACTAGGGAATGTACGACACATGAAGTCAAAACAAATATAGAATGGTTGACACATGCTAGATCCTTAAACATTGAGTACGACACAAAAATGACTTGGGAATATTTCGACACAAAGGAACCAATCATATAAACCTGTAATGTAGAATACATTGACAAATTCTCCATATTATTGGAAGAGTAACCAACCAGAGGAGTAATAACTCTACAATCAATGTTTGAATCCTAAGGACAAATACTATAGCCCAACTTGTTGATAGTCTCAAAATTGGTGCTATGTTCAAGGATGACACAACTTGCTACTACTATTAAACACACATTGGAGATCTTTCCCTTCCCTCTCTCTTTTTTTTTAAATAATTGCTTTTGTATTTTTCATATTATAAATCCTAAAAAGGAATAAAATCATGCTATAATACATTGGATAAAATGAGTGTCGCATGGGCATGCAACTACATTCCAAGCGCATGGAACGTGCCTATGCAAAAAGGGATTTGTAGTATTTGGACGCTCTTGAAGCATGTCTTCTCCAGTAAGGGAATCGGGATTAGGAGAATCAATTGGCTATAAGCAACTAAAGGCTAACTGTAGCGAGCATTAGAATTAAAAGCACAAGCAGTTGTATGCAAATGCAAAATCACAAAATGCAAAGTTTTGAGAGTCCCCCAGTTCATGGCCAGAATAAGAGTTAAAGAGGATCATGAAGCTTCATCTTGACGACATGGTGGAGATAATTAGGGACTCTCGATCCTAACAAAAAATTTGGCATCAGAACCATAAGACACTAGGGTTCTAACTAGGGTACTCATGAATTGGTAAGATCTAACATGGAGAATTATGACTTTTATGAAGATAGAGGACTTATGTCGTATTTCCATGTGTTGTCATCCTAAGTTGTGAACTTAATGGAAATTTTACTGGAATTTATGCATTTATGGGGATAACCTACCCTATATGCCAATTTAGGGACACGAAACTTTTAATCGTACCACAAATAAAGACTCAAGAGAGCCTCCATTCTTGCTTTCCTGTTTAAATTAGTTAAACACTATGCAACATGACATTAGTTTTAATTGACAACCGTCAAAATTGGGTTAAATTTAATAGAAAGTAGTTAAGAATTTTAATATAAATAAATGATTTACGGTTCTTCTTACCATTATACATTTTGGTGTTTTTGTACCCTAGCTCATCAAATTATTTTTTTGGAGTTGTTAGATCACCAACAGAACTAGTATCAAGTATCTCCATCTGTCTTGTCCTTATTTTGTAGGAAATTTATATTATCTGGGTAGAGCGTGAACATGAAGATATTCAATTTGAAGCTATAGGAGATCTTTAAATATCAATGCCCTTCGTTGGTGTGGATTACTCAATTTTTTCTGCATTTCAAATATGAGGTCCAAAAAAATACTTGCTTTAGAGACTCATCCTCTACTAGGATCCAGATCAAGATGCTTTCATCATTAAAGGGGAAGTATTACAACTTACTATGGATGCCATATATTTCCTTACTATGATTTCAAGAAGAGTACCACCAATGAACCTTAAATGTTTAAGCCAAGGAAATGTCGTCATAGTTCAAGAGTATGTCAATGCTTATTGTGTAGAAGGGACACAAAAGTCAAGTACGTAGGTACCCATAGAAAATATCACAAGCTTCCCCTTGAAATTAATATTGACCATGGTTACCCGAGTGTTAGGTTTTACAACATTACACTTAGCTTCAAGAAACATCATGCGAATTGGGGTAGAATGTTTGAGACCCACATTGTTTGACTGGTGCACTAGTTTGTTGAGCAATATGAAAGGTCAAGTTACCAATTGCAAGATTGAAAAGAGAATAAAATTTGACTATAGAATCATCCTAGTATCATTTTTATTTGAAAGGATTCAAGTGTTAATCCCACAAGTTTCACTACCCCCCTTTGACCCTAGTATTTGCAGATGACCCGATGGACGACACTATTACAATGATCAAGCAGAGCATCAGATAATAGTCCTTTTGGAGGTGAGTATCTCGGGTCTTGGCATAGACAACTCTAAACTATCCAAGAGTTACCTTATGCAGGGTTATATTTCAAAGGAGACCCATATTTGGTGCTTCCTCCCGGCTCTTATTGGGATAGAAGAGGTGAGTAATTATTTTTGCTATATTTCATTTTTCGAGTTTTTGAAATATTTTAGCAAAAGAGGAAAATATTTTTGTGAAAAATCCCACTAATAGGTCACTATACATATGTTGGACCAGAACACCTTGTTGATCATCCATATATATGGCCACATTATCCTAGAGTAGGGGAAGGACCATATATTACTCTCACTTTTGTTGAATAAAGAATCCAAGGACTTGCCCATAATATACCTGTTGGCAGAACTAAAAATATACCAAAAGCTATGCAACGACAAGTAGATGGGGTTCATGCTCAATGGATAAAAAGAATTGAGTGGCTACATGTGTTTTATATTACAAGGAAGCAATGGAGTGGAGAGATTAATCCCATCTCCATATACCCAATAGCGCATTGAAGACATGTTATGTGTGGTGTTTCATATTTTTTTGTACTTTGCGTGACAATATTTTTATGTTTATGGCAGACTCTCATATTGACCTATTTACAATATGTACATGCTCTTTGTGTTTTCTTTCAATTGTGTGTCAAATGTCCGTCCAATACATAGTTATCTAATATATCAAAAAATGAATTCAATCTTCTTGCCACATGAATATATGTAATGAATTCAAAGTAGCATTCAAGAAGATGCACCCTCATAAATTTTCTTAATAAAGTAGGATGGTGAACATAACATGCACCATTCAATTGCAACATAGCTAATGTGAATCTAGGTGGATATTTATCCATTGGATGTCAAGTGAAATTGCCTCCAACAATAAATCAATCACGAAACTATATTCAACAATATTATTAGTAGTTGGACCTAGTGACACTCCCCCAGAACTCACAAGATGAATTGAAGGGTTATAGATTACCCATGCAGCGGAAGCTAAGTTCTAAGTGTGATGAGAGGCTCCATCTACGTATCCCACAAACATAGGTGCATTCGATGACATCTTTCAATCGAAATATATAGCACTATGAACAACATACAATACTAATCAAGCACAAAAGTAGAAGGTAGCCTAAAATAACTATAATACAATAAGTATAAGGGGACTTTCCCAAACATGAAATTCTAGGCGACGTACCTCTTCAGATAGAGTACATTTTTGGACCCTAAAGTATTCCCTTCAAAGTCATCTAAATCACAGGCCCCTTTATCTAGGACTTTCCTCACAATGTAAGGACCAATCCACATTGAAGTAAATTTCCCAGACCCAATATCATCATGTTTATGGTCAGAAACCAACACCATATCTCCTTCAAAAAATATATGAGGGAAAACTGATTTATCATATTGTTCTTTGACATGTTTTTTTTTCACCTTAATGGCTACGAGGGCATCCCTCCTATGCTCATGTAATTGTTCCAGATATAAAATACATTTTTCTAATTCGCTGGTGTCTGTTAATATCTCTATATCTAAATTTCAAGACAAAATATCACACTCTATAGGCAATATTGCTTCAACTCCATGTACAAGCTAAAATGGAGTAAACCCTGTTGTAGTCTTGACAAAAGTTCGTTAAGGCCACAAATATGGATATGGCATAATATGCCAATTAATAATGTTTATTTTCATCGTCCTCTGAAGCATGGTTTTCAAAGACTTATTCTCTGCGTCGACTTGTCCATTCGCTTGAGGATAGTACGGTGAAGAGAAATCTTGACAAAATCCAAGTTTCTCAACCAACTCTGACATCATTTTGTTTTGAAAATGACTGGAGTTATCTCTGACAATCTCTCTAGGGATATCGAAATGAGCAATAATCTAGTTAAACACAAAGTGTGCTATAGTTTCACCTTAGTAATGAAATGTAGGCATAGCCTCAACCGAATTAGTAAAGTAGTTGACAACCATAATGAAGTATTTATGGCCACTTGCAGATGTTGGATTATATGTTGTGTAATCTATCCCACACTTGGTGAAGAGACCAACGGTGATAACTGGATATAATAGAGCAGGGTGTGCATGCATCATTTTGGTAAAATCTTAACACATGTTACCTTTCTTTATTTCTTCAATACAACCTTTGAAAATCGAGGGCTAGAAATATTCGACACGCATATTTTTTCGGGTTGTAGGAAGCCCAAATAAATAACCACCACAAGATCCACCATGGAAATCATTTAAAAAAATTTCAACCTCTTCATGAACTAAGAAATGCCTAAGGATAGTATCAATTCCTTAACGATACATACTATCACCAATAATGTTGATGATGAATTTTACGCCTTTCCTCACGAGAGGATGAGGTGTGACCCTCAAGATTTATAGGTAAATTAAAATATTCCCATACTAGGGGTTATCCGAGCTAATGAGTAATATATGTTCATCAATAATGACTCACTTTCTACCAATCCCTCATCCTTTGTGGTAACTCTCACATTAGATCGGCAAAGGCCAAGGAATTTTTTGATTTAATGGATGAAAACCCTAGATCAAACTCTTGGAGAATAACAATCCACTTATTATATTTTCCTCCAATAATCCATTGAGACAAAATATGCTATAATGGATTGACGTATGCTATATCAGTAGTTTGTTTAAGAATAATATAGTGTTGAAGTCTTTGTACCACATGCACAACAGCTAGCGCCAGTTTCTCAACATGATAACACATTAACTCGGGGCTTGCTAGATTCTTGCTTAAGTAGTATATGACATGTTCTTGGTGGGAATCATCCTCTTGAACCAGAACCATTCCTATAGTAGATTTTTATGCTACTATATATAATAAAAGGAAGAATTTGTTATAATCCGAGGACTCGGCAATGGGGAAAACATTAGAGCCTTTTTCAATGCGTCAAAAGACTTCTAAGCATTGTTATTCCATATAAATGGGATCCATTTCCTTAATACTCGCATGAAACCCTTTGTGATTTAAGCATAGTTTGCTATGAATCTTCGCTATAAGTTTGATTTCCCTTGAATGATTTGTAATTGATGTAAATTGTGTGGGGGAGGCAATTGAACTATTGCCTCAACGTTGAATAAATCCACCGTAATACCATCTTTTGAAATGATAAAACCCGCTAATCTACTCGATTCGACATAGAAAATACACTTACAAGAATTCAAATGAATCCTATAATGTCTACACCTATCAAATACATCTCACAAATGTTTAGGGTGATCCACTATCTTCTGTGATTTAGCCTTCATTAAATCATCCAGATAAGCTTCAACAATTTTCTTAATGTCATGGAAGGCATAAGACATAGCATGTTGAAAGGTTTCTCTTGCATTTTTTAAGCCAAAAGGAATCTTCCTATATGCAAAGGTCCCCCAAGGGAATAGAAAGGTAGTTTTTTATTGATTATATAGCCATATTCGAATTTGATTATATCCATAAAATCCATCCATAAATGAGAAAATCTCATTACCAACGCATTCATCGATAATATGATATAAGAATGGGTAGATAATTATCCTTAGGACATGCTAGACTAAGATCTGATTTTGCTAGACTAAGATCTCAAAAATCAATACACACCCAAATGTTTCCTTGTTTTTTATCAGTAGGTACCAAGTTGGACACCCACTCAGTCAGAGGTTCAAGATAGATAAAATTTGCATGGAGCAACTTCTCTACATATACTTTAATAGAAGTGGCCTTTCTAGGATTGACTGGTCTTAGCTTATGTCGAATAGTATTGACATCAGGATAAGTATTGATCTCTTGTTCAACAATCGATTGGTCTATTCCTAGCATTTATTCATATGACTAGGAGAAAATGTCTCTATACTCCTTAAATAGTGCGGTATAGGTTTCTATCTCATCAGGAGAACATTCAGCACCAATAAATTCATTTTCAATAACACCCAGGATCTTGGAGATATTAATGGCAGTAGTTTTCAAAAAAAATTCCATATCCCCCTCAATGTATACTTGGAATGACATAAGAGGGCTCCCATACCACTCCATAGGACCTGGTTTGATAGTTTCATCAATATCAATTATTAAATCACTTTCAGCTGGAAGAAACAACTCATGTTGGTGCATGTCTCTCCAATGTCTATCCCCCAAAGACATTGACTCAATAATAGCTTCATCTTATGGAATAATTGTATCTCATGGTTTGTGAGAGGGTAAAGAACTGATAGCCCAAATGTGCATTGAATATTAATCATCTACTTCCAGAACGGAAGGTAGACAACCATAGTCTACTTCTCCTGAAAGTGTGGCTTGGTAAGCTATTTTGGTTGCAAACAAGGCCAAAGTCATCCGAATACACCCAAATTCATTTGAATATTATGACAACTTCCATGGGTCAAAAGTAAGAGGTCTTAATTTGAGACACCTTTTATGTGGAATTCATGGTGATTGTTGAAATTACATGTATCAAATATGCATTGGCATGGAATCCATGCCGGGGTAAGTTAAATGTTCCCATTAATGTAGGATACATCCCCACATTGACATTTTCACAATCCATCGTAGAATGGCTTACTAGGATGATATTAGATCCATTGTTCTTGTTGGATTCATTTCTGCATAATGATAGATGATCAATTGTAATAATATTTGATTCATGAGGAAACTTAATGAAGTGGAAGATTGAAAAGACTACCCCCATCATAACTTGAGCCCAACTCCTTCCTAGCAACATATTATAGTCAAGTCTAGTATCAACAACTTCCATGTAAACCTTTATTGTCTTTCCCCCTAGCTCTATTATAATATCTATCTGTGAGGTTTGAAAAGGTGGCCATCGATAGATTTCAACATGGTCACAAGAGAAACTACTTCAGGTGGGCCTATAGCCTTCCAACATGACAAAGACATGACACATGTGGAAGCACACTCATCAACAATAGTGTGATGTATATTGGACTTTCCAGATGAAACCTGAATCTAGAAATCTACATGATGGGGTAAGCAAGGATTCCAGTTTTTAAAGTCAAAATCTATTACTTTATTGTCCATGGGATCTATAGCTCCTAAAGTTGAGAGCAACGTCTTCTGTTGAGTTGGGAAACTCTATCAGACTTCGAGAGTGGACATTGCACAAGGATCTTGTGCCAGGCCTTCTACTATACTATAATTTTGGGCAACACACACATTAGGATAGTACGTGACATTCTTCATAACACCCTTTGGTATTTGGGCATAGTATCATTGAATGGATTCTCAATGTGTAATAGATAAGCTTCTTCAGTTTTAGGAGTTTCCTTTCCTTTGGACCCAAATGTATTTGTTTCGTAATTTTTAATTTTATTCTGGTGATTTACATCCTATTGACACATGAAAACTTCACTTTGGATTATGTCTCCCCCTTATGAGGAGGCACCTTGATTTGCCCCTTGCGTATATGTAGGGTTTGGATGGGCTGCAACAATCATCTATTGTTGTTGCTGCAAAAATAGATTAGTCAACATGTTAGGTTGGACCTTGCCTTCCTTTCATGCTAACAATTTCTGAGTTGTCTCTATCTTAGGGAGTTTGTAGGTTAAGTGGTCCTCATTGCACAATTGACAAGGGAAATTTACTTTACCTTTTTCCTTTTTATCCCCACTAGCATTGTTGTCATTATTATTGTTTTCATTATTATTCCCTTTATTCTCAGTTTTCTTGTTCTTGTTTTTCTTCCCTTGGGGTTGTTGGTTTCCCTTAGAATTGGTTTCTGTACTGACATAACATCCGAAGGAGGATGTTAATATTTTGATGGGGGTAGGGTTTGGTGCGGAGGCTGGTAGCTGTGAGCTACCGACCACTGGACTTTGGAGATGACGGCATCACACACGTCCTTGTCGACCTGTTCTCTGATTACGATGGCCGTGGGAGAATACCTGAGTTATTTTTTTCGAGATTCGCTGTTGTTTTCTGAGGAGGCGTCAGGGTTCTGAGGTATGTGCCGGAATTGTGGGGTCTTGCAGGTTGCGGGTGGTTCTTGGGCTTTGGTTTTGGTGTAGGATATGGATTTGGTTTCATGTGATGATGGACAGATGGAGGCACTTGTTGACAGGGGGGCGCCAGTTGGTGAGTTGAGGAGGGGTTTGGAGGTCTACCCTCAACTGGGGCCTGACGACACTGCAGCGACCGGGGTGGGGCTGGTGAGCCCGGATTTTGGTTTTTCGTCACCGGTATATTCGCCTTGCGTCCCTGGGTACCTTCTGCCGGACAGTTTGGAACCGTTTGGCTTACCTGGAGCGCTCTTGGGGAGCCCGGACTGGAGAGCGACGGACGGTTTTTTTGCTGAGAACCTGGTTTATCCGGTGCCAGGGTTTCAGGTGGGCTTGGTAGCTGAGGAAGGTTGTAATGGGCTTGCCGATACTGGTGTGACCCGTCAGGCTGAACAACTGACAGGGTCGGTTTTTGGGGAAAATGGCGGAGATCTTCGCGTGCCTTTGTCTCTTCATGAGCTACGGGGGTGTGGTAGTCCTGTGACGGGTGCAGGGTTTCAAAAGGATTGCGCTGGGAACGGTCTGGGGACTGGGACTGCTTTTAAAGGTTCTAGACGGCGAAGGAAGAGGAGTTGGGTCAAAACCCGCTCGGTGGGAAGCTATGCGGTAGGAGAGGACATTGCTTGGGAACGTGTCCTTGAGATGTCTTGTGTTACGCTGGTTGGGAGGGTTTTGGGCAGGATTTTTGCTCGGCCCACGGTGATGGCATGGGTGGAATCACAGTGGAGCGGGGTTCTGGGATACACTCCTGAGGTGGACATGCTCCTTCGCAGCTGGTTTGCGGTGGTACTCCGTGATAAGGATGATATGCACAAAATTTTGAACAGGAATTGGCACCTTAAACAGAAGCCGGTTCTATTGAAGCCTTGGCACCCCCTGTTCGATGCGAGCCGGGAGAGAATCGATTCGTCTCCGGTGTGGGTAAGACTGCCGGGTCTTCCGCTTCATTTCTGGGATATCCGCCATTTCCGTCAGATTGGGGATATTTTGGGGGATTTTCTGGAAGCCGACCTCTCCTTCTTGAAGACACACTACAAGCAGGTTGCTCGTATACTGGTCAATTTGAATGTGCGGGAGGGGCTGCCGGAGCATATCAAGCTGGAATGGGGGCCTGTTGTTATCACCCAAATGCTGGATTATGAGAATTTACCCTTTCGGTGTCGACGGTGTCATGTGTATGGACACCCGGAGTCTGCATGTCAGCTTTCGGCTCGCGCCATGGACGAGGGGCTGTATAACCCTGTGGGGTTGGAGACTGGGGTTGTACCCACGGTTTTGATGCACAACGAGCCGGTGACTAATCGGATGGAGGTGGATGAGGACCAGGTTTTGGGTGTTTCGGTTGCTGCTGGACCGGACTCGGATGCGGCACTGGACATTATTGCTGGAGACCTCAACGATACAACTGAGGAATTTCATGGCTCTGTACCGTATGATGAGGATGCTGTGCCGGGACCTATCTTGTCGGGTATTTCTTCGCTCTCTTTTACACCTTCTGTACATCTTTTTATCAATCGGTGTTCTGTGGTCGGGTTTGATTGGGTTGCTGGTTTGAAGAATTTAACTTTGTCGGGTCTGCCTGAAACTACCCCTCTTTCTATTGTTGAGCCTTCTTATGGGAATTGTATCTGTCCGGTGGACGAACCTGTTGAACCCATCACTACTTTGTCAACGACTCCTCTGGAGAACATATTGACTCCTTTGGGACCGGATCCTGGCTCCTTAACACCTGAGCCCCCTACACCAGGGTCTTCACCAGAATCTTCTGCTTCTGGGTACAATCTCCGTTCTTGCACCAAAATTTCTGGGGGGGGTTTGGGTAAGACGGTGGTGATGGCCCGGAGGGGCAGGGGCCGGAGATCACACTTATCCAAGGCACAGAGCAGGGCCCGTTTGGATCTCCGGGATGGGAAACAGGTTTCAATTGAAAGGGCACTTAGAGCAGTGAATGCCCGGACGAAGGTGCGGTTATGAAGATTATGTCCTTCAATTGCCGGGGTCTGGCTGGGCCTAAAAAGAAATCAGCCTTCATGAGGGTGCTTACTCTTGAACATCCTGATGTGATTCTGTTACAAGAGACTTTAGGTTTAGGTACTATCATCAAGGAGAAATTGGAACTATGGTTGGCAGGTTGGTCTTTCTTGACCCTGGATGCGAGGGGTCGCTCTGGGGGGTTAGCGGTGGGCTGGAGGAATTGTGCGATTCAACTGGTTAATGCTTGGGGAAGAGTTTCTGTGCTAGGAGCTGAATTTCGCTCTGTTGACTTGGGCACCTGCTTCACTGTGGTTAATGTCTACGGGCCTTATGTAAATAGGGCCCTTTTCTGGGATTCTTTGCTGCAGGATCCTTTATTTGAAGGTGAATCGGTTGTGGTGGGAGGTGACCTAAATTTCACTTTGGGAAATTCAGAAGTTTGGGGACCCCGGGCACTTGTGGATCCTATGGCTGGGTTTTTTCAGCAGAAATTGGTTCTTAAAAACTTGCTGGATATTGAACCTATCAAGTTGAAACCCACGTGGAGGAACAACAGGAGTGGTGAGGCTCGGGTGGCTAAAAGACTTGATCGTTTCTTGGTGGCTGAACAGATGGTGGACAGATTTTTACAAATCCGACAGTGGGTGGGGAACGGTGGGGATTCTGATCATTTCCCTATCTTTATTGAGATCAGGCATGGACCTGATAATCCACCTAGCTCTCTTAAATTTAACAAGAACTGGCTTAGAGATGAATCATTTAAAGAGCTCTTTCAGGACACTTGGCGGGCGTTTGATGTGGAACATGCTCGTACTGGGGCTTTCCAGTTCGCTGAGAATATTCAACGGTTAAAAGGAGCTGTTAAAAAATGGGCCTTTGATAAGAAAATTAGAGACGAAGTTGAACTGAAATCAATTGAGGCTGAACTTCTACAGATTTATGAGGGGGATGGTGGGGGTTTTCTGACCGAGGAAACTAAGGCTGAATTGGCCAGGATGGAAGGTCTCAGAAATAAACTATTGATGGAAAAGGAGGAAACCTGGAGACTCAAGAGCAGGGCGGTATGGCTGGAATGTGGGGATGAGAATACTAAATTTTTTCATGCATTTGCTAGGGGAAGGAAGGCGATCAATACTATTTGGAGCCTGAAAGATGCAGATGGTAATGAACATTTTGACTTTGAAGGCAAAGCTAGATGTGGGGTGGGTCATTTTCAGCAACTGTTCAAGGCTCCTGCACAGGCCTCCATTGCTGAAGTTATCAGGATTGCTCAACTTTTCCCACGTTTTGCTGAGGAGGAAGACAATAGGCGTTTGATGAGACCTGTTACTGAGGAGGAGTTGAAGGAGGTTCTTGGCAGCTTTCAGAAAGACAAGAGCCCTGGGACGGATGGCTGGTCTGTGGAATTTTTTATTGAGCTGTATGAGATTGTGGGACTGGATCTACTGCAGGTGGTGGAGGATTCACGATTGAATGGGAGGCTTCCTGCCTGTTTCAACTCTACCTTTATAGCCCTCATACCTAAGAACGATAACCCGGTTACCCTCTCTGAATTCAGACCTATTTCTTTGTGCAACTGCATTTACAAGATTGTGTCGAAGGTCATTGCTCGGAGACTCAAGGTTTCACTTTCAGAACATATCACTGCTGAACAGTTTGGCTTTCTTGAGGGTCGACAGATACATGAGGCTATAGGGGTGGCACAGGAAGGAATGCACAGCATGAAGACGCGGCACATCAAAGGTGCTATTCTTAAAATCGATCTGTCCAAAGCATACGATAAGGTAAGTTGGATATACATCCGGCTCCTTCTAACCCACTTGGGTTATGGTATTGATTTTATTAGATGGATCATGTCATGCATAACTACTGTTTCATTTTCTGTGTTATTGAATGGTGCTGCCACCTCCTTTTTCCATGCGGAAAGAGGCCTTAGACAAGGCTGCCCGCTCTCCCCACTTCTCTTTTTGCTGGTGGTTGAAGGCTTGAGCAGGGCTATTCTTAATGCTAAATTACAGGGGCGGTTTCGGGGCATTAACATTGGGGATCAGTTATTTGTTACTCATCTCTTATTTGTGGACGATATCATCATCTTCTGTTCAGGAGATCGAAGGGATACTCGGACCTTGAAGGAGATCCTGGATTTGTACTCTTTGGCAACAGGGATGGACATTAATGCTGATAAGTCCACACTTACCACTCATCTGCTTCGACAGGAGGAGGAACGGGCACTTGTTGAATACTTTCCTTTTAAGGTTTCTACTCTTGATGAAGGATTAAAATACCTGGGATTCACACTTAAAGCTAATACTTATTTTAAGAAGGATTGGAGGTGGCTTATCGGCAAGGTGGAAAAAAGGTTGAATGTGTGGAGTCATAAGTGGATGTCGCGTGCTGGTAGGCTGGTTCTGGTTAAGGCTGTCTTAGAAGCCATCCCTGTGTATTGGATGTCCCTGCCCTGGATACCCAAAGGAATCCTGGAATAGATCAGGAGAATTTGCTTTAGATTCCTGTGGAGTGGTAAGAAGGAGGGTCAGGTCACACCCTGGGTCAATTGGAAGCGGATTGCTGTCCCTAAAGGTCTTGGGGGCTGGGGCTTAAAGAATATTTTTCTGTTCTCCCAGGCATTGGAAGCTAAGGGAGGCTGGCGACTTATCAAGACGAATAGTCTTTGGACCAGGGTTATTATTTGTAAATATTTATCTGATACTACACTGGAGGATTGGATTCGGAGCCCTAGGAAAACTCATGCTGGGGGCTCGGTGATATGGAAGGCTGTGGTTAAGTCTTTCTCACTGGTGGAAAATTTTCTGGCTTGGGATGTTGGCAACGGAGAAAAGGTTAGAATTGGCAGAGATCCATGGAATGGGAGTGAACAACTGCATATCATGCCTGCTCATGTTATCCATTCGCTGGAAAATCGGGGTATCTACACTCTTAATCATCTGGCTGATCTGCGTCCTGATGAACCGTGGATTCAATATTGGAAAACTGCTGAGATGTTGGGCTTGGGGGAACCGGAGGCTGGTTTCTTGGGAAATTATATACATGGTTTGAATCGGGCTGGTATACATCTCACGGAGGAGGAGGATGTATTGATATGGGAACTTGATTCGGCGGGGATTTATACACCTAAGGCGGGTTATAATGTACTTAGTGCTGGTGAGGCTGCACGGGATGGGGCCTGGTGGTGGAGATCATTATGGACACTAAAATGCCCATCGAAAAACAGAATCTTCATGTGGTGTGCATTGGAAAATCGGGTCCCGACTTGGGATATTTTGCAGAAGAGATGCTTTCAGGGCCCGGGGTGGTGTGCCCTGTGTAAGAAGGATATGGAAAATATTACACATCTCTTTATCAAGTGTCCATTCACGGCGGCGGTCTGGCATGAATGTTCAAGGTTGCTGAACTTAGATTGTCGTTGGGATGGTAACACTGTTAACGAAGCATGGGAACGCTGGTGGAGCTGGGCGCGCACTCAGAAACTGAAGGCCCTACCTTTACTTATCATGTGGGGGATATGGTTGGCTAGGAACGGAGTTATATTCCTGGATAAACCTTACACACCTGAGGTTATTGGCACAATGACGGTGGGTCTCTACATGGCATATCCCGAACATATTAGGGCTTCTCATCAGAGACGCATTATGGAAGTGGAGATCGACAGAACCTACCCGTGGGGTTTTTTCGACGGAGCTGCTAGCAATGAGGTCTGTGGAGGGGGCGCTGTTTTATATTTAACGGATTCACACTTCTATATTATCACCATGGGACTGGGTTTGGGTACAAACAATTATGCTGAAGTTATGAGTTTGAAACTGCTGCTTATCTTTGCTGCTGCGAGAGGCATCAATAGACTGGCGGTATTTGGCGACTCCATGAATACTATAAACTGGACCAATCAAACACAGGATTGCAGAGTTGTTAGACATGCAAATATTCTTCACACTGTACAGAGGCTTAAACAAACTTTTGACACTTTCATATGCCGGCATGTATACAGGGAAAATAACCAAAAAGCGGACCAGGCATCCAAAGAAGGGCAGAACTTGGCTTTTGGCATTTGGAAAGTAGTTGAAGAACTGGATGGACAGAAAACTGAGAGCATGCTCAAACCTTTCATTACATAACATTGTTGTTTATCCAAAGATGGGCTGCGACTTGGCAAACGGTAACTGGATAAATATTGAATTAAGGGATGGACAGAGCTCTGCATATTACCACAGAACTTTTACAGATTGATCTAGAATACTTGTTATATAACAGTATGCTTTTTATATTTATATGAAATTAATGTCACTGTTTCGGCATTTATAGTTGAAATTGTAACAGCAAAATAGTCCAGTGGGACTGTACTTCTTTTTTTTATGGAAAACAGAAATGTTTTTTGATTGAAAGCAGACGTAAGAGTCTCATCATGATACCTATGAACTATAGGCCTTTGATAATTCACTGTCACAGTGAATACAGAATGTAATTTTGATCTCTAATGATGAATGAAATTACGCTTTTTTTTCTTTGAAAAAAAAAAAAAACATCCGAAGGAGGGTTTGGTTTGGGATTATACATGTTTCTCTGACTAGTTTCCGGTGAAGTTTGACCAGTAAGGTTCGTACCCTGGCTAGGTGTGGTATTTTCAACTGAACCAATCACACCATCGGTATGGGGTACAAGGATTAGTTTGATTGGATCAACTTTTTCTCTAGAAGAAATAGGAAAATTTTCATATAGCATTATGGATTGGGAATAAACCAAATCTAGTTGTTAGGTTTTGATAATGGCTTGCTCTTCCATTTGAAACTTGAAAGAGCCACATACTTCGCTATAAAAGGTTGTAATGACTTGATGAACCAACCAGTTAGGAATTCATCATGGATATGAGCTTTAGCTAAGCTACGTCTCCTTTTCCACTCATGGATGTGGTTAGAGATATGAGTAGATTTATCTTGTAGAAAGGATGTCAACATTTCTGTGTTAATCTCATAGTAGACTGGTAATTGAAAGTGATCAAAAAATGTCATTGCAACCGAGATAAAGGTTTGGAAAGATGCTCATGGTAACTCAATATACCACTTTGTTTCCACCCTAGTTAAGGTCCTCTCGAAGAGACACAATCTAATGGAATCATCCATTAGAGAGTTACAAGAGCACCATAGATGAAAATTCATCACATGGTTCGTTGGATATTCCTTAGGCTTCCCTTCAATCTTAGGAATGTTTGAAGGGAGTTTAGTGGGGAGAGGTGTCCATCTAGGGTCATGTAAAACTAGATCATTGGTTAATTTCGAAAGATTCGACAAATTCAAAGTAGCAAAAAAAGGCAACTTTGTTTGAGCCATGGATATAGACTTTAAATACTTCAAAGTGGTTATCTTTAAGGTGAGGTGGTATAGATTGTTGCTGCAAGGTGATGAAAGAACAATTATTGATCATGATAATGGATTTACCATGATTAATACTAATAGGTATGATCCAAATTCAAATCCCTATGTACTTCCAAGTCAATGTCAGCATGTTATTTTTTCATAGGTACCAGGTAGAGAAGGTTGGTCATTTGTTGTTATATTTGATCCAAGAGGATGACCTGTAAAGTATACTTTACCTAAAGATCAAGATGTTCATGATCAAGAAGAAGAAGATGTAGCTGGAGAGATGTAGGAAGAAGTGTACTTAGACAAAGGGAGGAATCAAGTTGACAACTCAGTCATTGACTCACATCTAGATGGTGATGACTATATCGATGATGAATTAGCACTAGATGTTGTAGTTGTTGTTTTGGAAAATCCTTACAATGATTCCACAAGGTTGGATACAAATTCTAATCTTCATGACTCGGATGTTGATTTGGACGAAGTTCAAGATCAATCTGATATGGAATTGTAATAGATCTTATTCAATGGATCTCTCCTTAACAATTATTAATAGAATAAATAAATTGAATGTAAATCTGTGTTATTGCATATGCAAATGGAATCTCATGGAATATTATTCTCTATTATGTGTTGTTAATTCTATTTCATATATTTATTCTTAATTCATCAATTTTGTAAAATAATTTAGTTATGATTTTTTTATGCATAAGCATGATTATGAATTTATATGGGTTTACATTATTATTGTTTTCCATGCATTTCCAATTCAATTTTATATTTTGTACACGAAATCTAAGTGTTGATGTTATAGACCAACTTGTGGTTCAAACTAGGTTATCCAATTGGAAAATGAAGAAGAAATTTTGAATTGGAGTGCCTTGATGGCTAAGGGTGGTGTTCATGAATATGTTGCAACTAATTGCACCAAGGGATAAAGTTTCTTGTCATAGGTATCATTTCCCCAAAATCATCAACCACTAGCTAAGGTATATCATGTTGAAGGTGATCCCTATTATACTAATTGTTTAATAGACGGCACTACTCAAAATTGTGCCTTATGGCCTAAAAATTTCTAACTATGATTATGGCTATGCAACCTCTAAATAACCTATTAGAAGACCATCCTATAACTCATGTCTATTTATGAAAACCATAATGTGCACCACACATTCGAAGACTTTGGCCTTGTCCCTTAATGGTGGAAAGATTGTTATCTCTATCTCTTTGGTCTCCCTAACTCTGCAATGCGTAGAGATGGTGTCATCTTGAACCTAGATACTAAGTATATCCATATCGCTACATCCATTGGATTCCTAAATTAGATAATGACCATTTTTGCTACAAGAACTTTTTTATATAACTATGAAGAAAACTTAAAGATTATTCTTGGAAATTATATCCCTTGTTCCATTATCACACTTCACCCTAATATTGGATTAAAAAAAATGGTTTTCAATCCTTATGTGCCTATAAGGAAAAATCATACTCACTTTATGTATTGACATGCACAATTGAAATATTTCACACTACATTTCCATTTGAAGTTTATTTTGTAATCCATAACATATAGATAGAGTCGTTACCACCATGTAATAAATATATGTAAAATACTCCACTCCATTATTGGTCTAACAACAAATTTCAACACTTGTCTTTGTTGATTTGTTGGTTGAACTACTACCCATATTTTATTCCCCATGTTTTCATGGACCAATGATTTTGGGTCATTATTTGTATTTAAAAGACTAAAAGGATGGACTCATATGGTGCCATTTTCTCAATTCATACATAAATTTTGGTGGTCCTATTACCTAGGGTTCCAACCTGCTAATGGGTTGCATTGAAACTAAAATACAAAATTTAATAAAAATCACCAACTGAGATCATTTTTTGTGTATTATCTTCATATACTACTCATGAGATTGAAAACGCAATCCATTGGTCAATCTTCCTATGTATTCCACCATTTTTCACCAAGAATTTTATTAATAATAGAGTCATTTCCATCCTATGCCCCGAGTATTCTATGACCATTACAAAATAAGTTGACTCTCTAGAGTCTATCTACCTCCTCTACCAAGCTCACTTCTCTCCAATTATTATCATTGGCATGAATTATGTGTAATCCGTGTATCATAACACACTTAGTGGTTATTAGCTCAAACTCTCCAACCCTATATTTTTATTCTCATAAAAGGTATACTCAAATTGAAATTGGAAAAGTGTAGGCAAATATTATGAGCGTTTATCCTTAAGGGTCTCACTTCATATAAATATGTTGGAAAACTCACCTTTAGATTTATAAGTCTCAATTTTACCAATAAGCATATGATATGTTTCCATCGCAAGATTGTGTTACAGCATACATTTTATTAAATTATCACCCAAACCATTCTTATCAGTAATTTTTTCATAACCAAACATTCCATGAGTTGATTCCTAGGATATTCATTAGAGTTGGGTCCATTAAGAAGTTTGTTTTTCCAACATGTTACCACAACAAACATACATATTGATTCATAAGGAAATAAATATGGATGAACTCCAGTTATATTTAAGAATGATATTAATGGTTGATGATTATTCTAATGAACCTTACAACATCAATATGCCTCCCAAAAGTTATCTAGAGATAAAGGAAAACATTAACAAATTATGTAAGAGAGGTAAACATCTACAGGACCAGTGGTTGAAGAAGTTTCCAAGTTGTTTTAGGATCTATCAAATGAAATTTGAATCTAGGGAAAAAATAAAAGTGGTAATAAATGTATTAAATGTTTGAACCGAATAATTATCTAGACTCATCCTTATGTCTAGGACAATGAGACATGGACCTGATCATAGTATACCAATTTAGTAGAAGTGCTCACTTCCATAGGGTAGATTATAGGCCATCTCTTATGTCAATAAAAGAGGTAGTTTCATGGTTGAATAGCCATGATGAAATTGGTAATAAATTAATTAAATATGAACAAAATGTAAAGTCCATAGCCTAGTTTAAGCCTTCAATTTTGGATATCTATTACAAGCTTCCCAAGGCATAAGCATGATTAATGAGTGGGAAATACCATTTGTAACATTTTAAAATTATCACAAGAGTCCAAAAAGGTGGTTGATAAAATAAAAGGTGAGTAGGTCATGTAAAAATATGTTTGTCAAACCACTTTCCTCAAAAACACATAGAAACATGTGGTAGAACTAGGATACATACTTTGCGGGTTGAAAAATTCTACTTAGTAAAAATAATCATTGATCTCATTGATTGAGTAAGTAGTAGAAGTTGGAAAAGTTTTCAACTAGTTTAAAATATTTTCTACAACCATGAGAGACACCATAAACTAAGCTAGATAACACATTCATGGCATCCACCAAGAATTTTTAGGTCATCCCTCTTGATTAAGGCTATGTGCACATTGAATAATTTTACAATATTATAATGGAAATGGAAACTATAAAGTAAGACTGTCTATATTTATTATAAAATATTATGGGAATACAAGTACATTAGCTAATAAGGATATGTGATAACTTCATCTCTCCTCTCTACACTCTTCATTTGTACAAACAAGCCCCTTCCATGCCTAAAGATGCAATTATGTTGGCAGTGAGAACACAAGGGGGACTCATACATGATGAAACACTACACATATGTTACAGCATATAGATCTTCCAATCCTCCACATCTCCAACCCAAATTCATCTCTAATGAGCATGAAATAAGAAAGATACCCACCATTTACATTGTTCATAATATAATATGCCATGCGTATCTTTATGTAAACTATAATATAAGGAGAATATTTGGAAACTTACCACTTTAAAGAGGAAATATTTACAATACATTACCTCTTCACCATAGTTTGAAACCATTTCTCAAGGATACACTAGGGTTACCATGGCCCTATCCTTTATATCCTATTGAGTCACCATTAAGTTACATAAAAATTACTTACCCGTGTTGTCCATAGGGGATATGCAACTATAATATTTGAACATGTATAAATATGGGTACATAAACTAAATAGATATGAAACGAGAATCAAATCAGCCATCAATACACTATGTAATGAATGAATAACATAAATTTCTACACAAGAACTCAAAATAGAAGAGAATAGGAATGATCAAGTTCATTGAATTATATGAGAGGTGGAGTAAATTTCTTATAGACAAACAATTCAAGTTAGGGTTACAAGAAATTCGAATTTCCCATCCCATGCTAAAGAGGCTAGTCATGCTTAACTTAGAGGAAATACCCTCAGTGAGTCATGGACACTCACCTAGTTTAAGTTTAACTTTTGAAGCAATGAAAAAGTGCTTTGTATCCATAAAAGAGATCTTTTTCAACCTTGGATCTCTTATCTTCCTAGCTCAATTGCTACATAGTTAATATGCTAAATCTAGTCTTGTTGAAGGAGGCCCTAGAAGCTTCACAACTCACGTACCACGAGGACATATTCACTTGCATTCAGAAGATGAAAGATTCCATTGGATAACTTGTCCCAAATCAGGTTCTTGTTGATGAATACCTCCAGAGTGTCTTCTCATTTTCCAAATCTACAACCTTTACTCCTACGGTTCACTAAGTTCTGCACAAAATCTTCAAGGGATTTTCTCCATTTGAAGCAAGGAGTGGTCAATAAAAACCATTTAATCATTTCAAAGTGTTTGGATCTCATGAATGGGCTCATATTCACTTCAAAAGAAGGAGGATTTCACAAAGGTTTGTAGGGATCTTCAAAAAGTTCTTTACCAAGCAACAATTCACGTAGTTGAGAGTTTCTTTAGGAGTAAAGGCATTTTATGAGGAGGCTCCTTAAAGTCTTCTTTTCACATTCTCTTTTATAGTTTTTTTTCCCACTGGTTTTTTCCCTCTTTCCCAGTTTAGAGATAACTTTATGTGTACCTAATATGCTTGTAAATTGTCACGACCCATTTTTTTACTTAGTTTATTTTTACCTAGTTGGGATTATGGGGGTGACAGAAGAATTAACCCTCATAGACCCTACCCTGCTGGTTCTAATGGGCCCAACCTCACCAAAATTGACCTTTTGAGTCACACATGCACCAAAAACCTATATTTGGGGGCACTCTTCTTGATTTGAGGGCATATTCCCTAATTTGGGGTTGCATTCCTTGATTTAAGGAGGCAGTTAAGTGAATACTAGGTACACCCCGTTGATTAAGTCCCTAACTGACCCTAACTATTCCTAACTGGTCCTCTAGTGACATTAGCACCCCAATTCAATTTAGTGCATGCCAATTCAGTTTAGTTTAGTGCATATTAGTTCAATTCAATTCAGTTTAGTCAGTGTACTATAGTTAAACTTAGTCTAGGTGAGTGTCCATGACTCACTGAGGGTATTTTCTCTAAGTTAAGCATGACTAGCCTCTTTAGCATGGCATGGGAAATTTGAATTTCTTGTAACCCTAACTCGAATTGTTGGTCTATAATAAATTGTTGGTCTGACCCTAACTATAGTAATGCAAATGGCCTCTATGGTGGCTGCAAAATCCTTCTTTGGTGGTTACAAAAATCCTTCTTTGGTGGATGCAAAAGGCCTTCTTCAATATGCAAGAATAGTGGTTGCAAAACGCCTTCTTTGGTGGCTGAAAAATCCTTCTTTGGTGGGGTGCAAAATCCTTCTTGATGGCTACAAAATCCTATCTACAAAAGGCCTTCTCAACCTGCACAAGCTAGATAACTGACAAGAAATCACTTAAACACTAACTAGATTAGTACCCCCCTATGCTCTGATACCATATAAGATTTGAACATGTGTAGATCTAGGTACATAAACTAAATAGATATGTAATGAGAATCAAATCATCCATAAACACATTATGAAATAAATGAATAACAAAAATTACTACATGAGAACTCAGAACAAAAGAGAATAAGAATGATCAAGTTCATTGAATTAAATGAGAGGTGCAGTACAATATTTATAGACTAGCAATTCGAGTTAGGGTTAAAAGCAGTTCAAATTTATCATGCCATGATAAAGAGGTTAGTTAGGATTAACTTAGGTCAAATACCCTCAGTGATTCATGCACACTCACCTAGACTGATTTTACCTATACTACACTAACTGAACTGAACTGAAATGATATGCACTAAACTAAATTGAACTGACATGCACTAAACTAAAATGGGGTTCCAATGTCACTAGAGGACCAGTTAGGAACAATCAAGGTCATTTATAACCTCAATCAGTGAGGCGTAACTAGTGTTCACTTAACTGCCTCCTTAAATCAGAGAATGCACCCCCAAATTAGGGAATGTGCCCCCAAATCATGGAGAGCACCCATATATCTAGGGTTTCGGTGCATGTGTGACTCAAGAGGTCAATTTTGGTAAGGTTGGGCCCATTAGAATCAGCAAGTCAGGGTCTAGGAGCGTTAATTATTCTAACACCCCCCTAAAATACTAACTATGTAAAAAAAATGGGTCCTGAAAATTTGCAACCATATCAGGTACCCTTGCACACATAAAAAAATTTGTAAACTAGGAAAGAGGAAAAAAACCATAAAAGAGAATGTGAAAATAAGACTTTAAGGAGCCTCCTCAGAAAATGCATGTACTCCCAAAGAAGCTCTCAATTGGGTGAAGTGTTGCTCGGTAAAGGGATTTGTGAAGATCCTTATAAACCTTTGTGAACTCCTCCTTCTTTTGAAGTGAATGTGAGCCCATTCACGACATCCAAACACTTTAAAGTGATTGAATGGTGGTATTTGAACACTCTTTGCTTCAAATGGAGAAAATACCTTGAAGCTTTTGTGTGGAACTTGGTGAACTATGGGAGTAAAGGTTGTAGATATGGAGAATGAGAAGACATTATGAAGGTCTTGACCGACAAGAACCCAGTTTGGGACAAGTTATCCAATGGCATATTTCATCTTCTAAATGTAAGTGAATATGTCCCCATAGGACATGAGTTGTGAAGCTTCTAGGGCCTCCTTCAACAAGATTGGATCTAGCATACCAACTATGTAGAAATTGAGTTGGGGATATTGGAGATCCATGGCTGCAAAAGATCTCTTTGATGTTTTCAAAAGCACTTTTTGATGGCGGAAAAAGAGATGCAAATGGGCTCTATGGTGGATGGAAAATCCTTCTTTGGTGGTTGCAAAAATCCTTCTTTGGTGGCTGCAAAATACCTTCTTCCATATGCAAGAGTAGTGGTTGCAAAAATACTTCTTTGGTGGTTGCAAAAGAATTCTTCAATGGATACAAAATCCTTCTTGATTCCTACAAAAGCCTCGCTTCAAAAGGCCTTCTTAATTTGCACAAGCTACATAACTGACAAGAAAACACTGAAACTGTAACTAGTTTGGTACCCCCTATGCTCTAATACCATATAAGATTTGAACATGTATAGATCAAGGTACATAAAATAAATAGATATGCAATGAGAATCAAATCATCCATTAATACATTATGTAATAAATTAATAATATAAATTACTACATAAGAGCTAAGAACAAAAGATAATAAAACTGATCAAGTTCATTGAATTAAATGAGAGGTGGAGTACAATATTTATAGACCAACAATTCGAGATAGCATTAGAGGCAATTTGAATTTACCATTCCATGCTAAACAGTCTAGTTAGGATCAACTTAGATCAGACACCCTCAATGAACCATGCACACTCACCTAGACTGATTTTAATTGTACTACACTGACTAAACTGAATTGAATTGAACTAAACTTAACCAATATGCATTGAAATCAACTGAACTGACATGCATTGAACTGGATTGAGGTGATAAAGTCACTAGAGGAATAGTTAGGAACAATGACGATTAGTTAGGACCTAAATCAATGGGGTGTACCTAGTCTTCACTTAACTGCCTCCTTAAATCAGGGAATGTGCCCCCAAATCAAGGAGAGCGCCCACAAATCTAGGGTTTTAGTACATGTGTGATTTATGAGGTCAATTTTGGTGAGGTTGGAACCATTAAAATTATCACATTGGGGTCTAGGAGGGCTAATTATTCTAACACCCCCCCCCATACTCCTAACTTGGTAAAAATAAACTAAGTAAAGAAAATGGGTCCCGACAATTTGCAACCATATTATGTACCCATGCACACATAAAATTCTTTGTAAACTGGGAAAGAGGGAAAAAACCCAGTGGGAAAAAACCCCATAAAAAAGAATGTGAAAAGGATACGTTAAGGAGTCTCCTCTGAAAATTCCTTTACTCCCAAGGAAGCTCTCAACTGGGTGAATTGTTGCTCGGTAAAGGGATTTGTGTGTTAGAATATTCACCAATACTGAGAGGGGGGTGAATCAGTATTGAGCACTTTTTACAATTTCTAACCTTAAGCATATAATGTAACATTAACCATTAACAATGTCATTCATCATCATATAAAAGCATACACAATGCACAAGAGATTTTATGTGGAAGCCTAAATGGGATAAAACCATGTAATATTTTTCTTATATAATAACAAGATAACATTCATAAGAAGCACCAACTTCCTATTTATGAGCACTAACTCAAAGGAGGCTACAACCCCCTATCTTTACTAGCTCAAATTGGAAGGAAGCATCCACTCCCTAGATTCTCTAACAGCCACCGGAAGGAGGCTACAACCCCCTTATCCATAGGTTCCAACTGATAGAGAGGAATCCAATCCTCAGTGAGCTCCAACTCACCCTAGAACCACCCTACCACCCTGGTTCTCCAGCACCAACTAGAAGGAAGCTCCAACTCCCTAAAATCATAGGCACCAATCTTCCCTAGCACCACCTTTCCACCCTTATATGAATAAGATTATCAACATGTCACTATCACTATCTTCACATTGTCACCATCAGTGTCTTCACACAATCACTGTCACTATCTCTATCTTTGTCGCTATCACTCGTACTGTCATTGTCACTGTCACTATCACTATCAATGTCACTATCACTGTCACTGTCTTCACAATATTCCTTTGATCTGCTTCATAATATTCCTATGATCCACTTCATAATCTACCTTTGATCTACTTCATATTCTACCTCTGATCTACATCATATTATACAAAAACCCTTACTTCCAAAGGGCATATCTCTAAAATTATAGAAAACAAATACCTAAAACGTGTACCCAGGGTACTTCAATATCTCTATTTAATCTCCTCCAAGATTCACTATCTGAAACGTCCTAGAACAACATTTATAGAGAAAATACCAAACTAACACGTTTAAAGATGATTTTAGGATCATTCTGAAACCCTAAATTCCCGAGGTCATATCTTTGAAAATATAGCATACCAACATCTGAAACTCATACCATAGTTCTTCAAGCTCTCTAATTCGTCTCATCCAAGGGAAACTATCTGAATCTTTCTAGAACAAAAGATTCAGCAAAAATTCCAAACTAACTTGTTTAAAGTTGATTTCAAGATCATTCGAAAACCCTAATTTCCTGAGGCAATATATCCGAAAATAAAGCAGACACACATCTAAAAATTGTACCACAAGTTCCTCAATCTCTCTACTTCATCTCATCTAAGGGGCGCTATCTTAAGCTTTCTAGAACAAAATATGTAGCGAAAATTCCAAACCGACATGTTTAAAGTTGATTTCAAGATCATTCTGAAACCCTATATTTATGAGGTCATATATCCAAAAATATAGCATACCAACATCTGCAACTCGTACCAAAGGTTCTCCAAGCTCTCTACTTCAACTTCTCTAAGGGGTAGTGTTTGAATCTTTCTATAACAAAAGATATAGAGAAAATTCCAAAGTGACTTGTTTGAAGATGATTCATAAACCCTAACTTTCCAAGGTCATATCTCCTAAAATATAGCAAAACAGCATCTAAAATTTTTACCACGGCTACTCATGTATCTTACCTCCATCCCATAAAAATTTCACAGTATGAATCGTCCCATAACAAAATTTAGAGTGAAAATTCCAAGATGACCCGAATCAGATTTCATAACAAAAAATCATAGAACAAATCATCACAAGATTTCATCTTCCATTGGAATTTCACCCTTATTCACTTTATCTTCCCTTGTAAATTCACTCCTCTAGGATGAAATTCTCTCCTCTTCCTTGTTTAATTTGAATCGATTTTGTTCAAATACCAAATGAGGTTCCTCTTATTTATATGAGTCTTCTCCACATGATGGGGTGCGACCAAGGGATAGGCACTCACGTATCTTACCTCCATCCGATAAAAATTTCACAGTATGAATCATCCCATAACAAAATTTAGAGAAAAAAATTTCTAGATGACCTAAAATAGATTTCACAACAAAAATCCCTAGAACAAATCATCGCAAGATTTCATCTTCCATTGAAATTTCACCCGTATTCACTTCATCTTCCCTTGGAAATTCGCTCCTCTAGGTTTAAATTCTCTCATCTTCCTTGGCTAAGTTGAATTGATGTTCAAATTCCAAATTAGGTTCCTCTTGTTTAAATGAGTCTTCTCACATGAGGGGGTGCAACCAAGGGTCGCAACTATTGGGTCGCACCTCTTCCTTAAGGACGGTTGACCTATAACTTAACATTAATTCTTGTCTTCAATCATTTCAGGGGATTCTTCAATGGTTGGATTTGAATTATCTTCCTGACCACTTCATGGCTTCATAAAGGGGATTTGACTTGTCTTCCTGACCACTTAATGTCTTCAATGCTTTTAGATACTTCATCAATGGTTCAATGGGATTTGAATTGTCTTCTTGATAATTTCATGGCTTCATAAATGCATTCCAAGTGGACATATCTTTATTGCTTCAAGGGCTTCTTCAATTTGCTTTATATATTTACTTTAGGGCTTCATGTCTTCATCAAGGGGATTTGGGGCTTCTTCAATTTCACTTCATTAGTATCATGTGTTAATTTCATCATCACTTTAGGTATTCTTCACACTTCTTGTCATAATGGTCTTGTGGACACATAATTATTGCTTTAGGGACATCTTCAATAGCTTTAGGGGCTTGCTCCATTTGTGTACCACTCAAAGTGTCTTGTGCACACATTATCGTTGCTTTGGGGGCATCTTCAATAGCTTTAGGGTCTTGCTTCACTTGTGTACAACTCAAAGTGGGCATGTGGGAATAAACACATATTATCTCAACCCATGAGGGCCATGCTTAACATCTATTCCATAAGGGTACCACTTTGGAGTTATATACACTTATGTCAAGGCACCTTCAAAGCTCTTTAAGGATTCAAACAATCTCCCTTTATCACATCCATATCATCATAATCATTTCCACATCATCATTACCATTTCCACATCATCATCATCATCATTATCAATAACAACATCACTCAAAAATCTTATAAGCTCATGACACAAATCTCTTGACCCCATTGAAATACATGACAACTCTACTCAACATTATGAAGACCCCTGCAAACCTTTGTGAAATCTTCCTTATTTTGAAGTTCCTGTGAGCCCATTCATGAGATACAAACACTTTGAAGTGCTTGAATGGTGGTTCTTGACAAATCCTTGCTTCAAATGGAGAAAATCCCTTGAATATTTTGTGTGGAACTTGGGGAACTGTAGGAGTAAAGGTTCTAGATCTGGAGAATGAGAAGACATTCTGAAGTTACTCATCAACAAGAACCTGATTTGGGACAAGTTCTCCAACGGAAACTTTCATCTTCTGAATGTAAGAGAATATGTCATTGATGTAGGACATGAGTTGTGAAGCTTATGGGACCTCCTTCAACAAGACTGGATATAGCATACCAACTATGTAGCAACTGAGCTATGGAGATAGGAGATCCATGGCTGCAAAATCTCTCTTTGATGGCTACAAAATCACTTTTTGACGGAAGCAAAAGATATGCAAATGGGCTCTATGGTGGTTGCAAAAGCCTTATTTGGTTGCAAAAATCCTTCTTTGGTGGGTGCAAAATCCTTCTTCAATCTGCAAGAGTAGTGGATGCAAAAATCCTTCTTTGGTGGTTGAAAAATCCTACATGATGGTTGCAAAATGCCTTCTCAACCTGCACAAGCTAGATAACTCACAAGAAATCACTAAAACCGTAACTATTTTAGTTCCCCCTGTGCTCTGATACCAATAAGATTTGAACATGTATAGATCTAGGTACATAAACTAAATAGATATGCAATGAGAATCAAATCATCCATCAATACATTATGTAATAAATGAATAACATAAATTACTACATAAGAACTTAGAACATAAGAGAATAACAATGATCAATTTCAATGAATCAACTGAGAGGTGGAGTATAATATTTATAGACTAGAAATTTGAGTTAGGGTTAGAGTCAATTCGAATTTCCCATGCCATGATAAAGAGGCTAGCTAGGCTTAACTTAGAGTAGATACCCTCACTAAGTCATGCACACTCACCTAGACTGAGTTAACTGTCCTACACTGACTAAACTGAACTAAATTGAACTAATATGCATTGAACTGAGCTAAACTGACATGCACTAAACTAAAATGGGGTGCTAATGTCACTAAATGACCAATTATGAACAGTTAGGTTTAGTTAGGACCTCAATCAGTGGGGCATACCTAGTCGTAACTTATCTGCCTCCTTAAATCAAGGAATGCACCTCCAAATTAGGGAATGTGCCCCCAAATCAAGGAGAGCACCCCCAAATCTAGGTTTTTGATGCATGTGTGACTCAGGAGGTCAATTTTGGTGAGGTTGGGCCCATTGGAATCAGTAGGTAAGGGTCTAGGAGGGTTAGTTATTCCAACACCCCCCCATAATCCTAACTAGGTAAAAATAAACTAAGTAAAAAAAATGGGTCCCAGCAATTTGTAGCCATATTAGGTACCCATGCACACATAAAATTCTTTGTAATATAGGAAAGAGGGAAAAAACCGAGTGGGAAAAAAACCCATAAAAGAGAATGTGAAAAGAAGACTTTAAGGTGCCTCATCAGAAAATGCCTTTACTCCCAAAGAAGCTCTCAACTAGGTGAATTGGTGTTCAGTAAAGGAATTTGTGAAGATCCCTACAAACCTTTGTGAACTCCTCCTTCCTTTGAAGTGCATGTGATCCCATTCATGAGATACAAACACTTTGAAGTGCGTGAATGGTGGTTGTTGGCCACTCCTTTCTTCAAATGGAGAAAATCCCTTGAAGCTTTTTTGCGGAACTTGGTGAAATTTAGGAGTAGAGGTTGTAGATATGGAGAATGAGAAGACATTTTGGATGTATTCATCAACAAGAACCTGATTTGGGACAAGTTCTCCAATGGAATATTTCATCTTCTGAATGTAGGTGAATAATTCCTCATAGGACATGAATTGTGAATCTTCTAGGGCCTCCTTCAACAAGACTGGATGTAACATACCAACTATGTAGCAACTGAGATGGGGAGATAGTATATCCATGGCTAACAAATCTTTCTTTGATGGCTGCAAAAGAACTTTTTGATGGCAGCAAAATTTCTGCAAATTGGATCTATGGTGGCTACAAAATCCTTCTTTGGTGGCTGCAAAAAGCCTTCTTTGGTGGCTGCAAAAGGCCTCCTTCAATCTGCAAGAGTAGTTGCTGCAAAAATCCTTATTTGGTGGTTGCAAAATCCTTATTTGGTGGCTTCAAAATCCTTCTTTGGTGGATGAAAAATCCTTCTTGATGGCTACAAAATCATGGATGCAAAAGGCCTTCTTAACCTGCACAAGCTAGATAACTAGCAAGAAAACAGTAAAACACTAACTAGTTTAGTATCCCCTACACTCTGATACCATATAAGATTCGATCATATATGGATATAGGTACATAAACTAAATAGATATGCAATGAGAATCAAATCATCCATCAATACATTATGTAATAAATGAATAGCATAAATTACTACACAATAACTCAAAAGAGAAGAGAATAAAAATGATCAAGTTCATTGAATTAAATGAGAGTTGGAGTACAATATATATAGACCAACAATTCGATTTAGGGTTAGATGCAATTTGAATTTCCCATACCATGCTAAAGAGGCTATTTAGTCTTAACTTAGAGTAGAGACCCTCAATGAGTCATGCACACTCACCTAGACTGAGTTTAAATGTACTACACTGACTAAACTAAACTAAATTGATATGCACTAAACTGAAGTGAACTGACACTCACTAAACTAAACTAGGGTGCTAATGTCACGAGAGGACCAGTTAGGAATAGTTAAGTTCAATTAGGACCTTAATTAGTGGGGTGTACCTAGTCTTCACTTAACAGCCTCCTTAATTTAGGGAATGCACCCTCAAATCAGGTAATGTGTTCCAAAATGAAGGAGAGCGCCCCCAAATCTAGGGTTTTGGTGCATGTGTGACTCAGGGGGGTCAATTTTGGTGAGGTTTGTCCCATTAGACTTAGCAGGTCAAGGTCTAGGAGTGTTAATTATTATAACAACCACGATAAATTTATAATCTAAGAAGAGCTTATGCTTTGAACTATAGATAGGATTTGGCGTTGAGTGATCATTCTAAGGGAAACAATATCCATGTGTAATGATAACAATAAAATATGTAATGATAGAACATTTACTAAAGTGGTTCAACAAGACGTAGCTTAAGAAAGGAGTTCAATGCTAATGATATTCCATCAAAGTTTAGTTAATGTCAATGGCATAGCATTAGCATCGGAACCTCATCGCTTAAGTGACGTCTTGTTGAACTAGAATTAAAAAAAACAGTATATCTCGTCCTATGGCCCAAATTTTCTCCTTCTCTATGGTCAACACTTTGAGACCCGTATGTAGTTTTCACAACCTCTTAATGGCACCCATATCTTTACTTGAAGGAAAAATATCCCCAATAAAGGTTTTGCATAGTGGTTTGAGGCCTCATTCATGGGTCTTAATCCTCAAAAGATTCATTTAATGCCTAAGGACCTATTTTCAACCTTTGACCTAGTTTACACCCTTAACCATGTTCAAGGGCTCAAAACCCATCCCTGGTAATAAAAAACCCTAAAGGAACTGAGGCTAATGATCCTTTAGGGAGGTCTGTCAATGTAGCGGTTCAAGGCCTTGTTCATTGTGCTTGGGCCTAATAAAGCTTATTTTAGGGCCTAAAATCCAAGTTTCTTCCATTAACCCTAGTTAAGGCCCCAAGACCCACTCTTATTTATGAATACCTCCCAATATCACCCATATCCCCATTGAGAGGACAAAGGTCCATCAAAGAGGTTCATTGTGGTGGTTTCAATGTTCTTGGCCTTAGACCCCTAGAATTTTGCTTTGCATGGTCCTTGAACACTAAGGCCTCATTTGGGAATATGATGGTGGTGTTCCTCTTGAGACCTTTTCCAAGGCCACAAGAACCATGATCAATGCAAAAAACCTCGTACTAGTTCCCATGCAACATTTATAGCACAAAGATTCACTTTACAAGGGTTCTGTAGTGGTCTTGAATGATGTGCATGGGCCATGATTAGAAACCCCACAAAATCCTCAGTTAGGCCTTAATACATTGGTGTTCCTCCTCATATGATGTCCAGGGTGTTAGAAAAACAGGATCGCAGAGCAATAACAATAAACAGAAATGAAAATATAATCACACAGACACATTACAAGAGAAACACCAATATATCGTGGTTCACCCAAGATGGGCTATGTCCACACTGAAATTGCCAGTCCTTATTAACAATCCAGCAAATGAAGGGATACAACCTATAGCACATCCGCTACACTTCCTCTTCACTTTCTCACAGTCTCTCTTTTCGATCTCAGAGATCTTTACAATGCATAATACCTAATACATCAACCCTAGCCGTGTTACAATGTCATTCTTTTATAGGGGAAATACAATGGGAAAATACCACGGGTTACCCAAAACCATGGGCCTGTAAATTGTTAGCAAAAACAACCCCAAAGTGGGGGAATGAGTTTACAGTAAGCCTGGGGTACAAACATGACTAAATAACATCTCTGAATCTGGAATATCAGGCTCCACAACCAACACAGGGTCCCAAGAACCATCCTTAGAACATAGAAGCTCACAATGATTCCCATATGACACATGTAGGCCAAAGGTTCCTTTTACAAGGCATGCATGGTGGTTTTGTACCATGTGCATAGTCCATGACCAATAAAAACATTTTTTAGGTCCTATGATTCTAATGTTCCTCCTTAAAAGATGTTTAGATCCCCAAGAACCATCCTAGTGCACAACACACAATGGTTCCCATACAACACTGTTGGAAAATTGTCATTGATGTCAAACCAAGTGGGACTTCCGCCACTATGATAACTTGGGTAAGTTGGCCATACTAAAGCAAGTGGGGATTTCGCCATCATGTTAAGGTCGTTATGCCATAAAACAAGGAGAAGTACAACTAATATGGTGAGCTGACCTTATCATACAATATTTTTTCGGCCTAAGAAGTGACT
Source organism: Larix kaempferi (assembly GCA_027924585.1). Taxonomy (NCBI): domain Eukaryota; kingdom Viridiplantae; phylum Streptophyta; class Pinopsida; order Pinales; family Pinaceae; genus Larix; species Larix kaempferi. Next base: position 9,580,766 of record BSBM01000289.1, on the reverse strand, counting down.
CGAAACTCATATAAATAAATCAGTTGATCAATCTATAGAAGCATCCATCCAATTAAGTATGGAAATCTAAGTAAGTGCGCTGACTTGAAGTAGAAGATGAATTCTTGGGGCTTAATTGGAAAAGATGGTTCATGCTAAGTGCACACATCTAAGTGCGCAGTAAATGCGCAGTCTTGAGTGCGCAGAAAATTATCAGAGTATATATGGACCAGTATGTGCGCAAAATCATGATGAAATGTAAGAGGAGATATGAGTAGAATTAAAGTAGAGTATGTCAAAGTACGTGCAGTCAGTGAAGCATATCATAAATCATAGTGCAAGAAAATTTGAAGTTAGTATACAACAACATCTATATCTCAGGGCGGTTGGACGGGGAAAGGAAAGGCCATTGGAGTCTCGACTCAGGTTGGTTCTTGAAAACTATGATTTGGTGCTTGCGCAGAGGATTGTTGTCCTCACAGGTTGGAGCCTGAATCAACAATTTGGTGTTTGCATGGAGGATTGGTGTCCTCACGGGTTAAAGCCTGTAGTTTGCAGGTTGGTGCTTTCCAGTGGGATTGGTGTCCCAATTAGAGGGGTGTCTGAGTGAGTCGATGCTCACATAAGTGGATATTGGTGTCTCCCATCTTTCTCTGTAATTTCATTTTATAAATATATGTATACAAAATTTTCTTCAAATATCTTCGCACAGTTTGTTTTTATTGATGTGTTTTTTAATAACAATTGGTGCATGTTTAAAAAGTGAATTATTTGTAAATCTGCACATGATACTGATTCACCACCCCTCTCGGTATCATTAAGAATTCCAACAATTGGTATCAGAGCGAGTTGCTTCAGGAATAGCTTAACAGCTGGAAGGCAAATCACTGCGTAGACATGGCTTGTGAGGAATTTGGTTTGAATACAGATAGAGCTCCCTTGTTCACTAGAACAAACTATCTATTGTGAAGCATGAGAATGGAAGATTATTTGCAATCGCGTGGACTTTATATTTGGCAGACAGTTTTCGAAGAATATACTCCTTCAAAAAGGTCATCAAAATCTGCTACCAAGAGGAAATTGAAAATGAATAAAAAATTGGAAATGGATGCCAATTGTAATACCCCAATTTTGACCCCTGTGAAATATTGGCTTTTAAATTAAATATTGTATACATGCGTTGTATGTTTCCTTTGCGTGGAGCTCAAGGCCAAGGCCCCGCTAGCATATGTTCAGATTTTATTTAAAACAAGCAAGTATTTGATATTTTGATACCCATGTGCTATTAAGCCATGGAATATTGTAAATTGATGTAAATATTAATATTGCAATAAAATACCAAAACTGGCTATGGAAGCAACCAATGAGAAGGGGCCATGTGTATCCATTAGGGAGTGGTGAGGGGGTTGTGGGATTGAGCCATAAGCTGCCAAATGTCATTGTGAGAACCCATTTGACTTTCCTTGATGACATTTATTTCTGTTGTAAGGAAGTAGTTGAGGATTTCAGTGACTCAGTCCATGGCTTCAATGGAGCATGGGCAGCCCAGAAATTCGTATTTGCAGGTATGGGCTCTGTTTTCTTGTACCAAAAGCCACTCTACCTCATGGGAGTTGCTTCTTCCTCATCCCCATTCCATTGTGGAAGGGACCAGCATCATTTTCCATCCAAAAACGAATTGCCAGCAGTGAGAAAAAACAAAAATTGCAACTTTGAAAGAACCCACGTTTTGAAGAGCCAAAAACGCCCAGATTTGGTATGGGACTGTAAAATCCAATGGGGAATCCATAGATATGAACCTTGGGGTGAATTTGAGAGTATTAGCTACCCCGAAATCTATTGGAAAACCCAGTTTTTATAGCCCAGAAAACCAGTGACGGGATTGAGTTATTTGATGATAGAGTTCTGAAAAATCCAAGTATGAATGACAGAGCAGAGCTTAGGTTTGCTTGATAAACCCAGTGAAGGCTAGAATCTCAAAGAATTAACAGTAGGACCTTTCTACGCCCATCCTGAAGAGCACTGGAGGGAAGGGACGCCTGAGGGACTGTGCAGCAGAGAAGGGGACCTTCCTTGTGTTGGGTGTGGTAGGTATTGTGGGTACCTTGACTATTTGAATTAATTTGAGACACATGTAGCTCTGTGGTTGAGCTCATTGGCTTAGCATTTCCCTCCTCCATCTTCTTGTATGCTTGATAAACCCAACTATGTGTTGGCTTAGCATAGCTGTTGAGTGAAACCATGGCTGTGAGTGAGCCTAGCTAGTTCCTCCTTAGCGGATACACAACCCAGCTCGGGGGTGATCTTTCAACTGAAAGAATACAAGCTGGACAGAGATCTATGGTTGGGTGGAATGTTGCTCTCACGTAGCCAGTTGTTGGACAACTCCATCTCAAAGATAAGTGCTCTCTGTGATGTAAATTATATGCATTATGTGTTTTGCATTGTGTAATTCAGGATGTTAATTATTCATGTAAATGAAATTGATATAAAATCTGTGAATGGCATGAGCATGGGATTGGTTCCATGTGTGAATGATTCATCATTTGCCTAGGTTAAATATGTTGATGCATTCCATTCTAGCTGTGTGTTAATATGTTTAATTCCGCTGTGTAAATTAATTGTGCATCTTATTTTAAATGACAAAATTTTATCATTATGGCTTTGGGGACGAATTAGACACCCCATGTTTCAATCATGTTCCCTCCCTTGCATTAGATAGATGGAAGGGGACGTTACACCAATATGGATGGGTTGGATGAACCCATGAAAGATAAAATTGAAAAATGTGTCTTAGCCAAAGAACTTTGGGACAAGCTAAAAGACCTTCACAAGACTAAAGAAGCAATTGTAGGAAGTAAAGATTCAGAAGAAGAGGACAAGAGTAGTACATCCATCAAGGAAAGAGCCTTTGAGTCTGAAGATAAGGAAATTGGAGAAGGAGACTGGAAGAGTGAATTAATAGGTTCCTTAAACGAGTTAAGAAAAATAAAAAGAGAAAATGAAGTACTAATGGAGCAGTTGGTACAACTTAAAGAAAAGGCTCAAATTGAGGAGGCAAAGAGTACCAAGGATTTCCTAGTAAATCAATTAAGTAAGAAGGAAACAATATGTCGAGAACAAGAGGCTGACATTACTGCTCCGAGAAAAGAGAATCTATCACTGAAAATAAGGTTGCAAGAGTCCCAAGAGGAAGCTCAGAAATTTAATAAGTGACACAGATCATAGATGAACAAAAGGAACATCTACTTGAGCCTAAGAAGGCTAAATAAGATTTAACAAAACAACTTTGTGAGAAGAATGAAACCTGCAAAGAGAAAGTGCTTGAGATTCTTTCACTAAAGCAAGAATTGAAGAAGAAGGTCTCTTGATTGGAAACAATCTTGAAGTTTGAAAAAAGCACCAAGATCTTGGAACACATCCGTAGCTGTCAAAGATCATCACATGACAAGACTGGTCTTGGGTTTGACAAAAATCAAGATAATCTTAAGGGAGACCTCAAATCATTTGTAGAAAAGATTAAGGAAGATGTCAGTATGGGAGGAAAGGAAAATCCATCAAAGGGTGACAAAAGAAAATACAAGATGATAGTACAACCAAGAAGAAAACAGTTACTCAGGTATGAAAAACCTTTTTCCTTATTGTTGTTTTTCGTGCAACATAGATGGGCATAAAGCAGTGGACTATAATTTAATGAACAACAAATTCAAAACAATTAAGAGACTTGCTATATGTTGTAAGTGTAATCATTCTGGACATATTGCAAAGTTATGCAACAATGTTGTATGTTACAAATGTAACATCTTAGGTCACAAGGCTCATAACTGTAAGAATTTACAGAATTCAAACAAATTTGGGAAGAAAAAACAAGAAAAAAACATAGAAGGAGAATCTCAACCAACTTTATACGCTACTCACTGAAGAAAATTTTCTGGGAATTAAGAAAAACAAATTGTAGAAAAGTGTGGAAAAGAATGTCAATAGATCAAAAGAAGAAAATCAATGGACTGACTCTATGTGCAGAAAATAAAGGGACAGTTGAAAATCAGATTGAGTCCTCTACATTAAAAATTGTGTTAAAGGATTTTGGAAATGAAATACAGTAGTAAAATGAAGATAACGAAGGCAGTGCATTAGGTTACAAGAAATGCATAAGAACAAGGAGCAGTCACACAGACATAAGTAGCATTTGTGAGAAGGACTGCTAAAAATCATGAGCATTAATGACATGATAGGTAGTGACAAGTCCAAAAATGTGGTGCCATTAATGACCAATAACTAGTACAAAATGGGTGATAAGTGACTAAAAAAATGACTAAAAATGGGTGATAAATGACTAAATTTGGTCACGTGACCGCTTGTCATAAATTAGTAGTCACTTATCACCCAACCAAATTGGTTATTTATCACTTGGTCATAAATTGCTTGAATTGCTTTATGCATTGGTCATATATTTAGTCATTTATTTGGTCATTTATTTGGTAATCAATTGTCACTATTGGATTATTTATTTGGTCATTAATTAACAATGTTTGATAGTACATTTTATCGTTTATTTAGTCATTGATTGGTGTTACCTGATCATTTGTTTAGTCATTGATTTTTGTTAAATAGTCATTGATTTCTATTAACTGGTCATTCAATTATTCATTGATTTATATGTATAGGGCACGGAGGAATCGAACCACCAACCTCTTTCCTGTAAGGCGGGTTCTCTTCCATTGAGCTAGCACCCTTAAATAGAGTCAAAGTTCACAATAAATTGGTGACAATAAGCCAACAATGTGAGAGATAGGAGAAACTATGGTTATGAGTGTTGATACTCAAAACGTCACGATTAGGGAAACAAAACGTTAAACACCCTTCGAGGGATATTCAAGGGGGCGAAGGGGATGGAAGCTCGAGTTGCGTTTAGATCCCTTGGCTAGATAGGATAACCACGGGTTGATCAATGGCATTTAAGTATATAAATGAAATGAAAGTGAGGTTGGATGAGCTTGATGAAGTACAAGAATGCTTTCAACACAAGAACATTAGTCCATTAATGAATGTAAATGAGACCTATCTAATGATATGTACATTAATAACTGAAAGAAAAATGGTTTTCTACAAAATATTTACAATAAAATGAAAGGGTTTAGTGATGAACATTCTAAGAAAATCATGGTTAGTCACAAGCTTCAAAATGTGTCAATAATTAAATCTATGCCAGCGATAATGTAAATAAAAGTAGTGTCTTTGATTTTGTAGAAGAAAACATTCAATTTCATTAATATTGGAATTTTTAACTGCACGCCAAAGTCCAAGTTCAGCAAAATGAAATAATTGAACCAATTAAAACATAAAATTAGTGTTTGTAGCATTAGTACTGAAATGCAACAATAATGTATGTTTCATGTTTGCATAAGTAATGTTTATAACAGTTAATTATATGCAAAAATAAATCTGTCATTACGTTCAGATTTACAATTTTTAAAAGTGATTGAAGATCAAAGTTCATTAATGCAATGATATTAATGATTAAACATTAAACTTGGCGGATTAGTCATTTACTTGAAACAATTTTAGTAAATAAAATTGAATGTGTAAAATGAAATACCTTTCATAACTGTGTGGGATGGCTACTTTTGTTCGAATTATATAGTGACAAAAGGGCCTATGACTAAAGGTTAAAAATCAATATTTTTACAAGCTGTTAGTAAATAGGAACAAAAATTAATGTCTGAAATATACACATAGTACATTTTTGCAGAATGTAAAAAAAGCATAACATAACAACAGAACTGAGTAAAGAAAAATGAAAGAAGATGCAAATATGCCTAAAATCATATTTTATTAAAAGATGGAATTTGATACTCATATAGTACAATAGGTCGCGGTTGGCTAAGCCCCTAAGAAAGGGAGGATTCCAAGACCCTACGCATCTCTCAAGAGCACAAGTTTATCCAAATGAAACTAGGACAGCGAGAGGAGTCCCTGCTCAGTTTGTCATGCAGTACCTTGCGTGCATGAAATCATCAGTAGGAAAAATATACAAGAGAAAATGAAATGCATGAAGGAAAACAGAATGTATCTCTGGCGGAAGGACACTTTTCCTTCAACCTAGAGGATGGGCCTGGAATGTATCCTTACCTGCAATCGCCACATGTTAGGCTCATGGACAATTCAATATGAGGGGAATGGAAGAAGTGAAAATCTAGCAGTACCCACCTATTACCTTCAGTGCGAGATGATTTCGACAGCTTCGCCAAGCTTTTAAAGGCTGTAGCAAATAGTCAAAGAGTTGCAACAGTTGTTGTGAAGGAAGGCAAGGAGTTTTGGTATTGATCGAAAGTTGGAAAGTAATGTGTCTTTGGGAATTCTATCTTCTGTGTTCGTTCGAATAAGGAAGGTGGACCACAAGTAATCGACATCCACCTTCCTATTATGAGATCAAAACATTTGGGAATCTTAAACGTTGTTACATTAAAAACTAAGGGTCCCAAAAGACCGAAATGATTTTGTTGAGTTACACATAACACCATCATGCCCAAGGCCTTTGGTCTACACCATAGTTACCAAGTTCAAATTTTACAAACAACTAATGTTTCATACTTCATTGGTAAGGATTCATATTAAATTGTCAGACTTACAAGGGTAACCCAAGATGGAAAATTGATCACTACTCGTGTATTGTATATTAACTACATAAAATATCAAGCTTGCAGAGAATTTCAAATGGCCTCATTATCAAGGAGTTCACTATTAACTAGATGCTAGAGCATTTCATGTATTCCTACATATCACAACAACAAATGAAAGTAATACACCTATCATTAGAGAAGATAAAGAGTTATTCATTAAGTACATAAATTACTTATCATTCAATTTTCAACCTTAGTTGTGAACTAGAATTCAATTGCTACCCATACCCAAAGTCTATACTCAAATCGCACTATAAGACATGAACCCATAAAGTTAACTAGACACTACTAATCTAGTGATAAAAGTGACCCCACATAATGCCACACTTTTTAATAATCCTCTAGCTCTCCACAATTGAGGTGACAAGCCTAGCTTACTCAGTGTTTGAAAAGACTTTCAAAATTTTATATCTATATATATATATATATATATATATATATGCGATCAATCACCTCTAAGATTAATAAAGCTATTAAGGCAGCATTGCACTCGAATGGTTAACTGTGAGAAATGGCTCCCGGAAATGACAAGAGGATGAACGAATGTTCAACACAATTCGACCTCTAAGAGTTAAGACCAACAGTCAACAAGAGATCAGAGCGACAGTTGGAAGATAACATAGATCAGCATAGGTAATTTGGGTCCAGGTGACAAACATGACAATACAAGATTAACATTCAGGCAGCCCATTCCTTGCTTCCTGAAGCATAATTACATCAATTAATACACGGGCTCTACCCCTTCTATTCCATTGAAATGGGAATTATGTTGAGTGAGTGAAATAATTCTCAATAAATCGTAACATTAGTGTCCAAGCATTGTCCAAGATACAAAGATATAAGGTCAAGGGACCAATTCTCCTGGCTGGAAAATTATGTTGGAGGTTATTGTCATAACATGAATGCATATGGATAATTGTGATCCCCAACATATACGCAACCTACAATTTATGATAGACGAGATTCGGGAAACATGGGTTTATAACAACCCACCCACAGATTCGGATAGCTACACTATAGATATCGTAGATTTATAACAAGGATACTAATCAACAGATATCTCCTATCTGGCAAAATCCAAATTTACATATACATCAGAATTGATTAACCGAAATCTACATTTCATTCATCATTCATCAATGGGGAATGTGTTATCCACTAAATTGCATTAGTGGATCCCGAGTGAACGATCGAAGACTTGAACAATCAAATTGTTCATCATCAGTGTTATGTGATCCATCAGGCCAATTTTTTGCCCTTTTTTCAAAAAAATCACATGTCCATGCCCTGAGGGGAAATTGTAAAAATGTCATAGCATGATGGTTTTTGTAAAGGAATCGGCTTTCCTAGGACTTAGTTATTAGTCCAACTAGCCCAGAGTGTTTTTTTCCCTTGCCAATTATATTTTGTTAAATAAATGACATATAATTTTCGAGTTTTTCACTCATACCTCCAATGTTGGGGTGGTCGACATGATTTCTCGGTCTTAGGAGGTTATTAGAGTTCAGGTGTCAATGTATATAACCATGCTAGATATTAAAATTGAGTCGTATCGACATGTGCTAGGTCACCCTAAGTTTTTTTTTTAATTCCAAAGAAAATATTTTTTTTCGGTAAAACTAGACCATTTTTTAATGGTTTAAATGGAAAAATTCAAATTGTAATAAAAGAGTGGTCTCGAGGCGGATTTTGGCGTGGGGATGCTCGTTTGGATTATCATGGCCTTGCATGTTTGAGATAATCTGTATGTGATTATTTTGCTCTTGCATTTTTGTATGGTGGATCTAGTCTTGGTAGGATTGTTCTCAATTGATAGGAAGAAAATTGTTTAATAAGCTTACTACTCATTTTCTTTTGCTCATATATGTTTAAAGACTTAGATCTAACATTTTAATAAGATTATTACTATGTTTCTCCTATTCCTTCCACACCGAAAAAACTAAATCTTAATATGTATTCCCAAGCCGACATCCCTATTTTGGTCCCCGACAATTCCCCACCCATCTCTATTGAAGAAGAATTTTCCACGCAACTAGCATCATTGTCACCTCAGATAACACTGGAAATTAGAACATTCCTTGCCAAGCTACCTCACCTTGTCCCTAATTGGTAGCAACTAGTCACATAAATCTTGTCGTCAAAGTTTCGGTTCCCCCAAGCTAACACGCCCCCCCCCCCCCCCAGCGGACCCAAACACCCAACCATCCTTTAGTAGCAAAATTGTCGAAAAAATTTCCTCACTTTCCATCCGTTAAAACATTCTCGCAAAGAAAAGCCTCCTTGTCTCCTAGCACGTCAATTTTTACTCAGTCCACCATCACAACGACCGTCGATGAAGAAGAACCCACACTAGGTACCTTGTCTCCAATCACCACAGCAGCAATCCATCAAGTACTCCGACCCTAACAAGTACTCTAGCCCCGTCTGTAAATTTTTAATCCAAAGATCACTACTCCCTCTGGATAGCCCTGAGATCTCAAGCAGTTTGAGTCTCGTATATCAATAAATACTCATAAAGACATAAAATCAACAACTAGATCTCTTTACAACATTAAACACATGCAATCACACAAATAATGTTGCATATACCCTGGAAACCCCAACTGGGGAAAACCAACAATCATGTGGGGATATCTTCTCTCTCGATCCCAAAGCATGTATAAAAAATAAGCAAATACAATAAAGTTACCTCAGATGTAACTCAATCCCTAAATGGGTCAAACCCTAGATCTACATGCATCAGCCGATGCATGCACTGGGAGAATGTGCCCTAACTGCCAATCTGGAGCTAAGGCTATCTGCAGGTTCCCCTGACTGTACTTCCTCTCTCTATCCTTTGCTCTAATATGCTCTGCAACAGAAGACAACCAACTGCTCAACTGAAGAATGTGCCCTCCTATGCATGGAGAAGTGCGCCCTCCCCTACGGATTTATGATACTCGTATTGGGCCAAATCTCAACAGATCTGAGCTCTGATCGTCATGAACCTTCCTCAAACACTGAGGCAAGGCTATCTTGAACGTCTCGGACTCTGAATCAGTCAATTGGATTCTGAATGAGCTCCTATATCCTCAGGTAATGCGCCCCTCCTCCTCTAGAACACGTCCTCCTCTATCTCAATAGAAAACCACACTGATGGACTATCTCAGTCCACAGATCTAGGTGACTAGTGCCTCTGGAACTAGTGATCACTAATCCAACTTAGATCTGATCACTCTCCCTCCTACAGCAGCTCCTCTCTCTCTCTCAGAAAGTCACCCTGCATGCACTGGTGCACCCTCCTCACTCCTGATCTATCAATCTCTAATAAGTCAACTGAGCAACCTCATCCGAGGACCCCCTTCCTCTATAAATAATCTCACCGATGAATGAGATTTACCAAAAACCTAATCTCAGTGCATGCAAAAAGTCACTTTTGCATGCAACTTTTAATCACTGACAGGTCATGCAAAACACATGCATGTAAAGGTCAAAACACCCCGGAAGGTCCACATGCAGCCACCAATGGTATCATGCCACTGAGTAGAGTGTATCTCACCCTCTACTACATATTTATGACTATATTTTTTATGTACCTCCATGCAAGGCATCTGAATCATGGAGGACATCCCGAGATACCATAAAAACTAACATCATCGAGTAGTCTAGCCCCAATGAGTACTCTAGTTGCATCAAATACCTTCCCCCTTCTGAGAACACAACCTTCAACCATGATCCCACCTGCATCAACCGCTCCAACTAAATTGACCGCAACCACTGTACCACTCATGACAAGTAATGTTTCAAGCACCGTTGGATCCATCCCTGTCTCGATTTCATTAGTGTTGACACCCTCTGACCCAACCCATCCTCAGCAACCACCAGCACCATGAGAATTATCTAAGAAAAAGTGGAAGAATAAGAAGAAGAAGGATCCTGAGCTTACAGTAGCAACCAAGACAGCGACCAATGAATCAGGTATCAAGGGATCTTTGACCCAATTCAAGCTTCAGACCAAGGGTTGGATGATTTCATTAGAATTGCAACCAAAGAAAAATAGAAGCGCCAGTCAGATGACAGGACTTAGCTTCCAGGGTTATGCCAACAATACAAATACCAAAGGGATAGAAACCCCTTGAGCATATTTCTAGTTTATTCAGATCTGTCATTTCACTCTTTCAATATTCCACCAACTAAAAGAACCAAGACAATGACCAAGAGAATGCACTTCTCTTTGTTGAGTAGTACATATTATTTGTAGAAAGGACAAATAAACTAAAGGATTATTAAATACAAGCTAGCCGGTCAACATGAGTACTAAACAATTGGTACTCTTATTATGGAAAAAAAATTCTGGAGATGGGAAATGTATACACCATTGCTCAAATATATCAACAAAAGACTACAGTAGACTCAGCAGCAATAGCACTCTTAGATAGCTAGTTGACCATGGAACAGCACTACCTCGTCAACCTCTAGGAGAAAGGAGATCAATGGACAAAGCAGGCTAAATCAGCACAAAGAGAATTTGACCTTTTTACAGATCAAATGCACCGATTGTCGCAAGGCACTGAAGCACAACACACCATGCTAGGTCTCGGCCTGCGAAATATCCAGAATGATATAGTCACAAAGAAGAATGCAAAACTATCTAAATGACTCACTTTCGGCACCAACATTCAACCGGTTCTCCATGCATGGGGGAATTTCAAAGTCGTCTAAACTCGTCATCTACTACAATTGTGGAAGCTTGTGTTGAAGAAGTTTTTATGGATACCACACCCAACCTGAAGCATCACTAAACTTTTGTTTGAAATCTTATACAATTTTGTAATCTTACATCTCTCCATTCTCTTCGGGACGAAGAAGTGACATGTTAGTGGGGTATATGTTGGAGGAGCCTAGTTGGCTTGCTGACTAGGTCCTCCTGACCGACCATAGTCAAGTCGGCTTAATCTGTCGGGTAGTTAATTAACTGGTCGAGCAGTTATAATTGTATAACTACCTCATATCTTGTATAAATAGGTTGGTGAGCCAGACATAAAGTGTGCTTCTGTATATGATGATGATATAACAAAGGATAACTTGTTACTTCTACCACCACTACCTATGTTCTTTCTTGTATCTATGTGTATGTGTGCATCTCTTATATGTTATATGCTTTGATATGCTATTAGTAACCTAATGTAATCCCATAGATTACAACAGTCCTCGACATCACAAACACTATTCACAGCATATTCACGCCTTTTAATAGGATCATTCAAAACTTTATAAGCCTCATTTATATATTTGAAATTTTAGAGCTGAGCCATTTTGTCCTTGCCACCCCTTTAGATCATAATAGGTTTTTCTCTTATTTCCAGTTGAATTGATGTGGATATTTGAATGGGATTTGCTTCTTTCAAGTTACCATAAGCTTCTCAAAGTTCAACTCTTGCTGCAATGTTGTATACACATTGTCCAGACCCCTGCAATCCCCTTTGCGAGCAAAGAATCAATAAGCTTCCCACATGTTTGTACCTCCATATTCTCCAAATTTAATTCAATCCCTTGTCCCTTCAAGCTCTGCAGGAACCTATTGGTCTCCATGTTGACAAAGAACTTGGAATATTGCAAGTATATATTGTTGTTGCAAAGATCAAGTTGGCGTGCAGATCCCCAACGTAAGAGTAAACATGAAATACATGCTTACGTGCATGTCCCTCTTTACGGCCTTGGAACCCGCATCAACATTCGATTGACTTGTTAACTCGGTGTTTACATCTAAGTCCAACAAGTCCGAGCTTACCATAATGTTTGATACATTGCATTTCTTTAATCTCCGAAAAGGTTTGATACATTGCTTCCTCCATTGAAAACAACATGAGATTCATATTGTTCTGCAATTCAACTTGTCCATTTTTCAATCTTCAGATATAATAGAAGAACTGAATTCAGTCTTCCTTATTTGGGGATAACATTCCTCCTGCCAACATCGTTCGACCTCTAACATCATGATTACTCTATGAAGTGTCATTTTCTCTGTAAATTTGTCACGCAAAGAAACCAATACTTGTGAATATTTTATTCCTTTACACAGATATTTTTAGGTAATTCCATGCTACAGAAATCTATTCATGCAGCGTTACAGACATGATAACTCCTTCACAATTTATGTGTCTCTTAATAACTTCATAATTTCACAATAATACAGGTGACGGTTTACTCTTAGATGTATCTAGAGAAGAACAGTTATCATCAGCAATGCTTGCATTATTGGATTCTAGTTCAAAATCTCATCTATTTTCCTCGTCATTTGAGCATCTTGGAACAACATTCACTAAATATGGTTAACCAAGTTGGATCACAACATTCACGAAATGGTTGTGGAGATCATGAGTCCATCGCAACCTTTGTTTTGAAGCCATTGTTGAAGTAGACAAGCTAATTAAAACATCGCTTGCTATGATTCATGCAATATGACCAAGCATGATTTTGAGTGTTTCATGTCTTATTACGGTACTCAACGCAATTATTTTCTCCCAAGGCTCCTTCATGAACAGGTGGCTTGAGCTTGTATCATTTTTCCTTCTGTTCCATCATGCATATGAAGAATCTTCCATAAATTTGGGTCTCGATAAGACATGTAAGAGAATACTAAGAGAATACTCCTGAATGAGAGTTGAAATCACAAAGACCTCCATAGGTTCCACCACTGTTACAATTACTATAATCGGCTTCTCTCAACCTTTGTAGCATGACTCTTTATTACGAATTCACTAGTAGTCAAATGAAGGTAATTCTGGAATATGAGTATGACCACAAGTCCATAATACCTAGCCAAATTCTTTTTCAACATATATGTATCAAGTCAGTACTCTTGCCATGTTCAACCAATGCTTTTATGAAGTTTCCTTTAGCTGGAATAGATATGTCACTTGTACACCATCCTCGGCAATCAAAACGACAAGTTTTCAACACTGCATGATAAACTTACTTATTTCATTAAAAATTCTATAAACTCCCTAACAGCGAAAATCCAAGTCGACATCAAGCTAGCTAGAGACCTAGGCTAGGTGTAAACTTTTGCACACTTGATAGGCAATAAAACAATGAAAAATAAGTTGCCTTGAAATAGAGAGGGAGCTCGGAAACACTTTTCCTTAGATATTGTTGATTGATCACAAATGTCATCAACACCACTTCTATAGAACAAGTGGGAAACACTTTTATATTGTAGTTATTTTATAAATTAAAGTTACATGAACTTTTGCAAAAAGTAATAAAAAGAAGGATTTGAACACAAAACCTGTAACATCCCCATCCACTAATTTGACCAACGGGATGGGAGATTAACTAAATACTGGATTCTAAGTGTTGCCCCATGGTCATATTACGAATTCATAACAATTAAAATACATGTGTGGATGTGAAGGGAAAAGGGGCATGCGCACTCAATTAGAAATTTACTGTGCAATGCATAAATATTTCTTTTTCTTTTGCTATGAGACTGCGCATGTCCTAGCAAATACTTTGCTTTATATTTTCTTCCACTTTTTAAAAACACTTTACTACAAAATGATCGCGTGGAGATTACATGCGCAATTCACCTTTACCTTTTTACCGCGCGCAGATTAACTGCGCTATTCAACCTTTTACTGCGCGCAGATTAACTGCGCTCTACTGCGTGATTCCACTTTCTTACTGCACAAAGGTTAACTGCGCGATTCTACTTTCTACTGCACAGTTTGAACTTTACGCAAATGCACAACTCTTAACTTTGCGCAATACTTTACTTTGCATAAATGCGCGCTACTCTAACTTTGCGGAACTTGACTTTGCGCACTTTATACAAATTAACTTTTGCACACACTTTTAACTTTACAAAGATTAACTGCGCGGTTAACTTCGCATACCTATTTAAGTGCGCACAACTCAAACTTAAATAAACTTGTCTTAAAACATAAAAACCGAAATATATGTAGAAGTTACTGTGCGTTAAACTAGGACATTCACCACCGTGAGATACTTGGGAATTCTTGATTTGATTTACTGCATGTAAATGTAAACAACATTCACACAACTAAATATGAAGAAGATATGCGCGACACAACATTTAACATTCTTGAGAATGAATATACGAAACTATAAACTTATATATATTACTCAGTAAAACAAAGTAACTTTGCGCACTTACAGAGAGATGATATTAATTTCAATATTTCACCATTTACACGGAGCTTGGGCTCTTGAATTGCTTCACGGATTTTCACTTCTTCTTCTTCACTCTTATCCCTATCTCTTCATCTCTATTTTAATCTTTTGCGGGAGATATCTATTTATACAAAAACTTAGGCTTAGCTTCTCCTCGAAGTTACAAGGTTGCGATAAACACTGCAATTAATTTCTACCTAAGAAATCTGATCTTGCCGAATACAAGAGCGGCTACATAAATACTAACTTACCGTGATTGGGATTGGCTACAAACTGACTGACTATCAGACATTGCAAACTGACAAAATGACCGACTGGGGTCTGACAGAGCCGGCACATATCTGATACGCTATCAGCTCATTAATTATGATATTTCCAACATGATGCATAATAAAAATACACAGTGGAAATAAACTCTATCCACACACATCTAGCATGCATATACCAGCATAATCATTACAAGCATCAATTAAAAACATTGTAGATTCAATACAAGAGAGTATTTATCTTTAAACAAAGAAGATACAAGCAACTGGTTGTGTAAGAGTGATTTTATACCCAACCGTAGGCACTTTGTCTAGCATATACTCTTTCTGCACCCAAGTAGGCTATGAGGCCACTAGGGCGAAGGAAACACCTGCAGGCTTCTCTCTCTCAGGCCATAACCCATTTTTCTCTACATGCTTAGCCAAATGCTCATCCAGAGATCTATAGGGCTCTCACTAAGCCATCACAGCCATGGCACTCCTTCCAACTACCCCACACAATGCAAGGAAGGAATTCCCCTTCACTTATTCACAGTTCCCTCAATGAATCCAACCCTTATAATGCTTACCAGTGTGTGCAGTAAGAGTCCAACCTATTGTATGCTATTGGAGAATCTCATGTAGCATAAATCATGGCTTCTCAACCATCTGAGTAGAAAAATTCAATGGGTAAAGGTTCCTAGCTTTCTCAACCTCTATGCTCACCTACAACCATCCATTTTTCCTTCAAATCTGCAACTGTATCTCTAAATTTGGATTCTTGGGTTAAACACAGTTCGGTAATGGTCATGAACAGTAATAGGGAACTCTACATAGTGTAGATTTACATGAGAGAATGAGTGTTGACTCCAAGGGATATGAGATGATGGTGAAAAGAAAACTGACATAGCTTCTGGCCATAGAAAAAAGGACTCTTGAAAACTACAGAACTAACTTCTAACAATTAACAGAACTATCACATAAGTGCATTCACCCCTAGGCTTCAATAACTACATGGAGTGACTTTTCCCACCAACCTAACACATGCATTCAATGATTGGATTTAATAGTCAAGATGAAGTAATTGGCTCATTTAAATCACATGGGAGAAATTAGATGAGTTCTAAGGTTGACACTTGACAGCAAAGTATTTACGCTCCCATAGGCCCCTTTTCCTCTTCCCCTCTGGTGGAATCATAGCCCCTCTAGTGCTCTTTACACATCCATCTTAGACCATTTTATTATTTTCCAATGTAATATTTATATATATTTCGAATTGGCATGATAAGCCAACCACACGGTCCAAATAAAAATATTTACATCATACATACCTAGTCATTCACTAGTCGGGCATTGGCCTTGAGCTCTGCACTAGGAATCCATACTAGCATATTTAAATCATTTACATAATTTTGATTAAATACATTCCAAGTCAAAACTGGGATTATTACAAACCTCTTACTTATTAAAATAGCGTTCAACCAAGTAAGTTAAACAAAAGATTAAATGATATTACAGAGGGGAATGGGGGTGTTGTTGTTGCTGTTTTTGTTGTCGTTGTTGGAGAGCGTATCTACCAAAAATACCTTGCTTTTTGGCCTGCAAGACACTTTACACAACCACGCAAAAACAAAAACAAAAATTTCTCAAATTTTGAGTTAGTCCTTGGTTAGCTTACTTGAAAATGTAAGTTTTATCATTGTTTCTAGTTTACCAAGTTTGCACAAGGCGCAAGGAAAAGAGCATATGCAGTCAAGAAAAACCCTTTCGACTCTGTTTTTTATTTGTCAAGTTCACACAAAACGCACGGGAAAGAGAATATGCAAACCGAAAAGGTAACAAATCGGGAATAAAACCATGATAGAATATGGAAGAATATGAGAAAGATTTTTTTTTAAATCTATAAATGTAAACAATATACCTCTGGATCTAGTAATATGGCCATATCTTGAACAAACAAAAACCTTTTTATTGAAACAAAAAATGTGTCCAATTGAAAGCGGTGCTCTAAATGCAATGGAACACCTCTCAATCCAAAAATATACAAAAATAGTAGAATCCATAAATCATTTGATGCAGATGCCTACACCGGTTCAAGATCTCAATCAACAACAAAATTCAATCTTCATTAGCAACCTGATACCATGTTCAACTAAAATTGGGTATTTTCATAAGCTCGAACACCTTAAGAAACCACTCACACAAACAGATCACAGATCAACACACCAATGTATTACGTGGTTAAAACCCTCAGAGGGAAACAGTCCACAACCCTATCCAAATAACTACTTGAGGAAATATATTAATGCAACGGGAAAAAAATATTTCACATATGAATTTCTCACAATCAATCATCAAGCAAATGACCCTCCATACTTTTTAAATAGAGATCATGGACCAATTGAGTGCTAAGTCATTGATCAATAGTCATTAAGATTGAGGTGAAAATGAACCGCCATATCACTCCAAGTCTAGAACATATTGTGACCATCCGATGACATAAGTACATATACTAATGCATACTAAAGAAATACACTTTATCTAAATACACTGTAAACCAAAATGATCTTAATTAAATCCCAGTGTTTAAATATCCTAACGGGTCTTTTATAAGGTTTTAACCAGATATAGTCATTGTTATTTTCTACTATTTGTAGCATTGTGTTAATTTCTAATAGACTTCAACATCTTATTATCTTTTGTAGAGTTATTTGGTTATTAATTATTTGATTAGTGCTAATATAAGTTATTTTTTGTTGTTTGCATGTTCTAAATAAGAATCTAGATTTTCGTGAAAAGCCATGGTTATGCATTAGTTCTAGTGCAAAGGATTTTGTTAAGAAGTTGTTAAAGAAGGATCCCAACGTTAGGCTTACTGCAGCACAAGCATTATGTGAGTTTGAACATTTACGTCTATTGCATTAGAATATGGATGCTAGATGCTTCTATCATTTTGATTCTACCTCAACTTTCAAAACCTGAAACACCATCACAAGAAAATAAAGATATAATTATGATGTTTAGTATGCAATGCATTCCTACCAAATCAACTATAGGAATGGAATGCTCAAGTCATGCATTATCCATGCAAAGGATGTTCCCCACGCCACTAGGGAAAGCTATATGTCTAGTTTGCAATCATTTTTGTAGAGACCCTATTTCAAAGGTCATTATCATATATTCATAGTATACCTCTACAGGACCACCTAGATCAACATCTCCTATATCTCTATGTCCCTACCATATAGCCATGGGAACATGATGATAGTTTATGGTTCCTCAAAATCCCCTTATTCACATGGGGAGTAAGAAAAGAATAGAGTTTGTGGACATCGGGCACGAGTCCTCCCATTCAAATTACTTGGAATTTCAACAAGAAGAATTGCTCCCCAAGGGTGACAGTCCCAATTCTTAATTGCCTCAAAACTGTAGAGTTGTGGAATCCTGGCAAAGTCACCAAGAGATATTTATTTCCATAATGTAGATGATTTTATCCAATGGGAAACATCGACCATTGGTAAAAAAAATTGTTATTAAACTATAATTGTTTCCATCATGTCTAGAGATGGTTGTTCTCTTATGAGATAAGGTAAGAAAAGATAATTGTATTAATTACCAAAAATGACAACAAGAGAATGTCAATGGGACTATGAAGTACAATCAATTATGGTAGACCATAGGAGTGCAAAAGGCTACTCCAAAAACACAGAAAATAAAATACATAAGTGACAAAGTGATATAACAGTGAGAGAGAGAGCCGCTATATATCATTGGGCACACCATCAAACTCTACTTTGTTAATATAATCAATGATTGTGAACTTTAAATGCACTTGTGATGGGCATGGAATTCCTTGTTCCCACTGAACCAACCCAAGGAGTAGAGTTTAGGTTGCACAATTGTAGGGACATTATGCTTCTTAACTACTGCTTCTAAGATGAGATCCCATTTCCTTTTGGTATGAAAGATTGTGGTCATAAGCTCCTTGAATCTTAATTGAGAATAGTTTTCATGTTTGGCACAACCAACATGCATGACTACCATCAATTAAATTCCTTTAGATGCATTTTAAGGTATTGAGATCTCCTTTTCTCTCTATTCGAGTGCATTATTACTTTGGTTCTTCTCTAGATATAGTGTCCAACATACATCCTAAGAATGTCCTATGTGGCTGCAATAATTGAAGAATGGAGCATCCTTCTTGTTTGATGCCCTATGACCTTTTGGCGATTTGGAGTTATTTTGTATGCCATCTTTGGCAATGTTCTTCTTTTCTTGATTGGAATTTGCACTAGCAACAATATTAGATTCCCTCCTATTGTTAGTAGCCTTTTAATAGGCCTTTTCAAGAGTGTGGATGTCAAACATCTCAAGATTTCTCTGAATTGGTGTGATCAATCCACCAATGAACTTGGTGAGCAACTTCACTTCTTCATCCATCACATGGAGCCGAATGGTGTAGTGGTTGAACTCTTTTATGTAGGCATCTATTGTTTGGTTGGACTTCTGTCATAGGTATTGGTACTATTATTGCTCCTTCCAATAGTTGACATGATAGAATGTGTTGTTCATGCAGACTTTAAACTCGTCCCAAGTCAAGGCTTGTATAGTGCCAAGATTTTAACTGTGATCACATAAATTTTCCCACCATTGCAAAGCTTCCTTGCAGATTTGCAACTTTGCAAATGTAACTCTATCCTTGTTTGTGAATAGTTGTAAAGCAAATCAAGCCGACAACAATCATGGTTGATAAAAAATTCTGAACCATAGACATAGTTGTGAAGCTCCTAAAAGTGGTTTTGGTTAAAAAGGCCAATTTATTATTCAAGTTTTATCTCATATTTTGGAATTTGTGCAATTTGTTTCAAATTTTGAAGGGCCCGATTTCATTGAGAATTAAGTAAAGCAAAAGGGCTTTTGTTTTTCAAATTTCTAGCTAGTTGATGACCCACAATTTATTAGTTCAAAAAAAATATCACCTCACCTAAAAGGTTGTCAATCTCGTGCTCTATGCTGCATAGAGCATCACAGCATATTGATTGTATTGTATTCACAGTAGTAGTAAAGAAAGAGCAGTAGAGCACCACAAGTTATGTTTTGCATCTTCATTCTCTTATCATTTCGAACCTATTCTGACTAGCTTACAGGTGCAACTACAGGGATCGTGTATATTCATAAACAAAATGAATAAATAATTAGTCCGAAGAGCTAAGCGAGTGGGTAACAATGGCAAAATTCACTCCAATTGTTATTTTTATTTTAAAAAGAACTTCAGCGCCATTGGAATTCTAACTCCACAGCGACCAATTTTCTATAGTTTTGACCATAAACTAACACTTTGTGTGTCGCTCTATAGTTAGTATATGGTTGGAATCCTAGGATGGTCAAAATAACATTGGAATTACGTCGACATTGAGTTGTAAAACCGTCATAATAGAGCCGAAAACATATTGAAATAATTTTCCATGTGACATGTGGTCACATAATGGTCGATCTGAGGTCATAATAGCATCATATAGTTGTAGGTAGACCAACATAAAGAAACATTTAGAAGCTTATCAGTATGCCATGTGGTGACGTAGACATGTCAGATTGACATCGGTTCTATGTGGGAATAGAGACGCAAACAAAAATTGAATTGAGTTTTGATGTGACACAAGGTCACCTAATGGTCGGTCTGACATGGTAATAGCGTTGTACAATCGTCACTAGACCAAAGTAAGCAAACATTTAGAAGCTTATCAATATGCCACATGGTGACCTAGACATGTCAAATGATGTCGATTCTATGTAAGAATAGAGATACAAACAAAACTTGAAATGAGTTTTAATGTGACATGTGGTCACTTGGATGGTCAAAAGGGTTTTCTCCATACATCGCAAGATCGACGAGTATCCACTTTCAAGTGGTTGTGAGTATGGCACGTGGTCACTTGGATGGTCAAAAGGGTGTCATCCATACACCGCAAGACCGACAGATATCCATTTTCAAGTGGTTGTGAGGATGCCATGTGGTTACCCAATGTGTCATATAATGGTGGGCAAGGTGTTGAAATACAGACAAAATGCCAAAATAGCCTATTTTTTAACACTGCCACATTATTGAGAAAGCGGGTTGGAACTCTGACGAATGGCCAACATGTTATGAAAACGACAGTTTTATGGCAAAAATATTCCTATGATAGAGAATTCTACCTTTCGATGAATGCTCGTCAAAATAATTGTTTACGAAGTGTCAAAATTGCACCCAAATGTGGTAGTGAAGAAACATCCTATAGTACAATTAAGAGGGTGCTTAGCCAAAAAGTGACCACAAGTGAAGATTATGATAATTTCATCAATATGATCTAACAAGCAACCAAATCAATTAACACAATGATGTGGATTGGACAAGGGATGAAAACAACTTCAATCACAATTTATGTATCTAAACTATAGCAATTATATAGAAATTCATGGGGCAACATGTGCGAGGGGGATCTTCTTCAATCCCAAAGGAAATCATGAAATAAATTTTGAATGGGGTCTAGGCGATGCAACAAATAACCAAGTTGAAGCAATGGATTTCTTCCCAGGATTAGTATTATGGATGCTCAAAGAATTAGGGGAATCTTAGTAATAGGAAACTCATCAATCATTATCAGACATATGTGCCAATTCTTAAAACCTAAGGATTGCAATTTAGACAAGTTTATTCTCAATGTTTGAAAGGAAGCCAATAAATTCGAGTCGATGGAATTCTTTCATGTGCTAAGATCTCAAAATAGTAAAGAAAACCACCTAGCTAACGAAGCAGCTCATCTAGGTGCTAGAACCTTAAGCTAAAACAGGTGTTCACATCCATATCCCATTTCCCTTAAATTAATCAATCCATCACTAATGTTTTACATGGAGACCAGGAAACAAGCCAAGTGGTGGAGCTCATTTAATTGGAGGATATGGGTATTTGCACACCGAACGCCGTCATTACCTTTACACATATCAAACATGATGGAGGAGCAATTTCAAGTTTTTATGCCAAAAAACAAAGGTGGGATCATTCTCGAACTCGGTCTAGTTGGTTTCAATTCGAGCTATGGTGGAAGTAAGGAGGGCCGATGAATTTAGAGTTGGGCTCTCCCCCTGGCTACAAGAGTCATCTATGTAAATCCTCCATGCATGTGTTGTAAGTGGAGTCTATGGGAGTATTTTTTGCAGGTTTGAATTAGCACCTCGTCTCTAGCCTTTAGCAACTTCGAGAGGAATTCAACCATGGTAGAGCATAATGACCGTGGCTAGTGTTTCTCATGTGAAACCTTCAATCTACATCAAATTATGAGACACAACAAGCTTTTGGGTGATAACCAAGTAGCGATCTCCTATTTCCAGCACAAAGTGACAAGTCAAGAAGTAGCTCAAATATTTGGCCATGCAGAATTATTAGAGATTGTGATTGTTATCACACAAACTAGCATCTTATGATTGAATCCCTAAAATCAATGATAGCATATGGATAATCAAGAGGGAGACCAATATCACCACATCTATCCCTCTTCTTCTCTTTAGGCTAGCTCTTCTCTAGCTCAAAGGAGTCGTCCCTAGGATAAGATTACTAAAGCTTACAATTAGGTGTAAGGTGAAATGAAGAGGTAGCTTTAGCAATATGGTTTATGGTTTTTAGAAAATATAAAGGTGATGAAGGGATTGGAGACCAATGTCTTATCAAATGGGCAAATGGGGTCAACCAATAATTGCATGAGGTTTTCTTAGGAAAAATTATAAAGGGCTAGGTTTGTAGTGCACAAACCTAGTTACTCCCAAATGGCTGGGTTGATTTCAAGATCAATCAAGTGAAAGTTCTAGAGTAGAAATTTCAATGGACTTTAAGGAGGAAAGCTATCATGGATGGCATCAAAAGACACATGATCTAGAGCAGAAAATGGGCACCTAAAATACAATTCCAACTAATAACAACCACATAAACAATATAGAGTCTATTCTTTATCACCTCAAAGCCATTAACAATTTCAAAATCCATCCATCAACCAAAAATAAGAATGAGTAAGCCTTCAATGGAGCGCTAGCATCAACCATTCATAAGAACCACAATATATCTCATTAAGTCTAGTGGGATTTCTTCCCCAATCCAGACATGATTACAAATAAGAAAGAGACTCTCTTATATAGAGATGAGTTCTAACTTCCTCTACAATAAAATAATAATAGAGCTACCAAAACCCTAGATCCATCTTAGGGAGTAGTAAACAAATTAAAAAATCATCCAACTAACTCTAACAAACCCTAACAACATCCATGAAATATGGTGTTCAAAGCCACAAGTACAATATCCAAGAGAGAAGGCCCGATAATGGGGTGCATCCATCAAATGAGGGTGAATGATGACAAGAAAAAGCCAAACCTAGCCTCCAAAGGCTCTCTGAAAGTAGCACTCCAATAAAAGGGCCTCAAAAGGTGGAGCACTTCTTCAAATAAGGAAAACACTCTCCATGAAAAGGCTCCAAAACGCATGTGCAACAAAATCCAATGCAGCTCTTTAAACGACAATTCTAGAATTCTTAACTTCGTCATTATTTATCATATTTTCTATTATGACCACTTCTCGAAAATCTCACAACTGCTCTGCATCTAGTGGTTTTGATATGGCACAATTATGGGCACTTTGTCAAAAGATAACTGCTCCCGAAGCTAGGACTGCTCCTGAAGCTAGGATGCCCCTCTAAAAACAACCCATCAAATCAAAAATGGCCTTGAGTGTGTAAACAACCCTCCAAAGGGTGGGTGCTCATCAAGAGAAAACCAATGAATATAAAACAAGTCAACAAGTGCAAGAGGTTGCTTCCATACATCAAGGGGTCAAACCCTCAACCAACAAATAGATTTATGTGCAACACTCCATCAAGTGGGGAACAACTCCAACATATGTACAATGAATGTTCACATAACAAACAAACCCCAGCCTCCATGCCAACTCATCAATCCATGAACCAAGGAGACCATCATTCAAAAATAGCAGCATCCAACTCACGAACAAGTGTCCACAATATATAACCAACCCATGAGAAAGGGGACAACCCCTTCTACAAGCCACTAGAACGCCACCACACATGCCACGAGAGAGAAACAAGGAGAACACTCAACCAAAGTTGATACCCAAAAGTGCTATGATGCCATCTATGTGCCAAGGATCAAGAACATCCCACAAGAAATGGCCTCCACAAGCATCAATACTAGGCCATCCAAACCTCCATCAACATGTAACTGCATACTGAAAATGTGATAAAAATGACATGTGGACACCCATGCCAAATGGGGGGTAACAGTGACCAAGCAACAAAAAAAAATTGAGGTTAGAAGCTAACTGCAACATGCAATACCAATTGATTCTAGGCCTGGCTAGGAGCACTTTGTCTGAGGCGTCACTTCCAAGGATGTTAATTGGATCTGTACCAGAGTTTGCCAAAGAAGAGGAAACAGTCCAGCAAGCTCTAGAGGACCAAGAAATGGAAATCATGAACCAGGAAACCACGTCACCAGTGGCGGTTAAGCAAGAAGCCCACGGTGGGCACGTCTCTCTGATTCCAAGTTTAGCTATGCAATGCAAATCAATTTTGAATTTATGCATGTTCTTTATAATTTACCTATTAGGTTCTACTGTTGCAATTTTGCAAAAGATAGAAAAGTCTAGTAGTCTATAGGAAATAGAGTTCAATTTTGGAATTTTCTGAAAGAGTAGTCTATGAAAAAATACTCTTTATTTGTATTATTATGTTGTATGGTGCAGCCACAACAACTTTTAATACAAATCCATTACCATTCAGTTTATATATATCAAATGATAGATAGCCTCGTTATTGATTTATAGCCATTATTAATGTATCATTCTATTTTTTTTATTCATGAATAATAACAATAGTATATAAATTTAAAACAATTAATTTTAATCTAAATTTTGTATTTTGTTTATATAAATGACATTTCACGTTCCAAAAAAATTGGAAATGCCATATACAAAGCCCATACCTTTTTGTTCCAAGTGACTGGTTTTAACTTGATATGTACCCGGATCCATATGAAAATTAGGTACAGAAGTCCAAAATTGATCCTCAATAATGTTTATTGGCATTAGAGTGAATATATTGCCATGTATGAAGTAAGCTTGAACAAAGAAGAGAACATGCATCAGATTTGGTAGTTGAAATTTGAAACAAAATGCAACATAAACATGCTTTATGCAAAACGCACTCAGCCTCACAGCTCTCACAGCTCTAATAGTGAGGTCAAACATTTATCCTCTTTCACATAAACTGTTAAAATTGAACTGACTGTATATAGAGGAACACCTTTTAAAGGATGTGACCTTTTGGACCAATTACTGGAATTCCACCTATCACTATCTCATGCAACGTGTACCTGACAACGTAGCAATCGCTTCACTGTCAAGAAGAAGCTTATTGAAGAGAGCCTTAATTCCCAGAATCTACACCCAGAATCTCAAGAATAATCAGGATGCCAATGTGATACAAATCTAACCTGACCATTAGAGTCATAGAAATAAAAAATGCTTTTGAAGTTTGAACATAGCAAGGCTCAGTTTTGGAAGACGGACAGTTTCTGAGCAGCTGAACATATTGAGTTGTCGCAAGATTCATCATGAGTACTTTGTACATAGGGAGGAGCTTCAAACCTAGACATAGGAAGAAGAAAGTTAAACCCTTCAAACCCAGATTATCCATAGACCAAAAAACTCTCCTAGAAGAAGAAAACCTCTCACTTTTTCGAGATTGAATTCTTATTACTTTAAAGTTTAAAGTACTTGACTAAATGCTAGAGTTAGACTCACCAACTATGCTGCAGTAAATTACAAATACAACCAGATAGGCATACTGTTTATCACTTAACAATGGACAGTACAGGGGTTGAAAGGAATAAAAGAGCCCACTGTCAAGGTCTTCATGAATTTCAGAAACAATGGAGTTATTGTGACACGAAGAAAAATTTAGCCATAAATATGTTTAACCTGTCTCAGTTTGTGTATAGGTTGAGGTGTTTGGCACCATTCCTAGATGCATTAGTGCTGTAGCTGCAGCCTTGCGAGCATCTGTTTTTCCTGTTGCCATGGTTGTATATAATGCTGCCTTAGCCAACTCTGCAAACCTTGGAACTCTATATTTCTTACATTTAAATATCCTTTCCAACATCATCACTGCTTTCTCAGTTGAATTTTCATTCTTTCCTATAATCTGAACAAGAGAAACGACTATATCATTTCTCACAAGATAATCAATGGCTTTATCCATATCTTTTTTATTCTTCACCAAAGTAAGCAAAGCTTGAATTGCTTGATGTGCACTTCTGTGATGGCCATCCTTGATCAAATAAATGAGATGGGGAATGGCTTCAGATTCAACCAAGCAAAGAGTTCCTTTTGAACTACATTTGCCAGCATGAACTTTGCAAATTTTGTACCTTGAAAAACCAAGCTTCGCAAGAAACTTCTTAATAACAGACTGCTTTTCTGTTAGAGACGGTGTTCGCAAAGACAAATGTCCAAGTGTAACAGCTGCATATTGCTTTGCACGTTCTGAGCCACTCTTCAGTGCATCAATCATAAGGGGAATCATACCTAGTCTTGCCAGATTCAGTTGGACATTCATATCTACAAGATTTGGATCAGTTAGCTTCGAAAGAATCTTTACAGCACACTCCTTTATCTTTGGACGATCTGATTTCAAACAATCCACTGAAATTTGCAGCAGAGAAGCTTCTGAAACCATGGAATGCTTTCCTTCATCCGTTTTAGCCATCACAGATAGTATAGCCAAAACAGCTTCAATCTCATCTGGAGATCCTTGGTTTTCTTTTAGGATCCCAACCAAAAAGCTCACCATGTTTCTTGGAGTTACAATTGCCTGACGAGTAATACGATCTTCTGCAAGGTAAGAAATGAGATTTAGGATGTTCACCCTGCACGAGGAAGAAAGTTTCTCATTTTGGATAAGGCTATATAATCTAGGGACCACCTTTAAATCTGCTATCCACTGGCGGACAGTATGACTGTCCTTGGCAATGCAGTCCAAAGTTCTCAATGCATTTTCATGCATGACAACATCCTCAAATTTTAACATTTCAATCAAACATGAAACAACGCCTTCATGTTCAATTTGAGCAGCACTTTGCTTGTCTGTTGCTAGGTTTGCAAGAGTCTCCAGAATTAGAAGAGCAAGATCGGGAACTTGAGATGAAAGCAATTTGATAAGCACAGGAAGAGTGCCAGATTTTGTCATCACAACTTTGTTAGTATTTGAATTGGAGAGAAGCTTAAGCGCTTTTGCAGCTTGTAATTTACATTCTGATTTTCCATACTGCAAGAGATTCAACAGGGGTGGAACCACACCACAATCCACCAGAGAACAGATTCCTTGTTCATTGAGGTCAAGAGTGCAAATAGTTTCCACCATCTCCAGCTGCAAAGCTTCATCACCTGTGAATAGTAACTCTCAATTCATATACCAAGTGCAACATTGGATTCAATATCCAATTTATACTAGCAGTATTAATAAAATAAACCAATAACAAACAAAGTGGTATATTGTATATGTTTCCAAGAATAAATGAACAAACTGCCAGATTTCTACAAGGAAAAACTACATCCAAAACATAAGCAATGCTGTAAGAATCTTACCAGAAGCTAGCCTGCGAACCAATGGTCCAAAAAGCCCTGATGTTGCTGCTTGGATGATAGCTGACTTCTCATGCTCACAAAGGTTGTACAAGAGCTTCTCCGCTTGCAACTTCTGGTCATATGTGCACAAGTTGAAAGCACTTGCCACTATGACAACAGATGCCTTCTCTGCCAAAATTGCCACCCTCCCTGACTCACTTTTGGATAGCTCCCAAAGAAGCTGGACTGGTCCACCATTTACTGCTGGGTTTCTTTGTAGGATACGTAGTAAGACTGGCACTGCTCCCGCCCCAATTATTGAAGCCTTCAATTCAATGATAAACAACAAAAGATGAGTTTATGGAGAAACCCACTACCTACTAAAGTAAAAATAGGAAATTTAAAGTTCTCATGTTGACTTCATGACAGATCTGATAAAAAGCATAAACCTATCTATCTATAAGTTATAACACACACATTTATCCTGACCTTTAGTTTACGACTGCCTTCTTTATAACATATGATTTCACACTATCATAAATCTGTGTATCAGCAAATTTAATCAACAAGAATCATGTTTCAATGACACTTTTATTCCTGGATTTTAAAAACAAAAATACATATTCTTGAAATGTATACTAGAAATAATATGCCTTATCTCTAAAAAATATAATAACAGCAGTAAAAAGTTAAAACTGTTCTATTTGGACTGAAAAATAATTCCAACAAAAATCATGTTTCCAATATTTTAAACAATACATTATTTTGACTTAAGCAGTGCCTGTTCCCAATGATGATAACCATGCTAATGTACTTGAAGTAGGAAAATTGCTGTGAAATGGAGCTTATTATTTGGAAGCTTGGTGGCCACCCAATGTTCCTAAACAATTCAGCCAGTTGCCTCAATAATTTTCACTTCCAGTGCTCCAACTCATCTTCAATGTAACAGACATATCCTACCTTGAAGTTTGGGGCTGTCCATTTTTAATTTTACATCAACATTCAAGTGGATCCCAATAGTACACATCCTTGATTTGAAGGAACCCAACATTGCCAATTAGTTCTGAAGAGTTGAACCAGTGCAGATCCATCTTAACCTCGGATCTACCAAGTGCTAAGAGGGATCAAATCCCTTAGGGTGTAAATGTTTTGATCATTTAAGATGGATCTGGGATGGTTGTAGTTTCACTCAACTCAGTAGAACTCAGGAATCACAAATTGTGGAGATATGTATATGTAAAAATACATACAATTTTGATCATATCTATAGTATTTCTATTTATGTGTAAATCTAGTATATCTCTTTTATCTCTCTATATTGCAGTTTTTATATTATGTGTACATACTACATATCAAATCTCTCTCTTTCATAGATAGAGAGAGATTTTTATTTTATATTTGGCAAACATTTAATATTACTATTATTATTTGTTACAAGTATTATAGTCTTTTGGAAGCTGACATGTGATGATGTAAGTGTTACCCATGTGACAACATCTCTACAATACTGGACTGTAGAAGTGCCTTTCGGCACAATAAATCTGAGGCTGCTCCCCTGGGAAAAGTTGATCTTACCATTACCCTAACAGGCAAGATAGTCGCCAACTCACCACAAAAGTGGTTGCCCTTGATCAACAGCTAAGTTATAACATCTTGCTAGGTTTCCCACAGCCCCATGAAATGTGTGTCATCTCCTCCACACTATCCAAGACGTTACAGTTTGCCTATCATTGTAAGGTGTATGTTTTAAAGAAGGATCCTAATCCTTTAAGCCATGTTTTTGCTTGGATGCTTAGCAGTGCAGTTATTCCATCTATATATCTAAGCAATGACCTGTCTTCCAAAGACTCAAAGCTTTTTGTTAGCATTGTCAAGGAATTTTTTATAGGGTCTGTCTGCAAGACATGGTCAATACAAGCTGGCATCAAAGTCTGCGGCCAGTCAACCCTACATATTGTCAGTGCACATTCTAAAGTTGCCGCAATCTCTTGATTGTTGTGAGAATGACAAAGCCAATCTCGAGTTTCTTTTCACTAGAGAGAAGTTGCCCAATTCCTGTCATAAATTGGAATTTAGCATACAAAAGTCTCAATAGAAGGATTTAAGTCAAAGCCCGTGCCTCTCTCACTTCATGCAATTGAGCAACTTATTGGTTTTCCTCTCCCGAATGATCAACATGAATGTGTTAATGATGACTTCCTTGATGAGAATGGCATGCTAGTAGAGCAGCAATCCATCACAAGTTCAAAGTGGTATGCTAACATTCTTAGATAGCTGAGGTCATAAGATTACCTTCAGGACAGATCTCCTAAGAAAAATAAGTGTGTACAGATGCTTTCTAAGGGACATGTCATTATAAGGGAAGCATTATAGAAGAGATCCTTTGATGGTCATTTTTTTGCTGCATTCACAAGTAAGAGGCTGAGAAAGCTCTCTAAGAGTTCCATGCCAGTTTTTGTGCATGAGTTATTACTGGCCAACCATGGCCCATGATGCTCATCACTTTGTACAAAATTGCTTCACTTGCCTAGCACATGAATCTGATATCAATGCACCAGCTAAGTAACTTAGTTTTTTTGCGTCACCTTTGTCGTTTTTAAATGTAGTCCACATCTCATTAGGCACCATTTCACCGCCTTGTCCCAAGGGATATAAATTCATTGTCACTATGAGGGAGTACCTCACAAGGTGGATGGAGGCTATGCCACTAGTCTCCATTGGAAAAACCACCATTGCCCTTTTCTTATTCAACCAAATCATTTACGAAGTTAATATTCACAAAGTGATCATTACAAAGAATGCCATATCCTTTTGCAATGGTGAAATGAGAAAGTTATGCCAAGTGTTCCAAACTAGTCATAGAACTTCCTCACCCTCTTATCCTCAAGGTAATGACCAAGTTGCAGCCTTCAACAAGACCCTTGTTAGTGTTCTAACTTGTGAGTAAAAGAATCAGTTACTCTCATAGGGACTAGCACCCTGAAACTTTTCCAGCCTTGTTTGTTTGTCAAATTCGCATCAGCATGCCCACCAATGCTAATCCTTGCTTCCCTTGTATTTGTTGCCAAAGCAGTTCCCATTGAACTAGAAATCCCTCATTAAGAATAACTTCTCAAGGATTACTCACCCCAAATGAGATTCAAACTGTGAGAGTGAGTAAGATACGTGCCTGGTGAATCAGTTAAGGTTTTCTAAGTTAGCCCTTGCTAAGTCAAATAAGATGGCAGTTGGAAGGGTAGGTACTCCTAAATTTAAGAGGTTAAGCCTACTTGTTGTAAAAGGCATTATTGTGGCAACTCCGTCGAGGCTATGGACACTCGTTGGCAGCGGAGCTAAGGCCGTACCATTGACTGGGGCCCAGAAGGCTATCCAAGGTCGGTACCTTTCAGCCATCATCCTAAGAAATAAAGTGAGTAATCAAGCAAATATTTAAAGTGAAATTTGCAAGAAATGCAAAATCAAAAGGAAATGGCAAAGTGAAATGCAAAGAAAGTATAAAAGGGTGGCTTGATAAGATTAACCAAGAAAGTACTTCCCTACTTCTAACTCACTTTGTGAGACACATCCCTAGTGTTTGTCTAAATGGTGAAGAACATGGAGTTTCCCTTATTTAGCCTTTGTTTGGAATCCATTAATCTGCAAAGGCCATGTAAAAATCACTTGACTAACCTTGGTTGACCATGTAACTCCACCCGATAGGAGAAAAGAACTTATTTTAATGCGTTGGTGTTATTTTAGTACTAGTTAATGGATAACTCATTCATCCCACAAATATGTTTGAAGATATCTATGCGGTTGGTATATCATCATGCAAGGCATGACTAGTTATATAATGAGTCAACTATTGACGATTACTTGCATTTGTGTATATGTCCGTGTGGACACTCTTTGTTGTTGGTCCATTAGGGACATATGACACAAGTATACATCATCCAACCCCTATATCATAGGTTATCATCCAAATTACAGTTTTTCAGTGCCAGTCTTTAGTGCTTCTAGGTTGTCAAATGGGTGGTATGATATAACTTGAGTTATACTTGGTATATTTTCATTCCAAGCACATTTTCGGATACCCATTTGGCCCTTTATCCAGATACGTGTCGTTAGATTGATCATTACTACCACAGATCATTCAATTTGAAAAAGGTGGTGGGGTTTTCGTTAGTAAATTCAGTGCAGCTTTGCATGGATGTACTTTTTGGGTCAAAACTCGGTATTTTTCCAATCTGAGAGATGTTCTGGAATCCTCTCGAAGAGTACTTTCATCCTATCTACTTGCATGTCAAAACGCCCTCACCAATTGGGCAAGATATGGACTAGAAATTATAGTTTGTCAGTGGGCAACCTACTAATTTTCAGGAACGTGCATGGGAAGCTTGCACTTGATATTATGACAGTGTTTTATCCTTTTGGGGGTTATTTTGAGCCCTACTAGACATATCCAGCACCAAATGGTCAATGTTGGTCTCCTACCCATGTTTTCCAAGCACATGGTTAAAACAGGCTTATATTTGGCTCATTTTTTTATTAATTATGGTTTGGACTTTGGTTTTAATTTAAAAAATCCTAAGTCTAGCCTAATTAATTTATAAAAATAAAAATAAAAGTGCATAAGAGCTTCTAATTTCACTTTGAGAGTACACTTTTTAATTATTTAGGAAATTA
The DNA here is from genome assembly GCA_027924585.1 of Larix kaempferi. Classification (NCBI taxonomy): domain Eukaryota; kingdom Viridiplantae; phylum Streptophyta; class Pinopsida; order Pinales; family Pinaceae; genus Larix; species Larix kaempferi. Next base: position 9,548,358 of record BSBM01000289.1, on the reverse strand, counting down.
ATTAAATTTTCCTAAGTAATTTTAAATAAAAATGAGCATGGCACACATATGGAGGCAAAATATAATATTTTTATCCTAAAACCTCAAGAAGAAAATGAATCAAGGGCCAAAATCAAAAAAGTAAATGAGCAAATAAAACACAACCCTTGATTTCGAGCATGGCACATGGATCAAGCACTTTGGGCCACACGTGTGAGCAATCTAAGTCATTGGGCCAAAATGGGGATAAAAATTTCAACACATGGTATTTTTACGAGTTAGTTATGGTATTTTATCTTTTGCCCCTTGTATTTGGTCCTTGCCCCATGGTATTTGGCAATAACACATGGTATTTGGCAATTTTTAATGTTTTTCCTCCTAGAACTAGAAGAGTTGATGCACCCCACTTGAGCAAAATTATTCAAGAATATTTTATTATTTTTGTAATTTGAGATGAGATCTAAGCCATTGATGGCTAGATCTTCTTGGGATCATCCAAATGAGAAAATATATTTTATTGTAACCACTTTTTGACTCTTAATGAGCCTAAGGTGCCATCTTTATGCTTCTAAAGGAGAGGTATTAGCTTTAGCAAAGGGTCAAAATTTTTGGGGAATAAACTCTTACTATCTTTTTGGCTAATAGCTAGTGCTTTTGGAGAATAATTTTGGTATCACTTGGATATGTTTCAATCTATTGATGTAGGTAATGTAAGCTTCTATGGAGGTAATATTGTATTGCATTGTCTGATTGATTGATATTATGTTGGTAGAATTGTAATTGATGGTTTTCCTCCTTCTTTTCACCAACATATGATTTTAATTAAACAATTGACCTTGCTAACCCATGTTGCCATAGTTTCATGTGGATTATGTTTACTTCTTATTGAGCTAGGGTTTAAAGGTATTGGCAAGGGTCTGGAGATCTCTAAGTCATACTTTTATGGAAACCATGCATTTTGATTGACCTTGTTCCTCCTCTTGGTGGGTGTTCAACCACTTTACAGAGCCCCTTCATGTTCCTGGACTCCATTTGCCGCAATTTTCTTCTACCATGGCACTAGTCTATGAAACTAATTTGATGATATAATTTTCCCAACTTTTTCTTCCACATAAAAAATTTTCGAATTCTTCTATTTACTACTTCACATGCTTGGATTATGATTTGGAAAAGATCTTGATTTCTCTAGGATGAAATCCAAATTTTTATATCTTGAAACCCTAGATCTACTAAAGAGCTAGCCAAGATCTCCATTTTAAAATTCATTCCAAGTATGTGTTAATGGCATTCATTTGAAAATCAAAAGCCTCAATATAAGTCTATCTTTTATTTTAATTAGATATGGAAATTTATTATTGTTATTCTTGTGCAAATTTTGCATGTTTACTACGAGTAACAAATCTTCAAAAATAAGATCTAAGAGTTTCTAACCCTTGCGATCTCACTTTCATGAGCAAATTTCAAATTGAAAAACTGATATATCTTGTTGCTAGAAGGAATAAGACCATATTGGAAGCTCAACATCCTCATGAAATTGATTTGCAAGCATTGTTAAGGGTTCTCTAAACCAAATCGGCCTCTGTAATAAACCTAATTGGTTATTACAAATGTATTTATTATTAGATTAGGATAATTAATTATTAATTATTAAATGACATGTCTATTTCCGTTAGGCCATATTTAATATCGGCCATTCCTATTGTAAAATCATCAATTAAATTATAAAAATATATATATTATCAATTATGATAAATATGTAAGGATGAATCCTTACAAGTGGTATCAGAGCGGAGGGCGATTGGAGGAGATGGGAAGTGAACAGGGCATGGTGCGTTGTGAGTATGGGAAGATGGCAAAGCATGCAGGAGAGCACGTGGAGTAGGGTTTTGGTGGCCAGCTAGAGGGAACGTAATGGGGTAAGGGAATCAAGTGGACGATCGTGTGGAGAATGGAAAGATGAGCAGCAGGTCGCAGTGTGGAGGAGGCCGGCACAGGGGGGTAGGGTTATGAAACCCTAGGAGGAATGCCAATGGAGGCAATGGATGGGCGTAAATCACAATGGAAGGAGCAACTGCGTCTCTTGGGTTCCCAAGTAAAGAAGAACTAGGAACTATTGCAACTGCGTCTCTTGGGTCCTCAAGTAAAGAAGAACTAGGAACTATTGCAACTGCGTCTCTTGGGTTCCCAAGTAAAAAAGAACTAGGAACTGTGGCGACTCCTGATTGTTTAAATAGAAAAGAGCCTGAAGTCGCTACTACCCCCAAAAAAGAAGGAAAGCCACGCTGAACGCCTCCTTATATTCCTCCTCACAAAAGATCCAGGCCCCCAGATTCCAAGAGGGATAACAAAAGACATCCCAACTACAAACCTCAAAATGCGATACTCAGTCAAAAATATGCACGTCTTCCAGAAATTCGTTGCGGTTTCTTACAAGGTAGGGAAGTAAGTCACATTAATGCGCCATTCGAAAAGTCTATAAAGATGTCCAATGGTACTCAAGGACAAACCAGAGATGATGTTGGGATTCCCAGTCAAAGCAAAGTACATGATAAGGAAGACGATGACAAAGACGATTAAACAGACGCTGTAGAAGACAAGGATATGAAAGATCAAGATGATATTGACAATCATGATGTCAAAATCAATTGTAAAGATAATAACGATATCATAGCTTGTAATAATAAAAATACCGTTGAAAGGGAAGTTAATGTCAGTAACAATTGTGAAAGAGTTGAAGTTGTAGAAGGATACAATGATGGAAATAAAAGCACTAGAGATGATTCTGATCATGATAAAGTACAAGGAGGAAACCGAGAAGATGTTGTGACAAATGATGAGATGAACATTCTACCAGTGGTCGCAACTCAAGTTATTCTAGAATCTCAATATCAAAAGGCTCAACGGGTACAACTAAAGATAAGCTTGACAGACAAGGAAGTAAGTACATTATTAGTAATTAATGCTACAGATAAGAAAACCATATCAAAGCATGCAGAAATATAAAAGATCCACATAAAATTAGAAGAGCAAAGGAACACCGTCAGATTAGCAGATCCAAAATATACGCCGCTTAGTTGTTATGCGTTCATCTACAGAATCATAAGCATGATCAGATTTGAATGGAAATGTGACCAATTATTCCAAGAACTGCTAAACCGTGGCACAGTTATTCATGGCAAGAATTCCAGCTGCAGCAGGCTCGTAGAAGATTCGTGGTCGAATCTTTTTAGAGCGGGATGACTTGTAATAAACCTAATTGGTTATTACAAATGTATTTATTATTAGATTAAGATAATTAATTATTAATTATTAAATGACATGTCTATTTATCAATAGACATGTCTATTCCCGTTAGGCCATATTTAATATCGGCCATTCCTATTGTAAAATCATCAATTCAATTATAAAAATATATATATTATCAATTATGATAAATATGTAAGGATGAATCCTTACAGCCTCCTTGGTGAAGGCTTGTTCCATCACTTGGAAAATTCATTTTAAATTATCTCAAGGGTGTAAAAATTTAAAATAAAAATCTTAAAATTTTCCTTTAGTCCTAAAGATCATCCCTCAACCCCAACGTTGTCATATTCTTGATCCAATACATGCTTGAAGAGTCATCCTTTTCAAATCGGCAATCTTGGGGAAGAAGCCCAATTTTGAGCTAGACGTCATCTTCATTTGAGTCTAATAACTTAAGCCTCTCCCAATTGCCATCGGCCCTGCTCAAAGAGCTTTACTTTCCTCATCATAAAACTGTTTCATGAAATTTTAGGAGTTCAGAAATCTAATCTCTGTTTTGTTACAGTGGCCTGAAGGCATGTTTCTGTGGCATACTACTTTTTTTTATATGCATGCTAATACCATACTGCTACATTTTATTCCTTGTATTGCTAATAAGATTGTGACTGTTAATCATATGACTGTCCCCTTTCACAATTACCATAGCAAAGAGCCTATATTACAGTGATTATTTCAGCCCTCAATAGAAGCCTCATTGCCATGTGAAATTTTTACTCTAAAAAGATTTATTACAAGGGATCCAAATCAACCTTTGGGAAAACACCATTCTGCTGTCCTGTTGTTGATGCATTGCCTCATTTCTTTATCCTTGGGGGTTTATTCAATTCAGGTCTGCACCCATAACTCAGTATTAAGTAGCTCTACTAGCACATTTTGATCATATCCTTCTGGAAAAGTTATCCTCTATTTTAATCGTGCTTTGTATACCACTGATTTACAGGCCCATACTGCTGCAAGGAATCAGTCCCTCTTTACTGCCGTTTCATTTATTGTTGTATATCTGATATTGTGTTACAATCTCAGTCCTTTGAGCATTTTACACTCTATCTTGCATTGCATGAAGAACTTCAAACACTATCAATGCATGGGCATTGCATCTTGAAGACTTGTAGTTTTGATTTTTTGAAAGGCATATTTGTGATCTTGGGAATCAAGTCTCACTCAAGATCTGAGATCAATTACTTGTAATCACAAAAGAATCAAGTTACTATCTTTTCAAATCACCCAACACGAGTGAGCTATAGTGATTTTGATCATTGGCCATTGTGTCTTTTGAGTTGAATCTGTCTTCATTTTAGCTAGGTCTTCTTGTGTACTCGTGGGGACTAGCTTGTTTTTGTCTTTGGTGGCTTTAGAGCAACTAAAATGATTGTCATCACTAGTTACTCTATTGGTACACCTCTTGTGTTATGGTGTGAATGCATCTTTTGAATGATAAACAACTAAACAATCACATAACACTAATACAATTAATAAGAGAAGCGTCATCTTCTCTACACCTAAGTATATAATCCATAAGTTTAATTTGTCTATTTTATGCTTACATGGATTAAATTTTCATGAATTGGTGATGCTAATCTATGCCATTTAGCAGGGATCATTACATAATTCCACAATGATATGAATATGATCTATGGAAATCTCCTTACTCAATAGCACATTGGTAGTGCAATGAAAATCAAGGGGTTATTTGGGCAAAAGACTTGTGATGGAGGTTCACTAGGGTGTAGTGCTTTCAATGGAAATCATACCCTTATGTACAAACTGGTTAGACAGACCTCGAGCTGGGAGCGTACTTGGTTGTTTCTGGAGTCTGGACAGTTGGATGCCTTGTACCACCACTGTTGTGCATGTCGGTACCTATTTGATTGCATTTACATCTAGTGCTTCTTCAAACACTATGCTCTGAAGCCCATCTTCCCTAAGTTTAGCTTGGATAGTAACAATATATTGAGTATAATATTGCTATATCATTAATGTTCATATGATGCTAATGTCTTATATGCTTTAATATTCATATCATGTTCATGTTTTGGTATTTGATGAAATCATGCTTTGATTATCTTGCAATAATTTGTCATCTTGAATGGTTTGTGGTGAATGATCTCTCCATTGATTAATAATAAAATAATCACCCTAAATCTAAGTGTGTCAATCCCTCATTAACTTCAAATACCTTAGACACAGTCTTAAAAAGCTAGTGTTAGGTGTATATTTGGGGTTGTCCTCATACAATCCTAAGAAAAAGCTTGGCCAGGGGCTCCCCCTTGGATAGTCTGGGTTCGTTCACTATTGGACCTAGGAAACCAAACACGTTGGGTTGGGGGTTCATAGTTCTGTCAGACTAGCATCCGGTCAGCTTGTCCATCATCTTGGGCTGCTTGTTTGTGCATCAACAATACCAATAGTAGTTAGATCTTCTCAATATATGTGCCAAACCAAATCCCCAAGAGTGCATCCTAAAAGAATGTGTAAGGAGGTGTTCATGGGACCACATTGACCAAGCAAAATAATATATAATAATCCATGGAGGTTGTGCCCTTGAAGAGTGTGCAAGGGTACTTATTGACTCATATCAACAAATAATATAATAATCCCCAAGTAGAGTGCGCCTTAGATAAATGTGCAAGGTAGTTGCATGAGTAAATGTGCCAAGATGCCAACTAGGGGAGCGCTCTACTTCACCAAGTAATGAACCACTCAAATGATGCAACATCGATGCCACACTACCAATATCCTCATGGGCATTCACACCATCAAGCAAAATGAGCTCAAGGTCCATCCACCAATCAAAATAATGAATTAATAATCCAAGTGAAATCTTAGGAACTAGTGCAAAATATACCAAATAACCAATCCACCACATCCAAGAGCAATAATTAACCAATAAAACTTAAAGAAACCCCTAGTTGATGGGTATCCCTCTCCATAAATGTGCTAAGGGTCAATCAAATGTGTGAGCAATGGTATGCACGGCCCTCAAACACCACATGTGCTAGATGCAAACCTCCAAACAAGAGAGGTGAATGCCAACTAGGAAGACAATGCACATTATCTAACCATGGAACTCCAATAATAACCAACTGAAAATCTTAATATGCTCTAGGGGTAGCAATCAAATGAATGTACCATGACAACTTTTCTCCAAACATTGCACATCCATCAACGGTGATGGTCAACAATGTCATAAGGAAAGTGCTGAGGAAAGATGTACACCGATAACAATGCCCCTGTCTCCATCATGTGCTCCTACAAACCTCTATCATTTGTAATGAAAATCACAAGTGTGAGCCTCATACAATATGAGGCATAACACTGTGTAATCATCAACGAAAAGAGAATAGCAGAACAGCTTTCAAAGATGAATAAACAGCTAGCAATTTCTTCATTAACAGATCCATAGGATCAAAAGATCACAGCCCAAAGCCTTCTTCCTTAGCCAAAACAGCCCCCAAAATGGTTGAAATATCTCCGGATAAGAAGAGTAAACCTGCAGATTACAATGGCAGCCTTGCACATCAATTCAATCTATAGAAAAAGAAGAAGAAAATGGAAGCATGAATATGTCATGAGCCCTCTTTCCCTTGCCTGCAAAGAACCTTGTACTTGGCCTTGGGGGTTTTCTCCTCCACTTCAACCCAATTTGCAAATGAGAAGTGCTCCTCCTTTTATAGCATCCCTCTAACAAATTTCAAATAAAATATAATTTAGAGAGATCTAGATCCACTTTTCCCTCATTGGAATGAGTCAACGGTTCATAAAATATTATACAATGTCCTTGGAATCTTCCCCAAGGAGGGCATTCTTCTTTTAGAGTCATAATATCCCTTATTTGAAGGGGTGAATAGGTCCATACGTGCTAATCTCTTCCCTAAATGCAAACTGCTCATCCCTAGGAGATTTCTTCAACAAACTTTCCCATAAAACATGTTGATTTCTTCATCCAAGTTAGCCACTCCTAAAGGTAGCTAGAAATTCCCACAAGATATGCCTCGAAACCTTCAAAATCCTCATGATAGGTGGAGTGCTTGTCTAGGTTGGGAGTTATTAGCCTTTTCTTCTCCATAAAACATGCTCCAAAATACTTCAAATGATTCTTAAGTGGAGTGTTCTCCTAGAGGCTAGACTATGTACCTTTTCCCACTAATCATAGCATAAAACAATCCCACATGACCCTAATCTAGGACATTCCTCAAAACATGTGCAGATTTCCCTCGTTCTAGGTCTTGATGAGGTGGATCATGCATTACGAACCCTCATCATGTGGAGCGTTCCTCATTTCTTGGAATTTGTGCTTTGAATAGGAGTTTGGAAGATGTATTGGGACCATCTTTCACCATGAAGTATGCCATACAATACTCAAAGGTGGGGTGCTCTTTTATTCGTGTGCATTTGACCTTCAATTATGCAATATAAAACTCCCAATGCTCCCTAAAAGGTGGACAACCCTCTATGTAAAATCTTGCTAATGCCTGAAAATATGTAAATAATGCCTTGAGAAACATGAAGACACCCCAAAGGCATTCTCTAATGGAAAAACATGCATCAAAATATGTGGAGAAATGCCCCAAAGGTGAGATGCTGCCACATGTGCAATTGCACCACTCAACAATAAAACATGCCTCCAAATACGTGGAATAAAAGTACCACATAGATCTTCATTACCATCCCTCTCCTATGCATGATAAACAAGATGATGCTAGAACCATGACTCATACCAAGCTTCCAAAGTCCACATCAGCTGGCACAGTGCTGCTGCAAATTGTGCCGTTGAAATTGCAAAATGAACGTGTATTTTCAAGCAGTAAAACCAAGTTCATGCTTTGCATTACTCAAAAGATTAATAGCTTGATTGTGATCCCCATTATCATTTCTAGTATGCAATTGTATAAACCTTGATGATTCAAGAGAATCCTCTTCGCCGTCACCAGCCTGACAAATGTTGAATATAGAACAAACAAAGCACCCTCAAATTTTGGAGCATCTGAGTTGTGGCCACCGGGTATTACCTCCATCTACATGATCCTCAACATGACCTGTATATTCCTCACCACCCACAGATTCTTCATCGCTTATATTCTTTACACCATCCTTGATATAATTCAAAGCATTAAAAATATTGGTCTTGGGAGCTGTACTCGGCTCTTCATTATCCGCCTCTATAGTTATGGAGTGTTCTACCCATTTAGAATTCTTGATGCTTAAAGAATCAAGCCTTGAGTTTATTTCAATCCCAATCTAGTTTCTTTGTGTCATATCCTTGGAAAATATCTTAACCTATCTCTATTTAATATTGAACCCTTGGCATCCTGTATTATTTGTTTCAGAATAACCAACATCATCTTTTTCATTGATTGTCGATTCATCAAACACCAGACTAATGAGAGTTTAAAGTAATGAGTCGAGTAAATGCTGCATGTCTGTTGGTGTCATCTAGGTAGTATTCTCTGGCTTGGCAGGACGAATGACACAAAGTTGCAAACACTTGCTAAGTGTGACCTACTTTACTACAATGTTTCCTTAGAGGACTGGTGTTGGATAAGAAGCCAAGGAGGTGAATTGCAACAACTGTCCATCCTTGCTAAGTGTATATGTATTAAGGTAGCCATCATAGATAGCATGAGCATGACAATCACAATGATAAGGACGTCCAAGAATGAGATCAAAGCAGTACAAAGGAGTTACATCATAGTCCACCGTGTCATGAAAAGGGTTGATTGCGAAAGTGATGGCATAACGTCGAGTGACCAACAAGTTGTTGCCCTCATCCTTGACCCAACCAAGGTGATATGGTTTTAGTGGGCTGTAGCGGGGAGTTGTAAGGCCTTTACCAAAGTTGAAGACACCAAAATCTTATGGCTTCCATTATCAAGAATCACCAGGGCCAAATGGTCTTTCACTTGACAATTTTGACTAAACAGTGACTTCTGATCGGCCTAAGAGTAATTTCTGGACATGAAAATTGAACTGGAATCTGAAACAGTAGGGTTTTGAAAAAATATTGTGGTTGTTGGCTCAGGTTCAAGTTGTTGGTTAAGTTGTTTCAAAAATAATGTTTTTGTCGGGGTTTAGCACTGCAACACACAACATTCCTCCGAATAATTGGTTGTGCATTTGTGATATCTGCAATATTTGTCATTGCACGCTGAGAAAGATGGCAAGGAAGGGTGATCTGGCATTTGAATAGAACTAGTGGCTCTCGGAGAGCAACCTGTACAGTAGGGTTTGCCTCCAAGCTTACATTCAGTCGCTAAGGTGCATTGAAATGTGAGAGAAAGCTAGCATTGGGAACCATGGCAACTTCATTGTGAAAACTAGGCAATAAACTAGAATTATACTCAATGATAAGTACATGTTCATTATTGAAGATGGTGAGTTAGACTTGCAAGTTGCAGCTACATGAAGAGCTCAATATACCACTAAATTGACTAGCTTGAGAACTGATGACATTGCAGCCAGCTAGCCCAGAGATTCTTTCCATCTCCAGGAGGATAGAAGCACTTCCGAAGGGCTTCACAAAATGTATTTCATAGGGTGATTGGGTCGTGGATGTGAGTACCCGCAACGTCCACATTAAGCTCAATGTAGAGTGGCTGAGTTAGTTAGGCCTGTAAGCAATCTTTGATATTCTGCGACCAAACAGAAGCCAAGTCTTCCAATTGAAGGCAACAAATTCCACTTTATACTGTTCAGTCATGTCAATCCTTGATATTCTGCAACCAAACAGAGGCCAAGTCTTCCAAGTGGAAGGCAACAAATTCCACTTTATACTGTTCCGTCATGTCAGAATGAGTGGTAAAGTAGGCAAACAGACTGCAGATCCATGAATCCACTTTATTCCCATCAAAAAGACCCACAAATTTGGGTAATGTAATGCATGAGTCCCATAGAAAACCTGGTGCTGAGGGGGCATGAGGTGGATTGGTGCAGCGGGTCAATGCTTCCAGGTAGCCTGTGATACGGTGGAGGGCATTCACCATCAATTCATTGATGGGTTGCGAGGAAGGATCATAGGCGCTGTCAGAGGTGATGTCATTTGCAGGGGCCATTGCAAACCAAAGGACAAGAGATTCGATGGGTAGAGATCTCAACTGATGGAGTCCAATTTGGGCGATCTAGGAGGGTGAGATGAGAGGTTGAAATGAAGAATCTAAGATAAGAGATATGTGGCTAGTGGCTACCATGCTATGTCGAAATCTGCTACTAGTGTTTTGAAACCCCTAAAGAAAAGCATTGAGAAGGATGAATATTTGTGTCGGACCATGGAGAGTTTGGCATGCATGAGATCATGGGGTCTTTTAGCCCAGCCTTGCAAAAACTACGAAGATCTAGTGAAGATCGTTGAGATCAGCCTTGCTATTTGCAGTCCTCTTTATTATTTTCTAGCCTAACTACTTACAGTATCCAAAGATTGCCTAGCCACAGCAAATAGAGCAGAAATGGTTGTGCTCGAGATGATATTTTTCGTCAAGAAATGTCTCTAGTGAGTGTGGCATCTTTACCTGGAAGACAGGTTCTGTTTTTGCCAATGTGGTTAGCTATCTACCAATGAAGAAAACAACTTATATGTGGCTGTATCAAAGGAAAAAAAATTAAAAATGCAAACCATTTATTGCAGATGCAAAGAAATTTCTATTTTTGTTATTTTCCATTGTATTTGTATACATTTGTTTTGGACTTAATTTGTGACCTTCAAGCAAACATACCAGGACGTATATTGAGATGATAAAACATCTTCCTGTTATTGAAGTGTAAACAACTACAACTGACCATATAGTTGCACTTAGGACTCCCCATAAAACCCAGAAAGAACATAATTTCATCTGTTTCAAAGGCCTGATACATAAGTAAAACTACATAATGTGCTATTTAGAGTAAAACAAAACATGCAAAGCAACTAGGAAAATTCCAAACTTAGAGATGCATTTGAGTAAATAATGGTTATAAAATGAAAGCAAGACAGAAAAGCGAAGCAGAGCCTTACCTTATACTCGTCTCCCAGAATTGAAATGCTAAAAAGAATACTATAAATCTTCTCCTTCAACTGCTGCTCAGCTGGCTTCAAAATTGAAACCAATGGTCGAATCCCATCCAATGTTACAAGCAAGCGTTTATATTTGGGACGAAAATCCAACAAATGCTTAACTGTATTGACTGCCTCCTCTAATTCAGTGGGATTTCCTTGTGGGCTGATTTGATGAATGGTATTCAATAGTGTTTTATGACATCTTAAATCAAAAAATTCCTCCATGTTCTGTTTCAGCTTTAAGTTTGGAACAAGTTCAAAATTCTCCAACTTAGTTCCTGTGTTTGGGCAAATATTATTCCCTTCTTCAAACCATTTAATTATTGCATATCTCTCATAAGTGTAACCAGCTTCTGCTAGCATTACTGGATCTTGCATAATTTGACCTGTAATAGGACAATAAAAGGAACTTGGAATTGCTAAGTCATCTGCTGAGGAGGCAAAAGACTCTTCAGATGCCATATTCCTAACATCTGGCAATACTGCAGGGTTAAATAAAGTGTGAAGTCCCTGAAGTAAGCGTAAATCGGATTCTCTTCCCTCAACTCTTGCAGACTCTAGGTCACTCTTAAGTTCCTGCATCAATTCACTCGCCTCAAAATACTGCAGATCTAAATGTGCCGATATTTTGCACAACAAATCTGTTGCGAAATCCTTATCTGCTTGACCATTCATAAGGCCCTCGGATATTTTTTTTGCTAGTTTTTCATGTTCTGGCTCCACATAAAAGAAAACCTTACTCAAATTACTTTGCATATCCTTTATTTGTCCTTCGATCCTTGAAGCCAATTCTGTATTCCCCTGCAGCATCAAACTCAAACACTGTACTAGTTCCACAAATAATTTTGTTATTTCACCAACCAGTTCATTACATTGATACAGACGGAGAATACGGCTGCTACTCTTACAGTGCTTTGTAAAAGCAAAGATTGATTCTACCGTGTCAGCTAGGCGTTGGAGAGGTGCCTCCAAAGATGTGGCATTAATGAAATCTTCCTCCTGTGATATCTCTTCCAGGAATTGTCGGAGGTCCAGAAGATAGTATGCCATCATTAAAAAATTAGCCTTACCTACAGCAATGTCATTGACAATTCTCTTTGTATCATCTATACATGTATATATTTTTTTCAATGACACTGCACTTGCCGAGGCTACAGACATCTTGAAGAAATCTATCACTTTGCACACACGAATGGCTCAAAAGAATAAGATCGCCATCACTTTTACCTGTGATCGATGAAGACAGTGGATTCCATGATCGACGGATTACATCAAATTACTAACAATTCACTTTCATAAGAACTCAATTACTCTGAAGGAAAGCCCTGTTATCAAAAAACTAAATTCGATAACTTGCATTCCCTAACTAAATTCGATAACTTGCATTCCCTGAAGCTTAAAGCAGAAACCTGCTAGTCAAATTTGACCCCGAACCCAAAGCCCGCCCTTCAAACCCTGAATTCAGAATACACCACCATTCCGTTTCTTTTCAATTTCAAAAGTTTCGACATGAAGATCAAATCTATGTTCTTACAACTTATAAAACAAAGAATAATCCGAATTGAGTATTGTAACGAAAAGAGGAAAATACAGAATCAATTGAAGTAGAAAAAAACAAAGAATTGAGGCATCGAACCTGTTCTTAGTCATCCTTGCTCTAATCAGACAGATGGATGGATAGACAGACAGAGATTCCGTCTCAGAGGGTTTGCAGGAATGTAGAATGATTGGCAAAGCGATGGCAAATTTGTCGAGTCAAAGTCAAATCGAGGTAGAGGAAGACTTGGTAATAAACAAAAGTCGGTCAAGCTCTACAATGAAAGCAAGAGCATGAAGAAGAGCTCCCGAACGCGCTCTAGGCTCAACAAAGTCACTGCTTCAGTTCAATTCATGTGAGCTGCTGAGACGGGACGTCTAATACAAACCCCGCGTCGTATAATGTACGGGCTGCCGGCTTTTGTGCGCTAAAGTTAAAGTTCCCTCCTTTCCTTCTGTGCCGAGCTAATATTGTTACTTCTAACTCCAAGGAAATTATTCTGCCCAGTTGCTGTGTGGAAATTCTCATCTTTGACAATTTCAATGTTGAATACCAAAAACAAATGAGGGGAGGCTTTGAATGATTAATTCCTTGGATTTGACTGAAATCTATATTAATTTGAGTATTGGGAGTAAGTAGAGGGTTTAATAATTATTGTTGGAAATATGATATATTAGGATGATGTGTTTTTTCTCATTGTGAAATAAATTAAAGTTTATCCAATAGTAATTAGCCAATCAGAAATATTTTGGATTTATATTTTAGAAGATGTAGTTGAAATCCACACACGTGTTTTATTAAAAATAGAATGATGATTGTTATTTTTAATCAAAACCAATTCTAAATGTATTGTTATTTTTTATGAAATTAATATTATTTTATAATTAAAAGATGAGAGAGAATCTTTTATAAATATTTTTAATTTTAATAAATTGAAGTTAAGAATGTCGTTATATATAAGTATGAAATTTAACTTAAATATACATAAACATAAGTAAATTTTATTATGAAATTTAATGTAAATATGCATATTTAAAAGAGTGTGATTTTCATCCACATCACCTTCTTAATATCATAAATATGGAAAATTATTTCATCACATGTTTGCTCTTAAGTTATTTATGTTTATTTCATCGACCTGGGGAAGGATCATTCGTGCCAAGTACCTGCGTAACATGCCGGTTTCAAGTTGGCTCCGTCTTAATCGCCCTGCAGCTGTGGGAGTATCAAATATTTGGAACGGGTTGCTAGGTGCATACCGGGTTATTGCGCACTGGATTGCTTGGTTGCCCGGCAATGGGCGTGACATCAAACTGGGCCTTGACCCATTCATCGGGGGGCCACCGAAACACTCTCTCTCGGTGGAATTGCGAACGTTACTCTGTTCTAAAGGTTACTATACTTTGGCTCATGCAGCTGGATGGGGTGGGGACAATAGCCCCAGATGGATCTCGGCTTCCCAGTTGGGCCTTGCAGGTATATTGAGACAGGAATGGGAGGCTTATACCAAGTCTTTGTACCAATCCAACCTGCGACTCTCAGATGGTGTGGACCGACTTGTGTGGTCTTGGGACGTGGCGGGTGGAAGGGTATCTGCTAAACTGGCTTATGAGGCCTTATTTGCGGAGACTCAGGTACTGGTTAAATGGTGGGATAAATCCATTTGGAAACTAGTTGTGCCTCTCAAGATAAAATGTTTCATTTGGCTAACGCTGCACAACCGGATTCTCACATGGGACAACCTCTGTAGGCGTGGTTTTTGTGGCCCTGGATGGTGTACTTTATGCTGCTCTGAGGAGGAGACGGTTGATCATCTTTTCTCCACCTGTACTTTCATTAAAGAACTCTGGTCTTTTATTGCTAACAGATCTGGCATTTCATTTCCTTGGAACTATTGCTCCCTATGTGAGTGTCTTGTTGATTGGGCCCGGCTAGATTCCGGGGTTCGAGAGCTCCCTTATTTTATGATCTGGGAGGTTTGGAAGGCTCGGAACCGGAAAATTTTTGATCACAGGGAAATTTTCTTGGCAGGACTTGGCGTTAAAACACTTTCCGCACACCAGGAATTCATCTCTATCCATATTCGGAGAAGTGGCAGAACCATATCAGATCGGTTTTTACGGTTATCCCCTCCGGTTCTGACCTTCCCATGTGGTTTCTTTGATGGTGCTGCTGCTAGTACTCTTGGGAGGGGAGGTGCAGGGGCTGTTTTACACTTGACTAATTCTGTCTCCATTCATTTATGGCTGAATCTGGGCTGTGGCTCCAATACTAGAAGTGAGATTTGTGCCCTTTGGTTACTACTTTTCTGGGCCCGGCTGCGGAACATCACCCATCTCGTGGTTTTTGGCGATTCTCTTTCGATCATATCCTGGGTGAAAGGAAAGGCATCTCTCAATAACTTGTTACTTAAGCACTGGATGGAAGAGGTTCGGTTGCTTGTGATGGATTTCCAACATATACTTTTCGACCATGTCTTCAGGGAGGTTAATTCGGTGGCGGACAAGCTCTCGAAGAAGGCACTTTCCTCCGAGTTTGGTGTCATTATGTGGCAAGACTGGCGGGAGGGCTCGCTGTTTTCACAGGGTTCACATCTTCTACATTGGTCTTGATTGGCTGGGCTTTTTTGCTTATTATTTAGTTACATTTTGATGTTATGTAGTTTTTTCATTGAGGAGATGTGATACTTATGTTCGATGTTAGTTTTTTCTATGTGCAGATATCACATAGGGGATGCCTCCAACGCCTTGTTGGTTTTTTGTTTTCCTCCTATGTGCGGCTATTTATCGGTTATTTATTGTATGTTTTGGTACTTAGCATTTTTTGGACATATATCTATTTCTTTTGGATCGGCAGCTATGACTTATTTGGATCCTTTTGAGAACTTTTTGTGACTCTTGGATGATATCATTGCGGATGTAGAACCTGTTTCTCCTACGGGAGGGGTTCCTGACCTTTATGTATGTACACTTGGAACATGGTTTTTGGTCGTCTTTATGGCTGAAGGCTCGGAGGCCAAGTTGTTTTTACACTTGACACTTACACTACAGGACAGTGTGGAGGTGTATGCTTTGTTTTCTGACAGTTGGCAACAATTACTATTTCGTTTATTAATAGTAAGTTACATTTTTCAGTGAAAAAAAAAAGTTATTTATGTTTATACTTTATAGTATAAAGATTCTTTTATATTAGGTAAATAATTTTTTTAATATATTTTAATATTTTTTGTGTTATTCTAATTTTTTTTTTTAAATTTAGAAGTGATAGTATTTTTAATGTAATAGTGGTCTTTTTTTATTTTTCAATCATTTATCTAAGACTTTATATATATATATATATATTTTCAGCAGAACAAAAAAAAAAAAAAAAAAAAAAAAAAAAAAAAAAAAAACCATACTATTGGTATTCATTTAGGAATCAAATAGTACAAAATCTTAAATCATTATGAGAACATGACTTATACAAAAAAGAAGGCCCTATGGAGCCCTGAATCAACATCCAGATTTCCAAAAATAACATAGAATTCATCTTGTGCAGATTGTGATCAATCTAGGGTCTGATCATAGATCAATACATCAAAAGTTCAAAAAAATGCAATGCCCCTACAAGTATGACATGAAAACTTGATCTAAGTCGAGCAGAAGACTCTCTTGATATTCTTCCCACCTAATATAACCTTCAGCGCCTTCATGAGCATCTTTGGATAATGTATCAGCAAGTGAATTATGTTGTCTATATATATGTTCAAAAGATATAGTCTTGAAGAAAAGTATAGCTTCCTTAATTCTGCAACACCAGTGGTGTATAGTGATCACATTGATATTAAAATCCCCTTGAGCCCATTTGATAGTTACCCTAGAATCACCACAAACAGAGATTTATGAAAACCAAAATGTTTGGAGACTGCAAGAACACACCACAAACCGATCATCTCAGCCTTGGTATTAGTGCCGTTACCACAATTGAGTTTCAATGTAAAGTAATGATCCTTATTGATATAGATAACCCCACCAATAACACAACGCCCATCAATAGTTGATCCATCGAAGAAAGCCACTAGTCTGTGAAAAGTGTATTGAAAGAAAGATTGTTTTGTGATTCTTTTACTGCCATTGCTTGTGCAGTGAGTTTTAGTGACCCCCATAATTCTGCAGGTGATATTGTTAATAGAAGGCCTAATGTCCTCAAATAGTGTTGCATTCCTCGAATACCAAACCTCGAAGACTTTATATCTTTATGTCATTCTCTTTTTAGCAATTGGTTACTTTAATAAAATTTACGAAATAATGAAGAAACCTAGAAGATTTATTAATCTCTTAAAAATAAAAATATTTCAAAATTATATCTTTTAATTTTAAAATTTAATCTCATTATTTTTAAATTTTAATAAATCCACACTTTTAACAACCAAAACATTATCAAAATTCAAAATCAAATTGATTAATTAACAAATAATTATATTAATAAAAAATAAAAATACCTAAAAGAAATTATTTGTCTGAGGTTTTGTTAATCTCAACTTTAATGATAAATCTATTTTTGTGATCATGAAATGTGGAATCCATGCCAAACTTCTTTTCAACATTATAAAGAATTCATTAAGAACTCTACTATTTCTATTCTCGAAGTAATCCATGTCCTTATAGGACTTCTTCAATAATGGATATTATAACAATTTCAGTAAAAGCCAAGTTAGTTGTTATTCTTGTGAGAAACACAACATTAAATGCCAGAAGGGTTGTAGATATCAAAGGCTTATTTAATATTGTCTATATACCAGCATAGATCCATTTTAAACCTGGATCTACCGAACACCGAGAGGGAACCGATCTATATTGGTTTTAATTTTTTATTTTATAAGCGACATGGATTTTTAATTACTTTTCATTTGATTTAAATTTTTTATTTTTTGAGCCAACATGAATTTTTTAATTACTTTTTTTTTTTGTAATGTAACATAACGTTACGTTATGTGACAACATCTCCCCCGTACTGGGTTGTAAGCACCTTGCTACTCTCGGTGCAATCAAACCACCATTTATGTACAATGATGCTAAGGTAGTTTTGCTTACAGCATTATCTCACTAATGATATCTACTTTAGGATTGCCATTCAAAAATTAGTTTTAATTAGTTTCACATTTCTTTTAGTTAAAATAGCTTGATAAGAACCACGTGAAAGCTTTACAACATGTTAAGGACCTACCTACCAAAAGAGATAAAGGATATATTATGAAAAGAAAGCTCATCCTAGGGACTTCTATAAGAATAATGGAAGACATAGTAAAGTGATCCCAGATTATAAATGTAAAACACAAAACAAAGAATATAATCGATGTCATATGGGTTAGCAAATTATTGTAACATTGTAAATATGTAATACCCCCAATTTTGACTTGGAATGTATTTAATCAAAATTATGTGAATGAAGTAAATATACAAGTATGGATTTCTAGTGTGGAGCTCAAGGCCAAGGCCCAATTAGTGAATGGCTAGGCATGTATGAACTATGATGTATATATTTTTATTTGGAACATATGGTTGGCTTATCATACCAATTCAAAGTGTATATAAATATTATGTTGAAAAATAATAAAATGGTCCAAGATGGTTGTGTAAAGAGCACTAGAGGGGCTATGATTCCACCAAAGGGGAAGAGGAAAGGGGGTATATGGGAAACTAAATCCTATGTTGCCAAGTGTCAACCTTAGAACTCATCCAAAATATATCGATGTGCCTTAAATGAGCCAATTACCTTCTCCTGACTATTAAACCCAATCATTGAATGCATATGTGAGGTTGGTGGGAAAAGTCACTTCATGTAGTTATTGAAGCATGGGGGTTGTGACATTTATGTCAGCTCTCAACAGTCCTATTTCTTCTATGGTCAGAAGTTATATCAATTGTCTTTTCACCCTTACCTCATATCCCTTGGAGTCAACATTATTTTGATCATTCTTTCATGCATGTTCCTACACTACATAGAATTTTCCATTGATGTTCATGACCATTACCAGATTTTGTTTAACCCATAAATTCAAATTTGGAGATAGAGCTACATTTTTGGAAGGGAAAATAGATGGTTGTAAGTGAGCATGGAGGTTGGGCAAGTTAGGAACCTTTACCCATTGACTTCTACTGCTTTTGGATGCTTGAGAAGCCATGGATTAATGTTGCAGGAGGTTCTTCAATAGCTTACAACAAGTTGGAATCTTACTGCACACATTGGTAAGCACTGTAACGGTTGGATTTCCTAACGGAACTGTGGATCAGTGTGGTGTACCCAATCCAAAGAATTAGGCACACTAACTCTTCTTCAACAAAACTGGGGCTAGACTTTTCTTATTGACTCAAAACACTCTCAAAACGTTCCCAAAATGAGTTTTGGACCTACTGCAGACTTATGACAGGCCAGAAAGGTGTATGGTACATGGACAAGGGACTTTACTTCGACTGAGGCACATTTTTTGGGTGCATCACTCCTAGGAATAGCTCAAAAGGGCTTGAGGCACAAAACTCAGGCTTTATGGGGAAACCCAAGGGCTTTTGGTGCACTTTGGATGTATCTTGACTCAGATTAGAAGCCAACACTACTTCAAAAATTACTGAGAACATAAATCAGAGGTGTTTTGGCTTTCGGGAGTGAATAGGAAGAAGTTTACAACACTTGGACTACTCAGTTGAACTACTTTGGAGGCGACCCAACCCATACCTAGACCTCACGAATTATGAAATTAATTCTAGGGATGGGATCTAGGGTGTCACACCTACTTGTATCACTTTATATAAGTCAAATTGGAGCTCTGGATCTCGAGATATGGCTCAAACAATGAAACTAGTCAAAATTGGAGGGTGATTCAGCTAAGCAGTTTTCAAGTGACACCAAATAGTACCCACATATCCCAAATTTCTAAACCAATACCACATCTGGACCCTAATGGATCTCAAGGACATACAACACTTTACAAAAATCAATTTGGATCTATAAAACTCAATATATGATCAAAATAGCGAGAATTAGTCAAATCTACAATACATTGAGCAAAGGCAAAGTGAGAGATAGAAGATAATAACTTGGAACAACAGAGAAAGGATCATATTTTAGTCATAGAAGATATACAACATAACATAGGTTTATATAAATGGCATCCATGATTACATAGACCTCACACCACACTTCAATTGAATACAAAACACCACATGTGCAACTAGTGCACCACAACACACTAGAAACTCCATTGAACTAGATCAAGTACTGAAACTCTACTTTGTTGCAGAAATAAGATCAGTGAATGAACTGAGTGTCCACTCCACAATGGCTAACTGAAATGGACAAGATCATCCAATTGGTTACAAAATATTAGGGGCCCATCTCCCTAGTGGTTTGCAAGGGGCACATCTCCCATGCATGAGTAACATAACAAACTCTATTAAAATTCAAATCATCAACAAGCTAACCCCCAAATGAGCCACGAAATATCCTTTTATGCTTGCTCCTTGACCTCCAAAACCATGGAACCAAATAAACCATGTACAAAACCATGGGGAGTAACCTAACCCTTGATTTCTTCCACATTGGCCACATTCAATGTACCACTTGACCACTTCTTCATGTAATTCGCCCTCCAACAACCTCTTGGACCATTTCCTAACCAACATTGACCATTTCCACAAACTAAGGCACCCTCCTAACTAATTTTGACCACTTCTCTCCCTTCAAATTTGAATTTGGTCCTTAAGTTTGAATTTGGGGTTCGTTAGTTTCCATGTTTTAAGGAAACACTTACATTAGGTGGTTGGCATCATTAATTTCCCACTTGAGCATAACTTTGACTTGATCAACATTTAATACACATCCCTTATTCATCATTTGGCCCCCATCCACACCTTGGACCAACTTTTACATCAATTTAAATAATTTTCCTTAGGAAATTTTACCCCATTTTAATATAGAGGCAAACTTAGGATAAATCCAAATTCCCAGATAAATTTAATTATCCATTTGAACTTTGGATGGGGAATTTCCTCTTTCACATTTGTTAGGATTTTATATTGTTTACTTGTATTTTCCATTTGAAAGCCTTCCCAACCTTAGGAGATATAGCTTAAATGATAAATCGACATAGCCCACCATCTCCTTCAAAGTCCTACCTTGGTCATTTAGCTTAGACTTGACACCTTTCATGACCATGACTAAATGACATAGGCCTTTGTGGTCCTTAACCAATTTTGGGGTCATTACAAGTCCTCCCCTCCTATAATTGCTTGTCCTCAAGCAATATGAACCAACTTTAGAAATATTTGAATCCACCCAATGGCCTCTCACCTCAAGCAAATGAGAATTTGTATGATGAAACACTTGGGAACTTTCCCACCAACTTCGACAAGCTGCTACATGAACTCCAAAATAGAAATAGTTGAATCCAAATATGATCCATGGATCCCAAATGAGTCTAAAGATTGGGAAGTGTCTCCTTATCCCACTTCTACACTCCCCCATGTCATCATAGAGAGCCTCATGAGGGTTCCCAAACCACCAAACAGAAGAATAGTGTGTCCATCCATCATAATGTTTCCCATGTAGGAAAATCTCCAACTGCTCCACAAGGATAGACTCATGGAAATGAAGGCTAGCTAGCCCTCCCGGATCCCACTAAACAAGCTGCATCCTCCCAAACTCTAATTCCATTAAGAACAATATATCACTCCATGCTGTAACAAGATCCCAACACCATAATGCAAGCCCATCACTTCCCATGCTTCCAAAAACTTCCACCATTAGATCCAACGATGTTTGTACCTCTTCCTGTGCAAGCCGATTTCTGTCATGCACTATTGCATCCCACATTCTATGAATGCAAGATGATAAATATGTTATATTTATGCATACCCAGTCCTTGGATTTATGTGTACCCAAGGCATCCAATGGATGCAACATATTTCTTTGTTGCTGCTCACATAACATGACAATGTCGAATGCATCAATGAATCTGCTACAAATGCAAAGAAAATTCTTACCAATGTGAGCGAAGCTTGCACACCCTTTAGTCTCCATATTTGTTATGTATCTACCCATCCAATCAATAGATGAATAAACACCTTTGCTTTTTGATCCATGTGGGATGTGATCAACCACCTTCCTCATGATGAAGTCTTCCACCCATAAAGGTAGATCATGAAGTCTTTCTTCCAAGGCATGTATGTCAAACAATGCTTCATCAATGCAATCAAGCATTGTGCATCCATGGATCTTCATTTTGGTGATGTACTTGTCTACCCAATCCTTGGATAAACAAATACCACTACATGCAGAATCAAATGGTATGTCCTCAGCTATCTCTCCCATAGCTAAATCCTCCTCACGATGCTTCTTCAAATCGACAAGTGCTTGGCCAAATTTTCTTCATCTTTTCTCTTCATAAGCACCTTCAAATATGGATTTTCCTCATGATCCATCATCACATGAGGCTCCTCCATAGAACTATAAATGTAATCAGCCATATGAATCTGATTTGTAATGGTGTTGGAGGAAGAGTGTGTCCCTCCCAACTCCATACAAGGTTGCTCACGTATCAAGGCAACAATTCCAATATAGAGACAAGGAGCATCTCCACTCCCATGCTCCTCAAACTTTCACTAGTCACCCATAGGGTCAATTCATAATCATCCTTGAGTGAAATGAAGGTTTGGTAAACACTCTCCACATCTATTGACCCATCCAAATGAGTCAAGCATGCCTCTCATGTGCTGCTATGTGTATTGGAAGGTTCATATGGCAGCCATAGGAATCTTTGTTGCACCTAACAAAACTGCAGGATGAATGACACCATCAAGAACCATTTATCTTTCCATGGGATGCCAAGACCCCAAGTCCGAGTTGGAAGTGCATCATTCCAAATGCTTGTTGAACCCTCTAAGAGTATTTCCAACAAGAAAAAAAACTCCCCTTGTGCATCCATGTCATGTGTTCTATCCTCTTAAATCAAATGGAACCTCCAAGTCCCACCTTGCATACTAAATGTAGCAAATGTCATCCATGGGCATTTCTACTACTTCTCATCAAACTGGAAGGCAAAGAATGCATCAATCAATCTCCTATCATAGCAAGCAAAACTCTTTCCTTCTCTTGATCTCATCTTCATCATGCATCCATTGTAATGTCCCCATTTTTTTGAGAGCCCTGGGGAGCAACTATTAGGCCATTAGATCACCATGGGTCCTGATGAAGAATAAAATCAAGTTAGTTAGGATTAATATTGGTCCATGGTTATTTAATTTGATTTAATTTAATTAAGAGAGGTGGTGTATTTCATAAAGTGTAAATATTTAATTATTATTCAATAATTGCTTGATGAGTTGTAAATGCATGGGAGGGCGCATAGGAGGAAAAGAAGATGGAAAAGCTGGAAGGCACCAAAAAGTCAAGGAAAGCCAAACTAAAGCAAGAAAGCAACTTAAAAGCAGAAAGCAACTAAAAGCAGAAAGGCAGCTCAAAAGCAGGAAAGCGTATCAAAAGCAAAAAAGAAAGAAGTTTCTTGATTTGTGCCACCAAGAAGGATTAGAAATAGTCAAGAAAGAAAGAAATGCATCATTAAATCTACAGGAGCCAAATTTATCTAGTGAGGGAAAATTTGATGAGGCAAGTGGGTCCAAAATGCAAAAGCAACTTGCCAAAGAAGCCTCCACTCATCACTAATTCAAATTTCCTAGATGGAAAGCTCTAGAAGGAAGGCAAAAAAGTTGGGAGAGGTTAATAAAAGGAGGATGAAAACACCCATTCACATATTTTGCTAGTTTGTGAATTTAATCTTGAGAGCTCTATGCCTCTTTATAGCTTGGGTGATGTGCCCTATTGCATCCAGTAAACTAGTTGAAGGATTGTGAGATCTCTCTACTAGGGATTGAGGAAGAGGATATCCAGTCCTCTTCAGTGAGTTAATTACAAAAAATTAGGTGAATTTGTAGGTCTGATATGCAATCTAGTGCAGCTGCAAAACATATTCTTGACTCCCTTTCATCATATCCAGTGGTTGGTATTCTTGTTGTGCGGTTCAATCCCTAATTCATTCAGTGGAAACAATATTGAAAGGCCGAAATGGAGGTTCTGGTTTTGAAATTTTTGAGCATTATGGGTTGTGATACCTGTTCCATTGCGTCTAAAGGGTCATTTCTAGTAAGAAACTCCTTTTGTCTCATCAAAAAAGGTGTCTGGATGACCAAGATACAACCATTTTCACTAGAGCCAAGGTTTCAGTGTTGAGGAGCGCACCTGTGCAACTCCATCTTTGCTTTTCTTGGGTTTCGAGATGAATAAGATCCATATGTTGTTGTAATCAGTGTTATGACTATATATTTAGCTCATAATAAATATTTAGAGACTTCTATTCCTGTTATTTGCTTCTATTTCCAGTATCTTCCTTCTCTTATGTACAATACATTGGAATAATCAACATACTATAAGTTTGGTTGTAATAACATATATTGTTCTCTTCTATAATTTTGCAAAAGGGTGTTTCCAATCATTTTAGATGTGTTTGAATCTGATCCATGCATCAAATGCATAATTTGTGGTCCTTGGGCATCATTTGGGAACAATTGGAAAAGAAGTTGCACAAACCACTACCAAAAATTGCCTAGTTTTATGTTTTTAAGCTTATTCTTGATTCCAATGTTTATGATTTCCTTTATGAATATCCATGTATCTTAATAAGAAGTAATTGAACCCATATATACCCTTAGATCAATAATTTGGGATCCTTTAATCCCATTTGAATTCACCTGGAAATATGCTCCTTCACTAGTTCAAGTGAACAATTTTGCACATAGTATTTCTCTTCACAACCAAAGATTTATCATATTAGTCTAATAGGTCTATAAAAAGTTGGGAATAGTATGATCAGAATTCCTAAGGTTATATTACTTCCATACTGCACCAGAAACAACGGATTTTCCACATAATTCTTGGGGCAATTGCCTTGAAGCCTTGGTTTTAGCCCAAGGAGTCTACCCAGATGTGACATACTCCCGAAAGTGCATTTTCAAAGTATTGACCTCGGTTCCATCTTATTTTCATCCTTTTAGTGTGTCTAATCCATCCTCGCTGAGTCCAAGTTGTTAGTCTTGTGTCAAATCCATCTCTGGTGAGTCTGAGCTTGAAATTTTTTGAGTTAGTGTGCCTAGACTGCCTTAGGTACATTACATCCATCCATCCAATACATAGATGAATCAACATATTTGTTGGCTGATCCAAGTAGAGTGAATGCAGCTGCCTCCTCCAAAATCATGTTCCCCTTCAATGTAGGAAACCCATAATCCTCCTGGTACCAAGCTAGCGCTTGGACAACCTTCTCCATGACAATCTCTTCTTCATGCACATGCCATTCATATTGATCTCCTTGTTCACATGATGGATCATGGAATGATGTGCTAGTTAGTCTTATTCCAAGGAAAGAAATACTATTGCATCCTTGGATATCCCTCTCCAGTATGTACTCACCCATCCAATCCATGGAAAAATAAGTATGTTTGCTTGAAAATTTGAATGGTATGTCCTCTTAAATGTACTTATACAACAAGACAAGTGTTTGGTCAAGATCTTGTATGGCATCTCCCTTCACCAACACTTGCAAATCATAACTTTCCTCATGTTCATCCTCCACATGAGGTTCCTCCATCATACCCGATGCATTTCCTTCCATGCAAGATGAAAGGTGTGGTACATTCAACCCCTTTCGAAGTTGATAGATATGCAACTTTTACTCTTTAGAGCCTTTTGGGTGCTCTCCAAATAAACATATGCAACCTCCAATTCGCTACCAAGCCTTTCTGCTTCATATTCCTCTCTTCTGAGTGCATGATGGTATATTTTGGTCACCTCAAGAAGATGATTCCTATCTCAGATAAAGTTCATGTAGCTTTCCTTCATCTTGGCCACTGCTTCTTTGAGAGTTTCGAAATCTCCCAAGAAATTTTCTCTTTCCAATCCTTCTTCTGAAGCTCTCCAAAAACATCTTGAAACCAAGGCATTGGCATCAACAAAATGTTCCTTGGATGCTATGAGATTCTCTTCACCCTCCTTTAGTGATCCACCCAGATTGTGTGGCTCACAAAGAGGATCCTTCATAAGATGGTCTTCTTCCAAGGGCTAAAACCTTGGGATCTCCTCTTCATCCTTCCCATGAAGATGACTTGTACAAGCATGCTCTTCTTCTTTGAGGTCCACCGAAAGATACAAACCTTATCTATACGATTCATTCTCTTCCAAACCCTCATGTGGCTAAGAAGAGTCTATCATTTTGGCCTCATCATCCTCTTCTTCTTCTTCAATCTGATCAATGAATGTATGCATGGTGGGTCTTTGCTGGCTCTTGAACTCATGAGGCTTATTGTGAGGCTCTGTCCTTGAGAAGAGAGTCTCATTGTAGGCCCTTCTTTCCCCATGGTTGGGAATGTGGCTTATCCCTTCACCATTATTGGATCCATGCTACTAGGACAAGCTCTCCATGACTTGTGCTAGCCTCATGGGTAGATCATCAAGTTGTTGTGCCAAGGCTCTGAAGTTGGATATGATCTCTTCCTAATTGTGATACCAAGATATGTCCGCAAACTTGAATATGTGTTCTGCAATATTTCTTCACTCAAAATTTTATGGTCCACGGGTGTAGAGGACCATGTTTTGATACCACTGTGGTGTACCCAATCTGAAAAATTAGGCACATTAACTCTTCTTCAACAAAACGGAGGCTAGACTTTTCTTACTAACTCCAAACACTCTCAAAAATTTCCCAAAATGCATTATGGACCTACTTTGGACATATTATAGGCTATAAAGGTGTATGGTACATGTACAAGGGACTCTACTTTGACAGAGGCACATTTTATGGGTGCATCACTCCTGGGAACAACCCAAAAGAGCTCGAAGCACAAAACCCAGTATTTATGGGAAACCTAATGTATTTTGGTTCAATATGGATGTATCTTGAATCATATATTAACCCCACACTACTCCAAAAATGTCTAGGAATATAAATAAGATGTGTTTTGGCTTTCGGGAGTGAATAGGAAGAAGTTTACAACACTTGGACTACTCAGTTGAACTACTTGCGACCTAACCCATACCAAAAACTCATGAATTTTGAAAATAATGTTGGGTATGGTCTCTATGGTGTCCTATCTACCTGCATCACTTTACAAAAGTCGAATTGGAGCTCTGGATCTCAAGATATGGCTCAAACAATGAAACTAGTCAAAATTGGAGGGTGATTCAGCCAAGCGGTTTTCAAGCGATCCCAAATAGTACCCATATGTCCCAAATTTATGAACCAAGACCAGATATTGACCCTAATCAATCTAAAGGACCCGCAACACTTTACATAATGCAATTTGGATCTATAAATCTCAAGATATGATCAAAATAGTGAGAATTAGTCAAATTTGCAATACATCGAGCATATGCAAAGTGAGAGATAGAAGATAATGACTTGGAACAACAGAGAAAGGATCATATTTTATTCATAACAGGTTTGCAACATAACATAGGTCTGTATAAATGGCAGCCATGATTATATAGACTTCACACCACACTTCAATTGACTCAAAAAACACCACATGTGCAACTAGTGCACCCCAACACTCTGGAAACTCCACTAAACTAGATCAAGTACTGGAACTCTAATTTGATGCAGCAATAAGATTAGTGAATGAACTAAGTGTCCACTCCACAATATCCAACTGAAATGAACAAGATCATCCAATTGGTTACAGAATATTAGGTTCCCATCTCCCTAGTGGTTTGCAAGGGGCACATCTCCCATGCACGAGTAGCATAAGCAACTCTATTAAAATTAAATTCATCAACAAGATAACCCCCAAATGAGCCACAACCTATCCTTTTATGCTTTCTCCTTGACCTCCAAAACCATGCTCCAAAACCATGGGACCAAAGAAACCATGTACAAAACCATGAGGAGTAACCTAAGCCTTGATTTCTTCCACATTGGCCACATTCAATGTACCACTTGACCACTTCTTCATGTAATTCGCCCTCCAACAACCTCTTGGGCCATATCCTAACCAACATTGACCATTTACACAAACTAAGGCACCCTCCTAACCACTTTTGACCACTTCTCTCCCTTCAAATTTGAACTTGGTTCTTAAGTTTGAATTTGGGGTTCATTAGTTTCCATGTTTTAAGGAAACACTTGCATTAGGTGGTTGGCATCATTAATTTCCCACTTAAGCATCCCTTTGACTTGATCAACATTTAATACACCTCCCTTATTCATCATTTGGCCCCCATTCACACCTTGAACCAAACTTTACATCAATTTAAATAATTTTCCTTAGGAAATTTTGCCACATTTTAATACAAAGGCAAACTTAGGATAAATCCAAATTCCCAAATAAATTTAATTATCCATTTGAACTTTGAATTGGGAATTTCCTCTTTCACATTTGTTAGGATTTTATATTGTTTACTTGAATTATCCATTTCAAATCCTCGCCAACCTTAGGAGACATAGCTCAAATGATAAATCAACATAGCCCACCATCTCCTTCAAACTCCTACCTTGGTCATTTAGCTTAGACTTGACAACTTCCATGACCATGACTAAATGACTTAGGCCTTTGTGGTCCTTAGCCAAGTTTGGGGTCATTACAATGAGTGAAGGGAAATGCCTTCCTTGTGTTATGTGGGGCAATTGGAAGGAGTCCCATGGTTGTGAAGGCTTAGTGATACCCCTATAGAGATTTGTTGGAACTTTTGGATAAGCATAGAGAGCAGAGTGGGTTGTGGGATGAGAGAGAGAAGCATGTAGGTGTTTCCTTCTCCCTGGTGGCTTCATAGCCCAGGTTGGGGGTGGCCTCTCAGCAGAAAGAGTATATGCTAGACAAAGTGCCTATGGCTGGGTGGAAAATCGCTCTTACACAACCAAGTTCTTGGATATTTGTTGCTAATTAAAGATAAGTATTCTTATGTATTTGATGTGAAACTATTTTTTATTTGTATTCATGTGATAACTATGTCTGTAAATTGCATGTCGTGTGTGTGGATTGAGTTTATTCTGTTGTGTGTTTTTATTTCCATGTATGCACATGAATTTTATATGTTATCAATTTGTAATTATGGTTATGGAGCGAAATATTGAGGCCCCGATTTAGTTAATGTCCCCTCTGTTGGTTGGATTGGGTGAAGGGGATGTTACAAAATATAGCAGTTAATTTGTTTATTACTTTGTAAATTATAACTAACCATGGAAGATAGCTACAAGCTTCTTTTCTACTATGACTATGAATGAATTAGAATATGTGTAAGTTATATAATCTCATGTAAGTTGGGGACAAAGCACTAAACCTAAACTATTTTTATGAGGTTATAACTTTCAAGTTGGTGAGAAAGCACTAAAGCTACACTACCTTTATGGCATTATAAATTTTCCCTTATTGGGTTAGCTTTTAAACTATTATGATCAAAAGTATTTTCATTATCATGTCGGGTTGACCTTCAGACCATTATGATAAAAAACATTTTACCTATCATTTATTTTTTGAATGCCCTTAAAAACTTAATTATTTAGTAAATGGCAACTTTCATCTTATTGAAGCATTCCCTTTACCTATCATCTTACTTTTTTGGATGCCCTAAAAAATTTAATTATTTAGTAAATGACAACTTTCATTTTGTTGAAGCATTCCCTACCACCCCTTTATCAATGTAACATCCTCCTGAACCACTAAAGAGTCTCCTTTAATACTTTTACTTACTTATTTATCATGCTCTCTTTAAGTTTCACATATGTGCCCTTGATCTTTTTCCTATTTGTTGTAGTCCCAAAGGTTCAGGTGGTTACTGTGAATACATTATATATTATAAGAAAGCATACACAATAATACAGATACAAGAGACGAAACAGATAGAGAGAAGTATAAGCCTTTGTATTAACCAGCAAGAGCAGAATACAATATAGAACCAATATTAACCAGTACATCGGCTCAACAGCCTATATATATATATATATATATATATGCAAATACAGTTACATAACCGTATGTCGGTCTATCCAACCGAATCGACCCATACTAGTCGACGCGACCTGTCGACATATGCTTCAGAGTGGTCGGGCGGAGGGCCTAGTCGACAGGCCGACCTAGGCCCCTCCAACATCTCCCCCACCTCAAAATATTTCTTTGTCTCGAAGAAATGGAGAGAGCAAAAAGAGTCATTAAGATGGTTATGATGAAGGTGATCTGGAACCGATAACAGCAGGTATCTGTAGACAGGCTTCAAGAATAAATTTGGCAGAAACAGAGAGATGGTGTTGGAACTCTTCCCAGGTGCGCAATAGATTTTGGATGTCGACAGTCAAAGTTGTGAGTTTCGACAAGTTTTCCATCTTGTCGTGGGTGGATGTAGCCTGTAAATGGATCATGTCGGGACCGAATATGATAATTGTTCTTTCGGCAACAGCAAGTAACTGGCGGAATTGGGGCTGAATTTCTCCAATTTTGTTGAGGCCGCATCGTGCTTGAGACATCCACTGAACTTGTTGTTTTTCTAGTTTGTCCAATTTCTTATTTTCCATGATAATCTGACTATCAAGTTTTTCAATAAGGGCTTCCTCTGCAGTCAAGCGCTGGTGTTGAAGTTTGCTTAGCAGTGTTCTTGTTTTCTAAAGATCTTTGTAGACGTCCATAATATACATACCAATTGTTCAGAACTTTGGTAAGTTTTTCTTCTTGAATATCATACTGCTTGAGTAATTTGAGAGCTTCTGTGAAGGCTATAAACTGATTTGTCATGAGGGAAGCTACCTCGACAACCTGATCCTGTTGTTTCTTGAGAAGCTCAGATTGTAGCATCGACACGACAGACTCGAATAACTGATATGCTCTATCGAGAGGTGATGTCGTGTCGGAATTTGATGGAAGTGGAATGAATTGCTGAGCTAAGTCTTCACACTTAACAAGAAATGTAGTCCTTTCTTCCTGTAGCTGGAGTAATTGGTCTTCTATGTCCTGTCTGCACATCTTTGAGCTCTGAAGACTGCATCTTCAAGTAGATCAAGCTCTTCTTATGATGCCAACTGTGGTTGATAGCTGGTAGTGCCTCCCAACTGAGCTAAGTATACTAAGAGAGTATTTTCTGATGGATTTTGTGGCATTTGTTGCCCCTGCAATTGCTGTTGTAGTTCTCTCTCTTTACGCTTCTTTTCTTTGTGTTTCTTTTGGCTGCTTTTCTCTTTTTCTTTGTCTTTGTTGATGCTTTGCTATTCTGGCCCTTTTTCTTTGTCGGTTGTTTTTGTTTTTGCTTCGACTGCTTTTGTCGTTTTTGCTTCCTTGTCTTGTTGCTATATCATAGGACTAGACTTGGATTCGTCGGCAGGGAGACTTGTTTGACTTGTCGGGGTGGATGAAGGGTCGACTGAAATTGAATGTGGACTCAATGGAGTGGTACTACCGAATGGACCTGGACCGACTAGACTTGACTCGATTTCCTAACCTGCAGATTTGACATGGGGAGTGACGACTTGTGGAGACTTTTCACTAAAATCCTCTGCAGGTCGGGGTGAACTCAATTTTTGTTGCAATGGTATGACTGGAATAGGGGTATAGACAGTTGTTTCCTGGGAATAAATCAAGCCTGAGGGGTCGAGATTTCTTATGATATGGGTCTTTTTGTGGTCGACGACTTCTGGGATTGTCGATGGTAAAGCTAAACTGTCGGTTTGAATCGTGTCGGGGGGAGATAAGTTATGCGGAGTGGTATTTGTACTTGCAAGGATTGGTTGCTGAATGACCATGTCGCGCCAGTTTGGACATAGCGTCGGAAGGTTTGCGATAAAGTGACTCAATGTGATGTCTGCTGGGTTGAGGGGAGTAGGTAATGCTAGAGATGTATTTTCTTCCTCTATCATAGTCGAGGAAGGGGGAGTAACAATGGTGCGGTCGACATGGGGTTCGATTGGAATTTTGGGTTTTTTAACAAGAATTCTAGAAGACAGATACTTATCTGTTTCTAAAAAATTTCTGAACTAGTCTTCAATAGGTAATTTGTTCTTGGCTGCATAAATTCAACATACTCAATTTTTGAACTGGTCTTCAATATTTGTTAATTGTTTAGCATTAATTCAACATACTCTAGGATATTTACTGAGAGAATACCATGTACAGCATATCAAGCATATTAATCACAATAGGCAATCACATGAGACAATAGACACATAGAGTTTCCTTGGGGAAAACCATAAAGCTGAAAAACCCCAATAACTTCCTCAGAGATAGATAGAGCAATGATACAAAACCCAAGCATAAGAGATAGTCTCCTAGCAGCAGCTTCTCCTCCTCCACTAGTGCGCCTCTCTCCAATGAGAGTATGAGTGAGAAAGTGAATGATCAAATAGAGTGCCTCCTGCACTCTATTTATACTTGACTTGACTTACCTAATAACCTTACAAGGTCGGCCTCAACTTAACCACATAACATAATGCTGACAGGGTCGACCCCCACTAGGGTGGTCTAATAACCCTTTAACCCACATGAATTATACAGGGCTGACCCCATCAAGGTGGTCTAATAACCCATCAAGTATAAGTTATGACACTTACAATATAAATGACGACACTTCCGTATAGAGGAATAATAACATCTCTATAGGAATACAACATACATGTGTGAAATACATTACGAAGTTACAAATACATCAACACTCCCTCTTAACTAGGAAGATATTTCTCGAAACAGATCTGCTAGTACAAGTCTTCTTCTCTAGATCATTGTCACTGGATCATCGTCATCGTCACTGCTGCTGCTATCTCAATCAATCTCCAATCTACTTGTCATAGGAAGTTCTACAGAGCCAGTCCTTTTTCATACTGGATGTAGGCCCGCCACCTGCAGGTCTTCATCAACTACAGAGCCAGCCCTTTTTCATGTTGGATGAACATCATCAACATCTCTATGAGCAAGCCATCCAGTAGGTACACCTCAAGACGGATTACAATGCCTTTGCAAAACCTGCAAGATCTCCCAGGACTGATTACACTACCTCTGCAAAACCTGCAAGAGCATCTCAGGACTGATCATATGCCTCTGCAAAACCCGTGTACCATACTGTCACATCATCGTCTTCAGATCATCGTCATCGTCCACGGAGCACAACCCAGGTGCACACACACAGCACTTACACTCACCAGCATGGGAGGACTAACCTACTACCATCTGTGAAATGCTCACAACACTTACATCAACGACCATGGGAGGACGAACCTACCACCATGTCGGAACGGCTCAGCAATTACATCAACGACCATGGGAGGATGAACCTACCACCATGTCGGAAAATCTCGACAATTACATCAACGACCATGGGAGGACAAACCTACCACCATGTCGAAAAAGCCCACTCAACCCTTACAACTCACCATGGGAGGGCAAACCTACCACCATGTGAGAATGGCCCAGCCCTTACATCTGCACCATAGGAGGACGAACCTACCACTATGTGAGAATGGCCCAGCCCTTACATCTGCACCATAGGAGGACGAACCTACCACTATGTGAGAATGGCCCAGCCCTTACATCTGCACCATAGGAGGACGAACCTACAATTATGTGAGAATGGCCCAGCCCTTACATCTACACCATAGGAGGACGAACCTGCCACTATGTGAGAATGGCTCATGTGCATCTATGTCTCTAGACTCATCACTTCCTCTTGGAAGGTATCTCGATCTGAAGTACACCAAGTCTCCCTCTGAAGTATTCAAACTTCACTTTGGCAAGCGGCTTGGTCAACACATCGGCTATCTGCTCGTCCGTCGCAACATATAGGAGCTTCACTGCTCCTCTCTGCACCATATCCCTGATATAGTGATACTTGATCTCAATGTGCTTCGACTTGTCATGGAACACTGGGTTCTCCGACAACTTCACACAACTCTGGTTGTCGCAATATATACAAGTAGCACTTACCTAGAGATCAAACAAATCAGACAGTAGCTTCCTAAGCCATACTGCCTCACAACTGGCTGAACAAGCTACGACATACTCTGCTTCGACTCTACTCAGTGCCACATAGGACTGCTTCCTACTAAACCAAGAGATCATACCGGATCCCATACTGAAGTAGCACCCCGAAGTGCTCTTCCGATCAGCACCCCGAAGTGCTCTTCCGATCAATGGTACTGCCTGCCCAATCCGAATCAACATAACCCTCTAGGTTAAACTTTTGGTTCACCTCATACTTGAGCCCATAGTCAACTGTACCCTTCAGGTACCTCAGAATATGCTTTGCAGCTATCAGGTGAACATGTCTCGGATCTGTCAAGTACTGGCTCAAGGTGTTCACCGCAAAGCAGATATCTGGTCTCGTATTCATCAGGTACATCAAGGACCCAATCATCTGACGATACATCGTAGCATCAACCGGCTCAGATGAAGCATCACACAGAAGCTTCAGGTTTGATGCCATAGGTGTGGCCATGGCCTTGCAGTCCATCATTCCGAACCTCTTCAGGATCTATACTGCATACTTCCCTTGTCCAAGGAAGATTCCATCTGCACTCTGCCACACCTCCATACCAAGAAAATAGTGCATCATACCCAAGTCCTTCATCTCGAATTCGGCAGAAAGATTCCTCTTCATATCGGCAATCAAACTATCCTCGCCTGTTATAAACAAGTCATCCACATACAGTAGTAGTATCACTGGATTGCCTTCCTCAACCTTGTAGTAAAGGTTGGAATCTACTTTACTCTTGGTAAAGCCCAAACTGGATAGGAAGCCATCTATCTGACCATACCATGTCCTGGGTGCCTGTTTCAAACCATACAGGGATTTCTTCAGTTTGCACACATGTGTCTCTTGGTCATGTGTCTCAAACCTGAGTGGCTGCTCCACATACACTTCCTCTTCAACTACACCATTCAAGAAAGCTGTCTTGACATCCATCTGGTGTACCTTCCATTTCATCACTGCAGCCAGAGCAAGTAATGATCTAATGGAAGTGTATCTGGCCATAGGAGCAAAAGTCTCTTCATAATCAATCCCTTCTTTCTGGGAGAAGCCACGAGCTACAAACCTTGTTTTATATTTCTCTATGCTACCATCTGCAACATGTTTGATGTTATAGATCCACTTGGAAGTCACCACAGACTTCCCATATGGTCTTGGGACCACATCCCAAACATCATTCTTCATGATCGACTGGTATTCCTCGATCATGGCATTCTTCCATTACTTCATCCTGAATCCTGGGAGTTTCAATATCTTCAATAGATAGCTTTGTTGCTGGAGCAAATGTTGTAGTCCTTCTTTTGTAGGTGATGGTAAACGATCTTTCCTACAAAACAAGTTTAATTGCATGATTAGAGACATCTCATATTTTTCAAAACAAATTCTTACACATAAAGAAATATGTCATACAGTCATGCAATTATTTTAACCAATGCTTCAATACAACATTTATGCATATCCCGTAACTTTCTAGATGCCTTCCAATCTCTACCAAAACATTGTTAAGAGTGTGCACAACTCCCAACATGTCAGCAAAGAGGTTTCATTCTGGATAAGTAGCAATGGAATGTTGCAAAGTGCCATAGGCCACTTACCCATCACATACATATTAGTAGTATCTTGTTCATTAATGCAATTATTCTAATATGCATCATACACAACCTAAGTCTAGGAACATAAGTATATACAATATTATTTAAACAACCAGATATACAAGAAATGACAAATCCAAATACTTATCTTTGTTTGTTTGTTGGGTGGACTCCCTCTGAATATTTGCTTCCTTACAGGAGCTGTTGGAGTCCGACTTTGAAGTAGCTTCTTCTACTCCTTTCTGTTGTGGATTGTAAGGAGTGGTCAACTCCCTCTTAATCCCTGAATCACTGCATAACTTCTTGAAGTCTTCTGAAGTGAATTCTCCACCATTGTTGGATCTAAAGGTCTTGATCTTCTTTTCAGTGTGGTTTTCTATCAAGGCTTTGAATTCCTTGAATTTGTTGAATACTTCATCTTTGTTCTTCAAGAAATAAGTCCAAGTCTTCTTAGAGAAATCATCAATGAAAGAACCATAGTGCACATACCCACTCAGATAACTGGATGAAACCGGACTGCATACATCGGAGTGGATAATTTTCAAAATTCCTTATGCCTTGCTTTCACTGCTTGGAAATGTCTTTTCCCTTTGCACAACCTTTGCAAATGCCTTCATGCTTTGTCTGGATTTCAGGAAGACCTTCTACAACTTTGCTTGCAATTGGTAATGCCCTATAGTGCATGTGTGCAAGCCTTCTATGCCAAAGTTCACTTGGCTCTACTGAATCATGGACCATGGCTTGTTTTGGTTGGCCCTTCAATTTGTATAATCCTCCCTCTTGCTCTCCAATCACCACTGCATCATCTATAGTCTCACCCTTTGGCCACATTAGGACTTGGCCATCTACAAATGCAACCCTCATGCCTTTTGCATCTAATGCAGATATGGAGAGTAGATTCTTCTTGA
Organism: Larix kaempferi; assembly: GCA_027924585.1. Lineage (NCBI taxonomy): Eukaryota > Viridiplantae > Streptophyta > Pinopsida > Pinales > Pinaceae > Larix > Larix kaempferi. Next base: position 9,511,995 of record BSBM01000289.1, on the reverse strand, counting down.
GACCTGGAACATATAGTACATCTTTCATCTTCATAGACTTTCCAGAGTCTATCTTGTATGAGGCTTCACCACTTCCTTTTATGGGATACTGGTAGTCATCCCCAAGTTTCACCTTGTGGGGTGATTAATGTTCAGATAGATTCATAAAGGATTCCTTGAATCCTGTCATGTGTTTGGAAGCCCCACTATCTATAAGCCAATCATTACTTCCATGAGTAATGGTTCCAGTGAGAGCAGAAATCAAAACATATTCTTCATCACTAGAAGAATCATCACTATCTTCTCTAGCCCTCTTCCTGGGAGGTTCATCATCCTCTACAGCATGAGCATGATGTCTTCTTTTGGTGTTCTTCCTTTTGTGAGAACCATCTTTCTTATTTCTGGGACAGTCTCTGGAATAGTGTCCCTTTTCATCACATGTATAGCAACGGACATGGGACATGTTTCTTTTACCCTTCTGATTCTGATGGTGATGTCTTTCTTTCTTGCCATGTTGGTGAGTCTTTTTTTCACCATGAATTTTGGAGTGTGTTGTGAGAGCTTGATCTTCATTCCCCATATTCTCTTCTCGAGCTACAATTCAAGCTTATTCCTGTGAGCATTCTTCCCACAGTCTACTGAAAGTGATAAGTTTCTTCCTAGCACAAATTCCTTGGATGAAGGAATCCCATGACCTAGGAAGGCCATTAAGAGTGGTCATTACCACTTCTCCATTTTCTATGTCTTCTCCCACAGCTTCAAGTTGTTCTTTTATCTGGGAGACCCTTGAGAAATAAGACTGCATGGTCTCCGCATTCTGGATCTTGACATTCTTCAATTGATTCCTCAGGGTCATCTTCTGATTTATGTTCTTCCCTTCAAATAGCTTGGTCAGGGAATCAAACATCTTCTTTGGCGCCTTTAGGGAAGACACATGGGGTATGAGATGATCTTTGATAGAATCAACAATGATCCTCTTTGCCTTGACCAAGTTCTTCTTGTGAAGAGCCTTAGCCTCTTCTTCTTTTGGGACAGGGACCACTTCATTTATATAAATGTCCAACTCATTTTCTTCTAGGATTAACCCAATCCTATACTTCCATGCTCGGAAATTATCAGCCCCTTCAAGCTTATCCTCAAGCTCGGTGTGGTGAGACATCTTAAAAAGTACTTCAAATGGAAATAGAAAAGTTTTAGGTCTTACCACTTGTCTTGTTGAAAACTGGATCTGGTCCCGGATTAGGGTTTGTCAGAAAAACCCTAAAAATTCAAAATGTGAATTTCAAACTTCTGAAAGGTTAGAAATATGCGCCTTGATGAGCTGATCATCCTGGTATACTCAGAATTTGAAAACTGCAAAGTTTCACCCTTCAGAAATGCTTTTCAATCTCCCGGATTCACTAGGGAGGACCCTGAATTAGGGTTTGAGTTTTCGGGAGTTTTACCCAACCAAAATTCTCAATCCAAAGCTCTAAACTTTGATTTTTCCAAGGAGCTTCCAGCTATGTCTTCAGATTTCAAAAATTCCTATTTTTGTGGAAACCCTAATTTTTAGGGTCAAAATTGAAAGTGCTCAGAATTGAATTCTGATTCGACAGAAAGATTCTCCTTAATGAGTAGAGTCAATCTACCTTACTGCTTTTCCAAAATCTGTGGAGAGAAACCCAATAAACAAGAAACCCTAGTTTCCGCCACTGCACAATGTCTTCTTCTCAGGGAAGCTCTGATACCATGTTAATTTTTAAGCATTAATTCAACATACTCTAGGATCTTTACTGAGAGAATAAAATGTACATCATATCAAGCATATTAATCACAACAGACAATCACATGAGACAATAGACACACAGAGTTTCCTTGGGGAAAACCATAAAGCTGAAAAACCCCAATAACTTCCTCATAGATAGATAGAGCAATGATACAAAACCCAAGCATAAGAGATAGTCTCCTAGCAACAGCTTCTCCTCCTCCACTAGTGTGCCTCTCTCCAATGAGAGTATGAGTGAGAAAGTAAATGATCAAATAGAGTGCCTCCTGCACTCTATTTATACTTGACTTGACTTGCCTAATAACCTTACAAGGTCGGCCTCAACTTAACCACATAACATAATGCTGACAGGGCCGACCCCCACTAGGGTGGTCTGATAACCCTTTAACCCCCATGAATTATACAGGGCCGACCCCATCAATGTGGTCTAATAACCCATCAAGTATAAGTTACGACACTTACAATATAAATGACGACACTTCCGTATAGAGGAATAATAACATCTCTATAGGAATACAACAGACATGTGTGAAATACATTCCGAAGTTACAAATACATCAACAGTTTTTTCTTTCTTGTCTTGCTGTTGTATCATAGGACTAGACTTGGATCCGTCGGTAGGGAGACTCGATTGACTTGTCGGGGTGGATGAAGGGTCAACTGAAATTGAATGTGGACTTAATGGAGTGGTACTACCGAATGGACCCGGACCGACTAGACTTGACTCGATTTCCTAACCTACAGATTTGACATGGGGAGTGACAACTTGTGGAGACTTTTCACTAAAATCCTCTGCAGGTCGGGGTGAACTCACTTTTTGTTGCAATGGTACAACTGGAATAGGGGTATAGACAGTTGTTTCCTGGGAATAAATCAGGCCTGAGGGGTCGGGATTTCTGATGATATGGGTCTTTTTGTGGCCGACGACTTCTGGGATTGTCGATGGTAAAGCTAAACTATCGATTTGAATCGTGTCGGGGGGAGCTAAGTTATGCAGAGTGGTATCTGTACTTGCAAGGACTGGTAGCTGAATGACCATGTCATGCCAGTTTGGACATAGCGTCGTAAGGTTTGCGATAAAGTGACTCAATGCGGTGTATGCTGGGTTGAGGGGAGCAGGTAATGCTAGAGAGGTATTTTCTTCCTCAATCGTAGTCGGGGAAGGGGGAGTAACAATGGTGAGGTCGACATGGGGTTCAACCAAAATTTTGGGTTTTTTAACAAGAATTCTAGAAGATGGATACTTATCTGTTTCTAAAAATTTTATGAACTGGTCTTCAATAGGTAGTTTTTTCTTGGCTGTATCTTCCAGAATTTGAGTGGAAGTGTCGTATAACTCGATCTCGTCTTCTTTCGTAGGTTCTTGAAATGTGACTTTTCTTTTCCCTTTCCCCTGGGTCGGTAGTACCTTGTTCTGTCGGGCTGTAAGTAGTTCAGATGCTACTTTTTGTATATTGTCGTCCGTCAAAAGATGCCGTGGGTTGTCGGATTCTGTGCTGCTGTTCAACTGTTCCCCGGCTTCTATTGATTCTACGTGCGGAGTCTGGGTAAGTGCTAACACCTTAGGGTTAGGTATCGGCTTTGGTTGATAAGTGAAGGTGTTCATATACAACCGGCTTTCGTATGCTTCTTCCTGTTTCGCATCGCTGAGAGGCTCGACTTAATGAAGTTGATTTTCCTTGCTTGGGCCGGAATAGCTAATACTTCGTTAGACTGTCGACTTAACTCCGTGAAAATTTCACCTACCGAAGGGTAATAGTCGAGGCGCCTTGCTTGACTTGCTACTCCTTCCATGTACCAAACCACTATATCATCCAAAGATAGTTGGATGTGTGCTGTCGGAGGTATACTTCGACGAACGTTTTGTGGTACTCTCCATCTTGTCGCCATTTTTTTAAGGTCTATAAACCATGCTTCTAGCCAAAGTTTAACTGTTGTAGACCCATGTTGACTTTCTCCTGGTGCAAAACAACGAAAATTCTCCATAAGGACAAGTCGTTCTTGCGAGAAATACTTGTTTCCTTTCGGTCAAAGATGGGTCATAGTAATCCATATGAGTATAGATCGGTAATGGATGCTAATTCCCTCCTCTTGGCACTTATGGCATGTGTATTTGAGAATATCGACCAAGAAGTTTGCCCATTTGTATACTTTGCCATTCATAGCCATATTCTTGACAACTTCCAACATGTCGGTCTTCAAATCTGATCCCCTTCCTGTCCGTGATAGTGCATGGGATACAATCTTGGCAGTAGTTCTATAATTCCCATATTCAATCTGGCTCACCTCTATGCCTCGTGACTTTTTTCCAGCAAGAGTATTGATAAATTCGTCGATCAAGTCTGCTCCTGAGCTTGTTGGTACAACGTCTCCCTTATCTGATAAGCCAGTTATCTTGTGGATAACTTCTCCATTGATGTCGACCGAGACATCGAAATAAAGTTTGCCATTGTGATACCTGCTAATAATAAATTGTGCAATGACTTCTTTAAGTCCTTCGAAGGTATCCAATAAGGGTACCTTCATAGAATGCAGAATTGTGGCTGTCTGTAATCGCTGTGCTTCCTCCCTCCAGCGACCATCTGGCTCCTTCCCCCAATCTTCAATGTCCTTCCAAGCTCTCTTCCAAGTGGGTTATGTTGCCTTTGCATTCCGAATCATCTGCAGTCTTGTTTCTAATGGTGATTGTTCCTTTTCTAGTTCTCTAATTGTCGTCACAGCGGCCCTGGATGCTGTTAAGGTTTTCCTTGGAGCCATGACAGATTCAGGGCTTAGGAAGGCAAAATTTTATTCAGTTGGGTCTGGAAGCTTTGTTTCTTGAAGTTCAAGTTCTCGGCAAAAGAGTGCCCAAGAATCCTCGAGCTCCAAATTTATGGTGGAAATGCTCGGCACAGGTGAACGGGATGTAGAGGCTTGTATTGATGGTTGATTTGACTAGAGAATTAAATTGGAATGACAGGAGATCGGTGCCCTGCCAAGTGCATTACTTCTAGTGTCACAGGTACTTTTAACCTTTATTTCTTTGTCATCATGATATTGCGATACCTCATTTGATGTGTTATGTCGACGACCTTCTCTAAAATTCTATCGATTTGTACTCTAGTTTTTCTGTCATGCCTGATTGTTCTCTTTGACTCGTCGGCTTTCCTATCGATGACTTAGCACACCAAACCTTATCTGGAATCTTTCCATCCTTGTAGCTATGAGTGATTTGTTAATCAAATACGCAGTTGTATTAATAGTCCATGCCTAGAATCTATTATCTAACCCATATGTTCTGAGCATGATTCTCGCACATTACATGATTGTGTGATTCTTCTAGTTTTCCACACCATTTTTTTGTGGCGTATGCAATAGTCTTCTAGTGCTTATTTCCTTCCTACGTACATAATTTATCAAAATACCTAGAGCAATATTTTGATCCATTATCATACCTAGGACATGAAATAGACTTTCCTAAACTTTTCTTAATCGTGCCTTGAACTCTTTAACTTTATGAAATGATTCTGAATTATTTTCAAGAAAATACGCCCACACACTTTTAGAATAATCATCTATAAAAGTAAAAAAAATATAGCGCCATTTATAGAAAGAGTGGGGACTAGTCCAAATATACCAGAATGAATAAGTTGAAAAGATTAGAAATTTTATTCGAGCCTATAGTAAACCAAACTCTTATGTTTACCAAAAATATAGTGCTCACACAAGTCTAAACCACAAGACTTAATCCCATAAAGCACACCTCGATCACATAGAAATTTCAAACCTCTTTTCACTCATATGTCCAAGTCATTGATGCCACAACATCACTGCATCCAGAAAATTTCTTGAGTTTACTGCATGATTTATTACTGTATCACCGTACAAATGATACAAAGTCCCAAAATATTCTCTTTTTTCTACCACGAGGGATCCTATGGTAATTTTTCATCGATTGTCATCAAAGGTAGTAGAATACCCCAACTTATTCATCATCGTGATTGAGAGCAAATTCTTCTGTAGATTTGGTACAAGTTGTACATCACACAAATTCATTTCTCTACCATCGTCCAACTTGATCTTAATGTCCTCTCTTCCTATAATTTCTAAGGCATGATCATTACCTAAGTAGACCATTGCATTCCACCACTATAGGGTTGCTCTTTGAAAAACTAGTCTCTATGTGGAGACATGTGGAAAGATGCACCTGAATCCAAAACCCAAGCATATAATAGAGAAATGTTGTTATTGAGACAAAAAGGCTCTCATGTTTTCATCTATTCTAAATTTGTTGTACTACCTTTATCTGATGGTTGATATGGATTTTCATCCTTATTTTCCTTCTTCAGATACCAACATCCCTTCCTCAAGTTCCAAGTGGCTTCCCACAATTCCAACACTCTCCTTTCTTGCATCCTCTAGAATTTTATATGGACTGTGGTCTCCCTTGTTGACCCCTTACACTGATCACCCTCTCACGGATAGGGATTCACTATTAAACAAATCAAGAGATGGTTTTCACCTCAACTCTTATCCTAGCAAATCAACCACCACATCATCAAATTTTAGAGTTTCGAATGATGAGTTGGTGATGGTCACCACCATATGATCCCAAGTATCTAGGAGGGAACAAAGTAAAATGATTGCTTTGTCCTCATTCTCTACCTTTTAACATATAGAAATTTGGTGATTAGGGTATTAAAATCGTTCAAATGATCTACCGCAGTTGAACCCTTCTTCATCCTCAGATTATAAAGTTTTTTTTCTAGGAAAACCTTATTTGTTGTCAATTTAGTCTAATATAGCTTCCCAAGTTTCTCCCAAAGTGATTCTGCAGACTTTTCTTTAGAAACATTGAACATGATAGAGTCTACTAGGAAAAGATGAATTGTAGAAACCATATTTATGTCCATCTTTATCCAGTCCTCATCTATCATGCCACTCAGGTTTTTCACAACCCCTTTCAAGGGTAGAGCTTGGTCATTATGAACCAATAAATCCTCCACCTTCATCTTCCATAGGAATAAATTCTTGCCATCAAACTTCTCAATCTCAAACTTGGTTTAACCTCTTGTCATTGTTGCAAATCCGACTTGTAGAAAACCCTATGCTTGCGAGTTTTTTTAGGATATGATACTAAATGTTAGAAAAATATATAAAAACAAAAGCAAACAACAATAATAATAGAACACGTCATCTGCATGGAAACCCTGTTGTATGTAGGTAAAACCATAGGGAAATGAAAAATTCAAACTTTTATTATTACTCAACAAAAAACTTACGATGCTTTATTCTATCTCTCTTGCATTACAATGCCAGGGGGTCACTCCCATTTTATACAATATATATGAGGGTTCCAGAAGAAACCAAAATACACTAGAAGAGCCTAGAAATTTTTACCATGAGGGATCTATCCTTGAATGCCCAGAGAAAAAGGGTCCCGCCGTTACACCCATGAAAGGGGGGCCTAGGTCCCCCCCCTGACCCCCTGCGTGCCTTGCACATACAAACAACATGTGGTCCTAGTTGAGAACTCTACAACAAGAATACTGGAGATCTGAATATTAGCTTCATCTCCTAATGCACGTTACCATGTGTTGACCTCACATGTACTGCATGATACATTTCAGATCAACACATGATGAATCAACACCTATCAGAAATGCATCAACATGTGGCATACACCATTTTGCAAGTAAAATATTTGATATGGAAATGAGTGAGCTCTACAAGGAGAACACCTTGTAGCGGAGGTTTTTATAGAAACTCCCCAAAAATTTTATCCCTTCTTCGTTTATAGTGACGGTGAGAGGGTGAATGCTTTTATGGAGGCTTTTACATCAATATGCTTAAATCATCATGATGCAACAACGCATTCCCAAGCCTAATGCACCGGTGCCAAATCAATAAGGAACACTGATTACCATCATTGTCATAAATATTGAAATATTTTTTTATATTTAAAATAAAATAAAATGCATATCAATGCTCCACACTAAATTAAGAGCACCAATATGCATGTAAAGGCTGCACTGGACCAGGTTAGAACAATTGGTTATTTAATAAAAAAAATTTAAACCAATTTTTTTTATCAGTGCACTTAAAAACATAACTACCCCAGTGCGTATAGGATATTGACGCACCAAAAAACATTAACGATGCACTTAATACTACTAAATATAACTTTTTAAATTAAAAAAATAAAATATTGTATTGATGTGTTTCATTAATCGTCCATACGCATTGACCTTCTCCCAAACATAACGCATTGGTGTATCACTAATAAGGCACATCGTTAACCATTATTATTATAACATGCTAAAGTATTGTTTTTTATTTAAAAAAAGCATATCGATGCTCCACACTAATTTAACCACATCGGTGTGTGTGTAAAGGACACACCAGATCAAGTTAGAACAATTGGGTGTTCAATAAATAAATAAAAACATTAACAGTGTTCTTAAAAAACATAATCGCACTGGTGTGTATATAATATTGGCATACTAAACAACATTAACAATGCGCTTAATAGTATTAAATATTTTTTTATATTAAAAAAAATAGATTTTCAGTGCGTTCTATTACCAAATAACACACTGGTGAGTCTTATTGTCATATGGTGCACCATGGTAGGGTAAAAAAATACAAAAAATTACCAAAATGAATTTTATTATCACATTTCCTTCCATGCTTCCAACCACTCACAAGCACAAGTGATCATCCTCCTTGTACAACTGCCCCATTTGCAATGCTCTACATTGTGCTTCCTTAGTTTAATATCTTCGTCAGCCGATCTGAACCATTTTTTTTTTAAATTTGGTGCACATTTTCATTTTTTCTCTATGGGAAACCATGCCTTCTCAGGTAGGAAGAGACCAGGTAAATTGTTTGTCACCTCCTTATTCTTAATTTCACTAGATTAAAATTTACAATTGGACTTACATTTTCCTTTTTTTTTGCATTTAAAAGAAATATGCATGGTGCACTTCAATAGCTCGGCTCACACTGGACAAGACGATGCATCCTATTAATTTACAAGAAGCATCACCCGTGATGCGTCCAGTATGATTCCCCATGACTGGTGCATTATAAAACACAAAGCACTGGTCACATTGCACATTTTCTATTAAAGAATCCATGCATCGCATCTTTTTTTTTAATATTATATAACATACTATTGCATTTTATAAATATAGTAGCACCGATGCATCTTTCAGAATGCTCCATTACCGGTGTGTTATAAAAAACAATGCACCGATACCAGTGCACATTATCTATTTAAGAACCATACACCACATCACAAATTTTAAAATATTATATTATCAAATCGATGTGTTTATGAATGTATAAGCACCGATGAGTCTTTTAGGACGCCCTGTTATGGTGCGTTATAAAACACAACGCACTGTACCTTGAGTGCATTATATATTAAAAATCACACACCGCATTGCAATTTTTTAAATATTACATTATCAAATCGATTTGTTTTATGAATATGTTATAACCAATGCGTCTTGTGGGATGCCCCATTACGGTGTGTTATAAAACACAACGCACCTGCATTGATGTGTGTTTTCTATTGAAGAAAATACACATTGCATGTTTTCATATAATATTAGTATAACAATGCTTAGTTTCTTATTTAACGCACTGCGCATGGTGTGCCTTATCTATAAATGGTAGACTGGTTTACCACACTATTTTTTCATATAGAAATTAATTTTAGTTTTTGATAAATACAAAAATGGTTATGTATGTGAGTGTTTTATCATTTCAATTTGTCTTATTTATATATTTGTGACTAAAAAGAATTATATGTGAATTAGAGATGACAACGACGAGTGGATAAATAGCAGTAGATCGAAAACTACAACTTTGTATGTGAGTGGGAGGCTAGAAGGAAGGACATGGAGATGTTCGCTCACCCTATTAAACCTCAAACTCGTTTCCTTTTGAGGAATGTTGGCGTCACCAATTTTTATGAGGAGTCTATATCCCTAAGGGGGAACTTGTTATTTTTATAGGAGTTGATCCATCGTTGGTGTTAGAATATAGGGAAATATGCAATAAATAGACAAAAATATAGAATTTAAATTTACGGAGTGATAATTTCAAGAGAAAATGAATCTTCATTTTAAAATATTGAGCATCCTCGATTGGTTTTGATCCTTGAGCTAGTATCATCATTAGGAGGAAGAAAGCTGAGAGAAGGATAAGAGGGAAGATAACTATAAATAAGTCAAAGTCCATAAAATTATATGTCAATGATACAAAAGGAGAACAATTGATTTTAATCAATTGAAATAATAATAAGATTAGGTTTTAAAATTATAATTATAAGATTAGGGTTTAAAATTATAATTATACAACAATACATTTGCCAACAATTAAATCAATAGCAAGAATCTACTAGTCTAGCCTTTTATCCTTACAAGCACCATATAATCAAAGTAGTAAGTAAGAGACAAGAGAAAAAGAATGATACACCAAATATATGTGGTAAAACCCTAAATGGTGAAACATCCACATGAAGGTATTGTCTTCTTATTCTTCATAAATATCCAATCTTGTACTTGAGCTCCATTCCACATTTCTTATCACAACTTTACAATAACATCACAATTTAGTGACTTTCATACCCAAAGGGTCTCCCTCACCTCTATGATATAGCTAGATATATGGAAGAATAAAATCCCATAATACAATTGGGATAAATGATTTTCCACCTCCTTATATAATGAATGGCAATATGATAATAGAGACAATTATGGCATCACACTAGACATCATTACACATGTAATATTAACATTACACATTCCAACACTCCCACTTAATGATGACAAGGGAGAACAACACATATATGGAGGAAGATGGCATTACATTAGCATTCCCCCTCGATGACAATTTCCTACATTCCCAATAAATATTGGAGATACAAAAACTTCACTTCTGTCATGGAATTGGTGAAGATATTGTTTGCTTCATGTTCCCTGGGACAATACTCCAAACAAATAATACCATCCACAACAATATCTCAAATGTAATGAGTATCAAGGTCAATGTGGTTATTCTTGGAGTGATATACTGAATTATATGCAAGTTGAATTGCACTTTGATTGTCACATCTTAATTTAGTAGGAGAATTCTGAACTAGCCCAAGCTCTGTAAGAACATGCCAGATCCACACTGCTTCTTTAGTTTCTTCCTTAGATACCATGTATTCTTCTTCATAAGAAGAAAGATAAAGAGCTCTCATCTTCTTCCTAGACCATGAAATATGACCTGAACCAAATTGAAAGATATACCTTACAATAGACCTTCTATCTAAAGCATCCCCTGCCCAATCAGAATCTGTATAACCAATAAGTGAAGATGCATCCCTTCTAGAATAGAAAACATCATAATGCAATGTACCCTATAAATATATGAGAGTTCTCTTTGTTGATTTCTAATTAATTTCATGAGGATTTTGCATAAATCGCTAAACCATGATGACTCCAAAAGAGAGATCAATCCTACTGTGTGTCAAATATGTCAAACTCTCTACAAGTTGATGATACAATGTGGCATCAATAAGAGGAGTTTCACACTCAACAATTAACTTTGCACCAGACTAAAATGGTGTAGGTGAATGCTTACAATCACTCATGTGATTCCGAGTAATTAAATATGTAGCATACTTAGGCTGGGAAATGAATATACCATCAACCATATGTTATGAAGACCCAAAAAATAATGCAATAGGCCTAAATCGATCATTTCAAATTCATTTTAAGATTATTCTTCATTTCATGTATAAATGTAAGTTGGATTCGAGTAAGGCTAAGATCATCCACATAAAGTACCACAATGAGGACATCATCATCAAATTTCTTAACATGTAGATTTGGTTTAAATACACACAGCTTAAAACCATTCGTCAAGAAATAAGTATCAATTTTCTCATACCAATATCTAGGTTCCTATTTAAGACTATATAAATACTTTTTTAATTTTCATACCAAATTTGAAGTTTTAGCAGTAATAAAACTAGGTGGTTGTTGCATATAAATGTCATCACAAAGATCACCATTCAAAAAATCACTCTTGAGATCCATTTGGTGTATTTCCCATTGATAAGATGCAACAAGAGAAAGTATTGTTCCCATTGTGTTCATTTTAGCAACCTGAGCAATTTGTTTTGTATAATCTATACCTTGTTGAGAAAATCCTTTTTCTACTAAATGGGATTTATGTTTTTCAATCTGTCCTTCTGCAGTAGAATTTGTTTTGTATATCCACTTACATCTAACTAAATTCTTTCCAAGAGGAAGGGGAACAAGAGTTCAAGTCTCGTTCTTTATTAAAGAGTTATAATCAACAAACATTGATTTCTCCCATTCGGGTTTATTTTTAGCTTGAGCATATGTAGAGGGATCATTTGTGGACAATAATTTAGTCATAAGAGCAAAGTCAGATCTAGTCCGTTGAGTATTGGAAGGAATATCAATTGTAGAATCTGCGGATTCAAGAGTTTGTCCGGCCCAGATAGGAAGAGGAGTAGTGGTAGTAACCACACTAGTATCTTTAGAACATTTAGGTGGAGCACTTGAAGAAGAAGGTGAACTAGGATCAACGATATGCACAAAAGTAGAGAAAGGGGTAATATATAAAGGAGCAATAGAAGATGAAGGAAAGTTCAAGGTAACATGAGGTTCGACGTATTCAAGAGGAGGAGAGACTTCATTGAATTGAACATCTCACCATATGATAACACCTTGGGTAGATGGATCAAACAACTTGTACACTTTGGAATCCTCACAATAACCAATAAAAATACATTTGTGAGACTTGGGTTCTAAATTTTTTCATTTTTCATCCGAGATATGTGCCCAACATTCACTACCAAATATATTAAAGTTACTAATATCGGGTTTCTTCCATTCCATTTTTCTTCAGGAATGACTTGCAAAACTGCTTTGGTAGGAATTCTATTCAAAATATAGTTAACACAACAAATAGATTTATCCCAAAAACATTTATGTAATCCTTTGGAATAAAGAATACATCTAGCCATTTCAACCAAAGTCCTATTTTTACTTTTATCTACCCCATTTTGTTGAGGAGTATAATGAACAATATTTTGATGTCGATAAACATGCTTAGATAAATATGCATTAAATTCCTTTTTAGAGAATCCCCCCCATTATCAGTTCTCAAAGTCTTAATAATTTTACCTGATTCTTTTTTAACCATGGATTTAAATTCTTGAAATACACCAAAGGTTAGAGTTTTATGCTTAAAAAATTAAACCCATTATTTTCTACTATGATCATCAATAAAACTAATAAAATAGTCAGAATGAGACAAAGAATGAGTTTCAAGAGGACCACAAATAACACTATAAATTAGTTGCAATGGTTCTTTAGCTTGCCAAGCTTTACATTTATCAAACATTTCCTTATGATGTTTACCAAGCACACAACCTTCACAAACACTTTTAGTGGCAGAAATTGAAGGTAAGCCAAGTACCATTTCAAATTTCATTTGCATTTTACCATAATTCAAGTGACCTAATCTTCATGCAATAATTTACTTTGTTAATCAACGTGAGCAACATAGGAATAACAAGGTTGATTTTTACACGAATTAAAACCAGTAAACTTATATAAACCAACATCATGATAAACATGACTTGTAGAAACAATTTTGAATTTATGTTTGATATCTTTTAAAACATATTTATCCGGCAAAGCTTCAAATTTATAACCTTTTCGACAAGCAAGATAAGTAGAAAGAAAATTGATGGGCATGCCTTGAACATAAAAAATATCTTCCAATGTACAATTATGAACTTTAACATTACCAGGTCCTAATACTGAAAGATATTTATCAATACTAATAGAATCTGTAGGGCCCCTCCTGTAGGGTTCTTCCTACTTAACCTGAAACTCAACCACTTGATACAAAGGAGATTAGAAAGCATAATGACTAGATAAATAAAATAAATAAATGAATAACTTGGCAAATTAAAACAATCCATAACCTATCTTTGATACCATCTTGTCCACTGTCATTCGTGTCTTCCGTAGGATCCCTCCAGCAAAGCTTGTTTAACCATAGGCGAAGCAACCGTTAGCTTCGCCACCCAACCATAGGCTCATGCTTTCAGTCGCATGGCCTCCCCCGAGCTTTGGGTCGTAGAGCTCACACACAATAATCGCAAAACCCAGCTTGGGATTCCCCCCACCAGGATTTACAGCCAAACCCTCAATAGCATCAAGTCATGAGGTAACTCAAAATTACGATAGTCATCTAGGGTCTGGGTGCCTTTACCCATTCCCAATGCCTTCCTTTTAAAGGTAAATTCCATGCGACACATGTCGCTTCATGCATAAATATATATTTGGTTAAATTTCTAATATAATAATACTCACCCATCCATGTGTCAATTTCTCTAGGAGATGCACCAACATTCTTAAGTTTGCTCATGTTTGTCCCCAGGATATTTCACTTAACTCCTAGATTTGTGGTGTAGGTGGAGTTGACTAGTTGTCCATGCCTAGGATTCCATTTTGCTCCTAAATAAATATTTTTAAATAATCAGAAATATCCTTTCATGTGCAAATGCCTAAATAACACTTAATATTATTTAAATTCCAAAGTAATAATTTATGTGCAAATGCCTAAAATACTCAAATGCATTTCTAAGTAATGTTCTAGGTGCAAACTTATATGTTTTTATGTAGTTAAGTTTAACAACCATTTTCACTAGGATCTCAGTGCCGCGTCGTTGGGCCACCTCGTTCCTTAATTTCATTTCCCCGACATGGCACCACTCCACCGGGTCCAGTCATTTGTAGTTTCCATTCCTCGGCAAGGTACCATATCGTTGGGTCCTTGCGTCCACTTTTTTTGTTTTCGGTAGGGTACCGCACCGTTGGGCCCTTCTGTCGTCATCCTTTCGTTTTGACTTACGGGAACTTCATGTAGGGATTTCAGGAGCCGTTACCTTCCATCCTCCGTCTACATGCTATTAGGGACTAATGGCGCTGAGGAGTGAGTCCATTCTCACTGCGCGCCCCCCAACTCGTACGTGACCAGTTCCGTCGTATCCCACCTCGTATGCCCTCACGCTTTCCTCTTGAGCAAGCGGATCAGTGCTTATTTGCTCAGCGTGGTATTCCGTCGGAAGTCGACAGTGTCGTCGCTCTCCCTGTGTGTGATTTATCTGTACTCTAAGACCCTTCAATTCCCTTGGGTGTCCGTCGGTGAACCGTTTCACCTGCTGCTACACACATTTCTCACAAACATATATTAGTAGTATTGTCCTCAATTATCATAATATGATTCATAAATTTGCTATTTCGTTAAGCATTTATAGTTTAGTCATAACATTACTCATTCATCTAATCAGAAGTGCATTTCGTTAATATTTACTTTCTTCATTCTCATCACATAATCAATCATACAACTAGTCGTTAAGCATCATTCACATGTACATTTTTCATAATCAAAGTTAATCGTTAAACAACATGCAATCATTCATTTACACCAACTATCCAGATACACATATATCAATATTTAATTGAATCACAATCAATCGTAGTTATGAATATACTTAATATAACATCAAGGGGTCGTTTTATTAATGTTTTAATCAGCTGGGTCACTCAAATAGGTGCCCTCAAGGTTTGCAGTATCATAGGGGCACTATATACACCCCTACTTATTTAGAACTTCGTCCCGAAGTTCAAAATAAATGCGGAAAGCTATGACACATCTCAATTGCGTCCTCCCAAGTCACAGAGCTAGCACTGTAACTGTCCCACAACACTTTGACTTGATCAATCAAAGCTAATCATTAAGCAAGATATAATCTATCAATTATCCCACCCCACACAAGATAACTTAATTCCTTGATTCATTTATCAATTATTGTCGTCATTCACATCTTCAGGTTTTCCTCAATCATTTAAGACATAACAAGTCTCAAGAGGCCACTATATCAAATTTGTTCATCCAGGTCACTCGGCAGGTGCCCTTAAGGTCTACAGTCATTCTAGGGGCATTACATACACCCCCTCTTAAATAGAACTTTGTCCCGAAGTTAATTTTTGTTCTTGTACTTTCGACGCTAGGCTTTATCTTAATTTCCTATTATCATCTTCTTTCCATTCCCTTCTATTTTTCTCCAGCAATCATGGCCACAAGCACAAGTGGTTCTAATCATTAGTTTTCTTTTTCATCTAACATGGTTCCAATACACCCTCAGGACTTAATCGTATCTTTGCGTATAGAGATGCAATAATTCCTTCATAAATGTCAGTACCAAAATATATTTTCTATACCTTCTAGTCATCTACGAAGGTTTACAATGTCCAAAATCTTCAAGTTGGATCACGTCATTAACCACCCAATAGTTTATCAAAGCATAACAAATCTGAGCAAGGATTTAAATTTACTTGGTTATCCTCCCTCCAGACGAGAAGGTAAACATCATAAAATATGCAGTAAGATATAATCACAGTTTTAACATATCCGGAGAGACCCTCAAATTGTCCCAATTCCAAATTCCATAAGACTACTTCCAAATCCTCAAATGTCGATTCTCAATTCGACAGGATTCCTAGGGTCAAAACTTAACAGTATAGTCAAACATATTAAATTTTTTTATCTTTTAGTCCTTTCATCAGTATCATTACTCGATTTTATCACATCCTTACCTCATTTCATCATTCATGTTGTCATAAGACCACTTCGTTCATTTCATTAATTCGTACAATGTGTGTTTTCTTAACCCCATCGAGTTCCATCTCGAGGGCTAGTTGTCGTTTCATCAAGGGTTGACTATGTCCTAAGGTTAGCTTCACTACGTTTATTTCATTGAGTTGATTGTCTCCATACTTTGTTTTACTAAAATCGTCTTCATTTGGCCATTTCGATACCATGGTTAAATTTCAAGCTCGTAGTCCTTAGTTTTCATAAATGGTTTTGTCATAATGCAAAATTCATGTCGTTTAGTTCAACTCGTCATACCGATCACATTGATATCTCATTTTCAAATTTTAAGTTGGTTTCTCTTCCTCGACAATCTGTCAAAGTCTCATCAATCTAAGCATCCTGGTGTCTTACCATTTAAAATTTATCAATTTTCCGCTATTTAGTAAATCCACCGATTATATCCATCCACTTGTTTTCTCATCATGGCTATGTAGAAAAAGGTTTAAAATATCTCTGGTCCTTGTTCCTTTCTCCGGGTATATTTTCATTGAAATTCAACTTTATGTTATTGATACCATCTTTAATCAACAATTTCCTTCTTTTTTTTTTTCTTTTTTTTCATGATAACTAAAATGAACCATAGGTTTGAAATTCCTTACCACTCAATAACATATCGAACCTGTATCTCTTGCATAGGTAATTATAATCCAATAGAAGTAATACAAGGGTACTAGAGCTATGCTCTTTTCTTACCCAAACCACACCTAAAGTGTACAAGCCACAGGCTGCACCCTTCTTGGCTTAATCTATGTACCTATATGAATGCAATTCTGCTTAACATACATGGATACTTATTTTCAAATAATCAGATATATATTTGTTAATACTAATTAAATAAGTGACGTTTCATCATTATGTATAGACTATTTCTTTCAACATCTAAACATATTTCTATAAATGTATCATTACACATTTACATTTACAAGCATTTATATGTAATCTCATAACTATTTCACTAGAAACATTCCTTTCCAACATCAAATGTAATTTTATAAATATATTATCATATATAATTACTTCCTTTCAAGTATTATATATAGTTATATAAGTATTTCATTTCCTATAAATACTTTCCATTCTATCGTTATATATGTCTTTTGCATAAATTAGAATAATAAACATACACATGCTAAGAGATTTTTTTTTTTTTCATACGAAAAAAAACAACTTTTATTAGATAAAAAGTTGTATCAGAGTTACAATATATCGGAGGGCAGTACGTACAAAAGCATTCCATACATAAAATCGACCATTAAGCCAATACAAGAGGCATCTAGCCAGGCTTCTAAGCATGATTCTTCATAATTCCACAAGCAAAAAAACCATCTGCTACATAACCTTAAACAAAGGAAAGATGATAGATGTCAACGAGATCACCCTTAGAATACTTCTGAATGAGAATTGAGTCTTCCATTTCACCCAAAGACATCTTGGAGAGGTTATCAACCTCCACATTAAATTCTCGGTAAATATGGCCAAAAGAGATAGCAGCAAAACCAGCCTTTAGAACTTGAACTCACCTCATCCATCCATTCAATAACAAAGAGGCTAGTCCACAGTCTCCTTTCACCCAGGCTATGATAACTATAGAATCACCAAAAACATGCAGGCTATCAAGCCCCAAGGAATGGGCAAGGAACAATAACCCCCATAGAGCAAGCAGTTCCGCTCTAGTATTACTGCCCCTGCCAGCACCCAGCTGCAGAGAATAATACAAATGTTGACTGATTTTTAAAACCCCTCCAACTCCACAAAGACTGTTTTGAGCCGCCCCATTAAAATACCCAACTGGAAAGCTGTAATCAGTCTCCACATGATGGACAAGCCTTCTCGGTTTTCTCAAGGCACGATGCAGGGTAGGGTCAAAATAACCAGCAATACGAGACGAGAGGATGGGTAATGTAGTAAAAGTGTCTCGAAAAATAATACCATTACGTGCTTTCCAGAGCTCCCACCAGGTCACACAGAACAGAGCCGAATCATAACATAGAGCCTTGATCCACTTCTGAAAGAAACGGGCTATAGAATAGCCAGTCCAGGGAAAGGAGAAGCCCAAAGCATTTTGTAAAATTTCCCATAGTCTACCAAGGAAAACACTTTATATTTAAATAAATAAATATATCTAAATATCTAAATATATCTAAGAGATTATAAATAATACAATGTATCTAATTAAAACACTTTATATTTAAAAAAATAAAATCTCTTGCGTGTTAATGCAACTATTTTCACAAAAGATTATATACTTTAGGTTAAAATACATACATGTCTTTTTATTTCATCTAATACTAAGTCACATACAATTATAAAGATTTTAATTCAAAAATCTTTATAAATATATATATGTAAAACATACTTAGTACAATTTATTCCTAATATATATTGTGATAGTTTATAAATATATATATGTGAAACATACTTAGTACAATTTATTCCCTATGTATATTGTGATAGCCTTTGATAGGTGCAAAATATATACTAAAATCTTTGACATAAATACATGTAAAGTAAATATAAATATTTTACATATGAGGTATAACATATACATGTTTTTAACCACTTCCCTTTTCTATCGCGTGACATAACATAATTACCGTATTGTTCCAATACATGGACTTACAACAAATATATGGATTATGATCTATTTGAAAGAAGTATTGTAGAAATATATAAAAACCAATATACATAAATCAATTACCTACATAACTTGACTAACATCATTCCACTTTATAGGCATTCTAGATAATATTAAATAAATAAATAAATTTACTATTGAATTAAGTATATTCGACCATAAAGCAATGCCTACCTTGTACTACTTCCTTATTATTATAAGGTACTTATTTTCCAAGAACTCCACCCCTAATATCTTAACTCCTCTTACTTTTATTCCTTCCGTCAATCAATTAACCACTCACATAAGATTTACTTTAAAGTAACTCTTTTGCAAATTTACAATAAACATTCAGATTTTTCTCCACATATAAATTTCAATTTTGTTTTTTACAATAAACATTAAGATTAGGTTACTGACACATGTTTTATCAAAGGTTTAATTACTAACAGAAATCCAAAATCCCTACTGGACACCTGCGTGATTCCCTCATCGAAAAGGCAAAGCGTCATGCATCAACGGATGCTCCGAGGGAGCTCGATTTTAACAAGGAGATCACGACCACCGAGGGTGTGATACAGTGATGGACATCTCGCAAGACTCAGTCTCCTCCATTGTTACTGTTACAGCCAATTACCAGGGCATGATAAACATCTAGTCTGTTTGAGTGTTTGACCGACAACGAGAGCTTTAGTCAAGGGATAAATATTAAAATCAGGCAGAAAAGAAAAAAAATAGTAAGAGCAGCGATGGGTTTAGGGTATGTAACTATACTATGAGAATAAGATCAAGAATTTCTCTGCATACCAGGGACATCGTATTCACCACAGGGTTTCATAATCGAAGATTTCATAAAGTCTGAGAAGTAATTCTAAAATTATTCACAAGTCTGTAAGCTTGAGGATGAGGTGAAACTGAGCCATGGCAATTAAGGGCACACCCTATTTCAGAGATAAAAAGCGCCGAAGTCATCACAACGCTTATCCATCGCTTAAGGGAGTGATGCATGGACACACAAGCATCCAAATTTTAATTAATCCATAACAGTAAAAACCTTGCAGCACATAACATGACAAACATAATAAAATGGAATTTAACTGCAAAATAGCTGTCGATTTATCATCTATCAATTAGCAGAACACGAACAACAACAAAAAAAATCAAACTTAGAATTAAAGGTCTATTTCAACCAGGGAAAACATCATCATAGCAGAAGCATTACGGGAAGTGGGGGATTCGATCAGGGTATAAGCAGATCATCAAGTAAGGAGATACGCCAGAGTGCTAAGGTCGAGCTGAATTCGAGTTATAAAAATTTAATACTAAAATCACAATACAAGACGCCGAGTTCGAGTTAATCTGAGTTTTTAAAGAATTAAAATTCTGAAAGTATGAGACAACATTGAGATGGATCGAATTTGAGTGTTTAAATAAATTAAAAATACCGAAAGTTTTTAAGAAATAGAAAACTCGAGATATAAGATAACATCTAGATCGATCGAACCTGAGTTTTTAAAGATTTTAAATACTGAAAGTATGAGACTCGATCTGAGCAAGTGGAGATCGATCCGATTATAAAAAGGAAATCTGAACACTGTAATCGAATACAGAGATTTGATCTGAGCAAGTGAAGATCGATCCGATTGTAAAAAGGAAATCTGAACACTGTAATCGAATACAGAGATTCGATCTGAGCAAGTGAAGATCGATCCGATTGTAAAAAGGAAATATGAACACTGTAATCGAATACAAAGATTCGATCTGAGCAAGTGAAGATCGATCCGATTGTAAAAAGGAAATCTGAACACTGTAATCGAATACAGAGATTCGATCTGAGCAAGTGAAGATTGACCCGATTGTAAAAAGGAAATTTGAACACTGTAATCGAATACAGAGATTCGATCTGAGCAAGTGATGATCGATCTGATTGTAGAAAGAGAAACTGATCTGAGCAAGTGATGATCGATCTGATTGTAGAAAGAGAAACTGAACACTGTAATCGAATACAAAGATTCGATCTGAGCAAGTGAAGATCAATCCGATTATAACAAGAAAATTTTAACACTGTAATCAAATACAAAGATTCGATCTGAGGAGGTGGAAATCGAACCGATTATAACAAGAAAAAATTGAACATTCTAATCGAATACAGAGATTCGATCTGAGTAAGTCCATTGCATAGATTTAGATGTGCATTCCGAACGAGATATATATAGATCTGTACTTTCTGCGTATTCATGTAACCTTTTTAAAAGGGCAGAAATAGATAAACCTTCACGAATATAAGATTTACATCTCTAGAATTTCAATAGTTAAAAATCATAAAACAGAGATAATTTTAATATAACGCAGAGATCTACAATTTCATTATAAAACAGAGATCTAAAGTTTAAGTATAAAACAGAGAAATTTTTTATTAGTTTCTTTAACCAGAATATAATTACTTTTCTTTAGACATCCCATAACTCCAACCGTTAAAAATCATACTTCTAAGTTCTCTAGCAATCTCTAAAATAAACAGTGACAGAAAATTTTCTAGTGCGAACAAAACCTGTATGAGTAGTCGTTTCCAGCAGTTGTTGTAGACCTAAGAAAATCACAGCTTCAATATCGATGTTGACCTCCATGAATCACCGACGAACTCCTAAATAATATGAGTCCGGTGCCCTCAAGGCTCGACCGGCTCTGATACCAAATGTAGGGTCCCTCCTATAGGGTCCTTCCTACTTAACCTGAAACTCAACCACTTGATACAAAAGAGATTAGAAAGCATAATGACTAGATAAATAAATTAAATAAATGAATAACTTAACAAATTAAAACAATCCATAACTTGTCTCTGATACCATTTTGTCCACTATCGTTTGCGTCTTCCGTAGGATCCTTCCAGCAAAGCTCGTTTAACCATAGGCGAAGCAACTGTTAGCTTCGCCACCCAACCATAGGCTCATGCTTTTAGTCGCATGGCCTCCCCCGAGCTCTGGGTCGTAGAGCTCGCACACAATAATCATGAAACCCAACTTGGGATTCCCCCCCACCAAGATTTCCAGCCAAACCCTCAATAGAAGCAAGTCATGACTCAAAATTATGATAGTCATCCAGGGTCTGGGTGCCTTTACCCATTCCCAATGCCTTCCTTTTAAAGGTAAATTCCATGTGACACATGTCGCTTCATGCATAAATATATATTTGATTAAATTTCTAATTTAATAATACTCACCCATCCATGTGTCAGTTTCTCTAGGAGATGCACCAACATTTCTAAGTTTGCTCATGTTTGTCCCCAAGATATTTCACTTAACTCCTAGATTTGTGGTATAGGTGGAGTTGACTAGTTGTCCATGCTTAGGATTCCATTTTGCTCCTAAATAAATATTTTTAAATAATCAGAAATATCCTTTCATGTGCAAATGCCTAAATAACACTTAATATTATTTAAATTCCAAAGTAATCATTTATGTGCAAATGCTTAAAGTATTCAAATGCATTTCTAAGTAATGTTCTAGGTGCAAACTTATATGTTTTTATGTAGTTAAGTTTAACAACCATTTTCACTAGGATCTCGGTGCCGCGCCGTTGGGTCACCTCGTTCCTTAATTTCATTTCCCTGACATGGTACCACTCCGTCGGGTCCAATCATTCGTAGTTTCCATTCCTCGGCAAGGTACCATATCGTTGGGTCCTTGCATCCACTTTTTTTGTTCCCGGTAGGGTACCGCACCGTCGGGCCCTTCTGCCTTCATCCTTTCGTTTTGACTTGTGGGAACTTCATGTAGGGATTTCAGGAGCCGTTACCTTCCATCCTTCGTCTACACACTATTAGGGACTAATGGCGCTGAGGAGTGAGTCCGTTCTCACTGCGTGCCCCCCAACTTGTACGTGACCAGCTCCATCGTGGCCCACCTCGTACGCCCTCACGCTTTCCTCTTGAGCAAGCGGATCAGTGCTTATCTGCTCAGCATGGTATTCCGTCGGAAGTCGACAGCGTCGTCGCTCTCCCTGTGTGTGATTTATCCGTACTCTACGACCCTTCAATTCCGTTGTGTGTCCATCGGTGAACCGTTTCACCTGCCGCTACACACATTTCTCACAAACATATATTAGTAGTATTGTCCTCAATTATCATAATATGATTCATAAATCTGCTATTTCGTTAAGCATTTATAGTTTACTCATAACATTACTCATTCATCTAATCAGAAGTGCATCTCGTCAATATTTACTTTCTTCGTTGTCATCACATAATCAATCATACAACTAGTCGTTAAGCATCATTCACATGTACATTTTTCATAATCAAAGTTAATCGTTAAAAAACATGTAATCATTCATTTACATCAACTATCCAGATACACATATATCAGTATTTAATTGAATCACAATCAGTCATAGTTATGAATATACTCAATATAACATCAAGGGGTCGTTTTATTAATGTTTCAATTAGCCGGGCCACTCAAATAGGTGCCCTCAAGGTCTG
This sequence comes from Larix kaempferi, assembly GCA_027924585.1. NCBI lineage: Eukaryota > Viridiplantae > Streptophyta > Pinopsida > Pinales > Pinaceae > Larix > Larix kaempferi. The sequence goes on along the minus strand of BSBM01000289.1, from coordinate 9,488,412 downwards.
TAGTATCCTAGGGGCACTACATAATCCTTTTGTGATGTGCACGTATTAGTGTCATAAGAAGTAAATAAAGAAGTTGTACTTGACATATGATTAGATGCACGAAAATCCATTATCCATTCCAAGGAAGAAGAAGAATTACCATATTTGAACATAATAGGAACACAAGGCTACTGGATGTTCTTCGAAGGATTTTTTCTTGGATTTAGCAAGTTCACATCTCCGTTCAAAGCAAAACATTTCAGGGTGGCTGGTTTTTTCCACAATATTTGCAAGCATTATACACTTTATTTTTATTAGATACCATGTTAGAAGCATCATCATCATTAGAAAAGTGAGAGGTTGATCCTTTAGTATGTGACTTAGGGATTTTATTAAAAACTCTATTAGGATTATTTTTACTATGTGTCATTAATATTAGATAATTGACCAAAAGACATCATTCTATCTTGCTCACATATCAAACCTTTACAAAAAACTTCAAAAGTGGGTTTCACAGTACCTCGAGACATTTCAATGGCTATTCCTAATTTGGATGAACATATCAAATGAAGAAGGTAACTTTTGTTCTGCAAGAATAATAAGGGCATTATCATTTTTCTTTTAATTGATATCACAAGTATTTAACTTTTAATTATAGGTTTTAATTTCAGAAAGAAATGATTCTATTATATCAAAATATTTAGGGTCTATCTCATGGATTTTCTTTTCAAGATAGTAAGCAGAAACATCGTCACTTTTATCAAATAAATAAGCTAAAGTTTTCCATACTTCAATCGAGCTATCCTTGGCCTCAATATGTACTTGTAAACTATCTGAAATTGTTTATCCAATGAGTCCCCTTGATTGATCACATCGATCTTCCCATATAGCTAAGTCTTTAGCATCAATTATTTTCAATTGTTCATCTTTAACTAAGTGCCATAGATTCTTACTCATGAGAATTTCAATAATCTTTCTATTCCAAGAGAGATAGTTAGTACCAACTAATTCAAGAATAGAAGCTACTTCAAAACTCATAATGATGATTCAAGAAACTAAACCTTGATGTAATAAGACAAAAGCTAAGATCTAGAATAAATAGTGAATAAAACCATAAATTTCTCACCAATAACAAAACCCAACAACAACTTACATATGGATATGCAAACCCACATCAGAAACAAAAAAATCAAGTTTCGGTGAAAATGTTGACAACAAATAGGGCCCACATGCTTTCTCTGTGGACAAGGCTCATGGGAAGCAAGGCCCGCGCACTTTTGATGTGTACATGGTTCATACGTAGACACTTCTAGTGAAGGAAAAGTGCACGAGTGCCCAAAAATGCCCAAAATTGAAATTATTGAAAGCAAATGTCGTCTGGATGGAAACCTGCAACAAAATACAACCAAGGATGAACAAACAATCAGATCTATTGCAAGAAAGATATATACTTGATAGCAAGTTAGTATTCAATGGATTTCGACTCATATATACAAAAAAAATCAAGAAAAACTTGAAAAAAATCTAATTTTTTTTTAAAATTAATGGAGAGGGTTAGGGTTTTAAGAATTGTTTTCTCAAACTTGTAGAAAAATTCCCAAATATAAAGAAAAAACACAAAGTTTTGATAGATTTGATGGAAAATATACTAAATATGGAGGGCCCCATTTTTTTTTAAGATACTATTGCTTGTTAAAAAAATTCAAAAAATTACCTAAGAAAGTAGAGCATTGTAACCTGCTCTAACACCATGTTACAATATTGAAAAATATGTAGTAAACATACACCAATACATTTACTAACAAGTAAATCAATAGCAAGAATCTACTAGTCTATCCTTCTATCCATACAAGCACCACATAATCAATGTAGTAAGTAAGAGATAAGAGAAAAAGAATGATACACCGGATATACGTGGTAAAACTCCAAATGAGGAAACATCCACGAGAAGGTATTGTCTTATTCTTTAGAAATCTTCAATCTCACACTTGAGCACCACTCCACATACTATTATCACAACTTTACAATAACATGACAATATATAGTGAATTACATACCCAAATGGTCTCCTTCACCTCTATTATATAGCTAGAGATATCGAAAAATAACATCCCATAAAAATGTGGGATAAATGATTTTCTATCTCCTTATTAATGACTGTTAATATGAGAATATTACTCCATGATGCATGTGGGATAACTCCTTTTACATAATATAGATTCAATTTCGCCTTCCTTTTCTATATAAGACATCATAATATATTACAACATCACACTAGACATCATTATACATGTAATATTAACATTACACATTCCAATAATTGAGATCATGCTAGGCAGGCATTCAAGGTCGATCTCGATCTATGGTATCAACCTATAGAGGAGGATATTTATTTAATCACTGGGTTGTCTAGGAGGGGGTAGGTTTGGCCCTATTTCCTTAATCTACTGCCTAGAATTGCAGGAGAGAGCTAGTTGTCATATGTGCAGAGATATATCAGTTCGGACATTATTGACCCTACAGATGTCTAGTTTATTGGTGGCTAGTTGCATCTACATGCATTTATTGCAGAGGAGGTTAGGTTCCTATACCTTATTATCATGGCACTATCACACTTTACCTCTGATGGGTAGCTCATTAGTTTCCCTTTGATGTACTATGTAGATAGCTTAGTTTAGAGGTCCCGAATGATTAGGTGGTTGGATATTTTATGTGGCAGTTTTGTTTTGCTTTAGATAGTTGTCATGCTATTTTTGATGGGAGGTTATACTTCATGTTTGTATCAAATATATTTACTTTATTTTTCAATAGGTTTCATGCCACTCAATCAACAATACCCTTTCACCCTGATATGCCTAGGATTGATGTGCGTATGCATATGTGGGTGATTTTATTGCCCAAGAGGGGCCAGTCGGAGTGGCCATGTACTCCAATCGGTAGAGATATTTGAAATTTCTTGGCTAGAGAGGACAATCATTTCCTCAACCTTGTACAATACACGTACACAGGGATGGATTGTAGAGGATGTCTGAACATCCTATTTACTTTGGAGGAGCCACCCAATAATAGATTTAATATTATCATTATGTTTTGATAAATGTAGTTGCATATTTTTTTGTCTAATTTGATGCACATGTAATTTGTTGTATCATTTTGTTTCAATTTTCTAATTATTATTATCTATTGTTTTGTAGATGTCAACACATATTTTGGGGATGAGTCTGCCCAACATGATGAGGAGATGGATGAGGTACTTCAACAAACTCCAGTATAAATAGACATCGTACTATGTAGGTTGGATCATAGAGACCGAACTGAGGTAGTAGATTTCATATGTGGTATGTTAGCTAGGCATGGAGTGGTACCCCTACATGTTTGATATATATTAGGGGTCCTAAAGTTGTATGATATATGGGTGACCCTTCCTCATGACATGATGCCATTGATGCATCATATTGTCAATGCCCTCAACCTCATCTAGAGGTTGCGGGATTACGCTTGATCTACTTCATCTTACCCATATTCTAAGGATGGTGCTTCTGATCCTCCACCACATGATTATCCATCACCTGGTTCTCCACTAGATCGAATGACATTCCCTTGTCCTCCTCCACATGCACCACTGGTTGCACCATCCAATGTTTCCCCTCCTCCTCTCCTCCACATGCATCACTGGTTGCACCATCCATCGATCCTCCTCCACATGTGTTTCCAGCTACACCATCCACCAATCCACCTCCTCCTACTCCTCCTCCTCCACATGTGTTTCCAACTACACCATCCACCAATCCACCTCCTTCTCCTCCTCCTCCTCCTCCTTCACATGCATCACTCCATCCACCGATCCTCCACCTCCAGTATATGTGTCACTAGATGCACCATATTCCATCGATCCAACCATTGTCCCCCACCCCCCTTCACTTATGTCACCCGGTGCACCATATTCCATTGGTTCACCCATTCCTCCCCCTCCTGCTACACACATGTCACTAGACGTTGATCCATTTGAGCCACTAGTTGAAGCGATACTAATTGGTATAATGACTGCTCTAGTTATTAATGTTGTACACGCCATGGTCACATCAGGTGATATACTTCCTAGTGGAGAGATATATCATACTCTACTTTCATCATTGATCTCTGACATGTGTACTGATAGTATCGGAGGCAATGATGTCTTTGGATCTAGTGGCTATCTTAGTTAGCAGTGGTACTTGACATGTATATTAATTGTTGTATATTTGACTTATATATATATATATTAGACGTGTATATTTATATGTATATGTTCATATATATTATGTTTCTACATATCATGTTGATGTTGTTGTTTGATTTATAAAACTTATTATGAGTATGCTAATGAGTAACATCATTCATGATTTTTCTATGAAACATGTTTACAAACTTGATTAAATGATTCAATCAATAATTGTATGATTTGATTAATTTTTTAAATCAATTCTTCTATTAAATGATATTTAAAAAATTATGCTTAAATATTATTACTCATCTTTTTTATTAATATTGATAAAATTAAATTATAGAATAGTTAAATTAAGAAAACAATTATTCCTCCAATTTAATATAATGATAACATCTTGCATATCAAATCATTCAAACAATTTTAAATCATATTTGATTTTTTTTTAAAATCAATTAAATGTTTTATAATTTTTTTGTTTTTGTTAAATCATGAAAATAATTATATATTTTTATATTAAATAAAAAGATAAATCTTATATTAAGAATCAATATCATCATTATTTAAATATTTTTAAAATAATAATAATAATAATAATAAAATTATTTTAAAATAATGAGAATAATTTATAGTTATTAAATTAATAAAATTCATAATTATAATTCATAATTTTTATAAATTAGAATAGATAATTATTAATTATAAATATAATTAAATTATTAATTATTATTTAGATAACTACAATTAATACTTCACATATTATCAACAATAATTGACATACAATATACAATCCACAATGTAATGAACATGTAAATAATGCAACAACAATGTTAAGATATTGGATCCACATGTTACGTTAAATTGTTTGACACAATGTTTGATGAAATACATGATGCATTGGTAAACATATAATGCATAATGTGATGCTAATGCAACTCAAGTTGAAGCATGCATCAAAATAATCAACACCAATGCAACCTTAATCGACGCTACATTGATGTAAATGGACATATACAATGCTTCGATAGATGCAATAGAAACAACAACTTGAGCTGACATCAATATTAGTAACACAAATGTTGTTTTTTTTCGATAGAAATGTGCAACAAAGTATTGCACCCCCAGATGTGTCATTAACTTGCATTGTGGAAACATAGTTGAAATAAATCGGATTTCATTGAATTATTAAATCAATTTGTCTAATTAATATTCTCATATTAATTCAAAAAGATAATTATAAATTTATGTATCAAATATAAAAAAAAAATATTTTTAAAAAACTATTAAACTAGAGTGACATTGATACCAGTGTCAATGGTTTTCTTATGTTTTGTATATATATTTAGATTAGATGACCAAATTCCTTATGCATTCATTGATGTGGTCTCATAAGCATTAAAGCATAATAATCACTGTGATGTATCCCATGATCATTAAATCATAATAATCACTATGAGGTATCACATCTCACCCCTCAGCATTAAAGCATAAAAATCATTATGAGGTATTTTATCAAGCATTGTAATTTCAGGATATTAAAATTGATCAATTGCAAAATGGTCTAGTCCACAAATAAACATTAATTTTGAATCTTTGTCAAGTATGATTAAAAATCCAAGCAGCAATTAGTAGAAGTTCTATTAAACAAAGTATACATTTATTTTAATTTTCACTTTTTCAAACAATAAAAAATTTAAGGTTTCATTTTTCAATGTCATCATTTTTAAATAAAATTTACTTTAAAATAAATATTTACTGCTATTTTAGTTTTATATGAATACATCATCAAGTTTGTGATATCTCAATTAATGCTTAGTAATTCAAAAGTTAATATAAACATATGTTATTATAATACAACATAAATTTTCTATATAATAATAATGACATAAAAACATATTAAAACTCCATTTTATGCTTTACTATTTAATGTATTTTCAATATTGTAATGCTCGCCTCGGTACCTTAATTGTTTAGACTAATGAGGACACTAGTTTGGAAGTGACCCGGTTTTATAAAACTTAGATCATGGAAAATTGCTTTGAAAATTATCATGAGAAAATGATAAATGATGAAAATACTTTAGAATGAAGAAATGATGAATGTTGAAAATGCTTGAAATGAAAATGATGATTAGTTTTATACTTGACTGACTGAGATAAAATAGTGAATGATGAACGTGCTCGATTGGCCGAAGCATAATGTTAAAATGATGAATATTTAGTAGACTCGACTGACTGAGATACTGAAAAGAATGATGGAAATCTTTTATAGTGCAGCGCTACTAATGTGGGCTTGAGTGTGTGCAGTGGCAAGTAAGACGATTTACCGACTGACCCACAACGGAATTATAGGGGTCGTAAGAACAGAAATAACACATAGGGGTACGACGATTGACTGTCGACCTTGAATTAGCAATCCACGCACGGGTGAAGCCATTTCAGCTCACCCGGGGAGGCATGTGCTGTAAAGGCAAGGCCATAACGATTTGGTCGCGTATGACAAGTTGAGGGGCACGCGATAAGGAGAGCATTATCCCTCAACATCCCTTAGTCTCCAAGAAGCGTAGTTGAGAGATCGCGGTAACGACTCCCGATCGCTACGCAATGCTCCCCATAAGAAAAAAGAAATGGAACTGCCGGAAGAGCCCGCCGAAGAGGCACCTAGACAAGAAAAATATAATGTTATTTAACATATGAAGAAACTGAAACTTTACCAAAAGATACATTCAAGTGATTCTAAATTAAAAGACAATTACAATAAAATAATATTCATTATTTTATTTTCAAAAGAAAAGAAGAAAAGTAGAAGTGAAAAAGAAAACAAAACAAAAACAATTAGTTTAGTTTAAATTATTTGATTTATCTACTTTATGGAAAGAAGAAAAAATAAAAACCAAACTAGAAATATTCTATTAAAGTTTTATTAGAATTGAATATTAATAGAAATTAAACTTTAGATAAAAATATCTCATTTAAAATAAAAGAGAATATATATATTAATCTTTTAAATCTTTTTAAAATTAAAATAGATTAGATGTTATTAAATAAAAGAAACGAATTTCTTTTATAAGTTTTTATTATTTAAAAGAATTTAAATTAAAAAAACAATTAGTTTACTAAAAGATATTAAGTAAACTAAATGAGAACCAAAATAGAAGTAGGACTCTTCTATACTTAGCTCCCACTGATTTAGGGAATTAGGTGCACACTAAAGATAATGAGACACTTGTAATTGTGAATAATCAAAATTAAATTATTAAATTAAATTAAATATGTGCATGGATAGACACATGGCACACCGACTTTTGCTATATAACGAGGAAGGAGAAGGAGAAAATGACATCTCTTGCTCCCTAATGTTGGATGGGCATGATAATATCGGATAATGTTATGATTCTTGTGAGTTGGGATTAGCTAGACCGGGGATTGAGAGATCCCAATGGGAAGCTAGCTAGTGTTTTCTTACGACCCCATTAGCTTGGGGGTTCAAGGTGAAGGAGAGTAACCCCGATACGGTAGAGTGGTCAACCGAGGGGTCTCTTGGTAAAATCAGCAAGACTGGAAGTGGTTTGGGGGAGATCGACGACCGTACATACAAGGACTTCGTCAACGGAGTGCGCAACTACTGTCGAAAGGTATAATGTTCCATTTCCATGTACTAGTTGAGTTTATGTAAAAATGATTTTATGGTTATATTTGATTTTCAAGCTTTTATTAATTTGCATATGATGTAAGTTCTATTTTGGAAGTCTTTTTGGGGGGCCCGAAATGGGGGTCCCTACATTTAAGATCAGAGCCTGTCGAGCCTTGAGGGCACCAGAGTCATAATATTCAGGGTTTGTCAATATCTTCATCAATTTGGATCGGATCGGACAACTGAATCAATCGCGACTACAACGGTCTACCCATCTCAAATACGACGATCTAATAAGGTTCAATATCTATCAAGTTTTGTTTTTTTTTCTTCTTTCCAGTATTAGGATGGATATTCTAATTTGGTTTCAAGAGAAATTGAAGATTCGATCTAGCTTCTAGTATGAAAACTGTTTCTATTTATGTGTTTATTAAATATGAACCCATTCGTTTCGTTTTTGTTTAAACTCTGTTTTATATCTGTGCTCCCAATTAAAATGATAAATCTGTGGTTTTTGCTTGGATTTTAATTTGAAAACTCTGTTTTAAGTCCGTATATTGTAATAGATCTCTGTATTTCACTTGGGAGATGAATAAGGGAATAAAACCTTGGGATATGAACAAGACCCATTCGTTTTTGTTTAAACTCTGTTTTATATCTATGCTCACTTTTAAATGATAAATCTCTGGTTTTTGCTTGGATTTTAATTTGAAAACTCTGTTTTAAGTCCGTATATTGTAATAGATCTCTGTATTTCACTTGGGAGATGAATAAGGAAATAAACCCTTGGGATACGAACAAGACCCATTCATTTTTGTTTAATCTCTGTCCGCGTTAATGTGTTTCCAGATCTCCTAAATGGTCTTTAAAATCTGCGTTGATCCATTCAAGAAATCGGATCTCTACTTAATGTTTGTTTAAATTCTCTGTCAAACCTCTTATAAGAACCTGATATGGGATATTAGATCTATTCAAGGAATTTCCATTCCTATTCGTTATACTCAATCAACACTCTGTCTCTGAGATCCGTGTACGAAATCAATACTCTGTCTCTGATATCTGTGTATGATCGAACCCAGTATAAATTTCATTTTCAATTTTTATCTGATCGGTTTTTCGTTCACTGCTATCTAATATGTCTGGATAATAGCTCAATGCACATATTGGGTTAGATCGATCTCTGTTCGAGTCTTTGTATTCAAGTTTTAAAAAACCTCTGTTCAATTCTTTGTTTGAAATTTCTTTTAATATCCAGTGTCCGAACCTGAAATCGAACCCGGTATAAGTTTCATTCTCGGTTTTTTATCTGAGCAGTTTTCGTTCTCTGCTATCTATTATTCCTGGATAATAGCTCAATGCATAGATCAGGTTAGATCTGGATTCTCTGCCATTCCAAATACTTTTATCACTTTGCAATAGTGTGCATAAACCGGACCCTGGGGTACCCTTGATTTGATTCACTTGACTACACTTGAGCCTGTGCCAAATCGATGAAAACAATCTCAATCCCTCATCTAAGTTCTGGACTTCCATAAATCTTAGAACGCTCTGCGTGTTAGCATAATCAACATGATGGAGGGCATCTCCAGAATTCAAGCTAAATTGTACTCCAATCATTTTAAGACTCCGGTGCACCTACACGAAGTTGAATGGCGTATTGTCTTTCTTAATTTCCCTGAGATTTAAATTCCGAAATTGAAAGTGTTTCACGTTTTCAGAAGTGTATTTGATCTGTAGTGACCATATCAGGGCACTCGGTCACTATTATCTAACTGACTATACGTCTCTGCAATTTAAGCAAACATAAATTTAATTCCTTCATTTCAGCTCTGTTCTTATTTTATGCATAATCTGAAAATAAAGGGAAATGCAATTTTATTTAAGCTAGCTGAGTAAAATACCTGGGCCCGTAGATTTGCAGGAAGATCAGAAGACTTACGTGGTGAGTTCTGTATGATACCTTAGCAACCCAAAATGATGTGTCCACCCTGCCGATCAGCTATTATCGTGTTGACCCTAGGAAATCAACGGATTTCCTAGCCCCCGAGCCCACAGACCGATAATCCCGACAGCAGCTTTCCAACGAACCTTTTCATGGTAATCATTTGCTGAGTTAACCCCCTCCTCAGTCTTTTCATTTGAGTTTCCCACCTCCTCAAAGCTTCGAGTTAACCCCCTCCTCGGCATTTCCTCCTTTTTCACAAAATAATCCTCACAGTACTCCCACAATAATCCCCCTTACTACTTAGTTAATTCTCCCCTTTATAGGAATCCACCTCCTTCCAAAGTCAAACTTCCTTATCACTCCACCGCCCTAGCTCTCGTGGTCTTGGAAGTACCAATCATTAATGCCTCCCCTTTTTAAGGCAAAAAGGTGGATTATATATATTATTTTAAATCACCCAAATTCCTCTCGGGTAGTGGAATTATTCAATAATTTATTTAAACAATTCCTTTAATTCATTTGGAACGATTCTATTAATTAATTAAATGAATAATTTATTTAATTAATTATTCAATCCGCTATGCTTTTATAAAAAGGTTTATTATTTTATTATTGATTAAATAATAACAATAACAACAATAATAATTAATAATAATAGTAATTCAATAAATTGTGAATAGTAATTAAAATGTTTATTCGTTTAATCATTAAGTGTCAACATAGTACTTCCGGGTGTAATTTATGAAATATAATTAATGGTTTAATTAATCATGATCAACAATTATATAGCACACTCTTCTAGTATTGATATTTAACTATTATACTTCATATCGAAGACACCTTCATTTGAGGGTACTTACAATTAATTACATTTATTTCTCACATTAGAACTTGATAATCTTTCACTAATTAAGTCATCCACTAAACACTTAATTGACTTATCTATGATAACTTATAACATTGTTAAATCTTGATAAGTAGATTGTAAACCAATATTATTGCGCATGTGCATAATGTGCATGCGTGGCCAGCGTATGCACAAGACAGACATGTACTATAAACATATGTCATATATAAATCCTATGCATATCAGCTAACTAATATTCATAATACTTTATGCAAACCGAACAAGTACACATTCAATGTAATATTATTAAAACATCATCGTTTATTTTATCAATTAACCTTTAAGATTCCATTTCATTGCTTTTATGATTACGTTTGTTCAATCAATCAGGTACAAGGAAGGCTACCTACTACCACTAACTTCAGGTCAATGAATGCCCAACCCTCAACAGTACTAACTATCATATCCTCCCATCGTTAACCTACTGCCACAACCTCCCTATCCTTCCTCTGCTAGTACAAAAGTGGCTGTCGGACTCAACGACTTGACCACATAGAACTTGAGAGCGATAGCGTCGGCTGAACAGAAAGCGGACCTATCCTCTCCTAGCAGGCATCCGACCATCGTCATCACACATACATGGGGAGCGTGTCTCAGCACGGCCCTCCCACGATCTCGGGTATCATAGGAACATAGGGTGGGCAACGCATCCATCCCTCTCAACATACTGGGCCTACGCCCTTATCAAATCATACTCTGCTGCTCTCGAGATTATCGGTCCATGTCATCGTTTCATCAATTTCGGTTGCTAAGGTTTACTGCATGGATAAGTTCTTCTCCGTATATCAGATCAAGTACCCGGCTTTTCCATAGCCCTCGTGTCCTGTAGGTTAGTATTCCACAGAATACACATTTTATAACAAGCATTTCCGTTTGATCATCAATTGATCCCCATCATCAACATCTTTTTATTTCACGTCACAATTTTATCACATCACAGGTGTGTATGGAATATAACAGTTCTATCAATCTCATCATAGGATGGCATCCACGTACAACACCATATATTTTACATTTCATCAATGAAAACGCTAAAACATATATTTTCCATTCTATCATTGTCTGATCCATATTGTTAGCATCATTTATTTCATCACATAAAATCATTAAATTGATCACAACACAATTACCACATCATATATATATCACATTTCCTCCAAGACGATTATCAAACATACACTGTCATTATGAAATAAAAGAATCTCATGTTAATCATAACTTAATAACTGCATGAATATAGTAACATCATTAACACAGTAGCAACATATCATCATGTCTATCATGCCAAAAATATAGTTCACTCTGTCTAGCTGAGTCAAATAGATTACAAGCAATTGAAGTGGAAGGGGTCTAACCCGCAAACAGGCCTAGTCAAAATATGGGGCATTACATACACCCACCCTTCAGGAAACTTCGTCCCGAAGTTATGGTCATAATAATGCAGGGAAATTCTTGACACATACTCTCTACATTCATGCGAGTAGCAGGTGTTGGCCATACTGGTCTTACTTGGCTTTGACTTGACCGAATATGTCGGTGTTATAATATGGCTTTGCTTCTTTTATATCCCTGATGTGTATTCTAATAATTAAAGAAACATTTAGATTAATCCTTATATTGAATCTCTAGGATCCCTAAGGTTATATTCAAGTGCTATCCCCTTAGTATCTCACTTTTACCATTTAGTATCATTCTTCAAGTTATAACATCCAGAGAGGTTTACTCATCACAAAAGCTTATATTGATCCAACTACCGAGGATCCTTAAGGTTTGCATACCTCTCTTAGGAGATGAAGGTCCCTATTATTTCATCCTAAGGTCGAACATTATTGTTACCTTAGTGTTAATAAGCAATATATGTGCTTGATAACCATAAGTATTGTAATCAAATATTTATTTAGGGGAAATATCATTTATTAGAATGTTCTTAGTAACTATATCTTACCAAAATGCTTAAGTTCACTGATAGTATCTGTTAGGGGTTTAAACAGCATAATTTTATTCATTGAGGTGCACATCGGTTCCTATTTGCCTCCAATATTACCCCAGTTACTTGCATTACTGATTCACTTAACCTGGTTGAGAGTTCGGCGCACATTCATTCATGGTAACTTCATTAGCCCCTCAATAATTTACCTGCCGTTATACTTTACTGCTTGCTCATTTTGTAGTTATTAAATCCAAGTTGTTTCTCAATAATAATTCCCCCATGATGACAATTTAACCTAAGCAAGTCGAGCGGCATATAACCCTTACCTCTTTCTCACACATACCTAGTTACTTCAATCTCTTTCCACGTACTACACTGAAACATGATTAATTTCACAATACACATAGAAATTTTACGGTGTTGACTTTAAGACATAGATATCTCCCATATCTTGATACTAATTAAATTTTCCAATAGGGGAATCCATTCACACATACCTTAAATGTTGACTTACCACCTCTATTTGGAGTACCTCATACAACTACACATTATCGCTAGACATGCGATACACATATAATCTTACTTCCTTTCTTGCTAGTTTTGTAAGGATACCCACTCTCATCAATAATTAATTACATCATTTCTCATAATTGAAAATGCACCGTTTCCCTGAAACATAGTTTTATCATCAATTCCAAGTACTTGATTTATAACGGTTATTAGAATATTGGTCAAGTGTTATAGACTTTCAATTATCTCCCCCTTTGTTAGCTTCCTACCATGTCCTTACTCCATTTACTACCTTATTAGATTTGGTTAATACATCTCTTGTCTCTATCGATAATCCTCCCCTTATATATAAATGTATAACGTGTAGATCCGGTACATAATGGGAAGCAACCCAATTATCCTAGTCACTGATAGTGGTAACCATTAACCCTTAATATTAGAACACAAATGTATATTTTTCAACACTTCAACGCATTTTTAAACATAAGCGGACTCCACTAATAGTGCTAGAACATTTCTTCATTACTTACAATCTTTAAGGTATATCACCCTGCCATTTCACTTACCGGTAATAAACAATAGCAAAAGTATCATAACATCATTAAATTAGGAGAACTATTATTGTTTAAAAGGTTTTCGTGGCTGTTTCTTATCAAATACAATTGTTATCGTGTTTATTTATTATTCTCTTTTCAAACTGATATCATTTGTCGGGAAACCATTACCTCTTCAATTCCTTAAGAATCTCATAGCTAGTTTTGTTCCCACCCTTGCCATCGCAAGGGTAATTACCAGCATTTCTCCTAGTTTGCCATGTTTCCCCTTTAAAATAGTCTTTTAATAAGCTTTATACGCAATCTCCTGGTTTACGTTCATGGTGTTTCCATAGTGTGATTCTAAAGGATACCTATTCTTGTATCCAACAGATTTATTTCCTTCCATTATCTTATCTGAATAGTATATAATGTATATTCCACTACTCGATATAACATTCATCTTTATTTCTTAATGGAAATTTCATTCGCGAATATAATTACGAGAGGTTCACGAGTTTTCACTTTACTCTGTACCTTGTACTAAGTTATTTATGCACACGTATTAATGTGGTGTAATTTTGTTGTGGGGAAGTAGCAGTTCAAACACCACTTCGTGTTTATTTAACCAGGTTCTCTTATTAAACTCAAGCAAGGTGTAGATGTGGTTGTCCTAACAAATCACACATTCACATATTCCTGAAACACGTTAATTACCCACATATAAACCTATTCAATAGATCTAGATGAGGTTACATAGTATTGCAACTGATGCAATCTAGGAATTTCATCACTAGATTGAAACACAACTTTTCCCTTCTTAGTTGATATGTAAAAATTTCCATTCTTTGTAGTCCTTAGAGAAGAATATAAGAAAATAAAGGAATTCATTCTACCCTGTCATTTTACCTCACAAGGAAAACCTAAAGCAATGTCCCTTAAAATGCTTATACTTGTACTTATGGGCAAGGAACAGTTTGTTAGGATCAATGTGTTGAAATCTATGGTCGTTTTCATTAATGATTTTGTCATGTAGTGAAATTAGCGTCCTAGCATTCAGCTTGCCATGCTCGTTTTAGCAGTTCCTTGCTTTCAGATTATGTGTTTGTTTTGTCCCTTCGACTATACGTTGAAGTCTCGACTAACTTAATGATCGATCCCCGCATTGCTTATTATTAAAACCTTATTTACGCAAACTTACAACATCAATTTTGCTGTAAATTTATATTTAAATATTATTCTTTTATAACAATGGATTAAAATTTTTTTTTTTACTTTTAAAATTACACGTAAAAATTACTCAATAATTATTGGTAATATTTTAAAATATCATATTATTTTAAACAAGAATAATAAATTCATATCAATCTAACTATAATATAAAATCCATGAAATATGATTCATAAAATATGTATTCTACTTATATGTTTCAATTGGTACCTATTAAATAAAACACATAACTCTATTCCTACCATCCATTTTATACTCATAAATCTACTCCTCTTTCTCAAATCATACTCATTATTTAAAATATATATTTATATTGATATATTTTAATTCATACCTATTGAATAAATTAGTTATTCCTATAGTTCAATCTACCTCTTATTAAATGAAGTCTACAAGCCTACTTATAGTTTTAATAGGATATGAGGGTGGAGGCACAAGTGTCATGCCATCCAATAATGCTCTTTTGATGAATTTTAACAATTAGCTAAAGATATTGTTGGTTAAGTACAATATAGTCCCCCCCCTCTTATAGGATACAATACTTTTTTTTGTAATTATTTATTTATTTTGTTAATATGTCTTATTTCACCTTATAACTAAGTATATAAAAAGAAATCACAATTATATACCAAAATATTGGTTCTACTAGGCGCACTGTTATATTTAAATACTTGATTAAAATAAGTTACTCACTTCCGCATGAAAACCTTAGTTAATACATAGTCACGGCAACATGATAGCTTCCCTTTTTAACAATATTGTCATCCTTAGGAAATGTGATTTAGCATGCCCAGATATAAGAGTTATTTGGTTTTGGCTTTCACTCTCATTGTGTGTTGGTTCATCACCTTGACCTTTCTCGTCTCCCATTCCATGGTTATTAACCTCATGTCTTGATCATGGTTGGCAATGTACGACAAATCACCCTTTTCTTTTCTTTTTTCAATTTTTAAAAGGTTTAAATATATATATTTTAACATAACCTCTACCCTAACCAACTCTCCACACACTAAGACTTCCACCCATTAAAATAAATAAATAAGGTTTTAATAAACAAAATTTAAAAATGATCATGATGGGTGATTTTGCATTGTTTCCATTCCTTAATATTTGACGTAATACATTTCCATTCCTCCACATAAAAAGTGTTATTCAAATTATTTAAAATTCCTGAAAGTTTAAAGTTTGGAGACATCTCTTTTTCTAAGATGAAGATCTTTTTAAAATGCTGCAATTGTGACTTTGGTGACAACAGCGAATGCAGAATTTAAGCTTCTGTCCTCCATCGACTCCAAACAATTATGAAGGGTTTGATAACCTCCACCGCAAAGGATTGGTAATGGGATTGAGATTGGACAGCCGATGTAGCATCACACCAAGCAGCACGCCAAAGATACGGCTCTAGGTTCCTTGTGTTGCTGTTATATGTTCTTTTATTTTTAAGTAAGATATTGAAAGTATTGTTCCTAGCGTAAGGAGCTTACCTTATAGAGTAAAGAGTAAGAATTCCCTGCATAAGAGCTATTAGGGTAATTCGTGTGACGCATGGTTAATAGGAATTGGACTGAGAACCAACGCAAAAATGTGACTGATACCAGAAGGAGTCGCATTTTGCTGACACTGAGACGGAGTCCTTTCTTGCGGAGAACAAAAAAACATATATACGTTTCACCCTCAGGATCGCCATAGATACGTTGAACTTATGGCAAGTTTCAAACGCAAAATACATGTAAAACATTAATGCAAAATAAGTGGTAATGTCTCATTGTTTGCAGATGATAGTTCTGGTTATTAGGGTTTGATGTTCATACCTTTAAACCGCATGGGATTATACCTGCCCCCCGCTCCGTGTTAACGATGCGATCGATCAAGGTCATGAACATTATCAATCGTCATGAAATGACCGGAAGAGATCAGAATCATAACGCAAACCATCATATTGTGAGCATCTATTCAAAGAACTACCATACGTGGACAATTTCAATTTTGTGCATGTATTTTCTCCATACGACTTCAACAAAGGGAGGACTGGCTCTCGTGCCTAGCGCTTGGACTTTAGTGTGTGTGTCGATATGCCGACTGTGTAGGCCAGACGGCTCTCGGTGCTGTGCGCACTACCTTACGGGATCTCGGTGCTGTGCGCACTACCTTACGGGATCTCGGTGCTGTGCGCACTACCTTACGGGATCTCGGTGCTGTGCTTGGACTTAGATGGCGTGCATGGTGTGGCAAGCGCGTGGGCCCACTGTCCTGGCACGTGGACGATGGAGGATGGGTGGCACATGGGACCCCTCCCCCCGGACCAATGACGTGGCTCCATGGAGATCATCGACGTAACAATGAAATCAACGGCTGACATGATTCCGCGCCATCAACATGCTCGAGCGTTAAACGAGAGAGGCGGTCGCGGTAGGAATACCACCACCACACGCGTCAAATTTTTACTCGTCCGCACATAAGAAAGCGGTATGGAAAACCACCTTAAGGCCCAAGCGGAAACTGCCTTACGTGGCATAGGATCTACTCCCTATTTAAAAAGAATACGAGGGTTTTTTTTTTTTTGCATTAGGAAGACTTCGTCCGCGTATGTGCTGGTGAACCCGGCGCTTAGATGGTGCGTGTTTTCCCTTTAGGGCTTGGCCTATGGTAACAAAGGAGGGAATGCTATTGTGGAAGCTCGTACGTGACCTGCATAGGCCACCCAAGTTCCTGTGCGGAATTGTGCGGACTTACTCTCGGTTTGTAGTTGCCGCCGCCGTTCAAAGGTTTGTTGGTGTCCCTGTACTCTTCATTGCAGGGTCATACAGGCCTGGAATTGACTGTTTTAAGAACGTTTTTGACAGGGAAATTTCAATGGAACACGTCAACAAGGACAGACGGGTAAAAATGTTAAAACGTAGATTTGACGTCTACTAGTTTGCATTTACCGTCAGAAGGGTTGATACATCTTTGAAACTCTGTAGCTTGTTAGTAATTACCCAGCTCACGCTCTGCACTAGTGCTCTCTTCCATTCGCCCAATTCCGGTATCTTTCAAGGCACGCCCACGAATGCGAGTTACTGCCAGCTCCCTCATCGCATGTTATAGTTTACCCTGAGTTTAGGGTTAAGTCGCCGGGCTGGATTTCATGATGGAGGAAAGGACAAAATGAGGATATGGATTAAATTTGAGGATGAAATTTATGGTCTGCTCGTCGTTTCCGCTCTTTATTTGGCTTTGGTGCTCAATGTTGAGCATTGGTTTGGTATTTGACTTGACTCCGCTATAAATCTTGATGCGGCAAGGGTTTGGTTGCCACTTAAAATGGCTCCCGGTGCTGCGATTGAGCTTGGCCCAATATTTTGAAACTGGGCACCAGTCTTACGGGTTTAGTTGTAGTTATTACATTGTTTTTATTTATATATATATATATATATATATATATATATATATATATATATATATATATATATATATATATATATATTTTTTTTTTAACTATTAAAACGGTTTTAATTTATCAAGATAGACGCAAACTTGTAGTGAAAATTTTTGACACAACTTCGATCCATTTATTGTCTCTTTACAATGCGCTTGGTCAGGTGTTTTAAGTCATTGAATCCAGTAACAAATATGATTTACTATGCTACAGGTCCTTATCTTATAGCATTACTGTTATTTTTAGCTTATACTTTATTAATCGTTTATACTTATAGAATTCCTCCAACACCTTACATAATTTAAAGGACCCTTTTATATATACGATGCCCGACAATTAGGTATATCCTTCGGATTACTTAAAATATGACAGGTGGGTACTGTTAAGGCAGAACACAACATAACCAAGAAATAGTCAGGCAGGTACTTTCAATCCAGTTAGGAACTGGGAAAGGCGGACATAGGGCTTCCCATAAGTTTCAATCATCAGGACTTACTGTTAAATGTGTTCTGTTTCCCCATCGCTCACATAGCCATCCGCTGCCATGAATTTGAATCAAGGGAAACCCTAAATAATTTGCATTTGTTTAGTGGTAGATTAATTACATAAAGAATGAAAATAAATATATATTTATATATTTTTCCCAGCAATTGCTGTTATCATTGTGCAGGTAACTTGGAAGCTGACAATGCCTGGAGGTCAAGTAGGTAAAGTGTCAAGTAGATTTTATATATATATTTCTTTTGTATCTCTGCACAATTTTTTTAAATCCCTTGTGTGCAAGTTACTTACCCTGTCTTTTGTTATATTGTGCAGGTAATTTAATGTTACAAGAATTTAGGGAAGAGGGTTTGGAAATCTTGAACATTGATTTCGGATTTCTGCGTGGAGTTCTACCTAGACTTACAGATATTTTCCCTAGGGCTGCTCAGTTTCTATTTTCCGGTAGGCCATTAGGTTCGAGAGTTCGAACCAGGCTCTGATACCAAATGTAGTGACCATATCAGGGCACTCGGTCACTATTATCTAACTGACTATACGTCTCTGCAATTTAAGCAAACATAAATTTAATTCCTTCATTTCAGCTCTGTTCTTATTTCATGCATAATCTGAAAATAAAGGGAAATACAATTTTATTTAAGCTAGCTGAGTAAAATACCTGGGCCCGTAGATTTGCAGGAAGATCAGAAGACTTACGTGGTGAGTTCTGTATGATACCTTAGCAACCCAAAATGATGTGTCCACCCTGTCGATCAGCTATTATCGTGCTGACCCTAGGAAATCAACGGATTTCCTAGCCCCCGAGCCCACAGACCGATAATCCCGACAGCAGCTTTCCAACGAACCTTTTCATGGTAATCATTTGCTGAGTTAACCCCCTCCTCAGTCTTTTCATTTGAGTTTCCCACCTCCTCAAAGCTTCGAGTTAACCCCCTCCTCGGCATTTCCTCCTTTTTCACAAAATAATCCTCACAGTACTCCCACAATAATCCCCCTTACTACTTAGTTAATTCTCCCCTTTATAGGAATCCACCTCCTTCCAAAGTCAAACTTCCTTATCACTCCACCGCCCTAGCTCTCGTGGTCTTGGAAGTACCAATCATTAATGCCTCCCCTTTTTAAGGCAAAAAGGTGGATTATATATATTATTTTAAATCACCCAAATTCCTCTCGGGTAGTGGAATTATTCAATAATTTATTTAAACAATTCCTTTAATTCATTTGGAACGATTCTATTAATTAATTAAATGAATAATTTATTTAATTAATTATTCAATCCGCTATGCTTTTATAAAAAGGTTTATTATTTTATTATTGATTAAATAATAACAATAACAACAATAATAATTAATAATAATAGTAATTCAATAAATTGTGAATAGTAATTAAAATGTTTATTCGTTTAATCATTAAGTGTCAACATAGTACTTCCGGGTGTAATTTATGAAATATAATTAATGGTTTAATTAATCATGATCAACAATTATATAGCACACTCTTCTAGTATTGATATTTAACTATTATACTTCATATCGAAGACACCTTCATTTGAGGGTACTTACAATTAATTACATTTATTTCTCACATTAGAACTTGATAATCTTTCACTAATTAAGTCATCCACTAAACACTTAATTGACTTATCTATGATAACTTATAACATTGTTAAATCTTGATAAGTAGATTGTAAACCAATATTATTGCGCATGTGCATAATGTGCATGCGTGGCCAGCGTATGCACAAGACAGACATGTACTATAAACATATGTCATATATAAATCCTATGCATATCAGCTAACTAATATTCATAATACTTTATGCAAACCGAACAAGTACACATTCAATGTAATATTATTAAAACATCATCGTTTATTTTATCAATTAACCTTTAAGATTCCATTTCATTGCTTTTATGATTACGTTTGTTCAATCAATCAGGTACAAGGAAGGCTACCTACTACCACTAACTTCAGGTCAATGAATGCCCAACCCGGGTTTTGTATTATGATTTCAAATTTCTGAAATTTCGAAAATCTTTGTGATCCATTTCAATGGCGTCCCCAGATTCTGGATCATGATCTCTGTTCAGATCATAACAGCAGTTGTATTTATGTATTTAACCCTGACGTAGATTCTGTCCGCTTTTATCCTCATGATATATTTATGAATCCCTTCTTCACCAGATCGGTGATGTCCAAACTCCAGTTCTCGTTGATTGCCTTCTCATTTAGAGCTCGATCGCTTTTGCAGAACTTACACAATGACCCCGAAGGTTATTGGCGTTTTCCAGATTCGAACCCGGTGTATTCCACTTAATATTTCAATATAGTTGCTTGAATGGAGATTAAATTTATTTTAAATTGTATGTGTAATTCATTTTGAATGCGTTTCCAGAGTTTGTGAGTTGGATGGATCTCTAACCACCGTGTGTGATTCTCTTAATGATTTTAATCCCCTTGAGATAGGCCGATCTTAGCATTTGATTTACTGCATCGGGTGGGCCTTTCCATTGGATCCCAATGCCGAATAAATTGTTGAGTTGACCTGACACTAAGCAGACAGCCATCCTGGAGATCGAATATGGAGTTGCGATATGCGAGAATTGGCGAATTCCTTTTAAATCCTCAAAGGAAAGACAGTCCCGAAGCTAGCCTCGTTCCTGATTAGTAATCTCTATGAGGGACTGCGAGCTATTCCCTTAGCTCATAACTGCTTTTACGCTGGTTTCCCGCGCCAAATTAAATTCAATGGATATTAAAAATGTGTTAATATTTAGTCTAAAACCTTAATAATATTATGAACAAATTTTGGAATCTGTTAATTATTTATTCAAAATATATTTGTGGTTCAGAGTTAAGTGTGACGCTATTATGTAGGTCGACATCACAGAATGTATGGGTATGTCTTGATGTATTCCATGATATTATTGAAAGTAATTATTAATATGAACTGAAAAGAATTAGAATCATTTTAGTTAATTGATTTTACTTGTGAGTGAGGAGTGAGTGACTCGTAAGGAATGTCCTTATATTTAATTCGGTTGAATTTTGGTGTGAAGTCAAATGTGACCCGCCTACATAACTATATGTTACTAGTGAGGAACATGATTCTAATAGGTTAGGTTTTGATTATTTAATTATATCTCAATAATTAAATATTAATAGTACTGAGCTGTGCTGGTTACTCTATGTTACTATTACCAGTATTAATAGTAAGTATTTTTTTGGTGTGAAAAAAAAAATATTAAATTTTGATTATTTAATTATATGTCAATTGTAATCTTTATTCACGTGGGGAGAAGGGAAGTAAAATGCAAACTTGAGCTTGAAGTAGTTGGGGTTACAACTTGTATATATTAAAGTTTGGAACATAACTTCATTAGAAGGGAAGATGCTAGAATAAATGTTACGTATTGTGTTAGTTACGAATTATAGGTACTTACTCCTTAAAAGAAATGATAAGTAAATTATTTATAAGAATTGGTTTTGATTTAGATAAAAGAGAGACCTTTTATAGTGTGTCGTCAGGTATGTTACTTAATAAGTAACTAGTGGATAAATGTATGATTGGAATTAATAATGTGTGCAACCGTAGAAGGACTTTGCTTTACAATAAGTTATTGGATTGGTGTGGTTGTAATAGGTTGAAAGAAATATATATATATATATATATTGATTTTCGTAAAATAATTTATGAATGAATATGTTCAGTTTTAATATCATGTTATTTAAATGTTAAAGATATCGTTATGTTACAGGAATATCATAACAATGTAATGAGGTTCAGGTAGAGTGTCTTAAAGTATGAAAATGTCTTATATATAATTTGCAAGTAGGGTAACAACTTATGGAAGAATTATGTATGGCTTAATTAAGGTACATTGGGTGTCATATGTTAGGATGAATTGATGTAATATTTGCAAATGATTTAGCTTGATGACTATGTATGCGTTAAGTCCAGATTTAATTGTTATGTAAATTGATTTGCGACATTTAAGTTAAATGGAATTCCAAAAGCACTTGAAAGAGGAAATATAAAGTATATATTAAGTGAAAGAGGAAATATAAAGTATATATTAACTGACAAAAGCACTTGAAAGATGAAATATAAAGTATATGTTTAACACAATAACATTTAGAGTAATATATAATTATGTATTTTATTGAATTAGATTGAAAGGACGTGACTCCATATATGCATACTCTAATTTAAATGAACATAGATATGAAGGATATTATGCATAATATTTATAGGATTTGATAAAAGTGCCTGCGTTTTAGAGAAACTTAAATATATTTTATTTATTAGACAGTCATACATGAAATAGGAAAGGAAGAGAGATTATGCATTGTAATAAATGTAATGCAAGAAAGGTGTTTTAGTATAAGGGGTTATTAAGGAATATAAACCTTCACATGTTACGAGATCCTTTCACAATTAAAATTGTAGTGATAATAAAAAACAAAAAAAATTGTCAACCGCCGAAGTGTTACATTTGGTGTAGGAATAGATCAAAGTGGGTATTAGATTCCTCATTTGAATTATAGTCAATGTTTTTAATATACATAAACGTTATGTACTTTTGGAATAGAAGGAAAGTAATGATGAACATTTTATGTCTCATTGAAATTTAGTTTTATCTTTCTCAAAAGCCGCTCTACTTACATCATTGAATAGGAAGAGAGTAAAGGGGAGTATTCTAATTCTCATTAAAATATGATAATCATAAATGAAATATACAAGGGTCATAGAATAAAAAGATATATTCATTACATTAAAATTATAGCTATTGTTTTCTTTAAGATTATAAATGCTATATCAATGGTCGTATGGAAAGAAAATGAGGGTTCGAGGAACAATTTTATATTTTAATTGAAATGCTACTCAATTAATTGTAATATTATTTTAAAAATATTTTTCCATTTTAGCTATATTAAGAGTCATATATTTGTGGAATGGAAAGAATTTGAAAATAAATATTCTAATTTCTATTTGAAACATAGTTATATTTATTTATATAAAAAGAAAAGTCATATATGCTTATTGAATAGAAATAAGATTTTATTTCTTATGTTTGAATATGATCATTGTATGCAAGTATATGAGGGCTTTGGAATAAATATTATATTCACTGTGATAGAATTAAAATTGATAATCGAAGATTACATTATTGTGAGTAAGGAATTGCACAATGCAATCTGAGTCTTGTAGAATTTCTTATGTTATAGTATAAGAAAGGAGTTGTTTTTTGTGACTTACGATGAGTATGCATGGAGATTGACGTGGAAAAAAAATAAAAAAAAAAATCAGAGTTGCGGTTTTTACTTCTTCATCTTCGGCAAGGATAATTTCAGCTTCTCGAGCAGGTTAGAATTATTCTTCACTAAATTTTCTAGTATAAAAGTTTGAATGATATTCAGGGTTCATATACTTTGATAAGGGGTTTTGCGTCAATAATTTTATCGATTGGTTGTAAATGCTTATTTTCTGAAATCAAGGAGATGGCTTCGCAGATATGCACTACTAGTTTGTAATCATGCTTTGGATTGTGAAAAGAGAGGAGTTAAACTTACTTGAATCATAGAATCTTAACTTTTTTGAGTTAGGAAGAAAAGAAAACCTTACATGACTTTGTTTATAAAAATATGAGATTATACTTTTAGCTATACTAAGTAAATGGCACTCAAGTATTTAATTATACTTTGGATTATGAGAAGAGAGAGGTTGCATGTAAGATTAGTTTAGTAATGGTTAAGGCATGTATTGAAGAACAAAATTGGGAAGGGTAAATTCTTATTTTGAAATTTGGACATTGTCTTAAACATATCATAGTTATACGTAATTGAAGGTTTTTATCCCTTATGTTGAAATGTGTCAGTGCTTTAAGGATTTTCGTAAAATATGTACTTATAGTTTTGTTGAATGGAAAGAATTTGTCGTAGACAATTTCAATCCCGGTTACAATTAGCGATGTCAAGGGAGAACTGTTGTGGGGATTGCTACACTATGAAAGGTACGATTTAGTATATTGTCAATTATGAGAGGTATACTTATATGATGGTAGAAAAGAGGAAATGAAATTGTGGTTATGTTGAAGAAATGAATGTGGAAAGAAAGAGAAAAATCACCATGGAAGTACATGAGACTTAACTTCAGGACGAAGTTTTTAATAAGAGGGGGTGTATGTAATGCCCGCCTTGGTACCTTAACTATTTAGACTAATGAGGACACTAATTTGGAAGTGACCCAGTTTTATAAAAATTAGATCATGAAAAATTGCTTTGAAAATTATCATGAGAAAATGATAAATGATGAAAATACTTTATAATGAAGAAATGATGAATGTTGAAAATGCTTGAAATGAAAATGATGATTAGTTTTATACTCGACTGACTGAGATAAAACAGTGAATGATGAAAATGCTCGACTGGCCGAAGCATGATGTTAAAATAATGAATATTTAGTAGACTCGACTGACTGAGATACTGAAGAGAATGATGAAAATCTTTTATAGTGCAGCGCTACTAATGTGCGTTTGAGTGTGTGCAGTGGCAGGTAAGACGATTTACCGACTGACCCACAATGGAATTATAGGGGTCGTAAGAACGGAAAGAACACATAGGGGTACGACGACTTACTGTCGGCCATGAATTAGCAATCCATGCACTGGTGAAGCCGTTTCATTTCACCCGGGGAGGCGTGTGCCGTACGGGAAAGGCCATAACGATTTGGTCGCGTACGACGAGTTGAGGGGTGCGCGATAAGGAGAGCCATACCCCTCAACATCCCTTAGTCTCCAATAAGCGTAGTTGAGAGATCGCGGTAACGACTCCCGATCGCTAAGAAGAAAGAAATGGAACTGCTGGAAGGGCCCGCCGAAGAGGCACCTGGACAAAAAAAATATAATGTTATTTAACATATGAAGAAACTGAAACTTTACCATAAGATAAATTCAAGTGATTCTAAATTAAAAAACAATTACAATAAAATAATATTCATTATTTTATTTTCAAGAGAAAAGAGAAAAAGTAGAAGTGAAAACAAAACAAAACAAAAACAATTAGTTTAGTCTAAATTATTTGATTTGTCTACTTTATGAAAAAAAGAAAAAATAAAAACCAAACTAGAAATATTTTATTAAAGTTCTATTAGAATTGAATACTAATAGAAGTTAAACTTTAGATAAAAATATCTTATTTAGAATAAAAGAGAATATATATATTAATCTTTTAAATCTTTTTAAAATCAAAATAGATTAGATGTCATTAAATAAAATAAACAAATTTTTTTTATAATTTTTTATTATTTAAAATAATTTAAATAAATAAAAACAACTAGTTTACTAAAAGATATTAAGTAAACTAAATGAGAACCAAAATAGAAGTAGGACTCTTCTACACCTGGCTCCCACTGATTTAGGGAATTAGGTGCACACTAAAGATAATGAGACACTTGTAATTGAGAATAATCAAAATTAAATTAAATATGTGCATGGACAGACACATGGCACATAGGATTTTGCTATATAATGAGGGAGGAGAAGGAGAAAATGACATCTCTTGCTCCCTAATGCTGGATGGACATGATAATATCGGATTATGTTATGATTCTTGTGAGTTGGGATTAGCTAGACCAGGGATTGGGAGATCCCAATGGGAAGCTTGCTAGTGTGTTCTTACGATCCCATTAGCTCGAGGGTTCGGGGTGAAGGAGAGTAACCCCAATACGGCAGGGTGGTTAACCGAGGGGTCTCTTGGTAAAATCGGCAAGGCTAAAATC
Source organism: Larix kaempferi (assembly GCA_027924585.1). Taxonomy (NCBI): domain Eukaryota; kingdom Viridiplantae; phylum Streptophyta; class Pinopsida; order Pinales; family Pinaceae; genus Larix; species Larix kaempferi. The sequence goes on along the minus strand of BSBM01000289.1, from coordinate 9,461,842 downwards.
GGCTCGGGGGAGATCAATGACCATACATACAAGGACTTCGTCAACAGAGTGCGCAACTACTGTCGAAAGGTATAATGTTCCATTTCCATGTACTAGTTGAGTTTATTTAATTTTGATTTTATGGTTATATTTGATATTCAAATTTTTATTTATTTGCATATGATGTAAGTTCTATTTTGGAAGTCTTTTTGGGGGACCCGAAATGGGGGTCCCTACAAATATGATGGTTGTTAATTTTTCATATCCAAGATTGTAAAATAAGAAAACAAATATAATTAGCCAATTATAGATACTCATAATAAAATGACACACATTCACAATATAAATGTCAAAATAAAACATTTACATATCACTCTTCGTTGCCATCATCTTAATTATCTTCCTTGCTTGGAATTATCACATTGTTGCTTTCAAAAGCATGTTTTGATCTTGGACCATGCCTCAATATGAACCACCAATCCCCATCCAACACATCTCGATAAAAAAACACTTGGTTGCAGTGTTTTGGGAAAACATAAGGCTTCTTAGTTTCAACCCAAAATTTTTAAGAGTAAATACATATTATCCCATTATCACGATCCTCCTTTACGTTACTCCAATCGAAGGTATCCCGCCACTTGCAGCTAAAAATAACACATTGAAAAGATGAGAAGTCCTCTTGCATGATCTCTTGTATCTTTCTAATGTAACCTAACTTCCCCTCTACTAGGTCTTGATAATAGTGGCTAGCATGACAAGATTGGTTGAACTCGACCTCCACTCCACATTCTTGTTTGATGTTTCCATTATCAACACCCTCAATGTGAAAAATGATTTCCATATGTCCACATAAACAATGCACCTACAAAAATGCAAACAAAGGATGATGTCACATGTCTAATAACCTGAGCATTAATAAAAACATAATACATGTTACAATTGAAATATGCATTTTAAATTAAATGTGGTACTCATAGAGATTATTATAGAGTTGTTGCACCTGATCCCTATGTTTAGTGCATCATCTTCTCCATGTGGGTAATGATTGGACACACCATATTTCTCTGTGATTTTGTCAACCACCCAACTATTGGGACAGATCTTTGGCATAATTTTTTTAAATGATTAGGATAAGGGATGCTTCTACCATTCAATCATCTAAATTTTTTCATGTCATTGTCCCATTTCCTTCTTTTCTCTTCATACAATGTGACCCATGTTTGGGTTATCTCTGCATTGTAAAGAACAAATTTATTGATGGCATCAATTTTTGAATTTGCTGATGTATAAAAAAATTCAAAAGAAATAATAGGAGATCAAATATATATTATTAATTTTAGTGTAAACGGTTTCTCTTTACAAATTTGACAATAGATAAGTGACTTACTCTTTACCATGTGCATTTTTCCATTTAGTTGGAGTAAATCCCCTTCCCCTTTGTCCTCATCCCGTTGGTCACCCCAAACCATTTCCATTGATGTGTCATCAATTTTATTGATGTACTCACTAGCAAAATAGAATGAATTGTATACTATGTACCCCTCTACCATACAACCCTATGGTTTTTCCCTTTGTCAAACAAACCCCTTCAATTTTTTTATGTAACTCTCTAAGAAGAACATCCAACAACATGAGAGCACCCCAACTAATTCAACCTCATCTGCTTGATGAATTAGAACATGGACCTACAAGTCCATAAAAATCATGGGAAGTTCCTTCTCAAACATACAAACAATCTCAACTATTTCTTGATGCAAATGTGGAATGTTATCCATATGAATCTCCTTTGATGTGATCCAACATAAAAATGCATATAATTTCAATTTGGTATGACACAAGTCCTAGGGGAAGTCATGGTTCACACAAACGCACATGAGTAAAGGATAATGGCACTACAAAATAGACACATACATAATTAATTGCCATAAAACTATGAGTGAATAATATATTTTAACCTACAGTACATAAAAAGAATCATGTATTCAACATACACACCCTTAGAAGTTATAGATGGTCATGTGATTTCAACCCGAACACATTTCTTTTTATAGTGAAGCAATGTCGTAGAGTCAACCCATATTATAAAGAATGCACCTTCACACCCAATATAGCATCCTTCACCATATAAATATCATGTTTCTTCAAAACCCATGGGACATCGCCTTCTTTAAAAGACCAAGGGGGACTAGCCTCTCCTCTACTTTCTTTTCTTGGCCATATCTCTTTTTAGTATTCAAAGAAATAATATCTAATAACCAATATTTTGTTTTTTTTTATGATATGCGCCTCCATAAAAAAGGTGAAACATTTTTTAATATATACACGGGATCTAGTAAGTGGGCAATCTCGAGATGTTCCCAGTATGGAAGCTCATAAAATACATATTTTCTTTTCATCCCAATGGGAATTTTCTCAACATAGGTGTCAAAACATTTAGGATCATTGAACATAGGTTCCCCATTTGAATTGAACAATTATGCAATTTCCTTCTCCTTCTCTGTGTCATATGCCTTAATCCAATCTGTTGGTTTGGTAATGTTAGGTCTTAATGTTCTCTTTGGTTTACCATTGAAAGAAAATGCAACTCTTTTATTGGGGTGGTCTTCTTGGAGGAATACCCTCGAGCATCATACACTGAATTTCATAGGTGGTTGGACCACCTAGCCTTTATAGAAGGTCCACAACATTTCTATCCATGATACTCTTTTGTTCCAAGACCTATGATATTACTCTATGCAATAGCATCAAAAAATATAGTTGCACCAAATTAAGTATGCTAGATAACATTACAGATATAAAAAATCATTCAACATGCTTACCAGAGAAAAATCCTAGTCCCATATAATCGTGCATGGTGTACGCACATATGCCATACAACTTAAAATACCTCTCCATTGGAATGGGTCTTGATACATCACATACATGTATCCCTTCCCGTAATTTCTTAAATTCATTGATTAATGGTTGGAGGCAGACATCCATTCTCTTCACTTATCTTCTACCAAAGAATATAAGAGCCAACATAAGATGTTCATTCTTCATGAATAACCATGGGAGGGATATTGTTATTGATCACTACCACTGCCCAAATATAATAGTTGGTGTTTTGGAGGGAATACAGGTTAACTCCATCCATGTATATGCTAAATCATAGGATTTGTACTTCATCCTTGAATTTGTAGGGTCTTGTATCCTATATATGATTCATGTCCATTGAATTTGTTGGGATTCAAATAACTCCTCGCTCACTATGTAATATCCCCAATTAAATATTAGGAATATTAACTACAATTTTTCAATGGAAATGATGTTGATTTTTAACTTGGTCCAAACAATGGCTTTATTATATCTACTGGAATATGAATAATATGGTGCATCCCACAATGTTTGATTTCAAACCGCTATAATGTGTTCAATGATTCATATCCCCTATCCAATACTCAAATCTATCGACCCCAATGCAACCCCAAAGAATCACTGGATTCGAAACTAGGAGAATTAGTTCAAAGTTGACCACATGGAACACAAGACTTCCAACTCTTCCCAAACACCTCCTAACATAATTGAATCTGACCCAAGAAGCTTCAAATGGACCTAAACACTCCCAATATGACCACTAAAAGAATTCAGAGGACTTTTATGGAAGCTTTGAACACTTTACACAGACATTTATAACCGTGGGTGCATTAGCATAACTATACAGGTTGGACAACCGGTAAAATGATTATAAATTGGGAATACATAAACCTTTTTGGATGAAATAAAAAACATTTCCTACTAGAAAAAACACGCTTGACGTAGTGGAATAGGTTTCAGAACCCAAAATCACTCATAAATTGTCGAACTAGAAACTAACTTTCGACCCCCAAAAGCCCAATGCAATATTGTGAACATACACAACTGTAAAACTCCAAAATGGACAATAAAAGATTCCAAATACACTTACTTCGAGCCAAATAGGTTACTAAAATATATAATAGGCTCATATGAATGTTTCTGACTCATACACCAAGTTTACAAAAACATACAAAAATTGATTTACTCATAGATCAACCCGTGCTTGAAACATTGTACAACATAAGAGGAAAACATTGTGATTTTTATTATGAGTGGGACATTTAATGACAGTATATCAATGTATTATACAACATATCGAGATATAGAGAAACAAATTCTACAAATACAATAGAAATGGCTGTTACAGAACCACAGAAAAAGGAGGAAGAATTACTACTCCAAATGAGTGATTTCCTTCCACTGTCACGCCCTCCACAAGCAATATTTCAACCCCAAATCAGAGACATGAATCCTCCAGTGTGCCCTCCAACAAATATTATCGATACTCATCCATTCGAATAGCCTTCATGAAGTTTGGATAGCCACAAATGCGTCCTCCTCAAGCAAAAACCACCATAAACATTGCCTCCCGGAAATACCACAATCCACACTTCTACCGACTGGAACTCGAAAAAACCATCAACAATTCAACCCCACTACTGTATATGAACATATACATCTAAAATATACTCTATAGATAAATATGAATGTGACTTCTCCTCTCAATAATCAACTACAATGAAGCTCAATGAAGAGATCATGGTGATCTCATCCTCTCTACTAGCTAGGGTGAAATATTACATCATCGAAACTAGTTCGCAATTGCAAGGGGAACATATCCCAATCTATAAAGGGGATGATCTCCCAAGCCATGAAATCCACAAGATATCTCCTATTCAAAATCAAATGTCCAAAATCCCTTTCCCAGGAGGCCTGCATCCATTTTATAGACTCTATTGAGCCCTTTCCACCTCATTTTAGAATTCTCTCATAAAATATTAATAAATGTTATTTTCATGAGAGAATGGATCCTTAGAAAAAATTTACATCCTTTCCTTATGTTATTTGACCCAATATTAATTTACCTCACCTGGAAATTCGAATTAGTTATGCATAGTCAATTTTTGGGGAAGTTACACCTTCATGTGGGCCCACCTTCACCTCAAGTGACCTCCTTGGATAAAAATAGGACTTACAACATGCCATGGGCTGTCATACATTGTCATAAGTTATTATAGGACTTGATTCTTGTCATAAGTTGCATTATATTGTCATAGATGTCATAGATTATCGTATATTTTCTATTTTTAGCCTGAGGAGTTACAACTCATGAGATGCCTCTTCATGAAAATTCTTGGGAGTTACAAATTGGAATTTATGCCTTCATGATGTCTTCTTCCACCTTAGAATTCGAATTTGGGGGAATTAAAAGTCACGTGGGGTCGAAATCAACCTCCTTATGCGCTCTCCTTGTCCAATTTTGCCTAATGTTACATCATTTCACAATTTGGACCTCAAACTATACAAATATTTGACCCACATCACCACCTTGACAATTTTTCATGATTTTACCAAGTGACTTTGGCCATTGCATACCCTAGTCCAATGGGGTGATCCATAGAAAAAATTTGGGGACATGACAGTCCCACCCACCCAAGATTGCTTGTCCTCAAGCAATTTAAACATGGGAGTGGTAATGCTACTTCTTTATCCCCAACTTATGCTCATTGATTTTTTTTCCTCCTTCCTTAGTGATTATTGTTCATAAGGCTTCAATTTCAAATCGACCTAGACATCAAATCTATATCCCATAATTTGAACCACATTAAGGCTGGAAATGTTGTCATGGTTCCAAACCAATCAAAAGGAAGTGTAGTATACTCTTCTCAAAGTATGGTCCTACAAGTTACTGACATAGGAAAACTCTCGACCAATGACAATAAGAAAAGTAACTCTATACTGCAACCACTCAACCAAATCCCCAATCAACTGATCTACTAAGAATCTCATCTTGTGAAAGCCAAGACTGCCTCTCACCTCCGGGCTTGCGGTTGGAAATATTCCCAACATTGTAATTCCAAGATCCACACCCAATCTCAAAAAGCGACCACCATATTGTTGGTGTACTACTCTATTCATAATCATCCCCTTTATAGATAGCTCCATCTCTCCAATTGTACTACCAATAAGCTAGCGAAAACAACTGAGTCCAAGGGTGATTACAGGGTCCCAAATGAACATGAGAAATGTGGAGTGTCTACTGCATCCACCTATTCCCTGCATAGTCTCCACACAAAGAGGCTCCTGTAGGAGGAAAACATTGTACCCCTCCCTCATAAGGTCTCCCACCTAGGAAACTAATCCACTGCTCCACATGGATAGGTTCCTGACACATATGGTTGTCTCTATCTCTTATTCCAACTACTAAACTGCTGAAGCAAGTAATATCAGGATCCCACTGTCTATGTTGCACCCATCCTATCAATACTATCATCTGGATCAATCTACCACTCTGAAAGGATGCCAGGATCCCACCACCATATTGGAAGTTCATCACTACCAATGCTCATTCAAACTTCTGTGAGCCTCTCCAACAAAACATGAAGCTCCTCTTATGCACCATGCACACTGGTCTCTAGCTCACATCACCATCACTTATCCCATCCAACCGACTCAAGTGAAACTCCCATGTCGTTCCATGAAGGATGAAGGCATCAGAAAAAACCATAGATGCCTCTATTGCTGCTGATAAGACTGGGAAGGAACTAGTGTGCCAAAAAAAACTCTACTGATGCAAGATGAAATCGAACTCCCTTATGTCTCCATCTTTGTTATGGACCTATCCACCCAATCCAAGTATGCAAATACTCATTTCCTGGTTGGTCCATAAAAATTGTACACATCTACCTCCTCCATGACTAAGTCTCTCTCCCATAGAGGCAGCTCATGATCTTCCTAATGCAAAACAAGTACTTGGTTAACATTCTCCATTTCAAATCTCTCCTCAAGTACCTGCAAATATGAATTCTCCTCATGTGGAACCATCACAAGTGGTCCCTCCATCAACCCAATAGTGCCACCAACCTTCTCACTGTCATGCTCAACTTCTACATATTCTTCCATTGGAAGGGATAATGGTTGAAGATGAAAATCTTTTTGCTTCCTTGTTTGGGATTCCAACAAACTTGCCTTCATAGCTCTTTGTAACCACTAATTTCCCAAGTCTTGTGTCTCATTCACATTTTCTAATGGATGATATAAACAAATAAGAATGCTTGTGGCATGAATCCACAACACATTCTCCCTTTTCAACTTCTAGTTCTAGAAGGTCAAAATTAGAAAACTCTACAATTTCATCCTTCTCACATGGAATGAATTCTATTTCATGATGGTGATAGCAAATAGGATTAATGGAAAAAATAGAATTTTTAACATACCTTGGTGTTATGCTTCCATCCTTTGTGCATCTGACATTAGATTCATGGTGAAGCTATAATGGGAAATGGAAGGCTGATTTTTGTTCTTCCTCTAAATCTGATCCAAGAGATGTGTTATCACTCCAGGAAACTACCTAGGGTTATAAGCTAGGTATGCCTGGTAACTTAAGAAAATATGTTTTTGTGTCTTTTGAAAAAAGGTGGATCAATGGGATGACTAAATCAGAGTACAGTATTTAGACATTCAACATGTAAACAGATGAAACAGTGCCCTCAAGAATCGATTGATCAGCATATATAATATCAAAGGTGGATGAAGAAAACATGTAACCAAACCAATACGAAGTAGGGCTCGAGATACATTCAAAGAACTGGAATCAAGCTGTGAGCTAAACAATGTAAAGAAACATTCACATTCAAAGCTAGACAACACTGATACAGTGAAAGAGAAAATGACAACTGATATCGAAACTGAAGGAAACCTGTGATCTATATTAGCATAAGAAAACTGAATAAAGTAGCCAATTATTCCATCCAAAATCGAACCCTTTATCAGTCTTGGTTCTGTGGCTTTATAGCCATTACAAAAATCGTTTTTTCCAGATCCTAAAAACATGGATCTGTTTAATGAACTAAAGTACTAACTGAAAGTTAAAAACAAAAGATAGGGATTAATCCCTAAAATCATGGACATTCAGATATGGAGATCTCCTTCAACGACTCGATGGTTGGCGAAGTGAAGCAGCCTTCCAAGGCTCGGTGAACTGGATTGGGCGCGCCACAGATTTGATTTTCGTGAGATGGCAGTCGACCTTTGCAAAAACAGGCTTTCGGCAGCTAACTGTTCTGCTGATTTCGTGCCTTAGCTGCCGGAAGTCAGACCTTTCGGCAGCTAATGAGCTTTGGGGGGGCTCGCCTAAGCTGCCGAAAGCCGTAACTGTTTCACAAAATTAAAACCAACGCTGCTTAACTGATTATGTGCCTTAGCCGCCGGAAGTCGGATTCTTCGGCAGCTAATGAGCTCTGTGGGCTCGCCTAAGCTGCCGAAAGCTGTTTCACAAAATCAAACCCAAACACTGCTTAACTGATTATGTGCCTTAGCCGCCGGAAGTCAGATTCTTCGGCAGCTAATGAGCTCTGTGGGGCTCGCCTAAGCTGCCGAAAGCTGAAATTGCTTCAAAAATTAAGACCCCAAAACGCTGTTTTCCTGCATGCTCGTGACCAATCGCTAGGACTTCTTTGAAACTGCTCTTTTCCCTCTAGTCACTCGTTTAGTCTGTCTTTGCTGAACTTTCACAGGCTGTTCTTGCTGAGCTGCCACAGGCTGTTCTTTCTGAGCTTCCACAGGTGTCCCTTCCTCAGGGATCGTGGCCACCTCAGCCAACGTGTTTAGACCAGATGGTTGTGCCCCTGTCACTGCTGGTTGTACTTTTGTCCCCGACGATTCCTTAACCTTTAACCTGAGCATCCTGAGATTACGGTAAAGTTTGACATTGTCTTTTATCAGCAATGCGTTCCTCTCGGTTGTTTTCTGGAGTTTTTCGAAGAGTTCCTTGCTCCGATCATGCATTGCCATATTCTTTTCAATTAGCTTTGCGTTGTGCAACTTAACCTGTTCCTCATTATGTCTTGCCTGGGAAAGTTCCTGTAGCAGCTCATTGACTTTGTTGGTCTCTGGTGTGGAAAGTTTTGGACCTGATACATCAGTCAAGGGAGGGTCTTTACCTTTCTCACTCTCCATGGGCTGCTCTGCTCCTTGTTTTCCTTCGTCTTCAGATTCAGATCCTGAGTAGGGGAGATTAAGTGGGTTTTTTCCTTGAGGAGTTCCTTCGGCTTGTTCAAATACCAATTTTTTCTTTGACCTTCTCCTTTTGCTGGATGAGGAAGGGGATTCCATTTGGGCTTGAGGAGAGATGGCTCTCCTCCTTCTCTTGCTGATTTTGGGAGTGCTGCTCTTCTCGCCCTTGCCCTGCTTGACTGCCTCTTCATTTACAAGCTCAGTGGGAAACTCGTGCCAGAATAAAAAGTAATTCCAGTTCACACCTCTCTTCTTCAGAAGCTCCTTGATTATCAACGTTATGAGACCCTGGTGAGAGATCCTGCTTGCAATCTTGCTCGGCTTAGCCTGGACTTGCTTTGCCATTTTAGTGAGGGTCTTATGGAAGAAGTATGGCAGATTAATCCTTTCTCTCCCTGTGAAATGATTTAACATTTTGAAATGGTAGTGCAGCACCCTGTGATAACGACCTTCACAAGTTATGTAAACGATGATGGCCTTTACAAGAGCCTGCCATTGAGGTTCGAGAAAGGTGATGGGAATATCCTTACTCCACCTGATTTCCTTATGAGCTGGTAGGAGATATGACCTGAACTCAATGTCTGAAACTTTAGTGGTCTTAAACCAACTCTGTCCTGTTCTGGGGAGACCCGTACATTCGGCTATAGCTGCCTCATCCACATGAAATTCTTCTCTGCCAAACTTCACTGTTTTCCCGTCGTAGCTCAGAGCAAACGCCTCAGCAAGTGGCTGGATGAAACTAGTGAGTCTCTCACAGTAGTCAAAAACTTCTGCAGACTTGAAAAATTCGGCCACTTGTGGATGGGATTCGAGATACCAGACCCCGTCTAGTTCTGTCCTGAGTGGCAGATTTGTTTTTGCCATGAGTCGAGCCCTTCGTTTTCTACAGCAGAAGATTAAAAAGACCCTGTGCTAGAGTCTCGTCCTGATGGGGGCGTCCCTGGATAAATGATCGGCTCTGATAAAAACTGCCTGAACGGAATAAAAACTTCAACTGAGTGATAAAATGAAAAACCCCATGACCATGGCCCTGATTACAGCGTTTTGGGAAAAAGATGCCCTCCATCTGAGCCGAGCGAGTAATTACTTATGATATCGTCTAGTTCGTGTGAAATTATGAAGCGATCAGCTGCGAATGATCCTCAGATATGCATTAAGAGTTCCTGTGTTACCCTGCGCAGTCAATGATGTGGGTATTTAATGACTCGCCTTCGGCAGCTTACCGACATTAAACCTCATGATGGTCATGTGAGATGCGTTCTGATCTTCCCTTCGGCGGCAAAACATACAGGCTCTCTTGATGTGAAGTCTTGTGTTACCCTGCGCAATCTATGATGTGGGTGTTTAATGACTCGCCTTCGGCAGCTTACCGCCATTAAAACTCATGATGGTCAAATGAGGTGCATTCTGATCTTCCTTTCGGCGGCAAAACACACAGGCTCTCTTGATGTGAAGTTGAGTACGGACACGTACTCTCTTTTTTAATTTTCTAATAAGATCATTTTCGGCAGCTAACATAACTTTAGTAATTTCAATTAATCCTTTCAGCTGCCGAAAGTGAGCCTTTTCGACAGTTAACTGGCCTCTGCAAAACAGAGTTAGCTACCGAAACTTGTCCTTCCAAAATTTGAAACCAAGACCCAAATAAATCGGATTTTTTGACTCAGTAATAAGAATGAGGACCTCCTTATGGACTCTAAAAATTTTAAAAATAAAAATTGGATTCAAACCTGTCACCTAAAAATAATGAAAAAACTGACTGGTTATTTTAGGAGATAACACTGGCTCCTACTCGGGGATGGAATCCTCCCAGTGAGGTTCCAAAGAATCCCAGAACCAAATGCCTTTCCTGGAAATAAAACTGACACCTAGTCTAGTACTCCCATTGGGCATGGAGTTTATTTGACATACATGAAAATAAAACTGACACCTAATCTAGTACTCTCATTGGGCATGGAGTTTATTTGACACACTGACTCTAAATAGAAATGAAAGACTAATATTTTACAATGAGAAAGACCCACGGTCTTTAAGAGAGATAAATTTTCAAAAATCGCCCATTGAATGGGCCACCTGCGAGAATTTCTCCATCCAGATGATGAAGAACAAAAGTGTTGTTGTGGTAAGCTTCTGTTATAATGTATGGACCAGTCCATAATGAATCGAACTTCCCATGCTGTCCCTTATTTTTCCTAGCTGCATCCCATTTCAAAACAAAATCACCTATTTTGAACACCTCCTTTTTTGTTTTTCTGTCAAAAGTGTTTTTTACCTTCATTTGATGATTTTCAGACTTTTCTATCAGATGCTCTCTCTCTTGCTGTAACTCCACCAATTGGAAAACTCTTCTAGTGTGATCATCAAGTTCAGAGCCGGCCTCTTGAAGGAAATTAGTCACTGGTAACACAAGTTGGACTGGGAATATGGCTTCAGTGCCATAGACTAACTTAAATGGGGATGTACCAATGGATTTTTTGACAGTGACTCTGTCGGCCCACAAAGCGAATTTTAACTTGCTGTCCCAACTTTTCTTATTTTCCTCCAGCAATTTCTTGATGATACGAGACAAACTTTTATTTGAAGACTCAGCTAGTCCGTTGCCCTGTGGGTAATATGATGTGGAATGAGCTAGTTTCACCCCCATCTCTTCACATAGGCTCACCAAATGTCGGTCATTAAAGGCAGGAGCATTGTCTGTAATCAGCTTCATGGGACAACCAAACCTTGAAAAGATATTATTAAACAGAAAGTCAATAATCACCTTATGAGTAGCATTCCTCGTGGGAATGGCTTCGATCCATTTCGTGAAATAATCTGTGGCAACCAATATCCATTTGTGCTGATTGCTTGATGAAGGATGGATCTCTCCGATGAAGTCCAAGCCCCATTGCTGGAATGGACCAACAGCTGTGATGGGCTTCAACGGTAAAGATTTCAACTGCCCCTTTCCTTGGAACCTTTGACATTTGTCGCATGCTTTCACAAAGGCAAACACATCAGAAAATACACAGGGCCAGTAATAACCCGCCCTCAGTATCTTGTGGACGGTTGTCTTCCAGTAGTGATGTCCGCCACATATACTGTCATGAAATTCAGTCATTACCTTGACAGCCTCCTCCTTTGTCACACATCTCAGGAGTACCCCTAAAGGGTCTTTCCAAAACAGCAAGTTATCTTTGATGCAGAAGCTCGTAGATTTAAGCTTAAGAGCTCTTCCCTGTGTTCTTGTGAGTCCCTCTGGCAAAGAAAAAGTTTGCAAAAAGAAAACAATATCCTTGTACCATTCACATTCTGAGATATAAGAGGTTACCTGTAAATCTGACCTCGTTTGGTTCGCTGAAATTTCAAATTGGAAATTTGCTGTACCTTTCTCCTCTTCACAAATCTTCAATGCCTTGCAATTTTCTTCAGTCAATAACCGAGCGAGTCCCTGTCCTCGAACCAGCTTGACAGGTTTGATTTCTATGTCAAACTCAATCAGTTTTGCCACCCACTTACTCCTTTTGCCATCGATGTCAGGCTGTACTAAAACATCTTTGACTGAACTAGAGGGGACATAGGCAATTACCTTGGACTGGAGAATGTAAATTCTGAATGCCTTCAGGGCCTTGATCAATGCATACGCTTGCTTCTCCAAAGGTTCATACTTAAGCTCAGCATCACGGAGTACCCGACTGAAAAAAGCCACAGGCTGCTCCTGTTCATCATCGTTTTTCTGTAAGAGGACAGCTGTAATAGTGTCATGTGAAGCAAATGAAAAGACGAAGAATTCTCTGTCAAAATGTGGACTGATGAGAACCGGGGCTGAAGTGATTGCTTTCTTGATATCCTGGAATGAATCCTTTGCCTGTTTAGTCCACCTGATTTCTGAATCTTTCTTTAGCATACTGGTAATGTGTTTAGTCAGTTCAGCAAAATTTGAAATAAATCTGCGGATGAAGTTGATAGTGCCAAGAAAAGATTGGACATCCTTCTTGGATCTAGGTAATGACAAATCTAGGATTGCCTCCACCCTCTTTGGGTCAATTTTAACTCCTTCTGCTGAAACAATGTGACCGAGCAGCTTACCTTCTTTGAGTGCAAAAAATGACTTTTTAGGATTCAACGAGATACCATACTTCCTGCATTTCTCGAAAGCTTTTCTCAAATGTAGCAGATGATCTGAATGGCTGTGAGAGAACACTGTGATGTCATCGAGGTAAATGAGGACAAACTTATCCCTTTCTCCAACAAAGGAAATATCCATTGCCCGCTGGAAGGTAGCCCCAGCATTCATGAGACCGAAAGGCATTTTTTGGTACATGAACGTACCCCAAGGAGTTGTGAAGGCTGTCTTTTCTCTGTCCTCAGGATGGACAGCAATCTGGTTGTACCCTGAGAATCCGTCGATAAAGGACATGACACTTGCCCCGAAAACTCTCTGCAAAATATGTTCCATCTTGGGTACCGGGTAATTGTCTTTCCGAGAACACTTATTCAAGTTCCTGAAATCGACACAGAGTCTGATTTCACCGTTCTTCTTCCTCACAGGGACAAGATTGGCAATCCAATCGGAATATCTCAGCGGGATAATGATCTGAGCCTCAAGCAATTTTTTTATTTCCTTCTCCATTGTGGGCAGCAGCATTGGATTGAATGATCTGAGCTTCTGTCGGAAAGGAGTAGTATCTTTGTTCAGTGGGATCCTATGTTGAATGATATCTGTGTCATAAGTCTTCAGATCTGAATACTTCCAGGCAAATATGTCGGAGAACTCCTTTAAGAGGCCAGCGTACTCAGACTTCTGTGGTTCTGTCAACTGGGAAGCCAAATTCACATATTTCGGATCTGATTCGTTTGCTAGGTTCAGAGGACAGCTATCAGATTCGTCCTCTTTCTTCTCAAGCTTGAAAACAACATCATTGCTATCAAACAGTCTCTCCAAAGGTATCAGCCCTTTCGGGATTCTGTTGGAAGAAAGCTGAACTATTTTGTGTGTCCCGATTTTGTCTTCAAACCTGGTTTTTTCTTTGGCAGCCTGTTCATTCTGATTGTCTTCATCAATTTCTAAGTCAGCAAATTCATCTATAACATTTAAAAACCTGGTCAGCTCTGCATCGTTTTCAAACACCTTCCAAAATTCTACATTATCAGGCAGTGAAGGCCGATATTTCACTTGAATTTCGTATGATGGTTTAGGAGGCAGAGGGGGAATGAAATTACAAGCTGAAACAGCTAAAGAATCAGCCATTTCGTTCATCAATCTAGGTACATGTGCTATTTTGAATTCAGAGAAAGAAGGGATAACATTGAGTACCTCGTCCCTGTAGGCTTTGAGCCTCACATGCTTTGCCTGAAAAGATTTGTTGACCTGCTGAATAATCAGATCAGCGTCCCCAAAGACATGTAGCTTTTTTATTTGCATTTGTTTGGCTGAATTCAGCCCCAACAGCAAAGCTTCGTACTCGGCAACATTGTTTGTCACTTGGAAATTTAGCTTAAATGACAACTGTGTCTTTTCCTGTGAGGGAGAAATGAACACAACCCCTGCTCCAGCAGATTCTTTGGTACAAGCCCCATCAAAGAACATCGTCCATAATCCATTCTCATTCTCACTGTTGATAGGCTGGACCATAGGATTTTTTAGTGGCAAAGATTCCGGCAAAGAATCATCAACCTGTAAGATACATGAGCCCATTTCCGTGTCTACTGAATAAATGGGATGGTTAGCGGGATTCTTTTCATCACTGATGATGAAAGAAAGCTGAGACTCACGGTATAACCTTCTGCTCTCTCCGGAAAAGACTGGGATAGTGGCATAAGATAGGTCCATTTGCAAGGTTCCACCTAGTCTCTTCATCCATGATCTGGACAGCAAACAACCAAACTTGGGCGGGATATCAGCCACAACAACATCCATAATCATGGTTTTCATCGGGGCAGAGGATAGGGAAACTGCAAGGTCCTTTATCAACCCGAGGCATTTCACCTTTCTGGAGTCGAAGGAGAATAAATCATGGTAAGAGCGGGTGATTTCTAAGCCTAGTCCATGCATGACTGTTTTTTACATCAGGTTATGGGAAGCACCTGAATCGAGGAGGCAATTGTGCAAGGTCTTGTCATGGATGTTCAAAGAGACATAAAAAGGGGGACAGCTTTCACCTCGTTCTTCAATCATTGGGCCTAGCACAATGCTGGGGTTATCATCAGATAAGTTTATGGTGTCAGAGGAAAAAGAGACAGATTTGTGATCAAGGCTTTTACAAATGTCCTTTCGGAAGGCTTCATTCTTCATGAGTTCAATAAGAGGTACAGGGATCTTTAGTTTCTGAATTTCTGTTTGTAAATTGAAAGAAGAAGAAGCAAATTTTTCAGACTCAGAGGGATTTGCTCTTACCATGGGCTCCGACTGAGCTGTTTTCTGAACTTCCTTGGCTGGCTGCTTTGCAGGTGCAGCAGTCTTTTTCGGAGGCACTGGAGAGTTTTGTTTTCCAGTATTCCTTTTGGATCTCAGATCGTATCCTGCCCGTCCATCAGTTTGCAGCATGGCCTGATCTTCATAAAGCTGGTTCAGTCCCTGATCAAACAATGACCCCTCATAGTCAGCTTCAGTCAAGTAAATTTCTTCGTACTCAGCTTCGACACAGTGAATGTCCTCTTCGAGTTCTTGAACATCCTCCTCATCTCCTTCGTCAAACACCACATTCTGTAAAGGAGCCCTGATTTTCTGATCGTCAACTGGATTTCTCTCTCTCTGTAAAAGTTGGACCTGCTGTTGGTTCCTTCTCCAATTTTGATTTCTATTTGGGTAATCAGCTTGGTTCTGATTCCTATTCGGATGCTCAACTTTACTTTGATTTCTCCCTTTGTCAGGAGATCTGCTGCTGGTCTTAAACTTCTCCATCTCAGAGGTCAAATTTTCCACCATTTTTGCCAACTTGTCAACCTTTTGGTTTGAATTGGAGGAGGAGGGGGCTTCCTCACTCCTTCTCCCTCTCTCGGAACCTATTTTCAGTTTCTCAGAAGATGACAAGTTCGATTCAACCTTCAGGGCAGCTTCTTGCATGGCTACGAGGGTTTCAGAATCCCTTTCTCTGAGCATCAAGCAGAATTTGTAATCGAAAGCTCCGGAATATGTGATCATAGCAGATGTTTCGGAAGGTTTGACTACCTCAGGGATCTTTTCATACATCTTATTGAACCTCTTGGTGAAATCAGATACAGACTCACCCGCTTTCCGTTTGAGATTTCCAAACTCAGTAATATAATGCAGGTAATCTTTTCTGTCTCCCCAATTTTTTAAGAAGGCATCATCAAGAGCAGTGATGTCCCCTATGGAAGCAGCTGGTAGTGTTTTGAACCATTTCCGGGCCTCTCCATCTAAGCTCTGGACAAAAATTCTCATCCAAACATCTTCAGCTTCGATGTTGGTATTTTCTGCATAAGCGTAGAAAGCTTCAAGGTGTTCTTCTGCTGTGTAGTTGCCTGGCCCAAAGAATTTAGGCATGTATTTTTGGTAATCCCCTACGGGCATTTGAGACAGTGGAAGTACTAGTACCAATGGAGCATATCTGTTAGCTAGTATTTGTTCCATTTTAGTCATATTTACTCCCCCAGCCATGATGACTGTGGTATGTGATGCAGCAGAAAAATTAACAACAGATGAACTTACAGTGGTGACTTTTGGAACAGCTTGACCTTTGGTCTTCTTCGCCTCCCTCAAGATTCGATCTGGATTTGGTACTGGAGACACCAGGGGTCCTTGGGGATTCGCTCTGGTGCTGGCCCTTTTTGGAGCCAGAATGATGTTGTGGAGTCGCCAGATAGAAGATATATAACCGATGAAGTGTCTAGTCCTTGTCTATCATCAAGGACCAGCTCTGTGTCGTTCTCCCAGGAAGATTAGCTTCTCACTCCTCTCCCCGGCAGCGGCGCCAATTTGTTATCACTCCAGGAAACTACCTAGGGTTATAAGCTAGGTATGCCTGGTAACTTAAGAAAATATGTTTTTGTGTCTTTTGAAAAAAGGTGGATCAATGGGATGACTAAATCAGAGTACAGTATTTAGACATTCAACATGTAAACAGATGAAACAGTGCCCTCAAGAATCGATTGATCAGCATATATAATATCAAAGGTGGATGAAGAAAACATGTAACCAAACCAATACGAAGTAGGGCTCGAGATACATTCAAAGAACTGGAATCAAGCTGTGAGCTAAACAATGTAAAGAAACATTCACATTCAAAGCTAGACAACACTGATACAGTGAAAGAGAAAATGACAACTGATATCGAAACTGAAGGAAACCTGTGATCTATATTAGCATAAGAAAACTGAATAAAGTAGCCAATTATTCCATCCAAAATCGAACCCTTTATCAGTCTTGGTTCTGTGGCTTTATAGCCATTACAAAAATCGTTTTTTCCAGATCCTAAAAACATGGATCTGTTTAATGAACTAAAGTACTAACTGAAAGTTAAAAACAAAAGATAGGGATTAATCCCTAAAATCATGGACATTCAGATATGGAGATCTCCTTCAACGACTCGATGGTTGGCGAAGTGAAGCAGCCTTCCAAGGCTCGGTGAACTGGATTGGGCGCGCCACAGATTTGATTTTCGTGAGATGGCAGTCGACCTTTGCAAAAACAGGCTTTCGGCAGCTAACTGTTCTGCTGATTTCGTGCCTTAGTTGCCGGAAGTCAGACCTTTCGGCAGCTAATGAGCTTTGGGGGGGCTCGCCTAAGCTGCCGAAAGCCGTAACTGTTTCACAAAATTAAAACCAACGCTGCTTAACTGATTATGTGCCTTAGCCGCCGGAAGTCGGATTCTTCGGCAGCTAATGAGCTCTGTGGGCTCGCCTAAGCTGCCGAAAGCTGTTTCACAAAATCAAACCCAAACACTGCTTAACTGATTATGTGCCTTAGCCGCCGGAAGTCAGATTCTTCGGCAGCTAATGAGCTCTGTGGGGCTCGCCTAAGCTGCCGAAAGCTGAAATTGCTTCAAAAATTAAGACCCCAAAACGCTGTTTTCCTGCATGCTCGTGACCAATCGCTAGGACTTCTTTGAAACTGCTCTTTTCCCTCTAGTCACTTGTTTAGTCTGTCTTTGCTGAACTTTCACAGGCTGTTCTTGCTGAGCTGCCACAGGCTGTTCTTTCTGAGCTTCCACAGGTGTCCCTTCCTCAGGGATCGTGGCCACCTCAGCCAACGTGTTTAGACCAGATGGTTGTGCCCCTGTCACTGCTGGTTGTACTTTTGTCCCCGACGATTCCTTAACCTTTAACCTGAGCATCCTGAGATTACGGTAAAGTTTGACATTGTCTTTTATCAGCAATGCGTTCCTCTCGGTTGTTTTCTGGAGTTTTTCGAAGAGTTCCTTGCTCCGATCATGCATTGCCATATTCTTTTCAATTAGCTTTGCGTTGTGCAACTTAACCTGTTCCTCATTATGTCTTGCCTGGGAAAGTTCCTGTAGCAGCTCATTGACTTTGTTGGTCTCTGGTGTGGAAAGTTTTGGACCTGATACATCAGTCAAGGGAGGGTCTTTACCTTTCTCACTCTCCATGGGCTGCTCTGCTCCTTGTTTTCCTTCGTCTTCAGATTCAGATCCTGAGTAGGGGAGATTAAGTGGGTTTTTTCCTTGAGGAGTTCCTTCGGCTTGTTCAAATACCAATTTTTTCTTTGACCTTCTCCTTTTGCTGGATGAGGAAGGGGATTCCATTTGGGCTTGAGGAGAGATGGCTCTCCTCCTTCTCTTGCTGATTTTGGGAGTGCTGCTCTTCTCGCCCTTGCCCTGCTTGACTGCCTCTTCATTTACAATCTCAGTGGGAAACTCGTGCCAGAATAAAAATTAATTCCAGTTCACACCTCTCTTCTTCAGAAGCTCCTTGATTATCAACGTTATGAGACCCTGGTGAGAGATCCTGCTTGCAATCTTGCTCGGCTTAGCCTGGACTTGCTTTGCCATTTTAGTGAGGGTCTTATGGAAGAAGTATGGCAGATTAATCCTTTCTCTCCCTGTGAAATGATTTAACATTTTGAAATGGTAGTGCAGCACCCTGTGATAACGACCTTCACAAGTTATGTAAACGATGATGGCCTTTACAAGAGCCTGCCATTGAGGTTCGAGAAAGGTGATGGGAATATCCTTACTCCACCTGATTTCCTTATGAGCTGGTAGGAGATATGACCTGAACTCAATGTCTGAAACTTTAGTGGTCTTAAACCAACTCTGTCCTGTTCTGGGGAGACCCGTACATTCGGCTATAGCTGCCTCATCCACATGAAATTCTTCTCTGCCAAACTTCACTGTTTTCCCGTCGTAGCTCAGAGCAAACGCCTCAGCAAGTGGCTGGATGAAACTAGTGAGTCTCTCACAGTAGTCAAAAACTTCTGCAGACTTGAAAAATTCGGCCACTTGTGGATGGGATTCGAGATACCAGACCCCGTCTAGTTCTGTCCTGAGTGGCAGATTTGTTTTTGCCATGAGTCGAGCCCTTCGTTTTCTGCAGCAGAAGATTAAAAAGACCCTGTGCTAGAGTCTCGTCCTGATGGGGGCGTCCCTGGATAAATGATCGGCTCTGATAAAAACTGCCTGAACGGAATAAAAACTTCAATTGAGTGATAAAATGAAAAACCCCATGACCATGGCCCTGATTACAGCGTTTTGGGAAAAAGATGCCCTCCATCTGAGCCGAGCGAGTAATTACTTATGATATCGTCTAGTTCGTGTGAAATTATGAAGCGATCAGCTGCGAATGATCCTCAGATATGCATTAAGAGTTCCTGTGTTACCCTGCGCAGTCAATGATGTGGGTATTTAATGACTCGCCTTCGGCAGCTTACCGACATTAAACCTCATGATGGTCATGTGAGATGCGTTCTGATCTTCCCTTCAGCGGCAAAACATACAGGCTCTCTTGATGTGAAGTCTTGTGTTACCCTGCGCAATCTATGATGTGGGTGTTTAATGACTCGCCTTCGGCAGCTTACCGCCATTAAAACTCATGATGGTCAAATGAGGTGCATTCTGATCTTCCTTTCGGCGGCAAAACACACAGGCTCTCTTGATGTGAAGTTGAGTACGGACACGTACTCTCTTTTTTAATTTTCTGATAAGATCATTTTCGGCAGCTAACATAACTTTAGTAATTTCAATTAATCCTTTCAGCTGCCGAAAGTGAGCCTTTTCGACAGTTAACTGGCCTCTGCAAAACAGAGTTAGCTACCGAAACTTGTCCTTCCAAAATTTGAAACCAAGACCCAAATAAATCGGATTTTTTGACTCAGTAATAAGAATGAGGACCTCCTTATGGACTCTAAAAATTTTAAAAATAAAAATTGGATTCAAACCTATCACCTAAAAATAATGAAAAAACTGACTGGTTATTTTAGGAGATAACAAGATGTTTCCCCACTACCATCCTAATTTTCAGATGTAGGTTGAACAATGACCATGTATTCACTTCTTCTTGAACCAATATTATATGAGGAACCCTTGTTTTCTCTCTTTGTAGAGGTACCAAACATCCTTGACATAATTGTTGATGTTTAGCATTGTGGTATAAAGGATTTGCATTGCTGCAAATTATGCTCTATCTCTCGATATGCCTGGTCATATTTCTTTGACATCTTCTCATGGTCCTTCCTTGACTTCTCCCATTCAAGTTTCTCCTCTTCTATGGCCGAGGTAGGATGGAAATTGGGTAAAAGTCGACCCTCTACAAATCTAGCCACTGAAGAAAATTCCTCTTCACTATATATGTTGTCACAAAAGGAATAATCCAACTCATATGGATCATGCAAGCCTCCATTTATTAATTCATCTCCTACATTGTCTTCCACCGACGAAATGAAACCATCTTCATAAAATGATTCTTCCCATGTTAATCTCTCCTCCAACTCCCATGTAACCGGTTCCAACCTCATGTCTACAACCATTCTTCAAGGTTTTCTCTCCAAGGTTCCTATTTAGTTCCCGTAGCTTTTGAGGAACATGCTTTGATACCACTAGAATATCCCCAATTAAATATTAGGAATATTAACTCCAATTTTCTAATGGAAATGATGTTGATTTTTAACTTGGTCCAAACAATGGATTTATTATGTATACTGGAATATGAATAATATGGTGCATCCCAAAATGTATGATTTAAAACCACTATAATGTGTTCAATCAGATCCCTGATCCAATACTCAGAGCTATCAACCCCAATGCAATCCCAGAGAATGAATGGATTCAAAACTAGGAGCATTAGTTCAAATTTGACCACACAGAACACGAGACTTCCAACTCTTCCCAAACACCTCCTAACAAACTTGAATATGAACCAAACAACTTCAAATGAACCTAGACACTCCCAATATGAACACTAATAGACTTCATAAGACTGTAATGGAAGCTTTGAACACTTTACATAGTTATTTATAACTGAGTGTGCGTTAGCATAATTGTACAGGTTGACAGACCGATAAAATGATCATACCTTGGGAATATGGAAACCTTTTTGGATTAAATAAAAAGTGTTTCCTATTGGAAACAACACTCCCCATGTAGTGGAATATATTTTATAACCCAAAAACAATCATAAATGGTCAAACTAGAAACTAACTTTCGACCCCCAAAACCCTAGTGTAATATTGTGAACATACACAAATGTAAAACTCCAAAATGGACACTAAAAGATTCCAAATACACTTAATTCGATCCAAATAGGTTACTAATAGATATTAGAGTCTCATATGAATGTTTCATACCCATACACCAAGTTTACACAACCATACAAAAATAGATTTACTCATAGATCAACTTGTGCTTGAAACATTGTACGACATAAGAGGAATTTTTACTATGAGTAGGAAATTTTCTGAGAGTACATCAATGGATTCTATATAATATCTAAATATATATAAATATATTCTACAAAGAGAGTATAAATGGTTTCTACAGAACCAAAGAGAAAGGAGGAAGAATTATTGCTCTAAATGAGTGATTTTCTTCCACTGTTGCACCCTCCACAAGCAATATTTTGACCCCAACTCAGAGATGTGGCTCCTCTAGTGCGCCATACATCAAATATAAGTGATAATAATCCATTAAAACAACCTTCGTGAATTTTAGATAGCCACAAGTGCGCCCTCCTCAAGCATAAACCACCATAAGCATTGCCCTCCCGGAAACACCACAATCAACACTTCTACTGACTGGAACTTGAACACACCATCAAGAATTCAACCCCACTATTGTATATGAGCATAAAAATCTAAAATATACTCTATAGAGAAATCTGAAAGTGACTTCACCTCTCAATAATTAAATACAATGAAGCTTAGTGAAGATATCGGGGTGATCTCCTCCTCTCTACTAGCTAGGGCGAGATCTTTTGTCACCGAAACTAGTTCACAATTGCAAGGTGCACATATCCCAGGTTGTAAAAGGGCTCATATCCCAATCCATGAAAGACATAATATCTCTCTTATTCAAAACAAATATGTCCAAAATCCCTTTCCTAAGAGGTCTATATCCTTTTTATAGACTCCATTGAGCCCTTTCCACCTCATTCTAAAATTCTCTCATAAAATATTTAATAAAATATTAGTAAAAGTTATTTTCATGAGAGAATGGGTCCTTAGAACACATTTACATCCTTTCCTAGTTTTATTTGACCCAATATTACTTTACCTCACTTGGAAATTCGAATTAGCTATGCATAGTCAATTTTTGGGGAAGTTACAGCTTCATGTGGGCCCACCTTCACCTATATCTCCCTCCTTGGATAAAAATAGGGCATGCAACATGCCATAGGATGTCATAAGTTGTCATAAGCTATCATAGGACCTTATTCTTGTCATAATTTGTAATAAGATTGTCATAGATGTCATAGATTGTCATAGATTTTCTATTTTTAGAATGAGGAGTTACAACTCATGAGATGCCTCTTCATGAAACTTCTTGGGAATTACAAATTCGAATTTATGCCTACATGATGTCTTCTTCGACCTTAAAATTCAAATTTGGGGGAATTACAAGTCATGTGGGGCCTAACTCAACCTCCTTATGCGCTCTCCTTGTCCAATTTTTCCTAATGTTGCATCATTTCACAATTTGGACCTCAAACTATACAAATATTTGACCCACATCACCAACTTGATAATTTTTCACGATTTTACCAAGTGACTTATGCCATTGCATCACCTAGTCCAAAGGAGTGGTCCATAAAAAAAATTGGGGACATGACACACTTCTATGTGAGGCATGCCACCCATGTAACATAGTTAATTGTTTACAATGAAAGAGATTTTGAATCCTTGGAATTATAGGCATGTTCCTCAATATCTTATGAGGAGGACCATGTGCCTTATCCTTGTTTTTCTATTTATGGTACCTTTTGTGCCCACATTTTGGACATATCTCTTGATCTGCATATTCCTCTTTGTATAGAATACAATCATTCGGACATACGTGGTATGATATGTTGATCCAGGTGGATATTTATGGCCAACCACCTATTCCATTGGCTCAAAACAATGTTCCATTTTGGCAGTTTTCTAGTAGTTTTTCTACTGTTTTTTGGGTTCTGAACTTCTGGGGCCATTTTGAGGCCTTGAAAAATATTTTTTGGGCACGTAGAGACCCAAATGGTAGATATAGGCTCTTGTTTGTTCCCAATCCATTTTTGTACTCCCCTTTTATATCTTTCCAACGGTCTACCGAGTGCCCCAAACGAAGATCGTATGCAAAAGTTATTATCCCGAGAAATTTACTGCTCAACTATCTACCTTAGGGACCGCAAAATTTGTGATGAATCATCTCCTAAGGTTAGGTTTTTGGATTTTTATGGTTATTTACTTCATGCTTATGATAAATAGACCCTTTCGACCTCTTTGTATTCAGTTGGTCATGAATGAGTGTAATTGTCACATCTCTTCTCAGAGATAAGCTACCACTATTCTAACTACTTTATTTTACAATCTATTCTATTTCCTCCATTTAATAGAATTTATCTTTGTTGGAATATTCTCTCCATCATTTTTCAGTTTTGCATGCCTGCATGCGTTTTGCATGCATCCATTCATCATGCATGCAATTGCATGTAACTGCATGCATCCAATCATCATTTTGGTGGTCCTCCCAACACCTAGAGCCTACTTTCAGCTCCCTAGAGCCTGTCTTCAGCCCCCAGTATCCCTCCTACCTACCTGATGCGCCCTATTTGACTCTTCTGCATGACATGTGCACCTTTTCTCACCTACCACCAATTATCATTCAGTTAGAGCTCCTCATCTCACCTACCAGTTGTCTGACAGTCGGTTAGAGCATTGATTGAGCAGTTCTTCCACTGATTGCTCATCCTAACTGCTTGTAGCTCGTAGTTAGCTAGTTCTGGAGTGCCACTTGGCCTTCTGACAGCTTCATGCGCCCTCCTTGGAGTCTCCATCCCTTGATTCATGCCTAGATGGTTATGTTAGACTTAGTTAAACTCATTTGAGTGACTGTTGACCATTTATTACTGATACTGCTCATTGGATGATGTCTCCAATGTTATCCAAGCTAGACACTGAGGATGATTCGAATGAAATCTTGGTTAATTCGAATTCTATTGATAGATTATCACAGTTATTGTATTGTATTGAGTTTTCACGGTGCCAGCTCATAGTTGATGTATGATTATACCGCTATTCTCCATTTTTTGTGTTCACGAGTGATTATTGAGTGCATTCTTCTCTTCTTCTCTGCACTTCTTGAGTGAGTTTGATTGTGAGGCTTGTTGTAGTTGCTAGATCCTATTGCATATTATCACATAGTATCAAAGCAATCAACAACTATTCGAATTGCAGCAGTTGCAACATTTCTTTGAGCAGCTGTCTTTCACTTGAGCACCAGAAGCCTCTGATTTTCCACAACAAATCCTGATGCTATTACCTTGAATTCATTGGAGCAATCCAGTGAGGTCTATCCAGGTGTGAAGGACTTAATCTATGTGCTCAGTGTTCCTAAGGTAGTGTTCATTCGAAGTGTAGAAAATCTCCATCAACAAAAACTCTTCTTTTTTTGCAGGTTTGTTCACCCATTTGAATTCTTCTTCAATTCGAACTCCACTGTTCAGATGGATCTAAAACTCAATTCTTCCAACTATGTCGAATGGAAGGCCAATATGGATCTCTTCATGAGATCGAAGAGCTTCACCAGGATACTAAATGGGAACAATGGTAGAACCTCTCAGTGTAGTAGAGAAATCCAAGTAATTGGATAGGCTTGAGGAAGCAGTAGGCTTACTTCTTCTCTCAATTTATGAAGATATTCACTTCCATATAATTGATCTAACATCTCCAAAAGAGGTTTGGGACAAGCTCGAATCCCTCTTTGGACAGAAAGATGATTTGAAAGGTCATAAATTGGAGAATGAACTCATCTCATTGAGTCCCGAAAGCTTCGAATCCATCAATGCTTTCCTAACCAAGTTCAAAAGCTTGATTTCACGGTTGAAGAGATATGAGATAGTGAAAGAAGACAAACAACTCATTCTTTCCATTCTCTCAAAGTTGGGGCCAAACTTCTGAATTTTTGTCTCCACATTTCAGTCAGCTAAGATGTCCATTCCAAAATGGAAGTTTCCCCCACTTGATGACTTCATCCAATATCTCACACAAGAGGAGGAGAAGTTAATCTCCATGGGAATGATAAAACCAAAGTTGGATTCGGCCCTTACAGTTGCTAAGGCCAAAAGAGCGAATGCAAAGGGAAAGCAAAAAATTTATGAAAAGAGAGCGAATGATACAAATCCAAAAGATGTTCCATATCAGTCAGATGGGGCTTCGAGTTCAAAGAATACCAAGCAATCTTAGAAGGGCAGATCCAAGTGCACATATTGTCATCGAGGATCTCATCCTAAGATTTCTTGTATGAGGAAAACTATAGATATGATGGCTCAGTTACTTGAGAAGAACAATCTCCCTGTACCTGCATGTGCAAGGAAGAAAGATACTGATATTGAACCTTCTATATTTGAGGACAAAGAAATATGCCATGCTCTCATGGAAAGTGCATCAACAACATCCTCATTCATCATAGATTCAGGAGCAACAAGACATATGTATTCCTCCAAAGATCTCTTCTCCAACTTCGAATGCTCAATTGGCCCTTCCATCAAGTTGGGCAATGATTTAGAAGTCTCCTCTTAGGGGATTGGAAGAATCAATCTTGACCATGGCTACTTTTCTGGCGTGCTTTATGTTCCTTCTCTCACAACAAATTTACTTTTAGTGTTTTAAATGAATCATATTGGAGAGCCCAAAAGAGTGATCTTTTCTCAAAATGAAGTCGAGATACAAGACATGGTTTCAAGGAAAACTATTGCAAAAGGAGTTGCAAATCACACTTCAAAACTCTATGAGTTCTCCCACTTCTTACCGCTCTCAAAGCCATCTGCTCTCCATAATCATGCCAATGAAGAACGCAGATTGTGGCATGAGATATTTGGACATCTCAACTACAAGCATTTGCAGGACATGCAAGCTCAAAATGTGGTTGAAGGTATTCCAAATGATAATTTTGCTCATGGCACCTGCAAAGGTTGCTTAAAAGGAAAAGATCCACAAAAGAAGATTAAGAAAAAGAAGACTCTTGAAGAAGTGTGAATGCTAGATCCAGATCCACAAGAACCTGAAGATCTAGCACCTAAAGTTTCATCTCCTATTGCTACATGGGCCACCACTACTCCTGTCTCCACCATTAATCTTATCAAAGACAGATCTGATCCTCATGATACAAGAATTGCACTCTCTCCCTCAGATCCATTTCTAGCTGAGAGATGCTTTCTTATGATTGGATCTGATCCTAAGACATACTTTGAAGCCTCCCAAGATCCGAGATGGGTAGCTGCTATGGAAGAAGAGTATCAATCTCTTAAAAGAAATGAGACTTGCGAGCTTGTTTCTCTCCCAACTGTAAGGAAACTTGTTCAATGCAAGTGGATCTATAGAACTAAGATGGATTCAGATGGAGTCTCCAACAAGTGCAAGGCTAGATTGGTTGCAAGAGGTTTTTCCCAAGTTCATGGGATTGACTATTCTGAGACATTCGCTCCTGTTGCTAAGATGGATTCCATACATCTTGTTCTTTCTCTTGCTACATCCAAGCACTGGGAAGTGCATCATATGGATGTCAAGAGTGCTTTCCTTCATGGAGATCTAGAGGAGGAGATCTACATGAAGCAACCCGAGGGTTATATTGATGATTCTTCATGCTAGAAAACAGGATCACAAAGCAATAACAGTAAACATAAATGCAAATATAATCATACATACACATTACAAGAGAGACACAGATATATCATGGTTCACCCAACTTGGGCTACATCCACACTGAAGTCTCCACTCCTTATTATTATTCCATCCAACAAAGTGAAGGGATACAACCCGCAGCACAACCGTTGCACTTCCTCTTCACTATCTCACAGTCTCTCTTCTTGATCTCAGAGATATTTACAATGCATAATACCTAATACATCAACCCTAGCCGTGTTACAATGTCTTTATTTTATAAGGTAAATACAATGGGAAAATACCACGGGTTACCCAAAACCATGGGCCTAAAAACTGTTGGCGAAAATAACCCCAAATTTTTTTCTCAGGGGCGTTTCTCCCAAACCCCCATTTCTCGGGGGTGCTGCCCCCACACCCTCATAACTCGGGGGAATTTTCCCTGAACCCTAAGGTAAGGGAATGAGTGTACAGTCCTCTGAAGTGCACGATTGAAACAATATCATCTATGAGACTGGAAAATCTAGCTCTACAACCAACAATCTCCCACTTGGAGACTGATCACAACAACTACACCGCTGCTGCACTTGCTAGAATTGGACTTGGAAACTTTCTCCTCTTCACCTTCATGCTAGAAGGCCAACTAAAATCGAGCAGGAACTCAGTTTCTCTCTGGTTACTACCTTTGTGAAGATGTCTGCAGGATTCTGGCTAGTATGTATCTTTTCCAGCTTCAATAGTTCATCTTCCAGAACATAGCGTATGAAATGGTACTTGAGCTATATATGTTTAGTCCTGGAATGGAATGCTGAGTTCTTTGCAAGATGAATGGCACTCTAGCTGTCACTATACAACCTGCTATCCTTCTGCTTCTTACCCACTTCCTACATAAACCTCTGCAACCAAATCATTTCTTTACTAGCCTCTGTAACAGCAACATACTCTGCTTCCGTTGTTGAAAGTGCAACAACCTTTCGCAATATCGAAATCCAACTTACTACTGTTCCGCCTACAGTAAACACATACCCTGTGGTGCTCCTCCTGCTATCCTTATCACTTGCCATATCTGCATCAGCATATCCCTGTAGAATAGTGTCTGAACCTCCAAAGCATAATGCCTGAGTGGTAGTACCTCTCAAATACCTGAGAATCCACTATACTGCCTTCCAATGTTCTTTACCTGGATTGTTTATATATCTTCTCACAACTTCCACTGCTTGTGCAATATCTAGTCTTGTGCACACCATGGCATACATCAAGCTGCCAACTGTTGATTGATAGGGAATCTTGGACATGTAATCTGTCTCTTCCTGTGTCTTGGGACACATTTCCTTACTTAGACTGAAATGGCTGGCCAAAGGTGTACTAACTGGTTTTGCATTCTGCATTCTGAACCTCTCCAACACCTTTTGTATATACTCGCTCTAAGACAATGTCAATTTGCGATTTTTTCTGTCTCTCGTTATTCTCATACCAAGGATTTGCTTTGCAGCACCCAAATCCTTCATCACAAATGAATTAGCTAGCTTCCTTTTGAGTACATTTATATCCTGCATGTTAGACCCTGCAACAAGCATGTCATCCACATACAATAACAAGATAATATATCTTTCATTGTCTAGCTTCTTGAAATAAACACAGTGGTCAGAATGACATCTACTATAACCTTGTTCTGTCATAAACCTGTCAAATTTTAAATACCACTACCTTGGAGCTTGCTTCAAGCCATACAAGCTCTTCTTCAACCTGCATACCAAATCCTCTTTCCCTTTGACCTCATACCCTTGTGGCTGTTGCATATATATCTCTTCCTCCAAATCCCCATGGAGAAAGGCTGTTTGTACATCTAACTGTTCAAGATGCAAATCTTCTACCGCCACTAGACTTAAGATAGTCCTAATTGAAGTCATCTTAACAACAGGAGAAAAAATTTCATCAAAATCTATACCTTTCTTCTGTGCAAATCCCTTTACAACAAGTCTCGCCTTGTACCGCTTCTTACCTCCTTCTTCTTCCTTCAAGCTATAAATCCATTTGTTCTGCAATGCTCTTTTACCAGCAAGCAAATGAACCAAATCCCAAGTCTGGTTTCCTACCAATGAGTCCATCTCCTCATTCATGCCTTGCTCCCACTTCTTTCTAGTTTCCACCTGCATTGCTTCTTCATAACATTCTGGTTCACCAGAATCAGTCATCAATAAATAATACATTAAAGGAGAATATCGTTCAGGGAGTCTACTTAACCTAGTAGATCTTCTTAAACTTGTACGAGTTTCAAGTACTTGCTACTGTTCTTGATTTTCTGGCACCTTCGGAACTTCATTTTCTTTAATTTCATCAAGCACTGTGTACTATGTGTTTTCTTTTTCCTGTTTCTTTCCATGCAACTGATCTTTATACATGACCTTTTCATTGAATATCACATCTCTATTCCTGATGATTTTGTTATTTTCATAATCCCATAATCGATAACCAAATTCATTAACCCCATATCAAATAAAGGTACATTTCTTGGATTTAGCTTCAAGCTTTGTTCTATTATCTTTATCAATACGGACAAATGTTTCCCAACTAAACGTTCTCATAAATGAGTAGTTTACCTTTTTATCTATCCATGCCTCCTCTGAAATACCACCATCCAAATCACTTGAAGGTCCTCTGTTTATTAAATAAACAGTAGTATTTATAGCATCTACCCAAAACTATAAGGGCAACCCTGCATGCAATCTCATACACCTTGCACGCTCCATGATCGTTCTGTTCATCCTTTCAGACACACCATTTTCTTGTGGTGTTCCTAGGACTGTCTTCTCTCTACGAATCCCATGGTATGAACAGTAACTATAAAACTCCTTGCCGCAATATTCACCTCCATTATCGGATCTGAGACACTTCAACCTTTTTCCTGTCTCATTTTCAACCAAAGCGTTCCCCTTCTTAAAAGTAGCAAACACATCAAATTTCTGTCTAATGCAATAAACCCAAGTTTTCCTAGTTGCATCATCAATAAATGTAACATAATAATGAGAGCCACCAAGAGATTGTACCTGAGTCGGTCCCCATACATCTATATGCACTATCTCTAACTTTTCATTCTTCTTATATTTCCCAACCTTGAGAAATCTGGCTCTCTTCTGTTTTCCATAAACACAGTTCTCACAGAATTCCAAACTTACTTGCTTCAAATCTTGTAGCAACTTCCTTGAGTGGAGAATCTGCATCCCCTTCCAAGTCATGTGGCCAAGCCTATGATGCCACAATGTTGTATTTGTTCCTATGGAAGCTAAAGATATAGAATGGTCAGTATTATGAGGACATAAATACAACGTACCTACCCTGTATCCTTTTGCTATCACCATTGATCCTTTAGTGATCTTCCACCACTTTTCTCCAAATGTAGATAGACAGCCGCCATCTCCCAACTGCCCAATTGAGATCAGATTTCTTTTCATAGCAGGAATATGCCTAACATCTTTAATAACCAGTTAGTTCCATTCTTAACTTTTATCCATACCTTACCCATTCCAACAATTTTACATGGCTCATCATCACCCAATAAAACATGTCCAAAATTGCCTGGAACATAATCATGAAAATATTTCCTATGGGGTGTAGCATGACATGAAGCCCCTGAATCTACTACTCAATAATCACTAGTATTATCTAATGTAAGAATCAAAGCATCTTGTAACACATCACCTGCTACATCTGCTTCCTGGGTAGTTTCATTCTGTCCATCTCCTTTCTTCTTTAGAGATATGCAGTCTTTCTTCAGATGTCCTTTCTTTCCATAGTTCCAGCACTCTATCTTTCCCAGTCTGGACTTGGATCTACCATTTTTAGAGTTGTTTCGATTATCTTGGTTCTTTCCTCTCTCATTTTGTCTTCCCCTGCTCTCCATGGTCAACGCATTACCTGATGTCTCACCTGTGCTTTTTCTTCGCATTTCTTCGCTAAGAATAACACCAATAACATCATCAAATTTCAAGGTGTTTGAACCAGAGACAGAGTTAGTTACAGCCATGACCAAGCTATTCCAACTTTCTGGCAATGAACACAAGATTAGAAGAGCCCTAACCTCATCATTGAAGTTCACACTTACATAACTTAGTTGATTTGTAAACGTATTAAAATCATTTAAATGATCAGTAACAGATCCACCTTCAGACATCTTCATATTAAATAAACGCTTCATTAGAAATACCATGTTGGAGGCCGAGGGTTTTTCATACAGCTTATCCAATGAGCTCATCAAACCCTCCGTTGTCATTTCTTTTGAGATATTGAAAGCCACCGACAAAGCCAGGTTCAACCGTATTGTTCCCAGAGCCTTTCTGTCAAGAACGTCACATTCTTCGTCATTCATGGTCGCCGACTGCTTTGCTCTTCCTCCCAACGGCAGGAATAGATCCTTCTGGTACAGATAGTCCTCCTTTTGCATCTTCCATAACTGAAAATTTTGGCCATTAAACTTCTCGACCTTAAACTTTCCTTCTTTTTCCATTACTCCCACTCGAACCAGAACCCCAAGGTAGAGGAATGAGTGTACAGTCCTCTGAAGTGCACGGCTGAAACAATATCATCTATGAGACTGGAAGATCTGGCTCCACAACCAACACTTCACTTGTTTGCAGATTGAGGAAGTCCTTATATGGTCTTAAGCAAGATCCCCGAGCTTGGTATGCCAAGATGGATTCCTTCTTGCTCTCAAAAGATTTTCAGAGGTGCAAATCAGATTCGAATGTCTACATGAGACATGATGGTAACTCCTTACTTCTCACTGTACTTTATGTTGATGATTTGTTGATTATAGGGAGCAATTTTTCATGTATTAGATCTATAAAATCTTCCTTGCACAACTCCTTCTCCATGTTAGATCTGGGATTGTTGAAGCAATTCCTTGGTCTTGAAGTCACTCAGAGTGATTCAAGAATCAAAGTTTCTCAATCCAAGTATGCTTCAGATCTGCTTGATAGGTTCCATATGAGCAAATGCAAACCAGTTGCATTCCTCTTTCTTTCAGGGATCAGCCTTGAGGATGGATCTTCTATACCTTTGGCAGACAGTACTTTGTATCAGAAGTTGATTGGTAGCCTATTGTTTCTTACACACACTCAACCTGATCTATCCTGTGCAGTTAGTGTTGTCTCCAAATACATGCAAGAGCCTCATGAGCTCCACTGGAAGGCATCAAAGAGTATTTTGCACTATGTGCAAGGTACCAAGACTCATGGCCTTCACTATTCAGCTGGGTTTCCTTTGAACCTAGTTGGATATAATGATTCTGATTGGGCTGGAGCTAACTCAGATCGGAAGTCTACATATGGTTTTGTCTTCATGATTGGATTTGGACCTATATGTTGGTCGAGCAAAAAGCAGACTGCTTTAGCTCTTTCTTCAGCAGAGGCCAAGTACAAAGGTGTAGTAAATGCAGCCACACAGTGCATTTGGCTGAGAGGCATCTTATCATAGTTTGGGATTCGATTCAGTACTCCACTTGCCATATATTGTGACAATCAGAGTACCATCAGGATCTCCATAGATCTAGTTTTGAGACAGAGAACCAAACACATTGAGATACACATGCATTACATCAGAGGATTAGTGCATGATCAAATCATTTCACTGCTCTACCTTCCGACGGAAGAGAAGATTGCAGATATCTTGACCAAGACCTTCATGGTGAAGAGGTTCACTTACCTTAGATCTCTTCTTGGGGTGAGTGATGACATGCTACATTAGCATCCTTTAGTCTATTTTTGAGGGAGGGCTTTCTTCCCACTGGGTTTTCCCTCTTTCCTCATTTATTATTTAAATTGTTGTACAGGGTGACCTTTGATCTTAGTCACCAGGGCCCTATTTTTAGTTTTCAGTTATTACCTCATAGAATAGCTTGCAGGGGGGTGTTGGAATATTCTCTCCATCATTTTTTAGTTTTGCATTCTTCCATGCATTTTTCATGCATCCAGTCATCATGCATGCAACTGCATGCATCTAGTCATCATTTTGGTGGTATTCCCAACACCTAGAGCCTACTTTCAGCTCCCTAGAGCCTGTCTTCAGCACCCAGTAGCCCTCCTACCTACCTGATGCTCCCTATTTGACTCTTCTACATGACATGTGCACCTTTTCTCACCTACCACCATTTATCATTCAGTTAGAGTGACTCATCTCACCTACCAGTTGTCTGACAGTCAGTTACAGCATTGATTGAGCAATTCTTCCACTGATTGCTCATCCTAACTGCCTATAGCTCCTATTTAGCTAGTTCTAGAGTGCCACTTGACCTTATGACAGCCTCATGCACCCTCCATCCCCTGATTCATGCTTAGATGGTTCTGTTAGACTCACTTAGACTCATTTGATTGATTGTTGACCATTTATGACTTATATTGCTCATTGGATGATGTCTCCAATGTTATCCAAGCTAGACACTGAGGATGATTCGAATGACCTCTTGGTTAATTCGAATTCTATTGACAGATTAACACAGTTATTGTATTGTATTCAGTTTTCACAGTTCCAGCTCATAACTGATGTATGATTATACTTCTATTCTTCATTTTTGTGTTCATGAGTGATTATTGAGTGCATTCTTCTCTTCTTCTCTGCACTTCTTGAGTGAGTTTGATTGTGAGGCTTGTTACAGTTGCTAGATCGTACTGCATATTATCACAATATTTATTGTATCACTGTGTTCCTTGCAATATATCTATATATTTGGTTCTATATCTATTCTTTCATTTCGTTCTCACATAAATCTGGATCATATGTAATTAACACCCAACCTTTTCAACGTTTTATTTGCCTTGGTGTAGCTGTTGAGCAAGACATTATAGCTTGGAAGTACCTTATCTTTGAGTAACCTATAATTAGTGGGAAATATAAATGTACTGTTGGTAGTACGACTGCCATTACACCAAAACCTGCAGGTGATTGGTAAACTCACCACCACCAGATTTCAAGGATCCACGAGAGGCGATTAGTCCCTTGTTAGGATACACAGGGGAGCGTTGACTACTTGCAATTTTGTGCAACAATCTCCCCCTCAGCGCGAGCCGAGTGTGTATCGAACTCGTGACCTCTCGCTCTGATACCAATTGTTGGTAGTACGATTGTCGTTACACCAAAACCCACAGTTGATTGGTAAACTCACCACCGCCAGATTTCAAGGATCCACGAGAGGTGATTAGTCCCTTGTTAGGATACACAGGGGAGCGCTGACTACTTGCAATTTTGTGCAACATGTACACTATCATTAAGCATGCATAAAATCAACCATTTTCAATGTTCATTGTGTGACAATATTTCTTAAAAAGTTAGGGGTTTTAATGGTTAGTTACCTTAAACATGCCAAGAAACACGTGTCTAGTATACCATATATTTATTTCGAGTTGTATACTACCATTGATGTCCCTAGTTGGGTAGGCCTTGAGCCATGTCCAAATAAAGGGGTGGTGGAAGCATATTTAGGCTTTTGAAGAAGGTATCTACGATATCATTGTTGATCCCCTAGTTCATTTTGTTGGAATGGATGCAACAATATTCCCTCCATGGCATGGGTATCGCATAAGAAATCATCCATACCAACCTCTATATCATTGCCTCCATCCTCAGCATGTGAAGAACTAGTGTTTTGTATAGGTTTTGAATTGGTGACTCAAGATGTAGTGGGAATTGAATAGGTAGTTGATTCAACCATGCTTGGTACACTTCCTCTACAAGATTTGTTCATTTAATAGCATTCTCTTGATTTGACATCATAGTGGGGTTCAACAATCGATGCTAGATAGTTGCTCGTCATTAGAATATTGATTGTAAAAATATTGAACATTACATCAATGATATTAGTAACACATTTCATTTAGTATGTTCAAACATTATACCAATGATCCATAAACAAGGGGCTTATACTCCACTCATTTCACCAACATGGTTACTACATGAAATATTTTTCTGGTCTTTGTTCTTGTTGCAATTCTAAGTTCAAATTTATTTGTTTTTAACCTCCAATGGGAATTCAAACATGGAACCGTTTATGGATGGGGTTTCCACTCTTATTTTGTCAGGACAAAGGCTAAATCAAATATACAATAGCCTTGTCTTAATGGCAAACAAGGAAACAAACTCTGTAATCACTTTTTCATTGAGACTTAATCTTCAGACCCAGTTTCATTGCATGTCTAGTTGATATATTTGTTGTGGTACTAAAACCAATGTCTGTCAACATATTCAAATGAACTGCGAATTAAATTGTCAGTAATAGATCAACCTCATGAATTTTAGATGGATAATCCCAACATTTTATCAATAAAATACAACTCTGGCAATGTTCAATTCCAAAGCTTCAAAAATTGATTGTTATTTGTATTGTCAAGCCCATTTGAATAGAATATCTATTTCTATAGATTCAAACTTCAACACTACACCTCTATCCATTCACAAATATAACAAGATGAGGTGTACATATAAATATTGTGATGGAAAAAAAGAGTGACATCACCCCAACATTACAAGCAAGCTACTAAATTCCATCGATTATAGGGTTGTAGGTTTTCTTATCTCATTTATTTACATATGTGGGTTGCAACTGCTTACAAGTTATTTTAACTTCTCCATATAGAATTCAACCCACTTCTCTTGGTGTGGGGTTTAACTAACCAAACAATTCATTTCCATATTCATCTTTTCCTTTGCTTAGGTTGATTCCATCTAGAGGGCAGATCCATTCATATCACGCCTCCCAATTGATATTCTTTTTGGTATCCAAAAGCTTAGATGACCAATCTAGTTTAATGTGCTCTATGTATGATTCTTTAGAACATGGAACTGACTCTAGCTTCTGGATACAACTTTGACTTTGGTTTTGGCTCGCACTCATGACTCTGGATACTGCATTTGGTTCTAGCTATTTATCTGGATCTTGTTCTTAGCTCACTTATTTGGGTAGTGAAAACGCCTATTCATTGACTCAACTCTCAGCAATCTCTAGACCGAAACTCTTTGATGATAATTCACTCCCATCCTCAGCATGTAAGTCTCTTGCATACTATTGCTCTAAAGATGGTTCATCTTGGCAGTCAATGAATCCAAGTTGAATTATCATCTTCTATTGTTCATTGTTGAATGCATATAGCACTCATTCGACAATGAGATCCCAACGAGCATATGCCATCATGAAAGGATGTGTGGGATACCCTCTTCAACTAGGATCAATTGCTTCATAGCATGGAAACATTCTCTACTGGAAAGTCATACTTCAACAAGTTTTCAATGAGTAAGACATCAACACAGGCTTGCGATCCTCTTCCATTGTCTCCTTCTTCCACTGAACTAATGCTTGTTTCATTAGTGAGGTTGACCTCTCGTGCCACTGCAAATTTGTGAACACTTTATTCTCCTTGGGAATCCAAGGCAAGGTGATCTTCATCATATTTAGAAATCATTGTCCACACCCTTCTATTTGTTATGTCATTCTTAAGGTGAAGCTCCAAATGAAGTTGCCAACACTTTGCTTCCGAATTACCACTCAACTTGTAGTGGTGATAGGAATTATTGGTGATGGATAGGTTGCTTGACATGCTTGATTTGTATGCCATGTTCCTTTGAGTCCTTTGTTGGTTTGGGGAAGTCTTCTTGTCGTTCCTCCTTTGAAACAATTTGGATTGTAACAAGATTGCTTCTCCCAACAAGATGCCATAAGATGGTCTTTCTTGCTACAAAATGAACATACATATCATTACCAGTAGTGGTTAGATTTGTAGGGGAGGTAGGTGCACGCGGGGGGGTTATCTTTGAACCCGGAGGACAAGTTCGCTTCAGATATTCATGGGGAATCGATATCAAATCAAATAATCATGATGAAGCTTTGGATTTATACCAAGGATGCAAGATATTGAATAAAAACTCAATTAAGGAAGTCTCCATAACATGATATTCATAAGGTACTTGATCTCCAAGTATTCTCCTCATGACCTCTCTATCCAATGGATCATGACTCGAATTAAGCAAGAAATTGAACATTGGCATATAATGCACTTCAAACATGTGCTAAGGGACCTTAATCATGAGGTGGATTGTGCATCCAACTTAGAAACAAAACTAAAGGAATCCGAACTTAACATAAATGGAAGCTCGCCGTGGTGGGTCCCCATCTTGTGATGTGATGTGGGTGGGAAATTATGGAAACATATGGAATCAATAAGTAGACAGGTTCACAAATCTATTCCTTATGTTGTGGGATTGGGTGTTAAATTCTCTCGTGTCGGAAGACAATCCAACATTCATGCTGAATAAGAAATCAAGAATGGGAAGTCCCTTCGCACTCAAGGAAAGGGTATGATTGATGATGGAATTGAACGAGTATGATGTCAATGATGTTTGGGTGATTAATCCAGGAAAGTAGGAGTATTTATAATACTAAATCGCTTGCAGTTTGAAGTAGATCCAGCCACCCTGAAGTGTAATTTTCATAGAGCTTTTAGTTGTGAAGAAGAAAAAAATCCTCTCATTTGGAAATTCCTCACTAACGTGGACATGAATTGAGAGGATGATGTATCCATCATGGGCTAGAAAGGGTGGAAGAGGAATGTAGGGTAGTTGCATGTGGTCTTCGAAGGCATTTACGGGAGAAACAAGAAGATTTCCATGAGATGGAGAGATGTCTGGAAAGGGTAATGGATGACCTCAACTACAAGAGAGCTACGACTAGACAAAATTAGCAATGTTCTACGATGATAGAATTGGAGCTCGAGCGGGATCGACGGGAGGTTATGGAGAACCAGGTAGAAGAATCATAGGCTAAAATGGAATTTATCCTCGCCCAAATTGATGTTGAAGATGCTAATGCTGGTCATGGATTCAGGACTACTTCTCCTCCCTAGGGCATTAGTATTGTTGGCTTCCCTCCAGAGTAGGCCCCCACCAAACATAAGAATAAACTCCCAAGGAGAAACAAGATGAAACATGTTTACTAGTCTTTTACTAGCAGGTGGAAAGTATGAAATTAATGATTTTTGTCTTCTCAATTTTTTTTGGCTATTTTCTAGAATTTTGGAAAGATAGGGTCGTCAATTACGCATTTTGCAACATATATAGTTTTCTAGTGTATCATTTCCCTATAATCAAACAGTTTTGTTATAAAAAGGACTAGTCCTATGTGAACTCAGGCCAAGGGACATCTATTATCTCAACTGCTATGCAACCTTTTTTAATAAAAAAATTATTCGTTTATGTAAAAAAAACAGTGGTAAGATTTGTGGCCTTTCCTCTTGCAACAGTGACAAACAACAAATTCCTTTCCTGATGCATTGGTCTTCTTCTTGTTTCAACTGATTGTCTTGTTGTTTCCGTGAAGTGTTGATGCATGATGAGTCTTGTGTAGTGCCCTGCTTTTCTATTTATACTTGCATTACTATGAGATACTATTATTTGAGGGAATTTGGTTTTGGATGACCCAGTTGTGTGTGGAATTAGACTTGGATTATTATGCTATGTTATATTTTTGAGGGAATTCAGTGAGAAATGAACTGACCATCCGTGGAAACTAATACTTTGATTAATAAGTGGGATGTTTTAAAGTATTAATGTTTGAAATTATTAAATGATGATGATGTGTTTATATTGCTATAAGTTATGAAATGATGATTTGATGATGATCAAATTTTTACGATGCCATGAAGTTACGAAATAGTGATTAAATGAATACATAAATTTTATGTATAGCATGTACTTTAGATGGGTTGTCTAGTGTGACAGGAAAATATAGGTACATGTAACACAAGGTAACGTTGATAGCATGTGGAATTCAGATTGAGTCAGGGTATCCATGGCATGTGATGTTGACCTATTATAATTGATATATTATGCTTTACTTAGATGGATTGACGTGCACAGTGTTTTACGTGCAAGTAATGGATTACGATTTCCAATAGGTCCACATCAAGTAACGGGCCTGAATGGGAAGAAGATGTAAGACTAGCGATTACTCCAAGTGGCGAGTTGAAAAGTGAGAGGATTTTTCTCACAAGATTCATATGTTGTGAGGGTAGGCTATGGATTTGGTCACTCACGAGGCTTAGACTAGGGGGTTTGAAATAAGGACTTGGCCTTATTCCCCAAGAACCATTCGTCCCTCAACAACGTCGGTCATACTGAATTAACTAGGTCTTAGTCGTTGTACTAGTCCTCACCACAGGAGGGATATTTGAAGGGCATGCGCGGAGCATGGCACCCTTAATATGCTCGTCGCAACGAGAATTTGATAGTAAAAATAAAACACTAAGGGGGGTAAGAATGTGTGTTTTAAAAGAATTAGATTATTGCAAATTTAGTAACCATCATGCACAGACAAAGCTAGGATAATTTATTAAATGAAAATAGGAATTAAATTGTGAATAAACAAAAGAAAGAAATTAATTTATTTCAAAAAATAGGAACACCATGCACACACACAAATAGGAGAAAAGTGACACTTGGAGGGGGTAAATAATAAAATAAAAAGTAATTGATAATACTCACTATGCAGCTGCATGGATAAGATGCATGGCAAGTATTGAAAAGTTATAAAGAGACAGAGAGGGCATGAGGCTCTCATCTCTTTTTACCCTATTGTTGGACGACATAGATTATGCTATATTTACATGGTGCCTGTTGAGGGTTTGGTTCGTCATTGTAAGAATGAGGTTGGAAGCCTCTTAGTAGCAATCTATGTACCTTGGCTATGCTAGGTATTTCTCACAATAATCTCATTATGGCTCGAGGGTCCGAGGGGAAGAAGAGTACCTTTTAGGAGTGGTAGGGTGGTTTTCGATGGGCATCTAACGTTTGGAAATCAACACGAGAATGTGTGGCAGATATTTGACAACTTCTGCAACCTTCGACACTCCATGAAAAAGAGAGTTACCGGTCAACTAATACGGTTGTAGATCCATAATTTGCGTTGATTGTATAGATGCAAAGGAAAAGAGTTTATGTATTCTCCATTTTTATTAGTACTTGCTGACGAGCAACAGGGACTATATAAATCGATATGCGTGGATTTGTATTAGTCTTCACATTGATCAAAGCATTATATCCTAATTTTTTTGCATAAGTTTGTGTTCTGGCCAATGAACACAATGGAGACCTTATTTGACCTCTTTTCGAGGCAACCTGGACACCTGATAACTAACATTAATACAGGAAGACGCGCGGCCTTGAGCCATGCACATAACCTGTTGCACCTACACATTTCATGCCCATAGAAATGGGATCGATGTCATCTTGTCATATTTTAATCTTGTTTGACTTTCCATGACTTTCCTTCCATGGTCATGATGGAGTTCCTGATTAAAGAACAAAGCTAAA
This sequence comes from Larix kaempferi, assembly GCA_027924585.1. NCBI lineage: Eukaryota > Viridiplantae > Streptophyta > Pinopsida > Pinales > Pinaceae > Larix > Larix kaempferi. The sequence goes on along the minus strand of BSBM01000289.1, from coordinate 9,421,200 downwards.
GCTAGGGTGTCTTCGAGGATCGCGTTGTTCTAGGAATTACAAACCCCTCTGTTACTTTGGAGAAGCCGACTAAAAAACTCTCACAACAGCAAACCCCTCCATTTCTTCATAGAAGCACACTGAAGAACCCTCACATCAGTAGGAGCCTGCACTTGCACCCTATTCAAATCTTATGGGTTAACTTCCCATAGGGGACCACATCGAAGGGAAGATGTTACGAGGGAGCAACAATGACGTCCTTCTTAAATGAGACCAGCAATTGGAAAAATTCTGGTTACAGGGCAATGTAGGTTCTCAAATTACATGGTCTCTCGAACGGCAACCACACCAAAGCATGTTCACTTGCATAATCTTGATCTCATTTATTTTCTATGCAATTCTGACAAAATTATTTTGCTAAACTAGTTGAATATTAACTGCTTTTGATTACACGAGATCTGGTAGCTCTCGAATGGGTAGATCGTCCTTTAAAATCCGTCAACGTCATGGAAGCACACTCTGCTTATTATGTTCCCGTGCCTCTTATGGTCGCTAAAGACACCCCAATTTGTTCTTCCCAGAATTTAATATCTATAGTGGTGGACAATCCAGGGAAAGCTTTGATAAAGTTAGTTCGTCTCCATATAAACTTACTGAAGCTTGCAAAAAACAAAATCCATTGCTTTCATAAATTAATATAAATCATATAAGGAATTTAATCTTTAAACAATTGCACTTCTTGATTATATCACTACAAATCTCTGACTATTTGTGGTTTTCTGCAATCATTGATGCTTGTTGTTACCCCCCATTTCTACATGGGCGGTCACTTGAAAATTTCAAGGTTTGTTCTGAGGTTCGCTTTAGCGTTTCTGGTCACTTTCCACTTGCTGGCAGCATCGATATTCAGCTCGGGACCAGCTTTTTAAACAACAGGAGGGTTAAAGTTTTTGAATACAATGAGACTTCCTGAGTTCACAGACAACAGAGTTTAAGTCTTATCAAGTGAAGTCATCTGTTCCATTTCACAGGTTTCTTGGTTAAAGCAGTTTTACAAACTAGGGGAGTTCGTTCTGCAGATTGCCTTGCCCAAGATAAAAACATTGGATGACATGCAGACCAACACATCCACCTACAAAAAATGAGATCAAACTACTGAAAATATTGGCTTTGTTTGGTGCTGGAGACAAGCAAACAAGTGCGAATATGTATACTGTCTTGGGAGATATATTCAGGAAATGTGAACATACAAGCAATATCAGGAATGCTTCTACAGCTGACCTGTTTCAAGAAGAGATTGAGGCTGGAAAAGTGCATGCTAAGGTCACCGGCATATTTCCTACAGAGGAGGTAGAAGTAGACACAAATGTAGCCTATGATGCTCGAGAGGGAAGGAGCACAGCAGAGATGGGCAACGGCAATAACAAACAATCAATCAAAGGGAAGATAGCTTGTACAAGATTCATAAAGACTTGGTACTGATGGAGTTTTCAGTGTTGTCAAAAGTGTGCCACTTACTGGTCGTACACATCAGATCCGTCTGCAACATTTGGGTCATTCCATAGCCAATGATGCACTTTACTGCCATGCAAATCCTCCTAGTCGTACAGGAAAGGAAACAAGTGCTGATCATGCTGCTAAAGTTAGCCAAATTCCCACTTCTCACATGGATGAATCAAAGTTAGCCCTCAGAATGGCTCAAACTCTTGGGAGGACTGTAACAGATCTAAGCTTCAGTTATACCAATCGGAATCCTCATGCTCTTTCCGGTTACAACTGTTGGACATGCTGCTATGTTAACTGCAATAAAAAAAAAAGGATACTTCCCTGCTATGATACCCTTGACTACAAAGGTCTTCTAATTGATGGCCAGCGAAGGGATTTTCACATTTGGTTCAATACATTATCCTCAGAACACATCAGAGATATGGCCTAAATTTTACTCAGAAGGCTATGGATTGAGGCCCAGGCACTATTGAAAATTATTTTTTCTGGAATACACATGATCCCAAACAGAACGAGTATAGCATGAAAAGCAGGCAGCGCCAAGTTGCAGCGATTTTGTTTTAAAAAATATATATATATATATGCTCGCACACGTCACAGCTAATTCGAGGGTTCATGCCGTGGCTCAGGTTTCAATGAAGAGATCAACACCTAGAAATTTGATCGGAGGTCGAGCCATCCACCATGAAGACAGAACAGTGTATCAGTTTCATAAATTTCATCGGCTCCGTTTATTGGTTGACTCCAAGTCGTAATAAACGCCCAGGTAATAAATTGCCAGCCGATTTCTTGATAAACAAAGTTACCTTCATCGAGGTTTGGCAGCATGACCGACGCGCTGCGAAAGTTGAACTGTGTCGAGCTTTTTGGGGGTCTCCACCGGTGGTAGGGCTCGAAATTTTATCGCAGCACAGTGATTTGCATCGAGGTTGAACTGATCGGGGTTCACACTGATCAGCGCCGAGTGTTTAATGCAGAGTTTTTTGCGGAGACCGAATTTCATCAAAAAAATTCAGACGCAGCAGAAATTAAAAGAAAATTACTAATCGGAGGTCACTCAACAGCCGATCCGTGGGATTGACACATGGCGCATTCAACTCTGCGTCTTACTCCAGAACTGGCCGCCGTTTTAAACAGCAGCGTGGGGGTATCTTCAATATTGCGTGGCAGTGTGTTGGCAGCAAGGAGCTCGGAGTTCAAGCTCTTGATGTGAATGTTTGTGGTTTTATTGACAGCCGAGTGTTAACTATTGGCAGCCAAAATTCATAACGGCGTGAACATAAGCTGATCGGGTTGTCTGCTCTTTCAAACAGTTGTTGTTATATGTTTTCTAAAAACACTGAGTGACACCGATGCTCAATCAATTAATCGTTACGTTGAGAGTTAGGCTGATCGGAGGTCAGGGGAGAATCGGCGTTTTCAGGACAGTCAAAGACATTTTTTATGGGTAGCCGATAACACTTGTGATCGAATTTTATTTTCAGAATATGACAGCCGAGCACAGGAATGACAAGCAGGTGGTTGAAAAAACTCACATTTGGCAGCCTGTCTCGATTTGCTTTATCCTCGTATCATTTCCACTGGCAGCCATTTAAATCAAATAATAAAGGGTTGCATGAATCGAGCCTTTTGGTGGGCAGCTAAGGGAGGAATAGCTTGGATTCGCTTTAGATTTTAGTTGAGGAAAAGTGGATTTCACTTTCTTTATTTTTTCCATTTAATATTTCTTTTGAAAATAATTGAGAGGTTTTGGCATATAAAAGCCAGCCTCCCGGGATGGAAAATTTTGGGTTTTTTTATCCCTGTTGAGCGTTAATGAAAAAATCAACCGGTTTTGTGGACAGATTGAGCTTTTTTCATGTGCTTGTGTGATGTATTTCAAATTGTAGAATGAGTCTAGCTTGTGAGGGCTTTATCAAGCACAATAGATTAGCCATTTAGGATTAAGTTGGTTAATTATGCTTGAACAATTATTTTCTCAATGGACATCAGTATTCGGTTGTACAAAATGTCGATTAAGATTTGATTGTTTATGCATTCTAGATTCGTCTCACTTTTTATGAAGCATAAAGCCTCCATGAGCCCTCTTTTGACTCCATTTCCCCTTTTGATACTGGCACTGGTCTTTCCCTGAGGATTGATCTTCCCTTCCTTTTCCATCACCCATTTCGAAAACTATCTTTTGTTACTTCCGTTTCCCTAAGGCAGCCTCTTCCATTCACCTTGCCCGTTATTGTACCTGCCTTAGTGATCCTAGTTTAGGGATACCCCCCTAGTGTTGGAGAAGAGCCAACCTGAAGCGAAGAGGAGAGGAGTGTGGTGACATTGGCCTCTCTCCTGAGAGAGTTGTCATTTCGGTTGGCGTGTTGCATTTTGGGCTTTCAAACGACACGCATGCCATTTCGGAGGACAACATTTTGGCGTCGTTGCCGGGGACAAAGTCCAGTTCCCGAAATTTGAAGACTATGCTTCAATAACGACATTTGTGGGAGATTTTATTGCAGATTCTTTTTCTCACATGGCGACTCCACAAAGGGACAGAGCCATTGTCCTTTTACAAATTTGAAGATCCTATTGGGTGTAGAGGTGAGCACACTCATTGGAAAGCTTTCAAGCTCACCTTGGTGACTCCACAGTTTGGCATAAGGTATGACTATATTTCAGATTTAGTGTTTCATTATTTGATTTATGGATGATGATAAAGAAAAACCGCGTAATCTTCTGCACGAAACTACTCTGCGCGAAGCTTTCCCCGCGCTAGATTTCTCAAATATCCGTGGTTTTCCTAATGACTGCTATGACTGTGAAACGGTGCATGACATTCTCCCAAAGTTCCATGGAAAGGATGATGTTTCAGCGATCTATCACATTGCCTCTTACTGCAAATTGATGGTTGATTTAAATGTTTATTGTGAGGATGACCTTATGGTCATTTTTGCTTTCACTTTGGAAGGGGATGCAGACAATTGGTTCTATAATTTTCCGAATAAATCCGTAGATTCATTGGTAACGATTTTTGAAAGGTTTCTCCTCTGCTGGCATGATGGGACTGTCAATGAGATTGAGTAGCTTGCTAGACAATACGATGCTCTCATCCCTAGGGTCCACATAGAGCAAAAGGAGCAACAGTTTGAGGAACACGTTGAGGATGAAAGAGGGCAGTGTAGAGAAAGTTCCATGGACGGTCCGATTGAAGAGGTACTACAAAGATCATTGGTTGAAGACATTATTGAAAAAATCATTGATATGGATATAACAGAAAACATTGAAGATGTTCATGGACATTTTCATTATGAAGATTTAGATCTGTCTCAAATTTGTAAACAACCTCCTGCTGCAACAGAAAGAAGTGAAAATATGGAGCTGCCTCATGTTTCTGAACAATTTTATGAGGAAAATTCTGGTTGTCTTCAGATTTATGTCGCTGAAAACACTCCTGATCAGCTCCCTGATTTGCCTCAGGATTATCTTATTGAAGGTAACAGTTCTGCATATCAGCTTGAGAAGATTTGTGATGGAGGTCTGTACTTAAGTCCTATCAGTCAATGGATAGAGGTCTTTTGTGCACAATCTGAGTTTTCATTCCAAAGCTTCAGTGATCTTTTATATTCTAACAGTCTGATGTTGCAATTCAAAGTTATTCATGAGCAGATTGCAAGATAGCGTTGTTTTAGGGTAGGTATGTCTTCATCATTGCCACCAAACAAACGCAGGAAAAAGCAGTTTGACATTGATGAAATGCTGAAATGGCTCCACTGGTTATGGGCCTATACTTAGCATGTTGTTTTCTCATGTTAGGTTAGTGTAGGTAGGAAGAATAAAGCTCTCAAATGAGCATTCGCTGTTATTTATTTTTCTGCAATTTTTGTGTAATAAAACGTGGTCACGGGATGTGAATTGAGCCATCCCCACCACTGGACATTTGCTTTTAAGATGTGGTCTGCGATAACCGAGAGCTCTGAGGTTCTCATGCACTCACCGATGGCGAGCACATGTCCCCGAGTTGGAGCCAGATGTTACCTCCCATTTCTACATGGGCGGTCACTTGAAAATTTCAAGGTTTGTTCTGAGGTTCGCTTTAGCGTTTCTGGTCACTTTCCACTTGCTGGCAGCATCGATATTCAGCTCGGGACCAGCTTTTTAAACAACAGGAGGGTTAAAGTTTTTGAATACAATGAGACTTCCTGAGTTCACAGACAACAGAGTTTAAGTCTTATCAAGTGAAGTCATCTGTTCCATTTCACAGGTTTCTTGGTTAAAGCAGTTTTACAAACTAGGGGAGTTCGTTCTGCAGATTGCCTTGCCCAAGATAAAAACATTGGATGACATGCAGACCAACACATCCACCTACAAAAAATGAGATCAAACTACTGAAAATATTGGCTTTGTTTGGTGCTGGAGACAAGCAAACAAGTGCGAATATGGATACTGTCTTGGGAGATATATTCAGGAAATGTGAACCTACAAGCAATATCAGGAATGCTTCTACAGCTGACCTGTTTCAAGAAGAGATTGAGGCTGGAAAAGTGCATGCTAAGGTCACCGGCATATTTCCTACAGAGGAGGTAGAAGTAGACACAAATGTAGCCTATGATGCTCGAGAGGGAAGGAGCACAGCAGAGATGGGCAACGGCAATAACAAACAATCAATCAAAGGGAAGATAGCTTGTACAAGATTCATAAAGACTTGGTACTGATGGAGTTTTCAGTGTTGTCAAAAGTGTGCCACTTACTGGTCGTACACATCAGATCCGTCTGCAACATTTGGGTCATTCCATAGCCAATGATGCACTTTACTGCCATGCAAATCCTCCTAGTCGTACAGGAAAGGAAACAAGTGCTGATCATGTTGCTAAAGTTAGCCAAATTCCCACTTCTCACATGGATGAATCAAAGTTAGCCCTCAGAATGGCTCAAACTCTTGGGAGGACTGTAACAGATCTAAGCTTCAGTTATACCAATCGGAATCCTCATGCTCTTTCCGGTTACAACTGTTGGACATGCTGCTATGTTAACTGCAATAAAAAAAAGGATACTTCCCTGCTATGATACCTTTGACTACAAAGGTCTTCTAATTGATGGCCAGCGAAGGGATTTTCACATTTGGTTCAATACATTATCCTCAGAACACATCAGAGATATGGCCTAAATTTTACTCAGAAGGCTATGGATTGAGGCCCAGGCACTATTGAAAATTATTTTTTCTGGAATACACATGATCCCAAACAGAACGAGTATAGCATGAAAAGCAGGCAGCGCCAAGTTGCAGCGATTTTGTTTTAAAATATATATATATATATGCTCGCACACGTCACAGCTAATTCGAGGGTTCATGCCGTGGCTCAGGTTTCAATGAAGAGATCAACACCTAGAAATTTGATCGGAGGTCGAGCCATCCACCATGAAGACAGAACAGTGTATCAGTTTCATAAATTTCATCGGCTCCGTTTATTGGTTGACTCCAAGTCGTAATAAACGCCGAGGTAATAAATTGCCAGCCGATTTCTTGATAAACAAAGTTACCTTCATCAAGGTTTGGCAGCATGACCGACGCGCTGCGAAAGTTGAACTGTGTCGAGCTTTTTGGGGGTCTCCACCGGTGGTAGGGCTCGAAATTTTATCGCAGCACAGTGATTTGCATCGAGGTTGAACTGATCGGGGTTCACACTGATCAGCGCCGAGTGTTTAATGCAGAGTTTTTTGCGGAGACCGAATTTCATCAAAAAATTCAGACGCAGCAGAAATTAAAAGAAAATTACTAATCGGAGGTCACTCAACAGCCGATCCGTGGGATTGACACATGGCGCATTCAACTCTGCGTCTTACTCCAGAACTGGCCGCCGTTTTAAACAGCAGCGTGGGGGTATCTTCAATATTGCGTGGCAGTGTGTTGGCAGCAAGGAGCTCGGAGTTCAAGCTCTTGATGTGAATGTTTGTGGTTTTATTGACAGCCGAGTGTTAACTATTGGCAGCCAAAATTCATAACGGCGTGAACATAAGCTGATCGGGTTGTCTACTCTTTCAAACAGTTGTTGTTATATGTTTTCTAAAAACACTGAGTGACACCGATGCTCAATCAATTAATCGTTACGTTGAGAGTTAGGCTGATCGGAGGTCAGGGGAGAATCGGCGTTTTCAGGACAGTCAAAGACATTTTTTATGGGTAGCCGATAACACTTGTGATCGAATTTTATTTTCAGAATATGACAGCCGAGCACAGGAATGATAAGCAGGTGGTTGAAAAAACTCACATTTGGCAGCCTGTCTCGATTTGCTTTATCCTCGTATCATTTCCACTGGCAGCCATTTAAATAAAATAATAAAGGGTTGCATGAATCGATCCTTTTGGTGGGCAGCTAAGGGAGGAATAGCTTGGATTCGCTTTAGATTTTAGTTGAGGAAAAGTGGATTTCACTTTCTTTATTTTTTCCATTTAATATTTCTTTTGAAAATAATTGAGAGGTTTTGGCATATAAAAGCCAGCCTCCTTCATTGTAACCGGGATGGAAAATTTTGGGTTTTTTATCCCTGTTGAGCGTTAATGAAAAAATCAACCGGTTTTGTGGACAGATTGAGCTTCTTTCATGTGCTTGTGTGATGTATTTCGAATTGTAGAATGAGTCTAGCTTGTGAGGGCTTTATCAAGCACAATAGATTAGCCATTTAGGATTAAGTTGGTTAATTATGCTTGAACAATTATTTTCTCAATGGACATCAGTATTCGGTTGTACAAAATGTCGATTAAGATTTGATTGTTTATGCATTCTAGATTCGTCTCACTTTTTATGAAGCATAAAGCCTCCATGAGCCCTCTTTTGACTCCATTTCCCCTTTTGATACTGGCACTGGTCTTTCCCTGAGGATTGATCTTCCCTTCCTTTTCCATCACCCATTTTGAAAACTATCTTTTGTTACTTCCGTTTCCCTAAGGCAGCCTCTTCCATTCACCTTGCCCGTTATTGTACCTGCCTTAGCGATCCTAGTTTAGGGATACCCCCCTAGTGTTGGAGAAGAGCCAACCTGAAGCGAAGAGGAGAGGAGTGTGGTGACATTGGCCTCTCTCCTGAGAGAGTTGTCATTTCGGTTGGCGTGTTGCATTTTGGGCTTTCAAACGACACGCACGCCATTTCAGAGGACAACACTTGTGACGGCTCTGAACCCAGTGAGTTTTTCCTTTCAATTAGTCAAACTGTTGCCAAATGTAGAACATGCAATTTTTTCTTTATCAAGGTGCACCTCACAAGCCACTTTATATTAATGCATGGTTTAAATTTCAATGACAAAAAAAACACGCATTAAAGTTTAAGTTCATAGTGAACATGAACACGAGGCAAGATAGACTAATTACATGTTATGTGTCATTTTTTAGTCAAGAAACGGTTTCCGTGGCTACCTCTAAGGTTTCAGCTCTACGATCCATAATAATCACTGCCATGCACGTTAAAGAATAGTATTATGTGTTTTTTATGTCCCTGAAGGGGATCATATATACATCACTCCCCTATTAATTTGGGCTTATATTTTATAAATTTTTGTTGTAACTAACGTTTTTCTATAATTTAAAATATTGATTATATTGAATAAATTTTTAAATATGATTTTTTAAAATTTTTATTAGCTTGCAGAACATGACGTAATCCTCGTTTTTTGGTGCCCAGGAGGGGGCTGCGGGCTTACGTCAGGTCTTGCAGTTCCTGCACCGAGGAGAAGCACTCTCCAAAAGCACTCAATTCATCGAGGTCACTGGCATCCAGCCTGTCTCGATTCCCTGCACACTATTCAGTAGCAAAACGACAGTGCTATGGACATTGCTCAAGGTGCCTGACATTGTTTATATCATAAAAGCTTACCTGACCGTCCTGGTGGAAAATGATCACTAGACGGCCTATGTGGGGTTACCTGCTCACCGTGGCAGTAATGGTAATGAACCAAAGGAACATGCAGCACTCCACATGGCTTGTTACTCCATCAAGCTGCAATCCAAGTGCATGCGGTTGACAAGGATTTACATGTTCTTCAGCTGTAGTATCGACATCTTCTAGACTCCAAACTCTCTAATGTTTGCTTTACATTATTATGACAGGAAATGCCTTTGAATCATCAGCTCAATCAATCGAGGAACAATATGCCTCACAGGAGCCGCTGGGTTCATAGGGTCATGGCTGATCATGGGTTTGCTTGAGCGAGGATATATTGTTAGAGTAACTGTGTGAGACACTGGTAGGTTCATAATAATTGGTTATTGTATACACATCTCAGATTGAAAATTTTATGGGTTTGCATAAGAGAAATAGTTATAGTTACAATAATGCTGTGAATAAATTTCTATTTGTATAGGTAATCCTATGAAGACGAAGCATCTGTTGGTTCTACCTGGGGCTAACGAGAAATTGACGCTCTGGCAAGCAGATTTGGATGATGAAGTAAGCTTTGACGCGTCGCTGATGGCTGTGAGGGCGTTTTCCATGTTGCCACTCCCATGGATTTCGAGTCAGAGGATCTCGAGGTCTGGTTCTCTTTCCTCTGTGCTTCAGATGTCCAGAGTCGTTTTCTTTTACTACTTTTCAAGAGCCCAATAGGGCATATCGTTTCCAGACTGTTTTTCCTGAATCTTTTATACAATTTTTGGATTGTAACTGCAAGCAACAGGCTATATTATGACTATGAAGTTGTTTTCTATGTATACAAAACGAGATAATTAAGCCAACAGTCAATGGGGTTCTGAATGTTATGAGATCGTGTGCAAAAGCCAAGTCTCTGAAGAGAGTCGTTTTCACTTCATCTACAGTGACTGTGAATTTTACAGATGATTTTCAAACACCAGGAAAAGTTTTTGATGAATCACGCTGGACCAATGTGGAGCTTTGCAGAAAATTTAAAATCACTGGATGGATATAAAATACGTTCGGATCAAGCTACTGAAACATAGTTTGCATTTTATTAATGTTTGTTACCATCAAACTGATATACTGTATTCTCAATCTTTGTAAAGAGAAACTGGAGTTGGAATAGATAATTTATATGCCGACTGTGTTTTTAGAGATTATTGGAAGAAGCGTTGATTTTCATTACTGATTATGTTTTCTCTTTATACTAGTTTGTATCTAAGTATTCTATTATGAACAACAAGGACTTTAATCTTTCAGCTGTTGGGTTTGTTTTAATGAAGGCTTCTGTAGATAAAAAAAATGTAGACTTGTGGGCCCAAACCCTAGAATCTGATTACTATTACATTAGTAATTTGCGTTTTAGAACACTGACCTTTACTTATGTCTTGAGAGACTAGGGTTTATTGTTGTCGATTAGGAAAGCGATCTGCTTCAATTATAAATATAGTTTGCTTGCTTTTATTTATAACAAATGATAGATGGCGGAAGAAAAGGGCAATCTCTCCCTCTAAAAGAATCAATTCCTTAATGTTATAATTATTGTGTAGTTATCTTCTTTCAAGGATCAAAGAATGTATAATTTTCTAAATTGTTTTTGGCTATTTGATATCCTTTCCTCTGCATGTGTAGTTTAGTATAGCATATGAATGAATGAGTTAAGAAATCGTCCTTTGTTGTTGATTGGATAGTACCTATATTTACTTAGCATAGAATCGACTATTACGTCTAGATTTAACTCATATAGCATAATGAGGATCAATATTGTTGTCACTAATCTCAATGTTTGTTTCGGACAATCGAATCACAGGAGGGTGGCTAAAGGTATCAACACTGCCAGGTAATGTTAATACTATAGTGCACTCGTCGTATTCTCATATTATGCTTCTACTATGTATCATTTAGACCTGGATGTAACACTAAAATATATGTATTCATTCTTTGCAGGTCATTTCTATTCATGAAGTCAATAATATAATGTCTTTTCTAAAAACTCCAACTGGGTGCATCTGGACTCAACTTTATGAAAAAAAGGACCCTACCAGGTATGTTTATTGCACTCCTCTATATACTATCAACGAGGATTACCCATGTCACTTCTTCAAATCAGTATTGGATTCATAAGTACAACAGACCCCTTCCGTGGAGTTTTGGGTATAACCCTCGAATTGGCATGACTCCTTGGTAAACTAAAGGCTTCACCCGAGGTACATCGATGTTCGCTTTCGCAGTAGCTGTCATGCCTGCAGCGGTCACATTGCACCAGTCGTCATTAGGGTGGCGTCTCTGTGTTTTCAAAATTCATTATTGACCTTTTCGAGACTCGACGCGTGGTTGGCATGGAGCTTGGCTTGTAATAGCCCTAATATTATCTAATATTATTGTTGTTTTGCATATGCTCGCTCTGCTCTGTTCTACTATTATTATCTAATAATTATCATTGTTTGTGTTGAATGCCAATAACTTGTACATGGACTCTTTTTTCATCCTCGGCTGCCCTTCAGTGCTGTTATCAATCCATCTCTCCGTCTTGAACTTGAGACAATCGGATCCCCAGTCGCTATCCATGCTGCCCAAAGCATAAATGTTGTACATAAATTTCATCCTGGGCTCTATGCAAGTTTCGCCAGGAAACACATCTTTGTGCAAAATTCCTTTGTGATTGTTGGGAACCGAAGGATACAATCTCAGAGTCGCTCTTTTGCTGTGAAAGGTTCCATTTTTTTTTTAATAGATGTGGGTCTTTGAGCTAATACGCCCCATAGTTCTTGAACGATTTTTTCTTCGACGTGGGGATTGCAAGAAAGGATCCAAAAGAACCAACCTAGCGCAATGTCGGCTGTATTTCTTCCCCCAATCACAAAGTTGAGCACCATATCTGGAAGAAACTGGTGCGAGCCGTTGAGCTCATCTTCTTGAAACTAGTGGGAGCTGTTGAGCAAGAAGATCTCTCATATCCCCACTGCGGCTGTCATTGGAAATCAAAATTTCTTCTTCTTGAAAGCAATGAGATCATCGACAAAGTCCTTCAAGTTCTTTACAGCATCCATCATCCTCTCTCCTTCCCCACTTTCAAGAAATGTAAAGTATTCCACAAGTGGTAGTCTCAATCCAATCTGTTAATCATAAGCCAAAAAAAACATACTTGGGAATCTGTCACTTCAAAAAAAATCATAAATGCTTCCTAAACTACTTTTTATTGAATAATGCCATTTATAATATCATTTCAAAATGGTCCAAAATATTTTATTCAAATTACAATATCATTTCAAAATGTTTTATAAATATTTTATTCATTTCAAAATGATTTATAAATATTTTATTCAAAATTATAAATGGGAATTACAATATCATTTCAAAATGGTTCATAATATGTATGATTCACTAGGGTGGATTAATCTCTCTACGACTAAGCTATTTTTTTTTTAAATTTTCCAATGTTTCTATAATATTTTTAATATCATGTGTTAAATAAAATTAAAAAAAACATTTATTCAAATTTTAAAGGATCATTTAAAACACTCCAAGTAATATTTCATGGTATTTACTCCATCCGCATAGAAGAACCTCCCTGCATACTTATATTCTCCCGGCATACAAATATCTTCCATTTACTTAAGTACTATAGTAGTATGAAAAAAATTATGAAAACTGTATGAAAATTTCAAGTTGTTGGAATCCAAGTTTATAGAATAATGTAACTTAAAATTATTATTATTTAAATTAATAAGGTATCAGATCTATTTTAAAAATTCTTGTTCTAAGTTTTTATATAGATTTCACTCAATGTTAGTCGACTTTGTTGAACTATTTTATCACAAAACTTGCTTAGATTGGACATGACTCTTCAGCTTGTATTTGATAACATTACTATAATTTTTAATAATAATATTGTTTTGTGAGTTCACTTTAGGATTATTGTAAATTTCAATATTACTTGGTCAATTTACCCCTTCATCCTACACAAGCCCTCACCTTGAAATCAACCCCTAAAAGATGTATGTAATCAAAGGTTAATCTTACTTACATAGCTTGCCAAAGCACTCTCCCAAAATCAGGTCCCGACATTGCCACCTAGTGGCTTTTGTTTTAATATATGATATGAATAGTATCGATTATTTTAAAAAGAAGAATTGAAGGTGATGGTTAATTTAATTTGTAAAACTATCCAAAATGTATTTATAAACATTTTGACACAAAGAGAATCAAGATAAAGAAATGTTCTAATTTAGTCTTTATTATTGATCTAAAAGATAAAGTTAAGTAGTTTCATATTTTAACTACCTTTCCCGATCTCGTTGCTATGAAAGTCACAATAACCTTGCTATTTTAATTTCCACCATATAAAAGTATAAAATTGGTGATATAAAGAATATTTATGAAATAGATTTTATTGATTTTTGGAAAGTGTAAGTACCATTATCATTATTATAATTATACACCAATTAATAATTAATAATTAAATAGATTATAAGGATATTATTTTTTCCATTCACTATACACCATAATGTAAATGTATAAATAAATGTATAAATATGTACCATATCTTATTTTTTCTATTCACCATGTATCATAATGTAAATGTATAAATATGTACCATACCTTAATTAAATATGTAGAATTTTTTGAATCGGATGGAGTAAGCGCAACTACATCCATATTAATGTTGAGGTTTGAGATCAATTTCATTTCACTAATATGTGGGAAGGTTCCCCAATCCCTATTTTAAAGGAGTTTTTCCACCATGAACAACAAATTTGAGGTGGATTATTTAGACAAAGCTCTATGTTATTATATGACTTTTAGAATGAGAAATATAGTTTTTTCTAATATAGTCTCTTCAAAATGTTTTTATGAAATATAGTTTCTTTCTGTAAAATGTTTTTGTGTTGTGTAGTTTAATTGATTTTTATAGCTACATTTTAAAACTAAAACTATGATGTGCATGTACACATAGCTTATACAATGTTTTTGTGTTGTGTAGTTTAATTGATTTTTATACCTACATTTTTGAACTAAAACTATGATGTGCATGTACACATAGCTTATACACAACATGAAACAAGTAATGATGATACATAACTAATTCAATAATATACTTAATATTTGTTTTAATGACTTTGAAAAGCTACAAGTTTGAAATACTCTTTAATAGGTTTTGAAATACTTTTCAATAGATTTTACATTGCAATTGCATCGATTGTGATGATATTCTACACATATTCAACAACAGCATTCTTCCTTTCTTATGAGGGCTGGTTTTGTTGAATGCTAGTGATCAACTCATTTGTGGGATTCTATCAATTTCCAACAAACATGCAAACATTTAGATTATGTGACGTTGAACATCAATCATTTTGCCAAACATACAAGCATAAATAATGCTACTTCAACAATAAGGACAAAACCATGCGAACCATACCCATATGAAAGTTACTATGTACATAACACATTTAAAATTATTTCAATTTAATATAGCTTATGTAAGGCACTTCAATCATAAGAACAAAGTCATGTGAACCATAACCATGTTAAAGTTACTATATACATAACACATTTAAAATTATTTCAATTTATTATATCTAAGGCAGGGACTTGAAGCTTAGCTTCTAACTATATTGTTAAGAATGAAAAATAATTGTCGTTGCTGAGGTTAGCACCCAACCTCACCCGTGGGTGAATTAGATTGGACCTATAAAAAGTATAACTACTTTTTTCCTTTTGTAGGTAAGAGAGAGACAAAATTATATTAATAAAGTACATAACGTACACAAATAGTACAAGGAGCCCAAAAAAGGACGAGAACATTCCAGAGTCCCATCCTAGTAGGGAGGATGAAGACCAACCCAATTTTCCACATCAACCTCAAAGAGTTGAAACCAGCTTTACAGAAATAAGCAAGGACGTCAAAAAAATCCCCATAAGGTTGGCAGCCAACACCTATGCTAACCGAGATAACAAGAAAGGTACTGAGACATAGAAGAGATTAAAGCCTCGCTATAGAGCCGAAAAAATACCAGTAATAACCGACGAGATACATAGGGTCGAAGCATAATCATAAAAGAACACAGCAAAAAATCCTAGCCAGTCAAGCCAGTCCAATCTACTACTCTAGGATTGAAGCCCCAAGAACCTTGTGTCTGGTGCCTTGCGGAGGTTGGATGCTAAGGTCTTCCATCAACGCTTCTAGAGTACCAGTATTATCCATTTCGCTTTGTTGATTCTCCTTCATACCTGCAATAACATCTTTCATATTATGGACTATATTCTCCCTGAGGTGTAATTCACGGGCTAATAGAATCCTGCAAGCCCAGAAGGGGCTAGCCATAACCTAATGACCCAGACGAGTCTCAACCTCTTCCAGCAGAGCAATTTCCAAGTAGGCTATTTGGTTTCCAATGGCTGATGGCGTTTCCTCCAGATAGAAATGCACCCAATCAAAATTCTGAGGGTTAGCATTCTCTTGGGAATTGGACTAAGTGGAAGGACCTTCACCAACATGTCTCCCCCTACCCCCAGGATTTTTGCACGTCCCACGACGACTGCTCATACGGATACAGGAGGCATAATTCTCAGAAAAATAGACCTAGATGACAACGAAAAACCACCTTTGATATGAAGCCAATTGATCCAAAAGTTAAACTCAAACCACATGCCGGGTGGCAAGGATAAGCAGATGATTTTAGAATTGCACCTTTGTCCATTCTAGTCATCAGTCGTAGATTTATAATCCTCGTTCTTGTGTCTGGAAATGGGAAGAGTACCCCTCCATAAATTCTCATGAGTGCTCGAATTAATCGTTCTGTACTGACCCAATATCTCACCTGATTGAAAGATGATGATCCTGCAGCCCTTATTGCTTTCAGTACCTTCTCAATAGCTGAGATCATAATTGCCTTCATCTCGGTACACGTTACTACCAATACTCATGATGGTACCATTACTCCCTTCTTTCAGACACTTAGGTGAATTAAAACGAAAAGACCGAATGAGCATGTAATATAAAACCCGACGATCTACCGACTTCAATGCCTTGAGGTGAAAAGACATCAACTAGATACGTTGCATCAGGAGGATGCTAAGGATTGACATGCGTCGGGTTACCGTCAGCAAGTGTCCTATCTACCCGATCTCCATGTGATTCATGGTCCTCATGGCAGGTGGTGTCCGTATTAGGAATGAGATCAACGGCTGCGATCATCTCACAATGATGTCTGGCCACGTGATCGCCCATCTCATCCAAGGGTCCTGCTTTGAATGTTACACTGGCCTTAACACCTATATTGGCCAGCCCATCAGCCAACTTGTTGCCTTTTCGACGAACATGAATGAAGTTGATAGCCGGAGAGGTGCTCAGGATCTCCTGAAGTTGGTTCAACCTGCCTTCCCATCTCCAATTCAGAGAAACCTTCAAAACCGCCGCACCTCTCTGAATACAGCGCGCAATGGTGATCAAAATGCTGGAGTCACCTTCCACAATTAAAGGTAACCAATTTTTTGTAATCACCCAGTTGATGCCATTAACCATGCCTTCTAACTCTGCAACATTGTTGGTTGTTTCACCCAGGTTACCCCAGAAAGCGCCTAGCACCAGGCCATGGTCGTTTCTCATGGCTCCCCCAAATCCTGTAGGTCCCGGGTTACCTTTTGCTGCCCCGCCAAAATTGAGCTTCAGGGTATCAGCCGGAGGAGTTTGCCAAAAGTCATGGCTGGTGGATATTTTCCTGCTATGCTACATTTCGGCGATAACATTCGGTAAGTTATAAATTCCCCATTCATTCAAAATTGGTCTTTCTGCAGGATTTGCATTTCTAGTTTCCGGGGGTGGAATTTTGGTGTGTAAAGTTTCCTTGATGTGCATTTCAATAACCTTCCAAATTGCCTCTATACTTATTTTCTTTTCCTCAAATATTCTCTGGTTCCTCTCCTTCTAGATTTCCCAAACCATGAAACTCGGGAACAATTCCCAAATTCTGTTAAGAAGTTCGCTTTTGAAAGGTTTGGTCTGCCAGTTGGCCAGAGTCAAGTCCGGTTGGCCCAGAACTCTTGCAGTTTTTCTGAATCTCTCTTCCCCCCTGTTCCATAAGAAGGAGGCCAAAGGGAACTCGTCAAGCATATGATTAATGGATTCACTCTCGGTCATGCACATGCTGCAGCGGGAGGGTCCAAAGAAACCTCTCTTATTAAGGTTTTCCCAAGTCAGGATATGATGGTGAACCAACAACCATCCAAAAGTGGCAATTTTAGGCCACTGGTTCGACTCCCAAACTTTTTTCCATTTGTCATCCCTGGGCATCCGGTCATGGCCATTCAGTTGACCTATCGCTTCTGCAATATTGAAATTCCTTGTGTTAGAATATCGCCATTTGATTTTGTCTGGCCCAGTGGCCCAGGGGATTTGACGTTTGAGAATTTCCTCATAGAAATTGTCCAGATTTTCTTCAGGAGTTAAGGTCTTCCACCACTGAATCGGTTTCCACTGTCTAAACTTTTGTCCCTCAGGTCCTGATTCCCAAAAGTCCCGGACCTTCTCCCAGGGGCTGCTCTATAAGTATAGAAACAACTCCTGGTTGTCGTTCCCGTCAGAGAGTCTTGGGAATTGCTGCCATGCATCATGCAGAAAGGATGCAGAGTTTCTGTCTCTTATCTCCCAGAAACTGTGATTTTTGACTAAATCACGATTCTCCTGAGCCAGCTTCCAAATACTCAATCCAGGTTGTTCTTCGCCAAATCTGATGAGGTCCTGTTTGGGCCACCTAGGGGCATATTTCTTGTGCCATAGCCTAGCCCAAGGTTCCTCTCTGTGGGTGATCCATCTCCACCAAATTTTAGCTCCCAAGACCTTATTAACACACATCGGGTCACGTAGACCAAGGCCACCCAACCTTTTAGGAGTGCACAGAGTTTCCCAATTCACCAAGGCCCATTTCCTCTGGTAAGGGGTTCCTCCCCACAAGAACTTCCTCTGCATATTACGAATCTTTTTCAAAATATCTTTGGGTGCCGCCATCACAGAGAACAGGTAAATCGGCATAGCCTATAACACCGACTTGACCAAAATAAGGCAGCTAGGGAAATTCAGAGCTCAGAATGTCCATAATTCCAATTTGGTTTTGAATTTATCCAGTAGGTCCTTCCAGGAGATTTGTCAGATAGTGGATTCTGTCAAGGTTGCCCCTAGATATTTCAATAGGAGGTATCCTTCAGAGAATTCCAAAATGCGCAGGATGTTTCTGCGGTGAATTCTGGGAGTGTTGAAGAAATAAACCTTAGATTTTTCTTTATTAATTTCTAGACCACTTCCCATCAGGAAGGTGTTAAGAATATCCTTAATGTTTTTGGCCTCCTGAACCAAGGAAGGTCCCATCAACATAGTGTCATCAACAAATTGTTGGTGGGTTTGAGGGGCCAGCTCCTCACCCAAATCCAAACCCCGAATAACATTGTTCTCCTGGGCTGCCCGCAGCATTCTTCCTAAACCTTCAGCCATGATAATGAAGAGAAATGGGGATAAGGGATCCCCCTGTCGAATTCCACGGGTCGCTGGGAATGGTTATGAGGGAGTGCCATTAACCATAATTGAAAAGAAAGGGGATGAGACCAAGCTCATGATCCATTCCATCCAAATGTTACTGAAACCAAAAGCTTTTAACATTTCTGCAATGAAAGTCCTGTTTAGTTTATCATAGGCTTTTGATAAGTCCAGTTTTAGTAGCATACCTGGGAATTTTTTTTTTTAAGCGAATGAATAGATTCATGCACTAGAATAATGCTGTCCAAAATTTGACATCCTTCCACAAACCCAGCCTGCTCAGGTGAAATAATTAACGGTAGAAGAGGGTGCAGTCGGTTTGCTATAACCTTTGTGATAATTTTGTAGATCACATTGCAAAGAGCTATGGGTCTGAACTTTCCAGGATCCTCTGTTCCCGTTTCCTTCAGATAAGCATGAGAAAGGTGGCATTAAGAGCTTTGAGAATATTTTTGGTCCGACGGGAATATTCCACAATGGCCAGGACCTCCACCTTCAGCCAATCCTAACAAGAGGGAAAGAAGTTTGTGGTGAAGCCATCCGGTCCAGGCACTTTGTCATCCGCCATTTGTTTGATGGCTTCATCGAGTTCCTCCATTCTGATGGTGCCCATAAGGAGTTTGTTGTGGGCTTCCGTGACCAGTCTCGGGATATGGCGGAGAACCTTCTCCCTTTCAGCCTGCCTATTGATATTAGGCTCATCCAGTAGGTCTTCGAAGTCATCTTTCAATGTCTGCTCTAATTCAGGTTGAGTTTCCACCACATTGCCATCCTCCTTCTTAAGCCTCACCACCCTGTTCCCATGTCGGTGTTGGATGGTGGCTTTGTGAAAGAACTTGGTATTACGCTCGCCATCTTTTAACCAACGACTTCTTGATTTTTGCTTCCATAGGAGTTCCTCCTGGTGGTCTTTGAGGTTGAGTTCCTACAAAAGAATTTGCTCCTGATTTTTTAACTCCGTGGAATAGCCTCGAGTCATAGCCTCCTTTTTAACCGCTTGTAGTTTAAGGTCGAGCAACTTCTTACCTTGAAAAATGTTCCCAAAGATGTCCTTATTCCACTTCTTTATTTTACCTTTTAGGTATTTTAACTTTTGTTGAAACTGATACATC
Organism: Larix kaempferi; assembly: GCA_027924585.1. Classification (NCBI taxonomy): domain Eukaryota; kingdom Viridiplantae; phylum Streptophyta; class Pinopsida; order Pinales; family Pinaceae; genus Larix; species Larix kaempferi. The sequence goes on along the minus strand of BSBM01000289.1, from coordinate 9,401,185 downwards.
TTAGTTCCCGTGATCGGGTCACAAGTCTGCCTCCACTGTCGCAATTGGTTAGAAAAATCAGGGTGTAGGAGCCAGAATTGTTCAAACCTAAACGGACGTCGGAGGTTTTCTCCTATTCTATGCCATTCTAGAAAAATTGGCTAGTGATCCGAGCCCACCGATGGCAGCACAACCGTAGTCAGATCCCCGCCTCCCATCATAATGGATTCAGATACCAGAAACCTATCTAGTCTAGAAGCAATGCTTCTATCTCCTCCTCTTTTATTATTCCAAGTGTAAAGGCCATTGGATGTTTTAACATCGATCAATGCCAAATTTTCGGTTACCTTCGAAAATTACTCATTACTTGGATGAAGACAACGTCGACCTCCACGTTTCTCATCAAGATTCCTAATTAAATTAAAATCTCCTCCTATTATCCAGGGCTTGTCACCAATCTCTCTTTTGAGATTCCTGATGGCATTCAAGAAGGAACTCTTTTGGTTGGCCAGAGAGGGTCCATAAACATTAGACAGAAAACCTCTGACTCTGGTTCCTAAGATATGAAAAAAAGCAGATAAGATATATTTTGAAGCCATCCAATCAGATAGACTTACTTCTCTAGGGTTCCAAAGAATGCCTATTCCCCTGGCCGAACTGATAGCGTCTATTGCAACCACATTGCAGTGTTTCTAGACTTTCTGCCTGATGGATTGAAGATCCATTTCCGAGCACTTAGTTTCTTGGAGAAAAACAATAGCAGGTTTCTCAAGTTCAATTTTCTTTCGTAAGAGGCATTTTTTTAGGATACTCTTGCACCCTCTAATTTTCCAAGATGTAATCCACATCTTATAACCGATTGAGGTTGGAGGATGCTAGAGCCACGTCAATGGTTGGATATTGGCCCAAGGCCACCAGATTCCTTCCTATCATCTGAATTCTCCGCATGTTGCTTTGCCTGCCCCTTTTTTCACCCCTGGTTATCTTTTTCCCATCGTTCTCTTTGAGGGATTCATAAATTATACCCTTTGCGATTCTTGGATTTAATGATCACTTTCTCCAGGAGTGAGACCTGGTGTTGTATTATAGGAATTGAATTTTTGACTATGCAGACCGCCTCCAGACCTTCCAGTTCCATTTCATCTCCGCCTTCCTGTTGCGAGGATCCTGCATAACCCTAAGCATCAACCTCGGATATATGAGCAGTGCTGTCATCTTTTTGTTCTTTATTTGTTGCTTCTACGTTTTCCTTCTTGGTAATAACTTCACCATCTTTTTCTTCTTCTCCAGATTGCAAGACCTCGTATCTATTGTGGATCATGGTTTTCTTATGAATTTCAGGGCCCTCGACCTTCCTGGCTTGCCGTTTCTTGTTAGTAACTCTTTTGAATCCTTCTTGGTCTTTTCCTTCAGAGTCGATCTTTCTTGTTGGCTATTTATTAAGCGGACAATCCCTGAATAGATGACCATGTTCATGGCATCGCCGACATCTGAAAGGGATCTGTTCATAATCAACGGCCTGGAACCAATCTTTGTCCTCCCATGTTAGGTCTATTCCTACCGGCAGGTCTTGGGATATATCCAAATAGAGGCATATGCGGGCGTATGAAGTGTACCACATCTTCTTGGTTTGTTTGGAGAATTTTATGAACACCCCCAGCTCATTACCAATCTCCATTAGTATTTCCTCCTTCCAGTATTCAGAAGGCAAGGAGTAGAGTCTTATCCAGATCGGGGCAATGGTTAAATTTTCTTTGTCTAGGTTGAACCGTTCTTTCCATGGGCGGAGATACAGTCCAGCTGAATTGAAAAAGTATGGTCCATTGTCAAAAATCCTCGTACGGTCTTCTTCATTAAAGAAAATCACAGTAAAAAAACCTTTAGCTCCCAATTGGAGATTGTAATGTCCTTGGGGCTTCCAGGTTGTGTTGATCCACCACACCAGCACTTTCTCAGCTGGCCAGATCCCAACAAATTTTCCAATGAGCGCATGTTCCTTCATGTGCTGAATATCAGTTCGGAACCTCTCTGATTTTATCAGGAGTTTGGGAATCTTGTTTGCCTTTGGCAAACATTGCCTAGGCTTCCTTGATTCTATTGTTGTCTACACAGAAGTGGCCACACCACTTGTCCCTGCCTCCGTGTTCCCAGTCCCGCTTTCAGGGGCAAGATCTTGGTTTGTCTTCTTTCCTTTTTCCATATTCCCAGAAGAGGCCAAGGCCTCGCCATCGGTGGCTGTACCCATGTCCTTCCTAGCCCGCATTCCAAAGAGGCCCCAACAGAGACCCCACACCGTTACCAAAATCAGAAACCCTCAAATCACCGTACTACCTTCCGCCTGCATCAGCTCCAAGTTCCATTTTAGAATTCATAAAAAGTATAACTACTAAAACCTCTACAATAACTACTATTAAAATCTCTAGTAATTTCGATTTGAGTCTGCACTATACTTATAATATATCTGCCACTACGATTCCCTAGGGGGTAGTAGACTCATATCAAAGGAATGATACAATATCGTTTATTTATAGTAATTAATTTAATTGGTAATAGGAACTCATTGTTGAGTTAGACCATTGGTCACAACTCCATTTATTTAGATAGGAATGGAAAATTGCTTACAAATATCTTTTGTTAAGATTCGATTTATAGTTAATTAGCAAGAGTGAGACAAGGGGTATGAAAGTACTTTTACTAAGAGGTTTAAAGTGGTTAGAATTAATATGAATTATTTACTATTGAGAGGATGTAATGTTAAGATTGCGGGAGAGATTTTGGAAAGTCTTTTACTATCATGATCAATTAAAAAGTTAAAAATAGTTATAACATGAATTAAAAAACGAATGCACAGGTTGACTATGTCTTCATGGTTATTTACAAGTCGATTATTTAAAGGGGTTAGTTTTATTTAAAGAATTTATGACATCTACGGGGATTGGTTATATCCCACAATTTTGAAAAGAATTCGGATATGAGAATTATTAATTGTTGTTTTTTTAAGAAGAATTCGATATATATCATTTACATAAGGAAGTTTTATATATTGTGCAATGAAATTATTATTTGTTTTACCTTATTTAAAATATCTATAGCTTAATGTTCTATGACGAAGGACATTGAGGTGGGTTCTACTATTTTTATAATGTTTAATATTATTAATGTTTTATCATTTAAATCTTAATATTTAAATTAAAGTCTATATGATAAAGTTATCCCTCGAGGCATCTTAGATTTAAAGGAAAAAGAGTTGTATTATTATTTAGGTGAAATAATAATAGTATTTATGGCATTTTTCCAAACTTGCAAATATCGTTGGCTGCAAAAGTTAGCGATCATTGAACATCAGATATTTACCTTGGTTAGGTAAAGCATGTATAAACGTTATGTCTTGCATGTTGATTCCTTATAGTTTATGACGAATTTGGTATAAAAGCATCGATGATTAAATGAGTTGCACGTGTGGATTAAGTAAGATAGTGTAAAGTTCATTTTGGGAAAATGTAATAATAGTCGACGAATGTGTAAATGGCCGTGTAAGTTTATAAAGTGTTGAAAAATAAGTAATTTGGTCGTACATATGTCACACTTAGAAGGAAAACATATTGTGTCCGTGAAGGGCACTGCATTTGGTATCAGAGCGAGGTTCAACTCTATGATGTGTGCTCACCGCTTTAATCGATGTCGTATATTTTCATATGGTAATTAAATGAAGTTGATATACTTTCTCAGACCACTAATGCATGACTCTTCGTGTTGATATACATGATGGGCTCCGTGGGAAGAAGAGGGAGAAGAGGAAGGGGGACTCGGACATGGGGAGTTAGCTGGATGCGCAATGCGTGAACCCCTTCACACCTCCTTCGTCACCATGAGGGAGCGACGAGACTCATATACCGGATGGGGAAGTGATGAACATGATGCATTCATTCCAAAGAATGTTGGATGCACTGATAAGTCAATTTGACCAAGAAGGTAGAGGTGCCCTAGTGCCTATGGAAATCATGCAGCCACCTCTGCAAGATAGTGCTCATAGAGAGCTAGAGAAGGTCAAGTTTCCAAAATTTTGGGTTTCCTTGGATGGCATTATGGCTGAGGCATGGTTGGAGAACATCACCATGTGATTTGCGCTATGTAGTTATACCTCCAAAATGAAGGTACCCATGGCAATTTGCACTACAATTGAAGAAGAGTGTGCTATACCTCAAAGTTACACATCGAGCCCTAGTGTCGCATCTTTGTATCGTGTGACCTAGCGCCGCTTCTCCCTAATGACTGTCACACATTATTAGCTCCCTCCTTGGTCTCATCTGACACCCAGGAGAAAAATCCATTGACTGAATGCCGAGACATGACCTTATCTATCACGTGTCACAGCAGCTGACCCTATTTGCATAGATTTTCGCGCTCTGCACATCTGTTGGGTAGCGAAAATTAGGGTTTTCACGTTCTGCACTTTCCCCAGGGCACGAAAATCGAGATGATTATCGTGTTATGCTCAGACATAGGGGTGCAAAAATCCCTTTTTAGCCCTTTTCCATGGATCATGGATCTCATCCTTCGAGAGATTTTCTTGGGATTATCAGCCCTGATTCGATCCCAACCCCCTCTCCCTGTTTAGTTTGGATGATCCACTAAACACTCATTAGATCCACCTTACTCTCCTTATGGTTAACCCTTCCAAGCACTATAAAGGAGAGGCCTTCCATGAGCCAAAGGGGGGACTACTTGTGGCATCCAACCTATGATCTTGAGACTTTTGCAGAGATAGCTAGAGGAGGAACTTGGAGCTGAAAGTTGGCTTGGACATCAAGCAACCATTGTAAGCATTATCAAGTTTCCAATAAAGATAACTTGTCTTGTTTCCCAATTTGTGTATGTTGATTATGATTCAATTACATGATTTGTATCTCGCTAGATATAGATTCTAACTTGTATTTCAACGTACTTGGAGAATTGCATATGCTTGTATCTTGGCTGATCTTAATAGTTTCATCGCGAGGACTTCGAGATCCAGACTACAAGCGGGACAAACATCAGAGTGAAAGGTCAGTCATTTTCTCTCATATTCTTCAATACTGAAATCTTGAAATGCTTGTTTGATCTAGGATTCAAGGTAGCACTTGTTTTACTTTTGTCTTAGATTAGAGTCAGCCTATCCTGCTTTGACCTAAGAGGGCTTCTTTCTATCCGTAGGAAGAAATCTCTACAATAGAGTGTTGTAATTAAGGGATTGCATGAGGTTACCAGTAGCAAAGTAATACATAACAAGATACAAGATACATACATGCATAAAGATATGAGAAATAACACAAGTAATGGTGGTATAAGTAATAGGTTGTCTTATATTATGAGACCATCATACACAAGAAGCATCATTACATCTTCTAGCTCACCATCCTAATATATAGTGCCGATAGGCAGTTATTCAGTTACAAATTCCTAACTTTCTGGTCGGTTAACCTAATCGACTCGAATGACTAATCCTACTAATCTCTAGTTGGTCAAGAGTATCTAATCGACTGGATGACTGGGCTCCTCCAACAAAGAGCATGCGTAATGGGTGTCAAATGTATGCAGTGATGGCTATGAATGGTAAGACAGATGTGGTAGATCCAAGCCAACATACTATACTATCACAGTTCACTGATGTGTTTCCAGAGGAAATGTCAAGATTGTTGCCAATGCAGGAACTTGAGTTCACCATTGAGCTCAAGCTAGGAATCAAACTAATATCTATAATTCCATACCGCATGACATCGCCAGAGTTGCAAGAGCTACAGATGCAACTTCTTGAGCTATTAGACTTGAGGTTCATTTGACCTAGCATATCACCATGGGGTTCCCCAATTATATTCATCAAGAAGAAAGACAAGTTGTGGAGGCTTTGTATTGACTATCGTCAATTGAACAAGGCTACTATAAGAAACCAATATCCTCTGCCAAGGATAAATGATCTCTTCAACTAGATGAAGGGGGCGACAGTATTTTCCATTTGAGGTCAGGATATCACTAGGTCATTTCAAATTTATCATCATGGCATTTGGGCCTTCAAATGCACCAGGTGTCTTTATGAACCTACTGTACAATGTATTCTGGAAGCATTTAGACAAGTTTTTGCAAGTGTTCCTAAACGACATCCTGATTTACTCAAGGAATGCTAAGGATCATGAGGAGAACTTGAAGCAGGTTTTGAGATGTTCGAGAGAGCATAAGCTATATGCGAAACTATCTAAATGTTCATTCTTTCAGTTAGAGATCCACTATCCTGGACATGCCATCTCGGGAGATGGCATAGTGATGAATCTATCCAATATTGACACAATCTTGGAGTGGCCAACACCAACAAATGTACATGAGTTACAAAGTTTCATTGGATTAGCAGGGTACTGCCGCATGTTTGTAGAAGGGTTTTCAAAGATTGCAGGTCCAATTATTGAGTTTTAGAAGAAGAATAAGAAATTTATATGGTCATAACACTATGTGAAAGTGATTGCGAAACTTAGGCAACTATCGACAATAACCCCGATACTGAAGGTACCAAACATGGATCAGGACTTTTTGGTTTGTACTGATGCTACAAAGGAAGGGCTAAGAGGCGTATTGATTCAGGAAGGTAGGCCAATTGCTTATGCTTCCAGGAAAATCAGACCGCATGAGGAAAACTATGCGACACATGACTTGGATCTTGCAGCCATAGTCTATGCATTGCGGTTATGGAGACACTATTTGGTCGGGAGGAAGTTCTAATTGAAGACAGATCACCATGGGTTGTAGTATATTTTTACTCAGAGTGACCTCAATGCGAGGTAGAGGAGGTGGTCAGAATTAATGAGAGAGTATGATTTTGATATCTCATACATCAAAGGATAATGAACAAGGTAGCTAGTGCCTTGAGTCAGGGCCTCACATTTTCTCAGTGTTTCCACTTAAGACAAATTTTGAAGAGAAGATACTAAAGTTATAACTAGACGATAGTTGGTATCGAGAAGTTAGGACTGAGCTAGATAATGGAATCATGAGGGTTCCTAAATATGAAGGGTACACATTTGAAGAAGATGGATTGTTGATATGCAACCATAGGATGTATGTGCTAGCGAACAATGAAGTTCGAAACTTTATTCTCTCCAAATCCCATAAGGCAGCATATATAGTGCACCCGGGGGTTAAGAAGATGAATGTAGATTTAAATCCATTAATTTTCTATCATGGTATGAAGAAGGATGTTGATTATGTGGCAAGGTTCCTTGAATTCAAGCTAGTGAAGGTTGAGCATAGCCATCAGATGAGGTTATTATAGCCTCACACCATCCCATAGTTAAAATGGGAGGTGATATCTATGGAATTTATAGTTGGATTTCTGATGACCTCTAGTAGGAACGATTCCATTTTTGTCGTAGTGGATACATTGACCAAGAGTGTGCACTTCATTTCAGTAAAATTTACCTACTAAGCACCCAAAATAACACGAGTCTTCGTCAATGAGGTTGTATGATTGCATGGCATACCTTGAAATATCATTTCAGACAAGGGGTCAATTTTTAGAGGAAGATTTTGGATGAGCTTCCAGGAAGCTTTGGGTACGTAGCTAAAATTTAGCACCGCATGCCATCCCCAGACGGACGGTCAAATAGAGAGAGTCGACCAAGTCTTAGAGGACATGCTACTCATGTATGTGATGGACCAATAGGGACCATGGGAGGAATATATACCATTGGTAGAATTTGCTTACAACAATTGTTATCAGAGTTCGATATATATGGAACTGTTTGATTTCCTTTACAGTAGGCCTTGTCAAACACCCTTGAGTTGGGATCACATCGAGGATAGGGTCCTCGTAGGTCCATATTTGATCCAAGAGATGGACGAGAAAATGAAAACCATCTGTGCATAGTTGAAAGAAGTGCATGACATGTAATAGTATTTATGGTATTTTTTCAAAATTGCAAATATCGTTGGCTGCAAAAGTTTTTTTTTTTTTGTAAATAAAAGGTACATCATATTACTTCAAAGGAACAGAGATACATAACACGATGATAGCGCCATAGCAGAAGAGTCAAAGACCGAAACCCCCCATGACATAACCATACACCAACTTTCCCAATTACAGACACGAGCATCCTTATGAATGGATCTCTAATCAACAAAAAAGAGTTTTAACAGACTCCCCATACCAGGCTAGACAACTAGTAAACCCAAGATACAACAAAACGCCATGGGAGTGGAACTAATCCCAACAAGAACATAAATAACTAGTCGATAAAATTTCAAAGTTACAACAGCCTCAAAACAGGGCCATAACCCAAAACCATATAAGGCAGACAACCAAAAACGAAAGGACACCAAAAACTAAAGGCCAGTACCAGTCCGCGGCGCCTCTGAACCATCCAAATCTATGATCTTCAGAGTGTCCTGGTTCGACGCTAAAACCATAGTAGGAGTCCCGCTTTGCATAGTAGCGATAGTAGGCTTGGACGCATTTTGCTGAGGCTGTTTGCTGCTAAAAACTCGGTTCCCCTGATCATCCAGGTTTGGATAGGAAAAGGATAAGCCCAGCTTACGAGCAATTGCATCAATTTTTCAATGCATAAGCCTATTTTCAGCGTTGTGGGATTTCCACACTTTGACAGGCTCATCATCTCCGCTGCGTTTAGAACACCCATCCATCACCACATGAACCATCAGGTTCTTGGTAACCCAGTACAGCATAACCATTCTGTCATAGGACGACGCCCTACCAACCGTGTTTCCAGGATCAATAACCCAATCTTCCACTTCATTTCTCACGTCCTCAATCGGAAGGGCAAGAATTTCACTCCATAAATCCTTCTCCATGACCTCAATGTCATTCTTGACAGGACTAGGGATATGATCATGGAAGAACATAACAACATACTGAGCTCGGAATTGAGCCCGAGTAACACAGCCAGGGCCTCAGCCTTCTGGTTTGGGCTTGGCTTTTCCTTTCAGCAAATTACTAGCCTGACCCACTCTAGTGTCCCTTTTGGGAACCATGGAAAATACCAGATACAGACTAATCTTAGGAGGACGAGCACACATAAACCACACCCTGGGACAACCACTTAAACCGCTCTCAGCACACACACACAGAATATAATGGCCACTACCACACCAGAGATGATCCTTATGCAAATAGGTATCACCATATAAAGACCGGCGGGGAATGATGACTGGATCATAGAAATAAATGTCGACGTCCCGTAAGGATGTGATCTGTACCAGGGTAGTACCATTTCCAAAACCATGAATAATTAGGGCCATCATGAAAACAAGGTGGATTAAGTGCATATCCGACCAACGGATCGATCCACTCTTAAAGTTGTACTGCTCAATAAATCCCATAATACCCGATCTATGGGAGAAATCACTGCTCTTAAAAGGAGGTCTAATCAGCATGTGTCACTACCATGACCTCTGTCGTCCGATCGTCATAATACAGAGGCACATGTGTCGTCACACTTCCCAAGTGGCATCTATCAACATCCGCAGCTGCCAGTTGGAAACAATTACGGGCCCACACCCTATCCCTAAAACCGTCCATATGGCCTGAAGTATGACCGTCAACCTGATCCGCCCCCAAATTGGCTAGAAAATACGCTACCTTGTTAACCCCTCTATGAACATGGTGGAAGGAGATGGTGCTATTAACTCGAAGAAGGCGACCCAACGTGTCCAACCTATGAGAGAGCCGCCAGTTGGATGTGACATGTTCAATAGTTCTCCCATGCGTCAGCTTATTGGCCATGTTGATAATAATGGACGAATCTCCCTCTACTATGGCCGGAAATAAGCTGTCATGGTTAATCATCTGCACTCCATGAATCATACCATCAAGCTCAACCGAATTGTTGGTATCATGCCCTATGTGCCCAAAGAAGATCTGCAAAACCTTCCCTTCAGCATTTCTGCACACTCCACCATAACCTGTTGCACCAGGGTTACCATGCGAAGCCCCATCAAAATTAATTTTATACTCCGATTGGGATGGTGGATTCCAGACATTAGTGTTGAGGGGTTTACATATCCTCTCTCGTCTACGCAAGCCCAACATATCATCCCTGCCAAGACCCCAACCCTTAGCAATGAACATATCCTCCTCTGAGAGATTTCTATCTTCATCACTCCATTGCTTGTTTCTAATGGTCTCCTGAATATTGCGAACCACAGTGCCCCTGAATATTGCGAACCAAGGTGCCCCACACCTCCTCCTCACGGTGCTTTTTATCACTGGAAATTCTCCCATTTCATTCCTTCCAGAGATTCCAACAAACCATGCCAGGGAATATTTGCCAGATCAAAGCTAGAATAGGGTTACTAAAATATTTGCCATTCCATTTCTGAAGAGTCTGGGTCGGATTACCACGGATACGATCACTTTTGCGAAGCAATATGGATCCTCTATCCCAGATAAAAGAGGTAAAGTTGCATTCATCCAACAAGTGGCCCATGGTTTCCTCACTATTGTTGCACAGGGGACAGCAAGACGGACCCTGTATACCCCATTTCTTTAGATTTTTGCCAGTTAAAATTCTTTGCCAACTAATCAGCCAACAAAAGATCGCAACTTTAGGTCAGGGATTATTTTCCCATATTTTGTTCCAGGGGCCTTCTTCATCGACCTCCCTAGAAGTTTGCACATCATAAGCCTCTTTAATGCTAAAACACCTTTCTGTTGATAACCCTAGCGAAGCTTGTCAGGACTAGATCGTTTGCAGATGTATCGGTCATGGAGTGTATCAGCAAATGCTTTACCATCCTCCTCATTTAAAAATCCCGACCACCAGGGATGGTTCAACCAGGTCCTTTAAGTCTCCAAAGATGAGTTAGAATAATAATGACAGACCTTAATCTTATCTTCAGTCAATCCTTGGTTTCTAAGGTGCTGCCACCTCTGATCCATACATAATTTAGAGAATTGGTTCCATGAATCGTCCCATAAGTTAGCCAACTCACCATCCCCAATTTCCCAGAAACTGTGATCATGAACCAAAGATTTGCTTTTCTGAGCTTTCTCCCAAATATGCGAGCCAAGAATGCCAGCATTGAAATGGATAAGTTGGTTGGCCGGATGGTTTTTGGCGTATTTAACATGCCAGTGCTTAGCAAATGGCTCCTCCTTGTGGTTACACCATCGCCACCATAGCTTGGATCCCTGAATATCACTGATCACCTCCGTATCTCTAAGCCCCAGTCCTCCTCTCTCCTTAGGCCAAGACAGGGGTTCCCATTTGATCAAATCATATTTCAATTTGGCCTCCCTGCCCCCCCAAAGGAAATTGCGTTGGATCCCCTTGATAGCTCTGAGAATCGACTTAGGAGCAGAGAGAAGGGAAAATAGATAAATCGACATAGCTTGAAGGACGGATTTGACAAGTGTTAGCCGGATGGGAAAGTTTAAAGGTCTGTTAGTCCAACTGGACAACCTTCTTTTTAAATGATCCACCAGATCCTACCAAGAAATCCCACGAAGAGTGCCTTCTGAGAGAGGAGCCCCCAGGAATTTGGTGGGAAGAGAACCTTTAGAAAAATTGAGAATGCGCAGAATATTACGCTGCGTAACCCCAGGAGTATTGAAGAAGAAAACCCTGGACTTATCAGAGTTTACCTCAAGTCTAGAGGCTTTGGAAAAAAAATTTAAGCTTTTTTGAATACCTGGGCTTCTTGGACTGAAGGGTGCCCCATGAGCATTGTGTCATCGACAAATTGTTGATGGGTTTGTTTTTTCATCCCCTCATGAAGGTTTAAACCTCTGAACTCCCCAGTCTCCGACATGGAATGAATAAGCCGACCAAGCCCCTCCGCCATAAGGATGAAGAGAAACGGGGAGAGAGGATCCCCCTGCCTTATTCCTTGGGAGGCCTGCATAGGCCTGGTTGGAGAGCCATTGAGCAGAATGGAAAAGAAGGGGGTGGTAACCAAGTTCATTATCCACCTGAATCACTCCTCCCCAAACCCCATAGCCTCTAACATGCTTCTCATATACTTCCAACTTAATTTATCATAGGCTTTAGCAGTATCAAGTTTGATCATCATACTAGGTTTCTTGGTAATTTTCAGAGAATGAATAGTTTCATGAGCAAGGATGATACCATCCAAAATTTTCCTCCCTTCGACAAATCCTGATTGCTCGGGGCTAATCAAGACATGTAACAGAGGCTTCAACTGATTGGCTATAAATTTAGTGATAATCTTGTAGATAACATTGCATAAGGCAATGGGGCGGAATTTACTCGGTACCTCTGCCCCTTCCTCCTTGGGAATGAGGGAGAGAAAAGTAGCATTAAAAGCCTTCAAAACCCCACAGCTTATATGGGACTCTTCCACTATTTCAGCCACCTCATGTTTAAGTAAGTCCCAAAAGAAGTGAAAGAAGTTGGTGGTAAAACCATCAGGGCCTGGTGCTTTCCCTAGTGCCATCTGCTGCAGGGCTTCCTCCACCTCCTGTAAGGTAACCGGTTTTATAAGGATTTCATTTTGCTCATTGGTTACCATTTTAGGAATAAGTCTAGTTATCTGGGATATAGTGTTGCTTCTATCCACCCGATCCTCTTTAAGAATATCTTCAAAGTGATGGACGAGTTCATCAGTAATTTGCTGTCTAGAATCAGCCTGACTACCATCACTTTTACGGAGCTTATAGATCTTGGACTTGTGACGATTGTGGATCACCGAATTATGGAAAAATTTAGTATTTTAGTCACTCTCTTGAAGCCAATGATTTCTATATTTTTGCTTCCAGAAGATTTCTTCCTGTTGCTCCCTAGCCTCTAGTTGATTCAACAGGTCATACTCCCTCTCCTTAAGCTCATCAGTCGATCCTTCTTCCATACCTCTTCTCTGCAGCATCTCAAGCTCAGTTCCCACTCTGGCTTTGTCCTGAAAAATATTGCCAAACTCTTCTTTATTCCAGACTTTAATTTTGGCTTTGAGAGCCTTTAATTTCTGTTGGAACTGGTACATACTTGTTCCCCTGGGGGAACAAAATGCTACCACCACTGGACCACCAGATGTTTAAATTCCTTGTGCTCTAACCAAAACTGTTCAAACCTAAATGGTTCGACGAATGACATATTCGCCCCTCCCCACTGCAGGAAGATTGGCCAGTGAGCAGAGTCAGTTGAGGGAAGGACAACAGCATGAGCTTCATCTCCATCTCTGAGAATATCATCAGTGGTGAGAAAGCGGTCGATTCGAGAAGCTACAAGGTGGGAGCCTCCATGCTTATTGCTCCAGGTAAAAAGGCCATTACTAGTATCAATATCAATGAAGGGACTCTGGGAAATGAAGACCCCAAAAGCTTCCTGAAATTGATCCAAAACCCTCCTACCTCCTTTCTTCTCTTCAAGAGAGGAGATCAAATTGGAATCTCCCCCTAAGATCCACGATCCTTCAGTGGCTTGTTCCTTCAACCAGGATAGATGCTGAAGGAAATCCTTTTTCTGAGGGAAGGCACTAGGTCCATAAATATTCACCAGCCAACCCAACGATCCAGAAATATTATCATAAAACTTAACACTTAGACAAAAATGGCTGGCCGACCATTCCGACAGACATAGAGAGTATGGCTTCCAGAAGATAGCCATGCCACCCGCCGCTCCTGTTGCATCTAAAGCCATACACTCACTACCTTTCCAGGTTTTCTGTTTAACTTTTTCGAACGCCTCAGAACTGCATTTGGTTTCTTGTAAAAAAAGAATATCAGGTTTTTCCTATTGAATTTTCCTTGCGAGGGTTTTGATTTTCCTAGGGTGATTGCACCCCCTAATGTTCCAAGAGATTAGCTTCATTGAGTAACCTTTTGAACTTCAGCAAAGGTTGCCAGAATTGTAGGGTACTGGCCAGACTCAATTAGCTTAATTCCTATCTCAACTATCCTTTGTTTGTTAGATTTCCGTCCTCTTTTCAAATCCTCCCCTGAAGATTTCCTCTTACTGCCTTTCTGAGAATCCGGGGCTATACCTAACTGTTTCAGGACTTTAGCATTGATTATAGCATCCAACAGGAGTTCGAGTTGCCTCCAGGTGACATACCCTTTCCCTCGCTTTTCGCATTCTTGCTCGATCTTGTCCAGATTAAGCTCTCCCAATTCCATTTCCTCATCTTCATTTTCAATCGTGGCTTCCAAAAGAATTACCGCTTCAAGGGTTTTTTCTACACCCTCCATCTGATCCGTATTCTTATCATCCTTCTGATTACCGACCTCCTTATCTGTTTGCTGAACCTCCATGATCTTGAAAGGATTACTGGTTTCAATCCCTTTACCCAAGGGTTCCTTCCCAACTTTGATCTGACCATTAGGTTTGTTACGATGCTTATTACGAACCTGAGTGAACCCTTCTTTATCCTTCTCGCCAACTTGGAATTTTGTATGGAGAGAGGAAGAGGATAATACCTGGGGACAATTCCGACGGAGATGTCTGTATTCGTGACACTGGCGGCAGCGAAACAGAAGCTGCTCGTAGTCCAAAGGCTGGATCCAAGCTTCATATTCCCAATCCAAACTGATCGCCTCTGGAGGCTCTTTAGACAAGTCCATGTAAAGACATATCCGAGCATACACTGTGTATCTCTACTGCTTGGTTTGATCTTATATTTTAACAAACTCTCCAAATGTGTTCCCTATATCCTGCAAAATTTCAAGATCCCACTACTCACAAGGCAAAGAAAATAGCCGAATCCAGACTCGGGCTACAGTGACATCCTTTGTCTCCGGATTAAACCTTTCCTTCCAGGGTTTGAGGTATAATCCAGTTGAGAATAGGAAATACGGGCCTCCTTGCAGAATTCGATCATGATCCTCTATGATGAAGAAAATAATGGTGAAAAACCCTTTGGCTCCTAGTTGAAGCTCATAATGACCTTTTGGATTCCATGTGGAATTAATCTAGTTCACAAGATCTCTTTCTCTAGGCCAGACTCCCACGAATTTTCCTATTAGAGCTTTTTCACGCCAACTCTCTATCCATTCATGGATTTTTCCAGACTTTACCTATATAGAAGGAATATTCTTCGTTTGGGGAGGCATCCTCCCGGCCCCATCCTATGCTTTGGCCCTTTATCAGTTAAATTTGATTCAATGTGAGGATTTCCAGTCGAATCATTTTGTGGCCGCGAAATCGAGGGGTTTCTAGTCCCCATTGCAGGCGAATTGGGGAGAGGGCCCCTGCCCTAGACCGCCAGCGCGGTCAGATCCTGTCCTCTACACTCAGCTGCTGTCAAGCCGTGATTGGTAAGATGCAGAAGTGCCGCCAAACCCTAGACGAGGGTATCCGATAGAACCAACCTAAATGCTTTTGCTCCAAGAACCCATCCCTTCGGTCCTCTAATACCTTCGGTCCTTTGATATTGTATCCTTGTTGGATGCAAAAGTTAGCGATCATTGAACATCAGATATTTACATTGGCTAGGAAAATCATGTATAGATGTCATGTCTTGTATGTTGATTCCTTATAGTTTATGATGAATTTGGTATAAAAAAATCGATGATTAAATGAGTCGCACGTGTGGATTTAAGTAAGATAGTGTAAAGTTCATTTTCAGAAAATGTAATAATAGTCGACGAATGTGTAAAGGGTCGTGTAAGTTTATAAAGTGTTGAAAAAGAAGTAAGTTGGTCGTACATATGTCACACTTAGAAGGAAAAAATGTTGTGTCCGTGAAGGGCACTACATTTGGTATCAGAGCGAGGTTCAACTCTAGGATGTGTTCTCACCGCATTAATTGATGTCGTATATTTTCATATGGTAATTAAATGAGTTTGATATACTTTCTCATACCACTAATGCATGACTCTTCATGTTGATATACAGGATGGGCTCCGAGGGAAGAAGAGGGAGAAGAGGAAGGAGGACTCAGACATGGGGAGTTAAGATGCGCAATGCGTGAACCCATTCACCACCTCCTTCGTCACCATGAGGGAGCGATGAGACTCATATATCGAATGGGGAAGTGATAAACATGATGCATTCATTCCAAAGAATGTCAGATGCAGTGATTATTCAGTTTGACCAAGAAGGTAGAGGTGCCCTAGTGCCCATGGAAATAGTGTAGCCACCTCTGCAGAATAGTGCTCAGAGAGAGCCGGAGAAGGTCAAGTTTCCAATATTCCGGGGTGCCTTGGATGGCGTTATGGCTGAGGCATGGTTGGATAACATCACCATGTGCTTTGTGCTATGTAGTTATACCTCCAAAATGAAGGTACGCATGGCAATTTCCACTACATTTAAATAAGAGTGTTGTAAATTAAGGGATTACATGATACCAGTAGCAAAGCAATACATAACAAGATACACTATACATACATGCATAAATATATGATAAATAACACAAGTAATGGTGGTATAAGTAATAGGTTGTCTTATATTATGAGACCATCATACACAAGAAGCACCATTACATCTTCTAGCTCACCAGCCTAATATATAGTGTGGATAAGTAGTTATTCAGTTAAAACTTCCTAAATTTCTGGCCGGATAACCTAATCAACTCGAATGACTGAGCCTACTAATCTCTAGTTGGTCAGGAGGACCTAATCGGATGGCTAACTAGGATCCTCCAACAAAGAGCATGTGTAAGGGGTGTCGAATGTATGTAGTGATGGCTATGAATGATAAGACATATGTGGTAGATGTAAGCCAACATCCTATACTATCACAGTTCACTGATGTGTTTCCAGAGGAAATGTCAAGATTGTTTCCAATGCAGGAACTTGAGTTCAGCATTGAGCTCGAGCCAGGAATCAAACTGATATCTATAATTCCATACTGCATGACATCGCCAGAGTTCCAACAGCTACAGGTGCAACTTCTTGAGCTGTTAGACTTGGGGTTCATTCGACCTAGCATATCACCATGGGGTCCCCCATTGATATTCGTCAAGAAGAAAGATAGGTTGTGGAGGCTTTGTATTGACTATTGTCAACTGAACAAGGCTACTATAAGAAACCAATATCCTCTGCCTAGGATAGATGATCTCTTCAACTAGATGAAGGGGCAACAATGTTTTCCAAGATAGATTTGAGGTCAGGATATCACCAGTTGAGAATTAAAGAAGAAGACATACCCAAGACCCCGTTTAAGACACGATATGGTCCCTTCGAATTTATCATCATGACATTTGGGATGTCAAATGCACTAGGTGTCTTTATGAACCTACTGTACAATGTATTTTGGAAGCATTTAGACAAGTTTGTGCAAGTGTTACTAAACAACATCCTGATTTAATTAAGGAATGCCAAGGAGCATGAGGAGAACTTGAAGATGGTTTTGAGATGTTTGAGAGAGCATAAGTTGTATGCGAAACTATCTAAATGTTCATTCTTTCAGTTAGAGATCCACTATCTGGGACATGTAATCTCGGGATATGGCATAGCAATGGATCCATCCAAGATTGAGACAATCTTGGAGTGGCCAACACCGACAAGCTTACATGAGTTACAAAGTTTCATTGGATTAGCAGGGTACTACCGCATGTTTGTAGAAGGGTTTTCAAAGATTGCAGGTCCAATTATTGAGTTGTAGAAGAAGAATAAGAAATTTATATGGTCACAATTGTTGGAATATTTTATATTCCTTGGAAGGTAATAATGTCTTTGTACTATGTCGGAAGATATCCACAAACTTATGTCAAAGAGTAATACATGATATCCCATATTCATTATGGTAAAATATATTCTTGATATTCATTATTATATAAAAAGATGTTATTATGGAGAATTATATTATCCCACATCTAATATGCAAGGATAATTTTAGGGGCGAAATTTAGCCCATGGGCTGTTTTCCAAAAAAAGATTCGCCAATTTGCATTTTTTGAAGCCCCATTTCGCCCCATTTTGATGGGCTAAACTTTTTTCACTCTAAAAATCGCCAAATTATTATATAAACTATATAAAATCATTATAAATTGAAATAATTTTAGAAAAATATCGCCAAATATTTTATAGTTGACATTTTAAGAATTGGTAAGATTCGCCAAGGTTTATACACTTTTAAATAAGTATGTGTCCTTAAAATTATCCCTGGTAATATGTGAGAGTAATTCCTCCTCATCTCTTAGTATATAATAGAGTTGAGAGAGTCACATCACTCATCATGATCTATACTTATTCACACAAGTACTGCTATATTGTATTGGGGTTATTGACATTGCTCTCTTGTAAGCTTGAGGGATATGTTATGGAGATAATAGAAGACTACTTTCCCGTGGACGTAGCCCAATTGGGTGAGCCACGTATGTCTGGTGTACTCTTTTCTCTTGTTCTTTTTTTTGTTCTTATTGCTGATATATTATTGTTTTGCATAGATAGGTAAGCTAGTTTAGTTAGATCCATATCTCTGACTTGGTATCAGAGCTTGTTGCTATGATCTAGCACCTTCTATTGCTTTCAAACAATATTTTATCATTTGGGCATTGTTTATTTCTTGTAAATTTGCTTTCTATCTGGTAGCCATTACGCTTCTCTTCACATCTGGGCATATTTCTGCAGTTTTTTTACTTCTAACCCTAACCTTGTTGTGTAGATTTTTGCAGAAAATTTTCAAGATTTTCTTGATTTTATTTTTGTAGATCTATATGATTTTTGGATTCTCCTCAAGGAGATCTATATTCCGGTTGTCAAAATGACCGTTCTCGTCCAAGTTTGGTAGAATTTGTGCAGATTTCCATGTTCGGCATATTTGACACTGTTTTCGGCCTTAAACTGGACACTAGCGACTTTTTCTTTGCAGAACCCGTGATTAACCACGATTGTTCCTACTGCGAACCCGAGAATACACTGCAGACTCGCGGCATCTCAGTGTGCAGACCCGTGTATGCTTTGGCATACTCGCAATTGTTCCACTGTCGAACTCGCTTTTACTTCAGTTTATTCACGACCCTTCCTGTGCTGAGATCGTGAATGCTTCGGCAGATTCGCGACCTTACAGTGCAGAGACCCGCAAGTAGCCGTGACTCCATTACACTGCAACCCGCGAGTAGCCGTGACTCCATTACACCGCAACCCGCGAGTAACTGCGACTCTTGCCATACATAACTCGCGTTTTTTCAGTGCTATTCGCGAGTCCACTGTGGCAACCCGCGTGTGACTTTTCTTAGCACTTTTCAAAAGGGTTGTAAGTAAAAGTTTCTTTCCCTTACTATTTTCTACTGTGTTTTTACAGTTCAGTATGGTAAAGTATATCAATTTTATGTTATTCACTTTCTTTCTTTTGTCATTTCTAGCATTTGGTTTCTTGTCAATATTTCTATCATTATGATTTCAAAAGTAACTTCTGTTCCTGAACTTGTTGGTCCTAACTATCTTGCATGGAAGAGAAAAATGATTGATGTTCTCAGGAGTAAGAATCTATGGAGGATTGTTAATGGTGAACACACGAAACTTGTTGATGCTCAAGCTTTGGCTATATGGGAAGATAAATGTGATCAAGCAAGAGGGCTCATTGGTCAAACAGTTTCAGATAGTCTTCAAGTAAGTATTGAGGCAGAAGACAACCCCATTGAGGTATGGAAATTCTTGCTTCTTTATTTGATCAATCATATGATGTTTCTGCTTATTACCTTGAAAAGAAGATTTTTGAGCTAGATCCTACTAACTTTGAAAAAGTAGAATTATATCTTGATGAAGTGAAAACTTTAAATGAAAAATTAAATAATTATGGTAATGATTACAAGAAAACAAACACTGCTCTTATAATTCTTGTAAACAAAAATTGCCATCTTGTTTTGATATGTTCATTCAAACTAGGAATAGAGCTCTTGAATTGTCTTCAAATACCATAAAACCTACTTTTGATTATTTTTGTAAATGATTGATAAATGAGCAAGAAAGGTTAATTGTTTTAGGACAACTCTCACCTAATATGGCTCTTATGGCACATAATCCTAAATTTTTTAATAATGTTAAAGGTTCTAATTCACACACTTCAAATCATACTAATAAAGCCCATCATGAAAATAGTACGAAGAAGAAAGTGTATGATCCTTGTAAGCATTGTGGTAAAACTAATCATCTTGAAAAGAATTGATTTAAAATGAAACGTTTAATGGCTAAAGCTAAAAAGAAAGATTCTAATGAATCACAAGTAGCTTTAAGTGCCTCTGTTGTTGTCATCTAGTAGTTCCTTTTCTAATGTTTAATGACTAAATTTGCTTTTTTGTTGTTCATGCTTAATCATGTCATGTGTATTTTGTTCTTGAGCAATTTTTATAAAAGCAATCTAATATTTGTCATTTTTTGTGCTCACTATTTATATGTTGTGGTTGACACTTAATGTGTAAAAGTAACTTCATTTTCCTTAATTTTCAAGTTAATATTTTCTTTGATCATATCATGTTGCCATTTTTTATATGATGTTTTCTAACCTTTGGTATATAAGCATTTTCATTTATGTATGAGCAACTTTATTTTATGATCTTTATATGCTTTAATCTTGGAAGTTCATGTGTGCAGATAAGTTCTCTGTTTACGTTTCCATCTTATTCCAGAAATAATGTAGCACCATCTTCCACTATTAAAGTCATGATGTTCATCTGTATGATATCACTTTCGATGTATAGACCATTGGGGTCTTGTTTCTTCGATGTTTGAAGTCTTCTACATATATTTATATTGCACCTTGATTGGAAGAATGTCTGCTATCCGCATGTATATTGGCCATCTGGGTATTTTGTACACTGTTGTGGTGTTCTTAGCCACATGTTCTGTTGTATCAGTTGTCAGAAGGTATCTGTACACTGGTGTGGATGTTATATCAGATTTCTTCAGCTATCAGTTCTGGTTGTGATGATTCTTGTGGTGATCGAGGCACTTTGTTGTTGGATTGCACCACATGTTTATTTCATCACACAACCTGGTTCGTGTGCAATTTCATGGTTCAGTGAGAAGCGGTTGTTCTTCATCAATTCCATCAACCAAAGTGTTCTTCTTATTTGCAGCTTTGGTTCTTCTGGAAGTTGTCATCAAGGGGGAGGAGTAATGACTCCTTCCTTCCTTTGTTAGTGGGATTTTATCCCAGCCATTATTAAGGGGGAGTGTTGGAATATTTTATATTCCTTGGAAGGTAATAATGTCTTTGTATTATGTCGAAAGATATCCATAGTCTTATGTAAAAGAGTAATACATTATATCCCATATTCATTATGGTAAAATATACTCTTGATATTCATTATTATATAAAGAGATGTTATTATGGAGAATTATATTATCCCACATGTAATATGTGAGAGTAACCTCATCTCTTAGTATATAATAGAGTCAAGGGAGTAACATCACTCACCATGATCTATACTTATTCACAAGTATTGCTATATTGTATTGGAGTTATTGACATTGCTCTCTTGTAAGCTTGAGGGAGATATTCTGGAGATAATAGAAGACTACCTTCCCATGGACATAGCCCAATTGGGTGAACCAAGTATATCTGGTGTACTCTTTTCTCTTGTTCTCTTTTTTGTTCTTATTGTTTTGCATAGATATGTAAGCTAGTTTAGTTAGATCCATATCTATGACTATAACACTATGAGAAAGTGATTGTGAAACTTAGGCAACTATTGACAAAAACCCCAATACTGAAGGTACCAAACATGGATCAAGACTTTTTGGTTTGTACTGATGCTACAAAGGAAGGGCTAAGAGGCGTATTGATGCAGGAAGGTAGACCAATTGCTTATGCTTCCAGGAAAATCAGACCGCATGAGGAAAACTATGGGACACATGACTTGGATCTTGCGGCCATAGTCTATGCGTTGTGGTTATGGAGACACTATTGGTTGGGAGGAAGTTCTAATTGAAGACAAATCACCATGGGTTGCAGTATAGTTTTACTCAGAGTGACCTCAATGCGAGGTAGAGGAGGTGGTCAGAATTAATGAGTGAGTATGATTTTGATATCTCATACATCAAATGATAATGAACAAGGTGGCTAGTTCCTTGAGTTGAGGCTTCACATTTTCTCAGTGTTTCCACTTAAGACAAATTTTCAAGAGAAGATACTAAAGTTATAACTAGACGACAGTTGGTATCAAGAAGTTCGGATCGAGCTAGATAATGGAATCATGAGGGTTCCTAAATATAAAGGGTACACATTTGAAGAAGATGGATTGTTGAGATGAAACCATAGGATGTATATGCCAATGAACAAGGAAGTTCAAAACTTTATTCTCTCCAAAGCTCATAGGGCAGCATATATAGCGCACCCAGGGGTTAAGAAGATGAACGCAAATTTAAAACCATTAATTTTATATCATGGTATGAAGAAGGATGTTAATTATGTGGCAAGGTTCCTTGAATTCCAGCTAGTGAAGGTTGAGCATCACCATCCGATGAGGTTATTATAGCCTCACACCATCCCATAGTCAAAATGGGAGGTGATATCTATGGACTTTATAGTTGGATTTCTGATGACCTCTAGGAGGCACGATTCCATTTTTGTCACAGTGGATACATCGACCAAGAGTGTGCACTTCATTCCGGTAAAATTTACATACTAAGCATTGAAAATAGCATGAGACTTCGTCAACGAGGTTGTAAGATTGCATGGCATACCTCGAAAGATCATTTCAGACAAGGGGTCAAATTTTAGAGGAAGATTTTGGATGAGATTCCAGGAAGCTTTGGGTACGCAGCTGAACTTTAGTACCACATACCATCCCCATACAGATGGTCAAACATAGACAGTCAACAAGTTTTCGAGAACATGCTACTTATGTATGTGATGGACCAATAGAGTCATTGGGAGGAATATCTACCATTGGTAGAATTTGCTTACACCAATTGTTATCAGAGTTCGATATAGATGGAACCGTTTCATTTCCTTTATGGTAGGCCTTGTCGAACACCCTTGAGTTGGGATCACCTTGAGGATAGGGTCCTCGTAGGTCCATATTTGATCCAAGAGATGGAAGAGAAAATGAAAACCATCTGTGCACAGTTGAAAGAAGTGCATGATAGGTAAAAGAGTTACGTCGATGCACACCAGATAGATCGAAGTTATGAGGTTGGGGATGAAGTGTTCTCCTGGGCTAAACCACAGAAGAGTTCAATCAAGTTTGGCAAGGGATCCAAGTTATCACCATGATTTGTGGGACCATTTGAGATCATTGAGAGATTGAGACCGGTTGCTTACCGTCTTGATTTTCCATCATTGTTGAGTCAAATACACAATACTTTTCATGTTCTGGTCTTATATCACTATATTTCAGATCCCTCTCATGCTATTGAATTGAGTGAATTGCATATTTTGGACAAGAGGGCCTTTGTGGCCAAGCCGATCCACATATTGGACTGACAAACTCGACAACTTAGGAGTATATTAGTAGATCAAGTGAAAGTCCAGTGGGACAGCTATAGTCCCACCTCAACAACTTGGGGGAACACATTAGGGATGCACTAGCAGTTTTTGTACTTGTTTTAGAACTTTGGGATGAAGTTTTCTAAAGGGGGGTGTATGTAGCACCCAAAGTTTTGCTTTATACTTGCATTACTATGAGATACTATTATTTGAGGGCATTGAGTCTCAGATGACCCAATTGTGTGTGGATTTAGACTAGGATTATTATGCCATGTAATATTTTTGAGGGAGTTCAATGACAAATGACTAGGCCATGTGTGGAAACTAATACTTTGATTAATAAGTGGGATCTTTTAAAGTTATATATTTCAAATTATGAGATGATGATGATGTGTTTATATTGCTATAAGTTATGAAATGATGATTTGATGATGATCAAATGTTTATGATGCCATGAAGTCATGAAACAATAATTAAATGGATATGAAAATGTCATGTATAGTATGTACTTTTGATGGGTTGTCGAGTGTGATAGGAAAATACAGATACATGTCATGCAAGGTGGCATCGATACAACGTGAACTCCATATTGAGTCAGGGTATCCATGGCAGGTGATGTTGACATGATATAATTGATATATTATGCTTTATTTGGACGGATTTGATGTGTGTAGTTTTTTACGTGTAGGTATTGGATTACGATTTCCAATCGGTACACATCAAGTAATGGGGTTCAATGGGAAGATGATGTAAGACTAGAGATTACTCCACATGGTGAGTTGAAAAGCAAGAGAGGTTGTTGTTTGTCAGATGCATGTTTCCATGAGGGTAGGTCACATATTCATTCACTCTCAAAGCTTAGACTGGGAGGTGCACAATAAGAACTCGACCTTATTCCCCACGAACCATTAGTCCTCCAATAAGGTTGGATGGACTGAGCTAACAAGGTCTCAGTTGTCGTACTAGTCCCCACCAGGAGAGGGATATTTGAAGGGCATGCATGAAGCATGACACCCTTAATATGCTCGTCACAACGAAAAATGAGACAATAAAAATAAAACACTAAAGAATTTGTGTTTTAAAATAATTAGATTATTGCAAATTTATTATCCATCATGCACACACACAAAGCTAAGATAATTTATTAAATGCAAATAGGAATTAAATTGTGAATAAACAAAAGAAATAAATTAATTAATTTTGAAAAATAGTAACACCACACACACAAGTAAGAGAAAAGTGACACTTAGAGGGGGCGAGTAATAAAAGAAAAATTAAATTGATAATTCTAATTCGACATGTGCATGGATAAGATGCATGACATGTCTCAAAAAACTATAAAGAGACGGAGAGGGCATGAGGCTCTCATATTTTTATACCCTATTGTTGGACGGAATAGATTATGTTGGACTTACAGTGTGACTATTCAGTGTTTGGTTCGTTATTGTATGAATGAGGTTGGGAGCCTCTTAGTAGCAATCTACGACTACGCTAGTGATTTCTTGCATTTAGCCTTGTTGCGACTTGGGGTCCCGCAGGAAGAAAAGTACCTTTTAGGAATAGTAGGGTGGTTTCCGGTGAATATCCGACGTTTGGAAATTGATGCAAGAACATGTGGCGGATCTTCGACAATTTCTACAACCTTTGGCACTCCATGACAAAGAGAGTGACACGTTAGTTAGTATGATTATAGTTCCTTAATTTCCATTTATTGTATACCTATTATTATTAATGTTGGTTCCAAATCTGCAACGAAAAAGAATTTATGTATTCTCCATTTTTATTAAATTACATCTTCTTGGAATTTCTTTGGATTAGCTAGTTGCACGGTTGAATAAGTATAACTTGTTTAATTTTCTGCATTAAGTCCTTGTGAAGATTTCAACCTGGTATCTGCATGGAATAAATTTTATAAAAGATTTCAACCTGGTATCTGCATGGAATAAATTTTATAAATGGTTTACATTCTGCAATAGTTTATGAAGAAGTTTAGATATGTTCTCCGTACCGTAAAATAATTATAGATTATTAAATATCTGCAATAAATTCTTAGGAAGGCTTGGATATGACCTCAACACTTGAAATAGATTCTCGTGAGAATTTCGATATGCTTTCTATACTATAAATTATTTATGATTGTTTATCAATTGGATCTTGCATTATAAATATAATTATGAATTGCTTACCCCTCCAGTAACTTTTGCGAAAATTGTGTCTAACCTTCGGGGCTATAAAATGTTTATAAATTGTTTAAATCTACTTTTACTTGAAGGTTTAAAGTGGTTAGAGTTAATATGGATTATTTACTATTGAGAGGATGTAATGTTAAATTTGTGGGAGAGATTTTGGGAAGTCTTTTACTATCATGATCAATTGAAAAGTTAAAAATAGTTATGTTATTCATAAATTAAAAATGGAATGGACATGTTGAGTATGCCTTTATGGTTGTTTACAACTTGATTATTTAAAGGGGTTAGTTTTATTTAAATAATTTATGACATCTATGGGAATTGGTTATAAATTCGATATATATCATTTACATAATGCTTATTATAATTAGCAGTTTTAAATATTGTGCGATGGAAGCATGACTTGATTGATTGTACCTGAGGTGAGTTGTACTATTTTTATAATGCTTGATATTATTAATGTTTTATATCATAAAGTTAGCCTTTGATGTGTCTCTTAGTTTTGAAGGAAAAATAATCCTATTATTATTTAGGTGAAATAATAATAGTATTTATAGTATTTTTCCAAAATTGCAAATATCGTTGGTTTTCAAAGTTAGCGATCATTGAACATCAGATATTTAGATTGGTTAGGAAAAGCATTTATAGTCATTGTGTCTTGTACGTCGATTCGTTATAGTTTACGAATAATTTGGTATAAAAGCATCAATGGTTAAATGAGTTGCATGTGTGGATTTAAGTAAGATAGTGTAAAGTTCATTTTTGGGAAAATGTAATAATAGTTGACATATGTCCCAATGGTATTCAATGGATGGTATGTGTAAATGGTTGTGTAAGTTTATAAAGTGTTTCAAAAGAAGCAAGTTGGTCATACATATGTCGCACTTAGAAGGAAATTTTGTTTTGCGTCCGCAAAGGGTGCTACATCTTGAAACTCTTCCCCTCACTCTCCTTCTACAATCTGCGACAAGAAGGATGAAGTGGAAGTTGCTTACATCTTCCTTCAATGTTTCTCCTTCCTCCGATGAGCAGATCAATTCTTCCTTAACTTTTATCTTCATGAAAATGGTCTTGGAATTCACAACCTCTTCCTTTTTCCATCAAAACCTAGGCCTTCATGTTTAAACCTTAGTTTAGCTACAATATGTTAGGAATAGAATCGTAGCGAAATACAAATAAAAATTAAAGTAGAAATAAAACATAGAAGAACACAATACAAGAGAGATACCAATATACGTTGTTCACCTGATATGGGCTACATCCATGGAGAAACAACCAATCTTTCCTTTATTCTGTCCAACAAAATGAAGGGATAAAACCTACATCACATCCCCCGCAACCTACTCTTCAGTATTTCGCTGTCTCTACCACACTCTACACAACCATATACAATGGCTTCCTAAAAACAGGGTTTCCTTTTAGGGTAAAAAGCACCAACATAACTTCTACCATTTGATCTGTGACCTAATGATGAATGGTCTAGATTGATTATGAAATTGCAATATTTTACAAGGAAATTTTTCCAAAAAGATCTCTTTGAGGCACTGTCCCCAAACCCCCACTAGGGGGGATCCAAAAGGTTGTCACTACCCCCTCGAACCCCTTGCTGTTGAGAATTGGGATCAAAACATGGATAAAAACAAGACCTCTAAATCATGAATATAATTAGGCTCCACTACCAACACAATAGGGCTTAGGATTCCTTCATTTCTCTTGCTTATCCCTTGTCCATTGTATCCCATATGCCTTAAAAATCTCGATCCAATGCCTTTAGTATGCTTCTCAAATTCACCAAATTGATCTTGTGAAGTGTCCAAAGAAGGTGAGCTTACCAAAGTTATTTTGGTTAGAGTGTTAGCTTCAACAATGGAAATGGAAGGTGACTTTGCTTCTTGGTGATCTTGAACTACCTCTTGTAGCTTTGCTAATGCCTTCTCTTTCTATGCCAATTCCTAGTGTAGTTGAGTTTGTCCTCATTCCAATTGTCCAGTTGTGTGAGTTTCTCTCCCAGTTGCAAGAGCCACAATATGTTCTTGTCCAATTTTTCCCTCATGGTAGTGAAGGAGTCCTAGCGTGTGGCAATTTATTTTTTCAAATCCTCTGCTTTCTACCTCCAATAATTGCTTTCCTCTTATATCTACCTATGAAGTCTCTGAGATCTTCTAGCTTCTCTCTCTTCAAGGATTTTCCCATGGTGAAGTATGTTTTCTTTTCCAAGTGTTGGAAGCTATGTCAATGTTGTTTGGAATTTTATCCTATGAATAGGGAGAGGTCACCAACATAATGAACAAAGATAATTTGACCTAAATGACTTCGTCTATAGGTTTAGAAGACTCACAATCAATCATCAAACCACTTAGAAGACTCTAACAAACAAATATAAGTTGGATAAGATATTATAAGGAAGAGGAGTATGTACCTTTTTCAAAAGTTGATCCTAGATACAACTTGGCTTCTTCTCTAGATTTGTTCCTTAGTTCCCAATTCCAAATTGCAAAACAAACAAAGCTTCCTTCCTCAAACAATTTTGACTATACTGAAGAATTTGAATAACTTTACAATGTAAATAGAACATAAACTACTTAATCAATTTCAGTGTAAACAATGAAACATTATTCAAATCAACAACCAACATATGGAACACATGTTTAGGGGAGGGAAAGATGTCGAATTTCAATTATGAAAATGAAATAAGTACAAATCATACCTTATTACTACCAAGCACCTTATTGAAGTTGAACATCCGGTCTCTTTTCTCTTGCACTCTGAAAATCCCACTCCGATCTACTGAATGTATATAGGGATGAAGTCACTTGAGGGTAGTAACTTCCACAGTTAGGGATATATAGATCAGCAACAAGGGCTGCTAATATGGATGGGAATGAGGGATGTGATGAGGAGTGATTCTTCTAGCATTATGTTGCTATCTCGGGTGTCCCCTCCTTGGACCATCTCATCTCCTTTTAAGTTTGATGGAGATAGTTGAATTCCAAAGCTTCAAAACTTGACTGCTATTTGTATTATCAAGCCCATTTGAATAGAATCTCTATTTCTATAGATTCAAACTTCAACACTACACCTCTATCCATTCAAAAATATAACAAGGCGAGATGTACATATGACTATTATGATGCCAAAAAAAAGTGGCATCACCCCAACGTTACAAGCAAGCTACCAAATGCCATCGATTATAGGGATAAAGGTTTCTCATCTGATTTATTTACATTTGTGGGTTGCAAGTGCTTACAAGGTATTATAACTCTTCCATATAGTGTTCAAGTCAGTTCTCTCATTCTTGGGGTTTAACTAACCAAACAATTCATTTCCAGATTCATATTTTCCTTTGCTTAGGTTGATTCCATCTAGAGGTCAAACACATTTTAGATGACACCATCCCAATTGAGAGGATTATATCCGACTTGCTTCACAGATCAACCAAACATTTATTAGAAGCATGGAAATTTGTTCCCAATAATAAACATGCAACCAATCACTTTATAAAACAAATGTCGAATTAAGTAATACATTTACAATAATTCCATTGAAAATCCAAAAATACAATTACTCAATGATATTTTTCTTATGCCCCTATGGGACGTCTAAATGTAGACCCAATGCAAGGAATTTTTGATAAGTATTTGGTGGTTTACAAAGGTTATGGTTTATTAAAAATTTGCCGCCAAGAGAGAAACTATGTATTGCATGCACAACAACAAATCTAGAAGCCTTCCTTTTCATAAATAACTCTTTGTCATTGGAATGTTCTTCAAGGAACAATTTGCACTAAATAATGAGGACCTAGAGTTATTTATGAACCTTGTAATGTTCCCATGAATTTGCGGATGACTATTGATATATAACAACTTTTCCTATTTCCAGAAGCATAACCGTTCATCCACATACTATACATGGATATTCTATGTTTGTATTTAACAATATTCAAGTAATCAAACCGAATATAAAGAGGACCGCAAAATGGAATAATTGGTATTGATTGTTTCGGAGGAACAAATACATGTGAAAGGATAAAAAATCCAAGATTTGCAACATCTATTTTAGATTAGGCAATCTGGTTTCCAACATCGGTCATAGGCATGGAAGATGACCAAGCACCATAGAAAGCATGATTGTAACAGGTTTGGTATTTTCTTTGCAGATGGATAGGAAGAGGGAAGCCATAGCTACCTTCCAACATTTGAACTGATCTTGGTGTGTAGTTGGACATTTTTTCTCTCAACTCATACAAATTTTTGGATCTCTTAGTAGAGATGTTTTGGGTAATATTGATACCATACTTTGTCTCACTGAAAGTCTCCATTGAATCAATAGAAGGAGACGGGTTGTTCAATTTAAGACAAAACTTAGTTGATATGGCTTCCAAATTTTCAAAAAAGAATCATATGGAAGTGTTATTACATGTCTTTTGTATATTTCCTATTGGATTGTTGACCACAATGGGAGGTACTAGACCATAAAATTTGGGTAGTCTACCATTAATATAATGGGACAATGTGACACATCGAGGGTTCTCCTTCAACCCTTTACATTTTAAACAACCACATACTATTGGGTTGTCATAAAAGAGACCCAATTCATGGTGTAGTACCATTGACTGAGGTTGGTTGTTGGGAGATGGCAGGTTAAAATGACTATCTATTTTAGTCAAACATTTGCTTGTGGTATCTTTCCCCTGATAAGAGCTTGCATCATTTTTTATTTGGTGGAATATCTTGCACATCCGAAATTGATTCTGAATCGTGTTCCTACAAAATTCAATGAACAATTATTCAAATGCATGTGCATAAGTAAAACAAATTCAATCAGATAAATGAATCATAAAAAAATCTAGACTTACTACAAATGGTAGGGGAGAACTTAAAGAACTTGCAATGATATGGAATAAGTTGGAATTTGAAGAATTGGACACTTGATATTATAACCTTTCTACCATGCATTTGATCTGAAACCATCATTAATAAGTGAATAAATTCTTAAAAAAAAGATTGGGAAGCATAAAACAATCTAACTTCAAACAAAATTTTGAATGGATTTTAAAATTTATCGGTGTGTTCTATTATTTTGTGATGCACTGATGGTTAATATATATAAGTCCCACTAGTGTGCAAAATCATGATATTCACCAAAGAGTGAGCTCTGTTTTGAGCTCTTCAAAACAAAACCTGTATTGGAATTCTTAATGATACTAAGAGGGGGGTGAATCAGTATCATGCGCAGATTAAACAAATTTTCACTTTAAAATTATGCACCAATTCCTACTTAAATCACAACAATAAAAGACAAATGTGCGTAGAGTAATTGAAAATTAACTATATATATATGCAAAATTGGATTACAATTACATAGATAGATGGGAGACACCAATCTCCAATGATTGAGCACACCAATCCTCTAGGTAAGCACCAACTTATTATGTTCAGGCACCAACCTGAGAAGAGACCACAATCTCCTTTCCTTTCCTCGTCTTGTCACCCTAAGATATAGAAGTAGAATTCCTTCAGTCACACTACCTTCTGATTTGCGCACACATCTTCACACTTGTCTTGTTCACTGTTTCACTTTATTTTGTGCAACATAACCTTACATATTTTCATAATTTATCTTATAACATAAAACATAACCTTACATAATTAACAACAATTTCATTTACATTAACATCATTAACATTCTTAAAAAATAATTATTTAATCTATTTCTTTGCTTATCATCATAAATTGTTAGATGGAAATAATCCAAAACACAAAACACATAGTATTCCTGGTCAAATGGGATTGATTGTGGATCATATCCCCAATTACACTGTTGTATTGAAAACAAATTCTAATCAGAGCTTCAAATCATAAGACTTAAAAGGAACTTGGCCATATATAAGCATAGATAGAACGCTAGAAAAGCATAGAATCCAATGTTTTTTTACCGACACTACCCAACTTCTGCACAACTGCTTCCAAAACACAGAACAGAGATAAGAAGGCTCCTCTAGCATTTGTGCTCCCTTCATTGTCTGCCATCTTAGACATTGTTGCTTCTTTATAAGAAGATGAGCAAAAATGCCATGCCTTCTCAATGATATATTTAATAATGTGAGGAAGCTGAGCCAATGCATGTGGCCCAAGTTCAGAAACAAGAGAACCTATGCAATGCAAGCAACCTAAGAAATGACTAAAATGCGCAACAGTTAGGCTCAAATTCATGACATTTTGTAGATGTTGGGTAGCATCTTGGACCTTTTCTACTTGCAGTTCATAATGGTGTGAAACAACTCACTTTTCAAAATTAAAAAAAAGAAGAAGAATGTGATTACAATATACATGCACAAAGCTCAATTTCCAGTTTTGTGTTTCTAGGGTCACAACTCAAATGTGAGGTAGAAGTGTTCTCGATTTCATCTCAGTTATAACATAATGTATTCGAAGAGATAGTCTTTCTACTAGATATTTAAAAGATTATGCGGCTCCAACATTATGTCTTTCTTAGTATTTAGTCCTCGGAAATCCACCTTTTATTCTAGCATTCCCCATGAAAAGATGATAATTTTTTTATTATCTAACCATTCCCCCATCGTGAAATTTATATTTCTCGCATCATCTCTTTCACAAGTACAAATGGTTAATTAGCTCTGAAGTGAACAATAAAGACTGAAAACGTAAATGCAACAAGATTCTTCAGAGCAAAGAATTTTGGTATTTTTTCCTTAAACTAATTTTACAAGATTGTAAAACATAATGTCTCATGTATAATTTGATGGCTGAGATAAATTGTTCACCATTCAACACATAACAAAAATGGTAAAGGTAAACAAAAATGGAAATGTCTGCATTATTAGTAGCAGCTTTTAACTATAATATATAAGGAGGGCATTTTTTTTTCTTCTGAAGGTAGTTTAAAATTTTTGTAGGTAGAATCTAGCCTCTAAAATGAAATTTTATTGCAAAATTTCAAAAATTCACATGTACATTCCTGAGAAACTGATACAAATATCCTTCCATTTTTATGAAAATACCCTTATTTCGATGGCCTGTTAGACTAATCTCTTAAAAATGGCTCTAACCCAAATAAAATCAGTAGATGCAATGAAACTTAAAATTACATAAAGTTGCATTTCAATATGATCATAATGGATAAATAGATGTGATCCAACAACGATAATCACTTACAGACACATTGACTCCACTGTGCTAACAGTTGAGAAAAATTCCATTTCCAAGCTAGCTATGGATTCACCCTCCTTTCCCTCCAAGAGCCTTCATATTCATCAACCTATAGATAAAAAGAATCTTTGGATCTCTTCCAGCTTTGAGTCTCTGGGAAGCACGTCAAATTGGGGATGTAAGGATGGGGTGGTTATTTTCCTTTAACCCATTTTGTTCTCATAGGGTGACTGGCATGGTGCTATTCTCTCTCCCTATATTCTCTGCCTCCATTACTTTAACCAATGCCCCTTCCTATGATATTAATGGATCGATTGATTCTTCAACTAGCTCAAATGCAATTGTTGTTATCTTTGTTTTTGATGGATCAACGTTTTGGATCGATGAAAAAGAGGGGCAAGCATCACTGATGCCAGCTCTTCCATTGGTACTTCAACAAGATCTGCCCCTAGTACTGGGCACTCTACCTTCTTTGAACCCTTACGAAGATTTCTAGCCGCCATTTACTCTTTAACTTCAAGATCTACTCCTTGATATGGTTCTTAATCTTTGAACTTCATAAGCATAATATTTAGTATGGAAATTACAAAACAAAATTTCGATAATAATGTATCATGAACTGTCGATTCTATACATAGTGTGGAAGAAAATGAATTGGTAGATATATCTCTACCAGTTTGTTGTATCTCTAATAAACTATGGCTATCATGTACACTAAAACTAATTTTCTATGGGCATGTATATGCAAGCAACAAGATCACAAAAACCTGATTAAAAACCACACACACACACACACACACACATATATATATATATTATACATAAAAGGGAAGGGGTGTCCCGCTCGTAGGGAATGAATGCCATCTGAGGGAGGATTTATTGTGTTCAGTTTCTTATCTGTCACGGGTTAGATTGTGTTTAATGAAAGCCTCATAAAAAATATTCATATATTTGAACTAATTATTTTTTTAAAACTTGATTGATCCTACATTTTTATTGACTGTGCCCCATTTTTACATGGTTATATTACACGACCAGAGTGATTGATCAGACACTACATTAAGGTTGTGGGTCTCGATAAGGTTCCATGTTGTAATGGTTCTTGGGTTTCATAATCACTCCACAATGTAAAGTGTTTGATTCTATCAGTTTGTCGGTTTGTCAAGATTTGGGTCCCCACACATCCATTGGACCATTAAGGGATGAGATAACAAGTTCATTCCTCACTTTCCTTGAATCTAGTTGGTGCAGTTATGTTTCACCGACACCTTCAGTTGTGAATGACCAATTATTGCTTGTGAAACGTATAAATAAATCCGTACTCTCCTCATTCATGCATTTGTACATTCGAGAGTCTAGGAGTAGAGAGATTCTAGAGTTGAGCTCTGCTATATGGTCTTCTATTACACTACCTTAGAGATATATAGAATCAAAAGTTGAGTCTTCCTAACAAAAGATTCACCAAAATGTTACAAGGTTTTATAATTCGATGAAAGATTTGCCAATGTTTTACAATATTTAATAATTCAATGAAATATTTTCCAAGATTTTACAATATCTTATAATTTAGTGAAACATTAGTGAAAAAATATATATACACATATTATATTATTGATAAAATAGCCTTCAAATTTTCCTATATATGAAGGGGATTCCCCCATTTATTATGCATATAAATTTTGGGGGGGGTTTCTTAAAATTATCCCTATATGTAACCCTACAGCAAATCACAGATATGTGGAAAATCTGAGTGTGAGCCCACCACTTTTTTTCTTTTAGCAAAGCACCACAAGAGCATCAACAATCTGTAACTCTACCACAAACACTGGATCTGTGGCAAATCTAAGTCTCTTTTGCAAACCTCCCCCAATTTCTTTTCCCCAATTTTTATTTCCAACCAATTTGCTTCCCTCCATTAAATTTGATTTTTAAAAAAAATATCAATATTTCTATATAATAAATAATATACTCTTTCACTATATTATATTTTTATATTAAAAATATATTATATATAACCATAACAAATTATCTATATGTATTAACATAGTATATACTAAATATATAATAGTATAGATTAACATATATAAAATATAATACTACATACCAATATATTAAAATATATGACTATTATATATTATTAATACATATTAATAGAAGTACATTGTACCATCCCCTCGTTTGGTAGAGCCAATACGCCCCTACTACCCAAAATCAATTGATATGCCAATAATACCCATCTATTAGATGAAATGCATCACTAAGGACAAGGATTACCGTGGAGCAATTGAACCATTCCTTTCGAGCCCTCTATCACCTTATCTCCTCGCTCCATACCTGCAACAACAAGATCCAACCGACCCCTTCTTCTTTTTTAGAAAACATTGACAATGAGGGGTATTTCATTTTGATCTTCGAATTTGAAAGGATGAATAAAATTTTGGACCTATCACATAGTTATATATCAAATATCATAATATGGTTGATTCACAAATTCAATTTTTCTCATAACAAAAACCTTGTAAATTTTTTCTCATAACTAAAACCCTGTAAAATTTTTCTCATAACATAAACCCCATAAATGATTTCTCATAAAACATAATACATATACTTACTTTTCACCAAGTCGCCATGGAAGATCCATTGTTTCACCAAGCCACCCTCGCAGATCCATCCCGGAGTCTGCGAATTGTATATTAAATGTAAGCAGAACAAGACAATTCTTGATTTAGACATAGAAAAAAATTTCCCCAATTACTTTTCCCCCTTAAATTTGTTAATATTATTATATTATATATTAATATAATATATGCATATATTAAAAGGTCATTATATTAATAGTATATATTTATATAATAAATCTAATTTATTAATAATTTTAGTCATTTTTATTTATATGACTAATTATTTAGTTGTATTTTTTATCTGATGACTAAAATAGTCATTTTATTTAGTCATTTTTAATTGTGATGTTCTAATTTAGTCATTTTTAGTTTAAAAACAATTACGTGACTAACGTTTTTAGTCACGTAGTCATTTATCTTACTTTTTCTACTAGTGGTGGATGACCCATAACCGAGTAGGAAATTACAATATCAATATTTCTCTTGGTACCGAATTAACATTGAGGAACCTTACATACCCGGTAAATTACATTTATAAAACAAAATTAATATGGGATTTTTAATAAATCCAAAAAGTAAAAAACTCATGCGAAATTCGTGACTTTTGGTGCAATTGATGTCTTGCTGCAAATTCATTCATAACTTTGGCTACGGGAAATGAAATTAAAATCCGTTGAAGACCCATTTGAGATAAAAAAAAGAGATATTTCCATGAGTTAATGGAACTTGTGTTGAAGTTGAAGGTGTATGCATCCTTCTTGGAACAAATACATGCAGGGATTCAATCAACAATATCTTTCAAACCAGGAAACGAAAGGAAATTCCATAAATACCCATTTTAATTAACAAAATTACCTTTCTGATGAGCTATGGTAGACCCTCTAAAGTTCCTTATAGAGGTCATAGCATCTATCTAAATTTTGTAGAGGTAGTTTGGCCTCCCATCCATCCATCATTCTGCTTCTATGGCGGTCGTACAACTATGGTTGAGCTGAGATAGGGCTGGAATGAGGTTACCCAAGATCTAATATGCATGCAAAAAGGATTTTAAGTCGTTTCATGGCCATATAAATATTAAATAATGCTCAATGTGAGAGTGCAAAGGGCCACAAAATATGCCAAGGGTTTGTAGAGCAACATGGGTTGTTGTAGAGATCATGGAACCTCTGGTTGCAGCATAGAAACCCTGCAAAATTTATAAAAATGTTGCAAATCAATGGATGTAGTGAAATCCATGTATGATGCTCCTGCAATGGTGAATGCATATCCAAGGGTATACAATCCTTGTATTTCTTAAGGACCAACTATGATACTTACAGTGTATGGCCTAGCAAATAGAATTCAAGAGTGCCAAAAGGAGGTTGGATATTCCTGCAAATTTTTTAACCCGAATTATGCTTCAAACCCTCATTCACATGGAGTGGTTACCTATTCTAATACCAATGATCCAAATCTTGAGGGATGAGATCCAGAAGGCTTGAATGTGAAGAGAGGAGGAGGGAAAACATAAAAATATGCCATGAACTGAATCACAAGAACATTGATGAAAATACATGAATCAAGTACACCACAAAAATATGAGAAGGAGAGAAAGAGTTGGAGAAGAAGGTTTCCATTGAGATTTATAGGTCAAATCTGCACTTCTCCATCCATGATCACATTGCTCTGTTGATTACATAAAAGGACACCATGGATTGAAGAGCTAGGTTGACCTAGATGACTTATTGATGGTAGTACACTCTTCAGCTGAGGAATTTACTATTTCTCTTGATTTCACCACGTGTGCACTACTCTTACTCTAGCAAACCAGCGCACACTTTCCAAAAAGTTGCAAACACTTGTTGCAAAGCATGAAAGTTGCTCTATGTGCGCTACTCTTGTTGTATGAAACTCGCGCACATCTTAAGATGAAATAAAAAAATATATTAAGATTACGAATTGGGATTAGTTGAAGTTGGTTCTGCAACTTCCCCAACCTCCCAATTCAACCACCTCTCGATTTTAACTGCCTACCTTGTCCCATAAATACAAGGAGGATCCGTGAGAGAGGAACCTAGAAAGAAGGTATTAAGTGTTGTTACGTTGGAGGAATTCCCAAGTCATTGTGAAGAGAAGGAGCCCAGGACTCGGTTGCAGAAGCATCTTGACCGATCAGGTATATTTGTACTGATTCATGTTTCTTTGACAATAAAAAGGTGGAAATACCCTTCCTGTCCCAAATCGAATATCTATTGGATTGTATGTTCATTTGGTTTAGTATCTGATTATTGTTGATGTTTGATTGCTTTCAATATTCATCATATTTATTATAGTCAAGATATGCCGAGGAAGGTTTCCTTTGTGTTGCAGGTTCATCATAGCAAAGGATCAAGCGGAAGACCAAGCGAAATCTAGGACCTACCATCGATTAAAGGTACATCTTTCGATATATTGATCTCTTTAATTTGTAAGAACTAAATGAAATATAATGAATGTATTTGCCTGTCAACCCAGTCCAAGTTGGTAGTGTCTCTCCTCACTATAAGGTTTAAATCCTGAACAACAGACTGGCGACTCCGTTGGGGAGTAACCGTGTGTTTTTCTGCTCTAGGAGGCCTTGTTAGGTTTTCTTCCAGTCTATTTCAATCTTTTTGTTCTATGAGAGGTCTTATAGGTCATTGTTGCATGTTCTTTCTGTTTTGATTCATCTCAGTCTACTGTTTGCTAGAGTAAGAGTAGCGCACATGTGGTGAAATCAAGAGAAACAATAAATTCCTCAGCTGAGGAGTGTACTACCATCAATAAGTCATCTAGGTCAACCTAGCTCTTCAATCCATGGTGTCCTTTTGTGTGATCAATAGAGCAATGTGATCACAGACAGAGAAGTGCAGATTTTACCTATAACAATTATGCCAATTTTGGGACCTTTCCTTCCCAATTATAACTCTCCCTCTACTAGCTTTTTATAAGGTGTCTTGTTGACATTGTCAACTTTGAATATCTAACTCCATTAATTACATGTCAATCATGATCCCTTTTACATTTAATAAAGTTTGGATTTTTTACTTCAACATCTGAACTTAAACTATAAGCCCCCCCCCCCACAGTAAGATTCAGATCACTAAGGCTCTTATTTTTAATATTTTGGTTTATAATTTTAAGTATTTATTGTCAAGTCAATTTTTGTTTAGGCTAGTATGTTCAACAATACTCTTGTTAGTTTAGTAGAAATATAAATAACAGTCTAGATCAATTTTATGAGAAAAAAATGTATTAGATATATCAGAAGGCTTTGGTGAAAATTCCATTCATTTTGTATTACACGATTGTATGGTCTAATGGTGTTAGGTTGAGACCAGGGTTCTCATGTAAGGTCCAATAAAGTCCCATTGTACAATCTATATGTGCTAGCATTTTCAATCCTCCTAAAGGGAAGAAGGTTTCACCCAAAGCACAACTAAGACCACTGGGAAATGGGGAAAATACTATATAGGATGGATGCGACTTACTAACTAATATTATCTTAGTATCCAAGTATTCCTTATGTGCAGGAAAAAAAATACAAGACATATGAGATAGAAACCATTATAAACACCTTAAGAAGATTCCACCAAATCCATGAACACATAATAAACCATATTCAACATTCAAACACATTACACTTAAATTTAATGGGGACCTCAAACATGTTCCTTTTATTCATATTCATCAAGTATAATAGTATCTTGCAACATCACAATTGAAGAATTCTAGACATATTTCTCTTTAGTTGGGATCCATACAGAATGAATCACTCAACCTAGCAACCTACACCTTATCACAAAATAGTCATAGAAGTAGTAACCCTTAGTCATAGAAATAGTAACCCTTATTGTGGTCAAACAATAACCCCTTCCCCTTAGACTTAGTGGGTTCTTACACAAAACTAGTTGCTATCAGTGGCAATGTCAAGATGGTTACAAAACGTAAAAGGATGTTTGAGTTGATCCATTACCTAGGTCGATGCATTAATTATGTTAAATATCTTCAATTGTTCATGGTAGCTTACTTTCACTACATCTTGCACATGCCTTTGCCACATCTTCTACACTAACCCCCTTGTTCATGGTAGCTTACTTGCACTACGTCTTGTCCATGCCTTTGTTACATCTTCTATACTAATCCCCATAATCTTTTGTCACTCTCCTTTAACTATCCATCTCTTCCATCTATTAATAGTATGCTATTTTTTCTTGACTTAAACACAAAAAAAAATCCTATCCATCTAGTGTGTACCCGAAAACAAAGGAGCCATACTTATATTTATGCCTCACACATTTTACTATTATTTTAAAATACATATATTTATGCCAGCTCTTCAATTGGTACTTCAACCAGATATTCCCCCAGTACTGGGCACTCTACCTACTTTAAACCCTTACGAAGATTTTAGCCGCCATTTACTCTTTAACTTCAAGATCTGCTCCTTGATATGGTTGTTAATCTTTGAACTTCAGAAGCATAATATTTAGTATGGCAATTACAAAACAAAATTTTAATAATAAGGTATCATAAACTATCGATTCTATACATAGTGTGGAAGAAAATGAATTGGTAGATATATCTCTACCAGTTTGTTGTATTTGTAATAAACTATGACTGTCATGTACACTATAAATCATTTTCTAT
This sequence comes from Larix kaempferi, assembly GCA_027924585.1. NCBI lineage: Eukaryota > Viridiplantae > Streptophyta > Pinopsida > Pinales > Pinaceae > Larix > Larix kaempferi. Next base: position 9,361,274 of record BSBM01000289.1, on the reverse strand, counting down.
GGGCATGTATATGCAAGTAGCAAGATCACAAAAACCTGATTAAACACCGTATATATATATATATATATATATATATATATATAGATAGATAGATATAGATATATATATATATCTATATCTATATCTATCTATCTATAGATAGATATATATATATATATATATATATTATACAAAAAAGGAAAGGGGTGTCCCGTAGGCAATAAATTCCATCTAAGGGAGGATTTATTGTGTTCACTTTCTTAACTGTCATAGGTTAGATTGTGTTTGATGAAAGCCTCATAAAAAATATTCATATATTTGGACTAATTGTTTTTTTAAAACTTGATTGATCCTACATTTTTATTGATTGTGCCCCATTTTTACATGGTTAGATTACACGACCAAAGTGATTGATCGAGGCATTTACCTATTCTATTGATCTAGATAGTGTCCCTCCTCTTACTGTTCCATCCATCTTTATCCTCAAGTGGACTCCTGCCGAGAAGAAAATGCAACCCTCTTTGTCCTCTCTCTTCCATTTCTCTCCTCTGCCTCTGACCCTTGCTCGAACTCAACAACGAGTCACTCACCCTGAAGGGCATTGCAACGAGCTTGTGATGTTGCTTGGCCTTTGGCCTTAGATTTAATAGGTATGATTAGCGGCGTAGGGGATCCACCCATATTCATTATTTCATATGGTTGGAAAATACATCTAACATGAACATGCTCGATTGGTAAAATGTAAATGAGGTAAATGATGCAAAGGCTTATGGGGAATATCTGGTTCATCCCTAGCACATCGTACTATGGCAGATGCCTAAGTATCATCCACCACGAATTGTATATCGCAACATCGATTCTAGAAGGCCAACTTCTTATGTTTTTACTTTCTTATCTATCTCCCGGTGAGGTAGTCATTTACTCAATGAGGTGAATGTTAGATAGCTCTAATCCTCAGGGTGGTTCCTTTCTCTTGAGGTCTTGATCTAGTGAGAAAATGTGTAGAACACTTGATTACACCTTTCACTTTGATAAAGCCCGGCTCTGTATTATATAGTTTTTTCTTTCTCTTCAAAAAAAAAATTGCTCGAACCCGCTTGAATAAGATTGGACCAAGTCAATTGGAAGAGGGCCCAAAGAACTCGTCCTCTAAAGGGAGAGAACTCAAACAAGAGATTGTAAATCATGGAGATAAAATTATGAACATTTGAATGCCCTTTTAAGGGTCCTAGTGTAACATTGGAGCAATTTGGGAGATGCACAATCAAAGTTTGAGCTCATTAACCTAGGCAAGGATAGATTCTTTGTCACTCAATGGTTGAGCGGTAGCCAGACGAGCTGGATAGAAATATATTTTAAATCCATCAATTACCTTTCGAATCGACAAAAGGACACTCCCAACCCATTTAGGTTGACAATCACATATTCAACAACTCATGAAACTCCTGAGATAGGTTGGTATGCTTATGAGAAACAAATAGATATTTATCAGGACAACACAAAATTGATATTCTTCAAAAATATATTTCAAAACCAAACCCCATATTTCTTCTATGAGTGAGCTATCAATATGATAATGCACTTACATCTAATTCATTGTGGCAGCTACTAGATATTCTTTGGTAGAGAAGGGGTTCGTTTAACCCATCATAGCTCGTTGAATCAAAGTGCTCTAATTTTCTACCTTTCACTTCCTCTTGATGCAATCACGATGCAATTGCCTCCTCATAGTGCCGAAGGGCATGAAGCAAAATATAATGTGATAGCAAAACCCAAATACCTTTTAAGGACAATAAATAACAAATATTCACACACACGAGACTTTATACACTATGAAAAAAACAGTATATCTTTGTGCACCAAGAGCCTTGTAACATTTAATGATCACAGGGCTTCTACACAATTAAATACCCTTCTAAAATGATTTGTCGAGATTAAATTATGGCCAGGTAAGAAAAAATATGGACAATGTAGTAAGTGACTTAGTATATGATCTTGAAGGCTGGTAAAGGAAGAATCATTGTATTCATTGTATTGAAAAAATATTTTTATAAAAAAAACCCTAAAAATATCACCCATAAACTACCAAAAACTACATAATATGCCTAAAAAAAATAATAATCTCGTACTTGGGTCCATGGAAGCCATAGATGAAACTTGTTCAAATTATACACAATATCACCCAAAAACTACCAAAAATTTCATAATATGCATAAAAATACAAAATAATCGCGTACCTGGATCCATTGAATCCATGGATGAAACTTGGTCAAACAATCCACATAAAACTTCAAATCGCGAACCTACTGCAAATCGTAGATCTGTTAGTACAACAAGAGCATCAACAATATGTAACCATGGATAATTTTAGGGGCTAAATTTCGCCCATGGGATAAATTAAGGGGGTTATAAAATTTTAGTGGGATATTTTTTTATATTGAAAGGATTTTTTCAGCTAAAATATATTCTCCCAATATTTATTAGAAAAAAAATAAATCCAAAATGAATGGCCTCTCGTATATTAATGAGCAAAATGAAAAAAAACTATTTTTGCCCTAGTAAAACCTCCCTCCAATCTACCTTTTCCCCCAATGTATAAAGAAATTCCACAAAATCTTCCTTCAGACCCAATTTTTAGTAATGGAGGTTCCCATGGGTTATTTCGACCTCCATTTTCCCTATAATTCAGGCATACAATTGCATTCACTTGGATTTTTAGTCAATTTCATGTCGATACATTCTTTGAGCCCTCGATTTCCAGTATTATAGGGAAATTAGGGGCTATTTTGTCCTATATTAACGCTGTAGTGAATCATCATTCACCCACATCGGATTGCACTTATAGGGTGAAGGTTCTGATTTATGCGATTCTACTTTTCATTCTTAGTTTTCTTGGCATTTCCATTGTCAAAAGCTCAGGTCTTGAAGGGGCATGCCACACATGCAATTTATCTAAGAATATAGACTCACATCATGCCTTTTATCCAATAATTAGCGTGGTGTTCTTTTTATCATGCCTTTTATGTTTTTTATCCTTAGCTACAATAGATTATTATACTATAAGTTTTCCTTTTATCATGCTTTTTAAGGCATGTTGAATTCTAGGATGCTCTTGATTCTTAGTGCTCATTCAATGTTATTAGGATTTTAATCTATCCTAGGAGTATTGGTTTCATGAAATCATTATAGAGCTCAGAAGATATGATTTAGTTTATGCCTTGTCATGTTTAAACCATTTACTGACATCTATACGTTGTTAGTGGTTGCTATTCTTGATGGAGAGACGCCACATGGTTTTTATATATTCAAACTAAATTTGACCCAATTGTTTAAAATGTCATTTTATTAGGATCTTGATCTGCAATTATTATTGGATTTGAGGTGTTAATGAGAGTGTGTATGATAATAATTTTTTGTCTATTATTGTTGATGTTTGGGATGTTTTTAATATAAATGAATGCACACTGATTATAATGGTGGGGCTATAGTGGAATGATCATTATTTTGGCACTGTCTTTCTATATAGTTGTCCAAAGTGTTATGGTAGATTCTTTTATTTGTATTGAGAAGGTCGTGAATGGAATATTTTTTTATTGGTATTGCCACGCTCGCCAATTTTATCTATAACTTAAATTTGTTGGGTTCGATATTTGTTTTACAGTATTTTGTTTTTTGTAAGGATCATTCAGAATAAAATGTTTTTTGGTGATTTGTTTTGGTGTGTAATTGCTATCATCTTCAAGAAATGGCTCTAGTTATGTATTATGAATATATGATTAAGTTGGAACACGGTACTTCATTTCCATCATGATTATATATAATATGTATAGGGCATGTTTGACCTAATATGTAGACATTCTTCTATTTGATATCTTGTCTTTTGCATTCAATGTGGGTACTAAAATATGTTTACCACATTTTGCATGCTTTCAAAAATTTCAAGGACATGGATACAGACACCACCTCAATTTATTTGAGAAAAAGTAGTCTTTAATAGAGTAGTTCTAATGATATGTGCGATGATGCATTAATGTGCAAGTTCTATTCCTGTTAGTGTATGCTCTCATTTATAATAATAATTTCAAGTTATACCTAACTCTAAAAATTCTAAATCAAATGACATAATTTAGATTTTGATTGTCAACAAAAGAAATGAAAAAGTGGTATTCGTATCTATAAACAGATAAGCATGTTATTTTTTTTTCTTAGAGGGTATCTTAAAAATGGGATATTTGGAAATAAGCTAATTGGGAATTCATATACTACATTAAGGTTGTGGGTCTCGATAAGGTTCCACATTTTAATAATGGTTCATAGGTGCCATAATCACTCCGCAATGTAAAGTGTTCGATTCTATCAATTTCTCGGTCTATCAAGATTTGGGTCCCCACATATCCATTGGACCATTAAGGGATGAGATAACAAGTTCAATCCCCACTTTCCCTGAATCTAGTTGGTGCAGTTGTGTTTCACTGACACCTTCAGTTGTGAGTGACCGAATATTGCTTGTGAAATGTATAAATAATTATGTCCTCTCCTCATTCATGCATTTGTTCATTCAAGAGTCTAGGAGTTGAGAGATTCTAGAGTTGAGCTCTGGTATATGGTCTTCTATTACACTACCTTAGTAATATATAGAATCAAAAGTTGAGTCTTCCTGAAAAAATATTCACCAAAACTTTACAAGGTTTTATAATTCGATGAAAGATTCGCCAATTTTTTACAATATTTAATAATTCAATGAAATATTTTCCAAGATTTTACAATATCTTATAATTTAGTGAAAGATTTGCCAATATTTTACAAGATTCTATAATAGAATGAAAGATTAGCCATAAAATATATATACACATTATATTATTGATAAAATAGCCTTCAAATTTTTCTATATATGAAGGGGATTCCCCCATTTATTATACATATAAATTTGTTTGGGAAGGTCTTAAAATTATCCATGTATGTAACCCTACTGCAAATCACAGATATGTGGAAAATCTGAGTGTGAGACTGTTACTTTTTCCTTTTAGTAAAGCACCACAAGAGCATCAACAATCTGTAACTCTACTGCAAATCCTGGATCTCTAGAAAATCTAAGTCTCTATTACAAACCTCCCCAAATTTCTTTTCCCCAGATTTTTATTTCCAACCAATTTGTTTCCCCCAATTTGCTTTCCTCCATTAAATTTGTGTTTTAAAAAATTATTAATATTTCTATAAAATAAATATTATACTCTTTCACTATAATATATTTATATATTAAAAATATATTATATTAATATTATATATAACCATAACAAATTATCTATATGTATTGGCATAGTATATACTAAATATATAATATTTATATATATTAACATACTCTATATTAAATTTATAATAGTATAGATTAACATATATAAAATATAATACTACATACCAATATATTAAAATATATGACTATTTTATATTATTAATACATATTAATAGAAGTACATTGTACCATCCCCTCGTTTGGTGGAGCCAATACGACCCTACTACTCGAAATCAATTGATATGTCAATAATACCCATCTAGATTAGATGCAATACATCACTACGGACAAGGATTACCGCAAAGCAATTGAACCATTAATACCTTTCGAGCCCTTTATCACCTTATCTCCTCACTCCATACCTGCAACAACGAGATCCAACCGACCCCTTCTTCTTTTTTCAGAAAACATTGACAATGAGGGGTATTTCGTTTTGATCTCCGAATTTGAAAGGATAGAATAACATTTTGGACCTATCAGATAGTTATATCTAATATCATAATATGCCTAATTCACAAATTCAACTTTTCTCATAACAAAAACCCAATATTTTTTTTCTCATAACAAAAACCCTGTAAATTTTTCCTCTTAACAGAAACCCTATAATTGATTTCGCATAAAACATCATTCATATACTTACTTTTCACCAAGTCACCATGGAAGATCCATCGTTTCACCAAGCCACCCTTGCAGATCCATCCCAGAGTCTGTGAATTGTATATTAAATGTAAACAGAACAAGACAATTCTTGATTTATACATAGAAAAAAATTTCCCCAATTACTTTTCCCCCTTAAATTTGTTAATATTATTATATTATATATTAATATAATATATTTATATATTAAAAGGTTATTATATTAATATTCTATATTATATATAATAAATCTAATTTATTAATAATTTTAGTCATTTTTATTTATGTGACTAATTATTTAGTTGTATTTTTTATCCAACGACTAAAATAGTCATTTTATTTAGTCGTTTTTAATTGTGTTGTTCTAATTTAGTCATTTTTAGCTTGAAAACAATTACGTGACTAACGTTTTTAGTCACGTAGTCATTTATCTCACTTTTTCTACTAATGGTGGATGACCCATAACCGAGCAGGAAGTTACAATATCAATATTTCTCTTGGTACCGAATTAACGTTGAGGAACCTTACATACCTGGTAAATTACATTTATAAAAACAAAATTACAATGGGATTTTTAATAAATCCAAAAATTAAAAAACTCATGAGAAATTCGTGACTTTTGGTGTAGTTGATGTCTTGTTGCAAATTCGTTCACAACTTTGGCTACGGGAAATGAAATTAAAATCCATTGAAGACCCATTTGAGATAAAAGAGAGATATTTCTATCAATATATGGAACTTGTGCTACAGTTGAAGGTGTATGCATCCGTCTTGGAACAAATACATGTGGGGCTTCAATCAACAATATCTTTCAAACCAAGAAACGAAAGGAAATTCCATAAAATACCCATTTTAATTGACAAAATTACATTTTTGATGAGCTATGGTAGACCCTCTAAAGTGACATGTAGAGGTCATAACATCTGTCTAAATTTTGCAGAGGCAGTTTTTCCTCCCATCCATCCATCATTTCGCTTCTATGGCGGTCGTACAACTATGGTTGAGCTGAGATAGGGATGGAATGAGGTCGCCCAAGCTCTAATATGCATGCAAAAAGGATTTTAAGTCGTTTCATGGCCATATAAAGATCAAATAATTCTCAATGTGAGAGTGCAAAGGGCCACAAAAGATGTCAAGGGTTTGTAGAGCAACATGGGTTGTTGTAGAGATCATGGAACCTCCGATTGCAGCATAGAAACCCTGCAAAATTTCTAAAAATGTTGCAAATCAATGGATGTAGTGAAATCCATGTATGATGCTCCTGTAATGGTGAATGAAGATCCGAGGGTAGAAAAACCTTGTAATGCTTGAGGACCAATTGTGATACTTACAATGTATGGCTTAGCAAATAGAATTCGAGAGTGCCAAAATGAGGTTGGAGATTCCTGCAAATATTTGAACCCAAATTATGCTTCAAACCCTCATTCACATGGAATGGTTACCTATTCTAATACCAATGATCCAAATCTTGAGGGTTGAGATCTAGAAGGCTTGAATGCCAAGAGATGAGGAGAGAAAACATAAAAATATGCCATGAAATGAATCACAAGAACATTGATGAAAATACATGAATCAAATACACCACAAAAATATGAGAAAGAGAGAAAGAGTTGGAGAAGAAGGATTCCATTAAGATGAACCACTAGGCCAATTTTGAGACCTTTCTTTCCCAATTATAACTCTCCCCTACTATCTTTTTATAAGGTGTCTTGTTGACAATGTCAACTTTGAATAACTAAATCCATTAATTACATGTCCATCATGATCTCTTTTACATTTACTAAAATTTGGATTTTTGACTATAACATCCAAACATAAACTATAAGCCCCCCTCTAGTAAGATTCAGATCACTAAGGCTAGTATTTTTAATATTTTTGTTTATACTTTTAAGTATGTATTGTCAAGTCAGTTTTTGCTTAGGCTAGTATGTTCAACAATACTCTTGTTAGTTTAGTAGAAATATAAATAACATTCTAGACCAATTTTGTGAGAAAAAATTGTATTAGATATATCAGAAGGCTTTGGTGAAAATTCCATTCATTTTGTATTACACGATTGTATGGTCTAATGGTGTTAGGTTGAGACCAGGGTTCTCATGTAAGGGCCAATAAAGTCTCATTGTACAGTTTATATGTGCTAGCATTTTCAATCCTCCTAGAGGGAAGAAGGTTTCACCCAAAGCACAACTAAGACCACTGGGAAATGAGGAAAATACTATATAGGATGGATGTGACTTACTAGCTAATATTATCTGAGTATCTAAGTATTCCTTATGTGCAGAAAAAAACCCATGCAAGACATATGAGATAGAAACCATCATAAACACCTTAAGAAGATTCCACCCAATTCATGAACAGATAATAAACCATATTCAACATTCAAATACATTACACTTAAATTTAAAGGGGACCTCAAACATGTTCCTTTTATTCATATTCATCAAGTATAATAGTATCTTTCAACATCACAATTGAAGAATTCTAGACTTATTTCTCTTTAGTTGGGATCCATACAAAACGAATCACTCAACTTAGCAACCTACACCCTATCAAAAAATAGTAATAGAAATAGTAACCCTTATTGTGGTCAAACATTAACCCCTTTCCCCTTAGACATAGCGGGTTCTTACACAAAACTAGTTGCTATCATTGGAAATTCAAGATGGTTACAAAATGTATAAGGATGATTGAGTTGATCCATTACATAGGTTGATGCATTAATTATGTTTCATATCTCCGATTGTTCATGGTAGCTTACTTGCACTACGTCTTTTTTTTCAGCGGAAAAATGACCTTCTTGCTATTCCGAAGGAATCAAGGAAAGGTAACACGCACGGGAAATCTCAACAAACTTCCTCACATATCGTGGATGGTAGGTCGAGCAAACTGTCAACTGGTTATCCAAGCCATAAGATGTCTCAACGGAATTGAACCCCGATGGATGTAATGAAATCCATCTTTCCCCACCAATGGACCACCGTATCCTTGACTACTTACACTACGTCTTGTCAATGCTTTGTCACATCTTCTACACTAATCCCCATGATCTTTTGTCACTCTCCTTTAACTATCCATCTCTTCGAGTGTACCCACTATTATTTTAAAATACATATAATTATTTTAAAATACTAAGCAAATATAAGGTTTAACAAACTTAGAAGAAAAAATTAAAATTTGATTTTACTTTCTATAAAGTTAAGTATATGTTTATTCTTCGAATAAATTTGTTAACTTATTCATTATATTTATTCTCGGTATAAGACTAAGTCATGATTTTTATAGTGAAAATTAAATTTGTTAATTTATTCATTATAATTATTCTCCTCTTATACCTCTCCGTATAAGACAGCCATGATTTTTATAATGAAATTTTCCTTAAAAATAATTCAAAAAATAATTTAGCAGACAGCCATGATTTTTATAATGAAATTTTCCTTAAACTAATTCAAAAAATAATTGAGCAGACAGCCATGATTTTTATAATGAAATTTTCCTTAAACTAATTCAAAAAATAATTTAGCATTAGTTAATTTTTAAACTGAACATGGTTTTTTTTAACTTAACATACTCTTACTAACATAAAAAAACAACCTTATATAATTTCATAACTTAATTATTCTTCATAATGTTCTGGTTTATAACTTATCATACTTTTAATAACATAAAAATTCAGTCTTACATAATTTCATAACTTAATTATTCTTCATACATGATCAATAACATTCTACAAACACATTTCATAGTATTCCTGATCAAATGTGATTGCACTGCTGTATTTCAAAGCATAAAACCTAAAAGGCAGTTGTCCATATACAAGCGTAAATAGAACGCTAGAAAAGCGTAGAATCCAATTTATTCTTATCAACGCTTCCAGTTACTGTAATCGTACTACCGTAAACTACCCAAGCATCTACACATGAAATTGTTCAAACAAATTAAAAAAAAAAAGAAAAAAGTTAGATTGGAATATGCATGGTAGCAGATTAGAAAGCAGGCTACAGTTCTACCAAAGGGATGTGGGATGGAGCTTGGTCATCATGTTTCTGCCATGGCTGTAATCTGTGTCAGTCCTCCTATTGTTTCTGAAGGCGGAGCACCCAATTGTGTAAACCACAATGAGAAAAATGACCATCACAATATTCACAGTAGACACCTTATGCCACTCACGTTTCAGATTTTCTAAAACGCCAGCCTTGCACGAATTGCAGTAATAGCAAAGCCGGGTCTGGTCATTACTCCAAGCAGTGCAATCTGGATCAGTGCTGCTTATTCCGCTATTCCCATTCCAAATCCAGTAGGTTGCATTCACGTACGCATAACCACATGACAATGGAGGTTTGCAACAGCCAGACTGCATCACAAAAATTCACAGATTCATTAAAAATATAACAACATGATATCCTTAGCATGATCATCATCAGTTTTCAGGAGCAAACAAGAAAGTAGAATACTGACCTGAATTGGTGATAAAGATGGATTGCCTGCAACAGTCAGTTTAGCACAAACTTTGGAATGAGAAATAATACAGTTCTTGATCTTTCTCCAGTTGTCTGCATTCTTCACACGGTCCTGCAACCAGACAGAGTAATCTCCAAGGCGGTATTCATTGTATTCTAGTCTGCCCGGCGCTGCCCTTCCTCCGCCCTTGCTGGCCGTGACTATGAAGATAAAGATTGTGAAGAACAAGAGCAAAAATATGACAATCAGCATGAGGAACAGATAGAACCAGAGAAGCCACGATACTCTGTAACATGCACCTATGAAACCTGAGAGAGAAAGCACCATAATGAAGGCCCCCATGAGTATGAGAGGCCATTGAAGGAATCTCTGGCAGTCTGTGCTCATGTTGCCGGCCAGATACAGCCCGCCTCCTAAAATTGGGATTGAGAAGAGGAAGGTGAGGAAGTTGAGAATTCCTATTACACTGTTACTCAGACGATACATAATTTGTTTCAGTCACCCTACAAACTCTGATCGCTTCACTCGCAATATACTTATTTTTTCTTGGCTTACCATTCGATCGATTGTAGGTATTCAGCGTTGGTTTGGCCGTGCGTGGAAATTCGCATGAGAACTTTAGACGTCACGGCTGAGGTCGTAAATGCCAGAGATTCCATTGGAGACCAAAATTCCTTGGGTTCTTACATTTAGATCAGGACTCAGGGGCCATTCAGGTCCGCTAAACTACGACGGGATGGCCCATTTTTTAGGTATTGAAGTCAAAAGATAGGTGGGTGCAGGACTCAGGGGCCATTCAGGTCCGCTAAACTACGATGGTATGGCCCATTTTTGAGGCATTGAAGTCAAAAGATAGGTGGGTGCACTCATTCCTCTCACAGCTTTTATGACACTGATTTCATTTCTTTTTATTTTGGCCTCAACTTCACAGGACATAATGATGAATCTCATTTGGAGAATGATGATAGTGCTCACTCCACCTTCAATCAATTTCTTCCTTATCTTCAATTTTGGTGGATGTTGAGTTTACTATGGAGAATGATGGTGTTCACTCACGCTTTGAATCAATTTTTTTTACCGAAAGTTATCAGTACTCACGCTTGGAATCAATTTTTTTAATGGAAAGTTACTATGAGAATTTTAGGGTTTTCGTAAATGGGTTAATTTTTTTTTCTTTTATAAAAATGGTTCGCCTAAATTTTAAAAAAAAAAAAAATTACCTTAAAATATTAAAATTTATAATAATTATATAAAATACTTAAAAACATTAAATTTTACAATTAATTTATTAAGAATTAATAAATTTTCCTAAAACATTTATGCTTTAAGATAATTTTTCATCTTAAAATTTACCCTTATTCAAAAAGAGATTTGGATAACATTAAATTATTCCCCCCTTCATAATCATTAATAACAAAGAAATGAATGGAACTATGGCAACAGTTAGTGGGGATCCTTCTTGATTCCACAAGAACACTGTACTCGTTCATATGGATGGGTTTGGGGGGAGGACTAAGAATCTGGCTAAATGCTATGCTTTGTGCTTTGGAATAGACTTCATCATTTCCCTACGCATTCAGAATGTCTTAATCATAGGGGACTCTTTCCTTCTAATCACGCAAGCTAGGAAAAGGACTTGTTTGGATGATTTGTTTACCAAAAGTTTTCAATCGTGCATCATTGACCTTTTGCTAAGAATAAGAGATGCAAATTTGGTGCATCTTTGAAGAGTCAATAACTCTGTAGCTGATCTGCTTGCTAATCAAGCTACCAAGTTGGCTAAATGAGCCCACATCCAAAATGGGGGCCATCAATACCACAGGTGGCTCCCCTAAGTTATTTGTTAATGAAATTACACCTTGGGATCAATATGACTCAACCATGCATGGACGCCACCCATCGATGTTTAGAATTCAATGATCTGTTATAAAGGCTCCTTTAATCTCACACGTGGGAGAAGCATCACGAGGCGTTACCCTACCTTTCTTTGCTCCTCACTCTAGTTGTATGGTGCTACAAGCCCTTTTCGTTCTAATGCATTTAGGATTTTGTTGGAGCTCCTGTCTGGCTTGGCAATCACAGGGGTATGTTTCTCATGGCTAGGAAAATTGGTGATGGTTTTCCATCATTTAAATATTTTGGGTTGGTGGTTTATACTCTATATGGTGACATGAATCTCCCTATTAATTTCCTGCAGTGGTGGGGTGGTTACTTTGACCGGATAGTGGTTTGGTGGATTTATTAGATTCCTAGGATGAAGCCGGAGGACGATGCTACAGCCGAGCTAACAAAATTTGTTGCAGGCTTGAGGGATGTGAAAGCAGATATCCAGGACCTACAATCTATCCTGCGAAGGATGAACTCATAGCAAGAGGGTGTATTGCAACTATTCAATAGGTAACTGTTATCACCTAAACTGTAGTTACCCATATGGATGTATCCATTAATGGATGGCAATAGGGAAGGGAAACTCAAAAGGTGCAACCACGATCACCTCGACCTCCAATAGATGGTTGTCACGCCAGTCGAGGCAACCTTCGCTTTATGTTATCTAGCCCAGACAACAAAGGGGGAGACCCGATCTACTCCCGACAGGAGAGATCAAAACCAAGACACCAAATCAAGTTAATCCTAAGTGAAGTAAGGTGTATGGTTTATCCTGGACCTAAGGATGAAGTCACAAGACAAGTGAGGGTTTCGATGAGTAAAGCTTTGGTTCATTGTTGATGTGAGAGTGACTTATAGTATTTGAAATGGGATCCAGGATTGAAGTACTAGTTCAATGTAAGAAAATCCACTGCCTTGGGAATCGTGTCCAATGCAGGGTAGTTAAGGGGTTGAATTGGGGATAACTAGTATAAGTGACAAGCTTGATCATGATATATGATGACATCAAAGGGTTTAGTCCAAGGATCAAACCACAAGTTAATCCAACAATCTAGGAAAGTCGAACTGACTTGGAGAGAGATCAGTGCCTTGGGAAATGGGATAATGGAGTCAAAGTGTAGTTAACTTGTGATTGATAACTCCTATTATATGAGACAAGTGGGCAATTAAAGTCTTGATGGATGAATAGGTCTAGATCTAGGTTTCACCTATGTGGACCACAATCCCTTAAAACAAGGAATGCTATCCCCAAGGCAAGATTTGATGAAGTGACACACTAGACCTAGGTTTTGAATTATGCTCGTTCCAAATCCACTAAAATCTCAAGTACCCACGTCCTAGAAGTGGACCAACTCACTCTCCCAAGGAAGTGCGACTTTGCCCAAGGAGGGTAAAAAGTGGGATAAATGAATCAAGACAAGTCCAATGGCATCCAAAATTTAGATCCAAGTAGGTTGATCAGGTGAGGGTGTGGATCTACAATTTCAAGGCAATGCGATGGCTGGATCTTACTAGATTTGAGTTTAAAGATACCTAGTGGTCCAAAATGGGGATTAAATCCCTTAATATGTGGAATAGGGCCCACAAGATAGAAATCAGAAAAGTGACAATATGGGGGTAGGTTATTGGATGTGTAGATCATGAATCAAGTGGGATCTCAACTACCCATCAACTAGATCTAGGGTAACTCACCTTCCCCAAGGAGTGCGACCTCACTTGGAGAGGCTAAGTTGGCCTGGAAAGGGACTCAAATGGAGGCCAATCCTCACCAAACTATAGATCCGGGATGCCGTGGATACTATAGAGATGGGTTTTCAATATTATACCCAACAACTCACTAGATCTCAGTAGATTTGAAAAAATGTAAAAATGGGGGTTTTGATTAATTAGGGTTTAAAATGTTTTAGACAAGTGGATAGATCATGGAGATAGAACTTACCTTGAGATCATACCTGAGTGATGAAGAGATATGCTTTGATGTTGAGGAAGATTCCCACAGAGATCAAATGAGAGATTGTTGATTTTGCTTGCCAAATTGATGCCCTAGCCCACAAGTGCGCCCTCCTCTACCTGTCAATCCAAGGAAAATCGATTTCAATTAGAGAGGTCAAGTATGGAGGAAATACAAGTAGAATGCAATGATAACATAGAATAGAAGGTCCTGGGACAGTAATACTCCCTGTTACCAACAAAGAGATCCAAAGAAGAAGTAGGGAGAGTCTTTCCCTACCAATACTTCCTCCTCAAAGCAAATCGACCTCCACTTGTAGATGCAAAAACGCGGTACAAAAGATATGGCAAAACAAGATCTCCAATAACTCAGTGCAAAGGAAGAACCAACGAACGAACACCAAAAACATTCACCACAACATTGGAGATAGATGCAATAATAATTTTCTATTCCAATAATCCAGAGCCACCAGTCCCCTTACAAATGAGAAGCTCTCTCCTTTAAATAGGTAGGAGAGGCATGAAAATCCTAACCACTTTTTGAATGAGTGGTTAAGATTAAAAGATACAAATGTCTAATCAATGGTTGAGATGAGCTCAACAATAAAATACATGGATCACTAATAAAATATAACATAAGTGGACAAAATCGCCCTAGGAGAAGGGAATCCCACCAAATCATGATGACAAAATATAATAAGAAGCTCATGGTGGGTCCAAGGGGTAATTTTAACCACCCTTGGTCAATCCCCATAGCACAATAATAATAAAATAGTCATCAATATGCCAAATCGTAGGCCTCAAAAGACCTCAGAAATCATCAGAAAGTGCCATAAGTGATGGATGTGGGTCCCGATGAAGTTGAAACTGCTGGAGGAGGTGTGGAAGACATCAATCCATCATCACTGATCATACCATGCCAAGACATTGCCTCAGTATCCCAAATAGAATTCCTCAATAGCCATTTCTACCAATCCTAAAATGCCTCGGGAAGCGTGAAACTGCCCCAAACTGCCTCCTGGAGTGCCTGCACTATCAAGGTGAGGGCACCAGTGTGTCCGGGAGGGGGGTAATATTGTAAAAACAAGTGGCTGGACCACCCCCTCCAAGCACAGCGCCCTAGTTCAACCAAATAAAAATCCTCTCTGCTTTGACAGGGTCTCCGACAGACCAAAACTGCACTGGGTTAGCCTACTGAGGCTCAATCATCACTGTAAGTGCCCGGAACTGAAAACAGACTGTCTCATTGGACTTAGAAGGTCCAAATCCATCTAAGATGTGTACTCATACACCATATGGATCTCTGCATGATCATATAATACATCCAATATACCAGAACAGGTGAAATAATAATAATCTGTAAATGATCAAATAATGATGAAAACCATGAATCATCATCATAAACCTGTATCTGATGCATAGAACCATAATGTACATATACATGGACCATATATCATCTATCTGTATCATCACAAGGTCCTACCATCCCATGTCCTATGGTTGACCTTGGTCAAACTAGGTTTGACCAAGTCAACATGACCAAATATAACTCAGACTGTCATCAGAAGTTGCTGCAAAGTGTCAAAGGTTAATGCATGCTCTGCAACTTATTCAAATAGTAATTATAGCACAAAGTAATCATTACTGGTGATCTAAATCCAAATATATAATGTCATTAATTATTATTATTACTCAGACTAGGCTTTCAAGACCATACTCACTTCATAGCTGTGATCAATTTGCTAGTGAAGGGTGAAGGCTAAAATAACAGGCTAGGTTAAGGGATGACTTGACTGACTTAACTTTGTGACACTTTGGCAAAGGGAAAGGGAATACACACCATAGTATATATTGAATGAGCAACAACACAGGGAATGGCGGTGTCTCACAAATGGATGAGTTGTTCAAAGATGGTTTATTCACCTTTAACAGATGCACACAATCCATAATACAAATGAGGCCAGCAATAATTTAGATATAGCATTTAAGTTCCATTTCTTTTTGGGCCTGAAGTTTCCATAGCCTTGATCTATGTGTGTTTATAAACACATTGCATAGATTTACATTTATTTTAGGCTTTCTGCTGCACGTGTGTTTTTAAGGCACTTGTTTACCTGAGCACTTCTAGGTGTGTCACAGACATCTTGTTTACCTAGGTATTTACATTTCCAAAATATATAACATTTTATTTTCATGGCCATTTTCATTTGGCATGCCTTTCATTCATGTGTGTTGAAAAACACATTGCATGAATGAGCTTTTCATACAAGATATAGCATTTCATTTTTCCAGATTTTGTATTCATGGCAGCACTAAAAGTTTCAGGTTTAGCCAACACAACTTTAGTGACTAGGGGGAATTCACAAGGAACTCCAACTCACCATAGGTAAGTTTTGTCACCAACTCAAAGTCGAGACACAATAAACAGGGAAGCTCATCCAATACAGAGGCTACAGTGGGGGAAAGATCCTCCATGTCACTAGTCAAGTAGTAAGTTAGGGTGATAAACTAAAAGGTAGGTAATGGATGGATGAAGATAATGAATAATGGAGCCAACACTAGCAAGCCAACGTATGGTGGAATGATCACCTCTATTCTTCCTAGTGAGGGTAAAACCAATGAGTATGAATAATGAACTTCTAAGTCTGAGTAGGGACAATAGAATATATATAATAAGATCAACCAGGTCCACATATCTATATGATCACCAGATCATGACACTAAGTGCTAAGACATGCTATAAGAATAAATATAAAAGCAATATAACCACAACATTATGATATACCTGCTGAGTCATATACCTGAATGCTCATCATCTGAACCATCATCTGTCCTCTGAAACTGCTGCTGAAACTCTGGGCACTACTGACTCCTCTGTACAAATGGTATAATGGCTAGATCGGTCATCTCTCTGAGTGTCTTGAGACTCAGTCATGGCATGGGGAATAAAATTGCTGTCCAAATCTGATAGTGATCCAAATAGATGCTCATCTTAGCATCTCAATGTAAGGGAACTGGCTGAATAGTGTACTGGAATCAGAAAAATGATGTATGGTAGCCCTGCTACTATATATGTGATAACATTTGGCTTCGGCTGGGACAAGTGCTTTGCTGAAAAGAGTGCTTGAGAACCTTATAATCTCTAGTCCTCGAACTTTGCTACTCGAATCCTCGATCCAGCACTCTACCATTTTGCTTCCATCTTTTATTTTATTTGCACCTATTTTTGCATTCACAAACATCAAAATACCTCATGCCGCATGTGTGGGAAAAATATAAAAACCAACTGAAATAAAGTCTATTCTATGTCAGAAATATAAATGCATGAAATATAACTGCAGAAAGTAAATCTAAATTACTGACATAATTTGCAAAATTTTAGATTTATTGTGCAGGAAAAAGAAAAATGACAGGTACTTGATTAAACTAGGAGCTTCAAAAGGAGCTTAGGAAAAAAGGTGCCAGACTCAATGGCTGAAAAACTAACTACTTCCCAAGAAGGCTTATTCAGTTCCTACCTACTCTAATCTAACCAGTCATCACAAATGCTAGGTAAAATCATAAATCCAGTGCAACCATTCATCGAACAAGTTAATGATTCTTCTTTGATTTTTGCTTAGAAAACAAGTCAGGACTAGATTAAGGATTAATGAAATTGATAGCACAACTTTCCTCACTTGTTCAAAAATTGAAAAAGGAGTTGAATGGTGCAAAATGAAATCATGCCAAGGGAAAGACTGATTACTGCAAACATCCTCCATCCAAGAATTGATAGGATCATAAAAGTCATGAAGATGATTGTTTAAAGTTGATGGAGAAAAAATATAAGGCTTGCAACTCAATTCTTTTTCACAAAACATAGCTTCCTCATTTACTTTTCTTACATATTCAATTTAATTCTCCTTGGGACCGATGATCAAATAAAAACCAAGTGGAGATAAATTAAGGTTTAGAAGACGAAAAGTCAACATCAAACCCACTTGATGCTCAAAAATGGAGAAAAGGTGAAATTGATCTTTAAATATCTTTTCTAGCCACCAAGAATGATTTATAACTTAACAACAAGCATTATGGTTCCAAAGTGACTGAAAAGGGAAATGAAGTGCTTTTTCTCCAAACATGTAATCATGCTTATACTTATTTTTGAAAATTTCCAAGGCAAAAGATTGACTAGAGCACCAACCCAAAGATGATTGAAAGAGTTGGGAAGGGAGGGTGGATTGCAAATATGAAAATTCTCCCAAATGGATAAACAAGTTCGACCTTAGATTTTAATAATAGAAAACATTCTTCATTCTAGGAATAATTTCAAGCTTTTGATCAAATTTAATATTTACAACCTGAGGACAAGATTGACCATAACTATCTAACTCTAAGTTATCTTGATTAAAGATGAAAAAAGGAAAATTTAAAGATTCATTGTAAGAAGTGGAACAAAGATTAGAACACCTAGTATGATTTATTAACTCTTCCTCATCTTGATATTGATCTTTTATTAATTCACCATTAAAATTATAAGAGGATAAGTGATCATTTTCATTTAATTGATCAGGGGTGCAATTAATAATTTCATTTAACATATCCTGATTATTTGCACAATGATCACCTGAAATCACCACTAGAGGATCTTGATCTATGTCCCTACTTTCTTCTTCTTCAGTAAGTTGATAAGGAATTGAATGATCACTAAAGATAGAATGACTAATGAGTTTCTCTGAGGGAGGAACTTTAGTAAACCTGTTAACTAAAAGCTCATCCTCAGAAATTCCCTCAGGATCAGGACTAGGGCTATCTAAAAAGCAATTTGAAAGTTTATGGTTTGTACAATGATTAAAGATTTGACTTTCGATTGACTCAAAAGTAGAAGACTTATCATCAGAAGAAATTGGGCAGGAAAGGTCATCTTCTGATGTTGACAAATCACTTGATATTTGATTGTTAAATGATTCCACAACAAGATCGGAAAGGGGAAGGTTTTGATCTTGGATTTGATTTGAAAGATACATATCATCAAATTCACTGTTCCATTCTTCTAGAAATTTATTTTCAAACATGTCATAACCAGAAATGCTATTGGGTTTCAAATTCGAAAGCCAGAGACCAGCTCTTTCTTTTAAAGATGAAGCCAATAGTCTCATACACACATCCTCATGGGTTATGGATAACTCTTTAATAATTTCCCTAAAAAGTTCAAGGTGCCTTCTAGCAGAGATTTCATAACTTCCATCGAAAATAGGCAACCTTGCACATGCTTGATGAGGAATATGATGAGGATACCCAACAATTTTTGAAAAATCAAAAACTTTTAAACGACCGAAAGTTCTAGGTCGCTCAGAAGAAGCCATGAATAATAATTTTTTATTTTTTATATTTTATATTTTTTAATATTTTAATATTTATTTTTAAAATCAAGAGCCTGAAAACAACATGATGCACCCCATGGGTTCTAGATAATGATAGGATCCGTCTTAATTCTAGTATTGTAAGGATGCAAATGAGCTCGCTCCTCAGCGGAGTCACGGTTGGGAGTCGCTAGGTAGATTTCTTAAACTCTTCTACCAAGATATGTGTCATTGTAAATGCAGGAGAGAGTGAATAATGACTACTAGATTTATCCAAGGTAAGCCTATGCCCTCCAACGCCAAAATGTTAGGCAAGAAGAACGGGAGTAAGGCTTGAGAAATATATGTGTCAAACAAGAGTAAGCCTATGCCTTCCCCGGCAATGGCGCCAAAATGTTATCACCTAAACTGTAGTTACCCGTATGGATGTATCCATTAATGGATGGCAATAGGGAAGGGCAACTCAAAAGGTGAAACCACGATCACCTCGACCTTCAATAGATGGTTGTCACGCCAGTCGAGGCAACCTTTGCTTTATGTTATCTAGCCCAGACAACAAAGGGGGAGACCCGATCTACTCCCGACAGGAGAGATCAAAACCAAGACACCAAATCAAGTTAATTCTAAGTGAAGTAAGGTGTATGGTTTATCCTGGACCTAAGGATGAAGTCACAAGACAAGTGAGGGGTTCAATGAGTATAGCTTTGGTTCATTGTTGATGTGAGAGTGACTTATAGTATTTGAAATGGGATCCAGGATTGAAGTACTAGTTCAATGTAAGAAAATCCACTGCCTTGGAAACCGTGTCCAATGCAGGGTAGTTAAGGGGTTGAATTGGGGCTAACTAGTATAAGTGACAAGCTTGATCATGATATATGATGACATCAAAAGGTTCAGTCCAAGGATCAAACCACAAGTTAATCCAACAATCTAGGAAAGTCGAATTGACTTGGAGAGAGATCAGTGCCTTGGGAAATGGGATAATGGAGTCAAAGTGTAGTTAACTTGTGATTGATAACTCCTATTATATGAGACAAGTGGGCAATTAAAGTCTTGATGGATGAATAGGTCTAGATCTAGGTTTCACCTACGTGGACCACAATCCCTTAAAACAAGGAATTCTATCCCCAAGGCAAGATTTGATGAAGTGACACACTAGACCTAGGTTTTGAATTATGCTCGTTCCAAATCCACTAAAATCTCAAGTACCCACGTCCTAGAAGTGGACCGACTCACTCTCCCAAGGAAGTGTGACTTTGCCCAAGGAGGGTAAAAAGTGGGATAAATGAATCAAGACAAGTCCAATGGCATCCAAAATTTAGATCCAAGTAGGTTGATCAGGTGAGGGTGTGGATCTACAATTTCAAGGAAATCCGATGGCTAGATCTTACTAGATCTGAGTTTAAAGATACCTAGTGGTCCAAAATGGGGATTAAATCCCTTAAAATGTGGAATAGGACCCACAAGGTAGAAATCATAAAAGTGACAATCTGGGGGTAGGTTATTGGATGTGTAGATCATGAATCAAGTGGGATCCCAACTACCCATCAACTAGATCTAGGGTAACTCACCTTCCCCAAGGAGTGTGACCTCACTTGGAGAGACTAAGTTGGCCTGGGAAGGGGCTCAAATGGAGGCCAATCCTCACCAAACTATAGATCCGGGATGCAGTGGATACTATAGAGGTGGATTTTCAATATTATACCCAACAACCCACTAGATCTCAGTAGATCTGAAAAAATGTAAAAATGGGGGTTTTGATTAATTAGGGTTTAAAATGTTCTAGACAAGTGGATAGATCATGGAGATAGAACTTACCTTGAGATCATACCTGAGTGATGAAGAGAGATGCTTTGATGTTGAGGAAGATTCCGGCAGAGATCAAATGAGAGATTATTGATTTTGCTTGCCAAATTGATGCCCTAGCCCACAAGTGCACCCTCCTCTACCTGTCAATCCAAGGAAAATCGATTTCAATCAGAGAGGTCAAGTATGGAGGAAATACAAGTAAAATGAAATGATAACATAGAATAGAAGGTCCTGGGAAAATAATACTCCCTGTTACCAACGAAGAGATCCAAAGAAGAAGTAGGGAGAGTCTTCCCCTACCAATACTTCCTCCTCAAAGCAAATTGGCCTCCACCTGTAGATGCAAAAACATGGTACAAAAGATATGGCAAAACAAGATCTCTAATAACTCAGTGCTAAGGAAGAACCAACGAACGAACACCAAAAACATTCACCACAACATTGGAGATAGATGCAATAATAATTTTCTATTCCAATAATCCAGAGCCACCAGTCCCCTTACAAATGAGAAGCTCTCTCCTTTAAATAGGAAGGAGAGGCATCAAAATCCTAACCACTTTTTGAATGAGTGGCTAAGATTAAAAGATACAAATGTCTAATCAATGGTTGAGATGAGCTCAACAATAAAATACATGGATCACTAATAAAATATAACATAAGTGGACAAAATTGCCCTAGGAGAGGGGAATCCCACCGAATCATGATGACAAAATATAATAAGAAGTTCATGGTGGGTTGAAGGGGTAATTTTAGCCACCCTTGGTCAATTGCCATAACACAATAATAATAAAATAGTCATCAATATACCAAATCGTGCCTCTATGGATAAATCGTAGGCCTCAAAAGACCTCAGAAATCATCAGAAAGTGCCATAAGTGATGGATGCAGGTCTCGATGAAGCTGAAACTGCTGGAGGAGGTGTGGAATACATCAATCCATCATCATTGATCATCCCATGTAAAGACATTGCCTCAGTAGCCCAAATCGAATTCATCAATAATCATTTCTACCAATCCTGAAATGCCTCGGGAAGCGTGAAATTGCCCCAAACTGCCTCCTGGAATGCCTGCACTGTCAAGGTGAGGGAACCAGTGTGTCCGGGAGGGGGGTAATATGGTAAAAACAAGTGGCTGGACCACCCCCTCCAAGGACAGCGCCCTATGTCAACCAAATAAAAATCCTCTCTGCTCTGACAGGGTCTCCGACAGACCAAAACTGCACTGGGTTAGCCTACTGAGGCTCAATCATCACTGTAAGTGCCCGGAACTGAAAACAGACTATCGCATTGGACTCATAAGGTACAAATCCATCCAAGATGTGTAATCATACACCATATGGATCTCTGCATGATCTTATAATACATCCAATATACCGGAACAGGTGAAATAATAATAATCTGTAAATGATCAAATAATGCTGAAAACCATGAATCATCATCATAAACCTATATCTGATGCATAGAACCATCATGTACATATACATGGACCATATATCATCTATCTGTATCATCACAAGCTCCTACCATCTCATGTCCTATGGTTGACCTTGGTCAAACTAGGTTTGACCAAGTCAACATGACCAAATATAACTCAGACTGTCATCAGAAGCTGCTGCAAAGTGTCAAAGGTTAATGCATTCTCTACAACTTATTCAAATAGTAATTATAACACAAAGTAATCATTACTAACGATCTAAATCCAAATATATAATGTCATTAATTATTATTATTACTCAGACTAGACTTTCAAGACCATACTCACTTCATAGCTGTGATCAATTTGCTAGTGAAGGGTGACGGCTAAAATAACAGGCTAGGTTAAGGGATGACTTGACTGACTTAACTTTGTGACACTTTGGCAAAGGGAAAGGGAATACACACCATAGTATATACTGAATGAGCAACAACACAGGGAATGGCGGTGTCTCACAAATGGATGAGTTGTTCAAAGAGGGTTTATTCACCTTTAACAGATGCGCACAATCCATAATACAAATGAGGCCAACAATAATTTAGATATAGCATTTAAGTTCCATTGCTTTTTGGGCCTGAAGTTTCCATAGCCTTGATCTATGTGTGTTTATAAACACATTGCATAGATTTACATTTATTTTAGGCTTTCTGCTGCAGGTGTGTTTTTAAGGCACTTGTTTACCTGAGCACTTCTAGGTGTGTCACAGACAGCTTGTTTACCTAGGTATTTACATTTCCAAAAGATATAACTTTTTATTTTCATGGCCATTTTCATTTGGCATGCCTTTCATTCATGTGTGTTGAAAAACACATTGCATGAACGGGCTTTTCATACAAGATATAGGATTTCATTTTTCCAGATTTTGTATTCATGGCAGCACTAAAAGTTTCAGGTTTAGCCAACACAACTTTAGTGACTAGGGGGAATTCACAAGGAACTCCAACTCACCATAGGTAAGTTTTGTCACCAACTCAGAGTCAAGACATAATAAACAGGGAATCTCATCCAATACAGAGGCTACAGTGGGGGAAATATCCTCTATGTCACTAGTCAAGTAGTAAGTCAGGGTGATAAACTAAAAGGTAGGTAATGGATGGATGAAGATAATGAATAATGGAGCCAACACTAGCAAGCCAAGGTATGGTGGAATGATCACCTCTATTCTCCCTAGTGAGGGTAAAACCAATGAGTATGAATAATGAACTTCTAAGTCTGAGTAGGGACAATAGAATATATATAATAAGATCAACCAGGTCCACATATCTATATGATCGCCAGATCATGACACTAAGTGCTAAGACATGCTATAAGAATAAATATAAAAGCAATATAACCACAACATTATGATATACCTACTGAGTCATATACCTGAATGCTCATCATCTGAACCATCATCTGTCCTCTGAAACTGCTGCTGAAACTCTGGGCACTACTGACTGCTTTGTACAAATGGTATAATGGTTAGATCGGTCATATCTCTGAGTGTCTTGAGACTCAGTCATGGCATGGGGAATAAAACTGTTGTCCAAATCTGATAGTGATCCAAATAGATGCTCATCTCAGCATCTCAATGTAAGGGAACTGGCTGAATAGTGTACTGGAATCAGAAAAATGATGTATGGTAGCCCGACTACTATATATGTGATAACAGTAACCTCTCATCTTTCTCAATTGGATCACCAATTTGATGATTTGATGGACAAAGTCCATGTGTAGGGAGCCCAACTAGAAATATTGACTCTTACAGTCAATCTTCACCATGAATTTGTGGTCGGTAGTCAATCCAAGCATACCCATAATGCAGGATCTAAGCATGTGGATGAAGAGTATTTCCATCAGCCAGTAAATGTTGCAGTAGATATTTGAAGCTCCCTTGGGTAATCAAAAGACAATAGAGGCGCCAAGGACATCCCCTAGTGGTCACAATTATCCTTGATTTGGTTTTTTATGGTTTGTTTTTGCATTTTCTTGTTTGGCCAATATGTGAAAGCTTATAGTTGTTTATTAATAGTTGTATTTGATGTAGTAGTCTCGAGGGAGCAAGCTAATATGAGGTTGTAGGGTAATGACCTCATGGACAATGGGCTATTTTGTCTTTTGCAAATCTATATAATCTTTTTAGTTGTATTCATCATCTTTGTAATAAATTTTTACCCATTTTGGTTATAAACAAAAAACAAAAATATGAATGGAAACATTTCTCCAAACCACTCTCACTACCATCTTGTGCTAGAATTTTATTTCACTGGAGAATGCCAACACGGGATATTCCAAAGAATCTGAAAGGAATACATACATTCAAGAAATACATGGTCAAAGTGGGCTCCCAAGGAGCAAGTGTCACAAAGCGAGATTTGAACCCGAGTGGGGAGAATAACAAGATTCCTCCAAACCACTCGATCTACACTCAATTGACATATTGTGTTGGAAGTTGTTATTCTCTTCATCTTATTTCAAATTAAAAAAAACACTTGAATTAAGGAATTTCACCTACTAATATCCGGGTGGGTGCAGAATGTTGCTCCCCAAAACCATTGCAATGGGACCGTGCAAGTGGAAAAAAATGAAGACGCACACACACCTAAGGAAGCGTGCATGCACCTTTAGGTTCGGTACCGAATCGATGCACATGCGATTTGTTAGCGCGTACGTGCCCAAGGGAATGCATGCACTCCTGTTAAACATAATAAAAAAAGGGGGGGCAGAAGCGCGGTCTATTTCATTTCCAATCAGACAAGAGTCATTCACCTAGTGCGTATGCAGAGTAATAGACCACCCCACTCACCCATTACACTCAAGAACTCTGTCAATCCATCTACCGAGTGATCATCCATTGCAATGGATAGGTAAGATCATTTTTTTTGTCATTTTATTGATTTTTTTATTGTTTAGTAAATTTTTAATAATTCCCAAATTAGTAAAATAATAGAAAATTTTCAATTGCAGAGTCTAAACCTATACAATGAATGAACAGAATATTAACATGGATTTCGTTGGAACATAAGAAAACACAAATCTTGGAACCAATGAAAACCCTCAACAAAATCAAAACCCCCCAAAAAATTTGGACCAAGATGACTTGAACCATTACCTAAATGAAATGAGAGTGCACACTTGAGAATTAAGAAACATAGGGAAACCATCTCGAGTGTCCCCTGCCACCTCAATTGAGAGTTCAATTGACTCCCTCATCCATGCACATCGCTAGTTGACTGACATGACCGAATATAGAGATAGGATGCGGGAGTATTATTTCAAAAGCATTTCTAATGAGGAAATAAAAGTATTGAATATTACAAAAGCCTAATTATACAGTATGTTCACTGATACAAGAACACAACAACCACCGGACATTAGAAATCCACATGTCTACATGGATTGGTGTCATTTCCAACCATGGAGGGACAACTGGATGCAGAGGTGGTTCATGGTTTACGATAAACCTCCTTGGAATAATAGGGAGGTTTAGAAGTACTTCCTTCGACAACTGTGGGCTGAGTTTGTGCTCGGCTTACATGTCAACTATTTTGACATAAACGAGTTCCAGGGTGTTGGGATTGGCTCTGCCGAAGATCGACCTGCTACTAGGAGGAACCCTCTGAGAGGGCCATTGGCTCCTAGGCATGATCAAAACCCCCCTCCCTAGCCACCTTAGTTACCCCGCAGAATTGATCAGATCGAGGGGGTGATGAAGAGTGTTGCATGTGGACTCCTTAGACACACCGCGTTTGTAGCAGCAACTATAGTAAAGAGACAGGTTGACCCTGATAGAGAATTAGGTGCAGGTCCTTCACTATAGATTCAAGATAGACATGTGAATGGTGGTATCCATGCTAGTCCTTCTATTTCGATGGGGACAATGCCACATCTTTGTCCCTATTGCGGGCACACTTTCCCTAGCTCGATCGAGGGCTGCTATATGGAGCAGGTTAGCACTTTTTTTAATGAGTTTTGAATCATCACTTGAGAAATTTTAAATTAATTTTAAAGCAGTTATGTATGACTTAAACTGTTATTTCAATGTATAGTTATTTAGAGCGGAGACACCGACATGGGAGAACGTAGGATCTCCCAACCTGTACGCAGCAATGGCAGTTGCAATTGAAATTGCAACACCTCACACGGAGGTATTTTTAGTACCTCACACAATATTGTTATCTTATGTCATTTCTATTATTTATATTTATGACATACATGATGATAGTTCCTACAATATTTTTGAATATTTTGATTTCCTAAATAATTACTTGTTTAACATGTTCATAATGTGCATGCATTTTGGTGTCCATAGGTATGCATAGATGTTGTAGAAATTTCTCCCTACGGATAGGTATAAACTCTCTTAGGATAAAGCAGGATGTACTGACTCTATGCTAAGACAAAAAGGAAACAAATGCTACCTTGAGTTCCTGAATTAATCTTCACAACAAGATTAAACGCATTCAGAAAAGATGAAAGACTTAACTCACCTTCCAATTCGATGTTTGTCTCGCTTCTAGCTCTTGATCCCGAAACTCCAATGTAGAACCTGTTGAAATCAAATAAAGGACAATCATGCAAGCTTCCAAATACCTTGAAGCAAAGATTAAGTTCAAATCTAAACTAGATACATTTCATATCAAAGATTTATACAATACACATGAAATGGGAAAAACAAGACAAGTTATCTTTTATTACAAACTTGAAGAGTGCTTACAAAGGTTGCTTGATATTGAAGCCAATCCTCTAGCTCCAAGTGCTTCCTCTAGCTATCTCTGCAGAAGTCTGAAGATCATAGGTTTGATGCCCCCAAAAGTCCTCCCTTTGGCTCATGGAAGGATTCTCTCTTTAGCACATGGGAAGGCTAACCAACAAAAGAGAAGTGTGGATTTATGGAGGGTTCAGTGGATCAGGCCAGCTAAACAAAGAAGGAGTTAGGATCGAACCAAAGGTGGTAATCCTAAAAAAATCTCCTCGAAGGTCGAATCCCAAAATCCAAGGCAAAAAGGATAATTTCAGACTACCGCGCCCCTATAGATGTGCAGGGAGCGGTAGTGCTCACAAACAGGGCTAAGTTGGGTTGGCAGATGGCAGAAAAAGTGTTTTCTTTTAGTATTCAATCAATGGTTTTCACTCTGGATGTTCAGATGATCTTTAAGGGAAACTGTCGTTTAGGTCGGTAATGCAAGGATGCGACACTAATATGCAATGTGTAATATTGAGGTATAACAGATGCCCCCTAAAGTGTGAGGTCAGAAGAGACTGATGGCCGAAATACTTTACAAATATGGTTCGGAGATAGCATCGAGGGGATCAACAAGGAGCTGAAATAGAAACAAAATGTCAGATATACCACCGAGGCAGGCATTCCCATGCTCGAAAACAAATGACTCAAACCATGGCTACCGACCAATACATTGCAGATCCTTGAGTACTGAGATGATATAGACTGTAGACAAATCATGGCTACTATGAACAAGCATAGATCCATGAAACAATAATGGCACAACCACGACCAATACATAAGTGGATCTGTGTGACAATACTGAAAAATCTCCATTGCAACCTGGACGTAATCAAAATACAAAAGGGTTTCCAGGGTCTTCTACCTGATCGCAAATGATACGAATCTAGCCATGTGATTACAAGGTGTTGAAGTCGAACATGGTAGAAACCATTTGATTACCGGTCAATGATGTGAATCGTTAACAAATGCGAGGGAAATCACCAATGATGACGATGATCCCCAAGGTATCTATAGTACATCTCAACAAAATGCGAATAAAGGGTTTGATGTCAAGCATCTGAGAGATCATTCAATCAGAGGTCAATGATGAAAACCTACTGTCGAACATGAGGAAACCTGCCATTGAGGTATGCAAGTACCAAGGTACTAGTGGTTGACTCCTAAGTCTAATTCCTGGATAATTATTTGGTGTCGACAAGAATAGACTCGTCGAAGGTGGGCCATAATGATTCCCACATCATTGACACGAAATCAGAACGAGAGATAGTATGGACCGATGAAACAATAGAATACGTACTAACACAAAGAGAAGGTTTGACATGAAGTGGAGGTGGACTCAAGGCAATAACCCTTTGAACATATAACGACATGAAATAGAGCTTGGCAGCAGGGATTACTTGAACAGATAGAACCACAGGAAGTGTGAACTTATAGCAATAATGAGGACGCATGATCATAATGATGACACTATCAGCAAGACTGACTACCCAAAACAGACAAGGTGAGGATGTATGCCATGTTCAAAGGTGACGACTCACAAGCTGCCAACAAGGTAAACTTGACTCATTTTCCCATTTTCCCTTTACATGATGGACAAGTACCTCTTTGTTGTTTTACGAGCTTGAGGAGGATAATAGATGCTCGGTGTAGCTCATCTCATAGATGAGTCCAATCTCACATGTTTTTCAAACCTAAGAAAGGAGGGGTTCGTCCCAAAGTGGGCCCTTCGATGTTGAATTTTAACGAGTCCAAGGAAGGAAAACTCGGTCGTCTTTTCATGTTTAGAGAGTCCGAAAAGAACTAAAGAAGACTCCAACGGTCTTTTTTCGTAAAGTTAGCCTCATCACCTGAAAAAGGGTAAAACAATGCGGGAGAGGACTCTTCCAGTCATGATTGGCTGGAGTATTCCTTTTTCGTAAATAATACTTCCTGGTCCGAAAAAGGGGTAAACTATCACCAGAAAGATGATCATTCAAATCCTTTTACAAGCGTGAACGAATCAATTTCGCTTGGCCATCTTTTCCTATTTTAGGAGTCTAAAAAGAGCTTAAAGAGGACTCCATGTACAACTTTGTCATGGTTGATGAACGAGTACGACAAAGGAAAAGTAAACTCGGCACAGTTCCTTTCCGTAAATAGTCTAGCGAGGCCGGATAAAGTGGTAAACCTATACTCATTATACACACCTTTTTACTCCAATTGTTTAACGAGCATGATAATGGTATCAAAAGCACTCGGAATCTTTTTCATGTTTGGATCTAGAGCATGAAAAAAGAAAAAAGTAAGCTCAAACCACTTTTCATGTTTTTAACCAGAGCACGAAAAAGTGAAAAGTAAGCTCAAACACCATCTTACTATTTTTAATGAGCTCGAAGATAGGTTGGAAGAATGCTCATGATGTCTGCTTCATTTTTTAATGAGCTTGTAACAGAAAATGAACTATGCTTAGGATAATTTTCATGGTTTAATGAGCTCGAAACCTAAAAAGGAAAGTATGCTCGAAAATGTTCCCAATGGTGAAATTCTTCTCGTCATGAAATCCAAAGGTTGGTACATGCCCCCCAGCATGATTTCTAGAAGTAAGTGACTTAGCTCCAACGTGGTGTGGAGAGGAGATCGAGTTGAATTCAACGTAACTTCCAGAGGTTGAAGACATGCCCCCAAGCTTCATTTCATTCACCTAAGGTATAGGCGAGTGAAAAGAAGGTTCAGGTATTAAGTCTACGAGGAGTCTCGACTTAAAGGGAAAGGATATGTTTCATTTTTTAACGAGCTTGACACAGGAGTAGAACTTTGCTCAGACTACTGGTTTCATTTTTTTAATGAGCTTGAAGCCAATGGTAAACTCTGCTCATGGTTAAGGCCCATTGACGGGTTCCTTCCCAACATGATGACTAGAGGTTGGTAAATGCCCCCAGCATGATTACTAACGGCTAAACATGCCCCCCAAGATTCGTTTCGTCTGACTACTCTTCTTCCTTACCCAAAAATCCTGGCTACTAATCCAACTGTGTTCACCAGGGGGGGTAGGGAGAACCAGGACCAAGTGACCCAGGCAGATGAAATGAAGGTTAAAATCCTAACTCTAGCGAGAAACTCGAACAAATGGAAGGGAGATCTATTTCATTTTTACACAAGCTTGAAATAGATAATAACAATGCTTGAAAGGGTCCTTTTTATTTTTTAATGAGCTTAAAACAGAAAGAAATTATGCTCGAAGGTAGTTTCATTTTTACGCAAGCTTGAAACCGAACGTAAACTATGCTTGGGATTGGTTTTGTTTTTACACAAGCTTAAAACTAAAAGTAAACTGTACTTGGGATTGATTTCATTTTTACACAAGCTTGAAACCAACGGTAAACTGTGCTTGAGGGTCAGTTTCATTTTTTAACGATCTTGAAACAAATAATAAACTATGCTCGTGGGAACCTATTTCATTTTTTAACGAGCTTGACATAGAAAGGGAACTATGCTCATGGTGACTTGTTTCATTTTTTAATGAGCTTGACACATAAAGGGAACTCTGCTCAAAATGATGGTTGGTTTCATTTTTACATAGGCTTAAAACCAAAAGTAAACTATGCTTGGGATGATGGTTGGTTTTATTTTTACACAAGCTTAAAACCAAAAGTAAATTATGCTTGAAATGATGGTTGGTTTCATTTTTACACAAGATTAAAACCAAAAGTAAACTATGCTTGAGAAAATGGTTTCATTTTTTAACAAGCTTGACACTGGAACAGAACTTTGCTCCAACGTCCCCCCCTTAAGGGGAAGAAACCACTAAAACATGTGGAACATTTAGGGATGTCTGGTGACTAGGAGTCATGCGATGAGTGGGCGTCACAAAGGAAAGCTGATCAATGGTCACAACATTCCCATGATGGGGAAAATACATCACTCGGAAGAGTGAGGACACTACAGCCTTCATGGCATGGATGTAATCACATCCAAGGAGTAGATTAGGATCTAAGGGACCTTGGACGACCATAACATCAATACAGACAGTTTTCCCTCCCAAAGTGATAGGTAACTGAGGAAGGGACCCTAAAGGCCCAGTAGGCCTTCTATTGAAAGCCAGTATCTGGTAAGTGACGGGCACAAGCCGAGGAGAACCTAAGGCTTGCCAAGCAGTTGAGGATAGAATACTAACAGAAGCTCCTTCATCAACTATCGTACGAAAAATTTCTTTATCAGAAACTCCTACAGATATTTGAAAAAGAACACTAGAAGGAAGACGAGATTCTATCAGACCATTCCAATCAAACGAAATAACCTTAGTACTTGGAGGGGCTCTCACGGAAACGGGCAGGGTTTCCCCTTGCCAAGGACATTCTGAACCGATAAGGAAAACATCAGCGGTTTCCAATTCACTCTTGCTGGGAAGATAAGAATGAGATGAAGATTGTGTCAAGATGACTGCTTCAGTCTGGACTTTCTCCAATGAAAGAGCGGGATCGAGTGGGGATGACAGTGACTCGATCACTTCACTCTCGGGAGGGAGAGTGGGATCAATTGCAGATGAAACTGAATTGATCACTTGGTCAACTAGAGGGGGGTCGAGGGACAGTTTTCTATGGTCTATTGGAGGCACCATTTGAGAACTAGTAATATCTTCCAACCATTGCGAGGCTTCATCCATGCTTGGACAAAGGAAAGTACGGTGCATACCATTGCATATCAAACAGGGATATAGGACTTTACCCTTCCTACCCTTCACCAAGGGGTCACTGGTTGAGGGAGTGTCATCGACATGATGGTCAGAGGTTGATGATACAAGTGGTTTGGGGTTTTTAGACCACACTTCTGATACACGGGAAAGACCGGGGCAATCCTTGAGAAAGTGATCACCCTTGCAGAGTTTGTAAGGGAACTTGGGCTTACGAGGTGTTTTTGTAGAATCAGTGCCATTAGAGGAAACTGGTTTATGCTTGGTCTCTTCCTTATCCTTCTTCTTCTTAACTTTCCTTTTTTTCTTCTTATTATCCACTTGATTACTAACACTATTGCTTTGATCAGGCGAGGAAGAAGGAACAAAAGAAGGTTCATCCGATGAAGAAGGGGAAAAATTAGTTTGGGATTGACTCTCTCGTGGTGGAGAGTTAACATTCGAAACATTGGGTGCAATTGGAATTACCGGATTGAATAACCATACCGGTAATCCTATGGTTAATCCAGGAAGATTTAACGTGGCAATAAAGGGAGGACCAATATCTCCAACTAGAGGAAAAGTAAAAGGTACCCCTTAAAAAGGGGTCTCCGGATTGGTAGTCCCAGAAGGAGCATGGGTGCATGGAGGTGGATTCTCCATGGAACAAAACTAAGTGATGTGGACGAAGCCTTGTTAAAAAGAACTCAAAAAACCCTCAGGCAACCGAGCGTGCGAAAGGGGAGCTAGGAAAAGACAAGGCTCACGGGCCAAAATGGCAACCTCAAAAAACTATACTGAGGCCATTGCCACAATAAGCAAGCCGTACAACAAAATGGCCAGAATGCCAACAAGCAGCCCTACAAAGAAAAAGACCCTATATAAGATACCAAGCAAAGCCTCCTAACTAAGAGCTGGAGACCTCAACAAATTGTATCCTTCACAAGGTGATGAAATCCAAGTCGAACAATACAAAATGAGAGACCAATATGAGAAGGATATCCCTCTATTGAAAGGGATGCTGGGTAAAAGAGCCCTAGTAGAAAAGTCACTAAGCTACCTCGTTCATGACACGTTGGAAAAGGTTTTTGGCGCTTCTGCCTTATCACCCTTGCATTACTATGAATTACAAGGAAGACAATGATCAATGTTTCCTTAGGGCTAAGTGGAGTGCGGCATTCCACAGAGTCCGCCCGGTTCTCAATCTCGCGGCGGTTTAACCCCTGAAAGTTAAAAACAGTCAGGAGGCCCCTCCATAAACTGGCTGTGACCGTGTCAATAAATACTAGAGGATTTTAGTTCCCTAGAGGACAACAACTATGTTTCAGATGAAAATGACAAGGGGGAATTATTTTGATGCCTATCCCCAGTGTCCTTCCTAACTACCAAATTATTTTGATTTCCTCAAGTGAGGTTAATGTTGGTTTAGTTAGGGAGATTAATTTTAGTGGTTGTATTACTCAATCGGGTAAATGGACGTGAAACTTGGTGGTGTTGTGACGACCCAAACCATGCAAGTGAGAATGAATTGAAATGAGCCTTTCTTTTCGATGAACACTAGCTAAAGTAAGGAAGAATTCTTTTCGTTCCCAATATGCGGAACCCAATGCACATGCAATTTTATTTCTTTTCAAAATGATAGAAAGAAGTAAATATGTACCCAAGACTAACCCAAAGTAATGAAAAAGTTCTTGATATGAACACCAAATGTAATGATTCTAATCCATTTCCTATATTTTCACACTTGAAAAAGACACATCCAAGCTACGGAAAGAAAGATTCTACAAATGCTTCCAATCAAATGCAAGACAAAGAGAAGAACCTAATAATATCTTCTAACTCAAATGCACATAAATATGAAACAAGCATTTCTTCTTCTCATGAATGTAATACCAAGAATGTCAAATGATTAAATTAAGGCAAGAAGAATACCTTTGTGTTTCAATTTCATGAATATGGTAAAAGAATGACAAAATCAAGCTTCTCTTTGAACTAAAGCGGAGGCAAGGAATCAATCTTTTCAAACAATCATTAGATAGGATGTAAAGGAAATAAGATGCCAAGCAATCCAAACATGCCAAACACACCAAATCAAAAATGATCTCAAAACCTTAATATGGGTCAAAACGATTGTAGGATGCATGATAGAACCCATTTCACTTAAAAATGCAAGCAAAACACTAGTGTTTACTCAAAGGGCCAACATGGATCCAAATCTCGAAAAGACCCAAAAATAACCAAACAAACCAAATATACACACTTTCCAGGAACTATCGCGGTCCTGCAGGCCACTTGGGAGCATTACTGATAGACTACCGTGCTCTAGACAGCGCTTAAGGGGCGGTATTGCTAGACTACCGCACTCTAGACAGTGGTTAAGGCGCGGTACTGCTGGACTACCATGCTCTAGACAGTGGTTAAGGCGCGGTACTACTGCTCTGTAGGCAATTACGGGGGCGCGGTAGTGTGTGAACAGGGGGAAAGAGGCAGAATTTTGAGAAAAGATTTTGACTTTTCAAGGGTTTTCCAACCCAGAGGACTTACTGATCTGTAACAGAAGTCTAATGCAGAGAACAGGGAAGTGAATGAGGGTAAAAGAACCCAATTCTTACAATCAATAAGTGAAATTGAAAGCAAACTTCACAAGCAAAGAAAATGGATTCAATTCCCCAGTATGGTCGCCATTTTTTGTTGTAGAAATTTCTCCCTACGGATAGGTAGAAACTCTCTTAGGATAAAGCAGGATGTACTAACTCTATGCTAAGACAAAAAGGAAACAAATGCTACCTTGAGTTCCTGAACTAATCTTCACAACAAGATTAAATGCATTCAGAAAAAATGAAAGACTTAACTCACCTTCCAATTCGACGTTTGTCCCGCTTCTAGCTATTGATCCTGAAACTCCAATGTAGAACCTGTTGAAATCAAACAGAGGACAAGCATGCAAGCTTCCAAATACCTTGAAGCAAAGATTAAGTTCAAATCTAAACTAGATACATTTCATATCAAAGATCTATACAATACACATGAAATGGGAAAAACAAGACAAGTTATCTTTTATTACAAACTTGAAGAGTGCTTACAAAGGTTGCTTGATATCCAAGCCGATTCTCCAGCTCCAAGTGCTTCCTCTAGCTATCTCTGCAGAATTCTGAAGATCATAGGTTTGATGCCCCCAAAAGTCCTCCCTTTGGCTCATGGAAGGCTTCTCTCTTATAGCACATGGGAAGGCTAACCAACAAGAGAGAAGTGTGGATTTATGGAGGGTTCAGTGGATCAGGCCAACTAAACAAAGAAGTAGTTAGGATCGAACCAAAGGTGGTAATCCCAACAAAATCTCCTCGAAGGTCGAATCCCAAAATCCAAGGCAAAAAGGCTAATTTCAGACTACCGCGCCCCTATAACTGAGCATAACGCGGTAGTACCGCGCCCCAGAGAAGGATCAAAGCGCGGTAGTGCTGACTACCGCGCCCCTGTAGATGTGTAGGGAGCGGTAGTGCTCACAAACAGGGCTAAGTTGGGTTGGTAGATGGCAGAAAAGGTGTTTGCTTTCAGTGTTCAATCAATGGTTTTCACTCTGGATGTTCAGATGATCTTTAAGGGAAACTGTCGTTTAGGTCGATAATGCAAGGATGCGACAGTAATACGTAATGTGTAATATTGAGGTATAACAATAGACTATGATGACCAGTCATCTCCGCTAGGGATCGGTAGGTCACCATACACACAGGTATAATGTGTAGTTAAAAGCACACTTTTAATTTGAATTGCTATGACTTACTATGGTTTAATTTGATTTTTGTCTACTAAACTATGATATTACAAATGTATATGCAGGTGCCACCATCAACTGTAGGCGCCACCATTCCACCTCCCCACTCCAGTCCCATTTTCCCACCCTCTCCCATGAGTCACCCCCCTCCCTACTTCCATCCAGACCCCTCCCTCCGTTCACCCCCCGCCCTTCCATCCATCCTCCCCCCTCCGTCCAACCTCCACCATTCATCCATGCCCCCCGTCTATCCATCCTCCCCCATTTGTCCATGCCACCCCATCTACCCATCCTCCCCCATTTGTCCACGCCCCCCCTTCCATCCATCTTCCCCCCTTCTTCCACAGCCCCCCCTTGTATCCATAATCCTCCCTCTATTCAGGACTCTCCTCCCATCCACCATCCCTCAACATCCCCCATAGACCTTTTAGGTCTATCCCCCCTGTCGTACATTCGATAGGGGTTCATTGTCCATGACATTCTCCTCTACCCCATACCACCATGCCCTCTTCCACCCTATATTCTTCAATTCCCGCCACTATTGTGGCAACTACTATTGCAACATCTATCGATACATCAACAGTGGTTGCACCTGTAGTTGATGCAACTACATCTACACCCCACCATGACTGCATCAGAGTAGGTTGTCCAGCCAACTGCTCCACCTCCTAGCCCTGAAGCCCAGTCATCTCCATTGCCAGATGTGTTCATGGTGAGAATCAAGTTAATTTATGAAAATGTTGTGATGCATTAACGAAAATTATTTTTCTTCAATGAAATGATTGTCATAGATGTTGTAGGGTGGCATTGCTAAGAGGCTCAGTAGATCGAGGACACCTACCTCACGTCTCCCACTCCCATCAGCGGTGATTTATTTAAGATATGAATTTTACATTCATTTTATAAATGTGGTAAATGTTACAAATGCTTGAAAATGATGGTATCTTATAGCATTTGTTTCAGATCCTGGAGAGACAGTCTACTCCTAGATGGAAGAAGGCTTGAGATTCCACTAGCTCCAAGGAGAGAAAGATTGATTTCAGAGATGCGCCTAGGAGTTCCAGGGGTGGGAACGATTCTTGACATACCATGTTATGCACATTAGCCACGATGTGGAATTTTTGGGCACCAATTTCCATGTACTTGGTATCTAGGGCACTATTTTCCATGTATTTTGGATATAGGGCACAAGTTGCCAGAATTTGTATACGGAACGAGTTTCCATCGTGTGTACATTGGGAACCATGTTCCACTGTTTTCTAGAAAAATTATATGATTGGACGAGTATTGTAGCTTTGATGTACATGGATTTTCAATTATGTGATTTATATCCATGTTGTCTATATTTGTATCTTGTTGTCTCTTGTTGTGTGTAATTGCCTAATAAACAACATCATCCTTTTAAAACAAATGGTTGAGTTTGAATGGATTTTGATATTGTTTCCTTCGTTTATGATGAAATAGATCAATTGTGATCTCTAGTGATCTTATTGTGTTTGAACTCTAACAAAACATACTCACTTGACCATGTTCGTAGCATTTGGAACCAATGTCATAACAGTAAAAATAATTATTTCCACCGATGTTTAATATTTTATGATATACCAATCAATAAGGAATTGTCAATCATACTTAGGTGTGAAAAACCTATTCTATCATCATTGTGGTCAAAGATATGAAAAATATCTCCCCATCCCCTTCACTTGGAATGTTTCCTTGTGAAGGGACCATCATCCCTCTTCCACTGTGTTTTTCTTAGCATGGATGTTTTGTTAGGTTTAAGTGTGACCTTAGATTTAGAATTGACACAATGAATATTATTTCAATTGGTTTGTATTATGAAATGTATTTCGATCGTAAAATTCCATTATAATAAGATCCAACTAGTTTTTATACCTCACAATGCAAGGATGAAAGTTCGATGGTAAAATTCAACACCTTGAGTAGTTATTGGAGAAATTTTATGGGTCCCTTGATATGATGACAAGGGAGATACTTGACCTTTTCCTATACCTTATTATTTTGACAATTTTTGCTAAAGAGTTGTCATTGTATATGAAATTGTTCTGTAAGTGATGAATGATAATGGCGATCTTCCCAAATACCAAAAGGTTCCTTATGTTTGTTGAAAAGGTGATCTCGATCTCTTGACGGAGAGCATTTATGTCTATACTTTATTGTTTGAAGTATTCCCTATACCCCATGATATTTTGATTTATTGATTTCTCTCTGGATCAATGAAGGAGCCCCCTTGTGTACCTACCACCCCTAGTCATTTACACACAAACACACACAAGTTAGATGCACATAATTATATTTACATTTATATTAAATATGTATAGATACATATATATTTACAGTACAGAAACCTACACACATAAAAATATTTATACATAAATATACAAAAAATACATGCACATAGGAAAATATCTATGCACATATACAAAAAATTACATGTTAGAAAAAACAAACATGGAAAAATATTTACACACGCACTTGCACAAAGAAAACCATACTAATATTAGTATAAAATAACAAACAACATCATCTTTTCAAACACAATTACACACCTAAATACCACTTTCAAATATTTTGAATTTTGAATTATGCATTAGGCTCTAAAGGCACCTTCTAGGGACCAAGGTTCATGAATGATGCCTTGAAGCATTGCAAATGA
This sequence comes from Larix kaempferi, assembly GCA_027924585.1. Lineage (NCBI taxonomy): Eukaryota > Viridiplantae > Streptophyta > Pinopsida > Pinales > Pinaceae > Larix > Larix kaempferi. The sequence goes on along the minus strand of BSBM01000289.1, from coordinate 9,322,628 downwards.
CCTATCAAATTGATCATTGGTCCTAAGCCATAAATATATATTTCTAGCCTTGAGATGTTGGTCTCCCTCCTCGAATCATGTTTATGGATTTGAGGTGTTAGGTCCCTGGCCCCCTCGGTGCCCTTTAGAGGCGATGGGAGACAACTTAGAAACCACTGATAATTTTTTTTCTTCAAACTGCCATAACTTCTGCAAAAAAAACATCCTTAGTCCGCAATCCGCAATCCTCAATCCACAAGTTGCAATGCGGAATTCATAACGGTGGAACCACAATTTCATAGTTCCGTAGAAACATCCCTCTAACTTTCGTAACCCATAATCCGCCTTGCGGGATTTGGAAGTCGGAACCACAAATTCCAACTTCGACGAAACACACCTCTGACTTCGCAATTTGTAATGCAGGATTTGGAAGTCGGAACTCCGATTCTTTGTTTCGAATAAATCTCCTCTCCTACTTCTGCAATCTGCAATGTGGAACTCGGAAGTTGGAATGCCAATTTGCACAATACGAGAATACCATCTTTCCGACTTCCGCAATCCGCAATCCACCTTGCAGGACTCAGAAGTCGGAACTCCAACTCACAACTATGGAGAAAAACACCCTTCTGACTTCCGCAATCTGCAATGCGGATTCGGAAAGTCATGAGCCCAACTGCACAACTTCTTAGACCCATGACTTCTTCATCCTAAGTCCATTTTGGGCAAATATGGTACCGTTGGAAATCTCTCGGTGAGCTCTATGCAACTACATGATATTCATCCTCATCTAAAAACTATGATCTTTTCCTCCTTCCAACCCAAAATGTGGCCCCAATCCTTATCAAGGCCTCTTTTCCTCCCTGTAAGGATCTCTTACACTACTCTGTCATGGCCCTTCCCTTCCTCCAACCCACAGAGGGACCATGAAAACAACAGGGGGGTTCCTAACTCATCTCCTCAGCCCAAGTGATGAAATACAACCATCTAAAGGTGTGTGCCATGCATGATGAACATACACAGTGGAACTAAATCTAATTTAATGCATCTACAACATGCAAAACTAACAACATATTTAGCAAAAGCAAATGGTGAAATAATCAGACATGGACCAGCCTCATGATCAAGTCTATACACAAAATCCCTATTGCTTAACTCTATGTTCTCATTTCATTAAAATGCACTTGATACAATAGATAATCATAACATAGGAAATTAACATCATTTAGAACCAAACAATGGGCATAATTTAAAACACATAGAACACTTATCTTTAATAGGAAGTTGTCCAAGCAACTGGCTATGTGAGAGAAATGTTCCACCCAACCATAGGTCTTTTTTCAGCCTATATTATTTCAGCTAAGAGACCACCCCCGAGATGGGTTGTGTATCCACTAAGGAGGAAATAAACAGGCTCACTCATAGCCATGGTTTCACGCAACAGTCATGCTAAGCTAACACATAGTTGGATTTATCAAGCATGCCAAGAGATAAAGGAGGAGGATGATAAGCCAGTGAGCTAAACCATAGATCTACATGCATCTCAAACTAACTCAAACAACCTTGGCACCCACAATACCTACCACACCCAACACAAGGAAGGTCCCCTTCAATGATACACAACCCCTCAGGCGCCCCTTCCCTCCAGTGCTCTTCAGGGTGGGAATAGAAAGGTCCAAGTTGTTGATTCCTTGATACTTTATCCTTCACTGGTTTATCAAGCAGTTCCAATCTCCGTTCTATCTTCTTCTTTGTTACTCATGCTTGGATCTTCTCATCTTTTATTGCCAAAATGACTATGTCCTGCCTCTCAATTCTTGGCTATCCCATCTGGTTTCTTTCTCCTGCAATTTATGGCATCTCTCCCTCTCCCATTCGCTTCTTTTTTTTTCCTGCTTCCCTCTTTAGGGATCACCTGTTTGATTTCCTTTTTCCTTGCCATACCCCATTTTTGGGCCCTTTCGCATTCCTTTGTCAATGCAGCTTTCTCCAACATCGCGACCTTTCCTCCTTCCCCACTACTGGGCTGTGTAACACATGAAAACTAATCCTTGTTGTTCCACAGTTCCACAACCCCCTCACCTCTCCCTAGTGGATACACATGCCCCCCTCTTGTTGGTTGCTTCCATAGCCAGTTTTTTTTGGTATTTTATTGCATTATTAAAATTTAAATCATTTTTACAATTTCCATGGCTTAATGGCACATGGCTAACATAATATCAAATTCTCTCCTTTTTAAATAAAATTGAGCATCCACTAGTGGGGCCTTGGCCTTGATCTCCACGCTAGGAAAACATACATCGCATGTATACATTATTTATATTAGATCCAAAATATCATAAGGGTCAAAATGGGGGTATTACAATCCCTCCCCCTTAGAACAACATCGTCCTCGGTGTTCTCAAAACTAAACAAAATTGGGAATGCCTCGCTCATGGCATCCTCTAGTTCTAATGTAGCCTCATCAGGACTAAGGTCCTTCCATTGCACTTTTACCTATCTGACGACTCAGTTCTGGAGCAATGCGACCTTCCTATTGAGGATGCGCATAGGATCCACTTGGAACTCTCCCTCGAGTTCCACCTATATCACATTCCAATCAATCACGTGATTAGGATCATGTACATACTTCTTAAGCAAAGAAACATGGAAAACATTATGAGCTCTCATGTTAGCAGGAAATGCAATTCTATATGCAACTGGTCCTATCCTATCAAGGACTTCAAATGGCCCACAATATCTTGGTGCCATCTTGGTACAACTCGCCAAGTTTAGGGAACTTCCTTGGTTTCACTCTTAAATAAACATGATCCCCAATATTAAATTCCTTATGCACCCTTTTCAAATCTGCATAACTCTTTTGCATGTCCTGAGCTACCTTTAAATTATGCCTGATCTTCACAATTTCTTGTTCCATTTCCTTGATCATCTATGGCCCAAGCACCACCCTATTCACCGGACTATCCCAATTCACTGGAGTCCTGCATCCTTTGATATACAATGCCTCAAATGGAATCATTCCCAATGATGTTTGATGTCCATTATTGTATGCAAATTCTACCAAGTGTAAGTAATCCTCCCACTTGGATGGTTTATCCATCACATACATTGTCAGCATGTCTTCAAGAACCTGATTAACCCTCTCACTTTGGCCATATGTTGGAGGATGATATGATGTACTAAAATTCAGTTGAGTTCCTAACTTCTAAAATAATCCCTTCCAAAAATTGGATGTGAACTTTGCATCTCGATCTGAAATTATTTCCTTGGGAAATCCATGCAATCTAAATATCTCCTTCGTGAAAATATTTTCTATGTCACTTGTCTTATGAGTGGACTTGATTGGAATAAAGTGAGATACCTTTGATATCTTGTCCACCACTACCATAATTGAATCATGCTTCCTCACTATCACTAGAAAACATGTTATAAAATCCATAGAAATTACTTAACACTTCCATTCTGGAAAGGGTAAAGGATGCAATAACCCTGTTGGATGTTGATTTTCTGCCTTGACTTGTTGGCACTTTTGACATATAGAAATGTATTCTACTATGTCCTTCTTCATCTCATGCCAAAAGTATTTCTTTATAGCTTTTTTTATTGTCTTTTGAAATCCTGGATGTCCAGAGTATGGAATTTGATGTATTTCATCCATCACTAGCCTTTTTAAATATGTACAATTTGGAATATACAGTCTAGTACCTTGATAAAGGAGAATATCATCTTCACCAAGCTGATATCTGGCACACTTTTCATCAATATTTCCCTGTTGCAATTTTTCTTTGATTTGAAGGTAAGTTTCATCATTGGTTTGGGCCTCAAGAACTCTTGTCTTCAAATCTGATTTGCACATACTTAATGCTGCAACATGAAATTTTCTGCTAAGAGCATCTGCAACCTTATTCTCTTTCCCATTTACATGTTTAATTTCAAAATCAAAATCATAGAGAAATTCCATCCACCTAGTTTTCCTATCATTCAGGTTTGGCTGGTAAAATAAATACTTCAAGCTCATGTGATCTGTCCTGAGCTCGAATCTTCTTCGCAACAGATAATCTCTCCACCTCTTGAGAGCATGTACTATGGCTTCTAGTTCTAAATCATGTGTGGCATAATTCTTTTCATGCTCTTTTAATTCCCTTGACTCATAAAAAATCACAAATCCTTCTTGCATGAACACTCCACCTATCCCTTCAATGCAAGCATCTTTGCACACTACAAAATCCTTCTTTGGATCAATAATCTTCAAAATAGGAGCGCTGGTAAGAAATTCCTTTAGCTACTGAAATCTTCTCTAACACTTTTCAGTCCATACGAACTTGACATTCTTCCTCTGCAATGATGTAATTTGATGAGATATCTTGGATAATCCTTCAATGAACCTTCTATAATAGCCTGCAAGACCCATAAAATATCTAACATTTGTAACATTCTTTGGAGTAGACCAATCCATTATGGCTTCAATCTTTTTTGGATCCACAATAATTCCTTCCTCTGAGATGACATGACCCAAATACTGTACCTTCCTTTGATAGAAATCACACTTGCTGAGCTTTTCATACAGTTGGTATTCTCTAAGAACTTGCAACACCATTCTTAGATGTTCATCATGCTATTCTTCATTCTTTGAATAAACAAGAATTTCATCCAAAAAAACTATCACAAACTTATCCAAATACTTGTTGAAGACATTATTCATGAGACACGTGAATGTAGCAGGTGCATTGGTAAGACCAAATGGCACCACTGTGAACTCATAATGGCCATATCTTGTCCAGAAAGTTGTCTTGTGAATGTCTTCTTATTTTATCCTCACTTGATGATATCCATACCTCAATTCAATCTTTGAAAACACTTTAGCTTCCTTCATTTGATCAAACAAATCATCAATTCTTGGAAATGGGTACTTATTCTTGACTATCACTTTATTTAGCTTCCTGTAATCAATACACAGCCTTAAATTCCCATCCTTTTTTCTTGAAAAATAACACCGGTGCTCTCCAAGGAGATACACTTGGCCTGATATATGTCTTGTCCATCAATTCTTGTAGCTGCATCTTTAACTCTATCAATTATGGTGTTCTCATTCTATAAGGAGCTTTAGAAATTGGTGTTTCCCCTGAAACTAGATTGATGGTAAAATCAATGTCTCTTTTTGGTGGCAATCCCGACACTTCATCCAGAAACACAAACTTGAACTCTTGCAACAACTGGAAGTCTTCCATCCTTGGTTCTTTGTCCTCTGATGAATTTGATATATGAACTGCATATAATTGGAAACCCTTCTTATAAAACTTTTCCAATTGTAAGGCTGAAATTTGTCTTACTGAAACTTTCTTGGGAATTCCTCTTACCAATCTTGGTCTTCCCTCTTCATCGATGCATTCAAGTACCTTTTCATAGTAATCTATCTTGGCTTTATGCCTTTCCAACCAATCCATACCAAGTAAAGCATCATAATATCCTAATGGTAGGACATTCAAATTTACTTTTGTGAGGAATCCATTCAACTCCATGGGGCACTCCATCACTACTTCACTCACTTTTCTCTTGGTCCCTGTGGCTAACTGAACTAGCCAAGATTTGTTGTGCTTCATTTTTCTAAGAGAACAACCTTCAACTACTTTTTGAGAAACATAAATTTGAGTAGATCTTGGATCAATCAAAACAGAAATAGATTGCTTGGAAATATTACCTTTAACTTCCACCACTGCGAATTGATGGTCTTCCTGATGATCATCCAACACTACATAGATTCGAGGCACTACCCTTTCCATATCCTCCATTGTAGCTTCCCCTTTTAAGTTGTGCAAGCTCCAGGGATTCTCCCTCCGATGTGGAAAATCCTTAAGCATGTGGTTTTCTCCACATCCCCAACACTGAAGTGGCCCTTTTGATGCTTTTTCTGTTGCTACTGCTAGCTTGTTCTCACTTTGTGCTTGCTGGCCCTGTGGAAAATTTCTTGGCTAATTTCTGAATGGTGGCTTAAATCCACTTTTCCTTTGATCAAACCTCCCATTTGGATTTCCTTTCCCTACTGGGTGAAACTCTGATTTTCCTTTTCTCTACTCATAACAATGCATTGCCATCCTAATGGCTTCATCAAGACTTGGTGGATTAACAAACTCAATCCTTTCTCTGAAATTTTGAGGTAAACTCCCAAGGAAGCATTGGATCTTAACCCTCTCATCCTTGATATAGTCCACATACCTCAACAATTCCAAAAACTTATGGACATGCTCTTCCATATATTTCTGTCCCAACTTGAGTTCATTGAATTATTTCCTCTTGTTGTCATAATACCTAGCTGATAGGTGTGTTTCCTTGAAATACTTGTTAAATCTCTTCAAGTTGATCCTCCTTTCACTGATCCCTTTCGCTTGCATGAGGTGCTCCCACCAAATTGTAGCTCTTCCATTTAGATTGTAAATAGAAATTCTGGCCTTTTCATTTCCTGAGTAGTCATGAATCCTGAAATATTTCTTCATCCCAAGAATCCATGTCTCTGCCTCTTGGCCAGTTTTAACTTCTCCATCAAATGTGGGAGGCCTTGCCTTCCTAAATTCTCCCTGTGGAAATCCTTTGGATTTCTTTCTTCCTTCAAATCTGCTAGAAGTATGCCTTGGGATTCTTCGAGGGCCTCTTGAGTCACACAACCTGCTGGAAGAAGATCTTGAGGAGGGCGTGCTGCATTTTTTTCTCACAAAACTCTTTCTCGGGCTTGGAGTTCTCTTCTTAGAACGACCTCTAGAGTGACTCTCTACACCCCTTCCTTCTTTACCTACATTTCTTGGTTTGGACCCAAGGTTTAACCTTTGCTGCATATTAGTGAGGCTCTGCAAAATAGCAACATTGAGTTGGTTCTGTTCTTCCCGAGCCTTCATCAATCTTTCATTAAATCTTATCATGGTTTCAACCAAATTCCGAGGAGTTATTTGCTCCCTTCTCCCATTGGATTTGGTCTCAACATGTTCTCCTTGCAAATTTTCTCCTAGCGCATCTTCACCATGCTCATAAGGGTCCTGGGCATCATTCATGGTCACCATTTTCGTTTCCCTGTATACTTCCTCTCCTACAACTATTCAATTTTTATCAGCTACAACCACTATGCATTATAAATATATTTATTACACATCATAGGAATGCATATAAAACATAAAACATTCAAATCTAACAGAAGTAAATCATGGATTAATTTACATAGCTATGATGCTTTCTTTGCTTTGCCCCATCCCTGTAATTCTGGAAATTACCGATATGGAAAACAAAATATTCTTTTTTGTCAAAACAATGCCCCTAGCGCCTTTTTGTCTGTAGGCTCATTCACACTTCGTACCAAGCATCCCCAGTGCTGAAACCTTGATTTGATACCACTTTGTCACGTCCCCGCCCCCCTCGGTGCCCTTTAGAGAAGATGGGAGACAACTTAGAAACCACTGCTATATTTTTTTCTTCAAACTGCCATAACTTCTGCAAAAAGCCATCCTCAGTCTGAAATCCATAATCTGCAATCCACAAGCCGCAATGCGGAATTCGAAACGGTGGAACCACAATTTCACAATTTCGTAGAAACATCCCTCCGACTTCCGCAATCCGCAATCCACCTTGCGGAATTTGAAATTCAGAACCACAAATTCCAACTTCGACGAAACACGCCTCTGAATTCTGCAATCTGCAATCCATGATGCAGGATTCGAAATTCAGAACTCCAATTCTCTGTTCCGAAGAAATTTCCTCTCTGACTTCCGCAATCCGCAATGCGGAACTCGAAAGTCGGAACTCCAATTTGCACAATACGGGAATATCACCTTTCCAATTTCCACAATCCGCAATCCTCCTTGCAGGACTCGGAAGTCAGAACTCCAACTTGCAACTATGGAGAAAAAAATCCTTCCGACTTCCGCAATCCGCAATGCGGATTCGGAAATTCAGGAGCCCAACTGCACAACTTCTTAGACCCATGACTTCTTCATCCTAAGTCCATTTTGGGAAAATATGGTACCGTTAGAAATCTCTCGGCAAGCTCTATGCAACTGCATGATATTCAACATCATATGAGAACTCTAATCATGTCCTCCTTCCAATCGAAAATGTGGCCCCAAGCCTTATCAATGCCTCTTTTCCTCCTTATTAGGAGATCTTACAGTACTCTTTCATGTGCTTTCATTTCCTCTGACCCACAGAGGGACCATGAACACAACAGGGGGGTGCCTAACTCATCTCCTTAGCCCAAGTGATGAAATACAACCATCTAAAGGTGTGTGCCATGCATAATGAACATACATAGTGGAACTAAATCTGATTTAATGCATCTACAACATGCAAAACTAACATCATATTTAACACAAGAAAATGGTGAAATAATCAGACATGGACCAGCTTCATGATCAGTTCTATACATAGACTCCCTACTTCTTTACTCTATGTCCCCATTTCATTCAAATGGACTCGATACAACAGATAATCATAACATAGGAAATTAACATCATTTAGAACCATAGAATGGAGCTAATTTAAAACATAGAGAACACTTATCTTTAAGATGAAGTTGTCCAAGCAACTGGCTATGTGAGAGAAACGTTCCACCGAACCATAGGTCTGTGTCCAACCTATATTCTTTCAGCTAAGAGACCACCCCCGAGCTGGGCTGTGTACCCACTAAGGAGGAACTAAACATGCTCACTCACAACCATGGTTTCACACAACAATCATGCTAATCCAACACACAGTTGGGTTTATCAAGCATTCCAAGAGATAAAGGAGGAGGATACTAAGCCAATGAGCTCAACCACAGAGCTACAAGCATCTCAAACTAACTCAAACATCCTTGGCACCCACAATACCTACCACACCCAACACAAGGAAGGTCCCCTTCTCTGCTACATAGTCCCTCAGGCACCCCTTCCCTCCAATGCTCTTCAGGGTGGGCATAGAAAGGTCCAAGCTGTTGATTCCTTGAGACTTTATCCTTCACTGGGTTTATCAAGCAGTTCCAACCTCTGTTCTATATTCTTCTATGTTACTCACGATTGGATCTTCTCAACTTCTATTACCAAAATGACTTTGTCCCGCCTCTCTATTCTCGGCTATCCCATCAGGTTTCTTTCTCCTGCAATTTCCAGCATCTCACCCTCACTGTAATATCCCGATTTTGACCCCATTGCATTAAAAATGTAAATGATGTAAATATGCTAGTGTGAATTCCTAGTGCGGAGCTCAAGGCCAAGGACCGACTAGTGAATGGATAGGCATGTATGGTGTTATTTGGATTGTTTGGTTGGATTTTATGCCGATTTAGAGTATATGTAAATATTATGTGCATAAATAATAAAATGGTCCACTAATGGTTGTGTAAAGAGCACCAAAGGGGATATGATTCCACCAGAGGGGAAGAGGAAGGGGGCCTATGGGAAACCAAATCCTATGCTGCCAAGTGTCAACCTTAGAACTCACCCAAAATTCTTTCACGTGATGGGAATAAGCCAATTATCTCCTTTTTTGACCATTTTTCCAATCATTAATGCATGCGTGTGGTTGGTGGGAAAAGTCACCTCATGTAGTTATTGAAGCATGGGACTGAATGGACTTTTGTGATAGTTATTTCAACTATCAACAGTCCTATTTCTTCTATGGTCAGAATCCATGTTAGCTATCTTTTCACCCTTACCACAAATCCTTAGAGTCAACACTCTTTTGATTATCATTATTCCATTCCCATTCTCTCATGCAAGCTGGTACTCCACGTAGAGTTATTCCATTGTTGTTGATGGCCATTTTTACCAGACTGTGTATTAAACCCAAGAATTCGAATTAGAAGACAGAGAGAGTAGAACGGATTGTGGGATGAGAGATAGAATCCCGTAGGTGCTTCCTTTTCTCTGGTGGACTCATAGCCCAACAGAAAGAGTATATGTTGGACGGAGTACCTATGGTTGGGTGGAAAAGCACTCTTACATAGCCAGTTGCTTGGATCTTCGTTGAATAAAGATAAGTACTCTCATGTATTTGAATCTGAACTGTTTTAATTGATGCATGTAATGTTTATGCTTGCCTTTGCTTGCTAGATGTGTGTGGACAAATTTTAAATTCCACTGTGCATGTTTATTAAGTTTCTGCACACACTGTTTATTATTGAAAATCGTATTATGCATTGGGACAAATTTTTAGAGCCCAGGATTTTCCAACGTCCCCTCTCGATGGTCAGATTGGGTGAGGGGGACGTTACACTCTCCCATTCACTTATTTTTTTTCTTGCTTCCCCCTTCAGGGATCCCCTGTTCGATTTCTTTTTTCCATGCCATACCCCGTTTCTGGGCCCTTTCGCATTCCTCTTTCAATGGGGCTTTCTCTAGAATCGCAACCTTTCATCCTTCCCCACCGTTGGGTCGTGTAACACATGAAAAATGATCCTTGTTGTTCCACAATTCCACAACCCCCTCACCTCTCCCTAATGGATACACATGGCCCTCGCTTATTGGTTGCTTCCATAGCTAGTTTCTTTGGTATTTTATTGCATTATTTAAAATTTACATCATTTTTACAATTTCCATGGCTTAATGGCACAATGGCTAACATAATATCAAATACTTTCCTTTTTAAATAAAATCCGAGCATCCACTAGCAGAACCTTGGCCTTGAGCTCCACGCTAGGAAAAAATATATCGCATGTATACATTATTTATATTAAAGCTAAAATATCCTAAGGGTCAAAATGGGGGTATTACATGAAGTTCACCCATAAATCTCAAAACCTACTAATGGTATCCATATTGGCATTCAAATATTTAAGTTACACTAGACCAATCTTATGTGGTTGGTTAAGGCTTCACATTTTCCCTATCCTTGGAAAATTCCTTTAGAGCCTAAGGTCAAGGTTTCATCATTTGATCATGTTTAGTGCCATAAAACTCATATTGAGTGCTAAAATACTTCTAGTTTCACCCATATCATTTATTGGAGGTTAAACATATCCTTTTCATTTGAGGCCTCTTTCATGGTTGTGAATCTATGTAATTAATACACCTGTAAGGTCGAAGCCTCAAGTTTCCCTTCCCTTAGAAGATTTATTTTTATTAAGGTTTCCAGTCCTCCTCCCAACCATGTACAAGCACCTAATATCCATAAATGGTTCTCAAAATATCCTAATGAAATATGTATCAACACTTTGAAGCCAAAGAACCCTAAGACATGTCCTATATGGTGGTTTGAAAGCTCCTTTCTTGCTCTTGATCATTGATTTTGTGCATTTAGGGAATAACTCCTAGGTTTCCTACATTTACCATGTATCGATTCATGACTTGTATACATGGCTCAAAAATTCCCAATGGATATCCTATTTCTCTTGTATTCCCACATAGAGAAAAGATGCACCTAGTAGATGCCAAGTTTTATGGTCCAAGACCTTTCCCATGGTCGTCAATCCCTAGAAGCTTCTCTTAGGACCTATGGGCTACGTTTCATCCTTTGACCACTTCCATATCCTAAGAACCAATTTTGGTGTTCAAAACCTCCAAATAGTGTCGATATCCTCGCCAATAAGCCAAATATTCATAGATATATCTAGGCCCTCGACACCAACACTTGGTGTTCATAACCTCCTAATCATATTTGAATATGCTCATATGGAGGCCAAATATCCCTCAATCCTAGATGGGTTGTGATTTGACACATCATTCTTGGTCTTAAATGCATATAAGCCTTGTTTAGGGAATAAGGAATATGTTTCCTCCATTGAACATGTTCATGGTCCCAAGACCCATACCTAATGTCCACAATCTACTTATTGCATCTAGGCCAACAATCAAAGGCAAAGGATACCCTTTAGAGGTCAAATGTTATTCTTTAAGGCAATATCCATGGCTTGGGATGCTTAGAATCGATTCTTACAACCTAAGGCTCAAATTTTATATCTTAATCATGTCCAAAGAACTCACATCCAAACTTAGTGCTTAAAAAATCCTAATGGCTCACATCCCCCCCCTTGAAAATAATTATAACCTAGGGAGTTAATGTGGTTGCAAGGATTTTACCTACCATAAAAACTAATTAATTCCATATATGTTGTCATAAGAATGTGTGCACCTTTGTAATGTGTCTATCACATTTATAATGCATAAACATTCTTCTTGTTATATAAAAAAGGGAAACCAACCTTATTTTATGCAAACCAAAACTTACTTGCCTCTTATAGAATCATCTCCCAGAAACACTATGGATCTAATACAAATTTTCTAATGTTTTTTACAATTGTCTCTTCATGTTTTATTAAGTTCTTATTGCATTTGGTCCTTCTAAATATGGGTAATTGATGCAATCAAGCACAAAAGTTTCACTGTGTCAATTTGTACATAAACAACATGCACATATACAAATATCTACACATACATACACACATAAGACCATGAACATGCACAATAAATAAACCCTAGCTTGCAGAACGCCATGCCAACTTTGCGCAAGGGGGTCATTTATTATCTGAAGGCTCCTGAGAAAGAATGGCCATTGTGAACACATCCACAATGGCCATATGCATGTGTGGGAGTTGAAAGAATCTAAGTCCGCTCATCGGTTTGGGTTTCGTGCCCTCAGAGCAAATCCTTAAAGCATCCCTAAATGGCCATAGTGTTCCTGGAAAAAAATTCCCATAGCACCAAAACCATGACTCCGATTGCGAATATGTCAATTCCAATGGATTTGGGAATTTAGGTTTAATCTAGGGGACCCCCCACCCATGCCTCAAACGTCCAGAAACGTTGCTATTGTGCCATCTCCAGAACTAGGGTTTTTTTCAGTGAAGGCCATGCCAATTTTGTGCAAGGGGGTCATTTATGATCCAAAGGCTCTTAGGAGAGAATGGACACTGTGAACACATCCACAATGGCCATATGCACATGTGGGATTTGAAAGAATCCAATTTCACTCGCCAGTTTGGGTTTCGTGCCCCCGGAGCAAATCTTCAAAGTGACCCTAAATGGCCACAGGGTGCCTAGAAAAAATTCCTATAGCACCAAAAGCGTGACTCTAGTTGTGAATCCGTTGATTTCAATGGATTCGGGAAAACGTTTTTTAGCTAAGGGAGCCCCCCCACCATGCCTCAAATGCCCGAAAATGGTGCTATTGTGCCATCTTCAGAACTGGGGTTTTTCTCAATGAAGGCCATGCCAATTTTTTGCAAGGGGTTCATTTATGATCCGAAGGCTCCCAAGTGAGTATGGCCATTGTGAACACATCCAAAATGGCCATATGCACGTGTGGGAGATGAAAGAATCCAAGTCCGCTCGTTGGATTGGGTTCCGTGCCCTTGAAGCAAATCCTCAAAGTGTCCTTGAATGACCACAGGGTGATTGGAAAAAATTCCCATAGAACCAAAACCATGACTCCAGTCGTGAATCCATCGATTTCGATAGATTCGTGACGCCATTTTTCATCTAGGGGACCCCCCCACAGTGCCTCAAATGCTCGAAAACAGAGCTATTGTGCCACCTCTGGAACCAGGGTTTTGCTTAGTGAAGGCCATGCCAATTTTGCACAAGAGGGTCATTTCTAATCCAAAGGATCCCAGGAAAGCGCGACCATTGTGAACACATCCACAATGGCCATATGCACATGTGGGAGCTGAAAGAATCCAAGTCCACTCGTCAGTTTAGGTTCTATGCCCCTGGAGCACATCCTCAAAGTGTCTCTGAATGGCCATGGGGTGCCTATAAAAATTCCTGTAGCACCAAACCGTGACTACGGTCACAAATCTGTCGATTTCGATGGATTCAGGATGTCGATTTTCAGCTAGAGGACCCTCCCCACTGTGCCTCAAACGCCCGGAAACTGTGCTATTGTGCCATCTCCAGAACTAGGGTTTTGCTAAGTGAAGGCCATGCCAATTTTGCGTAAGGGGTCATTTCTGATTTGAAGGCTCCCAAGTGAGTGTGTCCATTGTGAACACATCCACAATGGACATATGTACATGTGGGAGATAAAATAATCCAATTCCACTTGCTGGTTTGGGTTCTGTGCCCTCGAAGAAAATCCTCAAAGTGTCCCTGAATGACCACGAGGTTCATGGAAAAAATTCCCATATAACCAAAACCATGGATCCGATCATGAATCCATTGATTTCGATGGATTCAGGACACTATTTTTTCAGCTACCCCCCCACCATGCCTCAAACACCCGGAAACGGTGCTATTGTGCCATCTCTAGAACTAGGGTTTTTTTTAGTGAAGGCCATCCCAATTTTGCACAAGGGAGTCATTTCTGATCCGAAGGATCCTGGGTGAGTATGGCCATTGTGAACACATCTAAAATGGCCATATGCACATGTGGGAGCTGAAAGAATCCAATTCCCCTCACCGGTTTGGGTTCCTTTCCTCTAGAGAAAATCCTCAAAGTGTCCCTGAATGGCCACGGGGTGCTTGGAAAAAATTCCCATAGCACCATAACCGTGAATCCAATCGTGATTCCTTCAATTCTGATTGATTCGGGATGCTGGGTTTTAGCTAGGGGTCCCCCGCCACCGTGCCTCAAATGCCCAGAAACGGTTCTATTGTGCCATCTCCAGAACTAGGTTTTTTTCTCAATGAAGGCCATGCTAATTTTGCGCAAGGGGGTCATTTCTGATTCGAAGGCTCCCGGCCAAGTGTGACCATTGAATGGAATCCACAATGGCCATATGCATGTGTGGGAGCTAATAGAATCCAAGTCCTCTCTCCGGTTTGTGTTCCGTGCCCCCGGAGCAAATCCTCAAAGTGTCCTTGAATGGCCATGGGGTGCCTAGAAAAAATGCCATAGCACCAAAATTGTGACTCTGATCGTGAATCCATCGATTCCGATGGATTTGGGAAGTCGGATTTTAGATAGGGGATCGTCCACCGTGCCTCAAATGCCCGGAAACGGTGCTATTGTGCCATCTACGGAACTAGGGTTTTGCTAAGTGAAGATCGTGCCAATTTTGTGCAAGGGGGTCATTTCTGATCTGAAGGCTCCCGGGTGAGTGTGGCCATCGTGAACACATCCAAAATGACCATATGCATGTTTGGGAGCTGAAAGAATCCAATTTCGCTTGTTGGTTTGGGTTCCATGCCCCCGGAGCAAATCCTCAAAGTGTCCATGAATGGCCTCGGGGTACCTGATAAAAATGCCCATATCACCAAAACCGTGACTCCGGTCATGAATTCGTCAATTTCGATGGATTCAAGACACCGGGTTTCAGCTAGGGGACACCCCCATCGTGCCTCAAATGCCTGGAAAGAGTGTTATTGTGCCATCTCTGGAACTAGGGTTTTGCTTAGTGAAGGCCACGTCTATTTTGCACAAGGGGGTCATTTCTGATCTGAAGTCTCCCAGGTGTGCGTGGCCATCATGAACACATACAAAATGGCCATATGCACATGTGGGAACTGACAGAACCCCGTTTCGCTTGTCGGTTCGGGTTCCGTGCCCCCAGAGCAAATCCTCAAAGTGTCCCTAAATGACCATGGGGTGTCTAGAAAAAATTCCCATAGCACCAAAACTATGAATCTGATCATGAAGCCGTCGATTCCGATGGATTCAGGAGGTTGGGTTCTAGCTTTGGGAGCCCCACCACCATGACTCAAGCGCCCAGAAATGGTGCTATTTTTCCATCTCTAGAACTAGGGTTTTTCTCAGTGAAGGCCATGCCAATTTTGCACAAGGGGGTCATTTCTAATATGAAGTCTCAAGTGCATGCGTGGTCATCATGAACACATCCACAATGGCCATATGCACGTGTGGGAGCTGACGCAACCCCATTCCGCTCGTCATTTTGGGTTTTGTGCCCCCAGAGAAAATCCTCAGTGTGTCCCTGAATGGCCAAACGGTGCTTGGAAAAAATGACCATAGAACCAAAACTATGACTCTGATCGCAAAGCCATCGATTCCACTGGATTTGGGAGGTCGGATTCTAGCTGTGGAACCCCCCCACCCTGATTCAAATGCCTGGAAACGGTGCTATTGTGCCATCTCTGTAACTAGGGTTTTTTCAGTGAAGGCCATGCCAATTTTGCACAAGGGGGTCAATTCTAATCCGAAGGCTCGCAAGAGTGCATGGAAATCATGAACACCTCCACATTGGCCATATGAACATGTGGGAGCTGTTGGAACCCCGTTAAGCTCGTCGGTTCAAGTTTCGTGCCCCCAGAGCAAATCCTCAAAGCATCCCTGAATGGCCACAGGGTGCCTGGAAAAAATTCCCATAGTACCAAAATCGTGACTCTGATCGCAAAGCCGTCGATTCCAATGGATTCGGGAGGCCAGGTTATTGCTGTGGGACCCCCCCACTGTGACTCAAATGCCCAGAAACGGTGCTATTGTGCCATCTTCGGAACTAGGGTTTTGCTGAGTGAAGGTCATGCAAATTTTGCACAAGTGGGTCAATTCTAATCCAAAGGATCCTGGTCATGTGTGGCCATCGTGAACACCTCCACAATGGCCATATGCATGTGTGGTAGTTGACCAAACCCCATTCCGCTCTCTGGTTCTAGTTTTGTGACCGAGGATTAAATCGTCCTTGAATGGCCACGTGGTGACTGGAAAAAATTCCCATAGAACCCAAATCGTGACTCTAATTGCGAAGCCATCGATTCCAATGGATTCGGGAGGTTGGGTTCTATCTGTGGGACCTCCCCCACAGTGACTCAAACGCTCGAAAACGATTCTATTGTACCATCTCTAAAACTAGGGTTTTTATCAGTCAAGGCCATGCCAATTTTGTATAAGGGGCTCAATTCTAATCCGAAGAATCCCGGGCGTGCGTGGCCATTGTGAACACCTCCACATTGGCTATATGCACGTGTGGGATCTAAAGGAACCCCGTTCCGCTCATCGATTCAAGTTTCGTGCCCTCAGAGAAAATCCTCAAAGCGTCCTTGAATGGCCACGGGGTGCCTAGATAAAATTCCCATAGAACCAAATCCATTACTCCAATCATGAAGTCATTGATTCTGATGGATTCAAGACATCGGGTTCTAGTTTTGGGACCCCCCCAGCGTGACTCAAACACCCAGAAATGGTTCTATTGTGCCATCTCCAGAACTAGGGTTTTGCTCAGTGAAGGCCATGCCAATTTTGTACAAGGTGGTCAATTCTAATCCAAAGGCTCTCAGGCATGCGTGGCCATCGTGAGCACCTCCACACTGGCCATATGCACATGTTGGAAATGGTGAAACATCGTTCTGCTCGTTGGTTCAAGTTCTGTGCCCCCGGAGAAAATCCTCGAAGCGTCCCTGCATGGCCACGAGGTGCCAGATGTCTCTAGATTTGTTTTTTTCTGGTTTCTAGGGCTAGATCAGGGTCTATAATCTTGTTGTTGTTGCAACATCCTTCCCCAAAATTTTGAAGTCATTTGGGGCCCCTACTTTGAACGCTTTTGTAGCAAGTTTTTACTTTATCTTTCGGGCTTTTCTGTAACAGGAAGAAGCTAAGTCACCTACTTCCAAAGATTTTTCTCATTTTTTCTAAGGCAAAGTCACTCTTTTCCTTCAGCACAGATTTTGGTCTTAAGTCACCCACTGTGGCGCAGGTTTTAGCCTTAAGTCCGCCACCGTTTTGAGACGCCTCTAACCTTAAGTTCCTCGTTTGGCGCACATTATGAACAATAAGCCAGCCACCGTTAGCATGAGAGATAACCTTTCCTCGATTGCCGAAGGCACAAGAATTATCATTATCTTCCCGCCTTGGAGCTACGCTTCACCTCCTTGGAAGAATTAAAAGTTAGTGCATTTCTCCCCAGCACAGACCGTGATGATAGAGTTGACGCCATAAGCGTAGGAGACGCGCTTATCCTTCCCGTTTGCAAATCCGCATTCCGTCTTTCATGATAACTCACGTTTGGCGCGGTTTTATGAGCGCAACCCTAATGCCAAGATTGCCGCTTGAGCGCAAGGTTTATTTTCGAACGTGCGCTTCCCACATAGCGCAAAAGATAATGCTCCCCGCTTGGCATGAAAGTTAAATCGGTACTCAGCATGAAAAGATCTCCTCGATCCCTGCACACCGACGGAGTCGATAGGGCCTTAATGAAGCCATCTGCCACTCTTAATGACAGATTTCTCGAGCCCCGTGCTCATAACCCTGCCAACTTTTGACGTACGTGAGCATTTAACTCTCCCCTTATTTAACGCATGCAATGACGTTTTGGGTTTTATTTAGTCATTTGCATTCGGGACTCACCTTTCGCATCGAAGTTTGAGACTGCCATCCACCACAAATGGTTGAGGTCTCGGAATGCTTGCCATTCTGACAGGTAGGCTGTTTCCCAATCCTGCTCTTGGATTAGTAGGTTAAAAATCACCCACGCACAGATTGCGTAGCTCAACGGCCTTCGTTTTACTCTACACAAAATCTAGAGAGGGCATAGGATAGTCACTGTTCTTTTCCCTATGAGGATACGAGGTCACTACTTTCGAACCAGGGCAGAGACGGTCCTATCTCATAGGCCTATAAGTCTTTTCCCTCTGTCGCATTTTCGGCATCCCTGGTTTTCCTCACAGATTTTTCATTTTCCAAGCGAAACCCGCAGTTCCCCATGACCGCATTTGAAAGTTTTTATATGTTTTTCTTGGTCGCGCAATAGCTTGTTTATGTTTAAGCTCTTCTTCCGTGAGTAGAGTCTCTGTTTTTTTTAAAGTATGAAGTGCTTACACTGCTCTAGCCATAAGGTTGAATCGTCCCAGTAGTATCTTATCGGCCACAAAGTTTCCCACTCAAAACCCATAGAAGCCGCAGCATCCCAAGGTCTTGTTGCAAAACAAAATTCCCTACCAAGCATCTACTGCGCATAAAACCCAATCCTTCTCGTTCCTTGCAGAGATACCCTGCTCAACCAAAAGCAATGTTCATTCATGCCTAGGTTGCATAAAACCCACAATACTCGACCAAAGCTGCCATGAGGATGTGTGAAATCAACCCATCAAGCCCATTTAGAAACTTGAAACCAGGCCTGATCCTTAACCGATAGAGGCCTGCAGCTGCAGGTTTTATCCATTTTCAGCACAACCTCCACTATCAGCTACAGGCACATGAAAGGTTTAAACATTGACGTACAGTAATTATCGCATGCATAATGTTAAGCGCTAGTGCATAAATAAGGATAGGATAGTGCATGCGAAATTGTTTGGGCCAGCGCATGAATATTTTTAGCTTTGACGCATGGATAAAATTGGGGCACTGGTGCGAGAAATATTTTAGGTCTTAGCGCAGAAAACATATTATCACTTGGTGCACAAATAATATTAGGCTCCGGTGTGCATGAAATGTCTAGGTATTAGAACATAAAATCCCGCTTGTACCCTAGCACAAATTAGATCACTAATCTTAGCGTGCGCAGAATCCCAAGTGCGGCGCAGACCTCTATTTAGACGCCAGCGCATAAATCTTCATCAAACTCGCGCGAGTGTGTGTAATAATTAAGGGGATACCTGCAAGTTGAAAATGAATGGCGCAGATTCAAAGATGATCTTGTCTGTTGTCCTGATGTTTTGTCATTTCTTTTAGCATGGAGGGGCATTGTTGAATTAAGCTTAAACATGAAATGAAGATAATTATGATTGTTTAAGACAACCTCTATATTGTGAAAATGTTATATTTTGTCTTTGAGATAGAATGTTGTCGATGCTTGGAGTAGTGGTCTAACTAAAATCTTTTTGATATTGCCTTGCTCACCATAGGATTACCATGCATAGGAAGTCAGCAAAGAAGAAGGCAGCTCAGAAAGTAACCTCAGACTTAGAAGTTGAAATTCTATTAGATACATCTCTTGCCATGATGTTTGCTGACACACAAGCTACCACTGGTGTTTCCCCTGGGAGTTCCGCTCCTGAATTTCAATGGGGTAATCTATATAGATTCATCATGGCTCAAGATAGTTCAACAACCTCCATAGAGGATGCTCTAGTGTATGCCAACATCGGAAGATCTTTTTTTCATAAGGCAACAACTCGGCAAGAACTGTTCCCTTGTTCTGAAATTTTTGGATGGCTAATTCCCCACATCTAGACCGACACAAGGCTCATGAAGGATAAAATGGGTTGAACTTGGCATCTTTCGCTCCTGAGCATGTCTTTGCTACCTACAGATTTCCTTTACCTAGGGCTTGTTTAGACGATGAATGGATAGCAAAGCATCAAATGGACTTACTAGAATCTGCTCGTAAGATGATGATAAATGACAGGAAGATAAGGAGGAGGTAGAACAATGAATATGAAAGAAACCTCCTAAAGACCCCTTACAGACTCATCGTCTTGATGTTGAGTTGGATCTTCGGCATGCCTCATGGAAATGTGTTTAAGATCGGATGGGTGCCGGTGATGTTTCATATAGCCATGAAAGGCACCATCTTCAACTGGGATGAAATAATTTCAGATAGCTTGGCCTCACAATTAGTAGCAGCCCAGGGAGGACTAACCCAAAAGAAGGCAGATTTCTTCATGTCTTCATACCTGATTGACTGCCTGTTAAGCAAGCATTCGTTCCCGGACTTGGGTTGCTCATGGAAGTCAAATGAAACAGCTCTCTTCTTGGCTTATTAGTGTACATGGGCAAGTAGATACGCAAAACACTACAAGATGTTTTGCGAAAGGTTTATCATGCCATTGTACCAACTTATTTTCGTCCAAGAACCAGATTGTATGTCAGAGAATGCAATGCCTATCATTGAACAATTCGGGGACTATTATCACAGTTCAGAAGGCACATACATCAGGATGAGTGGAGGAACTCATGAGCCATTTATGTTCCCTCGGTATGTTACAGATTTTGTAATTCGCAAGGAGGCTGTGAGACAACTCTTCGGCACCGACACAATAAATAAGTTCTTAACAGACCCGAGGAAGGGCATGTATCCTCCCATGCCATTTACCATCGGAGCTTACAGCCTCCCGAGAGCAAGAGACAAGGAGAATTATGCTCAAGGCTTAGAAGTTTTCCATTTTGGCTCGGTCCCTTTCAGGAGGCATGACCCCAATGGTGCGCTAAGCAAGCTTTGTCTTGACCTCAAGATCTCCTTTGAATATGCTCATGCGGTGGATCGAGATGAGGAATTCTTCAGGAGCGCCCGCAACCTAACTGAGTTAGGAAAGTGTTACAATACGAAAGCTGTGAAAGATCCGAGCCCTAAACCTGCTGGTTTGATCCAAAGAGAACGGGAGGCATCGACCTCACAATTAGGGGATCCATCAGAATTGGAGCAGGACAGAGTGCTCCAAGAGCAAGCTCTCAAGCAGCAGCAAGACCAAGAAGAAGCAAGAATTCAAGGTGAGCTAGCTGCCAAGCTTCAACAAGAGGAGATTGCAAGGAAGCAGCAGGAGCAAGCCTCTCAGTTGGAACAGCAAGAAGAGGCTACCAGGATCCTGAAAGAAGGAGAAGATTAGGTATCCCAAGAGCAAACTTCCAAGCAGGAGCATGAGGAAGAGCAAAGGCCCCTGGATGAAGAAGCTGATGGATTGCAGACACGGCAAGAAAAGTCAGTAGAAGAGAAGGATAAAGAGCAGATAGAGAAGTCTCCCGAGCCAGAGCCATCTACTCCGATAGATATGGAGGTGGATCCACCATTGATATTCACCCCAGGAGGATCTCAAGAAGAAGGTGCCTATTCAGGGAGCTTAGCGCTGACCCCATATAACCCCAAGAAGCAGCGCAAAATAGCAGACCTGGATACTGTATATTTTAATGAGCAGAAAAGGGCCATCATTGATAGGAGGGTAAAGAAAATGGAAGGCAAGACAAAGAATATGGAAACCGAGGAGGATGAATATGAATTATGGGTAACAGAGAAAACATTGGTCCAAGGAACTGATGCCGACCCCACATTCCAAGCCCAACGCATTGTAGCCTCAGCTAAGGCAACTAAAGCCAATATTGATTTCTTGAAAGAAAAGATAAAGCATTACAGGGAGCAATGCTTTAAGATTAGAGATGACAGAAAGAGGGAGGTATTGGAAGCAAACAAACTGAAGGAGAAATACAATGAGTTGTTAGGAGAGCATCCAGTGCTAAATTCAGGATTTCTCCAGCTGGAGAATGAGAATAACTCCTCAGAAATGCAATTGGCTATCTCTGAAGATGAACTGAAGAATCTTAAAGCCCGAATAACAGAATTGGAGGAACTCGAAGCAAGCAGGGCTCAGCAAATTCATCTTCACCAACAGGAGTATGAAGGGCTGATTCAAGAAAAGGAACAATTGGGGAAACATCTCAAAGAGGCAACGGAAGACCAGCAAAATTTGTCCACATTTCACAAACAAGCATGTGACATGCGAATTAAAATCCATCAGCTGCTAGTACTAATCTCGGAAGAGATTTGGAGCGTAAAAGATATGATTAAGAAAATGACAACCATTGAAACCAAGGCCCAAAAAACCAGAGAAAGGTTTGCAAGTCATGTAGTGGAGCTAAAATGACACTTTGAGTGGAAAAAGGGAAAATCTCAACTCCCTTCACACTTACGCGCCGCTACAGGAGATGAATTGGACGTGGATATAGGGATCCTTGAATTCACCAGGGATTGCGGCACCAAGCTAAGTTTGGAAATCAGGAAGACGATCCACAAGTTTTGTTCATTCTACTCCACACTCAGGGAATCACATAGCAAGTGCCATCTAATTCTTCCTGCCTCCATTTATTATTTCCCAAAGGAAGAAGATCGAGTGTTCGAGCTGCAGTGCGAGCTGGATGAAAGCTTGGCTTCCATCAAGAAGGTAGAAGTATTGACCCAGGATGAATTTCAGCAGTTCATTTTCCAGCCTGCAATACATATTTACGTCCTAGAAGTGATGGCAAAAGAGGCCACAGAGGGAAAAGCATTGATCAAATCGGACCTATGCAAGCATGAAATAGCATCCCAGGAAACAGTATCTTCCCATAGCAAGCTTATCATAAAGGATATCAACCAATGGACCTCATACAGTCAAAGTATAGATGGCCCGGTAATTTCAAGATATCCGGTTGGTGGAGGCGAGTCTTCAAGTCAGCAAGCAGAAGCCCCAGCAGAATAGACAGATCATTCTGATTTTGTTTTAATTAAGTGGAGAAGCTGAAATTCTACCTTCTGTATAAATGCTTCAAAAGGACAGCTGGCTCCTCTTCTTTGTCCTACATGTAAAGTCTTCCACGTATTCGTAGGCTTTGTAAGGATACGATGAAAGCCAAAGAGGGAGGTTAGAGAATTAGGGTACACTTGGCATCCCAAGAGGCGCTTTGTAAAGTTATAAATAGAAGGTTAGAAGGAGTAGAGAAGGACTTTTTTGTAGGGAAAAGAAGCTTCTTAGCTTGTACGAACTATTTTGTAATTAGCTCTAGGGAAGCGATTTTTTCCTAATAAAGAGCCTGAGGGAGACATTTGTTTTGCCTGGAAATGTGGACTTGATGCATGCTGGATTATTCTTATGACATTCTGACACTGCTATGAGATCTTTCTTTGTTGTTCAGAATTGTTTATGTCTGATGAATGATCTCACTATTTTTTCTGTGCAATGATGTTTTCCTAAATGAATAATAGAATGATTTTATATGGATTAAAGCTATCTTTAATATCTTTAACCCTCTACTGAAAATGTTTATTTATGATTTAATGGATATCCATGCAATATTTAGATATTTCTTTCAGCACATTGCTCATATTTACAGTTTGATCCTTGCAAGGATAGATTAGATTTATTTCAGTCTTAGATACAGATTTGTTTCAAGCTCTGCACTTAGATTAAATTAGCTTAGGCACTTGCACATCATTTTAACAATAAAATAAAATAAAACGGTGGATCGGGCCATAACCGGTGTAAAAGAAAGCAAATCTAACGGTAGCCGGAACCGCTAACCGGACGGATTCCCCATACCAAACGGTGGACAATCTAATTGGGATAGTTTATCGGGGAGAATCCCTTTCTACTTGATGCTGCAATCTTCGGGGCATCAACAAATCTATATTAGGTTCTATATGGATAGATTAGGTCTATGGGGCTAGGTTATGTCTCTAGGGATAGATAAGTATTCTAGATTAGCCCTCCATAGTTCTAGGTCCACATTAGGCTTTCCAAGGCTAGATTTGTTTTTTCTTGGTTTCTAGGGCTATATCAAATTGTATAAGCTAGATTAGGTTATACATGTCTAGATTAGGTCTCTAGGGCTAGGTTACATCTCTAGGTCTAGATAAGTATTCTAGATTAGGTCTCCAAGCTTCTAGGTCCACATTAGGCTTTCCAGGGCTAGATTTGTTTTTGTCTGGTTTCTAGGGCTAGATCAAGGTCTATAAGCTACATTAGGTTCTATATGGATAGATTAGGTCTCTAGGTCTAGTTTACATCTCTAGGGCTATATAAGTGTTCTAGATTATGTCTCCAGGGTTCTAGGTCCACATTAGGCTTTCCAGGGATAGATTTGTTTTTGTCTGGTTTTTAGGGCTAGATAAGGGTCTATAAGCTAGATTTGGTTCTATATGGCAGATTAGGTCTTCGGGGCTAGGTTATGTCTCTAGGGCTAGATAAGTATTCTAGATTAGGTCTTTAGGGTTCTAGGTACACATTAGGATTTCCAAGGCTAGATTTGTTTTTTTCTAGTTTCTAGGGATAGATCAGGGTCTTTAAGCTATATTAGGTTCTATTTCTTAGAAGGAACGTGTAGATCTAGCTTCCAATCCGTATAGTGTGATTCTGAGATATTTCAGTTTGTTAGTATTTCCTCTTGTGATCAGGGAGAATGTCAACATTATCGATCTAGTGGATTAGGATCATGTAGGGGTGATTGTACCACCCTAGATATTTATATCATTTGTTTCTTCCATCCATGAGACTTCCAATTATATGGAGGAGGAGAGGTGTGATGATGAGATTGACTTCATCCATGACATTCTACTTATTGATTAGAGAGGTGTGATGCCTTAATGGAGGATGTTGTTGAGGGTGATTCAAGAGTCATAGATCATGTGAATATTACAAAGTATAGAGCCATGGATGATCCCTTGAATGGTTTGAGATGGATTGTATCACAAGAGATGGTCTGTGATTGATATGCACACTTGTGATAACTTTCTCAATGGATTTCCGACGTCATATTGTCATTGGCTTAGCATTATTCCCTTGATCAATTAATATCTCTAGCCTCAATGGTATACACCTTCCATGATGGACACATGGAGTATTCACTTGGTGGTAGAACACCCTACAAGACACATGGAGCAATGTGTATTGCGGAGGAGGGACACAATCCCTAGATAGCATATGGTGCCATGGTTTCCTTTTTGGAGGATTGGAGATGTATTGATGGTATTTCCTTACATATGTACTCTACAATTGGAGCACTTTGCTAGTGCGTGGATCACTTATGTTTCTTCCCTGGAGTGCTCTCTTCCGTTATATATATGCTATATAAGATGAGTTTTCAAATCTTTTCTATGCATGTGAATTTTTCCTAAAGGGATGGAAAATTGAATTGGATTGATTGGTGTAAAACATATAATGGTGTAAAACATCAATGTATTGTAATATTAACTTAAACATCAAATAAATGATATAAGATAACATGATCTACATAACATGAAATAAAATATCTAACATAACAAGAAATAAACTATCTAACATGAATAACATTAGACATGCATGAATAAACAATCACATGAATATACTATGTACCTCAATCAATTATTCCTTCTGGATCCTCTCTGTTTTTTATTGTCTCAAACAACCTCTCATGCTCCGCATGAGGTAATAAGTAGCGTACCTTGTTTGATGACTTCGTTGAAATTGTTTGTAGTTGGATGTTTGTACCAATGATCAACTAGGTAAAGTGATACACCCATGAACCTGGTCTATAATCCACGTATGTGTAGCCATTTATCTTTAGTTCCTTTCTATCTACAGTAAGATATTATCCCTGAACAACCATCGATCGAGTAGGAAAGGTAATGCCTTCACTATCAGTTAACGATGCGAGGAGGGTTTTCTTCCCCTGGATGCATCATGCCAACCAATAATTTGTGCCAATTGCACTATCTTTCGGGGAGACAACTGTGTATATGTGTCCTGCAAAAATGCATTTTACGGTCAAATTCCAATAAGTAGTGGTTTGATATTATGGTTAATTGAAAAAAAGGAACCAAGTATATGAATGCAGAAATGTTTACCTGGCTGTACAAGATCAGATATACTATCATAGTCATTCAAAATAGAAGATCAGAATTCCTCTAACTGGATTGTTTCAACAACTCCATGTGGGTCTACTGCAAGTGATACATGATCCCATTCATCAACCCAATCTGTTGATTCACACTCATCCCACTCACCGCTGCTACAAGGCCCACAAAAGCAAGCAGGATTTTCGCGTCCATGTTTCAAATAAGAGGTTGTTTGAGCTTCAAACTGAATTAAATCCATGAGTCCCTTGTACAGTACTACAACTATAAGAATGCGATCGATCTATATTTACCACATTCAGAAATTTCTGACAACATGTCCTTTACCTGTTGATTTGTGTTTCTTTGTGGTTTTATCTTACATTTTTGCAGAGCACCATTGAACTATGGATTCCGCATCTCAAATATGAGGATTTTTCATGCACCTCATCTCCTCGCTTCATAGGGAAATTTTGAGACATGCTCCAACCCCATAATGCTCTCCCTTTGCATGCCCGGTCTCAAAATAGTTCCATATATGCGGCACATCATAAGTCTTGTGCAAAATACTCAACCACTGGAATACACGTGCATTTTTGAATTGGTCTGCACAACCATCTGACCATATCCAATGATGATCCATCTGTATACCTCTCTCCTTCCGCTGATCATAGAAAATTCTGAAGCAATGCTACACATAATGCAGGTCGTGGCACCTTTCATCACTGTTGTAGAATTTGGTATCTTTCAATATTATCCTGATGTCATTGATACTCTCTGGTGCATTCCTATACATGATATGGACCATTATGCTAAGTTGGTATGAATGGTAGTATGGAATTTGAATCTAATTATGTGGCTGCAGGGTGTATTTTTCAGCAAAGTCCACAACCAACAATATTGTTCCATTGGGAAAGGTGTCCTTGCACTGTCTGTATTGTTCATCCTGCCATCATGCTACATGGACATGTTGTACATACTGCTCGGTCTTTTGTATAACTCTCTCATGAAATCACAAATTTGTACCTAGTGCCACAAAACCAAGGGCATTAATACAACATGACATTTACAATTTGAATATATATGTATAAATTTAGCATGTACAGTATGAAAGTATGCAAACTTAGACTACATGTGACTTCACCAATGCATTTTTTTTGCTTTCCTTCGCACTATCTATTTGATATGTTATGTACTTGAAGTTCTGTATTTCTACTGACATCCTCCCAAATTATTTCTCCTCACTTTCATGGATGAAGTGGCTCAATAATGCAAATCCACTGCACCTGGAACATGTCCAATATAAACATAATTTTTTATAATATTTTTTCCTTCGGGTCTTGGACACATTATGCTATGGATAAATTATTTGGATGCATTCGGTGGTTGTAACAATGGGAAGTCCTTCACAATGTTAGTATGAAAATCACAAAATATATGTCTATATGTATCATACTAGTACTCAAATTCTACATGGTATCTACAACAACATGTGTTGCGATCAATGCAAATTCTAACATACCAGGGTTTTCATTTTTCAAAGGACCTTTGGCCCAAGTTCAATTGCGTGTGCTCATTCTTGAACCTCTCAGAGAGTTTCATTTTTGTCATGTCAAGGAAGTGCTTAACATGGGGTTCACACCCCTTAACACATTTTCTCATCTTTAACACGTATCTTTGATTCGATGACGGTCTAGTGTTATCATGCCAAACTATCTACTTTAAATATTTTACATGTGTGTGATAACAGGCGACGCTACCTTGTGGATTTGTCTACAATTGATTCCGACAGTACATGACGGGCCACATTAATATCTTTTGTACGAGAAGTTTTTCCAATCAAATTAAATGTAGACTGTAGATTTATAACAACATGACTATTGGCCTCTGAAATTCTAACTACCTTTATGCCTAAAATTATCCTAACATGAGCTAGACAATGTGATAACAATTGACATTTTGTTGCATCAGTTTTGGATTCAAAAAATTATTTGATGATCCTGCTACAATGGAAATCAATAGTGTGTTTAGGAAACTTATCTTCAAGTCCTAAAAAGGAACTTTCATCCACATAAATATGTCTAGGAGTTCTTCATCATCCGCTTGATAGTTGAGGCAAGGGAGTTAGAAAGGAAGTATGAGCCTCATCACCGGTTTTTTGTGGCACTTCGTTCACAATTTGGTCCCGCAAGGGAGTGTGTTAAACATGTGTGTGATCTTCTTGGGGAGGTTTCAAATTAACTACTCGTTCAACATCCATCCATGCATACTCAACATCAACAAATATTTGATTGAATTCATCCACTTCATCATTGCTTGTTGATTGATTATTCGTTGGATGATCGCTTGACGTTGGATTTTGAGAGGGCTCCATTACCCGCATCTGTTTCAATTCTCCCGATGAACCCGAGGTGATCGTGGAATGCATTGTGCTAGGATATAAGGCACTAGAATTTCGATGTCTATGTTTTTCCGTGTACAACCTGTCCTTTTCTCTTATATCATGGGCCTTTTTAGGGGAAAGCTCCTTCCTTCTAGACTTTATTTTATTATTATCTCTATTTCCCATCTTCAATATGTTTTTTAACAAAACAAAAATATCACCCCTGCAAAAAAAAAAAAGATATTATTTTTCAATTATGAAATGAGGAAAACAAACTTTTACCACGATTATCATTTGTATAGTGTGCAAGATTATTAAAACTCGATGTAGCAATTGATTGGGTACTGTGCAAACCTATTCATGTTAGCTTCATAACTGTATAATGTAAACTATGGTCATGGAAGCATGGTTTGTTTTCTTGACATTGGACATATAGAGAAAACTAATATGGTAGCAAGAAAGAAGGTGGCATGAGGCCATTGAAACTATCACAAAAAATGATCAAAGTGGTGCAACAAAGATCTTTTTTTTCTCTCAACATACCATTAGTGTGTACATGCATAGAGCTTGTGTTACTGGTATCGATCATACACTTATTCAATCAAATATTGATGTGGTATTTAATAATGTTTAAGCAATGCCCACCCCAACCTAGGTTGGCATCAAGGTCCTCCTATCCATATCAGTGACATAGGCTTGTAGTGTGGTGAATTCCCTCATTTTGAGTGCAACTCACTTTTGTCTAAATGTGTGGTTGGGGTTCCCATTTTATGTCTAATACCATCGTAGGGTCCTCATTTCACATTTGTCCTTAATTGGTCATCATCTTGAAACAATGTACAACAACATCTAGTGAGGATTTTTTCTTATAATCTTAAAAGCTATCGAGAATGCCCTAGATATAACAAACATCACCTCTAAGACCTCGATTTGAGATGTTTTCTTGTCATCTTGAAACAATGTACAATGAGCCTCATTTTGGTAGCTTGCACTTCACACATGGTTTTTTGACAATAGTTTGTGTTAGTAGATGGTATTGGATGGTGGTATGGGGTGTTAGTAGGAGCACATTTCCTATAAAAGGATAAGCTCCTACTCACTTCATTTTCATGTTTTGGATCAGGAAAAATTGCCCCTAAAGATTACGAGTTTGATTCTTTTGGTGTTTATCTAAGTTGTTGTAGTGAAATCATGAGGAATTCAACAAATGTTTGTGTATTGGATGGAGTTATGTGATTATGAAAGGTTATTGATGGTGATGCAAGTAAATTTTTTTTATTATCTTTATGAAAGGTTGAAAGCATTGCTTGGTTCATGTTGCAGTTTTTTTGTGGTAAGATGTTTTATTGTCTATGTTGAAGATTAAGAAGACTAAGATACATTTATCATACAATTCATGAGGAAAAACTAAAATACATACAATTAAAAGAAAGTGAATGAAGACTAAAATACAATTCATAAGGAAAAATTGTCACCATACCTCAAGGATTGCTCTTTGCTTGAAATGTAAAATGGTATTTTGATGTATCCACTATATGTAAGAAGAGTTCAAGTGTGTCCAAGAAGCTTGAGGATTCAATCCAAAGAGACAAATAGAATCCAACTGTTGTCTATTCAATCCAAAGAGACAAATAGTCCAACTGGCATGTATTGAATCCAAAGAGCCAAGTAGAGTCCAACTGATGTGTATTCAATCCAAATTTTCAAATAAACTCCAAAAGGTGTGTGAATTCAATCCAAAATGCAAGTGATTGTCGAGCTGTGTGTGAGAAGAGCGAAAAATTTCTGATATGAGTGAAAAAAATGCGGGAGAAGAGCGCAGGTCATTTGCAAAATTTCATGTTCAACAAAGGCGCGCACGCGGAAGGAGTGTGCATGCACTAGAAGCGCGTTCGCTCCTCTACATAACGTTGCTTTGTTTGGTGGGTAACGTTTAGTGCATTTATTTCCCAATATATCTCTATTTTCCCATTTATTCCTAGAGCCACTCCCCCATAAAGGTCAGTAGGCCCTCTTCTAAACCATAATCCCCGAGTGCATAAGTGCTTAGGTGTTTAAGGTTTTTTGGATTTAGAGCTTGGGGGTTAGAGGGTTAAGGTGTTTTGGGTTAACTAGGATTTAAGGGTTAAGGTGTTTGGGGTTAACACTTCTAAATTCTTATAAAGTCCATACAAATAAAGGTTATAACAATGATTTCAAGATAGATAGTAGGGTTCATAAAGGCTCGTGGGGTGTAAGGATTATAAGTTCTATGGTTAGGAAGGGTTTTATTGGTCAAGAATTTAGTGTTAGGTGTTATTTGTGTTAGAGTTAATGGTTTATGGGTGATAGGGTTACATGGTGTATATGGGTTAGGCATTATTTAGGTTACCATTTTTGAGTTGTGTTGGTTGATGTTAATATGTTATGAATTATAGGGCTTATTAGTTAGACATATATAGGGGTTCAAAGGGTTAGAGTGCATATGGGTTAAAGGTCGTAGGGGTTAGGGTATAAGGATTGTAGGTTAAGAGTTTTTAAGGGTATGGGGTTAAAGTTTATATATTTTAGTGTTCAAAATTAATAGTCTTTAAGGGTTATAGGGGTAATGAGTTCTCCCTATAAACCCCTAACCCCCAACCTCTCTCTCTCCCCATTTAAACTCCTAACCTCCAATTTTTCTCCATCTCTCTATAAACACCTAACCCTAATTTCTCTATCTTTTCAAACCTCCAATCTATTTTTTCCCTCTAAACCCATAATCCCCAATATCCCTCTCTATCTAAACCCATAAGCCCCAACATCTCTCTCCCTCTGAACCCCTTACCACCAATATCTCTCTCTAAACCCATATGCTCTAATATCTCTCTCGCTCTGTCTCTCTCATCCCCTAACCTCCAATATTTCTCTCTCTCTAAACCTTTAACACCTAATATTTTTCTTTCTATATGTCCCTCTAAAATCCTAAATTCCAATCCACCTCTCTCTCTCTCTCTACCCCTAGCAACCAATATATCTCTCTCTAAACCTCTATATCCAAACCTCTCTCTCTCTCTCTCTCTCTCTCTCTCTCTCTCTCTCTCTCTCTCTCTCTCTCGACATAGAACCACCAACCTCTCACTTTCTCTATCTCTAAACCCATAACCCCCCCTCTCTCTAATCCATTATCCACTAATATCTATCTCTTCCTTTGTAAGCCCCTAACCACCATTTTCTCTCCCTTTATTTCTCTCTCTAAACCATTAAACCACAATATCTCTCTCTTTCTATACCCCTCACCACCAATCTCTCTCTCTCTCTCTCTCTCTCTCTCTCTCTCAACCCTAAACCCCAATATGTCTCTCTCTCTAATCCCCTATCCCCCAATCTATCTCTCTCTCTAAACACCTAGCCCCCAATATCTCTCTCTATAAATCTGTAACCCCCAATCTCTCTCTCTCTCTCTCAACCACTAATCTCCAAGAAATTTTTCTCTCTAAACCCCTAACCACTAATCTCTCTCTCTCTCTCTCTCTCTCTCTCTCTCTATGTCTAATCCCCTAACCTCCAATATCTATCTCTCTCTAATCCCCTAACAACTGATCTCTCTCTTTCTATATCTCTCTCTAAACCCCTAACTTCCAATCTCTCTCTCTCTCTCTCTCTCTATCTATCTATCTCTCTATCTATCTCTCTCTTTCTACACATAACCCTCAATATATCTATCTCTCCCTATACACCTAAACCCCAATATCTCTCTCTCTAAACCTATACCCCCCCTGATCTCTCTCTCTCTCTAAACCGCTAACCACCAATCTCTCACTTTCTCTCTCTAGAACCCTAACCTCTCTCTCTCTCTCTCTCTCTCTCTCTCTAAACATTTATCCACCAATTTCTATCTCCCTCTCTAAGCCACTAAGTTCCAATATCCCTCTCTTTATCATTAAACCACAGACCGCCAATCTCTCTCTTTCGCTCCCTTTACCTCCATTCTCTCTCTCTGTCTAAATCTATGACCCTGAATTCCTCTAATTCTCTCTCTCTCTCTAAACCTATAATGTCCAATCTCTCTCTCTCTCTCTCTCTAAATTCCTAAGCCACAATTTCTCTCTCTATATGCTTAACCAACAATCTCTTTCTGTTTCTCCCTAAACCCATAACCACCAATTTCTTTCCCTCTCTCTCTCTAAGCACCTAAACCCCATTCTCTCTCTCTCTCTCTCTCTCTCTAAACCCCTAATCCCAAATATCTATCTCACTAAACCCATAACCTCCAATCTCTCTCGCTCTCTCTCTCTCTCTCTCTCTCAACCGCTAACCACCAATATCTCTCTCTTTCTCTCTCTCAACCACAAAGCTCCAATCTCTCTGTCTCTCTCTCTAAGCCCCTGACCATCAGTCTATTTATTTCACTCTACCTCTCTCTCTAAACCCCTAAGCTCTAATCTCTCTCTCTCTATGAACCCCTAGCTCCCAATCGCTCTCCATCTCTCACTCTATGAGCCCCTAACACCCAATCTCTCTCTCTCTCTCTCTAAAATACTAACCCAAAATCTCTATCTCTCTCTTTGGACTCTTAACCCCCAATCTCTTGCTCTCTCTCTATAAACCCATAACTCCCAATCTCTCTCTTTTTATCTCTTTGTAATCACTTTAACTTCCAATATCTCTCTTTATGCTCCTAACCCCTAATATATATATATATATATATCTCTAAACCCCTAACCCCCAATCTCTATCACTTTATCTCTCTATAGACACCTATCAACCAATCTCTCCCTGTCTCTAAAACCCTAAACTCTAGGATCTCTCTCTCTAGACCCCTAACCAGTAATCTCTCTCTCTCTCTCTAAACCCATGAACCCAACTATCTCTCTCTCTCTCTAAACCCTTAATCCCAAATCTCTCTCTCTAAACCCTTAACCCCCACTATCTCTTTCATTCTACCTAAACCCCTAACCATCAATTTCTCTCCCTCTACCTCTATCTCTCTCTGTAAACCACTAACCACCAGTCTCTTTCTTTCTCTCTCTCTCTAAGCCCCTAAGCTCCAATCTCTTTCTCTCTCTCTCAATCTCTCTCTCTCAATCTCCCTCTCTAAACCCCTAATCTCCAATCTCTCTCTCTCTAAGCCTATAACCCCCAATCTATCTCTCTCTCTCTCTCTAAAACCTTAACTACCAACCTCTCTCTCACTCTCAACCCCTAACCTCTCTTCCTCTCTCCCTCTCTCTAACTATCTCTCTAAACCCCTTACCACCAATCTCTCTCTCCCTCTAAACCCATATGCTCCAATCTCTCTCTCTCTAAACCCCTAAGCTACAATCTCTATCTATCTATCTCTGTAGCCCTAGAAACCAATCTCCCTCCATCTCTCTCCCTCTAATCCCTTAAAACCCAATCTCTCTCTCTCTCTCTCTCTCTCTCTAAATCCCTAACCCCCAATCTCTTTCTCTCTCTCTCTCTCTAAATCCCTAACCCCCAATCTCTCTCTCTCTAAACCCCTATCCCCCAATCTCTCTCTCTCTCTCTCTAAACCCTTAAGCCCCAACATCTCTCTATCCAAACCGCTAGCCACGCTTTCTTTTACTCTCTCTCTCTAAACTCCTAACCTCCAATCTCTCTCTCTCTATCTCTAAACCCATAACCTCCACCCTGAATCTGTCTCTCCCTCTCCCTCTCTAAACCCTTAACCCCTAACTTCCAATCTCTCTCTCTTTGTCTCTCTATATCTCTAACCCCTAATCTCTCTCTCTCTCTCAAAAACCCTAAACCCAGATCTGTCTCTCTCTGTCAAAACCCTAAACCCCAATCTCTCTCTCTCTCTCTCTCTCTCTCTCTCTCAAAAACCCTAAACCCCAATCTGTCTCTCTCTCCCTAGACACCTAACCACCAATCTCTCACTTTCTCTCTCTCCCTCTGAAATCCTAATATCTAGTCTCTCTCTCTCTAAATTCCTAACCACCAATCTCTCTCTCTCTCTCAACCAATAAGAACCAATATCTTCTCTCTCTAAACACCTTACCACCAATCTCTGTCTTTCTCTCCCTCTCATTCTCTAAACCCCTAACCTCTAGTCTCCCCCTCTCTCTCTAAACCCAAATCCCCCAATCTCACTCTCTCTATGTCTTTCTCTAAAATCCTAACATCTATTCTCTCTCTCTCTCTAAACCCTTAACCCCAATATCTCTTTCTTTCTACCTAAAACCATAACTACCATTCTCTCTCCCTCTATATCTCTCTAAACCATTACCCACAATCTCTCTCTCTATACCCATAACACCCAATCTCTCTCTCTCTCTCTCTAAACCACCAATCTCTCTCTATAAACCCCTCACTCAGAATCTTTCACTCTCTCTCTCACTCTCTCCCTCTCTCTAAACCACTAAGCCCCAATATCTCTCTCTCTCTAAACCCCTAACCACCAATCTCTCTCTCTAAACCCCCAACCACTAATCTCCCTATTTATCTCTCTCTCTCTAAACCCCTAACTTTCAATCTCTCTCACTCTCTCTCTCTCTCTTTCTTTAAACCTCTATCCCCCAATATCTCTCTCTAGACCTCAAACCACCAATCTCTCACTTTCTCGCTCTCCAAAATCTCGACCTCTCTCTCTCTCTCTCTCTCTCTCTCTCTCTAAACACCTAACCACCAATTTCTCTCTCCCTCCCTCTAAACCACAAAGCTCCAATATCTCTCTCTCTCTCTCTATGTCTCTAACCACCAATCTCTCCCTTTCTCTCCCTCTTTTTCTCTAAACCCATAACCTCCATTCTCTCTCTCTCTAAACCTGCAACCCCCAATACCTCTAATTTATCTCTCTCTATCTCTAAACATCCAACCTCCAATCTCTCTTTCTCTCTCTGAACACTTAACCCTCGTTTTCTCTCTCTAAACACTTAACCCCCAATCTCTTAATGTTTCTCTTGAAATCCATAACCACTAATTTCCTTCCCTCTCACTCTCTTTATTTAATCCCCTAACCCCCAATCTCTCTCTCTCTCACTATTTCTCTCTCTCTAAGCCCCCAACCTCCAATCTCTCTCTCTCTCTCTCTAAAACCCTAACCCCCAATCTCTATCTCACTAAACCCATAGCCTCCAATCTCTCTCTCTTTCTCTAAACTAGCTATGGGTTATAGGTTTTAAGGGTTGGGTGTTTGATGATATAATTTAAGGTTGATGAGAATTACAGGTTATAAGGGTTAGGGGTTAATTTTTATTTGACTATACACTTTAGAGGTTAGGATTATAGGGTTTAAGGGATATTTAAGTGTCACGTACCCCATTTTGACCCTTATAATATTTTGGGCCATAATGTAAATAATGTATGCATATTATGTATGATTCCTAGCGTGGAGCTCAAGGCCAAGGCCCCGCTAGTGAACACTCAATCTAGAAGAGGTAAGTATTTGAAATTATGCTACCCATGTGCTAGTGAACCATAGGAATTGTAAATATGCATCTTAATATAAATGCCCACAACTAGCTATGCAATGCAACAAGAGATGGGGGCATGATATTGCAAGGATTGGGAGGGAAATATTCAAACCCTTGAGCCAATCGAGTCAAGCCAAGTGTCAATAAGAGAACCCATGAACCATCAACTACTCATGTTGATTTTGATGCCCAATCATTCATTTCTCCCAAGAGTTGGGTGAAGTAGTTAATGCCTTGGGGATTGGGGAGGTATGGCTGTCCAAATTCGAGTATGGGCAAGCCACCCTCATAGAAAAACGTGTTTCTCCTTCTTGGGCAAGAAAACACCCACGAATTACCTTCCCAAGCCATTATTCATGGTCAGACTTCACCCTCTCACATTTTTGGAGCTTGCTGGGCGTTTTATTTTGAAGCTTGCTAGGTGTTTTATTTTGAAGCTTGCTAGGCATTTTTGGAGCTTACTGGGCGTTTTTGGCTTGCTGGGAACTCGTTTTTGGTTAGCACAGTGGCTGGAAGAAGAGAACCACGAATTGGGGGTTTAATGGAGGTTGTTTTTGCTCCTAGGTTGTCCCCAAATGTTTCCTGAAAACAAATTCTGCCTTCCAGGGTTTATTCCCCATTCTCCCATTTCGTTTTGGCTGCCCACGAATTTCCGGAATTAATAGAAACCCCATCTTTGGGCATCTCACTGTATAAACGTTTCTTCATGCCCAACACTTATATTTTTGTCTGTTATGTACATCCCTGTGTTAGTTGTTGAATGCTGAGTTGTTTGGGATGAAATCGTTTTCCTCCCTGTGATTGCCTTTCCCATTGTTAAACATGTGTATCCATGCCCAGTGATTGTGCTTGCTGTGTGAGAAAATAGTATGTTTGGGTTTGGGTTATGGGAATCCATTGCTTTGGCTTGAGCTTGAATGCAAGTATCCAGTGATGAGGAGGGTTCAATATTAGCCTGATAAACCCAACTATGGAGTGGCTTCGCTTAGTTGAAATGATGTTTTGGTTGTGTATGAGTTGGATGTCCCATTTTTCCTTGTAGATATCATGCCAAGCATGGAGGTGGCCTTCGGACGGACTCAGTATATGCTGTCGAAGAGCCTACGGTTGGGTGGAACGTTGCAGCGACATAGCTAGTTGTTGGGACAGCATTACATCAATATGAGTATTTTCTTATGTAATTACTTCTGAAAATGTATTAATTGTTGGCTGTGTTAAATTGAATGGCATCATGTAATGTGTGTGGATGAGGTTTTCATTCCGCTGTGCATGTTTAATTGATTTACATCTGCACACATGTATTCCTTTGTTTTAAAATCTAATGTATGGGCCGAGTTTATGTAAAAGCCTCAGGATTTGCCATCATGTTTTCTTCCACGAATTGGATAGATAGGTGGGTATGTGACATTAAGTGTTATGGAGTGGGGGATATATCATTATGTGTTAGGATTTAGGAGTTTTAGGGGCTATACTAGTTTAGGATTATAGTGGGCCAAGAGTTATAATGGTTAGTTGTATTAGGGACTAGGGATTGCAATGGCTAGGGACTAATGGTCAAGGGTTTGGGGATTGAGATATAGGGGTCATGGATTTATGGTTATAAGGATGAAGATTTATATGTACAGGAGGATAATGCGAGTTAGTGATTTTGTGTAATAATATATACATATTATAGGATTTGTGGATTATAAGGGTTACTAGATAGGGATTATATTGATTAGGGGTTATAGGGTATATTGGCGATAAGGGTTAGATGCCAATGGTTATAGGGGTTACATTCCTATTATCATTAGTATCGCTACTCATAACTGTTGAAAAGTCAACAAGAAACATGTGTCTAATTTACTTTTCCCTTAATTAAATTAGACAATAAATATTAATCTATTATCTCATTCATCACTGAGTGATTTGGAATTGTAACAGTGTAGTTAAGTGAGTTAAGCTTAGTTGTATTAGTGGGAGTTCAGTGAATTAGTTAATTCACTGAACTCACAATCAGTTAACTCGCATACAACTGAAGACTTGCCACGGTTAACTATATGCATTCCAATGGACGCCAGTTGAGATCATAGGTGAAAGGGACAGTCGACTATCAGTTGTGATTTGTTCACACATGCAGTGAATATGCTTATGAGCATGAGCAAACGAGGCTACTGTATCAGATTGAATTCGACTCAGTTGGGAGAGATTCAATTGGGGCGAATTGATATTGCAGAGGTTGCGCAGAGGAGTTTGCGCAGCAGAGGTTGCGCAGAGGAGTTTGAGTAGCATAGTTTGCGCAGAGGAGGCAGGCTGTCTGAACACAGGGAATTGGCGCATGATCAGCTAATTCGTGTATGACAGTGTGAGACTTTCGTATTGTGCTGAGAGCTCTTGGATTAGAGTTTTGTATGAGATTATTTCATGATTCATGATATACATAATATATGATAGTGGGGTTTTGAGCTTTACGCTTTCCCTGGAAAACCATTGTGTTGTGTGTTATTGATATTCCATTCTGCGCATTGTGAATTGAATCGTGGTTTAATTATTTCCGCAATAATAAGAGTAGAAGCGATTCTGTATTTAACAAGAGGTAAATTTGTTAGATCAGGAGAATCGCAGGAATACATTAATTTGTATCGAAATTTCTACATGGTATCAGAGCCACGGAGTTGAGTTTTGGGTTGGATAATATTCAAATTTGCAAGATTTTCTTGGTGCTACATTTGATTCAAGATCGAAATGTCTTTCAATGGCTTGAGGTTGGAATATGCACTTGAGGGCAGCTCTAACTACATTGCATGGAAGGACAGGATGGAGGCAGTGCTCGAAGACAATGGCTTGAAGGATTACATTGATGCAGATGTTCCTAAGCCAGCTGCGACAGATACTGCAAATCTTGATGCATGGCAAAAGAAAGTGGCAAAGGCGAGGAGGATTCTGTTGGAGGGAGTACAAGACCACATTGTCTCAAGTCTCCATGGGAAAACCACACCATATGCAATGTGGAAGGTTTTGACAGATCTGTTCCAAAACAGTAGCGACCATAGGAAATTGGCGCTCAAGGATAAACTCAGGAAGATTAAGATGGAGAAAGGCGACACCATTCCAAAATATCTCACAAAGTTTGTCGAATGTCGGGATGAGCTTGGAAGTGTGGGAATAACAGTCGCAGATGATGATTTGGTGAGCTTGGCACTCCTAGGGCTTCCTAAGAGTTGGCACAGTTATCAAGACTCTGTCAATGGAAGAGAAAATTTGCCGGATTGGGAACGACTATGGTCGGATCTGGTGCAAGAGGAGTTCAGGCGAAACACCAGAGATGGATCTTCATCAAATCATGATGATGAAGAGAATTGTGCTTTGACTGCCAAGGCAAGGAAAGGGAAAGGGAAGAAATTCCAATCAAATTCTGAGTCTAAAGTCAAGAAGTTGGATTTGTCCAAAGTGAAGTGTTTTCACTGTCACGAACGAGGGCATCTCGCCACTAACTGTCCACAGAAGAAGAAGAACAAGACGGTTGCTGGAGCTGCAACTGGTGAGGCTCTTGTCTCACAATTTGAGCTTGACTTCGCATTGATAGCATGCATGGCATCAAGTGCATCAGGATCAGTATGGTATTTGGATAGTGGCGCTTCCTTTCACATGACTGGAGATAAAGAGTCTTTTATTGACTTGGAGGAGAAAGATCTCGGAATGCATATAGAGATGGGCGATGATGGAAAATACAGTGCAACTGGTATTGGTACCATTACCTTTCAGAGGGAGTCAGGTAAACCATTTCAATTGAAAAATGTTATGCATGTTCCAGGTCTAAAGAAAAACTTGGTCTCAGTCGCAATGTTGGAGGACAGAGGCTATGATGTTGTTTTTAGCAGTGGGATAGCCTACCTGCGACATAAAGCAACAGGACAAGTCAAGAAGATAGGGATTCGAGTTAAGAATCTCTACATGTTGCAGGTAGATGGCTGCGGTGCCATGATAGGCAAGGCAGAAACAGTGGTGAGCTGGGATGAGGGCGAATTATGGCATAGGAGATTAGGCCATATTCATCATAGAGCCTTGAAGATCATGCAGCAAATATCTACTGGACTTCCAAGGGGAACACTTTCTCAGTCAGATCAGTGCAAGGGGTGCACTCTAGGGAAGTATGTAAAATCCACCTTTCAGGAAAAGGAGAACCGTGCTTCGGTAATCCTGGAGAGAGTTCACACGGACTTATGTGGACCATTCTCAGTTGCTTCAACAGCAAAACACAGCAGAGAAGGAATTCGAAGAGAACTCATAGCATCTCATAACCCACATCAAAATGGGGTTGCAGAAATAAAGAACAGAACGATCGTGGGTGCAGCACGAGCGATGTTGCATGATCAAGGCTTACCATTGCATTTATGGGAAGAGGCATGCAATACTGCGGTTTATGTGCAGAACCGTTGTCCTCATAGAGTACTTGGCATGCGTACACATGAAGAAGCGTTTACTGGTAAGAAACCTGATGTTTCACATTTTAAAATTTTTGGTTCATCTATTTATGTGCATGTGAACAAGGATGCCAGGAAGAAGCTGGAACCGACTGTTGAAGTTGGGATATTTGTGGGGTACACAGAAACGCCACATAATTATCGTGTGTATTTGCCGAACAGTAAGATGACTGCTGTGCGACGGGATATAAAATTCGATGAGGAGAAAGCCATGCGATTGTCGCTTGAGAGGGAGCTAGACTTGCATGCAGAAGAGGAACTGTTGGTTCCCAAGGATGAGTCTCGAGATGTGGATCAGCCACATGAAGAGGTTCATAGAGTGGAGGAAACCACTCGAGCAGAGCCATCCATCAGAAATGGCAGAAAGTACACCACAGAAGCTGATAGACTGAGACTAGATGCTGCACAGAATATAGGAGCCCCTATTTCACAGTGCGGGCAGAGACAGTCTCCTGATCGATTTGCTGGATACATGGCTCTTATGGGCAAATGTATTGTGACTAAACCATCTTCCTTTCAGGAAGCAGTGCAGGAGCCCACTTGGGTTCATGCTATGGTAGAGGAGTATGACTCCATTGTCAAAAACAGTGTATGGGAAGTTGTCCCAAGACCGATTGATAAATCAATGGTAGGTTCGAGATGGATCTACAAGGTAAAGCAAGCTACTGATAGGAGTGTGGAGAAATACAAGGCCAGGTTTGTGGCCCGGGGCTTCTCACAGATTGAGGGGATAGATTATGGTGAGACCTTTGCACCTGTCGCAAGGTACTCTTCCATAAGATCCATCCTTGCACTCTCAGTGCAGATGGGCTGGCGCATTCATCAGATGGATGTAAAAATTGCGTTCCTCAATGGGATCATTGATGAAGAAGTGTACATTGAGCAGCCTGAAGGTTTTGAGACCTTTGACAGAGAGTCGCATGTGTGCAGACTCAAGAGAGCACTGTATGGGCTGAAACAAGCACCCCGTGCTTGGTACACTTGGATAGACAGCTATTTCACCGGATTGGGCTTCACCAAAAGTGAAGCGGATGCAAACCTATACCAGTTGGTGGTGGAGGGTAAGCTTTTAATCATTGTGCTTTATGTTGATGATTTAATATTGATAGGTGATGAGCAGTTGATACACTCATGCAAGGAGGACCTTGCAAAGGAGTTTGAGATGAAGGATTTGGGCCTTCTTCATTATTTCCTTGGTTTGGAAATATGGAAGCGAGATGGTGAACTGTTTGTGTCTCAAGAAAAGTATGCAAGAGAGATACTGGGTAAGTTTCACATGGAGGGCTACAAACCCATGAATACTTCTCTTCCAGGAAACTGGAGGAAAGAGGATGCTACTTCTGAAGAGGTAGTGGATGCTACTGTCTATCGACAGTTAGTAGGTTCACTAATGTATTTAGTGAATACGAGGCCAGACATTTGCTATGTGGTTAACCAGCTAAGTCAAGCGATGGTTAAGCCTACCAAACTCTTTTGGAAGGCGGGGAAGCATGTCCTGCGATATCTGAAGGGCACTGCTGAGTATGGATTATGGTATAGACAGACGGATGAAGTGAAGTTGCTTGGCTTCATGGATGCAGATTGGGCAGGAAGCCCAACGGACAGAAAGAGCACATCAGGAGGGATCTTTAGTATCGGATCTACAGCTGTATCTTGGTACAGCAGGAAACAGAGATCCGTGGCACTGAGTTCAATGGAAGCGGAATACATGGCAGCGAGCCAAGCTGCATGTGAGGCTATCTGGATGAGGAAGATCTTGGTTGGTTTGTTTGGTTCTCACTTAGATCTGACCGTGATTTATTGTGATAATCAGAGTTGCATTAAACTCTCGATTAATCCTATGTTTCATGACAGATCTAAGCATATAGATATCCGGTATCATCATCTCAGAGATTGTGTGCAGCAGAAGATCATGTTGCTTCAATACATTCCTACAGAAGATCAGGATGCAGACATTCTGACGAAGGCGCTTACCAGGAGCAAATTTGAATATCATAGGGACAGGATTGGAGTGAAGGATAATCCCTTTCTCGTTGAGAGGGAGTGTTGAAAATTCAACAAGAAACATGTGTCTAATTTACTTTTCCCTTAATTAAATTAGACAATAAATATTAATCTATTATCTCATTCATCACTGAGTGATTTGGAATTGTAACAGTGTAGTTAAGTGAGTTAAGCTTAGTTGTATTAGTGGGAGTTCAGTGAATTAGTTAATTCACTGAACTCACAATCAGTTAACTCGCATACAACTGAAGACTTTCCACGGTTAACTATATGCATTCCAATGGACGCCAGTTGAGATCATAGGTGAAAGGGACAGTCGACTATCAGTTGTGATTTGTTCACACATGCAGTGAATATGCTTATGAGCATGAGCAAACGAGGCTACTGTATCAGATTGAATTCGACTCAGTTGGGAGAGATTCAATTGGGGCGAATTGAGATTGCAGAGGTTGCGCAGAGGAGTTTGCGCAGCAGAGGTTGCGCAGAGGAGTTTGAGCAGCATAGTTTGCACAGAGGAGGTAGGCTGTCTGAACACGGGGAATTGGCGCATGATCAGCTAATTCGTGTATGACAGTGTGAGACTTTCGTATTGTACTGAGAGCTCTTGGATTAGAGTTTTGAATGAGATTATTTCATGATTCATGATATACATAATATATGATAGTGGGGTTTTGAGCTTTACGCTTTCCCTGGAAAACCATTGTGTTGTGTGTTATTGATATTCCATTCTGCGCATTGTGAATTGAATCGTGGTTTAATTGTTTCCGCAATAATAAGAGTAGAAGCGATTTTGTATTTAACAAGAGGTAAATTTGTTAGATCAGGAGAATCGCAGGAATACATTAATTTGTATCGAAATTTCTACAATAACAGAGGATATGCTTGAGAGGTCGTGTGTAGTGGACTAAGGCGTTGTTCTAGAACTTGGATGATTACATTCTTATTTTATGGATTAAAGCCAAGGTTCCATCCCTCAACCATGTATAGGGCCCAAACATACATACCTAGAATCTAAGACATTAGAATGGCCACACCCATATTCATACTTGGAATCAAGGTTAGCCTTAGGAAATCCTATGTCATGGATTTAGGTGTTATTCATGGAAATGGATGACTAAATCTCCTAACCCTTGTGGTTAAGGAGAGAAGAGAGAGGTGAGGGAGGGAGGAGGGATTGGGCATAGTGGAAGAGAGGGGAGGATTGGGTGGGTAGTAAGAGAGGGGGGATGGGGTTATACAGAGGGAGGGGGGGTTTAGGGAGAGATAGAAAACAAATGAAGGTATCAAAATGAACGCGTGCGCGCATCTACGCGTATGCACATCTACGCGTGCACACATTTGCGCGCACGTGTGTTTAGATTCAATTTTTTTTGGTGCCCTAACAGCTTTGGTACTAGCTTTAGATTGCCAAACCTTGAGGCTTGGTCTGAGTTATGGAAGAACACACCAATTTCGGTAACTTCATGTTTTTCACACTTAGTTATGCATATGCTCGACTTGTGCACTACTGATGAAATTGTACACACTTGTCGAGCTCTGTGTGCAGATTCTAACTATATATTTTTTGAATAGATTTGTTCTTGTTTTCTATTTTTAATTCATTTTTAACTGCACTCATGTCAAATTTGTAAAAATCATAGGTCATTTATTTGGGCTATAACTTTTGATTGACTTACATATTTTGAAAACGGAAAAGAACCCGCACAAGAGTATAAGAATACCCACAAGCTAAAAAAAAGTTGATTGGTTATGTTAAGACCATGATATGGTGGACCAGTGCTCGACCATGTCGTTTTAGGGCTTCACTCTCTTTCGTAATTTTAAAAAATATAAAATTAACTTTAATTAAAATTTTGCAAAAATATCCCCGCACAAGATCCATTTGTTGCCTATGCCTCTACATATTTTTTTCGCATAATTTGACAATTTACATAACAAACCGGTGGACCAACGTGAACATATGCATTATGTTTTAGAGAACAAATAACATACCAATCTTAAAATAATGACATTTTGGGGTGGTTATACCACTTTTCCATAAATAAAAGTTATATATTCCGAAAGGTGATCTGAATTTCTACGTTTCATCTTTTTACACCTAATTCTAAAACGTTTTGTAGGTACCTCTAATAATTCATTTTAATGATCAGATTTTTGTTTTTCTAGCATGCCATTGCAACTAACGCGTCATAAGTGGGTATCATTACCTTGCACCAGCTCATTCCTTAAAATAATAGTTATTTAAATTTTCATTTTATTAAGTAAACTCTTCTCTTCATACTTAATTTTATTTGAAGCTTTCCATAATTAATATTCAATTTAAGAATTAAAAATAAAATAACTAAAATTTTAAAGAAAAGTGATTAAGCCTTTA
This sequence comes from Larix kaempferi, assembly GCA_027924585.1. NCBI lineage: Eukaryota > Viridiplantae > Streptophyta > Pinopsida > Pinales > Pinaceae > Larix > Larix kaempferi. The sequence continues at coordinate 9,277,918 of BSBM01000289.1, read as the reverse complement.
TTTTTTTAAAACCAACATAGATCCATCAAGCACATATGGGGATCCAATTTTTCTTGAGGTGTAAATTCTTTTCATCTTAATTTTTTTACACAACAATTTTGTGTTTAAGCCAACATCATTTGCATTAAAAATTAATTGTTCCCATAGTAATATTTATTAGACTCCTTTTCCATTTTAAATCAAATTAGTCATTTTGGAAATTCAAATTTAAAGAATATAATAGGCTACCCCCACTTCAATTATTATTATTATTATTATTATTGAACTTCTTTTTTTTTTCTCTTTTCTTTTTTGTAACTAGGAGAATCGGCAATTGGAGACTAGGCTGATACTCGTGTGACACGAGGTCCAGGGATCCAATCTCGCTACCACTATACCCCCAGGTGCCCCACACACCCCTCAAGCATGGGACACGGATAAAGCCGGGTGTTTTGAACTTGTGACCTCCATTTACAACTGTGACTTCATAACAACTAAACTGCCAATGAGCCACACCCGTGTGGGCCATTATTGAACATTTTTACTGTACAAAATATCACTTATATTTTGATTAAATATAAATTTTATTTAAATTTTAAATTTTAACATTATTTTACAAAATTGAATTAGATATAGTTTAATATTAAAAACAAATCTTAATAAGATACACAAATAATAAGTATAAAAAACATAGCCCATTGAGGATAAAGCAATTGGTAATGAGTAAATGAGATGAGAATATGCATAAAATTTATATTAAACTTAACATCTTATTATTAGTGACCTTCATACGATGAACAATCTTAATTTTCTAGTAGTCCCTCCCTTCCTTTTCCTCTTTCTTTGTTCTCTTTTGCCATTTTCATTTTTATCTTATGATCTTTTTATTAGAATCTCTTTTAGTTTTTATTTTTATTTTAAATCTTTTTTTTCCTATTTTTTTCTTTCTTTTTATTATTTTTAGGCATTCTCTTCTTCTACTTTTACTTTTACTTTTACTTTTTCTTTCTTCTTGTTCTTCTTCTATTTTTTTCTCTCTAATTTTCTTAGTTTTTTTTTTAAAATTTAATTTTCACTTTTTCGTTTTTCTTTTTAATACTTTTTTGTTAAACTTTAAATGTTCTACCTTCTCCAATTCTTTATTGATCATTTCTAAATTAATTTTCATTATTTTCTATATTTTTAATTTACTTTCTTTCATATTTATTTTTTAATATTTTAATTCTTTATCATTTATCATTTTCGTTTCCTCAATGTACCAACTCCAATTCTTTTTTTTCAACCGAAAAAAAACGTACTATTGCTATTCCTTGAAATCAAATAGTACAAAGATTTTCACTCTTTTATCAAAGGTATATCCATATGGATCAACAACACAAAAATCTCATCATCCTCAAAAGCAACATCAAGAAGATGTTCCAAACAAAATTATACATCAGCATCATCATATACAAAAGAGATCTGATCAAAATAGCCAAGATCCATCATCAACTAATAAAAATAGATTTCTCCGCCTTCCTGCAAGCAAGAGTCCATCCATTCTCCCCAAACCAAAACTCCCTCATTCCCTTTCAATGCAAGTTTTGATAACCCATCAGCCTGACCATTATGTTCCCGATAGATATGAGCAAAACATATATGTTCCTGAAGGTCAATCTCATCTCTAGCACGCCTGCACCAATGAGCTAAAGCAATAATGTTTAGATCAAATTCCTTTGATGTCCATTTGATGGTAACATGCGAATCCCCATAGACCCTGATATTTACCAGCCCAAAAATGTTGGCACATTTCAGAGTGCACCACAACGCTAAGAGATTTGCCTTCATATTGCTGCCAATGCCACAATTAAGCTTCAAAGTAAAGCAATGTTCCTGATTCAGATAGATAACCCCACCAGTAGCACATATACCATCTTGCGCAGCTCCATTGAAGAAAAGAATAGGCTGATTCACAGAAAAATTAAACAGTCCAGGCCTTCTTTCCACTTCCCCATTGGAAACAGCAGAAAATTGTTGTAATATACTTAAAACCATAAGACCACAAGCCTCAACATGCAACTCCAATTCTTTATTAATCCTTTCTAAATTATTTATCATTTTCTATATTTTTTTATTTTTAATTTAATTTACTTTCTTTCATATTTGTTTTTTAATATTTTAATTCTTATCATTTATCATATTCTTTTATCGACTTCATTTTGTCTATTTAATATTTACTTTCTTTCTTCTTTTTTTCAATCTTTTTCCTTGCTTTTACTTTTATTTCAAACTTTTAATATTCAAATTATATTCCATCTTTTTCGTTTCAATATATTATTATATTTATTTTTTATAAATTATACTTAATTTAAAATAAGTAAAATATTTACTTAAAATATGTTTACATAACATTAAAAAAAATATGTTTACATAACATTAAATACAAATTAGGTTAATATATTTAAATTATTAAAGCCATGTTATGCATAACCACAATAATTAAAAATAATCTAGTATAATTTAAATTTCCAAAAAATACACCATGTTCTTATTATTTTTTACAAAAATATTATCAAATATTTAATTCTTTTTTTAAGCAAGTCGGAATTATATTAACATATACAAAATAGTGTTACCGCATCCAAAAGTATATGCCTTCACAGGACTGGACTACCACATAGATACAACCAGGTCCTCTGTTTCCACCACATAGAACCAGAGACTACAGACTTACAACAAGCAACTTTCACTACCAATCCCTATAAAGGCCTATCTCTTTGACAGTCCAAACCAAAATCGACTCTTATGCACTACATTTGTATCCCACAACCCTATACAAATTAGCGAGTCATAGCTCCGACCATGGACCCCATAGCTGGACCATACATTAGACCCATATTTCTCGATCATTGATATAAAACATAACTAATACAGATCCAAAAACTATTAACCACCATCATATAAACCACCGAAAACAAAACAAGGGAATGAACAGACACTTGGAAATAAACCATGCTTCTAGGAGCCAACAATCGAAACTGGAGTAGAAGACAATCCCGTAGCAAGCACGCCAACGGACAAACCAACCATCCTTAGATTTGACGAGCCTCCATTAGCATACGAAAGCACAAGAGAGGAAAAACAGACCCCCAGTTTACTAGTAAGCACATTAATTTTCCTGTGCATAAGCCTACAATTGGAATTATGCTCTTTCCACACTCTCACCAGCTCCTCATCTCCTTGTTCCTTAGCTTTATTTCCATTAGCACCTTGGCCAGCAGACCCTTGATCACCCAAAACAACGCAATCGTCCTCTCATGCATGGCTAGTTGGATTCTCGTCGAGTTGGGTCCTGCACACAATCTGCTAGGACATAAAATTCAGCCACGGGATTCTCACATTCCATCTCCTCCCAAAGGATCCACTCCACCTCCTCTATGTCCTCTTGAATCCTCGAGGGAATGCAAATCCAAAATAAATTTACGGCCTCTGCAGCGCTAATTTGTTCCCTCCACACCCGGGGAGCCACCTTCTTCGCCTTACCTTTTCCCCTATTTCTCATCAGGAGACCTTTAGGGGCCATCAAAACCAACCCCTTACACCTATTTCCTATGTCACCCTAGAAGTTCACCTTGGAATTTGACCAGCATACCACCAGCCTGCAACTCCCCAACTCGGAACTACCAAAATATCCCCAATCCATGGAGTTGTCACGAAGAATGCCCTGATGAACAAACAGAGACACCATGAGAATGGGTGGAGCACTCCTCATATTCAAAACCACGACCATGCTTCTAGTAGGGTCTCCATTGTGGAACATTATTAATCCATTGGTCATGATTTGACTGTAAAACCAGAGCTCGCACCACCTCCAACTATCTAATCCCAGGCCATCACCACCAGCTTGCCTTCTAATCATTAGGTTTCTTAAATGAAGAAAGTCCTAAGTTTCACCACGTACACAGGCCAAACGTCTCGCCTCATGTCTTGTGTCGACCATCTACCCACCGTTAACACCCACATCCAAGTTATCGAGTATTTAATTCTTACCTTATTAAAAATTTATAATTTTTTTCAAGATTTCTATGTTCTAAAATAAATGTATATCTTTAAATTTTTTCTTAATTCAAAGTATCCAATTTAACATGAAATTTAAAGCACAATACTTTGTTCCTTTTCATATACCCTTTTTTTCATAGGATAAAACACTAGTGCGCGTTGTTAGACAAAGGCGTTGATAAAGAGAGGATCGAGGATTCGATCCAGAGTAGGGACGGACCCAGCCACCCTGCCTATTGACACAACCCCCAAAACTGAATAGAACTACCACCATTTTATATAAAAAGTTGTTATGCTCTTCATCTTATTTCAAATTAAAAATATATCATTTAATTAAGGAATTTCACATTTTCAAATCCTTGAAATAATGGTCATTTAAATGTTCATTTTATTAAAGAAATTATTCTCTTAATACTTCATCGTATCTTATCTAAAACTTCACATTATCAATATTCAAATTTATCTTCTTTATATTTAGGTTTAAAAATTAAAAACAAAATAATTATAACTTTATGAAAAACATAAATCTTCTTAACTTTAACTTTTTCTTTTTTCAAACCATTATAAAAAAGTGAAAGAAAATATTAATTATTACCCTTTATAGTATTTATGAGATGCCTTTTTCATATACTTTTTTATTACAAATCAAATTAATAATTTAAGAAAAACAAAATACTAAGTATACCTTGATCAAACATAATTTAACTATCTTTTAAAATGAAAAAATGTCATTAACAACACACAAATGATATATATATATAATTTGAATTAAACTTAACATCTTATCATGATGAACAATCTTTATTTCTATATGATCCTTCCTTCACTCCTTTTTTTTCTCATTTCCATTTTTATTTGATGATCTTTCTTTTGTTGAATCTTCTTAGTTTTTTTTACATTTTTTATTATTGAAATTAAATTTGGTTTTACTTTTTTTTCCTCCTTTTCTCTCTCTCTTTTTTCTTATTTCTTTATTTCTTTTTTCTCTTTGAATTTTTTTAGTTTCTATTAATTTTTTTATTATTAAATCTAAATTTCGTTTTACTTTTTTCCTTTTTTTTTTAACAAAAACGCAAAGTAGAATATATTAAATAGAGCAGGTACAAAAGTCCCTTTCAGGAAGGGTAGAGCAAATATAGATACTGTGCAATTCAAAAATGAATAATTTTAGCTTTTGAGCCCTGAGAATGATACTTCCTAGCTGTTCATAACTTCTATAATTTCTCAAATAAATCCTAACATACTGATTACATAAAAGAAAGAAAAAAAATTAACTAATCAAGAAAAAAGGTGCACTTCGACATTCCTGAGATTAAGCAGGAGGGATTCCTTCATGAGACTGTGAATCATCCTCCATAAAAGAACTTTCTTCACACTGATTTCCATGGTCCGCCGGTTCAGTGTGCTTTTCAATTTTATCCCTCATGTCATTCAAAGAAACTTCCATTTGTGCCAGACGGGCTTCAATCCTATCGTTTCCTTTTTGCAGGGTGTCAAACAACTGACCTTTCAGAGAAAACAAAAATCGCTTGAGGCCCTCGAAGTTGCCCTATTGAAACTCCTTCATGCCTTGGATAACCTTCTGCAACTCCTCAAGATCGCCCACATGAACCCGAGCGTTGGTCTCAACGTCCTCAATGAGTGACTCCATCCGAATTATGTCATGGCCAATGAGTTTGCTCTCATCCAGAGCGGCCTTAGAAGCTTGAAATGCATTACGAGCGTGCTTCTTAATGTCTCGATGGGCCCCTTTGATCTCCCTTATCTCCTTAGCCATGCTCTCTAGATTCATCCTTCTGAGCGCCAGTGTAGACCAAAAAACAAAGCGGAGGTCAACCAAGATAAATTTAGCATTGCAAGTAAGTGTTTCAAAGCCCGATACCACTAGATGAAGAGCGGTACCATATCCCTAGGTAAAATCGTGCGAGCAAGTACCTCGGTACTTCAACATTACTCTACTTGCTTCCATCTTACCACCATACCAACTTCCATAAATGTGATGAGAGGTCCGAGGCCCATCTTTAAGACTCGAGCATAGGTGAAAGCCACTTTTCCACGACTTTGGAGGGGGACTATGCATGCGCACCCCCAAAAGAAGGATGAGGGTTAAAAACATGGTGACCAAATGAATTGGGTAGGACCTTGGTTAAGAACTATAATCCCTTTATTAATCCTAGCTCCTTGATTGGCCATGATGTCTGTCTCCGCGTTGTTGTGCCTTAAGATATGGTAGAATTGGATCCTAGATATGTCGCAAATGGAAGTAGCAATTCGCTTATGTATTATGTTCATAGTCTTGTCATGTCCTCTTTGGATATTTATCATTTTCTGAATAACAATTTTGGAATCTTCGAGGGTGATGAAGTGATCTATGTGAAGCAACTTCATGATGTCAATCCCTTGAAGGAGAGCCATCCATTCAACTTGATTATTGGTTCTCCTGCCTAATCCCCATGCAAATTGATATACCTTATTTCCTCTAGGGTCGTAGATGACCCCTCCTGCACCTGCCACCCGTACTTACTTTTTTCCCCTTTCTCTCTCTTTGCTTTTTTCATTTCCTTTACCTCCTTCTATATTTTATAATTAATTGATTCCTTCTAAATTAACTTTCCTTATTTTCTGTAATTTTAATCTTTAATTTACTCCCCTTTATATTTGTTTTTTTACATATTAATTCTTTTATTACCCTATTTTGTCTATTTAATTTTACTTTTCTTTGTTTTTTAATTTTATTTTCAATTATTTAATTTTATTTTTTAATATTTAAAGTATATTATTATATTTCTTTATTTTTCTTTTGAATATATTAATATATTTAATTGTATTTACCTTATTATTTTAAAATTATATTTAATTTAAAATAAATAAAATATTTATTTAAAATAAATAAATAAAATATTTATTTAAAATAAATAAATAATTTATTTTACAAAACATAAAATAAAAATCATGATAATATATTTAAATTATCAAAACCGTGTTATGTATAACCACAACAATGACAAAAAGAAAGTCATTAATGTTTGTTGTTATCCATTTAATGGAACCTTGAACCTCGGTCTAGAAGATGGAACCTTTGGATGCAATGGGAGTATTATAGCTTCAACTATGGGTGTGTTGGAGAAGCATCATTCTTCTAACATAAATATAAAAAGCTAATTGGTAAAGGAGACGTGTGTAAACATTGGAACCTTGAGAAAAAGTATATTAACCCCTCTATAGAGGTTTCATAGAACATGAAAGGGAAGAAAGTGGGCCAAAAGAAAAGGTAGGAGGAGATGCCAATTCATTGGCATAAGAGTACACAAACCCTTGCCACCAAAGAGAGAAGATATATAGGTAAAAGGAAAAGAATAAAATATGTTCATTATCAAAACCCTAGCTTAAAACAAATCTCCACCATCCATCTTTCTCTATACTTATGATTATGGTTTGACTTCACTTTCTCTTTTACACATATTGCAAGAAAGTTCAACATATTTCAAGAGAGTTCAACTTAAGTCACATCACCCACATTATATATATATATATATAATTATTGCCACTAGAGTTAGTGGCATACCATATAATTCAATTAAAACAAAATTATTTAACCCATACCATTATAAGCTTAACTTGGGGCAATGTCACTTAGCCAAATAGTTAGATAAAAGGATGCAAGTAGAAAATGAGCATTTCTAAGATCGGAAATAAAGCAACAATAGGAAATAATGGACGATATGGGTAAAATGGATAACCAGAAATAAAATAGGCTTGGGCATCAATATGGTAGTGAACATTGTTTCAAGGGTTAAAGTCTCATTTTAAGAGTACAACTATTAACAATGGTTGGGAACTCGTTCCTAATTATTAATGCTCGGTGTTTCTTTGCCTTTAATTCCCCTATTCAAATAACTTAGTAACTTAGTAATGGTTAGAATGAAAAATTATACGATTTGGTTATTAAACCAAAATTTATAGCTTGGCTATGTAACCATCCAAGATATAAAGTCTAATAAAAAAGAATTGAAGATGGCAGAGAAAAATGTAGATTGGTATAAGATATGCAATGTTCATTAACAAACTGAATCATTTTTAATAATGAAAAGTGAAACACTATAAATAAAAAGTTGGTTGGAGCTAAGATTTGGGAAAGAAAGTCATGCAATGGCATGCCATGAATGTTTCCTAAAAGAAAGGCAAAGCAAACATCTAAGTGAAGCTTAACTATTGTAATTGTATGAAAGTGCCTAAATCAACTAAAGGAAACAAAAGTGAGCTAGCAACAATGCGTTGGAACAGCAAGGTGTAACATATTACACCAATAACCCCTTTAAGATTAACTTAGGTGAGTATGGGGCAATATAGCAAAAATTGGCCTAACAAATGAACAAGGATATTAGGTACCCTTGTACAAAAAATGATCTCCGCAAAGATGAGAGAAGGGAAAAAAAACTAGTGGGAATGCCCCCCTCCCAAAAGGATAGAAGATAGAATGCTAAGTAGCATGTGAAAGAGAAGAAGCCTAACGCACCCTCAACAAAGTTCATAACTTAGTGAACTTGACCTCCATAAAAGGTTTCGTAAAAATGTTAGCAATCTACTCTATGGTTGGATGATGTTGGAGAACATTGATCTTCCCATGAATTGACTCTCCATGAAATGCATATGGATCTTTATATGCTTGGTATGCTACCGATGAACTTGATCATGTGAGATCTGGATGGTACTCTAATTGTCACAAAATAGGACAGTAGGCTAGCAATATTGAATGCCAAATTCAATGAGAATGTGTTGTGGCAAGATGGCCTTGGTTGCTACATTTACAACACCTCTATACTATTCCTATGTGGTCCAAATAGAAAAGGAATATGGCTTCTTGCTTTCCCAATAAATAAGATCGGAACCAAGAGTGAACAGGTAGCCGATAATGGACTTTCAATCTATGGCATCGTCTACCCAATAAGAATCTTTGTACCCACTAAATCAAGGTCACATCCTACTTCATAGTGTATTCAAAACCTGTAAGTACCCTAGACATGGTGAAAAAATCTCTTTGTTGCCTTGCAATGTAGTTCGTGGGGTTCTTACATAAATATAGATGCAGCTACAATAGCATAGGAGGATGTTGGGGCCTAGTGTGGGTGAGATGGAGAAAGGTTCCAATGTGAGTGATATAGGGTGTATTCAACCAAAGGTGAAGATAAAGTAATTGTGAGTTTAACACTTGAGAAGAAGGGGGGCGTAGTAGTATTGCAATCAACCATCTGAAATCACAAGAGCAGATCCTAAGCATATTTAGACTATTCCATGGTGATCATGGAATCAAATTCGGTGATCTCAATTCCAGGGAAGTAGTGCAGCAACCCCAAATCACTCATTGAGAACCTATCATGTAAGGAAGTTTTCACAGGAACAATGGATGCTTGTGAGTTTCATGTTGTTAAGCCCTATATATTGTGACATTACATTTATATTGTTATATTATTATTATCTTTATCGATTCATTAAGACCTTAATTGTAATTGTATGGTCTGTTAGAATTGTAATTGTACCCTTTCTCTCCTATACATATACCACGGAGACCTAACTTTATGATCATCTCATCGCGTCTTATGTATTTGATACATTGTGAAAGAAGGTTTCCCCCTTGAAGAGGCTTCCTATTCATTTCTGTACTTCATTCTTAAGGAATTGGATTATTTGCTTTTTCTTATTTTATGCTCTTTTGGGAATTTGGTGCATAACATTTGGTACTAAGATTGTGAATTAATGCCTAGAAGGGTATCTTTGTTGCTTTGCATCTAATAAACAAACACAATGGGTCAAGTGGTTTCCCTTAGCATAATGGTGGTACAACACATCTTTCCATACTTCATAAAAAAATGTCACCATTTATGGCACTTTATGGTTATCATCTCCCTTCCATCACATCATCCTTGAAAGGGAAATATAATGTTCAAGCAATGGAGGATCACATAGAGCACCGACAAGATTTTCTCCAACTATTAAATGATAACCTAGCTATAGCACAACATACGATGAAATAACAAGCTCATCAACATCATAGTGAAAGGAAATTTGAAGTGGGAGATTTGGTATTTTTGAGGCTACAATCATACAAATAGATGTCCCTCAAGAAACAAAAGAAGTACATTAAATTAGCTCCCATGTACTATGGTCCCTAAATAAGGTGTTGCGAAGGATTGGAAGTATAGAATACAAATTGGAGTTTCCTCCATCTTCACATGTACATCCAGTATTCCATGATTCTTGCCTAAAAAGGGTAATTGGTGACAAGATCCCAATCCGGACTATTTTACCAGAGATTGATGAAGAAGGGAAATTGATACTAGAACCTGAAACAATCATTGGCACAAAGACCAATAAATTGCAAAATTGAGCAATTATTGAGTACCTCATCAAGTGGAAGAAATTGCCAATAGAAGAGGCGACATGGGAAAATGAGTTCTTTATGAAGAAACATATAGAGTTAATCAAGTGTTGAGGACAATTCTTCTTTGAAGGGGAGGGGATTGTTAATCCCTATATATTGTGATATTACATTACTATTGTTATATTAGTATTGTCTTTATTGGTCGGCTAGAATTGTAATTGTACCCTTTGTCTCCTATATATATACCAATGTGACCTAGATTTATGATCATTTCATCTTGTATTGTGTATTTAATACATTATAAAAGGAGGTTTCCCCCTCAAATATGCTTCTTATTCATCTCTTTAATTCATGTTGGCGCAAAAGGGAGACCAGGGTTCTTGCGCATGGGCCAACAAAAGGGCGTCGTTGTAGTCTAGTGTGCTGGCATTTTCAATTCCCTTAAAGGGGAAGGTCTCACCCAAAGTAAAGCAAAGGAAGGAATACTAAAGGATCGGTTAACTATATAGTTGCGATCGATGGTTTATAGTGACAAATGTTACCATATTATCCAATCAATTACACTGCAACAACACTTAACAACATTCATTATTCATTCATTCAAATCAGGATAGTAAACAGGAATAGACATAACATAAACATGCATGACACAGAAATTTGTAGGGGCCAAACAATAATTTTCATTATATCAATAGATATCCATTACAATAGCTTACATCAGGCTTTAAGACTTACATTCACCCTTAGAATTACCTGTCGCAGGATATAACCACATACAGATAGAACCCAAAACCATATTACATAGCTTGTACTACATATATGTTTGTCTCCGTCTCCTATGTCTCTGATCTGATGCCCGAATTCTCTCTGACTTGTATTGCCTACTCATTCTATCTTCTCTTTCTTCTTACAATCCTTTGCTTCCTTTTATACTTGTGGGGCGGGTCCAAAACTAGTCCACAATTGTTGCAACCATTACCTTTCTTCCGCAATTTCCACTACTTTTCCGCAACTTCCTTCCTCTCCACAAATTCCTTCCTTTGTCTTCTCTTCTTCCACTTTCTTCTGTATCCAATTCTAAAACGAAAGAGACAATAGGCCCTGACCACAAAGGTTGACCCGCCCTTGAGTCAACTCTGTTGTGTGACTAATCCTTGAGCATCTTCAACTGTTGGTCCCTAAAACGAAGGATCCAACTCTAGTACTACACAACGTCATTTTAGTGCATGCGGTACTTAACATCATCTATATTTATCCATTGTTTCAGTTATGCTAAAGAAAATTTCTAGATGTTGCATTGGGGAAAAATATCTGCAAGAAAGACTACAGCCCGCCTGGTTATGGCGTTCTAGGAAATAGAATCGAAAATCAAGTTTTCATCTTCAAAATTTTCATTCCTGAGGACCCCATTGTAGATCAGAAATCGTTGTCTCCCTATTCAACAACATACCAGGATTCCAACGGTGAGCTTATGAGCATCAAGGAGACCAAGAAAAGAGGATGAAGCATGGGCACTGATACCAGCGAGGTTATAGGCTACATCTTGGCTTACAAAGTGTCACTCTCTCAAAATACCATAGAATTTCGTAGTCGCTGAAGGGGGCTTGAGAGAGTGAGATGTGGAATGAATCCCCGAGGAAACTCTCGTTTTCAGAACATCGATATCCCTTGAAATGTTTAGCTAATGTGAACCTTAGTATTATTGTTGAGCGTGGATCAATGAAATGTTTAGCTAACACGAAAGGGTCTCGGGAGTGATCAATGGGGTGCTTTGCATGGACATGATTGAGCAAAGCTTAAGTAAAAATATCCTCTTGTATACCAGGAAGGGAATGGACATAGGGACTGGTGGGACTAGCTACATGGCTACAACAAGACAATGCATGGAAAAAGGAATGTGGGTGATAAGGGATGTTACGTCTCCTTATATAGAAGGGGAACTACAGTGGGGTGGCATTTCGCATGGTATGGATTGGATAGGAAATGATGCATCACGGATCCAGGTATGGTATATGGATCTTCATGATGGCCATCGTATAAGTCAAGGATAAGAATTTGGGGAATCAAACGTGCTACAGTGGGGAAATGATGGGTGACATATCGCATGGGTGGGATAGCTAGGAATTTGGGGCTATGGTAGAGCTGAGATGGCTAAAATTTCCATGATGATCCACTCAATGAGTGGTTGCGGCTTCACATGAATGAACCTCGATTTGATGAAAAAGATAGTTGTACTACTACAACAGAATACTGACAGAAGCTTACTGTAGTTGTGGGCCCATCCCCGACCAAAATGGTGATGACTATCTTGTGACTAAAATAAATTGTGGAAACCAACTAAAGACTAAATAGAAACATCATTAAACTGCAACAAAAAGAAATAAATCTAAACTCCTAACTAACTCACTCCCAAGAGAAAGAATGATCACTTGCGTAATTACTGACCAGAAACATAGGGCATTAGGCGTGCATCATTCACCCATCTAGGATGCAAAATACCATCAAGATACACAAGTTTCATAGCATTTGAGTCTTTGATTTCTGCAATAATGAAGGGTCCCATCCAATGCATATGTAACTTCCATGGGTGCTTCATAAACTTGTTTTCATACAATAGAACTTTTCCACCTTTGGAAAATTGCTTCTTATTCATGTGGCAATCATGCCATGCCTTCTATCACCCTTTTTCTACTATTGCACAACATTTTGTCATAAAACAAGATTCTTCAAGTTCCATGAGTTCTACAAGGTGTTCTGCAATTGATTCTTCTTTTGGCATATGTATTGTGTTTGCAATGTAAATACTTGGAACTATGAACTCACTGGAAACCACTACTTCTCTGCCATAGACCAACTGAAATGGTGTTTGCTTGTAAATTTTCCTAGTAGTAGTCCTATAAACCCATAATATAGATGGAATCTACTCATCCCAGTCATCCTTATTAGCACAACATACTTTGGTAGGTCTAGTATCCAAAATATTGTTGAATGCTTCTACCATGCCATTTTACTGAGGGTGATATGGATTGCTTTGATGATGTTCAATTAGGAATTTAGTTGTCAAATCTTCAATGTATTGTTCAGAAAATGCTTTATGTTGTGTGTTTTGAATCTGATTTTTGTGTTTTGAATCCAGTTCACAAGAAATTACCCAAAGGGATAGTACAAGAAATCCATAATTGGATAATAAAATAATATATACTTGGAATAACATGAGAGATGATGTTACAATGATAATATATCCCAAATATATAGGCTTTACATGGTGACTATTCGCTAAAGGGGTATGTCCCTTAGTTAACCTAATTTATTAATGTTTATTTTATTATTATGTATTAACCATAACTATTTAATATTATATTCGTTACATTGCCATCCTCTTCAAAAATGCTTTGTCCTCATAGCATATTGATGAAGAAGACTTATACCGAGTGCTTGTAATGTTGTCACATCTTTCTTTGTTTTGTCGTAGTTGATGATATGTGCCAATATGAACTTGTAAGTGTTGAACACAACTTTCGAAATGTAAAAGAATTGATCCATCCTAATTCGATTTTTTGCGGCATGTTGCACTTCCACAATGAACTGACATCATGATATTTTATTGCACTAGTATTAGTATCTTTTGTTAGTTGTTCCATACTTTTAAGATATATGCTTTTATGGTTTGGATGTCGATAGGGAATTCTTATAACGTCATTTTCCCTTATCTTGCTTATAGTGTCTTCTTGGTTTAACGTTTATGTATGCTTTTCTTCAACTAGATTGGCATCTTCTTGAGCTCTGATCTAGATTGGATCTTTAATTGTGTCTTTTTCCACAACTTGGATGTTTAATCCTAAATATTTTGATGCCTCATTTTAGATTTGTTCTAATTTGTTTTATAGCAGCTTGTTATCGTTCTGAATCTTTTTGAACGTTTCTTCTTGCCACTTTTAGTCGTCTTTTAATTTCTTAATATGTTCCTTTAGATCTTGATTATGACTCTTAAGGTGGCAATTCTCTTCTTGATTTTCTAGTAATTTTCCTTCGACATCTTCATTATATTTATCTGTTTTTAGAATAATTTTTAACTTTTTTTATTTTATTTTTGTAACTAAAATCTTATTATGGTTTCCTTGCCAAAAGATTTCTTCAATATTGCTTGGTAATGTTTTATTGATATTTGTGATCTCTAACTTGTGCATGTTTTTAATGTCATCATTTTGTTGTTGGAGCTCCTTAATTTGTTGTTGACGTTGGTAGATCTCTGACTCTTGGCATTTTAATTTCTCTTGGATTTGCACAATCTCCTTATCCTTGTCCATGAGGAGTTTCTTTAGATTCTTTACGTCTTCTTCTGGATCTTCATAGCTTCCATAAAGTGATTCTTCGTATGTATTTTGCGATGTGGGGACTCTCATTGATGAGTCGTGTATTTTTATTTTCTTCTCCTTATAGAATAACATCATGAATTTATTTGTCGCATTGAAGGTGGATGTACCCAATGTTTCCAGCCAGTTAGAACCCGACATTATGTCAGTAATACTGTCGTCTATAACTGCAACAGTGAATTCTGATGTAAGATTATAATTACCAATATGTAATCCTAATTCTTTTATTTGCTCTTCATTCCTCTCGTTCTTCTCTATGTTTGCTTCTACAACTTGTAGTTGATTAGCAATATCAACATTAATCAAATTTTGTTTATTAGTTGGACATATGGAGATGTTAATAGGACTTTGATAAAATGTGCCATTAACTTTGAGGATCACCATCGGCATTTTTTATGGAACATCGAAAAGAAAAAAATTCTCATGAGCAGAATTTGTCTCTTCCATTTCGATTATTTCTTCTTTTTATCTCTTTTTTTTTCTCTTCAATGTAATCTCAAATCTTTAACTTCGCTATTTGAAACACAATACACTTGGGTCAATTTAGGGTTTTAAACAATAATAATATGTATTATTATAATTCTTATTTGAATTGTAGAACAAGGTTTAAAAATATTACAATAACAATTATCATTATAATATATTTTTCAAATTGGATGGGATTAGAGTATATAATAATAAAAACTATTATATAAAATTTTGAAGGGACGAGTTGAAAGTGTAATGGAGGGAAAAAGTTTGAATGAAATTAGGGTTTGAAAGAAATTATTATATATAACCTAAGGAATCCTATAAGAAGAAAATAAAACCACGTGCTGTTTTTATAAAACCACTTGTTATTATTATAAAACCACGTGTTGGTTTTATAGTTTTTTGTTTCTTCTTTTACTTTTTTTTTCTTCTCTTTGTTTTTATTTTTTCTTTCTTTTCTTATTTTTTACTTTCTTTTTCTTCTCTTCTCTTTTTTTTCTTTCCCTTTTTTTTGTCTTTTTTTTTGTTTTTTTTTTTGTCTTTATTTTTCTTTTCTTTTTTAGTTCCCTTTTCGTATACTTGGATTCTTTGATTTATGGTTGTCTTTGAATTTTGCAGTATATATATATATATATATATATATATATATATATATATATATATATATATATATATATATATATATATATAGAGAGAGAGAGAGAGAGAGAGAGAGAGAGAGAGAGAGAGAGAGAGAGAGATGATTTTCTTCAGAGTGGTGACTGAATCTTCTTTGGGCCAAAGGCCTGATTTTGGACAAGGTCCTAGATTTTAGGGAAATATGGAAATGATGGCCAAAACCCAAGTTTAGACAAAGTTTAAAAATAATTGCCAAAATCCGGATTAGGCAACGAAGCTCTGATACCAATTTTATGTTTCGAATCTAGTTCACAAAAAATTACTCAAAGGAACAGTACAAGAAATCCATAATTGGATAATAAAATAAAATATACTTGAAATAATATGAGAGATGATGTTACAATGATAACGTATCCCGATTATATGGGCTTTACAAGGTGACTATTCACTAAAGGGGTATGTCCCTTAGTTAACCTAATTTATTAATGTTTATTTTATTATTATTTATTAATGATAACTATTTAATATTATATTTGTTACACTTTCTTTGATCACTTGTGAGACTTATGGGACACCCGAATCGAGTGATAATTTTTTCAAAAATGAACTGAGTAGTAATTTCAATGAAACAGTCTTAGACTATTGCAACTTCAGCCCACTCAGCTCAATAATATGTTGTTGTAATAATATACTAGGATTTTGAATACTTTTTCAGTGGGTGAATAGGTCTTACTAAGTCAATTTCCCATTGATCAAATGGTTGCAATGTTTGTATTGGATTCAATGGGAGTTCATCTCTACAAGATGGTCGACCAACAAGTTGACAAACATCGGATTTCCTTGCGTACTCCTTAGCATATTTGAAAAATGTAGGCCACCACAGTCCATCTTGTAGCACATTCCTACCCAGGGATTCTCCATCAACATGTCATCCTGCAACTTCGGCATGGCATTCCCATAAAATAATTTCGCATTCATGATCTAACGTGCATCTATGCAAGATGCCATCAATCTCCAGTTTGTATAATTTCCCCACAATTAGTTAATATTTCATTGCTCGTACAACTAAGTGTCTTTTTTGTGTGGGGGGGAAGTCATCTGGAGCTTTTCTTGTAGTGAGGAACAGTGCAATCTCTTCTAGGTGATTTAGAATGGATTACACTCTAAATAGTGCAGCATCGGGTAGCTGATCTTCTGTTGGGTTGTCAACTTTTACTGATTCAATGCGAGAAATATGATTTGTTCCATGATTGTGTTTCCCTGGCTACACTATAACTTCAAAATAGAATTCCTGCAACAAAAGTAACCATCTACAAATTCTTCCTTCTAATACTAGCTTGTTCACGGGATACTTCAAGGCATAATGGTCCATGAAGAACTTGAAATGCCCTCCCAAAAGGTAGTGGTGAAACTTTTGTGATGCATAAATCATAGCCAGACCCTTGTGCTCTGTGGTGGTGTAGTTTCACTCTGCTTGTGATAGATTTATATTGGCAAAGTACACTAGATGGTCCATATCACCTTCCCTAGGATGTGATAGTACAGTGACAAGAGCGATTCCTGGTGCATCTTCATGGACATGGAATTCCTTCTAGCAATCAGGGAATGCTAGGATTGGGTTTTTTACCAATATTTCTTTGATCATGTTGAATTCTAGCTCACAGTCTTCATTCCATTGAAATGTTTTAGCCTTCTTCAACAGTTTCTCCAATGGTGTAGTAATAGATGCATAGTTGCGGTTGAATATTTTAAAAATACCTAGTATGACCCAATGTGGATCGCAATTATTTTACTGTCATTGGTGCCTATATATTTACAATAGATACAATTTTCGTAGGATCAACCAGTACTCCATCTTTGCATACAATATGTCCCATCAAGTTACCAAAAGGTACGTAGAATATGCACTTTTGTAGGTTCAATGAAATCCCCATCTATTTGCAACGGTCAAACATAAGTTGAAGGAGAGCAACATGGTCTTTGAGAAAATTGTAAACCATCCAGTAATATAGAAATACTTCTAAGAACTTATGAAGGAACTCGCAGAAGGCTACTATCACTATCCTTGAGAATACAATTGGTGCATTGTATGCGAAGGATCCCCATTCAGTAGTAAATGTAGTTTTATTCTTATCTTCTTCAGTGATTCTTACTTGATGATAAACCAAGAATCCATCAATGAAAGAGTATGATTCGTTCCCCACCACTTGGTCTAATACCTCTTCACTGAATGGTGTTGGAAATGGATCATGGACACAAGTAGCATTTAGGCTGTGATATTCAACACAAACTCGGATGTACTATGTATCCTTCTTGCTCTGGATCACAATGGGATTGATCCATTCAGATTCATCAACTGGAAAAATCAGGCCTACACTCAACATGCAATCACTACAAGGAAAAGAGCTTGTAGCGGAGGTCATAGTAGAGGCTTTTAGTGTTACAAGATTGGAAAAAATTCTCAAAAAAACCTCTGCTACAACCTCCGCCAATGGTAGCGGATGTTTTAATGGAGATTATTATGGATATATTGTATAACTAAAAAAACTCAACGCCCATATTTTTTAGCAGATGTTTTTACCGATGTGCTTTGCTTAAATTGTGTGCATCGGTGCATGTAGTAACAAAACGCATCAGCGTTGTACAATGTAAAAAAAATTGCACTGATGCACTCAAACATAATGAGCAGCGAAAAGAACCAAATTTCAATGCCCTACTAGTGCTTGCATATATATTATACACACCGGTGCTTACATACAACATACACATTGGACAATTTTTAATATTTTTAAATTTTACTGGTGCGGTCCATTTATCAGAGCACACCGGTGCATTTCATTGTAAAATGCACCGGCGATTACAAACTATGAAAATAACCCGGTGCATTAAAACAACTCGAACACACCAATATGCTTAAACACAAAAACATTACTGGTTCATATAAGCTTTGATAGTTCTCAGTGCGTCTAAACCATTGGCATGCACTGATGCAATTAAAAGACAAAAACGCACTGGATATTATGTTTGGCACGTGGACATTATTATTTTTAAAATTTAACAGTGCGTTTAATTTACATTGGAGTGTCAAGCTTGTCATTTACATAAACGCGCCGATGTGTAGATGCATGCAACTACTGTAATATTTAATCATCCATACATTTAATTACCAATGTACCATTTCGCATGTAACATTTGACAATAACATTGAAGAATGAAATAGAATAAATTTTTTTTATTTTATTATATATCAATAAGAGTGCTTTTGTCATACAAAATAAGACAACATAGAAATAACAATAATCAAAATGTCAACATGCATGTAATTGTTACACTTATTGGTAACCCATTTTTTTTCAATTCAAACACTATGTCCATTACATTATTATACAAAATGTATGATTTTCATAGACAATTATTTCAAAATATACAACGAGCTATAGCAGCTTTCATTAACATCAAAATTAAATTTGGATCATCATTCTTCACTAGAACTATTATCGGTGCTCGAGCCACTGCATCAATTGGGTCATTTGGATGAATGTTTTGTTGGTTGGATCAATTGTTTTACTCTTCTGCAACTTCCATCTGTAAATAGAAAAATAAAGTGTAGTGAGTGTATCTACATTGTAGGGAATAATGAAAAATAAAATACATAGTATACATGAATGTAAATTGAAAAAGCGATGTACCATAGAAATAATCGAGTCATGAATGATACACATTATTTTATAACCTAATATCATGCCAAGTCTTTTGTTGGATCCACTCCATACTTTGTTTCCTACAAGTTTTATGCCCTATCACAAATCCTAGATTTAATATAAAATATTTTTGTTGTTTTATTAATTATAAAATGAGAGAAGTAAAACATATAAATACTTACAAAATCCACAATTAATTTTTGATACACCAACATATACTCACAACTCTTTCTTAACCTAATGTCAATTAATTCTTCTGATGGCTCATCTTTGTATGTTAACACTTGTTTCAAGACATCCAAGGATTTCCAGTGAAAAAAAAAAATTTAATATACAAATCTTGACCACTATGAAATCTTAATTTCTTATAAGAAAATCACAAATACTCACAAAATTTGCTATCAACCCTTTTTTTCCTTGTCGCCATGTCTTGTGTGTTGAATGGGTTCCATTTTGTTTTCTTTTCTCCAACAAAACAATTGAAAATTGATATTTAATGTTGAATTAATTAATGAGATGTACATAATCCTAAAAATCAATGATTTCATATATTTGAAGCAAGTTGTTGTCGACAAGGCTCCTCCTACGATGCAATTATGTTCATTTCCTTGACCATCTCCTTGTACATTTTTTTGGACATCCCTATTGACACATTTCGCATATCACCTCGTTCATGCTTTGGGATTTTCATAATCTTCTTGCAAATGTAAAATGACATTAAACTATTTTTATGTTGATATGAAAAATACATATAACATAATTAAAATTATTAAAGGAATGGTGCTTTGTAGTAGTTATAGATACATATTCTACGTAAAAATATTCTTTAGGAATATTACTTTTTGAATGATTCTGTTTTATTGTTGTATGTTTTTGCTATTGCAAGTCTGACAAGTCGCATTGACCATTGCTCCGAGAACACCTCTTGTAGTTTACATATGACCTGATCCTTCGAATCATTTGATTGGTTTCTATATTTTAAGTGAAAATCATGTTTGTACGTTCTTTCCACTATATCCCTCATAGTATTATAAAATTCTTTGCCCCTTCTATTAACTTCCAACACCACTCCAGATGAGCTAAGGATCAATTGATCATCATTTGCATCTTCCATAAAAAAAAAATCTTATGATGACAATGAATTTTGTTGTTGTTAGTCCCTACATAAAATTCAACATATGTGAATTAGATTATTTGAAACATATTAGTGAATATTCTTAAGTACATTATTACTCAAATTTGAAGAAATAATTCATATTGACTTATTTTTTATTCACCTGATTCATCCCTATCAACTTTTCCATCAACATTTTACACTCTTCTAGACTTAGATTGGTAAGAATCTTATCGAGCTTCCTCATTTTTTGGCTTTGCATGTCACACATTAATCAATACATATTAGTTAACTTTAAAAATAATTCAAACAAATTAATTTAAATACATAAATAAATTAAAAGCACTTTCCTTCTTCGTAATTCTGGATGTGCTCCCATCATGTTGACTAAAGTTGTTGTTCATTGAACTCATACCATGCATTTTCTATCAATAAAAAACCTGGACCATTAAATACAAAAGCCATCAATATATTATAAAAATAAATTGCAGACCTTCGAAAGAGAAAACAAGTCTTATATCGATGTGCTTTATCACATGTAACGCCCCTGTGTGTGTATGTACCTAAACACACCGGTTCGTTATATCAACACAGGTGTACTGTGAACAGCTAAAAATTATTTAACTTTCATGAAAATAAAAAATGATGTGTTCCTTCCATTAGCGGTGTGATATTCATATGAACACACCGCAAACAGAGAACCAAGAAATGAAAAAATGTTTTTTGCATTTTTATAAAATAAAACATCACGTGTTGCATATCATGTCCAGTGCACTTTCATTATACCCGCACCGGTGCGTTCATGTAATACAAACGCACTTATATTGGCACATGTGTTTTTTTTATTGAAAATTAAAAAAAAAAAAACTTACTAAGGCCAACATGGTTACGGATTCAGCCCAAAAAGTGGCCCCATCTCACCCTACACTTTCTATACATAATCACAAGCTTAGCAAATCTAAAATCCCTAAAAGGTGAAATCGTAATTGTGTATAACAATAGAGGGATTTAAACTCCAATGTAAAATTTTGCAGCCACATCAACGAAAAAATAAGGGTTGCAACATTAAAGGTAAATATGATTTTTGTTTTCTAAATCTAGTTAAACTCTAAATAAGATAATAATATCAACAATAATATTTACATACTTGAAATTTTTACTATGCAGGGTTTTATTTGATTCACCATACCTAAAAATTTTTAATCCTTAGAATAATTCAGTTGCCACAAACTCTTCCACACAAGTCTCTCTTCCAAAACTCTTCCCTAAAATTTTCGGCAAAAGAATGAATTAATGTTTAGTTTTTTTGCTTTTAAACACTATTTAGAATTAGTTTTCGAACTCAAAATTGCCGCCCTTTTTTTAGTTTAGGGAAAAAATAACTTGTGTGATTTTATTTTATTTTTTTATTTTTCGGCATTTCGGTGCGCTTACAGTCACATGACGCACCGGTGCAGTTGTATACAAAACGCACCGTACCTCTGAATTTCAATGCAACACTAACAATATTAAATTCAGTAACTAAAAAAAAATTCACATGTCGTGGTGCATGTATAATTAGGATGCCTTGGTGCACTTATGTTTATGAAACACACCGACATGAAAAATGTTGCAAAATGCATGTATAAATATCTACTACCAAATGTAGTGGATATTTTCTACGGCAGGGGATTTTTTCGATGTTCTTTCATGATGCGTTTATATTTTTTAAGCATTGGTGCATTTGGTATATGTGAGCGCACCGGTGCGTTTATATTTGAATATATGCACCGGTTTAATTTGTAAATCATGTGGTTTTATGTATCCACTTAAAATTATATATTCATCTCAAATGTTCTTTTAGTATTCAACCACACCAATTACAATATTTCATAGTATATATATGTTTCTCAAACTCACCTTATTCTTACAAAATAGTTTCCAAACTATATTGGAAGTTAGTTTGTAATATAGTTCTTGAAAAAAAATTAGGACCGTAGAGACGTATATTGATTGCTGATTTGGCTCAAATGCAGGGAGAAAAATTTGTAGTATAAAATGGCCAATTCTTCAGATTCCAGCTCATTCCATCTTGTTTAAATTTCGATGAGTTCTCCCTTTTCATCCCCAGTAAGTTCAGGTTTTATTTATATTTTGACTATTTATTTGAATTTATGTTATCCATGTGAATTTGAATATCAATTTATACTTTATTGCAGGATCCCGATTCAGATTCAAGTTCGGATGCACAAGACATTCCACCAGTTTCAAAACATCATAAGCTCTTATCAGGAGCAAGATACCGCAAGCATTTCGTAGATGAAAATGGGTAGCTGCTTTACCCCACAAATTTTAACATGCCATCTTCAAGCCGCAATCCTGGTTCATTGACGGTAATTCGTCATGAGCTAGAACTCTTTTATGACACCCCAGTAGTTTGTGGTTGTTCAAAATTTCAAGGGTTGACAGAGAACCCTCGACGTGTCACACTCACCCATTACACCAATGATAGATTACCCAATGTTGATGGTCTAATACCTCCTACCACAGTAAAAAATCCAATAGGTGATATAGAAAAGGAACGAAAGAACAATTCCATATGCTCATTTTTTAAAAAGTTGGAAGCCAAAACAACTGTCTCATCATAAATTGACGAAACCCTGTGTTTATGTTCAATCAATTGAAATTTCTAGTGATCCAAAGTATGATATGAATTCAACCCAACCCATCTCTACTAGAATATCGAAAACATTGTATGAGTTGAGAGAAAAATTGTCCAAGTACACACCGAGGTCCATCCAATTGTTGGAGGGTAGCGATGATTTCTCCCTTCCTGTGAATTTGCAAAGTAAATATCAAACTTCTTACAACTGTACTTTGTATGGCACTTGGTCATCTTCTCTACCTGTGCCTGATGTTGGAACCAAATTCCCCTTTTTTGGTAACCATTTTATTATTGACAAGTCTAATATAGATTATGCAAATTTTGAGTTGTTTATCCTTTCACATGTACTCGTTCCTCCCAAAAATTCAATATCACTTATGCCATTTTGCGGTCCTATCTATTGTCGGTTTGATTACTTGAATATTGTTAAATACAAGCATAGAATTTCCATGTATAGTATGTGCATGAATGGTTATGTTTCTGGAAACCTTAACAAGAAGAACACTTAAATAGTTTTAGGTGTTGTTTATTTTCTATAAATTGTTCATTTGAGGAACACTTCAATGACCAGGAATTCTTTATTGAAAGGAAAGAATCCAGATTTGTTGTTGTACATGAAATACATAGTTTGTCTCCTAGTGATGAGTTGTTAATAAACTATAACTTTCGTATACCACCAACTGCTCATCATAGATGCCTTGCATTGGGATTACCCTTAGATGTTCCCTTGGGGTGTAAGACAAAAAACATTGATTAATTGTATTTGTTAATTTTTAATGGGAGTCATGTTAATGTATTGCTCAGTTTGAAATTATGTTTTATAAATTGATAATTTAATTCATAAATTCAATTTTAAAATGTGTTTCTCAATTTTGATTATTTTATATATAATGTGGAATTTATGTTAATTTATCGCTCAATCTGAATATTTTCTCTATAAATTGTTTGACCTATATTCCCAACCAAACACCATCTATACTGTTAGACCTATAGTAGTGATCAATAACAATATTCCCCCCATGGTTTTTCATGAAGAATGAACATCTTATGTTGACTCTTATATTCCCTGGTAGAATACAAGTGAAGAATATGGATGTTTACCTACAACCATTGATCGATGAATTCAAGGAATTACGGGAAGGGATACAGGTATATGATGTGTCGAGACCCATCCCATCAAAGAGGAGTTTTACGTTGTATGGAATATGTGCGTACACCACACATGATTATCTGGAATTATGAGTTTGATCAAGTAAATATATTGTTGTTTGATTTTTTTATATTCAAATCAATAATTTTTGGCATATTTAATTCAGCATGGATGTCTTGATCTTCAACACTACCGTGCTCTCTTTACTATAACATCGCAAGTCTTGTAACAAAATTTTATTATGGATGTAAATGTTGTGGACCTTCTATGAAGGCTAGGTGGTTCAAATACCTACGAAATTCAATGTATGACTTCTCTAGGGTATTCCTCCCAGAAAAACACTCTTGTAGAAAAGCAAGATCTACTTTCAATGGTAAACGAGAGGGAACCCAAAGGCCTAAAATAATGACATTGGTTGACTGGCTTAGGTCATATGAAAAAGAGAAGGAGAGGAATACACAGTGATGTTCAATTCAAATGTGCAACCTATGATTGATGATCTTGAATTCTTCAACACCTATGTTGAGAAAATACCCAAAGGGATGAAAAGGAAATCTATATTTTATGAGCTCCCATGTTGGGAGCATCATAAGATCGCCCAGTTACTAGATCCCATGCATATATTTAAAAATGTTTCATGTTCTCTTTGGCATCACGTATAATACAAAAAAGTGACAAGTTGGCTATCAGGAAAGATCTTATTTCTCCAAATACTAAAAAGAAGCATTGGACATGACAAGAAAATAGAGGAGAGTCTAGCCCCTCTTTTTCATTAAAAAAGGCAATGTCCTATGGATTTTGACGAAAGATGATCTTAATTTGGAAAAGGAAGTTATATTGGGTGTGAAGGTGCCTTATGTTTATGGGTCTACTCTACAACATTGCTTCACTGTAGACGAAACATTGTCAGGTTCGAAATCATATGACCATGTCAACCTTCTAAGGGTACACATAATGTCAAAAAATTGTTTTTACTTTTTATTTATATATTATACCACACAAGTTAAAATGAAATTAATTTTTTGTGTTTACTTTGTAGTGTCATTATCCATTGTGTGTGCGTGGGTGCATGAAACAAGACTTTCCTAATGACCTACAATGTGCCATATCTAAACTAGCTGCATTTGTACGGTGGATCACATCAAAGGATATTTGCATCGCTAGAATTCCATGGTGGCATAAAGAGATAGTTGAGATTGTTTGTATGTTTAAGAAGGAACTACCATCGAGTTTCATGGACTTACAGGTTCATCTTCTAATTCACCTAGTTGATGAGGTTGAATTAATCGGGGTGGTCTCATGTCACTAGATGTTCTTCTTGGAGAGGTTCTTCATAGTATATGAGTCATTCTATTATGCCAGTGAGTACATCAAGCAAATCGACCGCACACCAGGTACAGTGATTTGGGATGATGAATGTGATGCGGAAAAAAGGGAGGGGGAGGTATTGGAAACAAACGTAAAAATGCACATGATAAAGAGTAAGTCACTTATCTTTCAATCTTCAAATTTCCACATAGTAACTATTCACAACAAACTTCAAAATATATATTTGATCCCATACGTATTGAATGTGGTTTTGTTTCCATGAATACAACAACGAATTTAGAAATTGATGCAACCAATAAATTCATTCTTTACAATGTGGAGGTAAAAAAGCTGCGGGCCACATTGTATAAGAGAAGAGGAGGAAATGGGACATTGACATAAAATAATTCAGGCGGTTCACGGTAGAAGCATGCCTTTTCCATATAATTTAAAATAAAATATGTCAATGATCTGTCCCAACAGTTGGGTTGCAGACGAAGTCAAAGATAAATATTGTGCATCTAGTCATTACCCTCCTTAAGAGGAAGATACGCTAAACATTGGGATCAGGTGCAGAAAATCGGTAATAAAATATTTATATACATTTCTAACTTTATAATGCAACTTTGAATTATAACATCTATGTTTAATATAATAATGCTTGGGTTATTAGACATATGACACCATCATTTGTTAATTTTTCTTACAGGTGCATTCGTTCCCATCTATGTAGACTTATGGACATCATTTTTGTACCAAGGATACTAATGATGGACGTCTTAAACAAGACTGTGGAGTTGGAAGTCGAGTTTGACCAATCTAGTCATGCTAGCCACAATGATCGAAACCTGATAGGAGGGATGTTGGGTTATGTCAGAAAGATACAAGAGATCATTCAAGTGGACTTCTCATCTTTCCAATGTGTTATTTTTAGGTGTAGGTGATGGGACACATTCGACAAGAAAAATGTAAAGGAATATCGTGATAGTGGGTTAATATGTATCAACTCTAGAAAGATGTGGGATGAAAGTAAGGAGCCTTATGTTTTCCCAAAACACTACAACCAAGTGTTCTTTTACCCGCATGTGTTGGATAAATCCTTGGTGGTTCATATTAAGACACAACCCTAGATCTAAACATGTATTTGAGAACAACAGTGCTATCATGCCAATCGAGGAAGATAATGAGGGTGATGGAAACAGACAGTGATATGTACATGCATGTTTTATTTCATCATTTACAGATTGAGATATTAGTTTGTTATTGTTATCTTTGATTGTCGAATTATATTGTTTATTTTTCATGTGATGATGGTGAAAATGGAAAGTTGATTACTGGATACAGTGTTTAAACAATTTGAGTGAAATCAGTGGACAACCAATATGATGTGAAATCAGTTTCATGTCTATCAAGTAATTTGTGATTGTATGGAATGATTGTATGCCATTCTCCATAGTTAGAGATTATATTTCTAGCTTTCCATTTAGTTTATAATATCAGCATGGGTTTTATCATTTAATGTATTGTATTGTTAAAATTGGATCAGAATCAATGAATTAGAGTACGAATTATCATTGATGTTGATCATATTTATTGTTTGTTGTAATTTCATCTACTCTCATTTCAATAACAGGGTCAATTTAATGATTATATTATACGTAGACACTTATATTTTATATTTTAGATACTTAGACACGTATATATCATTAAGGTAGAAAACAATTATGGCAAGATTAATAAACTATGTATATCCTTTCAAATTTATATGGTATAATAAATTAAAAATAAAAAAACAATATTTTTTTAATCCTATATTTGGAATATGCATATTCATATCTATATGTATTTCAAGTTTCATTTTTTATGGGTTATTATATCATTTGACCTTGAGTAGCATGGGTCTTGGGACTGTGATCCAACTCCCTTTTATCATCTTCTTCAATCTCATTTAATGGAAAATTACAAAACTGTCAATATTGGAAATAATTGTAATCCTTTGAACACTAACTAGCTTTGATCATCCAAAAAAAAATCATGTTAATTATGTATTAATCATAACCAAACCTCATTTTTAGAGGGTATAAAACAAGGTATTTTTTAAGGGTTATAAAAGTATACTTAAGTATAGTATTCTAGGTGATTATTTTGGATTGAAAAAAACATATATATATAGATTGGTAGGCAAATATTACATATGAAACATATGATTAACTACAGAAACTTGTAAATTTTGGCGAATATTATGTTAAAAAAACATATTTACTGTAAATATAAGCGATATTAGAGGCTAAAAATGAACAAATAGCGAATTTATTTTTTGAAAAAGCCCCAAAAATAGCCTATTGGCTAAATTTCGCCCCTAAAAATTTCCCTGGTATAAAATGTGTTCCTTCAATGTGGAATAATGTTATATTATATCATGAAGATCATGATTAATAATAATAAGTTTGGAGAATGCAACTTTTGGGCCATTTACAATGAGAGAAAAGGTTGTTCTTTTAATTAAGTATTTGTCTTTCTTCCTATTAGAGCTTTGATATTTGTCATTGTAAAGTGGATTATTGTCAAAAAAATAAAATCTTGAATGATACATTGATAGGTCATATTGATGTTCATATTTACATTTTTTTGTGATGTTCATATTCATATTTTATAATAATATTACATGGTAATACTTAACTTTTTTTTTTTATGGTGTTTGGTTAGACTTATAAAAAAATGTTCCATTTATGTTTATCATTTGAATAATTAATTTATACACAACATTATACGACGAAGACTTAATTTCCTTATTAAAAATCATCATATATTATTTTGTAATGCTCAACATAAAGTTGCAACAAAATAAATATATTATTATATGAGTATAATATTATGACAAATTTTACTACATTATTAAGAAAATTACAATAAATTATAATATCCATAGAAATTATATAAGAACAATATGAACCCCAAATAAAAAAAATATTACTACATAAACATAATACTATGAAAAACTAAAAGAAAAATTATAAACATGATACTATGACAAATTATATTACAACAATCATAAATCATAGAGTTGCCACAAATTCATCCATTATCAACACAAAATTTATAAAAATATTTAATTCAATGATATTTTTAATTCAATTATATTATGTAAAAATAAAAAATTTAACCTATATTAAGTTAATTAATGAAACATTAATTTTCAACATTTTCAATGACCATTACTCCAATCCATATTTTCACATTTATGATAACCTGACAACCAACCATACTTTCAAATTCATTTTCTAACCAATATATCAACCTATATATGAAACCATACTTCAAATTGTCTACAAAATTTGGGTTGAAAATATTTAATATGAAAAATGGTCGAAAGGATGCTAAAATTTTGACATAAGCACATTGTGATGTTTTTGTCAACTAAATAAATAGTTATTGATTTAAAGACCCAGATGATTTTGCAAAGTACAAAGTTCTTTTACATAAGCATACGATCATCATCATCTTTAAAACCTAACAAACATAAACATCATGATCATACTATCATAAACATAAACATAAAAATTATCAGACTAACATAAACATAACTATAAACATAAACATAAATCTACGTGCATCATCATCATTTTCACAACATTAACATAAACATACCATTATTATCATTGTCAACATCTAACAAACATAAAAATAAACACCATCATACCATCATGCCATTATTAACATAAAACCAAAAATAAGCATGAACATACCATCATAAACATTACGTTACATATTCAGCTAACATATACATCTAACATATTTAAACATAATCTAACACACATATATAATAATAAATGTAAACATAAACGTTCCATGATCATCATTTTCACCACATAAACATAAATATGCCATCATCATGATCATTTTCACCATCTATCAAACATAAAACACATCACCATCAACATATAAATAAACATCGACATAACATAAACATGAAAAATGCAGTATATATTTTCCAATAGGAAAATATCCATCACTTTAAATAAAAAGCAATCGTGGACTGTCCTCTAAGGGACTTCATTATATATAAAAAAATATTACATCATAGTTTGTCAATTCATGAGTCTGAATGCCTTTTAGGCTACAAAGACAAAGTCAAAAACAGCTCTTCAGCTCTTCTAGCTGATGAAATTCTAGGAATTTATTGCCGTCCGAGTCAACTGTCTATCACTAGATGTCCATCATTTGATTAAATTCTAGCTGATTATTTAAAAGACCTGTTATCTCAAGTCTTCCCGGAGCTAAGACAAGAGCTAGTTTTGAAAGATAGTCTGATTCAGAGTTTAATTCCTGATATACATGTGTGAACTGGATATGGTCGAAGCATGAAATCAGATCTTTAATTGCAAGGAGGAGGTGCTGAAGATGCAGTGCATTTATTTGAATTTTTTCGTTTGCCCAATAAATAGTCATTTTAGAGTCTCCATACAGTTGGATTTGCTTCAATTGGTTTTTTGATGCCACCATCAGAGTAGCCCATAAAGCTGTTAATTCTGCCTTGCTGCTGGAAGCATGTCCTAGAGCATACTTGATTAGCCACTTTTTAGAGTTTGATAAATGAATGATTCCTCCAGCTCCTCCCAGTGAAGGGGAACCCTGGCTAGCTCTGTCAAAGAAGGCCCACGGGATATCTTGGTTGATGGAAGGTTGAGCGAGAACTCTTGGCTAATTTTCTGAAGGTTGAGACTTGAATTCTCTTGATTTCGACACCAGCATCAAAACAGAGATGTCTGGGGGAATGAAAGTGTCTTTAAAAATCATCTTGTTTCTAGCTTCCCATATAGTATAAATGAAAAGGCTAGGATAAGATTGGAATAAACATACCCTACGGTTGTTCCACCAATCCATTACATTCTTTTCCACTAAGCTCTGTTGCAGAAGAGTTGCACAGTTGAGCTTTTCTGTTGATGTCCTCCTTACATAATCTGCATATGAGCAATGGCAGAATAAGTGTGAGATGGATTCCTCATTCATGTTGCATAGTACACATATTCCAGGACCTTGAAATCCTCTTTTCTGTAGATTATCCCAGGTGAGTAGTTTATTGCTTAAAGCCAGCTAGAGAGATAGGATGGTCTTTAGGGTGGCAGAGATTTTCCAAATTTTTTTCCACCAGGGCTGGAGATCCTCCCTTGCCACTGCATTGATGGCAAATTCATAACCTATATTGGCTGAGAAAGAGCCATCCTTATTATTCTTGGTCCATACCAATTGGTTTGGCTCATTCTCTCTTAGGTGGATGAAGTCCTTTTTTAGGAGGTTAATGTAGTGGGACCATTCTTCTTCTTGATCTCCTCCCAGAGCCAATTGAGTGGTTGTTCCATCTTCTTATACTGCTTCTTCCATTCAGAGGGTCGCATGCATTGTCCAATGTATAAATTTTCTTGTCATGCAGTTCTCTGATTAGTTCCGTTGACAATTTGAAATGTTCGTTGTTCCTGCCCATGGATCCTCTCCAACCCGAAAGCATTTCCCATCTCCATGCCACCCAATTTCCAATTACTGGAAAGGCTAGCACCAGTGCCTTCCAGCTTATGGAACAGTTCTTGAAACTTTTGTTGGGTTGTCTGAACCATTCAGTAATGGTGAGAGGATGACAGTATTTGGAGAGTATGGATCTACCCCACAATGAATTTGGAGATTCTGCCAATCTCCATAGAGTTTTCACTGTTAGGGCCTTGCAGAAAAGGTCTGGGTTTTTCACCCCCCATCCTCCCAGATATTTAGGCTTAGAAATGGTTATCCAATTGAACAAAGGGATTCCTTCCCTTTATTTGTTGGCTGTCCAAAGAAAGGAGAAACATTTCTTCCTTATTTTGACTAGAATCCCTTTTGGAATATAGGCTATCGATGCCCAGTATATTGGGATGCTTTGAAGAACTGATTTAAGTAGGATTAACCTACCTCCTCTAGAAAGGAAAAGATTTTCCCAAAGGGAAATTCTATCCTCAATTTTTTTTATAAAGCTAGAGCCAGTCCTGGAAGGCATAAGCATTGGGTTTGAGGAGGAATCCACGATATTTCAGACCATCCGAAAGAGGAGTTAACGGGAAAGGAGAGATTTGAGCTAAAGAATTCTTAACATATTTTGAAAGATTGTTGTAGGCCAGCCTGGATTTTTCAGCACTGATAACCATCCCTGTGGCCTTTTTGTAGAGTTCCAAAATCTTTGAAATGGTGTTAAAATTGCTCAGGGTGCCTTCTCCAAAGAGTCGAACATCATCTATGAAGAGGGTGTGAGTCAGAGAAACTAAGGATGAAAGACTGATTCCTTTTAAGGCCCCTTCTGAGCTGGCTCTGTGTAGTAATCTGCTTAAGGCATCGGCAACCAACAGGAAGAGAAAAGGGGATAGAGGGCACCCCTGTCGAATTCCTTGTGTAGGTCGGAAGAAGGATGAAGGGGATCCATTTATTAGCACTTTGTAAGAAGTCGAATGTATGCATCCCATTATCCATTCTACTAAGGGTAAGGGAAAACCAATCTGTATTAGCAGAAGCTGGAGGAAGGTTCAATTGACTTGATCATATGCCTTGGAGAGATCTAGCTTCAGAGCCAAGGCTGATAATTTTTGTTTATTAATGGAGTGGAAAACTTCCTGGGCTATAGACACTTTATCATGTATTTGGCAGTTAAAAAGAAAGCCAAATTGTTCTTCAGTGATAATCTTGTTGAGGACAGGTTTGAGGCGAAGATCAATTACTTTGGAGATGATTTTGTATATCATGTTGTAGCAGGCTATGGGTCTGTAATCATCGAAAGTTTCACCTTTCTGTTTTTTGGGGATTAGGGTTATGAAGGTTGAGTTGAAGGTTCCCAGTATTTTGCCCGAGCTTTGGGATTCTTGAACAACTTTGAGTAAGTCTTCCTTCAACAGTTCATAAACCCTATAAAGAACTCTACGATGAAACCATTAGGTCCTAGGCTCTTTCCTTTATGAAAGGAGTGGAGCATTGCGTGGATTTCTTCCTCTTTTACTTCATATCCTAAATCAAGTTTCATTTCTTCTGAGATGAGAGTGGGGAAGAGATTTATTACCTCTAGGATTTCTTCTATTGGGCATCCTGGAGGGGCCATGAACCGAGCCTTAAAGTGACCTTCTGCTACTTTTTCCTTCTCTAGAAAGGTTTTCGCAAGGTTTCCATGGTCGTCATCCTTGACTTCCAAAATGGTGTTAATGTTCTTTCTGTGAGCTGCAAAGCGGTGAAAGAAATTTGTGTTCTTGTCCCCTTCCTTTATCCAAAGAGCTCTACTCTTCAATATCCATAAAGCTTCTTCTTTTTCCAACAGGGCCGCCTTCTTTCCTTCTAGCATTTTCAGGGTGATTAAATGCTCATTGGAGAAAATTCCATTGAGCTATGAATTGTGCAAATCTCTAAGCTTGGATTCTATTTCCTTTAGGTCTCGATGGTCATTTTCCTCTTGTTCCTTTCCCCATACTTTGTCTAGGGTTTTAATTCGGGATAGGTTGTTATCAAACTGTTTCATGAATGAGGTAAATGGAGAGTGGGCTAGAGGACACCAATTATCCTTCACCAGTTTGCATAAATCTTCATTTTCTAACCAAGAGGGGTTGAACCTGAAAGGAGTAGGGGTTTTTTTTTCCGACATAGTGATAGATAGAGTTATAGGTCTATGATCAGAGGAGCCCCTGACTTCCATAGAGGAGCGGAAGATTAGCCTTAACTAGAACAAGTATTCTGAAATAAGGAATCTATCCAACCTTTTGGAGATTTCCTGGCCTCCTCCTCTGTTGTTCCTCCATGTGGGAGAGATTTTAACCGGTTGAATATCTATTAAATTGTTCCTGTCGAACAAATTGGTGAAGAAAGGGGAGAGAGTGCACGGGGGATTCACTAGCGAGGCAATATCATATCACGTCCATTCATATTGGGGGTTTGAATACTCCTAAAAGCCTAAAAAATATATTGCCTTGTATTAAGGGGTCAAGGGGGGTTTTAATTTGACATAGTAATATAAATATTGGGGGTTATTTTATTTGGATGGGTTAAGGTGTAACCTCCAAATTGTGGGATGAATTCATACCTCCAAATCATGGGCTCAGTTCATACCTCCAATTTATTAAGCTTATAGAAAACATGAGCTCTATATGGTTATACTTGTATTTACATTATATACAATTGGTAGATTGGCAGGTTGTGGTGTCAAACATCTGCAATTCTCATATTTTGTAAGAATTTCATCGACTATTAGACTATTGGTCTTTTACATTCTTTGTTAGATTGATCTCTTGACTGGGTTTCCTTTTACACGGTTTTCCTTCCCCATTAATATTTCATTGGGTATTTCACTATCCAACACTACAAATTAATTAGTCACCGCTACAATCCTAGTGGGATCATTATTAACATTATACTATTATTTTATTTAGCGTCATGTTTGCTTATACTAAGATGCACTAGGGCTCGTGTTTGTTACAACTTGATAATATGATATAAAGGGGGTATTAAAAATGGGTTGATAAAAATGGATACCTACAATATCTGGTGAAGCTAGGGGTTTTCTTAATTGGAAAGGTATATTGGGAGGGGGGTTCAACAATACAATTTTAGGAGTAATTTTTCAATATTTAATGAAATTAGGGATATTCTTTAATATCCTGTGAACGATCGTGCTATGTAACAAGTTCACTAAGTGAACCCCCCCGTCAGAGAGTGTCTGGGTGTGCATTCTTACCCCATAATTCTCCCATTTCTAGGGTAAGGTTGAGGTCACCGGTAAGAATGAGTTTGGGAGTGTTCAAAACCCCGGAGAGACACAAGTTGTCCCAATACGATTTGCGGTCATGGAAGGGACCATAAATATTGAGAAAGGAGAATTGTTGGTTTAGCTCTAGAATTTCTAATTCCATTTTGAGGGCAGAGGTGAAGACAACAGAGGAGAACCAGTTGAGGTTGGCGAAACCGGGTGAGAGGGAGCTGGGTTAGAGGGGACCACTTCTGTAGGAATAACGGAGTTTGAAATGGGAAAAGTTGAAAGGGAAAAGGGACTTAAGGAAATACCTTTTGGCACCGCATCGACTTCTGATCTGGAGCTTCCCGCCATGTTGTCGAGGGCGTGTGTATTTCCAAATTCCAATATAACTGCTTCTTATGCCACCTTTTCACATATAGCGTCAGTAGGGGCTTCATCTGTCATCTTGCATGCTACCATATGTTTATCCACTGAAGAAACCAGTGCAGCTGCTGTGGAAGTAGTTGTCTCCTTGCATGCCTCAAATGAAGAAGCTAGCGTGTATTTTAGAGATGACCTCTTAGCACCGTCAGTCACCCTATTTTTTCTTACCCAATTTTTCTTGTAGGGAGGTTTGGAGGAACTGTCTGGTTTCGGTGTTGTGCAGTCTCTTTGTAGATGGCCGACTTGTCTACAATTGAAACAAAAGAAAGGTAATTTCCAATAATCCATCCTTTGCGTCCATGTACTCCCCCACATTTCTAATTTGATTTCCTCAAACAGGCCATTCCTTGAATCCATTCCGACAAGAATGTGCGTGCACCGTCTGTCCATTTTTTAATTCCAATCTTCTTCCAAAGCGATGAATTTTCCTAGCTTATTGCCAATTGCTTCCAGAATTGGCTCCTACCAAAACACCATCGGTAAACCAAGGAGAATGACCCATATTTTTTGTAAAGTGTGGGGTTCCCTGTTAGCGTTGAAATCTACTGACTAGGATTTTAGGATTAAGCCCGAAGGTCCCCAGTTCCATTGTTGGCTCAGAATTGATGTTGCGTCTTGTTCAGAGTGGGCTTTGAAGAGGAACCAACCGCAGGGGAGTATGTGAAACTCCAGAACATATCCAATTGCGGGAAACCAATTACGCTCCATCCAGGTGTGCAGAGCTTCTTTCCCAATTTTTTTCCCACAGAAGCGCCCAACCAAATCATGTTTTAGGTAATCCAGTATTTTAGAAAGAGGAATATCCTTACCAACCACTAATTCAGGACTGGTTTTTTCCAATTTAATGCCTCTTTTAACCGGACGACTAAACAGAGGCGAGTTGTACCTTTGTTCATTATTAAAAGGACTGGGCGTTGGGGGAAGCATTAATGAAGGGTCAAAGATAAGAGGTGAAGAATGCGGTGGTGAGGGGATCTTGGAACTTGGGTCGGGAAGGAGGGATGTGTAAAGGGTAATGTGTTGCGCAGGATGGGTCGCTAGGGTGGGAAGTAGATGAGGAGTAGCATCTAATGAAGAGCAGCGTACTTCCTTGTCCATGTAGAAGATAGATGCGTCTAGGGGGTCAAGAGTGTAACCTACGCTGTAATCTACTTCATCGATTACCATGGTGAGAAGGGATAGTTTCCAGGTCAGCCGTACTGGAAGGTGACGTCTTTCTGAGCCAAAGTGATAGGGGTACAGTAGACAGGGCAGGGAGTAGATAGTCGGGAGAAGATAGGGGAGGGAAGGAGAAATCTACTTTGTAGCATCATGATGAGGGTCATAGGAAAGGAGTTAGAGAAAAAGCGTGGCTAAACCTTCAACCTTCGGACATGCGCACCTGTCCTTCTCTACGAGCTCCATTGCGCCTCCTTTATTAAAAAAAAATGTAGTGTATATATATATATATATATATATATATATATGAACATATATAACATCAAAGTGATGATACAATATGCCAAATATAATATATCTCCAGTCCAATAACTGATATGACATATCTAATCCACCTCCGCCAAAGGCATCGTCACTATCTATCAGACCAGAGCCAGAGGCATTGTCACCTCCACCAATAGAGCTAGAGGCATTATTAACTCCTCTACCATCAGAGCTAGAGGCATCGAAACCTCCACCAATAGAGCCAAATGCATCAATATCTATGCCAGGAAATAAATGAACTCGGACTAGAGAAGCATGGATAGCTCCATCAAGTTGAATCATATGGCCCCCTCTTAGCATATCTATAATAGATCTATATGGAAGAGGAAATGGTGGATGGTCAGGCTGAACAATAGGATTGACAGGCCGGTCGAGTAGGAGTAGAGGAGATGATGAGGTAGGATTGAGAGGAAGGTCGAGTAGGAGTAGAGGACTAGATGATGAAGGAGGTGATGGAGGTGGAGGAGGAGGTGGATGAGATGTTGAAGGTGGAGGAGGAGGAGTTGGAGGCCGAGGAGGTGGTGGATTCTGAGGAGGAGGTGCATTGGATGTGGATGTTGCTCCACCATTCGAATCAATTGGTGCAGAAGGAGGTGAACTAGATGGCCGAGGATCTTCGCTCTCATCAGATGATGAATTTCCATCAATCATGGAATATAAAAGAATGCAAGCACCAACAATGTGTTACATAAAGATCATCATATCAAGAGGAAGTACCCTCCATATCTCAACGTATCGTTCTTTCCTCTGAATCTCCCTGACTGGAACAGGATGAACTCCTCGGTCTGCTAATAACCTGGAAAACCTATCCCCGATGTCATTTCGGAACCTCTTCTCTATCTTGTATCGAAGGCCAGGTCTAGCTATCTGAGGCACCTCGGGATGATCATGCATCTCCATGTACTCATCCCCATAATGTAGTGGAGGAGGCCCCACATCGCCATCAAATGTGCCAATATCTGTAAAATATATAGTACACAATAATAATTAGTCAATTTCATTAAACATGAATTTAATATAAAAATTTAAAATATATTTCATTTACATTAAGTATAAAGAGAATAAAATGAAACTAGATTAATTTAATCATAACGCTAAATTTACCTCTATCATCAGGTGGCTCATCCTGGGTGAAGAAGATGTTGGTACACCCTCTCCAATCCAACCTTACATATGGATATGCAACCATGTCTAATCGAGGCTGGTCCTCACTGCTTAGCATGTCAAGTACATCCATGGTAATCCTCGCAGAAAATTCTGGCTTCCCCCTCTTGGGCATCATCTTCCCCCACATGTGCATATGCACATATTCATCATTCTAGGAGGGAGGTGGTCAAAAGATGGTCTAGTCACCGGAAATCTCTCAAAAAAAAGACAAAACAACTCTAAACCAAAAGGGAAGTTCTCCCTCCCACCAATAGACACATGACATCGACTAAGAGCATAACAAAACTATCATAAAAGAATAGAATACCACCTATTGCATCTATGTTCCTGCACTAAAGAATCAACATAATATAATTAAGGGCAACTAATGCATTTCCCATCACTGGTGTGATGCGCGATGGTCTTCACCAACAAAGAGAGGCACCTTGCATCCTCTCTACCAAAAGAAGCAATGGAAAGCTTCCCACCACTGACTTGAAACTAAGAAAGCTCGAGGATGTTGGGATAAACATATCTCTGAACATAGACTAGCTAAGTCCCTACTACAGCTGCAACTGGGACCTCAGGAAACTGAGGAAAGTCATCACCTCTCCTAGAGAGCCCAGTGATAAAATAAATTTCCTCCTACGTGGGTTGGAGCCACTCATTAGGACCAACTCGAAACGTCTACCTATGATTATCCCAGCGTGCGATCAACTGGGTGAGGAACGTACTATTCCCCTTGAGTAATGTCTCATCCTCATAGAACTTGAGGAGGCTAACAACTCTCAAGAGGTTTTTGGTCTGAGGAGTAATGGGACAAGGGTATAAATATCTCTCCCTCTCCCTGGCCTACCACTCTCTATGGAAGTTATACCGATCCACTTGTGCTTTGCGTTGCTTCCTATCCTCGTGGTGATCACATCTTTGTTTCACATATAACATAAATCGGTCTCTTAAGCACACATATAAAATCATTATTCGAGAAATATATCTACTAAAATAAAATATTAATTTGTTTTTAAATGACAACTGGTGCACCAATATAATCTAAATGCACCACACACGATGTACTTAAATACAAATGGCACTGCAAAATGGTGCAATAAAATATGTATGGCACACCGCTATTATATTTCTATATACTAAAATTGATTTCGATGGTGCGCCAAATCTATTAAATTTTATTCAAATCTATGGTGCACCTCTGGCACATTAGAGCACCGGTTATCAATTAAATTTTATTCAAATCTATTCACGGTGCACCTCTGGCATGTTAGAGCACCGGGTATCGGTGCACTAACGTGCCAAAGGAGCACTGTTAAATTAAGTTTTTATGTCATTCAAAATTTATATTTTTAGATCTTCATGCATTTAGATAGTGTCAAAGCACCATTAAAGGTGTGTTTACACAATCTAAGAGCATCGTTGTTTCTAAATTTTTAATGTTTTATGATAATGTGTTAATGGTGCGCCTAATGCACGTCATAGCACCGAAAATCGGTGCACTAATGTGACATAAACACATCGTATAAATTATTATTATTATTTTTAATATTTGTTTACCAGTGCATTTTGGACACTTAAGCGCACCGAACTACCGATGCTCTTTAGTGTCCAATGCATTGGTAGGCAGTTGATTTTTTTTAAAATAATTTTTCATGATTAAGTGGTGCGTTCAAACCATTTGGATCGCACCGTGAGCAGTGCGCCCTGTAAAATTTTACAGGGTGCATCGTTAAGCGGTGCAAGTCGAATGACTCGAACACACCGCCCAAATTTTCTTATTTTTTTTAAAAAAGGACAATTTCAAGCTCGATCTTAAAAAATAATCCTCTAAAAATTTAAATTATGAAGTAAGAATCATTTTACCTATTGAACGGCCCGTCGGGGATGCATATTGGCGATGTATGGAAATTTTGAATTTTTCCCACTATATGGAAAAATTCAAACTACAGTCAACAACCAATAGGAGTGAGGAATTTGTCTATGTGGACCACATATGTGAGGGCATCTAGGTGGGTGAGGTGCAGCACCAGTGCATATGGGCTCAAACTCACTGAATAGGGTAAAAATGAGTTGGTCGACGCGATTATTTATTTTATTAAACCATGTTCTGGTGCACTCGGCAGTAGGGCGCACCGGTGCGCTCGATGGTCTGGCGCACCGGTATGAGTAGGTGTTAAAATAAAATAATAATATTTAATAAAATAACAAAATAGTTTCTGGTGCATTGTGTTTCTTTAGACACACCGGGGCATGTAGTTTCAGTTAGCACACCGTTATTAGTTTTTAAAAGGTCGCTCATTTATAAAATTATAATTTTTTTTATTTTTAATAAAAAATGTCGATGTATTTATTTATACAACATGCACCGGGGTGTTTAACGAATAATGCACATTTATATGATTTACGTAAAATTTTGTGAATTTTTTTTTAAAATATAGTTCGATGTGTTAGTGTGATGTGATGCACTAGGGTGGTTAGTGTTACGTAACGCACCGAGATGACGTTTTTATTAGTGTTAGGTTAGTGTTATTAAAAGATTATACAATTCGTTCGTTTCTACTACATGCACCGTGGCGTTTTGGTGTTCTGAAACGCACTACTCTAGTTATTGGAAATTATTTTCTTTTGACAATGATGTTTTCCGGTCGTGGTGTGACATGCTAGGAAATGGACTGGTGCACATTTCTGACAAATGAACCGGTGTGTTTAATATACTAAACGCACCAAAATAAAAACTTCCGCTAAAACCTTTGGCCACTCGCCTCCGCTAGTGACATATTCTATAAATGGATATTTGGTCTCTTTTGGGAGAAGCATACGCTATAATCTCCACTAAAGGGACTTTTTCGTGTAGTGGATCAATCTCCTTTTTAGTGCAATCTTCATCTCCCCAAGATATCCCTGAATCCCTTTGAGTTTTGTGAAGCTCTACAGAAACAATTCTTCATATTCTTTCAGGAGGGATGTGACTTTAGAGACTGTTTGGTCATCCCAATAATCCCCAATTGCTGCCATCTTCAATTTATCTTCAGAGCTAATATTGATTTTCTTCAGTTGCAGGGGTTGGGTATAGATAGCTCTGGTATCTCCAGGTTTGGTGTGTCTAATTTCTCAAGCACCCTTTGATTCCTCGAAACCGAGGTGTTGCAGTTGTTCTAGTTCATCTAGTCCAGGCCCGTCTTGCTCTACCTTTGTGCAATAGAGAGGTTGCCTTATTTTTGGGATAGCTAAGTGGAAGTTCGCCAATTCTTGATGTGCAGGGAAAATATATGAGTGGCCTACCTTCTACAACTACTCCATAAATAATGCACTCTTGGTAGCTGTTAATGCTTCTATTACTATGTCAATTGTTGAAGAGAAGGAAAAGTCTTGACAGAACTTGGCACGGATTTTTTTCCATCAGTCGGTTTGTCTCCTTGTTTCTTCATGTAGATACCAATCCTTCATAATAGGACCAATCTCATGGAAGAATTAGTGAACCTAGAACTACGATTGTAAGCCTCTGGAATCCCACTAGTGCTCACAGAGTTTAATGTGATTATAAGGGTTAGACTACCCCATGTAGACTTCTTTCACCATGTTAGCATACATGGATGGTTTAAAATTGATCATCATAGTGAGTTGTGTGGTATCCCAATCAGGAAAAGCATCTTTATGTGTTTCCCACCATCTTGTGGGAGTCCCTCAAAGATTTGTGTCCAGTACATCCATACAGTATTGTTCCTCCACCGTAGATTCCATCTCTTGTAGGAATGCATCTAACCAATCGGTCCCATCATATGTTGGTGTATGACTAAATTCTACGCCGATCCATTTGACATATTTCACCATTGCATGGTGCCTAGATGTTCCAATATTCCCAAGCATCCTCAGAATCACTATCAAATGACTAAATACTTCTCCAACTCATGGAACCCTCTGCATTTGGATTCACATAGTGGTCTTTCTGCCCAATGGTAAGTGAATGGATCCCATACAAAACCTCTCATTCCATATTCTCTTGGACTGGCTTGGTGTACCATGGACCTTCTTGTGGATCTAGGGTTTGTGCTACCTTCATTCCATTGGCTTCAAAGATCATCATTCTAGTTTTAGATCAATTATGTTGTGGTTCTTATAGGCCCATTCAATTCTGAGCATTACTGGATAAGGATCTATTTTTCCCATGATCTCAATGAATTCAAAGTCTGTAGTTGTCTTAACACTCTCAAGGTACACTTCTGCATTCTCCAGGAGACCAATGGGGAAGATATGATATTGATTTTCCATTCACAACTAAATGGGGAAATAGACTAGATGTCGAGAACCCATTGCTTCACATGAATTCTTTGGTAATATGTTCACATCAAAGCCCAAGACCAACATCACATTCTTGATATCGTAATCATGCACTTGTGCATCCAAATGGAATTCTTGATCGGTTCTCTTCCTTCACATTCGTCACACCAACTGCAGATTCCTTGCTGGTAATGAAGCACAAATTCCTCCATCAATTTCTGCAACATCAAATAGGTTGCAAAGAACCCCTCGTAAATTTTGGGTGGCTTTCTCATCTTCTAGGACATCCTTTAGTAAGTGAAACCATAGTAAAATAGAGTCTTTTTCTTTACAGTACCTGATCTCTCACCCTCACATCCTTGGTATCATCTGGCTTGAATTGTTGGTATGGTCTTGCACCCTCTTGGGCTAGTGGTGTTGGTATTAGACCAAACATATGTGTATATTCTTGGTATATATCCTTCTGTTGAACTGGAATGTATTTAGTCTTCTTGGGAATTACCTTCTGAATCACCAAAGAGTTTGGTCATCATTGGTATGATCCATATTTTGCACATTCCCTGGTGATAAAAAAAACTATTGCAATTTTTTCTTCTCGGGGTTCATAGTTTATAAAGTTGGTCGGTCTTCTTGCGTGATCCTCCCATTTAGCGAAGATCTCAAGGAAAACCTACATAGTGTGGGTGTTATTGCAACAATAAGTACACCACAATATTTTGGGTAAAGGATAGTCATGATCTAGATGGATGTTTTCAATAAATTTTTATCATAGTAGTGATCTTGTGTGACCTCCCCTTCTTTTGGCTCCACAACCTCCTCCTAGACGTCCCTTTCCTTTCCTTGGGGGTTGATTAGATACCTGGAATATAGATTGATCCAACCTCTCTGTGAGGGCATATAAAGCTCTACATTTCACAATATTGTGTGTAGTAGATCCACATAATCCATAGAAAATCGTTTTAGGTATTGAGGAATACTTCTTAAACAAGGGGAAAAGTCATGGAAGATGGACAAATGATTTACAGATTTTGCAGTAATAATTAGGAGAATCACTTGGTGGCTCTGGATGTGATGGTCGTCCTACTAAATGAAACGGATTTGTCACCGCAACCTGTGCAACTATCACACTTGATCCTGCATTGAACTGTCCTCCTGGCGGAACTTGTCCTCCTCATGACTTTGGGCATTCTAAAGCACGATGGCCTTCTATCACACAACTAGTACACC
Source organism: Larix kaempferi (assembly GCA_027924585.1). NCBI lineage: Eukaryota > Viridiplantae > Streptophyta > Pinopsida > Pinales > Pinaceae > Larix > Larix kaempferi. Next base: position 9,234,829 of record BSBM01000289.1, on the reverse strand, counting down.
ATACTTGGGGTCATTGTTCTTTTGGTACATTCAGATCCTGGAGCCTCTTAATTATTTCTACCAACTTATTATGCACTTGGGATAATTCACCAAAAGAATATGAAGTTCCCATTCTCATTCCCATTGATTCTAGATAATTTTCCACAACCTCAATCTTCTTGCTTGCTCTAAAGAATTTTTGGGTGAGTCTATTACTTGTTGCGATAAGGGTATCTTTGCTAGAGGAAGCGGGCCTTGAATGAACCATTCTTTATGATGGGCCTCGTGGAATGGATACTTTAAATTGTTAGCACATCTTTGAATCGTCGTGCATATGCCTAGGATGATTCTCTATGCCTTTGTCAGATCTCCCTTAATTCCTCCACACCCCATTGTTCAGATTTTGGTTGTGAAAACTCATCCAGAAATAGTTTCTTTGTTTCCACCAAGGTAGGATTTGGCATGTTTGTATCATGTCTCTCATACAACCTCATGTACCACCGCAAATCCCTTCCACAGAGGGTCATCTGGAACTCGACTAGTTTGGATTCCACCAGGGTTGCTTTGGTGTTCCATATTTCTTCACAAAGAAACCAATGTTGAGTTACATCATCTTCTCCATTCCCCCAAAACTCTAGGAATCTCAAGGGCGATCATGCTAATGATCCCTCCATAGTTCTAGCTAGAGTTCCTACTAATACAAATCCTTTGGGTCTTGGTTGCATAATAAAGTTGCTACTAGTTTGTTGAGAACTATTGTAGCTTCCTCCTACTAGTGAACTGCTATGAGAACTATTTCTACTACTATTCATCTAACTATACCAAGGAAATTGTAAAACAAAATTTTGAGAGTTTGTTATCAAATTTTGCAAGGGTGCATGAGGGTCAGTCATGGGAGTGGTAGATCCATTGCATTATTTTCTTGGTTCAATGAAGGGTTCACTTTCTGGAGTAGGTCCTGATAGCTCTTGATGATCCTCGCATGTGTTCATGGTTGAGTCTAGTGTATGATAGAGCACTTTGTTATGCAACAACTGATCTTCATTATCCTGCCACCTGCTTGTTCCTTCCCACAAGCTTCCTCTTATTGGGTTGTCCGACACGTCCATCCCATTCTCTCTTAATTTAGTGCTACTCAGTTCCTATATCTTCTTCCTTTGACATAGATCCTCTTGAATTTCTTCGTTATTTTCCCCATTCCTTATGTTTTCTTCCAATTGTGCACTTCTACTTCATGCTTCTCTTAGCTGGTTTTTCCACCACTTTTCTTTGATCTCTACTCTTCGCTCTACTCGCTCATCCCTAGATTTAGCATTGTTGATTCCCTCAATTTATGATATATCTACCTTCCGCAACGTAACAACACCCCAACCTCTTCCCTTGGGTGCAAGGGGTTTACTCCTCCATTCTAATCCAGTTTAGAGGTAGAAACCCACATTCAACCAACCAGGGTTTAATCCACAGAGGAACCTCTTTCGATAGTCCTCCTATTTCTCCTCTCTTGAGTTCGTCTTCAGATTTCAGTGAAAATTGGTTGTTTTAAGCTACAAACTCCATACTATAGCCAAACATAAAAAAAAAAAAAAAAAAATTTGAGCTACAAACCTGATCAGATCTCCTGAATTCCACACAACAATTTTTTTCTGTTTCTTCTGATACTCAATTTCTTTCGCAAGTCATCGCAACCACTCTGCTAAGTTTACTAGAATCTCGACCCACAAAACTTTGTACTAATCTAAAGGGGGGCCTACATAGAAAGGGTTATGTTTGAACCTAACTGCCTCCCACCCTCGTAGCTCATCCTCATGGGTTGCAAAATCATCAAAGCTTCTTTTTCCAAAAGTCCTAGATGTGACTTGTTAACACCAAAGTGTCCATACAGTTAACAAGTTCCTGTTAAGAACTAGGTCCTAGAAAAAGAACCATTTGTTAGCGTAAAATGGAGACCAAGGCTCTTGCGCATGGGCCAACAAGGGCGCCTCTATAGTCTAGTGTACTAGAATTTTCAATCCCCTTAAGGGGGAAGGTCTCACCCAAAGCATAGCCAAGACTGACATAATATGGGATCGGTTAATTGTATGGTTACGATCGAGGATTTACAATGACAAATGTTACCATATTGTCCATTCAATTACACCGCAACAACACTTAACAACATTCATTATTCATTCATTCAAATCGGAATAGTAATTAGGAACATACATAACAAAAACATGCATGACACATAAATTTGTAGGGGCCAAACATTCATTTTCATTATATCAATAGATCTCCATTACAACAACTACATCAAGGATTTAAGCCTTACATTCATCGTGGAATTACCTATTTCAGGATATAACCACATACAAATAGAACCCAAAATTCGATTACATAGCTTGTACTTTAGATCTATCTATCTATGTCTCCTTTGTCTCTGATCTGATGCCTGAATGCTCTTTGTCTTGTATTTCCTACTCGTTATCTCTTCTCTTTCTTCTTCATATCCTCTACTTCCTTTTATACCCAGAGGGTGGGACCAAAACTATTCCAAAACAGTTGCAATCGTTACCTTTCTTCCACAAATTCCAGTACTTTTCGGCAACTTCCTTCCTTTGTCTTCTCTTCTTCTGCTTTCTTCTTGGTCCACTTCAAAAATGAAGGAGCCAACAAGCCCTAACCACAAAGGTTGAGTCGCCCTTGAATCAACTCTATTGCATGACTGATCCTTGAGAATCTTCAATTCTTGGTCCCTAAATCGAAGGATCCAACTCTAGTGCTAAAAAGGGCATGCACATGCTCCTTTGCTTGGAAACAAGTGCATGTGACATGAAAAAGAGGGTTTTTTACCCTGTTTTTGCAGTTTTGGCCTTGGTTATTGTTATATTTGGTTTGAGAAGTCACTCAAAATGTTGTATGTCAATTTTTATGGGTATTTTAGCTATTTAGAGTGATTCAATAAGCACCTAATTGGTTTCATTAGGTGAAAGGAAGAAAAACTTTGCTTGTTTAGTACTCTTTTTCTCGGTTTGATTGCACTTTTGTTGATAGTTTATAATTGCATTTATCCTTTAGTTCATATACAAATATCTAAGGTATTTTAGTGCCCTTGGTATTGTTTTCATATAATGGGAAAATGTTAGATTTCTTTCATTGCATTCTTTATGAAAATACTAAAGAATTGTTTGCTTTGGTTATATGAATTTTCTCAAAAGATTTCTTCTCTTTGAAGTTTTGAAAGTTTTTGCTTGTTTAATTTTCTTTTTGTAAGGTTTTTTTTCAATGGTAGGAATATCTTTCAAAGTTTTAAGTGGTATTTTCCATTTGAAATTAATCTCTTTTGTATCTATTTCATTTGAGAGAATCATCCTTTTCCTACTTCTACATCCCTCTGAGTAACAATAGCCTTTAAAAGCAATGTATCTAAAATGAGCTGGACTTGTTTTTCTTTGATAGAAAACCAACAATAGTCTAGGTTCTAGGGCCTTTGTTGTAGGTGTCGAGAGTAAATTTTCCAAGGCCACATAAAACGAAACTAGTACCTCACTAGATGAAATAAAATCCATTAGTAGTAAGGTACATTTGTTAAGAAAGCACACCTCACACACATGTCAAGCATGAGCTCAAGCTAAGTAAGAAATCGAATTATCCCCTCATTGATTGCTTGGTGGGATATGTGAGTTTGGGAGATTTAGGTGGGATATGTGAGTATGGGAGATTTAGGTGTAGCGGTAATTCCATGGGGTGACACCACTTCTCTTTGATTTTTTGGGTCTAGGACTTGTTCCTATGTTCCCTACCCATTTGCAAACACCTAACCCATTATCGTTCCACCCAACTATCAATTTTGAACTGATGGCCATAGTTTCTTGTCCTAGGTTTCTCTTGGATGACTACAAGAAAGAAGTTCTTGTGGTATCTAAGATAGACACCTAACCTCCTCCTCAAATCCCATGGAGGGTTCCCATCTTCATTAGGGTACTTTCACTGTGGGTGATTTTTTCATGAGGGCTATCGTAATTGTCTTCCACACCTTTGTTGGTTGGAATTGAGCACTTGTCATCCCATGCTGAACTTTAGAAGGCTCATATTCATCTCTTCATTGATTGAACTCAAGACTTAACCACACTAGTTTGTTTTTTGGGAGAGTGAGTTTGCTTGGTTGTGTCAGATAGAGTCTTTTATAAGAGTGTGTTTATTGTAATTTTTAAACCCCTTAGAAGGCCTTAGATATTTTCTTCTTTGTTGAATCATAGGTTATGGATAAAATTCCTAAGGAGACTATCAAAGGGACCCTTGTTCAATGGGATCCTTATGATTTTCCTTTCTTTGGAAATGTTGGTGCTCCCTTGATGGCCACCTTGAATCTTCATGGATCCACTATGAGGTTGTTGGTTTCATTGTTTTCCACTCTAAATGTTTCAAATGCTCCCGATACTTTTCAAATAAGCCCTAAATGTTAATATCATAGAAAACATTGGCCTTCTTCATCAGTGACATATTTTCATCCTCTGTCTACCTCGTATGGTGAAATTCTAGCTCCAACTAACCAAAAGTATAAAAGGAATATAAAGAGGAGGAAGAAGAAGAAGATGCTAAAACAAAGGGGAATTCCACTAGCCAATGCAAATCATATTGGGGGGGATTTTGTAGCCAATGCAATTCATGCTATGGGAAATTCACCAGTCACTGCATGTCATACTAGAGAAAAGAAACTAGCCACTACAAGTCATGTCAGGGGAAATCAACCAAGCACTACAATTCATGATGAGGGAAAACAACCAGCCAATGTGAATCATGATAGGAGTATTGATATTGTTGAAAAATATAGACGAATAAGACACAATCCTAAGTTCCCTTATAATATTTTCAAGGTATATAACCTTAGTAATTTGTGCCCTTCTATTCTATAGGTACAAAGAGTTTGGTCCCTATCTCAAGGATCTTCTCCTCTTGAAAAACTAATATCTTTCTAGCATTCCATTCAAACTCTGGTTGATAAAGTCATTGAACCAATGCAATATTCAATCAATCCCACTCCTTCCTTGGAGAGTGCCAATATTAAAGTGGTGAAACTGATGTGATATTTGGTCGATCCCACTCCTCCCTCAGAGAGTATCAATATTGAAGTGGTCAAACCAATGCAATATTCAGTCGATCCAACTCTTCCTTTGGAGAGTGATGTGACTACCACTCAAGTTTTCTTTATTGCCAGTTTAGAAACTTATGGAAAAGGGGGCACTCTGTTCACTTAAAAATAGTCACTACCAAGCTTTAGGATCATTTCCTTTTATTGGAGTAGCCTATTTGGGCCCCACCTTCCTTCTTCTACACCCTTCCAAATAAGGATTCAAGTTAAATATTCAACCATTTTTCACGTATTGTAGATGAACGAACCTATATTAGTATTTTGTATGCATATGATTGGATATGCTTGGGTTCTCTCAAACTTGTGTCGTCTACTGTTCCAAAGTTGGTCTTTCATAGGATACATATTGAACCCTTCGGGTTGCTTACTCAATTTCCTATTACAATAGGTGGAAATACTATCTTAGTTGATTTAATTGTTATGGAGGGTCCGTTGGACTTCAATATGATCCTTGAGCATGATTATGTATATGTTATGATTCACGAATGTTGTGGTTTCCACACTCTTTTGTGTGATGTATTTTCCTCACAATGAAAGCATTGTCACTATTAATCAACTTGCATTTATTGATCATCCTCATTACCCAACTTTAGACCAAGTGTCCCCTTTGTTTATTTATAGTGTTTATGTAGACACTACCCTACCACAAGTAAATTATGTGGCCTCATATCCCATGCATCCAAATTCTATTGAGAATAATTATTTGCATTAATGCTCATGTTCTTGGGACTTGGTTCCAACAGTTGAGAAGGCGATTTATCCAATTAGGGTATTGGAACATGTTCTACCCCCCAATTGGTCCAAGTGAATGTTTCGATGTATGTTCTCTCTAGGTGGCATCCTTCCTTCAGTTGAAGCTCTCCTAAAGACTATGATCAATCCTAACATTACTTCAGATACTTCCATCCTTTCCAAGGATCATCTCCCTGGATTGGACCTAGTTGAAATCAAATCCATCCATGATTTTCCTATTGGTTCTGATATCACTATTTGTGGATCCTCTTACAATGGCATCTTTGATTCTTTGGACCATGTCACGGAGTTGCAAGTTGTTGTTCTTGATGAGTTTTATCTCTTTATTAGATATTTAGACTCGAGCAAGGAAGAGTCAGTTCCTATAGACTCTACCCTTGATTTTATCTTTGATCTTCCTCGTGAATTTGATCTTATTGATTGTAGGTCCTCAAGCCTTTCCATTCTTGAGTATTCACTAATAGACTCTGCATTGGTAAAGAATATTGTAGAAGACATTGAAGTTGAAGATACCCCTATCAAAGTAACTAGTATTAGATATTTCTTTTTAGATTTTTTAGATATGATTAAATGGTATTGTTATTTCTTGGATACAGGATTCTAATTTGGATTCCTAATTTCTTAGGGATCATGCTTTATACATTGTTTGATCCAATCAGGTATATTTGAAATCTTGCATATAGATTTAGGCATCCCCTCTGTTACAATGCATTTGAACCTTTTTCCACATGAATTTTCCATAGGTTCGAATTTATTGGATATTGATGCATCAACCCTCTCTATCTTCATTTTGCACTAATCGGATAGAAGAGCCTACCTAACATGGGACATTGTAGTCGGTACCCTCTTTCCATTTTGGTGCCCATGCTAATTTTTTCCCATAGGATTAGGATCCTTTTTAGTTTTACCGTGACTTTGAGAAGAAGCCTCACTCCTCTCTGTATCATCTATTTCTGGCCATTCCCTATAAGGCTCCCATTTTTGTTCATTATGCATTTGTCTTTGCTTATTGTTGCTTGCACACTTATGCCTAGTGATTCATTGCAGATTTCATACTTTCATTGCCTTCATTATGTTTCTCATCATTTGCATCTATTGCATTTTCATTCTAGATTGTATTGTTGGAAGAAACATGTTGATGATTGTCCACCTCTGCCCAGCACTTTTTTGTGTTTTGTTTTGCATAGCTCTATTCCATGCACTTGGAACATAGTTGCATGGCTTACAACACTCATTTATTCCACTGTACTATAGCATTAATTTATTATTTTTTCAATATTTTCTATCATGAAAAAGACAAAAAAATAAAATATTTATAAATAAATAATAAATAAGAGAGGGGGGAGGGAGATGTTAGATCTCCATTGTTATTATGGAAGCAATTCAATCATGTCACCCTTGAACAAAGAACCAATTTTGACTTTCCTTGACAAGTTGGGTTTTAATATTACCTTAGGAAGCTAAACCGTGATCTCTAAGTGTGTACTCCTCAAGTTGGTTACTCTTCCAATCATTATGGAGAATCTATTAATGCCTCTTACATTGAAAATTTTATATCATTATTTCATTTGTGCCAAATGTTGTCCAGGTAACCATTGGGACATACTACTATCAAAGGGTTGTCTTTAACCTATGTTTGTCATTCCTAATCATCCCTGACTATTCATGTCGACCTACCCTATTGTCAAGATATCCTCACTTTAATCATCATAACCAATATTTTACTTGTGCTAGTGTAGAAGGTCCCCATTGGTTTCTCATTGGTGGTTCATTTCTCATCAATGACACATTGCTCTGAGAGATCGACCTAGATTCATTAGAAGCATGGGCCTTCTTTAATCATTGGTAGGTTACCTTGAACTTGGAAGATGAAATATCATCATTGTTTGCTATCTGAGAAGTTTCCCATATGTTTGACAGTGAGACCTATATTCATAGATTGTCAATATATTTCATTATTGGTTGTTCCTCAAAGGTTATTTTTCATACACTATATTCATCTGGAACATGCAAAATACATACTCAATGGTTTTCATGCAATTTTTTATCCAATACCTTTCAAAACAAATTAGTTTATGTCCTCTGCTCATGTTGGTTAAGTATTGGATAATGCCTTAATTCCTTCCTTCCAACGGATCGCTTCCTGTCAATGTCAACTCATTTTTCTCTTGGAGAGATATTTGAAGACATTTTCAGTACCTTGGGGCTTGCATTCAATATTAGTGGTAGGTTCCCTCGCTATTGACAATGGAAATACATTAATGTCCCATAATTGTAATATTTTACAAGTGTTCGAGGACAACAAATATATTCACACTTGCTAGAATGTGCTAAGTACCATGATTCCCATTATAATAATTAGTGGGTTGTCTCGTGTTTGTTAATAGATTACATCAATGACTAGTAATCAAATGGTATCCTCCATGTTCGAATTTAGATCATTTATTCACATGGTAGGGATACATGTAGGACGATGTTTTTAATTGAATACCTTGGGTTGTAGTATAATTACCACTTTTATGTTGTTTTCCTAGTTGTGCAAGACTATACCACACACTCTATGACATTGGTACTTCATGGAGAACTAAGTTGTTCTTATCTCAGTTCCATCTATTCTCCTAATGATTATTGAGACATAGATACACCTTATATTTTCTCGCGGCTATGATCTATTTTTGACATGGATCCACCATGTATATTTTCATGGCCATGATTCAACATCTTATATATTCCATGCATTTGCAGTGTACTTGGTTTGGCAGCCATGCTTGTTTCCACCTAAGCATGGGTATGCTCATCTCGGGGAAGATTTTTGATATTATACTTTGGTCTGTGTTGGATGTACCTTTTGGGACAGTGTTCAAGAAACTCCACCTAATCCCACTAGAAAGATATCTCCAAGCATTATAATGTATTTCATCCATCATCTACCCTTCTGACCTCACACATTGGGGGGATCTTTTATAGCACAAATTGTCACTTCGGTGACCCTAATGGAATCCTAATAAAATAAATGGCATCAAATCCTTCCAATAAACATCCAAATATACCTAACCATTCTCTGAATGTCTCTAATGTCATCTAAATATTCCTTAATGGCTATGATGATCCTTGAATCATATGTTGGAGCCATCCATAATTGTTGATTCCACCTCAAGACAAGCTACCAATTCATTTTCCACTAAAAAATGATGGTATTGAGGGCACACACACCCTTACTTCATGAAAGGTGTGTGTGCATGCTCCTTTCCTTTCTTGCAAGGATAATGTGCCATGAAAAATACATAAAAATATAAAAAATATTGAATGGTTGGAAAAGTAGTTTTTCAGGTGTAACTCCTTGAAACCACCTTCCTAATTGTCTCAACCTTGTCCAAAAAGTATAAATGAGACATCTATGTAAAATATAGGGGCATAAATCACACATAATAAGGTTATGATGGATTATTGACTAGTGGATGAGATCGAGGAAAAACAACAATTCCTAAGCGTGGCGTTCCAAGAAGTTCCCTAGGGTATTGCTTAAATGGAGCCTTTGAATGCAGCTCGACCTCCTCCTACTCCTGGTGAATCTTGATTTTGTAAACTGATTAACTCCACTCAGAGATCGGGACTTCGGGAGCACATAAGGAGCCAACATGTTTCATCAAAAATAAAGCTTCTTGTAACTGTTGCCAAGAAAAAAGATTTGGCATTGTGTGAGAGCGCATTGATTGGTCAATTCACAGGAATTTGGCCATCGCCCAAGTCTATGGAAATCTAGATATAGAAGAACTGGATCACTTTAATTTAGGGAAAAATGATGCGCTACTTCTGTGGAAAAAGATTTTATGCATTTTTGTTTGAACTTAAAGAGGACAAAGACATTATTTTCAGAAGTGGACCATATTTATTCAGTAATAGAGGTATATATCTTAATAGTTGGAATCTGAAATTTGATTCAGAATATCATATCCCCTCAATTGTCTTGGTATGGGTAAGGTTTCCACATTTTTCTTTGCACATTCTTGGGGTGAGGATTCATTAAGATATATTGGAAATAAATTAGGAAAATATATTGATAAAGTTGAACCTACGCAAGGGATGTTTCAGTGTGCTCAAATTTGTGTTGAAGTGGACATGGAGCAAGGGTTACTAGATGCTATCCATTTTATTTTGGACAACCGTAGTCATTATCGACCGCTAGATTATGAACAACTTCCATTTAAGTGTAAATCATGTCATGCTTATGGTCATTTTTCCAAAGACTGCAAGATAGCAGGGGATACAGTCTTAAACTCCCAGAGTCAAGAAGATCAATTGAGAACAATGAGAAAGAAGGCCAAGAAAGTTTTGGTATTGAAACCTAAAGACGTTCCTTCTTCATCAAATCAAATGGAGCATTATTCGTAGCCAATAGTTGTGGAAAATATATTTGAGCCACTCAATCAAGAAACTCCAAGAAGCTTCATTGAAGTTGTAGCGTCGATGGTGAAGGAACCTGGATCTAATTTTCCTCCAAGGATTTCATCTATTATATATATGGTATGGACTTGACTTCAGCAAAAGGAGATGGAGAAGATAAATCTTTGAATAGGTTGAATACTATGAAACAATGCAAGAAGTGTAGGTAAATACAGCAGGGATTTTAACCAGGAATCAAGCCAAGTTAGCAGATACAGAGGAAGAAAAGGACCTGAATAATGTAGAGGATAGATCTACTAGGAAAGGTCGAAATCCAGGTAAATAATTCAGGGAAGAAATCACAAACCATGAAAAAATGATGGAGTTGCAGTCTACTTTGGATTGCAGCCTCACTTATTCAAAGTCTATGGGAGCTAGTAGTCCTATAACTCCAAGCTCTCAAAAGGGAGGATCTGCCAAGCTAATTGTCAAGTAATGCTGATAGTTGTTGAATTTAAACCAAATAGACAAGCAAGATCTCTGAAAGTAACACAATCACAAGATAAACACACTATATATCCTGGGAAACCCTCATGGGGTAGAAAACCCAGTAAAGCTTTCCTCAATAAGATGATCAACCAAAATATAAGATGTGCTCCTTCCTCCTAAGTCTCCTTAGCAGATCTCCTCAACTAGTGCGCACTCTTCCACAAGTGAGTGAGTGATCTAATGAGGAGTTCACCTCCTCTATTTATACTTGAATCTCAACTGACTAATAGACCTGTTGGGGCCGACCTCACCTGGAGAAGTCTAATAACCCCTAAAATACAACTACAGGGCCGACCCACACATGGTGGGTCTAATAACCCTAGTTAATACTAACCCTCGGAGGAATAAACATCTCCGGATACATAATAGGGTTACCTCGGAGGGATGAAACATCTCCGGAATAATAAAGTACAAATATAATATTCTTTGAAGTTACAATATTTAACACTCCCCCCTTAACGAGAAGGATATTATAACAGCATCTGCAGGAGCATGGAGTCACTACACATGATACATCTATAAATCATTGGAAGCTTTCTTCAATTTGACTTCATTAGTAACTCAAGCAGTTACTAGTGCATTAAACATCAACATCACGATCATCAGCATCGTCATCACATGATCAGCATCATCGTCAACGTACGATCAGCAGCATCATCATCACATGATCAGCATCATCGTCAACGTACGATCAGCAGCATCGTCATCACATGATCAGCATCACCGTCAACGTACGATCAGCAGCATCGTCATCACACGATCAGCAGCGTCGTCATCATATGATCAGCAGCATCGTCATCACACGATCAGCAGCATCGTCATCATACGATCACACAATCAGCAGCATCGTCATCGCATAATCAGCAACATTGTGATCACATAATCAGCAACATCGTCATCACACGATCAGCAGCGTCGTCATCATATGATCAGCAGCATCGTCATCACACGATCAGCAGCATCGTCATCACACGATCAGCAGCATCGTCATCACATGATCAGCAGCACACGATCAGCAGCATCATCATCACACAATCATATTTAAGACTATCCCTCCTGGATTTGCTGTCTAAGGATGATTAGTCCAACCACAATCATATTTAAGACTATCCCTCCTGGATTTGCTGTCTAAGGATGATTAGTCCAATCACAATCATATTTAAGACTATCCCTCCTGGATTTGCTGTCTAAGGATGATTAGTCCAACAATTCATTTAGGACGATCCTTCCTTTCGGAATTACTGGATTTACTGTCCAAGGATGATTTAATCCCACAATTCATTTAGGACGATCCTTCCTTTCGGAATTACTGGATTTACTGTCCAAGGATGATTTAATCCCATCACAATTCATTTAGGACGATCCTTCCTTTCGGAATTACTGGATTTACTGTCCAGGGATAATTTAATCCCATCACAATTCATTTAGGACGATCCTTCCTTTCGGAATTACTGGATTTACTGTCCAGGGATGATTTAATCCCACCACAATTCATTTAGGACGATCCTTCCTTTCGGAATTACTGGATTTACTGTCCAAGGATGATTTAATCCCTCCACAATTCATTTAGGACGATCCTTCCTTTCGGAATTACTGGATTTACTGTCCAAGGATGATTTAATCCCACCAACTGTCCACTAAGGACTTCATTCTCGGAGACCTTACGTCTACGGTTCTCTTTAGGACTGAAAGCCCAGGGATGATCCAATCCCCTCAACTGTCCACTAAGGACTTCATTCTCGGAGACCTTACGTCTACGGTTCTCTTTAGGACTGAAAGCCCAGGGATGATCCAATCCCCTCAACTGTCCACTAAGGACTTCATTCTTGGAGACCTTACGTCTACGGTTCTCTTTAGGGCTGAAAGCCCAGGGATGATCCAATCCTCTCAACTGTCCACTAAGGACTTCATTCTCGGAGACCTTACGTCTACGGTTCTCTTTAGGACTGAAAGCCCAGGGATGATCCAATCCCCTCAACTGTCCACTAAGGACTTCATTCTCGGAGACCTTACGTCTACGGTTCTCTTTAGGACTGAAAGCCCAGGGATGATCCAATCCCCTCAACTGTATTCTTATCCATACAGGTACAATCATGTATCACATCAAACCATGTATACATCTCATCAAAGCATGTACACATCACATCAAAACATGTGTACATCAAAACATGTATACATTACTAATCAAAGCATGTACACATCACATCAAAACATGTGTACATCAAAACATGTATACATCACTAATCAAAGCATGTACACATCACATCAAAACATGTGTACATCAAAACATGTATACATCACTAATCAAAACATGTACACATCACATCAAAACATGTGTACATCAAAACATGTATACATCACTAATCAAAACATGTACACATCACATCAAAACATGTGTACATCAAAACATGTATACATCACTAATCAAAACATGTACACATCACATCAAAACATGTGTACATCAAAACATGTATACATCACTAATCAAAACATGTACACATCACATCAAAACATGTGTACATCAAAACATGTATACATCACTAATCAAAACATGTATACATCACATCATAAATGATATATAAGAGTTCTAAATCTAAATAAGTGTCGGTAGCTAACAAAACAGAAAGTAAATGAAAGTAATACTATGCTACTCCCCCTTTCGAGGAAAGTCCTTCTGAACTAAACCAAGCTTGTCTCGAAAGTACTCAAACTTCACTCGAGACAGAGGTTTAGTTAAGATATCAGCAACCTGCTCCTCGGTGCTTATGTACTCGAGCTTGATGGCTCCTCTCTGCACCATGTCTCGTATATAGAAGTAACAGATCTCAATGTGTTTTGACTTATCATGGAACACAGGATTTTCAGTCATCTTAATGCAGCTTTGATTATCACACATAATCACAGTGGGATCCATTTCTAAGTCAAAGATTCCAGATAAGAGTTTCCGAAGCCACACTGCTTCACAGCTGGCAGAGCAAGCAGCTATATATTCTGCTTCAGCGGTACTGAGGGCCACACTAGATTGCTTCTTGCTGAACCAGGAGACCATGGCAGATCCAAGACCATAACATCCACCTGAAGTACTTTTTCTGTCTGAGACACTACCTGCCCAATCAGAGTCTGAGAAACCATGCAACTTGAGTTCATTGTCTCCAAGATAGTAAAGGCCAAAGTCCACTGTGCCTTTTAGGTACCTCATGATATGCTTTGCAGCTATAAGGTGAACCTTTCTAGGTTCTACTTGAAACTGACTGAGAGTATTTACAGCAAAGCATATATCAGGCCTAGTATTTGTCAAGTACATCAATGATCCAATGATTTGTCTATACAGGGTTATATCCACTTTTTCTGATGAATCATTAGCTAACAGTTTTAAGTTGGAGTCCATGGGAGTGGCCATAGCCTTACATTCCAACATATCAAATCTTTTGAGGATCTCCACAGTATACTTACCTTGATTTAGAAAGATTCCTTTTGGCTCTTGCCACACTTCTAGGCCTAAGAAGTAGTGCATTAGTCCGAGATCTTTCATCTCGAATTCTGAAGAAAGCTTCTTCTTGCTTTCAATGATTTGTTTCTCATTTCCTGTTAGAAATAGATCATCTACATATAATAGCAATATAACAGGTTCATCATTCATTACTTTAAGATAGAGGTTTGGGTCAGCTTTACTTTTGGTAAAGCCCATGCTTAAAAGGAAACTGTCAATTCTTCCATACCAAGCTCTGGGAGCTTGCTTCAAGCCATATAATGCCTTTTTCAGTTTGCATACATGGGTCCTTCCGTCTTTGACCTCAAAACCTTGAGGTTGTTCTATATATACTTCTTCTTCAATTACACCATTCAGAAAAGCTGTCTTAACATCCATTTGGTGTAGTTTCCATTTCATCATGGATGCAAGTGCCATGATAGTTCTAATTGAAGTATACCTAGCAACAGGTGCAAAAGTTTCTTCATAGTCAATTCCCTCCTTTTGAGAGAATCCTCTGGCTACAAATCTTGCCTTGTACTTTTCTATGCTACCATCTGCAGCATGCTTTATCTTAAAAATCCATTTGGAGGAAACCACACTTTTATCTTTTGGTTTGGGAACTATATCCCAAACATCATTCTTCATTATTGACTGATATTCTTCTGTCATTGCTTCTACCCATTCTTTCTTTTGAGCTGCCTCTTCATAGCTGGTAGGTAGTTGATCCACAAGATCACACATCAAAGCCATGTAATTGGTTACTAATTTTGGTTTCTTCCTTTCTCTAGAGGAACCTTCGGGAGCACCATATCTTTCAGCTCCTTGAATGATATCTCTAGCCCATGCTGGTCTTCTCTTCCTAGATAAATCTGCTACAGGAGGTTCTTGTGGTTCCAGCATGTCATGATCCTCTGGTGTAACTTCTTCAGGGACATGAACAGTCTCTGAGACTCTGGGAGAAGAATCTTCTTCATAAACTTCTTCAAGTTGACACTTCCTGGATTTCTTGAGGGCTGCTTCCTCATCAAAGGTTACATCTCTGCTTATTTCTATATGATGAAAACCTGGTATGTAGATTCTGAAGGCTTTGGAAGTTTCACAATAACCAACAAACATTCCCTTCTTTCCTGAGGGATCCAACTTGGTTCTCTTTTCTTTTGGAATGTGGATGTACACAGGACACCCAAATATTTTGAGATGACTTACCTCAGGCTTCTTACCTGTAAACACTTCTTCTGGAGTTTTGAATTCAAGAGCACTGTGAGATAATCTATTCTGTACATAAACTGCTGTCTTGGCTACTTCAGCCCATAGATACATGGGAAGATCTTGGTCATGTATCATAGTCTTCACAGCTTCCATGATGGTTCTATTTTTCCTTTCTGCAACCCCATTTTGTTGGGGATTGTAGGGAGTGGTTAGTTCTCTCTTGATTCCAGCTTCTCTACAAAAATCTTCAAAATCTTTTGAAGTATATTCTCCACCATTATCTGTTCTGAGAATCTTGATTTTCCTTTCTGTGAGATTCTCTATTAGAGCCTTGAACTCTTTGAACTTTCCAAAGACTTCATTCTTACCTTTTAGAAAGTAAATCCAAGTTTTCCTTGAATGATCATCAATGAAAGAAAGGTAGTATTCAAAACCACTTAAAGAGGTGGTGGGCATTGGACCACATACATCTGAGTGTATTAACTCCAAGATACTCTTAGTTTTTGTTTCACTCTTTGGAAAGGGGTTCTTGACATTCTTCCCTTTCTTACATCCTTTACAAGAGCCATTATGATCCACCTTCAAGTCTGGTAGTCCTATGACTACCTTGCTTACATAGGGTAAGGCTTTGTAGTTAATGTGAGCCAGTCTTCTATGCCATAGCTCACTGGGACTAGATGTTTCATGAACAAGGGCAGCTTCTGGATGGCCCTTGAGTTTATACAAGCCTCCTTCTTCTTCACCAATGACAATTGCATCCTTAATAGATTTGCCTTTGGACCACATTAACACTTGTCCATCAATGAATGCAACTCTATAGCCTTTCTTGTCCAAAGCTGATATTGAAAGTAAATTCTTCTTCAATCCTGGAACATACAAAACTTCTTTCATTTTCATGGGGGTTCCAGAATCAAGTTTGTAGTTTGCTTCTCCAACTCCCTTAATGGGATATTGATAGTTATCTCCAAGAGATACCTTTAGTGGAGAGGTCTTTTCTTCAAGACTTGATAAAGTCTTCTTTTGTCCTGTCATGTGCTTTGAGGCACCACTATCAATTACCCATGTATCTTCTCCTGGTGTTATAGATCCAGAGAGTGCGGAGAAAAGAACATACTCTTCTGCATCTTCTTCTTCATTTCTTTTAGATCTTCTTTTGGGGAAAGTCCTTTCTTCATCTTCTTCTTCTTTTCTAGATCTTTTCTTGAGAGGCCTTTCTTCTTCAACTTCTTCTTCACTCTCATCTTCTGCAAGATGTGCATGATGTCTTCTGTGTTGAGTACCCTTGATCTTTTTGCTAGGACAATATTTGGCAATGTGTCCTAATTTGTGACAAATGAAACATTGGTATGAGGAGTAGTCTCTTCCTTGGAAGGATCCTCTTTTCTTTTGAAATCTCTGTGGAGGATGAGACTCCTTTTGACTATCCTTCTTCAAGTAGGATCGATTCTTTCTTCTCTTGGTATGGGTGGCCAAGGCTTGGTCATCTTCCTTGAGCAATGCCTCTCTATTGGCAACCCTAGCTTCTTCTTGAACACAATCCTCCCATACTACATCAAACTTCATGCTTTCTTTTCTGGCACACATAGTTTGGATGAAGGATTCCCATGATCTAGTGAGACCATTTAGAGCTGTCATCACAAGTTCATCTTCATCAAGAGTATCACCAATGGCATCTAGTTGCTCTTTGATTGAAGAGACTCTTGAGAAGTAGTCTTGAATGGATTCTCCTTTGTGCATCTTGGTACTCTTCAACTGAGTCCTTAGATTCATCTTTCTGTTGATGTTCTTCCCTTCATACATTCTTCCTAGGGCATCATACATTTCCTTTGGAGTCTTCTTGGAAGACACTTGGGGAATCAAGTGGTCTTTAATTGAATCAGCTATGATTCTCTTTGACCTAATCATATCCTTCCTGTGTTTTTCCTTGGCTTCATCTTCTTCTGGTTCTGCAACTTCCTCCTTGATATAATGAGCAAGATCATTCTCTTCAAGAATGAGGCCAATTCTGTATTTCCATGCCCGGAAATTCTCTAAGCCTTCTAGCTTGTCTTCAAGCTTAGTATTTGGAGCCATCTTCTCTTAGGGGAGTCCAAGAGACAGAGTAGACTTACTTGGAAAGTTCCTTTTTACTTTTCCGGAAACTGAAACAGAATTTTATCGCACTTTTGGTAGAATTAGGGTTTGCAATTCCCGGAGTTCTACTTAACCAAAAAGTTCGATCTATAGCTTAAAAGAATGCTCTTGATAAGGGCTATCCAGCCATGCAATCAGAAATCAAAAGTTCCAACTTTTTTCTGAAACCAAAATCTGACGTATCGCACTTTTGGTAGAATTAGGGTTTGCAATTCCCGGAGTTCTACCCAACCAAAAAGTTCGATCTAGAGCTCAAAAGAAAGGTATTGAGGAGGGCTATCCAGCCATGCAACCAAAAATCAAAAATACCAACTTTGGGCTGAAACCCTAACTTCACCAAAAGGAGAGAGAGAGAGAATCTTACCTTGTGAAAGATGTCCTATTCAGTCTAGCTCTGATACCATGTTGAATTTAAACCAAATAGACAAGCAAGATCTCTGAAAGTAACACAATCACAAGATAAACACACTATATATCCTGGGAAACCCTCATGGGGTAGAAAACCCAGTAAAGCTTTCCTCAATAAGATGATCAACCAAAATATAAGATGTGCTCCTTCCTCCTAAGTCTCCTTAGCAGATCTCCTCAACTAGTGCGCACTCTTCCACAAGTGAGTGAGTGATCTAATGAGGAGTTCACCTCCTCTATTTATACTTGAATCTCAACTGACTAATAGACCTGTTGGGGCCGACCTCACCTGGAGAAGTCTAATAACCCCTAAAATACAACTACAGGGCCGACCCACACATGGTGGGTCTAATAACCCTAGTTAATACTAACCCTCGGAGGAATAAACATCTCCGGATACATAATAGGGTTACCTCGGAGGGATGAAACATCTCCGGAATAATAAAGTACAAATATAATATTCTTTGAAGTTACAATATTTAACAATAGTCTCTTGCAACTGTAGAGTGATGGATAGTAGGGGTAAAAAGGAAGTTGTAATACATTTGATAAATATGGATAGGTCGTTAATACTTCTTATCAAAGAGGCTAAACTTACGGGAATGGTTATGAAATATTTGGGCCTGAAACTGTGGAGAGAAAGTCAATGTATTATTTATACAGTGGTAGTTGATTTGGGAAGCGTGGTAGTTAAAGATGGCCAAATTTATGCCTGGGATATCTGGTTTCATGTGCTGGACAAAAATTCAATTGAGTTTTTGTTTTAGATAGATTAAATGCTTGTCGATATGAAGAGCCTGTGTTTTCATCCACTTCTTTTCTAGGGCTTCTGATGAGTGGTGAGCAATATGAAAATATCATAGAAGATGGTTGAACTCTGGCTTTCATAATCTGCTCCAAATTCCTCTCTTATGTTAATTTGACGTCAATGTTGGTTTCTCTCACGACTTTGTTGGATAGTTCCAGTAAATGCCTAAATGACGAAGTAGTTTTTCATATTGCAATTGCAATAAGGCTCACGATATGTAGAAATTATAGGTCACCCTAGTCTCTCTTTTGGGAAGCAAGACATAGTTCTTTTGTCAATAAAGCTAGTTCGATTGCTTGTCCTGTTCAGTGGAAGTTTGGCATCGATGGCTTGTACCAAAACCTTGAAAATGATGAAATTGGTAATTATTTCCATTCCTCAGATGCTTCTTGTGGAAATTCGGAATTTGATTACCAGAGAGTGAATGAATTTCTAAGTTGTACTCTCTCGGTGCTTCCTGGTAGTGTGGATTTGTGTGTGCTTAGTAGAGGTGATTTTTGTGCGTAGTCTCAGGGGATTCATTATCAGCAAAAGGATCTCCATGCACAGGGGGATTATGTTCACTATGTGTTGTGTTTTTTCTGTGAATTTTCTATAGATCTTTGTGGCAACAGGGGTTGCCTTTTCTGAGATGGAATGAAGGAATTTTGTGTTGCATTCTCTTAATACTTCCTGGCGATGTGGATACCCAGATTCAGGGTCAGCTGGAGGAACTACATGCTCCTGGGTTCATTCTTCATCAAGTGTTGCGATTAATCCGGGTATGAAACACCAGCCTCTATCAAAATTTCAGTATTGTTCTTCTGTGCATTTGTAAATTATGGAAAGCAGAAAAGATTCAGATAGCTAAGTTTTACTACCTGGAGGGACTTAGCATTGTTATTTTGGCTATCAAAAATTAGGGCCTCACAAGAATTATGACTTTGAGTCCTTGTTCAGTGTACTCCTTTGGTTATAGTTCTCATATCATAATCATTTTCAAACAAATGTTGTTTCCTTCAATCGCCTCTTAAACAGTATGGATCCTCATGTTGAAGAAGTAAGAAATGACAACGACCATGACCATTTAGCAAGAACTGTCACTGAGTATCAGTTTGAATAAAACATAGTTTTAAATAGCATAATCCAAATTCATGGACTGTATGAATTTACTGAGATTCGCAGTCTAATGCAAGTAATCAACAAAGGCAATAGACATAGTCTAGAGCATGCCAACGACAAAGAAAATAGTGACAATCTTCCAGGGGAGGATCATCTTCAGAATTATGATGGACAGGATGAAGTAAACAAAACCCTCGAGAAGGAATGGGAGCAGGCCTGTAATGACCAGGTTTTTCTTTTTCTGAATTTTTGTAAATGCCTTACAAGTGTATTTTTTTCTTAGGAAAATTTTGTAGAATCTATCATAGCATGAGACAATTGTATTTTAGTAGCAGACCTATTGTTCCAAGGTAAACCAAAATCTATGATGTGAAGAACTGTAAAAGAAATCTATCAGTATTTTTTTATGTAGCCATCGATGTAATTCAAGGATGTCTGATCATCCTCTTTTCGATATAAATACAAGCAACTATTTCTGTTAAAAAAAATATGATGGAAGAATTGGTTCTAAATTTTAGAGTTTTTATGCCCATTCCCCCTCAAAAACTCCTATTTCTGATAATTCATTTTCCCCTTCATTAGTGATGTCCATTCACTTATTTGGATTCCATACATTGTCCAATTGGGAGTTTGAAATATTTTAAGGAGTAAAGACATTAGTGGCTCGAGTGCACAGAGACTCATACAACAGTTTCAAATGTACCAACAACAAGATTAGGTGAAACATATAGTTGTTGTTCATTCATTAATTAATAGAGACCTATTATCCCCCTCCCCATTACAAATATTGTGTTCAATCATTGTTATTATTGATTCTTATTGGTGTAGGATATTTAGTTTTCCTGATGAACTAAGTAGGATTGGTCAATATTAATGTTGATTCATGATTCCATTCATGTTTTCATATTTCCATAAGCTTTGAGAATGATATTTATGTTTTTGAGACTAGGTTTCAATATATTTATCATGGTAGTGGTGGATCAACCCACAACGCATGCCCATTTATGCTCTCTTTCTCATCCTGTTAAATCAAGTATAGTAGTTGTAGCATTCATTGTAATAGTTCAAAAGATACATGGAATCTTGAAGATTATTGTAAGTGATAGAGATCCAATTTTCACTGGCAATTTTTGGACTGGATTATTTTCTTGTTGGGGTACTCAAATGGCTCACAACTCATCTTACCATATTCAATCCAAAGGGAAAACTAAGATTGTAAATAAATGTCTAGAAAAAAATCTTCTTTATTTTCCATGTGATAAACAAACATAATGTTTCAAGCGGTTTCCCTTGGTAGAATGGTGGTACAACCTACGTCATGAAAAATGTGCCCATTTATGAAACTTTAGGGATATCATCATCCAATCATAACATCACCCTTGAGAGGGAAATATAAGGTTAAAGCAGTGGAGGATCACATAGAGCACCAACAAGAGGTTCCCAAACTATTGAAAGACAACTTGCCTATTGCGCAAAATAGGATGAAACAACAAGTAAATCAACATCACAATGAAATAAAATTTGAAGTGGGGGATTGGGTATTTCTAAGGTTGCAACCATATAAATAAATGTCCCTCATTAAGAAACAAAAGAAGGACAATAATTTATCACCTAATTATTATGTCTCCTATAAGGTGTTGTGGAGGATTAGAGTATAGATTACAAATTAGAGTTTCTCCATCTTCATGTGTACATCTAGTCTTCCATGTTTCTTTTACAAAAAAGGTAATCAGTGACAAGATCCCAGTTTAGACAATTTTACTAGAGATTGATAAAGAAGGGAAAATCATACTAGAACTTGAAACAATCTTTAAAACATGGATCAATCAACTATGAAATTGAGCAATTACTGGTACCTCATCAAGTGGAAGGACCTTCCAATAGAAGAGGTGACATGGGAAGAATATTTCTTCATGTATAAACATCCACAACTAATCAAGTGATGAGGGAAACACATGTTTGAAAGGAAGGGGCATGTTAAGTCTTATATATTGAGTTATTATATTCATATTTATATATTATTATTTTCCTTATGGATCAACTAGACCCTTTAATTATAATTTTACCCTTTATCTCCTACATATAGGAAGGAGACCTAGGTTTAGAGATCATATCATCCTATGCATTTGATATATTGTAAAATGAGTTTTCCACCTCAAAAAGGACTCTTATTCATTCTCTTTATTTCATTCTTAAGGCATGGAGTTACTTATTCTTTCCATTTTTATTTTATTTGGGGAAATTGGTCCATAACAAGCCTATAGACATATGACATATGATAGGTTTCTATTCAACAAGATTCAAGAGAAAGAGGGAGGCATGAGCATAGGTCTTGGTAATGATGCCAATTATCCGATGAGAGGATTTGGCTCTATCATCTTACAGATACCCACAAGTGGTGCTCTTGAGTTGATTAATGATTTATATCTTCTCAATTTGAAGAAGAATTATCTGTCATTTTACTATATGATGGATGTGCAATAGAAAATTTAATTTGGGGGACAACAGTACATCATCAATGATTAGTCTAGCTATTATAAATACTGCAACTAAAGGTTGGTTTAGAGAGGGTGTTCTCTACAAACTACTTGTTGATCCAATATCACTTATGCATACACAAAAGAAGTATATGATCCCTCATCCTTTGAGGATGCCTACAAAAACAAGGAATGGTAAGAGGCCATGGAAAAAGAGTACAACTCTATCCTACTAATGATGTTTGGGATATTGTACCTAGACCATATCAAAAGTTTATGATTCACTCCACATGGTTGTACAAATTCAAATATGTGGTTGATGGAAGTATAGGAAAATACAAGGCAAGGTTAATTGCTATAAGGTTATCACAGACAAAGGGATTCAATTATGATGAGGCATTTGCTCTAGTTACTAAGTCATTTTTATTCGCACCATTCTTTCCCTAGCAACATGACTTGTTTAAAATTTATATCGGATGGATGTAAATATTACCTTCTTGAAAGGACTGACTAAATAAGGAGTGCATGTTATTAAACTAAGACGATTTGAGATACATGGGAAAAAAATGCATGTTTGCAAGTTCAATAAAACTATTGATGGGCTTCAAGAGGCACCATGAGCTTGGTACTTTAGGACTAATGTGTTCCTCCTAAACTTGGTGTTCAGTAAAACTATTGCTAACCCAAATATTTACAATAAGTATGTTGATACTAATTTCGTTGTATTGGTTCTTTATGTTGGTGACTTGATAATTATAAGTAATTTAGAGGAGCTCATTGTGTGGTGCAAACACAAGTAAACAAGTGAATTTGACATGAATGGCATTGGTATTTTGCACTATTTTATTGGTTGGAGGTTTGCCAGGGTACAAAAGGGATCCATAGACCTTGACTACATTTCTATAGAGATACAAGTTATTGGAATTCTAATGAAGACCTTGGAAAAGGGGAATTTTCAGTTGTTAAGGAAGAAGACAAATGTCACTGTAAATGCTTTCCTCTTGAAGGAGTGTTAAATTTTTGTGTTATTCTGAAATTATTTATGTTGTGTTTGGGGATGGTTCATGAGATTTTGGGTACATGGTATATCATCCCCTAAATGGTCTGAGATGGATTGTAGCATGAGAGATGGTATGTCATGGATATGCATAATTAAGATAGATTTCACAACAGATGCTTGACCTTAAGATGTTGTTTTCATCGTGTTCTTCCCATAGGAATTCGAGTTCTATTTCCCTCCATGATGGAAACATTGATGCCCACATGGTGTCTGTCTATATATGATGAAATTTCCATATTTTTATTTTGGATATATATATTATTTATGCATTGTTATTTACAGGTATTTATGTATTCTTGATTTGATAGAAGTAAAGGGGAAAATTGTTAAGAGTATTAACATCTAATGAAAAATATAATGGTTGATTTTACTATTGCTATACTACTATAATTAGTTTTGTAAAAGTACATTTTCATATGTAGTTATTGGTTTATAAATTTCTCTATAAGGGGGGATTAAACTTATCTCATGTTTCAGTATATTTTCTTCATGAATTGTCTTGAAGTTTGGGGTTGTTAGAAGTAAATTATTGTGATCTTTCCATTGTTGTTTCATACTTTAATTTACAACAATGCTAAGGCTGAAATTCTAGGTTTGATGTCCATGAAACCTCTAGGCATAGAGGTGAATTATTTGTTTTGGATTAAAATTCAAAGAACACAAAATTTCCAGCATTGATAAGATAAACATCATGAAGAACGTAAATAATGATGAATTGGTCCTTACATCATCTAGGGTGGTTTTGGAAGTTAATTGTAGGCTATAAAACGTTTATAAAACTATGAGGGATATAGTGGAAAGAAAGTATTTACATTCTTTTCATTTACAATACAAAAATAATCCAATGACTCCAAGAATCGGGTTATACATAAACTGCAATAAGCATTTCCAGAGCAGTTGTCAATATGAACTGTGAGACTTGCAAGAAATACAAAAAAACATATACCAACAAAAATGAATTATTTAAAAAGTGTTATTGTTGAACATAGTTTTTTGTAATATGCATAGGATAGTCTAAAAAACTACCAAATTAATATTTTTTCTATCTTTGTTTTCATATAAACCTTAATCAAAATTTTAATTGTATTTTTCAATTTTGAGTAAGACTCATAAATTTCAAAGGATAATTGGAGTGGTATCTAAAACATGTCAGTGGGGATGTTGAAAAAAGTGTACAAGGAGATGATCAAATAAATGAGCATAATTGCATCATAGGAGAAACCAGCCCAGCAACGATGCGCATTGAAAACATATGTATTCAATGTTTTTTTTCTATGTACATAGAGTTTAATTATCGCATGGAATATTAATTTTGAATTGTTTTGTTGTTAGAGAAAGGAAAATAGAATGGAACCCATTCAACACGTAATATGAGATTACAAGACAAAAAAGGGTTCATTGCGATGTTTGTGAGTACTTAATGTGTTTTCTTATTTAAAATTTCATATTTGTTGTGATGTATATATTTAAATTGATTTGAATCATCCATGGATGTTTTCTAACATGTGTTAACATATAGAGAAGAGCCATTACAACATTTGATTGGCATTGGATTAAGTGTAGGTAATGAGTATATTTTTTAGTATTAAGAGTTAATTGGACAATTTATAAGTAGCTATGGTGTCTTACTTCCCTTATTTTATAATTAATGTAACAATAAGAAACCTTTAATTATATATATGCTTTGTCATGTCGTGTAAAACTCATGGGAAACAAAGTACGGAGTGGAGCCAATAGAAGATATCTGGAGAGATGGCATGAACCATGGTTTCAAAAGAATGTGTATTGTAATGAGGTACTCACAAGAATGCACAGACACACACACACACACACACACACACATTACACTTTATTTATATGTTTGTATAGAACATTAAGAGGTGCAGCGTTGAAATCGATTCAATATACAAAACATTCCAAATAACATAAGTATAACATCATGTGCAAGAGATGAAGAAATGAGACATGCAATCAGCTAGAGAAATGATAATAATTTGAGTGATGAATAATGATCATCGAAAAATTAATGTTACAAGTTGGATATTTTGGAATGTTTTTCTATATTATAAATCTTGCATTGTATTTAATGTGAACATAATGTCCAAATTGGATGACGACATGTTACCATTAAATGTAACAATTATTTATTTACATTTTGAATATTGTGGACATTTATGCTACCCCATTTTGTACAACAAAGATTCTATTATTTGTATATAATAAAATGAATTTCCTATTCTATTGCATTGACTAGTCACTGTAAAATAATGCATTATTGATTAAACATATGGATGATATACATTGTTACAGTGAACAAAGTTTTAATCAGTTGGTATGTTTATTTCAATGATACAACACATTGATGTGATGATTATATCAAAATGCAATAATTAAAATATAAAAACATTCTTATAAAAAAATATTTGACTTTCCAATGATTATTTGAAATTTGTAAAAGAAACAAGAAGCTCCATTTATGATGCAGGTGGATATCAATGGCCACCCACCTCTATCTTGGTAGTTTTTGTACAGTTTTTTAGGTCTTGAAATTTTGGCACATTTTTTACCCCCTAAATTATGTTTTCTTGCAAAGCGATGGTTTAAGGTTGTTGAAATATTTCCTAAACCTTGATTTAAATTGGTCTTCTCATCGACATCTTTCCAATAGGATATCGTGCACCCAAAATAAATTTGGTATGTGCAAGTTTCCACCTAAGAAAGTTGACCTATCAACTAGACTCCTAAGGGCACACATTCCTTTTTCATTTCATATCATGGGGTTAGGGTTTTGTATTTAGGATTGTTTCCTATTAGGGTTCATAACTTTAAGTTAAAATCCCATTTTTAGCCTCTTGTAATGGTCTTCTTGTGAACAAGCATACCCGACACCTATCTCTTCAAAGATAAGCTACCACAATTCTAGCTAGTTTGTATTGCTTTGATTTTATAGTATTTCCCTATTTTAGTAATTAATAAAACTTGGATTTCATTATATTATTTCATTCTCTCCAATATTTTGTGTGTGTGTTTCCATTCATATTTTTTCCTTCCATATTTTTCTCTATATAATTTGGATTAGTGGTATCAAAGCAATCTATTCTTTGGTATTTCTTAGTGCATGTGCCCGATGAGGTCAGAGTATTCTTAAACTAATTTCACTTTGGGAATACCACTGTCATTGGCCAAAGTGGATTCACATGTGAATAAAAAGAGAGATGATGGAGCAATATATCCTATCAAGTTTTTTCTTAAAGAATCCCTCACGTGAAACAAGAACAAGATGTTGGATAATTTCACCTACATCCTTTGCAACCACTAATGATGACAAAGACACCTTCAACGGGAAACCATTTTGGAGGTGTAGCACACTTTAAAGCACTAGTTATCTTTGGAATTCCTTTATTTGAAGGCCAGATAGATGAATATGCTTTGGAGAAATGGTTAGATCTATTAGAGGGTTATTCGTTTGTTAGAAAAAAATAGACATTGAAAATATCACCTTCTTACGCCTTAAGTCCCTTCCACATGTAAAATGTTAGTGGGAAAATTACTGGGAGAGACGTGTATTTAATATGAGTCTACAAAATTTAGGATAGCACCCACATGGATGAATTTTGTATGAATACAAGCTTCAAGTCTAAAGAAATCATTTTTGAGTGGTTGTTCACGCCTTTGGCTTAACTAATTCTCCAACAACATTCATGAGGATGATGGATGATATCTTGCAATCATTCACAAACTATTTTAAGGTCATATATTTGGATGACATCCTCGTATTCAATAGAACTTGGCTAGAACATTTGCATCGCATTCACTAGATCCTTAGCACCCTATGATAACAAAATTTAAATGCCAATATAGAGAAATTCTCATTCAGCATGCATAGAATTGAGTATCTAGGATAGATCGTGGATGAACATGGCATGCATGTGGACCCAATTAAGATCCAATTCATTTTCAATTGGCTATCCCCAGCAACTCTAATAGAACATTGTATCTTCTTAAGCCTCTCCAACTTCTATTTCATATTTGTGTTGGGGTTCTCTCATTTCACTTGGCCCTTAATCCAAGTTACCAAGGGCGAATCCAAATCCAAGTTCACTTGGACAAAGTAAAAACATAAAACATTTGAGTATCTGAAATTATGCATCTATTTAGCACCATTCCTCACTTTGATATTGGAACATCCTTTTTATAATTAGACAAATTTATTTAACTATGCTAGCAATGTAGTCTCCACTTAGCATGGACATACAATGACCTATCACTGCAAGGCACTATTCAATGTTGTTCAAAGGGATCCCACTTATGACAAGGAAATTTACTCCATTATGCAGACATTCCAATAGTAGAAGAATTATATCTTGGAAAGGAAATGATCATCCACATTGATCACAATCCCTTACAATTCATGCAAATGCAAGGAAAGTTACATAAAAATTTTCATCAAGAGTGGTCCATGTACCTGCAACAATTCCACTTGAACATTAAGTATAAGAAGGGTAGCACAAACTGAGTTGTGGACTACCTCATACATCCTCTAGTTGTGGTTCTAACCATAGTCTTAAATCATTTGAGCATGAGACCTCTAGGTTGCACCAATTATATGACATTGAACCTGACTTCTTTGATACATATCAAACACTAGGCGCAAGTGAACAAGTTCCATCTTTCACCTCCACTATTCACTTTTGTGCCATTTGAGCCCTCTTTGTCTTCCTTCAAGTGAGCATGAGGAACTAATTTTGGAGGCACATTATTGTTGGGTGGCAGGGCACTTCTGTGTAGAGAATATAGTAGTAGTACTATAGAGTTATTTATACTAGCCAAAACTCTAACGATACATCCCCAGGTATATCAAATCATGTGCCACATGTATCATCACTAAACCTATCATTAAGAAGAAGGGCTTGTATACTTTTGTATCTACCCTAGACAATAATTGGGAATCAATCTCCATGGCTTATATGTCACGTATTTCCTCCACCAAGCATGATAATGATTAAGTCTTTGTGGTTTTCTATCAATTCTCTAAGATAACCATTTTGGCACCCTACAAGAAGAGTATCATAGCAAAATCCAATGCTAGGATCTTCCTTGAGTGTATTTTGGTTCATTTTGAGATACCACGAACGATTATTTCAAATAGTAGGTTCCTAAGTACCTATGGACATGAAGTTGACATAGGACATCTTATCAAGTTGTTGTTTGAGGAATCCCTCGTGCATAAAAGGAACAATATGATGGATAATTCCACCCATATTCTTTGATGACTACCAACAGTAGCAGAGACACCTTCAACAAGCATCCATTTTAGAGGTCTGATTCCCTTCAAGGTATAAGTTAAATTTGGTATTCCTTTATTTGAAGGTTGTATAGATGCACATGATTTCAATAAATGCTTAAATCTGTTAGAGGGTTATTACTCTATTAAAAAACAATTGAGACTCAAAATTTCACTTTCACATTCCTTAAGTCCCTTCCCCATCTAAAATTTTGGTGGAAAATTTACTAGGAGAGACATGTCAAAGATGAGTCTACAACATTTAGGACAGAACCCACTTGGGTGGATTTTTTTATTCCATCAAGGAATTCTATCATGTTGGAAACTATTATGACCAATAGATGGGATGGACAACTCTGCCTTGGGATAGAGACCAAACGGTGACATAGTACACCAATATCTTCCATACCTTGTGCTAAAAGTTGGATATAAAAGACCTTGAGTAGCACCTAGATTTGAAGTATCACAATGGCATACAATTTTACATTCAAACATATATGGATTTCTTGGACATATTCTCACTGCGAGTTGTTTATCATTATGCTCTCGAAATTGAGTAGAAATTTAAGAAAAATAATAAGAAATTATTTGGGTCAAATTTTCATTGTTGAAGAATCATGGTAAAGGTATCCCTAAATCACAAAACAAAGGACAAAGCAAGGTATCAAACATCTCGTAAACCATTACAATCCATAGGCAAAGAAGGGTAACAGGAAATCAAAGGACACTGGAAAGTGGAGTGAGTTTCATAAAATCCTTTAGCACAACAGTAATGAATTTCACTCTAAATAATCATTTCTAGATGAGATCAAATACTCAGAGTCAAACTTTGGCTCAAACTCTGATTTCGAGCAAGATAAGGGAAAGTGGATCATTGACATGAAACCCACTACTACCATCGTAACTTGAAATATCAAACCATATGAGCCAAAGGAGATAAAGGAAGAGGAGTGTCTCTTCCATTCATAGATATGAGCGAAGGGTAATCCACTCCATTTCATTATTAATAGTGGTATCCATAAGGAATCAATATCATTCAAGGTCACCAAGAGATTGAATTTTTTGACAATGCCACACTCCCAACCATACACCATCAAATTGTTGAGTCAAGTATGATACATTTGTGTCAGCGGCATTGTCATCTATCATATGACATCAACACATTTAAACATGAGGTACTATGTGATGTTTCCCCACTTGAAATTTGTCGTTTTCTTTTAGGATAACCCTATATGTGAAAATTTCATGTTGCTGACGATACCATGCCCACAATGCCATTATTACTTTGGGAGGTCAACTCTATAGGGCACCAGAGGTAGTTTTGACTACTGGAGTTTCCATGATCTTGACAAAGAAATTCTAGTAAGTGATCTATCATACAGGAAATTCATGGTTTGATAGAAAGGTGAAGGGAAGGTCATTGTGACTACCACAGTATCATCATAGGGCCTCTCTACACAGCTTAAGTAATTGGACAATATTCTAGAGGAACAAAAAGATATATTCACTTCACCTACAAAGGTGCCTATACATTCCCAAGCTAAACATTTGATATATACCTAGTTCTCCTTTATTTAATGGCCCAATATATAGACACTCTCTTCTTAAGAATAAGGAAATAAAATGCTAGCTTCAAGAGCTCATCTAAAATGGCCACATCCAACTGATCTCCTCACATTTTTGGATCCTGTTAATGCCTAAATTTTTTTGGCTAATCTTGCAGTAAGGCATCATCAACATACATCATGCATCCCACCAAAGGCCTCCTCATCAAATCTAGAAAGCATCATGAGTCCAAAAATGCCAAAACACAGTTAAAAGTAGGAGCAGTGCGCTTACACCTGTGATAAACCGTGCTACAACATGTATTATTAGTTTTGTCTCCGCGCTACACCAACGTGGGTTTTAAATCCACACGACTATCGAAAATGGCAGGACCACAACCACCCACGGTGCATTGAAGACTCATCAAGGCCTCATCACGTCCAAGAATGCAAATTTGGTCTCCCTATGTACTTGGGTTCATTGAATGGTCCCCCTTTGTTTACTTTGGATCCACATCATAGAGTTAATGGGTTCGCATTTGGATCTAGTTGTTTCTTGGCAACCTCTTGGCCTATAAAAGGAAGCCATGGGAATACATCTGAAAAGGAGAAATTAGAGCAAGGTTATGATGTAGGAATTATGTTGGAACTTCTTCCACCTCTTCCCATATCTCCAAGCATCCTTCAAGCTCCCTTTCCACCTTCCTCCAAGGGGCAAGTGTTTCTCCCATTGCTCCCTCTCAAGTTATCTATCATTTAATGTGGACAAAAAGGACCTCCCTAAGGGAGATTGTTGGCTTCCCTTTGAACCCCACGCCTCCTAGGTGACACTTCTTGTAACAAGCTTGACCGTTAGGAAATCTAAATTGGTTCATGCATTTGTTCCTTGTTTTGGTTTGCATCCTCTCACCCCTCTTTGTTTTATTTCAATTTATTTCAAGTTTTTTGTTTTTTTGTAAGACCCCAACTTGGGTCTCCTTTAATTTTATATACAGTCAGATATTTCACTTCTTGTCAAAATTTCTGTTGTGTTTTATGTTCTTGTTTTTGTTATGTTTCTATTCTCATTACTAGTTTTGGCTGAAAAAGAAATAAAGTGTTTACATTTACCAAAAGTGAACAGTTAAAATTCTGTTTTGTCTACCTCTAACCAATTATTGTTGTGCAGGAGTAGCAGATATAATAACACAGCATATAAACTTTTGTAATTTACATTTTTACATAATTTGACAAGGTAGAAATGATAAAATATACATGCTGGAAAATACCCGTAGGTAGCTAGTAGATCCACCTTTGTTGTTGTTCCCGTTTGCTGTTTCTCCTTGCTTTTCCCTGCAACCAAAAGCCTTTCCCACAGTTCTGAAACTCAACCAGCCAAAACAATTTTTCCACCCTGCCAACTGGCAAGGTCTCACCGACCACCCAGCTCCAAAGGTACCCCTTTGGACCCCCGAGCCCAAACTGAGTACAAGCCCAAACTGTTGTATCACTTCCAAAAAATCCAACAAGAACTCTCCTTTTCTGCTCTCCCAATTCTACTCTCTCCAAACTTCTCCAAAATCCTAAGGTAAAAAGCTCCCCCTCTCCTTCCTCCTTTCTCCCCCTTATCCCCATGTTTGCCGACCCTTCCTCCCCATTACTACCCCTATCTTCATCATAAATTTCATCCAACCCATTCATGCCTACTCATTCAAGCTACCTCGAACCAATTCCTAGAAATATTATTAATTTAATAATTCCATCATTTAATATTTACCCCTCTTTATGAGGTTTTACCGACACAACTTACAACAATAATTTTTTTAACATTTGTTTCTTATTCAAATACAATTTTAATTAATAATAAATGTTATATTATTTTTATAATGTCGTTTGGGGTTGGGGTTGGTTCACCCACCCACCATAAGAGTTTTAAACTTATACGCTTCACCAATTCAATTAATTAACACTAATGGTCAATTGATTAACTACTATTAACCTAATCATTTACTTAATGGTTTCTAATGTTTATAATATGTTAATTCCCTCCAATTATAAATTTAACTAATTCAATTTATCAATTATGAACCATAATCCTATCAATGTAATTCATAACATTATCAATGTGTAATTATATTAATTAAATAAAATTCACTAAGATTTAATCGACTCATACACCTGTTTCCATTTTAATTACACCTTAGTTTGTAATTAGCTAATTAACAATCATTACTAAAGACAAGCATAGTCTTGTTAAAATTAATTAGCATCATTAACACATAATTAATTTAAGGGATCAAGTTACTATTAACTTATTTAACCTTATAATTACATTTCAACCCTTAGTCCTGGCTAATTAAACTCATTATCAATCAATCAAGCATTCTAATCAATTGCATTAGTCACTACCTAGGTTAACCATAGCTTTGTTTATTAATCAACAATAATTAATTATTAATGGACAATAATTAACCATTAATCAACATTATTAACCCTAATCATCATTATTAACTTTAATCGACATTATTAACATTGATCAACAATAGTTAATTACTAAACGACAGTAATTAATATTAAGCGACACTAATTGACATTATTACTCAACAATATTTCATGTAATTCATAATATGTAGGTGAGTTATGTAAGCGTAGCTACTGCTTACATTCCTCACGTAAGTACACTAAAAGTAATAATTCACATACATCAATCATAATCAAGGAACTTATTATTTACCGACACATGTTTTAACATAGTTTGCAAGGTACAATCCATTAGCTTACTGAAATCCAAGTTACGACAATTCATACATCACTGATTTTGACACATACTAATCAAGGGTTTTACACACCTACAGTTAGATCTTGTTTTCACCCCTACCTCACGCTACACCTGTCTACCTACATCATCACTAACTTCCACATCCTATCCTGTCCTCTGCTGGACTACCCTGAAATGTCAAGTCATGACCGGTTCCAGCTATAACCCGTAAGCGGAAGTGTCGACTACATCGACCAAGCTTCCCCAGCAGGCAACCACCAGTCATCATCACACACCTTGGGGAGTGCGCCGTAGCACAACCCTCCCATGACTCTGGGTTTCGGGGATAAATGGTGGGTAAAGCCTCCAACCCCCCCCCCCCCAATGGAACAAGGGACTATGTCTATTCAACATAACAACAGCGTTGCACTTGTACTTGGTCTGTCATCGTATAACCAATCTGGGTGGTTGAGTTTCCTGAAACTCTACCCCACCCATGTCATAACATACATCATAATAAACAGCATAATAACCACACGAAGGTAAATAATGCATCACTCGCATACCATTTTATCTTTCGAAGTTCATGTCCCCGAGGCCCTCCCACCTCGTAGGATCTAGCTATCACTTAGCCATTTCAACCTGTAAGTTAGTCCTCGACATACAATATAGAATATCGTGCATAAATCCTCGATATGTACACATATATTTCATCATAACATAACAACAATAAACTCATTCATTCGCCATGCACCTAGCATAACATTCATTATTTCAACATATAACTCTAACGGTATCCACGTACCCATCATTCAATAATTTCCATATATTTGACATAATTAACACATGATACATATCTAAACATGACTACCGATCATAATACTATCATCACACACACACATATATATATCGGCAAAATAATAGAACCATATGTCCACAGTGTCGTCAAACCGGCGAGGTCTCACAGTCTAATAAATACAACATATAATAGTAGTTTAGGTAGTAATGTCAAAACGGGGTGTTACATTTTTTGTGAGCCACTAATAAGGGCTTGTAGGACCAATTTGGGGTCAATAACATTTGCTTTTTGTACGACAATGTTGGGCCTTTTTGACAACCTCAAAGGCTTCAACCAAAGTGGGAAGTGTTGCCCTCATTGTGTGCATATTTTCCCACAACAGTGTTTATGGCGACTCCAATTTATTTTTGTTCACTTCTCTTTAACTAGGTTGTTAGTTGTTAGATAGCTAATTCTTGGTGCTTGTTGTGTGCATGTGAATAGGTCCATACCCTTCCTTCTCGGAGTTCAGACCCCTTAGGTCCGTAATTTTTGTTTACACATACATGTGTATCCTGACTCCCCGACTGCTCTACCTGCACAGATTTTCCTTCGACAGTCGCGTTGTCTACATGCATTAACTGACTCTCACCCACGTGGTAGTTTTTTTCCCTGTCTACGCAACACTGTTGTGTTGTAATCACACTATTGTGTGCTAGTTACTATTATTTCCTTGCTACTATGTGTCTTTTTTTTTCTTTTCCTGTGTCAATGTCACGTTATTTGCTTTTTATCAGTTAAACATGCAATCTTGTAGTCCCAATGACTGCTAACTAATGTCACGTTTTTCTTTAGTAATTAGCCCACTTAGACTAATATTTGGGAGTAAAGAGTCCTTCTCTCTCGAAAAAAGGTAACCAACCTTGAGGCTTTCAATGGGACTCATTGTTGTCACTAGTATCCAAGACATCTCATGTTCTTTGTTTACTTTTCATGATTTTAGGCTAAGTAGTGTAAATCCACATTTTGGACACAAGCAAGGACCTAAAGACTCTCCTCTCCCCAAGTATGCTTTTCACCTCGCACTTCTTGTGATCTTGGTGAATCATAAAAGGGTGAGAAGTGTGAAATACCTCCATTGCACACTTTTTACTTCATTAGCATTTTATTTTGCAAGCACCATTAGTATATTTAGAGTTGAATTTAAATCTCATTTTTCATTTATTTCACTCTTTAGTTAATTTCAACAATCAATTTTCTTATCTCACATGTGTTTGCATCACTAGCACACACAAAGAGACTTAAAAGCTCTTTAATTTTGAGTATGCTATTCACCTCGCATTTCTTGTGAGCTTGGTGAATCAAAAAGGAAGGGAATTGTGAAATACCTCCTTTGCACTCCTTAAGTGAATTTTGACCCTTAAAATCAAAATTTGTAAATTCCAAACAACTAAAATCCTCCACGGGAGGTCACAAAACAACATTTTTAGTTAGGTAGGATTGATTTGGATAGGCATCCATTAATGCCCACCAATCTACTTTCATTATGCTTTTGAAACATAGCATTGTTGACTTATAGGGTACTATCAAATCCTGCTATTAGCAAGTGTGAAAAGAAAACCCGAATAAGAAGTGTGCCATGCCCAAGGAGGTAAAAGATAAGGTATAGTTTCACTTCCCTCTCTAAAGAGCCACTCATATTTTTGTGGAGGCAACACTATACTGCCCAGGTAGAACCACTTATCGACACTTAATGCAAGGTATCTTAGTGGCCAAACTTAGGACATCACCAAGGATTAATTATGAGTGCAATATACACCTGAAGTCAGATATTACCATTGGGAAGTGTTTCCAATCCTTTCGTAACATAGCCCCATCACCAGTATAAATGAATCTTTGTTACCTTCTCTAGTCAATTTGTGTGTGGAACCCATTGTCACCATCAATTGTGCTTTTGGAAGGCCCGGTTACATTTGAGAGGAAGGATGCTAGGTATTTAGGGAATTAACACTTATTTTCTTATTAAATACAAATTCACTAACTCGTAATTAAAAAGAACCTACATGCGGTAACTCTTGCACTGAACCGACATCGCACATATCTTTCACGTTGCACCATTTTGCATATGTTATGGTTGGCATATTTTTGCATTTGCTCAATTGTGTGTATTTCCAGCATCACCCTCACTTGTCACTAAGCTTTCACCATTGAGGAACAAAATGCCCTAAGGTATTCCCACAGACTGCAAGGCCTTTCCCCTCTCTTGAGGGGTGTTTTTCCACTTTCTCCTTATGGATCACGTGGGATATTATCTAGTCGAGGGCACTACTAGGCCACTTTGATAGGATCATCCAGGCAAGGATGCTCCTTGCTTGAATCATTCTCTCCCCTTGAATAATGTGTAGATCC
The DNA here is from genome assembly GCA_027924585.1 of Larix kaempferi. Taxonomy (NCBI): domain Eukaryota; kingdom Viridiplantae; phylum Streptophyta; class Pinopsida; order Pinales; family Pinaceae; genus Larix; species Larix kaempferi. Next base: position 9,198,617 of record BSBM01000289.1, on the reverse strand, counting down.
TTTTTCCTCGCCCTCTCATGGAAGAGGCAACCCTTCCTTTTCTCCCCCTGAATATACTTTGGATCCCTTTAGTTCTCCCTCTCATGGAAGAGACCACACTTCATTTCCACCTCTTTATGAAAATCCAGCTACTTCTTCTCCCCCTTTTGGAGTAGGGAATACAACATCTTTGTATTCCCTTCAAAGACAAAGATCACCACCACACATACTTTGGTCTCCACCTCGCGAAAACCATACACAATATACAATGGCAAGACCTACTCCCAACCTACCTTTTATGGCTAGCCTAAATATCCCTGATTTGGAAAATTGATCAACGACCCCGTATAAAACATGATCAAGCATTGCCATCTATGCCGGATAGAATCCCCTCTAATATTCCTAAATTCAAAGGAAACCAAGGAGACAACCTAGCCAACCATGTCATCTCATTTCACTTATGGTGTTCCTCCAAGAATACAATGGAAGACTCGGTGATGCTTCGCCTCTTTCAGCAAACCCTCATCGAGATGGCAACCACATGGTATGTGACCTTACCAGGATTGACCCATGCCACCTTTGCGACACTGGCCACTGCATTTCTCACATACTTCCAACTTCCTATTCACCATGACCTTGGTCTCAAAATTCTTACAGAATTTCACCAGAACACATCTACCCACATAGCGGATCATATCCATGAGTGGCGTAGACATCGCACCTTGTGTAAAATTGAAATAAAACCTTATTTCCTGTTGGATTGGTTCATAAAATTGTTGAGATATTGTAACTTCAAAGAATATTATATTTGTACTTTATTATTCCGGAGATGTTTCATTCCTCCGTGAAGATCTTATTGTATATCCGGAGATGTTTATTCCTCCGTCGGAATGTGGTAACTCGGGTTATTAGACTTCCCTAGTGGGGGTCGGCCCTGTATATGTTATGTGGGTCAAAGGGTTATTAGACCACCCTAGAGGGGTCGGCCCAGTCAGTTGTAGTGGGGTATTTAACCCATTGGTTAAATACGAGCCTACGTGTACCTGTGTAAAATACATGTCAGTGTAGTGTATAAATAGAGGAGGTGTGTTCCTCATTTGACATATACACTCACTTGAGAAAGGAGCACTTGTGGAGGATAGGTCTGCTATGGTGGAGGAGGAGATCATATCTTTGGTTTGCATCTTTTTGTATTGATGGTCATCTATATTGAGGAAGCTTTACTAGGTTTTCTACCCCATGAGGGTTTCCCGGGATAAATCTGTGTCTCTTGTGTTTATGCTATGCTTGTTGTTTCTTCAGTGATCCTGTATATGCTATTATTGTGAAATGGAATGAAATGCTGCTATTTTTAGTCTTATCATATTAAATATTAACATGGTATCAGAGCTAACCTGAAGGAAGGCAAGGTATGGCACTTACGACACTTGCTTTACTTACGACAATTTGAAGGTTAGGGTTTTACATAGCAAAAACCAGTCATCGTGGAACTTTCGCTATAAATCCATTTATGCAAAGTTTCAGGGTCTAAAAAGTTTATAGGTCGAAGATAACATCCCCAGGTACCTTGTGTCCAAAGGGAACCCTCAGATTCGTTGTACTTTATGAGTTATGATCAGTACAAGTTAGGGTTTCTGCCTCTTCCAGATCTCAGTCAAAATCAGGTAACCTTGGAAAAAAGGTCATAACTTGGGCTAGGAAGCTCCAAATGAAATTTCGTAAAAATTGAAAGGCAGTACACATACTTTAATATCTCAGGAAACTTTTTCAGAGGCCGAAGGTGAACCAGTGACACGTGGCACGCCGTACAAGTTCGCTCTCCTGGTTTATCCCATAAACAGGTCACGTTGCGACACTTGGCATAACTCTCTCTCAGAGATTCCAATTGAGGTCAGAACTATCAGGATAGAAAGATAATAGGGAGAGATATCTTAGGAAACGTTTTCAGAGGCCGAAGGTCAAACAGTGACACGTGGCATGCCGTACAAGTTCTCTCTCCTGTTTTATCCCATAAACAGGTCACGTTGCGACACTTGGCATAACTCTCTCTTAGAAAATCCAATTGAGGTCAGACCTGTCAAGATGGAAAGATGACAGGTCAGGCTACTACAGAAAACATTTTCAGACCCTTTGGAGCAAAAATTTCAGAGTTATAGCAGAAACAATCAGGTGCATATTTCTGTCAAAACAGAATTATTTTTGGAGCACCTTTATTCATGGCTTCCAGAATTTAGGGTTTCGGAGAAAGTTAGAATTTTTGGAATCAGAATCCACGGCTGGAAGCTCCTCAGAAAAATAAGAGTTTAGAGCCTTGGATCAAACCTTTTGATTGAGAAAAAGGGTGGGCTTCATCAAACCCTAGTTCAGGATCCTGTCAAGAAGATCTAGAAGTTTGAAAGGCAATTTTGAGGGGTCAATTTTTGGAGATTTCAAAATTGAAGTATGCTAGTTTGATCAGCTCAGCAAGACACATCCTTCCATTCATTCGGAAGTGTGAAAGTCAAAGATTGAATTTTTAGGGTTTCTCTAGCAAACCCTAATCAAGCTCTAGATCAAGTTTCAGGGGGAGTTGAGGCTAAGGCCTTACATAAGAAGACTACAAGAAGTCTTGACAGGTATGACTTGAGGTTCAGGTATGTCTTGAAATCTGATTCTTGATTAAGTTCATAATGTGTTTGTCTTCATGTTATTTATTAGTACAATCTTGATTAATGTTAGAATTGTCTTATCACCCTAGTAATAGTATGAATGCATGTGAATGATCGAAGACATTCATTGATTAGGGCTATATGATTGTACTAATGCATTATGGTGTTGTATGAGGTTGATGTCGTTTGCTAACAAGATACAGGCACATCACAAAAGACAAATCAAGCTCCTTAAAACATGACAACATGAAGACAAAGACTCATCCATAATCTTTGTTCTACTTATGAGGTATGTATGACTTTGTTATATTATGCTTAACCTATGAGACATGCAGGTTCTAGCTCAGGATCTCTAAATCATTGAAGAGATTGTTTAGGTATGTTGTACATAGCTAAGCAGATATACTAATCCAGGTATGTTTTCCTATGACAAGTTAGAATCTTACCTTAGGATCCCTTATATAAGTATACTTGGTATGATTGGTTATGCTTATTCATAAAGTTAGTAATCAAGGGTTTATGCATATTATGTCTCTTATCTTGATGATCTAAATTAACCAGAAGAGTACTATGATCAAACAAGAATATGCAGAAGTAAAAGAAGACTTCCTTGAAACCTTGAATATTATCTATAATCATGACTATACATTTTCAAAGATTATTTACAACTAGAATGTTTTGATAATATTGAGAATATACTAATGAATGTATGTCTGTGTATGAGGATGACACTAGTGCACACTTGAGCATGCACAGTGGTACAGAATGAATAGAAGTTCAAAAGACATATAGAAGATCAAGCGGGAGGCAACCACACAAACATAAAAGATAAGTATTTGAGATGTTATTTGAAATAGTAAATGATATTGCTTGTATGCATATTTGTATTCCTAGAATATATCATGCTAAGTGTAAACATTCATAGAGCATTGAACAGTATACTACTAATATGCATATGATTGGTAAGTTGGACAAACATTCCATTGTTGCTTGTCTAGAATGAAACCTCTTTGCTGACATGCTGAGAGCTGTGCACACTCTCAATAGTATGTTCTGGTAGAGATGGAAGGCATCTAGATAGCCACTGTATGCATACAAGATATGGGAAAGTGTTGTGCCAAAGTATTGGTCAAAATAGTTACATAACTATGTAAATGATATCTGTATGCATAATAGGTTATCATGTCAATATGATTTGATGATTATGAAGTATTACTAATCATGTACTTAATTTTTATTTGTAGGAAAGATCATGATGAATGATGAACACTGAACAAGCGATGGATGTTCAAACAAAAGGATTTACAAATCAAACACACTATAGAAGGCTTGTGGCTAGAAAATTCTCTTAGAAAGAGGAAGAGAATCATGATAAGATGTTTGCTCCAAGTGGCTAGATAAGACCATTCTCTTAATGGTGTAATTAAAGAAGAAGTGTGAATCAGGTTCTGTATGGGTACCCAGGATCGATAATCAATTGATGAGCTTAATGATCACCATGGGTGATGAGGATCTCAACCTTTGCTACAAGGTTGAATATTGTTTCTATACACAGACGATATGGTGCAGAAAGGAACCAAAAGTTTGAATTTGTAACAATGTACTAACCAAAGCTCTACCGATCCAATGTACTAACCAAACCTCTACCTCAAATAAATTTTTCTGAGACAAACTTAATATAGTTCAGAAGGACCCTCCTCGAAAGGGGGAGTGATGTGATAACTCATGATGAGATTGCCTGCATCGATAGTGAGGTCGATAATGAGGATACCTATATTAGTGATGCCGACAAAGAGGTTGGTGGATGGTCCTTAGATAGGGTCAAAGGTGACAAGGGGATTGCATCATCCTTGAACATATGTTCTAAAGAAGAGCTGTAGACGTATGTCTTTGAGAATGAAGTCCTTGGTGGACATGATAGGATTGCATCATCCTCAAGAGAGCCGTAGACGTATGTCTTCGAGAATGAAGTTCTTGGTGAACATGTGAGGGGATTGGATCATCCCTGGACTTCAGTCCTAAAGAAGAGCCATAGACGTATGTCTTTGAGAATGAAGTCCTTGGTGGACATGATAGGATTGCATCATCCTCAAGAGATCCGTAGACGTATGTCTTCGAGAATGAAGTTCTTGGTGAACATGTGAGGGGATTGGATCATCCCTGGACTTCAGTCCTAAAGAAGAGCCGTAGACGTATGTCTTCGAGAATGAAGTTTTTGGTGAACATGTGAGGGGATTGGATCATCCCTGGACTTCAGTCCTAAAGAAGAGCCGTAGACGTATGTCTTCGAGAATGAAGTCCTTGGTGGACGGTTGAGGATTAAGTCATCCTTGGACGTAGTCCTAAATGTACAGTTGAGGATTAAGTCATCCTTGGACGTAGGTCCTAAATGTACGGTTGAGGATTAAGTCATCCTTGGACATAGGTCCTAAATGTACGGTTGAGGATTAAGTCATCCTTGGACGTAGGTCCTAAATGTACGGTTGAGGATTAAGTCATCCTTGGACGTGGTCCTAAATGTACGGTGGAGGATTAAGTCATCCTTGGACGTAGGTCCTAAATGTACGGTTGAGGATTAAGTCATCCTTGGACGTGGTCCTAAATGTACGGTTGAGGATTAAGTCATCCTTGGATGTAGGTCCTAAATGTACGGTTGAGGATTAAGTCATCCTTGGACGTAGGTCCTAAATGTACGGTTGAGGATTAAGTCATCCTTGGATGTAGGTCCTAAATGTACGGTTGAGGATTAAGTCATCCTTGGACGTTGGTCCTAAATGTACGGTTGTGGATTAAATCATCCTTGGACAGTAAATCCAGTAATTCCGAAAGGAAGGATAGTCCTAAATGAATTGAGTGGATTAAATCATCCTTGGACAGTAAATCGAGTAATTCCGAAAGGAAGGATAGTCCTAAATGAATTGAGTGGATTAAATCATCCTTGGACAGTAAATCCAGTAATTCCAAAAGGAAGGATAGTCCTAAATGAATTGAGTGGATTAAATCATCCTTGGACAGTAAATCCAGTAATTCCGAAAGGAAGGATAGTCCTAAATGAATTGAGTGGATTAAATCATCCTTGGACAGTAAATCCAGTAATTCCGAAAGGAAGGATAGTCCTAAATGAATTGAGTGGATTAAATCATCCTTGGACAGTAAATCCAGTAATTCCGAAAGGAAGGATAGTCCTAAATGAATTGAGTGGATTAAATCATCCTTGGACAGTAAATCCAGTAATTCCGAAAGGAAGGATAGTCCTAAATGAATTGAGTGGATTAAATCATCCTTGGACAGTAAATCCAGTAATTCCGAAAGGAAGGATAGTCCTAAATGAATTGAGTGGATTTAATCATCCTTGGACAGTAAATCCAGTAATTCCTAAAGGAAGGATAGTCCTAAATGAATTGAATGGATTAAATCATCCTTGGACAGTAAATCCAATAATTTTGAGAGGAAGGACAGTCCTAAATGAGATTGAGTGGACTAATAATCTTGTAAATAGATTGGGATTGCCTCATCCCTAGACATGGTGAGATGTCTTAAACTGATAAGGACTAATCATCCTGTAAATAGATTGGGATTGCCTCATCCCTAGACATGGTGAGATGTCTTAAAGTGATAAGGACTAATCATCCTATAAATAGATTGGGATTGCCTCGGCCCTAGACATGGTGAGATGTCTTAAGTGATAAGGACTAATCATCCAGTAAATAGATTGGGATTGCCTCGTCCCTAGACATGGTGAGGTGTCTTAAAGTGATAAGGATTGATCATCCTGTAAGTTGATCTGGATTGCATCATCCATGGACATGAGAGTTGTCTTAAACTGAGAGGGACTGATCATCCCGTAAGCGTATCAGGATTGTATCATCCTTGGACCTATGTCCTAAAGTGAGAGGGATTGATCATCCCGTAATTGGATCTTGTGTGTTGCAGGGTATGCTGCTATTGTGTATACTTGTATTGATGAGGATACTTGTATTGATGATGTGTATACTTGTATTGATGAGGATACTTGTATTGATGATGTGTATACTTGTATTGATGAGGATACTTGTATTGATGATGTGTATACTTGTATTGATGAGGATACTTGTATTGATGATGTGTATACTTGTATTGATGAGGATACTTGTATTAATGATATTTATACTTGTATTGATGATGTTGTTGATCGTGATGATCTAGATGATGATGTTATTGATCGTGATGATCTAGATGATGATGCTGCTGATCGTGATGATCTAGATGACGATGCTGCTGATCGTGATGATCTAGATGACGATGTTGTTGATCGTGTGATGACGATGCTGATGATCGTGTGATGACGATGCTGATGATCGTGTGATGACGATGCTGATGATCGTGTGATGACGATGCTGATGATCGTGTGATGACGATGCTGATGATCGTGTGATGACGATGCTGATGATCGTGAGATGACGATGCTGATGATCGTGTGATGACGATGCTGATGATCGTGAGATGACGATGCTGATGATCGTGTGATGACGATAATCGTGAGGATCCAAATGATGATATTGTTGTAGCTGTTCAAGTGCTACAGAAGATAAAGACTCAATACTGAAGATGTCGATGTTCTAGTATTGAAGATGTTCCAGTAACTGCTTGAGTTACTGATGATGTTGAGAAAGCTTCCAATGATTTATAGATGTATCATGTATGATGTTGATGACTCCTTGCTCGTGCAGATGTTGTTATAATATCCTTCTCGTTAAGGGGGAGTGTTGAGATATTGTAACTTCAAAGAATATTATATTTGTACTTTATTATTCCGGAGATGTTTCATTCCTCCGTGAAGATCTTATTGTATATCCGGAGATGTTTATTCCTCCGTCGGAATGTGGTAACTCGGGTTATTAGACTTCCCTAGTGGGGGTCGGCCCTGTATATGTTATGTGGGTCAAAGGGTTATTAGACCACCCTAGAGGGGTCGGCCCAGTCAGTTGTAGTGGGGTATTTAACCCATTGGTTAAATACGAGCCTACGTGTACCTGTGTAAAATACATGTCAGTGTAGTGTATAAATAGAGGAGGTGTGTTCCTCATTTGACATATACACTCACTTGAGAAAGGAGCACTTGTGGAGGAGAGGTCTGCTATGGTGGAGGAGGAGATCATATCTTTGGTTTGCATCTTTGTGTATTGCTGGTCATCTATATTGAGGAAGCTTTACTGGGTTTTCTACCCCATGAGGGTTTCCCGGGATAAATCTGTGTCTCTTGTGTTTATGCTATGCTTGTTGTTTCTTCAGTGATCCTGTATATGCTATTATTGTGAAATGGAATGAAATGCTGCTATTTTCAGTCTTAGCATATTAAATATTAACAAAAATAACTCCAACTAGCTATTGCAAACTATGTGGCAACCTCCATGCCAAAAACTGAGGAAGAGGCCATCCTAATGGCCAATAATTTCGACCTTATTTATCCACAATCTGGACACTTGTACACCATCCTTCCCAATGCCCCTCGGCATCGGTCATTGGATCCTACACCTACAAATTCATCACATTCGGTGGATGGTATTATCATTTCCATTTCCCAACAAAGAAATTTTCCTCCTCCTCCTACTTCGGCACCATTTAACAAGGTACCTCAGTACCCACTTCTCCCTCTCGTGTCGGCACCCCCTGCTTCTGTACCAACTCCTGCACTTGGTCAATTCTAGTATGGACCCTATAGTCCTACTTATTCCAATGATATCCAAGAAACAAAGATACCTGCTATAACATCCTGAAAATACCAAAATATTTTTTTTTTTATAATAGCATTAATTATCTAAGTCATTTAATGCGGAACATACAAATTAATTTGAGATCTTAACTAAGATAATCAATGATGATGACACGTCATAAATCTCAATTTAGTAAGATATAATTGTAATTACTACTTTAACTTTAAACGGATGTTAAACTCCTTAACAAAAGATCTTTTCAAACTCATGCATAAGAATACAATTTTACTCATTTGCTTAAGTTCTAAATGAAATTACATGCTGTACACTGCTTGTATTATTATGAAATTCTGAATGAAGTGCTGACAATTTTTTTTGTGTGATGACGAAGGGGTCCTACGAGGAACCCTGGAGCTTACTTAGCTACGTTTAGCTAAGGCTTTTGAATCTTATTTCCATGTGCAGACTACAGGTAAGAAATCCTACAAGACGTCATAAAATAAGTGTACTTGTTTTCTTCAATTCATTGGCAAAGCATAAAGCTAGATACTTCTCTGCGACACTAGTGACTGGAGGTATGGATACTTGGTTTAAAATCGAGTTTGTTTGTTGGATTTCAAAAATATTTAGTGTAACAAGTCATCTCGTCCAAGTACTTGTCATAATGTTGCAATCAAAATAGTACTACAAGCCTAAAGACAATGCTATTAGGAACTTATAGGAATAGTATTGTATCTTTGAACAAAGCTTAGAATATTCTAACTCATGTATTTAACTAATGATTACACAACTATCATATCTAAAGCATAATGACTAGCGTTTGTATTGAGAATGTAGCTTCCAAGTATATCTCATCAATATTTAAACTATATTTGTGATGATACAAAGGTCTTTGCATTACATGGATAAACAAATGGAAGTGATCGTAATTATAGTATTTATGCTATGAGTTAGCATTATAGACTTCATTCTAATGCTTATTTGAAACTATAGAAACGAGTAGACATATTTTTATAAATATGAAGCATCTACATATGATGTTACATGTAATTCAAACGTTACCATGTCTAGCTTTGAACTAAATTAAAAATATGCATTGCAAATATATATGCAATAATATGGATTTGATATGCAAACAAAATAAATTCACTATGCAAACCAAAATGAATTCAATATGCAAACAATACGAATTCACGATATGGTTAAACTTTAGCAATGACTTGAAATTATTATAATGTAACTATCCTTTGAAAAGAATTAAGGCTAAGGTTATGGAGAAAACTATGCTATACGACCTAGCTTTTGTTCTAAGTGTTGATAGCACCAGTAGCTATATCCACCCGAATCTCGGTATTGAAGTAATGAGTTAAAGGTTAATAAATGCTCCACTGCAGGTTGACAGGGTTACTATCAAGATTTTAATGCTCTGTCCGAACTCCACAATGGGTAGAGTTGTTGTCAACCCACGCAGCCCATCCACATGAATCTTGCTTTAAAACAATAATTGGAATCCTAGCTAGACATGACTATTCTATTGTCTCTCCTTCGAGCTATACATGGTAAAGATCATTAGCATGCACTATTGGCAACGTCGTGATTGCTTGTAATTAAGAGGTATTAATGCAAGAATTCTCGGCTTTCAACGTAGCAGTGTTGGCACTCTTCTTACCCATTGATCACCCCAGATCTGAACCGTTGATTGTGGAACCCTAGCTTCGTTATAAGTAGTGGCATGAAATTATCTGTCTTTCATTGTTAAGCTAGGTTGAGGCCGACAGGTTGACCAAAAATTCTGGGGTTGAAGGAAAAACTCTGCCAGGGTTTCGACCCGGTGACCCGTGAGAACTATTTTCTGATTAAGTTATAGGCTTGGCTTCGTTCCATAGAGACACAATGCAACAAATTGAAGATTGGTTTCCTGGTAGTTGCTAAGAATAGTTTTTACAGTCTAACCTTCAGCTCTTTTCAAAATATGGTGATGTCTTCTTGGTAGTTATAGGATTTTATCCTTTTGCACTTGAGCCACGCTACCAAAATAGTGATGGAGTTTCTTTTGCCAGGGTAATGAATATAATTCAGACTAAGTTCGATTCTCCTGAGGATGAGAATGGTCTTCAGAGTTGCTGTCACAAATCAATGTGTTTCGTCGTTTACTGGTGTAGTGTGTCTATGCTCCAAAGTATCATTTTGTTTTTAGAGGTAAGTGTTTTTGTATCAGTGACTTAATACCGCAATGTTGTTTCAAAAATGCAGTTCCTTGTTTTAACCTTTCATCAAATGTTTTCTGCTAGTACCCACGATCGTATGAGGCTTGTAATGAAAAGGTTTGGAGAGAGGAATGTTGCTATGACTTTCCTGGTAAGCTCCGGTGGTTCTCAAAACCTCGTAGGGCCTTTGATAGTGTTTTCTGTGTGTCGAGAGTTGAAGTCCTTCGACTTGTTTCAGTGATGGCCGAAAGTGAAAGTTTCTAAGTTTGTCTTGAAGATTCAAATGTACAGAGGGTAACCTCTCAGTATTTTTGTAACCACTTGGCTAAAATATTCCTAGCCGTGTAATTGATGGGATCTTGGTTCTTGTTTTTGTGTTAAAATAGTCCAGGGTAAAACCTTGTGTAGTTCGGTTGTTCCACAGTCTTGGTTTTAAAGGTTTTCTTTTAAAAAAAAAAGATAACCCTTTTGAAACTTGGGAACCTTTCATGGCCGTCCTATAATTTTCTATTATAAATTTTGAATGGCAGCTAAGAACTGAGGATTCTTTTACATTTAAACAACAACTTGTTTTTCTTTTGCAAAGGATGGTTATGTGTTTAAAATGATGGGTAATAAAACTTGTGTAATTGTGTATAAAATGTTTCGAGACCCGATGTTCGACTGTAAAGTTGTTTCTAAACTCCATCTTCATTGTTTTGCTACACAAGTGTGGCAGGTTGAAGAGATAGTTTGACTGTTATATGTTTTATGCCTTCAAATTCTAGTTCGTTTTACGAAAGAAAAACCCTACCTGAAGCTTCTGAATACTATCTGGTTTTGTACTAAGTTTTTGTATTGTGTTAAAATATTTCGATAAAGTACAAGGGTTCTTACTAGGGTTAATAAAAGAAAAGTTTAGGATTTAGCCATAAAATACTTGTGCAAAAACAACGAAGGACTGTATAAAAAAATTCTAGGTTTTAGAAGAATAAAACCATAGGGTTTGATACTATTTGAAAATTTTCGATATTGAAACAAAAGCATAAGTAATGTGAAAATAATATATATGGATATTTTTTTTAAATCGATACAAAACTAATTCTTTGAAAATATAGTTGTATTGTAAACAATCTATGACAATGCGAGAAAATGAAAAGTATTTGTTCAAAACCAAAATTGTATGGAAATAAATTGCAGCTGTTATATTTTTGTAAAATGCAATTACTTTGGAAATATATATATAAACTATTTAATATTGATTGCATTTGTTTGCTATTTGAAAAGAATAGAGATAAGAGGAAAATATATGACTGCACATAAATTAACTATGCTCTCTTTCAAGTATTAACAAAAGAGTTCTATGTTACTGTCAATGCTATACAGTAATTTTTGCTATGTTTAAATATATAACAAAATTCTAAAAAGAACACTTACTGTAAATATTTGTCTAATCAATGGAAAATCTACCCATCTCTTATCTATTATTTAATTTGCTTCTCTATACTAGAGTACTATGCAAAGAATAGCATGGGAAAAATATAGAGATGATTATCTAATCAAAAAAATTCCAAATCTTTATTATCCAAAATCAAACATAGATCAGAAAATAAATTCTTTTACTAAACAGAGTTGATAATTCTACTAAATAGAAACATTGAACTGCAAAAAATAGGAACAACAAAACCTGGTTAACTGTAGGGAAACAAACAGCCCAAGGAGCCTATTCCACCCAACCAATTCCTGAAGACAGCCAAGTACTTGCCTTAGGACCCCTAAGCCTGTTCATTGAACCACCAGGAGGAAGAAACTTAGAAACTTAGGCTCTCCACTTGTAATAGTAATAGTTATCCAATCTTAAAGAATTAGCAGTCAAAAGGGACTTGCACCAGCACCTCTGGTTCTCCTTCTCAGAATAATTTGTAGACTTACAATTGCACTCTCACATAGCCTCCCTATTCGAATATCTCAGTGATCACCTGATGCACATGAGGAATATTTCTGTAGAAATATTGTGTAAGAGCTGCCTGCTCAATTCGAATTTTCCTTATGTAGGCTGCCTAGGCCTTTCAATTGTTAACTGGTCATTAAATGAGCTGCCTACTCACTCCCTCCACCTGGGGGATAATGCCACAATTGTAGGGGTAGTTGTCCCATAACCAACAGCAAGTGGTGAAGTGCAATTCCTGCCATCTATCCCATGACTTCTAATAGCTTCCATTCCTCCTAGTGGGTCAGTGAACACTCATTTAACAGTTCCCTTGGGTGTTTGTCTCCTACTTTTATTTATTAAATAATAATAATTCAGTAATTACATTCATCCTTGACCAAACCTGGTCATAATTACAAAACTTTGTAATTAAAATTTAACATAAAGTATTTTTCCTATAAAATAATAATTTCAGAATTTGGGTAGGTGACATACACCCCCCCTTAAATCTCAACATCATCCTCGCTGTTGGTCAATCACTCTCTGAGTGTTCCTAAAACAGAGTTGGGTATGCTGCCTGCATACTACTCTCCAACTCCCAGGTTGCCTCTTCCGGGATAAGGTGCTTCCACTGCACCTTCACTTGCCCAATGGTGCGATTCCAGAGCAGAGTTTCCCTCCTTTTGAGTATATAGTCCGGTTCCACCTGAAAATCGTCATCTTGTCCCACCTGTACATCATTCCAGTTTACAACATGAGTAACATCGTGTACATACTTCTTTAAAAATGATATATGAAAAACATTATGTATTTTTAAATTTGGTGGCAAAGCTAGTTGGTATGCCACTCATCCAACCCTGGACAATATTTCGAAAGGACCACAATACCTGGGTGCCAACTTGGGACAACTTCCCAATTTCAATGAACTCTTTTTCGGTCTTACCTTGACGAACACATGTTCACCAACCTGGAACTCTTTATGAATCCTTTTTAAATCTGCTTGACTCTTTTGTCTATCTTGGACAACCTTTAAATTTCCTTGTACCTGTTTCACAATTAGTTCTAACTCCTGCAACAATTCAGGTCCTAAAACAACTCTATTTACTGGGTCATTCCAAGAAATAGGTGTATCACATTTCCTACCATAAAGAATTTCAAATGGGATAAGTCTGGATGATGCATGATAATGGTTATTATATGCAAATTCTGTTAAATGCAAGTAGTCTCCCACTTACCAGGTTGATCCTTAACATACATTCTCAGTAAGTCTTCTAAAACTTGATTCACCCTTTCCGTCTATCGATCCGTTTGTGGATGAAATGTTGTGCTGAAATTTAAGGTTGTATTCAACCCTTTAAACAAAGATCTCCAAAAGTTTGCAGTAAATTTAGAGTCACGATCTGAAATTATAAATTTCGGTATACCATGAAGTCGAAAAATCTATTTCATGAAGATTTCTACAATGTCTGGAGCCTTATGAGTAGTCTTCACAGGTATAAAGTGTGCTGCTTTGCTCAGTTTGTCTACTATCACCATGATAGAGTCATTTTGTTTCTGATTTTTGGGTAGTCCAGTAATAAAGTCTATGCTTATCACTTCCCATTTCCAACTCGGTATAGGTAATGGTTGCAACAATCCGGCGGGATGTTGGTGTTCAACTTTCACTTTTTGACAATCCAAACATTTGGCTATGTACTCTGCTACTTCATTTTTCCTTTTGGGCCAATAGTATTCTTTCCTTAGCATAGTAAGGGTCTTCTGATAACCTGGATGGCCAGAGTAATGGCTTTTGTGCATCTCATTTAAAATTAGAATTTTTACCTCTGGTATGTTGGGTACATACAATCTGTTTTTGTATAGCAATAATCCATTTTCCTTCATTCTGAAATCTGCCATAGAATTTTCAAAATTGTTTTTTGCTGTCTTTTCCTTTAATTTTTTGTGTTCTTCATCAGTTTCACTCCTTTCAAGGATCTGATTTTCTAAATCTATTGAGTAAGTACTGATGGATGAAATAAAATTCAGTTTTGCTTTACGACTCAATGCATCTGCAACCTCGTTCTCTTTCCCTTTAATATGCTAAATTTCGAAATCATACTCACTTAAGAAAGTTAACCATCTAGCTTGTCTAGCGTTCAGATTTGTCTGATCTAATAAATATTTCAGACCCATGTTGTCTGTCAATAAGGTAAATTTTCTGCCAATAAGGTGGTGATGCCGCATTTTTAAAGCATGAATTACTGCTAATAACTCTAAATCATAAGTGGAATAATTCTTCTCATGTATTTTCAGCTTTCTAGATTCGTATGCCACAGCATGTCCTTCTTGTGTTAGGACTCCACCAAGTTTGTCATTACAAGCATCTGTGCAAACTATAAAATATTTATTAGGATCTACTATTCTTAGAATAGGTGTTGTAGTCAACAATTCCTTATAACTTCTTAAAACTATCAGAACATTTATGATCCCACACAAATTTCTTCCCTTTCTTCTGCAAGCAGGTTATGGGGTTTGCAATCTTTGAAAAATCCTCTATAAATTTTCTATAATATCCAGTAATACCCATAAATGATCTTACATCCGACACATCCTTAGGAACCGGCCAATCATTAATGGCTTTTATCTTGTCGGGGTCAACCGAGATTCCTTCTTTAGAAATTATGTGTCCTAAATAATGAATTTTGTCCTTGTGGAAGTCACACTTATTAAACTTAGCGTATAGTTGATGATCTCTCAGAACTTGTAAAATAATCCGTAGATGTTCATCATGCTCTTCTTTGCTTTTAGAATACACTAAAATTTCATCTATAAACACAACATCAAACTTATATAAGTATTTGTGCAGAAGATTGTTCATTAAACACATAAATATAGCCGGGGCATTAGTCAATCCAAATGGCATAACTACGAACTCGTAATGTCCATATCGAGTTCTGAAAGCTGTCTTGAAAATATCTTCATCCTTAACCCGCACTTGATGATATCCTGACCTTAGATCAATCTTTGAAAATATCGTTGCTCCACGTAGCTGATCAAATAGATCGTCTATGCGGGGCAACGGATATCGATTCTTGATTGTCATATTATTAAGCTGGCGATAATCTATGCACAGTCTTAGGGTTCCATCTTTCTTCTTAACAAATATAACAGGTGCTCCCCAAGGAGACACGCTGGGTCTTATATAATTCTTATCAATCAGTTCCTTCAACTGTGATTTCAATTCGTTTAATTCCAGTATATTCATCCTATATGGAGCTTTAGAGTTTGGTACTAAACCTGGTATTAACTCGATGGTAAAATCCAAATCTCTTTTAGGAGGTAATCTTGGAATCTCCTTAGGAAAAACATCCTTGAAATCCTTTAGGACAGATATGTCTTCTAATTTCAGTTTGTCCTCTTTACAAATAAACTCATCATTTACTACATTTACTGCAAACAACTGACATCCTTTCCTAACTTCCCTTTTAACTTGCATGGTTGAAATCTGTCTAAGGGTTACCTTTCTTGGAATACCTTTTACTTCTACAGTTTTTCCCTCATCATTTAAACACGTAAAAAAAATTTCATAACAGTTCAGAATGACATGATGGGATTCTAACCAGTCCATTCCGATTATAATATCATAGGATCCTAAAGGTAAAATATTCAACTTGATTTGTGTCTTTAACTGATTCATGGATAAAGCACAACTTTCAATAAAATCTGATACTTTCCTCTTTGTTCCAGTTGCCAGTCTAACTAACCAATATTTGCTGAACTTTTTTGTTTTTAATTTAAGACTTTCCACAATATCTGGTGATATATAACTTAAGCTAGCACCTGGGTCAATTAAAACAGTAGTAGGATGATTTTGTAGCATACCTTCAATCTCTACCATAGAGATTTGATGATCTGCTTTCCTGTTGTCGAGTGCTGCATTGATTCTGGGCATCTCCCTCGCCACATCTCCAACAGTAGGTTCAGTCCGAATAGAGTGAATGTTGTTAGCTCTCCGCTTCCTCTTAGGACATTCTAATGCATAGTGAGGACCTTGACACTTGAAACATTTGATAGGTGCCTTTTGTTCATTGGTCCTGGTATTATTGGGAGCATTCCTGGGTGCTATAGAATTCTGCTGTTGACTGTTTCTGAAATTATTTCCTTGAAAATTTCGATTCTGAAAATTTTTCTTTTGGAAACCGGAATTCCCACTGAACCTAAAATTTTTCTTTTTCAGTGCAAAATTGTTGGGCTTATGACTTTTCCAGTTTGAAATTCCTTCTCTTTTCCGATTAGTGTCATAACAGAAAAATGCCTTTCTCATAGCCTCTTCCAAGGTTTTTGGACTGTCATACTCGATTCTGTCCTTAATATTGAAAGGTAGACAGCTCAAGTATCTTTGAATTTTCGATTTTTATTCCACGAGATATGGTACATATCTCAACAAGTTCAGAAATTTACTATTCATTTCCTTCATGTTCATACTTCCCAGCTTTAAATCGTAGAATTCTTTGGATTTTTCTTCATAGTGCTATTCAGATAAAAATTTCTTCTTGAAGTATTGTTTAAAAGTACTCCAGTTTACATCCTTATCCTTGATACCCTTTACTCTTTTGATGTCCTACCACCAAATATCCACTTTTTCAGTCAAGTTATATATAGCCATTTTTACTTTCAAGGATTCTGAATAGTTATAAATCTGAAAATATTTCTTCATGTCGGATAGCCATGCTTCAGCTGTCTCGCCCTTCTCAGTTTCTCCATTGAAATTTGGAGGTCTAATCTTTTTGAACTCCCCAGAAATCTGTTCATACTCTTTATGGCTTTTCTTTTTGGGTTTGTAATCTCCTTTACTACTATTGCTTGAATAGTTACGTTTCTTTTTACGTACTTCAATAGCATCTCCTGATGATGTTGAACTGTTGTTCACATCATCGGTTTTCATTTTCTTACTTTTGTTACCATGAGGCAGATCCTCAACCTTGGAGATATCTTCATTATCTATCTCCTACTCATCAATTGGGCACTATTCAAACAGCACTTGGTTTAACTCTTCTTGTGCCTTCAGAATTCTTTCATTGTCTTGTTTCACAGATCTAATTTTTGCCTTTAATTCCTGAAACGCATGTAACAATTCTGACGAATTGTCATTCAATTCACCATGGCCTTCTTCTACATAGTGTTGTCCCGAACTATGGTTGTTTGGTTGAAATCTGTCTTCTACATGTTCAGCTGAGTTCTTCATACCTGTAACTTAAAATAATTTCTGTATAACACAATAGTTTAAATTTTAATTAGTACGATTTTCAACTGTAATAAAATTTTCTGTTGCGTGTTCTTGGACCTTTTTCAGGCCTAGAGTTCGAACATAAGCTCTAATACCACATGTAACATCCCGAAAATACCAGAATAAAAAAAAAAATTATAATAGCATTAATTATCTAAGTCATTTAATGCGGAACATACAAATTAATTTGAGATCTTAACTAAGATAATCAATGATGATGACACGTCATAAATATCAATTTAATAAGATATAATTGTAATTACTACTTTAACTTTAAACGGATGTTAAAATCCTTAACGAAAGATCTTTTCAAACTCATGCATAAGAATACAATTTTATTCATTTGCTTAAGTTCTAAATGCAATTACATGCTGTACACTGCTTGTATTATTATGAAATTATGAAAGAAGTGCTGATAGTTTTGTTTGTGTGATGATGAAGGGGTCCTACGAGGCACCCTGGAGCTTACTTAGCTACGTTTAACTAAGGCTTTTGAATCTTATTTCCATGTGAAGACCGTAGGTAAGAAATCCTACAAGACGTCATAAAATAAGAGTACTTGTTTTCTTCAATTCATCGTCAAAGCATAGAGCTAAATACTTCTTTGCAACACTGGTGACTCGAGGTATGGATACTTGGTTTTAAATCGAGTTTGTTTGTTGGCTTTCAAAACTCTTTAGTGTAAGAAATCATCTCGTCCAAGTACTTGTCAAAATGTTGCAATCAAAACAGTACTACAAACCTAAAGACAATGCTATTAGGAACTTATAGGAATAGTATTGTATCTTTGAACAAAGCTTAGACTATTCTAACTCATGTATTTAACTAATGATTACACAACTATCATATCTAAAGCATAATGACTAGTGTTTGTATTGAGAATGTAGCTTCCAAGTATATCTCGTCAATATTTAAACTATATTTGTGATGATACAAAGGTCTTTGCGTTACATGGCTAAACAAATGGAAGTGATCGTAATTATAGTATTTATGCTATGAGTTAGCATTATAGACTCCATTCTAATGCTTATTTGAAACTATAGAAATGAGTAGACATATTTTTATAAATACTAAGCATCTACATAATATGTTGACATGTAATTCAAACGTTACCATGTCTAGCTTTGAACTAAATTAAAAATATGCACTGCAAATATATATGCAATAATATGGATTTGATATGCAAACAAAATAAATTCACTATGCAAACCAAAATGAATTCAATATGCAAACAATATGAATTCAATATGGTTAAACTTTAGCAATAACTTGAAATCATTACGTAATGTAACTATCCTTTGAAAAGAATTAAGACTAAGGTTATGGAGAAAACTATGCTATACGACCTAGCGTTTGTTGTAAGTGTTGATAGCACCAGTAGCTGTATCCACCTGAATCTCGGTATTGAAGTAATGAGTTAATGGTTAATAAATGCTCCACTGCAGGTTGACAGAGTTACGATCAATATTTTAATGCTCTGTCCGAACTCCACAATGGGTAGAGTTGTTGTCAACCCACGTAGCCCATCCACGTGAATCCTGCTTTAAAACAATACTTGGAATCCTAGCTGTACATGACTATTCTATTGTCTCTCCTCCGAACTGTACATGGTAAAGATCATTAGCATGCACTATTGGCAACGTCGTGATTGCTTGTTATTAAGAGGTATTAATGCAAGAATTCTCGACTTTCAACGTAGCAGTGTTGGTACTCTTCTTACCTGTTGATCACACCAGATCTGAACTGTTGATTGTGGAACCCTAGCTTCGTTATAAGTAGTGGCATGAAATTCTCTGTCTTTCATTGTTAAGCTAGGTTGAGGCCGACAGGCTGCCCAAAAATTCTAGGGTTGAAGGAAAAACTCTGCTAGGGTTTCAACCTGGTGACCTGTGAGAAGTATTTTCTAATTAAGTTACAGGCTTGGCTTCGTGCCATAGAGCCACAATGCAACAAATTGAAGATTGGTTTCCTGGTAGTTGCTGAGAATAGTTTTTACAGTCTAACCTTCGACTCTTTTCAAAAGATGGTGATGTCTTCTGGGTAGTTATAGGATTTTAGCCTTTTGCACTTGAGCCATGCTACCACAATAGTGATGGGGTTTCTTTTGCTAGGGTAATGAATATAATTCAAACTGAGATCGATTCTCCTGAGGATGAGAATGGTCTTCAGAGTTGCTGTCACAAATCAATGTGTTTCGTCGTTTACTGGTGTAGTGTGTCCATGCTCCGAAGTATCATTTTGTTTTTAGAGGTAAGTGTTTTCGTATCAGTGACTTAATACCGCAATGTTGTTTCAAAAATGCAGTTCCTTGTTTTAGCCTTTCATCAAATGTTTTCTGCAGGTACCCACAATCGTATGAGGCTTGTAACGAAGAGGTTTGTTGAGAGGAATGTTGCTATGACTTTCCTGGTAAGCTCCGGTGGTTCTCAAAACCTCATAGGGCCTTTGATGGTGTTTTTTGTGTGTCGAGAGTTGAATTCCTTCAACTTGTTTCAGTGATGGCCGAAAGTGAAAGTTTCTAAGTTTGTCTTGAAGATTCAATTGTACAGAGGGTAACCTCTCAGTCTTTTTGTAACCACTTGGCTAAAAGATGCCTGGCCGTGTAATTGATGGGGTCTTGGTTCTCGTTTTTGTGTTAAAACAGTCCAGGTAAAACCTTGTGTAGTTTGGTTGTTCCACAGTCTCGGTTTTAAAGGTTTTCTTTTATAAAAAAAAAAGATAACCCTTTTGAAAGTTGGGAACCTTTCATGGTCATCCTATAATTCTCTGTTATAAATTTTGAATGGAAGCTAAGAACCGAGGATTCTTTTACATTTAAACAACGACTAGTTTTTCTTTTGCAAAGGATGGTTATGTGTTTAAAATGATGGGTAATAAAACTTGTGTAATCGTGTATAAAATGTTTCGAGACCCAATGTTCAACTGTAAAGTTGTTTCTAAACTCCATCTTCATTGTTTTGCTACACAAGTGTGGCAGGTTGAAGAGAGAGTTTGACTATTATATGTTTTATGCCTTCAAATTCTAGTTTGTTTTACGAAAGAAAAACCCTACCTGAAGCTTCTGAATACTATATGGTTTTGTACTAAGTTTTTGTATTATGTTAAAATATTTTGATAAAGTACAAGGGTTTTTACTAGGGTTAAGAAAAGAAAATTTTAGGATTTATCCATAAAAGACTTGTGCAAAAACAACGAAGGACTGTATAAAAAATTTCTAGGGTTTAGAAGAATACAACCATAGGGTTTGATACTATTTGAAAATTTTTGATATTGAAACAAAAGCATAAGTAATGTGAAAATAATATATATGAATATTTGTTTTAAATTGATACAAAACTAATTCTTTGAGAATACAGTTGTATTGTAAACAATCTATGACAATGCGAGAAAATGAAAAGTATTTGTTCAAAACCAGAATTGTATGGAAATAAGTTGCAGCTGTTATATTTTTGTAAAATGCAATTACTTTGGAAATATATATATAAAATATTTAATATTGATTGCATTTGTTTGCTATTTGAAAAGAATAGAGATAAGAGGAAAATATATGACTGTATAGAAATTAACTATGCTCTCTTTCAAGTATTAACAAAAGAGTTCTATGTTACTGTCAATGCTATACAGTAATTTTTGCTATGTTTAAATATATAACAGAATTGTAAATAGAACACTTACTCTAAATATTTGTCTAATCAATGGCAAATCTGCCCATCTCTTATCTATTATTTAATTTTATTCTCTATACTAGAGTACTATGCAGAGAACAGCATGGGAAAAATATAGAGATGATTATCTAATCAAAAAAATTTCAAATCTTTATTATCCAGAATCAAACATAGATCAGAAAATAAATTCTTTTACTAAACAGAGTTGATAATTCTACTAAACAGAAACATTGAACTGCAACAAATAGGAACAGTAAAACCTGTTTAACTGTAGGGAAACAAACAGCCCAAGGAGCCTATTCTAC
This sequence comes from Larix kaempferi, assembly GCA_027924585.1. Taxonomy (NCBI): domain Eukaryota; kingdom Viridiplantae; phylum Streptophyta; class Pinopsida; order Pinales; family Pinaceae; genus Larix; species Larix kaempferi. Next base: position 9,176,945 of record BSBM01000289.1, on the reverse strand, counting down.
CCAACCAATTCTTGAAGACAACCAAGTACTTGCCTTAGGACCCCCGAGCCTATTTACTGAACCACCAGGAGGAAGAAACATAGAAGCTTAGGCTCTCCACTTGCAGTACCAATAGTTATCCAGTCTTAAATAATTAGCAGTCAAAAGGGACCTGCACCAGCACCTCTGGTGCTCCTTCTCAGAATAATTTGCAGACTTACAGTTTCACTCTCACATAGCCTCCCTATTCGAATCTCTCAGTGATCACCTGATGCACATGAGGAATATTTCTGCAGAAATATTGTGTAAGAGTTGCCTGCTCAATTCGAATTTTCCTTATGTAGGCTGCCTAGGCCTTGCAGTTGTTAACTGATCATTAAATGAGCTGCCTGCTCACTCCCTCCACCTGGGGGATAATGCCACAATTGTAGGGGTAGTTGTCCCATAACCAACAGCTAGTGGTGAAGTGCAATTGCTGCCATCTGTCCCATGCCTTCTAATAGATTCCATTCCTCCTAGTGGGTCAGTGAACACTCATTTAACAGTTCCCTTGGGTGTTTGTCTCCTACTTTTATTTATTAAATAATAATAATTCAGTAATTACATTCATCCTTTACCAAACTTGGACATAATTAAAAAAAAATTGTAATTAAAATTTAACATAAAGTATTTTGCCAATAAAATAATAATTTCAGAATTTGGGTAGGTGATACCTACACTCCCAATGGCACAAGCTGCTCCTACATACATATCATATGGAGCACAAACAACATTTATCCCATTGTCGGGGTATAACTCTTACTACCCATTTCCATGTCCTCCTGGTTCTTCCCCCATACCACATTTGGGGTTAATTTGGTTCGGCCTTCTTTCGCTCAACAAGCTTAATAGTTTGAGCAATTGAACACCACAAACCCCAAAAAACCTCAAAATGATGGGAAGAAGAAGGGAAAAAACAAACAAAACTAGCAACAGGGGCAAGGGGGAAATCCTCGTCCCCAGCAAAACTAGAACCCGGGTGTAATATCCCGATTTTGACCCTATTGCATTAAAATTGTAAATGATGTAAATATTGTTATTAATCATGGTGAGGAGCTCAAGGCCAAGGCCCTGCCATCAATTTATCATTTCATGTATTGGAAATTAAAATAGATGCATATGGTTCTTGTGCTAGGCATGCACAATGTAAATTAATACATCATGTAAATACAAATTTTAATGAAAAACACACAACTAGCTATGCAATGCAACAAAGAGATGGGGGCATGATTTCACAAGGAATAGGGAAGGAAATTATTCAAACCCTTAAGCCAATGGTGCTAACCCATGTGGCAATGAGAAAACCCATAAACCCTCAACTACCCATTTTGGCTTATGCACCCAATCATTAAATTCTTCCAAGAGTTGGTTGAGGCAGTTAATTCCTTGGGAGTGGAGAGGTATGGCAGCCAATTTCGGTATGGGAAAGCCATCAACCTGGGAAATCGAAATTTGTCTCCTTGGGCATGAAAAGACCCAAGCCATTCTGAACCCATAGCCTCTGCCCTCTCATGCAGTCTGAGCTAGCTGGGATTTCTCCATCATGTTTTTCACCATTTTTCCTGCATTTTCCATGCCTGGGAACTCGTTTTTGCTTTACACAGTGGCTGGGAGAGGAGGACCACGATTTGGGGCTATTATGGAGGTCGTTTTTTCCCCAGAATGTCCATGGATGTTTTTCTGAAATCGAATTTGGCTTCCCAGGGTTGTTCCCCATCTTCCATTTTTGTTTTTGAGTTTCCCACATTTTTCTGAAGCTAATGAAAACCCCATCTTTGGGCATCTCACTGTATAAACATTTCTTCATGCCCAGCACTTGTACTTTTGTTGTTATGTGCATCCATCCCTGTTTTGGTTTGAACCTGTGAGCAAGAAATTTGGAGTGGTAGTGGACAGAATTGGCTTGATAAACCTAGTGGGGAAAATAACCTCTGAAGAAGATCAAGAGGGCTTTGGCTACTTTTCTATGCACACCCTGAGAGCACTAGAAAGGAAGGTATGGCTTGAGGGACTGTGTAGCAGTGAAGATAATAGTTCCTTGTGTTGGGTGTGTAGGCATTGTGGGTGCCAAGATAGATAGATATTGTGGAGGTATCCATGGCTCTGTGCTTGAGCTCACTAGCTTAGCAATTCTTCCTTTCCATTTCCTAGCAGCCTGATAAACCCAATTGCAAATTGGTTGGGTGCATTTTGGTGTGTGTTTGGATATGTGTAAGTATGTTGTTCCCTAGTTCCTTGTAGAAATCATGCCCAGCTCGGGGGTGGTAGTTGTATCAAGGGATTGATAAGCACAACTAGCCTATGGTTGGGTGGAACATTGCAGATGCATAGCTGGTTTCTCAGGGACTACTTGTTTTAAGATAATTACTCTCATGTGCTAATTCTGTATTGTTTTAATTGATGAATGACATGAATATCTTGAATGTATGATGGATGTGTAACAGAGTTTAATTCTGCTGTGTTTTCAAATATTTATGCATTTGCACTTGTCCATCTTCATTTTATATGAATGCTTGTAGATGATTCTAAATTCCGCTGTGTTTAATTACAATATGCACATGTATATGTCTTCTTATCAATGATTTTTACTTATGAGTCAGTGTCATGTTCTCTCCCATGCTGGTATAATGGGAGGGTACGTGATAGTGTGGTATCAGAGCCATAGGCTATAGCATTGGGCCTCTATGGGCCAAATATGATCATAGTTACAAGGGAAGATCCCCTTCTAAACACCATAGATTACCATGTTGGGACTAAATAGTTTGCAGAGCTTATGGTTCAACACTGAGGCTGTTGGGCCGACATCCACACAACAGATTAGGAAAATATGATTTTGTGTGTTGTGCATGGGGCATGTTGTTGTGTGTTGGTTGTTGTTTGTTGCTAATTGTTGTGCATATGAGATAACGCATTATGTGCTTGAGGCCTTGATTAATTATGACTCCTTGTCCCTTGGATGTCCATGATGCTTTGAATGCATGAAATTGAATGTTGGGCATGGCTGGTATGAGTTTTTGTGTGTTAATTTCATGATTGAAAGCCTGAACAGTTGGTTATTACAACCCCATATATTAATGATGTTTGTTAATTACAATGAACCAACATTGATGTGTCCGATTGATGGTTTTCAAAAGCGAGGAAAGCTTGAGAATTATGCCCTTATGCTCATGAGTTTTCCTTGCCCGTGCTTGTTGGGTGCTTGAAGAATTGATTGTGAATCCATTGGTTGGATTGTTGAATTTGAAATGAAAAGAAAATCCCCTTTCAGACATGCAAGTTCTTGGAATCCTTTCACTGTTCTGCTATATGCGAACTAGGATGTGTAAGTAGCTCACCTCTGCAAAGAAACGAAGGACATATTTCAAGAAGAGAACTCTGATTGTCTTTGAAAATTTTGCAAAAATTTTTCTAACTGTTTTTTTTTAGTTTTCTGCTAAAGTTGCGGCGACAAAAGTTAAGCTAACTTTCTGCGTGTGCGACGGCGAAAGTTAGGCTAACCTTCTGCGCGCACGGTAGTGAAAGTTAAAATAATTTTTGTGTGCATGGTGGAGAAAATTTGAGTCGTCAAAATAGATGTTAATTCAACGCTGAAAGATAGAAAAATTTCCAAATTTTGCCTAAGGGCTGTGGTGGCGGCGAAAAATAGGTTCACTTTTTGCATGACACGGCAGCGAAAGTTAAGCCAACTTTCTGCACGCGCGGTGGCGAAAGTTAGGCCAACTTTCTGCGCGCCCGTCGGCGAAAGTTAGGCTAACTTTCTGCATGCGTGGCAGCAAAAGTTAGGCCAACTTTCTGCACACGTGGTGGCAAAATGGCTGTTAAACTCTGCGTCGAAGGGAAGCGGTCGGTGGTCGCAGGGATGGCGGTCGGGGGTTTTAACGATAATTTTGCACAATGATCGGCGGAGATGTTGCTAATTCTGCGCCGAAAGGGAAGAGAAAATTCCAAAATTTTTCTAAGTGTTTCAAAATGTTTGCCTAAGGGGCTATGTCAACGAAGATAAGGTTAAACTCCTGCGTGCGCGGCGACAGAATTAACGTTAATTTATGTGTGCACGGTGACAGAATTAGCATTAATATCTGCGACGCACGCGGAAGAAAACTTGGCGATAGGATCCGCGCCACCTGTGGCAATTTTAAGGATAAAATCGACGTCATGTGCGGTGTGCGGGCGACACATTTTAAGTTAAATTTTCGCGACAATGGCGGCCATTTTAACCTTAATAATTGCACCAAATAGGGGAAATTCTATGATTGAACAAAGTTGTCAACGTGGGATTTCCCCACATACATGCAAATAATTTATAGCATTATAACGCAGCTAACAGTTGTGTTTATAAACACATTTTGCATAATTGTAATCACATCAAAGCAGCATTCCAGATAAGTGCAGTTGGAAAGTTTTGGTCTTGGTTGGGCCAAGAATATCAACATCATGGATGATGCACAGGATCCCTATGAGCCTGATATAGATGCCATGGGGGAAAACATATATGTTGAGAATGTTGAACTAGAGTCCAATGGGAGAAGAAATCGAGAGACTCCCCCAGATATGGCAGCCACCATGAGGAGCCTAAGGGTGGAGTTGCAAAGTTGCAGAGAAGATAATGAGAGGATGATTAAAGCTCAAGAAAAACAAAATCAGTTAAATCCAACCATGTTGAAGAGTTTAACAGATATCCAAAGGCAAATAAACTATGGGCATCAGACATCAAATCCAGAAAGGAGTGGCAATAGTTCAAGGAGGAATTCCCGCAAGAAGTCCAGTATCTCAAGAAGAGTTTCTAGAGACGGAACCTATACTCCATAAATCTCTTCTAGTGGATCATTTTACTCTGAAGGATCCATTGAGGGTTCAAGCTCTTCATCTCACAAGAGTAAGAGAAAGAGGCATTACAAGAACAATCCACATGGGGAATTTAAGAAGGCCAAACCTCCTACATTCGATGGAGAGGTAAATTCTGGTCAAGAAGCTGAAGCTTGGTTTCTTGGGATGAGAAAGTATTTCCAAGTCCAAAACTACTCTGGAAATATGAAGGCAAGGGTCGCCATCTTCAACTTGAATGGACGAGCATCTATATGGTGGGAACACATTAGGCAAGTGAAGAATATCAATGAAATAAAGATTGTGTGGAAGCAATTCAAGAAATACTTCAAGCAGAATTACCTCTCTGATAGGTACTATGATGACAAGATCAAAGAGTTCCATGAGCTGAGATTGGCACAATTGACCATGGAAGAGTATGAAAACAAGTTCTTGGAGCTTCTGAGGTATGTCAGGTATATTCGAGATGACAAGATGAAAATTCAGTGTTTTCTAAGTGGTTTACCTCAGTCATATAAAGATAGGATTTAATTTGATGAGCCTCGAACTCTAGAAGAGGCAATAAGGAAGGCCGAGTATTGCTATGATCAAAACAAAAGAAAACCTGATTTCCATAAGGCATGGAAGGAGAAGAAAAATGAGAAGTTTGACCAAAGGAAGAAAGGTTTCAAACCTCCTCATATTAGAAATCAGCAAGGGCAGCCATCACAGGTTGTGACTAAGCCAACTAGGATGATGGGATACAATCCAAGAGAACCACTTCGATGTTGGGGTTGTGGAGGAGACCACATTCTTAGGAACTGTCCACATCGGAATGGGAATGCAAATCAAGTTCACAACATCCGAAGAGCTGAAACTATGGGTCAAGTGGCGAGGACAATCCCTAGAATCCATGCGGCATTAGATGACCTCCAGGAAGATCATCAATCAACTGTGGTTGAAGTTGAAGGTAAGATTGCTAAGCAATCTGTTTCTATTTTGATTGATCCTGGATCTACTCATAGTTATATCACTCCTAAAATTGTTGAGACTTATGCTTTTAAGAAATTAAAGCATAGTAAATCATGGTTAGTACAACTAGCCACTGGAACCAAGAGAAAAGTTAGTGAAATTGTAGAGAAATGTCCCTTAGAGATGGACAGGCTGTTCACTTATGCAAATCTCAATGTTTTGCCACTGGGTTCCTATGATATTCTCATTGGAATGGATTGGTTAGAAGCGCACAAGGTTAAACTTGACTGCTACAATAAAAATTTTGAATGCATGGACGAAGAAGGAAACCCAAGGGTTGTAAAAGGCATTCCAAAGGTGACTTCTGTTAGGCAGGTTTCAACCATGCAGTTGAAGAAGTTCTGTAGGAAAGGTTGTCAATTGTACGCAGCCCATGTCTTGGAGGCATTAACGGAAAATGAAACTCCTATGTTAGAGGACTATCAAGTATTGCAGGAATTCAGGGATGTCTTTCCTGATGAGATTCCTAGACTTCCTCCAAAGAGAGACATTGATTTTACAATTGAACTTGTGCCAGGAGCAACACCAGTGACTAAGACACCGTATAAGATGAGTACACCAGAATTGCTACAATTGAAAATGCAATTACAAGAGTTGTTGGAAAAGAAATATATCAGGCCAAGTGTGTCCCCGTGGGAAGCACCTGTTCTATTTGTGAAAAAGAAAGATGGAACACTCAGGTTATGTATTGACTACATGCAATTGAACAAGGTCACTGTGAAGAACAAATACCCATTGCCTCGAATTGATGATCTTTTTTATCAAATGAGAGGAGCAAAGGTATTTTCAAATGACTTAAGGTCAGGTTACCATCAGGTAAGAATTAAAGAGGAATATATTCATAAGACATCCTTTAGAATGAGGTATGGACACTATGAGTTTGTGGTGGTACCATTTGGTCTCACAAATGCACCGGCTACATTCATGTGTCTCATTAATAGTGTTTTTAGCAAGTATTTGGACAAGTTTGTTCTCGTTTTTCTAGACGACATTCTTATCTATTCTAAGAATGAAGAAGAGCATGAAGAACATTTGAGAATGATATTGCAATTGCTAAGGGAGCATAAGCTGTATGCAAAGCTAAGCAAATGCGACTTTTATAAAGATAAAATTCATTACTTGGGTCACATTATCTCAGACGAAGGAATATCTGTGGACCTTGAGAAGATTGAAGCCATTATGAATTGGCCAAATCCAAGGAATGTGACAGATGTGATATCTTTTATGGGCCTTGCTGGTTACTACAGGAGGTTTATTGAAGGATTCTCCAAGGTCGCAAACCCGATCACTTCTTTGCAAAAGAAGGGAATAAAGTTTGAATGGTCACCAAGATGTGAGGAAAGTTTCCAACGGTTGAAGAATCTTCTTACGAGTGCACCAATTTTGAAAATTGCAGACCCAGAAAAAGACTTTGTGGTGTGTACCGATGCATGCAACCAAGGACTTGGAGGAGTTCTTATGCAAGACAACCACGTGGTGTGCTATGAGTCGAGAAAGTTGAAGGAGCACGAGAAAAACTATGCTACTCATGATTTAGAACTTGCAGCCATAGTACATGCTTTAAAGATGTGGAGGCATTACTTAATGGGAAAAAAAATTGAGCTAAGGACAAACCATTGTAGTCTAAAGTACTTATTTGATCAGCCAAATTTGAATGCCAGGCAAGCTAGATGGTTGGAATTTTTGTGTGAATTTGATTTTGAAATCAAACACATAAAAGGGAAAGAAAACAAAGTGGTTGAAGCACTCAACAGGAAAGTACATGAAATGCATGTGGCAACGCTTAGTACTTGCCAACCAGATTTGAGGCAACAGATTGTTAACCATATTGTTGAGGATGGAGTGTATGTGCAATTAAAGGACAAATTGCAGCATCAAGACCTTGAAAAGAAGTAGGAAGGCTATCATTTGGAAGAAGACGGACTTCTTACCTATAAGAATAGAGCCTATATTCCAAATGTGGCAGATTTGAGGAGGATTGTTATGGATGAAATCCATAAAGCTCCATACTCTGGTCACCCAGGATATCAGAAAACAATTGCTACAGCAAGAAAATATTATTTCTGGCCAGGGATGAAGAAGGATGTCACTGAATACATTTCCAAGTGCATGAAGTGTCAGTAGGTGAAGGTTGAACACCAACACCCAGCAGGTTTATTGCATCCATTGCCAATTCCAGAATGGAAGTGGGAAGTAATTTCCATGGATTTTATTACAGGTTTTCCAATGATGATGAGACAACATGATTCCATCATGGTGGTGGTGGACAAGTTAACCAAGGAAACACATTTTATATTGGTTAAGTCCACACATAAAGTCGATGCCATTGCAAATATATTCATGAAGGAAATTTTCAGATTACATGGGTTGCCTAAGGCAATAATTTTTGACAGGGATACCAAGTTCACTTCCAATTTTTGGAAAAGTCTCTTTGCAGATTTGGGTACACAGTTGAACTTTAGTACTGAATACCATCCTCAAACAGATGGGAAAACAGAAAGAGTAAATCAGGTGCTTGAAGACATGCTTCGCATGTATGTTATGGACAAACCATCCAAGTGGGAGGATTATCTACACTTGGTAGAGTTTGCATATAACAATGGGAAGCAAGCATCATTGGGAATAAGTCCATATGAGGCTTTGTACGGAAAAAGGTGTAGGACACCAATGACTTGGGATAATCTAGTGAACAGAATTATACTTGGGCCGGAATTGCTTGAGGAAATGGAACAAGAGATTGCAAAGATTAGGCAGAATTTAAAAGCAGCCCAAGATAGACAAAAAAGTTATGTAGATAAGCTTAGAGTGCATAAGGAATTCAATGTTGGGGATCATGTGTATCTTAGAGTGAGACCAAGGAAGAGTTCCTTGAAGCTTGGGGGTTGTGCCAAGCTATCACCTAGATATTATGGGCCATTTGAAGTGCTTGAAAGAATAGGGCCAGTTGCATATATACTTGCATTTCCTGCTAGCACTAAATCTCATAATGTTTTTCATGTCTCTTTGCTTAAGAAATATGTACATGATCCTAACCATGTGATTAATTGGGATGTGATCCAGGTGGAACCCGAGGGAGAGTTTCAAACCGATCCATTGCGCATCCTAGACAAGAGGGTAACATTGCTCCGGAACCAAGCCATCAGACAGGTAAAGGTGCAATGGAAGCACTACGGTCCCGATGAGGCTACATGGGAGATGAAGGATGCCATGAGAGTGGCATATCCATTTTTGTTCAATTTTGATGAGCACTGAGGACAGTGCTAATGTAAAGGGGAGGGGAATGTAATATCCCGATTTTGACCCTCTTGCATTAAAATTGTAAATGATGTAAATATTGTTATTAATCATGGTGAGGATCTCAAGGCCAAGGCCCCACCATCGATTTAGCGTTTCATGTATTGGCAATTAAAATAGATGCATATGGTTCTTGTGCTAGGCATGCACAATGTAAATTAATACATCATATAAATACGAATTTTAATGAAATACCCACAACTAGCTATGCAATGCAACAAAGAGATGGGGGCATGATTTCACAAGGAATAGGGAGGGAAATTATTCAAACCCTTGAGCCAATGGTTCTAACCCATGTTTCAATGAGAAAACCCATAAACCCTCAACTACCCATTTTGACTTATGCACCCAATCATTAAATTCTTCCAAGAGTTGGTTGAGGCAGTTAATTCCTTGGGAGTGGAGAGGTATGGTAGCCAATTTCGTGTATGGGCAAGCCGTCAACCTGAGAAATCGAAATTTGTCTCCTTGGGCAAGAAAATACCCATGAATTGCCTCCCCAAGCCATTCTGAACCCATAGCCTTTGCCCTCTCACGCAGTCTGAGCTAGTTGGGATTTCTCCATCACGTTTTTCACCATTTTTCCTGCATTTGCCATGCCTGGGAACTCGTTTTTGCTTTACACAATGGCTGGGAGAGGAGTACCACGATTTGGGGCTGTTATGGAGGTCGTTTTTCCCCCATAATGTCCATGGATGTTTTTCTGAAATCGGATTTGGCTTCCCAGGGTTGTTCCCCATCTTCCATTTGCATTTTTGTGTTTCCCACATTTTTCTGAAGCTAACGTAAACCCCATCTTTGGGCAACTGTATAAACGTTTCTTCATGCCCATCACTTATACTTTTGTTGTTATGTGCATCCATCCCTGTTTTGGTTTGAACCTGTAAGCAAGAAATTTGGAGTGGTAGTGGACAGAATTGGCTTGATAAACCTAGTGAGGAAAATAACCTCTGAAGAAGATCAAGAGGGCTTTGGCTACTTTTCTATGCACACCCTAAGAGCACTAGAAAGGAAGGTATGGCTTGAGGGACTGTGTAGCAATGAAGAGAATACTTCCTTGTGTTGGGTGTGTAGGCATTGTGGGTGCCAAGCTAGATAGATTTTGTAGAGGTATCCATGGCTCTGTGCTTGAGCTCACTAGCTTAGCAATTCTTCCTTTCCATTTCCTAGCAGCCTGATAAACCTAATTGTAGATTGGTTGGGCTCATTTTGGTGTGTGTTTGGTTATGTGTGAGTCTGTTGTTCCCTGGTTCCTTGTAGAAATCATGCCCAGCTCGGGGGTGGTAGTTGTATCAAGGGATTGATAAGCACAACTGGCCTATGGTTGGGTGGAACGTTGTAGATGCATAGCTGGTTGCTCAGGGACTACTTGTTTTAAGATAAGTACTCTCATGTGCTAATTCTGTATTGTTTTAATTGATGAATGACATGAATATCTTGAATGTATGATGGATGTGTAATAGATTTTAATTCTGTTGTGTTTTCAAATATTTATGCATTTGCACATGTCCATCTTCATTTTATATGAATGCTTATAGATGATTCTAAATTCCGTTGTGTTTAATTACAATATGCACATGTATATGTGTTCTTATCAATGAGTTTTACTTATGAGTCAATGTCATGTTCTCTCCCATGCCGGTATAATGGGAGGGTACATGACACTGTGTAACCATAATGCAGGGGAAAATAACCCCCCTAAAAAAGAGAAGAACGCTAACATGAGGACCAATTACTCTTGCTCCATTTGCGAAGAATATGGTCACTGCACTCACCATTATCATCTTATCCCTGATTTCCAACAATTTGTGGAAATCAAGAAGAAGACATCTGTGAACACCCCTCAGGCTCCCAACCCTACACAACCCCAAACCATTGTCTTGCAACAACCCTTTACCAATCAAGGGGTCGTTACTCAGCATCAAGAACCTTACCACTCTGTTGATGGCTCCTTCCAAAACATCTATACTTTAGATGTTAACCTTCATACTAGAGAAAAAAATTATAATGGTCCTAACACCCACCAAGTAGAGGATATACCTACTTCTTATGGGGGCCCTTTGCAGATACCACACCCAAGTGGTGAGAATATCCCACAGATCCCAAAGGTACCACTTTGGCACACCCCCAATAACCCCCATATGAAAGTCGCCCACAATTAAAGTATTGTGGATGACTTGGCTCAGTCCCCCTCATCCATGTCCATGTTAGAGGTGCTACAGTATTTCCAAACCCAACGAAATGCATTACTTAATTCAATTGGATTTGTTGACCCTTCCGACTCACACCTTATGAATTTCGATCTTAACAAAGTTGAATCGTGGCTACCCTCGCTAGTCGCCTTCCAAGTCCCCATTATAGTAAAAAACAATATGATTCATTGATGCATCATCGATGAAGGCACATCCACATGCGTCATGTCCTCTAATGTTTGTAAACGATTGGAATCACCTAAGCTAGTCCCCTCGTTTATCACTCTCTACGCATATTACGGGAGGCCATCCCAACCTAGGGTATTGTACTAGAATTTCCCCATCGAGATGGGAGGAAATATGGTCATGATCGATATCAAAGTAGTCGATGCACAACTCGACTACAACATCCTCTTAGGCCGTAGTCACATGTACGTCATGAAGGAAGTCGCCTTCTCAGTCTTTCACATTATGAATTTCCCTTTCAATGGGAAAATAGTCACCCTCAACCAACTAATACTACAACCCCCATACCAACACTAATCCGGACAATTTCCTACCTATCGTTGTTGGGACCAGTCAACCCCCTTCATTGATACTAGACCAAGAGTCTACAAGGACTCTAACTTGCTAGGGGTGTATTTCGGTCCACCACCTGAGATCCCTGCATCAACCAATGGCCTTATGTGCACAATTTTCACCATAAAAAATGTGCCCACCTCTTCCGCATTATTGTCATCGGCACCCCTACTGAGTCATGGTGTTGAACAATTTTTCATCCCCAGTCCCATTAGTACCTCCTATATTCCAAATACCATTTTTGTACCCCCCAACAGGAGTACAAGGGATTTTGGTTATGTCTCAGCTAACTCTACCTAGCCTCACCTTAGGTATACTTGTGTGGTACCTTACAGCACCATACCCCGAGATGGCTTCAAAACCTGTATCCCATTATGAGTTTGTTCTTGTTTCGGTTGTTGTGCCATCTAGGTCGGTCATGCCATCTTTACAGCAAGTCAAGCCTACATAACCTGTGACTAAACCTTTACCAATTGTCACTAAAAACACCAAAGGGGCCATTAGACAACCTAAGTTGAAAGGTCCCCTTATACCCAAACCTGCTCTTGAATCATCATTGGAGGTTTCCAAGCCTAAAGAAGGGGGCATAACCCAACAATGGTTAAAATCCCCAATGTTGACCACTCATACCTCCATGAGAAAACTTACATCTACAACTCTTCTTTGTATCACCACCCCCGCCAAGACACCAATAGGGTCTCCACCCTCTGAAGCAACCAATTCAATCCAGTTATTCATGCGGGAACAATCTGCATGACATTGATTCATGGGTAACCCATCTTCATGTTTGCAAAACAACCCTCACATCATTACGGAAAAGGTTCCCCGACTCACTCAAAACCATGGTAACTTCTCCCATCATCAAATAAATTCCTCAATTCACCCAAAACCACAGGAATCCCACCCATCATCAAATTGGTCCCCTGACACCCTCAAAACCATGGGGACACCACAAGTTATTCTTTATGTACAAACTATTCCACAATCTACTCAAAACCATAGGAACATCACTATTCTTTTAGCAGCAACACCTGGTCCCCTTTGATCGATATTGTTGAGTCTCACTACCCCCGGCATTATGAGTTTTGTTAGTCACCACCACCCTCAATTTCATGTCCCCAACAAAACCCTTCATATGAAGTATGCCTCCCTCTGTTACCACATGTACCTTTATTTTAAAGAATGTCGACATCGGTTACTCCCCAAGTTGACATCGATCAAAGAATTTATGAACCTCGTGCTTACCAACCAGCCTTCTGTCAATTCTGTCAATCATATACATTTGGTTACAAAATGATCTTGGTTATCAAGATAATACCATTGTCTTATCATGTACTTTATCTCTCATCGACACCAAATCCTTATTTCTGAGAGTTGCAGTAGTAGCAGTTGTACCTTGGGGTCCCTTTCAATCAATAGAAGGGATCACCTTGAACTAGGTAGGGAGAGTCATTAGTGCTCACTAACCTAGTGGTATCTCTTATGCTTGACATCAACACATTTATCACATCAAGGAGAGTCATATGTTTCGAAGGTAATAGTGTTAACATTTACAAATCATGGTAGCAGCAGCAAAGTGAGGTCCTATATTTATCAACCTCACTGGTCTTCTGGTCCCCCAACCCTGTGGGATTATCATGATCATCAGCAGTTCCACTCCTTTAGCACTTGTACCAAAATTTCTAGGTTCACTTACTCTTACATGGATTGAAGCCACCTTCATCCATCTGCCAGTAGTATGTTGATTTGACCCCTCAGTCCCCTCTTATTGTAGTCATCTTGACATATTTTCATGAGCATGGGTATGCCCACCTTGTTTGTATAAAACATTATTCTTTGTTACCACTTCACCAGTTTTCACCAACAATCGTCCCCCAAGGGAACCTTCCTTCCACACTAGATTTAGAACTTCTGAGCACATGGGAAAACCCACAAAAAGAAACGATGATGCATTATTGGCTCTACAGTACCTTCTGAACCTCATACATTAGGGGCATCTGTTAATGCCTAAATTTTGCACACATGTGACATTTTGCCTAATCTTGCAATAAGGCATCATCAACATACATCATGCATCCCAACGAAGGCCTCCTCATTAGATCCAAAAAGCAGCATGAGTCTAAAAATGCCAAAAGACAATCAAAATCAGGAGCAGCACGCTTACACCTGTGATAGAACACGCTACAGTTTGTATTATCAATTTTGTCTCCACGCCACACCAGTGCAGATTTTCCTTTGAAATCCACGTGACTATCAAAAACGAGGGGACCACAATGGCCCATGACACATCGAAGGATCATCAAGGCCCCATCACCTCTAATAATTTGAATTCGGTTTCCCTATGTACTTGGGTTCATTGAATGGCCCCCCTTTGTGTACTTTGGAGCCAAATCATGGAGTTAATGGGTTCACATTTGGATCTAGTTGTTTCTTGGCCACCTCTTGGCCTATAAAAGGAAGCCATGGGCATGCATCTAAAAAGGATAAATTAGATCAAGGTTGTGCTACAATAATTGTGTTGGAACTTATTCCACCTCTTCCCATACCTCCAAGCATCCTTCAAGATCCCTTGCCACCTTCCTCCAAGGAACAAGTGTTTCTCGCATTGTTCCCTCTCAAGTTATCTGTCATTTAGTGTGCACAAAATGGACCTACCTAAGGGAGATTGTTGGCTTCCCTTTGAATCCCACACCTGCTAGGTGACACTTCTTATAACAAGCTTGACCATTGGGCAATCTAAATCGGTTCATGCATTTTCTCTTTATTGTGGTTTATATCCTCTCCCCCCTCTTTGTTTGATTTCAAGTTATTTAATTTTTTTTTGTTTTTCTTGTGAACCACTAACAAGGACTTGTAGGACCAATTTGGGGTAAATCACATTTTCTTTTTGTACTACAATATTGGGCCTTTTTCACAACCTCAAAGGCTTCCACCAAAGTGAGAAGTGTTGCACTCCTCTTGTGCATATTTTCCCACAACAGAGCTTGCTTGTGTTGGTGCAAAATAAGGATAAGACATGGAAACCTTATATTGATTATATATCCCTGAACAAAATCACCATCAGGAATCAATATCTAATCCCCAAAATTGATGATTCTTGATCAGCTTAAGGGTGGCAATTTCTTTAGTAATGTGATCTAAATTCAAGCTACCATTATGTCCCTAGTTGAGCAAACCAATGTACGGAAGATAGTCTTCAAGTCTAAAGAAGACCATTTTGAGTGGTTGGTCATGCCTTTTCATTTAACTAATGTTCCAACAACATTTGTGAGTAATATGAATGATGCCTTGTGGTTTCTCATAAACTCTTTTGTGGCCATATATTTGATGACATCCTTGTTTTTATATAACTTAGGCAAAACATTTACAACACATTTAGCAAATCCTTAGCACCCTATAACAACACAAGTTGTATATGCCAATATGCATAAATTCTCATTCAAAATAAAGAAAAATCGGTATCTAGGATACATCATGGATGAATATGGAGTGCATGTGTCCCAACCAAGATCCATTCATTCATTATTACTAGCACAAACAACTCCAATAGCTCACCATATCCTCTAGGGACTTTCCAACTTCTTTCGTAGGTTTATGTTGGGGTTGTTTCATATCACTTGGCCCTTAATCCCAATGACCAAGGATGGATCCAAATTTAAGTTGGCTTGGGTTGAGTCACAATAGAAAGGATTTGAGGATCTAAAATGACACCTATACTGAGCACTAGTCCTCATTCTTCCAAACCTGCAATAGCCTTTCCAAATTGAGACAGATGCTTCTGACTATGCTATTATTTCAATCCCCACTTAGCATGGATATATAGTCACATATCATAGTGAAAATCTCTAATGTTTTGATCAAGTATCCCACCTATGACAAGGAGATGTAACCCATTATGTAGGCATGCCGAAAATGGAATAATTATATTTTGCAAAGAAAACAATCATTCAAACTAATCACAAACCCTTAAAATTCATGCAAACATACAAAAATATTACAAAATGACCACCATCAAAAGTGTCCCACATACCTACAACAATTCCACTTGAACATTAACTACAAAAGGGAAAGCACAAATCGAGTTACAGATTGCATCATCCAGCCTTTAGTAGTGATACTAACCATAGTTCTTAACTCATGTGGGTGTGAGATATTCAAGTGGCCCCGATTGTATGGCAGAAACCCCTAATTTCATTGCTACATATCAAACACTAGGTTCAAGTGAGAAAGTTATAAACCTTCACCTTCAAGATGCACTTCTATGTCATCTAGGTCCTACTTATGTTATTTCAAGCGAGCATGAGAAACTAATGTGGGAGAAAAATTATAGTCAGGTGGAGGGGCACTTCGATGTGAAGAATATAGTACCAATACTACATAAGTGTTTCTACTAGCCAAAACTCTATCAAGACGTTCACAGGTCTATCATATTGTGGATCGCCTATGCTATTTCTAAACATGCCATTAAGAAGCAAGGGTTGTACACTCCTCTACCTCCCCAAACAAGCCTTAGGAATCAATATTTATGGATTATATGTTAGGATTTCCATCCACCAAGTATGGTAACGTTTGTGTATGTGTGGTTGCCAATCGATTCTCTAAGATAGCCATTTTTTGTACCCTACAAGAAGAGTATCACAACATAATCCACTACTAATCTCTTCTTTGATTTTGTTTGGGTTCATTTTGAGATACCGTGAACCATTATTTTAGATAGGTACAATAATTTCCTCAACACCTTCTAGTCTAACTTATTGTCTCTAATGGACACCAAGATGACCAAATTCACTGCCTTCCACCTCCAAATAGATAGAAAAATAGAGGTAGTCAAAACGATGATTATGAATATCCTGTGAATGTACAACTTAATGAATCCACATACATGGGATGAGAATTTTCCATATGTTCAACATGGATACAATAGATCTCTCCATAGTTCTTTGGATGCAACCATTTTTAGGTGTGCTTGGGGTTCCATCCACTATGCACCATTGAAATAACTCTGCCCATTTCATCAACATTATAAGATTTCTCCCATGCTTAGACTAAGCTATAAAGAGTAACCAAAAAAAATTAACGTATCTAACACATCCAAGAATAGGTTCTTGATATCCTGTAGAAAAGCATTTCCAAGTACAAGCAATGATAGGACTAGCATTGGGTTCCACACAAGTTTCAATTTAGTTGTTGGGCCCATGATTTTTCACCTTTTTGGTCACTTGTTCACCTTGTTCTAAGCTTCCTTGAGTCAATTCCTATCCTTCTTGACATCATCTTGCTTGTGATTTAATGTCTCAAACCAAGGTACAACCTCTTTGAGCATTACATGGTTTTAAGTTATGATATAAACTATTTAAGGTGGTTTTGTACTTGTGAATTGGATTATTAATCAAATTCTTCAGGGCTATGTGCAGGTGGGGTAAGAATGTGTTGATCATTTGTTGAATAATTAATATTGCTACTTATCCACGTCCTCAAGGATCAAGCTATCTTTGGTTTGATGTTACTAACGATGTTGTTACTTCCGAAGTATAAGTGTTGTCATCAGTGCATGGCACTTGATCATTTGGTATTTAACTGATGCTCGAGTGTGGAGCATACAAGTATCAACATGGAAATAGACAGATATCCAGGAATATAGGGGCATCATCATTGTAACCATATATGGATGGGATCATGGAATATTATGATGTATATTTTTAATTAAGTTGTAATAGCATTTGTGAGTAACGGATCATAGACTATAATTTGTATGAACAACCTTGAGAATATTTGATTCTCAAGGTGTTCAATTATTCATTTTGAGGGAGGTATTACTCGAAGATAGTATAAGAATATGTAACCCTGTCAGTGGTGGGGACATGTGGAGATTAAGGCTTGGGGAGAGAACAGAGCATGAAATAGAGCATTGTTGTAACTTTCATTAGATTCCTTTTTATAGTATCAATGCTTTCTTAATTCTCCTAAGTCTTTAAGTGTGTGTTTGCAGCCCTGGTTAGAGAAGGAAGGACCCCCTTCCCTGACCAAGAGTTGTTATTGTAAGTGTTAATTTCATAGATATATTGATTGCAGTTTTTTTATTTTATTAGTTCATTGATTGTTGTTGCATAATTGATTTCATAAGTTATTATTGCAGAATTCCAGAAGTACATGAGTGATCTGATTGATTGATGTTTAATTAAAGATGTTAATTAGACTAGTTTCTTGTTATCATTCATAGATTAGAAGTTTACTCATTGCTAGTGTTGATTGGATTTTCTTTATCATAGGTTGTATCTTTAATTTTCACAGTAGGAACATTCTTCTAAAGGTTGATTGAATTGATATTGAATTGTTTTATTTATGTAGTTAACATTTCCTTTCATGATTTTGTGGATGATTGCAGGTTCCTTTTTAGATATAGAATTTTTTGTTTCACCAATGTGATTTCCATTCTATGTGAATTGTGCTCTTAGAACAAAAGTGTGGATTCCCTTACTTTTCGCGCAGAGTGGTAAATGATTGGATTTAATGAGGATTGAATGATTGATTTTTCCTTAGTTAAGTGGATTCAAAGTGCTACTTTATCTCATTAGTTGCATATCCATTTAGTTTTCTTTAGAAGGAAATTGTATCTTGCATATACTTTGCATGTAGCCTTGAAACAAAATACGTTCTTGGATTGAGATTTAATATGAGTGCTAGTTTGGTGTTTTAGCAGAGCAGTATAGCCCAACATTTTGGCGTCATTGTCGGGGAGGTTACAAACGTGCAAAATGACTACTTGTGTTGTTTTTTTCAAATGCATCACCTTCATTTCTGTTGAGGCCTGAGCTATAAATATGGGAGGTAAGAACCTATGCATCTATCACCAAATCCTTGTGTGGTGGTTATCTGTTTTAGAATCGTGTCTCACCTAAATTGAAATTTTAATTTGCATGGGTAAAGTAGCATATAGAATGCATGAATAAAGAAAGAATTCCTAGAGGTAGAGGTAGACCACCACATACTAATAAAGATGTAGGAAGAGGGGATCATAAGGACCAAGGGAGAACAAAATATGTCCAAGAAATTATTGCAAAGGCAGAGTCCAAAGCAGCATCATGCCATGCTCATAAGGTGGCATCTCAAGCAAGTCCTAGCCATCATCGTTCTTCACAAGGTAAGTTAGTTGCAACCATAGAAGGTGAGTTGCATCATATTTCATAAGGAAGAAGTGAAACTGAGGGAACAAGCTTACAAATAGAACCAAATTCACCCCTTGGAGCCATAGAACCTAAGCTTCACATGCCAGCAGAACCTGATCTTCATACACCAGCAGAAGGACACAGGGAAAAGGGGGAAGTTACACCAGCACAAAAGAACTTAGCCTCTAAACTTGTTTTCCTAGATCTAGGAAGTGTTGTAAAATATTCTTCTCAAAAAATGGGAGAATCTATTCCATTTGAACGGGTCCCTACTGATTTCGGAATCCCCAAAGTATATTGGAAATTGTGGGAAGACACCAACCCAATAATAATGGATACTACTACATCTACCATTGAATTCCCCATTGTTGATACTCTGGGGATGGCACCAATGAATCCCATTTAGTTTTCTTCTCTCTTGAATTTCCATGGGATCACCATTGACAACCTAGACGCCTTCTTTTTTGAGTTTGATGTATTATGCACGAGTTATGATTACACTACATACCTACAGAAGCTCAAGTTTTTCCCATCCACTTTAAAGGGGGAAAACCCAAGGTGGTTCATGGGATTCAATGGTGGTTATATATCTACTTGGGACAAAAAGAAGAATTCCTTCCTTGCGAAGTATCAAGAATATTGCAGATCCTCCAACCTTAGAGAGGAAATCTTCAAGATGACTCAAAAAGAAGATGAGAATTTGGAGGACTACGTGGAACGTTTCCAATATAATTTGCAGAGATCTCCACATTCCATGCTGGGAAATGATGTCTTGAAAAACATTATGATCCAGGGAATGTGAGATGAATGGATAAACATTCTAAATGTAATGGGAAATGGAGATATCTCCAAGGAGAGATATGAGACCATTTGTGACTAGTGTAGAGGATGTTCATGAAGATCTTCTAGGAGGAGGACAAGAATTAGATATCTTCCCACCAAGGTAACTAAGTCAGCTAATGGTGGATTAACCCGAACAGAAATAGGGATCCTATTGGAATATTTCAAAACATATATACTTGAGAATTTATCATCACAACTGGATGTCTTTCAGATGAAACAGAGACAATTTGAAGAAGATAAAGCATTGGTCATCTTCTATCCATGATGAAAACAAAAACATCCAGTGAAGGAACGCCCACTTAATGTTGTGGAACTATGTGCAATTTGTGAAAAGGATCACTCTACAAAGTCATGTCCATTATTTCTAGGATTGAAATCAGTATATCATAACACCAATGAAGAATTCGAACCAACATATTTTCTAGGCCAAAAGAAACCATGGCAGAATCGACCTCTAGGTATGAACCAAGACCCATCTACATTTTTTAATAATTGGAAAAATCAATATGTGTCTCAGTGTCCACATATTCAATATGTATCTCAGTAACCATAATTCCATTCTCATCCTTGGAAAAATTCACAACATCTTCAATATCCTTCTCCCTGGACACCATGGTCGGCTCAGAGCCATCCCAAAACCCAAAATGACCTCAAAATTGGTGAAATACTCATTTCCCCATACAACAGTTCCCAGTGCCACAATATTGGTTACTTCAACAATTACCAACACCCTTACCTGCTTAACCACAGCTGCAAATCCCCATGAATATGCCTATAAATACTCAAACAAGTGCCCCTGTAATCCGGCCCCAATTACCTATGTAAGAAAACCCCAACCCGAATAATAAGGCACTTCAGCAAACTGAAACGTCTACCTTTCCAACCTATAGAATCAACCCTTTAATATGTAATGATGTCAACTTAAGGTCTAGAAGAATAATTCAATCTGAAAATCCACCAATAATCATGGAGAAAGAACCTTTACCCCCTGATACAGAGCAACAAGAAGAAGAGGATATGAATATCAATTAAGTCACAACCCCAAGTGTAACAGCAGCTGTTACTAACTCAACTCGATCTCAAGATATTGCTCCTCCATACCCAGAGAGACTAGCAATAACAAGGGTACCCATGCATCCTAAGTTTAATCTCCTAGGAGAACTCCATAATCTATGTGTCAAGATACCATTATTACAAGCAATTCGGGACATACCAATCTATGCCAAGATTGTTAAAGAGTTGTGTCTTAGGAAACTGGGAAGGAAACCCAAGGATCCACCAACCATTCATGTATTGGGGTAGTTATCTAACCTTATTCTAGGAAATATTACACCCATTAAATATGATGAGCCTGGGAACCCAACCGTGATTGATCATATTTAAAGGAAAATGTTTCCTAATACTCTAGTGGTTCTGGGTGCATCTATCAACATTATGACAAAGGATACTTGGGAAGCATTAAACCTTGCAAATATTAGACCTACCCCTACTGTCCTTGAATTAGAATATTGATCCACTATTCGTCCAGATGGGATAATTGAAGATGTTAGCATTTTAGTAGACTCTTGGAAGTATTCAACTGATTTCCTTGTTCTACAGACGAAATCCCGCCTTGAGGGACAACCTTTAATTATAGGAAGGCCATGGCTAGCCATAGTCGATGCTTATATCAGATGGATATTAAGAAATATGAGGATTTCCCATGGGGAATCTAAGAAAAATTTGAATCCCTAGCCTCCAGCAAGGACCAGTATGACTTGTGAAGATTCTCTATGGGCTGATTTTGAAATTGAAAATGAAAATATTCATCATGTCCTTACCATGAATAAAGCTCTGACTTTCAAGGATGAGACAAAGGATAATGTTATTTCTAGTTTTATTAGTAACCCACCCTTTGTTTCCCACCCTACATACTAACTAATAGAAACTGCAATGGATGACAATACACATGATAACCCTGAACATGAACCGAAGGAAGAAGAAGGAATTCCAACTACAATAGTTCATCAGAATCCCCATTGAAATTGAGCCTGGGAAAACTTTAAACATAAATCCAAACCTAAACCCATCACAAAAAGACCAGTTCTTACAAGTTTTAAAATTTGAAAAAGGGATTTTGCATGGGATTACAGATATATGAAGGGTGTACACACTGATATCTGTACACACCATATCTACATCAAGAAAGACTGCATCCCAACTAGCAAACCTCAGAGGAGGATGAATCCTGCATTATGAGATATTGTCAAACAGGAGCTCCATAAACTATTGGACGTTAATTTCATCTATTTGATATCCGATAGTGAATGGGTGTTTCCTCTTGTTATAGTTCCGAATAAAAATGGTAAGTGGTGTATTTGTGTGGATTACAAGGAGCTGAATAAGGCCACGTAAAAATATCATTGCCCATTACCCTTCACTGACCAAGTACTCGACACTCTCTCGAGAAAGAAATTATTTTCTTTTATTTTTGGTTTTAGCGGATACAGCCAGATCAAGATAGCCCCTTAAGATCAAGATAAGACAACTTTCACCTATCCATGGGGTGTGTTTGCATATCGAGTCCTCCCTTTTGGACTTTGCAATGCATCGGCCACTTTCCAATGGGCAGTATTGGGCATTTTCTCATATTTTTTTAATAATAGTGTTGAGATCTTCATGGATGATTTCATGATATATGGTTCCACTTTTGAAGAAGCATTTTCTAACTTGGAGAAAGTGCTCAAACATTGTAAATAGGTAAACCTTTCATTGAGCACAGAGAAATGCCATATGTTAATGGCAGAAGGGATTGTTCTGGGACATTTTATCTTTATTGTAGGTATTTAGGTCGACCCAGCAAAGGTTAATGTAATACTAGACATGCCTTATCAAAAGACACATAAATAGGTATGCATATTTTTGGGTAAGACTAGTTCTTATCGTTGTTTTATGAAGAATTATTCATAAATTGCCTCTCCTTTGTTTGTTTTATTGATAAAAAATGCATACTTTTCTTAGACTAATAAGTGTGAATCAACTTTTGGAAAATTGAAAGAATTGTTTCCTACATTCCCTGTTCTACGAGGACCAGACTGGAGATTGCCATTCCACATTGCTTCAAATGCATGTGATACTACTATTGGGACGGTACTAGGCCAAGAAGACAACAAGAAGCCATATGCTATTTATTATGCTTGCAAAAACTTGACCCCTACATAATTGAACTACACAGTTATAGAAAAGGAGTTTCTTGCAGTGGTATTTTTAATTTAATAAGTTATGGCACTATATAAAATTTTGCCCTACCTTCATTCACACATATCATTTGGCAATCACATATCTTATTAACAAACCTATCATGAATCCACAAGTCACTAGATGGAGGTTACTTTTACAGGAGTTTGATATTACTATTGTTGATAAACTTGGGTAGCAGACATTTTATCTAGATTTGTCACTAATAGGGATGATTCTCCTGTAGAAGATGACTTTCCATATGAGCATCTATTTTCCGTATCTACTTACACACCATGGTCTGTAGATATTTCTAACTATCTTGTTGCAGGTAAGTTTCCACACCTTCTATCTCTTAGAGAACGACGAAGGATTATTCAGCAAAGTGCGAGGTATTCATGTGTGTGGAGATATATTTTCTATACATAGCCTAATTAGATCATTCGAATATGTGTTAGAGAATTTGAGATCCCTGATATCTTAAAGGCATGTCATCATGAGCCCTGTGGGGGGCATTTCCCGATAGGAGGATAGGCCACAAAGCATTGCACATGGGCTATTATTGGCCCACCATTTTCTGAGATGCAAAACAATATGTGAAAAAGTGTGATAGTTTCCAAAGAATGGTTCAACCTGTTCAATCAGATGAGATATCGTTACAAGTTCATTTGGTTATAGAGCCTTTCAAGAAATGGTCCCTTAACTTTGTAGGCACAATTAACCCCCCATCTCAGCAAAAATCATACATTCTGGTCTACATGGATTATGTGACTAAATGGGTTGAGGCGAAGGCTCTTTCAAGAGAAATGGAGCAAGTTGTCATGGATTTCATATTTGAATAAATCTTTGTTAGATATGGGATTCCTATGGAGATAGTCATCATCGGAGGAGCACATTTTACAAGGAATGGGATTAAGGAGATGCTTTCAAAGTATAAAATCCAGCACCGGGTTACTTCGCCATATCATCCACAATCCAATGGGAAAGTGGAGAGTACAAACAAAGTAATGGAGAAAATTCTTACAAATATTGTGGCCAACCATTGAAGAGATTGGGTTGAACAATTACCAGAATCCCTATGGGAATACAAGACAACTTGGTGAAGTACCATAGGATTTTCTCCATTCGAGTTGGTATATGGTAATTGCTCAATATTCCCAATAGAATTTGGAACTATTACACTCATGACCGTTGTAGAAGTCATATTGGATTTGACAACAGCCCAAAGGCACAGGTTGGATCAGCTCAACGAGCTAGATGAAATTCGATTGGCATCACTGCAACACACTGGCATTGTCCAAAAGCAGTGTGCTAAATGGAATGATAAACTTATAAAAAAGAAGATGTTCCAACCTGGAGCTTGGGCCTTATTGTATGATTCCAAATTCAAATATTTAAAAGGGAATCTTTGGACTAGGTGGTTGGGTTTTTATGAAGTGTACACAGTGTTCAGCAATGGGACTGTTAGGCTCGTCACCATAGATGAAGATTGTACCCATCTACTTGCAAATGGACATCATATATGGGTGTATCATAAGCCATCTTTGAAGGACTCTTTTGTTTGGAATACTTCTTCTAATCCACACTTGTAGGTGCTTCTAAATGAGGAACATTCCTCCACATCCACACCAATGTAAAATAAATAAATAAATAAAAATAAAAATAAAATAAAATCCAGTTGTGAAAACTCCATTGTAGCGCATTTAGACAAGTACCAGTTGAAAACTAGCTTGCTAGAAGCTGGTATTTGAAGAAAAAAATATAAAAATAGAACTTGACTATGAAAATTCCCTTGGAATGCAGTTAGGCAGATGTCAGTTGAAAACTAGTTTTCTAGCGGTTGGCATTTGTTCCAAAAAAAAAGAGAAAAATGAAAATGAAAATAAAATTTTCAAGTTATCCCTCATTAAAATATTGATCTTTGAATGTCTTAAATCTTCTTTTGTTTCGTAGGGATTCTTGAATTTAAAAAATAAAGCATGTTGTTACTCTTATTGAAATGATGTTACTTGTCTAAGTAACAGAACATGAAAATTCGTTGAAGTAACAGGACGTGAAATTTGCTTAAACTTGTCCAAGTAACAGCACCAGATTGATGTTGAAACTGGTATAAGTAACGAAATGACAACAATGCTATAAATTCTACAAGCAATAACACAAGGTTGAGGATAAAACTTGTATAGGTAATAGTACATCCCAATGTTGAAACTTGTCCAAATAACAGCACACGAATAACACCAGAACATGCATAAGTAACGGCACAGCTTAGTGCTAAGACTTGTTCAAGTAACAACATCCATTCTGAAAGTCAGTTTTGTGCGACCACCTTTTTATAAAGTTAGAACATTACTACATCCAGTTCCAAACAAACTAGCAGCAATTCTCCATGTTGTTACTACCGGCAACTTTTTCAAAGCCGCCAAAAGTCCTATCAGAGCTCCAACAGTTACATTGGTGATTCTTTGCATAATGACAAAGGCCACCTGGGACTGCCACAATCCTCATCACATCATTTCACATCTTTCAAACCCATCAAAGCGTGTTATGTCATTGCACACTCTACCGTATGCTATGAGAAGTAAGCTTAACTCAAGTACGGACGACTTAAATGTTTGATTATTTCTTAAAATTAATGCAGTACAAAAAGTCGTTGATACCTTCCCGTTGATTGGACATGGACACCCAAAAACCATAAAGTTGGTGGGGTTGGTAATCCCAAGGACTAACATTGTTAGACCATGAAAATTACTTAATGATGGTAACTAATCATTTGCGTGACTGGATCCATAAAATCT
The DNA here is from genome assembly GCA_027924585.1 of Larix kaempferi. Lineage (NCBI taxonomy): Eukaryota > Viridiplantae > Streptophyta > Pinopsida > Pinales > Pinaceae > Larix > Larix kaempferi. The sequence goes on along the minus strand of BSBM01000289.1, from coordinate 9,151,007 downwards.
AAATGGAAACTTGCCTAATTTAAACCAAAAAAACATGCCACCTTTATGTTTATGCATGCAAGCCGATACCTATCCTTGCAACAAAGACTTGTTGTAACCTTTGGAGATTTAGTAGAAAATCAATTTATATTTGAGGATGGGAGAAGCATCTCTACGTCATGAACCTGGAAATATAGAGCAGTTGCAGCAGAATGGGGAAGTATATCACTTGTTTCGAGACATTGGCTAGGTTGTATATTTTGAGAAGTTGCAAGGATTCAATGCGGAGACAACACTGAAATTTTATCAGAACTTGGTTGATGATAAATCCATAGTTAAAGGTGTGGATATTATAGTCATATAGGAAAGTATAGCAAGATAAATAGTGCTTCCCCTGGTCAGGGAACGGTGGTTTAGCAGAAGGACATCATGGCGTAGGAAGATAAGGAATTTTGTAGAGAAGGTGAGGTGTTGTAGTGACGGGGGAAAGATGTGCTCAAGACTCACTACCTAGCATATGGAAGGAAGTGGCCCTGTATATTCAGAACTACCTCACATGCGAAGGCATATATAAAGTATTTTTTTTCGATCATCTTAAATTATTGACACATATGAGGCATGGTGAGCGATTGAACGTTCCTTTTTTTTCTTTTGGGGTCATTACAATCAATGGAAAGGTCTACAAGGAGTGAAAACACCCCTTAGAAGCACTAATGAATAATGGGTTAGTCAAAATCCTCATCCTCGATGCCCTCGAGGATGCTCAATCATCCTGGAATTAGTTTTTAGGCCTATCAAAACAATTTAAAGAAGGGCAACAGGGTGAAGAGGAACAGGATGAGGTACAGGAGGGTGAGGAAATGGTGTAGGAGGAATTGGGTAATAAAGAACAATCAAAAGACAGTAGGAATCCAGAATAAAACAGGATGGAAGATCCGATGGAGGAAACTCAACAAAAGGAATAGTCGGATGAGATTGGAGCAAGGGGAGTAAGTGTATCTGATGAGGTCAATCAAAACAACGACCCCGAAGATGAAAGAAATGAATAAACAAAGGATCACCCCATGTCGACACTCTCAGAAAGAAATGTGGAAATAATTGAAAAAGAACCTCCTAAAGAAAATTGGAAACCATGTATTGTTGAGGAAGAGCGACCAACGATGCCCCCTATGCCACAAGGAAGAAAGAAGAGGGTTGCAGAGTTTGTGGAATTTTTTCCCAGGCAGAGGATAAGATCAATGGGCTTAGAACTAGTCATTATAGAACCTCCTATCATTACTCTCATAGATGTTACACAGGAACCATCTATGAAGGAAGGTGAGATGAAAGAAGCCAATATAGGCAAGCCCGATGAAATGGTGATTGACAGAGATGAAGAGCCTACGGTTGCTTCCCCAAAACCTGGTATAGAAAATGCCACACCTTCTCCATAAGAACCAGGTGTGGGATTAAAAGGGGAATATGTGGGGACTACTACACATGAGGTAGTGGAAGTAACAACTACAAGGGGTGTCATGCCTACTCCACAAGAACTAGGCATGAGCACTAAATTGGAAATGGACATGATTCAACCCAAGAAGGAACCCCCTCCTGTCATGACCTCGAGTCCAGCAGTGACAAAATGTGTATCTATTACACAAGAACTAGCTGACAAAATAATGACAAGGGATGAGAGTGTGTCGGGAGAGGTTCATGTGCCTTCTCCACTAGAATTTGTTATGGAAGATATAATGTCAGTTCCACAAGAACCTGGGAAGGACACAAATAGGATTATATATGCACAACGACCGAGTCCTGAAGAACAAGCCAATGTAGAGGATGATACACAGAAGACCTGGTGTCGTTCTATCCGATCCAACTAAAATCAAGACTGAGCAAGGGGAAAAAAAGACCCATGGACAGGGAGTAGCTATTGAAACTTCAGCTAGTGCAGAGGTCCCCATTCCTGTGTTTTCTAAGGTTAAAATTGAAAAATAGGAACCTAGTGCAATGGGAAATAAAAAGAAAACCCCTTCTTTGGTCAAGAAGGTTGCAAGGCTAACCAAAACCAACCAAAAATTGAGACAACGAATTAGGGAACTAAAGAAACAAATCAAGAAATTATCCAATTCCCCATGGTTGAAAACCCTTGCCAGTGCAACTCAAACCTTTGAAGGAATGTCTTCTCCAAAGAAAAAGAAGAAGAAGGTCAATGAGGTGAAAACATAACGACCTTCAGTTTGGGAGGAAATATTGAATGAGGCCAGATATAAGACTATGAGGAAGGATCAATGCACAATTTCCACTCAGATAGACCTACCTTCTCCCTTGCAGGACTAAAGAGATAAGTGGAAATCAATAGCAGAATCATTCCAGGAAGGGGTGGTATCCCTTGAAGTATATAGGAATACCTTATAATCCTTGGAGAGAAGGAGACTAGAGAAGCTCTCCCTTCAAAGGGATAAAGAAGAAACTTGAGAAGCGGACAGGAGAATGTTAAGGTTGAAACAAGAAAATATTAGGAAGCATCAGGAGGAAAAGGATAGTATGAAAACACTTGTTCATGAGTTGTTGGATTGCAAGGAACCTTCCCCTGTATACACCTTGTTCTTAAAGGAATCATCTAACAGCCATGATTGAAGATAAGAGTTATTTTATCATTGATGTCAAAGGGTTTTGGAGAATTTTCTTCCAGGTGGATGTACTCACACAACACTCTCTATGTGAATTTTATTTGCATAATTTTATATTTCCATTTGAACGAGACTTCAACCCCACACCTTAAATTGGGGATCTACAATTAAGGGATTTGTATCTTATATGATGAACTAGATTTGCTAGAAAGTAGCCCAGGATACTTTGGGATTAAATCATGCTACATGTGAACTAAATATCAGGGCGGAGCCTGCCAATGCAACAAATTTGATTAGAGACCAAAATAAATTCCATACATATCCCGATGCAGCTAAAAGGGTTGTCTCCATTCAGTCCCAGGCTTTACCTCAATGTGTGAGATGTATTAATGGCATTTCATCTAAATCTTTGCAAAGCAATAAAAGGAGGCGATAGTTGTCTTCTGCATCAGTAAGGACCAGGGAACCAGTTGGGTTTCCTTATTTCCATAGAGATATGGGGAGACTGAATAGGTACATACAGTGCATTGAACAGAGAGGGATAAGGTGGATTGATTTAAAGTTTCACTTTCATCTCATCAAGCTACCTATAGAAAAATACAGGCCTTTGTATGATCTGGCCTCAATAGAAAAATTGTGGGGAAGAGAAGTAATGATCTCAGTAGGGTTTAGGTATTATGTAGAGGATACACAGAAAGCATACCAACTCAGTTCCCTACATGAGTCCTACTCCTAGGCCAACCTGCATATCAAGAGGGATGAATCAGAACATGCATCAGAGCAAGTTGGGGGGAGAAGTTGGGCTCGTGATTTGTCACCTTTTTTATCACCTAGTTACCTTGTTATAAGCTTCCTTGAGTCAATTCCTATCCTTTTTTACATCATCTTGCTTTTGATTTAATGTCCCAAACCCACGGTATAGTGTATTTGAGTATTACATGGTTTTAAGTTATGATATAAACTGTTGAAAGTGGTTTTGTACTTTTGTTTGGATTATTAATCGAATTCTTCAAGACTATGTGCAGGCAGGGTAAGAATGGGTTGATCATATGTTGAATAATTAATGTTGCTACTTCTCCACATGCTCAAGGATTAAGCTATCTTTGATTTGTTGTTATTAATGATGTTGTTACTTACGAAATATAAGTGTTGTCATCATTCCATGGCACTCAAGCATTTGGTCTTTGACCGATGCTCGAGTGTGGAGTGTACAAGTATCAACATGGAAACAGTCAATTATCCAAGGATATAGGGGTATCAGCATTGTAACCATATTTGGATGGGATCGTGGAATATCATGATGTATTTTTTAAATTAATTTGTAACAACATTTGTGAGTAACAGATCATAGGCTATAATTTGAATGAACAACCTTGAGAATCCCTTATTCCCAAGGTATTCAATTATTCCATTTTGAGGGAGTTGTTACTCTAAGAAATTATAATAATATGTAACCCTGTTAGTTGCGGGGGCATGTGTAGATTAAGGCTTGGGGAAAGAACAGAGCATTTATGTATCAGATTCCTTTTTATAATATCAATGATTTCTTAATTCTCCCGAGTCTTTAAGTGTGTGTTTGCAGCCCTGGTTAGACAAGGAAGGGTGAACTTCATTGACCAAGAGTTTCTATTGTAAGTATTCATTTCGTAGATAAATCGATTGCAATGTGTTTATTTTATTAGTTCATTGATTTCATAAGTTATTATTGCATAATTCTGAAAGTAGATGAGTGATATGATTGATTGATGTTTAATTGAAGATGCTAATTAGACTGGTTACCTGTTATCATTCATAGATTAGAAGTTTACTCATTGCTGGTGTTGATTGGATTTTCATTATCATAGGTCATATCTTTAATTTTCACAGTAGGAACATTCTTTTGAAGGTTGATTGAATTGTTATTGAATTGTTTTATTTATGTAGTTAACATTTCCTTTCAGGATTGTGTGGATGATTGCAGATTCCTTTTTAAATCTAGAAGTTTTTGTTTCAGCAGTGTGATTTCCATTCTATGTGAAGTGTGCTCTTAGAACAGAAGTGTGGATTCCCTTACTTTTCGAGCAGAGTGGTAAATGATTGGATTTAATGAGGATTGAATGAATGTGTTTTTCTTAGTTGAGTGGATTGAATGCTACTTTATATCATTAGTTGCATATGCATTTAGTTTTCTTTATCATCACTAGAAGGAAATTATATCATGTGTATACTTCCCATGTATCCTTGAAACAAAAGACGTTCCTAGATTGACATTTAATGCGAGTGCTAGTTTGGTGTTTTAGAAGACCAGTGTTGGCCCCAACATGAGTGATATAGTATGGTTGCATTTGTAAATAGAGTGACTCACAAACCACCACAAGAAGCTTACACCACTTTGATATGGGTATTACACCATAACAAAGGTTTTGGGTGAGAATTATTTTGAACTAACTATTCCCACTTTCCTTGGCCTGCACCCAATATTTAATGGGGAGCTGCTTCAACCATATTTTCTATCTCTACTTGACACCTTGAAGTATTTTTCCTATTAAGGTTATCACTTTATGTTAAATTTCATTTTTTAACTCACGTAATTATCTTCTTGTGAATGAGTGTAACCAACTGCACTCTTCATATATAAGTTACCACTATTCTAGCCAATTTATATTGCTTTTCATTTTATAGAATTTTCCTATTTTATCAATCAATAGAACTTGGGATTCATTGTATTACTATATTATCTCCAATATTTATGTGTGTGTGTGTTTCCATTCATATTAATGCCTTTCATTTCATTCTCTATATAATTTGGATCAATTTGCATACCTGCAACATGGAAAAAATCAACATTGAAACATATCATTATAATTTATTAATTTTATCTCAAAGTTCTCGTTCATACCTTTATAAACATCGATGTGTTTGAATGATTATTATGAAATGATGTGAATAAAGGTAATAAAAAAACCAATTATTCTAATGAAAACAAAACCATCGCTTCCTTCAACGATACCACTACCGTTCTTATTACTAGTATCGTCATTGTTACAAGAACTTACGTTACCATGCAAGATTATATATGTATCAGTGCTTCCATTATATAAAATAAGCACCAGAGCTTCATAATATATCTCATAATCATCAATGCATAATATATATTTTTAAAGCCCAAGTGCATATCAATTTTTGGCACATCGGTGACTATTGTTGATAGAAGCCCCTCAGTGGTTATCATTATGTGGCATTATGATGCTTATTGTTGATATAATTCCTCTTGTGCTTTTAATATCTAAATTACGAACAAAGGTTTAAAAAATATCTCATATGTACTAGTGCTTAGAACATATATTTAGAAGCCTTGTTGTATATAATTTTATAGTGCACTAGTGTGTATTATATATAATTGGCACACTGATGTGCACTATCTATATGTGCATCAACAATAAAAGCTACAACAATAAAAGCTAAGTCAAAACCTCCAACCATCCAAAAAATTTAGTTATAATGAAAATTCATTAAAACCTCTACTAAAACCTTTGGTATCAAGAGAGAAGGTTTTAGAAAATATTTTTTATAATTTTTCCCAATCTTGTAACACTAAAAACTTCCCAAAAAAACTTCATTGTAATGTATTTTCCTTATAGTGGTTGGAGGTGTGTGTCTAGTGGATTAGGGTTGTAGGATTAGTGGATATTAGGCCAATAAAGTTCATTGGGTTTGTATAAAAGTGGCAACAGGGATATATTACATACATGATCGAGGTACAGGATAACACTATAGCCATTGATATTGTTGGGATTGTATAAGATAGTATCTTGAGAACTTTAGAGCCTATCATGATGTATATCCTAGTGTTTCTAGTTTCCATTGGATGCCACTTTAGTTGGGAAGCATGAACATGTGGAATTTTGTTGATTTATCTATGTTCTTTGATTTTTAACTATAGTCCTTCACATGTTGACTATATCTATTATGGATAGATAAAGGATGGCATGTCATTCCATGTAGAGAGCCACAAGAAGTGTTGGTGTGTATTTTTTATCACATTAACGTGTGAGTTCTAGGAATGCACAAACATTTTAGAATGTACACAAATTTTTATAACACATGTTCCTAAAATTCAAAAAAAAATGGAATTAAGAATTCTCACTTACATGTTTGCTAACTTAGTTTCTTTATATTTAGGTTCAACATGACGACCTTTGTGGTTTAGGTTACAAAAACAACAAAACCTCTCTTTTTCTGAATGTGTTTCAATATCTTCATTTTCCATGTTATTTTTAAATGCGTTACAAAAATCCATCATTAATGAAAATGCATACACATATATCTAACTATGTGAATTCCATGTGTGTATGTTTATTTATTTATTCATTTTTTATTTATTTCAATAATACTATTTGTTATTTTATTTTATTTTCTTGACATGTCAAAATTTAAAAATAAAAAGGAATTTCATACTTATTATAACTTTTTATCATCTTATCTATTTTATAAAAAAAAAATATCACATTAATACAAACCAACAAAGATCTACAATTTAAAAGAAAATGATTTAATTATATTAAAACCCTCAAAACCTGCACTAATGCTTGACCTTATAAGTTATTTTGTTTTCCTACATTTTATCTTCCACAATATTCAAATCAATTTAAAAATAATCTCCAATCATTCCTCCCAATCAAAAAATTGTTATTTTTCCATCTTTACACTATCGTTAATTCACTAACGAAAGACCATCATTTGTTCAAACTCACCTTTACACCTTCAATCAAATAGCAAATTTAACTAGTTGAATATCATAAAAATAAAAATACATCTATTGTCTATCATGTTTTTTTATTCAATAAAATTCTAAAAGTAAATATAAAATATAAACACCTAGAATTGATTTTAAAAACCCACAAAAATAAATTTCTTATTATTAGAAAAAAGTACACCGCGTATTCTTTATTTGAACCTATTACATTCATACTTTAATATGAATAACTTGGTCCAGACTTCAAAAATGAAATAATTAAGTGCACAATATAGAGCTTTTTCATACCTTTCTTAATTTTGGTACCAGCATAAAGTATAGGCTTTTATAGTATAATTAGGGGTGAGCCATGTGTTTTCTCTCTAAAGTATAGGCTAGGCTTTTATAGTATAATTAGGGTGAGCCATGTGTTTTTATCTCCAGAGGATGATGTGGAACATCCTTTGGGGTATAACTTTTCATTAGGAAATTCCTTGGACGTAAGGAGAAAAGTAGGCCTTCATGGGACTCGTCACGATCATCTGGTCTGGATAGTGCCTTTAGTTACTCCCATTTAATATTTATCCAAGTGGGTACACTCTCATTCGTCGAAAGGAGAGGAGCTCACAAGGTTATCCAAAGAGCCTCCATTTTCAATTCCCACGTATCAAATCTCAGACCGCAATCTTGAGCATTAATATTTTAGGTAGTAGCTTATGAACACAAGGGAAACCTTCCAAAGGGCCATAGACTATGTATTTGTAAATTTCAAAGATCATTTTATAGTGATAGGTTTGGATGTTATGCATGTTTTTTTATAAAAAGGCAGTATATCACTTAGATGACTTGAAACAAGTGTTTGAAATATGTACAAAATTTTGCATTTCATTGAACTAAAGATGTTATTATTCATAATGGTTGAAGGCAAGCAATTGGGTCATATTGTCTCTCCCCAAGGGGTGAAGATTGATAATGATAGAGTATTCTACCATATGGGATAACTGAGGTGATTTCCTCTCCATCTGGTGTGCCTGAAGGGTGGGAGATTCCAATGAAAATGGAAAAAATGAGAGTCTTTAGACACCAATAGGGAGAGGTTTATTACTTGCTCTTAGGCCCCTCCACCACAATAGTCATTTAGGAGAGAAGACACTCTATTCTATGTCTTTCTTATTCTTTGATTTGCCTTGTTTATCCATCCAATGGGAGAGGTTGAGTCTCACCCCTGATGTTAGGGTAAGGTGGTTTTTGTTTCTTTATATAATGTAGCTATGTATATATAAGGGAGGTAATTACCTATCTATAGGACGGCATGACAAGCATGGCAAGCGTGAGTAAAAAAACCATTAATGTCAAACTCTCACTATAAGAATGAAGTATAGAGGGAGGGTTAGAAGGGGAAGAGAGAAAGTACAAAGTAGTGGAATGGGTGCGTGACTTGATATGGTATCCCAAACTCCCATCCTTCCTAATCACCCATGAATAAAAAGAAAGCAAGTGCTTGAGGCCCTATTCATTTGATCTCACGCTTATCTGGCTCTGAGACCCACCCAAAATTGGACGATTCATCGCCATCCTCCTAGTAATCTTGTTGGACAGAGCTATAATTAGTTTTTCCATCTGATCAATTTTGGCATCTTGAGTATTTGAGGAAAAAGCTTGTGTAGGCCCTTCTTCTTTCTGTTTTTGTTTATCTCCATAATATGTTTTCCACTTTATCTTACCAGATGTAGCCATGTTACCTTCCATATCCACGCATCATTTTGCATGATGTCCAAAGTTGTAGATATTCTTTCCCTCTGCATCATAGATAAGTTAGGATCATAGGTGCATATGTGACCTTTGCAGCAGCTTGAGAATGTCTAATTTATTGTGGAATCCTATTCTCTATATTTGTTGAATCTTTTATTTTAATCCAGCACCGTCTCCCTATTATTATTTTTCAATGATCCAATCTCAGTAAAAGAATATTGATGGTCCCTCTTTATCCCCATTTTTCCATAAACATTCTATGGAAAGCCTCCCAAGAATCAACTAAAGTAGCAGGAAAATTGAGTATGAGTAATAAAGGGTTGTAGATCGATGATGTCATGAAAAGGCAGATTTTACATTGTAATGGTGTTGGTCTATTTAAGAAAAATATAGATATAGAGTTGTTAAGTGGAGGATCTCTTGTAAAGGAAATAGAACATATTTAAAATATTATTTTCACAAGGTTAAGCCAGCTCACAAAGTGACAAGACAATTGCACAATAAAGTAGATATTCAGAGTGGTCTCGAGTATCTCAGGTTTGTTTTAAAGCCAAATTTATACCAAAGGAGGGATTGGTCTTGGCTTATTGCTAATATTGAGAAAAGATTATTGCTTTGGTGCAATAAATGGTTATCCAGGGGGGGACATCTGATTCTAGTGAAATCAATATTGGAAGCCATCCCAGTGTATTGGATGTCTTTGGTGTATGTCCCTACAGGTATTTTGGATCATATTAGGAAGTTGAGCTACAAGTTTTTATGGAAGGGAAGTCAAGAAGGTTCCTCTTTTCATTGGGTAGCTTGGAACAATATTGTCTGGCCCAAGGAAATGGGTGGATGGGGCTTAAATAACCCTCATTGCTTTTCCAAGGATTTAGTTGCAAAAGGAGCTTGAAGGATACTCAAAGGAGAGGGTTTATGGGTAAAATTTGGTTATCAAAAATATATTTATCCCTTATCCATTGAGGATTGGTTCAAAAGCATAGAAAATATATAAGGAATGTTTCAATCATGTGGAAAGTATTGATAATGGATTTTGAATTCATAGGGGTCTGGCTAGAATAGAGTGTTGGAAATGGAAGGTTAGACTAGGAAAGGACCCTTGGGTAGGTTGTGGTGGAGCTCATAGGCTTCCCTTAGCAATGATTGAAGCTTTGAGGGACCAGGGGTTTGTTTTCCTCGAGATGATTTGAGGATGAGGTGGAAATAGCTAGTTGGAAAATGTACATGAAGGCTCTTCAAGACAGACATGTTAGATGGTGGATCGTGATGATGTTTTGATTTGGCCCAGGAATGTTACAAGAGGTTCATATTTTCCTAGGATTGGTTACAAGGTAATTAGAGAAGAAGAAGAACTACCTGATCCTCATTAGTGGTTCTTAGTCTTATGGAAGTTCAAGTGCCCCTTAAAGTCAAATAATTTTTATGGTTGGCCATCTCTAAAAAGGTCCCTGTATGGGATATCGTGTTGAATAAATTTTGGTGTGGCCTAGAATATGTACTCTTTGCAAACTAAGTGGTGAGAATATTGACAATTTATTTATCTTTTGTCCTTATATTAGAAATATGTAGACATCATTTCACAGGTTAGTGGTATTCAATTCATTTGGGCAGGACGGGATCTTGAAGTGGCTTTGGAGACTTGGACCAACCATTTAGATTTTAAGGAGTATTTGGCATTACCAATTATTCTCATTTGGGGGGTCTAGAACTTGAGAAACAAAGCCATTTTTTAGGATTCCCTCATTCCCCATTATATTTATGCTTTGAAAGGCCTTGCAATTCTAAGACATTTCCCTTAGAGTGTTGAGTCTTTGAAAGTTAAGAGGATAGTGGAGGAGACAGTGGACAGCTATGGAAGTTGTTTATGCTTTGATGGTGCTTCTTAGGCAACTCCAACTTAGGGTGGTAGGATGAATCATATACCTATCTTATTCACATTGGATAAAGTTTTCTACATGATTGGGTGATGGGACAAATGATATAGATGAATTATTGGCACTAAAACTATTCCTAGGGTTGGCAAATATGAAGGGTGCTCAAAAAGTGTAGGTTTTTGGGGACTCTTAAATAATGATAGACTGGATGAGACAAAGGATACTTCCAAGAAACATATAATGCAAGCCAATATCTAAATAAATTCTTAGATTGACTACTTTATTCCAGGAAATAACTTATGAGCATATTTTTAGAGAAAGAAATTGGATGGAAGATCAATTGTCCAGGACAGGTCTTCAACTAGGAGTGGGCTCTTGGAAACGATGGGAGATGAAGAACGATACTTTGTCAAAACATTGTCCTGGATCACATCAAAGACAAAAGGATCCCAAGAGGAATTGTACAATTAATTAAAACAGTTTTTGGGTTGAAGGATGAATTCTTTTTTTAGATATTTTGATTAATCATGTGTTTAGAAGCATGACTAGTTACAGGTGGTTATTTTCTGAAGTTTAAAGAAGGTGATTATATGGAAAAAAGTATTGTGCAAAGAAATGTAAGAGATATAAGGTTGAAAGGCTATTTTTTTGTTGGTCTATGTACAAGGTGGGTCATTATCAATATAAATGGACTACGAAATTTTCTTTGAGGAAAAAAAGAAAGCCATGGTCTTGCAGGGAGACATTCTTTTGGACCAAGTGTAAGAAATTTTTGGTATTGTTTGGTTGGGTAATTTCTAGGAAATATACATTTCAAAATTATCACTTGACAACCGAATCTAGAGCTCTTGGGTGTTAATTATAGGATACAAGTATAAATTTTATTTGTTTGCTATGGGTGATTTTTTTTCTAATTTATATCATCGAAAAATTATGAACAAAATATCATGCGTAACATCTAGTTTTGGAGCACATACTATTTTCATCTCTATGGTTGGTCTGTGTGCTTTGACCCTTGAGTTTAAGTGTTGAGTAGGATTCCCATTAGCTTAAAAATTGTGAGCCTTCAAATGGAACTTTAATAATAAAAAGGGCACTAACTAGATAGGGAACTCTTTGGTAAGAACTGTTGTATATATTGTTCACTCATATAAATCTAGTGTGCATTGTTTGGTTTCAAATTTTCTAGTTGAAATGGATGTTAAAGAAGGTCTCCCTTTGAGTCACGAGACTCAGGGCAATGCATCTTCAAACATTCAATTATTGGATTATTTCAAGGTTCCATTCCACTATGTTTTGTTAGAATATGTAATGATGACTTATGTGATATATTGGTAAAATATCATTTAAAGGCATAAATAACTCTAATATTATAAAATAGAGTTATCCCACTTGCATCAATGTAATTATATCCTTTGTAACCATTCTCTATATAAAGAGGAGGAAATTCATTTATCCCACATGTTTTATGGGATGTATTGTAATCCAAACCTCTTGGTATATAAGAGAGGTGAAGGAGACCCTTTTGGGTATGTGTTGATTGTAGTTCATCACATATCACATGTTGTGTATGTCATTTGTACACACATGATTATTTAATGGAGCTTGATGTGATGCATATGTGAGGATTCCATGTAATCTTGGAGATATATTTTCGTAATAATGGAAGATGCAACCCTTCTTATGGACGTATCCCATATTGGGTGAACCGCGTATATCGGTGTTCTCTTTTTGTTCTGTTTTCTCCAATTTTATTTCATGCTTTATGTTGCTTGGTAGATATAAGGATAGACTAGTAATGATTGCCTTAGTTTATATTGTGTTATGATATTATTTCATATGTTCACAATATTCTAACATGTTTGTTGTCATTTTCAAGGCCACTTTGCATTAGATTTCCCTTAGCCATTCAACCCTAAAATATGGAGAAGAAAACTCAGGTCATAAGAGATGTCCTTGGAAGTGTCTAATAAGGAACTTGATCTTGAAGTCCAACAAAAATGTATGGAGGCTCCCATGGAAGATTCTAATGGGATACAATGGAGGTTCAAGCAGAGGTGTCCAATGAAAATGTTTATGGCTATCATGTAACATTGATGTATGTTCTCATTAAAATATCATGCTCCCATGCTTTGGAAAGGAAATCATCTACTATAGGGATCGAAATAGAAGGCACAAAGCTCCAAGATCTATATTTTTATAGTATGTTATCATTTCTTCTTTCTAATAATTATTCTAAGGATGAATTAATGTTTTTCGAATTGGGAAATAAAGGGTATTTTCCATTTCCCATAGAATTGACAGGGAAATGGCTTAGAGCTATCTTTCCTTCTGTAATTATTGGGTTAGAGAAGGGACACACTAGTTTTTTGGTTGGGAAGGAATATGTTAGTATGATTCTTTCAAAAGGTCAATGATATGAATCATCCCTTAGAGAAAATATTCTATTATGGGGGAGTCAAGTTCAAGGACTATCCAAGATGTAACTAGCTCCTATAGATACCAATTGAGGTCTAGAAAAGGGACCTTGGAGGGAATTCCTAGAACTCTAATTGGTTTTCTTGGAATTAGGATGGATCCATTAAGGGAATTAGATACGTCTTAGATGGGTAGGAAATATTATTTAAATTAGGATAAATATGACGCAAGACATGATATTATCCAAGGTAAACAAAATTATTTCTAGGGGTCCTTAGAGTAGGGGAAAACCCCTTTCAAAATAATCATTCTATCATTGATTTCCTAAGGTCTACATAATCCATCTAGAATACTTGACATTTCCCAATTGGTAGAGCGACACAATCCTAATATAATTCTATTACAAGAAACTATGGGAGTCAAGGATAAGATCGATGTTAATCTAGGAATATGCTTAAGGGAGTGGGTTTTTTTCGCTATAGATGCCATAGGAAACTCTAGGGGTTTAATTAAGGTATGGAGGAAACATGTCTCCTTACTAAATGTTTCTTATTTTGGATCAATATTTTGCACATTATTTTGATTAAGAAATTGGGACAAAAGTCTTGGTTATAAATGTCTATGGAACTTATGGTAGGTGAAGAATCCTACAAACAATTTTTTTTTTGAAACTCGGCCGCCTAGGGTTCTAGCAACGACTGCCTATGGTTCTGCAGCTTCGGCTGCCCCTCGTGCGGCTCCCTTGCTAGCCACCGGTTGGCCCTCATGGATCCTCCCCCGAATACGAGTCAGGAGGATCATTGAAGGCGATTGGATGAAGCATTCCAGGCACTGGTTGCTTCAACACCATCAGCCCCTCTTCCCTCCTCAGATTCCGGCAATACCAACTTCATCAAAAGGTCTGCAGCCCCACGCATCCAAATCTTGTCGGCAGCTTCAAGAATTAAAGCTCTCTCCCTAAGAGAGGGAGGATTGATCGGTCAGTTTACAGGTATTTGGCCCTCACCCAAAACTATGGACACCTAGATCAATAAAAATTGGATGCCCCTGATCTCTGGGGGGATCCAACATTGTTTTATGGCAAAGGCTTCTTCACCTTTCTCTTCTAAAACAAGGATGATAGAGATCTGATATTCAGAAGTGGGCCCTATTTCATGGGTACACGGGGTCTGTACTTAAATAGGTGGAGTTTAAAATTTGACCTGGACAAGGATGTCCCCTCAGCTGTACCAGTCTGGGTGCGCCTCCCTCACCTTCCTCTTCACTGTTGGAATGATGAAACAATGCAAGCCATTGGAAACTCGCTAGGAAAATATATCGATAAAGCAGAGCCCAAGGGACCCCTCTTCTCTTGTGCTGGGATCTGTGTCGAAGTAGATCTCGATAAAGGACTTCCTGAGATGGTAAATCTATTCCTGGGAAGTTTGGAGCACATGCAGAAAGTATACTACGAGCAGTTACCCTTCAAATGCAAAAAATGTCATTAATATGGTCACTTCATGAAGAACTTCCCAAAGACAGCACAAGAAGGTCAGGAAAAAAACCAAGAGGATGGATGGCAGCCCGTGAAAAAAGGAAGAAAAGCAAACCATTCAGATCCCATAGCAACTGGAAACATAGATAAAGGAAAGTCGCAAGAAGGTAAGGAGGCTTCCACCAGCAATCACTTTTAGTCGCTACCTTTAGAAGAAGGAGAAATTCCAAACGCTATCCCAGAAGAACCTGTGATCAAAGAGATTTTGGTGACCACAAACCCCTCACCTCCCTCGCCTAAAGAAGATCTAGCTGATACAGCACTTGAAGGCATTACTCCTGGTGGATCCTTGGAAGACAAGTTCGGGCACAGCAAAACAACTCCTCAGATCCCTTCTGTTGAAAATTCGTCCTCACATGAAACATTGGAGGATCAAGATTTATTCATGCCGCCTAACACTAGAGGAAGAAAAACCCTACGATATCATAGAGAAATGGAAGATGAAAGCGAACTTGAATTGGGAAGGAAAAAAAGTTTGGAAGAAAAAAATGTTCTACAGGGCCCGAAAAATTTAGGAGGAAATAAAGACAATAGGTCCCGAGCAGGACCTCAATCTAGCAAAAAATGATGAAAGCGGTCTCCTGGAACTACATAGGTCTGGGCGGCTCAAATAAAATTGAAGCTTTGAAATCCATGATTAAATCCGAAAAGCCATATTTTGTGCTTCTCCAGGAGACTAAAATGCAGGAGGATGAGATCAGGGCGCTCTCCTGCTCCGTTTGGAAATATTGTAATTTTTCTTCCCTTAGCTCCAGAGGCGCCTCTGGAGGAATTGCCACCTTCACTTCTAGTATTTTTCGTATCTCCACTATCAAAAATAGCCAACACTGGTTGCTCAATGAAATACGGGACAAGAATAGTTCCAGCAAAACATATATCTACAACGTGTAAGGACCAACCCATTACAAAGACAAATCTATTTTTTGGGATGAACTCACCAATTTAAAAGAGGACTTAAGAGGTAAGGACTTGATCATCGCAGGAGATTTCAATGTAACCAAAGACCAGAATGAAAAGAGTGGAGGCAACATGGTCATAGATCCGTTTGGGGAGAGGCTGGAAGACCTCATCGATGAGTTGGACCTATTGGATATTTAGCTAAATAATGGGAAGTTCACTTGGAATAATAGAATAATAGGTGCAAGTCATATCATAGCCAAGCTGGACAGATTTCTGGTGAGTACTTCCTTCCTGATGAAAGACCTTTTTCCCGCCTCCCTCATTATCCCTTCAGCAACCTCCGATCATAAACCCATTTCCTTAACCCTGTCCACACCGGTCAGCCTTGGCCCCATCCCCTTCAGATTTAATCCTCTTTGGATTCGAGATGAAAACTTCTTAGCCATTGTTCAAAATTCCTAGTACACACCTTGTTTTGCCTCTCCTAGTTATATTTTGGAAATCAAACTCCGAACCATGCGATACGCACTGAAAACCTGGGGAAAATATTCTTATAAGAAACCTGGGGCGCTGAAACTATCCCTGCAGTCCAAACTTGAAGACCTTCAGTCTTGAATGGATCAAGTAGTCATAACGCAACAGTCCCTTGGCCTTGAAAAGGAGCTCAATCAAAAAATTCTCACTGCCGCCAAGCAGGAAGAAGAAATGTGGAGAGTAAATTCAAGAAAGTTGTGGCTAAAAGGTGGAGACATTAACACCAACTATTTTCACAAACAAGCCAAAGTCTGTCTCAATTACAATGCAATTACTAAGCTGAAAGATCAAAATGGGACCAAGATTACCGATCAGGAAGATTTAAAAAGCCATCTTGCTCAAGTTGCTCTCCTTCATAACATCCCTTCGCTGATTGCCGATGCTGAAAACAGCGAGATAGCCAAACCAGTTATGGAATATGAGATTCTTAATGCCATTTGTTCTCTTCAACTGGACAAAGCCCCTGGCCCGGATGGATTTACCATAAAATTTTATAGAGCCTCTTGGGGGATAATAAAGGACAACTTGAAAAGAATGCTCAACTAGACTCGTAAGAAAGACAAGATTGGTGGATCAACCAACTCATATTTCCTAACTCTGATCCCAAAGGACAAAAAGCCCCTCTAGATTAATTGTTTCAGGCCAATCTCCCTTTGCAACACTTCATATAAAATCGTCTCCAAGATCTTGGCCACAAGAATGAAAAAAGTTATGAACCGCCTGATCTCAGAAACTCAGGGAGGCTTCATTGTAGGACAGAAGATCCTTGACAATATTATCATCATCTAGGAAGCAATCTACTCAAGAATGGTCAAACATCAGCAATGTATGGCTGTCAAACTGGATATGGCTAATGCTTTTGATAGAGTAAATCATTCCTTTTTGTTTAAAATCATGTTAAATTTGGTTTCTCTAATAGATTTTTTAATGGGTTAAAGCGTGTATTAGAATCCTTTGGATAGCTCCTCTTGTCAATGGTAGGCCTGCCAATTTATTCCAAGCCTCTCGGGGCTTGAGGGAGGGCTTCCCTATGTCCCCATTTCTATATCTTCTGGTGGCGGAATCACTGAGCAGAAATCTCTAGCTCCTGCAAGACTCCAGCGAGTTAAAAGGTCTGAAAATTGCCCGAGGGGTAAAAGCAGCCAATCACGGTCAATTTGTTGATGACATGATCTTGCTTGGAGGGGCCTCCACGGTCATAGCAGAAAGATTCAACAATGCTTTGAGAACTTTCCTTAAAACCTCTAACGGTAAAATAAACGATGGCAAGTCTAAAGTCTACGGTTGGAACTGCACTGTAGGGATCATGACTCGCATAGCCAGGATTTTCAGTTTTGAAGGAATTATTTTCTGGAACTCTTTTCAATACCTCGGTATCCCAATCTTCAAAGGCAAGAAAAAATTCACAGACTGGTATGGCTTGATTGAAAAAATCAAAAACAAATTTGCCTCATGGGGCTCGCATTGGCTTAACCCAGCTGGAAAGCTAGTACTCATTAAATCAATCATTTCAGCTTATCCTATATACGTTTTCTCTATCTCCATAGCACCCAAAACAGTGATTAAAGCTATTTCAAAAGAACTCAAGTCGTTCTTATGGCAAGGAGGCAAGTCAAATAATGCTAAATAATTCCATTTGATAAACTGGGATTTAGTATGCAGTCCAAAAAACAACGGGGGAGATGGTGTCAAAGATCCGACGATCATGAACATTGCCTTAGGAGCTAAAATTATCTGGCGAACTATCTCTGGGAAGAAATCATGTGTAAAAAATACATGTAGGGCAGCAGGAAAAGAAGCATTGAAAGCATCGATCAGAATAAAACTGGCTCTCCTAATTGGGATCTCTGCCAAAAAGCAGCTCCTATCATCCAGAGTCAACTTTACTGGATTCCGGGAAGTGGCAAGCAAATTAACATTTGGCATGACAAGTTCAACAAAGCCTGTCCACCCATATCTCAGCAATCCTTCTCAAACTTAAAAATTTGGATGGATAACTCTAACATTTGCACCCTATTCGACTTATCCATCTAGACTAGGCGCGGCCGCTGAGCTAGTTGGAAATTTTTAGAGCTTCCGGAGCATCTAAAATCTGACTACAATCTTCTTCTGTCCTCCCTTCATGGTGCAACCCTGGTACACCGTAATCTGTTAGATAAAAAAGGGATGGGAGAAGACTGGCCACTGTTCAGTCAAAGAGGATACCATTTAGTCGACGATAGCAAGCACAACAGGAATATGAATAAAAAATGGAATGTATTCTGGAGTAAGGATGGGCTCCCAAAGGTAAACACTTTCTCTTGGACCCTTGCTCATCGCAAAACTCTCACTACTGATAATCTCAGGAAAAGGGGAATCGAAGGTCCGGCTTGGTGTATATTGTGCAAAGAAAATGAAGAAACCCTTGATCATCTATTTCTTGAGTGCAAATTCTCCCAAGAAGTGTGGCACAGAGCATATCAAGATCTTCCTTTCAATTTGACTCTACCGACGGCATGGCATGACCTATTTATCTGTTGGAAGGATTACTATCAGGGATATCTGACAAAGAAACTAGATTTTCAAAGAGCTTGGGAGGCACTTCCAAAGCTAATCTGCTGGAAAATCTGGAATGCTCGAAACAAAGAAATATTTGAGGACAAAAAGTCCACTCCGGGTAGAACTCTGGCATCTGTTAAATCTCTGTGGAAAGAATCCCTCATCATTAGAGGCATGAAAAATATCAACAAATAAAATCTGACCAGTGAAGAAAAAACTTGGGTTGCTGACTTCTTAATCCCCGTCGCTAACAACTATCAGTCTCATCTCTCCAGAAGGACAAGCACTAAACATTGGCATATCAGAATGAACAACGACTCCTTTCAGACTTGGAAAAGCAATTTAGGAAGCAATACACTCTTCTTTGATGGCGCCTCGAAAGGAAACCTTGGGCTGGCAGGAGTGGGAGGAGTACTCTATGACTCTGATGGAATCAAAATGAAAGATTATGCATGGGGTATTGGAAAAAATACCGACAATGGAGCTCAATGGCTCGCTCTCATTAAAGGACTTGAGCTTGCCAGAAATGAGGGAATTGAGGAACTGACTGTCTTTGGTGATTTGATTCTGGTCATAAGGGAAGCCAGGAGTCTCGCAAAAGGCAGAAAGAATCCCACCACCAAAACTCAGCATCTCCTAAAGCACATCGCCCATCAAGGTAATCAAATTACTCCACATTCTTAGATCCAATAACAATTGCGCGGACAAGATGGAAAACTATGGAACTAAGTTAGCCTGTGGTGTACTGGTTAGCAATAAGCATGATATTGGAATAGCTTGGGCTCCTTAATCCCCACTTGGTATTTGCACATTCCTATGGTTAAAATATGGTATTTGCTTGGCCACATCGAAGCCTTCGGTGGGCACCTAAACATCAGGCTCAGTAACCTCCAAGACCAGAGGGAAGATACAGGATCTGACCACACGAGCAACCCACATGGCTCCCATTGTCACATCCCCATCTTTACCCTATTGCATTAAAATTGTAAATGATGTAAATATCGTTGTTAAATCATGGTGAGGAGCTCAAGGCCAAGGCCCCACCATAGATTTAGCGTTTTATGTATCGGCAATTAAAAATAGATGCCTATGGTTCTTGTGCTAGACATGCACAATGTAAATTAAGACATCATGTAAATATGAATTTTAATGAAATACCCACAACTAGCTATGCAATGCAACAAAGAGATGGGGGCATGATTTTTATAAGGAAAAGGGGGGGGTTATTCAAACCCTTGAGCCAATGTTGTTAATCCAAATGTCAATGAAGGAACCCATAAACCCTCAACTACCCATTTTGACTTATACACCCAATGATTTAATTCTTCCGAGAGTTGGTTGAAGTAATTAATGCCTTGGGAATGGAGAGGTATGGCAGCCAATTTCATGCATGGGCAAGATGTCAACCTGGGAAATCGTATTTTTCCTTCTGGGGCAAGAAAACACCCACGAAATTGTGCCCAAAGCCATTCTGCACCCATGGTCTTTGCTCTCTCACACAGTCTCAGCTAGCTGGGGCTTTCTCCTTCACATTTTCCATCATTTTCCTACAATTTCCATAGCTGGGAACTCGTTTTTGTATTACACAGTGGCTGGGAGGAAGCGAGTCATGATTTGGGGGATTAGAGAGGTCGTTCCTGCCCCTTGAATGCCTATGAACATTTTCTGAAAACGAATTTGCTTCCCCAGGGATGATTCCCCATCTACCAATTCATTTTTGGTTGCCCACATTTTCCTTCATACCCAACACTTGTGATTTTACTATTGTGTGCATCCTTGTTTTGGTTTGAATTTGTGAGCAAGAATTAGGAGTGGAAGTGAACCAGAATTGGCTTGATAAACCTAGTGAGGAGGTAACCCCTCAAGAAGATCAAAAGGGTTGGTTTCTCTTCTATGCACACCTTGAAGAACACTAGAATGGAAGGTATGGCCTGAGGGACTATGTAATAGTGAAGGGAATACTTCCTTGAGCCAGGTGTGTAGGTATTGTGGGGAACAAGCTAGATAGATATTGCAGAGTGTGTCCATATCTCTGTGGTGGAGCTCACTAGCTTAGCAATTCACCCTTTCCATTGCCTTAGCAACCTGATAAACCCAACTGTAGATTGGCTTGGCAGATTTTGGTGCATATTGGGCTATGTGTGAGTCTGTTGTTCCCTTTTTCCTTATAGAGATCATGCCCAGCTCAGGGGTGGCAATTTTGTTGAGAGATTGATGATTACAACTAGCCTATGGTTGGGTGGAATGTTGCAGTTGCATAGCCAATTGCTCGGGACTACTTTGTTATAAGATAAGTCCTCTCTTGTGTTAACTCTGCAATGTATTTATTTGATGACTATCATGAATATCTTGCATGTATGATAGATGTGTAATTGAATTTACTTCCGCTGAGTTTCTTACATTTATACATATACACATGTCTTTTTATATTATGTGAATCTTTATTTAGTAATCATGGGGCCAGATGCCTAGTTTTAGCATCACATTCTCTCCATCGCACTGGGATGATGGGAGGAAATGTGACACCCATACAGCACGTAAATGCGGCCATCCCCCATGGTTGTTTTGCTTTTAAACTTGGAAGAGACACCCCATCCATATCTACAATGACGAGACCATACTTTGTTTCAAGCTCGATTTTCCAGTTTCAAGCTCTGTATTTCCTGTTCCAAGCTCCTTGGTAAGGCATCACGTTTGCAAACTCAAGATGGTAGAGAACCAATCTCCGTTCTCCTTCCAATGCGGAAAGCAGGTGATTGCTCATGGGAGACCACTCTATGCGAATTTGAGTCAGAAAGAACTGTTGATAGTAGGTGCTGGCGCCAGTAGTGCACATCCCTCTGCGAAGAATCATGGGAAAGATGCCTATCTCGGCCAAGGGCTCCATTCGACAAAGGATGGGTTGGGGTTTGATAATTTGTCAACAGATTTTCAGACATATCTGTGTGATTTAGAGGCTTAGATTCAGACTATTAGCAATGAGAATTATGAACTTAAGAAGGATTTTACCCATCTCCTTTCTCTGGTGAATGAAACGAACATTGAGGTCCGCAGTCTCAATGCAAAAATTCCAGACCAGGTAGCCTCATTGGTGGAGGAAAAACTAGACAACTTGGATTCCAGAATGCTCGCAATCCATGGCACTGCAATGGTGGTAGTAGATAATATGAAGGATATGCGTAAGGACATCAGTGAACTAGCTGTGGAGGCCAAAGGAAAGGAAGAATGCAACCCTAAGTAATGTTGCGTCTTGCTGACAGGTTTTTTGTGTGATCTTCTTGCGAGATCCCTGAAGCTCTTTTTTTGTAATACAGTATTGTTTTTTAAGCACAAAACTTATTAAGCTATGCTATACAAGTTCGTTTTATTGCTCAGTCAGTTTGTAAGAAGCTATAAGATTCCTAGAATAGGGTTTCATTTTGATCATATTAGCACAGTTGATATCAAGCTTGCAGGCTTGGCTCTGCTTCTTCATGGAGAGCAGCCCTATTGCAGTTATTTTATGTAAAACCTGTTCCATTTTTAATATAAAGCCGATTAAATGTTTCTGTAAAAAAAAAAATGTCTATGGAACTTATTATAGTAGGCAGGAATTCATCTTCATCAAAAATCTTCTTTGTGAAAAAGTTGTAATGTAGATGGAATTTGACAAGTAGTGCAATTGTGCATGGTGGGCATGGGTATCGGATGGACAATGGTTTGGACAGAATTAATGGGATGAGATGAGATGATAATTGGAGACGAAATTGATTCAGACAAAGAGTGTGGATTTCTGTGGAGTGGAAGACGGTTTCGGTTGAACAAAAGGAAGAGAACTGTGACGGAAAAGAGCGGTTGCAGTGTGACTGAAAGGAGAAAATACGAATCATTGTCATAGCTCGAGAAGCATTCTAGTTGTTGGTTTATCCATCAATACTGAGAGGGGGGGTGAATCAGTATTGCCTTCTTTTTCCCTTAATTAAAACAATTAGTATTTAAACAATATATACTATGAATCAACCAAGCAAAGATAGAGAATTTTATCGTGGACACCTCAAAGAGAAAACCAAAAAATCAAACTCATTAATAAAATGATTTCTACAAAATTGTTTTTCTGCTGCAACAAAAAGGATGCATCAACATCCCAATTTTCTATCTGCACCAACAGATAAGGATGTTGCAACACCCTTGTTTTCCAACTACTACTGGAAGGAGGATAAAACCTCCTTGATAGGATTCGACCTGCCCCTAGCACCACCCAGCCTCCTTAATATTTATAACTTCTTGATTTTTACTTGATTCATCAATTCTGGAAATACTTCATACTTCCAGTCTCTCCCTTTCTTTATGCTGTTGTGATCTGCACTGTAGAGACATTTTTTTTCTAATTCAAAACTTCATTTAAATACCTCTTATATTTCAGGTCACACCTCTTTATTTTGTGTCTTTCCAATTCATGCCCCTTCAGATATTGTTTATTAAGTTCTGATTTAGATTTATTTTATTTACAGATTTGTAATTAATTAAATAATTAAACATTCGATCATCTCATAGAGCCTACGAGCTTAACTTTAAACCTGTGGGCATGGATATATTCCTACGGGCATGTATATGAGAAAACAACCATAACCTTCATCCTACAAGCATGTAAATGAATCTGTGGGCATCTCTTAAACGGGCTTGAACCTTCCTTGCGCGGACTTCTCATCCCCTGCAGGCTTCTCCCTTTGCGGTCTTACCCTTCCTTGATGGCTTCTCCTTTTGCAGGCTTCTCATCCCTTGCGGGCTTCTCCCTTTGTGGGATCACCCTTCCTTGTGGGATTCTCCCTTTGGCTTCTCCCTTTCGGGCATCTCTTCCTTTGGCTCACCTTGCGGGCATCTCTTCCTCCTTGTTGACATCCATACCAATATTCAACATTCTCCCCCTTTGGCATTGATGGAAACACCAATATTTCTCCCCCTTTGACAACAATGACAAAGGCCTCCTTTTGACAGCTCCCCCCGTCAACATGCCTCCCCCTGACAAAATATTTTCTTCTTTTTATCTATTGTAGGAATATTACTCCCAAATTTTGTCTAAGATACTCAAAGGCTTATTTGGGTAGTATCTTAGTGAAGATATCAGCTATATGTTCCTTTGTATCAACATATTCCAGTTTGACAACCTTTTGTGACACTTGATCTCTTAGAAAGTGATATTTTATTGGAATGTGCTTTGTCTTGGAGTGCATGATAGGATTTTTTGATATGTTTATGTCACTGGTATTGTCACAGTTTATCACTATGGGATGCTCATACTTCACAAGTATGTCTTCTAATGTCTACTTCATCCAAATTACTTGAGTACAACATAATGCAGCAGCACTATATTCAACTTCTACTGTAGATAATGAAATGGAAGGTTGTTTCTTGCTTAGCCATGATACCAAACAGTCTCCCAAGTAGAACGATGTTGCACTAGTAATCTTTCAGTCATCAACACTTCCTGCCCAATCTTCATCAGTGAAGGCTTTTAAAGTGAATTCTTGGCCTTTTGGGTACCATAAACCATACTCCATAGTACCTTTCAAATATTTGAAAATTCTTTTTACCATTGTTACATGTGTTTCTTTGGGGGCTGATTGGAATCTAGCAACTAATCCTACAACTTGCATCACATCCGGTCTTGTATTTGTCACATATAGAAGACTACCTATCATAGATATATACATAGCATGATCCACTTCCAAAGATTCATCATCCTTGCTTAATTTACAGCCAATGATCATGGGGGTACTAATAGGCTTGGAGTCTTCCATCTTAAATATTTTTAGCATCTCTTTAATGTACTTGGTTTGAGAA
This sequence comes from Larix kaempferi, assembly GCA_027924585.1. Taxonomy (NCBI): domain Eukaryota; kingdom Viridiplantae; phylum Streptophyta; class Pinopsida; order Pinales; family Pinaceae; genus Larix; species Larix kaempferi. The sequence goes on along the minus strand of BSBM01000289.1, from coordinate 9,126,329 downwards.
ATGAAGATCCCTTTGCCTAATTGAGTGACTTGTAATCCTAAGAAGAATGTTAGTTCTCCCAACAAAGACATTTCAAATTCTTTCTTCATATCTGAAGCAAATTTTACACTCAGGACTTGTAGATCACTTCCAAATATGATGTCATCAACATAGACAACAACAATGATCATATTCTCATTTTCAAATTTTTTGTAGAGATTACTGTCAGTGGCCCCTCTTATGTATCCTTGTTGCTTCAAGTAGTTTTCAAGTCTTGAGAACCATGCCCTTTGAGCTTGTTTGAGACCATAGAGCACCCTTTTTTAGTTTGCAAACATAATCCCGGTTTTCTGATAAGAGAAAACCTTCAGATTGTTTAATATATATAGACTTCTTCTTCAATATTTCCATTCAGAAATGCAGATTTAACATCCATTTGATATAATTTGAAATTTTTGTAACATGCAAAAGCTAAGAACATCCTGATTGCTTCAAGTCTTGCTACAGGGGCAAACGTTTCTTCAAATTCAATACCTTCCACTTGAGCATATCCCTTGCATACCAGTCTGGCCTTGTTTCTTATTACTTTACCATCTTGATTTAACTTGTTCTTGAAAATCCACTTGGTCCCAATCACATTCTTGTCTTTAGGTCTTGGTACAATTTCCCAGGTTTGGTTCTTCTCTATTTGGTCCAACTCCTCATTCATAGCTTTGATCCAGTCATCACTTTTTCTAGCTTCTGCAAATGTTTTAGGATCTACTAGCGAAAGTAGTGCTTGTTCTTGATCATATATTAACCTTCTTCTTGTTTTAACTCCAGTATTTATGTCACCAATAACTTGACTTTCATGATGATCTCTTTGAATTCTTCTTGATGGTGCTCTTGTATCAGGTCTTGGAGAATCTTCTTTGTCATTTTCTTGAGATACCTCATCTTCCTTTTCAATTTCTTCTCCATCTTGTGAATCCTCTTTCCTTTGTGAGTCTTCTTCATTCTTATCATTATTTTCTATCTCATCATCTTGTGTTCTAGTTCTTATTGGCTTCATGTCATATATTCTTACATCTGACTTTCTATGATCCTGTGTAATCTTTGATTGTAACATCTATATGATTTCTTGGTGTATGTATATCCTAGAAATATTCCCTCATCGGTTCTGGAGTCAAACATACCAAGATCATCCTCATTCCTCTTTATGTAGCACTTACTACCAAACACTCTGAAATATTTGACAGAGCGGGGTCTTTCATACCATAGCTCATAAGGAGTCTTGTCACAATTTACTCTGATTTGTTCTCTATTGAGTATATAGGCAATTGTATATACTGCTTCTCTCCAATATGCATCTGAAATTTTTGCTTCATTAAGCATAGTTCTGGTTGCTTCTTGTATTGTCCTATTCTTTCTTTCCACAATGCCATTTTGTTGAGGAGTCCTTGGAGCTGAAAATTGTCTTTTAATCCCATGGGTTTCACAAAACTCATTGAATTCGTTTGAGGTAAACTCTCCTCCATTATCTAACCTTAAACATTTGATTTTCATATTTGTCGCATTCTCAACCATTGCTTTAAAAATTTTAAACTTCTCAAAAGATTATGATTTCTCTTTGAGGAATGTCACCCAATTCATCCTTCTATAATCATCAATGAACAAAATGAAATAATATTCTCCTTGCAAGCTTTTAGTTCTTGTTGGTCCACAAAGATCAGTGTGAACTATTTTCAATGGCTGTGAGGATGTATATTCCTTGATTATGAATCTAGATTTAGTTATTTTCCCATGTTGACAATGTTTACAGCTTCGCAATCTTTGGCAAGTCTCTTACAGCTTCCTTCTTAGTCACCTTTATAAGATTGTCAAAATTCAAGTGTCCCATCCTTCTATGCCATATCTAACTTTCATCAATCAGACTCATGTGGCATTGCTCTTCATTTTCTAGGATGTATACATTACTTGAATTCCTTACAGCAGTCCCAATAAGTTTTCCTGAGTTTTTCTTCCTGATTTCGCATTTTTCAGAATCAAATATGCAGATGTGGCCTTGATCACATGTTTGACTCACATTGAGAAGATTAGGCTTTAAATCTTCTACTAGCAACACATTTTTAGCTCTGATTTTATTTTTGATAGCAACTGTACCTTTTCCAATTATCTTAGAAGACATATTGTCTCCAAAAGTGACTTTTCCCTTTTGATCTCTTCTTAGGCTTATGAACTTGTTCGGATATCTTGTCATGTGTTTTGAACACCCACTATCAACATGCCATATATTTTGGTTTTCTGTTGCACATAGAGCTATCATGGATTTTGTCCTCTCTACTATTTCTTTTTTCTTCCAGAACTTTCTCTACTCTTTGTCTTGAAACCTTTTTGCAATATTCTTCTGTAGGATTCATCGGTTTGCATTCTCTAGATATATTTCCATGGTTATTGCATTTGTAACATTCTATATCATAGCTTTCTAGAGGTGTAAAGGAGTTATGGGTTCCCTTTCTTTCTTTTGGATAATTGTTAGATGTATTCTTCTTATGAAAATGAACCTTTCCATATGCTTTGCAATTCAGGGATTTATGTCCAAAATTATTACATGAGTAACATTAACCCAAAAATATCTGTTGATACCTGCTTGTCATTGATCTTCTAGGTACCATATTTGTCTCATGTAAGTGAGGATTAGATTTTTGACTATCCCCTGTTTTGGTTGGACTCATAAGTGCAGTAGCATAACTCCTTTTGTTATATCCTAACCCAGTTTTGTCACTTTATGGTCTTTGGGCACTTAGGATGTCATCTAGAGTCTTCGAGCTCTTCTCAAATTTTGTTTTCATATATTTCTCATAAAGTTTTCTTTTAAGCTGAATAATTTTTGCTTCAAGTCTTTCATATTCTTGCATTCTTTATTTGAGTTGCAATTCTAGGTTCTCTTCAACCTTCTTAGCCTCTTGGAGCTGGATCTTCAGATCTACAATGATTTGGATTGACTCCTTATCTCTTGTATTTTGTTCTTCTTCATAATCAGCTAGTTGTGTTCTTAAATATTTAATCTTCCTTTTACTTTTTCTCAATTCTTCAAGAGCACTTATGAGTTCGGCCTTTAGGTCCACCTCTCCTTCCATATCTAATTCATCATCCTAAGCTTGAGTTTCTATTCCGATGAATAGAATTTATGTTTCCTCATCTTCTTCTTCTTCATCTTCACTATCTTCCATAGTGTAATAGATCTTCTTTTTCCCATTAAACTTCTTCTTGTTTCCTGCGGTGTTCTTCTTGAATTTCTTAGAGGTTTCTCTATCTTCACTATCATCTTGTTTGGGATAGGGATATTTTGAGGCATAATGCCCAATTCTTCCACAGTTAAAGCACGTCAAGGGTAGCTTTCCTTCATACTTTCCAGTACCTTTCTCAAGTTTCCTTATGAAAAGAGCTTCTTCATCATTTGAGTTCTCATAATGGTTTTTGGGTAATGCTTCATATTTCTTTGACTCTTTCATGGCTTTAAATGTTGCCTCTTTTCTTGATGGTTTACTCTGTTCTGTTCTCATCTCATAGGCAGTGAAGATTCCATGTAAATCATCCAATGTTAGAAATTCAAGATCATCTTGATCTTCTACAGTAGACACTTTTGAGTCATACTTCATTGGTAGTGTTCTTAGTACCTTTTCAACAATTTCTTTCTCCTTTATTTCTCCTCCCAGGCCTCTGATAGCATTAACAATTTCATCTACTCTTAGAAGATATTCTGCAATGTTTTCCTCCTCTTTCATTTTAAAAATTTCGAACTATCCTTTGTATTTTTGGAGTTTGGATTTTTTGAATTTGGTAGCTCCTTCATACACATTTTTTAATTTATCCCAAGCATTTTTGGTTGTCTTACATTGCATGGCTTTGACAAACCCTAAATTTGACAATCCATTCAAAATTGCATTCAATGCTTTTGCAAGTTGGAATATTCTCACCATAATTTTTATATTTTGCATGCATGCATGCATTCTGCATGCATTCAATCATCATGCATGTATCTGCATGCAAATGCATGCATCCAGTCATCAGTATGGTAGTCTCCCAGCACCTAGTCCCCAGTTTTTCATCCCCAGGAGCCTGTTTATGCTCGGTTCTATCCCTCCTAGCCACAGATGCGCCCTTATTTTCATCACTGAAGTACAAGTGCGCCCTCTTCCACCTATTTAGGAGATTCTTCAGTTAGTTCCATTATTAGTGGATCTGTTCCTTGATTTGGGGATTGATTACTAGTTTAACTGACTGAACCACTTAGATAGACCTTCAGAGAGACTGGATCAGCTATACCGACTACTGACAGCTCCTCATGAGCCCACATTGGAGTCTCCTTCCCTTGATTTGTGCCACATGCACTGGTTAGATTCAGTTAGACTCATTTGACTGATGTTTGACCACTTGTGACCACTATTACTAATTGGATGATGTCTCCAATTTCATCCAAGCCACACATTAAGGAGAATTTGAATGACCTTAGGAGGAATTCGAATTCATTTGATTGTATTTAGTTATTGTTCACTATTCAGAGTGCCAGCTCACAGCTGATGTATGATACAGCAGTTTTTGTCATTTCATGTGTATGAGTGATTATTGAATCAACATTTCTTGTTCTTCTTTCTGCACTTCTTGAGTGAGTTTTAGTGAGGTCTTCTATAGTTGAGTGATCCTACTTCTAAAATATCACATTGCATTGGCTTCATATTTATCTTTTTCATATTTATCTGTAGATGGATTGTCTGGTATTTTATAACCCTTTTCAACGGCATTCCAAACTTTTCATCCAAGAGACATTAGATGACATCTCATTATTACACTCCAGTATGCATAATTTTCTCCTCTGAATAATGGAGGCCTGTTAGCAACTAAACCTTCCTATTGATCCATAGTGTTTTAATAGGATCTTCCTTCCAGTGATTAAATTGTAGTGAAGGATCCTTCTCTTATACCAATTGTTTGTTTATCCAGCAATACTGAGAGGGGGGGGGTGAATCAGTATTTCCTTCTTTTTCCCTTAATTAAAAAAATTATTATTTAAACAATATATATACTATGAATCAACCAAGCAAAGACAATTTTATCATGGACACCTCAAAGAGCAAACCACAAAATCAAACTCATTAATAAAATGATTTCTACAAAAGTGTTTTTCTGTTGCAACAGAAAGGATGCATCAACATCCCAGTTTTCTATCTGCACCAACAGATAAGGATGATACAACACCCTTGTTTTCCAGCTACTACTGGAAGGAGGCTACAACCTACTTGACAGGATTCGACCTGCCCCTAGCACCACCCAGCCTCCCTGATATTTATAACTTCTTGATTTTTACTTGATTCATCAATTCTGGAAATACTTCATACTTCTGGTCTCTCCCTTTCTATATGTTGTTGTGATCTACATTGTAGAGACATTTTTTTCAAATTTAAAACTTCATTTAAATACCTCTTATATTTCAGGTCGCACCTCTTCATTCTATGTCTTTCCAATTCATTCCCTTTCAAATCTTGTTTATTAAGTTTTGATTTAGATTTCTTTTATTAACAGATTTGTAATGAATTAAATAATTAAACATTTGATCATCTTGTAGAGCCTACGAGCATAACTTTAAACCTGCGGGCATGGATATATGCCTACAAGCTTGTATATGAGCCTGAGCCATAACCTTCAACCTACAAGCATGTAAATGAATCTGTGGGCATCTCTTAAATGGGCTTGAACCTTCCTTTGTTGATGTATTTGTAACTTCGGAATGTATTTCACCCATGTATATTGTACTTCTATAGAGATGTTATTATTCCTCTATACGGAAATGTCATCATTTGTATTGACAAGTGTCGCAAGTATCGCAACTTGCATGTGATGGGTTATTAGACCACCAAGTGTGGGGTCGGCCCTGATTAGTATTACCATGGGTTATTAGACTAAGTTAGACAAGTCGGCCCTGCTAGTTTATTAGGCAGGTCAGGTCATGTATAAATAGAGTGCGGGAGGCACTCTATTTGATCACTTCAGTATTCACTTCTACACTCATCAGAAAGTGGCGCACAAGTGAGGAAGGAGGAGTAGCTGCTAGGAGGACTATCTCTTGTACTTGGGTTGTATCATTGCTCTTTCTATCTCTGAGGAAGTTGTGGTGTTTTTCACCTTTATGGTTTTCCCCAGTGAAACTCTGTGTGTCTATTGTCTCATGTGATTGCTTGTTGTGATTGGTATGCTTGATATGTTGTACATGTTATTCTCTCAATAAAGATCCTAGAGTATGTTGAATTAATGCTCAAAAATTAACATGGTATCATAGCTAACTTTAGAAGAAGACACTATGCAGCTGCGGAAGCTAGGGCTTCTTGTTTATTGGGTTTATCTCCACGGATCTTGAAAGGCAGTAGGGTATTTTGACTCTCCTCAACAAGGCGCATCTTTCTGTCCAATCAAATTTCAATTCTGGGCACTTTCATTTTTGGCCCTAAAAATTAGGGTTTCCACTAAAATAGGAATTTCTGAAATCTGAGACCATAGCTGGAAGCTCCTTGGAAATATCGAAGTTTATAGCTTTGGATCGAACTTTGTGGTTGGGTGAAGCTCTGGGAAACTCAAACCCTAATTCAGGGTCCTCCCTAGTGAATCTAGGAGATTGAAAAGCATTTTCGAAGGGTGAAACTTTGCAGTTTTCAATTTCTGAGTATACTAGGCTAATCAGTTCATCAAGGCGCATCTTTCTATCCTTTCAGAAGTTTGAAATTCACATTTTGAATTTTTAGGGTTTCTCTGACAAACTCTAATCCAGCTCTAGATCCAAATTTCTACAAATCAAGTGGTAAGATTTAAATATTTTATTTCCATTTGAGTTTCTCATTAAAATGTCTCACCACACCAAGCTTGAGGATAAGCTTGAAGGGGTTGATAACTTCCGAGCATGGAAGTATAGGATTGGGTTAATCCTTGAAGAAAATGAATTGGATACTTACATAAGTGAAGAAGTCCCTGTCCCAGAGGGAGAAGAGGCTAAGGCCTTACATAAGAAGAATTTGGTCAAGGCAAAGAGGATCATTGCTGATTCTATCAAAGACCATCTCATACCACATGTTTCATCTCTAAAGACACCCAAGGATATGTTTGATTCCCTAACCAAGCTATTTGAAGGGAAGAACATAAATCGGAAGATGACTCTTGGGAACCAATTGAAAGGGGTAAAGCTTCAGAATGGAGAGGCCATTCAATCTTATTTTTCTAAGGTCTCTCAGATCAAGGAACAACTAGAAGCTATGGATGAAGTAGTGGACAATGGTGAAGTTTTCATGACCACATTGAATGGCCTACGTAGGTCTTGGGACTCCTTAATCCAAGGAATCTTTGCAAGAAGGAAGTTGATCTCATTCAGCAGACTATGGGAGGAATGTTCACAAGAAGAAGCAAGGCTTGTGGCCCGAGAAGAAAAGATGCGGGAATGAAGATCAAGCTCTCATAGCACACACCAAGAAATGAAAGTTCAAGAGAGAACCATCACACTTCAGGAGATCTCCACACCACCATCAACATAAAGATAAGAAATATCTCAGATGCTTCACATGTAATGAGAAGGGACACTTTGCTTCAAATTGTCCTAAGAACAACAACAACAACTTCAACAAAAGGAAGAAGAACAACAAGAAGAGATATCATGCTCATGCTACCAAGGATGATGAACCTCCCAAGAAGAAGACTAGAGCCGAAAGTGATGACTCATCTAGTGAAGATGAATATGTCCTAATCTCTGCTCTCACAGGTACTATCTCTCATGGATGTAATGATTGGCTTATTTCCAAACACATGACTGGGTTTAAAGAATATTTTGCAAATCTATCTGAACATGAGTCACCCCATAAGGTGAAACTTGGGGATGACTATCAATATCCTATCAAAGGAAGTGGGGAAGCCTCCTACAACCTAGACTCTGAGAAGTCTTTGAAGATGAAAGATGTTCTATATGTACCTGGGCTCAAGAAGAACCTACTCTCCATATCTGCATTGGATACAAAAGGTATGAGGATTTCATTTGTAGATGGCCAAGTCCTAATGTGGCCAAAGGGTAAAACTATAGATGATGCAGTAGTGATTGGAGAGCAAGAGGGAGGATTGTACAAACTGAAGGGACAACCTGAACATGCCATGGTACATGAATCCATGGAGCCAAGTGAAGTTTGGCATAGAAGGCTTGTTCATGTACACTATAGGGCACTACCAATTGCAAGCAAAGTTGTAGAGGGTTTTCCTGAAATCAAGTCAAAGCATGAGAATGTTTGCAAAGTATGTTCAAAAGGAAAGAACATTAAGAAGGAATTTCTAAGCAGTGAAAGCAAAGCAAAAGGAATCTTGGAGATTATCCACTCCGATGTATGCGGTCCGATGTCATCCAGTTCTCTGAGTGGGTATGTATACTATGTCTCTTTCATTGATGATTTCTCTAGGAATACTTGGGTTTATTTCTTGAAAAATAAGAATGAAGTGTTTGATAAGTTCAAGGAATTCAAAACCTTGATGGAAAATCAAACTGATAAGAAAATCAAGACATTCAGATCTGACAATGGCAGAGAATTCACTTTAGGTGATTTCAAGAAGTTATGCAGTGATTCAGGGATTAAGAGGGAGTTGACTGCTCCCTACAATCCACAACATAATGGGGTTGCAGAAAGAAAGAATAGAACAATCATGGAAGCAACATGGGAAATGCTACATGACCAGGATCTGCCTATGCATCTATGGGTAGAAGCAGCTAGGACAGTTGTATATGTGCATAACAGAACACCTCACAAGATATTGGACAACAAGACACCAGAAGAGATATTCTCTGGTAAGAAACCTGAAGTCAGCCATCTCAGAATATTTGGTTGTCCAGTATATACACATGTTCCAAAGGAAAAGAGAACAAAGCTAGATCCTTCAGGAAAGAAGGGCATATTTGTGGGGTACAGTGAAAGCTCGAAAGCTTACAGAATATACTTTCCAGGGTTCAAGAAAATTGATGTAAGTAGAGATGTAACATTTGATGAAAACTCAACCTTCATCAAGTCAAGGAAGACACCTGTTGAAGATCATGAAGAACCAAAGGAAACCAGATTTCAGGACACCACTATGACTGAAGCAATTCCAGATGCAGATCGTGAAATAAAAGATCCAAAAGAACCTGTAGATCCACCCCATGAGAAGAACTCTCCCAAGAGGAAACCTGCATGGACTAGAGAGCTCATTCAAGATGCAGAAAGGCATGGAATTCTAGAAGAAGAACATAGAGAAAGGAAGAGGACTAGATCTCATACCAGCTATGTTGCCCTACTCTGTGATATTATAAACAAAGAACCTTTCATTTATGAAGAAGCAGCAGAAAAGAAAGAATGGAAGGATGCCATGGTCGAGAAATACCAATTGATCATGAAGAATGATGTTTGGGATGTAGTCCCAAGACCTGAAGGGAAGTCTGTTGTGACTTCCAAGTGGATCTACAAGATCAAGCATGTTGCAGATGGCAGCATAGAAAAGTACAAAGCGAGATTTGTAGCTCGTGGCTTCTCCCAAAAATAGGGAATAGACTATGAAGAATCTTTTTCTCCTGTAGCCAGGTACACTTCCATCAGATCAGTACTTGCTCTGGCTGTAGTGATGAAATGGAAGACACACCAGATGGATGTCAAGACAACCTTCTTGAATGGTGTAGTCGAGGAGGAAGTGTATGTGGAGCAGTCGCTTGGTTTTGAGACACATGATAGAGTGTCATATGTGTGCAGGTTGAAGAAAGCCTTGTATGGCTTGAAGCAAGCTCCTAGGACTCTGTATGGTAGGATAGACAGCTTTCTATCCAGTTTGGGATTTACTAAGAGTAAAGAAGATTCCAACCTTTACTACAAGGTTGAGGAAGGCAATCCTGTGATACTACTTATGTGTGTGGATGACCTGTTTGTTACAGGTGAGGATGGATTGATTTTCGATACCAAGAGGAAGCTTGTTGTCGAGTTCGAGATGAAGGACTTGGGAATGATGCACTATTTTCTAGGCATGGAGGTGTGGCAGAGTACAGATGGGATCTTCCTTGGTCAAGCGAAGTATGCAATAGAGATCCTGAAGATGTTCGAGATGATGGACTGCAAGGCCATGGCCACACCTATGGCATCGAATCTGAAGCTTCTATGTGATGCTTCATCTAAGCCGATTTATGTCACGTTGTATCATCAGATGATTGGGTCCTTGATATACCTGACGAACACAAGACCAGATATTTGCTTTGCGGTGAACACATTGAGCCAGTTCTTGACGGATCCCAGAGGTGTTCACCTGGTTGTTGTAAAGCATTTCTGAGGTACCTGAAGGGTACGATTGATTATGGGCTCAAGTATGATGTGAATCAAAAGTTTAACCTGCAGGGTTATGTTGATTCGGACTGGGCTGGTAGTGCTATAGATAGGAAGAGCACTTCTGGGTGCTACTTCAGTATGCGATCAAGTGTGATCTCTTGGTTTAGCAGGAAGCAGTCCTGCGTAGCACTGAGTACAGCTGAAGCAGAGTATGTTGCAGCTTGTTCGGCTAGTTGTGAGGCAGTATGGCTCTGGAAGCTACTGTCTGAGTTATTTGATCTCCCACTGGATGCTACTGGTATCTTTTGTGATAACCAGAGTTGTGTGAAGTTGTCTGAGAATCCAGTGTTCCACGACAGGTCAAAGCACATTGAGATCAAATATCACTATATTAGGGATATGGTGTAGAGAGGAGCAGTGAAGCTCCTATATGTTGTGACGGATGAGCAGGTTGCGGATGTGTTGACGAAACCACTAGCCAGAGTGAAGTTCGAGTACTTCAAAGAGAGGCTTGGTGTTCTTCAAATTGACGACACTTCAAGGAAGAAGTGATGGACACATTTGCAGGAGCCATTCCAAGCATGGTGAGAGGAGGATCCTTTCCATGGTTGTGGATGTAAGCATTGGATGATGAGCATCAGGACAATGCTTCAGTCACTGCTCAATATGATCAGTTGGATCATGTATATGTATATGCATCAGGACGATGCAGTGATGATGATCAAGATGATCATGTGAGATGAGTATCAGGATGATACTCTGGATGATATGCATCAGGATGATTCTATGATGATGATCAGGATGAGTATCGGGTGGATACACTACATAATCAGTTGGATTATGTGTGATGAGTTCCGAAGACATAGATGCACATGAGCCATTCGAGCATGGTTGAAGTGTGTCTTCCCATGGCTGCGATATAAGTGTTGGGGCCAATCGAGCATGGTTGAAGTGTGTCTACCCATGGCTGCGATATAAGTGTTGTTCCATTCGAGCATGGTTGAAGTGTGTCTTCCCATCGCTGCGATATAAGTGTTATGCCATTCTCGCATGGTTGAAGTGTGTCTTCCCATGGCGTAGATATAAGTGCTGATCCTTTCACGGATGGTTGAATTGTGTCTTCCCAATCCGGTGAATGTAAGTGTTGTGTGATGTGCATCTGGGTTGTGCTTCGTGATACTCTTTGGTCGTGGACAGGTTGTGCTTGGGTAGATCACATGTAAGACCTGGGAGATCCGATAGGTTGGGCTATGTGCCCGTAATAAGTCTGGGGATGCTCTTATGAGGGTTTGTGGTGGATCACATGTAAGACCTGGGAGATCCGATAGGTTGGGTTGTGTGCCCGTAATAAGTCCTGGGATGCTCTTATGAGGGTTTGTGATGGAGGTCACATGTAAGACCTGGGAGATCCGATAGGTTGGGCTGTGTGCCCGTAATAAGTCCTGGGATGCTCTTGCGAGGGTTTGTGACACACGTAATAAGTCCTGAGGATTCCATAGTATGGCCAGTGATGATGAAGACCTGCAAGTGGTGGGCCTACATCCAGTATGAAAAAGGACTGGCTATGTAGAACTTCTTATGACGAGTAGATTGGAGATTGATTGAGATAACAGCAGCAGTGACAATGACGATGATCCAGTGATGATGATCCAGAGAAGAATACTTGTGCTAGCAGATCAGTGTCGAGAAATACCTTCCTAGTTAAGAGGGAGTGTTGATGTATTTGTAACTTCGGAATGTATTTCACCCATGTATATTGTACTCCTATAGAGATGTTATTATTCCTCTATACGGAAGTGTCGTCACTTGTATTGACAAGTGTCGCAAGTGTCGCAACTTGCATGTGATGGGTTATTAGACCACCAAGTGTGCGGTCGGCCCTGATTAGTATTACCATGGGTTATTAGACTAACTTAGACAAGTCATACCTGCTAGTTTATTAGGAAGGTCAGGTCATGTATAAATAGAGTGCGGGAGGCACTCTATTTGATCACTTCATTATTCACTTCTACACTCATCGGAAAGTGGCGCACAAGTGAGGAAGGAGGAGTAGCTGCTAGGAGGACTATCTCTTGTACTTGGGTTGTATCATTGCTCTTTCTATATCTGAGGAATTTGTGGGGTTTTTCACCTTTATGGTTTTCCCCAGTGAAACTCTGTGTGTCTATTGTCTCATGTGATTGCTTGTTGTGATTGATATGCTTGATATGTTGTACATGTTATTCTCTTAGTAAATATACTAGAGTATGTTGAATTAATGCTCAAAAATTAACATCCTTGCACGAGATTCTCATCCCCTACAGGATTCTCCCTTTGCGGGCTCACCCTTTCTTGCGGGATTCTCCCTTTCGTGCATCTCTTCCTTTGGCTCACCTTACGGGAATCTCTTCCTCCTTGTTGACATCAATACCAATATTCAACATGAGTGACGAAGAGGTTGACTACCAACTCATTCCTAAGGAAGGAGAACGCTCTGAAGGATTGTTCCAGACCTGAGGTTGCGACATACCCACGACCCAGCGTACATATCCAGAGACCGAGTTCAGACCTAATATTTCTTCGCATTTTATTCCATCTAGTTATAGTAGTGGTAGTAATCCGAAGAGTACTTCATCGAGTGGGAAGGCTCCAAATAGTGGTCCATTAGTAGTGAATCAATCAAATCCCCAGAGGTCCAGAATGGCCGAGGACAACATGAAGTTACCTATTTTTAATGCGAATGGATCAGAAGATCCGGAACAATACTAGTTTTTATGCAATGATGTATGGACTGTGAAGCAAGTCCAGGATGAAAACGTCAAGTTGGCACAGTTGATCATGACTTTTTGAGGTCATTCCTTAGACTAGTTTATGAAGTTTTCTGAAGTTACTAGTAACCATCCTGCGAAGACCTTGGCAGAAGTCAAGGAAGGACTGAATGTTGAATTTGAGAAGCCGAATTCTAAATCTCAATGTATTACGGAATTGAAGGAAATCAAGCAAACATTGAATGAGCGTATTTGGGACTTTGACCAACGGTTCAAAACATTGATGGCTCGTACAAGCTTCCCAAGGATGATTTACAACATAAGGAATGGTTTATTGTTGCATTGTTTCCCCACATTAGAATTCCACTTATGCAACAGAAGATACCGACACAGACGGAGGCCTTGGAAATGGCCATGAAGTTAGAAGCATCACCTATCGGGGAGACTGGTGCCGGTATGGAATCACAATTAGCAAACATGTCTTATCAAATTCAGGATATTAAGAAGGGAAAATAAAAGTATGAAGATGGTTGGTGCACTAGATGTATAGAAGATGCACATTCCAAATACCAATGTACATTGTTTCATGTTTACCTTAATGTTGGCAATATGAGTCCAATAAATCCTGTTGTATGGTGCCAAGTTTTTCAAACCAAGGGACATCAACTAGAATAATGTTACTTGCTGCAAAAGATGGTGAGTTCTCCCCATAAATTATGGTGCAAGTTTTGTAGCTCTGTCAATCATACCAGTTGCTCATTGAACAGACTGCAGAAACATTTATTATGAAAGGATAAGGTTCAATTGAAATACCTGAAGAACAATTTAATCAACCTCAAGGGGGATCCAGAGGCCGTGGACGAGGAGGATTTGGCCAAGGTAGAGAGAAGCTCATATCTTATAATTGCGGTACTCCTGGACATTATGATAGATATTGTCCACATCCTGCTACATCTTGTATGTATTGTAGAGAACTAGATCATACTATTGAAGACTATCCATAGCTTATGGCCAAGTGGCAAGTGAATCAGAATCAAAATCAAAATGTGCAAAATATTTCAATGGAACCAAAACTAGGTCATCCTACTACCGTTGTTGTAATGAGAGGTGGTGCTACGACAGGTGGAAATAAGAAAAATAACAATAATATAGGGATCCAAGAGGCGGACCGGTAGCTCAGAAGCCACCACAATTTGATGTCCGGAAAGAGAAAAGTATATTGTTTGAAGCTAGGGATGAAATTCTGAAGGGTGCATCGACATACTCCCCGCCCCCTATCCATGAAAAAGGACCTATGTACGACATTCCACCTTGATTCAAAAAGTCTGCACCAAAGAAGAATTTTGGAAAAGTAATTTCCTTTAATACATTTCTTAGAAGTTGTTTGGATTTGGTAAAGATGAGGATGCTTTAAGAGAATTGAAATAGTTAATTGGAGAATCTGAGGAAGCTGTACGATCTGAAAGGGTTGTTAATCATGTCCAGAGATGTCATGTTCCTATTTTGTCAACACCATGAAGCAGATCAAATCCCATGGATCCTAGTGACAGATTGAATTAATTAATTAACGAGGGGTTAATTTGAGGCATTTAATTAATTAGGATTTTGAATTAATTTGTATCCAAAGTTTATTATGCACTTGGAATATTTATTTTTCATGCATTTAATATTTTATGTGGAATAAATGAGGATAATGCTCCACTAGGGCGCATTAGAGGATAATGTTGACTTGGAGTTAGCTTGAGGAAGAAGCAAAGAGAAAGATTCCAAAGCTAGAAAATCATAGAAAAGAAAAGAAAGGTGGAGCAAATCAGAAAAGCAGCAAAAGCTCGGTAAAAGAAGTACAAAGCATAAAGTAGGAAAAATCAGAAAAGCAAGAAAGTTCAGAAAAGCAATAAAGTCCATAAAACCCATAAAAAGAAAAAAACGCAAAGGCAGAAAGTGGAAAATCAAGGAAAATCAAACAAAAGCAGAAAAAGAAGGAAAGCTAGCTTTCCTCATCCACTCAAGGAGGGAGCATTGGCTTGGGTTGATTTCTACTCAAGTCACCCACTCCCCATAAATAACCCAGTGTGCACCGCATTAATGCTTCTTGACAGTTTGAGAATTGGTATGAGAGCAATTTTTCCTTAGAGACTTGGGAGATGTGCCCTTGGTCAAGTTTGGGAGATGTGACCTATATTTCTATGAGAGGATGATGGAATTCATCCATTTTCATTGAGTTTATTTGCAGGTCCTGTAGCTGAAACAAGGCTGGTTCAAATTTTAGAAAGCTCCAACAAGTCTGTGGTTCGAATCTCAGAGCTCTTCATTGATTTCTAGTGCTATATTGTTCAGTAAGAATGGAGAGAAACTTTTGTAATTATTTGAGGTGTTTCTTGGATCAAGTATGATGTATTAATATTTAATGTAATCCTATGATATCATTCAGATCAATTAAAATTACATAGATCATATTTATTCTCATATTTCTCCACCCCTTCTAGATTTAGCTAGAATTTGACTAGTTTCCAGTGAGCATTTAATAAATGAAGAAGTATGAATACAAATGAAGTAATTCATGTTTCTGGAGATGATTAAGATGTCATATTTCATGATACAATTCACATATCATAAATTCGTGAGCCTCTGATTATTGTTTGGGAGCCCTTAATCCTCACTAGTTATGCAATCCTGGAAGGCAATTTTACTAGTCTTTTTGTGAGAATTGCTCAGAACTTCATATAAATTTATGGAATTTTATTTTACTGTGTAATTAATTTAATTTAATTATATTGAACCTCTGTGATTCATAAACACCCATCCCCAACCTCTAGTTAAATTTCACACCCATACTAGTCTGCATATGTTGAGGAGCCCAGGAGCGTTGGAGTAAATTGCATATTTGTTGCTATTGAAACATAAATGGTCTCATGAATTTGTGCAGAGGTATCATAAATATCATATCCTTCCATCCATCCCAATCCTTTGATCTAGTCCACCCTCAGTCTACCTAGCTTCCACAATCACTATTTCAATTATTTTTTAGAAGTATAGAGTTTCTGTATCACTAACCTGAGTTGGTACATTACGGTGGTATCAGAGCACTTTCCTTGGCTCATCCTATGGAAATTAAATCTCATATGAATAAATATCTCAAAACTATTTTCAAGTTACAGCTATGAAACTAGTTACAGTCATGGAAGATGAAGACTTTGAGTTATACGAGGAAGAAGAAATCAATTACATTGATGGAGGCCTACCAAGAGATGGTGATTTTTACATTTGTGACCATATGTACATATATCAATGGGATGAAGCACCAATTTCTAATCCTAAGAATGATTTAGCAAGGAGGATATCTGCAGGTAGAAATTTGCCCTACCACTGCCTAGAGTATCTGGCTTTGAGAGAAAAGATTCGTAAAGCCATTTCCTTCAAATATTATTTTTATTGCAGATTTGGATTTGAGATCAAGGATGAATCTTTGGTTTTAATATATAGCAGCAATCCACCCATAGAGGAAACAAATTTTTCCACCTCTGTGAGCAAAGAAGAAGAAAGAGGAATCAAAAGTGAAGCCTCATTGGATACCATTGTTGCTAGCATGGAGAGAATTTTCGGATTCTCTTCAAACAAAGTCTCCAATAATACTGATTCTAAGGTTACCAAGGATCAAGATGCATAATCTAGCTTGAAGGATCAAAAGCATAGTAACCACCAACCATCAAAGGAGAGGAGCAGCAATCTTCCAAGAGAAGAGCCATATGTTTCCTCAAATGAATGCAGTAAGCAAGAACAAGGAGACTTTAGGATAAGGAAGGAAGGTAAATATGATCTTGGTACCATCAATTCTTTTTTGAATCAATATTAAGAATATCCCACTAAGTTAATCACAAAATATAAAAGATCAACCCTTCAAGCATTCTCGGAACATCATTATGGAGAAAACTACAACCACACTCTAGTTGAGAGAGAACCTGGGGATTTGGAGAGGGAGCATGCCATCACCACTCCACATCATGAATATATAGAGGTGTCACAAAGGTATTGCAACCATTATGATTTTTTAATTCACCAAATTTATTTGTTTCATCTTGATATGGCAGCCATTCCTGGTGATAAGGTTGGAAGAAAATATCCTTCTAGTACTGAGATCCAAATTTTTGAGAATGATGAATTTTTAAAAGAGAGTTTGCATGATTCTCAGGAGTTGCATGAACACACATGTGATCAGATGTGTGTGTCTAATAGTACACATGACATTATGTAGCAGCATCATTTCCAAGGTAAACATAAGGAGTCCTCAAATTTACAAGTGTTTCAAGAAGACATTGACTTGCAGGATGATTGCCATGCCCCTGTTTCACTCCAGAGAGACTATGAGCCTCTTTCATGTAAGTAAGGATTATCCTTGATGAACATGGTTGGTTACACTCCATTTGGATCAGCAAGCAAAGAATCCTATTCATCATTGAATTGTATGGATCAGCAAGCAAAGAATCCTATTCAGAAGACACGTCTTTTCCTAACTATTAATTATTTAATTATTATTCTTTATTTATGTTCGTTACATTGCCTTCCCCTTAAGGGAAGCTTTGTCCTCAAAGCTTATTTGATGACAATGATTACGTCTAATTTTTTTGCTTGTAATGTTATTTCTTGATCTTTAGTCTTTGCGACTTTTGATGAAACAAGGCGATACGAGTTACGAATTCCAAGGGAGAATTGTCACATCATCTCTGATGTGGTCCATCCGAGGTCTATTTTTATCGGAGCTATTTGATCACTTTGTGGGACGTAACTTTTTGTTTGATGCTTAGTGTATTGATTCGATGTTCTTGCTTGTTTGACATCGTAATTCCTCTGTGTATGTTCATTTTGACCCCGTCGTTGGTCAAAATGACATTTATGATTTGGGTGACGATAAAGAGATCTTGTTGTCTGTTCTTTTGCTTCATTGCTCTAAGCTAGAAGTTGTATTTTCATCCCTTGATGTTTAAAGGTTTCGTTCTGTATCTTTTCCAACTTTTTTTCTAACTGCATGTTATCATTTTGACATTTTTTAATCAATTCTACTTGCGATTTTCTGTCATCTTCAGACTTCTTAAGTTGTTCCTTAAGATCTTTGTTATGAATTCTGATGCAGCTAGTCAAGATGTTTTCCTTCAATGTCTTCTGTAGATTGTTCTATCTTTCGACTACTTTTCAACTTCTTAATTTTTGTGACTAGTGTCTTGTTATGATTTCTTAATCTGAAAATTTCTTCAGAATTGTTGGATATTGTTTTATTACTTTTTGTGATCTCTGACTTATGAGTCTTTTTAGACTCATCATTTTGTTGTTGAAGAACTTTTATCTATTGTCGATACTGGTCGACCACTGATTCTTGATCCTCTAATTTCTTTTGTATCTGCGCCAGTTCTTCATCCTTAATGCAAACGATTTTGTTCAAGCGTATTATTTCTGCTTTGTAATCATTTATTTCTTTATTTATATCTTGATTTTTCAATCTTTGATTGAAATCGTTTTCATTTTTTAAACGATTCTCTTGTTCTATTAATCTGTTAGACACATCTCGCTTCGTCATGTCAAATGCTTTGTCCAATGCTTCTTTTAGTCCGGACTGCAATTCTGCTTTAAAATTCGTCATAATTCCTGGCTTGGGATGATAACTTGGTCTTCTTTGTCGATAGCACGTATCGACTTCTTGATAAGTCTTCCTTGACTTGACTTGACTTCTTCAATTTTGTCTTCTCTGACGAGCGATGCTCTTCTTTGACCTTTTTCGATTTGGTCTTTGACTTCTTTTGACAAGGGAGTCTTCCTTTGACTTTGACTTCTTCTTTTTTTTGACAAAAATATGGTCTTCTTCTTTTAGGTTAAATAACCTTTTTTTTTTCTTCTTTTCAAAAATGAATTATTATTTCAATAAAATTATTATTATTATTATTATTATTATTATTTACTTTAACTCCTTTTGACTTTTATTTTTGGTCCTCTTTATTTTCCAAATATAAGTCTCTTTTTTTTCTTTTCTTTTTTTTTTGGAAAAAATTAAATAATTATTATTATTAAGAACAATAATAATATCATTTATATATAAAAAAAAATATTATATATAATATATTGTTATAATATAATTTTTAATATAATAATATTATATTATATTAAAAATAATATAATTTTTTTTGTTTTGGTTTGGTTTGTGCAGGGTGGAAGAAGTAATGGTGGTGGCGGTGGTGGCAGCATGGAGGGAAGAGTGCGGGGGAAAGAAAACGTAGCAGGAGGGTTTAGTCGGCGTGGTGGGGGAGGAGTCTGCGTGGGAAGAGGGAATGAGGAGATGGGAGGGCGCAGGGATGGAGGAGTCTGCGTGGCAGATGGATGGCGGGACGGGAGGGAGAGAAGGAGGAGGAGACGAGAGGGCGGAGGGATGGAGGAGCCTGCGCGGGAGATGGATGGTGGAACGAAAAGGGAGAGAGGGAGGAGCGTGGATGAAGGGAAGGCCGGTGGAATATTAGGTAAGCGGCGTTATGACCAGGCCACGGTGGGAGCAGATGGGGGCTGGCGGTGGGTGCTGTGGAGAATGGGAGAAGCAGCGGTGGAGAAGTGGGGCGCGACGAGATGGAGGAAGGGAGGAGTGTGAGCACGGGGAACAGGAGGGCACGCGTAGGGAAGATCGGTGAGAGAGAGAGAATGTCACGTGGGGAAGGGATGGTAGGGAGGCGCGAGCACGTGACAAGGATAGAATGTGGTGGTGTTGGAGTGTGGATGGTTTTTTTTGTTTTTTTTTTAGAAATTCTGAATTGAATGGCCAGAAGCCTAGTTGGAGAAACTCCGAAAATTATTGGCCAAGAGCCGGAACCAGGGACAGCTCAAGGAAGGGGCTTTGATACCACTGAAGCGGAGGAATCCAACTTCTAAATAAACTTCCAACATAAATACGATAGTGGCTCCATAAATAGGTAAATGGTAAAATATATTTTGATAAGATAAGATGATGATTACATAGGTTTGGTGGCCTTTAAATATGACTAGACCATTAAGACGAGAAGACACGTCTTTTCCTAACTATTAACTATTTAATTATTATTCTTTATTTATGTTCGTTACAGTTTGCATGATTCTCAAGAGTTGCATGAACACACATGTGATCAGATGTGTGTGTCTAATAGTACACATGACATTATGTAGCAGCATCATTTCCAAGGTAAACATGAGTCCTCAAATTTACAAGTGTTTCAAGAAGACATTGACTTGCAGGATGATTGCCATGCCCCTATTTCACTCCAGAGAGACTATGAGCCTCTTTCATGTAAGGAAGGATTATCCTTGATGAATATGGTTGATTACACTCCATTTGGATCAGCAAGCAAAGAATCCTATTCATCATTGAATTGTATCGATAGCTACATCACCGAGATGGAGACTCAAGATTGTGCATGACTAGCTCACATGGGTAAGGGTTATTTTTGCATTAATACTGGATATATTGTTGCATTCAAATTTGTTATGATCAATGAGCATCTTGCAAGGCATATATGGCTGCAATATGATGCTTACCCTACATTTCCATTCATGACTGGGAGAAATAATTACATAGCAGATGAAGAGTTATCCCATGGCATGGTATTCATTGTAAAGCATGGTGACATTGTGGGGGCTACTGAGGGCCTCACCACCATTCAACGCACAAGTATGGACTACTTACATCAGATTGAGGTCATATGGAAGTCACTACAACAACATGAGAATTTTCTTGAATACCACCCACCGGGTACACCACCTAACAGGGTGAAGAAGCATGAGGCTGAATTCATGATGGATGTGCAATCCATCAATATATTTCATTACAAGCAATTGAAAAGGTTCAAGGAAGAAAATGAAAGGGACCTCAAGAGTTTCTTTAACCGGATACACGTAAAACCAAGTCCTCTTGCATTTCTTATGGGCTTAGTGAAGATGAAGGTCAAAATAGAGTACATGTGCATAAGGAACAAAGTCCTTAACATGGAAAAGATTCAGAAAGCAAAAACTACAAACCAAGGCAGATTTTCATATATGCTTTCTGACAGAGATTATTTGCATGATATTCTTCATATGTTGCAGGAAGCATACTGGAAGGATGATGAAAATATTTTCAAGCTCAATGATGAGTTGATGGCCACCCAAGATTCTTTGAGAAGCACTCAAAGTGCCCTCTTGGAATCCAAGATGGAGAAAGAACAATTTCACCAAGAACTGCAGAAATCACATACTCCTTCCTACATTCAAATCGCGCATCCTGTTTCGGTTGATGACATTTAGAGTTATATGTAGGAACCTCATGATATGGTGGTTCATGATATTTTGGATGACATGCAGGTGCTTGATTATTTTAGAGATGCAGATGATGAGTTCCAAGCACATACTACCTTTCGAAGCCAAACTGAGCTTCTTCCTGGAGTGAGTCATTCCTCCAATGAGGAGTCAGAAGAGCTCATGCTTGATGGAACAGCCTTTGATGGAGTTGATGCAACCACATATTTGGTGGATACTTGTTGCAGAAATTTGGTTCGTCTTTGGACCAATGGAAGAGATTTGAGCCATTGGGAGCACTCACATAGGGAAGCATCTTGCTTCCTAGTCGGAGCATTAGGTTGGAGTGTCTCTTCTTTCCCTATTTGGGATAAAAGACACATGAGTGATATTCTTGCTTGCATATAAGGAGACTTATTGGATACATTTTACACTTTTTGTGAGCAGCAAGGGCCTCCATGGACTTGTGATAATGCATATCCTCTTTGTGATTGGACATGGGAATTTCACCCTTGTCATTGGAACAACAATGTTTTAATTTTTGGTACTTGTGTGCATTGGGCATATGAAGTACAATCTGATTTGCATGTGCTTGGGGAGTTTGAGGTCGAGGCACATGATATCCCTTCGGTTGAGCCAACCATGATGGATGAATATTATAGAGAGTTGACTAACCATTATCCATCCAGATCACTAAGTTGGATTATGCATTCATCCATTGATTGGGTGGATAGTTACATGAGGGAGTTGAGTACCCCAAGAGGTAAGTTTGTTGCTTGCATTAGTGGAAATTTTATGGACACATCATCCATATTTTGTGATCAGTTGTATAGGAATTTATGGCTTCTATGTGATGTCTTTAGTATACTTGGTTGGACATGGGATTGCCATCTATGTCTTAGGAATGGGGATTGCAGTGCTAGTTTGCACATGTCTTATGAGGGGATTCAATATTCCTTTGGGAGTGATGAACTTCCAGTTTGGTACAGTGTTTTATACATCCCACATGATGACATATTCTTTTTGTTGATACTAATGTTTGGGAGGATGCAATTAAGACAATGGGACCCTGGAATTCTTTGGGATGATAGTTTTCCACAAGCAACAGTATTATTGAGAGACATGTATTAATTGCAGTGGGATCCAGGAATTGATGAGTCATTTCAGTTTGCATTGATGTCTGGAGGAATGAAACATAAGAAATGGGACCCTAGGATCAATCTTGAAGATCCAGATATAATCAGAGTGGTGCAGCAGAAACATGATGGACTTTTGGTATTTTGCTTGGAATTGAGGATTTTGATTCTAGACAGCCAGCAACATATTCTAAGGAGTGAGGTCACTGGTTGGCTTCATAGATGGTTGGAGTTGGTTTCTTGCTTGAGGACAAGAAATCTTGGGAGGGGAGGACTGTCATGTTCCTATTTTGTCAGCACCATGAAGCAGATCAAACCCCATGGATCATAGTGACAGATTGAATTAATTAATTAATGAGCGGTTAAGTTGAGGCATTTAATTCATTAGGAGTTTGAATTAATTTGTATCCAAAGTTTATTATGCACTTGGAATATTTATTTTTCATGCATTTAATATTTTTATGTGGAATAAATGAGGATAATGCTCCACTAGGGCGCATTAGAGGATAAGGTTGAATTGGAGTTAGCATGAGGAAGAAGCAAAGAGAAAGATTCCAAAGCTAGAAAATCAAAGAAAATAAAAGAAAGGTGGAGCAAATCAGAAAAGCAGCAAAAGCTCAATAAAAGTAGCACAAAGCAGAAAGCGGGAAAAATCAGAAAAATAGGAAAGTTTAGAAAAGCAGGGAAGTTCAGAAAAAGCAGTAAAGTCCATAAAATCCAAAAAAGCAGAAAAACCAAAGGTAGAAAGTGGAAAAGCAAGGAAAAGCAAACAAAAGCAGAAAAAGAAGGAAAGCTAGCTTTCCTCCTCCACGCAAGGAGGGCGCATTAGATTGGGTTACTTTATCTTCAATTCACCCACTCTACATAAATAAACGAGTGTGCACCACGGTAATTCTTCTTGATAGTTTGAGAATTGGTATGAGAGCATTTTTTCCGCATAGACTTGGGAGATGTACCCCTGGTCAAGTTTGGAGATGTGCCTCAACTTTCTATGAGAGGATGATGGAATTCAGCCATTTTAATTTATTTTATTTGCAGGTCCTATATCTGAAGCAAGGTTGGGTCAAATTTCAGAAAGCTCCAACAAGTATGTGGTTCGAATCTCATAGCTCTTCATTGATTTCTAGTGCTATATTGTTCAGTAAGAATGGAGAGAAACTTTTGTAATTATTTGAGGAGTATCTTGGCTCAAGTATGATTTATTAACAATTAATGTAATCCTATGATATCGTTCAAATCAATTAAAATTACATAGATCATATTTATTCTCATATTTCTCCACCACTTCTAGATTTAGCTAGAATTTGACTAGTTTCCAGTGTGCATTTAATAAATGAAGGAGTATGAATCGAAATGAAGTAATTCTTGTTTATGGAGTTGATTAATATGTCATATTTCATGATCCAAGTTTCATATCAGAAATTTGTGAGCCTCTGATTACTATTTGGGAGCCCTGAATTCTCACTAGTTATGTAATCCTGGAAGGCAATTTTACTAGTCTTTTTGTGAGAATTGCTCAAAACTTCATATAAATTTATGGAATTTTATTTTATGTGTAATGAATTTAATTTAATGATATTGAACCTATGTGAGTCATAAACACCCATTCCCAACCTCCAGTTAAAGTTCACACCCATACTAATCTGCATATGCTAAGGGGCCCAAGAGCGTAGGAGAAATTGAATAGTTGTTGCTATTGAAACATCAATGGTATCAGTACTTTGTGCATAGGTATCAAAAAATATCAGAGCCTTCCATCCATCCCAAGCCTTTGATCTAGTCCATCCTCAGTCCACCTAGCTTCCACAATCATTGTTTCAATTATTTTTTTAGAAGTATAGAGTTTTGTATCACTAACCTGAGTTGGTACATTACAAGAGACAACATAAGATTGGTTTAGAACTGTGCCTTAATGCGCATATTGGTTACTATGACATGGACTTTGTTATTCTAGATTTGGGTTTAGATGTAAACATCTTGACCAAGAAAACGTGGGAGAACATGGGTAAGCCGAAGTTAGTATGGTCACCTATCCATCTACACTTAGCTAATCATCAAAAAAGTAATAGCATTTGGGCGAATGTTTTGGGTTCCGGTCGAAGTAGAAGGACTACGCACATATGCAGACTTTGAAGTGATAGATATTTTCGATGACACCAATATGTATCCTACACTATTGGGGATTGATTGGGCCATTCAGAATCGGACTATCATAAAATTCAAAAAGAGAGTTCTGACATTTGAAAATGAGGAGATTAGAGTTGTCGCACCTCTAGATCCATTAGAAGGGCAGAGATATCTAGAACTAGTAAAAGGATAATATGATGCTCAAGATTTTGATAACATTTATATTGTATCTTCCAAGCTCAGTGATTATATTAATTCTATAGCAGACGGTACGCTCAGCTGGTGAAGTGTAAGTTCCTATTCATCTGATTCCGGTGAAGCTCTTGAAAATTGGCAAAATAGGCTACATGAAGTCTCTATGTGAAGATGGGCTCATGTGACAAAGTCCCTATGATGGGTTGGAACCGAGGTATGTAGTCTTCCAATGTATGAAGGTTTACCTAATTTGGGTCATTTTATTGATGAATTTGAAATTAAAGTGCCTGAGCAACGGCACTTATTAGCCCTGGATGTCGCCATGAAAGCAACACCGGTAAGATGGTGGGATACATATAAGCACTCTATAACTGGTTGGTCATAGTGTAGAAGATACTTAGAAATTCGGTTCGGGGTAGAGAACCCATACATGGGAGAGAAATATACAGGACTTATTAGTCCTGCTGATCATTTGGCTACATGTAGTACAATTTGGAAGAATATACCCAAGCAAGAGTGGGTCCATATGTTCATCCATACCCTTGATACTATTCCAACGAATTGGTATAGGTCGCTAGAGCTTCGACAAGGAACTGCAAATTGGGATTGTTTGGATGCAATTTTTAAACATACGTTTAACTATGAGGATGAAAGTCCCACAATACATGTGGCTCTGCAAATTATTAATGCTAAAATTTTCAAAGAAATCCTAGGACTAGTATCCAATCTGCCAAAGTGGACCTCGACAGTGGAGAAAATGATGGAATGTTACAATATTAGTGGTGGACCAAAAGATGATGACCTGAGGGATGTCCATATCCTAAAAAGTGAAGGAAGTCGTGATTTGAAGGGGCCAGATATATCATCAGATAAGTTTCTACATCTATTGAAGATCAAAAAGGTAAATATTGGCTCTACTGAAAATCCAAAGTTTGCACACATAGGTGATTATTGGGATGATGAAACTGTGGAAAAAATACTAACTTATTGCATGAGTTCCAAGATCTGTTTCCTAATAAATTTTCAGAGATGAAAGGTATAAATGGTGATCTAGCTAAAATGAAGATTCCCCTGAAACCTGGTGCTAAACCTATAAAGCAGTAGCCATACAGACTAAATCCACGGTATAAAGATAAGGTGAGAGAAAAGCTTGATAGAATGCTTGATGCGGGGATTATTGAACCTGTGGAAGAATCAGAATGGATCATCAGTATGGTGGTCCAAGACAAGAAGACTGGAGAGATCAGAATCTATGTCGACTTGCGGAAGTTGAACGGCGCATATTTACATGATCCTTTTCCCACTCCTTTTACAAATGAATTTCCTGAGACTATTGAAGGACGGGAAGCCTACTCTTTTACGGATGGATTATCCGGATATCATCAGATCAATATTGCTAAGGAGGATCGACACAAAACAACATTTGTGATAGAATGGGGTTTTTTTTAATACATGGTAATGCATTTTGGCTTAAAGAATGCCGCTGCTATTTTTTCACGGGTACTTGTTGATTCCTTTAAGGAGTTTATTCATAAGTTTCTATAAATGTACTTTGATGACTGGACATTTTATGGATTACTTAAGAATCGTATCAACAATTTAGGGTTGATGTTAGAACGTTGTCTACGGTATCAAATTTATTTGAACTTGAAGAAATGTATATTATGTGCTCCATTTGGCATACTATTAGGACATGTCGTTTGTAAGAAAGGCATGCTAGTAGACCCTGCCAAGATTGATATCATAGTCGATTTGCCTCCACCTACTACAATTAGACAGTTGAGAACAACCCTAGGTCATATAGGATATTACATGAAGTTTATTAAAGGCTACACCCAGATAATAGCATCGATGGAGAAGCTTCTCAAAAAGGATGCAAAATTTCAGTGGAATGAAGAATGCTAGCAGAGTCTTGATACACTGAAGGAAAATATGGTTACAGCACCTATCTTAGTATTTCCTGAGTGGAAGAAAGAATTTCATGTCCATGTTGATGCATCATCTATCGCTTTAGGGGTGGTCCTTTCTCAACCAGGTGATGGGTCCATTGACCACCCTATTGCATTTGCCAGTAAATAATTGTCCACTGCAAAACGAAATTAGAATACGACTGAAAGAGAGGGACTTGATATGGTTTATGCATTACAAAAATTTAGACATTATTTACAGGGAGGACATTTTAATATGCTTACTAACCACTCTGCATTGAAGTACCTGATCAATAAGCCAGTGTTGGGGGGGAATATTTGTCAATGGTTATTTTTGTTTCAAGAATACGATTTTGAACTTATAGTTAAGCTGGCGAGGTTGAATACAGGCCCCAACCATATATCGAGGTTGGAAACTGGAGAAGAACCAACTAGCTTAGAGGACAATCTTCCATACGCTCAACTCTTTTCAGTAAAAATGGTTGATGACTAATTTCAAGATATTGTGACATTTGTGTCCATAGGTATGCCACTAGAAGGATACACTGTTGGAATATTCTCCCCATCATTTTTGTATTTTGCATGCTGCATGCATTTGCATGCAACTGCATGAATCCAGTCATCATCATGGTGGTTTCCCCAGTACCTAGAGCTTGTTTCTAGCTCTTCTTTGCCTGCATGCAAAACTGCATGTTGCATGCATTTGCATGCCTCTGCATGCATCCAGTCATCATCATGGTGGACCTCCCAGCTCTTGGAGCTTGGTTCTAGCTCTCCACAGCCTGTCTACAGCCCCCAGGGGGCCTCCCACCTACCAAAGGTTCCCTTCCCCAATCTTTTGCTTGACTAGTGCACCTTTCTCACCTACCACAAGTTAGTTAGGCACCTTTCTCACCTACCAGTCAGTTATAACTCAGTTATTCCTTGATTTAAGGCTAGATTGACTCCTCCACTGACTGTTTCACTCCGATGGACCTCCAGTGAGACTAGTCTATCCATTCTGACTCCAGTTAGCTCCTCATGCACCCTCCACCGATCCTCCTTCATTCAGTTCATGCCTACCTCATTCAGTTAGACTCCTCATGCGCCCTCCACTAAGCCTCCTTCATTCAGTTAGTGCCTACCTCACTCAGTTAGACTCAGTTGACTGACTATTACCACTGATGACTGATACATTGACTGGATGATGACTCCACTATCATTCAAGCCACACTCTGAGTTGGGAATTCGAATCCCCTACTTGGCCTATTTGAATCCTATATGATGCCATCTTCATGGCTATTGTATTCATTCACTTACATTCTTATTCATTGTATAATATTGAGATAATGCTCTATTTTACTGTATTTATGAGTGATCATTGAGTGTCTCCTTTTCTTCTTCTTGAAACATATTTGAGAGTTTGATTGTGAGTTGCTACAGTTTCCAGATCCCTTGTAGATTATTACATGGTATCAGAGTAGGAAGATGCTATTCGAATTGCAGCAGTAGTGGTTGTAGCACTTCTTTGAGAAACTATCTTTCACTTGTGCACAAGAAGCCTCTGAGTTTCCACATCAAATCCTGGTGCTATTACTTGATTTCATTAGAGAAATCCAGTGAGGTCTAGCCAGGTGTGAAGGACTTAGTCCATGTGCCAAGTGTCTTTAAGGTAGTGTTCAGTCGAAGTGTAGCATTCTCCATCAGCACATCTTTTATTGTTTTGCAGGTTTATTCACCCGTTCAGAATCTTATTCAACTATTCGACTTTCTTTGTTCATATGGATCTAAATCTTACATCTTCCAACTATGTTGAGTGGAAATTCAAGATGGCTCTCTTCATGAGATCCAAGAGCTTCTCCATAATACTCAACGGAACGATGGTAGAACCAACTAGTGCAGTTGAAAAGTCCAAGTACTTGGATCGGCTTGATGAAGCAATTGGTCTCCTCCTCTCAATTTCTGATGAATTACACTTTCATGTCATCGATCTTACATCTCCGAAAGAGGTGTGGGACAAGCTCGAATCTCTCTTTGGGCCAAAAGATGATATGGTAGCACACAAATTGGAGAATGATCTCATATGTTTGAGTCCTAGCAGCTTCGATTCTATCAATGCCTTTCGCACTGTTACACCTAAAATCTTCCCATCATGAGATTCAGTGTATACACCCCTGGGGTCATCTTGGCTAAGTGATTAACCTGGAAGGATTTGTACCTAGTTATACTAAGTTTTGGGAGGTCGTTGCAGGTTGCACTCATGCAACATACGACATCGCACCTTGCTCCATTACAAGGTGCGACGAAGTCAGTTAATGGGAAAAAATAGCTTCTTCGAGCTCATTCTCGAAGGTTGCTGACTTGGATCCCTATCCCTGACCTATTGGGGGAGCTGGCCTTCGGTTCCTAACCTCTAGGGAGGATCCCCTATCTCTCTCCGACCATATATTAACCTATCCTATCCATACCATATCCACTTAGTCCTATTTAAGTGAAGCTCTACCCCTCTCCAAAGGGAGGAAGTCTATGGTACTCTCATGCTGGTGAAATCAAGCCCAATAGATTTAATACTCTAGCTTGGAGAACATCCACTTCTCTCCAGGAGCTTTGGCATGGCTTGTCGGAAGGAGCTTGCAGCGTTAAGGCAATGGTTGTAATCCTCTTTTCTATTGTACTCCTCACTCTTCAATATAGTTAATATAATTGCTTTCCATAAATGTTGTCTCTTTGATGATGTTTATAGTTTTCCTCCTTAACTGTTAACTTAGATCTATCGTATGAGATATATGATTTCACCTCTCGTAGTCTGTTACATGTTCAACAGGGTTTAGCTACTTGCAATATGGTAGCGCTGGAGCATTGGATCAACGAAGGAGAAAGGGATATACAAATCTAAGGTAAATGGTCTATCCTTAGGCTTGTATTTCCATATGAGCTAGGAAAGTATTTTATGTTCTGTCCTATTTGTTCTAGACTTACATTAAGCTAGGGAGATCAGGCCTTGACTCCCCAGTATGGTCGTCAGATTTGTTTGACGGACAATCTACCGAGATGCTCTTGCTCGATCTTCCAGTGGGAACATTCCCATTAGGGATGTCGTGAACCACCCACTGCGTACCATATTGTTCACTATTACTAGAGTGGCGGGGAGCCAAGCCCCACACATGGCCACTCGGGCTTAGATGCTTTATACGGAAGACTGTATGTGCCCCAGGATCTTCAACTGGTGCAAGGGTCTCCTCTCGGGGAAAACCAATAAGAAAATAGATGTCCTCAACATATATAGTGAGAATGTGCTCACCGATCACAAAGTATTGTTGGGCCACATCCCAACACCGGAGCATATGTGACAATAGTGGGATTTGGGACCTCATCCCCTGAATCTCAAAGAACTTGAGCAAACCGTAGTTTCTCAAAGCATTCATGCATTCTGGATCATTGGAAGCTTGTACGTCTTCCACCTCGTTTTCTCTTTCCCGCCACTCTAAAACCATGTTTGCTTGTTGGTGACCTGCCAAAATGGGCATTTAAACACTGTTAGACCTCACTTCAACCACAAGAAGTTCCCTTTTTGGTTTTAATTTGATGGTTCGGAAATGCATCTCTTCCGTCGCACTGTGCCAATGCATACAGTGTGATGATGTCGCACCCCATGTATTCGGGACTGGCGTCGAGTCGGTCTCGTCGCAGTTCCCGAAAGGGCAAACTGCGACGAGCCGAGGGCGCAATAGCCCTCCATAAATCCATCAAAAAATCCAAAAATTGAACCTAAAATCAAAATCTAATCCACTGAAAGTTTGCTAGATGAATTTTAGGCTTACCTGCTCCTGATGGTGGGTGAAATGGCGGCTTGTAGCTCCCGGAATCGGCAAGAGAAGTTTTGGCTCCAAATTGGCACTTCTGCTACCAAATTGGAAAATGAAACAATGGTGACTATTCTTGGCCCATTTTTCTATTTATAAATAAAATAGAATATTCCTTTTTCAAATATTTGATGCTCTAGGGTCATTTTTCATAGTATTAATCATTTTTTATCATATTTGGGATATCGTTTGGCTATTTGACCTAGTTTCCAAGTATGCAGGAGTTGTAAGTGGTCTTTTCGTGTCGTTTCTCTCATTGCAACGGTCATTCCAGGTATGAACACTCCCTTGAATGTTTTGTCGTTATTTTTGCAATGGTTAAATTGTAATTATTTTGTGGTGATGATCTTACTCTTCGTTTGTTCTCGTGCTCTTGAAACTATGAGAATAAGTACCAAGTTGCGATTGTTAGAAAAACAGGATCACAGAGCAATAACAATAAACAGAAATGCAAATATAATCACACACACATTACAAGAGAGACACAGATATATTGTGGTTCACCCCAACTTGGGCTACGTCCACACTGAAGTTTTCTAGTCCTTATTATTATTCAGTCTAGCAAAGTGAAGGGATACAACCTGCAGCACAGCCACTGCACTTCCTCTCCACTGTCTCACAGTCTCTCTCCTGATCTTAGAGATCTTTACAATGCATAAAACCTAATACATCATTAACCCTAGCCGTATTACAATGTCTTTCTTTTATAAGGGAAATACAATGGGAAAATACCACAGGATACCCAAAACCATGGGCCCGCAAAACAGCTGGAGAAAATAGCCCCAAACTTTTTTTTCAGGGGCGTTGCCCCTGAACCCCTAAAAATGCAAAATAGGTGTACAGTCCTCCAGGGTGCATGACTAAGACAATATCATCTATGAAACTAGAAGATCTGGCTCCACAACCAACAATCTCCCACTTGGAGACTGATCACAGCAACTCCACCGCTGTTGCACTTGCTGGACTTGGACTTGGCAAATTTCTCCTCTTCACCTTCATGCTAGAAGGCCAACTGAAACCAAGAAAGAACTCAGTTTCTCTCTGGTCACTACCTTTGTGAACATGTCTGCAGGATTCTGGCTAGTATGTATCTTTTCCAGCTTCAACAATTCATCTTCCATAACATAGCATATGAAATGGTACTTGAGTTGTATATGTTTAGTCCTGGAATGGAATGCTGAGTTCTTTGCAAGATGAATGGCACTCTGGCTATCACTATACAACCTGCTATCCTTCTGCTTCTTACCCACTTCCTCCATAAACCTATGCAACCAAATAATCTCTTTACTAGCTTATGTAATAGCAACATACTCTGCTTCCGTTGTTGAAAGTGCAACAACCTTCTGCAGTTTCGAAATCCAGCTTACTGTTGTTCCACCTACAGTAAACACATACCCTGTGGTGCTCCTCCTTCTATCCTTATCACCTTCCATATTTGCATCAACATATCCCTGTAGAACAGTGTCTAAACCTCCAAAAAATAATGCCTAAGTGGTGGTACCTCTCAAATACCTGAGAATCCACTGTACTGCCCTCCAATGTTCTTTACCTGGATTGTTCATATATCTGCTCACAACTCCCACTGCATGTGCAATATCTGGTCTTGTGCACACCATGGCATACATCAAGCTGTCAACTGCTGATTGATAGGGAATCTTGGACACGTAATCTGTCTCTTCCTGTGTCTTGGGACACATTTCCTCACTTAGACTGAAATGGCTGGCCAAAGGTGTACTAACTGGTTTTGCATTCTGCATTCTGAACCTCTCCAACACCTTTTGTATGTACTCACCCTGAGACAATTTCAATTTGCGATTTTTCCTGTCTCTTGTTATTCTCATACCAAGGATTTGCTTTGCAGCACCCAAATCCTTCATCGCAAATGAATTAGCTAGCTTCCTTTTGATTACATTTGTATCCTGCATGTTAGACCCTACAACAAGCATGTCATCCACATACAATAACAAGATAATATATCTTTCATTGTCTAGCTTCTTGAAATAAACACAATGATCAGAATGACATCTACTATAACCTTGTTCTGTCATAAACCTATCAAATTTTAAATACCACTGCCTTGGAGCTTGCTTCAAGCCATACAAGCTCTTTTTCAACCTGCATACCAAGTTCTCCTTACCTTTGACCTCATACCCTTGTGGCTGCTGCATATATATCTCGTCCTCCAAATCCCCATGGAGAAAGGTTGTTTTTACATCTAACTGTTCAAGATGCAAATCTTCTACCGCCACTAGACTTAAGATAGTCCTAATTGAAGTCATCTTAACAACATGAGAAAATATTTCATCAAAATCAATACCTTTCTTCCATGCAAACCCCTTTACAACAAGTCTGGCCATGTACCGCTTCTTACCTCCTTCTTCTTCCTTCAACCTGTAAATCCATTTGTTCTACAATGCTCTTTTACCAGCAGGAAACTGAACCAGATCCCAAGTCTGGTTTCCTACCAATAAGTCCATCTCCTCATTCATGCCTTGCTCCCACTTCTTTCTAGTTTCCACCTGCATTGCTTCTTCATAACATTCTGGTTCACCAGTATCAGTCATCAACAAATAATACATTGAAGGAGAGTATCATTCAGGGAGTCTACTTAACCTGGTAGATCTTCTTGTAGTTTCTGGAGTTTCAGGTACTTGCTGTTGTTCTTGATTTTCTGGCAACTTTGGAACTTCATTTTCTTGAATTTCATCAAGTACTGTGTACTCTGTGGTTTCCTTTTCCTGTTTCTTTCCCTGCAACTGATCTTTATACATGACCTTTTCATTGAATATCACATCTCTATTCCTGATGATTTTGTTATTTTCATAATCCCATAAGCGATAACCAAATTCATCAACCCCATATCCAATAAAGGAACATTTCTTGGATTTAGCTTCAAGCTTTGTTCTATTTTCTTTATCACTATGGACAAATGCTTCACAACCAAACGTTCTCAGAAATGAGTAGTTTACCTTTTTATCTGTCCATGCCTCCTCTAGAATACCACCATCCAAAGCACTTGAAGGTCCTCTATTTATTAAATAAACAATGGTATTTACAGCATCCGCCCAAAACTGTAAGGGAAACCCTGCATGCAGTCTCATACACCTTGCACGCTCCATGATCATTCTGTTCATCCTTTCTGACACACCATTTTCTTGTGGTGTTCTTGGGACTGTCTTCTCTCTACGAATCCCATGGTATGAATAGTAACTATCAAACTCCTTGCCGCAGTACTCACCTCCATTATCAGATCTAAGACACTTCAACCTTTTCCCTGTCTCATTCTCAACCAAAGCTTTCCACTTCTTAAAAGTAGCAAACACATCAGATTTCTATCTAATGCAATAAACCCAAGTTTTCATAGTTGCATCATCAATAAATGTAACATAATAATGAGAGCCACCAAGAGATTGTACCTAAGCCAGTCCCCATACATCTATATGCACTAGCTCTAACTTTTCATTCTTTTTCCATTTCCCAACCCTGAGAAATATGAATCTCTTATGTTTTCCATAAACATAGTTTTCACAGAATTCCAAACTTACCTGCTTCAAATATGGCAGCAACTTCCTTGAGTGGAGAATCTGCATCCCCTTCTCACTCATGTGGCCAAGCCTATGATGCCACAATGTTGCATATGTTCCTGTGGAAGCTAAAGAGATAGAATGGTCAGTATTATGAGGACATAAATACAACGTACCTATCCTGTCTCCTTTTGTTATCACCATTGATCCTTTAGTGATCTTCCACCACTTTTCTCCAAATGTAGATAGACAGTCGCCATCTCCCAACTACCCTATTGAGATCAAATTTCTTTTCATAGCAGGAATATGCCTAACATCTTTCAACAACCAGTCATTTCCATTATTAACTTTTATCCATACCTTACCCATTCCAACAATTTTACATGGCTCATCATCACCCAATAAAACATGTCCAAAATCGTCAGGAACATACTCATGAAAGTATTTCCTATGGGGTGTAGCATGACATGAAGCTCCTAAATCTACTACCCAATAATCACTAGTATTATCTAATGCAAGAATCAAAGCATCTTGTAACACATCACCTGCTACATTTGCTTCCTGGGTAATTTCCTTCTGTGCATCTCCTTTCTTCTTTAGAGATCTGCAGTCTTTCTTCAGATGTCCTTTCTTTCCACAGTTCCAGCACTCTATTTTTCCCAGTTTGGACTTGGATCTGCCTGTTTTAGACTTGCCACGATTACCTTGGCTCTTTCCTCTCTCCTTTTGTCTTCCCCTACTCTCCATGGTCAACGCATTACCTGATGTCTCATCTGTGATTTTTCTTCGCATTTCCTCGCTAAGAATAACACCAATAACATCATCAAATTTCAGGGTGTTTGAACAAGAGACAGAGTTACTTACAGCCATGACCAAGCTATTCCAGCTTTATGGCAATGAACACAAGATTAGAAGAGCCCTAACCTCATCATCAAAGTTCACACTTACAGAACTTAGTTGATTTGTAACCGTATTAAACTCATTTAAATGATCTGTCAAGAACCTCCCATTCTTCATCCTTCATAGCTGCCAACTGCTTTGCTCTTCCTCCCAACGGTAGGAATAGATCCTTCTGGTATAGATAATCCTCCATTTGCATCTTCCATAACTAGAAGTTTTGGTCATTAAACTTCTCGACCTTAAACGTTCCTTCTTCTGCCATTGCTCCCACTCAAACCAGAAACCCTAGCTTCCTGGGGGTTTATTTGCCAAATAGACCTTTGGCTCTGATACCAATTGTTAGAAAAACAGGATCGCAGAGCAATAACAATAAACAGAAATGCAAATATAATCACACAAACATTACAAGAGAGACACATATATATCGTGGTTCACCCCAACTTCGGCTACGTCCACACTGAAGTTTTCCAGTCCTTATTATTATTCCGTCTAGCAAAGTGAAGGGATACAACCTGCAGCACAGCCGCTGAACTTCCTCTTCACTGTCTCACAGTCTCTCTCCTGATCTTAGAGATCTTTACAATGCATATAACCTAATACATCATTAACCCTAGCCATATTACAATGTCTTTCTTTTATAAGGGAAATACAATGGGAAAATACCACGGGATACCCAAAACCATGGGCCCGCAAAAGAGCTGGCGAAAACAGCCCCAAAAATTTTTCCTCACCCTCATGACTTGGGGGCATTGCCCCCAAACCCCCGAACCCCTAAAAATGCAAAATGGGTGTACAGTCCTCTGGAGTGCACAACTAATACAACATCATCTATGAAACTGGAAGATCTGGCTCCACAATCAACAACGATTTATCACTTTTCTGGGCTCGTTAAACTCCCACGGAAAAGGACACCCCCAGAGTCTATTGTTAAGCTCTTTTCAGGCTCTCAAAAAACAAAAAGATTGCCAAGCAAACTTGTTGCGTTCATGCTTGTTAAAGTATTTGAATGGTCGTCTTCCTGGTGATAATTTACCCCTTTTTCGGACCAGGGGGCACTAATTACGAAAACGGTATACTCCAGCCAATCATGACTGGAAGAGTCCTATCCGGCATTGTTTTACCCCTTTTCGGGCGATGAGGCTAACTTTACGAAAAGGGCCGTTGGAGTCTTCTTTAGTTCTTTTCAGACTCTCTAAACATGAAATGATGACCGAGTTTACCTTCTATGGACTCATTAAATTTTTACATTGAAGGGCCCGTCATGGGACGAACCCCTCCTATCCTAGGTTCAAAAAATGTTTGGGATTGGACTCATCTATGAGATGAGCTATACCGAGCATCTGGTTACCCTCATCAAGCTCGTAAAAAACACATGAGGCACTCATCATTCATGATGGGGGAAAAGGAAAGCTTTTGTATTTACACCTTTGTCAGTGGCAGTACCTAGTCGTTCTTGAACATGGCACTCATTTGCATTTGCATACAGTACTTGGATCATCTGTTTGTCCTCGAGTCCTGCTTATTTTTTGAGTCTTGTTACTCCTTTGAGTCGTTCAAAGAAATCTTCCATCATCAGTTGCATTAGTAGTTGGTGTCATACTCGTCAAGTCAATACTGCCAAGACATGCCATGCCCATGTTCAAGAACATTTTCACTATTTGCAGTCAGTACAACTTCAATCATGTCGGTCTACTCTGATTCAATCTCACGCGTTACTACAACACCGATCTACTCTACACATCTTTTGTCGTGCTTCGTGTCGATGATGGGGGATTCATCATGGCCCTCCTTCGACGGATTCATCTTTGTCGACTTCAACACATCATCCAAAGATTGAATCTAGAAACCAACCAAGTACCTTGGCCCTGCATGCCTCAATGGCAGGTTAACTCGCTTTCAACACGAGTTTACATCATTGACTCTTGATTGAAAGATTTCATCTTGCGTTAGACTTCAACTCACTTATTCATGTTTGGTGATATGTACTGTGATACCTTGGGAATCATTGACATTAATGGTGATCTCCCTCGCGCTTGTTAACGGTTTATATCAATGACCAGTAATCAAATGGTTTCTACCATGTTCAACGTCAACACATTTTGTAATCACATGGATAGATTCGTATCATTGTGGGTTCATCTTTAAGACCCTAGAGAGTCATGTTTTACCCAGGTTGCGATGGAGTTTGTATTGAGTCATATTACACGGATCCACATTTGTACTGGTCATGGTTGTGTCATCATTTCATCATGGATCTACGCTTGTGTCTAGTAGCCAAGATTGCGTTCAGTCGGTCATTACTACCATGGATTTGCAATGTATTGGTCAGAAACCATGTTGTACAAGATTGTCAGTTGTACTGTAGTAGTGTTCTTCGTCTGACAAGCCTATTGCCATTCCTTCTATCAAAGCATTTCACCTGTCTATTTTTCAACGGCTTTATGTTTTGGAAGGCATTCTGTTACACCTAAAATCTTCCCATCATGAGATTCAATGTATACACCCCTGGAGTCATCTTGGCTAAGTGATTAAACTGGAAGGATTTGTACCCAATTATACTAAGTTTTGGGAGGTCTTCGCAGGTTGCACTCATGCAACATGCGACGTCGCACCTTGCTCCATTACAACGTGCAACGAAGTCAGTTAATGGAAAAAACTAGCTTCTTCGAGCTCATTCTCGAAGGTTGTTGACTTGGATCCCTATCCCTGACTTGTTGGGGGAGCTGGCCTTCAATTCCTAACCTCTAGGGAGGATCCCCTATCTCTCTCCTACCATATCTTAACCTATCATATCCATACCATATCCACTTAGTCCTATTTAAGTGAAGCTCTACCCCTCTCCAAAGGGAGGAAGTCTATGGTACTCTCATGCTGGTGAAATCAAGCCCAATAGATTTAATACTCTAGCTTGGAGAACATCCACTTCTCTCCAGGAGCTTTGGCATGGCTTGTCTGAAGGAGCTTGCAGCGTTAAGGCAATGGTTGTAATCCTCTTTTCTATTGTACTCCTCACTCTTCAATACAGTTAATATAATTGTTTTCCATAAATGTTGTCTCTTTGATGATGTTTAGATTTTTCCTCCTTAACTGTTAACTTAGATCTATTGTATGAGATATATGCTTTCACCTCTCGTAGTCTGTCACATGTTCAACAGGGTTTAGCTACTTGCAATCTGGTAGTGCTGGAGCATTGGATCAACGAAGGAGAAAGGGATCTACAAATCTAAGGTAAATGGTCTATCCTTACGCTTGTATTTCCATATGATCTAGGAAAGTATTTTATGTTCTGTCCTATTTGTTCTAGACTTACATTAAGCTAGGGAGATCAGGCCTTGAGTCCGCTCTCGGTAGATTGTCCGTAAAACACTCACCAAGTTCAAAATCTTGATATCACAGTTGAAAATATATGAGATAGTGAAGGAAGATAAGCAGCTTATACTTGCCATTCTCTCAAAGTTGGGGGAAAATTTCTCAGTTTTTGTCTCTACTTTCCAATCAGCTAGGTTGTACATTCCAAGATGGAATTTTCCCTCATTTGATGATTTCAAACAATCTCTTACCCAAGAGGAAGAGAAGTTGATTTCAATGGGAATGATCATACCCAAATTGGATTCAGCCCTTATAGTTGTAGAGAGAGAGAATGATATAGGAAAGCTAGGGATTCCTGGTGATACAAGGCCTACACACTAGTCAGCTAGAGTTTCGTACTCTAAGAAGGCCAAACATTCTCAAAAGGGAAAGACAGAGTGCACATACTATCATAGAGGGCCTTATCCTGAGAGTGCTTGCATGCGGAAGACTGTAGATTTGATGGCAAAGTTACTTGAATAGAACAACCTTCCTATACCAGCATGTGCAAGGAAGAACGATTTTGAATCTCACAGATCCAAAGGAAAGCAAAGATGTAATGCTCTCATAGCATCTGCATCAACTAGTCCTTCTCTTATCATAGATTCAGGAGCATCTTGTCATATGGTTTCCTCCAAGGAACTTTTCTCTAGTCTCGAAAGCTTCAGTGGTCCTTCCATCAGATTGAGCAATGATTCAGAAATCCCTTCTCGAGGTATCGGAAGAATTGATCTTGACTTTGGATATTTTTCTGATGTACTTTATGTTCCTTCTCTTGCATCCAATATCCTTTCAGTATATCAGACGACTCATACTGGAGAGCCTAAAAAGGTGATCTTTACTCCATATGAAGTCGAGGTACAAAGCATGGTTTCAGGGGAAATTATTGCCAAAGGAGTTGCAAATCATAAGTCAAAACTCTATGAGTTTTCTCACTTCATTCCTCTCTCAAAAGTTATTGATACACCAATAGAGATTGAGAAAAAGAGGAATCTTGAATAAGTACAAATGCATGAA
Source organism: Larix kaempferi (assembly GCA_027924585.1). NCBI lineage: Eukaryota > Viridiplantae > Streptophyta > Pinopsida > Pinales > Pinaceae > Larix > Larix kaempferi. The sequence goes on along the minus strand of BSBM01000289.1, from coordinate 9,086,969 downwards.
ACAATTCATGTTACAGAATGGACCTCCTCCTTTGATCTAAATGAAGATCCATCATCATCTAGTTCTTTTTCTTCTATTGATTACAATTATGATGGTTCCAAGGAGGACTACTCGCATATTCTAGAGCAGTTTCATGACATCAGCAGTTTTGATTATACTCCTTCATCAAGAGATGATGAGCATGAGTCAGTTTTACTTGCTCATGAGTATTCAGTTTCAGAGTTTTCACATGGTGAGCATGAGTCAGTTTCACTTGTTGCAGATTCAGAGGGAATGCTAGACCCAGATCCACACGAACCTGAAGGTCTAGCAACTAAGGATGATGATGATAGAATGCTAGATCCAGATCCAGAAGAACCTAAAGTTCTAGCAACTGATGATGAAGATGAGCGAATGGGAGATCTAGATCCACAAGAACCTAGAGATCTCACACTTGATATTCCTCCTCTTCCTCGATGGGCATCTGCTACACTCCAATCTGCTGGTGATTTGGTTGGTGATCCACATTAGCATAGAAGAACCAGATCAGATTTTCAGCATGGAAGGTTTCATCCTTCTCACATTACTGATCCATTGCAGATCGATCGATCCTTCTTCAAAAAAGAAGGACACTTTCCTCCTTTAGGGGTAAGTCATGATACGTTACTTTAGCACCTTCAGTCTATTTTGAGGGAGGGATTTCTTCCCACTGGGTTTTCCCTCTTGCCTCACTTAGTTTATTTTAGATTGATTGTATGGGGTGACCTTTGGTCTTAGTAACCAGGGCCCTATCTTGCTGTTTTACAGGGTGACCTTTGGTCTTAGTTACCAGGGCCCTACTCTTTAGTTATTTCCTCATAGTATAGCTTGCGGGGGGGTGTTGGAATATTCTCCCCATCATTTTTGTACTTTGCATGCTTGCATGCAAATCTGCATGCTGCATGCATTTGCATGCAACTGCATGCATCCATTCATCATCATGGTGGTTTCCCTAGTACCTAGAGCTTGTTTCTAGCTCTTCTTTGCCTGCATGTTGCATGCATCCAGTCATCATCATGGTGGACCTCCCAGCTCCTGGAGCTTGGTTCTAGATCTCCACATCTTGTCTACAGCCCCCGGGGGGGCTCCCACCTACCAAAGGCACCCTTCTCCAGTCTTTTTCATGACTAGTGTGCCTTTCTCACCTACCACAAGTCAGTTAGGAGCCTTTCTCACCTACCAGTCAGTTATCACTCAGTTCTTCCTTGATTTGAGGCTAGATTGACTCCTCCACTGACTTTTTCACTCCGATGGAACTCTAGTGAGACTAGTATGTCCATTCTGAATCCAGTTAGCTCCTCATGCACCCTCCACTGAGCCTCCTTCATTCAATTCATGCCTGCCTCATTCAATTAGACTCCTCATGCGCCCTCCACTAATCCTCCTTCATTCAGTTAGTGCCTACCTCACTCAATTAGACTCAGTTGACTAATTGTTACCACTAATGACTGATACATTGACTGGATGATGACTCCACTATCATTCAAGCCACACTTTGAGTTAGGAATTTGAATTCCCTACTTGGCCTATTCGAATCCTATATTATGCCATCTTCATGTCTATTGTATTCATTCACTTACCTTCTTATTCATTGTATAATACTGAGATAATGTTCTATTCTACTGTGTTTATGAGTGATCATTGAGTGTCTCATTCTCTTCTTCTTGCAACATATTTGAGAATTTGATTGTGAGTTTCTACAGCTACCATATCCCTTGCAGATTATTACATGGTATCAGAGCAGGAAGAAGCTATTCGAATTGCAGCAGTTGCAGCAACAGTAGTTGTAGCACTTCTTTGAGTAGCTATATTTCACTTGCGCACCAGAAGCCTCTGCGTTTCCACAGCAAATCCTGGTGCTATTACTTGATTTCATTGGAGAAATCCAGTGAGGTCTAGCTAGGTGTGACGGACTTAGTCCATGTGCCAAGTGTCTTTAAGGTAGTGTTCAGTCGAAGTGTAGCATTCTCCATCAGCACATCTTTTATTGTTTTGCAGGTTTATTCACCCGTTTAGAATCTTCTTCAACTATTCAACTTTCTCTGTTCAGATGGATCTAAAGCTTACATCTTCCAACTATGTTGAGTGGAAAGTCAAGATGGCTGTCTTCATGAGATCCAAGAGATTCTCCAGAATACTCAATGAAACGATGGTAGAACCAACCAGTGCAGTTGAAAAGTCCAAGTACTTGGATTGGCTTGATGAAGCAATTGGTCTCCTCCTTCTCTCAATTTCTGATGAACTACACTTTCATGTCATCGATCTTACATCTCCGAAAGAGGTGTGGGACAAGCTCAAATCTCTCTTTGGGCCAAAAGATGATATGGTAGCACACAAATTGGAGAATGAGCTCATATATTTGAGTCCTAACAGCTTTGATTCTATCAATTCCTTTCTCACCAAGTTCAAAATCTTGATATCACAGTTGAAAATATATGAGATAGTGAAGGAAGATAAGCATCTTATACTTGCCATTCTCTCAAAGTTGGGCGAAAATTTCTCAGTTTTTGTCTCTACTTTCCAGTCAGCTAGGTTGTACATTCCAAGATGGAAGTTTCCCTCATTTGATGATTTCACACAATCTCTTACCCAAGAGGAAGAGAAGTTGATTTCAATGGGAATGATCATACCCAAATTGGATTCAGCCCTTATAGTTGTAGAGAGAGAGAATGATATAGGAAAGCTAGGGATTCCTGGTGATACAAGGCCTACACACTAGTCAGCTAGAGTTTCGTACTCTAAGAAGGCCAAACATTCTCAAAAGGGAAAGACAGAGTGCACATACTATCATAGAGGGCCTCATCCTAAGAGTGCTTGCATGCAGAAGACTGTAGATTTGATGGCAAAGTTACTTGAAGAGAACAACCTTCCTGTACCAGCATGTGCAAGGAAGAACGATTCTGAATCTCCCAGATCCAAAGGAAAGCAAAGATGTAATGCTCTCATAGCATCTGCATCAACTAGTCCTTCTCTTATCATAGATTCAGGAGCATCTTGTCATATGGTTTCCTCCAAGGAACTTTTCTCTAGTCTCAAAAGCTTCAGTGGTCCTTCCATCAGATTGAGCAATGATTCAGAAATCCCTTCTCGAGGTATCGGAAGAATTGATCTTGACTCTGGATATTTTTCTGATGTACTTTATGTTCCTTCTCTTGCACCCAATATCCTTTCAGTATATTAGATGACTCATACTGGAGAGCCTAAAAAGGTGATCTTTACTCCATATGAAGTCGAGGTACAAAGCATGGTTTCAGGGGAAATTATTGCCAAAGGAGTTGCAAATCATAAGTCAAAAATCTATGAGTTTTCTCACTTCATTCCTCTCTCAAAAGTTATTGATACACCAATAGAGATAGAGAAAAAGAGGAATCTTGAATAAGTACAAATGCATGAAACAATTCCTGTTACAGAATGGACCTCCTCCTTTGATCTAAATGAAGATCCATCATCATCTAGTTCTTTTTCTTCTATTGATTACAATTATGATGGTTCCAAGGAGGACTACTCACATATTCTAGAGCAGTTTCATGACATCAGCAGTTTTGATTATACTCCTAGGTTGTCCATTCCAAGATGGAAGTTTCCCTCATTTGATGATTTCACACAATCTCTTACCCAAGAGGAAGAGAAGTTGATTTCAATGGGAATGATCATACCCAAATTGGATTCAACCCTTGCAATTGTAGAGAGAGCGAATGATATAGGAAAGCTAGAGATTCTTGGTGATACAAGGCCTACACACCAGACAGCTAGAGTTTCGTACTCTAAGAAGGCCAAACATTCTCAAAAGGGAAAGATAGAGTGCACATACTGTCATAGAGGGCCTCATCCTGAGAGTGCTTGCATGCGGAAGACTGTAGATTTGATGGCAAAGTTACTTGAAGAGAACAACCTTCCTGTACTAGCATGTGCAAGGAAGAAAGATTTTGAAGCTCCCAGATCCAAAGGAAAGGAAAGATGTAATGCTCTCATAGCATCTGCATCGACTAGTCCTTCTCTTATCATAGATTCAGGAGCATCTTGTCATATGGTTTCCTCCAAGGAAATTTTCTCTAGTCTCAAAAGCTTCAGTGGTCCTTCCATCAGATTGAGCAATGATTCAGAAATCCCTTCTCGAGGTATCGGAAGAATTGATCTTGACTCTGGATATTTTTCTGATGTACTTTATGTTCCTTCTCTTGCACCCAATATCCTTTCAGTATATCAGATGACTCATACTGGAGAGCCTAAAAAGGTTATCTTTACTCCATATGAAGTCAAGGTACAAAGCATGGTGTTAGAGTAAATTATTGCCAAAGGAGTTACAAATCATAAGTCAAAACTCTATGAGTTTTCTCACTTCATTCCTCTCTCAAAAGGTATTGATACACCAACAAAGATTGAGAAAAAGAGGAATCTTGAAGAAGTACAAATGCATGAAACAATTCCTGTTATAGAATGGACCTCCTCCTTTGATCTAAATGAAGATCCATCATCTTCTAGTTCTTGTTCTTCTATTGATTATAGTTATGATGGTTCCAAGGAGGACTACTCGCATATTCTAGAGCAGTTTCATGACATCAGCAGTTTTGATTATACTCCTTCGTCAAGAGATGATGAGCATGAGTCAGTTTTACTTGCTCATAAGTATTCAGTTTCAGAGTTTGCACATGGTGAGCATGAGTCAGTTTCACTTGTTCTAGATTCAGAGGGAATGCTAGACCCAGATCCACAAGAACCTGAAGGTCTAGCAACTAAGGATGATTATGATAGAATGCTAGATCCAGATCCATAAGAACCTAAAGGTCTAGCAACTGATGATGAAGATGAGCGAATGGGAGATCCAGATCCACAAGAACCTGGAGATCTCACACTTGATATTCCTCCTCTTCCTCGATGGGCATCCACTACACTTCGATCTGTCGGTGATTTGGTTGGTGATCCACATGATCATAGAAGAACCAGATCAGATTTACAGCATGGAAGGTTTCATCCTTCTCACATTATTGATCCATTGTAGATCGATCGATCCTTCTTCGAAAAAGAAGGACACTTGTCTCCTTTAGGGGTAAGTCATGATATGTTACTTTAGCACCTTCAGTCTATTTTGAGGGAGGGATTTCTTCCCACTGGGTTTTCCCTCTTGCCTCACTTAGTTTATTTTAGATTGATTGTACGAGGTGACCTTTGATCTCAGTAACCAGGGCCCTATCTTGTTGTTTTACAGGGTGACCTTTGGTCTTAGTTACCAGGGCCCTACTCTTTAGTTATTTCCTCTAAGTATAGATTGCGTGGGGGTGTTGGAATATTCTCCCCATAATTTTTGTATTCTGCATGCTGCATGCATCCAGTCATCATCATGGTGGTTTCCCAGTACCTAGAGCTTGTTTCTAGCTCTTCTTTGCCTGCATGCAAAAATGCATGTTGTATGCATTTGCATGCCTCTGCATGCATCCAGTCATCATCATGGTGGACCTCTAGCTCCTGGAGCTTGGTTCTAGCTCTCCACATCCTTTCTACATCCCCCAGGGGGCCTCCCACCTACCAAAGGCGCCCTTATCCAGTCTTTTGCATGACTAGTGCGCCTTTCTCACCTACCACAAGTCAGTTAGGTGCCTTTCTCACCTACCAGTCAATTATCACTCAGTTCTTCCTTGATTTAAGGCTAGATTGACTCCTCCACTGACTGTTTCACTCCGATGGACCTCCAGTGAGACTAGTCTGTCCATTCTGACTCCAGTTAGCTCCTCATGCGCCCTCCACTGAGCCTCCTTCATTCAGTTCATGCCTACCTCATTCAGTTAGACTCCTCATGCGCCCTCCACTGAGCCTCCTTCACTCAGTTAGTGCCTACCTCACTTAGTTAGACTCAATTGACTGACTGTTACCACTGATGACTGATACATTGACTGGATGATGACTCCACTATCATTCAATCCACACTCTGAGCTCGGAATTCGAATTCCCTACTTGGCCTATTCGAATCCTATATTATGCCATCTTCATGGCTATTGTATTCGTTCACTTACATTCTTATTCATTGTATAATACTGAGATAATGTTCTATTCTACTTTGTTTATGAGTGATCATTAAGTGTCTCCTTCTCTTCTTCTTGCAACATATTTGAGAGTTTGATTGTGAGTTGCTATAGCTTCCAGATCCCTTGCAGATTATTACATACACGACCGCTCAGAAGAAGCAGTTAGTAGTCAAGACTGCGGATTATCAGTCGATCGCTGGTTATTTGTATAAGCTAGGAACATATGAAGTATTGTGTCATTTTTTTATGGAGCACGAGCGATCAATCATATTGGTTGAGGCTCATGATGGGGTCGCAGGAGACCATTATGCAGGAGAGCTACAACCCAGAAGATATTGAGAGCAAGATTATGGTGGCCAACCCTTCACAAAGATGCGAAAGAATACTGCCAAAACTGGGACATGTGTTAGAGAATAGGGAAGCCTTCAAGAAGAGACGAAATGCCTTTAGTACCTCAGATTACACTACAATCATTCGACAAGTGGGTTGTTGATTTCGTGGGACCTATCAATCCATTAGGAAAAAGGACAGGAGCAAGATATATTATAACTGTGACAGATTATCTTACACGTTGGGATGAAGCAGCGCCAGTTCGAGATTGTACTGTTGCGATTGATGTGAAGTTTTTATTTGAGAATGTCATTATCAGGTTTGGATGTCTGCCTATTTTGCTAAGTGATAAAGGCACACATTTTGTTAATAAAAATATAGAGGCCCTTACCAAAGAATTTCAAGTTTATCATCAGAAAAGTACTCCATATCATCCACAGGAAAATGGAACCGTCGAAGCATTCAATAAAATTCTGGAACATGCACTCACTAAAGTTTGTAATGTGAACTGCGACGACTGGGATTTAAGAATCCATGCAATATTGTGGGATTATAAAATGACATGTAAATGGTTGACAGGCCAAACTCCTTTCAAATTCGCAAACGGAAAGGAGGTTGTGATGACCATGGAGTATATTGTCCCCATTTTAAGGATTGTGGCTTTTACAGGTATGCTTGATACTAGTGCAGTTACTTCAATTGGAGGAAGACTGCTTTGTCACGGGTTTTCATCAACATGTGTAGAAAGACTGAGAAAAGGCATGTCATGATCACCACATCACTAAGAAACATTTCCAGCAAGGAGACTTAGTTCTTCTCTATGACAGCAAATTATTCAAACGTCCTGGTAAGTTACGGATGCATTGGCTAGGGCCATATGTTATAAATTTTATTACAGAAGGAAGCACAGTACAGTTACAAACACTAGATGGTCAAGTCCTTAGAGGATTGGTGAATGGGAGTCAAATGAAACCCTACAAGGACAGTCATGGTGTGTCGAAGTGAAAAGAGTTGATTGAAAGTTTGTACAAAAAAAAAATGGAACCCCAAGTTTTCTTTCTGTCGTAGGTGTTTGTGTCATAGATTAGTTGTTTCGATGTACAATTATGTCGGATCTCTTTGGAAACCCCTAGATATAGTTATGTTGGATCTTTATGGAAACCCCAACTTCTCGAAATGTCAAACCGGCTCTATTTGTCAAAGTTGGTAATTTGTCGAAGTTGGTAATCTGTCGAAGTGAGTTTGTCAAAGTGCTTTTCCTGTCGCCCGGAAACCCCAACATGTTAATTCTGTCGAAGCTATATACTTCTTAAAAAGTGGTTGTGTGTCAAATTTTTATCTGTCGAAGTTCGAGAGTGAATTTACTTGTCGAAGTTGCACTTGGGATGCATTTATTGATTCTTTTATGATGCGTTCCGCGGCGGCACTAGTGGCCTTTTCGAATTAAATGTTGAAATGACTAACGTGTGTGAAAATATCTATCACTGCCCTTATAATCATTGGAGGATCTAGGACAATTAATCCATCTTGGGAATGACAAACAGATCGCAAATGGGGGGTAAAATTTAAAAACCCGCTCTCCCTTCACTCGTTCTTCAATATTCTGAACTTTGAGCCATTGCAGTCGTGGTTGAGAAGTTAGAGCCAAACTCTATCAATGAGATTGTGAAGTTGTGCGATATCAAAATGGAGGTCAACTTATCTGCGAGAAGTGAGTATCAGGGCTCTGTCAAAGAATTCCACATTTCGAGCTCTATTTCTTCCAATCAAGAGCAGCCTAAGGTGATTTCTTCACGGGTGCTTGTGAATGTGCCTCAAAAAACAAGGAAATCCAACCAACCTAATCCTGAACCATGAATGAATACATGCCATGATGCAGGCACATCTACGGCGGGCTCTGCGACCTTCTTTCCAGAGTATGTCTTGCGTTATAATTCCAGTGCCAAACCAGTGAGGCTGCAAAATAATGCACGGTACTCGATTAATATTGTTCAGGTGCCAAAGGGAGTTATCATGCAGGGATATATATTGAATAACATCCAGAATTTATCATATGTTGATCATGACACCAGTAAGTTTGTGGAATTCAACTATACCAATTACATCAGGCATGTTATTGCAGCGAAGGAGCATCCAGCTAAGTTAGAGCCGCAACAATGGGTTATTGGCGTCTCTCACACTGGTCTACTACCTTTATTACATTTACCACACTTTGGTCGCACTGCGGAGGCCAATGCATGTGTGAAGCAGCTTTCAGTATGCTTGCATGGAGGGTGCCTTTGGTTGGAAACCAAGGTATCCATTGATACAGATCTTATTTCTTAGATTACGAGTTTACCTAAGGCAAGGGTAGACCAGTTAGTTCATTGTCGAAAAAGAGAAGGACCATGACTTAGCGATAAGCCTATGAAGGAAAAATACAGCTTGACCAAGAGCAACCAGGGCTTCGAGGTAGCCTCTATCAGCAACCAAGTTGTTAGGTTCGCTACCAAATTGTTAGCCACTAAGTTGGTGAGGAAGAACAGACCGAAACGGTTACTGTCTTTGTCATTGTTGCGGCAGAGCAATGTGCGATGGGTGTTCAAATGAATTGGTATACTTTCTTGTTGAATGAGTTCCTTGAAGATGTTGTGCATGCGCAGGACAATGGCGCTCCTTTTACATATTCATGTTTATTATTACTCATCTCTTTTGTGGGATGGGTAGATTCAGCGAACTATCAAGGAATGCAACCTATCGGCCCATGTCAAGGGTCGCGGCTCCTTATTGTTTCTTTCCTCTGTTAAACAATTAACTGAATGAATGATGGAAGTAACCGTATGAAGAATGGATATGCTATATTAATCGGATACAAGTTATGAATTATGTCGTAGTTATGAGTCTATCGAAGCTCTGGTCTGTGGATGCTCTGTAGGTGTAACACGGTAATGAATGTATTGTTTGGTGAATATTTGAACTAAGTCATGAAATATGTCGATGTTTTAATATGTCGATGTTCTGTAATGGGATTTAATAACGAATATGTTGCTCGATGAATATTCCCCTTCTATGTTGCATGAAGCCTAGTTCCTGCAGTCCCCATAGATACTTCGGGTGAGACTTCATATGCTCTACAGGTGATGCCGGAAGGGTTGATTCCCTTTCGGGTTGGTGTTTGTGGATTGTGGAGTTTGTTGGTGGATGTTAAGTGTTGAACCTTAGTCGAAGTAAAAGTTCTCCAACAACGCACAATTGATTGTGAACATTTAGGAACTATGCATTAGGAACATTGTTTGTTTATTATATAGTCCATATATGGGATATGGACTATCTACACACCCATAACACATAAACTAATATGAATTCATAAATCCATTACTATTAAGCAAATAATTTATGACTTGACAAATTTTGGAAATTTGATTTACATAAAGTAAAATATATTGAATTTAAATTAATATGCATTCAATTATTGGTTGGTTAGTGTGAGGAAATAAATGAAACCCACCAAATTGTGGTGAAAATCATATTTTTCATATGTTAGGATTTTATTTGGGGTCTTGCATCCAATTTTATTATTATTTTTAATTTAACCTAGGATAAGGTTGGCATCCCATAGGATAGGAAGGTATAAATACCTTTCCCTAAGGAGCCTTGAAATGCAAGGGAGGATTGGATTTAGGAAAAAGGTAGTGGTGATTTTGGCAAGGGAAGATGGTGATAAATAAGTGGAGGAAACGAAGAGGAAGGGATGGAATATTTGGAGGAAACTAATCTTGAGTTTCTGGAGCACTTGATCAGAAAGAAACAGAGTAGACAAAATTTGATTAGACTAGTTGTATTATATTGTTGCATCCTATCCCTGGAACTATTATTGTTCTTGGAGATTTGGGCATAGAGGGCTAAGAAACCGATCAAAAGCTGGGAAGTTGGATATGTTCCTAGTTGGTGGGGAGGTTAATTGCATTATCGACAAGAGGGGAGGAATCTAGAGATATAACTATTCAACTTGAAAATCAATATTAAGCAATGTATTTTACTTGATAATCTCAATGTTTTTACTTATAAATATTGAGATTAAATTGATATAGAAATCTTTACTTGAGATTTCATCAATGTTAGTTTAAACACTTGAAATTTACTAGTTGAAATCTAAAATAAATGTTATTTTTGGTTTCACATTTCAATCATTTTTAATTTCTTTAAATGATAATGAATATAACATGAATATTGCAAAAATAAATTAATAAAAATATATTGTAGTCGATAAATAGAAATTCTAGCTGATATTGATTTACTTGTTGAGATAATAGAACCTTATTGCACCTGTATAACCTAATAGAGTACTATGGGTGGTCTCAGCTTAATTTTTAAAACTGGAGAATTAAGGGTCGCCCTATGATTTATGATTTGTTGAAATACCAGTACAAAATTATCGACACAAATTTAAGTATACTAGAAACAATTAGAAGGGTGGCTTGGACTATGACAATAACCTAGGAATTGTAGTGCTTCATAACCAAAGTGATATATGGAAAAAACAAGCTAAGTTTCATTTAACATAGGCAAGCTTGATAAAATTCCTTGACAATAATTGCAAACTTTATGCAACTATTCAAAATGATCTTTTGTACATAAATACAAGGCCATAATTTGGAACTAAGTTCCACAATGCATGGTATAAGCCATATATATATATATATATATATATATATATTGGAAACTACCAAGTAGCTTGAAGAGCAGGTAGAAATTAATATTGAGATATCCATGGAGGGAGAATATGTTCACATGTAAAAGCCATGGAAAATGGATGATAAGAAATAAAAATATGTAATTGGACAACTGGTAAACATTTATTTTACATCATATTTTCATCCTAATCCATATTCAAAAAACATGCCCAAAACCCTAAAAAAAGAATCAAATCCAAAACCCTATTCAAAAAAATATGTATATATAGATATATAAAAGAGAATTAGATATATATAGATAAGAAAGATTAAAAAACATAAAATTTTATTTTTTGGCCATGGCACCATGCTCACACCCCAAATGGGGAAGCCATGGAAACCATGGTAGTTCCCTTAGGTTTTTGTCCATGGCAGTCATGGTTACACCCAAAAGGGTCATCAATCATAGCCATCAAGGGATAACCATGGGTCGTGCCAATTAACTAGTAACCCCACAAAAAATGGTTGTTCTCTAAACCCTTATACACTCACAAGAGGGTTAAGGAATATGAACTCTGAGGTAGCATATGGAAAGAGGTCCAAGGCATATGAAATTTGAGCTAGCATGGAAATGGTTGCATTTCTTACTCTAATCCAACACAGGAGATGAGGTAGGGGGGGCTCAACTTCTAAAATTTCCTCCCTAAAAATCTGTAAAACTACAATTTATTTTAAATAAAGAGGGTTGTGCCCAGTAAACTAATGATCCAAAATAATTAAGGAAGAGGGATGAAAAAGCTTCTTCCACATTCCACCTACAAAATACTGCAAACAAATTAGCAATAAAAGGAGGTATTAGTAAGATATAACAAAAAGAAAATAGAAAGCAAACACTTGAAGAAACCAATAGTAAACCTAGCTCACCATTAGAGAGGGGAGAACTTCCTCCATCCTTAGAAACCCTACCCTTAACCCTGTCTAGTTGGGACAAGAAGAGAGGATATGATAACAAGTGAAAATGAATAGGGGGGACAAAGAATCGGTTTTTGTTTGTTGCAAAACCCAAACACACAAAGAAACCAAGAAGACAGAGAGAAATGAAAGATAAAAATGGTTCTTCAAATATGAAATGAAGAGAACAACCCTCTCTTTATAATAATGAGATGATATAAACCCTAATTGCACAAATTCTAAAATGACTTATGTGTACGTGAATATAAAATTAAACATAAAGTAACATAAATTCACCAAGTGACTATATTAATATGCCTAAGTCTATAGTCTAGATGTCCTTTATATTCTAACACACTCTCTTCATGCTCAATATAGATAATACACCAAGTTTGTCTTTAAATTTTACAATTTTTTCTAGACCAAAGGACTTAGTGAGAATATCTATCCCAATCCTCTGTAGGACAATGATGTAAATCAACTACTCCATATTCTACAAGTTTTCAGATGAAGTGATAGTGAATGTCAACATGTTTGGTATGCTCGTGGAAGATTGAATTCTTTGCAAACTTAAGAACTCATTGATTATGACAATACAATAGGGTAGCCTCATTTTGTTCGATAATCATATCTATAAGAATGTGTCTATGCCAAACTAGTGCACATGCTCCTTCCATTGTTGCTTGATATTCAACTTCAATTGAAAAAAGAGAAACAACATGTAGATTCTTGGTGGTCCATGTAATTGCTTGAGTACCAAGGCTAAAAACATAGCCTAATGTGGATTTCCTCTCATCCACTGATCCTACCCAATCTGAATTTATATAAACACACAACTAAGGTTCTCTGTGTCTTCCATATAGAGTGTCAAAATTTAATGTTCCTTTCACATATCATACACTCTTTTTGTTGTTTTCCAATGTTCTACCTTTGGAGCAGTCATGAATTAGGAGATGTAGATGACTAAAAATATCAAGTCTAGTGTCCATAAGATAGATCAACAAACCCACTATTTTCCTATAGACCAAATCATTAATTGGCTTAGAATCACTTCTGACTTTCTCCATAGATGTAGATGATGTTTTGTAATCTACCATCCCAAACCTATCTAGCAAACTTTTGGCATACTTTGTCTATGAAACAAAATTATTTCTATCTGCTTTCCAAACTTTTACACCCTAGTAGTAATGTAGGAATCCTAAGTCAGTCATGTCAAAAGTTGCACATAAATTGAAATATACATTTGATATTTCCCTTCCTCGCTACCTGTGAAGATGATGTCATCTACATATATAACTCAAATAATCACATCATCTCAAAATATTTTAATGTAAATATTGGGATCTAAAGGACTCCCTTAGAACCCTTTTTCACCCAAATACTTGTCAATTTTGATGTACCATCATCTAAGTGATTGCTTCAAGCGATAAAGATTTTTCTTCAGACAACAAACCAAATGTTCTTTCCCAAAACCCTAAAAACCCTATGGATATTACAAGTATACTTATTCTTACAAATATTCATTGAGGAAGGAAAGATTCACATCCATCTAGTAGAGTTTCCATCCAAAGTGTGCTATCATGGATAGAACCAAATGGACCATGCTCATTTTTTTAATGTGAGAAAAGATCCCTTCATAATCAATTCCTTCTTTTTATGTGAACCCCTTTGCAACTAGTCTTTCTTTACGCTTTTCAAGTGTCCCGTCTACTTTCCACGAGACTTTAAACTTGTTAATTCTCCCTAGAGATATATTTTAAAGAACACATATTGAATGGGATGTCATGGGTGGGAGTAATGACCGACCACCAATCTTTTTCAATTACGAGGCGCCCTTTCCCATGCCCACCTAACAAATGTGAAGTGATAAATGGAAAGGGAGCATGAAATTTCTTGCATGATCCCATTAATGCGGGCTTTCAATAATTCATCTTGGTGTGACCTCCCAAGGGTTTTCTACAATACGATCCCTCCTGACCAAATCACCCCCCCCTAAAATGATTTAATAGTTGGCGATTAAGGGTGAGGTAGTTCCAAATAGAAGTATGATTGTCTTGAATTCCTTGGTTATCACCTAGGAAGGATGGAACGGTAAGAAGGAATCAAAATCTCAATTGCAAATCAATCTAGTGCAAGCCTGGTCTCAATTTGTTTCCTCTGTTATCAATGACCCACCTGTAATTTGGTTGGATTAAGATTCTCTGAATCGTCGAGATCTATCAGCTTGGTAGTGATAGAATGAAAATTCGGGTTGGTCTTGGACACAGGGGCTTCACTCAATAAACCGCTATCATAGCACGTTCGTTTGGGGCATATGAAACAATACCCCTAATTTCACTAAATATTCGAAAATACCTTTCAAAATCGTTTTTTTTTAACCCCCTCCCAATATGCCTTCGCAATTTAAAAAAACCCCTATTTTCACTAGATATTGTATGTATCAATTTTTTCATTAACAATTTTTATACCCCTTTATATTTATACCTAGTATATTGATATGATACCCCTCTTATGACCCCACATGCATTCTACAATGCACCTTGATTCTTTCTATGTATATTGTGGATGCACATTACTTCACCCACAATTCAATTACTCAACCACATATCATTATGATTTGCAACATATAATGGTCTAATGAAGAGATAGAATATCACTTCTTGTATGTCACTAGCGCCAATGCACATAGTACAACATTTAGATTGCATGTTGCAGTTCCCCAATCACTAACTAAGCCAGTTGTGGGATAGGTATCTGTCACGTCCCCTCCCGTGGACCCAATTTGAGGAAGGGAACGTGCTACCAAATTCTAGGGCTTTTACATAAACTCAACCCATTCATTAGATTCATACAAATGAAATCAAAAGTGTGCAGATGCAAATCAAGCAATTATGCATAGCGGAATAAAACATCATCCACACACATTTCATACTCATCCAGCATATCAAAATGATCATCAAATTAAACATTGCAGAAGTAAATACACATAGAGAATACTTATCTTCATTGTGCAATTGCCCCAAGCAACTAGCTATGTCACTGCAACATTCCACCCAACTGTAGGTCTCTTCCCAGCCTGTATTATTTCAGCACTCAGAGACCACCCCCGAGCTGAGCATGATTTCTACAAGGAAAATGGGACACTCAAACTCATACACAGCCAAGTAATCATTGCATCTAATCCAAGCCAATCCACAACTGGGTTTATCAGGCTAAATCGGAACCCTCTTCATCTATGGATACTTGCATTCAAGCTCAAGCCAAGCAATGGATACCCATAACCCATACCCTGACATACTCTTTTCTCACACAGCAAGCACAATCATTGGGCATGGATACACATTTTTAACAATGGGATTTACAAACAAGATGGCTATGGGTTTTCCCCAAGTCGTTTCTAGCCAAAAACAAATTATGGGATGGGGAAAAACAATCACAGGGAGGAAAACGATTTCTCTCCCAACTATCTAAGCATTTAGCAGCCAAAACGGTATCTATGGAGACCCAATTTGATTCCCATTCTTCCCCACTAGTATACAACACAAAAATTCCCTTCTCCCAGCTGAGAATGAAGGAAAACACAGAATTTCGATGGGGAAAAATGCCCAGCCAGCTCCCAACTCGTGAGAGAGCCAAACTGGTTGACGGGTAATGGCTTGGGGAGCAATTCATGGCTCTTTTCTTGCCCAAGAAGCCAAAAAACGATTTTCCATCCAGGGTGGCTTTCCCATACCTGAATTTGGATAGACATACCTCCCCATTCCCCAAGGCATTAACTATTTCAACCAACTCTTGGGAGAAATGAATGATTGGGTACAAAATTCAACATGGGTAGTTGAAAATTTTATGGGTTCTCTCATTGACACTGGCTTGACTTGATTGGATCCAAGGATTTGAATGTTTCCCTCCCAATTTCTTGTAAAATCATGCCCCTGTCTCTTGTTGCATTGCATAGCTAGTTGTGGGTATTTCATTAAAATGCATATTTACATGATATTTGCAATTCCATTGTGCCTGGCTAGCACATAAACCATATGAATCACTAAATCGATGGCGGGGGCCTTGGCCTTGAGCTCCTCACCATGATTTTATAACAATATTACATCATTTACATTTTAATGTAATGGGGTCAAAACTAGGATATTACAGTATCCAAGCCCCCAGGGCCTGTAACAAGCTCTAGGAGGCTGACTAAACCTCCCAAGGCCTGTAATAGGCACAAGTGGTTGGGTATTCAAGCCCCAAGGCCTATCGAGGGCCTATAACAGGCCCTGGAGGATTAGAGCCTCCCAAGGCTATTGGTAACAAGTGGCTGAGTGTTATTGGTAACAATTGGTTGTCAATGACCATTGTCACTCGACTATGATCGACTGGAAACCCTCTTCACCATGAAACCCTTGGCCTCAAGCATGCCTCAAGACGCGATTTCCCTATGTACTGGTAAGCCCGAGCCTTGCCTCAACCCAATTTCTCATCCGGTCGTGATCCCGCCATCTCCATTTGGCGGATATTTTTCAGCCCAGCCATATAAAAAAGACCCCAAAGTATTTTTGTATTGTTACATTAAATAATAAAAAAAACCCTTTTCCCCTTAATATATAAGCAATATAATTTTTAGGTTTTCATGATTATTTAATACCCCAATATGAGATGAACATGATATTATATTTCCTTCTAGTGAAGCCCCTTGTGGTCGTGGACATCCATAGTGACCTCTTTGAGAGATGTTCTTGGTTACTTATTTTTTTCCTTCCATAGTTCTCTCCATTCTTTGAGACCTCCCCCACTCTAATGATTTTATCCACCTCATTTCTCTCTCAAATGGTTGGTAGAGACAGAGTTCATCGAGGTTCCAAGGCCAATGGTTTGAATACTAACTCCAAGATAAATCAATAGGCCATGAGCTCTGCATCAACATATTGGGGACAAACCCTAGGACACATCCATCGTGAAATTTCCCAAGTTGAAGATGAAGAGATTGAAGAAGAATTGAATCATTGGGTCTCGAACACAGGGACCACTCAATATTGGTATTCCAATCCTTTGATACCCATATCTAATGATAACTAGTATGTTCAGTTATATCCCTGTGAAATTCTCATTTTTTATCCCTTGCCACTCTAGTTTTATTAGCTATAATGTAGACATGAAAAGATGGTATATTTATCTTCAGAATGTCAATTTATTGTTTTGTTATTGGGTTGGTTTCCCCAATGGAATACCAGTATCACAACTCTTTGTACATTTTATTTTAGTATAATATAATCCTAGCTAGCTTAAAAAAAGAACACGTGTCTAATTTTTCATCAGAGTCTCATGTTCAACTTGTATGGCCTTCTCCCATTCCATTCTTCCTTTGGCCTCTTCATATTCCTAAAATTCATATAAGTCTTAAATGTTATAGATCAAATCATAACTGATTGTATCATATTTATTACCTCTTCCTAGTATGCCTTCTACCCTCATCTCATCTAGTCGAGCATCTCCAATAGTGTTGTGCCACCATTTTAATATCTTCTTAAGATCCTCTTCTTCCACACCAACACTATCATTTAGTGAATTTAAGGTAAATGCAATAGATTCATGACTAGGATTTTGTAGAGACTCATCCTTAGAATTACCCTCCCCTTTATCCAAAGTTTTGTACAAGCATCCTACCTAAGCTACTGGTCAAAAATTGCGCATGCTTAGAAATTTTCATATCCAAACTCATCTGAAATCATCATGCATCCTTAGCAACCACAACATCTCAGCTAAATCTTACTTTGTCAATATCCACATCAACTAATTTATATTCTTTGTGAGTGTCATTATCTCTTGTGAACATTGGTTTCTTTATTTTGGGATCTGTTTTGGTCCATTGTTCTTTAGGGACCCATGCATATACAACTGAACCAAAACATTTGACATGACTTACTTGTGGTTTTTTGTCCAAACCATGCTTCCTCTAGAATCTTCTTATATACTAGTTTTGTTGGATATATATTAATCAAATACATTCGTGTATGCATTGCTTTAGCCAAATACATGTCAGGAATATATTTGTTTTCTAACATATAATTTGATATATCGAGAACACTGTGGTTGTGCCTCTCTACCACTCCATTTAGTTATGCAGTGTAAAGTGTGGCATATTGCCTATGAATACATTCTTGAGTATAAAATTTATTATAGTCCATGGATAAAATTTATCCACCATTAATAGGCCTAAGAATTCTAATGTAACCCCTAGAATTATTTTCCTCCATTGCTTTAAACTTCTTGAACTCAGGAAAGACATCAAATTTTAACTTTAAAAAATACACCCACATTTTTCAAGTGAACTCATCTACATACAACATGAAATACTTGGCATCAGGGACTGATGTTGTCTTCATAGTCCCACAAACATCTACATGAATCAAATGAACTGCCTTGTGTCACGTCCCCTCCCATCCTACCAGCTAGATGGAGAGGATCGTGAGGTTAAACCGGGCATCCAGCCCCATACATTATTAAACAATCATTCAAATTAAAATGAAAATATACATATACAAGTGCATAACATATGTGATGCTGAACTGGGCGTCTAGCCCCATGAAACTTTCAACCATAAGCATTCACAGAATATAACAGAGACATATGGAAATGTATGATTTTAATAAAATCACAGCGGAAGTAAGTTCATTTAACCCATCCACATACATTCATAATATCCATCAAATGGTAATTTCAAGAATATACAAGAGAATACTTATCTTATACGAAAGTAGCCCCACGCAACTGGCTATGCAACTGCAACGTTCCACCCAACCGTAGGCCAGTGTGCTCCTCAATCTCTCAGCACCACTGCCACCCCCGAGCTGGGCATGATCTCTACAAGGAACCAGGGAACAGCAGACTCACACATATCCAAGAATACACCAAGATGAGCCAAGCCAATTTGCAATTGGGTTTATCAGGCTGCTAGGACCTGGCAGGGAAGAATTGCTAAGCTAGTATGCTCAACCACAGAGCTAAGGATACCCCTCCCAGATCTATTCAGCTTGGCACTCACAATGCCTACACACCCAACACAAGGAAGTATTCTCTTCACTGCCACACAGTCCCTCAAGACATACCTTCCTTTCTAGTGCTCTCAGGGTGTGCATAGAAAAGTATCCAAGCCCTCTTGATCTTCTTGAGAGGCTACTCCTCTACTAGGTTTATCAAGCCGGTTCTGTCCACTACCAATCCAAAACTTCAGCTCACAGGTTCAAACCAAAAACGAGATGCACTTAACAACAACCACACTTGCTGAGCATGAGGAAAACGTTTTTACACAATGGGATGCATGAGATGGGGTTTCAGCTCACTCAGAAAAACGTGGGAACCACAAAACGAAAATGGGGAAGTTGGGGAACAACCCAGGGAAGCCAAATCCGTTTTTAGAAAAACGTCCTTGGAGATTCGGGGGCAAAAACGACCTCCATACAGTCCCCAAATCGTGGTCCTTCTCTCCCAAGCTACTCTATATGCAAAAACGAACTCCCAGGCATGGAAAAATGCAGGATTTGGATGAAAAACATGTAGGGAAAGGCCCAGCTAGCTCCAACTGCGTGAATGAGTGAAGACTGTCCATTCCCCATGGCTTTGGGCACCATTTCGTGGGTGTTTCCTTGCCCAACAAGCAAAAACACGAATTTCCAGGTTGATGGCTTGCCCATGCACGAAATTGGCTGCCATACTCCCTCATTCCCAAGGCATTAACTGCCTTAACCAATTTCTTGGAAGAATTAAATGATTGGGTGCATGAGACAAAATGGGTAGTTGGTGGTTTATGGGTTTCCCCATTGACACATGGATTAACACCATTGGCTCAAGGGTTTAAATAGTTTCCCTCCCTTTCCCTTGTAGAATCATGCCCCCCTCTTTATTGCATTGCATAGCTAGTTGTGGGTATTTTTCATTAAAATTCATATTTACATGATGTCTCCTTTACATTGTGCCCATCTAGCACAAGAGTCATAAGCATCTAGTTTAATTGCCGATACATAAACGCTAAATCAATGGTGGGGCCTTGGCCTTGAGCTCCTCACCATGATTAAATATCAGTATTTACATCATTTACAAAGGGGGGGTCAAAATGGGGACGTGACACCTTGGCTCTCCAACCGCATCCTTTATCAAATGGAGCTCAATGTTGCTTTCCCACCTGACAAGCTTTGCAAATTCCTTTCTTTTGTTGAATATTTTGAAAACCATCCACTAACCTTTCTTTAGCCAAATGAGAAAGATAGTGAAAATTCAAATGTCCATACCTTTGTTTCCAAAGTGAACTCTTTTCTTAAACACTCCTTGGCCAACAAATCATGTTCTTTGGCTTCCTCTATATCAATCAACCAAAACATTTCTTGATCTTCAATACGAAGAGCAATTGTCTTATTGTTGTGTGCTTGTCAACCATATAGAATTTATGGTCATTGAAAATAACATGTAAGTGGGGGATTTTCCTCATAATATAACTAACTTGAAGTAATTTTTTCCTTACTTGTCACATAGTACACCTTCAAGAAGATCAATTGCTTACCTCCGAAGGTAATCTATGCATTTGCTTTTCCCTCTATTTTGGACTCCTCCCTTAACCATAGATAAAACCTAAGCATAATAGTGAAACAAACCAATCACATCTATTGGTGAAATGACATGATGCACCATAATCAATATACCAAGAAAATGACTCTCCATGTTATGATTTCTTAACCGTGAAAGTGAATAGAGGAGTATTTTCTTGGTGTTCTGCAAAATGATCCTTCTCCTTCTGCAAAGATCATCCCCAATTGTGCTTCTCATCCCACAACCACAATTATGCAAAAATTCTTTTTAAGTCCTACCTTTCCACAATAATGACATATGAAGTTATTTTGATTACCCAATTCATTTGTGCTTCCTTGATTGCTTCTTCCATCATTCTTTCAAGCAAAATTTTAGATTCCCTTGAAGTTTAATACCACTGCTAGTTTTGAACTCATTATTGTGCTTCAATACCAAACTACTTTTACCACATTTTATTACAAAATGTTTTGTGCATAAATCATCAAACTTCAAGTCTTTGTCGGGGGTGACAATATTAAGTGTTTCAATAAAATGTTCAAATGCAACCAGTAAACTCATTAAAGTAATTCCCATTGTATCTTCTTCTTCCATATTCCACCCACTAGAATTCAATTTCTCTCTAACATCCTTAATATTTAACAAATGTTCATGTAAATATTCACTCTCATTCATCTTATAAAAACAATATATTTTTCAGGAAAAAGGCTCTACCTGTGTTTGAAACTTTATGCAAGCCTTTCAAGTGCTTCTAAATGGTTGCATCATGCTCTGTAGTTCCATCATCATGCACTTCTAAAAGCATTCCATTGGTCATAGATATCTTTATGAGCATTATCGCTTATCTATTTCAGTCATTATATTTTTCCTAATCTTTGCCTATTTCTTTATTTGTACCCAAAAATGGATAACATACAATGTTTCCAAGTATTATAATTTTCACCAGAGAATTTCTAGTTACCCTCCAACATGATATTGAACAAAGTAGACATTGTAAAATAATATAGTACATAAAAGTGTTGAAATCGAGAATAAATTGCACACAATATGTATTGTTTTTTTCAAACTACAGATCATGGAGAAAAAATAGAAGAGAATACCTAGCCACAACAACTAAAGCTACCAAATACCACTGAAAATCAAACAAAGTCCCACTAAATATACTAAAAGGATGTGCATAAAACCAAGGGCTTTCTCCCAAATAGCTAAATGTGCAACTGCTACGTTAAATTTCTACCAAAAATAGAGCAATTTATTAAAATACAGTAGAAAAATGCACAAATCTGCAACAAGTTTGTCAAGTAATTGTTGAAATATAGAAATTTTCATCTTGCAAAAATTATTGAAAAATATTCAAAAATTTAGCTTGAAAACAAAGATTTATAGTGAAACTTTTAAAGATTTGAAGCTAATAAACAAAACCCAAAAAAATTGGCATGTGGTGCAAATTCCATACAGTTAGTTGTAAGGATCTATCCATATGGTCTGTGCATAGAGTCTATTCGTACTTTT
Source organism: Larix kaempferi (assembly GCA_027924585.1). Taxonomy (NCBI): domain Eukaryota; kingdom Viridiplantae; phylum Streptophyta; class Pinopsida; order Pinales; family Pinaceae; genus Larix; species Larix kaempferi. The sequence goes on along the minus strand of BSBM01000289.1, from coordinate 9,064,915 downwards.
GTATAGTTGAAAGAAATAGTTGCCCAAAAAATCTATCTAAAACGTGCAAATCAAAATTCCTACTTCCCTTTTTTATAATCCTCAATTTAACCTAGAAAAGTATTTAAGTCCACTTGTAAATCGAAATAAAATTAATTATCTCTTAAAATTTGAACCTAGCAATAAATTGAGTAAAAGAATGGTGCTCATCTTTAAAACAAGAAAATCAATACCTAGTTTGGGGGACTGAAACCATTTTGGATTCTCAATGTGTATCTAACAAATTCATTGGATCTATCACTAAACTTGGTTGTCCCTAGGCCCTTCTCTTAATTCACTTCGACTTCCTCTTACCATGGCTCTAATACCATATTACGAAAAAACACAAAGAGAGAACTAAAAGAGAAAAATGATTCTTCAATTATCAAATCAAGAGAACAACCTTCTATTTATAATAATAAGATGATATAGAACCTAATTTCTCAAACCCTAATTTCACATGCCCTAAAATGACTTTGTGTACTTTAATATAACAATCAAACATAAAGTCACCAAGTGAGTTTATTAATATGCCTAAGTTTATAGTATAGAGGACCTTTATATTCTAACATTGTTCACTAATTTAGATTTTTGTATTCATTATATTACTAATTAAAATGAATGGATATGAATAGGCACAAGTGGCCCCCATGCACTTAGGCCAAAGCATACATAAACAAATAAATAATTTAACTAATTTTCCTCAAATGGTTTTCTTGAGTAAATTGAAATTTTTAGGTGACAAAATATATATAATTATTTATTTTAAAAAATCCTAGGGATATATATAATTTAATTGGCTCTAATCATAATTATTCAAGTTAAGGGAATGGTGTGGTATTTAGAAGAAAAGGTTGAGATGTTCTATTTGTAGCGAGTGTTGAAATCAATTAACCTAAGAACCTCAATCTACCATATTGTCAATTGCACTACCCACAGTAAACCTTGATACCTCCTTGAACTACAGACACCTTGCCTTAATGGATATGCTAATTAGGAGCAAAAGAAGAAAAAAATTAGACCTATGTGTATGTATGTGTAGGTGCACGTGCATACATATACACATGTGTGTGTGAGTGGGTGCACGTATATATATATATATATATATATATATATATATATATATATACATATATATGTACATATATATACTATGTAGATATATATATACATATATATGTACATGTACATATATATACTATGTAGATATATATATACATATATATGTACATCTATATGTATATATATATCTACATAGTATATACATATAGATGTACATATATATGTATATATATATCTACATAGTATTATATATGTACATGTACATATATATGTATATATATATCTACATATATATGTATGTATATATACATATATATACATATATATACATATATATATATATATCTACATATATATGTATGTATGTATATACATATGTATGTATATATATATATATGTATGTATATATATATGTATATCTATATATACTATGTAGATATATATATACATATATATGTACATATATATACATATACATATATATGTATATATATATATACATATATATGTATATATATATACATATATATACATATATATACATATATATATATATATATCTACATATATATGTATGTATATATATCTACATATATATGTATCTATATACATCTACATGTAGATGTATATAGATACATATATATGTAGATATATATACATACATATATATGTAGATATATATATATATATATATATATATGTATGTATATATATCTACATATATATGTATCTATATACATCTACATGTAGATGTATATAGATACATATATATGTAGATATATATACATACATATATACATGTATATATATATATATGTATATGTATAATACATGTATATATATATGTATATGTAGATATATATCTACATATATATGTATATATAGATATCTACATATATATATATATATATATACATATATATACATATATATATATATATACATATATATACATATATATATATATATAGGCATAGTACCAAGTAAGCAATGGTATAATATTCCATGATTTCATCTATTTATTATTAAATTTCTCGCACAAGCCAATCTCATGTCTCAATATTTATAAAAATATTAGTCATTAAGTTTAAGAAATTGTGTGACATAAAAACTTCTAACAATCCCATATGTTATGGTGCAATAGTAAATATTGTTAGGACTCGTGGTAATTAGGGTCATTCAATGTTATCAGTAGAGCTCGGCATTGGTGTTGTTGCCACCATTGCCTAAATTAGTTCTCATATTGCACTCCATAGAGGCTATAAATGAGACATTGAGAGGATAAACCACCCAAAAACCAAGGAGGGTAACCCTAAGGGTTCAAGAAACTCAGAGTGAGGACCTCTTAAGGATATTATTAGGGAACTCTAAAAATCAAGCTCCAGGAGCTTTCTAGGGGCATTGGAGGGGAACACACAAATTGGTTTTTTGAGGGCATGAAGGGGTGTTTTTCCCTAAGAGATTATGTCTCCACCTCAAATACAAAGATAGATATTTTCCATATATGAGGCAATTACATAAATTGGTGGGGAAACCTAAATAAGCAATTGCATCTTAGTATTGACAATGTCTCATGGGAGTTGTTCGAGGAAAGATCTCAAAAGAAGTACCTTCCAACATTTTTTCAAGAGACACAAGTTGAATCCTTTGGTTTAGAGAGGTCAATCAATGGAAGAATATGATATGAGAATCATGGAACTAGTAAAATATGTCTCCTGCATGGATTATATGGGCACTAGGTAGAGCACTTTGTGTATGGACTAAATTGTAATATTAAGGCCCATGTTCATATGTGGAATCTAACTTTGGTTGTTCAACCAATTAAGTATGCACGTTATATTGAAGAACTACTTGATTCTAGAGGTGATTAGAGGGGGGATATGATATCATCATCTCCACAACAATCAAGTTTTATAGGTAAGGCCCCTCGTCACTTCTCTAGGGGAAGAAACTTTAGGCCACCTACAATGACAATTGGGTTGCAGCCAAAGTTTCTATAACAAATATTATAATGGTAGAAAGTAAAATACCTCAAGCATCATTATAGACACATGAGATTCCATGACATTCTCAAGGTGCATTTAACAAGGGAAATAAATCTAGGGAAATAAAGTCTCAAAGATCTCAACAAAGTAGCATGAAAACCCCATCCCACATTGCTTGTTGGGGGTGTGGAGGTCCTCATTTCTAGTGTGATTACCCAAGGTCACAATTAGGTACTATGCACCAAAAGGGAAAATCCCTAGTTGAGGATGCAAGACATAACCGTCATATCTATGCAACAATTAATAATCTCTAGACCAATTATCAGTCCATTGTGGTGGAATCTTCATGAAAATAAACAATGTTAAACTTAAAATGTTGTTTGATCCTGATGCAACAGATAGTTTCATTTCTCCAATTCCATTAAATAAATGTGGATTGGCTACCTGTGAGCAAGGTAATTTATGTTGGTCAAAATGACTTCTAGAGAAAATTAAGCAATAAGAACAAATGTCATGGAGTCTTTTGTAGGTATAATGGTGTATACTATAAGGTTCAAATTGTACATCACTACCCTCGGGACATATGACCTCGTTATTGGTCTAGATTGTGAAATCATCAATCTTTCTTAGATTGATTCAAGAAAAGAGTGATTTTTTTAGACAAAGGATGATTCATATCCATGGTATTAATAGGGAGGTGTTCCTACATTTCACCTCATTAATGAAATTAAAGTGTTGTCTAAGACAAGGATGTCAAATGTATGTAGTGAAATAAATAAGTGAAGAAAAGGGGCCCTCATTAGATCAGTACTAGTTTTATTAGAATTCAGGGATGTTTTCCCAAAGAGTTTACAGGGTTACCTTTATAAAAAGAGCTTGATCTTATATCAAGATAAAACCAAACATGGATCCAATCTCCAAGAAACATTACAAGATAACACCTCTATATCTTTGTGAACTTATACAGATGCAACCAAAGGAACTGCTAGACCTAGGACTTATTAGGCCCATCATTTCATCATGGTGTGCATCAGTACTCTTCATCTATAAAGATGGTTCTTTATTACTATGCATAGATTACAGTGATTTCAATAGAGACACAATAAATAATAAGTACCCAATACCTCGAATAAATGATCAATTCAATCTAATGAGAATGGAAATGATTGTCTCAAAAATCAATATGTGATCAGGTTTCACTAGCTAAAAACTAAGGAAGGTGACATTCCTAAATTTCCTTTTGAACACAAATTGGGTATTATGAGTTTATAGTGGTGTCATTTGGTTTGACCAACACGCCAATAGTGTCATGAGTCTTATAAATAGTGTATTTAAAAAATACTTTGGCTGCTTTGTGCAAGTCTTCTTAAATGATATCATCGTCTATTCCAAAAATGAAAGGGAGCAAGAGGATCATAAGATGCATAGTTTTCCAAAATAGTTATCCAGTGATGTCTCTAAGAACAATAATAGATACACATTATGGTCAATGTTAGGGTGTTGACCCTAGTTCTCTCAAGAGGGATGGAGGTGTTACCCACTATGTATCCTTTGAAACCTAGATCATGGGAGTGTTGTGTTGGCGATGCTTCCCCTGTGTATGTGATAGTTGTGATTATCAAGTGCCTACTAAGAAAGTTAGGTTGTTGTAGTTGACACTTCTTCCTTCATGTTATATGTGGAGTTAGGTCAATATAATTGATTCTCCAACATATTGTAGCAAAGGAAGGGATAGGATATGGAGGATCGAAGTAGGTATTTAGGAGGGATGATTCTGTGTTAGTCTAAGATCCTAATAGGTTTTCAATATGTCACTCTTTACTTCCTTACATACTTTTGACCATGTTTAAAACACACATTTAATATTTTTCTTATAGTTTAAGTATAATGATAAATTAGTGCTAAATTATTATACTTTTGGTAATGAAGATTATTTGACTTTCTAGAAGACTTTATGGAAGAAGTTAGTTAGGGACGAGGTTACAATTCAATTCAACATAGAGAATTGAAGTCTTGGAAATGTATTGAGATGCTTAGTTGGAGGTAACCCTAGATAATGAAATTGGTTTTGGCACATGTTGAGTTTGTTATAATAATAATAATAATATAATATAATTTTAAGGTCACAGCCAAGCCAGACACCAAATTGGTGTATGAGACCCCCTCGTTTGTGGGACAAGGGACCACTCTCCACACATAGATTTAGATGTTAAATTTTGCGGAGAGGTACATACCTTACCCCCCTTCGGATTTGTTTGATCAAGAAATACACAAGAAAAATTCATTTTCATATTGTTAATGGCACACCTCTGAAGCGATGTCACGTCTCCATCCATCGAACCAACCAACAGAGGGGGATACCCATAGGCATATAACAAATTCATAAACAATAAAATGTGTGTGTATATGCATAAATGGAAAACACAACATAAATAAACTATATTCACACACACACACACACACACCATGTATATACAATCATACTTATCACATGCATAAAATAAAACCATTGCACATTCAAATACAAAGAGAATAATTATATTTAAACAAATAAGCTCTGAGCAACTCATTGTGTAAGAGCGTTTTTCCACCCAACTATACTCACTATGTCTAGAATATAATATTTCTACTGAGAGACCACCCCCAAATTGTGGTATGAGGCCATTGAGGCAAAGGAAACACCTACAGGCATCTCTCTTTCAGCCCACAACCCATTATGCTCTCAATGCTTAGCCAAATTCTCGTCCAGAGCTCTACAAGAATCTCACTTGGCCATCACGACCATGGCACTCCTTCCAGATGCCACACATAAAGGAATGCATTTCCCTTCATTTATCCATAGTTCCCTCAGGAAATCAAACCCTTATAGTTCTTACCAGTGTGTGCAATAACAGTCCAACCTGTTATATGTTGTTGGAGAACCTCCCACTAGTACATTTAGGCAAATTTTTCCACAAAATATTTCCACGTTTTGAACATTCATGGATTAATACAATGAAATTTGAGATGTCTTTTCATTTTTTTTATCATGGAGGAAAAACCATGGAAATCACGACGTGTTTTTAATTTTCGACGCACTTTCGTCTCTATATCGACGACCTATGGCTATCTTTGCACACCCGCCAAACCAATGCTAGCTTCCAACGGCTCTTGGATTTTTAAGCGTGGGTCAACTCATGCATTTTCATCGATGGATCAACGATCGTCGATTTATAAATACATACTTTTAAGACAATTTTCAACACATTTTCTATATATATTCTTCATCTTTTAAACCTTGCATCTCTTCAAACTATGCTCATGCCTTTTCGTTATCGTGCCTCTTCAAATCTAATAATTAATCTTTTATTTGTGATTCTGTTTATTTCATATTATTAATTAATTAAAAAAAAATTCTTTGGATTTCTTAGGTCTGCGGGCTTCATCCATCTGGGCTCTCCCTATGCGATCAACAACCCTACGCCCCTTGCCTCTTTGTGGGCATATGCGGGCATGCTTAAGCTCCTGTGGCTTTAACTTTAGCCCCTACGGGCATCCTTAAGCCCCTGCGGGCTTAACCTTACCTCCTGCGGGTATCCCCTAAGCCTCTGCGGGCTTAATATCAGCCCCTGCGAGCATCCTTAAGCCCCTGCGGGCTTAACTTCACCCTTTGCAGACATCCCTAAGCCCCTGCGGGATTTACAGGCTTTACCTCAACCCCTGCGGGCATCCTTAATTAAGCCTTTGCAGGCTTAACTTCACTCCCTGTGAGCATCCCTAAGCCTATGTGGGCTTAACCTCAACCCCTGCGGGCATAGATAAACCCTTGTGGGCATTTCTTTAGCCCCTGCGGGCATAATGGAGCTTTTAACCCTTAAGCCTTTTTATTTAATAATCAAGTTTTTCTCTACTTTTGGGAGACCAATAGCTTGCACGTGAGAGCACCAAGGAGGGAACTAATACCACAACTGGATGGCCAGATCACCAAGGAACATGCCCATGTCATTTGGAAAAATTATCAGCACAAGGGCACTCTTTGTTGGGCATTTCCAAATGCCTTTTCAACTCTCTGATCTTAACACGCAGCCAATTTTTCTTTAGTTCTTAATATGCAAAATAATATTTTTCCTACTTTTGGCAGATTGATCTTTTGCATATATGACCATCATAAGGCAAACTGAAAGTATGGATGGATAGCCACCTCAACAAGGACCAGATCCATGTCACCATTTGAACGTTTTGATACACACACATCATCTGGTGGGCATTTGAGAATAGAGTACTTCCAAACTATTAATTCAATACTTAGACAAAATTGTCAAACCCTAGGTCAACATGATGAGATTTTTATTTTCATCACATTTGAAGTGTGAGACACCCAATGGGTAGAGGCCAACAAGGTGATTCCATCAAGACCAATTCCATCCTCTAAAGATTCTTTCTCTCTCCTCGGCAGGCATTTTACTGGAGTAGTGCAATTTAGTCTGGGAGGCACTTTCGATAGATCAATATCTTCACCTACAGAAACTCTTCGGGCAAACCATTGATATGGTTGGATGAACCATATAACATTCTATAGATCCATACTCTCAAAATGATTTTACACATCAACCACAACAGATGGTGGGAATTTTACTAAGGTGACTTAGGTAGCTTTAGTGATTTTACATTTAGACAATTTTTGCACTTTCCTAGACTTGGTCCAATCTGCCTAAAACATTGTTTTGGAAGATCCATAACTTCTCCCTCACGCACTTTCAAGTCAATATGAGGGCATGGTCAGGTAGAAAGAACACCAACCTACAAGATGACCATATGGTGCCGGCAATTTCTTCAACCCACAAACTATGGCGAGCATTTCCCTAAGGCCACCTAAGCCAACTTTCCAACATTTTCAGAAATCTCTCCAAAGTTTATCCTGATACCCTATTTTGGCAGACTTATAACTTTCTCCTCAAACATGCTTGCGTAAAACTGAGACCATGGTCAGGTAGACCAATCAACAAGCTACATCCTGACCATATGGTGCGGTCATTTACTTTAACCCATGAATAATGGCGGGCATTTTACTGAGGCCACTTAGGTAGTTTTACTCCCTCTAGTGCAAAACAGCCTGAAACCCTGTTTTGGCATACTTTTAACTTTGTCATCAAACATTCTTTTTGAGAACTTAGGCCATGGTAGGATATCCTCTTCAACAAGATAAAGCATGATAGTTTCAGATAATTTTTATCATTCACCTATGAGGTACGGCGTGCATTTCCCTAAGACTATTTGGACCAATTTTCCAACACTCAACCATTTTTCAGAATGTCTAAAACTGCTTGAACCCTTGTTTTGGCAGATCTATAACTTTAATGTCATAAAGCACTCTTTTGAAGAAATTAGACCATGGTTAGATAGCCTATTCAACAAGGTATATCATGATATGATGGTGCGGTCATTTTCTTCAAATCATGAATTATGGCGGGCATTCTCTTAGAGTAGTTTTGACCAATTTTCCAACACTTAGCCATTGTTATTGAGTATGCACTCATTAGTAAGTATGCACCCCATCCTAATGATTGTAAGTATGAACTTATTCTTTCTCTCTAATATGCATAGTATTCTTTATCAAGTACTAGAGCTCTGTGGGATGCAATATCTTCTTGTTGATCCATAGTGGCTTTTAATAGGATCTTCCTTCCAGTGGTTTAGACTGTAGTGAAGGATCCTGCTCTGGTACTAATTGTTGGAATATTGGTCAATATTGAGAGGGGGAGGGTGAATTAGTATTGTTAACTACTGCAAGCAAGGAACAAATCTATGTCACCCTATGAATTTTATTAGAACAATGACACCTTCTTGCGGGCATTTCCAATTGACCTTTTTAACTACTGATTTGATGTACACTTAGACAAATTGTGAAACCTGGGTCAACATGATGAGATTTTTATTTTCATCCAATTTGAAGTGTGAGATAGCTAATGGGTAGAGGCCAACAAGGTGATTCCATCAAGACCACTTTCATCCTTTGAAGCTTCTTTCTCTCTCCTCAACGGGCATTTTTCAGGAGTAGTGCAAATCAAGCTGGGAGGCATTTTTGGCAAATCAATATCTTCTCCGACAGAGACTTTTTGGATAAACCAATGATATGGTTGGATGAAAAAATCAACAATCTAGAGACCCATACTCTCAGAATAATTTAATCCTTCAACTACTGGAAATGGTGGGCCTTTTACTAAGGTCACTTAGGCATTTTTACCAGTATTTTTATACTTAGACAATTTGTGCAATTTCTAAGGTGGATTTTTTATTAAAATCAAAATCTTGAACCAATGCCACTAGATGATGTAGTATACCTCACTGAGCACACCCAAGCTGATTGTATTCTCATAATCATCTTCAGTTTCCCTAGGCGGGCATTTTACTGAACTTGGTGCAAAACTAACTAAAACCTTGTTTTGGCAGACCTATAAATTTTTCCTAAGACACTCTTAAGAAAAAATGAGACCATGGTCAGGTAGAAAAATAAACAAGCTACATCCTGAACATATGGTGCGTGCACTTACTTTAACCTATGAATTATGGCGTGCATTTTCTTGAGGCCACTTAGGCAGTTTTACTACCTCTGGTGCAAAACATCTTGAAACCTTGTTTTGTCAGGCCTTTAACTTTGTCATCAAACACCCTCTTTGAGAGATGAGACCATGATAATATAGCCCCTTCAACAAGCTAAAACATGATAGTTTTAGATAATTTTTACCATTCACCTAAGAGATACGGCGTGCATTTCCCCAAGGGTATTTGGACCAATTTTCCAACACAGCCATTTTTCAGAATGTCTAAAACTACTTGAACCCTTGTTTTGGAAGATCTATAACTTTGTCATAAAGCACTCTTTTGAAGAAATGAGGCAATGGTTAGATATCTTATTCAACAAGGTATATCCCGATATGATGGTGTGGGCATTTTATTCAAACCACGAATTATGGCGGGCATTCTCTTAGAGCAGTTTTGACCAATTTTTCAACACTTAGCCATTTTTCAAAATGTCTAAAACGGCTTGAAGCCTTGTTTTGGCAGATCTATAACTTTGTCATAAAATACTCTTTTGAATAAATGAGACCATTCTTAGATAGCCTATTCAACAAGGTATATCCTGATATGATGGTGCGGGCATTTTCCTCAAACAATCAATTATGGTGGGCATTCTCTTCGACCAGTTTTGACTAATTTTTCCATACCTAGTCAATTTCCAAAGTTTAACAAATTTTCCATTCCTCTGCGGGCATCCTTAAGCCCATGCGGGCTTAACTTCACCCTCTGCGCGCATCCCTAAGCCCCTGCGGGCTTTACAGGCTTTACCTCAGCCCCTGCGGGCTTAACTTCACTCCCTGCGGGCATCCCTAAGCCTCTGTGGGCTTAACCTAAGCCCCTGAGGGCATAGATAAACCCTTGCGAGCATCTTTCAGCCCTTGTGGGCATTTCTTTAGCCCCTGCGGGCATAATGGAGCTTTTAACCCTTAAGCCTTTTTATTTAATAATCAAGTTTTTCTCTGCTTTTGGGAGACCAATAGCTCGCACCTGAGAGCACCAAGGAGGGAACTGATACCACAACTGGATGGCCAGATCACCAAGGAACATGCCCATGTCATCTGGAAAAATTATCAGCACAAGGGCACTCTTTGTTGGGCATTTCCAAATTCCTTTTCAACTCTCTGATCTTGACACTTAGTCAATTTTTCTTTAGTTCTTAATATGCAAAATAATATTTTTCCTACTTTTGGCAGATTAATCTTTTGCATATATGACCATCATAAGGAAAACTGAAAGTATGGATGGATAGCCACCTCAAAAAGTACCAGATCCATGTCACCTTTTGAACATTTTGATACACACAAATCATTTGGCAGGCATTTGAGAATAGAGTACTTCCAAACTGTTAATTCAATACTTAGACAAAATTGTCAAACCCTAGGTCAACATGAAGAGATTTTTATTTTCATCACATTTGAAGTGTGAGACACCCAATGGGTAGAGGCCAACAAGGTGATTCCATCAAGACCAATTTCATCCTCTGAAGCTTCTTTCTCTCTCCTCGGCGGGCATTTTACTGGAGTAGTGCAATTTAGTCTGGGAGGCACTTTCGGTAGATCAATATCTTCACCTACAGAAACTCTTCGGACAAACCATTGATATGGTTGGATGCACCATATAACATTCTATAGATCCATACTCTCCAAATGATTTAACACATCAACCACAATAGATAGCGGGAATTTTACTGAGGTGACTTAGGCAGCTTTAGTGATTTTACATTTAGACAATTTTTGCACTTTCCTAGACTTGGTCCAATCTGCCTAAAACATTGTTTTGGAAGATCCATAACTTCTCCCTTAGGCACTTTCAAGTCAATATGAGGGCATGGTTAGGTAGAAAAAACACCAACCTACAAGATGACCATATGGTGCGGGCAGTTTCTTCAACCCAAAAACTATGGCGAGCATTTCCCTAAGGCCACCTGAGCCAATTTTCCAACACTTAGTCATTTTCAGGAATTTCTCCAAAGTTTATCCTGATACCCTATTTTGGCAGACTTATAACTTTCTCCTCAAACATGCTTGAGGAAAAATGAGACCATGGTCAGGTAGACAAATCAACAAGCTACATCCTGACCATATGGTGCGGTCATTTACTTTAACCCATGAAAAATGGCGGGCATTTTACTGAGGCCACTTAGGTAGTTTTACTCCCTCTAGTGCAAAACAGCCTGAAACCCTGTTTTGGTAGACTTTTAACTTTGTCATCAAACATTCTTTTTGAGAAATTAGGCCATGGTAGGATAGCCTCTTCAACAAGATATAGCATGATAGTTTCAAATAATTTTTATCATTCACCTATAAGGTACGGCGTGCATTTCCCTAAGGCTATTTGGACCAATTTTCCAACACTCAACCATTTTTCAGAATGTCTAAAACCGCTTGAATGCCTGTTTTGGCAGATCTATAGCTTTAATGTCATAAAGCACTCTTTTGAAGAAATTAGACCATGGTTAGATAGCCTATTCAACAAGGTGTATCCTGATATGATGGTGCGGTCATTTTCTTCAAACCATGAATTATGGCAGGCATTCGCTTAGAGCAGTTTTGACCAATTTTCCAACACTTAGCCATTGTTATTGAGTATGCACTCATTAGTAAGTATGCACCCCATCCTAATTATTGTAAGTATGAACTCATTCTTTCTCTCCAATATGCATATTATTCTTTATCAAGTACTAGAGATCTATGGGATGCAATATCTTCTTGTTGATCCATAGTGGCTTTTAATAGGATCTTTCGTCCAGTGGTTTAGATTGTATTGAAGGATCCTGCTCTGGTACCAATTGTTGGAATATTGATCAATACTGAGAGGGGGAGGTTGAATAAGTATTGTTAACTACTTCAAGCAAGGAACATATCTATGTCACCCTATGAATTTTATTAGCATAATGACACCTTATTGCGGGCATTTCCAATTGACCTTTTTAACTGCTTATTTTATGTACACTTAGACAAATTGTGAAACATGGGTCAACATGATGAGATTTTTATTTTCATCCAATTTGAAGTGTGAGACATCCAATGGGTAGAGGCCAACAAGGTGATTCCATCAAGACCACTTTCATCCTTTGAAGCTTCTTTCTCTCTCCATGGCGGTCATTTTTTAGGAGTAGTGCAAATCAAGTTGGGAGGCATTTTTGGCAAATCAATATCTTCTCCTACAGAGACTTTTTGGACAAACCAATGATATGGTTGGATGAAAAAATAAACACTCTAGAGACCCATACCATGAGAATAATTTAATCCATCAACTACTGGAAATGGTGGGCATTTTACTGAGGTCACTTAGGCCTTTTTACGAGTATTTTTATACTTAGACAATTTGTGCAATTTCTAAGGTGGATTTTTTTATTAAAATCGAAATCTTGAACCAATGCCACTAGATGATGTAGTATACCTCACTAAGCACACCCAAGCTGATTTCACTCTCAGACTCATCCTCAATTTCCCTAGGCGGGCATTTTACTCAACTTGGTGCAAAACTACCTAAAACCTTGTTTTGGCAGACCTGTAAAATTTTCCTCAGACACTCTTAAGACAAAATGAGACCATGGTCAGGTACAAAAATCAACAAGATACGTCCTGAACATATGGTGCGTGCATTTACTTTAACCTATGAATTATGGCGTGCATTTTCTTGAGGCCACTTAGGCAGTTTTACTACCTCTGGTGCAAAACATCCTGAAACCTTGTTTTTCCAGGCCTTTAACTTTGTCATCAAACACCCTCTTTGAGAGCTGAGACCATGATAATATAGCCCCTTCAACAAGCTACAACATGATAGATTCAGATAATTTTTACCATTCACCTATGAGGTACGGCATGCATTTTCCCAAGGCTATTTGGACCAATTTTCCAACACAGCCATTTTTCAGAATGTCTACAACTGCTTGAACCCTTGTTTTGGTAGATCTATAACTTTGTCATAAAGCACTCGTTTGAAGAAATGAGGCCATGGTTAGATAGCCTATTCAACAAGGTATATCCCGATATGATGGTGTCGGCACTTTAGTCAAACCATGAATTATGGCGGGCATTCTCTTAGAGTAGTTTTGACCAATATTTCAACACAGCCACTTTTTAGAATGTCTAAAACTGCTTGAACCCTTGTTTTGGGAGATCTATAACTTTGTCATAAAAAACTCTTTTGAATAAATGAGACCATGGTTAGATATCCTATTCAACAACGTATATCCTAATATGATGGTGCGGGCATTTTCCTCTAACAATTAGTTATGGTGAGCATTCTCTTAGAGCAGTTTTGACTAATTTTTCCATACCTAGTCAAATTCGAAAGTTTAACAAACTTTCCATTCCTCTGCGGGAATCCTTAATCCCATGCAGGCTTAACTTCACCCTCGGCAAGCATCCCTAAGCCCCTGTGGGCTTTACGGGCTTTACCTCATCCCCTGCGAGCATCCTTAATCCCTTGCGGGCTTAACTTCACTCCCTGCAGGCATCCCTAAGCTTCTGTGGGCTTAACCTCAGCCCCTGCGGGCATCTTTCAACCCTTGTGGGCATTTCTTTAGCCCCTGCGGGCATAATGGAGCTTTTAACCCGTAAGCATTTTTATTTAATAATCAATTTTTTCTCTACTTTTAGGAGACCAATAGCTCGCACGTGAGAGCACCAAGGAGGGAACTGATACCACAGTTGGATGGCCAGATCACCAAGGAACATGCCCATGTCATCTAAAAAAATTATTAGCACAAGGGCACTCTTTGTTGGGCATTTCCAAATGCCTTTTCAACTCTCTGATCTTGACACTTAGCCAATTTTTCTTTAGCTCTTAATATGCAAAATAATATTTTTGCTACTTTTGGCAGATTGATCTTTTGCATATATGACCATCATAAGGCAAACTGAAAGTATGGATGGATAGCCACCTCAAAAAGGACTAGATCCATGTCACCTTTTGAACGTTTTGATACACACACATCATCTGGCGGGCATTTGAGAATAGAGTACTTCCAAACTGTTAATTCAATACTTAGACAAAATTGTCAAACCCTAGGTCAACATGATGAGATTTTTATTTTCATCACATTTGAAGTGTGAGACACCCAATGGGTAGAGGCCAACAAGGTGATTCCATCAAGAACAATTTCATCCTCTGAAGCTTCTTTCTCTCTCCTTGGTGGGCATTTTACTGGAGTAGTGCAATTTAGTCTGGGAGGCACTTTCGGTAGATCAATATCTTCACCTATAGAAACTCTTCAGACAAACCATTGATATGGTTGGATGCACCATATAACATTCTATAGATCCATACTCTCAAAATGATTTAACACATCAACCATAATAGATGACGGGAATTTTACTGAGGTGACTTAGGCAACTTTAGTGATTTTACATTTAGACAATTTTTGCACTTTCCTAGACTTGGTCCAATCTGCCTAAAACATTGTTTTGGAAGATCCATAACTTCTCCCTCACGCACTTTCAAGTCAATATGAGGGCATGGTCAGGTAGAAAAAACACCAACCTACAAGATGACCATATGGTGCGGGCAGTTTCTTCAACCCACAAACTATGGTGAGCATTTCCCTAGGGCCACCTGAGCCAGTTTTCCAAGACTTAGTCATTTTCAGGAATTTCTCCAAAGTTTATCCTGATACCTTATTTTGGCAAACTTATAACTTTCTCCTCAAACATGCTTGAGGAAAAATGAGACCATTGTTAGGTAGACCAATCAACAAGCTAAATCCTGACCATATGGTGCGGTCATTTACTTTAACCCATGAATAATGGTGGGCATTTTATTGAGGTCACTTAGGTAGTTTTACTCCCTCTAGTGCAAAACAGCCTGAAACCCTGTTTTGGAAGACTTTTAACTTTGTCAGCAAACATTCTTTTTGAGAACTTAGGCCATGGTAGGATAGCCTCTTCAACAAGATATAGCATGATAGTTTCAGATAATTTTTATCATTCACCTATGAGGTACGGCATGCATTTCCCTAAGGCTATTTGGACCAATTTTCCAACACTCAGCCATTTTTCAAAATGTCTAAAACTGCTTGAACCCTTGTTTTGGCATATCTATAACTTTAATTTCATAAAGAACTCTTTTGAAGAAATTATACCATGGTTAATAGATAGCCTATTCAACAAGGTATATCCTGAAATGATGGTGCGGTCATTTTCTTCAAACCATGAATTATGGCGGGCATTCTCTTAGAGCAGTTTTGACCAATTTTCCAACATTTAGCCATTGTTATTGAGTATGCACTCATTAGTAAGTATGCACCCCATCCTAATGATTGTAAGTATGAACTCATTCTTTCTCTCCAATATGCATAGTATTCTTTATCAAGTACTAGAGCTCTGTGGGATGCAATATCTTCTTGTTGATCCATAGTTGCTTTTAATAGGATCTTCCTTCTAGTGGTTTAGACTGTAGTGAAGGATCCTGCTCTAGTACCAATTGTTGGAATATTGGTCAATACTGAGAGGGGGAGGGTGAATCAGTATTGTTAACTACATGAAGCAAGGAACAGATCTATGTCACCCTATGAATTTTATTAGAACAATGACACCTTGCGGGCATTTCCAATTGACCTTTTTAACTGCTGATTTGATGTACACTTAGACAAATTGTGAAACCCTGGGTCAACATGATGAGATTTTTATTTTCATACAATTTGAAGTGTGAGATAGCCAATGGGTAGAGGCCAACAAGGTGATTCCATCAAGACCACTTTCATCCTCTGAAACTTCTTCCTCTCTCCTTGGCGGGCATTTTTCAGGAGTAGTGCAAATCAAGTTGGGAGGCATTTTTGGCAAATCAATATCTTATCCTATAGAGACTTTTTGGATGAAACAATCAACACTCTAGAGACCCATACCCTCAGAATAATTTAATCCATCAACTACTGGAAATGGTGGACATTTTACTAAGGTCACTTAGGCATTTTTGCCAGTGTTTTTATACTTAGACAGTTTGTGCAATTTATAAGGTGGATTTTTTATTAAAATCGAAATCTTGAACCAATGCCACTAGATGATGTAGTATACCTCACTGAGCACACCCAAGCTGATTTCACTCTCAGACTCATCTTCAGTTTCCCAACGCGGGCATTTTATTGAACTTGGTGCAAAACTACCTAAAACCTTGTTTTGGCAAACCTATAAATTTTTCCTAAGGCACTCTTAAGACAAAATGAGACCATGGTCAGGTAGAAAAATCAACAAGATACATCCTGAACATATGGTGCATGTATTTACTTTAACCTATGAATTATGGCGTGCATTTTCGTGACGCCACTTAGGCAGTTTTACTCCCTCTGGTGCAAAACATCCTGAAACCGTGTTTTGTCAGGCCTTTAACTTTGTCATCAAACACCCTCTTTGAGAGTTGAGACCATGATAATATAGCCCCTTCAACAAGCTACAACATGATAGTTTCAGATAATTTTTACCATTCACCTATGAGGTACGGCGTGCATTTCCCCAAGGCTATTTGGACCAATTTTCCAACATAGTCATTTTTCAGAATGTCTAAAACTGCTTGAACCCTTGTTTTGGAAGATCTATAACTTTAATGTCATAAAGCACTCTTTTGAAGAAATGAGGCCATGGTTAGATAGCCTATTCAACAAGGTATATCCTGATATGATGGTATGGGTATTTTATTCAAACCATGAATTATGGTGGGCATTCTCTTTGAGCAGTTTTGACCAATTTTTCAACACTTAGCCATTTTTTAGAATCTCTAAAACAGCTTAAACCCTTGTTTTGGCAGATCTATAACTTTGTCATAAAACACTCTTTTGAATAAATGAGACCATGGTCAGATAGCCTATTCAACAAGGTATATCCTGATATGATGGTGCGGGCATTTTCCTCAAACAATCAATTATGGTGGGCATTCCCTTAGAGCAGTTTTGACTCATTTTTCCATACCTAGTCAAATTCCAAAGTTTAACAAACTTGCCATTCCTCTATGGGAATCCTTAAGCCCATGTGGGCTTAAATTCACCCTCTGCGGGCATCCCTAAGCCCCTGCGGGCTTTACCTCATCCACTGCGGGCATCCTTAATCCCCTGTGGGCTTAACTTCACTCCCTGCGAGCATCCCTAAGCCTCTGTGGGCTTAACCTCAGCCCCTGCGGGCATTGATAAACCCTTTCGGGCATCTTTCAGCCCTTGTGGGCATTTCTTTAGCCCCTGCGGGCATAATGGAGCTTTTAACCCTTAAGCCTTTTTATTTAATAATCAAATTTTTCTCTACTTTTGGGAGACCAATAGCTCGCACGTGAGAGCACCAAGGAGGGAACTGATACCACATCCGGATGGCCAGATCACCAAGGAACATGCCCATGTCATCTGGAAAAATTATCGGCACAAGGGCACTCTTTGTTGGGCATTTCCAAATGCCTTTTCAACTCTCTAATCTTGACACTTAGCCAATTTTTCTTTAGTTCTTAATATGCAAAATAATATTTTTCCTACTTTTGGCAGATTGATCTTTTGCATATATGACCATCATAAGGAAAACTGAAAGTACTCTTTTGAAGAGATAAGACCATGGTTGGATAGCTTATTCAACAAGGTACATCAGAGACTTTTTGGATAGCCTATGCGAACCCTAGCAGCCAATCTCTCGCATCAGTCACCTCAAAGGTCTGTCAGGGTAAGGTCTCGCACATGGTCTCGGACAGGGTAAGGTCTCGAGTCTCTACTCTCGCATAAGGTCTCTGACTGGTAATTTCATATAACCCTCTTTGCAGTACTTTGATCTTTAATTTCGAGGCTTATGGATATTTCTACTGATCCCGGTGTTCATGGTTTTTTGTTCATTTTCGCTCCTTTAAATTGCTTCTGCCGTTGTTCCTTTGTTTTTACCAGAAATGTTGTCTTAAATAGGTCTGTCTTCTGTGGTTTTTCCCTCCACTGGCCCTCCTCTTCATTTGGTTGTTCCCTCCACTGGCCCTCCTCGTCGTTTGGGCAGGCATCATATTCCGACCAGTGCTCTGGTTAGTGCTAGCGAGCTCCCGTACGAGAGGATTTGTTACAGCAATTCTTCAAAGCTAGATCTGTGTTATATAATGGAGAAAGGTAGCAGTCGGGGCCCTGTTGCAAGGACTAGCGCCATTGATGCACTCACCCGAAGAATGGAGAAGTTAGAAAAGGACATGGAAGAGCTTCGGAAGAAGCTAGAGGGGGAATGTGACAAAGAGGTGTTGGTAGTACGGCTGTCGTTACACCAAAACCCGCAGGTGATTGGTAAACTCACCACCACCAGATTTCAAGGATCCATGAGAGACAATTAGTCCCTTGTCACGATACACCGAGGAGCATTGACTATTTGCAATTTCGTGCAACAAGAGGACCTGGAGTCCTTGAAGAAGTCAATCGAGGATACCATGGAGCGGAAGTTCGCAGGTAACAATGCCGAACTGATCGTATAGATGTGAAGGCTCCTTGATGAACAACGCGAAGCCATTGAACGTCTCTGGCGCAAGGGGATCCCAGCGACTTCTGTAGGTTCTGGACAGTCCCCTCCATCTGACAACCCGCCTTCAGCCTTAGGGGAAAAACCATTGTTCCCTGCTGGACAAGCTTTCCAATGCCTATCCCCGTTCTCCATTCCGACATCGTGTGTGGAAATTGCATTACTTCAAAAATGACAACTTTAACCAAAATTCTGCACATTTTTACACAGTTGTATTTTGGTCTGGGATGCCAACTTCAGCCACCTGTGGAAGAAAATCTATGAAGAATCACAAATACTTTTCTACCAAGAGAAGTTATCACATATAACAAGGAACACTCAGCAACTCGCGGATCTATGTTCCGATGCTCCATTCATCTTCTATAAAATTTTGGGTTTGACTACTTTTCACTTTTCACATTTTTCCAAAATTTCAAATTTTGGGCCAAAAAGGCTATTTCCCAAACGGTGCATTTCTAGGAAATATTTGTCTAACGGAATATGTCTAGTTTACTGAGAATATGAAATGTTGAGTTCAGTAATTTTCTTGATTCTGAATTATAGGGTCACTTTCAACCACTGCAAGCTCTTCAAAATCCCAAAAACGTGGCCCGGAATAGTGCTTTTGGCCTTCTTGCACACCCCGACTTCACATCCTTTGGATTTTGGCTCCAAAACTCCAAACTTAACACCATTCCTGCTCCATGACCTCCCCATATCAGTTTCGACTCAATCCGACCTTCCGCCAAGCATCAGGACACCAATTTGTAAAAGCCATTCATTCTGATTTCATGCCAATTCGGAGCATAATGGGCTTGGAATCTTCACTGGTTCATTCATGGCCTCCGTCAATGACCTCAGAATTTTACGAAACTCATCAAATTCCGACCTTGCATGCTCTCGTAATCCAAAAATCAATTCTCGGGCTCTTTTTTTTTTTCTCCTGCCACACACAGGCCACAACCCGAAATCCAAAATTGTGGGTTCGGGAAGTCAAGTTGCGGTCACAAAATGTAACCATCCTGCAACCCACAACCCGAAACCTGGCACCCGAAATTGTGGGTTCGGGAAGTCAAGTTGCAGTCACGGAATGCAACCATCCTGCAATGCGCAACCTGAAACCCGGCACCCGAAATTGCGAGTTCGTGATTGCAGAAACCAGAACGCGCAATTTCGAAACTTTGTGTTCCCGCAACCCAAAACCCAACATCCCGAAAGCCGAAATTGCGGGTTCGGTATTTCGGAAATCCAAACGCAAATTTTGAAAATTCGCGTTCCCGAAACCCAAAACCCGACATCTGCAACCCTGAAACGCTTCCGGCCCTGTGACTTCCGGGGTCCATAGCTCCTTCGTCCCTTAGCCAAATGGGACGAGTCTGGTACCATTGGAAAGATATTGGAGAGATCTATGCACCTGTGTGATCCTCTTCCACACCTGAGAAATCTGACCCTGCCATTTATCCAATCAAAAATTCTGCCCAACTTCACCAATACTGCGTTAAAACATACTGTCACTTGCCTGTAACTCAAAGTTTGGCCCAAACAGTCCCAGTGCTGCAAGCTGAGCTCTGATACCACTCTGTAACGTCCCCTTCCATCAGTCCGATGCTAGGAAGGGAATGTGAACCAAATACCGGGCTTATTGGCAATCCCAGCCCCAGTCATTACTAAGAAATTCATAATAAATAAATAAAATTGTGTACAAATACATAATCAACATAAACACAGCGGAAATAAACACAATTGCACACAGACAAATAGTAATGCATCAGCTTATTTGACCCAGGCAGATGATGATTTAATATGCAGAGAATTCAGTCTCGTACTCATGCTATGCACAAGCTTTATATCCACAATATTAAGATATTCATTTCATATCATCAACATGAACAATTACATTCAGAGTTAACACATTGCAGAACACAGAATGCATATAAATTAATCCACAAAGAATACTTATCTTGAAATGCAAACGTCCAAACAATTGGCTATGTGAAAGCAACGTTCCACCCAACCATAGATCTCTGTCCAGCCTGTATTCTTTCAGCTGAGAGATCACCCCCGAGCTGGGATGTGTATCCACTAAGGAGGAACTAGACAGGCTCACTCACAGCCATGGATTCACTCAAACGGTCATGCTAAGCCAGCACACAACTGGGTTTATCAAGCATGCAATAAGGAAAGGATGAGGATGCTAAGCCAATGAGCTCAACCACAGAGCTACAGACATATCAAGCTAAACTCAAGCAATCCAATCCTCTGTTCAAACATCCACACTTGGATTTTCTCCCATTTCTATCAACAAATAACTCAATCCCGTCACTGGATTTCTCGGCTATAAAAACTGGGTTTTCCAATGGATTTCAGGGTAGATAATGCTCCCAAATTCTCCCCAAGGTTCATACCTATGGATCCCCCATTGGATTTCACTATCAAATACCAATTCTGGGTGTTTATAGCTCTTCAAAATGTGGGTTCTTTCACAGTTGCGATTTCTGGTTTTTCTCACTGCTAGGAATTCATTTTTGGATGAAAACTGATGCTGTATTGTTCAACAATGGAATGGGAATGAGGAAGAAGCAATCCCCATGAGGTAGAGTGACTTGTGGTACAAGAAAACAGAGCTCATACTCTGCCATACAAATTTCTGGGCTGTCCATGCTCCATTGAAGCCATGGACTGAATTCTTCAACAACTTCCATACAACAGAATTAAATGTCAACAAGGAAAGTCAAATGGGTTCACAAGATGACATTTGGAAGCTTATGGCTCAATCCCACAACCCCCTCACCACTCCCTAGTGGATACACATGGCCCCTTCTCATTCGTTGCCTCCATAGCCAGTTTTGGTATTTTATTGCATGATGTTTATTTACATCATTTTTACAATGTTCCATGGCTTAATAGCACATGGGTATCAAAATATCAAATACTTTCCATTTAAATAAAATGCGAGCTTCTACTAGCAGGGCCTTGGCCTTGAGATCCACGCTAGGAAAACATACATCACATGTATACAATATTTACATTAAAATCTAATATATCCTAAGGGTCAAAATGGGGTATTACAATCCCCCCCCCCCCTTAGAATAACACCATCCTCGGTGTTCCAATACTTGGAATACATATACATTTTACATGTCCAAAATTTTCAAAACATTTTTGCAGATCTGCCCTGCATTCTATCATTTACTTTGAACTTTCGGGATCAAGTCTTTTGGCTTCCACAAGCTGCTCCTGCTGGTTCTGACCTTTCAACTCATTTACAAGTCTCAAAACTTTATGGCTGCTACCATTCTGATGTTCCTTTATTGGACAGTTGCGGAGGCAATGATTCCCTCCACATTTCCAACATTTCACTGGCTGCTTCATCTTTACCTGCTCAATTTCCTTTTAGGCTTCATGTCTAGAACATTTCTTAATGGATCGATTGGATGAATGCCTCTTCATTGACCCAATGTCTCCTCTACTGTTGATTGCTTCCAGAATGCTTTTTACCTCCCTTTGCAGACAACTAGAGTCCTACAAAACCTTATGGTTCATCTCATTCTGCCTCTTTTGTATCTTGAGCATCTCTCCAAGATTTTCTTGGCTATTGGAAATTGTTTGAAGAAGACTTTCAGCCAATTCCAATAGCCTATGGTCTGCTGCCATGGTCACTGTGCGCAGCTGGTTCTCACTTTGCTTACAAGCAACACTTGCTTTGCAATAACTGCCACAAATTAGTTTCACTTTCCCACCTGTGAAATTCATCATTGTAATTCTATTAGGCCAAGCATAATATAAACATTAAAATCAGTCAATCAATTGCTAATTGACATGTGTAGTCCATGCTTTATCCATGAGACTTTCATACTTTTCATGCTTTCCCAACAGGAACATGAGCTCATTCATGTCCATTCTTTCACAGGGAACTAACTACTTCAGCATTCACAATTTATTTTAAGCAAATAAACACACTCTACTTTCAGCCATACATGCATTCAACAATTTTATGTTTTTATAAATGCATCAATAAAAAGGAAAGAGAGAGCAGTAAGATTTTTCTCCTCTTCGTCTTGTTCCATTCTGGAACCCACACCACCACTGTGGTTTTCATGCTCCTAGCCTCTTTCACTTCCATGTGAATGCTTGACCAGCCCTTCTTGGCTATGACACTTAGTGTCTATGGTCTATTTCAGACCTCGCAATCATGGAGTCCCTCCACATGGTTTGTCTACAACTCTTGGCTGCTAGGACTCACACAGTTCCACTAGCCCCATCTTCCATTACTACTCACGCTGAGCTCTTTAGGACGGTTACATGTCCACATGCATCCCTAGGATGCGTTCATAGTCCTTGCTCCCAACAATACCTGCACTCAAATATTGAATCAATTCACATGTTTAGTTTATTTTCATAGGATTTATCTTTAAACAAGAGTTTAGGAAATCATAACCAAATCATATACACATGTATATTCATAAGCAAGAAATTACAAGATAACCAAATACTTATCTGTATTGGATGTCTTCACTTTATTCCATAGGGTCCTTCTTTGCTTTACAAGCCTTGGATCGCCTATGAACTTGGATGTTTGGCCAGCGCGCAGGCTGCCCCACAACATCAAATAGTCTTGTATGTTTGGCTAGCACACAGGCTGCTCCACAACATCAAATAGTCTTGTATGTTTGGCCAGCACGCAGGCTGCTCCACAACATCAAATAGTTAATGCTCAACTAGTCACTCTCTAGATTTACCAAGCAATTTATAATTCTTTCAGGGTCCTTGCTTCCTGTATTATGCATTTCCAACCAAGAAACAATAGTGTATCAGCATAGCTATTAGAAGACTTATACCTGAAATATTTATTATTCCAAACAATAAATAAATGGAAATGAATACTTATATGTATTATGCGTTTCCTCTCTAGTCCACAGGGTCCTGCTTTTCTTTACAAGCCTTGGATCCTCCTGCGGACTGGGATGTTTGGCCAGCATGCAGGCTGCTCCAAAACATCAAATAATTAATGCCCAACCAGCACACCTTCACGCCGATTGGATTTACCAAGCATTTGGTAGTGCCCAACCAGTCCCATACCTGGTTTTCCCTCTCCATTGCTGAGCCAGCACATCCGTCTGGGTCATCGACCAATGGAAGGTAACTGCGCCACCAACCATTATATGTCAAGGCTCTACTACTCTGCCTTAGGCTTGCATTAGCCTTTCACATGTGTAACAATCCCTCAATGCGCATAACAATTCGTCACCCACACAAGGGTGGTACTCCTTCTCTTGTGCAAACCGACGGTTCCCTTTAGGAACTCTTTAGGTTACTTTCTTGAGTACATTTTCTTCACTTTTCCCTTTAATGTGCAACACCAAATTTCATATGTATAAGCTGACAACACAAAATGGATAAACAAGCTCATTAGTATTGCTGCTCTAAAACTGTAACCATGTTTCATAACATTCACTATCCAATATTGAAACACCAGGAATGCGTACATTCCCTTAGGGCGTAATCAATATTGGCATCCCTAACATAACTCAGCACCAGAAAGGTGTGCACTCCTTACTGATGTGAACTATGCAGGTCATAATCATACTTCAAGCAGTCTGAATAATATAAACAAATGGAATATGCTCTATATAGCAATTCTAACAATTAGACTTGCACATATATATATATATATCAATCAAGGTTTACAGAACACTTATCCATTTGTAGATGTAGTCTTTCTTTATTAATGAGGAATGGGGGCTCCTTCTCTAAGCTGACAGTCCCTCGATTTGCCATCCCAACTCCTTTTGATGTTACATAACTCTCATATGTCTTACTAACATAATCTTTACCATTTCACTCATATTGTTTACCAATCATGCAGTGTAGGTGGGACATTATCAAAATATCCAATGATGTTTCACCTGAAACCCATTCCCAAGATATGGGATCCTTCCCATGAAGTTTGGCTTCTGCAGGCCCTCTCTCATGGTCTTACTGCAATGTGCCTTCCTGACACACTTATTAAATAGCCAAACAGTCAACCACATTTAACAATACAATTCAAATCTAATTGTTTTATAACCAAGCCATGGCACTAATAATTAAATTCAATATGAATTTGCAACTCTGTCTATTACAGAAATTGATTTTATTAGCCATGAGGCTATCCTCATATTGCTTGGCTCTTGTAAGTGGCAACATTCTGTCCATTATGGATTTATGGTTGCTACCATACATGGACATCCACCTACAACATGTCCTCCTGACACAATTTTACATACGACAAACAGTCATTAGCAATTATTAGCAAAATTTCAAATCTAAAAATTTACAAATCTGAGATTTACAATTGTTCTTTCTAACAGAACTTAGAGTTCTCAACCATGAGATTCATTCTCATAAGCTCTAATCAAAAAAAAAAATTCTTCAAATCTGTTCCCTACAGAAATTAGATTTGCAACCATGATATTATTCTCATAAACTTAAATCAGAATATTTTCATATTTGTTTCATGCATAAGTTAAATTTCACAACCATGAGAATCTTCTCATAACCTTTGGCTTTTGCACATGGTAGATTCCAGCCTTCATCATGGACTTACCCACATTGTCATGCCTAGAACAATCTACCTGAAATCTGAAACTTCAGTCAGCCAAACACTTTGTAAGTCTCTATGCATATAATATTTTTATTGCAACCTTTACAACATTCACTAAAGTGATCTTCAAAATTATAACACTCCATAATTCAAACGCTCTCAACTATTAATATTTCAAATGCAATGAAATGTATAGGCTTATGTTATATGCACCCGAAACACAATAAAATTACAAGACACCATCACACCATCCATGCAATCAACTTGTTGATGTCTATGTAGCTTCGGAATGTATTTCACCCATGTATTTCATATATGTATTTTATATTCCTATAGAGATGTTATTATTCCTCTATACGGAAGTGTCGTCATTTATATTGTAAGTGTCATAACTTATACTTGATGGGTTATTAGACTACCTTGTTGGGGTCGGCCTTGTATAAGTCATGTGGGTCAAAGGGTTGTTAGACCACCCTAGTGGGGGTTGGCCATGTGGGTCAAAGGGTTATTAGACCACCCTATTGGGTGTCGGCCCAGTCAGCATTGTGTTATGTGGTTAAGTTAAGGCCGACCAAGTAAAGGTTATTTGGCAAGTCAAGTCTAGTATAAATAGAGATCGGGAGATCTTTATCTGATCATTCTATTCTCTCACTCACACTTGGGAGAGTGGCGCACTTGTGGAGGAGGAGGCTCTGCTGCTAGGAGAAGACTATCTTTTGTATTCTGGTTGTATCATTGCTTTATCTATCTCTGATGAAGTTATTGGGGTTTTTCACCTTTATGGTTTTCCCCAAGTAAACTCTGTGTCTCTTGTGTGCTTGCATTATTGTGTCCACGATTGATATGCTGTAGATTTGTTGTACATGTTGTTCTCTCAGTTAAGATCCTAGATCAGATTGAAGTAAATTCTGAAAATTTAACATGGTATCAGAGCCAGGTGAAAGAAGGCATGATATGGCATGTATGACACTTGTTGCACTTACGATGTTAGGGCTTGATATAGCAAAAACCAGTCATCGTAGAAGTTTCACTATAAATCCATTTTGGCTAAGTTTTCGGATCTGAAACTTTTACAGGTCGAATATCAGATCCCCATGTAGCTTGTGTCCAAAGGAAAACCTCTAATTCGTTGTACTTTGTGATTTATGATCTGTACAATATAGGGTTTCTGCCTATTCCAGATCTGAGTCAAAATCAGGTGACCTTGGGAAAAAGGTCATAACTTGGGCTAGGAAGCTCTAAATGAAATTTCGTAAAAAAAGACAGGTATTACACAGAATGTACTATCTCAGTAAAATTATTTAGAGGCCGAAGTTAAGCCAGTGACACGTGGCATGCCGTACAAGTTCGCTCTCCTGTATTATCCCATAAACAGGTCACGTTGCGACACTTGAAATAACTCTCTCTCAGAGAATCCAATTGAGGTCAGACCTATTGGGATGGAAAGATAATAGGTCGGGATATCTCAGGAAAATGTTTCAGACCCTTTGGATCGAAAAGTTCGGAGTTACACCAGAAACAATCAGGTACATATTTCTGTCAAAACAGAATTATTTTTTAGCACCTTCATTCATGGCTTCCGGAATTTAGGGCTTCGGAGAAAGTTGAAATTTTTGTAATCGGAGACCACGGCTGGATTCTACTCATCAAAATCAAAATTTAGAGACCAATATCATATTTTTTGGTTGGGCAGAAGGTCAGGCTTGATCAAATGCCAGTTCGGGACTTTGATCGGAAAGATGGAAAATTAGGGCTTCTGCAAAAAAAAATTGGAATTTTGGAAATCTGTGACCACGGCTGGAAGCTCCTCAGAAAAATAGAAGCTTAGAGCTTTGAATCAAATATTTTGGTTGGGTGAAGCTCCGAGAAACTCAAACCCTAATTCAAGGTCCTCCCTAGTGAATCTGGAAATCTAAAAGGCAATTTCGAGGGATGAAACTTTGCAGTTTTCAAATTCTGAATATACCAACTTGATCAGCTCATCAAGGCGCATACTTCTATTTTTTCGGAAGTTTGAAATTCAAAGTTTGTTTTTTTGGGGTTTCTTTGACAAATCCTAATCCAGCTCCAGGTCCAGTTCTTGCAAATCAAGTGGATTGGGTTAGTCTTAGAAGAAGATGGATTGGTCACCTGCATAAGTGAAGAAGTTCCTGTCTCAGAGGGACATGAGGCTAAGGCCTTCCATAAGAAGATTACAAGCAATCTTGACAGGTATGGCTTACAGGTATGTTTCATGGTTAAGTTTATCATATGTTTTTCTTCATATCATTACAGTACAATCTTGATTAATTACTAGACTTGTCGCATCACATTAATATAAGATATTCATTGATTAAGGTTTTGACACTTATGAATGTACTAATGCATTGTGATGTTGTATGAGGTTTATGTTGTTCACTAACATAAAAGGTACACCAAGAAAGACAGATCATGTTCTACTTCAAGAACATATGATCATGGTGACATGAAGACAAAGATTCATCCATTGTCATGGATCACATAGAAGATCTACTTTCGAGGTATGTATAACTTGGTCCTACAATGGTTAACCTATGAGACATGCAGGTTACTAGCACAAGCTGAAGAGAACCAGAAGACATTATGCGGGTATGTTAGACATAACTAGCTAGCATGCTAATCCAGGTATGTTTTTCCTATATCAAGCTAGAATCCTACCTTGTCTTAGGATCTTATACTGTTGTGTTGTTGATAATGATTATTCATGAAGTCATAGGTTTGAATAGTCATGGCTGTATGCATATTATGTTTCTTACCATAATTGATGATATGACTAACCAGAAGAATCATGAAGGTATAGGTTTGAGTAATCACGGGTTTATGCATTGATGATTTAACTAATCAGAATAGTCCTATGATCAAATAAGAATATGCATGAGTAAAAGAAGACTTCCCTGAAACCTTGAATACTAATGTTTATTATCTGTGAATGATCATGAATATACATGCTTAAGATTATTGTGTTTTGATAGTATTAAGAATATACTAATGAATGTATGAGATTACAAGGATAACACAATCATGATACTAATAAGCATGCATAGGAACCTAGGATGAATATAGGTTCAAGGATAGGTAATCCAGGAAGCAAAGATCAAGAGGGAGCTCACTCCAGTAGTTTCTGTAAGGATGCAGATATCCAGAGGGAGTTGACCATCCTTCTGCATTCCACAATAGAAAAGTGTAGAAGAAGCTACTTCAGCAGCTCCTGCAAGGAAGCAAAGACTCAGAGGGGGTCCAACCAACAAACAAACAAAGATAAGTATTTTAATTACCATTTCTTACATATTTGTTTGTTTAAATAAAATTGTTCAATGATGTATAGGCTTATGTTCCTAGACTTAGGATATGTATTGTGCATATTAGAATGATTGCATTAATGAACAGTATACTACTAATATGCATTCGATGGGTAAGTAGCCTATGGCACTGTACAACATTCAATTGCTACTTATCTAGAATGAAACCTCTTTGCTGACATGTTGGGAGTTGTGCACACTCTTAACAATGTTCTGGTAGAGATTGGAAGGCATCTAGAAAGTTACGGGATATGGATAAATGTTGTATTGAAGCATTGGCTAAAATAATTGCATGACTGTATGACATATTTCTTTATGTGTAAGAATTTGTTCTGAAAACTATGAGATGTTTTCTAATCATGCAATTTAACTTGTTGGGTAGAAAAGATCGTATACCATCACCTACAAAAGAAGGCCTATAACATTTGTTCAAGCAACAAAGTTATCTATTGAAAATATTGAATATATTGAAGTTCACAGGATCTGGGAAGAATGCCATGATCGAGGAGTACCGGTCGATCATGAAGATGTTTGGGATGCAATCCCAAGACCTGAAGGGGAGTCTGTAGTGACTTCCAAGAGTATCTACAAGATCAAGCATGCTGCAGGTGGTAGCATAGAGACTTTTGCTCCTGTAGCCAGATACACTTCCATTAGATCCGTACTTGCTCTGGCTGCAGTGATGAAATGGAAGATACACCATATGGATTTCAAGACAGCTTTCTTGAATGGTGTAGTTTAAGAAGAAGTGTATGTGGAGAAGCCACTTGGTTCTGAGACACATGACAGGGAATCACATACGTGCAAAACTTGGTATGGTAGGATAGACACCTTTCTATCCAGTTTGGGCTTTACCAAGAGTAAAGCGGATTCCAACCTTTACTACAAGGTTGAGGAAGGCAATCCAGTGATACTACTTTTGTATATGGATGACCTATTTATTACAGGTGAAGATAGATTGATTGCCGACACACAGCGGAAGCTTGCTGCAGAGTTCGAGATGAAGAACTTGGGGATGATGCACTATTTGTTTTTGGCATGGAGGTGTGGCAGAGTGCAGATGGAATCCTCCTTTGACAAGGGAAGTATGCAGTATAGATCTTGAAGAGGTTCGGGATGATGGACTGCAAGGCTATGGCCACACCTATGGCATCGAACCTTAAGCTTTTGTGTGATGCTCCATCTAATTCGGTTGATGTCACGATGTATCATCAGATGATTGGGTCCTTGATGTACCTGACGAACACTAGACCAGATATTTGCTTTGCAGTGAACACATTGAGCCAGTTCCTGACGGATCCCAGAGGTGTTCACTTGGTTGCTATAAAGCATATTCTGAGGTACCTGAAGGGTATGGTTGATTATGGGCTCAAGTATGATGCAAATCAAAAGTTTAACCTGCAGGGTTATGTTGATTGGGCAGGCAGTGCTGTAGATAGGAAGAGCACATCTGGGTGTTGCTTCAGTATGGGATCAGGTGTGATCTCTTGGTTTAGCAAGAAGCAGTCCTGCGTAGAACTGAGTACAGTCGAAGCAGAGTATGTTGCGACGGATGAGCAGGTTGCATATGTATTGACCAAGCCATTGGCCAGAGTGCAATTTGAGTACTTCAGAGAGAGGCTTGGTGCACTTCAGATTGAGGTTCCTTCCAAAGGGAAGTGATGAGTCTGGAAGATGCAGATGCACATGAGCTTTTCTGACATCGTTGATGTGTTCTCCCTTGGTCATGATGTAATTGCTGAGCCATTTTTCACATGGTGGTAGATGTGTTCTCCCATGGTGAAAAAGTAAGGGCTGGAGCCTTCCCCGAAAGGTGGTAGATGTGTTCTCCCATGTCGGTGGTGTAAGTGTTGGATGATGTGCATCTGAGCTGTGCTTCGTGGACGATGAGATTATCTGAAGAGGACGATGCTATGATGATCAGGAGGATCATGGATGATGAGCATCAGGACGATGCTCCAGTTACTGCTCTGTATATGTATATGCATCATATTGGATGCTTGTTATGATCAGTTGGATCATGCATCATGTTGGATGCTGGATATCATCATTTGGATCATTTGTATGTATTTTGTATATGCATCATGTTGGATGCTTAGACCATGTATCTGTATATGTATCAGGTGGATACATTGTATGATCAGGTAGATCATGTATGTTGATATGTATCATGTATGATCAGGTGGATCATGTATTTGTATTTGTATTAGGTGGATACATTGTATGATCAAGTGGATCATGTATGATGATATGTATCAGGTAGATACTTGCTATGCATCAGGTAGATGCATTGTATGATCAAGATGATCATGGATGACGAGCTTCAGGATGTTGCTCCAGATGATATGCAGCAGGATGTTGCAGTGATGATGATCAGGATGATCATGTGTACATCAGAATGATGTATGGTGAGTATCAGGTTGATACTCTATGGCCGTGGATCAGGTTGTGCAGATGAGCATATAATTTGGCCCTGGGAGATTTGCAGATAGTCTTGCCAGGTTTTGCCTATGGCATGTAATTTGGCCCTAGGATATCTGGCAAATGCTCTTTCGAGGTTTTGCTATGGGAGGACATATAATTTGGCCCTGGGAGATCTGTAGATAATCTTGCAAGGTTTTTCCTATGGCATATAATTTCGCCCTGGGATATCTGGCAGATGCTCTTTCGAGGTTTTGTCCTATGGCATATAATAGCGCCCTGGGAGATCCGATAGGTTGAGCTGTGTGCTTGTAATAAGTTCTGGGATGCTCTTGCAAGGTTTTGCCATGACCACATGTAATATCACCCTGGGAGATCCGATAGGTTGGGATGTGTTCCCGTAATAAGTATTGGGATGCTCTTGCAAGGTTTTGTGGTGACCACATATAATAGCGCCCTGGGAGATCCGATAGGTTGAGCTGTGTGCTCGTAATCAGTCATGGGATTCTCTTTCGAAGTTTTGTGGTAGGGTCACATGTAATAGCTCCCTGGGAGATCCGATAGGTTTGGCTGTGTGCCCGTAATAAGTCCTGGGATGCTCTTGCAAGGTTTTGTGACCCACGTAATAAGTCCTGAGGATTCCATAGTATGGCCAGTGATGACGAAGACCTATAGGTGGTGGGCCTACATCTAGTATGAAAAAGGACTGGCTCTGTAGAACTTCCTATGACGAGTAGATTCAGAGATTGATTGAGATAGCAGCAGCAGTGATGATGACGATGATTCGAGGATGATGATTCGCTGATGATGATCCAAAGAAGAAGACTTGTGCTAGCAGACCTGTGTCGAGAAATACCTTCCTAGTTAAGAGGGAGTGTTGATGTATATG
Source organism: Larix kaempferi (assembly GCA_027924585.1). Lineage (NCBI taxonomy): Eukaryota > Viridiplantae > Streptophyta > Pinopsida > Pinales > Pinaceae > Larix > Larix kaempferi. The sequence goes on along the minus strand of BSBM01000289.1, from coordinate 9,032,645 downwards.
TAACTTCGGAATGTATTTCATCCATGTATTTTATATTCCTATAGAGATGTTATTATTCCTCTATACTAAAGTGTAGTCATTTATATTGTAAGTGTCGCAACTTATACTTGATGGGTTATTAGACCACCTTATTGGGGTCAGCCCTGTATAAGTCATGTGGGTCAAAGGGTTGTTAGACCACCCTAGTGGGGGTCAGCCATGTGGGTCAAAGGGTTATTAGACCACCCTATTGGGTGTCGACCCAATCAGCATTATGTTATGTGGTTAAGTTAAGGCCGACCTAGTAAAGGTTATTAGGAAAGTCAAGTCTAGTATAAATAGAGATCGGGAGATCTCTATTTGATCATTCTATTCTCTCACTCACACTTGGGAGAGTGGCACACTTGTGGAGGAGGAGGCTCTGCTGCTAGGAGAAGACTATCTCTTGTATTCAGGTTGTATCATTGCTCTATCTATCTCTGAGGAAGTTATTGGGGTTTTTCACCTTTATGGTTTTCCCCAAGTAAACTCTGTGTCTCTTGTGTGCTTGCATTATTGTGTCCATGATTGATATGATGTAGATTTGCTGTACATGTTGTTCTCTCAGTTAAGATCCTAGATCAGATTGAAGTAAATTCTGAAAATTTAACACAACTTAAAGCTTTTAAATGCTCATTAATTCATAGCCATATCATTTATACAGCTCTGTCCTTCCAATAGAGCACTCTGGAAGCCTGTCAATCATGACTACCTTCATGCAATTCTTCCCCTGTATTCATAGCAGCTCATGAAATGATCTCAGAATTATCATTAATTCATCATTTCATCTATTGTTCAATTGTAATGAAACATATACATATATCACAATCATGCATGCACACAATACATCTCCTCAGGTGTAACTACCCACATGCATGCATATTCACAACATTTACTCAAGTTTTTCATATGCATTCACTCAATGCTTAGCTACAAGATTTATAAAATCTCTTAATGCATATCCACTCAATGCTATCTTGCATTGGTTCATGAATGTTATGCATTCAAACATATTATGGCCGAAACATGACTACCTCATATAGCATGCATTACCATAATCATGACCACTAGTCCTCACTTGCTTTGATTATTAAGCTCATAACCAACATACACATGGCATGATATATTTTATATGAGTGCAATCTAAATTTCTAAACAGTCACATGGTATGAGGCCTCTCACCTTCACTATTCCATGATTACTAAATATGGTTCAAGGGATTCTTACCCAATCCCCTTTCAACACTTATGCAATCATCATAAGTAAACCATTACCTACATGGATCCCATTTACACCTTTGATGTTACCTAATCAGTTGGTCTCTTACAGCGAATTACAGAATCCTTCCACCAATCTCTTGATCATGGATTTGTTGCCCTAGCCTTTTCTTAATAAGGTTGTTGGCCATATGCAACAACATCATCAACACATTTAGCCATGCTTCTGTTGTCTTTGGTCCTACAACCAATACCAACACCAATAATGATTATCAACCACAATATTTTCCATTAGTGGTTCATTGCATATGTAGAACCTTACTACTTTTACCAATATCTAATATCCTATGTGTACACAAGCATCTCCTCATGCATTGTGCAATGTTTATTAATATGCCAGCGAGTGCATATTCATGCCACTCATCTAATCTCTTGTATTTTCAGCATTCTCATGCCATAATTTTATGCACGTAAGCTTATAAAATATAAATATAGTTAGCAAGACAGGGGTTAAGGAATTTTTCCTTTCCATTCTCTCATCTTTGCATGAACTTCCTCTTCCACATCGTAGCTGGTTCGATTTCATGGTATGCTACTTCCAGGCATGCAATTCTAGAAATTGCCCATATTGACAACAATTTTGCCAAAACAGCCACTGGTACTTTTCTGCTGCAATTATCTATGGTGTATGATAACCCCATTCAAATTCTAGCTATGCACCATTGTTCCCTGCTGGACAAGATTTCCAATGCCTATCCCCATTCTCCATTCTGACATCGGGTGTGGAAATTGCATTACTTCAAAAATGACAACTTTAACCAAAATTCTGCACATTTTTACACAGTTGTATTTTGGTCTAGGATGACAACTTCAGCCACCTGTGGAAGAAAATCTATGAAGAATCACAAAAACATTTCTACCGGGAGAAGTTAGCCCATATAACAAGGAACACTCAACAACTCGCGGATCTCTATTCTGATTCTCCATTCATCTACTATAAAATTCTGAGTTTGACTACTTTCCACTTTTCACATTTTTCCAAAATTTCAAATTTTGGGCCAAAAAGGCTATTTTCCAAACAGTGCATTTCTGGGAAATCTTTGTCTAACAGAATATGTCTAGTTTACTGAGAATATGAAATGTTGAGTTCAGTAATTTTCTTAATTCCAAATTATAGGGTCACTTTCAACCACTGCAAGCTCTTCAAAATCCCAAAAACGTGGCCCGGAATAGTTCTTTTTGGCCTTCTTGCACACCCCGACTCCACATCCTTTGGATTTTGGCTCCAAAAATCCAAACCTAAGACCGTGATTGCTCCATGACTGCCCCATATCAGTTTCGGCTCAATCTGACTTTCTGTCAAGCGTCGGGACACCGATTTGTAAAAGCCATTCATTCTGATTTCAAGAAAACAGATCCCATACTCTGCCATACGAATTTATGCCATCAGGAAGAATCAATCCCCATGAGGTAGAGTGACTTTTGGTACAAAAAAATAGAGCCCATACTCTGCCATACAAATTTCTGGGCTGCCCATGCTCCATTGAAGCCATGGACTGAATTCTTCAACAACTTCCGTACAACAGAATTAAATGTCAGCAAGGAAAGTCAAATGGGTTCACAACATGTCATTTGGAAGCTTATGGCTCAATCCCACAACCCCCTCACCACTCCCTAGTGGATACACATGGCCCCTTCTCATTCGTTGCCTCCATACCCAGTTTTGGTATTTTATTGCATGATGTTTATTTACATCATTTTTACAATGTTCCATGGCTTAATAGCACATGGGTATCAAAATATCAAATACTTGCCTTTTAAATAAAATGCGAGCTTCTACTAGCGGGGCCTTGGCCTTGAGCTCCACGCTAGGAAAACATACATCACATGTATACAACATTTACATTAAAATCTAATATATCCTAAGCGTCAAAATGGGGTATTACAATATAAGATTTGTGTATATTCCTTGGACATTTAAATCTATTTCTATAAGTATTAAAACACTTTGGCCGTGCAAGTAGAACGCTTTGGTTAAACTTCTTGCTTGTGGTAATTTGTAGGATTATTTAATTCTTCCACTTCTCACTTTGCTACAAAGGCTAATAAGTAAAGCATGACTAGTTTCATAGTTTGCACATGAGTTGTTGGTTCAAGAAGAAAGCCTCTTTGAAAGCTAATTTGTAACAAATGGATACTTCTATTGAAATATTACATTATGAATTCTCAATATTCAAATCACTATAACACTAGTAACTATTTGTTGGGCTTGTGATTTGGTTTCTTAAATGTAGTACAATATTATTTTATATTCTGTTAATTGTAATGTTGTGATTTCTCTATTATTTGATTCTATAGTATGTATGTTTGACTATTCAAATTTAAAGCACATTACTAATTATAAAGTCATTATGGTTCTATAAGTAAATTACCATCTTGTTGGAACAATTTCACGACTACTCTATACAACACATCTCTTGTTCTTTCAATCATAGAGCTGATTTATTGTCAAAGAAGGGATTACATTTGGCAGATGGTATTCTTCAGGTTACCCCTTTGACTGATCACCATCCGAGGGAAATGTTTTATGTTCGTCCTTATTAATTAGGCTACCTTTTATGATCCATTTTGTAAATTTGATGCACCAGCTTTAGGGGCTTTTTGGTTAATATTTCCTCTGTATCTGTGTTATTTTTATGATGTTATCAGCAGCCATGGTTATGATGGTATATTACTGAATAGTGGCAAGCATTATCAGATTTATTGTAAAAGACTGCATAGTCTGTTTTCAAAGATTCTATCCTTGGGATAGGTTTTATTGTAAGTTTCTTTGATTCACTTAATAAATAACAAGGCACTTTTTTTCGTTGAAAAAAAAGGTTCTATAAGTAAATTAATCCTGGATTAATCTGTTAACTCTTAACTCTTATATCAAACATTAATCAATATTCTGAGAACTCTTAACTCTTAGATCAAACAATCAATAAAGTCATTTTGGTTCTTTTCATGATTGGGCTTCATGATTGCACGCAGGCAGGGTTGGAAATTCATTTTATCTTTATCCTTCAAATCAAATTTTTATGACATTTTGAACTCTTACTTTAACCATCACAAAACGTTTAATTTCAGAACTTGCCCTTCAATAGTAAAGTGTTATTAAAGAAATTACCTTTCATTATTGAAATTTTTATTAAAGATTTTAATTTTCAATATGCCAAATGTTTTATTTAGTTAATCTTATATTCTAAATATTAAGACTCATGCATGCAAGATGGATTCTCTCATTGACACTAATTTAGTTGAAGAAAACAAAAAATTCAAAAATACACCATAAGAAGGCAACTTCCCTTAAAAAAAAATCGAATGAAAAATCATCCAAAAAATTTATATTAATGAAAAGCTATATATTGAAAAAAAGCTATGCATTTTTAAAGAGGAAGAATTAACTTCCTCGTTGTTTGGAGACATCTTGGGCTCCGTCAATTACCCTATTTTAAAAATTACTTTAAATTGAATATTCACATATTTAGTTTGTATATTTATTGTTTATAATTAAACAAAAAATTACATTCATTTTACTCCTGAGTTAGTTAATCCAAACTTTTACCGCCCAACTGATATAATCTAAAGAAGGAACTGCATCAACTGTTGCTATTGAAGTGACATCAATGACAACCACATTCAACAATAAGCTTTCAAGTGGAGGATTTACACACTTGACCATTGACTCATTTGTGATAAAAGGTCTATGTCCAAGTAGATAATGGCTGCCAAAACATCCAATCAACACTAGTTTTTTAAACTATCAATTCAACACTAAGACAAAATTGTCAAACCCTAGGTCAAAATGAGGAGATTATTATTTTCATCAACTTGGAAGTATGAGACACCCAACAAGGTGATTCCATCTAGACCAATTTCATCCTCTGAGACCTCTTTCTCTCTCCTCAGCGGGAATTTTTCTGGAGCAGTGCAAATCAAGCTAGGACACACTTTTGGCAGATAAATATCTTCACCTACATAGACTCTTTGGACAAACCAATGATACGTTTGGATGCACCAATCAATGGTCTAGAGACCCGTACCCTCAAAATATTTTAAGACATCAACCACAGGAAATGGCGGGCATTTATTGAGGTCACTCAGTCATTTATGCCAATAATTTTATACTCATACAATTTTTGCATTCTCCTAGACTGGAGCAATCTTCTTGAAACACTGTTTTGGAAGACCCGTAACTTCCTTTTTATAAACTCTCAAGACAATCGGAAACCATGGTTGGGTAGAAAAATCAACAAGCTATAGCCTGACACTATGGGGCGGGCATTTTCCTGAGGCCACTTGGGCAGTTTTACTACCACTGGTGCAAAAACAGCCTGAAACCCTGTTTTGGCATGCCTTTAACTTTGTCATCAAAAACCCTCTTTGAGAACTGAGACCATGGTATGATAGCCTCTTCAACAAGCTATAGCATTATAGTTTTAGATCATTTTTATCATTCTCCTATGAGGTACAGCAGGCAATTTCCCAAGGCCACTTGGACCAATTTTCCAACACGGCCATTTTTTAAAATTTGGACCTCTTTTGTTTCTCTTGTTCTTAATATGCAAAACAATATTTTCCTACTTTGGCAGGTTAATTTCTTGCACATAATGTGACTTTGAGGAATTAACCTGTTAATTCAACACTTAGACAAAATTGTCAAACCCTAGGTCAACATGATGAAATCTTTATTTTCATCAAATATGAAGTGTGAGACACCGAATGGGTAGAGGCCAACAAGGTGAATCCATAAAGACCAATTTCATCCTCTGAGGTTACTTTCTCTCTCCTTGGCGGGCATTTTACTAAAGTAGTGCAAATTAGGCTAAGTAGCACTTTTGGCAGATCCATACCTTCTTCCTTGGGGTCTCTTTGGACAAAATGAGACCATGGTTGGGTAGAAAAAACACCAACCTACAAGATGCCCATATGGTGCGGGAATTTTCTTCAACCCACAATTTATGGCGGGCATTTCCCTGAGGTCACTTGAGCCAGTTTTTCCAACACTTAGTCATTTTCAGGAAATTCCTCAAGGTTTATTCTGAAACCCTGTTTTGGCAGGCTTATATCTTTCTCCTCAAAAATTATTAAGGCTAACTGAGACCATGAATAGATAGCCACTTCAACAAGCTATAGCCTGGTATGATGGTGCGGGCATTATCTTCAAACCATGAATTATGGCAGGCATTATCTTCAAACCATGAATTATGGCAGGCATTATCTTCAAACCATGAATTATGGCGGGCATTCTCGTAGGGCAGTTTTGACTAATTTTCCCATACTTAGTCATATGGAGGGCATGATGATGATGATGATGATGAAGATGATGATGATGGTGGTGGTGATGAAGATGATGATCATGATGAAGATGATCATGATGGCGATGATGAAGATGACAATGATGATGAGCTCCCCCTAAAATTGTGATGATGAAGATGATGATGATGATGACGAATATATATGATGATGATGATGAAGATGATGATGATGATGATGAAGATGATGATCGTGATAATGGAGATGATGATGAATTGGATGATGATGATGATGGATATGATGATGAAGATGAATATGTTGATGATGATGATGATGATGATGATATATAATGAAGATGTTGATGATGAAGATGATGATTATGATGATAATGATAAGGAAGATCATGATAATGATCGATGATGACGACATCGACGATGATGATGATTATGAAGATGATCATGATCATGATCATGAAGACGACAAAGATGATGGTGATGACAACGACAAGGATGATGACAATGATAATGATGATCATCATCATCATCATCGTTGTTGTCATCATCACCATCATCTTCCTGGTCTTCATCATCAGCAGCATCATGATCATCATCATCATCATCGTGATCATTGTCATCATCGTCATATTCGTCCTTGAAGGGACTTATGCATAGGATCTCACTATAAGCAATGCAACCAATACAAATTATGACAAAATCCTAGTTAAATTAAATTAAATTGAATTAAATTACATTAAATTAAAAACATAGAGTTGTTTAAGTAAAATTAATTTAAAATGGAACAAAATATAAAATATGCAAATAAAAAAAAACCCAAAATAAACTAAACAAAAAATAAATATGCTAATAAAAAAACAAAACAAAACACAAAATATAAAATATGCAAATAAAAAAACAAAACAAAACACAAAATAAAAAATAAAAAATAAAAAAACAAAAAAACATAGAGGGAAAAGACTGCCGCGCACTAGCTCATTAGCAGCATCCAGAGCAAAACAACAAAGAACAAGTTCACTCCCGTGCACTAGTTCAATAGCAGCATCCAGAGCACTGGTTATTTGATGAGCAGAGCAGTGGTAAATCGAGGAGCAGGGGATACCAATCCAGAGGATACCGTCGTTCCTAGGGGAGGAAATCCAATGGCAGTTCAGAGGATAACAAAGGGCCCAATGAATTCTGTAAGCCCATCAACCCTAGCAGCGTAGGAATTTGGGATAAATCCCACGTTTTTTACTGTTTCCACACTAAACACAGACGTTTCACTGTTTACTTCATTTTTTCTGAGGGTTTATACGAAATATAGGCCATATTTGAGGGGAAAAATGACCCATGACGGGCATTTTTCCCATCAAATTCCAGCCTTGAACCCATCCATCACCCGTTTGATAGAGAATGGGCCTGGACCCTACCATCACGACCAAACAAATTCGGGATTTCCATGCTGCACAACACCGTAGCAATGGTAATAAAATGGTCTTGGGTAGTGTAAGACGATTCAGGATCCAACATCACCCTATCCGCGTCCATGTGCAAAACCACTCAAAACTACCTAAAATTGGTCTAAATTTGGTGACATTTCACCTTGTTATCCTATTTTTAAAAAATCAGGCATGGAGGGAGGGAAAAATTCGCCAATTTTTGTGAGTTTTCTTGCATGGAGAGAGGGGAAATGATGTCTAGAAACCTCCCCCTCCACCAAGGTTAATTATTATCATTTAAACCCTCTGACCATAGCTAAAATCACTAACAAAATGTTACAAATTTGTCCAAATCCTTTACAATTTCAAACATGCATGGTAGGGAGTGGGAGCCATACCCAATGCTATTCCACCTCATTTCATGCTTGAAATTAAAAAAACATGGTGTTTTTTTTGCAAAATTGACCTAATCTAGCCCAATTTTGGACAATTTTTTGCATGGGCCCATTTTCCCTCCATGTATGAAATTGCATGAAATTTGGGAAAATGGGCAAAAGATGGCCAAATTTGGTGTAAGTTAAATTGTTCTAAGTTATTCTAAGGTGCCATATTATATGGGTTTCTAACTGTTTAACATTGTATACCAAGAAAGCATACAAACCCCCAACCAATCAACCAATATGTTATTGGAAGAAACCACTTTCATGTGGTTGTCTCTGTTGGTATAAGGGTGCAAACACGAAAATGGGTAATACATTTGTTTGTTGACGATTAAATTTGTAAAGTTTTTTGTTCATTCAACTTCAAGCAATCAAAACTCATATCTACATTGAGAATTTCACTTTGAATCAAAAAGAAGTTTTGTAGAGAATTATGTTACTCCATACTCATTTTTCTTTTATGGACATGATGTTATAAATTTCATGTGTATTAACTGCATGCACCTAAAATTTTTGGCAAGGATAATGAGTGAGTAATACACATGGCCACCTAGTTTTTAGATATAATTATTCATTTTAGGGAAACTATGTGTTATCTTTTTGGGATTACTCCAAAAGTGTTCTCACCTCGGTAGACGAGCAATAGGTCTCCTTGGCCTTGGTTAGCAATATCAATCTCTCGATTTGGGTGGATGCTTGGCCTTGGTTAGCAATATCAATCTCTCGGTTTGGGTTGATGATGCTTGGGTTGAGGAGGATACTTCATGGAGGTTGGTGATGGAACCCAAGACCTATGTTGAGGAGGAGAGTTGGACCTTTGTGACCACATTGTCATACAATAGAGTACCATTGTGCACATGTAGCACATAGTTAGAGAAGGAGTACCTTGCATGAGGAAACTTGCATATCAAACCACTATGGAAGAGGGAGTGTTAGACTAACGTCACCGAGTTTTGGTGGGAAATCCATGAATGAATAAATATGACCACCGCCCGTTCCAAATTGAATCCCCAACATGATCTATATGAGGGGGAACCCCATACCTCTTTGCATGCATTAACTAGTCAAGTGGCCCAAGAAACACACTTCTATATCCGTGTTGTGAGAAAATTCCAAATCAAATCAAAACGTGTCTTATACTTAAAAATAATTCACATATAAATAACTCAAAGAAATTACACCTTTGAGAGAAAAATAGCTTTGATAACATTTTTGGGAAGAAATATCTTTTGATATTAAAACATTACAAGTAAATATATTTGCACGCTAAATTATATCCGCTTGGTAACTTATATTCTTGTTTTATCGAGTGTAGGTACCACCAAATAGGTATTTGTCAGATCTATCTTCCTTGAGTGATGATGAAGATATATTCGGAGAGGTTGAAAGTGAGACGTACTGTACTAGATCTACCAGTTCTATATCAACTAGATCTGAAAAGGTAAGGAAAAGATTTCGTAGACGCATGCAATATTTTATTTCCAATGGAGGGTCATGTAATTATGATTCTAAGAGCATAGGTGACATTGAGTTGCCCTTGAGGTATAGACATCTAGTGCAACGATGGGTACCTAAAAAACTACCCCAAGTGAACACAGATTTCTTCATCAATGGGAGGATGTATCGCATTGCTCCTTCGTCCTTACATGGATTGGGGCTATTTTCCATGGATGGCATAAAGGTCGGCTATGGCACTGTAACTGAATTGATGGAGTATGTCGGACAATTATACAAATACAATAATTGGTTGATCTTGGTCCAATATACTCGAAGTATGAGGAGATACGGAGTTGCCGCAAATTATATACAACTAGCAGAAAACAATAAAAACAAAGGGGTGACTATGTATATTGATGGGAGACCAAAAGCATCCGGAAACATTGTTGGCTTTATAAATAGTACACGGCCAGTGATAGCAACTAAGCAACCGAATTACGAATTTGAGGGATGTGAAGAGCATCGTATATTTGTATGTGCAACAAAACCAATACTTCCAGGTGAAGAGTTGTTGATCGATTACAACTTAAATCGAATAGATGTAGCTTCCACGGTCCAAGGTAACCATGGAAGGTCACACGCTATGCCTCATCAGGTAAATGCTAAATATAGTAACTAAACATGACTACAAAAACTAAATGTTTCTATTTTTTCTGTTAACATTCGATTTACACCGAGGACATTTGCTTTTTTCGTGCTTATTACGAATATTTCCATGTGATAACATTCTTATTACACTGTTATGCTTATCTCATTTTTTTATGTTACAATTATTGACTCAACTTTTACTGATTGATTTATTTTGTCAGGGTGGCAGCAGTTGAAAGACACATTCTGCTTCCACATTCCAGGGTGACCGTGGAAGGTCACAATCTATGCCTCGTGAGGTAAATATTAAATATAGTAAATAAATATGACCTACAATAACAAAATGTTTCGATTTTTTCAGTTAACATTTTATTTTCACTGTTACCATTCACTTTTTTCGTGCTTTATGGCACTTTGAGCTCTGTTTTGGCACGGCTGATCTAGAGTTTTCCGAAACACTTATCCATTGCTTGTCCTGAACTTCATGCTTGCCAAGTCCATGTCACCTTGTTCTCCAATGCCCTATCTTGACTTCTTGCCATGTCATCTTCTCTTTTGTCTTGTCACCTTGCCATGTCATCATTCTTCTCTTCATTTGTTCATGTCATCATTTGTCATTACTTCAAGCTCAACAATTTATTCATTCTTGCTTGCCTTCTCCAAGCCCTCATCTTTCTTGTGCTTATTCTAAATATTTCCATGTGATAGCATGCTTATTACACTGTTATGCTTATCTCATTTTCTTATGTTACCATTATTGACTTAATTTTTATTGATTGATTTATTTTGTCAGGGTGGTAGCAGTGGAAAGCCACATTCTACTTCCACGGTCCAGGGTGACCGTGGAAGGTCACAATCTATGCCTCGTGAGGTAAATGTTAAATATAGTAAATAAATATGACTACAATAACAAAATGTTCTGATTTTTTAAGTTAACATTCGATTTTCACTATTACCATTCATTTTTTTCGTGCTTATTGTGAATATTTCCATATGATAACATGCTTATTACACTATGGCAGGGTTCTTCTCAACGCCATGGAGCAAGACATATATCTTCTCCTTCGGAGGTAAAAGTAAATATTATTGCCATATCGCATTTTTGTTTATGTTACAATTATTGACTCAACTAAATATAGTAACTAAATATGACTGCAATAACTAGAAATTCCAACCCCAAAAGATTTCCATGTGACAACATGCTTATTACACTTTGGCAGGGGACTACCCATGTTCGTCATGAAACAGAATGTGTGTCCTCTACTTCTAAGGTAAAAATAAATATTATTGTAATATCTCATTTTTTATTATGTTACAATTATTTTCATAACGTTTATTTAATGATTTATTGTGTCAGGGTGGCGCCAGTGGAAAGGCACCTGCTACTTCCATGGTCCAAAGTGACTGTGGAAGGTCACACTCTGTTAAATATAATAACTAAATATAAGTGTTAAATATAATAACTAAATGTTTCGATTGTTTCTGTTAAAATTCAATTTGCACTGTTCACATTCGCATTTTTCTGTGCTTATGATGAATTATTGATTGATTTATCGTGTTAGGATGAGGACCGTGGAGAGGTAGCTGCTACTTCCACGATCCAGGGTGATTGTGGACAGTCACCCACTAGAAGTAGATCAGTATGGGGCAGGGTGTTTTTTAAGGATTCTAATATTATACTTAAGTATAGTATCATAGGCGATTATTTTGGATTGAAAAAAAGATGTATATAGATAGGTAGGCGAATATTAAATATGAAACATGCAATTTACCAGTAAAATGTGTAAATTTTGGTGACTATTATGACAAAAAAACATATTTGATCTAAATATAGGCGATATTAGAGACTAAAAATGACCAAATAGCGAATTTATTTTTTGAAAAAAAGCCCAAAAAATAGCCAATTGGCGAAATTTCGCCCCTAAAAATTACTCTGGTACGGGGTGACCGTGGGAAGTCACTAGCCACAACACTGCATCAGGTAAGTGTTAGTTCTTAATAGTAACTAACTTTCATTACAATAACAATGTTTGAATGATGTTAAAATTATTTTGCTTAATTTTATTGTTTGATGAATTTAGTACAGTGCACTTGATCTGGGTGATGAGGAGCTTGAGGATGAAATTTACTATTCCATAGACCCAACGGAAACTATAAAGAAGTCCCTGAAAAAGGAAAACATAGAAATGATTTCCTTGGCTCGCACAAGGCCCATGACACAGGAGATCAGGGCAAGGATTGAAGCGCTGAAAGAACAAATAAAATCTTAATATGGGGTAAGTGGCATCTTCACATATTTTTTTAAGCTATGACATGATTTCATATCTGATATTCTGTTTTCTATTTTTCCAAGTGATCTGATATAGTAAAATTCGTTTGTAGGAGTTTTTACGACCCGTGACTAGAGAAACTGTCGAGACAGGTATAGGTAGCAATGATGCTCCAATGCAGCAACAACGTCAACGAAGGAATGTAACAATGAGGCTTTTTGACACTCCTGCGGTTGGCCTCGAATCCATTGATGAGGGCACTAATTTTGATTGGCATGACATGCCGGAGCATGATGAGATGGAGCCTAGGACTCCACATGACTCCAGAGATGAACGTACTGTAGATGACCAGGAAACTTTTCTTGGAGCAGCACGAGTTAAAAGCACCGGATTACTAGATATCACCTTTCTGGTGGATGGCACTTGTGTTCCGATCAAGGTTCAAAAGATTGCAGGTATTTATTAATTAATTTATTCATTTTAATCATGAAATTGAAATGTACATACGTTGAAATTATTATAAATTAATGGATTACACGTTTCTACAGGAAACAATGTTTTCTAAAGGAATTTGAATGACAAAGCATTGGAGTTGTTTGGCCCCACCATTCGCACACGGTGGAATAGCCAAGATAGCGCAAAGAGAGATGAATTGATAGACCACATGATAAACTTGTTCGGAAATACATTCAACAAGAAAGTGGTTGCAAATTTATCCAGCGAGAATTTAAAATATACCAGGGCCCAATATAAGGATAAATTGCAACTTGATCTCAAGCATGAGCGCCCTCCCATGGTTCCGGAGAAATCGTGGAAGGCACTCATAGAGGATGCAAAGGAGAACTTGCTAAAAAGACAAGGAAAACAACCACGGCCTGGAAAAGAAAGGTACAACACATATCATCTTCTTAGTCAAATATGCTCATTTATTTTTTTCTTTTTTGTTTTAAGTAAGAATTCTGATATCTAACGTTTTTCAAAATTTTCATATATAGGCTGCCTGACACCTCCAAAGCCACCAAGGCTAGAGTGGAAAAGCACGGGCAGCATAGACTGGGCCTGGGTGGCTATAGAAAACTAAGAGCCTGAATCATAATAATTAAATGATTAACTGTGGGGAATATTTATTTGATAGTAGCGAACAAATATTTGTTTTTGATGATGGAAATTTTAAATGTGTTATGCATTGCAGGGAAATACATTCCAAGATGTTGCCACCGAGGAAGACATGAAGCTTGGTTTCAAGTATGGTTTTAAAAGTGTGATTGAATATCAAAAAAGCTTGGGGCAGACTCCAATCTCCCTAATGACGCAGATGCAGGTAAATAAAATGAATAAGTACATCATTGTAGTATACTATTAAACTCTATTCAGTTTTGATTATATCACCCATAACTAAATATTTATGTTTGCTTTTAAGCAACAATGCAACCGCAACAGTGAATCTAGCGCTACTAAGCACGTACCAGGTGATGTTGGGTTGTGCATGTCCCATGATAGTGGGGAGCAGAGTAGCCATTCTGGTATGTCTGCTTTGGAAATAGAAATATCTACTATGATTATAGATATTTATTTCTTGACGTGTACTTATAAATTTTCTTCTTTCAATGGAAGACCATGTAGCTCAGGAGGGTGAACCGCAAGAGGAATTAGCAAGTAGAGAAACAATTAACACACCATCTTTCACAGCTACACGGACAGGTAAAGAGAAATATTGTAATTTTAATCAAAATAATGAACTATTAATTTCAATAACATTTCAACATATCGATATGCCCATTTTCGTTGTTGCAGTTCATGCCCCTTTAGAACTGCCTCCACACCCTACTCAACGACGTAGAAGAAGTTATATGATACATGAGGGCATGGAAACACAAACACTAGCAGTGCATGGCACTATAGATATTCCACCAAATGATGATGATAATACCCTAATCGTCAGTTATTACAATGCAAAAAAACAGAAAACAAAGAAAAAATAGATGTATAAATTCATGACTTGTATTTGGATGTATATCGATGTTGTTAGTCTGAAACTTGTTTATATGAATTACCTCATTATGATTCAATGTTTTTATGTCTATATGTTTTGATGACTAGCCTAGTTATGCATGAATGTTTATATGTTTTCTATGTAAACAACATCATTTATTGGGTATGGGGAATTGAGAGTGATGTGAGGGGTTGGGGAGGGGCCATATGAGCTTCCACCTTCACACGGTTGGCCCTGTTTAGTAGAGAATATAAAACTATTCTTGAAACAGAGAGGAGCTCAATAAGGTATAAATACTCTTTTATTACTATGTATTAAAGATGGTTGTAAATTTTTAAATGCATGTCTATTTCTTAAAATATTGTTAATAAATTTAACATTTCATGGTTCATTGATTTCTACAGGACTTTGTCGTAGGATTTAAATGACTGTTTATTTGCTTATATATTATTTACTCATATAAAAATTCTGTCTTTTATGATTTATGCGGGTCTTGGTGATGGAAATGCATCTCGTGGACAACTCTTATCACGTTGTATGGGCGAATGGATCTAGCGAAAGGACAATGATAAGGTAAGGGTTTTGACATGTTATTTATCCTTAATGTGTTTGTCTTTATCCTATATATATATATATATATATATATATATATATATATATATATATATATATAACATCTTAGCCAAAGGAAATTGCTTGCATTATGTGGTTTCTCTTCTTCCTTTAACTTTGATTTAAACTGGAAAAGTATTATATTTAGCTTAAGTTCAACACCACAAGAAGCCATCAAATCAACCTACTTAAAAAATTATAAAAAAAGGGAATACTGAGAGAGTATCATCAAGTTTGGTGTTTCTATTTCTCTCGTGAAGCTCAGTACATGCCTTAGGAAATTAAAAACAAAATAAGAAAGATATGAGAACTGCAGGTCGAATCCAAGAGCTCATAACTCATTATCTGATTTTTTGGTCTTCTTGATGGTTGATACCTCTACCTAAGAATGTCTACCCTTCAACTACCCCCAATTAGGATCCAAGGCTTGGTGATTGTCTGTCGCGTTGGTAGCTTGCTACTTTGGGATAGTTGATTCATCTCATCTACAATTGCCTCTCGTATTCACCATAAAATTATCCATGGCAACCTTGTATATGTGTAACTTTAGCATCATGTCAACGATGTCCTTGATTTCCTTCCAACCCTTATTTTTTCCATACTTCCCACTTTACTCCTACTAAGTTTTATCTCAATCATTTTTAAATGAATGAAAACTTGAGGATGAGGATTTAAATTTATCATCTAAGTTGTAGGCATTAATATAGGAGGGTGGTGATATAGATGGGTTACACATGCATTCAATATGTTGTCCTTGCATTTAGCATAGTTTCCTAATGATAGATAATTATTGTTATTTTGTTTCCATGCAGCCGAGTCGTCCCTATTCCTCATCAAGGTGTGATCATTAGCCTTATCACTTGTGAGTGTGTGGTTTAAAAATATAGTGAGAGAGAAAGAAATATATTTTATATTAACATCCAAAGATGACCAAATGGGGTCAATGAGAATTCCAATTGCATCATCATCAAGTACAAATACTATTCATCAAAGTTCCAATTGCAATACATGAGAAAGTAGCCCAAACGAATCACACAAATATGTTTTGCATTTTTATGTTTGTATCGTATGTTTGTTATTGTATTTCTTTTGTATTAGCCAAATCATTTTCTATATTTATTTTATATTGTGAAATTTCTTATTTAGATACATAAGTTCTTGGATTGTAGTGATGATTGATTTTTATTATTGTAACGTTTATGTATCTGTCAAATTTGAAGGTTTCTGGTTTTGGGTTTATCAGAAGCCATCCAGTAAGTGAAGAAGGATTCCTCACTCTTGGTCAAGATGGAAATATTCAGCTGGGATATGGAAAATCAACAGTCTGGATGGATGAGACCATAATATTGTTTTTTGAGTTAGGGGAGATGCATTATTCAGACAAGTTTGTTCTCTACAACTTCGACTCAAACATTGTTTGGCAAAGTTTTGCATCTACAATGGACACACTACTACTAGGACAAGAATTGACACAATCTTTAAACCTAACCAGCTATAATTCTTCTACAAATGTATATATACGCTATTAATTTATCAAAATGATGCAAAAGCTAGAATCTCTAATGATTGAATTGAATTACAATATCCCTTAAGAATATTTCAATTATTCATACTCGCTAGGGCCCAAGAAAAGCTATGTGATTGTTTCTGTGGTTGCTTTCCTCAATCTGTTTGGAATTTTTATCATTAACTATGGTGAGCCCTTCATAAATTGATATGTCTAGATCTTCAAAGGTAGCAAATAAAGTGATGTTATTACATGAGGAGTGTCTCCAAGGAAATTATGATATGGTTTCTAAACTACAAATTGCATGCTCAACTGTGCAACCTACTTCTCAGTGCCAAAAGGTAATTTATGATTAATTTTTTGCTACATGAGATCATTCCTAGTAATAGAATAGAAATAAGTTGTCAATTAAGTAAAAAGATAAGATTACAGAGCGGCCAGGGATGAGGGGTCAATCCCGGCATAGCAAAAATAACTGAAGCAGCAAGAGTATTACAAACCATCTTGCCTCAAAACATAAAGTTGCCATCAGTGGCACGGCTAGAGAACAAAGGATTATCTAAACACGGATTATCTGAGCACGGACGCAAAATTTACAGAAAACCAGAGTGAAGCCAACACAAAAACCAGAGCGGAGAGACTCGGTCCTCTCGTCAAGCTCCAAAGATGTCATGTAACAATTTACTCAGGCAGGAAATATTCCAGGATGGGGCAGCACCCCGGAAAGTCATCCTCCGGTAGCTTGACAGGAAGCGGCTCAGTATTCCTGGAAGCCAAGAGGTCGGGCTCAGCATGGCTGCACAGTCATTTGCAGGGCGGAGAGCCCATCGTGGAAGCAATTGGAAAATGCATGGGAGGAGCCGCTGGTGAGGCAAGGGAAACCAAAAAAGGATCTGAGGTATCCGTAGCAGCAGATGCGACCAGCCCTTCAGTTGGGATGCTAGAGACACAGTTGGGGCCACCTTCACCTTTGCCAGCAGATTCAACCTGGACCGGGATTCGGCTCACGATAGCATGCTGGCTCCAAGACAAGGTGGCATCGAGATTAGCCAGACTCTCATCCAGCGCAACGAGCTTGGCCCTGGTGGCCAACATTTGGTTCCTTGCAGAACCCCAGTTTCCCATCATATCATCCAGAATCTTGCCCAACATGTTTTTCATGAGCCAATAGTGGTTGATGGAGCCACCATTGGAGCCGGAGGCCAAGTGGTCCACCCCCAGCTGCCCCTCCCAATCTTCAATTAGGTTGCGACTGGAAAAGGAGATACCAATATCTCCCCAAATCCTGGGGTGCTCTGGCTCCTGCAACAGTTCCCACCACCTCGACGAGAAATTCTATGCGACTTGGTCATGGCAGAAAGAGCCGTGAGGGTCTAGAACCAGAAGTGCATCTAAATACAAGGGTGCAAAGAGCCGAACCAGAGGTTCGACGAAGCAGATTGGGTGTCGTTTGTGGTGTGCATAGGCTCATTTAAATAGTGAGGAGACTAGAATCCTTTGATGGTGTTCACACGATCCATAATTAAGAGCAGAGAGCATAATTGAAAGAGCCAAGAGCCGAAAGGAAGGCAGTCTTGAATGCGCAGAGGGCAGAGGTGCGGTCGAGCAATACCAGGGTCGCGGGTAAAGGAAATGTTAGGGGACTTGTGAGCGAGAGTGCATGAGGGGGCCATTAATCCACAAGTGTGGAGGTGGCCAGCTGTGGAGGCGGACAGATGGTAGGGCAGGTAGATGGGCGGGTAGACAGGTGTGGAGGCGAGCAGCAGCGTGGGCAGGCCGGAGACAGGGTAGGAGAACGCGTGCGGCATTATGGGCACTGTATGCGAGGATCCCTCCCCTCATGCTCTCCATGTGTTGGGCAGATGGCCCCATGTGTCATGCTGACACCAGCAGTCGGGGAGCACCTGCGGGCATAAATCATAGCCTTGCGTGCATATTTAAAAAGGCAGTTGCGGGCATTTTTGAAGAGCCATGCGGGCATCTTGGATGGCCCCATTGCGGGCATTGGTTGGAAGGTCTTATTGGCCCATTGCGGGCATCTCCATGAGGGTGTGCAGGCATTTTATTGAAGGCCTACGGGCATTTTTAAATAGCCCACTGCGGGAATTTTCAGAGTGACCATGAAGAGCAGTGCGAGCATTTTGAGAGGAGACTGCGGGCATTTTTTAATGACCCTTGCGGGCATAATAGTGGGGTCCATGCGGGCATAAAAATGGAAACCATGTGGGCATGAAGACCGATGATGTGGCTAAAAGACCAAATATATATTTATATATATTTGTTGAAGATAACATGGAATGAAAAAATATGTTTGAATTATATGTAATAAAAATGCAAGTCTGCCTCCTAATATCATGGATAAGACAAGTATAAATAAAAATCAAATCGTTGATTTGAATGAAATTGTGTGGAAGATTTCGGATGAGTGTGAGTGAGCTCTGAATTTCGGGGGTCGGGATGAGAACAGTTTCCGTGGTGGAGCAGCAGTAGCAGCAAAACATTTTTTTATTTATCTCTTATTTCTGGGTTGGTTGATTGCTGAAGACGTGATGCTTGGTTTATGATATAGCAGCAGCATGATGAAGACCATTTATCTCTGATTTCTGGGAAGCAGTAAGGGCAGTTTGATGTGCATAATATAAATGGAAAGAATGAGAAGATGTTGGGCATGATGAAGCTTGGACAAACTGATTGTGATGATTATTTGATGTGGATGTAGATAGTGTAAAGTGTATGGACAGAATTAAGATGAACCTACAGGACCCCTCTCAGTGAGCCATTGTGTCTAACAACCTCTTCCAATAATGAGCAACATCAAAACAACTTACCACCAGTTGGCACTACAAAGATCCTACATAGATTTTCCAGGTGAACAACTACTCTTTTTCCCTAGGGGTTGAGTTATTTATTTATTATTTATTTATTTTTCAATAAAGACGAATTCAGTGAACCTTATGTTTTTTGTAGTATGATGAATTATGGCTAGTTGCTCTTCGCATGTAGTAGAGCAAGTGATGCTATTTCACGAGGAGAATATAAAACTATTCTCGAAGCAAAGAGGAGCTCAATAAGGTATAAATACTCTTTTATTCCTATGTATTAAAGATGGTTGTAAATTTTTAAATGCATGTCTATGTCTTAAAATATTGTTAATAAATTTAACATTTCATGGTTCATTGATTTCTACAGGACTTTGTAGTAAGATCTAAATGGTTGTTTATTTGCTTATATATTATTTACTCATATAAAAATTATGTCTTTGATGATTTATGCCGGTCTTGGTGATGGACATGCATCTCGTGGACAACTCTTATCAAGTTGTATGGGCGAATGGATCTGGCAAAAGGACAATGATAAGGTAAGCGTTTTGACTTGTTTTTTAAAGTGGGTTTTGACATGGTTTTCTCCTTTTGCTTTCCAAGTTCTCCAGTTATTTTAGTGTTTAGAAGATCCGTCTTGAAATGCATCAAATATATAATTATTTTATGTTTGGGGATCATAATCAACATTTTGAATTTTGGTTTCTATTTTTTAATTGATGCTTACTAGTGAAGGATAATAGGCATCCATTGTGTTGAAATATCACTCTTAGGTCAAGACCATAGTCATCACACACTAAGAAAAAATTCTTAGTGAAATCTGACATGGTGAAAATTAGTTGTACCACTATGGAGAAAGGGTTCTCTAGGAACCCATATTTTTCTAGTGCAAGGAATAATCAACTCAATAAGGTCTTATATTAACAAGAATGGCTTAACAATTTCATGGCCTAGCACAGCCAAGGACTCCATACTCTGAATCGTGGATCCCTCCCTTAGAGAATAAGATGAACTGGAATCCCTTGGAAACCCAAGGTTGTTTCCAATAACAATGTTGCAGGACATTCAAGTACTAAGTAGTAGGGGAAGGCCTAATGGTTATTTTGTTTTTTTAACTTCCAGGTATCGTCGATATAGAGACGCAAATTCTTCTCAAGTATAGCAAAACCGTCGGACGTTCTACCTTCGTTTGGTCTGCTCGACACACATTCGTCGATACTTGCAACGGAACATCGTCGCAAGTATAGCAAAACTGTCGCAGGGTCTGTCTTCTTTTGGTCTGTTCGTCAAACGTGTATCGATACTTGTGACGGCACATCGTCGCAAGTATAGCAAAACTCTCTCTCTGTTCAACGCAAAATCGTCACTAGAGAGACGGTGTTTCATGGAATCAAATTAGCAAAACTGTCGAACGTTCTACCTTCGTTTGTTCTGTTCAACGCACGTTCGTCGATACTTGTGACAGAACATCATCGCAAGTATAGCTAACCCTCTCTGTTTTCGACGCAACACCGTCGATAGAGAGATGATGTTTCGTGGAAGCAAATTTATGTGCAACGCCTTTGCGACAACTTTTCGTCGTTATAGGGACGTGGTTTCATCGATATAGGGGTGATTTGTATAAAATGAATAAAAAAAATCAATTTCAAGACCACCTTATAGAATACACGTGGCCAACATTTTTCATCTCTATTGCAACGGCTTTTCAAGTTTGTCGTTATATCCATGAAACAGGTTCCACGAACAAACGAGACCATGATCGTCGAAATGGAGACGAAAAAACGTGGAAATAACAACGAAAAACCGTGGCAAATTTCCTCATATGTATTAGTGTCTTGTAGCATTAATCCATGGATTCTCAAGCATTTGTGAGTAGCAAAACTCAATGTGTAAATGTTCCTCGCTTTCCCAACCTTTATGCTTACCTACAGCCATCTCTTTTTTTCTCAAATCTGCCATTCTCCTTCACAATTTCGAATTTCTAGTGAATGCATAGTCTGGTAATTTTAATGGTAATGAACATCAAGAGAGAAACTCCACATAGTGTAAAATATGCATAATCAAAGTAGTTGTAGACTCCAAAGGACATGAGAGAATGATGAAAATACAACTGACATAATTTATAACCATAGAAGAAAATACTTTTGACAACTGACATAATTTATAACCATAGAAGAAAAGACCTTTGACAACTGACATAATTGTCATAGAAGTATATTCATCCCATGCTTCTATAACTACATGAAGGGACATTCCCTACCAACCCACACATGCATTCAATGATTGGATTTAATAGCCAAAAGGAATTAATTAGCTCATTTAAGGCACATAGCAACAATTGGATGAGTTCTAAGGTTGACACTTGGAAATAGAGGATTTAATCTTCCATAGGCCCCCTTTCCTCTTCCCCTGCAGTGGAATCATAGCCCCTCTAGTGCTCTTTACACAGCCATCTTGGACCGTTTTATTATTTTCCAACATAATATTTACATAGCTTTCGAGTTAGCATGACAAGCCAACCACATGGTCCATATAAAAATATTTAAATTATACATGCATATCCATTCACTAGTCAAGCCTTGTCCTTAAGCTCCGCATTGGGAATCCATACTAGCTTATTTACATCATTCAATAAGTTTGATTTAATACATTCCAAGTCAAAACTAGGGGTTTTACAAGCAAGTTCGAATTGGATACAATTGTCACTCATGCATGTGAGAAGTGAAGATGCAGAGTCTTTTGTTGAGTTGATGAAAGAGGTTCCTTAACAGGTTAAAACAGTGACCACAAAACAATGTGAAATATAAATAAAGAACAGAGATAAGAAACACTAGGAAAAGGTATTTGCAAAAGGAGACTTGGTTATGGCACATTTTCAAATGGATAGGTTTCCCAAATGAATTTGTAAAAAAATGAAGAATAAAAAGATAGGCCCTTCTAAAATTTTGACAAAGATTTCAAATGACTCCTTTAAGCTAAAGTTATCGGAAGGTTTCGATATTTCATCTATATTTAATGTTTCCTACTTGTATGGGTATCCTGATGGTACAAAGGATGAAGAGGAAGGAGAGCCACAATAGGTTTTGCATTAGAAAGAACAAATTCCAAAGAAACACAATGAAATTGTAGAATATTTGGAGTAGAAAAATTGTTGGAACACTAAGAGAAAATAATACAATGAATTCTTAAATTATTGGAAGGACATGAATTTCAAAGATGAGGCATGGATTTAGAAGGAGATTGAACTGACAAACCTTCACTGTCAACATTGCATCCACACTATTTAAGTTTTTTTAAATCTTTGTTGTGTAACTTTGATTTTTGGTCCTAGGCCTTGCATCTAGGAGAGATAAAAGAATGTTATTTGAAAGACTCACAATGTGATGTTGCATTGTTCCTCCTTAGTTTCCTTCATGGCTACACACTCTTCATGTCGACTAAAATTTCAATCACATAAGAGCATGGATGTTGTTTCTCTTGCAACAATGATTCTCAACAAATCCCAAGTCAACAAAATGGCCACCCCGCTTTCTTCTTCAAAGCCTCCATAACAGCTTACATTGAATATTTTAATCAATGTTAAAGTTTCACAACATGCACATAAAAAAATGAAGTGATTACCTAATTATCTTCTTCAAAGTTCCCATCAATGTTAAACTTTCACAACTTGCACAATCAACAATATTAAACATTTACAACTTGCATGAACAAAAGAATGAAGTGATTGCACAAGACATAACTATGTTCACACTATTATCATTGAGTAGGCTACAAAATTTGCATAATGCTATCGCTTACATTCTATATTTCTCCTAATCTTAGCATTATTCTAAATTTTCTCTTAACACACTACTATACTAAATACTAACTAAAAAACACTTACCAAAAACTTTGAACTTAATATAATTCCACTAATAACCAAATGACCAATTTGAGACAATATATTCTATTGTAACTTGATGGCTATCTTTATAGTAAAAGCATAATATATCCCACCATCATTGCAAACCAAATAACCAATTTAGCACAATATCTTATATTTTAACTTGATGGCTATCTTTATAGTCAAAGCATAAGATAACCCACCATCATTGCAAAATTTATATCGAATAACCAACAAAAAGTTCAAATAACCATGTACATGTAAGTGTGATAAGACCACTGCCTTATCAAAATGAGAACTGCGCAAGTGTTATCGATGTAAATAGAAAAGAGTTCTCAAAGTATCCACTCCAATGTGGACTATGAATGTGTTACTAATGTACAAAGAAAATGTTAGGAACCTGTGTCAACCCTTCTCTTTACTTTGTTAGTATATTGTTGTTGGACGCATATGCTTTGTAAGTCGTCCCGTGAGTGTATTGTATTATCCCACATTGTTAGTATATTGTTGTTGGACGCATATGCTTTTTAAGTTGTCCCGTAAGTATATTATATTATCCCACATTCATGGGGAGTAATAGTTGCTTAGCTCAGACTTAGTATATAAGTATGTGTTGAGGCCAAGGAAGGCATCCACGAGTTATTTGTTTTGAGCTTGCTCAAAGGAGGTTGCCCCCTTGAAGTAGCCTGCGATCAATAATTCCTTCTGTGTTCTTCTATTTCTGATATATCGTGCATTTTCATCATTTAATTGCTGAATGTTCCTCTCATCTGGTATCAGAGCACTTTCTTGGGCTCTCTGAGTGGAATTTCTGCCAAAAAAAAATTCGCATTGGCTTCCAGGCACTGTGATTATTGCAGTAGTTCTTTTTCTTTGCATCTGTATTGTTGTTTTCAATTGCAAGTTCAAACCTGGGAATAATCCCTATCCACTTAACTGTGGGAATTTCTTGAGCATAGCCCTAAAACTCATTGTGAGGAGTACCACAGGAACCCTGAAGTAGCTAACTCATTGAAAGGACCTGCCAGCGAAAAGGAAAACGACCCCTACCTGATTGACTAGTTCCCACCCGTGAGGTAAACCAAGAGTTGTTGTTTGTGGCAAAACGGTTATCAGTTTTACCTGAGTCGTGGAGTGAGGGGTACTGCCCCAATACGCAAGTTGTTAGACAACATTGGTAGCCAAGTGAATCCCCTGAACCTTTAGGAATCCGAGCATACTTGGGGTCCATATCTATTGCCAGTTGAAAAATGGCAGATTACATCTGTCCAGAGCCATTGCTGATCAATTTTGAGCCGTTGAAGATCAATTATGATTACATCTGTCCAGAGTCGTTGCCATATCTTCTTTTCTTTAGCTTTGCTTCCCTTGAAACTTCACTGTAACCCCTGCACTTCCATTTTGCATATTTACTTCCTAAGGACCCTATCCCAAATTCCACTTCTCGAAACCCGAAATCTCACATTTGTCTATTTTTAGGGTTTGCCATAACTTCTTCAATTTTCACCTAATCGCCTTCAGATTTTGCCACGATGTTCATTTCCTATTTATGTTTCTTTGTCCCTCTTTGAAAAAATTTCTCATTATTTCACCCCGCTTCTGAAATCCCCATTTTCTACTTCTTTGTCCATTAAAAAGTGTCCAAAACCTAGTCAAACTCCAATTACCCATCAAAGTTTTTCCCAAATCCAAATTTTCATTTACTAAAGAAGTTTTTGTTTTTGTTTTTCTATCCATTCTTCCAAAAAAAAAAATCTTGATTATGGTTGTCACCCGCACAGGAGCAAAAAAACATGGAGGAAGAACTTGCAGCCCTCAAGACCAAGCTCCAAGATCTGAATGAAAAAATTCTTGGCCTCCATCTTCATCATTCAGCCATGAACAATAGACGGCAGCTAGAGTCTTATGCCGACACTAGGTTCTCTTCTTCCAGCAATTTTCGTGGGTTGAAGCTTGATTTTCCTTGCTTCAGTGGTGATGATCCGACTAGATGGATATAACAGGGATAAAAATATTCAGTCTGCATAATACTTTTGATGTCAACAAAGTTCCACTTGCATCCTTTCATTTGGAACATGAATCCCTTCAATGGTTTTGTTGGTACATCAAGGATCATGAAGAGCCAAAATGGACAGATTTTTTCCAACTCTTTTTGCAACAATTTGGTCCTAATGCTTTTGATAGCTTCACAAGAGCACTCACTAAACTTCGCCAAATTGGCATTGTGAGAGAGTATCAAACAGAATTTGAGAAACTAGTCAATCACACGGAAAGATTATCTAATGAATTCTACAGGAGTTGTTTTGTCAGTGGTCTGAAGGATGCAATCCGATTTGAGTTTAAAATGTTATGTCCCAGCACAATGATGGAATCCCTAGGGTTGGATAAGTTGGCGGAGGACAAGATCACAGCCCAATAGCACTCCAAATCCACTTTTGTTCCATTCAGAACTATAGTTTCCCAATGACATCCCATCACACCAGCTCCTATAGAAACTCCTATCAAGCATTTGTCTGAAGCAGAGATGCGGGCACGTATATAAAAAGGTATTTGTTACAATTGTGATGAGAAATTTACTCGAGGACATAGATGTGTTGAGAAAAAGCTCTATCTCTTGGACGTGGATTCTCTGATTGCAACTGACATTTGTGAAGAAGCTCAGGATACAGTAGATGATCAGGTCAACATTCAGCAACCGCCTGTTGACCCTCTTTCTCAAGAGGACCACCCAGAGATATCTCTCCATGCTTTAGCCGGAGTCACCACCCCCCAAACATGGCGGGTCAAGGGTTACTTCAAGAATCTCTCTCTTACAATACTCATTGATTCTGGTAGCATGCATAACTTCATTGACCCTCAGATCGCCAAATAGGATGATTGTTTTTTCCATCCTTGCTCCAACTTTGAAGTCATGATTGCCAATGGGGGCACCTTACCTTGCAAGGGGAAGTGTCACAATGTGCGTATCTCTATTGGATATTATAACCTGCGCTCCAACATGTTTTCCTTGCCCTTAGGCGGATGTGATGTGGTTTTGGGCGCTCAATGGTTATGCACACTTGGCCCCATCTTATGGGACTTTGCTGAACTTTGGATGCAGTTTTCAGTCAATGGGAAAAAACACACATTGATGGGCTTACAACCAGGGTCTCTTAGCATCATCAGTTCACATCACATGGAAAATATCCTTAAGAAGAATTCACATGGTATCATCGCTCATCTCCATTCCATTCAGATGCACCCATCAGTGGTCTCCACTACTCCTTTGGATCTACAACAAATTTTGGATAGATATGCATGTGTCTTTATTGAACCAGTGGGATTTCCACCTTCAAGACCAGAGGACCACTGTATTCAGCTCCTTCCTGGAAGCATTCATCCCAACATCAGGCCCTACCGCTACCCATTTCACCAAAAGACAGATATTGAGATGCTCGTTCGGGACTTACTGAAGCAAGGTATTATTCTCCCTAGTACCAGTTCCTTTTCTTCACCAGTTCTTCTTGTCCAAAAAAAAGATGGGTCATGGCGCCTCTGCATGGACTTCCGAGCACTTAATCACCTCACAATCAAGGATAAGTTTCCAATTCCTATTATTGATGAGCTTCATGGTGCTCATTTTTTCTCCAAGTTGGATCTTCGTTCTGGGTCTCACCAAATTCGGGTTCATGAGGATGATATCCCTAAAATAGCTTTCCGCACACATAATGGCCACTATAATTTTTCGATCATTCCCTCTGGCCTTACTAATGCTCCCTCCACATTCCATGCATTGATGAATAAAATATTTCGACCCTACTTGCGGAAATTCGCTCTGGTCTTCTTTGATGATATCCTCATCTATAATAAAACATGGGTTGAGCATCTCCAGCATCTGGATCTTGTATTGTAACTTTTCTCTAATCATCATCTCCATGCTCTATTTAAAAATGATGCTTTTACATGGACACATGCTACTGAGTGTGCATTTGACAAACTGAAACAAGCTATGTGTACTACGCATGTTCTAGCTATGCCTGATTTTTCCAAGCCCTTCACTATTGAGAGTGATGCTTGCGACAATGGACTTGGTATTGTTCTCCTTCAAGATGAACATCCCATTAGGTTCACCAGCAAAGCCATTTCCGGTAAGAATTTAGTCACCTCTACATATGAGAAGGAAATTATGGCTATTTTGCATGCAGTACAGAAGTGGCGGCCATACCTATTAGGGAATCATTTTTGCATCAAGACTGCTCACCAGAGTCTGAAATATTTCCTGGAACAACGGGTCTCCTCCCCAGCACAACAAAAATGGGTTAGCAAACTCATGGGTTATGACTATGAGATCACTTACAATAAGGGTAAGGACAATATTGTGGCGAATGCTCTTTCTCGCACATTTGATGACCAAGTTTCTCTTTCATCTATTTCTATGCCTGTTCCAAATTGGTTGCAATCTGTTCAGCAGGGCTATGTCAATGAATCATCATTATATCCAATCATCCAACAGTTGGCCAACAACCCTTTTGTTGTACCGCACTACTCTTGGGATGGTGCTTCCCTGAGATACAAAGGTCGCCTAGTGCTTCCGCAGAGCACAGATCTTCAACAGGTTGTCTTCTATGAACTCCATGTTTCTCCATCGGCTGGACACTCTAGGTTCCTCAAAACATATGAGTGAGCATGGCGTAACTTCTTTTAGAAGGGAATGAAAAGGACAATTCAACAGATGGTGGCGAAATGTGATACCTGCCAGCGCAACAAGGGTGAAACGACACTCCTTCCGGGATTGCTCGAACCCTTTCCCATCCCTACACAGATTTGAACAGATATTTCTATGGATTTCGTTGAAGGGCTCCCTAAATCTGGAGGGAACACAGTGATTTTGGTTGTGGTTGATCGCCTCTCCAAATATAGTCATTTTTGTGCCATCAACCATCCCTATACCGCCTCCTCAGTCGCACAGATTTTCCTAGACCAAATATTTCGTCTTCATGGAATCCCTTCTTCCATTGTCTCAGATCGTGATGCAACTTTCACCAGTCATTTTTGGACAGAACTATTTCGCTACACTGGCACCAAACTGAACATGAGTTCAGGGTATCACCCACAAACAAATGGTTAGACTGAAGTTATCAACAAATGTTTGAAAACTTATCTTCGTTGCTTCACCTCCGAACAAAAACATCAGTGGGAAAAGTGGCTCCCTCTCGTTGAATGGTGGTAAAATACCTCCTACCACATTGCATCTAAAATTACTCAATATGAAGCAGTCTATGGTCAAGCATCGCTAGTGCTTCTTCTATACACCCCCAGCAGTTCACCGGTACAGGTAGTTGACACAGCTCTTCGAACCCGAGATCAAATTCTTCGCATTTTGCAGGACAATCTTCACATGGAAAGAAATCAAATGAAACAACAAGCCAATCAGCATCGTTCTGAGCGCACTTTTCAAGTAGGGGATATGGTTTTTGTTCGTTGACAGCCTTACAAGCAATCCTCCCTAAAAACCAAAGGACGTCATAAGCTGGCTCCAAAGTTCTATGGGCCATATAAGGTTCTTTAGAAGATTGGATATGTTGCTTATAAATTGGAACTTCCTCATTCCCGCATTCATCCAGTGTTTCATGTCTCTTATCTAAATAAAGTTCTTGGCACCAACAGCAGAGCACAAACTGTTTTACCAAAACTGGATAATGAAGGATCCATCATTTTGGAGTCGAAGCCCGTTCTCAATAGGCGCACTCGTCAGTTTCGCTCTCAATCCATCATAGAGGTATTAATTCAGTGGCATAGAATGCAACCAGAGGATGCTACATGGGAACCACTCCTTCAGATTCAACAACAATTTCCATATCTAAAGCTTTGAGGACAAAGCTTTTTCTAAGGGAGAGTGGATGTTAGGAACCCGTGTCAACCCTTCTCTTTACTTTGTTAGTATATTGTTGTTGGACACGTATGCTTTGTAAGTCATCCCGTGAGTATATTGTATTATCCCACATTCATGGGGAGTAATAGTTGTTTAGCTTAGACTTAGTATATAAGTACGTGTTGAGGCCAAGGAAGGCATCCACGAGTTATTTATATTGAGCTTGCTCAAAGGAGGTTGCCCCCTCGAAGTGGCATGCGATCAATAAATTCTTTATGTGTTATGTTATTTCTGATATATCGTGCATTTTCATCATTTAATTGTTGAAGGTTCCTCTCAGAAAAGAGTTCTCAAAGAATCCAATCTATTGTTTTGACTCAAAACTCCCCTTAAAAGCAATAGGATTCCAGAATCAATTCATTTTATCATAAAACATTACCTTGAATAAGTGACCCACATTTGAAAAGAATTATTTTGAATGGAATGGGATTTGTTGTCTACCCAAACTACAATGTCTGAACTTCAATAGTCAATTCTCTTGCACAATATCCCTATCTCTTTCAAATTACTTGAAGGGGTAACAATTATCTGAGCAAGAAGCAATCGAAGAATGGATTATGATATCTCTTCATCTTAGATATATGTAGATAAACATATGTTGTTATCTACACCAAATTTTAATGCACTTTTACAAGGTTCATGATCATTGGACTCTTTGGTGGAAGGTATATGTAGATAAACCTACATTGTTATTTACACCAAATTTTAATTCACTTTTACAAGGTTCATGATCATTGGAGTCTTTGGTGGAAGGTATTGGTAGATAAACCTACATTGTTTTTACACCAAATTTTAATTCACTTTTACAAAGTTCATGATAATTGCGTCTTTGGTAGATTGCTTATTGCATTGGCTAACAAACAAGATGGTAGCTGCCTATAAAACTCTTCCTTGTTTCTTTGTTTATGGGATATAGTGATCCAAAAATCAAATGTTGTTCCAAGACTTAATCTTATCTCAAGCTCAAGTATATTAACATTTTGAAACTAAAAAATAATACCTAAGGAACATCTCATTCAGATTTTGATGATGCCTTGTGCCAATCATGTGTTTCCTTGGGATTCTTTGATGGAGCAAGTCAAGGAGTGCTTGGAATATGTGTCACAAGAGCTATGCTATTTCTAGACTCGTCTCATAACTTTATGTTGAAATATGTTGCTTAAAAGGTTCAAATAATAGAGTTGAATCCAATGCTTTCTAGTTGCTTCTAAACATTGTTGGTGGGTTAAAAAGGCTCCAAAGTATTTTGGAGATTCAAAGCTTTTAATTAACTGGACAAATCTTAAGCATAATATTGGAATTCTAGGCATAGCTCATATTATGAATCAAGTTAAGCAAGTAACAGAGTCTTGATGTCATTTCCTTAAATTTATTGTGAATTCGATTCCCTGGTAGGTAGTGTCTAAGGAAGCTTTCCTTTTGCAAGAGGGTATCTCAACTGAATTTGTTCAAAGGAGGCACTCTCTTTTCAAACTAAGATAGATTTCTCTATAAATCATTGTTTGCTATTGATTTTGGAGGTTTTTAGATTGTATGTAAATTGTTGATGAGTTCCCTTAAATCTCACCAAGGTAAGCTACTTTTATTGTTCCCAATCGTTGTCTACATGACACTTAAGGATGACTGTAATATATACTTTTTTGCTTTAGATTGAGGTAGACAATGTATTCAATAATGAATAGGATTTACATTTTGGACAATCGACATGCAGATTTTCATTTCTATCTTCATTTCTATCTTATAAATATCGAATATAACGATTTATAAAGATCTTTTTAATGGAAAAGAAAAAGTGCATTTTCATGTCTATCTTCATTTCTATCTTAGAAATATCGAATATAAAGATTTATAAAGATCGTTTTAATGGAAAAGAAAAAGTGCATGATCATCTTTCTTTGATTACTCATATTCTCGTATTTCCCACACCTTGTCTCAATATTTTTAAGTAATGCGCTCAATGACCCGTCTATCCTCCATTTTCAATTTGCAAGATGTAGTCTATAATAAAGATTACATAGACTAATAAAGATTACAAAAGCAGTTTTTTAGGCAACATATATAAAATCATGTATGTATGTTCTTCACAATCATTGTAAAATTTAATATAACTTTCTAAATTCATAGTTTATCAGCAAATATTTTAGATAATGTAGATTAGATTCACTAGCATAAGTTTTGGATTAGATTATCCATCACCCAACAGTGCTACTGCAGTGTTGAGCCTCTTTTAAATTCATAGTTTATCAGCAAATATTTTAGATAATGTAGATTAGATTCACTAGCAGAAGTTTTAGATTAGATTATCCATCACCCAACAGCGCTACTGCAGTGTTGAGCCTTGCATTTATTTTAAAAAATTGTTCCAATAATAACAACTACAACTAATTTTTTAACCATAAATAAATATAAAAATATTTTAGATAATGTAGATTAGATTCACTGGCAGAAGTTTTAGATTAGATTATCCATCACCCAACAGCGCTACTGCAGTGTTGAACCTCGCATTTATTTTAAAAATTGTTCCAATAACAACGACAACTAATTTTTTAACCATAAATAAATATAAATATTTGAGCCTCACATTTATTTAAAAAAATTGTTCCAATAACAACTACAACTAATTTTTTAACCATAAATAAATATAAATATAATTAATGCAAGTAAATTATATAATAATAATAATAAACAACTGCAACTAATTTTTTAACCATAAATAAATATAAATATAATTAATGCAAGTAAATTATATAATAATAACGAAAAGTGGATAAAGTAAATTATATAATAATAATAATAAAAACTACAACTAATTTTTTAACCATAAATAAATATAAATATAATTAATGCAAGTAAATTATATAATAATAACGAAAAGTGGATAAAGTAAATTATATAATAATAATAATAAAAACTACAACTAATTTTTTAACCATAAATAAATATAAATATAATTAATGCAAGTAAATTATATAATAATAATAAAAAGCGGATGTAGTAGGGATCCTCATCTCGCTCAGGTTCTCCAATAAAACATTGCTAGGCAATAGCAAAATAATTAACTGCCTCACATTTTGCCCCAGCACACTTGTCGAGACTCAAACAAATTGATTTAGAGCTTTAAACCCTTGCAACAATCATAATCGCTCCTCTCAGTGTAATAATTACATCAACGTTTTGTCCCGTTAGAGAACTATAGAGCTTGATCCCGTGTCCCGCCACCATAAGCTAAAAGCTGCAATAAACCGGCATACGACCAACCAACATAAGCTAAAATAAACACTCTCAACATTGCTTAACATAGCCCGACCTAAGCTAAAATAAACACTCCAACATCGCTTGCGTACTCGAGGAAAAACCATACCGCTGCCTCCTTTTCCATCGCAATAACATTCTCCTCTTTTCTCCAATTACTGTAATTTTCGTCCTGGCCAATATAAGACACGGTTTACTCGTTACAAAATCACGAGTTACACAATGAAAGGCCCAATTCGATCATCCAATTGATAGGTGGGATTTAGAAATCCAACGTCCAAGATAGACATCTTTGAATCTTGTGTGATTAGGGTTCAGCAACCAAATATGGACTCGTGTTGCTCTATCCAACACACAACAGTACAACATGTGTTGACTCTATCTAACATCCAAGGACAAATGAACAGCCTAGAAAGAGACCTTAACTATGACAACTTCCACGGCAACCCACAAGCTCACAAATAAACAATCTTGAATCTGCACATTACAATAACAATTTCTTCGCCAAAAGAGGTGGAGTCAACCAAGCTTCGGCATATTAAAATGGCATACTTTGAAAAACGAACTGGCCGGCGTAGCTGGAGTAAAATAGAGGGATGGTGATGATTGTTTATGCGGCCAACCTTCGTGCAAGAATCTATTCCATTCTTCAAGAACTATTTATATAGTGATAATATGTAAAATTACTACTGAATGTGTGAAGAATAGTATTTCAGGAAAGAGCAGCCCGTGGATCACATTTCTTATTTTCTGAGAACCCTTTTGCAGCAGATTAAAATGGAATAATCTATTCTTCTGTAGCGATTAATATGAACTAACCGTTTGCTGACAACAAAAAAGGACAAAAAATAATATAAAAAGGTTTTTTAGATAGCAACTCAATCTTAGTAACCGTTTGCTGACAACAACAAAATGACCAAAAATAATATAAATTGTTTGTGCAACTTCAAAATTAATCTTATCCTTTTGCACTGACAAAATAAATATCCCACTTGTTCGATTATACTGTCAAATTTTAGAATTAAAGTAAATTAACTCACTTTTATGAAATAGCCCTAGTCATTTCCAATAAAAGCCCTTGTCATTTCGAAATAGCCAAAAAATTCAATCTACTGAATGCAACAGCATCTATCTTGCAGATCTTTATTCTCCAGCTCTCAGGCAACCCCATATCAGAGCATGTAACTTCTGGTGATTAGAGCATAATAAGTCAATGTGCAAATAACCAAAATCAAAATTTTGTAATTATCATACAGAACAATATACTGCTTGTATAGTTCAAGTATCAACCTCCAGAACTGCATTGTAGCCTACTGGAATATATGATATTGTGCAAAAAGAAATTTGCATAGATACTAAGAAACTGACAGCTAAATCAATAGCAATAAGTCTCAACTTTTTCAGTTTTGTCAACCTCAACAAATCTAGCAGTAATAACCAACTTGAAACCCATCAGGACTGTAAACTGGCCTAGGTAAAATGCTGTGGCAGAGTCAATCCCGTGTAATACTACACAGTATTCATCTCAAAATTCTAGCTGCTTATGCTGCCGAGCAGGTATGCATAGGGGTCTAAATTTCAATCTTCTCCTTCTACACATCACCACCGTATCCTTTTAATGGATCTGGTTTCTTCCCTGATCGTGCTTCACTCCAAGCTTTGGCAATAGTTTTCTTCATATCATCATCACCCTCTTCATACATATTCTGCAGGAAAATTGGAAAAAAAATTAGAAATTCCTACTTGAAAAGCATTGATCGTGTCTAGCAATTGTACCATACGGTCTCTCCATGCAGAACTTTTTTAACCCATGAACCTAACTATTACATAGACAAGCCCTACACATATCAAATCCAAGACCATCGTCCACTCATATAGAGATCATCTACGTAAGATTAAGCCTATTCCTTTCATCCTTATTCCTTGCAACAGGTACCATGAAATCAACTATAATATATTTCTATAATAATATGGCATAAAGGCCCCATAAACAGGACAAGATAGTTCTGGTGTGTGAATATGGAGAATTACAAGAGTAAACAATTGGAAAGGATTTAAATACCAAATACTAAAAGCTTATGTTTGTAACCAATTTAAATACATGAATTCTCAATACCTCTGATACAATCCTCACATTTTTGGCTCAAGGATACTCTGCGTTATTATAATTACATTTTGCTTCTCCAACTAGAAATGCAAAGGTGCACCTTTTGAAAACCAAAAGCAAGAAATAGAAAGAATTGAAAGTGTTTGGACTATAATACCTTCATCAGATCCATAATGCCTGCCATTGGGTCTTTATTGTTGTCAAGGTTTGACTTCAACTGCACACAAAAATCATCAGTAGCTTATAATCTTAATGAGAAACAATCTAAAATACACTGAATAGCACAAGACAAGCTCACATAAAATAAAAATACTAAATAGAAATTTAATATAACATAAAGAAAATCTCAATGACATTTACAAAAGATGAATACCAGCAACCAACCTTATCCTCCTTGTAATAAATGTCTTGCCAATTACCCTTCTCAGCCTTCTGAAGAGTAATAATAACACGTTGAGGCTTAACAGTGAGGGAACACTTTTCTGGCACAATAGCCTTGTTCAGCTTTGGCACTCCACAGCGATAATTTTTTCCTTGGATATCATGAAGTTTGACATCAAATGACCAAGACTGGAAATTAGAAACGACTTTCTCTTGATTTACTCCCTCTAGAAATAAATATACCTGCATAATTTTGCATTACTAATAACCACGTGAGGATCTTGGAAAATATGACATAATATAGACTCTAAAGTTATTGGTTGTTCGAAGCTCTTCCATACATAGCGAAATAGCTTACTGATTCTTAGAAAATCAGAACAAAATTGTTGATACCTCACCTTGACTTTTTCATTATCTTGATCCCAGCTGAATGATCCGAGTGTTGTGTAGGCTGTCTCTGGCCTTTTGGCAGTGGAGGTTTGTAAAGGTGCTGCCTTGACTGGACTTTTTGACTCTGCAATCATTTGGGCCTAACAATGAGGCCGTAGAAGCACATAAATCATCTTGAAAAAAGCATAATTCAACTCTGGAAATAATTTCTGAAATATAGACCACAAGAAAAGATATTTGAAATAAATCATTGTACAAAAGGATCTCGGTGAAAAAAAATGATTCTTTCCAGACTCCAGGGAATACCCATTGTCATTACTATATAGTGCATCTTTGAAATACAAGAATAATATCCAATTAAGATAGTTACAGTATTTAACAGTGTATCATTGTTATTACATATTTCAATAGTGTGTTATTTCACCAAAATGACACTCCAACAGAATTCAGAAATTTCACCTTCTTTCTAGAAGGTTCCTCGGATCCTAACCCCAGATTTTCTACCTAGGACTGCTGTAAATTGAAGTACACTATAACAGTGGAAGAAGTACAATAATTCACTTTCAAACAGCCCTAAACTTCCCAGCAATTAAGGAGAAAAGACACCAACCAAGAAGATAAATTTTGAGCCCTTCTAGGACAACTTATCAATCAATATTCAAATCTGAAAATGTATTTTTACAGCAAAAAATTAAAATAACAGCAAATATTATAACAGTAAAATCAGCCCCTTTATCTTTCTTTTTTAGATGTCAAATTACTCAACAATTTGCCCTTTTACCATCATAAATAAATAGATATAAAACAAATCTGAAATTGACACAAGATATGTATGGCTGGAAACTTCATATCTAGGCTCAATGATGAAGCACATACCATAGTCTCCTCTCAAGGTTACAAAATACAACCATGCAAAATGCCCTAGCTAGGGTAAAATATCAAACCCTAGCTCCACCAAGAAAAACAATTGCAAGAATCCCTCCAATACTATCTCCAAGGCAAGACGCCCCCTTCTCTTTTTCACAAGTCCACACTAGAGTTTTCTCCCAAAACCCTAAAAGTCCAAGATGCTTCAAGAAACCCTAGTGCCCAAGAGAGAGAGAGAGAGAAAGAGTTACAAGTGAAAACATAGAGAAAGAAAGGACAAGTCATGAATAAAAAAGTTCATTCTCTACCTAAGTTGCATTGAAACGGATACGGAAACAGATACGGATACGGGGGGCGGGGGGGTACACGGATACGGCAATTTTTCAAAAATTCTGGATACGATACGGCAAGGAAACAGCATATATATATATATATATATATATATATATATAGTAT
The DNA here is from genome assembly GCA_027924585.1 of Larix kaempferi. Taxonomy (NCBI): domain Eukaryota; kingdom Viridiplantae; phylum Streptophyta; class Pinopsida; order Pinales; family Pinaceae; genus Larix; species Larix kaempferi. The sequence continues at coordinate 8,995,704 of BSBM01000289.1, read as the reverse complement.
AAAAAAGTAAAAGAGATAAGATAATATATGTATGTTTTATAAGTTTTTAACACAAGCAAAGTATATAGTATAAAAAAGTAAAAGAGATAAGATGATAAAAATTAAGGGTGTTCTAATTTATAAAAAAAATTTAAAAGATTTATAAGTTTATATTACAAACAAAGTTTAAACTTTAAAGTTACATACCATACAAAGTATAAGATAATAAAATTTAAAATGAAAAATTAGCAAAATAATAAAATCCAAAATTAAAAAATTAAATAACTGGAAATTGGAATGCTGGAAATTTGGAATTGGCGACTAGCCCTCCACCGTCCACGTGACGTGCTCCTTGGAGCTCAACCTGAGTTCTGTTCTCAATTCGCACTTCGGGCTCTATTCTCAATTCCACTTCGGGCTCTATCCTCAATTCCCACTTCTCTCCACCCGAGATTCTCACTGCAAAGTTCAAAGCCATGCGCTGTAACTTGTAACCCGTCACCCAAGCTCAAGCTTTTTCACAGCTCACTGTCCACGCGTGGCTTGAACCAAGCTCTAAATTGAAGAACTATATCGTGGGTCGTTGGTAGTTGGTCAAAGGGCAAACTCTCGACCATCTCAGCAAGGAACTCTCGAGTCTCGACCCTCTCAGCAAACGACTCTCGGGCCCTCTCGGCACTCAACAAACAAAACACGACACAGCCGCACAGTTGCACTCAACACTCAACATTCGAACCAGCGGTCAACACTCAAACGTATCACTACCGCTTCAATACCGTATTCCCTCCGAATCCGTTTCTGAAACGTGGATCTGCATTTCCAGCTTCCTAGGCCGATGTTTCCAGTAACTTAGTTCTCTACACAAGAGTGAGAAAGAATGCACACACGTCATATGAATAAAAAAGTCTCTCCTTCCTCTATTTATATGAGGTATGGGAAACCAACAAAACTATAAGAGCACAAACTGTTACAAGCAACCTACATGTGCCCTTGTAGGCCACAAAAGTGAAACATCCAAGGCATGACATCCCCTTCTCTTTTTCACAAGTCCACACCAGAGTTCTATCCCAAAACCCTAATCCCCAATATCCAACGATAAAACCCTAACCCTAAAATTCCAAGACGCTCCAAGAAACCCTAGCACCCAAGAGAGAGAGAGACACAATTACAAGTGAAGACACAAGGAAAGAAAGGACAAGTCATATGATTAAAAAAGTTCATTCTCTACACGAATGAGAAAGAATAAACACACAAGTCATATGAATGAAAAAGTCTCTCCTTCGTATATTTATGAGGTATGGGAAACCAACAAAACTATGTAAGCAGAAACCCTTACAAGCAACCTACAAAAGCCTTTATAGGCCCCACAAGTGAAACATCCACTCTACAACATAAATGCCATGCTCCAATGATGATGTCATGCACAATAAGAACTCCAAGGTGATGTAGCTACACAAGGCAAGTCCAACCACTCCATCTCAAGCCTCCACAAACTCCATTTATCCTCCAAAGCAAAGTACTCCACTAAGGTAGCTACCCCCTACATGAACAATGTTGAAGCCCCATATGTCCACGAGCCATCTCCAATCCTCCAAACAAGAACCCAAGCTACCACATGCCATTTAGGGCTTGAAGCCCTCCTCCATGATACACAATACTCCACATCACCTATAGGGCGCTCTCCCAAGTGCATCCATCATCCACGCAAGAGATCTTCAATGCCCAAGGGAAGAACATTAAGCCAACAATCAATTGAGATCAAGCACCCACTAAGCAAGCTATCTCAGGCGTGTATATCCATCACAGACCATCTCTCCTGCCACAATCCATCATGGACCATCATCTTTCATGCTACAATCCATCTCGAACCATCCAAGGGCTAAGCATACACCATGTACCCCAAATCTCATGAAGCACCCCCAAACATGGCGTAAATACTTTCAAAGTAACCAAAAAATACAACATAATGTCGATATAATATATATATTGGAACTCATTCACACCTTTGATTATTTGAAGTCCTTGCCAAAAACACATTATTGGGATTTCACCAAGTCAAAGTGATCAATTGAACAGATATTCGTAATGAAGACCCCCTTCGACTGTGACAAACCCAAGGACATTAGTAGTTGTGATTAAAGAAAGCAAGGATGGCAAATTGCATGGCCAAGCATTTGAAGTTGAGTTGGAAAAAGGTGGATCTGTTGAGGCACAGAGAAGCTAGCACATAGAATTCCATGGCTCCATTACATTATATCATAGAAAAACAAAGAATCAGAGGTTTTGGCATTATTCAGCCTAGAACATAGTTGGCATGCTACCAGTAGACACAAGCAAGACTGATTCCCTTGGTCTTTCATTGGGGAGAGACTCCACCTGTAATCTACATCTGCTCAAATGTATTTGTCTGCTTGAAGGTTGCACACCTCCAAACAGAGATCACACCTGCCTACTTACATAGCAGCACTTTCAGGCTATCTCACGACCTAGACAGCTTCGTGCAGTTGTGAAAGCAGGGTTGATGAGACAGGGATGCATATCCATGGCATTCCAGCATTTTCAGTGCCACAAGATAAAATGTCTTGCAACATCTGATGTCATGCTAGGTCACACCTTGGTGGCAGGACTAACTTTGCAAGGTGGCTGGAGTCAATTAAATACAATCTGCCATTCACATCTAGAAATTTACAAAGTTGCTTCTATGTGTGGCAGTTGAACCCATGAAAAGGATTCTACTTTGCAAATTGCATTTATAGAAGTCCTTGGTCTGACTTGTTTGTATTATATAGGACTTTCTCTACATTTATTCTAGTTATACAGTACCTTGGCCAGTGGGGCCATCAAAGGATAACAAGATTTTATATTTTTATGTTTTTGCAGCACATTCTGCTGAACATGGAGGATACTGGATAAGCCAATGGCCATGTTCAATGGAACAGAATTTCTCAAGAATCATCACATCAAGAATGTGATGATCTATGGAAACTCCCTCTTAGTGATCAAGCAAAGCAATGAAAGGGCTTCTGAAGGAAGGAACCATACAGAGTAACAGAGCAAAATATTTTAGGAATATCTTGGAATATTAGTAGCCTTGACGATGTCAAACTCTTTCGTATTTGGCAATAAAATAACTCTTGTGTTGATCATCAAACAAATGAAGTTGTGTAATTTGATAAGGGGGTACTGGTTAAAAATGGGGAACCCCTGAAAGGATGTGGCTGTTAATTTTCAGAACCCAGATGCAATTTAATGTCTCGAATAATTTACTTGCAATTATTAACAGAAAATACACCGAGTTCTAACAAATTACACGGCGGAAAAAAACAGGAAATCACACACATTTGACACTTAGATTTACCCTGGAAAACCCCAACTGGGGAAAAACCAGCAAACAGTGATTTTTATTAAACTATAAAAATCCTAGGCTCCCGTCCTCGGATAATGGCCCACTGAGGAATAATACAATGACAGAATGCTAGCCTTCACAACTCAAGATCAGTCCTTCAATCTTGTTGGTTGCTAACCCTCGATTGTTCCTTGCTCTGTTCCTCTGACCTTAGCCCGACACCTGCACACTTGGATGGAAGTCCTTCTACAACCACTCAATGAGATCTCACTCACTCTGTGTGACAGTTGTGTCACCTCCTCTCCTTAGGCTTTTTTTTATATCATTACAATGACTAAAATACCATGGGCCCTCTACCATGGGCCCTCTACATCTCCTAAGTGATTTCAGATCACTTGGGACCTACATTTACGACTTAATCTTTTGTTGACACAACTTAAGTCACCTTTTAGCCATTATAACATAAAAGTCACTTGCCTTCTCAAGCAAGCTCCTAGAGAGGTCTTCTGGACGACACCGACATGTTCGACACCTGGCCTATGCAAAAGTACCTACCTGAGCTACAAAAACTAACAGTGGCTACCCTAGGTTTATGATGTTAATCAACATTAAGAACATAATCAATTTAATACCCCCTCTCATGGAATCGTTGGGAGAAGCTTCGCTTTAAGCCACACAAGGGAGCCTTAAATCTCCCTCGTACCTCAATCTCCCTCCCATTCGCACTAGCAGCTTCCAATATATGCTCCTTTATGGCTTATGTACACAATTCCAATTGCAGAGGTGGGATATTTCAAGGACAACTAGTAATGTTTGTCAATTATTCTGACAGCGAAATTTTCAACATTCATTCTAACGAGAAAATTTTCAACAATCAAGCAACAATTTTACTAATTGTACCATAATGCTAAGGGGAAAATTTTGCACAAGGACTTGTCAACCTTTACCTTTACAAGAGACATTTATATATTTTCACATATTTTCCTAAACGATCAAAGTTTCTAGAATCAGTTAGGACATTCATCTGGAAGAGAACCCATGATCTTGCCCTAACCTACTATATTGGAATCTGCTTGCATATTTTTGAATAAAATTCTAAATCAATGTTAAACAAACTCACTCATTAAAACCCGAATTGAGCTTAACAACCTAATAAAACTTCAAGACCAACAGATGGTGACTCCCAAGAATGTTTCCAAGGCATCACTACATAAGTGCAACTCAATTCCCAACCATAAAAGTAATAAATAAAGTACAAGCTCAAAGGCTACATCTACACAAGTTTTGACAAGTGCAATATGATGCACAAAACCCAAAATCACTGCCAGCCCTCTAACTGGAACTCTCAACAACACAAATACCAAATTATAATGCAATTCAAAATAATTATGTACAATTTAACACATTTTGGAAGGAACAATTGGAAAGTATAATGCATTAATGATTAAACTTAGTGCAGAACCCATTACAATTCACCATCCTGAAATACAATGTACAAAATGCCAATATCATAATAATTATATATAAATTCATACAATCACATAGTATAGCTACATAGGAGTGCCATAAGATGACATGGGCAAGGGTTTGCTTACCAGCTCTCTCTCTCTCTCTCTCTCTCTCAACACACCTCAGAGTCTCAGGCAATGTCGCACAATTCAGTTATCAACAACAATCGACATGTATGTCAAAGCAAACTGAATTGGAGTAGATTCATGCAACACCCACCACCACTCACTAGGTATATGGGCATTTTCTTGTTACCACCACTCGCACTATAGCTCAAACATTCCACCGCCAAACCTATTAACACAAAGGGAACCCCATATAGACAAGCTATAAATCTAGTACAAAAATCATGTCTAAGCTACTAGTTTGGCAGGGGCTATGCTCCAATAAATCTGTCCAACAGGGAATCCCAACACCAAACCTCCTACTAGGTGGATGCAAGCAGTAAATCCACTCATATAGAAGGTCAAGACTCAACAAAGCATTCAAATTTATAGCATCCCTCCCAGTTTCTTGCATCCCTAGCACTATAGTAACCTGCACATTTTCTTACATTTGCTTAGTTTTAGTCTTATGTAGTTTTAAAAAAAGTGTAATGTAGTGAAATATTTATTATCCTTAGTGAAATATTTATTATCCTTAGTGAAATTTTCTCAGCCTATGAAGCACTGTATTTGGAATTTGAATAGTTCGGCCAAATGTAAGGCCAAAATATCAAGGAGCACAAGCATAAATATGAAGTTTGTGAATGAGCAAACAGCCTTTGGCTGTCTTTTGAATTAGTTTGTGTTGATGAGTGGGTGGTCCAAGCCTCCAAACACCTATGGATAGGCTCTGTGAATGTAAAGATGCCTGAGAGCATTGGCCATTAATCCAATAAAAAGATTGCAGAACTGTGTGATTGTATCTGTTGAGTGTTATGTTGTGTGTGTATCTCTGTAGTGATTGCTTATAATTTAATTTGCTGCTTGTGCAGTGTTATTTATGTTGCGTATCTCTGTGTATAGATTTCTCTGCATCTTCATATCCAACTTCATCTCTATAAATTTATAAAACCAGTATTCATATAACTGGCAGACAAGATAACTGCCATAGCATTCAAGCAACAGAACGAATCATTGAAAACAGCAAACGGACAAGAAATGACGCTTCCCACGACAAAGATTGAAATATATATGACATCATCCATGGGAAGATGTGGTGCCATAGTTACTTCTTAAGATTTTATGTTGCCTAGCCACTTTCAATCACGGAAGGAAGTTTACTAATTATGACATTTGAATATTTCCTTTCACCCTCTCCACCGCTCATGTCTTAGCCCCCTCTTTCTTCTAAACAGAACATTGTGTAAATGCATTTTGATATTACCAAAATTTATAAGATTACATCATAACGACTTCATACTTTATGTACAATCTAGGATAAACCAAAATGTCTGCGTGTGCTAGATATTCCCTATTGGAGCATTGTCCTCCTCAGTAATATACACTAGGATTCCACCGTAACACTTGCTGGCATACTTTATAGGAAATACAATGTCAACTCTTTTTTTTACATTTAACATCAGACATTAGCTTTTTCCATTTTAATTTGCTAGTGTTACCCTACAAATGGGCAGACATACATGACAGGAGGATCTCTCCCAGCCAAGGCTAGAGCACTTTACTTCTCTCCATGCAACTAGGGACGTGTGCAATATGTACACAATGCACATATATCATGGGTAATATATGTGCAGAGCCCTCATGGCTTGACAACCAACAAAATATCTTTGTATACACCATATTTACAAATCAAATTATGTAAAACATGGGGGTCAAAAACAATGTATTACATGTGAATGTGTGTATTAATAAGAATATTGTCCATTTTAATATGTAGGAAAATACAACACATTAGAAGGAAAAAAAAGCATCTAGACAAATTAATCCCTCTATAAATGGATAGGTTATTGTGTGACACCGCTCATATTCCCCCTAATATTCCCCATAAGAGTATCAAGGAAATTGAATATAAATTACATCCAACATTTCCACAAGGCTATCTACTAGGCAAGGTAGTTGTACGAACCAACCAAACATTGTTGCAGGACTATATATCTTATACCTTAATAACTGAAGGTAGAGAATGAACGTACCTTCATAACTAGAGAACATTTAATGACCTGGAATCCACTCTACCCTCCAAACATTCTTTCCCAAGAGCCTTTGCGCCCTCACTATTACATTGGCTTGACTGCTTGGCTTTTGCATATCATTATGCATATTTTTTTCAGCATTCTTTATTGTTTTCAAAGTAAGCAACAAATGTGGAATGATCACAACAATCAAAGCTAACTAGTGTTTTACTTTTATTGTTTTAGAATACAAATTCTGAACTTTTATGGTGTATAGAATCTAGATAACATATGCTATTGGGTGCATGCCAATATGTCACCCCAGCTTTTATTGCACCAATGCACACCATTCATGTAACATTTCCATTGCAACAAAAGCATATTTCACATTTAAACAAAGGATGTGAGGAAAAAAGTCTTGATTTTAGAAACCTTATTCATCCATCAACCAGATACCACCAGGCAGCATCAAATAGCAGTGTTCTTAGGAACAACTCTTAGGATATTAATTACACTGTAACAATGCCACTGCAACCCGAAGACATGTTTGACAACAAAAAATAAAAGAATTTATAGGATAGGAGCCTTCAAAAACACAGGAAATCACACACATTTAACAATTAGATGTACCCTGGAAAACCCCAACTGGGGAAAAACCAGCAAACAGTGATTTTTATTAAACTATAAAAATCCTGGGCCATTGTCCATTTTAATATGTAGGAAAATACAACACATTAGAAGGAAAAAAAAAAGCATCTAGATTCTAGACAAATTAATCCCTCTATAAATGGATAGGTAATTGTGTGACACCGCTCATATTCCCCCTAAGATTCCCGGTTCCCCATAAGAGTATCAAGGAAATTGAATATAAATTACGTCCAACATTTCCACAAGGCTATCTACTAGGCAAGGTAATTGTACGAACCAACCAAACATTGTTGCAGGACTATATATCTTATACCTTGATAACTGAAGGTAGAGAATGAACGTACCTTCATAACTGGAGAACATTTAATGACCTGGAATCCACTCTACCCTCCAAACATTCTTTCCCAAGAGCCTTTGCGCCCTCACTATTACATTGGCTTGACTGCTTGGCTTTTGCATATCATTATGCATATTTTTTTCAGCATTCTTTATTGTTTTCAAAGTAAGCAACAAATGTGGAATGATCACAACAATCAAAGCTAACTAGTGTTTTACTTTTATTGTTTTAGAATACAAATTCTGAACTTTTATGGTGTATAGAATCTAGATAACATATGCTATTGGGTGCATGCCAATATGTCACCCCAGCTTTTATTGCACCAATGCACCATTCATGTAATATTTCCATTGCAACAAAAGCATATTTCACATTTAAACAAAGGATGTGAGGAAAGAAGTCTTGATTTTAGAAACCTTATTTATCAACCAGATACCACCAGGCAGCATCAAATAGCAGTGTTCTTAGGAACAACTCTTAGGATATTAAGTACACTGTAACAATGCCACTGCAACGAAGACATGTTTGACAACAACAACAAAAAAGAATTTATAGGAGAGGAGACTTCAAAAAGCAGATATCACTAAGTGCCACCTCGCGTTAAACTAATTGTTAGACTCTTCATGAGCTTGACATTGTGCCCTGAAATATCCAGTTGATCCAGGGTAACATCCTCCGAATGCTCATCTCACCCAAACTCCAATTTATTACAATGAATCTGGCTTCCTTTTTATACACTCTCTGAACTTATCTCATTCTAGCATGTCAAGCACATGCAATAACCTGCACTAATCAAAAGCATAATGCATATGTGGGGAGAAAAAAATCAGACATTTCATTACAGCAATGCTCCCTGCAGCAGATACACAGAATAGAGCAGCCCACAAAGGATATCTCATCTCACCCAATTTGCCATTGATTACAACGCATCTGGCTTCCTTTCATACACTCTAAACTTATCTCAATCTAACATGTCAAGCGCATGCAATAAGCTGCATTAATCAATCACCCATTCCGTTACATTACAAGAAAGTTTTCAGTTTCATTAACAAATTTAATGGTATTGCTAATTTTAAATGCTCTTCCTTGATACATTAAAATTTTAAATCAACACAATTTCTGAGTCTTCCTATTTTTATACATTAATTCCCCTAAAAGATATCTTCCTTGAACAAAACGAGACTAGACAAAACACCCAATACACATGTAAGTCCACTTGCAAAATTGAGGCAAACACCCAACACATGCAAGTCCACTAGTAATGCTGGTAAGAACATCTTTGATTAAAAAGCATATCCAGCTATACCTGTGCTACATGTGCTCAGAACCAGACAACAACAAAACAAAACATCAAGGATCGCACGTGCCTATATAGGATAAAGCTGACATGTACCCATTTACAAATTCTGGGAACCAGGGATGTTTTCATCCCCGGCACTCTCCCGAATCAGAACTCTTAGTTCTGATACCAGATGTTAAAAAAATGGAGCAGAGATCTGCTAAGGGAATACATGCAAAGAAAAACAGTTAAGTAATAAAAGGAAATATTTATATAACAAAAATCTCAACTTTAAGTTAGGGTTACCCCAAATAGCCATAAGCTCCCTAATTTAGGTTCCATAATCAGGGCCGACAGTTTACCCTGTTTACTATCCATGAATCATAGGGAATTACTCAAAGGATTTTATTTCATCCCTGCACTCTCCCGAATCAGAACTCTTAGTTCTGATACCAGATGTTAAAAAAACGGAGCAGAGATCTGCTAAGGGAATACATGCAAAGAAAAACAGTTAAGTAATAAAAGGAAATATTTATATAACAAAAATCTCAACTTTAAGTTAGGGTTACCCCAAATAGCCATAAGCTCCCTAATTTAGGTTCCATAATCAGGGCCGACAGTTTACCCTGTTTACTATCCATGAATCATAGGGAATTACTCAAAGGATTTTATTTCATCCCTGCACTCTCCCGAATCAGAACTCTTAGTTCTGATACCAGATGTTAAAAAAACGGAGCAGAGATCTGCTAAGGGAATACATGCAAAGAAAAACAGTTAAGTAATAAAAGGAAATATTTATATAACAAAAATCTCAACTTTAAGTTAGGGTTACCCCAAATAGCCATAAGCTCCCTAATTTAGGTTCCATAATCAGGGCCAACAGTTTACCCTGTTTACTATCCATGAATCATAGGGAATTACTCAAAGGATTTTATTCCTTAGAAAAAAAAGTACACAAATCTCTGTAGAAAAAAATGACATCTCTCATTCAAATATAGTAAAATGTATCCACCTTTTTATACACTTTCTAAACCCATCTAACATGTCAAGCCCATCCAATACCCTGCACTCCATTCCCTTAGAAGAAAGTTTTCCGTTTCATTATCAGAAACTTCTCACATTCCAACAGATTTAATGGTATTACCATTTCTAACACCTCATACCTAGGTGGAGTGGGCAGGTTACTTCACACACAGTTACTTAATACCTATAGATATAGGCTACTTAAATTAGAATTTCTCCAAGCTTGTATATTAGCTTCTAGGCTTGTTAATTAACAATGAGAAACGAAAACTACAATCATGCAGATAATATCTCCCATTTATATGAGAATGGAAAGTGGCCCTAACATACGCTGCGTGATCATCCAGGCCATTCTTCCCACTCGTCGAAAAATCGTAATATAATTATAAGCTGTGATATTATCAAACACTAGTACAACTGCTATAATGCTGTAACGTCATAAAATACTATTGCAAATTGTCGACATGCATTCAAAATTTGCTTCAGAACTACAATATTGCCATGGATGTGCCTTGCCTTCCACGGGCAATGGAGCATAAAAACGCTGAAAACAATATTTTTATAATACTGGGATGTATGGTACCTTACAAGCTAATATATTAAATATTTCCTGTAATATATTTAATTTGCAGGAAAATAAAGGGTGAGGATTAACCGCTGGAATTCTTAAAGCCACTTCCGACCGATTATCAGAGCACCCGTCTAAAGTAGGCAATTAATTCGGCTAATTTAAACGGTTTTCAAAGGAAAAGTATGCACCGCGAGAAGAAACCTGAGTAAACCTAACTTCCAGAGAAGTAGTCACGAGTCCAATACCCATTGAAAGGAACCTCGAAATGGTAACAGGAGGGTTTAAATGCGTACCTTCTGCGAGTGCTGAAGCTCGTTGGTGAGCAAGGCCCGAATTCTAGGCCTTTTGGCAATGGTTAGCAAATGAGAAAGCTCCTCCATGTCCGCGTTCAAATCGCTCGCCATTATAACTTGACTGCACGGCACAGGAACAAGGTTGAAGTCGAGGACGTCAGGGTTTTGCAACAGAACCAGAACGCCACCCCTGCAGATAATATAAAGAAAGGTTCTTCACAGATTTCTATTGTAGAGATTTCTAGAAACCTCCTTTATAATCCTTTTTTGAATCACATTAAATATATCATATCATGTTTTTATGTCACCTCTTATAATAATTCAACAAAATATATTTACTCGTAATTGCCACGGATGGTGCAAGCCATGTTGTAAATCCACAGCTATTCATCATTTCTCTAAGTTGTTGTGCAAAGAACCGGAGGGTTCTAACATTGGAGAACAACTACAAGTCATAAAACACTTTCCCTTTTTTCAATAGAGAGGAAGGAATGAGGATTGGAGCTCCACACACACTATAGGAGTTGGAGGATGTCCTTAAATCTTTTGCTCGTGATAAGAGCTCGGGACTAGATGGATGGACGGTTGAATTGTTCTTGGCTTTCTTTGATATCATGGGGGATGAGTTTCTTCAAATGTAGAACAATCTAGAATCGAGGGTTTTGTATCAAGATCTCTCAATCAAACATATATTGTCCTTATTCCAAAAAAACAAATCGGAGTGCTTTGGTGACTTTAGGCCAATTGCATTATGCAATCTGGTCTATAAGATCATCGCAAAGCTTATAGCAAATAGACTCAAACCAAAACTTGTTGATATGATGACAAAGGAACAATTTGGGTCTATTGCCAATAGGCAAATCTTGGACATTGTTGGGGTTACTCAAGAATGCATTCACTCAATAAAATTGAAGAACATTGATGTTGTGATCCTAGAAATGGATTTGGTTAAAGCATATGACATGTTAAACTGGGTGTACCTGTGATTGCTCTTACGTCAAATTGGCCTTCCCCTTGAAGTGACGAACTGGATAATGACCTATGTTACAACTACAAACTTTTCAGTTCTCATCAATGGCTCCCCTACAAAAAAAAATCATGGTTCTACGGGTATTAGACAAGGATGTCCCCTTTCACCATTATTATTCATTCTAGTTATTGAGGGGTTGAGTAACCTTATTCATAATGCTAGAAAGGAAGGAAAACTTAAAGGGATTGAAATCACTCCTTATGTTTTTATTACTCATATTTTGTTTGTGGATAATGTTGTTATGTTTGGTAGGGGTTCAAAGGAAGAATGGCAACAATTTGCAAGTGTTATAAAAATCTTTTGTGTTGCCTCAAGAATGGAAGTCAGCAGCTCCAAATCCATTTTTTTGTACCACAAATTGGACCCAATAGTTCTAGTTGATATAAAGAATGTCCTTTGGGACTCCAATTTGGAAGATGGCTTCAAATATCTGGGTTACTTCCTAAAACCCAATTATTACAAGTCAAATGATTGGAGATGGTTGATTCAAGAATTCGAGAAAAGGATTACAAATTGGACTTATAGATTGCTTTCATTGGGTGGTAGATTGAAACTCTTGAAGTCAGTCTTGACAGGTATACCTATTATTGGTTCTCTATGTCTTTTATTCCAAAATCCATCATTAAGACTCTGTGTAAAGTCATGTTTAATTTTCTTTGGGACGGTACCATGGAGAAGAATAAAATTCATCTTGTAAGCTGGAAATGCTTGTCTATGCCTAAACAGAAAGGTGAATGGGATATAAAAAATCTAGAGTGGTTTAGTATTGCTTTAAGTGTGAAGTGTATGTGGATAGGTATGTGGAGGAAAGGTTTATGGAATCAGATAATCCATGGGAAGTATATTAAAATGGATATTTATCAATGGATCATGTCTGCTGAAAAATCTACAAAGAAATCTTCAAATTTTTGGAACGGATTTTTAAAATCCTTCAATTGGATATGTGATAATCTTACATGGACGGTTGGTTCTGGGGACAGAATACAGGTTGGAACTGATTGGATCGCTGAATGCGAGGAGGGATATCAATTGTCTAATGATATTATGGGCTATTTACAAGATCTTGGATACACAAAATTTTCTCAGATTAAAAAGCATCGAAGACTAATTGTCAGTGGATCGTATTGGTACTCTGCTTATGATTTGGGCATTGGTGGGGACTTACAAAAGGAGTGGGATCAATACATTGCCAGACTGTAGGCTGCGGACATTAGAATATCAAACTCTGAAGATAAATTATTGTGGACAGGAAACAACAGGAATGGGCAGGTAACAACAAAATATGCTTATCTTTTCATTGCAAATTGTGATAATTTTATTGTTCCAAATTAGTAGTGTGAGAAGTTGTGGAAATGGAAAATTCCACAAAAAATAAAATGTTTTCTATGGTTGATTCTGGAAGATGCAATCCTCACATGGGATAACCTTATAAAACATGGTTGGCATGGGCCAAATAGATGTTCACTATGCATATGTGATGCAAAGTCAATTGGACATATTTTTATATTCTACTCCTTTACAAAAAACTTATGGTCTATTGTATTTTGGAAATTAATATGGACTGGGATAAACCTACACTGGTTAGAAACTTTTATGCATGGCACAAGGAAAATAAGGAACATAGACTGCTCCCGGAAATCTTCTGTTAGGTTGTTTGGAACCTGAGAAACATTGTAGGACCTCGGTCCTAGATTTTCTAAGTTTAACAATAAAACTACTCATTTATTTATGTTTACATACTGTGTCAATTTTTGTTTATGTTTTGTTGGTTTGTGTTTAGTTCTCATGCCAACAATCTACTGTTTTTCTAAATTGCAAGTTTACTAATTATGCATGTGCAGCAGCATATGTAAGCATGTAGTTTCAAATAGAATTTCTTTAGTTATAACTAACATAAGCAAAAAATTCAGAGTTAGAAAGGGGTGGTTTTATACCTGAATGAGAAATACCTCTTAATAGCTTGAAGATCCCTTTTGCTGCTCCTTTTGCCTTGATGTAGCCCTACAACCAAAAGTTTTTCCTATAAACCTTATGAAACTCAACCAGCCCGAACAAGTAATCCACCCTGCCAATTGGCGAGGTCTCGCCGACCACCCAGCTCCAAAGGTACCCCTTTGGACCCCCGAGCCCAAACCGAGTACAAGCCAACCTGTTATATCCCTTCAGAAAATATTCAACAAGAACCCCCTTCTACTCTGCTATCTCTGCTCTGTAATTTTCTCAAAATATCCTAAGGTCAAGATGCCCCTCTCCTCCTTCCTCTTCTCAACCTTATTCCCATCCTCCTTGCCGACTCTTTCCCCATGCCATTAATACCCCTATCTCTAACATAAATGTTTCCCCAATCCCAAGTCCTCCTCGAGTCCCTCATTTTGACTTAAAACATTAACTTAAACATTATTTTATTATGTAAATAAATGTTTGGGTGGGTTCACCCACCCACCACAAATGTTTCACTTTACACGTTCAACCACATTAAATTTCTAATTTACATTCCCGACTTTGTAATTCAAGTTTCTCAATTATAACTAATAAATCATATTTAATTTAACTAACTCAATATAATTCAACATTTGTTTCTTATTCAAAGTACGATTTTTAATTAATAATAAATGTTATATTATTTTTATAACAAAGTTTGGGGTTGGTTCACCCACCAACCGTAAGAGTTTTAAACTTACACGTTTCACCAATTCAATTAATAAACAAGAATTGTCAAATGATTAATTACTATTAACCTAATCATTTAATTAATGATTTATAATATTTCTAATGTGCTAATTCCCTCTAATTATAAATTCAACTAATTCAATTTATCAATTATGAATAATAATCCTATCCATGTGACTCATGTCATTATCAATGTGTAATTATATTAATTAAATAAAATTAATTAAGATTTAATCAACTCATTTACCTAGTTCCATATTAATTACACCTTAGTTTGTAATTAAACTCATTAACAATCATTACTAAAGATAAGCATAGTCTCATTAAAATTAATTAACATCATTAACACATAATTAATTTAAGGGATCAAGTTATTATTAACTTATTTAACATTATAATTACATTTTAACATTTCAACCCTTAGTCCTGACTAATTAAACTCATTAACAATCAATCAAGCATTCTAATCAATTGCATTAGTCACTACCTAGGTTAACCATAGTTCGTTTACTAATCAACACTATTAATCATTAATTGACCATAATAATCATTAATAAACTTTTCTAACATTAATCGACAAAATTAATCATTATTATTCAATATTATTATTTCACGCAATTTATAAATATGTAGGCGAGTTACGTAAGCGTAGCTACTGCTTACACACATCGCGTAAGTACACTCACAATAATAATTCACACACATCAATCATAATCACGAAACTTATTGTTTACTGACACATGTTTTAACATAGTTTGCAAGGTGTCGTCTTTTACCTAACTGCATTTTATTAAGTTACGACAATTCATACATTACCGAGTTACGACACATAATCAATCAAGGTATTTTTCCTGCACACACAGTTAGATCTTGTTTCCATCCCGACTTCGAGCTACACATATCTACCTAAATCATCTACCTAATCTCGACTATCTTCCACATCCTATCTTGTCCTCTACTGGACTACCCTGAAGTGTCAAGCCATGACCAGCTCCAGCTAGAACCCGTAAGTGGAAATGTCGACTACATCGACCAAGCTTCCCCAGCAGGAAACCACCAGTCATCATCACACAACTTGGGGAGCGCGCCGTAGCACAACCCTCCCATGACTCCGGGTTTCGGGGATAAACGGTGGGTAAAGCCTCCACCCCCCTAATGGAACAAGGGACTATGTCTACCCGACATAATAACAACATTGCACTTGTACTCGGTTTGTCATCGTATAACCAATCTGGGCGGTTGAGTTTCCTGAAACCCTACCCCACCCATGTCATAATATACATCATCATAATAATCATGCGAAAGTAAATAATGCATCACTCGCATACCATTTATCTTTCGAAGTCCATGTCCTCGAGGCTCTCCCACCTCGTAGGGTCCAGCTATTACTTAGCATTTTAACCTATAAGTTGGTCTCTGACATACAGTCTATCATATTGTGCATAAATCCTCAACATGTACACATACATTTCATCATAACATAACAACAATAAATTCATTTATTCGCCATGCACCTGGCATAACATTCATTTATTCAACATATAACTATAACAGTATCCACATACCCATCATTCGGTAATTTGCATATATGAGACATAATTAACACATGATGCATATCTAAGCATGACTATCGATCATAATACTAACATCACACACACACACACATATATCGGCAATATAATAGAACCATATGTCCACAGTGTCGTCAAACCGATGAAGTCTCACAATCAAACAAATACAACATATAATAGTAGTTCAGGTAGTAATGTCAAAACAGGGCGTTACAAACACTGCAATATTTGAAGACATGCACCCTTCTATATCGATTGGTTTGGCTAAAGTTTTAAAACTGTACAGGGAGTTACGTCCTAGCAATGTCTTGAAAACAAAAACAAGAAAAATTGTAGCTTTGCCTTGTATAAAGGAAGCTGGTGGTTTCTTTGATGGAGCAGTTGTGGATGGGGAATGTGCAACATGTGTCTATCTTGTATTAAATCATGCTCATACTTTCAAACTGATGCTTAATATTGGAAAAGGTACAAATACAAAGGCAGAACTTCTTGCCTTATGGTGTTTGATTAAATTTGCAATTCTTCTGGGCATTGATACTTTAAAGATCTATGGGGACTCTTTGACTATTATTAATTGGGATAACAACTCTACAAACTTACAATCTATTGCTCTTCTCCATTGGTGCAACAAAATTAAGGAATTCTCATTGAAGTTTCATAGCTGGTCGATTCATCATATCTTCAGAGAACTCAATGATGATGTTGATTCCCTTTCAAAGGATGCCCTACAACAGCGGGAAGGTTTACTAATTTGGGCATAATATATTGAAGAACATTTGGAATTTGCAGGACATTTCCACTTTTTTGATAGTTAAAGACCTCTGTCATGTCTTGCACATTTAGTTGTTGGTTATTTTGTATCTTGGCACCTAGGACTTTTTGTTTGTTATTGGGGGTTTTGCCTTGAACTGTTGGCTATTAGCCTTTAGATTACACTGTTATGGACAGTTTTGGATGCTCTCATGTACTTTTTTATTCGAAAGAATGTTTGTTTCTTCTTGAAAAAAAAAATAACAATGTGTGAGATCCGTAGGAGAATGTATCATTTTTTTTTTTTTAAATAATATCAATATTATTTAAAACATGGTGGAACCCACCAGTCTTGAATAGGGCACTAAACTAGGCATAATTATATAGGTTATGGTCTTACATAAGAAGATTTTTTTGGCAAGCTTACTATAAAATGAACAAGAGCTCTCGATTGTTAAGAGATCCATGGGTATGATAATATGATGTAATGGGTTTCAATATCATGGGAATACATCCAATATATCAGTGTAGACCCATCTAACTATGGTTCTACAAAGCGTCAAGAGGGATCTCCGTAAACCTTTCACCACTAAACTACAACACACATCTCTCTCACCACTATGCTACAACACACTAATGCATTTTTTTTTTATGGGACAGATGTACACTTCCCCCCACCCAGGCTCCACTATGTTACAGCACATTGATGCATGCATTTTTTTTCATTTTTTTATTTTTTTTATGGAACAGACAGACACTTCCCCCCACCCAGGATCCACTATGCTACAACACATTGATGCATTTTTTTTTTTATCGGACATACAGACACTTCCCCCCCACCCGGGCCATAGAAATGCGCCTTCTCAACGCAAATATAATCAAACATAGATGGACTACCAAGTAAGGTTGTTAGAAGGATCAAAAGCATGATTTGAATGACATGAAGAGCTTGACTACATCTTGGGGATGGAATTGCAATTTAAAAAGAAAAATACAAGTCTTTGAGGAGGATAGAAAAAATTATTCCAATGTCATCAATCTTTGAAGAGGATTGATTGTGGTGCACCTATAAATCTTAGATGGGGTGTTTGTGTTGTCACTACCATTGCTAAATATATACACCAAAATGAGGCTATAAGAGGATGGGTATGGAATTGTTCATATCCCATGGATGGTGTTTCATTAAAAAAAATTGGTAGCGAACTCCATTTTAGGATGGTACATGATAGTTTTTTGTTAGTTGACTTTATTGTGATTGATGGGCTTACTGCTTTCAAAATTATGGTGGGTGATGGCGGCTAGTGAACTGTTATCAGATGTGAACTAGATGGAGGCACTGTTATCGGGTGTGAAATAGACCAAAGTGAATTGTTATAGGATGTGAAATAGACCAAAATTGTGGTGGGTGATGGAGGTCAATGAACTGTTATCGAATGTGAAATAAATGGAGGCACTACTATTAGATGTGAAATATACCACCATGGACAAGTACCTCAAGAAACATGTGTGATTCATGTGATTTATTGTGATATTGAGAGATAATATGGTAGTTGGAATGAAAGTTTCTCTTGGAATTTTCCCAATCCCGGGTTATCAATGCCGCCTTTTCTGGGTACTCAAAAAAATATAGCTTACTATGTATATAAATCATAGACATGAAAGTTCACATAACATCAATGATTTGTTGCCCACTTTGTAAGTCTTCACCCTTTGAATTATCAATTTAATGATGGCTATGCTACCTTTTTGCTTTTTTATGTCCTTTACATTGCCGTTTTCATTACTTTCTTCCATTGCTACCATACTTTCCTCCATTTCACCTCTCTTTTTCCCATAATGACCAATTGGTATTATAGACTATGAAATGCCTTCAATTCAAATCTTTAGTACATTTCTCGAACATTGTAATAAAGCACTCAAGGATCTATGGCATCATAAGAGTGTTTTATATGATTGCACCAATGGATGTTAGATGGTTGTGGCTATTCTCTTAAAAAATGATAGTTAATATAGCCATAAACTAGTGTTATGTTTTTATTCATTCTTTATCATGCCACTCTGGGGTTTCTTTTGGATGCGCCATCAAAGTGCAGACTATCCATGGGTTGTTTGTTTCTCCAGTCTTGAAAGTCGGAGTTGCAGAGTTTGATTTTCCAAAGCGGGAGATTCCGACATCGAGAACCTATTTCTTTTATGGGGCTTGAGGGAAGAGTGCCAATCCAATTTAATTCATTTGTAGTGAGATTTGTGTCAGTTCTGAGTTTGGAATAGTTCAAGCATTTTATAAGCATGCCTTTGGCTTGTCCAGCGACTTGTAAGGGAGTGAGGCAGGAATCCTGGAAGATTGCTTTGTTCCTAGAAATCCAAATTTTGCAACAAGTAAATTTAGGGATGGTTATCCAGATTTGGAGCCAGAGTTTCTTTTTCGATAGAGAGAAGGGATAGGTGGATTTCCAATCTTTGAGTAGGCAAGTGGTAGTGCTGAACATCTGCATGGTTATGTTGAGTTCATGGAGCATGTGGTCCCAAACGTTTTTTGAAAATTGACAATCCAGGAATAAATGATCTAATGATTCAGAATTCTTATGGCGTAAAGGGCACCAATGTGGCCTGATGATTCCTCTTTTGATGAGATTGTCTCCAGTGAGTACCTTTCGGTGAGCGAGGGTCCAAATGAAGAAGTTTACCTTGGGAAGTCCAAATGGATTCTCGATCAATTCCCATAGGCTTTTTCTTGAGACTTCATGGCTTTGGAGGGAGATGAAACCCAGGGAAGCAATGTACTTTCCTTTTGGGCCCCAACCATGTTCATCTTTATCCTGGAAATGAGTAGGAGTAAAACCAGTCTAGCTTTCAGTAAGGAGAATTCTGGAAGGTGGTAGATTGGCTGGAATTGATAATTTTTTTCAGCTTTTCTATATGCCGAAGGAGTCCGAGGCGCTAAGATCATTCAATGTTCTAATTCCTTGATGAGCAAGCCAATGAGCTATATATTCGAGGTCTTGATTATTCTGGAGTAGTCTGTTTCCCATTATATTGTCAAAAAAAATATTTATGTCTTTCCCATTTCTGGGAACCCAATAGAGTTCTTGAGAGAAAAAATCCCACGCGGTTCTGCATAAGGACCAAATTGAGGAGCCTTTGGAAACTAGCTTGTCGTCAAGGAATCTGAGATTAGTGTCTGTTAGGTATTTATTCTTTAATAGTTGACTAACCCGATGATGTCTGTTGTGCAGAATTTTCCAAAGGATTTTTCCTCCCATTGCCATGTTTTCCTAGAGAGGATCTCGAACTTGGAGACCACCTGAATGTTTTGGTTGTTTTATGATATTCCAATTAACTAGATGTATTTTGTTCTCATTGCTTTTCCCTCTTATCCATATAAACTCTCTCGTGAGTTTACTAATGTGATCTGACACTCCTTTGGGTGCTAACAGAAGAGAAGATTGATAGATTGGAAGACCTTAAAGGACTGCTTTTACTAAGATCAGTTTTCCAGCTTTGTTGAGCCAATATCCTCCCCATTTCCTTATTTTGGATTTGATTTTGCTTATTGTGTCTTCCCAATTTCCATATTTTGAATGTCCTTGAGTTATTGGGAGGCCCAAATATTTGAATTTATCCCATTGCTTATGGAATTTGATTCCGAGGATTTGGGAAATGTTGGTTGCGGAGATGTTGTTCAGATTCCATCTGTAGACTGCACTCTTGTGGAGGTTGATCTTAGCTCCTGAGGCTTTGCAATACCAAGACATGGTTTGCTTAAAATTTTGGGCTATTATGGAGGATCCCCCTCCCAATAAGAGGGAATCATCGGCGAAGAGGGTGTGGTTGAGGGGCATGGAATTTGGAGCTAAGTTGAGGCCTGGTAGGGATCTTGTTCTGAGGTCAAAGTTCAGATTTCGACTGAGGGAGTCAGCCAAAATTATGTACAAGAAGGATGACAAGGGGAATCCTTGTCGAATTCCACGCGTAGCTTGGAAAAAATTGGTGGGGAAACCATTTACTAAGGGGGAAATCCAGGGA
This sequence comes from Larix kaempferi, assembly GCA_027924585.1. Taxonomy (NCBI): domain Eukaryota; kingdom Viridiplantae; phylum Streptophyta; class Pinopsida; order Pinales; family Pinaceae; genus Larix; species Larix kaempferi. The sequence goes on along the minus strand of BSBM01000289.1, from coordinate 8,974,556 downwards.
CCTTGTATGTAGGCTGAGATCCAGTTTATGAAGGTATCTCCAACACCAAATTTTTTCATGACTTTAAGGAGGAAAGAGTGCTTGACATGATCAAGTGTGTTGGCCATATCGAGTTTGATCAACATACGTTCCTTGCGAGTCTTGCTGGAGTGGATAGCTTCCTGAATGAGAATGACATTGTCAAGGATTTGTCTCCCTTTTAAGAAGCCTCCTTGATTGTCTAAGATGATTTTAGCAAGAAGAGGCTTCATTCTATTTGCCAACATTTTGGAGATTATCTTGTAGGATGAATTACATAATGAAATTGGTCGAAATCTGCCAAAGGAATTGGGATTTGTCTCTTTTGGAATAAGAACGAGGAATGTGGAATTGGTGTAGCCTCTGATCTTTGCTTTTGAGTGGAAATATCTGACCATTCTCATGTAATATTTTCTAATGTACTGCCAACAGGATTTGTAGAAGTGGATTGAGTATCTGTTAGGTCCTGGAGCTTTGTCAGGATTGAAAGACCATATTGCATTGGTGACTTCCTTCTCTGAGAATGGCTTGAGGAGATTAACATTGTCTTCCGCCGTGATGTTCTTCAAAATGTGTTCAAGGAGGATTTGCTCTCCTTCCTCTCCATCGTTGTCCTCCTCCGTGAAGAGTTTTGAGAATTGGTTATACACTGCGATATTGATATTTCCATGTTCTTTGATGGTTGATTTGTTGTCAATTTTGATTTATGAGATGTGGTTAATAGAGTGCCTAGCTTTGGTCTGCTTGTGAAAGTAGGAAGTATTGTTGTTGTTGGCTTTGAGCCAAGTGTTGCGAGATTTTAATCTCCAGAATTGCTCTTCTTTACGGAAGGCTTGGTAAGCTTTGACTTGATGCTTGACCTCTTCATGTAGTGTTGTGTTATCAGTTGGGTGTTCATCCAGCGAGTTTTGAATGGATTCCAATTCATCTACAACCTTCTTTCTGAAGTTAGAGGGTGGGGGGAAATTGGTTTTGTCCCATTCCTTTCAGGATTTTTTGGTGATGATGAGTTTCTGCTCCCAAACAAATCTTGGGGAGACAGATATAGGAGCTCTCCAGATTTTGTCCAATATGTCCCAAAAACTTCTTTGATCTAGCCATTGAGGGTTGAATCTGAAAGGAATCAGACTGAGATCTTCATCTTCTTGAACTTAGAGTAGGATCGGTTTGTGGTCCGAGGCCAAATTTGCCATGATTTTTGAGATAACAGTCTGTCCTTTGGTTAAAAGACTGCTTTGAATGAGGAATCTATCAAGTCAGACCATAATATTTCCTTTACCTAGTCGCTTGTTAGACCAGGTAAATTTTCCTTTCTTGGGTTTGATATCAAGTAGATCCCATGTCTGGATGAGGGCTTCTATTTGAGATTTGAATATGTCCTTTCCGATGAGGCCTCTCTTTTTTTCAGCTGTGGAGAGAGTTATATTCATATCGCCAACTAGAATGAGATTTTGTGGAGTATATGCATCCAAAAAAACTTCCAAAAGCTTCCAACAATCTTTTTTTTTTTAGTATAGGTTAGGAACATATAGATTGAAGAGTGCGATTTGAATGTTGCTTTGGGTATGAGTGAGTTCTGTGAAGATCTAGTGTTGAGTGGAGAAGGATTTGCGTAGCTAGAATTTGTCTGAAGACCAGAGGGTTGCTAAGCCACCGGAGGCCCCTCTAGCGCTGACAGCCATACCTGTGTTCTTCTTCAATTTTCCCTTTCCAATGGTCAAGGTGGCATTTTCATCGAGCTTGGTCTCTTGTAGCATGAGGATGTCTAGCATATCTATTTTTTGGAGGTCTTTAACTGCTTCTATTTTGCTGGGACTGCCCAGCCCTCTGCAGTTCAAAGAGAACAACTTCATTATCTACTATTTTGAGTAGAGGAGGGACCTTCCCCTACTGAGTCTCCCATTTTCTTCCCTGCTATTCTGGCTCTGGTGTTCCTGTTGAATGCCATATCTCATGTTGCTTGAGATCCTTGGATTTTATCATGTTCAGCTTCTTCTTCCCTTAGGTCTTTGCTCAATTTTCGTTCTAGTTTTTTGGATGATCTGCCTATTAGATCTTCCGAATATGCAGGGGGGACCATTGGTTTGGTTTTTGTAATTTCTGCATAGGAGGGAGATAGCGTACCTTTATTCGAATTAGGTCTTTTGGGGCTTGGGGTGATCTGGGGTTGGAGTTCTTTCGGATCTTCTTGGATTTGAGGTTATTCCTAAGATTCTTATTGTTCAAGGATTTCTCCTTCTTCTGGGGATTCGGGGGTTTCCTAGATTTCTGGAATTTCTAAAGCCTTGAATCTATTCTCATTGTTAGTAGCCAGGGATTTTTTATTTTGATAGTCTGCTTTCCTTGAAATTTGACCTTTTGGTAGGGTTTTTTTATCCCGATTTGGAGGTAGGATTTTTTTGAACACCTGTCCATTATTCTTTTTTCCCTCCTGCCTCCGGATCTGCGGGCTTCTTCTTGCAGGATCGAGCAAAATGCCCATATTCGTGGAAATACCTGCATTTAAATGGGATTTGTTCATAATCTAATTCCTGGATGTGAGACCAATCGGCCACATTGAGTTTTATGGCTTCTAGGAGTCCAAGTTCCAGATCTACTTCAACGCAGATTCTTTCACATGAGTATTGATATTTTCGATCAACTTTATCTATGTATTTTCCAAGGGTATTTCCAATAGCTTCTAGTGATTTTGGGTTCCAGCAGTGGAGGGGTAGATGCGGTATTCTCAACCAAACCGGGACTGTGGATGGGATATCTTGGGATGGGTAGAAATATGGATTCCATTTATTTATGTAAATCCCTTACAGCCCCATGCAATATGGGCCAATCCTGAAGTAATTCACGATCTTGTTTTCTTTCAAAGAAGAATGCAAAGAAGCCCTTTCCTACGAAGTAAGATTTTACTTCTTCCGAGATAAAAGGTCTCTAATTTTTCTGAACCCATGTCTCATTGGTTTTCGAAGAGGGTCACTGACCTGTGAACTGGCCAATCAATCCTCGTTCCAATAGATTAAGAGCTATCTTGCAGGGTTTCTCTACCGGCAGCGCGACAGTGGGTATCTCGGTAATATTTTTCACTTTTTTCCCTTGAGATGCAATCAATTTCATGAAATTGGACAGGTCAAAAGGGGGGGAGGGCCTGAGTCTCCTCTCGAGGCCATTGAAGGGAGGGTCGAGCCCTAGCTGCAGGTGGAGCAGCTTCACTCGGATGGCTCGCTCGGGTTCTATCGAAAGGATCACAGCTTGATTGCTCTTCTACCATGAAATTCAAATTTGTCTACATTGATATGTTATGAATATTGGATTTGCCTTAGGAAAACATGCTTACTTTTTCAAGTATTTTTTAACAATTAGTGCATGTTCCAATTTTTTTTGAAATCATCCTTTTAACTCCTTTGCTTCTTTGTTTGAAAGTGAGGTGTTTTGCAAATTAAAAGACTTCATTGTTCTTTTATTTTCGATTTGCATTGTCAAATCTCTTTTGGAAAAACAAAAAAATTATTTTGCTTTGGTGTTATTTTTGGATTTTTTGGGATTGATCGAAAGAATGTATTTTCATATTTTGGTTTGCTTAAGAAGGAAAGTTAAAGAATAGTGTTGCATTTCGGGAAATATTTTGTTTGTCTCAGCGAAAGAATAAATATCTCTCTCCTTCTCATACATAGATCTCATCGAAAGCAAAGTTTGCATCTCATTTAGTTTTCATGCATGATATTGGGATGTGTCCACACTTCATCAATCCACTTCACCATCTAAGATAAAATCAAGCGCTAGTTTAAGTTAAAATCTTTAGGAACTTGAGTGATAGGTTAGAGACGTGTTCTGACGTCTTTAAGCATAGGAGGTGTCATTCTTTTCCTGCACTGCATCTCGGGGGCTTGTATTTCTTCCATGTACTAGTCGGTATATCGAACGACCTTTCACGTACTTAATGGTATATAGAAAGGTTCTTCACGTACTCGACGGTATATAGGAAGGCTCCTGTCAAATATATGTGCATTAGACAACACTACTATGGATTGGAGCTCCCACGTACCTTGCGTGTATCGGGAGACCCCACTAGGATCTCGATACCATATGAGTCAACCGTTGGCCATCTTGACGTTGCAATGCACCGAGAACAACACTCGGGGAGCTACTATGCACGTGATGTTAGGTAGTCAGGTAATATAGTCAGGAGTATGGTCCTAATCCTCCCCGGTTAGTGATCTGAAAGATTGGGCCGAGTATTACTATTGGACCCTACGGTATATCGTGAGTTGCGACACTTGACACTCTTATGAGAATCCAACTTTTCATCCCACTTGTTACACAAGTATGCTTGCGGCCTTTAGCTTGATTAGGACTTGAAGTGTGTATTTTGATTAGAATACTTTTAGGGATATATTTTCATCATACACTCTAGTTGATCAACCTTTAAGTAGGTCTCCCATAATATAAAATTTGCCACCTGAATATCCCCCCATCGAGGAGGAAAGCACAAAGGAAAATATAGACCAACCCACCTCATCTGGTTCACATGAAGAAGGAATTCCAGTTACTGAATCAGGAGGGAATTATTCTCCTCCCGTAAATCCACCTATCATCGATTTCATGGGACCATTGGTGGTAGAACAACCTTCTTTGCATGATACATATTTTCACCATTCAGTTGAAGGACACCTCAGAGCTGTCGATTGGATATTTACTCGACCTCTAGATGACCCAATAATGACTGCTTTCGGTCCAACTACTTCATTTTTGGGAACTTCCTTATGGCAAGTTATTTCTGATTTTGGTTCACCATCGACTGTGGATACAAATCCACCTCTGTGTCCTACTAGATTCGTCTCGAACAAGGAATTTTTTGGACCCCTCCAAGATACTGTATCTCTCTTACGGATACTTGGAGAACATATAAGGCGTCGAGGTTTTCCTTTACCGTCCAATTCAGAAGTAGTAAATCCCGAATACCATTCTCCCATTTATTCTTTTACTCTTTCTTCGCCAGGAATGTTTGGTCCCAACATGACCTCCTACGAACCAGACCAACCATCTTTTCCACCTGTATCGTATCAAAATCAATTGATCAGTTCTAGACTTCCTTTGACCTCAATGACTGGGGGGAAACCTTCAACCAATGTTAACTTTGTAACTGGAACACAATATTCAAGGCAAAGTATAATTAGAGGCCAACCTCTAGTTAGTGGTCAAAATATGACCATGGGGCAACCTGTGGTCAGTGGTCAAAATATTACTATGGGGGAAACTTGATTGGTAGTCAAAACCTAACCGGGGGGAAACCTCTAGTTAGTAGATGAAATGTAACTAGGGGACAACCTCTAGTTAGTGGAAAAAATGTAATTGGAGGGGAACCTTTATTTACTACTTACAGTATGACTGGAGGTCCACCTCCAGCAATGGGACAACCTTCGTGGGGACATCATACATGGGGCCCATCTACTTGGGGTCATCCTGCATGGGGTTACACATATCAAGGTAATTAGAATATGGAAATGATTCGACTCTACCAAACTAATCACAAAAACTTTTATCCTAGAGTACCTTACCCTAGAAATATGAACACCCCTGTACTAAACACCAATATAATTTTTTAAGCAACTAATACGACAGTGACAACTTAATTACATTCGTATCCCCTATCATTAATGGTTAGATTAGACTTTTGATGCAACACTTTTTAAAGCAATGCAATGTATGGAATATGTAATAATGGAATGTCAGGTTAGAAGTGTGATGTAGTACTATTTCCTTGAGACGATACTGACAGTTTGCTTCTTTGCTGCTCAAGGGAGTCCTATGAGGGACCCCAAAGCTTACTTAGCTATAATGCTAAAACATTGGACCCATTCTCTGTGCAGACAACAGGTAAGAATTTTCATGATTGCAATAAATTCCAAATAACGTGAGTTCAACTTCATCATATAAAAATAAAATAGAATCAATAGAGGCTATTGCAAATGTATAAGCATACAGGTACAATTTACGTGCTTGCTCTTCAACTTTCCAAGGTTCGTCTTTTATCAATTTAATAAATATCCTCACTGTAGTTGTCATTATACTTAGCTGGTTCTGTTGTCGTCATTGTGCTAGCTGCTTTGTCGTCGTCATTGTACTAGCTGCATGGTTGTCATCATTGTGCTAACTGCTTTGTTGTCGTCATTGTATTAGTAGTACTAGGATAATATCGTACCAAAAGTGGATAGGAATCCAAAGAACTTATTGTTCCAAGAAACCAAACTATATGTGATAGCATATTTGTATGTGAGTTTTATACAACACTTTTAATTAACTTTAAAGACTTATGGTTAACCATTCCTATTCTCTACTATAATTATTTAGGTCTTAATAATAAAAAATTAGTCCTTCCCAAGGACTAGGCATTTGTAACAATAAATAATAAACATTTACACAATAGATTAACTATTAATTCAACTTAAAACTTTGAACTATTAACTATTATTCCAAATTGTGGTCTATTCAAGTCCTATGTATATAGTTATATAACTATATCGATTTTTGGTTTATTATCCACATTAGAGATTCATATCGTAACTCAATGTAATAAAGAGCAAACGTTTGATTATCCCTAAACTATATAAATGGTTTGTAATTCGTTATTACATTGTATTATATCGAAACTATAATCATAATGTGCAATAATATAGTGAATTCTTTGCATAGTGGTTCTAACACCGTGGCGAATTTAATGCAGGGTTTGGGAGTCACGTCGAGGATTTTGACAGGCATTTAAACTGAAACTTGGTAGGTTGCTGGTTCATTTAATAGCACCGGTCTCGAGCTGTGGTAGACATCATATATTGATCTTGAATTAAAGGCTCGATGTCGTGTCTATGCTAAGTTGGATGTCCATTGTTCCAGGTAGACATGATTGTCTCCAAAGCTCGTCGATGTATAGGATTAATACACCACGCGTTAGTTGTGCATGCTTCAGTGTGTGCCATGGTGGCATTGTCAAACTGTAAGGTGGATTGAGTATTTATTGCATACGTTGTTTGTACCAAGGCTTAGTTTGCTGGCAATGTGGAGACCGTTGATGGTGATGAATCTAAACCGTCGGATGAAACCCTAATACACTTTGTGGAAAAGAGTTAAGACTCGGTAATAGATTCACTATGCTATTGTTTCGGCTGGGGTGGCCGATAGGCTGCCGAAGTCTGGGTAGGAATTTTGCAAGGGTTTCAAACCCGAGACCTTCTCCTTAAGTTGACGTTGCAGGTTTTTCTTACTGTAACGATGAAGTATTTTTGAAAAGCTAGACTCTCTGGTTCGAAGGTTATAGTTTTTATGTTTTAATACCTTAGAGATAAACAAGAGTGGAATGTGAGAATGTACAGAGTTTGGGCGTGAATAATGGCTCCTTGTCATTTGTGACAATGTCCTTGCCAAGCTATGGAGGTAAGCTTTCGTTTTTAGCAAAGTTATTTGCATTTCAAAAATCGGTTTATAAAAGTATCAGATGTCTAACTCAGGTTTAATGTCAGTTGCAGGGTGTTAATAGGAAGTCTGGCTAGGGTATTGCGAAAGGGAAGCCTCACACTCTTACCCGGTAAGCTTCAGGTCTTCCATACCCTCGTAGTGCCCTTCGTCTGTGTCGTGGCTCTGTCATTGAAGGTGGATTGGAAAGTCTTCGAAACACGAATGTTAACAATGATACTTCGGTGTTGTATTTTGCAAACTTATTGTTTGTCGACTGGAGATTTAACTCGTCGATTTGAATATTCGGCTCTTTTGCCTATTGGGAAATTTTGGGATAAACCCTGTGTAACTTCGTTTCTTTGTTTAAAGACATAATATAGCATTGCTCGGGCTTCGTCTTTGTTTTAGAAGTTAAGCTGTGGTAAAGTTGAGGTTTTTATGAGATTTGACTTGTATTTTCGAAATGTTTGTGACTGTAAGACAGAGAGCCGAGGGCTCAATCTGTGTATAAGAATAATACTCCTTTTGTAATACATTGTATGATTTAAAACGTTTGTATAGCTATTTGGTTTGTTAGCTTGGAAACTGTAAGTTGATGTTAAAAAATCGTATTCATGCTTAAGGGTTACTACGATGTTTATCGAGCTAGATTAGGGTTTGGATAATTTGTTAATGAGTAAGGGCTCTGTGTAAATAAGCTTCAACGTTAAGATGATGAACCCTTCGTATAAGTCTGTGTGGTTTGATTTAAAACTGTGGATTGATAAAGTGTATTCTTATTCGTTGATGTTTGAACAATAGAGTAGAAAGTTGAACCGATAACTCAGTAACATTTTGCAAGGAAAACGAATAGGGTTAAACCCTAATTCATGTTTTGTTGAAGTGATAAACTAATCGTTTGTTTAAGATACTAGCTTGGTTTCGATCTCAGGTTTGAAGAGAGTGTAGAGTTTTGTTATGAACAATATGAATCTAGCTAGGGTTTTCCTTTGATACAAAACTCAGAGTTACAATAATTACATCCAATGTTAGCAGATCCAAAGAAAGAATAAATATATGGTAATATTAACTGTGTTTAGTAAATTCTTATCATTTGTACATTTCTAGATGAAACAACAGTACTATAGAAAATGAAAGAAATATGAATACATAGTGCAGAAATTCATGAAGACTGCGTAAACTATAATTATGTCTATAAAATAATTTCCTATACATAAAATAGCTAGTGTAGTAATTAAAATGAAAATGTGTGTGAGTGAAAAATATGCATATAATATCTGGGTGAAAATCTATTGTTTTCCAGCTTATTATCAAGAATATTTTTATTCAATGTTAACAGTCTTAAAACCATGTACATTGTATAATTCATCTACCTTTCATGGATATAATGTATGCATTTGTAGGATGACTGCAAGAATTATGTAATTGACTGATTATTATAAAAATGCGAAAATATTATATATATTAATATTATACAGATGCTCTACAATTAGTTAACTTAAGAACAGAGACTGATGCATACCCGATTATTATCTAGCTATCGAATTCAATGGCACAATTTGCCTATCTTCTATCCTATTTTAATTTGCATATCTCTACTAGAGTACGATGCTGCCAAATAGCATGTGGAAAAATGGGGATATTGATTTATCAATTCATCTTCGCCATTAAACTTAAACATTCAGACTTAGAACAATTCTAGGATTAGATTTTTCTTTCAAAACAAAAACACAGAAAATACTATTAAAACATAACAGAAATTTAATAAGAAGAAATTGTAGAACTTGATTAAACCTGTAGGGCAACAAACAACTCAGGAAGACCATTCCACCCAACCAAACTCCTGAAAATAGTCAAATACTATCTTAGGACCCCCGAGCTTGTTCGCTGAACCACCAGGAGGAAGAAGCTTTAGGAATATGGGCTTCTTCTTGTAGTAGTAATCTTCTGAATCTTCAATAGGTAGCAGTCCAAAAGACTTGCTCCTGCAACTTTGTTTCTCTTCAATAATAAGTAAAAACTCAGTTTTCAATCACCACTAATCTCCCTTATTCGAATCTCTCTTGAAATCACTTGATTTGCAAGAGGAAAACATTCTACAGAAATGTTGATTAAGGGCTGCCTGCCCAATTCGAATTTGCCTTTATAGGCTGCCTAGGCCTTTTTAGATGTTACTGGGTCATTAAATGAGCTGCCTGCTCACTCCCTCCACCTGGGGGATAATGCCCTATTTAAGGGGAAGTTGTCCCATAACCAACAGTTAGTGGTGTGATGTAACTGGTGCCATGTGTCCATTCCTTCCAACAACTTCCATTCCTCCTAGTGGGTCAGTGAACACTCATTCAACAGTCCTTTTGAGTGTTTGTCTCCTAATTAATTTATTTAAATAATAATATTCAGTAATTACATTCATCCATGATCAAAACTGATCATAATTACAAAACTTGTAATTAAATTTAACATAAAGTATTTTTGCAAATAAATAATAATGTTCAGAAATTTGGGTAGGTGACATACACCCCCCCTTAAGTCTCAACATCGTCCTCGATGTTGGCTAGTCACTCATTGAGTGTTCTTGAAATAGAGTTCGGTATGCTGCCCGCATACTACTCTCCAACTCCCAGGTTGCCTCTTCTGGGATAAGGTGCTTCCACTGCACCTTCACTTGCCCAATGCTGCGATTCCGGAGATTAGTTTCCCTCCTTCCGAGGATACAATCCGGTTCCACCGGATAATCTTCGTCTTGTCCCACCTTCAATCTCTACCATGGAGATTTGATGGTCTGCTTGCCTATTGTCAAGTGCTGCGTTAATTCTTGGCATCTCCCTTGCTACGTCTCCAACAGTAGGTTCAGTCTGAACAGAGTTGATGTTGTTTGTCTTCCGCTTTCGTAAGTTATGATGCATAATGAGGGCCTTGACATTCGAAACATTTAATATGTGTCTTTGGCTCACTGGTCTTGACAGTATTCGATGCATTTTTCAGTGCTGTAGAATTCTGCTGTGAATTATTTCTGAAATTATTTCCTTGGAAATTTCGATTCTGAAAATTTTTCCTTTGGAATCCGGAATTCCCACTGAATTTGAAATTTTTCTTCTTCTGTTCAAAATTGTTGGGCTTATGATTTTTCCAAGTAGACATACCCTCTCTCTTCCGATTTGTATCATAACAGAAGACTTCCTTCCTCATAGCCTCCTCTAATGTTTTAGGGCTGTCATACTCAATTCTGTCTTTAATGCTGAAAGGTAAACAACTTAAGTACCTTTGAATTTTTGGTTTTTCTTCTATGAAGTAGGGTACATATCTCAGTAAGTTTAGAAACTTACTGTTTAGTTCCTTCATGTTCATACCTCCCAGCTTCAAATCGTAAAACTCTTTAGATTTTTCTTCATAGTACTGTTCAGATAGATACTTCTTTTTGAAATATCGTTTGAAAGCACTCCAGCTTACATCTTTATCCTTAATGCCCTTTACCCTTTTGACATCTTGCCACCATATATCTGCTTTTTCGGTTAAGTTATATATGGCCATTTTTGCTTTTAAGAACTCCGAATAGTTGTAGATGTGGAAGTATTTCTTCATCCCTGACAGCCAAGATTCATTTGTCTCGCCTTTCTCAGTTTCTCCATTGAAAGCTAGAGGCCTTATCTTCTTGAATTCTCCAGAAATCTGCTCATATTCTTTTTTATTTTTCTTTCTTGGTTTGCAATCTTCTTCACTGCTGTCACTAATGTAATTTTGTTTCTTTTTGCATTCTGTAATAGCATCTCCAAATGAGGTTGAACTATCTTTTACTTTACTGTATTTGATGTTCTAATTTTTATCAATGTGAGGCATGTCCTCTACCTTGGAAATATCCTCATCGTTTTTCCCTTGTTCTTCTATTTGGCTGTGTTCAAACAGCACTTGATTCAGTTGTTCTTGTGCTTGCAGAATCCTTTCATCATCTAATTTCACATATCTGATTTATGCTTTTAAATCTTGAAAGGCACGTAACAGTTCCGTCGAACTGTTATTTATTTCCCCGTGACCTTCCTCCACATAATGCTGTCCCGAACTGTGACTGTTTGGCTGAAATCTGTCACTTAAATGTTCAGCTGAGTTCTCCATACCTGTAATTGAAAATGATTTCTGAAGAGAACATAATAATAAAATTTTCAAGTTAGTACAATTTTTTTTTTTTTTTTTGCTGTATATAAAAATTTCTACTATGTGTTTGGACCTAAATCAGTCCTAGAGTTTGAACCTGGCTCTGATACCACATGTAACATCCCATATTTTCGTAAAAATTTAATTTTTTTATTAAACGGCAATATTAGCTTAATTTATAATAATTTATAAATGCGGAAGATAACAATTGCTGAATGTAACAATGTTAACTGACCACTGTTTGTACTAAATACCAATATAATTTCTGAAGAAACTAATACGACAGTGACATCTTAATTACATTCGTATCCCTATCATTAAGATAGTCAAATGCATGGTTAGATTAGACTTTTGATGCGACACTTTTTAAAGCAATGCAATGTATGAAATATGTCATAATGGAATGTCAGGTTAGAAGTGTGATGTAGTACTATTTCCTTGAGACGATACTGACAGTTTGCTTCTTTGCTACTCAAGGGAGTCCTATGAGGGACCCCGAAGCTTACTTAGCTATAATGCTAAAACATTGGACCTATTCTCTGTGCAGACAACAGGTAAAAAGTTTCATGATTGCAATAAATTCCAAATAGCGTGAGTTCAACTTCATCGTATAAAAATAAAATAGAATCAATAGAGGCTGTTGCAAATGTATAAGCATACAAGTACAGTTTACGTGCTTGCTCTTCAACTTTCCAAGGTTCGTCTTTTATCAATTTAATAAATATCGTCACTGTAGTCGTCATTATACTTAGCTGGTTCTGTTGTCGTCATTGTGCTAGCTGCTTTGTCGTCGTCATTGTACTAGCTACTTGGTTGTCGTCATTGTGCTAACTGCTTTGTTGTCGTCATTGTATTAGTAGTACTAGGTTAATACCGTACCAAAAGTGGATAGGAATCCGGAGAAATTATTGTTCCAAGAAACCAAACTATATGTGATAGCATATTTGTATGTGAGTTTTATACAACACTTTTAATTAACTTTAAAGACTTATGGTTAACCATTCCATTCTCTACTATAATTCTTTAGGTCTTAATAATAAAAAATTAGTCCTTCCCAAGGACTAGGCATTTGTAACAATGAATAATAAATATTTACACAATAGATCAACTATTAATTCAACTTAAAACTTTGAACTATTAACTATTATTCCAAATTGTGGTCTATTCAAGTCCTATGTATATAGTTATATAACTATATCGATTTTTGGTTTATTATCCACATTAGAGATTCATATCGTAACTCAATGCAATAAAGAGCAAACGTTTGATTATCCCTAAACTATATAAATGGTTTGTAATTCGTTATTACATTGTATTATATCGAAACTATAATCATAATGTGCAATAATATAGTGAATTCTTTGCATAGTGGTTCTAACACCGTGGCAAATTTAATGCAGGGTTTGGGAGTCACGTTGAGGATTTTGACAGGCATTTAAAATGAAACTTGGTAGGTTGTTGGTTCAATTAATAGCGCCGGTCTCGAGCTGTGGTAGATATCATATATTGATCCTGAATTAAAGGCTCGGTGTCATGTCTATGCTGAGTTGGATGTCCATTGTTCCAGGTAGACATGATTATCTCCAAAGCTCGTCGATGTATAGGATTAATACAACACGCGTTAGTTGTGCATGCTTCAGTGTGTGCCATGGTGGCGTTGTCAAATTGTAAGGTAGGTTGAGTATTTATTGCAGACGTTGTTTGTACCAAGGCTTAGTTTGCTGGCAATGTGGAGACCGTCGATGGTGATGAATCTAAACCGTCGGATGAAACCCTAATACACTTCGTGGAAAAGAGTTAAGACTTGGTAATTGATTCACTACGCTATTGTTTCGGCTGGGGTGGCCGACAGGCTGCCGAAGTTTGGGTAGGAATTCTGCAAGGGTTTCGAACACGAGACATTCTCCTTAAGTTGACGTTGCACGTTTTTCTTACTGTAACGATGAAGTATTTTTGAAAAGCTAGACTCTCTGGTTCAAAGGTTATAGTTTTTATGTTTTAATACCTCAGAGATAAACAAGAGTGGAATGTGAGAATGTACAGAGTTTGGGCGTGAATAATGGCTCCTTGGTGTCATTCGTGACAATGTCCTCGTCAAGCTATGGAGGTAAGCTTTCGTTTTTAGCAAAGCTATTTGCATTTCAAAAATCGGTTTATAAAAGTATCAGATGTCTAACTCAGGTTTAATGTCAGTTGCAGGGTGTTAATAGGAAGTCTGGCTAGGGTATGGCGAAAGGGAAGCCTCGCACTCTTACCCGGTAAGCTTCGGGTCTTCCATACCCTCGTAGTGCCCTTCGTCTGTGCCGTGGCTCTGTCATTGAAGGTGGTTTGGAAAGTCTTCGAAACACGAATGTTAACAGTGATACTTCGGTGTTGTATTTTTAAAAATTATTGTTTGTCGACTGGAGATTTAACTCGTCGATTTGAATATTCGGCTCTTCTTCCTATTGGGAAATTTTGGGATAAACCCCGTGTAACTTCGTTTCTTTGTTTAAAGACATAATATAGCATTGCTCGGGCTTCGTCTTTGTTTTAGAAGTTAGGCTGTGGTAAAGTTGAGGTTTTTATGAGATTCGACTTGTATTTGCGAAATGTTTGTGACTGTAAGACAGAGAGCCGAGGGCTCAATCTGTGTATAAGAATAATACTCCTTTTGTAATACATTGTATGATTTAAAATGTTTGTATAGCTATTTGGTTTGTTAGCTTGGAAACTGTAAGTTGATGTTAAAAAATCGTATTCATGCTTAAGGGTTACTACGATGTTTATCGAGCTAGATTAGGGTTTGGATAATTTGTTAATGAATAAGGGATCTGTGTAAATAAGCTTCAACGTTAAGATGTTGAACCCTTCGTATAAGTATGTGTGGATTGATAAAGTGTATTCTTATTCGTTGATGTTTGAACAATAGAGTAGAAAGTTGAACCGATAACTCAATAACATTTTGCAAGGAAAACAAATAGGGTTAAACCCTAATTCGTGTTTTGTTGAAGTGATAAACTAATCATTTGTTTAAGATACTAGCTTGGTTTCGATCTCAGGTTTGAAGAGAGTGTAGAGTTTTGTTATGAACAATATGAATCTAGCTAGGGTTTTCCTTTGATACAAAACTCAGAGTTACAATAATTACATCCAATGTTAGCATATCCAAAGAAAGAATAAATATATGGTAATATTAATTGTGTTTAGTAAATTCTTATCATTTGTACATTTCTAGAAAATGAAAGAAATATGAATACATAGTGCAGAAATACATGAAGACTACGTAAATTGTAATTCTGTCTATAAATAATTTCCTATACATAAAATGCTAGTGTAGTAATTAAAATGAAAATTTGTGTGAGTGAAAAATATGCATATGATATCTGGGTGAAAAACTATTGTTTTCCAGCTTATTATCAAGAATATTTGTATTCAATGTTAACAGTCTTAAAACCATGTACAGTGTATAATTCATCTACCTTTCATGGATATAATTTATGCGTTTGTAGGATGATTGCAAGAATTATGTAATTGACTGATTATTATAAAAATGCGAAAATATTATATATATTAATATTATACAGACCCTCTATAATTAGTTAACTTAAGAATGGAGACTGATGCATACCATATTATTATCTAGCTATTGAATTCAATGGCACAATTTGCCTATCTTCTATCCTATTTTAATTTGCATATCTCTACTAGAGTACGATGCTGCCAAATAGCATGTGGAAAAATGAGGATATTGATTTATCAATTCATCTTCGCCATTAAACTTAAACATTCAGACTTAGAACAATTCTAGGATTAGATTTTTCTTTCAAAACAAAAACACAAAATACTGTTAAAACATAACGAAAATTTAATAAGAGGAAATTGTAGAACCTGATTAAACCTGTAGGGCAACAAACAACTCAGGAAGACCGTTCCACCCAACCAAACTCCTGAAAACAGTCAAATACTGTCTTAGGAACCCCGAGCCTGTTCGCTGAACCACCAGGAGGAAGAAGCCTCAGGAATATGGGCTTCTTCTTGTAGTAGTAATCTTTTGAATCTTCAATAGGTAGCAGTCCAAAAGACTTGCTCCTGCAACTCTGTTTCTCTTCAATAATAGGTAAAAACTCAGTTTTCAATCACCACTAATCTCCCTTATTCGAATCTCTCTTGAATTCACCTGATTTGCAAGAGGAAAACATTCTGCAGAAATGTTGATTAAGGGCTGCCTGCCCAATTCAAATTTTCCTTTATAGGCTGCCTAGGCCTTTTTAGATGTTACTGGGTCATTAAGTGAGCTTCCTGCTCACTCCCTCCACCTGGGGGATAATGCCCTATTTAAGGGGAAGTTGTCCCATAACCAACAGTTAGTGGTGTGATGTAACTGGTGCCATGTGTCCCATTCCTTCCAACAACTTCCATTCCTCCTAGTGGGTTAGTGAACACTCATTCAATAGTCCTCCTGAGTGTTTGTCTCCTAATTAATTTATTTAAATAATAATATTCAGTAATTACATTCATCCATGATCAAAACTGATCATAATTACAAAACTTGTAATTAAATTTAACATAAAGTATTTTTGCAAATAAATAATAATGTTCAGAAATTTGGGTAGGTGACAACCCCATGGGGACAACAGAACTTTCTGTCGTTTGGACCCCCAGCCGGCGACCCACCCCCACCCCCACCACCTGTCCCACCTCCACCTCCACTACTTATCCCACCTCCACCCCCACCATCTAGAAAACCCCCCTATTCTGTAGGACCTCCTCATTCAGGAGGAAACCCACCACCGGGCCAACCTCCTAACATGGGAGGACCTCCACCATATAGCCAACCCTCCATGGGAGGACCACCGCCATATATGGATACACCTTATGATCAATCAATTTATGGTCCTACTGGTACCCAAATGTAGTATCAATATTACCAGTATCCGCAGCCAAACCGACAGTTGACATTTATGGCTATAGTAGATCTCTTGGACATGTCTCGTTTGATGAACGATCCTATTGAACATGGCATGAACTGGCCACCCATTCCTGTGAAGATACCATCATACATACCCAAATTGGATGGAAAACCCGGTGAGGATCCCAAAACCACATAATGACATATCATTTGTGGTGTTCCTCGAACTCTTTAATGGATGATTCTATACATTTGAGGTTGTTTCAGAGAACCCTCACCAACACGACTGCCAAATAGTATATTGAATTGCCACCACATTCTTTCGTGGACTTTCGATCTTTGGATATGGCATTTCTTACGCATTTTCAATTACCAATCCACTATGAAATTGGCATGAATATTTTAACCTTGCTCTGACAATCTACCTCCACTCATATTTTTGATCATATTCATGAATGGAGGAGAAGACATCGGCTAATTAAGGCTCCCATTCAAGATCAATTATTGGATGATTGGTTCACCAAATCACTATTACCTATCATAGCAAAAGATGTCTCCATGGGTAGGGAAGTTACGAAGGAACAAGCCATTGCACGTGCCCAATACTTAGACTTAGTCTACTCTTAATCTTGTACTTTATATGACATAATTTCCAACGCCCCTCGCCCCACCCACGACCCAACCAAACCAACTACGGGATCACATGTGGATGACATAATTGATTCCGTTAAAACCAACTTGCCACCCAATCAATTTGATCACAAAACCACATGGCTCCAAATCCAACTCAGTCACAGGCTGGTAATAACACCAACCATTCACCTAGTCCTGCTCCCACCGTGGAGGTGAATTCAGTCCAATGTGATTCATCTCAAAAATCTGGTGGTAAGAACAAAAATCAAGGTAAATAAAAAAAAATATTCGAACCAACAAGAACAAAAAACCAATCAAGACACCATTGATGCCAAACCAAAACGAAAGGATAAATATCCATGTTTACTATGCGGTGATGACCACTTCATGAAAGAATGTCCCCATCGTGAAGAAGTCCAAAAGTTCCTTGAAGGAAAACCTCAACCCGCAGTTTTAACCAACCCCTTCCCAACACAAAAACAACATATGGTTACACAACAACAAACTTCCTCGCAAGGGGAAACATCCACGACCACTCATGTTCTCATGATGCGTAGTGAAATGGTTAATTTATCTACTAGGGCACACAAACACGATTCTGTTCCAGAAAAAGAATATAATGGAGGTAATGCTGAAAAATGCTCCACATCCATGTCCACTGCCCCTCTTATACAAGGTCCTTTGACAATATACAAACCTATATCATATGCAGCATTGCAACCACCTAAAAGCACAATTCGAAAGGCGATTTTCAATCCCAACGCCCGGGTCGCTCAGAACTACAACATTGTGGAAGATATGGCCCAGGCACCATCTGCTATGTTGACCCTTGAAGTCTTACAAAACTATCCTAATTAGCGTAAGACTCCGCTATATGTTATTGGAGCAGTGGATCCAAAATCATCTTACATCATCATGTTTAGACTGGAATACTTTAAGTCGAGGCTTTCCCATCAACTGGTGTTTCAAATCATCACCAATGTCATTGGGAAAAATATCCATCGTACTGTTCTAGATGAAGGATCCTCTACTTCTGTTATGTCTTTGTCCTGCTGGAGAGCCATCGGCTCTCCTGAATTGAACCGTTACCCTACCACTTTGAAATCGTTTGACGGATGCAGATTCCAACCACAAGGGATTTTACAATCCTTAGCTGTTGAATTGGGAGGTAAGACTATTTCAATTAACATGGAAGTGGTCATAGCGTCCTTGGAATACAACTTATTACTTGGTCGAAACTGGTTTTACGCCATGACTGCGGTCACATTCTCCATCTTCCGCATTGTGTAGTTTCCCCATCAAAGGAAAATTGTCACCATCGACCAATTAGATTTTTGTACACTTGACACCACAACTCATCCCATGGATAATGTCCCTCTTTTAGGGAAGCCTTTGAAAATATTTGAGAGAGTGGGGGTAGGAATCCTCAAAGACTCATCCTTGATGGGAGTCTTTCTAACACCTGATCCCCCATCACAAATTGCCACGGTGAACATGATATCATCCATGGCCCCACATTCCTCCAACTCAGCTGATCCTTGGATTGTTCCCAATTATATTGACGTTGATTCGATTGGAGATCAAATGCCTCTTAGTCCAGTCGAGGCTACTTATAATTCCATCCAACCGACGTCAAACTCACCTGATGACCATAACCCGTTGGCATCAGACCCATTTTCTCTGTCGTCTTGGTTAAACTCATCCTCGCCATCACTAGATTTTCTCCTCTAGAAATTTCCCTCTGATGAATCCATTATGGAGATTATGAGCTTGGATGAGCTTCCCTAGGAAGACCATCACCATCGATCGTCCCTCCTCCCGCCTTTAGATGCGGTAAAGAATGATATTCAAACTATTATTTCACCAGATTTCATTCCAAACCCTCAATCTCCCATTCTCACACAGGATACGGTAATCGAGGGGAATTTGGAAAACATTACGCCTACCACTGCTATTGACATCTCGGTGAAACCTAGTGTCGTGGATCATATTCATATTGGCCAAACATGTTCTTTTGGAGAAATCAAAACTTATACGGCCTTATTTAAACAATTTCGCGACGTATTCAAATGGAGCTATGAAGAAATTTCTGAGATTGATCTGGCTATCATTGTCCATGAGATCAAAACTTATCCCGAGGCAAAACCTGTTCAACAAAAACTTTGTCCATTACATCCTCGAAACACTGCAGCTATTAAAGCAGAAATTGAAAAGATATTGAAAGCTGGCTTCATTTATCCTATCCCCTTGACAGATTGGGTCTCTAACATCGTTCCTGTTACAAAAAAGCAAGGAACTATTAGAGTATGTGTCGATTACAAGGATTCAAATAAGGCTTGTCCCAAGGACAATTACCCTACCTCGTTCATCGACCGGATTATCGACAACTGTACCAGTAGTGTCATATTTTCCTTCATGGATGGCTTCTCCGGCTATAATTAGATCGATATCCACTGAGCTGACCAACACAAGACTGCTTTCATCTACCCATGGGGCACATTTTACTATCGCAAATTACCCTTTGGCCTAAAAAATGATGGTGCCACATTCCAACAGGCTATGTCGTATGCCTCTCATGACATTAAGGATTTCGTGGATCCCTACCTTGATGATTTGCCAGTCCATTCAAATCATCATGATTTTTACATCGACCATTTGATGGCAATTTTCCCCAGATGTCGATGCTATAATATCTTCCTAAATCCTCACAAGTGCATATTATGTGTTGAGTCTGGACGCCTGCTTGGCTTCATTGTCTCAAAATATGGGATTCATATCGATCCACTGAAGGTAGAGGCTATTCTATCCCTACCCCCACCAACAAATATCACTGAACTTCAAAGTTTGCAAGGGAAGGAAAACTACTTGCGTCGTTTCATGTGTAACTACGCGGAGAAGACACAAGGTTATATGTGGTTGTTAAAAAAGGGAGTTCCTTTTGTTTGGGATGACTACACGCAAAGCACATTTGATAATCTCAAACACGCCATTACAAACATACCTGTATTACAACCACTTGATTATACCAAGGATTATCTCCTTTATCTTGTTGCCTCCACATCCACGATTGGTATGGTGCTTGTGAAGGAAGATAGTAACAGGAAAGAACATGTGATTTATTACCTAAGTAAGAGTCTCTCCAACTATGAACAATGTTATTCACATGTTGAGAAGTTGGCTCTGGCAGTTGTTATATCTTTCCAGAGATTCTGTCACTACATTTTGATCCGCACAACTATTATTATCGCCAATTCAAACCCCATGTACCATGTCCTAACCCGTCAAGTAATGGAGGGAAAATACTCACGTTGGATTGTAATTCTTCAAGAATTCGACCTACTATTTGAGAAAGCAAAAGCAAACAAATAATTTGTATTTGCAGAACTTATTTGAGAACTTCCCCGTGCTACTCAAGAAGCTAATCCCATCGACTCTCTTTCCGATGATTCATTGTTATCGATCATCACATATGATCCATGGTATGGAGATATTACATTATATCTCCAAACCCAATGCTTTAGGCCTCAGTTGTCTTGTGATGAACGTCCTCATATTCGCCATCATGCAAAATACTATCTAATAATCGGTGACACCCTATATCATTGTGGTATTGACTCCATTTTACGACGCTATTTAACCCACAACGAGGCCGATCATATCTTGAATGATTGCCACTCCATGGCATGTGGCGGTCACCTCTTTGGGATGGCTATAGCCCATAAAATTTTACACGTTGGATACTTTTGGGATGGCTATAGCCCATAAAATTTTACACGCTGGATACTTCTGGCCATCAATTTTTAAAGATTGTATGGAAGTCGTTAAGAAGTGTTCTCCCTACCGGTTTTTTCATTCTAAACAACGCACCCATCCTACTCCTTTACACCCAGTTATTGTCGTCAGCCCCTTTGCAAAATGAGGCATCGATTTCATCGACTATAAGCCTACCTCGACCGGGGGGAATGGCTATGCTATTGCAACTGTAGATTACTTAACAAAATGGGGCCTACATCGTGAAAATGTGGAGTCTTGATGTAGGGCTCATGACTAAGGGCAGGTAAGTTTGAGTCCATGTGGCATGGGCCCTACATCGTGAAGCATGTCTTAGAAAAGGGGGCCTACGAGTTGGTCGATTATGATGGGATACCTTTGGGGGAGACTAGAAATGGGCTCTACCTTAAAGGGTACTATGCTTAGGGAAATCCTGCATAAGTACCTCGTACATTTTGTATATAATGTGTGTTTGATATGGTGTGTAGTTTTCTTTCCTCTCATAGGTTAGGCTATCATCTCCACTATGACTGCTTATACCATGTTCTGCGTGAATGCACAGATGACAACCTATTATGGATTCGTGGACAGTGCTAGCCGAGACACTCGAAACCTTGCTTTGGATGCTTGGGTACTGTATTCCCCTGCCGATGAACTTATAAGTCTGGGAGGAGTTTTCCTAGGTCCTGCAGCTAATAATATCGCAGAATATCACGTGGTGATTGTATTGCTAACTGATGCCTCTTCCCATGGTGTGGAACACATTCTCGTCCATTCGGATTCTAAACTTGTGGTATCCCATTTAAACTGAGTCTATGTCATTCGTGACCCTACACTACTCTGTTTGTTTTGACTAGTACGTCTCTTGGAGAGATCGTTTGAGTTTATTCAATATCAACACATCCCAAGACACATGAACACGGTTGTTGATTCATTAGCCAATTTCATTTTAGATTGGTACATATCACATTCTTAAATATTTCATCATTAAAATGTGTAAATAAACATAACATGTAAATAATTCACATATAAGTAAGCAGTCCATACGAGATCCATATTCACCATAAGACACATTGTATATAAGACCGCTAGAAATAGTTTTTATATTAAGTATGAGAAAAGTTTTACAAAAAGTACTGAGGGAAAAATCTGAAACTCCTAGCTTTCAGTATATCATGCCGACAAAATCTGAAGCTCATGGCTTTTAGTACACCACTACATACAATACTACTACTAGTGATGCTCATGATAACGCATGATGGCCCTCACCACTCGACGTAGCAATCGACCAAAACGACCAGAAACTCCAATTGTCTAGCATTGAAAACGATGTGGCAAGTCATCTATAGATATGTCAAAAATTTCCACAGTCAACCAATGTAGGTTCTCCTCAATTTTATCAATCTCTTTTACTGCCTCTTGATTCACGACTGATATCTCTCTGACTGCTCCTCGCCTTTCATCAGGCGAAGATCCAGTTGGTCTCGAGGGCCCAACATCTGCATTAAAATATATGAGGTCTCAGTACAACAAAAAAATGGAATATGATAAAATACATAAAAAGATAAAAAGATAAAAAGAAACTCCTTCTTACCTAGATCACCCCATTGCTCTCCTTCTGGGAGCATTAGATATGGATCTCCCCAGAAATCTGTGCCCGCATATGCATAGTCTTCCACCATAAGTAGTTGACTACGCAACCATCTAAATAATGCAGGCCCATAAGTGATAATAGGTCCACTGCCACCATGATGAGCCATCACCTCTACCCACCTCAGTATACGTGGATCTCGTGGCTCTAGTTCGGTGATCTCAATTTACAGGTGAAGGATAGGAACCTGCTCTAGGAAGAAGGATACTACGATCGATCCATAGACAAATTGTTTTATTTCCCCTCTCATACACTTCGTCAGTTGTTCTTTCATATTTACCAGGACACCACCGCACAAGTTAAACACCGTGGGAGCCATGCATTCTATAGCATAGAGCATGTGATCCCTCGTAGCCTAATGAGTGGCTCTATTGCATGCTACTCTCTCAATAGTGAACAAAACGGTCCTTAAGGAGGATCTCGCACATGCTTGATGGGGATCTTCCCACCTAACATTTGGGTCCGAGGAGTGCAATACCGATCAATGATATCCTCAGTGGTCATCTCACCACCTCTAGGTCCAGAAAGCGAAACAAGAGCTTCTCGTCTCGAAATCCCTATGAGGAAGTATATGTCTTCCACCTCTAAAGTGAGGATATGAGTCCCAACTTGAAAATATTGTTGATCAGGGTCCCACATCAGTATCAAATGGTCCAATAAGCGACATTGGGCTCTCATTCTGGGAACTTGGAAGAACTTTAAGAGTCCACACTCTCTCAAATCCAATACAACATTTGGGTCATTAGCTGCTTGGGAATATTCTAATTCATGCTCTCTTTCCTTCCATTGCACCATTTTGCTGGATGAAACCTACATGAACAACAATTAGGAAGATATTATAAGAAGTTCAAGGCAAAAAATCCCAACGATTTGCTCTAATTTTTATTTTTTGGGTCATCCCAACGCCGATGCACCCTGGATTTGTTCATTGGGTATCAACAACATGCTTTCACCTTTCGAGATGTGCGTCACTCCTTAACTGACGTACTTCCCGAAAGGGAAAAGCGCTTCACCCAGGGAACGCATTCACCCTTCCAAAATGACCTCAAAAATCCCTAAATTTGGCATGAAAACTAAAAAATCAAGCATGGAAATGAAGGGCATAAGGAGAGTGGTTACCTGGATCTGACAAAATAGAGAATGGATGCCTGACACTCCCGCAATCTCCACAACAAGTTTGCACTAGAAAGGGCTCTTTCACTCACATCTAATTGGTAAAAAATACAATGGTAAAAGTCTTTTACTTTTTACCCCTTTTATATATTTGGAATAGAATATTTCAATATTTTATTTCATTATTTAAAGTTATTTTTTACCAGTTTAGTTATTTTCATCATTATTTTGAGTCATATATGGTTCTAACATTATTGTGGAGACCACAGGTTAATAGAAATTGATTATGGCGGAGTTCATTTTTGACTTTTTCATGCTCCTTATTAAATATGAAAAATCTTCCGAGCGCTTTTGATACCATAATCGTGCTTGTTAAAAATCTAGTAAAACGATGTCGAGTATACTTTTATCACTTTCCGGGCTTGTAAAAATGTTTACGAAAAGGAAATACTCTCGGAGTTATCTTTAAGCTCTTTCCAGAATCCCTATATAGGAAAATATCTCCAAGCAAACTTGATTCTTTCACGCTTATAAAAGTATTAGAAAGATTGTCTCTCCGATGATAGTTTACACCTTTTTTGGACCAATTGGACTATTTACGAAAAAGGAATACTTTAGTCAACATTTTGCTAGAGGAGTTATTATGGGTATTATTTTATACTTTTTTAGACCTTGGGGACTAAATCTATGAAAAAGAACACCTTGGAGTCTTCTTTAGTCATTTTAGACTCTCTAAACATGAAATGACGTCGAGTTTACCTTCTTTGGACTAGTTAAAATTTAACATTGAAGGACCCTTCTAGGGACGTACCCCTCCTATCACAGGTTCGTAAAACATGTGGGATTGGACTCATCCGAAATATGAGCTATAACGAGCGTTTGTTACCCTCTTCTAGCTCGTAAAAAAAAAGAGGTACTCATCAATCATGTTGGGGAAATTTAAGGAAAGAGTATGTATTTACACCAGTATTAATGGAAGCTTATAGTCACCCTTTAGCATGGCACTTATCTGTGTCTTATTCAAACTATTGGATAATCAACTTCTCTTTGGGTCAGGTCAATTCCACGAGTTGTGTTACTCCTTCCAGTCATTCAAAGGATACCGCAGTCATGTGTTATGTCTTGGTTTCTTCCTTATTGAGTCAATGCTGCCAATTCATTTGTTGTGTCGTTAAGTGTTCAAGGGAGGTCTATCATGTGAATCAACCTTTTACATTCATTTCATATTCCTTTGGATTTATTACCTCCGAGTCAGTCCTAAAGTCACTTCTCAGTCCGATCTGCTAAAAAAAAAATCTTTGATCCTGTTTCGTGTCGATGATGAGGGAAACATCATGGCCCTCCTTCGACAGGTCTATCCTTGTCGAGTGCAACACATCATCCAAGGATTCGACCTAGGAACTAACAAGTACCTTGGACCTACATACCTCAATGGTAGCTTACCTCGCTTCCAACATTAAGCTTACATCATTGGCCTCTGATTGAAATATTTCACCGAATGTTCGACCTCAACTCACTGATTCATGTTTGGTGGGATGTACTATGGTACCTAGGAAATAATTGACACCAATGATGATTTCCCTCGCACTTGTTAACGGTTTACATCATTGAACAGTAATCAAGTGGTTTCTACCATGTTCGACTTCAACACATTGTAATCGCATGGTTAGATTCGTATTGTTTCGGGTTCGGGATGAAGATCCTGTGATACCTTTGTTATGCATCTTACCTAGTTTGTGATGGAGATTTTTGAATCATATCACATAGATCCACTCTTGTATTGGTCATGGCTGTGTAACTATTTCATCGTGGATTTATGCTTGTATTCTAGTAGCCATGATTGTGTTCAGTCGGTCAGTACCAACATGGATATGCAATGTATTGGTCAACAACCGTGTGATGAGTCGTTCGAGATGTATATATATCAGAGTCTATTGTACTGTATAGTCCTTGTCCAACATTTCGACTGACGTTTTTTTGCCTCAATTTCCATTTGTCAAAGTATTTCACCCATCCTATTCCTCTAGCTTCATACTTTGGGGGGAAATCTATTCCACCAAAATCTCATCATCACTCGGGTAGTGAGGTGTGTCTCTCTAGATTAACCATAATCCCTAAAGTGTTAAGTTCCTTCTATCCTCTTTGGCCTATAAATGCAAGCTCACCTTCATGAGATGGAAGAGGAGAAGTGAGAGCATCCAAATGTTGCTGAAATTATATTAGAACTAAGTTTCCCTTCTTTATTATAAACAAGGTTGGATCTTTGTGGCAAAAGGCTTGTTGGAAGAAGTTGCGATGTCAAGGCATGGTTGTAATCTCTCCCTCTGTACTTGCTTCGATACAGTAATATATATTCTTTCCATAAAGATTGTCTGTGTTGAATATTTAGAACTTGTTTCCTTGACCACTTGTTTAGATTAATCAATATTGCATATTATTATTATAGTGCCCCTACTTGTTTGTTGTATGTTGTTTTGTAGCCGAAGATTGAAGACTACATCAAACGAGCAGACATCACCATAATTGTGAGGTAAGTAATTCCCCCACACTCTTTGCAATTCGATTAATATAAGAAAGTTTATATGTTCTGTTGTTTTTGTTCTAGATCTACATCATTTAGACTAGAGAGCTTCGTCCTTGTCTGCATAGACGAAGTGTCTTCAAACAATATTGTCATGTCCTTGACCAAGAGTCACAACAAACCCTTCTACTATGTCTTAATCCACCCCGACCAACTAAACATTATAATAATTAAAATAAATTATATTTTATTATTTTTATAATAATCATGGTCATGGCAATAACATATTTTATTACTATTTTTTCAACTTTTCATTTATTTGATAAATCAATTTAATGCCACTCTCCAAGATGTTGCACATATGCTTGACCCAGTACCAGAACAAACCTTCGCTATGCCTTAATCCAACTTGACCAACATGTTAAGAAAGTTGTCACATTTGCACATATCATTTCCTTTTATATCTATTCTTTAAATATCTTTAAAAATATAAATATTTAAAACGTATCATCTTTGGTGCAGGGGGAATGACCACAACCCGTCCAACCCACACCTTCCCAGGAAATAGGGTGATTCTCTGAAATCGAATCCACAGAACTTAGCTAAAAAACAGCCAGGTCCTTCTCAATGGCGACCCTTCTCTCCAAACTAGGCTTTCCGCAAGCTTCTGGTGGTCAGAACTGAACTTCTGCAACAATCTTGCAGAACCACCTTCTTTCCGCAACTTGGGCGGTCTTCCGCAATGACCCTTCTGCAACGCTCCTTCTATAGTCACCTCCCCGCAATGGTCCTTCCACAACATGGCCTTCCGCAGCCACCCTTCTACAACTCCCCTTCCATAACGCTCCTTTCCGCAAATTGTGGATTGTGGATTGCGGATTGCGGGTACGTCTTTCGCATTTTCTTGAAAGAGATTTTCCCAAGACTCTTCCACAATACAGTTTCCGCAACTCAAGCCATTAACTCCTAGGATCTTTCCCTTCGCGGAAGGCGATCTCGATCGTCGATCTTTTTTGGATGGAATCTCGTCCGTTGATTCTTTAACAGTGCAGAACACTGCGCTTTGGCTTGCGGAGATGCTAACTCCGATGCACATTCACTTGATCGATTCCTTCCCCGTCGTCGTTCTTCCTTTCGGCTTGATCTAAGCCATCTAATCCTCTGTTATTTGAATCGACTGTGACTCTGCGATTTTCTCGTGGATTGATCGGAGAATCGATCAATCCAACTCAGTCTTCGTTCGGATCTTGATGAAAACTAAATGCACAAGGTATTAAGTATGCTACGCAATAATGGTCTGTTCACAAAGGACTTGGGTGTTCTTACTGTTCATACAAACACAAAGACAAAGATTCATTCACACAGATATTAGGTTAACATTCTGACACAACTCTACCTGATAGAATCTAGGCTTATCTCTTATTCAAATACACAGTAACGCCATTAACACACAGACTTGTTGATTTCATTAAGTGAAAGAAAAAACATTTATATAGTAGTATTTTCCTCTGGTGTGCAAGAAAATATCCCACTGACTCTTCTTTACGCAGAGTTCTCACTTTTGCTACTCGACTTCCGAACCCCCTACTAATTCCTACTCTCCCTTCTTTTATCCATTCTAAAATATCCTCCCCCAAACCGAATGGTTGAATAGATCAACAAAATACTAACAGACTCTCCTCCATGACTGAAGGAGTCACTATGATTATTCGACTAACTGCCTAACTGGCTTGATCTCCACACAGGGAGCATCAACTCGCCACTATGCTCTACCTTCTCAAAAAATGACAACACACTATTTGGTTACACACATGTAGATATTTAAATTACTTAACAAAATGAATTTCTTTCATGACAACTCGTCCTCCTGCTAGTCACAATATGTGAACATGCAATCACATTGCTAACTCAGCATTGATGCTCCTGCATCAGACTCCCAAGGTTAAAATTCTAAACCCCTGTCCAGTAAGTCAACTACTGAGAAACCCTTTGTCTCCAATTATTTACCATCCATCCATGTAGAATCTTCTACAGGATGTCCCTTCCATTTGATCAAGTACTCCAAGTAGTCTCTTTGTCTGGTACTCTTTGCCACTCTAGTATCCAAGATTGACTCAGCTTCTGATGACTGGGCCATAGGCATCTGATTTAGCCACTGAATATCTTCCACTTCTGGCACTTGTCCTGTGTCATCTGTCACATAAGTATACAGGTCTGCAACATTAAAAATAGGTGATATACCAATCCCTGTTGGCATTTCCAGTTCATAGGCATTTGCTGAAAATTTTCTGAGTATTCTGCAAGTTCTAATCTTTTTCATTTTCAACTTGTTGTACTCTTCGTTTGGAAATCTCTCTTTCCTTAGATGTGCTAGAACCAAATCTCCTACCTCATAGTTTTTCTCTCTTCTCTTGGAATCTATTCTGGTTTTGTAACTAGTGTTACTCTGCTACAACCTTGGTTTAACTTGCTCTTGTAGTTCACTAATCCTTGTTGCAAACTCTTCTCCATCTGCACTCCTCTTCTCCATTTTACCTAAATCACGAAGTTCGCACACTCCTCTTGGGTGCATTCCATACAGAATTTGGAATGGACTCATCCTTGTACTTCGGTTTGGTGAGTCATTATATGCAAACTCTATTTGATCTAACATTTATCCCATTGCTTGGGATTTTCTCCAATCAGACTTCTCAACATGTTACCTAGACTCCTATTCACCACCTCAGTCTGGCCATCAGACTGTGGATGATATGCTGAACTGAAGTTCAACTTGGTACCCAACTTCTTCCATAAGGTCCTCCAGAAATGACCTGTGAACTTTACATCTCTGTCAGATACAATACTCTTAGGTAAACCATGTAGCTTCACAACTTCATTGAAAAACAAGTTAGCAATGTGTGTGGCATCACTAGTCTTATAACATGGAATGAAATGTGCCATCTTAGTAAATCTATCCACAACTACGGAAATAGAATCATTTCCCTTCTGAGTTTTTGGCAAACCCAAAATGAAATCCATACTCACAGAATCCCAAGGCCTAGTTGGAATTGGCAATGGTGTGTATAAGCCCGTGTTTTGGCTTCTTCCCTTGGCATGCGGGCATATCCTATATCTACTCACAAATTTCTCAACTTCAGACCTCATCTTTGGCCAAAAATAAAAATGGCTTTACTGTCCAAAGGTTTTATCACTTCCAAAGTGACCTGCCATTCCTCCACTATGTTTCTCCTGTATCAGGTTATCCCTCATGGAACATTTGGGAACATTGAAGAGTAAACCATCCTGTAACATA
The DNA here is from genome assembly GCA_027924585.1 of Larix kaempferi. Taxonomy (NCBI): domain Eukaryota; kingdom Viridiplantae; phylum Streptophyta; class Pinopsida; order Pinales; family Pinaceae; genus Larix; species Larix kaempferi. The sequence goes on along the minus strand of BSBM01000289.1, from coordinate 8,945,077 downwards.
TACTCCCTCATGGAAGATTGAAGAGTAAACTATCATGTAACATATACTCCATCCATGGCTCTCTGTCCACTTCCACAGGATTCTTATAGACTTTGTATGCATCATGAAAATCAATGTCAGTCTCATACAAACCTCTTAAGTGCTCAAATCCTAAGACTTGGATCTGATTTTCTTGCACCATCAATTGTCTCCTGCTTAAGGCATCAACTACTCGATTTGATTGTCCACTTATGTGCTTTATCACGAAGGTGAAGTTTTGCATGAACTCAACCCACTTGACATGCTTCTGATTCAACTTAGGTTGCTGCATGATGCACTGCAATGCATGATTATCAAAAAAACAAAATAAACTCTCCAGGCATCAGATAATGTCTCCAATGCTTCAGTGATTGGACAATAGCATAGAATTCCTTGTCATAAGATGAATACTTCTGTTTGGAATCATTCAACTTCTCGCTGAAATATGCTATAGGTTTGTCTTCCTAACTGAGTACAACTCCAATTGCTACTCCACTGGCATCACATTTCACTTGGAAAGGGTGTTTGAAATCTGGTAACTTCAACATTGGTTGCTTAGTAATCTTCTTCTTCAAGAACTGAAAGTTTCTTTCAGCCTCTGATGTCCATTGGAATGGTTGCTTATCCTTCCTAATTGTTTCAATGATAGATGAACAAATACCACTGAAATTATTTATAAACATCCTATAAAAACTTGCCAATCCACGGAAACTTCTTACCTAAAAAATGTTCTGAGGTGAAGGCCAATCAATGTTTGCTTGCACCTTTTCTGGATCCATCTTCAATCCATCTCTTGAGATAACAAAACCCAAATACACTAGTTCTGATTTCATAAATGTACACTTCTTCACATTCACCAACAAATTTTCCTTTTGTAGTTTCTCTAAGACACATCTTAGATGCTTCAAGTGTTCTTTTTCTGTTTTACTGAAAATCAGAATATCATCAAGGTAAACTATCACAAACTTACCTATGAAATCTCTCAAGACTTCATTCATTAACCTCATGAAAGTGCTTGGTGCATTGGACAGTTTGGAATAACCAGCCACTCATACAACCCATCATTTGTCTTAAAGGTTGTTTTCCACTCATCTCCTTCTCGAATTCTGATCTGATGGTATCCACTCTTCAGATCTAATTTTGAAAAACATGTTTCCCCACTAAGGCAATCCATCATGTCATCCATTCTGGGTAATGGAAATATGTATCCGATGGTAATCTTGTTAATTGATTTGGAGTCAGTGCACATCCTCCATTCACCATCCTTCTTTGGGGTAAGTACTGCTGGTACTGCACATGGACTCAGACTTTTTTGAACCAGCCCCTTATCTAACAATCCTTGTACTTGCCTTCTAACTTCTTCATTCTCTTGAGGTGTCAATCTGTATGCTTCCTTGTTTAGTAAGCTTGCTCAAAGAATAAAATCAATATGGTGACTTATATCCCTCTTCGGTGGTAACTCATTGGGAAAATCATCTACCACAATGTCACCAAACTCTCCTAGCATCTCCTAAATCTCCTCAGGCAGATCTGTAATATTAGTCTTCATCACTACCACTCTAGGCTTACATACTACAACATAGTTCAGTTCCTTCTCATCAATTTGCTGCAAATATTCTTTCCCTGTCAACATCAAGACTTTAGATGCTTGCTGCTCTGTCGAACTCTCTCCTTACAAAGGATAAAGAATATGTTTTCTCCCCTCTTGCACGAAACTATGACAATTCCTTCTACCATCATGCACTACCCTTTTGTCAAATTTCCATGGCCTCCCTATAAGTATATGGAAAACATCCATGGGCATAACATCACATATAATCTTGTCCTTATATGTACCTACTTGAAACTCAACTTCACATTGTTCACTTACCAGGATTTGATGTCCTTTATGCAGCCAGGATACTTTGTATGGAACAAGGTGTTTGGTCCTCTTCAGGCTCAGTTTCTCCACCATCTCTGTGGAAACAAGATTGTCAGTGCTCCCACTGTCAATCACCATCTTGCAACACTTCCCTCTGACTTTACACATGGTCTTGAATAAAGTCTTCCTTTGAGCTGGTTCCACTTCCTCCTTTTCAGGTTTCAATAAGACTTTGTTCATCATCAGAGACTCTCCCTTCTCTGGCATATTCTCGACCGCTGTCATCTACTCTTGCTGCTGCTCATTCTGAGCTACATAGGCTCCTCTCTGTCCTACGTCTTCCTTCTCTAGAAATTCAAAGGATATGTGTCCCAATTTGTTACACTTGTAACACATGTAGACAACTTCTCTGCCTCTCCCTCTCCCTCTACCTCCTTGGTAAGGTCTTCTCCCTCTTGAGTCACCTCCTCTACGTTGGTGCTCTTGCTGGTTTAAGTTGCTGGATCTTCCTCTTTGGGCTGCAAACCTTCCTCTTCCAGCTGTTTTCCCCCTTCCTTGGGCTGAACCTGTGCCCCTATTGAAACTCTGTTTTCTCAACAACTTCTCTTCTGCTCTCAAGGCACATTGGTATGCATATTCCATTGTTCTTGGTGATATCATGTTGATCTCATCCTGAATTTCCATCCTGAGACCATTGACATATCTAGCAGCCTTCTCTGTTGATTCTTCCACATAACCTGCCCTCAGGTTCACTTTATAGAACTGTTCAGTATACTCTCTTACAGTCAATAAGCTTTGCCTAAGGTTCTGCATTTTCCTATATAAATTTAGCTGGTAATCCTTGGGTAAGAACTTGGCTCTCATCTTAGCCACCATCCTATCCCATCTCTTTATCAATGGCTTATTCTTTCGTCTCCTTTCAACTTGCACGCTATCCCACCACAGGGACGCATGTCCTTTCAATCTTATCATGGCAAACCTAACCTTCTTGTTCTCCTCAACTTCATCATACTCAAAGTACTTGTCCAACTCGCTGATCCAATCAACGAGGTGTTCAACAGTGAGAATTCCCTCATAGGTAGGCAACTCAGGTTTTGGCCTCGAAGTTGCACCAAGAATTGACCGAAAGTATCTTAACTTAGGTGTCTCTTGCATGGGTGCTGCTTCTTCTCCTTATTCCTCTTCTACAGGTTCACTCATATCTCCTGCCTCTGGGTCTCTTCGTCTACCCATCTCTACAGCCTCCATACGTGCTCGCATTTCTCTAATTTCCTCCATGACCTCAGCATTCGTTGTTGGTTTCCCTTTGTCATGAACTCTCGCTCGGCCTACACGTGCCACAATGCCTCTCTTCTGCTGTGCTAAGCAAAATCCTGCTCAGATACCAAAATTGGTGTAGGGGAATGACCACAGCCCGTCCAACCCGCACCTTCCCAGGAAATCGGGTGATTCTCTAAAATTGAACCCCCAGAACTTAGCTAAAAACAAGCCAGGTTCTTCTCAATGGCGGCCCTTCTCTCCAAACTAGGCTTTCCGCAAGCTTCTGGCAGCCAGAACTGACCTTCCGCAACAATCTTGCAGAACCACCTTCTTTCCGCAACTTGGGAAGGCTTCCGCAATGACCCTTCTGTAACTCTCCTTCCACAATCACCTCCCTGCAACGGTCTTTCCTTAACACGGCCTTCCACAGCCACCCTTCTGCAACTCCCCTTCCGTAACTCTCCTTTCCGCAACTTGCAGATTGTGGATTGCGGGTGTGTCTTTCTCGTTTTCTTGAAAGATATTTCCGCAAGACTCTTCCGCAATGCGGTTTCCGCAACTCGAGCCGTTAACTCTCGGGCTCTTTCCCTTCATGGAACGCGATCTCGATCGTCGATCTTTTTTGGATGGAATCTCATCCATTGATTCTTTACCAGTGCAGAACACTGTGCTTTGGCTTACGTAGATGCTAACTCCGGTGCACATTCACTTGATCGATTCCTTCCCCGTCTTCAATCTTCCTTTCGGCTTGATCTAAGCCATCCAATCCTCTGTTATTTGAATCGACTGTGACTCTGCGATTTTCTTGTGGATTGATCGGAGAATCGATCAATCCAAATCAGTATTCGTTCGGATCTTGATGAAAACTAAATGCACAAGGTATTAAGTTTGCTACGCAATAATGGTATGTTCACAAAGGATTTGGGTGTTCTTACTGTTCATACAAACACAAAGACCAAATATTCATTCACACAGATACCAAGTTAACATTCGCACACAGCTCTACTTGATAGAATCTAGGCTTATCTCTTATTCAAATACACAGTAACACCATTAACACGCAGACTTGTTGATTTCATTAAGTGAAAGCAAAAACATCTATACAGTCGTATTTTCCTTTAGCGTGCAGGAAAATATCCCACCAACTCTTCTTTATGCAGAGTTCTCACTTTCGCTGCCCGACTTCCGAACCCCCTACTAATTCCTACTCTCCCCTCTTTTATCCATTCGAAAATATCCTCCCCCAAACCGAATGTCTGAATAGATCAACATACTCCTAACAGACTCTCCTCCATCACCGAAGGAGTCACTATCATCATTCGACTAACCGCCTAACTGGCTTGATCTCCACGCAAGGAGCATCAACTCGCCACTATGCTCTACCTTCTCAAAAAATAACAATACACTATTTGGTTACATACGTGCAGATATTTAAATTACTTAACAAAATGAATTTCCTTCATGACAGCTCGTCCTCCTGCTAGTCACAACATGTGAACATGCAATCACATTGTTGACTCAGCATTGATGCTCCTGCATCAATCTTTATCACTTTTATAATGACAACATTTGTTAGATTTGTTTCACATATTATTTTCTCCACTTTCCATTCTTTGATATGCTAACCTTATGCAACGTGGGCAAGATGTTGCCTATGGGCTTGACCAAGAACTACAAGAAATATTGAATTATGTTGTAATCCAATTGGACCAATAGGCCACTACAAAAGGTCTAGCACTTACACATATTATTTTCCTTTTATGTCTCTTATTTAAATATTAAAAAAAAAACAATCTATACAAATTATCTTTATCACTTTTATAATGGTGGTGTCCCTATGATTATAGTCTCTCTAGTGTCCAGTCTCTTGTAGGGAAATCTTGTGCAGCAAAGGCAAGATGTTTCCCATGCGCTTAACCCAAAGCCAAAAAAAATCCTTGAACCATGCCTAACCAATGGGCCAATGTGAAAGGTTTCACACTTGCACATGTCATTTTTAATGACTCCTCGACAATGCATTATGAGACTAGGTCTTTGCATTCAAGAGTTTGGGTATTGTGTAGTCTTTATCTCAGGGCATGAAACACAAAATCCCTCGGGTTATCACTATGGACGTGATTGAAAAGCATATATCATGGGGTAAATTCGGCGGAGCTCCATAGGGAGACCTAGCTAGAGGAGGAGCGGGTGGTGTCATCTTCATGGACTCCCACCATTGGTTCAAATTTGCAACATCTATGGGACCCGGAACCAACAATCAAGCCGAGCTTCTGGCTGCTAAATATCTTTTGCAGCTTGCTATATCTAAACACTTCCACATCTTGTAGGTTTTCGACGATTCCTCTCTCATTATCTAGTGGATGAAGAATAGATGGAAACCAAAAAACATCATGCTGCTTCCTATCTTTGAGGAGGTTCAAAGAATGACTGGTTTCTTTCGCCACCTTACCTTCCAGCATATTTTCAGAGAAAGGAATACTGAGGCTAATCGTCTATAAAAAATTGGTCTTATTTTTGGTGTCGGGATATGGTAGAAAGGGGAAAGCTCAAATGGATCCATCATTATGGATGATCCAAGCCCCATCAGATTCTAAATATGTGCTATTGCTATTCTATGCATACGATCTATAACCCACTTTTGATAGTCATCTTTATAGTCTTACGAACTTTCTTTTGAATGATATTAATGATATCCTGAAAGTTGATTGTATATAAAAGAACACTAGTTGTGGATACACTATCATGAGACCTATTTTTGGTCGTGTAAAATGTGTTAACTTTAATATAAAGGGAGCACCCTCTTTTTTCTTTGGAAAAAAATTATGAGACCATGTGGATGATAATCAAGTTAGGGTAATTAGTGAAGATAGTCTACTTTCAATGTGTCAATCAACTTACAAATTAACCATTAATTTTTTTCGTTGGATTTTATTATTAGATATAAAATATTGCATCACTTACGCCATGATTCATCAATATCCTTAAAAGCATATTCTAATAGAAATTGTCTCCTAAATGATATGCGTTATATTGTTGTCCTAGTGTATATACAAACTTCAATCAAATGAAATGTGAGCTAAATTTATCAGGAAGAGCAAAAATAGAAAACAAAAAGAAGAACTAGCAAATGGTTTTCAATTAATTACCCATTTTCTATAATTAATGAGTTTCATATTGAATGGAACCCTCTTTGATCTCGATCGTGACACGATAATTTGATACAAGATGAAGACCCTCTTTAGAAAGAGAATATTTTGCAAGATGAAGACCCTTGCCGAACAAAGAATTTTCCGCCACATTCAAGTCTCTATAAAGATGGGTGAAGGAGACAAGTGGAAACAATATGATTGTTCATTTTAATTAAGCAAGGACTGAATGGCTTTAGGACCAAACTTTCCATTTTAAACTTCCTAATGATCTAATCAACCACCGCAAGGGAGTCTCAAACAATTTGAAGTCTTCTTATATTATTGTTTCCACAATATTAGAAGCTTAAAGCTATCGATATTAGAAATTGTTTGAACCATCCCCCAACCCTACTTTGAACTTGATTTGAAGAAGATCATTGATTAATAAGATACCTCTTGCCCCATAACAAGAAGGATTGATTGATTGTTTAGGAATCTACACCTTGGAAGGATTTGATGCTTTCAAATATTGATATACTTTGTAAAGATCAGTGAAAGGGGGGTTTATTACTGTTTTGAAATATGTAAGCATTCCTAACCAACCAAATACCCCAAGAAACTACCAACGGAAGAACTTTGAAATCCTTGATCTCCTTCATCCAAAACCAATTATTAAGGAAATATGAATCATATACCCCTTTCCATCGTTCCTCAACACCTGTTAAACCCTCCATATTTACCCAAATTAACCATTAATTATACTTAGGTCATATATAAATCATTTATGGCCTCAATGTTGATGAGGGTTTGAGGATTTTTTAGGATCTCTTTGTTTGCTATCAAATTTACCAAAAAAATTTCGTGGATGGAGTGTTAGGGATGAGATCGGTGACAATAGGTACATTGAGACATATCACAATAATATGATGCAACATGGAGTCTCAAACATGGTAATATTGTCATTCTTCTCTCATTGAGGCTACAACAAGTGACCAAGGCTCACACCAATCATCTTTTAAAACCGTCAATCACTCATATGATGACCTCTCATTGTGGTTGGTAATGGGTCAATTGGTTCATATTGGAGAATCAACTCACTCAAAATAACATTTGCCAAATCCATGACAACAAAGGACGACAACCATCTCCTCAATACGATATATTAGTAATATTGCTCAGGGCCTATTTAGGTGGTTTATTCTACCTCAAGTGGATTATTGGGGCATGGGAATGGATTGTGCACACCATCACTAATATATGGGGGGGGATAAAAGTGGTACAAGCGGAGGAAGTGGATGGTGTAGGGGTTGACCACCCAAAGCTGACACTACCAAGAAAAGGGAACCAACATTCAATGAAGAAGGCCAAGACCTTTGAGGCAGCGACAATGAGGAATTATTATAAACAACTTCACTTAGTTGCTACAAGCGAAATTGTGGAGAATATGCAGATTACGATGAAGGCGAAGAGATGGAAAATCTTCAATGTCTTTGTCTTCTAGTTATGTTTATTTCCTTGTTGTCCCTGACATTTCCTCTTTGTATCTTTATAAATTTTGTTGTTAGGTTTTGATTTTTATTTTAAAAGAACGCTTATGATATATATTAAAAAAATAGCAATAAACTGCTGGCACAGATACAACTAGAATTCATCAAAATAGGCTCACTGAACAACTATGAAACCAAACCCTAACAGCTACCTTTTCAGTCTTAACTTGATACCACTATCTACCAGAACTTTAAACAAAGCCGAAACGACAACACAACAGTGATTTCCAGAGAAGTATTCCGTGGGTCTTCCACCCAAAAGGGACAAAACAAATCTAACCATACTAAAATTTAAAAGCATTAAGAAAACTAGAGACCCAGGCATTCAGTTTGCAGGGTGGCTGGGAGCTCCCTGGAACTGAGTTGAAGCAACATTATTTTCTTCCTTCTCAATTTGCATTTCTAGAGTTAATCTTCCCACCTGCATTTCTAGTTTGAGAATTCTGTTCTCCAATTCGGACTGAGCATCCCGTTGGAGCTGCAGATTCTGGTTTAGGTTGTCCGTCACATCTTCTCACAGCTAGATCAAGTCCTTGTCTACCATCTCGAACCATCGCCCTCCTTCTTCATCCAACTTATTCAAGTCCCTCTTCTGATCATGCAGTTGATGACGAAGTACCTTCAACTCGTTCTCCAATTTCTTTAACCTATCCTGACCTACAACATCTGTGGAACTTGCATCCATTACTTTCAGAAAAGAAGGACTGGTAACCTGAGGTTCGAAAATGCCAACAAAAGCGGAACGGTTATGAGAAAATTGACCAAAAAAGGAAATAAAGAGTGCGGGCAGAAGCATGACTAACAAAAAACTCTTGAGGAGTCCTGGATCAAACACAATCCCCCTTGCATTCATTAGAGATCTTCCCCTACAGAGAAACTTCCCTAGTGAAGTCACTTTAACTTCTATGAGAGGACCCAGGGTACCTCCTTTACGCAAACAGTCTACTTCACACACAACCAAATTAGATTCCATTGCAGACCGTTCTTCTATTAATCCCCTCCCACGATTTCAACGACCGAACTGATCCGTTACAATGATGACAAGTAGAATTCTTGAGCAGGGGCGACTCTTATAGCCTGCCACTACATGAACCATTCCATTCCTTCCCACATGTGGATGCAGGTGCATGACACCCCCAGCCTGATGGGTGGCACTCCGCCAGTTCGCGTGGTGCCTTGAGGTGATTCTACAAGACCTTCGACTCCAAGTCTCCAAGGCAGAAGTCTTATGGTAAGTTAACATTCCCATTTTTTCCATCTAGGGAGAGGATACCTTTGCTTAGCAGAACCGCTTTGTTTGCCTCTTTCTCTGATTCGCCGTTTAGTTCCCATAAAATGTGATACAAATAAACTGATTGAAATTTGGTCAGCAATAGCTGGGTTTTTTTGAGGATTTACCTGGGTCACATGTGGCTAGGAAGTTTCTTGGTAGTCAGGGCTTGAATAATGATGCGAGAGTCCCCAAAGACATTAAGTACTGTAATGTTCTTGGCTAGCGCTTGAGAGAGACCTTGCCAGAGAGCTAGAGCTTCAACTATGTTATTTGTGTCCTCGCTGATTCCCTAAGAACATGAGAATGCTTTTATTTCCTCGGGATCAAGAAACACCCTCCCCCTCCTACCACCCCAGAGGTTTTGATTTTCTTCTTAATCCATATGATCATTAGGGATTCTTTTAGGATATTTCCATAACAACTGAATAGTAGTCTCATGTTCTCTCTTACCATGCTTATTCTCACTAAAGCTTCTTTTATGGTTGGCATTCTTTCTGGTGCATTTTGAATCAATTCGTTTTCCCCTAATTCTAAGTGACAATTATGTTGTTAACTAATTCAGCCTTGAATTGATTCTTGGTTGCTCTCACTACCTTCAATAACATGTTCCGTTTCAAAAGTACGTCCAATCCTTTCATTTGCAAAAGTAGTTTATCCCATGCTTTCCTAAATCTCCTATATTTCTTGAAGTTTTTATTTGAATTCGGTTCTTTGCCTAATGAGTTTCTCTTGCAAAAAATCAAATTTTGTTATCCTTGCCTCAAGTTCAATTTCCTTGGCTCGAAGTTTCCTTAATTGCATACTCGAGGTTCAAGTTGTTAAGATTCTTATCGAGTTTGTGTAGTTTATACATACCATCATCTAGACCTAACATGGCGTTGTTGGCTGCCCCAAACTAAACCCTTTCATTTGCTCAAAATGAATGCCCCCCCACTAATGAATGCTTTAGTAAACCTTGATTTATGATTTAAATTTCCAAATGTCGATTATCTTCCAACTGTGTGGTTGGTTGTAAGATCGAGCATATGTATTCCTATCGAAGTTGGATCTTAGAATTAAGTATTTTGGTTAATTTTTTGATTGTATATAACATTTATGGATTGATAGTTTGGTTCGTTTCTTGCCACTACTTCAGATCATTATTTGACCAATTCTCTTGAAATCAATCTCTCGCATGGATAGTCACTGGACATCGATATCATAAGCATGATCATAATCCATTTCTGATTCCATGACTATAAGCTTGGAATTAAAATCGATTTGCCACAAAATATGTTATGTAAGTGTTGCACTCAACATTGTGACGGTCCATATATTTTTATTAGCATTAAATATATAGTTCAAATTACTTACCTAATTGAAATCCGTAAACAACTTTGATGTTGCCCAATTCTTTTATTATCATTAGTAAATATACTCTTACTTATTTTATGGGCAAACCATCCCTTGAACCTCAATTGTGTATATAAGTAAAATGGATCAAAATGTCAAGTTGCATTATTTCATAATTCATGGTCAACTTTGATTTTATCAGTTTGGTTTAATTTCGTGGCTAACCGAAACTATGACTAGGTTTTTCTTTATATGCCATTGCACTACTTAAATTCTGAGAGGGGCTTAATTTTTGCTAAGGGCTATTGATATTTAAGGGATATGTTAAATTTATTCACATAAGTGTTTAATTATGGCGAGGTTGAATTCATATTTGTTCAAATGTAGCATTCTTATTGTTTACCAAGGTTATTTGAATTGTTAATTTGATTATATTTATATTTGTATGGAAACAAAATTCATAGGTTTACTTATATTCATCCCTATGCAATTAAATGTACCTTCGTTATCTTATCATCAAAGGGCATTTTTTATTACAGACTTGATCTCATATAGATTATATGAATGACCTTGTCATTTAACATGGATCCACAACGTTATCCAAGCCTAAGGTTATATCTTCCACCCTCACTATAATATTATGTTCCTAATTAAGTGTACCTTGTGGGTACGAATTCCCATAATAAATTTGTTGGTGGCTTTCCCCTTTGATCTACATTACTTATCCTGCCATTCATCACCCCAAATATGGCCAACTCATCAATGTGAGCCTACTTAGCCATGGTGGTGTCTTGGGCTCAACATACAATACGTAGTGATGAACTGGCAACTTCCATTATGAACATATGATACCAACTGGCTATAGTACCCTACGTTTACTCTATGAGTCGTACCATCCACTTAATGCATGCATCCCTCAGTGTACCAAGTCGGTTGAAGTCTCCAGAGGGTCATTTAGAATGTTGCGTAGGGTCTTGGTTAGCATGTTTTCGCCCGGCTTAGGGTTTAATGCCATTTCCTATCAATTCTTGTCATATCCTTTACCGTGTCTCTCTCTCCCGTTACCTCCCTCTTGCATAGTCAAGCTCTGGGCATCTATTTTATTAACCTCCTACAAATACTCATGGGGTTAATTAATTGCGCTGAGCCCCCAAACGTTGAACTAGTTGAAGCCAATGAAGAGTTGGTTCGACGGTTTGAGAATGTTGGGTGGCTAAAATTTATTAGAAAATTTAATGAACACAACAGGGCTATGGCCTCACCATTTTCTCATTCGTTTGATGGTAGAGGGGTTAGAGTTGGGGATGTTGAGTGCGAAATTGGTGAGGGTTTCATCTTAGAAGCTACAAAGTTACCTCTCTTGAGTGAAAGGTGGTTTAAACACTCCAAACTATCAAGTGTTCCATGGAGGAAGTTGTTAGTTGAACCCACATCCACCATTAACAATACCAAAGGTATGTCATGAAGCTTGTTTAAAAAGAAGTGGTATGATATGTTTGTTTCTTTGTCTCAGTATGTAACCTATGAAGGCCATTATAGCCTAGTTTTTAGATATCATTTACGCTTGTTTATGGGCTTTCTTGGTAATGAGATGAACCGGCCTTATTTTTTACTTTTGAGCCTGAAAAGCATGGCCACTCAATTTCAAAAGAACAAGTTTGACTGCAGCCCATGTCACTTAGGTTTAATTTGTATGCTCATTGAATATAGGTTGTCTAAGTCGGGTCAAACTTGGCATGATTTTATTTTCACAAATCGCTGGTTAGAATCTTCTGGTGAGATTAATGCAAGTTCTCTTCATATTGATCCAAGAACTATTGTTGAATCTGAAGCTTTGCATAATGATGATTCTGTCTTCAAGTAAGCACATGATGGATTCCAAAGGGGTCAAAGGGCTATTGAAACTTAATGTCGTTGATTCTAAGAGGGAAATTTACCATTCTGATAAGCTTTCCCGTTATGAAGTTGAACCTTCGATTCATCACGAGAATACCCTCTCAGGAAAGAACAACAAGGTCAGAAATTATTGAATAAAAGGCCTTATTCTGATTTTAATATTAATTACAACCATGCAAGGGTTTCCTCATAGGTAGGTCATGATACTGTCAAATTTGTTGTCAAGCAGGCCCTAGAAAGGATGGGGATTATCCAAGCTCTTCATTAGTTGGACTTTTAAGGAAACTTTCCATAGGTAAATTTGAATAGGAATTGAATTGCATTACCCCTGGGGTAACTTGTAGCTTGTCCAAAGGACAAAATACCGCCTCGGTCAATCAAGCCCAAGAAATTTTGATTGATTCAATTGATGTATCTACATTTGAATTGTTCTTGTGTGATGTTAATAATAAGGTTTCTGAGCGAAACCTTCATACTAGGCAATGTTTAGGGCAAGGTGATCAATATATTTTTCCTTTAGCTGAAAACTTGAAAATTGGTGAATTTGGGGGAAATTTTGTTCCATCTAGGAGAAGTCTCGAGGATGAAGATATGGCCGATAGTGAACACAAGCTATTTTCATTTAAAACTCGATATGTTGGCAATATTTATGTGGATCAATTACAATATAAAGCTCTGTTCCACCCTAAACTAACCAGTGCCAATTTTAATGATAACGATCGATCTGTTGACAGAATACCTTGTCAAGTTCAGGCTTCAACTATTAGGATAATTAGTGCTCCATCCTTTTCCTACTTAGCATTATTTTCTTTTTCCTAGTAGTTGGTGATGTCATCTACCCCGTAGTGGTGTGCATATGTCATCTACCCCATACTGGTGTGCATATGTCATCTAAGACCCATTAGACACCTAATGCACCCTGCATGCATCATTGTAGGACCACTAGAGTCATTTCCCTACATTTTAGGAGCCAACTCAGTGATCTGGTTCAGTCCACCTGAGTTAGCTGACTCTTGTGGGGGGTTTGTGCTCTGATTGCCACTGTTTTTTATGTAATGCTCCCTTTTCTGAGTGATTTTCATGACAAACTCACTAATGCGGCCTCCTTGGTTAGTTAATTGACTGTGTCTTTAGTTAACTGAGTTTGGGTTCATTTGAGTTGATTTTGGTGTGAAGATGCTCACAGTAGATCCAAAGAGATGATGTAAACCTCACAATGAAAGAATTTAGGAATGACAAAAGAAGAATAGAGCAGAAGAACATAGATCCAAAGGAGCCCAGATAGAGGTAGAATAATTACACATGTTACATTAATTTGAATAGTAAAAGGTAAATATACAATGCTCAGGATTCGAATACACTAGGTGTGATTCGAATTAGCCTGCATAGATAGATCCATAATCAGTGGAGTGTCATCAAGTCATAACTAGGAGTCCAACTCATCATCAGTGAAGTCATCAATGCACAAGTAATAGTCAACCAGAAGTCAAACTGAGTCTAACTGAATGTGGTAGGTGTAACTGGCACATGGAAGCACTAATGTAGTGAAGGAGGCTCAGTGGAGGGCGCTCATGGAGCTAACTGGAGTTAGAACAACCTATCTAGTCACACTGGAGGTCCATCGGAGTGATAAGGTTAGTAAAGAGTGAGTCAAGCCTAAAATCAGGGAGAGAACTCTTGTTAATTGAACATAACTGGACTGGTAGGTGAAGAAGTGCGCCTCTCTCATGCAGTAGGTGAAAGGAGGGTGCACTAGGCACTAGGAGGGCTGAAACTGATAAGGAAGAAGCTCTGGGGGCTAGCTAACTGAGGGCTAGGTGTTGGGACTGATGACTAGAAATGCATGCAAACCCTAAAAGTGCATGCAAACCCTAAAAGATTGAAAATGAAAATGACTAAAAAGCTAGTAGGACTAGGATGGAGTATAGGAATATCCTAACATTTGGGTCTTCCAGAGCACTCCAGTGGTGACAATTCCTGTGCTAGACAGTCTGAGACTCGAATTCTCCTAGGATATTCGAATTCTCTCTATTGTAACATATTTTTGGACTATACTGATTAATGGATAATGTTACACATTTCTGCTTCCATCTGAGTTCCAATGCATGATTAATTTTACCGCTCTTTTCATTGTAATTCACCTTCTCTGCTCATTCTTTCACTGTGAGGTATTCTCAGCTCTATGATTTGTTGTGACTTAGAATTTCACATGGTATCAGAGCTCATAGAACGTAGGTTGAGCACTTGCTTTTAGTAGTGCACCAGAAGCCTCTGAATTTCCACAACAAATCATGGTGCCATTGCATTGAATTCATTAGAGAAATCCTTTGAGGTCTATCCAGGTGTGAAGGATTTGGATAAAATCACCTATTGTCCTAAATCAATGCTCAGTAGTATTTTATCTCCAAAATTGATAGTTTTTTGCAGGATATTGAAGGTTTTTCAGTGCAGCAATAACAACAGTTTCAGTTTGTATTCTCTCTAGCAGTTTCTCGTGGAAAATTCGAATGTTCCTCCGTCTCCGAGGATCCTGACACCCTTCAATTATCTTGATTGAAGGGTTGATATGAAGATGGTGTTGCACAACAAAAGTTTGTACAGGGTCATAGTGGGAAAGGAGGTCGAACCTCAGGCAGCTATTGAGAAGGCCAAGTATGTAAATAGATTAGATGAAGCATTTGGTTTCATGTGTATTCATATTTCCAGATATTTTCTCTTCCATCTTGAAGGATTAAAGACTCCAAGAGAGGTTTGGTTGAATCTTGAGACCCTCTTAGGAAATCAAGATGAGTTGAGGGGCCATATTCTATAGAATGAGTTAATTTCTCTTCAACCCAGCAGTTTCGAAACCATACAACAATTCTTCTCTAAATTCAAATCCTTGGTCATGCAATGCAAACAATGTCGCATTGAGAAGAAGGATGAGCAGCTGGTGATATCCATTCTAAGCAAGCTTGGTCCGAATTTTTCTATATTTGTTTCTACCTTCCATTCAGGGAGATTGTCAATCCCCAATTGGAAAATTCCTTCTTTAGATGCATTAACCGAATATCTCATCCAAGAACAAGAAAAAATGATTCAGATGGGAACCTTGAAGGCCTCCAAAAATCAAGCTCTTATGGTTGGAGAGTAAAAAAGTGCGAATGCTAAAGGGAAGAACAAAGGTAAATAGAAGAAGCAATTTGAAACCAAGTAGAATGCAAAGTCTAATCCATCGGAAGGAGCCTCCAACTCTAAGAAGGATAAGCAAAAGGGGTTCGAGAAGACCATGTGTTCCTATTAGAAGAAAGGAAACCACATAGAGAGATCTTGCATGAAGAAGAAGATATATAAAATGACCAAAATCCTTGAACAACACAACATTTCCTTCCCAGAAGGTGCAAGGAAGAATTATTCTAGAAGTGAGACAGATGATCATGAGAGATGCCATGCACTGAAGGTTGGATTCTCACAATCACAAGCCTTCCTCATTGATTATGGAGCCTCCAAGCACATGGTTTCCTCCAAAGAATAATTTTCTTCTCTAGATATTACCGATGGTACTATTATTCACATGGGAGATGATTCTCAGATCTCTGCTGTAGGGAAGGGCACAATACATTTGGAGCATGGAAAGTTAAAAAATGTTTTGTGTGTGCCTTCCTTGAAAACAAATTTGTTATATGTTTATCAGATGACACACACAGGTTCACCGAAGAAAGTTGTCTTTGGTCTTGACGCAGTTGATATTGCAGAGATCTCATTTGGGAATATGATAGCGAAAGGTGTTGCAAACCATGCCTCAAATTCATATGAATTCTCACAGTTTCTACCATATTCTCTACCTACTCCACTTGCACCTGATAATATCAGGATGATCTCTCTCCTGATGATTCAGATTCAGATTCCGGAGATGAGGACCAAGTTGAATCAGATCTTGATATTGAGTATAAAGTTAAAGAAGATCCTGATCTATATCCATCTGATCATAAACGAACCAGATCTCAGTATCAATATGCAAATCTTACACTATGCCATACATATTCACTTCTCCCTGAGAGGTGCTACATGATGGTAGGGTCTGATCCATAGTCTTTCAGAGAGGATTTCCATGATCCAAGATGGCAGGAAACCATGGATGAAGAATATGAGTCACTGTAGAACAATGAGACGTTGACTCCTCTCTTGTCTCTCTTCCCCTAGGGATAAAGCTAGTTTAGTACAAATGGATCTACAAAAAAAATCTTGCATTTGATGGATCTACAACCAAGTACAAGGCTCAGTTGGTTGCAAAGGAGTAATCACAAGTTCAGGGTTTGGACTACAATGAGACATTCGCTCCTATAGCAAGAATGGATTTAGTGAGACTTGTTTTGGCCATTGCAGCTTTGAAACCGTGGGAGGTACATCACATGGATGTAAAGAGTGCCTTCCTGCATGGTGACTTAGAAAGAGATCTATATGAAACAGGCTGAGGGGTACACTGATTATCCATACTTGGAATGCAGACTAAAGAGATCATTGTATGGGATCAAGCAATCCCCAAGGGCATGGTATGCCAAGATGGATTCCTTCTTACTGTCACAAAAGTTTGAGAGATGCAAATATGATTGCAATGTATACATGTAGAAGAAGGGAGGTTTCCTACTGTTGATTTTTTTGTATGTGGATGACTTGCTCATCACCGGTGGTTCATATACTGGGTTGAAGAACATCAAGTCTGCTTTGAGTAATTCCTTCTCCATGACAGATCTAGGGCATTACCATATTTTTCTAAACCATTTGTTTTGGAATGTGATGCATCGGGAGAAGGAACAGGGGTAGTCCTAAAGAAAAATCAACACCCCATAGCTTTTGAGAGCATAAAATTGCAGCCACATGAGAAGCTCTACTCCATATATGACAAAGAAATGTTAGCCATCATGCATGCCTTGGCCAAGTTTAGACAATATCGGGTGGGGAACAAGTTTGTGGTCAAAACTGATCATAACAGTTTAAAGAATTTTCTCACACAAAAGGATCTCAATGAAAGGAAACAAAAATGGGTAACTAAGGTCCAAGCTTTTGATTTTGACATTGAATATGTAAAAGGGAAGAATAATATTGTAGCAGATGCATTGTCTAGGAGACCTTCATTTTCCGAAAGATTGGAAAGATATGCTAATAGTTGAGTATGCCAAAGATAGTTTTGCTTGTGATGTGTTAGACTCGGGTCAAAGGAGATGATAGATACAAGATTTTGAATGGCCTAATATACTATAAGGACCGAATATAGTTGGTTCATGGTTCAAATCTAAAGCACAAGATTTTGAAGGAAGCTCGTGATTCTCCTTTAGCAGGCCATCCTGGTTTCTTCAAAACATATAGGAAATTAAGGAAAAGGTTATCTTGGAAAGGGATGAAGGAAGATGTTCTATAGTATGTGAATGAATGAAAGATATGTCAGCAAAACAAAGTTGAACACACACATCCTGCTGGTCTATTGCAACCATTTCCCATTCCAGAACAAAAATGGGAAAGTATCTCAATAGATTTAATCATAGGTTTTCCCAAGGCTTTGGGTAAGGATTGTATTTATGTTGTGGTGGATAGACTCACCAAATTTTCTCATTTATTTTATATTACATCATATTTTACTGTTGCACAAGTGGCTGATCTATTCTTTAGAGAAATTTTCAGATTGCATGGACTTCCCAAGAACATTGTGAGTGTTAGGGATAACAGATTCATGAGTGCCTTTTGGAAAGAAATCTTCAAGTTGGTGGGCACTCAATTGACTCCAAGCACAAGATATCATCCTCAAAATGATGGTCAAACAAAAAGAGTGAACCAATGGTTGGAGGGGTACTTGAGGAACTATGCTAGTGAGCAACAAAAATCATGGGTTAAATGGCTACACTTGAGTGAGTTTTGCTACAATACTACTTTCCATATGTCCATTGGAATGTATCCTTTCAAAGAAATTTATGGTTATGAAGCACTCACCTTTGTTGAGCACAGTTTTGGTGATAGTAGAGCCCCAAAAGCTAAGGATTGAGTTGAGGAAAGTCAAGAGATTTTGAAGCTTCTAAAAGACAATTTACAGGTTTCCCAAAATCAACAAAAACAGTATGTGGATCAACATAGGGAGGAAATAAATTTTCAAGTGAATGATTTGGTTTATTTGAGGCTACAAGCATATAAACAAACCTCCTTAAAATGGAAATGATCAGAAAATCTCAAACCAAGGTATTATTGTCCATACAAGATTGTTTGAAAAATTGGGGAGGTAACTTATGAGATAGAACTTCCAGAAGGTAGCAAAATCCACAATGTATTTCATGTCTCATGCCTTAAGAAGGCTGTTGGTCAGGAAATTTATATTTTAGAAACACTCCCTCCATTAGATGATGAAGGACAACTCACACGTATTCCAAAAAAATTTTTGAAGACAAGAGAAAGGAAATTGAGGAGCAGAACCATAAGAGAATATTTGGTACAATGGAAATATTTTCCAAGTGAGGATGCCACATGGAAAGATGAAATTTTTTTGCAGCATCCTAATTTACAATTGCTTGAGGGAAATCAACCTTGGTTGGGGAGGATTGTAATGTCCCCATCCAAATAAATCACTAGAAGGGAAAATTCCACCAATCTACTAGTTCCCCAGGTTGGGGTGGAAACATTTAGATTTGGAATATGAGAGATATTAAACCCCAAATGGACATTATCTTGACATAAATTTATTAAAAGGGGCTAAATAAATATTTACAATAGGAAAATAAGGTGGCACTTGGTCATGAGGGCACATTGGTGGTGTGGGACCCACACAAAGCAAGATTCCCCATACCACATGGCATCATACTCTCACCCATTCGAATCCAAGGTGGAGTATAATGTTCTTGGGGGATTTATAAGGTCATTATACTTGGTATGACTCAATGAGGGTCGAATTTTAGTGGAAGAGTAACTCCCATGGAAGAGGAAGAGGCATCTTAGAGATATTGAGACACTTGGGCTAGATTCCCTAGCTTCTGTGACAACAATGATGAAGATTCTATGACACTTATGAAAAGGATAGTACCTGATTGCTGAAATCTGACCTATATGACATGTCAAGGCTAAAAATAGCCTCCAAGAGGGCGCACAAGGGATTTATGGCATCCAATATGCTTCCCCATTCGAATTGATGGAAGATGGGGACTAGGAATTGTTGGACAAGTGGCACTCATTGGAATCTCTTCCCAACTTGAGTTGGAAAGAATATTTTGGAAGGAATTCAAACCATGGAGGACTTGGAAAGTTTATAAAAGACAAGAAAAAAGAAGGAGAGGGGCTTTTTATCATTTCTCATTTTGTAAATTGGAGAGCATAGCTTGTCCATGCTAGTGGAGTGTTTACTCTACTTGCCTTAGTACCAATTTTGAGGGTGCAATATTCCCATCCTAATTGGAAATTGGAGAGGCCATTCAGAACTTTCATTTAGAGCTACAATGGAGTCATTTGTTTTAGGTTGAAGCTACAGGGCTGCTCATGATCTTTTCTTCTTCAAATTGCTCCCACCTCTCTCTCACATTTCTCTTCATATTCTTTCTCTTGGAGGAAGGGCGCACATGGTGAGATGATGATATCTTTGGGAGAGTCCAAGGGGGACCATATATTTTTAATATGATGTATTCACTCTGTATTTGATGCTAAGAAGAAACTTGGGTCTAAAATCCAAGTGAAATTATGTAAAAATGCCAAACTATGTATGAATGGTGCCATTTTACCCTATATCTTGTTGTGAGAGCTTGAAGTTGTTTGGTTTCGATTTGTTTCAGTCAATATATGTGATTTAATTTCTGTATGCAGAGACGTTAATGTACTGAATAATTTCATACACATTATACAAGTCATTGGAACATTTATCTCAAAATTCATAGCAAGTTGTGGAGTTTTTCTATCATTTCCCCCTATGTGAAGACATGTCTACAAATATCTGATTTATGGGAGTTGAAACAACGTTTAGGAACTGATTAATGATGCATTTGGGTTCCCATTTAAGTCCTATAACTATTCAATGTCTCTTTTCTGAAATTTTGGAGGGTATTACTGCATTTGGGAAGCCATTAGTGACCTCTACCCTTGGGGGTTTAAACCTCAAAATTACTAGTAAAATTCCACAATTTATCCTAAAGTTAAATGAATGTTGCAGAAGTATTTTGAGAGTTCCCAAGCACCCATCAGATTCATTTTTATGTCTTAATACCTTTCAAATACCTTCATACCCAATTCAAAATCCTTAGGATCCATTTGGAAGCATTTGGGTCATCACTAGTCTAAGGGTCGAATTGGCCCAAAATTACAATTTTTCCCAATTTTTCCAATTTTATAAAAAGGGACACTACACTCCCATTATAACCACACATTTACAATTTATTTAAAATTTATATGAAATTAGAGCCAATACATTTCAAAGTTCAAAACAAGAGTATTACACCATCCATACAAAGGTCAAAATGAGATTATTACACCATCCATCCATGTGCAAAATATGAAACAATACATTCGGAAAACCAAACCAATGTATTACACCCTTCATCTACATAGTCACCACCATTAGTTACCTAAATATTAAACAATACATTTGAAATATCAAATCCAATATATTACACCCTCCATCTATGTAGTCGCCACCATTAGTTCCATGAGTATTATACTTAAGAAAAAGGTTTTGATGTTAGTGATGGTGGGTATCTTTGACATTGGCAGTTTATTTTTTAAGCTAAGCTAGTTATATTAAGAAAAGAAAAATATGCAAAGATTTAGATAGTTCGTTAGCCACATGGGAAACCTATCCTGCTACAAAAAAAAAATCATTATTAAGGCCCAACATTGTTCTATTGATATTGTCTTTAAAGACATGTTGTCCTCCTAATCTTATTTCTATCAGTAAACTAGTAATAACTAAAGTAACTAACAAGAAATAATGGGCATGTTTGATCTCCACAGCTGCTCTGCAACTAGGGTTTGAGAGTCGAAAGCTGAACTTCGTGGCCATGGATCCTTCCATGGCCGCCATCCCCCCTTTCCCCTGAGTTGCTACATGTCATGGCCGATTGGAGGTGAGCATGGATGATTTATCTCTGCGAATGGAGTGGTGGCAGAGCCTTCACGCGGCGACCCATTGCATAGCAGGCTCCTCTTGCTTATTAGTGGCGGCACTGATGGGTTCTGTGCATAGGCGAGATGTTTGGAAGGGCGCTCCACGACGGGGCATCGATAACAGCTTGATGGCGGAGGAGCTCCGCATACAGACGAGAGCTCCTGTTTCCTTTTGGCAGCGACAACAGCTACATTGTCAAGGGGAGCCGACAATGGTTGGATGTCCTCGGTGCGATGGAGAAATTTCTTTTGGAGGGCCCTATGAGTACCTGCAGGACGGTGGTCTCTTCCTTTGAAAAATGGTGGCTCCGCAACCTCCCGTTGCGTTTGTGGTTTTTGTTATTATGTTTTGCATCTTTCGACAACACATATGGCATCTTTCTATATTGTTTCTTCAGCTCCTAATGAGTTGGTTCTTCATTGTACATGAGCCAATCTTGGCTGCCTCTAAAAGAGGGTTTTTATTTTCCTCTTTGCGTTGAAAACTGAAAACTTAGTATTTTTTTCTGGAAGTTGAAAAGTTTCATTTTCTCAAAAGGGATCCTTGAAGCCTTTTGACAATATGTAATTTTGATTAATTTTAATGAAAATTACACTTTTTTCCCTGGAAAAAAAAACTAACAAGAAATAATAACTAAAGTAACTAAGACAAATATTATGATAGTTCGAGATCCAAATGTACCTCTTAGCTTGAGGCTGATGGATCATCCTTATGTTTCTTTTTTGACAAACTTGGAACCTTTGAGACACTTTTCTCCTGAGGATGAGCCCTACTATGAGACTTGAAACATCAGAACAAAAGCTATTCAGCACAATCTTCCTCTCTCTTATACAAACTTGAAACCATTTGCTTCCCTCGCAATCAAGTTAACTTTGGCATTCATGATGTTGGCATATTCCTCAAACTCATTTAGATAAAGAAGGATTTCCTTGTGCTCCTCTTTGTTGTAGAGAAGATCATATCCCAATAATGATTTCATTTTCCAATAAAGAAGCAATTTCATTTGCCAATAAAGAAACACCATCTTGAAGTATATTTTGTATCTCTGGATCGAGATTTCCTCGCATCTGGTAGAGATGAATTCATTTCCTGCAGCATATCCTCCTTTGTGACCATGTCTTGCTTTTGCTTGACCCATTCCTTCACGCATGTTATCTCCTATTGGGTACAAGTAGGAGTATTTTGGTGATACCTTACCATTGAGGCTTTTTCCCACTACATAACCTTGGGCATGTGACAAAACCTTAAACTTGACCAACCATTGTGCCCCTTATTACCTCTTCCCTGTCTCACCATGTTGCTATAGGAGAAACACCTTTTTCTAATGTGAGTGAACATGCTTTACGCGTGCAGGCACGAACCATCGGAGTAAACTCCACTCAAGCCTCAATTATACAAGACTTTCTTAGGAGATTCACAATGAGAGCTACCCAAAGTTAATTTTGACCTAGGTCTAATCAAATATAGAGAAATAACTTTAGGATCGTCAATTCTCTTCTTGAACTCAATGCTATTTTTTTCAGGAGCAAACTAAAGCTTCCAAATACTACCCTCCACATAAAAGGAAATGTCGGGCTACATTTGCCGATGATTGTCCCTACTATCGTTGTTGGAATTAATTTCCAACCTGTCCAAATTTGTCCGGTGAATATGTATTTAAGCCACGATGGTCATTGGAGTTAATGTCTTCCTTCCATCACATTAATCAGGTTTCTATGTGGCAGCATGTTGTGGATAACACATCCCCCTTAGATTTTGAGTAGAACAGGGAGAAGTTGGATCCGTTGCCTCAGCAGACCCGTTGAGGGTTTATGAAATCCAACTTTTGAAGTGGAAATGGATCACAAAATGCAACGTGCCTTTCCGACGTGTGTGCCATGTGTTGTCTTTCCCGAAAACCAGGAATATCTTCCATGCATGGATCAAATTTGAAGAGAAGGGTTATATTTCAATCTGAAGGGTTAACATTTTAATAACCCTTCTATGTTGACAAGCTAAAATAATTTATTATTTTCATATGAAAATGAAAAATTAATATAAAATTTCATATAGATAAAATAATAACCAAAACATATTAATTGCAAAATTTTTAACTTATAATCATCAAAACATAATCCCCTTTCCATAGAATTAAATTATGACATAACTTTAATTTTTGTTAGCTAATAATTTTTTGCATAATCACATAAAATACTTCTTTAAATATATTATTCAAAATGTTGGACATTAAAAAATTGAATAAAATATTATGACATCTTAATTTATTTCACCCAGTGAAAGAGGTCTTCGTGTCTTCGTTCCTGTCCAAGTTTCATAAACTACATTCCAATCTATGCCATGTAAGTCTTGATGTGTTGATAGAGATAAAAAAATTAACGTGTCTAATGTTTCTCGACCAAGTCTAGATCTATCATCATTTATTATGTGATTCAACTTAGAGAGTCCTCTTTCACAACTAGCAGTGCTAGCAGGAAGAGTAAGAACAAATTGCCATAATTTCATTAAATTTGGATAGGATTCACACCACTCAAGTTCTCCTCCACATTGCTCCCATGCTCCAATCATGTTTTTCTTTGGATATGCCCGATGCAGAGTAATAGTAAAACTTTCCATTTCACCTTCACATTTTTTTGTATCAATTATTGGCGAGTCTCCAATATCAAAATTTTCACATAGGCGTCTCAATCATCGTTTTGTTTCAAAATCTCTTTCATCCTCTTCTTCAAAGTATGAACAAGGACTAAATAGTTTTGTTGCATTGAATATCGACAAATCTATAAACCTGTCTTTCAGACAATCAATCAACTTTTAGACAAATCATTTACCCAAGTGAATTAGGTATAGGTTCAAATCTTAGCAAATGCACATGTGAAGCACCTGTATTGTCAATAAAATTCAATCTGCCATGTTATGTTTTCTTCAAGAAATATGAAACATATTGAGAACCTGCTCCAAACATATCTCGCAAGAATCTTCTGCGAAGAAGTTCAATAAGCACATCTAATTGCATACCAATAGATGTTATATCAATATGTTCCTCTTGAAATCACTGACTTAACTTATTTAATTCAGTTAGAACATCTGCCAACAAATGAATATAAAACTGAACTTGAAATATTGTTCCCATTTCATAAAAATTTTCTGTTATCATGTTTCCATTTTTGTAATGATGCTAGCATAATTTTGACAAGTATGTTCATCACATGTCCCCTAGAAAGACATTAGATTTAATGAATTTGAAGTACCTGCAATCTATCAATTTGAAATAAGTCCATTAAACCTTTAATTTATTCATGTCTCTTTGCAAATTTTCCCAACCAAGAATATACTTTGTTAGCCAACTTATCAATATAATTAAACTCAGGAAAATGATTTGAAGAATCCATTATAGCTAATGCCTCATGATGTGCTACACAATGAATACACAACAAATGTGGCACTTCATGAAGCAGCTTAGCAGCTAAACCTTCACGAATGCCTCTCATAGATGAAACTCCATCTGAACCAAATCCCACCATTTTATGTTTTGATAAATCCATTTTAGATAATAATCCCGATAAAGATTCATACATTGATTGTACAGTACTATCCTTGATTTTTAGAAAACGAATAAACTTTGTTGTGTGTGGCCCTCTTCCTTCATCCATTAGATATGTAATATAAATAATGAGGTGTTGCTCCTATGTTTTGTTTGTGCTTTCATCCACCAAAATAGAATAAAATGGACTCAAACAAAATTCTGCCTTTAGTTTTTTCCAGTAAACCTCTTTTGCTGCAAGTAAAAACTCTTTTCCTGATGTGATATTAGTATATGAAGAATACTCCTTGGTTAAGGGCATATTAGGTGTCCCCTTATATCTATGCAAATCACATAAGTCTTTATACACTTCCAAAGGTAAATATTTGATAGTAGCAAAGTACATGGTTTCCATGACATTGATTATTCTAGATTTCTCAACATCTACCATGAGCTCAACATGTTTGGTGATGGGTAAACATGATTGCCTTGATTCACTCTCCAGGAGTTGAATTGAACGTTTATGAGCCTCAGAAATAGCATAGCCATTTAATCCACTTAATTGGATTGTACTACTGCCTTCCCTTGCATATGGTGTATCTCCTTTGAATTTGACACACTATGCACACTTGATGCACTCTTCCCTATTTGGACCTATTATAGGATATGCCCATTTGTGTATTAACTTCCATCAATGTTTGAATGACCTTTTAGGAGCTACCCCTTTACCTCTATTCTCTGAAGGACCTTCTTCTTCAATATTAATCTCTAGCTGAAAATCGACATTTTCTTCATATTCTCTATCATGTCGGTTCAATTTAAATGCATCAACAAGTGTTGTTTGTCTTCCATGTTTTTTAGGTCGATCAATTTTAGACATCTCTTCTTTATAAGTTACCTAGTTTTACATAGAAATAATTCATGAGAAAGAGATAGAGAAATATCATATTAAATATGATAAAATTAGAGAATACCAGTATTACATTTTAAAATCACATGCCATAAATAAAATTAAATGATTACATTTCTTTGAAAATAAATGTATAATACCTTTCAATTGTTTAGTTGAGATAACTATATATGATTTACTTGTTAGAGAAATTATATGCATAAATAATAATGTAAAAAATACATAATTTAAAAATTATATTTAATAATAAAATAATGTTTTTAAATAATTGAAATCAAGAAATGAAATTAATGTTATAATATAAATTATATTAAATTTTATAGAATAATTAATCCAATCAATTTTGAAGCACAACTTAAATTAATTTTAGAAATGAATTAATGAAATATCTTGGTATTTAAAACTAATGTAATTTTAGGCCAAAAAACTATATATACTAAATAATTTTAAATTTTTGTCGTCTTCTAAAAATGATTAATAATATATTTGAAACATATAAAATATTATATTTTTTTAAATAATAATATTTCCATTTGTATGGAAATTAAATTCTATTTTACTAATTACATTTTATGTAAAAATATAAATCCATGTTATATATAATTACAATTAATGAACAATAAATTTAACATAGAATAGTATTAATTTTGATACTTCAATTAACATTATAAACATCTAATATTATTTTTATTATATAAAATTTTAAAAGATACACATTTAAAAAAATTAATATATAAAATTAAAAAAATAAACATCTAAAAAACCAAACCATTAATATATAACATTTAAAAAACAAATTTACATTAAAATGTAATTGATTTAATTTTTAAATTATAGATAGATAGATAGATAAATAACTTAATGGAATAAAACAAAATGATATATATAAAACCTAATAAAATAAAACAAAATGATATATATATATATATATGGAATAAAACAAAATGATATAATATTCTTTTAATAAATTGTCAATATAATTAAAAAAAAAAACTACTTATTAAATCTTTCAAAAAACATAAATTTATGTTAAAAGAAATCATTTCCAATTTTCTAGCTAAAATTTTCAAAAAGCATAAAATGTGAAACAAAATTTAAAAAAAAAAGCATAAATGTGAACTATTTTGTTTTCTGATTTCTAGAACATAAATAGAGAAGCTTACTAAATCTTTCAAAAACATAAATTTATATGAAGTAAAGTCATTTCCAAAACATACAAAAAGAAGCTTAGTTCATGTGGCTTATTTTCAATGTTTTAAACCAAAATTTATATGTAATTTACTAATATAATTGTGAAAAAAAACCAAATTTACTATGTAAATTTTATTAACATAATTTTATGTTATCAATTTATTTATATATAACTTGTGTATTTTCATTTTTGGTATTAATAACCACAATAGAAACATAAAAGAAAAATTGACAAAAATATTTGAAATTAATAAAAATATTTATTAATTAAAAAAATTGATAAACACAAAGGAAAAAACAAATTAATAAAAATATTCTACAAAACAATACTTACATTACTATTGATCACAGTATAAAAATAATTGATAAGTTTAAATGCTCGATTTTATAAAAATTAAAAATAAAATTTACCACTTGAGCTTGCAATGCTTCTATGCTGAAATAGAATTAAAAACAAGTAAAAATAAATAAAATACTTAATAAATAATTAACTTTTATTTTAAAAAATATAATAAAATAGTTTAAAATATAACCATGCATTACCAGGTTGCTCACACCTAGATCGACTTACTTGAACTGCAATCTATGCTGAACTTTTATTGTGGACACATTAAATGGAATTAAGGCATTCATGAAATAATTATTATTGGGTAAACCAGAAGACCTCCGAATTGATGGAGGATGTGTTAAATGGAGCAAGGAGCAACACACGTCAACTCCAAATACTCTCGAGCCAAGCTAGTGCGGGTGAGAGGCACTTGCAAGTAAATTGTATGTTTTAATAATAGTAACATAGGTATGCAAGTCCGTCCAATCTGAATTTTTTCTAATAAAATATATATTAAATTAGCAATATTTTTTTTATAATATGTAGATAAAGAATGATATATTATTTTAATATTTTTTAAAATAGTAATATTTTAATATGGTTGATTAATTCACTATGTTCGATTATGATTGACCATGGTAAACCATCGTTGACTATGGTTGATCATGTTTGACCATGGTCTAATTTTGTTGACTTTGGTTGACCATTGTTGGTTATGGTTGATCTAGTTTGGTCATAATTGACTATTAGTTGACCATGGTTAACTATGGTGGAATATGGTTCAATATGATTGACTATGGTTGACTATAGTTGATTTTGGTTGACCATGGTTGGCTATAGTTGACTAAGGTTTACTTTGTTTAACTATGGTTGACTATGGATGACTATGGTTGACCATGCTTGACCATGTTCGACTATGGTTGACTTTAGTTGGCCATAATTGACTTAGGTTGACTATGGTTGATCATTATTGACTTTGTTTGACTATGGTTGACTTTGGCTGAATAATTGACTATGGTTGACTATGATTGTCTATGGTTGGCCGATAGTGACTTTGTTTTGTTGTAATTGACTATTGGTTTACCTTGTTTAACGTGTGTCTATGGCTGACTTTATTTAGCCACAACTGACCATTCGTTGAACTTGTTTGATTTTTTACTTTGGTTGGATATGGTTGACTTTGGTTAACTATGGTTAAGTTTGGTTGACTTTGGTTGGCTTTGGTAGGATATGGTTTACCATGGGTGACTATGGGTGACTTTGTAGCTATGGTTAATTGTGCTTGACCATGGTTGATGATGGTTAGCTATGGCTGACCATGGTTGACTATGGTTGATGGTGGTTGGGCATGGTTGACTTTGGTTGGCTTTGGTAGGATATGGTTTACCATGGGTGACTTTGATTGACTAATTAGCTATGGTTAACTATGCTTGACCATGGTTGATGATGGTTAGCTATGGCTAACCATGGTTGACTTTAACTGACTTTGGTTTATATTAATATCATATGATTTACTATGGTTGACTTGTTCACTTGATTATGGGTACCACAAGGGTTGACTTTAAAATCATATGGTTAATTATAATTTCA
Organism: Larix kaempferi; assembly: GCA_027924585.1. Lineage (NCBI taxonomy): Eukaryota > Viridiplantae > Streptophyta > Pinopsida > Pinales > Pinaceae > Larix > Larix kaempferi. The sequence continues at coordinate 8,916,120 of BSBM01000289.1, read as the reverse complement.
ATGTTGTTTTCCAATGGTTAGCATAAGTGTTGACTTTAAAATCATATGGTTGATTATAATTCCACTATGGTTGACTTTTTTTGACCATGATTCACTATGCTAGACTATGGTTGACTTTGTTTGACTATGGTTGACTTTAGTTGACCATGGTTGACTACGGTTGGATTTGGTATGCTATGGTTGACCATGATTGACTATGGGTGACTATGATTGACTAATTAGCTATGGTTGACTGTGGCTAACCATGATTGACAATGGTTGGCTATGAATGACCGTGGTTGACTATGATTAACAATAGTTGGGCATGGTTGACCTTGACTAACTTTGGTTGATATTAATATCATATGGTTTACTATGGTTCACCTGATTATGGATGACACACAGGTTGATTTTAAAATCATATGGTTAATTATAGTTCCACTATTGTCTACCTATGGTTGACATAAGGGTTGACTTTAAAATCATATGGTTGATTATAATTCCACTATAGTTGTCTTTGGTTGAATATGGTTGACTATGATTGACCATGCTTGACTTTCGTTAACCATGGTTGGGTATGGTCGACTATTGTTGAATTTGTTTGACTATAGTTGACTTTGGTTGATCATGGTTAGCTATGCTCAACTGTGGTTGACTTTGTTTGACTGTGGTTTACTTTGGCTAGCTTTGGTTTACCATGGTTGACTATGGTTGACTTTGTTTTTCCATGGTTGGCCACACATTTAAATGTGGTTGATATGGTTGACTTTGGTTTTCTATGGTTGACCATGGTCACGAAAAATTTTAGGGGCTAATCTTACCCCATGAGATAAATTTAGGGGTTTTAAATTTTTAATGGGCTAAATTTTTATCAAGCACCAGTTAGGTATGATTAACCCACATTTTATTTACTTATTTTTAATAAATAGGAGGTTAGCCCCATCGAATTTAAAAAGGGGAGCCAAGATAAAACAATTTATCCCTTCTAAGAATGGATTTAAACCTATGTTAGCCCACAAAAATTGCTAAGCATCTCCCATTTGTCCTTGATTTCTAGAAATGGCAGTTGCTAGGGGTTCTTTCACCTTCTATTGATAATGGAAATCGAAGTTGAAGTTACATTCGTCCATATTTTATGGACTGAATCTTGTTTTGCAAGTTGCTTAATGTCCACATGAGAAGGGTAGTCGATATTTACTATAAGTTATTATAGCGACCCATTTTCATCTACAAGAGTTCTAAATCCCATCACCTTAGATCCAAATTTTCCCTAAGAAACATGGGGATTGTGAAGCTTGCGATTGGAGATGTGGAAATAACATTTTTATGGGTATTTGGGGCATCATGCTTGGGGGATGGGACTTCATTTATATCTGCGTAATTGTGAATGTAGGGGACCATGAATTTTCAAGGAGAAACTTGCCAAAAGATTCGCCAAGACTTCAGAAGGTTTTATAATTTAGTGAAAGCTTCACCAAGATTTTACAAGGTTTTATAATTTAGTGAAATATTCGCCAAGAATTTACAAAATTAGATAATTCAATGAAAGATTCACTAAAAAATTATATATACATAATATAACATTGATAAAATAACCTTCTTATTTTCATATATATCATGGGGATTCACCCATTTATTATACATAGAAATTTAGGGGGGGTTCCTAAAAATTTCCCTGACCATGGTTGACTTTATTTGGCCATAATTAACTATTGGTTGACCTTGTTTGAATTGTGACTTTAGTTGAATTTGGTTGGTTATGGTTGACTATGGTATACTTTGGTTGACTATGGTTGACTTCGTTTAACTGTGGCTGGATTTGTTTGACTTTGGTTGATGTTTATCATGGTTGACTTTTGTTGACGTTTATATGGTTGAATTATGTTGAGTATGGCTAATCATTGTTGTTCATGGTTGACTATGGTTGTTCATGGTTGACCATCGATGTTCATGGCTGACTATTGTTGACTATGGTTGTTGACTATTGTTGAGCATGGTTGTTCTTACTTGGAAATGGTTGACCATGGTTATTCATGATTAACTATGGTTAACCATAGTTGTTCATGCTTAACTATGGTTGACTATGGTAGAAAATGGTTGGCTATGTTAAACCATTGTTCACAATGCTTGTCCATGCTTGCCTTATATTGATCATGGCTGTTTATGGTTGACCATGTTTGACTATGTTTGACTATGCTAGAACATGGTTAATTATGGTTGAACATGGTTAACTATTGTTGGCCATGGTTTTTCATGCTTTCCTTATGGTTAACGTTTACCATGGTTGAATTGCGTTGAGTATGGTTTCCTTATGTTGACTGTGGTTGCTGAAGTTGGTTGTAGTGGTCCACTATGGATATGTTGCAATGCAATTTTATCTAGGAACATATTATACAACTTGACGAGAACCCGACATTGTTCTCGTTTTTTGGGGAGTCAATTTTAGTAGCTGTTTTTACCTTCGTTTTATAAAGTGTGTATACTAGTAGCACCATTTTTTATTTTGAGCTTTTTTTTTGTGATTTTGAATCTTCTTGGACTTAAAAAAAACTATACTTTTTATTTACCAATAACTAATTATAATGAAAAATATATACATTTTCATTTTTTTAAAAAATTTTTGGAAGCTAATTAGAATGAAATATATATATATATATATGAGAGTTTTTTCTTTAAATTTTTCTCTTAAAAAAATCATTTTTATGCTCAAATTTGTAAAAAAAAAAAAAAAAAATCAAAATGTTTTAATGCATTTTTATATTTTTATATACAAAATTAAACATTTTAAATATTTTAAAAGAATAATTAAAAAAAAATAAAAAAACAAATAAAACTTAGTCAATTCCCGTAAGCTCACTCGGTTAAGGTGTGGGTCTCGTCAGCAAGACGACCCGAGTTCAATTCCCCTTAGGGGTGACTTAATTGGGAGGTGACACCCAAAAACCTAATCAAGTTGACACGGGTGCAGTCTAGGCCGAGTGCGATCCCCGGGTGATTTTGACTGATTAGATGCCCCTGGGTCGTGGTTTCTCAGACCACAGGCCACTCCCATAGGTCAGGGAGATTTGAGCAAGAAAATAAGTTTTTTTTTTTTTAAATTTTTTGATTCAAATTTGTTGATTTTTTTTTTTTTTTTAAACGTTTTTTTTAATTTGTCTTTTTTTTTTAAATTTGAAATAGTGTTTTATTTTGATTTTTTTTACAAATTTTTTTGGATTTTTTATAAATTTTCTTGTAAGGTTGTAAATTGTTTATGAATTTGGTTATTGATTTATTTTAATAATTTTTGTGGTATGAATTTTCATATTGTTTTTTTATTTATTTATTTTAACCTCGAATACAAATGACAGTGATTCTAGGAGGTCCACTTTTCAATCTGGGGGTCGATTTAGGGTTTCGATTGCAATGATGCCACCCATTGTTTCCAGCAAGTTGTAATTTTAGCCCCCCCCAAAAAAAATAAAAATGGGTGATACTACGTTTTCCCCCTTGTACGCTCAAATATCATAACTTCTACATTTTATGGTTTAATACATGGTTTTACGATGAATAATATTATAAATTATTTTATTTTATATGGAAAAAGTGGTCAAATAATTTCTTGAATAATTTGTGTTTAACTCAGTGATAGTTTTATATAGTGTTACTGAGAGATTTAATAAATACAATTTTAAATTATAATACGATGATATAATAATTCCATTTTTTGAAAAAGTGTGCTACCGATAGCATTAGTTTTCAATTCGCAGCTTGATTTTAAGGTTTTTGTAAGCAACAATAACAATTGTTTTGGTCCATTTCTATATTTTTAACCCCAAATCAAAAAGTGGTGCTACCAGATGTGTTTACATGATGTGTTTAACCCAGGACGAACTAAGGGATTAACTCCAAACTGAATTAAGCCAATATGAATGTATTTATAACCATGTTCTAAACCCCATGCAATATCTTCTTGCTTAATTAACGGAACTTGGTAGACCGACTGACCGAAAGCTATGGGTATATTGACATATGTGAACCGGAACAATTGAGCAACACAAAATCTAAACATTGGGAGATCGTAAATCTTATTAGTATCAATTTCAGGTAATGTCCAATTGGGCTGTGTATCATACTTTTGAGACACGACTCTAGTATCATACAAGGTGTCAAAACTAGTTTTGTTCATATACTTATTCAACCATGGCCATCTTTTTAAATGTTTCTCTCTGTGGGGTGAAATAGATTCATGGAAATAGAAGTTGCTATTGCTGGAAGAATCCATTAGTGAAATATAAGAGGAAGAAAAGCGAGAACCTGGAAAATCGAAGAGGTCAAAGTTTAGGAAGGATCGCTGCACTGCTTCCCAACACAGCTATCTGCGCCTTCAACGGGACTTACTTTGCGCCTTACACGAACAATCTCCGACCAACGCCTTTCGATACCAACCTTTAAACCCAATATATCTTTCCACCTCAAAAGGGAATAGATGCACAGATATAATGCAGAGAGAGAGGATGATCACTCGAGATAGAATCATAACGTAGGCTCTGATACCAAAATCATCAAAGTGCACACAGCAAAAACAATAGAAACATACACTTGTTTATACCTTTGCACAAAGCACTGGGACCTTTAATGTTTCGAATTCAACACGCTGAAATCTACTACAAGGCTCCTAGGTACTCCAGCATATGCAAATTAGTATATCGATGGCACAAAAAATACAACAAAAACATACACATAAGCGCACAATGCTCATATATATGGGCCAAACAGATATTATATTATCACTTTGAAACGCAGAATTACAAAAATATTTAGGGCTCGATTTCCAGATGCCTCTAATGAGAAATCCTTCCCTTTTTTATAAGAGGAGGAAGCCTCCTAAGGAAGCTAGGAATCTTTGAAATTAGATTGTCCCCATTATGGAAAATCTACGACATATCTCAAAAAGAGATTGAGATCTTACGAAAAATATTTGTAAATCACACTATGGATATTCTTTATTGAAAGAACCCATGAAAGAAAATTACATAAAGAGATAAAAAAAATGGCCGACCAAAGTGATGGGCCATTATGACAATACGAAAAGATTACAAAGTGGAGATTCTTCACGAGAACCCACGAAAGATTAGACTTAAAGTCAATATGGAGGACTATGATCAGAATTGAAGAACTCAGAATCAAATCCATCATGGTCATTATTGCTGTCGAAACCTTGGTCTGGATATGCATGTGAAATCTGATTTGTAGTACCATACGTTAAGATATTCTCCATCTATGTTGGAGGATTTTCTTGGAAACATGCAGAAAATGGTGACTGATTGAAGTATCTCTAGCAGAAACATTCAGGAATAGAAACTTCACCATAGAAATTGTTTTCAATAACAAAATATAGAACTTTACTGGTGTTAGGGTTAGATTTAACTACTGCACCCTTCCACAATAAGTCAAACTGGAATACGCTGAATGCGAATGCACCTTCTTCTAATTAATGTTGTAGTGTTGATATAAACCAAAGTGGAGAGGCTTTATCTAATGCATCAATTCTTGGAACATATAAAAAGAACAAGATATTCATCCATGGGCTCTAGATCCTGTAATTATTTTGAACATCCTCACAGTAAAAACAAATTGTGATCTTTGAGTGTGCTCGAGCAATTTGATGAATGGCATAAAAATCAATCCACCCGAGTGATGGATCAAAAATATATGCATAAAATTGGATTTCACCTATGAAGAGCTGAAAATGACCAACAACCATATTTACATGATTAAATACCATACTATAATTAATATCATAACTATGTCTTCCTTCAAAAGAATACATTCTGTCTTGAAGAAGCCGCCGCTGAAGTTCTGTTGGAAGACTTTTGATTCTATCTCCTAAACAATCAATGCAAAAATGTAGATGGAACTCATGGAAAATATGGTGAGCATATCGACAAGGAAATTTTCTTTACTAGCTTTATAAACAATGTCAAAATCAAAACCCTATAACCAAACATCCCATCTCAATATTCTGGCATTTCCTTGTTCAAGTAATATTTTATTACCAAGCATACCTCTCATATGCTTCAGATCTGTTCGGAATGTAAAATGAACACTTTTAAGGAACAATCTGAATCTTTGTATTCATTTTTTAACTTCCAAAATTTCCTTATGAGAAGAAGGATATTTTATTTCAGCATTAGAGAATGTACCAGAAGTATATGTACATATTTCTTCTCTGTGAGCTTTCTATTCTGTAGGACTCATGTTGTTGGCCGAAGATTTTTGTGGCTTAATGACTGCATTTTGTCTGTAGGGAAGACTGGCATGATATTTTTCTCTGGTCCAGAATGCATCTGGATAATATGAAGTGCAGTCTTCTTTTAATTTTCTAGTAATATCTCCTAGAATTTCTTGACCATGGAGATTTGCATGCTTAAAAATCTTTATTTTTATTTTTATTTTGGTTAGATATTTTACTGACTCTTCAACCACATATGGTTTATCAACAGATATTCTAACTATGAATTCTGTTTTGACCGGTACTAACACTTTTGAACCCTGTACTGTAAACTCAATTGAGTCTTCTCTAACTGCCATAGGTAAGTGTTTTTTAACAAAATCATGACCCAACATAATATCAACCCCTATATCTAGGAAATACAATGTCACAAATGCCTTGACGTTTCCTAACAGGATAGGAAATTCTGGAGCTATAAAATCAATCTTAATGAGCTCTTTATTTACAACCCTAAAATGGATATATGTAAGCTGCCAAAAATATGTAGGGATGGCTTTATACTTACAACAAATACTCATGGCGCCAGTGTCTATATGTGCATCAAGTTCATAGAGCTTATAACCTTCTGTCTTTACTCCAATAGGAATGACCATTCGGTCACCAAGATTTTTTTGTTCAATAACTGTATCAGAAGGAGTATATTCTTGTGCTGGACAAAAGTTGTGAGCTTTTCTCATTGTAAGTTGTATATATTTTGAATTTAATTCATCCAGCTTATGCAAATAACTCTGAATGCTTGTAGCCAAATTGGCTAGCTGTTCTCTTTCAATTTTTACTTTATTTTCAAAGTAAGTTATTTTCCTTAAAATAAATGTCTCACCTTGATCTTGTGGGAAATCATCAAACCAACTTTCATCTTCTGGATCAAACTCTGTATTCTTTGGCTCTAGCAACCGCTCATAAACTCCATCAATCTTTTCTTGCAATCTTATTTTGATTATTACCAATCCTGGAGAAAGGTTTGCCTTTCTTTCTTCAAGGTCTTCTATTTGTTTTCTTATTGAAGAAACTAAAAACATGGAACATTCAAACACTAGACAATTGCTAATGAATGTATATTCACTGTCTAAACTATCTGAAGGTTCTATTGATAATTTTCTGAAATCAATTCTTTCTGTGTCTGAATCATATTTAGATTCAGTTTCTGACTCATGGATTGAAAAACCTTCATCATCTGATTGCAATTCTGGAACTAGATCCCATTCATCAGGATTGTATTATGTACTAAATATTTGACAGAGTTTATGCTGCATCTTTGTTTTCTTATCAGGAAAGTATTTGCCCAATGCCCTGTTTTACCACAAATATAACAGGATGATTTTTTCAAAGGTGTTGATATTTTTCTGAAGGAAAACCTTTTTTTCCTATTTTTGAAGAAGACATTTTTTGCAGGTTTTCTGAAAACGTTTTTGGAAGAAGAATAAGGAATGGATCCACGACACTTCCGGGAGGAACAAGTGCAGGAAGAAGAAGAAGCCTTGGGAGGCTTAGGCTTAAAACATCCATAACTAGCAGTTTCTATAAACTGCTGGCAAGTAGAATGTGAGAGGAAGATTTGTTTTTTCAAATTCTTTTGTGTCTTCATGGCGACACATTCTTTTTGGAGAGCTGTTAGCACATGTTGATGAAGACCAGCCAAAGAAAGATCTTCAATATTTACACGGTGATCACTGAGGTATCTAGAGACCAAATCAGGGATCTTACCAGGAAGAGAAGCAAGATAATGACTGAGGTATGCGACATTATGATAATTAGTGATATTATAAAGCACGGATTGCATAGTGCAAAAGTAGTCTAGAAGTAATTCAATGTTGCAGAGCTTCTGTGAAATAAACATTTGGGCAGTGTGTGAAGCATCTGGAAGCAAGGCTCCAAGGAATTCATGTGCTAGATCTTGGAATAAAGCTTCAAGAGGATTTGTATAAAAAATAATGTGTTCTTTTTCTGTATCTGAAAGCTTTTCCCACCAAAGCTTGACAATGCATGTGAAAGCCCAAGTTAACTGAGTAGTTATATCTTTCCATGAGGACTTGGTTTTGTATTTCCTTTGAAATTCCCATGCATTTATTTTTTGGAACAAATTCAAAATTTGTTCATGGGACAAACAATCCAAATTAATAATCAATGTATTTCCAAAGCCTTTTGATAAATCTTTGGAATCAATTTTAACATCAACATTTTTTAACTCTTTTTTCCTTCTGACAAATGGAATTCTAAAATGATCCTGACTAACATCTTGGCCTTTAACCTTCCTAGCTTGATTATGAAAGAAATGAGTTTCAACTCAGTTTCTTTTACTAGGATTATGGCCAGAAGATTCTCCAATCTCTGAATCAAATGAGATTTGAGAGGATTCCATTTTGATTTCTTGGATTTCTAACTTTGTAGCTCTTTGTTTCATTAATTCAAACTTTTATCTGGCTAATTTAGCACCTTGCTGAATTTTCTGTAGTTGATGAGGAGTTAACTGCTTCAAATATCTCTGGGAGCTAGAATTGTCAAGATGGTATCTAAACTTATATCCTTCTTTATCAATCTTACTGTACTTTGGAGGTGAAGGAGGTTATGGAACTGTTGATAGATTTGGCTATAATGTCTAATTTAGACTCAATATCAGCAAGCTTCTCTTTTCTTTCTTCTTGAAGATGATTTAAATGATATATGGAACCAGAAATATGATCAATGGTGCCATGAAATGTTTTCAAATGTTCTTTAAATTCTAAGACATCTCGAACCACGTCATCGAGATTCTGAGAAATACAAACTGAAGGAAAGTTTGTATAGTTCTGTAGCTTTATTTGTTCTGCTGGTTCTGGATCTACAGGACTTCTAAGTTTGACAAATTGCATATCTTCTTGTAAGGTTCCTTCTTTAAATGTAGGAGTAGAATTTCTTGTATCCAATCTCCTTTCATACAATCTAACTAGAGAACCAAGCTTTTCTCTAGGAAGAGTAAAACTCTTTATATCTTTGAAGAGTGAGGAACACTTAGCACCGTTGGCATGCTGACCATTATGTACTGAAAGGCTGGAATATGACTCATCATTGAACTTTTTTTTTTTTTTTTTGAATATTTTTCTCGTTGCAGAATTTACATGAAGATGAAGGAAACTGACTATGATTCGTAAGGTGCTGGTGCATCTAACTATCATATGGTTTCATATGTATAGCTGGAGGTATTCTTCTTGGAAGAGTAACAGAATGAGATGCAGACCGACTAAGACGAGGTGTAGAATTGGATGTATTGAAATACTGAGAAGGAGAAAATCGTAAAGAAGTGCTTCCATCTGTAGATTGTACTATTCTGAGTTGTTTGGAACCAGAATGTTGTAATTCAGGATATTTCTGAGACAAAGGCAAATAACTGCTATTCCATTCTTCAGGTAGTGTAACTTGGGAAAAACCAAGTTGTAATGGTGTAGTATTACCAGGACCTACTACTACCCCCTCTTGGAGAGCACGTTTACTCAGCTTAGGATTGATAGCGGGCATGGTAGTGGAGACAAAACAAATGCAAAAAGTGGAATGCAATTGGGAGATTTGGGCTTGTGGAGCAACATCAAAACCGGAAAACTGAATATTAAGATTGTAAAAACTCATTGATATAAGGATCAGTGAGTGGCACTTGATATTTGGGGACAAGGGATGACCAAGCAGGGCCATTGTCTAGAGGACTTTAGAATCCACAAAGTAAAGCATCTTCAAATTTATTAAGACGGGAATCAAGGATGCATGTTAAATATGATGTGTTTAAACCAGGACGAACTAAGGGATTAAATCCAAATTGAATTAAGCTAATATGAATGTATTTATAACCATGTTCTAAACCTTTAACCCTGAATCAAAAAGTGGTGCTATAGGTAGCACCACTTTTTGATTTGGGGTTGTTTTCTGGTGTTTTTATGCAAAAATATGAGTTTTTTATGGCTAGAGTTCTCGTTTTGAGTATAAATTTCTCGTCAAGTTGTATAACTTGTTTAGGTTGAAATTTGTATTTCAATTACTCATTTGAATGGTTATGATGCATTACAAACATCGTAAAGGGTTCGATACAAATGTAACATTTCTGAAGCATTATGTTGGATTGGAACATTTCAATATGGTTATGAAACATTATGATATTGAGTGTGCTTTACTATTTTGACCATGGTTGGCCATCACTGAACACATTCAACTATGATTAACAATGGTTAATAGTGGTTAACTATGATTGATCATGATTGACAATGCCATATTATGTGATTTACCCGCATCTAAGCAGTAATAACATAAAATCAAATTTCAATATTATGTCAAACCATGGAAGTGAGTGAATAACAATTTATAAGGTTCTTTTTGTGGTTGATAATATAGTTTGTGAAATGAAATAGTTGCAGCGTCATTAACATCAATATGAGAAATAAAAACAATGATAGTGGAAGAAACAACATGAAAAAAGACAATAGCATGGACAATGAGAGAAGTAACTTGATCGAGTAATAATGTAAAATAAATATGACAATTAATTAATGTTACTGTTAACATAATCGACATAAACATTAATATTAATGTTTCTTAATGCTAATATTATGAAACATTAATGTTTAATGCTAATGTTAATATTAGTGTTGTTAATATTATTATTAATTTTAGTGACGTTAAAAATTAATATTAATGTTGTTAATGTTAATAATATTAATGCTAATGTAATTAATCTTATAAATGAAATGATTATTATGATTAGTATTAATATCAATGTTGTTAATATTAATATTAATAATTTTAATCTTATGAGGTTTGTGCGGATGGGGAGTTCTGAAAACCCTAGTGGGGGCTGATTCAATGGGTTCTGCAGTTTTCTTGGAGTCAATCTATCCTTTGGGATAGCCTAGTACCAACCAAGTCAAAAAAGTGGGAATTTATCTTAGCTACAGAATCCTAAATATTTCCCTCTTTAGTTTTTTTTTCCTAATTTTGTTAGGTTGTTTGCAGTTTTTCTCTATTTGGTATTTGTTTTCCCATGGCCCACAAGGGCCTTTTGGATGGTGATCTTTGGACAGGTGGGATAGGATATGGGAGATATCCTATCACATCTCCATTAGGATCTATGAGGAAAGGTACACCTGGAGGTTTACCTTCTGAATGGGTTGATAAATCCCATTCTTTGGATTTGGTAGAAATTAGGTTTGGACAAACCCTTCTTCTCTCGTGGACTTTATTCCAGTTCGTGTTTCCCCTGCGGAAAGTAATTGTATTTCTAATCCACTGGCGGTTTCCTCTACTCGAGTCCCCTTATTGAATGGACAATATTCACCTTCTGTCACCTTGCTTGGTTCAATACAGGGGGAGGGATTTTGTCCTTCGAGGTTTCCCAAATCGTTTTCTCCCACTAATAAGTTTCGAACCAAAAGAGAACTAAAGAGTGAAAGGGTTAAAAAGGGCCGTTCTCTATGTGTCTTGGGTAAGGACGTTACATTTGATATGGTTCTCTCTCAGTCTTCTAGATACCTCTTAGGGAAATTTGAATTTGTTAAACTATCTAGGATGGAGATTCTGGAATGGGTTCGACTGAAGTGGAAACCACTTATAAAGACTGTGCCTAGGGTTTTAATGTTGATGGACGAATGGATTTATTTCCAGTTCCTTTGGGAGGATGATAGAAAGAAGACTGAGGAACGATTTTGGGTTATAGAGAATGGCTCTTTGGTCTTAACCCGGTGGCACTTTGGGTTTAATTCGTGGAAAGAGAAATTACATAAGAGACATTTATGGGTTTTATTACATGGTTTTCCTCTGCATTGTTGGTGTCTGGCAATTTTTATGGTGGTTTCAAACTCTATTGGGAGATTCATCCTTATGGAAAAAGAGATCCTTCCGGATTCGAATAAAAATATACCGAGAATGTTAGTTGAGATTGATGTATCCAAAGGGTTACCGAAGGAACTGGAAGTGTTTTGGGATGGTGGATTTTTTCTTCAACGTCTGGATTACTAGAAAAATGCTTTTTGATGTCATCATTGTCGTCAGACCATGCACCTTAAAGCATCTTTCCCTAACTCACACATTGGGTTTTTTAGAGAGGAGGAGCATGCCTCTTTTCATTTAGATGCTCCAGATGAGTTGGATGATGGCATCCAATTTCCTGTCCCCTTGGATGTCTCATCTGCCTCATATTTTTTGGGTAAGTTCAGCAATACTCTCTCGGTCCTTTTAAAATTCCTTTCTATTGAAGACATTACAAAATATTTAATTTCTTCTGGGTTGGAGTCTATCGAGGTGGTTCGAGAAACGGATTTTTCTTTTGCTTCTCCAGCTCGGGTTTCTTCAGATTTACCCTATTATTCTGGGTTTGAGGTTTATATGGGAGGGGATCTCCAGTCAAATTCTTTAAATTTGGTTCACAAGGGATTAATAGAGACTTCTTGTCATCAATCGAAGGATGAAGTGGTTATTTTGGGGGAAAAGTGTTAATATTTGGTTGAGCTTTGATATTTAATTCTTTTAGATGCTGAAACTTGAAGCAATGAGAAAATTAAATCACATGAAATTCATACAACCATAACATATGATATACCCTGGGGAAAATCCTCAAAACTATGAGAACAAAAACCGCATCAATTCTTCTCAGTATAATAAAATGGATAGCAGAGAATGCTTTCTTTTACAACATAGCATATTACTTTCAAAAAATAAGAGATCAACAAACTCTCTTGGTGGAGATACAGAAGAAATAAAGAAGAGAGATCGATCGAATGTGTGCCCAACACAACAATAACAAGCAAGAACAATAACTTGCAACACAAAGAAAAACGCCTTTCCTTCAATGCAGAAGAGAATTCGCTTCACACTGAATTCATTAATCCCGTATAACATATTTACACATTCTTCTCATGCATCGGCTTCTTCTAACTTCATGATGAACTCTCCCTCAGACTGGATATATCAATCTTGCATGAAGAAGTGCTTTATCTCACTAAACTGCCTCTTAGGATAAACTCGCCTCTTAACTGAAAGCTTGCCCACTTAGTTAGGTGGCTAACTTAAGTGTCATCATGCAAGTGTCACAACTCAAGTTTCATCTCTTAGTTTAATATAAGTGTCTTCATGCAATAACACTTAGTTAACTCTCTTTAACTGAATATTTCTTGATAACATCATTGTAGTTATCAAAACAAGTTCTCCTTGATTTACTGAAGTGTCGTCTTTTAGTTTAACTAAAGTGAAAATACTTTAGTTAACTAGTCCTTCTTATTTAACACAGTTAACTGAAATCATGTTGATTGATTTACTTGTAGTCACCACTGTGAGTTATTTAATTAAATGAGGCATACATTGTGGCTTTAAATGAAGCTTGACAATTCAAGTTCACTTAGTCATCTCATGATCAATTCGAATTCTTTTTTTCTCTATGCATTTATCTTTATCTCTTTATCGTTTACTGCATGGTCAATATGTGCTAACTTTAATTATCCATCACATTACATTATACTAAGAAGAATTATTGGATGTTGTGATCATATTATATTATTCTGGACCTAGAAAATTATCATATGCTAAAGTAATTCACTTTAGAGGTGATAAATCTCTAAAGGAGACTTAATAACAATATGGCGATCATAGTTAATAATACATCACACAACATTAAATTCTTTTAACAAGTAAAGCATGACCTTTATATGGAAGGTCCACCTCTATACGGGAGGTCCATCCCATGGATACCTTTATATGGAAGGTTCACATGAAAATCATGACTTGAAACACAAGTCCAGAGCCTTGTCTAACAAGAATTTACAATATCATTACTTTGATCAATTACCTCTATACGGGAGGAATAACCTTTACATGGAAGGAAATCAATGCGCTCACCTCTATATGGGAGGATCCATCTTGACTGTACAAGATTGGTTTGGAGAATGTCTCCTGATGATGTATACTTAACACTCCCTCTTAGGGAGGGATGCATTCTCTTCCATACCAATCCTGTCTCGGAATTACCTAAACTTTGTCGCTTACAGAGGCTTTGTTAACACATCTGCAATCTGCTAATCAATAACAATGTACTGAAGTTTCACTATACCTTTTTGGACCATGTCTTGGATGAAGTGATACTTCATTTCAATGTGCTTGACTTGTCATGAAACACTGGGTTTTCGGAACTCTTGATGCAACTTTGATTGCCACACTTAATAACTGTAGGCTTAATATTTTCACCGAACAACCCTGCAAGTATCTTTCTAAGCCACACTACTTCTCGGTAGACAACACTAGTAGCTATGTATCATGCTTCTATAGTGCTCTATGCTACGGAGCCCTGCTTCTTGCTAGACCAAGATATAATAGATGATACTAGGCTATAACAATAGTCATATGTACTCTTACAGTCCACAATGCTTCCTCCCCAGTTTGAGTCTGTATAACCAAGTAACATGATGCATCCACTGGAGGCATATCTGAGTCCATATGAAATTGTACCTCGAAGGTACCTAAGCACATGCTTAGTATCTATCCAGTGTCTGTGTCTCATATCATACATAAATTGACTCAGAATGATGATGGCATAACATATATCAGGGCTTTCATGTATAAAGTACATTAGCGATCCTATAAGTTGTCTATACAAAGTGGGATCTACTGGATCCAATCCAGATCCCGACTCATGAAGTTTTCTCAAATTTGAAACCATTGGTGTAGTCATAGATTTGTAGTCTATCATGCCAAACCTGCACAATATGTCTATAGTGTACTTCCCTTGAGATAGAAAAATTTCATCTTTTCTTTGCCAGATATCAAGGCCAAGAAAGTAGTGCATCAGGCCTAAGTATTTCATCACGAACTCTAAGGTGAGCTCCCTCTTGCACCAAGCAATCATATGTTCCTCTCCAATGAGAAACAAATCATCAACATACATAACCAATATTGACGGTTGGTTCTTCACTACTTTGAAGTACAAGTTTGGATCAACTTCACTCTTACATAAACCCAGTTTGTGAAGGTATCTATCAATTCTGGAATACCAAGCCCTGGGGGATTTCTTAAGTCCATATAGAGATTTATTTAGCTTGGAAACATGGGAATCCTTCCCATGCACCACAAATCCTTCAGGATGATGTATATAAACCTCTTTCTCAACCTCACCATTGAGGAAGGCTGTCTTCACATCCATCTAGTGAATTTTCCATCCTAGAACAGATGCAAGTGCAATCATTGCTCGAATTGTGGTGTACCTTGCGACAATGGAAAAGGTCTCATCATAATCAATGCCTTCTTTATGAGAAAATCCTCTAGCAATGAATATGGATTTATACTTCTCAATGCTACTATCTGCAACATGCTTTATCTTGTAAATCCATCTGGAAGTCACAATGGAATTCCCATCAGGTTTGGGAACAACCTCCCAAAAATCATTCTTCATTATAGAGTTGTACTCTTATATCATTGCATATTTCCATACTTGCTGCTTTTAAACTTCTTCATATGAGGATGGTTCTAAATCACTTATGTGACTCATTAGGGCCACATACCCTAAATATCTTTTAGGTTGCTTGCGCTCTCTGGATGAGCCTATTGGTGCTCCATATTTCTCTGCATTTTGTAAGATATATTGGCACCAAGAAGATCCTTTTAGCGGGAGGTTCATCAGGTAACCTGTCAATCAGTTATACTGGTTCTTCAGGATCTAGCGAATCTAAGGCATCTTCTAGTTTCTCCCTCTCAAACTCTGAAGGGGGGGAATCAGACTCATTATCCTCCATCTTTGAATCACATTGAATCTCTTTCGATCTTTTGAAAGCAGCTTCCTCATGGAAGGTAACATATCGGCTGAATTCAATGTGTATCTCACCAGGTACATATATTCGATATGATTTGTATGACTTGATATAACCCACGAAGATGCCTTTGTTTCCAGAAGGTTCCATCTTTGTTCTCTTTTCTTTCGGTACATGAATGTATATTGGGATCCTGAAGATCCTCAAGTGTGAGATGTTTGGCTTCTCACCGATAAACACTTCTTCTGGTGTCTTCTCATCTAGAATGTCATGCGGGATTCTATTCTGGATGTAGACAAATGTACATGTAATGTCCCTTGTTAGGAATTTTATTAAAATGACAAATTTTCACTTTTTTTTCCCTAGTTCGACCTTTGACTAGTTTTGAGCTCTAGGTCTCCAAATTGCTCCCAAATCTTCTGAGAAGGTATATGGATGATTTTAGAACATAAATATGTGTTTCAGGGATGCTTTTGGACCTTTAAAATACTCCTGCAAATCCTCTTTCGATTCTGGCCAATGTAGGGAACTTTACTAGTAATTTCCCTTTGACTAGTATTGGCCTCTAGGTCTCAAATTGGCTCCAAATGACTTCAAATATTCAAGGAAGGTGTATGAATGATATTTGAACTTGATTATGATGTTCATCGATTATTTATGACCATCAAAAGACTTCTTCAAACTTGTTTAATATTCTGGACAAAGTATGGAATTTAACTAGCAATTTGAGGTTCAAATCCCCCCAGGGTAATGACTGAAATTGGCTTTCCAAATGCCTCCAAACCCACTCGAATTTCTGAATAGAGGTAGGGGATGTATCAAGTATGTTATTAAGGTCTCATATGCACCATTAATCAGTTATTAAGTATGTTCTAACCTTCTCCCAAACAACAGGAAAAATCACTAGTTCGACCCTTGGGGAAATGGCACCCAAGCTTCTCCAAATGTAAATAAATTGAGTAAAATGACTTCAAATGCTTGAGTACTGAACATGAAACTTGTATAGTACATCAATAACATTAAATTCATGAATGAATCATCAGTATTTTACTTATCCATTCGAATCCATCAACATTACATTGGTTCACAACAAGGTAGTGGGGAATTGACACTATTCTTTCATTAAAAATGAGATTTATACATTTCTACTTGGAATTTCGACCTGGAACTTTCTGGATATGAAGAAAAGAGTATTTAATTCATATTAAAAAATAAATGGGGCCTTATAAGCTTCCCCAAAGAGTACAATAGCTCACCAAAAACGCCCTCTCTCAAGGAGTAAGAATATGCCTTCAAAATTGGAAATGGTTGAGAGAATGTGATGCATTAGAAGAAACCATGATCTTCCCTGTAGCTTACACCTATAACAAATGACTCCATTAAATCTTAAAATGAAAGGTCTGAATGGCCTTTCCAATTACCAACTTGGATGGGAATCTTTCACCCTCGAAATTGGCTAAGGCAAGAAACTAGTCATCCACTAGCTCTCCCTCTTCACAAATGCAATTGCAAATTTCTCAAATGATCAAAATATCTTATTCCTATTTTTTCATGGCTTTTATAAACTTCTAATTTCCTCCATGGGTCTAATTTATTCCAAGAGACGCATGCCAACTCAAGTTGGGAAGAGATTCCAAAGAATGCCACTTGTAAAACAATTCCTAGTTTCCCACTTCCACCAAATCACATGTGGAAGCATCTTAGCTGCCCTAACTCCCTTGAGAGACCTCTTGGAGGCTATTTTTATCCCTGACATGTGATATATGTCATATGTCATCCTTCAGGTCTGATTTGTGTCATAGGTGTCATAGCATCTTCATCATTGTTGTCATAGAGCTAGCGAATCTAGCCCAAGTGTCCCACTAGCTCCAAATTGCCTCTTCCTCTTCCATGGGAGTTACTCTTCCCCTATATTTCGACCTTGTATGAGTCATGCCATGAATAATACCTTTTGAAATCCCCCAAGTATGTTACCATTCACCTTGAATTCTAATTGGTGAGAAAATGATGCCAAGTGTAGTGGAGAAATATAGCCATATGTGGGTCCCACTTCCTCCATGTGTCTTCATGATCAAATACCACTTTTATTTTCACTTGTATATATTTATTTAACTCCTTTATTAAATATTTATTCCACTCTAATGTTCAAACATCATTTATTATCCCCATTATTCCAAATCCCAAAGCTTCCACCCCAAACCTAGGAAACTAGTAATTTTCCTCCTTGGCAATTATTTGACCTTTAGCATCAATTTGATAAACTCTCATGAATATGGCCAATGGGATTAGGCCATTGTGACCCATTGAAAAATTTGGGACATGAAAAATCCTCCCTTCCCAATATTGCGTGTCCTCAAGCAATTTCAAACATGGGTGTTGAAGAACCTGCTTGCCGTATAATTCTTTGAAGTTGCCATTGAATTTCCCAACCTTGTGTCTTTGAGATTCCATCAATATTTTAGAGGGGAACCACCATGCTTGCTGTTGCACTAATATGATTAAACTCACTTTATTCAGTGGGGAATCCATCCCCCATACTACTTGTTTCCCAAAAAAATTGAAACCAATGAGACTAAGAATTATCCCAGGGTCCTATTGCTTGTATTGCACTCCAACAATTAGAAGTGCTCTCCAATTCATAGTTCCTGGATCCCATTTTCTTGTATGCATTCTTCCAAACATCACGAGTACAAAATATATATCATCAAAGTACATAACAACATAATGAAAATGAACATCAAGAAGATGCTTCATCAAAGAATCATAAAAGTGCTTATACCTCCAAGCAAGTAGACCACCATTTTCCAAGTGCATACAAGCATCAAGTAACCAATCAAATCTGATCCAATGACATAGGTGAGTATCCCATGTCCTATAATGATGCTCCAAAAATATGTAAGATGCATCAAAACAATCAGCCCTGTATTCTTTCATCCAAGTAGTTAATGAAGTTCCTCCAACATCAAATGAGCCAAGTGTTGAGCAAGAAAAACCATGATTCTTCAAGTGACTCAAATGCATATCATAGTTGCATCCATGTAGATGTGCATCATCATAAAGTGACAAATGATGCTGCTGCAAATGTGAATAAGAATTTTCTCCAACCATGTCATCATAAAAGGTAAATCTAGGAGTTCCATACTCCTCATGTGGCACCATAAAAAATAACCCTTTAACCCATACTTCATTGAGACTAATGCTGCAAAACATGGAATTGTAGGATGTAGGAGAATGAACTAACTCACCCAAATGATCAAGAAGTGTAGAAGTTTCATCATGGGAAAGATCCGTATGGGTAGTATCATGCAGCTCCTTCAAAAGTGTGAAACCTTTGTCATAGATTGGTTCCAATGTAGAGGAATCATGCTCTTCTTTAAAAATTGCATAACCTTCATCAAGAGACAATTCAAGTTCCTCTTCCACCACATCAAGTGTTTGGATCTCTTCAAGTTCATCTTCAAACATATCAAGCACATTCAAATTTCCACATTTCTCATGATCCACCATGTCATGAGAATCCTCCAAACAATCTACCATTTGACAATCTGAAACATAGGAGGAAAAACAAGTATCTTGCAACTTTTCAAGAAGTTGCTCATTTTGAATTGTGAGCTTATGATTATCCTCATTATTCTTCAAGTATGCATCATGTAACAATTCATTAAGGTAAAAAAAATGGTTTCTATAAAAAATCAAAGACATGAAATTACATTTGATGTGGCACATGCTCTTTGAATCTTCTCCATGTCTCCAAGGAAGGATGTTTCCTCCAATGACATAGCTCTCCAACAAGAATTTGACGCCAATGCTTGAGTGTCGTGGAGAATGCTGAGGGACTCTTGGATATTATTTTCATTCATATTTAAGGACCCTTCAAGAAAAATTAGGCTCTTGCAAATGAACCTCCCCATCTTCTTCTTTCTTGCTTGGACCAACTTCATGAAGCTCATGTGGTCATGGGGAAGTTGATATTGTTTCTTCTTCAACTGCTAAAAGGTCTTCATTTTCATGTTTAATGGAAGTTTGGCTTGCAGCAACACTTTCAAAAGTGATCTCAATGTCACAAACATAGAGGTATGAGCACCCATCAGTAGGTAATTCTTCATAGTTCAAGCATCCATCAGTAGATGCTCTTTGGTTAATGTCTAAAGTAGAAGGTGTCTCGAAATGATCTTCTATATTTTCAATAGAATCTTCTTCATGCTCTTGTGATGTCTCTTCCTTTTGCTCCTTCAAGCAAGCCGATGCATTTTTCCCCTGGTTTCCTTAAGATCAATATATTTGGAATTTCTATTTTGAAATGGATTCTTATTACCTTCCTTCATCTTGAGCTTTTGTGAGACAATGAGGTATTGATCAAATGGTATAGTGTTTTTGCAATCTTCACTCAAATTTTTCCATTCGATTAGAGTTTCTTTCACATCAGTGGGCTCAAGAAAATTTGGTGTAGTAGGCCTTGGTGTTCTTTGAAATTCATTTTCTCTATTATGGGGTCCTGTGCTTGAGAAAATATGCTCTCCCATTGGATTCTTTTCCTCACCATGAGAATTGTTGTTGCCTCCTATTACTCCTTTGCTCCCAAGTTGGCTAGCCATCAATTCGAATCTTTTCATAATATTTTTGTTCATATCTTAAAATAATAGTTCTATTTGTTTCCTATACTCCTCAATAGCATCTGAGGTTCCCTTTTCATCCCTAGCCATAGTTTCCTTAAAAAATGCTCTTATTTTCCTACTTTCTCCTCTTTAACAAAGTACTTTGGGTTTCAATATCTAATGGTGGTCCTTGAATTATTGTACTCATGAATATTAGACCACATTAGGTGCCAAGATCATGCTCTGATACCACTGTAATGTACCTTGTTAGTAATTTTATTAAAATGACAATTTTTCACTTTTTTTCCCTAGTTCGACCTTTGACTAGTTTTGAGCTCTAGGTCTCCAAATTGCTCCAATTGCTCCCAAATATTCTGAGAAGGTATATGGATGATTTTAGAACATAAATATGTGTTTTAGGGATGCTTTTGGACCTTTAAAATGCTTCTGCAAATCTTCTTTCGATTCTGGCCAATGTAGAGAACTTTACTAGTAATTTCCCTTTGACTAGTATTGGCCTCTAGGTCTCAAATTGGCTCCAAATGCCTTCAAATATTCAAGGAAAGTGTATGACTGATATTTGTACTTGATTATGATGTTCAGGGATGATTTATTACCATCAAAATACTTCTGTAAACTTGTTTAAGATTCTGGACAAAGTATGGAATTTAACTAGCAATTTGAGGTTCAAATCCCCCCAAGGTAATGACTGAAATTGGCTTTCCAAATGCCTCCAAACCCACTAAAATTTCTGAAAAGAGGTAGGGGATTTCTCAATTATGTTATTAAGGTCTCATATGCACCATTAATTAGTTATAAAGTCTGTTCTAACCTTCTCCCAAACAACAACAAAAATCACTAGTTCGACCATTGGGGAAATGGCACCCAAGCTTCTCCAAATGTAAATAAACTGAGTAAAATCACTTCAAATGCTTGAGTACTGAACATGAAACTTGAATAATACATAAATAAAATTCCATTCATGAATAAACCATCAGTATTTTACTTATCCATTCGAATCCATCAACATTACATTGGTTCACAACAAGGTAGTGGGGAATTAGCACTGTTCTTTCATTAAAAATTAGATTTATACATTTCTACTTGGAATTTCGACCTGAAACTTTCTGGAGATGAATAAAAGAGTATTTAATTCATATTACAAAATAAATGGGGCCTTATAATCTCCCCCAAAGAGTACAATAGCTCACCAAAAACGCCCTCCCTCAAGGAGCAAGAATATGCCTTCAAAACTCGAAATGGTTGAGAGAATGTGATGCATTAGAAGAAACCATGATCTTCCCTGTAGTTTAAAACTGAAACAAATGAATCCATTAAAGCTCCAAATGAAAGGTCTGAATGGACTTTCCAATTACGAACTTGGATGGGAATCTTTCACCCTCGAAATTGGCTAAGGCAAGAAACTAGTCATCCACTAGCTCTCCCTCTTCACAAATGCAATTGCAAATTTCTCAAATGATCAAAATATCCTATTCCTATTTGTTCATGAATTTTATAAACTTCTAATGTCCTCCATGGGTCGAATTCCTTCCAAGAGACTCATGCCAACTCAAGTTGGGAAGAGATTCCAAAGAATGCCACTTGTACAACAATTCCTAGTCTCCCTCTTCCACCAAATCACATGTGGAAGCATCTTAGCTGCCCTAACTCCCTTGAGCGCCCTCTTAGAGGCTATTTTTATCCCTGACATGTGATATATGTCACATGTCATCTTTTAGGTCTGATTTGTCTCATAGGTGTCATAGCATCTTCATCATTGTTGTCATAGAGCTAGGGAATCTAGCCCAAGTGTCCCACTAGCTCCAAATTGCCTCTTCCTCTTCCATTGGAGTTACTCTTCCTCTATATTTCGACCTTGGATGAGTCATGCCATGAATAATACCTTTTGAACTCCCCCAAGTATGTTACCATTTACCTTGAATTCGAATTGGTGAGAAAATGATGCCAAGTGTAGTGGGGAAATCTAGCCATATGTGGGTCCCACTTCCTCCATGTGTCTTCATGATCAAATGCCACTTTGATTTTCACTTGTATATATTTATTTAGCTCCTTTATTAAATATTTATTCCATTCTAATGTTCAAACATAATTTATTATCCCCATTATTCCAAATCCCAAAGCTTCCACCCCAAACCTAGGAAACTAGTAATTTTCCTCCTTGGCAATTATTTGACCTTTAGCATCAATTTGATAAACTCTCATGAATATGGCCAATGGGATTAGGCCATTGGGACCCAATGAAAAATTTGGGACATCACAGTACAGGTGGCATATTCCCATAATGAGGTAGATATATCTTGATCGTTCATCATGGCTTTTGCAGCATCACATATGGTTCTATTTTTCCTTTTGGAAACCCCATTTTGTTAAGGGTTGTATGGTACTGTTAACTGTCTACATATTCCTACATCACTACATTACTCATTAAATACATGTGAATCAAATTCACCTCCAGTATCATACCTTAAGGTACGTATGTGTTTTTCTTTTTGATTTTCAACTAGGGATTTCAACTCTTTAAATTTGCTAAGAGTTTCACTTTTATCCTTCACGAAATAAATCCATGAATTCTTAGAAAAATCATCTATGAACAGTACATAATACAAGAAGCCACTCATGGAGGGAGATGACATTTTACCACATACATCATAATGTATTAAATCTAGAATCCACTACTATAAATTTTTTTCTTAACATTCTTCCTAAGTGCACAACCCCGACATACACTATCATGCTCAAAATTAAATACGGCCATACCTTTCACCATATTTTGAAGTCCTGTTATCACTTTGTAGTGCAGGTGTCCAAGCCTTTGGTGCCATAGCTCTCATGGATTGATATTGTGGTGAATCATATCTTGAATGTACTTCTCGGGTACCTTGTAGAGTCCTCCCTCTCGAACTCCAATCACAACAACATATTCTAGGTTTTTGTTCTTCGACCATAAAAATGCTTTGTTATCCATGAAGATAACTCGGAAGCCTCGGTCTTCAAGAACTGAAACTAAAAAGAGGTTCTTCTTCAATCCTGGAACATATAGAATTTCCTCCACATGTAGAATATCACTGATGCTCAGCTGGAATGAGGTGGATCCAACTCCTTGGATCGAATATGTTGAGTTTTCACCCAACTCTACCATGCATGTGAACTTTTTCTTCTTTAGGTCAGTGATGGCACTCATGTAATTGGTCATATCTTTGAATGTGCCACTGTCAATTAACCATGTTCCTGCACTTGTGATGACGGATCTCGAAAGGGATGAGACAAGGTAAGACTCCCTTGTTGTCTCTTTTTCTTCAGATGCATTCTTTTGAGGTTTCATCTTCTATGGCGGTAGAAGCATGAAACTTTCCTATCTGCTTTGCTTTTCACTCTCTTGAGAAATGGCCTTTCTTGTTGCAATTGAAGCATCTATCTTTTGACTTTTCAAAGCCTTTATTTAACTCCTTCTTCTTTGGATGAGAGAACTTCTTTTGGAAGAAGGATTTCTTTCCTTTCTTCATTCTTTCCGTGAGGGCAAGATTTTCTTCTTTAGTGCACATAGCTTTGTTCTGGATTCGCCATTCCTATTGGATACAACCATGCCACAATATTTCGAACCCAGGTTTCACTTCTCGTCCATTGATAGAAGCCAAGAATGTATCCCATGAAGATGGGAGACCATCAACAACTGTTTGGATAAGATAATCTTCATCCACTACAACTCCAATGTTAACAAGTTGATCTCTTACCTGAGAAATCTTAGTGAAGAAGGAGGCCACTATCTCATCCTTCTCCATCTTGAGATTTCGTAACTTGTTCTTCAATTCCCTCTTTTGAGCTGGGTAATTCTTCTCATATAGATTATTCAATGTATCATAACATTCTTTTGTGGTCTTCAACGGTGTGATCATGGGCATGAAGTTATATTTTACCGAATCATAGATGATCTGTTTGGCCTTAGCTTGATTCTTGTTGAAGTTGATGTGCCATGCATTAGTTTTAGGATCCTCCAACACAATGTATATGTAGCTATCCAAGTCATGTTCCTTTAGGATGTTGAGAATCCTAGCCTTCCAAGTGTTGAAGTTTGAGGTTCCCTCCAGACGGTTTTCCTGTCGTATAGATATTGAATCCATAGTCTTCAAATCTTGTGCTCAACTTCTTAGGATCTACGTGGGATCTAGCTGTCAAGAAAAATTGAGCTCCTTCATACCCTGAGCTCTGATACCATGTTAATATTTGGTTGAGCTTTGATCTTTAATTCTTTTAGATGTCGAAACTTGAAGCAATGAGACAATTCAATCACATGAAATTCTTACAACCATAACACAAGATATACCATGGGGAAAATCCTCAAAACTATGAGAACAAAAACCCCGACAATTCTTCTTAGTATAATATAATGGATAACCGAGAATGCTTTCTTTTACAACATAGCAGATTTATTTTTGAAGATAAGAGATCACCAAACTCTCTTGGTGAAGATACATAAGCAATAGAGAAGAGAGTTCAATCGGATGTGTGCCCAACACAACAATAACAAGCAAGAACAATAACCTGCACAAAGAGAACCGCCTTGTCTTCAATGGAGAGGAGAATTCACTTCACACTGAATTCATTAATCCCATATAACATATTTATACATGCTTCTCATGCATCGAATTCTTCTAACTTCATGATGAAATCGCCCTCAGACTGGATGTATCAATCTTGCATGAAGAAGTGCTTTATCTCACTAAATTGTCTCTTAGGATAAAATCACCTCTTAACTAAAATCTTTCCCACTTAGTTAGGTGGCTAACTTAAGTGTCATCATGCAAATGTCACAACTCAAGTGTCATCTTTTAGTTTAACATAAGTGTCATCATGCAATAACACTTAGTTAACTAGATCTCCTTTGTTGTTACTTAGTTAACTCTCTTTAACTGAATCTTTCTTGATAACATCACTGTATTGATCAAATCGAGTTCTCCTTGATTTACTGAAGTGTCATCTTTTAGTTTAACTAAAGTGAAAACACTTTAGTTAACTAGTCCTTCTTATTTAACACTTAGTTAACTAAAATCATGTTGATTGATTTACTTGTAGTGACCACTCGGTGAGTTCTTTAGTCAACTAAGGCATACATTGTGGCTTTAACTGAAGCTTGACCATTTGAGTTCACTTAGTCATCTCATGATCAATTCAAATTCTCTTTTTCTCTATGCATTTATCTTTATCTCTTTATCTTTTACTGCATGGTCAAAATGTGCTAACTTTAATTATCCATCACATTGCATTATACTAAGAAGAATTATCGGATGCCATGATCATATTATATTATTCCAGACCAAATGATCATATGCGAAAGTAATTCTCTTTAGAGGTGATAAATCTCTAAAGGAGACTTAATAGAAATATGGTGATCATGGTTAATAATAAATAACACGACATTAAATGCTTTTAACAAGTAAAGCATGACCTTTATACGGAAGGTCCACCTCTATACGGGAGGTCCATCCCATTGATACCTTTATATAGAAGGTTCACATGAGAATCATGACTTGACACACAATTTCAGAGCCTTGTATAGCAATAATTTACAACATCATAAATTTGATCAATTACCTCTATAAGCGAGGAATAACCTTTATACAGAAGGAAATCAAAGTGCTCACCTCTATACGGGAGGATCAATCTTGACTGTACAAGATTGGTTTGGAGAATGTTTTCTGATGTTGTATATTTAAAAAAAAGGTTATTGATAAGGAGGTATCCAAAACCCCTATACTTTCCTCTTCTGCTTTGATTCCTCAAGCTCATTTTCTGGCCACAAATATTCCCCCCTCTTCCCTTTCTGATGATAAGGAACCCTTCACTCTGAATCACTTCCCTCCTCTGGTGGACAATGTGTCAACCAAACCTATCCCAAATTACTCGGCTGTGTATGATGGTTCTACTGATACTTTACCTATTTCTTTTATTCGCTTTAAAAATGTGATTATTAAAAAACCTCCTCAGAACAAAAAAGGGAAATGTAATATGGATTCAAGCAATGAACGTCGATTTTGTAACCCTAGAGTCACTTCTCTTTTTCAAAAAGGACTTGATTCTATTTCTGAAGTTTCTTCTATAATTGCTTATGGGGCTCTTAGAGAGGATGTGTCCCATACTGGGTTTACACAATGAAATTATTCTCCCTTAATATCATAGGGCTCAATAGCTCACCCAAAAGAGCTGCTATTAAAAGGTTATTTGAAATGGTCAATCCTTCTGTGATTTTATTGTAGGAGACTATGTCTTCTGCTTTTGTTGCTTGTGATTTATTTCCGAATTTAAAACCTACTTGGAAGTGTTGTGCATTGGATACTTCAGGGATTTTGGGAGGCCTTCTATTGGCTCAAGACCCGATATCTACTGATTTTAAATCCTTTTCTACAGTTGCTGGAATTATGGTGGAAGGGAAGATTATGGGGATAGATTCTACCATCGGGATTTTGAATGTCTATGGTCATTATAACCATAGGCAAGAGTTTTGGGAGAAGGATAGAAGGTATGGGATTTTACAGACTGAGGGGCTAATTATGGTTGGATACCTCAATCTTACCTTATCAACTTCTGAAGTTTGGGGTGCTGGAAATGTCAATGATTCCCTTTTTGGTTATTTTAACTCTATTCTTGAGAATGCAGGTTTAATTGATATTACTCCAAACATATTAGTGTTGACCTGGTCAAATGGTAGGGTGGGGGTTGTAGACATTGCACAACCTCTTGACAGGTTCCTGATGGATGAACAATTATGCAATTCATTGGGGCATTATCAGTCGTGGTCGGTTACAATTGGGGTTTCATATCATAAAGCAATTGTCTTAGAGTTGGATTGTGATAAGAGTCTGGTACACTTCCCTTTTAAATTTAATCATTATTGGTTGGAAGAACCTACTTTATATAAGATGGTTGAAGAGAAATGGAAGGAATTTTCAAATACTATTCATTTCCCCCCAATGGTAAGTTTTATAAAAAAGATTTCTCTCATTAGGAAAGAGGTTATTGTGTGGGAAAAATAAAAAAAGGATATGAATTCAAAGGATTTGGTTATGATAGAAAAAATAACTCAAAAATCTGAGGGGCAAGTGGATGATAAAAATTTATCTATTTCGAGAAAGGAGAGAATTTTTCATTTACAGACTTTGAAGGAAAAAATCCTTAGGCAAGAAGAAGAATTTTGGTGTCTAAAAAGTAGGGCTATATGGCTGGAAGCTAGTGACAATAATACTAAGTTCTTTCATCATTTTTCTAATCAACGGAGGATTACCAACTCCATTTGGGAACTTAAGTCTCTTGATGGGGATATTCTAAATGATCAAAAGACTCTAAAAGGGGATGTTGTGTCTTTATTTAAGGACATATATAGTCAAGAAGATAGTTCAAACATGGAACATCAACTAAAAGTCCTAAAAACTTACCCTAGATTTTTTAATGAAGAAGAAGGGAAACAAATTGGTGATGAAGTTGAAATTGATGAAGTAAGAGGGATTTTATCTCAATTTGCTAAATCTAAAAGTCCGGACCTGATGGCTGGTCAGTTGATTTTTTTGAGTTGTTTGGGCATCAATTGACATTGGTTATTGATGAGTCAAGGAGATTGTGTCAAATTCCATCTGGTATGAATGCTACTTATATTGCTCTCATTCCCAAGTGGGAAAAACTAGAAACCTTTAATGATTATAGGACAATTTCTCTGTGCAATGTCATTTATAAAATTATATCTAATATTATTGCTAATAGGATCATATCAGTGTTGGGCAGGTGTATTTCTGAAGAATAGTTTGGTTTCTTTCCCAATAGACAAATTTTGGATGCTGATGCTGCGGGTATAGCACATGAATGCTTACATTCTGTAAAGATCAAAAGGTTGCAAGCTTTCATCTTAAAGGTAGATTTGGTAAAATCCTATGACAGGGTGGATTGGAATTTTCTTCGTTTTATTCTTATTCAAATTGGCCTTCCATATGAGGTGTTAAGATGGATTATGGGGTGTATCACTTCTGCAAGATTTGTTGTTTTGGTAAATGGTTCTCTTACTACTTTATTTAGAAGTAGTAGGGGGCTCAGGCAAGGGTGCCGCCTTTCCCCTTTATTGTTTCTTCAAGTAATTGAAGGGTTGAGCAGACTCATTGATGAAGCAAAAAAGGAGAAAAAGATAAAAGGTATTAAAATTTCTAACTCTTTGTTTGTCACTCATTTGTTGTTTCTTGGTGACATTCTTATCTTTGGACATGGATCTATGGGTGAGTGGCATCACTATAGAGAAATATTTGCATATTTTTGTAAGGATTCAGGGATGGTTATTGGTGATCAGAAGTCTCATTTCTCTTATAACTATTAGGATGCTGCTATATGTAATCAAATTGCAATAATTTTTCCATATAAGATGTCTGTGATCAATGAAGGTTTTAAGTATCTTGGATACTTACTCAAGGGCTGGTGCAAGGTAATGATACCCAATTATGTCACATTAGTTGCAATGACATTCTGGAAAAACAGAAATATTATCATTAAAATCAATTATTAGAGGTACCTACAAAACTTTTTTCGATTAGGTGTAAAAAGATGAAACGTAGAAAAACGGATGACCTTCCGGAATATATAACTTTTATTTATGGAAAAGTGGTATAACCACCCCAAAATGTCATTATTCGAAGATTGGTATGTTATTTTTTTTCTAAAACATAATGCACATGTTTTTGTTGACCTACCTATTTGCTATGTAAATTTTCAATTTATGAGAAAAAAAAAATGTAGAGGCATAGGCAACAGACAAATATTTTGCGGAGCTATTTTTCCAAAATTTTAAAAGTTAATTTTATATATTTTTTAAATTACTGAAGTCAGTGAATCCCTAAAAGGACATGGTCAAGTTTTAATCCACCATATCATGCTCTAAAAATAATCAAAATGCATTTTTAATTTTTTTAGGTTGTAGGTATTTCCGTGCTCTTATGTGGGTTCTTTTCCGTTTTCGAAATAGGTAAGCCAATCAAAAGTTATAGGCCAAATAAACGACCTATGTTTTTTACGAATTTGACATGAGTGCAATTTAAAATGAATTAAAAATAGAGAACAACAATAGATCTATTAAAAAATTATATATTTGGAATCTGCACGCAGAGCTTGACAAGTGTGTGAAATTTCATCTGCAGTGTAGTTGTGGAGCTTATGCAGAACTAGCTGTGAAAAACAAGAAGTTGCAGCGTTTGATGTGTTCTGCCATAAATCATAGATAAATCAGATCGAACCTAAAGGTGCAGTCCGAAGCTAATTCCAAGCCTGCAAGGGCGCAAAAAACAATTTGAATTCATACACGCATGCGCGCAAAGAGGCACGCACGCGTCCATAGAAGCGCGCACGCGTAGGTGCGCATACGCGTTCATGTAATTTCCTTTGTCATAGGGATACATAAAGTTGATGAAGATGTGATGAAGAAGATGATGATGATGGAGATGTTGATGAGGAAGGGGGAGATGACAATGATGATTAAGATGTTGATGAGGAAGGGGGGGATGACAACGATGATGAATATGTTGATGATGATGATGATGATGATGATGATGATGATGATGAGATGATGGTGACAATGGTGATGAAGATGATGATGATGATGATGATGATGATGATGGATGATGATGAGATGATGGTGACAATGGTGATGAAGATGATGCTGATGTTGATGAAGAAGATGGTGATGAGGATGATGATGAGAATGATGAAGATGATGATGATGATGATGAGATGAGGATGATGATCATGGTGGTGATGAAGATGATGATGATGATCATCATCATCATCTTCATCATCATAATCACCATCATCATCGACATCTTCATCATCATTGTCATCTCCCCCTTCCTCATCAACATCTCCATCATCGTCATCTTCTTCATCATCACCATCTTCTTCATCAACATCATCATCATCTTCATCACCATCTTCATCATCATCAACATATTCATCTCCATCATCATCATCTTCTTCATCCTCATCACCATCACCATCATCATCATCTTCATCATCATCATCATCATCATCATCATCATCATCATCATCATCATCAACACCATCATCATCATCGTCACCACCCTCTTCTTCCTCATCATCATCAACATCTAGGTCATCATCTTGATCGTCAACGTCAGATCAACATCATCATTATCATCCTCATCATCACCATTGATGTTGATGATGATGAAGATGATGATGATGATGTTGATGATGAGTACGATGACCATCAACATCATCATCACCATCATCATCGTACTCATATTCATCATCATCCACCACCACCATCATCATCATCGTCGTCATCTTTGTCATCACCCTCTTCCTCATCAACAACATCTTCGTCATCATCATCATCATCACTATAGGAAGATGATGACGAATATGTCAATGATGAAGATGATGACAAAGGTGGCAATGATGAGTATGATGAGGATGATGAAGATGACGATTATGATGACGAATACAATGATGATCATGACCATGATCATATGATGATGATGATGATGGTGAGGATGACGAAGATGGCGATGATGATGACTAATGAAGATGATGATGACGAATATGATGATTTTGATGGTCATGATGATGATTATGATCATATTCGTGGTACTCGTATTCATAATCATCATACTCATATTCCTCATCATCCACCACCGCCACCACCACCACCACCACCATCATCATCATCATCATCATCATCATCATCATATCATCATCATCTTCACCATCCTCATCATCATCCGCGTCCTCACAATGACGATGATGATGATCATGATGAGGAAGTTGATGATGATGATCATGTTGTTGATGATGATGAATATGATGATGATGTGATGCATATTCCTCATCATCTTCATCATCATCATCATCATCTCCAAATTAGTCATCATCATCATCGTACTCATATTCATCATCATCTTCGTCGACGACGATGATACAAAGATGTCAATGATGATGATGACTATGATACGAAGATGTCAATGATGATGATGATGATATGAAGATGTCAATGATGATGATGATGATGATGACGACGAAGATGTTGATGATGATGATGATTATGAGGAAGATGGCGATGATGAGTATGATGATGAAGATGAAGATGACTAAATTATGATGACGAAGACATTGATGATCGTGACCACGATCATATGAGGACGATGATGATGATGAGGACGATGATGATGATGATGATGGTGATGATGATGATTAATGAAGATGATGACGGCGAATATGATGATTTTGATGATGATCATATTTGTCATCATCATCATCATCTCCATCATCGTACTCATATTCATCATCATCCACCATCGTCATCATCATCACCATCACCATCATCATCGTCATCATCATCATCATCATCATCATCATCCTTGTCCTCACAATGATGATGATGATGGTGATGATGAAGTTGATGATCATGATCATGGTGTTGATGATGATGAGGATGATGTGCTGCATATTCGTCATCATCTTCATCATCAACATCATCATCATCTCCATTAGTCATCATCACCATCTTCATATTCGTCATCAACATCATCATCTTCATCATCATACTCGTATTCATCATCATCATCATCATCATCATCATCATCATCATCATCATCATCATCATATCATCATCATCATCATTATATCATCATCATCCGCGTCCTCACAATGATGATGATGATGATGATGACGAGGAAGTTGATGATGATGATCATGGTGTTGAAGATGATGATGTGCTGCATATTCCTCATCATCTTCACCATCATCATCATCTTCATCATCATCATCATCATCTCCAAATTAGTCATCATCATCTTCGTCGATGATGGTGATACGAAGATGTCAATGATGATGATGATTATGATATGAAGATGTCAATGATGATGATGATGATACGAAGATGTCAATGATGATGATGATGATGATTAGGAGGAAGATGCCGATGACGAGTATGATGACGAAGACAGTGATGATCGTGACCATGATCATATGATGACGATGGTGATGATGATGACTAGTGAAGACGATGATGACGAGTATGATGAGTTTGATGATGATCATATTGTTGATGATGGTCATCATGTTGTTGATGATGATCATGTTGCTGATGATGATGGAGATGATGATGATATGCTACATATTCCTCATCATCTTCATCATCATCATCATCTCGAAATTATTCATCATCATCATCATCATCATCTCGAAATTAGTCATCATCATCATCGTACTCATATTCATCATCATCCACCATCATCATCATCTTCGTCGACGATGATGATATGAAGATGTCAATGATGATGATGATTATGATATGAAGATTTCAATGATGATGATGATGATGATATGAAGATGTCATTGATGATGACGATTAGGGGGAAGATGGTGATGACGAAGATGAAGATGACTAAAGACAGTGATGATCATGACCATGATCATATGATGACGATGGTGATGATGATGATTAGTGAAGATGATGATGATGAATATGATGATTTTGATGATGATCATATTCATCATCATCATCATCATCTTCATCATCGTACTCATACTCATCATCATCCACCATCATCGTCATCATCACCATCATCATCATCATCTTCATCATCAACATCATCATCATCTCAATTAGTCATCATCACCATCTTCATCGTCATTGCCGTCATCATCATCATCCTCATCCCCACAATGATGATGATGATGAAGATGGTGATGATGATGACTAATGAAGATGAGTATGACGACGAATATGATGTTTTTGCTGTTGATGATGATCATCATATTCGTCATCAACATCATCATCTTCATCATCGTGCTCGTCATCATCATCATCCATCGTCGTCGTCATCATCATCATCATCATCATCCTCATCATCATCCGCGTCCTCACAATGATGATGACGAGGAAGTTGATGATGACGATCATGGTGTTGATGATGAGGAAGAAGATGATGATGTGCTGCATATTCCTCATCATCTTCACCATCATCATCATTGTCATCATCATCATCATCATCTCCAAATTATTCATCATCATCATCGTACTCATATTCATCATCATCATCATCATCATCATCTTTGTCGATGATGGTGATACAAAGATGTCAATGATGATGATGATTATGATACGAAGATGTCAATGATGATGATGATGATATGAAGATGATGACGAATATGTTAATGATGAGGATGATTAGGAGGAATATGGCAATGACGAAGATGAAGATGACTAAAGACAGTGATGATCATGACCATGATCATATGATGACGATGGTGATGATGGTGATGATGATGACTAGTGAAGATGATGATGACGAATATGATGATTTTGATGATGATCATATTCGTCATCATCATCATCATCTTCTTCATCACCGTACTCATATTCATCATCATCCACCATCGTCGTCATCATCACCATCATCACCATCATCATCCTCATCCTCACAATGATGATGATGATGATGACTATGAAGATGGTGATGATGACCATGTTGTGGATGATGATGAAGATGATGATGAAGAAGATGATGATGAAGATGATGTAATAACATTATTCTTGATGTAATACATATGTTTATAATTCAAAATTAAATTAATGTTTTGAAATTAAAATACATATTTGTAAATATACCCCTAAAACCCTAAACACCTAGAAGCACTTAAATGCACATAGCGATTATGGGTTAGAAGAGTTCCTAAAGGCTTTTATGGGGGAGGGCCTCTTTATGGGGAGGGGCTCTAGGAATAACCCGACACACTTATATCTCTTGGGTAATAAATGCACTGAACGTTACCCACCAAACAATACAACGTTCAGAATGGACACGCACGCGCTAGATGCGTGTGCGCGTCCCTGTTGAAGATAAAATTTAGAAAATCACCCGCGTTCTTTCTCCCACAATTTTTTCCTCATTTTCACGTTCTCTTCGCTGGTTTCACGCACAATCCGACAAGCATTTAAATGGTAGATTGAATTCATACACCATTTGGTGCTTCCTTGACCATTTGGATAGAATACACAACATTTTGGGCTCTATTTTGGCTCCTTGGATTGAATACACACCTCTTGGGCTCTATTTGGATCAATTGAGTGAATACACAATAGTTGGACTCTATTTGGCACCTTGGATTGAAGTATCATGCTACTTGGACACACATGAAGTCTTTTTACATATAGTGGACACATTAAAAGAGCATTTGACATTTGAGGCAAAGAGCAATCATAATCCTTGAGGTATGGTGATAATTTTATCTTGTTAAATGTAGTTTAGTCTTCATTCACTTGTTTGAATGGCATCTATTTTTGGTTTTTCCTCATGAATTGTATGATAGATCTATTTTAGTTTTCTTAATCTTCAACATAGACAATAAAAACATCTTACCAAAGAAAAACTACAAAATGCACCAAGCAATGCTTTCAACCTTTCATGAAGATAATAAAAAAAAATTACTTGCATCACCACCAATAACATTTCATAATCACATTCTTCCATCTAGTAGACAAACATTTGTTGAATTCCTCATGGTTTCACTACAACAACTCACACAAACACCTAGAGAATTGAAAACTATTAGTCTTTTGGGGCTATTTTCCCTCATAGGGAAGTTGTTCCTACTAACATCCAATACCACCATTCAATACCATCCAATACCATCCTACCGAGTTCCTAGAGGTGTCGTTGCAGTTATATGTAGGGAATTCCCAATAGCTTTTAAGATTATATGAAAACATTCTCACTAGATGTTGGTGTACATAATCAATTGCTACATTGAGCTTTAATAATCATGTGCACATCGAGTTTTAATATCTTATTTGTTGTTCATTCTTGCAGGGGTGATATTTTTTTATTTTTATTTTTAAAACGCATTGAATATGGGCAACAAATGTAATAATAAAAGAAAGTCTAGAAGGAACCCACTGCCCCCTGAAAAGGCCCATGAGATAAGAGAAAAATCCAGGTTGTACATGCAAAACTGTAGAAAGAAAAATGTTAGTGCCTTAGATCCATCAACAAGCAATGACAAAGTGGTTGAAGCCAATCAAATCTTGCCTGATGTCGAGTATGAAGGGATGGACGTTGAACAAGCTCTTAATTGGCAACCTCCCCAAGAAGAGCACACACATGCAGAACACACTCGCTTGCAGGATCAAGTTGTGAACGAAGGGCCACAACAAGCCGTTGACGGGATTCATACTTCCTTGCCGACTCCCTTGCCTCGACTATCAAGCGGACGACGAAGAACTCCCAGACGTATTCATGTGGATGAAAGTTCATTTTCAGGACTTGAAGGTAAGATGCCCAAACGCACTATTGATTTCCATTGTA
The DNA here is from genome assembly GCA_027924585.1 of Larix kaempferi. NCBI lineage: Eukaryota > Viridiplantae > Streptophyta > Pinopsida > Pinales > Pinaceae > Larix > Larix kaempferi. The sequence goes on along the minus strand of BSBM01000289.1, from coordinate 8,880,155 downwards.
GCAAGATAACGAAAGAATTTTTTGAATCCAAAACCGATGCAGCAAAATGTCAATTGTTTCTTGCTTTGTTAAAATCACATTGTCTAGCGGATGTTAGGAAAATTTTGAGCATAAAGGTACTTAGAAGTTCAGATGTCAACAATCATGTTTTTAGAAATCTACAATCTGCATTTAATTTGATTGGAAAAACTTCTCGTACAAAAGATTTTAATGCGGCCCGTCGTGTATTGTCAGAATCGATTGTAGACAAATCCACAAGGAAACGTCTCCTACTATCACACACATGTAAAATATTTAAAGTAGACAAAAAGACTCTTCAAAAGTATTCTGTCATTAGAGATAAACTTGAGACCCCAGGCCAAAAATATTGTTGGGCCTTTGTTGGTAGGTTACCTCGTCCAGACATGAAGCTCATTGATGTTGTTAAAGAACTAGTGCAGAAGTTTTGGCATGATAACACTAGACCTTAATCGAATCAAAGAGATGTTTTAAAGTTGAGAAAAGGTGTTAGGGGGGGTGAACCCCATATCAAGCACTTCCTTGACACGACACAAATAGAACTCTATGAGAGGTTCAAGAATGAGCACACACAATTGAACTTGGGCCAAATGTCCTTTGAAAAATGCAAACCCCGGTATGTTAAAATTTGCAATGATCGCAATACATGTTGTTGTAGATACCATGTAGAATTTGAGTACTTTTATGATACATATAGACATATATTTTGTGATTTGCATACTAACATTGTGCAGGATTTCCCATCGTTGCAACCACCAAATGCATCCAGAGAATTTACACATAGCATAATGTGTCCAAGACCTGAAGGACAAAAATATTATAAAAGATCATGTTTATATGGGACGTGTTCCAGTTGCAGTGGATTTGCATTATTGAGCCCCTGCATCCATGCAATCGCAGAGCACGCATTTGGGAGGATGTCAATAGAAATGCAGAACTTCCAGTACATAACATATCAAGTAGATAGTTCAAATGAAAGCAAAAAAATTGCATTGGTGAAGTCACAGGTAATCTAAGTTTGCATACTTTCATATTGTACATGTTGAATTTGTACATATATATTCACATTGAAAATATCACATTGTATTAATGCCCTGGGTTTTGTGGCACCAGGTACAAATTTGCAATTTCATGAAGGAATTCTACCAAAAGACCGAGCAGTATGTACAGCATGTCCATGTAGCACGATGGCAGGATGAATAGTATAGACAGTGCAGGGACACCTTCCCCAATGGCACAATATTGTCGGTTATGGAATTTGCTAAAAACTACACCCTGCACCCATAGAATGAGATTCAAAGTCAATACTACCATTCAAGCCAAGTTAGCATAATGGTCCATATCACGTATAGGCATGCGCTAGAGAGTAGCAACGACAGGAGGATAATATTGAAAGAGACCAACTTCTACATCAGTGATGACAGGTGCCATGACCTGCATTATGTGCAACAATGCTTCAAAATTTTCTATGATCAGCTGAAGGAGAAAGGTATACAGATGGATCGACATTGGATATGGTCAGATGGTTGTGCAGGGCAGTTCAAAAATGCATGTGTATTCCAGTGGTTGAATATTTTGCATAAGACTTGTGATGTGCTGCATGTGTGGAACTATTTTGAGACCGGTCATGGAAAGGGAGAGCACGATGGTGCTGGGCATGTCTCAAAACTGCCCTACGAAGGGAAGAGATGAGGTGCATGAGAAACCCTCATATTCGAGATGTAGAAACCATAGTTCAATGGTGCTCTACGAAAATGTCAGATCGAACCACGGAGCAACACATACCAACAGGTAGAGGACATGTTGTCAGAAATTTCTTGCATGTAGTTGATATAGACCGATCGCGTTCTTATAGTTGCAGTACTGTGCAAGGAACTCGTGGATTTCATTCGGTTCGAAGCTCAAACAACCCTTTTTTGAAATATGGACGCGAAAACTTGCTTGCTTTTGTGGGCCTTGCAGCAGTTATGAATGGGATGAATGTGAATCAATGGATTGGGTTGATGAATGGGATCATGTATCACTTGCAGTGGACCCACGTGCGGTTGTTGAAACATTCCAGTTAGAGGAAGGCCAGTCCTCTATTTCGAATGAATATGATCATATATCTGATCTAGTACAGCTAGGTAAACATTTCTGCATGCATATCCCGGTTCCCTCCTTGTTTATATCTAATTATCCAAGTTATCAAACCACTACTTGTTGGAATATGACCGTAAAATGCATCTTTGCAAGACACATCTACGCAGTTGTCGCCCCGAAAGACAGTGCAATTGGGACGAATTATTGGTTGGCATAATGCATCCAAGGGAAGCAAACCCTCCTCGCATCATTAACGGATAGTGAAGGCATTACCTTTCCCACTGGCTCGATGGTTGTTCAAGGGGAATATCTTACAATGGATGGAAAGGGACCAAAGAGCAATGGCTACACATACACGGATTATAGACCAGGGTCGCGGGTGTATCACTTTGCGCACTTGATCATTGATACAAACATCCAACTACATACAATGTCAACAAACTCATCAAACAAGGTACGCTACTTACTACCTCATGCAGAGCACGAGAGGTTGTTTGAGACAATAAAAAACCAAGAGGATCCAAAAGGCCTAATTGATTGAGGTACATAGTATAGTAATGATGCGATTGTTTATTCATGCATGTCCAAAGTTATTCATGTTAGATAGTTTATTTGATATCGCTATCTTATATTGTTTATTTGATGTTTGAGTTATGATTAAGTTATGATTTATAGCCATGTCATTGTTTATTCATGCATGATCAATGTTATTCATGTTAGATAGGAATTTGATATCGTTATCTTATATCGTTTATTTGATGTACATGAGTTATGATTAAGTTATGATTTATATGAATATGTATGTGGTTCATGTGATGCAACAACTTCCATATTGTCTTGAGCTACTTCATCATCTCCTTGAGCAAATTTGATGGTAGTACAATGATGAAATTTGATGAAATTCCATCCTGAATTTACCCTCCATTTTTATAGGAAAAAGTATATACAATAAATTCCAATATTGCCAAGTCAACCTGCGATTTTGTTTTGGTAGTACAATGATTTTTTTGCTCAAGATTTTGGTTCTATATACAATGACTAACTCCCAATAGTTCCCATCTTTTTTCCCTTTCACTCTTATTATTTTTACCCTCTCTTTTTCATAAACATCGTGCACTTTTGGACTTGTATCATTTTACACATTTTCAAATTATTTATTCACATCTCCTAGGTTCCTTGAAAATATCACTTCACATAGCCTTTCCCTATTTCACATTCCCCATTATGTTGTGTTCAACATAATTACAAATGTATAGGGAAAAAGGAAAATTATGGCATTTATGATATAACACCATTAATATTTAAAATATTATGTAGCTAGAATACTTAGTGAAGGAACATAAGCGAATATGCTGTAAGAACTTTCATAAAATGATGCCAATGATCCCTCTAGTCCTTTAAACTTATTTCCTCACTTGGATAAATCATTTGGACCTCTATTGAATTTCCTTTTCCCTTAAATATTGAGTAACTTTTTTCTTGCAATATTCAACACATTTTCAAAGAGATTGTTTTGTTTGCTTGAGTTCCTTTAAAATATCACTTTGTGTTACCTTATCCCACTGCACTTCCCTCCATCTATGTTTTGTATTACTCTTGATGTCAACAAGGATGTCACTATGCAACAACAAACAACCCAAGAAATGAAACAATCCTTTATCATTTAGTGAACTAGGTCTGGTAACAATCAGGAATCCCACAGTGCACTTGATTCTCAGTAGTTTCAAAATTATGTTTAATGTTTTGAGAAGTAGTAATTTCGCTAGGAGAGTATATTATGCTTTATACTTGTAGGATAGATAGGTATAGAAATAAAATCTTGAAACCAACAACAACAAGGTGACACCGGGAGGATTTTTCAAAGTTGACCCCCGTGTGCAAAAATTGCACACTCCCTCACTGAGCAAAACCCTAGTTTCCAAGATGGACCTACAAGGTGACACCCGGGCCACGAGACCGGAGGGGGGGGCACCCCTAGCACTATCCCAACGCCCTGAATCCAACGGAGCTGACGGTTTGTCGATCGGATCCACGGTCTTCATTCTATGGTTCGTTCCGTCTCGCATCCAAAAGGCCTTCAGGGACACCTACTGGATACCTGCCGGGGCATAGAGCTCCAACCGTGCAACAAAACCTGGTTCCGGGGAGTCTTGCAAGTGTGTCTAGAGAGTTTCCGGTTGGAAATGATAACCACAAAGTTCCCGGGGGAGGATTTTGCAAATTTGACACTCGTGTGCAAAAATTGCACACTCCCTCACTGAGCAAAACCCTAGTTTCCAATATGGACCTACATGGTGACACCCAGGCCACGGGACCGGAGGGGAGGGGCACCCCTAGTACTGCACCGACGTCCTGAATCCAACGGTGTCGACGGTTCATCGATCTGAGCCACGGTCTTCATTCTATGGCTCGTTCCATCTCGCATCCAAAAGGCCTTCAGGGACACCTGCTGGATACCTGCCGAGGCCATAGAACTCCAATTGTGCAACAAAACCGGGTTCCGAGGAGACATGCAGGTGTGTCTAGGACGGTTCCAGTTGGGAACTCTAACCACATGTGCCCGGTGGACGATTTTGCAAAGTTGACCGCCATGGGCAAAAATTGCACACTCCCTCATTGAGCAAAACCCTAGTTTCCAAGATGGACCTACAAGGTGACACCTGGGCCACGAGACCGAAGGGGAGGGGGGGGTCCTAGCACTATCCCAACGTCCTGAATCCAACGAAGCTGACGGTTTGTGGATCGGAGCCACGGTCTTCATTCTGTGGCTCGTTCCGTCTCGCATCCAAAAGGCCTTCAAGGACACCCACTGAATACTTGCCGAGGCATAGAGCTCCAACCATGCAGCAAAACCTGGTTCCGGGGAGTCCTACAAGTGTGTCTAGAGAGGTTTCGGTTGGGAATGCTAACCACAAAGTGCCCGGGGGAGGATTTTGCAAAGTTGACCCCTGTGTGCAAAAATTGCACTCCCTCACTGAGCAAAACCCTAGTTTCCAAGATGGACCTACATGGTGACACCCAGGCCATGGGACTGGAGGGGAGGGGCACCCCTAGTACTATCCTGACGTCTTGAATCCAACGGAGCTGACGGTTTGTCAATCAGAGCCATGGTCTTCATTTTATGGCTCGTTCCGTCTCGCATCCAAAAGGCCTTCAGGGACACCCGTTGGATTTATACAATCTCTGTTTTACGAGAAACTGACCTTAGAACTTCTCTTAGCAATGACAACAAATCCTTCATTGTTCACAGAAGCTCGGAAAATACTCCCTGCTTTTAAATGCATTTGGAGAGAGCAAGAGGACAAGTTCATCAAAGCGACTTCATTCATCTATATTCTCGTAATGTACACATAGTCCATCCTGATCTTGATAAACAAGAGTTTTATAATAGCTTGAATGTTTTGGGCATGGTTATATCCCTGTATTCGGTTGTCTGATTGGTTGACAAGCTTTCTTGAAAATCTGTACATTGAACTTCTTTGTTTTATTGCTGAAAAATGGAAGGGATTTTCAAGTCACTTGCAAAACGATCCTTTGTTGAAATATCTAAGTTCTTCCAACAACATAGATTTGGCTAGTGTATCAAATGCTGTCGTCCACACCAGAATTTATCTTTCATCAAAGGAGTTGCACATATTATGGCTAACGAAATGGTCTCGGGAGCTTGGAAGTGCCGACAAATATTATTCCATGCCTAAATCTACCCAGAAGGTAATTATAAATTTAGATCCTCGAGAATGCCTGAATCTACCCAGAAGGAAATTATAAATTTAGATCCTCGAGAAGGTAAGAAATTGTATGAGTGGTTGAATCAGTATCGTAAAATTATAGAGCTTTCTATCTCAAAGTTTGCTGAGCGGCTCCTGGATGTAGTATCAGACTCAACAGACAGTAAACTTGTTATCACCACTAGAATGGCCTCGGGGTTCCCGACTAGAATGCCCGTAGCGCCCGAACCGTGGCTCAGTTAGCGAATTTGTTGACTCCGGTGGGTCCGGGACGCCGGGTTTCAACTATGGGACTCCCCACAGCGTGCCTTGAAGACCCGGAAGCGGTGCCAATGGGCCATCCCCAGAGCTAGGGTTTTGCTCAGTGAAGGCCATTCCAAATTTGCTCAATGGGGCCATTTATCGTCGGAAGGCCCCCGAGCATTCGTGGCCACCATGGACAGGTCCACTATGGCCACGTGGACCTATGGGAGCCAACGGAATCCAAGTCCGCTCGTCGGTTTGGGTTCCGTGGCCGCGGAGCAAATGCCCTAAGTGTCCCTGAATGACCCCGAGGTGCCCGACTAGAATGCCCGTGGCACCCGAATCGTGGCTCGGTTCGCGAATCTGTCGATTCCGGTGTGTCCAGGATGGCGAGTTTCAGCTAGGGGACCCACCACAGCGTGCCCCGAAGACCCAGAAGCGGTGCCAACGAGCCATCTCCAGAGCTAGGGTTTTGCTCAGTGATGGCCATTCCAAATTTGCTTAAGGGAGCCATTTCTTGTCCGGATGCCCCCGAGCATGCGTGGCCATTGTGGACAGGTCCACAATGGAAATGTGGACCTGTGGGAGGCGATGGAATTCAAGTCCTCTCGCCGGGTTGGCTTCCGTGGCCCCAAGGCAAATCCTTTAGGTGTCCCTGAAAGGCCCCGGGGTGCCCTACTAGAATGCCCGTGGCACCATAATCATGGCTCGGTTCGTGAATCTGTCGACTCCGGTGGGTCCGAGACACCGGGTTTTAGCTAGGGGACCCCCCACAGCATGCCTCGAAGCCCCGAAAGCGATGCCAATGGGCCATCCCCGAAGCTAGGGTTTTGCTCAGTGAGGGCCATTCCATATTTGCTCGAGGGGGCCATTTCTCGTTGGGACGCAGAAGAAGATCAATTTTTGACAAAACAATGTAGTTAGCAGAAGAAGATTAATTTTTGACAAAACAATGTAGTTATTACATGTGGAGGCAACGATTTCCTGTGGAAAATGAGTGTAGGGTTGAGCAGAGGAAAGATGTTGGGAAATGGGCTATTACATTAGCTTTTCTGATGGGCAAGCGGTTTACAGAAGGAAATATGGCGGCTGTAGGTATCTATGCTTTTCTTCCGACGGAAATAGGATTTCCCTCGGAAGAAAAGCATAGATACCTACAGCCGCCCATCGGAAAAGCTAATGTAATATCCCATTTCCCAACATCTTTCCTCTGCTCAACCCTACACTCATTTTCCATAGGAAACCGCTGACTCCACATGTAATAACTACATTGTTTTGTCGAAAATTGATCTTCTTCTGCTAACTACATTGTTTTGTCGAAAATTGATATTCTTCTGCCTCCGGACGAGAAATGGCCCCCTTGAGCGAATATGGAATGGCCTTCGGGTGCTACGGGCATTCTAGTCGGGCACCACGGTGGCCACGCATGCCTGGGGCCCTTCGAGAAATGCACCCCTTGAGAGAATTTGGAATGGCCATCACTGAGCAAAACCCTAGCTCCGGAGATGGCTCGTTGGCACCACTTCTGGGTCTTCGAGGGACGCTGTGGGGGGTCCCCTAGCTGAAACCCACCGTCCCGGACCCACCAGAGTCGACGGATTCACGAACTGAGCCACGGTTCAGGTGCCATGGGCATTCTAGTCGGGCACCCCGGGGCCGTTCAGGGACACCTGGAGGATTTGCCCCAGGGCCATGGAACCCAACCCGACGAGAGGACTTGGATTCCATCACCTCCCACAGGTCCACAAGGCCATTGTGGACTTGTCCACAGTGGCCACGCATGCCCCGGGGCATCTGGACGAGAAATGGCCCCCTTGAGCAAATTTGGAATGGCCATCACTGAGAAAAACCCTAGCTCCGGAGATGGCTCGTTGGCACCCCTTTCGTGTCTTTGGGGGACGCATTGGGGGGTCCCCTAGCTGAAACCCGCCATCCTGGACCCACCGGAATCGATGGATTCGTGAACCGAGCCACGGTTCGGGTGCCACGGGCATTCTAGTCGGGCACCCCGGGGCCGTTCAGGGACACCTGGAGGATTTGCCCCGGGGCCACGGAACCCAACCTGGCGAGCGGACTCGGATTTCATCGGCTCCCACAGGTCCACATGGCCATAGTGGACCTATCCATGGTGGCCACGCATGCCCGGGGGCCTCTGGACGAGAAATGGCCCCCTTGAGCGAATTTGGAGTGGCCTTCACTAAGCAAAACCCTAGCTCCGGGGATGGCCCATTGGCACTACTTCCGGGTCTTCGAGGCATGCTGTGGGGGGTCCCCTAACTGAAACCTGGCATCCTAGACCCATCGGAGTTGACGGATTCACGAACCAAGCCACGGTTCGGGCGCTACGGGCATTCTAGTCAGGCACCCCGGGGCCATTCAGGGACACTTTAGGCATTTGCTCCGCGGCCACGGAACCCAAACCGGCGAGCGAAATTGTATTCTATCGGCTCCCACAGGTCCACATGGCCATAGTGGACCTGTCCACGGTGGCCATGCACGCCCGGGGGCCTCTAGACGAGAAATGGCCCCATTGAGCAAATTTGGAATGGCCTTCACTGAGAAAAACCCTAGATCCGGGGATGGCCCATTGGCACCACTTTCGGGTCTTCGAGCCACGCTGTGGGGGGTCCCCTAGCTGAAACCTGGCATCCTAGACCCACTGGAGTCGACGGATTCGCGAACCGAGCCACAGTTCGGGCTCTACGGGCATTCTAGTCGGGCACCCCGGGGCTATTCAGGGACACTTGGAGGATTTGACCCGGGGCCACGGAACCCAAACCGGCGAGAGGACTTGGATTACATCGCCTCCCATAGGTCCACCTGGCCATTGCGGACCTATCCACGGTGGCCACGCACGCCCGGGGGCCTCCAGTCGAGAAATGCCCCCCTTTAGCGAATTTGGCATGGCCTTTACACTGTGGTCAACTTTGGAAAATATTCCACTGGGCACTTAGGGCTAGCGTTCCCAGCCGGAACTTGCCTAGACACACTTGCAGGACTCCCCGGAACCTGGTTTTGTTGCACAGTTGGAGTTCTACACCCCCGGTAGGTATCCAGTAGGTGTCCCTGAAGGCCTTTTGGATGCGAGATGGGATGAGCCATAGAATGAAGACCGTGGCTCGGATCGACAAACCGTCGACTCTGTTGGATTCAACACGCCAGGACAGTGCTAGGGGTGCCCCTCCCCTCCGTCCCGGTGGCCCCACCCTCATCTTGTACGTCCATCTTGGAAACTAGGGTTTTGCTCAGTGAGGGAGTGTGCAATTTTTGCACACGGGGGTCAACTCTAGAAAATCATCCATCGGGCACTTGTGGCTAGTGTTCCTGGCTGGAACTTGCCTAGACACACCTACATGACTCCCCAAAACCCGGTTTTGTTGCACGGTTGGAGTTCTACACCCCCGGCAGGTATCCAGCAGGTGTCCCTGAAGGCCTTTTGGATGTAAGACGGGACGAGCCATAGAATGAAGACCGTGGCTCGGATCGATAAACCGTCAACTCCATTGGATTCAGCACACTGAGATAGTGCTAGGGGTGCCCCTCCCCTCCAGCTCGGTGGCCCCGCCCTCATTTTGTACGTCCATCTTGGAAACTAGGGTTTTGCTCAGTGAGGGAGTGTGCAATTTTTGCACACGGGGGTCAACTCTGGAAAATCACCCACCGAGCACTTGTGGTTAGCGTTCCCGACTGGAACCTTCCTAGACACACCCATAGGACTTCTCGGAACCCGGTTTTGTTGCACGGTTGGAGTTCTACGCCCCCGGTAGGTATCCAACAGGTGTCCCTGAAGGCCTTCTGGATGCGAGACGGGACGAGCCATAGAATGAAGACCGTGGCTCAGATCGACGAACCGTCGAATCCGTTGGATTCAACACGCCGGGATAGTGCTAGGGGTGCCCCTCCCCTCCAGCCTGGTGGCTCCGCCCTCATCTTGTACGTCCATCTTGGAAACTAGGGTTTTGCTCAGTGAGGGAGTGTGCAATTTTTGCACACGGGGGTCAACTCTGGAAAATCACCCGCCGGGCACTTGTGGCTAGCGTTCCTGACCGAAACCTGCCTAGACACACCTGTAGGACTCCTTAGAACCTGGTTTTGTTGGATGGTTGGAGTTCTACGCCCCTGGCAGGTATCCAGCAGGTGTCCCTGAAGGCCTTCTGGATGCGAGACAGGACGAGTCATAGAATGAAGACTGTGGCTCGGATCGACGAACTGTCGAATCCGTTGGATTCAGCACGTCGAGATAGTGCTAGGGGTGCCCCTCCCCTCAGGCTCGGTGGCCCCGCCCTCATCTTGTATGTCCATCTTGGAAACTAGGGTTTTTCTCAGTGAGAGGGTGTGCAATTTTTGCACACGGGGGTCAACTATGGAAAATCTTCCACTAGGCACGTATGATGATGATGATGAAGAGGTTGACGGTGATGGTGATGGTCATGAATATGATGATGATGGAGGCTTTGATGAGGAACCTGGAGTTCGAGTTAGAGTTGGAGTTAGAGTTAGGGTTAGAGGTAGAGTCAATGATGATGATGGAGATGGTGGTGATGATGAAGACGATGATGGTGACGGTGATGGTGATGGTGAGGATGGAGAAGATGGCTTAGTGTTAGGGTTTGGGTGAGGGTTAGGGGTAGAGTTATAGAAGGAAATTGACTTAGGGTTAGAGTTAGAGTCAATGATGATGATGGAGATGGTGGTGATGATGAAGACGTTGATGGTGACGGTGATGGTGATGGTGAGGATGGAGAAGATGGATTAGTGCTAGGGTTTGGGTGAGGGTTATAGAAGGAAATTGAATTAGGGTTAGAGTTAGAGTCGATGATGATGATGGAGATGGTGATGATGGTGAAGACGTTGATGGTGATGGTGATGGTGATGGTGATGGTGAGGATGGAGAAGATGGCTTAGTGCTAGGGTTTGGGTGATGGTTAGGGCTAGGGTTTGGGTGAGGTTGATGGTGATGGTGATGGTGATGATGGAGATGGTGATGGTTCCGTCTCGCATCCAAAATATGGAGATGGTGATGATGATGAAGATGGTGATGATAGTGAAGATGGTGATGGTGGTGATGATGGTGATGGTGGTGAGGTTGATGGTGATGGTGATGGTGATGATGAAGATGGTGATGGTTTTGTCTTGCATCCAAAAGATGGAGATGGTGATGATGACAAGGATGGTGATGATGATGAAGATGGTGACGTTGATGATGATGGTGATGGTGGTGAGGTTGATGGTGATGGTGATGGTTCCGTCTCGCATCCAAAAGATGGAGATGGTGATGGTGATGAAGATGGTGATGATGATGAAGATGGTGATGTTGATGGTGGTGAGGTTGATGGTGATGGTGATGGTTCCATCTCGCATCCAAAAGATGAAGATGGTGATGATGATGAAGATGGTGACATTGATGATGATGGTGATGGTGGTGAGGTTGATGGTGATGGTGATGGTGATGATGAAGATGGTGATGGTTCCGTCTCGCATCCAAAAGATGGAGATGGTGATGATGACGAAGATGGTGATGATGATGAAGATGGTGAAGTTGATTGTGATGGTGATGGTGGTGAAGTTGATGGTGATGGTGATGGTGATGATGATGAAGATGGTGATGATGATGAAGGCGTTGATGATGATGGCGATGGTGATGAAGATGATGAAGGTGTTGGGGAATTTATTTATATCCAATGTATTTGACTCTAAGAACCTCTCATGTGTGATTATAAAAAAATCAAGATTCCCTCAACCCCCAAACATGCCCTTTCAAAGAATTTTTTTTTATCTTTGAGTGTGGTATGGGTGCCAACATGAGGTTTTGTCTACTAAGGATGGATCTTGGCGTCTTGACCATGGTTGGGGTGATGACAATGAGGTTCATATGACTCCAATGAATCTTCCATGGATCATGGGGTAAAATGATCTCTCAAGCATTATTGCATGTGAACTTGCACGTATCAAGCTACAACAAATCTTTCACAGGAGTGGATTTGTCTATGTGAATAGATAAGTGAAAAGATTTTAGCAACAAGACCTATCAATTTTAACTTGGAAGTATGGGAAATGTTCAAAGTGGGAATGAGAGGCTTGATGGTGATTGTAGTAGTAGGCATGGTATTGGTAAGAATGATGACATGATAGTGGAATTAAACATTAATATGGTGACCCCGGAGCTTGGATCCTAGCCTAGAAACACGAGAGCCTAGCCTAAAAACCCTAGTTGGTAGCATAAACCCTAGTTTGTATTCTAATCACAATGAAACCCTATTGTGTATCCTAAGATCTAGCCCTAAATTATAATACATGTAAAGATTAAATCATTTTCATTGTACATATATATTCATCTGCATACATTTGAATCCAAACCACTATACACATATATGCATACATAAAATTAGATCGCTATCACATAATGATAAATTAAGGAAGTCCTAATTGTAAATGGTAGTGGATGTGATGGTCATCAAATCAAAGGTGGCTATTTCTGCGAGTGAGAATTAATGAGCTAGCTATACATCGTGCTCAAGGTTGTCCTATTGGTATGGTGACAATTGATTAAGAAATGATTCCATAACTTGGTTATTAATTTGTTGCATGATCTTAAGTGGACAAAATGGTCAAAATAAATACTAGTGACAACATTTCATTATGTAGAGTATGGTCTTTTTGGATCTCATTATGTAGAGCTATTAAAAATCATGTTGGATCTCATTTTAACCTTTTGACGACAATGGACATTTTCTATTTTTAAGTGTTCTTTTCCTAGTACTCAAGTTCCCAATATATATCTTATGTGCCATGAGGTGTGATTTGTCCATCCATTTATTCCGTTTGTTTTTAGATTAATTCTCACACATGATTTTGTTTGAGTTAGCCTATGTTTACAATGTTCTCTTAACATAGATACCATTAGAAGATTTTACATGTGGAAAGATAAACCAAGCTGAACTACGATATCCAACTTCTCTTCTAAGATCTAGGTAAAACCCAAATTTACACAACATCACATCATGATACACACAACATGAGACAACCACATTAGACAACGAGATATATAAATCACATAACTGAAAATCCATGTACATCGAGGCTACAAAACTCATCCAAACATATACAATTTCTGGCGAATAGTGGAACATGGTTCCCAATGTACGTACAATGGCAACTCGTGCCCTACACAAAATGCGACAACTCATGCCGTAGATACAAAATACATGGCAACTCATGCCGTAGATACAAAGTACATCAAAACAGGTGCACAAAAATGCCACATCGTGGCTAATGTACATAACACGTGGCGTGTCAAGCATTGTGACCACCGCTGTCACTCCAAGGTGCAGATCCAAAGTCGAGCTACCGGTGCCTCGGGTCTTGGTCCGTATAGGAGTAGACCGTCTCTCCGGGCTCTGGAACAAATGATATAAGATACCATCATTTTCAAGCATTTGCAACATTTACCACATTTTAAAACAAATGTAGAATTCGAATCTTAAATAAATCACCTCTGACATGAGTGGGAAACGTTGGATAGGTGTCTTGGATCTGCGGATCCTCTCAGCAATTCCAGCCTACAACATTTAAAACAATCATTTCATTGAAAAGTCATAATTGCTTAAATTAATTTTTGTTAATGCATCAAAATATTTTCATAAATTAACTTGATTCTCACCATGAACACCTCCGACGATGGACATAGCTGGCCTTCTGGGCTAGCAAGTGGAGCAGATGGCCGGACAACCAACTCCGATGTAGTGATGGGGGGGGGCATAGATGTAGTGGCAGCCACTACAGGTGCAACCACTGGAGATACTGCTAAGGATATTGGAAGAGTTGATGCCACAATAGTGGCGGGAAGTGGAGATGATATGGTGGGAGAAGACACAATGGTATGGGGTGGAGGAGGACCATGTGGACTATGAACCCCTGCTGGCTGTAGGATAGAGGGTATCGAACGGAAAGGGCTATGGACGGTGTTGAGGGATGGTGCATGGGAGGGCAGTCTTGCATGGAGGGAGGAGGATGGACAAATGGGAGGTTGTGGATGAAGAGGGGAAGGTGGAAGGAAGGGGGGGCGTGGAAGAATGGGGGAGGATGGATAGACATGGGGGCATGGATAAATTGGGGGGGATGTATGGACGCAGGGGGGTGGGCAGGTGGGGGAGGATGGATGGAGGGGGGAGTATGGTCGGAGAGGGGGGGATGGATGGAAGGGAGGGGGTGGACGTAGGGAGGGTTCTAGATGAAAGCGAGGGAGGGGACTCATGGGAGAGGGTGGATACACAAGACTAAAATGCAGAGACACAGCTGTTGGTGGAACCTACATATACATTTGTAATATCACAATTTAGTAAACAAACAATAAATTAAACCATAGTAAGTCGTAACAAATCAAATTAAAAGCATGCTTATAACTACACATTGTACCTGTGTATATGGTGATGTGCCAATCCCTGGTGGGGGTGGCTGATCACAGTAGTCACAAAACACCTGTGGACAACAAAATGCATGCATGTTATGAACATGTCAAACAAGTCATTATCTAGGAAATTAATATATTCAAAAACATTATACGAACTATCAACGTGTATGCCATAAATATAAATACTTGAGTAATATAAATGACATAAGTAATAACAAAATTGTGTCAAGTACTGAAAATACCTCCATGTGGGGTGTCGCAATTTCAGTTGCAGCTGCCATTGCTGCATCCAGGTTGGGAGATTCTACATTCTCCCATCTCGGTGTATCAGCTCTGAATAACTGTACATTGAAATAATAGTTTAAGTCAAACAAAAATACTTTCAAAATACTTTACAAGTTATAAAGTGATGATTGAAAACACATTAAAAAAATTGCTGACCTGATCCATATAACAACCCTCGATTGGGCCAGGGCAAGTGTGCCCGCAATGGGGACAAAGATGTGGCATTGTCCCCGTCGAACTGGAATGCCCAGCATGGCTACCATCGGTCATGGGTCTATCTTGGCCCTGTCGTGAAGGCCCTGCACCTGGATCTCTATCAAGGTCACCCAACCTCTCCACTGTAGTCCCTGCTACAAAGGAGGTGTGTCTGAGGAGACCACGTGCAACATTCCTCATTGCCACCTCGATCTGATCAAGCTTATGGGGCAACTGAGGTGGCTGGGGAGAGGGGTTGGGGTCGCGCCTCAGAGCTGGTGGCCCTCTCAGTGGGTTCCTCCTGGCAGCAGGTCGATCTTGGGCAAAGCCACGCCCAACACCCTGGAACTCGGTTATGTCAAAATAGTTGACATGTAAACCAAGGAAAAACTCAACCCACAGTTGGCGAAGGAAGTACTGTGGAACCTCCCTATTATTGCAGGGAGGTTTATCATATACCATGAACCACCTCCGCATCCAATTGTCCCTCCACAATTGGTAATGACACCAATCCATGCAGACACGTGGCTTTGTAATGTTCGGTGGTTGGCCTGTTTTCAGATTGGTGAACATACTATATAATTGGGCTTTTGTAATGTTCAAATCTTTTATTGCTTCCTTGGAGATGCCCATGGAGTAGTACTCCCACATCCTAGCTCTAAATTGAGTCATGTCGGTCAATTGCTAGTGTGCATGTATGAGGGAGTTGATTGAGTTCTCAATTGACGTGGCAAGAGACAATCGAGATGGTTCACCCGAGTTTCTAAGTTCGCGAGTGTGCACTCGCATTTCATTTCCATAGTGGTCAAGGTCATCTTGTTCAAAATTAGGTTGTGGGTTTTGGTTTTGTTCGGCATTTGGATTGTGTTCACGGTTTTCTTCGGCATTGGGTCCAAGATTTGGGTTTTCTTGTGTTCCACCGGACTCGGGGTTAACATCTTGTTCACTCATTGTCTCAGTTTACAATCTGCAATAGAAAATTGGTTCATTGTTTTCAAAATTTGAGAATTATTTACAATTAAATAAATAAAAAAATTGATATAAAGAATGAATAAAATGAAAACAAAACTTGATATTTACCTATCAATCGCCCTGTTGATGAGTTAGTGGGTGTTGTGGGGTGGTTTTGAAGTTGATTTGGGAAACTTTGGTGGTTGAATTGATGCATACGCGGAGGTGCAAGTCGCGCTCGGCCGGCCTAATGGAACAATGCAGAAATTGGGCACTGTTTTTTATTTTTTATTTTAACAGAGGTGCGTGCGCACAGCAGAGGCGCGTGCACACCACTGTTGCACGCACGCGCCAGGAACGCGTACGCGCCATATACGCGCACGCGCCTCGGTTCGGTACCGAACCTAGCAGCGCTGTGCGCGCTTCCTTAGGTGCGTACACACCATTTTGTTTTTGCTAGCGCGCCCCCATTGCAACGAAAATGGGGGCCATCTTCGTGCACCCGCCCTCAAGCCAAAATCCTATATGACTGCTAATTGGAATCGGTTAATAAAAAAAGGGGGAGAAAAGGATAAATTGTTGGTCTTTTAGATGGCTTTCTTCAGGTAGTAGGTTGGTGTTGGCCAATGCAGTTCTACAGAGCATTCATGTTTATTGGTTCTCCTTGATCTTAGTTCCGGTTTCATTGGTCTCTCTTATCAAAAGAAGAATTTTCCATTTCTTGTGGGATGGTAGATTGGATAGTTCTAAGATACATCTTGCCTCCTAGGATAGTATTGTCTTACCAAAACACTTCAGTGGGTGGGGTCTCAAGAACCTGTTATGGTTCAATAAAGCATTATGTGCCAAGAGCATGTGGCATGCTCTGTTTCTGAATGGTCCATGGAATAAAGTTATTAATGCAAAATATATAAACTACTCTTCTATTTTCCAATGGATTCATGAACTTGTTTTGAACTATCACAAGGCTTCTATTATATGGGGGAGTTTTTTGAAATTTTATGCTATATTGAGCAATCATTTCAACTGGAAGGTTGGTCAAGGTTTAGAGGTCTTTCTGGGCAAAGATCTTATTGCAATATTTCCAGGGAACTTCATCTTGTCATATAATTTGATTTATAAACTTCATAAACGAAACCTATTGGTTTTAGCGCATGTTAAAAACAATTAGAGTCTAAATGATGGTTACGGTTTATATGTTGAGAGCTTAAACCTCCCTTTGTCTGTGGTTGAGGAGTGGAATCACTATACTCTATCTCTGTCTCAGGCTGGCATTTTGTTGAATGATCAACATGATTGCATTGTCTGGGAAAAAAACAAAAGAAATGGTGATGTTACAGCTAAATTGGCATATTATTTAGCATTGGAAGATTGGGAAGATTGTGTTCCGAAGTGGTGGGCTAAGATTTTATGGCGTAGGCATATTCCTCTGAAAATTAAATGTTTTAGCTGGCTAGCCTTGAACAATTTTTTTTTAACATGGGATAGTTTACAAAAAAGAGGTTTTTGTGGTCCGGGGATGTGTTTTCTTTGCAAAAACGACATTGAATATGTCTGTCATTTATTCTGTCAAAGCTATTTTTTAGCTTTGTTTGGTCGGAGATGTTTAGTATTTTATCTATTCAGGTTCCATGGAGATGGACTAATCTTGAGGACAACCTGTTCCGATGGCTCAGTCTAAAGGTAAATTATAAGGATCTCTCCTTCTTTACTTTTTGGGAAATCTGGAAGTTGCGTAATAGAGTGATATTTCAAGATTTTAAGACGTCCTTTCAACTTATTTGTGTTAAGATTGTTGTTGCTTTGAAAGAATGGAAAAAAGTTAAATATGTGAAGACTCCAAAGGTCTATGTTAGGCCTTCTTTTGTGGATGGCTTGCCTCTTGGTTTCTTTGATGGAGCTCAAAAAGATGGATGGCGTGCAACTCGTATGATCTTGCATTTGAGGAGGAATCATTCTACCAGATTGAGTATGGGAATCGGGAAGGGTAATAATACTCTTGCGGAACTCCTTGCTTTATGGGGTCTCCTTTGGGTTGCCAAGAAACGAGGTATTTTGGATTTAAGGGTCGTTGGAGATTCCAAAGTTGTTATTGACTAGGTTAATGGTAAAAATTCAATGCAATCTCTGAACTTGTCAAATTGGATGAAGAGGGTGCAGAGTTTGATTCAACATTTTGCTTTCATCTCCTTCAATCACATTTACCGCATATACAATCAGGAGGCTGATGTCATGTCTAAAGAGGTAATTGGAGAAATGCATGGCTCTCTTCTTTTTTCATAACTTATTGACTCTAGTTCTTATTATGTATTTTGAGGCCATATGTCTAGTTTAATACTCTGGTAGACTTTAGTTTTATAGTTATGTGACGACATGTGGCAATGATGTTAGTATAATTATAGATTTGATATCAGTGATATGATAGTTAGTAATAATTTTATAAAGTTAAAATCATATTTACTTTTAGTTTAGTAATTATAGATAAAAACTGATAAAAAAACTTTAAACAATATACATAAATTTATTTTGAATTTTAACAATATTTATTAATGATTAAATAATATAATAAACCAATTAAAAACTTTCTATTTATAATTAATAAAGAATATTAAACTTCAATTCCATTAATTAAAAAATATATATAAATTAGCTCCAAAAACTTTCTACCATTACTTTTATCTAATGTTAAATAATATAATAAACTAATTAAAAACACTTTATATATTAAATAATATAATAAACTAATTAAAAACTCTCTATTTATAATTAATCCATAATATTAAACTTCAATCCCACTAATTTAATATCCACGCTATTTCTGGTTTTGCCATTCGCTTGAAATGACCTAAATGTGTTGAGGCCAGTATTCACTATAAAGAAAAAATGGGGGTTTCAATGACGCCACGTCTGGCAGGCGTGCGTTGCGTAACAACGTGTCAACTGAGGCCAGTTATAGGCATGCCACGTATGGAAATAATGCTATCTGGGCAAACCACGTTGGCAGGCATGCACTGATTCTTCAGTGTTGCGATATCGGCCAGTTCTAGGCACGCCACGTATGGAAGCAATTCTTTCTAGGCAAGCCACGTGTGGCAAGCATGCACTGAATATTCTTTAGTGTTGCAATATGGACCTTCCACAGAAAGGCCACTTAGCCATTTTGCCATTATCACAATACAAAGAAAAAATGGCGGGGAATCCCCAGATCTCAAGCCCTAACTGAAGCTTTTGACAGAGGTCTTAATTCAATATGGTCATCTGCAGTTCTTGGAAAGAAAATAATTCTGCGAGGATAATCAATGAAGGTATAAACATTTCTATCCGTCAGCAGCGTTTTAAGTTTTAGCGAAATATTAATAATGAATCAGTACGCCACTATACAACTTATTCTCGAAATTATTAACACTTTCCTCTATATTTCCAGGCATGGAGATTCATCCTCACCGTCTTCAAAGATGCGTATACAGACATACTTTGGTTGAAGCATTTAAAGCGGATGCCTGAGCAGCCAGCCTTCTTCTTCGTGGAAGAAAATGCTAAGCCCGACTGCAGGCCATCTTCTGGAATGGAAAGGTAAGGACTTCCGACATTCTCAAATCCCATAGATATTGTTTTAAACGTTTGTACTCGCATGAGAATATTATTTTTTCTCGCAGTGGCATGGGATAGATATGTATATTTTTTTTATTTTATGATTTCGATACCATAGAACTGATCAATAATTTTCAGTCAATTTTCCTGGGTTCAACATTGTGCTTCTATACTTGCATGATGGTATAATATATATATCCAGCTATAATTGTTGTAAAAATGCTGTAACTGGTCTTATTGCCGTCAGCTTCCTGGAAAATGAATGGCCACTACATAGTATAGCTTAGGTATCTGTCTGCATTTTCAATATTTTTTTCTATCCATATAGAATTGATAGAGCGTGAATAGTACAGTTCGTAATATTTGTCTATAGAGAAACCATTCCTTTCCCAGCATTTTTTACTGCTCCCATTTCTCATTTTTAAAAGTTTTAGTTTTGGAGGGCTAAGCTTATGTAGCCTGAATTCAGGCTGGATAAGCCAGCCTCTTTTCTCGACCTAAGTGGGCCCCGCGTCCCTTGCTTCTCAGTCTAACCCAACACATGACCCCGCCCGAGGTAATGCACGCCCTGCACTTTATTTAATTATTTAATTTTATGTGCCTTTCATTTAATTTTAGGTTTGGCTTTGTTAGTGATATTTATTTTAAAACTTGTGATAATGAAATATTCATTTTTATTTTCTTTTGAGTAACTTATTTTCAAAAATAAGAGAAACACTTGCAAGTTATATGCAAGCCATTATTTGTTGTTGGACATTATTATATAGCTTATAACGTACATGTTATTGAACATAATTTGTATGATTTATAACTGAAAATCTTAATAGTAAAACTGATTTGGTTTTGGTTAATCAATTAATCTATTTGTACAATATGGATTTTTAAGTATCCAGACTAAAATAATTCAAGTGAAACCATTAAAATTCATTTTTATCATTAAATTTTAATTCATAATTATATATTTTTATTTATTTATATATATTCATCTTCAATTTATAAAAAAAAATCTAAATTTAAAATATATTTAAATTTTAATTCATAATTATATATTTTAATTTATTTATTTATATATATTCATCTTAAATTTATAAAAAAATCTAAATTTAAAATATATTTACAGTATATTGGAATGTACAATGAATATTTATATCTAATTAAAAAATATTTCAATAATTTTTTTATATTTATACTCTAATACTATCAATTGAAAATTAACATTCTTTAAATTTGGGTATCAATTTATTTGAAAATAAATTTTATCATCCAATATATATGGGTGGGGAGGGTAACAAACATTCCTCCCAACCACCCAGGTTACAATATATATATATATATATAATCATTTTTTAATAAAAACATATCAATATTTTTTTATTCATATTTTGTCATTTTTATTGAAAATTGTTTTTTATAATTTTGCTTAAAAACAATTTGCAAACTACTTTAAAAAATGAGATTTAAATTGAGAAAATTAAATAATCTAAAATTAATAATAATAAAAACTTAAAATTACTAAATTAGAAATAATTTTATAATGTTGTGATTTTTTTATTTTGTATTTATTAATTAAATAATTTGTTTTACGAAGTCATTTTCAACATTTATTTTTTAAAATTTATTATTATTTTACAAAATAATTTTCAATTCTAAGATTTAGTAATTTAGTAATTTTAAGATTTTTTTGAATAACGTAGACCATGGGTTGGGTTAGACCCAAGCAAGGGATGTGGGGCCCACTTAAATCTTGTCAGAGGTCGAGAAAAGAGGAGAAGGAGGTTCCGGCGAACACTGGGGGACCCACCTGCCTAGTTGGCTTATCTTTAAATCTTGTCAGAGGTCGAGAAAAGAGGAGAAGGAGGTTCCGGCGAACACTGGGGGACCCACCTGCCCAGTTGGCTTATCCAGCCTAAACGTACATGCTAGATAAGCTCAGCCGTTTTGGAGACCATGAAAAATTTATATAAATGATCACGAAGTATAGTTTGTATTCAAAGCTAGATCAATCACATCTAGGATTGATTTATTATGTGATAAATGTTTTAAGGGCTTGTTGATGCATTTTTTTATAAATCCTAATTGTTGAAATTTTGCTTGAAGCATCAAAGTCATTTTCATCTCTAGGCTCTAGTGAAGAGCAAGCCAATAGTGGAAGTGAAGAGCAACACATTTCAGAAATTGAGCAATCAAGATTTGTTGATTTCAACTTGTTTCATTGTGATTTATAAATGTGTAATGTGTATTGTCAATGTTCTAGTTTCTAAAAAAAAATGGATATATATATATATATATTTTGTGTCCCCTTCCTCTCCCGATTCCAAGGGTCAGGGTCACCGTGTCTGTGTGGGAAACTCATATTTATATGTCCTCCATGTCGCATGTCCTCGTGTCAGATTCTTAGCTCTAACCTAATTTTATCATTTCCGTCACATTAAGTTTATGCTTATGCTTTAAATAATTAAATAATTTATCTATTGGAATAAATAATGATACTAGATTATTAGTTTTTATTATATGATCGTAAATAATGATGCTAGATTATTAGTTTCACATTAAGTTTATGCTTATGCTTTAAATAATTAAATAATTTATCTATTGGAATAAATAATGATACTAGATTATTAGTTTTTATTATATGATCGTAAATAATGATGCTAGATTATTAATTTTTATTAGATGGTCATGGTATTAGAGATGGTTGGTCAACTTGAGTAGGTTAACCATAATCAATAACGAAACATAACATAATTTTTTAACTTCACATATAATAATTTTATAAAAGACAATATTTGATATATCAAAACTTAAATGAAAGAATGGATGGTAATGAACTTATATTGTTCTTGTAAGCTATTAATTGATCTTCTAAGTAAGTAGATTCTATTAAAACACGTATAGAAATACATATAGTACAAAACCATGTTGTGAAAATATATCGAAAAAATACATAAAGTGCAAAACCATGTTGTGAAAAGGAGATGTCTAAAAATTCTATGATTTGGATAAAAATTCTATGATTTTTGTTATTTATTTATTTTTCAAAATCCAAATTTAGTTGTGTTTTATTGGGATTTTGACGGTAGAAATGGATTCGACACCCTCAAAAACCCATGGGACACCCAAAATTCTAGAATTTTACAGCTGTAACCTAGATTTTGATAAATTATGGCCAGATTTTTTCAAAATCATGCTTGAAAAATTTATCTATTCCAGCTCAAACCGTAGAATTTGTATACTACACGGTTGTGAAAATACATAGAAAAATACATAAAGTACAATTCTATTAAATTACAATAAAATACATAGCAAAATACATAAATGACAAAACCATGTCATGAAAATAAAAAATAATACATAAAGTACAATTCTATTAAATTAAAAGAAAATACATAGAAAAATACACAAAGGACACGTGAAAATACATAGAACAATACATAAAGTACAAAACCATGTCGTGAATGCTGACCCGTTGTCTAGCAAACCAGATCAGGCATTGATGAAGTTCAGTATGTCAAGTAACATTGTCCAAAATCAACCAAACATGTCCTAAGAGGGGAATCCTGCTCTATATAGGGAATCAAGGACATTTCCCTCCTCTTTAAGAAAATTAAACATGATTGCTCCAGCCTGTAAACTGAAACCAAACAGAAATGAAAGTCCACTAAAATTAAACATGATTGTTCAAGCCTGTAAACTGAAACTAGAAAGAAATGAAAGCCCACTATAGGGATAGCCTAGAAACAAAAACCTTGTAGCAGTTAAGTACCTAAACCATTTGTGTCTTGGGGCGTATTACTTCCATGTTCAACATTTTGTGCTCTGGTTGCATTGGGGTGTTTCCAGCAACCAGAATGTCCAATTTGGTATGGATATTGTTTATGTCATCCCTGATGGTAGCCACAACCAATTTGAAGCACACCCGGATCTTCTCCCTTTCTAACAAGAGACCGCTCAGAAGAAGTTTGAGTACCCACCGCACAATTTGCCTCTATTGTGCTATCCACCGTCAACTGGTTTTGGAGATTAGCCACGAGAGTTGCCTCACCCTGAGTAATCTCATTATGCATATGCCATGGAGTTTCTTTGTTATACCTCCTCTTCGTCCAATGTTCTTAGAATCCTCCCGTTCAATAATGAGATCATTGATAGAGCATAATTTGAGCACTCGGCTCTTCTCCCTTTCCAACAAGAGACTTTCTAGAAGAAGCTTGAGCACCCACTTCACAATTTTCCTCTATTGCATTGTCCACCATCAATTGGTTTTGGAGATGGGCCAACATAGTTGCCTCATCCCTAGTAATATCATTATGTATATGCCTCCTCAGGATTTGGAGGGAATTTCTTTGTTATACCTCCTCTCCATCCAATGTTCTCAGACTCTTCCTCTTGTTTAACAGCGAGATCGTTGACAGAGCATAATTTCCTGACCACCTTGGCACCCTGAACAACCACCCAGATGGCATGGATGCCCAAAATGTGCAGAGAAGAAAGAGAGTTGTAGTCGAACTCTCCCAAAGTTGAATTACCACTCATGAATCCTGGAGCAAGAGATGAACTGACCAAATAAACCATAAACAAGATGAGGAGGTGGTGAACATCACGATTGACAAAATATTGTAGGTACCATTGCAAATTTGCTACCATGAATGCGTCGATCTAGATTGAATGCTTCCCCTCTCGACTTGAATGCTCCCCCATTGGTTGTATTAATCTCCACTCACGTCGGATGTCTTTCTGAGTCCTTTGCGTGCCTGTTGTGCATGATTTCCACATGATTTCATCACTCAAATAAACATGTATGCCAATGAGCAGGGCATGTCTCCCTTATATATGTGTGTTTTTTATTATTATATTTGTTAAAAATATTAAAATAACAACCATGTTAATTGATTTTACCTTCCTTTCAATAGGTCCTAAAATCCCCAATTGGGATAGAATGGTAATTTACTATATCAAAATTAATTTTACCTTCTTTCTAGCAATTCCCAACAAACCCCAATTGGGATTCGACTAGTAGGATAATTTACTATATCAAAATTAATTTTACCTTCTTTCTACTAGGTCCCAACAGGCCCCAATTGGGATCGGTCTTTGACCGCATAGGGGAAGGATAAACAATTGTCTTGTGATCACCAAAATGAAAAATAAAGTAAAAGCTACCACACTTTATAATCTCTGCAGGAGGTACGATCTTGATTACAGTTGCTGCATTTTATAGTTAGATGTGGATTGTGATACCGATGATGATTTAAATGCATGGTTAATCTTGAATCTAATTCCAACTGCTGAGTTGTATTTCTAAGACATTTTCCACACGAATCTAGCAAGAAGTCTAGTTGTTAGTGGCTATACAATTCGGTCATCTAAATATACAAACTTGTGATAACTCCCAATGATCTTGATTGTAGTTCTCACATTTTCTAGGTAAATGTGGATTGTAATATTGTTGATGCTTGAACCTTTGACTTGGTTAAATATTGAATCTAATTCCTACTCAACACAAATTTCTTACCTTAACACAAATTTTTTAGCATGTTCTTACCTTAACACAAATTTATTTGCATCACCTCATGTTAGGATTCTTTGGGAAGAGCTTCCAACTCGCTCTAATGTAAAAAGATGTTAATGGATTATGGTAGATTGTATATGTGAGCCAGAATGGCCACATGGAGTGATGTCAATTGGGAAATCCAAAATTGCTTCACGTGCTTGTCCTATGTGAAGAACCTACAACAATTAATTAATGAAAATACATGAGAAAACAGAAATAACAGAACTCAGAATTGCTTTTATTGATCGCAAGCCACTTCGAGGGGAAACCTCCTTTGAGCAAGCTCAATACAAATAACTTCACGGTACCTTCATTGGTCTCAACACAAACTTATATACTAAGTCTAGGCGCCAATACCATGGGTCAATACCATGTGTCAATACAAACCATGGGCCAATACAAACTATGGGTCAACAATTACTATGAGACGACTTACAAAGCATATGCGTCCAACAACAATAATACAAACTATGGATCAACAAATACTACAGGACGACTTAAAAATCATATGCGTCCAACAACAATATACTAACAAAGTAAATAGAAGGGTTGACATGGGTTCCTAACATTCCCTCTCCCTTAGAAAAATATTTTTCCTCAAAGCTTTAGATGTGGAAATTGATGCAAAATCTGAAGGAGTGGTTCCCCTATAGCATCCTCGGGTTGCATTCCGGGCCACTGACGCCTTTTGAGTTTTAGGAGGATTGCTTGGAAGGTTGTAGACGAAGAAGAACCATATCACCTATGTGAAAAGTGCACTCTGAACGGTGCTGATCGGCTTGTTGTTTCAGTCGAATTCTTGCCATGTGAAGATTGTCCTGCAGAATGAGAAGAATCTAATCGCGATTTCGAAGAACCGAGTCAATTTCCTGAACTGGGGAGCTACTGAGGGTGTATGGAAGAAGAACTGGTGGTTCCTGTCCATAGATTGCTTCATATGGTGTCCTTTTAGACGTGGTATTGTACCACTGGAGTGACTCTAGGAAATCCATAGAAATAGTTGTCCAAATCTGTGTAGGGATGGGCAAGGGTTCAAGCAGTCTCGAAAGGAGTGTCGTTTCACCCTTGTTGACCTGGAAAATATCACAGTCAACCACCATCTGTTGAATTGTCATTTTTCAGTCCCTTCCAAAAGAAGTTACATTGTTCCCGGTCATACGTTTTGAGGAACCCATAGTGCCCTGCCGATGAAGAAGCATGGAGTTCATAGAAGAGATAGCCCTGTTGAACAGATCGCAACCAATTTGGAACAAGCAGAGAAATAGTTGTAAGAGAAACTGGGTCATCAAATGTGTGAGAAGGAGCATATCCCACCATACTGTCCTTACCCTTCTTGTAAGTGATCACATAGTCATAACCCATGAGTTGGATAACCCATTTCAGGTGTGTTGGGGAGGAGACCCGTTGTTCCAGAAAATTTTCCAGACTCTGGAGATCAGTCTTGATGCAAAAATAATTCCCTAATAGGGATGGTTGCCACTTCGGTACTACATGCAAAATAGCCATCATTTCCTAATGAGATGTAGATGTGGCTAAATGCTTAGCAGAAAGGTCTCTTGAAGGAGGAAATCCCACTGGTGCAACAAAGACAGGTCCTGCATATCTATCCAAGGAAGTAGTGGAGACCGTTGATGGGTGCATCTGAATGGAATGGAGCTGAGCGATGACACCATGTGAATTCTTCTTAAGGATATTTTCTAGGTGATGTGAAGTGATGATGTGGAGAGACCCTGGTTGTAAGCCTGTAAATTTGTGTTGTGTCCCACTGACTGAAAACTGCATCCAAAGTTCGGCAAAATCCCATAAGATGGGGCCAAGTGTGCGTAACCATTGAACGCCCAAAAACACATCACATCCGCCTAAGGACAAGGAAAACATGTCAAAGCGCAGGTTATAATCTTCCAAAGAGATACGCACATTGTGACACTTTCCCTTGCAAGGTAAGGTGCCCCCATTGGCAACAATGACTTCAAAGTTGGAGCAAGGATGGACAAAAAAATCATCCTGTTTGGCGATCCGGGGGTCAATGAAGTTATGAGTGCTACCAGAATCAATGAGTATTGTAAGAGGAAGCTTCTTGAAGTAACCCTTGACCCGCATTGTTTAGGGGGTGGTGACGCTAGATAAAGCATGGAGATATATCTCTAGTTGGTCGTACTGAGATGGGGGGTCAATAGGCGGCTCCTGAATGTCGACCTGATCATCCATTGTATTTAGAGCTTCTTCACCAATTTTAGAGGCAGGCAGAGAATCCATATCCAAGATATAGAGCTTTTGTTGAACACATCTATGTCCTCGAGTGAATTTTTCATCACAATTATAACAAAGCCCTTTTTCTTTGATTGCCTGCATCTTTGTTTTAGATAAATTCTTGATAGGAGTTGGTCGAGGAGCTGGCGGGATGGGAGGTCGTTGAGAACCCATATTTTGGAAGGGGACAGAAGTGGGTTTGGAGCATTGTATTTTGGCTCTTCATGAGCCTTGATGTACCAATGGTACCATTGAAGAGCTTCTTGTTCCAAATAAAATGATGCAAGTGGAACTTTGGTGACATCAAAAGTATTATGTAGACTAAAATATTGTTTTACACAATAGATCCATCCAATTGGATCAGTACCATTAAAGCGAGGAAAATCAAGCTTCGGACCATGGAAATTGCTGGAAGAAGAGAACCCATTGTCTGATGAAGACTCGGACTATCGTTTGTTGTTCATGGTTGAATGCTCAAGATGGAGGCCGAGAAATTTTTCATCCAGATCCTGGAGTTTGGTTTGGATGGCTGCAAGGGCTTCCTCCATGGTTTTTTCTCCTGCGCGGGTGACAACCATAACCAGGAGTTTTTTTTTGGGGGGGGAATGGGTAAAAAAACACAAACAGAACCTTATTTAGTAAAGGGAAATTTGGATTTGGGAAAAACTCTGATGGGTAATTGGGGTTTGACGAGGTTTTGGACACTTTCGAATGGACAGGGAAGCATAAAATGATGATTTTAGAAGCGGGGTGAAAGAATGGGAAAATTTGTTAGAGAGGGACAAATAAGCCGAAATAGGGAATGAACACGGTGGCAAAATTTGAAGGCGATTGGGTGAAAATTAAAGAAGTTATGGCAAACCCTAAAAATAGACAAATGTGGGATTTCTGGCTTTGGGAAGTGGAATTTGGGATATGGTCCTCAGGAATGAAAGATGTAGAATGCGATTATAGGGGTGTAAGGGAAGTTTCAATGGAAACAGAGTGAAAACAAGGGAGATATGGCGAAAAAAAAGTTTTTTTTTTCTAGAATGGATTTGCTACAACGCAGAAGGGATCAGAAACAGATGTATCTGCAACAACGTGGAAGTGGTCGAAAACAGATGGATCTGAAATGATGCCAAATGGATAAAAAACGGTTGGATCTGAAACGGCTTTCAGAATAGATCTGAAACGGCTGGATCTGGAACGACTTTCAGAATGGATCTGAAACGGCTTGGAATGGATCTGAAACGGTGCGAAAGTGATCGGCAATAGTTCAGTTGAAAATAGATATGGACCCCGGGTATGTTCGGCTTCCTAACCGTTCAGGGGTTTCACTCGGACATCAATGTTGTCTGACGGCTTGCGTATTGGGGCAGTACCCCTCACTCCACAGCTCAGGTAAAACTGATAACCGCTTTGCCACAAACGACAGCTCTTGGTTTGCCTCATGGGTGGGAATTAGTCAATCAGGTAGGGGTCGTTGCCCTTTTCGCTGGCAGGTCCTCTCAATGGGCCAGCTACTTTGGGGTTCCTGTGGTACTCCTCACAATGATTTTTAGGGCTTATGCCGAAGTACTTCCCATAGTTAAGCGGATAGGGATTATTCCCATATCTGAACTTGCAATAGATGCGAAAAAAAATTGGCAGAAATTCCACCCAACGAGCCTAAGAAAGTGCTCTGATACCAAATGTGAAGAACCTGCAACAATTAATTAATGAAAATACACGAGATAACAGAAATAACAGAACTCAGAATCGCTTTTATTAATCGCAGGCCACTTCGAGGGGGAAACCTCCTTTGAGCAAGCTCAATACAAATAACTTCACGGTACGTTCATTGGTCTCAACACAAACTTATATACTAAGTCTAATCACTAATACCATGGGTCAATACCATGTGTTAATACAAACCATGGGCCAATACAAACTATGGATCAACAATTACTAGGGGACGACTTACAAAGCATATGCGTCCAACAACAATAATACAAACTATGGATCAACAAATATTACGGGATGACTTACAAAGCATATGCGTCCAACAACAATATACTAACAAAGTAAATAGAAGGGTTGACATGGGTTCCTAACATCCTAACCATCCTAACTTAGATGGTGTATGCCGTGCACAAACTTTTCTTGCACACATGTGTAGTGGAGAAAATATCATTATTTTTTCCATTACCAAAATGGTCACATGGAGTGATGTCAAATGGGAAAGGAAACATTGTTTCACGTGGTTGTCCTAACCATCTTGACATAGATGGTGTATGTCGTATATGAGTCATCAATAGAAAAAAATTTAAGTCTAAAATGGGCCTCCTAAGAGATATAATAAAATATTTTGAGTTAGTCATTTTGGGGGGATGTAAAATTTTGTGAGTTAGTCATTTTGCGGGGATGTAAAATTTTGTGAGTTAGTCATTTTGTAGGGACAACATATTTACAACTCACCTCTTGAACTACAATTCGTGTAACTATGGTTATATTGAAGTGAAAAGATGTGTAAAAATAAAATTAATAAAAAATCATCTTTGGTATATTTACAACTCACCTTTTGCATTGCAATTAGATAACTATGGTTATCTTCAAGTGAAAAGATGTGGGGAAATAAAACTAGAAATACGAGTACTTTTGATTACATAAATATACTAAAATCAATTATTCATAAAATAAAATAAACTATTTTAATTTTGAATTGTAATTCTAAATTAAACTTTTGTAAATAAATTGTAAATTATACTTATAAAATAATTCACATTAATTATTATTTATTTTAAAATTTATTTATTCATTAAATCTAACACACACACACACACACACATATAAGCCACCTACGAGGTGGCAATGTCTCCACGTTGCCACCTGCTCTATTTGCGGATAGCTGTGGGCAATAGGTATTTACAGGAGGCATTGGGAAATTGATGGAGGTCAAGGAATTCAAATTAGTTGAGAAACAATCATCCTATTGTCAATTTGATCATAAAGCCACATAGCCTAGGGAAAAAATATGATTTGTATCAAAACATATTGTGACAATCTGTGTTTAAAATTGTATTGACCTTCTTCCTCCTCCACTACCACAACATCTATCACTCAATCTATACTTTGTATACATTAATTATGTAGGCACCATGATTAATAAAAAGATAATGAGTCAAAATTTTGAATAAGTTTGAGCAAATTAATTATGTATGCATCATTATTAATAAGGTTTTGCATAATAGGGAAGATGTGATTAATAATGTTAATATCATTTTTCTTAACACCCACACTAATTAAAATTAAACTATAAATAATTAGATGTATTTATATTTATATTTATTGTTTAATATAAAATAGCTAATTAAATAGATTTATTTAATATTCTTTTGTTTTTTAACTTGAAAATCTACAATGTTATATATAAGAATCATAACCAGAGTTTGAACTAATTCAGAAAAAAATGCCCATTCTGATCCATACAAATTTTCAAATTAAAAATACAAATTTTCATCAGTATTTTAAATAATTAATTAATAAACAACCATTTTATAAATGAGACAACCAAAACTATTCGTACTTTCTTTACCAAAATGAATGGTTTGAAATATCCAGTCCTTTTCCTAATTGACCTGAAATATGACATCACGAATTTTAAGCCCCATTGCACCGTTAATTTTCTAACATTAACCTGCGGCTTCAATAGACCCACCGACGATCTTGCATAGTTCTAAATGATGAAAACCAAATTTAGGCATTACAATCTGTATCCTAGTGACGTATAAATCAAATAGGGACCTCATTGTCCGTGTTATTAATGCATTGATACTGAATCTATTGCTTGTTACCTGCACTAGGAAAATTAATGTATCCATGTGCCCGACATTGAAGTCAACACCCACATGCCACTAGATGTGTTATCGGATTTCCATAATCATTTTAAAACTACAAAATCCATTAAAAATTGACATCGGTGCCAGAACGACGAGGAAGGCTAAGTGCAGTATAGATTGCTAATACCATCACACCAACAATAAATACCACAACCTTTCACGATGATACAAGCACGTCGTTGTGTTTGTCTTAACCATTCTGACTTAGATGGAGAAAATATCATTATTTTTTCCTTTACCAAAATGGCCACATGGAGTGATGTCAAATGGGAAAGCCAACATTGTTTCACGTGGTTGTCCTAACCATCTAACATCTTGACATAGATGGTGTAAGTCGTATACGAGCCATCATCAGGGAATTTTTAGGTCTAAAATGGGCCTCCTAAGAGATATAATCAAATATTGTGAGTTAGTCGTTTTGCAGCGATTTAGAATTTTGTGAGTTAGTCATTTTGTAGGGACAGTATATTTACAACTCACCTCTTGAACTACAATTCGTGTAACTATGGTTATATTGAAGTGAAAAGATGTGTACAGATAAAATTAATAAAAAATCCTCTTTGGTATATTTACAAATAAAATTAATAAAAACTCCTCTTTGGTATATTTACAACTCACCTCTTGCATTGTTTTTTGTTGGCAAAGTGGTGGAACCTCCTTGACTAGCAAGTTTTGCCTTTGGCTAAGTTACCACGAACCAGGGGCATCTAAGCCGTTAAAATCACCCAGGGATCGCACCCGTCCTAGACCGCACCAACCCTTAACATGGTTGGATATTTTGGCATCTGCGGGATTAGAACTAGCGACCTTTCCGCTTAGGGGGCGTCTTAACCATGCCCCACCACCAACTGTTCTACATCTCACGGATACAACTCACCTCTTGCATTGCAATTAGATAACTATGGTTATCTTAAAGTGAAAAGATGTGGGGAAATAAATCTAGAAATAGATAACTATGGTTATCTTAAAGTGAACAAAAATAAAACTAGAAATATGAGTAGTTTTGATTACATAAATATACTAAAATAAGTTTGAGCACATTAATTATGTATGCACCATGATTACTAAGGTTTTGCATAATAGGGAAGATGTGATTAATAATGTTAATATCATTTTTCTTGACACCCACACTAATTAAAATTAAAGTAGAAATAATTAGATGTATTTATATTTATATTTATTATTTAATATAAAATAGCTAATTAAATATATTCATTTAATATTCTTTTATTTTTTAACTTGAAAATCTACACTCGTATATGTAAGAATCATAACCAGAGTTTGAACTAATTCGGACAACAATGTCCATTCTTATCCGTACAAATTTTCAAATTAAAAATACAAATTTTCATCATTATTTTAAATAATTAATTAATAAACAACCATTTTATAAATGAGACAGCCAAAACTATTCTTACTTTCTTTACCAAAATGAATGGTTTGAAAAATCTAGTCATTTTCCCAATTGACCTAAAATACGACATCACGAATTTTAAGCCTCATTGCACCGTTAATTTTCTAACATTAGCCTGCGACTTCAATAGACCCACCGTCGATCTTGCATAGTTCTTAATGATGAAAACCAAATTCAGGCATTACAGTCTGTATCCTAGTGATGTATAAATTGAATAGGTACCTCATTGTCCATGTTATTAATGCATTGAAACCGAATCTATTTCCTGTTACCTGCACTAGGAAAATTAATGTAGCCATGTGCCCAACATTGAAGTCAACACCCACATGTCACTAGATGTGTTATTGGATTTCCATAGTCATTTTAAAACTGTAAAATCCATTGAAAATTGACGTCAGCGTCGGAATGGCGAGGAAGGCTAAGTGTAGTATAGATTGCTAATACCATCGCACCAACAATAAATACCACAACCTTTCATGATGATACAAGCACGTCGCCGATGCATGAGGAGGGATTTCAAAGGAAAGCATCATCACCCTTTTCCCAACCAACATTCAACAAATTGGAAAAAATTTAAAAATGAGATGAATACTTTTTTTTGAACTTTAGGCTACCCTTTGCAAAATGAAAAACATAAATCTCAAAGACCATGAAATAATTCACTTGGGTGATTTATATATGTGCTCCGTTAGGGACATAATAATATATGTCATATATATTTATTAGATAATATAATTTATATATCACATATATTATATTTATTATGTCCCCGACGAGAGATATATATATTTCGCGCAAGTGGATTAATATGTCTCGATGAGGTTTAATTTATGTATTTGCTAAGCATTGAGCCTAAGTTTTAAAAAGTATTAAATTGTTTTTTTTTATTGTGCAATTTTGTTGAAATGTAATTGGCTAAGAGTACATGATGTAAGCTTTGGGAATCCCTTCCTAGGCATTGACAATGCGCTTTCGTCAGTACATATTTATTGTTCGAATGGTATACATTTGGCTTAGCTTGTACTGAGGCACCGAGCACGTGGGATAAGATCTAACTAAAACACCCCATTTTCGACATTTTAGCTTAAGTTCTTGTCATGGATTTCATTTAATTTCCAGCAACTAATTTCATTTATTCTCTTGTGGTGATTTCAAAACTTTAATAGCATTCAACTATTGGTATCTTGAAGTTTTAGCATGTTTTAAATCGACCTAGATCCTCCAAATAACAATTTGAACTATATAAATATCATATTTCACAATTCTACTAGTGGCCGGATTTGGTGATGCAGGGGCATTTTGGTCGTTGCATAGTCTTCTCCGCGTTGAATCTTTACTTAAACCTTTCACTATATTTCAAATTCATGTGCATGTTTATTGTTAGTTGGTTGTAGGGGTATATCTGGATGTAAATGTCGTACTGCTATGGAGGCATACAAGTCATGCAGGGTGTGTGTAGACTGAGACATATAATCCATTGAAAATATGAAGCATTTAATTGATGGGTTCCATGATCCTACCAATAATCTAGATATGATGTCACACCCCCTCCCATTGATACAACACAAGGGAGAGAACATGACACTAAAACTGGGCTTCTCAATACTCTCAACCCCATTCATCATTAACAAATTCATAGCAAATCAAATATATACATATGTGCAAATGCATAGATAAGCATATACAATGGAAACAAAATCTACTATACACCTACATCTATCATAGAATTGATTTGCATAATCATAACAGTCTTCAATTAAAAACATTGCAGAATTGAAAGACATAGAGAATACTTATCTTGATTGTGAAGTTGTCCCAAGCAACTGGCTATGCAATTGCAATGTTCCACGCAACCATATGCCAACTCATGTGCTCATCAATCTCTCTTCACAACTTCTATCCCCGAGCTAGGCATGATTTCTACAAAGAAAAAGGGAACAATGGATTCACACATAGCCAAATATACACCAAAAATCAGCCAAGCCAATCCACAGTTGGGTTTATTAAGATGCTAAGGCAGTAGAAAGGAAGAATTGCTAAGCTAGTGAGCTCAATCACAGAGCTATTGGTACCTCTACAAGATATAGCTAGCTTGACACCCACAATACCTACAAACCCAACACAAGGAAGTATTATCTTCACTGCTACACAGTCCCTGAGGCCATACCTTCCCTTCTTGTGCTCTTCAGGGTGTGCAAAGAAAAGTAGCCAAAGCCATTTGATCTTTCTGTGAGGTTACTCCCTTCACTAGGTTTATCAAGCCAATTCTAATCTTCTTCCACTCATAGTTTCCTACTCACAAGTTCAAACCAAAACAGGGATGCAAATAACATCAAAACACAATTGTTGGGCATGCATAATTTTTTTTAACTATGGGATGCCCAAAATGTGGTTTCCATGAGTGTTCCAAAATCGTGGGCACCCAAAAACAAACTGTTAGAGGGGGAATCGACCCTTGGAGAACACAACCGATTTCACACCATGTATATGGGCATTCAAGGGGCAAAAACGACCTCTATAGACCCCCAAATCACGACTTCCTTCCTCCCAGTCACTCTGCAACACAAAAACGACTTCCCAACTATGGAAAATGAGGGAAAACACCCATCTAACCCAAAAATCGTGGGAGAGTAAAACTAATGGGTGAAGAATGGCATGGGAAGCAA
Organism: Larix kaempferi; assembly: GCA_027924585.1. NCBI lineage: Eukaryota > Viridiplantae > Streptophyta > Pinopsida > Pinales > Pinaceae > Larix > Larix kaempferi. The sequence goes on along the minus strand of BSBM01000289.1, from coordinate 8,844,914 downwards.
ATTCATGGGTGTTTTCTTACCTAAGAAGCCAAACACGATTTTCAAAAGTGATGGCTTTCCCATTCACAAAATTGGGCAACCATAACTCTCCATTCCCCAAAGCATTAACTACCTCAACCAACTCTTGGAAGAATTAAATGATTGGGTGCAAAAGTCAAAATGGGTAGTTGAAGGTTTATGGGTTCTCTCATTGACACTTGGCTTGACACTATTGGTGCAAGGGTTTGAATATTTTCCCTCCCTATTCCTTGAGAAAATCATGCCCCGTACTCTTGTTGCATTCCACAGCTAGTTGTGGGTATTTTATTAAAATGCATATTTTTTATAAGAGATTGTGTTACTAAGAAAGAGTTACATTGTGAACCAAAAACATGTGGTCAAGATGATAAGAAGGCTCTACCAGCCGAGCACCAATCCCCACAAACCCACATACTGCTACAAAACTAGTGGTTTGGCTGATACGGAGGACACTACCAGCTAGCCAAAATGCCCACCCTTACAAATTACAGGCCTTATGCCGCGACCAAAAACCAAAGAAAAGGGGATTTTTATCAGAAGACCAGAAGGTCACTTTTGAAACTAGCAACTCGACCACCCAAGGACCCATTGACATAAGACCAGGTACAAACACCAAAATGCGGCATAACAGATCCAACAGAACATATCAAAGTTGCATAAACTCGTCGATTATTGCTAAAGACAAGGACAACGTTAAGAAATGAGAAAAAAGAGTAAAGCATCACCGAGACAAACTTTAACTACCAGGAGCCACTCTGGGACCGGAACCGTGAATTGGACAGTGCACACGAGCCGAACCAGGAGGAGCAGCACCTGCAAGGCTCGGAGAAAGGCAATAAGAACCAGTCGTGAACGACCCAGGAGAAGGAGAAGGTGGAATGCCAAGTTTTGCAGCAATGTGGTCGATCTTCTGGTGGATGAGAGAGCATTCCTGGTTGTGAACCTTCCAAGCACGGACCAGCTCCAAATCAAGAGCCGCTTTGTTTTCGCGTTCCATGAGAACACACACCAAAAGGCCCTTGGTGACCCAGAAGGTGGCCAACATTCGGTCATAGGCCGAGAGCCGACCAACGGTATTGCCCGGGTTCATCACCCAATCCCCAACTTCATTTCTCAAATCACCATTCGCCATGGCCTTGACTCGATCCCACAGATCACATTCCACTTTTTCCAACTCATCCTTAATTATCACATGGATGTGCTCATAGAAGAAACATGCAGCCTCCAGGGCCCTACGTTGTTCTCTTCTAACGAGTGCCTTCCCCTTTTTGGGTCACGACGAACCTTTTTCTCACTCTTCTTTCGTGGAGCCATCCCAACACAAATATAACAACTCCCTGAATTTGTCTGAAACCCCTCTCTAGGATGCGAAAAACTGAGAAGATACAGAAGAAGAAATCTTGTTAGAGGATGAAGAGGCCAACAATGCCATCTTTCATTTATAGCATTATCCTTCTAGATGCCCGAATAATCCGCAGGAAAGGCGGTCCTTTGGGCATTAAATCTCATGATTTCACCTTGTCCTTGCTCTGATGCATCCCTCAGCAATGCCGATGTCATCCTCATGATATTGACATTGTTGAGGCTCACATCAGAGCAAGGACAAGGTGAAATCATGATATTTAATGCCCAAAGGAGTGCCTTTCCTAAGGATTATTCAGGCGTCTGGAAGGATAATGCTATAAATTCAATATGGCACTGTTGGCCTCTTCATCCGCAAACAAGATATTTTAAAATGCATATTTATATGATATTTGTAATTTCTATTATGCCTGGCTAGCACGCAAACCATATGCATCAAATTTTTATTGCCGATACACTAAACACTAAATCGATGGTGGGGCCTTGGCCTTGAGCTCCTCACGATAATTTTATAACGATATTTACATCATTTACCACTTTAATGCAATAGGGTCAAAATTGGGATATTACATATGATGAATAGCACTATAAATCATATCGACATTGGATGGCCTGGTGGGAATCATTATCTGTCCTCATCTGCCCTCTTATATTCCTGGTATGTACTCACTAGAATTCAAACCTAATTATAAGTCATGCCCATCAGACTGCATGATCCTAGGATTATATCACGGCATGTCAGACATCGTTACATCAATATTATAGGAGAATAATAGTGAAATGCAATATAGTTATCGACTAGGATTAGATGAAAAGGAAAGCTTAAAGCTTCAATTAGACAAAAAGGCATGTTAAATCTTTCCTTATGAACATCTTTATGAAGTCTTTTATGCGCGCCCGATTTTCATTTACATCCTCAATCACATTACCCTGAGTGCGTTGAACGAGATTACTTGTTCGATTCAAAATTAGTTGCAATGTTGTGGATTAAGTGTGATTAATTTGGTAAAACCGTATAATTAGCATTGAGGGGCATCGTGGCACTATTTAGTAAGTATCTACCCTACACCACTCGAGGAGGTGTTGGGATCGATGTCTAGGGATTGGAAACTTTCCTTCAATAAAACCACTAAAGTCTAAGTAAAATTATTATGGTTTCCTACAAACATATATAATATATATGTTCACACTCCATTCCTCCTAGGAAGCATATACTAATAAATTATGACAAAACCACCTTTTGTTTTTGTGGATAAGCTTAACAAGTGTTGTCATGTTGTTCCCTTCGCCCTTCTTTACTCGTTCTCTCTAATTATTTGAATCCATTTGCATGCTTATGAACATTTCCCACATTTTTATCGTGACTATTAAATCCCATGATAGGGAAAGGGAAAAGGGCGTTTGATACATGGCATTTTTGGGTAATGCAATTTAAAAAAATAAAAATAAAAATTTAAATGGATTAAAACTTTTCATCCACGTTTTGATTCACAGCGATATTAAAATATACCAATCGAGTGTTTTTTGGAAAATCATATTTAAATATTTGGCAATTGATCTCTTTAGCTAGCTTGCATGTTTTCAAAATCAATATATCTATTTATCATTTTTCAATTCATCAAATGTCAAGGACATTGTCACTTCGTGGCTCTTGTTATAATATATATTATATTATATTATAACAAAACATATGACACTTATAGGTGTGCTAGCACAAATATATTATATGTTATATGACACTTTATTATGTTGATGTATTTGTAACTTCGGAAGATATTCACTTGTATATTACATTTGTACTTTATTGTATATCCAACAGAGATGTATTATTCCTCTGATTGGAAGTGTCGTCATTTGTATTTGCAAGTGTCGCAAGTTACATTGTAAGTGTCGTCATTTGTATTGATGGGTTATTAGACCACCAGTGTGGGTTCGGCCTTAGTTAGGTCATGTGGTTGGGTTATTAGGCTTCCTTAGGAAGTCGGCCCTGTTGGTTTATTGGCAGATCAAGTCAGTGTATAAATAGAGAGTGTGCCTCTCTCATTCTATTCATTCATTCACTTCTCAATCTCGCATAGCTAAGAGAGAAAGTGGCGCACAAGTGGAGGAGGAGGAGTATCGGCTAGAGACATCTCTTTGGGTTTGATCATTGTGATCTTGTATTGTGGCTTATTCTATATCTAAAGAAGTTGCATGGTTTTTCACCTTCTTAGTTTTCACCAGGGAAACTCCGTGTCTCTTGTGTGCTTGTTATTGTGCTTATGATTGATATGTTGTACATGTTATTCTCTTTGTATGATCATGAATGATAATGGAATGAAATTATTGAAAAATTAACATGGTATCAGAGCTGACCTAAGAAGAAGGCACTATGCAGTTGCAGAATCTAGGGCTTCTTAATTTTTGGGTTTCTCTCCACAGATCATCAAAGGCAGGAGGCTAGATTGACTCTCCTAGCAAGGGCGCATCTTTCTGTCGAGACAGAATTCAATTTTGAGCACTTTCAATTTTTGACCTATCTCTGCTACAAGAAATTAGGGCTTCGGAGAAAGTTGAAATTTTTGAAATATGAGAGCACGGCTGGAATCTCCTTTGAAAAAATGAAGTTTAGAGACCAAGATTGAACTTTTTGGTTGGGTGAAGCTCCGGGAAAATCAAACCCTAGTTCGGGGTCCTATCTAGTGAATCTGGAAGTTTCAAAGGCAATTTTGAGGGGTCAAATTTTGTATTTTTCAAATTTGGAGTATACCATATTGACCAGCTTAGAAAGGCACATCTTTCAATCCTTTCAGAAGTTTGAAATTCAAATTTTGAATTTTTAGGGTTTCTCTGACAAACCCTAATCCAGCTCCAGATCCAGTTTTTAGCAAATCAAGTGGTAATACCTAATAACTTTTCTATTTCCATTTGAAGTACTCTTTAAGATGTCTCACCACACCAAGCTTGAGGATAAGCTTGAAGGGGCTGATAATTTCTGAGCCTGGAAGTATAGGATTGGGTTAATCCTAGAAGAGAATGAGTTGGACACTTACATAAGTGAAGAGGTTCTAGTTCCAGAGGGAGAAGAGGCTAAGGCCTTACATAAGAAGAACTTGGTCAAAGCTAAGAGAATCATTATTGATTCTATTAAAGACTATCTCATACCCCATGTATCTTCCCTAAGACAACTAAGGAGATGTTTGACTCTTTGACTAGGTTGTTTGAAGGAAAGAACATAAATCGGAAGATGACTATGCAGAACCAATTGAAAGGGGTAAAGATCCAGAATGGAGAGACCATCCAATCCTACTTTTTCAAGGTCTCTCAAATCAAGGAACAACTTGAAGGTGTGGATGAAGTAGTGGAGAATGGAGAAATTGTCATGACCACTTTGAATGGCTTACCTAGGTCATGGGACTTCTTCATCCAAGGAATCTGTGCAAGAAAGAAATTGATCTCTTTCAGTAGTTTGTGGGAGGAATGTTCACAAGAAGAAGCTAGGATTTTGGCCCAAGAAGAAAAGATGGGAAATGAATATCAAGCTCTCACAGCACACACCAAGAAAGGTAAGTCCAAAAGGAAGCAATCTTATCACAAGAGATCTCCACACCACCATCAAAGAGATAAGAAATATTTGAGGTGCTTTACTTGTAATGAGAAGGGACACTTTTCCTCAAATTGTCCCAAGAACAAAAAAAACAACAAAAACAACAACTTCAACAACAAGAAGAAGAGAAACAAGAAGAGATATCATGCTCATGCTATTGAGGATGATGAACCTCCCAAGAAGAAGACTAGGGCAGAAAGTGAAGATTCATCAAGTGATGAGGAATATGTTCTAATCTCTGCTCTCACAGGTACTATCTCTCATGGATGTGATGATTGGCTTATTGATAGTGGGGCTTGCAAACACATGACTGGGTTTAAAGAATCCTTTATAGATCTATCTGAACATGAGCCACCTCATAAGGTGAAACTTGGGGATGAATATCAATATTCTATAAAAGGAAGTGGTGAATCCTCCTACAAACTAGAATCTAGGAAGTCTTTGAAGATGAAAGATGTTCTATATGTACCTGGACTCAAGAAGAATCTTCTCTCCATATCATCTTTGGATGCAAAAGGAATGAGAGTTTCATTTGTGGATGGTCAAGTTCTCATGTGGCCAAAGGGTAAGACCATAGATTATGCAATAGTAATTGGAGAGCAAGAGAGAGGATTGTACAAATTGAAGGGACAACCTGAACATGCCATGGTACATGAATCCATGGAGCCAAGTGAACTTTGGCATAGAAGGCTTGCTCATGTGCACTATAGGGCACTACCAATTGCAAGCAAAGCAGTAGGTCTTCCTGAAATCCAGTCAAAGCATGAAGGCATTTGCAAAGGATGTGCAAAAGAAAAGAACACCAAGAAATAATTTCCAAGCAGTGAAAGCAAAGCAAAAGGAATCTTGGAGATTATCCACTCCAATGTATGCGGACCAATGTCATCCAGTTCTCTGAGTGGGTATGTATATTATGTCTCATTCATTGATGATTTCTCTAGGAAGACTTGGGTTTACTTCTTGAAGAATAAAGATGAAGTATTTGATAAGTTAGGGAATTAAAAGCCTTGATAGAAAATCAAACTAATAAGAAGATCAAGACCTTCAGATCTGACAATGGCAGAGAGTTCACTTCAGGATATTTCAAGAAGTAATGCAGTGACTCAGGGATTAAGAGGGAGTTGACCACTCCTTACAATCCACAACAGAATGGGGTTGCAGAAAGGAAGAATAGAACTATCATGGAAGTAGCACGAGCAATGATTCATGACCAGGATCTGCCTATGCACCTATGGGAAGAAGCAGCTAGGACAACTGTATATGTACAGAACAGAACACCTCACAAGATACTTGACAACAAGACACCAGAAGAAGTTTTCTCTGGTAAGAAACCTAAAGTTAGCCATCTCAGGATATTTGGCTATCCAATATACACACACATTCCAAAGGAAAAGAGGAAAAAGCTAGATCCTTCAGGAAAGAAGGGAATCTTTGTGGGTTACAGTGAAATCTCGAAGGCATACAAAATCTACTTTCCAGGGTTCAAGAAGATTGACATCAGCAGGGATGTAAGCTTTGATGAAGACTCAGCATACATCAAATCAAGGAAGACACAATGTTGAAGACAATGAAAAACCAAAGGTAACCAGATTTCAAGACACCACTATGAATGAAGCAATTCCAGAAGAAGATCGTGAAATTGAAGATCCACAAGAACCTGTAGATCCACCTCGTGAGAAGAACTCTCACAAGAGGAAACCTGCATGGGCTAGAGAGCTCATTCAAGATGCAGAAAGGTATGGCATTCCAAAAGAGGAACACAGAGAAAGGAAAACGACAAGGTCACACACCAGTTATGTTGCCTTACTCTGTGACATTATGAACAAAGAACCTTCCAGTTATGAAGAAGCAGCGAAAATGAAAGAATGGAAGGATGCCATGGTTGAGGAATACCAGTTTATCATGAAGAATGATGTTTGGGATGTGGTCCCAAGACCTGAAGGGAAGTCTATTGTGACTTCCAAGTGGATCTATAAGATCAAGCATGTTGCAGATGGCAGTATAGAGAAATACAAGGCAAGGTTTGTAGCTCGTGGCTTCTCCCAGAAAGAGGGAATAGATTATGAAGAGACTTTTGCTCCTGTAGCCAGATACACTTCCATCAAGATAGTACTTGCTCTGGCTGCAGTGATGAAGTGGAATATACACCAGATGGATGTTAAGACTACTTTCTTGAATGGTGTAGTCGAAGAGGAAGTGTATGTGGAGCAGCCACTTGGTTTTGAGACATATGATAGGGAGTCATATGTGTGCAGGTTGAAGAAAGCCTTGTATGGATTGAAGCAAGCTCCTAGGAATTGGTATGGTAGGATAGACAAATTTCTATCCAGTTTAGGCTTTACCAAGAGTAAAGCAGATTCCAACCTTTACTACAAGGTTGAGGAAGTAAATCCACTGATACTACTATTGTATGTGGATGACTTGTTTGTTACAGGTGAGGATAAATTGATTGCCGATACGAAGAGGAAGCTTGTTGTTGAGTTCGAGATGAAGGACTTGGGGATGATGCACTACTTTCTAGGCATGGAGGTGTGGCAGAGTGCACATGGAATATTCCTTGGACAAGGGAAGTATGCAGTAGAGATCCTGAAGCGGTTCGGGATGATGGACTGCAAGGCCATGGCCACACCTATGGCATCGAACCCGAAGCTTCTATATGATGTTTCATCTGAGTCGGTTGATGTCATGGTGTATCGTCAGATGGTTGGGTCCTTGATGTACCTGATGAACACGAGACCAAATATTTGCTTTGCGGTGAGCACATTGAGCCAGTTCCTGACGGATCTAAGAGTTGTTCACCTGGTTGCTGTAAAGCATATTCTGAGGTACCTGAAGGGTACGATTGATTATGGGCTCAAGTATGATGCGAATCAAAACTTTAACCTAGAGGGTTATGTTGATTCAGATTGGGTAGGCAGTGCTACAGATAGGAAGAGCACTTCAGGGTGCTGCTTCAGTATGGGATCAGGTGTGATCTATTGGTTTAGTAGGAAGAAGTCCTGCGTAGCACTAAGTACAGCCGAAGCAGAGTATGTCGCAACTTGTTTGGCTACTTGTGAGGCAGTATGGCTGAGGAAGCTACTATCTGAGTTATTTGATCCCCCGTTGGATTCTACCTATATCTATTGTGACAACCAGAGTTGTGTGAAGTTGTCTGAGAACCCCATGTTCCATGACAGGTCGAAGCACATTGAGATCAAATATCACTATATCAGGGATATGGTGCAGAGAGGAGCAGTGAAGCTCCTGTATGTTGCGACAAATGAGCAGGTTGCATATGTGTTGACGAAACCACTAGCCAGAGTGAAGTTTGAGTACTTCAGAGAGAGGCTTGGTGTTCTTCATATTGAAGATACTTCGAGGAAGAAGTGATGGGACACATTTGCAGGAGCCATTCCAAGCATGGTGGTAGGAGGATCCTTCCCATGGATGTGGATGTAAGCGCTGTGTGTGAGCATCAAGATGATGCTCCGGTTACTGCTATGTATGATGATCAGGATGATCATGTGTGATGAGCATCAAGAAGATGCTCTAGATGATATGCATCAGGATGATGCTGTGACAATGATCAGGATGATGTTGTGACGATGATCAGGATGATCATGCGATGTTGATATGCATCAGGACGTTGCTGTGACGATGATCTGGATGATCATGTGATGATGATATGCATCAAGATGATGTTGTGACAATGATCAGGATGATCATGTGATGATGTGAATCAGGACGATGTATGGTATGATGATGATCAGTATGATCATGAGTATCAGGATGATACTCCGTGGCCGTGGACAGGTTGTGCAATAAGCATATAATCTTGCCCTGGGAGATTTGCAGATACTCTTGCGAGGTTTTACCTATGGCATGTAATAGTTCCCTGGGAGATTTGGCAAATGCTCTTTTGAGGTTTTGCTTTGGGAGGACATATAATATTGCCCTGGGAGATCCAATAGGTTGAGTAGTAAGCTCGTAATCAGTCCAGGGATGCTCTTTCGAGGTTTTGTCCTGTGGCATATGATATTTCCCTAGAAGATCCGATAAGTTGAGCCGTGTGCTCGTAATCAGTCCTGGGATTCTCTTTCGAAGTTTTTCCATGACCACATATAATATTGCCCTGGGATATCCTATAGGTTGAGCTGTGTGCTCGTAATCAATCCTAGGATTCTCTTTCAAGGTTTTGTGGTGGTCACATATAATATTGCCCTGGGAGATCCGATAGGTTGAGCAATAAGCTTGTAATCAGTCCTGGGATGCTCTTTCGAGGTTTTGTGATGCACATAATTAGTCCTGAGGATTCCACAGTATGGCCAAAGATGATGAATACTTATAGGATGCTAGGCCTACATCCAGCATGAAAAAGGGCTGGCTCTGTAGAACTTCCTATGACGAGAAGAATTCAGAGATAACCCAGTGATCGAGATGTCGAGTACATCAGCAGTGATGATGATGATGCTCCGTGATCCAATGATGATGATCCAGCTCCATAATTGAAGACTTGCGCCAATATGTATTGATGACCTGTGTCTAGAGAATACCTGCCTAGTTAAGAGGGAGTGTTGATGTATTTGTAACTTTGGAAGATATTCACTTGTATATTACATTTGTACTTTATTGTATATCCAACATAGATGTATTATTCCTCTGATTGGAAGTGTCATCGTTTGTATTTGCAAGTGTCACAAGTTACATTGTAAGTGTCGTCATTTGTATTGATGGGTTATTAGACCACCAGTGTGGGGTCGGCCTAGTTAGGTCATGTGGTTGGGTTATTAGGCTTCCTTAGGAAGTCGTCCCTGTTGGTTTATTGGCAGGTCAAGTCAGTGTATAAATAGAAAGTGTTCCTCTCTCATTCTATTCATTCACTCACTTCTCAAGCTCGCATAGCTAAGAGAGAAAGTGGCACACAAGTGGAGGAGGAGGAGTATCGGCTAGAGACATCTCTTTGGGTTTGATCATTGTGATATTGTATTGTGGCTTATTCTATCTCTGAGGAAGTTGCGGGGTTTTTGACCTTCCTGGTTTTCCCCGAGGAAACTCGATGTCTCTTATGTGCTTGTTATTGTGTTTATGATTGATATGTTGTACATGTTATTCTCTTATGTTATTCTCTTAGTATGATCCTGAATGATAATGGAATGAAATTATCAGAAAATTAACATATTAGAAGTTATAATACATGTTATAACATATAATATAATAATTTTATTAACATGTTATGTTATAATAATTTTATAAACATAACATATATAATATAACTTATTTTATAAATATATAATATATAATATAACTTATTTATTATACTATATTTAAGAGTACTAAATTATGATTCCACACTGTTAGTATGGTTAACCATGGATTTTCATCCAGCATTTAGAATTTGACAAGTAACCAACTTTAACTCAAGCAATGACACCTCAATAAGGGATGATGTCATTCTTTAGAATTTGATTGGTTTTTGTAAAGTTGATTTTAATAGTACATTTTTTGTTTGTTTCTAAGACCCATTTTTTACCTCAAAATTCCCCTAATGTGCCACATGTATTGATGTCATAAGGAATGTAAACATTGTTTCATGAGCTATTGCAAACATTATCCACTTTATCCACCTACTCCAATATTGGAGGAGCCGTTATCGCATCCCTTGGATATTGCACCCATCCCAAGCCATTTGATGTTGCTTCATTGGACGAGGCATGCTGCAATATTAAAAGGACCATTGTGGATCCCCTCGAAGATTGCGCCCATCCCAAGGCATTCAATGTTATACTTGTATAAAATAAATTATAAGTTGTATAAAATAGTTCACATTAATAATTATTTATTTTAAAATTTATTTATTCATTATATATATATATAATCCCTCACTTGACGGGAGTGGCTTTTGGTTTGAGAAACCATGACCCAGGGGCATCTATTCTGTTAAAATCACTCCTAGATCACACTCAGCTTGGACCACAACAATCCTCAACTAACTAGATTTTGGGGTATCTCCTCTCAACTAGTTCACCTCTAATAATATAATATATATTATAATAAATATAATATTTATCACCTATATTATATTTATTATAATATATATTATATTATAACAAAACATGACACTTATAGGTCACGTGCTAGCGCCAATATATTATATGACACTTTATTATAAGTTATAATATATAATATAACTTATTTACTATAGTATATTTAAAAGTTTTAAATCATGATTCCATTTTTGAATTTATGTTTGACTTTAATTACTGATATATATTTATAATTTAAAGTAAAATTACTTGTGTTAAATACATAAATATTATATTTAAACTTAATTTATGGGTATTTTCCCCATCATGAATATGGTTAACCATGGAATTTTCATCCACTATTTAGAATTTGACAAGGAAACAACTTTAACTCAAGCAATGTCACCTCAACCATCAACCATAAGGGATGATGTCATTCTCTAGAATTTTTTTGGTTTTTGTAAAGTTGATTTTGATAGTACATTTTTATTTTATTTTGAGGCCCATTTTTAACCTCAAAATTCCCCTAATGTGCCACATGTATTAATTTCATAAATAATGTAAGCATTATTTTGTGAGCTATTGCAAACATCATCCACCTTATCCACTCACTACAATATTGGAGGGACCATTATTACTTCCCTTGGGAGATTGCACCCACCCTAAGCCATTTGATGTTGCTTCATTAGATGAGGGCTACTGCAATATTAGAAGGACCATTATCACCCCCCTCAGAGATTGCACCCATCCCAAGGCATTTGATGTTGTCTAGTTAGATGAGGTTGCATCGTTACATCCAACAACACAACCTATATTGACCCCCAACATTGCATCCATCAAAAGCATTGAGGTTATGTTGCTTGATGTAATGGCGTAGACTCATCCAACAACATAACCTCAAATAATAACAAAGCCTCGAATGCCTTGGGATGGGTGCAATTTTTAGGAGTAGATAATGTTTGTCCTGAATTACACTTTTTGTCATGAATGACAACACATGCCATCATGATCATACACAATTTACTAACTTCTTTGTAAGTTGGGCCCATCTAGGTTCTTTGTTGGATTTGTATGCTTCAACATCTCAACAAAGGAATTTTAAGTTTCATTGGGGTTATGTCATTGGATGTAATGGCACAACCTCATCCATCGATGCCACTTCAAATCCCTCTAGAGCAAATAATGTTAAATCTAAACTACACTATATTTCAAGCAGCTTCAAATTCAAATCCCTTGGGATGGGTTCAATTTTCAATAGCAGATAATGTTACCTTATATTATACTACATGCCACATAGCTTCAAATCCCTTGGGATGGATGCAATTTTTAATAACTTATAATATTTTCCCTAAACTACACTACGTGGCATCATGGTCATACACATTCTAATAACTCCACATTCTACTAACTCCTTACCTCATAGATCAAGGCCATCATTAAACCCCTTGGGATAGGTGCAATTTTCAAGAACTTATAATATCTTTTTTCCATCATAGCACTAAGACAAGTTCATAAGTCAAATTCCTAAGCTAATTTCTGTTGTTAATCTCTAATTTCTGTGTTAAGCTTATTGTGAGCATGTTTTGACAGTTTTAAATAAAACTATATTGTTTCAATTAGATTTTCAGGTTCATGTTTGTTTCTACTTTTACTTAGTTTCTACAAACATACTAACATACTAGTGAATAATCCAAAATATACATTTGTACAGTTATTTTCCTGTCATAAACTTTACATATTCTCATATCAGCTAGTCAATCTAACCATTTAAAGTATGCATAGAATTAGGACGTAAATGATTAGCCAATAGTAAAATACCTGGATCCGGTAGGTTGTAGATTGTCCCCTTTCTCTTGTAGCCTTTCCCATCCAAGCCTTTGCTCCCGTAGAATTTCCGGTCCAAGCATTTGATACCAAAAATGGATGAACCACCTTGCCGACCAGTTCTTATCGTGCTGGCCCTAGGAAACCGACGAGTTTCCTAGCCCCCGAGCCCACAAACCAATAATCCCGACAGCAGCTTTCCTTAGTTCCTTTCCATAGTAATTTCTCTCTGAGTTAACCCCCTCCTCCATATTTTCCATATTTGAGTTTCCCACCTCCTCCCCGCTTTGAGATGAGTTTCCCACCTCCTCAAATCTTCCTCTTTTCTTTTTTTTCCTTGGAAAAAGTCGTAATTTTATTTCAGAAAGATGATCAAAATTACATTCTGCACATGTAATAGAATCACTGCAAATCTTCCTCTTTTCATAACCATACTAAGTATAATTCTCCAAAAGAAAACCAACCCATTCCTCAATCGTGAGACCTCCCTAAATACCATTTCATCCTCCTTCCTTCATTCCTACTCCACCGCCTTCCACTCATTAATGCCATTACATTTTTCAAGATAAGATATTAATAAAATATGTTTATTAATTTCCCCATGTCCATCGGGAAGTCACTTGGTTGAATGTCCCTTATGTAATAAATCATGACTTATCTATTTTAACTCCCGAGACAAGTTTTCATAACATAAAATTCATTTAATTGTTGTTCTTTAAATGGTTTTAACATATCAAAATTTTAAGCTTGGTTCAAATAACAAGGAGGATATGTCTTAACTATTTCAAATTACAATCAGATTCGATAGATATGTATTGGGTTAAGAATTAATGTTTAATAATCATAACATATTAAACACAATTTTTTTTAATTATACACTCCCTTCCAAATATTTAACATGCAATCATAATAATATTATTCCATCATACACACAAAGCAATGTACATAATTTAATAACTGACAAAACATATAATAACATATAATGGACTTTATTGTTTGTTTAATAATAATAATAATAATAATTATTATTTTATAACATGATGACCTTAAAGAATACAAACATAACATTAATTACTTATAACCAACATAATTTGACTATTCGAAGAGGAGGACAGTTAGGCTAGACCAAACAACGCCAATTGTGTAAACTAAATAGTAACTATGTTAAATACAACACTATCCCCAACAAAACAGAAATGATGTTAAGCACAACGCTATTTCCAACAATTAGTTACTAATGCATGTAATTAACAACTAACAGACTGATCCATTTATGCATATTTACATGATTAACAATCATCATTCGGACTTCACTAATTCATGACTCACTCTTATCTAGAATGTAATCACAACCAGTAGTTATCACATTAATACTAGTGTACATGTACAAGGTTTGCATCCATGGCCAGCGTATGCATAGATTGTACTCATACTATAAGAAAACATCATTTATCCTATATATTAACTTCAACAAAACAATGATTTGTATTGACATAATAATTGTACATACAAACAATCACAAATACTTAACCCATTCAACATACATAATCATAATCATTTCAACATCATTAGGCATTGATAATTAACCAATTAAGTTGTAACATTTATGTTTTCCAGATTCACCATAATTAATCAATCAATTATTTTTAAGGAAGAGGCACCTACTACTACTAAGTTAGGATCAAGGGATACCCAACCCTCAACAATACTAACATATCCTCCCATCCTAACCTACGTCCACATCCTCCCTATCCTTCTTGTTCTAGTACAAAAGTGGATGTCAACTATACTGACCTGGCCACATAGAACCTGAGAGTGGTAGCATCGGCTAACTAGTGGACCTAGCCTCCCTTAGCAGGCATCTGACCGTCGTCATCACAACAAATTGGGGAGCATGTCTTAGCATGGCCCTCCCACGACCTCGGGTATTATAGAAACATAGGGTGGAACATATGTCCATCCCTCTCAACATCCTGGGCCTATACCCTATCAAAACCATACTGTGCTACTATCAAGATTATTGGTCTGTGTCATCGTATCATCAACTTTGGTAAACAAGGCTCTTTGCAAAATAGGTACTACACCATACTTCATATCAAGTATCTGGCTATTACATAGCTCCTATGTCCTGCAGATTAGTACTTTACAACCATACATTTATAACAATATTTCCATTCGATGATCATCTGATCATATTATCAACATCATTTATTTCATCACATAAAATCCTTAAATCGATCACATCATACATACCACATCATATATATCGCATTTCATCAAGAACGATTATTACACATACACTGTCATTATGAAATAAAAGAATCTCATGATAACTACAACATAGTAACCATATAAACATAATAACATCATCAAAATGGTAACACCATAACATCATAATTGTAGTATCAGTATGAGCATAGTAACCTCATAAACGTAATAGCAACATATAATCATGTCTAATCATGCCAAAATATACTTTACTTAGTCTAGTTGAGTCCAATGGATAATAAGCAAAATAGAGTGCAGTATGTATGACAGGTAAACATGCCTAGTCAAATATGGGGCATTACATACACCCACCCTTCGGGAAACTTCGTCCTGAAGTTATGGTCAAAATGGAGAGGGAAATTCTTGATGCATGGTTTTAGTGACTTCAGAGGTAGCAGGCCTTGGTTTATACTTGTCCCATTGGTTTTACTTGACCACACATGTCGATGTTATATTTTATTTGTTTTATCCCATGATACGTATTCTTAGATTTCATTCTAAATCATTTCCTAGTATTTAATATGACCTCATAAGGCTCTTTATTTATAACACCCATCAAGGTTCATTTTGCCTTACTAGTGTGTTATCCATGGTAATTTACATGCTTTTCAAAATTTTAAAGTCCCCTTTTTTGTATCGTGATTCATAAGAAAATGTTATCTCCCATATAACATTTATTTTGGTTCTTGGGGTGTTGTTATGACTCGTTTAGCAATTGGTAGCTTAATTGAATCTCCCTTAAAGTACACCACTTACTTTCTCATAATTATTCATCCTATATCATGCCTCACTACTTTATATTCCTTGAGATTTAATATGTAGATTTTCTTTATTTCTTATTGCATGTAAGTGCTCACATCATACTTTTATCACATCATACATTTATCTTATATCATTGTGCATTTTTCTATGTTATTATCGTAAATAACCTACTCATTCCACATAACTACTAAGTGTCAAGAAACACTAGGGTGTTCAAGCACCAACCCATCCAAACTGCCCTAGTCCTGCTTGTAGCGTGAGGAAATATATCCAGTTGGTCTATCTGGTCTCAGCTTCCACAATGACTATAATTTGCTAATACTTTGTGCCTCACCATTAGCCGCACCTAAACTTTTATAACTATGCCATTTCTTGACATTATTTCTATATTGATTTTCCATATGACATTATATATCGAATCACTTATTCCTTTACTTTACTTCTACTCTATATATTCAACTATATCCCTTCCTACCATTCTTATTTATCAAATATTACAGCTATTATAATATTTTATCGACTTCTAGCTCATTGTACCTTGTTGTGTCCTATATTACTTGATTTTAAATTTTAATATTTAATTAGACTCCAGGAGTGATGGAATACTATGTAGCTTACCACAGAAGTTCAAATAACGCCATAACTATCAACTAGTTACCCATTATCAATTAACTCTTGAGAAGTAGAGCTCTAAAGAATGAGTCTTTCGTGTTACATAAATTACTTGTAATTTAAATTTCAACACATAGATTACATCCCTCCTTATAATACTAAATTTAATTTTAATTTGATTTGATTTAATTTATTTATTTATTTCGGTGGGGCAAGGAACTCATGAAGCCCATAAATTTCAACCTACCATCTCTACATATGTTTGAAGTACAACTATACAATAGGACAAGCCTTCGACATCATTCATCATTCCTTGGCCTATTCTTACAATGCACTCAATATACCTTTACTTAATATAATTAGTCATACACACTCACCATCACGCATATGTCTAGACATAATACACATACTCATCCTATTTCACTTCTTATTTGCTTTAGTAAATATATATGTATGTCTACTTACTATAATCTATATATTTAAATATTCTTACGGATTTTAATGAGATGTTTCACGCATCCCCATCTTTATCATGGAGAAGACACAATATCACTTGTTATAATGCTTCACATAATTACCGCACTATACATTCCCTTACAACTCTATAGATTTTATTTTCAATGATGAAATCTCCTTATCCTTACCCAATTGTATTAAATTTCTCTAAAGGGGACTACACAAATTATGGTCTTAGTCTCCTTTTATCTTAGTAGTAGTTAAGGTTCTTTTATATGTTAAGTGATTCTCTTTTATGGTCTAGTAACCCTGCATCTCACCATGCACTATATTCGCATCTAACAATGTACACTATCTAAGAACCCCACCCTTATTACTACATTACCATCTAATAATATAATTCCATCATCAAGTTTTATCTCAAAGATACATATTCTCCACTTTAGCTAGATATACTTCATATATATTACTAGTCATATTAAAGCTATTACCCCATGCTATTACTAAGATAAGTATAATTCTCATTACTTTATAGGATAGTAGCTGATTCGACATGAGCTTACAAGCTAGCTAGTAATGATCAAGTTTAAATGAAAAAAGTGGTGATGCACCTTCTTTCAATTAATTGATAGTTTTTTTTAATGCACCCTATCTATAAGAGGAGTCTACCGTAGTTTCAAAGTTTGATAAGTGTCATAAGAAAACCCTCCTAAAACAAAAGCGAGTCTCTATAACAACCATCGTAGCATATTCTTATTTACATTTTATATGAACTCTCTAATTAGTTTTCTTGAGAGCACTGTGAATTGTCTTAAAGTTTGAGGATGTTTATTGGTTTTTGGTAAAGTTAGTTTAGGGATGATATATATTTTTTTTAAAGTAAGCTACGATCTTCATAATAAATGAACATGACTATTCCAACCAAATAAGGCTAGTTTATCTTATGTAAGCTTAGTGGAAACACAATGGTAACCAAAGGGTGAGAATACGCTAAAGGTTTAATATTGCTTACTTTTCCTTATAAAATAACTAATCACGAGTAAATGAATACACTTTAATTGGAAATTATTGCTTGTGCGGCAGAGCTCAGAGCTTACTGATGATCTCTTAACAACCTTATAAAGATGAACACAAGTATGTGAATCCATACTATGATATCAATGAGCAATGGAATTAGATATAACCACTATACACACCCGAACACTCAGAGTAATAGTATTAACATATATGTATAAGCTCATAGGGAGGCAAAGTAAGCATCACTGATCAGATTGGTTCACAGTAATAAAACAAGAGAAATAATGGGTACGTAATTCCCATAAAAGATGCACTTATAATAGTACCGTGCTTGCTCAACATGATAGTATTCATAGTTGGTGAAGCCTTATTCCTATAACCATCATAGTTTATTAGGCTTATACTGATATCAAACCAAGCTTAATGAGCTCCATCACTAGTATCGTAATTAAAATCAATTCTACTTGATCATTACTGGCTAGCTTGTAAGCTCATGTCGAATTAGCTACTATCCTATAAAGTAATGAGAATTATACTTATCTTAGTAATAGCATGGGGTATTAGCTTTAATATGACTAGTAATATATATGAAGTATATCCAACTAAAGTGGAGAATATGTAGCTTTGAGATACAACTTGATGATGGAATTATATTATTAGATGGTAATGTAGTAATAAGGGTGGGGTTCTCAGATAGTGTACATTGTTAGATGCAAATATAGTGCATGGTGAGATGCAGAGTTACTAGACCATAAAAGAGAATCGCTTAACATATAAAAGAACCTTAACTACTACTAAGCATAAAAGGAGACTAAGACCATAATTTGTGTAGTCCCCTTTAGAGAAATTTAATACAATTGGGTAAGGATAAGGAGATTTCATCATTGAAAATAAAACCTACAGAGTTGTAAGGGAATGTATAGTGTGGTAATTATGCAAAGCATTATAGCAGCGATATTGTGCCTTCTCCATGATAAAGATAGGTATGCATGAAACATCTCATTAAAATCCGTAAGAATATTTAAATATATAGATTATAGTAAGTAGGCATACATATATATTTACTAAAGAAAATAAGAATTGAAATAGGATGAGTATGTGTATTATGTCTAGACATATGCGTGATGGTGAGTGTATATGACTAATTATATTAAGTAAAGGAATATCGTGTGCATTGTAAGAATAGGCCAAGGAATGATGGACGATGTCGAAGGCTTGTCCTATTGTATAGTTGTACTTTAAACATATGTAGAGATGGTAGGTTGAAATTTATGGGCTTCATGAGTTCCTTGCCCCACCAAAATAAATAAATAAATTAAATCAAATTAAATTTAGTACTATAAGGATGGATGCAATCTATGTGTTAAAATTTAAATTACAAGTAATTTATGTAACACGAAAGACTTATTCTTAAGAGCTCTACTTCTCCAAGAGTTAATTGATAATGGGTAACTAGTTGATAGTTATGGCGTTATTTGAACTATTGTGGTAAGCTACATAGTATTCCATTACTCTTGGATTCTAATTAAATATTAAAATTTAAAATCAAGTACTATAGGACAGAACAAGGTACAATGAGCTAGAAGTTGATAAAATAGTATAATAGCTGTAATATGTGATAAATAAGAATGGTAGGAAGGGATATATTTGAATATATAGAGCAGAACTAAAGTAAATGAATACGTGATTCAATATATAATGTCATATGGAAAATCAATATAGAAATAATGTCAAGAAATGGCATAGTTATAAAAGTTTAGGTGCGGCTAATGGTGAGGCACAAAGTATTAGCAAATTATAGTCACTGTGGAAAACATATGAATATATAGATAAAGGTATACGTAAAATTTAATAAATAATAGCTAAACATGTGGAATGAGTAGGTTATTTACGATAATAGCATAGAAAAATGCACAATGATATAAGATAAATGTATGATGTGATAAAAGTATGATGTGAGCACTTACATGCAATAAGAAATAAAGAAAATCTACATATTAAATCTCAAGGAATATAAAGTAGTGAGGCATGATATAGGATGAATAATTATGAGAAAGTAAATGGTGTACTTTAAGGGAGATTCAATTAAGCTACCAATTGTTAAACGAGTCATAACAACACCCTAAGAACCAAAATAATTGTTATATGAGAGATAACATCTTCTTATGAATCACGAAACAAAAAGGGGGACTTTAAAATTTTGAAAAAAATGTAAATTACCGTGGATAACACACTAGTGAGGCATAATGAACCTTGATGGGTGTTATAAATAAAGAGCCTTAGGAGGTCATATTAAATACTAGGAAATTATTTAGAATGAAATCCAAGAACACGTATCATGGGATAAAACAAATAAAAGATAACATCGACATGTGTGGTCAAGTAAAACCAATGGGACAAGTATAAACCAAGGCCTGCTACCTCCGAAGTCACCGAAACCATGCATCGAGACTTTCCCTCACCATTTTGACCATAACTTCGAGACGAAGTTTCCCGAAGGGTGGGTGTATGTAATGCCCCATATTTTGACTAGGCATTTTACCTGTCATACATACTGCACTCATTTTGCTTATTATCCGTTGGACTCAACTAGACTGAGTAAAGTATATTTCGGCATGATTAGACATGATTATATGTTGCTATTACGTTTATGAGGTTACTATGCTCATACTGATACTACAATTATGATGTTATGATGTTACCATTATGATGATGTTATTATGTTTATATGGTTACTATGTTGTAGTTATCATGAGATTCTTTTATTTCATAATGACAGTGTATGTGTAATAATTGTGCTTGATGAAATGTGATATATATGATGTGGTACGTATGATGTGATCGATTTAAGGATTTTATGTGATGAAATAAATGATGTTGATAATATGATTAGATGGTCATCAAATGGAAATATTGTTATAAATGTATGGTTGTAAAGTACTAATCTGCAGGATGTAGGAGCTATGTAATAGCCAGATACTTGATTTGAAGTATGGTGTAGTACCTATTTTGCAGAGAGCCTTGTTTACAAAAGTTGATGATACGATGACACAGACCAATAATCTCGATAGCAACACAGTATGGTTTTGATAGGGTATAGACCCAGGATGTTGAGAGGGATGGACGTATGTTCCACCCTATGTTTCTATAATACTCGAGATCGTGGGAGGGCCGTGCTGAGACATGCTCCCCAAGTTGTTGTGATGAAGACGGTCGGATGCCTGCTAGGGGAGGCTAGGTCCGCTAGTTAGCCGATGCTACCACTCTCAGGTTCTATGTGGCCAGGTCAGTATAGCTGACATCCATTTTTGTACCAGTAGAGGAAGGATAGGGAGGATGTGGACGTAGGTTAGGATGGGAGGATATGTTAGTACTGTTGAGGGTTGGGTATCCCTTGATCTCGACTTAGTAGTAGTAGGTGCCTCTTCCTTAAAAATAATTGATTGATTAATTATGGTGAATCTGAAAAACATAAATGTTACAACTTAATTGGTTAATTATCAATGCCTAATGATGTTGAAACGATTATGATTATGTATGTTGATCGGGTTAAGTATTTGTGATTATTTGTATGTACGATTATTATGTCAATACGAATCATTGTTTTGTTGAAGTTAATATATATGCATAGGATAAATGATGTTTTCTTATAGTACGAGTACAATCTATGCATACGCTGGCCACAGATGCACACCTTGTACATGTACACTAGTATTAATGTGATAACTACTGGTTGTGATTGCATTCTAGATAAGAGTGAGTCGTGAATTAGTGAAGTCCGAATGATGATTGTTAATCATGTAAATATGCATAAATGGATCAGTTTGTTAATTGTTAATTACATGCATTAGTAACTAATTGTTGGAAATAGTGTTGTGCTTAACATCATTTCTGTTTCGTTGGGGATAGTGTTGTATTTAACATAGTTACTATTTAGTTTACACAATTAGCGTTGTTTGGTCTAGCCTAACTGTCCTCCTCTTCGAATAGTCAAATTATGTTGGTTAGAAGTAATTAATGTTCTGTTTATAATCTTTAAGGTCATCATGTTATAAAATAATAATAATAATTATTATTATTATTATTAAACAAACAATAAAGTCCATTATATGTTATTATATGTTTTGTTGGTTATTAAATTATGTACATTGCTTTTTGTGTAGGATGGAATAATATTATTATGATTGCATGTTAAATATTTGGAAGGGAGTGTATAATTAAAAAATATTATGTTTAACAAGTTATGATTATTAAACTTTAATTCTTAACCCAATACATCTCTATCGAATCTGATTGTAATTTGAAATAGTTAAGATATATCCTCCTCGTTATTTGAACCAATCTTAAACTTTTGTCTTGATATGTTAAAACCATTTAAAGAACAACAATTAAATGAATTTTATGTTATCAAAACTTGTCTCGGGAGTTAAAATAGATAAGTCACGATTTCTTACATAAGGGACATTCAACCAAGTGACTGCCCAATGGACATGGGGAAATTAATAAACATATTTTATTAATATCTTATCTTGAAAAATGTAATGGCATTAATGAGTGGAAGGCGGTGGAGTAGGAACGAAGGAAGGAGGATGAAATGGTATTTAGGGAGGTCTCACGATTGAGTAAGGGGTTGGTTTTCTTTTGGAGAATTAGACTTAGTATGGTTATGAAAAGAGGAAGATTTGAGGAGGTGGGAAACTCATCTCAAAGCTGGGAGGAGGTGGGAAACTCATCTCAAAGCTGGGAGGAGGTGGGAAACTCAAATATGGAAAATATGGAGGAGGGGGTTAACTCAGAGAGAAATTACTATGGAAAGGTACTAAGGAAAGTTGTTGTCAGGATTATTGGTTTGTGGGCTCGGGGGCTAGGAAACTCGTCGGTTTCCTAGGGCCAGCACGATAAGAGCTGGTCGGCAGGGTGGTTCATCCATTTTTGGTATCAAAGGCTTGGACCAGAATTCTGCGGGAGCAAAGGCTTGGACGGGAAAGTCTATAGGAGCAAGGGGACAATCTACAACCTACCAAATCCAGGTATTTTACTATTGGTTAATCATTTACATCCTAATTCTATGCATATTTTAAATGGTTAGATTGGCTAGCTGATATGAGAATATGTAAAGTTTATGACACGAAAATAACTATACATATGTATATCTTGGATTATTCACTAGTATGTTAGTATGTTTGCAGAAACTAAGTAAAAGTAGAAAACAAATATGAACCTAAAAATCTGATTGAAACGGTATAGTTTTATTTTAAACTGTCAAAACATGCTCACAATAAGCTTAACACAGAAATTAGCTCAAGAATTTGACTTATGAACTTGTCTTAGTGCTATGATGGAAACAAGAGCACTACACATTTTCCCTAAACTACACTACTTGACATCATGGTCATACACATTTTACTAACTCATTACCTCATAGATCAAGCCCATTTGAGGGCTTTCTTTGAATTTGTATACTCGATCTTCATTAACGACATGTCATCTTCTCAACAAAGGGAACAAAGGGAACCGTTGAGGACATGTAATGTTGGGTATGTTATATCTCTTCACATGGTCGCTGCGTGTACAACCCGATCCCTACGACACTAGTCCGGAGGGGGGGGTAGCCCGACAGGGCCCACCCCCTTCGTTTCGGACCGTAAAATTTTTTGGGCTGCTTTTTGCTTTTTCGCAATTTTTGACCCATTGTACTCTATCTAATCCCGGTAAAAGGGATTAGGGTTGTAACCTAATTTCGGGTAAACGAATTAGGGTTTTAGATGCTGCGGAATACCATTTATTGTATTGTACATGGTTAAATAAAACATATAATGAAAAAGGAGCTATGCGGCTCTAAGTTTTGCTGGTTTTTTCCCGGTTAAGGGTTTCCAGGTGAAAATCTCTGTGTAATGTGTGTGCCATTGTGTATTTTTTGTTAATGCTTAAGAATCATATAAGTTTGTACTTCACTATTAAGGTTTAAAACTTACATGTAATACGTACTTAATTTTTACTTTTTCAACCATTCATGGTTGGATGAACCTATGGGACACTTAACCTTTTTCCACATTCCAACTTGTCCATTAATGGTTTATTGGGTGTTTAATTGGCTTCCAATATACACTCCATAGTGCAGCATTGAATGCTGTGGCGGGTGCATTGGTGGCCATCAGATTTCAAGAAGAGCAAGATCGGACGGACACCAATACACCCGCTGCAGCATTCAATGTTGTGCTACGAGGTACATATTGAAAACTATGCTTAATCATTCCGTTAACAAAAGTGCCAAGTCTTGGACGATCGTGACCATTCATGGTTTATGGGGTGCTTAATCATTCCCTTAACAAAGGTGCCAAGTCCTAGAAGATTGTGACCAAGAAAAAATCACGTCACCAACATCACATTGTTTTTTTAGTACTAAGATAGTATCATGCTCGAGAGAGGAGATCCTCACTCTCATTTGCTAGACAATGGTCTTGTGATGACCATGGTCAGCTTCTTGTCCACGCGTGCCACTTCATCATCAAACCACAATGCAGTGAGAATGTTCCAGGAGTCCAATTTGACATTTCACTTCATGCCGGGATGATAAAAACGACGGGCATATTATTTTAGATATGCTTACTTGAAAAATATCATTATTGGCTTAACACTTGAAAATACCATTCAATCCAAAAGCAATTGGGGCCTCCATATTCATGTAAGCAATAACTAAGGGAAAATAACTTTCGGAAAAACAATCACAAAAGGGTGCAGCATATTCTAATCACATAATTGATAATAGAGCCACATGTTACTGTAATTGAATTATATTTGAAATATGTATCGATGGTATATAGTATTTTTAGAAAAAGCTTTATAATATATTTAGGAAAAAAACACATTGTCATTTTGAGTTCTTAATTTTCTTTTCACGTTTTAAATTTCATTTGATTTTAAATTTATTCAATCTAATTTGTGATTGGTGGAAGTAAGGACATTGATGTGACAAAAAATTTGGATGTTTCATCCTTTTGAGTGATGTATTTAGAATTTTTTTTCCTCCAGCATGACATGACATGACATAATGGTTCCGATGTTTACAATGAAAAAAATATGAATATCTCATCACAATGCAATACAACTATAGGTAGAGTGGAGATGATCACAATACAATATAACTATAAGTAGAGTGGAGATGATCACAATACAACTATAGGTAGAGAGTGGAGATGTTTTTGATCTTCTTCCCCATGAGCTTCATAGAAAACCAATCCCTGGTAAACAACATAGGTAATCTACAAATTGATAATTGTGGGATAGCATAGTAAAAAATATGTGACTCTACAACTTGAGTTGTGGGATAGCAAAAAGGGTGACAAAGAGATGACATGCTATTTATAATCTGTCTTTCCCATGGATTTATTGTGAAATGGGTAAATTTATCTTTGATGTTTACACTTCAATAAATCCATTTGGTGCTTAATTGATAGGTTCATGATTAAAATGGATGGAATCCACATGTTAGAAGAATATTTATAAAAAAATTCTATATCAAATAAACAAATTAATTTTATTAGAAGTTGTTTAGGGTTCTAAGGTATGGATGGAAAACTACCTTTAAGAACACTTTTATGAAGATATACACACACCCTTTGGATTAGAGCCTTCAATACCAATACCAAAACTCTAACTGGAGATCCATCTCTTGGATGATGTATCGAAAACAAATCCAATTAAATATTAAGATATATAGGCACCCTTATTAAACAAGCGAAGGGTATGGATTGAAAACCACTTTAGTATATACACACCGTTATTAAAGAGGGAGAAAATAAGAGAGTGGATTTTACGACTAAATCGAGAATCCCTAGGGTGAGTAAATAGGATCAAGGATCCGTTAAATTTATATGCTGCAATAACTTAGATTCCTACTTCATTAACATTTAATACATTTTCACAATAGCAGCATAAAGAGGATCACTGAAAGATACACAATCACAAGGTACACAACAATTTATCCTGGGAAACCCTCAAGGGGAAGAAAACCCAGCAATAACTTCCTCAATATAGATTACCAAAGTACAATGGCCAAAGAAATAAGTCTCATAAAGAAGAGAGACAAAATCCAAACTCTAGAGCCAAGAGCAATCCTCCTCCTCCTTCACAATCTTCCTCTTCTCTCTAGTGCGCAATTCTTGAGTGAGTGAATGGTACAAATGAGATGAACCACTCTCTATTTATACTTTACTTTTTACTTGACATTTAACCTAACTAGGTCAGCGTCACTAACTTAACTAGGCCGACCTCTCTAGGGAGACTTAAATAATCTTTATATTACATTCTTTTGGGTACTAATGACCCGAATTACAATGGAGGTTTTACCTCATGACTTTTACATGACCTTTTACATTAAAGACATCTCCCGAAGGAGGAATAATACAAGTAGAATATTCTTCGAAGTTACATTATTTCAACACTCCCCCTTAACAAGAAGGGTATTCTACTGACAACAACAACAACAGGTGTGGCTTTACACAACATCATCGGAAGGAGGGAGGAGGAGGAATCAACGAAATCATCTGGAACATTGGTTGGTACATCTATAAATAATTGGAAGTTCTTCAACAACATTAATATCAACAACTAGAACAGTTTGTTGTAACATCATCAACATCTGCAGCACGTAGTTGGAACATCATCATCTGCAGCACGGAGCTGGAACATCATCATCTGCAACATGGAGCTGGAACATCATCATGTGTAGCACGAAGCTGGAACATCATCAGCTACAGCACGAAGATAGAACATCATCATCTGCAACACATCAATATAAGACTTGATACAACAACAACACTAGCGATCCTTCCTTTTGGAATTACGGGATCATGGACAATCCTTTCTTTCAGAACTATAGGATTTAGTCCAACAACACTGGTGATCCTTCCTTTCGGAACTATGGGATCATGGACACTCCTTCCTTTCATAACTATGGGATTCAGTCCAACAACATTGGTGATCCTTCCTTTCAGAACTACGGGATCATGGACAATACTTCCTTTCGGAACTACATGATTCAGTCCAACAACACTGGTGATCCTTCCTTTTAGAACTATGGGATCATGGAAAATCCTTCCTTTCAAAACTACGAGATTCAATCCAACAACACTAGTGATCCTTCCATTCAGAACTATGGATCATGGACAATCCTTCCTTTCAGAACTATAGGATTTAGACCAACAACATTGGTGATCCTTCCTTTCGGAACTATGGGATCATGGACAATCCTTCCTTTCATAGCTACAGTATTCAGTCCAACGAAACTGGTGATCCTTGCTTTCGGAACTATGGGATCATGGACAATCCTTCCTTTCAGAACTACGAGATTCAGTCCAACAACACTGGTGATCCTTCCTTTCAGAACTATGGGATCATGGACAATCCTTCCTTTCCGAACTACGGGATTCATTCCAACAACACTGGTGATCCTTCCTTTCAGAACTATGGGATCATGGACAATCCTTCCTTTCAGAACTACATGATTCAGTCCAACAACACTGGTGATCCTTCCTTTCGGAACTATGGGATCATGGACAATCCTTCCTTTTGGAACTAAGGGATTCAATCCAACACTCACATCTTAGGCAATCCTTCCTTTCAGAATTATGATATTTAAGTCTAAGGATCGACATTTAAGACTATCCTTCCTTTCAGAATTACGGGATCATTGTTTAAGGATGATCAATCCCACAACTGTGCCATCATAGTAACATCAGCACTACTCCCCCTTTCGAGGTAAGTCCTTATGGACTATACCAAGCTTGTCTCGGAAGTGCTCAAACTTTACACGAGACAGAGGCTTAGTCAAGTACACATCTGCAACTTGCTCATCTGTGCTCACATATTGGAGATTTACAGCTCCCTTCTACAGCATATCTCGAATGTAGACGTACCAAATTTATATGTGCTTCGACTTATCATGGAACACATGATTCTCTGTCATCTTCATGCAACTTTGGTTATCACATAGAATCACTGTGGTATCCAATTCCAAGTCGAATAGACATGATAGCAACTTCCGAAGCCATATGGATTCACAACTGGCGGAACAAGTTGCAATATATTCCACTTTTGTAGTGCTAAGAGCAACATTGGACTACTTCCTACTCAGCCACGAGGTCATGGCTGACCCTAGACTGAAACATCCAACTAAAGTGCTCTTTTTGTCTGAGACACTTTCTTCCCAATATGAATCTGTGTAACCATACAGTTTGAAGTCATGATCTCGAGTATACCTGATACCATAGTCTATCATACCTTTTAGGTACCTCATCACATGCTTTGTAGCTATAAGGTGAACACGTCTGGTTTCAACCAAACACTGACTCAAGGTGTTCATGGCAAAGAAAATATCTGGCCTAGTATTCATCGGATACATTAATGACACAATAATATGCATGTATAGTGTCTCATCCACTAACTCTGACGAAGCATCAACAAATTCAAATTTGTATCCATGGGTGTGGCCATGGATTTACATTCCAACATATCAAATATCTTCAGGATTTCTACTGCATACTTCCCTTGGTTAAGGAATATTTCTTCTGGGTTCTGCCATACTTCAAGACCTAGAAAATAATGCATCAAGCCAAGGTCTCAAATTCTGCAACAAGCTTCTTCTTTCATCGGTTCTGCAACTCTGAGAGCTACATCTTCTTCATATACTTCTTCAAGTTGGCACATGTGGTTCTTTGTAGAGAGTTTTGAATTCTGGAGGTTACTCGATATATGATTCTACTTTAATTACACCATATGTCTAGTGTAATATACATCGTTTGCAATTAGGGCAACGCCTTGTCATAGTCGACTCACTCTCACTTTGTTCATATGTAGTATGCTTGATGTTATAAGTCTTCTTGAATGTCATCATCACTTGTTCTTTGGAACAAGTCTCATCATTATTCTCTTGTAGGAGATTATGCACGATATTTCCTACAAATCAAATTTAGTTTCACGATTAGAAACATTTCATAAAATTAATTCTTATGTATAAAGCTATAGGTCTCATAGTCATGCAGCTATCTTAACCAATGCTTCAACACAACATTCATCCATATCCTGCATTCATACGATAACTTTCTAGATGCCTTCCATCTCTACCAAAACATCATTAAGATCTTGTACTACTCCCAATATGTCAGCAAAGAGATTTCACTCTAGATAAGTAGCAATGGAATGTTGTATAGTACCATAGGCCACTTACCCGTCACATGCATATTAGTAGTAAACTGCTCATTAATGCAATTGCATACTACACTTCCTAAATCTAGGAATATAAATATGTACACAACCGAGCAATATCATTTAAACAATTCGATAAAATGACAATTTCAAATACTTATCTTAGTTTGTTCAGTAGGATCTCTTTTGATCCTAGTCTCCTTGCAGGGATTATTGGAATGTCTGATGGTGAGCTCTACTCCATTATCTGATTGATATTGCACTATGGTTGATATTGGTTTTGACTGCTACCGATTTCTTGTACTATCTTAGATGGTTCTAGTTCTTTCTTAAATGGAATTGAAAGAGACCTCATAAAGATTCCAAACACTACATAGATCCATGCTCACAATAAATTGAGAGATTGCAATGTTTCTTGAAATGGTCGAGGGATGCCCAGGCACACAAGTACAGAGAATTTAGTTGTTATTTCTTCATGCACATGACCCACACATCAAGATTATTCCACATAGCATGATGATTAACAATGTTATCTCACACAGAGATCAAACATGGAGGGAAGCACATAAAGTTCATTCACACGCAAACACTCCATCTTTCCACAGAGAAGAGATTAAAATGCCCTCAAGAGGTGTCAATGGTATTTCTCCAAGTCTTTATGCAATGGTAGATCCAGTAGAGGCCAACTCAACAACTCACCCACAATATGTAGTTAATCTTCATGTAGTCAAAATCGATACCCTTCAATAGAAAGATACCCTCGACGCAGATTCACTTGTTCTCACTTTAATTATCGAATAAAAGAATGGAAAGGCCACATAAATTACATCTTCAATCCTCTTTATTTATGTGGAGTGATGACACCAGCGGTACATATCAATGGGGAATTCACCTATTGGATAGCCTTTTCCACTTCAAATTCTTCAAGTTGAAGTTGAAGGACATTCAATCAATAGATCCACGTTATTTCATGTTCTTCCTTGCACGAAGAGGGAGAGCTTCCAGCTCCACGGAGTTCACAACTCTAGGTTAAGTCTTAATACTTAGTCTTCAATAATATAATGAGATATAAAATGAAGCAATGGATTCAACAATCAACAAGCTTTAATCTTGCAGTCATATGCAGCTCCAGGAAGAACGTACACCAAAGGTGAGGGGTCTCATTTATGGCTCTCTCGTCGTGATGGTGGAATGGGAAAATGAGAGGGTATTCTCAACATGCAATGTATCAACGCAGTGACTCCTCATAGATCACTCCTTGCAATCCAACGCTGCTTGTTCAACAATCCAACGCATTCACGGTCGACACATATGACGTGGATGATATTGTTTCTTTAGAAGATGATGTATTCAATATTGATATATGTAGAAATTATAATGATATACACATCAATATTGAAATACAAAAATGTGTACCGGTCTTTCAATGAATGGAAAAAGTTCACGATACCAGCGGTTTAGTACTCCACATAGGTTATAAGAGGGATTTCACCGTTCAAACTCGAGTGCCATTTTGTTCAAGATGTCACCATCTTCGATGGAACACAATTGGATCTAGGGACACCTTTTACCAAGATTTTGTGTCTACAAAATTTTGGTACGTTGAGATCACCACATCAAATCCAGCTTGTCCGAGTTAGTGTAGATGATTTAGAAGATGGAGATGTATTCAATCTCAAGATTCAAGAGCTCAATGTTGTAGTTCATTTTCTCACCACATGAGAAGCACAGTGGCAAAGATAGTCTTACCATGCACGGAGGAGATATATAATTATTCACACAAATGAAGAGTGGTGTCTCTGGTTCAACAAAACGAGCAACAATTTCAAATCATTTTTGAAATAACTATGGGAATACTCGTTCGGTGGAGTCTTTAGGGAAAGCGAGACAATCAATTATTGCTTTCCTGCTGGAGAAGGTTATCAGATATTTTAAACTCTAAAGGAGATGTATTATTCCATGATCATTTACAGAAGACATGGTTGATGAGTTTGAGAAGCAATTTCCAATTGTTTTTCATACATTTAAGCAGTAGCAACACTAGGAGATAATGTAGTCCACAATGGTCACCATGGTGCTTTTCAAGTCTCCAACAGCTCTGCATACTTCAATCGATCCATGGAGGAGAGGTACACTCAGATTAGGGTTTATACTCATTTAACACTTCAACGCAGGATTTGGAAGAGAGTATGCATCAGATAGAGATGGAAGGAGTTATAATACAGGCCACATGCTCTCAAAGTGGCTCTCATGCCACTGTTAGGTTTCACACTTGGGAAAATAGGAAAAATGGATAAAATACACAATTCTGCACACACAAAGACACACTAAATAGGCGTGAACACACACAATATTTTTCTCATTAGGTATGGACATATAAATACATATGAGATGTCTCTTGGGTTCCAAATTCCCAAGGCATCTCTTGGACTCTCAAAACCTCTGTCTCCTAACTTGATGGATTAGTTTCCAACAATCTCAAATATATCCTCTTTTTTTAATAGGCTTGTTTATTTATTTTCTAAGTTGTTGTACGGGACTTAGTCCCTTTTTTAGATTGTAAAATCTTCTTTCACCCCTTAGCCTATCCTTCCCATTCTCACAATAAAATGGGGTTTGTTTTCTTTTATTTACTTTTTTGTTACTTACAAATTAAATTTATGTGTCTTGACAGTAAAGTCCCTAGTCAAGTAGGAACTAGATGTTCATTCCTTTGTAATTTCCTCTAGGTCATTAAGGCTCCAACATTCGAGACTAGGCTCCGATACCATATGTAATACCTATGCAGGAATTATAAAGTTTAATATAATTAAACCTCTATTTTTTGAAGCATTCTAGAAATGCATAGCTAGGTTTCATTTAAGTGAAGGTGAGTATAAGAGTGTTTTATAAACCATTATAAGTAGTTTCTTTTTCTTTCAAATTTACAAAGAAAATAAGGAGAATACCTTTGTTAAATGACCTTCTTTCAAATATGTGAAGAAGACCAAGAAGCTCAGTTGCAACTTTTGTCGTGTTGAGTTGCTTCCTACTCCTTTCCCAAAGCGGGACCACATTTTTTACCTCCCAACCAACTAGGGGCCTAGCTAGCTCTCTATCCCCGGGAAGCCATCCAAATGGCCTCTTGGCCCTCCGTGCCCGAGATCCCATGATGCACCAATATGCTATGCATCAAATTTCCCAAGAGTTCTCAAACTCTTCCAAGCTTCTCCAATAAAATAAAATACCCCCCAACCCCCCCCCCCCCCCACCTTTTTCCTAACTTCCTTCGTTGTTTATGCCCCAAAATCCTCACACCACCTCTTCATACATTTAGATAAGTATATTAAAATATTCACTACTTGTGATACACATCAAGTTTATTAAAACAATACCAACAAACGTAGTTATGAAATCTGATCTATCCATTATGACATTGAAATTCTCCCCATACATTTAGATAATAAAAACAATAAATAAATATAATTATTACTTGAGATACAAGCCAAGTTCATTAAAGCAATACACATGACGCATTTATGAAGACTTATTTATACATTTTCACATTAATATCATCCATGTACATTTAGATTAACAAAGACATTTCACATATACTATTTTGTAATATATATATATATACACACACACACACACTATCTAACACTTCATTAATCCTTTTGAGATATGTATAACACTTCAACAATCATTTAAATTTCAACATGGATAATAATTCAATAATTCATCAACCAAGTTATTATACTAATGTAATCATACTAATATATTCATCAACCAACCAATCATAGTAATGTACTCTCGAATTTGCATGTACGTGGCTAGCGCACACGTCTTAAGTGTGGGTACTAATAATCACTTTTAATGCCCTTAATGCATCATTATTATATGCTTGCAAACAACCTGCAAACAACATACAACAAAACAACTTAAACAATGCATCATTCATCATTCATCATTCATAATCATCCATACAAAAGCAATAAAATTGAATTAGATATGCATAATAAAGTAAATCAAGCATATATTCATGATGGCTTATAACAATGAATATCACCATCCATTTCCCACAGTTTATCCCCTAAAACCTAGAGTCGTGGTAGGGATATGCTGAGCATGCTCCCCATATGTGTGATCATGACTAGTGGGTTCCTACTGGGGAAGCTTGGTCAATGTAGGTTAGCTCGGTATAGCCGAAGCCACAACATATTGCAGTAGAGGACAGGATGGTGAGGTTAGGTGATGGAAGTAGTGGTGATTAGGTTGTTTTGAGTACTTTTCAAGATGGATGGGACCAACAATGGGAGTGATATTTGTTGTTATAAACCATCATGAATGTTTTCTTGATTTACTTCATTATGCATATCTAATTCAAGTTTATTGCTTTTGTATGAATGATTATGAATGATGAATGATGCAATGTTTAAGTTGTTATGTTGTCTGCAAGCATATAATAATGATGCATTAAGGGCATTAATAGTGATTATTAGCACCCATGCTTAAGACGTGTGACTTGGCCACATACACGCCAATTCGTGACTACATTACTATGATTGGTTGGTTGATAAGTAGATTAGTATAATAATCTGGTTGATGAATTGTTGAATTATTATCCATGTTGAAATTTTAATGATTGTTGAAGTGTTATACATATCTCAAAAGGATTATTGAAGTGTTAGCTAGTAGGTGTATAGTTGATATATATATATATATATATATATATATATATATATATATATATATATATATATATATATATATATATATATATATATATATATATATATATTGTTGATTGATTGAATATAATTAGAAGTGTGTGCATGTGTGTGTGTATTTGTTAATCTAAATGTACATGGATGATATTAATGTGAAAATGTGTAGGTAAGTCTTCGTAAATATGTTGTGTGTATTGCTTTAATGAACTTGGATCGTATCTCAAGTAATAATTATATTTATTTATTGTTTTTATTATCTAAATGTATGGTGAGAATTCCAATGTCAAAATGGATAGATTGGATTTCGTAATGAATATAAATAGAGAAGGAATTTAAGAGAAAATGGAGGATTTTTTGGGGAATTTTTATTTTATGGGAGAAGCTTGGAAAAGTTGGAAGAGTTTGATAACTCTTCAAAGATTTGATACATAACATACTAGTGCATCATTGTTCTTTGGGAGTCTCAGGAATGGAGGGCCAGGAGGCCATTTGTATGCCTTCCTGGGGCTAGGGAGCCAACTATCCCCCCTAGTTGGCTGGGAGGTATAAAACGTGGTCCTATTTTTGCCAAGGACAAGGAATCAACTCAACACAAGGAACGATGGAACTGAGCTTCTTGGTCTTCTTCACAGATTCGAGAGGATATCATTTAATAGAGGTATTCTCCTTATTATCTTTGTAAATTTGAAACAAAAAAGAAACTGCTTATAATGGTTTATAAAGCACTCTTATACTCACTTGCACATAAATGAAATGTAACTATACATTTCCAAAATGCTTAAAAAAATAGAGGTTTAATTATATTAAACTTTATAATTCCCACAAAGGAATTACAAGGTCTATCTGCATGATTTCCAAAGGCACTTTGGCTCTATATGAAAATCTTGATACAAATTTCTCTCTGTGATTCCCAATATACAACTCTTACACAAGCTTGTTGTATGCTAAATACATGGAAACCCTTTCACCATCTTATTTTTCTGTAGCAAATCCAATCCACTAGTGTAGGCTTCCATATCTCAAATCCCATAACGAGGATTGATCCAAACTCTTATCTATGTGTGCATTCACAGAGTCAATCAGTTCAATCCTCATAATGAGTGGAAACATTTTATTTTTAGTCATCTCCACCTTGGCTATCAACTAATTACTTAGATACTTATAAATAATTGTACAAAATTTGTTCTTAAATAACACTTTATACTTCTTCTCTATGATTTGTCCAACACTTATCAAATTACACTTCAAACCAGGTACATAATACACATCATCTATTGTTTTTCTTTCACCATTCTTGGAAAAAAACATCAACACTCACCTTATTGTCATTACCTAGCTTCATTTTAGACTCATCGTTGGTGTCCAGACATGTAAATCACTCCTTGTTTCCAGTCATGTGATTGCTGCAACTAGTGTCCAAAAACCAAATGTCTTTTGAACTTTCTTGAGTCACATTACAAGTCAGAAACACAAGTTCTTTATTATATTAAGTCTCCCCTATAATGTTTGATGACTGCTTACTTGCATCTACCATCCTCTTCTTGCATTGGTTGGAAAAATGGCCAAACGTTGTGCAATAGTAACACTGCACTTTTGATCTGTCATATCTTTGGATTCCATTTTACCAAGTTCTATTACTACTCCCCCTTAAACTATGAGGGTTCTGCTGATATTTATTCTCAAATTTTGAATCATTTTTGTTGTCTCTATGTTCATGACTTCTACCTCCTTTACCTGTATTACTAGACCTTCCTTTGCCTCTTTTACTTGAGACATGCAACTGAGAGTTAAATGTGTTCTCTTAAGAACTGTATTCATATATGCTCATCCTGGATTCATGTGCTACTACGGAAACAATCAAGTCATCAATATGAAGTTGATTGATGTCTTTAGACTCTTATATTGCTACAACCACATATTCAAACTTCTTCAAAAAAATTCTGAGCACCTTCTCAATCACTCTTTGATCAGTGATGTCTTCTCCATACTCTCTTAGTTGATTAACCATGTTCACGATTTGAGTCATAAAATTATCTATAGACTTTGGTTCCTTAATTCTCAAACTTTCAAAATCACCCCTCAAGTTTTGCAACTTGACAATCTTCACCTTGGATACACCCTGATAATTGGTTTCAATTATGTCCGAAGCCTTATTTGAAGATTATGCATTAGACACTTTTCGAAAGATAGTTTCATCTAGGCCTTGTTGAATAAGCCCAAGATCTCTATTGTCAGTATTTCTATTTTACCTCAACATATCATGCTCATCATTCGTCAGAGCCAGCTTCGCTACGAGGTCTGTGGGATTTGGATATCCAATTGTTACATATCCCCATATATCCCGAGAACACAACAAATAGATCTGATGTCCCACCTAGGAGGTGGCCAGACGGCCAATGCATTCAGTGATAAGTTATTATTATTATTATTATTATTATTTATTTTTTAATCAAGTTAAGATGAAGCTAAAGATGATGAAAAACCTCTTTCAAAAATGGAAACCATTGCTTGAGTTAAACTGTTGCTTGAAGCCATTTCCATATTTAGTTTGAGACAAATAAACTAGTCCTATGGAGATACAACCACATGTAGGAGGAAAATAGCGATTATATCTCTAATACCAAACTAAAGGGAACGAGGAGCTTACAAAATAAGACACAGCACACAAGCACAAAGAAATGAAGCATTATTGTAATGTCCCTATTTTGACCCCATTGCATTAAAATTGTAAATGATGTAATATTGTTATATAATCGTGGTGAGGAGCTCAAGGCCAAGGCCCCACCATTAATTTATTGATGCATATGGTTTACGTGCTAGTGAGGCACAATGGAATTGCATTTATC
The DNA here is from genome assembly GCA_027924585.1 of Larix kaempferi. Taxonomy (NCBI): domain Eukaryota; kingdom Viridiplantae; phylum Streptophyta; class Pinopsida; order Pinales; family Pinaceae; genus Larix; species Larix kaempferi. The sequence goes on along the minus strand of BSBM01000289.1, from coordinate 8,808,244 downwards.
GTGTAAATATGCATTTTAATAAAATACCCACAACTAGCTATACAATGCAACAAGAGATGGGGGCATGATTTTACAAGGAATTGGGAGGGAAACATTCAAACCCTTGAACCAATCAAGTCAAGCCAAGTGTCAATGAGAGAACCCATAAAACCCTTAACTACCCGTGTTGACTTTTTTACCCAATCATTCATTTCTCCCAAGTGTTGGGTGAAGTAGTTAATGCCTTGGGGAATGGGAGGTATGGCTGTCCAAAATTTGAGTATGTGAAAGCCATCCTTCATCGAAAAACGTGTTTTGATACTTGGGAAAGAAAAGAGCCATGAATTGCTCCCCAAATCATTACCTATCAACTAGTTTTGCCTCTCTCACGTTTTTGGAGTTGCCTGGGTGTTTTCCCTCCACGTTTTTCATGTGTTTCCTTGTTTTTAGCTAGGAAGAGGATGTTTTTGGTGTTGCAGAACTGTTGGGAAGAAGGGAGCTCGAATTGGGGTTTCATGGGTGCCGTTTGGGCCATTTGAAATGCTCATAACCTATGGGAGAAATCGGTTTTGCTCCTTGTGGTCGAATTCCTCTTTCCATAGTCCGTTTTGGTGTGCCCACAATTTGGGGAAAACCCATGGCCATTCCATTTGTAAATCCCATTGTTGGAAATGTGTATCCATGCCCAGTTTTTGAGTTCCCTGTGTGTGAGAGTATGTTGGGGTATGGGTTATGGGTATCTATTGCTTTTCCTTGAGCTTGAGTGCAAGCATCCAGAAATAAAGACGGTTCAGATCTAGCCTGATAAACCTAGCTGTGGACTGGCTTGGCTTAGATGAAATGATTATTTGGTTGTGTATGAGATTGAATGTCCCCTTTCCCTTGTAGAAATCATGCCCAACTCGGGGGTGGTCTTTGAGTGCTGAAAGAATATAGGCTGGGCAGAGACCTATGGTTGGGTGGAACATCTCAACAACATAGCTAGTTGCTTGGGACAATTGCACAATGAAGATGAGCATATTCTTATGTGTATTTAATTCTGCAATGTTTCAATTTGATGATTGTATTGATATGTTGTATGCATATGAAATGTGTGTGGATGATTTATTTTTTCCGTTGTGCATGTTTGCTTGATTCGCAACTACACGCATTTGTTTTTATGAATCTAATGAATCGGGCTAAGTTTTATGAAAAGCCCCATAGATTGGTATCATGTTTCCTTCCTCGAATTGGGTTCGTGGGAGGGGATGTGACAATTATAATAAAAAAAAAAAATCTCTATCTTTGATTCCCTCTATATAACATGTAAAATTACAGATATATACAAGTGGTATTCTTTCTCGGCAGCTAGAATTTCCATCGGGCCAGAAAAATATTACAAAACCAATGAATAAATCACCATAAAATTCTATCATCCTAAACACTATTGGAACTTACAACGATTGGTATCATCCATATCGATTCAACCTCCGATCCAAAAACAATATGATTGGTTGTCGGACCTTTCCTTTCGACCTTTCAAAAATTATACTTGTTGCATACCCTGAAATCCAAACTCTAATTCACACATGTCTTATCAAAACTTTCCTATCTTGGTTTCCTTCGATGACAACATCAGACAACTACGATGCACATGGTCTAATACACTATCAGATTTGCCGAACAATATTCAGCCTGCTGCAGGCCATTTAATGCAGCTGCAGCAGGCCTGTTGACTGTTGGATCTCAAGCTTCTTGAGATCCAACGGTCAACAGGCCTGCTGCAGCTGCATTAAATGGCCTGCAGCAGCCTGAATATTGTTCGCCATCAAATTTGCTCCGTCAGACCTTCCCACGAACACATTGATTATCACCCCCGATATGTGCACTCTAACGTCCATAAATTATGTTGCCACATGTCATCATGATGGGACTTCTTATTTGGGAATCCTCATGAGCACTTGTGTTTTTGCATTCAATGCCAGCACTCCAATGGCCACTTAGCTTCTTCTACTTCTCATCCTTCGATACTTGTCGTCCTTCGATATGTTGTTGGACTAAATCTGTCGGGACTCTAAACTCCGCCGCAAATTTGACACCAAACGAAATTTTTCATGAGTCAAAGATTATGATGATGAACTTGTTATGCGACTGCAAATGGTGGCATTCAAAACAGTGGATGCAAACTTAAATATTGAACAAGACTAACGTGGTGACATGACAAAATTATTCAATGCAAGTATGGATAACCTCATCACTTTAGTGCGTGAAATCATTCCGTTTTGATTGAGCCAACCTCAAGCCCTTCTGTTGCAAAACATTAACCGCGCCATCTTGATTGATAATTTGATTGGACAGGGGTATGAAGAAATAATTATCTCCAACATAAGTATACAAGTTGTCACTCTACTTCACAGCTAGGTTGACTGATAAATTAGAAATATTTACATGAGTGAATTATTTAAAGGTACAAAAGTATCATTCTAGGTTTCTCCCTTTTTGGAAGGTTGTCAGAAAAAATAGTGTAGCATCTCTAATCTCTCTCATATCATAAGCAAAGTAGTTTTGTTGAAAATGATTAGCATAGCATTCTTTGAGCTCGTTCAACTTGACTGAATATTGTGGCAATCAATATACAACCTACTGCAGGCCATTTAATGCGGCGACATCTGGTCGGTTGATTATTGGATCTCAAGCAGGTTGAGATCCAACGGCCAACCCGCCTGCTGCCACCGCATTAAATGGCCTGCAGTAGGATGAATAAGGCTTACCAAATATTGTAGCGAGTTTGAGACAGTGAGTGACTATTTAATTTTCATTAATTATGTCATAATTTAGTCTCTAGTATCATATTTGACCTAGTCCATCTTGTCAATTTAGTTTAATTTAGTCCATCTTATCAACATGAACTTGCAACCACCTTCATCTTATTCTACGATTGATCATTTAATATTTTCTCAATTAAAAAAATTGATAAATATTTTGAATTGTCAAACTTGCTTCTTAATGACAAATTAAGAACAAGATTAAATGTATTAATAATGGATTAACGACATCCTCCAAGGTTCTTTAACGGCATCCGCCACGTATAGACATGCAAATTTGGTGTATGGAATGGTTCCTAAATCCAATTTAAATTCCCTAGAGCATGGAAGATTACAATTTTTGTTTCGACGGAACGCATGACAATTCTATTAGTGCAATGTTGAAAACAAGTCTAAGTGGTTGATAATCCTTTAATCCATCCTTACCCTCCTTTTCAATTTTCAATGCGCTCAAGAAACCCTAATTACATTTTCGAACAAGCCCTAATTGACCTTTGGTATAGCCTTTTTAATAATTGACCAGCTGCATGCTCAACACTCTTACATGAACACAGTAACTTGGTGTGTAGCAGAAGTATATGTGACAAAGCTTTCTTTGTGTAGTAGAAGTATATGTCACAAAGGTTTCTTTGGGCAAAGCTTGATTGGGATCACGTAACACAAACCTTTTTTAACATTTGATTAATTATTTATATTCTCTACGAACTAATTTATGTATTTTAATGTGACGGGGACATTGAATTAGTCTTCAAATTCCGTTGGAATCATGTACTCTAAATTATTATCTCAGTCAAACGAATTTAAAATATCCATTTAACAAACTTAACAAAATTTGCATCCATGTGGCAAAACACAAGATTCCATTACATGTTAACAAACTTAACAAACTTTATACATTATGTATATTGTGTGAGAATGAGTACAAGGTAGGGTATCGTGAGGAGTGTACTCATCCCTTTAACTTAGTTTCAATTTTTTAAATGATATGATGAATTTTTAATAAGTTAATGGTTTTAAATTCTATATATTACAATTTAATATTTTTTATGATTTTTATTTTAGTAAAAAAACTAAAAATAAATATAAATATTTTATAATTAATATAAGTTATTTATTAAAAAAACATTTATGTAATGTAAATCTTGTAAAGAAAACAATTTTAATGAATTTGTATGTATAAAAAGAAGATTTCTGCAATGTAAATTTTGTAAAGAAAACATTTTTATTGAGTTTCTATGTTTTGCAAATAAGGAATAGATAATGAGAAATTGGAAATCTCATATTACAAGATAGCATAATAGCTAACATAACCACACTAACCATATCTATAATAGCATAATCATGGTTAACAATGGTCAACTATGGTAAACAATTGTAGTCAACCATGTTAACATCAACCTCAAACAAAGATAGATAACACCATAACATTATTAATAATAGTCAACAATAATATAAACCATAACATTAGTACATAACCTTATACAATAATTAGCATCAACCTCGAACATAACATAAGCTAATCAAATTATTGTTAATGTTAACATTTATATTTCATAAACATCAACGTGAACGTCACAATTTGACATAACATATAACAATCATTACATTCCAACATGACTGATGGAAACGTTCCAATGTGACGTTGTATACTTTTACTAATTTATTAATTGTAGGAATTGTACCTAAGCATTGATAATTACTGTAATCTAACAAAACACATGAAAAATGTCACATTAACACATAACTCTAAACATTGAAATGAGATATAACTATTTAGGAACATTACAATTAAACCATAGTCAACCAAAGTCATCCAAAGTCCGCCAAATTCAACCATGGTAAACAAATAGTCAATTGTGGCCCAACAAAGTCAATCGTGGTCATCCATAGTCAACCATGGTAAATCATAGTTAACCATAGTCAACCATGGCCAACCATAGTCAACCATGGTAAATCATAGTTAACCATAGTCAACCATGGCCAACCATAGTCGACCATAGTTCATTAGTCAACCAAAGTGAACCACAGTTCACCAAAGTCAACCATAACCAATCGAAGTCAACCAAAGTCTAAAGTTAAACAAGGTCAACCAATAGTCAATTATGGCCAAACAAAGTCAACCATGGTTAACCATAAGCAAAAGTCAAATAAAGTCAACAACATTCAATTATGGGAAAAAAAAGGTCAACCATCATTAACCAAAGTTAACCATAGTCAAACAAAGTCAACCATAACCAACCATGGTCAACGAAAGTTAATGAATTTAACCATAGTAAAACAAAGTCAACCATAGTCAACCATGGTCAACGAAATTTAATGATGGTCATCCATGGTCAACCATAGTCAACCATTTTCAACAAAAGTCAACCATAGTTAACCATAGTGGAATTATAATCAATCATATGATTTTAAAGTCAACCCTTGTGTCAACCATGGTTGGTCATAGTCAAGAAAAGTCAACCATAGTCAACCATAATCAAATTATAATCAGTGATATGATTTTAATGTCAACCCTTGTGTCAACCATAATCAAGCCAAAAATTCAACCATAGTCAAACATATGACATTAAAATCAACCAAAGTCAATCATGGCCAACCATTGTCAACCATAGTCAACCATGGTCATCCATAGCCAACCATGGTCAACCATGGTTAGCCACAGTTAATTAGTCAACCAAGGTAAACCATAGTCACCCATAGTGAATCGTGGTCAACCAAAGTCAACCAAATTCAACCATAGTTAACCAAAGTCAACTATAGTCAATAAAAGCAAATCAAATTCAAAGGTCAAACAAGGCCAACCAATAGTTAATTATGGCCAAACAAAGTCAGTCATGGTCAACCATAGTCAAAAGTTAACAAGTTCAACCAAAAGCCAATTACAGTAAAACGAAGTCACCCATAGCCAACCACAAAACCATGGGAAATCATAGTTAATTAGAAAACCAAAGTCAACCATAGTCAAATAAATTCAACTATAATCAATCATGGTCAACCATAATCGACAAAAGTCAATTATGGCCAACTAAAGTCACCCATAGTCAACCATGGGCAACTAAAGTCACCCATAGTCAACCATAATTAATTGATCAACCAAAGTTAGCCATAGTAAAACAAATTCAACCATAGTCAACCATGGTTAACCAAGGTCACCCAAAGTCAACCACATGGTCAACCATAATCAACCATAGTTAAACATATTCCACCATGGTTAACCAATAATTAATTATGACCAAACTAACTCAACCATGGTCAACCAAAGTTACCCAAAGTCAACCATAGTCAAATAAAGTCAACCATAGTTCACCATAGCCAACCATGGCCCAATGAAAGTCAACCATGTTCATCCATGTTCAACCAAATTCAACCATAGTGGAATTATAATCAACCATATGATTTAAAAGCCAACCCTTGTGTCAACCAAAGTCAACCGTGGTCAACCAAAGTCAACCACGGTCAACCATAGTCAAACAATAATTGAATTATTTAATCAACTATATGATTTTAAATTCAACCCTTATGTTACCCATAATCAAGCCAACAGTCAACCATATGATATTAAAATCAACCAAAGTCAATCATGGTCAACCATGGTCAATCGTAGCCAACCATAGTCAACCATGGTCATCCACAGTTAGCCACAGTCAATTAGTCAACCAAGGTCAATTAGAGCCACCTTTAATCAATAGTCATTAACCAAAGCCAACAAAATTCAACCAAAGTCAAAGTTCAAACACGGTTAACCAATAGTTAATTCTAGATAAACAAAGTCAACCATAGTCAAAAGTTAAACAAGGTAAACCAATGTCCAATTACGGCCAAACAAAGTCACCCACAACCAACCATGGGAAACCATAGTCAACCATAATCAATTGATCAACCAAATTTAACCATAGTTAAACAAAGTCTACCATAATCAACAATGGTAAACCAAAGTCAATTATGGCCAACCAAATTCACCCATAGTCAACCATAATCAACCATGGTTAACCATAATCAACCATAATCAACCATAATCAATTAGTCAAACAAAGTCAACCATAGTTAAACAAATTCAACCATAGTCAACCAAGATCAACCAAAGTCAACCATGATCAAGTATAATCAACTATAGTCCACCATATTCCACCATGGTCAACTAGTAATCAATCATGGCCAAACTAAGTCAACCATAGTCAACTAAAGTCAACCAAATTCAACCATGGACAACCATGTCCAACCATAGTCAACCATGGTCAATCATAGTCAACGAGAATCAACCATATTGAATTAGTTAACCAAAGTCAACCACAATCAAATAAATTCAGCCTTAGTCAAGCATATTCAACCAAAGTCAACCATAGTCAACCAAAGTCAACTATAACCAACCAAACTCAACCATAACCAACCAAACTCAACCAAAGTCAAAATTCAAATAAGGTCAACCAATAATCTATTATGGCCAAACAAAGTCAACCATAGCCAATTAATCCACCAAAGTCAACCATAGTCAACCATAGTCGAAATTCAAACATGATCAACGAATAGTTGATTATGGCAAAACAAAGTTGACCATAATCAACCGTGGTCAACCATAATCAACCATATCAACCAAAGTCAACCATGGTCAACCAAATTCAACCATAGTAAACCAAAGTCAACCATGCTCAAGCATTGTCAAGCGAACTCAACCATAGTCAACCATAATCAACCATTGTTAAACATGGTTGCTCAAACATGGTCATCCATGGTCACAGTGCTCAAACATGGTCATCCATTATTAAACGCAATCAACCATCGTAAACCTTATTTAGCCATATTGAATCGTGGCCAACAAAATTCAAATGTGCTCAACCAATCAAGCCCATGCTGAAGCCCAGTCTACTAAGCTCAACTGTAATCTAACATGGTCAACCACATTATTATCCATGGTCAAACATGGCGAGACATGGGCCTCTTTTGGTCAACCAAACTCAACCATAATCATACATGTCCCTCTATAGTCAACCAATATATATGTGTCAACATGGTCAACCATGGTTTAACCAAAATCAACCATAGTTATTATTTTTAATTATCGACATTTTAACATTTAAATTAATTTTTAATAATATTATTAAAATATAATAATAATTATTTCATTATTTATTATATATTTTCTTTCAATATTATTATATAAATAATATAATTGATTGTATTATTATCTTTTTCTATTTATATTTAAATTTTATTAAAATAATGGTTTTATTGCTTTAAAGTCGATCGTCAACTAGCATAACCATATTAATAATAATATGGTTGAAATACGCCGATCGACGACATTCTTTTTCCCACTTTAAATAATGTGACCGATCGGTGTATTTCAACCATATTATTATTAATATGGTTATGCTAGTTATATGCATTTCGATGCAATTCTTCCATTATCGTGTAATCCAAAAAAAACTATAAAGTTTAAACAAAATTATAATAAATTATTATATATATATATATATATATATATATATATATATGTTTAAATTGAATCCCATTCTACTATGAAGCATCATTTATAACTGCAACTATTTTAGATGATTAGATCAAGCATCTAACGTACATGTAAATATGTGGGCGATCCAAATGATCCAATCTACATATAAATATGAAGCATCATTTATAACTGCAACTATTTTAGATGATTAGATCAAGCAACTAACGTACATGTAAATATGTGGGCGATCCAAATGATCCAATCTACATATAAATGTGTGGCATATTGTTCCCATAGAAAATAGATCGCAATTTATATTATATCATAAACCGCTTTTTACATATGTTGCGCCTCAAAAAGACTGTTGACATCTAACAACATAAAAACAATCATTCATAAAAAAGGCCCACAGAAAACCATATTAGCACTATTTACCAGTTTGGGCACTCGAGGAAGCTTAAAAAGGAACCGGACCTGGAAGGACTCAATGTTCTTTATGCCTAAGCATGTGTGGGCCATTGTTCAATATATCCTTGTATGGAAGAAATGAATGATCTTTAGCCCTGAGATATTTATTCAATAAGACGTTGCTATTAATCATCATGACGGTAAATCATTACCCTTTAGTGAAGAGTCGTGACTATAAATTATTATCATCATTTGGTGTATACGTGGTATTAATTTGATTCAATTTATCATCATGATTATAAATTCATAATTTCATATGGGACCCATCTCTCGAGGGAGTGGAGTAGAAAATAGGAATTAAATTGTTTTTTAATGTAACATTTGAACGTCATTACACATTTCATTGTTAATTATTTTGCTTCAAGAACATGCTACAAATTACAGAAAATTTATATAAATGTGTTGAGAATGGGTATTTTGTGTTTCTTGATTTGTTAATAAATCCCTCACTATAGTTTAAATAACATTTTAATTCACTATTATCTGTCCCTTCCACATATATATATATATTAATTGCGCTATCAAACCAAATTTGGATGATGCTTATTTTTTCATAGGAAAATATCTCGCAATACATTTTATTAATAATAGAATGGGCCATAGGCTGCAATTACACAATAAAAAAAGGTCTATCTTGTTCAGAGAAAATCTCATCTATTGACACATTCATCACCTATCAACATATCAATAAATCATAGATAATATGAGTACAAAATATGGTCTATAGTGGTCGCAAAATAAATCAGCAAAAGGTAGCATGGCCACACTGGTTATATATATGCTATGTTATTCAACCAGGGGCTATATGATATTTAAAAAGGAATTGTTCGTGGGTCATCTTCAATGATGGTGTCATCGATACCTTCCCAATGCTGCCAAAAACCTGCACCCAACTGTAGTCCAATTTTTGATAATCTATTTGTTGTAGCGTTCCTTTCTCTATAGACATGATGGAAGCTAATACTGGTAAAGTAGGCAAATAACCACATGATCTCCTCATAGATAGGCATGAGAATAATGTTGTGTGGTGGTCACCTATAATGCATCCAAGTAATCACCATATTGGAATCACCTATGACCCGAAGTTTGGGATATCCTTTTATGATTGCTATCTGTAAAGTATATTTCAGTGCAATCAATTCAGCTCTATTATTGGTGTTGGGTCCACCATATGGAGTGCCCTATGAAGCTCCATTGAAATAACACCATGGAGTGGATTGATCAATTTGTTCTGCCGCAATCATTCTTTGTGGTTTCCTCTTGTTTGAAGTTGTCATGGCCTCCATAGTGGCTATGCTTTTGGATGCATATATACCCAGTGGTATATATCGGTCCTCAAATAGGACATTGTTCCTAGCAATCCATGTATTCCATATGAAAAATAGTGGGAGAGAAGAAAAGTTGGATGATATCAAGTCCTCTAGCCACGAGCTTAAAGCTTCATGTAAATCCATTCCTACCTAGTTATATTGTAGGCCTTTCACTTGTTGGGTGATCCTCCACATTTTTGGAAGTATGGGAAGTGTATAAAGATATGTTCTATAGTCTCATTTTCTTCTTTGCACAATGGACATCTTCCAGGTCCTGAGAAAATATGCTTGCAGAGTAAACTCCATACCGGTATTTTGTTTGATAAGGTGGACCAGACAAACAATTTAATCTTTAAAGGAACATTGGTCTTCCATATCCAAGAATGCCACCAAAAGTTGTGAGGAAAATCATGTTCTTCTCTGAGAGCTCTATATCCCAAACATGGAGTGTATTTTCCTCCTGTCAAATTCCTGCTCCATAAAATCTCGTCTGCATCATCAACCAGTCTAATGTGTGTATATTTTAGTGCTACAATATAATCATCCCAATGTAATCTATTGGCCTGAGCTAATTCCGGGTAATCCATAGACAACCACTCTTGTCTGTGTTGATTGGTATTTTCCAGGTCATTGTTTTGGTCTAGATAGATATAACCTTTATCCTATAAATTGGTGACCAAGTGATCTGGTAGAAAAAAAACATCCCGCCATCCAATCCATGGATCTGTACCAATTCTGACATTCCTACCGTTCCTAATCTTCCATTCTATCCAATCCGCCACTAAGTCAAAATATTGTAGGGTGGCCCTCCACATATTTGATATATTTCTAAGGCTAAAAGTGCGTATCCTAATCCAATCTTCAAAGCTTAGGGTATATATATAGTTGCTGTGAATAACTTGTGTCCATAAGGTGTCCTCCTTGATAAGCTGCCAAATTTTTTTTGCAGATAAGGCATGTGCGAAATAAAAGGGGTTCTTCAAACCCTAACCACCAAGATGCTTGGGCCACATCACCTTATCCCATGCAATCCAGTGGTATGTATTTTCCTATTTGTGCCCATTCCATAAAAAGTTAAAGGATATTTTCCGGATGGTGTTGAGTGTACCCTTAGGTACTTGCGCGACGGTAAACCAATAAACATGGATGGATTCCAGTACCGCTTTCAGTTTGATAACCAATAGTTGCACCAATGATGTATTCTTTGTTCCACCTGACCAATCAACCAGGTCCAATCCTTTAGGCCATAATCATTGGGTTTAATATTGAATCCCATATAACGTAGGCCATTCTCCACATTTACTTCGGTGAAGTTGAACTGTGTAGATATCCAATGTGTAGAAACCGCATCCAGATTCATAAACGAAACTGTTGATTTAGTACAGTTTATAGACATACATGTAGCCTCTGTAAAGAGGTACAATATCCTTTTTAGCTTTGTAATGTCTATGCGTGTACCATCAGTAAATATAAGGATGTCATCAACGAACAATAAATGGGATATCCTGATGTTTCTCGCCACAACAATACCTTTATATGTCCTATTTTGTTTAGCTTTGATGAGGGATTTGCTTAGCCCTTCCATGATCAATATAAAAAGGATAGGTGCCAAAGGGAAGCCTTGTCTTAGACCTCTAGTTGGTCGGAAAAAATCTGTGGTAGATGCATTGATAAGGATAGAAAATGTGACTGACTAGACACATGACATTATCCAATTGACTATGGAGATATGTAATCCAATTTGTAACATCACCAATCTCAGATATAACCAGTTCACTTGGTCATATGCCCTTTTGAGGTCCACCTTAATAATCGCAGCCGACATCCTTTTGATTTTGATGGTATGTAGTGCCTCCTATGCTACGCCCACTACATCATGTATCTAACTCCCTTTTAAGAAGGAAAATTGTTCACTAGATAATACCTTTGACATAATCATTTTGACTCAGTAGGAAATCACTTTTGCAATAATTTTGTAGATACAATTACAAAGAGATATTGGTCTGTAGTCGTGGAATGATGTTCCATGATCAGTCTTTGGTATTAGTGTAATAAAAGTGGAGTTAAAAACCGCCAATATTCTCCCTTTTACCCTGGATTCTTCGACTACGACAAGAATATATCCATTAAATAAGTCCATAAAACTATAAAAAACCTCCACCGACCACCCATTGGGGCCGGGGATTTTGTCATTTTGTAGAGTATTTAAAGCCACTTTAAGCTCATCCATAGTCACAGGTTTTTGAAGCCCATCATTGTCTTCCTCAGTAAAGAGTGTAGGAATGGCATAAGCTAAACTCAATATCTGTAGCAGAGAAACCTCCTGTGGAGTAGAATAAATGCATTTAAAATGTTCAATCCCCAGTCGAACAAGTTCCTGAAGTCCCAAGTATTCATTCTCATTCTCATCCTTTAATAACCAAATAGTGTTGATGCTTTCTCTATGTTGAATGAACTTGTGAAAATACTTGGAATTATTGTCCCCTAAATTGAGCCAAATGGATCTGCTTTTTAGTCTAGCCGTAGCCTCTTCCTCCAATAAAATTTGTCTTTTTTTGTTCTCCAAATGGGCGATATCCTTTCTTTGTGCATCAGAATCAGATCAAGCAGGATGATTTGCATAATAGTCTTCTAGGGTATTTTCAATATCCTTTAATCCTCGTTCTTGTTCATTCCGCTTCGGAGCAATCCATGGAAGAGTTAGTTCCTTCATTTTCATGAGGTTTCTGTGAAATTGGACGGATGCAGATATATGATTGTTATTATCAAATGGAGTCCATTCTCTGGTAATAATCTCTCTATATTCCACCTCTTTAATCCATCTAACATCGAACTTCAAAGGGTGGGGAGGTTTCTGGTGTCTCTGAACAATCTCAAGGAAAATAGGATGATGGTCAAAGTCACCACCAACTCCTACCCAATATTTGATAAGAGAGACTGATCTCACAATTTCTTCATTGACTAAAAACCTATCAAGTCTCTTTGCAATATAGTCATCTCCCGTTCTCATGTTCTGCCATGTGGGGCATATGGAAAGAGGCATAATATCCATCAGGGTGTGTGACTCCAGTAATCTACTGAAATACTCAGCGAATGGGTCTCTGTGGGCATTTAAGCCCCAAATCTCATATTCACCAAGTGTGAAGTTCAAGTCACCACCAACTATTCATAGCCTATCCATGTTTATGCATCCGGAAGCAAGAAATTGTTCCCAAAAGGTTGGTTGATTTTGGTATGGTCCATATGCATTGACAAGATTGAAAGCAAGGCCTAATTACCGAGAGAACAGAACTGCTCCCAATGCAAATTGAATGGCCCAACTGTTTTTCCATAGAAAATTATTGGTGTTCTAGCCCGTCACTAGTCCTCCAGACCTTCCAGGTGCATCCTCACAGATAAAATGCCAACTTGGTAAGAGGCATTTAAGGTCATCAACAATAAGGTCACCCGTGGCTAAAGTCTCCTGAAGAAGAACAATCATGGCACATGAACTCAAAATCAACCTTTTCAGGGCTAGTTTTTTTGTAGGGCAGCCCAATCCATCTGCAATTAAGGGAGAGGACCAACATTAAGGTAACCTAGCTCGGGCCTTGCATGCTCTAAGCGGCCCTGTGAGTATTTTCTATCTACCAAAATTTATTTCCAACAATGCTTGAGTCCTTGCTGAGTCCATGATAGAGATTCGGCCACGCAACCGTGGCGACGAAGAGGGGGACCCTCGCTACCTACCAAATACATAACAAGGAGTAGGTTTGGAGTTTGACTTTGATCTCAGGTTATATGCATTTAGGGCCTTTAGTTGAGTTCTCGTGGGAGAGGGTATCATGACCAAATCCTTGGTCCCAGGGGTATGGAAGGATTTCGATGGGGTAGTGATCAGAGGGGAGCTCGCTGGGGACAAATATTGGGGTGGAGAAGTTGGATGGGGGTAACCATCAGGGGATAGGACTCCAAGTTCCCTAGTAGTAGCAGGTGAGAGACGGTCTAGAAAATCTCCCCCACTGTCAACCATGTGGGGGGTGCCTCCTCCACCAAAAGAGGTTGAAAAGTAACCAAATTGAGTGGATAGGAAACAGTAAAAGCAAGCAAAGGAAGGAAATAGGACATATCCGGAAGTGTGGAAAATGATTCCATACTTGATAGTGGACCATCCAAAGTCATGATATAAGGGTTTTTAATTGTAACAACATCCACAGTATGGATAAACCCTCGGTCTACTTTCTGTAGTTGTTCTTTTGGTCACTGGATCTTCTTCCAGAATAGTTTGGTGAAATCCTTTGCGACGTGACCATATGTATGACAACATGTACATTTGAAAGGAACCCCGACATAGTCAAGAATCTAAGTCCATATTTTTCCTCGGAGGAAAATGTCAAGTTCCCCTGGAAACCCCTCCCTTAAGTCTAGTTCCACCAGTATACGAGCTACTGTGAGGACCCCCGACTCTTCGAAACCCATATTTGCCTTGATAAATGATCCCATGCAATCACCAATACGCTGGAAAATAGCTTTGGACCATAATTCAAGCGGTAATCCAGGTAACTTGACCCAGTATGCCTTGGTGGAGAAATGTTCGGAGCGTGAGTCAAAGAATGGAGTCCATCACTTCAGTTTTAAAATTGAAGAATCCATCTCCCAACATACTTCCATAAGTTTTTTCATGTCATCACTTCTCCAATAAGACCCTGAGCCACCCTTTAGATATTTGAGCACTGAGTGTGAGTTTCATATAATACTACATATTGCCCCTCTTACATGAGCTTCTATCCATAATGTGAGAATAATAGTAATGCTTAAGGAAGGAGAGAAGCTATTGAAGCAATGGAAGAAAATGTGAAATAAGAATAGCAACAATAGAAATTCAATGATGTATGGGTTAGCCTACTTGTATGCATTATCTGAGCTAATTTCTAGAATTCGTGAGGAGTAGTTTTTGTCATTTGGATTTCCTTAAGTTCTTGAATTTTGCATGTAAAACCCATGCCCTAATAATTAATGCAAATAGTGAATATACAACACATCTACACTTGCAATATGATATCAAACACATGTACACGTGTACACATGTAAAAAGGAAGAGAAAGAAATACATGAGATGCATGATAAACAAAAGTAAAATATAGCAAGTATATTATGAAATTTTCGATGAAGATATTCGAAAATAAACTTAACTATTGTGTAAACCATATATAATATCTAACATCGAAATATGATATTAGAGATAAACAATCCTAAGTAACATGCTAATATGATATTAGAGATCAACAATCCTTACTACCATGCTAGTGAAATATTAGTATCATGAGAGTGTTTAATGACAATAATATAAATTTTAGAAGCATGCTAGAATAAACTAGATCCCCACGTCAAAGGATTCAATTGCGGAGGATTAAAAATGTAAAATGAAAGAGGTGGTGATGATAGGATGGAACTATTAAGCCTAAATGAAGTAAGAGGTCAGAGGGAGTGATGTTAGGGAGGACCTGGATCTGCTCTTTGACCTATATAAAGTGAAGTTCTCGATCTGAACTAGTTCGTTCAAAAGAATGCCCAGGTTGTAGGTAACCTTTATCTTATCTAGCTCAGAAAGGAAACATGTGAAAGGAGGGAGGCATGAGAGAGCAGTGGGGCAAGAGACCTCATGGAAAAATCATGGAAACCTATTTTTTTATGATAGAATAATTTGGATTTGGCCCCATTAGAGACAATGATCGAAAGGGAAACTAGTCGTATGTAGCATGATGAAAGGGATAAAGAGAACAAGGGAAGATAAAAATGAGAAAATGATTACCCTAATAATATTTGAGTATATGAGGGGATGTAGAGGATGATGGTAGAACACTACTGAGGTAGGAAACAACAAGCACTAAAGATAAGAGGCCTCAACCAGCCCCACAAATGTCCTTTTCTGCATTGAAATTTATTCAACTCAATGAATCTATATAAAAACCTTGTAATGGTAGCCATTTTTTATTGAGCTACCATTAATGAAGCATAGAAGTGAACCCTACCTCAAGCATCTAAAGGGACAAGGTTGAGTGGGGGGGGACAAAGGAGGAAAGAGAGAAGGAGCAGTGCCTTGAGATAATTAGGAGTAATTGGAAGGAGATGTGGCAAGAAACCCATTTTGGGTGCCCAAAAGGGTGCTCACACATATGAGGAGAAAAAAACATCAATGCCAGAGGGTAATTTATCCAAAACATGTGGACATATTTTAGATTGAGAGGAGGAATAACAGGATTTGAAGAATATGTGAGGATACTATTTAAACAAGGCTAATGGGAAGACTTTGGAAGTGAGAATATGAAGAGAAGAGGATTTAAAGAAGATGGGAGACCATGTAAATGATATCAATGGGTAGAATTTGGAAGTAGCCTTTAAAGATGAGTTAAAGGATCATGATATTGTAAAAAATTCAATTCCTCCTTTCATGGAAGATATATAGATCACATTTTAAGGTGCAAGGAACAACCATCCTTCCATACAATCAGGGGAAGATGAGGAATATGTTGTATTCATAATCTCTCCAAATAACCAAAACATTGATGTTCATGGTTTTATGTCCAAATAAGAAGGAGAGATTAATATACCTAAGGGGCTTAGTCTCAAACTTTTTGAAACTCTAAAGGGGTGAATGACAAGGAGAGGATAAATTATTACCATGACGATCATGATATATGAGAGTTGCTATGATATTAAGGGAGCATATAATATCATCTACTCCTTTATGAAAATACTCTCCAATGACTTCACAAATTAGAAGATTTATTAAAAATGGATGTTCATGGTTTAGAGGATAAATTATTACCATGACGATCATGATATATGAGAGTTGCTATGATATTAAGGGAGCATATAATATCATCTACTCCTTTATGAAAATACTCTCCAATGACTTCACAAATTAGAAGATTTATTAAAAATGGATGTTCATGGTTTTATGGTAGAAGAAGCGGATCTTAATATCCCTAAGGGGATTACTATCAAACATGTTAAAACCCTAAAGGTTTGAAGGAAAAGGAGAGATACAATTACCACCAAGAACATGATAAATGAGAGTTTCTATTATATTAAGGGAGCAGTTAAGATCAACAATAGATAATCTAATTTGTGAATTCAATGGAGAGGATTTTCATAAAGGATGAGATGGTCATGTTCGTGTTCCTTTCCTGGAAATAAAGGGTAATAGAAAGATAACAAGCTTTAGAAAGACCAAGGGATACTTATAAAGGACCTTAAAGATGTGATCCTCCTTGGTAAGGGAATTTATGTACCGAAAGAAACCTATTCTATAGAGATACCCAAAAGTTTAAGAATTTCATGATTGGGTGTAAGAATATGAATATCTAGTTTGTCCTTCAATTTATCCCCCCTCCCCCCTATGTAAATAATCTAATAATGCACAGTTGATAACATGTTTACTATCTAGAAATATGCTGAAGAACACTATGTATTGATGGATAATGAGGGGCCATACTTACCATTAAGGGGTGTTTTAGCAAGCATGGTCACATGTCACCCCTCTCTGGTTCGTTTTATAAATGATAACAAAAGAAAAACTAACTAGGATCTGGGATTTCTAAAAATTAGAATTGAATGGAAAAGTTGAAAATTAATGGACTCTTATAACACAAATACATAATTGACTAATAAAATCATCATAAAAAAATTCATCCCTCTAGTAGAGATAAACTAGAAGGACATCCATGAAGGACATTTGGGAGGTGTGAAAGGAGAGACTCTAGATAGAAGGAGAAGACAGAGTAAATGATTGCATGGAATGAAATGCTATAAGAGGAAAAAGGAGGAAAAAGGATAAGAGAGGATAAGAGGGTTGGATTCTTTCTACTGACTCTAGGAATAAACCCCTATCTATGGGAGGGTAGTGTATCCTCAATGCCAATCACGTTGTCGTAATTGTTTATTTGGAGAGACACATACCCAACAAATCTTAAGGATGGAATCCATATTGGAATCCGAGGTAGGGATTTAAATGAAAGGTGTGCTCTATTAAGATGATAAAAATTCACTACTTTTAACTAATATGGGGTGGAACCTATCGCCTCATCATCTGAATTAGTTCCTTGTAAACCACACATACTCTTTCCATGAATTTAGGAGGATGGCTAAGAGAGAGTGTGACTAGATCCTTCTCCATTTCCTTAGGGTAGGAGGATGGATAGGAGAGAGTGCAACTATACCCTTACCCATTTTCTTAGGGTAAGTAGTTACACCCTCTTCTTCCTATTTCTCAAAAGAGTTGGGGTAAAACCCAGAGGCCCATTGTTTTTGGTTGAGGAGGTTGATTAATGCATATTTTGTATTTATTTAATTATTTGAGTATGTGAGAATACTATGTTATCAGTATATCATTTGTGGTACTTACACCACATGTTATTCCTTGAGGGAGGGGTGTTAGGTTAATCATTTCATTTGTTGTAAAATATAGTTTGAGTTCTAGTTTTCATGGGGTAGGTGGAGGGAATATTTTTATCACTGCCTATTAGTCCCTACTGTAGTTAGAGTAATATTGTTTTCACTCTTATGCATTGATCTAGGTACAAAAGTGCAATAGTACCATAAAAATATGATAGCATACCTTATAAACACTAAAGTTTAGAAACAAATAAACATTTTTTTTTAATATGTTTTTTCTTCATTTTAATCGGTCTTTACCAAAAAAATTGGATAGGAAAAAATAAAAATATTATGTTAGGTGTTGTTGTATTTTGAGGCATTATGTATTCAAGTCACAACTTGGATTGCATGAGGTTGGAACTCTGGCAATAGTTCTCAATTCTCCATATTGGAAGTTTATTATCACTAATAGATTATGATCATTTTTTGGGTGATCCTAACACCTCTTCCATAAGATGGTTGATGAACAAGGAAAAGCCAAAGGCTAGCTAGGACCTCCAAGCTTCCGGGTATCCTCACCGAGCCAATAAAATCCCAGGCTTGATGCCTTCAATCACAAGCCATAAGAGTTTCAATGGCATCATATTGAGTCTTTATTTAATTATTTGAGTATGTGACAATACTATGTTATTGGTATCTCATTTGTGGTACTTCCACCACATGTTATTCCTTGAGGGAGGTGTGTTAGGTTACTCATTTCATTTTCTATGAAAGATAGATTGAGTTTTTTCATGGGGTAGGTGGATGGAATATTTCTATCACTCGATTTCTTATTAGTCCTTATAGTAGGTAGAGGACTATTTTCTTCACTCTTATGCATTAAACAAATAAGCATGATTATTTTAATATATATATATTTTTTATATTTAATCGGTCTTTACGAATTTTTTGGATAGGAAAATAAAAAATATTACATTAGGTGTTATCATATTCTAAGGCATTATGTATTCAAGTCACGACTTGGAATGAATGATATTGGAAATTTGGGCATAGTTATAAATTCTCCATGATAGAAGGCTATTATCACCGATAGATTATGATCATTTGTTGGGTGAGCCTAGTACCTCTTTGACAAGATGGCTAATGAACAATGCGAAGCCAAATACTAGTTAGGATCTTAAATCTTGTCGATATCATCACCAAACCAATTGAATCCCAGGATGGATTCGTTTAGTCACAAGCCATAGGGGATTTTATAAGTACCACTCCCAAGTCCTCAAAGCAATAATACTAATCTAACAGTTTATCATATGTCTTCATTACAACTACATTATTTATGTTCTATGTGCAGGTAGAAACCAAATATTTAATTTTTTCATTTACGATAGATAAAGGAATGTAGAACATGCATATAAATTTATAAATTTCAAAATAGAAAATAGAAAAATACATGTAGAAATGTAGATTTGTCTCTAATCAAAATCCTTACAACTCCTCAACTCAACTACTAAATGGGTTTTCCTCCCAGATAGCTAGGAATAGCCTCGTCGACTCCCTAGATCCAAGAAATTAAGTTTCTTGGCTAGGCTTCGTATCCAAATCTTGTCAACAACAACCCAACCAATAATGTCTCAAGTTCTACAAAAATCAATTTGTTCCTCCTACCTTCCCCAAAAATAAAATTATGATTCCCATCCTTCTCCATCCCACTTCCTATATTCCCTTCTCACCAGCTTCCATCGTTACTCCCATTATCTTTCCATCATTGTGACAACTCTTCCCCCCAACTACCATGTTAGGTATTTTAATTTCATTCAATTCATAACTCGATACATGGGTCACATTTATTCAACAAACAATAAAATAAGAGTTTAATAGTAATGGTCACATTTGTCAAATTAACCCAAAATACCAATAAATTTAAGTAGCATAACTTAACGTCTAGCCTCTTTTTTTTTAAATGACTTGATCATATAAATAATACAAAAGTCAATTGTCGAGTCACGATATCCTTTCGGAACTGATAGATCAAGTCTTTAATTATAATTAAAAATTATTTATTAAATAAATAATACTCATATCAAAATCAAATAATCATTTATTTAAATTACTAATGAATCCATCAATCAAATATTTAATTATAATTAAAAATTAATTAATACTTATTCATTAAATTAATATACTATGTTCAAAGTCAATTTAACATTTATTCAAACTATTACCATCAACCTTCTATCATGGTTACTTAGCCATTCATTAAATAACTTAATAACATAAATGCATAAACTCATAATCAAATAAGTAGTAATTAATCCCTAACTAATTATAATGTAATTATTCACAATCACAATGCATCAATGTTGAATTAAAATAGTTTAATAATAATTCATGAATTAAACTCAACAAGCATATACACACAAGTTATTTAATCATAGCTACTTTTTAGTATCTTACATACTTCTTGTAGGTACTAATAGTATTCACTCTCACATAACACATAATTTATCTAGTGATGCAGAGTTAAACCAGCGATTGCAATGTTTAACAATTTACTAACTTATATCATAGTAATCTACGAAAAAAAAACAATGTACTTAGTTACCATACAAGAGTAAAGAAAGGGTTTTCAACATAGACATAATTATTTAATATTATCTCCATAAATTCAATGCCATTCCTTCTACCTAATTGACAAATACCTTCCTCATCCTATCCTTCCCATGCTGGAATATACTAGAGATTCAACTATATTTACCTAACTCCAGATAGAACCTGTAAGCGGAATTGTAGACTATATCGACCAAGCTTCCCCAACAAGCAACCACTAGTCATCATCACATACCTTGGGGAGCATGCTGTAGAACAACCCTCCCATGAATCCAGGTTTCAGAGGATAAACGGTGGGTAATGCATCCACCCCTCCTAATGGAACAACTATCAATTCCTACATTGACATGGTAACTATGTTGCTATTGTTGTTCTCGAGCGTTTTCATCGAATAACAAATTTGGGCAATTGAGTTTCCTAAAAACCTACTCTTGCCCACACATCATGATAATGAACCAATAATCATACAAAACAATAATGTTTCACTCACATAACAATTCTCTTTCAAAGTTCATGTCACCGATGTACTTTCGTTCTATAGCATCCAACTATCATTTAGCTCATTTTAAACCTGTAGGTTAGTCTCCAAACACGATATCGTGCAATATTGTGAAATCAATATTGACATATACATATTTCATTACTAGTCAACAAACAATGTAACTATATTTTATATCTACTATGCACTTGGTATCACATTCATTTATTTGACATTTAACTTTAAATTGGTATCCATGTACCCAACATGTTTTAAATTTGCATGGTAGAGATAAAATTAAAGCACAACCATCATTAATAATATTAATGTCACACACATATATATCACTTCCACAAAATAATAAATCCATAGGTCCATAGTGTCAGCATACTGACAGAGTTCCACAAATAATAAGAAATTACTAATAGGTGATGGTAGTTCAGATGATAAATTCAAAACAAGGAATTAGTACATACACCCACGCTTCAAGAAATTTTTTCTCGAAATTATAATCAAAATAGTGTGGGAAAATCACGATGCATGGTCTCTACATCCTCCCAAGTAGCAGAACCTGGGCTATACTTGTCCCACTAGACTTTAACTTGGTCCACTAAATGGTTTATGAGTTGTCTAACCCTGCAGTACACTATATGTAATGGTTCGAACCTAATGGTCCCCTCGTCTATGTTTACGGACAATCCGTCAGTGCGGACACTAATTGATCTCCCTAGTCTGAATGGTTCGGATCTAGAACAAAAGTAATACAAAACACAGAGATCTTTCCTAGATTAACCAAATTGTAAGAGGTATGGAAGGATGACTTACCTTATGATTGTAGTGCGATATCCTCGCTTGGTGTAGCTCCCGATCTTCAGATATTCAGCTATAAGACAGTACACAACAAGTGGAAACATGCAAATATAGATCAATCTAAATTAGCATTCAAAGAAGCTAATTCTAAAGATCTTACAACAATAAGATTTTTATGGAAAGAATCTGTATTACTGTAAATGTAAGAAGTACATAGGGAGAGATTACAATCGAGCTTTGACATTACAACTTTTTCCAAATGTTCCAAGCCTCAAGGATCCAATATTTTCCCTCCTAATGGATGAAAGGGAATAAGCTCTAGCAGAATTTCAATAGCATTTAAGTGCTCTATATTTCTCCTCCTTAACCATGGAGAGAGGATTTGTATTATAGGCCTAAAGGGATAGGAGAGGTTGAGGATTTATGGGAGAATCTCAAGGAATCATCCCAAAAGGTAAGTGGATCGAGTGCCACCCTTCATAGTTCATAGGGATAACCCTCCACGTAACCATGGGTTCTAGAAGCCACTCGAAGCTTCTCTTTCTCCTTTTAAACCAACAGTGACGCACTTTGTACACAGGAAACTCACGTATTTGGAGGGTGACGCACGTGGTCCAAAGGGAGAAGGTGTCACCAACGCGCTCTCTCAATATGTAGAGCGTGTCACCAAGGGTATGATGCACTTTGTCAATGTGCAAGGTGCATCGTAGTGACAACAAAAAGTAAAAGGAGTAACAACAACTCTTCCTTCAAGAAACTTGCCCTAAGTGCTTTTAGGAACCATGGAAAATGAAGGACACATAACTCACGATGATGATATTTTGGTGTAACAGAATGCCCCCCAAAGCATGAAGTTATCGAAATGGGATAGGTGAAGTGCTTTGATATATGGAAGTTCGAGGCAAGGACCATTGGTTGAAGTGTCGAACAAAGACTCCTGCACTACAACAGGCTCTGAGATATATGTCTCAAATAACTCACAACATGGTTGCCGACCAATACACTGCAGATCCATGAAACATTGAATAAAAAGTATGGCCACTAGGAATAAAAACCTGGATCCATACTTCCATGGCAAGAACAGATCATAGCCACGATATAATACACAATGGATCTACGATATGAACCAAGCATAGCCATGGACAAATACAATGTGGATCTATGTAACCTTATAATGGTTCCAACATGATATCTATGTGGAACCTACTCAAAAAATATCTCCATCGCAGGCTGGGTAAAATACATAAGTTAACTCAGGGTCTTCAAACTGAACCCGCAATGATACGAATCTAACCATGTGATTACAATGTGTTGAAGTCGAACATGGTAGAAACCACTTGATTACCGGTTAATTATATAAACCATTAACACATGCGAGGGAAATCATCATTGATGTCAATGATCCCCAAGGTATCGTAGTACATACCACCGAATGTGAATCAAATGAGTTGTGGTAGAACATTCGGTGGGATCTTTCCATTAGAAGTTAATGATGTGAACTTAATATTGAAAGTGAGGTAACATTCCATTAAGGCATGCAGGCCCAAGGTACTCGACTAGTTTCTAGGTTCAATCCTTGGATGATGTGTTGAAGTCAACAAGGATAAACCCGTCGAAGGAGGGCCATGATGTTTCCCCCATCATCGACATGAAACAAGATCAAAGATGTTTTGGAGTAGATCGGACTGTAGAGTGATGTTTGAGACTAACTCGGGGGTGACTGACATAAAAGAGGGTATAATGACTGCAGAGTTTGACTTGATCAACAAAATTCCCTTGAACATGGAATCGAATGACGTGGCAGCATTGACACGACGATATGGATACCAAGACCTAATATAACAAATGGTTGATTCATTCTTCGGATGACCCAAGGGAGTATAATGACTCTTGGAATTGGTGAGACTCGAGGACAAGCAGATTATCCAAGCATTTTGAATGAAATGCAAATGCATGCCATGTTCAAGAGAGACTATGTACTACCAATAATACAGGTTAATACAAACTCTTTCCTTATTCCCCATCATGATTGATGAGTACCTCTTTGTTTATTAACAAGCTTGAGGAACAGATGCTCGGTATAGCTCATCCTTAGGACGACTCTGTCACATCCCCATATTGACCCTATTGCATTAAAATGTAAATGATATAATATTGTTATAAAATCATGGTGAGGATCTCAAGGCCAAGGCCAGCCATCGATTTAGTGATGCATATGGTTTACGTGCTAGCCAGGCACATTGGAATTTCAAATATCATGTAAATATGCATTTTAATAAAATACCCACAACTAGCTATGCAATGCAACAAAGAGACAGGGGCATGATTTTACAAGGAATTGGGAAGGAAAACATTCAAACCCTTGAGCCAATCAAGTGAAGCCAAGTGTCAATGAGAGAAACCATCAAACCCTCAACTACCCATGTTGACTTTTGTACCCAATCATTGATTTCTCCCAAGAGTTGGTTGAGGTAGTTAATGCCTTGGGGAATGGGAGGTATGGCTGTCCAAATTCGGGTATGGGAAAGCCACCCTTCATGGAAAATCATGTTTTGCTTCTTGGGCAAGAAAAGAGCCATGAATTGCTCCCCAAGCCACCAACCATCAACCAGTTTCTCTCCCTCGCGAGTTTGGAGCTACCTGGGCGTTTTCCAACCATGTTTTTCTGTGTTTTCCTTCATTCTCAACTGGGAGATGGGCATTTTTGTGTTGTGTACCAGTGGGGAAGAAGGGAATCCAATTTGAGTTCCATAAAGACCGTTTTGACTGTTAAATGCTTAGATAGTTGGGAGAAATCGTTTTCCTCCCTGTGAATATTTTTCCCCATCCCACAATTCGTTTTTGGCTGGAAACGATTTGGGAAAAACCATGGCCATCTGGTTGGTAAATCCATTGCTTTGGCTTGGGCTTGAGTGCGAGCATCCAGGGTTCAAATGTAGACTGATAAACCCAGCTGTGGACTGGATTGGCTTGGATGAAATGATTAATTGGCTGTGAATGAGCTTGAATGTCCCCTTTTCCTTGTAAGAATCATGCCCAGCTCAGGGGTGGCAATTGTGTTGAGAGAATTGATGAACACAACTGGCCTATGGTTGGGTGGAACATTGTAGCGAAATAGCTAGTTGCTTGGGACAATTACACAATGAAGATAAGTGTTTTTCTGTCTATGTATTTACTTCTGCAATGTTTAAATTGATGATTGTTTTTGATATGCTATCTGCATATGATATATGTGTGGATGAGTTTTTAATTCCGCTGTGCATATTTACTAAGTTTGCATCTGCACACTCTTGAATTTATGTGTATGAATCTAATGAATTTGGCTGAGTTTATGTAAAATCCCAAATATTGGCATCATGTTCCCTTCCCTGGATTGGATAGATGGGAGGGGATGTGATAGAGTCCAATCTCATATGTTTAATGAACCTGAAATAGAAGGGGTTCATCCCTAAAAAGGGCCCTTCAATGTTAGATTTTAACGAGTCCAAAGAAGTTAAACTCGACGTCATTTCATGTTTAGAGAGTCTGAAAGGACTAAAGAAGACTGCAATGAGTACTTGTTCATAAATTTTAGTCTCCTCACCTGAAAAAGGATAAAAGAGCGTGAGAGAGAACTCTTCTAGTCATGATTATCTAGAGTGCTCCTTTTTCGTAAATAGTCTTGTTGGTCCAAAAAAAGGGGTAAACTATCACTAGAAAGACGACCTTTCTAAAGCTTTTACAAGCGTGAAAGAATCAAGTTCGCTTAACAATCTTTTCCTATTTAGGGATTCTAAAAAGAGCTTAAAGGATAAATCCAGGTGGTTCCTTTTTCGTAGGAGTTTTGCGAGCCCGAAAAAGAGATAAAATATAACTCGGTGACTTATTCTCATGTATTTACGAGCACAAGAAAGAAGAAAGACTCATCTCAATACCTTTTATACGTATTTTAATGAGCGTGATAATGGTATCAAAAATTATCTAAGGCCTTTTCACACTTGATAAGGAGTATGAAAAGTCAACAATGTCTTCCGTCCTAGCCAAAACACTACTCTCCTCCACCTGCAAGCTTCAAAATAAAGTTTGGAGCTATCACAAGGATTTTTCAAACAAAAATAAGGCCAACTATGGTAAAAAACTCATGAATAAATAAAAAAAATTAAAGAAGGAATATTCCATTTTGGTTATAAAAAGGATGACTTGTAAAAAATATTTACCATTTCATTTTACCAAGTTGAAAAGTGAGAAAAATTCTCTTTGAAGCTTGAATTTTCGGCAAATATTGTGGGCTTATCGGTGAGTCATTCAGCCTCCCATTAGTTCCATCTAACTCTAAACTCTTTTCCCTTTGATTTGATGGTTGAAAATTTGATTTTCATGCATGTTTTAGGGGTTTTTTGGGCTCATTCCATAGGGGGAATTGTGCGCCATGCCTAACGCGCTTTCCCCACAGACTAAGTGCATTGT
The DNA here is from genome assembly GCA_027924585.1 of Larix kaempferi. Lineage (NCBI taxonomy): Eukaryota > Viridiplantae > Streptophyta > Pinopsida > Pinales > Pinaceae > Larix > Larix kaempferi. Next base: position 8,781,535 of record BSBM01000289.1, on the reverse strand, counting down.
TGAGGCCCTGTCCGCAAAGATGAGATGCGTCATTGCAAGTTGGCCCATGAACTTTGAAATGGGGCTCAAAAAATAACTTCTAAGGCAAAGAAATTGACCTAATTACTATTATTTTGATGTCTATGCAGGGTTTATCCATCAAAATGGTTCAATGGAAAGAGCGTGAGCATGAATTGGAGGATGTGCAAGCCACAAATGATCCTCACTCCGTTAATGCGAGGGAGTGCAGGTTGCTCAAATTATTTAACATACAGGGAATGAGGGCCAAAATATAACTATTGGACTATTTGATTTGGTTATGGGACCCATATCAACAACATTTCAGATTTGGAACACATATCCTCACTTTATAAATTGAGGATATATACTTCTTGAAAGGATTATCTAGGCGTGGGGCCCCGGTATCATTATCCGTGCCAGGGGTAGTGATCGGTCCACTGAGGATCTCATTGCACAATTTTGCACTCCAGGCACACAGATGTTGGGTGGGAAAATTCCCATCAAGAACATATGGGATCATCCCTCGAGGACTGTATTGTTTACTATCGAGCGAGTGGCAAGCATTAGGACCCCACATAAATCCACCAAGGCCCATATTTTGTATGCCATCGAGTGCATGGCTCCTACAGTGTTTAACTGGTGTGAGGGGATCCTTGCAAGCTTAAAGGAACAACTGACCAAGTATCACAGAGGGGAGTTGAAACAGTTTGGTTATGGCTCCATCGTGGTCTCTTTCTTTTTGGAGAGGGTTCTACTTCTCCGTCCCCATGTCGAGATCAGTGATCTCGATCCCCGAGATCCATGTATGCAGAGGTAGGATGAGGTGATAGCCCGCCATGGTTGCGGTGGGCCAATGATCACATATGGACCGACTTTATTTAGGTGGCTTTGTATCGAGCTCCTCATGCTTGAAGATTATGTTTACACAGGAGCAGACTTCAAAGGAGACCCCTATTTATCTCTTCCAGATGGAGAAAAGTGGGGAGAGATTGGTAAGAAAAAGAGCCTCTCTTTTTTTATGTATTTTGTGATTTTTTCATTTTTTTGTAGTACTGATATCTCATATCTTGCTTACACAGATATTGGCCCATCGAGACCAGCAGGATCCTCACCCATCGAGAGGCGAGGAGTATTTCATGAGATGGTAGGGATCCATCAAAAGGATGTGGAGGAACTAGATGAGCTGGAGGAGAACCTCCAGCAGCTGACTACCAACATTCTGGACATATCCATAGGCGATCTTCCTCGAAACTATCAGCGTAGGACAACTGGAGTTTCAAGATGTTTTGGTCAGTTACTCCGCTGAGTGGCTAGGGACATCATATGCTACCATGAGAGCCCCAGGGATAGGTTGTATATGCGATGATGTACTGAAATCCATAGGCTTCATATTTTGCAGATGTGACATACTGAAAGCCATGAGCTCAGATTTTTGTATCAGTACCTTTTTGTACAATATTTTGCCAGACTTAACATGAAATGCTATCTAGTGGTTTATACAATGTGTTTTTATGATGGATATGAGTCTTATGTATGTTTTCTTATACATTTATAGATAATTTACATGTCATGTCAATTTTGCATCTTTAATAACAATGTTTATGAATGTGCAATGTGCCAATCTAATACAAAATTAGCCAATGAATCAGAAACCGTGTTCATACATCTTGGAACGTGTAGGTATTGAATAGACTCAAAAAACATTAAGAGGCGTACTCTCCAGAACAAGTGAACTAGCATAAGGTCACGAATAGCGTACACTCGGTTAATATGGGAGACCACAAGTTGTGAATCTAAATAGATGACAATGTGATCCACACCCAGGGAAGATGCGTCGATTAATAATGCAATCACTGTGTGATACTCGGCGTTGTTATTGGTTGCAAGACCTAGGCAAGTTCCTCCTAAGCTAATCAGTTCACCGATAGGGGAATAGAGTATTCAAGCTGTCGAGGCGAGGTTCCGGGTGTATCAGCTAGCGCGGTCTATGAAACCATAGCAGGTTTCCATCTACACATCTAGGCAAAACATGGTATAAGCAAAAATTGAGATAAGACCCTAACACACTAAAAGAAAGTGTCACACCAAAAATAAACACACCTCATGTACAATATATACAGAGTACTGATGCAAGATAAATTAAGCATAGTATTGCTTTAGGTAGATCCCATTACGAGGCTCCCCTAAGGATATTATGTCATAGTCAACCAACTCATAAGCTCCATTTTCCAAGACATGTTTTACGATGTATGGCCCATGCCACATGGACTCAAGTTTCCCTACCCCCAGCTTATCATGTTTCTAGTCGTAAGTAAGGACCAAATCACCCTCGTTGAAGATACGGGGTTTTACAGATTTTTCATATTGGGCCTTGATGCATTTCTTATGCGCTTCATTGGCTAGAGCTGCATCACAGCGGGTTTCGTCGAGTTTTTCTAAGTATAAGAATTGTTCTTCCTTAGCAGTTGTGTTTGGTAAAAGTTCAGTGGCTAGTTTTAAGGATGGAATTTCTCACTCAATAGGCAATTTTGCCTCTAGTCCATACACCAACTGAAAGGGTGTGAAACCAACGACATTTTTTACGGAAGTCCGGTATGCCCAAAGGGATGAAAAACGCATCACATGCCAATTTGACTTATGAGTGCCTACCATACGCTGAATCATGGTTTTAAAGACCTTGTTAATGGTATCTACTTTTCCATTAGATTGAGGATAGTAGGGGGTTGATTTTTCATGACAAAAAACCCAACTTGGAGCTTAAGTAATCTACCATCTTATTTTGGAAATGTGATCCATGGTCTGTGACGATGGATTTTGGGACTCTGAATCTAGCGATGATGTGATTGAACATACAGAGTGCAACAATTTCATCGTATTCCATGTATGTAGGCATGGCCTCGGCCCATTTGGTATAATAATCTACAGTGACAATGATATAACCATACCCCCCGGCCGAGGTAGGCTTACAATGCATGAAGTTGATAACCCATTTAATGAAGGGTCCAACGACGATAACTGGATGTAGTGGGGATGGGTGCAAGCACTTTTTATGATGAAAATTATGGAAAGGAGGACACTTCTTGACCACCTCCATACAATATTTGAATATGGAAGGCCAGAGTATCCAGAGCGTAAAATATTCTGGGTTGTATCCATCCCAAAGAGATGACTGCCACATGCCCTCGATTGGCAATCATTTAAGACATGCTCGGCCTCCTCGTGAGTTAACCATTGTGGTTAGATGGAATCAATGCCACGGCGATATAACGCATCACCGATGATTGGGTAATATTTTGCGTGGTGACAAATACGACGACGTTCATCCCGGGATAAGTGAGGGCCAAAGCGTTGTGTTTGGAGATACAAGGTGATATCTTTGTACCAAGGATCAGAAGTACTAATAAAAACAATGACTCATCGAAGAGAGACTCAATGGGCTCAGATTCTTGATCAGTACGGGGAAGATCACAAATGAGCTCCGTGAATACCAAAGAATTTTTTTATTTATCCTTTTCAAATTGGAGATCGAATTCTTGGAAAATCACGATCCAGCGCAAGTATTTGTCCCCCAGTACCTGACGTGTGAGGACGTGGTACATAGGGTTAGAATTGGTAATGATGGTAACAGTCCAGAGTGTGATATAGTGATGGAACTTATGGACAGTGATGACCACTTCCAGAGCTAACTTCTCCACATGCGAATAACGAGCTTCAGATTTTATGAGACCCTTACTAAGGTAGTAGATCACATGTTCCTGTGCGTTGTTATACTCTCGCACTAAAACCATAGCAATAGTTGAGGTAGAGGAAACAACATAAAGGACGTAATCCTTGGTGTAATCAGGTGTTTGTAACACGGGTGCATGAGTGATGGCGTGCTTGAGTTTTTCAAAGGCCTTTTGGGCATAATCATCCCAAATAAACGGGACGTCCTTCTTTAACAATCGCATGTACCCCTATGTTTTTTCTGCAAAATTACCAATGAAACATCATAGGTAGTTTTCCTTCCCCTACAAACTTTGAAGTTTCATAATATCCATGGGTGGGGTTAGGGAGACAATGGCCTCTACCTTGAGGGGATCAATGCGGATCCCATCTTTGGAAATGATGAAGCCAAGGAGACGTCCGGACTCCACACAGAATATGCACTTGTGGGGATTTAAATGGATATTGTACCGTCGACATCTGAGAAACACAACCGTCAGATGATCGACATGAAACTCACGACGATTTGAATGAGCGGGAAAATCATCGAGGTAGGGTTCCACAAAATCCTTGATATCGTGAAAAGCATACGACATAGCTCTCTAGAATGTAGCACCAACATTTTTAAGTCCAAAAGGTAATTTGCGATATGAAAACATACCCCATGGGCATATGAAAGCAGTTTTATGTTGATCGATTGGGTGGATCTCAATCTGATTATAGACAGAAAATCCATCCATAAATGAAAAGATAACGCTTCCGGTGTAGTTGTCGATAATTTGGTCAATAAACGGGGTAGGGTAATTGTCCTTGGGACAAGTCTTATTGAGATCCATGTAATCAACGCAAACTCTGATTGTTCCCTGTTTCTTTGTAACCGGGACGACATTGGATTCCCAATCTGTCAAGGGGACACGATAAATGAACCCATATTTCAACAAGTTTTCAATCTCTACTTTGATGGTCGCAGTTTGTCTAGGGTGCACTGGATGGAGTTTTTTCCGGACAGGTTTTGCATCGGGATATGTTGTGATTTCGTGCATGCCAATAGCAGGATCAATCATGGGAATTTCTTCGTAGCTCCATGAAAATACGTCGTGGAAATGTTTAAACAAGGTTGTTAAAATATTGATTTCATCGGGAGAACACGTTTGGCCAATGTGGATGTGTTCCACGACTCATGTTTTTACCGAGATGTCTAAGGTGATGGTAGCTGTGATGTTTGCCAAATTCCCTTCAGTTACTGTGTCTTGAATGAGAATAGGATATTGAGCGTGAGGAAATACATCTAGTGAAACAATAGTGTGAATCTCGTTCTCTATAGTGTCTATAGGCGAGAGGAAATACAATCGATGATGATGGTCTTCCCATTGAGGCTCATCCAAGCTCATAATATCCATGATCAATTCATTAGAGTGAAAATTCTGGAGGAGACTATCTGGTGATGGTGGGGATGATTTGCTCTAGGATGGAAGAGAACCAGAGTTAGATGCCACCGAAGAGTGGTCATTGAGTAAATCGGGCGTTGATTAGATGGCCTCATAAGTGGCTTTAGCAGGGCTGAGAGGCATCACATATCTAATCAAATCAAGGGGATTAAGATCGGGCACAATCCATTGGTCTGTCAAGTTATAGGAGGATGGGATCATGGATGAGATCATCTTCACTGTGGAAACATGTGATGGGGGATATAGTGTTGGAAAGACACCCATCATGGATGAGCCTTTTAGGAGTCCCCCACACTCTCATATATTTGTGATGAGTGTCCCAAGAGAGGGACGTTATCCACAGGATGAGTAGTGGTGTCCGGTGTACAAAAATATAACTAGACGATAGTGACAATTTTCCCATGATGGGGGAATTGCACAATGCGGAAGACGAATGATGTGACCGCAATCATGGCATAGAACCAATTTCGACCAAGTAAAAAATTATAATCCAATGGAGTCGTGACTACTTCCAGGTTAATGGAAACAATCTTACCTCCTAACTCTATGGCTAAAGATTGTAACAGCTCGTGGGGTTGAAATCCACGTCCGTGAAATGATTTCAGAGTAGTAGGGGAACGGTTCAACTCGGGACAATTGATGGCTCTCCAATAGGATATCGACATAACAGAAGTAGAGGATCCTTCATCTAAAATAGTACGATGGATACTTTTCGAATAAACATTGGTAACGATTTGAAGGAAAGCCTCGGCTTGAAATACTCCAATCTGAACATGATAGTTTTGAGGAATCTGGCTCCACTTCTCCTATAGAATCTAGCATAGTCTTACGTTGAATGGGACAATTTTGTAAGACTTTAAGCATTGACATAGAACAAGGATCCTAGGCTATATCTTCTACAATGTTGTAGTTTGAGCGGCCTGGGGGTTAGGGTTGAAAATGGCTATTCGAATTGTACTTTTTGGTGGACGAATTACTGCATCTGGTAGAGATTTCTATATGGTTAAAGGACCTTGTGGTGGAGGAACATTGGACGTAGACGGGGAGGATTTTTCAGTGTTACCTCCATTGTATTCCTTGTCAAGAATAGAGTCGTATGTATGTGACCTAGTAGATAAGTTGACCGTTTCGTTGTGCATCATGAGAACATGAGCGATTGTGGAAGGTTCTCCTTGAGAAGGAGGTGGTTGTTGTGCAACCATTTGTTGTTGTTGTGTGGGGAATGGGTCAGTTAAAACTGTGGGTGTGGGGTTTCCCTTGAGAAACTTTTGGACTTCTTCATGATGTGGAAATTCTTTTGTGAAGTGATCATCACCACACAGTAAATAAGGATATTTGGCCTTCCGTCTCAGTTTTGTGTCATTAGGTTCGAAATTTTCTTTGTGCTCCTACTAGTTAGAACTCATCTTGGATTTTCCTGTGTTATTTTTTTTACCACTGGATTTCTAAGGTGAAGCATATTGGAATAAATTCACCTCCGCAGTGGAAGTAGGGATGGGTGATCAGTTGGTGTTGTTTCCAACCTATGACGAGGATTGGGTTGAACTAATGTGGTTCTGCGATCCACTCAATTGAGTAGCAGGATGGGTATGAACGGAACTAATGATGCCATCGCCATGTGATCTCGTGGGTGGTTTTGTTGGGTCGTGTGTGGGGCGTGGGGGATTAGGAATAATGTCATATAATGTGCCAGATTGAGCATAAACTAGGTATATGTATTGAGCACGCAAGATGGATTGTTCTTTCGTAATGTCCCCGCCCATAGTAACGCCTTTAGCTATGATGGGTAATAATGACTTCATAAACCAATCAGCGAGTAGCTGATCCAGAATGGGAGCTTTTATAATGAGCTGACGTCTCCTTCTCCACTCATGAATATGATCATAAATGTGAGTGGAGGTTGATTGTCGAAGATATGCCAAAAGATCCGTGTTGGTTTCATAGTGGATCGATAATTGAAAATTGGTCAAAAAGGCCATAGCTAAAGATCTAAAATCGAAGAAAGAGTTACGCGGTAACTCAATGTACCACTTTGCAGCAGTACCGGTGAGGGTTCGTTGAAAAAACCTCAAACGGATAGAATCATCCATTAAGGAATTGGAGAAGCACCACAAATGGTATGTCATTACATGGTTCTTAGGATCCTCACTGGATTTGCTATCAAATTTGGGTATGTCCGATGGTAACTTCACAAGAATGGGTGGCCAATTCATACCATGTTGTATGGGATCATTGGTCAAATGTGACAGGTCTGACAGATCTAACGTGGCCATAAATGGTAACTGTCAGTTTGGATGCGGATACTGGTAATATTGATAAGGCATCTGGGTACTAGTAGGACCATGGATCGATTAATCATAAGGTCCTCCCATAGATGGTTGGCCATACGGAGGTGGTACTCCCAGATGAAGAAGTGGACCTGAAGGGGGTCCTCCAGATGGTGGAGGTAGAGGTGGCATAGGTGGTGGAGGAGGGGGTGGGACAGGTGGTGGGGGGGGTGGTGGCGAGGGGGGTGGGCTACTGGTTGGAGGTCCGGTCGGTGGAACATTATGATGCCCCCACGGGGAGTTCATATTTTTGGGATACATATTCCTTGGGTAATTTTGACCTATGGCGATATTGTGATTACTTGGGTATGTATTCCCCCATGGGGGTTGGGTCCAAGTAGACGGTCACCCCACGTGATACGCCCACGTAGGTTGTCCCATGGTTGGGTGTGAACTACCAACCATATTGTAGTTCATGTATGAAGGATATCCTCCTCTTACACTCTGTCCCCTAACTAGAGGTTGCCCCCAAGTTAGATTTTGTCCACTGACTAGGGGTTTCCCCCCAGTTGAAGGTTGTCCACCAATTTGAGTATGCCTGGTAAGCATATGTTGGCCACTAACCATAGGTTTACCTATGATCATATTTTGACCACTAACTAGAGGGTAGCCTCTGATTGAATTTTGAGGTGGAGGTGGTGTTCTAGTTATGAATTTAATGGTAGCTGAAGGTTTCCCTCCAGGAGTTGGGATCAACAGGGGTGTAGAATCGATCGAATGATTTTGAGGTATACTAGACGGAAAATAAGGTTGGCCTGGTTCATAGGTGGTCATAATGGGCGCAGATATTCCTGGTGAAGGGAGAGCGAAAGAATATATAAGGGAGTGTTGTTCAAAGGTGGCTACCTCCGGGGTGGGTCGAGAAAAATATGGCACCTTACCCGTTCTCCAAGTATCCGTAAACGCTCCATTTTCTCGTGAATTGATGCGAGAAACTCATCATTCGGGAGTAATCTGGTAGGGAATGATGTGGTGTAGTTTTCACAAGCAGAGGTGAACCAAAATTGGAAATAACATGACCTAAGGAGGTCCCCCAAAAAGATGCAGTTGAACCAAAAGCGGTTGCTATCGGATCGTCTCGGGTTCGAGTGAAGATCCAATCGACAGCTCCAGGGTTACCTTCAAGCGAGTGATGAAAATATGTGTCATGCAAAGGAGGTTGTTCCACCAACAATGGTCCTATAGGATCAATGGTGGGTGGATTTACAGGAGGAGAAAAGTTTCATCCTAGTGAAAAGATAGGAATTCCTTCTTCATGTGATCCGATGTTGTGGGTTGATCCATGTTGGATCCTGAGTTCTCTTCCTGGATAAGGGGATATTTAGGTGGAAAATTTAAAATTCTGCGGGATCTTCTTAAGGGTTGTTCAGCCAGGACGACTGATGAAAAGCTTCTCCTAAATTTTTCTAAAATTAAAAACACACTTCAAGTCCTACTGAAGCTAAAGCCACAAGCAAACTTATATGATAAGTAGGATTAAAGTCTGCAACCTCACGGGAGTATCAAGGCGTCGCAACTCATGATATACTACAGGGTCCAACAGAAATACTCGGTCCAATTTTTCAAAGCAGTAACCAGGGAGAATTAGGACCGTACCTCTGACCGTATTACCCGACTACCTGGCAGTAAGTGCGAAGTATCTCCCCGACTGTTGTTCTCAGTATATTTACACACCAAGACGGCCAATAGTTGACTCGGATGGTTTTAGGAATCCTAGTGGATTATCCCGATATACTCAAGGTACATGGGAGCTCCAATCCGTAGTAGTGTTGTTTAATGCACAATCGTACAACAGGAGCCTTCCTATATACTATCGAGTACCTTTCTATATACCCGAAGGTACGTGAAAGGTTGTTCAATATACCGACTGGTAAGTGGAATAACTACAAGTCCCCGGGATGTAGTTTAGGAATATAAAGATAGCGTATATGTTTTAAGACGCCAAAACACGCCTCTACCCTATCACACGAGTTTCTATAAAAATTTAACCTAGTCTACCGCTTGATTTTATCTTATACAGTTAGGTGAATGCATGAAGTGTAGACTTGTAAAGTAAACAAAATGCACAACTAAGCTAAATGAAGTGCAAGTCTTTTGTTTTTATTTTCGATGAAAACTAACTAAAGTAGGAAGAAATATTTCCTTTCTTAAAGCAAATGAACAACATATGCTTCCTACTTTCCTCTCCAATTTAACCAAAAATCCTACAATCACTCTTTCATTCAAACCAACAAAATGAAAATAACACACCAAACCAAAAATATTTTTCTTTTTTCTTTTCAACTAATCTAAATCTATGAGCAAAATGAAAAGATGAACCTCTCTTTTGATTGCAATAACTCTGATTTGAAAACAAAGAACAAAAGAAGTGAAAGGGAAATAAAAAATATGAGAGCATTCACTAGCTTTTACAATACTTCGAGAAGGCCTAAATTCACTTAAAAGTTTCAAGGAGATGAAGATGAACTTTTCAAAACCAAGAGAACATAAGCATTCATAATTTTTGATATTTTTCAAAGTTTCTTAAACAATTATCCAAACCATAAAACACTCTTCTCAACAATCTCAAGTAATCTACTCGAAATGAAGATAGTAAATAATTTTTTGATTTTCCGAACTAATGTACTCAAAAATCTGAGAAAGATACCACTTCTCCAATTCTGATTCAAAATATTAGAGGCTACTTACTACTGCAATCTTTAAGCAACTAGAAGTTCTCAAGAAGTTAATCACCCAAAATCGTAATACAACAAAAAATCCACACCAAATTGCACAAGAATCACAACAACCTAGTTTTTTGGAGGACTTAGCAATAAGAGGAAACAAATCATAGATATTGAATGGAGTCACAAGACTGGTTGCACTCGCAAGGGATTGAAATTTACCACAACTGGAGAAACAACCGCTTGACTAGCTAGGACCCAAATGAAGCTCTAAATTCTGAAATAAGCCACGGACAAAGCACATTGAACCTGAGGAATAGTATGGCTGCAATGGGTAAGACACAGACCTCATAAAACCAAACAAAAACCAATTTTCTGGGAGTTTTTGACCCTATGCACTAGGATTTGTAGGGTGACGCACCCTGCAAGTATACATCGGGGCATTGGAAGACCACCGACGTGGGTTGCAGATATGGGAAGTGTGTCAGTGACGCAGGTTAAACACAGACAAAACATGTCAGTGATGTAGTATGCCTAAAGGAAAAGAGCGTCAAAATTACAGTGACACATCGATAGAACTGCCCAGGTGCGTCGGGCGAAAACCAACTTTGAAAAAATAAAAAATCCCAAGAACGAAAAGTTCAATGCCTAAGATAAATATCCCAATCAGATACTAGATCACCTAGTAACTCTATGAGAAACAAGTCCAAGAGAAGGCACTTTAGAGGCTATTGGAAGAAAAACAAGAAAATAAAAATCACAACCAAATCAAATATTATGGGCCTATGCTCCCCAGCGGAGTCGCCAGTTTTGTTAACGGACAATCCTTCAGTGCAGACACTAAACGATCTCCCTAGTCCAAATGGTTCAGATCTAGAACAAAAGTAGTACAAAACACATAGATCTTTCCTAGTTGCAAGAGGTATGGAAGGATGGCTTACCTTATGATTGTAGTGTTATCTCCTCGCTTGGTGTAGCTCCTGATCTTCATATCTTCAGCTGTAAAACAATACACAACAAGTGGAAATATGCAAATACCAATAACATGCAAATATAGATCAATATAAATTGGTATTCAAAGAAGATAAACGATCTTACAACAATAAGATTTTTATGGAAATAATCTGTATTATTGTAAATATAAGAAGTACAACAGGAGAGATTACAACTGATATTTGACATTTCAACTTCTTCCAAATGGTCTAAGCCTCAAGGATCCAAGCTTTATCCTCCTAATGGATGAAAGGGAATACGCTTTAGTAGAATTTCACCAGTATTTAAGTGCTATATCTTTCTCCTCCTTAACCATGGAGAGAAGGTTTGTATTTATAGGCCTAAAGGGATAGGAGAGGTTGAGGATTTGTGGGAGAATCTCAAGGGATCATCCCAAAAGGTAAAGGGATTGAGTGCCACCCGTCCTAGTTCATAAGGATAAGCCTCCACGTAACCATGGGTTCTAGAATCCGCTCGAAGCTTCTCTGTTTCCTTTTAAACCAACAGTGTCACACTTTGTACACAGGAAAATCACATCTTTGGAGGGTGACACACCTTGTCCAAAGGCAGAAGGTGTCACCGATGCGCTCTGTCAATATGCAAAGCACGTCACCAAGGGTCTGACACACTTTGTCAACGTGCAAGGTGCATCGGGGTGACAACAAAAAGTAAGAGTAAGCACAACTCTTCCTTCAAGCAATTTGGCCTATGTTCTTTTAGGAACCAGGGCAAATGAAGGACACATAAATCATGATGATGAGATTTTGGTGTAACAGTCTGAAACCTGATATTCCTTCCAATTTAGTTTATGAGACTCATTTTCTATATAATGTCGTAAAACAGATAAATGAAAAACATTATGAGTTTTATGCAAATGGGGTGGCAACGCAATACGATACGTGACGGGTCAAACTTTCTCCAAATTTTGAAATGTTCCTATGAATCGTCGTGACAACTTTTACCCCTTCCCAAACCGGATGGTACTTTTATTAGGCCTAATTCGAATGAAAAATGCATCCCCCACTTTATAGTTTCAGTCAGTCCTATGTGCATCGACATAACTCTTTTTTCTATCCTAAGCTTCCTGTAACCACTGTCTAATTTGAATAAATTTCTCTTCAATATCTTGAATCAACTCAAGTACTACAATCACTCGATCCTCTAACATTTCTCAACTCAATGGTGTTCTGCATGGACAACCATATAACTCTAGAAAGGTGGAATCCTGATTGATATGTGGTAATTATTATTGTAAGTGAATTCTACCAATGGTAAGTGATTTTCCCAATGAGTATGTTGATCCATAACATACATCCTAATCATGTCCTCCAACAAGTGATTTACTCTTTCTGTCTGCCCATTTGTCTTAGGATGACAGGTTGTGCTTAAGTTCAACTAAGTTCCTCAGGACAACTATAAACTTTCCCAAAACCTGGATGTGAACCGGGCATCTCTATCTAAGATAATATTCTCGAGAAACCCATGAAGAAGAACAATTTCATTTATGAATACTCGCGTTACATCCATGACGTCAAAGGTCTCCTTAACGGAATAAAGTGAGCACTTTTGGTCAATTTATCAATTTATCAATATAAATTAGTAGTCAAAGAAGATAAACGATCTTACAACAATAAGATTTTTATGGAAATAATCTGTATTACTGTAAATATAAGAAGTACAACAGGAGAGATTACAACTGAGATTTGACATTTTAACTTCTTCCAAATGGTCTAAGCCTCAAGGATCCAAGCTTTTTCCTCCTAATGGATGAAAGGGAATACGCTCTAGCAGAATTTCACTAGTATTTAAGTGCTATATCTTTCTCCTCCTTAACCATGAAGAGAAGGTTTGTATTTATAGGCCTAAAGGGATAGGAGAGGTTGAGGATTTGTGGGAGAATCTCAAGGTATCATCCCAAAAGGTAAAGGGATTGAGTGCCACCCTTCCTAGTTCATAAGGATAAGCCTCCACGTAACCATGGGTTCTAGAATCCGCTCGAAGCTTCTATGTTTCCTTTTAAACCAACAATGTCACACTTTGTACACAGGAAAATCACATATTTGGAGGGTGACGCACCTTGTCCAAAGGCAGAACGTGTCACCGATGTGCTCTGTCAATATGCAAAGCACGTCACCAAGGGTCTGACACACTTTGTCAACGTGCAAGGTGCATCGGGGTGACAACAAAAAGTAAGAGTAAGCACAACTCTTCCTTCAAGCAATTTGGCCTATGTTCTTTTAGGAACTAGGGAAAATGAAGGACACATAACTCATGATGATGAGATTTTGGTGTAACAGTCTGAAACCTGATATTCCTTCCAATTTAGTTTATGAGACTCATTTTCTATATAATGTCTTAAAACATATAAATGAAAAACATTATGAGTTTTATGCAAATGGGGTGGCAACACAATACGATACGTGACGGGTCAAACTTTCTCCAAATTTTGAAATGTTCCTATGAATCGTCGTGACAACTTTTACCCCTTCCCAAACCGGATGGTACTTTTATTAGGCCTAATTCGAATGAAAAATGCATCCCCCACTTTATAGTTTCAGTCAGTCCTATGTGCATCGACATAACTCTTTTTTCTATCCTAAGCTTCCTGTAACCACTGTCTAATTTGAATAAATTTCTCTTCCATATCTTGAATCAACTCAAGTACTACAATCACTCGATCCTCTAACATTTCCCAACTCACTGGTGTTCTGCATGGACAACCATATAACTCTAGAAAGGTGGAATCCTGATTGAGTTGTGGTAATTATTATTGTAAGTGAATTCTACCAATGGTAAGTGATTTTCCCAATGAGTATGTTGATCCATAACATACATCCTAATCATGTCCTCCAACATGTGATTTACTCTTTTTGTCTGCCCATTTGTCTTAGGATGACAGGTTGTGCTTAAGTTCAACTAAGTTCCTCAGGACAACTATAAACTTTCCCAAAACCTGGATGTGAACCGGGCATCTCTATCTAAGATAATATTCTCGAGAAACCCATGAAGAAGAACAATTTCATTTATGAATACTCGCGTTACATCCATGACGTCAAAGGTCTCCTTAACGGAATAAAGTGAGCACTTTTGGTCAATTTATCAACAACAACCATAATGGCATCCTTCCTATGAGAGGTAAGAGGCAATCCTACCACAAAATCCATGGAAGAAACCTCCCAGTTTGACATAGGAATGTCATGTGGTTGTCGGGTGGTGATGATTAGATTTTACTTACTGGCACTCAAGGTACCTAGCAATGAACTTGACCACCTCATGCTTCAATCTTGCCCAAAAGAAGAGTTTCATAATATCTACATACATTTTCTTTACACCAATATGCACACAATAGACTGCTTTGTGGGATTCCTTAATGATAGTACCTCTAATATCCCCTTCCTTAGGCACATACATCCTCCTTTCATATCGCAACAATCCATCATCTTCCAATTCACACCCTACAAGAAGCATGGAGAAGGAAAGGCATCATTATTTTATTTTTGGGGGAAGGTGTTATAAAAACAAGATCACAGAGCAATAAAATAAAATAAAATGTGGAAATAATACACATCAGAACACAATACAAGAGAGACACCAATATACGTGGTTCACCCAATATGGGATACATCCATAGAGAAACAACCAATTCTTTTATTATTCCGTCTAGCAAATGAAGGGACACAACCCGCAACATATCCACTGCAGCTTTCTCTTCACTCTCTCACAGTCTCTCTCTCAGACACACTAATCTTTCACAATACAATTCCCTCATACATAAAAGAGGGTTTCCTTCTAGGGAAAAAAAACCCTAACATAACTTCTACCATCAGATCTACGACCTAATAATAACCATGGGAAAATATCACAAGCTATGAAAAACCATGGGCTCGTAAACCACTAACTAAACCCATTATTGATCAAGTCAAGAATGCGCCATATGACTACGGAATTACGACATTTTACAAGGAATTTTTAAAATTTCCACTGGGGTTGGTTGCATCAAGAAGATAATTAGACTCCACAACCAACATAAAGACAAGAGAAACAAATTGATTTTTGGAGAAATTGAGAAATTACTGGTTGGGTTGTTGTTCTCGGGATTTGGGCATGGAAAGCCAAGAAACTTAGTTTCTTAGAGCTAGGGAGTCAGAGAGGCTATTCCTAGTTGGTTTGGAGGAAAAACCATTTGGTAGTTGATTCCAGAAGTTGCAGGGATCTTGATTGGAGACAAATATATGTTTTTACAAGTATTTTTCCATTAGGTATTTTCCATTTTCTATTTTGAAAGTTATAAATTGTCACATGCACATGTTATATTCATTTATTTGTTGTAAATGAAAATATTAAATATTTGGTTTATACCTGCACATAGAATTGAAATATTGTAGTTGTAATGAAGACATATGGTAAACTGTTAGATTAGTATTGATGATTTAAGGACTTGAGAGTGGCCCTTACACATGGTATCAAAGAAATGGCTCAAAATATAAGACCTTAAGGGCCCGTTAACGCTGAAAATTGAATGGACTAACCACGAAATTTCTTTTATCTTTCCAATTCTATATATTTGGTACACTTACAAAAAAAGACAGATATGAAAAGAGAGAAAATTTCTTGGTTAGTTCATTTAGTTTGAGCATGTAACAAGCCCTTAAGGTCTTAGAGTTTGAGCCATTACTCTGATACCATGTGTAAGGACCACTCCGAGGTCCTTAAAGCACTAATACTAATCTAACAATTTATCATATGTCTTCACTACAACTACAATATTTTTGTTCTATGTGTAGGTATAAACCAAGTATTAAATTGTTTCATTTAAAACATCTAAAGGAATATAACATGTGCATATCAATTTAAAACTTTCAAAAATTAAAATGGAAAATACATAATGGAAAAATATATGTAGAAATGTAGATGTTTCCAATCAAGCTCCCTACAACTCCTCAACTCAAATGCCAAATGGTTTTTACTCCCAGACAGCTAGGAACATCCTCATCGGCTCTCTAGCTCCAAGAAACTAAGTTTACTTGGATCTCCATGCCCAAAGCTCGAGAACAACATCCCAACCAGTAATTTCTCAAGTTCTCCAAAAATCAATTTCTTCCCCCTTCCTTCCCCCAAAATAAAATAATGATGCACATCCTTCTCTTATCCATCCCAATTCTTGTATTCCCTTCTCACTACCTTCCATTCCTGAGAAACTTTACTCCCCTTATATTTTCATCAATGTGAGAACCTTGACAACCCTTCCCCCCAACTACCGTGTCAGGACCTGTAATTTCAATCAATTCATAACTTGATATATGGGTCACATTTATTCAACAAACAATAAAATAAGAGTTTAATAGTAATTGTCACATTTATCAAATTAACAAGAAAAAACAATAAATTTAGGTAACGTAACTTAATGTCTAGCCTCTTTAAAAAAAGGCTTAGTCATATAAATAATGTAAAGGTTCAATTGCCGAGTCATGATATCCTTTCGGCATTCATAAATAAAATCTTTAATTATAACTAAAACTTAATTAATACTTATTTATTAACTAAATAATACTCTTATCAAACTTAGATAATCATTTATTTAAATTACTACCGCATCCATCAATCAAATCTTTAATTATAATTAAAACTTAATTAATACTTATTCATTAAATTAATTATAGTCTATTCAAACTCAATTTAAAATTTATTCAAACTATTACCATCAACCTTGATCCAGACTTCGTGAGAACCGTCTCACATCGAAGTCTTGATAATGATCGTTTTCCTGACGTCTTGGTGCAAGTGAACATAAGCATATCATAAAGTGTGTAGCATACAATCCATCACATAAAATGCAATACATTCAAGCACATAATGAAGACGATATGATAACGGAGATCACCAATTATACTGGCTACGTCTCCGGGCCTACTCTAAATGAACGACTGATCCATTATACATGATGACAAAAACATGAAAAGCACATCAAATGGATCATCTACATGATAGTCTCAATAGAATGCAAAATGTCTGCATAAACAAGTGCATCAAAAGAACCAAAGTCACACTCTAACCAGTCCCTTCACCTTTGTCCTTCTTCAACTGTCTCTGCCTCTTCATCCCATAAGCTGGATAGAAAACAAACATATAATGCTTATAATACGGCTAGACATGCTCTCTTAATAGCCTTCGCGAGCTTTGAGCCTTGAGCAAAGTCACAATCTCCAAGCAACATATCAAAACATGATCCCCAACATGCATGGAGTCAAAAGGAATCCTTTCTCAAATCAAACCTCCAAGAATGATAACTCTAACAAGAGTCGTAAACATGAAGCCCTAACAAATGGAACTTCAAGAATGGAGTCTCCTCATAACATCTCAAAGAATCACTCCTCATGGAGTCTTCTCTCACAAATGGAGCTCAAAGAGGAACTCTTTCTTGTTCTCCAACAAGCTGTCCATGGCCATTTTCATTCTCCCTTCCCCTTACAACGCATAAAGCAAGGGCTTAAATAGAAGAAGCCACCCTTGGTAGCATTTATCACTTGAAAGCCAAGTTATCCCCATTTGTTAGGCTTGTTACAACTTTGTTATCAATCAAATCAACACTTCTCCATCCGTGACGACACTGAATTGTCGCTCACACAAAAGGACATTATGGATTGAAGAGCTTAGATTTTCTATAGATGTTATTGACCTTAATCATTCCTCCCTTCTCCAAATTACTGCATTTTTGTGATAGCATTTTAGGACCTAATCGTGGCTTTATATCTGATATCTAGTGGGTCACCCGCATGTGATCCATTTACCACTCGTAGGTATCTCTTAAAAGTTGCACCTGCTACCCGTTTGAGGCTTGCTCGCGGGTTACTTGCATGTTGCAAGGATTACACCCGTGGGTCTCTCTTAAAATCACGAAAAATAAAAAAAGCAAGTTCAAAATTAGGGCAGTTGGTGGTAGTTCTTTAACTTCCACACCGTTCCCAACTGTCATCCTCTCGAAACTGTCTTCCTGGCCTTTCTATAAATACAAGGGGAAGGCCACTTGAGAGGGGGTTCACTCTTAAGATATTGAAATGTTGGAGAAATTGTGATTGAAGGAGATGAGCCAGAGAGTCCAGGTCTTGGTTTCAAAGGTCCTGTTGCAGAACAAAGTATATGTACTTGTTGTCATTCTTACGATAAATAAAGAAGCATTTCTCTTCCCATACTAGTTGTGTTTGGTATATGAATTGAATATTGTGAATCTTTCATGCTTAATTTATGTATGAGTTTCATATCTTATTATTCATTCATGTTCAGCCAAATGTTTTGAGGAATGTTATCTATGTTTTGCAGGGTTTGTATGCAAGATTGTGGAGCAAGGACAAAAGAGTTGAAAGCTTGGATCAGCCTTCTAGAACATAAGGTACTTATCATTTGGATTTTAAAATCTAGTATTTTTCATAATGAAAATCTTGTCATGTATCTGTTGTTTCCTTAATTTATTCATATCTCTAATAGTATGTTGGTGACCTCGGTAACTTCCCAATCATACTATTAGTTTCCGCACAACAAACTTGTTTGACTTTTAATAATATAAGCCAAAATATGGTTCTTGCCATATTAAAATTTGTTTTCAACTTGCCCATAATGTGGGTTTTCACATATGGTTACTTCCCCACAATGACATTACAAATCCCCAAAATTTGTAATTACAAGTCATAAAAATAATAGCCATGGTATAAAAACAAATGGAATTCTCCACAATTTGTGGGCAATATAACTCATGCCATCCGTTGGCCAAGTAACCACATGTCGTAACCACCATGTCACAATGTTGGGATGGCATATCTCGTTGGTTTTCCATTACAATAATAACCATATGTTAAAAACAAACCTTATTAAAGTGACATATCATATAACCATCATATAATATGGTTAGGGTTTTGCATAGTTCGTGGCTTATAAAATGGTTGGTAACAGTCAACACCATGACCATATACCATAACTCGTGGCATTCCACAACAAATAACCACCATATAAAACCATTTTATAAATGGCATTTGAACCAACCATAAATGAAATGGTTGTATCCCCTTCAAATTCGTGTTAGTTTTTAAGACATGCTCCAAACCCACTTTTAAAAACTTATACCAAAGTTTAAATAAAACACATGCTCCAAACTTGCCATAGGGTTGACGCGCTCCATGTGGTAGCTAGCGTTGAATGGCATATAGTTGTGATAAGGTGGGTGTCTCAAGGTCAAACCCTCGGGCTCCGCATCTTTTTAACCACCAAACTCCAAACTGAAAACTAAATAAATATTATCTTGATTTTTAAAAATAAACAAACAGTAGTGCAATGGTAGGGGTGCTAGGTTGCCAATTGAGAGGTCACGGGTTCCATTCCTACGGCCACCTCCATAGTTTTGGTAAAGATGACTATATGCCAACCGGGATGCCACATGGCGGCTTTTGGTTGGTCCACGTCAATGTCACGTGTCGAAGGATCCATACTTTTCGTAAATATGACTATATGCCAACCGGGATGCCACAAGGCAGCTTTTGGTTGGTCCACATCAATGTTATGTGTCGAAGGATGACAAGTCCACGTCAGCTGCCAACTCAGCTGCAAAATCACCTCAAATATCAAATCAACCTACCACATGTTGCCACGCAGGCACCGTACAGTCCACGTGGCACTCTTTTTTTCCACTCTGTACATAAAAGTGCTATTCTGTCGACCGCCTCCATACTTTTGGTAAAGACGACTATATGCCAAACGGGATGCCACGTGGCAGCTTTTGGTTGGTCCACGTCAATGCCAAGTGTCAAAGGATGACAGATCCATGTCAGCTTCCAACTCAGCTACAGTCACCTCCACTGTCAAATCAACTTGCCACATGTTGCCACGCATGCGCTGTACAGTCCATGTGACACTCTTTCTTCCACTGCACATAAAAGTACTATTCTTCCAAAACTTTAGAACGCAATAACGTCTGCATCTGAACTCCGTTTGATGCGTCGTTTGCACTGTTGGAATCAGCTCGACGAGCTCTTTACGATGGTGATATTCTGTGCAGGTTTTGTATAGTTTTATTTTTGAGATTTTCTGAAGCCACCCGGATCAAACCTCTTATCATGATTACTTATCCATTCATTAAATAACTCTACGTAAATGCATAAATTCATAATCAAATAAGTAGTAATTAATCCCTAACAAATTATGATGTAATTATTCACAATCACAATGCATCAATGCCCAATTAAAATAGTTTAATAGTAATTCATGAATTAAAATTCACACAAGCCATATATATACAGGTTATGTAAGTGTAGCTACTGCTTACATACTTCGTGTAGGTACTAATAGTATTCAATCTCACATAACACATCATTTACACAATTTATTATCTACTAATGCCAACTTAAACCAGAGATTGAAATGTTTAACAATTTACTAACTTAGATCATACTAATCTACGAAAAGAACACATTGCACTTAGTTACCATACAAGAGTAAATCAAAGGTTTTCAACACACATAATTAATTAAGTATATCTCCATAAATTCAATGGCATTCTTAACTACTTACTTCCCTCTAACTAATTCACAACAAATTTCCTCATCCTATCCTTCCTCTCTTGGAATATCCTGGAGAGTCAACTATATTGACCTAACTCTAGATAAAACCCAAACATCAACCAAGCTTCCCAAGCAAGAAACCACTAGTCATCATCACATGCATTGGGGAGCGTGCCATAGCATAGCCCTCCCATAACTCCAGGTTTGGGAATATAATCAGTGGGTAATTCCTTCACCCCTCCTAATGGAACAAGGGTCAATGCCTACATCAACATAATAATTGTGTTGCTACTGTTGTTCTTAGGCTTTGTCATCGAATAACCAATTTGGGCAGTTGAGTTTCCTAAAACCTTAGACCTACAAACACATCATGATAATGAACCAATAATAATACAAAACAATAATGTTTTATTTGCATACCAATTCTCTTTCAAAGTTCATGTCATGATTTACTTCCGTTCCATAGCATCTATCTATCACTTAGCTCATTTTAAACCTGTAGGTTACTCTCCCAACACTAGATCATACAATATCGTGCAATTATTGATATATACATATTTCATTACTAGTAAACAAACAATGTAACCGTATTTTCTATCTACCATGCACATGTTATCGCATTCATTTATTCAACATTTAACTTTAAATTGGTATCCACGTAGCCAACATATTTTAAATTTGCATGGTAGAGATAAAATTAAAGCATGACCATCATTAATAATATTAACATCACATACATATATATCACTTCCGCAAAATAATAACTCCCTAGGTCCACAGTGTCAGCATACTAACAGAGTTCCGCAAATAATAAGAAAATACAAATAGGTAATGGTAGTTCAGATGGTAAATTCAAATTAGGGCATTACATACACCCACCATTCGGGAAACTTCATCTCGAATTTATAATCAAAATAGTGTGGAAATCATGATGCATGGTCCTTGTGTCCTCCCAGGTAGCAGAACCCGGGCTATGCTTGTCCCACTAGACCTTATCCTGGTCCATGAAGCAATGTTTGAGTTTTCTAACCCTGTAGTCTAATATACATACTTTGTTCGACCCTAATGGTCCCCTCATCTGAAACCTGTAGTTCCTTCCAATTTAGTTTATGAGACTCATTTGCTATATAATGTCGTAAAACAGATACATGAAAACCATTATGAGTTTTGTGCAGATGGGTAGTAGTGCAAGATGATACGCGAAGGGTCCAAGTTTCTCCAAATTTTCAAAGGGTCCTATAAATCATGGCGACAACTTTGTCCCCTTCCCAAACCGGATGGTGATTTTATTAGGCCATATTAGGCCTTATTCGAATGAAAACTACATTCCCCACTTTATAGTTCTGGTCAGTCCTATGTGCTTTGGCATAACTCTTTTGTCTATCTTGAGCTTCCTTTAACTACTATCTAATTTGAATCATGTGTTCTTCCATCTCCTAAATCAACTCAGGTACTACAATCACTCGATCTTATAACCTTTCCCAACTCAATGGTGTTTTGCATGGCCTCCCATATAACACTTGATAAGGTGGCATCTCGATTGAGCTGTGGTAATTACTATTTTAAGCAATATCTACCGAGGGTAAGTGCTTTCCCAATGGGTCTGTTGATCCATAACATACATCATAATCATGTCCTACAACACCTGATTCACTCTTTCTGTCTTCCCATCTGTCTTTGGATGGTAGGCCATGCTTAAGTTCAACTGAGTTTCTAAGGATGACTGCAAACTTGTCCAAAACCTGGATGTTAACTGAGCCTCTCTATCTAACATAATATTCTTGGGAAACCCATAAAGACGAACAATTTCATTTGTGAATACTTGCGTTACATCCGCGATGTCATAGGTCTTTTTAACTAGAAAAAAGTGAGCACTTTTGGTCAATTTATAAGCGATGACCATAATGGCATCATTCCAATAAGAGCTAAGAGGAAACCCTACCACAAAATCCATGGAAATAAACTCCCACTTTGACATAGGAATGCTATGTAGTTGCAACAGTCTAACCAGGTAGTGATGATCATCTTTTAACTACTAGCACTCAAGGCACCTAGCAATGAACTTGACCACATCACACTAAATACCTTCCCAAAAGAAGAGTTTCTTCATATATGCCTACCTTTTCTTTACACCGGGATAAGAACAATAGACTTCTCTATGAGATTCCTTGAGGATAATACCTCTAATATCCCTTTCCTCGGGAATATACATTCTCCCTTAATATCGTAACAATTCATTTGCTTCCAATTTATACCCTGCAAGAGGTATGGAGAAGGATGGGTATCATTATTTTATTTTGGGGGAAGGAAGGTGGAACAAATTGATTTTGGAGATATTGATAAATTATTGGTTGGGATGTTGTGTTGATTTTTTAGCAGCATCGAGCGCCATTCTCTGGGAGAAAGGAGGCACCTGGTCAGTTACCAGGGTTAATCAACATTCAGTCTGGGACTGAAGCTCAGCCTGGGGTTGAGAACCATCCTCTAGGAGAATGGGGAACCTGGTCAGGGACTAGGGGTTTGATCAACATATTTTAGTCTGGGACTGAATCTCAGACTGGGGTTGAGAGCCATTCTTTAAGAATGGAGGCACTTGGTCTGTTACCAAGATGTTGACTTCAATCAACCTTCATCCAGGGGCTGAAGAACCTAGTCAGGTATCAAGACATTGATTCAATCAACGTGAATTCCTAGACGGGTCTTGGCAAGTGTTGTAATCCTCTCCTTGATCAGTAGGATATGGGACCTTCTCAAGGGATTGGCCACCCCTTGTTGATGTACCTAGCACATGACCTTGGTAGTTAAGGAAAACAAGAATAATCTTCTTTAGTTATGATGATGTGCTTTGAGATGGCACATGTGGACCATAGAGACCAAGAGAAAGGGTTCTATAGGACTTTCTTAAGAGCTTGGGTCATAAAGCCCATTGTTGAAGGACCATAAACCCCCTTGAAGGACCAAAAGACCCATGAAAAGTCCAAGTTCCCTGGTGAAGGAACAAGAGCCCACTTGCAAAGGACCAAAGGTCCAAAATAAAAGTCATTTTTTTTTATTAAGGGGTTAAATGGTAAAAATAAAATAAAGGAACCCTAACTAGATGCACTTTACTCTTTTTTTTTCCTAAATACATGGAAGTGACTCTCCAGAGTAAAATATAAATAGATAAGCTCTCCCATTTGAAAATCACCTTGTGCAACATTCATCTCTCTGATTCAAAAAGATAAATCTGTGGGGCTTTCTCTTTCTCAACATGTAACAGTTCAGATTGAAGGAAACATCAAGGATTTTATGTTTTTGAGGCCTGGTCATTTCCTTAGGGAAGTCGAAGTTGTCAGGTCCTCCATTAGTCACACAGAAGCCTGTTTAAGAGGCTGATTCATGCATAATAGCCCTTGATAGGGCTTCCTTCACTCAGCCGAAGTCTGATAGGGCCTTCTCCTCTCAGTGGTGCCCTATTCAGGGCCTTCTTCTCTCATTTGTGGCATAATTAGGGCTTGTCCTAGCAGGCCAAGCCCTGTAAGGGATGGATTTCCTTAGCAACAAAGGTTACAAGGAGGTCGATTCCTATTTGATCTAAAAAACTTTCATGATATTTTTCACCATATAAATTGCATGTAAAATCTCATAAAAAAAGGCTTTGAAAAGATAAATTTAAATGCTTAAATCAATCACATAAGCAAATAACAAGTATGCAAACCAGAAATTTGTAGACAACAGATGATAACGGAGTTCACCGAGTCTTCGGTTACGTCTTTGGGCCACTTCCAATGAGAAGGTTGATCTTATTAAGTCTTCAACAGCTTACATACATGAGTTATGGAAACAATTATGAGCTATTTTAGTCAAACCTAGAAATAGACTGAACCAATGTGTTCCTATCAAAATTTTGAGAAGAACGAGTAAACTCGACCTGGTTTGGCTGAGACCTCCTCCGGTACTCAAATCGAGAAACACCCTTCCTACGTTGTACGGATATGTACGGAATCCCACCTCAGTAATCGTTCATGTACCATGCCTTGGGAATCGTGCCCTGTAGACTATCTCGGGAACTGTGCATTAAGAAGGCGTCGAATAACTATGTTTTCATGGTTAAAAAAGATGGTTTTATATTGTTTTGGGGCACCGAAAAGGAAGGTCACGCGCCTCCATTTTGGTCCCAAATCCCGACTTAACCTTTTAATCTTAAACCGTCAATAGTCATTCAACGAATGGGATTTGGCCCAAAGGTAAGGCGTTGCGTTTTGGGGGAAGAGATCCTGGGGTCAAACCCACGGGCCTCTCCCCTTTTAACGTGATTTGGTTTGTATTGTTGGACGTGATGGCACTTCGTTGTAACCTGTTGGTTTCATGGTATTGGTTGTAACGTGGTGTTATGTTGTGTTGGCATATGATTCAATGGTAATGTTGGCACTTTGCACTTGTGTTGGTTCCGTGATGTGGCTTGTTGGTTAGCATGTGACTTGGATCCACCATAATACATGGCCTCGATGTTGGCCAAGGGGTTGAGGGCTAAGCCCTAGATCCTGCCCTTTTTTCCAACCGAATGATACTTCAAATTTATATACCATTTGAGAACTATAGTGTTAAGAAACACCATGTGGGGATCACGACTAGGCGAGCGGTCTAGAGTCTTTGGTGGAGGTAGAGGTCGTGGGTTTGATCCCCTCAACCGCCATATTTTTTTATAAACAATGAAACCAACTGCCAACAGGGCTGCCACCTGGTAGTCCCTAATTGGTCCACCTCATCACCATGTCACCAATCCTTGTCCACCTGGAACCATGTGGTGCTGCCACGTGGCATGTTAAGTTTAGCCTAATTTCACAAGCAAGATCACTGAAAGAAACACAATCACAAGATAGACAAAGATTTACCCTGGGAAACCCAGCAAAGCTTTCCTCAATATAGATAATCAACCCAATACAAGATATAGTCCTCAACAAGAGCTCCTTCTCCTCCTATGCATACCTCTCTCTCTCCTATGCGCAATACACAAGTGAGTGAATGAATGGTATAAATGAGGAACACACCTCCTCTATTTATACTTTTGTTCTAACTGACTTTTCACCCTAACGGGGCCGACCTCTCCTAAGAGAGTCTAATAACCCCTAAATAACTAACTCAGGGCCAACCTCACATGGGATATCTAATAACCCTAGTTACCACACTCTCTTGGAGGAATAAACATCTTCGGATATACAATAGGGTCTCCTCAGAGGAATGGAACATCTCCGGAATAATAAAGTACAAATATAATATTCTTATAAGTTACAATATTTCAACATCCCCCCTTAACGAGAAGGATATTATAACAACATCTACAGGAGCAAGGAGTCATCAACTACATGATACATGATACATCTATAAATCATTGGAAGCTTTCTTTATACATCATCATCAGTAACTCATACAGTTACTGGAACATTAGCAAGATCTTCAATACTGGAACATCAACATCTTCAGTACCGAGTCTTCATCTTCTGCAGCACTCGATCAGCTACAACATCATCATATGGATTATCACGATCAACAACATCGTCATCTAGATCATCACGATCAACATCATCATCATCTAGATCATTACGATCGGCAGCATCATCATCTAGATCATCACGATCAACAACATCGTCATCTAGATCATCACGATCAACATCATCGTCATCTAGATCATCGCAATCAACAGCATCGTCATCAATACACATGATCCAATTACGGGATGGTCAATCCCTCTCAATTTAGGACACAAGTCCAAGGACAATGCAAACCTACCACGTACATTTTGAACCAAGGGTTTCGGGATGATGCAATCCCCATCACGTACATTTTGAACTAGTGGTTTCGGGACGATGCAATCCCCATCACGTACATTTTGAACTAGTGGTTCTGGGATGATTCAATCCCCATCACGTCCACTAGGGACTATACAATGACCTCATCGTCAGAACAGGTAGCCTCATCACCGATCTCATTGTCGGAACAGGTAACCTCATCAACGATACATGTATCCACATCAATACAGGTATCCTCATTATTGACCATATCACTCCCCCTTTCGAGGAGGGTCCTTCTGAACTACACCAACCTTGTCTCGGAAATACTCAAACTTTACTCGAGACAGAGGTTTGGTCAATACATCAGCAACGTGTTCATCAATGCTCACATATTCGAGCTTAATAACTCCTTTCTGCACCATATCCCGTATATAGAAATATCGGATCTCTATGTGCTTTGACTTATCATGGGACACTGGATTCTCTGTCATCTTGATACAACTCTAGTTGTCACACAGGATCACAGTGGGGTCCATCTCTAAGTCAAACAATCCTGATAAAAACTTCTGAAGCCATATCGCTTCACAACTAGCAGAGCAAGCAGCTATATATTCCGCTTCAGCTGTGCTGAGAGCCACACTAGACTGCTTCCTGCTAAACCACGAGATCATGGCAGATCCTAAACAATAACATCCACCCGATGTACTTTTCCTCTCTGATACACTTCCAGCCCAATCAGCATCTGTGTAGCTGTACAATCTGAAATCATGATCTCCAAGATAATATAGACCAAAGTCTATCGTACCCTTCAGGTACCTCATCACATGCTTTGCAGCTATTAAGCGAACATGTCTAGGTTCCACTAGATACTGACTCAAGGCATTTACGGCAAAGCATATATCTGGCCTAGTGTTTGTCAGATACATTAATGACCCAATAATTTGTCTGTACAGAGTTACATCCACTAACTCTGATGAGTCATCTATTAACAGCTTCAAGTTGGAATCCATGGGAGTGGCCATCGCTTTACATTCCAACATATCAAATCTTTTTAAGATTTCCACAACATACTTTCCTTGGTTGAGAAAGATTCCTTCTAGGCCTTGCCATACTTCCAGACCTAGGAAGTAGTGCATCAATCCGAAATTTTTCATCTCAAACTCTGCCGAGAGTTTCTTCTTGCATTCGATAATTTGTTTCTCATTCCTAGTCAGAAATAGATCATCCACATACAACAACAATATGACAGGTTCATCATCTATAACTTTGAGATAAAGGTTGGGATCAACTTTACTCTTGGTAAAACCCAAGCTTGTCAAGAAACTGTCAATTCTTCCATACCAAGCTCTAGGAGATTGCTTCAACCCATACAAAGCCTTCTTCAGTTTGCATATGTGGGTTCTTTGATCTTCAACCTCAAATCTTTGTGGTTGTTCTATGTACACTTCTTCCTCAATCACACCATTCAGGAAAGTTGTCTTTACATCCATCTGATGTAATTTCCACTTCATCATGGATGCAAGTGCCATGATGGTTCTAATGGAAGTGTACCTTGCAACTGGTGCAAATGTCTCTTCATATTCAATTCCCTCTTTCTGAGAGAATCCCCTGGCTACAAACCTTGCCTTGTATTTTTCAATGCTACCATTCGCAGCATGCTTTATTTTGTATATTATTAACAATAAAATTAACACCCTTAGTCAAGTGACGGAAGAAGCGCATTTTTACCATGCACCTGCAGCAGGAAGACATGACACAAGTTCATGTAGAGATGAATCCTCTCTAAGAAATGCATTAAAATGCGTTAATTGTGCTTAAAATCATTATAAATGGTGCAAAAATCCTAAAAACTATGAAAAGTGGGTTTTCAAGCTAAAATGATCTAAAATGGATTATCCCACACTCAAAAGAGAAACCTAAGGCACATTTCCCAATGCTATATAAGAAAGGCTTTGGGGCATGGTAAAGACACACAAAGGAAAAGCAAAAGAATGCTGGAAAGATTTTGAAGGAGGAGAAAAAGCTCAAATTCTTCAAAAGCAAGGGTGAAGGAAGGGAAGGTCATGTCAATGGAGGAAGGATTCATATCTAATGCCATGGTAAGGATGTATCTCTCCATTGTTCTACTATGAATAGATTCAAGTTTCTACCATCTATGAGTTTGAATTTAGCTTATCATGCATGAATTTAATTCTTAATAGTCTTTAGATCTTAATAAGTTTTGATTAATGAATCTAGATATTTGGAAACTTGTGATAATCTTTTCATAATGCTGACGTAGAAGCTCACCATCTCTTAGAAAAATAGTCAAACTAGTGTAGACATGTCCCTGCACTAAACACTATTATCATATATCCATTTGGAGGATGCCACACTTTTTTCTTTTGGTTTGGGAACTATATCCCAAACATCATTCTTCATTATTCACTGGTACTCCTCAGTTAATGCCTCTACCCACTCCTTTTTATGAGAAGCCTCTTCATAACTAGTGGGTTCTTGATCTACAAGATCACACCTCAAAGCCATATAGTTGGAAAATGACTTTGGTTTCTTGCTCACTCTGGTGGAGCCTTCAGGAGCTCCATACTTTTCTGCTCCTAGTATAATATCTCTTGCCCATGCTGGATTTCTCTTTCTTGATATGTTCATGTTAGGGGGTTCTTGAGGTTCTATAATGTCATGGTCTTCAGGTGTTACATCTTCAGGAATGGGTATAGTCTCTGCAATTCTGGAAGGTGCATCTTCTTCATATACTTCTTCATATTGGCACTTCCTAGATCTCTCGAGAGCTG
The DNA here is from genome assembly GCA_027924585.1 of Larix kaempferi. Taxonomy (NCBI): domain Eukaryota; kingdom Viridiplantae; phylum Streptophyta; class Pinopsida; order Pinales; family Pinaceae; genus Larix; species Larix kaempferi. The sequence goes on along the minus strand of BSBM01000289.1, from coordinate 8,752,291 downwards.
CTTTTTCATCAACTGTTACATCCCTACTTATTTCCATATGTTGGGATGTAAATTCTGAATGCTTTGAATGCTTCACAATATCCAACAAATATTCCTTTCTTCCTAGAAAGATCCAGCTTGGTCCTCTTTTCTTTTGGAATGTGAATGTATACCGGGCATCCAAATATCTTGAGGTGACTTACCTCAGGTCTCTTTCCTGTGAACACTTCTTTTGGGGTTTTGAAATCAAGAGCACTGTGAGATAGTCTATTATGCACATATACTGTTGTCCTAACTGCTTCAGCCCATAGATACATAGGTAGGTCTTGATCATGTATCATTGTCTTTACTGCTTCCATAATAGTTCTATTCTTTCTTTCTGCAACACCATTTTGTTGAGGATTGTAGGGAGTGGTTAGTTTCCTCTTGATTCCAGCTTCTTTACAAAAGTCTTCAAAATCCTTTGAAGTATATTCTCCGCCATTATCTGTCCAGAGTATTTTGATCTTCTTTTCTGAATGATTTTCTATCAAGGATTTGAACTCCTTGAACTTTCCAAAGACCTCATTCTTTCCTTTTAGGAAGTATATCCAAGTCTTTCTTGAATAGTCATCAATAAATATAAGGTAGTATTCATATCCACTCAAGGATGTGGAGGGAATTGGTCCACATACATCTGAATGAATCAATTCCAAGGTACTCTTAGTCTTCGTTTCACTCTTTGGAAATGGGTTCTTGATATTCTTCCCTTTTGCACATCCTTTGCATGTGCCATCATGATCAATCTTTAAGTCTGGTAGTCCTATACCTACCTTGCTCACATGAGGTAGTGCTTTGTAGTTAATGTGAGCAAGCCTCCTGTTAATGCTGAAATTGTTTTCATTTTTATGTGTTTCTTTTAGAATTATTTGAACTTTATTTTCCTTTGTTTATCCATAATTTTGATTATATTTTCAATTTTTATTATTTTTTTATTGTTTTATTTTCTTGTCTAAAGTCTTTCAAATGGCTTATGCAACATGATATTTCTCTCAAAGTCTTCAATTATACCTATTTAACTTCATTATAAAGTTTATAAACAAGATCTAACCTTTATCCAAAGTATATTTGTCAAATTGGTTATGTTAAAAGATTCTTGCAGCACAAAGTTCAAAATAGACCCCTAGTGCGCTGTAGAAATCCAATATTATGAAAGATCATGGTTATTCATGCTGAGTGGTGGTTTGTTACGAGTTATGATGACTAGGCTGAAACACACGTTTGAAGAATGATGATTGTTGTAAGGCCTTCTACATTTCATCATTGAGAGAGATCGGGGTTCGAAATGCCATGAGTCCGGATTTGGGAATCGTGAGATACAAAATTGAAGACACCTGTAGTTGAATACAGTTAGTTCTAGATATTTGAACATTTGTCAGCATTGTGTTTCTAAGAAGCTTGATTGACAGACTTTCAGTCTTAAGATGGGAAAAAGTGGCAAGATTAACAGGTTTGAACCGGCAGACACGAAATGGGCTGCGAAATTCCCAAAATGTGCAGAGTTGTTTAAAGCAGCTGGATGGTTTGATTTCTTTGAGAAAATAATTGGGTTCAATGAAGAAGTTACAATTCATTTTGCAAAGAATCTGACCGATGATACTAATGAGTTCAATACCCTAAAATTTCAGCTCACGGAAGCCCTAATTTCTGAAACTACTGGTCTCGCCATGGATGGGGAATTATGGTTCAAAAAAGTTCCTTTTGAGTTTGACCCGAATCTTTTCTTGCTACCAGATAATGAAACACTAAATTGGATAAATGGAGTTCATATATCGAATTTTCAACTAGAATGGAGGGATGTGCTTGGCATCATACAAACCTACATTACATGTGAGGACAGGTTCTTGATGGTTTTTCAATACCACGTTAGGTTTTTGATGCATCTTAAATTGCACTGTAAGATGAATTTGCCCTTCTTCTTGTACAAGAGCATCCAAAAAATGTCAAATAGGGTTAAAGCTCATCCTGAGCATATAAGGCAATCAATATTTCATCATGGTCTAATAAAGTTGATCATCCAGACAGTATTACAGAAGGAAAACAAGAACTGGGATCATTTTATATACTGGTCTAGATTTATTTCTGAGCAGGGGGAGCGTACAGACAAGGAAATGCCTAAAAAGAAAAGTAAAAAGGATAAGAAGAAGCCTCTGTCACAGGAAAAACTTAAAGGTCCCGAAAAAGAGGAACAGGTTAATGCATTTGAAGAAGAGAAAGAACACTGTCAAGAAGATCAAGAAATGGAGAAGACAATTAGTCTTACTGCTGAACAGGTTCAAAGTCCAATCACACCAAAGCAGAGTATAATTGAAAACTTAGTTTCACAGTCTTCTGCAGAAAATACAAAGAATGAAAGTTTGCAGATTATAGACTTCGAAGCAGATGCAAACCTCCTCATGCAGTTAAAAAAGATCAACTTGGAAGTTCAGAACAAGATCAACTACAAAAAATAATATGGAAAAAGCTTCAGGTTCTAATCAGAAGACAGAAGAGATAAATTTAATCCAAAGTTCTTCAAGTGATGAGGGTGAAGAGGAGAAAATTAAATCAAGTTCTCAGCAGAACCATATGAGCATACAGCAGGATTGTACAATGGTAGAAGAAGCATATGAAGAAGTTAACAAAGTTGAAGAAGAAGAAATTATTCTCAAAATGGAACAAGATGAATTGGCAATTGCAGAAAGAATAACAAAATATAAATATGAAGAAGATTCAATCTTCAGAAAACTGGATATCCCATCTTTTACGTCTCAGGACCCTACTTTGCCAGGAGAGGTAAACATATATTCAGAGGTTGAAAGTTTCAGAAAGGTGTAGGAGCAACATCAAGCAGAAATATTGTTTCTAAATGAGTCAAATGACAGGCTTACAAAGACCAATAAACGTTTGAGAGAAGACTTAGGAGAAGTTAATGCTCATTATCAAAATCTGATCGTTGTGGCCAAAAAAGCTCTGAAGAGGAAAGAGGAAGCAGAGGCTCAACCTGATGACTTAACCAGGCAGGTGCAGAATTTAAATGAGAAGAACCAGCTTCTATTGAAGAAAATCAAAGATTTGGAAGCTGAATAGCCTCAACATAACAAAAGGTCTCATGCACTAGAAGAAATTGCCATGTTAGTGGAAGCTACAAGAAAGGCTTCTTAGTGCCTAGTTTATTAATGCATTTGCATTTTTGTATTAAATATGTAATTGTTAATAGTTAAGTTTTTAGAAAAGACTCGAAGTTATCTTAACTACTTTATGTAATTGTTTTTGAGACCTAAGCCTAAAGTAGTTACAAACTACTCTTTTTTAAAATGGATAAACGAGAGTAAAGGAGAATGTAGAAGGGTTCGATTTTTTGGTTTCAAGAAGCAATATACAGTGATGATATTGAAGCTTACAAGACTCTCATGTAAGTCCTGAAGACTAAGTTTAATACATATGTGATATAAACCATTTTATCTTATTTTGATTGAGTTTTTGTCTCTGATCAGTTTGGTCATTCAACGTATGAATTCATTTTCTGTTTTAAGTTTTAATTCAGTGAATGCTTATGTGTTGAAGATAAAAACCAGTATGTATAAATTGTGAATGTAATTGTTTATATTTACCCTGTTGAGATTTATGATTTCAGTTCTTCAATGCATTACATGATTTAGTATTTGTACTATTTTGATTTTCTTTAATTTTCTTGAAATTGAAACCTTCAAGCCAATAAACTACAAAAACAAAACCCTATTTCATGCTTGTATTGTTGAGATTATGTTAGCTTGCTCCTTTGTAGTCTAGGATCAATTTCTAGCACAAACACCTCCTATGCCATAGCTCATTTGGGCTAGTGGCTTCATGTACAAGGGCAGCTTCTGGATGGCCCATGAGTTTGTATAGACCTCCTTCCTCTTCACCAATAACAATTGCATCCTCAATTGATTTTCCTTTGGACCACATGAGTACTTTCCCATATATGAGTGCAACCCTATAGCCTTTCTTATCTAAAGCTGAGATAGAGAGTAAGTTCTTCTTCAAACCTGGTACATATAAGATCTCCTTCATCTTCAATGGGGTTCCAGAATCAAGCTTGTAACTTGCTTCACCAACTCCTTTGATAGGATATTGATAGTCATCTCCTAGGGATACCTTCTGTGGAGAGGTCTTCTCTTCAAGTTTTGAAAGAGTCTTTTTTTGACCTATCATGTGCTTTTAAGCACCACTATCAATAAGCCATGTATCTTCTCCAGGTGTCACAAACCCAGAGAGTGCAGAGAATAGAACATACTCTTCTGCATCTTCTTCTTCTATTCTAGCTCTCTTCTTTTGAGGTCTTTCCTCCTCTTCTTCTTCTTCTTCACTATCATCTTCTGTTAGATGTGCTTGATGTCTTTTATGATGGAAACCCTTCTTTTTCTTTGAGGGATACTCCCTAGCAATGTGTCCTATTTTGTGACAATTGAAACATTGGAATGATGAGAAATCTCTTCCTGAGTTAGCTCCTCTTTTCTTTTGAAACCTTTGTGGAGGTTGAGACTCCTTGTGGCTTCCTTTCTTGAGGTTGGGTTGGCTTCTTCTTCTTTTGGTATGGGTGGCTAATGCTTGATCATCTTTTTTGAGCAAGGCTTCTCTATTGGCTACCCTAGCTTCTTCTTGAATGCAATCCTCCCATACCACATCAAACTTCATAGTTTCTTTTCTGGCACACATGGTTTGGATGAATGACTCCCAAGGTCTAGTGAGACCATTTAGAGAAGTCATGACTAGTTCATCTTCATCAAGGGTATCTCCAATAGCATCTAGTTGTTCCTTGAACTGGGAAACCCTTGAGAAATAATCTTGAATAGATTCTCCTTTATTCATATTAGTGCTCTTCAATTGAGCTCTCAAGTTCATCTTCCTGTTGATGTTCTTTCCTTCATACATTCTGGAAAGGGCATCATACATTTCCTTTGGGGTCTTCTTGGATGCCACTTGGGGAATCAAGTGGTCCTTGATAGAATTAGAAATGATTCTCTTTGCCCTAATCAAGTCCTTCCTATACTTCTCTTTGGCTTCATCTTCCTCAGGTTCTGCAGCCTCATCTTTGATATATTGAACAAGCTCATTCTCTTCAAGAATGAGACCAATCATAAATTTCCATGCCCAGAAATTCTCTATACCCTCTAACTTGTCTTCAAGCTTAGTGCTTGGAGCCATCTTATCCAGGGGGTCACAGAGATTGAAGTTTCTCAAGAGATAGAATAACACTTACCAGGAGATGAGCTTGATTGAATTGAGAATACTGGTGTGTTCTGCTTCTGGAAACTTCAACTTTTCACCTTTTAGATCTGCAATAGAATTTTTGGTTTTCTGGTCTTCACTTTTCTGGTTTACTAGTGCATAGGTTCGCAGCTTTTCTAGTTCACTGGTGCACAGGTGCGCACTTTTCTGGTTTACTGGTTTCTACAATTCTGGTCCAAAACCCAAACTAGGGTTTGACTTTCCCGGAGTTCTACCCACTCAAAAAGTTTGATCTAGGGCTCAAAACTTCGATTTTGAGGAGGGCTATCTAGCCATGCAATCAGATTCCAAAAATTCCAACTTTTGTAGAAACCCTATTTTTCACCGGAGGAGGAGAGAGAGGTAATTTCACCTTGTGAAAGATGTCCTATTCAGGCTAGCTCTGATACCATGTTAAGTTTAGCATAATTTCACAAGCAATATCACTGAAAGAAACACAATCACAAGATAGACAAAGATTTACCCTGGGAAACCCTCATGGGGTAGAAAACCCAGCAAATCTTTCCTCAATATAGATAATCAACCCAATACAAGATGTAGTCCTCAAAAAGAGCTCATTCTCCTCCTATGCAGACCTCTCTCTCTCTCCTATGTGCAATACGCAAGTGAGTGAATGAATGGTATAAATGAGGAACACACCTCCTCTATTTATACTTGTGTTCTAGCTGACTTTTCACCCTAATGGGGGCCGACCTCTCCTAAGAGAGTCTAATAACCCCTAAACAGCTAATTCAGGGCCGACCTCACATGGGAGATCTAATAAACCTAGTTACCACACTCTCTCGGAGGAATAAACATCTCCGGATATACAATAGGGTCTCCTCGGAGGAATGGAACATCTCCAGAATAACAAAGTACAAATATAATAATTTTAGAAGTTACAATATTTCAACATGACACTAATTATGACATGTACATGCCATGTGGAACCCTGTGGGTGTGCCACGTGGCCCCCTTTTTTCATGTTTTACACCATTTTTTAACCTTTTTTTCCAAAATTTCCAAACTCAATAAATTTCACACCCGGAGGTCGTTTCACGCGAAATAAATGTTGTCGGAAAGATCCCGACGAGCTCTACGCATATGTAAGATTATGTGCATATTTTTAATACTTTCATTTTGATCGATATTGGAGATCCTCTTGGATCAAACCTTCCCATTGGGAAGCTTTTGGGACACCAAAAGCATGGGATCATTCAAAAAACAGGTGAGGGTACAGATCCATCACTCTTCCGGTCTCTAGCCACCATTCTTTGCTTGTATGCATTCCTTTAATCCCCACACGAAGATATTCCATGTCACCTCTTCATGAAGATCTGACCTTCTTATCAAGTATAACATCTTCATGAAGTTCATTGAGATATTCAGGAGCAAACTCATCATATATATATATATATATAGTGTATTTCTTTTGTTTTAAATCAAATCTGTACTTCCGTTTTTTTTTTCATCGTTTTAATAATATAAAATTTGTTTATATTTTGTATATATGTATATATTTTAGGGCTTTGTTCTATAATTTTTTTTGTTTTTTTTTTATATAGTGTAAAAAAAAACAAATTTCTTTTATAATATTACAATACTTATTTTCATTTTAATAATATATATATATATATATATATATATATATATATAATAAAAAATAGTTGATATATGCTCCCCTTTTTTTTAATTTAATTTAAATTGAACTTAGAAGATTTTTTTTTTCATATATATAATTTTTGTTTATATATATATATAAAATTATTTTATTTTTTTTCTAAAAATCTTCTTGTTATATATATAGATAAAATATTTAACCCTACTTTGTTCCATTCCGACATCTGTTCCATTTTTTTTCAAGTTTTATGTTTATTATATATATACATATTTCTTATTACAATTGCAACAATAACATAATATGAGTATTAGTAGGAATCCTTATGACATTTATTGTATTTCTACCGACAGGTTTTCATTAACTCGTAACTATTTTCCCTTTTGCCTTGCAGGTCTAAAGCTTCTGCTACCGTAAATAACTTGCAGTAATTACTTGCATATGAGTTGTAGTTAGCCCTCTGGTTCCAGATTTGGAAACATGGCTCCGATACCATCTGTAAGACCCCGGTCCTAATGTTCTGAGTTTTTAATAGCAAAACCATGTTTACTATGTATTACACTGTTTCACATTTCTATTTGTTTCTGTTTTCATTTCTATTTTCTATGTTTTCATTTCTATTTTCTGGCTGTAAAAATATAACATTTACATTTACAGTTTTGAACAATATAATTACAGTTTTTTTTTTACTTCTAACCATTTCTGTTTGTGCAGGTGTAACAACATATCATATTTCTTAACTGGAAGTAAAATTTTAAACAGAGTTAAAAAAATGGATTATATACCTGATTGAAAATTACCTGTAGGTAGCTAGTAGATCCACCCTTGTTGTTGTCCCCGTTTGCTGTTTCCCTTTGCTTTTCCCTGCAACCAAAAATTGCCCCAAAACTCTGAAAACTCAACCAGCCCAAAACAATTTTGCCACCCTGCCAACTGGCGAGGTCTCGTCGACCACCCAGCTCCAGAGGTACCCCTTTGGACCCCCAAGTCCAAACCGAGTACAAGCCAACCTGCTCTCCCATTTGAATTATCTCCAACAAAACCTCCCTTTCAACTCTGCTCTGAAAATCCCATGTCTGCTCTCCAAACTTCTCCCAAAATCACTAAGGCAAAGATCCGCTCTTCTTCCTCCCTTTTCCAACTTATCCCCCTGTTTGCCGACTCTTCCTCCCCATTACTACCCCTATCCTCATCATAAATTCCTCAACCCCCATGTTAGTCCTCGAGCTCTCAACTTGGACTCTTATTAATCATTAAATAATATATTCATGGACTTTATAACTCAATTTTCTCAATTAAAAAACTAATAAATCATTATTCCTAGTCAACATCCAATTGCTCATATTAATCACTTAATTAGTTACTTAATACTAATTGTCAGTTGATTAATTAATAATAACCTAATCATCTAATTAATGATTTAACATACTTCCATTTTGTTAATTACCCTCTAATTTTACATTCAACTAATTTAATTTATTAATTACCAATAATAATCCTGTGTTCTAATTAATCTTAAGCATGATCCTTATAAAACTAATGATTTATAACTAATTCTTATACATACTTCTTAATTAATCATCTAACCTTGCAATTAATATTTACTTATCAAATTAATACTACTTAATTTTACATTACAATAATCATTTAACCATTTTAACCCTTAGTATTTACTAAACAACTCATTAGCATTCGATTAATCATTACTAACCAGATTGCATTATTTACTACCTAATTTAACCATAACTTGTTTATTAATCAGCAATAATTAATCATTAATGTACAATAATTATCATTAATCAACATTAATAACCTTAATTGACAGTAATTAACATTAATCTACATTGTTAGCCTTAATCATCATTATTAACTTTAATCGACATTATTAACATTGATCAACAATAGTTAATTACTAAATGACAATAATTAACATCATTATTCAACAATATTTTACACAATTTATAAATATGTAGGCGAGTTATGTAAGCGTAGCTACTACTTACATACCTCGCGTAAGTACACTAACAATAATAATTCATACACACCGATCATAATCAGGAAACTTATTGTTTACTAACACATGTTTCAACATAGTTTGCAAGGTACAATCCTTTAACTAACTGAAATCTTATTAGTTACGACAATTCATACATTTCTGAGTTACGACACATAATCAATCAAGGTCTTTACACACATATAGTTAGATCTTGTTTTCACCCCTACTTCACGCTACACCTATCTACCTACATCATCACTAACTTCCACATCCTATCCTGTCCTCTGCTGGACTACCCTGAAATGTCAAGTCATGACCGGTTCCAGCTAGAACTCGTAAGTGGAACTGTCGACTACATCGACCAAGCTTCCCTAGCAGGCAACCACCAGTCATCATCACACACCTTGGGGAGCGCGCCGTAGTACAGCGCTCCCATGACTTTGGGTTTCGGGGATAAATGGTTGGTAAAGCCTCCACCCCCCTAATGGAACAAGGGACTATGTCTACCCGACATAACAACAGCGGTGCACTTGTACTCGGTCTGTCATCGTATAACCAATCTGGGCGGTTGAGTTTCCTGAAACCCTACCCCACCCATGTCATAATATTCATCATAATAATAATCATGCAAAAGTAAATAATGCATCACTCGCATATCGTTTATCTTTCGAAGTCCATGTCCCCGAGGCTCCCCCACCTCGTAGGATCCAGCTATCACTTAGCCGTTTTAACCTGTAAGTCAGTCCTCGACATACAATATAGAATATCGTGCATAAATCCTCAACATGTACACATACATTTCATCATAACATAACAACAACAAACTCATTTATTTGCCATGCACCTGGCATAACATTCATTTATTCAACATATAACTGTAACGGTATCCACGTACCCATCATTCAATAATTTGCATATATGAGACACATTTAACACATGATACATATCTAAACATGACTACCGATCATAATACTAACATCACACACACACACACAGACACACACACACACACACACACACACATATATATATATATCGGCAAAATAATAGAAGCATATGTCCACAGTGTCGTCAAATTGACGAAGTCTCACAATCAAACAAATACAACATATAATAGTAGTTCAGGTAGTAATGTCAAAACGGGGCGTTACACTATCTGAAATGAGAACTCAGAATATCAAAACATCTAGGAAGATTCCTATTTGAAATAAGAATTCAAAATATCAGTAAAAAAAAACTTATAAAAAAAGTTGCCCAGAGAAAGGGTAGATCATTCTTTCCATTCAGGGACTTTGTGAAAGTGTTAGTGTCTCACAATGTTCTAAAAACTTAAACATCTATCGTCCACATTGCAAATCATCATAAAATAGTTAAACATCTATTGTCCACGTTGTAAATTATCATTTTATTTTATTTGATAATTGTTTGTAATGATTGTTGATAATAGGTGTTTGTAATATTTTCCTATAGTGAGCACTTGATAATTGTTTCATGTGTTTGTAATGTTCCATATAGATGTAACTATGTGGAACTATACTTGATAATAAAATTTTAAATTAATGACATCAATAACAACCAACAAATAAGATATTTATAGGAATTGTTTTAGTTGTTTCCTATGTTTATAGATAATATATTTAAGAATGGATATTTATAAAAGTTATCTGTAGTTGTTTCCTATGTTTGTAGCTAACATATCTCTATTAGTGGTGGATGGAAACCAACAAATAAGATATTTATAAGAGTTATTTTAGTTGTTTCCTATTTTTATAGATAATATATTTAAGAATGGATATTTATAGAAGTTATTTGTAGTTGTTTCCTATGTTTGTAGCTAACATATATCTATTAGTGGTGGATGGAGAACACCCATAGGCATCGCTCTCCAAGTTAATCAACAATTAGAATGGGTATTTAATAAAAAATAGTTGTTTCCTATGTTTGTAGTTAACACATCTCTATTAGTAGTAGAAGGAGGACACCCATAGGTATTTCTCTCCAAGCTTACCAACAATTAAGAATGGAGAACACCTATAGATATTTCTCTCTAGCTTGGAATTAGAGAGAAGGTGATATATCTAAGCTAGAAAGCAATACCTATTAGTGTTCTCCATCTCCCACTAATGTGATGTGTTAGTAGGATAATTCATTATATCAAAAATAATTTTACTTTCTTTTTACCTTGATTATCAAGGCTCTAATTGGGGTCAGAGGGAAGGGCTAAACAAATGGGTTGTGAAACCCAATGATCACAAAAAAATAGGTTTTTCATTTCACATGTTGTGAATGAGCTATGATCTTCTACAAATCTTGATTGTAGTTGTCACATTTTCTAGGTAAATGTTGATTGTGATACTAGTAGGAAAATTTAATACATCAAAATTATTTTACCTTCTTTCTAGCAGGTCCCAGGTCCTAGTAGGTGCCAATTGGGCACCAACTAGTAGGATAATTACTATATCAAAATTGATTTTACCTTCCTTTTAGTAGGTCCTAAAATACTCAATTGGGTAATTTACTATATTAAAATTAATTTTACCTTCTTTCTAGCAAGTCCCAATAGACCCCATTTGGGATTCGACTAGTATGATAATTTACTATATCAAAATTAATTTTACCTTCTTTCTACCAGGTCCCAGCAGGCCCCAATTGGGATCTGTCTTTGACCGCATAGGGGATGGCTAAACCACATAGGGGAAGGATAAACAATTGGCTTGTGATCACCAAAATGCAAAATAAAGTAAAAGCTACCGCACTTTACAATCTTGATTGCAGTTGTTGCATTTTATAGTTAGATGTGGATTGTGATGCCGATGATGATTTAGATGCATGGTTAATATTGAATCTAATTCCAACTGCTGAGTTGTATGTCTAATACATTTTCCACACGAATCTAGCAAGAAGTCTAGTTGTTAGTGGCTATACGATTAGTTCCTCTAAATATACAAACTTGTGATAACTCCCAATGATCTTGATTGCAGTTGTCACATTTTCTAGGTAAATGTGGATTGTAATATTGTTGATGCTTGAATCTCTGACTTGGTTAAATCTTGAATCTAATTCCTACTCTAGACTTATATGTCTGAGACGTTTTCCACCAAAATCTAGCAAGAATTCTAGAGTTGTTAATGGTTATACAATATGTCCCTATAAATATACAAAATTGTGATAAATACCAACAAATATAATCTCCGGTAAACCATGTAGCATGTTCTTACCTTAACACAAATATATTTGCATCACCTCATGATAGGATTCTTTGGGAAGAGCTTCCAACTCGCTCTGACGTAAAAATATGTTAATGGATTATGGTAGATTGTATATGTGAGCTAGAATGGCCACATGGAGTGATGTCAAAAGATGTTAATGGAGAATGGCCACATGGAGTGATGTCAAAAGATGTTAATGGATTATGGTAGATTGTATATGTGAGCCAGAATGGCCACATGGAGTGATGTCAAAAGATGTTAATGGATTATGGTAGATTGTATATATATAAGAGCTACGAGGTGCCAATGTCTCCATGTTTCCACCTGCATACAGTTGTGGGAAATATGTATTTGCGGGAGGCATTGGGCAATTGATGGAGGTCAAGATGAATGAATTAGTTGAGAAGCAATCGTCCTATTGTCAATTTGATCATAAAGCCACGTAGCCTAGTGAAAAAATATGGTTTGTATCAAACATATTGTGACAATCTGTGTTTAAAATTGTATTGACCTTCTTCCTCCTCCAGTGCCACAACATCTATCACTCAATCTATACTTTGTATACATTAATTATGTAGGCACCATGATTAATAAAAAGATAATGAGTCAAAATTTTGAATAAGTTTGATCACATTAATGATTAATAAAGTTTTGCATAATAGGGAAGATGTGATTAATAATGTTAATATCATTTTTCTTAACACCCACACTATTTAAAATTGAAGTGAAATAATTAGTTGTATTTATATTTATATTTATTATTTAATATAAAATAACTAATTAAATATATTTATTTAATATTCTTTTCTTTTTTAACTTGAAAATCTATAATCTTATATATAAGAATCATAACCAGAGTTTGAATTGATTCGGACAACGATGTCCATTCTGATCCATATAAATTTTCAAATTAAAAAAACAATTTTTCATCATTATTTTAAATAATTAATTAATAAACAACCATTTTATAAATGAGATAGCCAAACTTTCTTTACCAAAATGAATGGTTTGAAATATCCAGTCCTTTTCCCAATTGACCTAAAATATGACATCATGAATTTTAAGCCTCATTGCACCATTAATTTTCTAACATTAACCTGCAACTTCAACAAACCCACCATTGATCTTGCATAGTTCTCAATGACGAAAACCAAATTTAGGCATTACAGTCAGTATCCTAGTGACGTATAAATCAAAGAGGGACCCCATTGTCCGTGTTATTAATGGATTGATACATAATCTATTGCATGTTACCTGCACTAGGAAAATTAATGTAGCCATGTGCTCGACATTGAAGTCAACACCCACATGCCACTAGATGTGTTATCGAATTTCCATAATCATTTTAAAACAGCAAAATCCATTGAAAATTGGCTTCGGTGCCAGAACGACGAGGAAGGCTAAGTGCAGTATAGATTGCTAATACCATCTCACCAACAATAAATACCACAACATTTCATGATGATACAAGCACGTCGTCGATGCATGAGGGATTCCTAAGGAAAGCGTCATCACCCTTTGCCCAACCAACATTCAACAAACTCGCAAAATTTTAAAAATGAGATTAATCCTTTTTTTTGAACTTTAGGCCACCCTTTGCAAAATGGAAAAATTAAATCCCAAAGACCATGAAATAATTCACTTGGGCGATTTATATATGTCCCCCGTTAGGGACATAATAATATATGCCATATATATTATATTAGATAATATAATTTATATATAACGTATATTATATTTATTATGTCCCCGATGAGATATATATATATATATATATATATATATATATATATATATATATATATATATATATATTTAACGCAAGTGGATTAATATGTCTCGACGAGGTTTAATTTCTGTATTTGCTAAGCATTGAGCGTAAGTTTTAAAAAGTATTAAATTTATTTTTTTTATTATGCAATTTTGTTGAAATGTAACTGGCCAAGAGTACATGATGTAAGCTTTGGGATTCCCTTCCCAGGCATTAGCGATGCGCTTCCGTCAGTACATATTTATTGGTTGAATGGTGTATATTTGGCTTAGCTCGTACTGAGGCACCCAACACGTGGGATAAGCTCTAACTAAAACACCCCCCTTTCCGACATTTTAGCTTAAGTTCTTGTCACGTATTTCATTTAATTTCCAGCAAGTAATTTCATTTATTCTCTCGTGATGATTTCAAAACTTTAACAACATTCAACTATTGGCATCTTGAAGTTTTAGCATGTTTTAAATTGACCTAGATCCTCCAAATAACAATTTGAACTATATAAATATTAGATTTCCCAATTTTGTTGGTGACCGGATTTGGTGATGCAGGGGCATTTTGGTCGTCGCATAGTCTTCTCCGGCACTAAGTCTTTACTTAAACCCTGTTATCTCTAGGGTTGTATTCTAGATTTACTTTAGAATTTTCGACTTTACCTAGTTACCATTCATAATTTCACCCTAGCCTCTCTTTGAATTTCTCATTTTCATTATCCCAAGTTTTACCCTAGTTTTTTTTTATCAAATGTTTCATTTATTAAAACCAAAATAAGGCTCATTTGTCATTTGATTTTCAAATTTTTTTATTTCTTACCATGATTAATGTTGTCATACTTGAAACATTAGCAGTTTTCATTTCATATGGTTTACAACTATATACTGGCAGCATATGAAAAATATCAAAAGGAATGATGCTGCTAGTATCGATTTTTGCAATAAGGACAAATGGCAAGGTTTTGGTACTAATGTTTTAATTGACACTACTCTTTCATTAAATCATAAACAACAATTGTGAAGTCGTGTCATCCTATGAGTGTGAATCACTCATCTCAATGTTGTAACCATGGTGATCGACATCATCACAAATCATGAACATGAAGTATTGGTTTTCACACTAACCCTGTAGTGTGTTCCTTTCTTCGGGCATATGTTTTATGAAATTGAACATGCATTTAGGGTAGCAGGGATGAATTGGATGAAAATTCATGCACCATGACGAAAATCAAGAAGCCTAGTGGATTAATATGCACACTTGAACCAGATAATTTACACTGGGTTCATCAGTTTCCAAGATTTGCGAGCATGATGAGAGATGCAGGTTGGTTTCCTTTCTGTGAGAGATTGCAGGGCCACAATCTACAAGTAACCAAAGCTTTTGTTAAAAATTACAAAGATGCAGTTGTGCATTTTGAAGATTTATAGGTTAGGGTTGATGAAGATTCTATTGCAGAAGCTATTGGAGTGCCATCACAGGGTGAAAAGTGGTTCAAACATCAGTCTTTTGAGGCTGATTATAGTAAGTTCATGTTGCGCGGGTTTGAAGAATTAAGCTGGAAGAATGGTATACATATAAGTAAATTTAAATCGGTTTGGAGGACTCCATTAGAGATGATTCAAAATTATATAACCTGTGGGTATCGTTATGATAGAATGCTTAGGTGTCATTTACGATTTCTGATGCATCTTAATGGAGATTTGAAGCTTAATTTGCCATTTTATTTGTTTAAAAGTTTGCAAAAGATGGTTTCCTGGGTTCAAGGTCATCGAGAACATACTGCCCATTCTCTTTTTCATCAAGGGTTGATAAAGTTGTTGATAGTTTTTCAGTTGAATAAGAATGGGCGAACTTGGGACCATTTCCTTCTTGAGTCAGGGTTTGAAGCAGAGAAACAAAATCCTTGTAAAGATAAGGGAAAATGAAACGAATCTAAAAGTTCAGGTAAGCAAATGAAGGGCGCAATGGAACCAGCAAATGAACATGTCAAAGAGCTCGCAGAGGATTTTACTGTTGTGAATGATGAACTTTCAGAAGTATCTGTTACCAGGACTATTGTAAAAAATACAAGTTTGGAAGAGGAAGAACAAGGTGAAACCCTAAAGGCAAAAGATGTGGAACCAAGTTTGAAGCCAAGGACCCAATTGAGAAGCAAATTGGAAGCAGAGATAAAGGTTGTACATAACCCTGTAAAGAGCAGCGAGCTTGTGGTCATTAAAGATTCTCTCAATGAAGAAGACATACAGGTAGCAAACGAAGAACAATTTTCAGTAGATGAGAATTTATAGAGCTTCAAGGAAGTGCAAGGCATATACCTGAGTCTTTCTGTACAGGTAAACAAAACAATTATGGGAATGAAATTGGTTCAGGTTCAAAGGATTTGCAATTGGATGAAACCCTTATGGATTTAGAACAGGCCGAGATAGTATCATAATTAGATCAAACCAAGAAATCTTTACAATCTTACAAAGAATAGAACAAATATCTTCAAGACATAAATGAAAATTTAATGTCTGTTAATAAAAGATTGCGAGAAGATTTGGAAGAGAAAGAGGTGGATTATCAGAAGCTCATCCTCATATCCAAAGAAATTTTGAGAAAGAAAAGAGAAATCCAGAAGCAGTATGAACAGGTGTTGAGCCAGAATAGAGAATTTCAAAGTCAATAGCAAAACAAGGATGCAGAATACTCCATGTTACAGAAAAGATCCCAAGTTCTAAGTGATATGACTGTTTTAGCTGAAGCTTCTAAAAGTCTTTGATTTATTAAAATCCCATGTTATTTTTGTTGATAGATAATTAAGATTCGACAGCAAGCAATAGATAGGGTTGTTTTATTTTTGTTACAGCTGTCGACTTTAAGGTTTGAGTTGACCTTTAAGTTAGTTTGATAGAAACAAATTTACTATTTTAAGGTGGTCGAGATCCATGAAATGGGGATCTTAAAACTGTTTCAAATTTTGAAGGTTATTGTATATAATAGACATTAGTGTGATATGTAAAGAGGTTGGAACAACTTATGGAGATCATATTTTTGTAACAAATTGCAGGCATGTATACATCTTGTATTTCTTAATATGAAATGACTGCTTTGAAATGATTATGATCAAATGAGCCAATGTTTTGCTTTAATAATTGAATTACATGCTATTCATGAGTTTGTTCTGTGTATGGTCCCATTTATCTATGCCAGAATTCTTATGATGCACATGAAATTAGCTTTAAATACCTGATGCAGAACTTGACTTGTTTCTTTTGTAAATTCATGCTCGTAGCCTTTTCTGTTATTGTACTTTACAGTGATATACCTCCTGTAGTTTTGTCTTCTATCCTAGCTTGATTTCTGTAATGATTGCTTACCTACCATCAACCATCATTATTATAAAATAATATTCCTAAAACTAGGGTTAGGGTTTGGCCGACACTCCCGAGTTCTCAAGTTCTCTCAAACAAACAAACATTAAATGTATATTTATGCTTTGGTTATGCTATCCTCACCTTGACTCATTCTCCCGATGACGAACCATGATTAAGGTTTGAAACGTCGACTTTTCACAATGGGTACTGTGTTATCCCTGAATTCTTCACTAATAATATTCCTAGTTATCCTTTAACTAATATCAATATTTCTCTAGGATTGAACCTTAGTAGTCTAGGTCCAACTCTAGTGATAACATCTTCTGGCTCTGATTGGGGATAAAGCTCTCCTTGTGAGGCTTTAAGAACATCTTTACATGTGCCTTCTGAAACCTGCTAGAATCATATTTTTGTCTTATTGGGATGGAGTCTTATTTGCAAAACTGTAAAGATATATACAATGAGTATGTACACTGCCCTTATGCAACTCAGTATGTGTGAAAATGTTTTAAAAATCGTCCATTCACTGGACCTGCAACTTCCTCACCATTCAAGTTCTGTAGGACAAAGGTATTGTTTCCCAAGATCTTAACCACTGTAAAAGGTCCTAGCCATAAATTATCGAACTTTCCATGCTTACCTTTGTCTTCATTCCGTGCATCCCACCTGAGAACCAAGTCACCGACTGCAAATACATCCTTTTTTATCTTTTTATCAAAACTTTCCTTTACCTTTTTTCTGTGCATTTCATCTTTTTTCAGAATGACTTCTCTCCCCTGCTGCAATTGGATTATCTAAAACACTCTTCTTCTTATTTCATCAGGTTCTTCTTCAGTTTCCTGCAAAAAATTGATTACTGGGGAAACTATTTGAACATGAAACAATGCATCAACTCCATATACCAACTGAAAAGGGGATGTCCCAATTGATTTCTTTATGGTTACCCTATCAACCCAGAGAGTAAATTTTAATTTGGTGTCCCAACTCTTTTTATTTTCCAATAACATCTTCTTAATACTATTCACAATACTTTTATTACTAGATTTTGCTAATCCATTACCTTGTGGGTAATAAGGTGTGGACTGTTTCAAGCTAATGTTATTTTCTTCACAAAATTTCACCATATTTTTGGATTTAAAAGCTGGGGCATTGTCAGTTATAGCTTCCTAGGACATCCAAATTTGTTGAGAATATTATCCTACAGGAAACTCATAATAATTTGAGTTGTTGCTCTTCTTGTAGGAATTACCTCCACCCATTTAGTAAAGAAGTCAGTAGCAGTTAAAATCCATTTATGTTGACCATTAGAAGTAGGATGAATCTCTCCTATAAAGTCTATACCCCATTGTTGAAATGGAACATTTACTGCTATGGGCTTTAAAGGTAAAGGTTGTAACTTGTGTTTACCTGCAAACTTTTGGTACTCCATACAGGGTATGACCTGATGATACACATCTGTGAAAAGAGAAGGCCAATAGTAGCCTTCTCTCAAGATTTTAAATTCAGTGGCTTTCCAGTATTTGTGTCCCCCACAAACACCACCATGTAACTTTGAATTGACAACATCGGCTTATGATCTATCCAAACACTTCAGCAATATACCTCCAGGATCTTTCCAGTATAAAACTTGATGCATTAAAACATATTTGAGAGCTTTCAGTTTTAAATATCTACACTCACTCTTATTTAAATCTGGAGGACATTGTAGATGCAACAAGAAATATACAATTTTTTCATACCATGGAGAGTCATAATACTTGCTGTAAATCTACCCCTTATTCTGCTCTGTTGACACATCTTGCTCTGAATTTTCAGCCATCAAATGAAGATCTAATACCTGACAATTTGATTCTGCTAGAAGCTTGGCTAAACCCTTCCCTTTCACCAGCTTGGAAGGTTTAATATCCACATCATACTCCATTACTTTGGCTATCCATCTGCCTCTTTTTCCTTCACTGTTGAGTTGTACCAAGATTTCCTTAACTGCTGAACTTGGAACATAGGATAGAATTTTTGAATGCAAAACATAAATTCTAAAGAATTTAAGAGCTTTAACTAACGCATATGCTTGCTTTTCCATTGTACTATATTTAAGCTTTGAATATCTTAATGTTTTGCCGAAGAAAGATATTGGTTGTTCTAAGCCATCTGAATTATTTTGGAGTAAAACAACAGCTATGGTATCTTCAGATGCAAATGAGAAAATTGCAAAATCATTGCTATAATCAGGAGCTGTTAAAACTGGTGCTTCTATAAGTTCTTGCTTTATCCTTTCAAATGACTGTCTAGCCTGATCTGACCACTTAACTTCCTTGTCCTTTTCAAGCATCTCAGTGATATGTTTAATAATCTCTGCAAAGTTAGGATTAAACCATCTTAAAAAATTTATTTTCCCATTAAAAGATTGAATTTCCTTTTTATTTCTAGGGATGGTGATTTTCAAGATAGCCTTTACTCGTTCTGGATCTATCTTTATTCCTTCAGCATAGACCATATGACCCAAAAGTTTGCCCTCTGTCATGACAAAACAAGACTTTTTTGGGTTTAATGATAAGCCAAATTTTCTGCACTTAAGGAAAGTATGTTTTAAATGCTTCAAATGATCATCATCAGATTTAGAAAAAAATGTAATATCATCTTGATATATGACTACAAACTTTTCATTCCCCCCCATAAAGGCTATGTCCATAGCCCTTTGAAATGTGGCACCTGTGTTCATGAGCCCAAAAGGCATTTTATCATACATAAATGTACCCCAGGGGGTTGTGAATGTTGTCTTCTCTCTGTCCTCTGGCTGTACTGCAATCTGGTTGTAACCAGAAAACCCATCAATCATTGAAATCCTCTGGGAACCTACCACTCTTTGCAGGATCTAATCAATTTTAGGCAATGAATACTTATCTTTAAGGAAGCATATGTTGAAGTTACGGAAATCCACACAGAGCCTTATCTCTCCATTTTTCTTGCGTACTGGCAGAAAATTTGCTACCCAAGATGAATATCTGAGAGGTACAATAATTTTTGCATCCAACAATTTTTCACTTCCTTTTCAGTAACTGGCAGTAATGTTGGATTAAGCCTTCTAGGTTTCTATTTGAAAGGCTTAGTGTTTGGTTTCAATGGGATCTTATGCTGGATAATGCTGGTATCATAAGTTCTAAGATCCTCATATGACTAAGCAAAAATGTCAACAAATTCCTTCAACAAACTGATATATTTGTTCTTTTCCCCTTCTGAAAGTGTCTTAGATATTCTGATCATTTTGGGTTCATCTTTAGAACCAATATTGCAACTTAAAACATCTTCTTCAATGGTCTACAATGTAGGTTTCAACAATGTGTCATCCTTTGAGAACAACCTTTACAGTGGGACAAGTCCATTAGGAATGAAGTTTCTTGTTAAATCAACAATTTTATGGTCTGCAAATAAATCTTTTGCATAGGAAACGTTTTCATCCAAGTCAACATCTTGATCCTAGTCAATTAAATCATCTGCAAATTCAACTGTTAATTCCAAAACATCCTTTATCTCCTGATCATCATGAAAGACTTTCCAGTGTTTGATGTCATCTGGAACAGATGGCCTGTATCTTACATCAATTGGATACTTCACATGTGTTAATTTCGCAACTTTGAAGTAAGCTACTGCCAAGTTGTCTGATTATAATCTCTTAGGATATAGGTTATATTGAAGGCTAAGAAGAAATTGTCTATCAAATCCCAAACTTCATTTCTATAGACTTTCAACAATTGTTGTTTCACTTGATAAACAGTCTTGACCTACCGAACAATCAGTTCGGAGTCACCAAATACAACAAGCTTTTGAATATTTAGATCTTTTGCAGCTCTCAATCCCAAAACGAATGCCTCATATTCAGCAGTATTATTAGTTGTTTGAAATTCCAGCTTATACATGAGAGAAATAATCTCACCTCCAACAGACATGAGTACAACACCTGCTCCTGCTCCTTCCTTACTTGATGTTCCATCAAAATACATTTTCCATATACCTTCCTGCTCCTCCTTTTTATGTTGAACTGGATTATATTTCTGCACTTGCAACACCCCTGTAGAATCATCATTCAAATGTAACATGCAAGAACCCATATCTTCCTGTATTGAGTAAATAGGATGGTTTGTAGGATTTTTATCATCACTTACCAAAAATGCCAGTTGTACTTCTCTATAAAGCCTTCTATACTCTCCTCCAAATATGGGTACTGAAGAATAAGACAAATCCATTTGAAGGGTTCCTCCTACCCTTTTTTCCCATGATCGTGATAATAGCATACCAAATTTAGGGGATACATCAGCTACAACAACATCCATAAGTATGCTTTTCATGGGTAGCTATGCAAGGCTGACCACTAGATCTTTGATGACCCCTAGACATTTTACTGCTCTAGAATCAAAGGCATATAAGTCGTGATAAGGTTTAGTAACAGAAAGCCCTAAAGCTTCCATTACTGCTTTAGGCATGAGATTATGTGAAGCACCTGAGTCTAGGAGACAGTTATGTAACATATGATCATGAATAGTGAGTGTGATATAAAATGGAGGAGGATAAACAAATTTAGCATCTAGCTGATCAACTTTTTTTGAGCCAGTACTAACAGTCAAATCTTCATCTTGCAAATTAATCACATTTGGAGGAATGGGGGAAGCTGAAGAATTTAAAATTTTAAAAGTATGCTCTCTGTATGATTTGTTCCTAACTAGCTCAATAAAAGGAATAGGAATCTTAATTTTGTTGATTTCATGTTCTAGATTAAAATTAACCAATTTGCCTAACTCTTCTGTTTCTGTGACTCTACTCTTATCTTTTTGTGTTTCTTGCTTTTTCTCAAAAGGAAAACTCACTTTAGTAGGAACAGTTCTTACCTTCTTTTTCCCAACTATTGCTTGCTTCAATCCTGACCTGAGATCATATGACTTCTGCTATGCTTCTTGATAAATTTCTAAGTCCTGCTCAAAACAATTTGTCTCAAAATAATCTTCCATTTGTGCACCATGATAATCAGCCTTAGTCAAAAAATTAGAAGAAGAATAGTCATCTAATTGATTAATATCAGGTTCTAAATCTTCAACTTCTCCTTCATCTATTTCATAAGACTCATCATCTCTTATCAAATTATTTTGGAAAGGTGGTTGTATCCTTTGATCCTCATTGTCTCTTCTCTCCCTTTGAATATCGTTATTCCTTCTTTCTCTTGGAATAAACCTAGGGGGGAAAGGTCGTCTAAACTGATTTGGGTTTCTATTATCATTGTCTTGAACAGGCCTATTTTGAGTTTTATTTTCGTTTTCCAGCCTACTAATATTTGCAGATAGATTTTTGATGATTTTATTCATTTCAGCCATCTTACTGTCTGAGGCCCTTCCTGTAGAAGTAGATGGAATCATTTCCTTTTTTCCCTTTCTATCAAACATTTGACACTTTGCCTCTTCTTTAAGTTTATTTGAAGCAAGTATGTTGGATTCAACCTCTAAGGCTGCTTCCTGCATATTCAAGAGAGATAAATATTTTATTTCCCTTAACCATAAAGAGAACTGATGATCAAAATAATTTGCATAGGTTAACTTTGCTGATGTTTCAGTAGGTTTTATTTCAGCTGGTATCCTACTATACATCCTATTGAAACATTTAGAAAAATCTCCAACAGCCTCATCCTTCTTTCTTTTCAATGCTCCAAACTCTGTGATGTAATACAGGTAATCTTTAGTATCTCCCCATTGTTTCATGAACACTTCTTCTAAAGCATCTATACCATTTATAGAGTTTGGTGGCAGTTCTCTAAACCATCTTCTTACTTCACCATCTAGACTTTAAACAAAAATCCTCATCCACACATACTGATTTTCAAAGTTGTGATTGTCAGCATAATTGAGGTATGTATTTCAATGCTCCTCTGCTGTAACACCACCCTGACCATTGAATCTCGGGAGATATTTCTGATAGTCTCCACCTGGGAGAGCATTTAAAGGCTGAGGTAATACTAAAGGGGCATATCTAGCTGCTACCATAGCAGCCATCCTATCTGGGGGTTGACCAACCATATTTGTTGGATTAGATACTACAATCTGTGAGGAAGATGGCTGATTTTGTGGAGATGGTGGCTTGGTATGTGGAGGAGATGGTACTTCAATTTTCAATTGGCCAATAATAATTTTGCTAGTGAGAGGCATGTAAGGTGCTGAGAAAGATTTTAAGGTGCAGGTTTCCTTTGGTATATGTTTATGTTCAGAAGTCAAAGGATTTGAATAAACCTCAAAATCATCCACCCGAGTAGGATTAAAATATTCGAATTCAGGAATAAAGACAGATAAATCTGACTTTATTTCTTCTTGAGTATCCAACAAATCAGAAGGTATGGTTGTAGCTGAAGAATAGTGAGGGTTACTGGATGATGGAAAATCAATCTTCTTTCTTATAGCTTCTCTTAGAATCCTTTCTGGATCAGAAACCCCTGAGTCCAGAGGAGATGAAGGATTTCCTCGAGTCCCTATCTGTCTTGAAGCCACTGTAACTTTCTGAAATACAAGGTGAATGTGTAGTATGCAAACAAATTATACTGATCTTGTTCACCCTCCAAAATAAGATGTAAAGATGTAAAATACCCAAGGAAGATGTACTTTCGTTTCTCCGTCCCTGGCAATGGCGCCAGAAGATGTTATCACTAGAGTTGGACCTAGACTACTAAGGTTCAAGCCTAGAGAAATCTTGATAGTAGTTAAAGGATAACTAGGAATATTATTTTATAATAATGATGGTTGATGGTAGGTAAGCAATCATTACATAAATCAAGCTAGGATAGAAGACATAACTGCAAGAGGTATATCATTGTGTAGTACAATAATAGAAATGGCTATGAGCATGGATTTACAAAAGAAACGAGTCAAGTTCTGCATTAGGTATTTAAAGATAATTTCATGTGCAGCATAAGAATTCTGGCATAGATAAATGGGACCATACATAGAACAAAATCATGAATAACATGTAGTTCAATTATTAAAGAAAAACATTGGCTCATTTGATCATAATCATTTCAAAGCAGTCATTTTATATTAAGAAATACAAGATGTATACATGCCTGCAATTCGTTACAAAAATCCGATCTCCATAAGTTGTTCCAACCTCTTTACATATCACACTACTGTCTATTATATACAATAACCTTCAAAACTTGAAACAGTTTTAAGATCCCCATTTCATGGATCTCGACCACCTTAAAATAGTAAATTTGTTTCTATCAAACTAACTTAAAGGTCAACTCAAACCTTAAAGTTGACAGCTGTAACAAAAATAAAACAACCCTATCTATTGCTTGTTGTCGAATCTTAATTATCTATCAACAAAAATAACCTGGGCTTTTAATAAATCAAAGACTTTTAGAAGCTTCAGCTAAAACAGTCATATCACTTAGAACTTGGGATCTTTTCTGTAACCTAGAGTATTCTGCATCCTTGTTTTGCTCTTGACTCTGAAATTCTCTGTTCTGGCTCAACACCTGTTCATACTGCTTCTGGATTGCTCTTTTCTTTCTCAAAATGTCTTTGGATATGAGGAGGAGCTTCTGATAATCCACCTCTTTCTCTTCAAAATATTCTCGCAATCTTTTATTAGCAGACATTAAATTTTCATTTATGTCCTAAAGATATTTGTTCTGTTCTTTGTAAGATTGCAAAGATTTCTTGGTTTGATCTAATTTTGATATTATCTCAACCTCTTCTAAATCCATAAGGGTTTCATCCACTTGCAAAGACTTTGAACCTGAACCAATTTGATTCCCAGAATTGTTTTGTTTACCTGTACAGAAAGACTCAGGTATATGCCCTACACTTCCTTGAAGCTCTATAAAATTCTCATCTACTGAAAACTGTTCTTCATTTGCTACCTGAATGTCTTATTCATTGAGAGAATCTTTAATGACTACAAGCTCGCTTCTCTTTACAGGGTTATGTACAACCTTTTTCTCTGCTTCCAATTTTCTTCTCAATTGGGTCCTTGGATTCAAACTTGGTTCGACATCTTTTGCCTTTAGGGTTTCACCTTTTTCTTCCTCTTCCAAACTTGTATTTTTTACAACAGTCCCGGTAACGAATACTTCTGAAAGTTCATCATTCACAATAGTAAACGCCTATGCGAGCTCTTTTCCCTATTCATTTGTTGGTTCCATTGCTCCCTTCGTTTGCTTACCTGAACTTTTAGATTCGTTTCCTTTTCCCTTCTCTTTACAAGGCTTTTGTTTCTCTGCTTCAAACCCTGACTCAAGAAGGAAATGGTCCCAAGTTCGCCCATTCTTATTCAACTGAAAAACTATCAACAACTTTATCAACCCTTGATGAAAAAGAGAACGGGAAGTATATTCTCAATGACCTTGAACCTAGGAAACCATCTTTTGCAAACTTTTAAACAAATAAAATGGCAAATTAAGCTTCAAATCTCCATTAAGATGCATCAGAAATCGTAAATGACACCTGAGCACTCTATCATAACGACCCTCACAGGTTATATAATTTTGAATCATCTCTAATGGAGTCCTCCAAACCGGTTTAAGTTTACTTATATATATACCATTCTTCCAACTTAATTCTTCAAACCCGGGCAACAGGAACTTACTATAATCAACCTCAAAAGACTACTGTTTGAGCCACATTTCACCTTGTGATGGCACTCCACTAGCTTCTGCAATAGAATCTTCATCAACCCTAACCTTTAAATCTTCAAAATGCACAACTGCATCTTTGTAATTTTTAACAAAAGCTTTGGTTACTTGTAGATTGTGGCCCTGCAATCTCTCACAGAAAGGAAACCAACCCGCATCTCTCATCATGCTCCCAGATCTTGGAAACTGATGAACCCAGTGTAAATTATCTGGTTCAAGTCTGCATATTAATCCACCAGGCTTCTTGATTTTCGTCATGGTGCATGAATTTTCATCCATAATTCATCCCTTCTACCCTGAATGCCTGTTCAATTTCATAAAACATATGCCCGAAGAAAGGAACACGCTATAGGGTTAGTGTGAAAACCAATACTTCATGTTCATAATTTGTGATGATGTTGATCACCATGGGTACAACATTGAGATGAGTGGTTCACACTCATAGGATGACACGACTTCACAAATGTTGTTTATGCTTTAATGAAATAGTCGTATCAATTAAAACATTAGTACCAAAACCCTGCCATTTGTCCTTATTGCAAAAATTGATACTAGCAGCATCATTCCTTTCGATATTTTTCATATGCTGCCAGTATATAGTTGTAAACCATATGAAATGAAAACTGCTAATGTTTCAAGTATGACAACATTAATCATGGTAAGAAATAAAACATTTTGAAAATCAAATGACAAATGAGTTTTATTTTGGTTTTAATAAATGAAACATTTGATAAAACCAAACTAGGGTAAAACTTGGGATAAAGAAAATGAGAAATTTAAAGAGAGGCTAGGGTGAAATTAGGAATGGTAACTAGGTAAAGTCGAAAATTCTAAAGTAAATCTAGAATACAACCCTAGAGATAACAAACCCTTCATTACTTAAACCCTTCACTAAAATTCAAATTCATGTGCATGTTTATTGTTAGTTGGTTGTAGGGGTATATCTAAATGTAAATGTCGTACTCCTATGGAGGCATACAAGCCACGCACGGTGTGTGTAGCCCGAGACACATAATCCATTGAAAATTTGAAGCATTTAATTGATGGGTTCCATGATCCTACCACCAATAATCTAGATATGATGTCACATCCCCTCCCATCGATCCAACGCAAGAAAAGGAACATGACACTAAAACTCGACTTCTCAATACTCTCAGCCCCATTCATCGTTAACAAATTCATAGCAAATGATATACATACATATGTGCAGATGCATAGATAACCATATACAACTAAAACAAAATCTACTATACACCTACATCTATCATACAATTGATTTGCATAATCATAACAGTCTTCAATTAAAAACATTGCATAATTGAAAGACATAGAGAATTCTTATCTTGATTGTGAAGTTGTCCCAAGCAACTAGATATGCAACTGCAACGTTCCACCCAGCCATAGGCCAACTATGCTCATCAATATCTCCACACAGCTTCCACCCCCGAGCTGGGCATGATTTCTACAAGGAAAAAGGGAACAACGGACTCACACATAGCCAAATATACACCAAAAATCAGCCAAGCCAATCCACAATTGGGTTTATCGGGATGCTAAGGCAGTAGAAATGAAGAATCTATGGGATGTTTGACCTTTTTCTACTTTCCAAGTTGTCCATTCATGGTTTATGGGGTGTTTAATCGGCTTCCAATATGCACCCCACAGTGCAACATTGAATGTTGCGGCGGGTGCATTGGTGGCCGTCAGATTTCAAGAAGAGCAAGATCCAACAACCACCAATGTACCCGTTGCAACATTCAATGCTGCACTGCGGGGTGCATATTGACAACTGTGCTTAATCATTCC
This sequence comes from Larix kaempferi, assembly GCA_027924585.1. Classification (NCBI taxonomy): domain Eukaryota; kingdom Viridiplantae; phylum Streptophyta; class Pinopsida; order Pinales; family Pinaceae; genus Larix; species Larix kaempferi. The sequence goes on along the minus strand of BSBM01000289.1, from coordinate 8,724,629 downwards.
TTTAACAAAAGTGTCAAGTCTTGGAAGATTGTGACCATTCATGATTTATGGGGTGCTTAATCATTCTCTTAACAAAGGTGCCAAGTCCTAGAAGATTGTGACCAAGAAAAAATCACATCACCAACATCACATTGTTTCCTGAGTACCAAGATAGTATCATGCTCGAGAGAGGACATCCTCACTCTCATTTTCTAGACAATGGTATTGTGATGACTATGGTCAGCTTCTTGTCCACTCGTGCCACTTCATCATAAAACCACAATGCAGCGAGAATTTTCCAGGAGTCCAATGTGACATTTCACTTCATACCGGGATGATAAAAATGACGGGCATATTATTTTAGATATGATTACTTGAAAAATATCATTATTGGCTTAACACTAGAAAATACCATTCAATCCAAAAGCAATTGGGGCCTCTATATTCATGTAAGCAATAGCTTAGGAAAAATAACTTTCGGAAAAACAACCACAAAAGGGTGCAACATATTCTAATCATATAATTGATAATAGAGCCACATGTTACTGTAATTGAATTATGTATCAATGGTATATAGTATTTTTAGAAAAAGCTTTATAATATTTTTAAGGAAAAAAACACATCGTCAATTTGAGTTCTTAATTTTCTTTTCACATTTTAAATTTCATTTGATTTTAAATTTATTCAATCTAATTTGTGATTGGTCGAAGTAAGGATATTGATGTGACAACATATTTGGATGTTTCATCCTTTTGAGTAATGTTTTTAGAATTTTTTTTTCCTCCAGCATGACATGACATAATGGTTCCGATGTTTACAATGTAAAAGATATGAATATCTCATCACAATACAACTATAGGTAGAGAGTGGAGATGTTTTTGATCTTCTTCCCATGAGCTTCATAGAAAATCAATGCCGGGTAAACAACATAGGTGATCTACAAATTGATAATTGTGATAATTGTGGGATAGTATAGTAAAAAATATGTCATCTACAACTTGAGTTGTGGGATAGAAAAAACGGGTGACAAAGAGATGACATGCTTTTTATAATCCATCTTGCCCATGGATTTATTATGAAATGGGTAAATATATATTTGATATTTACACTTCAATAAATTCATTTGGTGCTTAATTGATAGATTTAAGATTAGAATGGATGGAATCCACATGTTAGAAGAATATTTATAAAAAAATTCTATATCAAATAAACAAATTCATTTACTAGAAGTTGTTTAGGGTTATAGGGTATGGATGGAAAACTACCTTAAGAACACTTTTATTAAGATATACAGACACCCTTTGGATTAGAGCCTCCAATGCCAATACCAAAACTATAATTGGAGATCGATCTCTTGGACGATGTATCGAAAACGAATCCAATTAAAGATTAAGATATATAGACACCCTTATTAAACAAGCGAAGGGTATGGATTGAAAACCACTTTAATATATACACACCATTATTAGTCCCTGCCTGGGCAAGGGACTCTTGAAATTGGTTTTCTTTTATGCTATTAATCTGGCACTGTTCCCAAAACGTTTTAACCAAAGTTTATGAGTGTTTTTGGTGTTCTGGCCAATTACTTGTTTGGAGGCCTTATTTGGCCTTTTTTCGAGGCAGTTCAAGCTTACGGTGGTATAGTATATGTGTATGCTACAATGATACGGTATTTTCACTATACCATGGCTCATGGCTCACGGGCACATTGTCTTTAAATACTAACCTAATGTTAAAATGTAAACTTGATCACCCCTTGATAATTCCGATAGCGTAGTAACAGTTGGTAGTTATTAAATTGCTAGTCATCCACGTTTTATGGTTCCCCACCACGTCACAATTTTAGTACACTTGTCATTAACTATCATGTTGAATGTGCTTCTTTGTACCTGCATGATTTTTATTTTGAGGCGTTTCTAGGAGCTACCCATCTCCTAGAATGGTAGTATGTTTCATTTGTACTTTGGAGCTCTCGAGGGTTCAGTTGCGTTTGCAAAGTCCAGTTTCGTTTCCTAGACGAGCTCTCAGTTTCCAGAATGAATTTGTTATAGTTTTCACTGCCTCAGTGCGTACCTCTGAGCTGTTGGATGTTGGATGCTAGCTGCCTGCCAATGGATGGTTGTCTAATAGGTTTGCGTGGGACAACCCGTCGCTTCCTGTGCTGAGCTTTCCCTTAGCAAGTCTACTCTTCTTCTTCTCAAGTTAGTGTAGTTTTCTCAATTTCCATTTCACCCATGAGGGATGCTTTGGGAATTTTATCAACCCTATAATTCTTTCTGTTGGCATAATACATAAGAATTTCCAATAAATTTCATGGAAAGGATTGATCCCCGTGATATTTGGGTCTTTGATGCAAGGAATGGTAGTTTTGAGATTAGCAGTCTCACTAGGAGCTCTGAGACCATCAGAATGCAAACCTGAATCCAATTTATGTTAGAAAGCTTTGAAGCTTCAGATTGGAATTTTTTCTTTGTACATTGTTGCTATGGGCACTGGCGGTACAAATCCCAACATCATAGGAATCTACATGATGGAAAAATATGCTTAGCACAAAAAGTTACACTATATCTAGAAGGAAAATCATTCACAAAAATTCACTTGCCTTCACTTTCCTACTGTTGTGTTGGATTGGACAATTCTTCTTAGCATCTACTTCAATATTAAAACTAATTTCCCTCATTTGACATGCCTAAGTATAAAAATTATATACATCTGGATTCCAGAAAACCCCACCATATAGTTGTTTGTATGTTTTGACAGTCATTTTCTATAACTTATTCTTGAAATAGTGATAGGAATGCACACTAATAATTAGGCAATTTTAGCCAAATAAATTAGTTTTCTTTCTTAAAAAGAAATTTTGTTATCTCTTACAGCCAAGATGCCTTAAAAATTGTCTTTAGCAAGTACTTTAATTTAACTATGCTTTCTTGGATGATTTAGCAAGTACTTTAATTTAACTATGCTTTCTTTGATGTCATCCATAGCTTGTTGTAATTGTTTCTTGGGAAGGTAATTTTCAACACCTACATTTTAAACATATTAAACACATTTAAGAGATGAACTCTAATGTGCAAATACACAACATTCTCTACCAGATTCTGCATCAACATAGTTGGCTCGTGTGTAAAGGTAGATCTGCACGATTTGGCATTTATGCATGGAAAGAACCAATAGCATAAGAATTTCATCTATAAGGTCGATGTGCAACTCATACTCACAGTAACAAAAGAAGACACGATGGCTACAGGTGCATGCATGTGAATAAATTCTTAAATATAAGAGACTAACTAGTATAACTTCAACTATCCATAAAATAAGTGGAAGCCAAGGTCAATGATAGTTTGTAGACAAATAAAACGAGGCCCACTTTGGACTAGGGCATCACTTCAGCTAGGAGGTGCCCAGGCAACTTTTCCTTTTTTCACTTATACTTTTGTAGTTACCACTAAGAAAATTTGGAGCCCCTTCTAAGGGCCTCCAACTTGGTCAGTCTCAGGGGGTTTGAATAAATTTTTTCACTAGTATTTTGGATCTCAGAGGTATCGAGAGTCTCCCCAGCCAAATGCCTCTCATACATGGACGCAACACTCCTGGGAACTATGTGCCCCACCCTATATTGGAAAAGAAACATGTATATCTCCCTAAAAGAATAGGGAAGAACAACACCTTAACAATTCCACTATTCACAAGACAAACATCATTGGTTTTGTATCATTGGTTCATGCAATGTACATTTGGATGGCATCTGGAGGAGCCACCTTCATAGTAGTAGGATACAGAAACATATAGAAGCCATGAGAAATAAAAGTGCCACTTTCTTTTCTATTGTTTAGTATGCACCGATATCAAACCTATCACAGGACAACAACATTACAAATATAAATAGATAATTTTTTATATCTAAAAAATATTATTTTAAAAGCTTTTTTTTTAATAATTTGCTAGCTTTGGGTGGAATAATGAAACTCAACCTATAAAATCTAACCTACTTTTCATTTCTGCTACTTGGTATTAATTTGGAAAAATGCAAACTACAAAGAGATTAGAGAAAGAAAATTAATGTGACTCACCAGATTTGTAGTGGGTTTGTTTACGATATTATTAAGTTAGATCAAGTTCACTTGAAAACAGTTAATAGTTTGTGTCTAGGCTTAAATTCCTGAAGATCGTACATAAACCTTAATTCATAGATAACACACGCATTTATAAAATTAATATTCTACGCTCACATTGGATCATTACGCTCACATTTATAATGAATATTTTCCTGCAAGAAATCTTCCCTGATTTTCTACTTAGATTACAGTAAGTAGTTGTTTACTATTGGTGCTCCCTGATTCTATGTTGTTGTTGATGTGAGAGTTAATTTCTATTTGAATAGCCAACCATTCAATGCAACAACAAAATAATTATTAAACTAAATCATGTCATAAGATCTATGAAACCATAAATCCACTTGCTCCTGTGACTCAAAGCTGAAACGACCTGAGAGTTGGTTCATCTGCTTTTTCTCTAGCTTCATTTGAGCAGTGCATCAAATGATCAAGGATCAAAGCTAGAGGGAAAGTCGTAAGGTTTATTAGATTTTAGGTCTTAATTATATTCGCACATGGTTGTAGATTGTTATAGTATACCAAGTTTTAAAATAGAATCTAGCGTTAATTAATAAAAAATGAATAATGAGCTAGATACAAAAATATTGACACATAAAATCATATGGCCATTGGCTCCACCACCTGTTCCATGGTACTAACTTGATTAATGATTTAGTACCATGGGACAGATGGTGGATCCAACCCCCATATGATTTTATGTGTCAATCTTTTTGTATCTAGCTCATTAATGAGTCACGTAAAACATCGGCGATGTGCTTTGATCCATGAGTGAAGGGCCTGCAACTGCATATTAATTAAAGTGGCTTTTGTCACTTTGATTAACACGTTTTCATGTCTCTGTTCATCACCATATTAAACGAATGATGTCGCAAAAGCTTTAAATTAATGATGAATATGGTATCATTTAATTTTTTAAATTATTCATAGCTGACAATAATAACATGAAAATAGTCTCATCACGGTTATTTCACATGTATAACCATTGTTTGAGCTTGAGCATTTAATGGTGTTGATTTGCTATAGCCAATATCAATCCCTACCATTGCGAGTGATTGCAGCCAGACCACACCCACCACCAAAATCCCGTCATTGAGATTTGATGACTATACCATATAGCATTATAATCCTACTATTGAAACACTCAAGCTCGCTTCCTTGAGATGTGTGCTACAATGTTTAATCTATAGCATTGAATTCTTTGACAAATTTGCGTAGTAATTTCATATTCACAGCAGAAAACCTTGGCTCTCTTGTTTATTGTTATGTCCCGCCAATGTCACTTACTCGTAGTAATAAAACTTGTGAGTTAAATAAATACTAGCATTTGCCCCAGGAGGGGCATAAGGAACGCCGAGAGGAAAAGAACATAAGGAAATAAAGTTCATACTGGCATCATTGAAACAGAAAACAAAATCACAATTTAAGTATGAATCTTAGGCTAACTAATAGAAGCACCTTCAAACATGATGTAAACAATTTCAAAGTAACCCTGAAAGCTAACAAGGTGAGGCAACTGAGAATCAAATACAAATAGGAGATATGTAACACTAGTTTTTGAAACACATTTGAATATTGGAATGGCCTATAGCTGTATTAGCTCTAGGTTCAGATAACAATCAATTGGGAAACATACCCTAAATAAATTTGTCTCTAAAATGGATCTGGGATGGGTATGTAGAATGAATGTGTTTTTTGTGAACCTCGTAATGTTGTGAAGTATGATTCCTTTCGGTATCAGAAACTATCGCTATAAAAGCTAATGCAAAAGCCGGGATCCTACTATAGCCATAACAATCTAGGGCTATTTGCATAGATAGAAGCCTCTATGCAAAGTAGAAAGGAAGGCTTTATGCAAAGTAGAAAGGAAGGCTTTATGCAAAGCAGAAAGGTAACTACGGTATTATATTATAATACAGTTATTGTAACTATTTAGGCAAAAGATGAGAATGACATTTCTATTGCCTACTTCAAAACGATGGACACTTTAATTGTTATACATCAAGAGGGATTGACACTTTTAATTCACTTTTAACAAGAGTAATCACTAAATGAACATCCTAGAATCTTCCGCTTGATCACAAACAACAACCATCATTGCATAAAATATGTTTTATCATTTATTTACAATTTAAGCATATTTCAAACTTATGAAACTTCCAAGTTTTATTATTATATATGTATTATAATTAACAACCGCTCCATAGATTTAGATTTGAAATGACCTCTCACCATGAATCTGTATGAATCATAGAACACTAATTTTATTCTCATATTAGGTCGCGATGCATAAAAAAACAAAAGTACATGGTATAATCGACAATAAAATTAATAAACAAAGAACCTTACCCTTCATTAGGGAAGGAAACATGCTTAAAATAAGTAGCAACCATAGTGACCCTAAAAAAGCTGATATATCTCGAATTTTTTTTATATTATATTTAAGGAAGCATCAATATCTTCGTGGTGTAAGTTATCCTTTGAATGTGAACGCATATAGGGATAGATATACCACTTAATAATTGTTTTGGTACTACTAATTCTTTTAGAAACTTAAACACCTAGTTATATTATCCAATGTTTTGAAAATCATGACTCTTTTCACAATTGATCTACCAAGTACCATGTTTGTTTTATATATATATATATAATAATAATAATAATAATACTAATAATAATATTTATAATAATATTAATGATCTTATACCTAATAAGTTTTGAATGTTTATATATATTACATAGAATTAATAATGATTTTAATTATTTATTGATGTTTAAATATTATTTATATAAATCAATAATATATGTGATAATAAATATGCTTAATTATTTAAATTTAAATAAATAATAATGTCAAAAATATTTATGTATATTTGGGAAAAAGAACATGTTATTAATTTAAAATATGAATACAAAACTTTCAACCAAAGTATTCAATAACTAAATATACTTGATAAGTAATTTTTCAAATAACATAAAAAGTTAACAATTTCAATAAAGTTGCAAACTCCTGATTAAGTTAAATGATAGTTTAAAATGTTTTTTAATTAAAGTTATTTGTATTTTTAATTTTAATTTAGCTTTTTTCTAAAATTAGAAACAAAGTTTGTGTAAGATTTAAGTATGGCTTTCAATAATGAAATTGAAGTATTGCCAACTTTTGATGGTCTATTTATTTAAGAAGCAAGGTGTGCTTTGTGCAACTATAGTTGAAGACTCCTCAATCATTATAAGGTATTTCTTGCAACATTCTATACCTTATTATAAGGTTTTTTTTGCAACATTTTAAGGTCCAAATAATGATAGAATTTAAGTGTTGTAACCTTTAAGTGTTGTAACATTTTAAAGTTCAAAGAATGTTAGAATTATTCTATTCAATCATTTCAAGTGTTGCGAGCAAGTAATAAAGATGTTAATCTTCTTCTAAAAATGGAGGTGACCATGAGTGAAGTTTCAATTGAGAAAAGTGGGGAGTGGCTCTTTATTATACTTCTCTCTTGTGACATTAATCAACATTAAACCCATCATGAATTGTGTGGGTAAGTGTCTAGTCGAATATAAAGAAATAATATAAATGTATTTTTAATAAATTAAAAACATATAAAATTAAAAATTAAAAATTAAAAATAATATAATTAATTAAAAATATATATTAAAAATTAATATAATAAGATTAAATAATATAAACTTATATATATATATATATATATATATATATATATATATATATATAATTTACATTATATAGTGGCAAAGGAAAATGTTGTGGGTTCATTTTGAAAATTTGAATAATCTCACACTATGATACCAAAAATATATACGATGAAGTGACAAAGACAATTCAAGGAGTGTATTATATATATATTTACCTCAAGTATGTAGTAATATTTTTGATATTATGGTATACTAGAATTTTCAAAATGGATCTACAATATTGTCATAAAATAGGTAAAATATGATGTTTCGTGGATAACACATGCATATTAAATATTAAGTTGACTCCTAGGTGGATTCTCACACATATTATATGATATATTTTTCATTTTGTACAATTGATTTTTTAAAATAATTTTCATCAATTTATTTATAATAATTGTCTTATTATTTATAATTAATTTTTTTTATAAAATTTGTATTCAAAATTTATATTAAATTTTAAATTTAATAAATAGAAATTTATTATTAAATATCCAAATAAAAAGTGTTATAAATTATAAAAACATTTAATACTAACCAAATATATTATAAATATATAAAATCAACTGATAAAATTTGATAATGATTATAAATTATATTTGTTTTCACCTTATTTAACAACTATATTTCCTAATGACCAATAAGTAAGCGGATGGTTTATATTGAATAACTAAGTCACTCATGGAGCATGCACATCATTCACTCGCCTACACCCGAGCTTGCCATGACTGCAGCATGCGGTGCACTTGCCACGACCACCGCATGTAGTGCACTTGCCACAACCACGAGTTCGTATGCTAGACTTATTTTTTGCACCTGATTCTGTTCAAATTTATTCTTCAGTGACGATTGGATCAATGGCTTCTCACAGAGTGATCAGCAAGGCCTTTGAAGTGCGGCAATTGTTCTACAAATATCATAATGCCCTTCATGGCAAGAGGTCTGCTCAATATGTGGGGACTGTTATAGCCATTAATATGTTGCATTCCAAAATGCGACTAGTTGGTGATGCCTCTTATTAATAAAAACATGTCAGTTTAACTACTCTTTGCATATGGTTTTATTTGGTGGATTGAAGGGTGGGTTGGGAGAGCAATGTCTTCCCTCCCCCATGCATCTGGTTTTTGTGGCTTGGCCTTGTGAGCTAGCTCCAATCACCTCAATCTGAAGAATGTGGTGAGTGAACACTCTAAAATTTCCCTTGTGGGTCTTAGTGTTGTAGAAAACACACATTCAGTTTGGGCATCCCAAACAATGTATGAGTAATGACTCATGCAAATAGAACAAGTGTGTGATGTGTGAGTTGGTGGAGGTTAATAGAAGGGAGAAATGATGTGAAAGTGGGGTAGCATAAGCCTAATAGCCTATGGTAACCTTGAATCTGCAATGGAAATGTTGGCAATAGGAGACATGGAAGAAAAATTCGTTGGTGAAGAATCAAGAACAAGATAGGCATGTTGTTCAGATGAATGCTCAATTAAGGAAAATTAAAGCGGGACCCGAAACATGAGTTTAATGGATTTAAATAGGTGCAAAGAAACAAGTATTTAGAATTGGACCTTTGTTTGGAATCTATATTTGGTGCCTTGTATTCTTAGTTTTATTAATATCCCTCTAGATATTCTCCCATCCCCTACTCTTCTTGATTCTAATTCATATAGCTCAAAGAAAGAGAGTGTAGGCGCTTAGTGCAATCCCAATTTGAAACTATAATTTGCAATATTTGGTCTACTCCCTACAACAACATAAATATTTGTGTGTGTTATGATGATGACAGTAAAGAAAAGCATGTGCTAGAAGATGCCCTACATGAGCTAACATTTTTAGATACTTCTTTGTTTAGAATGTTTGGTTAGGTTGCTTTGTTACTAGGACAACTTGTTAGGTAGTATATGTATCAAGCCAGTCAATATAGTTGTTGGGTACATAGCTATAAGTTTTTTTTAAACAAGGCCTTTGTCATTTTGCTTATGAGTTGCTGCCAACTTTTTATCAATTTGTATTATAAGGTTGTCCAATTGGTCACAAGCCTTTTTTCAAATACAAATATTACCTATATAGCGGGAAAAAAAATCTTAACTTTCCTTATTGCCTTTGAAATTTTTGCCTTAAAATATATGCTTGCCTCTTGTGTGGGATGGCATGGTCAAGTTTATCTGCATGTCTTATGTTGCTTTTGTGTTTTAATATGAGTTCCTAATGCTTGGTTCAGTTAAGGCGTAGTTTGAGTTTTCCATTGAGTTCTTGATCATGCCTTGACCTAGCATCCCCAACTACCTTTTGATTCCCCCCTCATATGTGTTTGGTTGTTTTGTTTAAGTGTGGCATGGTTGAGTTTGGTTAATTTCGTTTTAAATTGTATATGTGTTTAACTACAAGTTCATAAGGTACTTGAAGAACAAGAGAGAATTAAAAATTGAAGTATCTAGTAGCGGGGAATTATGAACATATAATAATTTTGATAACAAATGGCACAATCAGAGACAAGGCAAGTCCAAGACATCAACCTCCTTCTCAATTCGTGTCTAACAATATGCAACAACTTAACCACTCCATAAGCAATCAAATTGTAGAATTTGTCAATCACAATATCAAAATTAGTAGTGTTACATAAAGAATAGTTTTGGAGCCAATGTGTAGAGCATCAAGAATGTAAGAATGTAGCTCACAATTCCTACTTTGATTAATGAAAATGGGTGGACCATTTCCCTTATCTATTGGACATTGTAACTTGTTTGAGTATTAAGTTCATTTTAGATAGAGTGGCAAGATTTTGTTCTAAAATATCGTAAGATGGTTCCTTAAACTTAAGTGTCAAACAACCACCAACTATTAAAAGATGGAGCATTTTGGTACAATAAAACATACCCAAGCGTTGTTGAGGGAAATTTGATCCTAATGAAATAAACATCACTATATCTCTAGACCAACTCCATAAACATGTGTTTTTTTAACCTTGGGAATTGATAACTGGTCAAGATTACCTAAGTGAGGCCCAAGTTTAAATAAAATTAGTTACCACTATAACCTAAGAGTATATGCAACAAACTACAAGCCAAAATACCAATAACGCGTGACTTAGAAGGGACCAATACCTCCTAAGGAACATCATGGAGACCTCTATGCCACAGGGTTTCTACTCTTCTAGCATTATCACAACCAGACAATGTCTCATTGTGGATTTGAACCCTAGTGGGAAGAGTGCAAAACTTATCTCCCTACCAATCAAGTTGTTGATCCCTCGACTAAAATTGTATCGTAGTTGTAACAATTAGTGTTTAGTCTTAAGGATGATAAGAGGGTGGTTGAACCTAAGCCAGGACCCTTAGAGTGGCTGACAATGTATTTGCAATTAACATGTCATAATTGGGTATCATTACCTTGCACCAACCTTGGTAAGTGCGACACTTATTAGCCAAAAATTTACTATTATTAAAAAAAGCTAAGGGATTGATTGCAATTTTTTCTTTTTAGAAACAAGATGTAAATGCTTTTATACATTTTATTTATTTTTTGTTTTTTAAATGCCAAAATGTAATTACCTTTATAAAAATCATCTTATATTATAAGATTGTTTCTTCTTTATTGAAAATAATTTTATTTTAAATATAATAAATATTTAAAAAAAACCACTGGAATCTCATTGGGTAAACATTCTACATTAATAAAAATGAAAAACAAAATATTGTTCCAAACAGAAATGATGAGTAATATGGAGAGAATATTTATTTCAAATCTGTAATGAGAAGTGGAATCCCAACATACTAATGTTCCTCTCTGAGCTTTGTTGATGCCGAGTCAATTATGCTAGTATTTTCAATAGAACCTACATTTGAAATTGCCCCGGAATATAGGTTAAATAATAAGAATAAATCATAGGTCTCTTTGGTAAAGTCAGATCAGTTGATGATGCCGCAAACTTTCCTGATCTCCCCCTGCGACCCTGTCAACACATCTATCGCGCCCATCTTCACCATTGCTCTCCCAAAATTCTCTCTCCAGACGGATGGATACTGAGAATTCATCTTCACCATACTAGATTTCCATGGATTCGACATCAACGTTTGATCAGAGGTCAGCACTGCACGCTTTATTTGAAGATTCACGTAATACTTCTCATCTAAACGTTTGGGTGTCAATGAATCGAAAGCCACCGTGGGTTCAGAGTTTGAATTAGACCTAGCCATTGGGCATTTGGCTTTGAGAGCCAGAGCGAATTGAGGGTCGATACTGGGGTCCTGTTGACCTGTTCCACTAAAATTATAAAGCCTATTTGCACTGACTGAAGAGCAATGCGAAACACCGATAGAGTGCGCCCCTGCAAATTATAAATAAAAGGTTTTTTAATTAAAGCATGATTATGATGAGAGATGCAATGGTTAAACTGAATCAAACATCTATTTGGATGCTTATAGTATTTAGTTAGTAGCTACCTGAGAGAGTGACCATGTCTCCCTGAGACATATCTTTTGCTGCAAAATTTTGCGTGAATTGGTTTACATTGAATTGTGGAGTAGGTATATTCCCTGAGATGTCTGATGCTCGGGAGATCCTTCCATCTCTTCGTCCTTCTTCCACCTCCCAAATTAATCCTCCAGCCCGCGCCAATATAGAATATCATCAATATATACAGATATATAGTTACGCACTTGAATATTAACAATAACATTATTGAGAATTAATCAGCCACCTGGTAGGCGTTATCTCTTGCAGCGAAAGCAAGGATGTCTGCACATGAGACGACATTCGGACATTTAGCTTCCAAAGTCGACTTTGCTTCGTCAATCACTTCAAACGCACGAAGGAGAAGAACGGTGTAAATCTATATTGGCATCTGGACGAGGATTGGGTGAAAGTTGTTTGGAAATGGTAGCAAGTCGAGGTTGATGCAAAAGATAAGGCCAAATGCGACCGTCAAAGCGGAAAGATAAGGCCAAATGGTTCTGCCGTTACGGAAAAGGTAGGCAGACTTGCTCGCCTTTGTGGAAAGAGAACCCAAGTTTGCTCTTCGTGGAAAGGCGCGAAAGCATAAGACGGGAGATTTAGCCGGATATATTCGCTTATCTTTTCCGCAACAGCGGATAAAAATTGGCTAAATCTCCCGCCTTACGCTTTCGCGCCTTTCCACGGCGGGAAAACTTGGGTTGCCCGCCTACCTTTTCCGCAACGGCTGCATCAGTGTTATTTGTCACACTTGTGGTGAGGGACATGGGTTTCATAAGAATGACTTGTATTGATGCAAAATTGTGTTGCAATTGGTGAATGCTAATTTTCCTCAAACTCTGAGTCTACTACAAAATTATCATTGGTAGGTGTAAATGAATAAGTAGAAATGCAGCGTTGTATATGTTTATGTATTTTAATATTTGTTTCAGTTAAAGCTTATTACTCATTTACATAAGTGTTGTATAGAATAAACTTTTATAAATTAGTGCCTCCTTTTTGACTAAAGGTTATCGACTCTCGCATATGTGGTGATCCTAATTCAGTTCTTCATTTTGCATTTATAGAATTTGCCGATGAGCGTAAGTCCTACCTTTGATGATTGTTGCTCTTTCATTTGATTAGTAGTGTGCATTACAAAAAATGTCTCTTCATTCTGATTGGAATTTAAATGGTCAAATATTTTTTATCTGTAGATGGTGCAAGAGCAGCTTTGAGCCTCGCTAGGACCATGTTGGGATATTATCCAGTCAGGGTCCTCCCTTCCAAAACTGCAATTCTTCCAGTAAATCCAACATTTCTTCCAAGGGTGAGCAATGTCATAATCCATTTCTTTTGTTGATCTCCAAGCTGGGATTACATAGCAGGGGTGAGGGTGGGTGGTATCTCTTGTTGGATGCAGCTATCTGTAGCATCGAGTTCTACCTAATCTGAATAATTGTGTATGAAGTTTGTTTGTGTTTTAGTATATTTATTACTTTTATTTTTAGTCACAGTCTGAGGATGAGCGTGAGATGTGTGCGCGGACAATATATTGTACAAATATTCACAAAAAGGCAAGTCATAATGGTCCAGCGATTTGCATAGCTAGTATAGAGTACAATTCTGTTAGAGTACAAGTCACCGTCGTCGAGGCCCAGCTGCCGGCTAAGCATAGTATTCATGATGAAATTGATATATACCACTAATTGTTTTGAGAGTTGATATATATACTTACTCTAACAGAGCAGTCATGGAAATGCATCTTGATGAGAGAAGCTGCAACGCCTGGATTTGCTCTCACGGCTTTAGCCACAGCTGCACTTACAATTTTCTCTGCCTCAGGGAAACTGTGACTGTAATAACCCACCGTTAACCCTTTTGCATTCGCTACAATTACAGGAGGATATACCACTGCTAGTATTACGATTGCTACTACTAAATTAATTAAACAGCGACGATAAATTGATCGATATTCCATCTGGATAAATGGAATTAATTTGCTTCAACAGCAGATGATCTAGTGATTTAATGACACCCTAATTTAGGAGGAATAGCAATGGGACTGATTGCCGATGTACCGATCAATAACTATCCACTTCCATGGAATGCAGGTAATAGCCAAACAAACAATTGTTCGCTAAGAATAAGCTCAATCTTATCATGTAGATGGATTATGGATAGATAGATCGACAAGTGAATATATATAGTGGCAAGGGCGCCCTATGGCATAGGTGGGTGTTCTAGAGCAGAATATAATTTGACCAAATCCTGATGATGAGATGCTATATGAAGGAACCATTCAATTCAAGCAAGAGGGATCCCTCGCTGGTTGATGATAGCAGGAAGGGAAACGGTCGCAACTCGCAAGCAAATCCATTGCACAGAAGGCGGCTGGCTCTCTGAATATGTCTCAGCGAGCAGTTGCAGTGGTCCAGTTCATGAAAACCGCAATTTCATGAAAATTGTGTCGAAACTACTCCGTTTATTCTCGAAAGTTCTTCAGACAGCCGGTCCAGGTAGCTGAGCTGCCCTTCGAGTCCTCATTGTTTGTATTGTCTTAAGCGAAACAATTCATCGGAGAAGAAGGAAAGGTTCATCTGCCCTTTTGTGGAAGAGTTGATCGGAAATGTTAGCCGTTGCCGAAAAAATAGGCGAGTTCCTCCGGCGTTTCGGAACAAGAACCTTAACTCTTCCGTTCTATTGCGGTAGACTTATGGGAGTTTCTCCACCGTTGCGGAGGAATTCAATTAAAACCTTCCTCCGTTTAAGAAGCCTCCTTCGGTCTGAAGTAGACAACCATGAAGGGAACCCATCATTGACGATTCCATAATGTGAAAGAGTTTTATCATTATCTGCATAAACTTGATCGTGACTCTCATGTCTCATCGAATCTGAAAACAGGCGTCGGTTGTGCAGAGCAGGCCTCTTGGAACCTTTGCCAATGACAGAAGTATTCTTGGCAAGAGCCAAAGAATTACTCACAACTCGAGACATATTAAGAACATTCTTAATCAATATGTTTTGCAGGCTTCCGCTAGCCTTCGGCTGAATTAGGTTAAGCCTTCCGAATATCACCGGTATTCGCCTACAGCACATCTCCTTTATCTCTCGGAGAGTAGTTAACTGAACTTTACACACTGTTTGGACCGAGTCGCCAAGTACTTTACATGTAACTGTGATATTTCCAGTTAGGAAATTCCAATTTATATCTATAATTATATGAGAAGGAACATGCACATGACAAACAAATAGTGTAATCTCTACGTTGGACTGGATTTCTATATTAGACACTGCCAGTCTCGCTCGATTACCACGCCTTGAAATCTGTTGCGTATAAATTATTTTAGCATAGAACAATTAATTTCTGCTATGGCCATGGAATTTAGCAATGAACCAAGTCACATTCCTATTTGCGCCGCGTTGAAAGTAATAAATGTATTTAGTAGATACCTGTGTGGGGACGAACAATTATGCTGACAAAATAAAGATCAATGATTTCATGGCCAGTAACCAGCGTTGACACCATCACACATCAAAACATAGAGTTTATGTTGAGCCCAGAAGGATAGAAATGAATTTTGACTTATTAGGTTGAGCTCGGAAGAATGTATGTTTATATCCTCTCGAGGCATGATGGAATTTCTTTTTACATTGCTTTGTCAACTCCACCAAACAATCCAATAATCGCAAGCTTGTAACTTATATGCCTCATGCCTTAAAATCTAATGTTATTAACTGACAGATCAAGTGCCGATGGGAAGCCTGAGACAGAATTTACATGCATCCTGAGAATTTACAGATACACATCGGGGTAATCGGGGTAACAAAGCATAACCATCAACGTGTCAGGATTCCGTTCGCTTCATGAACTAGGAAATCTAACTGATATGAAGGTTATGCACCTCCGTGGTGAAACGCCTACAACATAATTATTGTAATGTGAGATGAAAACATATTCTTACTTAAGTATTTCATGAAAACATCCATGATTATTCTGTTGCCCCCTTGTATTCTGCTGCGCCCTCTCATAATTGGTATCAGAGCGGTGTGCCTTTGTTGTGAGAAGGGCATTAATCGAACCCTATCCGCCAACGTTTATCTAATTGTGCAAAGAACAAAAATTGAAGAGGGCACACGTAACAAAGTTAATTCATTGGTTAAGTGTTGACGTTGGACTCCTCTTGTTGGGTTTTTGCCGAGTTGTTTTGGAGACCCCTTATTGCTGAAATGTATTGTATTTTTTGTTGCTTGTTGAGCCATCCAAGACAGGCCACGCTTGGGTAGAACGAAGACCAGGATGTGTTATAGATGTGAGAGCTGAGCCCTCTCTCCACTGGTAGTGTCTGCCTCTTTTGTGCTTGTGTTGTGAAGAGTTATCGTTGCTAGAGAGAAAGAGACCGCTCTCTTCGTTGGTTGAGTCTACCATTTTATGGCGTGAGATCGCTTTTGTAGAGAAAGGAAGCATAAAAGGGCGCATAGGACTACCGACGGACCTCCGTTATTTATATTTTGGTTGTGAGGTGGTCCCTTTGGTCGCCCCGTGGGGGTTGTGTCCAGTACCTTGGTTTTGTGAAAGGGAAGTATCATTGGTTGAAATGGGCTTTAACTTATGTTATCAGAAACGAGAAACGGAAACGAGAAATGAGAATGGTATGAGAAACGGAGTTTGGAGGTTTCGCATATAAAAGAAATGAGGAGAGAGAAAAACAACAAAAACCTAAAAATCCAAAATATTACAAGAACACCTAACTCTTAACAGTTATCTATTTCATATTAAGGTAATTACCTTTTATTATAGGGTTGATTCACTTTTCAGAAATTAACCTATTGATTTTGTCAATGATGATCGTGGCCAAATTATGTTCTTAACCCATATACATGTGTAAAAGTTAAAATGCACGAGTCGACTCAAATGATGACACTCCAAAACATGAACGAGATTCTACAAGAATAAAATGAGAAGCTTAAGTGTGCAATTAAAAACATGCATATTTACTTTGCAGAATGATATAGTTGGAGCTCAGAGACAGCTATAGGATCAGCTGCAGGAACTCTAAAGCATGGTGATCCATCTACAATAGATTCTTTAAAAGACTAAAGATCAAGAGATGGTCTTGCATTCAACTCAGTTTTGTCTTTACGAGATCATTGAATGGCAGTGGAATTATAAATATGCACTAGCAGATCGAGGATATATGCCGAATAATTTTAAAGGCACTATATGGTTATAACAAACATGAGAACAACAGGTTTCGATCTGGATCGATATGTCGAGGCTTCACTGAATTAATTCCATCAAGCCTACCGAGATTAAAATAAGGTAATGGAACGATGCAAGCTCCCAGAATTCGGTCCAAAATATCTAACCGTAATAAATTATACTGATCAACTGACCACGGTCAAAGAAAAATTCAAGAAATGGTCAAAGAAACGACCATCGTTTCCTAAGAAACCGGTCTAGGTCTTCAAAAACGAGAAACGACCGTTTTTTACTGCGTTTTGGTCACGTTGTCGTTTCTGAGAAACGGTTGCCGCCGTCTCGTTTTTGGCAACACAGGTTTTAACACTGCATGCAAATGAATTACTGGGTAGCATGTAGCTGCTGTTGACCCTCACTACGTTTGTGCTCGGGTTGTCGTTGGCTCTGCGTCCTCACCGCTGCTAAGAGGAATACTACGCTGGAGCTATTGGTGGTGACCAAGGATGCTTCCTTTGTGTTGTTGCAGACACCCTCTAGTGGAAAAGAAGAACAACTCACACCCATGTTTAGGGATCCCATGAACTGGAGAGCAGGATATGTTTAGTGCATGCGGCAAGTTGCTGAGAGAGTTAGAGTTGTTGAAAACCCCTAAGAAGGCTTGTGTTGTGAAAGCGCTGGAAGGAGTACCGTCAAGACCGTTGGTTGCAGTGTGAAGAATTTGTTGAGTCTACAATTTGGAATCCCTCAAAACCTGTGAACATGTGAGGAGAGGTTTTTGCAAGTCATTCAATCTGCATATGTTTTTGAGTGCTCCCATGGTTTAATGGTAGAGCAAAGTGGAGGTCGTGAGCTCCCATGGTTTAGTGGTTGAGTAGAGTGGAACTCAAGTGTTCCCATGGTGTAGTGATTGAGCCAACTACTGGAGGTTATCCTGTGCTAATACCAGATCTCCTCGTAATTGAGTTGAGTGGCCGTAAATGAAATTTGTGAAGGCAGATGCCCGAAAATGAACAGAAGCTCAATAATTTGCAGTTGTAACTATGTACGTGGAAGAGAACTAGGTAAATAGGGTAGTATTTCCAAAATTGTTCATCATAATTTTGATGTAGTATTTTGCTTCTGGTGAAGTGTTGAGCGTGTTTTGTTCATGCTTGTAAAGAAAGGGGGATCTGTTTTATGTGTCTTAAGGGGGAGAAGAACCCATAACCAGCAAAAGTTGTAGTTGTGATTGTGCATTTTTATGCCTGTTACATGTTATGGTTGATACTTTGTAAGCCCGAAGGTTGTTTAAAGCTTCCTTAAAAATTTGTTTAAGTCTATTCCCTATAGCGAAGTAGGAAGGGCAATTGAGGTCAGATGTTTGAAAGAATTATTGAAAGAATTGAAGTCAGAAGGCTGAAAGAAAACCTTGAGAGGGTTTGTCCCGAATGACTTTGAAAGTAAAAAAAAATGGAAGATACATGGATACTAGTTTGGTATCTAAATTCTGTGAAGAAGAATGTAGTACTGCTAATGCCGCATATGTTGAGAGAAGCGTTGAAGATGATGTAGTACAATATGAAATTGAAATTATGCATGAGCCGAGTTATGATGAATAACACCTTTAGTATGAAATTGAAATTAAGAATGAGCCGAGTTATGATGAATAACACCTTACTAAAGAAGAGGAGATTGCAGTTAAGTTGGAAATAAATTTGATAAATAATTTGTCGGTTGGCAGACATAACCTGCTTGGACATGAAAACCAAGTGGAAGATAGTTAAATTTCTCTTACAATGGATGATAAAGAAACTATTGATGTTCCTATCATTCCAAAAACTGGAGCAGATTTGAAGGGAGGCATCTTCTAAGAGGATGAGGAAGAGTACAAGAAATATAAATAATTATTTTTCTTAACAATTTGTTTGACTATGACTGTGCAGGTATTATAGATAGCCAAGAAGATGTTGAAGAAAGCTGTGATTTTGATGAAGCTTTTTTGTTGAAATGTTTGAGGAATTGAATCAAATAACAATGAAATGAAGCTAACTGAAAAGTTAATGAATGAAGTTGAAAGTCATCCGATGCAGAGAAGGATTTAGATAAGAAGATGGCAACTGTTCAAGTTGTATGTGCAACATTTCAAGATGCAATGAAGAAAAACAAACCAAGGGTAAGCTGGAGCAAACAAGACGAAAGATGGATGAAGACGAAAGATAGATGAATATAAGGTTTGGAGCTCTAAGAAGAAAAATACACTAAATAGTTAAAGTTTTTTGAAAGCCATCATGCAAGCCTAGCTGAAACTCAGACTAGCACAAAATGGTGTAATATTTTTTTGAAAGTTGTATTTCTTATTGTGGTTGAAAATTAAAGAGATTGTTGAAATTAATTTCAACCTAGCCAAATATGTTTGAAGGATATCGCTTGCGTGCTTCTATATCATCAAACTGGGCCTCAACAAGAGCATCATGTCACTTACAAAGTAACAATCACTCCTCCCAATCCAATAATCCAAACTACTACCAATGAACATCTTCAAATAAGTATTTCTAAAATGTTAGTTCCACATCAATATTTCCTTTACACATAGTTCCACATGATTACTCAAGTAACAATGGTGGTTCTCTTCAAATATTCAATGCGTGTAAAGGCTCTTAACTTCACGTACGTGTGTTGGAACTTCAATTTTTTTAATCGTTAGAGCAATGAAGTTATATTTTAATTCAATTGTTCTCAAAACTATTCTAAAATATATAACATCCTTTGTATTTAGGGCATGGTCATATAATATAAGGCTATTTCTGGTTTTGCCAGGTGTTTAGGACAGTATTCACTATAAAGAAAAAAGGGGGTTTCAATGACGCCACGTATGGCAAACATGCGCTGCGTAATAACGTGTCAACTGAGGTCAGTTGTAGGCCTGCCACGTATGGAAGTAATGCTATCTAGGAAAGCCACGTGTGGCAGGCATGCACTGATTCTTCAGTGTTGCGAAGGTCGTTTAGCCATTGCCATTATCACAATACAATGCCACCGTAGGAAAAGACCATTTCTTTGCGTTTGATCGAAGAAAATGTCGCCCCACATACACTAGCATAACCGGATGATTATGTAGTTTACTCAGTCTATTCTGTCGATGAAGCACCAGTTTTAGCAACAGTAGATGCACCAGTACAGTTAGTTGGTTAAGCAAATTCAGTCAATTAAGATGTTGACTCAATGGATCCTGTAGATCAAAAAGCAGCAGAGGAAGCAGCTAGAGAAGAGCCAGTTGAAGCACACGTTGAAGCATCACAAGTTGTAGAGCCTGTATTTGTATATAGAGCCATAATATCCACTGGCATATCCAGTACCAGAGACAGCATCTTCTGAAAATGCCATTATCTTTATCAATTTTTTGCCTATGATCGAAGAAAATGCTATGCCCGACTGCAGGCCATCTTCTGAATTGGAAAGGTGAGGACTTTCCACATTCTCAAATCGCATATCATTTTTTTATGCGTTTGTAGTAGCATGGGAATGATCATTCAGTTTCTCATTTTAAAACTGAATAATTTTCAGTGTTAAAGTCAGTTTTTCTGGGTTCAACAGTGTGCTTCTATATGTGCATGATGGTATAATATATGTCCAGCTATAATTGTTGTAAAAATGTTACTAGTCTTATTGCCATCAGCTTCCTGAAAAATGAATGGCTAGCTTCCTGGAAAATGAATGGCCACTACACAGTATACCTTAGGTATCTGTTTGCATTTTCAATATCTTTCCTTTTGCATTTTCAATATCTTTCCTCTATCCATATAGAATTGATAGAGGGTGAATAGTAGTTCATAATATTTGTCTAGAGAGAAACCAGGATCTCTACATCCCTACAGCCCTTGTTGGTTGGGGCAGAGCACAGAAAGAAACAAAGAACCCACTTAATACTTTTCTTTGTAAATAACCCATTTAGTAGTTATCCATTTACAGTTAAGTTTTGTATTAGTTTTTGAGTCTATTTAAATATAAAACTAGGAGGCTAAGAGGCAGAGAAACTAATACAATTGAGGGGCGAGCAGGAGAATCAGAGGCTAACAAGGGAGTGGAATCTGTTGTGTGACAATTGCTCCAAGCAAGACCTGCAGCACGACCCATTCCGAGTTGTGGCTTGCCAATAGATTTGGGTGATTTGGAATAAACTAGTCGCAATTTTTAGACTACCTTGCAGGATCCATCCACCGTCTATAGATTTTCGGTGCTTTCAGCCTCATTGTCATGATTCACGACTCATTAGATGGCCATTTATACAAATCTCACGTCACTGTAAAGCCTGAGACAAGGCGTTCGCTGTTCGTTTGTTTATGAGATTCCACATTGGACTGCAAAAACTGCCCGTAGAGTAAATATGGGCTAGTCACACTCTTTCTGCCTAGAGAATTGTCAAAATAAAATTTTAAATACAGATATGCCTTCTTGCCTTTAACATTTTAAAAGTGCGAGTACTTTTTGTTTTATTAAAAAAACAAAAAACTCAGAAATCCACCATGCATGTCATCTATCTATTTCTGAATATTATAAAAAGAACTCTGAAATCAATAGGTCACCTTTCACATTCCCTGCCGTTTCTTTCTCCATGACATCTGTATCACTTGCAGATGATATCTATGGGAGTTTTTCATCTGCAAGTGATGCAGATGTGCCAGATGTGCCACTTGTATAAGTGAAACAAGGACATTTCCCTCCTCTTTAACAAAATTAAACATGATTGTTCCAACCTGTAAAAAACCAACAGAGATGAAAGTACACTGAGCCTAGAAACAAAAACCTTGTAGCAGTTAAGTACCTGAACCATCTGTGACATTGGGCGTATTAACTTCCCTGTTCAACGTTTTATGCTCTGGTTGCATTGGGGTGTTGGCAGCAACCAAGATGTCCAATTTGGTATGGATATTGTTGATGTCATCCCTGATGGTAGCCACAACCAATTTGAAGCACGCCTGGCTCTTCTCCCTTTCCAACAAGAGACTGCCCACTGCACAATATGCCTCATCAACTGGTTTTGAAGATTGGCTAAGAGAGCTGCCTCATCCTGAGTAATCTCATTATGTATATGCCAAGGAGTTTCTTTGTTATACCTCCTCTCCATCGAATGTTCTTTGACTTCTCCCGTTCTACAGCGAGATCATTGACAGAGCATAATTTCCTGACTACCTTGGCACCCTGAACAACCACCCAGATGGCATGGATTCCCAAAATGCGAAGAGGAGAAAGAGAGTTGCAGTCGAGCTCTCCCAAAGTTGAATTACCACTCATTAATCCCCAGAGCGAGACCGTCAGCATGTCGCCCTTATATATATGTCTGTATGTGTGTGTTTGTTTTGTTTTATTAATATATTTGTGGAAAAAATATAAAATATTAAAATAACAACCATGTTAAAATAGATGGTAGATATACCACATTATTACAATATAAAATAACAATCCCCAATAAGTGTGCGTGTATCTTTGTGGAGCATATAACTCTGTAAGGTGGAGCGTATCTTTGTGGAGCATATAATTCTGTCATCCTCCATATTTTGCATCTTTATTACAATTTGGTTTGCTATGTGGTGGATAAATGATTTTTGTAAGTTGTCGAGTGAAATTTCAGTTTTTAAATAATTTTGACAAAAATTTATTTATTTCTATCTAGAATAAATTCATTTTGAAATAAAAAATACAAAAACCACCTCACTTAATACTACTTTAAAACAAAGTGTTTCACAATGTTCTAAAATACTTAAACATATATTTTCCACAATGTAAATTATCATTTTTTTTTATCTCGTCATTGTTTGTAATGCTTGTTGATAATAGATGTTTGTAAGTGTTAGTTTTTTTTTCCAAGGAAAAAATATTGCAATTTTCTATTATTAAAAACCACATTTTACTAGTGTTCCACAGGGGCGTGTCCTGCAGGGTCGAAACACGTTTCTGCGTTTCCCCGCGTCACGGGGACGACAAAAATCCATGCGAAATGTTTCGCTTTGGGCGAAACTTGGCGAAACTCCATGCGAAACGTTTCGATCTGTGGCGAAACTCGTTTCTCCATGATGAAACTTGGGGGGACTTCCCGACGTCCTGCAAGAAACTGCGAAACTCCGATGAACCTTCTAGGCGTCCCACACGAAACTTTGAACCTCCAACGAACCTTCTAGGTGTTCGGATAATCATATATAATCATGATGAATCATGTAATGTGTTTGCATTATTAATTTATCGGATTCTAAATTACATTGCATGATCGCACAATGATGAATGTAGTATTTAATAATTTGCTAATTTGCATGGGATGAATTGTTATTGTTGGGATCTTTATATTTTTCATATTTTTTATATTTTTAAAATTTTTATGACATCGGCGTCCCCCTGTCCTCCCTGAATTTTCCTAAAATTTGGGGGTGGTCTCCACGCGTCTCGAATATGCGTCTCCCCACTCCCGCGTCCCGCCGTCACGGAACCTTGGGGGAACATTGCATTTTACATAGCTTTAAAATCCATTCATTCATATCATCTATAAATCTGTCAGAAAAGTTCTTCAATGGTAAAACATATGCAAGAAAATATTTTACAAAACTTGTAGGAAGATTCCTATCTGAAATGAGAACAAACTTGTAGGGAGATTCCTATTTGAAATAAGAATTCAGAATATCAGTAAAAAAAGCTTATAAGAAAATTTGCCCAGAAAAAGGGTAGATCATTCTTTCTATTCAGGGACTTTCTGAAAGTGTTAGTGTCTCACAATGTTCTAAAAACATAAACATCTATCGTCCACATTGTAAATCATCATAAAATAGTTAACAATCTATTGTCCATGTTGTAAATTATCATTTTATTTTATTTGATAATTGTTTGTAATGATTGTTTTTTTGTAACAATAACGGTTAATTGGATTTATAAAAAAAGAATGAGGTTACAGTTTAAAGGGGAGACTGATTCCAAAACCATGAGCTACTATGGAGATCTAGCTTTCCAATCTCTAGAGAACATAATAAACTCAGGTTTTTCAAAATACCAAATGCTAGTTCGGTCGTGTCTTACACCAAAGAGAACTAGTTCTGTCGTGTCTTACACCTTATCACCTGCTATGCTCCTCTACATTGGAATGGTCGTTCTCTTATTATGTTTTAAACCAAAAAATAATTTCTACAACCTGCTACAACTATGACGAACCTTCCTGGAATCGGTGTATAAATCTCATTTTTTTTAAAGAAAATTGATGAGGTTCATAGCTCTCTCCTCTGAGCTTAGTGGTTGGAGCTTTACGTTATAGGCTGAATCGTTCAAGTTGTTGTTTGTTGTGCCCATTCTGCCTTGTATCAATTCAGTAATTTCGAACAAGAAACTAAGATGCCACATGATGAATTGCTTTTCCCAATGACCCATTTCATTGAATTATTCCTGTACAATTCTTTTTGGAATTCGTATATTGTGCATCGTGGAGGTGTTAAGACCAAGAGTGATGCTGCTTCTGAAACCTGGCGAGATGGAGGGATGATATGTCCATGCCACAGAGAAATAATTATGGAACCCAATTAATGCTGAGATCTTGGCCATTGCTGCTTGAACATCCACACTCCAGCCCTGTGCCTGTATTAGCCATGAAATTTACTTGATGGTTATTGTTGCTCAATATGTGGAGGAAATTGATGGAGTTAAAATCTTTGACTAGGTAATTGAAAATATACTGGAGCTTGGAAATAGGTATCCTGCGATTTTTGGCCAAACGTATAGCTTCCCAAATTACCAGCATGGAGTTGCCCAGGGCCACTGGATCCTTGACTTCTTATTTCCTTGCAATTTCCATGCCCTTGATCAGGGCGAGCCACTCCACATCATTGTTGGTTCTCCTTCCAATTCCCCATGCAAAAATTTTCACCTTGTTTCCCTCCGGATCAAGGAGGATTCCACCCACCCCTACCCGCCTGGGGAAGTTTGCTTCTTTCGGATGTGTTGATTGTTAAGAGTTTGAATCGAGTGAGAAGAGTTATTGGAGATTAGAAGATCAGCCACCCAAATTTTTTCTTCCACATTTAAGGGCTCATTACTAATATTTTTCATTCCTCTCGTGCATATGGAGTCTATCCAAAGAGCTTTAGCAAAAGATAACTTTTCCAAGGGTGGTCCTGATTTCCTCAAATATCTCATGGTTCCTAACATTCCATATCTTCCAACAAATAAATTTGGGAAAAGCAGCCCATGCTTTTTTGAATTCTGGTTTTCTTGACAACGAACCGTGATAGTAATCGTGCCAGCATGCAAACAAGTCATTCCCATTTGTTGGTAGGATCAGATTAGGTTGAATTTCCCGAAAAGCTCGGTGCCAGAACTCCTACGAGAATTTGCACTCGAGGAAAAGATGGTCAATAGTTTCTTCGGATTCCTTGCATATAATACATCTGGCTGGGCCTTCAATGCCTCTTTTTTTTAGGTTCTCAGCTATTAATGTTTTCCTGTGTGCAAGAGTTCAGGA
The DNA here is from genome assembly GCA_027924585.1 of Larix kaempferi. Lineage (NCBI taxonomy): Eukaryota > Viridiplantae > Streptophyta > Pinopsida > Pinales > Pinaceae > Larix > Larix kaempferi. The sequence goes on along the minus strand of BSBM01000289.1, from coordinate 8,698,744 downwards.
GAAGATGTTTATTTTTGGGAGGCCCTCCTTGCCCCAAACATTGTTCCACTTTGTCTCCTTGATGCGCTGATTATTGAGAGCGTCCATATAGTTGTAACCTTCTTTGACCGAATATACTCCAGCTTTACTCCATCCACATTTATCCCTCAGATTTTTATGAACAGGAAGAGACCATGAAGTAAAGCTAGAAATTCATTATAATCATGCACTAGATGCTCTGGAAGATTCAAATCAATCCATCCGCCCCATCTTCCCCTATTGGACAAAGAGGATAGATCGTACAATGTGTGGATGTTGGCATGAACCATCCATTCTTTTAAATCATGAAACATTGTTCCACTTTGTCTCCTTGATGCGCTGATTGTTGAGAGCGTCCATATAGCTGTAACCTTCTTCGACCAAATATGCTCCAGCTTTACCCCATCCACGTGTATCCCTCAGATTTTTATGAACGGGAAGAGAGCCATGAAGTAAAGCTAGAAATTCATTATAATCATGCACTAGATGCTCCGGAATATTCAAATCAATCCATCTATCCCATCTTCCCCTATTGGACCAAGAGGATAGGTCATACAATGTGTGGATGTTGGCATGAACCATCCATTCTTTTAAATCATGAAATTCTCATAGGAAATTTCCAGGTGAGTTGGCACCAATGTTATCTTTCCACAAATTAACTTGCTTACAATTGCCAGGGATCCAGTATAGGCTGTTTTGAATTATACAAGCTTCCCTCTTACACAAATTCCATATAGAAGAGCCTTTTCTCCCTTGGTCAATATTATTCACACAATGTCTTCTGCTACCAGACATATATTTCTTGTGAAGGATTTCTTTCCACCACGCCTTCTTCCCATAAATGAATATCCACATAATCTTGGCACCAAGGGCGAGATTCATTATCGCTAGGTCTTTGATCCCTGCCCCGCCATACAATTTGGGCCTGCACACCGTGTCCCAATTAATCAGGTGGAACTTTTTAGAGTTATTGGACTTCCCACCTTGCCATAGGAATTTCCTGAGCTCTTTGGTGATCTCTTTCATGACTGTTTTGGGGGCAAGGGAAATTGAACATATGTATAGGGGATATGCAGAGAGGATGGAGTTTATGAGAACCAATCTGCCAGCGGGATTGAGCCATTGAGATCCCCAAAAGTTCATTTATTTATTTATTTTGTCAATCAAGCCATTCCAACCAGCAACGTTTTTCTTCCCTTTAAAAATAGGAATACTAAGATAGTTAAATGAATTCCAATCAACGATGCCTTCGAAGCCAAAGGTTCTCGCAATGTTCACCAGCACCCCTAGATTGCAGTTTCACCCGTAAACCTTGGAATTGACTGTATTGATTTTTCCATCAGAAGCTACTAAGAAAGTAGATAGAACTTTGTTGAATCTGCCCACTATGATAGAAGAGGCTCCCCCAAGTAAAATTGTGTCATCTGCAAATTGAACAAGGTTGACAGATTTAACCCCTCTGACTATTTTGAGACCTCTGAGTTCCCCCTATTTTGCAGGAGATGAAGTTTCCTACTCATTGACTTAGCCACTAAAAGGTAATGAAAAGGGGACATTGGGCACCCTTGGCGTAGTCCTCTTGAGACTTGGAAAAAGTTCGTGGACCTACCATTAACCAGGGGGGCTATCCAGGCGCTACTTATACACGCTTTGACCCAACAAAAAAATCTAATTGAGAAGCCAAATTTGTGCATAATTTCAAACAAGAAGTGGTGATTTACTCTATCAAATGCATTGGCCATATCGAACTTCACTGCCATACCTTGATGTCTTTTCTCTATGCTGGAATGTATTGCCTCTTGCACAATGATGATATTATCTAGGATTTGTCGACCGACAATGAATCCCCCTTGAGATTCAAAGATGAGCTGCCCCATTACTTTTTTCATTATGGTTGCAAGGATCTTCACTAGAATTTTGTAGGAAGTGTTGCAGAGAGAGATTGGGTGGAATCGATTGATGGAGCTAGGGGTCTTATCTTTAGGGATTAAAGCAAGGAATGATGAATTGGTTTCCCCTCCTATTTTTTCTTTTTTCCTGGTCCAGTTGAGCATACGTTTCAGGTCATCTTTTATTTTCTCCCACGCTACCCTGTAAAAATTGATGGTAACCCATCCGGGCCTACACTTTGTCGGCATTAACGGACCATATGGCATTTATAATTTCATACTCCAAAATTGGCTTGGAGAGCTCTCGATTTTTGTTGTCTGTGACAAGAGAGCGGATGCCAGCGAGAAGGTCCTCTTGTGCTTCTGGATCTGTTTCACCACTGTCTTTGAAGAGTTCACTGAAGTGGTTGAAAATGTGGAGCTTCAAATCCTCCTGCCCACTGATCTTCTCACCATTTTGATTTTTTAGCTCCTTAATCGCATTCTGGCTGCAGCAAACCTTAGCTTGTTTATGGAAGTAGTTAGTATCACTGTCACCTCCCTTGAGCCACATCTGTTTGTATTTGTCTCTCCATATTTCTTCTTCTTTCTTGGTCACTGCTAGGATGTTCAAATTTAAATCTTTTTCTGAGTAAGAGAGGAGGGCGTCATCTCCTCAACTTCCATTTTGCGATGAAGAGTGGCCAATTTCGATTTTAGCTCATTTTTGGTCTGACTAGGATCTTTATAAGATATGTTTTCCCATCTTTTCAACGCTAGCTTGACGGTTCTTAGCTTGGTTTCCCACACAAAGCTGGGAGATCCATTAACGTTGGTATTCCATGCTGTATAAACAATTTCATAGAAATCGGGGTCCTGTATCCAAATAGAATTAAAACATAAAGGTATGGGGCTGTAATTTTTGAGAGGGGTGAGGGATAAGACGATGGGCTTGTGATCAGAAGCCACGGAAGAAAGAGCTTGCGAACATGCTATAAGATCAATATTAAAGAAAGTAGAGCTTACTAGAAAACGATCTAGCTTGGATGCTATGTGTCCAACTCAACATCTCCTATTGCTCCACGTATATTTAGCATTTCTCAATGCTATATCCATCAGATCCAACTCTGTAATGAGATCTTCGAGCTTTTCTCCAAAGGGATCACGAATAACACTACCTCCGCGCTTCTCCATATTTGATTTAGTTGCGTTGAAATCCCCGGACACGATGAGATTTTTACCTCTCATATTCTCTTTAAGGTTAATGAGATCATCCCAAAACTTGGTCTTGTCCCTGTAATGAGTGGGACCGTAGACATTGCAAATATAAATGATTTTGTTGCTAGCTTTCTCCTGTATTTCAGTGAGCAGCCAGAAATGGTTTTCAATGGTGGAAATTAAATTAAAATTGTGAGAGATCAGAGTATCAATTCCCTCGGATGCACCTTGGGCACTAAGGGCTTTGCCATTATAATTTTTCCATAGGGAGCTTGAGAGAGACAAGACCTCCACCTCCAACATTTTAGTCTCTTGGATTAGCATAAGATCAGGTTTTTTTGGCTTTTATCATTTCCTTTATTGCCTCAACTTTGTTCAAATCGTCGAGACCCATGCAATTCCAAGAGACCACTCTCATTACTTCTTTTCCGGGTTGGATCCTGCCCGGGATCTACCATCAGGTTTGACACCGATTTGAGATTTGCTATTCTGAATCAATTTCATTTCCTCCAGGATTTTTTGTCTGCCCATCTCGATCTCTTTTTATGTTTCCAATTCTCTGTTTAATTTGCGTTCTCCTTCCTCTGGTGTTAGGATGTTGCACCACTTCAATCTCCTATGAAGATTTTGAGCTGAAAGTGTTGTCCTGAGTCGATGAGAGCGGAGCAAAATTAGTTCTTACCTTATCATCCCACGAGCTTCCAGGAGTGTTGGATCCTCCCATGCCTTCCCCTATTACCTCCTCTCTGAGGGATGATGGGGGTATGCCTACTGGATTGGGGATTTCTTCTATTTCTTTCTCCATTGGATTTGCTTCTATGACGGGAATTTCTCCATCTTCTAATGTCAGATTCTGAAATCTATTATTGTTTGAGGCTTCCCTGATTTCCTGAGTGGTGTCTTTGTTGTTCCTTGCTTGTGTCCCCTTTGCTGGGTGTGCTTCTCGAATTGTTTTCTTTCCTCTTTTAATCTACTGGAAGCCTTCTTCCTGTATTTTTTTCGGAGCTCCTAGTGTTGTCTTAGGGCAATTTTTGACAAAGTGTCCGTATTCGTGGCATTTCTTGCATTTAAATGGAAGTTGCTCATAGTCTACTTTCTGCATGTGCTCCCAACTATCCATGAATAGATTAACTTCCTCCGGTAAACCTTTCTCCAGATCTACCTCCACACAAATTCTTGCACATGAAAACAGGGGCCCTTTAGGTTCATCTTTGTCAATATACTTGCCGAGGGAATTGCCAATAGCATGCAGGGTTTCGTCATTCCAGCAATGAAGTGGAAAATGTGGTAGCCTTACCCAGACAGGAATTGCGGAAGGCACGTCCCTTTCTAGATAAAAAGATAAACTCCATCTGTTTAAGTACAAGCCGCGGGGGGCCATGAAGCACGGGCCGCTTTGGAAGATCAGATCCCGATCTCGTTTGTTTTCGAACAAGAAAGTGAAGTAGCCTTTTCCACAAAAGCAGTGCTGCAAGCCCTCGGTTATTAGGGGCATCCAATTCTTGTAAATCCAGACCTCCATAGTTTTCGGTGAGGGCCATATTCCAGTGAACTATCCAATTAAACCTCGCTCACTCAGAGCCAGGGCTTTCAGTTTTGAAGCTACTGACAAGATCCGGATACGAGGGGCTGCTGCTTGTTTGATGAAGCTAGCATCGAAAGTATCTAAAGTTGGAGGAGGTATTGAAGCCACCAGAGAGCGGAAAGCGGCATCCAGGATCCGCCTTTTTTCCTCCAAAGAAGGAAGTGGGGGATCAATGGCAATGCCTGGAGGTATCCTACGCAAGAGGAACCCATGGGCACTCGGTTAGTGCACTCACGCAGCTAGGTTGTGGCCTTCGAGGGATCCTCGATGCAGGCGCTCGGTTCAGACGCAGTCCGTTCGGCTCTCATTTACAGTCGACGTAGTCCGTTCGGCTTAGATGCAGTCCGTTCAACTCTCCATGATCATTATACCAACAAGGATATTGGAGATTGTATATCTGAAAACACTGAAATTTTGGGATTTGTAATGATTGTTGATAATAGGTGTTTGTAATATTTTCCTATAGTGAGTGCTTGATAATTGTTTCATGTATTTGTAATGTTCCATATATATGTAACTATGTGGAACTATACTTGATTATAAAATTTTAAATTAATGACATCAATAACAACCAACAAATAAGATATTTATAGGAGCTATTTTAGTTGTTTCCTATGTTTATAGATAATATATTTAAGAATGGATATTTATAGAAGTTATGTGTTGTTGTTTCCTATGTTTGTAGCTAACATATCTCTATTAGTGGTGGATGGAGAACACCCATAGGCATTGCTCTCCAAGATAATCAACAAATAAGAATGGGTATTTAATAAAAAATAGTTGTTTCCTATGTTTGTAGTTAACACATATCTATATGTTTGTAGTTAACACATCTTTATTAGTAGTAGAAGGAGGACACCCATACATATTTCTCTCTAAGCTAACCAACAATTAAGAATGTAGAACACCCATAGGTATTTCTCTCGAGCTTGGAATTAGAGAGAAGGTGGTATATCTAAGCTAGAAAGAAATACCTATTAGTGTTCTCCATCTCCCATTAATGTGAAAGCAATACCTATTAGTGTTCTCCATCTCCCACTAATGTGATGTGTTGGTAGGATAATTCATTATATCAAAAATAATTTTACTTTCTTTTTACCTTAATTATCAAGTCTCTAATTGGGGTCAAAGAGAAGGGCTAAACAAATGGGTTGTGAAACCCAATGATCACAAAAAAAATAAGTTTTTCATTTTACATGTTGTGAATGAGCTATGATCTTCTACAAATCTTGATTGTAGTTGTCACATTTTCTAGGTAAATGTTGATTGTGATACTAGTAGGATAATTTAATACATCAAAATTGATTTTACCTTCTTTCTAGCAGGTCCTAGGTCCTAGTAGGCGCCAATTGGGCACCAACTAGTAGGAGAATTACTATATCAAAATTGATTTTACCTTCCTTTTTGTAGGTCCTAAAATCTCAATTGGGTAATTTACTATATCAAAATTAATTTTACCTTCTTTCTAGCAAGTCCCAATAGACCCCAATTGGGATTCAACTAGTAGGATAACCCCAATTTACTATATCAAAATTAATTTTACCTTCTTTCTAGCAAGTCCCAATAGACCCCAATGGGGATTCGACTAGTAGGAAAATTTACTATATCAAAATTAATTTTACCTTCTTTCTACCAGGTCCCAACATGCCCCAATTGGGATCTGCCTCTAACCATATAGGGGATGGCTAAACCACATAGGGGAAGGATAAACAATTGGCTTGTGATCACCAAAATGAAAAATAAAGTAAAAGCAACATGCCCCAATTGGGATCTGTCTCTGATCGCATAGGGGATGGCTAAACTGCATAGGGTAAGGATAAACAATTGGCTTGTGATCACCAAAATGAAAAATAAAGTAAAAGCTACCGCACTTTACAATCTTAATTGCAGTTGTTGCATTTTATAGTTAGATGTGGATTGTGATATCAATGATGATTTAGATGCATGGTTAATCTTGAATCTAATTCCAACTGCTGAGTTGAATCTAGCAAGAAGTCTAGTTGTTAGTGGCTATACAATTCATTCCTCTAAATATACAAACTTGTGATAACTCCCAATGATCTTGATTGCAGTTGTCACATTTTCTAGGTAAATGTGGATTGTAATATTGTTGATGCTTCAACTTCTGACTTGGTTAAATCTTGAATCTAATTCCTACTCTAGACTTGTATGTCTGAGACGTTTTCCACCAAAATCTAGCAAGAATTCTAAAGCTATCAATGGCTATACAATATGTCCCTGTAAATATACAAAATTGTGATAAATCCCAACAAATATAATCTCCGGTCAACCATGTAGCATGTTCTTACCTTAACACAAATCTATTTGCATCACCTAATGATAGGATTCTTTTGGAAGAGCTTCCAACTCGCTCTAATGTAAAAATATGTTAATGGATTATGGTAAAAATATGTTAATGGATTATGATAGATTGTATATGTGAGCCAGAATGGGCACATGGAGTGATGTCAAAAGATGTTAATGGATTATGGTAGATTGTATATGTGAGCCAGAATGGCCACATGGATTGATGTCAACTGGGAAAGCCAAAATTGCTTAACGTGGTTTTCCTAACCATCCTAACTTAGATGGTGTATGTCGTGCACAAACCATCCTTCCACACATGTGCAGTGGAGAAAATATAATTATTTTTCCCTTTACCAAAATGGCCACATGTAGTGATGTCAAATGGGAAAGCTAACATTGTTTCATGTGGTTGTCGTAACCATCTATGTCTTGACATAGATGGTGCATGTCATATATGAATCATCATTAGGGAATTATTGGGTCTAAAATGTGTCTCCTAAGAGATATAATAAAATATTGTGAGTTAGTCATTTGAGGATGTAAAATTTTGTGGGGACACTGTATTTACAACTCACCTCTTCAACTACAATTCGTGTAACTATGGTTATATTGAAGTGAAATGATGTGTACAAATAAAATTAATAAAAAATCCTCTTTGGTATATTTACAACTCACTTCCTTCATTGCAATAAGATAACTATGGTTATCTTAAAGTGAAAAGATGTGGGGAAATAAAACTGGAAATATGAGTAGTTTTGATTACATAAATATACTAAAATAAATTACTCATACAATAAATTAAACTATTAATTCTAAATTAAACTTTTGTAAATAAATTGTAAATTATACTTATAAAATAATTAACATTAATAATTATTTATTTTAAAATTTATTTATTATTTAAATCTAACATTATATATATATATATATATATATATATAAGAGCTATGAGGTGCCAATGTCTCCACGTTTATATATATATATATATATATATATATATATATATATATATATATATATATATATAAGAGCTATGAGGTGCCAATGTCTCCACGTTTCCACCTGTAGAGAGTTGTGGGCAATGGGTATTTGCGGGAGGCATTGGGCAATTGATGGAGGTCAAGATGAATGAAATAGTTGAGAAGCAATCGTCTTATTATCAATTTGATCATAAAGCCACATAGCCTAGTGAAAAAATATGGTTTGTATTAAACATATTGTGACAATCTGTGTTTAAAATTGTATTGGCCTTCTTCCTCCTCCACTACCACAACATCTATCACTCAATTTATACTTTGTATACATTATTTTTTTTTTTTCCATGTGGTTCACTTTAATCGGCTTAGCCGACCGCTACATCCACGAAATAATTTCCGACGGACCCGCCCCGAAAGGGTTTCCGCCCTGTGGCCGCTGCGTGCCTAACCCCAAGAGGGTCTATGAGGATGGATCCCGTGACCTCGCATGCTGGGAGGCCTAACTTCCGAGAACACAACCGATCGAGCTAACTCTTGGGGCTAAACTTTGTATACATTACTTATGTAGGCACCATGATTAATAAAAAGATAATGAGTCAAAATTTTGAATAAGTTTGAGCACATTAATGATTAATAATGTTTTGCATAATAGGGAAGATGTGCTTAATAATGTTAATATCATTTTTCTTAACACCCACACTAATTAAAATTAAAGTAGAAATAATTAGATGTATTTATATTTATATTTATTGTTTAATATAAAATAACTAATTTAATATATTTATTTAATATTCTTTTCTTTTTTAACTTTGAAAATATATAATCTTATATATAAGAATCATAACCGAGTTTGAATGATTCAGACAACGATGACCATTATAATCCATACAAATTTTCAAATTAAAAATACAAATTTTCATCATTATTTAAAATAATTAATTAATAAACAACTATTTTATAAATGAGACAGCCAAAACTATTCTTACTTTCTTTACCAAAATGAATGGTTTGAAATATCCTGTCCTTTTCCCAATTGACTTACGAATTTTAAGCCTCATTGCACCATTAATTTTCTAACATTAACCTGCAACTTCAACAGACCCACCGTCGATCTTGCATAGTTCTCAATGACGAAAAACCAAATTTAGGCATTACAGTCTATATCCTAGTGACGTATAAATCGAATAGGGGCCTCATTGTCCGTGTGATTAATGGATTGATACAGAATCTATTGCATGTTACCTGCACTAGGAAAATTAATGTACCCATGTGCCCGACATTGAAGTCAACACCCACATGCCACTAGATGTGTTATCGGATTTCCATAATCATTTTAAAACAGCAAAATCCATTGAAAATTGGCGTCGATGCTGGAACGACGAGGAAGGCTAAGTGCAGTATGGATTGCTAATACCATCTCACCAACAATAAATACCACAACCTTTCACGATGATGCAAGCACGACATCGATGCATGAGGGATTCCTAAGGCAAGTGTCATCACCCTTTGCCTAACCAACATTCAACAAACTCGCAAAATTTTAAAAATGAGATTAATACTTTTTTTTTAACTTTAGGCTACCCTTTGCAAAATGAAAAAATTAAATCCCAAAGACCATGAAATAATTCACTTGGGCGATTTATATATGCCCCCTGTTAGGGACACAATAATATATGTCATATATTATATTAGATAATATAATTTATATATAACGTATATTATATTTATTATGTCCCTGACGAGATATATATATATATATATATATATATATATATATTTCATGCAAGTGGATTAATATGTCTCGACGAGGTTTAATTTATGTATTTGCTAAGCATTGAGCCTAAGTTTTAAAAAGTATTAAATTGCTTTTTTTATTGTGCAATTTTGTTGAAATGTAATTGGCCAAGAGTACATGATGTAAGCTTTGGGAATCCCTTCCCAGACATTGGTGACGCGCTTCTGTCGGTACATATTTATTGTTCCAATGGTGTACATTTGGCTTAGGTCGTACTGAGGTGCCAAGTGCATGGGATAAGCTCTAACTAAAACACCCCCCTTTTCGACATTTTAGCTTAAGTTCTTGTCACAGATTTCATTTAATTTCCAGTAACTGATTTCATTTATTCTCTCGTGATGATTTCAAAACTTTAACAACATTCAACTATTGGCATCTTGAAGGTTTAGCATGTTTTAAATTGACCTAGATCCTCCAAATAATAATTTGAACTATATAAATATTAGATTTCCCAATTTTGCTGGTGACCGGATTTGGTGATGTAGGGGCATTTTGGTCATCGCATAGTCTTCCCTTCTCCGGCATCAAGTCTTTACTTAAACCCTTTCACTAAAATTCAAATTCATGTGCATGTTTATTGTTAGTTGGTTGTAGGGGTATATCTAGATGTAAATGTCATACTCCTATGGAGGCATACAAGTCACGCAAGGTGTGTGTAGCCCGAGACACATAATCCATTGAAAATTTGAAGCATTTAATTGATGGGTTCCATGATCCTACCAATAATCTAGATATGATGTCACGTCCCCTCCCATCGATCCAACGCAAGAAAGAGAACATGACACTAAAACTAGGCTTCTCAATACTCTCAGCCCCATTCATCATTAACAAATTCATAGAAAATGAAATACATACATATGTGCAGATGCATAGATAACCATATACAACGGAAACAAAATCTACTATACACCTACATCTATCATACAATTGATTTGCATAATCATAACAGTCTTTAATTAAAAACATTGCAGAATTGAAAGACGTAGAGAATACTTATCTTGATTATGAAGTTGTCCATAGCAATTGGATATGCAACTGCAACGTTCCACCTAGCCATAGGCCAACTATGCTCAGCAATCTATCCGCACAGCTTCCACCCCGGATCTGGGCATGATTTCTACAAGGAAAAAGGGAACAATAGACTCACACATAGCCAAATATACACCATCCTAATAACTGAAGGAGGTACAATGGGTGGCGCTCGCACTGACGACCACTAACTGCTCTTAAATTCCTTTTCATCATTCTCCCAGCCAAAGTATACTCACCGGGCTCAGAAAAGACTAATCGAGATCCACATAAAAGAATGAAAAGACAAACCATCCCCCAACTTTTAAAGATCGGCTCGAACCACAGCAAAAGATGGGGGTTATGTGTCCCGATTAGCTTCAGCCCGCTATAGAATCACATGTTTGGCACGAAAAATCATCATATCATTGAGCTACCCAGGACAATGATATGATGATTTTTCGTGTCGAACATGTGAGTCTCGAGTGTATCAGAGTGCTCATAGGGAGGCAAATGCTTACACTCTTAACGTCCCCTGGGAGATCTAGAGTGATATCTGCAATTATGAGCACCAATGGTGGATGAGAATGAGCAGGGAGACGCTGCTGGGGGAGCGTAAACAGTTGGAGAACTAGATCATGGATCTAGGAAACACGGATGGGCGTGTTAGTCTTTATGAGCGCACGGTTTCCCCGTATTGGATGATGAAGAACCTTGTCGATTACGTCATTCGCAACAGACAATCCCTTAGAGATGACAATGCGCTGCAGCGTATGGAGCAGCGTAACCTAGAAGAGTCTCGTGTGATGAAATGGAAGCTGGATTATCTTCTGCAAGCCATGGAGCTTCGGCCTCCCCCGTGTCCTTCTTCTTCTTCCAGCTTCCCCCACCCGAGGAGTTCTCCTGAAGCTCCATTCATTATTCGCTGATGTTTGGGCAGGCGTCTGTTTTTCCAGTTTCAAATATTTGTAATCAGGGACGGTCGGGTGTTAGTATGGTTAGCCTTTATCTAATGTATATCATGTCTTTTTGGTCTCGGGGTAATTTGTTGTGTATTTTGAAATCTAGTCTGCGTGCCTATGGGAAGAACATCTCAGGATCAGGTGTTTTTTGGTCGGGTAGTAGATTTTGCAGCTTCAAAGCTTTTAAGGATATGGGTTGTCAGGCGAATAGAAGCATCTTCTCTACTTTTGTGGTAATTGCCTACCGAATTGTTAAGGATGTATGGGTCTATGGGTCAGTATCAAGGTGGTCTGTTTTGATGAACAAGTCTGAGCCTCGGCCAGATTGTTCCTTTCTGTAACTCCTCTTTTATTTAATGCAAAAACTTCTTACTTACAAAAAAAAAATAGCCAAATATACACCAAAAATCAACCAAGCCAATCCACAGTTGGGTTTATCAAGATGCTAAGGCAGTAGAAAGGAAGAACTGCTAAGCTAGTGAGCTCAATCACAGATCTATTGGTACATCTACAAGATATAGCTAGCTTGGCACCCACAATACCTACACACCTAACACAAGGAAGTATTTTCTTCACTGCTACACAGTCCCTCCGGCCATACCTTCCCTTCTAGTTCTCTTTAGGGTGTGCACAGAAAAGTACCCAAAGCCCTTTGATCTTTCTGTGAGGTTACTCTCTTCACTAGGTTTATCAAGCCAATTTTAATCCTCTTCCACTCATAGTTTCTTACTCACAAGTTCAAACCAAAACATGGATGTACATAACAAAAAAACACAATTGTTGGGCATGAAGAAAACAAATCTAACTATGGGATGCCCAAAATGTGGTTTCCATGAGTGTTCCAAAATCATGGGCACCCAAAAAGGAACTGCTAGAGGGGGAATCGACCCTTGGAGAAAAAAAATGATTTATGGACATTTAAGGGACAAAAACGACCTCTATAGACCCCCAAATCGTGACTCCCTTCCTCCCAGTCACTATGCAACACTAAAATGACTTCCCAGTTGTGGAATATGAGGGAAAACTCAGGAAAAATGAGAGGGAAAACACCCAGCTAGCCCAAAACTCGTGGGAGAGAAAAACTAATGAGTGAAGAATGGCATGGGAAGCAAATTTGTGGGTGTTTTCTTACCCAAGAAGCCAAAAACGATTTTCAAAAGTGATGGCTTGCCCATACACGAAATTGGGCAGCCATACCTCTCCATTCTCCAAAGCATTAACTACCTCAACCAACACTTGGAAGAATTAAATGATTGGGTGCATAAGTCAAAGTGGGTAGTTGATGGTTTATGGGTTCTCTCATTGACACTTGGTTTGACACTATTGGTGCAAGGGTTTGAATATTTTTCCTCCCTATTCCTTGAGAAAATCATGCCCACGTACTCTTATTGCATTGCATAGCTAGTTGTGGGTATTTTATTAAAATGAATATTTACATGATATTTGTAATTTCTATTGTGCGTGGATAGTACGCAAACCATATGCATCGATTTTTAATTGTCGATACACAAAACACTAAATCAATGGTGGGTCCTTAACCTTGAGCTCCTCACCACGATGTTATAACAATATTTACATCATTTACAACTCTAAAGCAACATGGTCAAAATCAAGATATTACATATCATGAATAGCACCATCAATCATATCGACACTGCATGGCCTGGTGGGAATCATCATGTCTCCTCATCCGTCCTCTTATATTCCTGGACTCACCAGAATTCAAACCTAATTATAAGGCATGCCCATTAGACTGCATGATCCTAGGATTATATCATGTTATGTCAGGCATCGTTACATCAATATTATAGGCGAACAATAGTGGAATGCAATATAGTTATCGACTAGGATTTGATGAAAAAGAAAGCTTAAAGCTTCAATTAGACAAAAAGGCATGTTAAAGCTTGCCTTATGAACATCTTTATGAAGTCTTTTATGCGCGCCCGAGTTTCGTTTACATCCTGAATCACATTACCCTGAGTGTGTCGAACGAGATTACTTGTTTGATTCAAAATTAGTTGCAATGTTGTGGGTTAGGTGTGATTCATTTGGTAAAACCATATAATTAGCATTGAGGGGCATCGTGGCAATATTTAGTAAGTATCTACCCTACACCACTCAAGGAGGTGTTGAGCTCGATGTCTAGGGATTGGAAACTCTCCTTCAATAAAACCACTAAATTCTAAGTAAAATTATTATGATTTCCTACCAACATATATAATATATATGTCACACTCCATTCCTCCTAGGAACATATACTAATAAATTATGACAAAAGCACTTTTGTTTTTGTGGATAAGCTTAACATATGTTGTCATGTTGTGCCCTTCACCCTTCTTTCTTCGTACTCTCTAATTATTTGAATCCATTTGCATGCTTATGAACATTTCCAACATTTTTATCATGCTTTTAAATCCCATGATAGGGAAAGGGAAAAGGGCGTTTGATACATGGCATTTTTGGGTAATACAATTTTTTTTTTCATTTTTTTTTAATAGATTAAAACTTTTCGTCCACGTTTTGATTGACAATGATATTAAAACATACAACTTCACTGATTTTTTTGGAAAATCATATTTAAATATCTGGGAATTGATCTCTTTAGCAAGCTTGCATGTTTTCAAAATCAATATATCTATTTATAAATTTTCAATTCATCAAACATTAAGGGCATTACCAATCATGTTATAATATATTATATTATATTATAACAAAACATATGACACTTATAGGTGTGTTAGCGCAAATATATTATATGTTATATGACACTTTATTAGAAGTTATAATATATGTTATAACATATATATAATATATAATATAATAATTTTATTAACATGTCATGTTATACTAATTTTATAAACCTAACATATATAATATAACTTATTTATTATACTATATTTAAGAGTACTAAATAACAATTCCACACTGTGAGTATGGTTAACCCTGGATTTTCATCCAACATTTAGAATTTGACAAGTAAGCAATTTTAACTCAAGCAATGCCACCTCAATAAGGGATGACGCCATTCTTTAGAATTTGATTGGTTTTTTGTAAAGTTGATTTTGATGTCACAAGGAATGTAAACATTGTTTCATGAGCTATTGCAAACATTATCCATTTTATCCACCTACTGTAATATTGGAGGGACCGTTATCGCCTCCCTTGGAGATTGCACCCATCCCAAGCCATTCAATGTTACTTCATTGGACGAGGCCCATTGCAATAATAAAAGGACCATTATCAATCCCCCTGGAGATTGCATCCATCCCAAGGCATTCGATGTTATACTTGAATAAAATAAATTACAAGTTCTATAAAATAATTCACATTAATAATTATTTATTTTAAAATATATTTAGTCATTCTATATATATATATATATATATATATATATATATATAAAGTCCCTTATATATATATATATATATATATATATATATATATATATATATATATATATATAAAGTCCCTTATATATATATATATATATATATATATATATATATATATATATATAAGGGACTTTATATATATATATATATATATATATATATATATAAACTCCCTCACTTGGTGGGAGTGGCTTTTGGTTTGAGAAACCATGACCCAGGGGCATCTATTTTGTCAAAATCACTCCTAGATCACGCTCGGCTTGGACCACAACAATCGTCAACTAGCTGGATTTTGGGGTATCTCCTCTCAACTAGTTCACCTCTAATAATATAATATATATTACAATAAATATAATATATGTTATATTATAACAAAACATATGACATTTATAGGTCACGTGCTAGCGCCAATATATTATATGACACTTTATTAGAAGTTATAATATATGTTATAACATATAATATATAATATAACTTATTTACTATAGTATATTTAAAACTTTTAAATCATGATTCCATTTTTGAATTTATGTTTGACTTTAATTACTAATATATTTTTATATTTTAAAGTGAAAGTACTTGTGCTAAATACATAAATATTATATTTAAACTTAATTTATGAGTATTTTTCCCATTATGAGTATGGTTAACCATGGATTTTTTATCCACTACTTAGAATTTGACAAGGAAGCAACTTTAACCCAAGCAATGCCACCTCAACCATAAGGGATGATGTCATTCTCTAGAATTTGTTTGGTTTTTGTAATGTTGATTTTGATAGTACATTTTTGGTTTTGAGGCCCATTTTTTACCTCAAAATTCCCCTAATGTGCCACGTGTATTGATTTCATAAACAATGTAAGCATTATTTTGTGAGCTATTGCAAACATCATCCACCTTATCCACTTACTACAATATTGGAGGGACCATTATTGCCTCCCTTGGAGATTGCACCCACCCTAAGCCATTTGATGTTGCTTCATTAGATGAGGCCTACTGCAATATTAGAAGGACCATTATCTCCCCCCTTGGAGATTGCACCCATCCCAAGGCATTTGATGTTGTCTAGTTAGATGAGGCTGCATCGTTATATCCAACAATTTAACTTATATTGACCCCCCAAGATTACATCCATCAAAACCATTGAGGTTATGTCGCTTGATGTAATGGTGTAGACTCATCCAACAACATAACCTCAAATAATAACACAGCCTCGAATGCCGTAGGATGGGTGCAATTTTTAGGAGTGGATAATGTTTGTCCCGAATTACACTTTTTGTCATGAATGACAACACATGCCATCATGATCATACACAATTTACTAACTTCTTTGTAAATTGGGCTCATCTAGGTTCTTTGTTGGATTTGTATGCTTCAACGTCTCAACAAAGGCATTTGAAGTTTCATTGGAGTTATGTCGTTGGATGTAATGGCACAACCTCATCCAACGATGCAACTTCAAACTTCAAATCCCTTGGGATGGGTGCAATTCTGAAGAGCGAATATGTTAAATCTAAACTACACTATATGTCAAGCAACTTCAAATTAAAATCCCTTGGGATGGGTGCAATTTTCTTTTTTTTTAACATAAACGACTGAGAGCCTTTATATATTAAAGGGGAAAAAAAGCAGGGCTTACATAGTGTAGAAGGTGGTTGTTTTCTGTCAAAGAAGAACAACCACTTATGTCCGATCATCTTAAACAAGACTGTTGCTAATATGGAAAAAATGTCCAAACATCTATGGAGCATAGCTATTACAAAACCAAATCCTAGCTACCCACAAAGCAGAGCCTTAGCTCAGAGCAGAAACTAAAACCTAGAGCATGAACCGTAGAGCTATTACATTCAGAGATAAAAAAAAAGTCTACAACAATTTCCAGAGCCTTAAAACCGAAGTGCTGCGCAACTGGTGTGAGTAGAACCAAAAAAGAACAATTACCAACCACATTACTAAAGACCGACCACTCCACCTTGTTCAGAATGCAGATCCATCTTCATTTCTTGGATTTCTACACTCATACAGTCGATTTTCTCAGCCACATTTCGAAGTCTGTTGTGCTGCGAGCTAAGCTTTATAGAGCATGGACACCCATTTTCCAGAACCCCGACGAGGCTATCAAAATTTTCATTGAGCTTGACATTACTGTCACTAACCTCGTTGCTCGTAGCCTGCAACAAAGTGTACAAATGTTGAATAGATTTTTTGAATTTTAGGTTTTCCCCACGCAACATGCTTATCTGAGCTTCCATATCAGCCAAGCAGGCGTCATTTGGGTTGTGACCAAAGTTTTGATTAGGTCTAGGGCTACTGCCATCGAAGAGGATAGGGGAAGGGTCGTCCTGAAGGTTGTAATAGTCAAAATTCGAAGCATACTTCATCCCATGATACAGAGGGGCTCGCTTCTTGAATATCGCAGGATACCCAAAGTGAGGGATGGTTTTCCAACAAGGTAGACAATTGGGATTGGAATCGACCATCTTAGCCTGCTTCATTGTAGCAATGAAATACTAGTTGTGATGATAGAGGGATCCTTTAACCTCATTAAATAGATTGACTACCCAAATTCCCAGCGACATTAAGGATTGCATGCCACCCATGTGATCGCCAGGTGACTCCAGCGTGAGAGTGGTTCCATCTCCGAGGCGCATGGTAGGATACAGAGCATTACAAAGGTCCATTAATTATTGGATCCATAACCAAAAATTGTAAAGTGGATGAAAGGGATCAACTCCCCCACCAATATTTGAACTAAATTCACAAAGAAGAGTCTCACAAAGAAAAGCAGCCTTATGGGATCCAGACATTTTCAAAAACCTGATTATTCCTTACCATGCTTCCATGATCAAGTCTCACACCAGTGTTTGCCATTGCGTTCAATTCATGATTATTGTCCCTCTGGATATGAAGGAAGCAAATAGTGTTAAATTCATCAATGAAACACTTTAAGGACCGGTGAAACTTGGAGATTGGCTTTTTGAGATTCTTAACAATGTGTCTAGCCTCTCTAATAACCAACATGGAGTTACCTAGAACAATTAAGTCAGTGAAACCCTCATCCCTAGCGATTTCCAGGCCTTTTAAGAGAGAGCCATTCTACACTGTTATTGGTTCTTCTACCAATACCCCATCCGAAATCATTTCTCTTATTTCCTTCTGAGTCATGGATTATCCCACCCGCACCTGCCAACCCTGGGTTTCCTTTCGAGGCACCATAAAAAAACAAGGTATTATGACCAATCTTAGTTCGCCAATCTTTAAAGTTTTCAACACTCATCCTGATATGCCAATTCAGAGTTATAGGTCGTCTAGAGCATGGGGCCAAGGAGAGAGAGGGGTTTGGAATTAACATGTCAGAAGCCCAAGTTCTTTCCTCGGATGTCAAGGGTTCCTTACTGATATTTTTCATGCCATTTGTCAGTAACGCTTCAGTCCACAGTGCCTTAGACAAGACTTACTTTTCCTGGAGTGGATCGAATTTCCTTGTTCCTTTCCAACCAGATCTTCTAGCAGACGTATTTGGGGAGAGATTCCCACATTCTTTGAAAGTTGGGTTTATTTTAAATATTTCTCTGGTAATAATCTTTCCAGTTAGCAAACAAATTGTTCCAATTCGTTGGGAACATGACTACAAAATTTAAATCGATGTACGCTCTGTGCCAAACATCTTGAGCGAATTTGCATTCCAGAAATAGGTGATCAATAGTTTCGTTGGCCTCTTTACAAAGGATACATCGCGTTGGACCTTCTATGCCTCTCTTTCTAAGGTTTTCCGCAGTGAGGACTTTGCGATGGGAAAGGATCTAGCTGAAGAAGTTAATCTTAGGAAGTCCCTCTTTTCCCCAGACTTTGCTCCACTTTCTGTCCTTTCCTCTGCAATTGGATCTGTCCATCGTGCAATATCCTTCCTTTACAGTGTAGATCCTGAATTTTCCCCAACCTCTATAGTCTTTCATGTTTTGGTGGACAGGGGTGGCACCATGAATAAGAGAGAGGAATGTGCTGAAGTCAGCCAGCAGGTGCTCTAGAATCTTCGGGGAAATCGAGCCTGCCCATCTTCCTTTATCTGTCCATAGCCTTTATCTGTCCACACAGAAAGGTCGAAAAGGGTGATGATATTGGATTGGTCCGAGTAGAAAATTGTTTGTAGATTATCAAGAGAGGTTGGAAAAGAAGAAAATAAAGAAGGATAAAGTAGAAGATGCTTCAGGAAAGGAGGAGGCCCTTCTGAACCTTCTTCTCCATCTTCTTCCTCTTCTGAAAGTTCTAGTACTGATTCTTCAAATTCGAAGAAACAACCTGAAAATAAAATTGATCTTAATATGTCTCAATTAAAGCTTGATATTAAGTTTGAGTTACCTTTTTATAATGGAGAACTTAATGCTGAAACATTAGATAATTGGATCCGTCAAATTGAATTTTATTGTAGGATTCAAAAGTTTAATGAAGATAGCTTGAAAATTCAGTTAGCTTCTCTCAAACTTGGAGGGATCGCGCTCATATGGTGGGAGAGTAGAACTCAAAAGGAAACATCATATCCTCTTGGCACGAATTCAAGTCAGCATTAAAGAAGCAGTTCTATCCATTGGGTTATATTCAAAAAGCAATGATGGATTGGTAGAATCTGAGGCAAGGTAAGGGTCAAAGTGTACAAGAGTACACACAAGAGTTTCAGAAGAGAGATTTAATAGTTGGTATACCTCTCTACACCCAGGTAATTCTTCCTAAGTACATAGGTGGATTACATAGCTATTTAAGACACATGATACTTATGTTTAATCCAAATAATCTTGATGAGGTATGTGTTCAAGCGACTCATATGGAGTCAAAAGGGAAGAGTGTTCATGATGTTTCTTCATATGAATCCAGTCAACCAACAGAAGGCAAGGCAAAAGGGAAGAGCAAACATGTTGCTATCGCGAAGAAAGGAGACACAAAGCTTTCTTGCACTCATTGTCAAAGAGATGGACATGATGCAGAACATTGTTGGAAGTTGCATCCAGAAATGAAGCCAAAGTGGTTCAAAGATTAGAAAGGGAAGCAGAAAGCTACGGTTATTGTTGAGGACCTTGGATCCGATTCAGAGGTTGAAACCAAGATATCGATCCTAGGTATGAAAGGTGAATCTCTTGTTGGTAATTCTAACATTGGATCTTCATATGCTTCCACATCTAGAGATCATGATGGTTCTAAAGATAGAAAAAGAAATGCATTATTTCATATAAGGGTGATCACTAAACAAACAAAGATCGACACACTCATAGATAGTGGATCTCAGGCTAATCTTATTTCAGAAGAAGTAGTTAAGAAGTTGGGATTAATAACTAAACCACACAAGAAACCTTATCCACTAGGTTGGGTATGCAAAGACAACAGATTACAAGTAACTAGACAATGTGATCTCAAGTTTGCAATTACTTCCAAGTTTGTAGATAAAGTAGAATTTGATGTGGTTCCATTGGATATCTGTGGGATTGTGTTGGGTATCCCATATTTATATGATCACAAAGCAATCTTCTATCGAGAACATAATCAATATCATTTGTTTAAGGAAGGAATTGAGTACATAGTACACTCACATTCATATAAAAATGACAAATCATTGGGAACTGCACAACAATTGAAAAGAGTTGTTAATGCAAGTCAGAATTTGGCACTTATGTCTATGCAAGTTAAGGAAGAAAAGAATCCTAAGCATGAAGAGGAAGTGTCGTTGCATGACAATACACCTATGTTGGTTGATAATGTTCCTATGATGAAGCATAAGCATGATATAAGTACAAACTCTTTCACATGTTCAATGTTGATATTTAGCTTATTACTGATCAGCAGTATATGGTTTGTCCCTACAATGTTGAATGAAGATTTTGTTGAAAAAGGGGTTAATGTACTTAACAATATCTGTGCAGTGTTGATTCTTGTCATATTGAGTCAGATATACATGTTCCAAGAATGGACAAGTGATACGGGGCAAGTGAGACGAACATGTCTTCACTTGATTGCAGGATGATTCCATGCTTTTGGTGGTCCAGAAGCTTCTCAGTGGGGAGGTTTGATCCAGGAGGATATTTCTAAAGTCGATCAGATTTAACATCTTCAAACATCAGTTCAAAGGTTACAGTGGTGAAGGGCTCTTCGTCAACTTTCTATAAATGTTCGTTTCACGTGAAATGACCTTCGGATGAATAAGTTGTGTACATTTGATGTTCCGTCAATGTTGGTTAAAATGGTTAAAAATATGGTTTAAGAGTTAATTTGGGGCTATGGGAATTGAACCCAAGACCTCATTCTAAGGCCACCATGACCCCATTAAAATGGTTAAAGAGTTGTGTAAAAACATATCACATCATATAGCATAAACCATATTGTTGAAACCTTATGCTAAATATGGTGCAACATATTAAAAAAAAGGGGTTATATTAAAAAGTTGGAATATTATGTTATAACTTTAATATAGGTTATAACCGTAATATTAGACATTATCCATATAACTCAACGTGTAAACCATATTATAGGATTGGAGAAATATATTCCATTGTAATAGTCAAACCATTAAAGCGCTAACCATATCAACGTGGACCATGTAATATGCAACTTTTCAAAACAAACGAGGCAAGAGGAGAGGCCCGCGGGTTTGACCTCGGGACCTCTCCCTGTTATGCACCGAGGTTTACCATTGGGCCACAAGGCCGTTGTTGAGTGCATATCGGCAGAATATTGTTAAGAGGTTACACCACAAAAAACATATAAAAAGAGCCACAAAGTTGGAGTTCGGGGCAAGTTCAGAGTTCAGAATTTTACAAAGAACGGGTTTAGACTTCGACACAGTTTCCAAATCAGGTATAGGACATTTATGTGCACAGTTCCCGAGGCAAGGAAGGTACAGTCCATACAGCGCAGAGAAGGGGTTTCTCCTTTTGTGTGCCAGAGAAGTTTTAATCCAAAGGTGGTAGAGTTTATACTCGTTTTTCTCAGAATTTCTCAAGGAATTCAATGGTGCTCTTTATTTGTGCTTCTGACTGACTGAAAACAGAGGTGTTTTCCAGAACGCCCAAGTTGTAATATTTGAAGACTGAATAAGATTGGCCTTCCCATTGGAAGTGGCTCGGAGACGTATCCGGGGGGTTTGGTGAGCTCCGTTATGAGCTCTGTGTCATGTTTCTGGTTTGCATTTGTCTTTATGTGCTTATGAGTTGATTTGAAGCATTTTAAAATCATCTTTTAAGGCAATTTTATGAATGTTTTCATGTAAATCACATGCAAGTTTATTGGTTAAAAAGATCTTGAGATTTTCAGATCAAGTTGGTATCAGAGCTGGTTAACCATTGCATTGTGAGTTTGTTTATGTTAACAAGATCTAGGCTTCAAAGAGGTGAAGGAGAGCTTGAAGAGTTTGATCTCGAGATTGGATCAAGAAGAAAGAAAATGGCAGATGAAGACTACCAAGCAGAAGATGAGAAGGCTTTCCGCAAAGCTTTTCTATCAGATGGCAGACCGAGTAGAAAAATTCTTTGCAGATTATCAAGAGAGGTTGGAAAAAAAGAAAATAAAGAAGGAGAAAGTAGAAGATGCTTCAGGAAAGGAGGAGGCCCTTCTGAACCTTCTTCTCCATCTTCTTCCTCTTCTAAAAGTTCCAGTACTGATTCTTCAAATTCGAAGGAACAACCTGAAAAGAAAATTGATCTTAATATGTCTCAATTAAAGCTTGATATTAAGTTTGAGTTACCTGTTTATAATGGAGAACTTAATGCTAAAACATTAGATAATTGGATCTGTCAAATTGAATTTTATTGTAGGATTCAAAAGTTTAATGAAGATAGCTTGAAAATTCAGTTAGCTTCTCTCAAACTTGGAGGGACTGCTCTCATATGGTGGGAGACTAGAAATCAAAAGGATTTGGCCTCAAAAGGAAACATTATATCCTCTTGGCACGAATTCAAGTCAGCATTAAAGAAGCAGTTATATCCATTGGGTTATATTCAGCAAGCAATGATGGATTGGCAGAATCTGAGGCAAGGTAAGGGTCAAAGTGTGCAAGAGTACACAAGAGTTTCGGAAGAGAGCTTTAATACTTCGTATACCTCTCTACACCCAGGAAATTCTTCTTAAGTACATAGGTGGATTACATAGCTATTTAAGACACACGATACTTATGTTTAATCCAACTAATATTGGTGAGGTATGTGATCAAGCGACTCATATGGAGTCAAAAGGGAAGAGTGTTCATGATGTTTCTTCATATGAATCCAGTTAGCCAACAGAAGGAAAGGCAAAAGGGAAGAGAAACCATGTTGCTACTGTGAAGAAAAGAGACACAAAGCTTTCTTGCACTCATTGTCAAAGATATGGACATGATGCGGAACATTGCGGGAATTTGCATCCAGAAATGAAGCCAAAGTGGTTCAAAGATCAGAAAGCTACGGTTATTGTTGAGGACCTTGGATTGGATTCCGAGGATGAAACCAAGATATCGATCGTAGGTATGAAAGGTGAATCTCTTGTTGGTAATTCTAACATTGGATCTTCATATGCTTCCACATCTAGAGATCATGATGGTTCTAAAGATAGAAAAAGAAATGCACTATTTCATATAAGGGTGATCACTAAACAAATAAAGATCGACAAACTCATAGATAGTGGATATCAGGCCAATCTTATTTCAGAAGAAGTAGTTAAGCAGTTGGGATTAATAACTAAACCACACAAGAAACCTTATCCACTAGGTTGGGTATGCAAAGACAACAGATTGCAAGTAACTAGACAATGCAATCTCAAGTTTGCAATTACTTTCAAGTTTGTAGATAAAGTAGAATTTGATGTGGTTCCATTGGATATCTGTGGGATTGTGTTGGGTAGCCCATATTTATATGATCGCAAAGAAATATTCTATCGAGAACATAATCAGTATCATTTGTTTAAGGAAGGAATTGAGTACATAGTACACTCACATTCATATAAAAATGACAAATCATTGGGAACTACACAACAATTGAAAAGAGTTGTTAATGCAAGTCAGAATTTGGTACTTATGTCTATGCAAGTTAAGGAAGAAAAGAATCCTAAGCATGAAGAGGAAGTGTCGTTGCATGACAATACACCTATGTTGGTTGATAATGTTCCTATGATGAAGCATAAGCATGATATAAGTACAAACTCTTTCACATGTTCAATGTTGATATTTAGCTTATTACTAATCAGCAGTATATCGTTGGTCCCTACAATGTTGAATGAAGATTTTGTTGAAAAAGGGGTTAATGTACTTAACAATATCTGTGCATTGTTGATTCTTGTCATATTGAGTCAGATATACAGGTTCCAAGAATGGACAAGTGATACGGGGCAAGTGAGACGAACATGTCTTCACTTGATTGCAGGATGATTCCATGCTTTTGGTGGTCCAGAAGCTTCTCAGTGGGGAGGTTTGATCCAGGAGCATCATTCTAAAGTCGATCAGGTTTAAAGTCTTCAAACATCGGTTCAAAGGTTATAGTGGTAAAGGGATCTTCGTCATCTTTCTGTCAATGTTCGTTTCACGTGAAACAACCTCCGGATGAAGAAGCTGTGTACATTTGAAGTTCCATCAATGTTGGTTAAAATGGTTAAAAATATGGTTTAAGAGTTAATTTGGGGCTATGGGAATTGAACCCAAGACCTCATTCTAAGGCCACCACCATGACCCCATTAAAATGGTTAAAGAGTTGTGTAAAAACATATCACATCATATAGCATAAACCATATTGTTGAAACCTTATGCAAAATATGGTGCAACATATTAAAAAAAAGGGTTATATTAAAAAGTTGGAATATTATGTTATAACTTTAATATAAGTTATAACCATAATATTAGACATTATCCATATATTAAAAAAAAGGGTTATATTAAAAAGTTGGAATATTATGTTATAACTTTAATATAAGTTATAACCATAATATTAGACATTATCCATATAACTCAACGTGTAAACCATATTATAGGATTGGAGAAATATATGCCATGTAATATGGTAGCAAACCATATATGTTGTAACGTGGTACACCATTGTAATAGTCAAACCATTAAAGCGCTAACCATATCAACGTGGACCATGTAATATGCCACTTTTCAAAACGAACGAGGCAAGAGGAGAGGCCCGCGGGTTTGACCTCGGGACCTCTCCCTGTTATGCACCAAGTTTTACCATTGGGCCACAAGGCCACTGTTGAGTGCATATCGACGGAATATTGTTAAGAGGTTACACCGCAGAAAGCATATAAAAAGAGCCACGAAGTCGAAGTTCGGGGAAAGTTCAGAGTTCGGAATTTTACACAGCATGAGTTCAGACTTCGGCACAGTTTCCAAAGAAGGTACAGGACATTTATGTGCACAGTACCTGAGGCGAGGAAGGTACATTCCATACAGTGCAGAAAAGGGGTTTCTCATTTTGTGTGCCAGAGAAGTTTTAATGCAAAGATGGTCGAGTTTATGCTTGTTTTTCTCAGAATTTCGCAAGGAATTCAATGGTGTTGTTTATTTATGCTTCTGAGTGACAGAAAACAGAGGTGTTTTCCAGAACGCCCAAGTTGTAATATTTGAAGACTGGATAAGATTGGCCTTCCCATTGGAAGTGGCTCAGAGACATATCCAGGGGTCTGATGAACTCTGTTATCAGCTTTGTGGCATGTTTCTGGTTTGCATTTGTCTTTATGTGCTTATGTGTTGATTTGAAGCATTTTAAAATCATCTTTTAAGGCAATTTAATGAATGTTTTCATGTAAATTTCACATGCAAGTTTATTGGTTAAAAAGATCTTGATATTTTCAGATCAAGTTCTTGATCTGAAAATCTCAAGATCTTTTTAACCAATAAACTTGCATGATTTTTTTTATAAAATTGCCTTAAAAGATGATTTTAAAATGCTTCAAATCAACACATAAGCACATAAAGACAAATGAAAACCAGAAACATGACACAAAGCTGATAACGGAGTTCACCAGACCCCTTGGCTATGTCTCCGGGCCACTTCCAATGGGAAGGCCAATCCTATTCAGTCTTCAAATATTACAACTTGGGCGTTTGGAAAACACCTCTATTTTTTGTCAGTCAAAAGCATAAATAAACAGCACCATTGAATTCCTTGCGAAATTTTGAGAAAAGCGAGTATAAACTCGACCACCTTTGGATGAAAACTTCTTTGGCACACAAAACGAGAAAACCCTTCTTTGCGCTGTACGGACTGTACCTTCCTCACCTCGGGAATTGTGTACATAAATTCCCTGTACCTCATTTAGAAACTGTGCCGAAGTCTGAACCCATGCTTTGTAAAATTCCTAAATCTGAACTTTCCCCGAACTCCGACTTCGTGGCTCTTTTTATATGCTTTCTATGGTGTAACCTTTTAACAATATTCCGCCGATATGCACTCAACAGTGGCCTTGTGGCCCATTAACAATATTCCGCTGATATGCACTCAACAGTGGCCTTGTGGCCCATTAACAATATTCCGCCGATATGCACTCAACAGTGGCCTTGTGGCCCAATGGTAAAACTCAAAGCATAACAGGGAGAGGTCCCGAGGTCAAACCCGCGGGCCTCTCCTCTTGCCTCATTCGTTTTTTAAAAGTGGCATATTACATGGTCCATGTTGATATGTTTAGCGCTTTAATGGTTTGACTATTACAATGGTGTACCACGTTACAACATATATGGTTTGATACCATATTACATGGCATATATTTCTCCGATCCTATAATATGGTTTACACGTTGAGTTATATGGATAAGGTCTAATATTATGGTTATAACTTATATTAAAGTTATGACATAATATTCCAACTTTTCAATATAACTCTTTTTTTTTAATAATTTGTACTATATTTTAATGTGACCCTTTGTACCATGTTTTGTTTCATGGAACATGGAGCTTTTGGTGGTTAATGAAGGTCTTGGTTTCGAACCCATAGCTCCATCCATAACTTCTTTAATCATATTTTTCAACCATTTTTAAACCATTTTAACCAACATCGACAAAACTTCAAATGTACACAACTTCTTCATCTGAAGTCCGTTTTTCAGGAAACAAGCGTTGCTGGAAAGCTGTTGACGAGCCCTTTGCCACGGTAACCTTTGGAATGATGCTTGAATACTTTAAATCTGATCAGCGTTGAGATGATCCTCCTGGATCAAACCTCCCCACTGAGAAGCTTTTGGACCACCAAAAGCATGGAATCATCCTGCAATCAAGTGAAGACATGTTCGTCTCACTTGCCCTGTATCACTTGTCCATTCTTGGAACCTATATATTTGACTCAATATGAAAACAATCAACACTGCACATATATTTTTAAGTACATTAACCCCTTTTTCAACAAAATCTTCATTCAACATTGTAGGTACCAACCATATACTGCTGATCAGTAATAAGTTGAATATCAACATTGAACATGTGAAAGAGTTTGTACTTATATCATGCTTATGCTTTGTCATAGGAACATTATTGACCAAAATAGATGTATTGTGATGCAACGACACTTCCTCTTCATGATTAGGATTCTTTTCTTCCTTAACTTGCATAGACATAAGTGACAAATTCTGACTTGCATTAACAACTCTTCTCAATTGTTGTGTAGTTCACAATGACTTGTCATTTTTATATGAATGTGAGTGTACTATGTACTCAATTCCTTCTTTAAACAAATGATATTGATTATGTTCTCGATAGAAGATTACTTTTCGATCATATAAATATGGGCTACCCAACACAATCCCACAAATATCCAATGGAACCACATCAAATTCGACTTTATCTACAAACCTGGAAGTAATTGCAAACTTGAGATCACATTGTATGGTTACTTGTAATCTGTTGTCTTTGCATACCCAACCTAGTGGATAAGGTTTCTTGTGTCGTTTAGTTATTAATCCCAACTGCTTAACTACTTCTTCTGAAATAAGATTATCCTGAGATCCACTATCTATGAGTGTGTTGATCTTCGTTTGTTTAGTGATCACCCTTATATGAAATAATGCACTTCTTTTTCTATCTTTAGAACCATCATGATCTCTAGATGTGGAAGCATATGAAGATCCAATGTTAGAATTACCAACAAGAGATTTTCCTTTCATACCTACGATCGATATCTTGGTTTCATCCTCGGAATCCGATCCACGGTCCTCAACAATAACCGTAGCTTTCTGCTTCCCTTTTCGATCTTTGAACCACATTGGCTTCATTTCTGGATGCAACTTCCAGCAATGTTCTGCATCATATCCATCTCTTTTACAATGAGTGCAAGAAATCTTTGTGTCTCCTTTCTTCATGGTAGCAACATGTTTGCTCTTCCCTTTTGCCTTGCCTTCTATTGGCTGACTGGATCCATCTGAAGAAACATCATGAACACTCTTCCCTTTTGACTCCATGTGAGTCGCTTGAACACATACCTCATCAATATTAGTTGGATTAAACATAAGTACCATGTGTCTTAGATAGCTATGTAATCCACCTATGTACTTAAGAAGAAATTCCTGGGTGTAGAGTGGTATACCAAGTATTAAATCTCTCTTCCGAAACTCTTTTGTGTACTCATGCACACTTTGACCCTTACCTTGCCTCAGATTCTGCCAATCCATCATTGCTTGTTGAATATAACCCAATGGGTAGAACTTCTTCTTTAATGCTAACTTGAATTCATGCCAAGAGGATATAATGTTTCCTTTTGAGTCCAAATCCTTTTGAGTTCTACTCTCCTACCATATGAGAGCGGTCCCTCGAAGTCTGAGAGAAGCTCACCGAATTTTCAAGCTATTTTCATTAAAATTTTGAATCCTATAATAAACTTCAATATGACGGATCCAATTATCTAATGTTTTAGCATTAAGTTCTCCATTATAAATAGGTAACTCAAACTTAATATCAAGCTTTAATTGAGACATATTAAGATCAATTTTCTTTTCAGGTTATTTCTTCGAATTTCAAGGATCAGTACTGGAGCTTTCAGAAGAGGAAGAAGATGGGGAAGAAGGTTTAGAAGGACCTCCTCCTTTTCATGAAGCATCTTCTACATTCTCCTTCTTTATTTTCTTATTTTCCAACCTCTCTTGATAATCTGCAAACAATTTTTCTACTCGGTCTGCCATCTGATAGAAAGCTTTGTGGAAAGCCTTCTCATCTTCTGCTTGGTTGTCTTCATTTTCCATTTTCTTTCTTCTTGATCCAATCTCAGGATCAAACTCTTCAAGCTGTCCTTCAACTCTATGAAGACTAGATCTTGTTAACATAAACAAACTCACAATGCAATGGTTAACCAACTCTGATACCAAACTTGATATGAAAATCTCAAGATCTTTTTAACCAATAAACTTGCATGTGGAATTTGCATGAAAACATTCATAAAATTGCCTAAAAAGATGAATTTAAAATGCTTCAAATCAACACATAAAGACAAATGCAAACCAGAAACATAACACAAAGCTGATAATGGAGTTCACCAGACCCCTTGGATACGTCTCCGGGCCACTTCCAATGGGAAGGCCAATCTTATTCAGTCTTCAAATATTACAACTTGGGTGTTCTGGAAAACACCTCTATTTTCTGTCAGTCATAAGCAAAAATAAACAACACCATTGAATTCCTTGTGAAATTCTGAGAAAAACGAGTATAAACTCGACCACCTTTGGATTAAAACTTCTCTAGCACACAAAACGAGAAACCCCTTCTCTGCGCTATTTGGACTGTACCTTCCTTGCCTCAGAAACTGTGCACATAAATGTCCTGTACCAGCTTTGGAAACTGTGCCGAAGTCTGAACCCGTGCTGTGTAAAATTCCAAACGATGAACTTGCCCCGAACTCCGATTTCATGGCTCTTTTTATATGCTTTCTGCGGCGTAACCTCTTAACAATATTCCGTCAATTTGCACTCAACAATGGCCTTGTGGCCCAATGGTAAAACTCGGTGCATAACAGGGAGAGGTCTCGAGGTTAAACCCGCAGGCCTCTCCTCTTTCCTTGTTCATTTTGAAAAGTGGCATATTACATGGTCCACGTTGATATGGTTAGCACTTTAATGGTTTGACTATTACAATGGTGTACCATGTTACAACATATATGGTTTGATACCATATTACATGGCATATATTTCTCCAATCCTATAATATGGTTTACACGTTGAGTTATATGGATAAGGTCTAATATTATGGTTATAACTTATATTAAAGTTATAACATAATATTCCAACTTTTTAATATAACCCTTTTTTTCTAATAATTTGTACTATATTTTAATGTGACCCTTTGTACCATGTTTTATGGTTTACACGTTGAGTTATATGGATAAGGTCTAATATTATGGTTATAACTTATATTAAAGTTATAACATAATATTCCAACTTTTTAATATAACCCTTTTTTTTAAATAATTTGTACTATATTTTAATGTGACCCTTTGTACCATGTTTTGTTTCATGGAACATGGAGCTTGTAGTGGTTAGTGAAGGTCTTGGGTTCGAATCACATAGCTCCATCCATAACTTCTTTAATCATATTTTTCAACCATTTTAACCAACATGGACGAAACTTCAAATGTACACAACTTCATCTGAAGTCCGTTTTTCAGGAAACAAGCGTTGCTGGAAAGCTGTTGATGAACCCTTTGCCAGGGTAACCTTTGTAATGTTGCTTGAAGGCTTTAAATCTGATCGACGTTGAGATGATCCTCCTGGATCACTTGGCTAAGACTATTACTTTTGTTGGAGTGGATTGAATTTCCTTGTTCCTTGCCAGCTAGATTTTCCAACAGACGTATTTAGGGAGAGATTTCCACATTCTTTGAAAGTCGGGTTTATTTTGAAGATTTCCCTGGTCTTTCCAGTTAGAAAACAGATCGTTCCAATTCATTGGGAGCATGACCACAAAATGTAAATCGATGTACGCTCTGTGCCAAACATCTTGAGCGAATTTGCATTCCAGAAATAGGTGATCAATAGTTTCGTCGGCCTCTTTACAAAGGATACATCGCGTTGGCCTTTCTATGCCTCTCTCTCTGAGGTTCTCCGCAGTGAGGACTTTGCAATGGGAAAGGATCTAGCTGAAGAAGTTAAACTTAGGAAGTCCCTTTTTTCCCCATACTTTGCTCCACTTTTTTTCCTTTCCTCTGCAATTGGATCTGTCCATTGTGCAATATCCTTCCTTTACAGTGTATATCTCGAATTTTCCTCAACCTCTACGGCCTTTCATGTTTCGGTGGATAGAGGTGGCACCATGAAGAAGAGAGAGGAACGTCTTGAATTCAGCTAACATGTGCTCTGGAATCTCCGGGGCAATCCAGTCTTCCCATTTGCCTTTATCTGTCCACATAGAAAGGTCGAAAAGGGTGATGATATTGGATTGGTCCATCCATCTGTTTAAGTCGCCAAAGTTTTGAAGAAAGTTGGCTAGTGATGTTTGTGCCAGGCCAAGATTGTTGATCCAAATATTAATGCTCTTACCCCTACCAGGGATCCAATAAAGTTGATGCAGGATACTAGCCGTCGCCTTTTTACATAACTTCCAGATGGGAGTGCCATTTTTATTCTAATTGACATCCTCCACACATCTTCTTCTATCTCCTTTCATGTATTTTTTTTCTGAGAATCTCCTTCCACCATGCATTATTCCCTGAGATCACTCTCCAAATAATTTTGGCACCAAGTGCGAGATTCATCATTATGGGATCTTTAATCCCGACTCCTCCAAATATTTTAGATTTGCAAACATTCTCCCAAGTCAACAGGTGGAATTTCTTTGATCCATTCGATTTCCCTCCTTGCCACATGAATCTTTTAATTTCTTTCGTAATATCCTTAATCACCATTTTGGGGGCTAAAGAAATAGATCAGACATACAGAGGGTAGGCAGAGAGAACTGAGTTGATCAAAAGAAGCTTACCCGCCTGGTTGAGCCACCTAAAGCCCCATGAAGAGATTTTGGTTTTGATTTTTTCAATTAGATCTTGCCAATCAACCACTTTTTTGTTTCCTTTGAATATAGGAATCCCCGGATATTTGAATGAGTTCCATGAAGAACTTCCTTCAAAGCCGAAGATCCGAGCTATTCTAGCTAAAGTACCTATTGGGCAATTCCAGTCGTAGACTCTCGATTTGGCTGAGTTTATTTTGCCATCGGAGGCAGAGAGGAAAGTAGTTAATGATGTTTTAAATCTCTCGGAAATAATCAGTAGAGGCTCCTCCCAGCATAATTGTATCATCGACAAACTGGGCAGGTTTACATCTTTTACACCTCTCGCAATCTTCAGCCCTTTTGTCTCACCTGACCTTTGTAAAATTTGAAGCCGATTGCTCAGGGATTCAACCATTAGCAGATAGAGGAAGGGTGACATGGGACAACCTTGTCGAAGTCCTCTAGTGGCTTGGAAGAAGTTGGTAGGATTTCCATTTACACGGGGAGCTATCCCGGGCCTGCTGATGCAAGCTTTCACCCACCTTACAAATCTGCTAGAGAATCCAATTCTTTTCATAACTTCGAACAGGAAAAAATGGTTGACCCTGTCAAATGCATTTTCCCTATCCAGTTTAATGGCCATTCCTTGTTGATTTCTTTCCATACTAGAGTGGATGACCACTTGGACTATAATGATATTATCTAAAAATTTCCTGTCATCAATGAAGCCCCCTTGAGACTCCGAAACAAGCCGACCCATAAGTTTTTTCATTCTTGTGGCTATGATCTTCGAAAGTATCTTATAAGAGGTGTTACAGAGGGAGATGGGCTAGAATCTATCCAAAGAGAGAGGGTTGGTATCCTCGAGGATGAGTGCTAAGAAGGAGGAATTAATGGCTCCACCGATTTTATCCTTCTTCCTGGTCTAGTTAAGCATTCTCTTCAAATCCTCTTTAATAATACCCCAAGCAGCCCTGTAGAAATTAATGGTGAATCCATCAGGCCCGGGGGCTTTATCCATCTGGAGAGACCAGATAGCATCCCTTATTTTATATTCCAGAATAGTCTTGTCTAGCTCATGGTTTTCATTCTCAGAGATGATCAAAGGAATTCCTGATAGCAAGTCAGCTTGTGCTATCGGGACGGCTTCATCCATATCAGTTTAGAGTTCCCGAAAGTGCTCCAGCGCATGCATATTAATTTCCTCCTGTCCAGTGACTCGAATCCAACTAGTGTCTTTCAACTCCTTGATAGTGTTATGACTTAGTCTGAATTTTGTTTGTTTGTGGGAAAATTCAATGTTGTTATCCCCACCTTTAAGTCACAACTGCCTAGATTTGAGCCTCCGTGCCTCTTCTTAGAGCCTGGCCGCATTGAGGATTCTCAAATTCAAATATTTTTCATTATTGAGAGTATAGACAATGATCTCCTCGTCCTCCATGTTGTGATGCAAAGAAGCTAGATCGTATTGGAGCTTTTGCTTTAGCGAATTAGGCTTTACATACTCAGTTTTGACCCAATGTTTTAAAGCATCTCACACAGCTCGTAACTTGCTTTCCTAAATCTAACTAGCATAGCCATAATGTCAAGAGCTCCAAGCCTTTTGAATTAGATTCAAAAGTTTCTTTTCATGCAGCCAAAGTGGGTTGAAACGGAAAGGTAGATGCCCCAGATTTCCCGGAGCTGAGAGTGTCAGGCAGACAGGTTTATGGTTCGAAGCAGTAAGAGGAAGTGTAAAAGCAACAGGTAGAAGATTTTTTTGAAGGAAGGAAGAGCCAACCAAGAAACGATCCAACCTTGCTGGGATGTGGCTGGAACCAGATCTTCTATTGCTCCATGTGAACTTCCTATTTTTCATCATGATATCCAGTAAGTCCAATTCGGATATTAGATCCTCCATTTTTCCCCATAAGGGTCCCAAACCCTTGAGCCACCTTGCTTTTCATTCTGCGATTTGATGGCATTGAAATCCGCTGCGATGATCACGTCTTTACCACGCAGATCGTCTTTTAGGTTAATCAAGCCCTCCCAAAATATATCCTTATCCCTATAGTGCATTGGGCCATATATGTTGCAGATGAAGGTAGAATGTTGATTGTATTTTTCTTGAATTTCAATAAGAATCCAGTGCTGGCTTTTTTTGGTAGAAATTATTGAAAATTTGTTTGAGAGGAAGGTAGCAATGCCTCCGGAGGCTCCATTAGAGCTATGGGCTTGCCCATGATAGTCTTTCCAAAATAGACGTGAAAGTGCCAGGGTCTCCACGTCTGTCATTTTTGTCTCCTGAAGTAACAACAAGTATGGTTTTTCAGTTTTCACAATATCTCTAAGGGATTCAACCTTGCTTACACCCCGCCCAGACCCTTAGAATTCCAGGAGACAGCCTTCATCATTTCTTAGTTGGTTGAGATCCTGCTCGAGATCTTCCTTCCGGTTTTTCCCCACCTTGGGTTCTGGCATTTTGAAGCAACTTTGTTTCCTCTATACTTTTTTGCCTTCCTAGCTCTAGCTCCCTCTCTGCTTCTTGCTCATGGTGATATCTTAGTGGCTTCCTTCCTCTAGTATTAGGAATTAGGACAGCATCTTGTGTTTCTAAGGAGTCATGCGATGATGAGTGTTCTGGAGAGAAGATTTGTTGGCCATTGGTGCTTTGTTTTACCATGTCCTCCCACGAGCCCGGGGTTGTGATTTCAGCCATGATTGCTTCTATTCGTTCGGCTTGAGGAGTGGCGATGGGAAATCCAGTGGGAGAGCCAGTGGGGATGAGAGTTTCCTCTGCCTCAGGTTCTGTCTCTTGGATTTCCCCTTCCTCCAAGGGAAAAGATTGAAATTGATTACTGGTAGTGTCTTCGTGTTCTTCCTGCATTTTTTCTTTATTTTTTTTTTCAGTTTGAGTTCCGTTTGATGAGGGGTTTGACTGGGGAGCTCTCCTTCCTCTTTTAGCTTGCTTCCATTCTTCCTCAGGATTCTGTTCTGGAGTTTCATGTACTGATTTTGGACAATTTTTAACGAAGTGACCGTATTCATGACATTTCTTACACTTGAATGACAATTGTTCATAATCAACTTTCTGAATGTGCTCCCAACCGTCCATATGTAGCTTTACCACCTATGGTAGGCATTTTTCCAAGTCGACTTCAACGGAGATTCTAGCGCAAGAGAAAAGTGGCCCTTTAGGCTCAGCTTTGTCGATATAGGTACCAAGGCCATTCCCAATAGCCTGTAGAGTTTCATCGTTCTAGCAGTGTAACGGGAGATGGGGAAGGCGGACCCAGACCGAGACGGCTGAGGGAACATCTTTTTCAGGATCAAAGGAGAGACTCCATCGATTTAAGTATAAACCGCAAGAAACCAAGAAGTAAGGTCCACTTCTGAAAATTAGATCTCGATCCGCTTTAATCTCAAACAAGAAGGTGAAGAAACCCTTACCATAAAAGAAATGTTGCAAGCCTTTGGAGATTAGGGGCACCCAATTTTTACTAATCCAGGTATCCATGGTCTTGGGGGAAGGCTAGATGCCGGTGAACTGACCGATTAAACCTCATTCGCTCAGTGTAAGAGCCTTTAGTCTAGAAGCTGTCGACTTGATATGGATCTATGGAGCGGTCGTACGTTTAACAAATGCATCACTAGAAACTGGAACAGATGGTGGTTGCGTTGGAGTTGCAGCAACCAGGGCCCTAAAAGCCTCATCCAAAATACGCCTACAGTCCTCCAGATTCGAATCCGGGGGTGGATCCATCAGTTTCGATCCCTCGAAGAGGCCGAGGGAAATGTCGGTGGCCAGGCAATCTGCACCGTGCCCTAGTAGAGCTCGCGATTTTGAAGTCCTTTATTCATGTAATGGGGTGGGTTGCAATTTTCAATAGCGGATAATGTTACCTTATATTACACTACATGCCACATAACTTCAAATCCATGGGGATGGATGCAGTTTTTAATAACTTATAATATTTTCCTTAAACTACACTACGTGGCATCATGGTCATACACATTCTACTAACTCCTTACCTCATAGATCAAGCCCATCTTTAAACCCCTGTGGATAGGTGCAATTTTCAAGAACTTATACTATTTTCCCTAAACTACACTACTTGACATCATGGTCATACACATTCTACTAACTCATTACCTCATAGATCAAGCCCATTTGAGGGCTTTGTTTGAATTTGTATACTCGATCTTCATTGAGGACATGTCATCTTCTCCACAAAGGGAACCATCGAGGACATGTAGTACACACTTAATCTTTTACTTTGTTCAACCATTCATGGTTGGATGAACCTATGGGACGCTTAACCTTTTTCCACTTTCCAACTTGTCCAACTTGTCCATTCATGGTTTATGGGGTGTTTAATCGGCTTCCAATATGCACCTTACAATGCAGCATTGAATGCTGCGGCGGGTGCATTGGTGGCCATCAGATTTCAAGAAGAGTAAGATCCAACGACCACCAATGTACTTGCCACAACATTCAATGCTGCACTGCGAGGTGCATATTGGTAGCTGTGCTTAATCATTCCTTTAACAAAAGTGCCAAGTCTTGGAATATTATGATCATTCATGGTTTATGGGGTGCTTAATCATTCCCGGAATATTATGATCATTCATGGTTTATGGTGTGCTTAATCATTCCCTTAACAAAGGTGCCAAGTCCTAGAAGATTGTGACCAAGAAAAAATCACGTCACCAACATCACATTGTTTTCTGAGTACCAAGATGTATCATGCTCGAGAGAGGAGATGCTCACTCTCATTTGCTAGACAATGGTCTTGTGATGACCATGGTTAGCTTCTTGTCCACGCATGCCACTTCATCATCAAACCACAATGCAACGAGAATTTTCCAGGAGTCCAATGGGACATTTCACTTCATACTAGGATGATGGGATGATAAAAATGACGAGCATATTATTTTAGATATGATTACTTGAAAAATATCATTATTGGCTTAACACTAGAAAATACCATTCAATCCAAAAGCAATTGGGGCCTCTATATTCATGTAAGCAATAGCTAAGGAAAAATAACTTTCGGAAAAACAATCACAAAAGGGTGCAACATATTCTAATCATATCATTGATAATAGAGCCACATGTTACTGTAATTAAATTATATTTGATAATAGAGCCACATGTTACTGTAATTGAATGATATTTGAATTATGTATCGATGGTATATAGTATTTTTAGAAGAAGCTTTATAATATATTTAGGAAAAAAACGCCATTGTCAATTTGAGTTCTTAATTTTCTTTTCACGTTTTAAATTTCATTTGATTTTAAATTTATTCAATCTAATTTGTGATTGGTCGAAGTAAGGACATTGATGTGACAAAATATTTGGTTGTTTCATCCTTTTGAGTAATGTTTTTAGAATTTTTTTTTCCTCCAGCATGATATGACATAATGGTTCCGATGTTTACAATGAAAAAAATATGAATATCTCATCACAATACAATACAGCTATAGGTAGAGTGGAGATGATCACAATACAATACAACTATAGGTAGAGAGTGGAGATGTTTTTGATCTTCTTCCCCATGAGCTTCATAGAAAATCAATGCCTTGTAAACAACATAGGTGATCTACAAATTGATAATTGTGGGATAGCATAGTAAAAAATATGTGATCGTGGGATAGCAAAAAGGGTGACAAAGAGATGGCATGCTATTTATAATCCATCTTGCCCATGGATTATGGGTAAATATATCTTTGATATTTACACTTCAATAAATCCATTTGGTGCTTAATTGATAGATTCATTTGGTGCTTAATTGATAGATTCGGGATTAAAATGGATGGAATCCACATGTTAGAAGGATATTTATAAAAACATTCTATATCAAATAAACAAATTCATCTTATCAACCCTATAATTCTTTGTGTTGGCATAATACATAAGCATTTCCAATAAATTTCATGGAAAGGACTGATTCCTGTGATATTTGGGTGGGAATTTTATCAACCCTATAATTCTTTGTGTTGGCATAATACATAAGCATTTCCATTAAATTTCATGGAAAGGACTTATTCCTGTGATATTTGGGTCTTTGTTGTATTTGATGCAAGGAATGGTAGTTTTGAGATTAGCAGTCTCACTAGGAGCTTTGAGACCATCAGAATGCAAACCTGACTCCAATTTATGTTAGAAAGCTTCGAAGCTTCAGATTGGAATTTTTTCTTTGTACGTTGTTGCTATGGGCACTAGCGGCATAAATCCCAACATCATAGGAATCTATAGGATGGACAAATATGCTTAGCACAAAATGTTACACTATCGCTAGAAGGACAATCATTCACAAAAATTCACTTGCCTAGTGTTGTGTTGGATTGGACAATTCTGCTTAGCATCTACTTCAATATTAAAACTAATTTCCCTCATTTGACATGTCTAAGTATAAAAATTATATAAATCTGGCTTCCAGAAAACCCATTGTATAGTTGTTTGTATGTTTTGACAGTCATTTTCTATAACTTATTCTTGAAATAGCGATAGGAATGCACACTAATAGTCAAGCAATTTTAGCCAAATAAATTAGTTTTCTTTCTTAAAAAGAAATTTTATTATTTCTTAAAGCCAGGATGCCTTAAAAATTGTCTTTAGCAAGTACTTTAATTTAACTATCCTTTCTTTGATGTCATCCATACCTTGTTGTAATTGTTTATTGGGAGGGTCATTTTCAGCACCTACATTTTAAACATATTAAACACATTTAAGAGATGAACTCTAATGTGCAAAGTGACACAACATTCTCTACCAGATTCTGCATCAACATAGTTGGCTCGTGTGTAAAGGTAGATCTGCACGATTTGGCATGTATTTATGCATGGGAAGAACCAACAGCATAAGAATGTCATCTATAAGGTCGATGTGCAACTCATACTCACAGTAACAAAAGCAGACACAATGGCCAAAGGTGCATGCATGTGAATAAATTCTTAAATATAAGAGACTAACTAGTATAACTTCAACTATCCATAAAACAAGTGGAAGCCAAGGTCAATGATAGTTTGTAAACAAATAAAACGAGGCCCACTCTGGACTAGGGCATCACTTCAGCTAGGAGCTGCCCAGGAAGCTTTCCCTTTCTTTGCTTCTACTTCTGTAGTTACCACTAAGCAAATTTGGAGCCCTTCTAAGGGCCTCCAACTTGGTCAGCCTCAGGGGGTTTGAATCATTTTTTTCACTAGTATTTTGGATCTTAGAGGTATCGAGTTTGAATCATTTTTTTCATTATTATTTTAAAAGCTTTTTTTTTTAATAATTTGTTAGCTTTGGGTGGAACAATGAAACTCAACCTATAAAATCTAACCTACTTTTCATTTCTGCTACTTGGTATTACTTTGGAAAAATGCAAACTACAAAGAGATTAGAGAAAGAAAATTAATGTGATCTTAACAGATTTGTAGTGGGTTTGTTTACGATATTATTAAGTTGGATCAAGTTCACTTGAAAACAGTTAACCTACTTTTCATTTCTGCTACTTGGTATTACTTTGGAAAAATGCAAACTACAAAGAGATTAGAGAAAGAAAATTAATGTGATCTTAACAGATTTGTAGTGGGTTTGTTTACGATATTATTAAGTTGGATCAAGTTCACTTGAAAACAGTTAATAGTTTGTGTCCACGCTTAAATTTGTGAAGACCGTACATAAACCTTAATTCACACAGATAACGCATTTAAAAAATTAATATTCTACGCTCACATTGGATCATTACGCTCACATTTATAATGAATATTTTCCTTTTCCCTAATTTTCTACTCAGATTACAGTAAGTAGTTGTTTACTATTGGTGCTCCCTGATTCTATGTTGTTGTTGATCTCAGAGTTAATTTCTATTCATTTCTATTTGAATAGCCAACCATTCGATACAACAACAAAATAATTATTAAACTAAATCATGTCATAAAATCTATTAAACTCTCCCATACAATACTATCAATATATTTATTCTCATTTAAAACATCTCTATTAATCACAATTTTTTTGTTTGTAGAGATATTTAGTAGTCGGTATGCTTTAGACTCCTCACTATAGCCAATAAACATATATACCTTTATTTTTGCATCTAAATTACTTCTCTTTTCTTTAGGGATGTATGCAAAAGCAATACAACTAAAGCCATGAAAATCACTTACGGAAGGTTTTTTTTGCATGACCATGATTCCTCGGGAGTGATATTCTACAAGCATTTACAATATTGAGTACATCCTCCCAATACTAATATCTCACATTTTGGTTGTGTACCATGCACCTTGCCATCTACATAATTGCTTTATTTCTCCCTTTTATGATTCCATTTTGTTGTGGAGTGTATGGAGTGGTATACTACCTATGTATACCTTCCCTTGTGTATAATTATTTGAACTAAGTTGAAACAAACTCTCCTCTATTATAAAATCTCATAGCTTTGACATGTTTCCATTTCTTCTCTAGCAAAGATTCCAATGCTACAAACTTTGAAAAACAATTTGACTTCTTATTTAGAAAATAAACCCACAATCTCATAGCTTTGACATGTTTCCATTTCTTCTCTAGCAAAGATTCCAATGCTACAAACTTTGAAAAACAATTTGACTTCTTATTTAGAAAATAAACCCACATTTTCTGTGAAAAGTCGTCAACAAGTAGGAAGAAATGCTTAGCTTGTGTCTTCGTTGGACCAAGCAGATCAGAATGTACGAGGTCCAAAACACCTTTGGATTTCCATGCTTTATCAATATCAAATTAATGTAAATGTTGTTTTCCCATCTAACAACTTGTACATACATTTTGACCTTCTCAAATGGAAGGCAGACCATCCACTGTATTAGTCTTACTGAGTATAGATAAACATTAACAACTTGTAGATACATTTTGACCTTCTCAAATGGAAGGAAGTCTTACTGAGTATAGATAAACATTAACAACTTGTAGATACATTTTGACCTTCTCAAATGGAAGGAAGACCATCCACTGTATTAGTCTTACTGAGTATAGATAAACATTAACAACTTGTAGATACATTTTGACCTTCTCAAATGGAAGGAAGACCATCCACTGTATTAGTCTTACTGAGTATAGATAAACATTAACAACTTGTAGATACATTTTGACCTTCTCAAATGGAA
Source organism: Larix kaempferi (assembly GCA_027924585.1). Lineage (NCBI taxonomy): Eukaryota > Viridiplantae > Streptophyta > Pinopsida > Pinales > Pinaceae > Larix > Larix kaempferi. The sequence continues at coordinate 8,657,591 of BSBM01000289.1, read as the reverse complement.
GGAAGACCATCCACTGTATTAGTCTCTTACTGAGTATAGATAAACATTAATAGCTTAGGTGTCCATAACTTTCATGAGAAAGTAGACTAGCATTCTCTCTTGCATCTAATGCGTGTGTCTTTATTGTCTTTAGATCAACAAGTTTATGCAACCCTTTCTCACCAATACCAACAATAACAACAATCACCTTGTTATAATGAAGACTCTAGTAACCATGCATTTGTTTCCTTGTAAAGTTTACACAAAGATTAGGATTCTTAGTTATCTCACTAATAGATAGAAGATTTTTTTTTCATGTCGATAACATATCTAGCATTCTTCGAGGTGTAACTTAAATTATAGTTCAATATGAAAAAATCATCCCCACACCCTCTAATATAGTAAGTCCAATAATCACCCAAAGAAACACATTCATTACAACTCTTATCTTCCATCAAATTTACGTACCAATCTTTATTACATGTGTACTGACAAGATGCACATGAGTTGAAAACTAGATTGTAAATTTGATTGACGAGATACATGTGAGATAGAAAACCAGGTTGTAGATTTTTTTGATCGATTATGTGATGCCACAAATACAAAATCACCTAATAATTCTTCACCTTCTTTGACAACAAATTTGCATGTCTTGATTTTATTCGATCGTTTCCCAAGTCATGTTTTTTTTTTTATAATATCCCTTGAAGTGCCTAGTCTTATTACATCAATAACATCTAAATTTTGACCTCTTAGATTCATTTATAGCCTCTCTCACCCCATCATTGCTCTTATTTTCTTTTCCTTTCAATTGTGCACTAAATTCATTTTCTGTAGTGGATGAAGTTAATCCTTCTATTTGATCTAGCCTCCTTACCTTCTCTAGAATAAGTGTTGATAACTTATCAAGCATAAGTCGTTGGTTCTCCCCAAACAGATGTAAGGGCTCAACAAATTATCCAAAGGATGGAAGCAGGATTTAGATAACCAAAGCAACCATATCTTCATCGTCCACCAACTTCTCAATAGAAGATACTTGATCACAAAGATCCTTGAGTTGCAAAGATAACCAAAGCAACCATATCTTCATCGTCCACCAACTTCTCAATAGAAGATACTTGATCACAAAGATCCTTGAGTTGCAAGAGATATTCAAAGCCTAATCCTCCTTTCTACAACTTAGTGGATTTTTTTTTAAAATACAATGATCACCCTTCTTCTGACGCTTGATACTTCTTTTTAAGATTTGTCTGTAATATCGATGCTACAAAGACATTTGTTACTTCAAGAACCAATGTGTTTGCTACTGACAATTTAAGTAATAAAGCCTCTTTGTATCTTTTATCATAGTCTTCGGGATCATCTGCTAATCTCTCTTATTTTCCTAAGAGGGTTTGATAAAGATCTCTAAACTCACTAATGGTCAATACCTTATGACTCCATAAATTGTAATTTTTCCAGGCAATTTTTTGAACTCTTGAATTATTAAATGATCCAAACTAGCCATTGCTAACAAAAACAAACACTAAAATGACATAAACAATGTTTTGTGGAAGGCTATAATTATGTGGAGGCTTACAAAAGGGACAAAAGCTTTGAATATCCACAAAGTGACATGCAATTGTGTGAGTGAGAAAATTGTTCTTTCTCCATGCTCGAATCTCCTTGTTTTACCAATATTTCTTTCACAAAGCAAATTTTTGTGTGGATCGGTGACTTACCCTTATTATGCACTTACATTCTTCATGTTTCCATGCTAATTTTTGGCCATTTTCTATAAAAACCAACCAATCCATCGAGATCCAATCAACAAACAAAGGGAGATTGCACATCTCTCTCTCTCTCTCTCATATATATATAGAGAGAGAGAGCGCATTGCTTTTGATAGTTCTATTGTAGTTTCTCAACTCTTAGTATTTTCAATGCCTTTCTTTAACCTAACATATATGATCATGACCTAGTTATGTTATTTTACCACATGACACTGCATCTAAATGATATTTAATAAAAAAATTATATATTCAATTATAAAGTTGATCACAGTTATGTTATTTTACCACATGACACTGCATCTAAATGATATTTAATAAAAAAATAATATATTCAATTATAAAGTTGATCACAGTTATGTTATTTTACCACATGACACTGCATCTAAATGATATTTAATAAAAAAATAATATATTCAATTATAAAGTTGATCACATGGTTGATGATATATAGATAGATAGAAAGAGAGAGAGATAAGTATATGCAGTGCAGAGAGAGATAAGTATATGCAGTGCAGTGCTTTTGATAGTTCTATTGTAGTTTCTCAACTCTTAATATTTACAATGTCTTTCTTTAACTTGACTTATATGATCATGACCTCGTTATGCTATTTTACCACACCACATTTCATCTAAATGATATTTAATAAATAATAATATTAATAAAATAGAGTAATATAGTCAATTATAGATTTTATCACATGGTTGACCATATAATTAATGATTGGTATATACTGAATGGTTGAATCTATTAGGGTTTATTTATTCATTCACCTAAACGTGAATGAGAGCAGAATGAATCTCCTCCATTAGTGGCAGACGTAGAAAGCCGATAAGTATCACCCTTCATTTTAGATATACAATCTTCCATCCAATTGCAAGTTGGACGATGATAATTATAGACGTTATCCATCCACCAATAATATGAATGTACTAGTACTATAGCTCCCAAAAAATATTCACTATGAAGTTTCCACACCGAATGTTACACACATTGATGACTAATGTAAATATTTACAATAATATTTATTCATCTCACATTACAACCCACAAATCATGGATGTTTTCATGAAATATTTAAATAGATATGATATAAAAAATATGGAATACCTAGGTGATAACATGAGAAGTTAGAAATAATGCTCATCTTATCCTATTCATTAGGGAGTTGTAGGGAGTTGTTAAATGGGTAGTTAGATAGTTCGATGTGAGAGAGATTCTCTCCAACTAGTTATCCTAGTTTAATGTGTGGTTTAGATATTTTCTCAACTAATTTATTGTGTGGTTAAGATAGGGTGATTATCTTAAGTCCAAGCTTGATGTATATATGTTTAGTGTTTCATTGATGTAAAAGATAATTGAACACAGTTTTTGTTGTGTGAGGAAACATGTCTACTCTCCCATTTTCTATCATGGTGTTAGAGCAAGATTGGGTTTAACTCTCTCATGGGAGGGCCTATGGAAATGTAGATTTTGAGATTCCATCTGTTGTAGGAGTGGTTTCCTGTAGGTTATAGGAGAGTAGAATTTTTTGTTGTTGTGAGTGATGTTATGATTTTGTGCATTCATGGTTTGTCTATGGGACTATGTTGTTTTTGCTTGAGATCTTTTTGGAAAGAATTTGTGTATGACTACTTCCATGATTGATCTACACTGAGAGAGAGTGAATCTACTAATGCATTGGTGTTCAAAATCGACATTGATTTCCATAAGTGTATGAGAAATTTGTGGTAAATTGATTCATCGATTTAAAGAAATAATTGTTGCATGAGAACCTGTTAGTGAATTTGTTGAAGATGCATGGATTCACCATTGAATGGCTCAAGCTTGTAGTGGAAGAGCACTGTTGTGGTAGGCACGAAGTGCAATTCCACTATTGAGATTTGGAGGTAACACCCATTGACAAGAGAAAGGGATCACATATATGAGAGAAGGTTGTAAAATTGCTAGATGTTAGTGACGTGATCTACCATCCACTACGGAGGGAACCAATGATCTCTTATCAATCCAATCAACATCATTCAAGCAACATGCTTCCAAAGACTCTTGGAATCTCCATACTTTGTCATGAGGTTCGAATAGAGACTTTCAAAATACAAGGTGGTCATCTTCCGCTTCCTTAAACTTCTCATCATCTAAGAAAACTAGTCCACAAGGACTAGCCCTTGTCTAGGCATGTACAAATTCTTTATGCCATTCAAATTTTGGCATCTCTTCCCATTTACTTCTAACATGACAACTACATGTGTATAGACATTTGTCCCTCTGTAATTCTCAACTAGTGGTGGAATGGAGTGTACCTGTTAGATTTACATATTTTATATGTGTATCTCTATATTTTTCCATAAATTTGTTTAGGACTTTTCCAAAAAATTGTTTGTGTTATACATCACCTCAATTTTTGAGCCACCAAGAATCCACCACAATTATCAAAATACCACCTCCATACTTACTATTAGTGTGATGATTGAGATTACACATCCATCACCCTTGCCTTGAATTTACTCTTGTACATTCATATTTACAAGCAAGAAATCCGTATTTACAAACCCTATTTGGTTTTTAAGATCATTCAATTTTAAAACATAAACTCTTCTTTTAATATTCCTAATTTTCATGTCATTATGGTGGATTACATTATAGCTTCGGGCTACATATTATAGCTAACATGTAACAATGTTGTTTAGTACATGTGCATTGATTATGGAGAGAATCAAAGTGATTTACTGAGAATCAAAGTGATTTACTGGCTTCAGGAGAAAATGAATGCACGTTGAATGTTTTGATCATTTTCCCCTCCCCTCCACATGATTGGAAATATTATGAAGAGAACAAACATAACATATTAACAAGGATTTAATTGCTTCCACAATCCCTAATCATTTGGCATTTAAAAGTCCAAAATTGGAGCCACATACATTTAGATTAATCTTATTAACAAAAAAAAAGATTAACAAGGTTCCAATTGCTTCCACAATCCCTAATCATTTGGCATTTAAAAGTCCAAAATTGGAGCCACATACATTTAGATTAATCTTATTAACAAAAAAAAAAGATTAACAAGGTTCCAATTGCTTCTACAATCTCTAACCATTTGGCATTTCAATGTCCAAATATGGATTTAATTGCTTCTGCAATCCCTAATCATTTGGAATTTCAAAGTCCAATACTAGAGCCACCCATATTTAGATTCATAAAAACCTGTGAAACTTTTCCCCACATTGCAGTGTTACATGATACCCAAATGAAATTGCAGTGTTTATTAATCTACAAATGACATTCATATCCAAATGCTCTACCAAAAAAAGAGCTTAATTTACAAGATTCATTTTTATTATTTTATACAACAAAGATAAGTTTTTGAGCCAGGAAAGAAATTATCCACTACTTAGAGCCTCATCCTCTTACTCATATCGATTACTTGTGGCCCAAATCGTAGACCATCGTTGATTAGATCTGGCCCATTGAGCTTTAGATTGTTATCAAAACATCTATTTACAAATACCATCGGAATTAGAGGGGTTGACCCCAAATAAAACACATTGTTTTAGCAATAAATGCTGTACCTTGTAAAGAGAAAGATACCCACCTCTTTTTTGAGAATTTAGTGAACACCCCAAAAGTAGGAATGGTACCACATAACTCAATTTTGTACAAATCCCTGTAAATCTATTTTTTAATCAGTCAATAACCCATCCTAGAAAATGATTAAATTTCCAATATACTGCAAAATAAAATATAAGCTCAAATGCACAAAAATCTAGGGTGACGCACAGTATTTTAAGGTTGCTCATATTCATGAGCTCTCATGGAATTCATCCATTGATTTTATTTCCATTCAAATGTATGCATGTATTTAACAATAAAAACCATGTTAAAAAAACACTTGTGTAGACATTTCCATTTACTTCTTTATTGCTATAACTTTGCGAAATAAAACTTACAAAATTTGAGTTTTCCTGATGTCTCCTTATAGATTATTGTAATATAGGTAAAAGGTGACAAGGATGACAAGGATCTTCAAATTACCAAGGTCCTTTGGAATCCGTCCGATTTTTTTTGTTTGTTTGTAAATTTCTTTGAATACACAGTAAGAAGAGATAATGGTTCATAGTCAGTCATGGTAATAATAAAATAGAACCCATCATTAATACCATGTCTTCCTAAATAATGGCCCATAGTTAGTCATGGTAATAATAAAATGAAACCACAATGGTTTCACGGAGCCGAGAGGAAGCCAAGAATGGGCCTGAGCCCGCAGCCTGAGATTGGGCTTCAAGAAAGAGAATAAGTCGAGTATGGCTCTTGCACTGCGATGTGAGTCTGATCCGTGTGTTTTGCACATGCAAGGAGGTACCTCCATAGATTTCGATTGCTCTGGACTAGGAGTCTGAACAGATCCCCCTCCTACGGTCAGGGCTTGGCCTTCAATCCCAGCCGCCAATGGCCTTGGGAGGAGAATCTGCCCCCCCTACCCCTTCTAAACTTTCCGACTCCCTGAAGTTGATTGCAGCTCAAGGGAAAAAGACTTTATCAACTGCACAGCAAAAGTTCGTGAAAAAGATCACCGAGATCCACATAGTAGCACTGTTGATCGAGAAGCCCTGCAAAACAGCTCTCGACCTGTCAGAACAGGGTTTAATTGGCTAGTTCACAGGCCTGTGTCCATCCCCAAATACCACCGAGATATGGGTTTAGAAAAATTGGAGACCATTGATATCGAATGAAGTAAGATCTTACTTCTTAAGAAAGGGCTTCTTTGCATTCATCTTTGAAAGCAAACAAGATCATGAATTAATATTCAGGAACGAACCATACTTCATGGGGCTGCAAGGGCTTTACATGAACAAATGGAACCTCGATTTTGATCCATCCCAAGACATCCCATCCGCGGTCCTAGTTTGGGTAAGAAATCCACATCTACCTCTTCATTGTTGGAACCCTGAATCGTTAGAAGCTATTGGAAATACCCTTGGGAAATACATTGACAAGGTAGATCGAAAACATCAATATGCATGTACAAGAATATGCGTTGAAGTATATTTGGAGCGTGGACTCCGAGAAGCCATAAAAATCACTATAGGATATTGGTCCCACATTCAGGAATTGGATTACAAGCAAATCCATTTTAAATGCAGGTACTATCACGAACATGGGCACTTTGTTCGATCTTGCAAGAAGAAGCCTATAGATTTGGAGACAGGAGGGAAAAAAGAGCAATGGACAACAATACAAAAAAATCCCATTCCCAAATCGGGACTAAAAACCTTACCAAAAGGTCAAAGCTCAGGGAAAGATGTCTACCAGCATCAAAAGGTTCCTAACAATGAAAACATATTCAAGGCATCAGAAACTCCTGAAATTCATGAAGTCCTCGAACCTCCAGAAGGAGAAATCCCTGAACAACAAGAAACTCAGGAAACTCCTCAAATCCAAGAAGATCCAAAATAACTCCATCCCCAGAGCACACCAAGCCCCAAAATATCTAATTTGAACAAAGGTACACTATCCCCCTCCTATGCTGAAATTACAAAAACCAAACCATTGGTTTCCCCTACATCGCCGGAAGACCTAATAGACAGATCATACAAAAAAATTGGACGGAAATCGAGCAAAGATCTAAGGGAATAATAAGTTGAGCATGAGAAGACACAAGGATCCCAAGCAAAAATAGACATGGCATTCAATAGGAATACCAGAGCCAAACTAGAAAGAAATAAAATGGGGGAATAAGCAGGAGGAGGCCCCTCTACCCACAACAATAGATAATGAAGCTGGTCTCTTGGAATTGTAGAGGACTGAGCAGTCCCTGCAAATTAGAAGCTGTTAAAGATCTCCAAAAAATAGAGATGCAAGACATCATCTTGCTTCAAGAGACCAATCTCGATGAAAATACTATCTTAACCATTGGTAAGGAAAAATGGAAAAAGAATACAGGTATGGAAGTTAGTGCTAAAGGAGCATCCAACAGCTTAGCAACCCTCTGGTCTTTAGACAAATTCCAATTACGCAGCTCCTTCTCCACTCAACACTATATCTTCACGGAACTCACTCGCATTCAAAGAAACATTCACATTGCACTTTTCAATCTATATGTCCCTAATCTTCACTCAGAAAAAAATGACTGCTGGAAACTATTGGAAGATTTCTTGGAAGCATACACTCCACAAAATCTCATCCTCGCCGACGATTTGAATATAACCCTCTCCACAGCTGAAAAAAAAGGAGGTCTCACCAGAAAAGATATATTCAAATGCTAAGTTGAAGCCCTCATCCAGAAATAGGATTTGCTCAATATCAAACCCCAAAAAGGAAAATACACCTAGTCCAACAAGCGACTGGGAAAAGGAAACATTGTGGCCCGTCTTGATAGATTTCTTATCCAAAGCAGCCTGCTGACAGAAGGGAAAACTATCATGTCAAAAATCATGGAAAACTTGGCATCTGATCACAAACCAATCCTCCTCCAATTCCAGGAAGATGAAGAGCTCGGTCTAATCCCGTTCAGATTCAGCCCTCAATGGCTTGATCACACAAGTTTATGGGATGTTTTAAATAAAATTTGGAGAACTCCCATAACTGGCTCCCCCAAATTCGTATGGGAGCAGAAAATCATCACCACCAATAAAGCATTAAAGAAGTGGGCCAAAACCAATTGTCCCCCACCCTCTAACCATAGAAAGAAAGCCATAGATGAATTGGAAGACTATCAAAACACGTTGGATGATCACCCAACTGATAACGCCGCATTACAGGAAGAAGTCAAGCATCAAGTCAAATTTTACCAACCTTTCTGTAAAGAAGAGGAATACTGGAGATTAAAATCTTGCAGCACTTGGTTCAAAGCTAACGATAGGAACACTTCTTATTTCCACAAGCAGACTAAAGTGAGGCACTCCATCAATTACATCTCAGAAATCAAACTTGACAATGGTTCAATCGTCAAAGGACATATTAACATCAATATCGCTACGCATAACGACTTCCAAAGCCTCTTTACGGAGGAAGACAATGATGGAGAATACAGAGAGCAAGTCCTTCTCGGGCACATTCCGAAAAGCATCACACCAGATGACAACTATGACCTACTCAACCCTTTCTCTGAAAAGGAGGTCATCAACACTATTTGGTCCTTCGATCCTGACAAGGCTCCAGGACCTGATGGATACTCCATCTAGTTCTACAAATCATGTTGGCATTATATTAGGAATGATTAGAGATTTCCACACAAAAGAAAAGATCAGAGGCTACACCAACTCGAGATTCCTCGCTCTAATCCCAAAAGAGACAAACCCCAACTCCTTTCACAGATTTCAACCTATTTCCTTATGCAACTCATCCTACAAGATAATCTCCAAGATGCTAGCTAACAAAATGAATCCATTCTTTGCTAAAATCATCTCAAACAACCAAGGAGGCTTCTTAAAAGGAATACAACTCGTCGACAATGTCATCATAGTTCAAGAAGCCATTCACTCCAGCAAAAGTCGCAAAGAAAAATGTATGTTGATCAAAATCGATATGGCCAATGCTTTTTATCGTGTCAAGCATTCCTTTCTCCTCAAAGTTATGGAAAATTTTGGTTTTGGGAAATTTTTCATTAACTAGATCTCTGCCTGCATAAGAGGTCCTTGGATCGCCCCCTTAGTAAACGACATCCCGACCAATTTCTTCCAAGCTACACATGGAATTCGACAAGGCTGCCCCCTATCTTCTTTCTGATATATCATTTTGGCTGACTCCATCAGTCGAAAGTTGAACTTTGATCTCAGAACTGGATCCTTACCTGGCCTCAATTTAGCACTGAATTCCATGCCCCTTAACCACACCCTCTTCGCTGACGACACCCTCTTATTAGGAGGGGGCTCTTCCATAATAGCCCAAAAATTTAAGCAAAATTTGAGATGGTACTACAAAGCCACTAGAGGAAAGATCAATCTCCACAAGAGTGTTGTTTACGGATGGAATATAAACAACACCTCCGCTGTCAACATCGCCCAGATACTCAAAATCAAAGTCCACAAGCAATGGAACAAGTTCAAGTACCTTGTTCTCTCTATATCTCAAGGACTCTCAAAATCTGGAAATTGGGAAGATATCATTAGCAAAATCTGTAATGTCCCTAAAATACACAAAAAAATTATAATTGTATGGACCTTTTAATCGGATAAATGTCTTTATAAAATTAAATTCAATACTGAGAAGTATAATGATGAATTATTTACTGTTCTCTTGGTTTGCTTATCTGGAATATACTTGTGTTTGATTGTTTATGTAACTATTTGTTTAATTATTTGGCATTCATGTCAGTTCTGTAGCTGATGTGGTTGTATTACTAATGTTCTTCTGTTGGTCTCGTTTACGGATGTTGCGTATTTTATTTAAGGTTTGAACGTGTGTATTTTTAAGTATTTATGTTTAAGCGAGAAGTGTGATGATCTAAATGTTTCGAACTTACTTAGTGGGAAAGCTAAGTCATGTTATAACTTTTCTTACAAGTTTCCCAAGGTTAGCTTGAACTATGGTGTACCTATGTTTGGCAAGAAACATCCTATCTACTGTTTAAGAAGTCCTAAGGTAAAATGGTCTATGGTATAAACTAATACCTAATCAAGGTTTTATAACCTTGGCTGGTCCCAAAGGAGGGAGCACACTTTGGAAATATTAACTAAGCTGGTAACAATATTATACAAGATCTATTACCTACCTAACTTAAGGGGGGTCTTTCCCTTGTGCTAAAATTTGCATAGTATGCTACCCTAAGTACTACGATGGCGCTAGATTAGAGTTAAAGGTAGTAGAGGGTTTGGTGATTTTATTAAATGCAGTCACGTGATGCTTTACTCAAATTCTCTACCATGTGGACTGAGCACATGCTATAGCTTGCCGTGAGGGTTTGTCTTCATTGTTTGGGAGGGAAGTGTAGGAGAGAATCTCTACACTTCCTCTTCTACATTTTTGTGCTATGGTTTGGGTTTCAGGGTAATGTATTTCAGTTCGGTTGCGAGATGGATTGTCTGCATGGCTTGAGGCTTCAAAACGACCATGTCCAGGTAAGATTTAAGGTTCTGTTTTCAATTGATATTTCTATTTCTGCGTATATGTACATTTAACTGGTTTTGTGTGGTTGCTAATGCCATCGTTGTGGCTTTGGTTGTAGGAACAAAGGGCAGTGATGGAATTGGTTACAGTCTTCGGCGCTGGATCATAATGTCATAAGTTCGTAACCTTCATCTCCTTGCCTTCATCGCTGTTGGGAAAAAGACTTGGGTTTTAAAAAAAATGGTGATGACTGTGTTATGCCCCAGAGCGACAAGGTGTTTGGGTGTTTTTTCTTTATGCATAGGGTTTTGAGAGTTCTATTCTTTTAACCTAGATCTTGATGGTTTATTCTGGAAATGTAATGTTCTGGGAAGTTAAGCCTGTGGAGGCCTTTATTGGGATAATATAATTTGGCCAACGGCCTATGTATATTTGATATTTGGAAAAATACTATTGTAATGTTACTTGAGTATTTTTGGATCTATATTATGTGTATAAAACACCTATCTATTTGGTATTTATTTATGTTGGCTACTGTATAAATTTTATGCTTATGACTCTAGTTGATTCGCTGTGTTGAAGCGAATCGTTTTCTGAGTTTTCTAATTATTTAGGGAAGTTGTTTGAGAATCAATCCCTGGTTTATAATGCTAATGGCCATGTTGGTCAGAGGGGGTCTAGTGAATCTTTTTGAATGGAAAGTGAACCCTATGGTTCATTTAATTGAGATTCGTGTTTGTATAGTTGATCCTGGGTTTGATAGGTGTTCTAAGACCTCTACGGTGTTCTATTTAATTCCTCTGCTTATCTATAACTCGGGCATGTATTTATTTGGTTAACACAGTAGTTTGATTTCTAGAAATGAACCTAGCGTTTTCGACATGTACAGGAGTAAATACCTCTGTTGTGTAACTGTTTTGCTATGTTTTCAGTTTCGAAAGTTTATTGATAATTCTAAATGGACAAGTGTAACCTACGCTATTCGTAGCAGGGTCTACATTTTCAAATTTTAAATTTTATCATTATGCAAAATATTGGTTATGCGTGAATGTTTACTACTCTTTTTTTATGATTGGTTACTACCTCTGTATAAAATGGTAAAGTATATCATTTTGGATTTGTAATAGAGCTCTAGCAATAGCTAGCTCTGCTAGAGCGAATCGCTCTGTGGGATTCAACTCTGGCATGGATATAGATTAGTTCATAAATTTCGATGCTAAATATTTACTTCTATTTAATGTAAATTCTATTTTTAAAATGTGAAATGCAAATCGTTGATGTATGTAGCTTAGTTACGATATTTGGGGTTTGAATGATTTGTCCAAGTTTGGGTAATTAGTTTTCTAAGCTAGATTTGGATGAAACGTTTATCCTTCGATCATCCTATATTCTATGCAATTATGTATGCATGATCTTTATCTAGAAAGAGTATTTAAAAGGAAAATATAATAGACAGAGTTTATCCTATTCTGGATTGGTAGGCATTCTTGGTTATGTTCAAGGATCTAGACAACAGTAAAAATCAAATGGTAACCCATGTGCGTCATGACTAAGTAGGTTATGTCAATGACCAAGCCATTAAGTAAAGAATTAATACTTGCTAAAATATTTACAACATAATCATTGAAATATGAAAGCATGTACTAAATCTCTATTTAAAGCTACTGTGAGGAAAACAACACTAAAAATAAAAGACTGATAATACTTGAGAAGGTGCTGCTTCAAGTACCTCGTTAACCTACACACTACAAACACATATTTATTGGAACTACCTTTATTAGACTTGTATAAATGTAACCGAATAACTTCAGAACTTCCATGTTCCTCCCAACCATTGACCCCGAACCATTCCTGGTTCGTTTGTCGGATCATCCCTGATCTGCTCCGAGCATGCAAGGAGTCTAGAATACCTAAGGAACGTTGTATTTATCTTCTTTTTAAATGAGGACTAATTTTGTACTCTCCATATGCAAGACTTGGAATCTCTCCAATCTCATAATACGACATCCATTTCTTCGTACTTGTCCTTATATTTATAGGTATAATGGCTAGGGTGCAACCTAGGTCTTGGAATTGATAAGAATTTTAATGTCTCCATGTTCTTAAATCATAGTTATAATTTATTTAATAGTATATATTCATATAACTAAAATATCACTTTAGTTATTATTATTCAATAACTGAACTTTTAATTGTTCATATATATATATATATATATATATATATACTTGAGACTCTTTTATAAATCCCCTTTTATATTCATTGCATCATATAGTTTATTCCTGATGCTTCATTAATTCATAAGATTTCATTATCATAGCCTCTAGTGGGCTTGGTCGGTCAACTAAAGATAGGTTGTTCTAGGCCCTTTGCATGCTCGGTCCCCCATTTAGTGGCAGTATTAGTCAGTCTTTGATTAGAAAATAGAAAAAATGATTCATTTAATCAATTTGAATAAATAGGATTACTAATGCTCCAGAGTTTTTCAGGATCAACACTCAAAGTGAGGTAACTCCAATGCTATTAGGAGCTTATGCTCAACACTTTTGATGGGAGTTATACTAGTGCAATTCTAGAGATTGTGCTCAACACTAGTACTATGATGCATTTGTAAGATACACCTAGGGATACAATGGCCAAGGATCCGATGCTCCAGAGCTTATGCTCAACATCATAACAGTTGGTGTGCTCTAGGGCTTATGCCCAACACTTATTATTTATCTTGTGGGGTTATCTATGTACTCCAGAGTGCACGCTCCGTACATACTACCGTAACCCATGTGCTCCACGGCTTATTCCCAACACATCCATGTACATCACGGCTTATGCCCAGCACATAATAAAATTCATCAATGTACATTGAGGCTTATGCCCAACACATAACAAAAGTAACCCATGTATATCATGGCTTATGCCCAACTCATAACCAAAATTCAACCATGTACATTAGGGTTTATGCACAGTACATATCGAATTAAGTAATCCATGTGCATCGGGGCTTATAATTAGCACATAACCAAAAATTAATCCATGTACATCGAGGCTTATTCCCAATACATAACAAAAAGTAAAAGTCTCTGGATATTGCATCCCTTCCCCCTTAGAACAACATCGTCTTGATGTTTAGGGACTGGAAATGAAACCCTGAAATAAGGCAGGGTAAGCCTCTTTCATGGTGGTTTCATTCTCCCATGTGGCCTCATCAGGCCCGAAGTGCTTCCATTACACTTTTAGCTGGACAATAGTTCGCTTCCTGAGTTGTACTTCCATCTTGTCCAATATGTGAAGGGGTTTTGGCATCAACTCCCCTAGTTATGCTTCTACCTGTAACAAGGACCAATCAATTACATGCTTAGTATCATAGACATATTTATTCAATAAATATGCGTGAAAAACATTATGAACTTTCACATGGGCAGGTAAAGCTAATTCATAATCCATTATTCCTTTCTTGGCTAGTATTTCAAAGGGTCAACAAAATATGGGAGGTAACTTTCCGCATCTCCCCAAGCTCAATGAGCTCCTCTTTGCCTTCACTTTTAAGAAGACATGTTTGCCGACTTGGTAATCTTTGTCTTTTCTCTTTTTATTTGCATAACGTTTCTGGTGGTCCTGTGCCTCTTTTAGGTTCTGTTGCACTTTTGTGACTAGATGTTCTAGGTCTTTTAGTAAGTCCGGCCCTAGCATGAGCCTGTCTACCGGGCTATCCAAATCACTGGTGTTCTACACTTTCTGCCATAGAGTACCTCAAAGGGACTCATCTTGGCAGAGGTCTGGTACCCATTGTTGTATGCACACTCTGCAAGGTGTAAGTAGTCCTCCCACTTTGTGGGATTGTTCATTATGTACATTCTAAGCTGTTAATTTTTTAGCATTAATTCAATATACTCTAGGATCTTTACTGAGAGAATAACATGTATCGCATATCAAGCATATCAATCACATGAGACAATAGACACACAGAGTTTCACTGGGAAAACCATAAAGGTGAAAAACCCCACAACTTCCTCAGAGATAGAAAGAGCAATGATACAACCCAAGTACAAGAGATAGTCCTCCTAGCAGCTACTCCTCCTTCCTCACTTGTGCGCCACTTTCCGATGAGTGTAGAAGTGAATAATGAGATGATCAAATAGAGTGCCTTCCGCACTCTATTTATACATGACCTGGCCTTCCTAATAAACTAGCAGGGCCGACTTGTCTAACTCAGTCTAATAACCCATGGTAATACTAATTAGGTCCAATCCCAGACATGGTGGTCTAATAACCCATCACATGCAAGTTGCGACACTTGCAACACTTGTCAATACAAATGATGACACTTCCGTATAGAGGAATAATACCATCTCTATAGGAGTACAATATACATAGGTGAAATACATTCCGAAGTTACAATTACATCAACACTCCCTCTTAACTAGGAAGGTATTTCTCGACACAGATCTGCTAGCACAAGTCTTCTTCTATGGATCATCGTCACTGGATCATCTTCGTCGAATCATCGTCATCGTCACGGTTGCTGCTATCTCAATCAATCTCTGAACTATTCATCATAGGAAGTTTTTACAGAGCCAACCCTTTTTCATGCTAGATGTAGGCCCACCACCTGTAGGTCTTCATCATCACTGGTTATACTGTGGATCCTCAGGACTTATTACGTGCATCAACAAAACCTATCAAGAGCATCTCAGGACTGATTACGTGCCCATCACAACCTGCAAGATCTCCCAGGCAGCTATTACATCTGACCAAGAAAAACCTAGCAAGAGCATTTGACAAATCTCCTAGGGAGCTATTATATGCCACAGGCAAAACCTAGCAAGAGTATCTGCAAACCTCCCAGGGAGAAATTATATGCAACCGGCAAAACCTAGCAAGAGCATCCCAAGACTAATTACGTGCCCAGCACAACCTGCAAGATCTCCCAGGGAGTTATTATATGCCACGGACAAAACCTAGCAAGAGCATTTACCAGATCTCCTAGGGAACAATTATATGCAACCGGCAAAACCTAGCAAGAGTATCTGTAAATCTCCCAAGGCGCTATTATATGTCCCTCTAAGCAAAACCTAGCAAGAGCATTTGCTAGACCTCCCAAGGAGCTATTATATGCCATCGGCAAAACCTAGCAAGAGTGTACAAATATCCCAGGGCGCTATTATATGCTTATCTGCACAACATGTCCACGACCACAGAGTATCAACCTGATACTCACCATACATCATCCTGATGTACATCACATGATCATCCTGATCATCATCATAGCATCGTCCCGATGCATATCATCCATATACTTACACATGATCATCTTGATCATCATCATAGCATCCACCTGATGCATACAATGTATCCACCTGATACATATCATCATACATCATCCACCTGATCATACAATGTATCCACCTGATACATATCATCATACATGATCCACCTGATCATACAATGTATCCACCTGATCATACAATGTATCCACTTGATACATATCATCATACATGATCTACCTGATCATACAATGTATCCTCCTGATACATATTATCATACATGATCTACCTGATCATACAATGTATCCACCTAATACATATCATCATACATGATCTACCTGATCAAGGCATCCAACATGATGCATATACAAAGCAGTAACTGGAGCATTGTCCTGATGCTCATCATCCAGTGCTTACATCCACGACCATGGGAAGGATCCTCCTCTCACCATGCTTGGAATGGCCCCTGCAAATGTGTCCATCACTTCTTCCTTGAAGTGTTGTCAATCTGAAGAACACCAAGCCTCTCTCTGAAGTACTCAAACTTCACTCTGGCTAGTGGTTTCATCAACACAACCGTAACCTGCTCATCCGTCGCAACATAAAGGAGCTTCACTGCTCCTCTCTGCACCATATCCCTCATATAGTGATATTTGATCTCAATGTGTTTTGACCTATCGTGGAATATTGGGTTTTCAGACAGCTTCACACAACTCTGTCTGTCACAAAAGATACCAGTAGCTTCCAACGGGAGATCAAATAACTCAGACAGTAGCTTCCGAAGCCACACTGCCTCACAACTATTCGAAGAAGCTGTGACATACTCTGCTTCGGCTGTACTTAGTGCTATGCAGGACTGCTTCCTGCTAAACCAAGAGATCACACCTGATCCCATACTGAAGCAACACCCAGAAGTGCTCGTCCTATCAGCAACACTGCCTGCCCAGTCCGAATCAACATAACCCTGTAGGTTAAACTTTTTATTCGCATCATACTTGAGCCCATAATCAATTGTACCCTTTAGGTACCTCAGAATATGCTTTACAACAACCAGGTGAACACCTCTGGGATCCGTCAGGAACTGGCTCAATTTGTTCACAGCAAAGAAAATATCTGGTCTCGTGTTCGTCAGGTACATCAAGGACCCAATCATCTAACGATACACCGTGACATCAACCGGCTCAGATGAAGCATCACACAGAAGCTTCAGGTTCGATTCCATAGGTGTGGCCATGAACTTGCAGTCCATCATCCTGAACCTCTTCAAGATCTCTACTGCATACTTCCCTTGTCCAAGGAAGATCCCATCTGCACTTTTCCACACCTCCATGCTTAGAAAATAGTGCATCATCCCCAATTCCTTCATCTCAAACTCGGCAGTAAGCTTCCTCTTCGTGTCGGCAATCAATCTATCCTCACCTGTAACAAACAGGTCATCCACATACAAGAGTAGTATCACTGGATTTCCTTCCTCAACCTTGTAGTAAAGGTTGGAATCTGTTTTACTTTTAGTAAATCCCAAATTGGATAGGAAGCTGTCTATTCTGTTGTACCAGGTCCTGGGTGCCTGTTTTAAACCATACATGGCTTTCTTCAGTTTGCACACATGAGTCCCTCTGTCATGTGTCTCAAAACCGAGTGGCTGCTCCACATACACTTCCTCTTCGACTACACCATTCAAGAAAGTTGTCTTGACATCCATCTGGTGTATCTTCCATTTCATCACTGCAGCCAGAGAAAGTACTAATATGATGGAAGTGTATCTGGCTACAGGAGCAAAAGTCTCTTCATAGTCTATTCTCTCTTTCTGGGAGAAGCCACGAGCTACAAATCTCACTTTGTATTTCTCTATGCTACCAACTGCAGCATGCTTGATCTTATAGATCCACTTGGAAGTCACAACAGACTTCCCTTCAAGTCTTGGGACCACATCCCAAACGTCATTCTTCATGATCGACTGGTACTCTTCGATCATTACTTCATCCCGGATCTTGGGAACTTCAAATTCTTCAATAGATAGCTTTGTTGCTGGAGTAAATGTTGTAGTCCTTCTTTTGTAGGTGATGGTATATGATCTTTCCTACAAGACAAGTTAAATTGCATGATTAGAAAAATCTCATAGTTTTCAGAACAAATTCTTACACATAAAGAAATATGTCATACAATCATGCAATTAATTTAGCCAATGCTTCAATACAACATTTATCCATATCCTGTAACTTTCTAGATGCCTTCCAATCTCTACCAGAACATTGTTAAGAGTGTGCACAAATCCCAACATGTCAACAAAGAGGTTTCATTCTAGATAAGTAGCAATAGAATGTTGTACAGTGCCATAGGCCACTTACCCATTACATGCATATTAGTGGTATACTGTTCATTAATGCAATTATTCTAATATGCATGATACACAACCTAAGTCTAGGAACATAAGTATATACACCATTGAACAATATTATTTAAACAATCAAATATACAAGAAATGACAATTCAAATACTTATCTTTGTTTGTTTGTTGGGTGGAATCCCTCTCAATCTTTGCTTCCTTACAGGAACTACTGGAGTGTGCTCCCTCTTGATCTTTGCTTCCTGGATTACCTGTCCTTGAACTTATATCCATCCTCGATCACTATGCATGCTTACCAGTATCATCATTGTGTTATCCTCGAGATCTCATACATAATCATACATTCATTAGTATAATCTTAATACTATCAAAACACAATAATCTTAAACATGTATAGTCATGATCATTTCAAACACAGATAATAAGCATTAGCATTCAAAGTTTCAGGGAAGACTTTTCTTACTCATGCATATTCATATTTGACCATAGAACTCTTCTGGTTAGTCATATCATCAATCAAGGTAAGAGACATAATATGAATAAACCCTAGATTACTCAAACTTGTAACTTCATGAGTAATCATTATCAATCATACAAAAGTATAAGATCCTTACATAGGGTAGGATTCTAACTTGATATAGGAAAAACATACCTGGTCATCATATTTGCTAGTTATGTCTAGCAATGTTTTTCTTGTTCTCTTCAATGACATGCATAACTCATAAGTTAACCATTGTAGAACCAAATTATACATACCTCTATGTGATCCATGACTATGGATGAGTCTTTGTCTTCATGTCACTATGGTCTTGATCTAGGACTTGATTTGTACCTCAATGTTAGCGGATAACATTCTCCTCATACAACACCACAGTGCATTAGTACAATCATAATACAATCATAAGTGTCCTAACCCTAATCAATGAATGTCTTCTATCATGCATTCATACTTTAACTAGGGTGATAAGACAAGTCTAAAATTAAACAATATTGTTACTAAACTCAATAACATGAAGACAATCATATTATAAACTTAATCATGAACAAATTTCAAAACATACCTGTAAGTCATACCTGTCAGATTGCTTGTAGTAGTTATTGTTGTTGTTCCTTTTGTTCTTAAGACAATCTAAGGAAAAGTGTCCTCTCCTTGGTATGTGTTTTGAGATCTTGATCTTCATTCCCCATCTTTTCTTCTCAAGCTATAATCCGAGCTTCTTCCTGTGAGCATTCTTCTCACAACCTTCTGAAATAGATAAGTTGCTTCCTAGCACAAATTCCTTGGATGAAGGAATCCCATGACCTAGGAAGGCCATTAAGAGTGGTCATTACCACTTCTCCATTCTCTACAGCTTCAAGTTTTTCTTTTATCTCGGAGACCCTTGAAGAGTAAGACTGCATGGTCTCCGCATTCTGGATCTGGATGTTCTTTAGGTGATTCCTCAATGTCATCTTCTTATTTATGTTCTTCCCTTTAAATAGCTTGGTCAAGGAATCAAACATCTCCTTAGGTGTCCTTAGGGAAGACACATGGGGTATGAGATAGTCCTTAATGGAATCAACAATGATTTTCTTGGCTTTGACCAAGTTCTTCTTGTGTGAAGCCTTAGTCTCATCTCCCTCTGGAACTGGAACCTCTTCACTTGTGTAAGTGTCCAACTCATTCTCTTCTAGGAATAACCCAATCCTATACTTCCATGCTTGGAAGTTATCAACCCCTTCAAGCTTATCCTCAAGCTTGGTGTGGTGAGACATCTTAAGAAGTACTTCAAATGAAAATAGAAAAGTTATTAGGTCTTACCACTTGATTCACTGAAAACTGGATATGGAGCTGGATTAGGGTTTGTTAGAGAAACCCTAAAAATTCAAACTTTGAATTTCAAACCTCTGAAAGGATAGAAAGATGCTCCTTGATGAGCTGATCAAGCTGGTATACTTAGAATTTGAAAACTATAAAGTTTCACCCCTCAACTTTGCTTTTCAAACTTCGAGATTCACTAGGGAGGACCCTAAATTAGGGTTTGATTTTCCCGGAGCTTCATCCATCCAAAAAGTTCGATCTTGGTCTCTAAACTTTGATTTTTCAGAGGAGCTTCCAGCCATGGTCTCAGATTTTAGAAATTCAAACTTTTATAGAAGCCCTAATATTCGGCTTCACTAGAGAGGACCCCAAACTAGGGTTTGATTTTCCCAGAGCTTCAACCAACCAAAAAATTCGATCCAAAGCTCTAAACATCGATTTTTCTAAGGAGCATCCAACCATGGTCTCAGATTTTAGAAATTCCACTTTTTTTGGAAACCCTAAGTTTTAGGGCCAAAACTGAAAGTGATTAGAATTGAATTCTGATTGGACAGAAAGATGCGCCTTGCTGAGGAGAGTCAAAATACCCTACTTCCTTTCAAGATATGTGGAGATAAACCCAATAAACAAGAATCCCTAGCTTCCGCAACTGCATAGTTTCTTCTTCTCAGGTTAGCTCTGATACCATGTTAATTTTTTAGCATTAATTAAATATACTCTAGGATCTTTACTGAGAGAATAACATGTACAGCATATCAAGCATATCAATCACACCAAGCAATCACATGAGACAATAGACACACAGAGTTTCACTGGGGAAAACCATAAAGGTGAAAAACCCCACAACTTCCTCAGAGATAGAAAGAGCGATGATACAACCCAAGTACAAGAGATAGTCCTCCTAGCAGCTACTCCTCCTTCCTCACTTGTGCACCACTTTCCGATGAGTGTAGAAGTGAATAATGAGATGATCAAATAGAGTGCCTCCCACACTCTATTTATACATGACCTGACCTGCCTAATAAACTAGCAGGGCCAACTTGTCTAACTCAGTCTAATAACCCATGGTAATGCTAATCAGGGCCAACCCCACACATGGTGGTCTAATAACCCATCACATGCAAGTTGCGACACTTGCAACACTTGTCAATACAAATGATGACACTTCCGTATAGAGGAATAATACCATCTCTATAGGAGTACAATATACATAGGTGAAATACATTCCGAAGTTACAATAACATCAACATAAGCATATCTTCCAAGATTTGATTTACCCATTATGTCTGTTCGTCCGTCTGCGGATGGTAGGTTGTACTGAATTTTAACTCTGTCTCCAAACCGGAGAATAAGGATCTCCAAAAATTACTAGTGAATTTGGTGTCTCTATTTGAGATGATTGCCTTGGGTATCCCATGCAACCGGAAGATTTGTTTTAGGAAAATGTCTGCAATGTGAACAACTTTGTATGTATATTTTACTGGGATGAAGTGTGCTTCTTTGGATAATTTATCTACCACTACAAAAATGGAATCATTATGCTTCTTGCTCTTCGGCAATGCTGTGATGAAATCCATGCTGATAACTTCCCACATCCATTCCGGAATGGGTAGCGGTTGCAACAACCCTGAAGGGTGTTGATGCTCTACTTTGACTAGTTGACATTCCTGGCATTTGGCAATGAATAGTGCTATGTCGGTCTTCAATTTAGGCCAGAAGAAGTGTTTCTTCACTGCCGATATCATCTTTTGATATTTGGGATGTCCAAAGTAGGGTTTTTTATGAAACTCTGTCAAAATGTTAAGATCTGATGTCCCCACCGTCCGGAACATAAAGTCTTTCTTTAGACCATAACAATACGGAATCGTCGATCTTATATTCCTTCTGTTGTTTGAATAACCTATCTTCCTGTATCTTCTTAAGAATTTTAACATAGAAGCGGTCATCTTTGCTTGTTGCTCTAATTCTGTTGTGCAATTCCAAATCTATTTGACTCACAGTAACCTCATACAACATATGAGATCTACGACTTAAGGCATCAACAATCTTGTTCTCCTTCCCTTTTATGTGTTTCAACTCGAAGTGGTACTCGCTGAGGAAATCCAGCCATCTGGCATGCCTAGCATTTAGGTATGGCTGATCAAATAGGTACTTCAAACTCACATTGTTCGTTTTCAAACGAAACTTCTTCCCCATGAGGTAGTGCCTCCACATATTTAAAGCGTGGATGATGGCGGCTAACTCAAGATTATGCATGGGGTAGTTCTGCTCGTGCTCTTTTAACTTCCTTGATTCGTAGAAAATTACAAAATCATTCTACATGAGGACTCCACCAATTCCTTCTTTGCTTGCATATGTGCAAACAACGAAATCCCCATCAGGGTCCACAATCCGTAATATAGGTGCGCTAGTCAATAGTTTTTTTAGATTTTGGAAACTTTCTTCACACTTGGCCGTCTAAAGGAATTTTGTTTCCTTCTTCTGTAAAGCGGTCATGGGACAATCAATCCATGAAAATTTCTCAATGAACTTTCAGTGGTAGCCTGCTAATCCCAAAAATGACCTTATGTCAGTGACACAAGTAGGTAGAGGCCATTACTCAATTGCTTTACTCTTTTTTGGGTCAACGACTATTCCCTTTTTTGAAATGATGTGACCCAAATACTGTATCTAAGGTTTGTAGAAGTCACACTTGCTAAATTTGGCATAAGTCTCCTGTATCCATTTCTCCTTCATAAGTTGGGGCTTTGATTTTTCGAAACTCTCCCTGTAGGCTATCATCATTTTTTTGTTTCTTCTTGCAAGGGGACAATGAGCAATCACTGGAAGAGCTATTATACTCCTTTTCCATGATGTCTGGTGTGTGTTCTTCTCGTCCCTCTTTCCTAGGACTGTTGGTCCTTCTTTTATGATGATAGTCTTCTCTGGATTTTTTTGCTGAGTGGGTGGCCTATCTCTGGGGTTTTGCCCCTGTCAAAATTTGAAGTATATCTTTGTTTATGGCTTGATGTTCTCGTCTTTCATTCATATTATCATCTTTAAAACTTTGTAGGTCTGATTCTAAGCTCTGTATTTTCCTCATTAAGTCGGATGGCTTGGCTGCTCCAATGCTATCATTCAGTTCCACCACGATCTCTTCTTCTCGGGGTGGTGAATCCAAGTTCCTGTGTCTACTACCGTTCCCTTCTGTATTCATGGTTCATATTTCTCTTATATCTGTAGGAATCAATCAGCCAATAAAAACAAAATTTTGTTAGTTTTATAAACTGCAGCGAATGTCTTTTAAGCAGTGACCCAAAAAAGGTCTCGAGTGTTTGAATCTGGGCTCTGATACCACTTGTAATGTCCCTAAAATACACAATATAATAAAAATTCTTGTATGGGCCTTTTAATCGGATAAATGTCTTTATAAAATTAACTTCAGTACTGTGAAGTATAATGATGAAGTCTTTATTGTTCTCTTGGTTTGCTTATCTGGAATATACCTGTGATTGTTTATGTAACTATTTGTTTAATTATTTGTCATTCCTGTCAGTTCTATAGTTGATGTGGTTGTATTACTAATGGTCTTATGTTGGTCTCATTTACGGGTGTTGCGTATTTTATTTAAGGTTTGAACGTGCGTCTTTTTAAGTATTTATGTCTAAGCAAGAAGTGTGATGATCTGAATGTTTCAAACTTACTTAGCGGGAAAGCTAAGTCATGTTATAACGTTTCTTACAGGTTTCCTAAGGCTAGCTTGAACTATGGTGTAACTATGTTTGGTAAGAAACATCCTATATACTGTTTAAGAATTCCTAAGGTAAAATGGTCTATGGTATAAACTAATACTATAAATCAAGGTTTTATAACCTTGGTTGGTCCCAAAGGAGGGAACACACTTTGGCAATATTAACTAAGTTGGTAACAATATTATACAAGATCTATTACCTACCTAACTTAAGGGGGGTCTTTCCCTTGCCCTAAAATTTCCATAGTATGCTACCCTAAGTACTACGATGGCCCTGGATGAGAATTCAAGGTAGTGGAGGGTTTGGTGATTTTATTAAATGCAGTCATGTGATGTTTTACTCAAATTCCCTGCCATGTGGACTGAGCACATGCTACATCCTGTCGTGAGGGTTTGTCTTCATTGTTTGGGAGGGAAGTGTAGGAGAGAATCTCTACGTTTCCTCTTCTGCGTTTTTGTGTTGTGGTTGGGGTTTCAGGGTAATGTATTTCAGTTCGGTTGTGAGATGGATTGTCTGCATGGCTTGAGGCTTCAAAACGACCATGCCCAAGTAAGAGTTAAGGTTCTGTTTTCAATTGATATTTCTATTTTTGCATATATGTACATTTAATTGGTTTCGTGTGGTTGCTAATGCCATCATTGTGGCTTTGGTTGTAGGCACAGAGGGCAGTGATGGAACTGGTTATAGTCTTCGGTGTTGGCTCAGAATGTGGTAAGTTCATAACCTTCAACTCCTTTCCTTCATCGCTATTGGGAGAAAGACTTGGGTTTAAAACAAAATGGTGATGACTTTGCTATGCCCCAGAGCAACAAGGTGTTTGGGCGTTTTTTAATTTATGCATAGGATTTTGAGAGTTATGTTCTTTTAACCTAGATATTCATGGTTTATTTTGGAAATGTAATTTTCTGGGAAGTTAATCTTGTGGAGGAATTTATTCGGATAATCTAATTTGGCCAGCTGTTGGCCCGGTTTTGCAACCAGGCTTAGTGCTATGGGCACCTGCTAACTAGTAGCAGCAGTTTCAATGGAAATAAATAACAATAAACTAACTAAACAAGACTATTCATGGATCTAAGCAAAGATATTAAGCAAATAACAAAGATAATTTAAAATCAAGAACAAGAACATATAAGAATAATAAATTTGTATTGAAAGAATGGGGCAAGCAAGTGCTTGCGGAATCAATACCTCTAATGGTGAGGTTGAATGGCTCCAAGGATGAGCAACTCCAATCTCCAATGGTCTCTTCTCCAATGTGGTTTGCAATGGCTAAAATGCTCAGGGGAGATTTCAGCAGCATAAGGATGAGATAATGGATGGATGTGAAATGAGGAGCCCCTACCACCTTTTTATAGGTTTTGGTGGTGGGGAATACCATTTGTGGTTTTGTGGAAACCAAATGGTATTGACCAACATGGTTTAGGTACTTTTCCCTCCTTTTTCCTTTTTTGAATAAAATTAATATTTTAATTCCCTTTTTAATATTTTTGGGAATTTGGACCCTTTTTGAGGGTTTTTTATGCTTTTTTAGGAAAAAATAATCTTTTTTAATGGAAAAAGGGGTGTACTCAGGTCTTTTGGTGACCTTTTGTTGGTTTCAAAGGCTCTGATGGTGAAAAAGTGGACAAATGGGTCATGTGAATAGGGAAATGAGCTAGTGAGCACTTTTTGGGTGTTAACAGATTGCCCCCTGATGTGTGAGGGCAGGAGCTCATCGTATGGCCGATAGACATCATAGTTCTTTTGTCCTTTTTTATGGGGTTTAGGGGAGAGAAGAGACCGGTTGGAGACTGGAGCCACGGCCCTTGGAAGCTGCAAAAACAAAAAATGTTACATGGCCTCAATATGAATGAGGTATAATCTTTGATAAAGGACGAGGCGGGCATTCCCATGCTCGTATCAAGACATATACAAAACAATTAGTCCCAAGAAGGGGGATCTAATACATAAAGAAATATATTGGTACATCATAATGGTCCAGAGGGGACATTATTGTGGGATATACTCATGATCATGGCTGATCTCAATAACTGATACACTGGAATAATTGTTGAACTGCTGAAACTGAAGGTGTCCAACATCTGTATGGACTCAATGACTGTGAGCCATCTCTGGGAAGTATTTGTATCTGTATACTCGAGGGAGTATAAAACTGGGGTACATCTGAATACTGTCGCCATACGCAACCCGGATATCTATAGAAAAAATGTAACTGGTTGTATCCATAGGTAGACTCTCAAATGTGGAGGAGTCAGGTGGTATCCGGGGTCTTCGACTAATAACTGAACGGACCAATACCCTGTGCGAGTCTCAACGATGCGATCAAGGTGTTGAAGTCGAGCATGTGAGAAACAACTATTCGGAGAGGCACTGAGGATTCCTCTCGAAATGATTCGTAGGCACTCATCATAAATGGTAATGAGTCCAAGACACAGGGACCTCTAGGTCTATCCTCTGGAATCAATGTGGTTGTCGTCGACAGAGGGAGACCAGCAACTAACAAGGCAATGATGTTTCCTTGATAGGAGCACGAGGTGTAGAACTGAAATGTTGTAGTACTGATGGTAGGATTGACATACTTGTGGGGATGGGAAATAACTGGGTCATAAAGTGGGTAGACTCAAACCTCCTTTGTTCAGAGCATGATGACATGGTTGACCTAGCAGCGTAGGGAACTGAATTGTAGGTGCAGGGATCATAGCTTTTTTAGGGACTGAAGGGTGTGTGCTGACTCCGGGGGGGGGGGTGAAGCTGATGGTAGCTGTCGAGGGAGTTTTAGAGTGACATACTGCAGAATACTCTGAACAAAGGTGACCAAAATGGGGAAGCTGCTATGTGAGTAGACATGATCTGTTGTGGCACCAAGAGGCACCATTGATTCCTTCTTCGTAGTTTTAATGAGCTCCAAGAAGGGATAAAAGTGTGCTCTAAAATGGTACGGTCCTGTGGATTTTGCGAGCCCAGGACGGCTCATGCTCATGGTTGCTTTCATGTTTAGAGAGTCTGAAAGCGGTAAGTGGACTCTATTGGTGTTTCTTTTTCGTAAGTTTAGTCTCCAAGGCTCGAAAAAGCATAAAATGATGCAGATGGAGAACTCTTCTAGCCGATGTGACTAGAGTATACCTTTTTCGTAATTAGTCTACGAGGTCCGGAAAAGGGGTAAACTTATACCAGGTAGACGCCCTTTCGGATACGTTTAGCGAGCATGAAAGGAAGCAAGATTGCTCGGCGATCTTTTCATTGTTTTAGGAGTCAGAAAAGAGCTTATCAGAAACTCCCTAAGTGCCTTTTTCGTAAAAGGGGTTGCTCGGCCCGAAAAAGGGATAAAATTATACCAAACAAAAATGGATTGATGAGGGCAAGAAAAGGTCTCAAGCATCGTCATCAGTGCGGAAAACTGGTTCCGGTGACATAAGGATTGTCGAAAATGGAGAACGGCCAATGTGGCACGCAAACCGAGGCTATGTGGGGGGCATGGAAAAAATGGCCGAAAAGTATGGGTGTGAGAGCGAGAAATGATCTCAAGCATTATCACGGGCTCAGAAAAATGAATCCGATGATATCAAATATATCAAAAATGGAGAGCAGCCGAAGTGGTACGCAAACTGGGGCGACAAGGTGTCGGGACACAATGTTGATATTGGTCCTGGTGAGAGCGAGAAATGATCTCAAGCATCATCACGGGCACGGAAATATGAATCCGGCAGTGCAAATGGTGCAAAAAATGGAGGTCATAAGGACTCCGGAATGGTTAAAGGAAAGAACTAGGTTAAAAAATGGCTAAAAATAAAGGTGATCCCACCAAGCGAAGGATGCAGTGGTGGGGAGAAATGATGACCCATGGGGGCAAAATACTAGGTGTATCAAATCAACTGATATATACAAGTGACACGTGACCTCAAAAATGGTTGAGATCACGAAAAAGTGAGCAGGGTTAATGACATGCCCCCATGCTATGTGCATGGGGTTTGTGATTGTGGATCACATATGTGTTGGTTTGAACGATGGGCTCATTGAGGTGTTGAGATAGAGATGATGGGGAAGGTTCAAAATGATTGATCATGCCCCCTATCCCGGGGTCGAGGTAATCTATTATGCCCCCTAACTCAGAGGTGTCAATGTGGTGTAGATGTTGTCTCAGAGAGAGATCAATAGCGCATTGAGCAACTGCTGGCGGGGTGTTATACCATGAGGCTGTGGGTCGTGGTGGCATACTGAAGTGATGATATGATGATGGGGGATTCCCTTTGTGGGGTGGATTCCCCCAGTATCTCCGAAGAGGATCATGATGATGATGAGTAGGAAAGGTTTTGGGCCTGCCCCCATGTTGTGGACATGTGGTTTCCTGGTCGATTTGAAAGGGTTGAACCTGTGTGTCAAAGGGATCAATGGAAGGGGCCGAGCGGACAGAGGGGTATCCAGTGGAGATCGTATAAATGGCAGGGTCAAGGCCAGGCATTTCGGTATCTGACCAAGTAAAGACATCAGTGAATTCTTGGAACAGTTGTTGGTCTCCGATCTCATGCTCACTGTGGGAGGTTCGTAATGTGATGGTATGAAGGGCACCAAGTGGGTTAGAGATGTCAATGTGGATGATGGGAGAAATATCGGCCATGGGATCCGTTAACCAGTCGATTTTAGTAGGAAGGAAATCCTTGGACTCAACCGCGGATTGGGTAGCGGTGGTGGATGAAATCTCTTCCGGGAGGAAGTATGGACGATGGTGCATGTCTTCCCCGGGATAATCAAAGGTAGTAGGAGTCTCAAGAACCTCTTCATCATTGCGGGAGCTTTGAGTGGTCAAATCGAGTGATGAGGTAGTGGTAGTCGAAGAGATCATGTAGATGGTGTTAATCTCTCCGGATGAGGATGATGCGGGAGGGTAGATCTCCTCGATAGTAGGGGGTGCCATCTCTAGGTCCAAATTGTTCATCTCGTAGAGAGCTGCTCTGTAGTCTGGGATGTCAGGACAGTTGTGGGAGTAGTGGCCGTAAATACCGCATATCGCACATGGGTGGTTGGTACGCAGTGATTTATCACGAGGCATAGGGTTTGGATCTAGTTTGACCACCGGGATGTTGGGGTCGTCGTCCAACATTTGCATGTGTTCCTGCAATGCAGGTAACTGTGGACACTGATGGGTTGGATGGCCTAACTCATCACACAGCGAGCATTTTGGAGGAGCACGGAATACGGGGGGAGTTTTAACTGCCTTGGGTGGGGGTACCGCAATGTATGGTTGTGGGCCTCTGCCCCCAGTGGGCTTGATAGGAGGGGGAGGATTTGTTGACGACGAAGGGATATTGAGGTTAGGAGGAGGTTTCGTTAACAACGAAGGGATTGCGACACCCGGAGGAGGTTGATTTGTGGTAACAATAGGTTGTACCGGTTGGAGGATGACGTTTGGTGTCGGCGGTCGAACGGGAGGCGGAATATACCACACGGGTAATCCCAATGTTAACCCGGGTAGACTAAGGGTAGCCATAACCGGGGCGCTTACTACACCTGAAGGAGGAAATAGGAAGGGGATGGTGTGGATGGGTGTAACACCAATGTGACTGGGGATCAATGGTGGTTGACTACCGGATGTTTGTGTATTCTGTGAAAGAGTACAGAGGTTTGCGACTTGGGTCTCCGGTGACGGTGGTGGAATGGCCTGAAATGTAGAGGTCATTGGTGTATCTGAATAAAGTCCGGGTCCCAAAGAAGAGACAAAGGAGGTAGTTGCACTAGAAGTTGGTTGTTCAATCATGGGAAGAACATTTTCGGGTGCTGCAGGGGCATTGGGATCATAGTATGTGAGTTGGTCGATTTTGACCACGCGTCCCTCGTGGGGGAACATCATGGTGCGAAAAACGGATGAGGCGACTGCTTTCATGGCGTACATGTAACTGCGACCGAGTAAAAGGTTATAATCGAGCTGGGCATTAATGACCTCTATGTCAATGAGTACAGTTTTCCCACCTAATTGGACGGGGACCTTGGGTAGTAAACCTTGAGGTTGAGCTGACCGACCGTCGTAGGCCCGCAATGCAGTGGTGGATTGCTGGAGAGTAGGGGATCCCAACTTCTGCCAAACAAATGTGGACATGACGCATGTGGAGGCACCCTCGTCGATGATACATCGATGGATGACAAGATTCCAAATAGAAACGGAAACTTGGACTGCTATGGTGGAAGGCAGCCGTGGTTCAGACTGGTCTAAATTAAAGGTCATCAATTTGGAATCATTTGGGTCAATCGCCCCAATGGCGGAAAGTAAAGTCTTGCGCTGAGTAGGACAGTTTTTTAAGACTTCTAACGCAGACATGGCTGCGGGAGATTGAGCTAAGTCATCTACGATGTTATAATTGGACGCAGCCCGTGCATTGGGGTTGTTGTTGATTCGGCGAAGGGGGAAGCGAGGTGCTTTAGAAGCGCCATCGAGTGGAACCTGAGGTATACGCAATGTCTGATCAGTGGGATGAGCATTAGTATCCTTTTCGGCGGGGGGGGGCTTCAGAAGTCGGTCCGTATTGATTCCGACGGGTTTGGATATTGACGTCGGCAGTGGACATCATCAATAAATGATGGGTGCCTGAATCAAACATGGGTTGGTCCGGAGCTGCGTAAGTAATTTGTTGTGGTTGCACGTTGCCCTGTGGGGGGGCTAATGGCTGAGTGTTCACCACTCCTTGTGTTGGAAAAGGGTTTTGTAGTACCAAAGGTTGTTGTGGAGGTGGTGGGGGGTTGGGTGGCGGCTGAGGAGCTGCCTGCCCTTGACGATGGGCGTCATTTGTCCATAGTTGTCGAGCTCGCTCCAGATGTGGGCAAGCGTGGGTATAGTGACCATAAACACCGCAAATGGAACAAGGATGGTTTGTTCGTAAATTAGTATTTTTGGCTTTCTTAGGTGGTCGATCAGGATTTTGATGAGCAGGCGCCGCGTTATTGTTTTGCGGAGGATGGGCAGGTTGTGGAGCTTGGTTACGGTTTTGATTGTTTCCACGGTTGCGCCCTCTTCCGCGGTTTGGTTGCCCACCCTGGTTGCGTTGGTTATTTTGGTATTGGTGCTGATGTTGTTGTGCATACACGTGCCCTTGAGCATTGGGGGAATTCTGAGGAGCCGCAGGTGCGGGAGCAGGTTGCGGTGGATAGTATGCAGGTGGAGCTGGAGGTGGTCCAGTTGCTTGTTGGGGTTGTTGGTACCCCTGAGCTGGTGGAGATGTGAGGTTAGCTGGTGCAACCGGTTGTGGGTAATGCATGGGCTGTTGTGGGAACTGCATGGGGGTCTGCACCGCAGGTTGAGCATAGTATGTAGGAGGTACATATGCTGATGGCGCTTGGCCATAACAATGTTGTGGACAAGAGGGTCCATGAACGTGATGGGTCTGGTTTGTTGGAGCATAAGAAGTTGTCGCTCCGGAACTAGATGTAGCCCTAGAAAGGTCTGGGGCAGGCATAGTGCTCACCATACTGAAAGGTTTTGCTTGCGGTGTAATTTGGCCAATAATTCCATCAGCGGCATGTGATGCCCCCAGTGTGTCACCGCGTGCAGAGTCGCCTCGTGGGGCGTCCGGTATGATCGTGTATAGGTAACCCGAATGGGCGTAGATGAGATCAAACTATTGGGCTTTGAGGATGGCCTCTTCTTCAAACTGGGGTCTTTCAGATGCTACATCCTTCGCAATGAGAGGAAGGAGGGATTTTAGAAACCAATCTAGGAAGATTCGGTCGTCTAATTTGATTTTGCATAGGCTTCGGCGCCGACGCCAATCATGAATATGGTCAGTGATATGCGTGGCCGTGTTTTGTCTGCAAGATAATAGGATCTCGACGCCCGCATCATAGCGGACAGGTAACTGAAAGAATTGTAGGAAAGTCGAGGCAAGGGAGGTAAATGTGGCATGCGTCCCATGGGGCTGCTCGATATACCATTTGGCTGCAGAGCCAGTGAAGGTGCGTTGTAAAAGCCGGAGGCGGATTGAGTCATCCACTATGGAGTTGGAGGAACACCATAAATGGAAGGACATGATGTGGTTCTGGGGGTCTTCTCCTGCCTTACCCTCAAACTTAGGGATGTCAGAGGGGAGTTTGGTGGGCATTTGAGGCCACGCCGGATCATGTCTGATGGCGTCATTTGTGAGCCTAGCTAAATCTGGCAGGTTCAGACTTGCCATGTATGGTAGACTAGCAGATGTGGTGACTGGAACTGGGACATGCCTGGCCATAATGGTATGGTGTAGGGGTCCAGTAGCGCCTAAAGGTATGCTAGGTATGGAGGGTATATGGCCTCCAATAGGTGTCGTCTGGTATGGGCCAGCGCCTCCAAGTGCAACTTGGGTTACACTTGGGTTAGGAATCGCACTAGGGATTCCTGGGATAGCACTTCCAAGTGCAACATGGGTTACACTTGGGTTGGGAATCGTACTAGGGATTCCTGGGATGGGGTTTGTGGAAACCAAAGGGGGTATGCCCCCCATGTTGGGTATACCCATGACAGGTGGTGGCCCTATGTTAGGCATTCCTAAATGTGGAGTGTTACCCATATTGGGCATACCCAGGGGGGTGGTTGTTGCCGTTGATGGTACGACAACAGACGGGTCTGCGGATGTCTGACCTATGGTAGTTGTAAATAGTGGATCAAATGGTGTTCCAGACATAATGGTGGTTGGTGGTAACTCTGTGGGGTTTTCGGATTCTACCTCCAAATCAAAGGTGAAGTGAGGTATGTTAGAATCGAATGACTGTCT
This sequence comes from Larix kaempferi, assembly GCA_027924585.1. Taxonomy (NCBI): domain Eukaryota; kingdom Viridiplantae; phylum Streptophyta; class Pinopsida; order Pinales; family Pinaceae; genus Larix; species Larix kaempferi. The sequence continues at coordinate 8,624,929 of BSBM01000289.1, read as the reverse complement.
AATTGATTGACAATGTGTCGAATCAAGGGATAAGGCTCTGCGTCCGTGACGTGGAGAGCCAAGTGGAGGAAACTCTGGGAGTTCGCCCTGTAGACAACGAGAGCATCTAAAATTCTCAATGGTGAGAAAATGTGTTTAGGTAAAAAATTTGTTTAAGTATCAGGTGGTGATATATATATAAAAGACTCAAAACCCTAATGCAACCAAGGGTGCAAGAAGGAGAGTGAAAAAAAAGAAGGCTCTCAGGCCAAAAAATCAATCCTCAAAAAATGCACTTATTCTAGCAGCTGTGCTACAATAAGTGGAGGAATGCAACAACTGGTCAGAATACCAACATGCAAGCGGCTCCTAGAAAAAATAGGTGTAACTAGACCACAGGTAGGTTGAAATCATGCAAACACCTAATCTAAAAGTATTGTGACTCAAACAGACGATATCCTCTGCAAGGTGATGAAATCCAAGTCAGACAATATGAATGTTGAGACAACGGCTAGATATCCCCCTACCGGGAGGGACACCGGGTAATCAATCCTAAAGACAAGCTACTAGGATACTCCGTTCATGACGCGTCGAGAAAAGGTAAATCTGCCGTTTGGTCCTTTGATCGCAATATCCCAATACAGGGATATCCCGAGAACTGCGAATGGTAGCCCTTCGGTTACTAAATGGATTTCGGTATTCCACTCAGGCTTCCGGAACCATCCTCGTGACTTCAACCCTCCTAAGGGAGAGGCCTTCCCACAAACCAGTTGTGACCGCGCCAAAAAGTACTAAGAGATTTTAGCTCCCTAATTGGACAACTTCTATGTCTCAGATGTAAGAACTGAGGGGTGTTATTGGAACACCTATCCCCCCAATACTACCTAGCTACAAGAATTCTTTTAGTGTTCCCCAAGTGGGGTTAAAAGTGTGTTCAAATTAGGGTACGTTTTTAAGGCTTGGTTCAATTAAGTGATCGTGTGAGTGCACGTGAGGTGTTGTAAACTGAACTTGAAAAAATTAAATGCTTTATAGGAAATTTTCAAAAAATAAAGGATTTTTCGAAAATAAAAAGCAAATATTTATGGCTTTTTCACTAAAAAGGAATTTAAATGCTTTTCAAAAAATAGCTCAAAAAACAAAGGATTTCTTGGATTTATGAAAGCAAATAATAGACTTCTTTTTAAAAGAAATAAATGGATTTCTTCGTTTCAAGAAAAAAAAAGGTTGCTAAGGGCAAGATTTTTAAAGAAGTAAACAGGAAAAAATTTGAATCTAGATGAAAATGCAAAATGAGTCTTTCTTTCACTTTCTTGAAAATTTTTAAAAAGATTTCTAGATATGCACTTTAAATAGTAAAAAAAATTTCAAAGCTATCAAATATGCAGAATTTAATACTGTAAAAAAATGTGCTATGGGCAGAAAGTACAGTAAAAAAATTTTCAAAATCGGGATGGCCGAATGAAAAATTCAACCGCGCGGGTTTTAACAGAAAAGCCGCAATGGACCGCGCGGGTTTTGGTCGCACAGTCGCGATGGACCGCGCGGGTTTTGGCCGCACAGGCGCGATGGACCGCGTGGGTTTTAGCCGCACAGTCGCGATGGGCAGCGCGGAAATTGGCCGCGGAGCCGCGGTGCGCAGCGCGGAAAAACACAGAAAGGTCGCGATGGACCACGCGACTGTCTGGAAAAAAGACGCGATGGACCGCGCGGAAAAAACGCAGAAAAGTCGCGATGGACCGCGCGACTGTCTGGCGAAAAGCCGTGATGCGGAAGCCGTGCATGGAAATCGAGAAACGAACCCGAAAATTGAAAATTTCGGGCTGTTTATGGGGCCAAAACTCAGAGCAGCAATGGATCTGCTGTCTAAGATGGCAGATCTATGGATCTAAAGGTTAAAAACTCATAAAAAACTAAGATTAAAGGCAAAACTAGAGATCTATAGTTCAAACCAAAGCGGAGTCGCCAAAAACTATGATCCCCAGCGGAGTCGCCAAAAATTGTTGGCCCGGTTTTGCAACCAGGCTTAGTGCTATGGGCACCTGCTAACTAGTAGCAGCAGTTTCAATGGAAATAAATAACAATAAACTAATTAAACAAGACTATTCATGGATCTAAGCAAAGATATTAAGCAAATAACAAAGATAATTTAAAATCAAGAACAAGAATATATAAGAATAATAAATTTGTATTGAAAGAATGGGGCAAGCAAGTGCTTGCGGAATCAATACCTCCAATGGTGAGGTTGAATGGCTCCAAGGATGAGCAACTCCAATCTCCAATGGTCTCTTCTCCAATGTGGTTTGCAATGGCTAAAATGCTCAAGGGAGATTTCAGCAGCATAAGGATGAGATAATGGATGGATGTGAAATGAGGAGCCCCTACCACCTTTTTATAGGTTTTGGTGGTGGGGAATACCATTTGTGGTTTTGTGGAAACCAAATGGTATTGACCAACATGGTTTAGGTACTTTTCCCTCCTTTTTCCTTTTTTGAATAAAATTAATATTTTAATTCCCTTTTTAATATTTTTGGGAATTTGGACCCTTTTTTAGGGTTTTTTATGCTTTTTTAGGAAAAAATAATCTTTTTTAATGGAAAAAGGGGTGTACTCAGGTCTTTTGGTGACCTTTTGTTGGTTTCAAAGGCTCTGATGGTGAAAAAGTGGACAAATGGGTCATGTGAATAGGGAAATGAGCTAGTGAGCACTTTTTGGGTGTTAACACCAGCGACCTGTGTATATTTGATACTTGGAAACATACTATTGTAATGTTACTTGAGTATTTTTGGATCTATCTTCTGTTTATAAAATTCCTATCTATTTGGTATTTATTTATGTTGGCTACTTTATAAATTTTATGCTTATGACTCTAGTTGATTCGTTGTGTTGAAGAGAATAGTTTTCTAATTATTTAGGGCAGCTGTTTGGGAATCGATTCCCAGTTTATAATGCTAATGACCCTGTTGGTCAGAGGGGGTCTAGCGAAGATTTTTTAATGGAAAGTGAACCCTATGGTTTGTTTAATTGAGATTCGTGTCTGTATAGTTGACCCTGGGTTTGATCGGTGTTCTACAGACTTCTATGGTGTTCTATTTAATTACTCTGCTTATCTATAACTCAAGCATGTATTTATTTGGTTAATACAGTAGTTTGATTTCTAGAAATGAACCTAGTGTTTGGGACCTGAGTGGGCCTAATGGTTAAGAACATGTGTTATCTCTGAGGAGGTCACAGGTTCAAAAACGGCATAGGGTAGGGTTGCTCATTGGCCCGTTGTGACAAGGCTTGAAGGGTTGGCGACCCCTAGGATAGAGGCTCTCCCCTGGAATAAAGGGTCTCAGGACATCTCAGCCCCTACTGAGTCACATGTTTCTGGTATATCTGGCTTGCGGGCTATTGGATATATAGTTGGGAAGTTGTTGTTCCCATGGTTAAAAAAAAAAATACCTCTATCGTGTAATTGTTTCGCTATGTTTTCAGTTTAGGAAGTTTATTGATAATTCTAAATGGACAAGTGTAACCTATGCTATTTGTAGCAAGGTCTGCGATTTCAAGTTTTAAAGTTTATCATTATACAAAATATTGGTTCCGCGTGAATGTTTACTACTCTATTTTAATGATTGGTTACTGCCTCTGTATAAAATGGTGTTGGAGCCAAGGTCGTAGCTACGGTAAAGCTGCTAATTTTGGGAAAAAAGCACAAGTATGGAAGGAAAGTGCTAATTTTGGGACAAGCACTAAGTTTTGGACAAGAAGGAGACGGTGCGCAGTACGGTGCCAGATAGACAAGCTCAGCGAAGATCACGGACCGGAAATCGTGGAGCTCGCGCGCACGACAGAAGAGAATGAAGGCTGAATAGAAAGCTCAGCTACCATAATAAATAAAGCGATGGAGTAGAGGGCTCAGCTACCCTCATTTAAAGGCTAAGTACAGAAGTTATGGTTGCTCGGATCAAGGAGGAGCAACGGACCAGAGCATTGAGGGCGAAGGACAAGCGCCCATACCCACAATCTGCGCCGAAATTCATGGAGCCTGCAGGAAGCGGCGACATGACTGCAAGCGGCGCCTACAGTACACCTAGCCATGTGCGTGGTTAGGGTTTTTGGGAATCACTGTTGGGAAAGGCCCACAGTTTTGTAAAGGTGTGACCGCCATGGCCACCTATATATATGAATAATTGTAATGGGTAGACGTTAGAGTTAGCGAGTAAGAGTTAGACACTCTTGGGATAGATAGAGGTTTAGACTGTTAGATAGGCAGTCTCGAGGATAGATCATGTGTTGATTATCCTTTGCTAAGTGTGTCTACTGTGTGTAGAACTAGAGTAGAGTCGGATAGCCGAGGAGCTAATCCCTGAGTTTCCAGACAGTCTGTGTGACGTCTGTGCCTTTGTAATCTCTGTAGAGAAGAGACCGGTTTGAGAGAAGGGCTCCCAGCTGTGTGCGTGGAGTTTCCTGTAAAGATCTAAGGCTGCAGCTGTGTGCGCAGCATATTGTATAACTCTATGGGTTTCTGGTTAATATAACACTCCCGAGGACGTGGTTTTCCTCGACGAGAAGAGCTTCACATATTTCCACTTGTTATAATGTTTGCGTGAGTGATTAACTGTTTAAGTTCATTACCTGTGTATGCAAGACTCTTGTATTATCTTTGTGACTGTTGGATTGAGTTTGGGAAGGTCCATTGATAGCCATAAGTGTTAAGGACTGAAGAAGTGGTGGAGCGTTGTCGCTGCAGCGATCAAGGACTGCGATACTTCGCTATTTGCGCAGGGCGAGGAAGTACGTAACGCTTCGACGCAAGGATTAGTTGCCTTCTGCGCCAGAGAAGAAGGAATTCGCGCAGTTGCGCCAAGGGGCCTGCGGGAAAGTCAGACCGCCGATATCTGAGGAACCAGAAGAGGAAGGACAATCTCTGCGTCACCCCGGTTAAGGAAACCTGATTCCTTAGCCCCCCATAGCCACTTCGGGTGAGACCTCGAGCTGCTGTGCAGCTCGTTGCCGAGAGGGCCAGTGCGCCAAGGGGTTTGTTGCTGCGCTTCATTAAAACCCGGGTCTGCCCAAGAAAGCAGCCAACAAATGGTTCCGTTGCCTTATGACTTTTTGATCACGTCACTTCCGTTGCTCTGAACCTTGTTGCTCAGACAACAAATGGTTCCGTTGCCTTATGACTTTTTGATCACGTCACTTCCGTTGCTCTGAACCTTGTTGCTCAGACAACAAATGGTTTCGTTGCCGCGTGACTAAAACTTGCTATTTTTGCGACGTAGAAGGTTGTTGAGCCAACAAAGGGTTTCGTTGTCTTGCGACTTGCTGCTGTGAAACTTATTATTTCTGAGACATCTGAGATTGTTGCTGAAGCCAGCACAAGGTTCTGTTACACTGAGACTTGCTCAGTTGACAAATGTGTTACTGGAATCCTACAGCTAAAGAAATTGGAGACTGGTTTGATTTAAAGGCTAAAGAGTTCGCTGAACAAGAAAATAGAAGCCTTACGCTCCAAACAGAAGACTGGTTACAAAAGTATATTTATACTGACCTTCATGAAATTTTCTTTGTTACCTTTGCACTGGAGTTACACGCTTGGATAGCCAAGTTAGCAAACTCTAGACCTACTGTGCATATTGATCGACCCGTCGCTTGGACGCCTGAGCTAGTCAGTATTGTGAAGCAGATAGACAATCCTGTGTCCCGCGCAGTAGACTTTTGGTTGAATAGTCTACTGAAAGGCTTCATCACCGAGTTTGCAGTAGATACAAGAAAGAGTTTCAGTGAAGCTGAGAGGAATTTCTTCCAAGTACACAGAGGTAAGTTCTTAAATTCTCTGAACTTATGGATTAAAATGCTTCTTCATGAAAAAGGAAAGCTATGTATTACTTCTGATGAATAGCATAGACAAGTAATGTCCGTAGATTCTGATAGTGATCCTGAACTTATTGGTTGCACTCGTAGTGGAAAACGATATAAAGTAGGCCTTGACCAATATTCTTTTGAGTCTAGCCCAGACAATATCCAAGTCCCTAGAGCAAGCCATATAGAAAGACAAGGGAGTGCTCATATCCCTTATCACCCCGTTACACCGCAAAAACCAGACGGAGCTCAGTATAACCCCGCAGTAACATCTTCTAGTAGCCCACACGGTACTTCTAGCACCTCTGTACCACCTTTCTTTAACCAGCCCAGAAGCACTGCTACAGCAGCCTCACCTCAACCTAGCACAAGAAGGATGGGTGATGACATGAAGCTACCAACTTTTAGAGGAACAGGGATAGAAGACCCTGAGCAGCACTGGTTCTTATGTGAAGCCATTTGGACAATTAAGCAAATTAATGATGATGCTGTTAAACTGGTTCAGTTAGCAACCACACTAAGAGAAAGAGCCTTGACTTGGTTCATGAAATACTCAGCAGCACAGAACAGAACGCTTGCTGAGGTAAGAAATGCCATGATTCGGGAATTCAAGAAACCTAAATCAGAATCACAGTGTATAACAGAGCTCAAAGACATCAAACAGTTACCTACAGAATCAGTATGGGACTTTGACCAGAAGTTCAAAGCCTTGATAGATCAAGTAAGCTTCGAGTTTGCACCACAGCAGCATAAAGAATGGTTCATTGCTGCACTGCTTCCACACATTAGACTTCCTCTCATGCAACAGAATCTCAATACTCAGGAACAAGCTCTAGAGATGGCTATGAAACTAGAAGCTTCGCCAATTGCGGGAACAAGCAACGATGTTGCGCATTTACAGAACCAATTAGCAAACTTAACCCTGCAAGTGCATGATATTAAGAAAGGCAAGGAGATTAAGGAAGAAATTTGGTGTACAAAATGTAAAGCCCAAGGTCATTCAAAGGACCATTGCCCCGTTTTCATAGACTATATTGCAACTGGAGCACCTAACCCTTTACCACAGGCACAAGGGCCTTGGTGTGAAATCTGTAGAACTAGAGGTCATAGACCACAAGAATGTCACTTACTTCAGAAATATGTACAAACTCCAAAGAATCTATATTGTAATTTCTGTAAATCAGTAGGTCATGATGAGAACAATTGTAGAGCATATGATCTCATGATAGAAAGAAAGCATGATGTCTATAGGGTACAAGCAGAGACACAAGGACCCACAGCAGGTCCACCGTATGACCAAACCCGCGACGCCCGAGCAGGAAATTACAGGGGACGCGGACGCACAACAAATTTTGGTCGCGGAAGAGGACAGATCACTTGTTATAATTGCGGAGCACAAGGTCATTTTGCTAGGGATTGCCAAAATCCTACAACCCTCTGCAGGTATTGTAAATCTTCTGACCATATCATTGAAGAATGCCCTCAGTTACAGGCTAAGATGCAACCAAAGACTCCATAGGTCAATCAAAATATTCAGTTGATTGCAGCAGAAAAAAGAGAACCAGACCCTACAGTTAATATAGTAACACGCAGTGGAGCAACCACTGGTGCGCAAGAGATGGGAATGGGAAAGCAAGCGACGCAGTGGGTGCGCCGCGCTAATATTAAACCAGCCCCACTTAACCTGCAGAAGCAAAAAGAAGCATTTAAGCAAGCTCAAGAGTATTTCTCAGATCCGAGAGCTTCAAGTTCTGCCGCAATTCCGCAGAACAATATAAGATCGCAAGTGCTAAGACAGGACAACCTGGTACAAGAACAGACCACTACAGCTGGAAGGCCTGACGATGAGCATGCACTAGGCAGTGTTCATGCGTTCCTGCGACAATGTTTACAATTGTTGCGCAATGAAAAGGCAACTCTAGAACTCCAACACTTGTTGGATCAGTGCCAACAGTCTGCTTCGACAAACACACCGCAGTGTGCTGTTCACCAGATTAGGAGTCACATTAGAACTGGAAAAGAGATGAGACTCACAGCGCAGATTGGAGCATTTGAAATGGACGAAGTCATGTTAGATTTGGGCTCAGAAGCCAATGTTCTCACTATGCAGACATGGGAACAGATGGGAAGCCCTCAGCTTACAAGATCCCCTATCCAGCTAAGACTCGCGAATCAGCAACGAGTCTCTCCATTGGGCAGATTACCTAATGTACCTATTGATATTGAAGGAGTCAGAAGCTCTGCAGATTTTGAAGTAATCAAAATCATGGATGATAGTAGACCATACCCAGCACTTTTAGGAATAGACTGGGCATTTGATAATTTGGCTGTCATTAACTTGAAGAAAAGACAGATGACCTTTGAGGATGACCAGATTAGGGTCATCGCACCACTTGATCCTATTCAAGGACCAAGGTATATAGAACCCATTCGCGCAGAAGAAGAAGCGCGCCACATGGAAAGTTTGTACCAAATGACTACTAACCATAGTGACTATGTCAACCCCACAGCAGATGGCCATATCAGCTGGCGATGCGATAGCTCGTGCACATCAGACTCAGATGCAGGATTGGAAAACTGGCAGAATCGTTTACATGAGGTTTCTGCAAGACGTTGCGCTATGATGACTAAATCCATTCGATGGATTGGCACAGAATTAACTGACACTCCAATTTTTGATGGTTCAACTGAAGTAACTAAATTCATACAGGAATATGAACAAAAGCTTCCCGAACCGCAGCGCATACAGGCACTGGACGTAGCATTGCGCGCCACACCCGCAAGATGGTGGGTTGCGCATAAGGAGAATATTCATACATGGCAAGACTGTCGCAGATTGATACTGCGCAGATTTCAGGACACCACAGCCGAAGTCCTACACAAATATGAGGGACAGAGTGACCCCAGGTCACACATTGAAGTATGCATTCAGCAATGGTCAGATATTCCGCAAGATGAATGGGTTCACCTATTCATCCACACATTGGATACAGTTCCAAGGAACTGGTATACTGAAACAGAATTGCGCAGAGGCACTCTCACTTGGCCTCTGATGATGGAAAGTTTTCAACTTACCTTCAGCTTTGAGTCAGAGCATCCAAGTATTGATCAGGCTCTGAAGTATATTAAAAAGAAGGTATTTGAACCATGTCTAGTAACAGAATATTCCCAACCAGATTGAGCTGTCCAGATAGAACATGCCATGGAATGCTATAACTTCACCGCTGAAGATGAGGAGGACGATCCTCGCAACATCAATATCCCAGAATCAGAAGGGACGCGTAATATTGAAGGTCCTGAGCTTGATATCCCTGCCATCACAGAACACATCAAGCTCAAGAAGATTAACATTGGTACAGAAGCTGAACCAAAGTTTGCTTCTATAGGAGATTATTGGGATGATGAAACTGTTGGACATGTTTCAGAATTATTGCGTGACTACCAGGATATCTTTCCTACCAAGTTCACAGAAATGAAAGGCATCCTAGGAGACTTAGGAGTGATGCGCATACCTCTGAAACCAGATGCCAAGCCAGTAAAGCAGCGCCCATATAGGTTGAACCCGCGCTATAAAGAAAAAGTTAAAGAAGAAATTGACAAAATGCTTGCAGCAGGTATTATTGAACCGGTAGAGGAAAGCGATTGGATTAGTCCTATGGTGGTTCAAGAGAAGAAAACGAAAGGTGAAATAAGAATCTGTGTCGACTTGCGCAAACTCAATGATGCATCAGCGCACGATCCATTTCCCACTCCTTTCACAGATGAAGTACTTGATAATGTTGGAGGACAAGAGACTTACTCTTTCACTGATGGTTTTTCGGGATATCATCAGATCAGAATTCACCCGGACGACTGCCACAAGACTACTTTTTCAACTGAATGGGGCTCATTCCAGTATACGGTAATGCCCTTTGGTCTTAAAAACGCACCTGCTATCTTTTCTAGAGTTGTTGTTGCTGTTTTCAAAGAATTCATTCACAAGTTTCTAGAAGTCTATTTTGATGACTGGACTGTATTTGGCCTATTAAAGAACCATATTGCAAATATGCGCATGATGTTAGAAAAATGTAGACAGCATCAGATTTCCCTTAACTTGAAAAAATGTATCTTCTGTGCGCTCTTTGGTATTTTGTTGGGACATATTGTATGCAGACAAGGACTCCTGATGGATCCTGCGAAGGTTGCCATCATTGCTAATTTACCTGCGCCCAACTCAGTTAAACAATTACGCACTACATTGGGACATACAGGATACTACAGAAAATTCATCAAGGGTTATGCAAAGATCACAGCGCCTATGGAAAGATTGCTCAAAAAGGATTCGAAGTTCCAATGGACAGAGGAATGCCAACAGAGTTTGGATACACTTAAAGAAAAGATGATCACAGCGCCTATTCTAGTTTTCCCGGACTGGAAAAAACCTTTTCATGTTCATGTTGATGCTTCTTCCATAGCATTGGGGGTTGTGCTTACACAGTCTGGAGAAGGAAGTATTGACCACCCGATTGCTTACTCCAGCAGAAAGCTATCTACAGCTGAGAAGAACTACACCACCACAGAAAGGGAAGGATTAGCTATGGTGTATGCCTTACAGAAATTCAGACACTACCTGTTAGGCGCTCATTTTAAAATGTATACTGACCACTCTGCTTTGAAATATTTGGTCAATAAACCAGTGTTAGGAGGAAGAATTTGCAGATGGCTACTGCTCTTCCAAGAATATGATTTCGAGGTCATTATAAAGCCAGGCAGATTGAATGCAGGGCCTGACCATCTATCCAGGATAGAGTCAGGAGAGGAACCTACAAGTCTGGAGGACAATCTGCCTGACGCACAGTTGTTTTCTATTCAAGCAGCAGACGAATATTATTCTGATATTCTTGAGTTTCTCACTACCGGGCAAGCGCCGGCTGAGTTTACAATCCAGCAGAAGAAGCAACTTGTTGTCAAAGCCGCAGACTTCACTTTGATAGCAGGCCATCTTTATAAGTTGGGCCCTGACGAAGTTTTGCGCAGATGTATCTTACCACATGAAAAGAACTCTATCATCGCAGAAGCGCATTCAGGTACCGCAGGAGGCCATTTCGCAGGAAAGCCGACCGCGCAAAAGATATTAGCCGCAGGTCTTTGGTGGCCGACATTGCACAAGGATACTAAGGAATTCTGTAAATGTTGCGATGTGTGCCAGCGCACAGGAAAACCCTCAAGGAGAGATGAAATGCCGCTAAGACCCCAGATTACACTGCGCGCTTTTGATAAATGGGCCATTGACTTTGTAGGACCTATTAACCCACCAGGAAAAAGAACTGGCTCAAGATACATCATTACAGCTACTGAATACCTCACCAGATGGGCTGAGGCGAAGCCAGTTAAGAACTGCGATGCTGCTACGGCCGCGCAGTTCATTTTTGAGAATATTATCACTAGATTTGGATGTCCAGTGATTCTCATGAGTGATCAGGGTACACATTTCCTCAATGAGACTATAGAGGCCCTTACTGAAGAATTTCAAATTAATCACCATAAGAGTACACCCTACCATCCTCAAGCTAATGGTACGGTGGAAGCATTCAATAAGATTCTTGAGAATTCCCTGACGAAGATCTGTAATCAACAAAGAGATGATTGGGACCTTAGAGTCACAGCTGTATTATGGGCTTACAGAACCACTTGCAAGAAACTAACAGGTCACACACCTTTCAGTTTGGTGTATGGACAAGAAGCAGTTATGCCCATGGAATACATTATTCCCAGTCTTAGAATTGCGCAAATTACAGAAATGGCAGATCCTGATACTATGAATGAAAGACTTTCGCAACTGCTTGCCTTAGAAGAAGACAGACTCTTAGCCGGATTCCATCAACAGGTACAGAAGGCAAGATAGAAAGCTTGGCATGACAGGCATATTAAGAATAAATTCTTTCAGGAACGAGACTTGGTACTCCTCTATGACAGTAAATTTACCAAGTTCCCAGGCAAGTTTCGTGTACACTGGTTAGGCCCTTTTCAGGTGATAAAAATAACAGACGGAGGTGCAGTTCAGCTTGCAAAGCTTGATGGAGACTTACTACCTACAATGATCAACGGGAGTCGGCTTAAGCTTTATCGCGACGGCTACTCCGCTCTGTCGACCTAATATTTTGCTAAGAGAGATGCAGATGCCCAGTGTAGTTGAAAGAGGCACCGCATTCAGTCTACACGGAAGTTGCGAGACACCCAGTCTCCGGCTTCCTGCGCAGTTCCTAGAAACATCCGCGCATGTCTAAAGTTTGGTTGGAGCGAACATAGTTGCGCTCTTGTGAAGCTCCTCCCCGGATTGTTGCACTATCGCTCTTGCGGAGTTCCATTTGATAATTTGCCGCTTGAAAAAGTTTTGTTGTGGACCCCTAGAGGCACAGTTCCCTAAGTTGAAATGACCCGCCGGAAAGTTTGAATTACAGCAGTTATGTAGCCGCGTCTGAATAAATGAAGGATAAGTCCGCTATTTAAGTCTAGCCGTTCTGACGGATTCGGCTTAAATCTCCGAAAGATTTGCATTTAACTCAGGCGCCGAAAGCATTAGCTTCCCCCGGAAGGCTGTCAGAGCCCGTCAATCACACTAAATGCACCCCTACGGCAAGGAGGATAGCGTGTTGTCAGCTTATCTATAGCCGCCTATAGCTACGTTACCCCACTTGGTCGCATTTACTCACCTCTGGCTATAAATACCTCACACTTGTATAATTTTTGGGTTACTTTCCTCGAGTTGCTAGCTTGTTTACGAATCCCAGTTATTGTTTTCAGAGCCGAGTTGTGCAGAGTATTTTCCCTTGTTTTCAGCGTCCATATCCTACGAAGGTCCGCCATTTGCTGTCCAAAGTTTTTGTTCCCTACATCGATTCACGACGGAGAACCTGTCAACTGAAGAAGTTGTTCGTCAATTCCTGCGCCGAGGCTTAGATTTCGGCATGACTACTCCAGTCACGGCTTCGACTTATGTACATCCTGGTTATCAGGATCCCAGACAGTCTCCGGCTACAAGAGCGTCGCCATCCCAACCAGAAGAACCTGTTCCAGAGCCGTTGGCGACCATGGCGAACTATATTTCGCCGCGTCCAGATGATGCGCCAGAAGTACAGATCCCGAAGAATGCAAAGTATCCCATTCCGCTACCGCCACTACCGGTTAGTGTGCGGGTAGAAGGGCAACTGTTGGGACACATTCCACTGGTCAAATTCTCTGATTTCAATCTGGGAGACTATAAAACATATCCCCAGTTTGCGCCAGATCGATATCTGACGATAGTGCACAATCCCGTCCGAAAGGTCGATGAATTTACCCCAAGGGGATTTGCAGCAAACTTGGAGAAGCCAGGTTTGTTGAATTTATTGAAGCTACCGCACTTTGGGCGTAGCAATGAAGTGAACGCAGTCGTTAAAACACTGCTATCCTGTGTTCATGGAGGTTACCTTTGGCTAGGGAGGCCAATTGATTTAAATGTTGATTTAATTCACCGCATTACTGGTCTATCTAAGGCTGGTAAGGATCCCAATATTCATTTTGTGGGAAAGGACAAGGACAGAAAATTGACTGCACAGGTGGTGCAGAAGTATAACTTAACAAGAGGAGGTCGGGCTTACGACCTCACTGCAGTAGAAGATGAGGCACTTCGATTTACAGGAAGTCTGCTTGCAGGCAGACTTCTCACAAAGTGCCGACCGAAGGAAGTCACTGGAGCTGTCGTGGAGCTCGCCATCGCAGCTGCGGAGGGAGAGCAGTACAACTGGTCTCTCTTCCTGCTGAATTCTTTCTTGGCTGATTGCCTGAATGTGCAGGACAATGCAGCCCAAGCATTCCATTTTTCATGGCTTCTAATTTTATGCGCTCTCGTTGGGTGGAAGGAGCCCCCGAATACTCAGTTCCTTCCGCGCCGCGCAGGAGAGGTTGCCGGCATGCGCTACATCAACCTCTGGGATTCCCCTAATCCCGCGAAGCGCAAGATGAATCGCGCTGTCTTTTGTGAGTACTACTATCTCCTCCGAGATACCATTCAAGAAATGCCAAGGCTGAGCGAGGAGACAGCCACGTTATATGAAGGGAAGTTGGCTTTTACTGCCGACATACATCAACTTTACCTCCGCCCTTGCGGCATTCCAGATGAATGGGCGTTAGGCCTTTACAAAATGACTACCGAGGATGTTGAAGAAACCATCAAGTCTTGGTCGGATGAGTGGAGGGAGGCCGCCGATCTCGCATCCGCGCTGCCAACCGCCGCTACGAAAGAGAAGGATAAGGGCAAGGAAGCCCGTGAGCAAAGAAGTGATGAAGGCTCCACAGAACCGGCCACCAAGAAGCAAAAAGTGTCGCATCCCGCTGAGGCTATTCCCTCGGGGATCGAACAGTACCTACACGAGCAATTTTGCGAGCTGCGCAATGCGCACGCTCACATCAGAAGTGCTTTAGATTTGCAGTTCGTAGAGCTGAAAGGTCTCGCAGGAAGAGTTGCGCAGACCCATGCGCCAGCATCTACTTCGCAGGCGCCACAAGAAATTCCAAGTGCCGAGCGAGTTGAAGAACTCATAGAAAGGCATACTGTCGTGCATATTCCGACTACCAGCATGACACTTCTAGATCCGCTAACTTCACTACAGGTAAGCGCCGTTGGGCCCGTTGAAATTAATTTGTCTCTACTTCCTATAGAGACTCTACAGCTAGTGCATGAGAAAGTTTCTCTTGAGTTGAGAGCTAGAGAGCTCTCTACATTTCAGGAAAATCAACGACTGCAATCGCAGGAGTTAGAGTTGAAGGCAATCCATCAGAATACCTCTGAGAAGCTTGCACTTTATGAGGCGCAAGACATCGGTATCAGAAATGCAGTGGATGAGATTGCCCAGTTATTGCCGGCTTGCGAGATTCAACCAGATCTCCCTCTGGTTGCAAAAGTTCAAATCATTGGAGAAAGAGCGAAAACCCTGGAGCAAGAAATAGTTGCTATGGCTGAAGGCCATAGAACCCAGATCGCTGAGCTAGAAGCTCGCGTTGCTGCGCATCTTACGGATGATGTGCAGGTACAATTTGAAGCACTGAGCAGAGCTTCCACACAGATGAAAGATCGAGTACAGGAAGTCGAGAACCTGATGAACCAGGCTATGGAAGCTTGGACAGAGCTTGTGAAGCTCCCTTTTAAAGTTGGACTATCAGAACAGGTGCAAGCTGCAGAACAATCTCTCACTGTTCTGAATGAAGAAGCTAAGGCCTTAACAGGCTTACCAAAAATGAAGAAAATGGGCGAAGTGCGCAAAATGCAGCAGCAACTGCACAAGCTCAGAACTGAAGATGAGAAGCTCACCAACAGCATTCAGCCATTCATGGATGAGTATGCTGAAATCGTTTCCCAGGTTGAGACAAAAATCAAAGAGATTGCTGAATCTCAGGAGATCATCGATACCATCACTAAGGACGAAGCAACTGCAGAAACGGTGCAGACAGCTGTAGAATGTGTCGATGAATTGGACTCCGCTATTGCGAAGTGGAAGAACGCATTCGCGGAGACCCAAGCAAAAGCAGATGCGCAAATCAAGCGACCACACGCCAGTGCGAGTGGCTCGAGGGCGAGCCACAAGTGAGTGTTAGGGGCCTGTTGGAGCCAAGGTCGTAGCTACGGTAAAGCTGCTAATTTTGGGAAAAAAGCACAAGTATGGAAGGAAAGTGCTAATTTTGGGACAAGCACTAAGTTTTGGACAAGAAGGAGACGGTGCGCAGTACGGTGCCAGATAGACAAGCTCAGCGAAGATCACGGACTGGAAATCGCGGAGCTCGCGCGCACGACAGAAGAGAATGAAGGCTGAATAGAAAGCTCAGCTACCATAATAAATAAAGCGATGGAGTAGAGGTCTCAGCTACCCTCATTTAAAGGCTAAGTACAAAAGTTATGGTTGCTCGGATCAAGGAGGAGCAACGGACCAGAGCATTGAGGGCGAAGGACAAGCGCCCATACCCACAATCTGCGCCGAAATTCATGGAGCCTGCAGGAAGCGGCGACATGACTGCAAGCGGCGCCTACAGTACACCTAGCCATGTGCGTGGTTAGGGTTTTTGGGAATCACTGTTGGGAAAGGCCCACAGTTTTGTAAAGGTGTGACCGCCATGGCCACCTATATATATGAATAATTGTAATGGGTAGACGTTAGAGTTAGCGAGTAAGAGTTAGACACTCTTGGGATAGATAGAGGTTTAGACTGTTAGATAGGCAGTCTCGAGGATAGATCATGTGTTGATTATCCTTTCCTAAGTGTGTCTACTGTGTGTAGAACTAGAGTAGAGTCGGATAGCCGAGGAGATAATCCCTGAGTTGCCAGACAGTCTGTGTGACGTCTGTGCCTTTGTAATCTCTGTAGAGAAGAGACCGGTTTGAGAGAAGGGCTCCCAGCTGTGTGCGTGGAGTTTCCTGTAAATATCTAAGGCTGCAGCTGTGTGCGCAGCATATTGTATAACTCTATGGGTTTCTGGTTAATATAACACTCCCGAGGACGTGGTTTTCCTCGAGGAGAAGAGCTTCACATATTTCCACTTGTTATAATGTTTGCGTGAGTGATTAACTGTTTAAGTTCATTACCTGTGTATGCAAGACTCTTGTATTATCTTTGTGACTGTTGGATTGAGTTTGGGAAGGTCCATTGATAGCCATAAGTGTTAAGGACTGAAGAAGTGGTGGAGCGCTGTCGCTGCAGCGATCAAGGACTGCGATACTTCGCTATTTGCGCAGGGCGAGGAAGTACGTAACGCTTCGACGCAAGGATTAGTTGCCTTCTGCGCCAGAGAAGAAGGAATTCGCGCAGTTGCGCCAAGGGGCCTGCGGGAAAGTCGGACCGCCGATATCTGAGGAACCAGAAGAGGAAGGACAATCTCTGCGTCACCCCGGTTAAGGAAACCTGATTCCTTAGCCCCCCATAGCCACTTCGGGTGAGACCTCGAGCTGCTGCGCAGCTCGTTGCCGAGAGGGCCAGTGCGCCAAGGGGTTTGTTGCTGCGCTTCATTAAAACCCGGGTCTGCCCAAGAAAGCAGCCAACAAATGGTAAAGTATTTCATTTTAGATTTGTAATAGAGCTCTAGCAATAGCTAGCTCTGCTAGAGCGAATCTCATTGTGGGATTCGACTCTGGCATGGATATAGATTAGTTCAAAAATTCTGATGCTAAATGTTTACTTCTGTTTAATGTAAAATCTATTTTTAAAATGTGAAATGTAGATTGTTGATGTATGTAGCTTAGTTATGAGATTTGGGGTTTGAATGATTTGTCTAAGTTCAGGTAATTAGTTTTCTAAGCTAGATTTGAATGAAAAGTTTATTCTTCGGTCATCCTATATTCTATGCAATTATGTATGCATGATCTTTATCTAGAAAGAGTATTTAAAAGGAAAACATAATAAACAGAGTTTATCCTATTATGGATTGGTAGGCAGTCTCGGTTATGTTCGAGGATCTAGACAACAGTAAAAATCAAAGGGTAACCCATGTGCATCATGACTAAGTAGGTTTTGTCAATGACCATGCCACTAAGTAAAGAATTAATACTTGCTAAAATCTTTACAGCATAATCATTGAAATCTGAAAGCATACTAAATCTCTATTTAAAGCTATCTTGAGGAAAACAAGACTAAAAATAAAAGACTGATAATACTTACTTGCGAAGGTGTTGCTGAAAGTACCTCGCTAACCTACACACTACAAACACATATTTATAGGAACTACCTTTATCAGACTTGTAAAAATGTAACCGACTAACTTCAGAACTGCCACGTTCCTCCCAACCATTGACCCCGAACTGTTCCTGGTTCATTTGTTGGATCACCCCTAAGCTGGTCCGAGCATGCAAGGAGTCTAGAATACCTAAGGAACGTTGTTGTTATCTTCTTTTTAAATGAGGACTAATTGTGTACTCTCCATATGCAAGACTTGGAATCTCTCCAATCTCATTATACGACATCTGTCTCTTTGTACTTGTCCTTATATTTATAGGTATAATGGCTAGGGTGCAACCTAGGTCATGGAATTGAAACGGTTTGTTTGCTTGACTTGTCAATAAGACTTTTAATGTCTTCATGCTCTTAACTCATAGTTATAATTTATTTAATAGTATATATTCATATAACTAAAATATCACCAGTTATTATTCTTTGATAACTGAAATTTTAATTGTTTATATTTTTTAATTCAAAATATAACTCTTAGTTTTATTTATTTAGTTTATATAATATGTCTAAGTTCGACCTTTTAGTTTATTTATATAATATATATATATTTAAATATAGTATGAACTCAACTCTTTTAATTTATTTATCTTTTACTATATATATATATATATATACTTGAGACTCTTTTATAAATTCCCTTTTATATTCATTGCATCATATAGTATATTCACGATGCTTCATTAATTATTAAGATTTGTTTATCATAGCCTCTAGTGGGTTTGGTCAGTCAACTAAAGATAGGCCCTTTGCATGCCCGGTCCCCCGTTTAGTGTTAGCATCAGTCAGTATTTGATGAGAAAATATAAAAAATGATTCATTTAATCAATTTGAATAAATAGGATTACTAATGCTCTAGAGTTTTTGGCTCAACATTAGTAATAAGATGTGTATTTTGTGCTATTCATAGTTTTTCAGGATCAACACTCAAAGTGAGGTCACTCCAATGCTATTCATAGCTTATGCTCAACACTTTTGATGGGTGTTATACTAGTGCAATTCTAGAGATTGTGCTCAACACTAGTACTAAGATGCATTTGTAAGATACACCTAGGGATACAATGGCCAAGGATCCGATGCTCCAGAGCTTATGCTCAACATCATAACGGTTGGTGTGCTCCAGGGATTATTCCCAACACTTATTATTTATTTTGTGGGGTTATCTATGTACTCCAAAGTGCACGCTCCGTACATACTATCGTCACCTATGTGCTCCAGGGATTATGCCCAACACATCCATGTACATCGGGGATTATGCCTAGCACATAATAAAATTCATCCATGTACATCGGGACTTATGCCCAGCACATAACAAAATTCATCCATGTATATTAGGGCTTATGCCCAACTCATAGCCAAAAGTCAACCATGTACATTAGGGCTTATGCCCAACACATATCCAAAGTAATCCATGTGCATCGGGGCTTATGCCTAGCACATAACCAAAAAATAATCCATGTACATCGGGGCTTATGCCCAGTACATAAAAAAAGTAAAAGTATCGAGATATTACATCCATCACCCCTTAGAACAACATCTTCCTGTTGTTTAGGGACTGGAAATGATACCCTGAAATAAGGCTTTTTCATGGTGGTTTCATTACCCCATGTGGCCTCATCAGGCACGAAGTGCTTCTATTGCACTTTTAACTGGAAAATAGTTCGCTTCCTAAGCTGTACTTCCCTCTTGTTCAATATGTGAAGGGGTTCTAGCATAAACTCCCTTTCTGGTTCTACCTGTAACAAGGACCAATCAATTACATGCTTAGTATCATAGACATATTTCTTTAATAAAGATGCATGAAAAACATTGTGAACTTTCACATGGGTAGGTAAAGCTAATTCATAAGCCACTGGTCCTTTCTTGGCTAGTATTTCAAAGGATCCACAAAACTTGGGAGATAAATTTTCGCATCTCCCCAAGCTCAATGAGATCCTCTTTACCTTAACTTTTAAGAAGGCATGTTCGCCGACTTGGTAATCTTTTTCTTTTCTCTTCTTATCTGCATAACTTTTATGGAGGTCCTGTGCCTCTTTTAGGTTTTGTTGCACTTTCGTGACTAACTGTTCTAGGTATTTTAGTAAGTCTGGCCCTAGCATGAGCCTGTCTACCGGGCTATCCCAAGGCATCGGTGTTCTACACTTTCTGCCATAGAGTACCTCAAAGGGACTCATCTTGGAAGAGGTCTGGTACCCATTGTTGTATGCAAACTCTGCAAGGTGTAAGTAGTCCTCCCACTTATTGGGATTGTTCATTACGTACATTCTAAGCATATCTTCCAAGATTTGATTTAACTGTTATGTCTATCTATACGTCTGCATATGGTAGGATGTACTGAATTTTAACTGTGTCTCCAAACCAAAGAATAAGGATCTCCAAAAATTATTGGTGAATTTGGTGTCTATATTTGAGATGATTGCCTTGGGTATCCCATGCAACCAGAAGATTTATTTTAGGAAAATGTCTGCACTGTGAACAACTTTATATGTATATTTTACCAGGATGAAGTGTGTTGCTTTGGACAATTTATCTGACACTACAAAAATGGAATCATTCTGCTTCTTGCTCTTCGGTAATCCTATGATGAAATCCATGCTAATAACTTCCCACTTCCATTCTGGAATGGGTAGCGGTTGCAACAACCCTGAAGGGTGTTGATGCTCCACTTTGACCTGTTGACATTCCTAGCATTTGGCGATGAATAGTGCTATGTCGGTATTCAATTTAGGCTAGAAGAAGTGTTGCTTCACTGCCCATATCATCTTTTGATATCCAGGATGTCCATAGTAGGGTTTTTGATGAAACTCTGTCAAAATGTTAGACCTAATGTCCCCACCGTCTGGAACATAGAGTCTTTCTTTAGACCATAACAACCCGGACTTATCGATCTTATATTCCTTATGTTGTTGGAATAACCTATATTCTTGTATCTTCTTAAGGATTTCAACATAGAAGCGGTCATCTTTGCTTGCTTCTCTAATTCTGTTGTGCAAGTCCGAATCTATTTGACTCACAGTCACCTCACACAACATATGAGCTTTGCGACTTAAGCCATCAGCAAACTTGTTCTCCTTCCCTTTTACGTGTTTCAACTCGAAGTGGTACTCCTTTCAGGAGAGCCAACCATCTGGCCTGCCTTTCATTTAGGTCTGGCGAATCAAATAGGTACTTCAGACTCATATTGTCCTTTTTCAAAAGAAACTTCTTCCCCATGAGGTAGTTCCTCCACATCTTTAAAGCATGGATGATGGTGGCTAACGCAAGATCATGCGTGGGGTAGTTTTGCTAATGCCCTTTTAACTTCATTGATTCATAGCAGATTATGAAATCATTCTGCATGAGGAATCCACCAAGTCCTCCTTTCCTTCCATCTGTGCAAACAACAAAATCCCCATTGGGGTCCGCAATCCATAGGATAGGTGCGTTGGTCAATAGTTTTTTTAGCTTTTGGAAACTTTCTTTGCATTTGGCCATCCAAAGGAATTTGGTTTCCTTCTTCTGTAAAGCGGTAATGGGACAAGCAACCCATGAAAAGTTCTCAATGAACTTTCGGTAGTAGCCTACTAATCCCAAAAATTACCTTATGTCAGTGACACAAGTAGGTGTAGGCCATTCCTCAATTGCTTTAATCTTTTCTGGTTCAATGACTATTCCATTTTCTGAAATGATGTGACCCAAATACTGTATATGAGGTTTGTAGAAGTCACACTTGCTAAATTTGGCATAAAGATGGTGTTCCCTTAATACCCGTAACACAATTTTTAGGTGCTCCTCGTGTTTCTCCTTACTCTTGGAGTAGATCAGTATATCGTCTATAAAGACTAGTACAAATTTGTCGAGGTATTCACTGAAGATGTTGTTCATCATGCACATGAAATTAGTTAGTGCGTTGGTTTACCTGAAAGGCATGACCACAAACTCATAATGGCCATGCCGAGTCCGAAAAGCGGTTTTGTTTATGTCTTCATCACGGATCCTCACCTGATGGTATCCAAATTGTAATTCAATATTTGAAAATATCTTTTCTCCCTCAACTTGATCAAACAAGTCATATATCCTAGGGAGTGGGTATCTATTCTTGATGGTTAGTTTGTTGATCTTTCGGTAATCGATGCACATTCGCATCATCCCGTCCTTCTTTACGAAGAGTATAGGTGCTCCCCAAGGAGACACACTAGGTCCGATATATCCTTTTTCTATCAACTCTTGTATTTGCAGTTTAAGCTGCATGAACTCTGGTGCAATCATGCGGTATGGGTATTTTGAAGCCATACTGATCCTAGCATTAACTCTATAGAAAATTCTAAGTCCCTCTTGGGTGGTAATCCCGGTATTTCCTCGGGAAATATATCCTTGAAATCTTCAAGAACCGAAAAGTCTTCAATTTTTTGTTCCCTCTCTACTTCTATGTTTTGAATGTTAACCGCATAAATCTTGCAGCCTTTCCTTACACACTTCTTTGCTTGTAAGGCAGATATCTATATGATAGAGAATTTCTCGGGTATGCCTTGAATCTTCCTTTGATTCCCTTGCCTATCTGGGTACAAGATTGATTTGTTCAAACAATCAAGCATGACACGATGATGTTCCAACCAGTCCATGCCTATCAGTAAGTCATATGATCCTAAAGGTAAGATGTTTAAATCTACTTATGTCGGAAAACTGTTCATATCTACCTTGCATTATTTAACCAGTTCTGGAATCTTCCTTTTTGTACCAATGGCTAGTTGTACCAGCCATGGTTTCCCATGTTTCTCTTTGTTCACTTTACACGTGTCAACAATTTTAGGAGAAACATAGTTATGACAAGCCTCGGGGTCAATCAGAATTGAAATAGGTGTGTTGGAGATTTTACATTCTATATTGACCATGGTAGACTAATGGTGTGCTTGTCGGTCGTTGAGTGATGCATAGATCCTTGGTGTTCCTGCCATGTCTTCCACCATTGCTTCTTCTTGTAAGTTGTGTAAGACTCCATCCATCTTGTTTGGGAAATATCTGAAGTAGTGGGGCCCTTGGAATTTCCAGCATCTAACCTATAGCAGAGCATCCCTAGCTCCTCTATTTATTGTTGGTCTGTTGACATTTGGTGTGGGTACATTTGGCCGTGCACCTAGTCTGTTGAAATTTCTATTTGGTGGAAAAATGTTATTCTGTTTTCTGTAAGGCGGTGGCCTAAATCCTCATTTTCAGTTATCCAAAAAGGTCTTAAATCTGTCTCTACTACTGTTTATATTCACATTCCCCTGTTGCCCATGTTCGTAGCAAGGTTTGGCCTTGTGCAAGGTTATGTCCATAGTTTTGGGTATGTCGAACCCAAATCTCTCTTGGTAATTTGGAGGAAGACACCCCAAAAACTGTTGTATCTTTACCTTTTTGTCTTCAATGTATGACACATAGTGTAACATATATAGAAATATGTTGATAAAATCATCCATGGTTAGGGAACCCATTCGTAGCTCGTGAAACTCCTTCACTTTCTTGTCAAAGAATATTTCTAACATATACTTTTCCTAAAATAGCTTTCTAAAGGTACCCCATCCGATATTCTTCACTTTATGCTTTTTAGTATGTTTCAGACCTCTCTACCATCGGGTTGCCTTTTCGTTTAAGTTATAAATGGCTAGACAGGTGTGTGTTCTTCTCGTCCCTCTTTCCTAAGACTGTTGGTCCTTCTTTTATGATGATAGTATTCTCTGGATTTGTCTGCTGAGTGGGTAGCCTGTCTCTGGGGTTTTACCCACGTCAAACTTTGAAGTATAGCTTCATTTATGGCTTGTTGTTCTCATCTTTAATTCAGATTATCATCTTTAAAACTTTGTAGGTCTGCTTGTAAGCTCTGTATTGTCCTCATTAAGTCGAGTGGCTTAGCTGTCCCAATGCTATCATTTAGTTCCACCACGATCTCTTCTTCTCGGGGTGGTGAATCCAAGTTCCCATGTCTACTACTATTCCCTTCTGTATTCATGGTTTAAATTTCTCTTATATATGTAGGAATCAATCAGTCAGTAAAAACAAAATTTTGTTAGTTTTATAAAATCACAAGTTAAGTTTTGAAAACACTTTTCTACAGTGGATGTCTTTTAAGTAGTGAGCCCAAAAAGGTCTCGAGTGTTTGAATCTGGGCTTTGATACCACTTGTAATGTCCCTAAAATACACAATATAAAAAAAATTGTATGGGCCTTTTAATTGGATAAATGTTTTTATAAAATTAACTTCAGTACTATAAAACAGGAGCTCTTGATATGGGTAGAATATAAGCACTATAAAATAGAAGTATACTCACGTTGATCACATACTATGAGAGATAAAATGCCTATCCTTTTGTGAGGCATACGAATAGCAGAAAATGCCCTTGGTTATCATTGTTCCACTTCACCTCTGCCAATGGATTAAGCTGCAGAGAAGGCCTCAACTTTGGCTTTATGCAATGCATTGGCTTCGTAAAATTACTAAAGATACTTAAAGAGGGAAATATGTCTCAAAAGTGATAAAATATTAATAAAATATTAAAATATAAGTCCCCGATTTATCTATCTGCTATAATTGTTTGATATTTCCATCCAGTGAATCCACTACATGGATAAAAAAAATTAACTCATTAACATCCTTGCGTTTATGAGTCAGATTAATGAGTTAACAAGTTTCACAACCTTGCATTTAAGAGTCGGATTAATAGGTTTAAGCAAATTTCACTGGATTACCAGTGGGCTTCAAATCATCTATTGCTTTGCACTTTGCAAAGCGTCTAGTTCATGCTAGGTCACATTAGTTTCAATGCCAAAGCCCTCGCCCACCATAGCCACTCGCCGGTCGTTTTAGATATTGCTGCCAGGTCAATGCCAAATGCGTTGACCGCCATTTCAAACATATCTTCCAGGTCGCATCGGTTTCAATACCTAGTGATATCCATGCGGTTTTCGGTGTATCCCTGCCATTACTTTTCTAAAAGGTTTCAACGACGCTACGAAAGCTTCCGCGCTTCGATTCCCAGATACTCTTCGATTCAATGGTAATCAGGAACGCTTCTATTTCGGAGCATTTCATATTTCAGATTTGTGATTTCTATTCTGTCAAATTCCAATTGTATATATAAAATATAGCGGGTAAAATGAAACACATGGAGCAGAGTAATTACAATTCAGGAGGTTATTGTGCGGTGGGTGCGTTGACATAATAGTTGGAGGGAGATTTAATCTATATTCCCTCGACGTTGATTTTCCCTTTGTTCTTGGTTGGATGGTGATGGACAACCAAGGTATTGGTGTTTCTCTCCGATACAGTCTCGAGCAATAGAAATCGGTGCTTTGACTTTATAAAAGTAGGACCCACTGAGTTAACACATCAAAACATGACTGAACTTAGCTTCTTAAACTCATGATTCCACCTTTTGCTTTTCGTTCGGACATCAATGCTGGTTGGTTTGTTTCATCATAAGTGTTTCATCTTAGAATTTGGGGTGGACTACCATTTATGCTTTTCCTAGATAGAAGGAAGAGGAGGATGGGACAAGTGACCAGATTTATTTTAACTTATTTTAAGTGATCAAATTTATTTTATGGGCTTAGTTGGAAAGTTTAAGTAAAAGAATATGATAGATTACAACTAAAGAATGTGATATATTATAGCTGATAAAATTAAGTTAAAGCATGGATAATTGGTAGCTGATAACATTAAGCTGAAGCATGGATAATTGGTAGCTGAATCAATTTAACTAAAGCATGGATAATTGGTAGCTGAATCAATTTAACTAAACAAATGTGAGAAATTACTGTTAAGTTTTGTATTCATTTGTGAGTCTATTTAAATATAAAACTAGGAGGCTAAGAGGCAGAGAAACTAATACAATTGAGGGGCGAGGCGAGTAGGAGAATCAGAGGGTTTTCGTTCCACTTAATCGCAGGCTAACAAGGGAGTGGAATCTGTTGTGTGACAATTGCTCCAAGCAAGACCTGCAGCATGACCCATTCCGAGTTGTGGCTTGTTAATAAATGAATCGCTGCTTTAGATAAGAATTGGGTGATTTTGAATAAACTACTCCCAATTTGTAGACCACCTTGCAGGATCCATCCACCGTCTATAGATTTTCGTTGCTTTCAGCCTCATTGTCATGATTCACGACTCATTAGATGGCCATTTATACAAATCTCATGTCACTGTAAAGCCCGAGACTAGTGAGTCTGAAAATACAGTTGGGAGTTCACTTTTTGTTTGTTTATGAGATTCCACATTGGACTACAAAACTTGGCCGTAGAGTAAAGATGGACTAGTCACACATTTTTTTCCTATATCTTGGTTTGATAATTGTCAAAATAAAATTTTAAATGCAGATAGATGTGCCTTCTTTCCTGTAACATTTCTTACAAAAAAGTACGAGTACTTTTTGTTTTATTAAAAAAACAAAAAACTCAGAAATCCACCATGCATGCCATCTATTTATTTCTGAATATTATAAAAAAGCTCTGAAATCAATGGGTCACCTTTCACATTCCCTGTTGTTTCTTTCTCCATAACATTTGTATCACTTGTAGATGATACCTATCAGAGTTTTTCATCTGCAAGTGATGCGGATGTGCTACTTGTATAAGTGAAACAAGGACATTTCCCTCCTCTTTAACAAAATTAAACATGATTGTTCCAACCTGTAAATTTAAACCAAACAGAAATGAAAGTCCACTATAGGGATAGCCTAGAAACAAAAACCTTGTAGATATTAAGTACCTAAACCATCTGTGTCATGAGGTGTATTAACTTCCCTGTTCAACGTTTTATGCTCTGGTTGCAATGGGGTGTTGGCAGCAACCAAGATGTCCAATTTGGTATGGATATTGTTGATGTCATCCTTGATGGTATCCACAACCAATTTGAAGCACACCTGGCTCTTCTCCCTTTCCAACAAGAGACTTCCCAGAAGAAGCTTGAGCACCCACTTTAAAATATTCCTCTCTTGCGTTGTCCACCATTAACTGGTTTTGGATATTGGCTAAGAGAGATGCCTCATCATGAGTAATCTCATTATGTATATGCCAAGGAGTTTCTTTGTTATACCTCCTCTCCATCGAATGTTCTTTGACTTCTCCCGTTCTACAGCGAGATCATTGACAGAGCATAATTTCCTGACTACCTTGGCACCCTGAACAACCACCCAGATGGAATGGATTCCCAAAATGCGAAGAGGAGAAAGAGAGTTGCAGTCGAGCTCTCCCAAAGTTGAATTACCACTCATTAATCCCCAGAGCAAGAGATGAACCATAAATAGGATGAGGTGGTGAACATCATGATTGGAAAGAGATTATAGGTACTGTTTCAAATTAGCTACCATGAATGCGTCGATCCAGATTGAATGCTTCTCCTCTTGGCTTGAGTGCTGCCCCATCGGCTGTATTAATATCCACTCGTGTCGGATGTATTTTTGAGTCCTTCGCATGGCTGTTTTGCATGATTTCATCACTTGAATAAACATGTATGCCGACGTGCAGGGCATGTCGCCCTTATATATGTGTGTATATGTGTTTGCTTTGTTTTTTTAAATATATTTGTGAACAAAATATAAAATATTAAAATAACAACCATGCTAATATAAATGGTAGATATACCACATTATTACAATATAATATAACAATCCCCAATAAATGTGCCAGAGTGTATCTTTGCTCCGAGCATATATAACTTGGAGCATAGAAAATAACTCTGAAAGGCAAGGCAGTGTTGTCCTCCATATTTTGCATCTTTATTACAATTTGACTCGAAACCATATTTTGCATCTTTATTACAATTTGATTCGAAATGTGGTGGATAAATTATTTTTGTACGTTGTTGAGTGAAATTTCAGTTTTTAAATTATTTTGACAAAAAAAATTTTGATAGAATAAATTGATTTTGAAAACAAAAATACAAATACCACCTCACTTAATACTACTTTAAAACAAAGTGTTTCAAAATATTCTAAAATACTTAAACATCTATTTTCCACATTGTAAATTATCATTTTAGTTCATTTGGTAATTGTTTGTAATGCTTGTTGATAATAAATGTTTGTAAGTGATCGCAATTTTCTATTATAAAAACCACATTTTAAATAGCTTTAAAAGCCTTTCATATATATCATCTCCAAATTTGTCACACAAGTTCTTCAACGGTAAGAAAACTTTCAAATAGCATTTATAAATGGTGGAGTTTATTTAAACATGGCATTTCCATCGACAAGGAATTGTCTTTATTTTCAAAACAAAACAGAAAAAGAAAGGGAAAACAATATGTCCATTATTGCATCACATGAAAATCCCTATCAATTATAGAAAAAAAGTGAGACGTGTTTGATATAATCATTTATACATGAAATTTTAATACATCCACAAATTATTAATATTGATCATCCACATTAATCCGTACTTGTTTATTTCAAAATTTTCTACTAATTTGATGTGAGGTCAAATTAACTACACCCTATTAAACATACGATTTATAAATGTATTAGTAATCGTAACTACAACTAAATATATTGGTAACATTTTATTACCAATCAAATTATAAATATATCCATTTTTGTCACTAACATTTTATTGACAAATCAAATTATAAATATATCAATTTTAAATATATAAATTTTAACCTTATTTTACAAATTGCTTAACCTTATTTTAATTTAGATGTTTGATCTCTAAAGGCAGGGACTTGCTGCCTTTAGCAGCTCCCCTTGTTGAAAACAGAAACCAATGAGATCTACAAATGAAATATTAGCAATTATTTTGTCTCATGAGTCGGCTATAAAAACGACTAAAGACATTCTCTATGAATATCTATGAACATGAAATCTTATTAAAAATATACTATAAAACTCTTTTTTCCTCACGAAGAAATCAATCATAAAATGGATTTAGACGAAAATATTCCGAAAGAGTTTGTTGACATTGTTATGCAAGATTTTGCTTATGATCCTGTTAGACTGCCGTTTGTAGAAGATCCTTCTCAAGTTCTCTACAACCGTAGAACATTGGAAACCATCTAAGACAAGGATGGCATTAACCCATACACCCGTCTGCCCTTCCACATTTTCGATTCCATCCCGCAGACCAAGCTCAAGCAACAGATGTGCGAATACATTCTCAAAAACAGGACAATAGACCTAAGTTTAGGGATTGAGGTCGTCCCCGACTACACTCAAATATCGAAGGAGAGAGACATGACACATCTACTGAATGAACTGGTTTTAGCTGGAAAACAATTTTTACGCCTTCAAAATAGAGGGGGTCATAGAAATAGAAAGCCTGATGAAGAGGAATTAGAGCATTGGAAAGCTCTGTGGAAGAAATCAAATCTTGTCCGACGTTATTGCCAATACATGGCAGAAAATAGGGAAATGTTTTCCTCAATCAACGGATACGAATTCTTGTTCCAAGTAATCAATAAATAGCTGCTATGTTCCTCATGTGATGATTCCAAGGAGGTCTGCAAAGAAGTGGCGAGGCTAGTTGATGACTTGGGCGGTCTGAAAGATAACGATTTGTTGACGTACCCGTCAACAAATCGTTATCTTTCAGACCGCCCATGACATGAACTAGCCTTGCCACTCCTTTGCAGACCCGTCAACAAATCATTATCTTTCAAACCGCCCATGACATCAACTAGCCTCGCCACTTCTTTGCCTACCTCCTTGGCATCATCACATGAGGAACGTAGCAGCTATTTACTGATTACTTGGAACAAGAATTCGTATCCTCTGTTTGAGGAAAACATTTCCCTGTTTTATGCCCTGTATTAACAATAAAGCCAGACAAGATTCGATTTCTTCCACAGAGCTTTCCAATGCTCTAATTCCTCGTCATCGGGATTTCTATTTCTTTGACCCCCTCTATTCTGAAGGCACGAACATTGTTTTCCATCTAAAACCAGTTCATTCAGTAGATGTGCCATGTCTCTCTCGTTCAAGATTTGAGTGTAGTCAGGGATCACCTCAAGCCCTAAACTTAGGGTTGTGCTCATGTTGTTGAGAATGTATTCGCACATCTGTTGCTTGAGCTCGGTTTGCGGGATGGCATCGAGAATGTGGAAGGGCAGGTGGGTGTATGGGTTAATGCCATCCTTGTCCCAGATGGTTTCCAATGTTCTACAGTTGTAGAGAACTTGAGAAGGATCTTCTGCAAATGACAGTCTAACAGGATCATAAGCAAAATCTTGCATAACAATGTCAACAAACTCTTCTGGAATATTCTCGTCTAAATCCATTTTATGATTGATTTTTTCATTAGGAAAAAAAGAGTTTTATAGTATATTTTTTAATAAGATTTCATGTTCGTAGATATTCATAGAGAATGTCTTTAGTCCATTTTATAGCCGACTATGAGACAAAATAATTGATAATATTTCATTAGCAGATCTCATTGGTTTCTGTTTTCAGCAAGGGGAGCTGCTAAAGGCAGCAAGTCCCTACCTTTAGAGATCAAACATCTAAATTAAAATAAGGTTAAGCCATTTGTAATTAATGTTATAATTACAAATTACAAATAACATATATTAAAATATTAATTCATAATCACTTGATTTATCAGTTAAAATTTATATATTTAAAATGGATATTTTATAATTTGATTGGTCAATAAAATGTTAGTGACAAAAATTGATATATTTATAATTTGATTGGTAATAAAATGTTACCAATATATTCAGTTGTAGTTACGATTACTAATATATTTATAAATCATAAATCATATGTTTAATAGGGTGTAGTTAATTTGAATAAAATTAGTAGAAAATTTTGAATAAACAAGTCAGGACTAATGTGGATGATCAATATTAATAATTTGTGGATGCATTAAAATTTCATGTATAAATGATTATATCAAACACGTCTCACTTTTTTTCTACAATTGATAGGGATTTTCATGTGATGCAATAATGGACATATGTCTTCCCTTTATTTTTCTTTTTTGTTTTGAAAATAAAGAAAATTCCTTGTGGACGGAAATGCCATGTTTAAATAAACTCTACCATTTATAAATGCTATTTGAAAACTCAAGTTACGTCAAATTCTCCTCAACTTATACAAAACTTTAATGCTATTTTATTAATAGCTTTAAAACTTATACAAAACTTGTAGGAAGATTCCTATCTGAAATGAGAACTCATAAATTAGAATATCAATCCAAAAAAGCTAATAAGAAAAGTTTCCCAAAAAAAGGGTAGATCAATCTTTCCATTCCGGGACTTTCTGAAAGTGTTCGTGTCTCACAATGTTCTAAAATACTTAAACATCTATCATCCACATTGTAAATCATCATAAAATAGTTAAACTTCTATTGTCCACATTGTAAATTATCATTTTATTTTATTTGATAATTATTTGTAATGATATTTGATAATAGGTGTTTGTAAGTGTTTGTAATATTTCCTATAGTGAGTTCTTGATAATTTTTTCATGTGTTTGTAATTCAAAATAATAAAATTTTAAATTAATGGCATCAATAACAACCAACAAATAAAAATGGATATTTATATAAGTTATTTTAGTTGTTTCCTATGTTTGTAGCTAACATATATATAAGTTATTTTAGTTGTTTCCTATGTTTGTAGCTAACATATTTGAGAATGGATATTTATAAAAGTTATATGTAGTTGTTTCCTATGTTTGTAGCTAACATAGCTACAACCATATCTATTTTAGTGGCGGATAGAGAACATCCATAGGTATTGCTCTCCAAGCTAACCAACAAATTAGAATGGGTATTTAATAAATAGTAGTTGTTTCCTATGTTTGTAGTTAACACATCTCTGTGGATGGAGGACACCCATAGGTATTTCTCTCCAAGCTAACCAACAATTAAGAATGGAGAACATCCATGGGTATTTCTCTCTAGCTTGGAATTGGAGAGAAGGTGGCATATCCAATCTAGAAAGTGATACCTAGTAGTCTTCTTCATCTCCCATCTCCCACTAATGCGATGTGTTAGTAGGATAATTCATTATATCAAAAATAATTTTACTTTCTTTTTACCTTGATTATCAAGGCTCTAATTGGGGTCAGAGGGAAGGGATAAACAAATGGGTTTTGAAACCCAATGATCACAAAAAATAGGTTTTTCATTTTACATGTTGTGAATGAGCTATAATCTTCTACAAATCTTGATTGCAGTTGTCACATTTTCTAGGTAAATGTTGATTGTGATACTAGTAGGATAATTTAATACATCAAAATTACTTTTACCTTCTTTCTAACAGGTCCCAGCAGGCGCCAATTGAGCTTCGACTAGTAGGATAATTACTATATCAAAATTGATTTTGCCTTCCTTTTAGTAGGTTAAAAAATCCACAATTGGGATAGAAGGGTAATTTACTACATCAAAATTAATTTTACCTTCTTTCTAGCAGATCCCAACATACCCCAATTGGGATTCAGATAGTAGGATAGTTTACTATATCAAAATTAATTTTATCTTCTTTCTACCAGGTCCCAATAGGCCCCAATTGGGACCAGTCTCTGACCACATAGGGGATGGCTAAAATACATAGGGAAGTGGAAAACAATTGGCTTGTTATCACCAAAATGAAAAAAATGAAAAATTTAGCCATAGGGGAAGGATAAACAATTGGCTTGGGATCACCAAAATGAAAAATATAATAAAAGCTACCACACTTTACAATTTGTGTGAGAGGTATGATCTTGATTGCAGTTGCCACATTTTATAGTTAGATGTGGATTGTGATATTGGTGATTATTCAGAGGCTTGGTTAATATTGACTTTAATTCCAACTGTTGATTTGTATGTCTAAGACATTTTCCACCCGAATCTAGCAAGAAGTCTAGTTGTTAGTGGCTATACAATCCATTCCTCTAAATATAAGAACTTGTGATAACTCCCAATGATCTTGATTGCAGTTGTCACATTTTCTAGGTAAATGTGTATTGTAATACTGTTGATGCTTGAACCTCTAACTTGGTTAAATATTGAATCTAATTCCAACTCTAGAGTTGTAAGTTTGAGACATTTTCCACCAGAATCTAGCAAGAAGTCTAGAGCTATCAATGGCTATACAATCAGTCCCTCTAAATATACAAACATGTGATAAATCCCAGCAAACATAATCTCCGGTCAACCATGTAGCATGTTCTTACCTTAACACAAATGTCTTTGCATCACCTCATGATAGGATTCTTTTGGAAGAACTTCCAACTCACTCTGACATAAAAAGATGTTAATGGATTATGGTAGATTGTATATGTGATCCAGAATGGCCACATGGAGTGATGTCAAATGGGAGCACCAAAATTGCTTCACGTGGTTGTCCTAATCATTCCGACTTAGATGGTGTACGTCATGCACAAACCATCCTTCCACACATGCAGTGGAGAAATATCATTATTTTTCCCTTTACCAAAATGGCCAAATGGAGTGATGTCAAATGGGAAAGACAACATTGTTTCACATGTATGTCCTAACCATCTTGACATAGATGATGTATGTCGTATGTGAGCCATCATTACATCATTAGGGATTTTTGAGGTATAAAATGAGTCTCCTAAAAAATATAATAAAAATATTGTGAATTAGTAATTTTGTCTTTGCATCACCTCATGATAGGATTCGTTTGGAAGAACTTCCAACTCGCTCTGACATAAAAAGATGTTAATGGATTATGGTAGATTGTATATGTGATCCAGAATGGTTACATGGAGTGATGTCAAATGGGAGCGCCAAAATTGCTTCACGTGGTTGTCCTAATCATTCCGACTTAGATGGTGTACGTCATGCACAAACCATCCTTCCACACGTGCAGTGGAGAAATATCATTATTTTCCCCTTTACCAAAATGGCCAGATGGAGTGATGTCAAATGGGAAAGACAACATTGTTTCACATGTATGTCCTAACCATCTTGACATAGATGATGTATGTCGTATGTGAGCCATCATTACATCATTAGGGATTTTTGAGGTCTAAAATGAGTCTCCTAAAAAATATAATAAAAATATTGTGAATTAGTAATTTTGCGAGGATGTAAATTTTTGTGAGATAGTCATTTTGTGGGGACAATATATTTACAACTCACCTCTTGAACTACAATTCATGTAACTATGATTATCTTGAACAGAAAATATGTGTACAAATAAAATTAATAAAAAAATCCTCTTTGGTATATTTACAACTCACCTCTTGCATTGCAATTAGATAATTATGGTTATCTTAAAGTGAAAAGATGCAGAGAAATAAAATTACAAATATGAATAGTTTAGAATACATAAATGTACTAAAATAAATTACTCATAAAATAAAATAAAGTAAATTATTAAATTTTGAATTGTAAACCTAAATTAAACTTTTGTAAATAAATTGTAATTATACTTATAAAATAATTCACATTATAATTATTTATTTTAAAATTTATTTATCATTTATTATTCATCAAATCTAACATTATATATATATATATAAGATCCATGAGGTGGCAATGTCCCGTGCTCTGTTTGCGGACCATTGTGGGCAATAGCTATTTGCGGGAGGCATTGGGAAATTGATGGAGTTCAAGATGAATGAATTAGTTGAATTAGTTGAGAAGAAATTGTCCTACTATCAATTTGATCATAAAGCCACATAACCTAGTGAAAAAATCTTATTTGTATCAAAACATATTGTGACAATATGACAATATATGTTTAAAATTGTAACGACCTTCTTCCTCCTCCATTTCCACAACATCTATTGCTCAGTCTATACTTATATACATTAATTATGTATGCGCCATGATTAATAAAAAGATAATGAGTCAAAATTTTGGATAAGTTTGAGCACATTAATTATACATGCATCATGATTAATAAAGTTTTGCATAATAAGAAAGATGTGATTAATAATGTTAATATAATTTTTCTTAACATCCACACTAATTAAAATTAAAGTAGAAATAATTAGATGTATTTTTTTTATTTTTTTTTATTTTATATAAAATAGATTAAAATATATTTATTTAATATTCTTTTCCTTTTTAACTTGAAAATCTACAATCTTATATATAAGAATCATAACCACAATTTGTTTAGAATTCTTTTCTTTTTTAACTTGAAAAGATACAATCTTATATATAAGAATCATAACCAGAGTTTGAACTGATTTGGAGAATAATGTCCAATCTGATCCATACAAATTTTCCAATTAAAAATACAAATTTTCATCATTATTTTAAATAATTAATTAATAAACAATTATTTTATAAATGAGACAATCAAAACTATTTTTACTTTCTTTACCAAAATGAATGGTTTGAGATATCTAGTCATTTTCCCAATTGATCTAAAATACGACATAACATATTTTAAGCCTCATTGCACGGTTAACTAACACTAACCTATTGCGACTTCAACAAAACCATCATTGCTTTTGCATAGTTGTAGGGACCCCCATTTCGGGTTCCCCAAAAAGACTTCAATGGAATTTGAAAATATAAGTATAATTAATTGCAGAAGTTCCAGTACGATTTTTCAAAAGAAGATATAGAGGCCACAGATCTAGTTCTATCTATTGCAGTACACGAATGTCAAATAAATAAAACTATATACCCAGATTTATTTATTCCACAACAATAATTAGCAAAATAAATAAACTAAATACTTCAAACATCTTTTCGACGATTGGTCCAGCGAATAGATGGAGTCCTCGAAGTGGTTCCCGCACAATCCAATCAAATTTCCTAACGAAGTACCGAGTGACCCCTCGGTTGACCTCCTTACCGTATCGGGGTTATTCTTCTTCACCCCAAACCCTCGAGCAAATGGGGTCGCAAGAACACACAAGCTAGACTCCCGAAAGGATCTCCCAATCCCCGTTCCGGCTAATCCCAACTCCAAGGATCATAACATAATCCGAGATTATGATGACCATCCAGCATTAGGGAGCAAGAGATGTCTTTCTCTCCTTCTCCTCCCTCATTATATATCAAAATCTTGTGTGACATGTGTCTGTCCATGCACATATTTAATTTAATTTAATATTTGAATTTCCAATATTCTCAAACAAATGTGTCTTGATAATGTCTTTAATGTGCACCTAAATCCCTGGATCAGTGGGAGTTAGGTGTAGAAGAGTTCTATTTCTCTTTTGGTTCTCATTTAGTTTACTTAACAATCTTTTAATTAGACGTATTGCTTTTTACTCTTCTTTCTTTTCCTAATATTAAAACTGAATTAAAAGATGATTCCTTTTACTAAAAGTATAATCTATTTTAAAATTTTCTCTTTATAAAATAATTTAAATGAATAATAAAACTAATTAAAGTAAAATCTTGAATAATAATAAAAGAAAAACAATTCTTTTATTAATGACCTATTTCAATTCTTTCTCAAAATAATGAAGTCAATTAAATAGAATCTTTAATAGAATTATTTAAAATAATAAAATCTATAAAATCTTTTGAATAAATAATATTTTTTCTTAATAATAAAATTAATCAAATTTAATATAAATAAAGTCAATCTTTTAACCCTTTTTCAATATAATAAAATTAATTAAAATAAGAAATTTAATAAATGAAATCAAGAATAGAATTTGTATAGAATAATTCAATATAATAAAATCCATTAAATTAAAATCTTTGAATAAAAATAATTCTCTTATTATTAATCTTTTTCAATCAGCATAATTAATCAAATTTAATATTGAATAAAATCAATCTCTTCAATTCTTTTTCAAGTTAATAAAATCAATTAAAATGAATAATTCAAATTAATGAAATCAATTAAAAATAAAATCTGGAATAGAATTATTCAAATTAATAAAAATAGAACAAAATGAAATAAAGTATTTCTTAAATCTTATCTGAAACTTTCATTTATATCATTGATTAATTTTCTTCCTCTCGTTCTTGTCTAGGTACCTCTTCGACGGACCCTTTTGACAGTTTCATTTCTTCCTTCTTATGGGGAGTACTGCATAGCGACCGGGAACCGTTACGCGATCTCTCAACTACGCTCCTTTGAGACTAAGGGATGTTGAGGGATAAGGCTCTCCTTATTGCGTGCCCCTCAACTCATCGTATGCGACCAAATCATTATGGCCTTTCCCGTACGGCATACGCTTCCCCGGGTGAGTTGAAACGGTTTCACTCGTGCGTGGATTGCTAATCCAGGGTCGACAGTCAGTTGTCGTACCCCTATGTGTTATTTCTGTTCTTACGACCCCTAAAATTCCATTGTGGGTCAGTTGGTATATCGTCTTACCTGCCACTGCACACACACTCAAGCGCACATTAGTAGCGTTGCACTATATAAAATATTTACATCATGCATTCTAGTATCTCAGTCAATCGAGCATACAAATTATTCATCATTTATCATCATGTCTCAGTCAGTCGAGCATATACACTATTCTTCATTTCAACTGGTTTGTGTTTTACATAGACGGTTCATTTCAAAACTAGTACCCTCATTAGTCTAATCAGTTAAAGTACTAAGGTGGGCATTACATACATCCCCTCTTATTAAAACTTCGTCCCGAAGTTAAGTCTCATGTACTTCCACGGTGAGTTTTCACATTCATTTCTTCAACATAACCACAATTGATAATAACATTTCATTTCTTCTTTTCTACCCTCATATAAGTATAAATCGCATAATTTATAATATAACTAAATCTCACCTTTCATAGTATAGTAATCCCCACAACAGTTCTCTCTTGACTCACTAATTGTAACTAGGGTTGAAATCATCTACAACAAATTCTTTCAATTCAACAAAACTATAAGTATGTCATTTACGAAAATACTGAAAGCACTAACATATTTCAACATAAGGGATAAAGTATTCAATTCCAACTTCTCCCTTTTCTATAATTACGTATAACTATCATATGTTCAAAACAATGTCTGAATTTCAAAATAAGAATTTACCCTTCCCAATTTAGTTCTTCAATACATACCTTAACCATTACTAAACTTATCTTTCATGCAACCTCTCTCTTCTCATAACCCAAAGTATAATTAAATATTGGAGTGCCATTTACTTAATATAATCTTAGATTTTTATAAACAACGTCATGCAAGGTTTTCTTCTCTTCCTAACTTAAGCACAGTTAAGATTCTATAATTCAAGTAAATTTAACTTCTCTCTTTTCACAATTCAAAGCACGATTACAAACTAGTAGTGCATACCTGCGAAGCCATCGCCTTGATTTCAGAGAATAAGCATTTACAACCAATCGATAAAATTCTTGACACATAACCCATCATCAAAGTATATGAACCCTGAATTCCATTCAATCTTTCATACTAGCAATTTTTTAGAGAAGAAGAATTCTAACCTATTCGAGAAGCTGGGAGTATCTTTATCGAAGGAGAAGAAGTAAAACCGCAGCTCTAATTTTTCCACATCGATCTCCATGCATCGCTCATCGTAAGTCACAATCTCCCATTATTAAACATTATATATTCATTCCTTCTTGATAGTAAATCACAAGCATCCCACCTTCAAAATTATCTAAGCACTTCTTTCTTTAAATTCATATATGGTCATTACTTGTCATTTATCATCAAATACATCCACCATAACTATATTTTACATTCTATTTGAACATAATCTATTTAATTCAATAGTGTAAGAATCATTCTCAAAAAGATTTAAAAAGACATTATATTGATACACAATACATGTATATAGTAAGAAATTCATACATCCCTATCGTCATTGAATTTTATAGCACATAATTTATTGAGAGAATTCTAGGTGTTTTAACAGTCAACATTCATTCTAGAAGTACACTTATAAGCAATTTTTCTTCGATTGAATTAGAGTATACAATACTTTAGATTCATAATTAAGCCATGGTCATCGTCTATTCTTCTAGTACATTTACGGACGTCCTTTCAAGGTGGAAGTATAGTATCATATTTATAGTCTGTTATTTAATCTATAAGTGTATTTATAAAAGAAATTTCCTTTACAACTCAATTATAGCCTATAATTCCTTCATTCCAAAATAGATAAGTCATATATATATATATATATATATATAAGTTTCTACTAAGACTAAAATGTAACATATTAATCCTTAGGCACAATAAAGCAAATTTATTCCTATAACACATTTATGAAAGACCCATTTTTTTCTTATTGAAGCAATGCATCTTCACCCTAAGTGTGTTTCATAAGAAGTTATACTAGGATTAATTTCATGATTAATAAAGTAATTGTACCCACATTCTTTTGCAA
Source organism: Larix kaempferi (assembly GCA_027924585.1). NCBI lineage: Eukaryota > Viridiplantae > Streptophyta > Pinopsida > Pinales > Pinaceae > Larix > Larix kaempferi. Next base: position 8,586,181 of record BSBM01000289.1, on the reverse strand, counting down.
ACAATTATTTTTCCACTTATTCAATCAAGGCATACATAATTCACCATTTTTCTAAACCTACTTGCTAAAACATTTCTTCTTCACTAATTCTAATAACATAGATAAATTGGAAGCATTAAGGAGATTCACTATTTCAGGATAGTAACATTTACTTATACCACTGAGCAAGTAACTTGCACAACTATCCATCTCTATTGTTTAACAAATACTTTATACGACTATCAACTAGCAAATATTTTGTAAGAGGTTACGCCACTATTAATATCTAATATCTTCTCAATTGAGATTACTGAAATTTTAAAAAGTGCATATAGTGTTTGACATCCTATTCTTTTGAACTCTTAATAATTAAGATCAACATATTTACCATGGTATGATTTTTAAATATCATTCTATCATATTACTGATATATGGACATCTCTATTTATTCATAGTATAATCCATAATTATTTATATATAATTTGTCTAACTATTTTTAACTCATTCAAAATTATATAAAAAAATAATCCATTATAATTTCAAACTAGCATTCTATATTTAGCATTCACTTATTCACTAAATAAATAAATGCATTCACTTTTTCTTTTTATTATTCAGAAGGTATACGGTATTCATATAACATTTACTAATATATTCATTTACCGAATAAATATAAACATGATCTTCTTCTTGATGTAAATCCTAGTTAATCTATGTACTTATTTACATATAATATTTCATGAAGAACTCCATAACATGGTGTTAATTCTTATATAACATTAAGGTTTAAATGAATATAGAACCCTAACCCATATATAATCCATGTATGATTTGTTTCAATTATATTTATTTATATAATAGTAATCTATTGACAAGGAAGTGGGACTTCCACTACAGGTTTTCCCCCTTTCAACTATCCCATGTATCAACACCTATAAAGTATTGTTTTAAAGAGGATCGTTGTGTTCCCATTTTAGAAGATTACAACATTTATTACATATTTAATCATTATGTAGCCTTAAAATAAATACTAAGTATCACTTGATAATCGTTGTTCAAATTTATTTCACTTCCACAATAGGTAGGAAGCGATTTCGTAAAAATAAAAATAAAAATAAAAATTAATCGGATCTAAATTCCTATTTTCGACAAATATGTATATATATACATATATTTATATGTTATTTATATATACTCTATTTATTTAAACGAATTAACTATTTTTACATAAGGTCTTAGAACATCTCACTAGTTTTCCCCATCCTACTGATACATAATGGAAACTATTATACTTATGGAAACTATTATACTTTAGAAATAATATCTAAATTCAAATAGAGAGTTAACTTTTTCTTACTAGTCTTTTCTCCATCACATTTCCAATTTCCTTAACCTTAATCTACCATAGGAATTAAGTCATCACATTTCCAATTTCCTTATACAATAATACACATCTTAAAAACACTAATTAATTATTCATCACATTTCCTATTTCTTTATGCAACACTATACATAACCTTCATATAATTTTAACCAGTAATATTGGTATTTCCATATAAAGGAATTGAAACAATTAAGTAATTCTTACTTAGCCTTCAAATATTCTATGTGACGGTATAAACACTTTACATATATTATAGTAATAAAAGAATATCCTGTTAAGGAAACCAAATGCATTCATTACTAGCATCTTCGGTACAATCTGAATCTGGAGTCGTAATAAACACTGAGGTGTGATTACTATGTTCTGGCTAACACATGGCAAACATTGTTACATTCGGATTATAAGTTGAGTTTTAAGGAACAGGAATTTGACTGGGGTTGCATCAACGAATCTGTAGATGGAGAGGTAGCTACTAGAGTAATCCACCACTACGATCTAGATCATAGGTTCTCTACACGCAATGAGTTATCGTTTCTACAATAACTTATGCATAATATTTGATCACCGATAGTTATGGCGAACAAAGCTCAAGATATTTACATTAACCAATGCATAATATTTAATAACTTATGCATAGATCGCCGATAATATTTGATCATCCATAGATATCTATATTAACCACCGACAAACAATCAGTTAGATCGCAAACTGCAGATCGTGTGCTCTCACAATCGGTTTACTATTGTAGAGCCCAAAATGTAACACATGCACGCATTATTATGCCCAAAAGGTAATCTTCACGATCTAGATGATGATAATACCTACTTCAACCAAATTAATAAGAAAAGTAAATTTATTACCCAGGATTAGCGGCAACAAGTCACACTACATACATGATGTAATTGGGAAAATATATAAATTCCAAATCCTTTTATCCTATAAAACTTACTTAAGTTTTATTTGCACTTCTCTCTTTTACTTGATTTACGATGGTGTAAGCATAGATTTACTTATGATAAGTATCTCACAGCTCATTCTCTACAAAAGTTTCTTTTTGAAATTGGATTTGTATTAAGGTTTACCGCTTAGTGGTAATCATTTCCTGGCTTTTGCATTAGACTTTATAGTGATGGTTTCTGATACCGCGGGAATCATGTCTCACAAAATTACAAGGCCGACAACAAAAATAAGAAAAATAAAAATACGTAATCATTTTACATATCCATCCCAAATCCATTTTAGAGACAAATTTATTTAGGGTATATTTCGGAGTTGATTGCTGTCTGTACCGAGAGCTGCTCCACGCCATTCCAAGAAGAAAATTTGGTGATTCCCATTAAATGTCCTCAACAAATCATTTCAAAGCCTAAAGTGTATTCATCCAACATTACTTTAATGCTCAATATTTGAAGTTAGTGTTTGATCATACATGTGCTTTATCTACAGGGACCATTAAGTAACTAGCAAAGTCTAAGCATACATTGCAAAGTAAAAACATAGCTTACATCACATAATCCCAAACTAGAAAGTAGCACAAATTTCACATAACCACTTGTAGAGGGCCAGTTCCAAAAAAAAAAAAAATGAGCGCAAGAGGAAGATACAAGACTTTGATGTCACCGTTGTGACAGGTGGTTGATCTGATCATTCGACAGGTCAAATTAGGATTCCAACAGAAATTTTTAAAGATCAATTTACAATTTAATAACATGAAATCTGGAAAACGCATATCATGAATTCTGGAAAAAGCTATCCCACCTACGACATAGATACACTGAGTTTTTAACTATGGAGATTGGGCATATCAATATACACATGCATAGTTGATTACCAAGGGACAACACTGCAATTCCATCATGAAGAGATAAGGCTGTAATTTCATTCTCGAACAATACAATTTGCAAACAAGGAATATTCACACACCGGATTGTTTACAAAGTGTAAGCTCTGTAATTCTCTTCACAATTTAAAACAGTTATAGACACGCACTTACACACTGGAGTATTTATTACACAGGGATCTTACGATCCGGGTCGAGAAGTTTTATCTCCATTACAATATTTATCATTACCACGCTGAGTTATCTTAACCGAACTCAAGAGCAGGGTAAGTGGAAAAACGGAGAGATTCGAATCTACAGCAAGTATAGACAGGGGATTATAGATGTGCATGCAGGTGTATGTATTCTCAGAGGCTGGGTATGGTACGTTTCTCGGATCGATGGTTCAATCTGTTTTTCAAGCAGATTGGACAAAAGATTTTGAATTAGAAAACATTGAGTATATCAATCCGTGACCTCCGGGCTTCGAGTATCGATAGCTGAGTCCTAGGGATATCGGATTGGGTAGGATAACCCTGACTTCGAGGGAGTGATCCCGTGAAGAACGCTGGTTAAGACAGTCAAGGGAAGATCGACTCCATATCTAAATCAAGAATTGTACAGTGAATGCGAGTAGGGTTCGATCAACAAAAACGCTACAGATCTGGATCTATATAGACCTCAGCCTTTAAGACTAGAAGGCGTTCGATCAATAGAAATTTGCAAACAGAGTTATAAACAGAGATTCAAGATTTTGAGACATTGAACCTGTTTCGGCTGTTGAGCTGGGAATCTAGTGTGGTTGTGGCAGTAGCTGATTCGAATGTCCACCTTGACAAAGGTACCGATAACCCCTCAATAATATGAGTCCGGTGCCCTCAAGGCTCGACCGGCTCTGATACCAAATGTAGGGACCCCCATTTCGGGTTCCCCAAAAAGACTTCCACGGAATTTGAAAATATAAATATAATTAATTGCAGAACTTTTAGTACGATTTTTCAAAAGAAGATATAAAGGCCACAGATCTAGTTCTATCTATTACAGTACACGAATGTCAAATAAATAAAACTATATACCCAGATTTATTCATTCCACAACAAGAATTAGAAAAATAAATAAACTAAATACTTCAAACCTGTTTTCGATGGTTGGTCCAGCGAATCGATGGAGTCCTCGAAGTGGTTCCCACATGATCCAATCAAATTTCCTGACGAAGTACCGAGTGACCCTTCAGTTGACCTCCCTACCGTATCGTGATTATTGTTCTTCACCCCAAACCCCCAAGCAAATGGGGGTCGCAAGAACACACAAGCTAGCCTCCTGAAAGGATCTCCCAATCCCCGTTCCGGCTAATCCCAACTCCAAGGATCATAACATAATCCGAGATTATGATGACCATCCAGCATTAGGGAGCAAGAGTGTCTTTCTTTCCTTCTCCTCCCTCGTTATATAGCAAAAGCTTGTGTGCCAATCTGTCCATGCACATATTTAATTTAATTTAATATTTGAATTTCCAATATTCTCAAACACATGTGTCTTCTTAATGTCTTTAATGTGCACCTAAATCCCTAGATCAATGGGAGTTAGGTGTAGAAGAGTTCTATTTCTCTTTTGGTTCTCATTTAGTTTACTTAACAATCTTTTAGTTAGACTTATTGCTTTCTACTCTTCTTTCTTTTCCTGATATTAAGATTGAATTAAAAGATGATTCCTTTTACTAAAAGTATAATCTATTTTAAAATTTCCTCTTTATAAAATAATTTAAATGAATAATAAAAATAATTAAAGTAAAATCTTGAATAATAATAAAAGAAAAACAATTCTTTTATTAATGACCTATTTCAATTCTTTCTCAAAATAATGAAGTCAATTAAATAGAATCTTTAATAGAATGATTTAAAATAATAAAATCTTTTAAATAAATAATATTTTTTCTTAATAATAAAATTAACCAAATTTAATATAAATAAAGTCAATCTTTTAACCCCTTTTCAATATAATAAAATTAATTAAAATAAGAAATTTAATAAATGAAATCAAGAATAGAATTTGTATAGGATAATTCAATACAATAAAATCCATTAAATTAAAATCTTTGAATAAAAATAATTCTCTTATTATTAATCTTTTTCAATCAGCATAATTAATCAAATTTAATATTGAATAAAATCAATCTCTTCAATTCTTTTTCAAGTTAATAAAATCAATTAAAATAAATAATTCAAATTAATGAAATCAATTAAAAATAAAATATTGAATAGAATTATTTAAATTAATAAAAATAGAACAAAATGAAATGAAGTATTTCTTAAATCTTATGTGAAATTTTCATTTATACCATTGATTAATTTTTTTCCTCTCGTTCTTGTCTAGGTACCTCTTCGGCGGGCCCTTCTGACAGTTTCATTTTTTCCTTCTTATGGGGAGTACTGCGTAGCGACCGAGAACCGTTACCACGATCTCTCAACTACGCTCCTTGGAGACTAAGGGATGTTGAGAGATACGGCTCTCCTTATTGCACGCCCCTCAACTCATCGCACGGGACCAAATCATTATGGCCTTTCCCGTACGTCATACACTTCCTCAGGTGAGTTGAAACGGCTTCACCCGTGTGTGGATTGCTAATCCAGGGTCGACAGTCAGTCGTCGTACCCCCATGTGTTCTTTCCGTTCTTACGACCCCTAAAATTCCATTGTGGGTCAGTCGGTATATCGTCTTACCTGCCACTACACACACACTCAAGCGCACATTAGTAGCGCTGCACTATATAAAATATTTACATCATGCATTCTAGTATCTTAGTCAGTCGAGCATACAAATTATTCATCATTTATCATCATGTCTCAGTTAGTCTAGCATATACACTATTCTTCATTTTCATTTTAAAGCATTCTCAAAGTAAATTCAAATGGTTCGTGTTTTACTTAGCCGGTTCATTTCAAAACTAGTACTCTCATTAGTCTAATCAATTAAAGTATTGAGGCAGGCATTACAATAGTTCCCAGTGACATAAACCAAATTTAGGCATTATAGTTTGTATCCTAGTGACATATAAATCGGACAGGGACCTCATCGTCCATGTTATTAATGGACTGATACTAACTCTATTGCTTGTTACTTGCACTGGGAAAATTTATGTAGCCATGTGCCCGACATTGAAGTCAACACCCACACACCACTAGATGTGTTATTGAATTTCCATAATCATTTTAAAACTACAAAATCCATTGAAAATCGACATCAGTGTCGGAACGATGAGGAAGACTAAGTTCAATATAGATTGCTAATACCATCACACCTACAATAAATACCACAACTTTTCACAATGATGCAAGCATGTCACCAATGCCTAAGGAGGGATTCCTAAGGCAAACTTCATCACCCTTTTCCCAACCAACATTCAACAAATTGGAAAATTTTTAAAAATGAGATTAATACTTTTTTTGAACTTTAGGCTACCCTTTGCAAAATGCAAAAAATAAATCCCAGAGACCATAAAATAATTCAAATAATTCACTTGGGTGATTTATATATGTCCCCCTTTAGGGACATAATAATATATGTCATATATATTATATTTTATATAATAAAGTATATATCACGTATATTATATTTATTATGTCCCCGACGAGGGTATATATATTTCACGCAAATGGATTAATGTCTCGATGAGGTTTAATTTTTGTATTTTCTAAGCATTGAGCCTAAGTTTAAAAAAGTATTAAATTGTTTTTTTTATTATGTAATTTTGTCGAAATGTAATTGGCCAAGAGTATATGATGTAAGCTTTCAGAATCCCTTCCTAGGCATTGGCGGCATGCTTCCGTCAGTAGATATTTATTATTCGAATAGTGTACACCCAAATTAGCTTGTAATGAGGCACTGAGCATGTGGGATAAGCTCTAACTAAAACACCCCCCTTTCCGACATTTTAGCTTACGTTCTCGTCACAAATTTCATTTAATTTTCGGCAACGGATTTCATTTATTCTCTCATGATGATTTCAAAACTTTAACAACATTCAACTATTTCCATCGTAAAGTTTTAGCATGTTTTAAACATAGCCAAATCCTCCTAATAACAATTTGAACAATATAAATATCAGATTTTGCAATTCTATTGGTGACTGGATTTGGCGATGCATAGGCGTTTTGGTCGTCACATAGTCTTCTCCAGCACCGAGTCTTTACTTAAACCCTTCACTAAAATTCAAATTCACGTGCATGTTTTTTTTATTTAATTATTTATTGATTTATTTATTTAATTCTGTTGGTGACCGAAGAACTATCCTATGACATTTCAGCGAGCATCATTGACCAAACCTACTGGAATACAAACCACGGGCTGGGGTCAGCCTAAATTTGGAACCGGTTCATCAACGAGTGTGCATGTTTATTGTTAGTTGGTTGTAGGGGTATATCTGGATGTAAATGTTGTACTGCTATGGAGGTATACAAGTCATGTAGGGTTTTTGTAGCTCGAGACAAAATCGATTGAAAATTTGAAGCATTTAATTGATGGGTTCCATGATCCTATCAATAATCTAGATATGATGAATAACACCATCAATCATATCGACACCGAATGGCCGGATGGGAATCATCATTTGTCCTCATGCGTCCTCTTATATTCCCAGTATGTACTCACCAGAATTCAAACCTAATTACAAGGAATTCCCATCAGACTGCATGATCCCAGGATTATATCATGGCATGCTAGACAACGTTACATCAATATTATAGGAGAACAATAGTGGAATGCAATATAGTTATCAACTAGGATTTGATGAAAAAGAAATCTTAAAGCTCCATTGAAACAAAAAGGCATGTTAAAGCTCACCTTATGAACATCTTTATGAAGGCTTTTATGAACAAGTAAGATGCACGCCTAAGTTGCCTTTACATCCTTAGTCACATTCCTTTACATCATTTCTACTGCTATATCTGACCATATAGTGTGCCAGAAGTGGAATTCTTTCATGTTGAGCTTGTGGGTCCCAGACTCAAGTTTCTTTGCAGCGTGTGGCATAGCTTGAAATGTATGATGCACGATTCTAACAAAATAACATGATATCCACCCCATACGCTAAATTATCAACCAACTAGCATAACGTGTTAGTTTACCTTGCGTTATATTACCATGCATTTATTTGACCATTGCATCGCTAGTCTCGTTTTCTAATCTCAAGATGAAAGTTAAACAAATGATAGATGAATCAATTTTAAAGATATTAGATTTCAAATTATAATAATGGCTCTCCATTATATCCAGAAAAACATGTTGCACTTTGATTATTTACAAACAACAACATGCTTTTGATATGACTCGGGAACAAACAACTCTCCACACAAAACACAGTCTCATGGTCTACAAAGATTGTAGGATATGTGCAAAATGAGCAGAACGACGAAGACTGATAGAAATTGCAGCAAATACGAATTCCAACTTAGAAGACCATTTTAGGACTTGGAGAATCAAACTCCAGTTCGAATTACACTCAAAAAAACTGACAAAAGAACCCCCCCACAAATACAATGGTTGTATCGTGGTTCTATTTCACAAGATTATAATCCTGTATCATATAAAATCTCTCTCACAAGTCAAGGTTCGAAACCGAGGAAGGAGTCCTCCTAACAATAAAACTCAAAACCCTACATTGCAGCAACACTGTCGGCTCTTCAAACCTTACCACTAAACGCAAAATGAAGACCAGGAAAGCAATTCTTGTTACTTACCAACGAAAGACTAGGGTTTCTTTCCAAGCCCTAGATCTTGTAAAGATCAACGGTGGATTAGCTGCCAGTCGGGCACGTTGAGATTCGAGAGATCATTGCAATCAATACAAATTGATTATTGCATCTACCAAGTTTCCAAATCAGCAGAGCAAGCGATAGTGCATGGCAGAACTCAGCATCGTTTGGTGCATTGTTGTAAACTCTATCACATGAAGACTATCCACCTACGCGTCCACTTCACATAACAGATAGGTGACATTAATGCTAAGATAAGGATTCAAAAGTTTGAAATCATACCAAGTACTGATCTTTAATACCCTGTCAAAATCATAATCATTGCAATGTTAGATCCATAGTTCACATTCTATAATAGTTACTAAGGTTTATTTTAGGCATCGTGACAATAGTAATATCTGCCAATGTATGTGTGTGAATGCATAGTCACTATAGATTGTATATATTCCATTTATATAGCTTATGTATAGTCATATAGGGTAAAGTTTATATATTTCATACATTAGCCATGTATTGCTAAATCAATAGATAAATGGAGACTATAGGTATAGTTTAAGATTATGTTAATGCACAATATAATGTTAGTTCATAGCATAAGCACTATATTCACTATATATTTCATATATTAGCTATGTATTGTTAATCAATTGATAAATGTGAGATTTTAGGATAGTCTAAAGTTCTGTTGGTGCACAATATAATGTTAGTTAATAGCATAAGCACTATAGTCACAAGATTTCAAGTAATGTGACAAATGGATAAAATTATCACCACTGGATGTTAATGATAATAGTCATATTAGGATGATTTTTCATGAATGATAATTATAGCAATGTAAAAGACAACGTGATTATAATAACACTGAAAAGTTTGTAAGCTAACACGTAAATGAGAATTGGAACCAAAATATCCATACCTCCAGTAACTTGTTTTGCAAGTACTTAGTATTTTTCATATTACATTGACGACGAATTGAAAGACACATGTACTCTTAATTCATGTTTGTTGTAAAATTTCTTACCTGCGTTCTGCACATGGAAACAAGATGCAAATGCCTTAGCTAAACGTAGCTAAGTAAACCTCAGGGTACCTTGTAGGACCCCTTCGTCCTCATACAAAACAAACTGTCAGTACATTACCAAGAAAATTATAATAATACAAACCTTTGTACATCATATAGTCACATTTAGAACTTAAGTGGATCTGAAGATTGTATTCTTGTGTTATAATTATAAAATGTCATTTTTTAAAGAGATTAGCATCCATTTAGTCTGCAATAGCATTTAAAACTAGCATTAGCTAAAAAACCAACTAACTATGAGTCAAGCCATACCTCCAAATGTGAAATGCCATGAAGCAGAGCATCTCGGAGTAGCTCTATGACTGCAATGTATTCAGCCACATTGTTCATTGTGGGACCTAAACAAGCCCCCCCCCCGAAGACACCAGTTGTCCTGTTGGTGAGTAAATAACCCAAGTAGTCGAGGCCAACTGAAGGGTGTGGCGTCTAGCGCCATCAACAAACCCTATGAATTGTTCAATCGACATCTTAAACACAAAACAATGGATGCATAAGATGTAACTACAACTGTAAACAAAACTAACTCTACAAAATGTATAACCCGTAAAATACCGAAAAATTTAAAAAATTTTAAAATAGCAATAATTATTGAATTTGCTAATGCGGAACATATATAAATGGTTAAATCTCTTAACTAGGATAATTAATAACGACGACACATCGAATTTCTCAAAACAACATATGATGCTAGTTGTAAATACTATTGCAGACTAAATGGCTGCTAATCTCTTTAACAAAGGACATTTTATGATTATAACACAAGCATACAATCTTCAGATCCGCTTAAGTTCTAAATGTAACTATATGTTGTACAAAGGTTTGTATTAATATAATTTTCTTGGTAATGTGCTGACAGTTTGTTTTGTATGATGACGAAGGGGTACTACGCAGTACCCTGAGGTTTACTTAGCTACATTTAGCTAAGGCATTTGCATCCTGTTTCCATGTGCATAAAAAGGGTAAGAAATTTTACGACAAACATGAGTTAAGAGTACATGTGTCTTTCAATTCATCGTCAATGTAATATGAAAAATACTAAGTACTTCCTTGCAAAACAAGTTACTGGAGGTATGGATATTTTGGTTCCAATTCTCGTTTACGTGTTAGCTTACAACCTTTTCGGTGTTATTATAATCACGTCATCTTTTACATTGCTATAATAATCATCCATGAAAAATCATCCTAATATGACTATTATCATTAACATCGAGTGGTGATACTTTTATCCATTTGTCACATTACTTGAAATCTTGTGACTATAGTGCTTATGCTATTAACTAACATTATATTGTGCACCAACAGAACTTTAGACTATCCTAAAATCTCACATTTATCAATTGATTAACAATACATAGCTAATATATGAAATATATAGTGAATATAGTGCTTATGCTATGAACTAACATTATATTGTGCATTAACAGAATCTTAAATTATACCTATAGTCTCCATTTATCTATTGATTTAGCAATACATGGCTAATGTATGAAATATATCAAATTTACCCTATATGACTATACATAAGCTATAGAAATGGAATATATACAATCTATAGTGCCTATGCATTCACGCACATACATTGGCATATATTACTATTGTCATGATGCCTAAAATAAACCCTAGTAACTATTATAGAATGTGAACTATGGATCTAACAATCCAATGATTACGATTTTGACAGGGTATTAAAGCTCGGTACTTGGTATGCTTTCAAACTGTCGAATCCTTGTCTTAGCATTAATGTCGTCTATATGTTATATAAATTGGACGTGTAGGTGGATGGTCTTCACTTGATAGACTTTACAACAATGCACCAAACGATGCTGAGGTGTGCCATGCACTAGTCCTTGGTATGCTGATTTGGTGACTTGGTAGATGCAATAATCAATGTGTATTGACTGCAATGATCTCTTAAATCTCAACGTCCCTGAATCGCAGCTAATCCACCGTTGATCTTTACAAGATCTAGGGATTGGAATGAAACCCTAGTCTTTCGTTGGTAAGTAACAAGAATTGCTTTACTGGTCTTCATTTTGCGTTTAGTGGTAAGGTTTGAAGAGCCGACAGTGCTGCTGCAATGTACGGTTTTGAGTTTTACTGTTAGGAGGACTCCTTCCTTGGTTTCGAACCTTAGACCTGTGAGAGAGAGTTTATATGATACATGCTTATAATCTTGTGAAAAAGAACCACGATACAGCCATTGTATTTATGGGGGGGTTCTTCTGTCAATTTGTTTGAGTGTAATTCGAACTGGAGTTCGATTCTGCAAGTAATAAAATGGTCTTCTAAGTTTGAACTCGTATTTGTTGCAATTGCTATCAGGATTCGTCGTTTTGTTGGTGTGGGGTATCTAAGTCCAGGAGCTTCAACGCTAATGGTAATTTTTCAATGATAGTGACAGTGATACTATAATACTTAATTTATATGTAACAATAAAATAATAATAGATTAATATTAAATATAATTAACATTAATGGTCATGCCCTTTGGTGAAAAGGTGCAAGACATGATTATTTAATCCAACTTCAATTGTATTATTTATCATCCTACATTACTTTTATATACATTTCTTCTACATTACGTTCGCTTTCAGCTATTTCGCTCTCCATTGGTATCAGAGCCTCTCGGCTCTCGGCACCAGTCCACCACATTGCATCATCCATCACTCCTACCTCCGTTGCACCCACCTTCTCCTTAATTCTCCTCCCGCACGTCCTGCCACTCCACCGGCACTTCCCACCACCTCCTGCGCCCTCTCCCCTACACTACTTGCTCCACAACTCCCATTGCCTGCTCACACCATCGACCACCTCTCTCCTGTCACCGCCTTCCACCCCCTCTACTCCCCCCTCTGCTGCACTTCCCTTCCCCACTGCAACATTTCGCTGCTCCACCTTTCGCGAGTCACCACGCCCTCCGCCCACACCTCCCTTCCACCCTCCACCATCTTGCACCCACCTCCCCATTACCTTCACCTCCCTCATTGCGCCTGCTCCATCCCTCGTCCTCCCCTTCCCCATCTTCTCCCCATCCATTGTCGCCCAGCCACCTCCCACCACCTTGCCCCCTGGCGCCATCCTTCATCTCCCACCATCTCCGCACACCCCCACGACCATCTTCCGCACACCCCCAGCCGCCATCCTTCATCCCCCCACCATCCACATCCATCATCCACCTCCATCGTCTATCGTCCATCATCCATCATCCATCCACCATTCGCCTCCATCAGTCGTCATCCATCATCCATCCACCATTTGCCTCCATCATCCATAACCATCGTCGGCTGCATAATTTTTTTAATTAATACTTTAATATTTATTAATATTATTACTTATTAATAATTATTATTATTTGATTAAAAAAAAAGCTATATTATAATAATAATTATTATTATTATTATAATTACTTATTTTATACCTGCGTCTAATGGTAAGTTTTCAATGATAGTGACAGTAATACTATAATACTATAATACTTATTTTATACCTACGGCTTTCTTGTTTTTAATCTTTTCAAACTGTAACTAGCAAGTACTACTTCGTCGGAGGGTTTCTTTGAGCAACACTCAAAATGAGGATGCTGCAACAACCCCCTGGTAAGCCTCGGTGATTCTTGAAACCTCGCAGGTACCTTTGGCATGGTTTAGCTGGTGAATGCAGTGTGACGAGAGTTGGAAATACAACCTTGTTCAGAGTAATGGCTGAGTTTTAATGTTTTATTTTGAACAATACTGTAAAGAGGATAAACCCTCAGTTTTTAAGTTGCTACTCAACTCTGTAATGATTAGCTACGTTGTTTAAAAATGACCTTGAACTTGTTTTTTTTTGTTGTTGGTTGTTAAGGGAAAGACCTTGTGTAAATTTGGAACCTTGAAAGGTTCACAATGTAAACTCTATCGAATTTTTACTATATTTTTTAACACTAAAATCATAGAGCCGAGGGTTCACTTGCTTCTGAAAGACAATGGCTCGTTTGTACTGAAATGTTATAATTTTGTTTAAATAATGGTTTGAGAAATCGTTTGTATAAACTGTGTATTTGGTTTAGAACAATAATAGTTGTCTCTGGCCTAGAGTAGTGAGTTGCATATTTGTTGGTAGATAGATCCTGTACTTCATATCATTTTTGGAATTCAAGTTCGAAATAATGATGTGGTGAAACTTGATTTGTCATATGTTTTTTTTAAATGGCTATGTGCCACAGGGATCGATTTTTTTTCAATGAATGAAACCCTACCTTGTAGGTTTCGTTGGTGACCTTGAATGTACTAAGAATTTGAACCCGAGAACTGGGTCTTAACTTGTGCATCTACAGGTTTCGACACTGTGTATGTTTCTCGTTAGGGTTTGATAGATAACAATACAAAAAACATGTCTTCTGTTAAGTGATGTTACGTGCCTTGTTAGTATTCTTAACATGAAAAATAGATAGTAAGTTACATAAAATATTGTTTAGGGTTTGGAAAACATGTCTGCTATAACTTCAGAAATCTTATATGTTGTTGCCATGAATGGCTTGATATGAAATTTATTGATATGTATACTTAAAAGAATGTTATAATCTAGAGTCTCCAAAATCTTATGGTTTTGGTTTTTATAGTGAAGGTATTTATATTTAATGATTGAAATCTATACTAGATCAAGATGTGATAATTAGTGATGAAAGTAATAAGTGTTTACTTATCATTTGTAAGTAACACTCTGTATAGAGAATAATTGCAGTTGTTATATTTCTAGATGCATGAACCCGTAGATTTATAATATTGGAATGCATATTATTACCATCGGAAAATAAATGGAATTGAATTGGAAAATATAGATCTATGCAGAAATAAAAGTATTTTTCTTTTATTATGAAGTAGAGGAAATGGTATACATATGTTGGTTTATACTATGTTGTACTATTTCCTGAGCTTTAGACACATGATTGGAATGAAAGAATTTAAAAGAAATACTGTTGTGTTTATATATTCATTCAAATGGCATTCTGCCTATCACTCATCTCTATTAATTTTACTTTTCTGTACTAGAGTACTATATAGATAACAGTATGGGAAAAATACAGAAAATAATTTAATCATTCATTTAATTTACTTAATCACTCTTAAAACATATCATCTTTAAGTCAAAAAATAAAATACTTTCTTCTATATAACTGTAAATAATAATTCTACCATGCAGAAAAGCATTTAACTGTAAACAAGAAGTCGGAACAGTAGAACCTGATTGAGTGTAGCATAAACAAACAGCCCAAGGATCTTGTTCCACCCAACCTATTCCTGA
Organism: Larix kaempferi; assembly: GCA_027924585.1. NCBI lineage: Eukaryota > Viridiplantae > Streptophyta > Pinopsida > Pinales > Pinaceae > Larix > Larix kaempferi. The sequence goes on along the minus strand of BSBM01000289.1, from coordinate 8,570,885 downwards.
AGACAACCAAATTACTTTCCTTAGGACCCCCGAGCCTGTTCACTGAACCACCAGGAAGAACAGTCTGTAGAAGCCTTAGTTCATCAACTTGTAGTAAAATATAGATTATCCAGTCATAAAGACTCAGCAGTCAAAGAGACCTGCACCAGCACCTCTGGTTTCCTTCTCAAAATAACATATTATAATATTGCTATAATAATTATTTCCATGTACTCTTAACATTATTAGTATAAAATTTGTAAAATAGCAATAATTATTGAATTTGCTAATGCGGAACATATATAAATGGTTAAATCTCTTAACTAGGATAATTAATAACGACGACACATTGAATTTCTCAAAAAAACATATGATGCTAGTTGTAAATGCTATTGCAGACTAAATGGATGCTAATCTCTTTAAAAAAGGACATTTTATGATTATAACACAAGAATACAATCTTCAAATCCACTTAAGTTCTAAATGTAACTATATGCTATACAAAGGTTTGTATTATTATAATTTTCTTGGTAATGTGCTGACAGTTTGTTTTGTATGATGACGAAGGGGTCCTATGAGGTACCCTGAGGTTTACTTAGCTATGTTTAGCTAAGGCATTTGCATACTGTTTCCATCTACAGAACACAGGTAAGAAATTTTATGACAAACATGAGTTAAGAGTACATGTGTCTTTCAATTCATCGTCAACATAATATGAAAAATACTAAGTACTTCCTTGCAAAACAAGTTACTGGAGGTATGGATATTTTGGTTCCAATTCGCGTTTACGTGTTAGCTTACAACCTTTTCAATGTTATTATAATCACGTCATCTTTTACATTGCTATAATTATCATCCATGAACAATCATCCTAATATGACTATTATCATTAACATCAAGTGGTGATACTTTTATCCATTTGTCACATTACTTGAAATCTTGTGAATATAGTGCTTATGCTATTAACTACCATTATATTGTGCACCAACAGAACTTTAGACTATCCTAAAATCTCACATTTATCAATTGATTAACAATACATAGCTAATATATGAAATATATAGTGAATATAGTGCTTATGCTATGAACTAACATTATATTGTGCATTAACAGAATCTTAAATTATACCTATAGTCTCCATTTATCTATTGATTTAGCAATACATGGCTAATGTATGAAATATATAAACTTTACCCTATATGACTATACATAAGCTATAGAAATGGAATATATACAATCTATAGTGACTATGCATTCACGCACATACATTGGCATATATTACTCTTGTCACGATGCCTAAAATAAACCTTAGTAACTATTATAGAATGTGAACTATGGATCTGACATTGCAATGATTACAATTTTGACAGGGTAATAAAGCTCGGTACTTGGTATGCTTTCAAACTGTCAAATCCTTGTCTTAGCATTAATGTCACATATCTATTATGTGAAGTGGACACGTAGGTGGATGGTCTTCACGTGATAGAGTTTACAACAATGCACCAAACGATGTTGAGTTGTGCTATGCACTAGCCCCTGGTCTACTGATTTGGCAACTTGGTAGATGTAGGGACCCCCATTTCGGGTTCCCCAAAAAGACTTCCACAGAATTTGAAAATATAAGTATAATTAATTGCAGAACTTCCCGTACGATTTTTCAGAAGAATATCTAGAGGCCACAAATCTAGTTCTATCTATTGCAGTACATGAATATCCAATAAATAAAACTATATACCCAGATATATTCATTCCACCACAAGAGTTAGAAAAATAAATAAACTAAATACTTCAAACCTGTTTTCGACGGTTGGTCCAACGAATCGATGAAGTCCTCGAAGTGGACGGTCGATCCCAGACCCTTGGTTTTAGTTGTGTTTTGTTTATTCACCGAATTACTATCCTGATTAGGCGTTACAAGAATAAGATCATAAGTGTAGTAACTTGTAGTAAATTTAACGTCCTATCCATTCTCTGTCGAACGTTTAATTCAAAATTCGGTTTATGCCAAAGTTCGAGTACACGTATCATTTCTCTAGAATCTCGGTTAATGCTTACTGTACTACTGTAATTGTTCATCGTGTTCATTTATTTACCCTTTAAGCTAACGCACAATGCGGGGAAGATAACTGCCACATTTGTTTATACTATGTTGTACTATTTCCTAAGTTTTAGACATATAATTGAAATGGCAGAATTTAAAATAAATATTACTGTGTTGATCTATTCATTCAAATGGCATTATGCCTATGACTTATCTCTATTAATTTTACTTTTCTGTACTAGAGTACTATACAGATAACAATATGGAAAAAATACATAAAATAATTTAATCATTCATTTAATTTACTTAATCATTCATAAAACATATCATCTTTAAGACAGAAAATAACATAGTCTCTTCTGTATAACTGTAAATAATAATTCTACATGCAGAAAATCATTTAACTGTAAACAAGAAGTCAGATCAGTAGAACCTAGTTGACTGTAGGAGAAACAAACATCCCAAGGAACCTATTCTACCCAACCTATTCCTAAAGACAGCCAAATTACTTGCCTTAGGACCCCCGAGCCTGTTCACTAAACCACCAGGAAGAAGAGTCTGTAGAAGCCTTATTTCATTAACTTGCAGTAGAATATAGATGATCCAGTCATAAAGACTCAGCAGTCAAAGAGACCTACACCATCACCTCTGGTTTCCTTCTCAGAATAACTAGTAGACTCACAATGCACTTCCACTTAGCCTCCCTATTCGAATCTCTCAGTGATCACCTGATACACTTGAGGAATATTTCTGCATAAAATATTGTGGAGCTTCCTGCTCAATTCAATTTGCCTTATCTAAGCTACCTAGGCCTTTTAGTGGTTAACATGGTCATTAATGAGCTAACAACCCTCTTCCACCCCCCTAGGGGATAATACCACAAATTTAGGGTTAGTTGTCCCATAACCAACAGTTAGTGGTGGAGTGCAAATGTTTCCATATGTCACATGCCTTCTAACAGCTTCCATTCCTCCTAGTGGGTCAGTGAACACTCATTTAAAATTTTCCTTGGGTGTTTGTCTCCTGTTTAATTTATTAAATACTAATAATAAGTCATTACAATCTTCCTTGACCAGATTTGGTCATAATTACAAAACTTTGTAATTAAAATTTAACATGATGTATTTTGCAAATAAAATAAATAGTCTTCAGAATTTGGGTAGGTGACATACACCCCCCCTTAAATCTCAACATCGTCCTCGATGTTGTTTAATCACTCTCTAAGTGTTCTTGAAACAGAGTTGGGTATGCTTCCCACATATTACTCTCCAACTCCCAGGTTGACTCTTCTGGGCTAAGGTGCTTCCATTGCACCTTTACCTGCCCAATGGTGCGATTCCGGAGTAGAGTTTCCCTCCTTTCGAGGATACAATCCAGTTCCACCCGAAAATCGTCGTCTTATCCCACCTGTAAATCATTTCAATTTACAACATGAGTAGCAACATGTACATACTTCTTTAAAAATGATATATGAAAAACATTATGTATCTTTAGATTTGGTGGCAAAGCCAGTTGGTATGCCACAGGTCCAACCCTTGACAAAATTTCGAAAGGACCACAATACCTGGGTGCCAACTTGGCGTAGCTTCCCAATTTCAATGAACTCTTTTTCGGTCTTACCTTAAGAAAAACATGTTCACCAACCTGGAACTCTTTATGAGTCCTTCTAAGATCTACTTGACTCTTTTCCTATCTTGGGAAGCTTTAAGATTTCTTTGTACCTATTTCACAATTAGTTCTAATTCGTGCAACAATTCAGGTCCTAAAATAACTCTATTTACTCGATCATTCCAAGAAACTGGTGTATCACATTTCCTACCATAAAGAATTTCAAAAGGGCTAAGCCTGGATGATGCATGATAATGGTTATTATATGAAAATTCTGCTAAATGCAAGTAGTCCTCCCACTTACCAAGTTGGTCCTTAACATACATCCTTAGCATGTCTTCCAATACCTGATTCACCCTTTCTGTATGTCCATCCGTTTGTGGATGAAATGTTGTGCTGAAGTTTAATGTTGTATTCAACCCTTTAAACAAATATCTCCAAAATTTTCCAGCAAACTTAGAATCATGATCTAAAACTATCACTTTTGGTATCCCATGTAATCGAAAAATCTGTTTCATGAAGATTTATGCAATGTCTAGAGCCTTATGAGTAGTCTTTACAGGTATAAACTATGCTACCTTGCTGAGTTTATCCACTACCACCATGATGGAGTCATTTTGTTTCTGATTTTTGGGTAGTCCGGTAATAAAATCTATGCTTATAATCTCCCATTTTTCAGCTAGGTATAAGCAATGGCTGTAATAGTCCAGCCAGATGTTGATGTTCAACCTTCACTTTTTGATAGTCTAAACACTTAGCTATATATTCTGCTACTTCATCCTTCATTCTGGGCCAATAGTACTCTTTCTGTAACATAGTGATGATTTTCTGATAACCTGGATGACCAGAATAATGACTTTTGTGCATCTCATCTATAATCAAAATTTTTACTTTTGGTATGTTGGGTACATACAATCTGTTTTTGTACAACAACAGTCCATTTTCTTTTAAACTGTAATCTGCCATAGAATTTTCAGAATTGCTATCTGTTGTATTTTCTTGTAATTTTCTATATTCTTCATCCATTTCAATCCCTTCAAAGATCTGATTTTCTAAATCTGTTGAGTATGTACTGATGGCTGAAATAAAATTCAACTTTGCTTTACGACTTAATGCATCAGCAACACTCGGAATGAGGATGCTACAACTACCTCCTGGTAAGCCTCGGTGGTTCTTAAAACCTCGTAGGTACCTTTGGCATGGTTTAGCTGGTGAATGCAGTGTGACGAGAGTTGGAAATACAACCCTGTCCGGAGTAATGGCCGAGTTTTAATGTTTTATTTTGAACAATACTTTAAAGAGGATAAACCCTCAGTTTTTAAGTTGTTATTCGGCTCTGTAATGATTAGCTGCGTCGTTTAAAAATGACCTTCAACTTGTTTTTTTGTTGTTGTTGGTTGTTAAGGGAGAGACCCTATGTAAATTTGGAACCTTGAAAGGTCTGCAATGTAAACTCTGTCGAATTTTTACTATATTTTTGAACACGAAAATCATAGAGCCGAGGGTTCACTTGCTTCTGAAAAACAATGGCTCATTTGTACTGAAATGTTATAATTTTGTTTAAATAATGGTTTGAGAAATTGTTTGTATGAATTGTTGATTTGGTTTAGAACAACAATAGCTGTCTCTGGTCGAGAGTAGTGGGTTGCTACAGGTATGGAAGGATCAGCTGAACACATGGATGAAATATTTCGACCCAACAGTCATAGCACGGGACAGCATTATGAAGGAGAAGTCCATGGCGAATTAAATGACAATTCATCAGAATTGTTATGTGCATTTCAAGAGTTAAAAGCAGAAATCAGATCTGTAAAACAAGACAATGAGAAAATTCTAAAAGCACAAAAGGAACTTAACCAAGTACCGTTCGATCAATACCCAACTGATGAACAGGATATAGGGATTGAAAATACCTCCAAGATTGAAGACTTACCTCATCAAAACAGGGGCAAGAAAATGAAAACTAATGATGCGAACAAAATTTCAACATCAGAAGTTGCCAATGAAAAACATAAAAAGAAATGTAATTATTCAAGTGATAGCAGCGAAGGAGATTACAAACCCAAAAGAAAAAGTCACAAACAATATGAACAAATTTCCGGGGAGTTCAAAAAAATCAAACCCCCAACCTTCAATGGTGAAACTGAGAAAGGAGAGACAATAGAAGCATGGTTGTCTGGCATGAAGAAGTACTTCCAAATTTATGATTATTCTGAATCATTGAAGGAAAATATGGAAATACACAACTTGATTGGGAAGGAAGATATTTGGTGGCAGGACATCAAAAGAGTGAAGGGCATCAAAGACAAGGATGTGAATTGGATCACTTTTAAAAGGTACTTCAAGAAGAAGTTCTTATCTGAACAATACTATGAAGAAAAATCCAAGAAATTTTATGATTTAAAGCTGGGAACTATGAACATGAAAGAGATGAACAGTAAATTTATAAATTTGCTGATGTATGTGCCATACCTCGTAGAAGAAAAACTGAAGATTCAAAGATACTTGAGTTGTCTACCTTTCAACATCAAGGACAGAATACAATATGACAATCCAAAGACCTTAGAAGAGGCCATGAGGAAAGCAACTTTCTATTATGACACTAATCGGAAAAGAGAAGTGATATCTAATTGGAAAAATCATAAACCCGACAACTTTGAGCTAAAAAAGAAAAATTTCAGGTTTAGTGGAAATTCTGGTTTCCAAAAGAAAAACTTTCCGAATCGGAATTTTCAGGGGAACAATCCCAAAAATAATTAACAGCAGAATTTTACAGCTTCTAGAAATACTCTCAATGCTACCAGGACTAATGACCAAAAGGCACATATAAAATGTTTTGAGTGTCAAGGTCCTCATTATGCTTCAGAATGCCCCAAGAGGAAGCGGACAACTAATAATATTCATTCCACATAGACTGAACCTACTGTGGGAGACTTGGCAAGGGAGATGCCCAGAATTAATGCAGCTCTAGACAATAGGCAAGCTAAGCATCAAGTCTCTATGGTAGAGATTGAAGATATGCTACAAAACCACCCTGTTACTATTTTGATTGATCCAGGTGCTAGCCTGATTTATATATCACCAGATAATGTAGAAAGTTTTAATTTGAAAACAAAAAAATTCAATAAATCCTGGTTAGTTAGACTAGCAACAGGAACAAAAAGAAAAGTTTATGATTTTATTGAAAGTTGTGTTTTATCTATGAATCAGTTAAAGACACAAACCAAGTTGAATGTTTTACCTTTAGGATCCTATGACATCTTAAAAGGAATGGACTGGTTAGAATCCCATCATGTCATTCTGAATTGTTATGAGAAAAGTTTTACTTTTTTAAATGATGAAGGAGAAACAGTAGAAGTAAAAGGTATTCCAAGAAAGACATTACTTAGACAGATTTCAGCTATGCAATTAAAGAGAGCAGTTAGAAAAGGATGTCAAATGTTTGCAGTGAATGTAGTGAATAAGGAGTTAATTACTAAAGAGGACAAACTAAAACTAGAAGATATACTTGTCCTAAAAGATTTCCAAGATGTTTTTCCTGAGGAGATTCCAGGATTACCCCCTAAGAGAGACCTAGATTTTACCATTGAGTTAATACCGGGAGCGGTACCGAATTCTAAATCTCCATATAATATGAATATACTGGAATTAAATGAGTTGAAATCACAGTTGAAGGAACTGATTGATAAAAACTATATAAGACCCAGCGTGTCTCCTTGGGGAGCACCTGTTATATTTTTTAAGAAGAAAGATGGCACTCTAAAGCTTTGTATAGATTATCGCCAACTGAATAAGATGACAATCAAGAATCGATATCCATTGCCCCGCATAGACGATCTATTTGATCAGCTGCATGGAGCAACGATATTTTCAAAGATCAATTTGAGGTCAGGATATCATCAAGTTCATGTGAAGGATGAGGATATTTTTAAAACAGCCTTTAGAACTCGATATGGACATTATGAGTTCGTAGTCATGCCATTTGGGTTGACTAATGCCACAGCAGTATTTATGTGCTTAATGAACAATATTCTATACAAATACTTGGATAAGTTCGTTATTGTGTTTATAGATGACATTCTGGTATATTCTAAAAGTAAGCAATAACATGACGAACATCTGCGTATTATCTTACAAGTTCTAAGAGATCATCAGTTATATGCTAAGTTTAGTAAATGTGACTTTCACAAGGATAAGATTCAGTATTTATGACACATAATTTCTAAGGAAGGAATCTCGGTTGACCCCGATAAGATAAAATCCATTAATGAATGGTCGGTTCCTAAAGATGTGTCGGATGTACGATCATTTATGGGTATTACTGGATATTATAGAAAATTCATAGAAGGTTTTTCAAAGATTGCAAATCCCATAACCTCCTTACAGAAGAAGGGGAAGAAGTTTGTATGGGATCATAAATGTTCAGACAGTTTTAAGAAGTTAAAGGAACTACTAACTACAACAGCTATTCTGAGGATTGCAGATCCTAATAAGGATTTTATAGTATAAAACGATGCATGTAATGACGAACTCAGTGGAGTCCTAACAAAAGAGGGACATGTTGTTGCATACAAGTCTAGAAAGCTGAAAATACATGAGAAGAATTATTCTACTTATGATTTAGAATTATTAGCAGTAATTCATACCTTAAAAATGTGGCGTCACCATCTTATTGGCATAAAATTAACCTTGCTAACAGATAACATGAGGCTGAAGTATTTATTAGATAAGACAAATTTGAACGTTAGACAAGCTAGATGGATAACTTTTCTACGTGAATATGATTTTGAAATTCAACACATTAAATGGAAAGAGAACAAGGTTGCTGATGCATTAAGTTGTAAAGCAAAGTTGAATTTTATTTCATCCATCACTACATACTCAACAGATTCAAAAAATCATATCTTTGAAGGGATTGAAACAGATAAAGAATACAGAAAATTACAAGAAAAGACAGCAGATAGCAATTCTGAAAATTCTATGGCAGATTACAGTTTAAAAGAAAATTGGTTGTTGTTGTACAAAAACAGATTGTATGTACCCAACATACGAAAAGTAAAAATTCTGATTTTAGATGAGATGCAGAAAAGTCATTATTCTAGTCATCCAGGTTATCAGAAAACCATCACTATGTTACGGAAAGAGTACTATTGGCCCAGAATGAAGGATGAAGTAGCAGAATATATAGCTAAGTGTTTAGACTATCAAAAAGTGAAGGTTGAACATCAGCATCCGGCTGGACTATTACAACCATTGCCTATACCTAGCTAGAAATGGGAGATTATAAGCATAGATTTTATTACAGGACTACCCAAAAATCAGAAACAAAATGACTCCATCATGGTAGTAGTGGATAAACTCAGCAAGGCAACACATTTTATACCTGTAAAGACTACTCATAAGGCTCCAGACATTGCAGAAATCTTCATGAAACAGATTTTTCGATTACATGGGATACCAAAAGTGATAGTTTCAAACCGTGATTCTAAGTTTACTGGAAACTTTTGGAGATATTTGTTTAAAGGGTTGAATGTAACTTTAAAATTCAGCACAACATTTCATCCACAAACGGATGGACAAACCGAAAGGGTGAATCAGGTATTGGAAGACATGCTAAGGATGTATGTTAAGAACCATCCTAGTAAGTGGGAGGACTACATGCATTTAGCAGAATTTGCATATAATAACCATTATCATGCATCAGCCATGCTTATCCCTTTTGAAATTATTTATGGTAAGAAATGTGATACACCAGTTTCTTGGAATGATCCAGTAAATAGAGTTATTTTAGGACCTGAATTGTTGCAGGAATTAGAACTAATTGTGAAACAAGTACAAACAAATCTTAAAGCTGTCCAAGATAGGAAAAATAGTCAAGTAGATCTTAGAAGGACTCATAAAGAGTTCCAGTTTGGTGAACATGTTTTTCTTAAGGTAAGACCGAAAAAGAGTTCATTGAAATTGGGAAGCTGTACTAAGTTGGCACCCAGGTATTGTGGTCCTTTCGAAATTTTGTCAAGGGTTGGACCCATGGCATACTGGCTTTGCCACCAAATCTAAAGATACATAATGTTTTTCATATATCATTTTTAAATAAGTATGTACACGATGCTACTCATGTTGTAAATTGGAATGATGTACAGGTGGGACAAGACGGTGATTTTCAGGTGGAACCGGATTGTATCCTCGAAAGGAGGGAAACTCTACTCCGGAATCACACCATTGGGCAGGTAAAGGTGCAATGGAAGCACCTTATCCCAGAAGAGGAAACCTGGGATTTGGATAGTAGTATGCAGGAAGCATACCCAACTCTGTTTCAGGAACACTCAGAGAGTGATTAAACAACATCGAGGACGATGTTGAGATTTAAGGGGGGGTGTATGTCACCTATCCAAATTCTGAAGACTATTTATTTTATTTGCAAAATACATTATGTTAAATTTTAATTACAAAGTTTTGTAATTATGACTAAATATGGTCAAGGATTATTGTAATGACTTATTATTAGTATTTAATAAACTAAACAGGAGACAAACACCCAAGGGAACTGTTAAATGTGTGTTCACTGACCCACTAGGAGGAATGGAAGCTGTTAGAAGGCATGGGACAGATGGCAGCATTTGCACTCGGACCACCACTAATTGTTGGTTATGGTACAACTACCCCTAAATTTGTGGCATTATCCCCTGGGTGGGTGGAAGAGGGTTGTTAGCTCATTAATGACCAGGTTAACCACTAAAAGGCCTAGGAAGCCTAGATAAGGCAATTCGAATTGAGCAGGAAGCTCCATAATATTTTCTGCAGAAATATTCCTCAAGTGTATCAGGTGATCACTGAGAGATTTGAATAGGGAGGCTAAGTGGAAGTGCATTGTGAGTCTGCTAGTTATTCTGAGAAGGAAACCAAAGGTGCCGGTGCAGGTGTCTTTAATTGCTGAGTCTTTACGACTGGATCATCTATATTCTACTACAAGTTGATGAACTAATGCTTCTACAGACTCTTCTTCCTGGTGTTTCAATGAACATGCTCGAGGATCCTAAGGCATGTAATTTGGTTGTCTTCGGGAACAGGTTGGGTGGAACAGATTCCTTGGGCTGTTTGTTTCTCCTACAGTCAACTAGGTTCTACTGTTATGACTTCTTGTTTACAGTTAAATGATTTTTTGCATGTACAATTATTATTTACAGTTATACAGAAGAGACTATGCTATTTTCTGTCTTAAAGATGATATGTTTTATGAATGATTAAGTAAATTAAATTAATGACTAAATTATTTTATGTATTTTTCCCATACTTCTATCTGTATAGTACTCTAGTACATAAAAGTAAAATTAATAGAGATAAGTGATAGGCAGAATGCCATTTGAATGAATAGATCAACACAGTAATATTTATTTTAAATTCTGCCATTTCAATTATATGTCTAAAACTTAGGAAATAGTACAACATAGTATAAACAGATGTATAGTATTCCTCCATTTCATAATAAAAGAAGAACACTTTTATTTCTGCACAGATATAGATTTTCCAATTCAAATCCATCTATTTTCGAATAGTAACAATATGCATTCCAATATTATAAATCCATTGGTTCCAGACATTTTATATTCTAAGAATTATAACAGCTGCAATTATTCTCTATACAAGGTGTTACTTACAAATGATAAGTAAACACTTATTATTATCTTCATCACTAATTACCACATCTTGATCTAGTATTAATTTCAATCATTAAATATAAATACCTTCACTATAAAACCCAAAACCCTAAGATTTTGCAGACTTTAGATTCTAAACATTCTTTTAAGTATACAGTTCAATCAATTTCATATCAAGCCATTCATGGAAAAGACAGTTAAGATTTCTGAAGTTATAGCAAACATGGTATCCAAACCCTAAACATCATTTTATTTAACCTTATTATCTATTATTTCATGTTAAGAATATCAACAAGGCACTTAACATCACTTAACAGAAGACATGATATTTTTATCGTTATCTATCAAACCCTAACAAGAAACATAAACAGTGTCGAACCCATTAGAGACACAAGTTAAGGCCCAGTTCTCGAGTTCGAATTCTCAGTACTTTCAGGATTACCAATGAAACCTACAGGGTAGGGTTTCGTTCGTTGAACAAGATCGAACCCTGTGGCGATTATCCATTGCAAAACATATGATAGACCAAATTTTACAGCATCATTATTTCAAACTTGAATTCCAAAATGATACGAAGTACAAGATCTACCTACCAACAGATATGCAACCCACTACTCTCGACCAGAGACAACTATTGTTGTTCTAAACCAAATCAACAATTCATACAAATAATTTCTCAAACCATTATTTAAACAAAATTTCAACATTTCAATACAAGACGAGCCATAGTCTTACAGAAGCAAGTGAACCCTCAGCTCTTGATTTCATGTTCAACAGTGTAATAAACTTTCAACAAAGTTTACATTGAAGACCTTTCAAGGTTCCAAATTTACACAGGGTCTTTCCCTTAACAACTAGAAGCACAAAACTAAGTTCAAGACGACGCAACAAATCATTACAGATCCGAATAACAACTTAAAAACTGAGGGTTTATCCTCTTACAGTATAGTTCAAAATAAAACTTAAACTCGACCATTACTCCGAACAGGGTCGTATTTTCCAAATCTCGTCATACTGTAATGACCAACTAAACCATACCAAAGGTACCTACGAGGTTTCAAGAACCACCGAGGCTTACCAGGGAGTTGCTGCAGCATCCTCATTCCAAGTGTTGCTCAAAGAAACCCTCTGACGAAGTAGTACCTGGCAGTTACAATTTGAAAAGGTTAAAAACAAGAAAAACGTAGGTATAAATTAAGTATTACAATGTTACTGTCACTATCATTGAAAACTTACCATTAGTGTTGAAGCTCCTGGACTTAGACACCCCACACCACTAAAATGACAAAGCCTGATAGCAGTTGCAGCAAATACGAATTCAAACTCAGAAGACCATTTTATGAATAGGAGAATCGAACTCCAGTTCGACTTGCACTCAAACAAACTGATAGAAGAACCTCCCCACAAATACAATGGTTGTATCGTGGTTCTATTTCACAAGATTATAAGCCTGTATCATATAAAATATCTCTCACAGGTCTAAGGTTCGAAATCGAGGAAGGATTTGTCCTAACAGTAAAACTCAAAACCCTACATTGCAACAGCACTATCGACTCTTCAAACCTTACCACTAAATGCAAAATGAAGACCAGGAAAGCAATTCTTGTTACTTATCAATGAAAGACTAGCATTTCTTTCCAATCCCTAGATCATGTAGAGATCAATGGTGGATTAGCTTCCAGTCGGGCACATTGAGATTCGAGAGATCATTGCAATCAATACACATTGATTATTGCATCTACCAAGTCGCCAAATCAGCAAACCAAGGGCTAGTGCATGGAACAGCTCAGCATCGTTTGGTGCATTGTTGTAAACTCTATCACGTGAAGACCATCCAGCTACGCATCCACTTCACATAACAGATAGGTGACATTAATGCTAAGACAAGGATTCGACAGTTTGAAAGCATACCAAGTACCGAGCTTTAATACCCTGTCAAAATCGTGATCATTGCAATGTTAGATCCATAGTTCACATTCTATAATAGTTACTAAGGTTTATTTTAGGCATCGTGACAATAGTAATATATGCCAATGTATGTGCATGAATGCATAGTCACTATAGATTGTATATATTCCATTTCTATAGCTTATGTATAGTCATATAGGGTAAAGTTTATATATTTCATACATTAGCCATGTATTGCTAAATCAATAGATAAATGGAGACTATAGGTATAGTTTAAGATTCTGTTAATGCACAATATAATGTTAGTTCATAACATAAGCACTATATTCACTATATATTTCATATATTCGCTATGTATTGTTAATCAATCGATAAATGTGAGATTTTAGGAAAGTCTAAAGTTCTGTTGGTGCACAATATAATGTTAGTTAATAGCATAAGCACTATATTCACAAGATTTCAAGTAATGTGACAAATGGATAAAAGTATCACCACTTGATGTTAATGATAATAGTCATATTAGGATGGTTTTTCATGGATGATAATTATAGCAATGTAAAAGACGACGTGATTATAATAACACTAAAAATTTTGTAAGCTAACACGTAAATGAGAATTTGAACCAAAATATCCATACCTCCAGTAACTTGTTTTGCAAGGAAGTACTTAGTATTTTTCATATTACATTGACGATGAATTGAAAGACACATGTACTCTTAACTCATGTTTGTCGTAAAATTTCTTACCCTTTTTCTGCACATGGAAACAGGATGCAAATGCCTTAGCTAAACGTAGCTAAGTAAACCTCAGGGTACCTCGTATGACCCCTTCGTCATCATACAAAACAAACTATCAGCACATTACCAAGAAAATTATAATAAAACAAACCTTTGTACAGCATATAGTTACATTTAGAACTTAAGTGGATCTAAAGATTGTATTCTTGTGTTATAATCATAAAATGTCCTTTTTTAAAGAGATTAGCATCCATTTAGTCTGCAATAGCATTTACAACTAACATCATATGTTGTTTTGAGAAATTCGATGTGTGTTCGTTATTAATTATCCTAGTTAAGAGATTTAACCATTTATATATGTTCCGCATTAGCAAATTCAATAATTATTACTATTTTTAAAAATTTAAATTTTTCGGTATTTTACGGATTTTTACATGTGGTATCAGAGCTCACGTTCGAACTCTAGGCCCAAAAAGGTCCAAAGAACACACAACATAAAATTTTATTACAGCAGAAATCTTACTAATTCAAATTTTAAACTATTTGTGTTATACAGAAATTGTTTTCAAGCTACAGGTATGGAAGGATCAGCTAAACATATGGATGAAATATTTCGACCCAACAGTCATAGCATGGGACAACATTATGAAGGAGAATTCCATGGGGAATTAAATGACAATTCATCAGAATTGTTACATGCATTTCAAGAGTTAAAAGTAGAAATCATATCTGTAAAACAGGACAATGAAAGAATTCTGAAAGCACAAGAGGAACTTAACCAAGTACTGTTCGATCAATGCCCAACTGATGAACAGGATAGAGGGATTGAAAATACCTCCAAGATTGAAGACTTACCTCATTGAGACAGGGGTAAGAAAATGAAAACTGATGATACGAACAGCATTTCAACATCATCAGAAGCTACCAATTAAAAACGTAAAAAGAAACGTAATTATTCAAGTGATAGCAGCGAAGGAGATTACAAACCCAAAAGAAAAAGTCACAAACAGTATGAACAGATTTCTGGGGAGTTCAAGAAAATCAAACCCCCAACCTTCAATGGTGAAACTAAGAAAGGAGAGACAACATAAGCATGGCTTTCCGGCATGAAGAAGTACTTCCAAATTTATGATTATTCCGAATCATTGAAGGCAAACATGGCAATATACAACTTGATTTGGAAGGTAGATATTTGGTGGCAGGACATCAAAAGAGTGAAGGGCATCAAAGACAAGGATGTGAATTGGAGCACTTTTAGAAGGTACTTGAAGAAGAAGTTCTTATTGTTGATGTATTTGTAACTTTGGAATGTATTTTATATATGTATGTTTGTATTCCTATAGAGATGTTATTATTCCTCTATACGGAAGTGTCATCATTTATATTGTAAGTGTCGTAACTTATACTTGATCGGTTATTAGACCACCTTGTTGGGGTCGGCCCTGTATAAGTCATGTGGGTTAAAGGGTTATTAGACCACCCCATTGGAGGGTTGGCCCTATCAACAGTATGTTATGTGGTTAAGTTAAGGCCGACCTAGTAAAGGTTATTAGGCAAGTCAAGTCAAGTATAAATAAAGTGGAGAAGGCACTCTATTTGATCATTCACTTCTCACTCACACACTCATTGGAGAGTGGCGCACTAGTGGAGGAGGAGAATCTGCTGCTAGGAGGACTATCTCTTGTACTTGGGTTGTATCATTGCTCTATTTATTTATGAGGAAGTTGCGGTGTTTTTCACCTTCTTGGTTTTCCCCGGTGAAACTCTGTGTCTCTTGTGTGCTTGCATTATTGTGTCCATGATTGATATGATGTAGATATGATGTAGATATGATGTACATGTTACTCTCTCAGTTAAGATCCTAGATCAGATTGAAATTTCTGAAAAAATAACATGGTATTAGAGCTAGCCTGAAAGAAGGCATGGTATGGCATTTATGACACTTGTTGCACTTGCGAAGCTAGGGCTTGATATAGCAAAAACTAGTCATCGTAGAACTTTCGCTATAAATTCATTTTGGAGAGGTTTCAGGATCTGAAAATATTACAGCTTGAAGATAAGATCCCCATGTACCTTGTTTCCAAAGGAGAGCCTCTAATTCGTTGTAATTTCAGATTTATGATCTGTACAATATAGGGTTTTTGCCTCTTCCAGATCTTAGTCATAAACAGGTGACCTAGGAAAAAAGGTCACAACTTGGGCTAGGAAGCTCCAAATGAAATTTTGTAAAAATTTGCAGGTAGGGCACGGACTTTACTTTCACAGGTATGATTTTCAGAGGCTGAAATTGAACCAGTGACACGTGGAACTCCGTACAAGTTCGCTCTCATGTTTTATCCCATAAACAGGTCACGTTGCGACACTTGGCATAACTCTCTCTCAGAGAATCCATTTGAGGTCAGACCTATGGGGTTGGAAAGACAACAGGTCAGGATACCACAAGAAAACGTTTCAGACCCTATAGATCTGAAATTTTAGATTTACACTAGAAACAATCAGGTGCATATTTCTGTGAAAATAGAATTGGATTTTGAGCACCTTCATTCATGGCTCTGGGAATTTAGGGTTTCGGAGAAAGTTGGAATTTTTGTATTTGGAGACCACGGCTGGATTCTCCTCATCAAAATCAAAATTTAGAGACCAAGATCAATTTTTTTGGTTGGGCGGAAGGCCGGGCTTGGTCAAACCCTAGTTTGGGACTTTGATCAGAAAGGTGAAAAATTAGGGCTTCTGCAAAAATGAGAATTTTTGAAATCTGTGACCATAGCTGGAATCTCCTTGGAAAAATCGAAGTTTAGAGATTTGGATCAAACTATTTGGTTGGGTGAAGCTCCGGGAAACTCAAACCCTAATTCAAGGTCCTCCCTAGTGAATCCAGAAGATTGAAAAACAAATTTGAGGGGTGAAACTTTGCAGTTTTCAAATTCTGAGTATACCAGGTTGATCAGCTCATCAAGGCGCATCTTTCTATCATTTCAGAAGTTTGAAATTTTAGGGTTTCCCTGACAAACCCTAATCCAGATCCAGATCCAGTTTCTGCAAATCAAGTGGATTGGGTTAATCCTAGAAGAGAATGGATTGGTCACCTGCATGAGTGAAGAAGTTCCTGTTTCAGAGGGAGATGAGGCTAAGACCTTACATAAGAATATTTCAAGCAATCTCAACATGTATGAATTATCTAGGTATGTTTCAAGATATGTTCATGATTAAGTTTATAGTATGTTTGTCTTCATTAAGGTTAGTACAATCTTGATTAACTTTAGACTTGTCGTATCACCTTAATAAAATTATGAATGCAGATATTCATTGATTAGGGTTTTTACACTTATGATTGTACTAATGCATTGTGGTGTTGTATGAGGATGATGTTGTTCGCTAATATGAAAGGTACATCTAGAAAGACAAATCAAGTTCTAGATCAAGAACATATGGCCATGGTGACATGAAGACAAAGATTCATCCATTGTCATGGATAACATAGAAGCTCTAGTTACGAGGTATGTATAATTTGGTTCTACAATGCTTAACCTATGAGATATGCAGGTTACTAGCACAATTCATTGAATAGAACAAGAAGACATTGCTAGACATAAATAGCAAATATGATAACTAGGTATGTTTTTCCTATATCAAGTTAGATTCCTACCTTGTGTTAGGATCTTATATTGTTGTATGGTTGATAATGACTATTCATGAAGTTAGAAATGTAAGTAATCAAGGGTTTATGCATATTATGTCTCTTACCTTGATTGATGATATGACTAACTAGAAAAGTCCTTTGGTCAAATAAGAATATGCAAAAGAAGTATTCCCTGAAACCTTGAATACTAATGTTTATTATCTGTGTTTGAAATGATCATGACTATACATGTTTAAAATTATTGTGTTTTGATAG
This sequence comes from Larix kaempferi, assembly GCA_027924585.1. Lineage (NCBI taxonomy): Eukaryota > Viridiplantae > Streptophyta > Pinopsida > Pinales > Pinaceae > Larix > Larix kaempferi. The sequence goes on along the minus strand of BSBM01000289.1, from coordinate 8,553,059 downwards.
TGTTGAGATTATACTAATGAATGTATGTATGAGACCTCAAGGATAACACAATGATGATACTAGTAAGTATGCATAAGTGATCGAGGATGGATATAAGTTCAAGGACAGGTAATCCAGGAAGCAAAGATCAAGAGGGAGCACACTCCAGTAGTTCCTGCAAGGAAGCAAATATTGAGAGGGAGTCCACCCTACAAACCAAACAAAGATAAGTATTTGAATTGTCATTTCTTGCATATTTGTTTTTTTAAATAATATTGTTCAATGATATATATGCTTATGTTCCTAGACTTAGGGTGTGCATTATGCATATTAGAATAATTGCATTAATGAACAGTATACTACTAATATGCATATGGGTAAGTGGCCTATGGCACTGTACAACATTCCATTGCTACTTATCTAGAATGAAACCTCTTTACTGACATGTTGGGATTTGTGCACACTCTTAACAATGTTCTGGTAGAGATTGGAATGTATCTAGAAAGTTACAGTATATGGATAAATGTTGTTATATTGAAGCAATGGCTAAGATAATTGCATAACTGTATGACATAGTTATTTATGTGTAATAATTTGTTCTGAAAACTATGAGATATTTCTAATCATGAAATTTAACTTGTTTTGTAGGAAAGATCATATACCATCACCTACAAAAGATGGACTACAACATTTGTTCAGCAAAAAAGTTATCTATTGAAGATATTGAAGATATTGAAGTTCCCAGGATTTGAGAAGAATGCCATGATCGAGGAGTACCAATCGATCATGAAGAATGATGTTTGGGATGCAGTCCCAAGACCTGAAGGAAATTTTGTTGTGACTTCCAAGTGGATCTATAAGATCAAGCATGCTGCAAATGGTAGCATAGAAAAATACAAAGCGAGGATTGTAGCTCGTGACTTCTTTCAGAAAGAGGGGATAGACTATGAAGAGACTTTGCTCCTATAGCCAGATACACTTCCATTAGATCAGTACTTGCTCTGGCTGCAGTGATGAAATGGAAGATACACCAGATGGATGTCAAGACAACTTTCTTGAATGGTGTAGTCGAGGAGGAAGTGTATGTGGTGCAGCCACTTGGTTTTGAGACACATGACAGAGAGTCATATGTGTGCAGGTTGAAGAAAGCCTTGTATGTCTTGAAGCAAGCTCCTGGGACTTGGTATGGTAGGATAGACAGCTTTCTATCCAGTTTGGGCATTACTAAGAGTAAAGAGGATTCCAACCTTTACTACAAGGTTGAGGAAGGGAATCCAGTGATACTACTTTTTTATATGGATGACTTGTTTGTCAGAGGTGAGGATAGTTTGATTGCCGATACCAAGAGGAAGCTTGCTGCCAAGTTCGAGATGAAGGACTTGGGGATGATGCACTATTTTCTAGGCATGGAGGTGTGGCAGAGTACAGATGGAATCTTCCTTGGACAAGGGAAGTATGCAGTAGAGATCCTGAAGAGGTTCGGGATGATGGACTGCAAGGCCATGGCCACACCTATGGCATCGAATCTGAAGCTTCTGTGTGATGCTTCATCTGAGCCGGTTGATGTCATGATGTATCGTCATATGATTGGGTCCTTGATGTACCTGACGGATATGAGACTCGATATTTGCTTTACGGTGAACACATTGAGCCAGTTCTTGACGGATCCGAGAAGTGTTCACCTGGTTGCTGTAAAGCATATTCTGAGGTACCTGAAGGGTATAGTTGATTATGGGCTCAAGTATGATGCGAATCAAAAGTTTAACCTGTAGGGTTATGTTGATTCAGAATGGGCAGGCAGTGCTGCAGATAGGAAGAGCACTTCTGGGTGCTACTTCAGTATGAGATCAAGTGTGATCTCTTGGTTTAGCAGGAAGCAGTCATGTGTAGCACTGAGTACAGCTGAAGTAGAGTATGTTGCAGCTTGTTCGGCTAGTTGTGAGGCAGTATGGCTTCAGAAGCTACTGTCTGAGCTATTTGATCTCCCGTTGGAGGCTACTGGTATCTTTTGTGACAACAAGAGTTGTGTGAAGCTGTCTGAGAACCCGTTGTTCCACGATAGGTCAAAGCACATTGAGATCAAATATCACTATACCAGGGATATGGTGCAAAGAGGAGCAGTGAAGCTCCTGTATGTTGTGATGGATGAGCAGGTTGCATATGTGTTGACTAAGACACTAGCCAGAGTGAAGTTCGAGTACTTCAGAGAGAGGCTTGGTGTTCTTCAAATTGATGACACTTCGAGGAAGAAGTGATGGACACATTTGTAGGATCCATTCCGAGCATGATGAGAGGAGTATCCTTCCATGGCTGTGGATGTAAGCGTTGTGTGATGAGCATTATGACGATGCTCCAGTTACTACTCTGTATGCATCATGTTGGATGCTTTGTATGATCTTTTGGATCACATATATGTATATGCATCATGTTGGATGTTGGATATGATCAGTTGGATCATGTATATGTATATGCGTCATGTTGGATGCTTGTGATGATCAATTGGATCATGTATTTATATATGTATCAGGTGGATACATTATATGATCAGGATGGTCATGGATGATGAGCTTCAGGATGTTGCTCCAGATGATATGTATCAAATATTCATCAGGTGGATGCATTGTATGATCAGGATGATCATGGATGATGAGCTTCAGGATGTTGCTCCAGATGATATGTATCATACATGCATCAGGTGGATGCATTGTATGATTAGGATGATCATGGATGATGAGCTTCAGGATGTTTCTCCAGATGATATGCATCAGGATGATGCTATGATGATGATCAGGTTGATCATGTGATTATATACATCAGGATGATACTCTATGGACGTGGACAAGTTGTGTAGATAATCATATAATATGGCCCTAGGAGGTTTGCAGATACTCTTTCGAGGTTTTTCCTATGGCATATAATATGGCCCTGTGATATCTGGCAAATGCTCTTTCGAGGTTTTGCTTGGTAGGACATATAATATGGCCCTAGGAGATCCGATAGGTTAGGTTATGTTCCCATAATAAGTTCTGGGATGCTCTTGCGAGGTTTTGTCCTATGGCATATAATATGTCCCTAAGAGATCCGATAGGTTGGGTTGTGTGCCCGTAATAAGTCCTGGGATGCTCTTGTGAGGTTTTTTCCTATGGCATATAATATGTCCCTAGGAGATCCGATAGGTTGGGCTATGTGCCCATAATAAGTCCTGGGATGCTCTTGCGAGGTTTTTCCATGACCACATGTAATATGGCTCTAGGAGATCCGATAGGTTGGGCTGCGTGCCCATAATAAGTCCTGGGATGCTCTTGCAAGGTTTTGTGGTAACCACATGTAATATGTGCCTAGGAGATCTGATAGGTAGAGCTGTGTGCTCGTAACATCCTGGGATGCTCTTGCAATTTTTTGTGGTGAGGTCACATATAATATGTCCCTAGGAGATCCGACAGGTAGAGCTGTGTGCTCGTAACAGCCTGGGATGCTCTTGCGAGGTTTTGTGACGCACGTAATAAGTCCTGAGGATTCCATAGTATGGCCAGTGATGAAGACTTGTAGGTGGTGGGCCTACATCCAGTATGAAAAAGGACTGGATCTGTAGAACTTCCTATGACGAGTAGATTTAGAGATTGATTGAGATAGCAGCAGCCGTGACGATGATTCGATGACGATGATCCAGTGACAATGATCCAGAGAAGAAGACTTGTGCTAGCAGATCTGTGTCGAGAAATACCTTCCTAGTTAAGAGGGAGTGTTGATGTATTTGTAACTTCAGAATGTATTTCATATATGTATATTGTATTCCTATAGAGATGTTATTATTCCTCTATACGGAAGTGTTTGTATTCCTATAGAGATGTTATTATTCCTTTATACGGAAGTGTTGTCATTTATATTGTAAGTGTCGTAACTTATACTTGATGGGTTATTAAACCACCTTGTTGGGGTCGGCCCTGTATAATTCATGTGGGTTAAAGGGTTAGTAGACCACCCTATTGGGGGGTCGGCCCTGTCAACAGTATGTTATGTGGTTAAGTTAAGGCCAACCTAGTAAAGGTTATTAGGCAATTCAAGTCAAGTATAAATAGAGTGCGGGAGGCACTCTATTTGATCATTCACTTCTCACTCACACACTCATTGGAGAGTGGCGCACTAGTGGAGGAGGAGAAGTTGCTACTAGGAGGACTATCTCTTGTACTTGGGTTGTATCATTGCTCTATCTATCTCTGAGGAAGTTGCGGGGTTTTTCACCTTCTTGGTTTTCCCCGGTGAAACTCTGTGTCTCTTGTGTGCTTGCATTATTGTGTCCATGATTGATATGCTGTAGATATGATGTAGATATGTTGTACATGTTATTCTCTTAGTTAAGATCCTAGATCAGATTGAAATTTTTGAAAAACTAACACTTATCTGAACAATACTATGAAGAAAAATCCAAGCAATTTTATGATTTAAAGATGGGTACTATGAACATGAAAGAGATGAACAATAATTTTCTAAATTTGTTGAGGTATGCGCCATATCTCATGGAAGAAAAATCAAAGATTCAAAGATACATGAGTTGTCTACCTTTCAACATCAAGAACATAATAGAGTATGACAATCCAAAGACCTTAGAAGAGGCCATGAGTAAAGCAACTTTCTGTTATGACACTAATCGAAAAAGAGAAAGAAGATCTGTTGCAGATATTTCTCCCTACGGATAAAGAGAAATTCTCTTAGGATAAAGTAGATTAAGCTAGCTCTAAGATAAGACAAAAATGAAACAAATGTAATCTTGGATCCTGGATTAAACTAGTATTTCATAGATTTTACATTAAGGGGAAAGAGAGAAAGTAACTCACCTCCACTCTCAGCGTTTGTCCTGCTTGTAGTTTTGATCCCAAAGTCTTCGCGATAGACCTATACAGACCAAACAATATACAAGCACATGCAATCTTCCAATGTCTTTGAATTACAAGTTAAATTCCAAATCTATATAGCTATAATTCATGAAACTGAAACATAATCAATACACACGAATTAGGAAACAAGGCAAGTTATATTATTAAGAAGCTTGAAAAGTGCTTACAAAGGTTGCTTGATGTCCAAGCCAATCCTCCAGCTCCAAATGCTTCCACCTCTAGCTATCTCCACAAAAGGCTTATGATCATAGGTTTGATGCCCCAAAATTCCTCCCTTTGGCTCATAGAAGGCCTCTCTCTTATAGCATGTGGGAATGTTAACCAACAAGAGAGAAGTGTGGATCTATGGAGTGTTTAGTGGATCAGGCCAGCTAAACAGAGAGGGAGTTAGGATCGAATCAAAGGCAGCAATCCCAACAAAATCTCTCGAAGGTTGAGATCCCAAAGTTCATGGAAAAAAGGCTATAACTGGACTACTGTACCCCTAAGCCTGAGCAAAACACGGTAGTACTGCGCCCTAGAGGAGGAGAAACACGCAGTAGTACGGACTACCACGCCTCAGTAGATGTGCAGGGTGCGGTAGTACTTGTAAACAGGACCGAGTGGGGTTGAATGATGGCAAAAAAAGGTTTGTCTTCAGTGTTCAGTCAATGGACTTCTATTATGGTTGTTTATCAGTAGGAGGAAGTGTCGTTTATGCCATTTGGTGCAAAGATGCGACACTAGGTCATCAAGTGTAATATTGAGGTATAACAGATGCCCCCTAAAGTGTGAGGTCAGAAGAGACTGATGGCCAAAAGACTTTACAAATACTGTACGGAGATAGCATCGAGGGGAGAAACAAGGAGCTGAAACAAAAACAAAGTGTCAGATATACCACCGAGGCGGGCATTCCCATGCTCGGAAACAATTGACTCAAAGCATGGTTGTTGATCAATACATTGCAGATCCATGAGTACTGATATGATATAAACTGTAGACAAATCATGGCTACTGTGAACAAGCATAGATCCATGAGACAGTAATGACACAGCCATGACCAATACATAAGTGGATCTGTGTAACAATACAAATGAAATCTCCATCGCAACCTAGACGTAATCAAAACACAAAAAGGCCTCCAGGGTCTTCTACTCGATCATAAATGATACGAATCTAGCCATGTGATTACAAGGTGTTGAAATCAAACATGGTAGAAACCATTTGATTACCATTCAATGATGTGAACCATTAAAAAATGCAAGGGAAATCACCAATGATGATGATGATCCCCGCGGTATCTATAGTACATCTCAACGAAATGCGAATAAAGGAGTTGATGTCAAGCATCCGAGAGAGCATTCGATCAGAGGTCAATGATGAAAACCTACTGTTGAATACGAGGAAACTTTCCATTGAGGCATGCAGGTACCAAGGTACTAGTGGTTGACTCCTAAGCCTAATTCCTGGATAGTGATTTGGCGTCAACAGGAATAGACTCGTCGAAGGTGGGCCATGATGATTCCCACATAATCGACATGAAATCGAAACGAGAGATAGTGTGAAACAATGGAAAATGGAACATGTACTAACACAGCGGAAATATTGACACAACAGATGACTTGGAATAATGCAAACCCTTTGAACATATAATGGCATGAAGCAGAACCTGGCAGCAGGGATTATTGATAGCAGAGGAAAGACACAGGACAAGTAGACTCGTGGCCAGAGAGACAACTCGAGATGATGACCATAACTCAGCAGGAATAAATAGATACCCAAAAGTAGACAAGGGACAGATGCATGCCATGTTCAAAGGTGACAACTGACAAGCTTCCAATAAAATAAACTTGACTCATTTCCCAATTTCCCCCGACATGATGGACGAGTACCTCTTTGTTGTTTTATGAGTTGAGGAGGATAACAAATGCTCGATTTAGCTTATCTCATAGATGAGTCTGATCTCACATGTTTTACGAACCTGAGAAAGGAGGGGTTCGTCCCAAAGTGGGCCCTTCGATGTTAAGTTTTAACGAGTCCAAGGAAGGAAAACTCGACATTTTTTCACATTTAGAGAGCCTGAAAAACTTAAAGAAGGCTCCAAGATGTACTTTTTCATAAATTTAGTGCCTCAGTCCCGAAAAAGTGTAAAACAATTCCCAAGAGAACTCTCCCAGTCAAAAGTTAACTGAGGTATTCCTTTCTCGTAAATAGTCTAGATGGGTTGAAAAAGGGGTAACCTATCACCGAATAGATGACCTTTCAAATAATTTTACAAGTGTGAAAGAGACAAGTGCACTTGGCAATCTTTTCGAAACAAGGGAGTCTGAAAAGAGCTTAAAGAGAACTCCGATGGTCTTTTTCATAAATTTAAATCATTTTGGCCCGAAAAAGAATAAAATAAAACCGAAATAATACTTTCCTCATCGTTTTACGAGCACGAGTAAAGTCAACTAAGCTCGACACCATTTTCTTGGTTTGACAAGCGTGACACGGGTGTGGAAGGCACTTGGAATCTTTTTCAAGTTTTAATCCAGAGCACGAAAAAGATAAAGTTGGCTCTAATGAAGGTCAATAAGTGGGAAAACGCCAGTATGAACGGCTTAGGAAGATCCTGTCAAAGAAGACTTGTGAAACCTTGAAAAGACATTAGTAATGTGAAAAAGAGTTTTAACCTAAAAAGATAAAATAACGAGGAAAAATAAATATGTGACTTATATAAGCAAGGAGTAAAAATGAAAAGTTACCATTTCACCTTGGCTATTTTGCTCATAGAGGAATTTCATCCATTGAAGGGAAAAACTTCAAGTGTCCATATCTGGAGATCTGAGGCATCATTTCGACATCCATCTGCACCAGGTAAGATTTTTCAAGCTTCTCTTTCAATTCGTGACTTCAAATTTTGATTTTCAGTTAAAATTTTCCAGTTTTTGAGGAAGTCCTATGGGGCTTTTTTCGCCTCTGTAACTACCACGGATTCTCCATGTCGGGAGGTGCGGTAGTACCGCTCTATATAGCCACACGGGGGTGTGGTAGTGTTCCTGTACCGCCATCCCAGCTGGAGCTCAGGCGCGGTAGTGACGAAAAGAGGGGAAAATTAAATTGGTTTTCTTCATTTTTAGACTGAGATCAAGCTACCATTTTGCTCATGAACGTTTATTTTGATATTTTGCAGGAGTTTATACTTCATTTGAGGAAAAATAGTTGGGTGGAAAGAGAGGGAGCATGAAAATGATGATTTGTTGGTTGAAAATGATCAAAATACTCTAAGTGCACTGCGGAACTGTGGGTTATTAAAATTCTTCAAGACCAAAGGTATCTACTAGCAACCCAAACTTCTCACTCACATCATACAAATGTGGGACCCCAACATTCAAGCTTTTTGAGTTGCAGAGCATACCCTCGAGATTGAGCTTGAGGATATCTATTTTCTCACTGGCCTCTCAAAGAGAGGGGCCTGAGTGAACTTAGCAGGGTTCAGGGCTTCGGAAACGAGCACCGATGTCTTGATCGCTCGTTACTGTCGTCAAGGTTCTGGGAAGAAAAGCGGGAAAGTGGTCATTAAAGATGTTCTATAGATTCCAATGAGAACTGTGTTGTTTACCATCACCTAAGCGGCAGGTAGTACAAGTCCTCATCAGGCATATCGCACACAAATGAATCTTGTCGTCGAGTGTTTAGCACCAACATTGTTCAACTAGTGTGAAGGGGTACTATCCAACCTCAAGGAGCAAATAACCAAGTGTAGGAATGGAGAGAACCGCCAGTTTGGTTATGGGAGCATTTTGGTCACCTTTTTTTTAGAGAGGGTGCCGATGTTGCGTCCGCGGGTGACAATGCCTATCCTCCCTGTCACCGAACCGAGGATGGGTCAATGGAGTGAGTATGCAGGGTGACTCGGGGGGGCACAACGTTTTGCCTTTGGCGAGGAATTCTTCTCATGGCTCAAGGAGCAGATCGTGATGATCAAGGAATACCCCTATGCAAGGGTGGACTTCCGCGAGGATATTGACTTGGCATTGCCTGACGACGAGGATTGGGATGAATCAGGTATGACCTTCACTAATATATTTTCAATTTTTTTTTTAAATATGTAATTTTTATTTTTTTTGGAATGTGTGAAAAGACCTAATGTATGTACATGTGCATGTTGCAGATTGTGGACCAAAGAGACCCGCAGGCTACTCGTTGTTACGCCGAAGCGAGGTCAAGTACCGGGTTGCTTCGGAGGAGGAAGAAGAAGAGGAAGAAGCAGGAGGGGTGCATGATATAGAGCAGAACCTACAGGGTTGGACTTTCGGAGTCCCAACTATGAGGATGGATAATGTTCCCCTCCATCTCTAGCGGCACAATGTGGACATGCCTAGACATATTGGCCTACTCCTCCATAGGGTGGCTAGGGATATAATTTGCTACCATCAGCAGCGTAAGGAATCTAAGGAGGCTAGTGATAGATATCCTAGATCTCCTTAGACATTAGTATTTTATCTTTTTTGCGGCATGTACGCAATATGTAGGCTCGAGAGCCAATTTTTGTATGGGATTGGATCCCAAATTTTGTCTTTAAACACAAACTTTATGTATTCAGAAAAACAATTTTATATGACCTATTTCTATGACTTATCTATTTACAATGACCTGCGTGTTTATTTTATGATGCATTTTTTTATGTATGGGCTAGATGCCAATCCATAATGTAGTTAGCTAATGAGTCAGCTACAAAATTGAATTCTCTTGGTATGTGTTGATATGAAATATGATTAAAAGATCGTTCCAAGAGGCGTACCCTTCGAAATAAGTGAAACAAAATAGGATCGCGGATAGAATAGATGCAGTTCAAATGGGACACCACGAGTTGGGAGTCTAGAAAGACTGACAAGGAGTCAATTCCAAGGGAAGTAACCTCGGTTAAGAGTCCAATGACTGCATGGTACTCTGCAATATTGTTGGTTGTGGGGCCCAAGCAAGTGCCTCCTGAAGATACTAACTCGCCCGTAGGATAATAGATTACCCAAGCTGCGGAAGCGAGATTCCAGGTGTGTCGGCTTGCACCATCAACAAATCCGTAGTAGGCAGACATCTGCGCATAGAAGCACAAGTCGAGGTAAATAGGGATACATGAGATAAGATCCATGCATGCACACACAAAAGAATAAAACGAAAACAAACTAAGTACATTATGTACAACAAATGTATCGCGCAGGATAAACCTATGCATAGAAGCATTTAAGGTACAACCCATTGCGGGGTCGTTCCAACGGTGTGCCGTCATAGTCGACAAGTTCATAGGCTCCTTTCTCCAATACACGTTTTACAATGAAGGAGCCGAACCACATAGACTCTAGCTTTCCTTTTCCAAGTTTGTCATGCATCTAGTCATATGTGAGTACGAGGTCACCTTCATTGAAAATCCGAGGTTGAACGAATTTTTCGTACTGTGCTTTGACACGTTTTTATGGGCTTCATTGGCTAAAGCAGCGTCTCGATGGGTTTCATCTAGCTTGGCTAGGTATAAAAACCGTTCCTCTTCGGAAGTGGTATTGAGAAGTAGCTATATGGCTATCTTGAGTGACAGGATTTCACATTTAATTGGTAAAATGGCTTCCAGGCCATACACCAGTTGAAATGGTGTGAACCTGGTAGCACTTTTCACTGAGGTTCGGTATGCCCATAACCCCGAAAAGAGAGCTGAGTGACAATTGGACTTATGGGTACCCACAATGCGTTGAATCATGCGTTTCAAAACCTTGTTGATGGCTTCGACTTGGCCATTGGCCTATGGGTAGTATGGGGTTGAGTTTTCATGACGAAAAACCCAACTTGGCGCTCAATTCTTCAATCATATGGTTCCCGAAGTGGGAGCCATGATCGGTCACGATGGATTGTGGGACTTCGAACCTAGCTATGATGTGATTAAATATGAAATGTGCAGTTGTTTTACCGTCCTCAGCATAAGTAGGCATCGCTTTAGCCCATTTTGTGAAATAATCCACAGCTACTATGACATAGTTATGCCCCCCGGCTGAAGTAGGCTTACAGTGCGTGAAATCTATACCCCATTTGGAAAAGGGGCCGACGGCAACAACAAGATGAAGTGGAGTGGGATACGAGCGTGTCTTACTGTGGAAGAATTGACAGGGTGGTCATTTCTTGACCGTTTCAATGCAGTCCTTGAAAATCGAGGACCAGAAATATCCCGCTCGTAGCATCTTCTAGGTCGCAGCCATCCCAGAGAGATGACCACCACATGATCCAGCGTGGCAGTCATTAAGAACGTGTTCAGCCTCGTCTAAAGTTAAACAACGTCGAATAACAGTATCAACACCATGACGGTAAAGGGTATCGTTAATTATAAGGTAGTACTTGGCGTGATGTCGGATATGTTGACGTTCATCACAGTTGAGGTCGGGACGACAATGTTGGGTTTGGATATATAGTAGAATATCCCCATACCATGGGTCGGACGTGCTGATGAGGAACAATGACTCATCGGGAAGAGAATCGATGGGCTCAGGTTCCTCAGTAGCACAGGGAAAATTACAAATCAACTCTGCAAAGACCAAAGATTTCTTGGATTTGGCTTTGGCAAATTCCAAGTCAAACTCTTATAGGATAACAATCCAATGGGAATATTTGCCCCCAAGCACTTGACGTGTGAGGATATAGTACATTGGATTGAAATCCGCTATGACAGTGGTCTAGCAGAGCAAAATGTAGTGACGGAACCTCTGGACAGGGAAGACTGTTGCCAGAGCCATCTTTTCAACATGTGAGTAATGAGTTTCGGAGTCAAGGAGACTCTTACTAAGATAATATACTACATGTTCTATGTCGTTGGTATCTTCTTGAACTAACACCATGCCAATGGTGGAAATCGAAGCTACGAGATATAGAATGTAATCCCGTGTGTAATTGGGGGGTTGAATCACAGGATCTTTAGTTAAGGCTTCCTTTAGATTATTAAAGGAGCGTTGGGCTTCGTCGTCCCAAAAGAAGGGGGTGTTCTTCTTTAGAAGCCTCATGTAGCCTTTTGTTATCTCAGAAAAATTGCATATGAAACGACATAGAAATTTTGCGTGGCCTTGCAAACATTGAAGTTCTGGTATGTTCATGGGGGAAGGCAGGGCTAAAATAGCTTCTACCTTCGCGAGGTCCAATTGTATACCGTCTTTGGAGATTATGAATCCCAAAATTTTTCCAGCTTCAACACAAAAGACACATTTATGCGGGTTCAAATGAATGTTGTAGCGATGGCACCTTGAAAAGACGGCGCCTAAGTGATCAGGATGATCTTCCTGAGTTTGAGAATGAGTGGGAAGGTCATCAAGATACGGTTCTGCAATATGTTTGATATCGTGAAATGCGTACGACATAGCCCGTTGGAAAGTTGCCCCAGCATTTTTTAGGCCAAGAGGTAACTTTCTATATTTAATGATTCCCCATGGGAAGATAAATGTTGTTTAATGTTGGTCTGCTGGGAGTATCTCGATCTGATTATAGACGGAAAAGCCATCCATAAATGAAAAGATGACACTCCCGGTGCAGTTATCGATGATCTGGTCGATGAATGGAGTTGGGTAGTTGTCCTTTGGACAAGCTTTGTTCAAGTCACGGTAACGATATTAGCGAGACGGGATAGATAAAACCAGCACACAAAAGTTTTTCGACTTCGGCTTTGATAGCGGCTGCCTTACGGGGGTGGATGGGTCAGAGTTTCTGTCGAACTGGTCGGGCACCAAAAAAAGTTGGAATCTCATGGACCACAATAGAAGGATCTATTCCTATCATCTCTTCATAACTCCAAGCAAAAATGTCGCGGAAAGTTTTAAAGTAGGAACTGTAGAACTCCATTTCGGTGGGAGTACATGCCTTTCCAATATGAATGTTTTCCACGACACCAGGCTTCACTGAAATGTCGATGGGAGTGGTCGCCATGAGACTGGCCAAGTTTCCTTCTGAAAATATTTCGTCAAATGCAGTGGGAAACTTGGTTTGAACCATTCCAAGTGACGTGTTGGGTTTAGTATCTGGCTCCACTGCCTGGATAGTGGGAAAAGAAGACTAATGATGGAAATCTCCCCAGGGTGGTTCATCACCGCACATAACCTCCATGATTGATTCATCAGTAGGAAAAATCAATGTGAGAGGATCGATAAGTGGTGAGGATGAACTAGCCTCAGACGAGAGTTGTGCCACTGTGTGATGGGTAGTAGGATCGACCCAATCGGTGGCTGACTAGATCGCCTCATATGCTGCGAGGTTCTTGTTTAACAGCATGGAGTTGTCGTAGTTTTCAATCTCGGTAGGACTCGGTATCACCCAAGAATCATTGAATGGGGTGATACTTGATGATATCATGTTGACAGGCTGTACGAGGGATCCGATCTCTGGGAAAACTCCAATAAGGGAGGAATCCTTCATAAGACCAACGCCAACGTCTTGGAAATGGTACCGGGGCTAATCCAATAATGGGACCGTGTTGGCAGAGTTCGAATGAGATCCTAGGATACAGTAATCTAACTGGTCTATGGTGACAATCTTCCCTTCATGAGGAAATTATACAAGTCGAAAGACAATAGATGCTATGGCGGTCATGGCGTAGAACCAATTCTGGCCAAGTAGAAGATTGTAATCTAATGGCGCATCTATGACTTCGATGCGTATAGATACTGTTTTTCCCCCCAGTTCAACACCAATCGCAGGAATGAGTTCGTAGGGATGAAAACCATGTCCGTCAAATTCTCTGAGAGTAGTAGGAGAAGTTGTGACTTCGGGTGAGCCTAAGGCTCTCCAACAATTCAAAGACATAATCAACATGGAAGCACCCTCGTCTAAGAAAATGCGATGGATGCTATTTCCACGGATTTTTGTATGAACCTGGAAGGCTAACTGATGGGAAAGTCAAGGTTTGACATACTCCAAGTTAAACATGATGGTGTTTTAAGTATCTGGGTCTACTGCCCCCAGTGCCGAAAGTAAGGTTTTGCACTGCGTAGGGCAGTGTTGGAGAACCTCGAGAGTCGACATGGTGCATGGTGCTTGAGCTAAGTCCTCAACAATGTTGTAATTTTGGGTAGCTTGCGCATTAGGATTGAATGTCACCTTTCAGATGGTTCCTTTAGGTGGGCGTAGCACTGTTTCTGTAGGCGGTTTCTCGATATGGAGATGACCGTTGGGGGAAGGTATGAGAGGAGGATCTTCAATAGGAGACTTGCCCTTGGCTATCTCTGGTTGTTTGTTTGAACTTTGGGGGTTATCGTATGTCTTCGAACAAGTGGTTATGTGAATCTCTTCATTACTCGTCATCAGGATTTCGCGATTTGCAGATGTCTCTTCGCAAGGTGGGTTGTTCAGATTTCCCCCTTGCACGAGATCATGGGAAACCATCTGCTATTGCTGCTGAGGGAAAGGATTGGTTAACATTGTCGAGCGGGAGGATCCTTTGACAAATTTATTGAATTTGTCCTTGCAGGGACAGTCACGTGTATAGTGATCCTCTTGGAAAATGAGGTAGGGAAACTTTGCTTTGCAACATGGTTTGGGGTCGTTGTGAGTGGGTTGTGGCTTGGGGTTCTCCTGTTGGTTAGAAGTTTTCTTGTATTTTCCACGATTGCTCTTCTTCTTTATTCTGGATGGTTGTGACGTAGATTGAATTGCGTTCACCTAAGAGGAGAGAGCAGTAGAAGTAGAAGCTTTTGGAACAGCCTGAGGTGGAGCGGGGGAAGCAGGAGCTTGCTGCCCCATCGATTTAGTGGCAAGCTGGGCCTTGACTAAACCAACAATGCTGTCGATAGGGGGTTCAGTGGAAGGCTTAGTTGGATCAGTAGTAATGCGGGTGGCATGGGGAAGAAGCTCGTGTAGAGTTCTGGATTGGGTATATACCAAATCCATGTACTAAGCAGAAGAAATGGCTTGTTCCTCTATGACCAGCCCTCGCATGGCAATATACCTGGCGATGGGAGGCAGAAATGACTTCGTGAACCAATCAACAAGTAACTGGTCCAGAATGGGTGCCTTGATTAACCTACGGTGTCGATGCCACTCATGGATATGGTTCGAGATATGCATAGAAGTGGTTTGACGTAGTGAGGTTAACAGTGATGTTCCAGTCTCGTACCGGATGGGGAGCTAGAAGTGAGTAAGAAACTGCATAGCCAAGGTATTAAAATTGTGAAAGGAGTGTTGAGGCAGCTCGATATACCATTTTGCTGCCATACCGGTAAGCATGCACTGGAAGAGCCGTAACCGAATGGAGTTGTCCATCAATGAGTTGGATGAACACCAAAGATGGAAGGTAATCACGTGGTTCTTAGGGTCTTCCCCGAGCTTGGCATCGAACTTAGGAATGTCCAATGGGAGTTTGGCTGGGATGGGTGGCCAATGAGGTTCATGCCATATAGGATCGTTGATGAGCCTCGACAAATCAGGTAAGTCTAGCGTGGCCAAGAAAGGAAGTTGACGATTGGGATGCGGGTATGAGTAGTAGGTGTACGGCGCAGGGATGCCTGAGGGGCCTTGCACAGCATACTGTTGCGTTTTGTACCCATACATGTTTCCCGCAAGGTACTGCTAGAATTTCTGGGGGTAGTAGACCAATTGGTTAACCGGTTATGTGTTCGAGGTTTTGGGATTTATTGTCTGACTGGGAATCACAATGGTAACCGGTTGTTGGACGTTCTCCTGGGTGGGGATGGTGGGTATCGTAACCTGGGGTTGTTGGGTCCCAAGAATGTTTCCCGCTCCTTGTTGGGGTATGGTTCCCTGGGGCTGTTGGGTCCCAGGAATGTTACCACTACCTTGAGTGGGTGGAGGATTTCCCATACCAGGGTTAGGGGGTGGCTGCAAGAATGGCGTCCATGGAATATGGGTTCCACCTCGATGAAGGGGTGGAGGTTGAAGGGATGGGTTCCATGGGGTAGTTGCGTCCAAAAGGTAGGGAAAACCGAAGTTTAAGTTGGGGGAAATGAGAGGTTTCCCCCCATATTGGTTCCAATTTCCGAACAATAAGTATTCCCCGCTCTGTTGGATTTGAGATCCCCAAGAAGGAAGCATGCCTAACGAGGGATGTTGAGGATGAGGTCTAGTTGGAATACCAACATAAGTTTGTCCGCTTCCAGGTGTATTCTACATGCCTAACTGAGTAGAATCTGCTAGCTGAGGGGGTTGTTGAATGGTGCCAGTGGGGGCGTTAATGAGTGGAAATCCTCCAAGTAAAGGGCCTTGTTGAGCCGGTGGGAAATATGGAGGGGTTGGTTGAATCGCCCTGCTTTGAATGGTACCGAGGGGTTTCCCTCCGGCAGGTGGATTGGATGGTCCTATGGGAGGGGGTTGGTGACTAGGAGCAGCGTTCCAAGAAATGGTTGTCCTCCTGTAGGCTTAGTTGATGGTCCACCAAGAGGGGGTTGGTTGTTGGGATTAGTGGTTCCAACAGTCGGTTTTCCACCTCCTGAAATGGTGTAGATGGTGGCCGAAGATGAACCTCCGGTCAACATGGATGATCCAGCGGTATGACTTGATGTTCTCCCGACACTAGAAAGGTGAGATAGTGTCGACTGGCCAATGGCGCCAAAGGTGCCGATTGGTGGAGGAGGTCTTCCATACATTACAAGCAGGAATGGAGAGAATATTGGGTTATCCCTCATAAGTGGTGGGTCCCTGGAAGATACGTCAAACATACTTGATGGTAACAAATGTGGGGAATTTAACCGAGGGGTATCAGGAGTCACATCCATAGGGTATTGAAAAGTAGGAGGATCGTCGAGGGCTTGGCCCGAATTTGTATCTCGTGTGGGGTTAAAAATGCGAGCTGATCCTAGTTCGGGATCCAGAAATACATGAGGTGAAGCAAAATCTGAAGGTCCAGATCCGTCAGCATAGGAGTGATGAAACCCTGTGCTAGACGGAACGTTGGGAGCTCGGTAGTTAGGAGGATGGGTAGCGGGGGGATATCTAGAAGTCGTTGAGAGCATTTTCTTTGTATCATGTTTAAACTATTCCAACGCTAAAGGGGATTTAGCTAGACTAACCCTACTAGATTGGATCGATGCCATGATTTTATGTCCCGAAGGGAGATCGTGGAGGGATATCGTACGAGGTACGTTTCTAAAAGAACCAATTTCCTGAGGGTGAACACCTAATGGCATAGTGATCGCAGGCGAAGGTTCCACCTGGGAAGCAAGAAAGTCATAGTCAGGTTCAAAAGGTGTATTAGGGATTTCGGTTTCTTCAATAATTTTGACGTATCCATCCAGGACTGCAATTAGTTTGGACATATCTTCGTCAAATCCTTCAATGGCAACCGATCCTTTTGGAACATCGTAGAAAGTATCTGGTGGAAGGGTAGTGCTAACATGTGGGAGGATGATAGCCACCGGTCTAGTATCTTGGGCAGTACTAGTTTCAGCTACTGCAGTGTTGTCCACTGTGGCAGATATATCTAGAATAACAGTGGGTGAAGTGACAGTCAGAAACTCAGGTGTGTTATTGGTTGCAGAAACTGCAAGGGGTTCTAAGACCGTTCTGTGAGTTACAGTTACAGGCGGAACTGAAGATGTAGTGCAGATAGGCAATGGAACATTCCCTCAACTAGCACCATGATCGGGAGGGGCAGGAATACGTGATTTAGGTGGACTAGAGGTCCGTGGTGGTGGTGGTGGGCTTCGAGATCTCTGTGGTTTGGACATAATGGTAGGAATACAAGTTCTGGGAATAGTCTCGTAAAAAATAACTCAAAAACCCTAATGCAACCGAGTGTGCAAAAGGGGAGCTAGAAAAAGTGGGGCTCACAGGACAAAAAGCAAGCTCTAAAAACTATGTTGAGACTGGCGTCCCAGTAAGCGAGCTAAAAACAAAAGTGGCCAGAATGCCAACAAGCAATCACTAAAAAAGAAAATGACCCTCTACGAAGATGAAATAGCAAGCAAAACCTCCTAACTAAGAGCTGGAGACCTCAACAAGTTGTATCCTTCACAAGGAGATGAAATCCAAGTCGAACAATACAAAATGGGAGACCAATAATGGAAGGATATCCCTCTACCGAAAGGGATCTTGGGTAAAAGAGCCATAATAGAAAAGTCACTAAGCCACCTCGTTCATGACACGTTGGAAAAGGTTTTCGGTGCTTCTACCTTATCACCCTTGTATCACCAGTATGGTAGCCGAAGAATACGAGGAAGACAACGATCGATGTTGCCTTAGGGCTAAGTGGAGTGCGACATTCCACAGAGTCTGTCCGGTTCTCGATCTCGCGGCGATTTAACCCCTGAAACAACAAGAGACCCCTCCACAAACTGGTGTATGACCGTGTCAACAAATACTAGAGGATTTTAGTACCCTAGAGGACAACAACTATGTCTCAGATGATAATGACAAGGGGGAATTATTTGGATGCCTATCCCTGGAGTCCTACCTAACTAACAAGTTCTTTTCTCCTCAAGTGAGGTTATGATGTGTTGAGTTAGGGAGTGTAAATTTCAGTGGTTGTAGTACTCAATCGGGTAAATGGATGTGAAACTTGGTGATATTGTGACGACCCAAACCATGCAAATGAGAATGAATTGAAATGAGCCTTTTATTCAATGAAATCTAGCTAAAGTAAAGAGAGAGTTATTCGATCATAATGCATGAATTTTTCAAAGAAATGAAAAGAAAACCACTCCAAAAACAACTTTTTGTTTCTTTTTCAAATAATCCAAACTGAAATAAACACTACTTTCAAATGTAACTGATCTACAACAATGATGCTTCAAAATGAGAATTTATGTGGTGAACATAGATGACTGATTCACTTCCTAATGTGCAAAAGTATGACTGGATCTTTTCAACTAAAAGAAAAACAATGTTCTCAAAAGATAATTTCCAATATGATTTTCATAGCAATAATGGAAAAGATAATATTTGTAAGAACGATGTGATCTTAAAAATTACATAATCAAGGGAAAGAAAATGGTGACAACAACTTGATTATACTGAAAGGATCAAGCTGATGCAAAAATGATGAAGGGGTGATCAAGATGCAAATGATGCCACTAACTCAAAGAATTCAAGCTCAAACCAAAAATACAAACAAACCAAAGAAACTTGCAACTGGATGATAGTAATAGGGTATGTAGACACAAAGCTATTGGGAATAAAGAAGTAGATATGATGATAATTAATGACCATAAACCCAAAGTTTTGAAAATTGTCTACAGTGCTTTACACGATAAAGTGGAAGCATGGTGTTGTGGCTAAGCAAGTTGCAGGGTGCTAAGAAGCAACGGGAAATCAACCCAAGGCAGTGAAGGTCATAAGTGACTTGTAGGAACCAAACAAGGTAAGATAAACAAACAAAAAAACAGAGACTACCGCGTGCTTTCCATAACTCCAGGCGTGGTACTTGTACACTACCGCGTTCTAGATAGTGTGAAGGGCGCGATACTACCGCTCTGTAGCTAGTTATGGGGCATGGTAATGCTGAAAAAGATGGAGAGGGCGCTACTTTAAGAAAAATTTTGGACTTTTCAAGGGTGTGCAGACCCAGAGGACTCAATGATCGAAGGTAGAGAGCTAATGCAGAGGGAAGGGGGGTGAATGGAGGTCAAAAAAGACCAAAATCCACTACTAGTTTGAAGGAAGAGAAAAATCACGGTCAAGGATGACTAAAAGTGAAAGAACTCAATCAAATAGGGTTCAAACCAGCGGAGTCACCAGTTTTTGTTGCAGATATTTCTCCCTATGGATAAAGAGAAATTCTCTTAGGATAAAGTAGATTAAGCTAGCTCTAAGCTAAGACAAAAATGAAACAAATGTAATCTTGGATCCTGGATTAAACTAGTATTTCAGAGATTTTACATTAAGGGGAAAGAGAGAAAGTAACTCACCACCACTCTCAGCGTTTGTTCTACTTGTAGTTTTGATCCCAGAGTCTTCGCGATAGACCTATACAAACCAAACAATATACAACCACATGCAATCTTCCAATGTCTTTGAATTACAAGTTAAATTCCAAATCTATATAGATATAATTCATGAAACTGAAACATAATCAATACACACGAATTAGGAAACAAGGCAAGTTATATTATTAAGAAGCTTGAAAAGTGCTTACAAAGGTTGCTTGATGTCCAAGCCAATCCTCCAGCTCCAAATGCTTCCACCTCTAGCTATCTCCACAAAAGGCTTATGATCATAGGTTTGATGCCCCAAAAGTCCTCCCTTTGGCTCATGGAAGGTCTCTCTCTTATAGCATGTGGGAAGGTTAACCAACAAGAGAGAAGTGTGGATCTATGGAGTGTTTAGTGGATCAGGTCAACTAAACAGAGAGGGAGTTAGGATCAAATCAAAGGCAGCAATCCCAACAAAACCTCTCGAAGGTTGATATCCCAAAGTTAATGGCAAAAAGGCTATAACTGGACTACCGCACCCATAAGCCTGAGCAGAACTCGGTAGAACCGCACTCCAGAGAAGGAGCAACACGGGGTAGTACGGACTACCGCGCCTCAGTAGATGTGCAAGGAACGGTAGTACTTGTAAACAAGACCGAGTGGGGTTGACAGATGGTAGAAAAAGGTTTGTCTTTAGTGTTCAGTCAATGGACTTCTATTCTGGTTGTTTATCAGTAGGAGGAAGTGTCGTTTATGGCATTTGGTGCAAAGATGTGACACTAGGTCATCAAGTGTAATATTGAGGTATGACAATATCTAACAGGAAAAATCATAAACCCAACAACTTTGAGCTGAAAAAGAAAAATTTCAAGTTTAGTGGAAATTCTGGTTTCCAAAAGAAAAACTTTCCGAATCAGAATTTTCAAGGGAACAATCCCAGAAATAATCAACAGCAGAATTTTCCAGTGCCTAGAAATACTCTCAATGCTACTAGGACTAATGACCAAAAGGAACCTATAAAATGTTTTGAGTGTCAAGGTCCTCATTATGCTTCAGAATGCCCCAAGAAGAAGCATACAACTAATAATGTCCATTCCATACAGACTGAACCTACTATGGGAGACTTGGCAAGGGAGATGCCCAGAATTAATGCAGCTCTAGACAACAGGAAAGCTGAGCATCAAGTCTCTATGGTAGAGATTAAAGGTATGGCACAAAACCAACCTGTTACTATTTTGATTGATCCATGTGCTAGCCTGAGTTATATATCACCAGATATTGTAGAAAGTTTTAATTTGAAAACAGAAAAATTCAATAAATCCTGGTTAGTTAGACTAGCAACAGAAACAAAAAGAAAAATTTCTGATTTTATTGAAAGTTGTGTTTTATCTATGAATTAGTTGAAGACACAAACCAAGTTGAATGTTTTACCTTTAGGATCCTATGAAATCTTAATAGGAATGGACTGGTTAAAATCCCATTGTGTCATTCTGAATTGTTATGAGAAAAGTTTTACTTGTTTAAATGATGAAGGAGAAACAGTAGAAGTAAAAGATATTCCAAGAAAGACATCACTTAGACAGATTTCAGCTATGAGAGTAAAGAGAGCAGTTAGAAAAGGATGTCAAATGTTTGCAGTGAATGTAGTGAATGAGGAGTTAATTACTAAAGAGGAAAAACTGAAACTAGAAGATATACCTATCCTAAAATATGTCCAAGATGTGTTTCCTGGGGAGATTCCAGGATTACCCCCTAAGAGAGACCTAGATTTTACCATCGAGTTAATATCGGGAGCGGTACCGAATTCTAAAGCTCCATATAGGATGAATATACAGGAATTAAATGAGTTGAAATCACAATTGAAGGAATTGATTGATAAAAACTATATAAGACCTAGCATGTCTCCTTGGGGAGCACCTGTTATATTTGTTAAGAAGAAAGGTGGCACTCTAAGGATTTGTATAGATTATCGCCAACTGAATAAGATGACAATCAAGAATCGATATCCGTTTCCCCGCATAGACGATCTATTTGATCAGCTGCGTGGAGCAACGATATTTTCAAAGATCGATTTGAGGTCAAGATATCATCAAGTTCGTGTGAAGGATGAGGGTATTTTTTAAACAGCCTTTAGAACTCGATATGGACATTATGAGTTCGTAGTAATGCCATTTCGGTTGATTAATGCCCCGACAGTATTTATGTGCTTAATGAACAATATTCTGCACAAATACTTGGATAAGTTCGTTATTTTATAGACGACATTCTGGTATATTCTAAAAGTAAGGAAGAACATGACGAACATCTGCGTATTATCTTACAAGTTCTGAGAGATCATCAGTTATATGCTAAGTTTAGTAAATGTGACTTTCACAAGGATAAGATTCAGTATTTAGGACACATAATTTCTAAGGAAGGAATCTCGGTTGACCCCAATAAGATAAAATCCATTAATGAATGGTCGGTTCCTAAATATGTGTCGGATGTACGATCATTTATGGTTATTACTGGATATCATAGAAAATTCATAGAAGGTTTTTCAAAGATTGCAAATCCCATAACCTCCTTACAGAAGAAGGGGAAGAAGTTTGTATGGGATCAAAAATGTTCAGACATTTTTAAGAAGTTAAAGGAACTACTAACTACAGCACCTATTCTGAGGATTGCAGATCCTAATAAGGATTTGTTGTGGCCACAATAGATCCCATGCTTAGCTAAAGCACGGGAGCCCCATTTTTAATAAATTCAAAGGTATATAGGCAAGTTTCTATTTGTGAATATGAGTTTTCGGTTTAGATGTCTTTAAATCTATTGCCCATTTATTCATGCTTCATTTTTTCTTCCTGATTTGGATTATCTCTAAGTGTTTGGTTTGCAGAAATCTTTAAATTTTGAGTATCCTAACTTTTTTCTCTACCAACCCGAAACCCAAAACCCGAAAGTTTCGGGTGCGGGAAATTGGTGTTCTCATTTTTTTTGGATTTTCGTCATCCCGAAACCCACAACCCGAAAGTTGCGGGTGCGGGATTTCATGTTTCGAAGTTTGTTTTATATAAACCCGAAACCCAACAATGTCGCGTTGTGGGAATCCAGATTTTTGTTTGTAAGTTTTAATAAACCTGAAACCCGAAACCCGACAATGTCACGTTGCGAGAATCCAAATTTTTTTTGTAAGTTTTAATAAACCCAAAACCCAATACCCGACAATGTCGCGTTTCGGGATTCGGAAATTACTTTTTAAACTTTTTGTTTGATTGCATCCCGAAACCCACAACCCTCAACTGTCTGATTGCGGCTTTCGAGAACCTGGTTTTGATTTGGTTATATTTTGAAACCCGAAACCCTCCAATGTCAGTTTTTGGCCTTCGGGAATGGTAAATAAAACCTTTAATTGTGTCTCTGAACCCGATCCCACATCTTGCATCGATTAATATTAGCCATTCATTACTCTCAATCCTACGGTCATGATTTAACTTGGGTAAATTGATAAATATAGGGTTTTTTCTATTTTATGTTATCATTTTTACTCACTGAATTTGATCCGTTGTGCTGATTTTACCGTGGATTTCTTGCTTCAGCTGATTGCCGGTTTTCAGTTATCATAGGTAGGATTGCTGTCATTTCATTTTTCGGTTGGTCTCTTGGTTGTTTGTGATTTTGTTTTCTTTTATTTCATCATAAATTATGAAGTTTTCCACTATGTCCAGAAGTACCCGATCCAAGGTCGTTCTCAGAGATACCCTAACTAAAGACCCCAACTTTGGTATCTTCTCAAATACCAGCGGGAAGGTCACCGAAACTTATCAAATGGATTGGTCTCGAATTTATGCTATATTCGAAAATGATGACCTTTCGCAGGTAGAAATTGATAGGCCTGCCTATGAGAACATTAGGGCTTCCCAAATTCATGTTATTGTTGCACGGCCCGCTATCTTACCTTATACGGATGTAGTGAAGTGGATAGTTGAGAACGTTAGTGTCAAAGATCGGTCTTTCAATGATACTCTGGGGAATCAACTGACTCATTTTCGTCCCGAGGTTTTCACTCGAGTTTTTTCTCTCAGGCCACATGAGCAGACTCTATCTCCTAACTTCATCCAATCCTCCAAGTCCCGTTACAATTTCGCTGAAATGTTGAAGTCCTGGATGATAAAACCTAATTCTTTCGTGCTTAAGCCTGATAATATATATCCAATTGCCTGGTTCAAGGAACCTTATTCTCTTCTAGCGGCTATGTTGTGTCGACTGTTCGGAATCCCCAACTATTCATTTTTTAAAGCTGAAAGGGAACCTATAGTGCATCATGTCTTGACTACCGGCAAGTCCTTCCCATGGGCTTCCATCTTGTCCTCAGAATTAAAAAATTCTATCGAAGATTACCAGAAGTCTCCTGCCTTCAAAAAAACAAATTTCTTTTTGTCTTCCTATGTAATTGATGTTTTCTGCTCAGAATTTCAATACCCCAACTTGAACTAGAATTGGACTCCAGCAGACCCACCTGTGCACATCTACCATTCAATCTTATGGGAAGAAAACTTTATCCCTCTACTGTATGATATATGTGATCAATTCTTGGGCACTGTCTATTTCAATATTTTTAAGCAAGAAGCACCAGCATTTTCAGATGATGCCAAAGCACTCATCAATACTATTGGTGACTGGTATGTGTGTGACTATTTCTCATATATCAGAGTCTGGGGTAGCAATATTGTACATCTGTTACCTAGAATTGTCCCTGACAGATTGGCTTTGTAGGAATTTTCATTTCAAACTGTGACTGATGGTATGTATAAGAAGCTTACGAGTCCTAGAAAGAAGGGATGGCCTAAATTCCCTTTAAACCTTGGGTCATTGGTCATCCCAACCTCTAATTGGGCAACGATCCTTGGTGAGCAAATGGTTGATTTCAAATTAGGATTTGCCCCTAAAAGAAAGCATGACCCCAAGAAGTTATTGGATGCACACTTCAAGCAAACCCATATTAAAATGGACTATGTGCATGAAAACATCCCAGATGAATCTATCTATCATGGAGTCAATTCATTTTCTAAAGTTCTTGCTAGAGCAAAAGACCTAGAAGAACAACATAACATTCTGCAATATCAGAAGGAATTACAGCTCAGGGTGCTAAGCTATAGGAAATTGGAGCTGGACATGCTGGATAAAGCAAGAAGAGAAAGAGAAGAAAGAGAAGCTCAGGAAGCTAATTCTCTTCAAATGGTGGTTCATTTAGAACAAGGAAAAGGAAAAACTCCCATTGAGGATTCTCCCCCTAAGAAAAAAGCAGAACATGTCAAATCCTTGTTATATACCTCTCAGCAGTTTCAGAAAGATCTGGCACAATTGACATCAATATTGAAGACTCATGCTGCAGATACCCAGAAGGTTACTATGGATTCACAAATGATGGAGCCTTCAAACCCTCTTGAAATCATCAGTGTAGCTGTGCAAGAAAATGATGATTTGGTGGTTACCCATGCCAGCTCAGCGAAAAGGAAAAGGTTCCATGCTAATCCACTCCCTAATGTTCAGATTATTGACTGTGATATTCCTGAAGAACCTAAACCCCCAGTTTCAGTAACTGAGGAGATTACAGAACAATACAAGATGCTCACAGACTTGTTAAATGTTATTGAGGTGGACTACTCTACTGAGGAACAGTCATTTGAGGACACCTCTATTCAGGATTCTTCGGTTTCAACATCTCAGTTAACATCAGTTCAACAATTTTCTGCTTCATTTTCAGAGCACCTACCTCCCTTTTCATTGTCTCAACTGTTCAACAGTATAACTTCTTCTTCCACTACACTTTCAGGTAGTCAAGAGTTTTTCTCTATTCCTAAGTCCATGATTCCAGAAGCTCAAACCACCATCATTCCTACACAGTCACCTAAACCTATTTTGCTAATACCTTCCATGGATCAATTCACCTCCATTCCCCTTCCCATTCCATCCTCCATCACAATTCAGGATAAGCTTTATGCAATTCCTCAATCTATACCATTAGCTATCTCTATTTCACCTAGCATCGAGGAACCCCCTATAGTTCTTTCCCTGTCATCAGCTCCCAATGCTAAAGAACAGACTCTTTTGTCTGAAGTTTCCATTTCGGTCCCTTCACCTACACATGTCTAGTCACTTGTCCAAGATGTTTCTGTCTCAGTGGTCGTTCCCCAAGTTACTATGTCTATCCCTCACCCTAGTGGTATTATGACACCTTCAATAATTTCCACTATTAATGTTATTCCCATCACTACTGAGGTGGTTGATGAATATGTAGATGAAGATGTGGTTCCTATTGGAAGCTATTTCTATAACAAGGAAGAGAGGACAATATTCAAGAAAACAAGGAAGAGAAGTAAAGATGAGCCGGCGTTGCAATCACCTGCTCTGATTCAAGTCTTATGGGCTCAACAAACTGGTGATCCTCAAGCTGGAGCCATTGAAGCAGCGATAGTTTTAGGAGCTTTCACTGGTGTGTTGTAGAATTTTCTCCCTACGGATAGGTAAAAATTCTCTTAGGTTAAAGTATACTTTAACTGACTCTAAACTAAGACAAAAAATAACAAATGCTACCTTGATATCCTATATCTAAACAGACATTTCAAGATTAAACTGCTGGAAGAAACAGAAGAGATCTAACTGACCTTCAATCCAATTGCTTGTCTTAATGGTTGTTCCAATTTCCAAGTCCTCGCGAATGAACCTATCACAATGAAACCAAGATACAAGCATATACGATTCTCTAGCAACTTGAAATATGAGTTAGGATCTAAATCTATAATAGATATAAATCATATAATTGAAACAAAATCAACACATGTGATTTGGGAAACAAGACAAATTATGTTCTATTACCAACTTGAAGTCACTTACAATGGTTGCTTGATATCCAAGCCAACTCCCAGCTCCAAGTGCTTCCTCTTCTAGCTATCTCCACAAATATTCAAGATCATAAGTTTGATGTCTCCAAGAATCCTCCCCCACTTTGCTCATGGAATGTCTCTCTCTTATAGTGTGTAGTAGGGTTAACCAACAAGAGAGAAGGGTGGATCTTGGGAGAGTTTAGTGGATCAGGCCTACTAATCACAGAAAGTGAGTTAGGATCGAATCAGGGACACCCATCCTAAAAAATATCTTGAAGATCAAGATCCCACAAGCCATGGCAAAAAGGCTAAAAATGGAGTACCGCACCTCTCAAACATAGCATAACGCGGTAGTACCGTGTGGCATAGAAAGAGCATAGAGCGGTAGTGTGGACTACCGCGCACCTAAGCTGGAGCAAGGCACGGTAGTGTAGGTATATGAAGTCTCAGCTGGGTTGATTCTTGATAGGATAGGTTTGTCTTCAAGGATCACTCATCATTTTTTTCTTCTGGGTGTTTTAAGAAGTAGGGGAAGTGTCGTCAACTCTTCTTGTGGTGAAGATGCGACACTGTGAAATATGGAGGTATAACAGATGCCCCCTAAAATGTGAGGTCAGAAGGGACTGATGGCCAAAAGACTTTACAAATATTGTGCAGAGATAGCATCGAGGAGAGCGACAAGGAGCTGAAACAGAAACAAAATGTTAGATATAACACCGAGGCGAGCATCCCCATGCTCGAAAACAATTGACTCAAAGCATGGATGTTGACCAATACATTGCAGATCCATGAGTACTGAGATGATATAGACTATAGACAAATCATGGCTACTATGAACAAGCATAGATCCATGAGACAGTAATGACACAACCACAACCAATACAAAAAGTGGATCTGTGTAACAATACAAAGGACATCTCCATCACAACCTGGATGCAATCAAGATACAAAGGTGCACCCAAGGTATTCTATCCAATCGCAAATGATACGAATCTAGCCATGTGATTACAAAGTGTTGAAGTCGAACATGGTAGAAACCATTTGATTACCGGTCAATGATGTGAACCGTTAACAAATGCGAGGGAAATAACCAATGATGACGATGATCCCCAAGGTATCTGTAGTACATCTCAATGAAATGTGAATAGATGTGTTGATGTTGAGCATTTGAGAGATCATTCGATCAGAGGTCAATGATGTAAACCTACTGTCGAACATGAGGAAACCTGCCATTGAGGCACGCAGGTACCAAGGTACTAATGGTTGATCCCTAAGTCCAATTCCCGGATAGTGATTTGGCATCAACGTGAATAGACTCGTCAAAGGTGGGCCATAATGATTCCCACATCATCGACACGAAATCGGAACGAAAGATAGTATAAGGTGATGAAACAATGGAGCATGTACTGACACAACGGAGGTCTGACACAATGAATGACTCTGAACAATGCAACCCTTTGAACATGTAATGGCATGTAACAGGACTTGGCAGCAGGGATTATTGATAACAGAGGATAGACACCAAACGAGTAGGCTCGTGGCCAAAGAGACGACTCAGGATGATGACCATAACTCAGCGAAAAATAGATACCCAAAATAGACAAGGGACAGACGCATGCCATGTTCAAAGGTAACGACTGACAAGCTTCCAAAACAAACTTGACTTGTTTCCCATATTCCCTTGACATGATAGACGAGTACCTCTTTGTTGTTTTTCAAGCTTGAAGAGGATAACAGATGCTCAGTATATCTCATCTCATATATGAGTCCAATCTCACATGTTTTAAGAACCTGAGAAAGGAGGGGTTCGTCCCAAAGTGGGTCCTTCGATGTTAAATTTTACGAGTCCAAGGAAGGAAAACTCGGTAGTTTTTCACATTTAGAGGGCCTGAAAAACTTAAAGGAGGCTCCAAAGTCTACTTTTTCGTAAATTTAGTCCCTCGATCCCGAAAAAGTGTAAAACAATTCCTGAGAGAACTCTCCCAGCCAAAAATTGACCGAGGTATACCTTTCTCATAAATAGTCTAGACGGGTCGAAAAAGGGGTAACCTATCACCGAATAGACGACCTTTCAAATACTTTTACAAGTGTGAAAGGGTCAAGATCACTTGGCAATCTTTTCAATTTTAGGGAGTCTGAAAAGAGCTTAACTATGGA
The DNA here is from genome assembly GCA_027924585.1 of Larix kaempferi. NCBI lineage: Eukaryota > Viridiplantae > Streptophyta > Pinopsida > Pinales > Pinaceae > Larix > Larix kaempferi. The sequence continues at coordinate 8,524,319 of BSBM01000289.1, read as the reverse complement.
CTCCAATGGTCTTTTTCGTATTTTTTAATTATTCTAGTCCGAAAAGAGAATAAAATACAACCAGGATAATACTTTCCTCATCGTTTAACGAGCATGAGTAAAGCTGACTAAGCTTGACACCATTTACTTAAGTTTGACAAGAACGACACAAGTGTAAAAGCTCTTGGAATCTTTTTCAAGTTTTAATCCAGAGCACGAAAAAGATAAAGTTGGCTCAAAATGAAGGTCAAAAAATAAATGAACGCCAATGTGAATATTTTTTTTTTTTTAAAGGAGACCCTGTCAACAAATGCTCATGAAACCAGATATTAGTAATGTGAAATGGGTTTTAATTTAACTAGATAAAATAATGAGTAAAAAATAAATGAAAAAGTTATATAAAGGATGGGTAAACATGGAAAGTTACCATTTCACTTGTGCATTTGCCAAAAGAGGAGATTTTACCCATTGAGGAGCAAAAACTTCAAGAGTTCATATCTGGAGATCTGGAGCACCATTTCAACAGCCGTCTGCGCCAAGTAAGAGATTTCAAGCCCCTCTTTCATATCATGTATGAATAACTTGATTTCAGTAGGGAAAAACAATTTTTTGGGCAAGCCCTATTAGGCAATTTTCACCTTCGGGAAGCGCGGTACTGTACAATAGTACCGTGCTGTAAGGTTAAACCTGGGCGCGGTACTGTGTAGTACCGCGTAGTCAATTTTCCCCCAGGCACGATAGTGGCGATTTTCAAGATGAAAAAATTATTTTTTCTCAAATTTTTAGCTGAGATCAAGTTGTTAAACGATTAATGAATGTTTCCTATGACCTTTTGTAGGTGTCTGCAACTTGTTTGGAGCAAAATGGTCCATTGGAAAGAAAGAGAGTATGAAGCGGATGATTTGTTGGCCGAAGATGACCAAGAAACCTTGACTACGTTGCGGGAATGTGGTTTGTTAAAATTCTTCAAGACCAAAGGCATCTGTAAGCAGGAAAAACTTCTCACCCACATTATTCAAATGTAGGACCCCTACATTCAGGCTTTCCGAGTGGGAGAACACACCCTCGAGATTGAACTCGAGGACATTTATTTCCTCATGGGCCTCTCAAAAAGAGGAGCCAGGGTGATTTTTACTGGGTTCACAGCCTCGGAGGCAAGCACAGATGCTTTAATTGCTCGTTATTGCCGTCAAGGTTCAGGGAAGAAAAGCGGCAAGGTGGTCATCAAAGACATTGTAGAACTTCCTTTAAAAATCGTGTCATTCACCATCACACGTGTAGCAGGGAGCAAGGGTCCCCATCAGGTGTCCCGTACACAAATGAATCTTGCAGTGGATTGCATGGCAGGAACAATATTCAACTGGTGTGAAGCAGTATCGACCAACATCAAAGAGCAAGTGAACAAGTGCAGGCTTGGAGAGAATTCTCAATTTGGGTATGGGAGCATCTTAGTCACCTTCTTTTTAGTGAGGGTGCCGTTGTTGCACCCACATATAGCCATTCCCCCCCATCCACCCACCGAGCCATGGATGGCTCGATGGATTGAATACGCAGGACGACTTGGGGGGCCACAACATTTGGCTTTCGGTGAGGATTTCTTCTCGTGGCTCGAGGAACAGATTGTGATGATCGATGACTACCCCTATGCAGGGGTGGACTTCCACGAGGACATAGACTTGGCACTGCTGGAAGATAATGATTGGGACAATTCAGGTATGACCTTCATGGATGTGTTTTTTTTTTTTGAATATATAATTTTTATTTGTTTTTTAGAATGTGTAAAAGACTTTAATATATGTACGTGTGCATGTCGCAGATCGTGGGCCACAGAGACCGGCAGGGTACTCGCCATTACGCCGAGGTGGTGTTGATCACCAAGCTGCTCCGGACGAGGATGAAGTGGGAGGTGTCCAAGAGATAGAGAGGAACCTACAGGGTTTAACCCACGATATCCCCGCTATGAGGGTGGACGACATCCCTTTGCATCTCCAGCGGCATACCGTAGGTGTGCCTAGGCGTATTGGCCGACTCCTCCGTAGGGTGGTTCGGGCTATAGTGTGTTATCACCAGCAGCATGAGGAATCTGATGAGGAACATGATAGATCCCCCAAATCTCCTTAGATGGTAGCTTTTATCTTTTTGCGGCATGTATACGATATGTAGGCTTTGAGAGCCAAATTTTGGTATGGGATTAGGTCCCAAATTTTGTCTTTAAAACACAAACTTTATGTATTTGAAAAAACACTTTTATATACAGTGATATATATATGGACCTACTTTTATGACCTATTTATTTACAATGACTTGTGTGTTTATTTTGTGATGTGTTTTTATGTATGGGAAAGATGCCAATCCAAAATGTAATTAGCTAATGAATCAGCTATACAATTGAATTCCCTTGGTACGTGTTGATATGAAATGAAATTAAAAGATTGTTCCAAGAGGCATACTCTCCAAAATAAACGAAGTAGGATAGGATCGCGAACTGTGTAAACACGATTCAGATGAGAAACCACGAGTTGGGAGTCTAAAAAGACTGATAGGAAGTCAATTCCAAGGGAAGCAACCTCCGTCAAGAGTCCAATGACTGCATGGAACTCTGCGATATTGTTGGTTGCAGGACCCAAACAATTGGCTCCTGAAGATAGCAACTCGCCAGTGGGAGAATAGATTACCCATGCTGCGGAAGCGAGGTTCCAGGTATGCCGGCTTGAACCATCGGCGAATCCGAAGTAGGAAGACATCTGCGCACAAAATCATAAGTCGAGGTAAGAATGGATACATGAGGTCCGTGCGCACACCAAAAAGATGAGTGAAAACAAGCTAGGTACATTATGTACAAAAAATATCTCGTGTAGGATAACCTTACATGTAGAAGCATTTGAGGTATAGCCCATTGCGGGGCCGTGCCAATGGTGTGCCATCACAATCAACGAGTTCATAGGCTCCTTTCTCCAAGACATGTTTTACAACAAAGGGGTCGTACCACATAGATTCTAGTTTTCCTTTTCCGAGTTTATCGTGCATTTGATCATATGTGAGTACGAGGTCACCTTCATTGAAAATCCGAGGTTGAACGGATTTTTCATACTGTGCTTTGACGCGTTTTTTATGAGCTTCGTTGGCTAAAGCAGCATCGCGGCGGGTTTCATCTCGCTTGGATAGGTATAGAAACCGTTCCTCTTCGGAAGTGGTGTGGGGAAGTAGCTCTATGGCTATCTTAAGTGATGGAATTTCACATTCAATCGGTAAAATGGCTTCCAGGCCATACACCAATTGAAATGGTGTAAACCTAGTAGCACTTTTTACTGAGGTTCGGTATACCCATAGTGCTAAAAATAGATTTGAGTGCCAGTTGGATTTATGAGTACCCACAATATGCTGAGTCATTCATTTCAGAACTTTGTTAATGGCTTCAACTTGGCCATTAGCCTGTGGGTAGTATGGGGTTGAGTTTTCATGGCGAAAACCCAACTTGGTACTTAGTTCCTCAATCATATGGTTCCTGAAGTGGGAGCCATGATCGGTCACAATGGATTGTGGGACACCGAATCTAGCTATAATGTGATTGAATATGAATTGTGTTGTTTTTTTTCCGTCCTCAGCATAAGTAGGCATCGCTTCAGCCCATTTTGTGAAATAGTCAACAGCTACTATGACATAGCTATGCCCCCCGGCTGAAGTGGGCTTACAGTGCATGAAATCTATGCCCCATTTGGAAAAGGGTCGACGACAATAACAGGATGGAGTGGAGCAGGGTGCGAGCATGTTTTATTATGAAAGAATTGACATGGTGGACATTTCTTGACCATTTCAATGCAATCTTTGAAAATTGAGGGCCAGAAATATCCTGCTCGCAGTATTTTCTGGGCCGTAGCCATCCCACAGAGATGACCACCACATGCTCCAGCGTGGCAGTCATTAAGAACACGTTCTGCCTCATCTAGAGTCAAACAGCGTCGAAGAACAGTGTCGACACCACGTCGATAGACGGTATCGTTGACTATGAGGTAGTACTTGGCGTGATGTCGGATGCGTCGACATTCATCGCGAGTGAGGTTGTGGCGGAAACGTTGGGTTTGGAGATATAATAAAATATCCTCGTACCATGGATCAGACGTGCTAATGAGGAACAACGATTCATCAGGAAGAGAATTGATGGGCTCGGATTGCTCGATAGCACAGGGCAAGTTACAAATCAACTCAGCAAAGAGAAAAGACTTCTTGGACTTGGCTTTGACAAATTCCAAGTCAAACTCTTGTAAGATGACGATCCAACGAGAATATTTGCCCCCAAGCACTTGACATGTGAGGCTATAAGACATTGGATTGAAATCGGCTATAACAGTGGTCTGGCAGAGTAGAATGTAATGATGGAACCTCTGTACGGCGAAAACTGTTGCCAGAGCCAGTTTTTCAACATGTCAATAACGAGTTTCGGAATCGAGAAGACTCTTACTAAGATAGTATACCACATATTCTATGCCGTTATGGTCTTCCTAGACTAGCACCATACTGATGGTTGAAGTCGAAGCTATGAGATAAAGAATGTAATCTCGTGTGTAATCGGGGGGTTGGATCATAGGATCTTTAGTTAAGGCCACCTTTAGATTATCAAAGGAACATTGGGCTTCGTCATCCCAGATGAAGGGAGTGTTCTTCTTGAGAAGCCTCATATAGCATTTTGTTATCTCGAAAAGATTACAGATGAAACGGCGCAGAAAGTTTGCATGCCCTTGCAAACTTTGAAGTTCTGGAATGTTTGTAGGGGAAGGCAGGGCTAAGATGGCTTCTACCTTCGCAGGATCTAAGCGTATCCCACTTTTGGAGAATATGAATCCCAAAAATTTTCCGGCTTCTACGCAAAAGACGCACTTATGTGGATTCAAACGGATATTGTAGCGACATCACCTTTCGAAAATGGCACCTAAGTGATCAGGATGGTCATCCCGGGTCTGAGAATGAGCAGGAAGATCATCAAGATATGGTTCTACAATATGTTTGATATCGTGAAATGCATACGACATCGCCCGTTGGAAAGTTGCCCCGACATTTTTAAGGCCAAAAGGTAACTTTCGATATGCAAAAATCCCCCAAGGGCAGATAAAGTTGTTTTATGTTGGTCGGCTGGGAGGATATCGATCTGATTATAGCCAGAAAATCCATCCATAAATGAAAAGATGACACTCCCGGCACAGTTATCGATGATCTAGTCGATGAACGGAGTTGGGTAGTTGTCCTTTGGACAAGCTTTGTTCAAGTCGCAGTAATCGAAACAGACTCTAATCGTTCCTTGTTTCTTGGCTACGAGAACGATGTTAGATACCCATTATGTCAATGGGACAGGATAGATAAAACCAGCACGCAAAATTTTTTCAACTTCTGCTTTAATAGCGGCTACCTTACAAGGATGGATGGGTCGAAGTTTCTTCTGAACAGGTCGGGTGCCAGGGAAGGTTGGAATTTCATGGACCATAATCGAGGGATCTATTCCTGGCATTTCTTCATAACTCCAAGCAAAAACATCGTGGAAAGTTTTGAAGTAGGCAGTATAGAACTCCATTTCGAGGGGAGTACATGTTTTTCCAATATCTATGTTTTCCACGATACCAGGCTTCACTGAAATGTCTATGGGAGTGGTTTCCATAAGGTTAGCCAAGTTTCCGTCGAAAAATACTTCGTCGAGGGAAGTGGGAAACCTGGTTTGAACCATTCCAATTGAAGTACTGGGTTTTGTATCGGGCTCAAGCGTCTGAATGGTGGGGAATGAAGATCGATGATGAAAATTTCCCCATGGTGGCTCATCACCGCACATAACCTCCATAATTGATTCGTCAGTGGGAAAAATCAAAGTGAGAGGATTGATAAGTGGTGGGGATGAATGAGTCTCAGACGAGAGCTGTGCCACGGTGTGATGGGTAGGACAGTCGACCTAATCGGTGGCTGATTGGATCGCTTCGTACGCTGTGAGGTTTCTATTCAAAGGCATGGAGTTGCCGTAGTTTTCAATCTCAACGGGACTCGGAATCACCCATGAATCATTGGAAGGGGTGACATTGGATGAAATCATGTTGACTGGTTGAACATGGGGCCCCAGCTCTGGAAAAACTCCAATAAGGGAAGAATCCTTCATAAGACCAACACCAACGTCTTGGAACCGCTACCAAGGTTGATCCAATAACGGGATGGTGTTGGTGGAGTTCGGATGAGAATATGGGATACAGTAATCAAGTTGATCTATGGTGACAATTTTCCCTTCATGAGGAAATTGCACAATCCAGAAGACAGTAGATGCTATGGCGGTCATTGCGTAAAACCAGTTTCGACCAAGTAGAAGATTGTAATCTAATGGTGCATCCACGACTTCAATGTGTACGGATACTGTTTTGCCCCCCAGTTCAACAGCAATTGAGGGAATGAGTCCATAAGGTTGAAAACCGTGTCCATCAAATGCCCTGAGAGTAGTGGGAGACATCGTGACTTTTGGGTGAGCCTAAGGCTCTCCAACAATTCAAAGACATGATCGACATAGAGGCACTTTCATCTAAAACAGTGAAATGGATGCTATTTCCACAGATTTTTGTATGAACCTGGAAGGCTAACTGGTGAGATAGCCGAGGTTTGGCATGCTCCAAGTTAAACATGATAGTGTTTGAAGTATCTAGGTCCATTGCCCCTAGTGCTGAAAGTAAGGTTCTACGCTGCGTAGGGCAGTGTTGAAGAACCTCGAGAGTCGACATGGCGCAAGGTGCTTGAGCTAAATCCTCAACAATGTTGTAATTTTGGGCAGCTCGCGCATTGGGATTAAATGTCACCTTTCGTATGGTGCCCTTGGGTGGGCGTAGCACTGTGTCCGTAAGCTGTCTCTCGATATGGAGATGGCCGGTAGGGGGAGGGGTAGGAGTCGGATCTTCAACAGGAGATTTGCCTTTGGCTATCTCTGATTGTTTGTTTGAACTTGGAGGGTTCTCATATGTCTTTGAACGAGTGGTTATATGAATCTCCTCATTACTCGTCATCAGGATTTCGCGATTTGCGGATGTCTCTCCGCGAGTTGGGTTGCTCGAGTTGCCCCCCTGTGGGGTTTCTTGGGAAACCATCTGCTGTTGCTGCTGAGGGAAAGGGTCAGTTAACACTGCCGGGTGAGAGGATCCTAAAACGAATTTGTTAACTTCATCCTTGTAGGGACAGTCATGCATGTAGTGATCGCCTTGACAAATTAGGAAAGGAAGCTTAGCCTTTCGACGTGGTTTCGGGTCGTTGTGGGTGGGTTGTGGCTTGGGATTATCCTGCTGGTTCTTCTTGGATTTACCACGATTGTTATTCTTCTTTCCTCCAAATGGTTGTGACGTAGATTGAACTGTGTTCACTTCGGAGGAGATAGCAAGATAAGTAGTAGATTTTGGAGCAGCCTGAGGTAGAGCGGGGGAAGCAGAAGCTTGTTGCCCCGTCAAGTTGGTAGTAGGATGGTCCTTGACTGAACCGACAATACCATCAATGGGGGGTTTAGTGGCAGGTTTCGTTGGATCAGTGGTAACGCGGGCGGCATGAGGAAGAAGCTCGTGTAAAGTGTCGGATTGGGTGTATACCAAATCCATGTACTAAGCTGCTGAGATGGCTTGTTCTTCTGTGACCGGCCCACGCATAGCGATATCCCTAGCTATGGGAGGCAAAAATGACTTTGTGAACTAATCAGCAAGTAGCTGATCTAGAATGGGTGCCTTGATTAGCCTATGGCGTTGACACCACTCATGGATGTGATCCGAAATGTGCATAGAAGTGGTTTGACGCAGCGAGGTTAACAGTTCTGTTCCAGTCTCGTACCGGATGGGGAGCTGGAAATGGGTCAGAAACTGCATAGCCAAGGTGTTGAAATCATGGAAAGAGTGTTGTGGCAGCTCGATGTACCATTTTGTTGCCATGCTAGTAAGCGTACGCTGGAAGAGCCGTAGTCGAATGGAATCGTCCATCAAGGAGTTGGATGAACACCAAAGATGGAAGGTCATTACGTGGTTCTTGGGGTCTTCCCCAGGCTTAGCATCGAACTTAGGAATGTCCGATGGAAGTTTGGCTAGAATGGGTGGCCAGTGAGGTTCATGCCATATGGGATCATTAATGAGCCTCGACAAATCAGGTAAGTCTAGCGTGGCCAAAAATGGAATTTGACAATTAGTCTGCAGGTATGAGTAATAACCGTATGGTGCAGAGAAACTTGGGGGGCTCTGCATAGCATACTATTGCGTGTTATACCCATATGTGTTACCTGTTGGGTACTGCTGGAAGTTTTGCATGTAGTAGGCCATTTGGTTAACCGGTTGAGTGTTGGTAACCGGTTGATGGATGTTCTGCTGAGTGGGGATGGTAGGTATGGTACCCTGGGGTTGCTGTAACCCAGGAATGGTTGCTGCTCCTGGTTGGGGAAAATTTCCCTGGAGTTGTTGTGTTCCAGGAATGTTACCACTATATTGAGTAAGTGGAGGGTTTCCCATAGCAGGGTTGGGGGGTGGATACAACAGTGGTGTCCATGGAAGGTTCGTTCTTCCTTGAGGAACATGTGGAAATTGAAGGGATGGGTTCCATGGAGTTGTAGCAGCCGAAGGATAAGGGAAGCCGGAGTTCAAGTTGGGGGAATCTGAGATTTCCCCCCAGTTGGGTTCCAGTTTCCAAATAATGAGTATCCCCCACTCTGTGGGATTTTAGGTTCCCAAGAAGGAAGCGTACCTGACGAGGGATGTTGAAGATGAGGCCCGGTTGGAAAACCGGTATAAGGTTGTCCGCTGCCAGGTGTGTTGTACATACCATACTGAGTAGGTGTTGCTGTTTGGGAGGGTTGTTGGATGGAGCCGATGGGTTTCCCTCCAGCAGATGGGTTGGACGGCCCTATAGGAGGAGGTTGTTGACTAGGGACAGGGTTCCCAACAAAGGATTGTCGTCCAGCTGGTTGGGTTGATGTCCCACCAAGAGGAGTTTGGTTGTTGGAGTTGGGGATCACGGCAGTCGGTTGTCCACCTCCTGAGATAGTGTAGATAGTGGTCGAAGGTGAACCTCCGGTCAAAATGGATGATCCAGCAGTATGACTTGGTGCTCTTCCGACACTAGCAAAATACGATAGTGTCGATTGGCCAACGGCGCCAAAAGTGCCAATTTGTGGAGGGGGTCTTCCATATCTGACAGGTGAGGATGGAGAAAAAACTGGGTTATCCCTCATAGAATGTGTGCCAAACATGGGTGAAGGCAGCAAATGTGGGGAATTTAACCGAGGGGTACCGGGGGTATCGTCCATAACGTGTTCAACGATAGGAGGACCATCGAAGACTGGGTCCGGGATCATGTCCTGAAAAGGGTTTTCAGGGTCCAGCGGGAACATAGGTATAGTAACGTCTGAAGGTCCGGAGCCGTCTGCATAGGAGTGATGAAACTTTGTGCTAGACGGGATGTTGGGATCCCAATAATCAGGAAGACAGGTAACAGGGGGATATCTGGAAGCTGTCGAGAGCATTTTCTCTTTGTCTCGTTTAAACTGTGCCAATGCTAACGGGGAATTTGCTAGACTAACCATACTAGACTGAATGGAGGCCATGATCTCATGTCCGGGAGGGAGGATGGGGAGAGATATGGTACGAGGTACGTTGCTGGAAGAACTGGTTTCTTGTGGATGAACGTTGTATTTCGCGGTGATAATAGGTGGAAGCTCCGCCTGGGAAGTGATAAAGCCATAATCAGGTTCAAAAGGTGTTTCAAGAAGTTGAGTGTCTTCAATAATTTCGATGTACTCGCCCGGGACTAAAATCAAACCAGATATATCCTAGTCGGATCCTTCGGTGGTGCCAACAGATCCGTCTGTGTCATCGTGGAAAGTTTATGGTGGAAGGGAGGTGTTAACATCAGGTAGGAGGATGGCCTCTAGTCTAATATTTTGGGTTGTACTAGATTCAGCCGCTGTAATGTTATCCACTGTGGCATATCTATCTGGAATAACAGTGGATGAAGTGATAGTAGGGATTTTAGATATACTAGTGGTTGCAGAAACTGCAAGAGGTTCTGAGACTGTGCTGTGAGTAACGGTTACAGACGGAACTGAAGATGTAGTGCGTATCGACGGTGGAATGTTCCCTCGACCAGCACCACTGCCAGGAGGAGCGGGAATACATGATGCAAGAGGATCGGAGGTCCGTGGCGGTGGTGGTGGTGGAGGGATTTTGCCATGTACTCGTCGTGATCTCCGTGGTGGTTTTGACATAATGGCAGGAATATGAAATCCGGGGGCAATCTCGTAACAAAGAACTCAAAAACTCTAATGCAGCCGAGTGTGCAAAAGAGGAGCTAGAAAAAGAAAGGCTCGCAGGCCAAAAAAGCAAGCTCTAAAATCTATACTGAGACTGGTGTCTCAGTAAGCGAGCTGAGAAAAATAATGGCCAGAATGCCAACAAGCAGTCACTAAAAAGAAAAAGAAAAAAATGACCCTCTATAAAGGTGAGATAACAAGCAAACTCCTAACTAAGAGCTGGAGACCTCAACAAGTTGTATCCTTCGCAAGGTGATGAAATCCAAGTCGAACAATACAACGTGAGAGACCAATATGAGAAGGATATCCCTCTACCGAAAGGGATCCTGGGTAAAATAGCCCTAGTAGAAAAGTCACTAGGCTACCTCGTTCATGACACGTTGGAAAAGGTTTTCGGTGCTTCTGCCTTATCACCCTTGCATTACTATGAATTACAAGGAAGACAATGATCGATGTTGCCTTAGGGCTAAGTGGAGTGCGGCATTCCACAGAGTCCATCCGGTTCTCAATCTTGCGGCATTTTAACCCCTGAAAGTTAAAAACAGTCAAGAGGCCCCTCCATAAACTAGTTGTGACCGTGTCAATAAATACTAGAGGATTTTAGTGCCCTAGAGGACAACAACTATGTCTCAGATGAAAATGGCAAGGGGGAATTATTTTGATGCCTATCCCCGGTGTCCTACCTAACTACCAAATTCTTTTGATTTCCTCAAGCGAGGTTAATGTTGGTTTAGTTAGGGAGATTAATTTTAGTGGTTGTATTACTCAATCGGGTAAATGGACGTGAAACTTGGTGGTGTTGTGACGACCCAAACCATGCAAGTGAGAATGAATCGAAATAAGCCTTGTATTCGATGAAAACTAGCTATGGAAGAGAGAGAGTTCTTCGATCATAAATGCATGAAACTTTCATAAGCAATTAAAACCACTTCAAAACAAAAAAAAAATTGTTTTCCTTTTCTAAATAGAGCCAAACTGAAATAACACTTCTTTCCAATTCACTAATCTTGCAACTAGGATGCTTCAAAAAATGAGAATTTATGTGGCAAATTTAAATGCTTCACTTCCTAATGCACAATAATACTGCTAGACCATTTCAATCCAAACAACACAAATGTTCTCCAATGATAATTTTCAATATATATTTTAATGATAATAATGGAAACAATGTGATTATGAAAGACACACGATCCAGTAAAAGAGGACAGTAGTAATGGTCTGGTTGTGATGAGAAGATCAAGCCAATGCAATCAGATTGAAGGGGTGACCCAATGTGGAAATAATGCCACTAACTCATAAAATAATCAATCTCACAAGAAAAATAAACACACCACAAAGACTGTGTAATGAACAGGATAGTAATAGGCAACAGAAAACACCAACTAAAGCAGAGAAAATCAAAAATGACTCAGGAAACCAAGCAGGGAAGAAAAATTTGAAAATATGCAGACACTACCACGTGGAAGGAACAGACTAGAGCGCGGTACTGGTACACTACCGCTCTGGTAAAAGTGTTGGGTACACGGTACTACCGCGCTGTAGAGAGTGCTGGGGGCACGGTACTATTGCAAAGGATGGAAAAATGCAACTTTTGAAAAGAAGATTGAATTTTTCAGGGTTGCTGCAGACCCAGAGGACTCACTGATCACAGAGGGAGGAAAGATATAGAGAGGAGGGAAAAATAAAGGTCAAGGAGACCAAAATTCAATACTGGTTTGAAGAGAAAGAAGAATCACAATCAAAAATGAATGAAAGTGAGATCAATCAGTCAAATGGGGTTCAAACCAGTGGAGTCGGCATTCTTGTTGTAGAATTTTCTCCCTACGGATAGGTAGAAATTCTCTTAGGTTAAAGTAGACTTTAACTGACTCTAAACTAAGACAAAAAATAACAAATGCTACCTTGAATTCCTAGATCTAAACAGACATTTCAAGATTAAACTGCTGGAAGAAACAGAAGAGATCTAACTGACCTTCAATCCAATTGCTTGTCTTAATGGTTGCTCCAATTTCCAAGTCCTCGTGAATGAACCTGTCACAATGAAACCAAGATACAAGCATATACAATTCTCTAGCAACTTGAAATATGAGTTAGGATCTAAATCTATAATAGATACAAATCATATAATTGAAACAAAATCAACACATGTGATTTGGGAAACAAGACAAGTTATGTTCTATTACCAACTTGAAATCACTTACAATGGTTGCTTGATATCCAAGCCAACTCCCAGCTCCAAGTGCTTCCTCCTCTAGATATCTCCACAAAGATTCAAGATCATAAGTTTGATGTCTCCAAGAGTCCTCCCCCACTTTTCTAATGGAATGTCTCTCTCTTATAGTGTGTAGTAGGGTTAACCAACAAGAGAGAAGGGTGGATCTTGGGAGAGTTTAGTGGATCAAGCCTACTTATCACAGAAAGTGAGTTAGGATTGAATCAGGGACACCAATCCTCAAAAATCTCTCAAAGATCAAGATCCCACAAGCCATGACAAAAAGGCTAAAAAGGGAGTACCGCGCCTCTCAAACAGAGCATAACGCGGTAGTACCGCGTGGCATAGAAAGAGCATAGCGCAGTAGTGTGGACTACCACGCACCTAAGCTGGAGAAAGGCACGGTAGTGTAGGTATATGAAGTCTCAGCTGGGTTGATTCTTGACAGGATAGGTTTGTCTTCAAGGATCACTCATCATTTTTCTCTTCTAGGTGTTTTAAGCAATGGGGGAAGTGTCGTCAACTCTTTTTGTGGTGAAGATGCGACACTGTGAAATATGGAGGTATAACATGGTGCCAATATAGATTCAGTTCAGTTACTAAACAGAGAGGTTGATCTTAAAAAGGAAAGAAACAAGGAACTAGAAGATGAGTTAGTCAGGATTAAGGATGAGCACAGCTTCCATGTGGCTAATATCAGGAAGGAATGGATGGAACGCTTACATGCATCAGAATAGGAGAACATCTCCCTTCGGAATCAGCTTAACACAGAAAAAACTCAGAACTCCATCCATGCGGAAAATATAGCAACCTTAGAGATCCAAGTTGGAGTTGTAACTCCAAATGCAGCGTCAACTATTTTTTCTAAGTTTACACCACAGGACTTCAAGGATCTGGCCTTGGAGGTTAATCATGGACATTATCAATTGCTTGAAAATTTGTACATTACACAAGATGAAATTAGGGAGACGTTTATTATCTTTGACAAACTGTCTTATGACCTTGAGGTACTGAAAATCAAGAGAATTCGGGCTTCCAAAGCTTAGGACGAGGTTAGTTAATGGAAAGGGTATATTAAAAACATCCCAGCGGACCTCCCAATTCTTAGTAGTCTTCAGATGAAGAAGAACAAAGCCTCCCTAAATACCTGGATTGAATTCAATGACTCTGCTGAAGAGATCATCAAAAAATCCAAAGACCTTTGCACTCAACGTTGGTATGCAGCTGATAATATCATGGAAGCTCTACATCTCCCATGCATGGATCTTATTTTGCAGGCCCTTCCACCTAAATGTAAGCTGGAAGAAGTGGAGCGTGAACATGAAGAAACTGCACAGAAGATCTGGGCTATTGAAGCAGTCAACATTGATCACGTGGATGAGTTGATCAGGAAATCGCTCTCCTTTGAGGGCAAGATCCATTTCTACCTTCGTACTTGGCATAAGCTCGCCAAGCATGACATGGAAAACAACATATGTAATGCCCAGATAAGCCTAGAATCTATCAACTATCCAAACATAGATGAATTGCTAGAGATATATGATAAGTGGCAGGATTTTCTGGCCCAATAAACTCATTCGTGATTTTGGGATCCCTATCTTTTGGGAATTTTTCATTGTACTCTATTGTAATATTTTTATTTAAGGAAGAATACCTCTCTTAGTGAGGGGTTGGAATTTTTGGAATTGTAATTCAACAGAAGATAAGACTGGGGATACTCTGTGGCCAGAGTCATTGTAATTTTGGTACAAGACATCTTAATACAGTAATGTTATCTTTGGATCCATCTTCTGGTTGTTACTCAAATTTCTTTGAGAATTTCTGATTTTATATTCCAGATTATCATCCGATATATATATGATCTCTTGTTAGATATCTAATGAATGCATAAATCTGTTGTATTGATTTTTCTATATAACTGATGTATGTATGAAAAATATTTGATTGAATTTCTTTAATTAAATACTTTCTTTATCGATTTCTGCAATTGATCGGATATACATTCAATCATTGTTGATTTTTCAATCAACAAAGAGATAACAGGTTATATCTTGATGGTCCTTAAGCTTGAATTATCATTGTTTGATTTTCATTAAGTAATCATAATTTAAGTTAGCAAATATCTCATTCGAAGGCATTTATGTTATGGGTGAGAAAGTATTTGTTCTTTACACCTCAGGGTTGATCTACACGAACGACAAGATTTTCATCTTAGAATAGGTCTGACTTAAGATTAGATCCTTATTTCTAAATAGGTTGAGTTAGAATTGTTTATTGTTTTCCATTTCTTTGTTTTCCTTAATTGGGAAACTGATCTAATAGATCAAACCACTTACTCATAGAGTGCCAGCGGAGGCTGAATATCCGTGGGTGATTACCATACCAAACAGCTCGAGGATAGAATTTCCCTTGCGTAGGGTCTTTCGAAGCCTTTGGCTGGGTTTTCATCCCCTGTTGTGTGCCTTGGAACCCTTTCCAACACCTCGCAGTAACCTGCACATCCGAGGCCTCAAAAAATGGCGCTAGAAGGAGGGCCACTAGTATAATATGCCTAAGCAAACCGCTAATAAACCTCCTCCAGCAAGTACTTCAACGGTTCAAACCCGAAGCCAGTCTAGGGCTTCAACATCTGAACAACCAACTGATACACGACCTACAGTTCTCCCTGTCACGTCTTCCCAACCTACAGTTATACCTATCACACCTATGATACAATAGGAGAACAGAGGGGATATCATTTTCACATCACCTACAAGGGGACCCATGTCATTAGAGAAGATATAGAAAACATATGTTGATCGGGTCTTAAGAGAAGAACAACGACTTGCCGATCAAAGAAGACGCGATCTGGTAGCCTTAAATTTAGAAGATATTCTGCAGACTAGTGATCAGGAAGATCAGCAAATTTCCGCTTCACAGACCAGTGACCCACAGATTCTTCATACCACTGATCTAAATACAGAGGATCAACATACAGTTGATCAACAACCTGAAAACCAAGAGCTAATTGATCAACCAGATTCTCCTGAATATAACCATGAGACCACTCTCATAGGAACACAAGGTCAACCAAATCTTGGAGCTGGTGGTCCACCACCATCCCCTCCTTCATCTTCATCATCTTCCTCAGACGATGAAAATTCCTCTAGCTCGTCTTCCGAAGAAGAAGAACAAGAACCTTCGATGGCTGGAGAAGGTCAAACAGACCTTGGCTTCACCAAGGTACAATTTTCATATTAGGAGATCAACATAGATTACCAAAGAATCCTGAGAAATGGATACCTAAATTCAACCCTGATGATAAGACACTCACGTTGGATCATATAAAAACTTTCATGCAGGCAATCAGACTCAGAAGCGTGGTACATGAGGATGTAGTATGCAAACTCTTTCCCTACACTTTTGAGGGTAGGGAAGCCACCTGGTATTTTTCCTTACCATCCCAATCTATAATGTCCTGGGATGAGTTTGAGAAACATTTCACCCAGAAATTTGGGGATGATAAAACACCGCAGGATCTTGTCTTAGAATTATCCTATATGAAAATCAAAGGAAAAGAAAGGGTTAAAGACTTTAACTAAAGGTTTTCATATCTCAAAAACCGAATTCCTACCAATCTTCTTCCTGCTGAAGAATTGTTGGTAGCTTATTATGAAAAAGGTCTGCCTGTCCCTATTGCAATGTGGGTCAAAAGGGCACACAAAGCTACTTTACTAGAGGCATATGATGAAGCAATACAAGTTGAGAAGGACATATTTTGACTGAAAGACAGCCTTAAAACTTCAGAAGAGTAGCCTTCTACTTCCAGGAAAAGAACTGAGAACATCCCCAAACCCACTGTTCAGAACAAGGATCCATTTGATATGGCTGACATGAATAAATTCATTCAAAAAATGTCAAATGAGATGGTGGATTTGAAGAAGAACACTAATGATAATCAGAACCAAAACAGAGGTTTTGTAAGGCCACCATTTAGGAGACCTTACCAGCCTCCACAAAATCCACCACCACCGAATCCGGCAGAAGGACTCACAAACGACGAACTCTATTCTATTTTTAGAGCCTTGGCAGCAGAATCTCAAGTCACCCATGATACTTCCAACGATCAGACCATCCCAGATCCACAATTACTTGAAGAAGAAGAAGAAGGTGATCCACATGTCGATACTGTGAGTTTCTTTTCAGAACTTCCTATGTGTGAAGAAGAAGAAGAACCTGAGGTGGTGTTTAACACACAACACCCTTATAATACAAGGTCAAGACCACAGCCACCTCAAGAATTTTCATCTTCTCTTCCAGTTCCCACCAAAAACAAGACTGTTCCTCAAAAGGATACAATCCTCCCTAAAATGGAGTATAATCTAGTTGAAGATTTAAAAAGAGTCAAAGCAAACATCTCTCTATTTGAGCTACTTAAGATCCCTGCTATGAGGGATTCCTTACCTAAAAACATGATAGTCAAATAGCCTAGAGAGTCACAAAGCAACAACCTAGACTCTGTTACTAAAATTGATTATCAGAAACCAGCAAGCAAGAGGACTCCTCCTTTCTTGCTTACCTTTGAGATTTTCAACCGGAATGTGCACAACTGCATGATAGATTCAGGAGCGTCATCAAATGTGATGCCCCTCCCTGTTTGCAGGAAATTGAATGCAACATGGGAACCCTGCCCAACTCAAATTGTGCAACTTGATAGATCCAAATTCAAAGTGGTAGGTAAATTGAGAAATGTTTTGCTTACACTGTCAGTTGATCCTAGGATCCACCAGACAATTGACATTGTGGTAGATGACATCCTGGAATCCTATGGGATGTGGTTAAGCAGGGACTGGTCAGAGAAACTTAAGGGCTACTTTGCCACTGACTGGTCCCATTTATGGTTTCCTTACAATGGTCAACTGAATAAAATTAAGATCAGTATAGAACCTTTTATGAAATAGACAGTCACTAATCTTAATGACTCAAGCGAACCTGCTGGTTATCTCACCTCTCGCGTAGAGCATTTTACATTTGATACCTTTTTTGGTGAATTCCCAGCTGATGCCTCACTAGAAGAAAGAATTCAAAACGAATCACATATTACTCATGTAAATTCTATACCTTTTTCTGGTGAAATTGTGCATAATGTGTATAATGTAAATACAAATTTTAGAATAGACCCTATCTCATGGACCATATTTTTTTATGGTTCCAAGTCCAAGGATGGAGCTGGAGCAGTTTGTGATCCTAAGGGAACAAAAATTATGATTGCTTGTAGGCTAGAATTTGATTGCACTAATAATGTAGCTGAGTATGTGTTGGTGGGAAATACTACCCTATAGTGAGGAAATAGACACTATCAACTTAAGGGGGTGACAGGTAAACATACTGATTGCATTACAGAAGCGTTTATAAGGGAAATAGATTAGAGACTTTGAGGACATACCTTATGAACAAAGTTTGATCCTAGATTTTGTCCAACCTTGCGCTCGATCCTCCTCTCGATCTCCCATCCAATAAACCTGCAACACAAAGACCTTTCTCAGCGTATCTTGGCCAATATAATAATGATGGAATTGAAAAGTAATTCAAACATCAAGCATTAACCAACATTGATCCAAATAAATACATAGTCCATTAAGCATTTGATTTGGGACGAGAAAGATGTTTCAACCTTTTATTGTCAAAAACATATGAATGATACAAAGAATACCTGACTTTGTATCATGCTCATGCAACCTTAACCTAGGCTCCTGCTCCTCTCTGACTTCAAAGTTTCTCCAGCATAACCACCTTCAACACAAGCTTCTCATATAAGAAGAGTCTCTTTATGGCTCTCTTGTCTAACCCCTCTCTTCAATCCTCCTTGTATTTATAGGACAAGGTAGGTAGTTCAGGTCGAGAGGTGGTTGAAGGGGAAGTTGGGAAACCAACTGCAACTAATCCCAATTCGTCAAATTAATATTTTTTTATCATATTTTAAGATTTGCGCGACTATTTCACAGTGGAGTAGCGCCCAACATGCAACTACAGTGTTTAACAACTAGCGTCTGCCACCTTTTGATGTTGTGCGCTAGTTTACTGAAGTAGAGTAGCGCATACCAGGAGGTGTGCACTACTATATAGCTTACAGAGTAGGGCATATGCGCTGTTTTGCTTAAGAAGAGTAGCGCCCATGTCAAAATATGATATTTTTTAGGATTTTATCAGGTTGCAGGAAGGTGAGTCAGGTCAAAGTCTCATCTAAGGTTATCATGTTCTTCAATCCAAGTTGTCCTTTTGTGTGATCGACAGCTCAAAGTGATCATGGACGGAGAAGTGTAGATTTGACCTATAACAAATGCCCCCTAATTTGTGAGGTCAGAGGGAAACGATGGCTGAAATACATTATAATCCAAAGCCATAGGAGGAGCAAGAAACCGCAGGACCAAGTCACAAAAACACCTGAAAGAAAGATTAAGGTCAGCGAGCAATTACATTCTTGGCATCATATAGATGTGCAGTGTGATACAAAATGATCTCCGATATATAACGAGGAGATGTATATATAGCATGGCCACTTGAAATACAAGCGTGGATCCATGTCAAACTAAGAGATCATATCCATAACAACAAACTGGATCTATGTCTCATGGAGAGCCGAATATAAGTGAGGCTCAGTCTTGCGCAACTTGGGTGATAACATAATGAGGTAATTTCATCAACATCCCAAGGTCTTCATCCAAAACAACCCAAGGTACAAACCCTAACCATGTGAATAAATGAGCTGAAAGTCGAACATGGGGAGTATCGTTTGATTACCGGTCATTGATGTATACCGTTAACAAACGCGAGGGATTCCACCGATAATGATAATGGGGCCCAAGGTACCTAGTACGATCCAACAAGTGTGAATAAGTGGACTTGGAGTCGAACACTTGAGGATCCTGTCGAATAAGAGACATTGATGTATTCTCATAATTCAACAGCGAGGAAAATTGCCACTGGTGACTGCAAAATGAGTTGATGTCTATGGGAAGAAGTTCATTGGAAGGGAAGCATTAAGGAATCCTCCATCATCCAACATGAGAGACACTCAACTGGTATGAGATGATATGGAGTAATATATGTAACAAGACTGACACTAAGATGGCCGACACATGAGGTCAAGGTAAATTGCAGAATGGCCGACACAGGCTATATCCTTGAACAATGAGCACGACACAAAGTCACTTAGGCAGTTTTCAACAAAATGGGGAAAATGATATAAGCCTGTAATGTAGGAGACATTAGCAAACCCTCCAAAGGGTTAGAATAATAACCAACCGGGGGAGTAAACAACTTGGAGGTCAGGTTCACCCTAAAGTCAAAAACTAAACCCAACCGACATGATAGACTCAAGTAGGTGCTATGTTCAAGGATAGAACTGACTGAACTGCCTTTGACACTGAAGATATGATACATATTTCTCATCCCTTATTCTTTTGAGATAAAAGAATACCTTTCTTGTTGTTTTAATGAGTCCAAGAAAGAATGAAAACTCAGTAGATCCAACGATGTAAAAATTTTAACGAACCCATGGGAGGAAGACTCGGGACCTTCTTCATTGTTTACAGAGTTCGAAGAAGAGATAGAATATTACTCTATATTATTGATCTCTCGATTTTAATATCGATCCGAGATCTATTCCTGCTCGCCGGTGTTTTCAATTTTAAGGAGTCTAAAAAACTTAAACAATAACTCCATACACCTACTCGTGGATTTTAATATCGAGCCCAAGTAGGTTAATTCTCATCGGTTTTTTCCTGTTTATAGAGTCTGAAAAACTTAAACAATCCTCTTTACACCTATCCGTGGATTTTATATCGATCCTGGATTGGTCTATGCTCGACGGTTTTTTCTTGTTTATAGAGTTGAAAAACTTAAACAGTCCTCTATTTACCATCTCGTGGATTTCACATCGATCCCGAGTAGGTGAATGCTCGCTTGGTGTTTTCATGTTTAGAGATCCTGAAAACCCTAAAGAAAGGCTCCGAAAGGTCCTTTTTCGTAAAGTTAGTCTCCTCCCCCGAAAAAGTATAAAACAATGGAAGAAGAACTCTTCTAGTGCATACAAAAGTATACCTAAAGTATACATTTTCTGTAATTTATCCACCAAGGCCTGGAAAAAGGGGTAATTCTATACCTGAGTGGATGAGCCTTCAATTACTTTAACGAGCTTGAAGAGGACAAGTTTGCTCGGCGATCTTTTTTAGGTTTAAATAGTCCAAAGAAGAGCTTAAAATGACTTAAATGACAGCTTCTAGGATCGCAACTCATGATCTACCAAAACTAGGACTTCAACAAATATGTTAGTAATCACGACAAAAAATCTTAAATGATATGTAAATTTTAAGTATGAGCTAGTTGAGAAGATCTATCATCAAGAAAATTAGTCTTAAAGGATTTATCCTACAAAATTTTAGTGAAAAAATGAGAACCATCAGGTGAAATTACCTTAATACCATATGTAGCTATTAATTGATTAAATAGAACAAATTGGTAGAATTTGCAACTATAGAGATTTTACCAAAGTGGGTAAAATTTTAAAAACAAACTCATATATGTAATTTCAAAATTAAAACTCAAATTTCATTTTGGTTTTGTAGGGCAAGAAAATTGGGAGCAAACCCTTGGATTTCAATCCTCCGTGGCGATCAACTCAAGCAACGAATAAACATTTTGCCTCCACCAAGTAAGTTTAATTCATCCTAACTTTCATTTCCATTGTTTATTTGTCAATTTTTTAGCTAAAAATCAAAAATAAGGCCATGCTCAAGGCGTTCAAAGTGTGTGCGCTACTCTGCAGTAGGCAAAGTGGCGCATACTGGAGGTATGCGCTACTATGCTTATACACAGTAGCGCCCATGCCTGATTGTGTGGCTTATACAGTAGCGCACACCCCTGAACATGTTAAAAAAGTGTCGAGATGCTAAAAATTGACATTTTTGTGGCAGGATGGTACTTATTTGGAGGGAGAGAGAACATGAGGAGATGGATAGGGTGGCAATGCAAGACCCAGCCACTCTCCATGCACTCCGAAGATGTGGTTTGTTAAAGTTTTACCGAACCGTGAACATGAGGGCACTCAATAGATTGCTTCGAAGACTCATTCAATACTGGGATGTAGATGCCAATGCATTTGATATTCGAGGACAAACCTTGGACCTTACTGTCGACGACATATACTTCATTAACAGACTCTCTAGGAGGTTAGATGCGGTAAATTTGAAAGGATCTTCTCGCAATGTGGGTGCTACATCGGTGCAAGAATATTTGAATGCATACTGTGTGGTGGGAGCCAAGAAATCAGGAAGTCAAATCCTAATCCCAAAGTAGAACATGATCTCCTTCAAGGAACACCCTAGGTCTGACAGACTTGTCATGGTGTCCTTTGAATCATTTCTTATGAACTTAGTTTGATGTGAGCGCGTCATGGCGCTGCTCATCTAGATGCTCTAAATGCAACAAACGTTCTTCCAGTGCTGAAGTATCTGGTAGTAATTGAACAGCCAGTTTTAACAAAAGAATCTCGCATTCAATCGGGACGACTGCTTCTATCCCATGCACAAGCTGGAAGGGAGAGAACCCGGTAGTAGTCTTTACATTCACTCGGTAATCCCAAAGAGCAAGGTATAGCATGATGTGCTAGTTATTTCGACTGGCATTAACAGTTCTTTGCAGTATTACCTTTAAAGTTTTGTTAACTGCTTCGACTTGTCCATTCGCTTGTGGATAATATGAAGACGAATGTTCTTGACGAAAACCTAACATTGTATACAGATCGGACATCATGCTATTCTGAAAATGACTGCCGTGATCAGTCACAATTTCTTTGGGTATGTCGAACCTTGCAATAATCTGATTGAATACAAAATAAGCGGCAGTTTCTCCATCTGCCTTGACAGTAGGCATTGCCTCAGCCCACTTGGTGAAGTAGTCGATGGCAACGATGATATAATGATGTCCTCCAACCAAAACTGGATTGCAAGTCATATAATCAACCCCCCATTTTGTGAAGGGACCTGCTATAATCACAGGATGAAGAGGAGCTGGATGTTCTCTCATTTTCCTGGTGAAAAACTGACACAGACGACAGCGTTTCACAGTTTCCACACAATCTTTAAAGATTGTGGGCCAAAAATACTCGGCACGCAGTATTTTCTGGGATGTTGCCAACCCAGAAAGATGACCCCCACACGCTCCACTGTGGGCATCATTCAATATTGATTCTTCTTCTTCTAAAGTTAAACAACGTCGTAAGATGGAATCTATCCCACGTCTATACAAAGTATCAGAGATGATGAGATAGTTTTTCGCATGACTTTTCAGTTTGCATCGTTCTTCTCTAGAAAAAGTGGTAGGACACCTCAAATTCTAGAGATATACTAAGATTTCCCCGTACCATGGGTCCGAGGAGGCAATAAGGAAGATATGTTCATCCGTGAATGATGATTCTTCCTCGATATGCTCTAAGTCACTCGGAAACTCTAAGATTAACTCAGCGAACACTAGTGATTTCTTCAACTTGGCCAATTGAAAGACCAAATCGAACTCTTGTAAGATTACAATCCATTTATTATACTTCCCACCGATGATGCGTCGAGTGAGAACATACTGAAAAGGATTGACTTCTGCTATCACAGTAGTTGTTCGTAAAAGTATGTAATGAAGAAGCCTCTGTACCGCATAGACCGCAGCAAGTGCTAACTTCTCAACATGCGAATATTTAACCTCATGAGCTATCAATACGCGAGAAAGATAGTAAACAACATGATCTTGGAGCATGTCATCCTCCTGAACTAGTACTATGCCAATTGTATTAAGAGACACCGCCAGATATAAAAGAAAATCTTTTGCATAGTACAGCGGGCTCAACAAGGGGGCTAAAAGTAGTGCCTTTTTCAAGGCCTTAAATGATGCTTGAGCAGTCTCATCCCACATGAAGTAGGTATCTTGTTTAAGTAGTCTCATAAAACCTTTTTTGATCTTATCATAGTTTATGATAAAGCATCGCAAGAAGTTAGACATGCCTTGCAGACTTTGGAGTTGTCGCAAGGTGCGAGGAGGCAGATTTACAATCGCCTCAACTTTTAACGGGTCGACCATTATACCACGACTGGATACAATAAAACCCAGTAAACGTCCCGATTCGACGCAGAATATGCACTTATTAGGATTCAAACGAATCTTATTTTGTCTGCATCTTTCAAACACAAGTCTCAAATGAGCTGGATGATCCCGTCTCTTTCGATATCGCGTCGAGAGGTCATCCAAGTAAGGTTCAGCTATGTGTTTGATATCGTGAAAAGAGAAATTCATAGCTCGTTGGAACGTAGCTCCAGCATTCTTTAGGCCAAATGGAATCTTCCGGTACGCAAAGGTTCCCCATGTGCAAATGAAAGTTGTTTTGTGTTGATCTTCGGGTTTGATTTGGATTTGATTATATCCCGAAAATCCATCCATGAAAGAAAACATCTTGTGTCCCGCACATGCATCTATGATCTGGTCGATAAATGGTGTGGGATAGTTATCTTTCGGAAAAGCTTTATTCAAGTCCCGGAAATCAGTACAGACTCGTATGGTACCTTGCTTTTTATCAACCGGAACAGGGTTTGAAACCCATTCCGTCATGTCAATCGGGTAGAGAAATCCGGCTCTAAGAAATTTTTCAACTTTCGCCTTAATGGCGGCCGCTTTTAAAGGATTCATAGGACGGAGCTTCTATCTCACAGGTTTTGCATTAGGGTATATAGTGATGACATGCTCAATGATGAATGGATCGATACCTGGCATCTCCTCATAGGACCAGGAAAATATGTTGCGAAATTCTTTAAAAATCTTGGTATACAAAGCGATCTCTTCTGGAGAACAGTCTGCTCCAATAAAAATGTTTTCCACGACCCCGGGTTTGGTGGAAATGTTAATCGGGATTGTTCTCGATATATTAGCCATATTCCCTTCAGCATAAACAACTCTTGAAGTAGAAGGAAAAGATGACAAATCAACAAATCCACCTGGTCTCATAGTGAATTCTCCTCTCTCTATCATGTCTAAGTTTGGAAGTAGGTAAGACCTGTGATGCATATGTTCCCATGGCTAGTCCAGGCCCATCATGGCTTCCAAAATGGTTTCATCAGACGGTAAGACCGTATCAAAACAGTCGAAAGAGTGGGTAGAATTCAATGACCATGCAGGAGCATAGTCCATATCTGACTCAGCAGAGACTGGCGGAGTCACGATATGTTCCATTGCAGCATGTTGTGCTTCCATGCATGTTATCTCTGCAATGGTTAAAGGCACTGAAGGTTCTGATACAGTAGAAAGGATCCACGGATAAGTCCTAAGACCAATCGTGAAAGTTTCAGTAGAGGTACCTACATCAGAACGCATGAAAAGAACAGGGGAGGGTAGGTCGAAAGTGCCTATTAATGACCCGTAAAGCCCTGCTCCTAAACTCTTGCTTACTAGGGCAGATTGATCAACTAAAGGAATAGTGGTATCCGATGAAATCTAGTTTTTTTTCCGAGAGAACGAAAGTTGATCGACCGTGACGATCTTGCTTTCGTGAGGGAACATAACAACTCGAAAAACTGTCGATGCAATGGCTCTCATGGCATATGTCCATCTCCTGCCTAATAACATATTGTAATCAAGCAGGGCATCCAGAACTTCAATCTCTACAGTAACTGTCTTACCGACAAGTGTAATTTAAAACGATGGTAGAACTCCATGTGGACGAAAAGTCCTGCCATCGAAGGTAGTAAGCAGCGTGTTAGAGGGGTATAGCTCGGGAGAGCCTAAATCTTTCCAACAAGAAATGGAGATCACGCACGTTGACGTGCCCTCATCTACTACAGCCCGTCTGATGATCATAGGACCATGGACCACTTCTATCTATAGGGAAACATGGTATGGAAACTGATATTTGATATCAAACATATCAAAGCGCGCAGTCATGTTGGATGATTCCATACTTCCAATCCCTGCCAAAAGTGCATTTCATTGTAACAAAAAACTTTGCAAAACTTCTAAGGTGGACATAGCACAAGGGGTCTGGGCTAGATCTTCAACCACATTGTAGTTGGCAGCAGCCCATGCGTTGGGATTGTGCGATGCCCGTTTCAAGACACCTTTCAGGATCTTGGGTTGTGGGTCCATAGGTATGTGGAGAGGAATGGAAGATTCTGGAATCTCTTTATCTTTGTTCTATGCATCCGGGGTATAATTTCTTGCTCGTGTTTGCAAAAGTGCATCCATGCTAACCATAATAATGAAAGTTTGATCAACTGAAGCATGGGTAGTGCCCCCAGCTTTGGAGGTGCCAGAAGCTGAACCCTGCCCCTTAGGAAATGGATCTTTAAGTATGGCAGGTTTCTTTTCTTGAATCAGCTTCTGGGCTTCTTCGAGTAGAGGGAATTGGTGAGTGAGGTGATCCTGCTTGCAAAGCTTACAAGGGAACTTAACCTTCTTCTTTTCTTTATTACCCTCCTCGGCATTCTCTTTATTCTTGGGCTTTTGTTGGTTCCCCTCTCCTTTCTTGCCCTTCTTTTTGTTATTGGGATGCCGAGGGCCCTTTTGATTGTTCTGAACTTGGTTCACAGATTCAGAAGTAGAAAGAGAGGTTGTGACGGAGGTTACTTCTGCAGTCGATTGTTTAACGGATAAGGCATGAACCTGCTTAGTCAATGCTTTGAAAGCTACAGAATCTACTGAACCCACTATGCTGTCAGCATGTGGTCCAGGTTTAGGTCTACCAAGATTAGTGTTTGATCACGGTGCGTCTGGTATAATCTCATAAAGTAGCCCAGACTGTGCATAAACAAGGTCTAGCTGATGGGTCCGTAAAATGGCTTCTTCCTCTGTAGACACTCCAGAAGTATCTATTTCCTTAGAAATGTAAGGAAGGAGTGATTTCAGATACCACTTAAGAAGAAATTCTGGAGGTATGTTGGCTTTAATGAGCCTCTTCCGTCTTCGCCACTCCTAAATGTGATCAGATAAGTGAGTGGCCTTGTTCTGTCTAAATTTAGACAAAAGATCTGTCCCAGCATCATACCGAATAGGAAGCTGGAAGTGGTTCAGAAAAACAATCGTCGGATCCCAAAAAATAAAAAATGTAGCTGCAATTAACTCAATGTACCATTTGGCCGCAGCGCCAATTAAGGTTCTTTGGAAAAGTCTCAACCTAATGAATCTTAGTTCAACGAGTTCTAAGAACACCATAAATGGAAAGTGGTGACATGATCACCAGGGTCTTCACCAGTTTTGCCTTCAAATTTTGGAATGTCCGAAGGTAACTTAGTAAGAACTGGTGGCCAAGTCGCGTTATGGCATACCGGATCATTTGTTAACTTGGAAAGGTCTAGCAAATTCAGAGTTTCCAGAAATGGTAAATGAGGTCTACAAGATGGCATTTGATAAGCTGGGGTCATAAAGGGGGAACCACCCATAGTTTGACCCATAAACTGCTGGCAGGGGTTTCCCCCAACCACTTGTTGGTAGGGGTTTCCCCCAGCCATCTGCTGGTAGGGGTTGCCCCCAACCATCTATTTTTGTGTGAAAGTGTTGTTGAAATTCCCCCATCTAAATGAAAGTGGGTTGGTACTCTAAATGTTTGTCCATTGAGGCTGGGCGTTAGCCCCGCCATATTGTTGATTAAGGATGTTACCCCCTCCTTCAGAAAACAAAGAAAAAGGGTTGTTTCCTACAGGTACATTATTTTGATTCATGTTGTAACCTGCAAAGGTGTTAAAACCAGGGTTAGTCGAGGTGGACGACGCAGTCATGGTACTCATGACAGGCATAGTTACAGAAGAATTCGGCCCTACATTGGGTGTGGAAATCCAAGTACTAGGTATATGATATGGTTGTTGAGTTGCAGGAGGTGGAACAAGATTCACTATACTATTGGGTCCAAAAGTGGGTGTAGAGGTGGATGCCAAAATTGTTGAACCCGGCACGCCTAAGGTACCGACATTAAAGCTGAAGGACGGAGTTGAAACAAAAGTTAGCTGTGTCGAACTCGGTGTAGCAGTGGAAGAAGGATTTACAGTATTTATATTCATACCTATTGTGGGAGTCTGTGGAACTCCCTGTTCGCCTCTCGGGTTAGTCATAAAATGCTCAGGTGTGAAAAGATATGCACTATAATCAGGTTGCTGGAAACCAATAGGTACCAGAAGCGAATTGTTAAATCCAGTCAGAGGAGGATTAAAAGGAGTATTAAACTCACTAGAAGTGAGATCCTCAATCTCAACTGTATTAAAATATTGTTGATCTAGAGTCCTGGTTTGTGGTTCCTCAAGAACCTCTATTTCACCAATAGTTTCAAAAGGACCACTGGAGTCTATCCTCTGTCGTATTGGTGGCAGTAGTGGTTCCACTCTAAGTGGGAGAAGGTTTTGCAACCTTCGAGACCTACGAGGTTGTTGGTCCTCCACAATTATATATAAAAATAAAATTAAGTAAAAACCTAGTGGCCACTAAGACTAAGGGGAAAACATCACACCACTAAAAAATCCTAAGTATACAAACCAGGAAAACAAGATGCCTTCCGGAGAAGAGTCTGGGATGATGAGGGCCCAGAACAGATCAATGAAGGATGAAGAACAGTTACTCGAGGTCCACAATACAATGACTAAGGGTGCAAGCGCTGGAATCACCCAACCTCCCTCCCAAAGACCTGCAAGGGATTTCCTCCCACGTCTGTCCTAGGTATAGCAGATATACCCTCCATTGTCACTTGTGTATGATCCTATGTTCAGATACTAAGGCTACCATACATACGAAATATCCTGGGGGGACAGTCATCAACCTGATCAAAACGCGTGGGTAGGGTAACAAAGCCCGAAGTCCGAATGGATCCCCGTACATGAATCGACCCTGGTTTATGGTCAAAAGGAATGTGAGGGAGGTATCCTCAACAATTTCGATCTTCCATGGCCTCGTGATTAGCTCTGGTTTCAGTAGAGTTTCCCAGGAATATTTTATATATATGGGTTTACCTATATGACAGTCGCACTACGATTTTTTAGTAATGAAACAAGCTTTGAGCAGTTTAAGGTGTTTTAAGCTCGAAACTCTAGCCTAGACTTGTTGGTGTCGTGTATCCCTAGAAAGAAAATCATTTCTAATTGATTTTATTAGGATTCTTTTTAAGGTTACTTTTTACTCAGTGGGGCAGTGCATTGTGTCATGTGGTTGCAACAAAAAGCAAAGTGCATGAAATAAACAACTTCAAGAACAAAAAGACTTTTTATTTTTCGTTTAATATTCTTTCCAAAATGAAGAGTAAGCAAACCTAAACAAAGATTTCTTTTTGTTTTCTTTTCAAATTCTGAACAAAGTAAACTACGCTACTCTGCAAATATCATAAGCCTCACTATTCTAACCTACCAAACTTATTTTTCTTTTTTTGTTATATATGAACGAAAAAGAACTTGAAATCAGAAGTAAGTAAGACCTATAAAAGATGTGCAAGTATGGAAAAATGATTCTAAATTTCACAACAATCGAATCAATGATCCAACAAAGACTTTTCCTACAAGTTTTTTCAAAGGAAAAAGCTCTTGAACTTGGAAGCAAAGTGTGAAGAAAACGAGGAAAGATGCTTAAAACTGGAATCAAACTTAAAAGATTGCTCCAAAGCACCAAACCCTAACAAGAACACTAAGCCAAGTAGTAGGTAGTCAAGCGAACTAAATACGACCTTACTAATACAATGATTCAAAGGTGAAGCAAACTAAAGTACTTCAAACTTACTTGATACTGGAAATGACAGCGAGGTCAAGAAATGTCGGGACTCAAAAATTTGGAAGACACCCCAAAGGCTCCAAAAAATGGGTCAAAACCCTAAATCAAAGGATGAGGTACCCAAAGAGCATACAAGTGTCGCAAAAAACAACAAATGCTAAACACAAAGGTTTGTAGGTCAGCAACACACTACTAGGGTATGGATAAGCCACTGTGTTCACTAAAGAACAGTGCACAGTCTCCAAAAAGAGTCACAAATGAACCAAACACTTCAAAAGTAAACAAGTGACCAAAAGATGACCTAAAGGACTCAAAAGAGGCTAATGAGGCTCAACGAAGGATTACAAACCTCAAAGACCAGTCAAGAAGACCAAAAACAAAGTTAGAAACCCACCCAAATAGGCAAAAAACTCAACCCTACTTCAAACAAAGAGCTACAGGAATGTGCCCTACTATGTAGTAGGAAAACTAGCACATTTGGGGATGTGTGCGCTACTATGCAGAGGAAAACTAGCACATATGCGCTACTGTATGTACAGTAGAGTAGCGCACAGGTCTTAAAAAGTCAAAAAGTAACTTTGCAAAGGAGTAAAAAGACTGATTCAAACAAAGGGAAGCAGGTAGGGGCAACCTACAGGGCTTCTCAGAAGATTAAAAGGGTTAAGAAGTACTGGAAAGACAACAAGAAGGGTTTCCTAGAGCAGAAAAAACAACATCCCCAGCGAAGTCGCCAGTCTGTTGGCGGGAAATACTACCCTATAGTGAGGAAATAGACATTATCAACTTAAGAAGGTGACAGGTAAACATACTAATTGCATTATAGAAGCGTTTATAAAGGGAAATAGATCAGAGACTTTGAGGACATACCTTATGAACGAAGTTTATTCCTTGCTTTTGTCCAACCTTGCGCTCGATCCTCCGCTCAATCTCCCGTCCAATAAACCTGCAACACAAAGACCTTTCTCAACGTATCTTGGCCAATATAATAATGATGGAATTGAAAATTAATTGAAACATCAAGCATTAACCAACATTGATCCAAACAAATACATAGTCCATTAAGCATTTGATTTGGGACGAGAAAGATGTTTCAACCCTTTATTGTCAAAAACATATGAATGATACAAAGAATACCTGACTGTGCAGCATGCTCATGCAACCTGATCCTAAGCTCCTGCTCCTCTCTGACTTCAAAGTTTCTCCAACATAACCACCTTCAACACAAGCTTCTCATATAAGAAGAGTCT
Organism: Larix kaempferi; assembly: GCA_027924585.1. NCBI lineage: Eukaryota > Viridiplantae > Streptophyta > Pinopsida > Pinales > Pinaceae > Larix > Larix kaempferi. Next base: position 8,493,844 of record BSBM01000289.1, on the reverse strand, counting down.
CTTTATGGCTCTCTTGTCTAACCCCTCTCTTCAATCTTCCTTGTATTTATAGGACAAGGTAGGAAGTTCAGGTCGAGAGGTGGTTGAAAGGGAAGTTGGGGAAGTTGGGAAACCAACTGCAACTAATCCCAATTTGTCAAATTAATATTTTTTTTATCCTATTTTAAGATGTGCGCGACTATTTCACAGTGGAGTAACGCCCAACATGCAACTACAGTGTTTAACAACTAGTGTTTGCCACTTTTTGATGTTGTGCGCTAGTTTACTGAAGTAGAGTAGCGCATACCAGGAGGTGTGCGCTACTATATAGCTTACAGAGTAGGGCATATGCGCTGGTTTTCTTAAGAAGAGTAGCACCCATGTCAAAATATGATATTTTTTAGGATTTTGTCAGGTTGCAGGAAGGTGAGTCGGGTCAAAGTCTCATCTGAGGTTATCATGCTCTTCAATCCAAGTTGTCCTTTTGTGTGATCGACAGCTCAAGGTGATCACGGACGGAGAAGTGCAGATTTGACCTATAATAGTATGAGGCTCTGGTACAGGGGCTCAAGAAGGCTATTGATTTAGGTGTGCAGGAAATAGAATGCTATGGAGATTATGAAATTATAGTTAAGCAAGTTAGAAATAAAATACACTACTTATCTCCACGTTTGGCTAATTATCAAAAGATGGTAAGGGATTTTACCAACTCATTTTTAGCGTTCAATATTAAATCAATTCCCAGATCACAAAATTTTGATGCAGACCTATTAGCAAACACAACGTCTAGACTGATCCCTCCTGAAGGCCTGTCTCCTCAAACTTTTTCGATCGAATTGATGTACAGACCCTCCATTCCAGATAATGTGACTAATTAGAAAGTGTTTGACGATGATCGACAAATACTTGACTTCCTCACTGCTTAGGATACGTTCCAAGATATGGCCATTGATGAAGCAGAACATGAAAATTCACTCACTAATCCCTCAAACGTTATCCCAAAGTTAGTGATCAATCTGGAAAAAATTTATGATTTGCAAGACAAGTTCAAATCCCAAATTAATTGTAAAACTCAAAGCTCATCTTTGAACTATGAGCGAGTCAATTTAGGCACCGAGCACGAATCCCGCTTTATCAATTTGGGAGTTGATTGTACCCCTGAAGAATGGAGAGCCATCATTGCATTGTGTAAGCAGTATAAAGATGTTTTTTTCTGGACTTATGATGAATTGAAAACATTTGACACTAGCGTCATGTTCCATAATATACCCATGAAACCAGAGGTTAATCCATTTCAACAAAATCTGTGGAAGATGCACCCCATTTTAAAGCCTTCGCTAAAAAAGGAGTTGGAGAAGCTGCTTAGAGCTCGAATTATCTTTCCAGTCAGACGCACTCAATGGATAGCCAACTTAGTGCATGTCCGCAAGAAAAGCGGTGAAATTCAACTGTGTGTCGATTTCAGGAACCTGAATCGGACTTCTAAGAAAGACAACTATCATGTTCCACCTATGGAGCAGATTCTTCAAAAGGTAGCCAGGTCGGAAATTTTTTCCCTCCTAGACGGTTTTTCAGGATATAACCAGGTTATGGTTGCCTCAAACGACCAATTAAAAACAACTTCCAGGACCCCTTGGGGTACTTTCGCCTATAGGCAGATGCCTTTCGGGTTGATCAATGCAAGAGCCACTTTTCAGAGAGCTATGGACATAGCTTTCCGAGGGTTAATGCATAATTTTTTCGTAGTTTATCTTGACGATATCACTATTTACTCCAAAAAACGACATGAACATGTGTTTTCTTTGAAACAGGTTTTCGACCGCTGCAGGAAATTCGGTATTTCTCTCAACCCGAAGAAATCTATTTTCGCAGTAACAAAAGGAAAGCTTCTGGGCTTCATTGTTTCGAAAGAAGGTATGATTATTGATCCTGAACGCACAGAGGCTATTTCAAATATTGGGTTACCAAGCTCTCGCAAAGCAATGCAATCCTTCTTGGGTAAAATTAATTTTGTACATAGATTTGTACCAAATTTTGCTTAGATAGTCAAACCGTTACAACTTTTGGTCAAGAAAGATGTGCAGTTTACCTGGCCGCGGGAACAAAGAGATGCATTTATTGAAATTCGAAAGGCTATCGCTGAAGCTCCTGCTCGCATGTCCCCAGATTTTGATAAGGATTTCATTCTTTATACTTTTGCCACTGACTTTTCTTATCCGGCTGTCCTAACGCAAAAGCATGACAATGATGCAGATATCCCTATCTCTTTTATGAGGTCAACATTCAAAGGTGCAGAGCTTAATTAATCACAGATTGATAAGCAAGCATATGCGGTCTATAAGTCTGTCAAACATTACAGGCCCTACTTGCTGAAATCTCGAACCAAAGTCATTGTCCCATATTCTGCTATTAGAAACGTCCTAATCCAAAAAGAGTTAGGGGAAAAGAGGGCCGATTGGATGGCGGCCCTGCAATAATATGATCTTGAGATAAGACCAGCTAAAATTTTCAAAGGGCAAGGCCTTTGTCTTCTTACCACTCAATCCAATGACCCTACGCAGCAGCAATCTGAATGGGATCAGGAGGAAGAAATTCCCTCAGGTGTTGTTAACGCTATCGATGCCCCGACATCAGAATCGTATGATGATATTAGATTTTTTCTGAACCATGGGTTTGCTCCCGAAACCCTTGATTTTAAGAAACAAAGGGCTTTAAGACTAAAATCTGCTCCTTATCAGTTTATTGATCAAGTTCTTTTTAGGAAAAATTATGATGGAGTACTTCTTAGGTGCTTGGAAAAACATGAAACTGACGACATCTTATTCCAATTTCATGCAGGACCTGCTGGAGGCCATTTTTCAGGTGAGACTACAGCACATAAGATTCTCAGGGATGGCTATTATTGGCCCACGTTGTTTAAAGATGCTTATGCTTATGTAAGGAGGTGTGAACCGTGCCAGAAATGCACAAGGAAGTTCAAGAAACCTACATTTCCTCTTCAACCAGTCACAATTCAGTTTCCTTTTCAACAATGGGGACTAGATTTTGTGGGGCCTATAAACCCTGCTTCGTCCCTCCAACATAAATATATTCTTACAGCAACTGACTACTTCACCAGATGGGTGGAGGCAGCCCCTCTTAAACAATGTAATGCCAGTCAAGTAATCTCCTTCCTTGACAGTCAGATCGTCACACGGTTTGGCGCTCCAGAGTACCTAGTTTTTGATAATGCATCCTACTTCTCTTCAATCAATATAACTGAATATGCCTTTGAAAAGGGGATTAAGCTTAAGTTTTCTACCAATTATTACCCTCAGGGCAATGGTTTGGCTAAGTCGTCAAACAAAAATCTAATAAATATTCTCAAGAAGACTATAGCTTCTCATCACAGAGATTGGCACACACAGTTATATAATTCTTTATGGGCAGATTGAATTACCCCAAAGGCAGCAATTGCAAATTCTCCCTATTGTCTGGTTTATGGCAAAGAAGCCATCCTTCCTACTAACCTCACCATCCCTTCACTACAATTGGCCCAGTCTGTCCAAGAAGGTGATTCTTCTCCTCTCCAGCAAAGAATTGACACTCTATTGAAGCTAGAGGAGGACAGGGAAATAGCTAAGAACAAATTGTATCATCATTAGCAGATGGTGAAAAGATGGTTTGATGAAAAAATTTCATCTGACGGGGAATTTTTTGTTGGTGACCTAGTTCTGAGGTGGGACAAGCAACACAAAGATAAGAACCAGTATACCAAGTTTCAGCGCCAGGGCCTTTCATTGTTACAGAAAATATTGGTCCCAGCACTGTTCGATTACAGACACTGGAGGGAGTTATAGACACCTACCCAGTGAATGTGTCTCTTCTCAAAAAGTATTTTCTCTGAACAATTTGGTGCACCTGTATATAGGTGTGGTTTGTTTTTCTCTCATTTGTTTTTCTTGTATTTGACATTTTGATTGGTTTTTTTTGTTTTGTTTGGTCTTTCATTAATAAGGCTTCACACATTTGGCAATGGCTTATGATCATTTTTCTTAGCAACAATTGTCTCTGAAGTCTCAGCATTGCTATCAATCTTAGTTCTGGCTTATGATTAGAATTTGCTCTAAAGAATAAACAGCCAATAAGTGCAGTACTTTTGGATACTTTTCACTATGATCATTATCTTTCACAATACTTTATTTGTGTAATTGAGGTATGGAGGATGGTCATTATTTCTTTACCTGGTGTTTCATAGTTGAACAATATATCATAATAACCTGACCAGCTCCGATTGCTCATGGATCCTTTTACAATCACTTTGATTATAAATTTTTTCTTAAAATTATAATTTACAAGGTGGGTGGTCTTGCTATTAAGCCATCATATTAGGTTCATAGGTGTTTAAGTGGAATGACATCTTCACATCAAGCCACCACACTTGGAAGATGACTTTCAGTTCTGCTGGAAGGTGGAAGATCCTATTACAGGTCGGTCCATTCATGATCTGCAAAGCACCGGTGAGTAACGTTACCACGATATGGTCACCAAGCCATGGTAATTCCTTGTAGATTATGCCAAGATAAATTGTTTTTTTCTTTCATTTATAAGATTTTGTTGCATACAAGAACAAGGGGGTCTTATCACAAGCCATCCCTGCTATGATCATGGGTTTGACCTTGGACTGGAGTTATCATAATGTGGTCACCAAGCCATGATAATTTCTTTTGGTCTTACAGCCGGAAGACAAGGAGTCTCGTCATCGAGCTAGCTTGACCAGTTTCCAGATCAGGCTTGTGAATGGCACTGTTTTATTTGATCACCAAGTCAGTACAGTGGTCTTGTATCAACAAGGTTTTATGTATAATCCATCTTTTAATCTAAATAAAATAAAATAAAATAAAAAGAGGAAAAGAAAAGATAAAGAAGTGTATATAACCCAAAGGGGATCACTGATTACACATGCATCTAATAAACCAAGGTGATCTGTAATTAGGATATCCATGAGCATTTCTAAGACTGTTTTCAGGTTCAACACAAGCTGGTTTTCAATGATTACATCATGGTAAAGATTTTCTATTGTTCTTTAAATATCCTTATCAGATGAGTGTTATCTTTAAAATGGTCACTCGTTTGAGATTTATCCATTTTCATATTTATTGTTTGTTGGCTGTTATCTTTTGAGTATTTTCTTTGAATTGAGTTTCAAGAAATTGGTTGATTAACGTGTTGTCTTTAGTTGGATTTTATTGCAAAGATAACTGGTTCTTCCCATCCAGTCGCCATTTGTTGTGGCCACAATAGATGCCATGCTTAGCTAAAGCACAACAGCCCCATTTTTAATAAATTCAAAGGTATATGGGAAAGTTTCCATTTGTGAATACGAGTTTTCGGTTTAGATGTCTTTAAATCTATTGCCCATATATTCATGCTTCATTTTTTATGCCTGATCTGGATTATCTCTAAGTGTTTGGTTCGCAGAAATCTTTAAATATTGAGTATCCTAACTTTTTTCTCTACCAACCCGAAACCTGACACTTGGACAACACGAAACCCGAAACCCAAAATTTTCGGGTGCGGGAAATTGGTGTTCTCATTTTTTTCGATTTTCGCCATCCTGAAACCCGCAACCCGAAAGTTGCGAGTGCGGGATTTCGTTTTTCAAAGTTTGTTTTATATAAACCCGAAACTCGACAATGTCGCGTTGCGGGAATCCAAATTTTTGTTTGTAAGTTTTAATAAACCCGAAACCCGAAACCCGACAATGCCGCGTTTCGGGATTCGGAAATTACTTTTTAAACTTTGCGTTTGATTGCGTCCCAAAACCCGCAACCCGCAACTGTCGGGTTGCGGCTTTTGGGAACCTAGTTTTGATTTGGTTATATTTTAAAACCCGAAACCCACCAATGTCGGTTTTCAGCTTTCGGGAATGGTAAATAAAACCTTTAATTGTGTCTCTGAACCCGGTCCCACATCTTGCATCGGTTAATCTCAGCCATTCGTTACTCTCAATCCTACGATCGTGATTTAACTTGGGTAAATTGATAAATATAGGGTTTTTTCTATTTTTCGTTATAATTTTTACTCGCCGAAATTACTTCGTTGTGTTGATTTTAACGTGGATTTGTAGCTTCAGCTGATTGCCAGTTTTTAGTTATCACAGGTAGGATTGTTGTCATTTCATTTTTCAGTTGGTCTCTTGGCTGTTTGTGACTGTTGTTTTTTATTTTTGTTTTCTTTTATTTCATCAGAAATTACGAAGTTTGCCACTATGTCAAGAAGTACCCGCTCCAGGGCCATTCTCAGAGATATCCTAACTAAAGACCCCAACTTTGGTATCTTCTCAGATACCAGCGGGAAGGTCACCGAGACTTATCAAATGGATTGGTCTCGGATTTATGCTATATTCGATAACGATGACCTTTCGTAGGTAGAAATTTATAGGCTTGTCTATGAGAAGATTAGGGCTTCCTTGATTCATGCTATTGCTACATGGCCCTCTATCTTACCTTATACGGATGCAGTGAAGTGGATAGTTGAGAACGCTAGTGTCAAAGACCGGTCTTTCAATGATACTCTAGGGAATCAACTGACTCATTTTCGTCCCTAGGTTTTCACCCGAGCTTTTTCTCTCAGGACACATGAGCAAACCCTATCTCCTAACTTCATCCAATCCTCCAAGTCCCGTTACAATTTTGCCGAAATGTTGAAGTCCTGGATGATAAAACCTAATGCTTTCATGCTTAAGCCTGATAATCTATATCCAATTGTCTGGTTCAAGGAACTTTATTCTCTGCTAGCGGCTATGTTGTGTCGACTGTTCGGACTCCCCAACTGTTCATTGTTTAAAGCTGAATGGGCACCTATAGTGCATCATGTCTTGACTACCGGCGAGTCCTTCCCATGGGCTTCCGTCTTGTCCTCAGAATTAAAAACTGCTATCGAAGATTACCAGAAGTCTCCTGCCTTCAGAAAACCACATTTCTTTTTGTTTTCCTATGTAATTGATGTTTTCTGCTCAGAATTTCAATACCCCAACTTGAACTGGAATTGGACTCCAACAGACCCACCTGTGCACATCTATCATTCAATCTTATGGGAAGAAAACTTTATCCCTCTACTGTATGATATATGTGATCAATTCTTGGGCACTGTCTATTTCAATATTTTTAAGCAAGAAGCACCATCATTTTCGGATGATGCCAAAGCACTCATCAATACTATCGGTGACTGGTATGTGTGTGACTATTTCTCATATATAAGGGTCTGGGGTAGTAATACTGTACATCTGTTACCTAGAATTGTCCCTGACAAATTGGCTTTGCAAGAAGTTTCATTTCAAACTGTGACTGATGGTATGTATAAGAAGCTTATAGGTCCTAGAAAGAAGGGATGGCGTAAATTCCCTTTGAACCTTGGGTCATTGGTCATCCCAACCTCCAATTGGGCAACGATCCTTGGTGAACAAATGGTTGATTTCAAATTGGGATTTGCCCCTAAGAGAAAGCATGACCCCAAGAAGTTATTGGATGCACACTTCAAGTAAACCCATATTAAAATGGACTATGTGCATGAAAACATCCTAGATGACTCTATCTATCATGGAGTCAATTCATTTTCTGAAGTTCTTGCTAGAGCAAAAGACCTAGAAGAGAAGCATAACGTTCTGCATATCAGAAGGAATTAAAGCTCAGGGTGATAAGCTATAGGAAATTGGAGATGGACTTACTGGATAGAGTAAGAAGAGAAAGAGAAGAAATAGAAGCACAAGAAGCTAATTCTCTTCAAGTGGTGGTTCATTCAGAACAAGGAAAAGGAAAAACCCCCATTGAGGATTCTTCCCCTAAGAAAACAGCAGAACAAGTCAAATCCTTGTTATATACCTCTCAGCAATTTCAGAAATATCTGGCACAATCGACATCAATATTGAAGACTCATCCTACAGATCCCTAGAAGGTTACTATGGATTCACAAATGATGGAGCCTTCAAACCCTCTTGAAATCATCAGTGCAGTTGTGCAAGAAAACAATGATTTGGTGGTTACCAATGCCATCTCAGCGAAAAGGCAAAGGATCCATGCCAATCCACTCCCCAATGTTCAGATTATTGACTGTAATATTGTTGAAGAACCTGAACCCCTAGTTTCAGTAACTGAGGAGATTACAAAACAATCCATCATGCTCACATACTTGTTAGATGTTATTGAGGTGGACTACTCTGCTCAGGAACAGTTATTTGAGGACACCTCTGTTCAGGATTCTTCGGTTTCAACATCTCAGTTAACATCAGTTCAACAATTTTCTACTTCATTTTCATAGCACCTACCTCCCTTTTCATTGTCTCAACTGTTCAACAGTATAACTTCTTCTTCCACTACACTTTCAGGTAGTCAAGATTTTTTCTCTATTCCTAAGTCCATGATTCCAGAAGCTCAAACCACCAACATTCCTACACAGTCACCTATACCTATTTTGCTAATACCTTACATGGATCAATTCACCTCCATTCCTCTTCCCATTCCATCCTCCATCACAATTCAGGATAAGCTTTTTGCAATTCCTCAATCTATACCATTAGCTATCTTTGTTTCACCTAGCATCGAGGAACTCCCTATAGTTCCTTCCCAGTCATCAGCTCCCAATGCTAAAGAACAGACTCTTTCGTCCGAAGTTTCCATTTTGGTCCCTTCACCTACACACGTCCAGTCACTTGTCCAAGATGTTCCTGTCTCATTGGTCGTTCCCCAAGTTACTATGTCTATCCCTCACCCTAGTGTTATTATGACACCTTCAATAATTTCCAATGTTAATGTTATTCCCATCACTACTGAGGTGGTTGATGAATATGTAGATGAAGATGTGGTTCCTATTGGAAGCTATTTCTATAACAAGGAAGAGAGGACAGTATTCAAGAAAACAAGGAAGAGAAGTAAAGATGAGCAAGTGTTGGAATCACCTGCTCCGATTCAAGTCTTATGGGATTAACAAACTGGTTATCCTCAGGCTGGAGCCATTGAAGCAGCGACAGTTTTGGGAGCTTTCATTGGTGCCAATATAGATTCAGTTCAGTTACTAAACAGAGAGTTTGATCTTAAAAAGGAAAGAAACAAGGAACTAGAAGATGAATTGGTTAGGATTAAGGATGAACACAGCCTCCATATGCATAATATCATGCAAGAATGGATGAAACGCTTACATGCATCAAAACAGGAGAACATATCCCTTCAGAATCAGCTTAACACAGAAAAAACTCAGAACTCCATCCATGCGGAAAAGATAGCAACCTTGGAGATCCAAGTTGGAGTTGTAACTCCAAATGCAACTTCAGCTAGTTTTTCTAAGTTTACACCACAGGAGTTCAAGGATCTGGCCTTGGAGGTTAATCATGGATATTATCAATTGCTTGAAAAGTTGTACATTGCACAAGATGAAATTAGGGAGACGTTTATTATCTTTGACAAACTGTTTTCTGACCTTAAGGTACAGAAAATCAAGAGAATTCAGGCTTCCAAAGCTCAGGACGAGGTTAGTGAATGGCAAGGGTATATTAAAAACATCCCAACGGACCTCCCAATTCTTAGTAATCTTTAGATGAAGAAGAACAAAGCCTCCCTAAATACCTGGATCGAATTCAATGACTCCGCTGAAGAGATCATCAGAAAATCCCAAGACCTTTGCACTCGACGTTGGTATGCAGCTGATAATATCATGGAAGCTCTACATCTCCCATGCATGGATCCTATTTTGCAGGCCCTTCCACCTAAATGTAAGCTGGAAGAAGTGGAGCGTGAACGTGAAGAAACTGAACAGAAGATCCGGGCTATTGAAGTAGTCAACATTGATCACGTGGATGAGTTGATCAGGAAACCACTCTCCTTTGAGGGAAAGATCCATTTCTACCTTCATACTTGGCATAAGCTCGCCAAGCATGACATCGAAAACAACATATGTAATTCCCAAATAGGCCTAGAAGATATCAACTATCCAAACATAGATGAATTGTTAGAGATATATGATAAGTGGTAAGATTTTCTAGCCCAATAGACTCATTCGTGATTTTGGGATCGCTATCTTTTGGGAATTTTTCATTGTACTCTGTTGTAATATTTTTATTTAAGGAAGAATACCTCTCTTAGTGAGGGGTTGGAATTTTTGGAATTGTAATTCAGCAGAAGATAAGACTGGGGATACTCTATGGCCAGATTCATTGTAATTTTGGTACAAGACATCTTAATACAGTAATGATATCTTTGGATCCATCTTCTGGTTGTTACTCAAATTTCTTTGAGAATTTCTGATTTTATATTCCAGATTATGATCCGATATATATATGATCTCTTGTTAGATATCTAATGAATGCATAAATCTGGTGTATTGATTTTTCTGTATAACTGATGTATGTATGAAAAATATTTGATTGAATTTCTTTAATTAAATACTTTCTTTATCGATTTCTATAATTGATCGGATATTCATTCAATCATTGTTGATTTTTCAATCAACAAAGAGATAACATGTTATATCTTGATGGTCCTTAACCTTGAATTATCATTGTTTGATTTTCATTAAGTAATCATAATTTAAGTTAGGAAATATCTCATCTAAAGGCATTTATGTTAAGGGTGATAAAGTATTTGTTCTTTACACCTCGAGGTTGATATGCACGAACGAGAAGCTTTTTCATCTTAGAATAGGTCTGACTTAAGATTAGATCCTTATTTCTAAATAGGTTGAGTTAGAATTGTTTACTCTTTTCCATATCTTTGTTTTCCTTAATTGGGAAACTGATCTAACAGATCAAACCACTTACTCATAGAGTGCCAGCGGAGGCCGAATATCCATGGGTGATTACCAAACCAAACAGCTCGAGGATAGAATTTCCCTTGCGTAGGGTCTTTCAAAGCCTTTGGCTAGGTTTTCATCCCCTGTTGTGTGCCTTGGAACCCTTTCCAGCACCTCGCAGCAACCTGGACATCCGAGGCCTCAACAGGATTTTATAGTATGCACCGACGCATGTAATGACAGACTCGGTGGAGTCCTAACACAAGAGAGACATGATGTTGCATACGAGTCTAGAAAGCTGAAAATACATGAGAATAATTATTCTACTTATGATCTAGAATTATTAGCAGTAATTCATGCCTTAAAAATGTGGCGTCACCATCTTATTGGTAGAAAATTTACCTTGTTAACAGATAACATGGGGCTGAAGTATTTATTAGATCAGACAAATTTGAACACTAGACAAGTTAGATGGCTAACTTTTCTAAGTGAATATGATTTTGAAATTCAGCACATTAAAGGGAAAGAGAACAAGGTTGCTGATGCATAAAGTCGTAAAGCAAAGTTGAATTTTATTTCAGCCATCACTACATACTCAACAGATTCATAAAATCAGATCTTTGAAGGGATTGAAACGGATGAAGAATACAGAAAATTACAAGAAAAGACAGCAGATAGCAATTTTGAAAATTCTATGGAAGATTACAGTTTAAAAGAAAATGGACTGTTGTTGTACAAAAACAGTTTGTATGTACCCAACATACCAAAAGTAAAAATTTTGATTTTAGATGAGATGCACAAAAGTCATTATTTTGGTCATCCAGGTTATCAAAAAACCATCACTATGTTACAGAAAGAGTACTATTGGCCCAGAATGAAGGATGAAGTAGCATAATATATAGCTAAGTGTTTAGACTGTCAAAAAGTGAAGGTTGAACATCAGCATCTGGCTGGACTATTACAGCCATTGCCTATACCTAGCTGGAAATGGGAGATTATAAGCATAGATTTTATTACCGGACTACCCAAAAATCAGAAACAAAATGACTCCATCATGGTGGTAGTGGATAAATTCAGCAAGGCAGCACATTTTATACCTGTAAAGACTACTCATAAGGCTCCAAACATTGCAAAAATCTTCATGAAACAGATTTTTCGATTACATGGGATACCAAAAGTGATAGTTTCAGACCGTGATTCTAAGTTTACTGGAAATTTTTGGAGATCTTTGTTTAAAGGGTTGAATACAACCTTAAACTTCAGCATAGCATTTCATCCACAAACAGATGGACAGACAGAAAGGTTGAATCAGGTATTGGAAGACATGTTAAGGATGTATGTTAAGGACCAGCCTGGTGAGTAGGAGGACTACTTGCATTTAGCAGAATTTGCATATAATAACCATTATCATGCATCAGCCAGGCTTAGCTCTTTTGAAATTCTTTATGGTAGGAAATGTGATACACCAGTTTCTTGTAATGATCCAGTAAATAGAGTTATTTTAGGACCTGAATTGTTGTAGGAATTAGAACTAATTGTGAAACAGGTACAAAAATATAGGCAAAAGAGTCAAGCAGATCTTAGAAGGACTCATAAAGAGTTCCAGGTTGGTGAACATGTTTTTATTAAGGTAAGAGCGAAAAAGAGTTCATTGAAATTGGGAATTTGTGCCAACTTGGCACCCAGGTATTGTGGTCCTTTCGAAATTTTGTCAAGGGTTGGACCCGTGGCATACCAACTGGATTTGCCACCAAATCTGAAGATACATAATTTTTTTCATATATTATTTTTAAAGAGGTATCTACACGATGCTACTCATGTTGTAAATTGGAATGATGTACAGGTGGGACAAGACAACGATTTTCAAGTGGAACTGGATTGTATCCTCTAAAGGAGGGAAACTCTACTCCGGAATTGCACCATTGGGCAAGTAAAGGTGCAATGGAAGCACCTTATCCCAGAAGAGGCAACCCGCGAGTTGGAGAGTAGTATACGGGCAACATACCCAACTTTGTTTCAGGAACACTCAGAGAGTGATTAAACAACATCGAGGACGATGTTGAGATTTAGGGGGGGGTGTATGTCACCTACCCAAATTTTGAAGACTATTTATTTTATTTGCAAAATACATTATGTTAAATTTTAATTACAAAGTTTTGTAATTATGACCAAATCTGGTCAAGGATGATTGTAATGACTTATTATTATTATTTAATAAATTAAACAGGAGACAAACACCCAAGGGAACTATTAAATGAGTGTTCACTGACCCACTAGGAGGAATGAAAGTTGTTAGAAGGCATGGGACAGATGGAAGCACTTGCACTCCACCACTAGCTGTTGGTTATGGGACAACTACCCCTAAATTTGTGGCATTATCCCCCAGGTGGGTGGAAGAGGGATGCTAGCTCATTAATGACTAATTTAACCACTATAAGGCCTAGGCAGCCTAGATAAGTCAATTCGAATTGAGCAGGAAGCTCCACAATATTTTCTGCAGAAATATTCCTCAAGTGTATTAGGTGATCACTGAGAGATTCGAATAGGGAGGCTAAGTGGAAGTGCATTGTGAGTCTGCTAGTTATTCTGAGAAGGAAACCAGAGCTGCTCGTGCAGGTCTCTTTGACTGTTGATTCTTTATGACTTGATCATCTATACTCTACTGCAAGTTGATGAACTAAGGCTTCTACAGACTCTTCTTCCTCGTGGTTCAGTGAATATGCTCGGGGGTCCTAAGGCAATTAATTTGGTTGTCTTCAGGAATAGGTTGGGTGGAATAGGTTCCTTGGGCTATTTGTTTCTCTTACAGTCAACCAGGTTCTACTATTCTGACTTCTTGTTTATAATTAAATGATTTTCTGCATGTATAATTATTATTTACAGTTATACAGAAGAGACTATGTTATTTTTTGTCTTAAAGATGATATGTTTTAAGAATGATTAAGTAAATTAAATGAATGATTAAATTCTTTTCTGTATTTTTCCCATACTGTTATCTGTATAGTACTCTAGTATAGAAAATTAAAATTAATAGAGATAAGTGATAGGCAGAATGCCATTTGAATGAATAGATCAACACAGTAATATTTCTTTTAAATTCTGCCATTTCAATTATATGTCTAAAACTTAGGAAATAGTACAGCATAGTATAAACAGATGTATAGTATTCCTCTATTTCATAATAAAAGAAGAACACTTTTATTTCTGCACAGATATAGATTTTCCAATTCAAATCCATCTATTTTTGAATAGTAACAATATGCATTCCAATATTATAAATCCATTGGTTCCAGACATTTTATATTCTAAGAATTATAACAGCTGCAATTATTCTCTATACAGGGTGTTACTTACAAATGATTACTAAACACTTATTATTATTTTCATCACTAATTACCACATCTTGATCTAGTATGAATTTCAATCATTAAATATAAATACCTTGACTATAAAAACCAAAACCCTAAGATTTTGCAGACTCTAGATTCTAAACATTCTTTTAAGTATACAGTTCAATAAATTTCATATCAAGCCATTCATGGCAAAGACAGTTAAGATTTTTGAATTTATAGCAGACATGGTATCCAAACCCTAAACAAAATTTTAATTAACCTTACTATATATTATTTCGTGTTAATAATATCAACAAGGCACTGAACATCACTTAACATAAGACATATTTTTATCGTTATCTATCAAACCCTAACAAGAAACATAAACAGTGTCGAACCCTTTAGAGACACAAGTTAAGGCCCAGTTCTCAAGTTCGAATTCTCAATACATTCAGGGTTACCAACAAAACCTACAGGGTAGGGTTTCATTCGTTGAACAAGATCAAACCCTGTGGCGATTAGCCATTTCAAAACATATGATAGACCAAATTTTACAACATCATTATTTCAAACTTGAATTCCAAAAATGATACGAAGTGCAGGGTCTACCTACCAACAGATATGCAACCCACTACTCTCGACCAGAGACAACTATTGTTGTTCTAAACCAAATCAACAATTCATACAAACAATTTCTCAAACCATTATTTAATAAAAAATTCAACATTTCAGTACAGGACGAGCCATTGTCTTACAGAATCAAATGAACCCTTGGCTCTTGATTTCATGTTCAACAGTGTAATAAAAATTTGACAGAGTTTACATGGAAGACCTTTCAAGGTTCCAAATTTACACAGGGTCTTTCCCTTAACAACTAGAAGCACAAAATCAAGTTCAAGACCACGCAGCAAATCATTACAGAGCTGAATAGCAACTTAAAAACTGAGGGTTTATCCTCTTACAGTATAGTTCAAAATAAAACTTAAACTCGGCCATTACTCCGAACAAGGTCATATTTTCCAACTCTTGTCATACTATAATGACCAGCTAAACCATGCCAAAGGTACCTATGAGGTTTCAAGAACCACCGAGGCTTACCAGGGGGTTGTTGTAGCATCCTCATTCTGAGTGTTGCTCAAAGAAACCCTCCGACGAAGTAGTCCTACCAGTCACAGTTTGAAAAGGTTAAAAACAAGAAAAACGTAGGTATAAAATAAGTATTACAGTATTACTGTCACTATCATTGAAAAATTACCATTAGTGTTGAATCTCCTGGACTTACATACCCCACACCAACAAAACGATAAATCCTGATAGCAATTTTAGCAAATACGAGTTCAAACTCAGAAGACCATTTTAGGACTTGGAGAGTCGAACTCCAATTCGAATTACACTCAAACAAACTGATAGAAGAACCCCCCCACAAATACAATGGTTGTATCATGGTTCTATTTCACAAGATTATAAGCATGTATCATATAAAATCTCTCTCACGGGTCTAAGGTTCGAAACCAAGGAAGGATTCCTCCTAACAGTAAAACTCTAAACTCTACATTGCAGCAGCACTGTCGGCTCTTCAAACCTTACCACTAAACGCAAAATGAAGACCAGGAAATCAATTCTTGTTACTTACAAACGAAAGACTAGGGTTTCTTTCCATGCCCTAGATCTTGTAAAGATCAATGGTGGATTGGCTGCCAGTCGGACACATTGAGATTCGAGAGATCATTGCAATCAATACACATTGATTATTGCATCTACCAAATCGCCAAATCAATAGACCAAGGGCTAGTGCATGGCACAGCTCAGCATCATTTGGTGCATTGCTGTAAACTCTATCATGTGAATACCATCCACCTACGCGTCCACTTCACATAAAAGATAGGTGACATTATGCTAAGACAAGGATTCGACAATTTGAAAGCATACCAAGTACCGAGCTTTAATACCATGTCAAAATCGTAATCATTGCAATGTTAGATCCATAGTTCACATTCTATAATAGTTACTAAGGTTTTATTTAGGCATCGTGACAATAGTAATATATGCCATTATATGTGCGTGAATGCATAGTCACTATAGATTTTATATATTCCATTTCTGGAGCTTATGTATAGTCATATAGGGTAAAGTTTATATATTTCATACATTAGCCATGTATTGCTAAATCAATAGATAAATGGAGACTATAGGTATAGTTTAAGATTCTGTTAGTGCACAATATAATGTTAGTTAATAGCATAAGCACTATGTTCACAAGATTTCAAGTAATGTGACAAATTGATAAAAGTATCACCACTTGATGTTAATGATAATAATCATATTAGGATAATTTTTAATGGATGATAATTATAGCAATGTAAAATACGACGTGATTATAATAACACTGAAAAGTTTGTAAGCTAAAACATAAACGAGAATTGGAACCAAAATATCCATACCTCCAATACCATAGCTGAACAGTAAATTTCTAAATTTGCTGAGGTATTTTCAGGTGGAACCGGATTGTATCCTCGAAAGGAGGGAAACTCTACTCGGGAATCACACCATTGGGCAGGTAAAGGTGCAATGGAAGCACCTTATCCCAGAAGAGGCAACCTGGGAGATGGAGAGTAGTATGCGGGCAGCATACCCAACTCTGTTTCAGGAACACTCAGAGAGTGATTAAACAAAATCAAGGACGATGTTGATATTTAAGGGGGGGTGTATGTCACCTACCCAAATTCTGCAGATTATTTATTTTATTTGCACATACATTATGTTAAATTTTAATTACAAAGTTTTGTAATTATGACCAAATTTGGTCAAGGATGATTGTAATGACTTTTTATTATTATTTAATAAATTAAACAGAAGACAAACACCCAAGGGAACTGTTAAATGAGTGTTCACTAACCCACTAGGAGGAATGGAAGCTGTTAGAAGGCATGGGACAGATGGCAGCATTTGCACTCCACCACTAGCTGTTGGTTATGGGACAAAAACCCCTAAATTTGTGGCATTATCCCCCAGGAGGGTGGAAAAGGGTTGTTAGCTCATTAATGACCAGGTTAACCACTAAAAGTCCTAGGAAACCTAGATAAGGCAATTTGAATTGAGCAGGCAGCTCCACAATAATTTCTGCAGAAATATTCCTCAAGTGTATCAGGTGATCACTGAGAGATTTGAATAGGGAGGCTAGGTGGAATGCATTGTAAGTCTTCTAGTTATTCTAAGAAGGAAACCATAGGTGTTGGTGCAGGTCTCTTTGACTGTTGAGTCTTTATGACTGGATCATCTATATTATACTACAAGTTTATGAACTAAGCTTCTACAGACTCTTCTTCTTGGTGGTTCAGTGAACAAGCTCGGGGGTCCTAAGGAAAGTAATTTGGTTGTCTTCAGGAATAGGTTGGGTGGAACAGGTTCCTTGGGCTGTTTGTTTCTCCTACAGTCAACCAGGTTCTACTGTTATGACTTCTTGTTTACAGTTAAATGATTTTTTGCATGTAGAATTATTATTTACAGTTATACATAAGAGACTATGTTATTTTATGTATTAAAGATGATATGTTTTAAGAATGATTAAGTAAATTAAATGAATGATTAAATTCTTTTCTGTATTTTTCCCATACTGTTATCTGTATAGTACTCTAGTACAGAAAAGTAAAATTAATAGAGATAAGTGATAGGCAAAATGCCATTTGAATGAATAGATCAACATAGTAATATTTCTTTTAAATTCTGCCATTTCAATTATATGTCTAAAACTTAGGAAATAGTACAGCATAGTATAAACAGATGTATAGTATTCCTCTATTTCATAATAAAAGAAGAACACTTTTATTTCTGCACAGATCTAGATTTTTAAATTCAAATCCATCTATTTTCGAATAGTAACAATATGCATTCCAATATTATAAATCCATTGGTTCTAGACATTTTATATTCTAAGAATTATAACAACTGCAATTATTCTCTATACAAGGTGTTACTTACAAATGATAAGTAAACACTTATTATTATTTTCATCACTAATTACCATATCTTGATCAAGTATGAATTTCAATGATTAAATATAAATACCTTCACTATAAAAAACAAAACCCTAATATTTTGCATACTCTAGATTCTAAACGTTCTTTTAAGTATACAGTTCAATAAATTTCATATCAAGCCATTCATGGCAAAGATAGTTAAAATTTCTGAAGTTATAGCAAACATGGTATCCAAACCCTAAACAACATTTTATTTAACCTTACTATCTATTATTTCGTGTTAAGAATATCAACAAGGCACTTAACATCACTTAACAGAAGACATGATACTTTTATCGTTATCTATCAAACCCTAACAAGAAACATAAACAGTGTTGAACCCTTTAGAGACACATGTTAAGGCCCAGTTCTCGGGTTCGAATTCTCACTACATTCAGGGTTACCAACGAAACCTACAGGGTAGGGTTTCATTTGTTGAACAAGATCGAACCCTGTGGCGATTAGTCATTTCAAAACATATGATAGACCAAATTTTACAACATCATTATTTCAAACTTGAATTCCAAAAACTATACGAAGTACAGAGTCTACGTACCAACAGATATGCAACCCACTACTCTCGACCAGAGACAACTATTGTTGTTCTAAACCAAATGAACAATTCATACAAACAATTTCTCAAACCATTATTTAAACAAAATTTCAACATTTCAGTACAAGACGAGCCATTGTCTTACAAAAGCAAGTGAACTCTCGGCTCTTGATTTCATATTCAACAGTGTAATAAAAATTTGACAGAGTTTACATTGAAGACCTTTCAAGGTTCCAAATTTACACAGGGTCTTTCCCTTAACAACCAGAAGCACAAAAACAAGTTCAAGACGACGCAGCAAATCATTATAGAGCCGAATAGAAACTTAAAAACTGAGGGTTTATCCTCTTACAGTATAGTTAAAAATAAAACTTAAACTCGGCCATTACTTCGAATAGGGTCGTATTTTCCAACTCTCGCCATACTGTAATGACCAGCTAAACCATGCCAAAGGTACCTACAAGGTTTCAAGAACCACCGAGGCTTACCAAGGGGTTATTGCATCATCCTCATTCCGAGTGTTGCTCAAAGAAACCCTCCAATGAAGCAGTACCTACCAGTCACAGTTTGAAAAGGTTAAAAGCCAGAAAAACTCAGGTATAAATTAAGTATTACAGTATTACTATCACTATCATTGAAAACTTACCATTAGCATTGAATCTCCTGGACTTAGACACCCCACACCAACAAAACAACGAATCCTGATAGAAATTGCAGCAAATACGAGTTCAAACTCAGAAGACCATTTTTTGAATAGGAGAATCGAACTCCAGTTCAACTTGCACTCAAACAAACTGACAGAAGAACCTCCTCACAAATACAATGGTTGTATCGTGGTTCTATTTCACAAGATTATAAGCCTATATCATATAAACTCTCTCTCACAGGTCTAAGGTTCGAAACCGAGGAAGGAGTCCTCCTAACAGTAAAACTCTAAACCCTACATTGCAGCAGCACTATTCGCTCTTCAAACCTTACCACTAAACGCAAAATGAAGACCAGGAAAGCAATTCTTTGTTACTTACCAACGAAAGACTAGGGTTTCTTTCCAAGCCATAGATCTTGTAAAGATCAACGGTGGATTAGCTGCCAGTCGAGCACGTTGAGATTCGAGAGATCATTGCAATCAATACACATTGATTATTGCATCTACCAAGTCTCCAAATCAGCAGACCAAGTGCTAGTGCATGGCACAGCTCAGCATCGTTTGGTGCATTGCTGTAAACTCTATCACATGAAGACCATCCACCTACGCGTCCACTTCACATAACAGATAGGTGACATTAAGTAAATTTACTGTTGAGTTTGTAAGTTTTTGCAGACTCTAGATTCTAAACATTCTTTTAAGTATACAGTTCAATAAATTTCATATCAATCCATTCATGGCAAAGATAGTTAACATTTCTGAAGTTATAGCAGACATGGTATCCAAACCCTAAACAACATTTTGTTTAACCTTACTATCTATTATTTCGTGTTAAGAATATCAACAAGGCACTTAACATCACTTAATAGAAGACATGATATTTTTATCGTTATCTATCAAACCCTAACAAGAAACATAAACAGTGTTGAACCCTTTAGAGACACAAGTTAAGGCCCAGTTCTCGGGTTTGAATTCTCAGTACATTCAGGGTTACCAACGAAACCTACAGGGTAGGGTTTCATTCGTTGAACAATATCGAACCCTGTGGCGATTAGCCATTTTAAAACATATGATAGACCTAATTTTACAACATTATTATTTCAAACTTGAATTCCAAAAACGATACAAAGTAGAAGGTCTACCTACCAACAGATATGCAACCCACTACTCTCGACCAGAGACAACTATTGTTGTTCTAAACCAAATCAACAATTCATACAAACAATTTCTCAAACCATTATTTAAACAAAATTTCAACATTTCAGTACAAGATGAGCCATTGTATTACAGAAGCAAGTGAACCCTCGGCTCTTGATTTCATGTTCAACAGTGTAATAAAAATTCGACAGATTTTACACTGAAGACCTTTCAAGGTTCCAAATTTACACACGGTCTTTCCCTTAACAACCAGAAGCACAAAAACAAGTTCAAGACGATGCATCAAATCATTACAGAGCCGAATAGCAACTTAAAAAGTGAGGGTTTATCCTCTTACAGTATAGTTCAAAATAAAACTTAAAATCGGCCATTACTCCGAACAGGGTCGTATTTTCCGACGCTCATCATACTATAATGACCAGCTAAACCATGCCAAAGGTACCTACGAGGATTCAAGAACCACCTAGGCTTACCAGGGGGTTGTTGCAGCATCCTCATTCTGAGTGTTGCTCAAAGAAACCCTCTGACGAAGTAGTACCTGCCAGTTACAGTTTGAAAAGGTTAAAAACAAGAAAGACGTAGGTATAAATTAAGTATTACAGTATTACTGTCACTATCATTGAAAAATTACCATTAGCATTGAAGCTCCTGGACTTAGATACCCCACACCAAAAAAATGACGAAGCTTGATAGCAATTGCGGCAAATCCGAGTTCAAACTCAGAAGACCATTTTAGGACTTGGAGAATCGAACTCCAGTTTCAATTACACTCAAACAAACTGGCAGAAGAACCCCCCCAAAAATACAATGGCTGTATCGTGGCTCTATTTCACAAGATTATAAGCTTGTATCATATAAAATCTCTCTCATGGGTCTAAGGTTCGAAACCGAGGAAGGAGTCCTCCTAACAGTAAAACTCTAAACCCTACATTGCAGCAGCACTGTCGGCTCTTCAAACCTTACCACTAAACGAAAAATGAAGACCAGGAAAGCAATTCTTGTTACTTACCAACAAAAGACTAGGGTTTCTTTCCAAGCCCTAGATCTTGTAAAGATCAATGGTGGATTACCTTCCAGTCGGGCACGTTGATATGCGAGAGATCATTGCAATCAATACACATTGATTATTGCATCTAACAAGTCGCCAAATTAGCAGACCAAGGGCTAGTGCATGGCACAACTCAGCATTGTTTGGTGCATTGTTGTAAACTCTATCATGTGAAGACCATCCACCTACGCATCCACTTCACATAACATATAGGTGACATTAATGCTAAGACAAGGATTCGACAGTTTGAAAGCATACAAAGTACCGAGCTTTAATACCCTATCAAAATCGTAATCATTGCAATGTTAGATCCATAGTTCACATTCTATAATAGTTACTAAGGTTTATTTTAGGCATCGTGACAATAGTAATATATGCCAATGTATGTGCGTGAATGCATAGTCAGTATAGATTGTATATATTCCATTTCTATAGCTTATGTATAGTCATATAGGGTAAAGTTTATATATTTCAGACATTAGCCATGTATTGCTAAATCAATAGATAAATGGAGACTATAAGTATAGTTTAAGATTCCGTTAATGCACAATATAATGTTAGTTCATAGCATAAGCACTATATTCACTATATATTTTATATATTAGCTATGTATTATTAATCAATTGATAAATGTGAGATTTTAGGATAGTCTAAAGTTTTGTTGGTGCACAATATAATGTTAGTTAATAGCATAATCATTATATTCACGAGATTTCAAGTAATGTGACAAATGGATAAAAGTATCACCACTTGATGTTAATGATTAGAGTCATATTACGATGATTTTTCATGGATTATAATTATAGTAATGTAAAAGACGACATGATTATAATAACACTGAAAATTTTGTAAGCTAACACGTAACCGAGAATTGGAACCAAAATATCCATACCTCCAGTAACTTATTTTGCAAGGAAGTACTTAGTATTTTTCATATTACATTGACGATGAATTGAAAGACACATGTACTCTTAACTCGTGTTTGTCGTAAAATTTCTTACCTGCGCTCTGCACATGGAAACAGGATGCAAATGCCTTAGCTAAACGTAGCTAAGTAAACCTCAGGGTACCTTGTAGGACCCCTTCGTCATCATACAAAACAAACTATCAGCACATTACCAAGAAAATTATAATAATACAAACCTTTGTACAGCATATAGTTACATTTAGAACTTAAGCGGATTTGAAGATTGTATTCTTGTGTTATAATCATAAAATGTCCTTTGTTAGAGAGATTAGCATCCATTTAGTTTGCAATAGCATTTACAACTAGCATTAACTGAAAAACAACTAACTGTGAGTCGAGTTGTACCTCCAAATGTGAAATTCCATGAAGCAGAGCATCTCGGAGTATCTCTATGACTGCACTGTATTCATCCACATTGTTCGTTGTGGGACCTAAACAAGCCCCCCCCCCGAAGACACCAGTTGGCCTATTGGTGAGTAAATAACCCAAGTAGCCGAGGCCAACTGAAGGGTGTGGTGGCTAACGCCATCAACAAACCCTATGAAGTGTTCAATGGACATCTGAAACACAAAACAATGGATGTATAAGACATAACTACAACTGTAAACAAAACTAAATCTACAAAATGTACAACTAAAAATACATGAAAAAGCACAGATGCCTAAGCATAGTACTTCTTCAAGTAGGGTCAGTGCCTGGGATCTCATCATGAGACCGAGAAAAAATGTCACAGAAATCATTAAAAAGATTGGTATACGGAATGATCTCATCAAGATAACAGTCTACTCCAATAAAAATGTTTACCATAACTCCAGGTTCAGTGGAAATGTTGATCGGGATGGTTCTCGATGTACTCACGTTATTCCCTTTAACAAAAACAGCTTGTGAAGTGGAAGGGATAGAGGACCAATCAACATTCTCACTGGGTCTCGGAGAGAACTCACCTCTCTCTATCAAGTTTAGAACTGGAAGTAAATAGGACCTGGGGTGTATACTTTCTTGAGGGTGGTCCAAGCCTATCATGGCTTCCATAAATGTTTCGTCATAAGGAAAAACCGTGTCTAAACAATTAGGAGAGTGGGTAGAGTCCACTGACCATGCAGGAGCACAGTCCATATCTGACTCATCAGAGACCAATGGAGTCATAATATGTTCTATTGCAATTTGTTGTGAATTCCAGTAGGTTATCTCTGCAACAGGTACAGGCACAACTGGTTCTGATTCAGTAGGGAGAATATGTGGATCTGTCATTGAACTACCGTGGAAGTCTCAGGAGAGGAACATTCCTCGGAACCAATAAAATTAATGGGAGAAGGTAGGTCAAAAGTTCCTATTAACGACCCATAGAGACCTACTCCCAAACTCTCAGTGACTGGGCTGGACTGATTAATCAGCGGGATAGTTGAAACTGATGAAGTCTGGTTGGTTTTCCAGGAAAACAAAATTTGATCGACTATGACGATCTTTCCTTCGTGAGGGAACATTATGATCTGGAAAATAGTTGATGGCACTACCTGCATGGCATATTTCCATCTCCTACCAAAAAACAATTTATAATCGAGTGGAGCATCTAGAACTTCAACCTCTACTAGCTTGCCCGCAAGTTCAACATCAAAAGATGGTAAGACTCCGTGTGGACGGAAAGATCTTCCATCAAAGGCGGTGAGTACCATATTAGAGGGAGCTAACTCAGGTTCGCCCAAATCCTTCCAACTAGAGATAGACATTACGCACGTTGATGCGCCCTCATCTACAACAGCTCGTCGAATGGTCATGGGACCATGGACGAAATCTATCTAGAGAGAAACATGATACGACAACCGGCACTTGATATCTTTCATATCAAAGAGCGCAAGCATGGCGGATGAATCAACACTCCCAATCGCTGTGAGGAGTGCACTGCATTGCAATGGGAAACTTTGTAGTACCTCCAAAGTAGACATGGAACAAGGGGTTTGGGCTAAGTCCTCCACAACATTGTAGTTGGGGGCAACCCACGTGTTGGGGTTGTGCACAACACATTTGTAGACACCTTTCGGTATCTTCGACAGTGTCTCCACTGGTATGTGAAGAGGAGTAGAGGATTCAGGAGCATATTTTTGCCACGGATCCAGGGTATAATTCTTTGCTAGAGTTTGCAGTAGAGCATCTGAGTTAACCATATTAACGAAATATTGATCAGCAGAGGTGGCACGAGTGGTGCCCCTAGCACTAGAGCTGCTAGAAGCTAAACTCTATCCGTGAGGAAAAGGGTCTTTTAAAAAAGTTGGTTTCTTCTCACGGATTAGCTTATGGGATTCTTCCATTAGAGGGCATTGATGGGTAAGGTGGTTCTCTTGACATAACTTGCAAGGGAACTTAGCCTTCATTTTCTCCTTTTTTCCCTCCTCGGCATTTTGTGTGTTTCTGGGCTTTTGTTGGTTTCCCTCCCCTTTCTTGCCCTTTCTTTTGGGATGCCGAGAGCCCTTTTGGTTTGTCTGTACCTACTGTACATATTTTGTAGTAGAAGGGGAGGATGCAACAGAAGTTGCTTCTGCAGTAGACTGTTTGACTGACAAGGCGTGAACCTGCTTTGTTAAGGCATCAAACGCTGTAGAATCTACTGAACCCACAATGCCATCAGCATGTGGTCCAGGTTTAGGTTTACCTAAGTCTATATTAGACCTCGGCACATCAGGAATAATTTCATATAAAATCTCAAACTGAGCATAGACTAAGTCTAGCTGTTGGGTTCTCAAAATGGCTTCCTCTTCGGAGGACACCCCTAAAGTGGCAACTTCCTTAGAAATATAAGGAAGAAGAAACTTAAGGTACCATTTTAATAAGAATGTTGGGGGGATGTTAGCTTTGATGAGCCTCTTTCTCCTTCGCCACTCCTGAATATGATCAGAGAGATGAGTGGCTTTGTTCTGTCGAAAAGTCGACAGAAGGTCTGTACCGACATCGTACCGGATAGGAAGTTGAAAGTGGTTCAAGAAAACAATAGCAAGATCCCGAAAGGTACCATAGGCAGCTGCAGGCAATTCAATATACCACTTGGTTGTGACACTTGTCAAGGTTCTTTGAAAGAGCCTTAACCTTATGGAATCGTCATTTAGCGAATTGGAGGAGCATCAGAGATGAAAAGTCGTAACATGGTCACTGAGTTCCTCACCAGTCTTACCTTCAAACATTGGTATGTCTGAGGGCAACATAGTGGGAACGGGTGGCCATGCAGAGTCATGACACACGGCGTCATTCATGAGCTTTGAAATATATGGAAAATTCAAAGTTGCCAAAAAAGGTAAACGGGGTTAAGCCGATGGCATCTGGTAGACAGGAACCTGGTATTGTGAACCACCCATCGCCTGGTTCGTGTATTGTTGGTCGGGGTTTCCCCCAGCCATCGATTGTGAAATGAAAGGATTGAAATTACTCCACCCAAAAGAAAGTGGATTGAAACCCTCTGTGTTTGTCCATTGTGGTTGGGTGTTAGCCCCACCATACTACTGGTTAAACATATTACCCCCTCTTCCAGTAAACAAAGAGAAGGACACACTCCCTGTGGGTATATTCAATGGATTCACATTGTAGCCTGCATAGGGGTTGAAACCAGGTGTGGTTGTAACGGACGGCACAGTCATGGTACCCATGACAAGCATTTATGTAGAGGGCATTGATCCTACAGTAGAAGTGGAAGCAACAGCTTGAGTTACACCCTGAAACTGTTGTGTAGCAGAAGACTAACTGAAATTCACTGCGGGTATCCCTGACAAAGAGACATTGTTTGGTCCAAAATTTGGGGTAGAAACTAAGGCATATGTCGAATCTAATGAGATCGGCATGCCTAGAGTACCAGCATTGAAACTGAAGGACGGATTTGAGGCAGAAGCAGTCTATGACGAACTTGGGGTAGCAGTGTTTGTGAAAGAAGGATTAACAATCCTTGCATCCATAGAAGTTGTGGGAGTTTGAGGGACTCCCTGCTCGTCTCCTGGGTTAGTCATAGTATAACCTGGTGTAAACAAGTAATCACTAAACTCAGGTTGTTGAAAACCTACAGGTACCAGAAGCGGATCGTTTGGTCTAGTAAGAGGAGGGTTGAAAGGAGTATTGAATTCTTTAGAAGTTAGATCCTCAACCTCGAAAGTATCAAAGACTTGTCGATCTAGGGTTCTGTGTTGTGGTTCACCAAGAACCTCTGTGTCGCCCGTAATTTCAAAAGAACCACGGGAATCTGTCCTCCGGCATCGCGGTGGTGGTGGAGGCTCCACTATGGGTGGGGGGAGGTTTTGCAACCTCCGAGACTGATGAAGATGTTGGTCCTCCACAACTACAAAAAGTAGACTAAGTAGAAACCTAGTGGCCACTACAACTAAGGAGCAAACAACATACCACTAAAAAAATTCCTAAGTAATCAAACCAAGAAAACAATGGCAAATACTCTCGGAAGCAAGTCTGGGATGATTAGGGCCCAGAACAGACTAACAGAGTATCGACGGTCAGTTATGTGTCATCCTCCGGAGGTCCACTGGGTGCAAGCTTTTGAATCACCAAACCGCCTTCCTGGGATTACTGCCAAAGGGTTACCTTCCACGTCTATCCGAGGTGAAGTGGGAATAACCGCCCACTCTACCTGTGTAGAGCCCTAAAAGTCTAATACTAAGGCTACCATCAATACGAAATAACCTGGGGGGACAGTCGTTATCCTAGTCGAAACGCATGGGCAGGGTAGCAAAGCCCGAAGTCCAAAAGGAACCCCGTACGCGAGTCAACTCTATTTTATGGATGAGAGGAAAGTGATGGGATATCCTCAACAATTCCAATCTCCCACGGCCTTGTGCTTAACTCTAGTTTGAGTAGAGCATACCAGGACTATTTGATAGAGATAGATTTACCTAAATGAAATTTGTACTACGATTGTTAGTAATGAAGCCAGTTTCGGATCGTTCAAGGTGATTTAAGTCTAAAACTCTAGGCTAAGCTAGTTGATGATGTCTATACCTAAAAAGAAAAATGTTGCTAATAAATTTTCTTAATAGTTATTTTTAAGGGCTACTTGTTACTCAAGGGTTGTAGTGCGGTGTGTGGAATGGTTTGTTATGAAACTAAAGTGCATATAAAGTAATTCTTTCAAATTCACAAAAAAAAATCTCTTTTCCATTTATATTCTTTCAAAAATCGAAAACTAGGCAATCCTAAAATCAAACTTCTTTTTGTATTTTTCTTTTAATATTTCAAAGCAAACTATGCTACCTCAAAATAATGAAAAACCTTACTACTAATCTACTTGAACGATTTTTGTCTTTTCTGATAAATGTAAAAGAAAGAGAACTTGTACAAAAGCAAGTAAGATCTAAATGTAAAGTGTGTGTAAGACAAACATCTAAATGGCTCAAAACAATCAAATCAAAAGACTCGATGAAGACTTGACTTACCAAGTTTTTGCAAAAGAAAAACTTGAGGCTTGGAAACAAAATGTAAAAGAAGCAGGGAAAAGAGACACTCGTAACATAAAGGCAGACCTAAACAGGTTGCTCCTAAGCATCAAAACCCTAAGAAAACACTAATCCAAGCAAAAATTAAGCAAGCAAACCAAGAATGACTTTAACAACACACGGACTCAACAGAAAGAAAACTAGAAAGATTTGACTTACTTGGACTGAACTGATAAGACAATCAGAAAGATCTAAACCAAGCAACCTTTCAAAAGAAACCCTAAGAACTTAAAATTGAATTCAAACCCTAATGGAAAGGACAAGACAAAGTGAAAGCGTGCTAAATGTTGTAATAGACAACTAACATTAAAAACGCAAGTCTATATGACTGCGACAAGCAACTAGGGTAAAAGAATGCAGCTATGTCAAAGAGAATAGTGCATGAACTTCAAAAAGGGCTAGAAAGCAGTAAAGACACTTAAACAAGTACTCAAGCAAGCAAAAACAAACTAAGAGACTCAAAAGAGACATGGAAGTCTTAGGGGTCAGTCAAGAAGGAAAAGAAACAAGCTGGAAGTGCAAGCAAACCACTGGAAATCAAACCCTAACAACAAACTGGAAGAAACAGGAAAATGCACTACTGTGCAGTGCAGAAACCATCGCACACTAGAAAAAATGCGCTACTGTTCAGTACACAAACCAGCGCTCATCAGGAAAGATGCGCTATTGTAAGTGGGGTAAACCAACGCACATGCCTCAGAAAGGCAGAAACAAGCTTTGCAACAGTGGACTGAGATGAATCAAGTAGTAAGGAACAGGTAACAAAGACCTATAAAGCTTCTCAAAGAATCAAAAACTGAAAAAGGGACTGGAAGAAACCCTAAAATAGGTCTCCTAGAGCATAATAACAACTGGTTACTCCCCAGCGGAATAGCCAATCTGTTGTTCAGGATTTTAACCTTATAGTGAGGAGAGACACTACCAACTTGGGTGGGGTTGACAGGTAAATACATTCATTATATTGTGCTCAGTTCTTGCAAATGACAGAGATCGGGATATCGAAAGACATACCTTTAACCGACGGCTGGTCCTAGCTTTCACCTGATCTCTCGCTTGATCTCCCGTTTGATGAACCTGCAGCACAAAGGATACCTTCCTCAACATATCTTGACTATATAAATATTGCTGAATATTGAAAGCAAACAAGCATCAACAATAATCATATACTAATCCAAATGAACATACAATCCAATAGACATTCGATTTGGGACAGGAAGGGTATTTCGACCTTTTTATTGTCAAAGAAACATGAATCAGTACAATGTACCTGACGTGTTGAGATGTTTCTGCAACCGAGTCCTTGGCTCCTGCTCTTCACAATGAATTGGGACTTTCCTCCAGCGTAACAACCCTTAATGCATTCTTTCTAGGTTTTCTATCTAATCTCCTCTCATGGTTCCTCCAAGTATTTATGGGACAAGGTAGGTAGTTGGAATCGAGAGGTGGTTGAACTGGGAGGTTGGGGAAGTTGCAGAACCAACTTCAACTAATCCCAATTCATAATCTTAATATATTTTTTGGTTTCATCTTAAGATGTGCACGAGTTTCATACACCAGAGTAGCGCACAGTGTGCAACTCTTGTACTTTGAAACAAGCGTTTGCAACAATTTTCAAGGTGTGCGCTAGTTTCACTTGAGTAAAGTAGGGAATACTAGCATATGTGCGTTGGTTTGCTGCCCAAAGAGTAGTGTACATGTCAAAAGATCAGGAGAAACAGGGAATTTCTCAGTTGAAGAGGGTAGTTCTAGTCCATACATCATCTAGATCAACCTAGCTCTTCAATCCATGTTGTCCTTTTGTGTGATCAACAGAGCAATGTGATCACGGACGAAGAAGTGCAGATTTGACCTATAACAAGTACTTTCAAAAGCTTCAAGCAAACAGTGGAAGATTTGGCCACAAAACTAGTTAAATTTTTTGGCAAGTTTCGGGAAGATAATTCATACAAGCACTGAACTCTTCACAAACCTTCCCAAATATGTGCATTGAGGTTTGATAAGGCTGTAATTAATATTACATCAGGCCAATACTTCGACAACAACACTTTTATGGGTACATCACGCCTGAGTGGACCCCTTGGGATAAACCCAAGGGTACAAGGCAATGGTCCACGAGACTTCTGTGGAAACCCAAGGCTTCTGGTGTTTACTGGAAGTAATCCAAGGTGGGGTATACTATGTGGAGTAACCCCAACCTTATACAACAACCAAACATGGATTTAATAGAAGCAAATTGACATGGTTTGGAGGCTAAACAAATAAGTACGCTACCAAGTACTGCTCAACTAGTCTACTTCCATACTTCTCCAAACACTGTCAAAGGGTCACAAAATTCAAACTTAGAGATGTGGATGGGTTTATCAGATTCTAAAGGACCCGCAACAACTTATGGAGAGATAAATTAGTTCATATAAAACATTGTACTACAACTACTGGAAAACTAGTCAAAATAAACATTACAACGAGCATAGGTATAGCAATAGCTCAAATTCATGCAAAAGATAAATGTCATATCTATAGATCATTTCAAATATTGTTTATAAAACAAATTCCATCATATTATAGAGCCTCAGGAGTATTGAATTACTCATAGAGTCACTAGCAACCTCAAGATAAGAAGCAAAGAATAATTACTGAAGAGAATACTCCATTAAATGTAGTCTGCAACATTGGATGAAGAAGATCATGGATGGCATTGGAATTAGATCTGACAATTCACTCAATGAGAAAGGATGGATGCTATCATAAATATATGGCTCTCATAGAACTCGAAACTCGGGAATATTTATAGATAAAAAAGCAATGGCACGTTCTTTAGAGTTGGAAGCCCAGGATCTAGTAAAATGGTGTAGGGTCTCTCATCATGAGCAAGTGAATTTTTTTATTTTTTTTTTACACTCACCCTAAGTGTAAAATCCATCGGATACAAAAAGACTATCTATACCTATATTATATTTGTAAACACCTTCGACATAAGGCACAATATCATGACTAAAAACTATCTAAACCCACAACCAAGTGTAAGCATTCTTTCACTTAAATAATCAATGCATAGATACCCCATCATATCTATAAAACTTATTCACTAACAATTTCTTTTTTTCACCTAAAATGTATAATGTCTTGTATAATTTCCTAGTGGTATAATCATGCTATATATGTATATATGGACCTTCAAAATATATATATATATATATATATATATATGCTTGCTATGCATGACTGTATGTGACTAAACCCTTTTATAACCAATTCATTTTTCCCAAACTCTCTGTAAGCATGAATACATAAGACTAATCCCCTCTTTCATTTTACACTTTTATGCATAAGTACCTGTAGCTAACATATAATTATATCTACACTAAACATATATACACATTATGCTACAATTCCATCTTTTATCAAAAATACACATCTAAAGATGTACTATTGACTTCCACTATTGACATTGAACAATTTAAAATGCACTATCAATTAAAAAAGGCTAATTATCGCACCATGTTATGGTCTACCTTTCAACATGATATGTTAATTTTACTTTATTACTAAATCAGTCTTGTAACCACATTCTCAATCTTATAATCATAACTTGCCTTATCTGCATTTCAACATTTATGATGTAAGGATATCAAGGAACATATTCAAATGTCATGTCTCCTTAATTAATTAATTGTTTATTCAAGGGTGTAAAGTTAAAACTTTAATTCCCTAAAAGACATGTCACATACATTCTAAAATGATTATGGATAAATTTTATAACATAAAATTATATGAATACTAGCTATCTTTTCAATGTAAAGCATCACCAACTTTGCCTATATTTTTCTAATATTAAAAATGAGCACATATATGCATACTTACAAATTTAAGCATCAAAATTTCATATATGTTTCCTAATACAAACTGGGCACTTATATTTAATACAAACTGAGTACCTATATTTCTTGCATTTTCTACCTATATTATATAGTATAGGTCCCTTTTTTTGTATAACTTCATCCAATATATTCTTGATAGGCTAAAATATGATAACATGTATCGAACACAATTCCTAACATCTATACACTTAACCTTCTAGGAATTCGCTTGGTTTTGCAATGTTCCCAATTATTTCTTTGGACCTGAACTTCACTACTCTTCTTAGCATTATAATTTAATAAAACTATAGATATAACTCAAGTAATGTTTAAAGGACATATAGTTTACAATGATGCCTACAATTTAAATATGCAGTATCTCTTCTTAAACAAGATCACGCCGAAGTTTTATAAAAGGAGATTCCAATTATTTTAAAGTATGGAGAAGTCTTTTCCTAAATTGATTTCATTAATAATAATTTAAACTTAAAGACCGATCTATAATACTGAAATGCCAATGTATCTTCGACTTAGACATACAGCGATTTAGAGGGCAAATTTACATTCTCATTGCAAATTTCAGAAGTCAAATAAGTTTTAGAAAACAAAGTAGAGATCTTTTAAATGTCAAGGTTGCAATTCATGAAATTAAACTTTTCTAGAAACGTCAATGTGTACGAGACTCGAGGTTTAATACTTACATTTGGTACTGCCAATTCTAGAAGACCAATAAATTTCAATAATGCAGAGAACTTTTAAATATCAGAATTGTAATTCATAAAAATTGAAACTTTTCTGGAGAGGTCAATGTGTACAAGACTGCAAGGTTTAAAACTTACATTTCACCGAGTTATCGCAGGCTCTCTCAAAGGTAATCTCCCACTCAGACCTGGACGTTTGGGTAGTTTGCAATTAACCACTTAAATTCTAGAACCCAGAGTCTTAAATTAACAATACCCATGATTCTGAATGGGATTGCATACGGTGTCCTCCCTTAAACCTAGGCATTGGGCAATTTGACAGTTTAAATAATTCAACCCCAAAACGGAGTTGTTTAAAAAGAACGAGCACAGACTGAACAGCCGCGATTTTTCGCCATGGGATTACTGAGACTAGAAATAATTTTACACCGAGTTATGCACCGATATCTCCCATTAAACCTGGGCATTGGGCGGTTTTGAATTTAAAAACTTACCTCCGTGATCCTATTTGGAATCGCACAAGTGATCATCTAAATAGATCTGGACGCTTTGGCTTCATGCATTTGAAATATATGAAATTGAACCAGAATCTTAAATAATAAAACACAGAGTTTTTAAAAGATAATGCACAGTCATACAAGTATTTCGATCTCCAGGTTTACTGACATTCAACTTATGGATACAATCTTTGGCATGCGATAACTGGATAGTTCGCAGAGGTAGAAAATGTTTTGATCTCATAATCTATTAGTTTACAAAGATCTTCGACATCCTTTCTGAATTGAAAACATGGATCTTTTAAAATCGAAATACATGCATATTTTAAGATCTAGAAAAACGATCTTTTAAAATCGAAATACATGCATGTTATAAGATCTAGAAAAACGCCTTTCATCTCTTCAGATAAAATACGCAGAGATCCAGAATTAGACGGATTATGGATCGGATAATCATAGTAATTCTAATTTGAACACTCACCCAGCAATTTCACATGAATCGGGTTGCACGCATCTAACAGAGGTTTTAAACTAATGATAACCAATCGGAATCTGGTTTTAGAATTATATAGATATACATACAACATTCTATAAAATACCCAATTAGACAGAGTTAAATAATGGCAGGCAGATTCGTTCGTATCCACTGGATTCAACTTCCTTATCTTAATACACAAAAATCTATATTATAAACGCATAAGAAATACAGAGTTTTCATACACAGAAACTGAATCTGTTTTCAATAATTTCTTTTTTTTTTAAACCATGCTAGAATATCCATTTCGATACAGTAAAAAAATGATAAAACTTGAATAACTTTGAACCTGATTAAATTGTCAAAATTGAGATGGGTGGGTCATTTGCAGTAGTGGTTGATTCAACTATTCGATCCAGTCCAATTGATGAATATACTGACAACCCCTCAGTTGACCTCCCTACCGTATTGGGGTTACTTTCCTTCACCCCGAGCCCCCGAGCAAATGAGGTCGTAATAACACACAAGTAAGCTTCCCGACGGGATCTCCCAATCCTCGGTCTAGCTAATCCCAACACCCAAGAATCATAACATAATCCGAGATTATCATGCCCATCCAGCATTAGGGAGCAAGAGATGTCTTTCTCTCCTTCTCCTCCCTCATTATATAGCAAAATCATGTGTGCCATGTGTCTCTCCATGCACATATTTAATTTAATTTAATAATTTAATTTCAATTATTCTCAAATACATGTGTTTCAAATATCTTTAGTGTGCACTTAATTCCCTAAATCAGTGGGAGTTAGGTGTGGGAGAGTCCTACTTCTCTTTTGGTTCTCATTTAGTTTACTTAATATCTTTTATTTGTAAACTAGTTGTTTTTCATTTCTTTATTTTAAATATTTAGAAATAATATTTATAAAAAAAAAATATCTTTTAATTAATAACATCTAATCTATTTTGATTCAAAAAAATTTAAAATGTTATAAATGATATATATATATATATAATTCTATTATTGCTTAATAAAATACTTTCATCTAAAGTTTAACTTCTATTAGCATTCATATCTAATAGAACTTCCTTAGCATACTTCTAGTTTATATTTAGTTTTCATTCTTTTCATAAAGTAGATAAATAAAATAATTTAGACTAAATAAATTGTTTTTGTTTTGTTTCTTTCTCTATTTCTAATATTCTTCTTTTCTCTTAAAAATAAAATAAGGAATATTGTTTTATTTTAATTTGTCTTTTAATTTAAAGTCATCTGAATTTATCTTTGATGAGTTTTCAATTTCTTTATTTAAATAACATTATCTTTTTCTTGTCCAGGTGCCTACTCGGCGGGCCCTTCCGACAGTTTCATTTCTTTCTTCTTATGGGGAGTACTGCGTAGCGACTATGAATCGTTACCGCGATCTCTCAACTACACTTCTTGGAGACTAAGAGATGTTGAGGGATAAGGCTCTCCTTATTGCATGCCCCTCAACTCATCGTACGCGACCAAATCATTATGGCCTTGCCCGTACCGCATACACTTCCCCGGGTGAGCTGAAATGGCTTCACCCGTGCGTGAATTGCTAATTCAAGGTTGACAGTCAGTCGTCGTACCCATAAGTGTTCTTTCCGTTCTTATGACCCCTATAATTTCATTGTGGTTCAATCGGTAAATCGTCTTACCTGCCACTACACACACTCAAGCGCACATTAGTAGCGTTGCACTATAAAACATTTTTATCATTATTTTGAGTATCTCAGTCAGTCGAGTCTACTAAAAATTCATCATTTTAACATTATGCTTCGGTCAGTCGAGCATATTCATCATTCGTTATTTTATCTCAGTCAGTCGCATATAAAATAAATCATCATTTTCATCTCAAGTATAAATTTCAACATTCATCATTTTCCATTCTAAAACATTTTCATCATTTTTCATTTTCTCAGTCAGTCGTGTATATTCATCAATCATCATTTATCTCACCATTTTCATTTCACATATAAAATTTAAAGCAATCATTCATGGTCCAAGTTTTTATAAATCCGGGTCACTTCAAACCAGTGCCCTCAATAGTCAAATCAGTCGTAGGTCTCAAAACAGTCTCATCAATCATAAGTCTCAAATACTCTAGTCAATGATAAGTCTAAAATAATCAAATCAATCATAAGTGTTGAGGCGGGCATTACAAATGGCCATAACTTGCTCATCTGGACACCTTTTTTGATGAAAAAAAAGTGTTTCCTACTGGAAACAACCCTCTAGACACAATGGAGTATGTATGACAACCCAAATGATCATAAATTTCATAACAAGAACCTCAATTTCGGCCCTTCAACACTGTTTCCACTGAATGAAGGGATTGAACCGCACAACAAGAACACCAACCACTGGATCAGATATGAAATACAGACTCTGATGGCTAAATTGGAGTTTTCAATATGACTGAAACAAGCATTTCTATGGGGCACATCACCCACAACTGGCTAGGGGCGCATCTCCCAAGCCTTTGAGATGTAGAGCTCTCAAGACAATTATCAAAATGACCAAAAGATGTGCACTGGGGTGCACTACCTTCCTTTATAGCATGAATGAGCATTCAAGATATACTGAATGTAGACATCCAACTCACTAATGCGCCCTCCTTGATTGCTTTTGGCATCTTCATCTTTTTCCTTTCTCTCTTTCCTGCTTTGTTGCCTTTCCGCTTTAGACTGATTTTTTGCTTTTAGCAACATCTTGCTTTCTTGGATTTTCTCTGCATTCCTTATTTTCCTTTTATTTTGCCTACTTTTCTACCTCTTTATGCTTTTATGCACTTTCCTTCCTTTCTACATGCTTTCTTCTTTTCAAAGTTGCCTTCTTTTGAGTTTCCTTCCATCGTTTTAGTGACTTTGTCGATTTTTCTATTTTTTTCTAATTGCCATTGTAGATGACAACTCATAGGGTCCACAAGACCACTTGTGTGTCCTCCTTGGCCACCTAGCACATCCACAAATTACAAAAATTAAGTATTATCAAAATTATTTACAATTTTAACATAGTACATTAATCCTAAGTCTAAAAATTAATTAACTTGACAATTA
Organism: Larix kaempferi; assembly: GCA_027924585.1. Taxonomy (NCBI): domain Eukaryota; kingdom Viridiplantae; phylum Streptophyta; class Pinopsida; order Pinales; family Pinaceae; genus Larix; species Larix kaempferi. The sequence continues at coordinate 8,457,296 of BSBM01000289.1, read as the reverse complement.
ATGCTTCAAAACTTAACCCCCTTCTTATTAAATTTTTATGCCAGAATATATAGGGTTGATGATGTAACAGAATGACCATGGGTCCCTCATGGAGGGGACATTACAGTCCTCCCTTCCCAAAATTGCTTGTCTTCAAGAAAATGAAAACTTGAGTGATGAGAACATGTGCACTGCCTCCAAAATGATGTTGCAACATTTCCTCAGGTTTCAGATGAATCTCTCCTCCATAATATATGATCCCTTAGCTAAGCATGTATTGGTCACCCTTTCCATCAATTACAACATATTTTTCTAAGTTCTCATCCCATTAGGAGATTCCTTTTCCAACTTGGGTAGCCATATTTGTCTTCGAATGGAAGGGTCCTCTGCTTGGTGTATCACCCTAATGGATTCATTTATTTTGGTCATATATTTGGGAAAATAACAAACAAGGGTAGGCTAAAACTTCTTCATGTAGGCATCAAATTGCATTACTCAAACAATATATCAAGATACACAATCCTAATCCTACCAACTTCACATTCAATCACATTAGCACACAATGGTTGCTCTATCCAAGTATACAATACAATTTCCAAATTGAGAAGATGCCTCTCCAACATCCTACAATGAATCATAATTATATCAGAGGAAGCAAACTCAAACTCAGCAAGCTACTTGTTGCATATTATCCTCATGTAAGGATGTGAAGCAATGGGTGCATGGATTAAGCCAATGGCCATGAAATTAAATTCATAATTTCCACATTGAAAACCAAGGGTTGTTTCCTGCACAACTTCTTCTCCCATCCAAATTTGATGATGGCCAAAGTGGAGATCATCAAAGTTGGGGAAAATCTTGTTCCCAATCAATTCACTTCCTTTCTAGATCATAGTGACTTTGGATGCAATTGGTTCCAAAGGATGTCTTCTGATACTTGGTGTAGAAGATGCCTCAATATGCCTTTCACATTCACCATTGGGCCTCTTGTCATGCTTGTAGGATAGAGTGAACCTTTGTTGAGCCATTACCCCTTTTTTAAGAGAGTGATTGGTAAGGACAAAATCTTGGGAATCCCACATAACCTTCTTCCTTGGGGATGATCTTGGATCTGAATGGATAACTTCATTCATGTTATCATGTTGATCATCTTGGATTCAGTCATTCAATGGTTCCCATGCAAATTGAATTTTAGAATACTCCACCACTGGTTGAACCTTCCAATCAAATGGATCTTCTATTAAAGGAAGAAATGCACTGCCACTGCTTCCTTTTCCTGTTCCTTGTATGCAGGAACAAAATTATAGGCTTGTACCTCACTTACCCATTCAATTAGGTGGCCATCTTCTTTGTCTGGTGGTATACTGGGAAAAAGGTTGTCAAGGACCTTCTCATGCCATCCTACTCTGCAATACATAGTGTCAACACATAGATTCTTGTGAATATTCTCAAGCCATCCAGCATGAACATTGTGTCCAGATGTAAAAAGAATCTTTACCTCCATGAATCTCCATCTTCAATATGCATCCATCCACCGAATCCATGGATGAATAAAAAAAAAAATTGGCGAGTACAGATGTAATGAATTCAGCTACATCCCTCGTACATGAGCTTTCCTCACATATAGAAATATCATGGACTTCCTCATACACAACAAGTGCCTGGAAAACCTCCTTCATGTCACTTCTTCTTTCAAGCACTTGTAATTCTGCATACTCCTCCTCTTCACCTTGTGCATGGGATTCCTCTCAAATGTCATGTGTGAAATCAACCAAACACATCTAATCACTGAGGTTTATAGGAAAGGAATGTGAACTCCCAGAATTCACATCAAGTTGCTCTCCTTCTGCTGTTGCTTTGTCTTCCTCAAATTTGAGAGCCATATCTTTGTCCACGAACAACTGCATGTAGTCATCCTTCATTTCTTCCAGCTCCCTCTTGATGATGCAAAGTTCAGAGCTAGAGACTATGTTAACAATCCCACCTTGTTTCTCCTCCAGTTGACTTCTCCCAATTAGATTTTCCAAATATCTATGTGCACCATCAGTTCTAGATACAACTTGTAGTATCCTTTCTTTTGTGACTAGGAGTAGGATCTCCAAGTCACCCAATATCTCATTGACTACACAGTGTGTGCTGCCACATGTGAGATCCTCCACCATATGAGAATCATGTAGACTCTCATCCAACATTTCATCCCTCTCACTACATTCATCCTTAACACCAAAAATTTGAGCCTCGTCACTAAAGGATTCAACCATGCCAATCTTCTCACTGGAAGTGGTTGCAATCTCATGATGACCCAAAGGAATATACAAATCATAATTTGGTCCATACCTTTGCATCGCATTTTTCTCTTTATGTGGCAGTTCTATGGTGGTATGTTCTTCTGCCAAAATCTCTATTTCACACTCAATTAGTGTGTGTTTGTCTTCTGCTTTACTATGAAGCTCAAGTGGTGATTGGAAATTTGATTTATGTTCTTATTTTGGATCTGATCCAAAATATGTCTCACCACCATCAACAATATCAATCTCGTTTGCAGTGATCTTGAAATCACCAACAAAGAAACTAGAAGTGAATTCACCTCCCACACTACCAATAACCTGATGATGGGTTGTTGGATCTTCATATGTGCCTGGTTCCTCATTTAAGAGACTGTCGTGCCTATCATTCTCATTGTATGGTTGATCTTTGGCTATGGTATTTCTTCTTCCTACATCATGAGAGTCTCTAGGTGTGCCCTTGGTCATTGGCTCCTCAGGAAAATGCACATATGCATATTATGGTTCACTCTGCTCCACTTCATGGATCTCTAATTTTGCTTCAATGATACCCTCCTTTAGGAAACTTGATGCCTCTTCATTCTTGGTTATATTAGGATCAATTCTTTTGGGGATTCTCCTCGAAGAAGAACCAAATAATCTCATAAAATTCCCATAAAGGGGTATTTTTGGTGTATCTTTATCTCTTGTCTTCTTATCTTCTTCATTGCTATGAGTGGTGGAGAAACTTGGTTCTTCTATGGATGATTTGTTGTTCTCAAAATAATACTCGTCAACACCCTGAGGCCAAAATCCATACTTACAATTGAAATAATCTTTTAAAGGAATAGTTGCACATATATTCTTACCCAATACTAGGTACTCCTGGTAGGAGCGGGGCATGTTTTCACATACTTCTATTTTCCTTGCCAGATATTTCTTAACCATTGGAGGGTCAAACCTTATGTATTTTTTGTATGTAATGTCACATGTGAAAACATCCTATTCATGCAACCTGGACAAGCCTCCATCAATGTAAATAACTTCTTCCTCTTCATACTACTCAAGGACTTCTTCACTCATTGATATGAGCCTCATTCTGCAACTTGAAGTTGTGGTTTGCAATATTAGTTCTCCAATTGACAGGTTATGGAGCTTGGTATTGATGCTCACTGGTATAGAGGAACATTCTACGATACCACTATAATGTACCTATTCTAATCTAAATTACATTAATTAGTACTTTCAAAAACTTCAAGCAAACAGTGGAAGATTTGGGCACAAAACTAGTTAATTGTTTTGGCAAGTTTTAGGATGAAAACTCATACAAGCACTAAACTCTTCACAAACCTTCCCAAATAGGTGAAATGAGGCCTTAATTTTTTTGGCAAGTTTTAGGATGACAAGTCATACAAGCACTAAACTCTTCAGAGTAGCCTTCTTTTGAGTTGCCTTCCATCTTTTTAGTGACTTTGTTGATTTTTCTAATTTTTTTCTAATTGGCATTGTAGATGACAACTCATAGGGTCCACAAGACCACTTGTGCACCTTCCTTGGCCACCTAGAACATCCACTAATTACAAAAATTAAATATTCTCAAAATTATTTACAATTTTAACATAGTACATTAATCCTAAGTCTAAAAATTAATTAACTTGACAATTAATGCCTCAAAACTTAGCCCCCTTCTTATTAACTTTTTATGGTGAATTCTATAGGGGTTGATGATGTAACAGAATGACCATGGGTCCCTCATGGAGGGGACAGTACACAATGCAACAAACTTGTAGCTCGGTGGAATTTTTATTAAGGTCCCCCGCGCTCCTCTACTAGATTCTCAACTTGTTCTTTGCATTGTATTCATCAACACCGCCACCTGCATGCATTCTCAGAGACATCTAAAACACTCATCATTCAATCCATAGATTACAACACTATATGAATGGGTGTAATAGTACAGCAAAGAATTAATATTTAAGTTACACCCATACATTCAATTTCTACATATTGAATTATTATAATAGTTTATGTTTCCATTGTTCAGGGGGAAATATGCAGGAAAAGACAAACACCTCTTACTTCTTGCCATTGTTTCTCTGCTATTTTTATTGCTTTTTATGTCCACTTATTTGATTGCTTAGCTATAGGGAAATATCTCTCTAGAAAAACTTGGGATGTTCATGCAAGCGTATGCTATGTTTTATGATTAGAATATATAGGATTTAGTTAAAATATTTTGTGTTGTGCTGAGCAATTACCAATTGTTGATTGTTTGGTTACAAATGAAAAATATCATATATTTGTATTGATCGATATCTAATAGGATTCATTACCGGAAGCATGTGGCAAGGCTAGCACAAAGGGTTAGCAGGTTCTACTTATCTTCTTCTTCACTAGCCTCTAACGTCTGAGCAACTAAAGCGACTGTAGCATGTGCAAGGCTTAGGCTCCAGTGACTCTGGTGGAGTATCTCAACTAGTAATCCTAAAAAATTCCACTCAAATGAAATTGAAGCCAACCTAAATCAAATATACCATGGGGTGTCATAAAAGTATGTAGCTTCGCAGGGTATGCACTCTTTTACTTCTCTACTTTGCATTCATAAACTGAAATGGAAACTACTTTATTTTCTACAAATCTGTTCATAATGTATGCAAATAAATTCTTACGCTTACTATGTACAAGTTCTTGAATATATACCCACCCTAATATTTTGTACAAGTTTGTGAAGATATTATTCCTTAAAGAGATCAAGCTCCTGTGAATTGATGAAGAATTTGCATCTTGTGTAGATATATAGAATTCTAACTATAGCTAGAGGTTGTCGTGGTGGCTTAGAAGCGGTGGTGGAGATGGTGAAGTAGGAACTCAGGGTTCAGTCTTAGCTGGTTATGTTAGTGTATTAATGAGGTGTGGTAAAGCGCACTAGTCACAAGTCTCAAGTCTAGTGTTCTAACTAGGTTGTTAAGACACCAACGAAAATTTGTTTTTCACATCCCCTCCCACATAACCGATCAACAGAGGGAACATGACGGGTTCCCAGGGTGCTACAATCCCCACTAAGGCTGTATTTTCAATTTCATTTAAATCTAAATGCGTGTGCAGGTGTATGATAACAACACAACGAAATTAAAATCAATTGCACAAACACGTCATGCATGTATCAACATATTCAACACAAGCATATCAATAAACTCAGGCACAGAAATATAATCATCTTAGCCTATTCACGGGAACTCAATTGCATCAATTCAAATTGGCTCATTCATTCAATTTAACATAAGCAAGCAGTCACTTGTAATACATGAAACTTGACATAATTAGAAAAAGCATTGAACACTTATCTTTTAATGGAAATTGTCCAAGCAACTAGCTATGGGAGAGCAATGTTCCACCCAACCATAGGTCTCTGTCCAGCCTATATTATTTTACCTGAGAGACCACCCCTGATCTGGGCTATGTATACACTAGGGAGTAACTACTCAAGGTCATTCACAACCATAATCACAAACACTCATGCTAAGCCAGCCTACAACTGGGTTTGTCAAGCATGTAGGGAAATAGGGAAGGATATTGCTATTAGCTAAGCTAGTGATCCCAACCATGAGGCTACAACCATATCAACTTATCTCAGACATCCTTGTCACCCACAATACCTACCACACCCAACACAATGAAGGTCCCTTCTCTGCTACACAGTCCCTCAGGTGCCCCTTCCCTCCAATGCTCTTTATGGTGGGAATAGAAAGGTCCAAGCTGCTGTATCCACAAATATTCTTTTCTTCACTGGGTTTATCAAGCAATTTCGACCTTTGATCTCTCTCCCAATTCGATCCACTCTTGAGATTTTCCCAATTCTGTTCAAGTGACTACCAAAAAGGGAATTGAATTTCCCAGCTTCCAAATCTAATTTTTCCTATGGATTTCTAGGCATTTGGCACTCTCAAATTCGCCCTAGGGTTTATGTCTATGGACCCCCCATTGGATTTTCTTGGTCACATCAAATTTTGTACTTTTTGGCACTCAAAATCGTGGCTTCTTCTTTGGTTGTGATTTTTGCAATTCTTCATTGTTGGGCATGCATAATGGTTGAAAAATGATGTCTGGTTGGTCAGCAATGGAATGGGGATGATGGAAAAATGAATTTCCATGAGGAATTTAACTTCTGGGCCAAGTAAACTGATCCCATAACCTGCAATACGAATTTCAGATCTTGCCCATGCTCCTTCAAATTCATGGGATGACTTCTCAGGTGCCTTTTCCTAACAGAATTAAATATCAGCATGGTAGTCAATATGGGTTCTCATAGTGACACTTGGAAATAAAGGATTGAATCCCCCAACCCCTCACCTCTCCCTAGTGGATACATTCACCCCCCTCATTTTAGTTGCTTCCATATCTAGTTCTTGAAATTTTATTTACATCATAAATATTTACATGATTTTACAATTCCCATGGTTTACTAACACATGGTTCACAAAATATAAAATACTTTCCTTTTAAAGCCGATAATTCACTAGCGGGGCCTTGGCCTTGAGCTCCATGCTAGGAATTTATACATCGCATATGCACAATATTTACGCATTAAGACAATTCATTCTAAGGGTCAAAATGGGGGTATTACATTCCCCTCCCCCTTAGAACAACACTGTCATCGGTGTTCCCAAAATTGAACAAAAATGGGTATGCCTCTTTCATGGAATCCTTCAGCTCCCATGTAGCCTCATTGGGACCAAGGTGCTTCCATTGCACCCTTACATGCCCGATGGCTCGGTTCCAAAGCAGTGTTACTTTCTTGTTGAGGATGCACATGGGTTCCACTTGGAACTCTCCCTCGAGTTCCACCTGTATCACATTCCAATCAATTATGTGATTAGGATCATGTACATACTTCTTAAGCAAAGAAACATGAAAACATTGTGATCTATCATGTTAGCAGGTAATGCAATCATATATGCAACTGGTCCTATCCTATCAAGGACTTCAAATGGCCCACAATATCTCGGTGCCAGCTTGGCACAACTTCCCAACTTTAGGGAACTTCTTCTTGGCTTTACTCTTAAATAAACATGATCCCCAATTTTAAATTCCTTGTGCACTCTTTTCAAATATGCATAACTCTTCTTCCTGTCCTGGGATGCCTTTAAATTCTACCTAATCTTAACAATTTCTTGCTCCATTTCATTAAGCATTTATGGTCCAAGCACTACCCTGTTCACTGGGCTATCCCAATTCACCAGAGTTCTACATTTCTTTCCATACGATGTCTCGAATGGACTCATTCCTAATGAGGCTTGATGTATATTATTGTATCCAAATTCTACCAAGTGTAGGCAATCCTCCCACTTGGATGGATTATTCCAGTCACATACATTCTCAACATATCTTCAAGAATTTGATTCACCCTCTCAGTTTGACCATTTGTTTGAGGATGATACGTTGTAATAAAATTCAATTGAGTTCCCAATTCTTGAAATAATCATTTCCAAAAATTGGATGTGAATTTGCATATCGATCGGAAACTATTTCCTTGGGTAATCCATGCAATATGAATATTTCCTTCATGAAGACGTTCGCTATTTCACTTCTTTTATAAGTGGACTTGAATAGAATAAAGTGAGTTACCTTAAAAAAAATTTCCACCACAACCAAAATTAAATCATGCTTCCTTACTGTCATTGGCAAACCTGTTAAGAAGTCCATAGAAATTACTTCCCACTTCCATTTCAAAATGGGTAAAGGCTGCAAAAGTCCCGCTGGATGTTAATGCTCTACCTTGACTTGTTGGCACTTTTGACACTAAGCAATGTACTCTGCTATGTCCTTCTTCATTCCATTCCAAAATTATTGCTTCCTCGTTGATGTCATTGTCTTTTGATATCCTGGATGTCCAGAGTATGGCATTTGATGAATTTCATCCATTACCATCTTCTTCAAATCTACACAATTTGGAATGTACAGTCTGCCCTTATAAATAAGAAAATCATCTTCTCTGAGTTGGTAACCTTCACATTTTTCATCTAATTTTCCTTGTTGTAGTTTATGTTTAACCTGAAGGTAAGCTCCATTGTTGTTTTGGGATTCAATAACTCTTGTCTTCAAATCTAATTTGCAAATACTTAATGCTGCTACATGAAATTTTCTGCTAAGAGCATCTGCAACTTTATTTTATTTCCCTTTTACATGTTTGATTTCAAAATCAAACTCACATAGGAATTCCATCCATATTGCTTGCCTGGAATTTAATCTTGGTTGATCAAACAAATATTTTAAACTCATGTGATCAGTTCTAAGCTCAAATATTCTTCCCAACAAATAATGTCTCCACATTTTGAGAGTATGTACTATGAATGCTAATTCTAAATCATGGGTTGCATAATTCTTTTCATGCTCCTTTAATTTTCTTGACTCATAGAAAATCACAAAACCTTCTTGCATGATCAGTTCACCTAATCCTCCAATGAAAGCATCTGTGCACACTACAAAATATTTCTTGGGATCTGCAATCTTCAATACATGAGTTCTAGTGAGTAACTTCTTCAATTTCTGAAATATTTCTTCACATTTTGCAAACCACACAAACTTTACATTCTTCCTTTGCAGCGATGTGATTGGATGAGAAATCTTGGAGAATCCCTCAATGAACCTTCTATAGTATCCTGCAAGACCCATAAAATATCTAACATCTGTAACATTCTTTGGGGTAGACCAATTCATTATGGCTTCAATCTTTTCTAGATCCACTGCAATTCCTTCCTCTGAAATAATATGGCCCAAATATTGTACCTTTCTTTGATAGAATTCACACTTGCTAATATTTGTGTACAATTTGTGCTCTCTAAGAACTTGCAACACCATTCTTAAATGTTCATCATGCTCTTCCTCGTTCCTTGAATAGAGAAGAATGTCATCCAAGAAAACTAACACGAACTTGTCCAAATATTTGCGTAATATTTGTGCTCTCTAAGAACTTGCAACACCATTCTTAAATGTTCATCATGCTCTTCCTCATTCCTTGAATAGACAAGAATGTCATCCAATAACACTAACACGAATTTGTCCAAATATTTGCTAAAGACGCTATTCATGACTCACATGAATGTGGTAGGTGCATTGGTAAGTCCAAACGACACCACCGTGAACTCATAATGACCATATCTTGTCCAAAAAGTTGTCTTGTGAATGTCTTCTTCTTTTATTCTCACTTGATGATATCCCGATCTCAATTCAATTTTTGAGAACGCTTTGGATTCCTTCATCAAATCATCAATTCTTGGCAATGGGTACTTATTCTTGACTGACACTTTGTTTAACTGCCTATAATCAATACATAGCCTTAAAGTCTCATCTTTCTTCTTAACAAATAAAACCGGTGCTCCCCAAGGAGACACACTTGGACTTTTATACTTCTTTTCCATTAATTCCTGTAGTTACATCTTTAATTCTACCAATTCTGCCATGCTCATTCTATAAGGAGATTTGGAAACTAGCGTTGCCCCAGGAACACGATCGATTGTAAAATCAATGTCCATTTTTGGTGGCAGTCTCGACACTTCATCTGGAAACACATATTTGAACTCTTGCAACAACTTATAATCTTATATTCTTGGTCCTTTTCTCTCTAAGGAATCTAATATATGGGCTGCATATAATTGATAGCCCTTGTTGTAAAATTTCCTTAGCTGTAAGGTTGAAATATGCCTTACCGAAACTTGCTTGGGAATTCCTTTTGTCAATTTCAGCCTTTCCTCTTCTTCAATGCATTCAAGAACCTTTTCATAATAGTCTACTTTGACTCTATTCTTTTCCAACCAATCCATACCAATAAGAGAATCATAAGATCATAATGGTAGGATGTTCAAATTTACTTTTGTGAGGAGTCCGTTCAACTCTATGGGGCATTCCATCACTACTTCACTCACTTTTCTTTTTGTTCCTATGGCTAATTAAACTAACCACGACTTATTATGCTTCTTTTTTCCATGAGAACAACTTTCAACCGCTTTTGGAGAAACATAACCATTAGTAGATCCTAGATCAATCAAAACAAAAATAGATTGCTTAGCAATATTACCTTCAACTTCCACCACTGTTGATTGATGGTCTGCTTGATTATTATCCAACACTACATAAATTTGGGGGGTTTCTCTTGCCATATCCTCCACTGTAACTGTTGATTTTAAGTTATGCAAGCTTCGAGGATTCTCTCTTCGTTGTGGAAAATCCTTAAGCATGTGGTTCCCTCCACAACCCCAACACTGAAGTGGTCCCTTTGATCCTTTTTCTGCTGCTACTGCTCGCTTAATTCCACTTCGTACTTGCTGACTTTGTTGGAAATTCCTTGGATTATTTTTAAAAGGAGGTTTAAATCCACTTCTCCTTTGGTCAAATCTTCCTTTTGGATTTCCCTTCCATGCTGGATGAACCTCTGATTTTCCCTTGCCCTATTCATAGCAATGCATCGCCATCCTAATGGATTCATCAAGAGTTGGTGGATTGACAAACTCAATCCTATCTCTGAAATTTTGGGGAAGACTTCCAAGGAAGCATTGGATTTTTACTCTTTCATATTTGATGTAATCCACATACCTCAACAATTCCCAAAACATATGGACATGTTCTTCCATAGATTTGTGTCCCAACTTTAGTTCACTGAACTCTTTCCTCTTGTTATCATAATAGCTAGCAGATAGGTATTTCTTCTTGAAATAATTCTTAAATCACTCCCAGTTGATCCTTCTTTCCTTGATTCCTTTCACTTGCATGAGGTGCTCCAACCAAATTGAAGCTCGACCATTCAAATTGTAAATAGAAATTCTGGCCTTCTCATTTCCTATGAAATCATGAATTCTAAAGTACTTCTTCAACCCAAGAATCCATGCTTCTGCCTCTTTAACTACCTTACTTTATCCATCAAATGTGTCCTCTGCCTTCATAAATTCATCCTGTGGAATCCTTTTATAATCCCTTCTTCTTTCAAACCTTCTAGAAGTACACCTTGGAATACCTTGGGAAATTTGAGAATCACATGACCTGCTAGAAGGAGATATTGGGGAAGATATCTTACATCCTCTTCTCAAGGAACAACTTCTTGGATTGGGGGTCATCTTTCTATTACGACTTATAGAGTGACTCTCTGCACTTCTTCTTTCTTGACCAACATTTCTTGGATTGGATCCAAGATGATATCTCCGCTTAATATCAGTGATGCTTTGAAGGATAGCAGCATTAATTTGGTTCTACTCGTCTTGAGCCTTCATCAATCTCTATGAAACTTCTCGTTATTTCAACCAAATTTTGTGGAATGATCTACTCCCTTCTCCCATTTGACTCTATCTCAACATTGTACTCTTGCATATTTTCTCCCAAGACATCCTCATCATGCTCATAGGGGTCCTGTGCATCATTCATGATCACCATTTTCCTGTTGTCCTTTTTGCTACAATTGTTCAAGGCTTATCAACTGCAAACAATGTGCATCGTAGAGATATTTATTAGAAATTTTAGAAATATATGAAATGAAACATAAAAATGTTACTTTGAACATAATAAGTCTCATGGAATTATTCACAGGGTTCTTAGGTCTTCATCCCCCTTGTTCCATATAAGCATTTCTAGAAATTTCCTTTTATTGGCATTTTTTTTGTTAAAACAAGGTGACAGTCTTATGTTCTGATCCCTGGGACATTAGAGTCCCTCACTCAAATTATGAATATGCACTATTGTTCTCTTTTGGATAATATTTCCAACGCCTATCCTCCTACTCCATTCTAATCCAGATATGCAATTTACACTCTTTCAAAAGTGTACATTTCGCTCATTTCTGCACTTTTTCCACAAGTGCAATTAGCCTCAATGGCCCACTTCAACCACTTGTAGAAGTAAATCTAGAGAGAATTAGAAAAAAAATTCTACCGAGAAAAGTTATTCCATATAACAAGGATCACTCAACAACTTTCATATCTATGTTCCGATGTACCAGACATTTTCTATAAATTTCTGGGTTTGACTACTTTTGACTTTTGCAAATTTTCAAAATCTTGGAATTTTTGGCAAAAATGACTATCTCCCAATCTGAGCATCTATGGGAAAACTTCATCTAACGGAATTTTCTTTTTTTAATGAGACAATAAACTGTCGAGTTCGGAAATTTTCTTGGTTTCGACATCTAGTGTCACTTTTGCCTCCTTCAATATTTTCAAAATCCCCAAAAAGTGCTCCAGAATAGTGCATTTTGGCCTTCTTTCACACCCTGACGCCATGCCTTTTGGAATTTGGCTCCAAGATTCCAAATTTAACTATGTTCCTGGTCCATGACCACACCATAGAAATTTCGTACCGAATCGAGTTTCCATGTGGTCTCTGAACATTGATCTTTGAAAGTCTAATTCGAAATTTTTGTCAAATCAAAGCAAAAATCGCTCTGCCTCTCATTGATGTTTTCGTGACCTTCTCAAATGGCGTCCCAATGCCACAAATATCATCCAATTCTGAGTTGAATTCCTCATTCTATGCCCAAAACAATTTTAGGGCTCTCTCTATATATACTATATATATATATATATATATATATATATATATATATATATATATATATTTAGTCTCGACCTTCCGGCACCGACTATGGTCTTCCACAAGTCGGGAGTCATAATTTGGAACCGAAAACTCAATCTTAACAACCACTCCCAACTTCCTGACTCCGACTGCCATCCCCCACATGTCAGGATTTGGAAGTTGGCACCACCATGCCAACTTCGACTAACCTCCCCCGACTTCCCGACTCCGACCGCTACCCTCCGCGCATCGAGAGTCGGGAGTCGACACCGCAACTCCAACTCTGACACAACACTCCCCGACTTCCTAACTCTGACTTCCGTACATAGAGAGTCAAAAGTCGGCACCGCTAACCTCAACTTCTCACGACCACTCCGATGTTGATATCTCCTACGTCCAATGTTCGTTTTTTATGAAATTTGTATCGTCATAAATCTCTCGGCGATCTCTACACAATGGGGTGATCCTATGCAATAGTTGAATACTTTGATTTTTTTTTCCATAGTTAATCCCACAACTTCACCAACACCTCCTGTGCATTTCTGATTTTCTTCTTGTAGGTGTAGGTTCTAACCCAAACAACACAAGTGTTGCAACCATTAGCTCTAATACCACTATGTCACATCCCATCCCACAGAACCAATCGATTGAGGGAACATGACGGGTGCCCAGGGTGCTACAATCCCCACTAAGACCGTATTTTCAATTTCATTTAAATCTAAATGCGTGTGCAGGTGTATGATAACAACACAACGGAATTAAAATGAATTGCACATACACATCATGCATGTATCAACATATTCAACATAGGAATACAATAAAATCAGGCACATAAATATAATCATCTTATGTTATCCACAGGAACTCAATTGCATCAATTCAAATTGGCTCATCCATTCAATTTAACATAAGCAAGCATTTGGTCGTAATACATGAAACTTGGCATAATCAGAAACAACCTTGAACACTTATCTTTTAATGGAAATTGTCCAAGCAACTGGATATGGGAGAGCAGTGTTCCACCCAACCATAGGTCTCTGTGCAGCCTATAATATTTTAGCTGAGAGACCACCCCCGAGTTGGTCTATGCATCTAATAGGGAGGAACTACTCAAGCTCACTCACAACCATAATCACAAGCAATCATGCTAAGTTAGCCTATAGCTAGGTTTTTCAAGCATGTAGGAAGATAGGGAAAGATATTGCTAAGCCAGTGAGCCCAACCAAAAGAATACAGGAATGTCAACTAATCTCAGACAGCCTTGGCACCCACAATACCTACCACACCCAACACAGGGAAGGTCCCCTTCTCTGCTACACAATCCCTCAGGCTCCCCTTCCCTCCAGTGATCTTCAGGGTGGGAAGAGAAAGTTCCAAGCTGCTACACAAACCAAGGTCCAATCTCCTTCCCAGCCTCTCTACATGCTTCAAAAACCCAGCTACATGCATCCCAACTGATCTCAGATAGCCTTGGCACCCACAATACCTACCATAGCCAACACAAGGAAGGTCCCCTTCTCTGCTACATAGTCCCTTAGGCTCCCCTTCCCTCCAGTGCTCTTCCGGGTGGGAATAGAAAGTTCCAATATGCTAGATCCATAGAGATGTTTTCCTTCACTGGGTTTATCAAGCAATTCCGACCTCTGATCTCTCTCCCAATTCGATCCACTCTTGGATTTTTCCCAATTTTGGTCAAGTGACTCCCAAAACCGGAATTGAATTTCCTAGATTCAAAATCTGAGTTTTCCTATGGATTTATGAGCATTTGGAACTCTCAAATTCGCCCCAGCATTTATGTATATGGATCCCTCATTAGATTTTTCTGCTCATATCAAATTTTGATTTTTTTGCACTTAAAATCATGGCTTCTTCTTTGGTTGCGATTTTTGCAATTCTTCATTGTTGGGCATGCATAATGGTTGAAAAATGATGTCTGGTTGGTCAACAATGGAATGGGGATGATGGAAAAATGAATTTCCATGAGGAAGTTAACTTCTAGGCCAAGTAAACTAAGCCCATAACCTGCAATATGGATTTATGAGTTTACCCATTCTCCATTAAATTCATGGGATGACTTCTCAGCTGCCTCTTCCTAACATAATTAAATATCAACATGGTAGTCAAGATGGGTTCTCATGGTGACACTTGGCAATAAAGGATTGAATCCCCCAACCCCTCACCTCTCCCTAGTGGATACATTCATCCCCCTCATTTTAGTTGCTTCCATAGCCAGTTCTTGAAATTTTATTTACATCATAAATATTTACATGATTTTACGATTCCCATGGTTTACTAACACATGGTTCAAAAAATATAAAATAATTTCCTTTTAAAGCCGATAATTTACTACCAAGGCCTTGGCCTTGAGCTCCACGCTAGGAATTTATACATCGCATATGCACAATATTTACACATTAAGCTAGTGCATTCTAAGGGTCAAAATGGGGGTATTACATTGTTCGACCTGAAATATGCACCTTTAGCTTTCATGATTCCACTCATTTGTTTTTCAAGCATTAAAAAAAAAAAATTTAATCCGGCAATCAAGAATCAGATTGTGGAGATATAAAATTGATATAAATTAAATCAAACTCTCTATTACCTTAATGCCCTACAACTCGCAAGCTTTGGAGGATTGAAAAATTTGGCAGCAAAGTTCATTGTTAGTCAATATGATGAGAGGAAAATATGGGTTGACGAGCCATCTGAAATTATAGATTCCTTGATCAGCTCGAGGACATGCAGGTGCATGTATAGATATCAAGGTAGTGATGTCAATCGGGACATGTATATGCATGCATAGAGATTAAGTTGTCCCTATCAGTCAGAACTTGACAGAACCGTCAGCAGATGCTACACGACAAGGCCTAGCTCAAAGAACACGAGAAGAGGTAGTGTCGTCAATTAGAAGCATCCCAATTACATTACAAAGAGATAATAGCAATGCATAACCATACCCACGTCACCGCCTTGGCATTTATACACAGTTCTGTTCCCAATACCTACGTCATCGCTGTGGCAATAACGCTTCAAATTATAAGCCAATCACCTTCCACAAAATTTTGATTTTTATATTAATAAATAAATAAAAATGTTTGAAACTTTGGTTAAAATGTATGTTGCGAATTCAATCATAACTAATACACGGTCAATGTAGATCGAATACAATAATTACTTTTCTATAGCATGGACTAATAAAAATGAAAAAGAGCAAAGCTTTTAGGTAATTGAATTATGCAAAAGGTTAACAAAATAAAGTAACTACTATAAAAGATTTTAATCATTTTCTCATTTAAATAATCTCTTGTAGTTATGTTTTTTTAGGGATAATGGGGATGTAATAGAGATGAATTAAAGAAATAACCAATTGCAAAACAAATAGATATCGTAAGAGGATTGTATCATTTTTCTCATAGTAATATGTACATAAAAGATGAAAAGTGATAGAGGTTTTGGTTGATTGATCATGGAGGTGAATCTTTTAATTTATAGAGCGATAACGAATTGTAGGATAAAATAGTATTCTTCTCGCAATCTATTATCATAATGTCTTAAGGAAAGGTGTTTTTAGTATTTTTTTTAATTACGTGTAGTGTTTTATGGGGATTTATTAATTTAAAATAGGATATATATTTTTCATTTGCAAATCAAAGTTTTTGAATTTTCCTTTGTTTAGTCTTATGTTTTAAATTTTTATAAACATTTTAGATGTTGAAGAAAAAAAGTTTTTGAATTTTCCTGTGTTTAGTTTCATGTTTTAAATTTTTATAAAGATTTTAGATGTTAAAGAAAAAAAATTCATTAAATTGAATTTTTTGAAAAAAAATTACTTATTATATATTGTGATTGCTCAAACATATTATTGATGGAACATAAATTAGTGAGAGCGTGACTTTCTTTAAAAAGATAAAAATAAGAAACCACAAGTATAGAATTTTCTAAATGTGACATGTGGTAACCTTCACATGTGATTGTTGACATTTATTTACTAAAACACCTAAGCATGTCCTTGTGACATTTTATGTGATGTTTTGATTTTGATGTTACTATTTTGATGTTTATTTATTTTAATATTTTTAGAAAGACGGTTTTGTTGACTCTTTTTATGTGATATTTTGAATTTGATGTTATGAAATTTATATAATTTTATTTTAATGTTTTATAAGACAATTTAATGTGGCAAATTTTAAAAAGATGTGTTCTTCTCATTTCTAATTTACTAACTTTCTCAATTTTTGAATTCATCCTAGAGTTTATTTAATTTTCTAGTTTCTATATTTCGTAGGGACTAGCCACTTTGTGGCATATTCACTTTCTATATTTGCTTCAAAAATGAGTAAAATTTATAATAAAAAGGACATGGAAAACCCAAACATCTGAAAGATACAAAAAGTTCCAGATATGAGCAAAAATTCTCTTCTAAGCTAAAACAACATGCATGGTTATGCATGTGGGCACAACAAGAAACCATGGCCTATTGCTTTCCTACAAAACCTAAAACTAGACAAATTTACATACTGCAGATTAACCAAATAAATCATAAGAAAAATATAGTGTTAACCAAATTTATGCTTGTAGTGGACTTTCTCCATAGACACATTATCTCGATCTAGACCACGGTCTTCTTAAAATTGCAATTGATTTGTCAATGCTGCCACAACAATATGTTGTATAGGTTCCTCCTCAACAACCTTGTTCTTTATTGGACCAATGAAGACATTTGGATGGCCAACAATAGATTAGGATAAAGGAGAATACCCCGATATACTTTTATAATGCATTTCTAAGTCTCCTGCCAACTTATCATATTTTAAACTTTGATAATTCAAGTTAGCTTTCAATTCCTCCTATTTCATCTCTTATTTTCCATATGAACACTAAGATAATTAATGTCTTGTCTCATTCCTTCCAACTTTCCATACATTCTTCTAAGAGTCTTTTTACTTTTTATGTTCCCCTCTCCTCCATTCTAGCTTGAATTAGAAGAATTGACCATACTAAGGAGAAAAGTGAGAGGGAAAAACCCCTTGTTCTATTTAGAAGTTGAAATTAAACTAGAAGAAGACCCAGCCCAACCCCTCAAAAAAATTCTATTCATCCACAATGAAATTAAAGCCATGCCACTTCTAAAAGATTCCAAAGTGCCCAACTTAACACAATTCAAAGAGAATACAAATACTTAGGTTAAAGTGAATTGATTTCCTAAGAAAATTTTCAACACTCAAGTCTAGAGAGATTACCTATGTCAAAATTGATCCCTTATTCTCACAAGGATAAGGCCAATAGAGCTCTCATACTAGGGAACCACTCAAGAGTTCAAAACCGTTTAGCTCTAAAACTACCATCCACATACATGTCATCTAAAACTTGAAATATCCAACCTATGCAAGCAGGCTTGAGGAAATGACCCTTTAAATAACATGTCGAAGTATGGAAACCCTGGAGAAAGGAAACATAAGGCATATAGAAGAGTTAATTCTCCCTCACATGGAATGAATATGATGATATGACTTGAAATGTTGATTAAATTTCAAACAAAGACAAGTGTTAAACTCTCATATGCCCTATTTGGAGATGGTAAAATGGATTAAAATCTTAATTATGATTATCATAATAATTATAGGGGAGAAAATAGATCTTATGGGAGTTCCCATTTTTTACCAAGGCCCCCTTATCCATTTGTCGTGTCATATGCTAGACCATTGTTTGTTCTTCAGAAATGGAAAATATTGACATCATTCAATGTATTGAAGTTCCTAAATATTCTTCAAAAGTTGATGAAAAACGGTGTTCCTTGTGCTTATTTCCTCACTTGAGTGATGACAAAAAAAGAGTCACCAAAAATCACGAAATTCTTCACATTGCGGTCTCGGCTGATGGTTGTTCCTAAAAGCACAACATAGATTTCAGCTTGATTGTTCATTGTTATTCCTAATTCCCATAAATAGTTCACTTCTATATTCCATCATGACTTAAAATAACCCCATACGTAATGTCTATTTCTGGCATATTCACTTGTTAGACATATTTTATTTTCATTTTTAGTTAGCAAGGACTTGGGAAATGTTGCTCGTTTATTTTACTAAATATTTACAATTTAGCTTTATAAATTGCATAAAAATGTAATTTATTGATATCAAAATTATAAGCAAAAGATTTGTAATGGTTTATCATGCAAGTTTTTATAGATGAGATGATCCATGGTAACAAAAAATGTATTAGTATGGACTTCTTAAACTAGGTTAATAGGTTAATAATGATGTTGTTTATATATTTTTTAAACAATCAAAATCAATAAGTTTAATATAAAAATATTTAAATTTATTTTTAGTTTTTTAATTGGATATATAGAAAGTTAATAAAAATGAAATATCATTTTTTATTAATATTAAATTGTACATACATACAAGGAAAATTTTAGGGGCAAAATTTAGTCCATGGATTATTTTTTTGACATTTTTTCAAAAAAAAAGATTCGTCAATTTGCCTTTTTTTCAAGGAAAATTTTAGGGGCAAAATTTAGTCTATGGACTATTTTTTTGACATTTTTTCAAAAAAAAAGATTCGTCAATTTGCCTTTTTTTCAAAGATGATTCGCCCAAATTCCATGGGATTTTTTTTTTACTCTAAAAATTGCCAAACATTGTCTAAAAACTATATAAATTCCTTATAGATTTGAATATATTTTTAAAAAAAACCGTTAAACATTTTATAGTTGCAAATTTAAGAATTAATAAAATTCGCCAAAATTTTTACACTTTGAGAAAATTATAGATCCTTAAAATTTACCTTACATACATATTAACGTTTTTTTAATAATGCAACACATTTAAGTTAAATTGTTATACAATAATATCATTTTACATAAAACTAGAATTCATTTTGTATTTCTTTTCTTTTCCCATTTCCTATATAGCAAATTTATACAAATATTAGATATTGTTACTCTAATGTTGCCAACTTGAAAAAGAGAAATATTGTTGCTCTAATGTTGTGACCTTGACAAGACAGATGTTAGGTGAATTCATTTTGTTACTCTGATGTTTCCACCTTCACAAGAATAGAAGCTAGGGGACTTTGTAGTATGGTTGATGAAATCGAGGTAGTAATTTAATAAACATTTTTTTTAAATATTTTATGATCTTTTAGTTTGAAAATGTCAAATATTATCCCAGTTTGGATTTCAGTTATGATCATGGAAGGTTATATCTAATTTTTTATTCGAAATTTATAATTTTTTTTAAATAATTAATTTTAAAAAAAATAAACAATGTTCATAAGTCTTAATAATATTAAATATTAATTGCTTTCTTTAATGTTGATGTAAGTATAAGAATATAAATTAATTATATATGGGAAAACAAATTGTATATACAAATGATAAGTTAACTATGTTTGATAAATTGTGTTAATATAATAAAATGATAATGTGTACTATCCCACTTGAGTAGTATATTTGCATAAAATTTAATGGATTAGTTCAAAAAGAAATGTTTGATTATACATGTTCTTTGAACCAAATCCCATTTATTGTGACATTCTTAATTGGGATCTTGATTTCCCACATGCCCCCTTCATTTAAGCCCTTGAAACCTCAAAATAATTCATCATTTCTAAGCTATAAGGAATCCAATTTCAAATCCTTACTGGTATACACAGCCCTTGAAACCTCAAAATAATTCACCATTTCTAAGCTATAAGGAATCCAATTTCAAATCCTTGCTTGCATACATATTTCAAAAACATTGGCTTTACACATTTTTTTCTTTGCGGTCTTAATGGCATTCTTTCCTATCTCTCTCACTAATGGGTATCCACATTTATACCTATAAAATGATAGCCTTTAAGAAACCATTTCACCATAATATTAATAGAGAATGCTTCCTATAGAGGATAGGTCAACCACATTTGAGAGATTGTGTTAATAAAATGACAATGTGTACTGCCCCACTCGAGTAGTACACCCGGGTAAAATTGAATGGATTAACCCTCCCACCCCTAAAAAAATGCTTGATATGCACCACCTTCAAAACAAACCATAGTTATTGTTACATCCTTAATTGGTATCTCGATTTCCCACATGACCTCCTCATTTAGGCCCTCGAAACCCCAAAATAATTCACCATAACTAAGCTACAAGGAAGCCAATTTAACATCCTTACCTACATAGATGTTACAAAAAAAATTGCTTTACACAATTTTTCTTTGTGGTCTTAATGGAATTCTTGCCTATCTCTCTTAGTAATGGGGTGGGTAGCCACATTTAGACCTATAAAATGGTAGTATTTAAGAAACCATTTCACCATAATTTTAATAGATAAGGCTTCCCATAGAGCCTCTAAATTAATTAAATACATATAAGGTACTAAAAATATATTCAATGGAGTATACAAACATGAAATATCATAAATATTTAGCTTTCAAAATGTTCATGTTCCTAATTAAGCGCAATTATGCATATAGCTTACTTAGACCACATGCATTTCAATAATAGAAAATCACATTCAATTGTAGAGATACAAATAAAGATATAACACTTATCTTTTAATAAAATACAGTCCAAGAAACTAACTATAGGAAAGGAATTTTCCATCAATTGTATACATCCAAGAAACTAACTATAGGAAAGGAATTTTCCATCAATTGTATACATCCAGTGTAGATGCCAACCTAAGCTTGGAACTTAAACCACTATGGTGAAGGCATATAAGTTATAGTATTATAACTCACTAAATTCCCAAGCCCAATTGTCGTCACGACTCCATGAATTTTCTCAATATAGAGCAATGTAGGCATCTCATCTAAAAATCAAAGGACCACTTCTACCCCACATAACACAAGGAATATATTCATCTTCTTTGCAACATAGTCCATCAAGGATATTATCCCCTTCCAATGCTCTTTACTGTGGGTAAAAATAATTAGCTTATCGGATTCCTTCTCGAAACAACCTAGAAAATGGAATTGTCTCTCAAGCATCCAATGAGCAACAATAAATAGTGTGTGAGGTATCCCTATCTATCCCATATCTATGGTTGGCTATAGCCATCTATATCTAATTAATTTTTTATAATTCCTTCTAAGCCATTGATTTCAACATTTCATATGTGTTCCCTAAGTAACCGTTGACAAAAAGGGGAGAGCACAACATGAGGAATGGCTGAGAGAATTAACATGAGAGTGAGAATGATTGGAAAATAAAAAAGTTGAGGGAATGGTGGTTAAATTTCCTTCTATAAAGAGAATGAAATACTAAAACATTTTCCACGCAATGACTATACATGGCCCATGTTCCAATAATTATGTGAGGTAGGCATCCTCACTAACTTCTAGATGCATTCAATGATTAACTTTCAAAGTTAGTGGAGGTGGATGGATTTGTTTAAGGTGAATGATCGAAAAGAGATCACATCATAGGTTAGCACTTGGAAATAGAGTATTAATATCCCATAGGACCCCTTTCTTCTTCCCCTATAATGGAATCATAGCCCCTATCAGGGTATTTTTTAAGGATTCTAATATTATACTTAAGTGTAATATTCTAGACGATTATTTTGGATTGAAAAAAACATATATATAGATAGGTAGGCGAATATTAAATATGAAACCTACAATTTACTGTTGAAACATGTAAATTTTGGCTAATATTATGATAAAAAAACATGTTTTATGTAAATATATGCGATATTAGAGACCAAAAATGACCAAATAGCGAATTTATTTTTTGAAAAAAATCCCCAAAACTAGCCAATTGGCTAAATTTCACCCCTAAAAATTACCCTGGCCCCTATCATGCTTTTGAAAACACTGTTGTACCATTATTTATTATATTACAACACTATATTTATATAACTTGAATAGAACACGCATGGTAAGCCTACCAAACAATTCATAGATAAAAATGAAAAATATTTACAAATAGGGTCATTTAGTTAAGCTCGCGTCATGACTCAACAAATCCCAGTATAACCACACATTTTAAATTTATATGAAATTTGATCCAATACAATTCAAAGGTAAAAATGAGAGTATTACGTCGTCCATTTAAAGGTCAAAACAAGAGTATTACACTATCCATCCATGTGCAAAATATGAAACAACACATTTGAAAAATCAAACCAATGTATTACACCCTCCATTTGCATAGTCACCACCATTATTCCCTAAATATTAAACAATACATTTGAAAGATCAAATCCATTGTATTACACCCTCCATTTATCTAGTAAACACCATTATTTCCATGAGTATTATCCTAAAGAAAATGGTTTCAATGTTAGTGATGGTGGGTATCTTTGAGATTGGTGGGATTTTTTGTAAGCTAAATTGGTTATATTAAGGAAAGAGAAATATACAAAGTTTTAGGTAGCTAATCGGCCACATGGGAAACCCAACTAGCTACAAAACAAGAGATCAACGCTAAGGCTCAACATTGTTCTACTGATATTGTCTTTAAATACCTATTGTATTCCTAATCCTACCTCTAATAGTAAACTAGTAATAACTAAAGTAACTGACAACCAATAATAACTAAAGTAAATAACAAAAAGATCATGGTAGCTGGATATCCAAATGTAAGAACTGACACTGAAGGAACTATAGAGAATGCTCATCATAAAAAAATGGAATTAAAGGCACCTTTTACGCTAAGGTTGATGGATCATCCTTGGTATTTGTTTCTTTTTGTCAAACTTAATGCCAATTGTTTCCCTTGCAATCAAGTTAACTTTGGAATTCATCTTATTGGCTTGGTCCTGGAGCTTGTCTATCCGAAGAAGGATTTCTTTATGCTCCTCTTTGTTGTCCAAAAGATCTTTTCCCAATAATGATTTCATTTTCCAATGAAGAAGAGATTTCATTTGCTAATATTAGGCATCATATTGAAGTATTGTGTATATATCGATCAAGAGTTCCCCACAGTTGGTAGTGATGAATTCATTGCATGCTACATATCCTCCTCTATGACCATGTATTTCTCTTGCTTGACCCATTCCTCCATGTTGTTACGGAGAAAAAATTCATATGGCTTGGGGTAGACCACAACAGACAGATCGACTCAAGAAATCAACTCACTTCCCAACATATGCTATATAAATGTAAATGTTGATAAACAAAATAAAGTACCTACCTCAACCGAACGGCTGATGAAGAATTCCATTGAGCTTTCGAATCACAACACTTGAACCTGAAGCTTAGCCTCAACAATAAATGCAAACAAGTGCATATGATATATAAAAGAGGTCAACATATGCAACAGTATAATCCATGATATATATAAGAAAATGTACCCAATGATAATAAATGATCATTCACAACATAAATGGACAAGAAAATGAGTATTTCTATTAATATCAACAAGAAGTACAATATACAACCTCATGTCGGCAACTCATCTTAACCAAGAACTAGGTCCCGCCTCTTATGCCTCCACCACTTCAATCCCCCATACAATGGAAAACTCACGAGTAAAAGAACAAATCTTTCACAAGATATGAAAGAGTTTGGGAGGTGAACATAAATGGTTCACAACAACTAGGATCAATGGATGTAGACTCAAGCAATCAAGGAAAAATTTCGGTAAAGTTTCGATGCTCTTCTCTTTCTCCTCCCTCCATGCATCACAATATCTCAATATATAACCCTCCAAAGGCAAGTGAAAGGTCGAATCGAGTCATTTCAAGATACATGGAAGGCCAAAGATCACAATGGCCTCTTTTTGGAGTGAAAAATAGAGATTTTACTATCATTTACCAAAACGTCGATATACGCGGGCTGTAGTGATGCAACCTGTGTGTACGCGAGTTGTACTGAAGTAGCTCGCGTATAGGAGGAAAAATAGGGAAAAAGGGGTTCAAGGAGAACCAAAAATATGGTTTTGAGTCTACAAATGGGTAAGGGAGGCCAAGGAGTGTTAATGCTCACAAGGTGGAAAAATACGGTGTAATAGATGCCCCCTAATGTGTGAGGTCAGAGAAGGTACTACGATGGCGTAAATACATTACAAATCACAGAAGTGGAGTGATGGAGACACAAATGGAAGGAGTATCCCACTCGTCACAATAGAATGATATCTCTGTGTACATATCGGTACAATACATAACAATTTGATACAATGGCCATGAATAGGCAGTACATAGTGAATACATGTCATGAATGGTCATAGCCATGACCCATATACAGTAAGATATGGAAACATCTAATGCAGACTGAGGGTACAAACTGTTGATGTATGAGAACGATCTCTCATAGGTACAATCACGATCACAAGTAGCATATACTGAATTCCACTGAAGTCTAGGGTCTTCTACACAAACCATCTACAGTGCATGTCCCATCAAGTGAATAAGGGTACTGGTGTCGAACCTGATGTGACATTGTTTGATTACCAATCATTGAGGTTTACCGTTAACAGACGCGAGATAGCCCACCAATGATGAAAATGGGTACCAAGGAACTGAGTACATCCACCAAGTGTGAATAAAGGTGTTGAGGTCAAACACTTGGCGAATCCATCGATCAAGGGACATTAATGAATTCCCAACTGTCGATGGTGGGAGAACTTACCACTGATGACTGCAAGTCTCAAGGTACTCAAAGGAATCTAAATCTCGATTCCAGAATAAATAAGTTGGATTCAATGGAATGAGATTCGTTGGAAGGAAGGAATTAATGGATCCCCCATCAACCAACATGAGGTAGCACCTAAGCTAAAAGATTTGGAAGAACTCGGAGGAACAGGGTGAACAAACCAAAAATCAGGTGTGTCTCTTATGCATGTACAATATGCAAGTATTTCACGAGAGAGACCTCTTGAATAGTAGCCAATGATGAAGAATTATTGACAGGAGCGAGGAAACCACCAATAGGGTCTAATGGAAACCAAGGCACAACACGAATCCCAATGTGTGAATAGATGTCTTGCCGTCGAACACAAGGGAAACCACTTTGTCAAGGACCAATGGTGAGATGTCACTTGCTAAGTTCAAGGTCACCTACCAATGATGAAAGTAGGCCCAGGGTGCAGGGTGGAACATCATATCTGATCGAACTGGACTCATAAGGGATGGCCGACATGCAATAGTCAAGAGATCTGCAGAGTGGCCAAATCTGGTTTAAAGACTTCCTTTGAACAAGAGCATGAGCGAATGGATAGACTCAGGCAGCATAGACTCAACACTGGATACTAACAATACTTTGTGATGCATGAGGCATCAACAAAGGCTCCATAATAATTGGAAGCTTAACTAGTCGGTGGAGTAAGATCTGAGAAACGAGTACAACTTCCTAAGGTCAGACTAATGTCCTAACCCGTGATACATGGAGTGGTAATGAATGCTCTGTTCAAAGGCGACACGATAGTTGCCAATAGAAGGTAGTAAAATTTTCTCGTCCAGCTTTTTAATTTATATGATTTTTTTTGTCTTTTTCATATTTTGAAGCTTGAAAAAGAATAAAATTGCTTATGATACAACAGTGAGGGAACGAGTGTCACGGGAAAGCAAACTAGTTCCGAGCAATGGAATAGACCTATGATCAATGCAAGGAAGCATGTGCTGGATATGGACATTCGAGGGGTTGTTCCCTCAAGGTAAGGGTCAACAAGTTGCGAAAGATAAATTAAGGCTCTACTTGGCTCGGAAAGCAAAGTTCTCAGGAAAATGGCTAATAATTGAGAAAGCAGGAGCCGACACAAGGCTCAAAGAAAAGCATGATAGTGCAATGCATTCACAACTCAACATAAACGGGGAGTCCTTATGGGAGATGGCCAAAATAAAGATAAAGTAGAGTATGAGTCTTCATCTCAATGTCATGGTAGGACTACAAAGGACTCCCAATCCTAAGGAAGAACAACTGCATGGATGCCATAAGACATAAAAAGGATCTAACTAGGTCATCCATGATCAGATAGGCCCTACCGCCAAATAACGACACTTCTGAAGCAGCATGAAGGTTCCGTGTCAATTAAAAAGTGGGGTTGCACCTAAGGTTTATGAATACAGTCATAAGGTCGATGCAATAATGCAAGCATAATGACATCCTAACCTATATGACGGATGTAGAAAATACCTGTTGAACGCGCAAAAAGGTCCAAACTCCACTCCCGACACAAAAAAATGCTCAAAAAGATACCTCACAACGATGAATTAGTCAAAAAGGGCTCTAAAAATAGTAAAAACCAATATAAACTATATAAAAGTGGGTAAGGAAAGCTAAACTATGTTCAAAAACTATACAATAGTATACAAAGTATCAGCTAAAGCATAATACTGCTTGAGATAGAGCCCATTTCTAGGCTCCTTCGGGACGTTCCCCTCATAATATTCTAACACATAGGATCCTTTCTCAAGGACACTCCTCACAATGTAAGGGTCGTGCCACATCGGGTTAAACTTTCCTGCCCCCGGGGGTTCACTAGCTTGGTCATAAAGAAGAACCAAGTCAGCTTCAACATACTGTCGGGGACGGACAGACCTATCATATTGGGCCTTGACACGATATTTGTTGGCATCTATTGCCATGGCGGCATCCCGACGCTGCTATTCAAGCTGATCGAGGTGGACTAAGCATTGCTCTACATCCGAAGTATCAAGAAGTATTTCTATGGCTAGTTTCAAAGAAGGGATATCACATTCAATCGGTAAGATGGACTCCACACCATGAACTAACTTCAAAGGTCAAAAACCAGTGGAATTCTTCACTACGGTTCGATAAGCCCACGAAGAAGGATACAACATGATATGCCAATTATTCTTGCTTTGTTGGATGGTCTTTTGGCGAATGGCCTTAAGGGACTTATTGACTGCCTTGACCTGGCCATCCGCCTGGGGATAATACAAATATGAGTGATCTTGTCTAAACCCAAGCTTAAGAGATAATTCAGCCATCAACTTATTTTTAAAGTGACTACCATGGTCAATGACCATCTCTCTCGGGATACCGAACCGAGCTATGATCTGATTGAACACGAAATGGGATTCTGTTGCACCATCAGCTTTAACGGTCGACATGGCCTCATCCCATTTGGTAAATTAATCCACGGACACTATGATATGACGATGCCCCCCAACCAAAGCTAGGTTTCAATCCATGAAATCAACCCCCCACTTGGTGAAGGGACTGATGGTGACGACCAAATAGAGAGGGGCAGGATGCGAACGTACATTTCGAGAAAACTCCTGACAAGGGTGGCATCTCTTTACAGCGTTAACACAATCTTTAAAGATCATAGGCCAAAAATAACCCGCTCGCAAGATACGTTGAGTTGTAGCAAGCTGAGATAAGTGACCACCACATGCCCCACTATGGAAGTCATTCGGAATTATCTCTGCCTCTTCATGAGTCAAGCAATGACGTAGGAGAGAGTCCTTTCCTCAGCGATACAAAGTTTCACTGACGATGACATAATCTTTGTCATGATTTCTCGCACGTCGTCGCTCATCTCGCGAAAGATGCGAAGGGAACTTCAGAGTCCGAAGATATACAATGATGTCTTCATACCAAGGGTCTGATGATGAGATAAGAAATAAATGCTCATCAACGAATGAATCCTGATGGACCATTTCCTCATCAAGTCTAGGAAAATATCACATCAGCTCCGCGAAACCAAAGACTTTACAGACTTCACTGAGGAAAAATCAAGATTGAATTCCTGAAGGATGACAATCCATTTATTATACTTCCCCCCAATCAAACGTCGTGTAAGCATGAACTGAAATGGATTGACATGCGCTACAACCGTGGTTTTCGTAAGCAAGATGTAGTGTCATAATCTCTGGACTGCATGAACAGTCGGAAGGACAGTTTCTCCACGTGAGAATACCTTATTTCAACATCTACTAGGTTTCAACTGAGATAATAGATAACATGCTCTTGAAGCATATCATCTTCCTGAACCAAGACCATACCAATCGTCTCTTGAGACATAGCCACATAAATAAAAAAGTCTATCGCATAGTCAGGTGGGTTAAGAAGAGGGGTTGATACCAAATATTTCTTAAGAGCGTCGAAAGACTGCTGGGCTCGCTCATCCCAGATAAAAGGGGTGTCTTTCTTCAATAATCGTGCTAACCCCTTAGTAAGATTGGCATAGTTCATGATGAAACGATGTAAGAAAGTGGCCTTCCCTTGGAGGCTCTGAATTTGAAACAAGGTACGCGGTGGAGGCAACCGAAGTATTTCCTCAACCTTCAATGGATTGACTCTAATACCCTCCTTTGAGACTAAAAACCCTAGAAGGAGACCAGTTTTCACGCAGAATATGCACTTGTTCGGATTCAAACGAATATTATAACGATGACATCTCTCGAAAATAAGGAGGTGACCTAGGTGATCCACTCTACTACGAGAGTGAGCAGCAAGATCGTCCAGGTAATCCTCCACTATGTGCTTAAGATCGTGAAAAGCATAGGTCATGGCCCGATGAAACGTAGCTTCAACGTTTTTAAGGCCGAAGGGCATTTTTCGATATGCAAAAGTACCCCAAGGACATATAAATGCAATTTTATGTTGATCCTCAAGTTTGATTTGGATCTAATTATAGTCCGAAAATCTGTCCATAAATGAGAATACTTCGCTTCCTACACACTCATCCAATATTTGATCTATGAATGGGGTGGGGAAGTTATCTTTAGGACACGCTTTATTCATATAGTGAAAGTTAGTGCACACATGGATGGTTCCCTGCTTATTATCCACAGGAACAGGGTTGGATACCCATTCGGTATGGGGAACCAGGTAGATATAACCAACTTTAAGCAGTTTCTCAACTTCTTCCTTAATGGTGGTTGCCTTCCTATGATTAACAACACGAAGACGTTGTCGAACAGGATTAACATGTGGGTAAGTCTTAATATCATGTTCAACAATACTGGGGTCAATACCTAGCATCTCCTCATAAGACCAGGCAAACACATCCCGAAACTCTTTGAATAAATCGGTGTAAATACGGATTTCCTTAGGGGAACAATCAGCATCGATGTATACATTTTCGAATTTTTCGAGAGTACAAGAAATGTTGATCGGGATAGTAGGGGAAATATTATCCATATTTCCCTCTGCGTAAATGCCATGTGACTCCAAAGGAACCATAGGTTGACCAACTTTCTCGACTAGAGTCGATCGAAACTCATCTTGCTCAGTAAGATCAAGGTTGGGAAGAAAATAACATCTATGATGGAGGTATTCCCAAGGATTGTCATTGTCGTTCATGGCCTCGATAATGGCTTCATCTGAAGGTAAAGTTTCATGATTCAAGGAAGTCATGTGAACAAGACGAGTCAACTACCCATGCGGGCAGCGTAACAGGATCTTCTTCCTCTATCCTTAAAGAAGAGAGATCAAGATCTATAGTGACTTGTTGAATACCACGATAAGCAATCTCAACTACAGAAAAGGGCATGGCCATTCCGATGTGCGAAGAGTCTCCCGACGAGGAACTCGCAGAAGATAGAGTCCACAGATCACTAAAGTACAATGTCCGGAATGGTACAGGATTCAACGTTGAAGGAGCATCATCGGAGATGGTTCCTATAAAGGATATTGGTGCGGAAAAATCAAAAGATCCCATCAAGGAGGAATATAAACCTACACCAACATTCCCAGTTTTCGGCTGAGAATTCTTGATATGAGGGACCACAGATCCCAACGATGCTATGGGACTCGAACTAGTAAAGGATAGCTAATCGATCGTCACAATATTGCCTTTGTGGGGGAAGCAAATGACTCTAAAGACAGAGGATATGATCGTTTTCATAGTGTAGATCCAATTCCGACCCAATAAAAGGTTATAGTCAAGGGGAGGATCAACCACCTCGACCTATATAGGCACAAACTTCCCACCCAAGTGGACCTCAAGGGAGGAGATAATACCATGCGGCCTAAAAGAACGACCATCGAACACAGTGAGCATGGTCATAGACTTCGACAATGGAGGAGATCCGATAGCCTTCCAACAAGATAAAGACATCAATGAATTGGAAGCACCTTCATCAACGACAGTACGCTTAACGATCATCTCTAAACACCTAACATGAACTTGGAAAGCCACATGATAGGGAAATCAAGGTTGAACATTAGTAGTGTCAAACTTGATGACATTTGGGTTATAAGGATCGAGGGCTCCCAAATCACATAGAAGGGCATTCCTTTGCGAAGGAAAATCCTGAAGGAACTCGAGAGCCAACATAGAAAATGGGGTTTGGCCCAGATCATCCACAATCGAGTAATTATGGTAGGCTCGGGCATTAGGATTATGGGTTGAGCGCTTGATGACACCTTTCGGTACCCTTGGTATAAGGTTGGGATTCTCTATATGCAATGGAGTCTCAGGTGGAGGGGACTCATTCCCCAAAGAAGGTTGTGGAGCTCCATAATCACGGGAGCAAGTAGCAACACAAACCTCGGATTTGACCATGTTTACGCATCCAAAACCATCGTCACGAGTAGAAGAATTTGAAGTTTCAGTAGTCCCATGACCGGCGGTGGAAGAACCAGGAGCCATATTATGATGATGAGGAAGGGAATTTGTCAACATAGTTGGGTTCTGTGCGATGTGCTTCGATGCTTCCTCCATATGAGGACACAAATGTGTAAGGTGATCCTGAGAGCAAATTTTACAAGGAAACTTCACCTTATGCTTGGGCTTGCGGTCCCCACCAGCATTTTCACCATCCCGAGGAGGGTTAGTGTTCCCTTTCTTGTTATTATTGTTCCCACCCCTACGGTTATTCTTCCCCTTCTTTTTCCCACTAGGCTGTTGGTTACCAGATGGGTTCACCGATTGTATAGAATGTACATCGGACGACTGGGTGGAAATGGACAAGGTGAGAGCCTGTCCAAGGGTAGACTGGTTAATAGACAGATTTTGCATCTTATTCGTAACCATATCTACAGAACGAGCACTTGTGGAACCAATAATTCCATCGGCATGTGGTCCAGGAGCGGGTTTGGGATCATGTCTTGATCACGGTGTGTCAGGTATAACGTCATACAGAATCCCATATTGAGCATATACCATGTCTAACTACTGGGCTCTAAATATGGCTTGTTCCTCAGTCGTAATTCCGGACAACGAAACGTCCTTCGAAATATAAGGGAGAAAAGACTTGAGGAACCATTCCAGGAGAAACTCCAGAGGAATGTTGGCTTTTACTAACCTCTTCCGTTGGTGCCACTCTTGAATGTGATCAGAAATATGCGTGGCTTTATCCTGGAGGAAAGTGGACAAGATTTCGGTGCTAGTGTCGTAATGAACCGGCAACTGAAAGTGATCTAGAAAAACCAAATCCAAATCGTTGAATCTCTTATATGTTCCCCCAGGAAACTCAACCTACCATTTCACAGCAACCCCCATAAGGGTGCGTTGAAATAGCCTCAAATGGATGAAATAGTGGTTTAAGGAGTTCGAGGAGCACCATAGATGGATTGTGGTGACGTGATCACCTGGATGCTCACCCTTCTTCCCTTCAAAATTTGGAACATCGGAAGGGAGCGTGGTGGGGACTGGGGGACATGTAGAGTCATGACACACCAGATAATTTTTGATCTTAGAAAGATTAGGCAAATTCAACCTAGCAAGGAATGGGAGCTGAGGCTGTGAAGCTTGAGTACAAGATCTTTGGAGAGACTGACTTTGTGAAACTGAGGATGAGTCCGTGCACACCGAGGTCAAAAACTGAGGTGTCGACGAACTCTGGTAGAGCCCATGGCCCTAACCAATAGGATAATACACTCCTCCCACCTGACCCGTATAAGGATACATAAGCATGTGCATAGAAGGGGATCCATAAGGGGGAACGGGATAAGGGCCAAAACCGGTTGAATAACCATAAAAATTACCTCCATAAGAATAGGGTACCATATAACCACTCGACACGGGAAAACCAGCTGAGTAAGGGCCATAAGAAATCGGTACGTTCCCACCCCAGGGAACCGAAGAGCTAGGAGGAGCAGGAGGAGGATGCAGAATCACATAAGCGTTCGTAGGCGCAGGTGCAGAGGCATACAAGTTAACGGATGGGATATAGGTCGTAGATTCGATGCCTACCGTGAAACCTCCACTCGAGAAAGGATTCACACTAATACTAGGGGCTGATGAAAGAGGAGGCCATCCTCCAACATTCATAGAAGAGGGAGGAATGTGACCATTCCCAAACTAATAAGCAGTAAAAGGGGGTATAGTTCCCCCAACCCCAACGCTAGAGTTAGCGTGACTACTGGACATGGAGGAAATAACACTCGACAGAACGTTGGGCACACCGAATGTAAAAGGGTCTGAGGTCATGAAGACGGATGCAGAACTAACACCTGAAACACCCGTAGATGAGCCTTACGGATGACCTGATGACCATGTATCATCAAACAGGTTCCTACTAATGGGATAGGATTCCCCAAACCCATGAGGAGTGGTGTGTGATGAACCTCCCTCCCGTCCATTCCTCGGAGAGTATGTGTAAGGAGGGGAAGTTCTCTTCATTCCAATGGACGGAGTCACTGGGACTCCCGACGTGCCAGATGCAAAACTCACAGTGGGAGCTCTCTGAATCTTGTGCGATGTAAATAAAGGACCAGCGATAGTCCTCCGACATCTCTTATGAAGAGACTGTGACGAATCACTAGCTGGTAAACCATCCAACCGACAGGATCGACAGAGATCCAGATCTCGATCCACGATGACCCCAAAGAGTCAACAAATAAGCGTCTCCTAACGGCCTACTAAATCATCACAGAGAACACACCTAAAAGAAGCTACAACCAAAATGCACACAACAGGGGACTGGCTCAAGGGACCTCCCGACACTACAGCCAGTATGTCTCACCTAGCATAGGCCTGAGACTCCCAAAATATAACCGGAGGTAACAGAATCATTTATAAGGGCCCTCAGACTTCAATGTGTAACCACAATGTGTTGTCCAACCCCTATCTGACTCAAGACACTCACAGAATAACCGTTACAAATTCCCTATGCGATACCTAGGTAAGGAAACTAAGGTCACCACATATAACCAATGCTCAGGCGAACAGTCACAAGTGGGATCTGCCGTATGGGCAGGGTAGCTAAGCCTAAAACTCAAAAAGGGTCAAATCCCTCAAGAGTCCCCAAATATGAACAAATCCTGGATATATCTCCCACGTTCAATAAGTATTGGAGGGATTTTTCCTCAACCTACCTCCCGTGACCTCGTGCTTAACTCTGGTGTGAGTATAGGCTCCTGAGAACACCGATGTATACCATGGGTTTCACCGCTCCCTGGTCAGACACATAATGTTTGTTTGATAGTCTTGGATTGTTTACTCCCACAGGTTCTATTCCAAGTCTCTACAACCTATACTTGTTGGTGCACCCTAGAAAATAAAAACGTTCTAATCAATTTTAATTAAGCATTAATTTTATTGGTTGTGCTTACTCAAAGGAATATGGTCGTGAAACTAGTGATATGAAATGACTCAATAATATGCACACCCGAAAACACTAGACTCGTCTTCCAATAGAAAAATGTATGCCACTAAATGAAAGTCAAACCAAAGTCTCTTCATCAGAAATAAAATGCAATATTTCATGCCCAATCAAACCCTAATGAAGTCACAAGCACTCAAATGCAAAATGCAAGTACAAAAAGCAAACTTTTTTTGTATTTTCAATATAAATAAATGAAAATGCAACTAGAATGAATACTTTTCAGAAGAAGAAAAAAATGTGAGAGAATGAAGTGCAGATAACCCAGCAAACCCAAAAAGAAAGACTCGAGTAGGAAAATGATCTATAAATAAGAAAAATGGCTAAAAAGAAAATTTCTCAAAAAACAAAGAAAGAGGAGCTTCCAGTCACTAAAAAGGAAAGAAACAGTCAGGATATAGGCCCAACAAGAATCAGGAACACCCAAAACTCACCCAGCATCAACCAAACACCATAAACAAGGCTAACATAGAGATGTACGCAACCGTTTAGAGAACAATAGTGTGTGTATGCGGGCTGGTTAAATAACAATAGCACATATACGCGGGTAAACCACAACAAAGTCGCGTATAGGGCAGGATAGGTGAACAAAAAATGCGTAAAAAGGCCAAGGAACTCAAGATTTTTCTATGAAGAGCCTAAAAACCTACCAACGACCCATAAACCATAAAGAACAATGAACCAAAACAAGGAAAAATTTCCCAAAATACCTCAAACGGAGGCTTCTCCCCAGCAGAGTCGCCAATTCTGTTATAGAGAAAAACCTCCTATGGCTTGGGGTAGATTGAAACAGACAGATGGAGTCAAGAAATCAACTGATCGCTTCCCATCATATGCTATATAAATTTAAATACTGATAAACAAAATAAATGACCTACGTCAACCAGACAGCTGATGAAGAATTCCATTGAGCTTTCGAATCACAACACTTGAACCTACAGCTTAGCCTCAACAATAAACGCAAACAAGTGCATATGATATATAAAATAGGTCATCATATACAATAGCATAATCCATGATATATATAAGCAAATGCACCCAATGATAATAAATGATCATTCACAACATAAATGGACGATAAAATGAGTATTTCTATTAATATCAACAAGAAGTACAAGATACAACCTCCTGTCGGCAACTCATCTGAACCAAGAACTAGGTCCCTCCACTTGTGCCTCCACCACTTCAATCCCCCATACAATGGAAAAATCACAAGTAAAAGAAAAAATATTTCACAAGATATGAAAGAGTTTGGGAGGTGAACATAAATGGTTCACAACAGCTAGGATCAATGGATGTAGACTCAAGCAATCAAGGCAAAATTTCGGTAAAGTTTCGATGCTCTTCTCTTTCTCCTCCCTCCATGGATCACAATAGGTCAATATATAACCCTCCAAAGGAAAGTGAAAGGTCACAATGGCCACTTTTTGGAGTGAAAAAAAGAGATTTTACTATCATTTACCAAAAAGTCGATGTACGTGGGCTGTAGTGATGCAACCTGCGTGTATGCGAGTTGTACTAAAGTAGCTCATGTATAGGAGGAAAAATAGGGAAAAACGGGTTCAAGGATAACCAAAAATATGGTTTTGATTATACAAATGGGTAAGGGATTCCAAGGATTGTTAATGCTCAGGAGGTGGCAAAATACGGTGTAACGCACGCATGTTATCCCCTATTAGATACAAGTAGGAGTATTCTAGTGATACCTTGAAGCTGAGACTTCTGCCTCCTGCATAAACTTGGTTGTATGGCTAACCCTTCAAATTGGCCAACCTTAGTGCCCCTGGGAACCTTTACCTTGTCTCTCCATGTTGCTACAGGAGAACCACCTTTTTCCATCACAAGTGAAGAGGCTTTGCAGGTGGAACCATGAACCATTGAAGTCAACTCCACTCAAGCCGTACTTATATAAGGCTCTCTGAGGAGCTTCACAACAAGATATACCAAGAGTTAATTCTATCATGGGCATAATAAAAATAGAACAAGAAATTTAGGAACAAAGAGCATCTTCTTAACCTCAATTATAGTTTTTTTTCTGGAGAAAACTGAAGCTTCCAACTTGTTGACCAATTCGTGACCTCATAGTCGACAGGGGTCCACCAACTGTCGACACATACCGCAGTCTCCCTGGGCACCGGCCTGGGCAACTTTGAGCCCGCCCAGCAACACCCATAGAGCAGATGAGGTCTCACCCAAGGCGTCCAGGGAGAGTAGACGGAACCATGTTTCTGCCGAGGCAGGAGGCGAGTTGCGGAAGTATGGTATGAGCAGCAATTCTAAATATTCATCGCGAAGTTATAGCATGTCAATTTAATCGCAGCATTTAACATTACAGTAGACAGAGATCGCACATCACTTTAATCGCAACATTACAGTAGACAGATATCTATAACATATTATTGCGGCATTCACATCATAGCGACAGAAACAGATAATGGCATTAAGAAAAGGCAATAACATAAGTATCGAGCAACATTACACATAGATTGCACTAAACCATCATCTTATATTACTGTGGCAAACCAAAAGAAGTACATAAATCTCTGCACAACTCCCGCATTATCTTCACATGCAGCTCTATCTTCTCTCTATCATTCCGTGTTGCTTCAACACTTACAATTCTCATCTATTTATAGGCTTCCACCCATTCCAATACTTATCCACTTTCCTAACCGACACTTATGGACAATCGACTAACTGACTTGGTCTAATGACCCAAAAACCCACATATCGCGGTACAATTGACTCTATATTACAAAATACATGACCCAAAACACGCCAACTACGGTATACTTGACTCAATATTACAAAATACATGGTCCAAGTGACCCAAAACCCGCCAACTATGGTCTACTCTGGTACAAAATACTCCTTTCGTGCCTTTATCCAACGTGTCGCAACGTCAACGATACCGCGACACATCCTCATCAAACCTCCTGCCAACAGGCCCCCAACACAATCTTGTGGCTTGCCCTCGAGCCACGTTAACTGGTGGACAGAGTACTCGTTGCGGTCCTTGCCTTGAAGTCTGCATACGGTTGTTCGACATTTTTCACCAACTCCTGAGCCTCCTTAGCTGCTGCCTGATTGTCGAGCACGTCGTCGACAGATGGGTGATCAGTCAGCTTGTCCATGACCTATTGCCGACACTTATGTATTGCTGGGAGTGCTTCGCTGGCCTGCAGCATCATTTTCCCGCCAGTGTCCTGGAATTCGTCCAACTGGGCTGCACGCAGCTTCTGGTGCTCATCGGCCTTGATGACCCATTGTTGCCGGTCCTTCAGCTCACGCGACTTGACATCTTGCTCCATGGGTGGCAATGTTTTCATCACAGCCTTTAATGTGGATACCTGGCCTTCTGCTTCCTGTCGCATATTAGTGAGTTGTTCAATTTGTTCATCATGGAAAATGCGGCCCCAAAACTCTATTGTTTCGGCAGTGAGCCTGGATGCCTCTGTCTCCAGCTCCTCCATCTGGGTGGAAAATTCCTCGAGTGCCCTTCTTCGTTCGTCCACTTCGGCCTGAGGCATACTTGGTTTCAACTGAGCCATCAACCAGTCGTTCTCCTGTCTCAACTGAACAATGGTAGCCACTAATCGTTGCACTCAATGGAGCACATCTACCTCTTCAATAGGATCTGGGACATGTTGATAGGCCTCTGCAATCGCTTGGTCAACCCGAACACTATCATCCCACAGGCGAGCCTTTTCCACAATAAGGAAGTCTTGTTCCTTTTTAAGTTCTTCAATGGTGCGACTGGTCTTGGCCCGCTCCTGCTTAAGGCCGGCTTCAAGGTCATCCACTACTTTTCGTGCTTCAGCAGCTCTGTTTGTAAGCTCATCTTTCTCGGAGGTCACGGTAGCCTCTCTTGCCTGCAATTGTTGAAATCTCTTACTGATTTCATGCATTCTATCCGCCATTTCCTAGGAGGCGCCCCTCCTCATTGTCGTCAAGGACATTGCCGATAGTGCATTAACATTGATAGTCACCTAGTCAATCGACTTCAGCACATTTTGCAACTCCTCGTTGTCAGTCACAATCGCAGTCGGGGGAATGTTGACATTCTTTACCCAAGGCGTGGTGCGGATCGTGACCGTCTCCTGCATGGATACACTGCCATGTTCCATTTGTAACACTGCATTACCCAGAGAGTCCATACGGGCAGCGAGTGTAGAGAATCCCACCTCCACTTTGACAGACATCTTATCGACAGTTGTCGTGGCAGCATTGTTAATGGCTGTGACTAACCGGCCCAAATGCGCCTCAATTGGTAAAGACATCCCGTTGATCGTGGCATGCTCGTGGTGCCACTTTGTCTGGTTTTCCTCTAGAGCGCGGTCGCTATCGTCCGCAGTTGGTGTTCGGATTGACTCATGATCAGAAGTATGATGACTCTGCTGATCCTGAAGTGATATTCGATCCATAGGGCCCTCCGGTGGACCTGCAGCATCAATTTCTGCAGGACTCATGGGTTGTCTCCAAGCCGCCAGCCACTCATTCACAATAGCCTCCAAATCTGTCGCGGTCACTTTATATCTCGTCTGCAACCATTGTCGATTAACATCACGATGAGCCTGTATATGTATGACACTCAGTCGTATTGCAAATGCCATGACCGCTGTGAATTGTGCCACAATGTCTGCAGATATCCGTGGGACTTGGGTTGCGGTGTCACAAAGCATTTCTAAATACAACCAAAACTGTAATTGGCACTGCCAGGTTCGCTCAGGCTCTCACACAGCCCACAGATTCTGATAACATGCCCCGCGTCGTTCTTTAGCAACCAAGCAGTCCATACCCTGGTATGTATCAGGCTCTTTCCATGCAACTAGAGCAATTAGCAGCAACAACCAACTATATGAAAAAGCGCCTCTCCCCACTTGGACGTCTGCGACATCCTCCATTAGCTGATTCAAAAGATATAAGGACCAGTTCATCTGGACTCCTTCCGTGCATTGCTCGGCGCAAGCAACTATCCCCAAGTTACATTGGTTAGGGCGACCTCCCCTAATCACCTTACAGCACAGAATCTTAATGCCTGTGAGTACCACTTGATTTTTGCAACTACTGGTGCGATACCCACGCCCATCTGATTCCAAGGCATACTTTTGTGCCACCCGACGTGCCCGCTTCCTCTCACTGGCCTTTCCTTGAAGAAACTTTGCCGGATCAACATCATTCTTGGGCAAGCCGATAATCAAAGAGATCAAGTCAACAGTGACTGGGACTTCCCTGTCCAACCATAATGAACCCCCATGGAAGCATTACAAGAGCTGCTTTACACAAGAACTGACTTCCGTCAAGCGACCGAAATGCAGCATGTTAATTAACCCTAACAGGCCAGCCCGCCGCAATCCGAGTGCCCGGTCATGTATCTCTGGTTCCGGTAAATGGTGTGTCTCTTTTACATATGGTGCAGAGGCAATTTCAGGGTGGGCCACCATGTCATGTTCGTCATAGCACAGGCGCATCAGCGCTGGCCCAATATCCATCAAGCACTCCAAGCCTGCCGAGAGTGCAGGCATCTTCACACTGAATTTCGGCTTCGGGGTCATTTTACGTGCGGTGGCATCCAGCCGAACAGGAGGGATATACCCAACAATATTACCAATGGACTGGCCCAGCCATTAGGCATATGTAGTTGCAGGGCGACTGGACTGCCCCACCTGCTCCGAATTTTCACCGACCGCCGCGGACCGAACCAATCTCTTACTCTTCGGGGATTCAGAAGGCTGACCTCCTCGGTGCTTCTCAGCAACAATTGATGTTCCCACTGGCATGTTGGCGACCTCAGCTCCAATTTCAACAATTTTTGAGGATGCAC
Organism: Larix kaempferi; assembly: GCA_027924585.1. Taxonomy (NCBI): domain Eukaryota; kingdom Viridiplantae; phylum Streptophyta; class Pinopsida; order Pinales; family Pinaceae; genus Larix; species Larix kaempferi. The sequence continues at coordinate 8,417,220 of BSBM01000289.1, read as the reverse complement.
CTTCTCATTCTACAAAAAACGGAACAAATGGAGACTCCACTTCACTGCTAATGTCCACTGTCTCCAGTTCTCGTGGCATACCTCACCACTCATCATAATATACCAAACAGTAACTAACGAAAAGCTCGACGGCACTCCACAACAACTCGGCTTGCTAATTTCTCGGTGTCTTCTACTCAACGCTAAACCATACTTATAACATCGATCCAAATCGGTCGTAATCATGACTAAATCATGCATTAATTCAACCAAATCCTTGTATTAATGAGGGAAATCCGTCGGCGATCTTGTCCTCCCTTCGGCCGTATCCGCCATTAATGCCCATGATTCAAACGCGCCGTTAATTAACTATCTCCCCTTTTTGCATTTATTACTGATCTGACGGGGCCGCCATGCTGCCATATATCACTGACTGTTCCAAACTTTGCGGTACAAGCCTCCTTGCTGTCGCAAACCTTCTGTTGTTGGTGGACCATCTGCCACTAAGCAACCTGCAACAATCATCATCAGTTTTTTTTTTTTTTTTAACCCAATGCGACTTAGACATCGCACTACTCCAAGCCCGTGCGATAGGGCTTCAACCTGTGACCATTTACCAGCTTGGGGAGCATCCCCCCATCTAATCGTTGCAACTGAACCGCTCCTCCTGAAGTAATACTATTGATGCAGTAGGGACCCAGCCAATGCATCTGCAACTTTCCTAGATGTTTCATAAACTTACCATCGTATAATAACACTAAGTCGCCTTGCTGAAACTGTTTATTTTTTATGTGGCGATCATGCCATGCCTTCTATCTATCCTTCTCCACCCCTTAATGAAAGCCAGCGATAAATCAATCTTCTTCCAACTATACCAATTGCGCTAGACGATCCTCTAATGCTCGAACATCGTCCATACCTGTAATAGCCGTAATGCATAGACTTGGGACAATATACTCCATCGGCATAATTGCTTCCTTCCCATATACCAGCTTGAAAGGCGTATGACCAGTCAGTCATTTACATGTAGTGCGATAGGCCCATAATACCGCTGGAACTTTCAAATCCCGGTCATTGCGGTTTGCATTGCACACCTTTGTCAACACATGCTCCAATACCTTGTTAAAAGCCTCCACCATTCCATTCGCCTGTGGGTGATAGGGTGTACTCTTCTTATGTTGTATCTGCAATTCCTCCATCAATGCGCTGATAGTGCGATTAAGAAAGTGGTTGCCTTGATCACTCAGCAATATCTTGGGGCAGCCGAAACGAGTGATAATGTGATCAAACAAAAATCAAGCAGCTATTGCGGCAGAGCAATCAACTACAGGTGTTGCCTCAGCCCATCGGCTCAAATACTCTGTCGTTGTAATGATGTATCGCTCACCCATACGTTTCCCTAGTGGATTGATCGGCCCCACAAAATCCACATCCCATTTCTCAAACGGTTGCAATGTTACCTAAGGTAGCAGCGGCATCTTGTCTCATCTGGATGGCTTTCCAGTTCGTTGACAAACATCACAAGATCGCGCATAGTCTGTTGCATCGTTATGTAATGTAGGCCACCAAAGACCTGCGCACAATATTTTCCTGGCAGTCGCCCGATTGCCATAATGTCCTCCTACGACTCCAACATGTGCCGCAGCCAATATCTGCGCCTGCTCATGCGGCAAGACACATCTGTGCAATATCTCATCGGCACCCAATTTATACAATTCTCCCACGATCAGTTGAAAGTTAGCAGCCTTGACGACCAATTGCTTCTTCTGAGTAGTGGTAAAGTCATCGGGCGCGGTGCCAGTCACCAGAAACTAAAGGATGTCATTGAAGTAGTGATCAGCAGCGGCAACGTGAAATAGTTGGGCATCCGGCAACCCAATGTCGATATTAGTCAGTTCCTCCCCTGTATCAATCCATGACAAATGATTTGGTCCAGCATTCAATCGCCTCGGCTTCACAACAACCTCAAAATCAAACCCCTGAAACAACAGTAGCCACCGATAGATCTTCCCCCCCAACACAGGCTTATTGACCAAGTATTTCAATACAGAATGATCAGTGAACATTTTAAAGTGGCCACCCAACAAATAGTGCCTGAATTTCTGTAGCGCGTAAACCATGGCCAGACCTTCTCGTTCTATGGTAGTGTAATTACGTTCTGCAAAGGACAGCTTCCAACTGGAAAAAGCAATGGGATGATCAATGTCACCTTCTCCTGGTTGAGCCAATACAACCCCTAAAGCAACCGATGAAGCATCAAAATGGACATGGAATTCCTTACTCCAGTCCAGAACGACCAAGATCGGTGCTAATGCCATCTTCGCCTTGAGCGTTTCAAAACTAGCCTGGCATTCCGGGTTCCAATGGAATGCCGCATCCTTTTTCAACAACTTCTCCATAGGGTCTGTAATCGCAACATAACCACTGATAAACTTGTGATAATATCCCGTATGACCCAAGGTGGCGCGCAACTGTTTAACAGTGGTCGGCAGTTGCAACCCCAAAATAAGCGCAATTTTGGCAGGATCAACCAAGCAACCTGCAACAAGCATCATCAGTTTTTTTTTTTTTTTTTTAACCAATGCGACTCAGACATCGCACTATTCCAAGCCCGTGCGATAGGGATTCAACCTGTGACCATTCACCATCTTGGGGAGCATCCCCCCATCCAATCGCTGCAACTGAATTGCTCCTCTTGAAGTAATGCTATTAATGCGGTAGGGACCCAGCCAATGCATCTGCAACTTTCCTGGATGTTTCATAAACTTACTGTCGTATAATAACACTAAGTCGCCTTACTGAAACTGTTTATTTTTTATGTGGCGATCATTCCATGCCTTCTGTCTATCCTTCTCCACCCCTTAATGAAAGCCAATGATAAATCGATCTTCTTCCAACTGTACCAAATGCGCTATATGATCCTCTAATGCTGCAATACATAGACTTGGGACAATATACTCCATCGGCATAATTGCTTCCTTCCCATATACCAACTTGAAAGGTGTCTGACCAGTCAACTTTTTACATGTGGTGTGATAGGCCCATAATACCGCTGGAACTTTCAAATCACAATCATCGTGGTTCGCATTACATACCTTTGTCAACGCATGCTCCATTACCTTGTTAAACGCCTCCACCGTTCCATTCGCCTGTGGGTGATAGGGTGTACTCTTCTTGTGCTGTATCTACAATTCCTCTGTCAATGCGCTGATAGTGCGATTAAGAAAATGGTTGCCTTGATCACTCAGCAATATCTTGGGGCAGCCGAAACAAGTAATAATGTGATCAAACAAGAACCGGGCGGTTGTTGCTGCGGAACAATCAGTGACAGGTGTCGCCTCCACCCATAAATACTCTGTTGCTGTAATGATGTATCATGCACCCATACATTTCCCTGGTGGATTGATCAGCCCCACAAAATCCACATCCCATTTCTCAAACGGTTGCAATGTTACTTGAGGTAGCAGCTGCATCTCGTCTCGTCTAGACGGCTTGCCAGTTCGTTGACAAACATCACAAGATCGTGCATAGTCTGTCGCATCGTTATGTAATGTAGGCCACCAAATACCTGTGTGCAGTATTTTCCTAGTAGTCGCCCGACCGCCATAATGTCCTCCCGCAACTCCCCCATGTGCCTCGGCCAATATCTGCGCTTACCCATGCGGCAAGACACATCGGCACAATATCTCATCGACACCCAATTTATACAATTAACTGAAAATCAGCAGCCTTGACGACCAATTGCTTCTTCTGAGTAGTGGTAAAGTCATCGGGCGCGGTGTCGATCACCAGAAACTGAAGGATGTCATCAAAATAGTGACCAACAGCGGCAACATGAAACAGTTGGGCATCCGGCAACCCATCGTCGATATTAGTCGGTTCCTCCCCTGTATCAATCCGTGACAAATGATCTGGTCTAGCATTCAACCACCCCAGCTTCACAACAACCTTAAAATCAAACTCCTAAAACAACAGTAGCCACCGACAGATCTTCCCCCCCAACACAGGCTTATTGACCAAGTATTTCAATGCAGAATGATTAGTGAACATTTTAAAGTGCCACCCAACAAATAATGCCTGAATTTCTGTAGCATGTAAACCATGGCCAGACCTTCTCGTTCTGTGGTAGTGTAATTATGTTCTGCAGAGGACAACTTCCAACTGGCAAAAGCAATGGGATGATCAATGTCACCTTCTCCTGGTTGAGCCAATACAACCCCTAAAGCAACCGATGAAGCATCAACATGGACATGGAATTCCTTACTCCAGTCCGGAAAGACCAATATCGGTGTCGACGCCATCTTCGCCTTGAGCATTTCAAAACTAGCCTGGAATTCCGGGTTCCACTGGAATGTCGCATCCTTTTTCAACAACTTCTCCATAGGGGTCGTAATCGCAGCATACCCCCTAATGAACTTGCGATAATATCCCATATGACCCAAGGTGGCGCGCAACTGCTTAACAGTGGTCGGCGGTTGTAACCCCAAAATAAGTGCAATTTTGGCGAGATCAACCAACAAGCCTTTCTTACACACAATATGACCCAGCAATATCCCGAACGGTGCACAAAAAATACATTTCTTCAAGTTCAACGATATCTGGTGCTGTCGGCATCGCTCAAGCATCAACCGCAGATTATCTAGATGATCCCGAATCAATCCATAAACGGTCCAATCATCCATATATACCTGTAGAAACTTCTGAATAAAATCTTTGAATGCGGCAACAACGACCCGGGAAAATATCGCAGGTGCATTCTTCAAACCAAAGGACATGACCGTGTACTGAAAGCAACCCCATTCAGTAACAAAAGTTGTCTTATGGCGATCTTCGTTGGCAATGCGAATCTGATGGTAGCCAGAGAATCCATCAGTGAAAGAGTACATCTCCTAACTGCCCACGCCTTCAAGTACTTCATCAATAAACGGAGTCGGAAAGGGGTCATGCAAGCAGGCATCGTTCAACTTCCGCAGGTCGACACAGATGCATACTTCTCCTGTTTTCTTGTCTTGCACCACCATAGGACTGATCCATTCTGACTCTTCCACAAGTTCGATAATACCAACATCCAACATCCGATCCAGTTCTGCCTTGACCTTTTCTTTATGCCGCGGATTTAGCCGATAAGGTCACTATCGGACTGGCTTGGCATCTAGTTTCAATGGAATCCTCATCTCTCCTAAATCACCCAAGATTCCCTTCATTTCGAAAAACTTCATGGGAAACACGTCGTGAAACTCATGCAATAACTCGGTAACCTTACTCATCATCTCATCATCCCAATAATCCCCAACATTAGCAAACTTCGGAGTAGCCTCGGTGCCGATATTCATTTTGTGAAGCCGAAACGGCTAATTGAACGGATTACTTGGCGCAACAGGTGCTACCACTTCATGACTTCCTTCGGATTCGGGAATGTTGATATTTCGGGGATCATCATCGTCCTCTAGCCCTCCACTGACGTTGAAGCACTCCATGAGAGACTGCATCTGACTGTGGGTGTGCGGGTCAACAGGGCAGGCCACCGAAACAACCTGAAATATCACATCGCGGATGAGCTGCAGGGTGTTATGGACATCTGGGTTGGCATCCGCAAATGTGAAGGTATGAGTGAAACAGATCGTCAACTACCCTCATGTTGTAATGTCACAGCGCAACTCGGCTGTAGTATACCACAAGCACGGTATCTCCTCCAAAGTACCGACAAAAGCATGAACCCACTCATCTCTGGGTCGCGTTACCCACAATCGTTGGCACTCCATGACATGATCATCGGGATCAGTTCAACCATCATACTTGCTAGTGTGATAAACCTCAGTATTTCCAAATCGAACCATCATCAACCTTCAACACTGTGACCAATCTTTAATGAATTTCTTATGTGTCGCCCACCAGCATGCTGGAGCAGCCTTCAATGCTTCCTCCAAGGCCAGCAATCATTTTGGTTCTGGAACACGGTCTTCGAACTCTGCTACAAAGGTATCTAAGCCAAGAAACCCCTCATAGACGGGAAATGTGATCGTTTCTGTCGCAACCCGACACAAGGATTGCGTAACTAAGCCACATTTCCGGAATGGTACTTCATGCATCCGGTTCTGCCAGTGCTCTAAAGCATCATCAGAGTCGAAAGACGCGGAACTCTCGCTGCACCACTCCAGCTCACCATGAATCATGGGATGAATGTAGTCTTCAGAAATTTTGAATGCATGATCCCAGCCAGTGTGATCGTCATCTTTGACAGGCTCAACATATCGGCGTCATTCAGCCGGATCCAACGGAGCGACGACTCAAAAATTGCGATTCTCAAAAGTCACCATGCGCTTCTTGAAGTTGATTACAGCTCCACTATCGTTAGCCCACCCTATCCCCAATAGTGCAGGATAGGAGCTTCCTCCATCAACTACTTCAATGACGTCAAAATCAACATAAGTCTTCATGCCCTCAATATCAATCGTGAGCCGCGGAAACCGCCCAATCGGTGTAACCTTCGCATGGTTAGCCAACCGGAGTTGCACAGGAGACCAGCTCAATGGGGGACTCCCCATCTTCTGCCACGCCTGCTTGGTTAAGATGTTAACATTCGAACCAAGATCAAGAATAACCGAATCAACATCGTAGTCGCCGATCTGAATGTTCATTCGCATTTCCTTGCCAGTTTTTCGTCGCTGTAAGGAGTTTACTGTCGACTCCTGTCGTCCTTTCTGTAATCGCTGTAACAAGCCCTCAATCTCAACTAGGGCAGCCGAGTCTCGAGCCAACAACAAACAGTTCTCAAGAAATTTTTGCAACGTCCCCGGTAGTGGCGATCAATCAGCATCATCGGTAGCATCGAATACAGGTGGCATATCACAAACAACAGCCTTACCACGGTCTTTCTCCAAGGTACGATGTGCCTCCAAGAACATCTCCCGCTCCGCATCAATGTCGAAATTTACCGTCTTCTGACCAGCCAAGCGAATGAGTGGTCACGACCCCTCTTCCCCCGTCATTTTACCTCCACGAGTGACAACAACCACCGAAGCATCTTGTGGTCGCGGTTCTGCAGAAACAGTCGCAATATTTGCACCCTGCGTCTGGTTCTGCTGCAGATTCCCTAGTTGATTGATATTTTGATTGGCGTTTGGCGATGGTCACGGGGGCTGGTTCTGTAATGGTTGTTGTACCGGGTTCTGTACTGGTTGCTATACTGGGTTCTGTAGCTGCGGAGTGTTCCCAGCCTGCCATCTTGCGATCAACTGTGGACAATTTTCGACTGTATAATCATTACCGGAACAAAACGTACACTGATTATGTAGCAGTGGGAAGTCGCACTGATTCTGTGGCGTGTCTCTTTTACATATGGTGCAGAGGCAATTTCAGGGTGGGCCACCATGTCATGGTCGTCATAGCGCAGGTGCATCAGCGCCGGCCCAATATCCATCGAGCACTCCAAGCCTGTCGGGAGTGCAGGCATCTTCACACTGAATTTCAGCTTCGGGGTCATTTTACGTGGGGTGGCATCCAGTCGAATAGGAGGGATGTACCCAACAATATTACCAACGGACTGGCCCAACCATTGGGCATATGTAGTTGCAGGGCGACTGGACTGCCCCACCTGCTCCAGATTTTCACCGGTCGCCGCGGACCGAACCAATCTCTTACTCTTCGAGGATTCAGAAGGCTGACCTCCTCGGCACTTCTTAGAAACAATTGATGTTCCCACCGGCATGTTGGCGACGTCAGCTCCAAGTTCAACAATTTTCGAGGATGTACCTTCTCGTTCTACAAAAACCGAAAAAAAATGGAGACTCCACTTCACTGCTAATGTCCACTGTCTCCAATTCTCGTGGCATACCTCACCACTCGTCGTAATATACCAAACATTAACTGACGGAAAGCTCGACAGCACTCCACAAAAACTCGGCTTACTGATTTCTCGGTGTCTTCTACTCGATGCTAAACCATACTTATAACATCAATCCAAATCGGTCGTAATCATGACTAAATCATGCATTAATTCAACCAAATCCTTGTATTAATGAGGGAAATCCGTCGGCGATCTTGTCCTCCCTTCGGTCATATCCGCCATTAATGCCCATGATTCAAACACGCCGCTAATTAACTATCTCCCCTTTTTGCATTTATTATTGATTTGACGAGGCCGCCATGCTGCCATATATCGCTGACTGTTCCAAACTTTGCGGTACAAGCCTCCTTGCTATCGCATACCTTCTGTTGTTGGTTGACCATCTGCCACTAAGCAACCTGCAACAATCATCATCAGTTTTTTTTTTTTTTTTAACCCAATGCGACTCAGACATCGCACTGCCCCAAGCTCGTGCGACAGGGCTTCAACCTGTGACCATTTACCAGCTTGGGGAGCATCCCCCCATCCAATCGTTGCAACTGAACCGCTCCTCCTGAAGTAATACTATTGATGCGGTAGGGACCCAGCCAATGCATTTGCAACTTTCCTAGATGTTTCATAAACTTACTGTTGTATAATAACACTAAGTCGCCTTGTTGAAACTATTTATTTTTTATGTGACGATCATGCCATGCCTTCTATCTATCCTTCTCCACCCCTTGATGAAAGCCAGCAATAAATCGATCTTCTTCCAACTAGACCAATTGCCCTAGACGATCCTCTAATGCTCGAACATCGTCCATACCTGTAATAGCCGTAATGCATAGACTTGGGACAATATACTCCATCGGCATAATTGCTTCCTTCCCATATACCAGCTTGAAAGGCGTCTGACCAGTCAATCGTTTACATGTAGTGCGATAGGACCATAATACCGCTGGAACTTTCAAATCCCAGTCATCGCAGTTTGCATTGCACACCTTTGTCAACACATGATCCAATACCTTGTTAAAAGCCTCCACCGTTCCATTCGCTTGTGGGTGATAGCGCAGGATAGGAGCTTCCTCCATCAACTACTTCAATGACGTCAAAATCAGCATAAGTCTTCATGCCCTCAATATCAATCGTGAGCCGCGGAAACCACCCAATCGGTGTAACCTTCGCATGGTTAGCCAACCGGAGTTGCACAGGAGACCAGCTCAATGGGGGACTCCCCATCTTCTGCCATGCCTTCTTGGTTAAGATGTTAACATCCAAACCAAGATCAAGAATAACCAAATCAACATCGTAGTCGCCGATCTGAATGTTCATTCGCATTTCCTTGCCAATTTTCCGTCGCTGTAAGGCTCCTGCCATCCTTTTTGAAATCGCTGTAACAAGCCCTCAATCTCAACTAGGGCAGCCGGGTCTAGGGCCAACAACAAACAGTTCTCAAGAAATTTTTGCAACGTCCCCGGTAGTGGCGATCAATCAGCATAATCGGTAGCATCGAATATATGTGTCATATCACAAACAACAGCCTTACCACGGTCTTTCTCCAAGGTACGACGTGCCTCCAAGGACGTCTCCCGCTCTGCATCAATGTCAAAATTTATCGTCTTTTGACCAGCCAAGCGAATGAGTGGTCACGACCTCTCTTCCCCAGTCGTTTTACCTCCACGAGTGACAACAGCCACCGAAGCATCCTGTGGTCGCGGTTCTGCAGAAACAGTCGCAATATTTGCACCCTGCGTCTGGTTCTGCTGCAGATTACCTAGCTGATTGATATTTTGATTAGTGTTCGGCGGTGGTCACGGGGGCTAGTTCTGTACCGGGTTCTGTACTGGTTGCTATACTGGGTTCTGTAGCTGCGGAGTGTTCCCAGCCTGCCATCTTTCGATCAACTGTGGACAATTTTCAACTGTATGATCATTACCGGAACAAAACGTACACTGATTCTATAGCAGTGGGTAGTCGCACTGATAATGCCCCCATACCACACAGTGGTAACATTGAACAAGTCCTCGACCACCTCGGCCACCTCCTCCATGACCAAATCCACCACCGCGTCTGCCCCTGTATCCTCCCCAGCAGCCGGCCTGCTGCTGATACTGAGGTTGGTTAAACTGCTGCTGCATGGGTGTTGGTGGCATCCCTTACCCTTGTGGTGCATAATGTGGTTGTTGCATGTACTAAGGCTGCAGGGGGTTCATCGGTGTATATTGCGGTACGAACTGCTGCAGTTGCTGCTGCTGTGGTACAAACTGCATCTGTGGTTGCGGCTGAGCTACCTGCGGCTGTAGAGGTGTAGCGTGCTGATCATCTTTGACATAGAATACATCACACATTCTCTCCTGTAGCAACCCATATGCACAACAATCCTTGTCATCATGTCCTACCGACTTACAGAAGGTGCAATACAAATTTCGTGGGGTTGTGACCATTTTCTGCATATATGGGCAATTATCATAACTGTGCCCAAACACATGACAAATGTGACACCACGGCATACTGCCGCCATTCAATGAATTGGGCGCACCAGAGACCAAATAATTACGAAAATTTAGGCAATCATCTTTCGTATGTCCCTCTCGTTGACATCGCGTACACCATACTTAATCGCGCTGTTCCTTGTTCTTTTTTAAATCTCGCAACTGTATAGTCAGGTTAGTGAGCTGTGTCTGTATCTGCGACATCCTGGCTGCATTATCTCCAATTGGTGACGCCTCCAATCGCATCGCGATCTCTAGAGCTTCGCGAGGCGTCAATATGTTTTGTTGCATCAGTGGTAGCCAAATGTGGGGTAGTAGTGCCGCAATGAACCATTCTTTATGTTGGACAGTGCTCATATCGAAACTAACCTTTGCCATCAGTGTCTTGAATCGCTAGTCGAAATCCCACACCGTCTCATTGGGATACTGCTTAATTTCCTTCAATTCAGTAATATATTGAGCCTCCGACTTAGGCCGTCTAAATTCAGCAATCAGCCCATCCTGAATCTCATCAAGTGACTTCTCTGGGGCCCCCGTAGGGACTAAAACGAACTTCATGAACCAATCTAAGGCATGACCTCACAGAGTCGTGGCTAACTGTCGTTTCTTAGTATTGTCATCGGTGATCTGTTTCACGATCCAAACCGCTTCACACAAAAACCAATACCGTTCTGGGTTGTCTGTCGCACTTCCATGGAACAACAATAGCTTAGCATCATCGCCCACCATCTTGGGCTTCCTTCCTCCTGTCGCTGTGCTACTACTACTAATTAACTTCTGTGATGTCGAAATAGTGTTTCTTACTGGTTGAGAGCTAGTGATCGGAGGTGTGGGTACGTTTGTACTGAGGTTTGGTCCTGCCTCTATCCTGGGCGTAGCCTGGTTGTCCCTATCAGGACTGTGAGGTCGCTTCGTCCCGTGTGACCTTCCTTCACGGTCTTGCAATCCGATCGCAGCAAGACCTTCTCCTATCCTCTGCCTCTTTTCCTGTCAGAACCTTGCTCCTCCCCTCGTAAGGCCACTTTCTTCCTCGGCTTCACTCACATTCTCCTCATGGTCTGCACCCATCTACCCCTTTACCATTCCTTCGACCACCCCCAAACAGTCGCGATACCCACGACCTCCACTCACTAGGATGCTTACTGATCAAGGTGCATCTTCAATATACCTTGCTGGCAGATTAGCATCTTAATCGACAGTTGGAGTGACAGCAAAAATATTCCCCTTGGTCCGTCAAAGAAGTATCTTTCAGCTTCACTATAGGATTTCTTCGTGTTGACCGCAAATTCAGTGATGTATCCTTCCAAGATGCTATCAAGCCAAACTTCGACAGCCCGTGATGCCTTATTATCGACTTCCTGCAGCTCCTGGATCAACTCCGGGGTCGAAGCCGTTGGTTCACCACCTTGGAAATTTCTCTTCTGGAAGGTCAACTTTGACAACCACTCATACAGAATAACTGGGAATTCATAGAAGAACCACTCGTGCGAACCATCGTGAATATATCTTCCCAACCAGTGATCTACCGTTAGTCGTGTGTTTCGACTTTCCTTTTCAGCAAATTCCTGCAGTGTCTGATCAAACCAGCTCTGTATCTCCGGCTTCGTCAGGTGCCACAACATGGCCTCCTCTTACTCTGCACACGATCCCGGCAACGGAACCATTTGTTGACCAAGTCACGACCTCACAGTCAACAGGGGTTCACCAACTGTCGACACATACCGCAGTCTCCCTGGGCACCGGCCTGGGCAGGTTTGAGCCCACCCAGCAACACCCGCAGAGCGTATGAGGTCTCACCCGAGGCGTCCAGGAAGAGCAGACGAAACCATGTTTCCGCCGAGGGAGGAGGCGATTTGCGGCAGTATGGTATGAACAGCAATTCTAAATATTCATCGCGAAGTTATAGCACATCACTTTAATCGCAGCATTTAACATTACAGTAGACAGAGATCGCACATCACTTTAATCGCAACATTACAGTAGACAGATATCTATAACATATTATTGCGGCATTCACATCATAGCGACAGAAACATATAATGGCATTAAGAAAAGGCAATAACATAAGTATCGAGCAACATTACACACAGATTGCACCAAACCATCATCTTATATTACTGTGGCAAACCAAAAGCAATACATAAATCTCTATGCAACTCCCGCATTATCTTCACATACAACTCTATCTTCTCCCTATCATTCCACGTTGCTTCAACACTTACAATTCTCATCTATTTATAGGCTTCTGCCCATTCCAATACTTGTCCACTTTCCTAATCGACACTTATGGACAATCGACTAACTGACTTGGTCTAATGACCCAAAAACCCGCATACCACGGTACAATTGACTCGATATTACAAAATCCATGACCCAAAACCCGCCAACTGCAGTATACTTGACTCAATATTACAAAATACATGGTCCAGGTGACCCAAAACCCGCCAAATGCGGTCTACTCTGGTACAAAATACTCCTTTCGTGCCTTTATCCAATGTGTCGCAACGTCGGCGGTACCGCGACACATCGTCATCAAACCACCTACCAACACAACTATCATCCTTTGCATAAAAGGACTTCTATCATGGGCATAATAAAAATAGAACAAGATATTTAGGACTTCTTAACCTCAATTCTAGTTTTTTCTAGAGAAAACTGAAGCTTTTCTACTATCGTCCTTTGTGTCCTTTGCATAAAAAGAAATGTCAAGTTTCACTTGCCCATTATTGTCCCTACTATCATATATCCACACACCACACAACTCTATTACCATATGCGTGTCCTTCCCCTGCATTAAATGGAGGGAACCTATCTTGTTTCTAGGAGGGATTATCATAACCCTAACCCAACAAGGCTCGTAAATCAAATCCTCATGCAAGTGAACTCTCATCATCGCATTGATTGAGGAATAAGTGTTCAGCCAAATTCCTTGTTGTAGGTTTCTCGAATTAACCATCTATAATTGTAGGATGAGACGTTGTATCATCAAATCAAACTGGGACCCACCTTAAACCTCATCATCCCTCTTTATCACTTGAATCAAGGGTATATTTGGTGGTTAATTATTTTGTAATAAGAGTTATATTACTACGTATTTCTTAATTAAAATGTTAGTTCCACATTCCCTTTACACATAGTTCCACATGATTACTCATATCACAATGATGGTTCTCTTGAGTTATTCAATGACGTTGAAGGCTCCTAACTCGATGTACATGTGTTGGAACTTTTTAAAAAAAAAAAAAATTACTTAGAGCAATGAAGTAATTTAATTGTTATCAAAACTATTCTAAAATCTCCTTTTTATTTAGGGCATCGTCATATATGTAGCCTCTTTGTGTTTTAATATCTACGCTATTTCTTGTTTTTCCATTCATTTTAAATAGTTTTGTGTCTTCGTGACATGATATAGAGTGTTTAGGATAGTATTCAATATAAAGAATAAATTTGGTGTATTGTAGTATTGTAAAGATCTCTATGAATGTGTAAGAGAAACTGTGAGAGAGTGAAGAGGAAGTTGCAGCAGATGTGTTGCGGGTTGTATTTCTTCATTTGTTGGATAGATTAATAAAAGGATTGGCATAGCCCATATTAAGTGAACCATGTATATTGGTGTATCTCTTATATTTTTATTTTATGTGTTTTATTTCCACATTCTGTTTATTTTATTGCTTTGCGATCCTGTTTTTCTAACAAGGAATAAAAAAACATTGAAATTTTCAACTCGTGGTCTTTTTAATTGATCCCTCTATCAAATTTAATAGCACTTTAATACATTCGATTGCTTAAATGCATACCAATTAAAAGGGGAAAAAACATTCAAATTTACAACTCATGTTTTTTTTTTAATTGATCCCTCGAGAACTTTAATACAACCAAGTGCTTAGTACATCCCAGTTAAAATGGAATCGAGAAAGATAGAAATATCTCAAGCCAAACTCCCTAGAAATCTTAGTTGGCAGCATGAAAATCAGAAAGTGCCCTTGGTTGGCATTGTTCCACTTCACCTATCCCAATGGATTTAGTTACACTGAAGGCCTTAGCGTTTGTTTTAATAAAAATATTAAAGATACTTAAAGAGAGCAATATGTGCCATTAAATTTCTATAACCAGTCTCTAGGATGGTTAATGGAAATTTGTAGGAATATTACGATAATTAACTCTATCAAGAGTTAAATATTCAGATAGCATATTGATCTTCATATCCTAGGCGAGATCATTAATGTGTTGAGCTTGTCCTAATACGCTTGAAGAACTTTATTTCCACATTACATGTCTCGAACACCAATAGGATGTACAAATATATGATGTATATTAGAAGACAATAATATGGGTCTCTCATTGATCGATTTTGATTCGTATGTGTAAATATTAAACATTAAGCTATTGCTAAATTTTTTTATTTCAAGTCATTTATAATATATATCAGTGCTAATCACAAGGTCTCTTTTTCAGCCTGGATGAAATTTATGGTCCATATTCCATCAGTTTGCAATGTGTTTTTAATTGAATGTATGTAAACTGTACTTGAAAAGATACTACCTCGTGGAGGAGGGAATTCCCTAGATGCGTTTAAATTGTATTGGAATGTCTTCTTTTCTAGATGCTTTCTAGGTTAGAGTTCACAGTCTATGACTAATGGTTCAATAATAAGTTATGTCAACCACATTATTTTGACGTTTATTAACCATCTTATTACCACATCATTTTGTCACTCATTAACCATGGTTCAATAGTAAGTAATGCCACTAATAATTATAATTTGCAAACTTTTGAGCTTTCTAGCGCCAAAACTATTGATGGTTCGAAATGACCTAGGGACAACAATAGGGGTTCTCCCCGATAAGAAGTTCTAATTAGACTTTGAGTTGTATGGAATAGGGAAGCTGTCCGGATTTTGGCCCGACAACCATTACTTATTTGGGTGTCAATGGTTGCAGATCGATCCACTATTCATAGCTTTATTATTTAAAGGATGAGATGCAGCATGAGTTGTTCTAAATGTAGTTTCTAACTATTATACTAACTTATCCTAGCTAAAAGCAAAATTAAGAGGATGAGAAATGAAATAACAATTGAACATCCACATTTAGATAGTTGTTTTAAGAAGCAGATAAACAATTGATAGAATGGAAGAATAAATATTAGAACAATCCTTCTATTTATATCATTATGATTTCACTACCCATAGAGAGTACATTCTAAACGGAAATAGAATGTGAAGCAAGGAAAAGAAATTTGTTGGAATAGTCCATTCAGAGATCCAAAACATCTTACTCCATATTTGTATATGAAAAAGCATGAAATAGTACACAAAACATTCACCAATATGCTAGAGTATTCATGTGCAAAATCACTAGTCCATTGGATTCTTCTCATTGGTTGTTTAGCAATAGGACATGAAAAAATGACAACAAAAAGCCTCTAACTCATAGAATCATTTACGATTTATAGACCCAAAGAGAATGGTCCTTGGCCTTCCATATTCCCAAGTGATTTTTGAGGTCCTAATAATTAATAAATTATAGGAAACATTTTAATACATCTCTTTGGTGAACTTTGGAATCCTTAAAATAGAAAATTAATATCACTCTTGGGTCGCACTTTTGTCTTTTCCAACTATTGCAAATTCCCCTTTTGGGAAACATATTAAATGTAAATTTCACATTAATAAGTAAGGGTGAGGTGAGCTCTTAATTTATATGTGCATCTAAATTGATGCCCCACACGATCATGTAAGCATGGATTATGTTTCCTTCATAAACTTTTCAACATATAATGTATTTGGTCAAGCCGATCCTTCTGGCCGTTGGTGATGTGATCATTATTTTGTCTTGAAATTTATGGGTTATTTGATAGGTAATCGAAGATAATCATAACCATCAGGTCGTAGATATCATTGGTACCCTTTTGATGGTATGAAGAACGTTCGGAGTGGAGACCTGAATCAAAAGTTATGGCTAAATTACGGAAGTGTCATTTCACTATGTTGTCATTGTTGCACGTCGGGACATTAAGCATTATCTACCATCGGAGCATATGGCATTATTGCACATCGATGTTTTTTTCTTCTATTGACCATCATCAATAATGAACTGGTTTCCTACGCGTTGATTATGTGGATACATTGGTTGATTTGATAATCAAAATCGTTGTCTTCGTCTTCAACACTTATCTTTGTTTCGTGACCCAAGACCAATATTTTCATCGGGGTTGTGTCGATGCATCTTTGTTATTTTCATTATAAAAATTTCACACTCTCAGCTCTAGACATGTGCTTCCTTGCAAATGGAACAAACCTTCATTATCCTTATTTATGCTATTCTAAGACTTTATTAAAACTAAAACTTAATAATAAAACAAAATATAATAAAATAAAAATTAATTAAAAATAAAAATAAAGAAAAACAAAAATAAAAATAAATATTAAAAATTTATGCCCTAACCTACCCCCTAAGCTAAAACATGCATGACCCCTTGTCACGTCCCCTACCATGGATCCAACTCAAGGAAGGGAACATGACTAAAATTTTGGGCTTTTACAAAAACCCAACCACATTCATTATGGACAAATTCATAGCAAATAAAATGCATATGTGCAGAAGCAGAGTAAGATAAACATACACAGTGAAAATTAAACTATGCTACTACACATCTAGCATACATTTATCAACATGATCATAACAGTCAATAATTAAAGACATTTCAGAATTAACACAAGAGAATACTTATCTTGATTGTGAGGTTGTCCCGAGAAACTAGCTATGCAGCTACAACATTCCACCCAGCCATATGCCAACTGTGTTCATCAATCTCTCAGCACAATTGCCACCCCTGAGTTGGGCATGATTTCTACAAGGAAAGGGAACACTCAAGCTCAAGCCCAACTCAAACCCCAACATTTTCTTCCACACACAGCAAGCACATATGTTGGCATAGCAAGACGTTTTTTTTAACTATGGGATTCACAAACAAGATGTTCATGAGTTTTCCCCAAATCATGGCCAATCAAAAAGAGATTTTAAGAGGGGAAAATGACCACAGAGAGAAAAACGTTTTTTTCATGGTTTTTCTCAAATCGTGGCACCACAAAAACGAATTGTGGGATGGAAAAATAACCACGGGGAAGAAAATTGAGTTTCCAGAAGGTATATGGGCATTCAGAAGGAAAAAACGACCTCCATGGACCCCCAAATCGTGACTCCCTTCCCCCCAGTCCTTCTAGAACACAAAAACGATCTCCCAGCTCGAGAAAATGGAGGAAAACTCAGGAAAAACGTGGGGGAAAACACCCAGCCAGCTCCCAACACGTGAGAGAGAAAAACTCATGCATGAAGAATGGATTGGGGAGCAAATTCGTTGCTCTTTTCTTGCCCAAGAATCCAAACACGAATTTCCAAAATGTTGGCTTGCCCATACACAAAAAATGGGACAGCCATACATCTCCATTTCCCCAAATAATAATTACTTCAACCAATTCTTGGGAGATGAATGATTGGGTACAAAAGTCAACATGGATAGTTGATGGTTCATGGGTTCTCTCATTGACACTTGTATTGACTTTATTGGTTCAAGGGTTTGAATATTTCCCTCCCTATTCCTTGTAAAAATCATGCTCCCATACTCTTGTTGCATTGCATAGCTAGTTGTGGGTATTTTTATTAAAATACATATTTACATGATATTTGTAATTTCTATTGTGCCTAGCTAGCACACAATCCACATGCATCAATTTTTAAATGTTGATACACAAATCGCTAAATCGATGGTAGGGCTTTAGCCTTGAGCTCCTCAACATGATTTTATAACAATATTACATTTTTACAATTTTAATGCAATGCGATCAAAATCGAAGTACTACACCCCTCTTACTACCCTACTTATAACATGTCCATGTGAAAATGTTTTAAAATCCCTTTTTAAAATCCCTTTTTAAAAAAACCATCCACGTGAAGGGGGACATTCATGCCATGGAGGAACCCCCTTGTCCCCCACTTCACAACATCATAGGACATAAAAATATTGAAATAGCCCAACGACCCCTCTTTAAAATATGCCACTCCCTTGTGAGTACGTTGACATGTTTTAAAGAGGGTTCGTGGGGCTATTTTAATTTTTTTGTAGCCTATGATGTTGTGAAGTGGGGAATAAGGGGGTGCCTTCATGGCATGAATGTCCCCCTTCACATGGATGTTTTCTTTTAAAGAGGATAACGTCTATCAATGTTCTATATCCACCAATAATATGAATGTAGGTGATAACTAGCAATCAAACCAATCAGCTCTCAAGTGATTGTACTATGTGGGTAGAAGAAGTTGCTTGGAAAATGTTATATTGCAAGCTTTAGGAAATTTAGGATAGCTGCAATCATGCAACTTGTTTGTGCCATCATGCCATTAGTTTTCAATTGTACTAGGCAACAATCGGGATGAATCTCCTTCATTAGTGGTGGATGGATAAAGCCGAAAAGTATTACCCTTCAACTTAGATATACAATCTTCCATCAAATACCAAGCTTCGATGTTCTCCATCCACCAATAATATGAATGTAGTAGTACTATAACCCCTAAAAAAATCCACTATGAAGTTTCCACACCAAATATTATACACACATTTGTAACTAATGTAAATATTTACATTAATATTTAATTGTCTCAAAATGCAACACTCACAAATCATGGATGTTTTCATGAAATATTAAAATAGATGTGATATAAAAAAAATATGGAATACTTTAAAGAGAAGGTGATAAAATGACAAGTTAGAAATGATGTTTCTCATATCCTATTCAATAAGGAGTTTTTAAATGGGTTGTTAGATAGTTCGGTGTGAGAGAGATTCTCTCCAGCTAGTTCTCCTAGTTTAGTGTGTGGTTGAGATATTCTCTTAACTAATTTATTATGTGACTCGGATAGTGTGTCTATCTTGAGCCTAATTTTGATGTATATATGTGTAGTGTTTCATTGGTTTAAAAGATAACTCAACACATTGTGTGGCTAAGATAGCGTGTTTATATTGAGCCTATGTTTGATGCATATATGTGTAGTGTTTCATTTATTTAATAGATAACTCAACATAGTTTTTCTTGTGTGATGAAAAACGTCTTCTCTCCCATTTTCTATCATGGTAGCAAAGTGGGACTACACTTTACTTCCACTAGTCAAAAAAGAAAAATTTATGACTAAAAATTGTATATAAATTACTAGTTTTGGTCACACAACTATTAGTAGTTTATTCCCAGACACTTATAACGTCACTAAATTTATGACCAAAAAAATTTATTCATTTATTGGTCGTTCTAATTCGTCAACTTGGTAGTATAAATCGTAATTTTATTAGTCATTGATTGTTGTTAACTTGTATTTTATTTAGTCGTTGTAGTCATTGATTGTCATTAACTAGTAGTTTAGGCTAGTCGTTGTAGTCATTGATTTCCATCACCTGGTAGTATATTTAATCATTTTAATCGTTCATCTCTATCAACTGGTAATATATTTAGTCATTTTATTCACTAATTTCTGTCAATTGGTGGTATGTTTAGTCATTTCAATCATTAATTGTCGTCAACCGATAGTATATTTAATTGTTTGTATTCACTCATTTTCGTGAATTGGTAGTATATTTAGAAAATTATTGCAATAACATTTATTAATTTATGGTAGGGCGTGGAGGAATCGAACCACCAACCTCCTTCTTGTAAGGAAAGTTCTCTTCAATTGAGCTATCACCATTTAAGAATTGGGGAGAGGAGAAATATTAACACCCATATTTCATCATTTGTAATTCTATTGCAATTAGTCTAAAAGACACCATTTGAGCCAAGAGCAACGCCCATACTTCCTTGGATTTGGCCTAAGTTGGCATTCATACCTTCATAGGAAAGTTTCACTAAGGGTTTTGAGCATTGAGGTGTTATTACTAATAGCTACTTTGCTCTTTCTTTTGCCATTTCTGGTATAGCATTTGCTATCAAATCTATTGCTAAAAAATTGCTTCAATTGTAGTTCTTAGTGTTCAAATTGTTGTTGTTGGTTTTTACAATTATTACTGTTGTTTTATTTTTTTTGTTTGCTTTGTTAGTACCTATTGGTTCTCACATTTTCAAAAAAAAAGGAGAATCAAATTGTTTAATTGATTTACACTTTTGATACTTGTTATCACTTCAACAGTTGCAGTAGTAGTTCCATTTTAGGCAAAGCAACATTGAAGTATCATTTCCTTTTAAAGTATATTATTGGAAACAAAAAATAGAAGTGTGATGCATGATGCCTAGCACTATTTCTTTGACAATTATAAAACAGCCATAATACCTTCGGTGGTTTGCTATGAATAGCTTCCACAAAAACTTCACATGACTTGTAATAAACAATGCCATCCCAGGATACATATATTGATGAGAAACGCAAATGAAACAATTTTATGAGAAAGTGCAACTAAAAAATAGCAAAAAATGCTTCGTGTTAGTCAACTTTTCAAGAAAAAATGATGACAAAAACTGTTAAAAACTTTGTTTTTATGTGGGAGTAGGTGAATGTGTTTCAGACTTCATGGAGCATGGGTAAGAACCCTTCATGTATATGTTTTCATTTGGTAGGGAACTACTTGTCAATGCTTCCAATGGATCCAAAACTTGGTAAATTTCTTATTTTTGGAGTTGTTTTCCACTGCTTAGATCCTATATTTGTTATTATACCAAGATTTACTGTTAGGGATCATTTCTTGCTACGTCATGATAAAATGGATGTAAGTTGAGGGGGAAACACATAAGATGTTGTTCCCTCATGTACCTTCTAAATTAAGGTCCTAGTTATGACTATTACAAACATAGTTTATATAATACCACTACTAATAGCAATGGATGATGGTGTAATCTGATGGAAAGAATACTAAGGAACCAATTAGGATATACTAATGTAAGCAAGAAGAGGATCATATAGTTTCATAGATTTATAAGGAACCTTCTATTTTTCTTGGTAATATCGAATGGTAGTCAACATGCATTTTTTGGTCAAAAGCTTGATCAAGGCAGAAAGAGAAAGAAACATGACTCATTTTTAGCTATAAATAGATACATTCGGTTATGTCCCCTATTCTACATCAAAAGTGAGCATTTTTATGCTATGTTACTTGAAACAGGAAACATGAATGGAACAAGAAAAGAGTCTAGATGGTTTCTTCTCTAGCTCCCTTCCCCCTATTGCATATATTGTGCATACATGATTGTTTGATCATGTACTAATGTAGTGTCAAGATGGGAATGACAAATTCACAAAAAGCATGCCCTTAACCTTTTTATTTATTCACCCTAATTCTCTCTCTCTTTAATCATCTTTGAACTCTTATTTCTTCCATATTTTTGGGCTCTTTTTTGCAATTTTTTCTTTAAACAAACATGAAATCTAAGAAAAGGATTTACTCAAAAAAGGAACCACAAAAGAAAGTATAAGGAAAAATAAGAAAATTTTCCTCAACACCACTAACAAGTTGGAATGCATCCAACACCACATAAAAAGTAAGATGCTCAAATAGTGGAAAGTAGATGAAGCAAAAAATAAGTCGATATCAATTCTGACCCATGCACAAAACAAACTTTGTAAGGCTTACATGACAACAAAAGAAACACAATAATCATTCATAGAAAAAGGAATAAAATCACTTCAGCCTCTTGGAGGTAAATGGAATGCTTGTTGGTTTTTATTTGTTCTATTTTGTTTAAATCATGATAAAGATAATTTAGAATTCCAATATAACATTTTAAAGTAAATTGCAACAACTATCTACACCACTACATATCTAAAGGCACTCACCCCAAATAAACATGAAAAATTATCAACAAGCTAAACAATATAAAAAATAACCTTCATTCGATATAGTCATTCGTTAAAAAAATTAAACATGGCAACTTACATTCAAACTTAAGACAACCAAGTCTATGAAGTTGTGCCAGAAGATGAAAAAGAAGCCTTACCAACAATCTGACACCACAAAACACTCTTATTTTTGTTAGTATATACTTTGTAATAAACTCGCCTACATAGCTTGGTCCATAAGGAGCCCTCTGTTTTGCTTGGTAATACAGTAGTAGTCAACATCCTTTTTTTAATTAAATTCCTTACCAAGGAAACATCAAGAAGAAACATGAACATATTTTAGCTAAAAACATCTTCTTCCAACTATTCCCCCTCCCCTATTCTACATTAGAAAGAAGGGACATTTTTCTGCATGTTACCAAAAGTTACAGGAAACGATAAGGGAATGAAAAAAAATTCTAAAAGGTTTTTTTAATCCACCCTGTTATCTCTAAAGTTGAACCTGATTGCTAGGTCAAGCTTAGAGAAATCTTCCTCAGTAAACACAGTTTAATTGAAAAAAAGGACTTTGTAGATTTAGGTGGTAGGAAGACCAACACTACAGAAATCAAGCTAATACTGAACAGTAGTATATATATCACAGTCAAGACTAATAAGACCAAGCTACGAATATGACTTTTTGAAAGACATGAACCATGCTCCTCTGCATTAAGCACTTTAAAGATAACTTCACATTTAACAGTGAGAATCTAGCAATGAAATTGAGACCATGTACCAGACAAAATCACAAAAACATGAAGTTCAATTATTACAGCAGAAAACAATCTCATATGAACATAGTCATCATTACAAAGCAGCTTATTATATCAGCACAAGATGAAATACCCTTGCCACTCCAGTATCAAAATTTTCAAACCCCTGCCTCAGCCCTCTCGGCTGGAACTCTCTCCTGCCCAATACCTTCTACCCAATATATAACATTACATTCCTTCTATATAATTACATCAAATGAACTAATACTAATTCGAATAAACAAAAACTATCTAAAAATAGAAAAACAATCTAAAACTAATTGCCAGAAATCTGGAATGTTGAAAATCCTCTGCCATTTGTGATTTGGTTGCCTAACAATATGGAACAGACTGTTGGGAATGCTGAATCAATGCTTCAAATCAGGAATAAGTTCTTGACCCAATTTTCAGAGAACTCCACAACTGGCACAATCTGGGTGAGAAGCTGATATCGTGATCTGCATAGAATGAGTATTAAAGGCAGAAAATGGTAGATTATTTGATATGACTGTTGGATTTAGAGACGTCTAACTACAATAATTAAGTTGGACATACGTGCATTATGATTATGATATCAAATACTGTCGAAAGATTACATTTATGTAATGATTAAAACATGCCAAACAATGTGATTAATTAAGTCATGGCATTATACGTATTTAAATAAGGATTTGGATACAAATACATATAGAATAATGTTAATCAATTATAATTGTTAATGGACCGATTATAGTTGATTAAAATAATAGCAGTAAATTGAGCTAAATAAGGAAATCAGAATTTATTCTGATTTATTTCAGTTTTTTCTGAAGTTTCCCGATTTGAAGTTTTTTTGTAAAATCGGAAACTCCAGATTTCTTTTGGACTTGTTTCCAAAGTATTAGCTAAATTTCAGCAGCCCCAGGATTAGAATCTTTTTCTTTGGCACTGCTATAAAAGGGCTGAGTCTCCAAGGCTTGCAATCATCCAGAAAAATTGTCTGCTCCATTGAAGACAGGATACTCTCCAGAGAAAAGGATTGCAAGTTCTTGGAAGGATTCGAGAGCCAACAACTCAAGTCAAGACCAGAAGCTGTCCGCGACCTTCGAAGATGGAAAGTAAGTTCCGCTGTGCATTAAACTTAATTTCTAAGTTCCGCTGTGCATTAAGTTTAATTTCTTGCATAGGAGTAGATCTTGGTTAGGGTTTAAAGTAATTAGTAAAACCCAACAATTGGTATCAGAGCCTCCCTTATGTAAGAATTGTTGCGTGTGATCCCCTGAGTATGAGATGCGTTTTCTATGAATTGCTTAGATCCTGGCGATGACTCCCATCTCATCGATATCCCCAATTCGTTTTTGTGTTGATTTCATACCTTAGCATCGATTCTAAAATGTCTGAGCATGTCAAAAATTCGATGGTATTCAAACTTCTGGTTTCGTCTTCAACACATCGATGGCATCCAATTCGTTTTCAGAAAATTCCACTATGGATCACTCCATCCCTGTACCAGTACTTTTAGTTTTAATGGATCTCTGAGTCGTTGACACTTTTGATAATCCCCATTTTAACATTCTGTTGATGAGGTTAAATGAGATTCATTCCATAATTTGTACCCAGTAACTTAACAGAAGATTTAAGATCTAAATATCATTTTGATTTTCGATTTGTTGAAATCTATTTTGGGTTAATATTTCCGTTGTTTTAGCTCGGCGATTTGAGGAAGTTTTCTGAGATCTGTACATTCCTTCTCTCTGCGTGTTTTGGGGAAGCTCTATATGTTCCCATTGAGCTGAAAAACGTTTTTTACATGCTCTGCATTCTTCCCTCTGTATTTGGAATCTCAATATTTAAAATGTTTATGCCAAACGATCTGAGCTTGAGATTCATCCTTTGCGCTATCACACAAAGATCTCAGGAAATTGTTATTCCAAACCCCAGTATTTAAATTCTTTATGCCAAAATGTGAATCAGAATTTATGATTGTGATTCTTAAATTTTCTGTGTATATCATTTCTGAAGTTTGCGGCATAAAAGACATTATTTCTCAGTTTTTTTTTTAATACTCTGTGGATCCATCCAAGTATAGCGTATCGGCCTTACGGTGAAGGTCATTCCAGATCCACACCATAATTTTTAACTAAGTTTTCAAACTACTCTGTGTTTTGTGATGAAGGCAACTTCAAGAATCGTATCACGATTTTCATTGGGATTCTAGAAATTCTTTCTTTCTGCTTGTTTCATTGGGAATTATACCTTTAAAATTTTATCCTGTCGACACCTGTATGTTCCCATTTGAAAATAGTTATGAGTGTTCAACTCTACCAACGCCCTGTGCGTTTTCATTTTGAAAATTAATCATTCGTCTCTATTTATTCCTTGACTATATTAGTTAGAGGAAGAGTTATTAAAGTACAAGTTATATATGACGTTGCTTATGTATTTCATAGAGAAACTTTTTTTATATACAAAATGCATTTAGTTATATGAAGGGAATAAATCTGGAATTGTATTAAATATTTTTATTATCTCCGTTTTATCATCAAACAAACGTAGGCCATATTCCCTGTTTGAAAATGGATCGTTTGATTCTAATTTAAACTCTATGTTTTAAAGTTTTCAAATTGAGAAAGCGTTTAAAGGACATGCTTCAGTATTCATTTCGATTTCTTGAAATAAACACTTCCAGATTTCAATAGGATAGCTGGGTTTACTGAATTACTTTCCATAGCTCAAAGAGCTCAATGGCAGATTCGTTATTTAGCTATTTCAGCCCTCTCAGACTGTGAATTTGTGCAGACGGCCATTGGTAAAAGCATATTAACTTTCTGCATGCTTCAAAGTTCAAGTAATTGCTCAGGATTGAGTACATACATATAATTTTTGGTTTTTTCGCAGAACAAAATTTTGTTATGGTTTATTATTATTTTTCGAAATACTTGTGACGCAAGTTTGTTACAATGTGATATTTTCTTTTAGAGATGTTAATATTTTACTTGAACAAGCACATATTATCAACTGTTAAGTTAACAAATAAGGGTGATGATTTTAGAATCTAACTAAAGGCATTTTATGTATACATGTGTTGTTTTCGCATGAGTCAAGCATTGATGTTCGCAAAACGAACCGCTCTGTGTAAGACGATTGCAAGGATGACTCATGACAAGCTCAATGGACGTAGGTGTTAGCTTTCCCAAAGGAGGGTTGGCACCTGCTAAGTTGTTTGGTGCATAAGGGTGATGTATAACAAATAAGTTGCAACACACATATGCTGGCAATGTCTAGAAAAGCATTTGGGGCTTGGTGCACCAGGTCCGTTAGTGACCTGCCTTCCCCACTTGACTGGCTTGGTAGTTAGCAAATGGATATGTCAATCTGGCCCAAAGGCGGAAAAGACAATAAGGTAATGATTGCGCCCAAAGGTGTTTTTTCATTATTGAGTGGTGTTTTGGCTAAAAGATTCAATGGAGCACATAATTTAATTTAGGCCTTTAGATGGATTTTAGAATTATGATTAAAGATCAAATCGTGCATAATATCTAATTTTTTCTTTTGTTCTTCAATTTTTCAGATCTAAACATAATGTCAAATCTAAGTCAAATTAAGCCCCTCATGGGGAACAATTTCAAACAATGGGAAGAAAAGCTGAAATTAGTCTTAGGGATCATGCAATTGGACACTGCACTGAGATTTGATCGCCCCAAGCCCAATAAAGAGGGTGAAGAAACTCCCCAAGAGAAGGCTGATATTGATAGATGGGAGCATTCAAATCGCATGTGCATAATGGTGATGAAGCAAACGATCCATGAGACTTTTCGGGGCATAATACCTGATATAGAGACCGGCGCTATTAAATACCTTAAGGCCCTTGAAGAGAAATTCACAAAGAGTAAAAAGACTGAAGTTAGTACACTCTTTGTGAAGTTGGCAACAATAAAATACAAGGGAAAAGAAGGGGTTAGAGAGCATGTTATTGAGATGACAAGACTGCAACGTGCCTTGAAAGGGCATAATTATGACATCTCTGATGAAGTCCTCATTGAGTTCATTTTTCTGTCTCTCCCGTCCAACTTTAGTCAATTCAAGATGACTTATAATTGTCAAAAAGGGACATGGACACTACCTGAGTTTGAGGCTCAGTTGGTACAGGAGGAAGAGAGACAGAAAATGACTAAGGGGGAAAGTGCTCATGTAGTAACATCTAATCATAAGGGTAAAGGAAAGAAGCGCAAGTTTGCTGCCAAGGTAGCTGCAAATAATGCCGCGCAGAAAAGCAAGAAAGAAGATACTTCTGCGAAAGCAGAAGAAAGGAACTGTTTTTTCTGCAAAGCGTCAGGACATACAAAGAAATTCTGCACTAACTATCATGCATGGTTGGCAAAGAAAGGTATGTCTCTTGCTTTAGTTTGTTCTGAAGTTAATTTAAGTTTTGTATCTAGATATACTTGATGGATAGATTCAGGTGCAACGACTAACATCAGTATGTCGATGCAGGGTTGCCTAAGCCATCGCAAGCCAAATGAGGCAGAGCGCTACGTTTACGTAGGAAATGGCAACAAAGTAGAAGTGAAAAGCATAGGAAAATTTAGATTATTATGTAAGACAGGATTTTATTTAAGTTTTGATGCTTTATTGGTTCCATCTTTCAGAAGGAACCTAATTTCTATATCTTATTTGGACAAAAATGGTTATGTATGTTCATTTGGTAATGGAAAATTCAGTTTGTGTCAAAATTCTAAGCTTCTTGCTTCTGGTATCCTGTATTCTTATGATAATCTTTATTTTCTAGATATAGACACTTCACATTCAGAGGCACTGCATGTAGATAATAGAAAACGTAAATTAACTTGCGAGAAATCTCCAACATTATGGCACAAGCGATTAGGACATATCTCTATGAAAAGGATAGAACGTCTTGTGTCTAATGATATTCTCCAACCTTTAGATTTTACAAACTTAAGTGATTGTGTGAATTGTATAAAGGGAAAACAAACTAATAAACGTAAGTATGATGCAAAAAGATGTAATGATGTCTTAGAATTGATTCATACGGATATCTGTGGTCCTTTTCCAAAAGCTACAAGAAATGGTCACCGTTACTTTATCACATTCATAGATGATTATTCAAGATATGGTCATATTTACCTAATAAAAGAAAAGGCAGAAGCATTAGACGTGTTCATAAAGTTCAAAACGGAAGTTGAGTTACAACTTAACAAACGTATAAAGTCCATTCGTTCTGATCGTGGTGGTGAATACTACGGTCGTTATGATGGATCAGGAGAACAATGTCAAGGTCCCTTTGCAAAATACTTAGAGGAATGCGGAATTGTGCCTCAGTATACGTTGCCAGGTTCGCTTGCAATGAATGGTGTTGCTGAACGGCGAAATCGCACCCTTAAAGACATGGTGAGAAGTATGATTGCTCGTACAACTCTACCTGAGAATTTGTGGGGAGAAGCCTTAAAGACTGCAGCATACATACTTAATAGAGTGCCTACTAAAGCAGCTAACAAGACCCCTTACGAGTTATGGGTTGGGCGCAAGCCTAGCTTGAATCATTTGAGAGTTTGGGGATGTCCATGTGAAGCTAGGCCTTATAAGCCAAATGAAAAGAAACTGGACGAAAGGACCATTAGTTGTTACTTTATAGGCTATTCTGAACGATCTAGGGGATACAAATTCTATAATCCAACAGAACATACAGTTTTCGAGTCAGGAAGTGCGAAATTTTTTGAGGATAATGAGTTTGTGGGGGGAGATATGACAAAAGATAGTATTTTTGAAGAAGAAGAGACGAATGCGAATGAGACTATGGACCAAAGTCCTGGTTTTGTTCAAATTTCGATTGCATTTAGAAATGAGACTATGGACCAAAGTCCTAGTTTTGTTCAAATTCCGATTGCGTTTAGAAATACATCTTCTGACAATATGCAAACTTCATCATCACAAATAACTCAGTTAGAAACTCAACATGGAATAGAGAACACAAATGGACCTGAACCCAACCCAAACCCTGACATTGACATGACAAATGTTGATGGCCTAGGGCCTGTGGGAGATTTAGAAATTGATAATGATGTTCCTCCTCCTGTTGAAAATCAAGTTGTAAATGAACCTCAAGAAAATCTAGTACCTGTGCCAATTAGGAGATCTACTAGAGAGAAAAGATCTACACAATCTAAGGATTATGCATATCTTCAAGAACATGAGTTTGACATTGTCATGTTTGAAAATGATCCTGTTAATATCAAACAAGCTATGGAAAGCTCTAACTCTCAAAAGTGGATTAATGCCATGAATGAAGAGATGAAATCTATGTATGACAATGACGTTTGGGATATCGTTCCGTTGCCTAAAGACAAGAAACCCGTTGGTTGCAAATGGATATTTAAGACTAAGCGGGATTCTAAAGGCAATGTTGAAAAATACAAGGCACGTCTTGTTGCGAAAGGTTTCACACAGAAAGAAGGCATTGATTATAAAGAGACTTTCTCTCCAGTTTCATCGAAAGACTCTTTAAGGATTATATTGGCGCTTGTAGCACATTATGATTTAGAACTTCATCAGATGGATGTAAAGACGGCGTTTCTCAATGGTGACATTGATGAAACGATCTATATGAAGCAGCCAGAGAACTTTGTATCAGGTGATGCAGGGTCTATGGTTTGCAGACTTAAGAAATCTATCTATGGGCTAAAACAAGCATCTCGACAATGGTATCAAAAATTTCACAAAATTGTTAGCTCATTTGGTTTTGAGTCTAACATAGTAGACGAATACATATACCTTAAGTTCTGTGGGAGTAAAATTATTTTCTTGGTTTTATATGTAGATGACATATTGCTTGCCAGTAACGATAAGGACATGTTGCATCAAACTAAGAATTTTTTATTTAAGAACTTTGAAATGAAAGATCTTGGTGATGCATCATTTGTTCTAGGGATTGAAATACTTAGAGATAGATCTCAAGGTATTCTAAGGTTATCCCAGAGGAACTATATCGATAAGATTCTAACAAGATTTGGCATGGAAAACAGCAAACCAGGAGATACCCCTGTATCAAAAGGAGATAAGTTTAGTCTAAAACAATGTCCCCAAACTGACTTAGATAAAAACATCATGAAAGATATTCCCTATGCCTCAGCCGTGGGTAGCATCATGTATGCACAAGTATGCACGCATCCAGATATTGCGTTCATCACTGGAATGCTAGGGAGATATTTGAGTAACCCAGGTATGGAACACTGGAAGGCAGCCAAGCGAGTGTTGAGATATCTAAAGAGAACAAGGGACTTTATGCTCACGTATCGGAGATCGGAACAGCTCGAGGTCATTGGATATACTGATTCTGATTTTGGAGGATGTGTCGACAGCATGAAGTCAACATCAGGATACATCTTTATGATGGCAGGCAGTGCCGTGTCATGGAAGAGCGCTAAACAGTCATTGGTGGCCTCCTCCACTATGGCAACTGAATTTGTTGCATGCTATGAAGCATCTAATCATGGCGTATGGCTGAAGAACTTCGTCACAAGTCTGAAAATTGTGGATTCTATTCAGAAACCACTCAAATTATTATGTGACAACAATTTAGCAGTGTTATACGCAACCAACAACCGAAGTTCGTCAAAGTCAAAGTACATCGATATTAAGTTTTTGGTTGTAAAAGAGAGAGTGCAGAATAATGAATTATGTATAGAACACATAGGTACAGACTCCATGATTGCTGATCCTCTTACTAAAGGATTACCACCCAAGAAGTTTCACGAACATGTTGCCCGTATGGGTGTAATTTCTATTTAGGATAGTTAGAAAATGTGGGAGTCTGAATATGTTTTAAGTTTTGTTTTGATGTTCTATGAAATGCAATTGTAAACATTTTTGATGATATATACAAGTTGCATTCAGTTTCGGTTTCATTATTTCTTTCTTTAAAGTTTAATTTTTGACCTCATACAGTAAAGTAAAGGTGACTCAATTAGAAATAGGCACGTATAATCACACTTGCATGTAATTTCTAAACTATATGTCCAAATCAGATTCATGTCATTCAGTTATGTTGGCAGCGTGATTTATGTCGGTTTAGTTGCGAATAAATGTGACAAGTGTTGCTTAAGTCCTTTGTTAGCATAATTGATGGACGGAATTGTTTAAGAAATACGATAAGAAAGACAGAAAAGTTGCATGCAATAAAGTTAAGGATATATAATCAAAAGGTTGCACTTGTCCATGTGGGAGATTGTTGGATTTAGAGACGTCTAACTACAATAATTAAGTTGGACATACGTGCATTATGATTATGATATCAAATACTGTCGAAAGATTACATTTATGTAATGATTAAAACATGCCAAACAATGTGATTAATTAAGTCATGGCATTATATGTATTTAAATAAGGATTTGGATACAAATACATATAGAATAATGTTAATCAATTATAATTGTTAATGGACCGATTATTGTTGATTAAAATAATAGCAGTAAATTGAGCTAAATAAGGAAATCAGAATTTATTCTGATTTATTTCAGTTTTTTCTGAAGTTTCCCGATTTGAAGTTTTTTTGTAAAATCGGAAACTCCAGATTTCTTTTGGACTTGTTTCCAAAGTATTAGCTAAATTTCAGCAGCCCCAGGATTAGAATCTTTTTCTTTGGCACTGCTATAAAAGGGCTGAGTCTCCAAGGCTTGCAATCATCCAGAAAAATTGTCTGCTCCATTGAAGACAGGATACTCTCCAGAGAAAAGGATTGCAAGTTCTTGGAAGGATTCGAGAGCCAACAACTCAAGTCAAGACCAGAAGCTGTCCGCGACCTTCGAAGATGGAAAGTAAGTTCCGCTGTGCATTAAACTTAATTTCTAAGTTCCGCTGTGCATTAAGTTTAATTTCTTGCGTAGGAGTAGATCTTGGTTAAGGTTTAAAGTAATTAGTAAAACCCAACAATGACTGGAACAATTTCAGTGACAGCAGTAGAACTTTGACCCTGCTGCCATATAAATACCCTGAAGAAGCTGTGTTGGTTCGATAGGCACCGAAACTTCACCAACTGCAAATGTATGATGTAGACGTTGTAACTCTGATATATTCATGACATCACATTGCTGACTTTTTATCTATATCCAATGATGAAGACGTTGTATTTGGACTCTCCATTCCAGTTTGCAGAAGCTCGAGTGACTGAACTGATGAAAGGCTTGTTCTTGGTTCCAAATTTATCTCAGAAAAGGAGTGTAAATGCGTTCTCTCCAATGTTATAGCTTTTAACACATTATCGTGGAAGTCTCGAATAGACCTGTACTTTACATTTGCAACATTACCAAAACCCGATTTCACCAAGTTTACATCCTCTGCGTCCTCTGAAGGCTTTGGGCAGAGTATTTGACATTTGCAATTTGTTGTTTAGCTGGCATTAAAGTAATGAAAGCATCTCTTTCGGTGCTCTGGTGTAAGTTTGGCAATTGAGAGTCTTTTTCTTCCTCCATTCGTAACCAGGAATGCATAAAGATTTCCATCAATCTCCAGTATCTCCAATATTTACAACACAAACTGAAATGGTTCTGAGTTTTATCCCTTGACACCTGTGCTCATTCTCTGAGTATCTGGCAATGAAAATCATTCAACTTAACATGGCCACCATGAGCTGTAATGTTTCATGCAGCATAGTATGATGATCGGCTTCTGCAGAGTCCCCTTCTTTCGTGGCTAGGATTTGATGCTTGGTGTTATATGTAATTGCTAACCCTTATGTTGAATTGATGGCAGGTATCCGAAGACTTGGAAATTGGCCACAACAACAAAACTCAAAGTTCAGGATCCGAAATTTTATGGGATAAATCTGGAGATAACACACCCCCTACCCCCACCTCACAAATACTATCCATATAATTGATTAGAAATGTACTAATGTAGTACTGTCAAGATGGGAGTGAAAACTAGAACAAGAATGAGGAACGGATCTGCTAATCAGGTTTCTGGTAACATAAATCTTTTTCCAGATTTATCATTTTTTTAAATATAATTGAAACATTTTTCATACATGGATGTGGGAAAATAAGAAAAATATTTCACATTGGATTCTGCAAAGCAATTATGTTAAACTAAGTCACATTGAATTGGACCGCAACACATACTCACTCTATCTGAAAGTATTTAAGACAATTTACTAGTAGATAAAGGGTATGTACCAAGATGACCTAACTTGAACTAAAGTTGACTCGATGACTAGTATTTATGCTTTTCATAATGTAGTCAATGGCCTACTTATAAGATTTTGCATCATGTTATGTGTTTGGATGTCTTCATTTACTTAAATATGAAAACATGTACCTCAATTATTCTCCATATGTGTCTTATGTTGAACAATGTAAAATTGCCAGCAACTAAAATCTGTTAAACAAATTTAACTACTCCTTATGCTTCTTTTTTTAGACATTGTAATGTTTATTTTATTCAAAGACAATAAGGACTATCGCCACTTACAACATTCAATGCTAAAGGGGGCATGTGCTTCTCTTTGTTGATTTTTCTAAATTTAAATAAAAATGTAACCTTTAGCCTTTCCCAGGCATGTGTTGGTTATTTAATTAAATGAGATTCACCATTGAAAAGTCATCATTCTATGTGTCATTGGAAATTCTAGCACACTCTATTCTTTTTATTATTGTCTCAAACCTTTCAAAGTGTTGCAACATTTGTAATGAGAGATTCCAAAATGGCTCTATCTTTACCCAACTCAATTAAATGAAGATAATAAAATATTATGATCTTGCTAATCCATCTTTGATCGCATCTATTTCACCTATTTACATCAAATCAATCAAAATAAATAAAACCGTAACAAGACATCGTATAAAACAAAGATGCAAAATCTCCTTCTACAATAGATTACCCAAGATGTTGGTGCTTTGTAATTTGTGAGGGAAATGGAGATGATTTATGGAGGACTGTCCTAGGTCTAAACTTGACTCTTTATCCTTCAGGCTGCCCAGTGCCACCCTCTATAGAAAAATGAACAAGGAGGGGAGAAGGTAAACAATGTATCCTTTCCTTTCCCCCCGATTGAGAGTTTGTTGCCTCACTTTTCTTTTTACCTTAATATATATACATTTTCTCCAAAACCTCACTACAACCTTCTCCCAAACCCTCAATTAACTTATTTTCCAAACTATCACTAGACTTTTTTTAAACCCTCAATAAATTTTATTCCACTTAATTTTCATGGCTTTATTTCCAAGCCATAAATGTAATTTATTGACTTTGAGGGACTCCACTAGAACTTCCATTGGCCAAAACTACAATAGCAAGCTAATAAGATAATTCTTGGAATTGAGGTGTCTCCTTTAATTTAAAACAAGTGTGAATCTAGTCGAGTGTTGGGCCCTTTGAATTGGCTACAACCAATCTCGATGAAGAGAAAACAACATTCTGCTCAACATTTTCTTGCAATACTTTCTTGGAAATTAAAATGTGATTTTTTTTTCTCCCATGAATTGAATCTAGATATCCATTTACCCTCACATCAAACTACAAAATCCAAGAACATAAGCCATATTTTAGTATTAAATCCTCCATAATCACAATGACCATGATAAATGAAATGTAAAGTGTTTTAACCATAATACCTTTAATTTGTCCAAAAATGTTGATGTCTGTGGCCTTTCTTTATTGTTCCAATGAGCTCCAAGGAATGGTCTACCACAGTAGCTTTGCCACGATCGACTTCAGCCGTGTCGATTTAAAGTAGCTTGAAACATGGTGGTAAATTGCAGCGAGAGGCTAACAATAGTAGAATTCATATTAGTGCTCAAATTTTGAAAAAAGGTCTCCAACTTAACAACAGACATGATTCTTAAGACATACATACCACTTAAGACTACAACCACTATTAGAAGCTAAAAGAGGGGATTTGAGCTTGAAATGTCTTTAAAATAACAAGTAGTAATAGTAAGCCCAAAAGCTCGTATGTGGTAATAGAAGATACACATATTTTCATTTTTTTTATTACAGAGAGACCACACAAGCTCAATATCAAATTTCCTAAGGTCAACTTCTTGAACTCCATTTAGAAAAGGAGGAGGGTAGATATATCGAAAAAGGATTCAAGAATCCATTGAAGGTAGAACAATTCTCTTCACTGTGATACATTTCAGATCGAAGTGCGTAGGCTAAGCTCCTTGAGGTGAGATAACTCTCCTTACAGACATAATGAAAAAAAGGAATAGGAAACTTGTGAAGTGTGGAGGTACAGGTCCAGCTGATAATCAAGATTATGACTATGAAATCAATATATTTATAAGAGAAGGAAAACATGTGTTCAATTGTTTTCTCTCCAACGTTTATAGTCTTTAATGGAAGGCCCATCCTTAGGGATAAACCGGTAAACAAGATTGTTTGAGGATGCAGACCCATCCTCAGGGAGCAACCAGAAAATCAATATATGTTAAAACCCAAAAAAAATATTAAATGAGGTACCTAGAATACATATCTCCATATTGGACCCTCTTTTCCTCTTCATTGTGATTGCCTCTTTCGGTTGCAGTTGCATCCTTCTTCACTTGAATATGAACCCTGCTAACCCATTGTTGTCGATTTCTATGAGCAAAGTGTTGTTGAAGTCTTATTGGGAAAAAGTGAGCACCTTTCCTGAAGTTGAAGTTGGTCTATGCCGAGGCCAACCATTAACCACTAACCCCCTAACCAGCTGCCATAGTTCTTGGGCCCTCATAACCAGTGGTTTCTATAACTTGGAATCATTGATATGGTTTAAGTTAGATCAAGATATGGTTATTATCGGTGCCATTGTCCCAAAAACACACTAGATCTCAATTGGCAACCTCCTCTTGGTATTGGATATGGGTCAGTATCACTAATATTTGGATAAAAAATATTTGCTTCACAGGCCAATATCTACCTCACCGGCATTACAACCCTAAAAATAAATAGATCGAATAGTTATAACCAAATTAAAAGTTGGAATAGCACAAGAATCTAGATTTGTAGATCTAATCGAATCGTGCATTGGATCATCTATAGATGGAGGAGCGTTTATTCTATCAAAACAGAGAAAGGACCTTATTACCAAATGATAGAAATAGATTATCCCTCACCTATGAGGTGCTCTCCCCATAACAATGGCATTGGTATCTTTCATAATAGGGGGGTTGAGAATATATAATGGATCCCTGCAAGGGAAAATCCTAGATCACTCAACCGATGAATGGTAGGAAAGTTTTGTCAAAGGAAAGAGAACAACCAATAGAGGCATTCACCCCTTCCATGAAACTAGAAGTTAAATAATGTTATGGCATAATCTGGATCAAGCACCATGAACAATCCAAAGTTCAAGAAAATGTAGCAAATGGGAATAAAGAAATGAAATGAAATGTGGAAAAAAGGATCATGTGGGGTAAATACCTTGTTGAACTTGGTATTGAGAGTTCACTTAACCTATTCATCAACTCGAAGGAGGTTGAAGAAATCCTTATGGGATGACTCCAAAATTAGTCAATGGATGCATTCATCCCTATCTCACATTCTATGGAATATGCAATCATCCAAATCTCATTCTATCACTAGGGTATTCACCGAGATTGTTGTTTATCACTGAACTTTTGATCTCCTACTCTACACATAAAAAAAATATGTTAAAAATTCCCCTCAATCTAACTCAATTTTCTTCTCCCTACCAAATTTTCGTTGGCACAAAAATTAAAACTCCTCAAAATTCAAATGAATTACTTTTATTATGTTTTGTTTAGTATTACACACACACAAAAAAAACTATATTATATTATAACTTATATATATATGTGTGTGTGTATGTGTGTGTGTGTGTGTTTAATTTAATATATACTTATATATTAACTATTACATATTTTTATCCCCGTGATGTGTGATCATCAAAGAGACAAGGGTGGTGGATAATATTGCAGTAGCCCATGACATCAGATAAGTCATGTGGCCCTTTTTAGTCGTTTTAAGTTGTGTCACTTATTATTTAGTCATATTTGTTTATCCCATGACTAAATTAGTCATTTTTAATTGTGTTTCTCAAATTTAGTAGTATTTAGCTTTAAGACATTATCATGGCTAACGTTTTTAGTCACATAGTCATTAATTTTCCAAATTCTACTAGTGTCCCTCACAAGAGGGAGTAGGGAAATGTAGCTTGTGAGATTCCATATGTTGTAGGAGTAGTTTTATGTAGGTAGGAGAGTAGATTGTTTTTTATTTTGAGTGTTGCTATGATTTTGTGCATTCTTGGTTTGTCCATGGGAGTATATTGTTTTTCCATGAGATATATTTGGTAAGAATTTGCATAATACCACTGCCATCATCGATCTATGCCGAGAGAGAGTTAATATACTAGTGCATTGGTGTTTATTCTTGACATCGATTTCAATGGGTGTATGAGAAATTTGCAGTAAATTGATCCACCGATTTAAAGC
The DNA here is from genome assembly GCA_027924585.1 of Larix kaempferi. NCBI lineage: Eukaryota > Viridiplantae > Streptophyta > Pinopsida > Pinales > Pinaceae > Larix > Larix kaempferi. The sequence goes on along the minus strand of BSBM01000289.1, from coordinate 8,379,894 downwards.
AATGATTAGTGCATGAGAACCCCCTAGTAAATTTGATGAATATGCATGCATTTGGTGATCACAAATTTCTTTTGATGCTTTTTTTTGGGGCTCAAGCTTGTAGTGGAAGAGTGTTGTTGTGGGAGGCATAAAGTGTAGTGCCACTGTTGATATTTGGAGGTCACGACTGTTAGTATAATTAATACTCCATCCTTATCCTACTTAACATTATTTTATTTTTCCTAGTAGTTGATGATGTCATTTTCCCCCTAGTGGTGTGAAGATGTTATCTAGGAACCATTAGCCACCTAATGCGCACTGTATGCATCATTTTAGGACCACCAGATTCAGTTCCCTACATTTTAGGAGCCACCTCAATGATCTGGTTCAGTCCACCTGAGTTAGCTGACTCTTGTGGGGGGTTTGTGCTCTGATTTCCATTGTTTGTGATCTCATGCGCCTTTTTCTGAGTGATTTGCATGACAAACTCACTAATGCACCCTCCTTGGTCAGTTAACTGGATGTGTCTTCAATTAACTGATTTTTGGTTCAGTTGAGTTGAGTTTGGGTCTTCCGGAGCACTCCAGTGGTGACAATTCCTATGCTAGACAGACTAAGACTCGAATTCTCCTAGGATATTCGAATTCTCTCCATTGTAACATATTTGTGGACTATATTGATTAATGGATAATGTTACACATTTTTGCTTCCATTTGAGTTCCAATGCATGATTAATTTTACTGCTCTTTTCTCTACAATTTTCACTGTAATTCACCTTTTCTGCTCATTCTTTCACTGTGAGGTATTCTCAGCTCTATGATCTACTGTTACTTAGAATTTCATATGGTATAATATCTCAGAGAGCATAGGTTGAGAAACTGCTTTCATCAATGCACCAGAAACCTATGTATTTCCACAACAAATCATGGTGCCATTGCATTGAATTCATTGGAAAAATCCTTTGAGGTCTATCCAAGTATGAAGGATCCGTAAAAATGTGCCTATTGTCCTAAAGCAGTGCTCGGTAGTAGTTTATCTCCAAAATTGAGATTTGTTTGCATGATATTGAAGGTTTTTCAATGCAACAGTAGCAGTAGTTTCAGTTTGTATTCATTCCAGTAGTTTCTCATGGAGAATTTGAATGTTCCTCTATCTCCAAGGATCCTGACACCCTTCAATTATCTTGATTGGAGGGTTGATATGTAGATGGTATTGCGCAAAAAGATTCTGTACAGGGTCACAATGGGAAAGGAGTTCGAACCTCGAGCAACATTTGATAAGGTCAAGTATCTAAACAGATTAGATGAAGCGTTTGGTTTCATGTGTATTCATATTTCCAAATATGTGGTCTTCCACCTTGATGGATTGAAGACTCCAAGAGAGGTTTGGTTGAAGCTTGAGACCCTCTTCAGAAATCAAGATGAGCTGAGGGGCCATATTTTGGCAGTTTCGAAACCATACATCGATTGTATTCTAAATTCAAATCCTTGGTCATGCAATGCAAACAATGTGGCATTGAGAAGAAGGATGAGTAGTTGTTGCTATCCAATCTAAGCAAGCTTGGTTGGGAATTTCCAATATTTGCTTCTCCCTTCCATTCAGGGAGATTTCATATCCCCAATTGGAAGATTCCCTCCTTAGATGCATTCACTAAATCTCTCATCCAAGAACAAGAAAAATTGATTCAGATGGGCGCCTTGAAGGCCTCCAAAAATAAAGTTCGTATGGCTAGAGAGTCAAAAGGTGTGAATGTTAAAGGGAAGAACAAAGGTAAAGATAAGAAGCAATTTGAAACCAAGCATAATGCAAAGTCTAATCCAACGGAAGGAGCCTCCAACTCCAAGAAGGATAAGCAAAATAAATTTGAGAAATCCAAGTGTACATACTGCAAGAAAGGTAACCATCTTGAGAGCTCTTGTATGAAGAAGACCATAGATCAAATGACCAAACTTCTTGAACAACACAACATTTCCCTCCCAGAAGGAACAAGGTATATTGATTCTGGAAGTGAGACAGATCATCATGAGAGATGGCATGCACTAAAGGATAGATTCACACAATCACAAGCCTTCCTCATAGATTTTGGAGCATGGTTGCCTCCAAAGAATTATTTTCTTCTCTATATCTCAATAATGGTCCGAGTATTCACATGGAAGATAATTCTCAAATCTCTACTGAAGGGAATGGCACAATACAATTGGAGCATGGAAAGTTTAAAAATGTTCTATTTGTGCCTTCTTTGGCAGCAAACATGTTATCGTTTTATCAGATGACACACATGGGTTCACTAAAGAAATTTATTTTTGGATCTGACACAGTTGAGATAGCAGAGATCTCATCTAGGAAGATGATAGTGAAATGGGTTGCAAACCATGCCTCAAAGGCATATGAATTTTGTCACTTTTTCCATAATCTATACCTACTCCATTTGCATCTGATGAAGATCAGAATGATGTCTCTTCTGATGATCTAATTTCATATTCCAGAGATGAGGACCAAGATCTTGATGTTGAGTATGAATTTCAAGCAGATCCAGATCTAGATCCAGCCACTACTCCCAATCCATGGCCAAGGAAAATATGGGCTCACAAAGTCCTTGAAGCTGTTGGGAATATAGTTTGGGATCCATTTGACCATAGAAGAACTAAATCGCAGTATCGAGATGAAAATATTACACTATGTCATACAGATCCATTTCTCTAAGAGATGTGCTACATGATGGTGGGGTCTGATCCACAATATTTCGAAGACACTTGCCATGATGGATGTACAACCAATTTCATATCTCAATTGGTTGAAAATGGTACTCAAAGGTTCATGATTTGGACTACAATGAGCCATTCGCTCCAGTAGCAAAGATGGTTTATGAAAAACTTGTTTTGGAAAATACAACTTCGACACAGTGGGAGGTACATTAGAGGAGAATATCCAAATCCAGATCCAGATCCAACGCCTGCATGTCACATCCCCAAATTTCAAAAAAAAATTCAAAAAATTCTTAGCGATCTAATTGCCAATAATTTATATGCGGAAACATAAAGTGTGTGTTCAAACTCCTTTAAATTCTGCTTATATAAATGAAAATAATTGCAACATCTATTCATTTTATGAACTATCTTTAAAATTATAACTGTTCTAATGACAATTCATATCAAGGATCCCTTTAATGAAGATTCATATGTGATAAGGACCCATGTCCGTCATACTTACAATTATAAATAAAATAAGATTCTATTTTCAACTATAATTCAACTCTTAACTCATAATGTCAAACCATTTCTTTAACCTTGCGGATCATTAAACTTCACTTTATCTAAACATACATGACTTTTATAATTTCTACAACCTGGTTTCTTCCCTTTGGACTAACCAACCTCTTTATATGTGTGTACAAAATACAAACATATTCTTTAAATAGAATATAAGATAATGGTATTTTGCTCTTTACCCAACCCTTTCCTTCATGAGGTTATAGACTACGAAACCAATCTTAAAGAATTTAAGATCATATAAAAAGACCATATATCGAAAACACAAAATAAATAATTTCACATGTAAGGAACACATGAGAGACACATTCACAAGAATATTTATATGATCGACTTTACCATTCACCCATACACACCAATGATATAATTAATCAAGTCATAAAAACAATATTTTAAGTACAACCACATCATAAAGAGAGATATACACCTAAAAGTTACATACCAGAAGATACATGCAAAAAAGATACATACAAGGAAGCATGAAAGAGAAACCTCTTTTAAAGTGGTTGACCCACTCTTGGGCTACGTCCACAAAGGGTTGTGTTTGTATTAATTAATCAAGAGGAAGAGGCTACACTCAACAACAAGATTGTCGCTAACCACTTTCCTACTTTCCCTAGCTTCTCTCATAGAGAACCTTATCAATACTAAATTCTACCATTAAACAATGGCAGCATAAATCTATCTTTGCTATCCACTCTAGATCATTCTAATTGTGTTTATAGATCAACTCAAATTATATAAATAATTTCCCTTCAACAATATGTTATTATTTTACTTCGACGACGAATGACATTCCTATGGTTAGGATAAAAGGTATTAACATAGCATATGCCTTATATTTTTACTTAGTAGTTAAAACAAGGTATCAACCCTCTTCTTTTATACTATAGTAGGTTTAACCAATATTTTTACTTATTCTTAGCGTATAAAAATTTCATATCTATGTGCAAAATGTCGGGCTAAATTCTTCATTTCAAAACATTTTAATTACTATATCAATGTAACAATATTTCCTAGACGTTCTCGTCCAAGCCCCAAAGTTGAGAGTATTATATAAGAATACTTACCATACAAAAGCTAACCTTAACGAGTCCGAGTAACCAAGTAAGTCTTAACCTCTAGATGGCGCCTAAGGGTGTAGTATGACAATTTTAATATCTAGAGAGAAATACTAAGCATGGCCTAGTCGTTCAGCAAATGCGTACGGGTACACATATATTATATATATATAGGGAATTCATACGAGGTCAACGCAGGATTAATATATCCATAAACACAAGTAGCATCATAGTGAAACACAAAGGGGTATCCACCCAAAAGAAAGACAAATTATAATAACCCAGCAAACCTGAACTCAGGCTTAAAACGCAAGCTGATTTTCGTGTACTTACGCAGAAAACGAGTTCCTGGTGATGCGATTTTTGCAGAGCCATCCTCCGTAACAACCTGTAAGAATAAGCAACTGTAACTTATGGTGGTTAAACGTAACTTACGGGGGTCATTCAATCGGTTAAGTCCTTCCTACATTAGGTGATGCTCCCATGACAGTGTGAGAAGAAGCAGACCCCTCCCAACGAACAACCGAGTTCTCGCTCGGTAAATTACAAGAGAAAACAAGAAATACTTCAGACAGAGTTTAAAAAAAAAAAGGGTTCATGTCACTGAGCTGGTCCGGGGCGTTCATGCATATCACATGGGTTAGTTGTCACAAACCCAAACTAAGTATTATGTACAGGATTGCAACGTAAAGAAAACAGCAGGCAATACGTTCTCAATCCACTTAGAAACATACATATATATATATTATGTCAGAAATGCAATTACGCAGGCAGAGAATAGGGTGAACTTATCTACACTGACAGAAAATTCCACAGCATACAGAAAACTAGCATTTTTATTCAATACTCACGATTTCAGTATACAGAAACTAGCATTTTATTCAATACTCGCGATTCAGTATACAGAAACTAGCAGGTTATTCAAGCGTTAATCATTTCAAATCTAAAATCGACTTTAAACAGGACTTTCAGCCGAGCAACGACCATGCCCTAGCTCGCTGCGAATTCATATATTTTAATATAAATAAATAAAACTCGGCTTCAACAGAAATTTCGGTGAAGCAAAGGGCCACGCCCTAGCTCGCCGCGCCCTCATTCAACAGAGAAATCAAACAAAAGAAGAATGGCTACAACCACACTATTCTTTTCCAAATACAACTAAAACTCATACTGAAAAGAAAGGCTACGATTTCCTGCTTCCAAGAGCGGCGCTCTTGTCCTGGGATGTCAGACAAAATACCATGCAAAGGATATCTTAAGAAATTCATGCCTCTGAGAGCTGCGCTCTCATCCTGGGCTTATCAACAAAAGTGTCGTCCTGAAACTGCCCCCAAGGGTCACGCCAAAATTAGTCTTTCACAGAAACGCAGATGTCTGTCATTTAACTACAAGTCGAAACTGAGTTCTTGCACAGAGATCGTTCAGATTTTAGACAGAGGTAACACCTAAATTCCACGCTTTCACATAAGACCTCCCAATATACATACTGTATATATTTATATATAAACATAACAGGAACATACCATGACAATGTATTACGAAGAGGTAGCGCCTTGGCACAACAACCAAGCATTATCTGGGATCGGGCACCCTAGCCGTCCTATCCCCTACATTGCACTCCCCAAAGGAAAACCGAGAGACCGTATAAATAAGTTGTGGATCCTCCAGGGAAAGCACAGAGCCATCATGCAATCCCCCACGTACCCTAGCATGTGGAGATGTATCAATAAAAGCGACTTGAATGTTTCAAATGCCCCCAACCGAAATTTGGAGTGGAGTAGATCAGCGGGAATCTTTCCTGTTGAGATTTCCACCATTTGTTGTCCCTCTAGCTTCTTCGTGGGATGGTGGATGTCCCTGGCCTTAAAAGTTTGAACCTCAGTAGTGGTGAGGTGTTATTAATCACGCAGTCTTGGGCTAACAAGATCGATGGGTAAGATAATAAATCTACCAGTTGACTATGGTGGATGAACTCTCGACCAACCCCTAAGATGGAGGCGCGTTACCTCTGGTTTAAGACTTATGAGTGATTCTTTCTTCAAACTCACCAAGTCAAAAAAATCATTGTCTTTGGAAACTCACTTAGATAGTGAACCAAGTTAGAAAAAAGAAGTGTCAAAGGAAGAATGAGACTATGTAGGATAATGCAAAGGGGCATTTGGAACTTGGAACTTATTGATGATGCCAAGATCTTTTACATTCATCACCTCAATAATAAGTGTGTCAATCAATGGGAAAATAAGATTACTTATTTGGACAAAGGAGTCCTTATAAAATAATGAGGACCCTTTAGGCATAATGCCTTAAAATTTGTTCTTGGGAATTTGTTTTGGTAAAGAGACTTTGGTCTCACAACTCACTCTTGAAGAATTATCTAGAATCCAAGTGCCACCACTTCACCATCAAAGGACATGCATTCACCCTCCACTATTTTTTGTGTGCAAGGGAGATATCAAGATCTAGTGTGCTCTTGTTCACCTTGTTTCCTGTGGGAAATCCCTTGGGTACACCCTCTTAAATCTCATTTACTCTAGTTGAGGTATGGAGGGGGAATAAAATACCACCAAAATATGGTTCAATTTAGCCTTGGCTTCAGGATTGTAGGAGATGATAGAGGTTGATGTCTGGGACATTCAGCTCATGGAATCCCGATAGAGATAAGAGGTGAGAAAATTGTTCTCTCCCTAAATTTTGTCTCTTTGATTCAATGCCATCTTTAGTCACATTGGGTGGCCTTCTCACTACTTCAATAGAGGCACAATCTTGTGTAGAGTTGAGTCTTCATTCTCAACTAGTTTTTTAGTCTCTTGTTAGGTTATTTATTGCTTTGTTGTATTGGAAATCTAGGATTGTTCTCTGGTTATGAATATTTTGTCAATTGAAGGGATTGAGTTAGTGAAATTCAAGCTTTGTTATAACGATACTAAATTCACAACATAATGTAAAAAAATTGAAGCTAGTGTTAATAGAATGACATGTTTTCCTTGTTTCTGTGATTCTGAGTCTGAAAACATCTAAAGTATTAAGAAGATGCTAAGGAGGAGGAACGATCATATGGATGGCATGATACAAGCCGTCGGCTACCTGAATAGGCACTTAGAAATTCAAGAGAAAAAATTGGTTTATTGGAGACTAAAATGTAGGAGCAAAGAATGAGGATGGATAAAAGGGAAAATGAAATGGACATGCACTACAATATGATCCTCGTTTTTTCTCAAGGAACCCAATCACCAACAAGACATCCCATGCTCTCAAAAGGCTCAGTTATGGAGAATGCGAGAGAAGAGGGTATAGTTCAACATATAACCATTCCAACAATTGGTTAAGCACATAATCAAAGATATTCCATGCAAGAACAAGATGATGTCTAGATGGAGGAAGTCCATAGTGGGAATTATATTATCTAAGTCCTATCCCTATTTTCTTTTCTTATATTTTGCTTCTTGGCACTTTCGTTCGCCATTATAGTTATAGAACTAATAGTAAAATATTATGTTTTAGCTCCTTAAGAATCTCTTGGAGGTACCATTGTTTAAAGGCTTAGCTCAACATGGCCATATTGTACAATTTCTTTAACTCATATGTACTCTTTGGTCAATTTGGTTCGCCATAGCCCCCTTTATAATACAAATATATACCTGCTCTTCTAAAAAATTAAAAACAAAGAGTCACATCGACTTGCAGTTAATCATACTGCTTTCTCAATTTTACTCTCAGTTAAAAAGGTGTAGTGTAGGCTTTAAACTCATTCATATTGAATCTTTGCAAAAGACCCATTACATACTTAGGTTAAGAAATAAAGATATTGTCATCCATTTGTAGAACTTGAATGCCCAAAAAGAAATGTAAGAGACCAAGGTTAGTCATTTCAAAGGTATCATTCAATTGTTTCTTCAAATCCAATATCATATTTAAATTGCTGCCAATAATGACTAAATAATCTACATATAATGCAACAATCAAGGCTTCACCATTTACATGTAACACATAGATGCTATGAACTCATTCAGATCGTTTGAAACCAAGATTGATAAAGAAAAAATCAATCTTCTCATACCAAACCTGGTGGGCTCTAAGTATGGGTGCCTAATGAGGGCAGCTAGACCAGGAGCCTACTTTAATTATCAAACCAGGGGACATACAAACTTTAGAGGTACTGGCACTATATGTGCTCTTTAGGATAGTCTTTGTCGAAGTTGGGTGTTTGTGTCAATGTTTTTAAAGAGTTGCCTAAAAAAGATTAAATGAACTGTAAACAGGATTGTTTAATCTATGGAGGAGAAATTCATGTGCTAAGAAATTCAAATACTGAAAGCAGGAAATCTATGTCTAAGAATTTGAATGCAGGAAACAGTAAATCTACTTTTAAGAATTAACTTGTTGAAAACAATAAAAATTATACTATGGAATTGAATGCTAGAAATATAACAGATCTATTCTAAAGTAATGAAAGCTTGATCTTTAATCTAAGGAGTAATTACTGTAAATCGAATGCATAAAACTCAAAGTCTGATCTAACATAATCTAATGCTAAAGCTAAATTTGGAATGCCATTATCTAATGTTGTAATTTTAATCAAAACATTAAGGAGTGAATGTCATCATGTAACCAATAAATACTGAAAGAAATCAATCTCTATGAGCAGTTCTAATAATGAAATGAATACATAGGCTTAAGATCTAGATCGCTGCTTCAGAAGTAAATGCAAGTACATAGATAAATAGGTGTTAAATTATGCCTTGGCGGAATGCTGCTACAGGACTACAGACACAGCATTACCAAACTACAGAGTGCGTTATAATGAACTACGGAATCAGAAAGGCTCAACTACTACAGAAATCAAATCGTGTTATTTAGATGCTATTTAGAATACTCTCATCTGCAATATAAATTCAACCAATGCAAAGCACATAATGAGAAATACCTAAACAGTAAGATCTCTTGACTTACGTGTTGGAGGGGCCCTCTCCAACCCGTACTGAGGAGTGAAGGGAACTTATAAACATTGAATTGTAAGTAACATCAAGTCTGTATTAAAATAGGAACTTCATAGTTTAAAACCAGGTCTGTAACACAATTGTCTCGGTGGTATAAAATGTAAAACAATAATTCTCCAAAATAGTAACAGGGGCCTCTCGCTACCCGAGAGGTCCATATTTATATAATTCTAATGCTTAACCTAACAAAATTTCTAAATGCCGATTCTCTTTGAACAAGAGTTCGTTCTCTACAGATCAGGAAAAAGGCATTGAGTTTGGTGATGTTCTTTCAGTTCTTCACTTGACTTACGCGTTGTCCTTTAGTGAACCTACACCTGCTCATTCAAACTCGTTTGTCATGCAATTAGCTCATTTAACGCTTTCAAAACATAACAAAAATAATCTCTTAAACAACTTCATTAAATAATTAAGGTAAATCATTTTCCCACAAAACAAGTGTATTCCTTCTCCCTTTCTTGTGTTTTTGCTGTGGGGAAAGGCCCATCAAATACCTGTATTTTGGACCCATCATTCTCCCCCATACTTGAAGGATTCACCCATCTGTGGGTGACGTATTTAGCTCTTCAACAACTTCTCTAATGTCCCATGCTACCACCTTGGGGGTTCCTGCTTGCCTGTAGTAGCCCATGCTCTGATCTTCTTTGACCCATGCCCTCCTTTCTTCTTCCTCATTAGTCTGTTCCTTAATAACTAGGGGAAGGAAAAATGGAGGATTCAGCCTCATTCCAATCCATCTAAGTTGATTCTTTATCAGGGATTCTCTGTAATGTTTGGCTTTGAACAGAGCAGCTGCAAGTCTGAAAGGGGAGTGGAGCTCTCTCCTTTTAAGGTCATTTGCCACCCTGCACCATCTCTCATTAATGGACTCATCAACTTCTTTATGTGTGCTTTGGAGAGTGACATCAAAGTGTGCCACAGCCTCCTACTGCTTTGCAAGGAGAATAGGGATCGGCTCCTCATCCTGGGTGAGGATCCTATGATTGTAAATCATTCCCTTGGGGTGAGTCGCCTCTGCCCTGATCATTAAGGGAGTCTGCTATTTTGATGCAACGTAGAGGTGGTAGTCCTGAGCTCGTTTGATTTCGTGATTCATCCATGAACATAGTGCCCTCAACTGGAAATCGCCCATGTAAGGGTTTTGCGACCAGTTGAGCGAGCTAGGGACTACAAAATTGTGTCAGAAAAAATCGCTTAACTGGTCCTTCTCCAATTCTGTGGCATTCAGAGATGCATCCATAAATTCTTTGGGGGAATTTATCTCTATCGGAAGTCCCTGTTTTAACCTTCGAAGCTGGAATTTGCTCCACTTTTCTTGGAGATAAACTACGTAGACCGCTGATGGTGGCCTGAGGTCCCGTAGTTGGTCATATAGTTTAATGGTAGTAGCCAAAGTGTCATTTAGTTGAACAATCTCCTGGTATTTTTTGGCTAGCTCACCTTGTGCCTCAGCCAATTTCTCTTGAAGTGCTGAATTTCTCTGTTCAGCCAGTCTTAGCTCCCCTACATGATGCATTTTTAGAATTTGTGTCTTCTCAGATGAGAACGGGGGTGATGCAGTATGGCTTCCTGATTCAATTTTCAATGTCGCCAGCTCCTTTTTGAGCTTTTATAATTATGCCCGTGCCTCTGCCAGCTAATTGACCACCCCAGGGTTTTCATTATGCTCAGGAGGGTCCCCCTGGGGGTTGTCTTGCTCTTTTTGTTCATTCTGTTCTTCTTCTGCCTCCTGTTCTTCTTGTTCATCCTGCATTTCTTGTTCATCCTGCTCCTCTTCTGTAGTGGGATCCTTCTGATCTACCCACTGATCATCGTCCTCATCCGACACATTTTGAACTATGGGACTGGGTTCCCTACTCTTTTCCTTGGTAATTCGGATTTTGGATGCTTGTGTGAATCTCTTACTTCTTCTCTTCGGCTCTTGATTACTAGCAGGAATCCCTGGGTTCGTTTTGGGGGAGTCATCTCTTGAATGCTTGATTTTCACCAGGGTATCAGCCACATTGTCCAGGTCAATTTTCCTCTTCGCCCCTAATGTAGAGGCAGTTTTGTTCATTGCTCATGGTGGTAGGGATACGCCAGCTGTGGGTGTACCCTTCATTCTTTGAACATCTTCAGCGGATACCAACACGAATTCTTCCCACAAAATCTCTAGTGCGCCTTCAATTCGTCACAAACGATTAACTTAATCAGCCCATGATGGGTTAAGGCATCCTCCTTACCTTTAATCACCTTCTTGCTCATTTCTACTAGAGATTGGAGCAGGTAGTATGGAATACTAATGTTGTTGTTTGGTGGATGATGGGCCCTGTGCTTTAACAGCTCTAGAATTCGAAAATGGAAAATGGGGACATAGCTTAACCTACCAGCGCATGTGATGTACTTCTGAACGATTGCAACCACTTCCTCCCATGGTGCTGGCATGGAGAGTCTTTTGACTCCATTTTTGTCTTCATCATAGACCTCTCCTTGCTCGAAGAATGTTGTCTTTGCTTCATGGTTTTCCTCCCTATCATCCCTGCTCCAATGCAAACCCCTTTGTAGACCAGTGAATTTGGCAATCACATCCTCATCCAACTTTATACGTAACCCCTTCACTCAGGTGACGAACTGTTCATCCTTGATATGTTTAAAATTTCTTGCAAACTCCAAAGCCACCCCTGTATTGTACCCTTTCAATCCTAGGATGAAAGGCATCCATCCCGCGCTGCGGATGGTTGTTAATATTTGCAAGTTCTGGTAGATGGCATTGTGCTCCTCTGGTTCACTTTTCTTGAATCCTTTTTTCATCTTAAAATATCTTCTAAAATCAACAAAAACCAACTTTGAATGTGGATTTTACCTCACTGGTCTGGATTGACTATAGGCTCGAGGCCGGATTGATTGCTGCGTGACCACACTCACTTCTCATGGCTTGCTTCTTGAAAGTTCTGAGAGGTTTTTGTTTGCAAAAACTGGCTCTTTTTTTGGATGATCATGCAGCCTTACTTAACTGTCTTTCCGCACTTATCCTTATTATTCTTCGTTGTACTTGTTGATTGATCCATTTCTTTCCATAATCAAGCTGTTCATTTCTCTTTATGCTTGTACTTTGCACTTCTGCTCCGATTATTGTGAAGTGTGGTGGTTATATGCAGATTCATCATTTGCTGAAATGACGGGTGTGTGCAATCATGATTTTGTAATCTGAACCTTTCCCTCGACTTTAGCAAAAAGTTGTCCTCAGCTTAAAAAATAACCGTTTTGGGGATAATGATTTGACCTTAAGAATAAAATGAAAATGTTTAGAGATTACCTTGTTATGTTTTGTTAGCGTACCTGAGTTCACGATCATGGCTGATTTGTATGCGTGCTGGATGTTGTAGTAGATTTGGTGTAATCCGTAGTAATATTCGGCGTGTCAGTAGTTATGTGCGCTGTCAGCATTTTCTTTTGGCTTATTTGAATTTTTGGTGTATCGCCTTTATTTGAATTTCGTGCCATTTTTTATTTGACTTTGTGATGATGCTTTGCATGAATTTGATTGCTTGTTGTTGTGCTTGGATGAATGTCTGGCTCGCTTGAATAAATGGCATCCTCGCTTGAATAAGTTTCAGGCTCTCGTGAAGAAATGGAAGATTTGATTGAAATTTGTGCTATGATATATTCCTGTAGTGGTTGATATCTTTGTTGACTCACTTGATTATATGGCAGGTTCGCGTGATCTAGTGGCAAAGTTGATTGAATATTGTGCTTTGATTTATTCCTGGAGTGGTAGATATCTTTGTTGGTTCTTTTGAATACATGTTTGGCTCGCTTGATTGTTGTGGATGTTTGATAATTCCCAGGCTGACTTGATTGCTGTGGATGTTTTGATACTTCTCTGGCTCACTTGATTGTTGTGGATGTTTTGATACTTCTCTGGCTCGCTTGATTGTTGTGGATGTTTGATCATTCTCTTTGCAATTTTTAATGCTCCATCTTCATAGGTATGTATGTGGCCCTGTAATTTGGCCTGTTATTCATTCAACTGTATTTATTTTTCTTTCTTTCTTTTCCTTTTCATTTTGTTTGCTTCTTTTTCATCTTTTTTCATTTTTTTCTCTTTTTCTGGTTTTTTCGTCATTTTTTCAATAAAATTCCATATTCTCTATCAGCATCAATTGTTGCTGGTAGAGTACCCGTGTAAACTCCTCCTTTGATTGTGGTTTCTTGTAAAGTTTTAGCCGATGTCCATTCACTATCATGGGAAACCGTTGTTCATCTATTGTAATAATATTGACTGCTCCATTTTCATATATATGCTCAATGATGTAAGGTCCTAGCCATCTTGTAAGGTCCTAGCCATCTTGTTGTTAGTTTTCCTTTGAATGTGTGAAACCTGGAATCATAGAGTAGTGCCCAGTCACTTCCCTGAACTTTTTATCCTTTAGGTGCTTGTCATGCCACTTCTTTCTTTGCTGCTGGATGATTTCTGTGTGTGCAAGTGCTTGTTGGCGTTGCTCATCCAGTTGATTCAATTGTAGCATGCGTTCTTGTTGTATTTCGGATAGTTCCATGTTCAACTCTGTTGCAATTCTTAGTGTTTTTATTTCAAATTCAATTGGCAGCATGACTTTCTTTCCATATACTAACTCATAAGGTGTGAACCCTGTTGTTGTCTTCCATGTGGTGTTATAGGCCCAAACTGCCTCACTTAATCTGTCAGCCCAATCTCTTTTGTGGAGTTGGACTGTCTTTGTCAGAATCCTCTCTAATTCTCTGTTGGTGACTTCTGCTTGACCATTTACCTGAGGGTGATAGGAGGAGGACTGTCTGTGCTTGACATTGTTTTGTTTCATCAAGTCTTTATTAAGTTGGATGTAAATTGTGGTCCTTGATCAGAAACTAGTTCCCTTGGAACACCAAACCTGTGGAAGATTTGCTTAGTGAAAAATTTTGCTACATTGTTTTCATTTGCTGCAGCAAGTGCTGCTACCTCAGTCCATTTTGTAAGGTAATCTGTGCATACTAGAATGTAGCTCTTTTGATTTGATGCAGGTTGATTGGACCAACGAAGTCAAATCCCCATTTCTCGAATGCTTCTAAGGAGATCTATGGATGAAGAGGCATTTCTTCTTTTTGTGTAGGCTTCCCCATTCTTTGACATCATCACGGTGAGACACATACTCATAAGCATCTTTGTGGAGTATTGGCCAATAATACCCTGTTTGCAAGATCTTGTAGGTTGTCCTCTTTGCAGCATAGTGTCCTCCACATGGTTCATTGTGAGTGGCATGCATTATGCCATGTACTTCATCTTCCCTAATGCACCTTCTAAGTATTTGATCTAGTCCATGTTTAAAGAGCATGCCCTCTATCCATGTGTATGTGGCACTTTGCCTTATTACTTTTGTCTTTTCTTTATACCTGTAATGTTCCGGAAACTTCCCGGACACTAAATAGTTTGCTATGTCAGCAAACCATGGGCTTCTTGTTGATATGGCAAAAAGGTGCTCATCAGGGAAGTTATCATTAACCACTTTATTATCTTGTCCATGTGTGACTCTTGACAAAAAGTCGGCTACAACATTATGCTTGCATGGTTGATCTATTATAGTAATGTCAAATTCTTGTAGAAGTAGCATCCATCTCATAATTCTAGCACTAGTATTAGGCTTGTTCATAAGATATCTGATTGTTGAGTGGTCAATGTGGATAAAACTTTCGTATCCTGTGATGTAATGCCTGAATTTATTGATTGCATGTATGACTGCTAAAAATTCCTTCTATGTGATTGTATAGTTTAGTTCTGTCCTAGCCAAATTGTTGCTTATATAGTATATGGCATAGGGTTTTTTGTCTCGTTCTTGTCCAAGCACAGATCCAATGGCTTTATCTGATGCATCTATGTGGATGTGAAACATAATTTCCTAGTTTGGTCCTTGGAGTACTGGTGCTGTGATTGTTTTCTCCTTGAGATTTTCAAATGTTGTCATGCAATTGCTTGTCCATATGAACTCATTGTCTTTTGTGAGAAGTGCAAACATTGGGACAGCAATTCTGCTATAATGTTCAATAAACCTTCTGTAGTACCCTGTTTGTCCAAGGAAACTTCTCACCTCCCTCTATTTAACAAGTGGTGGCAGCGTTTTGATTACTGAGACTTTTGCTTGATCAACCTCTATCCCCTTCTGTGATATATGATGTCCTAGAACGATGCCTTCTTCCATTAACATCCTGCATTTGTCATTGCTAAGGCACAGGCTCATCTCAATACATTTTTTTAATACCAATTCAAGATGACTCAATGCTTGGTCAAAGTTTTGTCCATAGGGTGTGAAGTCATCCATGAAGACTTCCATTTTGTCATTTATAAAATCAGAGAATATACTCAATATGGCTCTTTGAAATGTTGTTGGGGCGTTACATAAACCAAAGGGTAGAACCCTATAGGCATAAGTTCCCCATGGGCATGTAAAGGTCATCTTATCTTGATCAGCTGGGTGTATAAAAATTTGGTTGTACCCATTGAAACCATCTAAGAATGAAAAATACTTGTTTCCAAATAATGTATCTAGCACCTGATCTATAAATGGAAGAGGAAAGTGATCTTTCTTGGTTTCTTTATTCAGCTCTCTGTAGTCCACACAAATTCTCCGTTTGCCTCCTTTTTTAGGTACTATAACCAGTGGTGAGACCCACTCACTGTCAGATATTGTATAGATGAACCCTACATCTAATAACTTTTGTAGTTCCACTTTGACTATGTCTTTCAATGCAGGGTTCAGCCTTCTTTGTGGTTGCCTGATAGGAGTAGAACCTTCTTTGATGTAAATGTAGTGCTTGCAGATATCAGGATGTATTCCTTTCATGTCTGCATATGTCCATGCAAATGCTTTACTTTGTTCTACCAGTATCTTCATTAATTTGTTTTCTTGCTCTAGTTTCAAATTGGAATTTATGTTAACTGTTTTGCTAGGCAGAATTTCCACTATTTTTACCTTTTCAATTTGTTCTTCTAGTACTTCTGTCCATAATTGGTCCATGTTCTGTTTTGAACTGTCACCTGTTTCTATGGAAAAAAATTCTTCAATAACATGATGTTAGAAGATACATTTTGTATAAATCTATCTATATGGCCATCTTCGTTTATTGCTTTTAGTGATAGTGCAGCATCAATTGTTAGGATAGGTCGCAGGTTGTGATTTGGTGTGTCCTGATAATCATCAGTCCAATTTTGATATTCTAAATCTAAAGATTTCTTTGCTAGTGGGTAGATTGTGATTTTCTTCCTGGCATGTCCACTGGTGATAGTCATATTCCCTGATTGACAACCTATGTAAGCGTCCGCAGTTGCTAACCAACGTCTACCTAGTATGATTGGATAACCACTAAGTTTGCTTTTGATTTCAATTACTATGAAATCAGCTGGGTACTCCCATGATTCAATATTGATCATGGTTTCAATTACTGATTGGAGCCCTAGGTATATCATGGCTTCCTTAGTCATGACGTTAATAGCAACTCCCAAATCTATTAGGCTTTTATTTATTTGCTTGCTATTGATGGTGACGTTCACTACAGGGCTTCCTGGATCAAGATATTTAGGGTTAATGATAATACCCAGCATTAAATCACCCAATTCTCCCACTACATTTATTGTTGGTGGGTCACACTTCCTCCTCCCAGGTTTCTTCAGACAATTTTCTCTAATAAATTTGTTACAGATGGGCACATCCCTTATGGCTTGCAAAATCGGGATTTGGATGTTTAAGTGTTTTAATTCGTTTAAAATTGCATTTTCTTCTTCCTCTTTTGTATTGCGTATAAGTTTCTAGGGAAATGGAGGGTTTCTGTTTCGTGGGAGTGGTTGGGTTTCTTCCTCTGGAGGATTTGGTTCATCCGGGTGCTGAATATGGGGTTCTGTTGTTTGGTCTTGAGCTTCGGGTTGTGGGATATTCTGTGTTGATGTGTTTTGCAACGTTTTTCCCGATTTGAGGTTTATTTCGTTTATTTCCATGGTGTCTACAACATAGGTAGGGAATTGTGTGATATCTGCGTTATAAGTCTGCTGCTGTTGTGGAGGTCCGTTATTATTAGGGTTTGGGATGGGTTGGGCTGGAATTGGTGGAGGTCTTGGGGGTGGTTGATTCGGTGGGGGTGGCATGATAAGTGGTTGTTGTGAAGGGGGTCTCCAATTGGATGGGTGGGGGTTTTGATTTGTATAATTATTGTTTGTTGGGGGAAAAGGTGGGGGGTATGGAGGGTAGGATGATGGGTAATATGGGTGCTGATAGGTTGGCTAATAGGTTTGTTGATTTTGTTGCTACTGGTTCTGAGTTGGCTGTGATTTCCAAGGGATTGGTATAGAGTTCCAATTTTGCTGACCCTAAGTATAGTAGGTTTGATTGCTAGGTTGATATGGTCTAATAAAGTTACTCCTCCTTTGATTTATAAAGCAGAGTTGTTCTATTTCTCCTTCAGCTGTTGGATCCTGAATAGAAGCTTTACATGAGGGTAAGAGGGGACATTTATTAATCGAGTGGTCGTCAGTGCAGAGACCACATACTTCTATGGTGTTTAAAGTGCACTGCCCCTTCTCATGTTTCTTTCTACAACAAGGACAGAATATTGCCAAGGCTTGGTTAATTTCATCCTGCTTCTTTTTTATTTGTAGTGCATCAAGTTGCATGACCAGAGATTGTAAGATGTCGGTTTTCATGTCATCTAACAGGTTTCCTAAGTCAAATTTTGTAAGATTGGGTCCTGAAGATGATGAGGATCCTATGGGTAGATGTGTATCTCTTGTCCCATTCTTGCTTTTCCTAGACCTAGAATGGTTTTTGAAGATCTGTAGTTTTTGGTCATAAGTCTTCTGAAACATCTCTCCATCTCCCAAGAGGTTTAAGATCTCAAAATTCTCCTCTTTAATCCCCCTAAGAAGGACAAGTTTCAACGATTCAGGGTCTAGGGTGCAATGGTTAGCTCGTTTGTAGCTGATCTGAAAACGCTGGGCATAATCTTCTAAGGATTCATGGTCTCCCTGTTGAATCCTAAATATTTCATCCCTTGTATCCTTTGCTTTGCATTAGTCCCTATAATTTTCTAGGAATGCCTGTTTCATTTGATCCCAGCTGAAAATATTATTTCCTTCTAAACTCATGAACCACCTAAGTGATAAATCTTTCAGTGTGGAGGGAAAAAGCCTCAGCTTTTGTGCATCTGTAGTATAATCAAAAGATCTACAAACTACTTCAAACTCAAACAGGAATGTGTTAAGATCTTCTGAAGTCAATCCATGTAAGTTTGGCAGATTGTTAGGGTTGATATTCTTCATCCTGGCATCTCCAAGAGGTATGCTAATGGGAAAGGTGAAAAGCTCCCTGGGTTCCTCTTCTTCTCCAACCATAGTGGTGTTTGAGCTGGAACTATCAGAGAAGTTGTCTCTGTTTGGATCGTATGTGGAATCAGTTTCATTTTCAGAGTTTGGGGATCCAAACTGAGAGTGGTTAGAATTGTTGTTACCGTTATTGCTCATGGGACGCCTAGGCAAAAAGCGCGTCCAAACCTATCCCTTTGCCGACGAGGCATTCATTGGTGGAATCTTTATGTGTTTTTTTCTTTTCTTTTTATGTGATTTTTTTCGCTTTCGAAGATGTCTTTGTAATATCCCTCTCTATATCCCTATCAAATTTATAAAGAAAGATATATATATTTAAGTAGTGTTAGGAAGTGTTACCTTATTTTATATAATGATCAATTAGAGATTCATACATACATAAATATGGTATATTAATAAAGATATATATATATATATATATATATATATATATATATATATTTAAGTGTAAGAAGTATTACCTTCTTTTATATAATGGATCAAGTAGAGATTCATAGGCACTTAAATATGATATATTAATAAGGATATAGACATATAATTTACTTATGTTAGGAAGCGTTTACCTTATTTGTAATGGATGAATTAGAAATTCATAAGCCGGTAGTCATGTTATATCCATAAAGAAAATAAGTTATTAATAGAGTAAATATACGGTTAAATGAGAAGAAAGCTTATATGGCAATTCATATGAGAATATACCTGTCTATAGTGTCGAATAGAAACATATGGGAACTCTTTGTTTACTAGTTAACTGCCTACCTTGTAAAAAGGAGAACGTTAGTGCTCAGTTTGTTTTACCTTGAGTGATTGAAGGAGACTGCCTCCTTAGTGGAGTGCCTTCACCAAACTGCCGCCACCTATCCCCAGCCTAAGTGTTCAATATTCCAGCTAGTGGACGACCTTCTTTGCATGAAGAAACGTGGAGAAGATAATAGAACTGGTTCTTATAAATATAGGAGCGTTAGTGAGTGAAAGGGGGAGACGGGAGTCTTGGGAAAAGTGAAATCTGCATTTTTGAAAGGAGATCTCTGCGATGTGCTTTGGAGAACAGAGCTAGGCGATTGTAGCTTTACGCTGAAATGGTATTTATGGTCCATATATTATGAAGATGCAGAAATCGTATTCTTTCCTGCTAACTGCATTTAGATTATGCTGAAATGGTATTTATTGTCCATATATTATGAAGATGCAGAAATCGTATTCTTGCCTGCTAACTCCGTTTAGATTATGTTGAAATGGTATTTATTGTCCATATATTATGAAGATGTGGAAATCGCATTCTTGCCTGCTAACTCCGATTTGATATGTTGAATTTTGTAGTTCATGGATATCAGGCGATCCTTAATTAATGTTTATGAGCTCTCTATAGTTACACTTAGACTTGTATTATACTCCAGATCCCTGTGGATCTCGATGATGGAGCTACTACATTGAATACGTGTGGATCCCCGTGTATCTTTGGGTATGGATCCACTGTCTCGAAAACTTGTAGATCCCTAGGGATTGTCGTTGATATGATATTATGCCAGCATGATTCATCTTCCATCGATGGTTGTCCCGTTTTTATATATATTATGATATCTCTTAAATGTATGGGGAAATGCGTCGGGTGGTAGTAACGGCTTTGTCATCCTGGGTTAAGTTCTTGTTACATATATTTTTGCTTTTACGTATGCTATCTACCCTCGCCCTTCTCATAGGGTGCCAACAAAGGGATAGTTGAAACCTTGAATCTCTGTTGTGGTCGATCTCGGTTAGAATCATGGTCTTGCCTCCTTTAGATCCGAAAGTATTTCTATTTATAAATGTGTTGTGCAGCATTTATGAGTTCAGTTTTCTAGATCAAATCTCTGTTAGAGTAGTGCGTTACTGCATTTCGTAGATTTTAATCCCTATATATATTGCGTTGTGAAGCATTACGAGGATATAGATCTTCCTCTGTCGGGGAATGCGTTTTTGTTGATATCCATCTACCAATGAAGTCGTCTCCATTTTCTGTTTAGGAATAGGAATTTCCAGGATGAAATCGTGTTGGGTTTACCTATTGAAGCCGAATGAGATTTTTACTGCTGAGGGTTATAGTTTCCAAGTTATAATCGCTTTCTCTGGTTGTTTCCTGCATGAAATCGCTTTATTGTTGTTTTCTGAAGAAATCATGGGATCCGCTTATAATCTCTACTTGGTTATAGAATGAATGTTTTCTCTGTTTAGCTCATGGATGAAAACACGATTTATGTTCTATGGTATTGTAGATCACTGCCTATATTTTTAAGGATAGCATAGATCCATCTTTTATGCAGGAGTCTTCAATTATGACATGCGTTGTCTACACAAAGATACTTTTATGTGCATGTTGCTCACTACATCATACTGCCGTATGAAATCATCTTTTTGTATGTTAGGTAATGGCTTGACAGAGTCATTCCTTTGTAAGAGGAGATTTATTTCTTATGTTTTTTTTTATATATACTATGTAGGATATGTGTAAATGCTCTTCAATATATGTATATTAGATCGGACGTATTGCTGCAACAAGTGGTGTCTGCACGAAGGTTACACAACTTTGTGTGTTGTCTATTACGTCATAATTCCGTTTGAAAGTTCGGTAAGAGGAGGATACATATGATTTATGGTTACCTTTGGGGATCTTCATTTGTCAAGTATCTATTTGCTATTGGGAAAGGACGGCTTGAAAGGAGCCCAATCCTCTTGTTTTGTTAGTATCTACTACATTATACTTGTTGTATGTTATTCTTGTAGATATCACACTTGTTAGGCATTGTTGTTATGAGATATATCTAGTGATATTGGCCCATTGACGTCAGCATGGGAAGATCCCTATAAGGGATTCTATTATAGACTTGGTTGTTTGAAATTGCTCTCTATAAGAGAGGGTTTAGAGAAAGTGGGAGGAAAACATTGCAACAGGTGTGTTGCGAGATGTAATCGGTTACTTTTATAATTAGTACAAGATTGCGACTTTGTTTTGTGGACGTAGTCCAGAGATCTGGGCGAACCACGTGATATATGGTCTCCCTAATGCGTAATGGCTTTGTTTAATCGCTTTGATGTTTAAATTTTGATGTGTCTACTTTTTAGTTTCTTAGACATGCAAAAGCTATTTAATATCAAGTGGATGAATTCTGGTTATGTATGTAATCAAGTCTATGAGGATATTGGTTGCATTAAGACTCGGCATAAATGGTTAGATGTATGCATTTAGAAAGCTCGGGCATTATGTCGTCATGAGGTTGCAACAAAGAATGGTTGTCTTACGACTTTACTATCAACGAGATTTGTTATATGTTATGGAGACCTATAATGTTATACTAAATGTAAGTATCAATCAAGTAAAAAGTTCAAGAGGAAATAGTTTGTCTTACAAAGTTTTTATGAACATAATTAATGCAACAAATTATGAAAAGTTCTATTTCGAAATTTTTAGCTAAATGTGCTAACTCGCTTGAAAATTGGAGATGTCACAGTCTCCTAAAAGATTTAGCACCTCCCCGGCAACGGCGCCAAAAAGTGGTGGGCTCTAAGTATGGGTGCCTAATGAAGGCATCTAGACCAGGAGCCTACTTTAATTATCAAACCAAGGGACGTACAAACTTTAGAGGTACTGGCACTATATGTGCTCTTTAGGATAGTCTTTGTCGAAGTTGGGTGTTTGTGTCAATGTTTTTAAAGAGTTGCCTAAAAAATATTAAATGAACTGTAAACAGGATTGTTTAATCTATGTAGGAGAAATTCCTATGCTAAGAAATTCAAATACTGAAAGTAGGAAATCTATGTCTAAGAATTTGAATGCAGGAAACAGTAAATCTACTTTTAAGAATTAACTTGTTGAAAACAATAAAAATTATACTATGGAATTGAATGGTGGAAATATAATAGATCTATTCTAAAGTAATGAAAGCTTGATCTTTAATCTAAGGAGTAATTACTGTAAATCGAATGCATAAAACTCAAAGTCTGATCTAACATAATCTAATGCTAAAGCTAAATTCGGAATGCCATTATCTAATGCTGCAATTTTAATCAAAACATTAAGGAGTGAATGTCATCATGTAACCAATAAATACTGAAAGAAATCAATCTCTATGAGCAGTTCTAATAATGAAATGAATACATAGGCTTAAGATCTAGATCGCTGCTTCAGAAGTAAATGCAAGTACATAGAGAAATAGGTGTTAAATTATGCCTTGGCGGAATGCTGCTACAGGACTACAGACACAACATTACCAAACTACAGAGTGCGTTATAATGAACTACGGAATCAGAAAGGTTCAACTACTATAGAAATCAAATCGTGTTATTTAGACGCTATTTAGAATACTCTCATCTGCAATATAAATTCAACCAATTCAAAACACATAATGAGAAATACCTAAACAGTAAGATATCCTAACTTAAGTGTTGGAGGGGCCCTCTCCAACCCATACTCAGGAGTGAAGGGAACTTATAAACGTTGAATTGTAAGTAACATCAAGTCTGTATTAAAATATGAACTTCATAGTTTAAAACCAGGTCTGTAACACAACTGTCTCGGTGGTATAAAATGTACAACAATAATTCTCCAAATAATTAGCAGGGGCCTCTCGCTACCCGAGAGGTCCATATTTATATAATTCTAATGCTTAACCTAACAAAATGTCTAAATGCCGATTCTCTTTGAACAGGAGTTCGTTCTCTACAAATCAGGAAAAGAGCGTTGAGTTTGGTGATGTTCTTTCAGTTCTTCACTTGATTTGCGCGTTGTCCTTTAGTGCACCTACACCTACTCATTCAAACTCGTTTGTCATGCAATTAGCTCATACAACGCTTTCAAAACATAACATAAATATTCTCTTAAACAACTTCATTAAATAATTAAGGTAAATCATTTTCCCACAAAACAAGTGTATTCCTCTCCCTTTCTTGTGTTTTTGTTGTGGGGAAAGGCCTATCAGATACCTGTATTTTGGACCCATCAAAACCCAAGGAGCTTGTTTTTATTAGAAAAATATAAAATCATAAGCAAACAACAATAACAATAGAACACAATATTTATGTGGAAACTTTGTTATGCATTGGTAAAACCATAGGGAAATGGCAACTTCAATATTTTATTATTACTCAACAAAAAAATTACATTGCTCTCTTTCTTGTGATACAATGACAAGGATGACTTCCCTTTTATACAATACATAAGAGGGTTCCAGAAGGAGTTGAACTACACTGGAATATTCTAGAAATTTTCACCTCAAGGCCCCGCCCCTACCCCCCAAAGTAGGGGGGCCTAACCATCCCCCCTAGTGGATGCAAATCACTTTGATGGATAGTCATGTACAACTATATAGGAAAATGTCAAAGATCTAAGTATTGACTTCAACTCCTAGTAGTTTCAAATCATACAATGATTTCTTTAGGAAAAGAACAAGACTGGAGATCTTCTCAAAACCAGGGGGTTGCTCCATATAAATTTATTCCTTCAAATATCCATGAAGAAAAACACTTTTGACATATATCTAATGTACCTCCCATCTAAGTTGAGCGATAAGTGAAAGAATTAGTCGAAACAAGTTCATCTTTGCAATAGGGGCAAAGGTTTTAGTGTAATCGATGCCCTCTTGCTAAGAAAAAACTTTTGCAACCAAATGAGATTTATATCTTTCAAAAACACCATGAGATGTGAATTTGGTCTTGTAGACCCATCTACATTTTACTGTATTATTTCCTTGCGGTCGAGGAACTAAATCCCATGTTTTATTCTTCATCAAGGAATGATATTATTTACCCATGGCATTTTCCCATTCAGGTCAACCATGTGCATATGCACAAGCACCTAGATCACATCCCTTTTGCACATGTGCCATTAGAGCAATACTACCCTAGTGTTTTGGACTTCTAGTATCCTTGAATAATTAATATGTTTTACATTAGCTCCAAGAAATTCAATTGTCTTGGAAAACCAATGGGGTAGATAAGAATTATGTGATGAATAATTTCCTATATCGATCAGTTCATCAGAGGGTCGATCAGGGGTTCCAAAGTTGGTAGTCAATTTCGTAGTCACTAGTTGGCTACAAGTAAAAGAAAGCGAGTCAATTGTCCATTCAAAACTCCAAAATAGGGTTCAATCAATCTTGTTTATATCACAATTTCAAAAGGATCACTACTCATCAAACTAGAAGACAAATTCAATAGTTTAATACCCAAGGTCTTTTCATCGAAGACAAGATCCATTCGAATGATAATCTGTTGTTTGAATGGGTGAAACAATATGTAGGCCCTTGACTCTTCAAAGTATCCCATAACTCTTTGCATCTAATTTCATTATGCAGTTGTTTAGAATGTGCACCCTTGCAATACATCCAAACATTCTAAGGTGACGATGGCTTCCTTTTACTCCATTTCCCAACATGAGTCATATTAAGGGCAAATTTAGTTAGAATAAGGTTCATAAAATAGTTTGAATAGTATACAACTTTTGTCTAGAATCTAGTCGGAAAGTATTTGGCTTGAAGCATGTAGCCTGCTATTTTGGCCAAGGCCTGGTTTTTTCTTTCTACTGAAGTGTGTGAGGTATATATCTCTACCAAGAGATTCCATTTTGTGATAGGTAGTTTTCAAAAACTCTGCCCACATATTCTCCACCATTGTCTGATCTTAAACATTTCACAAGTAAACCACATTGCTTTTCATCCAATGCCCTAAATTCTTTGAATTTTCAAAGACATTACCCTTATTCTTCAAGAAATATACCCAAGTACACTTGTAAAATTCATCAATGAAGGTTAAAACATACCTCACACCTATTGGAGATTGTTTGTTCAAAGAACATAGATCATTATGGACAAGTTCCAATTAAGTCTTCAATATCCATGCTTTTCACACTTCATAGGAATCCTAATGATTCTCTCCAAGTACACACTCTTCACATAATCCATCAGGAAGAATAATTTCAGGTAGTATAATAACCATGTTGTGATTCACCATCAGTTTCAAGCTTTGAAAATTTAGATATCCAAGTCATTCATGCCAAACTCTAGTCTGGTCCTTGATTTGAGCTATGAGTGTAGTTGGTCATGTTTCTTGCATGGGAACGTCACATAACTTATACAATCCATCTTTGGGATCAAGGAACTCTTCAACAAAAAGTTCTCAAATGTTCACATCCTTTACAACAAACTGATCTAGTTGGAATTCAACGTTTTTTCCAATTTGGGTAAGTTGGCGTACGGACAATAGGTTTCCACTAAGGTTTTGTACATGATACGCATTGGTTATCACACCATTTTGACATTCAATGTAACTACAACCAACAATAGTAAGTGCATAATAATCCACAACTAATTTTTTTTTCATGGATTTACTTAAGGAAGAAAATAGAGATGCATATTTATCCATATCGTGGGTACAACAAGAATCAAATATAAATTCACTATGAGCAATGTGAGCATGTAGGGCCCAAGAAGCACTGACATAAAAATCATAATTGTTTGTAACACCTTATAGAATTTGGTGTTGAACATTGGTCGATTGCCTTGTTGACATGTCTACTTCAAGTTTCTTGACCTTCTCTTATAAATTGTTGGTCTTCTTCCAACAAACCTTTTCCAAATTTTATAATTTCCCACAATAATCATATGTCTTCTTCTTCTTATCTTTCTTAGTTATCTCATCACACTTCTTCTTCTCATTGTGGTCGACGTGCTCCTGACCTTTCTCCATGTTACACTAACAACACCTTTCTTTGTAGTTTTGTCAACCCTTTCCCTTCAACAGATGGGCCTGTTATTTGACATTTAATTTACTTCATCAAACAGTTTCCCTTGTTCCCTAATCATCAATCCATAGAAAGATTCAAAGGTATAGTCCTTACCATCTTATTTTATGGATTTCGAACTAGCACAGAACATCAAACTTAATTCCATCACAAGGTGTGTTCATATTCATGAGAATTATTTCAATGATATAATCATCTTTCTTCATAACTTCCCTTCTCCATTCACCCAATTTCACTTGTAACTTCTCTATACAAGCCAAATAGTCCTCAATCCTTTCAAAGGAGAGAGGATCCACAAAGATATCAACTCTTTCTCAATCTAAAAAGCTTGACTTTTGTCGACTTTATCAAGCAAATTCTTCAATTCCTTATAGACCAAATGAGGACAATTGGTCTCGCTTGTATGAAAGTGAATCTCCTTCAAAATGTTATAGGTAGTGATCACTCATATAGCCTCATCCTTCTTCCCATCTAGGACAAACTTATGTTAATCATTCTTTGGATCTAGGATCGTGAACTTGGTAAAATGCATGAGGGTCTAAATTTTTAGCAAGGTCTCCATATCTTGTGCCCATATTCCTGTAATGTACCTCTTCATAAAAAGGCACACTATGCAAAAATTAAAATGGAAAATTAACTGGTTTGTTTCAAAATTTCTTCAAACACCACAAAACCTTTCCTATTCTTCCCAAACCTGGTACTGATGTTAACTATAGCCTTAGTATATCCTACAGGATCCTTCCAAATTAGACAGTTTCACATTATCTGGGTGCCTTGCGTTTGGGTAGACTCCTTTGGCTAAACCAAAGGCTTCAAGGCAATAGCCCCAGGACTTATGTGGAACCCAATGGAT
This sequence comes from Larix kaempferi, assembly GCA_027924585.1. Lineage (NCBI taxonomy): Eukaryota > Viridiplantae > Streptophyta > Pinopsida > Pinales > Pinaceae > Larix > Larix kaempferi. The sequence continues at coordinate 8,352,603 of BSBM01000289.1, read as the reverse complement.
TCTGGTGCAGATCTGGAAGTGGTTGGCCTGAAACTACCCCAAACAACTATGACAACACTGATATTGTCAATAAGACTGAATTTGGTGAAGTTTGGAAGCTAGGAGGAAAATTGGTGTTTCAAGACAACTCAACTAAGATATTTCCAAGCGATCCCAAATGACTCAAGAGGGCCATGAATTTGTGAAACAGGGATTGGGATGGGTTCACCTTAGTCTTACCAACGTGCAACAACTTACATAGTATAATTTGGATATATGGAAGACATTTTATTGCAATAATTTTGAAGAATGGCTAAATTTGACATCATAACGAGCATAGGGGTAAAACTTTATTGAAGAGGAAGATAAAAATTGAAGAATGGAAAGCAACTTATTATACTGATTTTCATAGGATATCTTTTACATTACAAGGTTGTAAGTACAACAACAAACATACATGGAATCACCATCCATCATCCATAACATGGACAATACAAATACTACATAAAATACACTAACTGCTGGAGTCCTCAACACTGAAAAATAGAGCGCTTGATTGGAAATGGAATGGAAATGCAATTATCCTCAGTGAAAAAGGTTTAATTCCATCCTCCTCGTGTTCTATTTGAATCCTCAACTAGTGTGATGAACAGAAGGGGCACATCTCCCAAGTCTTGAAAAGCTTAGATACCTCCAAATCAATAAATAAACTGGAAAAATATATTAATGGGTGTGCTCATCCTCCTTTAATAAGTGATTTGGATTCTAAGATACACTGCACGTGGACAACTGTAACCTCATCCAATGCGCCCTCACTGGCTAAATTTGGACTTGCAGCTTTATCTCAGTTTTTCCTTGCTTTCTTGCCTTTCCTGCTTTAGTATGCTTTCTTGCTTTCATAAACTCCTACTTTTCCTTGATTTTATACTACTTTCCTACTTTCCCAGTGCTTTCCTGCTTTTCTTCTACTTTCTGCTTTTCTGTACTCTCATGCTTTTCTGTTTCTTTATGTTTTTCTGTGCTTTCATGTTTTTCTGCTGCCTTCCAGCTTTTTAGTTGCTTTCTTGATTTTTACTGATTTTCTTCCAGATTTATTTTTTGGAAGGAAACTCATTGGGTCCACCTAATATCCTATGCACCCCCCTAGTCCACCTAAGCATTTACAACTCATTTAATATTAATTACTCGAAACTATGGACTACATCCTTCTCCATGGCTTAATTTAATTATACAAGATAATCATAGTCAAAATTAATCTCCTAACTAATTTATTTAATTTTCCACTAGGACCCATGGGGATCTAATGGGATAGTCGTTGCTCCTCGATGCTATAAAAAATGGGGACATTACAGTCCTCCCCTCCCAAAATTTTATTGTCCTCAAGCAAATGAAAATATGGATGATGAAGCATTTGTACATTTTCCCACCAATTTCTTCAAGCATGGTTCATAAACCATGTGTACATAATCTCCAACATAGATGACCCTTTTGAAAACTTGTATTGGTCACCCTTTTCCATCAATTCACGACTAAACTTGCTTTTGAAACACTCCATTGCAATTGTGCTGCAAAACATGGATTGAATTTGACCAAGGCATGCAAAAGGCCAAACTTCTCTTGTAGCAATTGGAACAGGAATGATCATGCATGTGTAAACTTCTATCCCCATGAGCAATAGGATATGGTTTGTACACAAGGTTTTATTTAATGATATTTCCTGAAACATCACAATCATGCACCAAGAGATTAGAAATAAACATCGAAGAAAAATTGTATACTTGTTCATTACCCATTCTTTCTCTTGAAGTGGTAGAGAGTGTAGAAGATGAGCAAGATGGATATGCTCTACCTCATACCATGTGTTGCACCACTTTTCATACTTCAATCCATACAATTACTCACATACAATCCATTCTTGCTGCCATACATTGAGCTCCTTATGTGTCAAGATTGACCTTGAACCAATGTGGTCAATTTCAACCTCAAACTTGTCCCTTCTTAAGCACTCATCTCTCTTAGCCAATACATGTATAATGGCTAACACCTCCATGACTTTGATTGAGCAATGTCTTTGATAGAGCTGAAACTTCATGGGATGTATTTTTGGCACCATAACCATTCGTATGCCTTCTTTGGAAGCATCTCCCTTAAGCACACATAGTGGAGCGAAACCTGGTGGGGTAAGCTTAGAACATTGATGTAACATTTTCTTTATTCTTTTGAGAAATATTTGAAGATTCTCATCCCTATAGGAGACTCCTTTCCTTACTTGGGCAGCCACATCTGTTATGAAATGAAAGGATCCTCTACATGGTGCACCATCCTTACCATGCTCAATCATATGATCAACATGCAATATCTCTATCCTTCCAATTTCATGTTTAAACAAATTGATATACAATGATCACTCTATCCAAGTACATGACATATATTCCAAACCAAGAGTGTACTTCTCCAACATCCTACCATGAACCAAAATGTAATCAAAGAAAACCAACACAAGCTTACCAAAGTGCTTGATGTATGCTCTGGTCATGTAAGTAGGTGAAATCATAGGTGCATCAACAAATTCAATGCTCGTGCATGAAAGTCCCAAGTAGGTACATTGGACACAAAGAGATGTCTCTTGAAAAATTTCTTCTTCCAAGCGAACTTGATGATGATGATCAAGGTGAAGATCAATTTTGGGAAAGGACTTGATCACATACAATTCATCCTTCTCAAGAAGTGTCTTTGTCCCCCATAGTGCTATGTAAAATCTCCAGCTGAAGTGGTTGAGAACAAGGATGATTCCTAGGTCCCAAATGAACCTGAGAAGTGGGAAGTATCTCCTACTTCCACCTTTACATTGTATGGTGTCAAAACAAGGAGTTTTTAGAAGACTCCCAATCCACCAAGTAATATAATAGTAAGCCCATCCATCATATGGTTTCCTATGTGGGAAACTGGACCACTGCTCCATATAGATAGACTCCTGCAAAATATGGTTGGCTTGCTCTCTATTGCCATCTACTACACTACAAAACCAACTAATGCCAGGATCCCACTGTCTATGTTGCTATGACATTAGGAACAATCCATCACTCCAGGGGATGCTAGGATCCCACTTTCTATGTTTCTATGACATTAGGAACAATCCATCACTCCAAGGGATGCCAGGATCCCACACCCTAGTTGGAAGTACACTCTTCCAAGTGCTTGTTCGATTTTTATGAATATTTCCAATAGGAAGAGAAACTCCTCTTGAGCATCAATGCCATATACTCCATCCCACTGAATCAATTGGCACTTCCAAGTCCCACTATGCATACAGAATGCATCATGTGATAATAAAATATATGTTTATTGCTGCTCGTATGATTGGAAAGTAAGAGAGATGTCATTTAAATTTCTACTGGTGTAAACAAAACTCACCTCCATGTGTATCCATCTCTGAGATGTAGTTATCGACCCAATCCATGGATGAATAACCACTTGTGCTGCTATGCATGATGTAGGCATCAAATGGTGACAATAGATGCCTCTGTTGCTGCTAGGAAGGGATTGGTGCTCTTTTCAAACCCCATGGTCTGATCATCAAATCATCAATCGGATGTGGGAGCCTCATGCTCCTCATGTGGCACCAACATGAAGAATCCAATTATCCAATATTCATCCCCATGTGTGATGGTTTTCATAGAGGCGTGGGATGATGGACAATGAACCAACCTTCACTCCATGAAGAATTCATCCATCAAACTAGCGAATGCATATCCTCCTCTATTGGTTGGTCCAATGAGATTGTGATCAGCTGCCTCCTCCATGACTATGTGACTCTGTCCTAGAGGTATCTCATGATCTTCTTGTAATATAACAAGTGCTTAGTCTCCATCTTCCTGGATTGTAGCCTCCTCAAGCATATGCAAATCAGAATGCACGTCATGCTCCACCATCATATGAGGCTCCTCCTTAGGACCATGAATGCAATCAGCCATATGGAATTGGTTGACTGAAATGTAGAAGGTAGAATGTGATCTCTCAAACTTCTCATGAAGCTGCTCATTCTGAATCTCAAATTCTTGAAGTGCACTTTGAGTTTTCCTCAAAGAATCATGGGTGGTCTTAAACTCATGAGTGATCTCATTAATATCCTCTTCATCTTCTAGTGAGGCACTATGATACAACTTCACAAGCTTAAGAAGATGATCTCTATCGGAAAGTAGTTGCAAAAATCTTATGTCTGTCATTGCTTTTCGAATCTTCTCCAGGTCTTCGATGGAATATCTCTCCTCCATTCTCCAACAACAGTGTGACATCAATGCATTGGTTCCATGCAGAGTGCTCAAGGCCTTCCTAGTCTCCTTTTCACTCATCTTCAATGGCCTTGCAAGGAAGTGTGGCTCTGGAGGAGAAACATCCTCTTCTTCTTCTTCTGCACAACTTTCTTCCCTTCTGTAGTCACTTTGTAGTGACTTGTGCCCCACCTCATGGATCTTTACTTTTGATTCTTTGTTATTCTCCTCTAGATAGCTTGAGTCTTCTACATATTGAATGGCACGAGGATCTGCATCATTAGTAGGCTCCACCATGATATTGGTTGCACTTTCTTCCACCTTTCTTCACATAGATTTGATGTAGAGCACTTTGATGATAAAAATTCATTTTGTTGCAACATTTTCTCCACTTCTTTGCACACATTGTTGGCAGTTATTGTTTATTCTATTTTGATGTGGTTTTCCAAAGGGATCCCTTAACATGAATAGTCTTTTGACCTCATATTCATAAAACTCTAAAAAATACAAGAATTCGTGGATCTCGTCACTTAAAGCTTGGTATCTTCGGAGATACTCAGAAGGATCAATTCCCAATAGCTTTCCTCCAAAGAATACTCTACCATCAACAATGTCAAACATGGGTGGATCAAACCTTCTATCTTCTCTGAAGGTTTGGTCACAAAAGTAACCATCTTCGTCTCTTGACATATGCAAACCTCCATCTACATAGATCACCTCTTCTTCTTCTTCTTCATATTGCTCAAGGTATTCTTCAATGGCTATTGGTACAAGCCTCATTCTGCAACTTTTATTCTTTAACTGAGAAATGGAGCTTGGTCTTGCTGCTCACAGGTGCAGAGGACCATGCTTCGATACCACTATAATGTACCTCTTCATAAAAAGGCACACTAGGAAAAAATTACAAAGGAAAACTATCTAGTTTGTTTCAAAATTTATTCAAACACTAGAAAACCTTTCCTTTTCTTCCCAAACATGGTACCAAGGTTAACTACAGCCTTAGGATATCCTACATGATCCTTAGATAGACACCCAAATTCGATAGTTGCACATTATCTGGGTGCATCACGCTTAGGTAGATTCCTTTGGCTAAACCAAAGGCTTCAAGGAAATGGCCCCAAGACTTATGTGGAATCCAATGGATTCTAGTGCAGATATGGAAGTGAATGGCCTATAACTACCCCAACCAGCTATGACAACATTGATACTAACAATAGGACCGAATTTGGTGAAGTTTGGAAGCTAGGAAGAAAATTGGTGTTTCAGGACAACTCCACTAGGATATTTCCAAGCAATCCCAAATGACTCAAGAGGGCCACGGATTTTTGAAACAGGGATCGGGATGGGTTCACCCAAGTCTTACCAACCCGCAACAACTTGCATAATATAATTTGGATATACAGAAGGCAGTTTATTGCAATAATTCTGAAGACTAGCTAAATTTGACATCATAACGCGCATAGGGGTAAACGTTCATTGAAGAGGACGATAAAAATTGTAGTGGAAAGAAACTTATTATACTAATTTTAAAGGAGATATTTTACATTACAGGGCTATAAGTACAACAAAAAACATCCATGGAATCACCATCCATCATAAATAACATGGAAAATACAAATACTGCATAAAATACACTAACTGCTGGAGTCTTCAACACTGAACAATAGAGCGCTTGATTGGAAATGGAATGGACCTACAATTATCCTCAGTGAGAAAGGATGAATTCCATCCTCCTTGTGCTCTAGTTGAATCCTCAACTAGTGTGATGAACAAAAAGGGCACATCTCCCAACTAGTGACTAGGGGCACATCTCCCAAGTCTTGAAAAGCTTAGAGCTCTCCAAATCAATAACTAAACTGGAAAAAAATTTCAATGGGTGTGCTCATCCTCCTTTTAATAAGTTATTTGGATTCTAAGATACACTATATGTGGACAACTAACCTCATCCAATGCACCCTCATTGGCTAAATTTGGACTTGCAGCTTTATCTCATTTTTTCCTTACTTTCTTGCCTTTCCTGCTTTAGTCTGCTGTCTTGTTGTTGGAAAATCATGCTTTTCCTTGATTTTCTACTGCTTTCTTGCTTTTCCAGTTCATTCCTGCTTTTCTGCTACTTTCTATTTTTTCTATGCTTTCCTGTTGCTTTCTTCTTCTTTGTGCTTTCCCGCTTTTCTGCTGCCTTCCAACTTTTTAGTTGCTTTCTTGATTTTTATTGCTTTTCTTCCAGGTTTGTTTTTTGGAAGGCAACTCATTGGGTCCACCTAATCTCATATGTGCCCTCCTAGGCCACCTAAGCATTTACAATCATTTAACAATTATTTAATAATTAAATACTCGAAACTATGGACTACATTCTTCTCCATGGTTTAATTTAATTATACAAGATAATCATAGTCAAAATTAATCTCCTAACTAATTTATTTAATTTTCCACTAGAGCCCATGGGGATCTAATGGGCTTGTGGTTGCTCCCTGATGCTATAAAAAATGGGGATATTACAATTCCATATTTCTAACCTTTCAATATCATTGGTTCTTTCTTGGAATCCATAACGTTGACATGTAATCTAAACCTTGATATAGTTTGCTAGTGAAAACCCATAGTCAATCACACAGAGATCTAACTCAAGAAAGTGTGTATAGTCGACACCTCAAAAGACTTGTAGACAATAGACTGTGGTTCAAATAAAAAACTTAGATACCATGTTGGAGAAACCAGGCAATTAGAAAGATGGGAGATTTAATTATCCCAAGAAGAGGTGGTGTCGATAGATGTCGTTCAACACTTAAGCATAACATGAGAAACAATGTAAGCCAAGTCACATATGAGCCAAGTCATGGTGCAAGCCAAGTCACCTGTGAGCCAAGTCAGGGTGTAGGCCAAGTCACCTGTGAGCCATCTTATATAAAGGTAATGCTGGCATGGTTGTAATCCAAGTCACCTATGGTTGTTGGTTGTGCATTAATTAATAAAATAAACCCTAACAAGCTAGAGAAGAAGAAGGACAAATTAATGGGGGGATATGATTTCACAAGTGGGGAAATGCAGGGGCTTAAGAAGGGAGTTAAGGGAAAGGAATTAAATGACGAAGTCCCAAAACCATAGGGAGTAGCCTTGATAAAGTGATTAATGTAAATTTTGTATTAGTGGTCTTGAGGAGGTAAGTTGTTATCTTGTTGAGGACAAATGTAACCTCTTGATTAACATAAAAAATGTAATCTTAGCGTCATGGGATTTGTAGGGGAAGGAGGAGATAAAAGTATGGGTAGGTACTATGGATGGGAAAAAGGATAGGATTCTATGTGAGAGCTGGATTTCCATAGTTGTTACTATGTGTAGTTGTGAGATGGTGGTAAGGGGAAGTAGGCTAGAAACCATAATTGAGCTAATGGGAGCTTGCCAAGACAATTAAAACCCAAGTTACAATTGTAATTCCGTATAATCCCAGTAGTGAGATTCCCTAGCTGGCCTATGGTACAACATAGGAAGGGAATTGGGATAGCCTCGGGGATTTATTTCAAATAAGGGGATCCCATTCATGGTCTTTTGTAGGCTGAGGGGGAAGAGTTTTGGTTGATTGGGATAACAATAGAGAGGAATTATAGCACCAATTATTTTTATAGGTCATGGGTTGAGTAAGAGGACTTAGAGCTATATCTTAGGCATTTAACCTTGTGGAATCATACCCTCAACTCGGGGGTGGCCTTTACTATAGAGAGCATTAGTGTGACAAGAGCCAATGGCTAGGAGGAACATCCTCCTTCTATAACCAATTGGCGGTGAATACCAAACAAATAAGTGCTTATGTTGCTATGTTGGTTATGAATATGAAATATTGTGATTTTTTATATGAAATTTATTATTATTTTTATTTTGATTTTTGTTGTTATTGGAATGAGTTTTCATGCCAATGAATGGCATTAAAATTTAAGGTTGAGACATTGTGTAATGATTTTGTTAGTATTAGTGTTGCTTGAGAACATATATATTATGGTATTAGAACATAATTTTATATTAATGGGAGGAATTGGAGTACCTCATCACCTCAAGTGCTACAGGGGTGGTTGGATACATTTCACATTATTAGGATTGAGTCATTTAATGATGATCTCCCACTTTATAGTATCAATTTATAACTCACCCCCACCAATCACATGCTCTAAGTACACTAGACATTACCTAGAAAAATCACAGTTATTTATGTTTGCTAGTAGTTGGTGTTTCCTCAGTGTCTCCAACACCTATTTTATATGTACATCATGCTCCTCCCAAGGAATAAATGGGTACAACACATTATTTATGTAGTCCAAATAAACTACGACAAATGAATCTATGAATGGGTACAACACATTATTTATTAAACACATAAAAGTAGCTAGTGTATTACTCAACCCGAAAGGCATTACAAACCTTTCTAACAGACCTTGATCCATCTTGAAAGTGGTCTTACAAGTGTCTTCTTACTTGATATAGACTTGGGGATATTTGTATTTCAAATCTACCATGGAAAGATACCTTGAAAGCTACAAATGATCCTAAGAATTCATTGATCTTGGTAAGGGGTGCCAATGCTTGAGAGTGATCTCACCTTGAAAGCTACAAATGATCCTAAGAATTCATTGATCTTGGTAAGGGGTGCCAATGCTTGAGAGTGATCTTGCTGAGAGCTTTGTAATATATGCACATTCTTGAACTATGGTCTTTCTTTGGTGGTAAAATTATATGGGAACAAAAATGTGAGGTACATTGTATTGCGGGTCCTTGCCAAAATAATTTTTGTAATTGATTCTTCGCCTTATTTGGTTGTAATATTGACTATCCATGCAATCTTGTATTTTGTAAAGGAGAATCTAGCATTGATTATATCTCATGCTCTACTCCCCTCTCAAGTGGCATGACTTTTGTCTCCTAGAAAATTATTTGTACCCCTATAAAATCTCTTCCAACTAACACTTATGTTCTTTCATACATCCTTATAAGAATGCCTTCAACCCTATTGCTTGGTACACACCCATAAAAGATATCTTAGAATTCCCCTTGTTTTCCCTTCCGATGAAGATGGAGTCCATCGTATACATGTAGGGACTACGAAACACTACAATGCGGATATCAAGAGGCATTGCATTGACTTCTACTTCATCAATTAAATTTGCATTAATAACAAATATATGCTTACATTGTTTGGTGACTTTCATTTCCACATCTTTATATACTCACCCTGGTCATGCATATTTTAGTTAATCTTACTTACTAGGTCTTCTACAACAAGGTTGGCTTGTGAACTAGAATCAAACAAAACATCTACTTTGTTCTTCTTAATTATAATATTGATATGGAACAACTTTACCATCTCCTTCTTCTTTTTCCAATGGAGGCTACTTAGGTTCCTTTCCTTTTGTACTGCCGTGTATGTAATTTTCTCATCCACATATAATATTGTTATGTCTCCTCTCCCACTTCCACTCATAGAAGATTCTTCTTTTTGGATTGCTCTTACTTGTGGATCTCGGGATTTAGCTCTAGATGCAACTTCCAAAATTTTCCTCAAGCTGAACATCAATGTTACAAAGCTACTCATGATGCTTGCTAGGGTCCTTACACATATGTGCATATGGGACAATCTTTTTATTCCCCCCCTTCACTTATTATTTTCATTCTCATTGGAAGCTCCTTGTTGGCCATACTACTTCCAACCATTTCATTGCCTCTTTCTCTTTTCAGATTCAATGTATGGGGTTTGTACACATGCCTCATTTATGGTCTCAGGCTTGAATAACATGACAAGCAATAATGGCTATAAGGGTCCCTGCACAATTATATTTTTATATTCCCTCTCCTCTTATTCTATTCTCCATCATTAGAAGCTCCTCACTGGTCATATTGCTTTGAACAATTTTACTACCTGTTAATCTTGTCAGTTTAAATGTATGGGGATTGTGTACACATGCCTCATCTTTGGTCTTGAGATTAATAGCATCACATGCATCCTTATGTCACTATGGAGGCCACCAAGGTACTTGATGATCATGTTCGAGTTATTGGAGAGACCCCCAACGTGATGGATGACTTATAGAACTCTTTAGTGTAGTCTTGTACACTTTTTCCTTACCTCTTCCAGAAACAGTGTTATCAAATCCGTTGTTCCTCTCCATATCCAATAGGGTAAAACTAGGACTTTAGAACGTTTTTGAATACCTCCACTACAATAAGATAGGCTTGTAGTGCCTATTTTAGTGTTAGTTTTTTTTTTGTTTGGCACGATTGCTTGGTGTTGAAATCAGTGCTAAACGTCATTTCAAAATAGTATCGGGTTTAGCTTCCCTTTTAGCACCAGTCCTCAGGTTTTGATTCTTCTTTAGCACCAACTTTAGCTTCCTTTTTTTTAGAGCCAACTTTAGCTTCCTTTTTAATGCTAACTCTGGCTTAATAAAAGGTAGGATCTCTACTTGAGATGCATTCCCACAAAAATCTGCCATTAAAAGTGCATATTTGAATTGAAACTAGACTAACCTAGTGTAAATTATGATTTATGGAAACAAAAATGGAAAATGGTAAAAAAAGAAAACAAAAATGGAAAGTGGTAAAAAAAGAAAACATAAATGGAAAATGATAAGGGAATGCTAATTTTTGAACCCATATCACTTGCTAAAAGAAATAACTCCACCTGAGCTACATTCCCACAAAAATTGCCATTAAAAATGTAGATTTGAAGCCTAACCTATGCATGCAAACAAGTGAATAATGCAACTCTTAGATAAATAAAACCATTCAATACAAAGGGAAAAGTAAATAATAAGATATATATGGGTGTTAGGATTTGAACTCACTTCTTCTTAGAGTAATGGAAGGACCTTCCTTAGGCCACACTCATGAACTAGATTTATGGATTAAATAGAACCCATAGAATGTCATTTTTTTCTCCTCTCTCCATTAAACCTACAACAACGATGTAAGACCCCAACCAGGGTCCTATGTTTATTTTACTACTCTCAAATAAAATCTGTCTTCTACTGTTTACGTTTCGTTTTATATTTACGTTTTTCTAATTTCTGCTGTTCCTATTGGCTGTAAAAACAGTAATTACAGCTTCAAAATATATATATATTTTCCAGTTTATTGTTCTAACATAAATCACCAGTTTTCATTCTCAACAACAAACATAATTTACCAATTCTGTTTGTGCAGGGAAGCAGATTATCATTCCAGCATATAACCATTTTTATTTAACTTACAACTGAATTTGACAAGGTAGAAATAATCAACATACCTGCTGGAAAATACCTGTAGGTAGCTTGCAGATCCCTTTTTTTTGTTGCTGTCCTCGTTGCTGCTTCTCCTTGCTTTTCCCTGCAGTCACAAGCCTTCCCACAGTTCTGAAACTCAACCAACCAAACCAGTTTTTCCACCCTGCCAACTGGCGAGGTCTCGCCGACCACCCAGCTCCAAAGGTACCCCTTTGGACCCCCGAGCCCAAACCGAGTACAAGCCAACCCGTTATGTCCCTTTAGAAAACCTCCAGCAAAAACCCCCTTTCAGCTCCCTTCAGCTCTGCTCTAAAATTTCTATATCTGCTCTCCCCAAAACTTCCTCCAAAATAACTCCGGTAAAAGATGATCCCCTCTTCTTCCTTTCTCCTCCATCTTATCCCCTGTTTGCTCTGCCGACTCAATCCTCCCCATTACTACCCTTATCCTCTCCATTCAATTCTAGCTAAGATGGCAGTCCCCCTTTTCTCCCTCGAGACATGTCCACATTTATTGATACCATCAATACATTGATTAATTAATTAATTAAATAAATTTATAAATGAATTATAAATATTATCCCTTTCTTTTATGCAAACACCGTATGTAAAAGTCAACTAAATTATTAATGTGGTTCCACCGCCATTGTCTTTTCAAGTGGTCATAATTACAATTTAATTAATATTTTAATTTATTAACTAAAATACAATATAATTATAAACTTGGATATAAAATGGCATAAGGTAATGTCTTCCTTAATTAATTCATAATTAATTTAGAAGTACTTTATAATTAATTCATAATTAATTTAGAACTAATGCATAATTAATTCAAAATTAGTTCGCAATTAATTCATAACTAATTCACAATTAATTTAGAACTAATTCATAAGTAATTTATAATTAATTCGTGATTAATTCATAATTAATTCACAATTAGTTTATAAATAATTCATAATTAAATTATAATTAATTCATAATTGATTAACTTATAATTGATTCATCGTTTTCATGAACAATTCCCAAGTGTGTACCCGACACTTGTTTATCAATTTCATATTACATCTATTCGTAAATTATCCTATGTTCCAACTAGCTTCTGCATGGTCATCATAAAATTTAATAGATATAAATTAATTATTATCCATACAGTTTAATTAATTATCTAGCCGTGCAATTAAGATTAACTTATCAATTTAATACTACTTTAATTAACATTACAATAATCATTTAACGTGTTAACCCTTAGTCATTACTAATCAAATTCATTAACATTTAATTAAGCGTTACTAACCAATTGCATTATTTACTATTAATTTAACCGTAACTTGTTGATTAATCATTAATGTACAGTAATTAATTATTAAGCGACACTAATTAACATTATTACTCAGCAATATTTCACGCAATTCATAAATATGTAGGCAAGTTATGTAAGCGTAGCTACTGCTTACATACCTCGCGTAAGTACACTAACAGTAATAACTCACACACGTCAATCATAATCATGAAACTTACTGTTTATTGACACATGTTTTAGCATAGTTTGCAAGGTACAATTCTTTAACTAACTGAAATCTTATTAGTTACGACAATTCATACCTTTCTAAGTTACGACACATACTCAAGCAAGGGTTTTACACACCTACAGTTAGATCTTGTTTTCAACCCTACTTCACGCTACACCTATTTACCTACATCATCACTAACTTCCACATCCTATCCTGTCCTCTGCTGGACTACCCTGAAATGTCAAGTCATGACCGGTTCCAGCTAGAACCCGTAAGCGGAAGTGTCGACTACATCGACCAGCTTCCCCAGCAGGCAACCACCAGTCATCATCACACACCTTGGGGAGCGCGCCGTAGCACAACCCTCCCATGACTCTGGGTTTCGGGGATAAACGGTGGGTAAAGCCTCCACCCCCCCTAATGGAACAAGGGATTATGTCTACTCGACATAACAACAGCGTCGCACTTGTACTCGGTCTGTCATCGTATAACCGATCTGGGCGGTTGAGTTTCCTGAAACCCTACCCCACCCATGTCATAACATACATCATAATAAACAACATAATAACCATACGAAAGTAAATAATGCATCACTCGCATACCATTTTATCTTTCGAAGTCCGTGTCCCCGAGGCCCTCCCACCTCGTAGGATCCAGCTATCACTTAGCCGTTTCAACCTGTAAGTCAGTCCTCGACATACAATATAGAATATCGTGCATAAATCCTCGATATGTACACACATATATTTCATCATAACATAACAACAATAAACTCATTTATTCGCCATGCACCTGGCATAACATTCATTATTTCATCATATAACTGTAACGGTATCCACGTACCCATCATTCAGTAAATTCCATATATTTGACATAATTAACACATGATACATCTCTAAACATGACTATCGATCATAATGCTATCATCATACACACACATATATATATCGGCAAAATAATAGAACCATAAGTCCACAGTGTCGTCAACCGACGAGGTCTCACAGTCAAACAAATACAACATATAATAGTAGTTTAGGTAGAAATGTCAAAACGGGGTGTTACAAACGAAACAACAATAAACACTAGTAAATCAATAAAGGAAAATAAAATTAAAATAGGAAGGAAAGATAAGAAAGGAAATCACAAGCCATTACCTTCCTCATGGAGGTTCCTCCATCCAACCCTAGTCTCCATGCATGAAACCCTAAACCTACAACAACAAAAGAACAATAATTAGCAAATCAATAAAGTAAAAGAGTAAAGGAGGAGAATGAAAGGGAAAAGTGATCATTTTTTTCATGGAGGCTCTTCCATGGAGACTTAGCCTCCATGCATGAAACCCTAAGCTTGTAAGAAGAAAACACAATAAATCTTAGCAAATCAATAAAGTAAAAACAAATTAAAAGAGGAAGGAAGGAAGAGAAGTGAAGGGAAATCCATTGCCATTCTCATGGAGGTTCTTATATGAAACTAAAACCCAGGCCTCCATGAGGATAAAACCCTACGAGAAGAAAACCTAACAGAGAATGGAGAAGAGGAGAGAAAGGGAGGAAATGAGGAAAAAATGAAATATTAGGTTTTGAAGGGTTTTTTATAAGGGAAAATAATACAATTTAATCAAAATAACATAAATGCTCTCACATGCATGATAATTGAGACAAGTGGCTTATTTTTAGCATTTTATATTTCTTAAATTTATTTTTGAAAAGTTTTCCCCACTTTTATTTAGTTACTCATGAAACTCGATGCTAAAAAGGAAGTTGAAATAGGCATTAAAAATGAAGCTAAACTCGATACTAAAAAGGAAGCTAAAGTCGGTGCTAAAGATGAAGTTATTCTTGGCACCAAAGTCAATGCTTGTAGTGTTGGCATTAGCATCAAGTTTAGTGTTTCCGTGAAATAACATTGTTTCTTCATAAAAACTACAAAAAATCACTTAAAGATCAATGGAAGCAAAAAATTGCTATAAAGGACATGAATCGCAAGGTTTTGTTGCAGTGCTCCTACTTAGTCACTAGTGTGCCCCTTCCCTCCACTCCAAAAGCTCTCCAACCTAAGGGTTTTAGTGTAGCTTTCTTACCTAGTCTATGTATGACCTTCTAACTTGAGTTTGGAAAAATCCATTTTATGCTCTCTCATATATTGTGCAACTTTAAATATACTACACTTCGACTTTAAATGTGTCGAAAAGATTGGCTCCTCTCGTTCTTTTGTTTTCTTGTGAGAGTAGGGATGCTCTGAAAATGGGTCAACCTTCTTCTCAAGAGTGACCATATCAAGGCCATACTCATGGAAATACTAACTATACTTGATATTCCATACTTGCAATTTTTAACTCCCCTTCACTAGAAAGTCCTTTATTTCATTTATACAACATATATAAGGCTTACGATTGCTTCTTAACACTTCTTATGCCGATCTTAGGGTCTATAGGGTGCAACTCTCCCTTGAATTTAGGTTTTATGAGTTGAATAAGCATATACTGCACTCAAACCACACAAATGCTCAATGAAAACTTCTTTGATACCAATATGTCATGTAAACCACTTTGGATATTCTAATGGTCATATTATTATAACATATGATATTAAACTTACTGCTCATACAATGAGCCTATGCTTAATTGTGTGACTATTCTTTTTGTATTTTTTGTGATTTAGACACACCATATAATTCCTTAACTATTTGAGAAACAAGAATGGAATTAGGATGGCAAAGACATGCAACTAAACATCAACATAAACACAATATTTACCTTGGGAAACCTAATGTGGGAAAATCCATCAAGAAATGAAACATTGTGCATTTCTTCTAATCAAATGAGAGTGCAAGGCAAAATATAAACACAATTAAGCTTGTTGTAGAGCAATAAGGGACTACGGTTTATAGCGATGCTTGTAGAATGGTCCTTATCATCTTCTTTGCTATATCTCTACTCCTTTTGGTGGATACTGTTATGGAACAACAAATTGGTATAATAGGAGTTGAATGCCTTCCCTCCTTTTGGATAGGGTTAAAATTCCCTTCCTTGGCCACATGGTTAGGTTTTTTTTATTACGCTTCCAGAAGTCTCTAGTGGATTCACAAAGATTAATAAATCCACATGGATGATTCATGGTGAATTAACATTGTTGCCACGTGGGTCTACGAGGTCCGATAACTAGGTTATTACCTTTAAGGGGGTATACTTTTCACATAGAGACTTTGTTTGAGGTAAACACCCCACCATTAGAATGCTATTGTACCGTATAATTCCTTGAGGACTTCAATGCCAATCATCCTCAAGGTTTGTGACCCAAAACTTCCACTCTTTGTCCTTGAACCAAAGGATTTTCAATTTTGGTATGTTAATGTGGTTTTCATAATCTAACCCAAAGTGACCCTTATAAGTTCCAAATTTTGTCTTCCCCATTCTAGAGCATCGATAAGTCATATAGGGACTATGTAGATCAATTTTGGATGTGAGATGCTCAAAGGTACATGAGATTTATTTTACATATAAGACATGGCTTGAGATGCAACCACTTTGAATGAAGGCGGGGAGCACACATCCACACCTGAAGAAGTAATTCTCCTAGGCGAGGGACTCATTTCCACAAAATAGACAAGTTAGAAAGAACCCAATAAATTGTAAGAGATTTCAAGACAACCAAAGGCATGGAAGCTTGAGAAAAGGCTAATAAGTTAGGAGAAGAGAAAAGACAATGGACCCTTGAAACTTAATTTGATCATTCTAACTAGTGAGCAACTAGAGTCATGGGATTGGAATAAGCTCAAGTTCACGAATAGAAGGCATAAAGGCTTTTGGAGAAGACAAGCCAACTTAAACAAGTTGACTTTTAGGCTTAAATTAGAAATATTAATCTCAACTCCATTAGTCATAGGTGATGATGGTTGGATTCTAATACTTGAATTAAAAAATTTATAAACCATTGGTTCATCACTAGGTGAACTAAAATTTAGAGATAAAGACTCTCCCATAAGCCCATTACACTAAACTTATTTAAAATTTGATAGCTTACGAATACTTTCTATCACAGAGACCAACTTTTTTATAAGAATGTTCAAAGAAAATGTTATTGATCATGAATATGAATAAGTAACCATGACACCAAAGTCCCCACACGATACAATAATCTAGACCCACAACAAGTCCACATTGCACATTAAAAAATATAAAGGTTTATAGCCAAATTGTTGTGGTGTAAAAATATTCACAAAACACTCTCTATATTATATTGTTTTATAAAATGATTTGATTTTCCCCCAAAAAAAATAGAGTTCGTTACTTGTTTTTGAATTTGAAAATTTGAACGTTGATATCCAATTATTGCCAAATTACGGGCTTCCACTCAGCTAAGTAATGAGCAATAATAATAGCAAGAAACCTTTTAGCATTGTGGTAATAATGACAATAGTAATTTTTTCAAACTAAAGATTTTAGTTGCCGATTTTCCCTGCCTCGACTTTGCTATAAAGTTTAGCCCGCCATTTCACAATTCGAATATCTGCTTGCTCGTTAATAATCCTTCATCCCATTCTACCTTCATTGGCATTCAAAGCTTTTAAATTTTTATGCTCTGGATTCCCTTGTTGTGTGTCGTCGAAGTTTGAAGTTGAAGTTGGGGAAGATCCGATAGGTGAATAATCTCCTGAATGGAGCCGTCCAGAGATCATCCCACGCCTTATCCAGGTAAGCTTCATTTGCCCTCTTTCAAATGCAATCCATTTGGGTGGATTTGATGGTTTTTGGTAAGTTCCGTTCCTTTAAAATCAATCTATTTTAATTTCAAGGGAAAAAGAAAGAAAGTGAGATATTGATGCTGTAATTAGGGTTTCTTTTAGAATCCGTTGTCGATTTAAACAAACAGGCAGAAATTTCGGTACTAGCCTGTGTGTTTGGCGTTTTTCTGTTGTTTCAGAGTCTATTTTTTCTAACATAAGGGCTATTTATTCAGAGGCATTCTTTTTGATCTTACATTGACGATTTGGTTATCGTTCAAATCATGTAAACTTCAGCAGTTTTATAGCAAAATTTGAGCAGGCTCGATGACTTGGTGCTCTGGTTATATATATATATATATATATATATATATATATATATATATATATATATATATAAAGCAGCGGCTTTTCAGGTTTTGCTTTATCATTTCAATTGGTCCATGTTGGGGGTAAATGAATTCAAATTATAAATTTACTGTGCTTTTTTGTCGATTTGTTTTCTTATTTATTTTGAATCAAAATTATACAAAGTTGAGCTGAAAATGTAGATTTTAGATTGCAGTACCATGCTTTCTGTGAGTGTGGATTATATTCTTAATTTGGGGAGTCCGATGCCAAATGCCGCGCTTTTCACAATTTGTGTCAAAGTTGGTTTTAGTTTTGTATTTGATCTTAAACCATTGAAGTTACTATTCAAGAGAGAACCTTTACATTACTTTGGCAGAATCTCATAACCTTCAAAGTTCAAACCACATTCAATTTATACACTGATTGACTTTTGAGGGAATTCTCGAGCTATAAGTTTAAATTAGTTTTTCAATAGCATGGAGATCATGCACTCGATGATTTTAGTAGAAACAATTTGCTAAAATAGGCAATGCAATGTGTTCCGTTTTTTACATTGTGACCACATTGGGGTTTCTATAGCTTTTCCTGCAAGACTGATTGCTAAGTACAATATAAATAAAATATAAATAAAATGAAACATACAGACATAATTTTAATCAGTTTCTTGATAAGGCCTGGAATTTCATTTTGATATCTAGCAACATTCTAGACATATAATAATAATAATAGCTGTTTTTAAAATCACAGCCAAGCTAGACACCAATTTGGTGTATGAGGCCCTCTTGATTGTGGGACAAGGGACTCCCTCTGTGCAGCTATGTAACTGCTGAAGTCTACAGAGGTGTACATACCCTACCCTTCCAGATTTGAATCTATGACCTCCTAAGAGGAAATGCATGTTCTTAACTACTATGCCCACTTAAACTGTAAGATTGCGGGTGTACATCTTCCTCATTCCATGATCAATATACTATTTTGTAACTCTTAATCATTATATCTATAAGATTGTATGCCTTTGCTTCATTTCTGTCTTACAAGTTACACTACACTTTAACATCTTAAGTTGTATCAATTTCTCTCATTTTGCACTCTACTGTTTACTGAAGCCATCCATGTTTGCATAGTTAGAGTTTTTAGACTTAATATTGTACAAGTAGTGTTGCAAAATTGAGCAATTTCTTTGAATTTGAACTTATGTTTTCTCGTCTTTAAAAGTTCTGTCATTTCAGATCAAGCATGTTCTAGAAGTTAAGGTGGATTTAATTTTTGTGATCACTCAGTGGACATTAATACAATTATCTTATAGGTAAAATTAAGCAAAGAAAGTCCATCAGGCAATCTATCAAAGAGCAAGAAAACAAGACGTTGACTGAGATAAATGATCTGATGACTACCACTACAAAAAGGTAATACGCTCTGTGGAGGGGTTCAGAATATTACATTTTGTCTTATTCATGCAATTTTTGTTCTAGAACCTAGCTAATATACGCAATTACCTGTAGAATGATGATTCCTAATTTAACGCTTATATGATTTCCAGACAGAAGCACATTTTAAGCATCAGTAAGAGTGTAAACAATTTGGACTTGTCGGCAAAAGACAAACCTACAAAGTCCATCAGAAGATTATCTGTTTCGTCAAAAAATGCAGTTCCAGTTTCAAAAACTGAGAGTAAAGATATACGCTTTGCAGTATTGGAGAACAAATCTACTGCCTCAAAATCATCTCCACTTAATGGAGCTGCTTTACTGAAACCTGGGAGAACTTTGGAAGTTGAATCCAAAGTAAAACCCTCTACAAAAGCACTTTCAGTTTCCTTTCAGGGCCCATTGCCTAAGAGCCAAGCCAAGGCTACTGCTTCAAGCAAGGATGTATTATTAACAACCCCTGGATCGAACAAGTCTTCTATCTCAACCACACCTTTGGAGGATTCCAACCACGGACAAAGAAGGAGATTTAACACATTAATGACTTCCACATACTGGCTGTCCCAGATTAAACTCTCAGAATCTGCAGGAAAGCATGCCATTTCTCTTGGGTTTTTCAGACTAGCACTGGAATCTAATGCTGAGGTATAGATTTGTACCCTAATAGTTTAATTTTGTGTTCCCTTGTTTGAACAAGTATGATTTTTGTCTCTTATGATTTGGCATCATAATGACTGAGATGGATGATATGCAGCCCTTCCAAAGGCTCTGCGATGAGCTAAAAGTATATGCCAAAAAGCACCACGTGCTGGAATATGGAGAGGTTGCAAAGGATGTTTTGCTGAGCTATGGTATCTTAGAAGAAATAATGTCAGCTGATATTGATGAGCATTTGGTAGAGATAGAAGCTACAGGTGAAGGATCATTTTCTGAGTGCAAGGGATTACTGACACCTAGTAACGAAAAATGTTCTATTATTGTCGATTCTTCATTCGAGGAATCTGAAGTTTATGATTCAAAGATAGATGAAGATGTCACAGAGGGAGGTGATAACATCCAAGAAGCTGTCCAAAATGAATTGAATGCATCGTTGCTTGTGGCGACGGGTTCAAAACTAGAGGTCCTTTCTAACAAGGCTTGCTCGGCAGAAAGGAAAGGTAATAGCAATGATGCATGTGATGCTAATATTCAGCCTTCCATCTTAAGTCAGAAGATTTGCACTGAAAAAGGGAATTTCATTGAAGTAGATGCAGTAGTATGTGTTGCCTCCCCAAATAATACTGAAAGCAATTCAGCCAAAAAAAATGCTACTCGAAAGCGGACTACATTGATACCTGTACCTGGCATAAAGTCACAGACATCTGTAAGAAAGTCTTTCAACACTGACTCCGCACAAAAAATTGGCTCTACAAACAAACTCCACTGCACACCTAGACGCTCTCAAACTGTAATTGTTACTACATTAAATGAATCACACAGTAGGAAAAGCTCCAGGCAAGGGGCCAAGAAAGGCGCTGCCACTAGTGACTTTCTTCATTCAGGTAGTTTCTATCACAAGTGATCTTTGCTTCTGCTACTTAAAATAATCTTTGTCTTGAGCCATGTTCATTTATATGTTCATCAATATGTTTTACCACATACTAACAAGAACCGTGTGTTTTCTGCCAGATCAACCTTCCTCCAGTGACAATGCGAAAGAAGAGGACAAGGATAAACGGGTAGGACATTGATAACCTTTCCTTATTTTATTTTCTCTGTTTTGGTTGTAACGTGTTGCAATTTGAGTAGTACTTCTCTTCCAAGTCAAATTCAGGAACTCTGAACTGAATTGTGTTATTTATGATAGGGTTCTCAGAACAGGCAACAACTAAGCAAATGCAAAGACTCCAAGGACTTGCCCAGGGGTAAGGATGGCGGTGTTAATAATTCCTGTTAAGAGCAAGCTTGGAAAGAGGTCAACTAAGTTCCCTAGTTTTAGAAATTGATTATGTTTATACGTATAGTCGGTTATATGAAAAAGATTTTGTAACTACGTTATGACCTGCCTGCTATGCTTTAAAGTTTGATTGAGTTGTGTTGGCGTTGAGTGAATCGGCAGTGATTATATTTCTGTCCTGCTATGTAAGTCAAGTTGTGATAAAGATCCCATAAATTCCATCAGGTGAGTATGATGAGATTGTATAAGTTTCTTGCTTGTATTGGAACTGCATCCAATCCATATGCAATAAATTGTATTCTTATATCTGTATATTTGGATCCTTCCAGTTGTTCTGATAAAGGATCTATAGTACAAGGCTCAGCTTCAGTCTTTCCTATATGGTGAGAAGCAGTTATATATGTTATATTCTCCTTTTTAATATATGAAAACCTAAAGGTCTCATAGAATGGTTTCAGAAGTTGGCATTCTGCATATAACCAAAAAGCTATTCATGGCAACTGCCATTGCATGAGTCATCCTCTCTTCCTACCTGTAGAGCTACTATTCAGTTTCTGTTTCAATCAGCTTATTAATAATGATGTACCTGTGCCATTTCTGGTTTGGTTTACAATCGCATATCCTTAGATAGCTACTAGTAATTGTTCTTGAATGTGCATATATTATTCAGCAGAATACTTTTGATCAGATGAGGCACAATAACATGAAATGCTCTGTCCATGTCTGAAATCTGTGTTTTCTTTACTCAGAATATGTAAATAATTAGTTTAATATTCCATTTATTATACAAGTGGAAGAGGAATGTGCCTTTCTTTTATGACCAAATAACTGTAAACTGCTACAATTTTGGTTTTAACTGGATGCCGGCAGAAAGGTTTTTGTTTTGGCCAATATTATTTGCAGTATCAATTGTTCCTGAACTGTTTAATCCTGTTATGTTTATCGTGTTTTCAGTGCATCACATACTGTAAACAAGCAATATCCTTGTTTTCCACATTCCAAATTGTGTTCTTTCGTGATGTGAGACTCTTCAGTTTTAATCTCATTGGAATTTTGCTCTTTGAGAAGGATTTGGTATCTTTTAGGCATTAATTTAAGCGATTGATGATAAATATAGATTTCCTAACTCCACAAAATTGCATAGGATGCTTGACCTGTTTGTGAACTCATACATGATACGATCCATGCAATACTTGCTACCTTCTGTGTAGTAATAATGTTAGTTTTCACAAACTAAAGAGTTTTAGTCCACAAATTTCCTTGTCTCTCGAATTGGGCCACTATGTCCTTTTAGTTCTGGGAATCATAGTTACCAGAGTTGGCTTGGTAAAAAAATATCGTTGAGGCATAAGTAGCACATCTACGGATGTGCATATGAGAATCGATATAGAATCTAGATATTGTATCTGAAGTAGATATGGCAAGTTTTTAGAATATTAGGATATAATATGTCTACGATGTATCAAATACACTTTTTTTTCCATAAAGAAAATCTCGTGAGATATTTCCTCTTCCTTGGCATATTCAGATGGAGGATGGCTTACACGCTAGCCACAATAACAACTAATAACCTTGAGGGACTTGGCTGGATTTGACCTTGTGACTTATGGCCTCCCCATTGACACCATGCCTTGGACGGTTGGTTCAATCGATTGAGTTAACCCTTGGGGCTTATACATACATAGATACATACATATATCTATTGGTTAGCTCAATTGATTATAAAGGTTAGTTCAATCTGTTGGACCATCCATCAAAGACATGCTCCCAATGGGGAGGTTGCAAGTTTCAATCCAGTCCCCTCAAAGTTACCAACCGCAAGGTTGGTGGTTGATCTTCCTTACATTCAAAAATTTCTTAGAAGGGGTAGTGCTCCACAAGAAAATTGATCAACTTGACTTGTTCCTCATTCAAATTTGGAAATAAAGACAAGAAAAGTTATCATTAAAAATGGCCCAAGCCCTCTATTTGAAAATAAAGACAAGAAAAGTTATCATTAAGAAAGGCCCAAATCCTCTATTTATTAGATGATTTCTAAGAAATTAATGTTAATATTCTTAAAAAAAATGTAATGTTGTTTTTTCATTTTAGTGAAACCAATGAAAAAGATTGATATGTTGATCAAATTGTCCAAAATGTTGGTTGAAATGGCCAATATAGTGGTTTCAAAAATTTGAAGTGCCACTGTAATGTTTTAGTAATGTTTCAAAGATGGTTGTGCTAGGAAACATTTCTAAAATGTCGAAACATGTTTCCAACAACTTGGTGTGG
This sequence comes from Larix kaempferi, assembly GCA_027924585.1. Lineage (NCBI taxonomy): Eukaryota > Viridiplantae > Streptophyta > Pinopsida > Pinales > Pinaceae > Larix > Larix kaempferi. The sequence continues at coordinate 8,328,892 of BSBM01000289.1, read as the reverse complement.
AGTTTTCAGTAACATAAGAAAAAAAAGTCATGAGTTTAACTTGACTTTGGAAAATATCTTGGCATGTACGAAAATATAAAATATATGCAATGGTGAAAAAGAGCCAAAATAGCTCTTATCTAAGCTTTTATAACTAGGCCCAACGAGTTTTTTTGTAGGTTAGTTAGTCAAACACGTTGACCAAATCAATGGCTTTTGTGTACTCATTGTCAAGGGTTTGATCTTTTGAATATTCCCGGGTCAAACATGAGTCGGTGAGTCAAACTCACTATTGATTTGTAACAACTTGTTTAGGTGGCGAGTTGGGTCAAACTTGCAAGCCATGGGTTGGACTTGCCAGTCATGGATTTGACACTTGAATTACAATTCTTCTAGACATTCCTTACTCCCGTGTAAGGGATTGCATCCCTCTTTGACTCAAGTAATTATCATTAAAACCTTTTGGTTGTAATTCTGGTACTGCTAATTTGAGTTGCAAGCATTATTGGCATTCAGTCTCTCAAGTCTAGGTGTCTTAGATAAGCTTGCATGTTGTTTGTGCATTATTTATGAACATTCCACCATTACAGATTTCATAGAAGGTTGATTCATAGTAATTTGAGTCTTTTTGATCTCAAATGTTTGAGAAAGTCATGCCGGCCATCACAAAGTTAGTGTTAAAAAATGATTGAGAAATCCATATCAAATCTATGCCCATATGTTGGCCTTCCTAGCTTTCATAGGAAGAGCGTCTTCATGTACTTCTCATGTCTCTTTATTGTAATTCTCATCAGTGTTGCAAATATGGTGAAACTATCATCATCATCATGATACATCGCAATTTTGTCAGCTTGCCGATATTATTGTTGGAAAAATAGCCATTTTTTCAAACTTTGAAAATATTGTGATATATTGGCAAAATATTGCTGGAAATTGGAAAATATTTGCAAAATATCAGTTGAGTGAAGAGTCCTCCTTGGTGGGGATCAAACCATTTTGGATTAACTGCATATGCTGCCATTTGAAGTGGGGTGTTCAATTTATTCCACTGTCTATGTATGAATGTTTTCAATTGTGGCCATAAATGAGGAATATTTTTGTCGATGATGGATCTAATCCTCTCACACATAGAGTCCATGTTCTCATAAATCTCACCTAAACATGGATTGTGTGTGTTTACATAACATATCGGCTCTACAAATTTCACAACAAATTTGACATCAACCCAAAAGTGATCATCCAAAATCAAATGCTTCACCTCCATACCAACATCTAATCTAGACTGCTTCCATTGGTCCTGTTATCCACTAAAATTGCACTTAGTGGATTCTGAGTGAACCGTCGAAGACTTTGTTCATCATGGTGTTTCGAGATCCATCAAGCCTAATTTTGGTCCCTTTTTCAAAAAATTGCATGTCCATACCCCTATGGGGAATTGTAATAAGTTGGTCTAAGCATGGTCTTTTTGTAACAGGCTTGGCTTACCTTAGGTTTATTTGTTAAGGGGATACTCTAGAGTGTTTTTTCCTTAGGAATTATGCGTTGTGCTTCAGTGACGTATAATTCTTTAGTTTTTCACTCACACCTCCAAAGCTGGAGTATTTTCCTTGGCGGTCAAACCTCGGGAGGTTATTAAAGCCTAAGTGTCTATGTATTTTTACATGCTAGCCATCAATAATGAGTTGTATAGACATGCACTAGGTCCCCTAGGAGTTTGAGTTCATTTTGACAAAAATAATTTTTTTTCGTAAACTTAGGCCATTTTTTATTGGTTTAAATGAGAAAATTCAAATTGTAATAAAATGATGGTTTGGAGGCAAATTTTGGCATGGGGATGCTTGTTTTCATGCTCACAGTGTCCTCTTTACCTCGGAACCAACTCTTCCTATGTTTTGGGTGATTAAATTATCACTTGGAGCATTTTTTCTTAATAAGGTGGCATGTTTGTGTCTTATGGAGGGCAAGTACTTTCATTAACTAAAGCGTGTGATTTGAGTTGATGTGGAGGTCAAATGTTTGAAAATCAAAATAAGATATGCGCCCTCCCTCTCATGTTCACGTGTGGGTTATGTGGCGGCTTGTTATGGCTTGGAGGAGTTTCCAAGGTTGGAGTGGGGGTGCCTTTCCCATGTGGCAGCCACCCCACTCATACTCCCATCAATCAACCCATAAATCGTGGCATGGATCACTCCCTTAATTATGAGATGTTCCCCCTCATCCCCTTTTCTCATGTGCACCCCTCCTCTTCTCCATTCTATTTAAGCATGGCTTTGCTCCCATTTTCTCATGGTCAGAGAGGACTGAAGGACTGATGAAGTATGTAACAATTCTATTGTAATATTTTATGGAATAAAAAGGATTGCACGTTTTTATGAGGTAACCTGTATTGTTTTTATGTAACAAATCTCTTGTGTCGGGCATCAATGTGTGTGGATGAGCATTGCACGTTTTTATGAGGTAACCTGTATTGTTTTAGTTTCTTGCATCTTGTGGTTGAATGTTGGCCTTTGAAGGGGAGCTATCTCTCGGTAGGTATGAGCATTTCTAGTTTGATTACGCTCTTGGTTAGTTTACTTTAGATCTCTTAGATGAGCATGTACATTCTAGTTTGATTTCCACGCTTTCTAAGTTTCCATTGTAGGAGGCAAAAATATTTGCTTTAACCATTTGTAAGCAAGGGTTTATGAGTGATGCAAGTACTTAGCTTGAATGGTTGGTTGATCTATCTTGACTCCAATTTTTGAGCATTTTCGAAGTGCATAGTCCCTTTGCTTTCCACTTGCAGGCTCCACAGCTCAAATTTTCCCAAGCTTCTAACTTTTTTTCCATCTCTCTCTCTCTCTCTTTCAATTTTATTCAAATTTCTCTTTGGTTACGGTTACTTGCATGCTTAAGTAAATTTAGTTTGATTTAAAAGAATATCTAAAGGCTGATATTATTTCAGTACACTGCCAGATCTAAGTTTTAAATGCTTACATTTGTAGATCTAGTTTATTTTTAAGTACTTGCACTTATTTCCCATCTTTAGTACTTAAATTTTTTATGCTTTTAATGTTTATTTGGGCACATTGGGTGCATTTTAGGTGGCTGGTTTCTTATTTTTATCGCCATAACAAGAGGAGGTTTTCTCGAAAAATCGGAGGTCTAAACCATCCAAGGCTTCCCGGAGCACATACTTCCATCTTGTACCTGTTTTGAAACTTGTAAAGGATTTTGGATCTAGATCTATAAGGACCAAAGGAATCCACCTTCTCATTGTAAAATAATTAATAAGGGCAAGTGGGCTACTTAGGGGGATCTCGCAGGCTCAATTTTGTGGTTTGCAAAATTTTCTAACTTTTTTTCTTTATTTTAATTTATCTTCACATGCACACAATCCGCCCCAATAGGGCTATATAGTTAGTTTTATTTTTCACTGCTACAATCTTTCTTTCGCAATGTTGTACTTTATTTCAACGTTTAACAATTTCATAAAAAAAAACTAAATTCAGCTGTGTATTCTTGAAGTAAACTAAAAGGGTTTATCCCCGGTAGGTGAAAAGAGATTCTCGACCACATAATAAAACTTTATTTTTGCTTAATAGAATTGACCAAGGCTTAAAGTTCCTGAGCATGCTTGTGACCTTTGTAGCTTAGTCTGATCAGTTGGTCAGTCAAAAAGGGACTTGATTGACTAGTTTAATAGGGCAATCCAACGAAAACTTTATCATTAGAACTCAGGAGGCCGCGTGAAACTAACTACAGAGTCAGTGGGCTACTTTAAACAGGTTATGCCTCGCCCAAATGGACCCTTGGTTTAGTTGTCACGACGCTCAGTTCGAAGGATTAAGTTGGAATTGGGCCAAACCAAGAACTAACCCATTCCTTAATTCGCACATCTAATAAAATCATTTAAAACTAACCAACAAGACTTGCATCACTTTCACGACACAACAACACTCCAACTTATGTGACTCCATTTGGCACTGGTCTAATCTGCAAACAATCAAACATTAAGTGAATCAATGTGTTAGATGGATGTATCTTATTTATGTTGTTGTTGTAATTCATAATTGTATTTCTTTGGTTCAGTATTAATTCACCCTCAAACTCCTAGATTAATTTCTTTCTCTAACTTAGCTTAAAAGCCTTAGTTTGTTTTTCATAGGGACCACTTCCCTTGGTTTCGTTAGGAGTTGGCCTAGACGAAGGAGTTGAGTGTTGAGTGACAATATCTCAACTCTTTGCTTGCCCCCAAGGACGCACCTAGTGGGTTGAAGATTTTTTCCATGCTAACCCCCTTTCCCCCGATGTGCGTATCCAGCGGCAACAGGTCTCTCATGTCACTAATAACTGCGGCTTCTAAAGCCCCTTCATCTCCACAAGCTGCCTAAGCAAAATGTAGTAAGTTGCAAATCTGGTATCAACTGGTTTTCGAAGCTCCATTTTGGCATGCTTGCGGTAAATAGCTTGTGAATGGTGGTGGTTGCATATGAACATATAAATTTTGTGCCCATTTTCAATTAGCACCCAAATCTAGTCAATTTTCCCAATGTCTTTCAATGCATTATTCAAAGAATTTGTGCATGGCATCCAAAAAATATGCCTACATTACATCAAGAATTAAGAAATAAAAAAAATATAAGATTTCTGATTTATGAACATTGAATAAATTTTAAAAAGTTTAAAATAGAAAAAAATCAGACTTGTAATTAAAAATCAAAATTGCAATTCATTTGAATTTAAATTAAAAAAAATTAGAATTGTCACCAACTTGTACTCCTTTTGGATCATCATCCCCGTTGCCTTGCACATTGGGGCTGCATCAGTAATAACTTGAACGACATTGGATGGCCCCGCCTTCGCAATGGCATCACATAATTGATCTTTCAAGAACATAGTGTTCTTTTCTTGACCATAACAATCAACAACCTTTAGAAAATATTGACCAGATATGGAAGAGACATTGATGTTTATCAATGGTCGATTTCGATAGTCACTCCAACCATCCATGACAATAGAGCATCCATCTACACTCTAGGATACCTTCAATGGTGCCATTGCCTTCTTAAGATGTGCTTTCTCCTTGTCCACCAATACAGTTCAGAGCTTCTCATAACTGGTTCCTTATACTTTGCACATCCATCATTAATAGGGTGAGTGGGCTACATTGAAAGGGATGCCACATGCAAGAAAAGATCTTGCTATTGCAAGATAAACACATTCCCTTCCCTTCACATCAAGCATGTCATAAATGCCACCAGTTTTATGCTTCGTGTGATGAGGTTGTACTGCTTTTTGATGCTTTTGATGGCACATTCTCATCACCAAAATGAACCTCATCATCGAATGGAGTTTCTTCCTCATTAGACTCATTATTGTCACTGACATAATGATATGGATGTGAAATTGACTTGCTTTCCTTACCATCAACCCTTGCTACTCCCTTTGTGCACTAGGGAGTCTAGTGTGATCCTTTGTATCTCCGGTACAAAGTTCAACACCCTTCTTTGTGATATTCATAAAATGGGCTTTAACTCAAGTATAATTGCCTTTCCATTTAGCATGAGATAAGTTGCATTTTATCAATGCTACCCCCCCTCCACCCTTTGTTGATTTTGTCCTCTCCACATATTTCCATAGTGGATATTGAGGATTTGTCTTTTATGATGCCATCTTGGTTGGAAACTTGGAGAAAGAATGGAGAAATGATAAATCTGAATTCAAACAAAAAATTTATAAAATTTGTCAAGTCTTAAAATAGAAATTCAAGGTGTCAAGAGAAAGACAAATACCTCCCTCCAATGATGGACTGTTTCTCTCTCACTGCTAGATTGCTCCACCCTTCAAACTACCAAACCCTTGATTGCTATTATGGACTGTCTCCCTTAACTGCTAGTCGGACTGCTCTTCTTCTTCACTGGTAGAGAATAAAAATGAGTTGAATGTGAGTGTTTTGGTTGGTAAATAATGAGGATAGGGCTTTAGGAAGGGCCCCCACCTTTTCCCCCCTTTTCTTGCACCCTTTCCTCAGTTTTCGCCCAACAACAAAAAACTCTGTGCGAAAGTCTTATGCAGTGTCTCGAAAATCGGGATATGATGTCTCCAAACAAGCTCCATGTACTTGAAATATTGGGTACGACGTTCCCAAATCATGCCATGTATGGGTATTGTTATCACACCATAGTAGCAGAGCTACTATTCTTTCTTAGCAGATATCTGCACATTCCAGAGCTTAGATTATTTAGAGTTTGGCTATGATGACTTTTATATTTTGAGATCACTCATGATCAGAGCAGTGTATTATTCAGACTTATGTTAGACCTTGTGTCAAGGTTGAGCCTTGAGAGTTCAGAGTTCAGTTCAGTGCCTAGAGATGTATTGCAACAGTGTTTCAGATGATATGTGATGATTATTCTTATGATGATGTTGTATGACCTATAGATTTTTGATCATTGACTGTGGATTATTATCTTGTTGCTTTAGTCATGTTCACAACATTAGCTTGGTATATGATTCATGACGTGGCAAACTTTATAAGCTGATAAATTATAAAATGGACATTTTACTTGCACATTTAGGTTGTTTGACAAAACTCACTTGTTTACTACCTTGCATAGATATGGTATTTCTTGACACCATTGGTCTGCTAGCTTAGGCTCCACTTTCACTTGACTCCATCCATCCATGACTTTCCTAACTTGGCTTTAACCCTTGACTTGTCTTACTTGAATTTTTGATATTGAGGACTTCCCTTTTTACTACCTCTGTGTTTGGATTGCATCCCTTGTTAGTTTATTGTCTCGGCTCTGAGTTGGTGACAAAACTTGCCTTTGGTAAGTTGGATTGTAGGCCTAAATCATTTTGGTTGGTTGTCCTGATGTTTGTCAATGGCACGAACTCCCCCTAGTCACTTGAGATGTTGTTGGCTAAAACTGAAAGCCCATGTACTACTTATGGAAACTTATGTAGATTCGCCCATGGAAACTAAAAAGGGCAAGAGCGATGAATTGCTAAAAAATACTCCTCGAAGAGTATAAGAAAGGTCCAAAAATCAATGGTTCTTAAATTCTATATCTAAACAATTGCTGACCTTATATATATAAAAACATGCCCTGGATGCAAGCTGCAATTAGTTGTGCTTATCAGCACACCTGAGATCCAAAGGGTTATGTAGGCCAAAAAGGCAATGAAATGAAATCAATGGATCTTAATGAAACTGGATCATCTTTTATAAAAGTAGACATGATGCCTAAGTTGAATAAGCACTCTCTTAACAACTTACACATTTGTGAGGCACAACCATCCCCGTGTTTATATTGTCCAACACAGAGTTTGTAGCTTCCCCTTCTCCCAGTCCAAAGTGTCTTTTAGTTGAGTTTAGACAAGTCACCCCCTTTGCCCAACCTTGTTCTTAGCCTTCATCCTTAGCTAGCAGTTAGACCATGTCCAATGGGTGAGTTTGTCATTTAAGCTATTGTGCAAGTAAATATAAATAACAACGGAATGAACGAATATGATTAATGCCACTAAATGATGTTATGCTTTAAGTTAAGTTGTGGGTATGATTAGAGGAACATGTCTTAGTCTATTGATGTGATTTATCCTTGGTTATATATTGACCTAGTCAAACCCAGTTTGACTATGGTCATTTCTTGGGATCCGTGATGATGGGGCCATGTATGCTTATGGATGATGATTGATGGTCCCACATTCTCTTGATGATGATGCGATATGATGGACATATGATTCAGATGATGATTGATGCAGTTCAGCAGGTTTTATTATTATTTCAGATCATCAGATTATGCATTGTCCATATATGGTGGACCCTACAGCTAGCCCATCAGGGCAACCCATGGTGTATGAGTACACATTCTTAGTAGATTTGGGTCTTCTGGATCCAATGAGACACTTATCATTCAGTTCCGGGCACTTCTGACAATGATAGATGCAATTTTCCACTTGTTGACCAGATTTGGGGTTGATTTCCCAGCCTGAGCAGTAGGGGCCATGAGAGGCCAATTCCCCTAGGGCGCTATATGAGGAGGGGATGGTCCAACCACTTGATATTACCATTTACCCCCCTTCTGGAGAGCCTGGTGGGCTCAGTTTGACAGCATAGGTGCCCTAGGTGGCAGTTTCAACACTTTCATAGTTACCGAGGCAGTCTAGAAATGGGATAAAAGGGTCACTGAGGAATTCGATTTGGGCAATTGAGGCAAGGTTTTGACATTTGGTTTTCACAGAGGTCTTCCAGGGTGAACCCCCTATCTTCCAGCCAGTTTTCATCAGTCAGGGGGTCCACAGAGGCCACAGGAGGCCATTTACTGCATGTCTCTCACAGATTTTGAGGACAGATTTGATCATTTGTATTTGTTTTGGACATACTATATTATTTTATTGTGCCATGGGGATGAGCTAGTAAGGATTGATGCCTCCTAGCCCCACCATGAGTTGCATGTGTCATGTCCTAGTCATATGAGGTGGGCCCATGTACTTTTGCCCCCTCTAGTGGATGACGTCACCCTCCATGAGTATCTTTTAGCTATGACATCATCATTATTTGAGTAATCCATGTGTTATATTGTTATGTTTCATCTTAGCCATTGATCATGTATTGAGATCTTTTAATCTCAACAACTCATTTCAAAATGTGGTTTTGAGATCTAGGGTTTTGGTCTTCATTATCCTATATAAGGAGGAGACCCCCTCATTGTAAAATCATCTAGAGAATTTGGCTCTTGGCTCTTGGAATAAAATTTCTATCTTTTGGAGTACATGCTTGGATCTTGGAGTGGATGTTGGTTGCTTTGATTGTAAATGCTTTTGCCCATTGCACTGGAGGATCTCTTGTAGATATCTTGCATATTTTGCCATACTTTTTACAGGTTGAGGAGGCGTTTTTTGGACAAGTACGAATTGGTGGGGAGGCCTACCCTTCAAGCTTGGAGGAGGATGTTTTGGTTAAACAGGGAGTGGTTTTTGTCTCTGTACCAACTATTCTTTGCTTATCTCTTTCTTGCTTGTATCTACCTTCAACATGTTAAACTGATTGATGCTTTGCTCCTTGGTTTTGACAGGTTGGAGGGACACACATGTGGCTTGGAGAAAGTCAATTTGGCAAGAGGGCTTCAAAATTCTTCATTTGATCTTTGGCAAAAGTAATCCTCATCTCAACTAGCATTCATTTCTTCATCCAGGTATGCTCCAAAGGTATGGACTTCTTCTTCCTTGGCTTATCCATGAATTCTAGATCATAAAACCCTAATTGATTAAAACCCTCATTTTCACTTTTTCTTAGATCTACTTGGATCTTACTTGGCTTTGGGTAAGATACTAAAAACCCACCTCTATAGCATCCACGACAATTTGGATCTATAGTTTGGTGTGGATTGGCCTCCATTTGACACACTTTCCAAGTCACTTTAGCCTCTTTGAGGGAGGTCGCACTCCTTGAGGGAAGCTATTGGGGCTATTTCCAAGAGATGGGTAGGTGAGATCCCACTTGATTCATGATCCTCATACTTGATAACTTACCCCTAGTGCTTCACTTCATTGATTTTTGCCTTGTGGGCCCCATTCCTCATTTTGAGGGTTGTGCCCCACTTGGGTCAATTTGGTGATGCATGTTCAAACTCAAATCTATGGAGATCTAGCCATTGGATCCCCTTGATTTTCAAGATCCACATTAACAATTGTTTAAACTACCCGAATCTAAACTTTGGTGCTTTTGGACTTGATTTGACACACTTTTCCATGCTTTTAGCCCTCCTTGGGCAAAGTCACACTTCTTGGGGGTTTGATTTGATCCACTTTGAGAAATTGGGTGTTTGAGATCCCACTTGTTTTGGAAAGAGCACACCTTGAAACCTGCATCTAGGGTATCACTTTGTGAAGTTCTGCCTTGGGGGTATCATTCCTCATCTTGGGGATTCTTGTCCACTTGGGTCACTTAGTGAAACTTTAGATCTTGTAAGATCCAACCATCACACCCACTTGATTTTGAAGAGTGTCTTTGGTTTGCACCTTAGGTGTCCCAATCTACAGTTTGACACCCTTTTGACTCCATTTGCCCATCCATTTCAAGGCACTAGTCCACCTAAGGTAAATCGCACTTCTTGGGATTTGTGTCAATTGCTAGATCCCATATGTGGGTATCTCTAATTTCATCATAGATCCATAGATCTATCCTTTGCATACCCGTTGGTACCATTTGCATCATTAACTTCACCTTGTGGGCTCCATTTGAACCATCTCCATATCCCAAGGTAGTGGCCCCACTTGTGTATTTCATGGTTCTAGATCTTGTTATTTGATCTCATCTTGTGGCCTAAATCATCCAATGGTTGAAACATAAGTCATCCCTTAAAGCCTCTTTCAACCATACTTAAACTTCTAGGTCCACCTGACCTTGCATTGGTTTCCGTAACTCATCTTTCACACTTCCCAAGAAACCATTGTTTGGGTCCAATCACCTTTGATTGGTTATAGGGTCTCCCCCTTGGTCTTGATTCATCTTGATCTAAAGTGAAGAGTGCCTCGGTTGACGTGAATCCCAGTTTGCATTGGGAACCGTGGCATCTCTTGGGTCACCTCTTTAGTTGTCCATCTCCTCTACCATCCCGGTGGGATACCATTAGGGACAACTGCAAGTTGTGTGATAATAGGTACTTTGTTGGACATGGTAGAATACCTGACCTTGTTTCGAGTCCATGGGTACATGTACATGGTATAGGGATGTTTACCCCACCCTTGGGTACACGTACCTTGGCAACTTAGCATTCGCCACTCCCACATTGGGTCCAATGGCTTTGGCATTTTCAATGATTAAAATTTAAGCCTATGACACAAGTGACAAAACAAATGGGGAAATTTAATGAATAATCAAAGATTCAACACAAAAGAATGTTGGCAGCTACATATAAAATTGATATCTCCCATTAAAAATAAAAACGACAAGAATAGGTATATCTAAGTTTTAAGATTCTAATGGACATTGCACAATGCAGAGTGCGAAGTGCAAACCCTATACTAGATCTTGCAAGTAGCAAACAAAGAAAATAGAAGCATAAATTGTTTTAGATACTTGGGAATTTGGATATGGTAGATTGGAGTAAATATTTATCCACTCCACAATTGTTTAGTTGATGGCAATGAAAACCACATATTTCTCCTTGTTTTCTAGGTTAAAATGGTCACAACGTACCTAGAGCTCAAACCCCTCACATTTGAAAAATGAATCCAAAAAATGCTTGAGTTTGGCTTTTTATCGCATGTTTGGTAGACATGCCTATAATTTCTATTGACTCACGATACATACTAAATTTATCACAATAAATTCAATTTATTGCGATACGATAAATTCACTTAATGCAAATTATCATTATGATTAGGGGTGATAATATCATCGAGCTTGAAAACTAAGAATTTATCACTTTATTGGCGATACATTGCTGATAAATGCAACATTGTTTTTTTCTTGAAATATTTATAATCTTTGTATTTTTTATATATTGTGTTTCAACTTTCTGTATTTCCAAAATTTGGGGGCTGTGTTCCCAAGCATAGTTGTTTCCATATTTTGTGCAACTTAGGATAGAAGCAATGCAACATCACTAACATAACCACCTTGAGAAACAAAGTAGCTAACTCTAGTTGGGCACATTGTGTTTATGGTGGATATTTGGGCACTCTCATTTGTTGTACTTTAGAATTCTAAAGCCATTCATGGCATATTTTGGAAGTGGGAAAACAGATCTTTGAGGCAGAATTTATTCTAAAGAATTAGCTATCGAAGGTTGCTACAACATGTTTGGCGCAAAAATTTCAGAGACATTTTGAATGTTCATTTCACATCCAAGATTAGTGTTAAAATCAAAGTGTGATCCAGGATTGAAGACTATAGACAGAGATCCAACTAGAAGTATTGTAGAAGCTATTTGTACAAAGGTGGAAGATGGTGTTGTTTTGATGAAGTCAAGTAAAAAATGCAGGAAATAATTGAATAAGAACAAAAGAAATTGATGGATGGTATCACACTTCAACTTTCGAAGGAAAATGAAGAAACAATAGAAGAACGTTACAAGGACATACTTGAAGAATTTGATTTCTAGTCTGAGAAAGTAAATTCCAGAATGGGAACCATAAAAAAATACTCTATTGATATTCTCTTTAAAGCAAATACAAAAGAAGAACAAGCACAAATAACAAGCAAGAAAGGAAGATTGGAGATAAACTAGGAGGCAAAGAAGTAAAACTTGCAAAGGCTGAACCGTATTGACATCCTTATTATTAGGAATGTCTTTAAGCAAAATGGAAAGGTGTAGATCAATACTCACATTTCCAACCTAGCAAGCGGTAGAATCACAGATACACCTGGATTCAATGAAGGGCAACTTTGTGACAAGATACTAGCAACCACCAACAAGATGGCTAGGTTATAAACATACATGGGAGCAAAGCTAGAGTAATTCTATGTAGATAGATGAGGTTACACCAATAAAGATTTTTTTATGAATGGTTGATGATCAAGAATGAGGACAATTCCATTCCAAATTATGAAGATCTTATTACATGGTCTCATCTTATGTTTGAGGATGAAACATCTTAATGAGTAAGGCAATGGTGTGTATGTAATCTAATATACAAAGGATGTAGGTTGGCCCAGGCATGAGATGATGGGTATACATGCAAGCTTGTCCATTCATTATGGACACAGTATGATATACTTATTTGACAAGTTATCCTATTTTGGCCATTTGCTTTATTTTGAGTTGCCGTGCAACTATCCCTTTTATATGTTGGAGCCATGCTCCATTGTCATCTTTTGGGTTATGTGCATTGAACACACAGCAATGATGACACCAAGGGCTACATTGTTACTTTATTGTAGACCTTGGGAACAATTTTTTATTGTTTTCTGTGTACTTTATGTTAGTAGATTTAGAAGACATATTGAGATAGGCTAGAGGGTAGTGATGAGATTGAATTAATGTAGCTAGGCTGCCAAACAAATAGTCTAGAATTTATAAAGCAATCATAGTGTTACACCTCATATTGTATGAGGTTTCACTTTGGTGTTTATTTTGGAGCATCTTGATGGACTTGAGGGATCTACATCTTCATTTAGCTTCTCTTCTTTAGGAGGATGGATACTTGATGAAGATCTTTGGTGGAGGATGGCCATTTCCCTATGGTGGATGGTTAGGTTGATGGTATTTCTATGGCTGGATGCTTCTTTCATGCAGTTACTTATTTGGATGCTTCCCTAGTGATTGTATGTGATGATGTTGTATTGTCGTTGTCACTAGGAAGGTGTCTACGTAGTCCCCTTTGGTTGTGTTACCCTCCATTTTGTATGGGTGTCCGATTGTGATTTTGATCACAATCTTCAGTGGGGTTGGCATTGTTGATGGCTTGATCTCCATGAGGTTTTGCTGGGTTTCTCGTCATGGATGGCTTGGTTGCAGCAGGTTAGATAATGCCCATGATATTGATCTCCATGATGTGGCTTATGATGATTCTGCCAAACTCACACAATTATGAACAGTATAGACAACTAAGTTGCCAGTCAAATGAGCAGTCCACATGTTGAAGAGATCATCCGCTGTGAAGGTTATTTGCACCATTTGTTATGCTAGTTTTTTGGACAGCGTTCAGATTAGAGGAGTTATTTTCAGATCTGGGCATAAGAAGCAGCATGAGGGCCAATCCTGGGCATGTTTTAGTTCCTTAACAGCAGCGAAACAACATTCTGAGCAACCTGTGCGTGAAAGAGGTAGCAGACAGCAACAATTCGCTGTTCCTGAGCATCCTGGGCATAGTCAGCAGTAAACAACCCCATAAGACCAATCCTGGGCGGCTCTGTGTAAAGAAACAACCTTAAAGAGCAATTCTGGGCAGTTTTTGGAGGTCATAACACTGGTAACCGTAAAAGGCACTAAAACTCAGATCTGGGCACAATCAGGGCACATCCTGAAGCAACAGCCCTAAAGTCAATCTTCTTATGTAGTAAAAAGTGCAAAACACCTGAGAAAATGATCATGTGTGATGCTTCCTTGTAGCAAATGAGGTTTTTGCAATCCATTTTGTCATGCATTCACTCAATGAGACGTCCAGCCCTAAAATGCAGAGATTTCAGCGCTTATGTAAGGCCTATTTTCCAGCAGCAGCCAAGGGTTTCTTCCAAGCCCTGAAATTACATTGCTACTTTGGAGAAAACTCTAATGACAAAAGGGGTAATGATCAGCCTCATATTTGGAGACAGTATGGCAGCTTTTGAAGCCTTTTCAATGTTTTTGTGGAACATTCACCTGTGTTGTGCCCTAATCAACTTCTTTTCCATTCAGGGAGAGCCATTGGATGACCTGTTTCACACTTATTGCATGATTTGATCCACTTGAAGAAGACTGTTTGCTGCTGTTTTCTATGGAGACCTATTGATTGTAGTGCGCACCTTTTTAAGATCCTGTGCAGCTTTGAAACAGCTGCTTCATTTTGATTTCTATATCACGTAGGGGACGTCTTGAGGATGACTTGGCAGACTTTTGGAGTATTTTTTAAGTTGTGTTAAAGGTGGCTGCAATGTAGACAGTTTGGAGGAGGGCATCCAGTTTGTTGAGAGTATTTGTCTACATGGAGGTGTTATCATATTTGTCTTATGGAAGCCCTTTCATTGTGGGGTAATGCTTGCACTTTTTTTGAGGCTGTTCCCCCCTGGAGTTGCCTTATCTTGGTCATCTAGCATACTTTATGGAGGTCGTTCTACCTCCTTGAGGTTGTTTGCACATTGAGCTGGCTTGACATGCATTTGGACGGTATCTAGGGCATTCCGTGGAGGGGCATTGCCTTTGGAGGCTAGCAAGTAGATACATTCTTGTTGGAGAAATCACTTCTTGGAAAATTCTTTAGAGGTTCCCTTTGTCATTTGTGGATGAACACGTCCCTCTTCTAGGGACTTTTCTTGGATACATTGCCCACTCTTGGGAGAGCGTTTGGCATGAGAGAGTATAAGGGTGTCAAACCATAGACTTAAGGTGGTCATTTGTGTATTATTTGCTCTATTATTGGAGCATTCCGCCTTGCATGGTGAAGATTTAATGGAACATTGTACATGTATCATCGACCATTATTTTATTCCACTGGTTAGGAGTTTGTTAGAGTTTAGTGGGGGTTTTTGTCATTATTTTACTCCACCCTAGGCTAGACTTAAGAAATAAATGATTATTTTATTGTAAAGGAAGTGAGCTACTCTCCTATTTAAAGAGAGTCTCTTCCTCATTTGAACTTATGGTTGGATTTTGAGAGCTCTCTATCTTTGGAGCCTAATTGACATATATTTATGAAGCATTTTTGAACTGTAAAGAGTTTCTTCTCCATTTGTAAGTGTGGTTCTTTGTTCTAATCATTTAATATTGTAAAATGATTGATGGTGTTATCGGCAAACTAGCAGGGCTAGTGCCCAGTAAGCACTGTTAATTTTTGAGCATTATTTCAATATACTCTAGGATCTTTGCTGAGAGAATAACATGTACAATATATCAAAGCATATCAATCATAGCAAGCATGTCAATCATCACAAGAAGCAAACATAAGCGACAACAGACACACAGAGTTTCCGTGGGGAAAACCCTAAGGTGAAAAATCCCACAACTTCCTCAGAGATGGATAGAGCAGTAGTACAACCAAAGTACAACCAAAGTACACAGAGATAGACTCCTCCTAGCAGCTGATCCTCCTCCTCACATGTGCACCACTTTCCGAGTGATGGAAGAGTGAGTTATGAAGTGATCCAAATAGAGATCGAGAGATCTCTATTTATACTTGTCTTGACTGCCCAATAAATTTATGGGGCCGACTTGTCTAGCTTAGTACAATAACCCAATGTTAACTTAATCAGGGCTGACCCCACACATGGTGGTCTAATAACCCATCGGCAAGTTACGACACTTGCGACCCTTGACAATACAAATGACGACACTTCTGTATAGAGGAATAATAACATCTCTATAGGAGTACAATATACATAGATGAAATACATGGGTGAAATACATTCCGAAGTTACATATATACATCAACACTCCCTCTTAACTAGGAAGGTATTTCTCGACACAGATCTGCTAGCACAAGTTTTCTTCTCTGGATCATCATCAGCGAATCATCATCATCGTCACTGTTGCTGCTATCTCAATCAATCTCTGAATCTACTCGTCATAGGAAGTTCTACAGAGCTAGTCCTTTTTCATACTGGATGTAGGCCCACCATCTGCAAGTCTTCATCATCACTGGCCATATTGTGGAATCCTCAGGACTTATTACGTGCATCACAAAACTTGGCAAGAGCATCCCAGGACTGATAACGGGCACACAGCCCAACCTATTGGATCTCCCATGGAGCTATTACATGTGATTGTCACAAAACTTTAAAAGAGTCTCTTGACTAGCAAGAACCCTAAAGAGCATCTGAGGCCTTTTTCATCCTGTCCAGATCTCCAGGACTTATTACATGTGCCCCCCACCACAAAACCTTAAAAGAGTGTCTTGTCAAGCAAGAACCCTAAAGAGCTTGTGAGGCCTTTTTCATCCTGTCCAGATCTACAGGACTTATTACATGTGGTCATGGCAATGCCTTGAAAGAGCATCCGAGGCCTTTTTCATTCTGTCTAGATCTCCCAGGTTTGCTTACATGCCATAGGACAAAACCTCGAAAGAGCGTTTGCCAGATCTCCTAGGGAGCTATTATATGCCAGCGGCAAAACCTAGCAAGAGAATCTACAAACCTCCCAGGGCGCTATTATATGTCCTCCCAAAGCAAAATCTCGAAAGAGCATTTTCTAGATCTCCCAGGGAGCTATTATATGCCAGCGACAAAACCTAGCAAGAGAATCTGCAAACCGCCCAGGGCGCTATTATATGCTTATCTGCACAACCTGTCCACGACCACAGAGTATCAACCTGATACTCACCATACATAATCTTGATGTACACATGATCATCCTGATCATCATCACTGCATTGTCCTGACGCATGTCATCTGGAGCAACATCCTGAAGCTCATCATCCATGATCATCCTGATCATACAATGCATCCACCTGATGCATACACAGTATCTACCTGATACATATCATCATACATGATCTACCTGATCATACAATGTATCCACCTGATACATATACAAATACATGATCCATCTGATCATACTTGATACATATCAACATACATGATCTACTTGATCATACAATGTATCCACCTGATACATATACAAATACATACACATGATCCAACTCATCATATCCAACATCCAAAATGATGCATACATATATAAATGATCCAACTGATCATATCCAACATCCAACATGATGCACACATACATAAATGATCCAACTGATCATATCAAGCATCCAACATGATGCATATACATATATAGAGCAGTAACTAGAGCATCGTCTTGATGCTCATCATGCAGCGCTTACATCCATAGCCATGTGAAGCATCCTCCTTCCAACATGCTTGGAATGGCTTCAACAAATGTCTCCATCACTTCTTCCTCGAAGTGTCATCGATCTGAAGAACACCAAGTCTCTCTCTGAAGTACTCGAACTTCATTTTGGCTAGTGGCTTTCCCAGCACATTTGCAAACTGCTCATCCGTCGCAACATACAGAAGCTTCACTGCTCCTCTCTACACCATATCCCTGATATAGTGATATTTGATCTCTATGTGTTTCGACCTGTCGTGGAATATCAGGTTCTCAGACAGCTTCTCTGGTTGTCACAAAAGATACCAGTAGCCTCTAGCGGGAGATCAAATAACTCAGATAGTAGCTTCCTAAGCCATACTGCCTCACAATTAGCCGAACAAGCTGCAACATACTCTGCTTCGGCTGTACTCAGTGCTACGCAGGACTGCTTCCTTCTAAACCAAGAGATCACACCTGATCCCATATTGAAGCAGCACCCAAAAGTGCTCTTCCTATCTGCAGCACTGCCTGCCCAATTTGAATCAACATAACCTTGCATGTTAAACTTTTGATTCGCATCATACTTGAGCCCATAATCAACTGTACCCTTCAGGTACCTCAGAATATGCTTTACAGCAACCAGGTGAACACTCCTTGGATCCGTTAGAAATTGGCTCAATGTGTTCACCGCAAAGCAAATATCTGGTCTCGTGTTTGTCAGGTACATCAAGGACCCAATCATATGACGATACATAGTGACATCAACCAGCTCAGATGAAGCATCACACAGAAGCTTCAGGTTCGATGCCATAGGTGTGGCGATGGCCTTGCAGTCCATCATCCCGAACCTCTTTAGGATCTCTATTGCATACTTTCCTTGTCCAAGGAAGATTCCATCTGCACTCTGCCACACCTCCATACCTAGAAAATAATGCATCATCCCGAAGTCCTTTATCTCGAACTTGACAACAAGCTTCCTCTTTGTATTGGCAATCAATCTATCTTCATCTATCCCAAATAGGTCATCTACATACAAGAGTAGTATCATAGGACTGCCTTCCTCAACCTTGTAGTAAAGGTTGGAATCTGCTTTACTCTTGGTAAAGCCCAAACTAGATAGGAAACTGTCCATCCTACCATACCAAGTTCTAGGGGCTTGCTTCAAGCCATACAAGGCTTTCTTCAATCTGAACACATATGACTCCCTGTCATGTGTTTCAAAACCGAGTGGCTGTTCCACATACACTTCCTCTTCAACTACACCATTCAAGAAAGCAGTCTTGACATCCATTTGGTGTATCTTCCATTTCATCATTGCAGCCAGAGCAAGTACTGATCTGATGGAAGTGTACCTGGCTACAGGAGCAAAAGTTTCTTCATAATCTATTCCCTCTTTCTGAGAGAAGCCATGAGCTATGAATCTTGCCTTGTATTTCTCTATGCTGCCATCTGCAACATGCCTTATCTTGTAGTTCCATTTGGAAGTCACAATAGACTTCCCTTCAGGTCTTGGGACTATATCCCAAACATCATTCTTTATTATTGATTGGTATTCTTCGATCATGGCATCCTTCCATTCTTTTTTTTCCGCAGCTTTTTCATAACTGGAAGGTTCTTTGTTCATGATATCACAGAGTAAAGCAACATAGCTGGTATGTGATCTGGTCCTCTTCTTTGCTTTGTGTTCTTCTTCTGGAATGCCATACCTTTCTGCATCTTGAATGAGCTCTCTAGCCCATGCAGGTTTTCCCTTGTGAGAGTTATTCTCATGGGGTGGATCTACAGGTTCTTATGGATCTTCAATTTCACGATCAACATCTGGAATTGCTTCAGTCATAGTAGTGTCTTGAAATCTAGTTTCCTTGGGATCTTCATGATCTTCAACAGGTGTCTTCCTTGATTTGATGAACGCTAGGTTTTCATCAAATGTCACATCCCTGCTGACATCAATCTTCTTGAGCCCTGGAAAGTATATTCTGTAAGCCTTTGAGCTTTCACTGTAACCCACAACGATACCCTTCTTTCCTGAAGGATCTAACTTGTTCCCTTTTTCCTTTGGGACATGTGTGTATACTGGACAACCAAATATTCTGAGATGGTTGACTTCAGGTTTCTTACTAGAGAAGACCTTTTCTGGTGTTTTGTTGTCCAATATCTTGTGGGGGTTCTGTTCTGCACATATACAACTGTCCTAGTTGCTTCTGCCCATAGATGCATAGGTAGATCCTAGTCATGCAACATTGCCCTTGCTGCTTCCATGATTGTTCGATTCTTTCTTTCTGCAACTCCATTCTGTTGTGGATTGTAAGGAGCAGACAACTCCCTCTTAATTCCTGAATCATTGCATAGCTTCTTGAAGTCACCTGAAGTGAATTCTCCACCATTGTTGGATCTGAATGTTTTGATCTTCTTATCAGTTTGGTTCTCCATCAAGGTTTTGAATTCCTTGAACTTGTCAAACACTTCATCTTTGTTCTTCAAGAAGTAAACCCAAGTCTTTCTGGAGAAGTAATCAATGAAAGAGACATAGTAAACATACCCACTCAGAGAACTGGATGACATCAGACCACATACATCGGAGTGGATAATTTCCAAGATACTTTTTGCCTTGCTTTCACTGCTTGGAAATGCCTTCTTTATGTTCTTTCGTTTTGCACATCCTTTGCAAACACCTTCATGCTTGGTCTTGATTTCAGGAAGACCTTCTACAGCTTTACTTGCAATTGGTAATGCTCTGTAGTGCATATGTGCAAGTCTTCTATGCCAAAGTTCACTTGGCTCCATGGAATCATGCACCATGGCATGTTTAGGTTGTCCCTTCAATTTATACAATCCTCCCTCTTGCTCTCCAATCACCACTGCATCATCAATGGTCTTTCCCTTTGGCCACATTAGAACTTGGCCATCCACAAATGCAACCCTCATACCTTTTGCATCCAATGCAGATATGGAGAGTAGGTTTTTCTTGAGCCCAGGTACATAAAGAACTTCTTTCATCTTTAAAGACTTTCCAGAATTTAGGTTGTAGGAGGCTTCACCACTTCCTTTGATGGGGTATTGATAGTCATCCCCAAGTTTCACTTTATGGGGTGATTCATGTTCAGATAGATTACAAAAGATTCTTTAAACCCAGTCATGTGTTTGGAAGCCCCACTATCAATAAGCCAATCATTACATCCATGAGAAATAGTACCTGTGAGAGCAGAGATACATACTCTTCTTTGCTTGATGAGTCATCATCATCACTTTCTACTCTAGCCTTCTGTTAGAAAAACAGGATCGCAGAGCAATAACAATAAACAGAAATGCAAATATAATCACACATACACATTACAAGAGAGACACAGATATATCGTGGTTCACCCAACTTGGGCTACGTCCACACTGAATTTGCCAGTCCTTATTATTATTACCGTCCAGCAAGTCGAAGGGATACAACCTGCAGCACAACCGCTGCACTTCCTCTTCTCTGTTTTACAGTCTCTCTCCAGATCTCAAAGATCTTTACAATGCATAAAACCTAATACATCAACCCTAGCCGTATTACAATGTCCTTCTTTTATAAGGGAAATACAATGGGAAAATACCACGGGATACCCAAAACCATGGGCCCGCAAAACAGCTGGCGAAAACAGCCCCAAAAATTTTCTTCGGGGGCGTTGCCCCCGAACCCCCGCCGGGGGACCGCTGGCCCCCGGACCCCCCAGCCAAGGGGGATGGGCCCCCCTGGAACCCCGTGGGGGGGCAATGCCCCCCCACACCCCCCCGCTGGGGTGAGTGTACAGTCCACCTACACATCATATAGAACTGGGGTACAAACACAGCTAATACAATATCATCTATGAGACTAGAAGATCTGGCTCCACAACCAACACCTTCTTCTTTGGAGGTTCATCATCCTCAGCAGCATGAGCATGATATCTCTTCTTGTTGTTGTTCTTCTTCTTGTTGAAGTTGTTGTTGTTCTTCTTCTTGTTGAAGTTGTTGTTTTTCTTCTTGGGACAATTTGCAGCAAAGTGTCCCTTCTCATTGCATGTGAAGCACCTGAGATCTTTATTCTCTCTAGGGTGATGGTGGTGAAGATTTCTTGTTATAAGATGGCTCTCTCTTAGGCTTGCTCCTTTTAGTGTGAGTTGCAAGAGCTTGGTCTTCTTCCCATCTTTTCTTCTTGTGCTACAAGCCTTGCTTCTTCTTGAGAGCATTCCTCCCACAGTCTACTGAAAGAGATCAATTTCTTTCTTGCACAAATTCCTTGAATAAAAGAGTCCCATGACCTAGATAGGCCATTTAGAGTGGTCATAACAACTTCATCATTGTCCACTACTTCATACACAGCTTCAAGTTGTTCCTTAATCTGAGAGACCTTGGAGAAGTAAGATTGAATGGTCTCTCCATTCAACAGCTTGACCCCTTTCAATTGATTCCACAGAGTCATCTTCCGATTTATGTTCTTTCCTTCAAATAACTTGGTCAGGGAATCAAACATCTCCTTGGGTGTCTTCAGAGATGATACATGTGGTATGAGATGGTCTTTGATAGAATCAACAATGATTCTCTTTGCCTTGACCAAGTTCTTCTTATGCAATGCTTTAGCTTCCTCATCCTCCGGGACGAGGACTTCAGAATTGATATATGTATCCAATTCATTTTCTTCTAGGATTAACCCAATCCTATACTTCCAGGCTATGAAGTTATCAACCCCTTCAAGCTTATCCTCAAGCTTGGTGTGGTGAGACATCTTTAAAGAGTACTTCAAATGGAAATAGAAAAGATTTAGATGTTACCACTTGATTTGCTGAAAACTGGATCTAGTCCCGGATTAGGGTTTGTCAGAGAAACCTTAAAAATTCAAAATGTGAATTTCAACTTTCTGAAAGGATAGGAAGATGTGCCTTGATGAGTTGATCAACTTAGTATACTCAGAATTTGAGTTATGCAAAGTTTCACCCTTCAGAAATGCCTTTTAGTCTTTCCAGATTCATTGAGGAGGACCCTGAATTAGTGTTTGAGTTTCCCGGAGATTTACCAAGCCAAAAATCTCGATCCAAAGCTCTAAACTTCGATTTTTCCAAGGAGCTTCCAGCTGAGTCTTCAGATTTAAGAAATTCCTAATTTTTAGGGCGAAAATTGAAAGTACTTAGAATTGAATTCTGATTGGATAGATAGATTCACCTTGCTGAGGAGAGTCAATCTATCATATTACTTTTCCAAAATATGTGGAGAGAAACCCAATAAACAAGAAACCCTGGTTTTCGCCACTGTACATTGTTAATTTTTGAGCATTATTTCAATATACTCTAGGATCTTTGCTGAGAGAATAACATGTATAGTATATCAAAGCATATCAATCATAGCAAGCATGTCAATCATCACAAGAAGCAAACATAAGAGACAACAGACACACAGAGTTTCTGTGGGGAAAATCCTAAGGTGAAAAACCCCACAACTTCCTCAGAGATAGATAGAGCAATAGTACAACCAAAGTACAACCAAAGTACACAGAGATAGACTCCTCCTAGTAGCTGATCCTCCTCACATGTGCGCCACTTTTCGAGTGATGAAAGAGTGAGTTATGAAGTGATCCAAATAGAGATCGGGAGATCTCTATTTATACTTGTCCTGACTGCCCAATAAACTTATGGGGCCGACTTGTCTAGCGTAGTACAATAACCCAATGTTAACTTAATCAGGGCCGACCCCACACATGGTGGTCTAATAACCCATCGGCAAGTTACGACACTTGCGACACCTGTCAATACAAATGACGACACTTCCATATAGAGGAATAATAACATCTCTATAGGAGTACAATATACATAGATGAAATACATTCCGAAGTTACATATACATCAACAAACACATGCAAGGGCTCGTGACCCAATGTCACCTCAATCACAAACCTTTAACTTCTTGGGAGAGTCTTGACCTCCAAGGGGAGGGCCCTTAATTGTGTGTCTGTCAATAATTACACCAAACACCTTCCACAACCTCGTGCAAAGATCAGTGCCTTATGGAGTCAAATGGAGAATGAAGAAGATGTATCAAAGTATAATTATGATCAGGCAATAGTTTGCAACAAGTATTGTAGTAGGGGTTATGAGAATGCCTATGACTAAATGTTCTTATTAGTATATTTCTGTGTGGCATCAAGTAACAAGCAATGTCGTAGTAATATCGAGTTTTGTTAGTCACCATGAATAATAGTGCTCAGTTTCAACAGTGCATTAGGACAATAGTCATCCAAGGTTCATTACCAACATCAGATACTTCAAAGTGGATGCAAACCAAGAAATGATGATGGAGTATTTGACAAGAACTTTAATATTATACTTTGCATCACAATGAATATCAACTTGTTAAAGATCTAGTAGAGCAAATCAGACTTTAATGACAATTCAAAACAAAACAGTCCTGTAGCATGAGCCTATTATATCAATCCTTTATTCCCACAGTAATAATTCACCAATTCAATGCAGTGATCTCCAACAATTAGTATTACACTTAGAAAAAAAATGAATCCCTTGATTATCAAACAATGATGTTTAAATAGTGCTCCAAGATAGCTACTAAACCAAAGCCAATTTATGGGGCTGTCCTGTAGCAGTTTAAGTAATTTTAGCTTCCTTAAACTAGGACTGATATATCAATCCTACAACAAGGGAAACAGTAACACTTTCAGCCCTTACTTCACTCTTTATCAAACGATAATTAAGTGTTTGTTTTATAGGTGTAATATAATGCTTGCTAACCCTTTGATGTTACTTGTCTGTGTGTTTTAATGGTAGGTTTTAGGACAACAATAAAAGCTATAGGCTGTTCTTGTAGCAGCTTTGAAATGGAGGTAGGAGGAGGGCTGGAAAGGGATAGAAGGGGACTGTAATGGCAGGCCGAGGCTACAAGAGAGAGGGTGAGGGTTTAAGAAGCATGCCTTAAATTGCATAGGACTATTTTTTAGGTTTTTATTTTTATTTTTTAAATTTTAGGGCTGTCACAAATTTCACCCTAGGGTTTTTTAGGGGTAAATAGGCAGGCCAAATTTGTAGGAGAGAGGGCCTAACTTTTAGCGAGACCAAAAAATTGAAAAAAATATTTTTTTGGGAATTTTTTTAGGGTTTTAGACATAAAATTGCAGACCTAAGAACTAACCTGATTCTACCATGAAATGCAATTTGTACAAATGCAAATGCAAGAAAATTTGATAAAAAAGAGATTTTGATAATACAAGGGCTTTTAATGCACGTAGCCCTAACCCTAGGCCTATAAGAGAGGTGACCAACCTCCCTCTTGGATTAACCTTCTCCTTGTCTCTAAACTAGGGCTTCCCACAACAACCTCTAGGGTTCGTTGTGAGAGCCTAATCTAGGGAAAACCTGGAGATCCAAGGCCAAACTAGGGAAACCTCCACGTAGGGACCGTTTTCCACCATGCAAAGTTGATAGAAGGCAGAAAAATAAGCCAATTTAGAAAAAATGCAGCCCTAAGGCCACCATTCAATCATCAAAGAAGTGAAATTAACCTACCTTCACCAAGAAAGACAAAACATGACTTATTTGAGCTTTGTGTTATTCCAATAATTCCGAACATCCACCATGCATGAGCAAGACCTTAGAAAACATCCAAATTTTATCCACAAGAGGAAGAATAAGAACATCCAAGAGGTGTGCATTACTCCCAAAAGCCTATTTTGGGTAAAAGAGCATCATAATGTTTTATTCCTTGTGTTATGATTTACAAATGAAGTGAGGAGGCTTATTTATAGTCTTCTCAACTCACTTTTACAAAATAACCAAATTGACAAGCCAAATATAATGTCAATGTAAAAAATATAACATGAAATAATATAAAATAATCTAAAAGGTGGCTACCTGGGGTATTTTCCCCCTAGGAGACCAAAAACTAGTAAAAATAGCTATAACTGAACAAATGGCGTCACTCCGAAAGGTGGAGCGAGCAGGGGGGGATCGTCATGCCCCATCTAACCCCAACAGTGTTGAAAAACCCTCAATGTCCCCCATCTACAAGCCTGTGGGCCTGGTGATCAAGGATGACGTCATCACTGAGAAGGCACCAAGGAGAGAGGGCGCTCTGCTGGAAAGGGGCCAAGATGGGTGCATAGGGTGACTGGAAGAGGCGGCAAGTGCCTTAGAGCTGAAACACTGTCACTGGTGTGGAAAACAAGTAGGGCGTCATGTGACCCAATGACTTGCCCCTAGGAGCCCCAGACACCAACCTTAGGGCTACAAGCCCCAGAGTGAGGTAGTCAGCAATGCCACTAAGCCATAGTACTCCTAAAGGAAGGATCAAAGGGTTCGGCCATAACCACTTCTCAAAAAGTACTCATAACACCCCCATCATGGCCTTGAAGAAAAATGCGACCCTCTCCTTGGGCAGACATCTGAATGTGAGCTGGTACTGGTACACCGTAATAGATGGAATAACTAGACTTGCTAATTAGTGCCATAGAAGGGCAAATTTGTCCCATTGGAAGGATTGCAAGTGAAGAGTTTCCTCCATCTCTTTGTTTTATGCATGGATATAACTTTTGTTCTGAATCATCTTTATAGACTAAGACTTGTGATACTTCATTAGTATAAGGCACACCCTAGTTAGTATTGTTTGAGTTGGCGCCGCAAGGGAGCTCCCAGTGATTTCCACATTTATGTTGTAACATGTTGGGGTTTATTAGTTGGCACCGCAAGGGATTTAATCTACCCTAACCATTCATGAACTTGCCTCCTTCATTAGTTTTGTTCCCTTTGACTCCATTTTGCCTCGAGGATTGGCACTAGTCTTCATGGTCCTCTCAACACCCCTTTATATACTATAGAAGACCCAAAAACTATTTTGCTAAGGCTATTTTTTCAAATCACCTTGTGCCCTTATTGCTATAGCCTAACAATCCTAACCCTAGGGAAACCCCACTTGAGTTGGGGAAGAGCTAACCTAAAGTGCAGGGAGGTGGTTATCGAGGTGACAATGGGTAACACCTCTAGGCTATAGTTGGGCTAGCCTTGTTCTTTGGGGCGTTAATTACACATGCCAGTTTGAGCCGTAACATGTTGAATATGTGGTGTAGACATACTTGATGCTAGGTGGAGCTAACACCTTTCTCATGTTCCCTTTCCTTTGGTGTTGATGTGTTGTGGTAGTGCACTATGACTTGGTTGGGTTTACCTAGGTGATATGACTTGATGTCATAACATTTGCTAGACATTGTCTAGGGGAAATGTGTAATTGATGATGTAATGCCCTTGTGATGTAATATTTCCTAAGTTTGAGTTAGAGAAGGGGGGTATTATAGTTTTTCTTGATTATCAAGTATTTTCTGAAGGTTTGATGGTGTATTAATCATGTATTAGTCCTTTGGTGGTGAGACCTGTTGCCACTGCAATGCACACCTGGGGGAAAGTGCAACATAAATCTTTCAAAGCTGCTCAATGTGACCTTGGGGGCAAGTCTAGAGTTATGTGTTGTCACCTGATCCTGACTCCTCCGTTTAGGAAAACTCCTAACTGAAAGCCAAGGGGGGTAGACCCTATTGAAAAAAAGGTTTCTAAGGCCTTTTGAATTTATGTTTAGTGATGGGAAAGAGTGTTATTTAGGAGTTTATGACTGAATTAGTAAAAATTAACCAAGTTTATTGCAAATTGTCTTAAGCACATCCACAACATAATATCATCATGAAATAACAACAATTGAAAAATTGATATTAAGCAAATAAAGGTGTTGCTTCTAAAAGAGTGAGATCAGTGCCGATGGAGTCACACGATAAAATAATGCTGCTTGTAGATCGTAATGTTTTGCAAGTGCTCTTGGTTTATTTTAATTAAGATTGAAAAATATGAGTTGATTAAAGGGGAAAAAAAGGAATTCCCAATATACCTTGCGGTGCGGGGAATACATCCGGATTTGATCTAAGTGGCTTTGCACAAGAACATGTGGGATGGAATGGAGTCTCGAGAGCGTGTTTAACACTACACCAACAAGGATGTAGTCTAACAGTGCTTTGACGTCACCTTCCAGTGGTTCCCGCTTCCTTTGCCAAAATTTCCCCACTTTTGATCAATTTGAGGCAACGCCGGATTTTCGTTTGTTTATGGGGGACTTGATTTTATTAAGATGAGTGGATTAACTTAATGTCGAAAATTTAAAGAATGCACAACTACTGCTTTTGATATCCCAAAGCTTAGACTAGCCTGCGATGGGTAGGGCATATGCAGAGCATGCGAAATATTCGTTACAATTTTAAGACTCTCTGACAGAGAGCACTCTTGATCCGCAAAAGCGAGATTCAAGAGAGTTTAAGAAAAGATAAACTCTCCGATAAAGAGCACCCTTGATCTGCAAAAGCGAGATTCAATAGATTTTAAGGAGCCTTAAAGATTCAAAAAAGAAATGTAAAGCACTTAAGAAATAAAGCAAAAAGATAGTTCTCTAATTACTACCCAAGAGTCTCTTTCAGGTCAAAGACCGTACTTGGGAAAGCAAGGGAGTTAGTATTCAATTTAGCATGCGATAAATCTAAGCAAAACTTAAATAACTTTGAATTTGTGAAAACAACACCTGTGCCACAAATCTGTCTTGAACACTGTGCTAAAACAACACCTCGAAAACTGTGCCAACTCCTTGAAATGTGTGCAGGACTGTCTCGAAAACTGTGCAGAAAGGTACAGTCCGTACAGACTGTACAGACCACGAAATCTGTGCCTGTACTTTCTTGAAATGTGTGCCCATATTTCAGTGCTGAAATTCGTGCTGCCTCGGGAAATGTGCCCAGCTAAATTCCTTGAAATCTGTGCTGCATGGACAGCAATAAATGCTGCCTGTACGGGCCTCGAACTGCATGCTAGCTGCCTCGGTATATGTGTTGAGTATTTGCCTTGGTAAATGTGCCTAGAATCACGCTGTACGGATTTATCTCCTTGCCTTGGAATCCGTGCTGCTGTCTCAAAAAACGTGCTGCAAAACCCCTCCTTGAAATTCGAGCTGGCCTCTCTCTTGGTCTTTCTTCACTCCTTCACTATCTTCACAAGAATGCAATGTTTTGCCTCTCTTTTCCTTTTTGAGTAAACCCTAAGTGAGTTTCTCATCCAACGGTGGAGATTAAATTAAATGCGACGGTTGAGATGAGATGAGAATAAATTATTGAATTTAATTCTTATAAATGCATTTTTACTCACCCACTTAAATTTATCAGTCTCATTAAATGCTTTTCACATGTCATTTAATGCAAGGGTCACTTCTTCCCCCTTTCTAAGTGACTTAGGAAAAAATCACTAGGGGAACACTTCCCTAGGTACATAAATCAACATTTCTGAGTTTCCTTACAGCAACGTGGTGGTGATAGGGGGGCCCACATTTCTTGCCACTTAGATTAGAGCTTAGGAGTTGAAGTTGGATGGAGCTCCCATGTACTATGAAGATTTATTGGTAATGAAGCATTGAGGTATTGATTTCTTTTGTTGTATGGCCTTACTTGTCTTTCATTTTGTTGTTTATTTGTTATAGAATTTCCTTGTTATCATACTGTGATAGCTTAAAAATGAACCTAAAATTCACGTAAAAATATGCTTACTGTGATGGCTTAACAATGAACCTAAAATTCACTTAAAAATATGCAATTTGAGGAGGTTCTCCCTCTTGTTGATCTGCTGTTTGTATTTCTGTTTTGTTTTCCATTCTTCTAACAAATAAGTTGTAGATTTGGAATCATATTACAGCATTATAACAGCTCCTTCACATTAGTAGTGTTGAGTGGCAAATTTAGCCCTCCAAGGTTTAATCCTATAACTTATTTTCAGCAACATACTTAGGGGTAAAGTGTATCAAATCTTGTTTCCTTTCCACCTTAAGTACATCCTAAAAGATGAAGGTAACAAACTAGTTTTTCCCTCTAAATAGGTTAAATGTGGCACATTAGTGCTTCTACCCTATAACCTACAACAAGTAGATGATTGTGACAAATTAGTCCCTTCACTTGTTCAATATCTCATGACTGCATTAGCCCATTATTGATAGGCATTGGTTTTCTCCATCTCTTCTCTCATAGCTGTAGTATTTTATTTCTCTTATTTTTTTCCCATTTCCCATTTCCAAATTTGCATATACTACAACCACATTCATTTTGTTAAGGCTTACTCTGCTGTATCACCTTGAGTCCCCACTCCATAGCCTTAGCAATCTTAGTTAGGGATACCCCCCTTGAGTTGGAGGAGAGCCAATTAGAAGAGAGAGGAAGAATCGTTGACAATGGGTGGCCTTCCTAAAGTTGCACAAAGATAGCCCTTTGATGCTTTTGGACTTTACATCATTTGGGGGGTGCTAGATTTTGTTGTTACACACTGAAAATGCATTCTTCAACCTTTTCTGTGGAAGCTTCCAAGCCTGCCTGCTGTGGTGTTTAACCTTGAAACACTTGATAGTGCTCTGTGTGGTGTAGAGGAAATTCAATTTCGAGGCTGACTTTGCCGGGTTGAAAATGAACATATTGATGTCCTTTTTTGAGCAGCAGAGAGCAGAATTTTAGCACAAATTTCCAGTCTATGACACTTGATTATTTGTTCTATGTGGATTCTATAGATGACATTATTTTTTAGGCTGAGTTTGCTAGGTTTAAACTCGGCCATATTGATGTCAGAAATATTGATGTCCTTTTCTGAGCAGTTGAGGGCAGTATCATATTGATTTCCATAATATCATAATTTTTAGCCTATGATAATGAGAGGAAATATTAAGACATTGCAACAGGTTGCTGTCTGAATTAGTAATCTCTATGAACAGCTTCTGATTTTCTATAAAACTATGAATTAGTTTGGTTGAAAAATAAGATAGTTTGAACATACTATAAATAAAAGGGCTTTTAATATCTTATGTAATGTCATGCAAGGTTTTGAAGAGTCTGCCAAGGAAAGTGCCACTGGTCGAATTTTTTAATGGAATATAGATGCATCATTTTACTGGTTTGTCATTATTTTTTTCCCTAGTGGCAGATTACTTTCTTGAGTTTTTTTTTCCTCGGAAAAAAGTGTAATTTTATTATCATAGGAAAACAAAATTACATTCTTCACAAACATGCTTATAGCATATATTCTTCTGAGCCAAGGGACTAGGAGTCCTCCCTGTAGAAGACACATAGTGTGTCTTGTTGTCCGCCAATCTGCACACCAGCAGCAGAAACCTTTTGAAAGCTGTCTCCCTCACTGGAAAGTGGGGAGAGGTGTGGCCTTGGGGGCAAGCAATGAGCTAGGTACTGTCACCTGAATCCCAGCTCCTCCGTTTAGGCAAAACTCCTAACGAAGCCAAGGGGGGTAGTCCCTATTAAAGAGTTGTCTAAGGCTCTTTGTGTGTTTTTAAATGTGTTTTGGTGTAGTGATGCGGATGGGTGTTGTTTAGGAGTTTTTTTGAATGATGACTAGAACAAAATTAAACAGGCAATCCACGTTGCAAAATTCACAAGATACAAAATTAAAATATGACAATATACTTTGACTCAGGAATTGAAGTAAAGCATCCACAAGATAGATATTAAGCAAATGACAAGGACATATGGTCCAAATTTCAAAGATGTATAGATGTTAAGGACCGGTGCCAAATGGAGTCAAATAAAACTTGTGATGCTAAAATAAAATAAGTCGAAAGTAAATGTTTGTGAGGACGTTTTGCAATTGTTCTTGGTAAATTTTATGTGTTTTAGATGTTCTTGATTATTAGGATAAGACCAAAGGTATCAAAAGATGGTGGAACCTTACCCAAGGAAAGTACTGGCAACTCTAAGTGATCTGTCGGAAGCACCCAGATTCATAAAGGATAGGTGTCCAATGTTTGAACCGCCCTTGAGTCTGACAGTGGATTTCCGGCACCACCTCTCGTGGGAAGAACAATAATTTGCCTTGGTTGAGGTTTTGGGTAAAAATTTTAATTAAGTTATCGATCGTATATTATCAAGTCTTCCACCTTTCTGAGTACTAGCCCAATCGTTTCCGGTTGGCAGAGCATACGGGTGTAGGACAAACCAAGATAAATTAATTACGGGGTGTGTGAGTGGAAATTTTTATTATTAGAAAACCTTGTTCAACTCTCCGACAGAGAGCGCTCTTGACTCGGTCTTATGACCACAGTTCAAGAGACTTGCTAAACTTAAAATGCCTAATGCAGGGATCATGCAAAAAACTAAAATGCCCTCCGACAGAGGGTGCTCTTGACTTGGATTATGGCCAAGTTCAAGAGACTTTGGTTTATTTTAAAGGAGCAGAAATTGTAACAGCAGTATATTTAACTTGAAACAGATTTAAACCATAGTGTTGATCTACAAGATAAAAATTACTACTAACAATAATGCTTGCAAGATAAATAAATCTAGTGTTCTACCACACGAATTTTAATCTACTAGGTGGGGTTGATCTCCGAACAAGATCAACCGCTAGAACCGCCTGCACTTGAGAACTTCCAGCTAGCTGAAAGCTCTGCCAAGGAAACCGACGAGGAAGGAAGATTAACCACAAATTATGTGGTCCTGCCCTTGAGACGAAATCTCAAGGATACAACTTCCGGCTGAAGGCTTTGGAAGAGAAGCAAGATGAAAATAAACAAGAAATAAAGCTAAACTACCCAAGAATCTCTTTCAGGTCCAAGACCCTACTCGGGAGAGCATGGGGGTAAGTAAATACGGAAAATAAGCAGAATGACTTATTGAAGTAAATTTTAAACTAAGAGCATGAAACTGTAAATCTAAGCTAAATCAAACCACAAGACCCAACACCCTTCCCCAAATGGGGAAGAAGACCAAAAAGTGGAGGCCTCCTCCACTTAAAATTTTTATTAAACAATTACAAATGCCTCAAGGGAAAATCCTTGAAAGGTCTTTAATGGCTACCTAGAAACAACTTATAAAAATTGAAAAAATTGAAGCCCTTAATGGCTTTTACAAAGGATAAGAAGGTATGTCTCGAAATATGTCTTATGATGCTTGATTTCTTCTTCTCTCTTCAATTTGATCTTTAGATTTAAGAGATCTTTCTCTTCCCACAATCCTACCACAAAGATAAGCCAATAAATCATGCACCCATTAGCGTTAGAAATCTAATCAAACTTTGAACAATCAAGTCTATGTTTGCAAAATAGGACTAAAACATGAAAAAGCATGAGACTTTGTCTTGAAATATTTAATATGGTAAAACGGACCAGCAAGCTAAAATGCCCCAAAATATGGTGGGAATGAGAATGCAACCATAAAATTTTACCCTACTTGATATGCCAATGTGTTTGTCTTTGAAATAAAACTAAGAACTTTTAATGAGAGATACTAGATGCAAGTTATAATACTATTTCTAAAGCATATACTAGGAGCTACTTAAGCAAAATGATTGAGATCTAATCTGTTTCAAGCAAAGGACAAGATCTATGCTCATAAAATAAATCTAATAAACCAAACTTCTAACTTGTTTAATGTTTTGTACTTTGTTGTGTTTTTGTAGGTGGACGAGAGGGCACTTAAGGGAGGAATGAGGGAGACGAGAGGCTTAGAAAGATGGGTAGGACGAAAGGAAGAGAAGACTAGGAAGACGAAAGCAAGGAGAAGATGAAAGCTAGGAAGGGCGAGTGGGAAAGGAGAGACTTGGAAGAGAGGAGGAATGGATGGGAGAAGGTAAGGAGGGACGAATGGAAGGATGAAGACAAAACCAAGGAAAAGTAGATCTAGGGCAAGGGTTTCAAGTGGAACACTTGAGATGGTAAAAACACCGCCTTGGAAATCCTCCGGTTAACCGGTGATACGCCGACAACGAGTGTTGAAGAGAGCACAAGGGAACAAATCCCAAGTTATTCCCCAAGGTTGAAGGAACTTCAACCTTATGGCAAACTAACCTATGGCTTGAGAACAAGAACAATCCTGGATTAAGGCTAGAGGGGCTAGAAATGGCTTAGCAAGTCAAAACAAAAACTCAAGGAGCAAAGTAGAAGGCTAGAAGAGATGTAAGCCTATAGTAACAAGTAACCAAAATTGTATTTTAGAAGTTTGATGGAGAAGATCTAACTCTCTTTGTTTCTCAAATCAAAAAAGTTAAAGCTCCTTTGGTCTCGTTTGTGGAGTGAAGATATACCTGCAATAACCTTAAGCATGAATAATATAATTGAAACAAAACATTCAAGTGAAAAGATCTAGATACATGCTACTTGTGCTAGATTGTTAGCCATCATGAACATGTTCTACAACTTAAAAGCCTCAAATGAAATGTAAAACAATATCACCTCAATATCAAGTGAAGCAAAGCACATCAAGAGCCTCCACGTTTTTGACCTCCAAAGTCTCAACTTTATTCTCAATTAAAAGCGTTTACAATTTTATCAGAGCTTCGATGCACAAAAATCCATGAGATAATAACCCAACATGGGCCTCTCTTTATAGTAAAAAACCACAAGCTAGCCCTAATTCGAATTGGTGGTGAGCATGAGATTGAATTCCAATCATGAGAGGGCTTGGAGCAATAGACAATAGACAAAGTCGAGTTTTAGTGGTAGGTATGATTGGATATGTGGCAAAGACTTGACTTTGGGAGGAGGAAACAACGAATAGGCATGCAACAACAAGGAAATGCGAGCTAGGGTATGAAGGGCGTGATCCATGTGGGAGATGCGAGCTAGTTTGATGAATGCCAAGTGGAAAGGTAGGTACCAACTCGAGTTTTGAATGGGAGCCAAACAAATCACCCACCAATAACGAGTTCAATCAAGGGAAAGGCGTGGATCCTAATAGAGATTGACGTGAGGAATAGGAAAATGCGAGTGAGTTGTGAGGATAACACGTGGTAATAGGTAGGTGAAACTCGAGTCATGAAGGGAGCCAATCTATGGTGGGTGTGGTGAGTCATGAGGGCGCCCACCTTATTATTAATACAAAACCACCAACCCAAACACCAAGTGACACATCATGAAATCGATTTTTTATGAAGGAGGGCGAATTTGTTTGAAAGGATAAACTTCTAGTGACTGGATGGATGATTGGATGGGCTTTGGGGTTGATTGGAATCTTCCTAAATGCTCATTGCCATGTCATTTAGCCCTTTATTTTAATCAAATTGATTAATTTTGGAGAGATTTGGATTATCTCCAAAATAATCAATTTTATTATTTTAATTAATAATTTCTCCGTAAATGACTTTTTAGAGAAAATATTAATTACGGGGCTGAATTGACATCCGAAAGTTGGGTTTAGCTGCTCCACGGGTCATGTGTGATTTTTGGCTTATGAAACGAGCCATCAAACACTAAGTTCGGACCCCGGATGACTGATATATTACAAATTATTATTTCTCTATTTAAACTATAGAGAAATTTATTAAATTTAAAAAATAATTAAAACCCAAATTTCGACGGACCCGGTAAAATTTTTTTCGAAATTTTTTTCTGAGGGTTTTATGGACCTAGGACATGACCGACACCTATTCTAACAGTGTCTAGTTGGCCTCTAATAACCCCCCATGGCCAAATTTTCAAAATCGGGCATTCCAGCTTTGGAGGAGCGGGAGAAAACCTCATCGATTATACCTCACCTTAAGCAAAGTATAATTGACAAGGGAAAAAACTCCTTGGAATACCTTAGTTGCTTAATCCAGTCATGAGAAACCGAGGCACTCAGATCCTACTAGCACACTTTTATTACAAACCCCCATGGGGCCATGGTCATGTCGACTCAAAAAACAAAACAAGCTAACCACAACTGGCTAGCTACAAAATGCTGGATCATCTGATACACTGGAATCAAACATTCATCATGTTTGTCAAATGGCGTCTCTCCAGAAAATCCAACTATGGTACAAAAAGCTGGTAACATGTCTCATTCTTAAGATTACTTTCTTGAGTTGCTTGGGCTGTGCCATGCATTTTTTACTCTACTGTGTAACACGATGTAACTGTTAAAACCTGGCATAATTAAGTCAGACAGAAGATTTTTATTTTTTATTTTTCTACCAACAAAGAAGATAAAAGTGCATTTAACAATGAACTCAATTCTCTCATTCAGTTCTAATTTAGTTGCATATTGCATAATTGAAAATATACTATGCTGAAGAATGGAACAACGTGTACAACTGATAATAGGATTTCCCAATAAAAATAGTAGTACAAATAATTTCTGATTGAAAAGTTGTCGTATATAGTCAAATCTATCCTGTAACAAACTCTAAGATAACAGCTAGCCCTAACATTGCATGAGTTAGGAGTGTGATTCCTTGTCGTGATTGTCATAGATGCATGCTTCACACCTTTTAATATTT
Source organism: Larix kaempferi (assembly GCA_027924585.1). Lineage (NCBI taxonomy): Eukaryota > Viridiplantae > Streptophyta > Pinopsida > Pinales > Pinaceae > Larix > Larix kaempferi. Next base: position 8,293,203 of record BSBM01000289.1, on the reverse strand, counting down.
TCAAGCCATAGAGTTGCTTTTTGAGGGGTGGGATTCCATGATGGAGGCGGTGAAGAACGTTATTTTACAGAATGAGTGCCTTGAGTATGGGACACCAACAAATAACTTATTCATCACCATATGAGATATTCTTAGTAGCAAGTGGGATAAGAATTGAACACCTTTGCATTGCTTGGATTACTCATTAAATCCCAATTCCCAAGTACTATAGTCATGATTGGCTCAATGGTGGGCCTTCACATAGGGTCTCTCAAGGGGACAAAGAGATTTCACAAGGGAGGAAGGAAGCATTTAGAAGGATATTTCAAGATAGAGCATCCCTTGATGAGGTGAAGGAGGGCTTCGTAGAGTTTTCCACTGGCATTGGTAGATTTGGAGGTTATGATGTGCTTAGAGACAAGGGGGCTAAAAAGCCCTATGCTTGGTGCGCAACTCATGGGCAACATGCCCTATTCTACAGGATTTAGCCATGAGGATCCTCTCTCATGTTATATCACTCTCTTGTTGGGAGAGGAATTGGAGCACATATGGGAGTTTGTACAATTAGAAGAAGAGCAGGCCTGAGCAGTCCAAGGCACATACAAAGATAATGGTGTATGTGCACTCCAACCTCCATCTTTTTTAAAGGCAAAGGAATGAGTGGTTGAAGGGAAAGACAAATATGTTGGATACGTTTCCTGATGATACGGGTTTGGACAACAGTGTTGAGTTGGCATTAGCCAACTTGTATTTTAATCATGCTAGAGCTGGTCACTTTTGATGATGGTGATCCTCTTGAGGGGTCATCCTCCACACCAACAGATGCAGATGTCAAACTAGATATAGTAGATGAGGAGGAGGATGGAGGAGTTAGCAGTTGTAGTGGTGATGATTTTGATGATGCTCACATGGAGGAGGACTATTGAGTCTTGACAATGACGACTTCGAGCTATGCCATTCTTCGATATATGGTTCTAGTATCTAGATTCTACCCTATTTTGTATTTGCCATTGGCATTCCCACCTATAGTATCTTACAATTTGGTTTTGATTACATATGATGACTTAATGAGAAAACTGCACTTCATGGTTCAATTTCCAAGTTTTAAACATTTGTTTTATGATGTGTATACTATTGAATATTCTAATTTCTTGTGTGTTTGATCATCATTGATGTTACAATGTACATGTAATGAGTAACTAGTTGTACGATTGTATCATTTTTAAATGTTCTAGTTGCTAAAACATTGATCTTTATGTCTATATTTCATAATTATAATAATTTTTTATTTTGTGTGTGTGTGTGTGTGTGTGTATATATATATATATATAAAATCATGTCCTCGTGTCCTATTTTTGGGTTCGTTGTGTCCCATGTTAGATACTCGTATATCCATGTCGTGTGTTCTCATGTCAGGTGATTTAGCTCCTTACTTGCTTTTCACCCATTCAATCAAGGAAAACCCATTTTGCCTTCGGAAGAGAACTAGAAATCTAGCCCCAAAGCATAGTATGATCTAGGGGTTACAAGGAGCATATCTTTTAGAAAGCGAGTAATACATACACCCATTAAGAGGATATGACCTTGAAGAGATAATGTTTAGACCATACTTTTAAAACTCGGTTAACTTGGATTCGACCGATTTGACCATCAATCGAGTCAACTCGGCCTTCAAACCGGATTGGGTGACCGGTTCAGTACCGAACCGGTTTCTAACTAGGTCGAGTCCCGTCTTGAACCAGCCAAGTTCACTGTAAAAAAAACTTCTCTATCAGTTACTCAGTAGTTTTTGGTAATATTAAAATTTTAAAATAAAAGTGACATTCTCTTTATCTTTCATTTTCTATCCTTTTACTTAAATTTTTAACATTACTATTAATTGTTTCAAGATGTTTGAGAGTGGTTCCAACCTCATCGGACTTCATATGCAAAAAGTAGAATTTTAGATCCCATTCAAAATTCAACAGACAAAATCGTTTTTAGGATTGCAAAGTTTCCACCAAATTCTATCATGTATGAGGTTAGACAAAATCGTTTTTAGGATTGCAAAGTTTCCACCAAATTCTATCATGTATGAGGGTATGGGATTGGCATTTAATCAAGCACATCAACCCCTCTATATACCTTGATGTTGGTGGTGTTGATTGTTGAGCTCCTCTGTCATGACCTTAATAAAAATGTACTCTTTACTCAAGCAAAATCACTTATTAAGCATGGGAAGCTTTTTCTACCATTAATTTAATGGTTGGATTAGGAAGTTTAATCAAAATTGTAGGGTGTTGAGTTGTTGACTAATGTCCTTGGAGGATCAACTTTGAGATTCAAGGTAGAGGTAAGGGCTAGATTCTAGAGGAGGGAGGCATAGTGTGCTATTAATGAGTAGGATTCCAATACAGGCAATGATTCGTTGACATGTATGATTTATGATCTATGTTTCACATTCATTTTTTAAAATGTCCTTGCTCATACATACATACATATATATTCTGTTTTCTTGTTTCCAAAATTTTGAGGGGTCACGTTTCCAACGTGTCCCCGTTTCCTTGAGGAGTCCAAGCTTGAGCCAAGTGATGATGCCATTGCCTAGGCCATTTCTAGTCCTGAATCCATGATTCTAGTTCTACTTGTAGTTCTAGCAATGGTGATGAGTTTGATGATTGATCATGTTGATCAATGACATGTATGATGTCTGATGTAGTGGCATCATAGCATGTTGTTTTTTGAACTCTGTAGGCCATTTAGGCCTCATTGATTATGTATTTTGTTCCACATCTAGATATGTATTTCACTATACACCGCCATTTTGATATATTCACCCTTATATGGTATATATATATATATTTTTTTCCGTAGAAAAAAACTTTTTATTCATAGAATAAACATGAACTGCTCAAGTAGAGCTTACATCGTTTTCATTGCCTGCTACATCATTTTCATCCGGCATACTGCCCTGATTTCATACAGGAACATACTCTCTGTTCTTTTATATACATCATAAAGAAAATCAAGATAAAACCAAAAAGGGTGCCTTTGCACCTCATACCATTGTGAAGTATTCCGACACTTGACCATTCCTGAATTCCTCCACTTCGATGATCCCCGGTTGTAATGCTAATGACATTTTGGATAACATATCTGCTTCTTCATTGATTTCTCTGTATATGTGTGCAAAGGAAACAGATTCAAAGGAGGCCATCACAGATTTAATTTCCGCTGACAAATATTGCAGATGAGGAGCTCTTATTTGGATTTTGCCTCTTGCTCAATCAATCACCATTTTGGAATCCCCATACAATTGTATCCTTAATAAAACCCTTATATGGTATATACATGAGTAGACTTTGCATATTTTGTCTCTAATGCTTTTGGAATCATGGATTAGAATCTTTAAAACTTAAATTTTTTTGTATTTTTGAGTAAACCGAGTCTTTAAATTCAACTTGTCCGAGTCATTATGATTCATTACCGATTCCTAGTCCGAGTCCGAGTTGACCCTTGATCGATTCCGAGTCTGAGTCCGAGTTTTAAAACATTGGTTTGGACTCATCCAAGGAAAACTCCCGGTTCTGAACCTCCAGATTCTTGGACGTGATTGGTACTTATAATATTCCATTCTAACAGTTGGCCATCCTTGTAAGAAGATGAAAACCAGCAATGTTAAATTCTTGGAGGCAAATAACATTAGACTTTTGAGACAATTAATTTTTTTTAGCGGATTGTCATTCCCCTCATGTTCCAAGAGCAGAGAGAGATATTCATCCTGAAAGAGAGTCATCTTTACCCAATGGCAATGCCTCAAAGGCATTGTGAGTCATCAGTTCCCCTGCACCTCCCATATTGTAAGGAGTAAATCCAGCTATCATTTCTTTGTAAGATGCACTTTTTCCTCCCCATCACTTTTAAGAGGACTTAACGGAATGATTTAAAATTTTTCCCACATTATGTAGCCCTCTCTTTTCCCACTCTGTTGAATCTTCCAGCCCTCCTTTTTACCAGCACAAGAAGAATGAGAACCTGGCAGGTGTGGTGGAACTGCTAGGAATAACTTTCTTATTGTCATTAGGATGGGGAATGTCTTTCTGAATTCGCATTAGGGATGGATGTGAAACACCTAAATCCTTACGGTTGTCTTTCCACTGGGAGGACTAGATTTGGTTACTTTTCTTCTCAGACAACCTTTAGCATGGTGGTTTGGTGCTTGACGTACAAAACTTAATCAGTACAATCTGTTTAAGTTGTCCTCTGATTTGCATCCTAGAATCGGATCTGTAATTATGACTCCAGATATTATTGTTGTCATTTTCTTACTGTTATCTGTGTTCGAAATATTGATACTCTCCGTTGTAGCAGGCATGATGTCAGGTTGTTATGATCCGATCTGAAGTTTAGCACGTGGTGATGCTTTGCAGTGGCTATTGCTTTGAGCCAGCCTATCATAGATTATTTCTTGATTTTCATTGTTTTTTTGGGTTTTTGATACATTTCCGGCATGCTTTTTCAGCCAGCTAGATTCATATGCTATCTTACTCTTGTTTCTTCCATGGTTTGATTTGTAGAATTTGTTGAAAATCTGGAAACTTCACCAAGTCATGCAACTTTACCACTCAGTGACTTTGATATTCAAAACATGAGTGTGGACACATTGATGGAGGAAGTAGTTTCATGTATAGTGTCAAGTATGGATGATCGCACTGATTCCCCAGATCAGGGATCTGTTAAATCTTCGGATTATCAGAATATTGATGCGAGTTGTGTCGGCGAGAGTAGTGCAGAAGTATTGCATAGCTCAGATATTAGCACCACTAGCAAGAGTTTTGGCGATGCCCATGTTAATACCACTGGTTTTAGTATCGCTCAAAACATCGACATGGCTGCTAGAAATAGTGACAATTTGGATGAGAGTCCCAATTCGAAGGATGGATATGCGGAAGAAACAGATGAAACTTTGTCATTTTTGAAGGAAAAAGGTGAAAAAGAAGACAATAGTACTACAGGTATATTTATGCAGACCTCATTTCGATTAGCTGCAATAGAATGATGTTAGGTTGCATTTTGACATTTTCTCTGTCCAATTAAGACTTTTCAGAGGTAACTGGCGTCTAAAGAATTAAAATTGCTTCGTGTTGCAGATACTGCACAGCAGGATAAGACAAGACATGACATACTTGAGGATAATCAAAGCAGGGTTGTGAAAGGTAAACCTGAACTCGATCTAACTAACTGTGGATCTCACGGGAGTATAGCAATCACTGGAAAAGGAAGCCCTAAAAAGGATCTGCCACATGAAATTCTTGCCATTCTGAAGAAAGAAAATACACTTAATGAGTCTTGCGAAGTGCCTTTAACTGAGGGTGAAAGCAGAGATACTCTTGTCAAAGAGGTTGGTAGTTTCCTTATTTTTTATAGTTTTGGGGTGTGGGGGGATGAGGAGGGGGGCGCTTGTATGGAGTTTTTACTCTACTGTTGTCAAGTCTCACTACATTTTTGTTTCACAGGTGATGTGGCGGAAGGACAAATCCAACGAGGGAAGTAAAAGCCATTCGCATAATACATGTGCTACTCCCGGTGAGTTTGAGATGGTTTTCTGTTCATACTCTTTTGGAAGGCAAGTAATAGATTTAATTATTTGTATTTTCTCTTAAAAGTATTTGGGATTTTATGAACAGGAACGGTCAGACGTTCATCGAGGCTCAGAGATCGGAAAAACACTTGAGTCACTAATTAGGTTTATTGGGTTTTAGTTAAATACAGATTACTTTGAAAATTATCTGCAGTATCTAGCTCTATATTCGCTATTGAATTAAGATTTTTGAATTGTAACATGTAGCACGTTACCTGTAAGTCCATAGCTGCTTGCTATCAGTTAAAGCATTTGAAGTAACAATGAGCGGGTACCAGAATCCAGTTTCACACCGTGCGAGAAACATTGCATTGAATATTTTGTAAGGGTGGGGTTTGTAAATTTCCTTTTTTTCGAAAGCGGTAGGTAAGTGTTTTGGAACTGGTCAGGTCAAGAATCTGTAATTGCGGAGCTAATTAAGCTCAAACAAGAATATTTGGAGGTTGAAAAAATTAACAATAGGTTATATATTTGTAATTCTCAGGTTCATTTGATCATTCGGAATGATATTTAACAATAGCAGAGGGATGGAGTGTTTACCCGAAACTTTGGATTCTGAAATTTTCAAACAATTAAATCCAGAAATTAGATATATCTACCGATACTTGTTTTCCTCTCCAACTTCAACCCTAAGTTGATCATAGAAACGATCTATCAATACTTTAGCATACGCTGCTAAAAATCTCATGATCAAACATTTTTTTTAATGATGTATTTTGGTGCTAAATAAGATTTGTGTAGTGGAGTGTATCAAATGATCATGGTATTATCGTGGGTTAAAATCAATGTATTCTTTCTCAATCAATTTGTCTAAGGAATTTACGTTTTCTTCTATTTGCATTTTTTCCTTTTTACACGTGGAATAAACATTTTAACTTTTATAGTTTTGTTTAAAGTTTTTTCCCATTTTTTAAAGTTTTGATTCATTCAAGAGCGTAGATTCAAAGTTTAATTTTACATTATTTTTATAAGTTTAATTTTACATTTTTTTTTTACGATAAAGATACAGGAGAACCATGCAGATGATGATATTAGATGAAAGGTGGTTAGATAGATTTTTCTTTCAATATCATATTTATATTTTTAAGAGGATACCGCTCTAAATTTTGAAATGTAAAGACAACTTTCAAACCATTTTTATATGCACAATATTTCAAATTTTTTTTACAATTTAATGTAACTTTACATTTTATTTTGGAAATAATACTGTTTAATTCTTTTATATTTTTAAGAGGAAAGCGCTTTTAATTTTGAAATGTAAAGACAACTTTCAACCATTTTTATATGCACAATATTTCAAAATTACTTTATAACTGAATACAACTTTACATTTAATTTTGAAAATAATACTGTTTAATTCATTTAAAATACATCATTTTTATATGCACAATATTTCAAAATTTCTTTATAACTTAGTGCAACTTTACATTTAATTTTGGAAATAATACTGTTTAATTCTTTTAAAATACATGGTTTCAAAATTGCTTGAAATAATTATTTTCTAATAAATCTAAAAAAAAAATATGAATAGAAGAGTATCATGCAAAATTCTAAAAAAAATTCAAACCAATACCTTATACCTTTTTATATGTTTTATAATATTTTGTAGTAATAAAGTTGAAAGATTTTGTGAATATTATATTGTTAATTTAATCAATTTAAAATTGTTATAATAATATGTAATTATAATATTAAATTATATCAAATTCAAAACATTTCCACTATATAAATTTTTAAAATCATTATTTAGTAAAATATGATTGTGAAGTAATCCTAAGAAAGATTTTGTAGTAGCTTAGTCCTTCCTACAATTCTGACAAATATGCAATTGTAAAGATAATAACAAAGCAAATTTAAGTTTTAAAATAGATTGATAGAAAAAACTTAAATATTTTTGCTACATTATTCATTACAATTTTTAGCTTATTTTCGTTGAGTTTTAGTTTGTTTTGAGAAATCGTATAATTTTTAACATTAAAAAGATATTAAGTATTGCATGGAGAAATAAAATAAGACATTTAGAACAACCTAAAATAAATAAGCTTGATATGCTTCTTTAATATGGAACTACTTTAGTATATTAACTTTATCAATGACACTTGTAATGCATACATATAGTTTATCAACATTTTCAAAATACATCCATTCTCAACATGTAGTAATGAGATAGTCAAAATGCCATTCACTTGACACACTAAGAAATGGTAAAAACATTAACCTTTTGAAAATAGATCGAACTTGTAACATTTTCAAAATATTGACTTTCCCTTACATGCCATCCTTGCAACACGTTAATTTGCTCACATCAATTTTGATGCACACTTTTAATTCCAAGGAATGGAGTGCAAGCTCAAAAACAAGTTACCTCATAAAGGTATTCTAATTGTTGGTACAAGGTTGGACAAAACACAAAGTAGAGGAACTATAAAATGTGATTATAAAATTCAAATAATAACGTTTAAATGGTTAGCACTCAAAGAAAGGTTGGACTTGTAATATTTGGGTCCATTGAATGCGAATTGTCTATACGTTCACAAGCATTTAAGAGATCCAAGAGATCGAATCAAATCACATATCCTCCAATGTAGTGTTCTCTCATTTAATCTTTCTCTGGACTCCATACCATGGTTAATACCATGGACACCCCAATGCCATGAAAATGTTGTTAGTCACTATTTTAGAGATAAAATATGTTTTCTAAACTAAGTGACTGCAATAGTGACCCCCTTGTCTTTGTTGGCTCTAGCCGATGGGGTTAGATAGACACTAGTCATCACATCGTCTTGATCAGTGGAAGATTACATCATAGTCCTCCCTTCCCATAGATTGCTTGTCCCCCAGCAATGCCACCACAACTTGGTGCCCCTTTGGTTGAACCAGACTAGAAATGATATTAGGGTCCCAAACCAATCAAAAAGGGGTGAAGCACCCTTTGCTTGATACATGGTCCGACATGATATTGACATAAGAATACTCCTGAATTTTATCGAGAACTAGAGCAATATGATATTGCAACAACTCGATCAACACCTCAAAGAACTGCTTTATTAGGAACCCAACCTCTTGAGAGCAAAAACTTGCTCTTGCCTTTGTGTCAACTGTTGTATTGACGCATATTGAAATCCCAGGATACTAAGCTAATCTAGAAAATGGACCACCCTACTAACACCGCGCCACTCTGATCATAACCAACCAACTGTCATGCCTTGTCTACATCCTCCTCTCCTGGAACTCCCAGTTGAAATACTTGTAAAGGTTGAACCAACTGCGATGAATAATGGATTTCTTAGGCACCTAGGTGAAGTCACATCCTGCAAAGCCATTGCCACACTCGATCTTGAACATGGGAAATGGAAGTCTGTCCTGCCATACTTAAGAAGTTTCAATATCTCCTCCACTGACATCCTAAAAATACAGTGGAGTAATTATCGACACAACTTTGTCGATCATCTCTCCAATCGGAAGCAATCTATCGCTCAAATGGATGCCCAGATCCCACCACCAAGTAAGAAGTCCACCAAACCCAACTCTTGTTGATTGTTGCTGTGCCCTGTTGATAATCATCAGAGTCGCAATAAGCCAATCCCGCAATATGCAATCCTCTGGTGGAAACCAAGTACCATAAAATGGATTTGAGCCGACTAATATATTCGGCTCCTGCCAAACTGCATTGAAACATTTGTTAACCCCATCACTATCAATGTGCTCAAGCAACCCATGGGGTCTAAGCACCTCCTTGGAGAATAGTTTCGCCACCTGCGGTACCTCATGCTCATGCAAGTACCGAGAATGTCTTGCCAAATGTGAACCCTGCCTAGCCCTCATGATCCTCTCCCTAAGTGAGGATTCAGGGTCCAAACACGTGCGATTTCTATAGGAGATGATGTCATCCCTTACTTTGTTGGTTGCAATCCTTGTGACCCAATCTAATATACCCTGGATCTCTTCCTGTGCACTCCGCGCACCAATCCCATGGTTCAAGTGACAGACCTCTGTCGTGGCCATAATGTCACCATCCTCATCCAATTGACCAAGGTGAACCTCCCAAGTATTGCTGTATAACAACAATAGATATATCGACCAATGCATGTGTGACTGGAAAGTAGCTAGTGTGTTAGTCAACCCTGAGGGCATGACCTAGAACCCATAATGAATTCTAGAAGTAGACTTATGAGAATCATGCTCCCTAACCTTCATATGATGATATTCCAGATAAAGATAGATCATCGAGGGATCTATTGCTCTCTGAGGTCACCCATCCACTCACCGATCCTGGGTAAACCAAACTCAAGGATATGTTTGAGATCTTTGTCAAGAGGTCTTCTTGGGGAAAACGCTCCAAATATCTACTGGACATCACTATGTGCCACTATGTATCCCTATATACTGTTGCACACTACGACATCCTCTTATACCCTCCTGTATCCTATATGTGCTATTGTATCCATCACTCTATTGATGTTGCCTGAACTTGTATCCTAGAGCATGCCTATGTATTCCTGTCTAGAAATGGCCTCCATGCATATGTTAGACACGATTCTGGGGACACCTTCCGCCATGCCTCTTAGAACCACTGGCCCCTCTGTCCAAGAACACCATCCTCATGAGCTAATGATTCATTTCGAAGTCTTCGAGTGAATACAAGCACTGGAATCCTAATACCATGTTGGTATCCTCCAAATCCACTATATAGAAGTCATCAGTTAATGTATAATGGCCCATCATCATACTCAGCCCTTAGATCCTCTGAGTACAAGTCATGTTGTACCCATCTGCTACCACTACCTCAATTCGTTCACATTCTTCTGTGGGAATGTGCCTCCTAGAGACAAGTGCTGCATCTATGAAGTTGTGGGTAGTCGCACCATCAATCCGTGTTGTAACTCTTTGCCCCTATAGAATGCTCCTAATCCTGAAAGTATAGTATCGGGGAATTCCTGAAAGTGTAGCGATGGTTATCTTTTTAACACCATCTTGTAACTGGACGTCCTCAGTAGTCTCAAGGTGCGATGGCTCTTCCTTGTATGGGTTACCCTCCTGTATGCCAAGTGCCTCATCCTCACCACTATCCTCATCGTTGGGAAGTACCTCTACATAGTGCACCTTGCCCTTTCCCATGCACCTGTGACCTTGCTCCCAAGGTTCTTTGAAATTGCAGCAAAGTTTCTTCCTCCTTGCCTCTCACTGAGTTTCTTCATCCATCCTGTCCTTCCTCATCCATGGCCTCTGGGGAGGGTTTGTCTCCTTACCGTTTTGCTGAACAAAGGGTTTCACTAGTGCCTTCTTAGCACCACTCATCAGCTCCTCCCTCCAAGTTCAATGTGGCAAATTGAATTGCCTCTGTCTTTGTCATTGGGTAAATAAGTTGGAAGTAAGTGTTCACTTATTTACCCAAGCCCTCACCATGTTCCAAGAAGAACCATTAAAAAGTGGGATAGACAAACGCCCCACCCTTCGCATCAGGTCATAGTTCTGTTGGTACTGAGGTGCTATGTGCCTAGCCCTATCCCCTGTCTTCGCGTTGTAGTAATAAAAAAATGAGACAACTGCTAGGGCCCCTGGTCCTAGTGCCTGATAGTCCCTAAGGAACGTGTCCACGCCAACCTACTACTCCTATATCTCCTAAGGATACTCCTCTAGGAATGTCAAAACTAATCACCTAGGGGTCCTCTTGCTCCCTGACTATGGAGCACCTTGTGCTGGCATGTGGGCATTGCTACCCTTTGCAAAATCCCTGTAGTCCCCATGTGATTTTCTATATCCAACATGTCCTGTATCAACTAGATTCTCTTGTGGTTCCAACAACATCTTGAACACCTCAAGACTTTGCAGATGGAAACTGAGCAATGCATCCCTTGTTTCATTTCCCCCCTTGACCAAGTCAACTAGTATTTGCAGTATTCTATCCTCTGTAGGTTCTTGTCTAGGGTAATTTTTAAGGGCAAAATTTCTCCAATTGGCTATTTTTTGGGATTTTTTTCGAAAAATAAATTCGCTTTTTGGTCATTTTTAGACTCTAATATCGCCTATATTTACATACAAATGTTTTTTTTAATCATGATATTCGCCAAAATTTACACGTTTTAGTAGTAAGTTACATGTTTCATATTTAATATTCGCCTACCTATCTATATACATGATTTTTTCAATCCGAAATAATTGCCTAGGATACTATACTTATGTATAATATTATAATCCTTAAAAAATACCCTTCTCTTGTCTGCCACCCATATCCCTCTCTTCTTTTGAAGAATATGTACTTGTGAGGGGTACTCCATCCTTATCCCGCACCATCAATAACTCATGCAATCACAAGCTGGCAAGACCAACAGCTCTGACACCACTGTAGTATCCCCAATATAATACTATACAAAAATTTGTTTTGTTGTTGTTGTTTTGATTGAGTGCCTTTGTCAAACAATTTGCATTACATTTATTTATAACTTTCCACAAACCAATTGCATTTTAATTAAACATTGTGATCATTCCACGTACACACAAAATAGGAAAGACGAGCTTTGCATTTTTATTATGGCAACAACTCAAATATCTAAGGATGTTGTAGGAACTACAACGTAACCAAAACATATACTAACAATAAAAACACCTAAAATGATGCCAAATCTCTTGAAGGTGCCCCTTCAATATCTTTGGAATAAAATTCCGCCTCTCCTCAATGCATACAATTTCTTCCCAAATCCCGACAACTTGCCAAATGGAAGACTCGACCCTCACAACCCCCTTTTCCCAAATCTTCAGTCTCCACGCAAAGGTTTAGACCTACCCAAGGATTTGTGACCTCCACTCATGGCCTTCATGGCTCAACGCATGCTTAGCCTCTTCTTTGTGACTTGTGGCCTCTCCACAACTATCGATACCTTCCATGAGATCCGTGGCTTCTGCTTTAAGTTCTCAGCCTCTTGAAAACCCATCACAAGATAACGGTGAAGGGGGTTGGCCCCTTATCTTCAACTTCCACGATCACGACATTAGGGACTTCAATATTGGATGCAGCTAGGGTCACAATCCATGGGAGAAAGATAACAACTCTCCCTGAGTCATGATTTCCACGACCTCCCTATGGATAAACCTCTTCTTCAGTCCACGAATTTGCTCAAAGATGCAATGTACTTGAACCGAGGGTGAACAAACTTCGTCCTATCTCAAGCAACTTGACCCTCTCAAGTAAATTGGGCCTCCACATGAGTAAATCTGGCCTCCCAAATTCGGTCCTCTCAAGTGAATCAACCTCCACAAAAAAAAATACGGCCTCAACATATTCGACCACTTCGACAGATAGAATCAACCCCAATGGTGAATTTGGTGTTTGATAAGCAAGCCCAACCTCTGAAATAACTCTGAATTTCGTTTTTGAATTCCACTGTAATAAAGGAATTCAACCTCTGAGGAAGAGATTCTGTCTTCCTAAAGAAAATGATGGGTATGCAAATCCCCTAGATGAGAGATCAATAGCTTTGATGGAAACCGTGATTGAATTTCCCTATGGTTTTACTAAGGTGGATCCTGCACCATCGAAACCAAACAATGATGGAGAGTTTTTTCCAAACCCCAATGGAAACTCTGATTCGCTAGACACATCTCCTAGAGATCAAATCAAATCACATATCCTCCAATGAAGCGTTGTCTCTCCTTTAATATTTCTATGGACTCCATACTATTGTCAATACCATGGACACCCCAATACCATCAAAATGATGTTAGTAATTTTTCTAGAGATACAACATCTTTTCTAAACTAAGTGACCACGATAGTGACCCCATTGTCTTTGTTGTCTCTAGCCTATGGGGTCAGATATGTCACTAGTCATCCAGTCGTCCTAATGATTAAGTGGAAGGGGTCATCATAGACCAAGGAAGATTCAATTCTAGAAAGGCTAGCAGAGTTAATGGAATTGGAAGAGTCCCACAATCATGGAGAAATAAAGACCGAAGGCCTGGAACGATTTCCACATCAAGAGCAAGCACTTGCAAAGGGCGACCGCATTCTATTATATGACAATAATTTTCTTAAAGCACCCAGGAAAACTTCATATGCATTGGCTAGGACCATTCATTGTTGGGGAAGTCAACGATTATGGTTCTTTTAAGCTTGCACAAATCGATGGAGTTATTAGAAAAGGATGGGTGAATAGAGCACGACTGAAGTCCTATATTTCTGTTCAGTAATTCACTAAGATTGCTCTCCCATCACAGGGAGTGAGTTAGGGTAGGAGTTAGCGTTGTAGATTTGGTTTGGTTGTTGCATCGATTTAGTTGGTTTGAGTTTTGCACCAGTTGTCTGTGTTTTGTGTTAGAAGTTTTGGAAATTAATAGGTCATCCCATTGCAGTCAGGGAGCACAATGTATTCAGCTATTTAGCATCACCTAGAAACCACATCGTTTTAATCGATTGTTCAGTTCCAAAAATCCGTTAGTGCTAACTTGGAAACCCACATTTGAGCCACCGAGGACTTCAACTCTAATGAACCTGAAGGACTTATTGATGTTCAACATCACAAGTGAAGTGATCAAATGCAGTAAAATTTGATTAGTAAGTTTCATGGCGATTCCTTATGGCTAGACCGCTAGTACCCGATTCATGTTGTTGATATCCCTAGACTGACGGGGCTGTCCGTGACTAGTGAGGATGCATCTACAACATTCCAGGAGGAAAAAAAAATAAGTAGGGCATGCTCAAAGGCAAGCGTGTATGAAATATATGACACAAAAATAGGAGGAAAAGGTGTCATTATCGCCGATATCAATAGCCCACGATTCCATATTTCCTACCAAATCATCTGTCATGTCCCCAAATTTTGCTATGACCCATGGGGTAATTTTGGCCTAAGTCACCTAGGCAATGATTATTTAATTAATGAGCAAGTATGGAAACTACCTTATGGAAGATGCCTAAGGTTGTATTTGAGAATTAACTGGACAAGGTGGGCCCCCATGTAGTTATTAACCCCATGACTAAGTCTAAGTGATTAATTAAATGAGAATTTAATTAATGGGGAAATTTTGAGGCAATTACTATAGTGGTTAATTAATTTTGAATTAATTAATTAAATTTTGAAGTCTGAATTAATTCTGAAAATTGTAATACTTTAATAATAAATGTTGCTAATAAATATTAGCAAGTGGTGATGATGTTCTTAGTAAATTTGAATTGGTGTCAAGAGGATCAATTTTTCCTTAGTGGCAAATCTCAGGAAAGGCAAGGAATCTAATCGAGGAAAGAAGACAAGGCAAACAAAATGGAAATTGACAAAAGCAAACAGAAAAACTGGCAAAAGCAGAAAAGAGGAAAGCAAAGAAAGTGGAAAGTTTCAGAAAATATTTCAGAAAGAAAATAGCAACAACCAGAAAAAGCTTCCTAAAGCGCACTTGTCAAATTCAGTGAAGCGATGCAAAGGAAAGAAAGTTTTCAAAGCCAAGAGTTGCTATTCTCCTCAAGAAATACGCCCTCATGGCTTTGTAGCAGGATGGGAAAGTGGGTAACCTACTCTCACAGGTCACCAAGCCAAGAAATTGCTCAGCAGGTCATCATGAAGTTTATAAAAGAATCCAACCAACTCCATTTGACAACTTTTGATCATTATTAGAATTTGTGAATGAGAGCTCTGAGCCCTCTAGTTGAGTGTTGTGCCTCAACAAGTTATGCTTGCGATATGTGCCCCAAGGCCATGTGAGTTTACAGTAAGTGTTATGCAGGTCCATATAAAGCTGCTACAACCATTATCAGTCAATTCCATATTTCATTGAAGATCTCCATTCCATTGGAGGAGAAGGTCTCTCATATAGTGAAATTCTAGCTAGTTTTGGACAAGGTTCACCAGCAGAAGAAGATAGTTAAGGAGGAGAGTGCCCAAGGCTTCCAGTGAGATCCAAAAGTTATTATTAGCAGATATCAGAGGCTTCCATCTCCTTAGGTTGACTTCAAACCTGATCTTCCATCCCTCTCCCATTGCTCCAGCTTGCAGCGAAATCTAGAGGTGTTTCCACTGGCGGAGACAACTAGTTGAAGGAGGGCGCACCAATGAATTTCTACAGCAGTGGTTGCAGCCAAATCAGTCCTATGATCTGAAGAGAGCATGATCAGAACATCAGAAGAGAGTTATTGTAACAAATCTCCCTCTTCATATTCTCCATCAATGTACTACAATTTCTAGCCTGTGAGGCATTTTGTTTTGAGAAGAAAGCCACTATAATAAAAGAATGGTTCTGTTATGTTAAATTCGATGTGTTACTGTTATTATCAATATATCAGAGATGCATAACAACTCAGAACATAGTACTTATTTAATGGAAGTCATTAATTCAGTTAAAATCCAAGACTAGCTCATTAGAAGGATTTTCTAGACAATTTACTGTAGAATGCACTCAGAGCATCCATTTGACTTCCCGTTTATTGCAGTAGGTTAATAATTTGATATATTATCCATATTAGTCCTTAAACTTAGAATTTGGAAGCATTTCGACCCTGTATGGAAAGTTAAGAAAAATACTAGCTCAACAATCTCGCGAGAGCCCAAAAACCCCAATTCTTCCCAAACTCTCTCAAGTATGAAAAAATACCTTCCTGAACATAAAAAACCCTCATTTGAGTGATATAAACTCTGTCATTAACTCCCAGAACCCCCACCTATCTAGTATGCATATGCCAGCTACCCAGGAAGCCTCGAAGTAGGCAATCGACTAACTCTATTGTTGAAAAGTGAAAGGTACTGGTACATGGTGCACATGACATCACCGATCTGGACATTTTGACTCGCTGTTGCATCTAACATCATACATTTTCCAGAATTAAATATTCATCCCACCATCCTCATTCCTCACCTCAGTACCCCTCACTTACCTCCCGCACTGTTCGAAGGAATTGACAGAAAGTTTACTAGTAAAAATTTATAATTTTTTGAAGTTGAGTTAATACCTTAGTTGAGCTTTCCCAAGGATATTACAGTGGTATCAGAGCACTTTCCTTGGCTCAGCTTGTGGAAAGTAAATCTCAGTGGAAAAGTAGCTCAGCACTATTTTCAAGTTGTTGTTGTGGAATTAGTTCCATGTCATGGAAGGTTCAGACTTGAGTTGTATGAGGAGGAAGATTATTTTTATGAAGAGTATGATAATTATGATGAGCAGTATGAAGAATACTGCAGTCAGTTTGAGGAAGAGAATACCCAAGAAGTACCTTCCACAAGCATCTCCCATGAGATCATGATTGAAAGAAGAGACTATGGTTATTTTGATAGCTGTATTCAGGAAAAATTTGTATGTTCCACAGTCAAATGTCAACCTTCTATGGAAGAGTTAATAAAAGATATGAAAACTTTATTGGACGCATGTGGCTTCACAAGAATTTTTGGATCCTCTTCAAGAAGATCCTCCAAGAATCTTCATCCTAAGACAACCAAGGAGAAACAAGACCCAAAACCCAATTATGAGATTGTTGACAAAATGGAAGAAGAATCTATTGCAAGATTCTATGATGAGGATATCAAGATCACCTCGGATGAGATTGGTACTGTTAGGGGTATTGAGCCATATTTTGGATCAGATCTAAAATTAGAACATAATTCATATCCAAAGACACCACATGAGCTTCACAAGGAAGTAGAAATTGACCACACATCAGTTACATGTGAACTAGTAGAATCAGTGGTAGAACAAGGCACCATAACCCCACCCATTGAAGAGAGAAGCATGATGCAAAGGTATGCACCACTTTCAAATTTTTGTACTAATTTGTGTCATGATGATGTTGCAGCCAAATCAGAAGACAATTACTGCATAAGGGATTCCCTGGATGTTGAGTTTCATATCCTTGGTGATAAGGGTGAATGTAGTGAGCAAGCTGAATCACTAAAAGGGTGTTTGCAGGATGCCTACATGGACGGAAGAGAATCTATTGAGGAATGTTTTAAGTGTGAGGAAGCATCTAAAGATGTGTACTCTTACATATATGTGGGGGACATGGAGATTCCCATTGATGAAGGTGTGGTGGGTGCAATATCCATGGGGAAAGAAGAAGTTCTGGCAACAATAGAAACTGAAAATGAGAAATTGATGGAAGGCCAAACCACCAACACTCCACCTCATAAGGAGGATAACATGACACCTGGTGAGTTATTAAATTCTGATTTTTATGTGTCATTATTTCAATCTGATATGGCAACCACTTCTAGTGAAAATTTCAGAGTGGTTGAGCTCCCTAGTGATGAGGTTCGGAATTCTGATGTCAAAAAGGAATGCAATGTGAAGCTGGAAGTTTGAGAGAAGATCTTTCTGGTATACCCAGGATGAATGAGAAATTAATTTGTAGACCAAATTATGTTGTTGAGGACCTAAGAGATGAATATATTGCACCAACAATATGTGGATCAGATTTCCAAACTTCGAGTGCACTGCATAAAATCAATCCGAGGATGGAAAATGAAGAGGGGAAACATCTGCAAGAACCTCATCTTCTTGCAGGGTCATTGAAGATGGATGAACAGAAGCTCCAAGAGGCCTTGAAAATTCTCCATGACACTCATTCTTCAGTGTCGAGGTTGTGTTGGGAAGCTGCTTTAAGGGAAGATAAATATTTCTTTGCAGCCATGGAGAATATCCAGAAAGCAATGTCCACAATCAAAGGTAATTTCTCACAGTTGCTTTTAGATAAAAATTACATGTTTGAGCTTGTTGAATTATTGCGGGATGCATCATGGCATGATGAAGAAAGTATTTGCAGATATGAAAAAGAGAACTATAAGCTTAATGATGAATTGATGGCCACTCAAGATTCTTTGAGAAGCACTCAAAGTGCCCTCCAAGAATCCAAGACGGAAATGTTGTTGCTTCATGAAAAGTTGCAAGATCCTTCCTACCCTCCTACACACCATTCAGTCAATTACAGTGGGGTGAAAGCATTCATGATCATATGGAGGAACCTCATGAGATGGTGGATCATGAGGATAATTTATCTTTACATGTGCTTGAGGAGTGTGCATAACAGTTTGATGAAAACCAAGCACCTGATCATTTCCTAAGGGAAATTGAGCTGTTCCTTGGAAACAGTCACTCTCCCATGGAAAAGTGGGATGAGCGCACCCAATTTGGGCCAAACAATAATGAAGAAATTGCAGCCATAATTCTGATTACTAAAGGTTGCATACATACCAAGAAGGTTCACAGTCCTTCCCCACATGTCATGGATTCAACAATAACAATGGGGAATGAATAGTGGGTGAAGAAGTTTTTCTTGTTGATGCCACATGTACCACAGGTGGATCATGATCTGCTCCTATGGGAGATAGATCTTATTGCAGCAGAGATGGCTGATTTCATCTCATGTGAATCAACAAGCAAGATATTCGATTCATCCATTGGATGGATGGATAAAGGTATCACCAAAAAAGGAAATCTTGGAGGTAAAAGGTTTTCTTGTTTCTGCAATAAATTTCTTATTATAATTGACATTGTCTTGAATTGTGAGCGGCAACAAAAGTATATTTTGCAGCCATTTGATGTCACTCATCCATATATGGATTGGGTGAAAGATTACCTGACAAGCATGAAACCTCCTTGCAAAAAAATTTATGCTCACGGTCAAGGGAAGGTAGCTAAGCGGGCAAGGTGCCAAGAAAAATTAATGGAACATTTCACTTGCAGAAGTTGGCCTATGTGGAGGGAATCCACATGCTGGGAGGGATGCTTGAAGTTTTTCTCGAATGGCAGAGAGTTGAGCCATTGGATGCTTTCATTAAAAGAAACATCTTTCTATCCACTTGGTTTAGTTAGCAGAAATATCCTTTCAGTTTTTCCTCGGATGAAAATGCACATGTTTGATGATAGATCCACTGAATTGATTTTGATGACTGGGAAAATGCAGTTGATACTTTGGGATCTGGGAATTCATTGGATTGACAAATTGCCAAAGGTGATAGAACAGTTTTGGTCCTTGCAGGAGAAACAGTGGGATCCAAGAATTCTACTCAAGTTATCCTAATTGGGTTGAAAATTTTGTTCATTGCTGGTTAAATTGCAAATATAAATTACAGTGCAGTTTTTCTTCATTTTTTTGAGGGCCCAAGTTTAATTTTCAGATTGTACAGTGGATGGGGACAATTATAATCAGAGTAGTGCAGCAGAATCTTGGTGGAATCCCGACATTACTTGAGGACAAGAAATCTTAGGAAGGGAGGACTGTCATGTCCCCAAATTTTGCTATGATCCATGGGGTAATTTTGGGCTAAGTCACCCATGCAATAATTATTTAATTAATGAGCAAGTATGGAAACTACCTTATGGAAGATGCCTAAGGTTGTACTTGGGAATTAAATGGACAAGGTGGGCCCCCATGTAGTTATTAAACCCATGACTAAGTCTAAGTGATTAATTAAATGAGAATTTAATTAATGGGGAAATTTTGAGGCAATTACTATAGTGGTTAATTAATTTTGAATTAATTAATTAAATTATGAAGTCTGAATTAATTTTGAAAATTGTAATACTTTAATAATAAGTGTTGCTAATAAATATTAGCAAGTGGTGATGATGTTGTTAGTAAATTCGAATTGGTGTCAAGAGGATCAATTTTTCCTTAGTGGCAAATCTCAGGAAAGGCAAGGAATCTAATGGAGGAAAGAAGACAAGGCAAACAAAATGGAAATTGACAAAAGCAAATAGAAAAACTGGCAAAAGCAGAAAAGAGGAAAGTAAAGAAAGTGGAAAGATTTAGAAAATATTTCAGAAAGAAAATAGCAACAACCAAAAAAAGCTTCCTAAAGCTCACTTGCCAAATTCAGTGAAGGGAGGCAAAGGAAAGAAAGTTTTCAAAGCCAAGAGTTGCTATTCTCGTCAAGAAATACGCCCTCATGGCTTTGGAGTAGGATGGGAAAGTGGGTAACCTACTCTCACAGGTCACCAAGCCAAGAACTTTCTCAGCAGGTGATCATGAATTTTATAAAATAATCCAACCAACTCTATTTGACAACTTTTGATCATTATCAGAATTTGTGAATGAGAGCTCTGAGCCCTCTAGTTGAGTGTTGTGCCTCAACAAGTTATGCTTGGGAGATGTGCCCCAAGGCCATGTGATTTTACAGTAAGTACTATGCAGGTCCATATAAAGCTGTTACAGCCATTATCAGTCAATTCCATATTTCATTGAATATCTCCAGTCCATTGGAGGAGAAGGTCTCTCATATAGTGAAATTCTAGCTAGTTTTGTAGAAGGTTCACCAACAGAAGATAGTTAAGGAGGAGAGTGCCCAAGGATTCCAGTGAGCTCCAGAATTTATTGTCAGTAGATATCAGAGGCTCCATGTCCTTAAGTCGACTTCAAACCTGATATTCCATCCCTCTCTCATTGCTCCAGCTTGCAGCCAAATCTAGAGGTGTTTCCACTGGTGGAGACAACTAGTTGAAGGAGGGCGCACCAGTGAATTTATATAGCAGTGGTTGCAGCCAAATCAGTCCTCTGATCTGAAGAGAGCCTGATCAGAACATCAGAAGAGAGTTACTGTACAAATCTCCCTCTCTCTTCATATTCTCCATCAATGTACTACAATTTCTAGCCTGTAAGGCAATT
Source organism: Larix kaempferi (assembly GCA_027924585.1). Taxonomy (NCBI): domain Eukaryota; kingdom Viridiplantae; phylum Streptophyta; class Pinopsida; order Pinales; family Pinaceae; genus Larix; species Larix kaempferi. The sequence continues at coordinate 8,272,031 of BSBM01000289.1, read as the reverse complement.
TGTTTTGAGAAGAAAGCCACTATAATAAAAGAATGGTTAGGTTATGTTAAATTCGATGTGTTACTGTTATTATCAATATATCATAGATTCATAACAAGTCAGAACATAGTACTTATTTAATGGAAGTCATTAATTCAGTCAAAATCCAAGACTAGCTCATTGGAAGGATTTTCTAGACTACTTTTACTGAATTTACTGTAGAATGCACTCAGAGCGTCCATTTGAATTCCCATTTGTTGCAGTAGGTTAATATTTTGATATATTATCCATATAAGTCCTTAAACTCAGAATTTGGAAGCATTTCGACCCTGTCTGGAAGGTTAAGAAAAATACTAGCTCAACAATCCCGAGAGAGCCCCAAAACCCCATTTCTTCCCAAACTCTCCCAAGTCTGAAAAAATACCTTCCTGAACATAAAGAAACCTCATTTGAGTGATATAAACTCTGTCATTAACTCCCAGAACCCCCACCTGTCTAGTATGCATATGCCAGCTACCGAGGAAGCCTCAGAGTAGGCAATAGACTAGCTCTATTGTTTAAAAGTGAAAGGTACTGGTACATGGTTCATAGGACATCATCGATCTGGACCTTTTGACCCACTACTGCATCTAACATCATACATTTTACAGAATTAAATATTCATCCCACCATCCTCATTCCTCACCTCAGTACCCCTCACTTACCTCCTACACTGTTCGAAGGAATTAACATAAATTTTACTAGTAAAAAATTATAAATTTTTTGAAGTTGAGTTAATACCTTGGTTGAAATTTCCCAAGGATATTACAGTGGTATCAGAGCACTTTCCTTGGCTCAGCCTGTGGAAATTAAATCTCAGTGGAAAAGTAGCTCAACACTATTTTCAAGTTGTTGTTGTGGACTTAGTTCCATGTCATGGAAGGTTCAGAATTTGAGTTGTATGAGGAGGAAGATTATTTTTATGAAGAGTATGATAATTATGATGAGCATTATGAAGAATACTACAGACAGTTTGAGGAAGAGAATACCCAAGAAGTACCTTCCACAAGCATCTCCCATGAGATCATGATTGAAAGAAGAGACTATGGTTATTTTGATAGCCCTATTCAGGAAAAATTTGTATGTTCCACAGTCAAAGGTCAATCTTCTATGGAAGAGTTAATAAAAGATATGAAAAATTTATTGGACGCATGTGGCTTCACAAGAATTTTTGGATCCTCTTCAAGAAGATCCTCCAAGAATCTTCATCCTAAGACAACCAAGGAGAAACAGGACCCAAAACCCAATCATGAGATTGTTGACAAAATGGAAGAAGAATCTACTGCAAGATTCTATGATGAGGATATCAAGATCACCTCGGATGAGATTGGTACTGTTAGGGGTATTGAGCCATATTTCGGATCAGATCTAAAATTAGAACATAAGTTAGATCCAAAGACACCACATGAGCTTCACAAGGAAGTAGAAATTTACCACACATCAGTTAGATGTGAACTAGTAGAATCAGTGGTAGAACAAGGCACCATAACCCCGCCCATTGAAGAGAGAAGCATGATGCAAAGGTATGGACCACTTTCAGATTTTTGTACTAATTGGTGTCATGATGATGTTGCAGCCACATCAGAAGACAATTACTACATAAGGGATTCCTTTGATGTTGAGTTTCATATCCTTGGTGATAAGGGTGAATGTAGTGAGTAAGCTAAATCACTAGAAGGGTGTTTGCAGGATGCCTACATGGACGGAAGAGAATCTATTGAGGAATGTTTTAAGTGTGAGGAAGCATGTAAAGATGTGTACTGTCACATATATGTGGGGACATGGAGATTCCCATTGATGAAGGTGTGATGGGTGCAATACCCATGGGGAAAGAAGAAGTTTTGGCAACAACAGAAACTGAAAATGAGAAATTGATGGAAGGCCAAACCACCAACACTCCACCTCATAAGGAGGATAACATGACACCTGGTGAGTTATTAAATTCTGATTTTTATGTGTCATTATTTCAATCTGATATGGCAGCCACTTCTAGTGAAAAGTTTAGAGTGGTTGAGCTCCCTAGTGATGAGGTTCATAATTCTGATGTCAAAAAGGAATGCAATGTGAAGGCTGGAATCTTGAGAGAAGATCTTTCTAGTATACCTAGGATGAATGAGCAATTAATTTGCAGCCCAAATTATGTTGTTTAGGACCTAAGAGATGAATATATTGTAGCAGCAATATATGGATCAGATTTCGAAACTTCGAGTGCACTGCAAAAAATCCATCCCGGGATGGAAAATGAAGAGGGGGAACATCTGCAAGAACCTCATCTTCTTGCAGGGTCATTGAATATGGATGAACAGAAGATCCAAGAGGCCTTGAAAATTCTCCATGACACTCATTCTTCAGTGTCGAGGTTGTGTTGGGAAGCTGCTTTAAGGGAAGATAAATATTTATTTGTAGTCATGGAGAATATCTAGAAAGCAATGTCCACAATGAAAGGTGTCAAGAGGATAAATATTTATTTGCAGTCATGAAGATAAATGATGATGTTCTTAGTAAATTCGAATTGGTTTCAAGAGGATCAATTTTTCCTTAGTGGCAAATCTCAGGAAAGGCAAGGAACCTAATGGAGGAAAGAAGACAAGGCAAACAAAATGGAAACTGACAAAAGCAAACAGAAAAACTGGAAAAAGTAGAAAAGAGGAAAGTAAAGAAAGTGGAAATATTTAGAAAAGCTTTCAGAAAGAAAATAGCAACAACCAGAAAAATCTTCCTAAAGCGCACTTGCCAAATTCAGTGAAGGGAGGCAAAGGAAAGAAAGCTTTCAAAGCCAAGAGTTGCTATTCTCCTTAAGAAATATGCCCTCATGGCTTTGGAGTAGGATGGGAAAGTGGGTAACCTACTCTCATAGGTCACCAAGCCAAGAACTTGTTCAGCAGGTCATCATGAAGTTTATAAAAGATTCCAACCAACTCCATTTGACAACTTTTGATCATTATTAGAATTTGTGAATGAGAGCTCTGAGCCCTCTAGTTGAGTGTTGTGCCTCAACAAGTTATGCTTGGGAGATGTGCCCCAAGGCCATGTGAGTTTACAGTAATTGTTATGCAAGTCCATATCAAGCTGCTACAGCCATTATTAGTCAATTCCATATTTCATTGAAGATCTGAAGTCCATTGGAGGAGAAGGTCTCTCATACAGTGAAATTCTAGCTAGTTTTGGAGAAGGTTCACCAGCAGAAGAAGATAGTTAAGGAGGAGAGTGCCCAGGAATTCCAGTGAGCTCCAAAAGTTATTATCAGTAGATATTAGAGGCTGTCATGTCCTTAGGTCGACTTCAAACCTGATCTTCCATCCCTCTCTCATTGCTCTAGCTTGTAGCCAAATCTAGAGGTGTTTCCACTGGTGGAGACAACTAGTTGAAGGAGGGTGCACCAATGAAGTTCTACAACAGTAGTTGAAGCCAAATTAGTCCTTTTATATGAAGAGAGCCTGATCAGAACATCAGAAGAGAGTTATTGTAACAAATCTCCCTCTCTCTTCATATTCTCCATCAATGTACTACAACTCTCTTCATATTCTCCATGAATGTACTACAATTTCTAGCCTGTAAGGCAATTTATTTTGAGAAGAAAGCCACTATAATAAAAGAATGTTTTTGTTAGTTTAAATTCGATGTGTTACTGTTATTATAAATATATGAGATATGAATAACAACTCAGAATCGAGTACTTATTTAATTGAAGTCATTAATTCAGTTAAAATCCAAGACTAGCTCATTGGAAGGATTTTCTAGACTAGTTTTACTGAATTTACTGTAGAATGCACTCAGAGCGTCCATTTGACTTCCCATCTATTGAAATAGGTTAATAATTTGATATATTATCCATATCAGTCCTTAAAATCAGAATTTGGAAGTATTTCGACCCTGTTTGGAAAGTTAAGAAAAATACTAGCTCAACAATCCTGGGAGAGCCCCAAATCCCCAATTCTTCCCAAACTCTCTCAAGTCTGAAAAAATACCTTCCTGAACATAAAAAACCCTCATTTGAGTGATATGACCTCTGTCATTAACTCCCAGAACCCCCACCTGTCTAGCATGCACATGCCAGCTACCCAGGGAGCCTCGAAGTAGGCAATAGACTAGCTCTATTGTTGAAAAGTGAAAGTTACTGGTACATGGTGCATAAGACATCACCGATATGGACCTTTTGACCCCCTTCTGCACCTAAGATCATACATTTTCCAGAATTAAATATTCATCCCACCATCCTCATTCCTCACCTCAGTACCCCTCACTTACCTCCTGCACTGTTCGAAGGAATTAAGAGAAATTTTACTAGTAAAAATTTATAAATTTTTTGAAGTTGAGTTAATACCTTGGTTGAAATTTCCCAAGGATATTACATCATCGCATGCAAATTGATGAGGAAATACATAAAAGGAGAATGCACACTTGACACCATCTCTATGGCATAATTTTGCATCCAAGGTGTCCATTTAAATTGGTGCAAGTACCTCATGCACGAGTTGTTCTAGGCCTGTATAGATGCACACACATCCAAAGGGTATTTCATATTCAGGTACTTGTTGGTTGGATTTGCGATGTGGAAATGGAATCCATCGAAGGGTCATGAATTTTCACCCCATGGAGACTGACATGTTGAATCCCAGGACTTCAACCCATGGAAGAGTCGTCGAGATGACACCAATGCAACTTTCAAGGACAATGCATTTAACTAATGGTACGATGACATGGTGTGTCAGTTATTGATGTTTGAATCACGCGGTAGTTTCTTAACAACTATACCAAAAAAATATGGTTCGACATAGACCTAAATCATACCTTGTTTCTGCCATGGGAAGTTGAGCCGTAAGAATTCAAGGAAAAGGTGATTCCCTATTGCATCTCTCCTAAAAAATTTGATAGAGAAGTCACTAGCTGGTCGGGCGTTACCACCATGAAGATGCCCATAGGTGCTGCATACATCTTTCTCGCTTCCTTATTAATAGTTGGACAAAAGTGTAAGGTAGATACTATGCTTACATGATCTTCCTTCGATTTTCCAACCATAACCTTTCTCCCCCTACCAATAGCCACTCCCATTCCCATTCTAGAAATACTAGAAACCTATCCGACACCACATTGATCCCCACATAAGTGATGAAAATTCCCTCACCCTCCTGATTGCCGCAAAGCACCCTCGCATTTTCGAGCACCTTACAACCAATCCTCATTTTATCACCGTTCCGCTTCTTGGACTTCCACCTCCTATTGTCCCTATTATCCCCACTCCCCTCCCTGAGCTTCCACCTTATGTTGTGCAAACACAATCAACCCCCTAATCTACCTCCCCTCCCCTTCCCATAGAATAATCTCTTGGTTTTGTACAAGGGAATGTTGAATCCTTCTTGGGATTGGAAAATAAAGGTGCAGTCATTGACATCCCAGATGAACCAATTCCCTCAGTTCATAATATCCCAATAGTCTCAAAATAGAACACAAACTTATTAAGGCCGAGAATGAGTATATCACCCTCCAAAAATCATACAATGAGTCAAAAATTCAATTGACACATGCAATTGAAGAACACAACTAGAAGCATCAATCTTGCTTAGCAACGGAATGGAAAATGACTTCCCTTTGCGACCAGATGACATAGATGTGGCCTTGAGTCCACCAACATGTCCCCACTATGACCGAAGAGTTCTCACTTGTGCACCATAGGAGAGCCTTCAAGTCAGATTCTATGAGTCTTGGTAGCAACTGAAAGCTAATAGAAAAGAACTACAACAAGAAGTCACCATTGCACGAAGTGAGGGAGACATGTAAAAACAACAACTGTTGGTGTAAGTACCTTCATTGGTATAGGAAGTCTCCAGTGCACCCGATCAGCTCCAGCAAACCATGCAGAACAATCAATAATTTTTCTATGGTCTTAACGATTGGGTAGGCATTCTGTAAAAGAAGCATCGACCAATTGAAGTCTTGCATGAAAGTGTCATATAAATGAACGAAGAATCCAAGACCATCGCCAACCCATTCAATGAGAAATGAAGGTACGAAGAGGCCCAACAAGTTGATAATGAACAAGATCATATGCATGACAAGATGCTTGACACTAAGAAAACTGTCCGTGAATTAAAGCCGAAAGTCCATACCACCTATCGCCAACTGCAACAATTCAACTTGTCTGTAGATGCGAAATGGACACAATTGGAACAATAGAATCCTATTACACTTGATAGTGAGAAGGACCATGCTTTCATAGTCAGATCCAACATTTTGATTGGAAAATGGAAGAGCAAGGTTGAATTATTTGAAGCCTTTAAGAGGCGTGCAATTATAGAGGTACTAGAGTTGGATCCTTCTTTTGAAGGATTAGGGCCTAAAGATGCACAAGTATCAGGCATGCAACAGAATTGAATCGAGGGTGACTCAATGATTTTGGTCGAGGCCCATTGGATGCTTCATTTTTGGATGGACCATAGTCATGGAATATTGCACGAAGATAAAGGAAAAAGTCACGAAAGTCGTTGAAGATTGCAACCATATTGGGTCCACTCCCGCAACTATAAAATTGCAAAGCAAGAAGGCATCGTGAAAAGACATCATTGAGTGATAAGAGTATCGAACGACAAGTCAAAGACAATACCTCAACAAAATATGAGTTTGGGTTTTGTATCTGGGTCATGGGATTGTGGGTTTTTTCTAGTGTATCAAGTTCTATGATGGGTCATTCCGTAGAATGAGAATGATGGCCATAGAGATGATTGCATGAGTTGTAATGAGGATCATGACGTTAATATAAATGAAGACTTATTGGGCCCCAATATTTGTGTGTTTATTATGAATACTATGGATGTTATCTTCTATATTTGTTCCCTCAACAAAATATGAGTTTTGGGTTTTGTATCTGGGTCACGGGATTGTGGGTTTTTTCTAGTGTATCAAGTTCTATGTTGGGTCATTCGGTAGAATGAGAATGATGTCCATAGAGACGATTGACTGAGTTTTAATGAGGATCATGACGTAATATAAATGAAGACTTATTGGGCCCCAATATTTGTTTGTTTATTATGAATACTATGTATGTTATCTTCTATATTTGTTCTTTACTTTATACTGTTTGTGTAATACCCCCATTTTGACCCTTGAAATTATTCGCTTGATATGTAAATATTGTAATTATGTTGTGTATGAGTCCTAGTGTGGAGCTCAAAGCTAAGGCCCCGCTAGTGAATAATCAACTTATAAAGGAAAGTATTTTATATTTTGTGGACATGTGCTAGTCAGCCATAGAAAATGTAAAAACAATGTAAATATTTATAATGTAAATAAAATTCCAAGAGCTAGATATGGAGGCAACTAAAATGAGGGGGTTGTGTGTATCCACTAGGGAGAGGAGAGGGATTGTGGGATCAAATCCTTTGTTTTCAAGTGCCAACCTGAGAACTCATGAGCCATAAATCGTAAGCAACTACCCTAGTGGACTACCTTGCTAGTATTTATTTGTGTTATAAGAAGGCAGCTGAGAAATTAGCTCATGAACTTAATTGAGCATGGGAACAGCCTAGAAATTCATATGGCTAAGTATGGGCTCAGTTTTTTGGTACCTAGAAGTCGATTTACCTCATGGGAATTTGTTTCCCTTCATTACCATTCCATTTTTGGGCAACCATACACCAATGTTTGAGCAAGCTATGCATTCCCAACAAGAAAAATAGTAGAAATCGTAACCTGAGAAAAAACTGCGTTTTAGAGTGTAAAAAACACCCAACAATTTGTGTGGGTTGTGGAATACAGTGGGGAATCCACATATGTCAACCCTCGAGCGAATTTTAGAGTGTCAAAAGCTCAAAAATCCGTGGGAGAACCCATATTTGGAAGCCTGGAAATTGAATCTCGTGGCTGCAAATTAGTGTGGCCAGAAAGCAAAGAATCCAAGAGACAATTTAAGTCTGAGAGGGATCAGAGGATGGAATTTCTTAATAAACCCTGCGTAGGAAGAAATCTGTGAGGGTTTAGTAGCTTGGACCTTTCTATGGCCACCCTGAATAGCACTGGAGGGAAGGGGCTCCTAAGGGACTGTGTAGCAGAGAATGGGACCTTCCTTGTGTTGGGTGCGGTAGGTAATGTGGGTGCCAAGGCTTCCTGAGACCAATTGAGATGCTTGTAGCTCTATGGTTTGGCCCACTGGCTTAGCATTCACCTTCCTTGTCTCGTTGTATGCTTGATAAACCCAGCTGCATGGTAGATTAGCATGAGTGTGTGTCCCTATGGCTGTGGGTGAGCTTGTGTAGTTCCTCCTTGGTGGATATATATATAGCCCAGCTCGGGGGTGGCCTTTCAGCAGAGAGATGAAGTGCTGGACAAAGTGCCTATGGTTGGGTGGAATGTTTTTCTTCCATAGCTAGTTGCTTGGACAACTTCAATTAAAGATAAGTGTTTACTTGTTAATTTACTATCGTGTTGAATGTGCATGAATTATTATTATTATCATTATGCCTATGATGAGTATGTTGGTATATGCATTTTGTTTCTATGTAATGAATTTATTTTTCCGTCGTGTATTTTATTATTCATTTGCACAGACATTTAAATTCTTATGAATTTCATAATATGGCCCTGGGGGCGAAATTTAGAACCCCATAGATTGTTCATGTACCCCTCCGTTGGTTGGATTGATGGGTGGGGACATGAAATTTTTTGTAACTCTGTATGAATTTATGAATATATGGTGATTGCATGTCGCAAAATGGTGTAATGAATAAGTTATCTCCTAGTGTATTTTTGCAGTTAAATCACCTCATCATAAAAAGGATAGCCAGTGCTTCGGGTGAGACCTTCTCTTTCGAGGGATTGAACATGTCATCACACTAGACTGCAATGAGCCCCTTGGATGGCACCTGTGAAGAACCTTGGTCTTATTTACTTTTGAACCAACATAATGAAATGAATAATAGTTCATTTATTGATGAATATGAAACACAAGGACAATAGGTTGTGATCCGTAAAGGATAATAATTAAATAATTATTGAATAAGATACAAATTGATGATTAAATGAGATACAATTCCATGTGATGATATACTTATATACATTATCTAGGCACGATGGTTGATGGGCCATGTTTGTTAGTTAGGATGTGTCACTTCATTTATTATTAATATTTTTTTTCCAAAAAGAAATCATTGTATTTGATATTTTTGAGAGGAATTCAAAATATTCATCGATGAACCTTTTGGCATAGATCCATGTTTCCATACTTTCTTCAACTTAGACCTAAGACATATACAAGGTTCTTTGTTATCAGCTAAAATGGCACTTCTCCGTCCGTGACTACATTGCCTTGTTGGTCACACAAAAGGACATTATGGATGGAAGAGCCTATTTGTTCATAGATTCTTTGGCCTTAGAATTTACAATGTTCTCCTAAACAAAACTATTATTTGTGACAAATTCTGAGACATAACTGCAACTCTACCTTCAACCATCTCACGGGTCACTCGCGACGCTTCATATATCCAATCCGCGGGTATCATCCTAGAATTTGTATTCCTGAGTTGCTGGAAACAATAGTCGCGAGTCATTCGCTGGTTTTTAAGTGTGATAATCGCAGGTATCTCTAAATCACGATAAAAAATATTTAAATATGATTAGGGATTAGTTAAGGGAAGTTATTCTAACTACCCTAACCTCCCCAACCATTTTCCCTTTCGAGTCTGTCCTCCTAGCCTTGCTATAAATACAAGGGGAGGGCCTTGAGAGGGAAGAACCAATTTTATGCTAGAGAAATGCTAGAGAAAATTCTACTGAAGGAGGAGGAGCAGGAACTTAGGGTTAGGTATCAACGGTGCCAGTTGCAGTCTAGGTTTGGCTGATTACCTTTAATGCTATAATACAAAAAGTTCCTTTCCCATATATATTTGTTCATGTTAATGAATGTATGCTTTGAATCTTTCTTGTTTGTTATACATGAGTTTAACAAACAAGTTTGGAAGCTTGGATCAATCTCCAGTTATTCAAGTATCTAATTCCAATTTCATATCTTAGTTCTTTACATTTAAAGAACTAGCAGGAGTCTGAAGTTTGGAAGCTTGGATCAATCTCCGGTTATTCATGTATCTAATTCCAATTTCATATCTTAGTTCTTTGCATTTAAAAAATGTTTGATTGTTGTATCTTTATGCTTTCCTATCTCTGTAACTAGTTAAGATGTACGTTGCTGATCTCTGTAATTCCCAGTCATAGGTTTTTACCGCACAACAGAATTGGCGACTCCACTGGGGAGTTACTGTTGTTGCTCTGGGAGTCTTTTTGGTTGATTTTCTTCAGTCTTTTTATTTTTGTTAGTCTCTAATAAAGTTTATAGGCTTCCTGTACCTTTCTTGGTCACTTAGACTTGAATTTTTTAGAGTTTCTTTCAATTTTTTTGGTTTTTTCCAAGACATACTCGCGATTGTTCCATACTTGCAGTCACGACTTTTTCCTTGTGCCCGTGAGTTGTCTACTTGCAGACCCACAGGTACTGTGAGCTGTGTTTATAGATAGTCGCGGTTTTCTCCTGAGGTTTTTCACTTTAGGGTTAGGGTTTTAGTTTTTGGTTTGTCCTTGGTGGTTGAAAGCTTTCTATGTTAGTCTTTTGACTTTTTATACTTGTCTGAGAGTTTATACTAAGACTTTAGAACGTTTTTGGAGATTTATTTCCTAGTTTTCTTTGGTTTGCTTGTTTGACTCACCTAGGTCCTTTCAAATCCATCTTTGTTTAGTTGACACTTTAATCTTTTCTTTTTTGATTAATGATTTTTGGAAATTATGATATCTTCTTTGATCGTATGCTTTTTCAGTTAGGTCGGTTTGATTTAGTGTCTCTTTGCCAAAACCTAGTTACTTCTTGCTTGTCAAAAGAACTTTGTGGGTTTGTTATCTTTGAAAATATTAAGAGGGTTAATTTTCTAAGTTTGATAGGTCTGTGTGTTGTCATCTTTACTTGCATCATTTAATGTCTGTATTGTTATATTTATTTTCCATTTCTTTTTGTTAAATATGAAATTTTAACAAGCAAGTACTTTAGTTAAGCAAAGACACTTTCTTTTTCTAGTTTTAGTTGTGTATGCTATTTCTTCAAAAAGTAAAAATAAACATTTGTTAGATTTTAGGTTTACTTTCCAAGTCTTTATTTTTTTGAAAGATAAATGAAAATGAAATTGTAAAAAGAAAGTTGTATTTTATATACTTTATTTATTTTTGTTTCAAGTTGTAACCACCTTTGCACACAAGTCACTCCTTTTGAGTAAGTAAAGCCCTTAAAGAATATTTTAAATTAAAAACTATTAGTAACTTTTCTTTTTAGGGTACACAAACCGACTAGATTAGGCTAGGATCTTGGATTAGATTGTATTGGAGAAAACTCACTATGGCTTGGGGTAACCACTATAGACAACTGACTACTAGAAATTAACTCAATTCTCAGAACTATGCTATTATAAATGACATTGCTAAGATAATGGAGAATGTAACCAACCTCGATCCAAACGTTTGATGTAGATCCCCATTGGAGCTTTCAATCCGTGCACTTGAATTTGCAAATTAGTCTTGACAGCTAATATACAACAAGTACATATAATATATAAACGACGTTAACATCATCAATAGAAATGGTCCATGATATTATAAGTAAATGCAACCCAATGTAGAATAAACAACATTCACAACATTAATGGACAAGAATATGAGTATTTCTATTAATAAACAAGAAGAAGTACAATGTGATATGACCTCTTTCCAGCAACCAATCTAAACCAAGATCTGGATCAATCCACTTGTGCCTCCACCACTTCAATCCTCCATGAATGGCAAACTCAAACTATGGTAGGAGTTTGGAAGGGGAACATAAGGGGTTCACAACTACAAGGATCAATGAGTGTAGACTCAAGATAGGGCAAAAATCCACTAGAGTTCTCTTGCTCTTCTTTCTCCCTCCATCCATAAGCCATATGTACTCAATATATAGTCCTCTCAAAGGTAAGCGAAAGGACACATCGAGACGTTTCTTGGGCAGATGGAGGGTCAAAGGTCACCCAATAACCGCAGGATGTAGTGGGCTAGCCTGCGGGTACCTGCGGGCTATAGTGTAACAAGTCGCGTATATTGGGTAATGTACACGGGCTGTAGTGGGACAGCAAGAGGGTAGAAAGAAAAATAGGGAAATTATGGTGGTTCCGGGAGGATAAAATGATAGATCTGAGTCAATGAAATGGATCCTACAGGCGAAAGAGTGCTAATACTCACAAGGTGGAAAATTACATTGTAACAGATGCCCCCTAATGTGTGAGGTCAGAGACTGATGCTACGATGGCCGAAATACATTATAAAACTCAGAAGTGGAGTGATGGAAACATAAGTGGAAAGAGAAGCTCACTCGTCATAGTACAATAGTATCTCTGAATAGATGTCGGTATAGTACAACAATTTGATACAATGGCCATGAATAGGCAGTACATAATGGATATATGTCATAAGTGATCATAGCCATGATCCCTCTACAGTAAGATATGGTCTCCTGCTGAAAAGGAGACAACGAGTGCAAATTGGAGGTACAAATTGCTGATATCTGAGAGGTGATATCTCATATGTAAAGTCATAATCATAAGTAGCATACTGAATGCCACTATCGCCTGGGGTCTTCTACACAAGTCTTCGACGGTGCAAGTCCCATCAAGTGAATAAAGGAGTTGGGGTCGAACCTGATGTGACATCATCTGATTACCAGTCATTGATGTATACCGTTAACAGACGCGAGATAACCCACCAATAATGAAAATGGGTATCAAGGCACATAGCACAATCATCGGAGTGTGAATAGATGTGTTGAAGTCGAACACTAGGATGAATCCATCGATAAGGGGACATTGATGTATTCCCAAAACTGTCGATGGCGAGAGAACCTGCCACTAATGACTGCAAGCCTCAAGGTCCTCAACCGAAATCTAAGCCTCAAGTCCCGGAATAAATGGGTTGAAGTTGATGGAACGAGACTCATTGGAAGGAGGGCATTAGGGCATCCCCCATCAACCATCACGATGGTACCAGCTACGCTGAAATATTTGGAAGAGCTCAAGTGAAATGTCCTGACTTAATAAGGATGGCCGACATGCAATAGTCAAGAGATCTGAGGAGTGGCCGAATCTGGTTTCAGGAATTCCTTTGAACTAGAGCATGAGCAGATGGATAGACTCAGGCATCATAGACTCGATATAAACTGTGTGATGTATGAGGCACCACAAAGGGCTCCATAATGACTGGAAGATTAACCAATCGGTGGAGAAAACTGAGAAACAAGAACAGCTCCTAAGGTCCAACTATAGTCTCGAATCATAATGTACGAAGTGGAATGAATGCTCTGTTCAAAGGCGACACAATAGCTGCCAACTAGAAGTATTAACCATAATCCTGTTCGGCTTTTTGGAATATTTTATTTTTTTGGTCTTTTTCATATTTGGGAAAAGCTTGAAAAAGAATAAAATTTCTTATAGTACAACAAGTGAGGGAACGAGTGTCAAAGAGCAAGCAGACTAGTCCCAAGCAGTGGAACATACCTATGATCAATGCAAGGAAGCGTATGCAGGATGTGGACACTCGGGGGTGTGTTCCCTCTGGGTAAAGGGTCATCAAGCTGCGAAAGATAAATTAAGGCTCTGCTTGGCTCAGAAGGTAAAGTGCTCAGGCACATGGCTAATAAGTGAGTAAGCGGGAGCCGGCACAAGGATCAAGTGACAAGCAGGATAATGCAATGCAATCACAACTCCACATAAAAGGGGATGCCTTTTTCGTAAAGTTAGTCTCCTCACCCGAAAAGGTGTAAAACAATGAGAGAAGAACTCTTCTAGTCACATATGACTAGAGTATACCTTTTTCGTAATTAATCCACAAAGGTCCGGAAAAGAGGTAAAATTATACCTAAGTGAATGTCGCTTCAAATCCTTTAACGAGTCTGAAATGACAAGTATACTCGACAATCTTGTTTGATTTGAAAAAGTCTAACAAGGGCTTAAAAAAGACTTTATAAAAATCTTTTCTGTAAAGGTTTAACGAGCCCGGAAAAGTAAATTCGTGACCTTCTTACTATTTTTAACGAGCTCGAAGTAAAGGTGGAAGAATGCTCGTAATGGGGGCAGAAGAGTGTCAGGGACATGCAAGACTAGTTCTAAGCGCATGGAAGAAAGCTGTGCATAATGCAAGGAACATGAGCAAGATAAGGACACTCAGGGGGTGTCTGCGAATTCAGATAGTAATAGGTTCAAATGCATCATAACAATGGGGAGGTCTATATGCAAGGTTCCGAATATTCCTGCCATGGCCGAAGCAAATGTCGAAAAGGACCAGTAAACAAGTATAAGTCCAGCTAAGAATCCTGTCTCCAAGAAACATAAGTACCAAGATCATCTCTAAAATGTATATAAAGAAAAATTTGATACAGGTCACTATGGTAAAATTTTTTTCAACTTCACTATTATCAACCTCAGACATAATGAAGGTAGAACTAAACACTGAAGGTGCCATAGTACCAACACCCGAGGGACCAAAATGATCAACTTCAGAATGAAGAGCAAAGCTGAAGGACGTGGAGGAATCTGCAGTGGAAAATTCATCATCACGAGAGTTGGAAATTCTAGAAGTAGAATCGAACTCATCAGGATCATCGATTCGGGGACCTATAGTAGAGTGTACAGACTCATCACTAGGGAGATCAGACTTTAATGTCAAACCGGGGCTAGAAAAAACTATGCCTGGATCAAAATCCAAATGCATGGCAGGTTGTACTTGAGGCTCATCTCGTTCAATAAGATCAAGGGTGGGAAGGAAATAAAATTGATGATGAGAATCCTCCCAAGGCTTGTCATTACCATTCATGGACTCAATAAAAACTTCATCTGAAGGTAGAATACCATCGAGGCAATCATGTGAACAAGATGGGTCGACTGCACACGTGGGCAGCATAACGGGATCTTCTTCCCCTGTCCATGAAGAAGAGAGATACGGCTCTGAAGTGGCTTGTTGAATATCCTGGCAAGCAAGCTCAGCTACAGATAGTGGCATAGACATCCTGACGTGCGTAATGCCTCCAGACGTATAATTCATAGACGGTCAAGTCCACGGATCGTCAAAATATGAAGTCCGAAACGGTACATTATGTGAAGGAGGAGATGTATTGTCGGAAATGGTTCCAATAAAATTCACGGGTGTGGGAAAATCATAAGTTCCCATCAATGAAGGGTACATACCAACACCCATGTTCCCAGTTGCCGGCTGAGAATCAATAACTTGCGGGACTATGGATCCTGCGGATGCTGTGGAAGGAGTGCTAACAAAATATAGTTGATCGATGGTCACTATGTTGCCTTCATGAGGAAAGTAAATAACTCTGAACACAGTTGACGCGATAGCCTTCATAGCGTAAATCCAATTCCGACCCAGTAAAATGTTGTAGTCGATAGGCGCATCAACCACCTCGACTTCAATAGCACAGACTTACCTCCCAAGGAGACAACAAGGGAAGGGATAATTCCATGTGGCTTAAATGACCGACCGTCGAATGCAGTGAGCATGGTTCTAGACGCGAGTAGAGGAGTGCTATAGCTTGAAATGACACCTCTCCGTTCGTGACGACACTTGTTTCCCTTGGTCGCATGACGACATTTCTTGAGATCAAGTTCAATCACACAACAGGACATTTGTGGATGGAGGAGTCATTTGGGACACTAAAAATGGTTGAAATTACCTCATTCTTGACCCATTTGATGTATATGACCCTTAGGAACATTTTTCCAGACCAAACCATCTCCTGAAAATGAGCAGAAAAGCCTGTTTTTGGCCATTTTTCAATATGAGCGCTGGTACACAGGCATGATAGTAGCGTGTGTACGCGACTCCACTGTGCAATAGTAGCGCTCAATTACATGTGTACGCGACTTTTTCTACTGTAGAGTAGCGTACACCCCTGTTTTGGTCAAAATCTCGAAATTCGAGTAAGTTAAGTTGGTTGGGAAACCTCTTGAGCGGTTATAGCTTCTTTTCCTCTTCCTCATTGACTATATAAGGAGGGTAGAAGGGTCATGTGAGTGGACCAAGCCCAATTACAAAGTTATGCTGGAGGAATGGAGACCCTCATCCCCCTCTCTTATGCTTCAGTTTTGGTAAACCCTAGTACAGTTGCTTAGAGGCTGGGATCCTTGGAGAACAGAAGCAGGAGACCTTGAATCTAGGTTTCGTGAAGTGCCAAGCTTGAAAGAAGGTATAACTTTATGTACTTGCTTTCATTCATCAATAAAGATCAGATGTTCTCCTCTTTCCAAATATGACCTATTAATGTGTCTTATATTTGATTATAGTTTGTTTATAATCTGGTGTCTTCTTCTATTATGAATATCAGTTTTATATGTGTAGTCAAATGTGTTTGAGAAAGGTATCAAGTTGTTTTGCAGGTCTGGGCATTGCGACACTAGATAAGCATTGAAGAGCGAGGGAGGAAAATCTAGGATCAACCTTCTGAATAAGGTGCCTACATCTCTAAACCCTAATCTCTTCATTTACTTGTTGTACTTGCATAATGCTTGTAAGTCTATCTTTATCACCGTAAGTTGGTAGTTTCTCCCCTGAACTATAGGTGCATTTTCCCCACAACAAGGAGGAGAGCCAAGAGCTTTCCAACAAGTTAAAAACATTACTGACGCGGAAGCGCCTTCGTCAACCATAGTACATTTGACAAAAATATGAAGGCACACCACCTGGATTTGAAAATCCACGTGGTAAGGTAAGCGATGTTGAACATCAGTAGTATCGAACTTGATAACACTGGGATTTCCCCCATCCTGAACTCCTAACGCACTCAAAAGGGCATGCTTCTGAGAAGGACAGGCCTGCAAAAATTCAAGAGCTGACATGGCACACGGAGTTTGGCCCAAATCTTCTACAATGGAGTAGTTCTGGGCGGCTCGAGCATTAGGATTATGCGTAGAGCGCTTGAGAACACCTTTCCGTATCCACGACATATTAGAGGACTTCTCTATATGCAAGGAATTGTCAGGAGGAGGGGGAGGCTATCTCCCCATATTAGGTTGTGGTGCACCATAATCGCGTTGACGAGTAGCAACACTAACCTCTGATTGAACCATATTCACACATCCATAACCACTAGTATTGGAAGAAGACGTTGCCGTTTCAGTAGGTCCATAACTAGTGGTGGAAGCATGCGAAGCCATGTTTTGATGATGGGGAAGGGGATCCTTTAACATAGCTGGGCTCTGTGCCAAATTCTTCGACGCTTCTTCGATTCGAGGACATAAGTGAGTAAGATGATCTTCCCCACAGAGCTTGCAAGGGAATTTCACCTTACGCCTAGGTTTACGATCCTCACCAGCATTTCTGACTTCCCAAGGAGGATTGGCATTCTCTTTACGAGGGGTATTGCGATTTCTATTATTGTTATTCCCATTGTTTCCACCCCTACGGTTTTTTCTCCCCTTTTTCTTACCACCAGGTTGCTGGTTACCTGATGGCTTCGTTGATTGCACATTGTGTACATCAGACGACGGGGTGGAAGTGGACAAAGTGTAAACTTGTCTGGGAGTAGACTAGTTTAACGACAAATTTTGCATCTGATTAGCTACCAAGTCTATAGGGCGAGTGATTGTAGATCCCACGATTCCATAAGCATGTGGTCTAGCAACTGACGTGGGCTCATGTCGCGTTCTTTGTGCGTCAGGAATAATGTCATATAAAATTCCAGACTGACAGTATAGTAGGTATAACTGCTGGAATTTCAAGATGGCTTGTTCCTCAGTCACAATGCCGGACATCGAAACATACTTAGCAATGTATGGGAGTAAGGACTTGAGGAACTATTCCAACATAAACTATGGAGGAATGTTGGCTTTCACTAATCTCTTCCGTCGGCGCCACTCTTGAACGTGGTTAGAAATATGTGTGGTCTTATTCTGACGGAAGGTAGACAACAGTTCAGTACCAGTATCATAATGAACCGGCAACTGGAAATGGTCCAAGAAAACCAAAGCAATCTCGTTGAATCCCCTATAGGTGTTCCCAGGAAACTCCACATACCGCTTCGCAGCTGCCCCCGTGAGGGTGCGTTGAAATAGTTGTAATCTAATGGAATCGTGATTCAATGAGTTGGAGGAGCACCAAAGGTGAAACGTTGTGACATGATCACCTGGATCCTCACCACCTTTCCCCTCAAACTTAGGAATGTCCGAAGGGAGCTTGGTAGGGATCGGGGGCCAATTAGGGTCATGACACACCGGATCATTTGTGAGCTTCGAAAGATCCGGAAGATTCAAACGTGCAAGGAACGGGAGCTGCGGCTGTAAAGCTTGATTATGAGCTCCCATAAAAGGTTGGTTGAACGGAACCATATTATAAGGTGGACCAAAATCTTGACCATGAGAATTAAATTGTTGATAATGAGGACTTGACGGACCATAAGCTTGACCATGGTAATAAGGTTGATAACCTCCTCCGACCTGACCCGTATGAGAGTAAGCAGGCATATAAGTATTTTGGGCATCATATTGAGGTGGGTTGAACTCGTGGCCAGCATCGACTGTGTTGTAGTAAGGGTTACCACCATAAGTATGGGGAATATACGTACTATTCGCAGTGGGAACCGAGTTGTAATGACCATAATGGTGAGGTATGTTCCCACCCCCAACATTAGGATTAGCGTGAGCAGTCATGTGGTGACCAAAAGCATGAGAATGTGAAGTTTACTTGCAAAATTTGTAAGGACAATCCCCTCACTCATCATTGTCCTCTCATAGATGAAGCCCATACGCTGTTAAGTGAAAAGAAACCCTTTGTTCTAAAGGATCCTTTTCCCAAAGGACAAGGTTCAACTTCTGGCATCTCTAATACTGGGGGCACTCCTTGTAACACACAGGCTGATCAATATTATATTAACATGATTAACTCCCATTATTTGTTGCAAACGAGAGTAAAAAATTATACCCCGGATATGCAGCAGGAAGACAAAGATATCCCCGAGTCATCTATTCCTCTTCATATAGAGAGACATATAGATCCTATGCTGAAGATACCAAAAGGTGTCTACAGATGGGAAACACAAAACCCTAATGCACAAGCTTCTCCAAACTACTCAGTTGTAGAGGACCTAGCCCAAACGCCATGTGCGATGTCTGCTCTAGAAGTTCTGCAAAGTTTCCCATCTTAGCGGAATGCACTTCTAGCGGCAATTGGCACTATGGATTCTTCAATTATGCTAGCTAGATTTGATATGTCAAATGTCAAACCCCAGTTTCCCTACCAGGTAGACTTCCAAATCGAAGTAGTCCATGGTGTTAAAACCATTGGACAAACAGTAGTGTAGGAAGGCGTGTCAATGTGTGTAATGTCTATCTCTTGTTGGCAAGCCCTAGGCTCTCCAGAGTTAGTCCCTTCAAATACATTACTTACTACTTTTGATGGGAGGTCTTTCCGTCCATATGGAATCTTACCCTCATTTGAGATCCAACTTGCAGGTAAAGTAGTGTTGGTAGAAGTGCAAGTTGTATATGCTGCCCTCAACTACAATTTGTTGTTGGGAAGAAGATGGACGTATGCAATGAAATCTATTCCTTCATCCATTTTTCAGGTGCTTATGTTCCCCCATTATGGTAAGATTGTCACCATTGATCAATTAGCTTATGCCCAAAAAAAATACAACTCCTTCAGATTCTAATATCCCTTTGATTGATCAGTCCCGTCCGCCCAGTGAGAGTTTAGGGGTAGGTATGTACTCATCCTTGATGGGAACCTTTTATTTACCTACTCCTATGAATTATATTGGTTCCACGAGTAAAGTTAATGTGTTATCCAAGGATATCTTCACTGTTTCACAAACAATTGATCCTTGGATCTTTCCTACTCCAGATGAACCAATTGTGCCTCTATCTGTCGCAGAAGTGACTTATCAAGCATCACAAAATGCTGCGATAGATCATATCTCGACTCCTTTGGTCTCTATAGAGTCAGATATCGATTATGCACCTGCATGGGCAATAGAATCCACCCATTCATTCGATTGTTTAGAAATTGTTTTCCCATCAGATGAGGATATTCTGGAAGTTATGGTAGGTCTGGATTATCCTTGGGAACATATGCATCATCGATCCTATTTCCTTCCAGATCTGAACAAGGTCGATAATGGAGAGTTTTCAATGAGACCCGGCGGAAATGTTGACTGGTCCATTAACCCTTTAACAAAACAAGATATTTTTGCCGAAGGTAATATGGTAAATATTTCAAAAACTATCCCAATCAATATTTCCATTAAACCTAATGTCATGGAAAATATTTTCATTGGCGCAAATTTTTCTCCATAAGAGATCAGTTTGTATACCAACTTATTTAAAGAATTCCGCGATGTTTTTTCCTAGTCATATGAGGAGATTCCAGGCATCGACCCGTCCATTGTTGAACACGTTATTAAAACATACCCTAATGTGAAACAAGTTCAGAAAAAGCTTCATCCAGTCAATCCGAGGAAGGCTGCGGCCATTAAGGATGAGGTTGAAAAGCTCCTCAATGCTGACTTCATTTATCCTATCGACATGACGGAATGGGTGTCCAATCCAGTCCCGGTTGATAAAAAGCAGGGTACCATATGTGCATGCACATATTTTAGGGATCTTAACAAAGCCTTTCCAAAATAAAACTATCCCACACTGTTTATTGATCAAATTATCGATGCGTGTGCAGGCCATGAATTGTTTTCCTTCATGGATGGTTTTTCAGGATATAATCAAATTCAGATAAAACCAGAAGACCAGCATAAAACAACTTTTATATGTCCCTGGGGTACTTTTACCTATAGGAAAATGCCATTCGGATTGAAGAATGCTGGGGCTACTTTCCATCGAGCCATGAACTTCACTTTCCATGATATCAAACATGAAGTGGAACCTTATTTGGATGATATACCTGCACAATATCGAAAGAGAAGAGATCATCTCGCACACTTATGGCTCGTGTTTGAACGATGCCAATACTACAAGATTTGGTTAAATCCTAACAAATGTGTATTTTGTGTTGATTCTGGACGTTTACTTGATTTCAATGTGTATAATCATGGGATTATGGTCGATCCTTTGAAAGTTGAGGCTATTGTAAAATTTCCCCCTCCTCGTACTATTTGACAACTTCAGAGTCTACAAGGTATGTCAAACTTTCTTAGAATTTTTATTATCAACTATGCTGAGATTACTAAATGTTTCATGCGTATTCTTAAACATGATACTCATTTTTTTTATTTTTTTTTTTCTGGAATGAGGTTGCACAAAACGCGTTTGATGCTTTGAAAAAGGCACTCTTGTCCGCCCCCTTGTTGAGTCCGCCGGATTATACTCAAGATTTTATTCTTTATTTGGCTGCATCTATCACTACTATTGGCATAGTCTTGGTTCAGGATGATGTCAAACTCCAATAGCATGTCATTTATTACCTTTCTCGCGCACTCGTAACTCCTGAAATCAAGTATTCTCACGTTGAGAATTTGGCATTAGATGTTGTGTATGCCTTTCAGAGGCTACATCACTATATCCTATTACAAACTACCACAGTGATCGCGGAGGTCAATCCTTTTCAATATGTATTAACCCAACGAATAATTGGGGGAAAATTTAACAAATGGATTGTCATCTTGCAATATTTTCATCTTACTTTCCAATCTTCTAAGTCAAAAAAGTCTTTGGTGTTCATGGAACTTATTGCTGAATTTCCTAGTGATGTACCCTGTCATGAAGAAGATCAGCCATTCCCTTATGAACACATGTTTCTCATTAGTACCTCTGATCCATGGTATGGAGACATTTTAATATATCTCCAGACTTTGAAGTTTCCACCAAATTTATCTAGGGAAGAACAATGAAAGCTTAGGCATCATGCCAAGAACTACCTCATTATTTCTGATACATTATACATACGGGGGTAGATTCGATATTATGTCGTTGTTTGACCTTGGATGAAGCCGAGTCAATAGTGAATGATGCTCACATTGGAGCCTATGGGGGTCATCTTTCTGGGTTGGAAACAACTCAAAAGATACTGCGTGCTGGGTATTTTTAGCCCACCATCTTTCAAGATTGTGTGGAAGCTGTGAAACATTGTCATCCGTGTTAGTTTTTTTCAAAGAAAATGCGAGCACATCCGGCTCCTCTTCATCCTATTATCACAGCGGGTCCCTTCTCCAAATGGGGGATTGATGATATGACTTGTAATACAGTTTCTGCTGGAGGAAATCAATATATCATCATTCCAGTCGACTACTTTACAAAGTCGGCTGAGGCAATGCCTACTGTGAAAGAAGATGGAGAAACTGCAACATATTTCATTTTCAATCGGATCATTTCCAGGTTCGACATACCTAGGGAGATCATCACTGATCATGGACGACATTTCCAGAACTACATGATGACTTACTTGACCACCATGCTAGGTTTTCGACAAGATCATTCATATCCATTTTATCCGCAGGAAAAAGGACAAGTTGAAGCAATCAATAAAACTTTGAAAACTATTATTCAACGGATTGTTAATGCCAGTCGGTCAAATTGGAACATCATGGTGTATCCGTCTCTTTGGGCATGTCGTTCCAATATCAATACCGCTACTGGTTTTTCACCATTCCAACTCGTTCATGGAGTGGAGGCAGTTACACTGATTGAATGCGATATTCCATCTTTGAAGTTGGCTATTCAATTATTACCCAAAAATTCTTCTTTGGAAGAACGGTTGCTTCACATAGAACATTTGGATGACTTGTGTCGTGATGCGCTTACTGCAAATGAAGCTCACAAGAACCGAGTTAAACACCAATATGACAAGTTTTTCAAACCTAGGGTTTTCTCTGAAGGAGACCTTGTTTTGGTTTATGATCGGGAAAAGGATCCCTTGGGGGCAGGCAAGTTCAAATATACGTGTCTTGGGACCTATATCATTTCTAAATTGTTAAGAAAAGGTTCATATGAGTTGATGGATTATGATGGTTTTAAGATGCCTGATCCTAGAAATGGGCTCTACTTGAAGAAGTAATACGCCTAGGCATATATGCTTTTTCTTGTACTATAGTTGTACATTTTTGTAGAGTTAGTTCTTTTAAGTTTTGCTTATGTGTCTTCTGGATTGTGTTTTCAGATGACAACCGAGTGTTTTCTAGGATTCACTTATGGTGCAAGTCATCACACTCGTAACTTGGCTTCATCTACTTGGGTAATCTATTCCCCCACAAGCCAACTTGTTTCCTCGGGAGGTGCTTGCTTGGGCCCTATCACGAATAATATAGCTAAGTACAATGCAATCATTGAAATTCTTCAAGATGCTATTCGTCATGGTATTTTGTGTTTAGAGGTCATACTTGATTCACAGTTAGTTGTGCTTCAGTTAGCGGGTGACTATCGTGTTAGAGATCCTACTTTGCTACGTCAGTTTTTGCGAGTTAGATTACTTGAGTGATATTTTAATTATATTTCATATCAACACATATCAAGGAATCACAATACATTAGCTGATGCATATGCAAATTACATACTTGATTGGCATTTGTACCATACACAATAACATTAACCATTCACACACATAAAGATAAAACATGTATATAAACCGGTACTGTATATAAATATCAGGTTCAAAAAATAATATGAGTTGGAGTAACTCTCCGTCGCAATGTCATAATATACAAAAATGGGCATAAAAAGACTAAAAAATAATATGTCACTCTCCCTATGGAGAGGGAGGATCCTCAACTAGCTCTGCTATGACCTCTCTATAAAAAATGACTAGCCTGGCTACTTTTCTAAGTAACCGGATCCATGCTGGGGGCAGTCCTACTACATGTTCTTGCATCTCGAGCGGCATCCGCTCTATCTTGTATGTCAGAATATCATGAGTCAACTGACTCATCTTCCCCTCAATGCTCCTCAGCATGGTATCCGCGCCACCTGGCTCGGTCGGTCGCGTGTATACCCTCGGATGCCCAACAGGTCTCGTTGGACCCACATTTGCATAAGTTATATATTGTTAATACTCATACTCATCGTAAAAAATTATATATACAAAAAACATAAAAATTAAATAATTTTTCAAACCAAAAACAAATTTTGGTACCTATCTCTCCCCAGGATTCCCCTAGAGTCAGCATGAGCTCGGG
Organism: Larix kaempferi; assembly: GCA_027924585.1. Taxonomy (NCBI): domain Eukaryota; kingdom Viridiplantae; phylum Streptophyta; class Pinopsida; order Pinales; family Pinaceae; genus Larix; species Larix kaempferi. The sequence continues at coordinate 8,247,847 of BSBM01000289.1, read as the reverse complement.
ATCACCTCGAAAATCCATACTCGCATAAGGAATCTGTTCTAGCGCAAGTACCTGGCGGAACCACCACCCTAGATAATCCTCGTTGGAGTATGATAAACTTGTTTCGCTACCACCCCGACGTAGAAAGATGTCACCCCACCGAGTCATCAGTGGTTTGCGGGGGTTCAAAGCTGATAGGGCCATCTCCAAACTGAGAGCGGGGACTCTCTCGAAGAAAAAGGTGCATAGTATACTACCATACCCGAAGTTCTTTTTCTTCCCCGTCTTGCATTCTATCAGATGGTGCTTTATGTTCACTAGTAATCCTGAGCACCAGTCAAAGATAACGTTGCACAAACATTCAACTCCTATCTGCATGTAGTTCCGTGAGGCCAAGTGTTTTGCCACACTTCCCCCGATCCTGTTTATTTTACTCAAGATCACTTTTAATGGGAAACTTGTAATTTGACCAATTGGGACTTGGATCCCACTTTTTTCAGTGCCGGCTACGCAGTAAGTGTTGATGCAATTCTGAATGGATAGAGCACCAACTCCTCTAAATGTCCCTTTGAGGTTCACCACCTCACGTCATCGAGATAGTCCGGTTATGAAGTATATATCATCAATCATGATATCCAACATCTCTCCTTGGATATTAAACATGCCATGATCAACATCCCAATATACCACGAGCATTTGCATTTGTGGATGCATGTTTGTAGTATAATTTTTTTTTAAGAGCCCACACCTCCTTAACACATTCAAAGTAAGAGGATCCCCCATTGTAATCCTATCCATGGCTTCATGCTCCCTCTCTCTCCAAGTTAAAACCATCATGCATCACCAATTTCCATTCCATGCATTATTTTGAATTTTATTGTTTTGAACTGCGCTACCCGCAGGTTCACCTTTTCAACAGAGGCGGGTACCTGCGAGTCTCTCTGTAGTAAACCTGCGCACATTTCATGTTCCCATGGGTATGCTTCCCTAGTTTTAAAACTTGCTTAAAAACCTCAAAACATCATTAAAAACTTAAAAGTAATGGATCAAAATGATAGAGCAGGCAGAGATAGCTTACTTGCAACTGACAGAGTTTGATTTCGCTTCCTAGATTGACCGCAATCGATGTTTGAAATAAGAGGGTTTTTCTCCTTTTCTCCAATGGTAAATTGGTTTTGTGAGTTATGTTTCTAATTTGACACTATTTATACCAATTATTTTCAAATTTTTACCCCCTTTTATATAGTTTCAAATTATTTTTTAATTTTATTTAATCCTAAATGACCTTTTTGAGTTGTTTTGATTAAGTAAAGCTTTAAAAGGCGTTTTTCTCACTATAAGTTGCAAAAGGTGTTAAATACAAAGGTTTGTTTTCTTTTGACATGTCAGTTTAGCTCAACACATTAGATCTATTTTGTCATTTTATGTCATTTTAAATCCCCTTTGTTCACTTTGGACTACCATTTTCTGCTATCCATTGGCATTGATTCTGTCTAAAGTCTGCCTGTCACTTGATATATCAGGGAACTTATACATTGTAAATCATTATTTACCTAATATTAAGTTCCCCGTCTTGATGAAGTTTTTTACGTTCTTGTTAGAATTTTTCAAAATTAAAAAGATTACCAAGCATACTTGTCTTGCTCAGACTCGTTAAAGGAATTGAACAGATATCCACTTAGGTATAAGTTTAACCCTTTTCCAGATCTTTGTGGATTAACTACGAAAAAGGTATACTCTGGTATTTGTTACTAGAAGAGTCCTCTCTTGCATACTTTTACACTTTTTTGGACGAAGAGGCTAACTTTACGAAAAAGTACACTATGGAGTTCTTGTTTAAGTTTTTCAGACTCCTTAGATATGAAAACATTGGCGAGCATTTACCAACTCAGGCTCGATACTAAAATCCACAAGTAGGCGCATGGAGTTTTTGTTTAAGTTTTTCAGACTCCTTAAAATTGAAAACACCGACGAGCATGAACAGATCCTGGCTTGATATTAAAATCCATGGATCAGTACCTTATCGAGTATTAATCTTTCTTTTCTTCAAACTTGTTAAAACATGAAGAAATTCACGAGTTTCCCTCCCATGGACTCGTTAAATTACACATGGTTGGACCAATATCAAGCATTATTTTTCTTCCTCTTCGAGCTTGTTTTAAAAAATGAAGATGGATTATTGAGTTTACTTTCTTAGACTCATTAAAATTTCACAAGAAAGACAATATCGAGCTTTCTTTTCAACCTTTTCATGCTCGTTAAACTAAGAAAAGAAATTATAAAAGGAGAGGGAAGGGAATTTTCTGTTATTCATTCATTCTTTGGCACTCAGTCTTAACCGTCTTTGAACACAACACTTTCATATGTCACTGGTTTTAGTTTTGGCTTTAGGATTTAACTTGATTCCTGATTTGTGTCCTCCACCGATTGGTTACTCTTTCGATCATATGGAGAGTTTGTTATGTCTCCCACATAGAAAACTAATATCATGTTTCCCGTGTCAGTCCACAACTACCTAATTTACTTTGGTGCTCAATGTTCAAAGATTACCCCTGTGTCGGTCCTTCTGCAATTCATCTTGAATCCTCATGTTGACCATCCCCTATATCAGTTTTGTTTCAACTCAATCTTTCAGTGTTCCTCATGTGAGATGATGAAGGATACATCAATTCCTTCCTTTTCACGGGTCTCTTCCTATCGACATCAACACATTTTGCTCTAGGAATAAGACTTAGAGTTTCCCGTTTAGTACCTTGAGATTTGCAGTCATCAGTGGCAGATTCTCTCGCTATTGAGTTATGGGAATACATCAATGTCCCTTAATGGACATATTCTTCAAGACCTCTTATTCACACTTTTGAGGATGTACTAGGTACCTTGGGGCCCATTTTCATTATCGGTGGGATTCCCTCACATTTGTTAACGGTTCACATCATTGACCGGTAATCAAATGAAATCCTCCATGTTCGAGTTCAACTCCTTTTATTCGCATGGTTTAGGTTTTGTACTATCGATGGTTGGTTTGAAGACCTTGGGTTTATGATATGGTTCAATTCTTATCACCCAAGTTGCGCAAGACCAAGCTCTATTTGTGTTGGCTCATCATAAGACATAGATCCAATTTTTTGCTATGGCTATGATCTCCTTTTTGACATGGATCCACGCTTGTATTTCAATGGCCATGATATATACATCATTTCAGTTATGTATTGGAGACCATGTTCTAACATTCTGAACACCTCCCGATATCAAGATTGTAATTGCTCGCTGACCTTGTTTCTGTTTCAGGTACTGTTTGCGACCTTGTTCCTGTTGTTCCTATGCTCCTCCAATTCCTGGTTTGTAATGTATTTCATCCATCGTCTTTCCCTCTGACCTCATACATTAGGGGTCATCTATTATCAACTCAAATGACACTTCTCCGTCCGTGACTACATTGCCTTGTTGGTCACACAAAAGTACATTATGGATGGAAGATCCTATTTGATCATAGATTCTTTGGTCTTAGACTTTGCAATGTTCTCCTAAACAAAACTATTATTTATGACAAATTCTGAGACATAACCGCGACTCTACTGTAAGCCATCTCACGGGTCACTCGCGACACTTCATATAGCCAACCAGTGGGTATCATCCTAGAAGTTGTATTCATGAGTTGCTGGACATAATACTCGCGAGTCATTCGCTGGTTGTTAAGTGTGACAATCGCGGGTATCTCTAAATCACGATAACAAATATTTAAAGATGATTAGGGATTAGTTAAGGGCAATTATTCTAACTACCCTAACCTCCCCAACCATTTTCCCTTTCAAGTCTATCCTCCCAGCCTTTCTATAAATACAAGGGGAGGGCCTTGAGAGGGAAGAACCAATTTTATGCTAGATAAATGATTGAGAAAATTCTGCTGAAGGAGGAGGAGCAGGAACCCAGTGCTAGGTTTCAACGATACCAGTTGGATTGCAGGTTTGGCTGATTACCTTTAATGCTATAATACATAAAGTTCCTTTCCCATATATATTTGTTCATGTTAATGAATGTTTCCTGTTTGTTATACATGAGCTTCATATAAAACATTTCATTATTATTTGATTCATAAGCTTTGAGAAAGGTATGTGTTATTGCAGGTGATCTCTCTGGAGCAGTGAAGCAAGAGTCTGAAGTTTGGAATCTTGGATCAATCGCCAGTTATTAAGGTATCTAATTCCAATTTCATATCTTAGTTATTTACATTTAAAATAATGTTTTCTTGTTGTATCTTTATGCTTTCCTATCTCTGTAACTAGTTAAGATGTACGTTGACGATCTCTATAATTCCCAGTCATAGGATTTTACTGCACAACATTCTTTTCAAAATACAATAGATTTGGATTCACACCAGATAATAGACATGCTTCCAACTTGATTGACTATAACCCAAAATAAGAACAACAACTACAAAAAATTTAAAATTCAAGCATAAAAAATGTCTTTTAAATTTCATTCACGAGTATATTATCCTTCATCTCTTTCTCAATGAGTGTACCTTCCTCCAAATTGAGTTTTTCTTTTGAGAGTGTATTTGCTTTGAAATTGAATTCTCTATAGACATGCGTAAAGGATATTTCTTCAGAGAGATATTTGTTTTTGAAAATAGTTCCATTATTAGATTTAAGGACATGTTTGTTATTTGTTTTTCCCATTTTTCCAATCCATTAATAACTTTGAATCACCTAAAACTTGCAACCAACATACATTCTTATTCCTAACAACTTTCAACATAATCCAAAAAGCATAGAAATCAACTATGTTTTTTGATGATTGATCTTCTCCCAAAAAAAAATTTGTGTGAATTGTTTAGAAAGAGGATAGGACCTGCTCCACACATACTTGGAGGCCCTTATCAAGCTCCATCTAAAAATCCCCAAGTATATGACGATTCAATGCACTGTTCCTGAAATATCCTTGGACCTTTATGTTTTGGATGTTTCCATCCTTCACCATATGAAATCCTTATTTGATTTGAGATCCATTCAAAATTTTCCTACTTTATAATATTCCCACTACCAAAATCAGAGATATTAAGACAATATTTTCCACAGAGAGAAAACTAGACCAAACATTTGACACCAAACCCCATAATTTTGAGATTTCCCAAACACCTCCAAATCTGCTTGAATTTGTTCCAAACAAACTTGGATGGACCCTAACAGTCCCAAAACCTTCCAAATGGACCACTAACATACTTCAGGGGAAATTTAGGAAGGTTTTACAGTCATATTCTTATGAATGAACAACCCAACATATTGCATATTTGCACATGACGGGAAAAACACCATGATTTTTTTTTATAAAATGGATAGTATCATATATTACATAGATGGATTCCAAGCAGCTTCAAAACCTCAGAGAAATCTACTGCAAAGAAGATAGAGAAGGCTGTCAAAATTTAGTAGAGAAGAAGAAGAAGAAATGCTGCTCCAAATGACAAGTTTGCTTCAACCAGTGCGCCTTCCATGGACCAATTTAGACACCAAACTCTCATATATGCGCCATACAGAGAATCCTCCATCAAATACATAATATATACATCCCATACATCAATCCCCAAGATATATGCACAACCTATGGTGCGCCATCCTCCAAAAAGAACACCAACAACACACTTGAGCTACCAGAAAGGACACCAACAAACTACTTCTTCTATAATATGAGATTCAAACACTCTAAGATGAAATAGAACCAGAAATTAAATAGGGACATAAAATCACTCAATACAACTCCATAGATAAATTAAAGTGATTCCTCAACTCATGGCTAGCTAGGGTGAAATCTTGCATCACTGAAACTAGTTACAATGGCAAGAGGCACATATCCCAAGCTTGAGAAGCACTATGGCTCTCCAATTCGAAATTAAAACGACCAAAATTTCTCTCCCAAGGTACCTTCATCCTTTTTATAAACTCATTTTCCCTCTTTTCCCCTCATCCTAGAGTTTTCTCCCAATAAAAAATAACAAGATTTGAAATTAATGGATAGAATTGGCACTCATGATACTTTATCTCATCTTAATGTTATTTTTGACCTCTTGGACCTTATCCAACCTTGGAAATTCGAATTAGGGAGTTCTCTCCTTGATTTGGGGGAGTTACAACTTCCATGTGGTCCCTATATTCCCTCATGTGCCCTCCTTAGCTATTTTTAGGACCTTCCAATGTCATAATTCGTCATAGAATATGTCATAGGATTTCCATAGATCCCTTGGGAGTTACACTTCACCCATGCACCCTTATTGGCTATTCTTTTCCTGATCCATCCTCATTATATTCCTTGGGGGTTACTTTCACACTAGTGCACCCTTCATAGTCTTTTTTTAGCCTCGGGAGTTACACTTCATGAGGTTCCCCCATGATTGGATTCCTTCCACCTAGGATGGAGGTTACACTTCTTCCTTGACCCAATCATCCTCCTATGCACCCTCTATGGATGAGTAGACCTTTTGCACATTATTTATTAATTATTTGGCCATTATTATTGCATATTTATGACCCACACCACTCCTCCTTAAATTAATTTTAATCTCCATAGTGACCATAGGCCTATTTTAATTCCCTAGTCAATTTAAATTCCACCCTAACTTATGGGTATTCGATAGGTTAGTGGAATTACCTTAGTGATCTTAGTGAGGGGAAATTAAATTCCTCCCCACCCAATATTGCTTGTCGTCAAGCATTTGCAAATATGGGTGCTGCAAACCTGTTCACCTTCCCATGTAGCATCTTCACTTGGTAGATATTTCCATTGAATAAGGTACTCTCGAATGGTCCTATTTCTCAACCTTCTTTCTCTTACTTGAAAAATTATTTACGAAACCAAGACCAATTGTCCTTCATAATCCAAAGGAGGAATATATGTCGATACTTTCACCTGTTGGCCAACTGCTTTCTTGAGACATGAGACATGGAACATATTGTGTATCTTGCTTCCTTCTAGAAACTCCAACTCATATGCTGCTTCTCCAACTCTCTTGAGAATTTTATAGGGTCCATATAACCTTGGATTCAATTTTTCAGCCCCCTTTACCTTCAATGATGACTTCTTGTATGGATTCATCCTTAAGTATACCAAATCATCCACTTGGAAATCACACTCTATTCTATTCCTATCTGCATATAAATTCTGCTGGTTTTGAGCTGTTTGTAAATTATCTTTTTTGAGCTGTTTGTAAATTATCTTTAAGTGTCTTCAGGATGTCTTGGATTTCTTGAATCCAATATCTATATTTAGGGGCTCTAAATTCTCCAAAAATTTTGTCAACAAAGGTAGGAGCTTCATACCAAACAATGCTTTAAATGGAGACATTCCAATGGATAGGTGGTAAGTTTATTGCAGCAGAATTCTCCCAAATGCAGCCATCTAACCCAATATTTTTGTTGTCCTGTCATATAATTTCTCAAGTATCCTTCTAAAAAATGGTTGACTCTCTCTGTTTCACCATCAATTTGGGGGTGGTAGCTAGTGGTAAGGGTGAATTTTGTTCCATCCAATTTGAATAATTCTTGCCAAAATGCACCAATAAAATTGCTATCTCTATCAATAACAATAGTGTTTGGCAACCCATGCAATTTGAAAACTTCTCTAAAAACAATCAACCAATTGGAAAGCTGTATAAGTGGATGGAACATAAAAGAAATGATCAAATTTAGTGAGTCTATCCACTACTACATATATGCACTCTCTACCTTATACCTTGGGTAATCTGGTGATGAAGTCCATTGATGCTTTCCCATTTTTGTTTCGGAATGGGTAGAGGGTGTAGTAGATCAACATGATGTGTATGTTCTTCTTTATTTTGTTGACATGTGTTGCATTCGGCCCTTAGATACTTCAAGACACCATTTTTCAGCCCCTTCCATGTGAATCTTTCTCTTGTTTGCCTATATGTCTTCAAGTATCCTGGATAACCTGCTAGTGGGGAATGATGAGCTGCTTCCAAAACCTTCTTCTTCAAGGATGATTCAGGGACCAAATAGATTCTATATTTATAGTAGATGACCTCATTTATGACTTTGTACCGGTCATCTTGTACCAACCCATCTAACAATTCACATGCAAACTTATTTTTTGAATATTCTACCAAGAGTTGAGCTTTCCAATCCGATGAGATCTCCATTAAAGAGAGGGTTGGTTTTCAAGAAATTGCATCTACAACAAAATTTCCTTTTCCTTTCAAGTAATATATATCAAAATAACAGGCTTGGACCTTGATTACCCACTTTTGTTTCCTGTCATTCAATTCCTTTTGGGTCATAAAATGCTTCAAGTTAATGTGATATGTTTTGACCACAAATTTGCTGCCAACTAAATATTATTGGAATTTTTCCAAGGCATGCATAATGGCCAGCATTTCATTGTCATAGATAGAGTAGTGGTGCTCATGGGGATACAAATTCCTGCTTTCAAAAGAAAAGTGGCACTGATTTTGCATTAAAACGGCTCCAATGCCTTCTTCGAAAGCATCACACTCAAGCACAAATGGTTGAGTGAAATCTGGTAAAGCAAGTACCAGAAAACTACTCATCACTTCCTTCATCTTGTTGAAATATTTTTCATCCTCTTCTGACCAACCAAAGGATCCCTTCTTGGCAAGATCAATCAAAGGTGCTATCAACTGTGAGAATCCTTTGAAACATTTTCCATAGTATGTGCAAATCCCAATGAATCCTCTCAATTTTGTTACATTTTTTGGGGTTGGCCAATCAAGAATGGCTTGGATTTTCTGCATGTGGAATTTAACTCCATCTTGTCTAATCAAAAGACCAAGATACAACATATCAGTCATTCCAAATTCACATTTGGACAACTTTGCAGACAAGGCCTGTTACTGCCAAAATGGTTAGTACAACTTCCAAATGATGCAAATGTTCTTCCAAAGTTTTGCTATAAATCATAATATCATAAAAAAATACTAAAACAAAATCACGGAGCTGCTTGTTTAATATTATGTTCATGCAATATTGGAATGTAGCAGGTGCATTAGACACGCTAAATGGCATGAATAGGAACTCAAAGTAGCCATAGTGACAATACAAATTTGTCTTCTGTATGTCTTCTTCTCTCATTCTGATTTGGTGGTAGCTAGATCGAAGATCAATCTTGGAAAATAACTTGGCTCCATGTGGTTCATCCACCAACTCATTAATTCGTGGGATGGGGTATCGGTTCTTGATGGTATTCTTGTTTAAGGCCCTATAGTCTATGCACATTCTCATCATTCCATCTTTCTTCTTCACTAGGACCATTGAAGATGCAAAGGCACTCAAACTTGGCTTGATGAGTCCCAAATCAAGAAGTTCATTTATGGATTTTTCAATTTCATTTTTGAACTGCTTGGGGTGTTTGTATGTATGAATCATAATGGGTTGAGTTCCCACCTCCAATTCTATAGCGTGCTCCACTCCTCTGTCTAGTGTCCTACCAGGAGGAAGGTCTCCAAAAACCTTCTCATGCTTCTATAACAACTTCCTTATGTCTTCTGGATACTGTGAAGTGTCTACTTTAGAATTCTTAGCTGTAACCAAGCATTCTGCAACCCATTCTATGTCTCCATGCCTTAGGAAAACCCTCATATTATGTGTAGAAACCACATTATTGGGATAAGTGTTCATGCCTCTCAAGGATATTCCCTTCCCATAATCTCCCTTAAAGTTCATTTCGGGCACCCTATAGTTCATGGAATGCTCACCAATGGAAAACAACCATTGCACCCCCAAAACTATGTTTGTATCAACAACATTCACAACATAAAAACTATTTGTCACAGTATATTTATCTATAGTGAGCTGAAGTTTTGGAATACACTTACAATAGTCCATGGAATTGTTACCTGGGATAATCACAATGAATCCATCAAAGTTTTCAGTAGGTATGTTCCTTCTTTCCACTAATGTAGCATCAATGAAGTTGTGAGTGGCTCCTCCATCAACCACTATGACTCTTTAGGCTTGCACCACTCCCTTGAATATGAGAGTGTGGTACTGAGGGAACCCTGAAAAAACAACATTAAAACCTTTCCTTGAATTAGGTTGGGGCCGCTCCTCTTCTGCTGTCTCATATCCATCTCCTTGAATTAGCTCATGCTCTTCAAGACTTTCCTCCTCCTCCTCACTTTCAGAAAAAAATTCTATGTAGTGAGCCTTCCCCTTTGCACACTTATGACATGGAACCCAAGGCTCTTGGAATGTGAAACATAGATTCTTCCTCCTTATATCCTTGTGGATATTTATATCCCTCTTGTATTTACATGCCGAATCTCTTTGGAAAGGTTTATTGTCCTTAAATTTGGTCGGGAAGTTTGTTTATGGAGGAAATCTAGTTCTTGGAATTGCATCTTGAAGGTCTCGAGCTCTACTGATGGAAACTAATAGTGTTGTAGGTCTATAAGCCTTCACCAATCCCCTCAATGGATCTGCTAGTCCTTCTATAAATAACATAACTAAACGAGCCTCTAAGATGTCTGTGACCATCACTGCAAGTTTTTGAAAATCTGAAATATAGGCCTTAGGTGTGCCTATTTGCTTCAATTGGGACAACTCTCTGAAAGACATCTCTGGATCCTTTCTATAGATGATCCAGATGTGATATTGGTGTGACCCAAGGTTCTCATGCCATGGTAACGCTAGTCATTTGCTTCTCCTTCAATATGTAGGATGGCCATTTTAATGGAATCTATTTATGCCATGGGATTCAGCTGAAAATATGTGTCAAGTTTCTACACCCAAGACCTAGTAGTGCATTTGAACGACCCATCAAAATTTGGAAGAGAAACTTTCGCAAGAGTGCATTGCAACTCAAAGTTATGGATTTGTGCTCTATTGATCCCCGTGGATATATTTTGATCCTTGAAGTTGCAGTACTCATAAGAAGATATGGCTGCCTTGAAATGTGCACTCATAACCTTATAGTCTTCAAAATAAGCCTCCAATGACTCATCTTGCTCATTTGGCATTGCTGCTCCCCTTGCTTGTGATTCTAGGAATTTACGCATTGTGGGCCTATGTGTATCTTTGAACTCATATAGACGGTTATGTGGTCCATCTCGAGAGAAAATTGTTTCTCCATGGGGTTTCATAGGGTTCTTGTCTCCATCATGAGAACCATTTCTACTCCCCTCACCATTTTTGTTTCTGAATGCATAGGTGGACACTTTGCCCATAAAATATCTTGTCTCTTCTTGGATTTCCCTAGCACTCTCTTGACCCTTGGAAAATATATATAAGGTTTCCAGAAGACCCTTCATGAAAAATTCCTCCTTCTCCTTAGTAGTAACTTTTCCTGAAACAATATCCATACTCCCCTCTACCCTTAATTCTTCTTTGATTACATCTTCAGTGGAACCTATTTCCTCTTCCAACCAAATGTTTTCTCTGCTCCTATGGCTTAAAGGGTGAATACTTTGCAGAATTCGGTGAGTCATTTATTAAATCCATATCCCAAATATTTCGAGGAACATTATTTGATAACATTGTAATATCCCCACTACCAAAATCAAATATATTAAGACAATATTTTGCACAGAGAGAAAACTAGACCAAAAATATGACACCGACCCCCCTAATTTCGAGCTTTCCCAAACACCTCCCAATATGCTTGAATTTGTCCCAAACAACGTTGGATGGACCCGAAAACTACCAAACCCTTCCAAATGGACCATTAATAGACTCTAGGGGAAATTTAGGAATGTTTTACAATAATATTCTTATGAATGAACAACCCAAAATATTGCATATTTGCACATAGTCACTTATGCTTGAAAATGAAACATAATAGAAGGGGAAAACACCATGAAAATTTATTATAAAATGGATAGTATCATATATTAAATAGATGTCTTCCAAGTAGCTAAAAAACCTTAGATACATATGTTTCAAAGAATATACAGAAGGCTGCCAAAATTTAGCAGAGAAGAAGAAGAAGAAATGCTGCTACAAATGACAATTTTGCTTCAACCAGTGCACCTTCCACGGACCAATTTCGACCCCCAAATCTCATATATGTTCCCTACAGAGCATCCTCCATCAAATAAATAATATATATAACTCATACATCAATCCCCAAGAGATATGCACAAGCTCTAGTGCGTCATCCTCCAAAAAGAACACCAAAAACACACTTGAGCTACCAGAAAAGACACCAACAAAATACTACTGAGATGAAAATACTCCAAGATTAAATCGAACTAGCAATTGAACAGGGACATAAACTCACTCAATACATCTCCATAGAGAAATTATAGTGATTCCTCCTCTCATGGCTAGCTGGGGTGAAATCTTGCATCACCGAAACTAGTTACAATGGCAAGGGGCACATTTACCAAGCTTGAGAAGCACTATGGATCTCCAATTCAAAATTAAAATTACCAAAATTTCTCTCCCAAGGTTCCTACATCCTTTTTATAAAATTATTTTCCCTCTTTCCCCTTCATCCTAGAATTTTATCCCAATAAAAAATAACAAGATTTCGAATTAATGGAGAGAATTGGCATTCATGATACTTTATCTCATCTTAATGTTATTTTTGACCTCTTGGACCTTAGCCAACCTTGGAAATTAGAATTAGGGAGTTCTCTCCTTGATTTGGGGGAGTTACAACTACCATGAGATCCCTAGATTCCCTCATGCTCCCTCCTTAGCTACTTTTAGGACCTATAAATGTCACAACTAATTGTCATAGAATCTGTTATAGGCTTGTCATAGATTCATTGGGAGTTACACTTCACCCATGCACCCTTCTTGGATATTCTTGGCCTGATCCATCCTCATGAGGTTCCTTTGGGGTTAATTTCCCACTAGTGCGCCCTCCATAGTCTATGTTAATCCCGGGGAGTTACACTTCGTGAGATTCCCCCATGATTGGATTCCTTCCACTTAGTATGGAGGTTACACTTCTACCTTGAACCAATCATCATTCTATGCGCTCTCTATGGCCGAGTAGAACTTTTCTACATCATTTATTAATTATTTGGCCATTATTATTGCAGATTTATGACTCACACCACTCCTTAAATTAATTTCAATCTCCATGGTGACTATAGGCCAATTTTAATTCCCTAGTCAATTTAACTTCCACCATAACCTATGGGAATTGGGTAAGTTAGTGGAATGACCTTAGTGATATTTGTGAGGGGAAATTACATACTTTCCTTGAAAATCATTTTGTTTCTAATTAACCATACTCCCATTTAACCATGACATCGTAATGATCTATGAGGATCAATAGATCTATCTATAAACTAGGTTTCCAAACATTCTAACAAAACATATTTATTCCACAGATTTTTGAGATCTAAGCCTTTCAATAGTTCCTTCCAAACAACCTTGTAAAATAAACAATTTATAATGAGATTATTCATAGACTCACTATCTTCCTTACATAGAATACACCATCAAGGCCCTATCCAATTCCCTTTTTTGGCTATTAACCTATGTTATAATCTTATTAGCTACCACTAGCTAGAGAAAGGTTCTAGCTTTTAGAGGACTTTCTAACTTACATACCATTCTCCACCACCACAATCTTTCTTCCCTCAATCCTTCTTCAATTTTAGCTTCATAACCTAATTTTGTAGTCATTAGGAGAGTTTTAAGGTAAAAATGGGCCTTAAAACAAAACTTGTACTATCAAAATAAACTTCACAAGAACCAATCAAATCCTAGAGAATGATATCATTCCTTGTAGTTGAGGTGGAATTGTTTGAATTAAAGTTGCGTACTTGTCAAATTCTAAATGGTGGATGAAAATCCATTGTTAACCATACTCATATTGAAAAAGTACTCATAAGTTTCTTTTAAATATAATATTTATGTACTTATAACTCTTAAAGTACTTTCACTTTTGAATATAAATATATAATAGTAATAAAAATTCAAACATAAATTCAAAAATAAAATATTGATTTAATACTTTTAAATATGGTGTAATTAGTCTCTCATACAACATCAGGTAGAAGAGCCAATGAACCAAGGATAAATAATGGTGAAGGGGTAAATGCTAAGAAGAGTGCAAGGAAACAGGTATGGGTGAAGAAGATTGAACAATTACACCTAGGAGAAGTTGATCAGTGCAAAGAATATGGATGCCATATGTCAAGCCATATTTGAGGTCTTTTAAAGACCTTAGCACACCTTGAGTTCATTGATGTGGAGGATGCACTCAAGGGTAAATGATCGATACTTCAAGCAAGGAAACATGTCCAAGGATCATGTCATGTTGATAGGGGGAGCAAGAGCAATTTGCATTGATCTTATGAAGTGAGAAATATTGATATTCTAGAAAAGCCTTGAAAGTCTTGAAGATGTAAATGGAGTGATCCTTGATAATGGTAACCCTATTAAAAAAACCCCCTTGCATGGAAGAATCCCTTAAAGAAGCTTGAAGGATCCTTCTTACCTTGTTGATGATCATAGAACCCTACTAGATGATTGTTGGTGCATTCCGTATAGAATTCACAAAGTGTACCAATGACTCTCTCTACCTTTGGATATGATTGGAAAGAATGCCTTCAAGAAAAACTTGTTGTTGGTATCTGATTGAGTGACTTATTTTGAGATCAAAGTTAATCATAATCCAACTGGTTATCGAGATTTTTATCATTGTATGAAGAGTAGCCGACAATATTGTTGTGATAAGACATGATGAGAATATATAGGGGCATCCGAAGGTATGGATGATGGAGCAGGTAATGACTATTTCAAGCAGAGAAAACAATGTCAAGTAGAAAATATGCTAACATATGAGCAGTCAAGACAATCATGAATGAAAGTACAACAATAGGAGTTCATTAACAGCCAACAAATTCAATCAATTTGTGAAGGCCCATATTGAGAATTTGAAGGCTTCCTTTGTGGAACAGTTTTCATGTTTTAAACTTGGGTAGCCACAGTAAGGACTGACTAATACGATTTGAAAACTATGAAGGAAGCTTGTCAAATTCTTCTCTAAGGCAGTTGGCTGAGTGGAAAATTAAGGACCGATTCCAAGAAATAATCTAACAATGTCAAAGTTTGTTTGAAAGCCACTTTCTATTTGTGTACTTTGACATGACTATGAAAACTGATAGAGTAGTATACATAAAAGGGGCAAGAGACAATTCTGCACTCATAAAAAATAAGGAATATCTGTGTTAGGGGGATCAACCAAGAGATCCTTCAACAAGCTTGAAGGAAAGTGACAAGAACAACACATGATCAAGCAGACTTTTGATGATATCATTGATAGGGGGAGCATAACATCAATAAAGTAAAATGAAAAAATGGAACATCATAAGACCAAGCATTGTCTTAGGTGGAGCATGACATGATTATAGACAAAACTTCTTCATGCCAAGTAGAGCAAACATTTCAGCATGATCTCAAGAAGTATTAAAGGATACAATTTTGTTTTGGGCATTGTGAAGCTTTTGATGGTTAAGTGTTTGGCCCTTTTTCATTGATGTCAAAGGGGGAGAAAATTGAGGAGGTGTTTCCATCAATGAAAAAGGGGGAGTTTGTTGAGCATGGTTGTCATTGATGACAAGCCATTAATGACAAATGATTAATTAAGGTTGATGACATGGAAAGCATGACATGGGTGGTTTGGGCATTGGGACACTAGGTGGTCCAAATGACCCATTCTATGGTCATTTGTGGCTCAATGAGGTCATGAAGCCCACACACCTGGTTGCTTGTTGATATTTTTCCCACAAGCTAAATGAAGGTACTTTGATGAAGATAATGTAGCCCATGCTCATATAGATCGTTTACGAATCCCACACAAATAATGAAGAATCCCATACGTTTGAAGTCCTTGATACATTACATGAAAGACCCATTACTTTGTGGTGAATTCACAATGTTGACATGGAGCCCTTTGAAGATGGTCTTGAATTCCTTAGAAACTTGATTAAGCCATTAAAAAATGCTCTTGCATGTAGAGACCTGGACCCTTGGACATTTGGTGGTGTTTGTGATTATGCTTGATGATGTAGCTGTGATCTTGCAACCCTTACATGCTACATAATGTCCTTATCACTTGAATAAAAATGAATTGGTCAAATATATTGAAGAAGCCCATATGGCAGCCCTTAAACATGGCAACAAGGGTAAATGTGTGACCCTAACCTAGCAGCCCTAATAACGTGTCTCCTTGAAGCAATTAACAGAAATCCTAAGTGTTTCTAACGTGGCCTTTGGGACCAAAACAAGCTATAAATAAAATAATACATGTGAACTATTATATGACCTTCCAAAGGATAAGTCGCTCCCCACACAAAAATATTAAATAACATTTAATTAATATTAAACCATGTGCAAGGTAGGCCTAGTAATTAAATAAAATAAAAAAATAAAAAATAAAAATAAAAAGGCATATATTTAGTAGGTCGTCCAGACAAATTCTATGTGTTAAAACAAGTATAAATACTAGTGAAAAGCCATTAAAAAAGGATGAGAAAAACTGCTCTGAAATTCGACCAACACTGGGGAAAATTTCGGGTGATAAAGAGAGTAAGGCAACCGCAGTGATACTCTTAGCGAGCTCTTTTAAATCTTTGATTTTCAGACATATAATAGATTTGAGGCAGCAAGCTCTGAGCCAGCGTGGGTATACTAGCTTGAAGATTGTAAAACACACCAGCTCCGAGGCAGTGATATTGTATCAACATTGAGGTAGTGAGGTTGTTGAAAACTCAGGCAACAAACTCTTGAAGGTCAAGACAATCTCTGTGGTAAAATAAGGGCATAAAATTTGAGTAGCATTGATATGAGCATGATGTATGTATGAGTAGACTTCTTGTTGAAATCATGGGAAGCTAAAGGATTGATGGAATTCCTCTTATGAAATGAAGATGAGCTAGAAGACAAAAATGATGAAATTGAAAGACTAAAGATTAAACTTATCAATCAAGGAGAGTCTAGTGAAGATTCATAAAATCTTAAAGAAATAAGGAAGACTAATGTTGGTTTAAAGATTCAAATTGAGGAATACAAAAGGATAGAGGAAGTCTTGAAGAACCATTTGGATGAAAAAGAGAAGACTTGTCAAAATCTTGAAATGGAAGTGGTTGATCTCAGGAAGAAAAATGAAAATTCAAGTGCCTATATCAAATTCAAAAACAACTCATCGATCTTGGATGCGATCTTGGATTGTCAAAGATATCCATTTGAAAAATATGGTCTTGGCTACAACAAGGAAGAAGGAAAATATGAGGTTGGCACATGGTCTCCTAAGACTCCTAAATCAAGCCCTTCAATGTCCAAGAATGGAAGCAAAGCTCCTCGGAAAGAACCTGCACAAAATTAAGAAGACTTCAAAAGATTAGAAAGACGTCAAGAAGTTGGTCCCACTCCTCAAAGCAGATTCAGAAGAGAAACAACTTCAAGATGGAATCAAGCACTCAGGTATGAATATGGTTTTAATGGTTATTGCTATTCATGTAATGATTTTGGTCACAAGGCCATGGATTGTAGATTCTATGAAATAATAAGTGTTGGAAGTCCCAACAACACAGTTAGATGATGGACATGCAATCATGTTGGTCACATTCTGCACATTGCCGTACTATGAGATGTTATAGTTGCAGTGGATTTGGTCATAAATCCCAAGACTGTGCAAGTTCAAGAAGACAACCCATGATGAGTCCCTTATCCACATCACCTAGAAGAGCCAATGAAACAAGGATAAATAATGGTGAATGGGCAAATGCTAAGACAAGTGCCAAGAAACAGGTATGGGGAAAGAAGATTGAATAGTTACACCTAGGAGAAGTTGATCAGTGCAAAGAAGATGGATGCCATATGGAAATCCATATTTGAGGTCTTTTAAAGACCTTAGCACACCTCGAGTTCATTGAAGTGGACGATGGAATTAATGGTAAATGATCGATAATCCAAGCAAGGAAATAGGTCCAAGGATCATGGCATGTTGATAGCGGAGCAAGAGCAGTTTGCAATGATCTTATGAAGTGAGAAATTTTTATATTCTAGAAAATCCTTGAAAGTATTGAAGATGTAAATGGAGTGATCCTTGATAATGGTAACCCTATTAAAAAACCCCCTTCCATGGAAGAATCCCTTGAAGAATCTTGAAGGATCCTTCTTACCTTGTTGATGATCATAGAACCCTACTAGATGATTGTTGATGCATTCCGTATAGCATTCAAAAAGTGTACCAATGACTCTCTCTAGCTTTGGATATGATTGGAAAGAATTCCTTCAAGAAAAACTTGTTGGTATCTGATTGAGTGACTTATTTTGAGAACAAAGTTAATCATAATCCAACTGGTTATCGATATTTTTATCATTGTATGAAGAGTAGCTGACAGTATTGTCATGATAATCCTAGACATGATGAGAACCTACAGGGGCATCCAGAGGTATGGATTATGGAGAAGGTAATGACTATTTCAAGCAGAAAAAACAATGTCAAGTAGAAAATATGCTAACGTATGAGCAGTCAAGACAATCAAGAATGAAAGTGTACCAGTAGGAGTTCATTAATAGCCAAAAAATTCAATCAATTTGTGAAGGCCCGTATGGAGAATTTGAAGACTGCCTTTGTGGAACATTTTTCATGTTTTAAACATGGGTAGCCACAATAAGGACTGATTGATATGATTTGAAGACTATGAAGGCAACTTATCAAATTCTTCTCTGAGGCATTCAGCTGAGTGAAAAATTAAGGACTGATTCCAAGAACTAATTTAACAATGTCAATGTTTGTTTGAAAGCCACTTTCTATTTGTGTACTTTGACATGACTATGACAATTGATAGAGTAGTCTACATAAAAGGGGCAGCAGAAAATTATGCACTCATAAATAGTAAGGAATATCTGTGTTAGGGGGAGCAACCAAGAGATCCAACAAGCTTGAAGGAAAGTGAAAAGAACAACACATGATCAAGCAGACTTTTGATGATATCATTGATAAGGGGAGCATAACATCAGTACATTAAATTGACAAAATGGAACAACAGAAGACCAAGAATTGTCCCAGGTGGAGCATGACATGATTATAGACAAAAATTCTTCATGCCAAGTAGAGCAAACATTTTAGCATGATCTCAAGAAGAATTCAAGGACACAATTTTGTTTTGGGCATTGTGAAGCTTTTGATGGTTAAGTGTTTGGCCCTTTGTTGTTAATTCCAAAGGAGGATAAAATTGAGGAGGTGTTGCCATCAATGAAAAAGGGGGAGTTTGTTGAGCATGGTTTTCATTGATGACAGGCCATTAATGACAAAGGAGTAATTAAGTTTGATGACATGGAAAGCATGACATGGGTGGTTTGGGCATTGGGACACTAGGTGGTCCAAATGACCCATTCTGTGGTCATTTGTGGCTCAATGAGGTCATGAATCCCACACACCTAGTTTCTTGTTGATATTTTTCCCACAAGCTAAATGAAGGTACCTTGACGAAGATAATGTATCCCATGCTCATTGGATGGTTTGAGAAGCCCCCACAAATAATGAAGAAGCCCATATGTTTGAAGTCCTTAATACATTACATGAAAGACCCATTACTTTCTGATGAATGCACAATGTTGACATTGATCCCTTTGAAGATGGCCTTGAAGTACTTAGAAAGTTGATTAATCCATTGAAAAAGTCTCTTGCATGTAGAAACTTGGGTCCTTGGACATTTGGTGGTGTTTGTGGTTATGCTTGATGATGTAGCTGTGATCTTGCAACCCTTACATGCTACATAATGTCCTTATCACTTGAATAAAAATGAATTGGTCAAATATATTGAAGAAGCCCATATGGAAGCCCTTAAACATGGAAAAAAGGGTAAATGTGTGACCCTAACCTAGCAACCCTAATAACATGGCTCCTTGAAGCCATTAAGATAAATCCTAAGTGTTTCTAATGTGGCCTTTGGGACCAAAACAAGCTACAAATAAAATAATACATGTGAACTATTATATGCCCTTCCAAAGGGTAAGTCGCCCCCCCCACAAAAATATT
This sequence comes from Larix kaempferi, assembly GCA_027924585.1. Lineage (NCBI taxonomy): Eukaryota > Viridiplantae > Streptophyta > Pinopsida > Pinales > Pinaceae > Larix > Larix kaempferi. Next base: position 8,227,891 of record BSBM01000289.1, on the reverse strand, counting down.
AAATAAAATTTAATTAATATTAAACCATGTGCAAGGTCGGCCCAATAATTAAATAAAAATAAAAAAATAAAAAGGCATATATTTAGCAGGTCAGCCAGACAAATTCTATGTGCTAAAACAAGTATAAATACCAGTGAAAAGCCATTAAAAAAGGATGAGCAAAAGTTCGGGTGATAAAGATAAACTAAGGCAACCATAGTGATAATCATAGCCAACTCTTTTAAATCTTTGATTTTCAGACATATAACATATTTGAGGCACCAAAATCTGAGCCAGCGTGGGTATACTAGCTTGAAGACTGTAAAAATTTACACCAGCTCTGAGCCAGTGATATTGTATCAGCATTGAGGTAGTGAGGTTGTTGAAAAATCAGGCACATAACTCTTGAAGGTCAAGACAATCTCTATGGTAAAATAAGGGCATAAAATTTGAGCAACATTGATATGAGCATGATGTATGTATGAGCAGACTTCTTGTTGAAAGCATGGGAAGCTAAAGGACTAATGGAATTCCTCTTATGAAATGAAGAAATTGTTGCAGAACAAAGCACATGGTATACTCAAAGCAAACTCTTGATTGATAGACACATTTATGATTGGAAAATATCCTGATGATTGAGCAATAGAACATATTGATGACATCAGTGATGAGTTGATGACTGTGTGACTTGACAATGATTACTTGGATGACAATCTTGATATGACAAGTGATAGCTAGATGTACAAAAGGTTTGATTTGACAATTTGATATGATACTTGACATGACACATCTATAGTTGGAGTTGATGACAGCTGTTGTATGATCAGACATTGGGCATGAGCAGAAACTGAAGTTGGTGACAACTGTTGTATGAGTAGACATTGGGCATGAGCAGAAATTGAAGTTGATGACAGTGACAATAGTGGATTGAGTTGATAAATATGTAATTGCAATCTAGTCTTGCATCTGAGGTTTGGACACTTCACCACTTATTAGTTGGTGCTAAGAAAACCAGGCTGGGTCTTGGAATAGGAGTTGGTTCTCTTCAGTCAGTTCATTCTGATGTAATCGCGAAGATTGAAGTCTTCCATTGTAATTCATATCAAATTATAAATAAAGTTGACTATACTTGTCTTGTGATGTGTCTTTTATGATCTATGTGGATGACATGTTTATGTGAATGAATGGTGATGTACTTAGTAGTGTAATATGAATGATGAACTCTGTCTAACAATTTTAAGAAGTGTAAATTGATAGAGTTGCAAGTACACCGATTCACCCCCCCACTCAGTGTACCATTGTGTCCAACAATAATTACAATACATACTATATATTAGAACATTTTCTATATTATAACTTCTTACCACATTATATATATTCTTATGAAGTGTCATATATTATAATATATTTAATAAATATAATATACTTTATATTTGTGAATACTAAATATAACTTCGAATTTATTTACAAAAGTTTAATTTATAATTCAAAATTAAAATGTTTTACTTTATTTTAGTACATTTATGTATTTAAAAGTACTAATGTTTATAGCCATATCAAAAAGGAGTTTTTATTGTATTTGTTAAAGGCAGGTTATATTATAATCGATCCGAGATCAATTTTTTTTGACGTAAGATTAATAAATAAAATTATTTTTTTCCTAAAATTTAACTTTAGAATTTCAAAATAATATATATATATATATAATTTTTTAATAAACCATTTATCTTTTATCTCTACTTCTTGTGTGATATGATATTGAATTGACTAGTTTAAATGTTATTCTTGTCAAAACAAGAGAAAATAATAAAATTAAAAAAATTACTATTGGCTATCTTTAACCGACACACGACAAAGCGTGATAAAGGTTAAACTCATAAATAAAAGCGATAGCGGCTCCACCTCAGAAATCGAACCGATAGCTCAATTTTGAACTGATTTATGCTGAACTTAGAAAAGACTAAGCAAACATAATTCTCATAGTGGGATGCTCTACATTTCAAGATAGGTAATGGTATGTTTTCATCCTTGCTACGTTTCCTGCTCTACCCAATGGCTCAAATATTTTATAATAATTTTCCAGCTCGATTTCAACTAGTTTATAGTACGATCCTATAGTACGATCCTACTAGTAGTAGAGTGTGGGGCCTTTTTTTTTCAAAAGAAAAAAGAGTTTCTTTCTATTCATAAGATTGAATCAAAGAAACTACGCATTAGATCTTGTCCCTCAGAAAAAATACTGTTTGACTGTTTACATATCATCCTTTGTGGCACAAAAATTAGATCATAATTACTGTAGTCTACTTCTTAGTCTCTGTCTAGAACTGTTTACTTATGATGTTAAACATGTTCAATCGAATTACATTCATATTCTATCATTCCAAACTACTATAATATTGTACTATATATTCTATCAAAAACTCTATATACTAATTATAATGTGGCAAAAAATAATATCAAAGATGACGTCTGTTTAGTAAAAATATGGGCATCTATTTCTTCTATAACCAATTTGTTCCTATAATGACAAATGTGTGCCCAACCTTCCACCTTAACCAGGCCCCTCTTTGATAGAGTATCTGCTCTGATGTTAAGTGATCTGTCCACACGATTAAAACTGATATCTTCAAAATATTTAAGAAAAGTATTTATCCTTTGTTTCCAATATATCAGATTTGGTACTTGTAGCCTGTATTCTCTGGCAACCCATTTGATGATTGCCAAGGAGTCTCCATAGACCTCAATCGTGTTGATCCCAAATATGTTTTCCAAGTATAATAAACCCATAGGGAAAGAAGATATTCCCGGGAGTTACTTCCCCCACCACAACCAAAATACATCTCCAAATGATTATCTTGATCCATAATAATCATGCACCCTGCGCAACAAATGCCCAACTGGGCAACACCGTCGAAAAATCCCACATAAGTAGAATAATCAAAGATTAGTGGCTCTATGAAGATGTAAGTTTCCCATGATAATATTTCATAAAATGAAGGATGTAGGCAACATCCCCACATAGATGATAAGACTTATCATCAAATAACACCAAATCGCGAAGACGCCAAAGGCACCAAAGGAAAAATAACGGATATAAAATATGCATTTTATGTCTTCTGTACCAATTTGTCAAACAATCAAGTAAATTTTTACTTGAACAAATGCCCAGATGCCTATACCTGGTAGCAATATAATCCTAGAGCTATAGAGTGAATGGGCATTGAGTGAAAAGATGATCAACAATTTCGTCTACCCTGAAACATAATGAACAAACTGTTGGTCCAATATCGACATGTCTTCTGTATCAATTCCCTGTGATGATCCGGTTGTTGAGTGGTAGCCACGTGAATACTATAATTTTAACTGGTATATTCCATTTCCACAATAATTTATTCCACCAACAAAACTGTGCGTAGGGTGCCTCTGTAGCTACCAATTTGTCAAACAATCAAGTAAATTTTTACCTGAACAAATGCTCAGATGCCTATACCTGGTAGCAATATAATCCTAGAGCTATAGAGTGAATGGGCATTGAGTGAAAAGATGATCAACAATTTCGTCTACCCTGAAACATAATGAACAAACTGTTGGTCCAATACCGACATGTCTTCTGTATCAATTCCCTGTGATGATCCGGTTGTTGAGTGGTAGCCACGTGAATACTATAATTTTAACTGGTATATTCCATTTCCACAATAATTTATTCCACCAACAAAACTGTGCGTAGGGTGCCTCTATAGCTATTGCCTCATATGCCAAATTTGTAGTAACTGACCCATCAAATACACCAAATGACCAATAAACATGATCTAGTTCCTCATTAAGATAAATACCTGAATGTGACAGTACCGAACTATATAAGTTCCATTCAATCGCTTTTATCCCTGTAATTTTAATATCATTAGCTGGTAGTGCTCTCCTGTTGGTCCTCGGTTCAATTTAAAGCCCAATAAAGAAATGAAACCCCGTGCTGATGTAAGGCTTGCAGAAGGGTGGACAAGAGTAATCTTGTATGTGATGATCCAAGAATCAAGTCCATTCCCACACTCACTTGATAACCATTACCAACATTCAAAGTCAGCCCTCTGTTCAACAATGGAAAGACCTCCACCAATCCTGTCCAAATATATGAGCAACAATTCACTTTATTATTCACCTTTCTAATCCAGTTAATCACCGAGGTTTGAAATAGGTATTTATTTCTAATGATCTCCCCCCATAAACCATTATCTGTAAGGCCTCTCCATAGGCTCTTTAAATGCAATGCCCTATATACCCAGTAAATATTGTGAATATCCCAACCAAAATTGTTCTTAGTAGTAGAAATGTGTTCCCATGACACCAAGTGACAACCCATATATTCATGGGATCCCTTCCAAACAAAACTAAATAAATATTTATTGATCTTGCACAGGATGGAATATGGTACCCTAGAAAGTGAAAACCAGTAGATAGGTAAGTTTGTGAGGACTAAGTTGAGTAAGGTCAATCGACCACCCATTGAAAATTTTCAATGCATCCATCAATAAATATTTTTCTAAACCTTGTTCATAAGGCACATATAGTCACTGACTAAATATGCATTCGGTTTTAAAAAATACCCTAAGTATGACAATCTAGAATTAAGATCCCTAATATCCAAAGGATAAATGTCCCGAAGCCGATTTAGGATCTCCTCCGCAAGATTGAGAGAGCATAAATATGACTTAGGACAGCTGATCATCATCCTCGATGCATGGAAAAATGTATCCAAAATGTATTTATAATGAAGCCATTCTTGCTCTTTTCCCATGCCGAAAGTGAGTACGTCATCAACAAATAGCAGATGGGTATTAAAATGATTATGGGAGAATTTGATGCCATTTATCTTACCTTCAACCTTTTCCTGAAGAATAAGGTGACTAAGGCCTTCAATAACCAGGATAAAGAGTAATGTAGACATAGGGCATCCATGGCGTAGTCCCCTAGTGGCCTTGAAGAAAGTAGTAGGACTGCCATTGAGTAGAACTACAAAATTTGCAGATGAGATACATCCCATGATCCATTGAGTAATATTGTAAGCCAACCCAACATTTAATAACAAAAGTATGAGAAATGACCAATCCACTAAGTCGTATGCCTTGACCAAATCAGGTTTTAAGATCAATGCATCCAATTTCTTAATCTTTGCTGAATGAAGAGTCTCCTCCGCAATTTTGATTGCATCAACTATCAATATTTGGTGTAAAAAAATGAATTGTTCCTTAGATATTCCATGGGATATCCCCCTTTGATCTAGAGTGCAATGGTATTAGATATAATCTTGTATATCAGATTGCACAATGATATCGGTTGGAAATCCTTAAATGAGGCAGGATTGGTTGTCTTCGGGATCAATGCAATAAAAGTGGCATTCACACCATTGGTAACCTTCCCTGTCCTCTGGGCATCTTCAACCAACTGAACAAGTTCTGGTCACATGATATCGAAGAATTGAATGAAAAAATCACAGGCCCATCCATCTGGGCCAAGCTCTTATCTTTCTCAATACTCCTTAAACACCCTCAATTTAAGTTAAAGCCTCAATTTAAGTTAAAGAAATAGGACTATCAATTTCAATACAATCCTGTTCGGAAAATATCCTAGGCATCACCTGTAGAATATGCATATGTGATTCCATATTATTAACATGAGGATTCTTAAATAAGTTGGAGAAATATTTAATTTACACCTCAACAATACCAACAGGATTAGATATCCGAGTACCCGAGCTGTCCTCAATGTCCCATATGGCCTTCTGTTTCTGTCGATTGTGAGCATATGTATGGAAAAAATTCGTATTCTTATCCCCGCAAGAAATCTAGAGGGACCGACTTTTGATTCTCAACAATTCCTCTTTGGTATTGAGAATATTTTATTCCCTACTTTCTAGATCTCTACTATGCTCAAAAGTGGGACCAGATACATAATCATAATATGATCCTGAGTGAAAACTCTTAACCTAAGATTCTATATCCCGTAGGTCAGAATGTAAAAGATATTTTTTCCCTTGATCCAAGGTGCCACCTGCTTCTTCAGTAGTCTAAAAAAGATAAGAAACCTAATCATAACAATTGTCGAATTCTCAGCAATAAATGTAAACCATAGTTGTCTAACAAGCAAAATAAATCCCTGTTCCTGAGACCAAAGAGGACAATATTTAAAGGGAAATTTTGTGGGAAAAAAACCTTTTCCAATCTTCAATAGAACAAGCTGGTGGTTTGATATATTCACAGCTTCCACCCATGAGACACACTGATCCAAAGTTAGAGTGTGGGACCTATAACGCTGAACACTTTAGCGTAAAAATATCTTATATGTTTTTGACAATGTAATGGCAAAACAAATGGTCTCTACAGGGAATGAGCTAGCATTCTATTCTTATTATCTGTAAACTTATAATTCTATATAAACTTACTTACTTTTGGGATATATATATGGATGATAAATTTATTGTTTCGAAGAAAATACTTTTTGACTTTATATAATTTTTTAAAAAAATTTAAATTTTGAAACTTTGTATCGATCTCTCTTTTTTATTTTATTTTATTTGATACAAGTTTGTAATATTTATTTAATAATATTAAATATTTTATATATAAATAAAATCAAAATAAATTATGATAAATTTATATTAATTATTTTTAAAATAATTTTTAATACTATTCTAATTACATATGATTATTCGACAAAAAATAATTAAATTTTTTTTTTTATAATATTTTTTTTAATAAAATAATTATTACAAATATATTCTTCCATGAATATTTCTTCGTTTATTAATTGCAAAATGTTAAGATACCAATTTTTTGAGCTTTTATTTATGTTTAATTATCTAAGAACTCTTTTGTTTCTTCTCACTATATACTCCATGATATATGTATGAATCTAATTTACAATTAAATAAAAAATAATTCTTTAAAAAACCAACAAATCAGACACATTAAGAAAAGGACATAGACATTCTCCATCCCTTATACTTTATAATCTATTTCTCAAATGAAAATATATATAGAAAACAAATAAGCTAAAAGAGACTATGCATATATTGTTTTCCAATTGAAAGTAAATGTCTATAATCTTTTCCAATTGAAAGTAAAGTTCAACTTGGGCATAATGCTTATCTATTAATTTTTACATTTGATTACAAAAACTTTACCAAATTTGTATCGATTTTTTCATAAGAAGCAGGTGCTAAGCAGCTTTGCTACTAGTGCCACTTGTTAATTTTAGTTGTACACATATTTTCACTTTAACTTAATCATAGTTACATGAATTTTGGTGAAAGAGGTGAGTTGTAAATATACCTCCCCCCAAAATAAAAAATTCACAATATTTTATTATATCTTTTAGGAGACCCATTTTAGACATCAAAATTCCCCTACTGAAGTACCCCTGTAGCTTTATTTTGAAACCATGTTAACTCATAATCATGATCCTAAAGATTCATGATCCTAAAGACTGATAGCATTATGCTTTAGTAGATTTATGAATTGTGTTCATTTTGCAGCTTATCATCCCGTAATTCCAAGTCTTTTGTTGATTTCCAGCGTTGCATCCATCCTCCTTATTCTACAACACCAGATGCATATGCTAAACTTGTGATCTTGAAAATATTTTCTTTCCTACTTTCCAGATCTCTAATATGCTCAAAAGTGGGACTAGATACAAAATCATAATTTAAGCCTGAGTGAAAAGTCTCAAGCTCATATTCTATATGTTGTAGGTCAGAATGTAAAATATATTTTTCCCCTAATCCACGGTGCCACCCGCTTCTTCAATAGTCTCATAAATATGAGACCTAATCATACCAGTTGTCGAATTCTCAACAATAAATGTAAACTAGAGTTGTCTAACAAGCATAATAAGTCCCTGTTCCTGAGACCAAAGAGGATAATATTTAAAGGGAAATTTCATGGGAAAAAAACCTTTTCCAATCTTCAATAGAACGGGCTGCTGGTCTGATATCTTCACAACCTCCACCCATGAGACACATTGATCCAAAGTCAGAGTGTGGGACCTATAACGCTGAACACTTTAGCGTAAAAATCTCTTATAGTTTTTTGACAATGTAATGCAAAAACAAATGGTCTCTATAGGGAATGAGCTAGCATTCTATTCTTATAATCTGTAAACTTATAATTCTATATAAACTTACTTACTTTTAAACTTATAATTCTATATAAACTTATTTACTTTTGGGATATATATATGAACGATACATTTATTGTTTCGAAGAAAATACTTTTGGACTTTATAGATTTTTTTTATAAATATAAATTTTAAAGCTTTGTATCGATCTCTCATTTTTGTTTTATTTTATTTGATACAAGTTTGTAATATTTATTTAATAATATTAAATATTTTATATATAAATAAAATAAAAATAATTGTTCATTGATTGTAGCTTAGGTGGTTGGGAGGAATGTTTGTTACCCTCCCCACCCAGGTTCAATTCTTGTAAGTGACATATTGCTTTTGTTGAGCCCATATTGTAATGATTGTAATTCGTGCCACCTTGATTCTCTAGAATAACAGGTGGTGACCATTTCCCCAAGTGGACTAGCCCTCTAACAAACAGCGAACCACCTTTAAAAAAATAAATTATGATAAATTTATATAATTAAATTTTTAAATAAATTTTAATACTATTCTAATTACATATCATTATTCGACAAAACATAATTAAATATTTTTTTATAAAATAATTATTACAAATATATTCTTTAATGAATATTTCTTCATTTATTAATTGCAAAATGTTAAGATACCAATTTTTATATAAATCTTTTATATATATATATATATATATATATATATATATATATATATATATATATATATATATTATTTTTATTTAAGTAGTACAATATTTTTTGAGCTTTTATTTATGTTTAATTGTCTAAGAACTCTTTTGTTTCTTCTCGCTATATACCCGATGATATATGTATGAATCTAATTTACAATTAAATAAAAAAATATTATTAAATAAAAAATAATTCTTTAAACAACCAACAAATCAAACCCATTAAGAAAGGAACATAGACATTTTCCATTCCTTATACTTTATAATCTATTTTTCAAATGAAAATATATATAGAAAACAAATAAGCTAAAAGAGACTATGCATATATTGTTTTCCCATTGAAAGTAAATGCCCAATTGAAAGTAAAGTTCAACTTGGGCATAATGCTTATCTATTAATTTTTATATTTGATTACAAAAACTTTACCAAATTTGTGTCGATTTTCTCTTAAGAAGCAGGTGCTAAGAGTTGTAAATATACCCCCAAAAAATAACAAATTCACAATATTTTATTATATCTCTTAGGAGGCCCATTTTAGACATCAAAATTCCCCTACTGAAGTACCCCTATAGCTTTATTTTGGAACCATTTTAACTCATAATCATCATCCTAAATACTGATGTCATTGTGCTTTAGTAGATTTATGAATTGTGTCCATTTTGCAGCTTGGCCATCCCGTAATTCCAAGTCTTTTGTTGAGTTCTAGCGTTGCATCCATCATCCTTATTCTACAACACTAGATGCATATGCTAAACTTGTGATCCCATTGGTATAAAGATTCTCAAGGAGAGGAGTTGATAGATTATAATTTCCATTACATCTAATCCAAGGGTTCTTTCCAACTTTCAATTTATTTCCTAGACCAATTTTCCAAGAAATACAATTTCTCAAACTATCAAACACTTTAACCAAACATTTCCATATAATTGATGCTAATTTTAACTTGACTTTCTTTCCTTTCTAATCCAATAATATATATCTCTATTCTCTAAACACTTTTCCTTCATCACCTTTCCACACATCCCTTTGTTGAAGAGAATCCTTCATAGAATTTTTGATACTAAAGCCATAGATATTCTTTAAATGCCACCCCCAACTTCCTTTAGTTTGGATAAGCTTGACCATTTAACCAAGGGCATAAATTCCACTTCTCTTTTTCCAGTCCAAAGAAAATTAAAACATTTATTTCCTAATCTTGTTCAAGATTAATTTCAGAATCTTTGCAATATATAATGAAAAGACACGAATGCTTTCTAAAATTGACTTTACTAGAATTTACCTACCTCCCCAAGCCACCCACTTGTAACACCAACAAATAGTTCTTTCTTTATTTTTTTTGTATAGCCATAGCCAATATTTAGATTTGTAGTCATTTGGATTTAAGTAAAACCAAGATACTTACCTCCTTTATCAAAATATTTGATTTAATAGAAAATAATTGTGTGATTCTCCTTTCCAACAAGCCATTAAAGAATATGTAGGATTTATTCATATTGATCTCCAACCTCGTTTATTTAGAGTGAGTATATAGAATAATTTTGAAGTAAAGTACCTCTTTCGAAAAACAAAATGTCATCCACGAGCAATAAATGGGACATAACAATAGACTTTGCCATATGTATTGCTATAATAAAACCTTCTCTCTTAGATCATGCTATTAGACTGCTTAATCCTTCTACTATAAATACAAACAAGAATGGTAACAATGGAAATCCTTGTCTAAGATCCCTATAAGACTATTATTATTTATGTGATGTTTATTTTGATATATTTATGGTCAATACATTTCCTATCCCTTCAAAGATGCTTTTCCCTCATAACATTTTATGGAAAAGTTTATGTCTTTGTTCTGGTTTGCAATTCCTTGTCATAATGATTCATTATTGAGGTTGGAGATACACGTGATATGATATTTGCAGCATTCAAAAAAATTATTGAATTGTGAAAGGGAAAGTCCATCATAATTCAATTTTTTTGTATCTTTTGGGATTAGGGAAATGATAAGATTCCACACTTGAGATTCCTTTCAATATAATAGGGCCTCTCTTGGTTTTATATATTGATTTGATCTTTGGTTAGTTTTTTGAATAATACAATGAATTTTATAATTATGATGATGATATGACCTCCTTGTATCTTTTGTCTTATTTTCAGAGCCTTTATCTTTTGATAATTATGGTGATTTATTGCTTGTTAATATTTCAATATAAGCATCTTTCTAATTTTTTTATGTTGATTGGATCTATATTGGTTCATTTTTCTTTTACAACTAATGACTTCTTTATTTCAATGGAAATGGTCATTGTTTCTTGATCGATCATCGATTCCTTGTTAGTTAGTTGTTCTAGCTTTCTCCATTGCTAATTTTTCTTTTTCTTCAACTTCTTGATTTTTTTCCCAAGAAAAAATTCACATTTTCTATTCAAGGAGAATTGAAAATACATTCTTCAACCTATCGAAGCATAGTTTTCACCAAGATTCTACCAACTTATAGCTCTAACTTTTAGCTATCCAAATATTAGACAAAATATTTTGAGCATTAGATATATAATATACAAAGAGAGTCCATAAAAAATTCTAGTTAACAAACCAAAAATATTTTCACACCACTCGGTGCACAACTCATCACTCTAAAATTATGAAACATGAAGTTTGCCAATTCCCAACCATAAAGCCTCCTTTGAGATGGAGTCTCAAACAAAATTCAACTCATGAAATTAATGAGTGTAAAATATATACATGAAAAATTCCAATCTACTTTCACCTGCCTAGCCAGCTACTACAACCCAATGTTGTGAATGTTCATCTCCCCCCATAAAAAAATAATCATTCGCATGGAATCACTAAACACTTGTAATTTGTTGATTCCTCCATCCAACATGAAATTCAATAGAAAATACACCATAAAAATATCCCTGAAATTGTTTGTTCCTATAATGTACCAATAAGTTTTGATTGTACATTAACTGAATCTCCTACAAGACTTAAGGGAAAACAATGAAAACTAGTGACTTGACTGGCCGTAGGAAGGCAATTTAAAACAAATATGGAAGGAATTAGGATCATTCTAGCTAATATATCCTTTACACAATGTACTGGGGCCATTAATGTTTCGAACATTAGCCATCCTGAAGTCTACTCCAAGGATCCTGGGCACCCCAACATATGCAAACTAGATCTTCAACTTGGCACTATCTGAGAACCAATGGTGAAGGATTTGACTTAGGAAGAATAAAAAAAATTAATTGACTGTCAAATATCAGTTTGGGTTCACACGAGAAACTTTGAGGAAGTTTTGATGAGGTTTCAAAAGCAAACAAGCAAAATTGTCTCCCAGGACTGCACAACTAGTTCAACTTCAGGATTTCCCAAACACAGAGAGAAGGCTATGAATTATTGGTTTTAGACTTGGAATGATTTTATTGACATGTTAAATGATATCAACAACTAAAATAAATCAAATTGGATTTGTAGAGGTTCATCTATTGATCAAACACTGAAAACTAGCTATTTTCCATGACAATATAAACTAGGTGCAAGAAATTGATATGGAATTCAGGATTCTATTTATTCAATATGTAGAATGGAATTTAGAGGTTCAACATTACATTATTGATAGAAATCATAAGCTGAAATAAATCTCATAGAAGTATCAGGAAATAAATACATAAGACAATGAATTCTCCATCATAGAAAGACTAGAAATCATCACGATTTCTAATGGGATGCTTCTCAATCTCTGTAAAAAAAATTGAATTTCACTAGATCAGACTTCAGGACCTACAATAAAATTAATGATGAAGATGAGGTGTCATCATCCTCTCAAAATAAGTAGAGGCACATCTCCCAGCTTGGACTAGGGGCACATCTTCTAAGTCAAAGAGGAAAAATAGATCTCAATTCAATTCTCAAACTGTGAAAAGATGGGAAAGTGGTGCGCACTCCTTCTTTTATAGAATTGAGGTGACTTGTTTATAAATCCATCTAAGCTAATGCGCCCTCATGGATTAGATAAGGATAGCTTTCTTTCAAGCTTTTCGTTTTTCTTTGCTTTCTACTTTTGCTTTATCCCGCTTTTGCTTTTCTATCCTGCTTTTTAGCTTTTGATTGTTTTTTCCTGCTTTTTTTCCTTATCCCGCTTTCTGCTTTTATCTTCTTTTTTGCTTTATTATGCTTTTCCTAAGATTTACTGCTTTTCTACCTTTTGCCAGCTTTTCCTTTCATTTTCCTGCTTTCCTAGCTTTAACTGCTTTCATCTTTTCTTCTTTTGCAAGCTATCTCTTGGTAAAATCTTATCCTATAATGCACCCTTGTGAATCATTATCCACTTTATTCCATTAAAATAAATATTTATTAATGAAAAATAACAGCTATTAAGTGCATCTCAAACTTAAGGAAATTAAATTAAATACTTTGGAAATTAATGCCTCAAAACTTAACCCCTCATTAATTAATTAATTCCAAACTATCACGAGGACCCATGGGGTTGAATGAGTAATGGTGGACCATGCTGGTATAAAAAAATGGGGACATAACAGTCCTCACCTCCCAATATTGCTTGTCCTCAAGCAATTTAAGATTTGTTGCTGAACTTCAACAAGCATTGGATTTCAAATTCTAATTGAACTCAATGGAGGTGCCACCATGTTGCTGCTGCGCTACTCTGGTTATAAATGGATCTCCAAAAATGATCCCGGGGTTCCACTACTTATGTTTCATTCATCCATATATCAATGCAAACTGAAATGATCCATCAACTCCTGGATCCCAATCCCACTTATGCATGTTATACCATGGCACTGTCTCGAGTGGAAAACTGATACTCCAAGGAATGTCAGGATCCCACTGTTTCAACTGCATGCTCCCAAATATCAACACCATAAGGGAGGATCTATCATCATGTAGGATACCAGGATACCACCACCACACTTGAAGTTTATCACTCTGAATGCAAAACAGAACCTCTACGAGTCTCTCCAACCAAGTATGAAACTTCTTATGTGCCATGTGCAAACTAGCACTGCAATTTCCATCCATAAGACATAGGTGAAAATTCCATGTCTATCCAGGTATACTAAAGACATCACATAGAAGCCACACATGTTTATACAACTACTTACAAAAGATGAATGACATGTCCATAAACTTTTCATTGATGCAAGCAACAAACTTACCCCTTGGGTTACTCAACTCCCTCATGTATCTATCCACCCAATCAGTGGATGAATGCATACTCCATATTAGTGATATGGATGGAAATATTGTAGCTTTCCCATGTACCATCTTCGCTCTGGTGCAACAACTCTTTACTCTGTTCTTGTTCCACCTAAATGGCTCAAGTGGAACTCCCCTGCACTGCTATGCATGGTGGAGGCATCAAATAGATTCCTTTGCTGCTGATCATCAAACGGGGAAGGGAGAGGTGCACTTTCAACCCCAAGGTATAACCATCAAACCATCAGTAAAGTGTGTGGGAGCCTCCTTCTCCTCATGTGGCACCAAAAGAAAAAATACCTTTATCCAATCTTCATCCCTATGTGTGCTGTTTTCCATATGTGTGTGGGATGGATAATGGTGAACCAAATCTATATAATAGTCATCCATCATGGTTGGCTCAACCTAAGTGAGACCATGTGCCTCCTCTAAAACTGTGCAACAATATCCTAGAGGAAACTCATAATCTCTCAGGAAATGAACATGTGCTTGGTTTTCATTTTGCTTGACCTCAAATTCCCCAAGCACATGCAAATCGGAATGCACCTCATGTGCCTAATGCACACAAGTACCATAGATCAAAACACTAATTTTCAAATGACAAGGGTGAGAGTCCCATGTCCAATTAAAAAAAAGGTAGGCATCATCAAAATTCCATGGATGCCCATGCTGCTCACAAGAAGTGTAAAATGTATCCAATAAGTCTCCATATATGAAAGCAAGAATATCACTCATGTGTATTTTCTCCCAAATAGGAAAATAAGAGACACTCCAACCCAATGATCCAACTGGAAATCAAGGTGCTTCCCTATGTGAATATTCCCAATGGCTCAACTCTCTACCACTGGTCAAAAGGTGCATGCAATCAGAATGTGCCCTGCTACATGAAGTCAAGTTGGAATCATATGCACCTTTATGTGTGAAGGAATCAAAGGTAGGAATGGGATTCCTCTGCAACTCCTGGGAGGGAGGTGGTGCTATCCTTGAATCAACTGGAGCGAATGTGGAAGCCTTCTGCTCCTCTTCAGGCACCATCAAAAATAAATTCTTGACCCAAACTTCCCCCTCAATTTACATGGAACAAGTAGAAGGAAATGATGTAGGATCATGGACAAAAATCTCATCACTGCAAACCTCATCCATCAAGCTAATGGATGCATCAACTCCATCAAATGATGGTCCATCACACAGGATCTCTTCTGACTCCTTAGTGGAGGAATGACTCACTCCAGGAAGAAGCTCAGTTTCACTTTGGAAGATAGTATGTGCTTGGATCTCATCATTGAAATCCAGAAACTCCTCAAGCACATGCATGTCACTATGCGCCTCATGAACCACCATCTCATGAGGTTCCTCCATAGAATTCTAAATGTCATCAACTGAAAGAGAATGACTGACTGGGAGGTAGGAGGGAGTATGTGATATCTGCAACTCTTGGTGAAACTTCTCTATCTCCACCTTAGATTCCAAGAGGTCACTTTGAGTACTCCTAAAAGAATCTTGGGTGGCCATCAACTCATCATTGAGCTTGCAAATATCCTCCTCATCCTTCATGGATGCTCCCTACAACATATGAGCAAGCTCATACAAATAATCTTTGTTAGAAAGCATGTGTGAAAATTTACCTTGGATTGTAGACATTTCTCTCTGGATCTTCTCCATGTCTTCAAGGAAATATGAATCTTCCAATGAAGCATCTCTTCAACAAGATTGTGATACTGAAACATGTGTGTCATGGAGAATGTGTAAGGCCTCCTTGATCTCCCTATAAAGGACTTTGTTCCTTATACACATGCACTCTATTATGATCTTCATCTTCACTAGGTCCATAAGAAATGCAAGAGGACTTGGTTTGATGTGTCCCTAGTCAAAGGAACTCTTGGTGTCCCTTTTATTTCCCTTTTTGAACCTTTTCAAGTGCTTGTAATTGTAAGGTGCTCAAATGGGAAAATAGGTAGCTAAGCATAATGAAGACAATAGATATGTGTGAAAGTGCATTAATTATCTTTCATTATTTGTACATATATACAAGAAAATTGTTCCTTGGGTTTCATATTCCCAAGTGGACTCTTGGAATCCTGGGTGACTCTTGGTCTACCCTCAACAACTATTGATCTTCTTTGCACGTGAATGTGCACACCAATACTAACACCAAGGATTAGTCTCCAACAAATCCCTCCTTAATCTGAAGGGTGTATATGAGTCCAAGAAAAAGAAGAGAGCTAAATAAGTGGAAGTGGAAAGTTACCACCAGCTGAACATTTCCATCTCCAACATCCTTTACTAAGAAGGTTAGCTATAATCTTGCACATGCTTATACTAAATACAATGGCTCTCTGAAGGGATGGTTTTTAGGCTAACCATCAACCGAACTGGGCTAGCAGAAGGTTGAATTCTTCTACTATGTGTGTGGCTTAATTCTGACCACAAACTCTCAAAATTGGCAATAACAATCACTCAGAGGTTCTCTGGAATGATGGTTTTAGGCTGACCACAAACCAACTGGAGAGCCGAAAATAGGAAGTGAACAACAACAACTAGCTAAACATTTCCATCTTAACAACCTTTTGCCAAGTTAGCTAGAAGCTTGCACATGCTTCTTCTAATATAAAGTGTTATTGATACCGGTGGTTTTAGGATGACCACCAACTCTGGAGCTCAGTCGAACATAGCTCTTCACAGGCTCACTTGTTCCATATCGCTTTCACTCGCTCGCTTGTTACTGACGGTATTCATTCCCCCCTTTCAGGAACAATGTGAGGAGAGGAGAGTCTCATGGTGTCACAACTAGACACAAAACACATGAGTACTCTATGTCATGTATATCTATTATGTATTCATAATACATGCATATCAAAATAAGGTGGCATCTCTACATCTGGTGGTTGTCCAAAATCACTATGGATCAGGATCACTTGATATGACTTACTTGAGGAAGGCTGTAAGTGTTTGTTGTCAAAGGGACACATATTCAAAACTTGAAGCCTGACATCATGTTCCCCCCTGTCAGGTACAAAGTAAGAAGCAGTACACTCCCACAATATCGACAAGTATGAAGATCAAAACACTGATCTTTCACATGGAAAACTCTGTCACATTGTTGGAATTTGGAATTTTGGAACTCTTGGAATTTTCTATGCTGCTTTTTTGCTTTTGATTGTTTTTTTGCCTTATCCTACTTTTTCCTACTTTTCTGCCTTATCCTGCTTTCTGCTTTTATCTGCTTTTTTGCTTTATTATGATTTTCCTGAGCTTTGCTGCTTTTCTGCCTTGTGCCAACTTTTCCTTTCTTTTTCCTGCTTTCCTAGCTTTAACTGCTTTAAGCTTTTCTTCTTTTGCAAGCTATCTTTTGGTCAAATCTTATCCTCTAATGCGCCCTTGTGAATCATTATCCACATTATTTCATTAAAATAAATATTTAGCAATGTAAAATAAATTCTATTATGTGCATCTCAAACTTAAGGAAATAAAATTAAATACTTTGGCAATTAATGCCTCAAATCTTAACCACTCATTAATTAATTAATTCCAAACTATCACTAGGACCCATGGGGTTGAATGGGTAATGGTGGACCATGGTGGTATAAAAAAATGGGGACATTATAGTTCCAAGTCCCAAGTAGGCTCTGCCTTTTTAGTAATGGAACTTTGATAAAAAAAATAAAATTGAGACTATAGACGTTGTCCTTCCCCATCAAAATATCTCCAAGTAACTTCCTTCTCTACTTCCATTGTGCCATGGTCTCTAACAGATGTCTGATTGGGTGATTGTTTATAATAATTAAGAAAAGAAATGACATGTGTAACACCTTATAGGCTAACAATACATTTCTCCTCAAATAAATTAGAGTTTCTGGAGATCCATATGCCCCAATAGACCATATAAGGTAAGCACTGACCACTTTTAATTCATACCCTTGAAAATAATTGGCAAAGCAATCTACTATCCGATCACGATCCAACAAATTACTCAGCTAGAGCCGATGTTTGATTCACTCCAACCTTGACATGTGAATGGGAACAAACGAATTAAATGATTGTTATTCTCCTTCGATGCATGACATAAAGGACAAATCCTAGGACCCTGATATTTTTTTAACCACGTATGGTCCTAGGTAAAAAAATTCCCTTTCAACACAAGCCAGAGAAAGAGTACGCTTTTTGGTGGTGCATTAAACTTCCATATCCAACATCACCACCAAGTAATCATTTGGAATCCAACAAAGCTTCATATCCAAGTGTGGTTAACCATTGGGACCCTAAGACCACACCTACACCTCCAATTTCCATAGCATACAAATGAAATTTTAATTTGTAGTCATCAAGAGCTAAATCTACGTAATTATGGCATTTCCCATCACATGGAGTAGTTTTATTCCTCAGAATGGTGACTTGAAAGTCTAAAGTAGGGTAGATAAACATGTTTAATTTTTACTATCCTTGTGTCTATGAAATTATGTGGATTGCCGCTATCTATAAGCACATTCACCTTAGTATTCTTGATGTCACTACATGGAAAAGAGATTGTAGTGGAGGTTATAGTGGGGGTTTATAGTGTTACAAGATTGGCCAAAATTGTCAAAAAAACCTCCGCTACAACATCCTCTAATGGCACTGGACGTTTTGGCGGAGGTTTTTATGAAAATTTATTATAACTAAAAAAAATATGCGGCCAAAGTATTTAGAGAAGGTTTTTTCATCAGTGCACATTGTTGATATAAGTGCATGGGTGATAACAAACACAAAATGCACCGGTGCATTTAAATACAAACAAGCATTGATGTGTACCAAAATTTTAATAGCACTAATGCTTTATAACAATATATTCTCCAGTGCTTTATAACAAATATAACACCGTTGCGTACTAAAATTTTAATGACATCGGTGCTTTATAACAATATATGCACCGATGCTTTATAATAAATATAGCACCAGTGCATATGAAATCTTATAAATCGCTGGTGCTATAAGGGAAGAAAACACACCAGTGAAGTTGATGGGTGTGTTGAATTTTGTGGTTGTTTAAAATTCTACGGTGCAGTTAAAATATAGTGGAGCATTAGTGCACTTATATAGAAAGCACTTGGGCATACGAATAAAAAACACCGGGGCATGCAACAAGTAGTTTGTTGCACTGGTGCACGTTTGTTTTAAAACCATTGGTGCTACATTTACTCAAACGCACCGATGCGATTAGAATGATGAAAGGAACCAAAAATAATTTTTTCTTTGGCTAACAGTGACCAGTGACCAGTGACCAGTGACATCGCATTGGAATATCTAATTTTTATTTTTATTTTTTTAATTCCATTATTCATTATAAATTGAAATATTTTTTTATAATAGTATTCATATAATTTTAATTTGAATTATTGCATTTGGATATGATGTTTGGATTAATTTGTTATATCATCAATTTTCGCATCTATTGTGATATTTAATCATCCATTTTTTTAATCAACAATGTAACATTTCACAATGACATTGGACAATGCAATATAATAAGAAACTTTTGTTTATAATATATGAATAAGAGGCCCTTTGTCATACAAAATTGGACAACACAAAGATCCACAATAATCAAAATGTCAACAAATAATTGTTACACTTATTGGTAACCTGTTGTCTTTCAATTGGAACACTATGTTCAGTACATTATACAAAATGTCTGATTTTCACAGGCAATTATTTCAAAATATACAAGGGATTGCATTAACATCCAAATATATTGATCATCATTCTTTGCTAGAACTGTTGTTAGTGCTCGAGCCACTTGCATGACTTGTGTTATTTGGATGGATGTTTTGTTGATTTGCTCGATTGTTTTCCTCATCTTCAACTTCCATCTACAAACATAACAATACAACGTAATGAGTGTATCTACATTGGTGGGAATAATGCAAATTAAAATAGATAATATTATGAATATAAATTGAACAATGTACCATAAAAATAATTGAGTCATTAATGATACACATTCTTTTAAAATCAAATCTCATGCCTTCTCTCAACAACTCTTCTGTTGGTTCCACTTCATACTTTGTTTCCTGCAAGTTTTATACCCCATAACAAATCATATATTTAATATAAATGATTTTTTTTGTTCCATTAATTATAAAATGAGAGAAGTAAAACAACAAAGATACTTACAAATTCCACAATTAGTTTTTGATACGCCAACATATACTTAACCCAATGTCAATCAATCTTTTTGATGGCTCTTCTTTGTATGTTAACACTTGTTTGGAGATATCCAAGGATGACCGGTGTAAAAAAAATTAAAATCTAAATATCACAACCATTATGAAATCTTAAGCTGTTATAAGGAAATAACAACTACTCACAAACTTTACTATGAACCATTTTTTTCCTTGTCATCTCGTCTTATGTGCTAAATGGGTTCCATTTTGTTTTCTTTTCTACAACAAAAAAATTGTAAATTAATATTTAATGCTAAATTTATTAATTATATGGACATAAGAGAACAATTCAATGATTTCATACATTTGAAGCACGCTGCTGTTGAGATGGCTCCTCTTGCGATGCAATTATGTCCATTTCTTTGACCATCACTTTCTACACTTTTTGGGACATCATTACTGGCATATTTAAGATATCACCTAGTTCATCATTTGGGATTTTCGCAGTCTTTCTAAAAAATTAAAATGACATTAAACTATTTTTATACTGATATGAGAAGTAAATATAGCATAATTAATATTAATAAAGGAATGCTTTGTAGTAGTAGATACATATTCTATAAAAATGTGTTTAGGAATATTACTTTTTGAATGATTCTTTTTTGTTGTTGTATGTTTTTTATATTTCAAGTATGACAGGTCTCATTGACCATTGCTCTGGAAATGCCTCTTGTATTTTAGATATAATTTGATTCTTGGAGTCATTAGATTGATTTCTGTACTGTAAGTGGAAAGTACATCTATACGTTCTTTCCACTATAACCCTCATAGTTTTATAAAATTTCCCCCCGCTTTCATTAACTTCCATCACCACTCCATATGAGATAATGATACATTCATCATCATTTACATATTCCATAATTTGTTTTTTCTTATGACGACATTCCCTTTTGTTGTTTTCAGTCCCTAGAGAACAATCACCATACATGAAATAGATTGTTTGAAACATGTTAGCGAATATTGTTAAGTACAATATTATTGAAAATTCAAGAAAAAAATCATATTGATTACTTTTTGATTCACCTGATTCATCTATTTGTAACTTTTCCATCAAGGTTTTATGTTCTTCTGCACTTAGATTGCAAATAATCTTATCGACATTCTTCATTTTTTGGCTCTGTTTGATACACATTAACGAATACATATTACATAAACCTAAATATAATTCAAACACATTAATTTAATATAGAAATTATAAAACACTTTCCTTCTTCGCATTTTTGGATGTGGTTCCATCATGTCGATTAGAATTATTGTTCATTGAACCCTTATCACACATTT
This sequence comes from Larix kaempferi, assembly GCA_027924585.1. Lineage (NCBI taxonomy): Eukaryota > Viridiplantae > Streptophyta > Pinopsida > Pinales > Pinaceae > Larix > Larix kaempferi. The sequence continues at coordinate 8,206,393 of BSBM01000289.1, read as the reverse complement.
TCTATCAATAAACAACCTCTACCATAAAATAAAGAAGCTATTGAATATATTATACAAATAAATTACATAATTTTCAGATAAAAAAATAGTCTACCATCTCAGTGCGCTTCAAGAATACAAACGCCCTGGTGCGTCTACGACTTGCATGCACTAGTGCATCATAGTTAAACACACCATTAATGAAAAATAAATTAATAATTTGACACATGCCTTTTTCAGTGCGATCTATTTAATCTAAAGCACCAATGACGAATGATGAAATTTTATTACAAGCAGACCAGTGCATTATACGAAAATGACCGCACCGAAAACTGCGAAAGCATTTTTTAGAAAAAAATGACAGGGACGATAGGGTTTTGAGTTCGACACAATAAGTGGTCCCATTGCACTCAATTAATTTTATATAAAACCATAAATACATTAAATCTAAAATTCCTAAAAAGAAAAATACTAATTGTGAAATAATAGAGGGAGCTAAACCCTAATGTGAAATTTTGCAGCCACATAAAATGAAAGGAAGCAACAAGAAAGCAAGGGTCCCAACGTTGAAGGTATGTCTAAAATATTTTATGTTGTCAGAATTTATTTTAAATATTTATAGGAAAATAAATAAATCACTCATTGAGATCTATAACGCCCCATATTTCTACATTCATTAATTACAACTCTAACACGAACTAGCTTAGCACTTTATTTGCTTATTATCTGTTGGATTCAATCAAATTGATTAACACTGTTTTTATGTGGACATGTGGACTACCTAAATGTGTGGATAGTAAAGAGAATTTATTGCTTCAAATTATTAATGATGATGAATATGTTATTTCATTTGAACATGAAAATGGAAGGTGGGATATCAATATGTGGATGTTAGTTTAGTTGTACTTTTGATATAAATCAAGTACAATATATATTGCACAGGAACTTACATGACTATTTTAATTGTCATTTTAGTGATAAATATTATCATCTAAAAGAGTGGGAAATGTTTATACATGAGTTTTATGTTAATGATGAACTAACCCACATGTTGATTGGATATGATATAGTTAGATTCCTATAGTGCCAAGGGACATTAGATGTCTTGGACATCAAGAGGATGACGATGATGAGGATGATGACATTAGATGTCAATTTTCATGTTATTCAATTGTGAATTCCAATATTTCTATGACTTGTGGGTGAGTGTGAGTTTTGATAGGAACCATGACTTTCCCAAAGTGTTTGTTTGATGAAAAGACCCCTTAGAACAATGATGGCATAGTATGGTTGATGTAGTAGTATCAGTGGGGTGGAGGCATTTCCCACCATTTATCCTTCGAAACCTAGAGTTGTGGGAGGGTTGTGTTGAGAACGCTTCCCTAGGTGTGTGATGATGAATAGTGGGTTCATACTGGGGAAGCTTGGTCGATGTAGTTGACACTTCCTCTTATAGGTTCTATATGTGGTTAGGTTGGTATAGCTGACACCACAATATATTGTAGCAGAGGACGGGATGGTGAGGTCAGGAGATGGAAGTAGTGGTGATTAGGTGGTTGGATTACTAATGGGGATGGATGAGACCAATGATGGAATGCATGGTGTTCTTAATTGTTATAAAACATTATGATTATACGCTTGATTGATTCATTATGTTTACCTAATTCAGTTTGATTACTTTTGTATGAATGATTATGAATGATGAACATTGCATTGTTAAGTTTTTCTTCTGTATGTTGTTTGCAAGCATATAATAATGATACATTAGAAGGATTAAAAGTGATTATTAGTACTCACACTTAAGACGTGTGCGCTGGCCATGTATACGTCATTTCACGAATACATTAGTATGATTGGTTGGTTGATTAATATATTAATATAATGAGTTGGTTGATGGATTGTCAAAGTATTAAACACATGTTGAAATTTAAATTATTGTTGAAGTATTATATGTACATCAAATAGATTAATGAAGTGTCACATAGTAGGTGTATAAGGGTTGTACATATAGTATGATTTTGTTGATTGTTGAATATATTTAAGATTTAAATGAATTACATGAATTGTTGAAATTATACACACACACACACACACACACACATAGACACACACACATGATTGAGATATTATGTATATGTGTGTGAAAATCTTCACAGCAGATCTAAGAGATGATGTATACCTCACAAGAGAATGATTATGATTAAGCAAGAAAATAGAAGAAGAGTGGTCAATACAGTATAATGAGCAACAGAATAATATGGTATAGTAGAACTCGGATAGAAGCAATAATACTTCACACACACTAATTCATTAATCACAAATGGACAAATAAATAATACAATGCATGAGGAATTCGAATGCCTAAGGTGGCAATTCGAATTAGCCTTCATGGAGTGATCAAAAGATCACTGGAGTGTCATCGGAGCACAACTAGTGTCATCGGAGCACAACTGGAAGTCTTCATCATCATCAGTGGAGTCATCAATGCTCAAGTAACTGTCAACCATCAATCAAAATGAGTCTAGTAGGTGTAACTGAGTATAAACCAAAGACAACTAGACTGGTAGGTGAAGAAGGGTGAGTTGCTTCCTAAAATCAAGGAAGAAGGGCGCATTAAGAAACTGGAGGGATAAAAATGATCATTGATAAGCTCCTGGGGGCTGGCTAACTGAGGGCTAGGTGCTGGATTGATGACTGGGATGCATGCAAACCCTAAAAGTGCATGCATGACTGAAAATGTAAATGATCAAAATACTGGTGGGACTAGGATGGAGTATAGGAATATCCTAACACCCCCCCTTAATCCATCCTGGGCCCTGGTAACTAAGACCAAAGGTCACCCAATACAATGAATAATAACAGTCAATAAACCAAGGAAGTGGGAAAAATTTCATGGGAAAAATACCCCCCCCTCAAAACAGACTGTAAGACACACATAAAAATAAATGCTCCAAACTCAAGAAGGTGTGATCCTTGGTCATATGTCTGGAGGTATCTTCTTCTTGGGAAGAAGTGGATCATGCTCAAAAAGCATGTGTTTGTACTTGCTCTTCAGATCGAATGTGATGAGAACAAATCCAAAAGTATGAGGATGATCCTTGAACCTGTGATTCGAATCAGCTGAGGTAGGATCAAATATTTGAATGTGCATATAGTCTTTTGTCTTCTCCTTCGAACCATCATGGGTGAGATTATGCCAAAAAGAACCATCAAATAATAATTGCTTGAAATCCAAATAAGATTTAAGACTTGAAGAATAGTTTCTTGAGATCTCCTTTGAACTAGCAGGGGTGAGATCAAAACTATCATATGCATAAGAAATTATCCCAAGTGAATGGCAATGGTTTCTTGAGATCTCCTTTGAACCACAAGAGGTGAGATCAAAACCAATGGATGCATGAGAAATTATCTCAAGTGGGTGGCAATGGCCATATTCTTCAATAACCTTCTGAAAGCATGTGCTAATCATCATATAGTAGTAAATAAGAGATGATTTCTTGAGAGGAGCGAATGCATTACCTCCAATAGCATTGCTTTGAGAATTGAGTAGATTTATGGTAGTCATCATCGCTTTGAGAAGGAAGAACTGGTGTACTGGGATTTGTAATATCGGGTAAAGGGTTGGTGATGGACCCAGAAAAGGTGAAGGCAATATTGGATTGGCCGGAACCAACAAGTACGACTAGAGTAAGGATTTTCCATGGAATTTCTAGTTTCTACAGGAAGTTCATTTGGGGATTCAGTCGGATTTGTGCACCTTTAACAGAGTGCATGAAAAAGGGCGAGTTCAAGTGGACGGAAGCAGCCCAATGAGCTTTCGACAAGTTGAAGGAAAAGGCCACTGAGAGCCCAGTGTTAGCCCTCCCAGATTTGGACAAAGTTTTCCAGGTCGATTGCGACGCGAGTGGAATAGAAATTGGAGCAGTGTTGATCCAAGAGGGCCGACCAATTGCATTCTTCAGTGAGAAGTTGGATGATGCGAAGCAGAAATATTTGGTCTACGACCAGGAATTTTATGTTATTGTTCAAGCATTGAAGAAGTGGAGGCATTATTTTTTGCCCAAGGAATTTGTGTTATACACAGATCACCAAGCACTGAGGTATCTGAATACTCAGTTGAAGTTGAATCAGCGGCAGATGAAATGGGTCAAATTCCTATAGGGATATACTTTCATGCTGTGACATAAGTCGGGCAAGTCGAATAAGGTTGTCGACGTGCTAAGTCAAAGAGTTGCATTGCTGAACATGAAGACAGTTCAGGAAACGAGAATAGAGTTGGTGAAGACATAGCATGAGACCGACGAGGATTTTGCAAAAGCATGGGGATCTTGTCGTAAACCGTGGAGTGTCGACAAGACTCCATACTTGGATTATTTTATCCAAGAGGGATACCTATTTAAGGGACAATAGTTGTGTATTCCCAGAGGATCAGTAAGGGAGAATCTAATCCGAGAGTTGCATAGCGGCGGATTAGCAGTTCATTGGTCGAAGAGAAGTATTATTGGCCAGGAATGACAGCAAATGTCGGAAAGTGGGTTCCACAATGTAGAGTTTTCCAGTTGGAAAAAGGGAGAAGTCAGAACATGGGGTTGTATACACCATTACCTGTACCAGATACCCCATGGGAGCACTTGAGCATGGATTTTGTGCTAGGATTTCTGAAGACGCAGCAGGGGAGCAACTCAATCTTTGTTGTAGTCGACAGATTTTCGAAAATGGCACACTTTATCCAGTGTCGGAAGACAAGTGACGCCACAGGCATTGTTGTACTATTCTTTAAGGAAGTAGTCAGATTGCATGGGTTGCTGAAGAGTATCACATCAGACAGAGATACCAAGTTTATGGGACATTTCTGGAGAACCCTATAGAAGAAACTAGACATGAAGTTGCAGTTTAGTTCGGCATATCATCCGCAGATAGACGGACAAACCGAGGTGGTGAACAGAAGTTTGGGAAACCTTCTGAGATGTTTGACGGCTGATAGACCCAAGAAGTGGGAGAACATGTTGGCGCAGGCAGAGTTTGCATACAACAATTCTGTGAATCGGTCGACAGGTTTGAGCCCATTCCAGATTGTTCAAGGAATAAGTCCACATGGAGTGGTGGATTTGGTCGAGTTACCAACAGAAATCAGGAAAAGCACAGATGCAAAATCATTTGCAGAGCATATGAAAGAAGTGCATGAAGATGTGCGAAAGCGCATAGAAAATAGCAACACGAAATACAAGTTGAGAGCCGAAAAGAAGAAGAGACTACATTCGTTCAGTGAAGGAGACTTGGTCTATGCACATTTACGGAAGGAAATATTTTCGACAAGGACATATAACAAGCTAAAGCTGAAGAAGATTGGACCATGTAAGATTCTGAAGAAAATTTTGGACAACGCTTATGTGTTGGAGCTGCCGAATGACTTGAGCATTTCACCAACGTTCAATGTCTCATATATGTACAAGTTAGAAGAAGGTTCAAGTAGTGGAAGCACAGAAGTGTCAAAGATCGACTGGACGAAGCATATTCCAGATCGAAAGAGAGAATAAATCGCAGAAGTAGAAGAGGAACGTGAAGTGGGGCGTATGCGCGGTTCAGGAAAGAAGGAATACTTAGTACGATGGAAATATTATGAGTTGCAGGAGGCAACATGGATTTCCAACATAGAGTTCAGGAGACTAACGGATCAGTTGAGTACTTTTTCACCTGGGGAGTCTGATGCAGGAGCATCAAGGCCTAGGTAAATCAGTTGAAGTTAGTCGATAGGAGGAAAGCCGACCAGATGGAGTGACGACGACCACTGGTGCAGAAGAGAAGATTGGCTTGTCTAAGTCAATAAGTCGAGCAGGAGTAGTTGGGTATATGACCGACAGGTGCAGCGGAAGTCAAGAGTCAACATGTTGGGAGTCGACAGACGACAGAGTGTAGCGGAGGCGTCGATGGTTGACATGCATCGAACCATGACTCCAACAGGTTTGGGCATGAGCCAAGCAAGGAGGAAGGGCATACTGACGAAGCCTTGGGTTGTGAAAAGAAGCTGATAGAAAGTATGGCCGAAATTATGGATTACTGTATCCTGTTAGAAGTACGCATAGAAGTCAAGGAGAGTACTTGGCAACAGTTCAGGGTTGCTAAGGAAGTTAATGACAATTTTTTGACATCTTTCCCTTCCCAAATTCTGAGTTGGATGTCATGTTTGATAAAGAATTTAACATATATGTATTGACAGTTGGTGTATAGTTTTATATTCTTGTTCTTCTTTCAATTTAAGAACAATATTTGTTATTGTCAAATGTGTTTGAGGGAGGTTTTTTTGGTTGGTTTTACAAGCTAAAGCTTGGGCAAGCGAGAAAATATTTGAAGTAAACTAAGGAGCAAAGAAAGCTAGGATCAAACTCCATAAGCAAGGTGCATTACCTTCTAACTTTCAAACCCTTTGTATAGTTTTGCTTGATACTAGAGCCTAATTTGTTTACTATGAAACCCTAGATGTCTATCTCAACAAAACTAGTATGTTGGTGACCTCACCCCAGTCATAGGATTGTTTTCCACACAACAGAATTTGAAACTCCATAGGGAGAAGTGAGTCTATTTTTGGGTTCCTAAGTCAATTCTTCTAGTTTCTTTGGTTGTGTAGAGTCTATTTACAAGTTAGGATTGTTCTAATACTTTAGTAGACACTTTGATTCTTCACTTTTCTGAGTTTGACTTGCATTTTTTAAGATTTTTAGTACAAAAACACCCTAATGTTCATAACAATAACGTTTCTAGTTCAAAATTGCCCCTAAAGCTCTGCACAATAGCGTTTTACACCCTACTGTCCTTTGGTTTACAAGCATTTTGTCCTTTAGGGTGGTGTTTTCACTCTCTGTCCATTCTATGGATTTTTGAATTTCTTTGCTTGTCCTAGATATGGTTAGTACCCCTTAGAAGTGTGTTGTCTACTCAATAATTGATTTTGGCTTGTTTTTTTGTCTTTTGGAATGAGAAGTATTTTAAAAAAGAGCATTGGCTCTTAGTCCTTTTCACCGTTTGTTTGAAAATATTTAACGGTATCTGACTGTTAAGGTCCTATAGTGACCTCTCAGAAGTAGTTTACCTACCCTTTGTGATTATTCTTAGTTAGTCCTTTTGGTTTTCTTGCATGAAAAGTTTTGAAAAGAGTCTTTTTCGTTTCAAAATTTTTGCTGATTTTTGTCTTTGTACTTTTGGATTTCCTTTGAGGTGGAAGTTCAGGGATTTTTCTATTGTTTTTGTTCATGATTGCATTGGTTAGGTGCAAGAACTAGGCCTTCCTAAACCTCGAATCCTAGTAGGTATTTTTCTAGTTGGAGTCTAAAAGTCATCTTATGTACTTTTATCCACTTGGCATGCTTGTTTGATTGAAGAGTCTTGTGTTTGTGGCCGCTTCCACTTTGTTGGTAAAGGGATCAATGGGATTTTTGCATTGATTTTGTTGTGTTTTTGTTCTTAGTTTGGCCTTTTTTTCATTTGGAAAACAAAAAACTTGGTTCAGTTTCTGAGTTGGTGTTGGTTGAATACATTGCAAGTATATTTGGATGAATTGGAGTTTCATTTTATATTGAAAACAAAATTCTTCTGCATGTTTGTTTTGTTTGTAGATAAGGTTTTCATTTCAAGTTATGCATTTTGAAACAAAGATTTCAAAAAAGGTCTTGCAATTGGTTTAGTTATTAAGTGTGTATGTCAAATTGAGTTCTTTTGTTCATTTTAGGATTTGATTTGAACTTGTTTACCAAACAAAGTTGCATTTGCTTTTAAATTCTAAATTTTTGTATCTTTATCAAATTGAACTTGTATGTGCACTTTGCAAGGTATTTGTATGCTTATGTTGTAGACTTGAGTTTGCATTTAGGGTGTAAAATTTAAGTTTACTTTTGCATTGAATAGACCAAAAAAATTGCATTGTATATTTGAAAAGTTGCATTTCCATTCCAAATTACATCGTATCTCTAGAACTTACATGTACATTGAAAAGAAATTGGAAATGAAATTAGTTGCAATTGTTTTGCTTCTTTTGAAAAAAAATTGAAATTGTATTTTAAAACAAGCAACCAGTGATAAGGATAAACTAATAGGTTTTTCTTTCAGTAAGACACCCACCTAATAGTCTAGGCTAGGATTTTGGAGATAAGGAGTTGAGATTTTTCTCCAAAATCACATAAAACTGGGAAACTAGGAATCCACTAAAGAGAGTTAAATCCAGTAGTAACGTAAGATACTTGTTGGGAAAGCACCACTAAAACCGACATCAAGCAATAGGTAAAAAGATTTCAAGTAGACAGAATACCCTTGTTGCTTGACTGAGGGGGGTTATGCGTGCTTGGGAACTGATCAATCATGGAAATTCCTCGGGGTGACATCACTACTCTTTGAAATTTTTATGTCTAGGACTTGTTATACAAGGCCTACCTTCCCTTCCCATTCGTAGAAGCTCCATCCAACAACCATCCCACCCAACTATCAAGCGTGAAGTGGTGACCATAGTTGTTGTTCCTAGGTACCTCCTAGGTCACTGCAAGAGGATATCTCGTGGCACCTGAGACATACGTAGAATCTACCAGCCCAGATCCTTGTGAAGGGTATTTGTCGAAGGCAAGTGCTTGCACCCTTGGTGATTATTTTCAGGGAGTAGGGTAACTTTCTCTCAATCTTTGTTGGTTGGACTTGGGCCCTAATCATCATAGGCTGACCTTTGGAAGACCCCATATCTGGATCTTCATTGAATTGTGCTCGCCGACAAGTACTTTTTTAGTGTGAGATTTATTTGTTTGTTTGATATATTTTAGGGAATTTTTAGTGTTTGATGTTTGGTTTTTATTTTTTTAAGATTTTCTTCTTAGTGTGTTTTGCGAGCCACCATGGCTAATCAACCTTTGCGCAGGTCTCAAAGAATTCAAGGAAACTCTCTTGAACAAAGGGAAGTCCATGCACCTAGGCGTAGTTTGGATTATAACAATCCACCCCCCAGGGGGCAGAAGAGGAAAACCAGGAACATCAAACATAATGTCCAATAGAAGAAAAAACCCCTAGTTCTAGGTCAAGTGAGTTGAGAGTTCTTTTGGAGGAGGACATTTTAGGGATATTGAAGAGCAATTTCATAAATCTCCTAGAGTTAATTCTCCTCAACGTGAATATAATTTAGGCCCCATTCAAATCGAGTACCTCTTGGATCTGTATGGACTTTTGAACCTGTCACAAAGTCCTAGTTTTTTCCAAGTAGCTGGTATCAACATTCCTCATCCATTGTTTAGGTTGTTTAACATGGAAAATGTAGAACACGTGTTTAGTTCAGGGGAGGTAACTACTCCAGTTAGTACTACCCCTATAGGAGGAATTAATTTTAATACGACATTCGCAGTAGGATCAAGATGGTCCCCATCATCCTTGATTATACTTTCTAGTACTAGTTCATCAACTCAATTGAGTTCGATCCCTTTCTCTTTTGGATTTCCCTTTTCAGGGTTTCAACCTATACATGTTACTATTCCTCCTAGTTCAATTTTGATCACTACTTCAGGTAGTAGCCCGTCTATCTCTTTCCATAATTTCCCACTCTTTAGTGGACAAATGTCCATGTGTAACCCACCCTTCAATGGAGATGTTTCTAACTCCACCCTACCCTAGTTAAGATTACCTTTCCAATATTTTGGAGGTATGAGTTCCAATAACCCCTTTGGAGTAAATGTACCACAAGGTAAATCATTTACACTAGGGGGAACCACCACTGGATTTCCATGGGAGAAGAATGCTACTCAAGTAAATATTCCCTTTTATGGGATGGGAGGTTCCAATATGGTTAGCCCTGTTATGACAAGTATATTGCAAGGTATCCAATTGTTAGGAGGAATGGGAGGGGATTTTCGAACAACCTTTCCTTCATTTCAAAATAAATATGGTCATAAATTCGGACAACATAATCCACTTTTCACCAATCCTAGAAACTCATACATTCTGGAACAACCATATGCCAACACCAACTAATGGGAATCTAATGCTCCTGGAACCTGGAATACTATGGCTCAAAAAAAGTTGCCATTTCTGGCCACTTTGAATTTTCCTGATCTTTCAAAGTTAACTAATGATCCAATGTTACATGACCTGATATGGCCACCCCTACCCAATAATCTTCCTTTAGACATTCCTATGTTTGAAGGAAACCTAAGGAAGACCCAGATAACCATGTAATGAATTTTCATCTATGGTGTGCATCCAACTCTTTGATGGATGATTCTATTAGATTGCGTCTCTTCCAAAGGAATTTAACTGGGGTAGTGGAAAAATGGTACATTGAGTTACCACAAGCATCTTTTCAAACTTTTAATTCAGTTGCAATGGAATTTCTAAACCACTTTTAGCTACCAATCCATTATGAAATTGGAATAGATCTATTAACATCCTTTCGTCTGGATAAATCTACTCATACCTCTGACCACATCCATTAGTGGCAGATGAGGTGTAACTTGATCAAGGCTCATATTCTTGATGATTTTTTAACCGATTGGTTTATTAAATCATTGCAACCCTTTATTGCAAAAGATGTGGCTCTTTCTAGGGTTTGGACCGAAGAGTAAGCTATTACTAAAGCCCCATAATTAGATTTGGTTTATTCAAATCCAAGATGATGTATGAAATTTTTCCTACTGCTCCTAGAGAATAATTTGACCCAACAAAGTATAACCCTACACCCCATGGTGATGGTGTGATTGTTGTAGTTGAGAACAATCCAGGTAGCCCGGGTAATAACTTTTCTAATCAAAATTCGCCAACAACTAGTTGGAATAACACACAGAACCTTAAATCCAACCCTCCTTCTGATGTTCTATTAGTACAAAACTATAAAGGAAACCAACATCCTGTAAGGAAGAAGAATAAGAACAATAAAAATGGTAATAAGGCGAATACCAATGCAAATAATAATAAAAACAACACTAATACTGGTGGAGCAAATAATGAAAAAGGTAAAACAAAATTCCCTTGCTTATAATATAAGGAAGATCACTTAACATATAAATTCCCTAAAATGGAAATGGCTCAGAGACTGTTAGCACAATAGGAGGGCATAGGCTAACCTACTGTGTTGACTAATCCATTTCCTCAACAACAACAACAGATGGTTATTGATGCCCACCAACACCCTGCATCCTCCTATGGGGGAAACTAGTGTGCCTCCTCTCAAGGGGGCAATTCAGGATCAGGTTAAGTTTTCATTTGTGAACGTGATGTTCATCTCTATATTAGGAATAAGAATTATGAATCTATTTCATCTATGTGAAGAACCTACAACAATTAATTGATGAAATACACGATATATCAGATCACATAATATTTTTATTGATCGCAGGCCACTTCGAGAGGGAAACCTCCTTTGAGAAATCTCAATACAAAATAACTTCACGGTGCCTTCATTGGCCTCAACACCAACTTATATACTAAGTCTAGGCTCCAATACTATGGGTCAATAACATGGGCCAATACAAACTATGGATCAACAAATACTACGGGGCAACTTACAAAGCATATGTGTCCAACAACAATAATACAAACTATGGATCAACAAATGCTACGGGACGACTTATAAAACATATGTGTCCAACAACAAAATACTAACAAATTAAAGAGAAGGGTTGACATGGGTTCCTAACATCCCCCCCCCTAGAAAAAACTTTGTCCTAAAAGCTTTAGATGTGGAAATTATTGTTGAATCTGAAGGAGTGGTTTCCATGTAGCATCCTTTGGCCCTGCATTCTGTGCCACTGAATTAAGAACTCTATGATAGAGAGAGAGAGAGAGAGAAGCTGATGAGTGTGCCTATTGAGGACAATCTACAGCTCCGAAAGGATGGATCCTTCATTATCTAGTTCTGGTAAAATAGTTTGTCCTCTGATGTTGGTGCTAAGAACTTTATTCAGACAAGAGACGTGAAATACTAGATGAATGCGGGAAGAAGGAGGAAGTTCCAATTTATAAGCAACGGATCCAATCTTCTGAAGAATCCTATATAGAAAATAGAACTTTGGAGCAAGCTTATGATGCCCTCTGATTTTCAGGGAGGATTGCTTGTAAGGCTGGAGATGAATAAAAATCATATCACTTTCTTGAAAAGTGTGCTCATAACGGTGTTGGTCGGCTTGTTGCTTCATGCGATTTCTTTCCATGTGAAGATTGTCCCGCAAAATGTGAAGAATATGATCACAAATTCGAAGGACCGTGTCAAATGCCTGAACTAGTGATCTGCTGGGGTGTATGGAAGAAGAACTGGCGATGCCTAACCATAGACTGCTTCATATGGAGTCATTTTAGATGCAATGTGGTAAGAGTATTGTACCACCATTCAGCGAGAGGGAGCCACTTTTCCCACTAATGTTGTTGTTCAGAGGTGAAGCAACAAAGATAAGTTTCCAAGCATTTATTGATAATTTCAGTCTGACCATCTGTTTGTGGTTGATACCCTGAACTCATATTCAGTTTGGTGCCAATGTGGCAAAATAGTTCTGTCCAAAAATGACTGGTGAAAGACGCATCATGAAACGAGACAATGGAAGAAGGGATTCCATGAAGACGAAAGATATGGTCCAGGAAAATTTGAGTGACTAAGGAGGATGTATAGGGATGGCTAAGAGCACAAAAATGACTATATTTGGAGAGAAAATCAACCACAACCAAAATCACTATATTCTCTCCAGCTTTAGGGATCCCTTCAACGAAATCCATAGAAATATCTGTCCAAATCCGTGTAGGTATGGGCAAGGGTTCGATCAATCTAGAAGGAGTGTCGTTTCACCCTTATTATGCTGGCAGGTATCACATTCAACCACCATCTGTTGAATTGTCCATTTCATTCCCTTCCAAAAGAAGTTATGACGTGTCCACTCATATGTTTTGAGGAACCTAGAGTGCCCTACCGATGGAGAATCATGGAGTTCATAGAAAACAGCCTGTTAAAGATATGTGGTCTAGGGAAGCACCAGATGAACCTTGTATCTCAGAGAAGCACCATCCCAAGATTAATGTGGTACATCAAAAGGGTTGTTGGCCAAGTGTTGGATGATTTGAGATAATGAAGAGTCATTGACATAGCCCTGTTGAATAGATTGCAACCAATTTGGAACATGCATAGAAATAGCTGAAAGAGAAACTTGGTCATCAAATGTGCGAGAAAGAACATCCGCCACAATATTGTCCTTACCCTTCTTGTAAGTGATCTCATAGTCATAACCCATGAGTTTGATAACCCATTTCTGTTGTGCTGGGGAGGATACATGTTGTTCCAAGAAATATTTCTGACTCTGGTGATCAGTCTTGATGCAAAAATGAGTCCCTAATAGGTATTGTCTCCACTTCTGTACTGCATGCAAAATAGCCATCATTTCCTTCTCATATGTAGAGGCAGCTAAATTCTTACCTAAAAGGTCTTTGCTAGTGAATGCAATGGGATGTTCATCTTGAAGGAGAACAGCACCAAGTCCATTGCCACAAGCATCACTCTCAATAGTGAAGGGCTTGGAAAAATCGGGCATAGTTAGAACAGGTGTAGTACACATATCTTTTTTCAGTTTGTCAAATGCACACTCAAAAGCATGTGTCCATGTGAAAGCATCCTTTTTCAATAGGGAAGTTAATGGAGCTGCAATATTCCCATAATCCTTGAAAAACTTGCGGTAGTATCCAGTCAACCCCAAAAAACCATGAAGGATCTTGAGTGTCTGAGGATGCGGCCAATTGTTCATGGCAATGATTTTGGCAGGATCCACGCGAAACCCTTGTGTTGAAATAATGTGCCCGATATACTCTACTTCCTTCTTTCCAAAAACACATTTAGACTATTTGGCATGGAGATGATGGTCAGAGAAAAATTGCATTACAAGATCCAAATGTTGGAGATGTTCAGCCCATGTTTTACTGTAGGTGAGGATATCATCAAAGAAGACCAAAACGAATTTCCGCAAGTAGGGCCGGAATATTTTATTCATCAATGCCTGGAATGTGGAAGGAGAATTAGTGAGGCCAAAGGGCATGACCAAAAAATCATAGTGGCCATCATGTGTGCGGAAAGCTGTTTTAGGGATATCATCATCATGAACCCGAATTTGATGATACCCAGAACGAAGATCCAACCATGAAGCTCATCAACAACAGGAATTGGAAACTTATCCTTGAATGTGATGTGATTAAGTGCTCGGAAGTCAATGCAGAGGTGCCATGACCCATCTTTTTTGTGGACAAGAAGAACTGGTGAAGAAAAGGAACTAGTGCTTGAGTGAATAATACCTTGCTTCAGTAAGTCCTGAACGAGCATTTCAATATATTTTTTTGGTGAAATGGGTAGCGATAGGGCCTAACGTTGGGAGGAACACTTCCAGAAAGGATATGAATACGATGGTCCTGTGGCCTTGAAGGTGGTAATCCCACTGGTTCAGCAAAGACACCTGTATATCAATCCATAATTTGTTGTAGATCCAAAGGATTAGTGGATATTGTTGATGATTGCATTTGAATGGAATGGATCTGAGCGATGACACTATGTGAATTCTTCTTAAGGAGTTTCTCCATGCGATGTGAACTGATGATGCTGAGATACCCTGGTTGTAATCTTTTTAATGTGTGGTTTTTTCCATTGGGTGAAAACTGCATCCAAAGTTCAGGAAAATCCCATAAGATGGGGCCAAGTGTGCGTAGTCATTGAGCACCCAAAACCACATCACATCTGCCTAAGGTCAAGGAAAACATGTCAGAGCGTAGGTTATAATCTCCCATAGAGAGATGCACATTGTGACACTTCCCTTTGCAAGGTAAGGTGCCCCCATTGGCAACCATGACTTCAAAGTTGGAGCAAGGATGGATAAAACAATCAGCCTGTTTGGCAATCCGAGGGTCTATGAAGTTATGAGTGCTACCAGAATCAATGAGTATTGTAAGAGGAAGCTTCTTGAAGTAACCCCTGACCTGCATTGTTTGGGGGGTGTTGACTCCAGCTAAAGCATGGAGATATATCTCTGGGTGGTCGTCCTGAGACGGAGGGTCAATAGGCAGCTCCTGAATGTCGTCCTAGTCATCTATTGTATCTGGAGCTTCTTCACCAATTTCAAAGGAAGGCAGAGAATCCACATCCAAGAGGTAGAGATTTTTCTCAACACATCTATGTCCCTGAATGAATTTCTCATCACAATTATAACAAATCCCTTTTTCTATGCGTGCCCGCATCTCTGTTTCAGAAAAATGCTTGATAGGAGTTGGTCGAGGAGCTGGCGGGATGGGAGGTCGTTGAGAACCCATGTTTCTGAAGGGAACAAAAGTGGGTTTGGAGCGTTGTTGGGCTGCAATCTTGTCTTCTACCAACTTATCCAACCCCAGGGATTCCATCATTGTGTTGGGACATAAAATTTTGACCTCAGAGCGGATCGCATCCTTTAGAACACTAATAAAACAACTCCTGTAGAAGTCATTAGGAAATCCTTCAGTGTGGTTGGCTAGTTTCTCAAATTCGGTTTGATACTCTCTCACAGTGCCAATTTGGCGAAGTTTAGTGAGGGATCCTGTGAATTCATCAAAATCACTAGGACCAAATCGTTGCAAAAGGAGCTGGAAAAAATATGGCCATTTTGGCTCTTCATGAGCCTTGATGTACCAACGGTACCATTGAAGAGCTTCCTGTTCCAAATGAAAGGATGCAAGTGGAACTTTGTTGACATCAAAATTATTATGCAGACTGAAATATTGTTCTTCCCAATAGATCCATCTAGTCGGATCAGTACCATTGAAGCGAGGAAAAACAAGCTTCAGACCACGAAAATTGTTGGAAGAAGAGAACCCGTTGTCTGAAGAAGACTCTAACTTTCGTTTATTGTTCATGGTTGAATGTTGAAGATGGAGGCCGAGAAAGTTTTCATCCAGATCCTGGAGTTTGTTTTTGAGGGCTGCAAGTTCTTCCTCCATGGTTTTTTCTCCTGCGCGGGTGACAACCATAACCAGGAGGTTTTTTTTTATTGGGTAGAAAATAAAAAAGAGAAACTGTTTTAGTAACGGAAAATTTGGATTTGGGAAAAAATATGATGGCTAAATTGGGTTTGACTAGGTTTTGGACACTTTCGAATGGATGGGGAAGCATAAAAGGAGGATTTCAAAAGCGAGGTGAAAGAATGAGAAATTTTTGTAGAGAGGGACAAAGAAGCAGAAATAGGAAATGAACACTATGGTAAAATTTGAAGGCGATTGGGGGGAAATCGAAGAAGTTATGGCAAGCCCTAAAAATAGACAAATGTGGGATTTCTGGCTTTGGTAAGTAGAATTTGGGATAGGGTCCTTAGAAATGAAATACGCAGTATGGCATTTCAGGGGTTTTAGGGAAGTTTAAAGGGAAACAGAGCTAAAACAAGGGAGATATGGAAAAAAAAGGATCTGCAACGACGCGGAAGGGATCGGCAACAGATGTATCTGCATCGGCACGGAAGGGAGCATAAACAGATGGATATGAAACAGCACGGAAGGGAGCAGAAACAGATGGATCTGCAGCGGCGCGAAAGTGATCGGCAACAGTTTTGGACAGAGGAAATCTACGATTTATTAGCTGAAAATAGATATGGCCCCTAGGTATGCTCGTCTTCCTAACGGTTCAGGGGATTCACTCGGCCACCAATGTTGTCTGACAGCTTGCGTATTGGGGTAGTACCCCTCACTCCACGGCTTAGGTAAAACTGATAACCGCTTTGCCAGAAACGATAGCTCTTGGTTTACCTTACGGGTGGGAACTAGTCAATCAGGTAGGGGTTGTTTCCCTTTTCGTTATCAATTCCTCTCAATGGGCTAGCTACTTCGGGGTTCCTGTAGTACTCCTCACAATGATTTTTAGGGATTATGCCCGAGTACTTACCACAATTAAGCGGATAGGGATTATTCCCAGATCCAAACCTGCAACAGATGCGAAAAAAAAAAATTTGACAGAAATTTCACCCAACGAGCCCAAGAAAGTGCTCTGATACCATATGTGAAGAACCTGCAACAATTAATTGATGAATACATGATATATCAGATCACAGAATATTTTTATTGATCACGGGCCACTTCGATGGGGTAACCTCCTTTGAGCAAGCTCAATACAAAATAACTTCATGGTGCCTTCATTGGCCTCAACACAAACTTATATACTAAGTCTAGGTGTCAATACCATGGGTCAATACCATGGGCCAATACAAACAATGGATCAACAAATACTATGCGACGACTTACAAAGCATATGCATCCAACAACAATAATACAAACTATGGATCAACAAATACTACAAGACGACTTACAAAGCATATGCTTCCAACAACAATATACTAACAAAGTAAAGAGAAGGGTTGACATGGGTTCCTAACAATCTATAACCAAAGGTAAAGAAATACTTAATGCTGACAATGATAATTCTTTACACATAGGGAAGCCTACCAATGATATGCCTAGAATACCAAAGGATGTTCTAAAAAAAGACACGTATAATCCTAATGCATCTGTTAATCATAATTATAGTATAGTTGAATATTTGGCCCAGGCTCCATGTGCAATGTCTACACTTGAGGGTACTTCATATTTGTCCAACTCAGAGGAAGACCTTGCTTTTCGCTTTAGGAGCTCTAGATCCCATGGAAAATAAAGTGATTTCTTTTTATTTTGAGAATTGGAAGCCTCGTTTATCCCATCATGTTGATTTTCAGATCCAATTTGTATCCGGAAACACTAAGATTCATCGGATAGTTGTAGATGAGGGGGAATCCACATATGTCATGTCTTTATCATGTTGGAATGGTTTATGATCACCTGACGTGGTTTCTCTTGTCACTTTTTTGAAACCTTTCAATGACCACCTTTTCCAACCTCATAGAATTATCCCAAACTTACTTGTAGATGTAGGGGGGAAATAGTCAAAGTGGATGTGGAAGTGGTTGATACTCCGCTTGATTATAATTTATTGCTAGGAAGAACTTGGACTCAAGCTATGATGGCATTAGTCTCTTCAATATTTTGTGTCATCAAGTTTCCTCATGAGGGAAAGATTGTGACAATTGAACAAATAACCTTAAACAGTAATGAGTTCAACTAGGATCATGGATCCAATATTCCTTTAGTATCCCATTCCACGAGGGATTGTGAAAACATTGGTGTGGGGATGTATCCTTCATTAATGGGGAATTTTAATATTACCCCACCTAATTTGCATGTTAATGTATCTCTGGTACATGCAATTTCAACAGTTTCCACAAATTTCACATATAAGGGGTCTCAATTTAAGAGTTATTAAACGACCCTTGGAAGTTGTCAGCCTCTAAATATGGGTGTAATCAGATCAACCCGACCTTTATCCCTTATGTCCAATTGCTACTGAGAAGAAGACTGGCCTGTTCATGCTTACCTTCTTGAGACTTGGTCCCGACAGATGACCAGACGATCCATCCAATGGGGGCATTGGAGCCTTCTCTCCACCCCATTGATCCAAATGAATTTTTAGACATGTATTCTATCTAGGACGATGTACTTCCTTTTGGCGAAGTTTTCCTAGAGTCTATTATACAGGCTGCCATTCCTTTGGATATGGATGTTCTTTTTGAATATCATCTCCCTGGATTAGATTCAATTGCAATCAAATCCAGTCCAATTTTCCTTTCAAGCCTACATTTATTGCTTATAGATCCTCAGACATCGACAATTTTTAGTCTTTGGACTCTCCCATTGAGCAACAAGTTGGTGTTCCTGCTAAGTTTGATTATGGTTGTTTATTTTTCGATTCCTACGATGACGAGTCTGTTCCTGCATACTCTATTATTTCTTTCGGATTTGATCTTCCTCATAAGTAAGATATTGTTGTTTCTATGACCTCGAGCCTTGGTTTTTTAGACTCTTCACTGGTAAAATATGCCTTGCCAATAAATATTGTTGAATATTCTAAAGTTGAAAGTACTTCTACCAAAGTGACCGATATCAAATCTTTCTTTTTCGATTTTTTGGATATGATCTTGGTAATGTTGTTTCTTGGAGATAGGAATTTCAGTTGGATTCGTGGTTGCTTAGGGATAATTTTTTGTACATTGCGTGATCCACTCAAGTATATTTAGAAACTTGCATATAGGATTAGGCCTCCCCTCGAATGCTTTTGAACCTTTTTCCACCCAAATTTTCCATAGTTTCAAACCTGTTGGATATTGGTGCGTTAGCCATCTCTTTATGCATTGTGCAATAGTCTGATAACATATCTTAACTAACATGGGTCACCCTAGTCATCACCCTTTTTTCCATTTTGGTTCCCATCATACAAAGAAGAAGGAAGAGGAGGATTGGGTTGAATTAGAAAGAATACAACAAGAAGAGAAGGAAGCTCAACAAAAATCTACTATGGAAAAAGCTGCTAGGAAAAATGCAAGAGAGGAAGAAAATGTTACATCCAAAGAAACAACAACATCAAAAGTACTAGAGGAAGATAATTATTAGTTGGAAATAAAATGAAGGGAAGGACAAGAAGCTAAATACAGTGATGCAACTAAATTTAAAGGGGCTCAAGAAATTGCTTCTACAGAGGAGGTTGCTAACAAAATATGAAAAGAAGATGAGTAATCCAAGAAGTTAGAACAAACAAGAGAGAAAGACCAAATTCAATGTGAGACTCAAGTTCAAACTAAGGTGAATGGATCTAAAACACAAAATCATTTTGAAATCCCACAAAATGAAGTGTCTAATATTGATGTTTGGTTAGATAAACCGTGGAAGGTTTAGATATTACTGAATATATTACATGCATAAGTAAGGGATACAAATGAAAATGAGTGATTGATGAATAAATAATTACACCAACCATGTCAGAAAAATTAATAACAATGTGAGACATGCATATACCCCATCCTGTAGATGATGTTGTTGATATTGAGTTGTTGGCATACAACAAAAGAAAAATGAATATTGTTAAGAAAACTTAGAGAAAAATAAATCTTGATTTGGACAATACATTGGTTTGTACAACATAAGTAGATGTGTTGGATACAAAGAAAACCAAATTGGTAGCTTTGGTTGTAGCTAATTTGAGGATGGAACACACTACTTTGGACAAAGAGAGGGTTGAAGAGAGGGACTTATAATCATGATTAATAATCATAAATTAATTTTTTTGTAAGTAAGAGAGGAAACCTTATATTAATAGTAAACTGAGAAACAAAGTACAGTGTTCATAGCCATTACATGCTTCGGCCTAGCTCTTGGAGAGACCAAGATATAAAACAGAGTCTGTAAAATCAAGATGTCCATGACAACCTTACATAATTTATCCAAAATTTTGACTTGCTGACTAATAGTTTCATAATTAAGACCGAGATCGACGGGACTAGGGCCTTTACTATTGACTGTAGATTTGGAAAAAAGGCTAAAACTAGGATAATTCCGAAAAGACCTAAGAATCTTGTTGAAATTGAAGGTCGTAGCATACTGCTTATGTTGGTTTGTCATCGATGATGATGGGCATATCCTTCGTGCCACCAATGAATGAAGATCCACGAGTCTTCTACAGGTCCATGCACTGCTCCATGATGCCCATTTTTCCCTCCATAATGGAAAAAAGTCTACACAGATCCTTTAGGTCATCAAACTTACTTTGAATTATTGTCATGGCTTCATTGTGCTCCCCTAGGAGTTTGTGCATCAGCATTTTTGTGATCCATAGAATCACTACTAAACGCTCGTAGAGCATAATTCGGCCTTTGGTGCCCCCTACGTTCCAAATATAGTATTCCAAAGGGTGGAAAGGTGTTGGACCTTGAATAAGTGGGTTCATTCGAGGTAGACCCCTTGTGGCGGAACATCCCTCACCTTCATCTTGTTCCTCTTCGGCAGCATCAAACGACATGGCAGGAGGCCGCAAAATAAATTTTATCCTTAGCCTCTGTCTGAACCTCGTTAGGGACCTATTAAGGCGGCGATCATCTTCCTGTGACCCCTCTAGGAACCTCAATTCCTCCATCAACTGGTTTTTGTCTCCTCTTTGACTTTCTAGAATGTTTCCTAACAAGACCTTTTATGTCCAGTAGGTTATTAACGAGCGCTCATTGAGAGTCTAACATGCTTGCAAATTTCCTAGGTCCTCGATCTAGGTTTCCAACCTTTGATATTTATCTAACTTTTGAAAGGTAATCATTTCCTACCAAATATCAGCTTCCACTCGTTCAATTTTCATCTTGCAATCCAATGGTGTATGTCTCTTATAGAGGTTTGTCGCATGTACAGCGCAACGTTGGTTAGAGGTCGGCTTCTACATCTTTGTTTATCCATACTTAGCAGTTTTAGGTCTAGCCATGGCAAATTTCATTCTGCCTTATGCCTTGTGATTTCCCCTTACCTTCTCGCGGTGCTAAACCAGAAGAAATATGAAGGTTCCTCCACCACCTTCGATGATCATGACACCAAAGGTGGCCATTATTGGAAAGTATGGAGTCGCATGGAAGAGCTCCAAGTTCTTAATGCTACTGTACTCCCTACATCCTTACTTTTATCCACATAATCTACTGGCATACCATCGCACGAACTGGCTAGGATTAGGCCATATTTCCATTAACTGCTGTGATCCATGTCCATGTGCTCCACATGGCTTGAACCTTCAGTGTGTTCTTCCTGGTCCAGGTGGCGACTGATGATGATCTGTGTGGGACTGCTGCCATGACCCTCTACATTTTGACTTTGCTCGTTCCCACTGAGCTCCTTGTCCCTTTATTCCATCCCATATGGGCGCCAATCATCATAAATTATTAATTAAACAATTAATAAATTAATCAATGTGATATGTAATTAAATAATGTTAAATTAAAATGCATGTGACACATAAGTCATGTATTTGTGAAGCGTTGCTCAAGTATTATTAAAAGGGGGCCCTTCTTGTTATATCACATCATATTTTATTTACAAACATTTATATATCAATTGTAGTCTTGTTTGAGCATCGTGTCATTTTTTAACATTAGTATCAGAGCCAATTCAATTATATGTTTCCCTCGTCATTATAGTCACCCCTCTCGTGTTTTCATCTACTCCTATGTGTTTTATCTCCCTACATTTTATCCAATACTCTGCCTCCCTCTAGTCTACACCACCGTGTACTCATCCGGCCTTCTATTTCCTCCCAATTGATATATCTCCCCCCCATCCACCTATCTCCTCCCTGCTCCATCTTCCACCCCTCTTACATCGCTCCCCCCCTCTCTTCTTGACTTGCTCGCCCCCCTGCCCTGACTTACAATCAACCACCCCCCACCCTTGGCTCCCCTATCTTCTTCGCCCTTCGTCGACCCCACTCTCCTCCTTGATTCCCACCTCTTCCCTCAACTCTACAACCCTCGCCTTCATCCATTTCCTTTGTGCCACGCTTGTTGTTGCATCCATACGTCGTCATTGCTCTACCTCCAATACACTCCTTCACCACCACCACATGCTCCACCAATCATTGTTTCCTTCCCTCCTTGTGCCCGTGTTTACATGCCTCCTCCCCCGCAACTTCATCCTTACGCATCCTCCCCCGTGACTTCACAATTTCTCGAGGTGTAATGGATTTTTTTAATTGCTTTTATTTTTTTATTTTTGGTAACATAATGCTACATTACTTGACAACATCTCCCCCATACTGGGATGTAGAGTACCTTGCTCCTCTTGATGCAATAATAATAATAATTTATTTTAATAATTATTATTTTTTATTTTAATAATTATTATTTTTTATTTTAATAATTATTATTATAATTATATATATATATATATATATTATTTTTAATAATTATTATTATTATTATTATTATTATAATTATTATTATATTTTTCCTTTTTGCCGTTACCTATTTATTCCCTCCACGAAACCAACTTCATGCACCTCAAGCATGGCTAAAATTGTGCAAAAATATACTCCTCCACAAACCAGAATTATGACAGACCTAAAAATTCAATTCGAACAAATGGAAAAAGAATTCAACACTCTCAAAGACATCGTCAAAAAAAACCGTGAGGATCTAAGAGAAGAAATGAAGAATGATAATGATGCACTCAAACACACGCTCAAAGATGAAGTTGTCACGGAAATGAAGAACAATATGGACGCCATGAAACAAGAGCATAATAAAATATATGACATGCTCGTAAACCCTTTAAAAATCAAGGTTCTCAAAGTTTCAACAAACAACGTAATAGTTCAAGCATGTATACATCCTCATCTTGATCCTCCTCATCACCACTGCCTCCACCACCACCACATCCCTATAATTAATTAGGATGTGCCTAATATCATCCCTTTATGATATGCCCACCCAAGGCCAAAATAGAACTATCAAAATACAACATGAACAAAGATCAATGTGTGGCATGGTTTAACAAGGCCGAAGAATATTTCAGTATATATAACATTACAACAAATGAATAAAAAGTAAAATATGCTTCCATGCATATAGAAGATAACGCATACAACTGGTATATGTGGTGGAAAGGAGAAAATATCGCATCAGACTTAGAAGATGACAACACACCAAGGATATCACTTACAGCCATGACAAGCATCAGCCAACCACAAACTCTTAAATTGAAGGGGCAGCTAAAAAACTATAATTTCATAGTACTAATCAAAACATGAAGAGCCCACAACTTCCTAGAACATAAGAATCACAACGAAACTTAAGTCATTCGTATACCCAGTTCCAGACATGAAGGTGATGGTTGTAGATGGAAAAAAATTGAAAATGTGGGGAAGTGCCATAAAGTGAAACTCCAAATAAAAGACTTTATCTTGGAATCAGAACTCTACATCGTACCTTTGGGAGGAGTCACTACAAGGAAAAGGCCCTGTACCGAAGGTTTTTAGTGTTACAAGATTGGAAAAAATTGTCAAAAAAACCTCCGCTATGACCTCTGGCAATGGTAGCAGATGTTTTGCGAAGGTCATTACGGATGTATTTTATAACTAAAAAAAATCAGTGGCCATAGGTTTTGGCGGATGTTTTTTTCATCGGTGCGCTTAGTTGAAACTACGTTCACCAATGCATGTTTTAATAATAAGCACCAGTGTTGTACAATTAAAATAGCTTCACTGGTGCACTCAAATAGAACAAGCACCAGAAAGAATCAAATTTCAATGCCGCACTGGTGCTTGCATATAGAATACATGCACTGGTGAGATAATTTACATCATACACAACGTACATTTTTTAATATTTTTTAAATTTACCAGTGTTGTCCATTTATCAAAGTGCATCGATGCATTTCATCGTCAAACGCCCTAGTGCTTACAAACTATAAAAATGACCCGATGCATTACACCTCAAACACACCGTCACACTTAAACATAAAAAAATCCATTGGGCATAAGCTTTGATCGTTCTCGGATTGGATAAGCCATTGACATGCACCGATGCAATACAAAGAAGAAAACGCACTGGACAATCCGTCTGGCGCATGGAAATTCTTATTTTTAAAATTTAATGGTACGTTTGATTTACATAGGAGTGTCAGGCCTGTTGTTTACATAAACGCACCAGTTCTTATTGTTTGTATATACACACCAATGCGTAATGTTCATATAGGAGCACCGGTGCGACATATATGATTAAAATCACTGCATTTGATTCTTTGAACAATGGCTACTGACATTTCAGTCAAATATATATATATTAATTCCATTATTCATCTGAAATTGAAAGATTTGTTTATAGTACTATTCATTTAAATTTTAATTATTGCGTTTGTTTGGATTAATTTCTTATATCATATATGCAAGCATCTATTGTAATATTTAATCATCCATACATTTAATTACCAATGTACCATTTCACATGTAACATTGAAGAATGCAATAAAATAAAAAAAGTTTATTTTATTATATATCAATAAGAGTGTCTTTGTCATATAAAATATGACAACATAGAGACAACAATAATCAAAATGTCAACATATCGTGTAATTATTGTTACACTTATTGGTAACCCATTGTTTTTCAATTCGGACACTATGTCCAATACATTATTATACAAAATGTATAATTTTCACAGACAATTATTTCAAAATATACAACAAGCTACAACATCTTGCATTAACATCAAAATTAAATACGAATCACCATTCTTCGCTGGACTTATTATCGATGCTCGAGCCACTTGCATCAATTGGGTTATTTGGCCGAATGTTTTGTTGATTGGCTCAATTGTTTTCCTATTCTTCAGCTTCCATCTGCAAACATAAAAATAAAGTGTATTGAGTGTATCTACATTGTCAGTGGGAATAATGAAAAATAAATAGATAGTATGCATGAATGTAAATTGAAAAGCGACGTAGCGTAGAAATAATTGACTCATGAATGATACACATTCTCTCAAAACCAAATCTCCTTCCTTCTATCAACAAGTCTTTTGTTGGCTGCACTCCATACTTTGTTTCCTACAAGTTTTATGCCCCGTCACAAATCATAGATTTAATATAAAGGATTTATGGTGTTTTATTAATTATAAAATGAGAGAAGTAAAACAACATAGATACTTACAAAATCCACAATTATTTTTTGATACGCCAACAGATACTCACAACCCTTGCTTAACCCAATGTCAATCATCTCTTCTAATGGATCCTCTTTGTATGTTAACACTTGTTTCAAGACATCCAAGGATTTCCAGTGAAAACAAATATATATACAAATCACAACCACTATGAAATCTTAATTTCTTATAAGGAAATCACAAATTTTCACAAACTTTGATATCAACGCCTTTTTTCCTTGTCGTCCTATCTTGTATGCTGATTGGGTTCTATTTTGTTTTGTTTTCTGCAACAAAACAATTGAAATTTAATATTTAATGTTGAATTAATTAATGATATGTATAACATAATCCTAAAACTCAATGATTTCATACATTTGAAGCACGTTGTTGTTGAGATGGCTCCTCCTGCGATGCAATTATGTCCATTTCCTTGACCATATCCTTGTACGATTTTTTGGACATCCGTATTGGCACATTTCGCATATCACCTCGTTCATCCTTTGGGATTTTCATAATCTTCCTGAAAATGTAAAATGACATTAAACTATTTGTCTGTTGATATGAAAAATAAATATAGCGGAATTAAAATTATTGAATGGATGACACTTTGTAGTAGTTATAGATACATATTCTACATAAACATGTTTAGGAATATTACTTTTGAATGATTATTTTTCGTTGTTGTATGTTTTTTCTATTGCAAGTCTAACGGGTCTCATTGACCATTGCTATGGGAATGCCTCTTGTAGTTTACATATGACTTGATTCTTCGAATCATTTGATTGGTTTCTGTATTATAAGTGAAAAGTACGTTTGTACGTTCTTTCCACTATATCCCTCATAGTATTATAAAATTATTTGCCACTTATATTAACTTCCAACACCACTACAGATGAGCTAAGGACCAATTGATCATCATTTGCATCTTCCATAAAAAATATTTCTTATGATGACATTGACTTGTGTTGTTTTCAGTCCCTACATAACATTCAACATATGTGAATTACATTATTTGAAACATATTAGTGAATATTCTTAAGTACATTATTACTCAAATTTGAAGAAATAATTCATATTGACATATTTTTTATTTACCTGATTCATCCCTCTACACGTTTTCCATTGATGTTTTCGCTCTTCTAGACTTAGTTTGGTAAAAATATTATCAAGCTTCCTCATTTTTTGGATCTGCATGTCACACATTAACCAATACATATTATTTAACTTTACAAATAATTCAAACATATTAATTTAAATACAAAAATTAATTAAAAGCACTTGCCTTCTTCGTAATTACGGATGTGCCCCCATCGTGTTGACTAAAGTTGTTGTTCATTGAACTCATACCATGCATTTTCTATCAATAAACAACCTAGACCATTAAATACATAAGCTATCAATATATTATGCAAATAAATTACAGACCTTCAAAATTTGAAAAAAATAAATAAATCTGATATCGGTGCACTTAAATATGTGACACGCCCCGGTGCATTAGTAACAACAACACACCGGTGCATTAAAATAAAACAAACGCACCGCAAACAGAGAACCGAGAAACAAAAATTGACTTTTGTGTTTTTATAAAATAAAATATGGCGTTCAGCATGTCATATGCGGTGTGTTATGTTTCTGATAGCACCGGTGTGTTCCTCTATTACAAACGCACTGATATTGATGCATGCATTTTTTTATTGAAAAATAAAAAAACTCAACAGGGCCGACATGGTTATGAATTTGACCAAAAAAGTGACCCCATCTCACCATACGCTTTATATATATAATCACAAGCTCAACAAATCCAAAATCCCTAAAAGGTTAAATTGTAATTCGATATAACAATCGAGGGATTTAAACCCTAACGTAAAATTTTGCAGCCACATAAAATGAAAAGAATCAGTGAGAAAATAAGGGTTGCAACATTGAAGGTAAGTATGAAGTTTTTTTTTTAAAATCTAGTTAAACTCTAAATAAGATAATAAGATCAAAAGTAATATTTACATACTTGAAATTTCTATTATGCAAGGTTTTGTTTGATTCACCATACCTAACAAATTTTGACCCTCAAAACTCCTTCCAGTTGATCCAAACTCCTTCCATGTAAGTCTCTCTTCCAAAAGTCTCCCTTGAAATTTTCGGCAAAACAATGAATTAATGTTTAGGTTTTTTTCTTTTAAACACTATTTAGAATTACTTTTGAACTTAAAATTGCCACCCTTTTTTCAGTTTAGGAAAAAAATAGCTTGTGCGATTTTTTTTTTAATTTTCGTTTTCGGCATTTCGGTGCGCTTGTTTCCATGCTGCTTCGATGCATACATATGTACAACACACCGACCAAACAAAAATTTAAAAATTTTGTGCCGCGGTGCATGTATAATTCGGACGCTCCGATGCGCTTATGTGTAGGAAACGCGTCGGAATGAATAATGTTGTAAAAATGCATGTAGAAATATCTGCTACCAAATGTAGCAAATATTTTCCACTACGAGGGATTTTGCGGATGTTCTTTCACGGCGTGTTTATAGTTGTTGCGCACCGGTGTGTTTTATATATTTGAGCGCACTGGTGCGTGTATATATGAATAGACGCACCAAGTTAATTTGAAAATACTCTGGTTTTATGTGTCCACTTAAAATTATATATTCATCCCAAATGTTCTTTTAGCATTTAACCACACTAATTACAATATTTCATAGTATATATTTGTTGCTTAAACTAACCTTATTCTTATAAAATGGTTTCCAAACTATATTGGAAGTTAGATTGTGATATAGTTCTTGAAAATATTTTAGGATTGTAGAGAGGTATATTGATTGTTGATTTGGCTCAAATGTAGGGAGAAAGGTTTGTAGTATCAAATGGCCAATTCTTCAAATTCCATTTCATTCCATCTTGTTCAAAGTTCGATGAGTTCTCCCTTTCCATCCCGAGTAAATTCAGGTTTTATTTATATTTTGACTATTTATTTGAATTTATGTTACTTATCCATGTGAATTTGAATATCGATTTATTCTTTATTGCAGGATCCTGATTCAGGTTCAAGTTTGGATGCACAAGAAATTCCACCAGTTTCAAAATGTTGTAAGATCTTATCAGGAGCAAGATACCACAAACAGTTCATGGATGAAAATGAGCAGCCGCTTTACCATTCCAAATTGTAACATGCCATCTTCAAGACGCCATCTTGGTTCATCGACGATAATTTGTCGTGGTATGGAACTCTTTTATGACACCCCAGTAGTTTGTGGTTGTTCAAAATGTCAAGGGTTTAAGGAGAACCCTCGACGTGTCACACTTACCCATTACACCAATGATATATTACCCAAATTTGATGGTCTAATACCCCCTACTATAGTAAAAAATCCAATCTGTGATATAGAAAAGACATGTAGGAAAACTTCCCTATGCTCATTTTCGAAAAGGTTGGAAGCCAAAACAACTTTGTCTCATCGTAAATTGACGAACCCCTCTGCTTATGTTCAGTCAATTGAAAGTTCTATTGATCCAAAGTATGATATGAATGCCACCCAACCCATATCTATTAGAAGATCCAAAAAGTTGCATGAGTTGAGTGAAAAAATTTCCAAGTACACACCGAGGTCCATCCAACTGTTGGAGGGTAGTGATGATTTCTCCATTCCTATGAATTTGCAAAGTAAATATCAAACTTCTTACAATTGTGCTCTATATGGTGCTTGGTCCTCTTCTCTACTTGTGCCTGATGTTGGAACCGAATTCTCTTTTTGTGGTAATCATTTTATGGTTGCCGAGCCTAATATAGATGCTACAAATATTGGGTTGTTTATCCTTTCACATGTACTCATTTCCCCCAAACAATCAATAGCACTTATCCCATTTTGTGGTCCTATTTATTGTCGGTCTGATTACTTGAATATTGTTAAATACAATCACATCATTTCCATGTATAGTATGTGAGTGAATGGTTATGTTTCTGGAAAATGTAATAGGAAGAACATATTATATATAGATGGTCATCCACACACTCATGGGAACATTGCAGGGTTCATAAATAGTTCTAGATGCTCTTTATTTTCTCCAATTTTTTTAGTTGAGGAATACTTCAATGACCATGAGTTATTTCTGAAAAGGAAAGCGTCCAAATTTGTTATTTCTGAAAAGGAAAGCGTCTATGAACATGTAATACATAGTTTGTCTCTTGGTGACGAGTTGTTAATAAACTATAACTTTCGTAGACCACCAACTACTCTTCAAAGACGCCTTGCATTGGGATTACCTTTAGACATTCCCTTAGGGCATAAGACAAAAAAAAATTGATTAATTGTATTTGTTAATTTTAAATGGGTTTCATGTTAATATATTGCTCAGTTTGAAATTATGTTTTATAAATTGTTAATTTAATTTATAAATTCAATTTGAAAATGTGTTGCTCAATTTTAAATGTTTATATCAAATGTGGAATTGATGTTAATTTATCGCTCAATCTGAACTTTTGCTTTATAAATTGTTTGCAGCTTAACATTTTCTATTGGAAATGATTCTCGTTCTTCTGTAATAATTATTTTCTATAATGCTAGATCAAACCAATTGCATTATGCTTACTAACATTATCGATGTAATGTTCAATATTTTTGAAATCAGGATTTTGATGATGAGCGACCTGCCTACCATCTTCCATTGCACCCCAATACAATGTAAAATCTAAAGAAGGCTGAAAAAAGAGTGAAACTTAGAGAGGAAGCATAACAAGCATGTTGGATCAACCACCTATTCAATTTCCACTGCGTCCATCCTCACCAATTAGGAATGCCTACAGTAATAGTAGTTCTTCACATGTTGGCAATGGAGGCAACGAAGTAGAGGTTGGTATGGATGATTTATTACGACAATGAACTAGGGGATGATGCTCATATCACTGAAGCCTTCTTCGAAATCCTTAAATCGGTTTACTGTACAACTTGAAAGAAAAGTATGGCATGTTAGAGGCGTGTGTCTCAACAATATTTAGGTAACTGACCATCAACTACATTATGTTTTGAAGAATATTGTGACACAATCATCATTGAAAATGGTCGATTTTATGAATGTTAAATGACATTGTACATTTGTATTTCCCACTAACTGCAGGTTATTCAAATATGAGGTACTTCCAAATGATAATGTCTTTCCCAGCAGCTGCGAAGAGGAAAAGAAAATGTTGAAAATGTTGGGTGTAGATTACATATCATATCATGTGTGTCCCAATGATTGTATTCTATATAGAGGCGAATATGAAAACAAAGAGATATGTCCAAAATTTGGGCATGACAGGTACAAAGAATCGAAAAAGAAGGCTAAAGCACATGGTCCTCCTCATAAGATATTGAGGCACATGCATATAATCCCAAGGATTCAAAGGCTCTTTCGTTGCAAATAATTATCCATGTTGCAGAGATTGCATGCATCACACCAAAGTGAGGAAGGAGTTATGTGAATCCCAACAGATTCAATAGCCATGAAGCATATAGAGGATACATGGCCCGATAAATTCAAGGATGAAGTACGCAGCCTCCGATTGAGCATAGCCATTGATGGCGTCAACCCATATTCCCAACCAAACACTATCTATATTGTTTGGCATGTAGTAGTGATCAATAAAAATATCCCCCCATGGTTTTCTGTGAAGAATGAACATCTTATGTTGGCTCTTGTAGTTCTTGGTAGAATACAAGTGAAGAGTATGCATGTTTACCTACAACCATTGATTGATGAATTCAATGAATTATGGGAAGGGATATAGGTATATGATGTATCAAGACCCATCCCATCAGAGAGGATTTTTACGTTGTATGGAATATGTGCGTACACCACACATGATTATCTAGGGTTAGTATTTTTCTCAGGTAAATATGTTGTTTGATTTGTTTATATTCAAGCACTAATTTTTGGCATATTTAATTTCGTGCAACTGTCTTGATCTTCAACATGAACGTACTCTCTTTACTATAACATCGTGGGTCTTGTAACAAAAGGTTCTTATGGATGTAAATGTTGTGGACCTTATATGAAGGATAGGTGGTCCAAAGACCTACGAAAGACAATGTACGACTTCTCTAAGGTATTCCTCCCATAAAACCACTCTTATAGAAGGGCAAGATGTGCTTTCAATGGTAAACGAGAGAGAACCCAAAGGCCTAAAATAATGACACTAGCTTACTGGATTAGGGAATATGACAGAGAGAAGGAGAAGGTATACGCAGATATTTTCTATTCAAATGTGCAACCTATGATCGATGATCCTGAATTATTCAACACCTATGTTGAGAAAATTCCCAGAGGGATGAAAAGGAAATCGATATTTTATGAGCTCCCATATTGGGATAATCTTAAGATTTCCCACTTACTAGATCCCATGCATATATTTAAAAATGTTTCATGTTCTTTGTGGAGTCACATATCATCCAAAAAAAGAGACAAGTTGGATGCCAGGAAAGAACTTATTGTTTCAAATACTAAAAAGAAACATTGGCCAAGACAAGAAAATAGAGGAGAGGTTGGCCCCTCTTTTTCATTTAAAAAAGGCGATGTCCCATGGATTTGAAGAAAGATGATCTTAACTTAGCAAAGGAGTTATATTGGGTGTAAAGGTGCCTTCTTTTTATATGTCAACTCTACAATGTTGCTTCACTACAAACAAAGAGTTGTTGGGTTTCAAATCACATGACCATCTCAACCTACTACGGGTACGTATAATGTCAAAAAATTGTTTTTCCTTTTTATTTATATCTTTTACCACACAAGTTAAAATGCAATTAACTTTTTGTGTTTACTTTGTAGTGTCATTATCGGTTGTCCGTGCATGGGTGTGTGAACCACGAATTTCTCGATGACCTGCAGTGTGCCATATCTAAACTATCTGCATTTGTATGATGGATCACATCAAAGGATATTTACATCCCTAGAATTCCACGGTGTCATCAAGAGATAGATGAGAATGTTTATATGTTTTAGAAGGAACTGTTGTCGAGTTTCATGGACTTGTAGGTTCATATTCTAATTCACCTAGTCGATGAGGTTGAGTTAGTCGGGGTGGTCTCATGTCACTAGAGGTTCTTGGAGAGGTTCATGAAAAAAGTGAAGGGATTTGTTCGACAAAGGGAAAAACCCAAGGATTCTATGGCAAAGGGGTACATAGTATATGATTCGTTCTATTATTCTAGTGAGTACATCAAGTAAATTGACCACACACCAGGCGCAGTGATTTGGGATGATGAACATGATGAGGACGAAAGGGAAGGGGAGGTACTGGAAACGAACAGAAAAAGGCGCATGATAAAGAGTAAGTCACTTATCTTTCGATCTTCAAATTTCCACATAGTAACTATTCACTACAAAATTCAAAATCTATATTTGATCCCATACGTACTGAATGTGGTTTTGTTTCCATGAATATAATAGAAAATTCATAAATTGATGCAATCAATAAATTCATTGTTTACAATGTGGAGGCAACACAGCCGTGGATCTCATTGTATGAAGAGAAGAGGAGGAAATGGGACATTGCCAAAAAAGAATTCAAGAGGTTGCATGGTAGAAGCATGCCTTTTCCAAATCATTTAAAATAAAATATGCCAATGATATGTCCCAACAATTGGGTTGTAGACCAAGTCAGAAAGAAATATAGTGCATCTAGTCGTTACCCTCTTGAAGAGGAGGTTGCGCTAAACATTGGGATTGGGTGCAACAACTTGGTGATAAAATATTTATGTGCATTTCTAACTTTATAATACAACTTTGAATTATTACATCTAAGTTTAATATATTAATGGTTCGGTTATTAGACATGTGAAACCATCATTTGTTAACTTTTATTACAGGTGCATTCGTTCCCATCTATGCGGGCTTTTGGACATCATCTTCGCACTGATGATGCTAATGATAGGCGTGTTACACGAGATTGTGGAATGGAAGTCGAGCTCAACCAATCTAGTCGTGCTAGCCACCAAGATCAAAACTTGATGGGAAGGATGTTGGGTTATGTCGAAAAGATACAAGAGATAATTCAAGTGGACTTCTCATATTTCCAATGTGTTATTTTTAGGTGCAGATGGTGGGGCACAGTCGACAGAAATAATGTCACGGAAGATCATGGTAGTGGGTTGATATGTATCAAATCTAGAAATATGTGGGATGAAAGTAAGGAGCCTTATGTTTTCCCAAAACACTACAACCAAGTTTTCTTTCACCCGGATGTGTTGGATAGAGATTGGTGGTTCATATTAATATACGACCCTACATCTAAACATGTTTTTGAGAACAACAGTGCTATCATGCCAACCGAGGAAGATAATGAGGGCAATGGAAACGGGGAGTGATATGTACATGTTTTATGTCATCATTTACAGATTGAGAAACAATTTTGTTACTATTATCTTTGACTATCTAATTATACTGTTTATTTGTCATGTTATGACGGTGGAAATGGAAAGTTGATTACTGGATGCGGTGTTTAAACAATTTCAGTTGGTTAACAACCAATATGATGCGAAATATGGTTTATGTCTATGAAGTAATTTATGATTGTATGGAATTATTATGTGCCATTGTCCAAATTACTTATATTATGTTTTGTGTATACATATAAATACACCATGAAAACAACTTACATGATTCAATTTTATTTTTGTGAACGTAAAGGCTAACATATTCTTCCTAACTTGAAGGTGGTCTCAAATTTCTATATTAATATTTCAATGCTTGTATTTTATGATGTTTTTGTTATAAACAATGTTAAGAATTATAATTGCATTAATTTATGAAATTTATGTTAGAATGTAATGTTTTTTTATTATATGATTCAATTAAATTGAATTTTTGTTATAATGTAATGTTTTTTTTATTGTATTTATAATGTTAACTCCAACATTAAAAAATGACACATTTGTAACCTTCATGGAGATTGAAAATTCAACAACTTTTTTACTAGTGTTGAGCTCTACAATGACTTAATTTGTGGCCTTGATAACAATGAATTTACAGCAAAATTTAAGGTGCTCTCTAATTTCTCCATCGATATTTGAATGTTTGTATTTCATGATGTTTTTGTTATAAATAATGCTAAGAATTATAATTGCATTAATTTATGACACTTTTGTTATAATGTTTGCAAATTTTTTTTGAATGGCAATAAGAGAGAAAAAATGGCTTTAACGATGACGGTGTAGGTATGGAATCTTCTTTAAGAGAAAACAAATGGCTTTAAGAGAGAATATTCTTATTTTCCCTTTGTAATAAAATAATTAAATATGTTATATTAATTAAGTTTGACTGAATTTCTTCATCTCTCTATTTCTAGGAGGTTAAAATCCATCTTAGAATTGGTTGAGACAATAAGGATTTAGATGAAGCAATTAACAAAAATGTATTTATGATTAATATTTATTCACCTCATTTTAGGGTTTGTAAATAGGTACGTAGTTTTGATTTGTAAATTAAAGCCATGGTTGTATATTTGACTAAAAATATTTCATATATGTATCAATATATAATCATTGATTTAGATTTTATTAATGTAAAATTATAATAACATAATCCTATGTTAATTTAATCTAATATGAATCTATACTATTTTAGAAATTAGAGATATATGATTGACAAACTCAAATATGAATATTTGATATCTTAAATCTTGAATAGTTTTGAAAATATTATTCAATACAAAAATATTTTAATGTTATTAAATAAAAAAATTAAAATAATAATATTAACAAAGTACTAAAACAATCCTTAAAAATAATAACATTTTTTTGTAAGATTCGAAGTTTTATATTAATAGCAGAAAGAGAATATACAAATACCTACAATAATACCCACGTTGTTCATCATGATCCTGATGCCCAAAAAGCAAAGAAGGAAAAAACTTAGACTAGTTTTAGAGATAAAGCTAGGGAAGTCGCTAAGTTCTAATCCCACATAGGCCGGTGGTTATGAACTTATTCATCGTCAAGGCTAAACTGATAAAGCAAAGGAAATTCAAAACATACCATGCCAAAATATACACACGGGGTTTAGGGACTGACTGTGACCTGGATGGGCATGTTCGGTTGATCACTTGAGCGCAGATTAGGTTCCTTCTTGGCCTCTGGGTTGGTATTCTCCCAAATTTCCACAAACTCGAGCAATTGTTCCATCTTGTTGTACCAAATGTGCCGATGTATGAAAAATATATACACAATAATAATTAGACAATTTCACTAAAAATTTTAATATTTAAAAGATATTTCATTTGCATTAAGTATAAAGAGAATAAAACGAAACTAGATTAACTTAAACATAACGATAGTATTACCTCTCTCGTCATGTGGCTCATCTGGTGTGAAGAAGAACTCAGGGAGCCCTCTCCATTCCAAGCCGTCATATGGATATGTAACCATGTCTAGTGCATGGTCCTCCTCACTTCCTAGCATCTCCATCACATCTGAGGCGATCCTATCTGGGAACTCAGGCTTCCCCCTCTTAGGAATCATCTTCCCCCACATGTGCATATGCTCCTCGGCCGTCGGCCTAGAAGGTAGGCGCTCAAAAGATGTCCTGGTGGTTGGAAACCTCTCAAAAAATAAAAAATAAATCTTTGAACCGAAAGGGAAGTTGGACCTCCCATTAATGACTGTGTGACATCTATCCAAAGCATAACAAAACTACCACAAAAAAAGGGCAGACCACCTAATGCATCTAGGTCTCTACTCTAAAGAGTCAACATAATACAGTAGAGGGAAACTATAGCGCTTCCCATCACTAGTGGAGTGTGCCAGTGTCATAAGAAAAAGAGAGAGGCACCTAACCTCCTCTCGACCAAAATTAGGGATCCTAAGCTGTCGACTGCTCACCTAAAAATCAGAGGGATGGAGGAATGCATCGCTGATATATCTCAGAGAGTAATCTAGCTAACTATCTACTATAGCACTAGCTGGGACATCATGGAACTAGGGTAAATCCTCCCCTCTCCTGGATAGCCCAATGATGAAATAAATATCCTCCTCAGTGGACTAGAACCACTGACTAGCACCAACACAAAATGCATGACTATGATGATCCCAACATTGGATGAACTGACACAATAATGAAGAGTTACCCTTAAGGGATGTATCCTCCTGGTAGAACTTCAGGAGGCCAACAGTATCAAGAGTTATCGAGTCTAAGCAGTAATGGGGAAAGGTTACAAATCCTTCTCCCTCTCCCTAGACTCCCATTGTTTAACCATGTTGTACTATCCAAACTGTGCATGCTCCTGTTGAGCAGCTTGTCGTCGCTCATGTCTCTATTTATCATATTTCATACAATTAAAATCCTATTTAATAACATCAATAATAAATTTTTCTGCAAAAAAATAAATTTCTACTATCGGTGCGCCTAAATAATCGATGTGCACCGCTTACGGTGGGTGCTTAACTTAACCAAAAACACCACGTACGATATTTAAGTTAACCAGCAGCACTGCTTATGGTGCTTAAGTTAACCAACTGCACCACCAATGGTGCGCTGAAATAAGACGAACACACTGGTACTATATTTTAA
The DNA here is from genome assembly GCA_027924585.1 of Larix kaempferi. Lineage (NCBI taxonomy): Eukaryota > Viridiplantae > Streptophyta > Pinopsida > Pinales > Pinaceae > Larix > Larix kaempferi. The sequence goes on along the minus strand of BSBM01000289.1, from coordinate 8,169,359 downwards.
TATATTTAAAATTTATTTATACAGTCTGCCAAAGATCTGACACACCGAAACATTTTATAAAATGTGGTGCACAGTGCGCCTAAATCATGTTAGCGCAATGGTGCGTCTGACTATGTAAACGCACCGACGTTTATTCCATTTAACGATTTTAAAAAACTCTATTCACGGTGAGCCCATGTCACGTCAGGGCACCGACGACCCATGCACTGACGTGACATGGGTGCACCGTCATTAGATTTTTATAAAATCATTAAATCTAATAAAATTCGGTGCATTTAGAAATTTACTTTCCAGTGCGTTTCATCCAAAAATGCACATTGTACATGGTGCGCTTGAATGATTGAAATGCACTGCAATTTATTAAATTTTAAAAATTTATATTAAAAAGGTGATAGTGCGCCTATGGCACATCAGAGCACCGATACTAGTGCAATGACGTGACCAAGGAGCACCATACAATTATGTATTTGGCACTCTGATTTATATTATTCAATTGTTGGTGTGTTTAGTTCAAGTAAACGCAACGTTAACTGTGTGTTGAATTAAACCAAACGCACCATCGTTTAAAAATTGTTAATGTGGAATTAGAATATATTCACAGTGCGCCTATGGCATGCCAGAGCACCAACACCGATGCAGTGACATTCCCTAGGCGCACCGTATAATTTAATTTTTGTTCATTTTTAAGGTATTTTTAATCAGTGTGTTTGATATATTTAAGTGCACTAGAAAACTAGTGCTCTCAAATATTGAATGCACCGATTACCATTCTTATGTTTTAAATATGTGTTCAAGTCGTTCGTCTCACACCGTCCGTGGTGCTGCCTGTAAAAATTTACAGGGTGCACCACTGCATGGTGAGAGATGAATGGCTCAAACACACTGCTCAATTTTTTTTATATTTTTACCAAATATAGTACAAATTTAAGCTCAATTCTAAAAAGTAATCCACTAAAAAATTCAATTATGAAGTAAGAATTAATTTACCTGCTAAACGGCCCAACGCGGAGGCATCCTGGCGGTGTATGGAAAATTTGAAATTTTTCCCACCGTCTGGCCAAATTCAAACTAGAAGCAACAACCAATAGGGGTGAAGAATTTTTCCATGTGGACCACGGATGTTAGGGAATCCAAGTGGGTGAAGTAAAGCACCAGTGCAGTTGGGCTCAAAACACATTGAGAAGGGTAAAAATGAGTTTTAACCCGCGGTTTGTTTTTTTATTAAACCCTTTTCTGGTGCGGCCGACAATAGAGTGCACCAGTGCGTATAGTAATCCGGATGCACCGAAGAGTAGGGTTTTTTTAATAAAAATTTAACGGGTTTTGTAATGAAATTTTTTTTTTTTTAATAACAAGCGGTGCATTTGTTTATTTGACATGCACCGGTTACTATGTTTCAAATTTTTACTAGATCTATAACTAAAATATGTTGATTTTTTCTCATAGGATCGGGAGCCCTTTTAGTTTTACCATGACTTTGAGAAGAATCCTCATGTATTTCTTTCTCATATATTTTTGGCCATTGCTTATAAGGATCCCATTTGTGGTTAAGTTGCATATCCATTTACATCTACTCCACTTGCGCTTATGAGCTTGATGACGGATTTCATGTTTTTAGCTCATTATCTAATCCCTCATCTCTTATCTCATTTTCACTCAGCCCTATAACATTTTTCCTTTGCAACTTGACACCTTTTACTCGGAGGAGACACACTCTGAGTGTCCTTATCTTACTCATGTTACTTGTAACATTATGCATAGGTTTGTTCCATGCACTTGAAATTAGTTTCATTGGTCCTTGACACTTGTTTCCTCCTAGGTTACGAGCATTATTCCATCCCTCCTTCAATCTCATTAAAAATAGAAGGAGGCCTCGAGTTAACTTTTCCGAGCTCATTAATTTTTCACAGTAAAAGGTCTATATGGAGTCTTCTTGAAGCTCTTTTCTAACTCCTTAAACATGAAAATATTTTCAAGCAAGCTTGTTTCTTTCACACTTGTTAAAATATTTGAAGAATCATCCATCCGGTGTAAATCTAACCCTTTTTCAGGTCAAGTGGACTACTTATGAAAAATTAATACTCTACTCAACCTTGGCTAGAATATTTCTCCGTTATATTGTTTTAGGATTTTTCAGACGTTGGGGACTAAATTTACGAAAATGATCAACCCTAGAGTCCTCCTTAAGTTTTTCAGACTCTTCAAAATTGAAAATACCGACGAGCATTTACAATATGGGCTCGATAAAAATCCATGTGATGGTATATATATTGTTCTTTAATTTTTTCAGACTCTTTAAAACTTGAAAATATTGGTGAGCAATAACTGATCCAGGCTTGAGAAAAATTCATGGATCGGTAATCTATTGAGCATTCTTCCCGCTTTTCCTCAAGCTCGTTAAGCAATGATGAGGGATTCAACTTCACTTTTTTCGATATCATTAAAAAATGAAGAAGGTACTTAAAAAGAGAAAAGGGAAGAAAAATATCTCAAATGTATCTTTATATAACGTGAGCACGTCAAATGTGTCCTTGAACAAAGCACCAATTTTGAGCCTCTCAACAAGTTGGGTTCTAGTTTTTGGCCTTAGGATAAAACCTAATCTTGAAGTTATTACTCCTTTGGTTGGTTACTCTTCCAATCATATGGAAAATCTGTCAATGTCTCCTACATTGAAAATTGATCTCATTGGTCTCTCTGTGTCTAATGCTTCCCAAGTCATCACTATGTCGTGCTTTTTGTTCAAGGATATATATATAACCTGTGTTGGCCATTCTGCAGTTTCCTTGACTTCATGTGTTAGTCATTCCTTGGTGTCAGTATGTTTTATCATTTACTCGGTGGTCCTTCTGCAAAGCTTTTTCCCAGTTCTGTTCCTAATCAAATCCATCATTGACCTCTCATAATGTTGGATGATGGGGGATACCTTAATGCCTCCCTTCTGATGTTTCTCTTCCCATTGAATTCAAATCAATTTTCTTTGGGAATGAGGTTTAGATTTTCGGTATTACCTTGGGGATTGCAATCATCAGTGGTAGGTTTCCTCGCTATTAGGTAGTGGGAATACATCAATGTATCCTACTTGATAGATTCTTTAGGTGTTCAACTCCAACAACATTTATTCACACCTGTTAGAATGTAATAGGTACCTTGGGTCCCATTATCATTATCGGTGGGCTCCCTCGCGTTTGTTAATGGTATACATCAATGATAGGTAATCAAACGGTTTCCTCCATGTTCGAATTCATCTCATATATTCACATGGTTTAGGATTCATACCTTTAGGAATTTTGTATTGGATACCTTGGGCCAACAGTAGCATCCTCGCATTTTTCAATTACCTGAGTTGTACAAGACTGTACCACACTTTATATCGGTACCATTGGGAGAAACATTACTTAACTCTTATATTGTTCTCCTGATGATTAATGAGACACAGATCCACTTTGTTCACTCATGGCCATGACCCATTGATACATTAGATGGATCCACTTTGTATTTTTTATGGCCATGATAGTTACGTTAGTTACATATATATGTTGGATATGCACTGTATCTTCTTGGCAATATTCTTGAGCATCGGATATATCTATTCCACGAATAAGATTGCTTGGTGCCTTTCTTTGTTTCAGGTACTTCATTGAGACTAGGATTTTTGGACTTTTTAATTTCTTCGACTCCTAATCCCAACCAATGATTGTTATAATGTATTTCGGCCATCATGTTCCCTTATAACCTCATACATTAGGGGGAATCTGTTATATCCTAAATCAACACTTCTATGCATGTGAAGACACTTCAAATGCTAATTGTTGCTCGCACAAAAGGACACTATGGATGTAAGAGCCTGAATTTGGTGTCTAATGGCATGGCCTTAATCATCCAGTGATTCCATAGAACTTATAATATTTGTATCTAGGTTTGGAGTCAAAAACACCCCTAATGATCTGTCAACCAACCTTTTAAACCCTACTTTCCTTCTCATTGCAAGCGTCTTTCAACTAAAACTTGAAAACACTTGTTTCCTTTGGTTGAAAGGGGTGTGAAATGCTTGTTTCCCTTGTATGACTAGAATTTTTATCCTTAAAATCCTAACAAATAATTATAATTCAAATTTGGGGCAGTTTAGGTGGTTTTGATAACTACCCCCTCAGTTACAATTGCTTCCTACTTGAGGATAACTATCTCCTCTTACTATATAAACAAGGTAGATGAGCCATGAGGGGGGGATTTTGGCCTAAGTATTGTTATGCTGGAGGAATGACCATTCCCTATCCATTTGTTATCCATGTTTTGAAACTGCTGCCCTAGTTAGTTTCAAACCCTTATAAATTGGAGTTTTGCTTGGGATCGTTGGAGGAGAGAAGCAGAAGACCCAGAGTCAAGGTTTCGTGAGCTGTTGAAGTAGAGGAGGCAATATTGTACTTGTTTATAATATTTCAATAGAGATTTGACATCTTTCCCTTCCCAAATTTTTAGTTGAATGTCATGTTTGATGAAGAATTTAACATTTATGTATTGAAAGTTTGTGTATAGATTTATATTCTTGTTCTTCTTTCAATTTATGAACAATCTTTGTTATTGTCAAATGTCTTTGAGGAAGGTTTTTTTGGTTGGTTTTATAGGCTAAATTTTGGGAAAGCAAGAAAATATTTGAAGCAGAATAAGGAGCAAATAAATCTAGGATCAAACTCCATAAGCAAGGTATGTCACCTTCTAACTTTCAAACCCTTTGTATGGTTTTGCTTGAATCTAGAGCCTAATTTGTTTACTTTCAAACCATATATGTCTATCTCAGCAAACCTAGTATATTGGTGGCCTCACCCTAGTCATAGGATTGTTTTTTTCACAACACCATGCCATTGAAGATCCCAACCATGAAAGGGAATTTATGAAGCCATGCCAAAAATTTGAGGCATTTGTAACAATTTCTTTGGCATTCTAATCCACTCCAACACATATTTTTTCTTTAGATATTTTTCCTTTAACACCTCACTCCATAGACTTTCCCTGAAAATACCTCTCCAAAGGCTTTTGATACTTAAGGCCATACTAAACCAAATAAGTTTATTTATACCCCATCCCCCCATACTTTTAGGGAGGGATATATTATCCCAACTAACCAAATGATTTTTTTCTCTATTGATATCCGTAGCCCATAAGAATTGCATCATTCTTTTCCTCAAAGAGTGAAGAATGGAAACACGAAATTTTACAAGAGAAATTCAGTAAACTCGAATGCTTTCCAGTATAGCTTTGACAATAGTCGACCTTCCACCTAAAGATAGCCATCTGAAGCACTAGAAACCAATTTTTTTCTCCACTTTCCTCACTGGCCAAATCCAATCCTCCTTTAAATAGTTATTTGGATTAATATAATAACCCAAATATTTAAACCTTGCCTCTAAAGGATCTGGTTTATAAGGAAAAAAGATCCTAATATGTTCCAAAAGATTTTATGCTATACCATTCTAAAGAAAAAGGGGTTTTTGTACACTAACCTCCATTCCAGAGGCATCATAGAAGAGCTTGGTGATCCTAGAAAATGTATCCCATTCTTCCAAGGTACAATTACCAAATAAAATACCGTTATCTACAAACAGTAGCTGAGATATATAATGAATTGAATAAAATTTTACTGCAATGAGTCTCTTCTCCCTCTTAGATTTCCCGATGAGCCTGCTTAATCCTTCCACAACTAAAAGAAAAACAAGGGGAGACAAAGGGAAACCTTTCCTAATCCCCCTTCAGATTTTGACAAAATATGTTGTAGAACCATTGACCAATACAACAAACCAAGTTGATGAAACATAAGCCATAACCTAGTCAGTTACTTCGATAGGAATACTTATCTGCATTAAGACCAACCTTTAAAAAACTCATTCTACTCTGTCATATTCTTTAACCAGATCCATTTTAAGGATTATGGCATCCAATTTCTTAGTTTTGATAGAATGTAAGCACTCATGATTTACCCTAATAGCATTGAGAATTTATATGTTTGATAGCGAACTGAATTGATCCTTTGACATGAATTTAGCCAGCTTAGGCTTGATCTTGTTTGATATAATTTTAATAATAATATTATACTCTATTGTATAAAGAGAAATGGGCCTAAAATCATTAAATATATAGGCTTGGCATTTTTAGGAATTAATGCTAAAAAAGTGGAACTCGGAGAACCTTATACAAACCCTTTCAATCTTGATTCCTCAACCACCTCTAGAAGATCATGGCCTACCAAAAAAGGCTAAGAAAAAATCAACTGTCCACCCATAAGGTCTGAGACTTTTTGATCTCGTAAATTTTTGCAACACCTCTTCAATTTCAGTCATTGAAACCTGTCTTCTTACCCATTGACCTTCTTCAACAAAGAAGAATCTGGGATGATTTTGAACAACCCGAAGCTTTGCAACAATATTATTTTGTCCAGTATCTTTTAAAATATTAACAAAGTGAGATATTGCACCATTCTTCAAATCTACCTGAGAATTAATCAAATTTCCTTGAGCATCCTTTAGGTCCCCAATAACATTTGTATTTCTTCTGTGATTTGCATAATTATGAAAAAATTGTGATGTTATCTCCCTGATCTACCCATATATCCCGACTCTTTAATCGCCATGATTCTTATTCAAACTTTAAGAAATTAGATTTCCTAGCTTCCAAACTGACTCGTAACTCCTTACCTTGCAAAGAAAAAACACCAAATCTATTTATAGAGAAAAGGTTGTCTATCTCTTCTTCCACCAGAAACAAGTCCTGGTTCATTTTCAATAAAACTAAATATTGTATGTCCTATCCAAGTTTAAATGAGTGATGCATGTAAAATTTAATCTAAAATTTCAAAAATCATTAATAATATAAATCACTAACATACACAATCCATTTGATAAATAAAACAACATAGACATCAACACGATATGAAAATGCATAATATATATGAATGATAATATCAAAATCAATATATATGTCAACTATGAATCTCAAGTCAAATATAAATGTCAAATATACATGTAAAATATACATGGCGACAATGAAATGTATACATGTAAACAACTACTATAAGCGAGGTTTGATGATAAAGGTAGAGGCACAAATACCTTTGTTACAAGAGCTATAGGTCTCAATACCGTCACTAGATAATAACGTAGAATGTATATTTTGAGGAGAATTTGGTATTCAGTTTGTTACTGGAGGAGGAGATAATGGTAAATATGCTAGAATAGATGGTGGTTGGTTCAATGTTGGAGGAGAATATGGTGGTCGGTTTGGTATTGGAGGAGGTTATGGTGGTTGGTTTGCTATTGGAGGAGAATATGGTGATCATAATACTATAGGATATGGTGGTTTATCTAGTGCTAGATGATTATATGGTGATTTGTCTTCTAGTGGAGGAGATAGTGGTCAATATACTATTAGATGAGTTGGTGGAGGATGATTTCAAAGGAGAAGGAAGAAACGCCCTCAATTCCTCAACTAAGTTTAGGGAAATGAAAACATGATGCACTGAAAATGCCATATCATCAATAAGACTCAACCGTATTGTTGCAAGCTTAGGATCCTACCCACTCCATGGTGAGACATCAATGCACATATCATATCCATCACTTGCTGAAGGAACCTATGATTTTACTTGTGAGGCATGCCAAATATTTACACTGGAGGCATATTCACCTTATAAGTTATATGTCTTGTCATCATGTTGTAGAGGCACATATTCAACATACTTCCCAAGATATACAAAATACTAAACAATAATAAGTATATAATTTAAACCAAATCTTACAATAAACTACATGTGAATTATACAAGACAAAAATATTCAACTAGATTAATCAAAATTTAATGCTAATATTACCTCTTGCAAATGGTGACTCGACAAGAGTTAATAGGATGTTCTGACATACTTTCTAGTCAACCCATATGTATGGTTAATGTACAATATCAAGGACCTGATCATCCTCACTAACTAGTAAATTTAGTCCCTTTGAATTGACATGTCTACATGACCACTCTAACTGACCTTTCTTGGGAAACGTCACCCCCACCTATGCATATGCACCTCTACCATCAACTCAGGAGGGAGGTGTTTGGATGTTGTTTGAGGCATTATAAACCTATAAAAAATAAAGTAAATAAATTGGAAGAAAATGGGAAGATAATTATCCCATCAAACACAACACAACAACGATCCAAAGAAAAATAAAACAATCACACAAAAAAGTAGACCACCTAATTAGTTTGGTTTTATAAACTAAACTATCTACAAAGTGCAGATGAGGGAAACTAATGAGCTAATCATTAGATGTATATTGTGTCATTTTTGTGACCATGAGTGACAAGCACCTAATCTTCTTTGCACTGAATGCATCTAAATGCAATTGGACTCAAGCAACTTGGAAGGTACTAGGGTTAATGATGGATGCACTAAAATATCTCTACACATATGCCAACTAGATATTTCTCGCAATGCTAGGTGGAAGACTTGGGAACTAGGGAAAATACTTCCCTCTACAATAAATTATCATAATAAAATAAATATCCTCCTTTGTGGGATAGTACCATAGATTAGAATTGACCCTAAATGCCTTCCTAGCATGATCTTCGTGACTGATCATCTGGGTTAACAAGCACGTGTTTCCCTTGAGGGATGTAGCGCCCTCATAAAACTTAAGGAGGCCAAAATCTATTAAATGTACATAATTCCATGTTGTAATAGGATTACAATATTACATTTGGAGACAAAATTTGATGTTTCAACAGACATTTAATGAAAAATCCAACTTTTAACATCGAATTTAAGTCAAACAAGTTAAAAAATCAAGGAAAGTCTTATGTTTTGTCTCGACAAATGTCACTTAAGAGACATTAGAATAGGAACATCACTTGAGTGACATTGGGGCCCAATAAGTGACATTCAAATTGTACATCCTTTAAACGCCCAATTTTTGACATTAAAAGTGTTTAGTTCATTTTCCCCCTTTTCTGCGACATTGAAAAGCTTATCAGACAAAAGAAAACAATACATATACATTTTTTAGAAGAATTAGGAGAAGGTGAAATTTGGTTATAGATAAAGCTATAAATTTATTTATTTTTAATTAAGAGGTTTAATATTTGGCATTTCTTCATTATGCGCCTTAGTCAATATTGGTTTTTTCTTGCAAGTATGTTTCTATTCTTTGAACTATTTCCTATTATTTTCAATATATTAGGGCCATTTTTTTTAATGTTTGTGCATCAATACATTGCCACATTAATCATACATAGCTTTCAGAACACTACCCCATGAACAATTTGGCATAAAGTTGAACTTTGTTAATACATTTTTTAATTTTTTTATTTGTGAAATTCTTTGAATTTATTCTTAGCGTACTAATGATTGGTTTGTGTATTTATTGAAATAGAAAAAAATATGTCAAGTAACCCTAACTAGGGTGCTAGTGTATCCAACTGAAATGCTTATATACAATTGTTTCTCGATTTTGTTTATGATGTCATTGTGGATCTTTCTCCTAATGAAAGCAATTCTTCAGCACATAATAGAAATGGTGCTAAAACATTTGATCAGAATCATCCCAATCTTCATGATATTGGTGATAAATGTTATTTCCCTTGTATGCAATGCAAAGGCATAAATAGAATGAGGGTCATTAAGTCAATATCTAGGAATCATTTCTTAGAGCACATGAACTTGGAAGGAAGGTGACAAGGAATATCACCCCTTAGTAAGATAGAAAAACATGTTTTTGACAATTTTCAATAGTTTTAATATTTTTCTATTTCGATACTAATTGTAATTTTTTTTTTAATTATTTCAAATACAAGACTGCCAATGCTTGTAATTTCATATTGGAGAGATGGTGAGGGTGATTGAATTGAAGTTGATACTATGGAAGAATATGACCCTAATATTATTGAGAATGAAGGGATAATAAGTTGATCCATGACATATTTGCTTCTATAGATGAGAATGCACCTGTGGATGAGGTATGTGAAGATATTTATGATGTAACTCTTATTGATAAGGCACAAAAAACCTTATATAAAGAATCAAAGACAAGTCTTATCTTTTCTCTTTTGATGCTCCTCAACTTGAAGGTAATGAACAATATTTCAAACACAAGAAGGACGCAAGTGTTAAGGTATGCAATATTTTTTTGTATATAATTATAATTGTTTTTTATTGTAATATATAGGCCCTTAATTTTGATTTTTCATTATATTAATTTATTTTTTCTTATAGATTGTTAGGTGATATTATTTTACCACTGTCAAATAATTTACTTCACACATACAAATAAATGTGAACCATTCTTAAAGATATATGAATGGAGTATAACACAATATGCATGTCCTAATGATCACATTATATATTATGGACAACATGCATAAAAAATTGAATGCCTTGGATGTGGAATTAGTAGATATCATATTGATTAGGTAACAAATAAGTTGCCCCACAAAATTCTTTTTCATATCCCCACAATTCCATGTTTCCAATGAATGTTCAGATGGAAAAAAATAACACAATGTATGGACTATCTTGCATGATAGAGAAGTGAATATGGTGTCATGTGAATGCCTAGAGATTGTTCTGTACTTAGAGACATCGAGGAAAGATGGCCAATTTTTATAGAAACTCATAATGTTAGACCTTGAATGACAAATAATTGTGTTAATCCATTTTGTAATGTCCCCTCCCATCCTACCAGCGTGATAGAGAGAACGTGATGCTAAAGCTGGGCATCTAGCCCCATGAATTTTTAAATAAGCATTCACATAATATAAAAAGACATATGGAAATGTATAATTATAAGAAAACACAACAGAAGTAATTTCAATTACACATCCATCATACATTCAAGATATTCATAAGATAAATAATTGCAAATTTAACACAAGAGAATACTTATCTTATATCAAAGTAGTCCCAAGCAACTGGCTATGCAACTGCAATGTTCCACCCAACCATAGGCCAGTTGTGATCATCAATATCTCAACACACTGCCACCCCTGAGCTAGGCATCATCTCTACAAGGAGTCAGGGAACAACAGACTCACACATAGCCCAAAGATACACCAAATCATCCAAGCCAATCTACAGTTGGGTTTATCATGCTATTAGACAATGGAAGGAAGAATTGCTAAGCTAGTGGGATCATCCATAGATATATGGGCACCCTCTGCAAGATCTATCTAGCTTGGTCCCCACAATACCTACACACCTGGCACAAGGAAGTATTCGCTTCACTAATACACAGTCCCACAGGCCATACCTTCCATTCTAGTGTTCTTCAAGGTGTGCATAGAAGAGCAACCAGCCCTTTTGATACTCTTGAGAGGTTACCTCCTCACTAGGTTTATCAAGCCAATTCTGGTCCACTTCCACTCCTAATTCTTGCTCATAATTTCCAACCAACACAGGGATGCACCCTACAACAAAACACAAGTGCTGAAAAACGTGGGCAACCAAAACGAACTGGTAGATGGGGAATAAACCCTGGGAGAGCAAATTCGTTTTCAAAAAACGTTTTTCTGCATTTCAAGGGCAAAAACGACCTCTATAAACCCCCAAAACGTGACTCCCTTTCTCCCAGCCACTGTATAACACAAAAACGAGCTCCCAACTATGGAAAAATGCAGGAAATTGGTAAAAAACGTGATGGGGAAAGCCCAGCTAGCGCATACTACGTGAGAGAGGAAAGACTATGGGTTCAGAATGGCTTTGGGCACCATTTCGTGGGTGTTTTCTTGCCCCAGAAGCAAAAGTACGTTTTTATAGGTTGATGGCTTGCCCATGCACGAAATTGGCTGCCATACCTCTTCATTCCCAAGGCATTAACTACCTCAACCAATTTCTAGAAGAATTAAATGATTGGGTGCATAACCCAAAATGGGTAGTTCGTGGTTTATGGGTTTTCTCATTGACACATGGATTAACACCATTGGCTCAAGGGTTTGAATAATTTCCCTCCCTATTCCTTGTAGAATCATGCCCCCATCTCTTTGTTGCATTGCATAGCCAGTTGTGGATTTTTCATTAAAATTTGTATTTACATGATGTCTTAATTTACATTGTGCCTATCTAGCACAAGAACCATAGGCATCTATTTTTTTTTAATTGCCGATACATAAAATGCTAAATCAATGGTGGGGCCTTGGCCTTGAGCCCCTCACCATGATTAAATAACAATATTTACATCATTTACGATTTAATGCAAAGGGGGTCAAAATGGGGACATTACACATTTGGACAGCTCATAACCAATTACATCATTTGGCCATTTTTTGTTATAAACAATAACTTTCATCCTTGGATATCATTAATAGGGAGCATGTCATGTTGGCATTAATTGTTCTAAGCCTTTATTTTTAAAATAATTAACAATATAAACCAATTATTATTATTTTTCTTTTTTGCACATACAAGGACTTAATTTTTTCCCCATGTGGTTCACGGCACTGGATATAAATCCTCGCTATGTCCACATATACCTCCTGGAAATATGCAAGGGAAAATGGGATCGACAACAAGAGCATATTATAGACCTATTTATGTGCTCAACATGTCACTGACAAGGAATTGAACCTGGGTGGGGAGAGTAACAATCATTCCTCCCAACCACCCAAGATACATCCAATGGACTCATACAAGGACTTATATATATATAAGAACCAAGTTAGATATATGGATATATATATTGAGCCTCTTATAGATGAAATTTTAAAATTATGGGCTAACATCGATATGTACAACATATCCAAGCCAATAGGTCAAAAACAATTTCAATTCCATGGAATACTTACATGGACAATTCATGATGTGTTAGGGCTCACACATTTTTGTGGTATGTAAATTTGTAATGTAACTATATATATATATATATTATAACTCAATTGTTTTTAATATTTTTGGCATTTTGTTAACATTATTCTATAACTTTTAAGGATTCAAACAAAGGATAAATATGCATGGAAGCATGTGGTACAAGTAGCTCATTTGTTTGACACAATCCATATTGGAAAGAATGTCACATAATGCTTATGGAAACTTACATATGGGAGGAATAACAAGGATAAAATTGCTAATGTTATTAGTGACATTGAGGAATCCAATGTAATGCAACATTTGACTCATTGCAATAGTGGTGTAAATCTGATCAATGTTTCATGATTATTAACAAATCAAGAGAGAGATGTTGTAAAAGAGGTTATACGAAATATCAAATTTCCCATTGGTTTTGATTCGAACATAAATAATATATTAAAAAATCAAGGTGATTTTAGTGGGGATAAAACTCACAATTGGCATACCTTTATTAAGGTTTGACATTTTACAATATTTATCATCTTATGATATGTGCATTATTTGTTAGTAATACATGTTCATTTATAATCAAAATTGAATGATAATGCTTCTTTCCTTGTTGTAGTATGTTCTACGTCGATCTATCCCAAATAAATTTGAAAATAACATAAAGCAAATTATATATATGATCTTGAAAAGTACATGAGATATGTAAAAATTTATAATTGAAATGTTAATTCTATAACTCGTTAGTATTTACATCACTTGCCTTATATATTTTAATGTTGACACCTAATTTATTTGCACTTGTAGGTGGTAGTCATCTAAAGAAATCCATAAAGAAGATATCAAGTATTGGAAGACAAAAATTCCCCATCTAATGTTTGAAATGCAAATGTATCTACCTAAAATATTTTTAAATGCACAAGAACACTACCTCATACACGCAGTCGAGGATATTAAAATATGTGGACCTATACACGCAATGCCAATGTGGTTGGTGGAAAGGAACTTGAATGCATTGAAGGATTTTTTTAGACAAAGATCATGTCCAGAGGGATTAATGGTAGAAGGCTATATGGTATGTCAATCCGCCATTTATTTTAGTGAGTATTTTCCCCAAGTAGTGGGTGATATCAATGTGTCTCTCCTTTCGGATGCCAATTCTACCAACAAATTTGAAGAGGAGGTGTTGTTTGGGAAAGGTAGCTAGAAAAAGTGAAAGGTAATAGATTTTATTGTATTTACTATCTTCGTACATATTTTTTGAAGCTTGGTTGGTTCACTAAATCTATTTTTTCCTTCATCTAACTAGTGGAGAGTGGGATGCAATCCATTTATACATTGCAAATAATCTTGACTAGATGAAGATATGGATAGAATGATGAAAATAATTTTACTAGATCTTATCATGGAGTGGGGTGGTATATTTTATCATAAGATATTATTGGATAATGATACAAATCTTACATAGAAGGAAATTGATCTAGCATATGGTACAAAACATAGAAATGTAAGCAATATTTTACTTTGATTTTAACATTTCAAATTCTTTTTTTTTTGTCCCTCAAATTATCTTCTACATATAGTTATGAATTCATGACAATGTATTTATAACATGCCAAGCATGTGGGTGGAACATCATAAAGCTATGTGGTGTAATGGTGGAAAATATCACACCAAATAGTTGGATGATAAGAAGAATACCTATGATAGTGGTATAATTGCAATTTTCCAAGTTACTAATATTTCCCGTAGGGGTGAAAGAAATCCAATCACATCTAATTTGAGATACTATAGATATTTGAAAAGATATATTGAATATAGAATTTAAATCCTTCAAAGTGGCTCTCTTTAAGGTAAGGTGGTAAATATTGTTGCTACAAGGTGATAAAAGGATTGTTATTGATCATCATAATTGATTTACCGTGATTGATACTACTAGGTATGAGTTGAATACAAATCCTTATGTACTTCCAACTCAATGTGAACATGTATTTTATTTAGAGGTACCAGGTAAAGCTGGTTGGTCATTTTTTGTTAGATTTGATCCAAGAGAAGGGGCTGTAAATTATATTTTGCTTGAACAAGATGTTTGTGAGCAAGGAAAAAAATGTGCAGGGGAGGAGGAATAACTATACTTGAAAAAAGAGGGGAATCAAGTTGACTAGACAATCATTTCCTCACATCTTATGATTCCTCTTGATGATGATGATTATATTGATGATTAATTAGTACTAAACAACCCAAATGTTATTATGGAGTATCCTTCCAATGATTCTAAAGGGTTGGATACAAATTCTTATATTGATGATTTGGAGATTGAATTGGATGAAGTTCAAGATCAAACTGAAATGTATATGTAATAGAACTTATTTAATAAAGTGATCAACTGATTCAAATTGAAAATCGTTATGATTCTTCTTCTTGATCTATTCTATGTGACTCGGATGGATAATTTACATTAAATAAATTGCTTGGATAGTTCACATTAGATAAAGAGTTAAAGTATCAGTATTTTTATCTTCATGACATTAATAAGATACACACAATTTCAAGATGTCAACCTAATCTACACACATAAGTCACCTAAGATACTAACCTAATCCATGAAATCCACTTTAAAAACTAACCTAAGCCATATGCCTAACCACCTGACCTAATGTACTTATGCACATGTACCTAAAGGACATTTTACATGGAGATAACATTGTCTTCATGAATTTATAAGGGGAATTTTATACTTATGCACACACCTAAGACATGAATTATATTTAGTTTTAATATGTTTTTTATAGATATCTCAATTTAAACTAGCATAAATCCATATTAACTCCAAATATGCCTAGTGTCGAGAGGGATCAAATCCCTTGAGATGTAAAAATTTCCTGTAATTTTGCACTCTAAAAAAGGTATTCACCTCAAGGGATTTGATCCATTTTGGTGCTTGGTAGATCTAGAGATAATATGGATCTTTGAAATACCATACTTTAGAATGTTTGCAATTGTGACCCCTTGGTATGCTCTTGAATTGTGATCATGCATTTATAGAACCTTATCAACCCCTAAATACAATCTCGTAGTTTACCCATCCTCCATTTGTCAATATTTCATGACCCCTCAACATGTTCACTTATTGTGTTTCTCTAAACACCCTTTGAGTAAATATTTTCGCTTTAAAATCCTTTGGGAGAGACTCTGGTCATGCTCCCCAATTCTAGTTGTTTGAGTGGGAAACTAAACATGCTCTTACATTCAATCCCTTTGAGATCTCTTTGAGTGGGATCGTAAACATTCTCCTTAGTTTCCTTTTGCACCCTCTTATATCCTCTCCAAACTCCTTCTCCCTTTGAAATAAACATGCTTTCATACACATACTCCCCAATTTCTTTTGAATGAGAAACACTTTCTATAATTTTCACTGTGAGACTTCATGGAAAAAATATGCTCCTCAAGTCCTTTTAAACTCCCTTTAAGGCATAGCCTATAAATTATCCCTATTAACCTCTTTGAAATAGACATGTTTTTTAAACAATTATTCTCCAATTCCCTTAAATATAGATAAATTTTTTGATGTTGTATGTACATTTGCATTACAAGGAACTTTCAATATGACATTATTTTTTGCATGATCAATTAGAACCTTTGAAACAATACCCTTTGAACTAGTGCTCCCTAAGTCCCTTTACCAAACACATTTGAACTAGACACGATTTCATATATTTTAACTAGACATGCTTTCATTAGTAAGATGGACATGCTCCGCAAGTCCCTTTGAACTAGACATGTTTTTGGAATGTGCTTCCCAAAACCCTTTGATCTGGACATATTTTTTGGCATGTGATTTCCAAACCCCTTCAAACTAGACATGTCTTTAAGCAAGTGAATCCCAAACCCCTTTGAACTGGACAGATCCAAAGTTCCTAAATCTCCCCCAATCCCCTTTGAAACATACATGCCTTCTATTGCATGATCCCCAAGTTCCTTGGATATAGACATGTTTTGTATTTTCAAGTCCCTTTCAACTAGATGGCATTTTTTCGATGTCATAAATCCCTTTGAACTAGACATGCTCTACAAGTCTCAAGATGCTCCTAAGTCTATTTCAAATAGATATTCCTTTTGACATCCCTACATGTTCCCCGAGTATTTTTTAACTCTACATAATTTTCAACATTGAAGTTTCCTTTTGCACCCTCTTATATCCTCTCCAAACTCCTTCTCCCTTTGAAATAAACATGCTTTCATACACATACTCCCCAATTTCTTTTGAATGAGACACACTTTCTATAATTTTCAGTGTGAGACTTCATGGCCAAAAGATGCTCCTCAAGTCCTTTTAAACTGCCTTTAAGACATAGCCTATAAATTATCCCTATGAACCTCTTTGAAATAGACATGTTTTTTAAACAATTATTCTCCAATTCCCTTAAATATAGATAAAAATTTTGATGTTGTATGTACATTTGCATTACAAAGAAATTTCAATATGACATTATTTTTGGCATCGTCAATTAGAACCTTTGAAACAATACCCTTTGAACTAGTGCTCCCTAAGTCCCTTTACCAAACACATTTGAACTAGACATGATTTGATATATTTTAACTAGACATGTTTCGCAAGTCCCTTTGAACTAGACATGTTTTTTGAATGTGCTTCCCAATACCCTTTTATCTAGACATATTTTTTGGCATGTGCTTTCCAAACCCCTTAAAAATAGACATGTTTTAAGCAGGTGAATCCCAAACCCCTTTGAACTGGACAGATCCAAAGTGCCTAAATATCCCCCAAGCCCCTTTGAAACAGACATGCTTTCTATTGCATGATCCCCAAGTTCCTTGGATATAGACATATTTTTGTATTTTCAAGTCTTTTTCAACTAGATGGCATTTTTTCGATGTCATAAGTCCCTTTGAACTAGACATGGTCTACAAGTCCCAAGATGATCCTAAGTCTATTTCAAATAGATATGCCTTTTAACATCCCTACATGTTCCCCAAGTATTTTTTAACTCTACATAATTTTCAACATTGTAAGTCCCTTTGCACTAAACATGCTCCCCTAGTGTCCAATTTGATGTGAGCATCCTCCCTCACATTGATACTAGCACCTTTCAATTGGACATGGTCCAGGCCAAATCCCTTGGTTGATGTGCATTTTCCTTATGGTTGGTATTACTAAATCCATTTAAATTATACATTTTACTCAAGTGATTAATTTGATGTGATAACATCATTTCTTACTCTTGTAAGTCCCCAAGTTGATGCAATAACATCCTTCCTCACTTTGGTAAGTATTAGCGTTGATGTGAGGAAATTATCCCTCACTTTGGGAGTTCTTGGGGTTGATGCAATATAATCCTCCCTCACTATGATACTAGAACCCTTTGGTAGCATTGGACCCTCAAGTTGTTATTTATGTGAGGTTACAAACAAATCCCCTCAGTTTGTACTATTCAAATCATTTTGGTGGAAGCCTTTGCAACAACACCATTTGAGTGGGACATACTTGAGAAATCCCCACACCTACTTTTGTCTCCCTAATATATGTAGATATGGACCATGTGAAAATATATTATGTATAAGCGCAATTTAATGAATATGTGTAACTTCATCATGGCATAGAGTCAAGGATAACAATAATCTCCATGTTATCTCAATGTTATTCTTGAAGACAATGTACCTAAGATGTGCATTAGCTGGCCTTGAGTTACAACAAGTACAAACTTTTAGATGGCCTTGACTAATTGTCTAAATAATTATTATGATTGAAGGCTAGAAGCTAGAGGAATAATGATTCCTATTTCTAATCCAAATTGCATTAGAATATGAAGAAAAAAATTAGAGATGAAAATATCAAAATTCCAAGGTTTAATTAGTTTTTTTAAAGAAATAAAAAAGGCCAAACATCAAAGAAGTGATGTTTCTTCGAAATAAAAAACCATATGCTTATTCAACATATAACAAATTTAAACCTAACATTGATACTATGATTTTTACATGAACCATCATTGCTTATTTGACGTTTGACCTTACAAAAACCACTAATTAAACCTTGGGAACAATATTATAAGTTTTAAATTTTAGAGATTGTTAACACCCAGCAATTGTTCACCTAGCTCATCCCCTTAGTCACATAACCCATCTATTCCTTTTTCCTACATATTTGGCCTCCAAAAACCCAAAATCCCTAAGTTGGTAATCAAATGGGCAAAAAATCATTATTTCCCTCCAAAAAAAATTAAATTCCTTCAAAAAAGGTCAAAATCCCCAAAAAATAAAAATAAAAAGGGGAAATAGTCAAAATAAAAGAAAAAGGAGGGAAACCATCAAATACCATTGGCCAATACTAGTGGCTTCCCAATACCACGGGACAATACACCACCACCTGAAACTACTATAAAAAGGTGGTGGATGCCTCCCATTTCATACATGCATTCACTCTTCCTACCATTACTCTGTCGGAATTACTATTGAACCCTAGCCTCCACATTTGAGCTTATGTTCCCATAATAGAATTGTGGCCACCATCTTGAGCATTTGGAGGAGATTCAGAGGCATTGGACACCTGGAGCACCACCATCTCTATGGTTGCAAGGGCCCCCAACATCTACTCACCATTTCGAGATAAAAACCCATTGTAAATTTGTTCCATATAATACAAAAGAAAGGGCATTCTTTGATTCGTAACCCTTTTTTACTGACTATCTCATGAAATGGATGCTTAATGCTTAGTTTAGTGTTATTTTTTACTACAGTAATTTCTCATGTTTTTACTTTCTGCTATTTTTATTTGCATGCACACACCCACATTCACGAATTGTTACTAAGTAGATCACAGCTCTTAGTAAGTTCATTTATGCACTAGCTAGTGTGAATAACCTACCTATAGTTTTGGCGAATCCAACCGGGTCGATTCCCATCGATCTATGGTTTGGTAAGAGCAGTAGCTACTTTTAATTTTTGCATTGTTATTTTTTGTTTTGTAGTGAAGTTTATTCTAGTTTATACAGCCATATCCCTCTTTAGGGTAGCTCTGGCATAGCTTTTCACCCAGTACTTGCAGGTTTGTCCCTTGCCAATGTAGTACTTTTTTAAATTTCTATTTTTAAGTCTCAGGTCGTGACTGTCGGTGCCATTTCCGCGATCCAGAGCATGAATTTTTCTTCACAAAGCATGTTTTGTCATTCCCATTCAGAGTGTGCCTTTCAGCCTCAAAAGTGCACCCTGAGTGCGCTTATTCATGCCCAAAGTGCGCCCCGAGCGCGCTTTCTTAGTCCAAAAGCGCACTCCAAGTGTGCTTCCAGTGCCCAAAATCGCACTCCAAGTTCGCTTCTCCAACCCAGAAGCGCGCTCCAAGTGCGCTTCTCTTTCCTAGAAGCGTGCTCTGCCTTCTAAGGCATTTTTCCAGCTCCTGGAGTGATTGTTTTGCAGTCTGCTGCACCCTGAACATGACTGTTACCCTAACAGACATGTCCAGCAATTGTTTTTCTCTCCTGCACTCACTTCGGCTGCATTTCCAACCTCACTTTTGCTTCCACCAATTGCGGTTGGTACTTTTTTGTTGATCGCTTGTTGTAGCCTTTGAGCTTTTCGAGTTTGCTTGCATCCACGTTTATTTCATGCATTGCTATTGCTTGCATTTACATTTCAGCAAGTTCATTAGTTGCACCATTTGCTTGCATGTTTCAGTGGTTAGTCCTTTTATTCGAAAAGAAAAAGAAACAGATTATTTCAGTTTCAGTTATTTATTTCGGCATTTACTTTCGGCGAATATTGGGTTTGCTTACACCACTTGTGCACCTACTCATTCCCCAAGTTCCAAGTGAGACTAAAATTGGTTAATCCAACACACATTTAACCCCACTTGAGGAACTAAAAAAAATTTGTTGCTAGGTAGGACATTGGGGTTAGGCATCCAAACAACACCCCCTCTGTCATGTACATTTGAGACATAGTTGTTGTCTTCTAGGGAGCCCAAATCCTCTTTGATTAGCACGGTTGACACCAATTTTTCGGGGGGGGTCTCCTTTTGGAGGGAAAGTGGCAAGATTGGTTCTGTAGGTCTAGGTGGAATTTTGCTCTCCACTCTTGTGACTGAAGGACACCAACTCATTGTTCTCGTCGTGCATGCTGGATACCATACCGAGTGTGCGTCGGCCAAAGAACTGAAGCTGGATACCTTTACAGACGTGCTTTGAGGTAGCTTAGTTTCCTATCTTTACTATGGCTCTTTTACCCGAGATCCTTCTCAATAGAGGGATATCCATTAGCCAGTTGGTTCTCCATTTCGTATTTCTTGACTGCGGATTTCATCACCCTACAGCGAATACGATTTGTGTGGGATTCCATATCATTTAGTTAGGCATTTGCATGCTACTATACCCCTCAGGTTAGTGAGTCTTTTTATTTTAGGATCATTGCCTATTGGTATTCTGACCATTTTATTGCCACTCCCCTTGTTTTAGTACACTGCTGTAGCAGGATTTTTTGAGCTTGTTGCTAGCCTGAGTGCCATTTTTGTTATGAGCTCTCCTTTTGCACGCATGCTTGCACTAGGATTTTTTAAAGTGGTTTTTATACCACATCCCCTTAGCACTTACACACTCGTCACCATTGATTCCCTAAGACACTCCCATCGTCTACAGGTGCAGTCCCCACAGTACGGTCCATTGGACCCCTCTTGTCACGCTCCCTTGAGATGCATATATTCGTTTCTGGAACTTCATAGCGATGATCCTTACTTCACATCTAACTCTTCTGATCCGGATACACCCACACATACTACCCCATCTAGCCCCATGTCTAACACCAATCCTAATATGTTTTATTGAGGGATTGTCAGCAGTGGAACCGCTAGTGGCCTCGTTTCTACCTCAGGTTCCATTCCCACCATGGCATCCACAGGACCCTCCATCATTTCTACTACAGGACCTACCCCCAACACTACGGTGCACCCAACTACCACATCCATACCTACCGGTACCAGATCTATTTCGACCACAATTCCTTCGGCTGTCGGTGGTACCCTTGGGGGTACCTCCCCTTCCTTCCAGATCCCTCTACTCTTTACTGGTGGTCCCTCGATTCTTTTTATGACTATCGCCAATGTACCTTCTTTCGACGGAGATGGCCCCACGATGGCCGCCATGGCTAGCATGCAGGTCAACCCGACCATGTCACATCCTCCTATAATTTTTTCATTGATGGCTAGTCTCAACCTCCCTGACCTGGATAGATTAACCAACGACCCAATCCGACATGATCCCATGTGGCCTCCCATGCCTACCAAGCTTCCTTCGAACATACCCAAGTTCGAGGGGAAGGGTGGTGAGGACCACCATAACCATATCATGTCCTTCCACTTATGGTGTTCCGACTGAATCAATTTTCTTACCCCTTTTACAATGTACATTCATTGGCGCTGCATCCAAGTGGTATATTGACCAGCCCCATGGGACGCATTCCACATTTACATTCCTCACTTCGAATTTCCTGCAGTTCCTCTAGCCACAAGTTTGTTATGACGCTGGTGTTGAGATTCTCCTGTCTTGCAGAGAGAATACAACCACCCATATCATGGACCATATCCATGAATGGCGTAGACGTCGTAGTTTATGTAATATTAAATTAGATGACTGCATCTTTTTAGATTGGTTCTTGAAATCTCTCATACTAGCCATCACCAAGGATGTGGCATCGAAACAACCCCAATCAGAAGAAGAGGCTATATTGAAATCCCAACAATTCGACCTTATTTACGCACAATCGAGCTACCTCTACACGATATTACCCGATTCCCTGCGCAGCGATTCTTCTCAGAAGGATGCACTGGGGGAATCCCATGCTGTAGATGGCATCATCTTCCACATTGCGTCCACTGGCCAACCCAACATCCATATGCCTCCATCACCAACCCCCATCTATAACCCTTCCCCTATCCCTGTGCAAACCTCCATGAGCTTTAGTCCCTTTCACATGCAACAATTCATTGGAGCAACAACTTCGTATGTTCCACTCACCCAAACCCCCCATACACACAGACCCAACTGTGCGACTCATTGTTACGGTCATACCCCGCAAGTGTATGTTTCCCCCGTTGCACCACCTTCTTATTACCATACGTTGGCCACTCCTGCTTCGGCCCCGCCTCAAGCTCCTCCTGATTACTATCCTCCGTTGGCTGCACCCGCACCCGCTCAACCCCAAACTCCTCCCATTCCTCGAGGGAAATTTATGCTCAACAAAACCATTCGTAGAACCAACTTTCCCAACGGAACCAATAAGGCCAACAGAATAGGAGACGTGGTCGTAACCGGGATAACAACCAACAACCCAGCGGGGGTGGACAACCTCCAAACCCCCCAGAAAATAATGGCGTCGCCTCACCTAATCAAAACCCTGATACTCAACCTCAACGAGGAAAGAACACCAACTTACATACGAACCATCCATGCTCTATCTGTCGAGTTTATAGTCATTACACACACAATTGTCCCCATTTGGAAAGAGCCCGACAACTCTAGAGTGGGGACACCCAACGTCAAGGGCATGCCGCACCTCCGGCACCGCCAAACCCACTGCAACTGACTGCATAACCTATGGTGTTACAGAACCCCTTACCCACTCAAGGGCTCATCACCACCCAACCTGTGGCACCCCCTCAAAGGACTGTTGCACTGCAACAACTTGTTACTTATGTTGCTCCTGCTAGTCAACCCACTGACTCACTGAGTTCACCAACTAATAATGATTTCCTCGTCCAATGTCATCCTTCAGACACGCCGTAATTAATATGGTTCGACTACCGAGACCATCTACAGATAAGGTGGACACCACCACCCCTATAGATCATTCACTACGACTACCCCCACCGCTGCCAGTAGGGACTCCTAAAGCCCCCAAATTTCCTTTGTGTCGCCTCACCAACAACCACAATGCTCATGCTACACCCAATTATAAATTGTGGATGACTTAGCCTAGTCCTCTGCTTCTATGCCAGCCTTAAAAATTTTAAAGAACTGTCCAGCACAACACCAAGCATCGTTGTCTACCCTAGGTGCGATCAATCCTTCTAACTCACGATTGATGACATTCAACTTAGACTAGTTTGAGCCTCGCATGTCATTTTCCCTTGCATTTCATATCTCAGTCTCGATCTTAAACCTGGTTATACATCGATGCATAGTCGATGAGGGAACCTCTACATGCGTCATGTCTACATTCGTGTGGCAGAAGATCGGATCCCCTCCTCTGCAACCATCCACAACCGCCCTCCGAGCTTATGATGGCCACGTAGCTCAGCCGCAAGGCCTTCTTGCTAATGTCCTCATGAAATTATCTAGAAAAACCATCCTAATTGACATCAAAGTTGTCAATGTGCAACTCGAATACAACCTTACATGTACGCGATGAAGCTTGTTGCCTCATTTGTTTTTCGGCTTATGATTTTCCCCCATGAGGAACGGGTCGTCAAAATATACCAACTAACTTACTATGACCCTGATGCACCTTCCATTCCAGAGAACGTCCTCCCCATGGTCTACCAACCTCTTCTTGGTGATTCTACGCCTTTGATTTCCACAGTGGGGCTGGATCTTTATTCTGATCCCCCCATGACCTCCACGTTTACCACATTACCGCATTACCCCTACCCCCACCTGCGCCAACCATTGCAGTATCGGACTTGTGCATCGTTTCACCTAGCAAGTCAGTCCCTAACCCGCATCCCACCGCTCAACCAGCGCTTTTACCACAACCTCAGCAACCACCCCAACCCCAACCGTCATTGGTACCCAGCCACGTGGGAGCCACCCCGATCCATACGATCCTCTTTGTTTTCCCACCATCAGGAGTGGTAAGCATTCCTATTATGGCCACGTTGAATCTCCTGGGACTAACTTTAGGGCTTCCCATCTGTTATTTACCTGCACAGAATCCCACTCCAACCCCACAAGTCGTGCTTCAACCGGTTCAAACCATCAACATTGCCAATCATCCACCTCCTGGTGTGTCGGCAACAAATTCATCCAACCCCGCTCCCCAGTATTCCAAGAAGGATGGGAGAAAAGCCCCGAAAACCAATGGTTCGGCAACTATGAAAAAATCCATGAACCCACCTCCTACAACACGAACACCTCTAGAGTGCGCTTCGTGTGACACCTCGGGTCACACTAGCCATAATTGTCTGTACTTTCCCGACCTTCGCACTCATATGAAGACCTTGGATAATAATCCGGGCATTCCAATCGTAGAACTTCCTACCCCTCCTCCACCACGGAACAAATCATTACGCACCAACCAGTCATGTGCACTTTGCGGCATCTACAGTCACGATTCCCACCATTTCCCTGACCTACCTGAGTATCGGTTGGTTCTACACGAGTTGCAACAACCATCGTTGGAGTCCTCGGTCACTGTTGTTGAGGAGATCCACCCCCCGGAATCCTCATACACCAAGGTAAACACCATTTATGTTATTTCAACCGTCAAAACTACAGTCACGTCATCAACTTCAACTGATCCCTTCGACCTATCTATTCGACCTTTTCTAATCGACGAGAAAGTCACATGTCTGCAGCATGGGGGCATGCATAAAAACTTGCCTACTCATCATCGTCGTCATTCCTGTCGATGATAATGGGGGAATCCAACCCATAAGGGGAATCCCCCATCATAATATGATCAATTGAGTGTTCCACCATGGCCAATGGCCTCCCAGTACACCTCATTTCCAGCAATTGGTCGATTCCATGTTGATCCCTCTCTAAGAGAGCATCCACACCACATTGACATCTCTAGGCTAGGTGACATAATAGATTACCTTAAACCTAGGATAGGGGGCATGCTCAATAATTTTTACCCTACCCCATCACATATATCTTGGCAGTTCAATGAGCCCATTTCTCAATCCAACACATATGTTTCCCATAACCACAAACCGCATGCCCATAGCATGGGGTAAAGACCTTAACCCTACTCACTTTTGCACATGCATTATATCAGCCATTTTCGAGATCACGTGTCACTTGTATATTTGATTTGATTTCCATAAACCTAGTCCGCCACCCCCGTGGGTCATCGTCTCTCCCCCTACCGTATCCTCAGCTCAGTGGGCTGCCCCTAATTTATGCCCCCCTTTTTTGGCCTCTTTTTCTCCCTTTGACCATTCTAGAGTCCTCCGACCTCCGTTTTTCGCGCAGATTGCACCGTCGGATTCAAAATTATGTGCCCATGATTATGCTTGAGATTATTTCTCTCTCTCACTCACATTTTTCCTAGTCTTCCTTTGAGTGACCCATGCCTCGATTTACATTCCATTAGGTACACCGACGTTTCCATACATATTTTCATGCTTTCTCTCTCACGACTTATTCATGAGCCCTCTATTTCCTCCATACTACAGTTATTGCATTATTTTTCTGCCATTCATCTACCCACAAGGAGGCCCCATCAGTGTTCCACCTCACCTTCCTTACTGGTCCACTCATACCTATCCCACGTTTTGAACACCTCCTCCTTGCTTACCTGTCATATCTGTCTGGTATACATTTATCCATTTTTCAGGCCGAGAATATTATTTACGAAAAAGGAACTTAGGGATTTTTTGTTAAGCTATTTTCTGATGCCTTAAAGAATGAAAAGATTGTCGAGCAATCCTGCTTCCTTTCATGCTCGTTAAAGTATCTGAAAGGGAATTTATCCAGTATAAGTTTAACCCTTTTCCAGACTAGATAGACTAATTACGAAAAATGAATACTCTAGTCACTTTGGATATAAGAGTTCTCCATTGCATACTTTTATGATTTTTTGGGCTTTGGGGACTAACACACGAAAAATAACCCCCTCGGAGTCTTCTTATTGGTTTCAGACTCTCTAAAATTGAAATCACCCATGAGCATACATAGTCCTGTGCTCGTACAAATCCACACGACGATATCATCTCGAGCACACTTCTACTCCTTCTTCGAGATTTTTAAACCATGAAGAAGGCCCAAATGGTGCCTCTCAGTGCCCTTTCAAATCACATATGGTCCCATATTATGGAAACATCCCTAGGATTATCACCTTTTTTCAGAGTATTCTGCAATGTGTCACCCTTGGAGTCTCCTAATATCGCCCATCAGTCCCCCCCCCCCATGAGTCTCCCTCATTTCAGTCACAGTCCTCGGCCCCCTTAGCTATGATCCCCTTCCCCTGAGGATAATTTCATATGTTGTTGGGTCAGCCCTGGCATCATACTCTGAACAAAGGAATTTTGAGTCCCATCAGTTTGCGACCCTTGTATCCCCCATAATGTCTCAGCCTCGTGTCCAATTCCATCACATCTTGGTTGTATCCCTCGTGCTCCTATAAAGGAAACATCATTTCCTTATTAGTTGCATATCTCCCTCTATTGACACCAGCACATCTATTCTAGAGGATATACCCAGAGGTCCCTGTACCTTGGACTCATCTCCATTAGTGGTGATTTCCTATGGACCATCTAAGTAGGAGTCCTTAGTGCCTCTTAGTGTCATTGTTTCTCATGTGCTCGACTCCAACTCCATTATCACATCGTTGATATTTGTACAGGGTATTGTTCCCTTCAGTTATTGGTCGAAGACCCCGGATTCCCCTTGAATCTCGCACATTGGTGAGTCTATTTGGAATCCCCCAGTTGTATGGTTTTATGGATATCCGGGATGCGTTGGCGACAATGTTTGGAATCCCTTCAGCTATATGCTTCCTAGATTATCCAGTTAAGATGCAGTCCATTGTACCTTTGAGATTATGACTCTTATTCGTTGAGTCCATCTAGTTGTTGGACCACTTCAAATCCAGTAGAGCATCAATTATTGTGATACTGCATTCAGGATGAATGCCATTGTTTCCATGTATCAGTTCTTCAGATCAGTCATGGATGGACCATGAATATGTCCCATATTTGTGTCCCCTCTGGACCATTATGATGTACACAGTACTTCTCTATGTATTGTTCAGGTCACCTTTGGTCCCAACCATTCTTTGTATATCTTCAGACATTGATATGAGCATGGGTATGCCCTCCTCGTCCATATATTTGAGATTATATGTACCTCATCCATTATTTAGGAGTTGTATTTGCAGTATTATCCCTTACAATTAGTATGAATCACTTGTTCCACTCTTGTTCCATAATATAATTGTGGCCACCATCTTGAGCATTCAGATGGGAGTCAGAGACATTGGCGACTCGGAGCACCACCATCTCTATGGCTGCAAGGGCCCCCAACATCTACTCACCATTTGAGATAAAAACCCATTGTAAACTTTTTCCATATAATACAAAAAGAAAGAGCATTCTTTGATTCGTAACCCTTGTTTATTGAATATCTCATGAAATGGATGCTTGATGCCTAGTTTAGTTTTTATTTTTTACTGCAGTAATTTCTCATGTTTTTACTTTCTACTATTTTTATTTGCATGCACACACCCACATTCACAAACTGTTATTAAGTAGCTCACAACTCTTAGTAAGTGCATTTCTACACTAGCTAGTGTGAATAACCTAGCTATAGAGATGATAGGAGTTATATGGTGTTTAGGCTTGTGGTTATAAGGGATATGAACTAGGTGGTAAAAGTTATATAGTTTAGGGAAAATATGTGATGAGTTATAAAGGTCAAGGATTTTATGGGTTAGTTGATATGGGGTTGTAGTGTTTTGGTGTTATTGGTGTTGAGGTTTAGAAGTAAAAAGAGTTATAGGGGTTTTGTTTTATTGGTTTTAATGTTTATGAGTTATAGGATTTAAATATTAGGGGTTAAGGGTTAGGCTAAGATATGAGGGATTAAGGTTTAAAGTGGCTATGGGGTTTAGACACTATGCATTGTAATGGTTAAGGGTTATGGTTAATAAGGTTTAGTTGATAACATTTATAGTTAATCCTGGCCACTTAAGCCCTAACCCCTTAACCCCTAATCCATTAACCCGATAACCCCTAAACCCCTTAATACATAAGTCATTAACCCCTAACCCCTAAACCAGTAATGATCCCGTAAGTTGTCTATCCTTGAGTTCTTAACCCCTAACCCATGAACCCTCTAACCCTAACCCCTTAATCCACTTTACAATAATTAGTGCTTATACAAGCTTAGAACTAGGGTTTTTATAATATAGTTTAGGGTTTAAGAGATATATTTTATAAGTTGTATTTCCTAAGGTTCATAAATATTAGTGATTATTTTAGTGGATATAGGGCATTAAGGTTTTAGGAGTATATGGAGGTTAATAAATAGATGTGATAGGAGTTATTAGGGGTACTATATGACATAATGGTTATGGGAATAGGGTAGAGGTTATAGGTATTGTGTGTTTTGAATTTTATGAATGTTAGGAGTAATAGGTTCTTAAGGATTGGGGATCACAATGAGGGCTGGTGGATAGTGTAGATATTACGGGATTTAAATATTATATATGATATGTAGTTTAATTGTAGGGATTATTTATCTCAAGGAATTTATGGTTTATTGGTGAGCCATCATAGGAGTTAAGGGATATAGGGATTAGGGGTTATAGGCTATATAATGTTAAGGTTTAAACTCATAATGACTTAGTGGTTATGAATTAAGGATTTAAGGCTTAGGGGTTATAATGGAAAGTGGTTGAGTTTTATATGGGTTAAGGTTATAGAGGTTACATTCAAAGGGTTATAAGAGTTAAGGTTTTAGTGTTAGAGGTTAAGGTTGATAATGATTTTTGAATAGTAGTTAATGTGGTTAGGTGTTATATGAGCTATATGGGTTAGGTTTAGAGTGGCTAGGGGTTGTTTATAAGGGTTATTGGCCACAAGGGATTAGAATAGTTAGTAGTTCAAGGTTAAACTAATTAGGGATACAAGGGTTACTTACCCTAATATCGATCTCCTCTAAATTTAAACTCATATAACCTTTAAACCATATGCAAGAGTTAGAGGAGAAAGCATGTAGAGCTATTATCCATATTTCCAAGTTGTGTAAACATGGTATCTTAATTATTTGTGGTCAACTTAACACAGTCATTAAGGTAGGAGATTTGAAAGGATGATGGTGACAATGAGGATGAACATGATGATTTTGGTGATGATGATGATGGTGTGATGATGATGTGATGATAATGATGAACATTACATGAGGATGTCATAAATGATGGTAATGATGATGATGATGATGATGATGATGATGATGATGATAATGATGATGATGATGATAACGACGATGACGACAAAGATGATGATGATGACAACGACGACGATGATGGTGATGATTGATGTGGACAAAGATGATGATGAAGATTACAATGACGACGATGGTGGTGCGATTTTATTATGATGATGACAATAATGATGAGGATAATGACATGGACGATGAGGATGATGGCATTATATTAGAATGATGATGATGAATATGATGATCATGATGATGGTGACAATGATGATGATCATGATCATGAACATGATGAAAACGACGATGACGATGACGATGACGATGACGATGATGATGATGATGACGACGATGACAATGATGATAATGATTTGATTATCTTATGATAATTTTGATGTTGAATAGGAAGGTGATGATGATGATGTAGATGACATAGATGATTAGGATGAAGATGATGATGATGACAATGAAAATGATGATGTCAATGGTGATGATGATGATGATGATTTCCCTAATCATTTTCCATAGTAACCATTAATGCCTAAATTATGTAACCATTAACCCTTGTAATATCTAACCTTAAACTCTTATATTCTAAAATATAATACATGTAATTATTACAATCCAAAACCATTACACTAACCCATGGAATTTTGATCCCATAACACTTTTAATTTGTAATGTTTAAATCATATAACTTATAACCCCAAAACCCTATACCTATAATTTCAAACCTATTACTTGTAACCACTATTACCATTATAACCTATAACCCTTAACCCATATATCCCCTAATATCTAAAACCCATGGCCATTAATCCTTATAATGAATATAATTTATTTCCCCAAACCCATATGATCCATAACCATTATAGGTTTTAGAACCACCAACCACTAAACCCTTAAACTATAACCCTAGTATTTGACGCTTATAACACCTAACATGTACATTAACTATAACTTTTAACCATTGTTAGTACTAATATGTATTCCATATTTCCCCTATTTCCTAACCTCCATAGTTTCTAACCTATAAACCCAAGACAACTAAACCATAACTCATTACCCATAAGCACTTAATCCCTATATATGCTAAACATTAATTCTTATAATCCTTAAACCCCTAAGTGGGAAATCGTACTCAAGGGTCGAGTTTCTACCCAACTAATGCAATGCTTGTAACTATACGATGCCCCTCGAAAAGGACTCAACTTAAATGAGAATGTAGAACAAAAAATATATATGTACTCAACACAAATCAACTCACTTTGCATAGTAAATCACATCAATAGGTTAGACATCCAACTAAACAACTATTGTGTGATAGAGAGGCCCTAGACTTACAACACCCCCATTCCCCTTAGGGTTTTGGCATGAAAGAACACCCACTAAATATCCTAATACCATAGTACTTCCAACTATGGGGATCCTCTACAAGGAATATATTATTTCACTCTAGCTCTTAATGTATTCAATTGTGTACCGAAGCCACTCTAGCTCTTAACACCTCCAACTATGGAATCCCAAGGGTCCAAAAATCAATTACCATCCTTAGAAAATAGGCATTAGTACCCGCAATAGTAAGGAATCCACTCTACCTCCTTGGCCCACTCAGACAATATTGAAACATTCATCACACTACTCCCATCATAATTATATTTTTCAAGGCAATAATCAACAACAACTAGAAAGGATCTAGTTCCCATGCACAAGGAAACTTATCCCTTTATGATCTTTCACAAGGTAATAGTTCATTCCCAAGAAATTCTATTTGCCTTCCCATTCCACCTTCTTGAATAGAATTGAGGCAAATTTTAGGCTTTGTAGAAAAAATGCAAGTGTCATAAAATGGGTATTAGGTAGAATAAATTCATCCCTCCTAGGTTTTTAACCCCAAAACAACCTAGGAAACATTTCAAGCCAATATTACCCTTCCTAGGATCTCAATGTTAATTTTTCTATAATTTCATTCAATATTATCTAGGATCACTGAGAGAATTACAAGCACAGCATAACAATCACAAGAGACAATGGACACAAAGCATTTCACTGGGGCAAACCAAGAAGGTGAAAAACCCCGCAACTTCCTTACAAATAGAATGAGCACCAATACAAAGATCACAAATATCAAACCCCAAAAGATAGATGTCTTTAGTAGCTACTCCTCCTCCACGTGTGCGCACTCCTCTCTCTCAACTATGCGAGTTGGATGAGTGAGTGAATGAATAGAATGAGAGAGTCACACTCTTTATTTATACAATGACTTGACCTGCCTTTAACCCTAACTGGGCCAACTTCCTAATGAATCCTAATAACCCATCCACATGACTCATACAGGGCCGACCCCACCAAGGTGGTCTAATAACCCATCAAATATAAGTTACGACACTTACACTATAACTTGCGACACTTGCAAATACAAATGACGACACTTCCAATCGGAGGAATAATATATCTTCGTTGGGGATACAATAAAGTATAAATGTAATACATACAATATACAAGTGAATATCTTCCGAAGTTACAAATACATCAACACTCCCTCTTAACTAGGAAGGTATTCTCTTGACACAGGTCATCAATACATATAGGCACAAGTCTTCAATTCTGGAGTTGGATCATCGTCACTAGATCACGAAGCATCATCATCACTGCTACTGTACTGGTCATCTCGATCACTGGTGCTATCTCTTAATTCTTCTTGTCATAGGAAGTTCTACAGAGCTAGCCCTTTTTCATGCTGGATGTAGGCCTAGCCTCCTGTAGGTCTTCATCATATCTGCGAGCGGCCTAACAGAGGTGGAATCTCAGGACTGATTATGTGCATTTGCAAAACCTGACAAGAACATCCTAGGATCCTTTATGTTCCTTAGCACGACCGAAAAGATATCCTAGGACTGATTACATGCAACATTCACAAAAACCTTTAAAGAGCATATCAGGATCCTTTATGTGCCTAGCATGAACAGAAAGATCTCTAAAGAGCATCCCAGGACTAATTACGAGCTTACTGCTCAACCTATCGGATCTCCAGGACTGATTACATGTGAAATTCATAAAACCTTAAAAGAGCATCTTGCGACCTACAAGATCTCTAAAGAGAATCCCAGGAATTTTACATGACTAGCACAACCTATCGGATCTCCAGGACTGATTACATGTGAACAGACAAAACCTTAAAAGAGCATCTTGCGACTCTTAAGATCTCTAAAGAGCGTCCCAAGACTTTTATGTGCCTAGAAAAACCTATCAGATCTCCAGGACTGATTACATTCCTACCTCACAAAAACTCGAAAGAGCATCCCAGGACTGATTACGAGCTTACTGCTCAACCTATCGGATATCCCAGGGATCTATTATATGCTACTGCACAACCTGCCACATATCCACAGCCTCTAAGTATCATCCTGATACTCATTATCAATCTGATCATCCTCGCATGGAGCATCATCCTGATGCTCATGATCATACTGATCATCATCATATAGTGCATCATCCCAATGCACATCATCATCACATGATCATCCTAATCATCATCATATATAGCATCATCCTGATGCATATCATCATCGCATAATCATCCTGATGCATATCATCATCGCATGATCATCCTGATCATCATCAACTAGAGCATCGTCCTAATGCTCATCACACAGCACTTGCATCCACAGCCATGGGAAGGATCCTCCTACCACCATGCTTGGAATGGCTCCTGCAAATGTGTCCCATCACTTCCTCCTCGAAGTATCTTCTATCTAAAGAACACCAAGCCTCTCTCTGAAGTACTCGAACTTCACTCTGGCTAGTTGTTTGGTCAACACATCTGCAATCTGCTCATCCATTGCAACATACAGGAGATTCACTGCTCCTCTCTGCACCATATCCCTGATATAGTGATACTTGATCTCGATGTGCTTTGACTTGTGATGGAACACCGGGTTCTTAGACAACTTCACACAACTATGGTTGTCACAGAAGATACAAGTAGCATCCAACTGGAGATCAAACAAATCAGACAGTAGCTTCCTTAGCCATACTACCTCGCAACTAGCCAAACAAACTACGACATACTCTGCTTTGGATGTACTCAGTGCTACGCAGGATTACTTCCTGCTAAACCGAGAGATCACACCTGATCCCATACTAAAGTAGCACCCCGAAGTGCTCTTCCTATTTGCAGCACTGTCTGCCCAATCTGAATCAACATAACCTTCTAGGTTGAACTTTTGATTCACATCATACTTGAGACCATAATCAATTGTACCCTTCAGGTACCTCAAAATATGCTTTACAGCAATCAGGTGAACATGTCTAGGATCCGTCAGGAATTGGCTCAAAGTGTTCAACACAAAGAAAATATTTGGTCTTGTGTTCATCAGGTACATCAAGGACCCAATCATCTGATGATACATCATGGAATCAACCAAATCAGATGAAGAATCACTCAATATCTTCAGGTTCGATGCCATAGGTGTGGCCATGGCCTTATAGTCTATCATCCCAAACCACTTTAGGATCTCTACTGCATACTGCCCTTATCCAAGGAAGATTCCATCTGCACTCTGCCACACCTCCATACTTAGAAATTAATGCATCATACCCAAGTCCTTCATCTCAAACTCGGCAAGATTCCTCTTCGTGTCGGCAATCAATCTATCCTCACCTGTCACAAACAGGTCATCCACATACAGTAGGAGTATCATTGGATTTCCTTCCTCAACCTTGTTGTAAAGGGTGGAATCCACTTTACTCTTGGTAAAGCCCAAACTGGACAGGAAGTTGTCTATCCTGTCGTACCATGTCCTGGGTGCCTGCTTTAAGACATACAAGGCTTTCTTCAATCTACACACATATGACTCCCTGACATGTGTCTCAAAACCGAGTGGCTACTCCACATACACTTCCTCTTTGACTACACCATTCAAGAAAGTTGTCTTAACATCCATCTGGTGTATCTTTCACTTCATTATTGTAGCCAGAGCAAGTACTATTATGATGGAAGTGTATCTGGCTACAGGTGAAAAAGTCTCTTCATAATCTATCCCTTCTTTCTGGGAGAAGCCATGAGCCACAAACCTTTCCTTGTATTTCTCTATGCTACCATCTACAGCATGCTTGATCTTGTAGATCCACTTGGAAGTCACAATAGACTTCCCTTCTGGCCTTGGGACCACATACCAAACATAATTCTTCATGATCTATCGGTATTCCTCGACCATGGCATCCTTCCATTCTTTCTTTTCTCTTGCTTCTTCATAACTGGAAGGTTCCTTGTTCATTATGTCACAGAGTAAGGTAACATAGTTGGTGTGTGACCTTGTCCTCTCCCTTTCTCTGTGTTCCTCTTCGGGAATACCATACCTTTCTGCATCTTGGATGAGCTCTCTAGGACATGTTGGTTTCCTCTTGTGAGAGTTCTTCTCATGGGGTGGATCTACAAGTTCTTGTGGATCTTTCCATTTCACGATCCTCTTCTGGAATTACTTCGTTCATGGTGGTGTCTTGTATTTTGGGTACCCTTGGTTATTCATTGTATTCAACAGGTGTCTTGATTGATTTGATCTATGATGAGTCTTCATCAAAAGTCACATCCCTGCTGATGTCAATCTTCTTGAACCCTAGAAAGTACATTCTGTATGTCTTCGAGCTTTCACTGTAACCCACAAATATACCCTTCTTTCCATAAGGATCTAGCTTTGTCCTCTTTTATTTTGGAATGTGTGTGTATACTAGACAGCCAAATATCCTGAGATGGCTAACTTATGGTTTCTTACCAGAGAAACTTCTTCTGGTGTCTTGTTGTCAAGTATCTTGTGAGGTGTTTTGTTTTTCACATATACAGCTATCCTTGTTGCTTATGCCCATAGGTGCATGGGTAGATCTTGGTCATGTAGCATTGCTCGTGCTACTTCCATGATTGTTCTATTCTTCCTTTCTGCAACCCCATTCTATTGCGGATTGTAAGGAGTGGTCAACTCCCTCTTAATACCTGAATCACTGCATAACTTCTTGAAGTCTCCTAAAGTGAACTCTCCACCATTGTCGGATCTAAAGGTCTGGATCTTCTTATCAGTTTGGTTTTCTATCAAGGCTTTGAATTCCTTGAAATTATCAAACACTTCATATTTATTCTTCAAGAAATAAACCCAATTCTTCCTAGAGAAATCATCAATGAAAGAAACATAATATACATACCCACTCAGAGAACTGGAAGACATCGGACCGCATACATCGGAGTGGATAATCTCCAAGATTCCTTTTTCCTTGCTTTCACTGCTTGGAAATGCCTTCTTTGTGTTATTTCCTTTTGCACATCCTTTGCAAACACCTTCATGTTTTGACTGGATTTCAGGAAGACCTTCTACTGCTTTGCTTGCAATTGGTAGTGCTCTATAGTGCACATGTGCAAGCCTTCTATGCCAAATTTCACTTGGCTCCATAGATTCATGTACCATGGCATGTTCAGGTTGTCCCTTCAATTTGTACAATCATCCCTCTTACTCTCCAATCACTACTGCATATTCATCTATGGTCTTACCTTTTGGCCACATAAGTGCTTGGCCATCCACAAATGCAACTCTTATCCCCTTTGCATCCAAATATGATATGGAGAGAAGATTCTTCTTAACTCCAGGTACAGATAGAACATATTTCATTTTTAAAGACTTCCCAGAGTCTAACTTATAGGAGGCTTCACCACTTCCTTTTATAGGGTATTGATAGTCATCCCCAAGTTTCACCTTGTGAGGTGACTCATGTTCAGATAGGTCCATAAGATATTCTTTAAATCCCGTCATATGTTTGGAAGCCCCACTATCAATAAGACAATCATTACACCCATGTGTAACAGTACCAGTGAGAGCAGAGATTAGAACATACTCTTCGTCACTTGAAGAGTCTTCACTTTCTACCTTAGTCTTCTTCCTAGGAGGTTCATCATCCTCAACATCATGAGCATGATATCTCTTCTTGTTGTTGAAGTCTTTTCTTCTCTTGGGACATTCTGAGGCAAAGTGTCCCTTCTCATTACATGTGAAGCATCTCAGATCTTTCTTCTCTCTTTGATGGTGGTGATAAGATTTCTTGTGATGAGGTTGCTCCCTATTGAACTTACTTCTCTTGGTGAGTGTTGTGAGAGCTTGATCTTCATTTCCCATCTTTTCTTCTCGGGCCACAATTCTAGCTTCTTCTTGTGAACATTCCTCCCACAGTCTACTGAAAGAGATCAATTTCTTTCTTGCACAGATACCTTGGATGAAGGAGTCCCGTGACCTAGGTAGGCCATTCAATTTGGTCATTACAATTTCTCCATTCTCCACTACTTCATACACAGCTTCAAGTTGTTCTTTGATTTGAGAGACCTTAGTAAAGTAGGATTAGATGATCTATCCATTATGGATCTTTACCCCTTTCAATTGGTTCCGTAGTGTCATCTTCCGATTTATATTCTTTCCTTCAAACAACTTGGTCAAGGAGTCAAATATCTCCTTAGGTTTATTTAGGGAAGACACATGGGGTATGAGATGGTCTTTGATAGAATCAGCAATTATTCTCTTGGACTTGACCAAGTTCTTCTTGTGTAAGGCCTTAGCCTCATCTCCCTCTAGAACTGGAACCTCTTCACTTATGTAGGTGTCCAATTCATTCTCTTCTAGGATTAACCCAATCCTATACTTCCATGCTCGGAATTTATTAGCCCCTTCAAGCTTATCCTCAAGCTTGGTGTGGTGATACATCTTAATGAGAAACTCAAATGGAAATAAAAGATTTAGGTCTTACCACTTGATTTGTTGAAACTGGATCTGGAGCTGGATTAGGGTTTGTTAGAGAAACCCTAAAAATTCAAACTTTGAATTTCAAACTTTTGATTGGATGGAAAGATGTG
The DNA here is from genome assembly GCA_027924585.1 of Larix kaempferi. Lineage (NCBI taxonomy): Eukaryota > Viridiplantae > Streptophyta > Pinopsida > Pinales > Pinaceae > Larix > Larix kaempferi. The sequence goes on along the minus strand of BSBM01000289.1, from coordinate 8,131,498 downwards.
CCTTGTTGAGTTGATCAAGTTGTTATACTTCAATTTTGAAATCTCCAAGATTTGACCCCTCAAAATTGACTTTGAAACTTTCGGATATGTAGTTTCTGGTTTTCTAGTCAAAATCCCGAACTAGGGTTTGATAGAGCCCGGGGTTCTACTCAACCAAAAAGTTTGATCTTGGTCTCTAAACTTCAATTTTTCTGAGGAGCATCCATCCGTGGTCTCAGATTCCAAAAATTCCAACTTTCTCCGAAACCCTAATTTCCCGCAGCAGTGACAGGCCAAAAACTGAAAATGCTCAGAATTGAATTTTGTCTCGACAGGAAGATGCCCCCTTGCTAGGAGAGTCAATCTAGCTTCCTGCCTTTGATGAACTGTGGAGAGAAACCCAAAAATTAAGAATCCCTAGCTTCCGCAGCTGCACAGTGTCTTCTTCTTAGTCCTGCTCTGATACCATGTTAATTTTTCGATAATTTCATTTAATATTATCTAGGATCACTAAGAGAATAACAAGCACAACATAACAACCACAAGAGACAAATGGACACAAAGAATTTCACTGGGGAAAACCAAGAAGGTGAAAAACCCCGCAACTTCCTCAGAGATAGGATGAGCACCAATACAAAGATCACAAAGATCAAACCCCAAAAATAGATGTCCTTAGAAGCTACTCCTCCTCCACTTGTGCGCACTCCTCTCTCTCAACTATGTGAGTTGGATGAGTGAGTGAATGAAAAGAATGAGAGAGTCACACTCTCTATTTATACAATGACTTGACTTTCCTTTAACCCTAACTGGGCCAACTTCCTAAGGAAGCCTAATAACCCATCCACATGACTCATACAGGGCCGACCCCACCAAGGTGGTCTAATAACCCATCAAATATAAGTTACGACACTTACACTGTAACTTGCAACACTTGCAAATACAAATGATCACACTTCCAATCGGAGGAATAATACATCTCCATTGGGGATACAATAAAGTACAAATGTAATACATACAATATACAATATACAAGTGAATATCTTCCGAAGTTACAAATATATCAACACTCAAGGAACTAGTTCTAGATTAGCCATTTTCATTGAAAAAGAGTCATTTTCTCTGGGTACAATTTCATCCACACAATTAACATTTTTGGGGGCTAATCCCAACCTCTAACCTAAGTCTTTGTGGATCCTATAAGTACTAATATTTCCAAAGCTTCTAAAAGGGGGACTTTCAAGTCTCCAAGGATGGTTAGGTTCAAAATATTTATCCCTAAGGAGCTAAGGAAGAATAAATCTCAAGTGAGCACAGGTTGCATATGTCTAGTGGTGGGTGATCAAAGGATTAAAGCAAAGTGATAATCATGAATAATAGAGGACCATTAGATCTGAGGAGATCTACAGTCGCAAGGAAATGCTTGATGATAAACTGCAAGACAGTTAGCATCAATGAATAACCAACTAATCAAGAGGAAATCCCGTCAGGTCACCGGTGGAGATGAACTGTGTGTTGTCAAAGATATCCCCTCCTAAAAGGGACTCGAGGGCATGTTGTTCATAAAACCACCAAGGAAACATGCTCAATTCATATTGATTGTGCCCCCAATGAAACATTTTGCAAAACTGCTTGCTCTATCAAGCGTTACCGATCAGGGAAACTAGAGTGGTTTTCTACCCAATGTGACATCGCATAAAGTGGAGTACACGCCAAAGTCACCAACCTATCATACTCGTCAACCTGCCTATTTTTCCACGTGTTCCAAAGGGGCCCACTATCATGTCATCCTTGTCATCAAAAGAGTCGAATAAAAGGCCACCATTTGTGATTTTCAAAGTGGTCTAAAGGTTAAATTGGTCTTTTACCTTTCCCAAAAATTCATTTTTTTATTCCTAAAGAACATTGCACCTTCTATCCTAAGCGTTCTAACCAGCTAACCGCGAATGAGCGACCCAATCCACCTCGGCAGCCAACATTGCAAATCCTCCATGAGTCATTATCTGGGTAATTTACACTTTCACTCCCACTAGTCATTTTTTGTTTATACCAATGTATAAAACAATAGAGTCTTGCCCTAAAAGTTTCCCTATTTTTACCCAGTAATCTTCAGCCTACCAAACTAGTAAAACCTTCAAACATGACAACCAAAACCAAACAAAATCTGCCCAAACCCATATTTTCCGATCATGAGCATGTATACGACCATCAAGCTAATATTTTCGACACCATTGTAACCAATTCTTATTTAAATTCCATCATTAGTGATGCCAAAGCCCTAGAAATGGATGACCACGATAGTTGCAACCTGTGGAACTCCAATTTGTCCAAGGAAGTATGCCTTAGAACTATATATTTTCCTGAATTTGTAACCTGGTGCTCTCAACACTACTCCCCTAGTAAAAGAACTATTTTATTTTCAAACATGTCAAAGACATTGTGTTGCATTATTCTAGACATTATGAAGCAAATGTTTTGCATCCCTAAGTCCCTAGACCTTCATCCATTCAATGAGAAATACCTCTCTATGGATTTCCAAAGCCTTTATCCTTTTGACGATCACAGGTTCCTTTCCAAGCATCTTGAACCTGGTATGGCTATCCCAACTATCACACCCCCATATAACACAACAGTGTTTTCTGAAACCTTTAGAAAATCCATTTCAATTATCTGCACTATTATAGGTCTACAGGATGATAACACTGTGGTGAAGTAATTACGGGAACATTACTCAATTTAACCACAGATCCTGGGCATGGCCCTCCTCAGTTTGACATGTGCAACTATTTAGCAAATGTTATCCATGAGCAGCTAGAAGAAGTACCACCAATTGAGTGATGTATATATCCATACTTTTTTTTCTATATGTTTCTATATCAAAACTATGAGAAATTCAAGAACACGGACCTCAAGATAACATATGAACATGGTGTACAAAATATAGTTTTTGAATGGACTAAAATAGTATTAAGGAAAGCAAACAATTCAAACTTTGTTGACTTCACAGACAAAGTGATGATTTTTGCATACAGTTTAATTTTTGGCATCTCACCCCCTAGGATGCTACTAGAGAATAAGAGAAACCTGTAGTTCACACCAGATGTGAAAATTGGAGATTAGTTCTTGTTTGAGGACCACACGATGATTAGAGTGTATGGGTTTGAGGAACCATATAAGCTACCAGTTTTCCTAACTCGGAGGATTTTTTCCATGGAATATGTGAGACAAATGTTTATATCAGATAAAATTCATTTGAGGCACTTCAAGCAACATATGACTTTCCTACTGCCTAAAGAAATAGGACCTCTTCAAGTAAGGGGCCTAAATGCCTTGCAATGTGTGGAGGGATATCTGAACCAGTTAAATCTTAAGAAAGCAGAAAAAGTAGCATATGATCCCCACAAAGTCATTTCAAACCAGAGGTTGGAAAACAAGAATTCTGCCTATATATGTGAGCCAAGGCCAATATAGGAAAAAAATTCAAATAAAGAGACGTGGGAGGAGGTTCAAGGAGTGCAAAAGAGCATAGAAGAGTAGACTGTTACAGAGCATATATAAAGTCAGAAAAGAGGAGCAGAAGAGCTCCAAGATGAAATGGATATTGATGTTCCTAAGCAAGGCGCACAGCCTAAGAAGGATAGGACAGGATCCTAGGAGGAAATTCAAGAAGTAGTGGAAGGAGAAGAATCAAATAAGATCCCAAGGGAGCTAGCAAAGTTAATAGTAAATCCATTACCTTTAGGAGGGCCACATGTAAGATATACAAGTTATCCTTCTTTTGAATTCACCATCTCACAAGGTTTACAAGCTTCACCTTCAGGAGGACCAGTACCTATCAAAATAGATTGACAGACAGGGCACAATAATATAAGAGAAAGGGGCATGAAGATAGTTAATTATATCATGAAACAAACCCCTGCAACTAAAAAGAGGTTGATAACAGTGGTTGATCACCAAAAAGATACCTTCATATTTTTCCATAGTCAAACCCAAGGTTCCTAAACCCTCAAATTTGAGTGATTGGAAATTTGAAGAGCATACAGTTGATTTCAAGGAATTTGGAAAGTTAGACAAGCTTGATTTCTACAAACAAGCTAGTGATATGATATGTACAGAGGTTGTGAAATCAGTAAAAGAAAGACAAAAGGATAAGAATGGATTTGGAAAAGTTTGAGCAGTTATGGAAGGCCGAGAAATGGACTACTAGAGCTAAACAGGTGACCATAAATGAACTAGAGGAAAACCTCATAGCTCTATGAGATAACTCTTCTAATGGAACTCAGATCAAATCATCGATTGAGAAGAAAGATAATGAAATTGCAATTTTAAGGAAAAAGCTGAAAATGCCCACCACTGAGCTAGTACAATGACAATCTTCAGAGTTGAAACAGGTTCAAGCTGAAAAGGACCAAGTGTATGCCAACATGATGAAATCTCAGAAGTTAGAAGAAGAAAGATTATATAAAATATATTATCTTCATAGATTTCCTCTTTGAAATTGCAGAATACAAAGCTACCAGCTGGAAAGACTTCCTAAACAAAAACAGTTTCATTACCAATAGATATTCCATTAGGGGTAGAAACAACAACAACAGAGAAAGAGATTGAACAAACGGTTGTTGCTCCTAAGACAATCGATATTTATGCAATGGAAGAAGATAATGCAATTCAACAATCAAGTCCACAGCCAATGGTAGAAGAAAGTGATAAAGGTAAAAGGATTCAAGAGTTAGAAGCTAAACTAAATCAGAATGATGGAATAATCCTAGAACTAGAAGGGCAAGTAAGTAAGCAGGAAGATCATGAGATGTTTTATTTATAAGCTTAGATCAAAGAGTTGAAAGTACAAGTGACAAAATTACAGTTGGATGTTCAAGGGGAACAGCTTTTGAGGAGAACCACACAGACTCTATGGGAAAAAATAACCAACTGGTTTATAAAGAATGGGATTACTTTGAATTAATACAAGATGAGTTGGATATGGCTACATCAAACAGACAAGAAGCAAAAGCTATGGAAAAGCAATTGGGAGACATTCCCAAGCAAGCAAGCTAGTTCGTTGACTAGCCCAATAGCAGGACCAAGAAGCAGTTGGATGATATTGGGATTGACAATAGAACTCAGATCATTAAAATAGATAGACTAATGATCATGAAACATACCTACTTACTCAGGATGAAGGATAACATCAAGCAACTAATAGAAGAAATCGATGCTTTCAAGGGGATTTTTAAGGAAGTAATGAACCTTCGTTTACCTTCTCCTTGGGATGGTAATGGATATGTGTATCCTAAAGAAAATTATGAGATCCAACTATCTCAAAATAAAGATGGGTTACCTCATGATTCCATATATGGATAAGTTAGTGGAGAACAAGTTGTAGGAAGGATCAAGAGTGATTTTGAAATCCTACTTTTATTAAACGTGTTTCCAGACAATTAGGACCTATCTCATATGAGAAGACTACCAATGCTAAAATATCTCTTGAAGCATTAAAGGCACATAGATTCCCTATGGGAAAAGAGTGGCAGTCAGTATACAGTATCATAAATTAGTTTTGATACCTAAAATGACAACATGGCATCCATCAGGGCAGTATTCAGGGAAATCATCCAGTCAACATTCCATCCAAGCAGCAAGACAGTCATCTGCACAGATTCCAACACAATTTGCAAATCAGCCAACTCCATTAACTTTCATGCCACCTATAGGACATGTTAATGTCCATATGATGCACCAAATGAATCAAGCAGGTGTGCCACAAGTGTGTCAAGTAGGATGGCAGTCAAATTTCTGACCAAATGTCTATATGAGGGGTCAAACTACACCAACAAAAGGAAAAAATAAGACCTCGAATAAGAGAATTAAAGTGAAAGTGTTGTTAATTCAAAAGTAAAAAGTAAAAGTAAAAGAGGCTAAGTGAAAAGGTAGTTACAAAGTTGTTGGAGTCAACAAAATTCAATTACATTGTATGAGGCTATAAATCCATCCTTGAGCCCATTATAAAGGGATGGAAAATTTGTGTAGAGGGACTCTATCATTTTTTTGAGTTGATGAACTCTTTTTTGTTTATGTAATATCATTGTAGAGATTAAGATTGCAGAGTGTTGCAGAGATGTCTTTCGTCGATGTTTTGTCTAGCTTCATTGTTCTCGTACTCTTTTTTGTCCATGTATACTTTCATGAGACTGCTAATAAAAAGCTTGAGTAACTTTTCAGCTCCATATTGTGTCAGTGATACTATATGTTGATGAATGTTGAAATTAATTTCAGAGATTTCAAATATTTTGACCTCTGGTCTAGTTTTACAGCTTTTATGTTATACATCAGTATTTGAAGGATTCTTTTATCGTTGTTTACATATATGTCTTGTTGCCAATAAATATACATAATGAACTCATGATATGTTATGCATTTTGTTTAAATGTCACTAAATTATTTGAATCAAATCTCAGTGCATCCATGCTTTCACTAGGTTTAAAGAGACTTGTCATGCAGGCACCTCTTTAACCTGTTTTTGTTTCCATCATCTAAAATTAACCTCCATTACTATCCAAGTGTTGTAACACTCTGTAAAATTCCTCCACGGTTGTTTTTGTATCATCATAAATTGTTCACAAAGGTTACATATCCAAGTATTTCAAGAAAGATTCATTGCATATTAACATTCATATAGATTCAACTCGAAAATATTTAAAAATTGAGTTTTGGCATGCCTTGGCTAGTACAATTCCAATCCAGTACTCCTCAGGGACAAACAAATCCTTGGAAATATAAGCATGCATTCCAAAGAACATCATGGTCTTTCATCAAAACATGAATCATAATATATCCTAAATTTCAATCATTATCAAGGAAAAATAACTCAATCATGCATAAAGCGAACAATAAGTCCATAACATCATATCCCTATTAATCACCACAGTTCTCATTGTAACGTAATCAATAGTGTCCACAATGAAGTATAAACAAAATGATCAATATGCACTAAAACAAGGTGTTGCACCAAAGGATGCTTCCCCACATTAGTGTGTGGCATTCCTAGTAAGAACATCAGTGGTAGAATACCCTGCCTCACCCAAGGGATTCCAAATGAAAACATGGCAGAACATAATTAGCCAAATGCCCAACAACATTGGGGACAATAGGTTGAGCTAACCCCTTGGGCTATATGATATGCCATAGTTCAATAGTTTTAGTTATATAATAAAGTACTTAAATTTTTTTTGCATAATATTCCATAGTAATATTTTTAAGGAATAAAATCTCATAATATATTTAATAAACAAAATCTTGTGTTTTTAGCCAATTTTGACCATAAAAGATGTTTTTTTCCTAATTTTGACCATAAAGCCTTTTTTCTATTTTGACTATAAATGACTTTATTTGGCATATATTTTAAATAAACCTCTCTCTCTCTCTCTATATATATATATATATATATATATATATATTCCCAAGGAAAAAATCATATATTTTCTATTTCAAGTATTAAAATCAAAATATACAACTAGGATGAAACTTAGAGCCTTTTTTGAACTATGCAGAGGAAATAGACCAATCTCCGAAGGGATTAAACCATATCAAAAAATTTATTTCTTTCATATAGCACTTCCATTTTATCATGTTTCACTATATTGTTGTGGACCTATCAAAACTAGCTATTAGACTGATAGAAAAAGGAGGCGAGTGTAAGCAGGGAGAGAAGCGCCCACCCTATTTTCTTGAACGTATATTGACCCCTCTAGAAGAAACAAATCCTCCTTAGAGAGAAAATTTGTTATTTTATTGAATTCTCTCAAGTTATGGGAAACTTTTAAAGCTATAAATTCCACTCCAACTTCTCGAATGCACATCAAAAATGGATTTAAAAGATGGTTCGTAACTTGACAGTTCCCCAAATATCAATCCACCATGAACTTGAAATCACCGCACACCTATAGATTCCGCACACCTTTTTCAAGTGAATTTTAATAAAAACCCACAAAGCATATAATTCATCTCCAGAGTTAGAGATGATCCCAGCATTGAACTTCGAAGAAAATAATTGACCAGAAGAACTAAAGTATTGCACCTTCTCCACAAATTGTCGGCGGCCCTTGGATGGCATCATTGAAGAATCCCCAAGGCACCTATACGTTGATATAAATATATTTTAATTGTCTCCCTGTCCTCATAGTCTACTCTTATATCCTTCTTTATAAGTCGTTGATGTTTTGAATGCTAAAACATTACAATCTCATCTAACCCCTTCAAACAAGGCTTTGTTTCAGACCAGCTAGATACCCCATAACACATAGCAAGGAAGAGATTTTTGAGACTTCATGTAAGGATACTGAAACTAGTCTTCAAAACGTTGAGTGAGAGAATCTTGAGACCAAATTTCCCCATAGTTAAGTGCTTGAAGAACATCCATCCAAACCCAAATAGTGTATGAGAAAGTAGAAAACAAACGATTCATCAATTCCTCTTGTAATTTACACAAAGAACATCGATTTGTTCCTTCCCACGGTATCTTTTGAGCATTGTCTCAGGTCAAAACTTTGTTTGAGAGAGCAAGCCATTCCAAGGACATGTATGTTTCCAAATGACCATCCAATACCATGAGCTCTCATCCAACCTATCCAAGTGGATGAGAGCATCATTTGAGAATATGTGTGTGTGTGTGTGTGTGTAATCACTTGCGTATATATTTTTGGTTGAATGTTTAAAATTAGCCTTATATATCTATATCTATTAGAGATGCATTGAAGCAAAGTAAAAAGAATGATATTTTATTTTTATTTAAAGTATATGGCATCATAAATTAATTAAAAATATATAATAGATGGAAATCATAACTTTGAAAAAATAAATTACATATAACATTATTAATCATTTTTAACAAGTCAAATTTTAAGTGTTAAAAAAGGCCACTATGAAAAAACAAATGTTGATATTTTATAGCTAATAAGATACAAAACACCATAAAATTCCACCCTTATAAAGAATAACTCTGGAACTTCTTTTCAATTTTGTAACTATGTTGTGGTTGACTCATGAGATCATCCTTTATGAAGCCAATATGATCTTTTTTTATTTATATTCAACACTCTTATAATAGAACAATACACACTTTTGTTGGTAAGTTCCCTTTTGAAACTTGTTTTGGATATTTTCCACCCTTTCATTTAGATGATATATATGGATAGCAAGAAAAAAGGGAAGACACCATGGGAGAATATAGAAAGTTGAAAGATTTATTCTCGAGATTAGTCAAATCATCAGCAAGTACATGAGAGATTGAAAAAGTGATAGGAAAAGCACAAGGCTTTGCATGACCAACATGTAATGGATAAGACATTCCAAGCGGGAGACCGAGTCTCATTGCATCTAAAAAAAGAAATGCTACAAGTTCTTGGTAAGAAGATCAAGTCTATGTGGTATGGTTCGTTTGAAGTGTTGGAGTAGGTAGATGATAATGCCTACAGATGTAGTCCACCTCTATATATGCACATTTACGTAGTAGTTAATGTGGTAAGTTTGAAAGTATATGTGACTTCCATGTTAGACTGAGAAAATGATGGGAAATTCCAACCTACAATAGAGGACTTAGCACTGAGATCTCGAGTAGAGTTAGCAGCATCGAAAATTTTAGGGCCAAAATTTCACCCACAGGGAGAAAATTAAGGGGTCCAAAATATTGACTGAGCGAATATTTTATATGGTAGTAAGTTTAAAAAAGAAAAATAATCATCCCCATATTTTATTTTATTTTAATATGTCTATGACTATTATCCCACGGGTTTTTATGAGAGAGAGAGAGAGAGAGAGAGGGATTGAAAATGGTTTCCACCCATGGTTTTTAGAAGAAAGAGGCTTGAAACTGGTTTCCACCCACAGTTTTTAGAAGAGATGGGCTTGAAAATGGTTTTTTCCCATAATTTTAGAAGAGAGGCTTGAAAATGGTTTTCTCCCATGGTTTTTGGAAGATAGCTTGAAAATGGATTTATTTTCCCATGCAATCATAACCCATTCATAATTTTTAAATTTTGCATAAATTTTGAAATTTAGTTATGTAAAAACAATTAATCAATTATGTTAATTTAGAATTTTAAAATTATAATCCTTTCATATATTTAATTTTAAAATTTATTTTAGTAAATTATATTTTTGACAATATACCTATCTGATTTGAAATGAAAGATTCAACACACACACACACATATATAACATTCACACTTTCCCATGTATCAAGGGGATTCATCCATTTATTATATATATATGTATATTTAGGGGGGTTCTTAAAGTTTTCCCTTGTTAACAGAGGATATAGTTTTCCAAAAGAAGTCCAAAATAACTATATGGGTGCAGCAAGAAATTTGGTAGGTTGAGACGAAAAGACAACTTTCAACCAAGGCCAAATGGTACTCCCAGGAGAAGAAAGAAGAAAATTTTCCTCACCCACTTTAGAAAAACATTTTAGGGACCAAAAACTTCCCAAAATGGAGAGGTGTGATACAAAATGGATCACTATATAATTTGTTATTTATTTTGATACTTTATGAGTGTAAAAATTGAACTTTTTGACTTGTAGAACACATTTAAGGGGAAAACCCTATTTGGTGATTTGGGATCCTAAAAATTACAAAGTCCATTTGTGGAATTAAATAGTCATTTTTGGGGTAAAAAATTTGCAAACAGAGTCCCCAACCCTTATGCAATGTTCTACATGTCGAGAGCTTTCTGACACAAATATTACCTCAAACAAAGTTTGTGTGAGGAAGTTATGTCTCCCACAAGTTGACCTATGCTTTTGACCACCATGGTATCAAGTGAATTCCATGTCAACTCCCATTACTCACACATGTGGATCTATTCAAGTGTGGGTTGTTTATCATGTTATATTATTTGCATGTAAATTAATGGTCGAAGTCGATAGTCGAATGGTTAACAAGTCGACTATCATTGAAGTCGACAAATGTTGGTAGTCTAGTTGATTGGCCAACTAGAATAGTCCATTGGTCGACGACTACAACTGGTCGATGGGAAGTTGACGAGCATAAAGTGGGAAGGGATTCAACGAACACTTGGATGACAAGAAGCTTGACTGTTGGTCAACTAAAGTTGACTCAATCAAGTCAATTGTAACAGAATAACTGAAAGTTTTTAGGAAGTTATGGATCGCCATTAATGGAGCAGTTAGTTGTAACTAATTCGGTTATCATGAATTAGAGCATTGCATACATAAATAAGATGTGATGGAAAGGCTAAATGTATTGCACTACACTGTACTTGAGTGAATAAGTACAACCCACCATATTTCTGCTCTTCTCTTGCATTAAATTCCATAGAAGAGGATCTCGGGTCGGTAAAGTAAAAAATCGACTCAACAAAGGGTAAATTATGGAAAAAGGCCATGGAAGAAGAAATGGAGTCCTTGCGGAAGAATGAAACATGGGATCTAATCACGTTACCAAATGCAAGGAAACCCATCGGTAGTAAGTGGTTGTTCAAGAAAAATTTAAACACAGCAGGTCTAGTCGAGAAGTATAAGACTCGACTAGTAGCTAAGGGATATTTCCAAGTCAAGGGAGTCAACTTTGGTGAGATATTCTCTCCTATTTCAATGTTAACTTCCATTAGGGTAATAATTTCTTTATCTACATCATTTGATCTTGAAATAAAACAGATGGATGTGAAGACAAAATTTCTTCATGGTGATCTTGAAAAATAAATTTATATGAAGCAGCCTGAAGGACTCACATTGAAAGGGGAAAAGGAGTTGGTCTGCAAGCTCAAAAATTCCCTCTATGGTCTAAATAAATCACCCAATATGTGGTACCAGACGTTTGATATGTATATCCAGTAGCTAGGTTTTGTGAGAAGTCAGGTTGATCACTGTGTGTATAAAAAGAAAGTCGGTGATAACTTTATATATGTAATTTTGTATGTCAATGATATGATGTTGGTCGAAAACAACATGGATCTGATCAGGGAGGTGAAAATGTAGTTGTCCTCCAAGTTCAACATGAAAAATCTCGTAACATCACATTTCATTCTTGGAATGGAAATTAAAAGAGATCAAGCAGGTAGAAGGCTCTGGTTAAATCAGAGTAAATATGTTGAGACAGCTTTGAAATGCTTCAACATGCAGGAGTGCAAACAGATTAAAGTCCCCAATCCTAGGAGTTAAATTATATGTTGGATAGTGTCCTAAGACACGTGAAGAGATAGAGTAAATGGCATATTTTCCCTATGCTAGTGTTGTAGAAATTCTATTGTATGCAATGGTCTGTACTCAACCTAATATTTCCCATGTAGTGGGAATATTGAGCATTTACATGTCGACACCTAGGAAAGAGCACTCGACCATTGTTAACAAAGTATTCAGGTATTTGTGTGGCACAACAGATTATGCAATCTACTATAAGGAAAACCTGAAATTGATAAAACAATAAGTGTACATGGTTTTGTTGACTCCAACTAGGATAGATATATCAACTCTTGAGGTCGACCAGTGGATATGTTTTCAAGCTATTCAGTGGGGTAATTAGTTGGATGAGTAGGAGGTAGACGTTTGTTGCACTATCGACTATTGAGGCTAAATACATGGCAATTTCTCATGAAATAAAAGAGGCAGTTTAGCTGCAAAGATTGTGTTTAGAGGTTGGCTTTAAATAACAACAAGTTAGGTTGAATTGTGATAGTCAAAGTGTAATCTTCCTAGCAAAGAACCTTATATGCCATTCAAAGACAAATCATATTGATGTACAGTACCATTTTGTGAGAGAAATAGCGGAGAACCAAAAAGTGTTACTGAAAAAGGTAAACACGTTGAAGAATATTACAGACTCTTTAACCAAGTTGGTGAGCACCGAGAAGTTTACTTGGTGTAGGGAAAAAATGGACCTATCATCCGTAGTCAAGTAAAATGAAGTTCTAAAATCTCTTGTGAACACAAAGAAAACAAAGTGGGAGAATGTTCGATATGTTATATTCTTTGCATGTAAATCGATGGTCGAAGTTGATAGTCGACTGAAATTGAAGTCGACAGACAGTGGCAATCTAGTCGATTGGACGACTATAATATTTTAATAGTCGAAGAGCATAAAGAGGAAAGGAATTTTATGAACATTAGTACAAGGAGAAGCTCTACTTGTGGTCGACTAAAGTTGACTCAACCAAGTCAACTATAATAGAATAACTGAAATTTTCTAGGAATTTATGGATCACCATTATGGAGCATTTAGTTGTAACTAATTTGGATATCATAAATTAGAGTATTTCATCAATAAATAAGATGTGGTGGAAAGGATAAATGTATTGTATTGCACTGTACTTGAGTGAAGAAGTAGAGTGTAAGTGAATTCACGCTTGAGCTATTGCAATCTAGTAAACCATTGTTGTAAATGTTGGTTAAGAGTGTTGCTAATAGATGAACGGTAAAGCTGACTGGTTTGATGATTTTTCCCTATAAAGGATTTTCCAAAATAAGTTTATGTGTATTGTGTGACTACGTTTTGTGCCATAGTTATATTCTGCTATATCTAATTGTTAGAATCATTATGCATAATCATTGTAATTCGTATTGATATCCTTGACATGGAATTTCAAGAATGTTCTAGAGGATCCAAAAATCAGCCCTAATCGAGAGTTTATTTGTGCACAAACCCTAACCCTAACCCGGATGATTATCAATATATGTCAAATACTAGGCCACTAGGAAAGGAATGGGTTCAATTCTTATTGTATTGATTTATTGTTCCATAGCTGAGCAAATCAAAGGAGTTGAATATTGCTAGGTTTCAGGTTACTTTGAAAACATTTACACCATGTTTGGGGGTGCTTCATGAGATTTGGGGTACAATATGTGTGATTAACCCCTAGATGGTTTGTGATGTATATGCACATTGGAGATGGTATGTTATGGATTGATATATTGGAGATGAATTACTTAGTTTTTTATTGACCTCAGTTGGGTGCTTGATTGGCATTCTTTCCTAGGGTGTTGGATTTCTCTTCACAACTTGATGTCCTTCATGTTAATCTTCCATACCTAGGTGATTGTTGTCTTATGCCTCTTTATTAAATAAATCATACCTTGAATTTACTCAATAACATAAATGAAATTTGAGCATGCATTAATCACATTGATAGTTGGAAAATACAAACGATGGAAGCATAAAACACGAAAAAACGAAATTTGTCCTTCAAAATCAGTTTATCATTAATGATCAAAACTTACAAGGACACCTCAAAATGAGTTTTTTCTTCCTATTGGAAGAGAAAAAACATCAAACAAATAGAACCTACTTCCCTTTACCCATATATACGTTTGTATGACATGTATTGCATGTTTGAACAACTATATGGATCTATCTATATGGTTGTACGGAATTTCATACGACTGTATGGAATTGTTGCTCCAAGATGATATATTCGATCTGCAAACCCATCAAGTTGATCTTCTCGTTGTTGTCATATTTTCCTCTTACTTGGCCTCTTTCCTTGCCTTCAGAGAAAAATTGTCTTCATGAAGAATGAATGTGCCTTTACACCCTACTTTGACCCACCTTTTTACTTTAGCTAAAGACCTAATCTACTAAAACCCTAATATTTTGGTGAGATAGATGATTGAGATTATTCTAAATCACTAATGCATTTAAAATGCACTTTATTAGACTCAACATCAAAATATAGGACTTTCACTTTAATAAAGTGAATTACAAAATAGATTTGAATTGGATGACTTCACGCATGTTTGACACAAAAACTATGCGGAAATTCCTGCTCGAGCTACAAAACATCGACACCCCCTCCTAGCAAGGAAGGAATTATGCACCAATCCAAGTTTGTCTATGAATGCTTCAAACTTCCATTTTGCTAAGGGCTTCATTAGAATATCAGAAACCTACTGATTTGTGGGTACATATTGGAGCTTCATTGCTCCCTTCTAAATCCTATCTCGAATGGAGTGGTACATAATCTCAATGTGCTTGGATCCGTCATGAAAAACTAGAGTCTAGGAGAGTTTGGTACAACTCTAATTATCATAGTAAATCACCGAGGGATCCAACTCCTAATCAAATATACTTGCTATCAACTTGCAAATCTAGATGGATTCACAACTAGATTTAATCACTACCGTATACTCTGCCTATGTTGAATTGAGTGCCACAAAAGTCTTATTTCAGGTGAACCGTGATATCATTGTTATCCCCAAGTTGAAGTAGCACCCTGAGGTTCTCTTCTTGTTTGATGCATTCCCTTCCCATTCTGAGTTTGTATAACCATACAACTTCACTTCACCATATCCAAGATATCTCATTCCATACTCCCTTGTGCCCCTCAAGTATCTGAGAACATGTTTTTTTTCTACTCAATGATCCTACCTCGACTCCACCATGAATTGGTTCAAAATGTTCACTACAAAACACATAGTTGGCCTAGTGTTGACTAGATACCTCAAGGAACCTATCAGTTGTATTTCCAACATGGGATCCACCATCTATGAATCTGAAGTAGTGACCTTCTTCATAATAGTGATCATAGGAGTGGCCATGGGCCTATATCCCTCCATTCGGAATCTCTTCACGAGATCGACTGCTTACTTATCTTGCCCAGGGAATATCTCCCATGGTCTCTGCCAAACCTCCAACCCCAAGAATTAATCCATCAATCCATTGTCCTTCATCTCAAAATAAACTTAGATATCTTCCTTGCATCCTACAATGATATTCTTTAAACTTGTGAGAAACGGGTCATCTACATACAACACCAAAATGAGAAGATCAACCTCAACAAATATGAATTATAAGTTGTGATCTACTTCACTTTTGGTGAATGCCATGTTATGCAGGTATCCATTTATCATGGAATACCATGCTATTGGTTCCTACTTGAGTCCATACATGGAATTTTTTAACATGCACACATGGGACTCTTTCCCATTGATATCAAAGCCCCGACGTTGCGCAATGTACACTTCTTCCTCAATTATCCCATTGAGGAAAGTTGTTTTCACATCCATCTGATGTATCATCCACCCCATGATGGAGACTAAAGACAACACTTCTCTAATAGAAGTGTAACCTAGCGACTGGAGCAAATGTATCCTCATAATCCACTCCCTCTTTCTCGGATAATACCCTCGCCATAACATTGCCTTGTACTTCTCTATGATTCCATATGTCACATGCTTGATCTTGTAGATCCATATAGAATTCACCATTGGCTTCCCCTCTAGTCTAGGCACAATGTCCCAAACATCATTCTTCATGATGGAGGTGTACTCCTCTACCATGGCATCCCTCCAAACATGTTGGTTGGTTTCCTCCTGAAAACTAGAGGGATCGTAGTATACGATGTTGCTTATCAATGCCATGTTTTTAATAAAATTCTTTAGAGGTCTTCTCTCCCTAAGTGAGATCCTAGGAGCCTCACAATGCTTCTTAGCATCCCTCAATGTCCTTGTGAACCATCAAGGTCTCTTGACAGAACTGGTAGGATATGTTGGATCCTCCTTTGCATCTAAAGGATGCTTCCCAAAACTGGAATTCATTGGTGACCTTGGCTCAACCTTCGGAACTTCTTACTCATCCTCTATAATTGGTAATGGCACATGAGACTTCCTGGACGCAAAGTCTTCCTCAAACTTTACATCCATGCTTACAATTGTCTTTCTCTCCCCTATAATATAGATCTTGTAAGCCTTTGAATTCTCTTTGTATCCAACAAACAAACCCTTCCTACTGGAGGGCTCTAACTTGGTCTTATTCTCCACTTTTATATGGATGTAAATTGGACAACCAAAGGTGCGTAAATTTCTCACTTCACACTAGTGAATGCTTCCATTGGTATCTTGTCCCCCAAAACCCTGTGAGGACACATGTTCTGGATGTAGACTGATGCATTGCATGCTAATTCCCATAGAGACATCAGCAAATCCAGGTCTTGTATCATGGTCTTAGAATCCCCTATGATGGATCGTTTCATCTTCTCTGCAACCCCTTTTTATTGTGGGTTGTAAGGAACAATGCACTCCCTCTTGATTCCTACATCCTTGCAGAAATCCTCGAAATCATAGGAGGTATACTCACCCCCATTGTATGATCCCAAAACCTTGATATTCTTCCCTATTTGGTTCTCCACAAGAGCCTTGAACTCCTTAAACTTGATAAAGACTTCATCCTTGGTCTTTAAGAAGTAGATCCATGTTTTGCTAGAGAAGTCATCAATGAAAGAAACATAGTATAGGCTTCATGTGATTGATTCTATTGATATCGATCCACGCATATTCAAATGCACTAGATCTAGGATCCCCTTAGATCTATGCTCACTATTTGGGAAAGCAACTTTTGCATGCTTACCAAGCATGCACCCTCTCCACACACCCTATTGCTCAATGTTGAAATATGGAAGACCTGCGACAATATCCATCAAAATAGGAAATTCCTCGTGATGAAGGTGCCCCATCCTCTTGTTCCATAGCTCACACAAGTTACATGTACTATGAACTAGGGCTCAAATAGGTTCACCCTACAACCTGTACAAAATTCCTTCTCTAATCCCAGTCACCTTGTTGGAGTCATTTTCCAACATCACATCATTTATTTGGTCTTAATAGCCTAATTTACCACTTATCCTAAGTATTTTGACTCAATTATGTGCGTACATCATCAGCAGATCATCAGTTTCAGTTAGCTAGGCCTCCTCCTTCATTCGGGGAGCCAACTGGGTCATCAAAATCAGTTAACTGGGCCTCCTCCATCATTCAGGAATCCAACTAGGGTGATTTGCATGATAAATGTACCCTACTCATTCCAACTGGGTGTGTTTCACCTAACAAACAGCTAAGTGGAGTCATAAAGGCGCCCTCCTACTCAGTTTGACCTAATTTTGGCTAATTTCACCTAAATATCAGTTAACTGAAGTCAGAAAGGTGCTCTCCCCTAATTTTTGGCATTTAGTTGAGGTCTAGATTCAGTTTGACTCAGTTTGACAATTTCAAAGTCTGTTAGAGTCAATTACTTGGCAGTTAAGTGGTTAACCAATGTGCCGAGTGGTGTTAACTAACCAGTAAGCCACTCTCATGCATTCGAATTGAATGACCTCCCTAGGATTCAAATTTCTTGGCTATTATTTCCATTGTTACACATTGTAATCATCTTCTGAGTTAATGATAATGCATGAACTGTTGCAAACCTTTTGCACCAGTGTTTTGACACATAATTTTCCACATGCATCTCTAGTAACTGTTGTTCTTGTTTCATATATCTACTGTGCTTGAATTTTACATGGTATCAGAACGGTAGGACAAGGCAACTCTTCTACAGAGTTCTTCATATGAAGATTGAGCAAGTTTTCTCAAAAATATTCCAACACTGCACCAGAAGCAGAAATTTTTCCACATAAATCCTAGATAATTGTGCATCTGACTTATCAAGCTTGCTTGATAGGCTATATCGGGTGTGATGCAAATTGAAAAGTGCAGGTTGTCAACCTAAATATTGTTTGTTTGTTTTTTACTGCAGGTGTCTCACGTCCTCCTATTGCATTCCCTATAGCTAAGATGGACTCTTCTTCACACCATCTTCTTACTCCCTTCAACTATCATCAGTGGAAGGATGATATAGAGATAGTATCTCCAAGGGACTCTACAGAGTTACTATGGGCACAAAATCAGATCCTAATGTAGCTATAGAGAAGTCCAAGTTATTCAATAAGCTTGATGAAGCTTATGGTTTCTTATGTCTCAATATTTCGAAATATCTTCTTTTCCATCTCAATGGATTGAAGACTCCAAAAGAAGTATGGGAACAAATTGCCACACTCTTCAACAAGCACGATGATATGAGGGCTTATCAATTAGAGAATGAATTGATTTCCCTCAATCCTGGAAATTTCGAGACCATTAATTATTTTTTCACCAAGTTCAAGCATTTGGTGCTTCAGTTGAAGCAATGTGGTGTCGAGAAGAAGATTGATCATTTGATCCTTTCAATCCTTTCAAAACTTGGATCAGATTAGTCAGTGTTTGTATCTACCTTTCATTCGGGAAAACTCACCATTCTGAATTGGAAGATGCCATCCTTGAATGCATTCAATGAGTCATTTAGAAAAGATCATGACAAGCTTGTTCAGATGGGATCCATGAGATCCTCCAAATATCAAGCCCTATTTGCTAGAGGACCCAAGGCTACAAATGATAAAGGAAAGCAAAAGCAAAAATAGAATACCAAGTTTGATCATGCTAAGAAGAAGGAGAAGACCAAGCAGTCAGATGAGCCCTCAGGTTCAAGAAAATGCAAGCAAAAGGGAAAGGAGAACACAAAGTGTTCTTACTGTGGCAGGCGATTTCATCCTGAAAGCTCATGCATGAATAAAACTATTGATCAGATATTCCTTCTCTTGGAGAAGAACAATATCAATCTTCTAGATGGCGCAAGGAAGAAGGACAATAATGATCATCCAGAAAGAGGTCATGCACTCATGGAAAGTGTTTCAAATTCAACAGCTCTTCTCATATATTCATGAGCTTCGAATCACATGGTTGTAAGCAAAGCATCTTTCTCATCATTGGACTCCAACATCTGCATCTCCATCCACATGGGAGATGATTCACAAATTTCATTGAAAGGCAAAGGTACAATCCATTTAGAACATGGCAGTTTTCAAAATGTTGTCTATGTTCCTTATCTAGCTTCGAACCTGCTTTCTATGTATCACATGACACATACTGGTTTTCCCAAGAAGGTTGTATTCAGCCCTAATGATGTTGAAATTTCTAATATTAACATGGGAAAACTCATTGCAATAGGCAAGGCAAATCATGTTGCAAAAACATATGAGTTTTCCCACTTTTTGTCGTATTCAAAGCCAAGTGCCCTTCTGACTCATGGAAATGAGGTTAGCCAGATATGGCATGAGACATTTGGACACCTTAATTACAATTATTTTCAGCTGCTACAAAATCATTCCATGGTTGAAGGCCTTCCGAACATCAAATCCTCAAAAGGGATATGCAAGGGTTGCATCATTGGCAAGCATCCTGAGCACAAGTTCGATCGAGGAAAATCTAGCAGGGCTTCTTGTATTTTGGGGCTGATTCTTAGTGATATCATTGGTCCATTACCAAATCCCTCCATGAATGTATCAATGTATTTTCTGACATTCATTGATGACTTCTCCAAGTTCACATGGGTCTACTTTCTCAAGAACAAATCGAAAGTGCTTGAAAGGTTCAATAATTTCAAGGCTTTTGTTGAGACTGCCACTTGGGGAAAGATCAAAGATATTAGATATGATAATGGTAGAGAATATATCAAATCAGATCTGAACTTTATGTGGAAAATGGAATCCAAATCCAGCACACAATCCCCTACACACCTCAGCAGAATGGTGTAGCAGAGAGGAAAAACCGAGCATTGAAAGAGATGGATACTTGTATGATTGAATCGAAAGGTTTGGCTTCAAATATTTGGGATGAGGCCATGAATTCTGCTGCATAAATTCAGAACATATTTCCACACTCATCCATCAAAGGTAAAACTCCTTTCGAAGCCTACACTGGTCACAATCCTGATGTGTCACATCTCATAGTTTTCGGGTCCACTGCACAGGTTAGAATTCCGATTGAGAAGAAAAGATATTTGGAACCACAAAGTATTGAGTGCATCCTCATTGGATATGTTGAATAATACAAAGGATACAAAATCATGGATATCATATCCAAAATAATATTCATCGAGAGAAGTGTCCAATTTGAAGAACCGCTTCATGATCTATAACTAGTGGAAGAAGAAACTGCCAAATTGCTTCCTCTTCTGGAAGAAGATTCGGGAGATGATACTGAAATTTTATGTTCTGATATTTCTTATATTATGTATGATATTAATGAACATTAAGAATCGGGTTCAGATTCAAATCCATATGAGACCCCTCAGTTTCCAAAGTGGGCAGAAAGACTCACATATGTCGGCTCTAACATTGGAAATCATGTCGATCCAAGAAGAACCCGAGAAGACTTTCAAGGATTAGGTATGGCTCTTTCATATGCTGATCCATTGTTGTCCGAAGAAAAAAAATTGATGGTTGGTTCATATCCAAAATCATACTACCATGCCCACCAATATCTGAGATGGAAAACTGCCATGGATGAAGAGTACAATTCTCTTCGGAAAAATGCAACATGGGAGCTAGTTTCACTTCCACCTGGGAGGAAATTGGTTCAATGCAAATGGGTCTACCAAACCAATGTTCCTGCTTATGGATCAACCTGGAAATACAAAGCTACTTTGGTGGCAAAAGGTTTCTCACAATTCCAAGGTGTGGACTGCACAAAAAATTTTGTACCGATTGCAAAAATGGACTTAATCTGGCTAGTTTTGGCAATTTCCGCATCCAATCACTGGGAGGTGCACCACATGGATGTGAAAAGTTCTTTTCTTCATGGGGATCTTCAGGAAGATATATACATGAATCAGCCCGAAGGTTACATATCATATCTGACACTTGTTTGCAGTTTAAGAAAATCTTTGTATGGTTTAAAATAGGCCCCAAGAGCATGGTATGCAAAAATGGATTCATTTCTTCTATCGCAAAACTTTGCGAGATGCAAATCAGATCCGAATGTATATCTAAAGCAGCATGAAGGTAATTTTTTTATTATTGTACTTTATGTTTATGACCTATTGATTACATGAAGCAGTCTTCCTTCGATCAGTACAATAAAAACCACTTTACACCAAGCATTTGATATGAGTGATTTAGGCCTGCTGAAGCAGTTCCTTGGTCTCGAGATCACTCGGAATTTTGACGGGATCATGATTTCCCAATAAAAATATGCTTTGGACTTTCTAAAGAACTTAAATATTGCATAATTTAAATCTACACCATTCCCATTCCTCTCAGGAATCAGGTTTGAGGATGGTGATTCTACACCGTTGGTGGATTCTACACTTTACTGACAATTCATTGGTTTTCTTTTGTATCTGACACACTCTAGGCATGATATTTCTTATGCCGTGAGTGTTGTGTCAAGGTACATGTAGTAGCCCCATGAGATTCACTGGAAGGAATCCAAAAGTATCTTGCAGTATGTGCAAGGTACGAGACATTTTGGCATTCACTATGCTGCAAATTTTGATCTTGACTTGGTTGGATTCACTGATCCAAATTGGGCAGGTGATAGCATTGATCGAAATTTCACTTCCAGATATGTTTTCATGATTGGAACAGGGCCTATTTTCTGGTCAAGAAAAAATAAATCCACCATTTCCTTATCTTCAGCAAAGGCAGAGTGTCGAGGAGCGGTCAATGCTTGCAATCAGGCAGTTTGGTTGCAGGGTATTCTAGCAGAGTTTGATATTGGTAGCACCACTTCTACTGTCATTTTTTGTGACAATCAGAGTGTTATTAATATCTCGACAGATCCGGTTCAAAGACAGAGGACCAAGCATATCGAGATCCACATGCACTACATCCGAGAGCTTTTGCATGATAGAACCATTGTACTGCAATATTTCCCTACATAAGAGAAAATTGCATACATCTTCACCAAGAGCTTCACTAAGAAGAAGTTATCTTACCTCTATTCACTATTTGGGGTGATTTATACTATGGTGAGGACATATTAGATCCTTCAATGTTCACTTTGAGGGGGGGTTTTCTTTCCCACTGGGTTTTTCCCTCTTTCCTCACTTAGATGTTCTTAGCATTTTTTGGATTATTTATGTACTAGGTAACATATGGCCTTTTTTGTCAGGGCCCTTTTTATTATTTTTATTTACTCATCCACATGAGATTAGATTAAGGGGGGTGTTGGAGTCATTTTCCTAGATCACATCATTTATTTGGGATTAACAGCCTAATTTACCACTTATCCTAAGTATTTTGACTCAATTATGTGCTTACATCATCAGCAGATCATCAGTTTCAGTCAATTGGGCCTCCTTCATTTTGGGATCCAACTAGGTCATCAAAATCAATTAATTTGGCCTCCTCCATCTTTCAGGGAGCCAACTGGGGTGATTTGCATGATAAATGTGCCCTACTCAATCCAACTAGGTGTGTTTCACCTAACAAATAGCTAATTGGAGTCAGAAAGGCGCCCTCCTACTCATTTTGACCTAATTTTGGGTAATTTCACCTAAATATCAGTTAACTGAAGTCAGAAAGGTGCCCTCCCCTAATTTTGGGCATTCAGTTGAGTTCTACATTCAGTTAGACTCGGTTTGATAGTTTCAGAGTCTATTAGAGTCAGTCAATTACTTGGAAGTTAAGTGGTTAACTGATATGTCGAGTGGTGCTTGTGAAATTCTACAGCAGATATCACTTAGCTTGAACAAACCTCACAATTTCACTCAAGAATTGCAGAGAAAAATAGAGAAGAAATGAATCACAATTCACACATGAAACTCAAAGAATGTGGAAAATCGTTGTAATTACATTCATCAGTTGTAATATGGAAAAAATATGAGAGTACAATAGAATGAATTCGATTACCCCAAACGTATTTTGAATTCTCCTCAAGGAATGGCTTGGACTGCATTGGAACCATCACCCAATCAGTGGTAGTGGCCACCGATAGTCAAACATCAATCAAATGTGAGTCTAACTGAGACTAACTGATGCATGTGAGCACTAATAAAGGGAAGGAGACTCCAAGGGTGCATGACAGATTGTCAGTAATCAAGTGGCACTCTAATATAGACAACTAGGAGCTATAGTCAGTTCACTAAGAAATCAATGCAAGAACTGACTGATCAATGTATGAACTGACTGATGAGGTCCTAGATGTGTGTAGAATGGCGCATTAGTATCCAAATGATGAAAACAATGCGCACTAGGTAGGTAGGAGGCCTACTGATGGCTAGAAACAGGCTCCAAGGGGCTCAAAACTAAGGACTAGGTGCTGGGAGACTACCATACTGTTGACTGGATGCATGCATAATGCATGCAAATACAATAATGATGGTGAGAATATTCCAACGCCCCCGCAAGCCGAAATATGAGGAAACATAGGAACTGAAAAAAGTAGGGCCCTGGTAACTAAGACCAAAGGTCACCCCGTACAACAATCTAAAAATAAAAGTGAGGAAAGAGGGAAAACCCAGTGGCAAGAAATCCCCCCCTCAAGATAGACTGTAAAAATCTAATCAAGCATGTGCATCACTCACCCCAAAAGGTAAGTGAACTTCTTTGCTGAGAAAGGATCTATCGAAAATAAATGGATCAATGTGAGAAGGATGAAACCTTCCATTCTGAAAATTAGATCTGGTTCTCCTTGGATCAAGTGGATCTCCAACAAGATTACTGGTAGATCTAAGATTTTTTGCAGCCCATCTAGGAAGAGGAGGATCTCCAGGTTCTAGATATTTAGGTTCTTATGGATCTGGATCTATCGTTCGCTCATCTTCACTGTCAGGTGCTATATCTTTAGGTTCTTGTGGATCTGGATCTAGCATTCGCTCTTCATCACTTTCAGACTTAGAATCTGAACTTTCTTGAGATGAAGCGTTGCTCTCTTTCTCATCAAGCAGTAGTGGTGTGGTAGGAAAGATGATTTCATCAACAGGATTAGTATCATGCAGTGGCCACTCCTCAAATTGAACACTTCTCTCAAGAAATGTTTGCATAGTTATCGGATCTAGAAGCTTGTAGGCCTTTGCACTCAATGCATAACCAACCAGTATACACTCTCTGCTCTGTGGATCTAAGGCTCTCCTTTTCTCTATTGGAATCCTATCCCAAGATCTGGATCCAAATACTCTAAGATGAGATACATCAAGTTTGTAACCCATCCATGCTTCAAAAGGAGTTTTACCTTTCAGTCCTGTGTGAGGGATTCTGTTCTGGAGGTAAGCGGGACAGTTGATGGCCTCTACCCAAAGACTAGGATGCAATCCTTTCAACTTTAGCATGCAAGTTGCCATCTCCTTCCAGCTTGTGAGATACAAACTGTGGTCCACCGTCTGTAATGATCTCCTTGGGTACTCCAAAGCGAGTAAAAATTTCTTCATACGAGAAATCAATCACAGCCTGATCATTGGCCTTAACTAAGGCTACAGATTCCACCCATTTAGTCATATAGTCTGTGCAAACCAAGATATGAACTTTCCACTTTGAGGGAGGGTTGATAGGCCCTACAAAATCTAGAGCCCACCTATCAAATGGTTCAACCACAAGCTGTGGCTGTAAAGGAATCTCATCTAATCTGTTGGGTTGGCCCATCCTCTGGCAGCTATCACATGCCTGAACATACTTATTCGCATCCCTGAATAATGTAGGCCAAAAATAGACCATTTTCAAAACTTTATGACATGTCCTCTTGTC
Organism: Larix kaempferi; assembly: GCA_027924585.1. Taxonomy (NCBI): domain Eukaryota; kingdom Viridiplantae; phylum Streptophyta; class Pinopsida; order Pinales; family Pinaceae; genus Larix; species Larix kaempferi. Next base: position 8,106,205 of record BSBM01000289.1, on the reverse strand, counting down.
AGCAAAATGTCCCCCACAGGGCTCATCATGGCAAGCTTTAAGAATGCTGAAGATTTCATCCTCTCTAAGACATCTTCTGATTTCTAAATCAAGCCCTGTGTAGAAAAGATGGCCATCAATCCAGCAGTACCTAGCACTCTGTTGTATGATTTTCCTTCTTTCTCTCTTCGATAGATGTGCTAGAAGCTTACCTGCAGCCAAAAAGTTAGCAATATCTGCATACCATGGGGAATGAGCTGATACTGCGAACAAATGTTCGTCAGGGAAGGAATCTTCGACTGGTAAATTGTCGTCACTGTTAGTAAGTCGAGATAAGAAATCTGCAACAACGTTTTCCTTTCCTAGTCTATCAATAATTGTGATATCAAATTCCTGTAGCAGTAACAGCCATCTAGTAACTCTAGCATTTGTGATTGGTTTATTCATTAAATACTTGATGGAAGAATGATCAGTGTGAACAAAAGTAGAATATCCAGTAATATAATGCCTAAACTTATTGATAGCATAAAAAATGGCAAGAAATTCTTTTTCTGTGACAGTATAATTCAGTTCAGCAGGAGACAGATTTTTACTAATATAATAAATAGCATAAGGAGCATTACCTTCCCGTTGTCCCAAAACTGCTCCAATGGCATTGTCTGAAGCATCTGAAGAAATATGGAAAGGCAGAGCCCAATTGGGTCCTCTTAAGATGGGTGTTGTGGACAGCCTCCTTTTTAGCTCAGTGAATGTTGTTTGGCATGCATCATTCCAGATAAACTGTGCATCCTTCATTAACAAAGTGAACAAAGGAGAAGCCAGTTTGGAAAAATTTTCTATGAATCTTCTGTAATAACCAGCATGCCCCAAGAAGCTACGCACATCCTTCTGAGTTCCAAGAGTTGGTATGTTTTCAATTACCTTGATTTTGGATGGGTCTACCTGGATACCAGCAGAACAGATGAAGTGCCCTAGCACTATGCCTTCACTCATCATCATGTGGCACTTTTCAGTGCTCAAAGAGAGCTGAATTTGTTCACAGCGTTTCAACACCTTTTCTAAGTTCTTCAATGCTTCTTCATAGCTGTCACCATATGGAGTAAAGTCATCCATAAAGATTTCCATGCAATCATTCACCATTTCTGAAAAGATTCCAATCACTGCCCTCTGAAATGTAGCTAGTGCGTTGCACAACCCAAAAGGAAGTACTCGGTATGCAAAAGTCCCCCAGGGACAAGTGAAAGTGGTTTTGTCCTGATCTTCTGGACCAATCTGAATCTGGTTGTAGCCACTAAAGCCATCCAGAAAAGAGAAATACTTCTTCCTAGACAAGGTATCAAGGACCTAATCGATGAAAGGTAAGGGGAAATGGTCTTTATGCGTTGCCTTGTTCAATTATCTGTAATCCACACAAACCCTCCATTTCCCATTTTTCTTTGGCACGATCACAAGTGGAGAAACCCACTCACTGTCTGAAATTGGATATATGAATCCAGCTTCCAATAGTTTCTGGATTTCCTCTTTCACTATGTCTCTCAGGTTCGGGTCCATCCTTCGTTGGGGTTGGCATACAGGCCTGGAGTCACTTTTAATATAGATGTGATGAGTGCACAGATGAGAGGGAATTCCTTTCATGTATGTGTACTCCCAAGCAAAAGCTCCCCTACGTTGTTTCAACAGAGTGACTAGCTGTTCCAGCTCACTAGGTGCCAGATTAGGATTGATATTCAATGTTTTTCCTGACTCAATTTCCACTGGAACACTCTTCGAATTCTTAAGTACTGGAATTACATTGTCATCACCGATCAGAGTTTCTTCTGTAAGATTTTCTTGTTTTGTTGCAGCTAAGGTAATGTCCAAGATCTGATAAACATTCTTATTGACTGACGTGGGCTCACTGATGAAACTATTAATGGCATCATCCTCTGTTTCATCTTTAAATGTCAAGGCTCTCCCTATGGTTAATAGTGGATGAACACCCTCTTCCTCCTCCAAATCTGCCCATAATGGAGTATCAGCTTCTATGCTTGGTCGAGCTGGAGTGTACAGGGTCAGATTCTTGATCTCAGTCTCGTCTGAAATGGTCATAGAACCTGACCGACAGCTGATACAGGCATCAGCTGTGGCCAACCATGGTCTTCCCAGGATCAGTGGGTGTCCCCCCAACTGAGATTTTGGCTATAACACCAAAAAGTCTACAGGGTATTCCCACGAGTCCACTGAGATTACAAGGTCATCTAAAATTCCTTCAGGTTTGATCGTTGATCTATCAGCAAGTTCCAAAACAGTAGGGGTTGGCCGCGGATTAGTGAGTCCCAATTTCTTCACAGTCTCTATGGTCATAACATTAATAGTTGCGCCCAAATCCACCAAGACATTTGGAATCCATGTGTTCCCTATGTGCACTGTAACAGTCGGGTTCCCAGGGTCATCATACTTCGCCACAGGGGCCTTTCCCATTATTAATTCTGAATTTTTTTCCAGCACGTGGACAGTGGGAGGATCCCTGGGCCTTCTCCCTGGTTTCTTAACACACAAATATTTAACTGTCTTAGCATAAATAGGCACATCATGAAGGGCCTGTAACAGTGGAATTTTAACATATAAATTTTTCAATTCTCCCACGAGATCAAATCGGGGTTGTTCCACTGTTTTCTGCAACTGCAATCATTCAGGATATGGTGGTTCTCTATTCAACTATGTAGGTTGTGGCAGATCGTGTGTTGCTTCTGAGTTTCAGCTACTGCTTTAGTAGGAGTATCGGCATCCTCAATAATGGGGCTTGTTGGATAGTGATGACTTACTCCAGTTCCAATCACTGGGGATGACACATCCTCAGTGATAATAGGCTCCATTACCCTCCCTGATCGTAATTGTATATCATTGCAGGGAATCTGTGTAATGGAATAAGTAGGCATGTTGGCAGTCTCAAATTGATGGACTGCTTTATTGTTTGGGTTCGGGTTAGGCTGTGCAGGTAGCTGGGGTCGAAGTGGTGCATTCATGGGTGCGGCATTGTTCTGGAAAGGGAGCTATGGTTGCTGATACTGCTGATGCTGATACTGTTGAGGAGGGTATTGTTGATACTGAGTCTGGTGATGGGGAAAGTTATTTCCTTGGTAAGAGTTTCTCCAGTTGGAATTCCAAGGAGCTTGGTTTGACTGTTGTGGCCATGGTGTCCATGAATTAGGATTTTGCATTGGGTTCTGAGATGGATGCCACTGGCTATTGGAATAATGTGAAGGGAATTGTGTATTCATATTATGCATGTTGTTCATTCCATTCATATTATGCAGAAAAAATGTTGGATATGGATTCATACCTTGGTTTCTAGGCTGCCATGGTCTCTTCTGTGCCATAAAGTATGTTGGCTCTACATCAGGAATAGATGCCTGCAGGACTGCTTTAACCTTAGGTAATGAAGGACACTCCTTAGTTTCATGCTCGAGTTCACATATCCTACATACCTCTGCTTTGTCCAACGGGCACTCCTTCAATGGATGCTTCTTTATACATTTAGGACAGAATACTCCAAGTGTAAGATCTTCTACTACTTGTTTCTTTTTTTCCTTCATGGCATCCAACTCTGAGGACAGGGAACTCATCATGTATGTTTTAAAGTTCTCCAGTAAGTTGCCTATTTTTGCCCGAGTGGCACCTCCACTAGCTAACTTCCGAGTCCTAGTAAAGACATCCTGGTCTCGGTCCTTGTCTCGTTTGCTGGTTCTGGAGGATCCCCTGGAATACCTTCGACATAATTCAACAATCTTTTCAAAAGGTTCCTTCGAGATATCCCCTTTTCCCAATAGATTCAACATATCAAGGCAATCTTCCCTAATTCCTCTAAGTAAGATGATCTTGAGCACATCCTTTCCAATCTCAGCATGACCAGATCTTTGCAAATTATACAGCAATCTCTCCACAAAGTCTTCCAAACTCTCTTCATCCTTTTGAACCATTTTGAACAATTCTTCCTTTCTGTCTCTAGTTCTGCAATATTCTTGATATTTAGAAAGAAAGGTGTTCTTCATTTGGTCCCAGGTAGCAATGGTCTCACAACCCAAACTCATGAACCAGCGCAGAGCATTTCCTTTCAAGGTGGCTGGGAATAGCTTCAGCTTCTGAGCACTAGAAGTGTAATCATAGCTGCGACAGAGGATATCAAACTCAAAAAGAAACTCATAAGGATCCTCAGAGGACTTACCATGAAAATTAGGGAGCATTGATGGTGAAATATTCTTCATAGGAGCTACTCCAGGTGTCTGAAGGATGGGGAATTCCAATGTAGCCACCGTATTACCAGGCTGATTGTTTTCTCCTTCTTCCTCCCGGCGGTCCTCATGTTCATTCTCATCCCCCTGTTCTCTACCAACCATGGTTCTTGTCCAAAATTCAATAGTCTCTTTTATGCGTTCTTCCTCTGCTTTAGCTTCTTCCTCTTTTCTCCTCTCTTCTTCTTGCCTTCTTTCTTCCTCTACTATTCTACGAGTCTCCAACCACACCTCTTTAGTAACTCTGGTTCCGTCAATATGATAAATCTCCTCTCTATCTGGTGCACCTACAACACTTCCCTTATCTTCAGGAGGTTTACTTTCTGCAACAGGAGTTGAAGGTCCCGTTGTATTCTCCATTGTGGATGTTGAATGTTCAAGATTGGGAGGAGCAGAATTTCCCCTTCCTGTAGAGTTCCACTGTGGTCTAGTGGAAGAATCAGCTTTAGCAATTATCTCATCAATATATGTGTGTCTTCCCTGACCTGCATTACGACCTCGACCTCTTCCACCTACAATGTTAGTATTCAAAGGGGGTTCCCGATTTGTTTTTCTTGTATTCATGCATGCTATAAAAAAAATTGAACTAAAGTAAAATCAAATGAAACCAACTACTAACTCTATCTATCTATTACCATCCCCGGCAACGGCGCCAAAATGTTGGGCACTCTATATGTCAGTTAATTAAAGCTAACACACAGAATGATCAATATAAATTGTCAAACCCAGGAAGGTCTTTTATTTCAAAGGCAATAAGCACAATCTATGCATAAACAGATTAAGCAGTTGATTAATGAATGTAAGTAATGATCCTACCTAGATGCTCAGCTAGCTCATTCCCTAAGCAACTAATCTAATTCACACATCTACAAATCCCAATTGAAACAATCCTTCTTACAGAATCAATCCAAAAAGTTAATGATCTAATAATGAAATGAAACGAGATTACTTTTGCAAGAAGTTAAATCCTTATGATCATCAAACTACAGCATTCAACCTTTACCAAAACGGTCCATCCAATGACTACTGTAACTCTATCATTATCTGTCTAATCTATGTATGCAATTAAAGATACAACATCAACCAGAATTGAAATACAAGCTTGAACTCTACTGATGATTACTGGAAGTCCTAGAAAGCATAAATAACTACAAATTGATTGGGATCGAGCTTGGCTATCACAGCTGATTAAAACACACATGCAATTAATTGAATTGTCCTACATAGTCGACTGTCACACCACTTTGCTACAGCTATTCAAGATGCAATTGTAAACTACCAGCAAGGAAGCTAATCTCTTTTACAGCTACCAGCAATGTCTGCAACATTCCACACCACACAACAGAAATGAAATTAAACTATTCTACCTACTTAAATCATCTATCTCTGTGAGAAGGCGGGCCCTGTCCTTCTAACAGAGACACCGAGAGTCACAGCTAATTAAAAATCAGAAGTGAAGAATTATGCTCTCATATTATTAATGGAAGATCATGAGCCTCAATGCTGTGTTACAGCTTACACAAGTAATGACTATCCAACCCCAGGCTACGAGAGCCTTCTGGAATTTATACAAAAGAAAGACAGTTTCAGATCCACAAAAATCACGCAGCAATGAAGATCTATGATCTTCATGCTGTGCAGTTACAGCTAACTGATACAGCGTGTTGAATAGTGTTGTTAATTCTGAAGGATGTTGCTGTCCCGATAGAAATTGGATCAACAGACTCGACAGCTGGAATGCCACCTATCTGTTGCAGCTAGGCTCTTCTTCAATGGGATCTGTTACAGTGGAAATCTGTTACAGCTCGCGTGGAGGATGCGCTGTCCCTTAGAATATGAGGAGCTGACGCTTGAAGAGTCACAGCTGGCACTACTGGGCTGATACACCTGCGCTTTTAGACCTTGGCTAAATGAAGTCACATAAATTAGTATAAACCAAGGACTAAGATCCATAATCTTTAACAATCTTAGGCATAAAAACAAATAAAGCAATAGCAAATTATACCTGTCAATGTTATAGATTGATCTGGAAAGACATGGATATAGCTCATGAAAATAGGATGGAATTGGGGCAAAAAGGTGTAATAGAGGTAGCCAGAAAGGGGCATTTCCTGGACCCAACATACATAAGCCTTGAAAAACTTAAAGTACCCAAATACTTTTGATTTCAATCTGAGAAAGTACACCCAACTGAATCTATAATAATCATTAATGAAAGTTAGAATATACCTTTCCTTGTTCAAAGATAGATTGGAAGTGGTCCTAAAACATCATTGTGAATCAGTTCAAGAGGTTGAGAGGCTCTCCTCGCCTTCCCTTTCTCAAACTTATTTTCTGGATGCTTTCCAATCAAGCAACCTTTACAGTTTCCTTTAGCAAATTTGATATTGGGTAGTCCTTCAACCATATTTTGAGTGTGCATGTCTTGCAGATACTTGTAGTTGAGGTGCCCAAATATTTCATGCCAGAGTCTGCTCTCTTCATTTTCATGTGCGTGTAGAGCACTATGTTTGGTGTAAGGTAGGAAGTGAGAAAACTCATAGTGTTTTGAATTGTGATCATCAACACCTTTTGCAATGGTGTTTCCAATTGACATCTCTTGTATTTCGACCTCATTTGGAGTGAAGATCACCTTCTTGGGTACTCCAGTATGGGTCATCTTGTAGACTGAAAGTAGATTGGCAGTAAGAATAGGGACATAGAGTACATCACTGAAGTACCCATGCGCAAGATTGATCCTTCCAATCCCCTAAGAGGAGACCTCAGAATCATTCCCCAACAAGATTGAAGGGCCAACTGTGGATTCGAAACCAGAGAAGAGATTCTTGGAAGTAGACATGTGTCTTGATGCTCCAGAATCAATGATGAAGGAGGAATATTTTCAAGCACCTACCATGAGTGCATGGCACCTCTCCTTGTCCTCATATCTGGGATCAACTTCTTTCCTTGTAGAACTTGCAGGTACTGGGAGGTTGTTCTTATCAAGTAGTTGGGCCATTAGATCTATTGTCTTCTTCATTCAGACACTCTCGGGATGGATGCCTCTATTACAGTAAGGACATTTGGATTTCTCCTTTTGAGATTGCTTGCCTCTCTTAGAATTTGAAGCCCCTTCTTACTGATATGGAGCCTCTCTTGGATTCTGCTCATTCGAATTTCTTTCTTTTCATTTTTTCTTCCCTTTTGCATTCACATTCTTCCCTTCTGCAGTTGCAAGAGCTAAATCCATTCCTGGTTTGATCACTCCCATTTTCACTAGTTTGTCATGTTCTTGAGAGAGAGACAGGATGAATGCTGCAAGAGTGGGAATTTTCCAATTTGGAATGGATAGTTTTGTTGACTGGAAGGTGGAGACAAAAACTGAGTAATCAGGACCCAATTTTGACAGAATGGAAAGGATAACCTGCTTCTCTCTCAATTCCATAATATTTTAGCTGAGAAACCAAATTTTTAAACCTTGTAAAGAACTCATTGATAGAATCGAAACTACTGGGGCTCAGAGAGATAAGCTCATTTTCCAATTGGTGACCCTTCAAATCATCTTTCTGCCCAAATGGATATTCGAGCTTATCCCAAAATTCTTTAGGCATTTTGAGATCAATGACATGAAACTGTAGATCATCGAAAATACTGAGGGAGTAGCAGTCCAACTGCTTCATCAAGTCTATCAATATACTTTGATTTCTCAATAGCACCCATGGGTTCGACTGTTGTCCCAATCAACACTCTAGAAAGTCTTTTGGACTTCATGAATATGTCCATCTTTGTTTTCCATTCAAAATAGTTGAAGGAGGTGAGTTTTAGATCCATGGTAGCTGCTGAATTCGAATCTAAATGATGGAATAAACCTGCAAAACAAATGAAATTTTGTTGGAGATTTGTTGCAGAATCTAGAGAACACTGCTTTAAGATAGTGAGCACTTTTGACCGGATCCTTCACACCTATCTAGACCTCATTGGATTGCTCCAGTGAATTCAAGACAATAGCACCATGATTTGTTGTGGAAATCCACAGGCTTCTGGTATTCTACTGAAAAACAGTTGCTCAATAAACTGTTGGTACTGCTGCAACATGAAAAGTTGTAACAAGCTCTTATACCATGTGAAATTCTACATGAGAGATCACTTTAGCTTGAACAAACCTCATAATTTCACCCAAGAATTGCAGAGAAGAAATGAACACAATTCACACATGAAACTCAAAGAATGTGGAAATTGTTGTAATTACATTCATCAGCTGTAAGCTGGAAAAAATATGAGAGTACAATAGAATGAATTAGATTACCCCAAAAGTCATTCGAATTCTCCTCAAGGAATGGCTTGGACTGCATTGGACCCATCACCCAATCAATGGTAGTGGCCACCGATAGTCAAAGATCAGTCAAATGTGAGTCTAACTAAGTCTAATTCATGCATGTGAGCACTAATCAAGGGAAGGAGACTCCAAGGGCGCATGACAGACTGTCAGTAGTCAAGTGGAACTTCGATATAGACAACTAGGAGCTACAATCAATTAATTGAGCAATCAATGCAAGAACTGACTAATCAATGTATGAATTGACTAATGAGGTCCTAGATGTGTGTAGTAGGGTGCATTAGTATCCAGATGACAAAAACAATGTGCACTAGGTAGGTAGGAGGCCTACTAATGGCTAGAAATAGGCTCCAGGGGGATCAAAACTGAGGACTAGGTGTTGGGATACTACCATATTGATGATTGGATGCATGCAGTATGCATGCAAATACAATAATGATGGTTAGAATATTCCAACAGCGTTAACTGACCAGTAAGCCACTCTCATGCATTCAATTCGAATGACCTCCCTAGGATTCGAATTGCTTGGCTATTATTTCCATTGTTACACATTGTAATCATCTTATGATTTAATGATAATGCATGAACTGCTGCAAACCTTTTGCACCAGTGTTTTGACACACAATTTGCCGCGTGCATATCTAGTAATTGTTGTTCTTGTTTCAAAGATCTATTGTGCTTGAATTTTACACACCTGAGATGATCCTGGGATAGACTCCTTCAATCTAATGAGGACTTGCTTGTTCTTGAAATCTACTGCATAGCCCTTATATTTCATGACCGAAACTAAAAGAAGATTCTTCCTGAGACCTGTAACAAATAACACATCATCAATGTATAAAGAGTTACATGACTAGAGTTGGAAAGGAATGGTACCAACTCCTACTACTTGATACTTGTATCATCACCAAAATCAACCTAAAATCCAGAGTTGTGCTCTTCCAAACTTGAAAATAACTCTCGGGATGATGTCATATGCCTCAATGCTCCACTACCCACATACCATGCATTTTTTGGAACAGTGCTGGAAGAGAGGCAAAATACCTTCAATAAATCCTTCTCGAGCTTGGAGGAAAACTCCTTCATCTGAGTTTTAGCTGAGGCTTCTACCTATTGTTGTTGCTTCCCTTTACCCTTGTTCTTCTCTAGACACTGTGATGCATAATGGTTGTTCTTATGAAATATGAAGCAGTTGATTTTACTCAAGTCCTTCCCTAACTGGGAGGTTGATTTCTCACTCTTTTACTTACCCTTTTTGGTTCCTTTACCTCTACCCTTCTTTCCCTAACCAATGAGGGCATGGTCACTATCACATCCCTGTCTACTAGCCTTAAACTCCATCAGAGTCTCCTCCTGGATACAATCATCTCATAGTTTTTCCCATGAGGGAAGGTTCTCCCGAGCACAAATACCTTGGACAAATGTTTCCCGGTGAGATGGGAAACCATTTAGTGCCTTGTTTACCAACTCTTTATCTTCAACCTTCTCCCCCAACTACGACAAGTTGGTCACAGATCTGTGTGACCTTCATCAAGTAACTGGTTACAGTGTCTCATCTATTCATCTCAACAAATCTAAGCTTGTTATGCAATATCATCTTTCGGTTAATGTTCTTGCTCTGGTAAAGGATAACCAGGGCATCAAACAAGTCCTTTGTCATCTTCGTCTCATATACATGAGGGATAATATGATCATTTATTGCATCCATGAACATCCACTTGGATTTCACCTCTTTCTTTTTGTGAGCTGCCAAAATCCGTGGACCTATCGTCAAAGCTACCACGTCCTTGACCATATCCCAGAGCATTCTCTTCTAATAGAAGAGTTACCTTGACTTTCCATTCTAGGAAATTCGAGGCACCGTCCAATCTATCCTCGAACCTGAGGCTAGTTGATGTCATCTCTGAGATCTGAAGTGCAAACTCCCAATTCAAAAAATAATGAAACCCTCACTATTGGTCCTTTCTTTCCCACAATTGATCTACCCAAAATAAACCCTTGAGAGTCTCAACCAGAGATTTGCTCTAATACCATGTTAATTTTCCATACCCTAGGTGATTGTTGTCCTATGCCTCTGTATTAAATAAATCAGATCTTGAATCTACTCAATAACAGAAATAAAATCTGAGCATGCATCAATCACAGTAATAGCTTGAAAATACAAACAACATAGGCATAAAACACGAAACACAAAATTTTTCCTTCAAAAACAATTTATCATTAATGATCAAAACTTACAAGGCAACCTTAAAATGAGGTTTGTATGCATGTTGGAAGAGAAAAAACAACAAACAAATTTGAGAAACTACTGCCCTTAACTCATTCGTACAATTGTATGGCCTTTACATAATGTCCATACAGTTGTATGGATCTATCTGTACAGTTGTGCGAAATCATGTACACCTGCATGTAATTGTTGTTGCAAGTTGATATCTTCGATCTACAAACCCTGCAAGTTGATATTCTCACTACTGCCATGTTTTTCCTCTTACTCTGCCTATTTCTTCACTTTTGGACAAAAAATGTCTTCATGAATAATGATTTTGTCTTTAACCTCCTTTATACTTTCCCTGAAGACCTAATCTACCAAAACCTTAATCTCTCGGTGAGATTGACGATTGAGATTAGTCTAAATCACTAATTCATTAAAAATGGACTTTATTAGACTCAACAACAAAATATAAGACTTTCACTTTAATAAAGTGAATTACAAAACATATTTGACTTGGATGACTTCTTGCATGCTTGACACAAAACCTATGCGGAAGTTCTTGTCTAAGCTACAAAACTTCAACACTTCATGATGGCCACATGGAGAGGGTTGCTTGCTTGGAGAACGCCCTACTTGGGAAGAGGAGAATTATGCATCTTGGAAGAGCACATCAAGCCCTAGACTATACATGGTAGCTTGGATTCTTGTATGGAGGCTTGAAATTGGCTTAGGGATTCCTGGTTTGCAACAATGTTCATGCAGGGGGAGTAGACACAATGGAGTACATGGATTAGGAGGATTGGTGGAGCCTTTGAAGGCGTGTAGGAGGATCATTAGACACATATCATAGATTTCCCATGCATTTGGAGCCTTTCTTGTGGATAACATCACCTTGGAGCTGCACATATGTACTCGTGGAGTGTAGTGATCCACATGTGTGAGCCTACACGTCATTGTAGGTTACTTATAAGGGAATTGGCCCACATATGTATTTTTAGCCTCCGGTGCCTTTCATATATATATAGGAGAGAGAGAGAGAGAATCCTTCACTAAATCATCATTATTATCACACTTTTGTTAGATTTTACTAGGAGGAGAGCACCACTTCTCCTCTCTCTTATATATCTTCTTATGTACTCACTCCCTCTCTCTAGGAGTCATTAGGGTTTCTAGAGCTTGTTGGAGCATCTTGAAGACTAGCATTAGGATTTCATCCCTTGAATATTTGGAGATTACAATTTTCAGATGAAATCTTAGGTTGTAATTGGAGAAGAGAAGAACAAGAGGAGACGTCTTTCCTTCGAGGACTTGCTTGAGTGATTCATGCTTTTTGGATCTCATTGGTTAAGCTAGTGGATTGTACTAGCGTCATGATAAGGCTATGGCATGCACACTTCACCTTTGCATATCAATGAATATTTCCACATTCCAATATTTGTGTAAATTGCAGATTTAATTTTCAGCCATCAATGTTCTTCATGGTTTGTAATTTCCAACTATATATATCTTGTTGATTTGACATAAGTGGAAAAGTGATTATATTAAGTGATTTAACATTTTTATTGGAGAAGATAAGGGTTGTTTTGTTGTTTTATTTATAGTTGTAAATGAGTAGCTTTAGATATAGTTTATGCATGATAAGATTGCTCTAAAAGGTTGAAACTTATTGAAACACTATGATATATTTTCTCTTGGATTGCCTTGATAAGGTGGATTGTTCAGTATTTAAATTTTGTCCATAGTTTTTGTTGTCTTATTTGTATTTCATAACATCCCTAAAGCTGAAAATGTATAGGGTGATCCAAGAAACGTATAGGATATATATGGAATTTTTGTCTTGCATTAATTGTTGTTTGTCTAGAAATTTAGCAAATATTATGAGAGCAAAACAAAGGAAGTAGAAGACATTGTAGCAACCATACACGCCATAGTGTCCATGGTGACTCCAAAGTGACTTTATCTTCTTTGTATTTTCATTTCATACCTAAGTAAAAAAGAGCAAGGCATGGTCCTCAACTTCTAACTAGGTTTTCCCATATTGGGCTTTCTAGGGTATATCTCATGATCATTGTGTAGATGGTGTAGTGTTTATTGATTTATCTCATTTTATTGCATTTGCAGTTTATTTCAACAATTTCAATGGTACACTTGTAATATTAAGTTGTAATAATTAGACACTACATAATAGAGATATTTGATAGAAACAAGTAATATCGATTGTGATGAATTGTGCCAATGAAATATCAATGGAAATTTAATCTAAATCAGGTTCTAAATATAACTATATATCTATACACATAAGTACCAAGGAAACATTGTCTAGTACATATTTTTGCATTCTTTTTCATGGACTTTGATAGGAAATTCTATGTATAGCCTTTGCATATAGTTATATTTTTGTTGTTTTAAGACTCTCTCTTATAGGAATGGCCTATAATCTACTATTTATAAATAATTGCTAAGTTTGAACCAATAAAAAGAAAAGCCAAGGGTAGAAAGTTTTGAACTTTTTGTATTAATATCAATAGAATATTCACTTTTTAGCTACCAACAAAATAAGATATTCGAGTTCAACTACAATCTAGGTTTGACATCACTACTACAACTAATATTGACCAAAGTAACTTAAGCCAATGACTTGTCTATAACAAAATATTGGCTCTTTAATTATACTCATTGAGATAGTGGCCATAATGGATTAAAGCATAGAGTTAAAAAATAAAAATAAAAATATGTTTAAAGTAGGTTCACTAAATATTTATGAATATATTTATTAACATATGATTTTAAAAATGTAAAATAGGTGTAAAAGTGTGTTAAATCTCCCAAAGGCCATAAAATCATTCATGTATAGAATGTTGGCTTGAAGAGAATCCCAGAGAAGGTAAACAAATGTCTTAGGGCATCTTTTTATGTGATGTGCCAAATATTTGGCATCAAAATAAGTAACAAATAGAAGATTCAATTCAAAAACATACATGCAAGTCACTAGAGGACAACTAAGTTGGTGAAAGTGTATTCGTGTTATAGTACCTACTAGTGTGTTTCCTCAAAAAAGTGGTCTATGCACTCCCATAAGGGAGTAGTTAATAAGCAGTTGAGTTGTTATGGACAATAAGTCAACCCAAGCATTCACACACCAAAAATGACAATTTATAGAGTCAAAATAAGCTTCCATAGACTTAATAATATACATGTAAAAATAATTTTAATCATTCCTCGCATATAAAGATAACTAGAAAAGGTAAGTATATGTATTAATAGGACTAGCATCTTAATATGACAAAGGAAATAAGGCTTTGCACAATTAATATATAGGGGATATTAAGAATCAAATTGGTGGACATGCGCAAGAAATCCACGCAAATTTCCACTAGAACTCTAGTATATACTCAACATCCAAACTTGGGACATCTAATCATTTGAACACTTGGTTAATGTGGCCTAGTCGAGCACTTCACTACCCACTAGAAAACCCTTTTGCTTCCAAAGCATATCTCAACTCCTTGACCGATAGAATCACCTCTCTTCTCCTCATCTCAATTAAGATTTGAAGGCCAACTGGGTTTATAACCCATCCTTCTCACCTTAATTTATGCCCTTGTTGTCTTTTTCCTTTTTTCTATATATATAATACTATCATCATAAAACCTTTTATTTAAAACCAACGAGACATAAACATTAAGTTATTTCACCAAGAGTTTTGTCATGTGTCATTTTATATATTGTTTCATTGCTCATTTCATTTTCTTATACTAATGTGCATGTGTATGTGTGCAGGCACCTATATGTATGTGTGCAAGAGAGAGTATATATCTATATATCTTCACACACACACAAAACAAATTGTAAACATGAATATTAGTGCAATTCCACACACACACACACATGTGTGTGTGTGTGTGTGTGTGAAAGAGAGAGAGAGAGAGAGAGAATGTTTTTTATTATGAGATTACACTAATATTCATGTATGCAATTCATTGTGCGTGCGGAGAGAGAGAGAGAGAGAGAGAGAGAGAGAGATTAATACACAAACACGCATATGCATACCCACATCATAAGAAATAAACATTCAAATCAACCAAAACTCATAATATGTAAGATAGAAATCCAATAATACATTAACACTAGTGACATGATATATGTTATAAACTTATAGCATCCCCTTGAGAATATATGTGTTAGGATTCATTTTAAAGACATAAGAGTTCAAGTAACTTTATTATGTATTGTGGAGATTTACATTGTAACTATATATATCTAATCATAAAAAAATGGCAATATCTGAACATTACTTGTGAGCCTTCTATATATTCAATGGAAACAATAAAACTCGAACATTGTTAGAAATTTTTATTGCATATGATAGAGAGCATAGCTTATTGATATTAGATGGCAAAGAAATGGAGTTTATTTATGAGATAATATAGACTTGTTTTGATTTTTTTTAAAGTAAATTTTGAGAGTACTTGGAAAATGGTAAATTGTAAATTTATATTTTGAAATATATATATATATATAAGTTTTAAACCTATTTTAGAGAAGCAAAGCATACATATTCTTTTAAGCAAAATAGAGATTACACCACAGCATTCACACATAATACACATAGATTTACCTTGGAAACCCTTAATCGGGAAAACCATCAAAACTTAGAGTTGCACCTCTTAATTTCTCATTATTGATTATTGACCACTCACAATACAATATAGGTATTCCACAGCATCCAAAACCCTAATCCGTTAACCCGGATTAGAAAATAGACTCCAATCCCTTAACCGAGATTAAATTACATATTTTTAGAAAGAACCCAAAAATAGCCCGAAAACAGCGCCAAAAAATTTCAATCTCGCTTTGCGGAAGGGGGAGGGTGTCGGCACACCACCCCCCCTTAACCCCCTGAGCCAGCGCCCGACACATACGACAAAGCACTAGATGGAGGGGATCGTCAGGCATGGTCAAAGACACACCCACCCCGCCACACACATACAAAGAATATAACACATACTCAACTATATATATATATATATATATTTCCAAGTCCCAAAACAATATCAAATAGTGGAAGCATTCATTTGTGTACATTAAATTTTTTGTTTAAGATGTTCATTTATTCAACATTAATATTTTGAAGCAAACTAAATATTTTCATCTTACTTCCATCTTATTTCAAATTGACATTTAGCTCATATTCCATTTTGACACTAATTTGATATTTACCAATCTGTTGTTTGAGCCTCTACATACAAACTTTATAAATCAAAATAGGTTGCATTAACTACTTTTGCATATATTAGATAAATGCAACTCTTTAAGAAATTCTATAAAAAAATGTTGTTTTAATTGAAAGATAATTTCATTTATCTTAGCAACATTATTGACAAAGTTGTGTATAAATACCTCTCAATAAAGTTTATTCCAATGGCTATTATGGAGGTAATATCACTAAGTTGGTTTAAACAAAATCACGTTTATATACAAAATTTATTAATTTATTATTAGGTACCTACATTAAACAATGATACACATAGTTATTTATTTATTACTCAACACTTGTCAAGAACGACACAAAATTTAAGCTTCTTTCTCTTGATGGTAAGCCTGCCCTAATTGCCATTCAACCATAAGCCAATCAATCAAACAAACAATAAGGTTAAAGTTTTCTTCCACTAAACTTCTACCACATTGAAAATAAAGAAAACAAAAAGAATACATCATTCAACTACCACCCAATCAATCAAACAAACAATAAGGTTAAAGTTTTCTTCCACTAAACTTCTACCACATTGAAAATAAAGAAAACAAAAAGAATACATCATTGAGCTACCACCCGGAGAAGATATTCATATTAGTAAATATATACAACAAAAATAAATATATATATTTGTCTCCCTTTTTCTCTTTAAATTATTATAATTTATAAAATATAAATATTACTCATCTTACTAACATAAATCCATATTTAAATAACTAGTATAAATATAGTATAATCTATAAAAATTTAAGAGATAAATCCATATTTAAATAACTAGTATAAATATAGTATAATCTATAAAAATTTAAGAGATTTGTACTTCAAATTTGCAATCCTCTTTACTTAATAAATCTAATATTATTTGCATATACAACAAACGATAAGTATCTATATTTGTCCTATTTTTTCTTTAAATTATTATAATTTATAAAATATAAATATAATTCATCTTACTAACACAAATCCATATTCAAATAACAATTATAAATATAATATAAACTATCAATATTTAAGAGATTTGCAATTATAAATATAATATAAACTATCAAAATTTAAGAGATTTGCACTTCAAATTTGTGGTCCTCTTTACTTAATAAATCTCAAAGTTGATATAAAATTTATAATCAAATTGATATGCCACTAATAATTACCTAGCAATGCTGACAATTTTTTCAAATGAAATCTTATGCACATCTAGTGTGTGTCCTGTGGTCTCTGCAATGAGTTTGCTAACAAGAACTCCCATAATCAACTTGTTACTTTCCATTCTCATTTCTTTTTATTCAACTTGTATGAGAAATTTCAAACTATAATAATTAGCAATTTTTCTTCTTGTGATGTTTATTGGCTAACGAAACAATTTTAAATGTGTAGATTTAGACTTCCAAAATATTAATAAATGTTATTTGTGAGTAAGTATGTGATTCATCTAAATGAATTGGACAAAGATGCCTATCTTGTAACCTACCAAGCAGCCACAAAACATTCTATCTTTCAGGTGTCACTCTAACAAATGCTTGTATAAGTGATGGCGAAACTTCAGGGCATCAATTCCCCTTGGTAACAAGCAAATGAATCCTCCTGCATACATTGCATTTCAGCAGATGAATCCTACTTCGGAGCATCAACTCCCCTTGGTAACAGGCAGATGAATCCTACTTTGGTTAATGCAGCATTATGGTGGATGATACGGTGGATTACGATGGCAATTCTCTGGTTGGGCGAATTTTTTGCTTGGATCATGAAGTTAAGTCCAAGCTCAAGGATCTAGACATGGTGTACTCGGATGAGATCCCTCACTCGAGTGGGATGACGATAGCGTTACTGCCTCATAATGTCATTTCTATGAAACATATTGACGAGGCTATCAGTAGCCAAGTTAATGAACAGTCGCGAGGCCCAAAGCGAAGTAAAGGAGTACATGCGAAGAAGGGTCATACAGAGTTATGTGTTCGAAGGGATATTGGTATCGAAGAGTTACGGACGTACATATCTTCGGCTCTGGTAGAGCAATTCTGCGGAAAGATGGTAGGGAAGGAAGCTTTACGAAGTTGGATGGATTCGAACTAGAAACCTTGTTTAAATTACACTCTGAATTTTCATATCCTGTCGAGAGGTTGGCTTTTAATAAAGTTACGCAAAGAGGAAGATGGTGCAAGAATATTAGATCGGAATTGACAGTGGTGGCCCTCGGGCTTAATTATGAAAAAATGTCATGTGGGATTACATGTGGAAAAAAAACCTCATTATGTTCAGTAGGTATGGGTAATTTTGTCGGGATTACCAATGGTTCTCTAGAAGAATTCAATTCTGAAGGCAATTGGGAACAAGTTAGGCAAATTCATTGCGCTCAAGGATGACTGGGAGATGAAGGTTGACAAAAGATGCCTAAGGATTCTTGTTGAACTTGATTTATGGGTCAACTTGTTTGAAGAATGAAAACTCGAGATGCATGGGAGTACCTAGACTCAAAGGTTAGATTATAGGAAGATCTCGTTCAGATGTTTCGCTTGCAGGCAAGTTGGACATCTTCAAAAGGATTGTTTTGTTCGCTCGATAGGAGCCCACACACACAAGAAAGTGTGGGTTAAAAAGGGCCGCTCTTCTACTGAAGATCAGCAAGCAGGTATTAACGGATTGGAAAAAGGTGGCAAAAGCTAGTTACAATGTGGAGAAGTAAGCTACCTTTGTAGCAATAAGGAAGAGTGCTTGAGAGCGCAAGAAGGGAACAACGGAAAAAAAAGGTGGCAAGGGACAGACGCAAGAGGCGGACGTAAATGGTACTTGCAATGGAATGGAAGAGTCTTCGGGTTAATTCTTGTCATACAATTTGTTTTCAGAAGATCTTTTGGAAAGAACGCAGGAGATGATCCCTCTCTCGAAGGTCTTTAAATATTTGGGTTTTTTGCTTAAACCAAACGCATGCTCCTTTCAGGACTGGATTTGATATATAAGAAGGTAGAGGCTAGAATATCTTTTTGGGCCAATCGTTTTCTATCAAGAGTGGGGTGGTTGGTGTTACTCAAGGCTGTGCTACAAAGCATTCTGGTATACTGGACCTCTATTGCTTACATTCTAAAAGGGATTCTCACTAAGATTAAAAAAGAAGTGTTTCTCCTTTCTTTGGACAGCAAGCAAGCAGACAGAAGGAATCCCCTTGGTAAAATGGGAAACACTAGCCTTTTCGAAAGACTTGGGAGGATCGGAGGTAAAGAACTCAATTTTGTTTTGCCAATCATTGACAATGAAATTACTTTGGAGGCTTGGCCCAGAGTTCCTCTTCGTTGTGGGGGAGGGTGTTGAGTTCTAAATATTGTCAAGGATCCTCTGTGGCGGAATGGTTCAGGCAGTCGCTTAAAACTCGTAAAAATGGGTCTATAGGGTGGAAAGCTTTTGTTCTAGCCTTCCCACTGGTGGGGAATTGAACGGCTTGGAAGATTGGGGATGGGAAGTGTTAGAACTGGAAGTGACCCCTAGGTAGGTGTTGGGGAAGAGTTTAAGCTTTCGAAGGATGTGGTTGCTCAATTACATGCACAAAGAATATTTGTATTGGCAAATGTCCAGGCACAATCTCCTCAAGAATGGGGTAGATGAGGGTGGAAATCCTCTCAGGATTTAGGCCTTATTGGAGATGGAGCAGCAGATTGGAACAGGTATGTTAACAAGTTAGTTTCAAGTTTTGTTCATTTGGATGATGAGTCCCCAGATTTTTGGCCTATACCAAGAACACGGCCTATGGAGACTTCTCGACAAAGACTGGTTATGAGGTTGCCATTGCAGAATCTTTTAGAGGGGAGTAGGCATGGTGGTGGGAAGTTGTATCGAAGAAGTCAATCCCTTTAAAGGTGAAGTCAACCTTGTGGTTAGCTCTTTGTAATAAACTTTTGTCATTGGATAATTTGAGAAAAAGAGGTTGGCAGGGACCGAGTGTGCGTGTCCTATGTAAATATGAGGATGAATCAAATTCTCATATTTTTTGTTCTTGCCCATATGCAGATATCGTATGGGAAGCTGCCTCCAAGAAGTTAAGCAATGCGGTTATTAGCAAGAGGGACCTCTCACTGGAACAAGGTGTTCACAAATGGTGGAAAGAAAAAATGGTAGGTTGTCATGTTGCTTTCCCCGCTTTGTTTGTTTATAGTATATGGGGGGCACGTAACTCTGTTATCTTTCATAATAGATGGATTCCTACGGAGGTAACGGTGGCCTCGGTATTGCAGAAGACGCAGGAATATAAATCAGATCCTAAGCCCTCCAAATATAGATAAGGGCTTCCCATGGACTTGTTTTTACGGTGCTAGTCAAGGAACGCCGCCTATGGGCGGTGTTGGAGGTGTTCTTTTCATGACAGAGGACCTCAAGATCCGTATCAAGTATGCTCTGGGATGATGCACTAATAGCAAGGCTAAGCTAGCCACTATTTAGGTCGTTCTCAAGGTGGCTCGAAGTAAGGGTATTACTCGGCTGTAGTTGTTTGGAGATTCGAAGATGGTGGTGGATTGGGCCAGGAAGCAGATTTAGATTGCAACTCCACATCTTCAATATCTCCTTACAACAATACGCAAAATGCTGACAACCTTTGAAATCACATCTTTCACTCATATATATCGTGAGCTAAATTCAAAAGCGGATGGATTATCCAAGATGGCATTGGCCTTAGAGCCCAGATTGATCGAGGTATAGGAATACTCGGAGGTTCAAGTCAGGGAGCGATATCTGTTAAACTAGTTCACTGGATTATAATATGCAATTTTTTATGTATGATGTATATTTGAAAAAACCTTTTTGGTTTATGATGCATTGGATGAAAACTTGTAAAGGCATAATAAGATGATAGGAGTTTTGGCATGAATGAAAAGCTTGGTAGAGCCTTATATAAGTCTTAAGGGATTGTCAATGTTTATTCTAATAAAATAAAATATTTTTTTCTTTGAAATAAAAATTTGAAAGTCCCAAAATAATATCAAATAGTGAAAGCATTCATTTACGTACATTAAATTTTTTATTTAAGATGTTCATTTGTTTAACATTAATCTTTTGAAGCAAACTAAATATTTTCACCTTACTTGCATCTTATTTCAAATTAACATTTTGGTACTATTCCATTTTGACATTAGTTTGATATTTACTAATTCGTTGTTTGTGCCTCTACATAGAAAATTTATATATCAAAATAAGTTACATTAACTACTTTTGCATATATTATATAAATGCAACTCTTTAAGAAATTCTATAAAGAATGTTGT
Source organism: Larix kaempferi (assembly GCA_027924585.1). NCBI lineage: Eukaryota > Viridiplantae > Streptophyta > Pinopsida > Pinales > Pinaceae > Larix > Larix kaempferi. The sequence continues at coordinate 8,084,928 of BSBM01000289.1, read as the reverse complement.
TTTTAATTAAAAGATAACTTCATTTATCTTAGCAACACAGTTGTGTAGAAATACCTTTTTCAATCAAGTTTATTTCAATGACTATTATGTAGGCAATATCACTAAGTTATTTTAAACAAAATCACATTTATATACAAAATTTATTAATTTATTACTGGGTACCCACAGTAAACAATGATACAAATGGTTATTTATTTATTTCTCAACACTAGTCAAGAAGGACACAAAATTTGAGCTTCATTCTCTTGATGGTAAGCATGCCCTAATTACCATTCAACCATAAGCCAATCAATCAGGCAAACAATAAGGTTAAAGTTTTATTCCACTAAACTCCAATCACAATGAAAATAAAGAAAACAAAAAGAATACATCATTGAGCAACCTCAGGGAGAAGATATTCATATTGATAAATATTATTTGCATACAACAAAAGATAAATATTTATATTTGTTCCATTTTTCTCTTTAAATTATTATAATTTTTAAAATATATATATTATTCATCTTACTAACATAAATCCATATTTAAACAACAATTATAATATAGTATAATCTATCAAAATTTAAGAGATTTGCACTTCAAAGATATTCATATTAATAAATATTATTTGCATATAACAAAAGATAAATATTTATATTTGTTCCATTTTTCTCTTTAAATTATTATAATTTTTAAAATATATATATTATTCATCTTACTAACATAAATCCATATTTAAACAACAATTATAATATAGTATAATCTATCAAAATTTAAGAGATTTGCACTTCAAATTTGTGATCCTCTTTACTTAATAAATCTAATATTATTTGCATACACAACAAAAGATAAATATCTATATTTGTCCCATTTTTTCTTTAAATTATTATAATTTATAAAATATAAATATAATTCATCTTACTGACATAAACCCATATTCAAACAACAATTATAAATATAGTATAATCTATCAAAATGTAAGAGATTTGCACTTCAAATTTGTGATCCTCTTTACTTAATAAATCTCAAAGTTAATATAAAATTTATAATCTTAAATTAATATGCCACTAATAATTACTCAGCAATGTTGACAATTTCTGCAAATGAAATCTTGTGCGCATCTAGTGTGTGTCCTGTGGTCTCTGTAATGAGTTTGCTAACAAGCACTCCCATAATCAACTTTTTACTTTCCATTCTCATTTCTTTTGATTCAACTTGTATGAGAAATTTCAAACTATAACAATCAACAAATTTTTCTTCTTGTGATGTCTATTCACAAACAAAACAATTTTAAATGTGTAGATTTAGACTTCCAAAATATTAATAAATGATATTTGTGAGTAAGTATGTGATTCATCTAAATGAATTGGACAAAGATGCCTATCTTGTAACCTACCAAGTAGCCACAAATCATTCTCTCTTTCAGCTGTCACTCTAGCAAATGCTTGTATAAGTGATGGCAAAACTTCAGAGCATCAATTCCCCTTGGTAACAGGCAGATGAATCCTCCTGCGTTTCACTTTTTTCCAGTGGGCTTTAAGAGGGCCTTGAATATTTCTAAGTTTTCTACACATGCTATTGCTTCTTCTGCATCTTCCAGACTAAAACATTTGCTGACAACTAAATCCCATGGTAGATGTGATTTCTTGTCCATAAATTGTACCCCTCTGTAGAAATGACTGAAATCTGAACCCCATGAACCTTTAATGGTGATGTGTTTACGATTGATCAGGAAATGAGGGTTTATGCTTACACTTCCATTGTCAGTGTACTGACCCACAACAACATATGTTCCACCATCCCTACAAAGCTCCATTCCTTCAGAAACAGCTTCTGGACGTCCAGTTGCTTCAATTACAACATCTGCAAGTTTGCCTCCCATCATCTTCATGGATAACATCCTCCTCTCCACAGGATCAGGAAACTGTAAATCAAATATTTATAACAACTTTAGACAAGGAAAAGGAAAGATTTTATGGTTTAATCCCAGAAATATCTTTTCTTAAGGGTAAAATTCCAGCATAATGCCCTAAAAAATTCCACAATTGTTAGTGTCTTCAAACCCAAATTTCTATCCGACTGCTTACATCCATAATGTTGATAGTGTCTTCAAAACCAAATTTCCTGAAAATCTCCAGTCGATGAGCAGGGGCTCCAATAACTATGACCTGAATAGCGTCAAAAGCAAAATCAGAAATTCTGCTCATTCTGAACGAGGCCAAAGACACCTTGTTAACATATGCACATCCACATAAATTCTGCCATGTTGTTACTCAGATAAACTAAAGTTTAAACACAACCAATCTTATGGACATAACCAATGTTATGGGTTAGTTCAGAACTTTGGCAAAAAGAGGGAAGCTATCCACTAAATATAATATAGTTTATTACTCCTCACTTTAATTGGAGAGGCAAAGACAAAACTACACCTGGATTTGCTGGTAGAATATTAGAATCTGAAAAAAAAGTTAAGGAAGAGCGAAATTATATTACAAATAACCAAAATAGGTCTGGAACTTGAAAGTAAAATCAGCTATAGTGGCAATGCGGGTGTGCCAAAGGCATCTCCTAGATGCAAAAAGAAATAAAGTAAAAATAAAGATAAGAGTGGAAACCCAAGAAATAAACCGCAGACAAGGGAGCAGACACTGATCCTGTGGATAAGAGTACTAATCTGCAGCAGAATCAGGAGGAGCTAACATCATCATCAACCACTGTTAAATTCAAAATGAGGAGTCTGAGGATGCCTTCTATACAATGGTCTGGGCTAAGATGACCAAGCAGGATTAGCCTGGGGAGAAGCTCTGTGCTCCTCGCCAAAGCTCTCCTAACATGCAAATTGCTCCCATTCCAACTCCCCTCCAATTGCTCTCCTAACATCCAAATTGCTCCCATTCCAACTCTGATTCATTTCTGGACTTCGTTTCTAGTGTTGGAGCTTCTACATGTGGCATCTGGCCAGTCTTAGACCACTTTCTTTACTCTTTCCAACCATTTTGTGATTCCTCGTCTTTAGCTCCACCTCCTAGTTCGATTGGAGTTAGGGTTTCTCATACTCTAAACGTTCTTTGGTGCTGTCCTCCTGAAATGTTATTTTTGGCTTGCTTCTTGTTTCTCGTTTGGGCTTGCTCTCGCAAGAAAGGTCCTAGTGAGCTCACTAAATGCCCCCCATATGGTGGGTCCTGAATAGTCTCCAATAAACATGCTCAACAATACTGATATCTAGACTGAGTTCAACTTAAGCTAGGTCTATTTCTCTCGCTGATACTTCAGCTGCTATCAGATTAAAACATTGAACTAAATATTGGTTAATATTCAGAACCTATCAAGCTGAAAATTGCAATAAATGAAACCAAATGGGCGACGATAGCACACTTAAAAGTTAAAACAACGAGCAATAACAGCCCCAACAAAACAAGATAACTTAGACAACCTAATGCAATCAACAGCCAACCAATTCAGATCTAATACCATAAACAGCAAGTCAAACAATTAAAATAAAAGCAAAATACCATAATCATATGTGATTTACCTTACCAATCACAAACATAGGTCCATATGATAAAACCACAGAAGAAAAACCATAGACACTGTAATTAAGTGGGGAAACATGAGTGTTGAAAGGAAACCCACTACAAAAAGAGGCATAAGTACTAAGCTCAGGTAATCAGACATACAAGATCCAGCCCTGGAACATCGATCACTATAGTAGTGCTCTAGTTCTCACAGCCCTGAAGAGTAAAAGTGAAAAGAGCATAAACTCATTTTCAACTTTGATTACAATGTTGGAAAGTCTATGGAGATTTAGAAAGAATTGCTAAATGTCAAACAGAACGGTTTGAGAGGAGGTCACGATGAAAGAGAAAGAGAAGCAACTAGTGATAATCGGGCCGCGAGGGGGTTCAAACCACGAGGGAAGTTGGCCTGTGGATCTGGCAGTTGTATCACAAGGGGGCTTGGACCTTGAATGAGATGGTTGGATGGGCGATGGGGGATCAGATGAAAAGGAGCGAGGGAATGGAGGATCAGTGCCAGGGAAGTCGAGCCACAATCGAATTCAACCTGCAGATCTGGCAGCTGTGCAGCGAGGGAGGTTGGGCCATGAGGGAGGTCGGGTGGCTGGTCATGAGGCCACACAAGGGCGTTCTACAGAGAATCGGACCGACGCCTCTAAACAAAGCGCAAGGGGACGCTCCTCTTCCCGTGGTCATTCCTCCAGCCAAACCGATAGACGGGTTTATGCAAGAAAGACTCGCTCAAGAGAGAGGTCTCCCTTGGATCTCGTGCCCCTGGATGGTCAAGATTTAAAGGGTTCTGTTGATATTGTTGTCTCTCTAGATCAGAAATTCGCCATGGTTGTTGTCGCCATGCAGAATGAAGAATGGCCGCCTCTTACTCAGCTTAAGTTGTTTGAATCCCTTCCTCTTAAGCCCAATCTGGAGGTATTTGTAGCAAGGGATTCTGATATGCAGGTGCTTGAAGGCTCTAATTCATTGAATGACAGTTTTGCCTTAGATTTGACTCCCTCTGAGTTGCAAGCATCTTTTATGATTGTTGAAGCACACCCGGAGACGATTGGAATAGATGGAAAACTTCTGATTGAAAGTGGTGAGGCCCTCGCTTTGAACCACCCTGATTCTACCATCCTGGTGGTTGAAAATGTTGAAACACCATGCCCCCAAAAACAGGGTTGAAGCTAGTTGAAGCTAGTGACGGGGACTTCAACTTTTTTTTGGCTAATAATCAAGAATATGTAGAAGGACGGCAAAACCTGGAACGTCGTGGGCTGATTCTATACTTTCTTCGCCCCATGCCGAATGAGGCAACCTTCAACAAGTGGTGTTTACTGAACTGGGAGGCAAAAGGAGTCTCATTAAACTCATATTGGGGTTTGGGTTACAAATATGTTTGTCTTATGTTTAACACTGAAGTGGCAGCTAGACATGTTCTCCAATATCGTACATGGCATATCGCAGGCTCCCTGGCTTTTGTGTAATCCTAGAGAGCCGACTTCAATTCGGATGACAAAGGGCAGGCCAACTATCCTTTATGGCTTGAATTCCCTGCACTCCCTGCTAATCTTAGACCCTTTGTGGATCTGTTAGCTCAATGGTTTGGCGAGGTTCTAATTCCTAACAACAAATGTAACTCTTTCAGACCTAACCCAAGAGTTTGTGTAGAGGTTGATCTAAAAAAAAGTTGCCTCCCTTTATCTCAGTAATGACTATTGATGGTGTCTGACAACAACAGGTGCAATATTTGAATTTGTCGAATGCATGTTTTCCCTGCCAAGCACAGGAGCATCTCATCCATGATTGTCCTCACCGAAAAACCCCTCTAGGGGCTTCCCAATCCATAGGGGGTGCAGGTGCTTCAGCAACAGTGGCTCATCCTGGTAAGGATGGCTCTTCAGTTTGTTCTGTTCAAGTGGCCAAGGAAGGCACCTCTCAGGTTCCTACTAGAGTGTTTGTTCCTCCTTCAGTACCAGGACATGGTATCAAGGCAGTTGAGGATGTGGTTCAGGAGATTCTTAAGGACGTTGGGGTTTGACTCAACTAACAGTTCCCATTAGCTCGAGTGCCCCCTAGTCATTCCCCAGTGCCAGATCATGCAATCATCTTTAGCAAGTGGTAGTGATCCAATCTAGAATATGGAGGTGGATGAGGGTTGTCAACTCAAATCTAACAAGCACAAAGGGACTTCATCTCCTGCATCTGTGGAGAGATCTGTTAGCATTGTGAGCCTAGCTCCGAAGTGAAATCCTTCAAGGAGGCGGTGACCCATTCTCCTAAGAGAGGGGCACCTTCCTTGGCTATGATCAATAAGTTGAGCTCCCTAGACAATCCCTTGTTCCTTGAATGAAGCTCTCCCTTTTTTCTTTGAATGTCAAAGGGATGACAATCCCAGGTAGGTGTTGGAATTTGTGCAACTTCGTAAGATATTATTATTGTATTTTATTGTAATTGATTGTACCTCCTAAGGGAGTTGAACTTGATGTAATTAATCATGTAAACCCTAGAAAGAACAATGTAAACCTTGGGGTGAAAAGCAAGCAAAAGAAAAGATAAAAATAAATTATTTATTGTTCCCCAAGAGAAGTCGGCCCAGTTAGGGAAAAGGCCAGTTTGGCACTTGTATAAATAGAGGGAAAGTTCACCTCATTATTCACTCATCCACTCAAGTGAAGTTCGCATCACCTAGAGAGAGATTCGCACCTGCAACAAGGAGAAGACAAATTTTGGGGTTTCTACTTGGAAAGTATTTCCATCTTTTTCTCTCATCATTGTACTTTGTTCTCGGAATTATCATCTCTATACGAAAGTTGTTGGGTTTTTCTCCCGTTTGGGTTTCCCAGGATAAACTCTTGCGTTATTGTTTCTGTGCTTTGTCTTTCTTCTAGTGATCCTATTGAATTTATGCAATTGAATTATTATGCTATAATTGTGTGAAAATCTAACATGGTATCAAAGTGGTACTAGAAGAAACCATTTCCGGAACTAGGGTTTCATCTTCCAAGGCCTTCACTCAACGTTTTGGCGGAAAAAGAGCCTTGGGAATTTCGCTCTAAGGAGGGCGCATCTTTTGGTGAAGGCAGAATTAAATTCTGAGAATTTTCAATTTTTGACCTAATTCTACAGCTGCAGCAAAAATTAGGGTTTCAGTTTTTGACCTACTTCCTCCACAGTTTTGGCTCGGCCCTACCTTTTCTCAACTCGCCTTGCTAGGGTGCATCTACCTATGGAGTCAATTTTCCAAAATTCTAACTTTCATTTTTGACCTAGCTCCTGCTAGGGTTTCTGGTCCAGATCTGCAGTCAAGATGATTGGAATGAAGGTTGAAGATTGTCTGGAAGGGGCTTCCAACTTCATCTCTTGGAAGTCTAGGGTTCTTCTTCTACTAGAAGAAAATGATCTCTTGCAGTTTGTCAATGAGAAGGTCCCAGAACCAGAAGTCGAAGAAGACAAATCTCGCTAGAGGAAGAATGATGCCAAAGCAAGAAGGATTTTGGTGGACTCAGTTAAAGACCACTTGGTTCCTCAAATCTCAGGTAAGAAGACTGCTAGAAAGATGTTCAAAACCATAAAGAAGTTGTTTGAACATAGTAGTATCAATGTATCCCTTACATTGAGGAATCAGCTATCAAACATGAGTCCAATTCAGAGTCCATTGCCTCATATTTCATGAGGATCACAGAACTAAGGGACAAGCTTAGTACTAGTGGAGATCCCATTGATGAAAATGAGCTTGTCATTACTACTCTAAATGGTCTCCAACCCTCTTGGGAGTCCTTCATTCAAAGTATAAGCGGTAGATCCAAGCTACCCAAATTTGATAAGCTATGGGCAGATTGCACTCAGGAAGAGACAAGAATAGCAGCAAGACAAAGACTTCATGGCACTAAACCTGAGGAGAATCAAGCATTCATATCCCATGCCAGGAAAGGCAAGGGAAGTGGAAGAAAGTTTTACAAACACAAGCACCAAGGTAGGAGATCAAGTCCACCCCCAAACCAAAAGAAGAAGAAGAAGGATTTATCTCAGATACAATGCTACAGGTGCAAGGCATATGGTCATTACGCCAGTAATTGTCGAAGTTCAAACAAAAGGAAGCATGAAGCTTCAACTGCTGATGTAGAAGAAGACCATCATCACAAGAAGCAAAGGAATGAAGATCGTATAGAATTCTTCTTCATATCAGCTTTATCATGTACTGTTCCCACCACTAGTGATACTTGGCTCATAGATAGTGGTGCTTCTAGACACATGACAGGATATAAAGAAAAGCTTTCAGAATTGATTGAGAAAGATTCTCATCTCCGTGTTGTACTTGGAGATGATGCTAACTACAATGTGAAGGGATCTGGGGCCACCTCCCTTCAACTAGAGTCTAGTGATACACTACATTTGAGTGATGTGCTCTATGTACCTGGTATGAAAAGAAACCTTGTTTCCATCTCAGCCTTGGCGGACAAGGGATATAAAGTAGCATTTTCAGATGGGAAAGTATTTGCTTGGCACAAGATCTCAGGCATGGATATAGCCAAGGTAATTGGTGTGAGAGAGGAGAGCTTGTACCGACTAAGCACTCCACCACTTCAAGCCCTAGTCCATGAGTCTACAAGCATGGGTGAGCTATGGCACAAAAGACTAACTCATCTAAATTATCGAGTTCTCCCAACATTGAAGAATATAGTGACAAGTTTACCAGTGCTTCAAGTAGACCATGATGGAACCTGTAGAGGATGTGCACTTGGCAAGAATGCCAAGAGATCCTTCCCAGATAGTGAGAGCAAATCTAAAGGAATTTTGGATCTAGTGCACTCTGACTTGTGCGGACCCATGACAGTTGAGGTGGATATCATTACTATGTAACATTCATTGATGACTACTCACGAAAGACTTGGATATACTTTCTCAAGACCAAGGAATCCGAGGAAGTACTCAGCAAATTCAAAGAATTCAAAGCACAAGTTGAGAATTTGTCAGGAAAGAGGATCAAGATCCTGTGATCAGATAATGGTGGAGAATAAACCTCTACAGAATTCAATGATTTTTGCAAAGAAGCAAGAATTAAGAGGGAGTTCACAGTTCCCTACAACCCTCAACAAAATGGGGTTCTTCAAAGAAATAACAGAACAATTGTGGAGGCAGCCAAAGCCATGATACATGACCAGAGTCTACCAATGTTCTTATGGGCAGAAGCTTCCAGAACAGCTGTATATGTACAAAACAGATGTCCACATAAGATAGTGAAAAACATAGATGTCTACATAAGATAGTGAAAAACATGACTCCGGAAGAAGCTTTCACAGGAGTGAAACCGGAAGTGGGCCACCTCCGGATCTTTGGTTGTCCAATTTATATACATGTGCCCAAGGAGAAGAGAACGAAGTTAGAACCTTCAGGCAAGAAGAGAACTTTCGTGAAATACAGTGAGTCTTCAAAGGCATACAGAATCTACATCCCAGGATCCAAACAGATTGAAATCAGCAGGGATGTGACCTTTGAAGAAGAGATGGCTGTCAGGAAAGGCAGAGGATCAAACATGGAGATCGATGAGGAGGAGATGCTAAAATCAAAGGAGATGAGATCATCTCCCCCTCCAGTTCAGAGGGAGTTAGCAGAAAAGGATGAACCCATCGATCCTATTGATCCAATTGATGTTCCCAGAGATATTGCAGTAGGCCGGAAAAGGCCTAGATGGGCACAACATACTTTATAGGATGCAGAGGGGCATGAAGCTCCACATGGTACTTTTCGAGAAAGTAAAAGACCTCATAGGTTCTCCAGTTATGTAGCATTGATGAGTCACATTATTGACTCAGAACCTACCACTTATGAAGAGGCATCCAGACACCAAGTTTGGGAAGATGCCATGGTGGAAGAATACCAATCCATCATGAAGAATGACGTGTGGGAGGTTGTGTCGAGACCTGAGGGGAAGTCAGTAGTGCCTTCCAAGTCGTTATACAAAATCAAGCATGGAGCAGATGGGAGTGTTGAAAAATACAAGGCTAGATTTGTTGTCTGAGGGTTCTCTCAGAAAGAGGGAGTCGATTATGATGAGGCATTTGCTCCTGTGGCTCGATATACTTCCATCAGATCGATCATTACTATTGCTTCAGCTATGGGATGGAAGTTGCATCAGATGGATGTCAAGACAACTTTTCTCAATGGTGTTATTGAGGAAGAAGTATATATTGAGCAACCAGAAGGGTGTATTGTCCATGGAAAGGAGTCTCACGTATGCCGATTGAAAAAGGCCCTATATGGACTCAAGCAAGCACCCCGTGCTTGGTATGGACGGATAGACAGATTCCTGGTGAGTTTGCGATTCACCAAGAGTGATGCAGACCCCAACCTTACTACAAGGTTGTGGATGATGAGCCACTGATTTTGGTCCTTTATGTTGATGACTTGTTTCTCATTGGAAATGAGAAACTTACTGTATGGTGTACGAAGAAACTTGCCTCTGAGTTCAAAATGAAGGATCTTGGATTGATGCATTACTTCTTGGGATTAGAATTATGGCAGAGGCAGAAGGAAATTTTCCTAGGTCAAGGAAAGTACACCATAGACATACTGAAGAGATTCGGAATGTTGGACTGCAGGTCCATAGCCACTCCAATGGATGCAAATTTGAAGAAGCTGAGGGATTCTGCTTCAGATTCAAATTTGATTGATCCTACTATGTATCGTCAGTTATTTGGGTCCTTGATGTATCTAACGAACACCAGACCAGATATATGTTTTGTTGTGAATGCTCTCAATCAGTTAATGTGTGAAGCAAGGCAAATTCACTGGATTGTTGCAAAACATGTGCTCAAATATTTGCGTGGCACTGTGGGATATGGCCTGAGATATGCTTCAGAATGTGACTTGAGATTACAGGGGTTTACAGACTCAGATGGGCCGGATGTGTTGCAGATAGGAAGAGTACTTCCGGATGTTGCTTCAGTTTGGGTTCTGCAGTGATTTCCTGGTGCAGCAGGAAGCAAAACTCAGTAGCACTCAGTACTGCAGAGGCCGAGTATATGGCTGCTAGTACAGCAACCCGAGAAGCAATATGGCTTCGTAAACTCCTTGCAGGATTGTTTGGCCAGTTTCCAGAGCCAACCGTGATTCACTGTGATAACCAAATTTGTGTGCAGATGTCAATGAATCCTGTATTTCACGACAGGTCGAAGCATATAGAGACTCAGTATCACTTCATACGTGATATGATGCAGAAAGGTGCGGTCAAGTTACAGTATGTTCCGACAAATGACCAGACTGCAGATGTTCTCACCAAGCCTCTTTCCAAGATGAAGTTTGAATACTTTCGCGGAAGACTTGGAGTAGAAGAGAACGTGTCCCTCCTTGAGAGGGAGAGATGACAAAGAGATGTTTACCCCTTTCACCCAGGTGCCTCTACACGTCCAGGTTCTCAGCCAGATATGGGAGAAATCCCATCGGCAGATGAGACGGACGGGTAGTAGATGGTCGGGTTACACACAGGCGCCTCTACTCGTCTAGGTTCTCAATCAGGTATGGGAGAAATCCCATTGGCAGATGAGAAGGACAGGTAGTAGATGGTCGTGTGATGATTTCACAGGTACCTCTACTCATTCAGGTTCTCAGCCAGGTATGGGAGTATCCCATCGGCAGATGAGACGAACAGGTAGTTGATGGTCGTGCACCTCTGCTCGTCCAGGTTCTCATCCAAGTATGGGAGGATCCCATCGGCAGATGAGACGGACAGGTAGCAGATGGTAAAGCATATCTATCGGACATCCAGGTAGGATGGAGAGACTCTCTTGGACTCACCGAAGGATTGGTGGAGTTGATGCATGATGACACTTCTCGAAGGACTGAGACTGTGTCGATAACCTTCAATATGTATAGAGATGATTGAGACAGTATAGATGTACAGATGAAACCCAGATGATCATGATACTGATGAAGACCAAAGAATACCTTCCTTGTTGAGAGGGAGTGTTGGAATTTGTGCAACTTCGAAAGATATTATTATTGTATTTTATTGTAATTGATTGTACCTCCTAAGGGAGTTGAACTTGATGTAATTAATCATGTAAACCCTAGAAAGAACAATGTAAACCTTGGGGTGAAAAGCAAGCAAAAGAAAGGATAAAAATAAATTATTTATTATTCCCTAAGAGAAGTCGACCGAGTCAAATTAGACAAGTCGGCCCAGTTAGGGAAAAGGTCAGTTTGGCACTTGTATAAATAGAGGGAAAGTTCACCTCATTATTCACTCATCCACTCAAGTGAAGTTCACATCACCTAGAGAGAGATTCGCACCTGCAGCAAGGAGAAGACAAATTTTGGGGTTTCTACTTGGAAAGTATTTCCATCTTTTTCTCTCTCATCATTGTACTCTATTCTCGGAATTATCATCTCTAAACGAAGGTTGTTGGGTCTTTCTCCCGTTTGGGTTTCCCAAGATAAACTCTTGTGTTATTGTTTCTATGCTTTGTCTTTCTTCTAGTGATCCTATTGAATTTATGCAATTGAATTATTATGCTATAATTGTGTGAAAATCTAACAATAGGAAGCAGGTTGTTTGAGTTCTTCAAAAACTCAAACCAGAGATGGTCCTTTTGCAGGAGGTCAAATCAGCCATATTTGAGCTTCGCAATCGCATGAATTATATTTGGAATGGCCCCTTCTAGGCCACGGACCATGATCTTAGAAGAGGAGGGGTGGCGTTAGCGATCTCCTCCTCCTTGGCTTTATTACAGCCTCAGGAAGTGACCCGAGTAATCGATGTGTGTGGATCACTCTCCTGGTCCAGGAGAGATTACTAGGATTTTGTTTTGGTTATGCACCAAACCTTAGTTCTGAACATACTTGTCTCTGGGCCTGGATGGAGGCCTATCTTCCAGATGCTGAATGGATTGTTGGCAGTGACTTTAACATGCTTGAATGGGATGGAGACAAGGGAGGAGGGGTTGGTTCGATGTTCAGCGGGTTGGAGAAGCATGCTTGGACTAATTGTAAAGCCTTTCTTCATCTTTTTTACCCTAACTGGGGGAAGAAAGCTCTATATTACAATGGATGGTTTACTTATGACCTTGGAAGAACTCGGTGAGTTGGTCCAACACAGGCAGGAGGAGAAACGATAAGTCCTCCGATACAGAGAATTTCAGCTGTTTTCCAGGGTGAATTTCAAGCGCCGAAAGTTGAAAAAACAACATTAAACTTATGCGCCAGATTGCGCGAAATGGAAGGAATTACAAAAAAAAAAAACGAGGGCGCTGCCCTCAACCCGCCCTGCAATGGCGAGCCACAAGGGGGCAAGCCCCCTTGACCCCCGTCGTCCCCCAGAGACAGTTGCTGAAAGTGTGAAGTGCATTCTCTATGCTTGGGATGAGGAGCAGGGATTGCATTGACTGTTGTGGAGGCCTTATTAAAAGTAATTGGCTTTAATATGCATTGCAAAAGAGCAATGGGAGCAGTAAGGCAACGTGATGAAAGGGAAATCTCTCACCTTAAAATATTTATGTTTATAACATAAGTATTGCATGTTTGAAAAATAGTAAGAATGAATGTTATACACGTATGTATATATTGAATTGCTAATTCGTGAGAAGATCATAGCTAATGATTGTGTGCTTGGTAGGAAAGCCCATGAAATTGGATCAGCTATGATGTGGAAGAGGAAACCCCATGCTACAATGAGGAAATTGGAAAGGGGGAATTCCTTAACTCCTCTCTTGCTATTGTTTTTGTATTTTACAAGTTTTATATGCATAAAAACTATGGCATAGGAATGTTGAAAATGCAAAGGATCATATAAATGAAGTAGACGTGCACTAGTTAGCACATTAATAGATATTGCATAGTGCATATAAATGTGTTTATGCATGAGCATGAAGTTGCATATGGGTAAAAAGGTAGTGAAGTTACACATGCAATGGCCCATTAATGGTATTGCCCATGATTGATGACAATTAATGTTGTTGATAATGGTTGTGGGAATCAAGTCATAGAAGCATGATTGAAAATGCAATACATTAAATAGATGAAATGAATATGCACTAGATAGCATATTAAGAAACATTGCACAATGCCTGTGAAAATATTCGTGCATGTATATGATATTGCTTATTGGTAAAATAGTGAGGTTTTGCATATGCAATGAGCCACTTAAATGGTGGTTGCTAATAATTAGTCATGTTCGCATTGGTTATAGGACCAAAGACAACCGAAGCATGACTAAGGATGTGGATGATGATGTTGCATATGACCAACAACCTTATGAAGAAAGGATGGTGCAACAAATCTATGAGCATGAGGTTGGAAAAAGGACTATGAAGCCTTGGTAAGAGGCAAATTGATCAGGTAACATCAAGCGATGTTAAAGACAACCATATAGGTAATAGTTATTGGTGCTTAATTGCATAAATGTTGAAAGGGGATTGGGTAAGAATCCCTTGAGCCACATTTAATCATAAATCGGTACGTATGGGATGTTGAATGCATGAATGTGAATATCAATCCATCAAGGTATGTGGTAGTAAGGGAAAGGATCCTTACACCCTATAATTGCTTAGAAACCTCAATGCATTCACATGAAATTATAACATGCCATTTGTGAATGCTGGATTATAAGTTTAAATAACCAAGGAAAGTGAGGACTTATGGCCCTGTCATGGTAGTGCATGCTATGTGTGGTAATCATGGTTAGACCATAAAATGTTTGAATACATAGTATTCATGAATTAATGCAAGGTTGCATTGAGTGAATGCACATTAAAATATTATGAGAGTGATGTGAATGTGCATGCATAGGTATAGACACACATGTTGAAATGCATTGTGTGAATGCATGATTGTGTTAAAAGATGAAATGGTGAATTATTTTCAATCCTAAGAGCATTTCATAAGCTGCTGTGAATGCAAGAGAATGATTGCATGAAGAAGGTAGACATGTTGATGGACTACCAAGAGTGCTCTGTTGAAAGGATAGAGTTGCATAAAATGATATGGCTGTGAAGTAATGATTACATAAAATGATGTAGCTAAACCATGCGACTCTAGTATAGTAATGATTCACATGAAGTAAACGATTTTTTGTGATATTAAGATGTTAACAACTAGAAATGTTTGAATTATGGAGTGTTATAATTCTGAGAATGTTTCAGTGACTGTGGCAGCAATGAAATATTATATGCATAGAGACTTACAAAGCGTTTGGCTGATTGAAGTTTCAGATTTCAGATAGATTGTTTTGGGCATGGCAAATGTGGGTAATGTCCATGATGAAGATTGGAATCTACCATGAGCAAGAGCCAAAAGATATGAAAACAGACTCATGGCTAAGCAAATCAATTTTTGTAGAGGACAGAATTGCAAATTTATACTTGAATTTAATTATTAATGCCATTAAATGATTAGGGAAATTAGATTTGAATTTTATTATTAAATGCTGCTGACTGTTTGACTATTTGATAAATGTGCCAGGAAGACACATTGCAGGAAGACCATGTGTGATGACCTGCAGAAGCCAAACTCCATGGGAAGGACCCCATGCTTTGGAAATGGGTTTCGGATGAAACACCATTGCATATTTTAAGGATGACA
Organism: Larix kaempferi; assembly: GCA_027924585.1. Lineage (NCBI taxonomy): Eukaryota > Viridiplantae > Streptophyta > Pinopsida > Pinales > Pinaceae > Larix > Larix kaempferi. Next base: position 8,069,863 of record BSBM01000289.1, on the reverse strand, counting down.
TCTCAGCTGAGCTGTATGTTGGAAAACCATGAGAGTGAGATGGTAAAGCTACGCCAAGAAGGCATGTGTGGATTATGGAACGTGGAAAGATTGGGGTGGCAAACCGAAGAACTGTTGACTTAGAGAAGGGAGCACCCATTCTTCGCAAATGAAAAAAAGATACATCTGCAAAATGAATGAGTATTTTGTGACCCTAGATGAGAACATGCATATCTAAATTATTAGGGTTAATATGCAGAGCATGCTCTATTTTATTTATATCATTTCAGATTGCTTGAGTATGATTAGGGCCTACATGGCTCACATTAGAAAGGGGGTGCACACCTTTCTAGTGTTGGGTCATGATAGGGTTGTCAATATTGACTACGCCGTAAGGGAATGGACGCATTTGAGAAGCAATACTGATAAGCCTACTTATCCTTCTTGTGTTGTCAGCCTACACAGATGCCAATTGATACTACACATTAAGAGGCAAAGTGAAGAAGGGTACGCAGAAGGACTGTATAGGAATTGGTAACCTTTCTATGCTCACACTAAATAATACTAGAAGGAATGGACAGACCCAAGGAGTTGTGTAGTGAAAAGGGGGTATCATCCTTGTGTGAATGGGGCCATGTTAACCTGCAGTCAAGAAAGTCACCTATAAAGTTCCTAAAAAGGAACCACCGATTTGCACAAGAAAAGGAGTGGCGTCCTAGTATGAATGAAGAGTTGATGTGTGTGTGAAGGGTTGTGGTGCGAGAAGGTGTGGTAACATTGGTGAAGGCATAAAATCTCTATTGGGTCAGCAGTAAGAGGGGGTGCTGAGACTGACTGAAAACCCTGAGATGCCTATGGCTCCATAAGTAGAGCCTTGACCTATAATGGTCAGTGGCACAGTTTCCTTCCATTGGTCGATGACCCAGACGACTGTGCTGGCACGACACTGGAGAGGGCCAACCAGGTATGGGACTGGTTGGGCACCACCAAATGCTTGGTAAATCCAGTCGGCGTAAAGGGGTACTGATTAAGCATTAACTACATCCAAGTCCATAAGCGATTCCAAGGCTTGCAAAGCGAAGCAGGACCCTGTGGACCAGAGGGGAAATGCACAATACAGAAAAGTATTCGTTTTCATTTATGTCTTGTTTGGAATAATGAGGATTTCGGGTATAAGTCTTCTAACAGCTAAGCTGATACACTATTGTTTCTCTGTTGGAAACCTTGGTCATTGCAGGAAAGCAAGACCCTGAAAGAACTATATAATTACTAGTAAAATCCAGAGAGTAAATGAGTGGGCAATATAAATTATTGAGAAATCCAGAGAGTAAATGAGTGGGCGATATAAATTATTGAGAAGTACAGAGAGTAACTGGTTGGGCATTAACTACTTGATATTGTGAAGCAGCGTGTACACTGGCCCAACACCCCCAAAACAATTGATAAAACCCAGTGGGTGTACTGGCCTGGCATTGCCTATTCGAATGATTGTGGAGTAGCCTACGTGTTGGTCCAACATTCATAATTGTGTCCACGGGAAATCCAAGTCTCGTAAAGCAAAGAAGGATCCCGTGGAATAAAGTGAATACATCCAATACAGATAAGTATTCAGTTACCTTGAAGCTTCTTGCTAATGAATACACGTGTGTATCTGATTTGGTTATGATTTCCTAAACTCTTGTTTAGAGATAAACCCTATGAAAATAAACTAAACATGTGAATTGATTCAATGTTTAAGTGTAGGTATTGTTGGAAGCAAGGACTAGGAAGGCATCATAGGGGTGCAGATGGACATGTGTGTTAGTTTTTCAGAATTTACTTCAATCTAATCTAGGATCTTAACTGAGAGAACATGTACAGCATATCAATCATGGACACAATAATGCAAGCACACAAGAGACACAGAGTTTACTTGGAGAAAACCATAAAGGTGAAAAACCCCAATAACTTCCTCAGAGATAGATAGAGCAATGATACAACCCAAGCATAAGAGATAGACATCTCCTAGCAGCAACTTCTCCTCCTCCACAAGTGCGCCATTCTCCAAAGAGTGTGTGAGAGAATAGAATGATCAAATAGAGTGCCTCCCGCACTCTATTTATACTTGACTTGACTTGCCTAATAACCTTTACTAGGTCGGCCTTAACTTAACCACATAACATAACACTGACTGGGCCGACCCCCAATAGGGTGGTCTAATAACCCTTTGACCCACATGACTTATACAGGGCCGACCCCAACAAGGTGGTCTAATAACCCATCAAGTATAAGTTACGACACTTACAATATAAATGACGACACTTCCGTATAGAGGAATAATAACATCTCTATAGGAATACAAACACTTCCGTATAGAGGAATAATAACATCTCTATAGGAATACAATATACATATATGTGAAATACATTCCGAAGTTACATATACATCAACACTCCCTCTTAACTAGGAAGGTATTTCTCGACACAAGTCTTCTAGCTCAAGTCTTCTTCTCTGGATCATAATCAGTGAATCATCGTCCTCGAATCATCGTCATCATCACTACTGCTGCTATCTCAATCAATCTCTGAATCTACTCGTCATAGGAAGTTCTACAGAGCCAGTCCTTTTTCATACTGGATGTAGGCCCACCACCTGCAGGTCTTCATCATCACTGGCCATACTGTGGAATCCTCAGGACTTATTACGTGCGTCACAAAACCTCGAAAGAGCATCCCAGGCTGTTACGGGTACACAACTCCGACCTATAGGATCTCCCAGGATCTTTTACATGTGACAGTCACAAAACCTTAAAAGGGTGTCTTGCCAAGCAAGAACCCTAAAGAGCATCTGAGGCCTTTTTCATCCTGTCCAGATCTCCAGGTCTGATTACATGTGACTCCTACCACAAAACCTTAAAAGTGTGTCTTGCTAAGCAAGAACCCTAAAGAGCATCTGAGGCCTTTTTCATCCTGTCCATATCTCCAGGTCTGATTACATGTGGTCATGGCAATGCCTCGAAAGAGCATCTGAGGCTTTTTTCATCCTATCCAGATCTCCCAGGCCTACTTACATGCCATAGGACAATGCCTCGAAAGAGCATCTGAGGCCTTTTTCATCCTGTCCAGATCTCCCAGGTCTACTTACATGTCCTCCCAGAGCAATGCCTTGAAAGAGCATCTGAGGCCTTTTTCATCCTATCCAGATCTCCCAGGTCTACTTACATGCTCATCTGCACAACCTATCCACGGCCACAGAGTATCAACTTGATACTCAACATACATCATCCTGATGTACACATGATCATCCTGATCATCAACACTGCATCATCCTGCTGCATGTCATCTGGAGCAACATCCTGAAGCTCGTCATCCATGATCATCCTGATGCATACACAGTATCTGCCTAATACATATCATCATACATGATCTACCTAATCATACAATGTATCCACCTGATACATATACAAGTACATGATCCACCTGATCATACCTGATACATATCAACATACATGATCTACCTGATCATACAATGTATCCACCTGATACATCTACAGATACATACACATGATCCAACTGATCATATCCAGCATCCAACATGACACGTACATACATATACATATAAATGATCCAACTGATCATATCCAGCATCCAACATGATGTGTACATACATATACATATAAATGATCCAACTGATCATATCCAAGCATCCAACATGATGCATATACAAAGCAGTAACTGAAGCATCGTCCTGATGCTCATCATCCAGCACTTATATCCACAGCCATGGGAAGGATCCTCCTCTCACCATGCTTGGAATGGCTCCAACAAATGTATCCATCACTTCTTCCTCGAAGTGTCGTCAATCTGAAGAACACCAAGCCTCTCTCTGAAGTACTCGAACTTCACTCTGGCTAGTGGTTTCGTCAGTACATCTGCAATTTGCTCATCCGTCGCAACATACAGGAGCTTCATTGCTCCTCTTTGCACCATATCCCTGATATAGTGATATTTGATCTCAATGTGTTTCGACCTGTCGTGGAACACCGGGTTCTCAGACAGCTTCACACAACTTTGGTTGTCACAAAAGATACCAGTAGCCTCCAGCGGGAGATCAAATAACTCAAACAGTAGCTTCCGGAGCCATACTGCCTCACAACGAGCCGAACATGCTGCAACATACTCTGCCTCGGCTGTACTCAGTGCTACGCAGGACTACTTCCTGCTAAACCAAGAGATCACACCTGATCCCATACTGAAGCAACACCCAGAAGTGCTCTTCCTATCTGCAGCACTGCCTGCCCAGTCCGAATCAACATAACCCTGCAGGTTAAACTTTTGATTCGCATCATACTTGAGCCCATAGTCAACCGTACCCTCCAAGTACCTCAGAATATGCTTTACAGCAACCAGGTGAACACCTCTAGGATCCATCAGGAACTAGCTCAATGTGTTCACTGCAAAGAAAATATCTGGCCTCATGTTCGTCAGGTACATTAAGGACCCAATCATCTGACGAAACACTGTGACATCAACCGGATCAGATGAAGCATCACACAAAAGCTTCAGGTTCGATGCCATAGGTGTGGCTCATCATCCCGAACCTCTTCAGGATCTCTACTGCAAACTTCCCTTGTCCAAGGAAGATTCCATCTGCACTCTGCCACACCTCAATGCCTAGAAAGTAGTGCATCATCCCCAAGTTCTTCATCTCAAACTCGGCAGCAAGCTTCCGCTGCGTGTCGGCAATCAATCTATCCTCACCTGTAACAAACAAGTTATCCACATACAAAAGTAGTATCACTGGATTGCCTTCCTCAACCTTGTAGTAAAGGTTGGAATCCGCTTTATTCTTGGTAAAGCCCAAACTGGATAGAAAGCCATCTATCCTGCCATATCAGGTCCTGGCTGCCTGTTTCAAACCATACAGGGCTTTCTTCAGTTTGCACACATGTGACTCTCGGTCATGTGTCTCAAACCCGAATGGTTGCTCCATATACACTTCCTCTTCGACTACACCATTCAAGAAAGCTGTCTTGACATCCATCTGGGGTATCTTCCATTTCATCATTGCAGCTAGAGCAAGTACTGATCTGATGGAAGTGTGTTTGGCTATAGGTGTAGAATTGTCTTCATACTCAATCCCTCTTTCTGGGAGAAGCCACGAGCTACAAACCTTGCTTTGTATTTCTCCATGCTACCATCTGCAGCATGCTTGATCTTATATATCCATTTGGAAGTCACAGCAAACTTCCCTTCAGGTCTTGGGACTGCATCCCAAACATCATTCTTCATGATCGACTGGTACTCCTCGATCATGGCATTCTTCCCGAATCCTGGGAACTTCAATATATTCAATATCTTCAATAGATAACTTTGTTGTTGAAACAAATGTTGTAGTCATTCTTTTGTAGGTGCTCGTATATGATCTTTCCTACAAAACAAGTTAAATTGCATGATTAGAAACTTCTCATAGTTTTTCAAAACAAATTCTTACACATAAAGAAATATGTCATACAATCATGCAATTATTTTAGCCAATGCTTCAATATAACATTCATCCATATCCTATAACTTTCTAGATGCCTTCCAATCTCTACCAGAACATTGTTAAGAGTTTACATTACTCCCAACATGTCAGCAAAGAGGTTTCATTCTAGATAAGTAGCAATGGAATGTTGTACAGTGCCATAGGCCACTTACCAATCACATGCATATTAGTAGTATATTGTTCATTAATGCAATTATTCTAATATGCATGATACACACCCTAAGTCTAAGCACATAAGCATATACATCTTTGAACAATATTATTTAAACAAACAAATATGCAAGAAATGACAATTCAAATACTTATATTTGTTTGGTTGTAGGGTGGACTCCCTCTTAGTCTTTGCTTCCTTTCTGCAACTCCATTTTGACGTAGATAGTGAGAAGTGGTCGACTCCCTCTGAATATCTGCATCGTTGCAAAAACTACTGGACTGTGCTCCCTCTTGATCTTTGCTTCCTGGATTACTTGTCCTTGAATTTATATCCATCCTTGATCAGTATGCATGCTTACAAGTATCATTATTGTGATATCCTCGAGATCTCATACATAATCACAAGTATCAGTATTGTGATATCCTCGAGATCTCATACATAATCATACATTTATTAGTATATTCTCAATACTATCAAAACAAAATAATCTTAAGCATGTATAGTTATGATCATTTCAAACAGAAATAACAAGCATTAGTATTCAAGGACTCTTATGGTTAGTCATATCATAAATTAAAGTAAGAAACATAATATGCCTAAATCCGTGATTACTCAAACCTATACTTTCATGACTCTTCTGGTTAGTCATATCATCAATTAAGGTAAGAAACATAATATGCATACACCCTTGTTTATTCAAACCTATGAATAATCATTATCAATCATGCCATGTATACTTATATAAGAGATCCTATCACAAGGTAGGATTCTAACTTGATATAGGAAAAACATACCTGGATTAGTATGTTAGCTAGTTATGTCTAACATACCCACATGATGTCTTCTTGTTCTCTTCAATGACTTGTGCTAGTAACCTGCATATCTCATAGGTTAACCATTATAAAACCAAGTTATACATACCTCGTAAACAGATCTTCTAAGTGATCCATGACAATGGATGAATCTTTGTCTTCATGTCACCATGATCATATGTTCTTGAACTAGAACATGATTTGTCTTTCTTGGTGTACCTTTCATGTTAGCGGACAACATAAACCTCATACAACACCATAATGCATTAGTACAATGATACGTGTCAACACCCTAATCAATAAATATCTTCTACCATGCATTCAGAATTTTATTAAGGTGATACGACAAGTCTAAAATTAATCAAGATTGTACTAACCGTAATAATATGAAGACAAACATACCATAAACTTAATCATGAACAAATCTCGAAACATACCTGGATAAGTCATACCTGTCGAGATTGCTTGTAATCTTCTTATGTAAGGCCTTAGCCTCATCTCCCTCTGAAACAGGAACTTCTTCACTTATGTAAGTGACCAATCCATTCTCTTCTAGGATTAACCCAATCCACTTGATTTGCAGGAACTGGATCTGGAGCTGGATTAGGGTTTGTCAGAGAAACCCTAAAAATTCAAACTTTGAATTTCAAACTTCCGAAAGGATAGAAATATGTGCCTTGATGAGCTGATCAAGATGGTATACTCAGAATTTGAAAACTGCAAAGTTTCACCCCTCAAAATTGTCTTTGAAACTTCCGGATCTTCTGGACAGGATCCTGAACTAGGGTTTGATAAAGCTCGGCCTTCTACCCAACCAAAAAATTTGATATTGGTCTCTAAATTTCGATTTTGATGAGTACCATTCAGCCGTGGTCTCTGATTACAAAAATACCAACTTTCTCTGAAACCCTAATTCCCGGAGCCATGAATGAAGGTGCTCAAAAATAATTATGTTTTGACATAAATATGCACCTGATTGTTTCTGGTGTAACTCCGAACTTTCCAATCCACGGGATCTGAAAAATTTTCCTGTGGTAGCCTGACCTGTCATCTTTCCAACCCCACGGGTCTGACCTCAAATGGATTCTCTGAGAGAAAGTTATGCCAAGTGTCGCAATGTAACCTGTTTATGGGATAAAACAGGAGAGCGTACTTGTACGACGTGCCACGTGTCACTGGTTCAGTTTCGGCCTCTGAAAAAGTTACCTAAGAAAGTGCAACCCGTGCAATACCTGTCATTTTTTACGAAATTTCATTTGGAGCTTCCTAGCCCAAGTTATGACCTTTTTTCCTAGGTCACCTGTTTATGACTTAGATCTGGAAAAGGCAGAAACCCTAGATTGTACAGATCATAAAACACGAAGTACAACGAATTAGAAGTTGTCATTTGGACACAAGGTACATGGGGATCTGATATTCGACCTGTAAAAGTTTCAAATCCGAAAACTTCGCCAAAATGGATTTATAGCGAAAGTGCTACGATGACTAGTTTTTGCTATATCAAGCCCTAGCATCGCAAGTGCAACTAGTGTTATACATGCCATACCATGCCTTCTTTCAGATTAGCTCTGATACCATGTTAGTTTTTCAGAATTTACTTCAATCTGATCTAGGATCTTAACTGAGAGAACAACATGTACAACATATCAATCATGGACACAATAATGCAAGCACACAAGAGACACAGAGTTTACTTGGGGAAAACCATAAAGGTGAAAAACCCCAATAACTTCCTCAGAGATAGATAGAACAATGATACAACCCAAGCATAAGAGATAGACATCTCCTAGCAACAGCTTCTCCTCCTCCACAAGTGCGCCACTCTCCAAAGAGTGTGTGAGAGAATAGAATGATCAAATAGAGTGCCTCCCACACTCTATTTATACTTGACTTGACTTGCCTAATAACCTTTACTAGGTCGGCCTTAACTTAACCACATAACATAACACTGACTGGGCCGACCCCCAAATAGGGTGGTCTAATAGCCCTTTGACCCACATGGCCGACCCCCAATAGGGTGGTCTAATAACCCTTTGACCCACATGACTTATACAGGGCCGACCCCAACAAGGTGGTCTAATAACCCATCAAGTATAAGTTACGACACTTACAATATAAATGACGACACTTCCGTATAGAGGAATAATAACATCTCTATAGGAATACAAACACTTCCGTATAGAGGAATAATAACATCTCTATAGGAATACAATATACATATATGTGAAATACATTCCGAAGTTACATATACATCAACAATGTGACCGTCCTAAAGAGCTCAATATGAGTAGTAATGAAAGATGGTGCTAGTGGACATGAGTGGGTCCTAGCAGCCAAAGGTCTGTAGGCCACAATGGAGAAGGGTTCCTTAGTTGAAAATCCTTAGACATACCTTAGACACTAAGTGTCATAGGCAAGAAAGGAAAGTCAAAGCATTCACATTGAAGTGAAAGAGACTAAGGAGCATGAAACCACATCGATGGTGTAGCTCCATAATAGAACAAGACTAAGAGGGAGAAACTCCTACTCTTCTCTTTCCTTTTGATTGATGCATTTATAAAACAAAAGATTGTTGAGTGCATGTCATGGCTCAAAATAGATTGTGTTTAATTGCTTGAAATGAATTGTGAATGCTGAAATAGTAAATTTCCTGTGAAATGATGAACATGAATGAGTTCATGTGTATGTTGGGAAAGCATGAAAAGTGTGGAAGTCCCATGAATAAAGCGTGGACATTCCATGTCAATTGGTAAAATAATTGACTAATTTTAATGTTTATGTTATGCTTTCCCTAACAAGGGATTTCCATGATGAATTTCACAGGTAAGAAAGTGAAACAATTGATTGCAGCCGGCACAAGAAAGTGTTGCTAGTAAGCAAAGTGTGGTCAGTTGTTCCCATTGACCATGGCAGCAAACCGAGGGTTATTAGAGTTGGCTGAAAGTCTTCTTCAAACAATTACCAGGACCCAAGAAAATATTGAAGAGATGCTCAAGCTAAAGAGGCAACAGAATGAAATGAACCACAAGGTTTTGCAGGACTCTATTCGCCTGCAAAAAGAGGTAAAAAGCATTCTAGGAGCAATCAGTAAGGGAAAGGAAAATGGATCCATGAAGAAGCATTCATCCAATCGACCGATTAAGAAACATTCCAGGTGGGAAGACTCAAAGGAAACTGAGCAGGAAAAGGTAAAGCCGCCAATGAAATGTTGGGGATGTGAAAGAAATCATTGCCTCCGTGACTGCCCAACAACGAAGCATCAAGAGGGTAGCCACCATAAAGTTTCCAGACTTGTAGATCAACGGGAAGGTAAAGAAAGGGAAGGAATTGTTTTGGAACAATGCCCTCATGCAGAGCTAGAAGGTCCCAACCAGCAGGAGCAGTTTGTGAATGTATTCCTAGGTATTGGAACACCGAGGACGGTGTTATTCCAAGGGGAGGAGAATGTAATGTCCCCACTTTGACCCTTGTAATATTTTGGGCTATAATGTAAATATTGTATGCATATTATGTATGATTCCTAGCGTGGACCTCAAAGCCAAGGCCCCGCTAGTGAACGCTCGACCTAGAAGAGGCAAGTATTTGAAATTATGGTACCCATGTCCTAGTGAACCATGGGAATTGTAAATGTGCATCTTAATATAAATGCCCACAACTAGCTATGCAATGCAACAAGAGATGGGGGCATGATGTTACAAGGAAATTGGGAGGAAAATATTCAAACCCTTGAGCCAATCAAGTCAAGCCAAGTGTCAAATGAGAGAACCCATGAACCCTCAACTACCCATGTTGACTTTTGTACCCAACCATTCATTTCTCCCAAGAGTTGGTTGAGGTAGTTAATGCCTTGGGGAATGGAGAGGTATGGCTGTCCAAATTCGGGTATGGGCAAGCCACCCTTCATGGAAAATCGTGTTTGGCTTCTTGGGCAAAAAAAGAGCCATGAATTGCTCCCCAAGCCATTATTCATCCATCTGTTTTGCTCTCTCATGAGTTTGGAGCTTGTTATCACACCATAGTAACAGGGCTACTATTCTTGTTTAGCAAATATCTGCACATTCCAGAGCTTCCATTATTCAAAGCTTCGCTATGATGATTGTATATTTTGATATCACTCATGATCAGAACAGTGTATTATTCAGACTTATGTTAGACCTTGTGTCAAGGCTGAGCCTTGAGAGTTTAGATTTGATGACCGATGTGACCCTTTATCCCATACAGTTTCAGTTCAGTGCTTAGAGATGTATTGCAGCAGTGTTTCAGATGATATATGATGATTACTCTTGTGCTGATGTTGTATGACCTATGGATGTTTTATCATTGACTGTGGATTACTATCTTGTTGATTTAGTCATGTTCACAGCATCTGCTTGGTATATTATTTCTGATGTGGTAAACTGTTTAAAAATGAACTATAAATTATATAATGGACATTTACTTGCACGTTTAGGTTGTTTGACAAAACTCACTGGTTCACCACCTTACATAGATATGGTCTTTCCTGACACCAGTTATCTGCTAGTTTAGGCTCCAAATTCACTTGACTCCATCCATACATGACTTTCCTTATTTGACCTTAAACCTTGACCTGTCTTATTTGACTTTCTGGTACTGAGGACTTCCCCATTTTCTATCTCTGTGTTTGGACTGCATCCATGTATGTTTAGTGTCTTGGCTCTGAGTTGGTGACAAAACTTACCTTTGGTGAGTTGGATTGTAGGCCTAAATCATTCTGGTCGGTTGTCCCGATGTTTGGCATTGGCTCGAACTCCCCCTAATCACTTGAAATGTTGTTGGCTAAAACTGAAAGCTCATGTACTACTTATGGAAACTTATAAATTCGCCCATGCAAACTAAAAAGGGCAAGAGCGATGAACTGCTAAAAATACTCCTCGAAGAGTATAAGAAAGGTCCAAAAAGCAATGGTTCTTAAAAGCTATATCTAAACAATTGCTGACCTTATATGTATTTGAAAACATGCCTTAGATGCAAGCTACAACTAGTTGTGCTTATCAGCACACCTGAGATCCGAAGGGTTATGTAGGCCAAAAAGGCCATGAAATAAAATTGAATGATCCTAATGAACCTGGATCAACTTAATGTAGACATGATGCCTAAGTTGAATAAGCACTCTCCAAACAACTTATCCATTTGTGAGGCACAGCCATCCCCCGTGTTATTTTGTCCAGCACAGAGTTTGTAGCTTTCCCCTTCTCCCAGTCCAAAGTGTTTTTGAGTTGAGTTAGACAAGTCAACCCCTTGGCCCAACCTTGTTCCTAGCCTTCATCCTTCACTAGCAGTTTGACCATGTCCAATGGGTGAGTTTGTCATTTGAACTATTGTGCAAGTAATTTCATATAATGAAGGAATATGCTAACTTGATTAATGCCACTGAATGGATGTTATACTTTGAGCTAAGCTGTGAGAATGATTAGAGGAACATGTCTTAGTCTACTGATATGATTTTTTCCTTGGTTATATATGGACGGACCTAGTCAAACCTAGTTTGACTTATGGTCATTTCTTGGGATCCGTGATGATGTGGGCCACATATGCTTATAAATGATGATTGATGGACCCACATACTCTTAATGATGATGCCATATGATGGATATATGATGCAGATGATGATTGATGCAGTTCAGCAGTTTTATTTATTACTTTAGATCATCAGATTATACGCTGTCCATATATGGTGGACCCTACAGCTGGCCCATTAGGGAAACCCATGGTGTATGAGTACACATTCCTAGTGGATTTGGGTCTTCTGGATCCAATGAGACACTTATCTTTCAGTTTCGGGCACTTCTGACAGTGATAGATGCAGTTTTACACTTGTTGACCAGATTTGGGGCTGATTTCCCAACCTGAGCAGCAGGGGCCATGAGAGGCCAGTTCACCTAGGGCGCTGTATGAGGAGGGGGTGGTCCAGCCACTTGTTATTACCATTTACCCCCCCTTCTGGAGAGCCTGGTGGGCTCAGTTGGACAGCGCAGATGCCCTAGGAGGCAGTTTTGGCACTTTCACAGTTACTGAGACAGTTAAAAAAATGGGATAAAGTGGTCACTGGAGAATTCGATTTGGGCAATTGAGGCAAGGTTTTGGCACTTGGTTTTCAAAGAGGTCTTCAAGGGTGATCCCACTATCTTCCAGCCAGTTTTCACCACACAGAGATCACAGGAGGTCTTTTACTGCTTGTCTGTCACAGATTTTGAGGACAGATTGGGTCATTTATATTATCTTGGACATATTTTATTATTTTATTGTGCCTTGGGGATGAGCTAGTAAGGATTGATGCCTCCTAGCCCCACCATGTGCTCCATATGCCATGTCCTAGTCATTATGAGGTGGGCTTTTGTACTTGTACCCCCTCTAGTGGATGACATCACCCTCCATGAGCATCTTTTAGCTATGATGTCATCACCTTTTTGAGTGATCCATGTGTTATGTTATGTGGTTCATCTTAGCCATTGATTTTATATTGAGATCTTTTAATCTCAACCACTCATTTTATATTGTATTGTAAAGTGGTATAGGGTTTTGGTCTTTATTATCCTATATAAGGAGGAGACCCCCTATTGTATAGCTCACCTTTGGAGCTCTGGAATATTGGAATAGAACATTTCTTTGTGGAGCATATCTCTCTTGTCTTGTGGATTCTCTTGCATCTTGAGTATACAGTATCTCTTCTATGTATCATTGTGGATTTTGGTGCTACAACTAGTTTTCTTGCAGGAAAGTCGAATTGGTGGAGAGGAGGGCGATTTCTTGAGGGTTATTGTTGGAGGGATCCACATAGTCTCTCTTGGGTTGATCTTGGTGAAAAGGAGTATCATTATTGTATCTTTGTGACATAGTTGATGCTTTCTATTACATCTTTCCATCATTTTCATAATCATCTTACTTGGCTTGTTTCACTTGATCTTGTCTTGTAGGAGGAGGACGATTTGGCTATCTTGGAGGAGGACGTTTTGGTTGGAGCTCTTGGATCTCACTCTTGAATATACACATAGAAGAATGCTATCAATTTGCAAGATGGCCATAAGCAATTGAGGTAAGATCTACAAGGTATGTGCCTATTTCCATCCATTCTTCTTCATTGGTCACAAACCCTCATTTTGGTTTTTCTTAAATCTACTTAGATCTAGCCTTACTTTTGAAAAGATATTAAAAACCCACCTCTATAGCATCCATGCCTATTCAGATCTATAGTTTGGTGGTAATTGGGTTAAAATTGACACACTTTTCAAGGCAAATTAGCTCTCTTGAGGCAAATCGCACTTCCTTAGCTGAGGCTTGTTTGGTTAGATCTAGCATATGGGTAGGTGAGATCCCACTTGATTTGCAATCTACACACTTGATAACCTACCCCTAGTGTGTCACTTCTTTGATTTCTACCTTGGGGGTAGCATTCCTCATTTTGGGGGTTATGCCCACTTGGATTAATTTGGTGACCCACTTCAATCTCAGATCTATGGAGATCTAGCCATTGGATCCCCTTGATTTTCAAGATCCACATAGATCGTTGCCTAAACTACTTGGATCTACAATTTGGTGGCCATTGGACTTGTTTTGACACACTTTCCCACCTTTTAGCCCTCCTTGAGCAAGGTCGCACTTCCTTGGGTGATTGAGTTTGCCCACTTTAAGGACGTGGGTAGTTGAGATTTTCGTGGAATTGGAACGGGCATGCCTTGAAACCTACGTCTAGAGTATCATTTTGTGACAATCTACCTTGGGGGTAGCATTCCTTATTTTAAGGGATTGTGGTCCACTTGGGTCATATCATGAAACCCTAGATCTAGCAAAATCCAGCCATCACATCCCAATTAGCCCACTTGATTTTCCTACTAGGTGTCCCGATCTACACTTTGACATATCTTTTGACTCCATTAACCCATCCAACAAGGCACTAGTCCTCCTTAGGCAAGTCGCACTCCTTGGGAATTGTGTCAAACCTTAGATCCCATATGTGGGTATTCCTAATTTTAACTTAGATCCATAGATCTACTCACTACATGCCCCTTAGTACCAATTTCATCCTTTAAATTCCACCTAGTGGGTCCCATTTGAGCCATTCACATATCCCAAGGAAGTGGGTCCCATTTGAGTAACACATGGTACTAGATCTTATCTTTTTAGCTCATCATGTGGCCTAAATCATACATTGGTTGAAACACTAATCATCTCTCAAACCACCTTCAACCATACTTTAACCTCTAGGTCCACTCTACCTTGCATTGGTTTCCGTAACTTACGATTTACTTATCCCTAGGAACCTTTGTTTGGGTCCAATCATTTTTGATTGGTTATAGGGTCTCCCCATAGGTCTTGATTTATCTAGATCTAAAGCGAAGAGTGCCTCGGTTGATGTGACTCCCACCTTGCATTGGGAACCGTGGCATCTCTTGGGTCACCTCTTTAGTTGTCCACCTCCTCTACCATCCCGGATGGGATACCACTAGGGACAACTACAAGTTGTGTGATAACAGAGCTATCTGGGTGTTTTCCTCCATTGATTTCCTGTGTGTTCCTTCATTTTCCTAGCTGGGAAGGGCGTTTTTGTTGTGGCTAACAGTGGGGAAGAAGGGGAAACGATTTGGGGTTTTATTGAGGCCGTTTTGGCCCACTGAATGCTCATACATCTGTGGGGGAAATTGGTTTTCTTCCCTGGGGTTGATTCCCTCTTCCCACCATTCGTTTTTGGTGTGTCCACGTTTTGGGAAAAATCCATGTCCATCTAGTTTCTAAGCCCCATTGTTGAAAGTGTGTTCCCAAGCCCATATCTGAGTTTTGTGTACAAGAGAGTGTTGGGGTTGAGATGGGTATCCATTGATTTGGGCTGTGCTATGCTTAAGGGTTCCCTTTTCCTTGTAGATATCATGCCCAGCTCTGGGGTGGTCTCTGAGTGCTGAAAGAATACAGGCTGAGCAGAGACCTATGGTTGGGTGGAACGTTGCAACGACATAGTTAGTTGTTTGGGATAGCATTACATCAAGATGAGTATTTTATTGTGTTTTACTTCTGCAATGTTTAAATTGGTGGTTATTTTGATATGCTGGATGAGTATGAAATGTGTGTGGATGATGTTTAAATCTGTTATGTATATTCAATTGATTTGCATCTGCACCCATAGACATTTTATTGTAATGCCATAACCTTTATTCATGATGAATTTGGCTAAGTTGTTCTAAAAGCCCAGATCTTAGTGCCATGTTCCCTCCCTTGCATGGGATAGATAGGTGGGGACTTTACACTATCCCGTTTAGGTTCAGTCCACTCTGGATCGAACAAGAAGGCCTCACGGATATAGTAACAAAAGCTTGGTCCCTCCCAGTCGTAGGATCTCCCAGCTATGTCTGGGAACAGAAGTTAAAAACCACTAAATTCGCTCTCAAGGAATGGGTTAAAACTCCTCTTAAGACTCCTTCCAATAACAGAAAAGAGGCAGTGCAGACTTTGGCAGCGATCCAGATGGAAATGGAGGAACCAAAAATAACCTCAACCGCGCTGGAAATTGAGCAACAAGCCCAGTTTAACTCTTTCTATTCCTTTCGGCAGGAAGAAGAATTCTGGAGATTGAAGTCTCGCAACCTTTGGTTGAAAACAGGAGACCACAATACCTCCTTCCACTGGCAGTGCAGATCCTGCCTCTCTCGCAACCATATCTCAGAAATTTCCTCCCTAGATGTTGAAACTATCAATGGCTTTGCCCAAATAAAGCTGTGAAACGCATTTTCAGTCTCTATTTAGAGAGGACGGCTTGAGTGATGATGAAATCACCTCCGATTTCTTGTCCAATATCCCCTCTTTGGTCAGTACCGAGGTAAATGGAGATCTTATGAAGCTCTTTTTGGAAAAGGAGATATTAGAGGTCATATGGTCTATGGAGCCTGACAAAGCCCCAAGACCAGACGGCTTCTCAATACATTTTTACAAAGCTTGTTGGTCAATTATCAGAAAAGACCTAAGGATGATTAAAGCCTTTCAGATAAAAGCCAAAGTTGGTGGATGCACCAACTCCACCTTCCATGCGTCAATTCCTAGAGAAGTCAATCCGGCAACATTTAATAGATTTAGGCCAATATCGCTTTGCAACGCCTCTTACAAAATCCTCTCTAAGCTCTTTGCAAATAGACTCAAGCCTCTGCTAGGGAAGCTGATCTCCCCTCTACGGGGCGGGTTTGGCAAAGGGAGACACATTATGGATAATGTGATACAAGTACAGGAAGCTATGCACTCCAGCCATCAAAGACAAGAGGAAGGCATGCTAATTAAGCTAGATATGGCAAATGCTTTTGATCGGGTAAGGCTCTCCTTCCTTTACAAAGTTCTTCTTTCTTTTGGATTTAGCTCAGATTTTGTAAACGTGATCAAAGCTTGTACAGACAGACCTTGGATATGTTGAAATATTGTAACTTCGATGAATATTCTATTGTATTTTATTGTTGTAATTTATTCCGAGATGTTTTATTCTTCCGTCGGGATGCCATTATTGTATTTGATTATGTAAAGTCATTGAGGTAAATCCTCCCTTGTAAGTCGGGGCAATAGATCCCCTTTGAGTCATTTGTAATGGGGTGTTTAATTCCCCTAGAGAAGTCAGCCTAGTCAGCATTAGGTTAAGTTGTTAGGGGCCGACCTAGTTAGGGAAAAAGTCAAGTGAAAGATAAAATATAAATAGAACTGTTGTGCTCCTCATTTGGACACACACTCACTTGTGTATTGCGCATAGGAGAGAGAGAGAGATATCTGCAAAGGAGAAGGAGAAGGAGCACTTGTTTGGGGATTTCATCTTTGTACTTTTTGGTCATCTATATTGAGGAAGTTTTGTTAGGTTTTCTACCCCATGAGGGTTTCCCAGGATAAGTGTTTATCTTGTGATTGTGTTTCTTTCAGTGATCCTGTTTATGCTCTTGTTGTGAATTTGATTAAAACTTAACATGGTATCAGAGCTAACCTGAATAGGACAACTTTCACAAGGTGAAACTCTCTCTCTTCTTCCTCCGGCAAGAAATTAGGGTTTCTGTCAAAGTTGGAATTTTGGAAATCCGATTGCATAGAAAGATGCACCTCTTCAAAAGCGAAATTTTGAGCCCTAGATCGAATTTTTTGAGTGGGTAGATCTCCGAGAAAGTCAAACCCTAGTTTGACTTTTGGACCAGAAAAACCAGAAAACCAGTGAACCAGAAATCTATTGCAGATCCGAAATTCACAAGTCAATTTTGAGGTGTAAAAATTTGGAATTTCCAGAAAGCAAGTGTACCAGTCAACTCGCCTCAGTCAAGCACATCTCCTGGTAAGGTTAGTTTTGCATTTTGAGAATTTTCATTTTTTGGTGACCTTCTGGATAAGATGGCCCCAAGCACTAAGCTTGAGGATAAGCTAGAAGGCATAGAGAATTTCCAAGCATGGAAATATAGAATTGGCCTCGTTCTTGAAGAGAATGATCTTGCCAAATACATCAAGGATGAAGTTGTAGAACCTGTAGAAGATGAAGCTAAGGAGAAGCACAAGAAGGACCTGATCAGGGCAAAGAAAATCATTGTTGAATCTATTAAAGTCCACTTGATTCCTCAAGTGTCATCCAAGAAGACCCCGAAGGAGATGTATGACGCCCTAGCCAGAATGTATGAAGGGAAGAACATCAATAGGAAGATGAATTTGAGAGCTCAATTGAAGAGTTCCAAGATGAGCCAAGGAGAATCCATCCAAGACTAATTCACAAGGGTCTCCCAGTTCAAGGAGCAACTACAAGCCATTGGAGACCCCCTTGATGAAGATGAGCTAGTAATGACTGCTCTCAATGGTCTCACTAGACCTTGGGATTCATTCATCTAGACTATGTGTGCCAGAAAGGAAAGCATGAAGTTCGACATTGTATGGGAAGATTGCATCCAAGAAGAGGCTAGCTAGAGTAGCCAATAGAGAAGCTCTACTTAAAGAAGATGATCAAGCCCTCGCCACCCATACCAAGAGAGGAAGAAGTCAACATAACTTCAAGAAGGAAAGCCACAAGGAGTCTCAACCTCCCAAGAAGTTCCAAAGGACAAGAGGAAACAATCCAAGAAGAAACTACTCCAACTTTCAATGTTACTATTGTGATAAGATGGGACATATTGCCAGAGATTGTCCATTGAAGAAAGAAGAATACAAGAAGAGGAACAACAACAAAAGACATCATGCACAACTAGCTGAAGATGATGAAGAAGAAGAACATGAAGAACCTCCCAGGAAGCAAGCAAAGGGAGAAGTCGAAGAATATGTCTTGTGATAGTGGTACTTCAAAGCACATGGCAGGTCAAGAACAAGACTTTCTCGAGTTTAGAAGAAAAGGACTCCCCTCAGAAAGTATCACTAGGAGAATAGGAGAAGCAAAAATGCAAGCTTGATGATGGAGTAGAGTTCACCATCAAACATTCCAGTAATACCTGCAAGGAGACTAGGATCAAAAGAGATCCTACCAAACAAACAAAGATAAGTATTTGAATTGTCATTTCTATCACATTGTTTAAATAAGAGTATCCAGTTGTATACACATTTATTTAGGATGTGTATTAGGATGTTTGTAGTGCCATGCATGTGATGGGTAAGTAGCCTATGGTGCCATACAACATTCCATTGCTACTTATCTAGAGTGAAACCTCTTTGCTGACATATTGGGAGTAGTGCACACTCTTAATAATGTCCTGGTAGAGATGGAAGGCATCTAGAAAGTTACCATATGAATATGGGATATGGATGAATTGGTGGCATTGCCTAAGATAGTGTGACTTATGTTTTTATGCATATATATTTGGAAACTATGAGATGTTTCTAACCATGCTATTGAATTTGACTTGTAGGAAGTAGCGTACAACGATCACCTACAAATAAATAATGATGAGACTTGTTCAGTAGAACAAGTAACAATGGTTCAACTATAAAAGAATCCAGAAGAAATGTTCGTAGGAAAGAAGCCTGAAGTAAGCCTTCAGAATATACATTCCAGGATTCCATCACATGGAGATCAGTAGAGATGTAACATTTGATGAAGAAGCAGCTCTCAAGAGATCCAAAAAATGCCAGTGTGAAGAAGTATATGAAGAAGATGTACCTCCCAGAAATGTAGAAGTTGCACCCTCCCCTGAAGATGAAACACCAGAAGACCATGATATGCTAGAACCTCAAGAACCTCCCACTATGAATATATCATGAAAGAGAAAGCCTACTTGGGCAAGAGGAATAATACAAGAAGCAGAAAAATATGGAGCTCTAGAAAGCTCCACAAGAGCAAGCAAGAAACCAAAGCCATTTTCCAGTTATGTGGCTTTGATGTGTGATCTTGTAGATCAAGAACCCACCAATTATGAAGAAGTGTACATAGAACAGCCACAGGGATTTTGAAGTTGAAGACAGACGGACTCACG
The DNA here is from genome assembly GCA_027924585.1 of Larix kaempferi. Classification (NCBI taxonomy): domain Eukaryota; kingdom Viridiplantae; phylum Streptophyta; class Pinopsida; order Pinales; family Pinaceae; genus Larix; species Larix kaempferi. Next base: position 8,049,983 of record BSBM01000289.1, on the reverse strand, counting down.
TATGCAAGTTGAAGAAGGCTCTGTATGGATTGAAGCAAGCTCCTAGAGCTTGGTACGGAAGAATAGATAGCTTTCTGACGAGCTTGGGATTTACCAAAAGTAAAGTTGACCGGATTTACCAAAAGTAAAGTTGACCCTAACCTTTACTTTAAGGTTATGGATGATGAACTTGTCATACTATTGTTGTATGTGGATGATTTATTTCTGACAGGAAATGAGAAACAAATTGTAGTGTAAGAAGAAGCTCTCTAATTTGAGATGAAAGACCTTGGATTGATGCACTAGTTTCTAGGTCTAGAAGTATGGCAGAGCCCAGAAGGAATCTTTCTCAACCAGGGAAAGTATGCTGTGGAAATCCTAAAAAGATTTGATATGTTGGAATGTAAATCCATGGCCACACCCATGGATACCAACCTGACGTTGTTAGTTGATGAATCGTCAGAGTTAGTAGATGTGACTCAGTACAGACAAATTATTGGGTCGTTGGTGTATCTAACGGATACCAGGCCAGATATATGCTTTGCTGTGAAAACCCTGAGTCAGTATCTAGTTGAGCCTATACGTGTTCACCTGGTAGCTTCAAAGCATCTGATGAGGTACCTGAAAGGCACGATAGACTTTGGTCTATACTATGTTGGAGATCATGACTACAGATTATATGGTTATACAGATGCAAATTGGGCTGGAAGTGTCTCAAACAGGAAGAGCACCTCCAGTGGATGTTATTGTTTGGGATCCGCCATGATCTCATGGTTTAGCAAGAAGCAGTCCAGTGTTGCTCTTAGCACAGCTGAAGCAGAGTATATAGAAGCTTGTTCTGCTAGTTGTGAGGCCATATGGCTTCAGAAGTTGATGTCAAGACTATTTGACCTGGAGTTGGATACCACAATGATTCTATGTGACAACCAGAGTTGTATAAAGATGACGGAGAACCCAGTGTTCCATGACAAGTCAAAGCACATAGAAATCCGGTATTTTTATATACAAGATATGGTACAGAAGGGAGCTATAAAGCTCCAGTATGTGAGCATTGATGAGCAAGTTGCTAATGTGTTAACTAAGCCTCGATCTCGAGTAAAGTTTGAGTACTTCCGAGACAAGCTTGGTGTGGTTCGAAAGGACCTTCCTTGAAAGGGGGAGCAATGTTGATGATGATGATGATGATGATGTTGCAGTGGGATTGTATCATCCCTGGACACATGGCCTAAAGGGATCCGTAGACTCTTGTCTCCGAGAATGTGATGATGATGATGATGTTGTAATGGGATTGTATCATCCCTGGACACATGGCCTCAAGGGATTTGTAGAATCTTGTCCCCGAGAAAGTGATGATGATGATGTTGTGTTGGAAAATCCTAGATTTGATCTAGGTCACATCCAGTATGAAAAAGGACTAGCACTGTGGTGGAAAATCCTAGATTTGATCTAGGTCACATCCAGTATGAAAAAGGACTGGCACTGGGGTGGAAAATCCTAGATTTGATCTAGGTCACATCCAGTATGAAAAAGGATTGGCACTAGGGTGGAAAATCCTAGATTTGATCTAGGTCACATCCAGTATGAAAAAGGACTGGCACTGTGGTGAAAAATCTTAGATTTGATCTAGGTCACATCCAGTATGAAAAAGGACTGACACTGTGGTTGGATTGTATCATCCTTGGACTTCAGTCCAGAACGAATCCAGTGACTTCTGTCCTTGAGAATGTGGTTGGATTGTATCATCCATGGACTTCAGTCCAGAACGGATCCGGTGACTTCTGTCCTCGAGAATGTGGTGGGATTGTATCATCCCTGGACTTATGTCCTAAAGTGAGAGGGACTGATCATCCCGTAACTGGATCAGGATTGCATCATCCTTAGACTTATGTCCTAAAGTGAAAGGGATCGATCATGCCATAATTGGATCATGTGTGTTGCAGGTTATGTTGTTGCTGATTCAAGATGATGTTGTTGATCAAAAGATCAAGATGATGTTGCTGATAGAGAGATCAAGTGTTGCTGTAGATGATCGAGTGATCGATTGCTGCAGAAGATGAAGACTCAGTGTTGTAGAAGGTGATGCTCCAATACTGAAGATGTTGAAGATATTGAAGATATTCCAATAATTGTTCCAGTTGCTGATGCTGTTGAAGAAAACTTCCAATGATTTATAGATGTACCACCTTGATGTTGTTGATGATGCTCTCTCCTTGCTCCTACAGTTGATGTTGTTGTTTTCAGTAGAATACCCTTCTCGTTAAAAGGGAGTGTTGAAATATTGTAACTTCAAAGAATATTCTATTGTCTTTTATTATTGTAATTTATTCGGAGATGTTTTATTCCTTCGTCGGGATGTCATTATTGTATTTGATTATGTAAAGTCATTGAGGTAAATCCTCCCTTGTAAGTCGGGGCAATAGATCCCCTTTGAGTCATTTGTAATGGGGTGTTTAAGTCCCCTAGAGAAGTCGGCCTAGTCAGCATTAGGTTAAGTTGTTAGGGGCCGACCTAGTTAGGGAAATAGTCAAGTGAAAGATAAAGTATAAATAGAACTGTTGTGCTCCTCATTTGGACACACACTCACTTGTGTATTGCGCATAGGAGAGATTTAGAGACATCTGCGAAGGAGAAGGAGAAGGAGCACTTGTTTAGGGATTTCATCTTTGTACTTTTTGGTCATCTATATTGAGGAAGTTTTGTTGGGTTTTCTACCCCATGAGGGTTTCCCAGGATATCTCTGTATCTATCTTGTGATTGTGTTTCTTTTAGTGATCTTGTTTATGCTCTTGTTGTGAATTTGATTAAAACTTAATAGGATAGCACCTCTAGTAAATGGCAGACCGGCAAACTTCTTTCAAGCTTCAAGGGGACTTCAACAAGGCTGCCCGCTTTCGTCGTTCCTATATATACTGATGGTTGATACTCTGACTAGAAAGTTATCGGCTGAAAAAGAAGTCGAGATCATCCTGGGAATCAAATCGGCAAAAGGAGTAAAACCTCTAAATCATGCCCTTTTTGCAGATGATTCGCTTCTTTTGGGAGGGGCTTCTCTCAGGACAGCAAGAGCCTTCAAAGAAATTCTGCAAAACTTATGTCTTATATCGGGAGCTCTGATTAACAATAGAAATAGTGCAGTGTATGGCTGGAATATTGATCATTCAACTATTCTCCGCATAGCACACTTTTGGGGTTATACTGGATATGACACCTGGGATAAGATTAGATCTCTGGGCCTTCCTTTAACCTTGGGCCAAAACAAACCTTCACTTTGGTTGGAAGTAATAAGTAAGATCAAAGCCAATGGCTCACAAAGGCAGGGAAGCTCCTACTGATAAAATCAGTCCTCTCTGTTCTCCCAATATATCAGTCCTCTCTCCTCCTTGCCCCCAAAGCAATAATGGATCAGATATCTAAGCTACTTCGAGACTTTCTTTGGAGAGGTGGAAAAGGAAATCAAAATAGATTGCACCTAGTTAGCTGGGATATTGTTAAGAGATCAGTTTTAGAAGGAGGCCTACAGATCAAAGACCCTGGAATGGAAAACATCGCCTTTGGAGGAAAACTTTTGTGGCAACTCTCTGTTGATCGAAGACATCCGGTGAGTCAAATACTGTGGAAAAAGTACCTAAAGGGAGGATCTCTGAGAAATCTGCAGACAGAAAGTACTCCCAAAGGCTCAATAACTTGGAACTTATGTCGCGAAGGACTTGCATTTTTCCAAAAGCACCTCTTAAGAATCCCAGGAAACGGTTGGAAAACCCTTCTATGGGAAGATAAAATCAAAGGGCACCCTCCTTTAACTTTCACAGAGTCCCTTAAAGAGATCAAGCTTTGGCTTGTCAATAAAGGTTTCTTAAGGCTAGCAGATATTTCCTCTTGGGACGACAAAGGGAATTGGGTAGCTTGGCAGTTTCTAGATCTGCCTGAAATTCTTCTTCCACAACAAAACTTGTTGTTGACAGAATCATCAGGTTTAGCTCCCATTCATCTTTCAATCAAGGATAAGTGGGGATGGGGAAAATCCGGCACTTATACAGCTGCTCAAGGCTTTTCTACTCTTCAATTAAACCCGGTTCCATTGCATACCTCCTCTCTTTGGAAATCTGTCTGGAGTCCATATAGTCTCCCAAAAGTAAATTTCTTCACGTGGCTTCTAATGCATAAGAAGGTCTTAACTGGTGAAAACCTGAATAAGAGGGGATTTATAGGCCCTCACAGATGTTGTTTATGTAACAAGGCCTCTAAAACGTCAGATCATCTCTTTGTAGACTATGATTTCACACAATCAGCTTGGGCGCTTATGTTACAAGGTTTAAAGGTTGCAATCCCATCGCAGATTGTTGTAGTCCCTCTATTCATAGGTTGGAACTCTTGATATCCTGGAAGGTTGTCAATTAAACCTGTATGGAGTAAAATATGGCAATCCATACCAAAGTTCCTTTGGTGGAAAATCTGGCTGGCAAGAAATGAATGGATTTTCACCAACACGCCCTCGACTCCAGCGTTGGTTGCAGCAAAAGCAAAGGCATTTTTAATGGAAGTCGTGGGGAACCAAGTTTCCAGCCTCGACCCCACAACTCTTCCAACAGAGCATCATTGGTTAGGTTCTTGTTCGTTGGTTAAACGACTGAAGGTACCCAGCAAGCCTTTCATCAACCCGGTTTGGTGCTTGAGACTTCCGGAAATCAAGTTTACTGACTGGTGGCGAAGGCAAAACAAAGCTACAATTTTTTTCGATGGAGCGTCCAAGGGAAATCCAAGGATTGCTAGAGCAGGGGGAGTGATATTCAATGCGGGTGGAATATAAGAAGCAGGTTTCAGTTGGAGCTTAGGGCAAAGCACAAACAATCAAGCGGAAATTCTTGAACTTCTAAAACCTGTTAGCTAGCGAAGGAAGTCGGGCACAAAGAATTGCAAATTTTTGGAGACTCAGAAATCTTGATAAAAGCTTTAAACTCTTATGACCATTTCAGTAATCCGTTTTTGAATGTGACACTCCAGAGGCTTCGTTTTATCTTTGCTCGAATTTGCCACTATCACCTCTCACCATATCCTTCGGGATCTGAACAAACAGGCGGACTCCAAGGCTAACCTGGGCTGCCACTTGCCTCCAGGATTGTTAAGCCTGAACGATGGACTCAGCACGCGGCATCAAATTCCATAAGTGAGTTTCACGGTCTAGATCTATTGGCACCGAGGGGCGCTGCCACAGGCCTGTAGATGTCCTTGGATATGAAGCGTTTAAGAAATACAGGAATCGCTAACCTCGGTAAATATGTACTTTGGTTGATTTGGCTTTGCCCAACCTCATTTTTATTATAAAAAATATAAAAAAATCTACACGTTTTAGTTAAAAAAAAATGTTAAAGACTTACAAACATATGTTTAAACTTAAAACCTTAACTTTAAAAGCTTAAACCCAATAGCTCTATCAAAATCTGCTAAATAAGGTTTACATTTTATCTGACCATTAACCCTACCTTGGCTTAATGAAACACGTATATATAAACAGCAATTGACTACTCCAATAGGTGCCAAAAAGTTTAGCTTTTAAGAGTTGTTTACACAAAATAGGTCCTTGAGTTTTATTGAAATAAAATTGTGTAGATTTGGAGTCGTGTTTGAGTTGATTGTTGACTATGGTAATCCTTTTCTTTCTGCATACCACACTCTACTGGTAAAAATTCAAGATAACCAGCTTGGCACAAGTTGTAACAAGCTTTACATATAGATAGAACCAACAAAAGTCTAGTACTGATCATTCCCCATTATTTTGGTGTGTGGTATTGAGGTTGTCTTGATAATTAAATAGCAGATTCCATCTCTGAAATTGTCACAATTATTTTTGAATTAAAACTTCATTTAAACTCTATTAATTGGCAATATGTACATGCTTTAATACTATATTACCCCAAAATCTAAGGATTGAGACTATTGATATAATGCATTAAAGATGAAAATTTGAAATCAATTACTGTGCTCCAGAGATATAACATCTCTGTGTATGTACTTGTAGAAATTTGGAGGTTTTGCAAATTTAAAATTCAAGAAAAAAATATAACTAAATTGCATATATATTTAAAAAAACTAAAATAACCTTAAACATTTCTTGAAGGAAACCTGAGAATTTGTGTTTCCCCTATTATATCAGTTTCGTGTTTTGTTTTGCATTTATCTTTTCTAGTAACATAGAATAAAAAAGTGTAACAACATTTCTACAATTAATCTCTGGGGTTCATAAATCAGGCAAAGTCCTAGCATTTGGTGCTTATATGTGGGTCAAGAGTGCAATCGGTGTTGGGACTGTTCTTGAAAGCACCAAAGATATCCCAAGTTCCAACAATGGGGAGTCAAGAGTCCACGACTCCACGCCCAACAGAACTATAAAAATAAAAACTATAAAATAACAACACTACTCTCCTAACCCAATTCTAGTCTAATTTAACCAAATTTGCCCACAAGACATCTAAAGTAATCTTTGAAAAGTCATAAAAAAATTTAAAAGCCATATATGCCAAAAAGATTGTAAAGCAGAAGGTAGATAACAAAAGGAGGAGAAGAAGTCATACAAATAAGAAGACCCAAATTTACTTCCTGAAAACAAGATTATCTTGTAATCACTTGTTCCTTTACTATAAAGTAATTCTTGAAAGAGAGAAATTCAAAGCATGGGAAAGCACTGACTTCGCTCCTGTTCACATTTTTCTAAACTATATATTTACAACAGGATTAACCATCATCACCATCCTCTTTGGGAGAGAAAGCAACATAAACGATTCCTCAAATTCCCCCAAAAACTTTGCAGCATAATATGCATGTTGAGCTGGCATGCTAAATATTGACACCTTCACCAAGTAATCTTGTACTTATAATTCAACATATAATGTACATGCTTAGAGTTGAAATGCATCTCAAGGTTTAACTGTTATTTCAGGGTTTGTAAGTTAATCTTAATGTATCGATCAATCTAGTTTCTATGAGAAACTGACAACATTGTTTATAGCTTGACTGCTTTCTGTGGAGGGTTCTGGCCTGAAACAGCTATGCTAGGTTCTGAGTCATTGTTGTTAGTGGGAAGTCTCCATCATATACCCATTTCCAGAGGAAAGCAAAACTTTACAGTAGCATTATTTTCTTTTAGTGAGGTTATGCAGATCTTTGTACATTTTATGATAAATAAAATTTTCAAATGGGAATAAACTTGAGAGGACTACAAGTTAGTGACCACGATCATGCAATGTCATTCTAGGGCATATGTGAGATATCTCTCTCCTATAGCTTTGTCCCTTCAATCAGAAAAGATCACAAAACAGCTCGAACTGTGAGGAGGTAAGTTTCGCACTCTCACTAACCAGGTTCAAATCCCCAATGAGACATTGGCCTGTTATGATAAGAATAGAAGGGTAGACGCCCCCATGGAGTGGGACCCTCATATTGGGTGTGTCTCCGGACATATCGTCCCTTGCTAAGTCACGAGTTATTGGCATATCTGGCTTGCAGGCTGTTGGATATACTCTTGGGTTATAGTGGCAGCCGCCGGCATTGAAATTTGGACTCACCTAGGTAATCCCGACGAGTTACCAATTCCCATGGTTTAGAAAAAAACACATAATCTAGTCCCACAGGGACAGTGTACTGCAACCATCTTAGCATTCATGAGATTGCATTAGAAATGGATCTTTACCAATGTTTTCACATCATTACTATTGATAAGCATCTCCAACTGCAATATTTCCACAGATAGATACATAATTTCATATATTGCTCTATCATAATGCATGGTCAGTAAATCATGGATATTTATCACAAACATATGAGTAAAGTCCAAACTAATCTTTCACCTGAAGAGCCCCACTAGCTTGTGCCAGCACTGCAGCTAATAACCCAACAGGTCCAGAACCTTGTATGATTACACGGTCCATTAGACGTATATTTGCCCTGTCAACTGCATGCATTGCTGTAGGAAGCCTGCAAGAACCAAGGTTTGAGCGGAGTTAAAACATAATTACACATGAATGCAAGCTACATTTAAAAAGTGGCACTTTCAGTAACAATAAAGGAGGGAAAAGGAAACCTAAACGCAACCGTATTCAATTTATATTAGCAAACGCGTCATGCTGGAAAAGACACAGAAAATTATCAAATAGGGGAGAGGGATATAAACCAAAGTGGAATGAGTGAGAACTAGAAATGGACTAGAAAATGCGTATAACCTTTCAATTCAGTTTTGGATGTACAATAACCCAGATATTACAAATGATGAAAAAGGTAAGTCAAACTTCAAATGAAAAATGTGCAGGAGAAATTACCCACAACCTCCTGCCATGAAAACTTGTGGAGGGAGAGAGCTTGGGAGTCGGATTATTTTGGTATTTGGTGGAAGATAAAGATATCTTGTCCAACCACCGAGAAGCCCTCTGATGCTTGTATGGTCTGCTTTGCAAGTAATCCCTATAACTCTTCTTTTAGGACACCGCGTGGATTGTTTATCCACCTGTTGGTAACTCATAGATCAAATCAAAATGCCATAAGGTCGCAGCCGAACCAAAAAGAAAAAATAAACAGACAGGCATTAACTAGTTGGACTGATTGTTGTCTGACCTAGAGTGTCAGATTTAAATTGGATTCGAGTGCCTATTATAGAACTGCATTAGCATTTCTCTGGAGAACAGGCTTACATACCAGGCATTGAATGCAAGAGTTACAGGTGTCAATCACATCCAAAAAGGTCACCATATCGCCCTTCTCAACCTGCCTAAAAAATCATTAGTCACTCTAATGGGCATCTCTAGGACAGCTACTGAACCAGAAATTGAAGAAAAGATAAAATTATAAACATTTATATGCTACCCATTTATACTTTCAAAGAAAGCAGTAATATTTACACTATCTATCATCTGTTATGCCCAAACCTGGACTCCATCCACATCTGCAACATCTCCACAGAGCGTATGCACAGCTCCAACAGCAACATGGCCAGGTATTATTGGATACACAACGGAATTGAGACGCCCATGTCTGAGATGAACATCTGTTCCACAGACTTCCCCGAGAATCGTGGTGAGAAGAACAGAACCCATCTCCATATCATCCACACTCAACACATTCTCCTCAATCCTGACAGACCCGTCTCTCTCCAAAACCACACATTGATTGGATATGTTCCTATCATTCCCACAATCCATACTCATATATCAATAAATCGAATGCAAGCAACTTATGACACAGCGTCCACAGATCTCACGACGGTTTTCAGCGCAGGGAGGGTGAGGGGCGGGATAAAGAAAACGAAGTACTTATGAGATGATGAGAAGCAGTCCAGCACCCAGGATAAAGAAAACGAAGTACTTATGAGATGATGAGAAGCAGTCCAGCACCCAGTAGAACTGCACATCAGTACAAGCATAAGATATGCATGGGCATCCAACATAAACGACACATGAGTTGATATCGGAGTTACCAACTAGCACAGCAAGTTAACTTGGTTTCTTTTTCGTCAATTGTAATAAATTATATACCAAAATTATATGGTATGCTCGAAGCCAAGCAACCAAGCAAAAACTTGTTATGGTCAAAAATACATTCAAAAAGACTTATAAAGGGCTCACTCTGAAGAATTGAGAAGATGCACAAACATCTTTAAAGTTCACAAAATTGATCAGAAAGCATTAAAGGTCAAAAACAAGTTCTAAAAGCAAGTTAAACAAAGTTGTTCAAAAAAGATTATAGATCCAATATCTGTGTGAAAATTCAAAATAGCTCATAAAGGTTTATTAGGGAAAGGTCATGGATCCGTCTCTAACAGGCGAGCATTGATTGTAAGTCAAAGCCAAGCTACCAAGCAAAAACTTGTTATGGTCAAAAATACATTCAAAAACACTGATAAAGGGCTCGGTGTGAACACAGTTGAGAAGTTGCACAAACATCTTTAAAGTCCACAAAATTGATCAAAAAGTATTAAAGGTCAAAAACAAGTTCTAAAAGCAAGTTAAACAAAATTGTTCAAAAAAGATTATAGATCCAATATCTATGCAAAAATTCAAAATAGCTCATAAAGGTTTATTAGGGAAAGGTCATGGATCCGTCTCTAACAGGTGAGCATTGATTGCTTCCCATAAAATCTAATTGCCAAAGAGGACAGACAGACCCTTCTTCGACATACTATTAGCAAGAGAGTTGTGTTCTATGTAGATGTGTTTGAAGTTGATCACTTCAAATAGATCAGATATATGCCTTAATTCTTCGTATATGGCATGTAGATGAATATTCTTAGGGGCCCTCTTGAAAGACATCCAATCAACAACAAATTTTGAGTCTCCACATACTTGAAGCTTCCTGATGCCCTTTGAAAGTGCCAGCAACATGAGCAGTTTGAGCGCCTATAACTCAACACTATTATTAGTATAACAGCCCAAACATGCAGCAAATCTAAATTCAATCTGCTCAAACATATGAACCACTCTACCAACTCCACCAACACAGGGATCCCCTTGAGAAGCACCATCAAAATATGCCCAACACATCTCTCTATTGATTGTCACCTCAACCACATTCCTTGTTCTTGGTTTGTCAGCAATCTGGGGGAATAAATTGAGAGTGGTCAAACTCTTGGAGACATAATAAGAAGGGGGCAAGATCACAACATCAAAAACAACCTTATTACAGGCAAGCTAAGTACCCCAGATCAAAAGAGCAGGAAGGGATTCAAAATTCCTGTAGAGGCTTGAAATGAACCAGTTCCTTCCAACATCAATGATTAGAAGCTCATTCTAGTTGAAATTGACCCCTAAACTATGAGCAACAAGTGACCACATATGTTTATTGTAAGGACAATGGATAAAAAGGTTGATCCACATCGCAGTTAGCATTGTTTTCGAATGCTAACATCGGCTGCGACAAGTCATCGATGTCGATACAACTTCAACAAGTTTCGACTCGACATGACTTCGACAAACTGAGCAACTTCGACAGGTTTCAATTTCGACACAACTCCGACGAGTCTCGACTTCAACATACTGCGACACACTCCGCACCTTTGACATGTTCAGCAGCCTCACAGTTTCGCGACATTGACATGCAGCGTCGACATGCGACCAGTGACTGTCGAACTTCGACAGATTGTCTCTCTGTCTTCCAGTCGACTGTAACAGTTGAACTGTTGAACCGTTCTAACCTCTTCTTTCTAACTGAACGTAACGGGCAGGCACCCAAGCGTCTCAGAATTCTATATAAGCATGTATAATATTGTAACATACATCAATCTATATGTTTGCAAGTAATAGAGAAGAACGGTTCGCATTCCTGCATATTGTCTCTGCATATTTGTGTTTATCTGTGCAGTGTAATCCTACTTTTGCTCATTCTGCTTAGTTATTGCTTCCGCCATAATAGAGACGACTCATTCAGTCGAACTGTTGTCCCCCTCATGCTTCCTAGACATGACCTGGATCATTGGTATCAGAGCAGGAATCAATCAGAGCAATCATTTTTCGTGCTTAAGTTCTACATATACACTTCTCTCGAAGTTACCTGACTTATGTCGGTTCAAACTCGCTCGCAATCTCAGCAATCCAAGCAGACGCTACCTCCAGAAATGACAGAAGAAACAGACGATGGACATGCAGCCGACGAGATAGCACAGCTTATTGAGCAAGCTCTAGCTCAACAACGAACTGAAATGTTCGCCCAGTTCAACGAAATTCTCACGCGATTTGCTTCGACATCCGGAGGATTTTCGACGAGAACTTACTCTGATAAAATCAGCCCCTTCAAAGTGCAAATGAATATGGACATACCAAATTTTGAAGGTAAGATTGACGTAGAATCCGTCGACAATTGGGTACAACAATTGGAATCCTATTACGCTATGAATCAACTCTCAGAAGCTGAAAAGATCACCATTGCATCCTTAAAGATGTCAACATCTGTGCACTGCTAGTGGGAGAAACTCTCGACAAAATGGAGAAAAGCGAAGACCCCATCGACACATGGGATAAATTCGTTGAACACATCCGAAAGGAATTTTACCCACCCAAATACCTCGAGCAGCAGTATAAGAAGTGGTAGCAACTAAGGCAATGGAAAGACCAATCAGTACAGAGTTACATCGACAAGTTCTATCGACTCATGGCTAGACTTGGCGTCCAAGAAGAAGAGAAATTTCTTGTTCTTAAATACATCAACGGATTGTCCTAGTACATTGAGCAGGAGATGGAATTTATAACTGTCAATACGCTTGCGGATGCATTCCACTATGCCAGCAAACTTGAAACCAAGTAGAAAGGGAAAGCACGCTTCGCGACAAAGCCGACATCAGGACGACCACCCGACAAGAAGGCACCAGCCGACTTCGACAAGTCAAAATCTTGTCAGCCGACATTGCCAAAGCCATATCACGACAAGAAGCCTTTTCACAAGAGGAAACGTAGCAAACAACCGCCTACCGGAAAATGGTGCGATTACCACCACTCATCTTGGCATGATATATCTGAATGCAAAGCTTAGAAGACATTTTTGGTGAAAGTGTCGACTTCCAACATGTTCGACAAGATGATGGAAGAATCTGATCCAGACGCAACGACCCTTTTGACATCGACCACTCCAGCAGCCTCGACTATTTTCGATGAGGAGGAACGAGAACGATTGTTCCATACACGGATATGGGTCCAGAGCAACCCATTGCATCTGATTGTGGACAACGGTAGCCAGAAGAACTTTGTTTCTGAAGATCTCGTAAAGAAACTAGGTCTTGTTACCACTCCGCATCCTTAGCCTCACAACATCGATTGGATGAAGGATGGACAAGAACTATGGATCACTCGACAATGCAAGCTCGCCTACTTCATAAAATCATTTGAAGATGAAGTACTCTGCAACGTGGCACGACTCTCCATAGTCGATGCCCTATTTGGGAAACCTTACCTCTAGGATAGACATGGAATTTATCAGTCACGGCCTTAGAAGGTGATTGTCAGAATCCGAAATTGATGGTTTAGCATACCAAAGCGTCAAACTACACCAACGGTTGCACTGATATCTACCAAACAGACAAAGAAGCTCATCCATCATGCTTAGAAGTTCACATTAATCATGATCAAGCCGCAACATTCTAAGAAGACTGCAACAATGAGTCGAGTCACCAACCAATGCAGCTCCCGACAGAAGCAACAAGTCGATCATATTCTCGATGATTACCAAAACCTCTTTCAAGCTCCCAACGGAGTACCTCAACATTGTCAGATAAAACACTCCATTGAACTTGTTCCTGGTTCTTCTTTGCCTACACATCTGTTTACAGAAGATCCATTCTCGAAAATGAAGAGATTCGCAATCATATCCAAGAATTAATCGATAAAGGTCATATCCTCCCTAGCTCCTCTACTTGTGGAAGTCCAGTCATCCTAGTTCCTAAGAAATATGGGACTTGGTGAATGTGCATCGACTACAAAGATCTCAACAAAATTTTGGTAAAGAATCGCTACCCTCTGCCGCGGATAGGCGAGCTCATCGACTGTCTGAAAGGTGCCAAATTCTTTACTAAGCTCGACCTCAATTCGAGATACCATCAGATTCCAATCGAGCCCTCAAATGTGTGGAAAATTGCTCTCAAGACCAAGGAAGGATTGTTTGAATGGTTAGTCATGCCTTTCGGCTTAACCAATGCACATGCGACCTTCATGCGACACATGGATAACCTTCTTCGACCTTTCATCGGCAAATGGTTCATTGTCTATCTCGATGATATATTGATTTTCAGTCGATCATGGGAAGAACATGTCGGACATCTTTGACAAGTCCTCGACACTCTCTAGCAACATCGGCTATATCTGAACATAGACAAGTGCTCTTTTGCGATGACCAACATCAAATATTTGGGGTATGTAATTGACTCTGCAGGAATTCACGTCGATCCAGACAAAGTATAGATCCTCAAAGATTGGCCCATTCCTAGAAGCATTCAAGAACTAAGAAGTTTTCTTGGTTTGGCGAATTTCTATCGATGATTCATACTCGACTTTAGTCACATAGCTTGGCCCTTGAATCATTTGATGAAGGGAAGTGGGAAAACTGTCTTCCAATGGACAACAACACATCAAGCAGCTTTTGAACAGCTCCAGCACAAGCTCTTCACTGCACCAATACTTGTGTTACCTTCTTTGCATCAACCTTTTGAGATTGAGACGGACGCATCAGACTATTCCTTGGGCGCAGTGATCACTCAGTCTGGTCACCCAGTCGCTTTTCATTCCGAGACTTTTAACGACACAGTTAGAATATACTCGAAGTACGAAAAAGAACTGTACGACATTGTGCAAGCTCTCAAGCAATGGAGGCATTACATCCTTGGCAAGGAAACGGTCATTCTCATTGATCACAAGCCTCTACAGTTCGTTCCGACATAATCAAAGTTGCAGACAAATCGACAACTCAAGTGCATTAATCACCTACAACAATTCCAATTGGTGATTAAGTATCGAAAAGGTAAATTTAACGTCGACATCGATTGCCTCATTCAACCGCCCATTACTCTCCTTTTAACAGTGATGAGTATGCAGGGATATGACACGACCACTTGGTTACAGTTGCATGAGGATGACATCAACTTCTTAGTAGTCTACCAACAGTTACAGACTAACAAGTCATCGACCTCTGACTACTTCCTGAAAGACACCTTGCTATACAAGCTTGGACAGATTTGTGTACCAACCGATGAGCATCGACAGTAGCTCATTTGGGACGCGCACTACAGCAAGACTGCGGGACACTTTGGAGTAGCAAAGACATTTGATATTCTGCAGAAGTATTTCTTTTGGCCTACACTTAAATCCGATGTCAATAACTGCATTCGATCATGTGTGGTTTATGCCATTGCTAAACCACCTAATCGATGTCAGGGATTGTACACACCTCTTCCAATTCCTATTCGACCATGGGAATCTATTTCTATGGACTACTTGATGGGATATCCTACTACCAAACATCAGCATGATGGGATATTAGTAGAAGTCGGTCGATTTTCCAAGATGGTCATTCTCATACCATGTAAGAAGACCACGAGAGCGCAACAGAACGCTCAACTCTTATTTACACATGTTTGGAAACACTTTGGTTTACCAACGACCATTATTTCCGATCGAGATGCCAGATTCATCAGCATCTTTTGGAAGACCCTTTGGAAACTGCTAGACACATGACTCTCATTGTCGATAGCTTTCCATCCTCGAACCAACAGACAGAAGGAAGTTGTGAATCGCTTGGTGGTACAACTGCTTCGCATGTACAACCACAAGCATCGATGCACATGGGATGAAAGTCTTCCATACATACAGCACAATTACAGTCGTGCTCAGCACAGCTCTACAGGCAAGAGTCCATTTGAGATTTTTTATGGATTTAAACGCTCAGCGCCTATCGACTTGATCAGCTCCTCGACACAACAAAGTGACACCAGCTACAGCCATCGAGAAGTTGATAAAGCAGTCAAGTTCAGAGATTAGATATGCGACATCCAGAAGCAAGCACATGAAATGTTGCAAAGAGCAAGTGAGAAAGCTAAGGCCTGGCACGACAAGCATCGTATTCCTCATTCATTCCAAATTGGGGATAAGGTCTGGTTACATCTCAAGAAGGAGCGCTTCATAGGTCCTTTCAAGAAGTTAAAACCTTTGTGATATGGTCAGTACAGTATTCTTTGACAGATTGGAGAAAACGCTTTCCAGCTCGACATTCCTGCATGTTTGGGTATGCATCTAGTATTCAATGTGGATCTACTTCAACCATACCATGCACCCTTGTTGGAACATAACGACTTATCGACAACAGAACCCGAATACATCCATCCAGATGTTCAGGAGCCTCTTCCTTGCGACAACATCATGGGATGACGAGTACGCGTTACAAGGACAAACACAATTCCCTTGTTTCAGGTTGCCAAATCTAGCCAGCTCCCATCTCAAGGAAAGTGGTACTCTATTACTGAAATAACCGACAACTTTCCTCACCTTTGCGAGCAAACAATGGGGACCATTGTTTCTTAAGGAAGGAGGTTTGATCCACATCGCAGTTGGCATTGTTGTCGAATCTAACATTGAATGCGACAAGTCATTGATGTCGATACAACTTCAACAAGTTTCAACTCAACATGACTTTGACAAACTGAGCAACTCCAACAGGTTTCGATTTCGACACAACTTTGACGAGTCTCGACTTTGACATACTGCAACACACTCTGCACCTTCGACATGTTCATCAACCTCACAGTTTCGCGACATCAACATGCAGCGTCGACATGCAACCAACGACTGTCGAACTTCGACAAACTATCTCTTTGTCTTCCAGTCGATTGCAACGGTTGAATTGTTGAACCGTTCTAACTTCTTCTTTATAACTGAGCGTAACAGGAAGGCACCCAAGCATCTCAGAATTATATATAAGCATGTATAATATTGTAACATACATCAATCTATCTGTTTTCAAGTAATAGAAAAGAATAGTTCGCATTCTTGCATATTGTCTGTGCGTATTTGTGTTTATCTGTGTAGTGTAATCCTGCTTTTGCTCATTCTGCTTCTTATTGCTTCTGCCATAACAGAGCCGACTCATTCAGTCGAACTGTTGTCCCCCTCGTGCTTCCTGGACATGACCTAGACCAAAGGTGGTCAATGTCCTCATTACTTTCTTTGCATAGAGGCCAGTGCCCAGGACCAAACCAGAATATTTGAATCATAATATCCCACACAATAATTTTTTTGTTCAAAACCAGCTAGAGGAATAGTTTGACTTTAAGAGGGAAATTCAGGTTCCAAATTAAAGCATTCCACCAAGGAGCCTCAGGTCTATCTTCTTTTTCTCTATGCACTTTGTAACCAAGTTGTGGCTTGTAGGATCCATCCACTTCATTCTTGCACCAGATTAAGGAATCCTCCTCATCCTTAAGATGAATATGACAGTCTGTTATATTTTGTGTGTATCTAAGCCAACTGTTTCTATCTTTCGTAGAGAAACCCGGATCCTCAGCTTGCATCCAAGCTTCAGAAAAGATGGAAGATTTGGTAGAATCTTCAACTTGATACAAGAAATCTTGCCTTGTTCTCTTAAGGACTGTATTATATGTTCTGGAATTTTTTGTTCCAAGCTTCCAATCCAAGGATCTGAGCTCACCTAAAGTCTTCAACCATTCCCAACCCTCCATACAAGCCAAGTGCCAATCAGATCAAAACTATTGATGAGGGTCCTCCACATGGAAGACATAGTTTTTGTGTCATTGTACCCGAGTCTGATCCATTCCTCTAGGGATAGAGGAGAAATATAGTTGTGTACCACAACCTTAACCCAAAGGCCTTCATTGTTAATAATCCTCTAGGTACCCTTGGCCGCTAAATACTTAGCGAAATAGGGAGGATTTTTCAATCCATAGCCACCCTGCTCCTTGGGACATGCCAACTTATTACAAGCCACCCATGAAAAAGACTTATCCTCCATATTGATTTTCCACAAGAAATTGTAGCAGATTTTTCTAATATGTTCTAAAGTGCCTGCCGGGACAAAAGCAATAGAAGTCTAGAAGACAAGAATAGCTTCTAGCACAGATTTTATCAATATAAGTTTACCACCTCTAGTAAGCCACTTGTTGCACCAAATATGAAGTTTTCTTTCAACTTTCCCAATCACCCAAGCCCAGTCTCACTTAGAATAATCATTAGACTTCAAAATGAAACCAAGATACTTAATACCATCCTACACATCCACTACATTAAAAGCAAGAAATGTGCTTATCCATATCACATATTCCTCTTCAAGATTCATAAAGGAGACTGTGGATTTTCTTTAATTAATAACCATCCCAAAGGCCTCAAAAAAATTATTAAGGACAACCATGAGGTTAGCAATATCCCTTTTAGAGCCATTTGAAAACAACAAGATATCACCCACAAAAAGGAGGTGATTGATGAAACATTACCTCCAAATCTAATGCCACTAAGAGCTCTGGAGATGGCCCTGCTAAACCCTTTTGCAACTAAAATGCAGAGGAGAGGGGCTAAGGGACAACCCTGCCTTAGTCCTCTACTGGGTCTGAAAAAATCTGAAGCAGAGTCATTGATCAAGACAGCAAAATAAATTCATTGAACACAGGCTATAACCCAATTTACAAAATGAACTTGAAAGCTTGTCTGAAGAAGAACAAGTTTTAAAAAGAGCCAATTCACCATGTCATATTCCTTGGAAAGGTCAACCTCGATGATAGTTGTAGGCATATTTTTTAGTTTTTTTGAATGCATAACCTCTTGAGCAATTCCAATAGGATCATGAATTCGTTTACCTTTCAAAAAATCAAATTGCTCCTAGGAGATGGATGCAGAGATAATAGTTTCATTATGGAGGCAATGACTTTTGCTATCAGCTTATACACACAGTTGTAGAGGGAAATGGGTCTAAATTCTTCCCATTTGTTAACCTTATCCACCTTTGGGATTAAAGCAATAAAGGCAATACTGAAAGCAGCAAGAGTGTTCCCTTTCTGCCTATATTCCTCAACAACCGCAACCAAATCATTTTTAAAAAATGTCCATAAATCCCATAAAGAAATCCACGAGCCAACCATCAAGGCCATGGATTTTGTCCTTTTGTAGGGAATTCACAACATATTTTAGTTCCTATAAGTAGACAACTTGCATAAGCTCTTCATTCTGCTCCTTGTTTACAAAAGCAGGATAATCATCAGTAAGGGCCAACATCTTATCCACATATGCCCCCCGATCTTCTTTGAAAATATTGGAATGCTTAACACCAGACTTAGCCAGGTCTTTGAAACCATTGACTTGAGAAACTTCATCATCCTCTAACTGCCGAATATATTTTGTGTGCTCTCTATGTTTGTAATGTCCCTTTTTAAGAATTTTATTACAATGGCAATTTTTTCACTTTTTTCCCTAATTCAACCTTTGACTAGTTTTGATGTCTAGGTCTCCAAATTGCTCCAAATGCTCCCAAATATTCTGAGAAGGTGTATGAATTATATTAAGACTTGATTAATATGTTCAGGGATGATTTAAGACCATTAAAACACTTCTGCAAACTCCTTTAAGATTCTGGTCAATGTGTGGTATTTTACTAGCAATTTCTCTTTGACTAGTATTGGTCCCTTGGTCTCCAAATGACTCCAAATTCTCCCAAATTGTTACAAAAGGTACTTGGATGATATTAAGACATATTTATAATGTTTATGGATGATCTGGAGTGTTTATATGAATTCTGCAACTCCTCTTTCAAATCTCGTCAAGATATGGATTTTACTAGTAAATTGTGGTTCAAATCCCCTAGGGGTAGATGATGAAAATGGCTTTCCAAATGCACTCAATCCAACTCAAATTTCTGAATGGAAGTAGGGGACATATAAAGGACATAAACATGAACTCATATGCATCACCATTCAACTTTTAATGTCTGCTATAACTCCCTTAAATCAGATGCAAAAAGACTAGTTTCAACCTTGGGGAAATGATAGGCAATCTTCTCCAAATGATATGAACTCAACAAAATGACTCCAAATGCTTATGTAATGAACACTAAACTCATATAATACATCAATAAAAGTAAATTCATCAATAAATCATCATTAGTTTACTTATCCATTCAAATCCATCAACATTCCATTGGTTCACAATAAGGTAGTGGGGAAATGACACTATTTCTTCATTAAACATTAGATTTACATCATTCCAACTACATTTTCGACCTGATACATTTCTGAAGATGAAGAAAAGAGTATATGAATCTTATTACAACATAAATTGGGCATGATAAGCTCCCCCAAAGAGTACAATATCTCACCAAAAGCGCCCTCCCTCAAAGAGCAAGAATATGCATTGAAAATTGGAAATGGTTGAGTGAGTGAGAAGCACTAGAAGAAACCACGAGCTTCCCTGTAGCTTAAACCTACAAATAAAGAATCCATTAAAGCTCCATGAAAGACCTGAATGGCCTCTCCAAACACCAATTTGGATGGGAATCTTTCACCCTTGAAATTGGCTAAGGCAAGAAACTAGTCATCCATTAGCTCTTCTCTCACAAATGCAATTGCAAATTCTAAAAATGATCAAAAGACACCATTCTTCTTTGTTATTTTATTTTATAAAATTCTAAGGTCCTCCATGGGTTGAATTCCTCCCAAGATCTTCATGCCAACTCAAGTTGGGAAGAGATTCCCAAGTATGCCACTTGTCCTTCCAATTCTAGCTCCCTCCTCCTCCAAATTCGACTTGGTGTCTCTTTGGCTTCCTTAACTCACTTGAGTGCCCTCTTGGAGGATATTTTTAGCCCTGACATGTCATATATTTCAGATGTCAGCCTTCAGATCTGATTTGTGTCATAGGTGTCATAGCATCTTCATCATTGTTGTCATAGAGCTAGGGAATCTCGTCCAAGTGTCTCACTAGCTCCAAAATGCCTCTTCCTCTTCCATGGGAGTTACTCTTCCACTCCAATTCGACCTTAATTGATTCATTCCAAGTATATTTACATTCCAACTCATCCCAAGAACCTTGGGCTTCTTATGGATTCGAAATGACAAGAGGAGGATGCCATGTGGCACAAAAAATCTAGCTTGTGTGGGTCCCACTTCCTCCATGTGTCTTCATGATCAAATGCCACTTTGATTTTACATTGTATATATTTATATATCTCCTTTGTTAAATATTTATGCTCTTCTAATGTCCACACATCATTTATTATCCTTCTTATTTCACATCCCAATGCTTCTATCCACAACCTAGGAAACTAGTAATTTTCCTCCTTGAAAATTATTTGACCCTTAACATCAATTTGACAAACTCTCATGAATATGGCCAATGGGATTAGGCCATTGTAACCCAATGCAAAATGCTTGTCCTCAAGCAATTTCAAACATGGGTGTTGAAGAACCTGCTTTCTATATAATTCTTTGAAGTTGCCATTGAATTTCCCAACCTTGAGTCTTTGCGATTCCATGAAGATTTTAGAGAGGAACCACCATGCTTGTTGGTGCACTACTCTGATTAAACTCACTTTATTACGTGGGGAATCTATCCCCCATACTACTTGTTTCCCCAAAACATTGAAACCAATGAGACTAAGAATTAGCCCAGGGTCCCATTGCTTGTATTGCACTCCAATAATTAGAAGTGCTCTCCAATTCATAGTTCCTAGATCCCATTTGCTTGTATGCATTCTTCCAAACATAGTGAGCACAAAATATATATCATCAAAGTACATAACAACATAATGAAAATAAACATCAAGAAGATGCTTCATCAAAGAATCATGAAAGTGCTTATACCTCCAAGTGAGTAGACCACCATTTTCCAAGTGCATACAAGCTTCAAGTGACCAATCAAATCTAATCCAATGACATAGGTGAGGATCCCATGTCCTATAATGCTGCTCCAAAAGGATGTAACATGCATCAAAATAATCAGCCATGTGTTCTTTCATCTAAGAAGTGAATGAAGAACCTTCACTAAAATCCGAACCAAATAATGAGCAAAAAAAACAAGGAGACTTCAAATGACTCAAATAAGTCTCACCCATACATCCATGAATGTGAGAATCATAAAGATATAACAAAGTATGTGGCTTCCAAAAAAAATGTTCTCCAATCATAAATCTATTCACCCAAGTGTTGGATGAAGTTCCTCCAACATCAAATGAACCAAGTGTTGAGCAAGAAAAACCATGAGTCTTCAAGTGACTCAAATGCATATCATAGGTGCATCCAGGTAGATGTGCATCATCATAAAGTAACAAAGGATGCTGCTGCAAATGTGAGTAAGAATGTGATCTAACCATGTCATCATAAAAAGTAAATCTAGGAGTTCCATACTCCTCGTGCAGTGCCATAAAAAAGAACCCTTTCACCCATACTTCATTGAGACTAATGCTGCAAAACATGTAATTGTAGGATGTAGGAGAATGAACTAACTCACCCAAATGATCAAAAAGTGTAGAAGTTTCATCATGGGAAGGATCCATATGGGTAGTATCATGCAGCTCCTTCAAAAATGTGAAACCTTTGTCATAGATTGGTTCCAATGTAGAGGAATCATTCTCTTCTTTAAAAATTGCATAACCTTCCTCAAGAGACAATTCAAGTTCCTCTTCCACCACATCAAGTGTTTGGATCTCTTCAAGTTCATCTTCATCTTTTTCAGAGTCACTTGGGAGTGACTTTCTATCCTCTTCATGTACTACTTCTTCTACTTCACCTATTTCAGAACTAGGTGGTTCATGGGTCTCCTCCTTTTGCTCCTTCAAGCAAGTTGATGCATTTTTCCCCTTGGTTTTCTTAAGATCAATATATTTTCTCTCAAGTTGGATAGCCTACAATTCGAATCCTGTCATAAGCTTCTTGGTCATGTATTCAAATATTGGTTTCATGATTTTTATATACTCCTCACCATCATATGAGGTTCCCTTTTCATCCCTAGTCATAGTTTCCTCAAAAAATTGTTCTTCTTCTCCTACTTGTTTTCCTCTTCAACAAAAGCACTTTTGGTTTCAATATCTAATGGTGGTCCCTGAATTATTTTACTCATGAATATCAGACCACATCAGGTGCCAAGATCATGCTCTTATACCACTGTAATGTCCCTTTTTAAGAATTTTATTACAATAGCAAAATTTTCACTTTTTTCCCTAATTCGACCTTTGACTAGTTTTGATGTCTAGGTCTCCAAATTGCTCCAAATGCTCCCAAATATTATGATTAGGTGTATGAATGATATTAAGACTTGATTATGATGTTCAGGGATGATTTAAGACCATTAAAACACTTCTGCAAATTCCTTTAAGATTCTGGTCGATGTATGGTATTTTACTAGCAATTTCTCTTTGACTAGTATTGGTCCCTTGGTCTCCAAATGACTCCAAATTCTCCCAAATTGATACAGAAGGTACTTGGATGATATTGATAAATATTTATAATGTTTATGGATTCTCTGGAGTGTTCATATGACTTTTGCAACTCCTCTTTCAAATTTGGTCAAGATAGGGATTTTACTAGTAAATTGTGGTTCAAATCCCCTAGGGGTAGATAATGAAAATGGCTTTCCAAATGCACTCAATCCAAATCGAATTTATCAATGGAAGAAGGGTACATATAAATGACATCAAAATTAACTCATATGAATCACCACTAAACTTTTAATGTCTGCTATAACTCCCTTAAATCAGATGCAAAAAGACTAGTTTCAACCTTGGGGGAAATGATAGGCAATCTTCTCCAAATGCTATGAAACTCAACAAAATGACTCCAGATGCTTATGTACTGAACACTAAAATCATATAATACATCAATAAACCATCATTATTTTAATTATCCATTCGAATCCATCAACATTACATTGGTTCACGACAAGGTAGTGGGGAAATGGCATTGTTTCTTCATTAAACATTAGATTTACATCATTCCAACTACGTTTTCGACCTGATACTTTATGAAGATGAAGAACAGAGTATATGAATCTTATTACAACATAAATGGGGCATGAGAATCTCCCCCAAAGAGTACAATAGCTCACCAAAAGCGCCCTCCCTAAAGGAGCAAGAATATGCAATGAAAACTGGAAATGGTTGGGTGAGTGAGCAGCACTAGAAGAAACCACGAGCTTCCCTATAGCTTACACCTGCAAATAAAGACTCCATTAAAGATCCATGAAATACCTGAATTTCCTCTCCAAACACCAACTTGGATGGGAATCTTTCACCCTCGAAATTGGCTAAGGCAAGAAACTAGTCATCCACTAGCTCTTCTCTCACAAATGCAATTGAAAATTCTAAAAATGATCAAAAGCCACCATTCTTCTTTGTTATTGTATTTTATAAACTTCTAAGGTCCTCCATGGGTCGAATTCCTCCCTAGAGCCTCATGCCAACTCAAGTTGGGAAGAGATTCCCAAGTATGCCACTTGTCCTTCCAATTCTAGCTCCCTCCTTCTCCAAATTCGACTTGGTGTCTCTTTGGCTGCCCTAACTTACTTGAGCGCCCTCTTGGAGGCTATTTTTAGCCCTGACATGTCATATATGTCAGATGTGAGCCTTCATATATGATTTGTGTCATAGGTTTCATAGCATCTTCATCATTGTTGTCATAGAGCTAGGGAATCTAGTCCAAGTGTCTCACTAGCTCCAAAATGTCTCTTCCTCTTCCACGGGAGTTACTCTTCCACTCCAATTCGACCTTAATTGATTCATGCCAAGTATATTGACATTCCAACTCATCCCAAGAACCTTGGGCTTCTTATGGATTCGAAATGACAAGAGGAGGATGCCATGTGGCACAGAAATCTAGCTTGTGTTGGTCCCACTTCCTCCATGTGTCTTCATGATCAAATGCCACTTTGATTTTCCATTGTATATATTTATATATCTCCTTTATTAAATATTTATTCTCTTCTAATGTCCACACATCATTTATTATCCTTCTTATTTCACATCCCAATGCTTTTATCCACAACCTAGGAAACTAGTAATTTTCCTCCTTGGAAATTATTTGACCCTTAACATCAATTTGACAAACTCTCATGAATATGGCCAATGGGATTAGGCCATTGTGACCCAATGCAAAATTTGGGACATGACAATGTTTAACAAATATATGAAAAAATATTGTGTTGCCACCCCCCTTCTAAACCTAGATTGCTCTACTCTTAAGCCTCCACAAGGCTTCATTTTCATCAAGGATCTTAGTTCTCCTCAACTCTAAAGTCACAACTTGTTTTCTCTTCTCATCTGTCACAAATCCTTTGGGATGTTTTATCATAATACTGATCCAAAGTGTCTTCAAACTCTTTTAGCTCTTGATCCATTTTGTTCCTTCTATTGGTTTACCAAGAAACAGTCCTGCTTTTAATTTTCTTCATATTATTAAGGAATTGAATCCTTGTAGAGACACTACATTAATCATCAAAAGGAACCCAAGATTTTTTACCAACTCTTTAAATTCTTCATCTTGCAGCTAACTGGTGTTAAATTTAAAGGAGTTGGGGGGTTTATCCACAACCAAAACAACCTCCAAAAAAATAGGGGAATGGTCAAGACCCCACCCCCTTACCCCACCCATTGTATAAGATTGACAGCAGTGTCAAGGACACCTTCATTGAGGATAAATCTGTCTATCCTATTAGCAATATTATCAACACTGACTCTCTTATTCTCCAAGTGGTTCTAAGTTTAGAGGGGATAATGTCATACCATCCACATTCATGAAGTCTACAAATAAAATATTTTGACAGGGGGTCCTTAATGGCATTATGCCCCCAGATTTCCCCTTCACCCAAAGAAAAATTGAAATCACCCCCCACAACAACTTTGTCTCCACTAGTTAACGCTGACATGAAAAAACATTCCCAGAAAGGGACCCTTTGTTGATATGGGCCATATACATTTATAATGGGGAAGGCATTCCCCATTTCTCTGGAGAACAAAGAAGTTCCCAAAACTGAAGGGAAGGCTAAGCGATTGGTACGTAGGAAGAGGTTGGTCCTCCAACCTGTGACGAGACCCCTAGAACAACCCGAAGCATCCAAAGAAGAGAAGTCCCAACTAGGAAATAACATCTTTAAATTAGATACAATACCCTCACCAACAACAATACTCTCCTAAAGAATAATGATACAAGTCTTTTTGTCGAAAATCAATCTTTTGAGGGCTAGTTTTTTGTTAGGGTGCCCCAACCCTCATACATTCAGGGACATAATCAACTTTAATGGAACAACGATTTGGGACTGCATGCTCTAAGGGTTCTGGGAATAATACCTTGTCTTCTTGCCAATATGTCACGTGAAGCTTGAGCCCTTGCATATTCCATAATTGACCTCCTCCCCCTTGAACGCGAGGAAACAACCTGGGGGAGATGAGCTAAAACTCCAGCCAACTAAGATTTATGAGTCCTATTGGAGAGAGGTCTCAGTCGGAAGAAATATCTATAACCAATGTTCTTATCAATGCTTGGAGAAACAGGAGGCAACATGGGGCTAGGAGCTAGATAAAGTAAATCCTCACTAAATCCATCAGTCACAATGAAATGTTGATCAACCTTGTCTTGAGGATGTGAAGTGAAAACATCTAATAGAGAGGATTCGTTCAACTGCAAAGATTCGGACTCAGGAGGAGAATCCTCAGAGAAAGGGTGAGAATGGTTCACAAAATCGGATACCATCGAACAAGAACGATCAAAGACCAAGGAATGATTTTCTATTTGTAAAGAGAGAGGTGGACAATCTTCACCAAAGCGCAAAGGAGGGAGGAAAACACACTTATTCGTCGAGTCAGAAGTGAACCTATCAAAAGGCATTGAAACCACTGAAGCTTTGTCTGCGAATGGGGAAGGTACATGACCAGAGGAAATACTACCTCCCAGAGGGGGAATACAGTTAGGCTTCCAAGAGACAAACCTTCCATTAAAGCATATGTCCACAAATAGACTCACGGTCGGGGAAGCATAAAGCATCACACTATCAAGACAAACTCCATTAGGATTAAGAAGCTTGGGAGAGGATTCCTTGCATGAGGGGCAAAGTAGATAGCTTATCAAGCCCCATAATGGAACCCCCAAAAGAAGAAAACTACCAAGCCACATATGGTTGCTGGGAGAAATATGTAGCAGTCAAAATCCATTTTCCCTGAATGTCCATACCCCCAAGGAAATCTGACAAATGTAGAGGGTCCAATCCCCATACATCAAGTTTGGAAGAAGATATTGTCGGAAAAACCCATACCAAACAAGAAGGAGAAGACAAGGAGGGTCGACTAACAAACTCATTGATAAAACACGCTTCCAAAGGAGGTATAATAGGACCAAAAACATAAGATAAACCTTTGTCGTCAACGAGGGGAACAAAGCATACTCAAAACATACCTTTTAGAAAGAGAGCGAAATCTTTTGAGAAGGGTGTTCATCATGAGTGTGTGAAGCCATATAAAAATACAGAAGAGTTGTTCCTGTCTTCAATGCACTATTCATCGGCCCGTCTAGCGCTACTAGATCAGTAGCGAGCTGTCCAACAACACAATCCATGAGAATTGAGGGATAACATCCTTAGAAGTAGCCCTTTCTAGAGCCAACATTCTAGACCTCTCATCCACCACCTTCTTTCGCCACATTTTCGTCCATAAAGGAAGGGAACACTATTTAACAAGATGGTTTTTGGAATGGCATTGACTGCATCGAAAAGGAATGACAGAGTAATCCAACACCTGGAAGAAAGAGAAATTCCCCATTGTGATGTTCATATTCTCCCACAAACCCTCTCTAAGATCCAACTCGACTAGGACACGGGCTATCATCATAAATCTAGAAGATTTAAAGTTGTAGTTAGCGTCCAAAAAAGACCCCAAGTGATCACCAATTCTTCTAAAGATGTCTTCGATCCAAAACTCCGGAAGCAATCCCAGGAGTTTGGCCCCCACTGGATGATGGAAGGAGCGCTCATGCTTGGCATGGAAGAATGGTGTTCATCGTCGAAGTTTTAGCGTCCCTGATTCCCAGTACCATACATATGCCAGGAGCTTCCTAACATCATTCCCATTATGCAATGTAACACCAACCCATCCTTTGGCTAGGGTATAACAATAGGGGGAATATCCAAGTATATCCGACCAAGATTTGGCCACCCATTTCCTTAACATCGACATTTGCATGCGCCTCCCTTCAAACCGACCCACCAGTGCATAGTTAGACCTGGAGGAGACCCAGTTCATCTGAATGTCAACCCTAACACCAGGGAGAGTTCATAAGCCTTTCTCTTAACATTCTGTTTGGCTCCTTTCAAGACAAAGCCATAAAAACCCACAAGCCAAGCAGAGGCTTCAACAAACTCCTCAAACCCACCACCAAACTTCACCACCTTCGAGGTGCAAAGAGGAGGAACATTCTCGCCATCCCCGGCTTTAGAATGACAAGATTTCAAAAGAAACTTCTGGAAAAGAGAGTCCATACAAGAGACAAAACCTACTTTACTCGAATCACGGGAGAAATAAGGTTGTCCCGTCATTCGGTCAACCTGAATAGTTTTTGAGCGATTCCCCAGGAAAGAAGCACCTTCTGGGGTTGTCATTTGGTCCTACACTATCCATATTGCTAATGGAAAAAAACTGAAGAACATAAAACCGAAGTAAAAACAAGTTGGAAACCACTATCAACTAACAAAACTCCAATGGAAATCAGGACTTTGTAAACCTCATTAAAGAGGAATGATGTCACTATTAAAGAAATGCCCCATTCAACCAAATCATAGTAAATCGTAATGAAAACAAAAAAAAATCGACTGCCAACAGGGAAAAAAAATGGAAATCGACAGAAAACACCAACAAACCATAGAGAGGATTAGAAAAGCCTTAAACACCCGTGGTCAAAACCCTAATTTCCATTAAAGCACCTGGTTCGAGCTCCACCATCCCTTAATGCAAGCTATAGTGTCTGTTACAAACTTATTGGACATAAAGAGCCACTTCATTCTCCTAGAAAGTTAACTTAGTTGTGGCAGGTGAACTTAACTTTGAACTTATAATTTAAAATAAAAGCTCAAAAAACAATTAATGCTCTCAATCTTTCAAGCAGACCAATGGGCTTGTGATATTATATCTATATCGATCGAAAACAAAACTACAAAGGTATCAAAGACTCGCTATGGCGACAAGAGGACTTCAACTCCAACTACCGCCAATTAGGGAAGCACAAATCCATCGCCCGTGAGGGGAGCGTCGTTTATCCCGGCGAGGGAAACCACCCAAATTGTTTATTGATAGTAAAAAAACCTTCAATAAAAAAAAATGACCAAGAACCTCCGGGAATCTATAATTTGTGGAGAGAATAACACCTACCAGCTAGCGTAATTACATTTAGTAAGGAAAAAAACCCAATTTTGTTTGTCGTGGAGCTTTTACCAATTAAATTTAGTTAGGAAAAAACAATGTTGTTTACTATATTTATAACATGGAAGTAAGTGTTTGCTCCCTATGTATATGTTATGCAAAACACTCTTATATCTAGCTAAGCCAAAGATGATGGTACTTCTCTATATCATTATCCTGTAAATGGTAAAACTTAGCGTGTCTTGGGTAGTGTCCAAAATTGAAAAGAATGAGGATGCAATGAAAGAATATTATAAATGAAAATTGTAATTGTTTTTTTTTTTTAACTGAAACGAGTATTGTATATTAAAAAAAAAAAGAGTTACATGAGCCGTAGCTCGAGCCAAAACCAGTAGATCATCAACAAATTCTTCTTTATGATCTAAGATTTATACATTTTCATATAGAAAAAGATCTCATTAATGCAAGTTTCTCCAAATCCAGCTAAGATCCTTTGAAAATGATCTTCCAAAAAATGCATGAATTAGTCAGTTAGATGTATTGTATGGTCATCATGCTCTCTTTTAGGCTTGATAATTCACAAACTGGTCCTATAATCCATAATCGGACGTTCTCTGTAATCCAACGTTCTCTATATTGCCTTCAAATACTGCATCATTTGCTTCCTATCATTATACTCTTCTTATCCTGCAACGATCTCTGTATAATTTATAGTTTTAAATGCAGCTTTTCCAGTCACTATATACTTCGATTTATATCGTGCTTCTGATGAGTCTAGCTATTCATATGACTGTGTTCTTACCAATTCCATTTACAACAGATAATTCGTGGTTGTTTCCATAACGATAGACGGGCAGCCAAGAATTTGAACCATTTCAGCAGTTCGATTTCTGAGTACTGAGAATATGCCAGGTCACATGCCAGACAACCGTATTTCAATGCTCTTTTATTTTGCAGAATGATGCTAATTGTCAATCAAATACCGAATAGGAGGGCACTTTAAACTAATAGTTGGAACAAAATCAAGGGATTTGGTGAAATTCAGTATCCTTGTTAGAAATTCTAAGGATGCCCTATTTGAAATTGGATCCAACATCAGCTTCTGTGTCCGCTTCATTATTTAAATTTCTTAAGATATGATATGCCCTGAACTCGGTGAAAGTACTCGAGACGCTCTGAATTCGCTAGATGATTCGATTTAGAGGAAGATTGCTGAGATTGTTTTTTGCGTTGATAGATCTGATAATTAACATAGAATCTCCAAACACTTGTATTCTATCGATTTTGTGCTCTTTGGCAATCTGATAGCCTTTCAACAAAGCTAATGCTTCCGCTATGTTGTTAGAGTAGATACCTAAACCCCATCTATACTTCAGTCTCAAAGTTCCTCCACTCAGCCACAGGACTCCTCCAGCTCCTGCTACTCCGGGATTTCTCTTGGAGGCACCATCAAATTGAAGACTGTCCATTGCTTGGTTGTTTCTCCATGCAAGAAATTCTGGATTTGTTAGTCTAATTTGCCATTCTGGTGGTTGACGTTGATCGATGCTGGTGCTTGGATTAGGAAGAGTGATTCCAATCCAATTCTTTTCATCCCTGTTGAGGTTAGCATCTGGCTTGTAATTGGAATTGATGAGAGTCTCGATCAACAAACCTTTGGCTTTTCCTGCAATTTGCATTGGAGTGTGATGCTTGTCCTAAAAGATAATGTTGTTTCTTGCGATCCAAACTTTCCAACAAATGAATTTGGGGATTGAGATCCAAATGTGTTGCCAGGTTTTCTTTTTGGACAGGGGAAGGGGTTACAGTGATTTCCAATCTTTAAAAAGGTGGGTGATAGAAGAGAAAGACGGTATGGAAAGATTGAGATCGTGAAGCGTGTATTTCCATACGAGTTTGGTGTATTTACATTCTATAAAGAGATGAATGAGAGTTTCGTTACTATTTCTGCGGAAAGGACACCAGAAAGGCCCATGGAAACCTCTCTTCGTTAGATTTTCTCCCGTGAGGACTTTGCAATGGATTAGAGACCAAATAAAAAAATTGATTTTAGGGAGTCCGAGAGGGTCCCATACTATTTTCCAAATATCTTTTCTTTCATTCTCATGAGTTTGCAGAGCTTTGTATCCGAGAGTAGAGGTATAGGAACCAGTGGGGACCTAGCCCTGATCATCTTTGTCCAACAGATGTATGGGGGCATGGCCTTTCAGTTTATCTATGATGATGGTTTTAGCCGTCTCATGTTGTGAGGGAATGAGTCTACTGTTCCAGCTATGCCAGTATCCATGCCTATCCCATACACTGAAATCCTTCAATGTTGTGATCCCATTCTGCTTAAACCAATATGCAATATTATCTAGCTCATGGGTGCTATGTAATGGATCGTTGTTCATGATCTTGTCCATGAAAATATTTATTTTGCTGCCATTACCCAGTATCCAGTATAGATTTTTTGAGAAGAAATTCCATGCTGACTTACATAATGTCCAGGTACTGGAGCCTTTGGAAGTTGGCTTATGATCGAGGCATCTTAACCTGTTACCCTGCAAGTATATATTTCTGAGAACAATACTGACTTGATGGTCTTTGTTGTGCATAAGCTTCCATAAAAGCTTTCCACCCAGTGCTAAATTGGCTTGGTATGGATCCCAAATTTGAAGGCCTCCTGAAGATTTCGGTTGCTTTATAATCTCCCACTTCACTAAATGATTTTTTTTTAATTATTTTTCCCACTAGACCAAAGAAAGTTTCTAGTAATTTACTAATCAATTCTGTCACTCCTTTTGGAGCTAGAAGAATGGAAAATTGATATATAGGCATAATGGAGAGAACTGAGTTTATAAGAGTCAATTTTCTGGCCTTGATGAGCCAATATCCTCCCAATCTTCTAATTCTGTTTTTTATTTTGTTTATCATATCATCCCAATTTCCAGTTTTTGAGAGGCCTTGCGTGATTGGGAGACCGAGATATAAGAATTTGTCCCAATGGTTATAAACTTTGATTCCAAGTATTCTATTGATTTTGGCTGCAACGTTATCTTTTAAATTCCAACAGTAGACAACACTTTTATGCATGTTAATCATGCCTCCAGATGCATTGCAGTACCCTTTCAGGATTCGAATGAATTTTCGAGCTATAATGGAAGAGGCACCGCCCAATAAAAGTGAATCATGGGCGAAAAGGGTATGATTGAGTGGATGAGAGTCAGAGGTTAATTGTAGACCAAGGAGAGATCCATAATTCAAGTCATGGTTCAACTTTCGACTAAGGGAATCTGGAAGGATGATGTACAGGAAGGGGGATAGGGGACAACCTTGTCTAATGCCCCGTGTGGCTTGAAAAAAACCAGTAGGACGTCCATTAATGAGGGGAGCTATCCAGGGATTGCTTATGCAAGCTGAGATCCAGCTGATGAGTGTGTCTTCGAAACCAAAGCATTTCAGGATTTTAAAAAGAAATGAATGATTGACGCGATCAAATGCATTTGCCATGTCTAGCTTAATTAACATACCTTTTTATTTTCGAGCCTTGTTGGAGTGAATTACTTCTTGCACAAGAATAACATTGTTAAGAATTTTCCTTCCTTCGAGGAAGCCTCCTTGATTGTCAGATATAATATTATTGAGTAAAGGCTTCATGCGAATTGCTAGCAACTTGGAGATGATTTTGTAAGAGGAGTTACATAACGAGATTGGTCTAAATTTGCTGAATGTGCTGGGATTAGTTTCTTTCGGTATGAGTGACAGGAACGTTGAGTTTGTGCAGCCTCCAATTTTTTCCTTTGAGTGAAAGTTCCTAATCATTCTCATGAAATCTTTTTTAATGTATTTCCAGTAGGCTTTGTAGAAGTGAATCGAGTATCCATCGGGGCCTGGTGCCTTATCAGATTCAACTGAATAAATTGCATTGAGCACTTCTTGCTCTGTAAACAGTTTGTGCATGTTGAGATTATCCTCCGGCATAATCCTCTTGGGAATGTGCTCCAAGAACTTGCGCTTGTCCTCTCCACCAATGCTGTCTTCTTTTGTGAATAACTTGGAGAAGTGTATATGAGCTGCAATTTTAATATTTGAGCTCCCTTTTACTGTCATGCCATTATCAAGTTTGATTTCAGATATGTAATTGAAGCTTTGTCTGATTTTGAACTGCTTATGAAAATACGCAGAGTTTTTATCACTATATTTGAGCCAGATGCTCCGTGACTTGAGCCTCCAATACTCTTCTTCAGATCGGAATGATTGAAAGGCCTTGGTTTGGCATTTGACTTCTTCGTGCAGTGCGGAAGCTTCAATGGACTGATCCTCCATTTCGAATTGGAATTCTTCCAGAGCGCCCACTGCAGTATTTCTGGGATTTGCAGGGGCTAGGAAATTAGATTTGGCCCATGACTTAAGAGCATTTTTAGTATTGGAGAGTTTCTTTCCCCATACATAGCAAGGGGATCCGGTAACTGGTAATTTCCACACATTTTCCAAGATGCTCTAGAAGCTATCATGCGTGATCCATTGGGGGCTAAACCTAAAGGGGATTGGACCTAAATCCTCGTTCTCTTAAAAAAGGAGTTGAATGGGTTTATGATCGGAGGCTAGATTGGCTAGAATGTTGGAGGAAATGGTTTGGTTATCAGACAAAAGATTGTTGTGTACTAGGAACCTATCCAATCTCGCCATAATATTTCCTTTTCCAATTCGCTTGTTGGACCATGTATATTTCCCTTTTTTGGGTTTAATGTCAATGAGATCCCACGTTTGGAGAAGAGCTTCAACCTGTGATTGGAAGTGATCTGTTCCGCTGCTGCCACCCTTTTTTTCATTCTTGGATAGAGTAATATTCATATCACCGGCAAGAATATTATTCTGAGGTGCATATGCCTGCAGGAAGTCTTCAAGTAAAACTCCAATAGTCTTGCTTCTCTGAGTAAAGATTGGATACATATATGTTGAAAAGAGTGAATTGCTTGTTGCTTTGAATATGAGTAAGATTCGTATAAATCCAGTGCTGTGTAGCGAAGGAGTTATGGAGATGGAATTTGTCGGAGGACCATAAGGTTGCCAGGCCACCAGAGGCTCCTCTAGCGCTCATTGCATATCCGATATTTTTCTTCCACTTTTCTTTTCCGATAGCTAAGATAGAATTTTCATCGAGCTTGGTCTCTTGGAGTAGTAGGAGATCTGGCATATCAATTCTTTGAATATCTTTTACTGCTTCTAGCTTGCTGCCAAGACCTCTGCAATTCCAAGAGACCATCTTCATCATTTAGAATTATAAATGGAGGAGGGGGTTCCTCCTAGTAGGTCTCCATTTTTCTTTCCTGCTTGCCTAGATCTAGTACTTCTGTTGAAAACCATATCAATAGTGGCTTGGGATCCTTGGGCTTTCTCTCGCTCAACCTCTTGTTCTCTCAGTTCTTTGGTTGATTTTCGACCATATTTTTTGGCAGATTTGTCTATGAGATCTTCCGGGGAGGATGGGGAGTTCGAGGGTTTAGCTTTTGTGATTTAAGCATATGAGGGAGCGTCTTTCATCGAAGTAGATCTGGTGGGGTTGGATGTGTTTTGAAGTAGATCCAGAGCTTCTAAGACGAGAGGAGTAGCTTGAGAGTCTTCTTGTTCACGTATTTCTCCTTCTTCTTCGATCTCAGGATTTTCTTGATTCTCAGCACTTTCTAAGACTTTGAAACTATTCCTGTTATTCGATGACGTCGGATCTTGTTGTTGATGATCTGTTTTCTTGATATTTAGAATTTTTGAGTGGGATTTCGGTCCAGATTTGCTTTTTTTCTGAATGGCATTCCAATGTTCTTTCTTCCCTTCTGACTTTGAATCCGCTGGCTTCTTTTTGCAGGATCGGGCAAAGTGCCCGTACTCGTGGCATAATCTGCATTTAAAAGGGATTTGTTTGTAATCAATCTCTTGAATATGGGTCCAATATGCCACGGTAAGATTTATTTCTTCTGGAAGTCCATGTTCCAAGTATACTTCAACGCAGATTCTCGCACATGCATACTGATCTTTCCGATCAGCTTTGTCGATGTATTTACCCAGGGCATTTTCTATAGCTTCTAGGGATTCAATATTCCAGCAATGTAGGGGTAAATGAGGGAGTCTCACCTAGACAGGGACAACAGAGGGGATATCGAGGGTGGGGTCGAAGTTTGGAGTCCATTTATTCATATAGAGTCCCTGTGGTCCCATAAAGTAGGGCCCATTTCTGAATATGAGCTCGCGATCCTGTTTGCTTTCGAACACGAATGCAAAATATGCTTTTCCTAGAAAGAAAGATTTCATGTCTTCCGCGATTAGAGGTCTCCAATTCTTTTGCACCCAGTGTTCGGTGGACTTCGGAGAGGGCCACAGGTCTGTTAACTGGCCGATCAAACCCTGATCTGATAGATTGAGGGATGTCCCGCAAGGTAGGTCAACCGGTAACACTACCGTCGGGATCTCATTTAATTTCTTCACGAACTTCTGCCGGGAGGAGGAAAGAGGCTTCTTTCCTTGGGCTACAATCAGATTCAGGAAATTTGTAAGATCATAAGGAGGGCAGTCTGCTCCCGAAGCCATTGGAAGGGGGCTTTGGAGTCAAAAGCGAAGGAGATCCAGGAGGGATCCCTTCAGGTAATCTTGCGCTCAGGAGAGAAGGGCTAGAAGGACAGGAAACTGTTCTGCTCTACGACCAGTCCATCTTCAAACCAACACTCAACCAATACCACAACTTTGATCCTCAGCGAGGTGCTGAGTTTAGATCTGATCGAGGCAGGATCGTGATAGTTCAACCCTCAGATTGAGATACCTTCCTAAACCCTTGCACGCTCGTCTTTTCTCTTCGATAGTGATTATTAAATTTGTGATATCTTGTCAATATTCTTCTCTTCTTTCTATTCATGAAGAAAAAGATTGTAATTGTTAGTATGTGAATATTGTTTTCATTTTTTTCAATTAGTTGCATGGGACACAAAAAAAAATTGCTCGTCTTTACAATGTCTCTAAACAATGTATGATTAAATTGTTTTTTTTAAACGTCGAAATATCATTTAACTATTCCTTGATTGGGTTAAAAGAAAAAAGATGATGCAATGTGTTTTTACATTGTCAAATCACAAAAAATATTAAAATGTTCATAATAAAAATATAATGCACAATTTTTGTAATGTTTAATAAAGTTCTTTTAGGGTGGGTCCTCATTGTTGTCCCAAGACAAGCCCAAGTTTTGACCTCGATACCTTATGCAAATGTAGTGGCAGCTTCTCTGCTAGGCAGGTTGTTCTTCCATCCAACAGTAAGGGTGGTCCTCGCCTAAGTTTACTGTGCTCCGATATGGGTTCCTAAAATTGAAAAAAAAATTAATAAAGTTTATGTGAAGACAAGTACAATTTCTTTATTAGTTTTTTAATTTAATACATGTTTTAACAATTTGAAAAAGGGTACACAAGTAGCATTTTTTATTAGTTTTTTAAAAGGAGAGTACACATCATAGAATTTAACTTGTAAAACATCCAACCACAAATTGATTACCATAGATTGACATGGTTAAAATGATCAATAATAATTATTCAATATGAACGTTTTCATTTTAATATATTGTCGGGATTTGGTAATTCCAAGTTGGATGGATTATCTTCCATTAGCAAGAATCACTTATTTATACATGGAGGAGTGACATTTGGATTTCAACTTCCAAATTTACGTTATGACTATTTGTTTTTTTTCAAATATATTTACAATATTTACAAGTGGATAATAATCCTATAGGATTAGGTGTCCAACATTCCCCCCCAATCCGAAGGGGAAATTTGTGAATCCAAACATCTCTATGAACCGCGTTGGTGGATATGTCTACAATTTGCTCACTTGTGGAACAATTTCTTAGATGAATAGTCTTAGCCTCTACATGATATCAAATCAAATGGTACTTTGTTTTGATGTGCTTAGTTCGATCATGGAAATTGTGATTCTTAACCAACTTGATTGCAAAAGTATTGTCATCCAAAAAAGGAGTAGAATCCACCTATTTCTCATGCAAATCTTCAAGTATCTTCCTTAGCCATACAATCTCCTTTATTGCTTCTGCTGCAACCACATATTCTACCTCTATTATGGAATCTATTGGAATAGAGTGTTTGTATTATCTTTAGGAAATTGTTGTTGATCCAAGACTCGTGAGGTAGCCTAAAGTAGACACTCCGTTCTTTGTATCGACATCAAAGTCTGACTCATAATATCCAATCAGTTTGAAGTCATCCACCTTATAATATTTTAGTCCAAGATCTTGATTCCCCTTCAAGTATCTTAGAACTCTTTTTATAGCGACCGATGTCCTTCACAAGGTTTTTGCATGAACATGGAAAGAATCTCAATATCTAGTCCGATGGTGGTAAGGTAGATAAGACTCCCCACAAGCTATCTGTACTTGGTTGCATCATCAAATTCATTTCCTTCTTTTGATGTGAGCTTCAAATTCTATTCCATTGGACTAGAGAGAGAGTTACACTTTGGCATTCCAACCATATTCAACAAATAACCAATGTACTTCTTCTTAATATGAATATATACTTTGGATTCAAAGTCACTTCAATACTCAAGTAGTTGTGAAGACCTCCCAAATCAATCATCTCAAAGCATTTCTTCAATTCTTTTTTTATGGATGCAATGTAGCTTTCATTGTTCCCTATCATCAACATATCATCTACATACACTACAATATATAGAACAAATCTTTCAATTTTTTTGACAAACAATGTTTCCTCATTAAGATTAAAGTGTTTGAAATTCAATTTTAGAAGATGCTCAGTTAACTTTTTGTATCATGCATGAGGTGCTTGTTTTAGGCCATACAAAGACTTGATGAGCTTGCATACCCTTTGTTCTTGTTCCTTCACAACAAAACCTTCCGACTGAGACATGCAGACATTCTCTTTCAAGTCTCCATTCAAGAAAATAGTCTTCACATCCATTTGATGAACTTTCCACCCATTATGTGTAGCCTAAGACAATAGAGTATGAATGGTAGTCCATTTTGTTGTTGGGGAGGGGAGTCTCCTCATAGTCAATGCCTTATTTTTCTTCAAAACCTTCTGCCACAAGCCTCGCCTTATGCTTATGCTTATTAGTGAGCCATCTAATTTGTACTTGTTCCTGTAGACCCACTTGCAACCATTTGGTTTGGTTCCAAATGGAGGGTCCACCAACTTACATGTCCCATTCTTGATGAGAGCATCATATTCATTATGCATGACTTCTGTCCACTCATCGTGAGAAGCGACTTCTTCAAAGGAAGTTGGAGCAAGGTTAGCAGATAAATTCAATTCACAATCATATGCAACATCCATATCATCTACATCACTTGAATTTGAATAATTTGTATCACCTCCATCTTATTGTCTTGTCGAACTTATGGTTCTTGTCTTTCCAACTTCATTAGGATGAACTCTTTAAAGTGTCTCCATGTCCCACTTGGGAATTTTCTGTGAGGGTTCAATTTGCTTAGCTAGTGGTGCTTCATTCTCTTCAAGATTCAATCTTCCAATACTCTCAATCTCATCATCCAATTGAACCTCCTGTTCAATTGGCATGAACTTCTTTATGAGGGGGACATGGTGTTGTAAAAGAAGATTCCAAATATTGGTCCAAGATAGGCTTTTTATTTATCTCATTGTAAAGACGATATGCCTTGGTGGTGTTTGAGTACCCCAAGAAGATGCATTTTCAACTCCTTGCACCAAGTTTGTTTATTTGTTCCTTTGGAATTAAGGTATAATAGGTGGAACCAAAGACCCCAAGATGCCTCACCGAAGGAATGTCACCATACCAAATTTCATGTGGAGCCTTATTGGCAAGAGCATGACATGGACTTATGTTTCTCAAATAAACTGTAGAAAAAACTGCATCACCCCGAAACATCCATTTCACATTCTTAAAAAAAGCATGGAGCATACCATAATTAAGAGTGTCATGTTCATTCTTTTCGCTACACCATTATGCTAAAGATTATATCAAACAATGGTTTGATGCATAATCCCATGTTGACAAATATACTTTTCCATTATCACTACGAGGAGTGCCAATGTAAGATTGTGTTTCATTTTTAATCCATACATGCAAATTTTTAAATGTTTCCAATGCCTCAGATTTTTGCTTCAATAGATAAACCCAACACATCATTAAGAAATTATGTAGTAGTTTGACTAATAAAGAGGTAGATTTGAGGAGATGGTTTTGTATACACCCCTTGGATTTGGGATCTATCATTTCATTCCCTTAGGGATATAACTAATTTCTTAAAGATTATAGACAACGACTATATATTTCCTCCATATCAAGTATGTCGTGTCTTTTCTTTTTTATTTATAAATTTCCTTCTTGTTTGTGGCAAGAATGGCTCTCCATTGCTCTTATGGTGGGTAAGGAATGTATAGAAAGAAACGATGGTGTTATCCTCTCTTCCTTATTAAAAAAAAGAAACAAAGCATTAACTGTTGTTAACTACATTATAGTTCAAATATCCCATTTGCATTAGAATTCAGTGTGATACCTAAGGATAATGTACCAAGAAAATCCCCATATACTATACTTCCATAGAATGAGAAATAACAATCTCTCTAACAAGTAGAAAGCATGGAAAATAAGCTAACCTTTAAGTGTGTGATGTCTTCACAAGGAAAAGGCATAGAACTAGATGTAATACTTTGAAAACAAAAACAAAATAATTTCCCACCTTGTGTAGGTGTTAACGAAGGATGGGTTATAACTTGTGATTGCAATGGGAGTGTTATATGGTATTGTTTTATGGTTCATAATGGTTGTACTTTACAAAATGGCATCATTGTTACCAAAAATTGATACTTGGTGTATTCCACACCCGCGATGTTAGGACTATTGGGTGGAGCATTCACTAGGATTTTTGAAGATATGACTCCCTATTCACTTTTCTTGTTGGTAATGAATTCAAAGAGAGCATTTTAGAAAAGTGGCATGCAATTTATTAAACAATTTGTGGGAGCTTACTTGAGCATTGAGATTACATGTCTTTTTTCTTGCTTTACCTTGTATTCATTTATTAAATTTGTATCATCTTCTATTGTATTGTGGGACATTGAAAATGAAATATTGTCATTTTTTTATCGCACTATTTTATCACATATTAAATAAATGCATAACAAATGTGATATTTATAGTGGTATATGAATAATTTTAATATAGAAGCAGGACACGTGTGTTAATGATAGGGATATATGAATGATATGAATATCCAAACAAGACCGACTGTAATTGACTTCACATGCCCTTACACAAATTTTTATTAGTCCCTGCTCCGCAGGGATTATAGCAATCGATTGGTTTTGTTTCAAAACTTTTAACCCAATGTTTACCAAAGTTTTCCAAATTTTTATTATTAAAATGAATTTGCGAAATATCAAAAATATTTTTAGAAAATTTCAAAATTAGATTAATCAATTTTTTGATTGGTGCACTGGAGAGATTTGACAATTTTTCCCTGGTGTGCAAAATATTTATTCAACTATAAAAATTAATTAAAAATATGAAATTGAGAAAAAAATAAAAACTTGCCACGTAAACTCTGGCCAAAGTCATTCATTTAATATATATGTGCCAAATAAACACTTGGCACCGATCATTAATTTACTACATTTAATGTGATCAACAGATTTGACATTAAATATTAAAATAAACCCTGAGTTGTCCAACAAATTCAAGTATACATTTAATGCGATCAGATTAATGCGGTCAGATTTGACATTAAATATTAAAAAAATCAAGTATTAATAAATGCGATCAGATTTGACATTAGATATTAAA
The DNA here is from genome assembly GCA_027924585.1 of Larix kaempferi. Classification (NCBI taxonomy): domain Eukaryota; kingdom Viridiplantae; phylum Streptophyta; class Pinopsida; order Pinales; family Pinaceae; genus Larix; species Larix kaempferi. Next base: position 8,009,342 of record BSBM01000289.1, on the reverse strand, counting down.
AAATTCAAGTATTAATGTTCAAGCCTTTCACTTGAAAGTTTATGTGCTAACTAACCCTAGAACATATCTAACTAAATCTGCAGTGACATTTATGGCCTTAACCAAACCTGAAACAACTTTTTTACACATTCTACCAGCATTAAACAATATAACACATAATTGAACAATATTATTAGTTTTCCATTGAACGACATTTTAGATTATTAGTCCTTGCTAATTGATAGATGGTTAATAATTAGACTGACTACCATAAGCTTGTTTCTTATTTGTGTTCAGACATAGTACACTTGGAATAAGGTAAACCTACTATTTCACACTGCAAACTACCTCACTAGAAACTAGACTTGTTGGATGTTTTTGCTGGTATAGACCCGGATTTGTTGAAACTAGACTGTGGTTTGGGGTTACTTAACACTCTAAAATAGCAAACTGTTTGTTCTATATGGTATAAACTTAAGATCACTAGATTACAATGGAAAAGTATGATCTCATTTATATTGCTTCAAGAGATATTTATGATGGTGAAGATTCTATTTCAGTAGATTTATGAAAGGAATCAAACATGGGGCATGTGACTACCTGCTAAAACCAGTGTGCATAGAGGCGGCATAAGAGCTTCAATGTCTGCACCATGCTCATATACTATAGCAACTTCCCCAGCTCTATGGCCATAAATTGAGATATAACCATTTCCTCTGTGATTATGCTCCTCATGAACACCATTCTGCCTTGAAGCAGATATTAAATTGGCATCAACTGACTTCGATGACAGTGAGTTATTCCGAGGGTTTGTATCCTCACCACCACATGACAAGTCGTCAATGTTGTCTGGAAAACAATAGAATCCAATAGGAAAATAAGTCACTAAAAATCTCACACTTGTAATTGCCAATAGAAAAGTTAACAAGGTATCTCAAAAGCGATTAGGTTACGGAATAGTATCTCTGTTGAGCCTTTGATAGTGATAGGAGGGAGATAAATTGTGCTGCTCATCTCATCAAATTTAATATTTTGGATGCCTCCATTGCAACGCTTAAATTTGATACCAGCGTTTCCTAACTCTACAACACGGTGGATATTGCAAGCGAGACATTCACTGTGTTGTCTTCGTCTTCCCCATTCACTGCGTTGTCTTCATCTTGGTAGGGGAGCCTTGTGTAGTTGTTTCTGGCACACTCACCATTATGGGATTGTGGAGACACAATGAATGTGTGCAACAAATCCAGAAGATGTTGAACTTCTTGTGGCCAGGAACTTGCTTTATATCTTTTTTATAATCGAAAGGGTAGAACAAGAATGATGAACACAACACTTCAAAAAAAGCCTTTTCTCGACATCAATATCAGTCGAGCTGAGCTCCAATTTTAGTAGCTCTCGGAGAACCATGAAGGGCATTTGATTTTCAAGCTTCAAAATGTAATTTGGAAAAAAAACGTATTGAATCAAAGGAATTGGAGCATTCAGACAATGTAGACGACAATGTTAGGCATAAAAAAGGATCAGATGATGTGGAATATACATCATAAGTAAACTAAGCAAATAATGACGTGAAAACATTCAAAGAAAAGGAAGGAAGCGAATGAAAAAAAAATGACGGTGAGTAGGATAGCGATGATTTATCTAACCTGGAAAAACCATGAGTTATCTATTTTGTTGAGCTCCATAAGCAATGCGTTGTGATGTAAACCCGCTACCAATTGACAGTAAGGACAATTGCCATCTTCGTTAATATTTTCTCGAACTCATGAACGTTCCAAAGAGAATACTCGATGATAGATTGGTGCAGAGTTATGGATGGTGTGCATGGACCAAGCTCAATGGCCACTTCGTAGCAAGCATCATCTCCGGACTTTAATTGCACCCTTGGAATTTTCTTCTCCGTCGATGTTCTGCAAATTCTATGAAGAACTCGCTTTAAGCTTATGATCGGCGATTAACGGTTACGAATTCAGAATCTTGGAACCCTGGATTTTGCACAATTTCAGCTTCTAAATATTATATCGAAGTCTTTGTGGCCGCAGCATTGGTCGGGTCTAGTCTTTGTGGCTGCAGCATTGGTCGGGTCTGGTCTTTGTGGCTGCAGCATTGGTCGGGTCTGGTCTTTGTGGCTGCAGCATTGGTCGGGTCTGGTCTTTCATTTATAGGTCGTGTTGAATACATTATAATAGAATGGAAAAGACGCTGGGTTTTTTAGACTACCCGATGTATGTAGTGCATGTCCAGGTTATACGTGGTAGCTAGTTGTATGTAGTGCATGCCCAGGCTATACGTGGTAGCTAATTGAAAGTGCATGCTCAGCTACGTGGTGCCCAGGATGTGCATGTTCGAAAATAGCTTTATCAGCCGCTCAGCAATAGGTCCCTCGAAACACTATCTAGCAGCATTCATTCTGTATTCAAGAAATAAAAACACGGCTTACTCCGCAAATGACTTAAGCATTCAAGAAATATAATATTGTTCACAATTAAGGTGCGTCTTTGTAAATTAAAACTAAACACGTTCGGCTTTAAATCTCCCTCAGAAAAAAAATTTCACATCTTAAAATACTAATTTAAAAATTTATCATAAAATTTTGTAATATATATATAATATATAATAATGGATGGTATATAATTCTTAGCGAAAAGGCGTCACGATCGTATCCGGATTTAGAATGATACCAAATGCAAACGAGCATCGTCTTCTCTCTTTACTATTCACAATTCGATGCACAACACTCTTGAATCTGTTGTTGCTCCATACCTGTTATATGTAGAGCACACCAAACACTAAGGCTCATGGGTGATTCATTAAAATTGTATATAATAATTGGAATTCGAATTAGGGTTACCTGAAGAAGATCTCCGATATTGATGACAAGAGCACCCTTGATAGGTTTGATGTCCACCCATTTGCCATTCTTGAGAACTTGGTACCCTCCACTATTGTCTTGCCCAACTACCATGATGCAGCTGCTGTGCTGATGCTCCCATGCTCCTATCTCTTCGTGTTGGTTTGTGGCTCTCGGATAGCAGAGCATTTTAAAGGGCAAGATCTTGTCGCCATTGAGTTCCTTGAGAAAATTAGCAGGCAATCCTAGGCTTTGGGAAACGAGGGTCTCGATAAATTCCACTGTCTGACACAGGAATCACAGGAATCTCAGCAGCTTCTCTATGACCATTCTGCGCATTAGTACGCCATGACTCAAATTAATGAAATGTCTATCAATTAGGTTATACGAATATAAACAAGAAAGTTTGAATTGTCTAACAATTAGGCTATATCGCTTAGGTTATACCAAATTCAATAAAAAATATGGTTATTTCAATAAAAAGATATAGTAGTAAAACTGCTGGTCCCTGCCTAAAGGCTACGGGGTCTATGGAAACTGTGCAGAAAAAAATTGTTTGTGGGCGAGGCCTCGACTTAACTTCGGCTTCCTGGGTTTGTGCATCCCTTTGAGCATGTTGCTGAGCGAAAAATTTAGTTTCAATATCGGGAGGAAGTGCCGCAAGAAATTATGGGTAAATTTCTTCTACAGCAGGGGGTCCATAATTTGTAGCTCCTATAGATTGAGCTTGCTGAGAAGCTAAAACTTCTGCTGCAAACTTGCAAAGCATCTGTTTCCCAGTTGTTTCTAAATGCAGAGTCATGTAGGAATAAAAGTGACACGTAGATGCCTCCCTCCGCCATATTTAATGCCCACCAAACTTTGCCAGAATTAAAAGTGCTCCCTTCGATGTCTAGTGTTAGGAAGCACTTGGGCAAATGGCGTGTGCATGCAACATGCAAATGTCCATCTATGGACTGCTTAAGGTGTTAGATTTTAGTCTTTTTCTCACTTCTCCACGTGTAAATATTTCCAGTTTCTTTTTAACCAAGAATTTTATTTAATCAGATAGAAAGACTTTAAATAAACATGTAAATTTGACGTCAGATTGGCAAGGTTTTCATGATAGTGACTATGCAATGTAACATAGCGAGTGTGAGCAAACAGAAGGATCAGAGACCGTTGTTGTGAACTATTGTTCCTTTTTACATGCGTCAGGGGATATTCTCATAAATAGCTTTCCAAATTGTTGTTCAATTATAAGATCAGATAAGAAAAAGGAGGTAAGTCCGTAAGCCCACTATGGAGGGAGGTAATAAATATTATAGACTAATTCTATAGTTTTATAAATTAAGTTACAATCAATTTGCAAGCAAAAGTAATCATTGAATTTAAAGAAAAAGTAACAACATCAGTTGAAGATCTTCAATGCTAACTCACCTCAACGTCGTCTGTATTAGGAGAGGAATATTCTATGAATGGAACAAATCTCGTACTGAAAACAAATTACAGATAGTTACATGACATAATAATAATCATTATCACTCCACATGTTTTTTACTATTTACACTCTCTCAATCCCACAAAATGTTATGGTACGGTTGAAGTTTCAGATCGACAGAATATAGAACCCAGCAGATTACAAAACGGATTTATCGAAAAATATCACGGAAACCAACTGACAAAGCTATTGTCTAAGAAGTTTAACGGCGGAATGAAGTTGTATAACCATCACAAGCTACTGTCCAAGTAGTGTAATAGCATATTTAAAGCTGACCAACAGTCAAGCTTGATCCACATGTGTAGCATAACTCTCACACCATTAAATTCATAATAAGTAGTGTCTGCGCACATTTTCTTCTGAATTGGAGCCAACTCGCAACCACTGCCCAAGAAATTGAACGGTGAGGGAAGATGGACAAGTGTAGCTACGAGCCATATTTCTCCCTCCACTTATTTTTATATTTTTATAGCAGGTACTGTCTGTGCACACTTTCCTAATAGAATTGTACTCATAAAGTAGAATAGTGCGTGTATGGAACTCGACAACAATAAAAGAGAGATTAACATGTACACTTAAGCAATTATTATTATTATTATTATATGAATTAAAGAAAATGGGAAGGATGATAAAATTGCTTGTTAGTCTCGAAGCTATTGGATTTATTTATTTTTATAAATGATTCATAATAAGTTCGAAGATACTTGGTAATAAAGGAATTATCTTCGGCACACTGTTACACGCAACCAACAACTTAGTATTCATGAGATTGAACCAACCTTTAAATGATTACTATAAACTTTAAATGATTACTATAAACTACGATGAAGCAATGCATTGCATCGAATACAACTAACTCATACCATACCTATCCTAAATTGGAGTTTGTGTGGCGATAAGGCATAAGATAGTAAGATGTGTAAAGCAATCTTATATACAATGCATTTTTGTTTTGGTTAGGTTTGGAGATGCCAACAATTTTCTTGTGCTAAAATTATATCCACCAACACTACCACCAAATAGATTTGCCTGTCAATAAGAGGAAATATTGAAAGACAATTCTCTTGGTGCAACTGAATCAATGCCAGAAAATTAATGATGAAGGTTGCAATTAATGGGAACACTACCAAACGAGGAGAGAAGAAGTTATGAAGTTGTGGAGGTGTCACGAATTTGCTTCTTCTCAAATAAAATTAAATTAATCAAAGCTAAATAATATTGAGCCACTAATTCTTTCAGAAATAAATTAAACAATGCCATCGATTTAATGGAAAGGTTGCCATTAGATTCTAATTGTAAACATAAATGTCAAGGTCCATTAGTGTGACTACAATTTAATCCATGTTCATTATTTTTTTGATGTGGCAATTTAGTGATACCCTAGCACAATGTATTTATTTAACTGGAAAAGATGTTCACTTTATTACGGCATTATATAATATATATATATATATATATATATATATATATATATATATATATATTATCTTGAAATGTGCAAGCTCCTAGAGCATCTCTAATGTAGAAAGGAACGCCAGTGAATATAACAATCAACACAAATTTTATTTGATGATAATTATCAATATTATAATACAAATTATAACTATCAATAGTAGTAAATATAACAATCAACACAAATTATATTTGATGATATTTGACCTCATAGAATAATTCCCATTTAAACTAGAAAAATCACAAATATATTTAAGCTTAAATTACATATTTATTGTAATTAAACCCTAACATAATCTACATTTTTAACAAACAAATTACCATAACATTAAAAATATTATATTTGTAAATATAATATTTGATATTATTATGAGATTTGATATTGATTGGCTCTTAGCTAGACAATCAAAATTTCATTTAATTATCAATATTGGTAAATAAAACACAAATTATATTCGATGATATTTGACCTCATAGAATAACTCTCATTCATACTAGAAAAATTACAAATATATTTGGGCTTAAATTACATATTTATTGTGAATATTACATAAAATTTCATCCTCATTAAGACAAGGGAATTTATTTAAAAAAAGATCAAGTGAGTGTTCCTTCTCTTACAATGTATATCCACTTTTCCAACCTCACACTTCACGAGCATTGATCTTGTGTATATATACAAACTTGGGGCCAATTTATGTCTATCATTACTTTAACTTCAAGGTATAACAATAACGCTAATTGCTATAACTTGTGGGCCTACTACATTGCCTATTCCAATTAATCACCATCCCTTCAACATCTCCATATTACATTGTGTCATTCAATATTTTTTATTACATTGTGTCATTCAATATTTTTTATCCCTTCAACATCTCCATATTACATTGTGTCATTCAATATTTTTTATTACATTGTGTCATTCAATATTTTTTAATTGAGATCATAAAATAAATTATATTTTTATTTAATAAAATAATTTTAAATTGTTATTTTTACTCTATTATCATTTTAAAACTAATATTAAATTATTGCTTTTATTATATATTTTTTTAAACTCTGTTATATACGATTATAAAAGTTATATTTGGTTTTATAAATTTTATTATATTGCAAATAAGTTAATAATTAGTAATGATAAATTTAATTTATATAATTAAAATTATGTAATTGAGACTTATATTGTTTTTAATTGATTTTAGTATATAGTAAATATTCTATTTTTTTAACTCTGTTATATAAGATTATAAAAGTTATATTTGGTTTTATAAATTTTATTATATTGCAAATAAGTTAATAATTAATAATAATTAATTTAATTTATATAATTAAAATTATGCAATTGAGATTTATATTGTTTTTTATTGATTTTAGTATATAGCAAATATTTCTCATTTACTATATTTTTTAGTGATAACAAATATATTTTTTATAATTAAAATTATATAAATATTTTCTTTTTTTTAATAAAATGATTAATTAAATAAAATATTTAATATAATCTTAAAGTAGGGATTAAGCTTGCCAGCTATTTCTAAAATTAAACAATTTTTAACAATTTCTAAAATTAAACAATTTTTAACATAACCCTAAGTTATTTCTAAAATTAAACAATTTTTAACATAATCCTAAAGCAAGGACTAGCTGCGCAGCTATTTCTCTTGTTTTACATGTTTCTTTGTCATTGTTCTCCTTCATAACATGTAGTCCAACAGACCCTTCTCCGATCTTGTGCGGACCTATGGTGGACCTATTTCCATTGATGGAGGTGCACTAGAGGGTTATAGAAAGGCACAACAATAATTATAGGCATTCATGAGGTGAAGGTGCATGCATGTGATATCTTTAGAGGTGGCACAACTCCCAAGCTAGAAAGGGGTATGGCATGTTTGTTCTATACTAGGAGGGCACACTTTTCAAGACGATGAGGGTGCATGAGTCCATGCATCTAGTTTAATTTAGTGGGCATGTTTTCCATGGGAGATCATCCATGCATGAGGGCACACTATCCTAAGCGATTAGGGTTAGGGTTTGACCCTATCAAGTGGGGCACTACATTTGGGGCACTCCATTGCATGTGTCTATATGCATTATATGCATTATAAGATCTCTCTTCTCTTATTTTATAAAAGGGATAGAATTCAATGCCCCATTGGGTTGGTTACATAATTACATCGTAGGTGTTTCACCAACGAGAAGCATAACCATCCACGTCGGAGAGATTCCTTGCTCATAGAGCGAATGGAATGCTGGAGCGAATGGAATGCTGCCACGTGGATAGTGTGGAATGAAGGTTCCGGGGTTGGTTACATAATTACATCGTAGGTGTTTCACCAACGAGAAGCATAACCATCCACGTCGGAGAGATTCCTTGCTCATAGAGCGAATGGAATGCCGGAGCGAATGGAATGCTGCCACGTGGATAGTGTGGAATGAAGGTTCCGGCAAGGGTGGTTTTATCCTGCAAGTTTTTCGATCTTCCCAATCGTTCAATTAATCGCCACCGTTGGTTATCTGATCCAACGATCCCTGAGTCTCTTCGACATCAACATTGGCAGCTTCTTCTTCTTCTTGAACGTTCATGAGCTTCTCAAGCTGTTCCTTCGCAGATACACAGGGCGACCTCATTCCTCCGCAGATACACAGGGCGAACTCATTACACCGGAAGATGTGGAGAATTAAAATATGGGACATAGTGCGTAGAACTTAGATAACGGGGGATTTAATTGGTATATCGCGAAGATGTACTGGATCTGTACCTTTATTGACAGGATTGTCCATGCTTGGGCAAGATGTTTCTACAGGATTCCAAGGCTCACAGGGAAAGGGCAAGAGAGTGCCCAAAAATATGGATGAACTGTCATTATATGATAAAATTCGGGGGCCAGGTTAATAGCATGCGCAAAAAACCTATCGCAGAAGCCATAACCGATTGCAGGAGAAACAGGTTAATAGCATGTGCAGAGAACACATTATTATCCGAAAGAAAAGTAAGTTACCCGTCGTCCATATCCGAAAGAGAATAGTTACCCCATGCGCCACATGGAAGAATGGATTCCTAGACTATCATAGACCCAGCTCCTGCTTGCCGACGCCTCCAAGATACCAATATTTCCAGACTTTGCAGCTTTGTTGCCACAGAGTGCCCACTCGACTAGGAAGAATGCTTGAACACATATGCCAAGCCCGGGTTCACATTATGTCCACTACAGAACCTTCATGCCTACGAATTTGCTGTAATCTCCATCAGCTCCATGCGGTCTCCCACTTCATTTCCACACCTCACCACTATACCGTTAAGGTCCAACCCTTCCTATCCACCGGCACGCCTGCACTGAGACACCTCCTAGTTGATTGCCCGTGCACAAAATACCTCCCGTCTGTGTACATGGTAGGATGACCGAACGAAAGGTCTCTATCTCACGTGTGCGATGGACCTGGGAGGTGTGGAAATAGCCCGGAAGGCTAGGCCGCATGCTAGACACATGGGTTGCATGCAGCCCAGGCCCTCGATTCATGAGTATTCCGCATGGTGGAGAGCTGAGAGAGAAGGGGCAGGTGGACGTGGGGTGGAGGCTGCGTGGGTGAGGTGGATCTGTGGTGATGGAGGAGATGCCTTCATGTGGGCACCCTGAGGCCATAGGTTGAGCCTAGTAGTGAAGGTCTGAGGAAACGTGGTGTGGAGAGAAGGTGGAGGCCGTGGGGGAGGGGCTGGAAGAGGGCTGCCAACTGGATACGATGGGTAGGACGAAATGGAGGTCGTAGGTGGAATTACGAGTAAGAAAAAGGAGAATGAAACGATGGAGGAGTTTAATAATTTTGTTACCGATATGGTTGCTAGACTTCATACATATATAAACCTCCTGATGCATCCATTCTCATATACTATATAGAAGCATTTGAAGGAGAAATGAGATCTTAGCTTAGAGATAAGGAGCCAACAACTATGAAGAAAGCCATGGAAACCACTGAAAAGATAGATAAAAACATGCAATCTTCAGGTAGATCCAATATTCCCGGTTTCACCAGAGGCAACATTTCCATTGCCAAACCTTATGATGCCAAAGGAAAAGCACTTGAACATGAGAGCAAATTTCAAATCAAAGATTCCATCAAAGAGATGACTAAAATGATGGTAAATCATACCTCCCAGATGAATGCAATGAAAAATAGGGTAAACACCATGGAAAAGGCCCACATTGCTCAAAGTCATAGAAATTTTCAACCAAGGCCAAATCAGGAGTGGAAGAAGAAATATCCTCCTCAAGAGTAGAGACCTCATAAACAACTAGAAACAAATAACACGATGATTGATGAGGTTCCTCCCTATTGTCGACCTTGTGAAGAATTTCATGAAGAGTCTACTTGTCCAAAGTTTTGCTACATAATGGAACAAGAGAAGATGGACATGACTAATTTTGTGGGTTATCCAAGATATCATGATTATATAAATGTTGCAGGGCATGTTCACCCCATCTCTAAGGAAAAATGGAAGCAAGCAAGAGAATGCAGTTAGGAGAAGGATAATGCAACAAATGTTTTTGGTGAAAATCCTACACCGGAGCAAATCATGGAGAAATACAAAGGTGTTGTCTATAAGAGGAGGAAGACTATCATCCCAACTAAATCAGATCAACACACACCGAAGGTAAAAACTCCTCCGCCTGTAGATCTGAATTTTTATTTGGGTAATTGGTTGTCAAGTGCTAAAATTTATGTCCCAATAACTGAGATCCTTAAAATTCCTAGTCAAAGAGATATTTTCATGAAAACTTTAGAGGAGCCTAAGGAGAACATTGTTGAAAATCCTAAAGAAATAGATGCTGAAAAACCTAAGGAAGTGATCATTGAAAATACTAAGGATAAACTGGCTAGTAAATCAAATGAAACAATCGTGAACAAGTCTGCAGAAAGAGCTTCTAAGAAGCAAAGTATCTCTAGCGAAGATGCTCCTATTATTTTGCATAGTAGGGATCCTAATAAAGAAGACCATCTTTCCTTCTACATATCATTGATTGCAAAGGATAAGTTGTTGCACAATTGCATGATTGATTCGGGTGCATCATCTAACATCATGACTAAGAGAGTCATGGAGCAAATGGGTCTAGCAGTCACTAGGCCATATCAAAAATGTGTGTGCCATGGACTCTCGAGAAATCGATGTCGTTGGTATAATTTTGAATTTCCCAGTCAAACTAGCTGCATACCTTGATATCGGAGTAACCATGGACGTAGTAGTCATAGATGTGCCTGATAGATGGGGAATGTTGTTGTTAAGGAAATGGGATGCCTCTTGGAAGGTCTATTCAAATGGATTGGACCTATGCTATGATCCTATCTTCAGAAGATGCTCATGTTAAGCTATATAGGGAAAGGGAAATGAAGTATCATGTGGAGGACCCTGATGAGCCAGATAATGAATACATATGTGAGACAGATAGTCTCGGAAACCATGCCATCTATGCAAACTATCTCATACCCTTCAGAGAAAAAACTAATGATGATGAGGCTGATAAGATATGGATAATGAGTTTTGATGGAGCATTTTCCAAGGCAGGAAAAGGGGTAGGTGTTGTCATAACTTCACCTTCAAATCATAAGTTTAGTTTTGCTTACAGACTTGAATTTGACGCATTCAATAATGTGGCTGAGTATGAAACACTTTTTTGCTAGGGCTTGAGATTGCTAAAGACATGGGAATAAGAATACTAAGTATTAAGGGTGATTTAGATTTGCTTATTTCCCAAGTCAAAAATATATTTGCATGCAAAAGTGAAAGACTAAAAAAGTATAGAAATTCAATATGGGACCATCGAATATTTTAATGCTTTAGACCTTATGGGCCTATGGCTGCGCCCCATCTAGAAACAACGAAGCAGACAGACTTGAAGTAGTAGCCTCAACACTGGAATTTACAGAGGAGTTGGTGAAGGGAAATGGAAAATTTGAAATAAATTTCAGACCTTCTATCCTAGCTAACATTGATCATTGGCGAGTTTTTAAGGATGAAAGTCAGATTATGAGGTTTATCAACAATGTCCAAGAGTTTTCTGATATCCACGTCAGTTACAAGGAAGAAAAACGAGACTACATCGAAGAGGAAGAGCAACCTAGGAACACTATTTCCAAGAGTATGATTGATCTAAAGCAGATTTTGGATAGGCAAGACAAATATAAGAAAAAGGAGACAATAAAGCCTCAGGATTACATAGAAATAAACATGGGTACTGAAAAAGACCCCAAACTTATAAAAATTGGAAAAGGCACCTCATAAAAAGAACGAAAAGACCTAGTTAATCTGGTGCAAGAGTATAGAGATGTGTTTGCTTTTACATATGATTAGTTAAAAGCCTATCAAGAAAACATATTTCAACACACAGTTCCTTTAAAACCAGATGCTAAGCCTTTTCGACAAAAAATAAGAAGATGAAATCCCAAGTTGGCTCCAATGGTCCAAAAAGAGCTTAAAAAGATGTTGGCTGCTGGAATCATTGCTCCAACAAGGCATTCATCTTGGTGCTCAAACTTGGTAGTTGTAAGGAAAAATAATGGACAATTAAGGTTATGCATTGACCTAAAAAATTTGAATATTTGGTGCATAAAATATAATTATCCCTTGCATGACATGGAAACACTTCTTCAAAGGGTAACTGGACCGGGTATGCTGTTTATGCTAGATGGTTTCTCAGGGTATAATCAAGTGCTTGTTAAAAAAGAAGATCGACACAAGACCACCTTCACTTCACCATGGGGTACTTTTGAATATCTAAGGATTCCTTTTGGTCTTCTAAATGTTGGTGCGACTTTCCAAAGAGCCATGGATTATGCTTTCAATGAGTTAATTGGGAAAATAATTGAAATCTAGCAATATGACCTTACAATTTTTCCAAAATAAAGATCTGATCATATAAGCCATCTTAGGAAGGTTTTTGAAAGATGTCGAAAATATGACATTTCTCTAAATCCAGCTAAATCAGTTTTGGGGGTAGATCAAGGAAAGTTGCTTGGGCATATCATTTCCAAAGACGGTGTCAAGATAGACCCTGAAAGAGTGGAATCCATAAAGAAAGTCCTCTTGCCCTAAAATAAGAAATCCTTGCAATATTTCAATGGGAAAATCAACTTTATCAGAAGGTTCATTCCCAACTTAGCCTAGGTAATGAAGCCAATGCATAAAATTCTTAAAAAAGATGCTAAGTTTGAGTGGGTTCGGGAAGGAAGGCAAGCCTTTGGAAATATTAAAGATTATATATCTAGGTCACCGACTCACCAGTATTGGTAATCCCAGATTACTCAAAGGACTTTCAAATTTTCTCATTTGCTTTAGAAGATACGATTGTGAGAGTTTTGTTGCAGAAGGACAAGGAGGGTCGCGAACAACCTATTGCCTTTATGAGTAGGTCCTTACAAAATTCTGAGCTAAAGTACAGTACAATGGAAAAACAAGCCTATGCCCTTGTTAAATATTTAAAACACTTTAGAACCTATATTGGCTACTCCAAAGTAGTTGGCTATGTCCCCCACTCAGCAGTGATGGATATTTTATCTCAGCAAGATTGCCTTGGTATAAGAGGAAAGTGGGTATCAAATATCTAGGAGTACGATTTAGAGATTAAATCCACTAAATTGATTAAGGGTCAGGGACTTGCTAAGATGATGGCAGAGGACAACGAACAAGATTTAGGCATGGTGTGTCAGAACAATGAATCAACATCAACCAGTTCAACATAGCTTCAACGCCTTCAACAACAGCAGTGGTATTCCGATATAATTTTCTACCTCCTTAACCTTTCTTGTCCAAAACATCTCGTCGGCCATAAAAGAAGGTCCTTATGATTGCAAGCCACTAAGTTTTGTCTTACCCAAAATGGATTGGGTTGGAAAAACCCAGACGGTCTCATACTTAGGTGTGTTGATGAAGAAGAGTCTAAAAGACTCATAGAAGAATTCCATTCAGGATTTTGTGGTGGCCATTTTGCAGCTAAAATTACAGCCCACAAGATCCTTAGAGAAGGATACTATTGGCCTAACTTGTTTATAGATGTGCACAAGTATGTTGGGAATTTCCAGAAATGTCAACTTTTCACACGGAAACATAAACTTGCAGCATTACCTTTGAAACCTGTAGTAGTCCAAACCCCTTTTCAGCAATGGGGTCTTGATTTCATTGGTAAATTTAAGGATAATTCAAGTAATGGTTACACTTGGATTTTGACAGCAACAGATTATTTTACCAAGTGGGTAGAGGCCATACCTACTAAAGCGACAACTAGATTTGGGGTGCCTACTAAGATAACCACCGATAATGCCAAAGCTTTTAGTTCAGTGGCGATGTCTTCATTTTGTTTTAAGTATGGCATTATCCTATCTCATTCCTCAAATTACTATCCCCAGGGAAATGGTCTTGCTGAGTCAAGCGACAAAAACTTGATGACCATCATTAAGAAGATTATTAGTGATAACAAGAAGGCTTGGGACAGTAAAATCAAGTGTGCACTTTGGGTGGATAGGATTACTAAGAAAAGTGCAATGGGGAAGTCTCCTTTTGAGTTGGTCTATGGCATGGATGTCACTTTACCGATTCATCTCAAGTTACCAGTGTATCAGGTTCTTCAAGATTCAGGGTCAGTTCAATATGAATTTTAGAGAAGAATCAACGAATTGTTAGAGTTGGATGAAGTCAAAAGAAAGGTAGTTGATAAGAGTATTAGAAGTTAGGACAAGGTTAAAAGAAATTTTGACAAGTCATCCAGACCTAGAACTTTTCAGAAAGGAGACATGGTATTGCTCTGGGACAAGCGAAGATAAAATCTTGGCAAACACCGAAATTTTGACAGCTTATGGATGGGTCCCTACATCATCTATGATGTGGCTGGTGTCAATTCATTTTTTCTATGCGACATGGATGGAGAAAAGCAGACTTTGCCAGTAAATGGGCAGATTTTGAAGCTGTTTTTCAGTGACAATATCTGATGCCCATTGGGGCATCTCTGTATCATGGCTTTCTAACCCTTTCCTTTGCATTTGATTTTTTAGCTTAATTTTATTTTGTATATTAGCCTTTGTACATTAATGTATATTAGTTTCATTTGTTGTATATTATCTTTGTATTATATGTTGTAACTTATTATTTCATTTGGTTATTTATATACATGTGATTGACTTATCTCAGTTCAGGAACCAGAGATTCTAGGTTTCTCGTATGATCGATTTCTACGAAGTTCAGGTCAATCACACATCCCATAGTTGGAGCCAAATGTTACAAACTAGGTTTCACTCAGTTGGACTTTCTAGTGAGCCACCAAAGATGAACATATTATTTTTTCAAATTCCAAGTTGAGAAGTCCATTTAGGCCTTCCTAGGCCCTTTTTTATTTTTTTAAACACATGTTCATTCCTTGAGGGGAAGTTGTGAAAATGTACTAGCATGGTTTTTTTTAAAGGACTTGGTTTCCTAAGACTTAAACATCAAGCCAGATATTCCAAGCTGTTTTATCCTTGTTAATTATATGTTGGTGAATAAACGACTTATAATTTTCGAGCTTTTCACCTTCTTCTCCAAAGCTGGAATGGTCATATTGATGGTTAGGCATTATGAGGTTATTAAAGTTCACATGTCAATGTATTTAAACATGCTAGACATAAATATTGAGTCATATGGACATGTGCTAGGTCCCCATAGGATTTTTTTTTAAGTTTTAATATATATATATATATATATATATATATATATATATTTCCGTAAAATTAGACTATTTTTTAATAGTTTAATTGGAAAAATTAAAAATGTGGTTTAGAGTTTGATTTTGCCATGGGGGTGCTCATTTTCTAACTAAGAGCACCCACTTTACCCCTAGACCCACTTTCATAAGTTTTTGAGTAATTATTTATCTCCAAAATTGAATATTATTCGAAAATAGTAAAAAGACAAAAAAAATGGAGAAAATAAAGAAACCGACAATTTCTAAAAACTCAGAAACATGCCGAAAGTGAGTTTTATGAGTTGTCAAAGTAAAGTGGAAACATTCCCAAGGTTTCTAAAACACTTTGGGGTGTTTTTCTCGGCAAATAAAGGCAAGATGACTTTTCTCTCCAAGTGGGAGGTGCAACTCTCAAGAAAAAGTGGCAAGTTATAAGATAAAGCAAGTAAGTGGAGTTAGGAATTGGAGGTAAGTTGATTTATAGCCTTTTCCAACCCATTACAACTCACTCTGAGTTGTGTACAACCCAAGAAAGGCATAATCTCTTGGGTAAGTGCACCCCCCTTATGCTTGGCTTCATCTATTTAAGCAAGCGCTCTCTCCATTGATCAGAAAAGAATGAGAACCGAAAGGCTATTTTTATTGTAATACTATTGATTATTTTGAATAAAGGCTTTGGAGGTCAAGAACTGTGTAGCATTTTCATGTGTGGATGAATATTGTTTTGTGCTCATGAAGTGATCGGCATTGTACTTTTCTTGCATTCTTGGTGGTTGTGTTGGTCCTTTGAAGGGGAGCTATCTCCCAATAGGGTAAGATTTAACAACTTGTTTGGTTGCAATCTTATTGTATATTTGTTTTAGATCTCTTAGAATTACATTATTGTTTTGTTTAATGGTCTTGTTTTTCTAAGTTCCTGTGGAAAGTAACACCAAGTTTTTTCTAATCACTTTTCTGTGCAAGATATTGTCCTAGTTGCAGATTATCTTAGTTGAAGAAGAGGTTGAGCTTGTTTGCATCTTCCTACTCTCCAATATTTTCATAAAGATATAGTCCCTCTGTGCTCCACTGTGAAAAACTCTATCGCCCAAGTTCTAGCATCAAGCTACTTTTCTCCTTCTTTCATTATGCAAAACTAAAATTGACTTTTCTGGTTACTAGTTACTTTAGGATTGTTGATCAAGTTAGTGAATATAAATATATCATAAACTAATTTGATTTGCATCTGCTTTTTTAAGTTTAGATCTGATTTCTAAAAGTTTATCTTTGTAGATCTAGCTTCTAACAAGTACTTGTTTAAAACTTTAATTTTATCTCTTAAAAGTACTTGAACATTATGTCAAATTTTCTATGCTTTTAAATGATTATCTAACATCCTTGGCTTATATTTGCTTGCTGTTTTACAGCAATTAACGAACAGGTAGAGAGGCACTTTGGCGAAATTTTGAAGATTTAATCCATCCGGGAGCCATTTGGGAGCCTTTCCTCTTGCTAAAAGCCTTAAATTTTGTAAATTTGTGTTTCCTATTATACAAAGGAACACACATATTCTTATTTGTAATTATTGTAAAAAAAAGAAGTGAGTCGGAAACCAAGCACCCACACCCCATCCCTCTACGGGGGATTCGTGTCGATTTTTTTATTTTTATTTTAGATTAATAAATTTCAGTGAAGTTATTATTCTATTTCATAAAGCTTTTGCTTCCTTTTAAAATTTATGAATCCGTCTGTGTTCCCGAAGTACCTTGAAAGGGAAAAGAGAGTAGCTGTACAATGATTCTTTAAACAACCACGTGATTGATAAAATTCATAAAATAAATTTAGGCTTTAGTCCCTGTATGCTCTTGTGAACACTACAGGCCTTTGGATGGAACGGTGGGACAATCAGAAAGGGATTAAAGTGACTAAGTGAATAGGGAAATCCACCTAAGATGAATCTTTAAGAACTTGGGAGGTTGCAAAGAGCGAGTACTACAGAGTCAGAGGGCTACATTAAGCAGGTTATGCCTTGCCTTGTTGGACCCTTGGTAAAACTGCTTTAGTGCTCAGTTCGAGAATATTAGTATTAGTAGGGCAAAGCAAGAAGTAACCCATTCCCTAATCCACTCATTTAATAATCTAAAAATTTACCAACTAAGACAATGCAATACTTTCTTCGAGACCACAGAAGCAACCCTCACAAGCACTCCATTTTCATCGGCACTGATATTTTTAATATATATATATATATATATATTATGTTTAAGTTAATTTTTACCAATGTCATGAATGGTGTTGTATCTTAAAAGTTGTGGGTTTTAATTTCATATTGCAGTGATTTATGGTTTATTTTTAAGTTATTTAATCTTAACTCCTAGAATAGTTGTTTTTTCTTTTCATAGATTAACAACCTTAGATTATTTTAATAGGGACCATCCCCTTGGCTTCACTAGGAGAAAGCCTAGATGGAGGAGTCAAGATCAAGTGACATCACTTGACTCTTACTTGCCCCCAAGGTTGCACCGAGTGGCTTGAATATTTCTGCCACGTGACCCGAGGTGCGAATTAGGTGGCAACACAAATAATGAATGCACCAGTTCGATTTAAAATCCATAAATCAACTGATGTTGCAGAGTGTTCAAAGCAAAGAGTTTTGGGAGAAGAATGTCAACTGATAGAATACATTAAATTAAAATATCTCGCATTAGTCAAGTAACTTTCGCCTTTTGAAGGATCTGTCCACACATTCATTTTGGAACCATCCCAAAGGAGTGCCAGTGGGAGCTGTGTTAGAGTTGCGCATTGTTACTTGTTGCATCAATGGTTTTCGTTAACTAGAAACAAACCAACAAAAGGTTGAAAGTGGGATTTCACCAGCCTACGCAACCAAGGTGCTTTCCCCAAAAGATGCTCCATTCATTCATAACAACGGAAACAAATAAGCCAGATCTGATTGAATTCTTCATTGTTGGAAAATAAATTCCTTCAACTTTTATTGGGAAACTGGATTGGATGAGCCAACTTGGAGACATCACAAGATCACCCAACAAACTGCATGATTGAGCATGTTATTGGGAAGTTGAATCGTGTTGCAGAAAAGAAAGCGCACATAATGGGAGAGCACTATCTAGCCTACTGCAGGCCAGTTGGCCGTTGGATCTCAACCTCTTGGGATCCAACGACCAACCGACCTGCTGCGACCACATTAAATGGCCAGCAGCAGGCTGGATAGTCCTCGCCCACATAATGTGGCCTTGACAACAACGAACTCAACACGTATTTATTTCAAACTATAATTCATGGGACACATTGATCCTTTTGTCAAAGAGGGGAGGCGGTATGCATTTACCATGTTCCTTGTGTTCCCCTGTATGTGCACATGCCCTCGACTACATGCAAACATAAGTTATTACTAAATAATAATAATAAATCCTTTATATTAGAATTACTAATCAACAATGTCTTGAAAAGACAATCAGAGAGAGTGTGATTATTCAATAGACTTGGGAAGTCGAGGGCGCTTATATATGTGCCATGAAAATCAAATACCAAAGCATGCAAACATGTTGATGTTTGTATAACCCATGACATTTGTCCTGCATGCTTTTTGTAACTGATAGCTAGTCCCAACTTCCTTGCCACCACCCTGTCTAGTAGCAACAATGTCAATGGGAGCAGTATTCGAGCAAGTAGCAGCATGCTTTTTGTAACTGATAGCTAGTCCCAACTTCCTTGCCACCACCCTATCTAGTAGCAACAATGTAAATGGGAGCAGTATTCGAGCAAGCAACAGCTAAGATAGCATGGGAAACCCGACAATTTCAAGTTGAGTGGGTTGCTATTGGTGGAAGGATGCCATGCCATTCTCCACTTGTTCAACCCTCCACTCTCCATCGCCATGGAAGGATGTCCTTGCCTATGCCTTTGCTGTGTGTTCTCCAAGAACTCCATACCCCCAAGCGGGCTATGAATAGCCTCCAATCCGGTGATCAAGGGGTGGTTTCGAATACTTTGCTCTACAATCCACATGTTGGAAGACTCAATTGAATAATCCCCTGGGATTGATAGAGGAGAAGAGGGATGCCATCAAACTTGAGATAGCGAGTAGAGTGCAAGAAGCCGAGCAAGGGAGGAAGGATAACGAAGTTACACTAGTGCATCTCACCCATAAAACAATTGAATTGGAGTAGTTGGTTGTTTCCCTTTCGAATTTGGTGTTTCAAACAACCAACTTTGTAGGGTTCCCTGCAATGGAGAGAATTCAACTGAGCCGTCCATATCCAACAAAACCAATGGGAGAACCAAACATGACATCTAGGTAGAGTTTGTAGTAGTGGAGTCGTTAAGCTACCGATTTTTATGTTTCGTTGTTTTTCTATTAATAGTACATTAGTTTGTTAAATAACATACCAGTGATGATATTCTATTAATAGTAGATCAATTTTTTAAATAGCATATCGGTTATGATATTTAAGGTAGAAGAACAATTTTATTCCACTAAACACCTCACGATGTGGAATCTCTCTTATGTTTTCTCACACATGTCCAATTTTGTAATCTTAGTTGATTGCAGTGCAAGTTAGGAGAAAGTGAAGTTTTCTTTAATACAAATATAACCATTATTGTGAAAAAATTAACAATAAAAGCAAAATTATCCTATGTGTATTTTGTTGGATGTGCTTGTGGGATGCAAAATGGTGCAAAAGCCAGTAAAAATGTACTACATACATAGAATCGAATCCGTCGAGGTATGCGGATCCAATCTAGGAAAATATTGTGTTTTGAGTGAAAGAATCAGGTTTTCTAACTTCTCTTCTATGTTATGCTTGTAAAATTGAATGACTAAAGCTTGCATTAAAAAGTTACTGGAATCCTGACTTTAAACCTTTTTAAATCCAGGAAATATCTGAAAAAAACATACATACGAATTCTATGTTTAACTTCTAGTGCAAGATTATATCAAACCTCAAGACAATGAATGTCTCTCTTAAGGAAATATCTGAAAAAAATACAGAAAAAACACAGAGATATGAACTCCTATATGAAAAAACAAAGATTTGAATTCTATGTTTAACTTATGGTGCAGGATTATATCATACCTCAAGACAATCAATGTCTTTCTTCTGTGCATGAGACCTCCAAAATGTGGTACACTCAAGTTCCTTTGATTTGGTTTGTTCTTAGATTTTGAAAAACAAATACTTAAATTGATTACCAAACTAATTCCACTCTTGAAATTTGATTATGCGTTTTCTATTACCTGGTTATTAGGTGCCTTCTATGTACTGTGTTCAGGTGCCTTTTGTGTACAACATCATGTGAACCAACGCTTTGAATAGTTAAGACAATCAAAGGAATGTAAACCCATTGAATCCAGAATCCAGGATACTACGTCTAGGTAAGGAAGGGATGCAACAATAGAAACCATTCTTGCAACCATTTTAATAGACTAGTAGCAACACAAACATTGATCTTGGTATGAGTAGAGTTGAAGATGTGTGGCAGGTTCCCACGATATATGTGTGGCAGATTGGGACAAACACAAATGCCACATAGTAGTTTCAAGGCGGTGCACCAACACAACCACAACATACTACAAGCCTCGATATTATTTGTCTTCTTAACATTTAATGCTAAAGAAGTAATGCTAACTGATTTCTGGCATTGTTTTGTTTCATTAAAGTTATTATTCTATTTCATAAAGCTTCTGCTTCCTTTTAAAATTTACGAATCCGTCTGTGTTCCCGAAGTACCTAAAAAGGGAAAAGAGAGTAATGGTGCAATGATTCTTTAAACAACCACGTGATTGATAAAATTCTTAAAATAAATTTAGGCTTTAGTCCACGTATGCTCTTGTGAACACTACAGGCCTTTGGCTGGAATGGTGGGACAATTAGAAAGGGATTAAAGTGACTATCTTAATAGGGAAATCCACTTAAGATGAATCTTTAAGAACTCGGGAGGTCGCAAAGAGCGAGTACTATAGAGTCAGAGGGCTACTTTAAGCAGGCTATGCCTTGCCCTGTTGGACCCTTGGTAAAGCTACTTTAGCGCTCAGTTTGAGAAGATTAGTATTAGTAGGACAAACCAAGAAGTAACCCATTCCCTAATCCACTCATTTAATAATCTAAAAATTTACCAACTAAGACATTGCAATACTTTCACCGAGACCACAGAAGCAACCCTCACAAGCAGTCCATTTTCATCGACACTGATGTTTAATATATATATATATATATTTAATGTTTAAGTTAATTTTTACGAATGTCATGAATGGTGTTGTATCTTAAAATTTGTGGGTTTTAATTTCATATTGCAGTGATTTATGGTTTATTTTTAAGTTATTTCATCTTAACTCCTAGAATAGTTGTTTTTACCTTTCATAGATTAACAACCTTAGATTATTTTAATAGGGACCACCCCCCTTGGCTTCATTGGGAGAAATCCTAGATGGAGGAGTCAAGATCAAGTGACATCACTTGACTCTTACTTGCCCCCAAGGTCGCACCCAGTGGCTTGAAGATTTCTACCACGTGACCCAAGGTGCGAATTAGGAGGAAACACAAATAATGAATGCGCCAGTTCAATTTAAAATCCATAAATCAATTGATGTTGCAGAGTGTTCAAAGAAAAGGGTTTTTGGAGAAGAATGTCAACTAATAGAATAAATTAAATTAAAATATCTCGCATTAGTCAAGTAACTTTTTCCATCTGAAGGATCTGTCCACACATTCATTTTGGAACCATCCCAAAGGAGTGCCAGTGGGAGCTATGTTAGAGTTGCGCATTGTTACTTGTTGCATCAATGGTTTTCGTTAACCAGAAACAAACCAACAATAGGTTGAAAGTGGGATTTCACCAGCCTACGCAACCAAGGTGCTTTCCCCAAAGGATACTCCATTCATTCATAACAATGGAAACAAATAAGACAGATCTGATTGAATTCTTCATTGTTGGAAAATAAATTCCTTCAGCTTTTATTGGGAAACTGGATTGGATGAGCCAACTTGGAGACATCACAAGATCACCCAACAAACTGCATGATTGAGCATGTTATTAGGAAGATGAATCGTGTTGCAGAAAAGAAAGCGCACATAATGTGGCCTTGACAACAACCCACTCAACACGTATTTATTTCAAACTATAATTCATGGGACGCATTGATCCTTTTGTCAAAGAGAGGAGGCGGTATGCATTTACCATGTTCCTTGTGTTCCCCTGTATGTGCACATGCCCCGACTACATGCCAACATAAGTTATTAATAAATAATAATAATAAATCCTTTATATTAGAATTACTAATCAACAATGTCTTGAAAAGACAATAAGAGAGAGCATGATTATTTAATAGATTTGGGAAGTCGAGGGCGCTTATATATGTGTCATGAAAATCAAGTACCAAAGCATGCAAACACGTTGACGTTTGTATAACCCATGACATTTGTCCTGCATGCTTTTTGTAACTGATAGCTAGTCCCAAATTCCTTACCACCACCCTGTCTAGTAGCAACAATGTCAATGGGAGCAGTATTTGAGCAAGTAGCAGCTAAGATAGCATGGGAAACCCAACAATTTCAATTTGAGTGGGTTGCTGTTGGTGGAAGGATGCCATGCCATTCCCCAGTTGTTCAACCCTCCACCCTCCATCGCCATGGAAGGATGTCTTTGCCTATGCCTTTGTTGTGTGTTCTCCAAGAACTCCATACCCCCAAGCGGGCTATGAGTAGGCTCCAATCCTGTGATCAAGGGTGATTTCGAATATTTTTCTCTACAATCCACATGTTGGAAAACTCAATTGAATAATCTCGTGGCATTGATAGAGGAGAAGAGGGATGCCATCAAATTTGAGATAGAGAGCAGCGTGCAAGAAGCCGAGCAAGGGAGGAAGGATAACGAAGTTACACTAGTGCATCTCACCCATAAGATAATTGAATTGGAGTAGTTGGTTGTTTCCCTTTCGAATTTGGTGTTTCAAACAACCAACTTTGTAGGGTTCCCTGCAATGGAGAGAATTTAACTGAGCCGTCCATCTCCATCAAAACCAATGGGGGAACCGAACATGACATCTAGGTAGAGTTTGTAGTAGTGGAGTCGTTAAGCTACCAATTTTTATGTTTTGTTGTTTTTCTATTAATAGTACATTAGTTTGTTAAATAACATACCAGTGATGGTATTCTATTAATAGTAGATCAACTTTTTAAATAGCATATCGGTTACAGGGCTGGAATTTGACGGGCAAAATGCCCGTCATGGACCATTTTGCCGTCAAATACGGCTTATATTTCATGCTAACCGTCAGAAAAACCAAAGAAAATTGTAAAACGGCTGTATTTACAGTCAAAACCATCATTTTTGACGGGTGATGTTTTTTCCAAATTCCTAGGCTGATCGGTTATGATATTTAAGGTAGAAGAACAATTTTATTCCACTAAACACCTCACAAAGTGGAATCTCTCTTATGTTTTCTCACACATGTCCAATTTTGTAATCTTATTTAAATGTTCTACAAATTTTGTCATCTTAGTTTTCTTTAATACAAATATAACCATTATTGTGAAAAAATTAACAATAAAAGCAAAATGGGTGTATTAACAATTATGTGTATTTTGTTGGGTGTGCTTGTGGGATGCAAAATGGTGCAAAAGCCAGTAAAAAGGTACTACATACATAGAATCGAATCCGTCGAGGTATGTGGATCCAGTCTAGGAAAATATTGTGTTTTGAGTGAAAGAATAAGGTTTTCTAACTTTTCTTCTATGTTATGCTTGTAAAATTGAATGACTAAAGCTTGCATTAAAAAGTTACTGGAATCCCGACTTTAAACCTTTTTTTAAATCCAGGAAATAACTGAAAAAAACATAGATATGAATTCTATGTTTAACTTCCAATGCAAGATTATATCAGACCTCAAGACAATGAATGTCTCTCTTCAAGAAATATCTGAAAAAAATACAGAAAAACACAGAGATATGAACTCCTATATGAAAAAACAGAGATTTGAATTCTATGTTTAACTTATGGTGCAGGATTATATCATACCTCAAGACAATCAATGTCTTTCTTCTGTGCGTGATACCTCCAAAATTTTAGAATTTGGTACACTCAAGTTCCTTTGATTTGGTTTGTTCTCATATTTTGAAAAACAAATACTTAAATTGATTACCAAACTAATTCCACTCTTGCAATTTGATTATGTGTTTTCTATTACCTGGTTATCAGGTGCCTTCTATGTACCGTGTTTAGGTGCCTTCTGTGTACAACATCATGCGAACCAACGCTTTGAATAGTTAAGACAATCAAAGGTCTAATGCCAACCCATTGAATCCAGAATCCAGGATACTACGTCTAGGTAAGGAAGGGCTGCAACAATAGAAACCATTCTTGCAACCATTTTAATAGACTAGTAGCAACACAAACATTGATCTTGGTATGAGTAGAGTTGAAGACGTGTGGCACGTTCCCACCATATATGTGTGGCAGCTTGGGACAAACACAAATGCCACATAGCAGTTTCAAGGCGGTGCACCAACGCAACCACAACATACTACAAGCCTCGATATTATTTGTCTTCTTAACATTTAATGCTAAAGAAGTAATGCTAAGTGATTTCTGGCATTGTTTTGTTTCATAAAAAAGTATTCAACACTATCAAACACTATCAAACACTATCAGTTTAACCTAAGTTTTTAAACTAACAATGGCAGTGTGCCTCGATATGTGGCCAAATAAGAGGACGAACCGAGTGATTGGCTGACAAAAAGTGTTGTGTATATGGATTGGTTCATAAAAAACATTATAATACTATGCAATGGAAAACTTAGGCTAAATGATCAAAGTTTGCTTTGGTTTTCGTGCAGATCTTTAAAGGGAGGGATTAATAAGGTTAAGGGTATCCATAAATCCTATAAATGGGTTTATGAAATAATTAAAGATATTTATAAGTTGATATTGAGCCATAATTTTATAAATCATTTAATTTTAATTTTATAAATCATTTAATTTTAAACTAAATTTTTTTGTTGTAAAATGGAGTTTGAGTATTTCTTGATTTTTAAAATTATAACTCTCATTTGCGATAATTGTAAAGAATTATACACTGCAAAGGAACATGTATCCAATGTGCAAATACATGAATTTATGTCACAAAATAAGAAACTAGATGATTAATGAAAAAAACCATAACAGAATGAAAAAAATATTAAAACAACAATTCAAGATATCAGGAATAAATTTGATAAAGAAATTACTAGAAAAAGACAAAGAAATTAATTGCCTAAAAGATCATAGTCAAAAAAATACTTTATGAAATCAAGAATTCAAAAGACAAGTAGTGCAATCATAAATTAAAACATGAAAATAAATAATTCAAGAAGTTATAAGAAAAATATGAAGAAGCTTCTAGCCTAAGGAACCTTAATCAAAGGTTACTTGAACAAATCAAAATATTAAAAGATAAGCAGTAAAAAAACCAAGACCTCAAGCATAAAGTCGACAAACTAGAGAATGGTGAAGAACTTCAGGTTTAAAGGTTTATAATCAAAGCTTTCTTAACAAAATCAAGAAGCTAAATAATGATAAGAAGTCGCTATAGAGGAAGCTACAACAGCTTATCAACAAAGAACCAATCATTGATAAAGAAACAATGAACGATCTCGTTGAATTAAAGAAGTCATTAGATGCTGGAGAAAGGAACTAATACGAATCCAATCAAATTACCAACCAATAAATTACCAGAAGTATCGAAAAATGAGGGTTTGAAAATATGACACTAGATGCAAGGATACGTTATACTAACTATATAGGTTATCAACAAATTAACTGAAGACAAAATCAATATGCATAGTTAAGTAGAAGTCCTACTATATTGACAAGAAGTTCAAGTATGGAATCTTATCATCCTCCAAATCATACAAGTATGTGATGTCCCTTTTCAGATGATCATTCCAGGGGGTTATTAGATGGCACTTAGGCTTAAAATTATTATAATATTAAGGCGTCATTTAATTAAACAAGGGGACAATTTAGTGGATGGTATTGGATGACCCATGGTATTGTCCATGGTATCGACCATGGTATTGGGTGTCCCATGGTATTTACCATGGCATGGGACTAAAAAAGAAGATACAATGGAAGGCACTCATCCATTATGGACATGTTGATTTGGATATTGATTTCTTATCACCGTCTGGGGGTTGTCTAGAGTTTTCGTTTGGGGTTGGAAAACTCCATCCATCCATTGTGGTTTAGTTTTGGTGGTGAGACAAATCCACCCTAGCTAGACAGGGAGGAGGATCCATCCAAGGTCTTCACTTGAGCTTCATATTTTGGTTTGGAAACACTTCCAGGTTCTTGTTGAGTGTATTTTGGTAGTTTCTATAACAACAATAGTTATTGTATTGTCTACCATCTATTATTGATAATAAAGGTGCCAACATTATTTCTCCATTTTTATGTTCTTGAATGTTCCCAGTGCGTTTGATGAAATGTCGATGTGAATGCAAATTGTTTGTGAAAGTTATAAATCAATGTAATATTGTTATATGTTTGAAGAATTCATATAATTTGTGCCCATCCGGGTCAGGGACATTACAGTGGTATCAGAGCTAGTTTTTTTGCTAGCCCGAGGGGAAAATATGTGGACGTAAGGGAAATCCACCCAAAATTTTTGCTTGAGCTTCATCAGTGATATTACAATGGCTATGGCGAACAATCAAAACAATGCAGAGGGCAAGGTGCACTATATAGAGGTACTTCTTGATGATGAGGAGGAGACACTTAGCATACATGAGAGTGAACCATTGATGGGAAAGTCACTGCACCTTGAGACCGCAAAGGAGGAGCTTCTCATCACAATTCTGCATGAGGCGCATATAGAGTCACATGCACTCGAGGAGAGTTTGGACACCGAGAGTTGTGACCATGCACTTATTTTGTGGTGTGGAGATCTTGAGCCACTTCTGTTGGAGGATCCGCTAAAGGCTCAAGGCTTAGCTACGATGGAGTTGGTTGAGCACATTCCATATGGACTAGCCAGCATGGGCGTGTATGCATCCATGGATTGGGTGGACAAGCATATGATAGATTTGAAATCAAACAGGGATTCAAATTCAACTTACATCAATAGAGTGTTGGATGCAGTAACGCATACAGGATACCAGTTGGCACGAGAGGTCTCTGTTGTATACAATAATATACAAGAGGGTACACAGACACATGATGGTGTACAATGTAGCTTAGGAGTGTTTCCTCCAGGGAGACCTCCTGACAAAGTCATTGAGCATACCATTGAATTGATGTTACCAAGGATCAAGGAGTTGTTCGAGTTTGTGCAGCTTATGATTTCTTGGCTCATCAAGGGTAGTTAAGTTAACTCTTGGTATATTAGCGCTAGAGGTGGAGGATATGTCACATCTTACAGGCTAGTGTGGGACCCTGGTGATTTTACCATTGACAGTAAGATTCGAGATAGCTCTTACAAGCATTACAGCTTGGAGTTCCAGGAGAGGAGGATTCAAATCGGGCATGGCGATCATATAGTTATGATTAGAGTGGTGCAATGTCAGCATGATGGTGTTTGTCTAAGATTTGCTTGGGATCCGGGTATTTCAGTAGCTGACATAGAGGCGAGAGCCTATGGAAGTACCTTGTCGAATCGCGTATCAAGTAGAGGACGCTTCACCTCTTCTTGGTTCGTTTGGGACCTTGGTATCATTTTTAGTTTCAAACCGGTTCGGAGGAGGAGCGACAGGTTATGGAGTCATTGCTTGAGGACAAGCAATCTTGGGAAGGGAGGACTGTGATGTCCCTTTTCATATGATCATTCCAGGGGGTTATTAGATGACACTTAGGCCTAACATTGTTATAATATTAAGGTGTCATTTAATTAAAAAAGGGGATAATTTAGTGGATGGTATTGGATGACCCATGGTATTAGGTGTTCCATGGTATTGCCCATGGTATGAGACTAAAAAAGAAGATAAAATGGAAAGCACTCATCCATTATGAACATGTTGATTTGGATATTGATTTCTTATCATAGTTTGGGGGTTGTCCAGAGTTTTCGTTTGGGGTTGGAAAATTCCATCCGCCCATTGTGGCTTAGTTTCAGTGGTGAGACAAATCCACCCTAGCTAGATAGGAGGAGGATCCATCTAGGGCCTTCACTTGAGATTCATCTCTTGGTTTGGAATCACTCCCAGGTTCTTGTTGAGTGTATTTTGGTAGCTGTTATAACAACCATAGTTGTTGTATTGTCTACCATTTATTATTCATAATAAAGGTGCCAACATTATTTCTCCATTTTTATGTTCTTGAATGTTCCCAGTGTGTTTGACGAAATGCTGATGTGAATGTAAATTGTTTGTGAAAGTTATAAATCAATGTGATATTGTTATATGTTTGAAAAATTCATATAATTTGTGCCCATCCGGGTCGGGGACATTAGAAATCCATTGCCACACGAATCCACATAATATTGAATTAGGGTTGTTTGACCCTAACACAACTCGACAACTTTGCTCAATGCTTAGACGGTCATATCGTTTCATCTCCTCAACCATGATGAACTTAAGAATGGAGAATCATAAGAATACAATGCATGCCCAAACGAAAACATAACTTTTGTATGCTTTGAGTACAAAGCATTTTAAAAGGGTAAGCAATGTAATGAACACAATATACATGTAAAAATTAAATAAATAAATAATAACAATGAGTGATAAGATTAAACAATAATAATGAAGAGATACATCTTGACAAAAGGACATGAACTAGTGAAGGGACATGACCATTAACCATGGTGACCAATCAATGCATATATAAATATATTGTCCCATGGAATTGTAATGATTCTATCTATTCATTATTCAATTATTAAATATTTTTTCTTTATGTATTTTAACATGTTATCCTTTTTATATCCGATATTCATTAAATAAACTATGCTTATATTCATGAATTGACTTTGTTTGTTTCAGATATCAAATTGGTACTTTGTTCTTTCTTGTGTAATTTTCCAAGCTTGAGTTTGTTTATATAAAATTGAAAGCTTGCTATACTTAACTCTTGCAACAATACGGTTTTTTTCTGTAGAAATCCCTTTTAACTTTTACGTTTATTTCATGTTCCTCCAAAGCATACTCAATAAAACTTGTAACCATACCTTGTGTTGATTTGTAATATTTAAATTGATATTCTAGCAACGCTATCATGTCTCCATGTAACTATACTTGGGGTACACCTCTTCAATAATTACACTTATACCTTTATCTCCTCCGTTAGTGATTTTTCCCTGCTTAGGGATAATCGAGTCTTCCATGGTATGATATATCCATCCATCAATGTTTGGATCTTCAGTTTTCTTGATTTCAAATTCATCTTGAATTTTAGGTTTATCCTTTTCTTCTTGATCCTTACTATCATTCTCTACTTTATTTTCTCTAGTTGCTTTTATTAGTTGTTGTGCTTCGTCCTCTTCTTTCCTCTTTGCCTCTACTGCTACTCTAATTCTAGCTTCTTCCTCTAACTTCTCATTTTGTTTGACAACTTCTCCACATATAACTCTTTTTTGATCTTTCTTCTCTGCCTTTGCTTTATCTTTAGCTTATGTTTCCTCTTTTTTTTTTGTCTTTGCTAGCTTAGCTATGACATCTTCTTCCTTTTTCCTCTGAGTTACCTCTTTTGTATCTTTAGCCTCCTTTTCTACTCTTGCCTTCTATTAAGCTTCTACTATTTTTATTTTCTTCTATGCTTCTACTCATTATCCCAGTCTTTCATCTTCAACAACTTTTAGTATTTCGGTTTTAGCTTCTTGTTTTGATTTTTCATCTGCTTCTCTTTTGCGCCTTTCAACCTCATCATTTAAAAAAAATGTGTTTCCTTAATTTTTTTATTGGGAAGAATATTTTTCTTTTATCTCATTTATTTCCCATATTCGCTCCCTAGAAACAACATTTTTATAAACCTTTTCATGATCCCATTGTTCATGAGTATAAGCCTACAAACTATATTTAATTGTTCTTCATGCTTTGCCACTAGGCCCTTAGGATCATGTCTCTTGAACTATCATTGAGGGAATCTCTATTAAAGAATGGCTATGGATTCTTGTCTTGCAAATTTAAAGTTGGTTAGACCATAATGGCTAATATACGTATTATAAATAATGAAACCCCCCGAGTTTGTTCTTTTTCAATGATGCATTTAAACCATGCAGTATGGTATGGTACGCTATCTCCCTCAAGACCAACTTGTTTGGCACATGTTTAGGTAACAAGTGTGGAGGTACAATGACTCCATGAATTTTCAAGTAAGTGTGATGATCTTGTTTACCAATATTGCTATGTAATAGCGTGGTGTTTTTTGATAATCTTGGGGGAACTTTGAAAACAATTAATGTAGGTATTGGTGCTAGAAAATTATCACAAATTTGTGTACACTGCCTCTTATATTTGTTTTCCCATAAATTTTGAAGGTATACATGCATTGGATTTCTTAAAATGTTCCAAACCCATCCCATTCTTGGAAAATGATTACTAACACATATAATGTTTAGTTAATATTAGGCCATATAAAATGTCAGGAATTTCATGATTAGGTTGCTTATCCTTTTTCAATGCTCCTTGCATAGTGTGGGATAAGATGGTTGTCCAATTAAAGACAAAAACATTTGCAACCAAAATGTGTACCAATGGCACCCAATCATCTTTGAAGTGTACACAATTTCGTTCTCCATACAATCTACACATCATTGCAATAACATAAATATATGAATCTTTTAGATTTGTGGTTGTATATATACCATCATTCTTTTCTTGGAATCTCTTTCTGTCTACCCACCAACCTACCAATATCATCTTGACATCATTTTTCTTATGAAAATTATCTACCCGTCCTACGATCTTATAAACTTGAGGTTCATAGAGTTTGTAATACTTTTCAAGTTTTGAAGGTTGAAATTAGGCTATGCACCTCCCTTGGTAATTTATGACTATCATGGATTCATGCCAAGAGTATACATGTGGTTTATGATCTAATGAAT
Organism: Larix kaempferi; assembly: GCA_027924585.1. Lineage (NCBI taxonomy): Eukaryota > Viridiplantae > Streptophyta > Pinopsida > Pinales > Pinaceae > Larix > Larix kaempferi. Next base: position 7,977,864 of record BSBM01000289.1, on the reverse strand, counting down.
CACCTTTGAGCAAGGTAAAGTTGGAGTTTTGGCTACTACATTATGAATATGAGACTTTCGTATGTTCATAAAAACATGATCAACTATATTTCTGTCACATAGGTCACTTGGTGGGATTACATCTAGGTAAGTCTCTTCTTTAATTCTATGATAAATTTCTCCCCATCTAGAAAAAAATGGTGGACCAATACTTTCTTCGACCAATACTTCTTCTGTATCCTTGAAAATAGGCTCAACAACTTCTATATAAGGCTTGGCTAATTCAATGATAGATATGACTGGATTTGAGGATTTTTCCATCTCTATCTCTGGTGTCTCTTGAACCTATTTAACTTCACCCTTCTTCTTCTTTGTTTTGAGAGTTTTCTTTGGAGGCATATTCTCAATTACAATTCAAGTTGTTAATTCTACTTCCAGTATTTGAGAAAATTTTGAGAATCCACGAGTTTGATTTGGCTAGAATTGATTGCCTGATTCCCCTTATCTATTAGTGAAAACATAGTTGATTTATGATTCCTATGGGGTTTTTGATTCAAACATCAAACTCCAAGAATTACAAAAAAGATATTTAAAAGTGATGTTTATTCAAGTCTTCTAAAAGGGTTTTTATTTTAAACTAAATTGTTACTTAGAAGTTCTTATTAATAAGAGAATTTTTGGTTCTTACCTGTTTCTTGATGGTTTTCGGGAACTCGCAATGTCCTTCTCAAATTGTCCCAATTCATTTCCTCTTTTCAAAGAAACGAAATTGATGAATTCTTTTGACCGTTAATACTTAGCTCAATTAACACTTCACAATTCTATTTCTACAAAATACCGTCTTGAAAAACTAATTTTGAAAAGGCTTTGGCATTATGTCATATTTGATCATTAAATGATCTAGTTATGGTGAAGATTTTCATTAATTACAAAATCTTTGGTAATTAATGTCCTAATTGGACATTGATGGTTGTTGGCAATGTATTATGGGACATTTGAAATCTTAGAACTGAATATTGCAACAAGTTTTTTCCACTCATTTGCGATGACACTTTGTAACATCCTTTTCTTGGATCTTCATAAGAATCACCGCAACACTTTGAAAACAAAACCAAATTCGAAAAATTTGTGGTGAGTTTTAGAAACATATTGTGAAAATTGTTTTTAGCTATCATCGCAACACGAGTTGCAAAATTATGTATGCCACAACAAGATTCGTCATAGGTTTTATTGTGTAGGGTTCTATGACGAGTTTCAAAGACTTGTTGCAATCATATTTTTTCACTCACGCTTTAAGTTACAAAATAATGCCACAATAAATTGTGTCCATAAAATTTTTGAAATAAAGTAGGGGTTGAGGGCAGGAGCCAGCGGTGAGGTTTGATGGTTGTCCTGACAGAAGTTCAGTTTCGATTCCTGCGGGGGAGGTGCAGCGGGCGTAAGCTCCTTCAGAAAACTGCACCCCATAAAAAGCTTGTACGACTGCGGTGGTGGCCGTACTCTCGCTGGAAGCCCTGTTCAACATTTAGGCTGGCCCCGGCTCGTGGATTTGATATCCAGATGATTCAATGACGACGCTCGCTGGGCGGTTTGGAGAGGTTCCCATGGTTAAAAAAAAAAAAAACATTTTTGAAACAATGTCCGCAACTTCAATTTGACTTTTCAAATCTTTGACAAAGCTTTTAACTTTTGTTGCGAGTTTTGAAGACTCGCTCCACGATGGGTTTTAGAAACGTGCTGTAAGAATCTAACACACAACGAATTTTTGAAATGGCTTGCGATAGCTTTTAAGAATTCAATCGGGCTATGCTAAAAATTAGCTTCAATTATCTTTTCAAAAAGTGCCACAAACATTTGAGAGATGAGTTTTTGAAAGACACCAAGGCATTAAAACTTGAGTTTTTGTGAAGAACCACAATGCTTTGAAATATTGAGTTTTTTGAAATTCATGCAGAGCCATATTTGGTCTTTTCAAGATGAAATTAAGCTTAACAAGAGATGTAAGTAAAATAAATTAATCAAAGGCAACTTCAAAGAAACTTTCCAATTGTAAACTCTTCAAGTACTATTTTGAAGTGAAAAATTATCACTTAGATGAGAGTACCAACAATCTAAGAATGCATTAACAAAACACTTGTTAGTCAAATGCAAGGTTAAATACCTTTTTCTTCATGACTTTCATTAAGGTCAATTAAAAATCATTTAAGACAATCAAGGAATCTTAGACATGCTGATGAGAAATCAAAAGTAAAACGGGTACCCCAAGTCTTGAAAACTTAGGTGTATTGAGACTTCAACACAATGGCCAACAAGCTCTTTCATATAATTAATTGGGACCTCTTCTGCACTCCATGGGAATTTGGGGGTCTTAGCATTTTTAAAATGAGAATTCAAGCCTAGGCCTTGTGCGCAAAATTGGTCGTGATTAAGTGAGAAGGAGGATTGGAATGTCCTTCTTAGGGACTGAAATGGAAAGGTTACTTCAATGGGTACGAAGGCACAATGAGTTATATCCTTTCAGGTTTTGTTGTTCACACTTGCTAATGTGAAAGTTGTTGTCATTTTTGTAGAGTATCTAGAAGGTTTAGGAGGCCATCAAGCCCTTATTATCATGGATGGATACCTAACTTAAACAATATTTTCCTTCAATGATCACTATCTATGGTGGCCCATGATGTCATTGCATGAGGGTATACCACAAAGAGAAATAACCTAGTTTTCAACTTAGAGTCTCTTTAAGGACATCCAATTTTCCAAGAACTTGATAGGCTATCAATTTAGGAAATGGATTCCCTGAACAAATCTTAAACAAAATTAGAGTTTGGCCACTATTGATAAATTTGTCCTAGAAGAGATTTGAAGCCTAGTTCCAAAGGATCTCGTGCTTAAGCTTGTCCTACAAGATTTGTGATCCTGATGGAGGGACTAGAAGTGGGGGAGTGCAATAACCGTTGCTAAATACAAATTAGAGTTCCTAGACCTTGAATACAAGTTAGTTTGCTTCAAGCCTATGTTTGAAGGACTACTTAACAACCATCATATGTGAAATCTAGAAGAAACATGTTTAGCTGTTTAGGATCAAGAACATTTAAAAGCTAGTCCTGAACCTTAACAAACAATATTTTCCTAGTTTCTTGTCATGAAAGGGTTACAAGTCAAGAAAATGCTTATTTTACCTAAGAGTTTCAAACTTGTAATGCACCATTGTGGGAAATCCAAGACCTAAAAACATATCTCCAAGGATAATAAAAATACCTCAAATCACCACACATGACCTCCTAAGGGTATCCTTGGTCTTCAAGTGGGGATATGAATTCCATTTAGATGTTTTGAGCATTCAATATGGGTATCTAGGTCCTAGACATGGTTGGGGGAGGAAACTTGTGTGAAATTTTGCACAGTAGATCTTAGAAACAAAAATAATCCTCACTTAGTTTCACAAAGATGCATAGAAAAATTGAGTAGAAAAATGAGAGAATTCACCAGAGAGAAGGAGCTCCAGTGGAATAATTTTTGTTAATATGTTATTCCACAATATGTGGACAGTCAAATTATATTACAAAGAAGGAAATTCATGAGCCTTAGGAGGAATTCGAAATCCATGCATGTGGTAGGCTTATTTTGGAAGATTCACATCACTAGACATGAGTACTAGTTGCAACTCCAATCAAATGGCTAGTTAACTGATGGTAGGTGGACCTAGAGGGCACATGAGGCAGTTAACTAGTGTTAGGTAAGACAAGAAGGTGCATGAGGGAGTTACGTGCTAAAAATAGTAGAGAGAATCTCAAGAGGGTGCATGAGTGAGTTTAGTTGACTATCAATGGTCTTCGGTGATGAAATCAAGGAGAGTGCTCTGGATCCCTAAATTTTATGAGGCTCCTAAAATTTAGGAGACTGACTCAACATGTCCCAAAAATCATGGAAGAGGGTGCATCTATGGATAATGAGGCCAAAGATGACAAATCAATAGTTCGATGATAATCACAATGATAAGGACTATGCACTAGGAAGTCAACAACATGATCTGTGCACTAGGAAAAACAAATAATGTTCTATGCCTAATGTCTAGATGGTAATATATCCCAACACTCCCCCTTAAGCCTGACTTATGTGAAGAAAATCAAAGATAAGGCCTTGGTAACAAAGACCAAAGGTCAATGTAATGTACCCTCCTACCATACCAGCATGATAGAGAGGACGTGATGCTAAAACCGGGCATCTAGCCCCATGAACTTTTAACCAAGCATTCACATAATTGAAAGAACATATGGAAATGTATAAGATATGAAAAACATAGCAGAAGTAGTATCAATTACACATTCATCATACATTCAAGATATTTATCAAGTAAATAATTGCAAGTTAACACAGGAGAATACTTATCTTATAACAAGGTAGTCCCAAGCAACTGGCTATGCAACTGCAACGTTCCACCCAACCATAGGCCACTTGTGCTCATCAATATCTCAACACACTGCCACCCCCGAGCTGGGCATGATCTCTACAAGGAATCAGGGAACAACAAACTCACACATAGCCAAGCATACACCAAGATGAGCCAAGCCAATCTACAATTGGGTTTATCAGGCTGCTAGGAACTGGAAAGGAAGAATTGCTAAGCTAGTGTGCTCAACCACAGAGCTATGGATACCTCTACAAGATATATTCAGCTTGGCACTCACAATGCCTACACACCCAACACAAGGAAGTATTCTCTTCACTGCCACACAGTCCCTCAAGCCATACCTTCCTTTCTAGTGTTCTCAGGGTGTGCATAGAAAAGTAGCCAAAGCCCTCTTGAACTTCTTGAGAGGTTACTCCCTCCACTAGGTTTATCAAGCCAATTCTGTCCACTACCTGTCCAAGTTTCTTGCTCACAGGCTCAAATCAAAATCGGGATGCACATAACAGCAGAGCCACACTTATTGGGCATGATAAAACGTTTTTTTTTCAGTGAGGTGCCCAGAGATGGGGTTTTCATTTACTTCAGAAAAATGTGGGAAACCCAAAAACGAAACTAGAAGATGGGGAACAACCATGGGAAGACAAATCCGTTTTTAGAAAAACGTCCATGGACATTCTGGGGCAAAAACAGCCTCCATAACAGTCCCAAATCGTGGCCCTTCTCTCCCAGCTGCTGTCCAATGCAAAAACGAGCTCCCAGGCATGGAAAATGCAGGAAAAATGGTGAAAAACGTGATGGGAAAAGGCCCAGTAGTTCAGACTGCGTGAGAGAGGAAAGACTGACTGTTCAGAATGGCTTTGGGTACCATTTCGTGGGTGTTTTCTTGCCCAAGGAGACAAAATACGATTTCCCAGGTTGATGGCTTGCCCATGCACGAAATTGGCTGCCATACCTCTTCATTCCCAAGGCATTAATTGCCTCAACCAACTATTGGAAGAATTAAATGATTGGGTCCATAACCCAAAATGGGTAGTTGAGGGTTTATGGGTTTTCTCATTGACACATGGATTAACACCATTGGCTCAAGGGTTTGAATAATTTTCCTCCCTATTCCTTGTAGAATCATGCCCCATCTCTTTGTTGCATTGCATAGCTACTTGTGGGTATTTTTCATTAAAATTCGTATTTACATGATGTCTCATTTACATTGTGCCTATCTAGCACAAGAACCACATGCATCTATTTTTAATTGTCGATACGTGAAACGCTAAATCAATGGTGGGGCCTTGGCCTTGAGCTCCTCACCATGATTAAATTACAATATTTACATCATTTACGATTTAATACAAAGGGGGTCAAAATGGGGACATTACAGTCAAAATTTACAAAAAAACTTTATTTGTCCAAATCAATCGAGGAAAGAGGGAAAACCCAATGGAAAAAAAAGACCCCCCTCAAAATGGACATGAAGGACTATCTAAGTTGTCTTCACCATGGCATCACTAACCCCAAGGAGTGATCTAATATGAGTGAACTTCTTTTATGTAAAAGTCTTGGTGAAGATGTTTGCAGCCTGCTCCGCAGAAGGACAATACTACAGTGAAATGATTGATCATGCACCAACCCTCTGATGTAGTGCATGTGGATTTCAATATGCTTGGTTCTTTTCCTCCGAACTGGATCTGTTGAGATCTTGATAGCGCTCTAGTTGTCACAAAAGATGATAGTAGGAGCACTAGAGCGAATCCTAAACTCAGACATAATGCCTTGCAACCAAATGGACTGCATGGCTGCATTAACATCGCCTCTATACTCAATTTCAATAGATAATAGAGCAATGGCTATCTGCTTCTTACTCGACTAGCATATAGGACCAGAACCAATCCTGAACACATAACCAGAAGTGGATTTTCGGTCTGAGCTATCAGCATCCCAACAAGGATGATTTTAAGAACCCCCCTAGATTTATATGTATAATAATTGGGAGAATCCCCATGATACATAGGAAATGTTGAGGGCTATTTTATCAAGAATACAATATGTATATATAATTTTTTGGCGTATTTTTCATAATATTATGTAATCTTGTAAAATATTGGCGAATCCTTAATAAAATTATAAAATCTTCTAAAATCTTGGCGAAACTTTCATTGAGTTATAAAACCTTAGAAAATATATAAATTATCTATTGGTAATAGCTAATATAACTTCATGGAGCCCAGGTAACAACTTTCGGGACGAACCCTTCAATAAGTTGACCAGGGTGGGGGAGAAAGGTGTTGCATGTGGTTTCCATAAGGTTTTTGAGAATTGATAAAGGATAATGATAAGTTTCTAATGTCATTTTTAGTAGTTTACTTTATGATCATAGTTGAACCTAATTTAGAAGTTGGTGGGAAACATGATAGAAAGGTGCAGATTGGCTAGGTCTCTAGACTGAGCTAGCAGGTACAAACATTGATGAAGAAAACAACATAACAAAGGTTAACATGGAACCTAAAACCTACAATAAAATATGATCCTTAATATAAGATTAAGTGCACCCTAATTTATATTATATTGATGATTTCAATACAAATAATGAAAATGGTAGAATTAAATGACAAAAGGAACTATGGTCAATCCTTGTCACTATGAAAATATCCTCTAAAAAAATCTCAACCATCTTCGACAAAATCCTAAATAACCTTGTAAGAAAAAACCCTTCTACAAAAAGGATTTCCATAGAGTAGAACCTATAAGTAGACCATCAGTTGCATGCAAGCTCATCTATGGCTGTTTAAATCATGAAGATTTCATGCACCTGCTACTATCTACTTCCCACATTCTGATACAATTTTTAGATATGGCTTATGACATCATTAATCTTATAAGAGAGTTCATGTTCTTTTATCGAGTGACTAATCCTTGGTAGTTCTATAAATCATCTTCATGTATGTTGCAGACCTCATCTCCAAATAGATCAATTTACAATGTCTAATTGCTCCATACCATACATATCATTGCCAAGACATATCTACAAATGAGAGAAAATGACTATTAGGTGCGGTTTCTAACTTCATTCATTATGTTGGAAATCAAAGATTTAATCCACTTTCTAGTTGTTGGATGTATTGTTGAGGAAGCCTATGCACTTCTATCAAAACCTCAATGGAATTCCATTCATAATATCTCCCATCGAACATTTCGACCATAAATTCCTATAAGCAAAGGTTGAACCGCATGCTCCGAGTCTAAGTAGAGGTGGGTTTGATGTTGTGGAAACCTTGAACAAGGCCCCTTATGCTTGTGAAAGTGTTGTAGAGACAACGAATCCCATTATTTATTAAATAATGGGAGCCCCAACTCTTATTTTTAAAGGTAATTTTCAATTCCCTTACTCATTTTTTGGGGTTGTTATGGTTTTTATCATATATTTGATTTAGTTGTCATGTTCCAATCCAACTGATAAATTATTCCTTCAAAATTTATGGATTTTTGTGTGTTTTTGTGAGTTGCGGAAAGCATGAATTTTCTTCAAAATTCATCATTTCCACAACCCGCAATCCGCAATTTGGTTATTTGGATTTGAAATTTCTTCTTTCTGCAACCCGCAACCCGCATTGCGGATTGCGGAAATGAGTTTTGAATAAAGTGGGTTATTCTTTTCCGCAACTCACAACCCGCAATTGCGGATTGTGGATTGCGGAAAGAATTCCAAAAATAAGTTCGCACTTTGTGTTTCCGCAGCTCACAACTCGCAACCCGCAATGCGGATTGCGGATTGTGGAAAGAACATTGTTTTTAATTCTGTCATTTGCGTCCCCGCAACCCGCAACCCGCAATTACGGATTGCGGGAACTTTTGGAATTTATTTTATAAGAGTTGTGTTTCCACAACCCGCATTGCGGAAATGATGTACATTTTTTGCAAAAATAACTTCCGCAACTCTTCTTCCGCATCTTGCATTTCTAGCTGTCGATTTGTCTTAATCCTACGACCCAGATTTCGTCCCCCGAATTTTTTAAATATGCCGATTTTCTTTATTTTCTTTTACCATTTTCATTTCCGAGAATTTCACCTGCGATAGGGATTTTTATTGCTAGTTTTTACCAAGGCTGTTTTCTTGCCATTTTCGTCAGCACATGTTAGTTTTCTATCTATTCTTATTGGTTGTTTGCGGATTTCCTTCAATTTCAAATTGTTTTTGATTGGTTTTATTTTATTTATCAGAATTACCAGTTTCCACCATGTCGAGAAATACTTGTTCTAGATAGCCCAGAAAGACTTGATAAACAAAGACCCCAATTTTGGCATTCTCACTGATACCAGTGATAGAGTGTCTGAAACCTACCAGCTGGACTGGTCAAGAGTTTATACAATCTTTGACAACGACGACCTGTCGGAAATCCAAGATAACTAGTCTGTTTATGAGAAAATCAGGGATTCTTAGTTACATGCTATAGCTGCTAGACCAACCATTCTCCCATACACTGATGCCGTGAAATGGATAATTGATCATGCAGACCCTAAAGACCGTTCTTTCAATGATAATGCAGGGTCTCAAGTGGCTTCTTTTCGCTTAGAGGTTTTTTCTAGAGCATATGCCCTTAGGCCGGCCACCCAATTGCTCAATGCGGCCTTCCTAGATTCGGTGAAAACCCGGTTGAACTTTGACGAGATGATAAAATCCTGGATGAACAACCTGACCAACTTCATACCCAAAGCTGATAACTCTTACCCTATTTTATGGTTCAAGGAACCCTTTTCTCTCCTAGCTGCCATGCTGTGCAGGCTATACGACTTACCCAATTGTTCCGTGTTTAAAGATGAATGGGCACCTGTAGCTCATCACGTTCCCACAACAGGGGAATCATTTAATTGGGCCCAGATACTGTCAGCTGAGTTAAAATCAGCAATAGAACGCTACCAGAAGACACCGGCCTCAAATAAACCTCCATTTTTCTATTTGGCTTATGTTATTGATGTTTTCTATTCAACACTCCAGTTCCCTTCCATGGGATGGAATTGGACCTTATCAACACCTCCAGTTCACATACATTGTTCAAAATTATGGGAAAACAACTATGTGCCTTTGCTGTATGACATCTGTGATCAGTTCTTTGGAACAATTTATTACAAGATATTCAAAGAAGATGCACCTGCCTTCTTTGCTCATACCAGAACACTCATCCCCACTATTGGTGATTGGTATGTAGGAGAATCCTTCTCCTATGTCAGGGTTTGGGGAAGTAATACAGTTCATTTGCTGCCAAGGATAGTCCAAGACAGATTGCTGCTTGAAGAAATTGCTTACCAAACAATTACAGATGGAATATTCCTCAAGCTAACTGGGCCTAAAAGAAAAGGATGGCCCAAATTCCCATTGAACCTTGGACCTCTGGTCATCCAGAACTCAACACATGCTGCAGTGTTGGGGAAGAAAATTGCTTCACTAAAGTTGGGAAAAGATCCCAAAAGGATGCATGACCCTAAGGCATTCTTGGCAAATCACTTTGCCTAGGAACACATGAAGACAGCCTATGCTCATGAGACTGCCCCTGATGATTCCATTTACCAGGGAGTCAATTTGTTTCTTGAAGTCTTGATTAGGGCTAAATCTAAAGAAGAGCAGAGTTTTATTCTCCAATACCAACAGGAACTCAAGTCCAAGGTCTTGAGTTATAGAAAAATGGAACTATCACTTGAAGAATAGGCAAAAAGGGACAGAGCAGAGAAAGATGCACAAAATGCAAGTACTCCCTTGACGCTAACCTACCCAGATGAAGGCAAAGGAAAAGGCCTTATGGAGGATGTTCAACAGGTTAAGAAGATTTTGATTCAATCAACTGATGAGCTGAAGAAGGAACCGACACACATGACTGCAATGGTTGATACTCAGGTGATTGTTGCAAGTACCCCAGCCAAAAGACATAAGATTCAAGTCTTTGCATCTCAAATACCCACATTGAATATTGAAGACAGTGATGTAGAGGATGAAAGGATTCCTCTTTTCCCTGCTGTACCTGTTATACAAGAAGTCACTGGATTCTCCCAGACAATTGTTGATTTGCTTGATAGTATTGTGATGGACGATACTACTTCAGAGGTTCATTTTCCTGAAGTTATCAATACTTTTGTTACATCAACTCCTTCATCCCCACTCACTTCAGTTGAGCTTCCTTCCACCTCATCCGTTGAGGTTACACTACCACCATCCACCATATCTGAATTATTTGTTGCATTAACCTCCATCACTACTTCATAACCAACCTTACCAATTTCACTTGTCACCTTACCACCAATAGTTGCTGAGATGCAGTTTTCGACTGTTTCTTTACAACCATCACTTACCATTGATCCTACTTCCCTTCCTGAGGTTGTCACTTCGAATACTTCTCCAACTTCTGTACCATCAATTTCTGCAATCACCCCTTCTTCTCCATCAACCTCCCAAATCACCATGTCTATCCCAAATTCTATTCTTACCCAAACAACTCCATTAGTTGCAACATGCAATATTGCCACATCTTCAATTGAGTTGGAATCTGATTCTGGAGATGATGTTGTGGTTTCCCTTGGGCAATACTTTTACAGTAGATCAGCCAAAGCAGTGGTAAGAAGAGGTAATAAAAGAAGCAGGGAATCAACTATGCTGCAAGCACATGTCCCTAATCAAATAATTTGGGCAAAACAGTCTATTGATGTCTAGCAAGAGGCATTAGACACTGCTGCAGCAATGGGATCATTTGCTGGAGCCAATTATGATTCAGTGACTTCACTGAATAAGGAGATTGACATCAGGAAAGAAGAATTGAAGAAGCTCCAGGTGTAACAGATAAAAATTAATGAAGAACATAAATCTGAGCTTCATGAATTAAGGAATGAGTATGAAAGCCAGATCAAGGATCTGCAAGAACAAAACACTTCTCTCCAGGATCAATTGCAGATGCACAAGTCCAAAATACTGGAAATATCCAACAAGAGCTGAAAGATGCAGTTGCCAATGTAGCCACTTCTTCTTTTCCTAGATTCTCTGAGGGAGAGTTCAAGGATTTGGCCTTGAAGTTAACGAGGAGCATCACAAGCTTTTGGTTGAGTTATTTAGTTCCCTGAATGATATTCAAGAAACTTATAATGCTTTTGAGAAACTTTTTGTTATTCTTGAGCAACATATTGATAAAAGGAAACAAGCTTCCAAGGCTATTGAAGATATTACTAATTGGCAAAGGTATATCAAAGATAAGCCTGAGGATATCCCAGTTTTGAACAACTTCAAGTTCAAGAGAATAAGAACATCTTTGGATGCCTGGCAGAATGCTTGTGATATGGTTGAAGAGACAATTAAGAAGACACAAGCAATTTGTGGAAGAAGATGGTATGCTGCAGATAACATCTTGGTCATGCTACAATTTCCCACTCTGGACCTTATTGAGAAGTCTTGTCCACCAAAGCTGATGATTGAGCAGGTGGATAATAGGTGCGGGCAGGTCAAAGAACATATCTAACAGCTCGAGCACATACAGATTTTGGAAGTTGACAAATTGATCAAGCAACCTATCAGTCTGGAGAACAAGATCCACATCTTTCTACGTACTTGGCACAAATTAAGCAAGAATGAGATTGAATCTTTCACGTGTGATGCCCAGTTAGGACTCAAGTTGGCTAAGTATCCTGGTGTGGACTAGTTGTTAGAAGTTTGGGACAAGTGGCAAGGTGCCCTTGGCCATTCTTAGATTAGATTGATTTTGTAATCCCTGTTTTATGGGAAGTCCACCCTTTGTATCTTTATTGTAATTATTATTAAAGGGGTAGAGATCTTATAGGAGAGAGAGGGAGAAAATCATCGAAAGAGGACTGGAGATACTCTATGTCATTCAAGGCTTTGTAATTTTTTGCAGGCCTATTGATATATAGTTAGTTTTATCTTGCTATCTCTTTTGTTTCAATGTACCAAATTTGTTTGATGGATTTTGATTTTCGCTTCAGCTCATTAATGAACACTGTTTTGTTTTGCAATCATAATTAATACATTGATTTGTAGTTTAGATTTGTCTTGACTTATGATCTATGTGTCTCATTTCTAAAATGAATCTATTTATTTAAAACATTTATCTATTTCTGCAAATGATAAACATATATTATTGAATTAATGCCAATTTTTCAATTAGCATGTTCCAACAGGATAATCCTGCATGTGCTTCAACCCTTAAGCTACAATTATTCAATTTTTCATTTTCTGACTGTGTCTTAAGCTAATAAGTAAAGATCCACTTCACATATTTGTCAATTGGAGAAATGCTTATTAATTTCCAGATCAGGTTATCCTGCACACCAAAACACATCCCTTTAATTTAGATCTAACTTAGTTTAGATTTCCTTTACAATAAACATTACTCACTCCTAGAAATAGAACACTTTTGATCTTCCTTCACAGGAAGAAAGATCCATCAGGATCAACCCACTTAAGTGCCAACGGAGGCCTTATATCTGTGGGAGTCAACTACACCAAACAGTATGGGGATAGAACTGCTCTTACGTAGAGTTGTTTGATGCCTTTCAGATTGGGTTGTCACCCTCTGTTGCTAGCCTTGGACAACATTCCAACACTTACATACCCTTGGTTTCAACAGAAAGGACGTGTCCAAAGGTCTCTTTTCCCCACCTCCTCTCATAACTAAATTTACTATCAGTCTTAAGAAGGCAATCCTATATGTTGTATCTCAAACACTAGTTGTAAAAGGAGGTTCAGTACACTATAGACCACCCTCACCTCCGTCCACCACAAATTGTGGACCTAATGCACCCAAACACCACACCAAGGGGTAACAAGTAACAACCACATTAACACACTCACACCATCATATTGACAAAAACTTGGCATTTTGAACATGTTGGCCATTGGGGCAATTAGATTCACTGATATGGAACACCTTAATGACGAATTGAAGCACCTCAGAAAGGTCCTTAGCACAAATTTTTATAGAAGTAAAGAAATTGAAAAGGCATGAAATTATGAGAGAATAAACCGTGTCAATGAGAATGGAAAATTGGTCATACTCCCTTACATTCAAGGGATAACAGATAAAATCGCTAAGATTCTTAAGAAAAAAGAAAATAAGGATGGCCTTCTCTCCCCCAGAATCCTTAAGAAACTTATTAGAAAAGGATAAAGATCCTATTGATCCCAGACTAAAAAGGGGAGTATATTCATTTCCATGCTCTTGCGAAAAGTTTATATGGGTGAGACTTGACGATCTGTGAAGGTTAGAATAAAAGATCATTGTGTAGATATTCTACATTCCCCTTCCAAGACGTCAACCTTAGAAAAACACTCTTAGGTGGCCAACCATCACATTTGCATTGAAGATGCAAAATTAATTGCAACATAAGATAATTATAATAAAAGAAATATTGGAGAAGTTGTTGAAATAGATAAACATCACCACAACCTAAATAGGGATGATGAGGTTATTTTAAGTAATTCATATTTGCAGTCCAAAACATAACATACTTTGAGAATCTAAACTCCATTGATATGATTTCTCCCTTGAAAATATGAATAACAATATTAATGTGTTCACATAGATAAGCATATATTTAACACATTCTATATAAAACATGAAATATAAATCTACCTAGTATACTAAACATATTATTAATGTGGTTGTTATTTTTAATGTCACAAAGATGTCAACCATAAAGCTTAATGTCACAAAGATGTCATCCATAATTAATATAAAACTTGACAATATAGTAAGTGAAGTCTGAAATGACTAATGAAAAACGAAGCTGAATGTCACAAACATGTCATTGATATTTAATAGAAAGTTAGAAAAAAGTAACTGAAATTCGCTAATCAAAAGTTTTGGAGTGATGTAACACTTTGAAAATTTATGCGATGCATTTCGAAATTTTGTTTTTCTGTAGACGATGCAGCGAATCAGATATATCATGTAATAAATTGAATGTATGTAAAACCTACAAAAGCTTAAAAACAACCTAAAACAAGTATGTGTATTCCAGAATTAAAAGAATGTATTCACAAAAGCAAATCTATACTATGTCAACAAATAATCCTCCAAATTTTCATTGTGTTCTCTTTTTTCAAATCATTTCTCACTTTACAACAAAGATCAACTAGAAGAAAGTTTGTATCCATTCTAGACATTTTAATGTAATCACAAAAGCAAAACTATATAGTGTCAACTGATAATCCTCAAAAGTTTGCCTTTGTTCTCTTTTTCCAAATGGTTGCTCACTTTACAATAAAGAGCAACTAGAAGAAATTTTCTATCAATCTTTCCCATCAGTAATACCCCCTGCTGTTATCTGAAAACTGTGATGGAATTAATTTAAACAAGGATGATTCCAATTTCACAAAGAAACAATGTAGACAATGGATTGTAATGTTTCGATCCCGCCTTTTCCTGAAATCAAGATAATGAGGCTTCTCACCAGCACAACCACATTTTAAAAAGTGGTTGATATACACTGATAGGGACCATTAACCACTTTTAAAAATATGGTTTTGTTATAACACTGTTATTAATATTAATAATATTAATGTTAAAGATATTGCCCATAAGGGGAAGAGCAATTGGTAATGAGTAAATGAGATGAGAAGTTGTAAATGGAAGGTCATAAATTCAAGAAACACTTATCAATTAATATTAAATTAAATAATTATTAGTTATTAACAAATTAAATAAATCAACATAAATCCATTTAAACTTCGGCTCTATCAAGCTAGAGGGATCAATTCCCTCTATGTGCAAACATTTCCTCAAGTTTAAAACTTCAAAATGTGTTTGTACATGAAAATATTTGTTCCCCTCTAAGTTTTAGATGGATTTATGCTGATAATACTTTATCATATAGACATATATCAAAATGTTTAGATATTCAAATTTTATATAAGTTGAACATATATTATTCAGTTTTAATTTATATTTTTAATGTGAATAGTTTTATTTTATTTATTTCAATTTTATTTAAATGTTGTATAAGTTTAAATATGTATTATTTAATTTTAATTTAGATTTTCATTATAGATAATGTAATTTCATTTAATACAATCTTTTTTATTATATTTAATATACTATTTATATTAAATTTTATAGTATTATTTTTAGTTATAAAATTTACTTTAAGATTTTGTATCTATATTGATATTGTAAACAATGTAGCTTAACTTTATATTTGCAAAACTATTTCTAATAATATAATTATAATTACTAATATCATAATTTTCTAATTTACTATTATCATGAATGAAAAAAAAATCACATACATATTTACATTGTTCCTCTAACTCATTTTCATGATTTGTTGGATTCAATTTATTAGGTATCACTGACCTGGTGTAAAGGCCTGTCCAAAGGTATATGTGTTCTTCATTTTTGGGAGCGTTTTCGTCCTCGTTAGATTTAGATGCACATGTTCGTTTACTTACGGGCCATTTGATTTAATACTTAAATTATTAAAATTTATTCACTATTTACAAAACCTGCCATCAATTGAACAAAGTATATAGAAAAGTAGTAAATTACTAAAATTTATTGAATATTTACCTACCCTCAATATATTAAATTTATTCACTATTTACAAAACCTGCGGTCAATACATTAAAATTATTAGATGAGATCTTTGAACTAAAGCATTTAGAAAAGTAGTAAATGCATGTAGGTCTGCTTCCTGGCAATATTTTGAAAGCTTCCCGGTTACATTGTATTGATTACATTATTGAATACAGACGAAAAACCTAGATTTATTTTGAAAGCTTCCCGGTTATATTGTATTGATTACATTATTGAATACAGACGAAAAACCTAGATTTAATTGGCTTTGAACTAGAGACCTTCAAAGTGAAGACTTATGAGTTATATAGTATTTACTACACTATTGAAGAGTCACGAAGAATCCTATCCTGGATTCTTACTTTCGACTGAATCCCAATTGAAGGAGGTATTGCTCTGCTAGAATAATTGTGTGGCAGAAATCCACCTTGTTCAATTTCTTTTGACATTATTTCACAACCGTAATTTTTTTGGGTAAGTAACGAACTAAAGGGGACATACTTCTATATTCAAAAACGTTTGAAGACAAAGCACAGGACTTTTGTTTGTTAAAGTGTACAGTTGTAGATTCTTGCCAGGAAAATGGTAGAAAAGAGGCTGATATGAAATGTCTGTTCAGAATAATGATGATTTTATTGAAGAAATGTGTAAAGCAGAATATGAAATGCTTAATTTAGAATCTGAAACCATACATTTAATCTAATCATAGATACCAAATTTAGAAATTGCTCAAGTGAAAATCAAAATACATAGAAATGGTTCTCAGGGGGCCAGACATTTAACTACTTGAATGGAATTCAAAATTGATATTTGATATATATTTATATAAAATTGATATTTGATATATATTTATACAAATGTATTCTCTAATTTTTTATAAATTGATTTGGACCGATCTCACAAATCTGATACATCTCACCCATTAGAGTTGTAGAAAATTGCATATTAACACAAAAAACACCTAACAAAAACAAATTAATAAATTTATTTTTAAAACACTGTATTATTCAAGCTTTGAAATTAAAAAACTATAACCGTTGGATGTACAATCTATTGTAACTCTACTTATCTGGATGTAGAACTATGCATGAACATCCACTTTCCAATCTATTTGTCTTTCAAATCTTTCAAATTCAAATATTAAAAATAAGATGTAAAATAATTATTTTTTAATTTTAACCTGCAGCCTTTCATTGTTATAATAAGCAAGTCAATGTAACATGGTGGATCCTCCATTCATTTTAAAAAACAAGTGTATTAATCTCTGGTTGATTGTTCCAAACTTTAAGAAAAATTGCAGATAACTTATCATGCATATTTCTTTGCTCTCTGCCCATTTTTTTTATTTGGTGAATCTTCAATCAATACCACATTGGGTTAGTTTTATTTTTTATTTATCAACTTTTTTTTATGAAATAATTAAAATATGTAATGTGATTGCTCTAAAAGATTCATTCTACAGCTTGGAGGGAATGAATCTATACAGATTTAATTAATTATGTAGGATTTTAAAGATAATTGGAATTACAAATTTTGAGTATGGAGTTTTTTCCAATGAAATGGTCCAGCAATTAATTTATAATACACATTTAAAAATTACAAAAATAATTTTCAAAATCACTAATTGTCGGGTTTTTGCCTTGAGTTCTTCTAGAAGGAAGATCGATCAATATAGACCTCTTACTCGTTTCAACACCAATGGATAGTCTTCTGACCCCGCTTGTTAAAACACCAAGAAACATTTGCCTGTTGACCCCGCTTGTTAAAACACCAATCATCCCGGTTCTCAAGTGACAAAATATGAATTGAGCTGGAAGCTACTACTTGGTAGATACTCAAATACTCGATAGGGCTACTCGACAAGGGCTTGGCTAGATATAGTCAGTGCATCTTGTCATTTACAGTTTCATTGCTTGAAGTTCTAGTCAGTGCATGAAGCTCTTTTCGGTGCAGCTAGAACTCTTGTCAGTAAATGCTAGAATGAAGATGCTCTTGTCAGGGATGCTCTAGTAAGTCAAGTGCTAGAAAATCTTATCAATGCATGAAGCTCTAGTCTGTGCCAATTAGTCCATGCCCAGTAGTCATCCAGGAGTCCATGCACTCAATGCTGGCACTCAACGCTCCTACTCAATACCAAGAGTTCATGCCAGGTGTAAATGTCGGTACTCAATGCTCCTACTCGATCCAGGAGTGTCAATCCCAAGAGTTGATGCACTTGATGCTCTGGTACTCAATGCTGCTACTCATCAATTGATCCAAGAGTCGATGCACTCGACGCCCACCAGTCATTGCCGAGAGTCCATTCATTGCACCCTTGTAATTTCCAGTCCATCATAGCCGATAGCTAGTGGTCACCCATGACAGTCAGTGCTCATTGACAGGAGGTCATTGCCAGTCGATAGTTAATCATTGACAACTGGTCATTCCAGAGGGTTATTGTCAATTGCGGATCAGACCAGTTTCCAATCATTGTCGGAAGGAGTAGCTACCTACATAGCCTGACCCTGCAAAAGTCATACATAGACCTCGACCTGTACCATTGAGCTCGGGAGAGTCCCCTCTCAACCACCTTGAGCGGCATCAGGTTTGGTCAGCCACGGTGACTGAACAGTCGAGCGACGCACCTATCGCAGTGGTTAAAACCCCAGGAATAGCTTTTAAATATCTTATTCCAGTCATTTACTCGTCTTCCCATGCTCCAGAGTGATAGTGATCCGCCCCAGCATACTAAATTCTTACAGTTGCTAGCCATCTTGCTTGAGAATATAAGGATTTGTTTCCTTCACCTACACTACCTATATATGGCAGGAATATTAGAATTCGGGTAAGCTATCGTGATATTCTCCATTACACCACCTAGATCTGGATTTGTTGTTACTGCATCTCGTTCATAAAGAGTTTTACCCCACCTTGCATTGAAGCAACTACCCTTGGGAGGTTGTACCCAGAAATAATATTGAGTAAAAAAGTGTCGATGAGATAGGAATGAATTAAAGTAATGATTGTATGCTCTCTTCCCACGTATCAAATCAAGATAATCCTTTAAACTTTCCCATATCTGTTCCTCTCTTCCTCCAGACTCTACAGGACAAATCTTTTCAATCCAAGCACGCGTTCCATCCGAACCGCTAGGAAAAGGAGCTACAATTAATTCACATTTTTTTCTTCTTATCAAATTGTTGCTATACGACCCAAAAATGGGTTAATGCCACAAACATAAATAATGGAACCTGAACAAAGTGCCTCATCTAGCTGTGCGAAGACTTATACCACCCCTTAGGAAAGAACAGGAAGCCAGAGCCGGTAGTTGGAGTCTCAATCAAAGGTAGCAAGGAAACCTTATTTCATTATATAGTGGGGATGGTCGATAGATTCCGTCAAATGACCTGCCATATTTCATCAAATTACCTACCAGTTAAGAAGTTTGCTACGGAATAGACTACTCCATTTAATATTTCTTCAAACCTACCAAGTCTATACCGAATAGACTACTCCATTTAATATTGATTCAAACCTTCCAAGATCTTACACTACCAGACTCTGGTGACTGCCAGGAATCTCCAGTTCCGTTCTCACTATCATTAGAAAGAGCTTGTCTCAACGGTGGGTTATGATTATTGTTAAAATTGCAATATGAAATTCCTTCAATAAACCTAGAAATAGAATTTTAGAAATTACGAAATTAATTATAAAAATTACTGAATATATTTCATCAAATTACCTACCAATTGATGACCTAATCCTACCCAACCATTGATAATGATGACCTAATCTTACTGTTTTCGATGTTTTCTGTACGATAAACAACGTTGGTACATTGTTTGAAATTAAAATAAGAAACTAATTTTAGAGTTGCCTTGACGATCGAGCTAAAATTAGCTGGGGATGATATAGAAAATGCGTGCATTCCTCTCCCCCCAAAAGAGATTATGCGTGTGGTAACTGTAACAATGATTTTATTGGAACAACCATTGATTTAGATCTTATGCTCATGGTTCTATAGTAACCTAAAATTTTATATTGCCAAAATGCCTTAATGCTATTTGGTACAGGAACTTCACAAGTATAGAATCTCCTCTACCTCTCTGGTGGTTAACATAGCATAAATATTAGCATGTTGTTAGGCCAAATTGAAATTCTCACCTTCTCGATTTTTGGTGTCCTCGCGTCTGCTTTGGTGGTTGATTTTTATGCACATTGTTTGGTTTTCCATGTACATGCACAACTTTTGGTTCTACATTCTCATGCGCGCTGTTTGAGTTTGGATTTTCATGTCCAATGTCTATAATTCTACTATCCCGCAAACTGTCTGACTCATTCACATCTGGTTGCAAATGCTGCAATTCAGCCATCAACTACTGTAGCTGGCTATCTATGGATTGAAGATCCATTTGGACAGATTCCAAAGAACTCTCCAATTCCATGTCTTCTCCGAAATCTGGACAGTTTGTTTTGAGGCCATTGTACATTTGTTCAATTTAATCCTTAAAGAGTTGTTTTCCTCCCGGAGACACCTCTTTTCTTCGCCAAGGTCTGAAAGCTAGTATTGTAAATCAACTAACTGACATTCTTTCTCAACTACCATGGCCCTGGACGATTCAAGATCCTTGTTGACAGAATCCAAATCTCTTTCCAATTCCCCTATTCTTCTCTTAAGATGCACTCGATCATACCAATTTTCTTCAGTATATAGCTTCATATATTTTGTCGACCTTTGCATCGAACAATCCTTTGATGCTCGTCAAACTCTGGACAAGTCTTCCTTTTAAAAAACGAGAGCATAAAAGATGAAAATTAAATACGGTTGTAAATTTAAATAAAATTCAGGTGAACCTTTTTGGTATGCATCATTAAACTGTTGCATCTGTAAATGCCGACATCCTGGAGCTACGTGAAGTCTCCTGCACGTTTATCCCCAGTTGTGTGGCTGTAAAATTAAAACACAAGAGGTCAAGAATGAGTAAAGATTAACACGATTAATATGGAGATGAACTACATAGCTTCAAAAGAGTCATCTTCCTCGCCGGTTCCACGAGCTGATTCTCCCAATAACCTGATCAAGACTGTGGCAACTCCATAATAACCTTTGAAATCCGATTCTCCCAAATTGAAACCCTATTAAGCTTTGAAACGCTATTTTGTCAATATTTAGGGAAGGAATTGGTCCCATTCTACCCCTATGCCAGGATTTATGGGCAAATTTATATTAAACAAATTCTCCAAAAGGAAAATCAAGGGGCGACGGGAATTTTTCGAGGCTAAAGCCATTTTTTCCCAATTTTTTTTAGTAAATAAGGTTGGGCTAACCTCCTTTGACCATTTTTTGGGTAAATAATTTGTGGGTTAAATTTTAATAACGAAAAAAATTGATTTAATATAAAAAATTCGCCCATTCAATTTTCAAAACCCCTTAGAACAAGGGTTTGGATTTATGGTAACAAGGGAGAACTTTGAGGAAAATTTTTGGGAGCGGAGCTAGGGTTTCTGGTGTTTTTGCAGGCGGTTGGTTTGACGGTGAATATGACAAACTTGATGGGGGGGAGTCCTACGACCCCCCAACGCTCTTCTCAATCAGATTTTCAGGTAGGGGGGATCCAGGTCCCGGTAGATGGATTGGGTGGTGTTGGAGATAGGTGCAAGAGATGGGATCTGGTTTTCCTCGAGTGGGTGGTAAGCTGGGTCAATGCATACCCAAGGCCGCGACCATCCCTTCAATGGTTATTAGATCCAATACGTTGAGAGATAGGATTCAGAAGATGCAGGACCATGCCCTTATTGGGAAATTTGTTGGGGTTTTACCCTCTGAAAAGTCCCTGATTTGGTGGATTAACTCCACATGGAAACGTAAAGGGCACTATGACCTTCAGCTTGGATCGAAGGGCTTCTTCACGATAACCTTCATCAACCTGGATGATCGCAACGAGATTCTTGATGGCGGACCCTACTTCTTTTACTCTGCTGGTCTGTTTTTATGGCCATGGAAAGAAAAGTTATGCCCCGAGAAGGAAGATATGAAGATAGCCCCGGTCTGGATCAGGGTATACTCCCTGCCTTTGGAATACTGGGAGACCGAGATCTTAGAAGATATAGGGAACAATTTAGGCACCTTTGTTAAAATCTCTGAACAAATGAAGGCTCAGAGATACACGGCTTATGCCCGGATCTGTGTCTATATGGATCTTTCAAGGGAACTTCCGGAGGCCATTAAACTGATGTGGGAGGATGAGGAATGGGTTCAAATCCTCGATTATGAACAAATCCCTTTCAGATGTCGCAGACGTCATGAGCATGGCCACTTATTCCGAGACTGCCCTATGAACAACCCTAAACCAACCCCTAAGATGGATGATGAGAATGTGGATCCGGGTTTTACCAAGGTGCAAACCAGAAAACGAGGTGGAAGAAAACAGGGAATCCTGGAAGGAGCCAAGAAGATCATGGCGACTAACTCTTTCGAAGATCTGAATGAACAAATAGAGGATAATGGATTGGAGCAATTCACGACCCCTCAAGCCAATCAATCCCTGGTGCAGAAGGTTGTCTCCTCAGATCATGTTGTGTTGCCTGTCAATGAAATTTTTTTGGCGGTTATTGGTGATATTGTGGATGAAGAAACTGAAGAGATGGACATAGGGGAGCTGGATCTTGATGGGATTGAACAAGCATGTGATGACCCTAAAACTGGTTATGTCCCTCAAGATCAGGTGATCTTGTTGAAGGAAGCCATCCTTAAAGCCAGGGAACCTAAGAGACTGGGAATTAGCCCTGGATCTCAGAAGGAATGCAAAAGGAAGCACGAGGAGAATTCCAAAAATCTAGGTTGAAAATCTAATAGGCAAATAATCGATGCTGCGGGACTAAAGTTGGTAGAATCAGGTCAGTACCCTACTATTAGGGCGACCCTAGGTTTGTAATTCTCTCCCCTTCCCTTTTTAATGAAGATTGTGTCCTGGAACATAAGAGGGCTTAACGGCCAGCAGAAATCTAGAACTCTGAGGAAGAAGATTAAGGAGTCTAATCCTGCAGTTGTGTTTCTCCAAGAGACAAAATGTTCGAGTGTTAAGTTGCAGGAAAAAAGTAAGAAGATTTGGAGAAACTGTGAAGTAGTAGGGATCGATGCAAATGGCTTTGCGGGTGGGATAGGCATTCTGTGGGACCCTAATAAAATAAGTCTTTCAGGGTTTTTTGGAAACCACAACTTCCTTTCTGCTAAGTTCCAGGTTGTTGGGTTTAGGATTTCAGGGTTTCTTTCTAATGTCTATGGCCCCCATACCCTTGGATCTAAATCCTCCTTTCTGGATTCTCTCTGCTGGATGAAGGAGTTGTCTGGGGGAGAGCATTGGATCGTTGGTGGAGATTTTAACCTCATATCCTCTCTCGATGAAAAGAAAGGGGGAAGGCGGTGGCTGGATGACGAATGTATTCGGTTCAGGGATACCATTGAACAACTGAAACTAGTTGATGTTGTCCTGGGGGATGGCAAATTTACTTGGAACAACAAGAGGCAGGGAGATCGCCACATTGCCTCTCGTCTTGATCGAATTCTGGTCTCAGAATCGGTGATGGAATCTGGGAGTGAGATTGCTTCATCCGTTCTCCCGGCCTCGGGTTCTGACCATTGGCCCATTGACCTATGGTGGAGTGGCTTGGGTTCTCAATTTAAAAAACCCTTTCATTTTGAACAATTTTGGTTAAGCCACCCGGATTTTAAGGAGAAAGTCTCTCAGTGGTGGGGGGAAATGGATCCGGGCGAAGGCCACAATATGTACAATTTTCAGCATAAACTGAAAGCCCTAAAAGCCAAAATCAAGAAGCGGAATAAGGAGGAGTTCGGGAATATCTTCGAGGATAAGAGAGCCCTTGAAGCATGCAGGGAGGAGATCCTAAAGTTGGGAATGCTTGAGGGCTACACTCCTGAGCTCCAGAAGGAGGAAATCTTGGTTCACAATAAAATCCTGGAGAGGGAGAAACATGAAGAGATTCTTTGGAGATAGAAGGCAAGAGTGAAGTGGTTGCAGGATGGGGTACGTAATACAAAGTTCTTCCATCGCTCTGCTATTCATCATCGTTAGTAGAATAGAATTCTTAAACTTAAGAACAGGGAAGGGATTAAATTGGGAACTAGGGAGGAGATTGAAGGTGAACTGAGTCACTTCTTCCAGGATATCATGAATGAAAATGTGGTAGAGAGACAAAGAGATATTGAGTTAATTACTAACAATATTCCTCCCCTCATGACTCTGGAGCATAATGATCTCCTTCTGAGACCTGTCACCATGGAAGAGGTTGAGGAAGCAGTGTTTCAGATGGCTGATGGTAAAGCCCCAGGGCTTGATGGCTTTACTACAAATTTTTTTCATCATTTCTGGGATTTGGTGAAGTCGGAGGTTTGGAAAATTGTTGAGTCTTCCCATTGCTTTGGAAAGATCCTTCCGGTGTTTAATGCTACTTTCCTTACCCTTATCCCTAAGACTGAGGGCGCTGATTCCTCCGACAAGTTTAGACCCATTGCCCTGTGTAATGTCATATACAAGATTGTTACGAAGGTAATTGCTAATTGCCTAAAAACAATCTTGCCATCCATTATTTCGCCTGAACAGTCAGGGTTTGTGGAGGGAAGGCAGATTATGGATGGCATAATCTTGGTCCACGACGGTCCTGCATTCTTTAAAAAAAGACAAAATCCCGGGGATGATGTTAAAACTGGACATTGCCAAAGCCTATGATAAACTAAATTGGCAATTCATGAGAGTTATGCTGCAAGCCTTCGGCTTCTCTGAGCGATGGATTAGGTGGATCATGAATCTGGTTTCCTCATCCTTCTCTTCCATTCTTCTCAACGGTGTTCCCACAGGCCTTTTAAAACCCTCAAGAGGGATTCGGAAAGGGGATCCCCTTTCCCCTTTTCTTTTCATTATTATGGCGGAGGGTCTTGGAAGACCCATTAAAGCTATGCAAGGAAGTCATGAGATACAGGGTCTAATCGTTCATCCCAGAGTAGATTGTCAGACCCATCACCAATTCGTTGATGACATCATGGTTATGGGACATCCCTCTGTCCAGGAGGCTCGGGCGATTCGTCGGTGTCTAGATACCTTCGGCAGAGCCTCTAGTCTTGAAGTCAATGCTCATAAATCTCAGGTGTTTTTCTTTAACACTCCCAAAATTACTAGAAGAAACATTTGCAGGATTCTAGGTTTTTTGGAAAGCTCCCTTCCGTCCAAATACCTGGGGGCTCCGTTGGTGAATTCTCGGGTCAAGCAGGGCGCATGGAGAGAACTTGTGGATAGAATGCGGAAGCGTCTCTCCAACTGGACCTATCGCCCCTTGAATTTTGCTGCCTTGTTCTCCTGAAATCGGTTCTCCAGGTTATGCCCACTTATCTTTTCTCGGCTATGTTAGCCCCTAAAGTTACTCTTAAAGAGCTTCAGAAAATTCAGCGGCAATTTCTGTGGAGTGGGTCAGGAGATAATAGGAAGTGGGCTCTGGTCAAATGGGAAGAGATATGCTCACCGAAGTACCAAGGTGGCCTCAATCTCAGAGACCCAGAACAGGCTAATGTTGTTTCGGGAGCAAAAACCTGGTGGAGGTGGGTCTCCCATAAGGAGGAACCATGGGCAAGACTGTGGCACTCCAAGTATGCTGCTGAGTGAGAAAAAGAGGATCTAATTAGATTCTCCGATCCAGGCCCTGGGTCTCACATTTGAAATTCTGCTACCCAGGGGCGGAATCTGGTCCAAGACCATAGCTTTTGGGAGATTCGGGATGGCAGCCGAGCTTTAGCTTGGGACGATTCGTGGCAGCAACTACCCTCACTTGGGGTCTCTGTCGACGCTCCTAGTGTAATTCATAGCTGCGCTAACAGGAACATGGTCAGGGTGAGAGATCTTTGGAATGATGATCCTCAGGAACAAGACTTCAGAGTTTGGCATAATCATGAGTGGTGGAATCCTCTAGGGCCGGAGGAGGAAGTTCTGCGGGTAGAGGAAGAGATGAACAATCGCAGAGTCAAAAAGCAGAATGGGGAAGATCAATTCCGATTGGGACATAATCCTAAAGGATGCTTCAACATGAAAGAGGCTTATGACATTAAAATGGGTTTCAACCAATTGGCCCCATTCCTAAATGGAAACAGTTATGGTCTGCTAAGATTTGGCCGAAAATAACCATCTTCATCTGGCTTACTTTGAAAAAACGTATCCTAACTGGGGAATTTTTTTAAAAAAGGGGTATCCTGGGCCCTCACCTGTGTGTCATGTGCAAACAAGCTGAAGAAACCATTTCGCACCTCCTTGACTCGTTCTCTTTTGCATCGGAGCTATGGGACCGTGGCGCAACCAGCTTTCGACGCTTGGTTAGAAAACAAAATGACCTGGTTTCTTCCATCTCTGAATGGTTTAAGGATCCGTTCCAGAGCCGAGTGGTGAATAGATTATGGCAATTTTTTTCATTTTTCCTTCTGTGGGAGATATGGCTCGAGCGGAATTCCCGGATATTTCAGGATAAAGAAAAAGACGTTGGCAGGACCTGGGAGGCGATGAAGAATAAGGTTCTGGAGACTCTTAAGCTTCAACACTGGGAGAAATCAGATTGGGAAACCATTGAGCCTGAGTCAAGAATTATGTGGGAATGGGGCATATTGGGTCCTCTCCAATTTATGCCCAGATGTTGGGGTGGATATTGGCCGCAATAAGAAACGACAACGTAGTGATCCTTCTGGTGAGCTGGATGGTGGGGTTTCCCGGGCTTGCTTGAATGCTCGTCGTGAAGCCAATGCTTTCTCTATCCATGTCCCTGAGGACATTCAGAGGGATATACGAGAGTATGAATTTCAGTGGTGGATGAGGCTGAGCAAGGAGACTCTCTTGGGGGAACTCAAACAACTGGAAAATTGGATTATGGACCCTGGTAACACTGCGGGTCGTCTTAGCCTGTATGAACGGACGGTGGCCCTTTACTGGATGATGAAAAACCTTGTGGGTTTTTCCATTTGTGATCGTCAAGCTCTTAAAGATGATTCGGTTTCGCTTCTTCTGACGCAGTGGCTTCTGGAGGAGTCCCGCACGATGAATTGGAAGATGGACTTCCTTTTGCATGTGATGGAGCTTCGACCTCCTTCGTGTCCCTCGTCTTCTGCTGATTCCGCCCATCCGGGGAATTCTCCTGAGGCTCCATTCATCATTCACTGATGTTTGGTTTAGTGTCTGTTTTTTCCTTTCTGGTAGATAGTTCAAGTCGTAAGTCTCGATGGTTTTTGGTTAACTTAGGCTTAGATGAGTTTTCAGAGATTTGCTATGTCCGGGCCTGCGAGCCTTTGTAAGGATGTTTTTGGAACAATTATCTCTTGGGTTCGCTATGGGTATGTGGTATCTCAGAATCTCTGGTTTAGACAGTTTAGGGGTAAAGAAGATTTTCATGAGACCTGGATGTTTTGGACTCAATATTTCATGGTTGATTTTGTAAGTTCGGCCCCGCATGAAGTTTTTGGTTGTGCAAGCCTGTGTTATGAGCAGGTTGCACCCGTTGTAATATCCTTTTGATATAATATAAAATTTCTTA
This sequence comes from Larix kaempferi, assembly GCA_027924585.1. Taxonomy (NCBI): domain Eukaryota; kingdom Viridiplantae; phylum Streptophyta; class Pinopsida; order Pinales; family Pinaceae; genus Larix; species Larix kaempferi. The sequence continues at coordinate 7,950,360 of BSBM01000289.1, read as the reverse complement.
CTTACAATTTTTTTTTTCTTTTCAAAACCCCCTAAAATTTGCCCCTAAAATCATCTATGCATCCCAATCAGAATCAATGTACCCAACAAGATCTAGTGGAGAGTTAGCTATATAATGAATACCAAAATTCTTTGTCCCTTGCACATTGTGAAGGATCTTCTTTGTTGCTTTTTAGTGAAGTTCATGGGGCTCCTGCATGTATTTGTAAACAACACTGATTGCATAGGAGATGTCAAGGCGAGTATGTGTGAGGAACAAGAGACTCCCAATCAACTTTCTATACAAAGTATTGTTCACTAGAGGTGAAGAACCACCATCGTCAAGACTGACACCAGAGAGGAAGGGGAATGCTGTTGGCTTGCAATTTGACATATGAAACCTATTAAGCAAATTTGATGCATACTTGGATTGTGAGACTTTGATACCTGAAGTAGACCATGCTATCTCATGTCCAAGGAATTGCTTCAACAAACCCAAGTATGTCATGGAAAATGAACTAGGCAAAGTAGACTGAATGGAAGCAATACCTATAGATGAAATCCTTATGATCAACAAATCATCTACATGACAATGAGTAAGAGAGAGTCACCATCATGCTTCATGTACACATTCAGATATGATTTGCATCTTTGAAAGTCTTGTGACAAAAGGAAAGAATCCATCTTAGCATGCCAGGCTCTAGGAGCTTGCTTGAGCCCATAGAGAGAATTCTTTAGTCTGCACACAAGTGAAGGATCTTGAGTGTATCCTTCTAGTTGATGCATATATATCTCCTCAAGATCTCCATGGAGGAAATCGTTCTTGACATCCATGTGGTGCACCTCCCAGTGCTTGGATGCAACAATTGCCAAATCCAATCTAATAGAGTCCATCTTGGCTATAGAAGCGAATGTCTCTGTGTAATCAAGTCCTTGGACTTGAGAGAATCCCTTTGCTACCAATCGAACCTTGTACTTGCATGTGACCCCATCTGAAGCTATCTTGGTTCTATATACCCACTTGCATTGAACAAGTTTTTTTACAGGAGGAAGTGGAACTAGCTCCCAAGTTTCATTGTTTTGAAGAGATTGGTACTCTTCATCCATTGCGACTTGCCATCTTGGATCTTGGGAGGCCTCATCAAATATTTTTGGATCAAATCCAATCATCATGAAACACCTCTTAGGAAGAAGTGGATCAGTAGTAGAGAGTGCGGCTTGCACTTCGATCTTGTTTTTCTTGGATCATGTGGATCACCAACAAATTCACCAGTTGCTTCAATGGTCTTCTCAACCCATTTAGGCCTTGGAGTTGGATCTATTGGATCAACTGGATCTGGATCAACATGTTCATCTTCATCATCAGTATCAAAATATGAACTATCATATGAGGCTTCACTTTCTTGCTCATATTAAAGTTCAAGTGGTGGAGAAGGAATTGAGCTATCTTGTTGGATGTCTTGCAAAGGACCTTTTTCAAATTGTACACTTCTCTCAATGAGAGTCTTCATGGTTGAAGGATCCAACAGTTTGTATCTCTTAGCATCTTCAACATATCCAACAAAAATGCATTCATGGCTCTGAGTTTGTAAGGCCTTTTTCTTCTCTGGAGGAATCCTAGCCCAAGCTTTGGAACCGTTGGAAGAGCTTAGTCGACTCAGTCCTCCGCCGACCATGGTCATCCCAAAGTCGTCGGTTGATTAAGCCGACCGACCAAGAAGTTGTAACTGAATAACTGTTTGTAATCAATATAAATAGGCTGCAGAGCCAACAACATAGATAGATCTTTGCACTGATATTGTACTCTATTTTGGTCCCGTTAATACAAAAGCTTGTTGTTGTTGTCCCACTTACTCTCTTATGTATGGTTATGTATTGTGTGTATGTATGTGACTCTTTGTTCATGTTAATATATTGCACTATTGGTATTTGATGCAATTCCCTAAACTACAACATTGGTTTCGTTGTTGGTAGTACACAATTATGAAGAAATGAGGAAGATGCATACATGATAACAGATAGAGAGATTCAAGAGTGGTGGGACAAGAAAGTAGCAAACTATATTCAAAATTAAGCAAGACGGAATAAGCTGACACTAGTGCAGGCAAGGGAGAAATTCTTCACTGAAGCCCATGAAAAATTCATCGGGACTATTCCATGCAAGATAAAGAAGTTCCTAATCGTTGTTCATGACCGAATTGGACATCTAGAATGAAAAGATGTTGATGCAAAACATCTATAAGCGAGGAAGAGCAAACTTGTATGAATGGTTCGAAAAAATATGCGAAGACTTTTGTGAAGAACCAACTATCAAGGAAAGAGTATCGGCTGATAAAGTCTGAGGTAAGTTTTACACTGATCTCCATGAAGGATTTTTATGCTTTGTGCCAAGTTTACTTTATAAAATTTTGATTGAGAACGGTGCTAGACACATTGTCGAACCTTGACCGCCATTAGAAGAGCACACGATGACGCATTGGGAAAATATACAAAAAGAGTGGGGGAGATTTGTCAACAAACGACAGTGGGAATATTTCCTAAACAAACGACGACCAATAAGAGTAGGGTTGACAATGGGGGGGGGTCGCTGAAGATGTGGTTTGAATAAAGAAGCTTAAGGTTAGTCGAAAAAAGAATGAAGGACTGTAAAAAGTCGAGTCCGCTGCGATGAAATAATTGTCCAGTCGTTCACAAGCAAACAACAGATATATAGAGAATATAAAGAGAAAAAAGATACAAACAACGAGAGCAGTTGAGGGAGATTTCCAGCTCGTTACATAATAAGAGAAGTACGAAGAAGTCGCGATAAATAGTCGAGCAACTAAAAGCCCTACCCGAGTCGAGGGAAAGTCAACTAGTTGAAGAAGAATGTGAGGCGCCAATGTTGGAAGAGTGGTTAAAAGCAATGGTGTTGATCCCCCAGAATTTGTGTATCACAATCCCAGATGCTTTAACACCTGTTAGTTATGTACCTATGATAATGATGACTAGGTCGACCATTAGACATATAGTCGAGTGTGACATGGGATTACTACCAAGCGATACTAGTATATGGAATCAACTAGACCAAAGTGGATGAATTGCAAATAGATTGATGATCCAACAGCCAGAACGGGGTAACTGGATTACATTCACACCTGAGTTCGGAAGACACTCCTTTAATTTATTTTATTTAGAACACATTGAACTGCCCCGCCTGCCAACAACATTATTAATAGAGCTATCCAACTCGTTGGAGCTCCGAACTGACAAAGAGGCGTCTATAGAAGAAATACGTTTGTCGTGGCAGCAGTTGCACCTATTGTCCGTCGAGATGCACACCAGCAGTAGAAATCTTTCGAAAGTTGTCTCCTCACTACAAGTGGGAGAGGTGTGGCTTTGGGGGCAAGCAATGAGCCAGGTACTGTCACATGAATTCCAGCTCCTCCATTTAGGCTAATTACTAACAAAGCCAAGGGGGGTAGTCTCTACAAGGAGTTCTTCTATGGCTCTTGTGTTTTTAAGTGTTTTAATGATTGCGGATGCGCATGGATGTTGTTTAGGAGTTTTTTTTTGGTGAGATCACAGTTCTTGTAAGAATGAAATAAACACAAGATACAAATGCAATCCATGTTGTAGATACAAGATTTATAGATAAACAATATAATGAGGACTTGTTAATGAAATGGAATCCACAGATAGATAACAACTTAAATAAATTCTCAATGGACAAATGGCCCAAAGAATTTAAAATATGAAAATGTAAAATGACCAATGCCAAATGGAGTCAAAGATGTGTAGTGCTTGGGGATGGTGAAGATACAAGTCTTAGAAATATTGTTAGTGAGAATGTTGTGCAAATGTTCTTGGTTTATTTTAGACAGTTTTAGTGATCTTGGTTATTAGGGCTGAAAAAGCAAGGTATGCGTCCAACCAGAAAAGTATACCTTCAGTGGCTTCCCCTTGGTGACATGACGGACCGTCTAGTATTCTTCGGCTAGGTGTCCTGAGGATTTAACCAACACTAGAACTCTATGACAATGGTATTCTTTCTCCGGCGTCACCAGTTAGGAACTTTGCCCACTACCTGAGTATTTCTCGAAATAACAACGCCAGTTTGTTGGTTGTGGGGTGAAAATTTTATTATGTTATCACTTGCAAAATTAACAAATCCAATCACCGTTCTGAGTACGAGTCCAACTTTTTAAGGTCGGCAGAGCATACTAGGTGATGGAAAGCAACGAAGTAAATTTTAGAGGGAAATGTGAGTTTGAAAAGTGTTTTATTAAGAGCACACAGTTAAAACTCTCCGACAGAGAGTGCTCTCGACTTTGTCTTATGACAGAAGTTCAAGAGACTTTAATTAATCTATATGCTTCGATGCAAAGAAAATGCAGTGGGAAAGCTCTCCGACAGAGATTGCTCTTGACTTGCGTTATGAAAATTTCAAGAGCCTTTGGTTCTTTTTAAAAGACAAGTAGCTTATATACAAGAAACCAAATGATAGCTCAAATAATGATGCAAAAAATGGAAATGGCAAATAACTTTCACTTTGCAGAAAAGGAAACTAAACTAGCAATTAGTGTTCTACTTGCAAAAATGAAACTATTCTAAGTACTTGAAACAAATATAAGTTAAGAAATGCAAGACACTCTTCTCCAAATGGGGAAGGAAAGCCAAAAATGGGAGACCTTATCCCACTTAGCCTTATTTTATTAATCAGTTACAAAGTGACGGAGTGAAACCCTTGAAATGAAAAGCAACTAAGAAATGAAACTAAAACCCCTTGTTGGGTTTGTACAAAGGAGAACGATTATGGTTTGTATTCTTAGTTCAAATCTTCTTCTTATTTGGGTAATCTCTAAAAGGTTTTGGTTCACACTTCCTCTTGCTTCACCTTTCAATGACTTGTTCTCTTCTCAACACTTGCAACAAACAAAAGTCCAAAAAACTCATGCACCCATTAGCGTTAGTGCAAAAATCAAACAAATCTAGTTCTAAGATCTATAATGCAAAATGAAAACTAGCTAACTTTGAAAAGCCAAACTCTAGAATGTAAAATGAAAAAATGGATCTAGATGCAAAACTTGAAACTATGAGATCTAGAATAATGTGAACTAAATGCAAGATCTAAAACAAATGCAAATGCAAGTCTTAAGATCTAACTACTACTAACAAATGAAACAAATAACTCTTAACCCAAAATTCTTTTATTGCTTTTTGTGATTGTTTTTTGCAGTGTTTCAAAGGGGAACGAAAGGAGGCTTGAAGCGGGAGGAGGACGAGAGTGAAAAGAGGGAAAAACTAAAAAAAAAGTTGAAAAAATGAGAGGAGAAAGAAAGTAGAGGAAGGTAAGACGAGAGGAGAAGAAGGAGATGTAAAACGAGAGCAAGAGGAAAGTTAGGAGAGGGGAGACAAGAGCTAGGTGAGAAGAGGAGAAAGGAGAGGGACGAATGGATGGATAGAAAAGGAGGAGACTAGGAGTAGGACGAGAGCAAGAAATTCAAGGAAAAATCAAGGGAAAGAAAACGAATGGAAGAGGAGAAACAAGGCCAAAGCAAGTCAAGGAAACAAACAAGAATCAAACAATGAGGTGGGATCTACCTTGGAACAAGGTGACCACTAGAAGCACTAGTCCCGAAAACCTTCCAACTAGCTGGATGCACGCAAGGATGTTGGTGGGGATAGAGAAGTAGCCACAAAATTATGTGGCACTTGGGATCAAATCCCAAGCTACTTTCTCAAGACAAAACTTGGATATAGAAACAAAAAGAAGAGAAAAGTAACCAGATAGATAAAGTGTTTGTAGATTGATGGATGAGGCAGACAAGCCCTTTGTTTCTCGATTTCTTAAAGCAAAGCTCCTTTGGTAACCTGTGGAATGAATGTGTAAACAGAGCAAGAGCTCTTGAACTTGGGAGAATACCTGAAAGCCACACACTTAAGAGAAAAGCATAGATTGTATAATACTGTGCTAGATTGTTAGCCTTCTAATCACAAAATCAAATGCTTAAGAATCAAAAGCAAGTAACAAAAAATGGTATCACCTTATACAAGATGAAGCATGGCACACAAAGAGCTTCCACATTGACCTCCAAAGTCTTCAAATTTATTCAAATACTAAACAAGATTACAAAATTCTCCAGAGTTTCTATGCACAGATCTCCATGAGAAAGAAGGAGGCAATGCCTTCCTTATATAACAAAACTAGAGCTACCCTACCCTAATTCGAATTGGCATCCAAAGGAGCCAATGGCACAAGAGATCCAAGTCAAAATTCCAATCAAATATCCATCAAATGGTAGCTTGGAGTGGAATCTCCACCATACAACTCGACGTGTAATAAAGGAGATGGGGGGGTGGCCTCCACCTTGGTAAGGCGCCCCCCATCTTTCATTGTAAGTATCACCAATCAAATAGGGAGATGCCACATAGCAACTTGAGCTCCAACAAGGATTGACGTGAGCCATTAAAGGAAGGCGTGAGTGCCATATGGGAGATCCAATCCTTAGTTATCATAAGTGCTAACTCGTGTATGATGGGAGAGAAGCCTTAGTGGTTACACAAACATAGGAGGTCGCCCACCATTTAATAAATACAACTCAAATCTTCTCTTTATTACCCTTCCACCTCACTAAATCGTGATTTGCATGCAGGAGGGCGAATTCCTTTGGAGATCTCATCCGGTGACTGGATAGTTCACTGAATGATGACTGAGATGATTGCAATGATAATCAATGCCTTGTGACATGTCATTTAGCCACTGAAATAATCCAATTTGGATTATTTTGGAGAGAATTGGATTATCTCCAATTATTAATTTTTTTATTTTAATTAATTAATAATCCTCTTTTATTGATTTTTTGAGGAATTATTAATTAAGTGGCTAAATAACGATCCGAAACTTAGGATAAAGGTATCCGGGGTCTAAGTATGTTTTTTGGCTTAGGAATTAAGCCTCCAGTCACTAAAAAACACCCCTGGACGACTCACATATTACAATTTGAATTTTTCCATTTAAACTATGGAAAAATTAATTATTAAAAAATAAAATAATTAACTGTCCAACGCGTCCGGTAATTTTTTTTCGGACAACGTTTAAAAACCACTACAGACCTAGGAAATGACCACTGACTCGACTCACAGTGTCTAGTAGGTTCATATTTATCAAATGGACCCTAATAACCCCCCATGGACAGAATTTCAAAATTGGGTATTCCAGCTTTGGAGGAAGCGGGAGAAAACCTTGTCAATTATATCTCGGCCAAAGGCAAAGTATAATTGGTTAGGGTAAAAAACTCCCTGGAATACCTTAGTTGATAAACTAGTCATGGGTAACCGAGTCACTCAAACCCTACTAGCACACTTTTATTACGAAAACCCCGTGGGGCATGGTCATTTCAAGACAAACAACAAACTAACTAGCCAAAACTGGCTAGGCACAAAGGATGGATCATCTGATACACTAGCACACAAACACTTATCATGTTTGTCAAATGGCGGCTCTTCAGATAATCCAACTATGGTACAAATAAGTTGGTATCATCTGGCTCTAACTGTGGGACGGGTACTCGTTTGATTTATGGATCAAAGAGAGTATTCGAGAACCCCGGAATATTAGTTTCCTGCATGGAAACAAAAGTGTCTTAGTCCATGTGTACATGATAAATAATGCCAAAATGAAATACCAACATAAAATATTTTTGCTTTTTTCAAATCAAAGTACATGAAATAAAATCTTTTCTTTTCTAGGATATATATGAAATATGATACAACAGCTTAATATACAAATGTTATGATACAACATACTATACATGCATATGATACATCAATATGGTACATAAATAAAATACAAAAAATATGACAAGGATGGGTTTAGAGAAGTCTTGAGATGACCCCTTGGTCATCTTGGATGTTATTTCGATAGAAAGGCTTAAGGTGTTTCCCATTCATAGGTAATGGTAACATCTCTCCATCCATGGTATTAAGTAAGAATGAGTTCGTTCCGGCAAGGCTGGGTATAATAAAGGGGCCTTTCCAAAGGATGTCAAACTTTCCGTGCATGCCCGGTTTTTCTTTCCTTTTGTCCCATAGAAGGACCGTGTCTCCAACCTGGAAGGTTCTAGGCTTGGTTGACTTGTCAAAGGTGGCCTTCATACTTTCTTGATGTCTTAACATTTTGTCGAGTGATGCCCTTCTACTTTCATCAAGTTCTATGATCTGATTTGCCCTATCTTCCAACTCTAATCTTTCTGCTCCATAGTCACTTAGCATTCTGAATATAGGTATTTGCATGCTGAGTGGCAAGGTTGTTGTAATACCATAGACAAGCTCAAAAGGAGTCTTTCCAGTAGAGTTTTTCTTGGTGATCCTATCTGCCCATAGAGCATACTTGATTTTGCTATCCCAAGATCTTTTATTGTCACCCACAGTCTTTGTTAGGATGGTCATTAAGTTCTTGTTGGAGGACTCAGCAAGTCCATTTCCCTGTGGATAATAATCAGAAGAATGAGATAAGACAATGCCATATTTGAAACAGAAGTCATTCATCTCTGCTGAGCAGAAGGCCTTGGCATTGTCAGTTGTTATCTTTAAAGGGGTGCCAAATCGCGTGATGATTCTGTCCTCAATGAAGTCCATGATAACCGCCTTTGTGGCTTTTTTGGTGGGTATGGCCTCTACCCACTTGGTGAAGTAGTCGATTGCGGTGAGAATCCAGCAAAATCCATTCCTAGAATTGTCTTTGAATTTCCCAATAAAGTCAAGACCCCATTGCTTAAAAGGCGCAATGACAACTACTGGTGCAAGGGGAAGAGCAACCAACTTCTGCTTCCCCGTAAAGAGCCGACACTCTCGGCAATATTTGACATGCTTGTGCACATCTGCAAAGATAGTTGGCTAATAGTATCCGGCTCTAAGGATCTTATGGGAAGTTGTATTCGCTGGATAATGGCCACCACAAAATCCTGAATGGAATTCAGTCAAGATTTGCTTAGAATCTTGTTCATGCACACATCTAAGTATTACACCGTATGGGTTCCTCCAACCCAAACCCTCCTGAGTGAGGCAATACCTAGCGGACTTTAATCTCAATGCCCTTTGCTTATGTCCTTTAAGGTGATTAGGGCAACATAAGTGCAACATGAAATATATAATATCTGAGTACCAATGATGATCAAGCTCTCGTAATGGAGGTGTCATGCATGGATCAGGTCCGTTGTTCTCACAAATCATATCAATAGCCTCCTCATTCTTTTGGGTTAACAACTTAGCTAGGCCTTGTCCTTTTATTAGTTCGGTAGGCTTAATCTCGAGGTCATATTCATGGATTTTGGATGCCCATGTGCCCCTTGTTCCTAAGCAATCCTATTGGGACAGGATGTCTTTCACCGCAGCATGGGGGACATACCCTATGACTTTTGAATATCCAATATAAGTTCTAAAATGCTTTAGAGATTTGACTAAGGCATAGGCTTGCTTTTCCATGATGGTATACCTTAGTTCGGAATTCTGCAAGGCTCTACTCATGAAGGCAATTGGTTGCTTGAACCCTTCGAAGTTCTTCTGGAGCAACACACCGGCAATGGTGTCTTCTAAGGCAAAAGAAAAGATCAAGAAGTCCTTCATGTAATAAGGGCTGACTAAGACAGGTGACCTAGTGATGGCATCTTTTATGGTGTCAAAAGCATTTTTTCCTTCATTTGTCCATATGAACTTAGCATTCTGCTTTAGGAGAGCGTGCATAGGTTTCATGAGTTCAACAAGGTTAGGGATGAATCTCCTTATGAAATTGATATGAACATTAAATGATTGGAGACCCTTGACATTTCTTGGAAGGGGAATCTTCTGTATAGCCTCAATCCCTTCGGGGTCAATTTTGACCCGGTCTTTGTTAACGATGTGACACAAAAGTTTTCCTTCTTCAATACCAAATACTGATTTTGCTGGATCCAAAGAAATACCGTATTCTATGCATCGTTCAAACACCTTCCTAAGATGATCAACATGGATGGATCTTTGCTTTGAGAAAATAGTTAAATCATCTTGGTGTATCTCAATGATTTTTCCTATCAGTTCCTTGAAAGCATAATCCATGGCCCTTTGAAAAGTGGCCCCAGCATTTGTAAGAGCAAAGGGCATTCTCAGGTACTTAAAGGTTCCCCAAGGGGTTGTGAAAGCTGTTTTGTGTCTATCCTCATCCTTAATGACAAATTGATTATATCCTGAAAACCCATCAAGCATAGACATCATTGTAGATCCAGTGACCCGTTGGAGGAGGGTCTCCATGTTAGGGAGTGGATAATTATCTTTTTGACAGGCTATTTTAAGATTTCTGAAGTCAATGCATATCCTAATACTCCCATTCTTCTTTCTAACCACAACTAAGTTGGAGCACCATGATGTATGCTGAGTGGGTGCTATAATACCTGCTGCCAACATTTTTTCCAACTCTTGTTTGACAATAGGGGCCAACTTAGGATTTATTTGCCTAAGTTTTTGTCGGAAAGGCTTGCCCTTTTGACATTCAGGTTTCAAGGGAATGGTGTGCTGAAATACATCTTCCCTATATGCTTTAAGCTTGTCATAAGTGAAGGCAAATATTTCCCTATATTCTTTTAGCAAGTTTATAAGGCTGTTCCTTTCCTTTTCAGAGGTACCTTTTCCAATTTTTATTATTTTTGGTTTTGTTTCTGTCCCGATATTTATTTCGACGTATTCACCTGGCTTCATTTGGTCAACACTACTCTTTCTTCTATCCTGTCTGTAAAAAATGTTCTCTAAGGCAACAAAACCACGTGGGACAGGATTGAAGCGGTTACCCTCATCTTGATACTCTTTACCTTCCTCATGATCATTGGCTTTATAATTGGAGAACTCATCAATATTATTAATGAACTTTAGTATTTGTTCATCATCCCTGAAAACCTGCGAATGTTCTACATTATCAGGAACAGAAGGTCTAAAGTTAATTTCCAAAGGACAATGCCCCTCTAACATCTCATCTGATGGCTGAAGTGTTGAAGCTGAAACTGCAAGTCTGTCGGCGGCACTATTCTAATCTCTAGGGATTGCTTCTATATTAAGGGCATCAAAAAATTCCGTGGTGTCCCAGATTGCATTCCTATACTTTTTAAATCTTTTACATTTACATGCAAACTGACCCTTAATTTGTTGGACAATTAGATCAAAATCCCCCTTAATACTTAGCAATTTGATTCCATGTCCTTGGCTATCTCAACGCCTAGTAGAAGTGCCTCATACTCTGCCACATTGTTGGTTGCATCAAACTCTAGTCTGAAAGCAAAGTTGAAAACTTTTCCCTCCGGTGAAATGATGACAACCCCAACCCCTTTACCATCTCTAGAATATGCTCCATCAAAGTTCATTTTCCACAACTCATTAATTTTTTCATTCTTAATCTCTTCTTGGATGGGTTCCAAGAAGGTGGAGTTAATCTGATATATTCCAAGTTCACTAGAGTTGTTTACATACTCATTTGAAGGTCTGTGGGGATTCTCAATATGGTACCTTCTTTCCTTTTCAGTGTGTAACTTAACTAGCGAGTCTTCTAATGCAGGTACAGTGGCATATGTCCAATCCATTTGTATGGATCCTCCCAAAGTGGCACCACATTTTCTAGATAGTAGCATGCCCCATTTATCCAGTACATCTATGACGAGGATATCCATGGTAACATAAATGCCCGGATACTTGGCTAATTTAACATGTTGTTTCTCAATCATACCTTCAACTTTGACAGGTCTAGAATCCATGGCACATACATTTTGGTAGGGGTGTGTGGTTCTAAGGCCAAGTTGTTGCATGACCGTCTTAGTCATGAGATTGGATCCTGATCCTGAATCTAACATACAGTTGTGCAGGAGAAGATCACCTATCATCAATGATAAATAGAAGGGAGGGTGATCCTCTTTTCTTGGGTCCCTAGTATGCAAGATTACAGGGGGGTCTTCATATATATTTTCTTGATTAGTTGAAGGTTGTTCCACTGTGTTGGAAAAAGTCACTTTCTTGGGAGTAGAAGGCCTTGTAGGCGTGGAAGGTCTTTCAGGTGCTACAGGTTTTGAGATAGGGGATGGAACATCATCTGCTTGAGTATCTAGCATTTTCAAAAGATTCTCTTTTTGACCAGGAATTTTGCATAGCTGCAAAATAGGGACTGGAACTTTAGAGTTGGCCAACCAACTACCTAAATCAAAACTTAAAGCAACAATGTCCTTTTCATCATTAGTTTCTTGAGTAGTGTTGGGAATTGTTACCTTAGGAGCTGTTTGAGTAGAGGGTCCTTCTTTCGGTCTTCTTTTATATGTCATGCCTTTGAAGTTCTGAATGTTGTTGACATTTGATGGCATTTCACCATAGTATTGAGTCATGTTATCAACCCATTGATGACCTTGGTTGGCTTGAGTCCAACTATCCCTAGGATTTCCATAGATGTCCCCTACATGGTTGATGAATTTAGGCTCGATTGCAGACATGCTAGGATCACAACCCTCAAGATAATCATGTTCCTAAACATAACATGCATAATGACGACCAGATTCCTCATGGAAATCTCTCCATGCCCTACAAAATGGTTTGTATGACTCAACCATGTTAGCAGCCTCTAGCTGATGAGGAGGCCTCTGTTCATGGTTGGGATTTTTTCTTTTCCAATTTGGTTTTGTAGCAAAGGTACTAGGAGCAGGTTGTGTTTGTGCTCTTTCCATAGTTACCACCCGGTTCTGTATTTCCTTTAGTTGAGCAAGGTGTTTTGCTTCAGCTTCTTCCATGTTTCTCTTCATTTCCTTCATCTGTTCTTCGCAAGTATCCTTTATAACTGATAAATGATCTTTATCTTTTGGTTCATTAGTCTTTAAAGGTGTTGAAGATCTAGAGTAACCCTGGATGTTTGACTCTCCAGATGATTGCATGTTTAAGTCAATTTTAATAGCCATCTCTTGGGCTTGGAGCAAAGTAGTGGGTTCCTTGTCTCTTATTTGATACTGCATCTTGCCACTAAGTGCCTCAATGTAGTAAACCAGGATGGAAGGTGCAGGTGGTGCATAGGTGTCAGGAATAGCATTTGATAATTCAGTGAACCTAGTGTTAAACTCGTCCATTGTTTCAGTGTCCTTCTTGATGTTTGTCAAAGAAGCAAGTTGATGTCTTAGTTCCTTCTTCTCACCAAACTTGTTGGTGTAGGCAGTCTTGACGGTATCCAGTGTGGAAAATGAGTTGTTTGGTAGGTTGCTATACCAATCACCAGCTTTTCCATCCAAGGAAAGAGAAAACAACTTCATATAGATGTCGTCATGCTGGTTTGCAGGGTCACTGGCATATGCATTAACACATCTAGAAAAGCTCCCGAGATGAGCGACGGAAGTTGTGGCATCAGTGCCAGTGTACATCGGGAGTTTCTCTACAACTTTGTCTGGAAGACGATGGGGTTGACCTGCTATCTGAGAGAAATTGAGCTGAGTAAACTACTCGCCCATGATGTCGGAAATATGAGTATCATTTTCAAAGTTTTCAAAGTTTTCTTGAAATAAAGTATGGATGTTTGAAACAGAATGAGATCCAAGTTCCTCAAGGATCCGACGAGAAGCAAGTCTATTCAGTCTCCTCCTTTAAACCTTTTCAGGCTCCAGGATGAAACTGAGTAAAACTTCAGAGTTTCTTCTAGGTTAATACCTTGAGGTGTTTACTGACAGTGGAGTCGCCAGGTGGATTCAAGTCTAATTTCGGAGAGTGATTGGATTAAAAATCTACCAAAAAAGGGAAATAAAAGGAAGTGGAGTCGCCAAACATATATCAAATGTATCAAAAAGGTAAAACAAACTAGAAAAAAATAAGGTCATCCAGGAACAAAAAGATTTGTCCCCGGCAACGGCGCCAAAGATGTTGTCCGCCGAGATGCACACCAACAGCAGAAATATTTCGAAAGCTGTCTCCTCAGTACAAGTGGGAGAGGTGTGGCCTTGGGGGCAAGCAATGAGCCAGGTACTGTCACCTGAATCCCAGCTCCTCCATTTAGGCTAACTCCTAACGAAGCCAAGGGGGGTAGTCCCTACAAAGAGTTCTTCTATGGCTCTTGTGTTTCTAAGTGTTTTAATGATTGTGGATGCGGATGGATGTTGTTTAGGAGTTTTTTTTTTGGTGAGATCACAGTTCTTGTAAGAAATGAAATAAACACAAGATAAAAACGCAATCCACGTTGCAGATAAAATATTTATAGATAAACAATATTATGAAAACTTGTTAATGAAATGGCATCCACAGATAGATAACAACTTAAATAAATTATCAATGGACAAATGGCCCAGATAATTTAAAATATGAAAATGTAAAATGACCAGTGCCAAATGGAGTCAAAGATGTGTAGTGCTTGGGGATGGTGAAGATACAAGTCTTAGAAATATTGTTTGTGAGAATGTTGTGCAAATGTTCTTGGTTTATTTTAGACAGTTTTAGTGATCTTGATTATTAGGGCTGAAAAAGCAAGGTATGCATCCAATCGGAAAAGTATACCTTCAGTGGCTTCCCCTTGGTGACATGATGGACCATCCAGTATTCTTCGACTAGGTGTCCCGAGGATTTAACCAACACTAGAACTCTATGACAACGGTATTCTTTCTCCAGCGTCACCAATTAGGAACTTTCCTCACTACCTGAGTATTTCTCGAAATAACAACGCTGGTTCGTTGGTTGCGGGGTGAAAATTTTATTATGTTATCACTTGCAAAATTAAAAATCCAATCATCGTTCTGAGTACGAGTCCAACTTTGTAAGGTCGGCAGAGCATACTAGGCGATGGAAAGCAACGAAGTAAATTTTAGAGGGAAATATGAGTTTGAAAAGTGTTTTAGTAACAACACACAGTTAAAACTCTCCGACAGAGAGTACTCTTGACTTTGTCTTATGACAGAAGTTCAAGAGACTTTAATTAATCTATATGCTTTGATGCAAGGAAAATGCAGTGGGAAAGCTCTCCGATAGAGAGTGCTCTTGACTTGGGTTATGGCAAGTTCAAGAGTCCTTAGTTCTTTTTAAAAGACAACCAGCTTATAAACAATAAACCAAACGATAGCTCAAATAATGATGCAAAAAATGGAAATGGCAAATAACTTTCACTTTGCAGAAAATGAAACTAAACTAGCAATTAGTGTTCTACTTGCAAAAATGAAACTATTCTAAGTACTTGAAACAAATCTAAGCTAAGAAATGCAAGACACTCTTCCCCAAAAGGGGAAGGAAAACAAAAAATGGGAGGCCTTATCCCACTTAGCCTTATTTTTTTAATCAGTTACAAGGTGAGAAAGTGAAACCCTTGAAATGAAAAGCAACTAAGAAATGAAACTAAAACCTCTTGTTGGGTTTGTACAAAGGAGAATGATTATGGTTTGTCTTCTTAGTTCAAATCTTCTTCTTCTTTGGGTAATCTCTAAAAGGTTTTAGTTCACACTTCTTCTTGCTTCACCTTTCAATGACTTGTTCTCTTCTCAACACTTGCAACAAACAAAAGTCCAAAAAACTCATGCACCCATTAGCATTAGTGCAAAAATCAAACAAATCTAGATTTAAGATCTATAATACAAAATGAAAACTAGCTAACTTTGAAAAGCCAAACTCTAGAATGTAAAATGCAAAAATGTTTCTAGATGAAAAACTTGAAACTACGAGATCTAGAATAAAAGGTAAACTAAAATGTGAACTAAATGCAAGATCTAAAACAAATGCAAATGCAAGTCTTAAGATCTAACTACTACTAACAAATGAAACAACTAACTCTTAACCCAAAACTCTTTTATTGCCTTTTCTGATTGTTTTTAGCAGCGCTTCAAAGGGGAATGAAAGGAGGCTTGAAGAGGGAGGAGGACGAGAGTGAAAAGAGGGAATATCTAAGAGAAAAGTTGAAAAAACGAGAGGAGAAAGAAAGTAGAGGAAGGTAAGACGAGAGGAGAAGAAGGAGATGTAAAACGAGAGCAAGAGGAAAGTTAGGAGAGGGGAGACGAGAGATAGGTGAGAAGAGGAGAAAGGAGAGGGACGAATGGAAGGCTAGTAAAGGAGGAGACTAGGAGTAGGACGAGAGCAAGGAATTCAAGGCAAAATCAATAGAAAGAAAATGAATGGAAGAGGAGAAGCAAGGCCAAAGCAAGTCAAGGAAACAAACAAGAATCAAACAATGAGGTGGGATCTACCTTGGAACAAGGTGACCACTAGAAGCACTAGTCTTGAAAACCTTCCAGCTAGCTGGATGCACGCAAGGATGTTAGTGGGGATAGAGAAGTAGCCACAAAATTATGTGGCACTTGGGATCAAATCCCAAGCTACTTTCTCAAGACAAAACTTGGATATAGAAACAGAAAGAAGAGAAAAGTAACCAGATAGATAAAGTGTTTATCGATTGATGGATGAGGCAGACAAGCCCTTTGTTTCTCGATTTCTTAAAGCAAATCTCCTTTGGTAACCTGTGGAATGAATGTGTAAACCGATAAAGAGCTCTTGCACTTGGGAGAATACCTAAAAGCCACACACCTAAGAGAAAAGCATAGATTGTATAATACTGTGCTAGATTGTTAGCCTTCTAATCACAAAATCAAATGCTTAAGAATCAAAAGCAAGTAACAAAAAATGGTATTACCTTATACAAGATGAAGTATGGCACACAAAGAGCTTCCACATTGACCTCCAAAGTCTTCAAATTTATTCAAATACTAAACAAGATTACAAAATTCTCCAGAGTTTCTATGCACAAATCTCCATGAGAATGGAGGCAATGCCTTCCTTATATAACAAAACTAGAGCTACCCTACCCTAATTCGAATTGGCATCCAAAAGAGCCAATGGAACAAGAGATCCAAGTTGAAATTCCAATCAAATATCCATCAAATTGTAGCTTGGAGTGGAATCTCCACCATAGAACTCGACTTGTAATAAAGGAGATGGGGAGGTGGCCTCCACCTTGGCACAACACCCCCCATCTTTCATTGTAAGTATCACTAATCAAATATGGATATGCCACAAAGCAACTCGAGATCCAACAAGGATTGACGCGAGTCATTAAAGGAAGGCGTGAGTGCCATATGGGAGATTGTAACGGTAAAAATCCGTTTACTGGAACTTCTCGAACTTCCACTTTCGAAAATACAAATAATCCATGAATATATATAAAAGTTGATAATATAGATATGGTATTTTACAAGATAAACTTCCCATATTTATAATTGTTTAAAGGGTGTCTAATGCAATTCTTCATAAAGAGTTACACCATTTCACTAATTAATTATATTATTATATTATTCTTGTTTGTTGTTATTATTATTATTATTATTATCTATATATATATATGTTGATGTTTATTTTATTATTATTATATTCATAACATTGCCTCTCTCTTAGAAAGGCTTTGTCCTCAAAGCCTTATAACGTTGTCACACCGTTCCTTGTGATGTCGTAGCTGACGAAACATGTCGGTACAAATTTCTAAGTGTAGAACATAACTTCCGATATGTTGACGGATCAATCCAGCCAAAATTGATTTGTTGATGACTGTTGGGATTCTCTATTGATCTCTTGTCAGGAGCTTTGAGCACATTAGTACCATTATCTTTCGACAATTCCCACTTTTTAGGATACTGGTTTATATGGTTGGGGTGTTGATAGAGAGTTATTGTTGTTTGTTTTTTTACTAGATTGTCTTCTTTCTGAACTATGACGAGGACTGAATTTGTATTTGCTTCTAGTTTCTCAACGCAGATTTTTGAGTCCAAGGGCTTTGATGTCCTCTTTTGAATTTGATCCAACTTATTGTCTAACGAGTCTTTTTCTTCTTTAATATTTTGGGTCATTTCTTCTTGCGCTTTCTTATCATCTTTAAGCTTCTGAATTTGATCCATTAGATCTTGTTTGTGCTTCTTGAGGTGACTATTTTCGTCAATGTTTTTTAATAGTTTCTTTTGAAGATCTCGATTCTCCTCTTCTAGATTTTGATTATGTTGTGTTTTATCCTTCGTTTTTGTTATTTGAAGAAGCAATTTCTGATTATGATCTCTTAAACAGGAGATCTCTTCTTCTTTGTCCATGACAATCTTTTCAACTTCTTTCTGCTTCTTTTGTTCTGACTTCTTATTTCCCTGTGAAATCATCTTTGATATATCCTTGAAGTTTTCATATGTTGGAGCTTCTACATCTGACTTCATTGTAATATCTTGAAATGTGATTCTCTCCTGCTTATAGGAAAATGTAAGAAACTTCCTTTCAACATTTAAGATGAAGGTCCCCAATGTTTTAATCCAAGGTAACTGTTAGGCCTGTCTAACTGAGCAAGTGATTTTTTTTGTTTTTTGTTTTTTGTAACACCAAAGGTTTTCATGTCGCCAATTCATAACACTATATTTACTAGCAGATCTTAATCTTAAAAAAAATTAGTAACACATTGACACAGGAGTGACTTAATCTGTTGACCTAAGGGTAGTAAGGTCTTTAAACTGTACTTTCCTGGAAACATACATAAAGAAGCAACCCATACGATAACTTCCCCATCAGGGTGTAAATTGACATACACAAAACTTTACACTTTAATTCTATCATTATGCCTAAATTCTATGAAATATAATTGACATTTCTATTCCATTAATTCATTTCGATATTAGGAATATGAATTGACATAAGTATAAAATGACATTTTAATTCCATAATTATGATTGAAATTCCTCTAATCCTAATCATAATACTAAAATCACAATCGCTTCACGACTCAAGCATCTTAATTCCTAACCCATTCCAATGAGTAATACATATCCTTAAGAATCCAACTAGAGCTTAAATATAGTAATGATCAAATACTAACGTTAGTTCCATAACATAATTGTGAAGACATAACTAGGTTTTAAAAGAAAAAGCAATATTACTATTCATATCCTATTCTTTATGGAAACAATACTTGAAATAAAAGAAATCGGCCATAAATTGATATTCAAACTTTCCTAAGCCAACTCAAAGATTACCTAAAGCACATACGTTCGTTCCTTTTCTAACTTAGTAGTTCTTAGTATTGAATTCTAGATGTTGAGCAATATAGAGAAGATTCATGTAAATAAGTTTAAAGGAACGTAAGGTGAATGTGAAGTTGAATTGTAAAACTAAATTCAATACATTTTGAAATTCACTACAACTATGCTTATGATCCAATCCAAAGAGGAATAATACTAACTTTTAATGATATAAACGTGTCAATGTTACAATTTGTTATTTTATATTCAAATAAGAGCTAAACAGAATTAGAAAATGTAATATAGTCTATCCTAGATAGGAATACTACGAGCTACGAGCTGACTAACTGAAAGCATAAATGAAGTACATGCAGCTCATAAGTAAGGGAAACATTCACCAACTATACAACCTATGAACTACCTCCCATTTAAACGACATCTAAATGTAAAAACTTCACAACCAGTGATCAATAAATAAAAGGCTCTTAGCTCGATCTGCAAACAAACCAAGGAAGTATTAGCATCATAACTTCAAAGATAAAAGGGGTAGCCCACACCGACTCAGAAGCACACTATGAAGCCAATACACACTACCATGAAAACTCTGAAATGAATCAAAGGAAATTCATCTAGCTTTGGATAAGATCTCGACCGACCTTCATGGAAGAACATAACAATCTTTGAAAAATTCATTTAACTTTTGACAAAGATCTCAGTCGACCTTCATGGCAGAACATAACAATCTTGAAAATTCATTTAAATTTTGACAAAGATCTTGGCTGACCTTCATGGCAGAGAGTTTAGAGATGGCGTTCAGATCTAGGGCCAATTCGACACTACTCAAGAAAGGTGGATCAAATCTCGTCTCCATATTGATTACATATTACAGTTATGCAGAGGTGAATCAAATCTTATCTCTAGATCGATTAATGTTAAGGTTTTTGCAGAGAGGGATCGAATCTCCAGATCGATATCTACTTGCAGTTAACAAAATTTGAAAAGAGTTGAATTTCTTAGTTCGAGATAACGATGGTTTAGCATAGTGAAGGTAATCATGGTCTCAGATCTACATCGAATGCATTTTAACAGAGCAGAGGTACACCCCATCTCCGGATCAGAAATTGTCTGTGGTTAATAGAGTGGAGGTAAAAAAAAATCGATTTGATAATGAACTTCAACATAAAAAAAGATACAGAGTCAAAATCGATTTGAATATCGATCTGAGAACTTCAACATAAAAAATATTACAGAGTCGAAATCGATTTTAATATCGATCTAAGAACTTCAACATTTAAAAAATAATACAGAGTCGAAATCGATTTGAATATCAATCTGACAACTTCAACATTAAAAATAATACAGAGTCGAAATTGATTTGAATATCGATTTGAGAACTTCAACATTAAAAAAATATAGAGTCGAAATCGATTTGAATATCGATCTGAGAACTTCAACATTAAAAATAATACAGAGTCGAAATCGATTTGAATATCGATATGAGAACTTCAACATTAAAAAAATATACAGAGTCGAAATCGATTTGAATATCGATTTGAGAACTTCAACATTAAAAATCGATTTGAGAATGAAACTTCAATTGAAATATACATATCGAAATCAATTTGGAATTAGGGATCGAACACTGTAATTGAGTAGACAAAGTCGATCTCTATTTTCTTTCGAAGCTAAAATTTAACTATAGGTGTGGATCCGGGAAGGAAGGTTCAGGACTGTCGCTGAAGATTGTAGAGTGCTATTTTCTGCACAGTAAATCTAATTTAAAGGAATTTCAACTCTCTGGTTATTTTCTCTGTAAGATGATTTCGATTTGTCAACACAAGACTACATTTCCAGAAATATAAATGGATAGAGAATTTTCTGTCAGATATCCTATCGTATCCAGAATAAGATAATTTCTATTTTGTAAACACAAATAAAATTTCTTTCTAGAAAATAGTTCAACCAAAATTATACATTCATTCCTCAATTATAACTTAATGTAAACAAATAAAACTTAAATTGCATAGAACTTGTATGAGCAGAAGCTCCCGCAGTAGGTCGAATGTAGATTTCCAGGAGAATGCAGCTTTGGTCTCGCCGTTCTTCCACACGATCACCGACGAACCCCTCGGTTGACCACCCTACTGTATCGAGATTACTCTTCTTCACCTTGAACCCCCGAGCTCATGGGGTCGTAAGAACACACACAAATAGCCTCCCGAAAGGATCTCCCAATCCTCATTCTGGCTAATCCCAACTCCAAGGATCATAACATAATCCGAGATTATGATGACCTTCCAGCATTAGGGAGCAAGAGATCCTTCTCTCTTTCTCCTCCTTTATTATATAACAAATTCTTGTGTGCCATGTGTCTGTCCATGCACATATTTAATTTAATTTAATATTTTAATTTCAAATATTCTCAAATACATGTGTCTCAATGTCTTTAATGTGCACCTAATTCCCTAAATCAGTGGGAGTTAGGTGTAGGAGAGTTCTACTCCTATTTTTTTTTTCAAATAGTTTACTAAATATCTTTTTAGTAAACTTGTTTTTATTTAATTTATTTATTTTAAATAATAAAATTTATAAAAGAAAATTTGTTTCTTTTGTTAAATAACACACACATATATAAAAGATTTTTAGAAAATTAAATAATATATATATCCTCTCTACTTCTTTTATTTTTTACTAGAATATTATCATTTAGAGTTAACTCCTATTAGTGTTCAGTTCTAAAAGAACTTCTGTAGGGACTTCTAGTTTAACTTTTATTTTATTCTTTCAATAAAATAGATAAATGAAATAGTTTATAGACTAAACTAATAGTTTTGTTTTGTTTTTCTTATTCATTTCTGTTTTTCTTCTTTTCTCTTAATAATAGAATATTGAATATTATTTTCTAGTAATTGTCTTTTAATTTAAGGTCACATGAATTGAATTTATCTTCGATGAGTTTTCAATTTCTTTCCTTAAATGCCATTATATTTTCTTGTCCAGGTGCCTCTTCGATGGGCCCTTCCGACAGTTTCATTTCTTCCTTCTTATGAGGAGTACTGCGTAGCAACCAGGAACCGTTACCATGATCTCTCAACTACGCTCCTTGGAGACTAAGGGATGTTGAGAGATAAGGCTCTCCTTATTGCGTGCCCCTCAACTCATCTTACGCGGCCAAATCATTATGGCCTTGCTCGTACGACATACGCTTCCCCGGGTGAGTTGAAACGGCTTCACCCATGCGTGGATTGCTAATTCAGGGTCTACAGTCAGTCGTCGTACCCCTAAGTGTTCTTTCCATTCTTACGAACCCGATAATTCCATTGTGGGTCAGTCGGTAAATCGTCTTACCTGCCACTGCACACACTTAAACGCATATTAGTAGCGCTGCACTATAAAACATTTGTATCATCCTTTTCATTTTCTCTGTCAGTCGAGTATAAACAAATCATCATTTTTTATTTCAAGTAATTTCAACATTCATCATTTTTCATTTTCTCTGTCAGTAAAGTATAAACAAATCATCATTTTTTTAATTTCAAGTAATTTCAACATTCATCATTTTTCATTTTCTTTGTCAGTCGAGTATAAACAAATCATCATTTTTCATTCCAAGTAATTTCAACATTCATCATTTTTCATTTTCTCAGTCAGTCGAGTATAAACAAATCATCATTTTTCATTTCAAGTAATTTCAACATTCATCATTTATCTAATCATTTTCATTTCGCATATAAAATCTAAAGCAATTATTCATGGTTCAAGTTTTTATAACTCCGGGTCACTTCAAACAAGTGCCCTCAAATAGTCAAATCAGTCGTAGGTCTCAAAAGTAGTCTGATCAATCATAGGTCTCACATAGTCTAATCAATCATAAGTCTAAAATAATCAAATCAATCATGAGTGCTGAGGCGGGCATTACAGTAACCCTAAAACTATGTCACCATCAAAGCTCCATAAGGAATTAACCATGAATTGAGATATGACCATATAATCTCCAACATTCAATTCTAATCCACTTATTTGAAATTGCTTCCTATTCCAAAGGTCTAGCCTTTCACCTACATTTGATTCGGGAATCACTAAATGGTTAGCAATTTCAGCACTAATATAATTATTTCTTTTACTAGGGGCAATAGAAATGGTGACATTCTTCCCTGCAAGTGTCCCTTTAACTCTAAATAGTATTGAGACATTCATTAGTGAGATGCTAGGAAACCTTCCCTTCTTTTCAACATTAAAACCCATCTTTTTGAGTTTTGTTTGAAATTTATTCAATATCTCCTTTTTTTATAATAAACAATATTCAATATGATTCTTCTTCTAATATTATTTTCTCCTTAATATTTGTAAAATGGTTTAGATTGGGTGGTTGGGAGAATGATTGTTACCTTCCCCACCCAGGTTCAAATCTCACTTTTTTGTTTGTTGTTGGATAATAAAACCAAACCCACTTATTAAGAAACCATGTGTGGTTTCACTTCTTGTTTTTTTACTTTTCTTTTTTCTTGTCCATGAATATATATAAAAGTTGATAAAATAGATATGGTCTTTTACAAGATAGATTTTCCCGTATTTATAATTGTTTAAAGGGTGTCTAATGCAACTCTTCATAAAGAGTTACACCATTTCACTAATTAATTATATTATTATATTATTCTTGTTTGTTGTTATTATTATTATTATTTATATATATATATATATATATATATATATATATATATATATGTTGATGTTGATGTTTATTATTATTTTATTCATAACAGAGATCCAATCCTTAGTTATCATAAGTGCTAACTCGTGTATGATGGGAGCCAAGCCTTAGTGGTTGCACAAACATAGGAGGTCGCCCACCATTTAATAAATACAACTCAAATATTCTCTTTATTACCCTTCCACCTCACTAAATCGTGATTTGCATGCAGGACGGCGAAGTCCTTTGGAGGAGATCTCATCTGGTGACTGGATAGTTGACTGAATGATGATTGAGATGATTGGAATGATAATCAATGCCTTGTGCCATGTCATTTAGCCACCGAAATAATCCAATTTGGATTATTTTGGAGAGCATTGGATTATCTCCAATTATTAATTTTTTGATTTTAATTAATTAATAATCCTCTTTTATTGATTTTTTGAGGAATTATTAATTAAGTGGCTAAATAACGATCCGAAACTTAGGATAAAGGTGTCCGGCGTCTAAGAATGATTTTTGGCTTAGGAATTAAGCCTCCAATCACTGAAAAACAACCCCGGACGACTGACATATTACAATTTGAATTTTTCCATTTAAACTATGGAAAAATTAATTATTAAAAAATAAAATAATTATTGTCCAACGCGTCCGGTAAATTTTTTTCGAACAACGTTTAAAAACCACTACGGACCTAGGAAATGACCACTGACTCGACTCACAGTGTTTAATAGGTTCATATTTATCAATTGGACCCTAATAACCCCCCATGGCCAGAATTTCAAAATCGGGCATTCCAACTTTGGAGGAAGCAGGAGAAAACTTTGTCAATTATATCTCGGCCAAAGGCAAAGTATAATTGGTCAGGGTAAAAAACTCACTGGAATACCTTAGTTGATAAATCAGTCATGGGTGACCGAGTCACTCAAACCCTACTAGCACACTTTTATTACAAAAACCCCGTGGGGCATGGTCATTTTAAGACAAACAACAAACTGACTAGCCAAAACTGGCTAGGCACAAAGGATGGATCATCTGATACACTGGAACACAAACACTTATCATGTTTGTCAAATGGCGCCTCTTCGGATAATCTAACTATGGTACAAATAAGTTGGTAACATCACCCACCAAAAGTCACTAGCAGTCATCTAATAGTAAGTCCTTTTAGCAATCAATCGGTAAGTCCTAAAACTCACAAAAGTAGCAATATGGTTGTGCGTCTTCCAGTAAACACTCATATTTTTTAAGGAGATGGTGATCCTAATAAGCATTGGTTTGTGTGTGAAGCCTTGTGGCAAGCTAACCTCATTGACGATGAAAATCAGTAAATTGCACAGTTTGTAGGTGGGCTCAGAAATCATGCGTTCACATGGTAAATGAATTTTTTTGGAAGAAGGTCCAAAAACAAAGAAGCAGATAAAAGATGCCCTTTTAGATCACTTCAAGGTCGACGACTCAAAGCATTTGGCAGGACACAAGTTGAAGCAAATCAAACAAAGAGTGGGAGAATCTATTCGAGAATATGATAGAAGATTTAAAGATCTCCTAAGTCAAATGCTCGCTAAGATAGACCCTGCTGTAGTGATTCAATTTTTTGTTGACGATCTAGCTGAAAGAATCATAACTCCGCTGCTAATGCACGACTACACAACTTATGAATACTCCATGAAGAAATCATTAAGAATCAAATCCAATTCAAACCATTCGAGTCGCACCATCGACATAGGATTGCAAGATAAATTTGAGAGGATGGAGAAATCAATGCAACATTTGACTCTGCGAAATAATGACCTATGCTCTAATGAGGGACACACTAAAGACATCTTCCCATATGATGATAGGAGAAGTTATCACAATAATTATAATGTTCATCAAAGCGACATGAGAATACCTGAGAAAGACCGACTACATTCCTAGAAGAAAGAAAGCCATGGAATTTCCAGACGGTGCAGACGACTTACTTCTACGACATATGTGAAAGATTTGAGCCACATTCGACTACAAGATGTCCATATAATGCTGACAATGTCAAGCCAAAGTGGTGTGGAATCTATCGAATGACACAACATACAACCGCTAAATGTATAAAGAATTTGAAGACCAAAGCAAACCACCAAACAATTTATCAGATGTAGACAATTGATCAAAGAGGTCGGAACAATCGCAACAACGACTACTGCAACAATGGAAACAATCAATGAGGAGGATACAATGGTCGAGGACGCAACTATAATAATTGGGGATACTGACCACTAGCTCGAAGTCAACCATGTTGCTATGTATATTTCAGTGAAGATCATTTAAGTCCCGATTGTCCCTGGAAGGACAAGACAAACTCAAAATCTTGTACAAAGTGTGGAGTGGGGGAGTACAATCTTGAAGAATGCCCCATAATGTTAGATGCTCTCAATAAAAGAAAAATTGTTAACATTTTGTCTTGTGTTTCCAAGAATGAAGCTTGAAGTACTAAAAATTTGCATATAATCACTAGAAAAGGCACAAAAACTGGAGGGGATAACCCTCACGTCACACGACTACAAAATAAGCAAGACAATTACCCTAATCCGCTGAAGCAAAAATAAATATTTGAAAATGCTTCGAAAATATTTTCACAAATTGCATCCGAAGACAGTAAGGAAGAAAATAAGAATAAAACACTTGACGACTTACTGCATCTTTTAATGAAAGAAGAAGCTGTGGCACAATTGATTGACTTAATGCATCTCATAAAACATAATGCTCAAAATCAAAAGAACATAAAATGATGTTCAATTTGATTCATAAAGAAAAAAATGATATGGACCCCCTTGTTGATCTAGAAGTCGATGGATTTCACATTACACAAGTCGTCCTCGACTTTGGATCGCAAGCAAATATATTGACCAGATCAACATGGGAAAGTATTGGTCGACCACGAGTTGAAGAATCAAGAATCTATCTCAAATTAGCCGACCAAGGTCTGATTGAACCTATTGGAGTGTGGCGGAATGTAAAAACATCAATCATGGGTATTAACACACATATTGACTTTGAAATTATTGACCCGCAAGAAGGGCTAATTCTTTTCCATCACTAGTCGGACGACCTTGGGACGAAAAATGAAAGCATCTATCTCACTGGAAAAAGAGAGGATTAAACTCAAAGGAGATGGAAACAAGGTAATTGTAGCTATCAATCCATCCCAAGGAAAGCCCTGGGTTGAACCTGATGATCGTGATGAAGATAGACGACTATATCAGATAGTCCACAAAAATGAAGATTTTGTCGAACCCAATAATCGTGGAGAACTACAATTGGGGTGCCCTTTGTTTGTCGGATAAAATTCCGACTTAGAGCTGTATGATTGGTAAATTGAAAATTATGAAGCACAAGCTCGTGACTGTTGGTCTGTTGAAGTTATTCTTAGAAAAAGAGCGCAACAATGCTTCATTATATTTGTCATCCCGAAAATCTTTGAGAATAAAATAAGAGAATATCCGACTATCATTCCTACAAAGAAGGAATCGATGAATACCCCACCCCTTCAATACAAAGAATGAGAATCTTCGATTGCTCACATCGAGTAAGTATCTAAAAATGTCAGTGATCAAGGACGACTGTAGACTCTAGTTGAGACATTTACTGGACAAGCAACAAGATGGTGGGATACACATCAATCTTGTCTTCAAATTTGGACTACTGCTTCTACAAATTTTATTGAACAATTCAGAGGAAAGAAGCTGATAAGACAAGTTATAATACCTAAATTTATGCAAGGTCAAGATCCAGCCCACCATATCAGTATATGCGAAAGTGAGTGGAAACGACTTGGGTATTGTGATGAAAGTTTATATCCCCATCGTTTTCCGAATACACTTGAAGATCTACCAAGCAAGTGGCACAAGATGGAAGAAGCCAGAGGAGAGACATTCAATTGGCCAGAACTCAAAGATAATTTCATCAAAGATTTTTCTTTCATCCTAGAAGAAGAAAATATAAACGAAGCAATCGAGCAAATCCAAAATTTTTGCAACCCACGAACAAGAAACTACATCGACGTCGACATAACGACTTCAACCGACTTGCAATAACCTCACAACAAGACCAATATGCTGATTGACACGACTAGAGCTTGAAAACGATAAAACACTGGGCAAGAGTTTCCAATGGAAAAGACATTATCCCAATGTTCAAAAGGCTATAAAAACTTTGATGAAAATCACCACAGAAGAAAAAGTAGAACGAGAAAGATTAATGAGAGCGAAAGATTAATGAACAAAGAGAACCTGAATGGATGGATGCGAAAATCAAAATAAAAGAAGTCGACATCTCAAATGACGACCGTCTGAAAATGGCAAAGATTGGAGATTATTGGTCCGACCATCAA
This sequence comes from Larix kaempferi, assembly GCA_027924585.1. NCBI lineage: Eukaryota > Viridiplantae > Streptophyta > Pinopsida > Pinales > Pinaceae > Larix > Larix kaempferi. The sequence continues at coordinate 7,922,352 of BSBM01000289.1, read as the reverse complement.
GTTGTCGACATTACTAACTTATTGAAAGAATATCAAGATGTATTTGCACGAGATTACAAAGACTTAAAAGGACTAGTCCAAGAAATGGGCGAAATGAAGATCAACATAAAGCCAGATGCCAAGCCTGTCAAGAAACGACCTTATAAGATGGCACACAAATATAAGGACATAGTAAAAAAGGAAATTGAACATATGCTTGTTGCAGGAATCATCTATCCAGTCGATCAGTCTGAATGGGCTATCCCTATGGTCATCCATCCAAAGAAACACGATCCAAAAAAATTAAGAATTTGTGTCAACTTTGAAGGACTAAATAAAGTGACGTTGACTGACCCATTCCCTACACCTTTCGCTGATGAATTATCAACGAAGTTGCAGGACATGAATGTTACTCTTTCACTGATGGATTCTTAGGCTACAACCAAGTACCTATTGCAAAGGAAGACCAACACAAAACAACATTTGTTTGCGAGTTTGGATCATTTTCCTACAAAGTTATGCCGTTTGGACTAAAGAATGCATCAACAATATTCTCCAGAATAGTTGTCAAAGCATTCCAAGAATACATATATAAAACTATGGCCGTCTACTTCAACGACTGGACAATATATTCCCTCCTAAGGGACCATATATTATATCTTCGACTAATGTTAGAACGATGCCGAAAAACCCAACTATCATTGAATATTAAAAAGTGCATCTTTGCAACTCCAATTGGCATATTACTTGGACATATTATGTGTAAAGAAGGGATCAAAGTCGATTATGCCAATATCAAAGTTAAACTCGACCTGAAACTACTAGTAAATCCAAAGCAAGGAAGAATACTTCTCGGTCACACAGGCTATTATCGGAAATATATAAGGTACTATTATGACATGACATATCCATTGGAGATATTGCTAAAAGAAAATCAAGATTTCAGATGGTCTCAAGAATGCACATAATCATTTGAGCTCCTTAAAAGGAAACTCGTCGAAGCTCCAATTCTAAGATTCCTAAATTGGTCAATCCAATTTCATGTCCATATCGACGTTTTAGGCATTGTAGTTGATGCAATTCTTACCCAGTCGGGAGACGATGGAATGGATTATCCAAATGCATAGGCTAGTCGAAAGTTAAATAAGACAGAAATAAATTACTCTACTACATAACGAGAAGCCTTAGGCATGGTCTTCGCACTTCGAAAGTATCGTCATTACCTCTTGGCCAATCCATTTAGATTTTACAGAGATCATCAAGTGCTCAAATACTTAGTCAATAAACCTTTGCATCACGGTGGTTATGCAGATGGCTACTCTTGTTCCAATAATTTGAATTTGAAATAGTTTTCCGACCTAGAAAGAATAATGTCGGGCCCGACCATCTGTCACGAGTCAAAACGGGAGAAGAGCTCGACGGAATTGACGAAAAATCACCCGATGCCCACTTATTTTGAGTCGAAGCCATATCGACAAAACTACAGGATATAACCGAGTTTCTTGGGCAAGGCGAAGCACCCGATGGAATGCTAGAAAAGAAAAGAAAGATACTTGCAATAAAGGCTGCACCATATACTTTAATGAATGGATTTTTGTACAAGCTCGGACTTGACGATGTATTGCGACGATGTGTGTTAGAACATGGATGCCAAAATATCATTGATGAAGCTCATAGTGGCCCTGCTGGAGGACACTATCACGCCGACAGGATTGCGAGAAAAATCCCACAGTTTGGTCTATGGTAGCCGACATTGCATAAAGACTGCAGAAATCAGGTAAATAAATTTGACAAGTGTCAAAGATTAGGCCGACCACTACCAAAGAACGAAATGCCATTAATTCCTGTTAATCCCACTTTAACATTTGAAATCTGGGCCATTTCCAGTACCCGGCCGACGAACGAGAGCTAGATACATTATCATAGCAGTGGAATATGTTACTAAATGGGTAGAAGCTGAAGCTGTCGAAGCATGTTCTAGTGAAGTAGCTGCAAAATTCATATATGAGAATATTGTCACAAGGTTTGGGTTCCCCCTTACCCTTATCGACGATAGAGGAACACATTTCCTCAACAAGATGATATCAATTTTACTCAAGGAATTTATGATCGACCACCAGAAGAGTTATTCATATCATCCGCAGTCGAATGGAGTGATTGAAGCATTTAACAAAACCTTAACTAAAGGTCTAACAAAGCTCTGTAATACTGGGAAAGATTACTGGAACGGCATGATACCAGCAATTTTATGGGCATACAGGACAACTTATAAACAATCGACAGGACATACACCTTTCAAACTTGTCTATGGACAAGAAGCAGTCGTTCCTCTACATTTTAAACAGCAAGTGCCTATTATTGTAGATATACTTCACTTGGATATTGTTAAAGCTACATAAGATAGACACTTCGACCTATCCAAGCTAGAAGAACAATGCCAGATAGCGATCCAACACCAGGAAGTACAAAAACAACAACAAAAAGCATGGCACTATCGTAATATTAAAAACAAAAATATATCAATCAGTGACTTAGCACTACTTTATGACAGTCGCATAAAAGGAAAACCTAAGAAATTGCATACAACAAGGCTCGACCCATATGTTGTCGAAGAAATAAATCACAATGGATCGGTTCGACTAAGAACACTACAAGGATTTTTTTTTGCCAAAGTTGTCAATGGTGCAAGATTAAAACACTATAAAGCTTAGCATGGGCACGACGCCGACTGAATGGTTGTATCACCATTTGGTTGACCGTCGTGCCCCAGGTCTGTAAAATTAGTTAACTTTTCTAAGCACGCTTAATTATTATTTTTTGTTTGCTCGATTTACCATCACTCGGGGCCGGTAGCAATGAACCATTGGTTAAGAACCGTAACCCAGGGGCATCTAAGCCGTCAAAGTCACCCAGGGATCGCACCTAGCTTGGGCCACACCAACCCTTATGATGGTTGGATTTTTGGGTATCTCCTCCCAACTAGTTCACCCCTAAGGGGAATTGAACCCGGGTCGCCCTGCTAACAAGACCCACACGTTAACTAAATGAGCTAGCGATAATTGACTTTAATGTTAGGAGGACATGGGGGTGGGATTTGATCCACTTATGTGTCCATGAGTCATGAGATAATTTAATACAATCTCTCTGGGTGGAACCACATGTTCAACATTTACCTCAAGGTGCCCCCATAGCTCTAGGTTCGGTCCTCATTGGAATTGAACCTTGCCCATTGGTGAAAAACTCCTCGCTCTTCACCAATGGATTCAACCCCTTTGGGCCTAAGCACGCATAATTATATTAGTTAAGAAGATCATTTTCAAAAACTAATTTGCACCGAAAGAAAAAATTGTATAAAAGAGCTCTAAATCATGGATGGTTAGCAGAAAGTAAGTCCCTCACAATGATGGTAGATTGGACCAAGGAACATGAAGACAAGTCACAGCTAGAGAATGAACCACAAACATACTCCCACAACTGACCGACGAATGGAAGGTGCCCAGTATCGACTGCCAGAACATTTAAGAATGAGTCGACCAATCATATTAAGCATTGGGTTGACCGACCCCATCGGAGATCACACAAAGACTGTCGACGAAATCATGATTTGAAATATTCTTCACACAAGTCACATAAGATATCACTCATCACTAGTGCGACAATAGTCATCTACACCTGAGGTCTCATCATTTAACTCACCGCCATGTCATCATACGTTTCACCTCCAAGGTATCGCTCTGATTGACACGCGTACGATTATTCAAGCAAATCTACATCATCTGCACAGAAGATCCGTGGAAACCCTCGCACCATACTTTGACATTTGTTGCCTTCTCATCAGTCCCATTCCCATCATTTCAAAACTTTGCTGCCCATTCACAACTTCCGCTATTAAAGGCCACCCATACTCTGTATAGCACCACAGTGAAATCTAGGGACACCATGGCATTCTCCTTCTCCACCCCTGTATCTTTCCCCTTATTACTCTATAAAAAATGTTCGAGTATTACGAATTCCATCTGCTACACTTTATTGATCGTTTCCCATCACTTCTTGTGATATGAGCATTTCAACACCCCACCAGTGGAATCTAGCCTCCACTCCATGATATATGAGCATTTCAAGAAATCTCGATGTACCAAGACCAGGAGTTTCCATTCTATTCCTTGCCACCAATCACGTTCCCGAGCCCCCGGTTCACATTGCCGACGGTTTTGCAAGCTTGAGCGAGCGTGGAAAGTATAGCGGACCAAGTAACTGTTTTCTTGGATGTTTTTCTTCTCTGAAACAACAGTTGGATGTCTTGTTGGTCATCTACAGGATCGACAAGCTGTCAGGTGTTGTTTAGTACCAGAATTTGTGCATAGATGTTGTTTCGTACTAGATTATGCCTTCAACTAGCTTTCATACATGGGAAGACTTCAAACGACGGCCTGTTTCCTCAGTTCCAACCATTGTAGAAGCCTGTACCAGTCCAGATCAACCAATTAAATTCACTAGTTCCAACAACGACTATAAATTTTGACCCAGTTATTCAATTATTTTCCTTATTTCTTCAGAACGAAGAATCCTTTTGTTGGTGGGGGAGATGTTGGAGGAGCCTAGTCGACTGGTTGACTAGGTCCTCTGCATGGTCGACCTAAAACCGTTGGTTGGTCGGTTAAGCCGACCAACCAGGAAGTTGTAACTGAATAACTGTTTCTAATCAATATAAATAGGCTGTAGAGCCGACAACATAGATATATCTCTGCACTGATATTGTACTCTATTTTGGTCCCGTTAATACAAAAGCTTGTTGCCGCTGTCCCACTTAGTCTCTTATGTATGATTATGTAATGTGTTTATGTATGTGACTCTTCCTTCATGTTAATATATTGCACTACTGTTAATTGATGCAATCCCCTAGACTACAACAAGAACCAAAGATTCGAAAGTGAGTCACATTAGGTTTGTGCCCAGTCCAAGCTTCGAATGGAGTTGTGCCTTTCAAATCCTTGTGAGGAACTCGGTTTTGGATGTATGTAACACAGTTGATGGCCTCTATGCACAACTTAAGAGAGAGTTGCTTGACTCAAGCATACACGTGGCGATCTCCTTCATAGATCTATTCTTGTGCTCTGCCACGCCATTTTCCTGTGGTGTGTAGGGAACAATGCGTTGGATCTAGATGCCTGCATTAGCACAAAGATTATCCAAATCCTTTTTCACATACTCCCCTCCATTTTCAGTTCGAAGCACTTTGATCTTATTTCTAGAAATATTTTCAACATAAGCCTTAAAAACCTTGAAAATCTCATACACTTATGATTTGAACTCTAGGAAATATGCCCAACGATATCTTGAACAATACTCAAGGAAAGATTAGGAAGGGGTCCAGTGATGTCACTGTGGATCAATTCGAGAGGTAAGGAGGCTCTCCATGCCTTGCCTTTCTCAAACTTGTGCTCCAGATGTTTGTGAAGCATGCAACCTAGACATATGCCACTTGAGAATTTGATGTTTGGAAGACCATCAACCATACACTGCTTGTGCAATTCTTGCAGATATCTATAGTTGAGGTGACCAAACCTCTCATGCCATAGCCTACTGACTTCATTTGTATGTGTTATGAGTGCATTTGATGTTGAATAGGGAAGAAAGTGGGAGAACTCATAGATCTTTGAATCATGATTTCATTTGGTATATCAAGAGAAGATTTGCAGCTAATGAGGGAACATACAGAACATTCATGAAGCATCCATAGTCAAGATTGATTCTTCCTTTATGGAATTTCAGAATCATCACCCATGAGAATAGAAGGACCACTAGTGGGATCGAATGTTAGGAGGAGTCCTTGGATACAGACATGTACCTGGATGCACCAGAGTCAATGATGAAGGAATGGAACTTTGAAATTCCAGCCAACAATGCATGACATCTCTCTTTGTCATCAAATCTTGATCCAACTTCTTTTCTTCTTGCACCTTTAGGAAAAGCAAGCTTGTTTTTCTCTAGAAGTTGCGCCATGAGATCAATGGTCTTCTTCATGCATGACCTTTCAGGGTGGAAACCCCTGTTTCAACATACACATTTGGTCTTCTCTTTCGTCTTCTGCTTGTCCTTCTTTGAATTTGAAGGTTCTTCTGATGGCTTTGTCTTCTCCTTTTGCTTATGTTCTAATTGCTCCTTATCCTTGGCCCACTTCTTACCTTTGGCATTCTTGGCTTCTCCAGTAACAAGCGCATGGTCCTTGGATGGTTTGATGGCTCCCATCTAAACCAATTTGTCCTTCTCTCTTGTGAGAGACTCAATGAATGCACTCAGGGTAGGCATCTTCCAATTTGGAGCTGCCAATGTTGTGGTATGGAAGGTTGATATGAATACCGAGTACTTAGAACCCAATTTTGATAAGATGGACATAATGAGTTGATCATCCTTCTTCTCTATGCCACACTGCTTGAGCTGGAGGACCAATGACTTGAACTTGGTGAAGTAATCCTGTATGGTGTTGAAGCTACTAGGACTAAATGAAATTAACTCATTCTCCAATTGGTGACCCCTCATATCATCTTGTTTTCCTAACAAGAATTCAAGCTTGGTCCATACTTCATTTGGAGAAGATAGACTAGCAAGATGAAACAGTAGGTCTCTGGAGATGCTGAGACACATCAATCCGTAGGCTTCATCAAGTCTATTGAAGTCTTGTTGGCAGGAAATAACCCTCTCAATTTTTTCGCTTTGCTGAATAAAATTGATCAACTCTCTTCTATAATTCATTACAAAATTATTTAAGAGTGCATTCAGAATCTATGATTCTGAAGGTACTCTCAATTAGGAGAAAATTGATGATTAGGATTAAGGTTTTGAAGGTCAGGTCAAATTAAGTTGATTAATTTTTCTTGCAGCTGTTAAATCTTAGATTAGGTATGATCAAATTTTTGTTTTCTATATTATTATCGATCATATATAATATTTTGATGACAAGCTGCTTATTAATATTCTTGGTTTGACTAGGTTTAATCAACTTATTTTATTTATAGATCTTTCCTTTTTATGAAAATAATTTTAATTTCATTTTGCTTTGATACTAGGCATGGTTTGTGATGGCATTTTTATGAGTGAATATGAGTTATTAGGGTTAATCAAATTATTTTATCATATTTTTAAACCCTTATAAGCATATCATTCATTTGATTCATCTTGTCCTTTGTAGATAAATAATATGAACATATTTACATATTGAAACATATTCACCTTTTCCAAGACATGAACAAAGTTTATGATCATTGATTCGACTTTTATTTTTAGCCATTTTGTAAACTCAAAGTTTGATGATTATTTTTATTATGATAGATATGGTATTTTTAATTTAACATTGTTCACTTTGAAGGATCATCATATCATTCTTATCCATCGAATTGAATTAATTGCAAATTATGAGTTTACAATCATGATCTTATGGTTTGAATCGTGGTAAATCATAACACCTTCACCGATTTTTGTAAGACTTCAAAGCAGGGTCATTTATTATGATGTGGTTCACATGTTATTGAATATTTTGGGTACCACGTTATAGCTTTGTTATGATTATTCGTAACTCAGAGATCAACTATGAAATCTTCATCACTACAATTGATCTCCACGTATAACCTCTCTCATGCCAAATCTGAGGCTGAATTTATTGATGATTGATTACGAATTGATTCTTTTTGACACTTGTTCTATGCACATATTGTAAAATTATTTCCTATCTGCTATCCATATTACATTTTGGCATGATTCGACTATAAGGAAATAGTTTAGAGTCTTATCAAACATTGGTAAATACATGCGTTGGTTGATGGTGAAGTTCTCACGCGCAGAAACAAGTCTAGGGTTACTCTTTAGCTTTCCCAAGAGTCACATGAGGGTTTTTATTATGTTTGCACATTCATGTATCCCTATTCCCTATGTTTTCACCACGCCGTATCATTCTCTATTGGAAGAAGGGACAGTAATTGAGCAAATGGCTCCTTTGAGTCGATTTGAGCTCTCCAGGCCTGAATTGTTAGAATCTGACCCGGAAACTTCTGCATTGTTCGAGAAAATTGGTTGGAAACCATTCTTCTTTGAATTTAGTGGTCACAATGCGGAGTTGGCTCGACAGTTCGCTTTTTCATTTAATGGAAACATCATTCAGGTGGGGGATTTACAGTTTACGGTTGATGAAGAATTTATCTCTAGGGCTACGAAACTTCCACATTCTAGAGAACACTGGTTCAAAGGGTCAAAGGTAGATAGGAGGAAGTTTAAACATTTTCTTTTGCCTTTGTCTAAGAAACATGCTCATCTCCAGTTTGGGTTTCTTGTCAAATACTTGAAGGATCAGTGGCAAACTCCTTTTCAGATCATATCCAGGTATATTTATTGTGATGGCCGCTATTCGCATATTCAGTTGTATCATCTTAGAATTTTGATGGCGTTGAAAGGTTAGAGAATGAATTTGCCTTATTTCTTGCTTCATAGTTTGTATAAAATGGCCAGGACAGTTCAGAAAACCATTGGTAACCCAGACCATAGTCTTTTCCATTATGGCTTAATTAAAATTCTCATTCAATATCAGTTATCTACTGTGAGTCGAACCTGGGATGAATTCCTAGAACAAAATGAGTTTGGGTTAAATCAATTTTGGCCCACTACTTTACCTAAGACTCGAGCCAAGAGGAGAAAGTCTGTTCAAGATGATTTCCTTGTAGCAAAACGAGAAGAACTTGATGAGTTATGTTTAGCAGCCGAAATGGAAGAAGTAGACTTACCTAAACTTTCAAAACAGTCAAAAGAAAATAGCACAACAGAAGATAAGGATGAAATCCCTTCTCAGGTTGAGTCTGATCATCTAGCTTTGCTTGTGGAAATGCTGAACTAACCATAGATAAGTCTAAGGAAGAAAACCGAAGGTTTACTAGGAGTATGACAAGTTTTTCTGTGTTAAAAGACAAAGAATGAAACAGTGAACATGTTCTTGTTGACGTTGACAGTGACCTTGAATACATTCCATTAAATCATGATGAAAACGAATAGGAAAATGATAAGGGTAATTCCCCTTTGTCTCCTGAGACAATTTTTGTTGAAGAAACAGCTTGTCTAAAACGATTCGAGCAAGATTTTCAATGTAGGCCATCATTGAATCGTGAGTATTTACAGGATGATGCTCATGAGGCTATGCACCATTATATCCCTTTGGAACATAGAAGTGAACAGTTAGAAAATGAACAGAAAGAAGCAAAGGAAGCTTGCAATCGCTTGAAATCTGAGTTACATCAAAAGAAGAATGAGCTGTTAATGTGGGTAGATAAGTGGCAACAAATGAAAGCAAAGAAAAACAATTTTAAATCAATGAACAAGTTGCTTATCACATCTAATGATGAACTTAAGAAGTGTGATAAGTATCATGAAGAGAGGATTTTGAAACTTAAAGCCAGATTATCCGAGGCCAGAAGGACTCATGCAAACCGATCCTTATAAACCAATTTTGGTAATTTTGTATATACAGGTAACATTGGTTTACTAACTCTTCTGTTTCTTGTTTTCATTACTATTTATAAGAGTTTTGATAGACACCCCTGTAGAATTGAAGATTCTACAGGAGTATCATTATTAAATTGTTTTATATTTATTCACTCGCGATTATTATGCTTATGGTTCTTCTTTTGGATGTCACAGGTGTCCTGTTCTATCATATTCTGGTATGAGTCATCAAGTTTTCCAAATGGTGTACATATCTTATGAATTCAATGGGGTGAATGGAGATATTTTTGCTAGCCGATAATTTTGTTGTTGCTTAATACGATTTTTATGGAGCAGCTGGATACCTATGGGAGTCATGTCATCATTCGATTTATCTAGGCAGAAGTTAATATATGCCAGTCATTTAATTGACAATTACAGTTATCATCTCAAAGGATAATCATGCTTGCCAGGTGCCTCTCTTTGAAGAATTCTTGTGCAGCAGAACGATGAGAAGGACATTTTTGCTTTTATTGTGTGCCAACTGTTAGCAATCAAATGTATATTTTTAGAATAAGTCGTTGCATAGAACACTTAGATGAGTTATTGGCTTTTGGCTATAAAAACTATGAAGACTTATTGTATAGGGGGGATGGAGTACATGAGAAAAGACTTATTGAAATTATAATACTTTCTGGTTTTGATTACTCTGCTCGAGTTTTTCTTCGTAGATGATTGTCACTGGGACTTCTCAAACTAGTATCAATTTTTGTAACAGTTTCTGAAACTTTATATATATATATATTTTGATATATTATTTTCTCATTTCAAAACTTTATGCAATTGTACTTGGTTATGATTGTGTTTGTAATCTGAATCTACTCTAATCACATGATATTGATGTTTGATATAACTATTACTGAATCTTTTTATTTCAATATTTTATTGATAATTATGATTTAGTGATAATAAATTTCATATTTGTTTCTTGATAGCATATGTATGTTTACGATGTTTTCATGAATAAATATAACTCTTTATTCAAACATTTGATGTTGGACATTAGTTATCAATTAACAGAAACATTACAGGATATATTAAAATAGTTTTCTATTTTAATTTTTTGTTTTTGTGCATTTTAAACAAAGTGATTCCTATGATAATTATTTTGGTATTTTTATCTGAATGTTTATCATTTTTCTCTTTGTTATTTTACATATTTGATTGATAATTAATCTAGTTATAAAAGTCGCTCTCAGCTAAGATAGGGTCAATAGTTTAATTTTAATTCTAGTTGTAGTTTAACTTAGTTTACTTTCAGTTTTAGCAGCTATTAGATAGTTCTTTAGATTAAGATTAGTGGTTTTTCATTTGGAATAGGCTTACAATTAAAAATTCAAACAAAACCCAAAACAAGAGACTTTCCTTAAGAAAGCAATATTAGATTAACTTAGACTTAGAAATTGATTTTAAGATTTAGCTTTAACAATAGTTTAACTTAGGAAAAATTTTTCTGAGTTTTTATATTCTCCTTAAGAGAATAAATTAAGTTGGTAGCTGGACCACAACCTGCAAGGTTATGCTATTCCAAACACACCGGGGGCTATTCTAAGTAACCTGTGTGGGCTTAATCTCCTTAGTTGGCCTAGGTCAGAAAACCAGGCCAACAAGTACTTTGCTTTCTCCACAAATGAATTTGGTTCATTTTCAGTCTTCATTGTGACCTTGTAGAGGCCTTCACATTGAAATAGGATCTCCATCTTAGCCTTCCATTCGAAATAGTTGAATGGAGTGAATAATAATGTCGAAGATTGAGCCATTGCTTCCACTGTTGCGCTCTTGGTGACAGTAAACCTGCAAAAAATATCTGTGGATATGTCTTACTTCGCTAGTATGCACATTCAGGAGTGCATCAGGCATTCCACTTTGGATACACCAAAATGACTGGAGGCAATTTCCCTAGGAATCATGTGAACCATCCACTGCTTATGGTGCAAAACTGGAAGTAGCTACAACTACAAAACACTCCGGAAACACTCTGGAAGACTACTTTTCTCATCAAAGATTTGATACCATGTGAAATTTTGCACATTAGATCTTAGAAACAAAAATAATCCTCACTTAGTTTCACATAGATGCACAAAAAAATTGAGCAAAAAAATGAGAGAATTCACCAGAGAGAAGGAGGTCCAGTGGAATAATTTTTATTAATATGTTATCCCACAATATGTAGACAATCAAAATATATTGCAAAGAAGGAAATTCATGAGCCTTAGGAGGCATTCAAAATCCATGCATGTGGCAGGCTTATTTTGGAAGATTCACATCACTAGACATGAGTACTAGTTGCAACTCCAATCAAATGGCTAGTTAACTTATGGTAGGTGTACCTAGACGGTGCATGAGTTAGTTAATTGGTGGTATGTAGGCCAAGAAGGCGCATGAGGGAGTTACAGGCTGAAAATACTAGAGAGAATCTCAAGAGGGCACATGAGTGAGTTTAGTTGACTATCAGTGGTCTTCGGTGATGAAATCAAGAAGAGTGCTTTGGATCCCTAAATTTTAGGAGGTTCCTAAAATTTAGGAGATTGACTCAACATTTCCCAAAAATCATGGAAGAGGGCGCATCTGTGGATAATGAGGCCAAAGATGACAAATCAATAGTCCAATGATAATCACAATGATGAGGACTATGCACTAGGAAGTCAACAACATGATCTGTGCACTAGGGAAAACAAATAATGTTCTATGCCTAATGTCTAGATGGGTAATATATCCCAACAACTTGAACTTCAACCATAAATGGGGCTTCTAGGTATCTAAGGATAAGAATGATGCCTCAAACCAATACACATGACCTCCTAAGGGAATCCTTGGCCTTCAAGTTAGAATATGGGCATCATTTGGATTTTTGATCACTGGGTATGGTTCTCAAGGCCTTAGGTATGGTGAAGGGATGAAACCTAGGGCTTATGTCCTAAATGATGGTTCTAAGCATCCAAGGACATTAATGACACCTTGAATCACTATACAATATCTACTAAGAGTATCCTTGGCCTTTGAGTGGGGACATTCGTACCACTTGGATGTTTTGAGCACTAAGTAGGTGTCTTGAGGCCCTAAACATGGTTGAGAGAGGAAACCCAAGCCTTATGCCTTAATGAGGCTTTTGGGCATCCAAGGATAGTATTGACACCTCAAAGCATCATAAAGGACTTCACAAGGGTATCCTTGCCTTGCAAATGGGGACATTAGCTCCATTTGGATGTTTTGAGCAATATATATTAGTGTTGAGGCCCTAGACATGGTCAAGGGAGGAAAGTTGGGCATTAGGCCCTAAACACTGCTTCTATGCATCAAGAGACAATAATGATGCTTCACACCATCACAAAGGATCTCTTGATGGGATTTTTGGCCTCCAAGTGGGATTATGGGCACCATTTGGTTGTTTTGATCTCTAGAGACTTGTTTTTCAAATTTCCATTTGCATCTAACGTGTCATGAAAGACTACCATTGGCTTGCACTCACCCATAAATCAAAACACAAAGAAAAACTAAGGTTTAGATGAGGTAACCATTTTAGCTTTTAGGCCTAACTAACAAGTAATCATAGTTAATAATGCAATGCAGAGTAGTGTTGTTAGAGATTAACCAAAGAATGTGCTTTTAAAGTGCACAATTACATTAAGAAACACAATGATGACATATGCACATAAAAATGAAACTTAGTTCGTAGTCAAAGTGTAGAAGACAATTCTTAAGAAAAGGTACATTTAAAAGAGAAACTTAACCATATTAAATGTGAAATTTGCATAGAGATAAAATGTTGAGCATGTAAACCTAAATTATGCTTTTTAATTGCTAATAAAATGTGCATGTTTCTAAATGCTAGGAATACATACACATTATAAACGCACTGATTTTTCCATGTACTTTAGAACATGTGCACGTTTCTTGCATCTAAAAACGTGCACACAATCTTCTCTCCTATCCTTCATACCAGCTAAGATGCCCAACGTAGGCCTTTCCAAACCAAGAAGTTTTAAATGCATTTGTGTTCTATTTTTTCATAACATGAGCCTATTTGCTAAATCTCTAGCCCGTAGGCGAGAATGTGATCATTGGTACCTTGCCAGGTCCAATCAACAATTAGTTCACGAAGAGTCCAATCAACTATCACCTCATGAAGAGCAAACATGTTACAAGTGGTATTTGAATCCAGATGGAGAGGATAACAACTTCTCTCTACACTAGAGCTAGACCCAATTGACAATCATCTTGTTACATATAGGCTTTTACCAAATTCAATCTTGTCAAAGTATAGATAATGAATTCACAACAACAAAAATAGTTAACAAACATACTCACAAATAGAAGCATGCTCTTCCCCTCAGCATATCATTAAGCATTGTTTGTCAATGTGTCATGGTTTTCATGACTATGTACCCATTTTATAAAACACGGATTTTCTAAGCTCTAAGTTAATAGAGCATCAAGCAGCTCTACATTCAGGAAAGATGAACTTTGCTCATTTCTTCTCATCTCCACGCTTTATGCAATTTTACATTTTTAACATCTTGTAAACAAAATCTTACTTGCAAAGAGTCATATTACAAGTGTCATATTGCTTGTTTACTTGGCTTTACCTAATTATTAATGTTTAGCTTATTCTATATTTTGCATTGACAATGCTTATGATATATTGCATTATGCAATTTTAACTGCAGAGGAGTTGCCTACCGTTTGTCTTTAAATCTCTTAGAAATCTACACATTAGATTCACGAGTACCATGATAATAAAATTCACCAAATACCAACCTCAAATTGTTTGCACAAAACACTACAGTTGTCATTTATGAATTATCTTATGTATGGTTATCATTTATTAAAATTCCCGTTTAATTAATGTTTCTCTACTTCTAATACCAATTCAGTGTTTTCATTATAGTTAAGGATACTCGAATCTATATCAACACAAAACAAAATATACCTGCCGTAATGTTACTTTATTTTGACGACGTTTATTGCATCTGAAATGGATAGAATTTTCTTTGAATAAATCTATCTTTGCATAACTGTATTTAAATAAAGTCGAAATAATTAATGAACATATACCAAGCCAAAATAAACTAGTGGTGGGAAGCATAGTTATGTTATATTTTGCATTTAGATTATAATACTTCTCAGTAGACTATTAAGTTAGAGTGGATGAATTGGGTTGGGCTCGGTTCTGTCATTAGATTTGACTGGGCCTTCACCACCAATGCCTCTCATGCTTTCACACAAGATATTTGCGTTAATGGAAATCCTCTCAATATCACTATTTTGTTATCTGAATGCCGAAGGTTTGTTGATTTTTTAGTAGTGCCTTTGAAACTTCCAAATTTTGGTTCGCTTTAGGACTGCATGATGGGGAAAGAAGAATGATGGAAATTTTGTGTGCAAGCTAAAAAGAGGCTTTGCATGCCTCGTGTCCATCAAAATAGTAGTTACAATTCAATACAAGGTAAAATATATTTAATTAAGCACACTAAATCATGAAACATTTACTCTCTGATTTTCTTAGTTCTCTCCTAACGTTTCTCCTGTCGAAATTATACTTCTTGTGCTTAGATTTTTTTTCTTTCACTTCTCTGGAGGCATTGATTGGAGAACCAACTCAGTTTTCCGTTCAAGTTCAAAAACCATAATTGGTGCACACCCCCATGTGGCAATTGTGGCCTAAGAATATGCACCAATGATGCCATATTTCTGGTGTGTTCTCAACTTTACCCTTGTATTAATTGCATTTTTTCTTTTCAATTCAAGATCGTAATCTGAACTTTGAAGTTATATATTGGTGAGAAAAACAAAGAAAAATCAACAAAGAATGAAATATATACTTCAAACACATTTGTCTTCAATAAATAAAAATGCCCTTTTACCAAACCCAACCAAAAAGAATAAATACAAATAAAACTGTTAATATTACAACAATATGCTCACACTTTTGAACATTTTTCGTCATTTTGTGCTTCTTGCAGAGACCACATATTTGCATATATACCTCTCCTTGCCAGCAACGTTTGGTGTGTTCCTTCCTCTACAATCCGTCCATCATCCAAAACCTGAACATTGCAACCACATATGTAGTAAGCTACTTGCAAACAAGTTTCGCACACTCATGAAAAGTCAAATTTGAAAAAAATAACGTGGAGCTATATTTATTATGCTACATGAATTTACGTCTTCATCCATAACGCCAAGACATTACTTCTGCAGTGGGATTTCACACTACTGTAATGAAGTAGCCATTTCACTCACACCCTTGTGAAGCCGTCATAACTTGGGTTGAGGAGATGTTCTAACCCCCTGCCTCCCTTATCAACAATATATTTCAATAAAATGGTAGTAGAGTGGCCGCCATCCTAATAACGTAGCCAAGAGTTTAGGACATGTTTAGCAGTTAATATATCATTGTCCTAGCATTCAAATTGACCCTATTCAAAAAGGAGATGGTCTACTTATATATCCTTCTATTATTTCCTCCCAAAAATACCGGTAAGCCATTGCTTTGATATCATCTGAAGCAGTATGTTTAAACCCTGTCATATCCAACCCTAGATTGGCTACATAGCTTGAACTGCTTCAACAAGTCACAAGAATATTCAACCTAACTATTCTCTGACACTTTCCATGAAATTCCATTATCCTCTCTTGGTCCTCATTTTATTTTTCTATTGCTCATCCTTTCTGGATGTTAGAATGAAATTTGGTCATGACTAAATATTATCAACATAAACATTTGGTTATATTAATGGAATCAACTTCAAATCTGTAAGCTAAGGGTCATATAAAATCCATGTAATCTTTGTTGAGATTCATAAAAGAGGAGGGGATCAAATCGAACCTATTACTGCACAAACTAACACCCCTAAAGTGCAAGGTCTTCACAAGGGTATAGCTGAGGGCAACTATTAGAAGTGTTTTCACTGTCACTTTGACAATAGCTTCTCTTCACTTTAGTGCATAGGAGAAAATATGGGACCTAGCACTAGGGGGGATTACCTAAGGAAACTAAGTTTCACCCATTGGTTTATGAAGTTAATTAATTATGAAACTAAGTTGAATGGATTTTATATCTGGATTAAGATTACGATTAAATTGAATTAGGGATTCAATGTTTAGTCTTTGGTTACCAATTTCCACCCAAACCTTCCAGATCTATTATCAAAAGATACTACTGTAATAAATGCAGAAATAAAACAGCAATAAGATTTAATTAACAGTAGAATATTCCAGCCATGAAAGTAGTACACCAGTGCATGCAAATAGGCTAGAAGAGGCAAGCAACCAGTAGGATCAGACTAGATGATTTTAGGATCATTTCATTATTTGCTAAACCATCAACATGAAGTATTTAACAATGTTATTAGGTTGACAGTAAAGCTAGATTCCAGATCTATAAAGATTAGCCAATTAAACAAGTGAACAATGTGTTTTTAATCCTTAAAGCTATTTGCAAATCAACCCAAAAATGCAAACCAGATCTGAACCTAATTAGATGGCTGTCCTAACAGTGATTTAATGATGAATTTCAGCCTAATAAACACTGTGAAATAACCCATAAATTTATCCTAGCAATAAAGATAAAAATAGACGCAACTAGGGCTAAATTTAAGAAGCAATTCTATGAAATAATTCACCTTATTTTTCTGTGTGAAACCAACAAGCAAAACAGTCCCAAAAATGGCTCTAAAACCAGATTTAAACATGCAAGAGGAGTCCTAGAGGGTACAGCCTAACTAGAGGATTAAATACAGTCCTAAGGGGGAATTTAAAAGCAGATTTTTTTGAGATTTTGCGGGATAATAATAATGCCTGAGATGAATTAACCCTAGAATGCAAAACAAAAGAAAAAGAGAGTGAATATTTTGAGTTTAGGTGGATAGAAACAAATGGTCTAGTGCCAAATATTTGAAGTTGGGCTATGGGGTCAATCAAGGCCAGTACTGGGAGGCAAGCTAGCATCAAGAGTAGTTAGGGTTTGAGTGCCAAACCCTATCAAATTCAAGAAGGCTAGAATTCACCGAAGGATCTACAAGGAAATCACCTAAGTGGTTTCTTCAATTCTATTTTGGGCATAACATTCTTCAATAATGAAATCCTAGGGCATACAATCAAGAGTAGAGAGCATTCCGCCTATTCACTCACAACCAAACAACTCCACCTTACTAAGTAAAAAGCTTACATGCAAATGATCTCAAAGAAGAAGCACTTGTTGATCCAAGAGTAAATCCAAGCATTAGCAAAGCATCCACATCATAGCACTAGTCTCAACCGTCCATGAACTTTTACCACAAAATATAAGGAAGTGCCAAAGAGGGAGAGTTCTCCATAAGTTTAGAACTAGTTTTACAATGGATGAGGCTCTCTTTATATAGGAAGAGAGAATAACAACCTCCTCAATAAAAAATAATAAAATCCCTCTCTTGACATGGTCAAAATACCAAAACCCTAAGTCAAGAGGACAAAACCCTAACCAAATTTCCAGGAGAAAGGGAGTGCACCACTACAAATGAGTAAAATAATACATGAGAGGTACAAAATAACTCCTAGAAGAGGAGTGCTACACAAGGTCCAATCAAATCAATGAAAGAGGGGTCCAAACCCTAGGCTTTGACCCTCAAACACCTCCAAGAATGCAACGACCTCAAGCTCTAGCATGTGCAAGTGTGCCAAATAATCACCAATGGTGCATCCATCAACCACAAAGCTCAAAAGATGGGAACACTTAGGTGGAAAAGGCCACACGCGTGAGATGAAGCTCATCCAAGGTGGGACGCCATCTCCAAATAGTCCAAATATACCAACGTCTCAGCAAAAGAAGGCAGCGCTCTAGTCTGAAATCATGCCAAGTATCCTCCCTAAGCCCAAGGGTGCTAGGACACTAGAATGCTCTAGCCCAAATGCATCAAATCACCTCCAATAAGTGGCATGTGTGAATGGAAGAAGGGGATGACCCCTAAATAAGTGCCATGTGGATCATAGAAGTGCCTCCAAACATGTAGAATAGGAGGGTGCTCTCCAAAGGTGGCCATATCATCATCAAATCAAGTGTTACAGTTAGACTATGCTCATGTGTCTAGCGAGGAGCCCCAATGATGTACACCTAGGAAAATCAACAAATACATAAGCAATCACATGAAAAGGATAGCAAGTGCACTTTTCTAAAAATTCAAGTTCCCTTAATTAATATTCCATTAACTTTAGATACACTATTGTGTGACTATTATTAGAGCCTTATTACATGCTAGACCCCTAAGACAAAATGTATGTCCTAAGTCTCTAAGTGAGGCAAGGGTAAATCAATGAATGAAGTGCTAGGAAGAAAGTGATCGCGAATTGACTATCATAGAAACATGTATATGAGTTAGGTCTATCCCTTAGCTTTTACGAGCTAGGGGTTTAAGATTTTTCTTCCACATGTGTGCCTTAGAAGGGAGCACTTTCATGAGTCACCCATCCTTGCGCCATTTTTTTGTGATCCTTTTTATTATTATTATTATTATAAGCCCTTTCAGTGGCTCAGTCCCTTCATTTAGATTTAGCTTTGATAAACTGGGACAAGGGAACCCAACTTTTTGCAAGGGGGAATATCTCTCATATTTAGCATTTATAGCCTTGGCTGCATCAACCCTTGAGTTCTTTGACTCTTTTTATTTAATTTAGGCATTCATACATGGGAATAGTATAGAGACCTTTTAGAACATAACATATAATAAGTCAATTGTGAAAAGGGGAATGATAAAAATGAGTGAAATGGCTAGTGAAATGACATGGCATAAAATATGGCTAGGAAAAAGTGCAGGATAACATGAGATGAATGTTACACCTACTCAAATTCCTAGGGTTACACTTGACTCATGAGGCTTTACACTTATGTAAGTCAATTAAGACCACACCATGACACGTCCAAGCTATGCGACAAGAATTAAAAGTACATGAACTACTATAGAGTAACACCATTGAGCCATCATGGAAATAAGCCATATACAAGAGGGAAATCTCCAAGTGTCAAGTGTCCTGGCATATGTCATAACATTGGTATCAACTACAACAAGGGCCGAAGCATCTTTGGAAAAATAATGGTGATCTGGAAAGTTGGAAGTGTCTTTGGTAAATATCCATGGATGAACCATAGATCTTGTCTGTGGAACTACTGGATGTGATGGAAGATCACACAGGCCGTGTTATACCAAATTGCATATTTGCCCTCATTTTTGTTGTACAGATCATGGCTAAGATTCAGTTTTGCAAAGCAGAGATGGTCATGATTGCTAAGATGCCATATTATGGTTGCCATATGTTGCCTTGTGATGATACCATGCCATTATGTTTCAGTGCCAGTTGCATGCTTTGGGGATATTTTTGTTGGATTTTGTGCAACTTCGGAAGTTATTCTTATTATATTCTATTGTAATTATTTGTACCTCCTACAAGAGTTGATCTTGATGTAATTAATCATGTAAACCCTTGAAAGAATCAATGTAAACCTTGGGGAGAAAATTAAGTAAAGAAAATTCTTATTAAATGTATTTTTATATTCCCCCAGGACAAGTCAGCCTTGTCAGATTAGACAAGTCGGATCAGTGGGTAAAGTGCCCCAAAATAGTAGGCAGTTTGCCCCAAACAGTGGGCAGAACTGCCCCAGTCAGGTCGGCCCAGTTTGGGAAAATTCAGGTCGGCCTAGAAAGGGAAAAAGTCAATTTTGCATGTGTATAAATAGAGAGGTCGTATGCCTCATTTGTTCATTCACTCACACACAACAAGTTCACATCACTTGGAGAGGAGCTTGCACTTGCAGCTAGGAGAAGCTTATTTTGGGGATTTTTGGTTAGAGAGACTTTCTACTTTCTCTCTCTCATCTCTGTACTCTGTTATCAGAATTATTCATCTCTATACAAAGGTTGTTGGGTTTTCTCCCCATTGGGTTTCCCAGGATAAATTCTCGTGTTCTTTGTTTTTGTGCTTTGTCTTTTCTTCTAGTGATCCTATTGATTTTATGGAATTGAATTAGTATGCTATAATTGTATGAAACACTAACAATTTTATCATGGATATATGGTCTATAGTGATGATTGTACTAGATGTTACTCATGTTGCTTACATTTGTTGATTATGATAAGCATGGTTAGTAGGAATGTTATGTAGTTTAGTACCTAGAAGTTTTTTTTGTTTTATGAACATACCATTGACTTACAATTCTTGATTACTACAGGGACCATAAATCTCCTTTGGTTACATCTATGACCTCTCCATCTCAGTTACCATGCGTGCCCCTCAAACCATGGGTGCCACTCATGCCTTCATGTGTTACCACTATCCTGTATTCTGTATGGGTTACAGTATCCTCTTGTGCTCTCACTCTACTAGTGTCACCTGAACCAGGATCCCACACATCTGTCCTATACCCCTCCCGGAAGATATGGAATGTGTCCATGTCACTATCAACTGGTCCCTGGAGTATGTCTCCCGTCAACATATCTGCAACTACAACTGGAACCATTAATAGCCCTGTTATCACATCCATAGTAGCTGGGCTACCATGAATGCAAAGCAGATCCTTGTATATTTTTGAGCCAGGCCTTTACACAGTTTTGATGAGATCAGCCTATGATGAGCAATACTTTTAGTGATCACTCACACATCAGAACAACCCCAGATCATACATGATGAACCTTATACCAAGACTGAGCCTCATGACCTCAGATTTGATGACCGAGGTGACCACCTTTGTTCCATACACAGCAGTGTAATGCCCAGAGCTTTCACAACAGCAGTGTTTCTAGTGACTATTGATGATCCAGATGGCATATACAGGTATATGGCCCAGCAGGTATATGGATGTGCATTGGTTATGATTGTTTTTCTCTTTTGCTCATCTTAGTAGCTTGACTTGGTATCTAGTGGTCATGATCTGGAGGTATATATATAAGCATGGTTGTTTTGATGATTATCTAAATGGTCTAATTACTTAGAATATGAAGTTCTTGTTTATACTCATTGGTTTTACCCTCTTAGTAGTATGGACGTGATCATTCCCACCATTTATGGCCTGCTAGCTTTGGCATCACCTTTCACATCCCCCATCCATCCGTTCTCTCCCATTCTTGGTTTTTACCTTGACTTACAGCTCAGTCTGTGATATGGAGGACCTCCCCACTTTTACCTCTGTGTTGGATAGAATCCCTGTTGATTTGTGTCTCGGCTCTAAGTTGGCAACAGAACTTACTGAAGCCTTGATCCTTTTGGTCTAGGAGAACCCATTGGTGTTGGTTCCTGAGCTTAGGTGAGTTGGATTTGATGCCTTGACCTCTCTGGTCGGTTGCCCCCGATGTTTGGTCTTGATTGTGGATGATCCCCCTAGTTGCCTGAGTTGTGTTGGATAGACTTGAAGCAAACTACACTACCATCATTACATGCATATGTGAACTATTACTATATCTTTTGTGCAAGCCCATGGAAATAAATTAAAATTGTGTTTCTCAGCACAATGAAAGAGGGCTATGGAAATTGAAATGTGAAAGCACCTTGGATGAAAGCTACGATTAGTTGTGCTTCTAAGCACATGCAAAATCTAAAGGGTCCTAAGGCCTAAAAAGTAGTGGTTAAATGTATTCTAAATCCAAAGACTGTTGGCCATGATTAAATGTAATGATTAATACCTCACGGAGCCTATGGGTTGGGGTGTGAGATTGAGTAAGGGGCAACTAATTCTAAGTGTCCCCTAGAACCTCAAGTTACGGTTAGTTGTGCACCTAGTTACGGCGGTTCTAGTAAAGATCCTCACGGAGTTGGTTTCAACTTGGATGTGAGCCTGTAGTCACTTGCTAAGGTTGAATAAGCACCTCTAAAAACAACTCATTCCATTTGTGAGAGACTGCCATTTTCTGTGTGTATATTATCCAACATATGCTTAAGTGTGTATTCCTTTTCCCTTATCCAAAGTATCACAGTGTTGAGTCAGTAAAGTCATCCCCTAATCCTAGCCTTGCATTTTTCACCCTCACCCATTTCTAGCAAAATGATCACAACCATGAAATGAGTATATTCTTGAGGTTCTGTTTTGAGTAATGGATTATTTTAATTTTGGACTTATATTGGATATAATTATTGCTTAACCGCCAGTAAAATGATACTTTATACTTTAAATCTTGCTATTAGAATGATTAAAAGAGCATACATTATCCATTTGCACTTGTAGCATCAGGCATTTTTAGCTTGGGCCATATTTGGATTAGTCTTGACCTGGTCAAACCCAGTTTGACCAAGTCAACCATAGGATCTGAGATGAGTTGGACCAGTGATATTCAAGGTTGGTGATTTATGGTCCTTTGATGCCCATTTGATGGTTCCATGCAGCAGATACAGGTTTCACATGATGGTTTGATGGATTTTTATAGTCATTATTATTTACAGACCATTATTTTTATTTGTCTGGGCATGGTTGAGACTACAGATGATTATCTAGGTAGCCACAGGGTGTATGAGTACCCATCTCTAGTACATTTGGACTTTTTGAGTCCATAGGCACACTCAAATATCATCTACAAGCACTTCCAGATGAGATTTCACTCAGATCGTCACTTTATTGCAGATTTGCCATTATAAAATGGCCTGGCAGCACAGTTGGATTTTTATTTGGTTCTCCTAGGGCACTACAGAGGGAGTATGGGGTACAGCCACTTTTTATTACTATATTACCATACCCCCAGACACTTTGGTACAGATAGATTTGTGCCCGAGGGACCAGGAAGAGAGCTACAGGTATTTTATTGATTTACAGATGATTTTTTGAGGATTAAAAATGGAATAAAATGGTCATTGAGGAAATCGACTTGGGCAATTGAGGCAAGGAATTGGCATGAGGTTTGTTCAGAGGTCATTTATGATGCATCCCACACCTTCTGGCACAACTTATAGCATTCAGTGGGGTCCATACACATTCCGAGCCATTATTTTGATGATTTATGATGCTTTTGAGGGGGCCATGATTCGGTCATTTTGGTCACTTTGTGATGTATAGAGTCATATTATTTATCATTGTGCCATGGGGTGATGTTAGCGAAGGATATAAACACCTCCTAGCCCCTCCATGTGCTTCCTACACTTGTCCTAGTCTTTTGTCATGTGGTGCGACCCCCCTTAGGGTCACTTAGTGAGTGCGCACCCCCTCTTTAGTGAGTTAATCCGTGTATTGTATTTCCGGCTCATCCTAGCCATCGATTATTATTGTTTTATTTTTTGATCTCCACCACTCATTCAAAAAGTGGTTAGGGTTTTGGTCTCTCTCATTCCTATTTAAGGAAGAGACCCCCCTCATTGTAAAGGCACTTTTGGGCTCTTGGATTTCCGACATAATAAAGAATATTTTTGCAAAACTCTTGAATGCTTTGATGAATGTTCTTGCAAGTGATTGTAAAATATTTTCTCTGTGACATCATTGTGGATCTAGCTCTCTCCATGACATTTTCTGCAGGGGCCGTGTGGTAGAGAAGGAGGACGTTTTTGAAGGGGGCGCTATTGTGGGGAGACTCCATCTCTCCTCCTCAGGACGTTTTGGCTTCAAGGAGTATTTATATTGTATCTTGGCTCTCGAAAGAGAAGACCAACCTGGGCACGTGAATTAATCCAAGATGCAGGAAAGTATGGTGCTCCAGAAGGGTCTAGTAGAGAGATCAAGAGACCAAGGCCATATCCAGCTATGTAGCCTTGATGTGTAATCTTATTGAAGAAGAACCAACTTGTTTTGAAGAAGCAGTAAAGAAGAAGGAATGGCTGGATGCCATGAATGAAGAATATCAGTCCATCATCAAGAATGATGTTTGGGATGTGGTACCAAGATCGAAGGACAAATCGGTTGTTTCATCAAAATGGATCTTCAAAACAAAACATTCAAAAGATGGAAGCATTGAAAAGTACAAGGCAAGATTTGTAGCCCAAGGATTCTCGCAAAAGGAAGGAATTGACTATGAGGAGACTTT
The DNA here is from genome assembly GCA_027924585.1 of Larix kaempferi. Taxonomy (NCBI): domain Eukaryota; kingdom Viridiplantae; phylum Streptophyta; class Pinopsida; order Pinales; family Pinaceae; genus Larix; species Larix kaempferi. The sequence goes on along the minus strand of BSBM01000289.1, from coordinate 7,897,885 downwards.
TTCCCGGGTAGCCAGATATACTTCGATTAGAACCATTCTTTCCTTGGCAGCGAAGATGAAATGGAAGCTACATCAAATGGATGTGAAGACCGCTTTCCTGAATGGAAACATAGAAGAGGAAGTATATATCGAGCAACCAAAAGGTTTTGAAGTAGAAGATAATAAGTCACATGTATGCAAGTTGAAGAAAGCACTGTATGGGTTGAAACAAGCTCCCAAAGCATGGTATAGAAGAATTGACAGCTTCCTGATGAGCTTGGGCTTTACCAAGAGTAAAGCGGACTCTAATCTTTATTACAAGATTATGAATGATGAACCCATGATACTATTACTGTATGTGGATGACTTATTTCTGACTGGAGAAGACAAGCCTATTGTTGAATGTAAGAAGACGCTTGCAGCAGAATTCGAGATGAAAGACCTTGGGAAGATGCACTATTTTCTAGGTCTTGAGGTATGGCAGTTTCCAGACGAGATTTTCCTGAGTCAAGGAAAATACATAGTAGAGATCTTAAAGAGATTTGGGATGCTGGATTGCAAGGTCATGACCACTCAAATGGTGACAAATTTGAAGCTTCTGAGTGATGCTTCTTCAGAGAAAGTCGATGTCAGCATGTATAGACAGATTATTGGGTCATTGATGTATTTGATCAATACTCGTCCAGATATATGTTTTGCGGTAAACACATTGAGTCAGTATATGGTGGAACCCAGGAATGTTCACCTGATTACAGCAAAACATGTGATGCGATATCTGAAGGATACATTGGATTATGGACTCAGATATGTCTCAGATAGTGAGTTTAGACTGTATGGGTACACAGACTCAGATTGGGCTGGAAGTGCTGAAGACAAAAAGAGCACTTCAGGATGTTGCTTTAGTTTGGGATCAGGTGTGGTCTCATAGCTTAGTAGAAAGCACCCCTGTGTTGCACTCAGTACAACGAAAGCTGAATATGTTGCAACTTGTTCAGCTTGTGGTGAAGCAGTGTGGCTTCGCAAGATGTTGACAGGATTGTTTGATGTAGAGATTGATGCTACGGAGATACTCTGTGACAACCAGAGTTGCATCAAGTTGTCAGAAAATATTGTGTTTCATGATAGATCGAAGCACATCGAGATTAAGTTCCACTATATCTGGGATATGGTGCAGAGGGGAGCTGTGAAGCTCGAGTATGTTTCTACAGAGGAACAAGTTGCTGATGTGCTGACTAAGCCTCTAGCTCGTGTGAAGTTTGAGTACTTTCGAGACAAGCTTGGTGTGGTCTAGAGGGACCTCTCTAGGAAGAGAGATTGATGATGCCTATTCGAAAGGATAGATGCCTGTCTAGGAGGGATGAAAGATCAGTACCTGCTGACTGATAGAGTTCCTATCCGAAAGGATAGATCCCTGTCCGTAGGGATGGATGCCTCTCCAAGGGTGAGGGAAGATCAGTACCTGCTGACTGATAGAGTTCCTATCCGAAAGGATAGATGCCTGTCCGTAGGGATGGATGCCTCTCCAAGGGTGAGGGAAGATCAGTACTGGCTGACAGATGGTTCCAGCTCTCACGAGCTGATCCCTGTCCATAGGGATGGATGCCTCTCCGAGGGTGAGGGAAGATCAGTACTGGCTGACTGACGGTTCCAACTCTCACGAGCTGATGCCTGTCTAGAGGGATGGATGCCTCTCCAAGAGTGAGGGAAGATCAGTACTGGCTGACTGATGATTCCAGCTCTCACGAGCCGATGCCTCTCCAGGGGTGAGGGAAGATCAATACTGCCTGACTGATAGTATCAATACTTAGTTACTGATTGTTGTTGCAGGTGTTCCAGTTGATGGTGCTGCTGATGAGGATGTTCCAATAGATGGTGTTCCAGCTGATGATGATGTTGTTCCAGCTGATGGTGCTACTGATGAGGATGTTCCAGCAGATGGTGTTCCAGCTGACGAGGTTGCTGACAGCAGAAGATGTTCCAACTGATGATGTTGCTGATGAGGATGTTCCAGCAGATGGTGTTCCAATTGACGAAGATGTTCCAGTAGATGATGTTCCAACAAAAGGATGATTGCTGAGGATGTGGCTGATGATGATGATCATATTTCAGCAGATGATGATGTTGCTACTTCGTAGATGATGCCCCAAGACAGATGATGATCCAAAGCTTTCCTACGACATATAGAAGTTCACAAGTCATTTGTGCAGATGTTGTTACCTGCAGAATACCTTCCTAGTTAAGAGGGAGTGTTAAAATAATGTAACTGCGGAAGATATTCTATTTTCATTATTGTATTCCTCCTACGGGAGTTGATGGTCATATAATTAATAATGTAAAGGTCATTGAAAGAATCAATGTAAACCCTAGGACATGTGTTGGCTCAGAAAAGTCCCTAAAAAATTATTATATTATGTAATTGAACAGTCAAGTAGAGAAGTCGGCCCTGTTGGGGAATTAGTCATCTCAACGAAAGAATATAAATAGAAGTGCTCTCTCTCATTTGTATTCACTCATTCACTTAAGCAAGTTCGCATAGGTGAAGAAGAGAGGTGCGCACAAGTGGAGGAGTAGTTGTTTTGTCTTGAGGTTATCTTGTACTTTGTGATTTCTATATTGAGGAATGCTTTGCTGGGTTTTCTACCCAAGAGGGTTTCCCAGGATAAATTTGTGTCTCTTGTCTTTTATGTTGTTCTTGTTTATCTTTCAGTAATTGTTTATATGCTATATGCTGCTCAAGTAAAAACTAACAACTTTTACTTAGTTGTTTTAGATTTTTTTTTCATGTTTTAGTTTAGCTTGTATTGCAAAATCTCTTGAATCTCGCCATAAGGCGGATCAAGAGTGCTCTCTGTCAGAGAGTCTATGGCTCCTCGTTTCATCACCTAAAATAAAATTGGAACGAATCATTTACCGCACTGCGTATGCTGTACCCATCAGCAGATCGTCTGAGCTGTGGGATACCAAAAGCAGTTGTAGCACTACTTAATTTTTTCACATTTAAACCAACTTCAACTTTAATAAAATAAACTCCCGTATAAACCAACGAAAATCCGGCGTTGAAATGCTGTAGTCTAAAGTGGGCAAATTATGCCTGGGGATGCGGGAACCACTGGGAAGAGACTTCAGGGCAAAAGTTAGACTACATCCTTGGTGGTGTGGTGTTGAACAGCTCAAGAGACTCCGTTCCATCCCACATGCCCTTGTACGGAGCCACCTAGACTGCATTCTGGACATATCACCTGTACCGAAAGGTATATCTTGGAGATCCCATTTTCCCACAATAATCCACCTCACATTCAAAATTTATAATAAAATTTATCAAGATACATTTGCAAAACATCTCCAAGCACTCCAAAGACAGTGACTCCATTAGCAATGGTCTCTTTGTTTAAAGCAAGCAATTGTCTCTTTTATTTCACACTTTATCTTATCTTACAATTGCACTATTTTGAGTAAATGCTGTGGATGCTTCTTTAATTTTATAAGTTATCATCATATACTGTGGATGTGTCTTATATCTTGCAAATCTATACTTGATTAAAATCTTATTGTAAATTGTTTAAAAAAAAAACTCCTAAACAAACACCCATCCCAATCCACAAAAACACTCAAAAAACACTTAAAGAGCCTTAGTAACTCTTTGTAAGGTCTACCCCCCTTGGCTTCGTTAGGAGTTAAGCCTAAACAAAGGAGTCGGGATCAGGCAACAACACCTGACTCTTTGCTTGCCCCCAAGGCCACACATTGCAAAAACAACTTCGAAAGATTTCCACTGTTGTGTGCACATCGGTGGGCTACAAGACCTAAAAATACTTAAAATCTACAGGACCATTGGCAAAACATTGCAAATATTATTTCATTTTTAGTTCTCTACTTTCGAAGCATTTGAATTCGGTTCAATCTTGTTACAAGCACCTTTCATTCATTAATTGTTCATTTACTACAAGTATTTCTCATGTGTTAAATGTGATATTTTGATCATTGTGATAAATCAATGGTTTAATGCAATTTGATTGTCTTTGGTGATCTTACTTGTATTGTATCCGTGACTCCATAATCCAAGTAAAGTTGGCACTGGTTTGGTAGTTGATTTGTTATTTCTCTCTTGCAATTGTACATGGTTTATTTTCTAAGAAAGTTTGCTTGTCATCAAAATTATTGCATCTTTGCATGAATGCTTGTCATTAAACATTAATAATTTGCAACTCCTAAAGAAACTATTTAGTAAAACTTAGTAAGTAGGGACAACTCCCCTGGACCTTCTAAACGAAAAAGTTAGGAATCGAGGTGACATTGGGTTCTGTTACCAGCTAAGTTGTACTTAGTTGGACTTTCAACTAAGCGAGCAATGTTGAACATGTTTCATGTTCTTTACCAACATTCAGAAGTCCATCAGGCCTTTTTCAGGGCCCTTTTTAAATTTTTTCTTCACATTTCCATGACCTGCGGGGTTTGTAATAAAGTGTGTTAGCATGGTATTTTTATGTAAAGGACTTGGCTTCCTAGGACTTGTTGATCAAGTCAGGTATTCCAAGGAGTTTTTTCACTTATTAATTATGTTTTGCGTTTTAGCAAGACATAATTTTTGGGTTTTTCTCCTGCTCCTCCAAAGCTGGAATGCCTGGCATGCTGGTTAGGCCTTAGGAGGTTGTTAAAGTACATGGGTCAATGTATATGAACATGCTATACACTATAATTGAGTTGTATGGACCAGTGTTGCACATATCGCTGATATATTGGATATATCGGATTTATCGGTGATATTTTCAAGGCCCCGATACATCGGATTGAATATATCGCGATAAATCCGATATATTCAATATATCGCGATACATTCAAAATATCGCGACACTTTATGAAAATATCGCGAGTTGAAGGAACATATTGGCCTGCTGAAAAAAAATTCTTTTTTTTTTGCCAAACCGGCGTTTTAAGTCCGCGAGTTCCGATTTTTTGACTCATTTTGTGTTTGTGAAATTGTGGGAGAGCAAGAGAGGAGTGGGAAAACGTTTTGCATCCATCCAAGAAGGAGAAAGCCAAGGATTTTGTGGCCATTAGCGGAGAGATCGTGGAGTGGGGATTCAAACTTCAAACCATCAAGATTTCCAGGTATGTATAAAACGTTTTGGCTTCCTCCATTTAATTTTTTAGACTTAGGCTAGGGTTTGCATTTGCAATGAGCTTCTTCTACTTGCTTTTGAATGGAAGATTCAACCATTCCATTCCACATTCTTCAAACCCCATTTTATTATTGCAAGTTTGCATATTATCATATGTTTTTTAATTTTTTTTGTTTTTTTTTGTGCCATAGGGTTAAGATTTTCTCCTCAACAAAATGCCAAAGGCATTGGATCCACTGTGGGTGTATGGTGAACCAGTAGAGCTTCCCAACAAACAAATATTGACATGCAATCTTTGTGGCAAAAGAATTTATGGAGGAATTAGCCGCTTGAAATACCACCTTGCCAAACTCACCGGATTTGATGTGGATGTTTGTGACAAAACTACCCCGGAAATTATGCGCATTGCAAACCAATCCATCATTGATATTGCCAACAAGAGGGATGCGAAGGAGGCTCGCAAAAATGAACTTATAAGTGCTACCGCTGGAACAAGTGCCTCAATGGGAGTAGGACAACAATCCCACGCCTCATCCACATGGCCCACAACTTCTCGAATGCCCTCATCAACCTCCGATTTCTTTGTGGGGAGGGCAACACCGGGGGGGAAACCTTCTGTTCGGTCAATGATTAAAACAAGGGAGAAAGATGAGGCTGACAAGGTTGTGACAAAATGTTTTCTTTGGAGTGATATACCATTTAACATTGCCAAGAACCCCTTCTACCATGCCATGTTTGAAGCTGTTGCTATTGTTGGCCCGGGGTATCAGGGCCCTTCCTATAATGATTTGAGAGGGCATCTTCTTCAAGGGGAAAAGGTGGATTGCACGCAAAGATTGGCTAGGCTCAGGGAATCATGGGAGACCACCGGATGCACGGTGATGTCAGATGGGTGGACTGATACAAAGGGCAGGTCAATTCTAAATTTCTTGGTTAGTTGTCCCAGGGGGACAATGTTTATCAAAAGTGTTGATGCAAGTGCATATTAAAAAGATGCACAATTATTATGTGAGTTGATGGATGGCTTTATTCGAGAGATAGGCCCGTAGTATGTTGTCCAAGTCGTCACGGACAATGCTGCTAATTATGTTGCTGCTGGGAGGTTGCTCATGGAGAGGTATCCAAGCTTGTACTGGAGTCCTTGTGCAACCCATTGCATTGATTTGATGCTAGAGGACATGGGCAAAATTCCTTGGATTAAGGCAACCATTGATTCAGCTCGGAGTGTGACCAAATACATATATAATCACACATATGTTCTTTCACTCATGAGACAGTTCACGAGGAACAGGGAGTTGATTTGTCTCACGATCACACGTTTCGCCACCAGCTTCATTTCACTTCAGTCGCTCCTCAAGAGCATGTTGGAGTTACAGAGGATGTTTCTTTCTGATGAGTGGGTTGCTTGTGTCTATAGCACCAAACAAGATGGGCAAGCCATAGCCCAACTTGCGCGACATGACCAGAGATTCTGGAGTGCAGTAGGTGAGGTATGTACCGTTAGTGAACCTTTGGTAAAGGTTCTTCGATTGGTTGATGGTGACAAGCCCACAATGAGCTACTTGTATGAGGCCATGGATAGGGCCAAGGAAGCTATCTATCGGTACTATGATGACAAGGGTGAGGAAGGACTCACCAAGAGAGCTCAGATTTGGGGTGTGATTGATGAACGATGGAATAACACTCTCCATCGTCCCATTCATGCAGCGGGGCTCTTCGTCAACCCTGCTTTCGCTTATGCTTGTGGATTTAATTTTGATGGTGAGGTCATGGATGGTGTTTTCCAGTGTGTTCAGAGGATGGTGCACACTCTAGCTGAACGCTCAGAGATTTCTAGACAGATAGAGATGTATAGGATGGTAGCGGGGGTTTTGGGTTATGAGATGGCTATCTTAGATAGGGCTGCAAAGATGCCAGGTAAGTTTCAATTTCAAATTTTGTTTTTTCTTTATATATATTTGACATTTATTACTTGATAGAAAATTAGAAATATATTTTATTATTTTGTTGTCTTCCATTGAATCCTTTCATTTTATTCATTGTAGATGTATGGTGGAAACACTATGGTGGAAAGCTCCCAGAGTTGCAGAAACTTTCCGTTCGGGTGCTTAGCCAAACTTGCAGTTCATTAGGGTGAGCGCAATTGGAGTGTCTTTGAAAAGATACACTCCAAGAAGCGCAACAGGTTAGAAATGTTAAAAAATGTAACAATGAAGATTTAAATTTCTTATATTTTTTAATTTGTAATTTTCATTTACTACAATTTACCGTTGGTCCATTACTAACTATGGCCCTCAATGTTCATACAGGTTAGGTACCCAACGCCTTAATGACATGGTTTATGTCTACTACAATCTAAGGCTATGGGTGAAGCAACTTGACAAAGAACCTGACATAGAGGCCATAAATTTGGATGCCATTGACACCACTACTCAGTGGAGAGTGGAGTTGGAGGAGCCTGAGATGGAGGAGGCACCCGAGTGGTTGGAGCCGAAGGAGGGGGAGGATCATGCAAATGATTTGGGGGATGAGACCACAGTGGAGGGGGAGGGTGGGGAGCAGCAGGAAGATGATCCTGTGTCTACAGATTTTCAGGAGGAGACTGATCTTCCAGTGCAGCCAATGCCACCACCACCACCACCACAGAGACCTGTAGTTGGGGTTGGGGTTGGGAGGAGACAACCCACTTTATCTTCTGCCTCAACTGGAGTAGTTGGAGGTCCTGGATCTTCCACTCCATCCTCATCCCGAGCACCTCCACGACCACCTACTGCTTCCAGAGAACGAGTGGTGCCCTTTACCCGTAAAAGGGGTAGAGGGAATCGATGATTGGGATTCCTATGATCTATCATTTTGATTTTATTATGTACTATTTAGTATCTAGATGCCTCATGATGATTCATCTCATGAGAACATATACTATTTTGAGCTTTTGATGTGATTTTGTATCATCCTATCAGGAACATGTTTCAGAATTTTCAGTTTAGTGAAGATATGTGACCACTTGACATCTTATGCATCTTATTTATTACTTGTATCATCATATTTATGTAACAATGTGTCTATTTGATGTTGTTGTTGCTTTATATGTTTTAAAAGTTGAAAAAAAATGAGTATTTTTGTATTTTTTGTGGCTTGCCGACATTTTCCGATATATTCCGCCGATACCGCCGAGAAGTTATATTCCAGACCCTCGTCGATACTTTCCCCGAGACGATATATGCAACACTAGTATGGACATGTGCTAGGTCCCCCTAGGTTTTTTTTATGTTTTGGAAAAATAAAATTTTCCCGTAAAATTAAGCCATTTTTTAATGGTTTAATTAAAAAAATAAAAAATGTTGTAAAAGTGTGGTCTAGGGGCCAATTCTGCGATGGGGGTGCTCATTATCAAGCTCAGAGCACCCACTTTACCCCAAAACCCACTTCCCTAAATAGTCTTGTACTTTATTTTTCATATTTTTCACTTTTCCCCCAAAAAGCAAAAAAAGTGAGAAAAAGTGCCAAAAAATTAAAAAATGAGAAAAAATCCAATTCCTAAATTGATGGGATTTGGAAGAGATCAAGGTAAGAATTGATGGAGAGTATTTAGGGAGTAATTCTAGCAAGTTTTGGGGTAGCTACTTTGAAGGAATCAACTTCCCATTATGAGGGGCGCATTTCCCTATGAGGGGGGCGCATTCCTCTTAAGTGGGGGGCGCACATTTCAAGGAGTGGGCAGCTGAAATTTAGGCTGATTTTTGGCAGCCCAAATAGTGGAGGCAGCCCCCTCCATCAAGCCTTGATTTGTGGCTTGATTCCCTCAACAAGTGCGCCCTCCCTCTCCTTCACAAATGCGCCCTCCTCTCTTAGATTTTCTATTTAAGCATGCCCTTTCTCCTCTCTTTAGGATGAGAAGGTGGAACCTCTGCTCAAGCATTGTATATCATTGTAAGGAATTTTGTTTATGAATAAAAGGCTTAGGAGGAAAATCAGTGCGTGGATCTATGGTGTGTGGATGATCACGTTTTAATTTATGCATAAGGTAATCTGTCTTTACATTTTTATTTGCATTTTATTGTTGATCAAAGGATGGCTTTTGAAGGAGATTTATATCTTAGTAAGGTGAAGTAGTGTGATTTTATCCATTATTTCTCTATCAGGTTGTTATAGAGAAGTTAGATTTACAAAGTCATTTTTGTGTAAATGTTTGTATCTAAATCTCTATATTAGTCTATACTAGTTGCTCTTGATCTTTCTTGTGTGAGTTCTTTTTTGTGATTGCAGGTTGCCAATTTGAAGAGTTTGTGGAGCTTGTTTGCGTCCATTTTCTTTCAGGATAAATCTATCGAGGACCCCATTGCCCAAATTCGAAGGCGTTTTCATCTTCTTTCTTCTCATCACCAAACTTCAAATTTTTCTCGGTTACCTCGGTTTGTGTATCTCAGATCTACTCCTTTTGCAATATTATAAATAGATCTGATTTATCTTCACTAGATCTTAGTTATTTTCAAAGTGAAAGATCTCGAATCTAGATCTAGTATAAGCATATTTTTTGTTACAAGTTGATTTCTGCATATTTCAAGGCTTGAACAAGTAGTATGTTTAAATTGGTTTAAAAGTTTATTTGGCTGATATAAGAGTTTTTAATTTGCTGCTCTTTGAGTATGCAAAGATCCTAAGGAGACAAGCCTTGAAGCTTGTCCCACTTAGTTTATTTTTTGCATTTTTACTTAGATTTTCTTTTAGAAATTTTTTGGATAATTTTTTTGTAAGTCTCAAGACACTTTTAAAGTGTTTTTGGGAGTTAGTTACTAACATTTGCTTGCTGTTTTGCAGCATTTCATGAACAGGTAGGAGGAAAATCTGGCCGTTTTTCGATAGATTGAGCCATCCAGAGCACCCAAGAGCCATTCCCCTTCAACCGGATACTTGTTCTATGAAATTTGTAAGCCTTTGAGTCAATTTTCAAGGACCAGGGCACTTCTCTTTGCATTGTAAAACAAAAAATTAAACGAGAGGAAGTGGGCTACCCAGCGCTCACACCGCATCCCCCTAGGGGGGAACTGTGTCGACTCAAATTTTGTGGTTTGCGAATTTTTAGCTGAGATTTCATTTTCCACACTTGATAAAATTTAACTAGGACTAAAATTTACCTTGTTGGTCCGTTCCAACGGCGGGCCACAAGTTCACTCAGGACCTAGTTTTTCACATTTTTTTAACAATTTTCAGTTTTAATTAACCCCCTTGCTTTCCCAAAGTATGGATTTGAGGATAAGGGCTTGCCCGAGTACTATCCAAAAAAGAGACTCTTGGAGTTTTAATAAACAAGAAAACATTGTTCAAAAACTCTTAAAATTAACAAGGCTTTGTCCCTGTATGTTCTAGATCGCTGCAGCCTCGACTGAGACCCATGGGATGAGGACATGGGTGAGTGGAAGACTTGGTCTCACCTATTGCATGAGTACAAAGTCCTATGCTTTGATTGACATGCCATTTAGGAAATTCATAATTGTATCCTGGATGATGAATTATATAAATTGAATACTCACCCTCTTGGGTTTACAATCTTTGCAGATTGTACCAGGGTCTTCATCCAACTTATACTTTCCAAGACAACTTTAATAGAAGAGGGTATCTTATAGATGAGGAAGCTAAATGAGTTGATTGCTTTTGGATGGTGTGGTCCTTTAGACTCTCTTATAGGCACTCTTAGAAACTGCTCTCCAAGGAGTGAATGTCTTCGAAGGGGTTTATTGATGCTTCATGTCCACTCTGCAGGGGTGGTGTTGGGATCAAAACCATCCACCCCATTTTTTTGGACAGGTGTGCTCGGGAATGTTAGGATCTTGTATAAGATACTTGGAGCCATATCCTTTACAACAAAATTTATTGGAAATCTACACTACTAACTGAAGTTGACTCCATTGCTCCTCTACACTTCAAGGAGTATGGCATTGTATTACAATTGTTTCCTTGTATGTGTTTTGGAAGATTATATGTGAAGCTGTTTTTACCATATTAGTTTTGCTTCTTTGTACTCCAGTATTGTATCATGAATCTTTTTGTCAATATAAATAACATTTTCCAAAAGAAAAAGAAATGAAAAATAAAGCAAACCACAATTATTATGTAATCACAAATTTTAGATTCCAACAGAATCAGTTTATTACTTTGACAAAAGCACTGTGAAACTAACACACTACAAAGATTTGGTGTTCACGTTGACTTTTGCTAAAACTAAACCAAATCAATGAATTCTTTTTTTAAGTGATATAAAAGAAAAGGATATGTAAGCCTATCATTGTTAAGAAAATTGGCATACCATAATTTTGTCACAATGCATGATTGTCGAGAGCCGATGAGCCACAAATACACATGTTCGACCAGATGCCAGTTCTTTTAGAGATTGGAGGATAGATGCCTGCCTAAGACACCAGGTATCTTAACAACATATGGTCGGCAATATGTACTTGTTTTAAGAATATGACAGAAGGAAAGATTACTATTACCTCCGTTGATGAATCTAATGCGCTAGTAGCCTCATCGCAAATTAACAATCGTGGTCCCTGTTCACACCAATCGTGATTTAAAACATACACTATTTTTATCTCAGGTTTATACGGTTTTCATTATGAGAATTCACTTCCAGATTTTCTGCATTGTTTATCGACATTTCGAACTTGTTATCACAGGTCATCCCTAGGACAACAAGCAATGCGAAACATCTTGAAGTGAATCTCATATACTATTTTGTAACATGCAGAGATAAACCCAGAAACACTCTTCTCTCAAATTTACAATGTATATATATTTTAACTATTGTTGGTTTATAGTGTGCATATATTATAGTTGATATTGTAATAAAATGAGACAAGAAATGCTTTGAAAAATAAAATGAGAGAAGAAAGGCAAGGTAGTCAGAAAAGATAAAATACCCACCCTGAGAAATGCTCTTGCAATGGCGACTCGTTGTTTTTCCCCTCCGCTAAGCTAGAATAAACAAGACGATTCATAAAGCTAATCAATACGATTGCATTAACACTTAAAATAATTGTTCATATGCATAAGGATTTTTCATGTTACAATATTATCCAATCATTTTTATGACTAGTTGCATGCTGAGAAATTCAGCTTGAGATGAAATTGCCGAATATGAGTGTTCGTAGAGGAAGTAAGGACACTCTAGAAGGGTCAGTGGCAGCTGTCGATCCAAAAGATCAGTTGTACATAAGTATCCATGATTAGTAATTCTCGTCACAAACTGCTCACATATAACCAATTACGAGCTACCATATTTACCAAATATTTTGACCAATTAAAACCACTGCTTTCCTGTGTCTTCTGTGAAAATGGCCATCAGGTCATTCACTCTATCAGGCATAGGACTGGATCCATTTCTCAACTACCTGGGGTGGCATGCTGTCTAATCCACTGTTATCCTGTATTGCTGGTGAATTCTACTAGGTTGAGTCTTGACAATCTAAAGGTTCCATAGCAGAATCTTATCATGACTAGACGTAAATATGCAGACATATGACACCAATATATATGAATTTGTTCTTGTTAGTGTATAAGCCTGCTAAAATTGGTAAGGGGACCCTCTGCACATGCATGTACGTTTTCCATGCTCTATTGACAGAAGGTAGAATCACGCAAGTTTAAGCAAGAATAGAGAACCATCACATCATGTGTCCAGCAACTCAAGGTGAATCATCTACGAAAACTTGCCTTTGGCAGAATCTGATTTGCCTTTGCCTCTGCTGAAGAAGACTTTTTCTGCAGTATCTTCTTCATCACCTTCATGATTCTTCTCTGCTAGGAGAGATGAAAACATGGACTCGTACTGAGAAGATATATGGCTCATCGTGTGTACAATATTGTTAAATTTTGGGACTAACCTGTTTAATAGCACTGACTTAGCATCATCTTCAACCCCACTTCAGGTAGTTGTTGTATTATTGATTTTAAAGCATTAATATGACCAGTCACAACTTCTTTTTTAAACATTGTAAATCCAAAGAATTGCTTTTTTAAATAAACATCGCATTCTGAACTTGTGACCAAATTAATTTATTTGACTCATCCCTAATTTCTTTGGAACTTTTAGACAAGGCATTGTATAACACATTCCTAAATCAATAGGCTTTTTTTAAATACTTCACATATTTACAGAAAAATATTTACATCAAAAAATAAAAAATAAAACAGCAGGTGGGTATGTACAAGGTTTTTTGTTGTTGTTGTAAAATATTTAATATTTACAGAAAAATATTTACAAAAATATGTACAAAAAAATGTACAAAAAATGATGGAAGGGTATATATAGATGATATCATATCTTATTCTTCATAACAACAAACACTTAAACAAAGTTCGAATACTCAGCTGGGTCCTGTTGCCGCCGGATTGCACACCTAGTTAACACAGCAGAAATCTTGCTACTGCTCGGTGCGCCCTTGGGGGCAAGTCTCGAGTCAAGGCTGTCATCTGATCTTGACTCCTCCATTTAGGCCAACTCCTAACCGAAGCCAAGGGGGGTAGTCCCTACGGAATGCTTCTAAGGTTATTAGAATGTTTTTAGAAAGTTAATTACGGATGTTTTTAGGAGTTTTTAGAGAGTATGATTACACTGACCAAGTTTGTTGCAAGAAATTAAGAAATGCTTTCAACAGCAGATAATAAACAATCACCAGCATATAAAGATTAAACAACAATTTACTGAACTGGTATTGAGCAAATGTAAAATACTTCTTGTTGCTGGGGACCAGTGCCAATGGATCAATATAGAGCTGCTGCTGAAAGGGAAAGGTTTTGCAAGTGTATCACCAGGCATTTAAAAATTCCCAACTTATAAGTTTGGAGGATCGATGTACAAGGGTATTTACATCCTCTTCCCCAAATAAACTACAACAACAATAAAATCCAAATAGGTATCTGCTTGGATCAACAGAAAGCCTTTAGCTAACAATAGCATATGTACCTTTTCCTTCCATAATAGACCAGATGCAAACAAAGAGCTAACCTCACAGGGACAAGATTGCTTATGTCTTGGGATTGTCATTCCTTTCACATTCCAAGGAAGAAGAGAAACCTCATTCAAGGAGTAGAGGGTTCCCCAAGGTATTGAATTTCTTGCTGAATTGTACATTGCCCAAAGAAGAGGCACTCTTGTCTGGGGAGCGAGCCATAGCTTCCTTGAATGACTTTGCCCAAGGAGTGGGACTCACTGCTCTATTAGGCTTGTTCAAAGGAGTAGGAGTCAAAGGTCCCTTCCTCTTCTTGGACATATCTTGCTAACCTTCATCAACATCCATACCTTGGGCTAGATCATGGATGCCTATAGCAGAAGCCAGGATAGTGCTCTGCCCTTGTGAGCTACAAGTACGTCCAGAGCCGAAATCCATCACTGATTATGAGCAAGGAACCTCAATACTCCTAGAAGACTCCTAAGATAGCCTCCCACCAATACTTCCTTTCGAGCTTTGTGATGGATGAGACATGTTACGCCCTAGATTCTTTGCAGTGCACCCTACTAGATGTGCTAAGGAAGGGGTTCCTTTTGCTATTGTAAAAGGCCAAGTTGGGGCTATCTTATGTAAAAAGTGTTGGTCTATTTCATCCATAAACTGCCATGGATATTCCACTCGAACAATCATCACAACAAATCTTACAACTTAGTTATTTTTATTAGCTTATTTCCATTGAATGCTAAACAAACTGGAATTGAAAGAAAATAACTAGAGCAAAGAAATACACGATCCACACAAATAACACAAGATATACCTGTTATCACACAACTTGTAGTTGTCCCTAAAGGTATCCCATCCGAGACGGTAGAGGAGATAGACAACTAAAGATGTGACCCAAGAGATGCCACGGTTCCCAATGCAAGCTGGGAGTCACGATAACCGAGGCAACTCTTCACTTTAGATCTAGACAAGACAAGACCAAGGGGGAGACCCTATAGCCAATTGAAGAAGATTAGCCAAAGCAAAGGTTCCTAGGGAGATGTGTAAATTGAGTTATGGAAACCAATGCAAGCTTAGGTGGACCCAAGAGTTTGTGATATGGTTGAAGAGGCTTAAGAAGTGACAAGTGTTTCAACCAATAAATGAGTTAGGCCACCTAGGGAGATCAAAGGGATAGATCTAGTACCATGAAATACACAAATGGGGCCCACTTCCTTAAAATATGGAAATGGCTCAAATGGGACCCACAAGGTGAAGTTAGGAGTAGTATGGCACTAAGGGATGCTTTCAGATGTGGATCTATGGATCCAAGGTAGATTAGGCAACACGCACATATGGGATCTAGCACATGACACAATCCCCAAGGAGTGCGAATTGACCCAAGCAGACTAGTGCCTTGAAATGGAGTCCAAAGTATGCCAAAATGTAGATCGGGATAGTTAAGGCAATTATCAAAGTGGGTCTTAAGTGGCATGCCCCAAGGTAGGCTAGATCTCCATAGATCTAAGGTTGAAAATGCATCATCCAATGACCCAAGTGGGGCACAACCCTCAAAATGAGGAATGGGGCCCACAGGGCAAAAATCAAAGAAGTGAAGCACTAAGGGTAGGTTATCAAGTGAGAGGAGTGCAAATCAAGTGGGATCTCACCTACCCATGTCTTGGAAGTAGCAAAACTCACCTTCCCAAGGAGTGCGACCTCACCCAAGGAACGCTAAGTGCCTTGGAAAGTGTGTCAAATGGAACCCAATCACCACCAAACTATAGATCCAAATTGTCGTGGATGCTATAGAGGTGGGTTTTCAATATATTTCCAAGAACCAAGCTAGATCCAAATAGATCTAAGAAAATAGAAAATGGGGGTTTTGATTTTAATGGAGTTTTTGACCAATGGGATGGAGAGCAAGCGAAATCAGTACGTACCTTGTAGATCTTACCTCAAAGCTTGCGACCTCTTATCATATGGAGAAATCTTGCCCTAGTTACAATTCCAAGCTCGATCCAAGTGTATTCAACCAAAATCGTCCAAGCCCTAGGAGGAGAGATGTCCCATGAAAACCTGTAAATCAAACTACATCAAGTTAGATTTGATCCACAAATCCATAAGATCTAAGCATGTCATATCAAGAAAGCAATCAATGGACAAAGCACAATTGAAAAACTCCCTCAAGATGAAGACGTTTTGCCCATGGGGGATGTGAGCAACCCCTACAATCTTCCCACAAAGCAAATCATTGAGCTAGCTTCAAGAAATTCGACCTCCCTTCAATTGATGTCGATTTCACCTGTAAAGCAAAGAATGTCTAGAAACAAGATGCAAGAACATATACAAGAGTAACCCAATCAAAGCCAAGAAGTAGATCTCCAAAATATTATTTTCATTCCAAGTTTTCCAAAGCCCAAAGGTGCTTTACAATGAGGGAGGTCTCCTCCTTATATAGGATAGTAAAGAACAAAACCCTAGATCTCAAAACCACTTTACAATACAACAAGATGAGTGGTTGAGATTAAAAGATCACATAATCAAATCAATGGCTAAGATGAGCCAACATAAAATATCACATGGATCACTCAAAATGAAGTGACGTCATAGCCTAAAGTGACACATGAAGGGTGACATCATCCTCTGGAGGGGGCAAAGACACATGGGCCCACCTCATATGACTAGGACATGACTCAAATAGCTCATGGTGGGGCTAGGAGGCATCAATCCTTACTAGTTCATCCCCATGGCACAATAATATAAAATAATATGTCCAAATAATACAAATGATCAAATCCTGTCCTCAAAATCTATGACAGACAAGCAGTAAAAGGCCTCTTGTGGCCTCTGTGGACCCCACTGACTGATGATCTCTGGCTGGAAGATGGGGGGTTCACCCTGGAAGACCTTTGTGAAGACCAAATGGAAAAACCTTGCCTCAGTTGCCCAAATCGAATTCCTCAGTGACCCTTTTATTCCATTTTTAATCCGCCTCGGTAATTGTGATACTGCCCAAACTGACACCCAGGGTGCCTACTCTGTCAAACTGAGCCCACTAGGCTCTCTGGGAGGGGGGTAAAATGGTAAAATGAAGTGGCTGGACCACCCCTTCCTCATACAACGCCCTAGGTGAACTGGCCTCTCATGGCTCCTGCTGGACAGGCTGGGAAAACAACCTCAAAACTAGTCATCACTGCATCTATCACTATCAGAAGTGCTTGGAACTAAATGATAAGTGTCTCATTGGATCCAAAAGATGCAAATCTACTAGAAATGTGTACTCATAAACCATGGGTTGACCTGAGGGGTCAACAATAGGGTTCACCATATCCAGACAATGCATAATTTGATGATCTGAAATAATAATAAAACCTGTTGAACTGCATCAATCACCATTTGAATCATATGTCCACCATATGGTATCATCAACAAGAGTATGTGGGACCATCAATCATCATCCATAAGCATATATGGCCCACATCATCACGGATCCCAAGGATGACGATAGTCAAACTAGGTTTGACTAGGTCAAAATACAGCCAAGGACAAATTACATTAATAGACTAATACATGTTCCTCTAATCATACTCACAACTTAACTTAAAGTATAAACATCATTCAGTGGCATTTATCATTTGCATATTGCATTGTTATTTATATTTACTTGCACAATAGCTTAAATGACAGACTCACCCATTGGACATGGCCTAACTGCTAGCTAAGGATGAAGGCTAAGAAGAAGGCTAGGTAAAGGGGGTGACTTGACCAAAATCCACCAAAAGATACTTTGGGCGGGGAGAGGGGAAGCTACACTCTGTGCCGAACAAATAACAAAGGGAAGGGTTGTGCTTCACAAATGGGTAAGTTGTTTAGAGAGTGCTTATTCAACTTAGGCATCATGTCTACATCAGCTTGATCCAGGTTCATTAGGATCATTCATTTCATTTCATGGCCTTTTTGGCCTAAATAACCCTTCGGATTTCAGATGTGCCTAAAAGCACAACTAGTTGCAGCTTGCATCCAGGGCATGTTTATACATATACAAGGTCAGCAATAATAGATATAACTTTTTTAGTAAGATTTGCTTTTTGGACCTTTCCTATACTCTTCGAGGAGTATTTTTAGCATTTCATTGCTTTTGCCCTTTACTCACGTGTGTTCAAAAACACATTCTAGAGTCTACAGTTTCCATGGGCGAATTTATAAGAATTTCCAATATAAAGTTGTACATGAGCTTTCAGTTTTAGCCAACAACATCTCAAGTGACAAGGGAGACTTCTGCCAGTGCCAAACATCGGGACAACCGACCAGAATGATTTAGGTCTACAATCCAACTCACCAAAGGCAAGTTCTGTCACCAAATCAGAGCCGAGACACTAACAAACATGGATGCGGTCAGACACAAAGGTAGAAATGGGGAAGTCCTCAGTATCAAAAAGTCAAGAAAGGCAAGTCAAAGGTGAAAGCCAAATCGGGAAGGTCATGGATGGACGGAGTCAAATGAATGTGGTGCCTACGCTAGCAGACAAATAATGTCAAGAAAGACCATATCTATGCAAAGGAGGGTAGTAAAACCGGTGGGTTTTGTCAAGAAACCTAAGTGTGCAAGTAATAGGTCCATTTTATAATTTATAACAAAATCAAGATCGTTCATTTCATTTTAAATAGTTTGCCACATCATGAATCATATACCAAACTAATGCCGTGAAGATGACTAAAGCAACAAGATAATAATCCATAGTCAATAATCAAAAGTCCACAGGCTATGTCACATCATAACAATAATTACCAATATCATCTGAAACACTGCTACAATAACATCACTAGGCACTGAACTGAAATTGTATGGAATAAAAGGGTCACATAGGTCATCAAATCTGAGCTCCCAAGGCTCAGCCTTGGCACAAGGTCTAACATAAGTCTGATAAAATACACTGCTTTGATCATGAGTGATCTCAAAATATAAACTCATCATAGCCAAGCTCTGAAAAGTGCAGATATCTGCTAACAAGAATAGTAGCCCAGCTACTATGGTGTGATAACAATACCCTAGTAAAACCCACCATGGGGAAAAACCCAGCCAAAAATGGGGACTATTCCTTGCGCTTTTACATAGAATGCAAATACAAAGAAAGTGGTACCCTATATGGAGTTACCTATGACTTTGTGGTCGGAATGGCTGCTACAAGATCTCCTACTTCCTCTATTCTGCTCTAATACCCACTTCAATGTTGCTGCTCAACTATGGAACAATACAATAAAATCATATAATGGAACCCCTTCTTTTCCTAACGACCCTGTTATTATCACATACATTGTAGTTAGAGCTACCATGATGCAGACCAGATTTTTTTCAGATCCATGAACCAGTCTTGTGGTTGAATTGAGCCTATTGATCAGCGGTGATGCATATATTTCTGAGCTAGTAGCAACAATTTTCCCCCTTGTCATGATTGATCCTGCATGACCCCATTGAGATGATTCTGGTTCAGTGATGGTTCATATAGAGCTGAGCAGTTGGCCGATGTTTTCCTTTCCCATAGTCAGTTGCAGATGTTTCTAGAGACAGGTATATGGTTGAGTAGACGTATATATTGCATTTGGAAGATATAATTTGCTATATAGTTTATTTTAATTACTGTGACTATGCATGTTCTACTGACAATGGGATTTTGAGCTTTATGGTTTGAAACCTGTGTTTTGAATTGTCAGAGAGTCCCTAGTGTAAGGCTATTACATATGCTTGCTAGTACTTCCTACCTTACACAGACTTACTCCTATTCTTTCTTTGATGGCGTCACCTCTCACCTTTCTCCATTCACCTGTCTCTTCCATATTTGGTTTTGACCCTGACTTGTACTTTGACTAGTGAGATCGAGGACTCCCTCCACTTAGGCCTCTGTGTTGGATAGACTCCATGTTTACTTTGTGTCTCGACTCTGGAGTGTGTGACCCGTGTCACCAGAATGTTCTCCGTTAGTACTCGAAAGCAAGTACTCCCACAAAAGCATCGGAACGCATAAATGCTATATCTAAATGAATGCAAAGTCAACCACAAAAAGTGTTTCTAAACACTAAATAAATAAATAAATCTTCGGTAGCTAGTTAGTAACCAAGGGACGTGCACTCATTGTATGATGTAAGGTCGTTTTCTCCTACAGGGAAACAGGGTGGTAAGTCCATTGCACCTATGGATGGTG
The DNA here is from genome assembly GCA_027924585.1 of Larix kaempferi. Classification (NCBI taxonomy): domain Eukaryota; kingdom Viridiplantae; phylum Streptophyta; class Pinopsida; order Pinales; family Pinaceae; genus Larix; species Larix kaempferi. The sequence goes on along the minus strand of BSBM01000289.1, from coordinate 7,877,653 downwards.
GCGGGCAATGGTGGTAAGACCAAGTCATTATCTGAGGCCCGTAAGGCTATTGAGGGCACCTATCCTTGGAGGTTGGCTAGTGAAAGATAGATCAAAATGTTAAATGCTATGTTAAGTGTGCAGAAGCTGGCAATAAATTAAATGCATAAAGGATGCTTGTCTAGAGTCTACTAGAAGCTTTCCAAGCACTCTACCCATTTGTGAGGCACTGCCATTCCCTAGTGTCTTCTATCCTGCATATGTCTAAGTGGTTTTCCTTTTCCCTCATGTCCAAGAGATCAAAGTGTCGAGGTTATCAAGTAAATTCCCATTATCTTGTTTCTTCCACCTTGATGTCGCCTTTCACACACCTGGGGGTTAACGTGGCAAAAATCTTCAAGACACTAAGTGTATCCTTGGGGGCAAGCTTCGAGTCAAGTACTATCACTTGATTCTTGACTCCTCCGTTTAGGCAATCTCCTAACAAAGCCAAGGAGGGTGGACCCTGTTGTCCACTGAAGTTGCACCATGGTGGACAACTTGTGAACCACATAAGACTTGAACAATATTATTGTTGACTTGCCAGAGTTCAGAGTTCATCAGGAAAAATTTTGCCCTTTGTAATAATTTGCATGTCCAGACCCTGCGGGGGATTGTAATAAGATGGTCTAGCATGAGTTTTTTTTATGAGGCTTGGTCTACCTTAGGTTTGCTATCATAGGGATACTCTAGAGTGTTTTTTCCTTAGGAATTATGCATGGCTCTTTAGCCGTGTATAATCCCCGAGTTTTTCACTCACACCTCCAAAGCTGGAGTATTCCCATGATGGTCGAACTTAGGGAGATTATTAAATCCTGTATGTATGTATTTTTTTAAACATGCTATCCATCAGTATTGAGTCATATGGACATGCACTAGGTCCCCTAGGATTTTTGAGTCATTCTAAGAAATATATATATATATATATATTTTTTTTTTTCAGTTTATGAGATTTTTTAATAATTTAATTAAAAAATAAAAAAGTGATAAAAGTGTGGTTAGGAGGTGAAATTTGGCATGGGGGTGCTCGTTTTCTAACTCAGAGCACCCATAAAACCCCTAAACCCGCTATTCCTAAGTTTTGAGTGAATAGTATTCACTTAAATAAATTTCTCTCCAAAATATTAAAAATGAATTATTTAATTCAAGAATAATGGATATGGAGAAAATCCAAACTCCTAAATAAATGGATGTTTGTCTGGGGAGTTGGCTCTAATGAGTTGGCAAGAGCATTTAAGAGATATACCAACCAAATATGGGAGATTCCAATCAAGGATTTGAGAGCCATGACATGGCCTCTCTTGGGATTTGCGCCTTCTCTCAAAGGAGGGCGACTTCCCTTATGTGGCACCCATTGTGTGGAGGGTGGAGTTTACAAGAGAGAAGGGAAAGCGCCTCCCTTAGGTGGCAGCCTTCCCATTCATTACAACCCCATCTACTACATCAATCAAGGATTTGGGATCTCCACTTGTCATCTATCAAGCCCTAACTCACCTCTCCTTCACCAATTCGAATTCCTCTTGGAGGTTTCTATTTAAGCAAGGCAATGCTCCATTGATTTTCATGGATATATTGAACCTCTACCATTTTGTACATTGTTGCTATTGTTAATAATATTTTTGAAGACTTTGGAGGTATAGCTTGCATTTGTGTTGGATTACATGCTCTCATGAGGTGATATTGTTCTTCTTTTTTCAATATTTTGCTATCAATTGGTGTATGATGTTAGTTTACATGTGGTAGAAATAAGTATTCATTGTTTTTGATTTACTTATTTGTGCTTAGAGTTTATGAGATTTTGAAGTAATAGAATGTATTCGGATGTACTTAGATTCTTTGAGTTTCCTATTGTTATCAACTGATTTGTACAATAGTTGAAACCTTATTGAGCCGCCAGTGTTGGAACACATCAGTGTTCACTTCCAGAGTATCTGGGTTTCATTATATTTGGGTCTAGCCAGTTTTGGCTAGCCAGTTTTGTTTTTGAGTCGACATGACCATGGCCCCATGGGGGTTTGTATCAAAGTGTGCTAGTAGGGTCTGAGTGGCTCGGTCTACCATGACTGGATTAAACAACTAAGGTATTCCAGGGAGTTTTTTCACCGTCAGATTATACTTTGCTTCAGGCGAAATATAATCTCTTGGTTTTTCTCCCGCTTCCTCCAAAGCTGGAATGCCCGATTTTGGAAATTTGGCCATGGGGGGTTATTAGGGTCCAACTATAATGTATAAACCTACTAGACACTATTAGAATAGGTTTTGGTCATGTCCTAGGTCTCTAGGACCCCCAGAAAAAATTTCGAAAAAATTTTACCGGACGCGTCGAAATTGGGGTTTTTAATTTTTTAATTATTTTTAAAATTTTAATTAAATTTCTCTATAGTTTAAATAGAGAAATTTGAGTCTGTAATATGTCATTCATCCGGGGTCCGATTTCAGTGTTTGATGGCTCGTTTCATAAGCCAAAAATCACACATGACCCATGGAGCAGCTAAACCCAACTTTCGGATGTCAATTCCGCCCCGTAATTAATATTTTCTCTAAAAAGTCATTTACAGAGAAATTATTAATTAAAATAATAAAATTGATTATTTTGGAGATAATCCAAATCTCTCCAAAATTAATCAATTTGATTAAAATAAAGGGCTAAATGACATGGCAATGAGCATTTAGGAAGATTCCAATCAACTCCAAGCCCATCCAGTCACCCATCCAGTCACCAGCAAAGAGTATCTTCAAGCTAATTCGCCCTCCTTCATGAGAAATTCGATTTTGTGATGTGGCATTGATTGAGTGGGTTGTTGGATGGCATTAAAAGCCAATGGTGGGCGCCTCCTTCAATCTAGCAAATCAATCCAAGCTTAGCTCTCTTCATAACTCGAATCTACACCCACCTTTCCCCACATGTCTCCCTCACAACTAGCTCGCAATCCTTACCTTCCTCACGTCAATCCCTAGCAAGCTCGAGTTTTATCCTTGTTGGAGCATTCTCGTTGGTTGTGATGTATCTGTTATCACACCATAGTAGCAGGGCTACTATTCTTGTACAGCAGATATCTGCACATTCCAGAGCTTCCTTTATTCCAGAGCATGGCTATATATATTTTGGATCACTCATGATCAGAGCAGTACATTATTCAGATTTTATGACCTTGTGTCAAGGCTGAGCCTTGAGAGTTCAGATTTGATGACTGATGTGACCACTTATCCCATTACAGTTTCAGTTCAGTGCCTAGAGATGTATTTCAGCAGTGTTTCAGATGATGCATGATGATGATCATTATGATGATGTTGTATGATCTATGGATATGTTCTCACTGACTGTGGATTATTATCTTGTTGATTTTGTCATGATCATGGCATGTGCTTGGTATATTATTCCTGATGTGGCAAACTATTTAAAATGAACTGTAAATCATAAAATGGACAATTGCTTGCACTTTTAGGTCATTTAACAAAACTTACTGGTATTTCACCTTACATAGACATGGTCTTTCCCCGACACCAGTTGTCTGCTAGTGTAGGCTCCATACTCACTTGTCTCCATCCATACATGACCTTCCTGTTTGACTTTAAACCCTGACATGTCTCATTTGACTTTCCGATACTGAGGACTTCCCCATTTTTCTACCTCTGTGTTTGGACCACATCCCTGTTTATTCAGTGTCTCGGCTCTGAGTTGGTGACAGAACTTGCCTTTGGTGAGTTGGATTGTAGGCCTAAATCATTCTGGTCGGTTGTCCCGATGTTTGGCATTGGCTCGAACTCCCCCTAGTCACTTGAGATGTTGTTGGCTAAAACTGAAAGCTCATGTTCTACCTTTGGAAACTTGAAAAATTCGCCCATGGAAACAAAAAAGGGCAAGAGCAATGAAAAGCTAAAAATACTCCTCGAAGAGTATAAGAAAGGTCCAAAAAGCAATAGTTCTTAAAAGCTATATCTAAACAATTGCTGACCTTATAAATATGTGAAAAAACATGCCCTGGATGCAAGCTGCAACTAGTTGTGCTTCTCAGCACATCTGAAATCCGAAGGGTTATGTAGGCCAAAAAGGCCATGGAATAAAATTGAATGATCCTAATGAACCTGGATCAACTTGATGTAGACATGATGCCTAAGTTGAATAAGCACTCTCTAAACAACTTATCCATTTGTGAGACACAGCCATTCCCCGTGTTCTTTTGTCCAGCACAGAGTTTGTAGCTTCCCCCTTCTCCCAGTCCAAAGTATTTTTGAGTTGAGTTAGACAAGTCAACCCCTAGGCCAACCTTGCTCCTAGCCTTCATCCTTCACTAGCAGTTTGACCATGTCCAATGGGTGAGTTTGTCATTTGAACTATTGTGCAAGTAATTTTATATAACCACGGAATATGTTAACCTAATTAATGCCACTGAATGGAATTTGTACTTTGAGCTTAGCTATGGAATGATTAAAGAAGCATTGTCTTAGTCTACTGATGTGATTTATCCTTGATTATATATATTCTTGGGATCCGTGATGATGTGGACCATGTATGATAATTATTGATGATGATTTATGGTCCCACATGTTTGATGATGATATCATATGATGGACATATGATGCAGATGATGTTTGATCCAGTTCAACAGGTTTGTTATTACTTCAGATCAGCAGATTATACATTGTCCATATATGGTGGACCCTACAGCAGGCCCATTAGGGAAACCCAGGGTGTATGAGTACTCATTCCTAGTGGATTTGGGTCTTCTGGATCCATTGAGACACTTATCTTTCAGTTCCGGGCACTTCTGACAGTGATTGATGCAGTTTGACACTTGTTGACCAGATTTGGGGCTGATTTCCCAGCCTGAGCAGCAGGGGCCCCGAGAGGCCAGTTCACCTAGGGCGCTGATGATGGAGGGGGTGGTCCAGCCACTTGTTATTACCATTTATTCCCCCTTCCGGAGATCCTGGTAGGCTCAGATGGACAGCGCTAGCACCCTAGGAGGCAGTTTTGGCACTTTCACAGTTCCCGAGGCATTTAAAAAATGGGATAAAGTGGTCACTGAGGAAATCGATTTGGGCAATTGAGGCAAGGTTTTGGCATTTGGTTTTCACAGTGGTCTTCCAGGGTGATCTCACTATCTTCCAGTCAGTTTTCACCATGTGGGTATCTCCAGATTGTTCACAGGAGGACATTTACTGCTCGACTGTCATGGATTCTGAGGACAGTTTTGGTCATTATTATTATATTGGACATCATATTTTATTATTTTATTGTGCCTTGGGGATGAGCTAGTAAGGATTAATACCTCCTAGCCCCACCATGAGCTTATTTTATCATGTCCTAGTCATCATGAGGTGGATTATTGTACTTTTTACCCCTCTAGTGGGATGACGTCACCCTCCATTGTACCATTTAGTGAGGGCGCTATTGTTATGTTGAGTGATCCATGTGATATATTGTTATGGGTCATCTTAGCCATTGATTGTATGATGAGATCTTATAATCTCAACCACCCATTTGATGTAGTATTATGGAGTGGTATAGGGTTTTGGTCTTTATTATCCTATATAAGGAGGAGACCCCCCATTGTAAAGCTCACCTTTGGAGCTCTGGAAGATTGGAATAGAAGATTTTTTGTGGAGCACATCTCTCTTGGCTTGTGGATTCTCTTGCATATTGAATATAAAGTATCTCTTCTATGTATCATTGTGGATTTTTGTGTTTTTGCTAACCTTTTGACAGGAAAGTCGAATTGGAGAGAGGAGGGCGACTTTTGGAGGGTTATTGTTGGAGGGATCCACATATTCTCTCTTGGGTTGATCTTGTGACAGGGAGTATCATTATTGTATCTTCGTGACATAGTTGATGCTTTCTATTACATCTTTCTACCATTTTCATAATCATCTTGCTTGACTTGTTTCTTTGATCTTGTCTTGTAGGAGGAGGACGATTTGGCTATCTTGGAGAAGGGAGATTTGGTTGGAGCACTTGGATCTCACTCTTGAATATAAACATAGGAGAATGCTATCAACTTGCAAGGTGGCCATAAGCAAATTGAGGTAAGATCTACAAGGTATGTGCCTCTTTCATCCATTCTATCTCCATTGGTCATAAAACCCTAATTAAATCAAAACCCTAATTTTGGTATTTTTTTAGATCTACTTAGATCTACCCTTGCAATTGAAAAGATATTAAGAACCCACCTCTATAGGATCCACCCCTAGTTGGATCTATAGTTTGGTGGTGATTGGCTAAAAATTAACACACCTTTCAATGCATAAAGCCTTCTTGAACCTAAATCGATTTTCCTAAGAGAAGCTTGTTGGGTAAGATCTAGCACATGGGTAGGTGAGATCCCACTTGATTTGACATCTAGACACTTGATCACCTATACCCATATCCTTACTTTGGTGAAAACTACCTTGTGGACATCTCTCCATGTTTTGAGGGGTTGAAACCCCCTTTTTATTTTCTTGGTACCTTAAAACTTAGATCTACTAAGATCTACCCATTGGATTCACTTGAAACTTTGAAGGAACATAGATCGGGGTACTAACACCCCGGATCTACATTTTGGTGGCCATTGGACTTGGTTTGGTCCACCAAACCCACTTTTTGCCTCTCCTTGAGAAAGTCGCACCCCTTTGGAGTTTTGAGTTGGACCACTTCTAGGAAGTGGGTGTTGGAGATTTTCGTGGATTTGGAATGCCCATGCCTTGAAACCTAGGTCTAGACTATCCTTTTGTCCCGATCTACCTTGGGGATTGCATTCCTTGTTTTAAGGAATTGTGGTCCACTTTTGGTCATCACTCAAAAACCTAGATCTAGTAAGATTTAACAATTGGATCACATCCATTTCACTTGACTTGGCTTCTAGGTGTCCCGATCTACACTTTGACATCTTTCTTGACTCCATTAGCCCACTAAACAAGGCACTAGTCCTTCTCCAAGCAAGGCGCACTTCTTGGGATTAGTGTCAAACCCTAGATCTAGCACATGGGTAATCCTAGAACCAACTCTAACTAGTAGATCTAACCTAGATCTAGCCTATAGTACCATCTTCACACCTAACTTCACCTTGTGGGCCCACCTAGAACCATTTCACACTTCCCAAGGCAACAAGACCCACTTGTGTAAACACATGGTACTATACTTAATAATCATACCCCATCAAGTGGCCTAAACCATACATAGGTTGAAACACTAACTATCCATGATACCACCTTCAACCATACCTTAAACATTAGGTCCACTTAGCCTTGCATTGGTTTCCGTAACTCACCCTTTGAAACCTTTTGCTTGAGACCAATCAACTGTGATTGGGGTATAGGGTCTCCCCCTTGGTCTAGCTATACCTTGACCTAAAGCGAAGAGTGCCTCGGTTGACGTGACTCCCGCATTACATTGGGAACCGTGGCATCTCTTAGGTCACCTCTTTAGTTGCCTAACTCCTCTACCGTCCCGGATGGGATACCTCTAGGGGCAACTACAAGTTGTGTGATAACAGTATCCTTGGCTCTCACTCATATGAGTTAGTACCTACCCGTGCCACTTGCCCTCCTTTGAGCTAGCTCGCAACCTACCACATCCAAGCTCGCCCTCTCCACATTGGCTCACGTTTTCCTCACCCTAGCTCGCACTTCCCTTGTGTTGCATGCCCATTCGTTGTATCTCCTTCACAAAGTCGAGCCCTTTGCCACATAATGCCAATCTCACCAAACACCAACTCGACTTTGACCATGTCTCTTGCTCCAAGCCTTGCATGATTGGAATTCGACTTCATTGCTCACCACCAATTCGAATTAGGGTTTAGGTGTTTAGTTTTAGTATAAAGAGAGGCCCATTTGGGTTGTTATCTCATGGATTTTTGATGTAAAGTTACTCTGCCATTTTGTGATTACAAGCTATTGGCTTAAGGAAATAAAGTTAGACTTTGGAGGTCCATGCGATTTGTGCAACATTGATGAATGTTTCTATTGTGAGGTGATATTTTTCCATGCTTTCAATTTAAATGCTTATGTGATTGATCAAATAACTAGCTTTAGAAGTCTATATTCTAGAACATAAGATCTATCATTTGTGGTTTGCAAATTGGTTTATTATGCAATGTTTATCAATGAGTTATATGAATAGGATGTATTCGGTTGTACTAGCATTTATATAACCTTGGTTCTCGTAGCATACTAGTCATATTTTTGATCTCACTTTGGCATTGAGTTGTTTGTCTTTGGATAGGTTTCTCCAGGTGTAGGGGGGTGTGAGCTCGGTTGCATCTAGCTCATCTTCACCATCACAAGTAAACTCTTAATATTTGTTGTCTTTCCAGGATCTATATAAAGTTGAATTTGTTTTTGAGAAGAAGCACAAGGGGTTTTGCTCTAAGATCCATCCACTTTTTTCAAAAGATAAAATTGGTTACTTGTTACCCTAGGCTCCCTCTTCAAGCCTTCTCTCTTTTTCTCCTTGAGTTCTTTTTCCCCTTGAATTTGCTAGCCCTACTTCCTCTTTGGCCCTAGATCTATCCATCCCACTCATTTTTCCCTTCTCCATTCGTCCTTCTCCCTCTTGCATTCGTTTTTCTACTTTGGCATTCCTCTCCCCATTTGCCCATCTTCCATAGCTATTCCTACTTCCCTCCTTTTCTTCTAGTTTTCGTTTTTTTTGTTCTCCTTAGGGTTTCGTTTCTCCATCCAGTTCTAGTTTCACTCTTAGATCCCTTCACCTTCTCCTCTCGTCCATCCTTCCTTTTAAGTGCCCTTAAAAATCACACAAAAAGCAAAAACGAATTGGATAAGTTAGTGTTTGTTAAAGTAGTTCATTTGATTGGATAGATCTTAAATTATTGCATCTTGTAGATCATTGGCATACATTGGAAAGTTAACTTTAGGAGCATTCTAGATTTCTTGTTTCACACTAGTATAGTTTGCACTTTTAAACTCTAGTTGCAAGTTGAAAGATAGAAAATTTTACATAAAAAATATTTCAAATTTTTAAGTCTTAGATCTCATTTCTAGCATTTTTAGAGCAACTTTTGTTCGCTGGTCCGTTTTCCCATACAAACTTTTTCGAACAAATTTCTCATGTCTTTTATGTTTTAGGCTATATTTTTCAAGTTTGGACTTGGTAGATTAAATTTTCATTTTGATTTCTGATGTTTAATGGGTGCATGTTGAGCATATTTTTCAAGCTTGTTTAGGTGCTTTGAAAGAAAGAAATTTGAAAAGCTTTGAAGAAGTAAGATCCAAGCAAAGGACCAAGGAGAAGAGACCATGAAAATGAGCAAAATTTGACAAACTTATCCTTTGTAAAAGCAAGCAAAAATTGCTTCTTTCTTAGATTCTCCAAGTATCTTCTTTCTCAAAGACCTTGCAAGGTTTTAAACCCAAGGCATCTGTAACAGTTTAATAAAAGGTTTCAAGTGGAGGGGTCCTCCACCTTTGGTTCTTCTTCCCCATTTGGGGAAGAGTGTTGGGTCTTGTGGTGTGGTTTAACTTGGTTTATTTTTCTATGTCCTTAGATTAGTTTCTATTTTGCTGAGTACCTTGTTTATTTATCTTCTATATTATACTTACCCCCATGCTTTCCCGAGTAGGGTCTTGAACCTGAAAGAGATTCTTGGGTAGCTTAGTTTAATTTTTATCATTATATTGTTTCTCTTCCAATCCTTGACCAGAGAATAGCTAACTTTGGGATCGTATCCCAAAGGCCACATAGTTTTGTGGTAGCTTCTCGCTCCCCCATCAACTTCTTGTGGACATCCAGCTAGCTGGAAGGTTTCCAGGATTGGTGGTTTCTAGTGGTTGATCTTGTTCGGAGATCAATCCCACCCAGTAGATTAAAGTTTGTGTGGTAGAACACTAAATTTATTTATCTCGCAAGTATTTCGTGTTAAGCATTAAGTTATATCTTTCAAGTTTATCAAGTGGATTCATCTTTTAAAGTTATTTTACTGCTTTCACAACACAAATACTTTTGCTTCTTTAAAATAAACCAAAGTCTCTTGAACTTGGCCAAATCCAAGTCAAGAGCACCCTCTATCGGAGGGCATTTTAGTCTTGCATCATCCCTGCATTAGGCATTTTAATTTTAGCAAGTCTCTTGAACTGTGGTCATAAGACTGAGTCAAGAGCGCTCTCTGTCGGAGAGTTGAACAAGGTTCTTTTAATAATAAAATTTTCCACTCACACACCCCTAATTAATTTATCTTGGCTTGTCCTACACCCGTATGCTCTGCCGACCGGAAACGGTTGGGCTAGTGCTCAGAAAGGTGGAAGACTTGATAATAACGATCGATAAACTTAATTAAAATTTTTACCCGTAACCTCAACCAAGGCAAAATACTGTTCCTCCCACGAGGGGTGACGCCGGATTCCCACTGTCAGACTCAGGGGCGGTTCAAACATTGGACACCAATCCTTATCGAATCTGGGTGCTTCCGACAGGTCATTCAGGGTTGCCAGTATCTTTCTTGAGTAAGGTTCTACCATCTTTTTTGATACCTTTGGTCTTAGCCCTAATAATCAAGACAACTAAAACTTTGAAATTTACCAAGATAATTTGCACAACGATCTCACGAACAGTTACTATCAAGACTATTTTTTAGCATCCCCCAGCACTACTCTTGTTATTTTTGACTCCATTACCCATTGGATAAGGCACTGGTCCTTTTGTCATTTAATTTTTGTCTATGGATGCTTCTTAATTATATCAAGTCTTTATATACTGTTTCGCAACGTGGATTGCATCTTATCTTGTGTTTTATTTTCAAGCTTTATATCGTCTCTCATTTCACAAAAAACTCCTAAACAACACCCATCCGCATCACTACATCAAAAAACACTATAAAAACAAGAGCCTTAGTGAAACTCTCTTTTAGGGACTACCCCCCTTGGCTTCGTTAGGAGTTTGCCTAAACGGAGGAGCTGGGATTCAGGTGACAGTACCTGGCTCATTGCTTGCCCCCAAGGCCACACCTCTCTCACTTGTAGTGAAGAGACAGCTTTCGAAAGATTTCCGCTGCTGGTGTGCATATTGGCGGACAACACCTATCATTCTAACACACTATTTTTCTCATCATCTATTGTTGTAAGCGTTGATTGTTGTAAGTTGCAGATCATAGGTCACAAGGAAGGCTTGGAATTCGGTTGTTCCTCTTCTCCTTGGGAAACTATTTTTTATCTAACATCTCTTTGCTTACAGATTCTCCAAAGGCATCTACAAAGAAGAGCATTGGGAGCCCAAAGCCCATCCATCTCCATTTTACAAAACTTTCTCTCCTTGCATTTTTTGTTTCATGCTTAAAAAATTAGATCTAAGAGCTTTTACTTTCCCATACATTTCAGATCTGATTATTTTATGCATTTCAATTAGATCTACACATTCAGAAATCATATTCATAAGTAGATCTAGATTTCATTTTTATACTTGCATGCTTTTAAAATTTCCAAATTTTTTCTAAGTATAATTTTTTTTTTAATTTTTTTAAATTTATTTCCATCATATTCTAATAAACTTTGTTTGCTGGTTTTTAGCAGGTCCATCAGAAAAGAGGAGGAAACTCTGCCCATTTTTCACCAAAAAACCTCAAAAATGGACTTTTCAAAGACCTCTTTCTTCTAGTTCTTCAAATCCATCATTGTAAGCTCTTAGATCCAATTTAAATGGACTAAGAAGCAATTTATTTTCAGCATACTTTGTAAAATATTAAACAAGAGCAGTAGGGTACCCAACACCCACACCCGATCCCCCCTGGGGGATTTCCGTTTTTGTCACTTTTGTGAGATTGACAATTTTCTAACTCCACAAGTTCACATACTCACCTTTTAAGTGCAGGGTGTATACTTTCATTTATATTTCACAATTTTAAATCATTTCATTTTGCAAAAGTAACTTAGAGATAAAACCATCTTCGTCGCCATGAAGTATGATCTCACCTCCACCTAAAGGCATTGCCGATTAGTGGAAGTTGACCAGAAAAGTGACGCATAAGTTTGGCAATTCATATATTTTCCAAGTTTTTACTTTCCATAACTTAATTATTTAATAAAAGGAATCTAAAGTCTCTTGAACTTAGCTGAAAAGCAAGTCAAGAGCACTCTCTATCGGAGAGCACAATGGTCCTTGTTTACAAATTTGAATAAACCATTTTGCTTACACTGCGTATGCTCTGCCCACTTATGGGATACCCAGAAACAGTTGGAAGCACTTTTTAAAATTCCACACTTAACTTAATAGTCACCTAATAAAATCAACCACCCTTAAGATAAGTGAAAATACGGCACTTTGACAATTTTTGTGTGGGGAAATTCTGCTTGGGGACGCGGGAACCACTAGGACGAGATCTCGGGGTACCTGTTAGATAACATCCTTGTTGGTGTAGTGTTGAACACGCTCCTGAGACTCCGGCCAGCCCACATGTCCTTGTACGGAGCCACCAAATCTTGATTTCCGGACATTCCTCCCTATACCTCACGGTATATCGGGAATTTTCCCTTTTTCCCTTTAATCAAGTTTCATATTTAATTAATCTAAAATCAACCAAGAGACAATTGCATAACATTTCCCTTTTTCAACACTTATCATTCACACTATATTGACTCCATAAGGCACTGGTCCTTGCACTATTTATTTTGCTTATTATCAATATCAAATATCGTGCATCTATATTTCTTACAGTGATCATTATTATGTGCTAGTGAAAGACTATTTAAACCTTGTTGCAATCATACCTTGGAACCTTTTAATCATTACCCAAAAGCAACTCCTAAAAAATAAAACACTTTAATCATTTACACAGGAACTCTAACAACCTTAGAAACATTCCTTAGGGACTACCTCCCTTGGCTTCGTTGGGAGTTTTGCCTAAACGGAGGAGTCAAGATCAAGTGACAGCCTTGACTCGAGACTTGCCCCCAAGGGCACACCGAGCAGTAGCATAGCTTTCTGCTACGTCAACCAGGTGTGCTAACCCGGCATCAACATTTTTTGGCGCCGTTGTCGGGGATAAATCTTCTATCCCTGGGTATGACATTTTAACTTCTTTTTGTTTTTTACCTTTGGTGTGTCTGGTTGAACACTTATGAGATTCACTCGATCCACCTGGTGACTCCACTGTCTAATAATACAATCAGGTATTCTACAAGAAGAACTTCTGACGGTTTAGTCAGTTTCATTCCTGAACCTGAAAGGGTTTATCGAAGGAGGCGGGCTAGACTTACTTCTCATAGGGTCCTTGAACATTTAGGATCCGAGTCCCTCTCAGACATCCAATTTTTGTTTACAAATAAAGAATTGTCTCCGATGGATAAAAATTTTAAACCCCTTAACCTTAGATTGCAGGATATCCACATGAGCTCCCTGAAAGAGCCATTGAGAAGTTGCCCTCCTTTCAAGGAAACAATGCCATCTCGACAACAATCCACTTCAGAAATTTGCTAGGAACCTGATCTGGTGTCGAACCCCTGCCCAACAACATGATGATGTTTATATGAGGCTTTTTGCCTTGTCGTTGGAAGATGATGCAGCTGAGTGGTTCAGCGGATTAGCTAATAACACCTACAATTCTTATGATGCCTTGTGTTACCAGTTATTTTGTACAATAGCTGAATTTCTTGTGAGCCACCAATTTATTGAACATGATTCATGTTCATCATCAGTGTTCAGAAGTCATTTTCAAGGCAATTTTGCCCCATTTGTAATAATTGCATGTTCATACCCCCATGGGGAATTTGTAAAAAGTTAGTCTAAATGGGGTCTTTTTATAAAAACTCGGCTATCCTAGGTTTAACCATTTAGGGGATACTCTAGAGTGTTTTTTCCTTAAGGAATTATGCGCTGTTCATCAGTGGCGTATAATCTCTGAGTTTTTCACTCATACCTCCAAAGCTGGAAAATTTACCATGGTGGTCAAAACCTAAGGTGGTTATTAGAGTCTTCTGTCTAGGATTTTTTACGTGTTAGCCATCTCGATTGAGTCGTATGAACATGCACTAGGTCCCCTAGGAGTTTCGTTTGATTCCGAGAAAAATAAATTTTTTCCGTAATTTAGACCATTTTTTAATGGTTTAAATAGAATTTTTCAAGTTGTGATAAAATCCTCATCTGGAAGCGGAATTTGGCGTGGGAAGGCTCATTTTGACGCTCAGAGTGTCCTCTTTACCCTAGCACCCTCATTCTTCAGTTTCTGGCTGATTACGTCACCTCTGGGGGAGTTTTGGCTAAAAATGCATCATTTTGGCATTTAATTGCCAGAAAAAGACAAAATGCAGTAAGTCCAAAAAATAAAAAAGGTCAAAAATCATTAAAATATGATTTGGAAAGGTCGAATGTTATTTTCCTAAGGTGTACGACCTCACTCAAGTATTAAAGCATGTGCTAATTTAAAGTTAGGATAAACGAATGATGATTTGAATGGAGGTTGACGTGAGCATAAGGAGAAGCGTGGGCCTCCTCCACGTGAGTTGTTGGTGGGCGTTTAGTTCGAGGGTGAGGGTGTTGAAACCCAAGGTGGGGTGGATGCCACCTATGTCCATCACACCTACCAAGATTTAGACTCCACGCTCCAAGCTCACCATCACGCCCACCTCTCCACGAATCAATGCGTGAGTCTCTCATGAGTTTGGTGAATTCGCCCAACTTGGCTCTCTTCTTCACCATTTCGAAATGGTCTTTTGGCTCTTGAGTTTGTGTATAAATAAAGAGCTCCCTGCTCTTGTTTGGGATGGATATTTTGATGTAAGATTACTCTCGAGAATTTTTGTAATAGCTTTTGCTTTGTATTGAAATAAAGAATTCGACTTTGGAGGTCCATGAGCTCTCATTCTATGTGGTGATTTCATCTCTTGTTGAGGTGACATCTTTTCTAAACTCATCTCTCAATTTTGCAAAGTGTTTGATTAATTGCTAGCTCAGGAAGGCTATTGTTAGCACAGTAGATTAGCCATTTGTAGTCTCAAGTTTCTTAAAATAATGTAACTACGGAAGATATTCTATTTATATTATTGTATTCCTCCTCCAGGAGATGATGGTCATGTAATTAATAATGTAAAGGTCATTGAAAGAATCAGTGTAAACCCTAGGACATGTGTCGGCCTAGAAAAGCCCCTAAAAGATTATTATATTATGTACTTGACCACTCAAGTAGAGAAGTCGGCCCAGTTGGGGAATTTGTCACCCCAATGGAAGAATATAAATAAAGGACCTCTCTCTCACTTCTATTCACTCATTCACTCTAGCAAGTTCGCATTGGTGAAGAAGAGAGGTGCGCACAAGTGGAGGAGTAGCTGATTTGTCTTGGGGAACTTTTGTACATTGTGATTTCTATATTGAGGAAGGCTTTGCTGGGTTTTCTACCACATGAGGGTTTCCCAATATAAATTGTGTCTCTTGTGTTTTATGCTGTGCTTGTTTATCTTTCAGTAATTGTTTATATGCTATATGTTGTTCAAGTAAAAACTAACATGGTATCAAAGCTGGCCTGAAAGATTACATTGTGCAGCCACAGAAAATTAGGGCTTTTGATAGAAGGAGAATTTTTTAGCTTTCTCAACATGGGATTGATCCCCTCAGAAAAATCGAAATTTTGAGCCCAAGATCAAAGCTTTTGGTTGGGCAGAACCTCGAGATCAATCAAACCCTAGTTCGGGATTTGGACCAGAAAAACCAGAAATTGCAGTTCCGAATTTCACAGGTCACTTTTGAGGGGTAAATTTTTGGAGTTTCCAAAATCTGAGCACACCAGCTTGCTCGCCTCAGTCAAGTGCATCTCCCTGGCCTGTCGGAAGTTTGAATTTTTAGGGTTTCTCTATCAAACCCTAGATCCAACAAATCATCAAGGTAAGATCTACAAACTTTTCTATTTCCATCTGAGGTTCTCATTATAGCAAAATGACAAGCAATACCAAGCTTGATGAAAAGCTTGAGGGAGCTGAGAACTTCAAATCCTAGAAGTATAGAGTCATGCTCATCCTTGAGGAGCATGAACTATAAGACTATGTGAAGGAAGGGCTTACAGAACCAGAGAGAGATGAAGAAAAGGCAAGGCAGAAGAAGAACCTGATCAAAGCAAAGAGGATCATTGCTGACTCCATCAAGGATCACTTGATCCCCCATGTGTCTTCCAAGAAGACACCAAAAGAGATGTTTGATGCCTTGACCAACCTGTTTGAAGGAAAGAACATCAACAGAAAGATGACCTTGAGAAATCAACTCAAGGGTGTGAAGAACTTGAAGTCTGAGTCCATGCACTCATACTTTTCTAGAGTATCCCAGATCAAAGAACAACTAGAAGCCATTGGGGATATGATAAAGGATGTAGAAGTTGTGATGACTACTCTGAATGGTCTCCCCCAAGATTGGGAACCATTTGTTCGTGGCATTTGTGCCAGGAAGAAACTCATCAAATTCAAAAATCTATGGGAAGAATGTGTCCAAGAAGAAGAAAGAATAGTCGTAAGAGAGGAGAAGTTAAATGACGATGAAGATCAAGCTTTAACTACTCATGCTAAAGGTGGGAAGAAGAGGAAGAACAACCCTCGTCCCCGAGAGGACTCTCCAAGAAGACCCCAGAAGAAGAGAAGGACCAGAAAGGATTTCTCTTCAATTGAATGTTACTCATGCCACAAGACTGGACACATTGCAAGGAATTGTCCAAACAAATCTGGACAACACAAGAAGCAGAAGAAGATGTTTCATGCTCATGCAACGGAAGATAGTGATGATGACAAGACTAGAGATAATGAAGACTCCAGTGAAGAATATGTTCTTATCTCAGCACTCACTGGCTCAGTATCTCATGGAAGTGATACTTGGCTAGTGGATAGTGGAGCTTCAAAGCACATGACAGGATACAAAGAATCTTTGTCTCATCTCATCCAGAAGGAATCTCCACACAAGGTAAAACTCGGAGATGACTACCAATATCCCATCAAATGTATGGGAGAAGCCTCTTACAAGTTGGACTCTAGGAAGTCCATGAACATGAAAGATGTACTTTATGTACCTCGGTTGAAGAAGAACCTTCTATCTATTTCAGCATTAGATAAGAAAGGTTTTTGAGTTGCACTTGTAGATGGTGAAGTTCTCATGTGGCCTAAACGGAAGACTATTAATGATGCAGTAGTCATTGGAGTAGAAGAAGGAGGACTTTACAAACTGAAGGGTCATGCAGATGCAGCAAGGATGGCTAGTACCATGAACCCCTGTGAGCTATGGCATAGGAGACTAGCTCATGTACACTATAAGGCCTTACCAATTGTAAGTAAGGTGGTGACTGGATTACCAGAGATCCAGGTGGATCACGAAGGAGTATGCAAAGGGTGTTCTCAAGGGAAGAGTACGAAGAACCCATTTCCAAGTAGCGACAGCAAAGCGAAAGGTATTTGGGATATCATTCATTCAAACATTTGTGGACCAATGTCCACCACCTCTCTAAGCGGGTATGAATATTATGCATCTTTTATTGATGATTATTCTCGCAAAACCTGGATTTACTTTCTGAAGAATAAGAATGAAGTCCTTGAAAAGTTTAAAGAGTTCAAGGCGCTCGTAGAAAATCTCTTTGAAAAGAAGATTAAGATCCTGAGGTCAGACAATGGAGGGGAATATACCTCAGGGGATTTCAAATATTTCTGTAAGCAAGCAGGGATTAAGAGGGAGCTCACTGTCCCTTATAATCCACAACAGAATGGTGTAGGCAAAAGGAAGAATAGAACGATCATAGAAGCAGTAAAGGCTATGATCCACGATCAAGACTTACCCATGCATCTATGGGCAGAAGCTGCTAGAACCGCAGTCTATGTACAGAATAGGATCTCCCATAGTGCTCTTGGCAACAAGACCCCTGACGAGATGTTCACCAGGAAGAAGCCTGAAGTCAGTCATCTGAAGATATTTGGATGTCCGGTGTTCATCCACATTCCAAAGGAGAAGAGATCGAAACTAGAGCCTTCAGGGAAGAAGGGAATATTTGTGTGTTATAGTGAGCAATCTAAAGCTTACAGTATATACATCCCAGGATTCCGTCAGATTGAGATTAGTTGGGATGTCACATTTGATGAAGATACAACTTTCAACAAGTCTAAGAAGACTCATGAGGATGAAGAGGAGCAGGAGGCTCCCAGAGTTGCAGAATCGACCAAACAACCAATTCCAAATGTTGAAGGAGATCCTACTCTAGAGGATCATGACATGGTAGAACCTGAGAGACCCGAGGAGATACCTCATGTGGAGATCTCTCGAAAGAGAAGACCAACCTGGGCACATGAATTAATCCAAGATGCAGGAAAGTATGGTGCCCCAAAAGGTTCCAATAGAGAGTTCAAGAGACCAAGGCCATATTCCAGCTATGTAGCCTTGATGTGCAATCTTGTTGAAGAAGAACCAGCTTGTTTTGAAGAAGCAGTAAAGAAGAAGGAATGGTTGGATGCCATGAATGAAGAATATCAGTCCATCATCAAGAATGATGTTTGGGATGTGGTACCAAGACTGAAGGACAAATCGGTTGTTTCATCAAAATGGATCTTCAAAACAAAACATTCAGCAGACGAAAGCATTGAAAAGTACAAGGCAAGATTTGTAGCCCGAGGATTCTTGCAAAAGAAAGGAATTGAATATGAGGAGACTTTTGCCCCAATAGCCATATATACTTCGATTATAACCATTCTTGCATTGGCAACCAAGATGAAATGGAAGCTACATTAGATGGATGTGAAGACTGCTTTCCTGAATGGAAACATAGAAGAGGAAGTGTATATTAAGCAACCAAAAGGATTTGAAGTAGATGATAATAAGTCACATGTATGCAAGTTGAAGAAAGCACTGTATGGATTGAAGCAAGCTCCTAGAGCATGGTATGGAAGAATTGACAACTTCCTGATGAGCTTGGGCTTTACCAAGAGTAAAGCGGATTCTAATCTTTATTACAAGATTATGAATGATGAACCCATGATACTCTTATTGTATGTGGATGACTTATTTTTGACTGGAGAAGACAAGCCTATTGTTGAATGTAAGAAGAGGCTTGCAACAGAATTTGAGATGAAAGACCTTGGCAAAATGCACTATTTTCTAGGTCTTGAGGTATGGCAGTTTCCAGACGAGATTTTCCTGAGTCAGGGAAAATACATAGTATAAATCCTAAAGAGATTTGGGATGCTGGATTGCAAGGCCATGACTACTCCGATGGTGACAATTATGAAGCTTCTGAGTGATGCTTCTTCAGAGAAAGTGGATGTCACTATGTATAGACATATTATTGGGTCATTGATGTATTTGACCAATACTCGTCCAAATATATGTTTTGCGGTAAACACATTGAGTCAGTACATGGTGGAACCCAGGAATGTTCACCTGATTGCAGCAAAACATGTGATGAGATATCTGAAGGGTACATTGGATTATGTACTCAGATATGCCTTAGATAGTGAGTTCAGATTGTATGGGTACACAGACTCAAATTGGGCTGGAAGTGTTGATTACACAGACTCAGAGAAAAACTGAAGTAATAATCGTTGATTACACCCTCCAGACAGTTCAATTACCCGACCCACAGAGAGCTCGCAAACTCTGTTCACTACCTGATGAGTCTTTAGACTGAATTTCGAATTCTCCCTTCCGCTATAGGTTTGCTGATGGGAACCATTTGTATCTTTTTTCTGCAGTTGATTTATCTTGCTTAAGAAACTCACTTTCAGCATCTACTGCAATGCTTATCTCAATCTTTGCTGCATCTGAACTTGAGTAGATTGAATAGTTAGGTCTTTTAGCTAATTGGCTTCGTTTCTATACTGAGGGCAGTAGATAATAATGCATCAACAGATGATCTTCGAGAGGTCTGATTCAAAGCAGGTTTGAATGATGCTTTCAAGACTTTACTTGCACCTTTTTCTCCATTACTTGATGTAAAAGCAGAAGTCAAGGCAGCTAGTGCAGATGATTTTAAGCCATCTTTCTAAAAACATTCCAATTCTAAGGTATCTGCTTTGTACTTTCACTGGATGTAGCATTAATGTTATACACTCTGCCCTTTAATTTCTCAACAGCTACAATAGGCTTTCCCTGGAGAATCACAAGTTTCTTTTCAAACGAATTCCCCTGGACCACAGCCTTGGAAGCATCCCATGCAAAATATCTTGTGAAAATAGAGGGTTCAATTTGCAAAGCTGGAGGAACATGAACAAGGTTTAAGGGTACCATATGATTTCTCTAAAGTGCGTCATTAGATCTCTATCAAGCTCACAAGCTTTTTTTTGCCTTGACAGAAAACAATAAATTTCAGGGACCCCTTCACTGACTTCTAATTCTGTCCTGTTCACTGTCCTCCTTTTTTCTGTGTATGCCAGTTCTTGTACAGGCTTCTTTAGACATACCTCTTGCCCAGAATTCCAAAAGAGAGTTCAGAATTATGCACCAGCAAAGATGATACGTGGACACCCACAGACAGAGTTTTTATAATTTCATCTTTAGGAGGAACAAGTGATGGCACCTCACCAGCTTTATTCAAGAGCTTTGCTGCAACTGGATCATTCCACTCACATTCTCTGTGTAGGAAACCTATCCTTCCTTATTCACTTCAGCTCCAAATCCATACTGCTGCTTTTTCTCTGCTCTTGGTGATTGTTTGAGGACTGTTTTACTGCCATAAAGTGCTCAGAACTGTTCTTAGGAGACTGTGTCATGCTTAAAAAATGAAAATCCTTACCGCTCTAGTCTGCTGAAAGATGTGAGAGCACATTCATATGCGTATACCCCTGCAAAAAATGAGGGTAACACACCCCTTTGAACCTCTACGACCCAATTTGTACGCAGCCGTGAAGGAATATGGCCCATGCGAATATGGAGAGGCGAGTGGAGTTAACGTGGATGGTGGGTGCATTAAATTAGAATCTCATCCATGCTTTGTGCCACCTCATAAGAGGTAAGCCGACCCCACCAAATGACTTATCAACAATTAAATCCGTACGGCCGTGAGGAGGAGTGGTTCCACGTGAAGGTTGGGCGAATGTTCCCCTTGATATATTCATACTTTGACTTTATATTAAACCTTTAACATATGCCTTGTCCATCTAACATAGTCGCCTTATCCATTGACTTATGCCACCTCAATTGGCATGTGCTAAATGCCACTTTTTTGAATATTTTAATTATTTGCCAAAGTGCATTTTGTAGCAATTTTAGCATTAAAGTGCCAAAATGTAGCTCTGATAGGCAAAACTGCTCCACGGGGGTTTTCGGTCGCCCAAAATGTAGGAAAACTGGGTACTGGGGTAAAGAGGATGCTCTGAGCTTGAAAACGAGCATCCTTGCGCCAAATTCCGACTCCGGATCACACTTTTATCACCTTTTGAAATTTTTTAATTAAACCATTAAAAAAATGGCTTAAAAATGTGAAAAAATTATTTTTCTCGGAATTGACTAAAACTTTAGGGGAACCTACTATATGACCAAACGATAAAATTCTAGCGTCTAGCATGTTTATACACGTTACAAAATGGGCTCTAATAATCCCCTAAGGCCTAACCCCCACTTTGGGCATTCCAGCTTTGGAGGTGTAGGAGAAAAACTCATCGATTATACTCGACTAAAGGCAAAGCATAATCAACAAGGGAAAAAAATCCTTGGAATACCTTCTTTGGTTGTTAAGACCTAGGGAACCGAGTCACTCAAAAACCACCATGCTAGTACACTTATTACAAACCCCGTGGGGCACGGTCATGTACTACAAAACATTAAAAAAGGAGCCCTGAACAGGCCAAACTTGGAACTTCTGAACTTTGACAAAGGCACAAGTAAATGTGCAATACTGGCGGCTCACTGAAGTCCAACTGTAGTGCAACTCAGTTGGTAACAGTCTTCACAGAGGTCTTCCAGGGTGAACCCCCCATCTTCCAGCCAAATATCATCAGTCAGTGGGGTCCACAGTGGCCACAGGAGGCCTTTTACTGCATGTCTCCCACAGATTTTGAGGACAGGATTTGATCATTTGTATTATTTGGACATATTATTTTATATTATTGTGCCATGGGCATGAGCTAATAAGGATTGATGCCTCCTAGCCCCACCATGAGCTTCTTGAGTCATGTTGATGTCATATGAGGTGGGCCCATGTGTTTTAGCCCCCTCTTAGGAATGACATCACCTTCCTTAGTCTTTTTGAGGGATGACGTCACCCTTCTTTTGAGTGATCCGTGTGATTTTATGTTAGGCTCATCTTGGCCATTGATTATGTTGTGAGATCTTTTAATCTCAACCACTCATTTCAAAAAGTGGTTTTGAGATCTAGGGTTTTGGTCTTTATTATCCTATATAAGGAGGAAACCCCCCACATTGTAAAGCACCTTTGGAGATCTTGAATATTGGAATAGAATACTTCTGTGTGGAGCTACTTCTCTTGTCTTGTGGATTCTTTTGCACTTTGAATATACAATATCTCTTCTATGTATCATTGTGGATCTTGGGGCTACATGTTTTCTTGCAGGGAGGCCAAACTGGTGGAGAGGAGGATGATTTGAAGAGGGTTATTGTTGGAGGGATCCACATAGTCTCTCTTGGGTTGATCTTTGTGACAGGGAGTATCATTATTGTATCTTTGTGACATAGTTGATGCTTTTTATTACATCTTTTCATCATTTTCATAATTTTCTTACTTGACTTGTTTCACTTGATCTTGTCTTGTAGGAGGAGGAGGACGATTTGGCATCTTTAGAGGAGGATGTTTTGGCTTGGAGCACTAAGATCTCACTCTTGAATATACACATAGGGAAATGCTATCAATTTGCAAAGTGGCTACAAGCAATTGAGATAAGTTCTTCAAGGTATGTACCTAGATCCATCCATTCTTCTTCATTGGTCATCAAACGCTTAAAAATCAAAACCCTCATTTTTTATATTTTCCCAGATCTACTTGGATCTAGCTTGGCTTTGGGGATAATAAAAATAACCCACCTCTATAGCATCCACAGCAATTCGGATCTATAGTTTGGTGGCATTTGGCCTTCATTTGACACATTTTCCAAGGCACATTAGCCTCCTTGAGGGAAGTCACACTCCTTGAGGGAAGCTAGTGGGGCCAGTTCCAAGACTTGGAGTGGTTTTGTCTTTGTACCAATCATTCTTTTCTTATCTATTTCTTGCTTGTATCTACCCTCATCTTATTAGATTGATAGATGCTTTGTCTCCTTGGTTTTGACAGATTAGAGGGGCACACGTGTGGGCTTGGACAAGACGTTTTGGCAAGAGGGCTTCAAAATCTTCCATTTGATATTTGGCAAAGTAATCCTCATCTCAACTAGCACTCATCTCTTCATCCAGGTATGCTCTAAAGGTTAGTATTTTTCCTCCTTGGCTTATCCATGGTTTCTAGATCATAAAACCCTCATAATCAAAACCCTTGTAATTTTTATTTTTCAGATCTACTTGGATCTAGCATGCTTTTGGAGATAATTTTTAAAACCCACCTCTATAGCATCCACGGCAATTCGGATATATAGTTTGGTGGTAATTGGCCTCCATTTGACCCACTTCCCAAGGCACATTGGTCTCTCCAAGGAAAGTCGCATTCCTTGAGGGAGGTCATTTGCTAGGTTCTAGCACGTGGGTAGGTGAGATTGTTGCTTCATTGGAAAGATCATCCCCTAAAACCTACCCCTAGTGCTTCACTTTTATGATTTCTACCTTGTTGGCCCCATTCCTCATTTTGAGGGTTGTGCCCCACTTGGGTCACTTAGTGATGCATTAGATCTAGTGAGATCTAGCCATGGCATGCTCTTGATTTTGAAAACCCACCTTGCTTTGCACCTTGACTATCCTGATCTATAAATTGGTGGACATCCGACTCCATTTGCCCCTCCATCCAAGGCACTAGTCATCCCTGAGTCAATTCGCACTCCTTGGGTAGGTGGCTTTTTGCTAGATCCCACACTTGGGTATTGCTAAATCTTGGACAAATCCATAGATCCATGCCATAGCATACCCCTTGTACCATCTCATTTCAACTTTGACCTTGTGGACCCAACTTGAACCAATTTCCGCTTTTTAAGGAGTGGGTCCCACTTGGCTAATTTTCATGGTACTAAATCATCTTTAGATCTATTAATTGAACCTCATAGGTGGCCCTTGTCATTCATTGGTTGAAATACTTATCACTCTTTAAGCCTCTTCAACCACACCTTAACCCTTGGGTCCACTTTATTTTCATAGATTTAACTCACCATTGATCTCCTTATTTCATCATACACATTTCCCTAGGAATCTTTGGGTTAGCTAGTCTTCATTGATTGGCTAGGGTCTCCCCCTTGATCTTGATTAGTCTTGATCTAAAGTGAAGAGTGCCTCAGTTGACGTGACTCCCATCTTGCATTGGGAACCATGACATCTCTTGGGTCACCTCTTTAGTTGTCCAACACCTCTACCATCCCGGATGGGATACCTTTAGGGACAACTACAAGTTGTGTGATGACATTTTTGGTGCCGCTGCCGGGGAGGTAGAGACTTGCCTCAGGTGTCTGCGAGTATCCATGCATAATTCATATCTTATCGCATCTTGTTTAATCTAGGTGGTTATCATTTCAATCCTTAATTAAACATATTCATCTATTTGTCACTCATCTCTCCTCGCTATCTTAACGACATATCTTTTCGTAGAAGAGATTTAAAATCTACTTGGCGACTCCACAAAAGCGACTCCACTAGTGATCGATCCTATCATTATCTAGAACCCATGGGGTGCATCATTTTGTATTTTGGTTCTTGCATTGAGAACCGTGGCATCTCTTGGGTCACCTCTTTAGTTGTCCAACACCTCTACCATCCCGGATAGGATACCTTTAGGGACAACTACAAGTTGTGTGATAACAGGACCTTGCACTTTAGGGGTGGTAGTTTTTGTGGCAATACAGCTAGTGCATAGCTTGAGAGTCGCATTCCATTGTTTGTTGAGTACACATGTATTTCACGCTGACCACCATAGCTATTCTTCTTTTTTTGTATTTTCAGGTGAGGAGACTTGGGATGCTAACAGTGGGAAGAGAACTGAGACTGAAATTTTATAGCAGTCTACTAGTTTGATTGGTTGGTGTAAACAGTGACTGTGGGATGCCTTTTGTTTTTAAAATTTGTGAAACAAAGTTTAAAGCTTGATGTACATTGTAAAGTTGTAAGCATATTCAAATATCAATTATTTTACAGTCATGAATCTTAAAAGCACCATAGTTGGATGAATTGAAAACCATTACTGTACTCACAGGGATATATAAATTTAGCCATATACCTTTAGACCACGTTCACCAACGACAGTCATATATCCTTTAGGCATTTGCAGCACTGCTTCATGTATATGCTGTTCAAAATGATCAAGACATGTAAGTCTACTAGTCTGAGTTAGTCTTATTATTGTTAGCTAATTTTAACTTCATCTATTTATTACAAATATAAAAGAGAGTCTTTTCATCACCATATTAAGCTTCTATGACTTACTGCTTGCCTAGCAGCCCTTATGACGTCTGCCTCTGAAGCTGTGGGTAGGCCATATAATATGTTGTGGAAAATTGTGTCATTAAACAAGACCTGTGATGTCATTAATTTAGATAAACTACAGAATAATGGAATTCTGGTATAGAAAAACAATAAATTATACATTCATAAATGTTGTCTATCTAATAGATACTTACAGTATCTTGTGGAACCACGGCCACTGCTTGGCGCAGAGAATCCTGCAAGCATTACATTTAGTGAAGTAATAAAGAGGCCAATATTGGATTATGAAAAACAGCCTATGCTCTAGGATTGGAAAAAAGACTTAGCAATTAAATAACAAACAAACAAAAATCAAAGGGAAATTGTCATTCTTATTCACGAGTAAAACAAAATTGGATTAAGATTCATGCTTGATATCAAATGACTATTGAGTATTTAATCTGGATCTTCAGTAATCGATAGAGAAAGACCTCAACTATATATTCTATGAATTATTTTTCTTCCCT
Source organism: Larix kaempferi (assembly GCA_027924585.1). NCBI lineage: Eukaryota > Viridiplantae > Streptophyta > Pinopsida > Pinales > Pinaceae > Larix > Larix kaempferi. The sequence goes on along the minus strand of BSBM01000289.1, from coordinate 7,851,691 downwards.
TGATTTCATATAGGATGTAAGTTTTAACAATTTATATGTACGGAAATGAAACTTTTACAGTCACTACTTATCAATTTTCTTATAACAGGCCAGAAGTTAGAAAGTTTGAAAAATTAAAATCGGACTCGGAATCGGTCGAGGGTCAACTCGGAATCGGAATTGGAATCGGTAATGAATCGGTCATAAATCGGTCGATTTGAATTTAATGAATCGGTTTGCTCAAAAATACATAAAATATTTAAATAGCTTTATTTTAAATATTTAAATAGCGAGAACTAAGTAGCATTATTTTAAATATTTAAATAGCGAGAACTAAGTAGCATTATTTTAAATAACTACATGAATCCTTTATAAATGTTGTTATACACTATTATTTTTTATACTACAATATACAATATTTGTGATTGCGGATACAGTTCACTCAATGCATATCATATTTATTCAAAATATTATCTTTTAAGTAAATAATTCTACAACATTGTTGAGATTGTCACTCAAATTTCATTAAGGGCCAACCTTTGCATTAATATCCAAAAGGTAAAAGTGCATTTTTCCGTTATTTATAATTAAATAAAATATTAATATTGAAATTTTACATAATAATATACAATTTGTAATAATTAGCAGACTTGTTTGGAGTTGAAACAATAAAAGTAAAACTCGGTTAAGTTAATAGCCGAGTCGGATAAAGAAAAGATTTTTTCAAATTACAAAAGTTCAATAATAATTGAGAATGGCAATAGAAAAAGAAGAGTCTAGAAGCATATCCAAGAAAGAGATACAGTCAAGGACCATGCCAAAACCACCATGTACCCAAAAGTGGAACTAGTTTTCATACCATCTTCATTAACTGTCATGAATTCAGACATAGTCATCCGGTAAACCGCGTGAACTTGTACTTCACAATTACCATCGCAGCAAACAAAACTTAGCCGATTTTTGTCGTAAATCGGTGGACCGGCAACGAACCGGTCCCTGAACCGATTCATCAACCGGTTTGAACCGGTCGGGTCATAAACTGGCGAACCGGCCGAAACCGAAACCGATTTCACCGGTTTTTAAAACATAGGTTAGAACCAAACCCCATCTTGATGTAAATTCATGCAAATATAATTCTCTCAAGACCTAAAAGTTTATAATGGTACTTGTACCAAAAATTATGTTGGATAACCAAACTTTCAGCCTGTTAGCTCTCAAAAATGCATATGCATTTGTTTGAAGATTCTGAACTCCCTTTTGGAATTATGGGCAAACTGTTTGTTTCTGGGCAAGATATACTAAAGCAACAAAGTTTTTGATATTGGACAGACTTTTAAGCGACAGAAGGATCTGTGCAAACGCAATTTTTTCAAATGAAACTCTCCAAAATAGAGCACATGGATTGTGGTAAAGCTGCTGAAACTGATGAAGGCATCATACCTCCTCTTGATATCAGAGAGTGAACCAGAATCAATGTTTATTCTGTGTAAAAGAAAATTATAGAAAGACAGTGGTCTATCATTAAAAAGTTTAGGCTAGCATTCAAAATACACTAAGTAAAGGTGCAAATTATGAGAAGGCTTCGCCATCCCAATGTTGTTCTCTTCGTGGGTGCAGTTACTCGAGCACCAGATCTTTCCATTATGACTGAGTTTCTTCCAAGAGGGAGTTTGTATAGACTAATGCCTCGCCCGAACAGCCAATTAGATGAAAGGATCCAGGTGCTGAGTATAACATTGCAAAGCAGGTGATGTGCACGATCAAGAAATTGGTTCTGCCAAAGGAATACATAGAGAACACAGAATTCTTCTCAAACAAAAGATTGGAAGAATAGCTTTGTTCCTTGGTTCGAAAATATGTATCAGCTATCAGGGGATATGCCTTGACATATTTGGCATCTACAGCAGACAGATCCACGAATTCTGCAGACGCGGAAAATAAGAAAAGGGAAAGCTCTGAAGCAGAAGACCTTTCGAATTCTACACAGGAAACACCAGAAAAATTTTGAGCCACGGGTCATCACTCGTCAAAGTCAGCTGATCGCATGGGTTACCTTTCGATGTGTTCGACAAGGAAGCTAGACTTCCATTTTTATGCTCGCCATTTATCAATTTGAAATGAAGACAGCCTGAGCGTGAGAATTGCGCCGTGATATGTGACAAAGCATTAGAGCCCTGAGCCGGAGATCATTCCTTTTCTGTCTCTTTACTGGAGAGTATTGCACCTTGGCGGTCATCCCAAGTCAGCCCGTGAAATTAAAATTATCGAAGATCATAGCCAGAAGCGCCGAGGGTGACATGAATTTGGCAACGTGTACATTGAAATCAAGGTCAATTGATGAAAGATGAACCCACAGTCACGTTGGCAGCCGATTTCATAATTAGTGTGGAGTTTTTGGCGCATTTCTCTCCGTGGTGCTCGCATATGGCATCGATGAAGCTCTTCACGATGATCCTTGATCCTCCTGATAGCCGCTTTCAACCGTGGATGAGTCATTCTATAGTTTCGAGTGATTTAGGGGAGTTGCTTGGCATTTTTACATTGGCTAAAGAAATCCCGTCCATTGTTTCACGCCATAGTGCAGCACGCTAAAATTGTTTCACGCCATAGTGCAGCACGCTAAAAAGGAGCAAATTTCCTCTGGGGGGTTAATGTATCTCCACACTGGCAGCCGAGTAACCAATAGAGAGAAGCCCATACGCAGGGTTGAAACCCATAGTCTCACTAGCGGCCAGTTGCATAGTTGATCACATCTAATGTTTGACAGCTGCTCGGGGCTGGATTCACGATCTCATGGTGTTGTTGGAGCTTTTCAAGAGTCGATTCCCTTTGATAGCAAGTTCATATGACCCACAGGTGGCGCACGTTTTTCTCCACGACTCTCGCATATGGCAATCCCGCGCTTCATCATAGGACCCATGTATCTTTGGCATCCGTGTGGTTTGGTGATATGTTTCGTGGCACTTGACAGCCGGGTATCTTTCCCACGTGGCTGGTCTTTTTTCCTTAAATTGAGTTGTCGACCTTTTGATCAAGGCGTGAGGGTTGGAACTACTAACCCTGTGTGTGAGTTCCATTTAATAAAGGGGAGTAATCATATATTCGATGGGAAGGAAAAGTTGGAGCTACGATTCACCTTTGTCTCTTTTTTCCCTTATTTTATTATTATTTCTTCTTTTTTGAAAAAGGAAAAAGGCTTTTTGGGCCTATAAAGAAGCGAGCCTCCTTCATTGTAAAGATGGAAAAAACTTGGGAGTTTTCTTCTCCTTGAGCTTAATGAAAAATACTATGGGTTTCGGATAAACTGAGCACTCTTGTGGCATGATCTTGTGATATTTCAGATAAGTGTGAGTATTTCTAGATTCTACGTTTTCTTTTCTTTGTGTAAGAGGCCATAGAGGGGTGACAATCCACCACATTGGAAGGTGAAGAATTCTTAGCAGCTGCTTTCTTTTTCCCTTTGGCAAAGAACTCTTAGCATTTGCTTTCTTTTTTTCCTTTGTGAGCGTACATACACAGGTATTGATCTTTGCATTTGATCTAGTTTGATTATGTAATATTGATCTTTTGTTTGCATAGCGCACCTCCCGCAACTAGAAAATAAGTACTCTTTCTGATTGTCAAACACTAGACTGAGCAGGGCCTGCTCAATCCTGCAATCTTTCTCTCTCAATCACATATGACACAAGGCCCCTTTGAGCTCTCTTTTGACTCCATTCACCCCTCTGATATACTAGCACTGGCCTTTCCTCGAGGACTGATCCTCCCAATTTTCCCATCACTCAATCAAGATACCTTTTGTTACAATTGTTTCTCTAAGGAAGCCTCTTCATTTCACCTTGCCCTTCGTTGCAACTGCCTTAGCGATCCTACCTTAGGGATACCCCCCTTGAGTTGGAGATAAGACAGCCTGAAGTGAGAAGAGAGGAGTGTGGTGACATTGGCTTCTCTCTTGAGAGTTGTCATCGAGCTGGTGTGTTCAATTTTTGGGCTTCAGCACACGCATGTCAGTTTTGGGTGACAACACAACCATTACGTTTTCTCAAAAATGTCACCCCTTTAGCAAAGTTCTTTGGAAGCTGATGACATGATCTTGTATTCTTTATTCAACTATCTAAAGTGACAATAAACATATTTAGCTTAGTACACACATTCAGGCATTGCTCCTTGTTAAGTTTAGCATAAAATTCACAACAAGAGCATAATAAGGATCAGTGAAAGAAACACAATCACAAGATAGACACAGCTTTATCCTGGGAAACCCTCATGGGGTAGAAAACCCAGCAAAGCTTCCTCAATATAGATGACCAACAAATACAAAGATGTAATCCCCAAACAAGAGCTCCTTCTCCTCCTTCGCAGATCTCTCTCTCTCTCCAATGCGCAATTCACAAGTGAGTGAATGAGTGAGTGTGTGTTAAATGAGGAACACACCTCCTCTATTTATACTTCACTTGAATTTTAACCCTTACTGGGCCGACTTCTCCTAGGAGAGTCTAATAACCCCTAAACACTTAACTCAAGGCCGACCCCACTAGGGAAGTCTAATAACCCTAGTTACAACATCCCGACAGAGGAATAAACATCTCCGGATATATAATAATGTCCCGACGGAGGAATGAAACATCTATGGATGATAAAGTACAAATAGAATATTCTTAGAAGTTACAATATTTCAACACTCCTTTGGCCACGGGAGGCTTCCCAAATGAGTGTAGAAGTAGCCCTGTGAAGCACAAGAACGAGAACAACTCTACTTCTAATGATAAACCCTCCTATAGATTAATCAACCAGTGCCTTATGTAGTCAATAAAATATCCAAAATATCCAATGACTAAACACAAGACTAGGAGGTTAGGAGCACTAAGACTGAGCACTATCTTGTTATTAAAATATATCAATGAAACACAATACAAGACCAACACCAATAACTTGTTTGAAAACTTCAATTAAACCCTTGGAAATCACAAGTAAATATCTCTTACCTTTAACCAACCAATATAAGACTTGTAATCTTTTATTGTAGTTCAAGTTGGCAAAATTTTGAGTCAATTCATGGCTGTAGCAAGATGTTTCAGACCCGTAGCATCTTATAAAAGATATTAGACTTGAGTAGGAGCTTCAAAACCCCTTTAAGGTGTATAACAACACCCCTAGGTGATGGAGGTGTGTCTCCTAGCCCTTTAGGGCTTAGTTGCAACCCAAATAGCTAGCTGTAAATGAAGGCACAGACCTGCGTTTAGGGCTGTAGCAGCCTCTAAGAGTTGACGTCACCCAAGTTTAGAGCACAAGCAATACTAAGATAAAAAAAATTGTGATTTTATGATTTTTATGAGATTTTTAATAATATAAATAACTCAGAACTAATAAAAGAGCATAATATCTTTTTGTATTTTTGTAAATAAACTCAACAAACCACATAAATAAAACAACACTACAATAATAAATATTTTTTGGATTTTTCAACAATATTTAATTTTTTATATTTATTTAAATTTGAAATTTTTTGAAGATGAAAGAATTGATTCCTAGAGTCTTATTCCAAAGGCAATGAGAAAATTGGGGTCAAGGTCCTCTCAGAAATTGACAATTCAATGTTTGATGAACTAGGGCAAGTCCAAGAAACCCAAGGTTATATTATCGTTTAAACCTAATTAGGACAAATAAAGAGGCCACGACCCAAAACAAGAGGGATTCTCCAAGAGAAATACATCACCAACAAGACTAAAATAACTTGGATAAAACCCTAAAATACTCTTACCTTAGATACACAAGTAATGCAAGACAAGGGGTTCAAGACCTTACCACATTGATGAAGAAAATGTTAATTTCCCCTAGATGTCACTACTCGATCTGGGAACCCTGAGATCTCAATGGTCTTGAGTCTCTATAAGCCAAAATAACCCAGCTTCTCTATGCTAGAGAAGATCACATATAAAATAGACATATAACTGAAAGCACTATAGATCTCTTAACAATATTGACCAAAATAAGCAATCACACAAAGGACTCACAGTTTTACCCTGGAAACCCCAATTGGGAAAACTAGCCACGATGGGGATTTCTTCTTCCTCGAGCCCAAAGCATATAATAAAGAGAGAATGACTATACATAGAATTTCAGAAGACCTAACAAAACCTGACGGTTATAAAACCCTAGATCTACAATAGTAGCTACTGCTGCTCTTGGGAAATGCGCCCCTGTTGTCTGCTCTGATCTAGATCTCTCAAGTACTGTCTTTGCCTATCTTAGGATGTAGTACCACCTCTCTCAATCCTCTGCCCTGATCTACTCTATCAATGAAGAAAGTCTGCAACCTCTCACTGCAGAATGCGCCCCCCTCTGCATGGAAAATGCGCCCTCTCTCTGAAGCTACCAAGTCACCCCTCCTCAGATCTCAATCAATCTCTGATGAGATTAGCTCAAATCTTCTTCAATCACTAAAGAAAATCACTACTGAAAGTCTCGACTCACCTAGCCTCAAGAAGAACATCTCTCCAGTCAACCATGTCCTCCTCACCTAGCCTAGATAGGATCACCTTTTGGGGCAACTACAAGTTGTGTGATAACATTTTTGGCGCCATTGTCGAAGAGGTAGAGGCTTACCTCAGGTGTCTGCGAGTATCCGTGCGATCATCACATATCTTATCGCATCTGGATTTATATCTGGATGGTTATCATTTACATTTTTAAATCATATGTAGCCATCTCATTTCACTCATCTCCCCGCTAGTAGATGACATATATTTCGGTAGACAAGATTTAAAGTTTACCTGGCGACTCCGCTGAGGTACGACCTCATAAACATCCTTACGATCTCAGAAGTAGAACAAATATGAATCAATCAGAAGGAACCCCTCTTATATATCATCGAAGAGATCCCAAAGCTCAATCGTCTAATTTCTTTTGGAAAATCGTAAATTATTCTGATTCTCCAAATCTTTTTTTAGGATCTCCTTCAACTAATCAGGTTCCTCTTACATCTCCATCCCATCTCATCAAATAAATTCAATGGTTGGAACAAATCAAACTCCTCTAGGAAATAATCCTCAAAATAACCCTCCGGTCATTCGTAGATTTGGGAACAAAGCTAAAGCTTCACCTTTTGACTTTTCCCAAATCCCTGGTTCACCTAATGACATGCCCAATAAGTACTTTGAAAAGATTCCTAGATTCAATGGAAGTTGTCCAACCTCCATTGAAGATCACATCGAGGTTGTTTGGGCTGACATGGAAGCTTATGGGGCTGAAGAAGAAGATGTCTATATGAGAGGTCTCTTTGCATCCCTGGAAGGTGATGCTCATAAGTGGTTTGACCACTTACCTACAGCGTCAATCAAGGGATATGATGCTTTCGTTGAACCAACTTTTAGAAATTAAAAAGAAAGAGAACGAGTCAATCCATGAATTGAACCTCTGATTTGACATAATAGTGGACAACATCCCTGATGACATTAGGCCTAAAGAAATAGCAGTGTTGATTCATTACCTCAATTCATTTGAAGGTTACCTTGGCTATCACCCTAAAGATAAGGACCCCAAAGACCTCAAAGAAGCTCAGGAAAATGCTAGAAGGGCTGAAACCAATGCTGCCTCTATGGGGAAGCAAAACTTCTTCGATTCAATTAGTGCTTCGTCCTCTAGATATGAGCCCAAGAATAGAAAAGGAAAGGAACCAGTTAAAGATACCAACGACATGATGGAGAACATGTAAGAAATGATGAAACACTTCACTCTCCTAACTAGGGATTTAGCCAAGAACAATGAATCGGAAAGGTATAGGCAACCTTATGGCCCTGTTGCCATCGAGATTGCACACCTGGGGGGAGCGCAGCAGAAATCTTTCGAAGCTGCTCGGTGTGGCCTTGGGGGCAAGCAAAGAGTCAAGTGTTGTCACATGATTCCGACTACTCCGTTTAGGCAAACTCCTAACGAAGCCAAGGGGGGTACACCCTACTAAAAAAAAAGGTTGCTAAGGCTTTTTAAGTTTAAGTTTGATGAGTAGAAAGAATGTTGTTTTTTAGGAGTTTTTTGAATTTTGATGCAAAATTTAAACCAAGCAAGTTGCAAATTTAATCAATGGCACATTCAAAGCATGATATAATAACAATAATTCGTAAGATATAAAGCAAAAATATTTGTAAGATATAAAGCAAAGATTTGTAAAATATTGCTATTGTTGAAAGACCAGTGCTAATGGAGTCACTGTCCGTTTTTAAAGTGTTGAGATGGTTGTTGTGCGAGTGCTCTTGGTTTATTTTATTATGTATTTTAGGAGATGAGGTTGATTTATTGTGGGATGAAGGGATTCTCGATATACCTTGCGGTACAGGGAATATCTCTGGAATGTGATCTAGGTGGCCTCGTACAAGGACGTGTTGGCTGGAATGGGGTCTCGAGAGTGGTGTTCAACACTACACCAACAAGGGTGTAGCCTAACTGTGCTTTGAGGTTGCCTCCCAGTTGTTCTCGCTTCCTTAGTCGAAATTTCCCCACTTTCGATTACTTTCGAGGCAACGCCATATTTTCGTTGGTCTAATGAGTGAATTAATTCCAATGAGTGAATTAATTCCAATGAGTGAATTAATTAAATATGAAAATTTAATAAGTGCAAAACAACTTTTTTGATATCCCAAAGCTTAGACCACCCTGCGATGGGTAGAGCATACACGGTGTTTGCAAAATGTTAATTCCAATTTTATTGACTCTCCAACGGAGAGCACTCTTGATCCGCTAACAACGAGATTCAAGAGATTTTAAAGAGTCTTAAGACTCAACAAATATACAATGCAAAAATGCATAAAGTAAAAATTGTCTAAATGCTACCCAAGAATCTCTTTCAAGTCCAGGACCGTACTCGGGAAAGCAAGGGGGTTAGTGTGATTAAAAAAGGAAAAAAGACTCTCCGACAGAGAGCACTCTTGATTCGCTAAAAGCGAGATTCAAGAGATTTTGATGCTTTTTTTTACAAGAAGTACAAATATGTGAAAGGCATAAAGATTAGAAATTGAAACTAGTTACGCTTGCGAAAAGAAAACTTTTAGTAATTACAACTTTCAACTAAAATGAAACTAATCTAGCATGCTATTTCATCTAACTATGCGAAATAATCAACAAAAGGGATAGATACAGGCTTCCCCCAAATGGGGGAAGAGGGGTGTGGGAGCCGTAATCCCACTTGCCTTTTATTAAAATATTACAATCAAATTAACTCTCCGATAGAGAGCACGAGATTCAAGAGACTTATTAGCTTGAAACCAGCAAAAGAAAAAGTAGGATCTTGCAGAAGATCTTGAAACAAGCAAAACATCACATTTAACATTAACTTGTAGTAAATGATTGAATGAATGAAAGGTGCTTGTAACAAGATTGAACCACAATTAAAATGCTTTCAAAGTAAATTACTTGGAAATGAAATAACAATTGTTGTGTTTTGCAAATGGTCTTGTAAATTTTAATTGGTTTTAAGTCTCTCTTTAGCTTAGGGGAATTAAGGTTTGTTCCAGAAAATCAATGCTACTCTATGTGTCTACCCCAAGAAGTTATCTCTTTCGATTTGAGAGAGACTACTGGGTGCTCAACAAGAGAACACAAGGTTCTCAACTAGCTCCATGGGTCAACCTCAAAGCTTGTTGGGTGCTCAACAAGAGGACACTAAGTGCCACGAGGCTCCCAACATCCTCTACCCCTCTAGCTCCACAGATCAAACTTTTTTTTCTCAATATCTCATTAAGATTAACTTATGAGTGCTATTAGTCTAGCCAATACTAATCCTTGCCCTTTCTTGTCACCCAGTATCAGTCAAACCGGTAAGGGGAGTGAATACGGGGCAAAGATTGGGGTGCAGTTTATTTTAACCTTTAAATGAATAAATAATTAAATACAATGCAAGCCAACACAATATTGCAAGGGTGGCAAAGCCAACTCACTTGCAAGGTGTGAGCAAAATAAACTGAAGCAAAAATGACTAGAAAACAAATCTACTAGCTAGCACGATTTTGCATGGATAGGCAGAGCCTCTTCTCATGCAAGGTGTGGGCAAACAATTATAACAAATGCAAATAAAAACATGAATTAAATCCTAGCCCTTTCAACAATTGTTATGCAAGGGTCGCAAATCCAACTCACTAGCAAGCAAAGGAATGGCCTAAATAGTTTCAGGAATCAAATGTTATCTAGCCACACAACTCTCTTCCTAATGAAGAGAAGGGGCAAGCAAATTACCAAAACGAAAATAACATAAAACAAAACTAAACCTAGCCCCACTACACTTGCAATACAAAAGTGGGCAATCCCAATTTCTGATGCATGCAAGGGATGACTGAAAATTAAAAGAGCAAATACAAGTAATGAAGAAGCAAGAAATCAAGCTCAATAGACTCTCTTGGGTTTGTTACAACAAGGAGAATTTCAGCCTTATTATTTAAAAGAAAATGAGGTCGAGAGTGAGAAATTTGACCCCTTTTGGTGAGGGATTTGAAGTGGACACTCTTGGGTGTTCTTTGAGTTTGCTAATGACCAAACTTGAGCATTCCCTCCCCCTGTAACATCAAAATCCTACACAAAACAACAAGCTAATATCGTGCAAATGTGATAAAAATGAGTTTAAAATCAACTCGGAATTTTGATAGAAATTTTAGAAATTTTTCTAGTGCAATGTAGTATACAAAAAGAAAACTTGAAAAAGACGATTTAAGAGTGCAAAAGAAGCTAATAAAAATCTACAAAAACCAAAAATGTTAGTTGAAGATGCCAAGCCCTTCAAAAGTTGTTGAACAATGAGGTATCCCACCCGGGAATCCCACTCTCGAAGCTTGAACAACCTGTAACAAACTAGCTTCAACATGCAAATGGGGTGAGAGATCAAACAATGACTTGAGAAATCATATGTTCAAACTAGAAGTCCATGAACTTCACAAATGCTAAGAAGATAACCCACATAACATGTAACCAACACTATCACAATGTTATTCTCAAGCAAAACACTTTGCTTGAGATCCACAAATGCAAGAAAAAACTAAGAATGAAACAATATTACCTCACACACAATGCCAAGGACAGTATTTCCTCCAAAGGTTTTTTTCATTAACTTCACAAAGCTGGAAATTACAATGGCTCTCTTCTTGGACAAGAATGGAGGCAAGAGAGTAAGAGAGCAAGAGAGAACAAAAAATGAAAGAGAGGAAGAGCATGAGTGATTGTAACCCAAATGAGGAGGAGGAGCCTCCTTAAATGGGAAAAGAGAGAGGGTAGAGTTCCTTTGCATGAGTGACATTTGTCACTTGGAGAGAAAGGGGCATTAGCCGCCTATGAAGAGGGGTGCACTTCCTTGGGTTAAAAATAACAAACAATGAGGGGAGAAAACCCCCCTCACTCATGTTTTATATTTCATTGCTAGACCAAGGGGAAAAATCATGAAGGTGGGACCCACCATTTTGCTTATTTCAATTTATCTCATTTCCCATGGTGGAAGAAATTTTCCCCCTTAGGGAGAAACTTCAAACTTGAAAAACACTTGTTTGAGGGGGGGCCTTTTGGCTTTTAATTTTACCTTAGGGTCATAATATAACACTTGGAAACTTAATTTCCCCTCCCCAAGTGACTTCAGTCACTTTTCCAAAATTTGCCTTACTAATTAATTGTCAATTTTCCTGATTTCCTTGACTGACATAGGCAAATGTGTCCAAAACCTTAGTAAGACTTGTCCTAATGACTTCAAACTTTGCCCAAGGGTGTACGGGGTCTCATGCCATTGATATTGAGTATCCATACCCCTATTTATGGGCATTAAGTGCCATTTATTCCTCTTTTACATTACATTTTTTTATGCTGAGGGACATTTTTTAATTACCAAAAATTAAAAAATCCTAAGTAAAACATAATGAAATTCCGCAAGACTCTAGATAATGTCTAGCATAGTAATATAGAACATTCCTAGGCCCCAATCACCCCATGGACTCGATCATTAGAACGCCTTTCACCACTTTGGAGGTATTTTTGAGTGAAAAACTCAGATAATTAAAATCACTAAAAATGAATTTTAATTATCCAAGGGGAAAAACACTCGATGAAAGGATTTCCGTAATAATAAAGTCTTAGGCAACTAAGTTATACAAAAATTGGCCCTCATGCTAACATATAATTACAAAATCCCCCGCAAGGGTGCGGAAATTTCATGGAGAAAAGATAAGAAGAAGAGTTGTCTCGCTTGAAAAAATTCATTAGCTACTTTTTTCTCATCTTCAAGGCACATTGTATACATTGTACATGTGCATGTTACATGGTTTCCCACCTAGTTGACTTGGTGATCAACAGGGGGCACATCAATCAAGGAGTGCGCACCATCTAAGGGAGAGAGTTCAACCATGAGTTCGAATACTTGAAGTATGGATTGATTGGTGGTCAAATAAATGGGGATGAGCTACCTCTCAATGAGGTAGGCACTCCCTACTTTGGTATCATCACAACCAATCACGAAATGCCATAAAGCCAAGTCACCCAACATAGAGAGAGGGCACATATCTAGAGTTTGAGATCACGTTGACTTGCTTCCTTTGATTGAGCGTTGATTGAGAGTCAATCCCAAAGGGGTTGCACCACATCTAAACATGGTTAGCAGTGCAACCTCGTGGGAATCACAATCAAATAGATGTATGCCATGTGGAAGGAGCCGCCCATAAGAGAGAAGGGCGCACTCTCTAAATGATATATCCGCTCAACCTTATGATTTGACATTTACAACACATGCTTAATGATTTAACTAAGTCGCTCACCATAAGAAATAATATGCCAACTCATTTGGCACATGTCCATTAGCTTTTTCATAATATTTTTATTTTATTTTTTGGGTCATTTTGTCGCATCGTTAGCATTTAAATGCCATTTTGTAGGCCCGATAAGAAAAAATGTTCCACGTGATAATTTAATCACCTGAAACATAGGAAGACTAGGTTCTAGAGTAAAGAGGACGCTCTAAGTGTGAAAATGAGCATCCCTGCGCCAAATTCTGCCTCCGGATCACACTTTTATCAGAATTTGAAAATTTCCAATTAAACCATTAAAAATGGCCTAATTTTGCAGAAAACATTATTTTTCACGAAATTGACTCAAACTCCTAGCAGACTTAATACGTGTCCATACGACTCATTATTGATGGCTAGTATGAAATAATACAATAAACACTTATGCTTTAATAACCTCCCAAGGTTTGACCACCCAAGTGAATACTCCAACTTTGGAGGTGTGAGTGAAAAACTTAGGAATTATATGCCGTTGAAGTGCAACACATAATTCCTAAGGAAAAAACACTCTAGAGTATCCCCTTGACAGATAAACCTAAGGTAAGCCAAGCTTGTTACAAAAAAGACCATGCTTAGACCAACTTATTACAATTCCCCATGGGGGTATGGACATGCAAAAAGTTTAAAAAATGGCCCAATTACGGCCTGATGGACTTCAGTATCACTGAAAAAGAACATGTAACATGTCCATCCTTGACACGCTCGCTTGAAAGTCCAACTGAGTGCAACTCAGGTGGTAACAAGTACCACATGCAGCCATGGAGAAATAGACAAAGTTAAAGAGTATTTTGTTTGAGAAAAGTTGAGAAGCAATACAAAAAGTTAGTACTCATAAGAAACTTGTTACTTTAAGTTTGATAAAATCTCAGAAGGAATTATAAAATGTCTGTAATGATAAGAACAAATACATGAATGCTTCAGGAAAGGAATCACATATTTTGCTTCCTGCAGAAATGTAAGAAGGGTTACCTTCCTAAGGGAGCATATATCATGACCATCCATATATAAAGCACCATTATTTGGGTCATAAAGGCGTAATAATAACTTCACAATTGTAGATTTCCCTGATCCTGAAGGTCCCACAATTGCAATGCTCTCACCTGGATCAGCTGTGAATGATACACCATGCAAAATCTGCTCCAAAAAGTTCAATTTCAGAGGATACAACAATAAAGGAAAACATAATTACATAAAATGCATTGTCTAATACAAATTTCAAATACTGGTTTCAAGTGGCATCTTATTTTCTCTTGTTTTTTAAAGTCTTCAGCAGAAATAGAGAGTGACACCAAAGGTATGATGTATCCAAGTTAGATCACTTACTACTTATATGATCATTACCTTTCTGGAATTTTTATAACTGAAATGAAGATTGTCTGCCTTTAATGCCACACCTCTTCCTCTGTTCTGAAGCTCTATAGATCCATCTTCTATAGAGGGCTTAATGCTGCATAATCTCAAAAATAGTAAATTACAATAATACGATAAAACAAGCATTGAAATAGTCGCACAAAATTCCACAAAATCAAAACTTTATAACATTTATGTTTCAATACAATATCAAATAGAAAAAGCGCAATGGAATACTTCAGAAAATAACATGTAAGGCCTGCAAAGAACTAAATAAACAGTCATAGTGAATATGCTACATTCTTGTTACCCAATCTCATAAAAATAACAGACTTTCCATATGGCCAACTTTAAGTAGCTTAAATGCAGAACGGCAAAGAAGTGAAACATACTAAGTTGTGTCAAAGCATTTACCTGAGCTTTATACCTTAGTGGTGTTTCTTATAGATTGCATCAATAACAACTGTGACACAGACATTCAAGCTTGACCAGACAAATTTAATGGTTATACCAGAAGATCCTTAAGAATCAAGATACATATATATTATGAATGAGAATTGCACAGCCAATTTAAGCTCTACGATCAACGGCAACATAGCCATCTGTAGCTACAAAGTAACATGCATCTTAGGGTTTATCAAAGAAAAGTACCATAAGATCTTGAAAAGAGCATCAAGGTCCACCAAGCTTTGTCGTAAATCTCTATAGATAAATCCAAGGAACTGTAAAACCAAATTAAAAAATATGAATTTTTTAATCACATTTTAACAAGATTCAAATAAATTACTTAAAACTCCATTGAAAGAAACTGTAAATCTCTATAGATAAATCCAAGGAACTGTAAAACCAAATTAAAAAATATGAATTTTTTAATCACATTTTAACAAGATTCAAATAAATTACTTAAAACTCCATTGAAAGAAACTGTATCGCAAGCAAAATGGGTATCTAGAAAGAATAAGTTGTAATAAAAAGCGGTAATCCATCTAAATTGGTGAAGTTTTGGCTTCAGATTATTACTTCAGATTTTTGTTTTTTACTGTGAGAATATATCTGGTCATTGAATGAAATGGACCTGTTATCACTCAATCTATAGCTGCCACTAAGAGGGATCCTATCCTGGATGATAGAGGGAAGGCAACTAAAGATAGTGACACTTAAGAGTATCTTACTTACCGAAATGATATCCGGTTGTTACAACGAGCAAGAAACTCTTCACTTTAAGCCACTCTAAGCATGGACTAAGGGGGAGACCCTGATCAATCTTTGTGGGGAAGATCTTTCGCCAGGAAACCAGATCTTAAACGTAACGTAACCTGGTTAGAACCCTAGACCAACGGTTATTAAATTGAGGTTCACGGTCTGGGTAAGGATGTTTAGGGTTGAGATTTTTTAAAATGAGAACACGCCCTAAACAGTGCCTTGCTATTTATGATTGTGCATTTGAAATGAGCAAGGTTAAAATATACTTCATGCAAAGGGAACTTGTATGATTGAGGGCAATTTCTTCTTTAATGGGATCAGTTATTTATGGTCGAGATGGAGTCTCTAGAGTTAGTCAATTTGATCATGGGCTGTAAAATTTAGTATGCAAATGAATTTTAATGCTTAGCTAAAATTTCAATTCAAGTGTCGGTTGCCTTTTGATTGACTTTCAAGCTCAACAAAAACTCAAACTTCATGTACTATTAACCCAAAATAATGAATGATAATGGTTCACGATTTAAATTAATACTTTAGGATAATAAGATTAATGTTGACAGGTCAAATGAATTGAATCTTTAAATGATATAGAAAAGTATTAAGAGGATTTTAAAGAACCCCTGGCAATTTGATCCAATAAGGTTAAATTTGGTTCACCAAAGAGTTACACCTTGGATCGAAGTACATTCACGAGATAGCAATACTGCTCATCTCAACCGAAGGACTGGCTCATGCCTCTGACAGGCCTGATCTGCATCATGGTAGCCTTGCTACTATGGATGTGACAACAGGACCTGAGTGTTATAAATTGATTTTAGTAGCAATGAGAATTGATGATAGAATGTTCCTTTCAATATTTAAGCGTAACCACCTTTTACCATGGAAATGGATAGAGGATTGGTAGCAAATTATTTTCACATCAGGGTATTTTTTATTATATATGGTGATCATTATAACAATTATAGATTGAAACTGTGTGGCATGCTTCATTGAAAGACTTGAAAAGGTGCTTGTGTCTGGGCAATTTATAAGTTCTAGAGAGTAAATTTTGTTAGGATGATGTTTATTATCATTCAAAAAACAGGTTATATAGTACTAAAAAATTCTTCCTTGAGGTCTCTTACTGTGATGTCCCCTTCCACGTGATCACCACATGTGGGTGACTTAGAAGCCTATTTGACTCCCATAGGCTAGGGTCAGTGAATTCAAGGAGTCACTATTGATGTCACTTAGCTTAGAGAAGATGTTTTATTTCTAAAAGTGGCTAATAGCTACTCAAATCTTAGAAAAGTGGCCTTTAATTTTAAATATGGAATAAGTCAAATGAAGGAGCATTCTAAATGGTATTGGGTGTTCCATGGTATTTCCCATGGTATGGAGGAAGATAAGAGGAGGAGCAACGCCTAATTTGATCATGATGTGTTTTGAATTGATCTCTTGTGGAGTGCTCTTGTGAGCAAGGTCTTTTGTTAGGGGTTTCGGAAAAACCTCTCCCACCTTTGTTTGGTTTCGGTGGTGCAAGACCTGTTACCAACTACTTTGTACAATAGTTGAACATCTAGTGAGCCACCAGTTTCATGAACATGACACATGTTCATCTTCAGAGTCCAGAAGTTCCGAAGTCTCTTTCAGGGGCTTTTTGCCCCATTTGTAATAAAATGCATCCATCATAATCAACGGAGCATTGCCTTGCTTATATAGCCTCTCAAGGGAGAGAGGTCGAATTCAAGAGGAGGGCGAATTGGTGAGTGAGAAGAGACAAGTGTTGAATCAAATCAATGAGAGGATGTGTTAAACTCTTTGTTGGTTGGTGAGAAGGGTGAGGTGGCTGCCACCTCACAAGAGGGGCGCCCCTCTCCCTTGTAACTCACTCCCTCCTCATAGTAACAATCGCCCATCCAACTCGCACATGGATAGAAAGTGACGCCCATCACATGAATGCATGGTTTTTTTTCAAACTTTATGTGTAGTCGCTACCCAAAGTTTGGGTATTCCACATGTGCACAAAACTTTTAATAAGTGGTCACCCTTCACTCATAAACATTAGCCACCCTTTTTCAAACTTTATTTAAATCAATTTTTGTTTTTTTTTTACTTTTGTCACTTAGTGTATTTTGTGCTTTTTTAGCATTTTTATGCCATTTTGTAGCATCTTTAAAGAAAAATGCTCCAAGAGACGCCGTAGTCGCCCGGAGCATGGAGAAAGTGGGCACTAGGGTAAAGACTACGCTCTGAGCGTCAAAACGAGCCTCCCCACGCCAAATTCTGCCTCTAGATGACACTTTTATTATATTTTGAATTTTTTCAATTAAACAATAAAAAAATGGTCTAGTTTACGGAAAAAACTATTTTTGTCGGAATGACACCAAACTCCTAGGGGACCTAGTGCATCTCTATACGACTTATTACTGATGGCTAGCATGTAAAAATACATAGACACATAGGCTTTAATACCCCCCTAAGATCCACCACCATGGACAATACTCCAGCTTTGGAGGTATGAGTGAAAAACTCAAGAATTATACGCCACTGAAGAGTAGCGCATAATTCCTAAGGAAAAAACACTCTAGAGTATCCCCTTGACGGCAAACCCTAAGGTAGGCCAAGTCTTTTACAAAATAATCATGCTTAGACCAACTTATTACAATTCCCCCACAGGGCTCTGGACATGCAAAAATTACAAAGGGTCAAAAAAATTTCGCGTGATGGATCTCGGAACACTGATGATGAACAATTTGATGGTTCAAGACCTAATTGCCGAAGCGTCCCCCCCCCCACGGTTCAGGCTCCAAATTCATGCTCCGAGCGAAAGCCCTGCCGAAGCGTTTTTGGAAGCTTTCTTGCTTTCGAGCGCTCCGAGCTCTGCCCTCCACGCTTCGACCTCGCTTCCTGAGCGCTTCCGCGGACAGCAGGAAGCTTCCTGTCTTTTTTTTTTTTTTGCTCTTTGGGTGGGGCCTAGGGCATTTTTAGTGTTAGAGAGGGGAGATAAGGCATGAATTATGGAATTTAGATGGTATGATAAGGCATGTTTATAATGGAATCATGAATTATCGAATTTAGATGGCATTTCATATATTGGAAGTAGCACAAACATACATGTTTCATAAATTTTGCATCTAGTTTGGTATTCTACATGTTTTTTTGAATATAAATAAATATATATATATATATATATATATATATATATATATAAACGCTTTCGAGACGCTTCGCTTTCGACCATTTTTTGAAAAATGCGCACCCGCGATCCTGTTTCCCGCTCCTGCTCCTGCTTTGCTTCCACGCTTTGGTGACCTTGGTTCAAGACTTCAACGGTTTAGTTGGAATCCACTAAGTGCAATTTATTGGATAACAGGCAATATAATCAAGAAATAGATAACTTGACCAAAACCTATGGAGAAAGGCCTTCTCATGAGCAGATCCATGACATGCAAAAGTTCAAAGGTGTCACCTACCAGAGAAAGGGAAATTCTAGGCCCAACATGCAGTATCCTCCCAAGGTAATAATTCCTAATGAGTTAAATGTTGATTGGGGTAACTAGTTTAAAACTATTAAAATACCTACACCTGTTACTGTACTATACAAAGTTCTTGAGCAAAAAGAGAAATTTTTGAAAGTCCTAAATCCTCCTACTCCTCTATATCCTCCTACTCCTGAAAAAGGTCACTTTTTTCAGAAGAAGTAGAACAACCTTCCACAAGCAATAACATTGTCTTAGAAGACCCCTTAGTAATTCTACATACCATGGACTCAAGAAAAGAAGATCATCCCCCTTTCTATGTATCATTGATGATAGGTGATCTTCTTCTACATAACTATATGTTAGATTCAGGGTCTTCTTCCAACATTATGACTAAAACGGTTATGCATCAACTTAACCTTAGAACATCTAGACCATATCAGAATGTCTATGACATGGATCTAAATAGGTTGAGGTGGTTGGTGTTATCAACTGATTTGTACAATAGTTGAAACCTTATTGAGCCGCCAGTGTTGGAACACATCAGTGTTCACTTCCAGAGTATCTGGGTTTCATTGTATTTGGGTATAGCCAGTTTTGTTTTTTGAGTCGACATGACCATGGCCCTGTTATCACCTAAGCTGTAGTTACCCCTATGGATGGATCCAGTCATGGATGGCAATAGGGAAGGGCAACTTGAAAGGTGCAACCACGATCACCTCGACCTCCAATATGTATGGTTGTCACGCCAGTCGAGGCAACCTTCGCTTTATGTTATCTAGCCCAGACAACAAAGGGGGAGACCCGATCTACTCCCGATAGGAGAGATCAAAAACCAAGACACCAAATCAGGGTATTTCTAAGTGAAGTTAGATGTATGGTTTATCCTAGACCTAAGGATGAAGTCACAAGCCAAGTGAGGGTTCAATAGATATAGCTTTGGTTCATAGTTGAATGTAAGAGTGACTTATAATGTATGTAGTGAGATCTAGGGCTAGTGTACTAGTTCAATGTCGAAAGATCCACTGCCTTGGGAACCGTGTCCAATGCAGGATAGTTAAAGGGTTGTATTGGGGCTAACTAGTACATGAGACAAGCTTGACCATGATTCATGATAGCTTTAAGGGTATAGTTCACCATGCAAAAGTCAAACCACAAGTCAATCCAACAATCTAGGAAAGTTGGGTTGTCTTGGAGATAAACCAGTGCCTTGGGAATTGGGAAGTGGAGTCAAAGTGGGGTTGACTTATGGTTTAGGACTCCTACAACATGAGATTAGTGGACAGTATAGGTCTGGATGGTTGAATGTATCTAGATCTAGGTTTAACCCAAGTGGACCATAATCCCTTAAAACAAGGAATGCAGTCCCCAAGGCAAGATTTGACAAAGTGACAATCTAGACCTAGGTTTTGAATTATTCCGGTTTCAGATCTGCAATAATCTCAAGTACCCAGTTCCTAGAAGTGAGTAAACTCACTTCTCCAAGGTGGTGCGACTTTACCCAAGGAGGCTTCAATTTGGGTTTAGGTGGGTCAAATCATGTCGGATGGCATCCAAACTTTAGATCCGGGTAGATCAGTCAAGTAGGAGTATGGATCTATAATTTCGTGGCAATCCACCGGTTAGATCTTTGTAGATCTGAGTTTAAGTGTTCCAAGTGGTCCAAAGTGGGGATTAAATCCCTTAAAATGTGGAATGGGGCCCACAAGGTGAATTTCAAGAAAGGGACAACCTGGGTGTATGTTATTTGATGTGTAGATGTCAAATCAAGTGGAATCTCAAACACCCATGTACTAGATCTAGGTGAACTTGCTCAAATGGTGAAGTGCGCCTTCCTTGGGAGAAGCTAAGTTGGCTTGGGAGAGGGGTCAAACGGAAGCCAATCCTCACCAAACTATAGATCCGGGATGCCGTGGATGCTATAGAGGTGGGTTCTTAATATTACGCCCAACAACCCAATAGATCTAAGTAGATCTGAGAAAATGCAAAATTGGGGTTTTAATTAATTAGGGTTTTAAATGTTTTTGACAATTGGATAGATCATGGAGATAGAACTTACCTTGAGATCATACCTGAATGATGTGGATGAGATGCCTTGATGTTGAGGAAGATTCCCGCAGAGATCAAATGAGAGATTGTTGATTTGCTTGCCAATTTGATGCCCTAGTCCACAAGTGCACCTTCCTCTACCTGTCAAACCAAGGAATGAAGATTCAATCAGTAAGAGCAAGTATGGAAGAAATACAAGAGAAATGCAAATAGTAACATGAAATAGAAGGTCCTGGAACAATAATACTCCCTGTTACCAACGAAGAGCTCCAAAGAAGAAGTAGGGAGAGTCTTCCCCTACCAATACCTCCTCCTCCAAGCAAATCGGCCTCCACCTGTAGATGCAAAATCGTGGTACAATAGATATGGCAAACAAGATCTCCAATAACTCAGTGCAAAGGAAGAACCAACGAACGAACACCAAAAACATTCACCACAACATTGGAGATAGATGCAATAATAATTTTCTATTCCAATAATCTAGAGCCAAAAGTCCCTTTACAATGAGAGGCTCTCTCCTTTAAATAGGAAGGAGAGGCACCAAAACCCTAACCACTTTTTTGAATGAGTGGCTAAGATTATAAGATACAAAAGTCTAATCAATGGTTGAGATGAGCTCAACAATATAATACATGGATCACACATAAAATATAACATAAGTGGACAAAGTCGCCCTAGGAGAGGGGAATCCCACCAAATCATGATGACAAAATATCATAGGAGGCTCATGGTGGGTCCAAGGGGTAATTTTATCCCTCCTTGGTCAATCCCCATGGCACAACAACCAATAAATAAACATGAAAGTACCAAATCGTGCCTCCCTAGTGAAGTCATGGTCCTCAAAAGACCTCAAAAATCCACAGAAAATGCCATAAGTGATGGATGCGGGCCCCGATGAAGCTGAAACTGCTGGAGAAGGTGTGAAAGGTCCCGATCTATCATCACTGATCATCCCATGCCATAACTTTGCCTCAGTAGCCCAAATCGATTTCCTCAATAGCCATTTCTACCAATCCTGAAATGCCTCGGGAAGCGTGAAACTGCCCAAACAGCCTCCTGGAGTGATGGCGCTGTCAAGGTGAGGGCACCAATGTGTCCGGGAGGGGGGTAATATGGTAAAAACAAGTGGTTGGACCACCCCCTCCATCATCAGCGCCCTAGGTCAACCGGATAAAAGTCATCTCTGCTCTAACAGGGCCTCCAACAGACCAAAACTGCACTAGGACAGCCTACTGAGGCTCAATCATCACTGTAAGTGCCCGGAACTGAAAACAAACTGTCCCATTGGACTCAGAAGGTCCAAATCTATCCAAGATGTGTACTCATACACCATATGAGTCTCTGCATGATCAAAATAAATATCCAATATCCCGGAACAAGGCCAATAATAATGCTCTGTAAATGATCAAACACTGCTGTATCCCAAGAATCATCATCATAACCCTGTAGCTGCTGCATAGAATCATCATGTATGTGTACGTAGACCATATATCATCTATCCATATCATCATAAGGTCTAACATCTCATGTCCCATGGTCCTCCATGGTCA
This sequence comes from Larix kaempferi, assembly GCA_027924585.1. Classification (NCBI taxonomy): domain Eukaryota; kingdom Viridiplantae; phylum Streptophyta; class Pinopsida; order Pinales; family Pinaceae; genus Larix; species Larix kaempferi. The sequence continues at coordinate 7,829,299 of BSBM01000289.1, read as the reverse complement.
AACTAGGTCTAACCAAGACCAAATACAACTCAGACCATCATCCATAGCTGCTGCAAGGTGTCAAGGTTAATACATGCTCTACAACTTATTCGAATAACAATTATAACACAGAGTAATCATGACTGGCGATCTAAATCCAAATATATAGTGTCGTTAATTATTATTATTACTCAGACTAGACTTTCAGGACCATACTCACTTCATAGTTGTGATCAATTTGCTAGTGAAGGGTGAAGGCTTAAATTAACTGGCTAGGCTAAGGGATGACTTGACTGACTTGACTTTGTGACACTTTGGCAAGGGAAAGGGAATACACACCATAGTATATACTGAATGAGCAATGACACAGGGAATGGCGGTGTCTCACAAATGGATGAGTTGTTTAAAGAGGGTTTATTCACCTTCATAGATGCGCACAATCCATAATACAAGCAAGGCCAGCAATTATTTAGATATAACATTTAAGTTCCATTGCTTTTTGGGCCTGAAGTTTCCATAGCCTTGATCTATGTGTGTTTACAAACACATTGCATAGATTTACATTTATTTAGGCTTTCTGCTGCAGGTGTGTTTTTAAGGCACTTGTTTACCTGAGCACTTCTAGGTGTGTCATGGACAACTTGTTTACCTAGGTATTTATTTTTCCAAAAGATATAACATTTTATTTTTCATGGCCATTTTCAATTGGCATTTCTTTCACATACAAGATATAGCATTTTATTTTTCAGATTTTGCATTCATGGCAGCACTAAAAGTTTCAGGTTTAGCCAACACAACTTTAGTGACTAGGGGGAATTCTCAAGGAACTCCAACTCACCATAGGTAAGTTTTGTCACCAACTCAGAGCCGAGACACAATAAACAGGGGAGCTCATCCAATACAGAGGCTACAGTGGGGAAAGGTCCTCCATGTCACTAGTAAAGTAGCAAATCAGGGTGATAATCTAAAAGGTAGGCCATGGATGGATGAAAACAATGAAAAATGAAACCAACACTAGCAAGCCAAGGTATGGTTGAATGATCACCTCTATTCTCCCTAAGGAGGGTATGTACCAATGAGTATGAATAGTGAACTTCTAAATCTGAGTAGGGACAGTAATATATATATATATATAATAGGTCAACCAGATCCAAATATCTATATGATCGCCAGATCATGACACTAAGTGCTAAGACATGCTATAAGAATAAGTATAAAAGCAATCTAACCATAATACCATGATATACCTGAAAGCTCATCAACCTGTACCATCATCTGTCCTCTGAGACTGCTGCTGTAACTCTGGGCAATACTGTCTGCTCTGTACCAATGGCATAATGGCTACATCGGTCACCTCTCTGAGTGTCCTGAAACTCAGTCATGGCATGGGGAATGCAACTGCTGTCCACAATTTGATAGTAATCCAATATAGATGCTCATCTCGGCATCTCAAATGTAAGGGAACTGGCTGAATAGTGTACTGGAATGAGAAAAATAATGTATGGTAGCCCGGCTACTATATATGTGATAACAGGCCCCATGGGGGTTTGTATCAAAGTGTGCTAGTAGGGTCTGAGTGGCTCGGTCTCCCATGACTGGATTAAACAACTAAGGTATTCCAGGGAGTTTTTTCACCGTCAGATTATACTTTGCTTCAGGCGAAATGTAATTTCTTGGTTTTTCTCCCGCTTCCTCCAAAGCTGGAATGCCCGATTTTGGAAATTTGGCCATGGGGGGTTATTAGGGTCCAACTATAATGTATAAACCTACTAGACACTATTAGAATAGGTTTTGGTCATGTCCTAAGTCTCTAGGACCCCCAAGAAAAAAATTCGAAAAAATTTTACCGGACGCGTCGGAATTGGGGTTTTTAATTATTTAATTATTTTTAAATTTTAATTAAATTTCTCTATAGTTTAAATAGAGAAATTTGAGTCTGTAATATGTCAGTCATCCGGGGTCCGTTTTCAGTGTTTGATGGCTCGTTTCATAAGCCAAAAATCACACATGACCCATGGAGCAGCTAAACCCAACTTTCGGATGTCAATTCCGCCCCGTAATTAATATTTTCTCTGAAAAGTCATTTACAGAGAAATTATTAATTAAAATAATAAAATTGATTATTTTGGAGATAATCCAAATCTCTCCAAAATTAATCAATTTGATTAAAATAAAGGGCTAAATGACATGGCAATGAGCATTAAGGAAAATTCCAATCAACTCCAAGCCCATCCAGTCACCAGCAAAGAAACTTCTTAAGGAATTTCGCCCTTCTTCATAGGAAAATCGAGTTTGTGATGTGGCAATGATGGAATGGTTTGTTGGATGGCATTAAAGCCAATGGTGGGCGCCTCCTTTAAACTAGCAATCAAATCCAAGCTTGGTTCTCTTCATAGATTCGAGTTACACCTACCCATTACACTTGTCTTCTCATCAACTAACTCGCACCCTACCTCAAGCTCACGTCAATCTGCCCTAGGATCACGTCTAGCTTTGTTGGAGCTTGTTCATTGGTTGATTGATACATTCCATGCCACTCCAAGTCGAGTTAGTACCTACTACACTACACATGTCTCTCCACCATGCTAACTCGCACCCACCAAAGCTCACGACATTCCACATGTGCTAGCTCGCATCCTACCATCCTCACGTCAATCCTCACTTTAGCTCACGTCTAAGCCTTGTTGTAGTCTTGTGATTGGTTGGTGATACAACCTATGTGCCCATCCAAGTCGAGTTTGCCACCTAGTCCTTCATACCAAACACTAACTCGACTTTGATTGCTAAATCACCTCTCCAAGCCACCTCTTGATTGGAATTCGACCTTCTCCATTGCCAAAATTCGACCTAGGGTTTTGGCACTTAGTTTTAGTATAAAGAGAGGCCCATTTGGGTTGTTATCTCATGGAGTTTTGGATGTAAAGTTACTCTGCCATTTTGTCATTGCAAAAGCCATTGGCTTAAGGAAATAAAGCGACTTTGGAGGTCTATGTGTTGTCAAATGCTTTTCATGGAAATGTCTTCAAAATATCAAGGTGATTTTGTTCTTGTTATTTGCTTATAATCTCATGTTTTGATCTATAATTTGCTTAGAAGGCTTTCTTAAGCCCATAGGATGGGCATTTGAATACAAGTTGTCCATTTATGTTTGGTTTAAGTGTGATTTAGAAGGAGTAGACTGTAGTCGGAAATACTTATACTATTCTAATCTCACTTTTATTATGCATACTATTATGATCAAGATGTGTTTATGAGTGATTACTTGTGCAGATCCCACAGGTTTGAAGAGAGATTTGAGCTAGGTTGCATCTTTTATCTCTTCAAAAGGCCTACATTTTCTAACCATTTGTGCATGCTTCATGATCTTTCTAGAGTCAATCTCAAGCATTAAAAGATTTGGCAAAAGGCCCAAATCTAAGGTTCCATCTCTCAAATTCATTTAAAAAATCAACTTGGTTACTGTTATCACACCATAGTAGCAGGGCTACTATTCTTGTACAGCAGATATCTGCACATTCCAGAGCTTCCTTTATTCCAGAGCATGGCTATATATTTTGGATCACTCATGATCAGAGCAGTACACTATTTAGCCAGTTCCTTTACATTTGAGATGCTGAGATGAGCATCTATATTGGATCACTATCAGATTGTGGACAGCAGTTGTATTCCCCACGCCATGACTGAGTTTCAGGACACTCAGAGAGATGACCGATGTAGCCATTATACCATTGGTACAGAGCAGACAGTAGTGCCCAGAGTTACAGCAGCAGTTTCAGAGGACAGATGATGGTACAGGTTGATGAGCTTTCAGGTATATGACTCAGCAGGTATATCGTGGTGTTATGGTTAGATTGCTTTTATACTTATTCTTATAGCATGTCTTAGCACTTAGTGTCATGATTTGGCGATCATATAGATATATGGACCTGGTTGATCTATTATATATATTATATTGTCCCTACTCAGACTTAGAAGTTCACTATTCATACTCATTGGTACATACCCTCCTTAGGGAGAATAGAGGTGATCATTACACCATACTTTGGCTTGCTAGTGTTGGCTCCATCATTTCATTGTCTTCATCCATCCATGGCCTACCTTTTAGATTATCACCCTGACTTACTACTTGACTAGCGGCATGGAGGACTTTTCCCCACTGTAGCCTCTGTATTGGATGAGCTTCCCTGTTTATTGTGTCTCGGCTCTGAGTTGGTGACAAAACTTACCTATGGTGAGTTGGAGTTCCTTGTGAATTCCCCCTAGTCACTAAAGTTGTGTTGGCTAAACCTGAAACTTTTAGTGCTGCCATGAATACAAAATCTGGAAAAATGAAATGCTATATCTTGTATGAAAAACCCATTCATGCAATGTGTTTCTAAACGCACATGAATGAGAGGCATGCCAAATGAACATGGCAATGAAAATAAAATGTTATATCTTTTGGAAAATAAATACCTAGGTAAACAAGCTGTCTTTGACACACCTAGAAGTGCTCAGGTAAACAAGTGCCTTAAAAACACACCTGCAGCAGAAAGCCTAAAGAAAAAATGTAAATCTACGCAATGTGTTTATAAACACACATAGATCAAGGCTATGGAAAACTTCAGTCCCAAAAGCAATAGAACTTAAACGCTATATCTAAACAATTGCTGGCCTTATTTGTATTATGGATTGTGCGCATCTGTGAAGGTGAATAAACCCTCTTTAAACAACTCATCCATTTGTGAGACACCGCCATTCCCTGTGTTATTGCTCATTCAGTATATACTATGGTGTATTCCCTTTCCCTTGCCAAAGTGTCACAAAGTCAAGACAGTAAAGTCATCCCTTAGCCTAGCCAGTTAATTTAAGCCTTCATCCTTCACTAGCAAATTGATCACAACTATGAAATGAGTATGATCCTGAAAGTCTAGTCTGAGTAATAATAATAATTAACGACACTATATATTTGGATTTAGATCGCCAGTCATGATTACTCTGTGTTATAATTGTTATTTGAATAAGTTGTAGAGCATATATTAACCTTGACACTTTGCAGCAGCTATTGATGATGATCTGAGTTATATTTGGTCTTGGTTAGACCTAGTTTGACCATGGAGGACCATGGGACATGAGATGTTGGACCTTATGATGATATGGATAGATGATATATGGTCTATGTATACATTTATGATGATTCTATGCAGCAGCTACAGGGTTATGATGATGATTCTGGGGTTACAGCAGTGTTTGTATATGTACAGCGCATTATTATTGGCCTTGATCCGGTATATTGGATATTTATTTTGATCATGCAGAGATTCATATGGTGTATGAGTACACATGTTGGATGGATTTGGACCTTCTGAGTCCAATGGAACAGTTTGTTTTCAGTTCCGGGCACTTACAGTGATGATTTAGCCTCAGTAGGCTGTCCTAGTGCAGTTTTGGTCTATCGGAGGCCCTGTCGGAGCAGATGTGATTTTTATCCGGTTGACCTAGGGCACTGATGATGGAGGGGGTGGTCCAGCCACTTGTTTTTACCATATTACCCCCCTCCCAGACACATTGGTGCCCTCACCTTGACAGCGCCAGCACTCCAGGAGGCTGTTTGGGGCAGTTTCACGCTTCCCGAGGCATTTCAGGATTGGTAGAAATGGCTATTGAGGAAATCGATTTGGGCTACTGAGGCAAAGTTATGGCATGGGATGATCAGTGATGATAGATCGGGACCTTCCACACATTCTCCAGCAGTTTCAGCTTCATCGGGGCCCGCATCCATCACTTATGGCACTTTCTGTGGATTTTTGAGGTCTTTTGAGGACCACGACTTCACTATGGAGGCACGATTTGGTACTTTCATGATTATTTATTGGTTATTGTGCTATGGGGATTGACCAAGGAGGGATAAAATTACCCCTTGGACCCACCATAAGCCTCTTATGATATTTTGTCATCATGACTTGGTGGGATTCCCCTCTTATAGGGCGATTTTGTCCACTTATATTATATTTTATTAGTGATCCATGTATTTCATTGTTGAGCTCATCTCAACCATTGATTAGACATTTGTATCTTTTAATCTTAGCCACTCATTCAAAAAGTGGTTAGGGTTTTGGTGCCTCTCCTTCCTATTTAAAGGAGAGAGCCCCCCATTGTAAAGGGACCTTTGGAGCTCTGGAATATTGGAATAGAAGATTTTTTGTGGAGCACATCTCTCTTGCATTGTGGATTCTCTTGCATATTGAATATACAGTATCTCTTCTATGTATCATTGTGGATTTTGGTGCTTTTGCTAACCTTTTGACAGGAAAGTCGAATTGGAGAGAGGAGGGCGACTTCATGAGAGTTATTGTTGGAGGGATCCACATATTCTCTCTTGGGTTGATCTTGTGACAGGGAGTATCATTATTGTATCTTCGTGACATAGTTGATGCTTTCTATTACATCTTTCTACTATTTTCATAATCATCTTGCTTGACTTGTTTCTTTGATCTTGTCTTGTAGGAGGAGGACGATTTGGCTATCTTGGAGAAGGGAGATTTGGTTGGAGCATTTGGATCTCACTCTTGAATATACACATAGGAGAATGCTATCAACTTGCAAGGTGGCCATAAGCAATTGAGGTGAGATCTACAAGGTATGTGCCTCTTTCATCCATTCTATCTTCATTGGTCATAAAACCCTAATTAAATCAAAACCCCAATTTTGGTATTTCTTAGATCTACTTAGATCTAGCCTTGCAATTGAAAAGATATTAAAAACCCACCTCTATAGGATCCACCCCTAGTTGGATCTATAGTTTGGTGGTGATTGGCTAAAAATTGACACACTTTTCAATGCAAAAAGCCTTCTTGAACCTAAATCGATTTACCTAAGAGAAGCTTGTTGGGTTAGATCTAGCACATGGGTAGGTGAGATCCCACTTGATTTGACATCTAGACATTTGAGAACCTATACCCATATCTTTACTTTGGTGAAAACTACCTTGTGGACATCTCTCCATGTTTTAAGGGGTTGAAACCCCCTTTTGACCTTCTTGGCATCTTAAAACTTAGATCTACTAAGATCTAGCCATTGGATTCACTTGAAACTTTGAAGGAACATAGATCGGGGTACTAACATCCCGGATCTACATTTTGGTGGCCATTGGACTTGATTTGGTCCACCAAAACCCATTTTTGGACCCTCCTTGAGCAAATCGCACCCCCTTGATTTTTTGAGTTGGTCCACTTCTAGGAAGTGGGTGTTGGAGATTTTTGTGGATTTGGAATGCCCATGCCTTGAAACCTAGGTCTATACTGTCCTTTTGTCAAGATCCGCCTTGGGGATTGCATTCCTTGTTTTAAGGGATTGTGGTCCACTTTTGGTCATCTTTTAAAAACCTAGATCTAGTAAGATCCAACCATTGGATCTCATCCAATCCACTTGACTTGGCTTCTAGGTGTCCCGATCTACACTTTGACATCCTTCTTGACTCCATTAGCCCATCCAACAAGGCACTAGTCCTTCTCCAAGCAAGGCGCACTCCTTGGGATTAGTGTCAAACCCTAGATCTAGTACATGGGTAATCCTAGAACCAACTCCAACTTATAGATCTAGCCTAGATCTAACTTATAGTACCATCCTCACACCTAACTTCACCTTGTGGGTCCACCTAGAACCATTTCACACTTCCCAAGACAACAAGACCCACTTGTGTAAACACATGGTACTACACCTAGTAATCATACCCCATCATGTGGCCTAAACCATACATAGGTTGAAATACTTATTATCCATTACACCACCTTCAACCATTCCTTAACCCTTAAGTCCACTTAGCCTTGCATTGGTTTCCGTAACGCGTCATTTATATATCCTTTGAAACCTTTGTTTGAATCCAATCAACTCTGATTGGGGTATAGGGTCTCCCCCTTGGTCTAGTTATACCTTGACCTAAAGCGAAGAGTGCCTCGGTTGACGTGACTCCCACATTGCATTGGGAACCGTGGCATCTCTTGCGTCACCTCTTTAGTTGCCTATCTCCTCTACCGTCCCGGATGGGATACCTCTAGGGGCAACTACAAGTTGTGTGATAACAGTTACTTAGGGCTTCTCTTCTTCAAGCCTTCAATTTTTCTCTTTGAACTCCTTTTACCATTTGTTTGCTAGCCCTACTTCCTCTTTGGCCCTAGATCTATCCACCCCATCCCACTCGTTTTCCCTTCTCCATTCGTCCCTCTCCATCTTGCATTCGTTTTTCTCCTTTGGCTTTCCTATCCCCATTCATCCTACTTCATCCTAGTCTTGCCCTAGTCTCCCCTACCATTCGTTTTTGTCCTTCAAGGTCTCTTGTCCAACCCCTTTTTCCCTCATTCTATCCCTTAGATCCATTCCCTTCCATCTTCCTTTCTCCCTCTTGTTCACTTCAAGAAAAAAGTGCCCTAAAAACACACAAGAAAACCAAAAACGAATTGTTAAAGTTGATCAATAGTTTCATTCTTAGTTTGCAAGGTCATTGGTTAGAGTTGGTTTGTTTTGAAAAGGAGTTATTTAGTTAGATCTCATGCATTGAAAAGATAGCTTCAAAATCATACTAGATCTCATTATTTGCACTTGTTAAATTTTGCATTTAGTTTCCCTTTTAAGATAGAAAAATTTTCACAAAATTTTCCAAAAGTTTTTTAAGTCTTAAATCTCATCTCTAGCATATTTAGAGCAACTTTTGTTCGCTGGTCCGTTTTCCCATACAAACATTTTTCGAACAAAATTTCATGCTTTCACATGTTAGAGCTTAGTTTTCATTACTAGACTTGGTAGCATTTCATTTTTATTTGATTTCTAATCTCTAATGGGTGCTTGTTGAGTGCTTTTTCTAAGCTTTTGTAGGTCCATTTTTTGAAAGAAAAGACGAAATTTGTGAAGCATATTCAAAGAAGAGCAAGCACATGCAAGGAGAAGATCCAAACCAAGCAAGAAACCAAAACACAATCTCCTTTTTGTACTAGCCTTCAAAGGCTTCCAGATTTTATTTGCAATTATTTTGTTTATCATAAGTCTCTCAAAAAGACCTTTCAAGGATTTTCCCTTGAGGCACTTGTAATTATCTAATAAAAACTTTCAAGTGGAGGAGGCCTCCACTTCTTGGGTCTTCTTCCCCATTTGGGGAAGGGTGTTGGGTCTTTTGGATGGTTTTAGCTTAGATTTACATTTCCATGCTCTTAGATTAGTTTCTATTTCGCTAAGTAGCTTGTTTATTTATCTTCTATATTTTACTTACCCCCATGCTTTCCCGAGTAAGGTCTTGAACCTGAAAGAGATTCTTGGGTAGCTTAGTTTAATTTTTATCATTATACTGTTTCTCTTCCAATCCTTGACCAGAGAATAGCTAACTTTGGGATCGTATCCCAAAGGCCACATAGTTTTGTGGTAGCTTCTCGCTCCCCCGTCAACTTCTTGTGGACATCCAGCTAGCTGGAAGGTTTCCAGGATTGGTGGTTTCTAGTGGTTGATCTTGTTCGGAGATCAATCCCACCTAGTAGATTAAAGTTTGTGTGGTAGAACACTAAATTTATTTATCTCGCAAGTATTTCGTGTTAAGCATTAAGTTATATCTTTCAAGTTTATCAAGTGGTTTCATCTTTTAAAGTTATTTTACTGCTTTCACAACACAAATACTTTTGCTTCCTTAAAATAAACCAAAGTCTCTTGAACTTGGCCAAATCCAAGTCAAGAGCACCCTCTATCGGAGGGCATTTTAGTCTTGCATCATCCCTGCATTAGGCATTTTAATTCTAGTAAGTCTCTTGAACTGTGGTCATAAGACCGAGTCAAGAGCGCTCTTTGTCGGAGAGTTGAACAAGGTTTTTTTAATAATAAAATTTTCCACTCACACACCCCTAATTAATTTATCTTGGTTTGTCCTACACCCGTATGCTCTGCCAACCGGAAACGGTTGGGCTAGTACTCAGAAAGGTGGAAGACTTGATAATAACGATCGATAAACTTAATTAAAAAATTTTCCCATAACCTCAACGAAGGCAAAATACTGTTCTTCCCACGAGGGGTGACGCCGGATTCCCACTGTCAGACTCAGGGGCGGTTTAAACATTGGACACCAATCCTTATCGAATCTGGGTGCTTCCGACAGGTCATTCAGGGTTGCCAGTATCTTTCTTGGGTAGGGTTCTACCATCTCTTGATACCTTTGGTCTTAGCCCTAATAATCAAGACAACTAAAACTTTGAAATTTACCAAGATAATTTGCACAACGATCTCACAAACAGTTACTGTCAAGACTATTTTTCAGCATCCCCCAGCACTGCTTTTGTTATTTTTGACTCCATTACCCGTTGGATAAGGCATTGGTCCTTTTGTCATTTAATTTTTATCTGTGGATGCTTCTTAATTATACCAAGTCTTTATATACTGTTTCGCAACGTGGATTGCATCTTATCTTGTGTTTTATTTTTCAAGCTTTATATTGTCTCTCAATTTCACAAAAACTCCTAAACAACACCCATCCGCATCATTACACAAGAAAACACTATAAAAACAAGAGCCTTAGTGAAACTCTCTTTTAGGGACTACCCCCCTTGGCTTCGTTAGGAGTTTGCCTAAATGGAGGAGCTGGGATTCAGGTGACAGTACCTGGCTCATTGCTTGCCCCCAAGGCCACACCTCTCTCACTTGTAGTGAAGAGACAGCTTTCGAAAGATTTCCGCTGCTGGTGTGCATATTGGCGGACAACATCTTTGGCGTCGTTGCCGGGGACAAATCTTTTTGTTCCTGGATGACCTTAGTTTTTTCTAGTTTGTTTACCCTTTTGATAGATTCTCAAATCTGTCTGGCGACTCCACTGCCCTTTTTTCTTTTTGGTAGTTTTTTAGTTCAATCACTCTCAGAAATTAGACTTGAAACCACCTGGCGACTCCACTGTCAATTAACACCTCAAGGTATTCAACCAGAAGAAACTCTGAAGGCTTGCTTAGTTTTATCCCAGAACCTGAAAAGGTTTATAGGAGGAGACTAAACAAGCTTGCTTCTCGAAAAATCCTTGAAGAACTTAGGTCTCAGTCTATTTCTGACATCCATAGTCTCTTTCAAGAAGATAACTTAGATAATTTTGAAAATTTTGAAAACAGTAATAATTGTTTTTCCGATACAATGGGTGATTTTTTCGCCCCCCTCAACATTACTCAGATTGCAGGTCAACCACATGATCTTCCAGATAAAGCCATCGATAAACTTCCAACCTTTACCGGCACTGATACTGTTACTTCCGCACATCACCTTATTGCTTTCTCAAAAATAAAGGGTGGATATGTCAGGGATGCTGCTCACAGACATGAGGATGTATACATGAAGTTGTTTGCCTTGTCCTTAGATGGGGATGCTGGTGACTGGTTCATCGGCTTGCTAGCCAACTCCTTTGCCACCTTAGCTGAGTTCTCAACTGCTTTCACCAACAAGTTTGGTGAGAAAAAAGAGCCACGTCATCAACTTGCTGCTCTAACAAACATCAAGAGAAGTGAAATGGAAACCATGGAAGATTTCAACAAAAAGTTCATGGATTTATACAATGCAATCCCTACAGACTACAAACCAACTCCACATACTATACTGGTTTACTACATTGAAGCTTTAAGTGGAGAGATGCAGTATCAACTTAGGGATAAAGAACCCACTACTTTGTTAGAAGCACAAACGATGGCAACTAAGATTGATAGGAACATGCAGTCATCTGGGAAGTCAAACCTACCCGGTTATTCAAGAGCCCAAACTCCTTTGAAAACAACTGAGCCTAAAGGTAAAGATCCTTTGGATGCTTTGAAAGAATCATATGAGAAAAAGATGATGGACATGTGTGAAAGGATGGAAAGAGCTGAGCAAAAACATGTAGCCCAAATGAAGGAAGTTCAAAACAAAATAATAAACATGGAAAGGGCACAAGTCCAACGAGTTCAGCAAGTTCAACAAACTCAACCAATTCAGAGAAATTACCCTCCCAAAAATAATTGGCAAAAGAAAGCTCCCGAAAATGAAAAGAGGCCTCCAACTCAGATAGAGGCTGCCAACGCAAATGAGGTATACATCCCATTTTGCAGAGCTTGCAGAGATTTCCATGAGGAATCTGGTTGCTACCATGCATGCTATATTCAAGAACACAGTTTTGCTGAAGGTTGTGGTCCTAGTGCATCGACAAGCAAGCCTGAATTCATTAATAATGTGGGAGACATCTGTGGCATTCCTAGGGTTGAACCTTACACACCATTCTGTAGGACATGTCAGGAATTCCATGAAGAAAACACTTGTCACCTTACACGCTATATCCAGGAGCATGGGTTTCCTGAAGGGTTTGTTGGTCAGTCTTCATCAAGTGAGCCTGAGTGCATAAACTATGTAGGTGATACTTATGATATTCCTGAAGAGAGTTGGGATCAGTCGGATCAGCCTATTACAGAAAATATAACATTTTCCCATCAGATTCCTGATGATCCTATCATAGAGATTTATCAAATACCGGATATTGTTGAAGACCCTCCTCATGCCATCGAAACAAAAGACACTTTGGAGTGGGAATTTTTTCAAGACTACTTCAGTGATGATGAACATTTATGTACTTCTGACCCATCTTTAGAAGAAACCATTACGGAGATCAACATTCATAAAGAAATCCATGAAAGTAGTAGTGTGTGTTATGACACTCCCATTTGTTCTCCACATGGCAGTGAATATTCAGAAATTTGGGTCCCTTGTGATATCTTTGAAACACATCTGTTTGAGGAAGATTATTATGAAGTTGAGGAGGATAGACATAGCTTAAAGGATGACATAAGTGATGATGAGTCCATCATGGATGACATAGATATTGGAAATGATGAAGGGACCCTTTTTGAGAACCCTATCTATGCCATGTCTGAAGAAGTTAATGATGAACAAAATCCACTTGGAAATTTTGTTAACAATCCCACTTATGAGCATGAGGATGCATGTGGCCAGGAATGTGGTAAAATCCATGAAGACTCCCCCATTTTCTGCAGGAGTATGGATTTTGAACATTTGAGCATAGAGGAAGAGAAGGAAATTATTTCATATGAGAAGTCAGTTGAGTATATATCTTGCCCATCGGAAACCCCTTGTATATTAGAGCAGTTCAAGGCATGCACTTTCATGGAAAATTATTTTCAGAAGAACCTCTTGGAGGAATATGATCAGGTACCAGAATTGCCTTGTCATCCTGAATTTCATCACCCTATCCTGTTCTGGATAGAGGGTGCCTGCAGAAAGATTTCTTACTATGTTGGGGAGCACTTCAAATATTTATTACATACGCATGATTCCCCATCCAGCCCTCCCTTTCAGAAGATCCAAGCAGGTTTGCACTTTCTGATAAGCATGCCCTTGTCTTGGCTGGTAACCAAAGACAAGGTAAAAATTTGTTTTTTCATTAATCACATGCTTAAATGGTTACATTGGATTTCTGATTATACTTAACATTTTCCTTTTTTGTATTATATTAGAATAGGAAAAGATTTAATTTACCTTCTGCATTTCAGGTTTCTTAGAACAATAAGATATAGTTGGTATTTCATTTTGGTTTTTTCATAACACATGTGCTACTGAAGGTTTTTCTGGCAAGTTGAGATGTTTTTACAGGTTATATATATGAACCAGAGATTCTGGTGTTCTCGTATTCTCTCCTTGCATAATTTCCAGATCGAGCACACGTCCCACAGTTGGAGCCAGATGTTATCAACTGATTTGTACAATAGTTGAAACCTTATTGAGCCGCCAGTGTTGGAACACATCAGTGTTCACTTCCAGAGTATCTGGGTTTCATTGTATTTGGGTATAGCCAGTTTTGGCTAGCCAGTTTTGTTTTTTGAGTCGACATGACCATGGCCCCATGGGGGTTTGTATCAAAGTGTGCTAGTAGGGTCTGAGTGGCTCGGTCTCCCATGACTGGATTAAACAACTAAGGTATTCCAGGGAGTTTTTTCACCGTCAAATTATACTTTGCTTCAGGCGAAATATAATCTCTTGGTTTTTCTCCCGCTTCCTCCAAAGCTGGAATGCCCGATTTTGGAAATTTGGCCATGGGGGGTTATTAGGGTCCAACTATAATGTATAAACCTACTAGACACTATTAGAATAGGTTTTGGTCATGTCCTAAGTCTCTAGGACCCCCAAGAAAAAATTTCAAAAAAATTTTACCGGACGCGTCGGAATTGGGGTTTTTAATTATTTAATTATTTTTAAATTTTAATTAAATTTCTCTATAGTTTAAATAGAGAAATTTGAGTCTGTAATATGTCAGTCATCCGGGGTCCGTTTTCAGTGTTTGATGGCTCGTTTCATAAGCCAAAAATCACACATGACCCATGGAGCAGCTAAACCCAACTTTCGGATGTCAATTCCGCCCCGTAATTAATATTTTCTCTGAAAAGTCATTTACAGAGAAATTATTAATTAAAATAATAAAATTGATTATTTTGGAGATAATCCAAATCTCTCCAAAATTAATCAATTTGATTAAAATAAAGGGCTAAATGACATGGCAATGAGCATTAAGGAAAATTCCAATCAACTCCAAGCCCATCCAGTCACCAGCAAAGAAACTTCTTAAGGAATTTCGCCCTTCTTCATAGGAAAATCGAGTTTGTGATGTGGCAATGATGGAATGGTTTGTTGGATGGCATTAAAGCCAATGGTGGGCGCCTCCTTTAAACTAGCAATCAAATCCAAGCTTGGTTCTCTTCATAGATTCGAGTTACACCTACCCATTACACTTGTCTTCTCATCAACTAACTCGCACCCTACCTCAAGCTCACGTCAATCTGCCCTAGGATCACGTCTAGCTTTGTTGGAGCTTGTTCATTGGTTGATTGATACATTCCATGCCACTCCAAGTCGAGTTAGTACCTACTACACTACACATGTCTCTCCACCATGCTAACTCGCACCCACCAAAGCTCACGACATTCCACATGTGCTAGCTCGCATCCTACCATCCTCACGTCAATCCTCACTTTAGCTCACGTCTAAGCCTTGTTGTAGTCTTGTGATTGGTTGGTGATACAACCTATGTGCCCATCCAAGTCGAGTTTGCCACCTAGTCCTTCATACCAAACACTAACTCGACTTTGATTGCTAAATCACCTCTCCAAGCCACCTCTTGATTGGAATTCGACCTTCTCCATTGCCAAAATTCGACCTAGGGTTTTGGCACTTAGTTTTAGTATAAAGAGAGGCCCATTTGGGTTGTTATCTCATGGAGTTTTGGATGTAAAGTTACTCTGCCATTTTGTCATTGCAAAAGCCATTGGCTTAAGGAAATAAAGCGACTTTGGAGGTCTATGTGTTGTCAAATGCTTTTCATGGAAATGTCTTCAAAATATCAAGGTGATTTTGTTCTTGTTATTTGCTTATAATCTCATGTTTTGATCTATAATTTGCTTAGAAGGCTTTCTTAAGCCCATAGGATGGGCATTTGAATACAAGTTGTCCATTTATGTTTGGTTTAAGTGTGATTTAGAAGGAGTAGACTGTAGTCGGAAATACTTATACTATTCTAATCTCACTTTTATTATGCATACTATTATGATCAAGATGTGTTTATGAGTGATTACTTGTGCAGATCCCACAGGTTTGAAGAGAGATTTGAGCTAGGTTGCATCTTTTATCTCTTCAAAAGGCCTACATTTTCTAACCATTTGTGCATGCTTCATGATCTTTCTAGAGTCAATCTCAAGCATTAAGGGATTTGGCAAAAGGCCCAAATCTAAGGTTCCATCTCTCAAATTCATTTAAAAAATCAACTTGGTTACTTAGGGCTTCTCTTCTTCAAGCCTTCAATTTTTCTCTTTGAACTCCTTTTACCATTTGTTTGCTAGCCCTACTTCCTCTTTGGCCCTAGATCTATCCACCCCATCCCACTCGTTTTCCCTTCTCCATTCGTCCCTCTCCATCTTGCATTCGTTTTTCTCCTTTGGCTTTCCTATCCCCATTCATCCTACTTCATCCTAGTCTTGCCCTAGTCTCCCCTACCATTCGTTTTTGTCCTTCAAGGTCTCTTGTCCAACCCCTTTTTCCCTCATTCTATCCCTTAGATCCATTCCCTTCCATCTTCCTTTCTCCCTCTTGTTCACTTCAAGAAAAAAGTGCCCTAAAAACACACAAGAAAACCAAAAACGAATTGTTAAAGTTGATCAATAGTTTCATTCTTAGTTTGCAAGGTCATTGGTTAGAGTTGGTTTGTTTTGAAAAGGAGTTATTTAGTTAGATCTCATGCATTGAAAAGATAGCTTCAAAATCATACTAGATCTCATTATTTGCACTTGTTAAATTTTGCATTTAGTTTCCCTTTTAAGATAGAAAAATTTTCACAAAATTTTCCAAAAGTTTTTTAAGTCTTAAATCTCATCTCTAGCATATTTAGAGCAACTTTTGTTCGCTGGTCCGTTTTCCCATACAAACATTTTTCGAACAAAATTTCATGCTTTCACATGTTAGAGCTTAGTTTTCATTACTAGACTTGGTAGCATTTCATTTTTATTTGATTTCTAATCTCTAATGGGTGCTTGTTGAGTGCTTTTTCTAAGCTTTTGTAGGTCCATTTTTTGAAAGAAAAGATGAAATTTGTGAAGCATATTCAAAGAAGAGCAAGCACATGCAAGGAGAAGATCCAAACCAAGCAAGAAACCAAAACACAATCTCCTTTTTGTACTAGCCTTCAAAGGCTTCCAGATTTTATTTGCAATTATTTTGTTTATCATAAGTCTCTCAAAAAGACCTTTCAAGGATTTTCCCTTGAGGCACTTGTAATTATCTAATAAAAACTTTCAAGTGGAGGAGGCCTTCACTTCTTGGGTCTTCTTCCCCATTTGGGGAAGGGTGTTGGGTCTTTTGGATGGTTTTAGCTTAGATTTACATTTCCATGCTCTTAGATTAGTTTCTATTTCGCTAAGTAGCTTGTTTATTTATCTTCTATATTTTACTTACCCCCATGCTTTCCCGAGTAGGGTCTTGAACCTGAAAGAGATTCTTGGGTAGCTTAGTTTAATTTTTATCATTATACTGTTTCTCTTCCAATCCTTGACCAGAGAATAGCTAACTTTGGGATCGTATCCCAAAGGCCACATAATTTTGTGGTAGCTTCTCGCTCCCCCGTCAACTTCTTGTGGACATCCAGCTAGCTGGAAGGTTTCCAGGATTGGTGGTTTCTAGTGGTTGATCTTGTTCGGAGATCAATCCCACCTAGTAGATTAAAGTTTGTGTGGTAGAACACTAAATTTATTTATCTCGCAAGTATTTCGTGTTAAGCATTAAGTTATATCTTTCAAGTTTATCAAGTGGTTTCATCTTTTAAAGTTATTTTACTGCTTTCACAACACAAATACTTTTGCTTCCTTAAAATAAACCAAAGTCTCTTGAACTTGGCCAAATCCAAGTCAAGAGCACCCTCTATCGGAGGGCATTTTAGTCTTGCATCATCCCTGCATTAGGCATTTTAATTCTAGTAAGTCTCTTGAACTGTGGTCATAAGACCGAGTCAAGAGCGCTCTCTGTCGGAGAGTTGAACAAGGTTTTTTTAATAATAAAATTTTCCACTCACACACCCCTAATTAATTTATCTTGGTTTGTCCTACACCCGTATGCTCTGCCAACCGGAAACGGTTGGGCTAGTACTCAGAAAGGTGGAAGACTTGATAATAACGATCGATAAACTTAATTAAAAAATTTTCCCATAACCTCAACGAAGGCAAAATACTGTTCTTCCCACGAGGGGTGACGCCGGATTCCCACTGTCAGACTCAGGGGCGGTTTAAACATTGGACACCAATCCTTATCGAATCTGGGTGCTTCCGACAGGTCATTCAGGGTTGCCAGTATCTTTCTTGGGTAGGGTTCTACCATCTCTTGATACCTTTGGTCTTAGCCCTAATAATCAAGACAACTAAAACTTTGAAATTTACCAAGATAATTTGCACAACGATCTCACAAACAGTTACTGTCAAGACTATTTTTCAGCATCCCCCAGCACTGCTTTTGTTATTTTTGACTCCATTACCCGTTGGATAAGGCACTGGTCCTTTTGTCATTTAATTTTTATCTGTGGATGCTTCTTAATTATACCAAGTCTTTATATACTGTTTCGCAACGTGGATTGCATCTTATCTTGTGTTTTATTTTTCAAGCTTTATATTGTCTCTCAATTTCACAAAAACTCCTAAACAACACCCATCCGCATCATTACACAAGAAAACACTATAAAAACAAGAGCCTTAGTGAAACTCTCTTTTAGGGACTACCCCCCTTGGCTTCG
This sequence comes from Larix kaempferi, assembly GCA_027924585.1. Lineage (NCBI taxonomy): Eukaryota > Viridiplantae > Streptophyta > Pinopsida > Pinales > Pinaceae > Larix > Larix kaempferi. The sequence goes on along the minus strand of BSBM01000289.1, from coordinate 7,811,031 downwards.
TTAGGAGTTTGCCTAAACGGAGGAGCTGGGATTCAGGTGACAGTACCTGGCTCATTGCTTGCCCCCAAGGCCACACCTCTCTCACTTGTAGTGAAGAGACAGCTTTCAAAAGATTTCCGCTGCTGGTGTGCATATTGGCGGACAACAGTTGGCATTATTGAAAATCAACCAGTGAGGTTAGCCAAGGGCCACATAGCTTTGTGGTAGCTTTTCGTTCCCCATTAGCCTCCTTGCCGAAGTTCCAGCTAGCTGGAAAGTCTCAAGGACTAGTGGTTCTAGTGATCAACCTTGTTCGGAGGTAGATCCCACTTTTAGATTAGTATTGTTTGGTAGAACACTAAGTTTGTTTTCAGTTTATTTCAAGCATCTTGTTACATCTTGCTATCATCTTTTTATTTTCAGTCATTCAAAGTTTCATATTGGTTCTTCAAGTTACAACTGCTTCTATTTCATAAAAGGAACTAAAGTCTCTTGAACTGGGCCAAATCCAAGTCAAGAGCACTCTCTGTCGGAGAGCATTTAGTCATTGCATTTCCCTTGCATTAGGCATTTAGATTAATTAAAGTCTCTTAAACTTTGGTTTTAAGACTAAGTCAAGAGCGCTCTCTATCGGAGAGTTGAACTGTGCTCTAATAATAAAATATTCCAACTCACACCCCTTCATAATTAATTTATCTTGGTCGATTATCAAACACCTGTATGCCCTGCCAATTTGAAAGGGTTGGGCTAGTACTCAGAAAGGTGTTGGATTTGCTAATCTCACAAGTGATAATCTAATAAACCTTTACCCCAACCAACGAACCGGCGTTGCCCTTCGAAAAATACTGAGGTTGTTTCCTGAAACAAGTGGTGCCGAAATCCCGCTATCAAACTCAAGGGTGGTCAAACCAATTGAACACTTACCCTTTTTGCAATCTGGGCGGCTTCGACCTATCGTCTAAGAGGTTACCAGTATTATTTCCGGACTCTTGATATCCTTGTTCTTAACCTTAATAATCAAGACCATTAAAACTTGTAATTTATCAAGATAATTTGCACAACGATCTGACAAACAGCTACCTTTCAAGACCCACACATTCAGCATCACATACTTATTATTCTTTGACTCCATAAGGCACTGGTTATTTAAAATTTATATCTTGATCAAGACCATTTGTCCTTGTGGTTTTACTTTATCTTGTGGATGCTTCTTGAACTTAAAATCTTCAAACGTACTGTCTGTTTTGATATCTTATTTAGCAACGTGGATTGCGTTTTATCTTGTTATCTTATTTATAATTTGGTCTCATCACAAAAACTCCTAAACAACACCCATCCACATCACTTCATCAAAAAGCATTTAAAAACATTGAGCCATAGTTAACTCTTTGTAGGGACTGTTGTCCGCCAATATTCACACCAGCAGCAGAAACCTTTTAAAAGCTGTCTCCCTTACTGGAAAGTGGGGAGAGGTGTGGCCTTGGGGGCAAGCAATGAGCCAGGTGCTGTCACCTGAATCCCAGCTCCTCCGTTTAGGCAAAACTCCTAACGAAGCCAAGGGGGGTAGTCCCTATTTAAAGAGTTGTCTAAGGCTCTTTATGTGTTTTTTAGTGTGTTTTGGATGTAATGATGCGGATGGGTGTTGTTTAGGAGTTTTCTTTGAATGATAGACAATTATGAAAATTAAAAATGAGACAAGATAACGCAATCCACGTTGCACATACAAGATGAAAGATACACTGGGGCAATAAACAGATCACTTTATGTAAATATAAGCAAATACTCCAATGTTTGATATTTAGGCAAACAAAATATAGGATAAAGGACCAGTGCCTTATGGAGTCAGAAAATAAAAGCGATTGTAAACTTGACACAAGTGCTTGAAATGGAAAATTTGTGAGAACGTTATGCAGCTTATCTTGGTAAATTAAAAGTTTTAATTGTCTTGTTTATTAAGGCTAAAACCAAAGGTATCAAGAGATGGTAGAACCCTACCCAAGAAAGATACTGGCAACCCTGAATGACATGTCGGAAGCACCCAGATTCGATAAGGATTGGTGTCCAATGTTTGAACCGCCCCTGAGTCTGACAGTGGGAATCCGGCGCCACCCCTCGCGAGAAGAACAGTATTTTGCCTTGGTTGAGGTTGTGGGTAAAAATTTTAGTTAAATTTATCGATCGTTATTATCAAGTCTTCCACCTTTCTGAGTACTAGCCCAACCGTTTCCGGTTGGCAGAGCATACGGGTGTAGGACAAACCAAGATAAATTAATTAGGGGTGTGTGAGTGGAAAGTTTTTATTATTAGAAAGCCCTGTTCAACTCTCCGACAGAGAGCGCTCTTGACTCGGTCTTATGACCGCAGTTCAAGAGACTTGCTAGATTAACAATGCCTAATGCAGGGAAATGCAAGAAACTAAAATGCCCTCCGACAGAGGGTGCTCTTGACTTGGATTTGGCCAAGTTCAAGAGACTTTGGTTTATTTTAAGAAACAAAAATGTGATAGCAGTATATTTAACTTGAAACAGATTTGAACAATAATAATGATTGACAAGATAAAAAATACTACTAACAATAATGCTTGTAAGATAAAGAAATCTAGTGTTCTACCACACAAATTCTAAACTACTAGGTGGGATTGATCTCCGAACAAGACCAACCACTAGAAGCCACCAATCCTGGAAACCTTCCAGCTAGCTGGATGTCCACAAGAAGTTGATGGGGGAGCGAGAAGCTACCACAAGACTATGTGGCCTTTGGGATACGATCCCAAAGTTAGCTATTCTCTGGTCAAGGATTGGAAGAGAAGCAAGATAAAATGCAATAAACGAGAAATAAGACTAAACTACCCACGAATCTCTTTCAGGTTCAAGACCCTACTCGGGAAAGCATGGGGGTAAGTGAATATGGAATATAACTTTGAAAAATTTATTAAGCCAAATACTAATCTAAGAATATGAGATCACAAATCTAAGCTAAATCAAATCCCCGAGACCCAACACTCTTCCCCAAATGGGGAAGAAAACCCAAGAATGGAGGACCTCTCCACTATAAATTTTATTAATCTTTTACAAGTGCCTCAAGGGAAAATCCTTGGAAGGTCTTTGATGACTATCTATGAATAACTTATATAAATTGGAAAAATGGAGCCCTCAATGGCTTTTACAAAGGATAAGAGGAATCTAGCTTTGCTTGTTTGTCCCTTTTGTGTTTTTTATGGCTTCTCGCCTTGAAGTTTCTTGACTTCTACTCCCTGGAAATAATCTATAACAAAATAATTGCTCCAATACCCATTAGCATTAGTAATTTAAACAACAAATTGACACTAGCTAATGTCTTAGATCCGCAATTTCCACCAAGCAAATGATAAAACCAGGGCTTGTTTTGTGATGTAAAATGAAAGTATTTTAAACAAAACTAAACTATTTGCAAGTATTGAATTGACCAACTAAATTGGCAGCCATACATGTGGATTTCAAGGACAGTTAACGTATAAATATCTTAGCTTGCAACCAATAGAACACACTTTATGATAGTCAACTGAATGTACAATGAATGTCGAAAAACAACAATCTTTGGGACAGTCTAGTTCAAGATGGATGATAACCAACAATCTTTTTGACAAGTAGGAGTTTGAAAATCAGTCAACAAAAGTTTAAACCAAACAGTGCTATAACAGTCCTCTAGTTTTTTATATGGCAGCCAACAGTATTTTAGACAAAACACAGTGATAACAGTCCTCTACTAGTTCATATGGCAGTCACACAGTCCATAGGACAGTCAACACAAGTTTGTAATGATGGCAGCGAATGAATATTTCAAATTTAGGACAGTCAACTTTGAAAAGATTAAAATGGCAACCGATACAAGCTTATGATAATTTAGATGGCAGCCAATGTTTAAGACAGTCAACTCCTAGTTTATATTAGCAGCCAACAAATAATGCGACTAGCAATCAAAATCTAAACAAAACTAACTACTCAACAAGCATATATAACTACATAAAAGCTACAATGCATTGCTAACAAACCTCTATGTTTTTTGTTATGTTTTTATAGGTTCTTGGAGGGTGGACGAAAGCTATGAGGATGACAAGAATAGAAGGGAATAAGGGTATGGGAGATAGTGCGAGGAGAGGATAAAAAAAAAAGAAAAAGGACGAATGGAAAAAGAAGTTTGAAGTAGGACGAGAAGAGGGAGAAAGTAGGACGAGAGGGAAGAAGGGCTTAAAAGAGGAGGACGAAACTAGGGTAAGAAGGGAATGAAAGGAGTAGGACAAAAGGGGGGATGAAGACAAAACTATGAGGAAGCAGATCTAGGGCGAGGGCTTCAAGTGGAACACTTGGGATGGTAAAACACCGCCTTGGAAATCCTCCGGTTAACCAGTGATACGCCGACAACGAGTGTTGAAGAGAGCACAAGGGAACAAATCCCAAGTTATTCCCCAAGGTTGAAGGAACTTCAACCTTATGGCAAGCTAATCTATGGCTTGAAAGAACAAGGACAATCCTGGATCAAGGCTAGAGGGGCTAGAAATGGCTTAGCAAATTCAAAACAAAAAACTCAAGGAGCAAAGTAGAAGGCTAGAAGAGAGGAAGCCTATAGTAACAAGTAACCAAAATTGTATTTTAGAAGTTTGATGGAGAAGATCTAGCTCTCTTTGTTTCTCAAATCATAAAAGTTAAAGCTCCTTTGGTCTCGTTTATGGAGTGAAAAAATACCTGCAATAACCTTAAGCATGAATAATATAATTGAAACAAAACATTCAAGTGAAAAGATCTAGATACATGCTACTTGTGCTAGATTGTTAGCCTTCATGAACATGTTCTATAACTTAAGAGCCTCAAATGAAATGTAAAACAATATCACCTCAATATCAAGTGAAGCAAGCACATCAAAAGCCTCCACGGTTTTGACCTCCAAAGTCCCAACTTTATTCCAATTAAAAGTGTTTACAATTTTATCAGAGCTTCGATGCACAAAAATCCATTAGAAAAGAGGATCCAAGCCCCTCTCTTTACACAAAAAACCAATGTCATAAACCCTAATCGAACTTGGCATCAAGAGGGAGCCAATGGCAATAGACAAGATCGAATTCCAATCACAAATCTAATTGAAAGGTAGCTTGGAGTGCTAATCCATGAGATAGACCCGAGTTGTAATGAATACGAGTGGGGAGGTGGCCTCCACCTAGGCAAGGCGCCCCCCACTCCCACATTGTAATCTCCACCACTCCATCGTAATGCACACCAAGCCAATGCTTCGTCTCCTCTTCACAAACACGTGAGCCATCAAATGGATGCGTGAATGGTAGTTTGAGACGGCCTTGGAGTTCGAAGTAATGGTAACTCGCGTTTCAAAGAGAGCCAAGTTGTGAGGTGGCCAAAGCGCTTACTATTGCCATCAATACAAAGTCAACAATCCTTTAAACCCTCGACAACACACCAAATCGTGAATCTTGAGGAGGATGGCGAGTTCTTCGAAGGAGGAGTGACCCACGTGATTGGTAAACACTCACGTCATCTCCACTTAATCAATTCGAAATCCAATGTTTATTTAAGACATGTGTGTTATCATAAATGATAGCCCATCACATGGAGTATGGACCCATCACTCACCCCATGCGAAATTGAAGCCCACGTGATCCATGCTCACGTCATTCTTTTTATTTAAATGGCATATCTAAACCTTGACTTCATGGCTTGCTTTATTATCTCCATGTAGTCGTACACCTTAGAAAAATAACTTTCAACCTTTTCCAAACATTAAAATAATGATTTTTGTCATTTTTCAACTTTGTCCTTTAGTGCAATTTATCATTTTTTAGCAATTAAATGCCAAAATGATGCAATTTTAGCCAAAACTGCTCCTGGGGTGATGTAACTGCCCGGAAACTGAAGAACGAGGGTGCCAAGGTGAAGAGGATGCTCTGAGCGTCAAGACGAGCCTCTCCACGCCCAATTCCGCCTCCGGATGAGGTTTTTATCATTTTTTGAAATTTTTTTAATTAAACCATTAAAAATGGTCTAATTTTATGAAAAAATTATTTTTCTCGGAATCCAATGAAACTCCTAGGGGACCTAGTGCATGTTCATACGACTCAATCGATGTGGCTAACACGTAAAAAATCCTAGACACAAGACTCTAATAACCACCTTAGGTTTTGACCACCATGGGAAATACTCCAGCTTTGGAGGTTTGAGTGAAAAACTCGGGGATTATACGCCACTGATGAGTAGCGCATAATTCCTAAGGAAAAAACACTCTAGAGTATCCCCCAAATGGCTAAACCTACGGATAGCCGAGTCTTTTATAAAAGGACCCCGTTTAGACCAACTTTTACAAATTCCCCATGGGGTTATGAACATGCAGTTATTACAAATGGGGCAAAATTGCCCTGAAATTGACTTCTGAACTTCTGAATGCTGATGATGAACACGAATCATGTTCAATAAATTGGCGGCTCATCGAAAGTTCAACTATTTGTACAAAATAGGTGATAACATCTGGCTCCAACTGCGGGACGTGTGCTCGATCTGGAAATTATGCAAGGAGAGGATACGAGAACACCAGAATCTCTGGTTTATATATATAACCTGTAAAAACATCTCAACTTGACAGAAAAACCTTCAGTAGCACACGTGTTATGAAAAAACCAAAATGAAATACCAACTATATCTTATTGTTCTAAGAAACCTAAAATGCAGAAGGTAAATTAAATCTTTTCCTATTCTAATATAATACAAAAAAGGAAAATGTTAAGTATAATCAGAAATCCAATGTAACCATTTAAGCATGTGATTGATGAAAAAACAAATTTTTACCTTGTCTTTGGTTACCAGCCAAGACAAGGGCCTGCTTATCAGAAAGTGCAAACCTGCTTGGATCTTCTGAAAGGGAGGGCTGGATGGGGAATCATGCGTATGTAATAAATATTTGAAGTGCTCCCCAACATAGTAAGAAATCTTCCTGCAGGCACCCTCTATCCAGAACAGGATAGGGTGATGAAATTCAAGCTGACAAGGCAAGTCTGGTACCTTATCATATTCTTCCAAGAGGCTCTTCCAAAAATAATTTTCCATGAAAGTGCATGCCTCGAATTGCCCTAATATACAAGGGGCTTCCGATGGGCAAGATATATGCTCAACTGACTTCTCATATGAAATAATTTCCTTTTCTTCCTCTATGCTCAACTGTTCAAAATCCATACTCCTGCCGAAAATGGGAAAGTCTTCATGAATTTTACCATATTCCTGGCCATATGTATCCTCATGCTCATAAGTGGGATTGTTAACAAAATTTCCAAGGGGATTTTGTTCATCATTAACTTCTTCAGACATGGCATAGATAGGGTTCTCAAGAGAGATCCATTCATCATTGCCAATATCTATGTCATCCATGATGGACTCATCATCACTTATGTCATCCTTTAAGCTATGCCTATCCTCCTCAACTTCATAATAATCTTCCTCAAACAGATGTGTTTCAAAGATATCACAAGGGACCCAAATTTCTGAATATTCACTGCCATGTGGAGAACAAATGGGAGTGTCATAACACACACTACTACTTTCATGGATTTCTTTATGAATGTTGATCTCCGTAATGGTTTCTTCTAAAGTTGGGTCAGAAGTACATAAATGTTCATCATCACTGAAGTAGTCTTGAAAAACTTCCCACTCCAAAGTGTCTTTTGTTTCGATGGCATGAGGAGGGTCTTCAACAATATCCGGTATTTGATAAATCTCTATGATAGGATCATCAAGAATCTGATGGGAAAATGTTATATTTTCTGTAATAGGCTGATCCGACTGATCCCAACTCTCTTCAGGAATATCATAAGTATCACCTACATAGTTTATGCACTCAGGCTCACTTGATGAAGACTGACCAACAAACCCTTCAGGAAACCCATGCTCCTGGATATAGCGTGTAAGGTGACAAGTGTTTTCTTCATGGAATTCCTGACATGTCCTACAGAATGGTGTGTAAGGTTCAACCCTAGGAATGCCACAGATGTCTTCCACATTATTAATGAATTCAGGCTTGCTTGTTGATGCACTAGGATCACAACCTTCAGGAAAACCATGCTCTTGAATATAGCATGCATGGTAGCAATGAGATTCCTCGTGGAAATCTTCGCAAGCTCTACAAAATGGGATGTACACCTCATTTGCATTGGCAGCCTCTATCTGAGTGGGAGGCCTCTTTTCATTCTCGTGAGCTTTCTTTTGCCAGTTATTTTTGGGAGGGTAATTTCTCTGAACCGGTTGAGTTTGTTGAACCTGCTGAACTCGTTGGACCTGTGCCCTTTCCATGTTTATTATTTTGTTTTGAACTTCCTTCATTTGGGCTACATGTTTCTGTTCGGTTCTTTCCATTCTTTCACACATGTCCATCATCTTTTTCTCATATGATTCTTTCAAAGCATCCAAAGGATCTTTACCTTTAGGCTCAGTTGTTTTCAATGGAGTTTGGGCTCTCGAATAACCGGGTAGGTTTGACTTCCCAGATGACTGCATGTTCCTATCAATCTTGGTTGCCATTGTTTGTGCTTCCAACAAAGTAGTAGGTTCTTTATCTCTAAGTTGATACTGCATCTCTCCACTCAAAGCTTCAATGTAGTAGACTAATATAGTATGTGGAGTTGGCTTGTAATCTGTAGGGATTGCATTGTATAAATCCATGAACTTTTTATTGAAATCTTCCATGGTTTCCATTTCACTTCTTCTGATGTTTGTTAGAGCAGCAAGTTGATGACGTGGCTCTTTTTTCTCACCAAACTTGTTGGTGAAAGCAGTTGAAAACTCAGCTAAGGTGGCAAAGGAGTTGGCTGGCAAGCCGATGAACCAGTCACCAGCAGCCCCATCTAAGGACAAGGCAAACAACTTCATGTATACATCCTCATGTCTATGAGCAGCATCCCTGACATATCCACCCTTTATTTTTGAGAAAGCAATAAGGTGATGTGCGGCAGTAACAGTATCAGTGCCGGTAAAGGTTGGAAGTTTGTCGATGGCTTTATCTGGAAGATCATGTGGTTGACCTGCAATCTGAGTAATGTTGAGGGGGGCGAAAAAATCACCCATTGTATCGGAAAAACAATTATTAATGTTTTCAAAATTTTCAAAATTTTCTAAGTTATTTTCCTGAAAGAGACTATGGATGTCAGAAATAGACTGAGACCTAAGTTCTTCAAGGATTTTACGAGAAGCAAGCTTGTTTAGTCTCCTCCTATAAACCTTTTCAGGTTCTGGGATAAAACTAAGCAAGCCTTCAGAGTTTCTTCTGGTTGAATACCTTGAGGTGTTAATTGACAGTGGAGTCGCCAGGTGGTTTCAAGTCTAATTTCTGAGAGTGATTGAACTAAAAAACTACCAAAAAAGGAAAAAGGGCAGTGGAGTCGCCAGACAGATTTGAGAATCTATCAAAAAGGTAAACAAACTAGAAAAAACTAAGGTCGTCCAGGAACAAAAAGATTTGTCCCCGGCAACGGCGCCAAAGATGTTGTCCGCCAATATGCACACCAGCAGCAGAAACCTTTTAAAAGCTGTCTCCCTTACTGGAAAGTGGGGAGAGGTGTGGCCTTGGGGGCAAGCAATGAGCCAGGTGCTGTCACCTGAATCCCAGCTCCTCCGTTTAGGCAAAACTCCTAACAAAGCCAAGGGGGGTAGTCCCTATTTAAAGAGTTGTCTAAGGCTCTTTATGTGTTTTTTAGTGTGTTTTGGATGTAATGATGCGGATGGGTGTTGTTTAGGAGTTTTCTTTGAATGATAGACAATTATGAAAATTAAAAATGAGACAAGATAACGCAATCCACGTTGCACATACAAGATGAAAGATACACTGGGGCAATAAACAGATCACTTTATGTAAATATAAGCAAATACTCCAATGTTTGATATTTAGGCAAACAAAATATAGGATAAAGGACCAGTGCCTTATGGAGTCAGAAAATAAAAGCGATTGTAAACTTGACACAAGTGCTTGAAATGGAAAATTTGTGAGAACGTTATGCAGCTTATCTTGGTAAATTAAAAGTTTTAATTGTCTTGTTTATTAAGGCTAAAACCAAAGGTATCAAGAGATGGTAGAACCCTACCCAAGAAAGATACTGGCAACCCTGAATGACATGTCGGAAGCACCCAGATTCGATAAGGATTGGTGTCCAATGTTTGAACCGCCCCTGAGTCTGACAGTGGGAATCCGGCGCCACCCCTCGCGAGAAGAACAGTATTTTGCCTTGGTTGAGGTTGTGGGTAAAAATTTTAGTTAAATTTATCGATCGTTATTATCAAGTCTTCCACCTTTCTGAGTACTAGCCCAACCGTTTCCGGTTGGCAGAGCATACGGGTGTAGGACAAACCAAGATAAATTAATTAGGGGTGTGTGAGTGGAAAGTTTTTATTATTAGAAAGCCCTGTTCAACTCTCCGACAGAGAGCGCTCTTGACTCGGTCTTATGACCGCAGTTCAAGAGACTTGCTAGATTAACAATGCCTAATGCAGGGAAATGCAAGAAACTAAAATGCCCTCCGACAGAGGGTGCTCTTGACTTGGATTTGGCCAAGTTCAAGAGACTTTGGTTTATTTTAAGAAACAAAAATGTGATAGCAGTATATTTAACTTGAAACAGATTTGAACAATAATAATGATTGACAAGATAAAAAATACTACTAACAATAATGCTTGTAAGATAAAGAAATCTAGTGTTCTACCACACAAATTCTAAACTACTAGGTGGGATTGATCTCCGAACAAGACCAACCACTAGAAGCCACCAATCCTGGAAACCTTCCAGCTAGCTGGATGTCCACAAGAAGTTGATGGGGGAGCGAGAAGCTACCACAAGACTATGTGGCCTTTGGGATACGATCCCAAAGTTAGCTATTCTCTGGTCAAGGATTGGAAGAGAAGCAAGATAAAATGCAATAAACGAGAAATAAGACTAAACTACCCACGAATCTCTTTCAGGTTCAAGACCCTACTCGGGAAAGCATGGGGGTAAGTGAATATGGAATATAACTTTGAAAAATTTATTAAGCCAAATACTAATCTAAGAATATGAGATCACAAATCTAAGCTAAATCAAATCCCCGAGACCCAACACTCTTCCCCAAATGGGGAAGAAAACCCAAGAATGGAGGACCTCTCCACTATAAATTTTATTAATCTTTTACAAGTGCCTCAAGGGAAAATCCTTGGAAGGTCTTTGATGACTATCTATGAATAACTTATATAAATTGGAAAAATGGAGCCCTCAATGGCTTTTACAAAGGATAAGAGGAATCTAGCTTTGCTTGTTTGTCCCTTTTGTGTTTTTTATGGCTTCTCGCCTTGAAGTTTCTTGACTTCTACTCCCTGGAAATAATCTATAACAAAATAATTGCTCCAATACCCATTAGCATTAGTAATTTAAACAACAAATTGACACTAGCTAATGTCTTAGATCCGCAATTTCCACCAAGCAAATGATAAAACCAGGGCTTGTTTTGTGATGTAAAATGAAAGTATTTTAAACAAAACTAAACTATTTGCAAGTATTGAATTGACCAACTAAATTGGCAGCCATACATGTGGATTTCAAGGACAGTTAACGTATAAATATCTTAGCTTGCAACCAATAGAACACACTTTATGATAGTCAACTGAATGTACAATGAATGTCGAAAAACAACAATCTTTGGGACAGTCTAGTTCAAGATGGATGATAACCAACAATCTTTTTGACAAGTAGGAGTTTGAAAATCAGTCAACAAAAGTTTAAACCAAACAGTGCTATAACAGTCCTCTAGTTTTTTATATGGCAGCCAACAGTATTTTAGACAAAACACAGTGATAACAGTCCTCTACTAGTTCATATGGCAGTCACACAGTCCATAGGACAGTCAACACAAGTTTGTAATGATGGCAGCGAATGAATATTTCAAATTTAGGACAGTCAACTTTGAAAAGATTAAAATGGCAACCGATACAAGCTTATGATAATTTAGATGGCAGCCAATGTTTAAGACAGTCAACTCCTAGTTTATATTAGCAGCCAACAAATAATGCGACTAGCAATCAAAATCTAAACAAAACTAACTACTCAACAAGCATATATAACTACATAAAAGCTACAATGCATTGCTAACAAACCTCTATGTTTTTTGTTATGTTTTTATAGGTTCTTGGAGGGTGGACGAAAGCTATGAGGATGACAAGAATAGAAGGGAATAAGGGTATGGGAGATAGTGCGAGGAGAGGATAAAAAAAAAAGAAAAAGGACGAATGGAAAAAGAAGTTTGAAGTAGGACGAGAAGAGGGAGAAAGTAGGACGAGAGGGAAGAAGGGCTTAAAAGAGGAGGACGAAACTAGGGTAAGAAGGGAATGAAAGGAGTAGGACAAAAGGGGGGATGAAGACAAAACTATGAGGAAGCAGATCTAGGGCGAGGGCTTCAAGTGGAACACTTGGGATGGTAAAACACCGCCTTGGAAATCCTCCGGTTAACCGGTGATACGCCGACAACGAGTGTTGAAGAGAGCACAAGGGAACAAATCCCAAGTTATTCCCCAAGGTTGAAGGAACTTCAACCTTATGGCAAGCTAATCTATGGCTTGAAAGAACAAGGACAATCCTGGATCAAGGCTAGAGGGGCTAGAAATGGCTTAGCAAATTCAAAACAAAAAACTCAAGGAGCAAAGTAGAAGGCTAGAAGAGAGGAAGCCTATAGTAACAAGTAACCAAAATTGTATTTTAGAAGTTTGATGGAGAAGATCTAGCTCTCTTTGTTTCTCAAATCATAAAAGTTAAAGCTCCTTTGGTCTCGTTTATGGAGTGAAAAAATACCTGCAATAACCTTAAGCATGAATAATATAATTGAAACAAAACATTCAAGTGAAAAGATCTAGATACATGCTACTTGTGCTAGATTGTTAGCCTTCATGAACATGTTCTATAACTTAAGAGCCTCAAATGAAATGTAAAACAATATCACCTCAATATCAAGTGAAGCAAGCACATCAAAAGCCTCCACGGTTTTGACCTCCAAAGTCCCAACTTTATTCCAATTAAAAGCGTTTACAATTTTATCAGAGCTTCGATGCACAAAAATCCATTAGAAAAGAGGATCCAAGCCCCTCTCTTTATACAAAAAACCAATGTCATAAACCCTAATCGAACTTGGCATCAAGAGGGAGCCAATGGCAATAGACAAGATCGAATTCCAATCACAAATCTAATTGAAAGGTAGCTTGGAGTGCTAATCCATGAGATAGACCCGAGTTGTAATGAATACGAGTGGGGAGGTGGCCTCCACCTAGGCAAGGCGCCCCCCACTCCCACATTGTAATCTCCACCACTCCATCGTAATGCACACCAAGCCAATGCTTCGTCTCCTCTTCACAAACACGTGAGCCATCAAATGGATGCGTGAATGGTAGTTTGAGACGGCCTTGGAGTTCGAAGTAATGGTAACTCGCGTTTCAAAGAGAGCCAAGTTGTGAGGTGGCCAAAGCGCTTACTATTGCCATCAATACAAAGTCAACAATCCTTTAAACCCTCGACAACACACCAAATCGTGAATCTTGAGGAGGATGGCGAGTTCTTCGAAGGAGGAGTGACCCACGTGATTGGTAAACACTCACGTCATCTCCACTTAATCAATTCGAAATCCAATGTTTATTTAAGACATGTGTGTTATCATAAATGATAGCCCATCACATGGAGTATGGACCCATCACTCACCCCATGCGAAATTGAAGCCCACGTGATCCATGCTCACGTCATTCTTTTTATTTAAATGGCATATCTAAACCTTGACTTCATGGCTTGCTTTATTATCTCCATGTAGTCGTACACCTTAGAAAAATAACTTTCAACCTTTTCCAAACATTAAAATAATGATTTTTGTCATTTTTCAACTTTGTCCTTTAGTGCAATTTATCATTTTTTAGCAATTAAATGCCAAAATGATGCAATTTTAGCCAAAACTGCTCCTGGGGTGATGTAACTGCCCGGAAACTGAAGAACGAGGGTGCCAAGGTGAAGAGGATGCTCTGAGCGTCAAGACGAGCCTCTCCACGCCCAATTCCGCCTCCGGATGAGGTTTTTATCATTTTTTGAAATTTTTTTAATTAAACCATTAAAAATGGTCTAATTTTATGAAAAAATTATTTTTCTCGGAATCCAATGAAACTCCTAGGGGACCTAGTGCATGTTCATACGACTCAATCGATGTGGCTAACACGTAAAAAATCCTAGACACAAGACTCTAATAACCACCTTAGGTTTTGACCACCATGGGAAATACTCCAGCTTTGGAGGTTTGAGTGAAAAACTCGGGGATTATACGCCACTGATGAGTAGCGCATAATTCCTAAGGAAAAAACACTCTAGAGTATCCCCCAAATGGCTAAACCTACGGATAGCCGAGTCTTTTATAAAAGGACCCCGTTTAGACCAACTTTTACAAATTCCCCATGGGGTTATGAACATGCAGTTATTACAAATGGGGCAAAATTGCCCTGAAATTGACTTCTGAACTTCTGAATGCTGATGATGAACACGAATCATGTTCAATAAATTGGCGGCTCATCGAAAGTTCAACTATTTGTACAAAATAGGTGATAACAGGGACTACCCCCCTTAGCTTCGTTAGAAGTTAGCCTAAACGGAGAAGCTGGGATTCAGGTGACAGTACCTGGCTCATTGCTTGCCCCCAAGGCCACACTTCTCTCACTTGTAGTGAAGAGACAGCTTTTGAAAGATTTCTGCTGCTAGTGTGCATCTCGGCAGACAACATAACCCAAAATGGATTAGGTTGGAGAAATCCTGATGGCTTAGTTCTTAGATGTGTTGATGAACTAGATTCCAAAAAGCTTCTGGTTGAATTTCATACAGGATTTTGTGGTGGGCATTATGCAGCAGACACCACAGCCCACAAGATCCTTAGATAAGGTTACTATTGGCTCACTTTGTTTACTGGTGTGCATAAGTTTGTCAGATCTTGTCCCCAATGTCAGTTGTTCACTAGGAAACAGAAGTTGGCAACTTTACCTCTTGATCCAATAGTTGTTCAAGCCCCTTTCCAACAATGGGGTCTCGATTTTATCGGTCAGTTCAAGGAAAACTCAAGCAATGGTTATACCTGGATCCTAACTGCCACTGATTATTTCACCAAGTGGGTGGAAGCAATCCCCACTAAGTATGCAACAGATAAAGTAGTTATGGACTTTCTTGAAAATCATATCATAACTAGATTTGGGGTGCCATCCAAGATAACAACTGACAATGGTCCTAGCTTTAGTTTCATGGCTTTTTCTTCATTTTGCTTCAAGTATGGTATAATCCTTTCCCACTCATCCAATTATTATCCCCAAGGAAATGGATTGGTTGAATCAACTAACAAGACCCTTAATGAACATTTTAAAGAAGACTGTTGGGGATAACAAGAGGTCTTGGCATTCTAAGATAAAATTTGCTATATGGGCTGACAGAATAACACAGAAACGTGGTATCGGGAAAACTCCTTTCCAGTTGGTTTATGGTTTAGAAGCTTCTGTTCCAATTCATATTCAGTTGCCAGTGTATCAGATGTTGCATGATTATGATCCAAATGATGATGGTATGCAGAATAGAATTGAGCAAATTATGAAATTGGATGAGACTAGAAGAAAGGCCTTAGACCAAAGTATCAGAAATCAGGACAGGGTTGAAAGGACTTTTGATAGATCTGCTAAGTCTAAAGATTTCCAGCCAGGGAATTGGGTTCTTTTGTGGGACAAGCAAAGGATAAGCCAGGAAAGCATGGAAAGTTTAATAGCCTATGGTTGGGACCATATGTTATATTTGAACCAGCAGGGGTTAATTCTTTCTTCCTCTGCACTATGGATGGAGAAAGATTGACTCTACCAGTCAATGGACAACATCTAAAGCTGTTTTTCAAAGAAGATCTTCTAATGCCCATGGGGGCAGATTGACAGCAGGGCCATTTCTAAACCTTTGCCTTGCAATTTTTGTAAATTATATATTATTGATGTATATTAGTTTCATTTACTTGTTCTAGTTTTATTTTTGAATAATGTTGCAACTTATGTTTCATTTGGCAAAAATATGTGGGGCTGATGCATTCTAGTTTTTGTGCAGGAACCAGAGATTCCTGGATTCTCGCATACTCTCTTTAATTGAGAGAATCAGATCGAGTACGCGTTCTGCAGATGGAGCCAAATGTTGCCAACTAAGTTGTACTTGGTTGGATTATCAAGCAAGCGAGCAGAGTTGAACATTTCAGTGCTCATTTTTCGATGATTTGATGTCCAGTAGGCCTTTTAAACGGCCATTTTTTTTAATTTTTCCAAATGTCCATGGCCCTGCAAGGTTTGTAATAAAATGTACTAGCATGATGTTTTGTAAAGGACTTGGCTCCCTAGGACTTTTTAGCTAAGTCAGGTACTCCAAGGAGTTTTTTCACCTATTAATTATGTCCTGCGTTATTGCATAACATAATTCTTGGGTTTTTCTCCTGCTCCTCCAAAGCTGGAATGCCTGGGGAGGATGACGGGCCTTGGGGGATTGTTAAAGTCCATGGGTCAATATATATGAACATGCTAGACATTGTTTTCGAGTCATATGGACATGTGCTAAGTCCCCCTAGGTAGTTTTTTAATTCTCGGCGAAGTTTATTTTTTCCGTAAATTGGGCCATTTTTTAATGGTTCAATTAAAAATATTGTAATTGGCCTGGAAGTGGCATCAGGAGGTCTTTTCTGCCTTAGCGGTGCTTGTTTTCCAACTCAGAGCACCCCCTTAACCCCTAAACCCACTTTTTCTAATGTTTGGGTGCTTAATTTTTCACCTATGGTCAAAAAACCCAAAAAAGTCAAAAAAGTCATGAAAAAATCAAAAAAACTGAAAAATGACTAAAAACATTAAAAGATTTTTGGAGTAATTAATGGTCTGATTTGGACCAGCACCATTTGAGGAGCATTGTATGCTGATTTGTAAGGGTATTGGCAGCCCCATTTAGTGGGAGTGTGTCCCCACTCTAGCTTGGGCGCATTTAGCAATGTGGGCAGCCCACGATTTGGGGAGGAGCAGCACCTTTAGTGCTGGCTGTTAGCACGTTTAGTGCTGGCTGTTAGCACGTTTAGTGCTGCCTATAGAGCAGCTAGATAGTGGGGTAGGGCAGCCCTTTCTTCTCCATCATTCGTGCCACCACTCCCCCATTATCTCCTTCACATGGGCGCCTCTCCCTCATGAGTTTTTCCATATAAGCATGGGCACTCCTCATTGTTTTCTCATGAGAAGGTGGAACCTCTGCTCCTATATTTGTAATACTTTTGCACTTGTTCATGAATAAAAGGCTTTGGAGGCAATTCTATGTGTGGATTCTCATGGTGTGGATGATCAAGTTCTATTTTAACATATGAGGTAATCTGTGTCTTTACATGCTTATTCATGCTTGTTTATTGATCAATCACTAGCTTTTGAAGGAGATGTTGAGCTTAATAAGGTCAAAATAGTGTAATCTATTTCATTGTTTTTACTATTGGTTATCATAGATTGCTTAGAGTTCAATGTCATTTTTGTTTAAATGCTTGAATCTAATTCTCTATTTTAATCTACACTAGTTGCATTTGATCTTGCTTGCATGAGTTGTCTTTTGTGTCTAAAGGTTGCCGATCCGAAGAGTTGGTGGAGCTTGTTTGCATCCATTGGTCTTCGAAGTTGATCCAAGGAGAACTAGTCCCATTGATCCCCACGGTGGAGGACTCCATAGCCCAAATTCGAGATATTCCTGCTTCTTCTCATCAACACAAAAATCTTCAAATTTCTCTTGGTTACTGTTATCACATATATAGTAGTCGGGCTACCATACATTATTTTTCAGATTCCAGAGCACATTTCAACCAGTTCCTTTACTTTGAGATGATGAGATGAGCAGCTATCTATGGATCACTATCAGATTTTGGACAGCATATGTATTCCCCATGCCATGACCGAGTCTCATGACACTCAGAGAGATGACCAATGTAGCCATTATACCATTTATGCAGAGCAGTCAGTAGTGCCCAGAGTTACAGTAGCAGTTTCAGAGGACAGATAATGGTTCAGAGGATGAGCATTCAGGTATATGACTCAGCAGGTATATCATGGTGTTATGGTTATATTGCTTTTATACTCATTCTTATGGCATGTCTTAGCACTTAGTGTCATGATCTGGCGATCATATAGATATGTGGACCTGGTTGATCTTATTATATATATATATTCTACTGTCCTTACTCAAACTTAGAAGTTCACCTCTCATACTCATTGGTTTCACCCTCCCTAGGGAGAATAGAGGTGATCATTCCACCATACCTTGGCTTGCTAGTGTTGGCTCCATTACTCATTGTCTTCATCCATCCATTACCTACCTTTTAGCTTATCACCCTGACTTACTACTTGACTTGTGACATGGAGGATCTTTTCCCCACTGTAGCCTCTGTATTGGATGAGCTTCCCTGTTTATTGTGTCTCAGCTCTAAGTTGGTGACAAAACTTACCTCTGGTGAGTTGGATTGTAGGCCTAAATCATTCTGGTCGGTTGTCCCGATGTTTGGCATTGGCTCGAACTCCCCCTAGTCATTTGAGACGTTGTTGGCTAAAACTGAAAGCTCATGTACTACTTATGGAAACTTCTAAATTCGCCCATAGAAACTAAAAAGGGCAAGAGCGATGAACTGCTAAAAAAATACTCCTCGAAGAATATAAGAAAGGTCCAAAAAGCAATGATTCTTAAAAGCGATATCTAAACAATTGTTGACCTTATGTATGTATAAAAACATGCCCTGGATGCAAGCTGCAACTAGTTGTGCTTATTAGCGCACCTAAGATCCGAAGGGTTATGTAGGCCAAAAAGGCCATGAAATGAAATTGAATGATCCTAATGAACCTGGATCAACTTGATGTAGACATGAAGCCTAAGTTGAATAAGCACTCTCTAAACAACTTATCCATTTGTGAGACACCGCCATTCCCTGTGTTATTGCTCATTCAGTATATACTATGGTGTGTATTCCCTTTCCCATATCCAAAGTGTCACAATGTTAAGTCAGTCAGTCACCCTTTGGCCTAGCCAGTTTATTTTTAGCCTTCACCCTTCACTAGCAAATTGATCACAACAATGAAGTGAGTATGGTCTTGAAAGTCTAGTCTGAGTCATATAAATAATTAATGACAATATATATTTGGATTTAGATCGCCAGTAATGACTACTTTGTCCTATAATTGCTATTTGAATCAGTTGTAGAGCATACATTAACCTTTGACACTTTGCAGCAGCTTCAGATGGTAGTCTGAGTTATATTGGGTCAATATTGACTTGGTCAAACCTAGTTTGACCAAGGTCAATCACAGGACATGACATTATTGGACCTTATGATGACAAAGGTAGATGATATATGGTCTATGTACATGTACATGATGGTTCTATGCATCAAATACAGGTTTATGATGATGATCTATGGTTTTTCAGCATTATTTGATCATTTACAGATTATTATTATTTCACTTGTTCCGATATATTGGGTACATTATATGATCATGCAGAGAGCTATATGGTGTATGAGTACACATCTTGGATAGTTTTGGACCTGTTATCACATATATAGTACCGGGCTACCATACATTATTTTTCTCATTCCAGTACACTATTCAGCCAGTTCCCTTACATTTGAGATGCTGAGATGAGCATCTAGATTGGATCACTATCAGATTGTGGATAGCAGTTGTATTCCCCATGCCATGACTGAGTTTCAGGACACTCAGAGAGATGACCGATGTAGCCATTATACCATTGGTACAGAGCAGACAGTAGTGCCTAGAGTTACAGCAGCAGTTCCAGAGGACAGATGATGGTACAGGTTGATGTGCATTCAGGTATATGACTCAGCAGGTATATTACGGTGTTATGGTTAGATTGCTTTTATACTTATTCTTATAGCATGTCTTAGCACTAAGTGTCATGATCTGGCGATCATATAGATATATGGACCTGGTTGATCTATTATATATATTATACTGTCCCTACTCAGACTTAGAAGTTCACTATTCATACTCATTGGTACATACCCTCCTTAGGGAGAATAGAGGTGATCATTACACCATACTCTGGCTTGCTAGTGTTGGCTCCATCATTTCATTGTCTTCATCCATCCATGGCCTACCTTTTAGATTATCACCCTGACTTACTACTTGACTAGTGGCATGGAGGATTTTTCCCCACTGTAGCCTCTGTATTGGATGAGCTTCCCTGTTTATTGTGTCTCGGCTCTGAGTTGGTGACAAAACTTGCCTATGGTGAGTTGGAGTTCCTTGTGAATTCCCCCTAGTCACCAAAGTTGTGTTGGCTAAACCTGAAACTTTTAGTGCTGCCATGAATACAAAATCTGGAAAAATGAAATGCTATATCTTGTATGAAAAGCCCATTCATGCAATGTGTTTCTAAACACACATGAATGAGAGGCATGCCAAATGAACATGGCAATGAAAATAAAATGTTGTATCTTTTGGAAAATAAATACCTAGGTAAACAAGTTGTCCATGACACACCTAGAAGTGCTCAGGTAAACAAGTGCCTTAAAAACACACCTGCAGCAGAAAGCCTAAAGAAAAAATGTAAATCTATGCAATGTGTTTGTAAACACACATAGATCAAGGCTATGGAAAATTCAGGCCCAAAAAGCAATGAAACTTAAATGCTATATCTAAACAATTGCTGGCCTTATTTGTATTATGGATTGTGCGCATCTGTGAAGGTGAATAAACCCTCTTTAAACAACTCATCCATTTGTGAGACACCGCCATTCCCTGTGTTATTGCTCATTCAGTATATACTATGGTGTATTCCCTTTCCCTTGCCAAAGTGTCACAAAGTCAAGGCAGTTAAGTCATCCCTTGGCCTAGCCAGTTAATTTAAGCCTTCACCCTTCACTAGCAAATTGATCACAACTATGAAGTGAGTATGATCCTGAAAGTCTAGTCTGAGTAATAATAATAATTAACGACACTATATATTTGGATTTAGATCGCCAGTCATGATTACTCTGTGTTATAATTGCTACTTGAATAAATTGTAAAGCATGTATTAACCTTGATACTTTTCAGCAGCCTTGGATGATGGACTGAGTCATATTTGGTCATGGTTGGACCTAGTTGACCATGGAGGACCATGGGACATGAGAAGTTAGACCTTATGATGATATGGATAGATGATATATGGTCTATGTACACATACAGGATGATTCTATGCAGCAGCTACAGGGTTATGATGATGATTCTGAGGTTACAGCAGTATTTGTATATGTACAGCGCATTATTATTGGCCCTGTTCCGGTATATTGGATATTTATCTTGATCATGCAGAGACTCATATGGTGTATGAGTACACATCTTGGATAGATTTGGACCTTCTGAGTCCAATGGGATAGTTTGTTTTCAGTTCCGGGCACTTACAGTGATGATTGAGCCTCAGTAGGCTGTCCCAGTGCAGTTTTGGTCTGTTGGAGGCCCTGTCGGAGCAGAGATGACTTTTATCCGGTTGACCTAGGGCGCTGATGATGGAGGGGGTGGTCCAGCCACTTGTTTTTACCATATTACCCCCCTCCCGGACACATTGGTGCCCTCACCTTGACAGCGCTAGCCCTCCAGGAGGCTGTTTGGGGCAGTTTCACGCTTCCCGAGGCATTTCAGGATTGGTAGAAATGGCTATTGAGGAAATCGATTTGGGCTACTGAGGCAAAGTTATGGCATGGGATGATCAGTGATGATAGATCGGGACCTTCCACACCTCCTCCAGCAGTTTCAGCTTCATCGGGGCCCGCATCCATCATTTATGGCACTTTCTGTGGATTTTTGAGGTCTTTTGAGGACCACGACTTTACTATGGAGGCACGATTTGGTACATTCATGATTATTTATTGGTTATTGTGCTATGGGGATTGACCAAGGAGGGATAAAATTACCCCTTGGACCCACCATAAGCCTCTTATGATATTTCATCATCATGATTTGGTGGGATTCCCCTCTTCTAGGGCGATTTTGTCCACTTATGTTATATTTTATGTGTGATCCATGTATTATATTGTTGAGCTCATCTCAACCATTGATTAGACTTTTGTATCTTATAATCTTAGCCACTCATTCAAAAAGTGGTTAGGGTTTTGGTGCCTCTCCTTCCTATTTAAAGGAGAGAGCCTCTCATTGTAAAGGGTCTTTGGCTCTTGGATTATTGGTATAGAAAAATATTCTTGTGGAAATTCTTGTGGTCTCCTTTGCATCTGGTGTTCTTAGATGGTGATTGGAAAGTCTATTGCAACCTAGCATTTGGAAATTGTGGCAAGATCTATCTTTTTTTGGAAATCATTGTTTGTCTACAGGAGGGCGACTTCAACAAGGGCGATTTTGCAAGGCTTCTTCAAATCGACTTTCTTGGCATTCGCTTGTATCAGGGGGTTATCATTAGTATCATTGTGATCTATGCTATCTTTCTGTTACTTCTTTTGTGGCATTAGTCTTATCTCTTGATGCATCAAATCTGATATTGTTGACGTTTGTTGTGCAGGAGAGAGGGCGCATTGGCTTCTTGGACCAAATCGACTTGCATAGAAACTACCTCAAAGCTTCTCAAATTGATCGGGTTTGCATAGATCATCATCATCAAGGCATCTACAAGGTTACCCAGGTAAGATCCACAGGTTTGTTTCTCTTTCCTTTATCCAATCCATTGACATAGCTCCTAAATTCTTAAAACCCTAAATATCTTAAAACCCTCATTTTACATTTTCTCAGATCTACTTAGATCTATTGGGTTGTTGGGCGTAACATTAAGAACCCACCTCTATAGCATCCACGGCATCCCGGATCTATAGTTTGGTGAGGGTTGACCTCCGTTTGACCCCCTTCCCAGGCCAACTTAGCCTCTCCCAAGCAAGGCGCACTTCACCATTTGAGCAAGTTGACCTAGATCTAGGTGGTGGGTGTTTGAGATTCCACTTGATTTGACATCTACACATCAAATAACATACACCCAGGTTGTCCCTTTCTTGAAATTCACCTTGTGGGCCCCATTCCACATTTTAAGGGATTTAATCCCCATTTTGGACCACTTGGAACACTTAAACTCAGATCTACTAAGATCTAACCGGTGGATTGCCACGAAATTATAGATCCATACTCCTACCTGACCGATCTACTAGGATCTAAAGTTTGGATGCCATCCGACATGATTTGACCCACCTAAACCCCAATTGAAGCCTCCTTGGGTAAAGTCGCACCACCTTGGAGAAGTGAGTTCACTCACTTCTAGGAACTGGGTACTTGAGATTTTTGGAGATTTGGAATCGGAATAATTCAAAACCTAGGTCTAGACTATCACTTTGTCAAATCTTGCCTTAGGGATTGCATTCCTTGTTTTAAGGGATTGTGGTCCACTTGGGTCAAACCTAGATCTAGACACATTCACCTATCAAGACCTTAATTGCCCACTTGTCTCAAGTGCTAGGAGTCCTAAACCACAAGTCAACCCTACTTTGACTCCACTTCCCAATTCCCAAGGCACTGGTTACTCTCCAAGTTAATTCAACCTTCCTAGATTGTTGGATTGACTTGTGGTTTGACTTTTGCATGGTGAACCAAACCCTTGAAGCTAATCATGTATCATGGTCAAGCTTGTCACTAGTACTAGTTAGCCCCAATTCAACCTTTAAACTACCCTGCATTGGACACGGTTCCCAAGGCAGTGGACCTTCTAACATTGAACTAGTACACTCATCCTAGATCTCACTTCAAACACTATAAGTCACTCTCACATCAACTATGAACCAAAGCTATACCTTTTGAACCCCCTACTTGGCTTGTGACTTCATCTTTAGGTCTAGGATAAACCATACACCTAACTTCACTTGGAAATACCCTGATTTGGTGTCTTGGTTTTGATCTCTCCTGTCGGGAGTAGATCGGGTCTCCCCCTTTGTTGTTTGGGCTAGATAACATAAAGCGAAGGTTGCCTCGACTGGCGTGACAACCATATATATTGGAGGTCGAGGTGATCTTGGTTGCACCTTTTGAGTTGCCCTTCTCTATTGCCATCCATAGGGGTAACCACAGTTCAGGTGATAACATTTTGGCGCCGTTGCCGGGGAGGCAATAGCTTGCCCTAATCCTTCCCGCATATACTACGACACATATCTTGGTAGAAGAGTTAAATCTACCTGGCGACTCCCAATCGTGACTCCGCTGAGGAGCGAGCTCATTTACATCCTTACAACACGAGAAGTAAAGTAAACTTAGATCAAGTTGAAGGAACCCCAATTACATATCGCAAAAGAGATCCCAAAGCACAACCATCTAACTTCCTTTGGAAATTGGTTAACGATTCTCCAAACAGAGCTTCAGGATCCCCTTTGATTAATTCGGTTCCTCCCTCATCTCCTAGTTCAAACTTAAACATAAACTTACCAAATCCAATGGCCGGAACAAACCCAGGAAACCAGAATGTTCCTCCACCACAAGCTCCTAGGATTTTTGGAAGAAAGGCAAAACCATCTCCTTTAGACTTTTCCCAAATCCAGGGTGCACCCCATGACATGCCTGAAAAGTATTTTGAAAAGGTTCCCAGATTTGATGGAGTATCCGCTATATCAATTGAAGACCACATTGATAAAGTATGGGAACACATGGAAGCATATGGAGCATCTGAGGAAGATGTGTTCATGAGGGGTCTCCTGGCATCCTTGGAAGGAGATGTTAGGAAGTGGTTTGACAGGTTGCCTGCCTCATCCATTGATGGGTATGATAACTTTGTCAACAAGCTAAACAGTGAGTGGTCCCGAAAGTTAGATGGGAAATTTCTCTTACACCAACTTTTTGACATTAAGAAGAGAGAAAATGAAACAGTCCATGAGTTTAACATAAGATTTGACAAGACTGTAGCTGTTATCCCTGAAGAAATTAGACCAAAAGATCAAGCAGTTGTCATTCACTACTTGAATGCTTTTGAGGGATGGGTTGGTTATCAGCTAAAGGATAAAAACCCAAATGACTTAAAGACCGCTCAATCAAATGCTAAAATGGCTGAACAAAATGTAGCATCCATGGGGAAACAAAACTTTTTCGATCAATTCACCCCATCTACTTCCAGATCTGACCCTAGACTCCGAAAACCAAAGGAACCTGTGAGTGTGCCAAAGGAATCCAAGGACACTTTAGAAGTCATGCAAGAAATGATGAAACAATTAACTGTCCTAACTAAGAATGTGGCAAGTTTGAATGACCCTGAGAGACATAGGAATCCTTATGGCCCTAAACCTTACTGGAATAATAATAGAAGACCGGATGGGGATAGGGATAGACGACGACCTGAGTATCCAGAGAACTCTGAAAAGAAAGAAGTCAATTGGTGTGATGAAGAAGAAGAAATACCCTCTGACACCATTGACCATGATGACCAATCAGAAAACATCAACTTTATAAATGACTTATCTTATGATGAAGACTTTGGAAGAATCCTTTTAGAAGAAGAGCTATGGGAGCAAGAAGATGATATAGTTAAAGAACCTAGCTCCACATGTTGTGCCTTAGAACTCCCAAAACCTAAAGAGCAACCAAAGTATCAAATCTACAAACGAGGAAGTACCTCCCAGCCTTCTTTCCTTGATAAACATAAAAAGATTGGTGAAGATAAAAAGGAAGAAGAAGATCTTGCCATAGATGATTATGATCTTAAGATCGATATGAAGAAAGAGCTAAGCAAGATAATGTGTAACATCCCTGTCACTGAATTAATGAAGGTGCCCTCTGTTAGATGCCAAGTAGAGGAGTTTTTCAATGGTATTGGCCAAGAAAAAACTCCTGAACCTATCATAGAATCATGTCATATCCAAAAGCTTAGTGGAACACAACCTAGTGAAACAGAAAAGGATCCACCAATAAATATCCATTCAGCCATTTATGAAAGAAAGAGCGGTGGTCACTCTCCCTTTTACCTTACCTTGCATATTCAAAACATGCTCCTTCATAACTGTATGTTGGATTCTGGAGCAGCAATGAACGTTATGCCTTTACAAGTTATGAAGGAAATGGGACTTGAAGTGACTAGGCCTTATGGAAATGTTTGTGGTATAGATTCCCGACGAGTACCGTCTTATGGCTTGATTAAAAACCTTAGGGCTGATCTTTTCGCATGTTCAGACATTTCTACTATGATGGATGTAGTTGTCATTGACTTACCCCCAGCATATGGAATGCTTTTATCTAGAAAATGGGCAGCTGGTCTAGGTGAATACCTTATGATGGATTTATCATTTATTTGTGTTCCCAACCCTGATGGAGCTTTGATTCGGATTAACAGAGAACCTTGTTATAATGAGCATGTTGAGTCTTTTGATGAAGGGTTAAAAAACACATATGGGGATGAATTGTTAAATAATGCCAAAACTAACCTTGTTGAAGATGAGGATGAATTATATGAAGTTGATCAAAATATGTGTATGGTCATGGAAGATTCTGATGCTTTTTGGGAAGATAAGCAAATGATTGAAATAACAAGAACAATTGGAGATGAACTTGTTGAGGAAGTAGATGAATTGAGAGGACATCAACCCCAAGATCACGAACAAAACAATCAAAACATTCAAGAACCTTCTATAGAAGATCACACACTTGAAGGGGTTGAGGATGGCATAAGAAATATAGGAAGAGATGAGAGTTTGCTTGATGATCAAGGCATGGAACAAGCTTCCCCAACAGAAAACCTTCATGATCAAACAAACAATGAGGAAAACATTGAAAACCCAACACATGAAGATGAATTTGATGATATTAGGAGGGGAGAAAGAATTCCTTTCACTGTTAGGGAATGGTTTGCCTTGACTGATCACAATAGAGAGAGAGAAAGCCAAGGGCTTGCACCTATCTACCCATGAGAAAACAATCTTGCAACATCTACCAGGGTTGAAACAAATGAAGAGCCTAAAGCCACCTATTATTCTGATACAGAAGATTCTTTCTCTCATTTATCCTTAGAAGACGGTAGCCTAATTCAAGTCCATGATAACTCTCTGAGTTGGGAAGAGGATGCCCTAATTAATGATGCTCCTGAAGGAGACTATAATCTAAATAACCTGGCTACTTTTCAAACTCCTTCAGAGCCTCAAAGCCATGCTTTATCTACATATCCGCATATCCCTAGTTTCCTCCTACCATCTGAGTCATATAGTCATCATACTCATGATCTTTCTCACATTCCTACTTCCTCTACATTTCATTCTGAGTCAGTTTCTCCCAAACTGGAAAACATGGTTATTCCTGTTCCTTCAGGGGAAGGTTCTAGTCATAACACTGTCATATCTAGAGAGCCACCTCCCCTGGAAGAACATAGAGACTTCTTGACTGTAGGTGAAACTGTTAAAAGAGTTGTGTCTCCCCATGGGGAAGAGCCAAATGAGGTAAGCCAAGAAACAAGAAGGGAAGTTAGGGAAGTCCTTGTTGGCACAATTGCTATTTCCTTAGATGGTGGTCCACCCAGAATTGATGCAGTTCCTTCTAGGGGAAACTCGAGGATTGTCACACCTCAACCGCAAAACCATGCCGAAATCCACCCCATGCCTATTCGTAACATTGGAGTTATCCCTGAGTCAGTCAATAGAAATAGGTTTCCTACAGGAAGTCAAGTCATTATCCCCAACCATTTACTGCATATAAGTTCGGGGCAAGCTGATGACTTACGGGTTGGACCTTTCACAGTAGAACGATGCATTGATGGCATGTGCTTTCTGACCACTGGTAGTGGACGACGTATTTTATATCCTGTCCATCAGAGGGACTTGAGGGATCACATCCCTGATCCCACATAGTTGGGATCTCTCCGCATTACATTGCCTGGTAGATTAGGGTAGGTAGAAAACCAAATAAGCCTACTTAGGCAGTAGTTAGTCTTTTCAGCCATTGAGTCTGGCACCTTCTTAGTCTCTAAGCTCCTTTGTAAGCTCGTAGTTTAACTAAGTACCTGTCACTTTTCTTTTCCCTGCACAATAAATTTCAAATTTTGCAAATTGTGTTAGTAGTTTAATTTTATACTTTATGCATTTATATTTCTGACATAGAGTAGATTTTATTTCAGTTGATTTTATATTTTTCCCACACATGCGGCATGAGGTATTTTCTTTAGATGTTTGTGAATGCAGAAAATAGGTTGCAAGAATAAAGCTGGAAATAAAATGGTAGAATGCTGGATCGTGGATTCGAGTAGCAGAGTTCGAGGACCAGAGATTCTGAGGTTCTCAAGCGCTCATTTCAGCCGAGCACTTGTCCCAGCCGGAGCCAGATGTTATCACATATATAGTAGCCGGGCTACCATACATTATTTTTCTCATTCCAGTACACTATTCAGCCAGTTCCCTTACATTTGAGATGCTGAGATGAGCATCTAGATTGGATCACTATCAGATTGTGGACAGCAGTTGTATTCCCCATGCCATGACTGAGTTTCAGGACACTCAGAGAGATGACCGATGTAGCCATTATACCATTGGTACAGAGCAGACAGTAGTGCCTAGAGTTACAGCAGCAGTTCCATAGGACAGATGATGGTACAGGTTGATGTGCATTCAGGTATATGACTCAGCAGGTATATTACGGTGTTATGGTTAGATTGCTTTTATACTTATTCTTATAGCATGTCTTAGCACTAAGTGTCATGATCTGGCGATCATATAGATATATGGACCTGGTTGATCTATTATATATATTATACTGTCCCTACTCAGACTTAGAAGTTCACTATTCATACTCATTGGTACATACCCTCCTTAGGGAGAATAGAGGTGATCATTACACCATACTCTGGCTTGCTAGTGTTGGCTCCATCATTTCATTATCTTCATCCATCCATGGCCTACCTTTTAGCTTATCACCCTGACTTACTACTTGACTAGTGGCATGGAGGATTTTTCCCCACTGTAGCCTCTGTATTGGATGAGCTTCCCTATTTATTGTGTCTCGGCTCTGAGTTGGTGACAAAACTTGCCTATGGTGAGTTGGAGTTCCTTGTGAATTCCCCCTAGTCACCAAAGTTGTGTTGGCTAAACCTGAAACTTTTAGTGCTGCCATGAATACAAAATCTGGAAAAATGAAATGCTATATCTTGTATGAAAAGCCCATTCATGCAATGTGTTTCTAAACACACATGAATGAGAGGTATGCCAAATGAACATGGCAATGAAAATAAAATGTTGTATCTTTTGGAAAATAAATACCTAGGTAAACAAGTTGTCCATGACACACCTAGAAGTGCTCAGGTAAACAAGTGCCTTAAAAACACACCTGCAGCAGAAAGCCTAAAGAAAAAATGTAAATCTATGCAATGTGTTTGTAAACACACATAGATCAAGGCTATGGAAAATTCAGGCCCAAAAAGCAATGAAACTTAAATGCTATATCTAAACAATTGCTGGCCTTATTTGTATTATGGATTGTGCGCATCTGTGAAGGTGAATAAACCCTCTTTAAACAACTCATCCATTTGTGAGACACCGCCATTCCCTGTGTTATTGCTCATTCAGTATATACTATGGTGTATTCCCTTTCCCTTGCCAAAGTGTCACAAAGTCAAGGCAGTTAAGTCATCCCTTGGCCTAGCCAGTTAATTTAAGCCTTCACCCTTCACTAGCAAATTGATCACAACTATGAAGTGAGTATGATCCTGAAAGTCTAGTCTGAGTAATAATAATAATTAACGACACTATATATTTGGATTTAGATCGCCAGTCATGATTACTCTGTGTTATAATTGCTACTTGAATAAATTGTAAAGCATGTATTAACCTTGATACTTTTCAGCAGCCTTGGATGATGGACTGAGTCATATTTGGTCATGGTTGGACCTAGTTGACCATGGAGGACCATGGGACATGAGATGTTAGACCTTATGATGATATGGATAGATGATATATGGTCTATGTACACATACAGGATGATTCTATGCAGCAGCTACAGGGTTATGATGATGATTCTGAGGTTACAGCAGTATTTGTATATGTACAGCGCATTATTATTGGCCCTGTTCCGGTATATTGGATATTTATCTTGATCATGCAGAGACTCATATGGTGTATGAGTACACATCTTGGATAGATTTGGACCTTCTGAGTCCAATGGGATAGTTTGTTTTCAGTTCCGGGCACTTACAGTGATGATTGAGCCTCGGTAGGCTGTCCCGGTGCAGTTTTGGTCTGTTGGAGGCCCTGTCGGAGCAGAGATGACTTTTATCCGGTTGACCTAGGGCGTTGATGATGGAGGGGGTGGTCCAACCACTTGTTTTTACCATATTACCCCCCTCCCGGACACATTGGTGCCCTCACCTTGACAGCGCTAGCCCTCCAGGAGGCTGTTTGGGGCAGTTTCACGCTTCTCGAGGCATTTCAGGATTGGTAGAAATGGCTATTGAGGAAATCGATTTGGGCTACTGAGGCAAAGTTATGGCATGGGATGATCAGTGATGATAGATCGGGACCTTCCACACCTCCTCCAATAGTTTCAGCTTCATCGGGGCCCGCATCCATCATTTATGGCACTTTCTGTGGATTTTTGAGGTCTTTTGAGGACCACGACTTTACTATGGAGGCACGATTTGGTACATTCATGATTATTTATTGGTTATTGTGCTATGGGGATTGACCAAGGAGGGATAAAATTACCCCTTGGACCCACCATAAGCCTCTTATGATATTTCATCATCATGATTTGGTGGGATTCCCCTCTTCTAGGGCGATTTTGTCCACTTATGTTATATTTTATGTGTGATCCATGTATTATATTGTTGAGCTCATCTCAACCATTGATTAGACTTTTGTATCTTATAATCTTAGCCACTCATTCAAAAAGTGGTTAGGGTTTTGGTGCCTCTCCTTCCTATTTAAAGGAGAGAGCCTCTCATTGTAAAGGGTCTTTGGCTCTTGGATTATTGGTATAGAAAAATATTCTTGTGGAAATTCTTGTGGTCTCCTTTGCATCTGGTGTTCTTAGATGGTGATTGGAAAGTCTATTGCAACCTAGCATTTGGAAATTGTGGCAAGATCTATCTTTTTTTGGAAATCATTGTTTGTCTACAGGAGGGCGACTTCAACAAGGGCGATTTTGCAAGGCTTCTTCAAATCGACTTTCTTGGCATTCGCTTGTATCAGGGGGTTATCATTAGTATCATTGTGATCTATGCTATCTTTCTGTTACTTCTTTTGTGGCATTAGTCTTATCTCTTGATGCATCAAATCTGATATTGTTGACGTTTGTTGTGCAGGAGAGAGGGCGCATTGGCTTCTTGGACCAAATCGACTTGCATAGAAACTACCTCAAAGCTTCTCAAATTGATCGGGTTTGCATAGATCATCATCATCAAGGCATCTACAAGGTTACCCAGGTAAGATCCACAGGTTTGTTTCTCTTTCCTTTATCCAATCCATTGACATAGCTCCTAAATTCTTAAAACCCTAAATATCTTAAAACCCTCATTTTACATTTTCTCAGATCTACTTAGATCTATTGGGTTGTTGGGCGTAACATTAAGAACCCACCTCTATAGCATCCACGGCATCCCGGATCTATAGTTTGGTGAGGGTTGACCTCCGTTTGACCCCCTTCCCAGGCCAACTTAGCCTCTCCCAAGCAAGGCGCACTTCACCATTTGAGCAAGTTGACCTAGATCTAGGTGGTGGGTGTTTGAGATTCCACTTGATTTGACATCTACACATCAAATAACATACACCCAGGTTGTCCCTTTCTTGAAATTCACCTTGTGGGCCCCATTCCACATTTTAAGGGATTTAATCCCCATTTTGGACCACTTGGAACACTTAAACTCAGATCTACTAAGATCTAACCGGTGGATTGCCACGAAATTATAGATCCATACTCCTACCTGACCAATCTACTAGGATCTAAAGTTTGGATGCCATCCGACATGATTTGACCCACCTAAACCCCAATTGAAGCCTCCTTGGGTAAAGTCGCACCACCTTGGAGAAGTGAGTTCACTCACTTCTAGGAACTGGGTACTTGAGATTTTTGGAGATTTGGAATCGGAATAATTCAAAACCTAGGTCTAGACTATCACTTTGTCAAATCTTGCCTTAGGGATTGCATTCCTTGTTTTAAGGGATTGTGGTCCACTTGGGTCAAACCTAGATCTAGACACATTCACCTATCAAGACCTTAATTGCCCACTTGTCTCAAGTGCTAGGAGTCCTAAACCACAAGTCAACCCTACTTTGACTCCACTTCCCAATTCCCAAGGCACTGGTTACTCTCCAAGTTAATTCAACCTTCCTAGATTGTTGGATTGACTTGTGGTTTGACTTTTGCATGGTGAACCAAACCCTTGAAGCTAATCATGTATCATGGTCAAGCTTGTCACTAGTACTAGTTAGCCCCAATTCAACCTTTAAACTACCCTGCATTGGACACGGTTCCCAAGGCAGTGGACCTTCTAACATTGAACTAGTACACTCATCCTAGATCTCACTTCAAACACTATAAGTCACTCTCACATCAACTATGAACCAAAGCTATACCTTTTGAACCCCCTACTTGGCTTGTGACTTCATCTTTAGGTCTAGGATAAACCATACACCTAACTTCACTTGGAAATACCCTGATTTGGTGTCTTGGTTTTGATCTCTCCTGTCGGGAGTAGATCGGGTCTCCCCCTTTGTTGTCTGGGCTAGATAACATAAAGCGAAGGTTGCCTCGACTGGCGTGACAACCATATATATTGGAGGTCGAGGTGATCTTGGTTGCACCTTTTGAGTTGCCCTTCCCTATTGCTATCCATGACTGGATCCATCCATAGGGGTAACCACAGTTCAGGTGATAACAGGACCTTTGAGTCCAATGAGACAGTCTATTTTCAGTTCCGGGCAGTTACAGTGATGATTTTGCCTCAGTAGGTTGTCCTAGTGCAGTTTTGGTCTGTCGGAGACCGTGTCAGAGCAGAGATGATTTTTATTTGGTTCACCTAGGGCGCTGATGATGGAGGGGGTGTTCCAGCCACTTGTTTTTGCCATATTACCCCCCTTCCGGACACACTGGTGCCCTCACCTTGACAGCGCAGGCACTCCAGGAGGCAGTTTGGGACAGGTACATGCTTCCCGAGGCAGTTTTGGATTGGTAGAAATGGCTACAGAGGAATTCGATTTGGGCTACTGAGGCAAATTTTTGGCATGGGATGATCAGTGATGAAGAGTGGGATGTCTTCCGCACCTTCTCCAGCAGTTTCAGCTTCATCGGGGCCCACATCCATCACTTATGGCACTTTCTGATGATTTCTGAGGTCTTTTGAGGCCTACGACTTGTCCATAGAGGCACGATTTGGTATATTGATGACTATTTTGTTATTATTGTGCTATGGGGATTGACCAAGGGTGGCTAAAATTACCCCTTGGACCCACCATAAGCTTATTTTTATATTTTGTCATCATGATTTGGTGGGATCCCCTCTCCTAGCGCGATTTTATCCACTTATTATTATACTTTATGGTTGATCCATGTATTTTATTGTTGAGCTCATCTCAACCATTGATTAGATCTTTTGATCTTTTAATCTTAGCCACTCATGTAAAAAGTGGTTAGGATTATGCTCTCTCCCCATCCTATTTAAGGAGGGAGCCTCTCGTTGTAAAATCATCTAGAGATTTTTGGCTCTTGGCTCTTGGAATAAAATTTCTATCTTTTGGAGTACATGCTTGGGTTGGAGTGGATGTTGGTTGTTTCGATTGTAAATGCTTTTGTCCATTGCACTGGAGGATCTATTGTAGCTATCTTGCATATTTGCCATATCTTTT
This sequence comes from Larix kaempferi, assembly GCA_027924585.1. NCBI lineage: Eukaryota > Viridiplantae > Streptophyta > Pinopsida > Pinales > Pinaceae > Larix > Larix kaempferi. The sequence continues at coordinate 7,777,199 of BSBM01000289.1, read as the reverse complement.
TACAGGTGGAGAAGACTTCTTCAACAAGTGCGAATTGGTGGGGAGGCTTGCCCTTCAAGCTTGGAGGAGGACGTTTTGGGTTAAACAGGGAGTGGTTTTGTCTTTGCACCAACTATTCTTTGCTTATCTCTTTCTTGCTTGTATCTACCCTCAACATGTTAAACTGATTGATGCTTTGCTCCTTGGTTTTGACAGGTTAGAGGGACTCATATCTGCCTTGGAAAAATCGATTTGGCAAGAGGGCTTCAAAAATTCTCCATTTGATCTTTGGCAAAAGTAATCCTCGTCTCAACTAGCATTCATCTCTTCATCCAGGTATGCTCCAAAGGTATGATCTTCTTCTTCCTTGAATCATCCATAATTTCTAGATCATAAAAGCCGTAATTGATTATAACCCTCATTTTTTGTTTTTCTTAGATCTACTTAGATCTAGCCTTGCTTTTGAAGAGATATTAAAAACCCACGTCTATAGCATCCACCCCTAGTGGGATCTATAATTTGGTGGTGATTGGGTTAAAATTTACACATTTTTCAAGGCATAAAGCCCTCTTGAACCAAATCGCACTTCCTTAGAGAGGCTTGTTTGGTTAGATCTAGCACATGGGTAGGTGAGATCCCACTTGATTTGCAATCTACACACTTGATAACCTACCCCCAGACTTTTACTTTGGTGATTTCTACCTTGTGGGCATCATTCCACATTTTAAGGGATTAAAACCCCCTTTTGAATTACTTGGCACCTTAAAACTCAGATCTAGTAAGATCTAACCCTTGGATTGACTTGATTTTCTAGATCCACATAGATCGGTGCATAAGCTACTTGGATCTACAGATTGGTGGCCATTGGACTCAATTTGGTCCACCTTATCCATCTTTTAGCCCTCCTTGAGCAAGGTCGCACTCCCTTGGGTGAGTAAGTTTGCCCACTTTGAGGACGTGGATGGTTGAGATTTTTGTGGATTTGGAACGGGCATACCTCGAAACCTAGGTCTAGAATATCATTTCGTGAAAATCTGCCTTGGGGGTAGCATTCCTCGTTTTAAGGGATTGTGGTTCACTTGGGTCATTTCATGAAAACCTGGATCTAGCAAGATCCAACCATTCTATCCCAATTATCCCACTTGACTTGACTCCTAGGTATCCCAATCTACACTTTGACATACCTTTTGACTCCATTAGCCCATCCAACAAGGCACTAGTCCTCCTCAAAGCAAGTCGCACTCCTTGGGAATTGTGTCAAACCTTAGATCCGGTACATGGGTACACCTAAATTCAACTTAGATCCATAGATCTACTTATTACATATCCTCTAGTGCCAATTGCATCCCTTAACTTCACCTTGTGGGTCCACTTTAAGCCATTTCACATATCCCAAGAAAGTAGGACCCACTTGTGTACCATATGGTACTATACCTTGTCATTATACCTAATTATGTGGCCTAAATCACACATTGGTTGAAACACTAGCCATCTCTCAAACCATCTTCAACCATACTTTAACTTCTAGGTCCACTCAACCTTGCATTGGTTTCCGTAACTCATCATTTACTTATCCTTAGGAACCTTTGTTTCGGTCCAATCAACTGTGATTGGTTATAGGGTCTCCCCCTAGGTCTTGTTTCACCTTGATCTAAAGCGAAGAGTGCCTCGGTTGACGTGACTCCCTCCTTGCATTGGGAACCGTGGCATCTCTTGGGTCACCTCTTTAGTTGCCTATCTCCTCTACCGTCTTGGATGGGATACCACTAGGGGCAACTACAAGTTGTGTGATAACAGTTACTTTGGTTTCCATATTTCAGACCTCATTCTTATTTAAATATCATAAGTAGGTCTGATTTTTTTATTAGATCTTGAGTTCATCTTGAAGAAAAATCTTTGTCTAATTCTAATTGATGCATGCTTCTTGCTTAAGTGTATTTTTCCGAATATTTTAAGGGCTGAAACAAGTAGTTTGTTTTATTGTACTTCATGTTTATTTGGTTGATTTAAAGAGCTGATAATTTGTAGCTCTCAAAAGCTTGCAAAGATCCCAAGTAACAAGTCCCCAATGCTTGTTTTACTTGGTTAAATTCTGTCATTTTTAACTTAGAATTTTAACTTATTTTTTTTGGGTTTTTTGCAGGTGTCCCAAATACACTCTTAAAGTGTTTTTGGGCATCTTTAACTGATGTTTGCTTGCTGGTTTGCAGCATTTGACGAACAGGTAGAGAGAAATGCTGGCCAAATTTTGAGGATCCAGGCCATCCGGAGCACCTAGATTTAAATTTTTATGAAACGGATATTTTTTCTCTCCTATTTTGTAAGCCACTAAGTCAGTAAAAGACTGGGGCATTTCTATTGCGTTGTAACTAAAGTATTAAACGAGAGCAAGTGGGCTAACCAAGCGCCCACACCCCATCCCCCCAGGGGGGGAAACTGAGTCGACTCAATTTTCATGGTTTGCATTATTTTAGTTTAGATTTCATTTTCTGCATTAAATAAAACTTACTAGGGGTTAAAATTTACCTTGTTGGTCCGTTCCACTGGCGGGCCACAAGTTCACATAAAACATAGTTTTATCATTTTTTTTACAAATTCAAACGCCCCCTTTCTTTCCCGAAGTAGGGTTTCAGAACAAGGGATTGCCCGAGTCTTGGCCTGAAAAGAGACTCTTGGGGTTTTAAAAGATAAACTTGCAGCTCAGTCTGATCATGTTGGTATGCATCAAAAAGGGGGAGATGACTAGTAATAGGATCTAACACCTCCCCAATAAAAAAACTTTTTTGTGAAAATCCGGCACAACGCGAGTATTTTGTTGTCGTGGGGAAATTTTTCAGAGGGCTTGGGACAACACTGAGTAGTGACCTCTTGGAAACCGTTAGGCTTGCCCTCGTTGATACAGCATCTGAACACCTCCTTGAGACTCCAATTCATCCCAAGTCTAAGTGGGAAGCCACACATCAAAATTCCAGACATGTTCCCCGTACCTTTGCGTATATTGGGAACCCACCAGCCATAATAAAAAGATTACTACCACATCAAAATTAAAATAAACCAAGAACACTTGCACAACATTTACTTTTCACACATCTTTTCCGACTCCATTCACGCACTGGTTCATTTTGTTATATTTCATGTTATTGATGAATGTGGTTAATGATGATAATGTTGAATATTTGCAAATGAAATGTTGATAAATGATGCTTTGCTTTATATGTATAAATGTATGCCGCATCAGCTTGGTTTCAAAAATACTTCTAACTCCTAGATTAGATACCATAGCTTCTTTTCATTTTTAGGGTCCACCCCCCTTGGCTTCGCTAGGAAAGCCTAGACGGAGGAGTCGAGTCCCAAGTGACAGCACTTGACTCTGACTTGCCCCCAAGGCCACACCAGTAGCTTGAAGACTTCTGCTGCGCTTTCCCAGGTGTGGAACCAGGCGGCAACAATACTGACGTACATCTCCCGATCTATCTGATGGTATGTACATGCATAGCTTTCCTTCCTATTTTATAGCATTTCTGATTATCTAGGTCATAGATCTGCATGCAAGTGCATGCATGCTTAGATCAGTGCATACTTTCATACTCTATTTCTATACTGAGGCATAAGACTACTAGCAAACAAACAGAACATCATAAAAAGAGAAAAATATCAGTTTGGGATATTACACAATTGTCATCATTAAAGCCCTCATTGTTGAAACCCTCGTTTTCTAGATCTGATAGATCGGGTACTTATTTGAGTATGACCATCAAAATCAACTTTGGAATAATTATAAAGACACTAGATCTAAATTTTCAACTCAATTTGACTCCATTTAACTCTGGATCTAGCACTAGTCTCCTCTAGATGGGACGCCCTCCTTGGGTTTTTGGTCCATTTTTCAAATCTATCAGTTGGGTATGCTTGAACCCCCTCAAATTTCACAGATCTATTCATCAAGCACCTAGATCTAGTCATTTAACACCCGGATCTACTATTTTGGGTCCACTTTGGTCTCATTTGCTTAAACCCTAGGTACATCCAATTTGAGTACTTTTCGTATGAACTAGATCTATCTAGATCTACTTTCCTAAACTCATTGTGGTACATTTCTTCTACGGTTGTGAATCTCTATTTTGCCTAAGCCTCCTCAACTAGTTTCTAACTCCTATAAACCACTGCATTTCCCTAGATCTAGATTCCATCCACCAAGATCTACTCTTATGCATCATTCATAACCTTTAGAGTGTCTTGTGTTGATTCGCTAGTCCTCAGTGGCTAGTAAGGATCTCCCCCATGATCTCGCGTTAGCTTGATCTAAAGTGAAGAGTGCCTCGATTGGTGTGACAACCAATCAGTCTTCGGAATCGAGACCCTCTTGGGTCACCTCTTTAGTTTCCTAGCACCTCTAGCATCATGGATAGGATCATCTTTTGGGGCAACTACAAGTTGTGTGATAACAGGCACTATGTAGCCCACTTGTTCTCTTTATTAAAATATTTTCAATGCCTTTAAGAAGTACCACTAGGTCCTTTTAGACTTCGATCCAAGGGTTTATAGAGCTAGAAATTTAAAGTATGAAGAAAGAGGGTCTCTGGGGACCTGGATGGCTTGTTTCTAACAAAATTTCACTATAGTGCCTCTCTACTCTTTCATATCTTTACAAAAAAAATCAAGCAAACTTTATTAAAATGTGACGGCAAACACATATAAAAAATAAAAAAAATTGAAATTTTATACTCAAAAAATTTTTGGAAAAATTGCTAAGTGTAAGTACAAATTTCTTGGTCTAGATCTAGTAAAAAGAAGGCCTTTGAAATGCTTTAGATCTATCTATTCAACAATGCTAAACTGAAATAGATCTAAATGATAAGCTTTAATAAAATGGATCTAGTTCTTTAGCACTTTTAAAACAAAGAAATCAGAAAAGAGAGGAATTTTTGTTTTGAGAGATGGATGGAACTCTTCAAGCCCAAGCTTCATCTTTTGTGTTGGCATTGGAAACCCCTGCAAACCAAATATTAGCTTTAAAAATGTGTCGAAGAGAAGAGAAGAGACAACCGAGTTCTAATCCCCCTTCAAGCTTGTGATCTGCACAACTAACAAGAAAAAACTTGCACAAGATGAGTTAGATCTAGTGTGTTTGAAGAAGAAAAATAGAAAGAACCTAAATACAATCGAGTATAGTTGGCTATTCCTTAATCTTTTGAAAGCAAAACACAAGTAAGCAAATTAACATCTGCAAATGCTTACTTTGAGAACTTCTAAGCTAGATCTACCAAAAAATGAAACAAGAAATGCTTAATCAACACAATATAACCTCATAAAACTAGCATTCATCACATTGGCACAACAGTGGACCTCCAAAGTCTTCAACTTGCATTAATCAAATAGCATCAAGATTACAATGGGCAGAGGTTCTATGCATCCCTCACAAATGAGGAGCTAGACCTTGCTTTTATAGAGACAAAGAGAGAGGGGGGGGCGAGCAATCCAAGAGGACGGCGAATCTCACAATTAGAGAAATGATCCATGCGTTGGTGATATGATCTAGATTCTATTCAAAGGAGGGTGCACCACCTCTCATGAGGTAGGCAACCTCCTTCTCATTTGTATCACCACTCAATTGTGGGCCGCCACATACACCAAAGCGTATCATGAAAGGGAGGGCGCATCACTTTAGAGAGATCCATGGTATATCTATGATTTTGACTTTTTAATCACATGCTTTATCCCTCATGTGAAGTTGCCTTCCATTAGAAATAAGTTTGCCACCTTTTCCAACATTTTTAAAACATGTTTTTTCGATTTTCACAATTTGTCTTTTTGTGCATTTTGCCGCTTCTTTAGCATTTAATTGTCATTTTGTCGCCTCTTTAGGAAAAATTGCTCCAAGTGATGACTTAATCACCCAAAACATAGTAAGACTAGGTCCCAGGGTAAAGAGGACGCTCTGAGTGCGAAAACGAGCACCCCCATGCCAAATTCCGCCTCCAGACCATACTTTTATTACAATTTGAAATTTTCCAATTAAACTATTAAAAAATGGTCTAATTTTACGGAAAAAAAAATATATATATATATATATTTGTTGGAATTTACTTAAACTCCTAGGGGACCTAGTGCATGTCCATACAACTCATTATTGATGGCTAGCATGTAAAAATACATAGACATTTGGGATTTAATAAGCTCCTAACGTTCGACCACCATGGAAAATACTCCAACTTTGGAGGTGTGAGTGAAAACTCAGGAATTATACGACAATGAAGCACAATGCATAATTCCTAAGGAAAAAAACACTCTAGAGTATCCACTCGATAGCTAAACCTAAGGTAGGCCAAGCCTTTTACAAAAAGACTATGCTTAGACCAACTTATTACAATTCACCCAACGGGGTTTGGACATGCAAATTTTACAACTGGGCCAAAAATTGTCCTGATGAACTTCTGAACTCTGGCAATGAACAAGGTAAGTTGTTCAAGTCTTTTGAAGTTCACAAGAAGTCCTACTAAGTGCAACTCGTGGACAACATAGCTTACTCTGAGTTTATTGCTGCCTTAACTGCTCTTAGGAAGAGGATATGATTCATTGTGAGTACACTTCCATTTTCCTTTTTGGTTTTCTCTTTTTCAGTTTCTACGTAAATTTTCCCCATGTAATATAAGTATTTTTCAAAAAAAAACATTAAGAATTGCTTTTCAACTGCAAATACGTGAAGCCATTACATAAACCTTTGACTCTCCTTCAAGATGAAACAAACTCACTTTACCGCATTAATGCCACAAACATTGTGATCATGATTATCAATATATTTACTGTTCTATATTTCTGCTATTAGCTACATACCTCAGGAGGCTTCACAGGACATCTAATAGTCTCAAGACAATCTAGGAATTGAATTAAAACATTAATTTCCTTTTCCATAGACTATTTATTGACCTAGGATGGCAATAAGCACTTTATCTCATTTTGCATATATTGGAAGAAGAGACCAATTCAGACATCATGTTTTATAAATGCATCATAGACAAACCTGCAATGGACCAGCAACTTGAAGAATGAGACCATTGACAAGCACAAGGCTTCCAATTCCTACAACACCCTTTTCCACTTGAAGACCTGTCACAGCCATAACAGTGGCAATCCCCACAGACAAAATGGCAGCTTGTCCTCCATTTAATGTGGCTGATAAGTACTCTGCATCAAGCTGTAGGACAGATGAAAAGAAGAATTTAAGGAAAACATAAAGAGAGTTATTTTGATGTTATGTTAATCAGGATTTAGTGCCAGGCTGGAGATGATTTGCAAACACTTTTTGGAAATATTTTATCATAATAGAAGGCAATCTTAAGCATTTCATCACATTGCTCATAAAATAACACCTTTGACAGCTGGCATCTCTTATTCTACACCCACATTTTACTTGACGATGAAAATCACTTTAAAATCAGAGGGGGTTTCTATGAAAGTTGTGCTACTATAGTCATTATATACTACTAGCATACCTCTAACAAAGCAATATTAAAGTGGCAATGAACCATATTGAGTGCATTAGAGCTCAAACTGAGAGAAGATTGTTTAAACCAACAATACAAGCAGATTTGCAGGGATATTTTGTTGTTATTATCCAAGGAAGATAAAGTATACAATTGTAGACTGGAAAACCAGAGCAATTAAGAAAACAAGTAAAATTTGTTATGTATTCCACATTATCTGTGTATTATCTGAACCTCACATGCAACAAAAAAAGAATATGAAATAGAATCCTTAAACTATTAAGTTTCTTCACCTTCTGTGATATTGTTAAAGTGTTAGAATATTACATGTAATGGTCACATTTGCAAATGTTGTAAATATTAGTGTGTATTTAGTGAGTCCTGTTAACACTGGATCTGCCTTGCCCTTATGCAAATTTTAAGGAATGAGCACATGCGTGGGCATGCAGTTTGGATCCATGGTTTGAGATCAGACCAAGTTCCAGTTCCAGAGTTATTCAGGATTCATATCAGGACAACACTACATCTTAGTCCAGTTTTGCACAAGGGGGCAGAGATTTTTATTTTTGGCAGGGTTCACATGCTTGAATGTTTTATGCAATCACTTTTGCATGCATGACACTGAGTATTATACAGGAGGGTATCTATCAGTTTGAGCATTTTTATGTTTTTGGGAAGGCTTTTTTTTAGAAACATGTTATTTTTAAAAAGTTCCTATTTTTAGCAGGTTCCATTTGGGCCTATCTTGAGGGATTTTCCATTCTAGGAAGTTTGTATTTTACTATTTAGAAAGTTTTTTTATTTTTATTTTTGGAAGCGGGCCATATTTGGAAAGTGACATGCATGCAAGTTTCAATTGGTTGGCAGGTTGATGATCTAATTTATTTTTGGGTTTGGAGGTTGTTAGATATCCAAGTATGCACATGCATCTAATTTGAGGTTGCTTGACCTAAAAGCAAAGTAACTTGCATGCTAAGGAGAGATTCAACATGTTATGGCAGACTTATCTCTGCCTTTTGATCAACAAAATCTCGGTGAACAATATAATGAGTCTAGGCTCCGACACATCTGCCACCATAACTGCGAGCCTCTGAAACTCTGAACTGTAGGAATCCACTGTACCTGTCTGTTTGAATTGTGCCAGCCCCTTGAAGTGCAACTCTTGATATTTTCTGTCAAACTTGTCCATCAACTGCTGTGTGAAGTCCAAATACGAAGAAAACTGACATACCCCATAGTAACCAACCCACGGTACCACCACTCATGAGCTTCCCCCTCCAAATGCAAGGCAGCATATTTGATCGCTTATGCCTCCTTCACGGGGCTGAGTTGGAAGTATGTGTCCTGTTGTCCACTGAAGTTGCACCATGGTGGACAACTTGTGAACCACAGAAGACTTGAACAAAAATTTTGTTCACTTGCCAGAGTTCAGTGTTCATCAGGCAATTTTTGCCCTTTGAAATAATTTGCATGTCCAGACCCTATAGGGATTTTGTAATAAGTTGGTCTAGCATGAGTTTTTTATGAAAGATTTGGCCTTCCTCAACGTTTGTTATCAAGGAAATACTCTAGAGTGTTTTTTCCTTAGGGATTATGCGTTACTGAAAAGTGACGTATAATTCCCGAGTTTTTCACTCACACCTCCAAAGCTGGAGTGTTTTTCTGACGACGAATTTTGATAGGTTATTAAAACCTACTGGAATGTAATTTTGTAACATGCTAGCCATCAGTATTGAGTCATATGGACATGCACTAAGTCCCCTAGGATTTTTGAGTCATTCTGAGAAAATTAATTTTTCAAAGTTTATGAGATTTTTTAATAATTTAATTAAAAATGAGAAAAGTGAAAAAAGATGGGTTAGGAGGTGAATTTGGACATGGGGGTGCTCATTTTCTAACCCAGAGCACCCATAAAACCCCTAAACCCACTTTTCCTAAGTATTGAGTGATTATTTCTCACTTAATCAAATTTCTCTCCAAAATATTAAAAAAGTATTTGTTAATTCAAAAATAATGGATTTGGAGCAAATCCAAACTCCTACAGAAAAGGCGGGTGGTCTGGTGAGTTGGATGGAATGACTTGGCATAGTCATTAAGATGATATACCAACCGAATTTACAAGAGATTGGGCATTAAACATTGAGCTATGATGTGGCCTCCCTTGAGGCTTCCGCATTCCCTTCTTGAAGTAGACGTTTTAGAAAGGTGGCATTCGTTTTGTGGAGGGAGGAGTTTCCAAGAATGGGAAGGAGGGCACCTCCCTTAGGTGGCCACTCCCCCATTCAATACAACTCCATTCACTCCTCCTTGCATGGCATTTGGCTACCACATGTCACATTTCAAACACTAACTCACCTCTCTCTCATCAATTCGAGTTTGCTCTTGGAGCTCTTATTTAAGCAAGGCTCTTGCTCCATTATTCCTATGGATGCAAGAAACCTCTGCTCATTGTACTAGTGATATATTTTTTAATGCAAGTGAAAGGCTTTGGAGGGCCATGGGTGTACATTTCTTGGATGCATACAAGTATTTGAGGTGATATTGCTCTAGTCTATTCTTCTTTTGTTTATATATGATTGTAGATCTAGCTTGATTGATTCATAGAATAAGAATTTCGGTTGTAACCTGCTTATTTGTGTATTGTTTTGAAAGACTAGAAGTAGCCAACTATACTAGTTTGTATTTAGGCTCTTCAAATTTTTCTTTACTAAGCACACTAGATCTTATTCATTTGTATGCAAGGGTTTGTTCAAGGTTTTTGTAGATCACAAGCTTGAAGAGGGCTTGGAACTAGCTTGTCTCTTCTCTCCTCTTCAACACAAACTAATATTGCATTTCAGGGATTTTTCAAGGCTTCATAAAGATCAAGCTTGGGCTTGAAGGGTTCATCCATCAACTTCAAATTTAAAACAACATTCTTCTCTTTCCCTTTTTGCTATTTTCTAAGTATTTGAGTTGTAGATCCATATTGTTTTTGCAATTATTTTCAGATCTACATACTTAGAAATCACATGCTAGATTAGATCTAAGCTCCTAAAAAGTCTATTTTGCATTAGATCTAAGCTAGATTTGAAACTTTCTATACTTAGAAAAAATTTCGAAATTTTTGTAAGTATAAAATTTTTCAAATTTTTTTTATTTTTTCATTGTGTTTGCTATCATATTCAAAGAGATTTACTTGCTGGTTTTTAGCAAGTCCAAGGAAAAAGAGGAGGAAGCTCTGGCGAAATTTCGCTAAAACTTGCCAAAACACTTTCAAAGGGACCCACTTTTAGCATTGTTTCAAATTTCAGCTTGTAAGCCCTTAGATCCAAGTCTAAAAGGACTAAGAGGCAATTTTATTTGAGCATAAATTGTAAATCATTAAACGAGAGCAGTGGGACAACCAGCACCTGTTATCACCTATTTTGTACAAATAGTTGAAACCTTATTGAGCCGCCAGTGTTGGAAGTTGGAACACATCAGTGTTCACTTCCAGAGTATCTAGGTTTCAAATGACAATAATTAGCCAATTTTGGCTAGCCAGTTTTGTTTTTCAGTTGACATGACCATGGCCCCATGGGGTTTGTAATAAAGTGTGCTAGTAGAATCTGAGTGTCTCGGTCCCCCATGACTTAATTAAGCAACTAAGGTATTCCAGGGAGTTTTTTCCCTTGTCAATTATACTTTGCCTATAGTTGAGCTATAATCGATGAGATTTTCTCCCGCTTCCTCCAAAGCTGGAATGCCCGATTTTGAAAATCTGAGCCATGGGGGGCTATTAGAGTCCAACTAATGTATATAAGCCTACTAGACACTATTAGAATAGGTTTTGGTCATGTCCTAAGTCTCTAGGACCCTCAGAAAAAATTTCAAAAAATTTTTACCGGGTTCGTCAAATTTTTGGTTTTAATTATTTTTTAAATTTTAATAAATTTCTCTATAGTTTAAATAGAGAAATTCCAATTTGTAATATGTCAGTCGTCCGGGGTCCGAATTCAGTGATTGATGGCTCGATTCATAAGCCAAAAATCACACATGACCCATGGACCAGCTAAACCCAACTCTCGAATGTCAATTCAGCCTCATAATTAATATTTTCTCTAAAAAGCCATTTACAGAGAAATTATAAATTAAAATAATAAAATTGAATATTTTGGAGATATCCAAATCTCTCCAAAATAATCAGAAAAGAATAAAATAAAGGGCTAATTGACATGGCACTAGGCATTAAAGAGGATTCCAATCATCTCAGTCATCAACCAGCTCACTATCCAGTCAGCACAAGTCAAACTCCAATAAAGAATTCGCCCTCCTTCCTTGAAAACTCGATTTGGTGATGTGTCAGTTGTTGAATGGGTTGGTTGCTTGGCATTAAAGCCTATGGTAGGTGCTTCCCCTAATTGTGCAATCACAATCTTGGCTCCCACTTAAGACTCCACTTAAACTCCTTTAAGCCAATTCGCATTCCCTCCTTTAGCTCACGCATTCCTCCCTTATGCTCACGTGGATCCCAGTTGGAGGTTGTTTATTGGATGGGTGGAACTTCCCATGCCATCCCTAAATTCGAGTTTGCCACTTCACTACCACTCCAAGCCTATTGATTGAGTTTAGACTAGAATTCGATTGGATGACTCAAGTGCCATTGGCTGTCTTTTTGCCAATTCGAATTAGGGTTTTAGGCTAGTGTTTTTGCTATATAAGAGAGACCATTTGGGCTCTCTCTTCATGGATACTTTGATGCAAGATTACTCTACACATTTTGTAATCGATTTTCTCAAGTGAATAAAGCATTGTCGACTTTAGAGGTCTATTGGATTTGTTTCTTCAATGGTGAATACTTGTGTATGAGGTGATATCTGCTTCTTGTCATTTAAGTTTTGTTTCTTATGTGTGGATCAAACTACTAGCTTTAGAGGTTTATTTTTTCAAACGTAAGATCTTCCATTTGTTTATCAAGTTGGTTTTTTATGTGAAGTTGGTTATGAATTTGAATGAATACAAGTATTCGGTTATATGAAGTATTTATTTTGATCTTAATTTTCATAGCATACTAGTGTTTGTTTGATCTCACGTGGTTGCAAGGTTTATTGTCATTCTAGCAGGTCTTGCCATTTGGAGAAGGGTGAGAGTTCGGTTACATCGATCTCATCTCCATCACTACAACAAGTTTTTCTAACTTTTATCCTCATTTCAGGATCTACAAGTCAAGCTTGTTCCAAGCAAGAGAACGAACTCAAGAGTTTCTTTTTCAAAGCTCCATCCCCTTATTAAAAACACAAACTTGGTTACTTATTACTTTGTGAGAAGCTTAGATCCATATTTTGCCCATCTTTTGGCCTTCTCTCATTCCCATTCGTCCATCCCTACCATCTTTCATCTCTGTCCACTATTGGCAGTTTGCAGCTCTCTTTGTCTTCTATTGGCAGCCTCTTTTCCTCATTGTTTTAGCTGCCCAGTACCCACTGTCTGCTGCCCCATCTTTTTTACTGTCCCATTCTTTCCATAGTCATTTTATTGGCTGCCCCTTCATCCTCCTTCCACTGCTGTCCCCATTGCCTATTGGCAGCCACTTACCACTTCATTTAGCAGCCCTCTCGTCCACCTCTAAGCCTGCTTTAAACACATAAAACAAAAAAAAAGAGCACAAGCTTTATTTCTGTTAGTAATCAGTTTGTTTCTCTTTAAAAGCCAGGTAGTTAGGCATTGTTTGTTACATTTTACTTTACATCATTTAATCCTAGCGAATAGTTTAAATTACATTCTATCTTAGATCTTGTATTACTTTGTTTGTGGCTTAGTCGTATAGTTTCTAGTTTGCATCTTAGTTCATTTCTAAGTTTGGATCTAGTTTCCTTTGACAGTTGCATTAGATCTTAGATTAGTTTCAAATTTTGGATTTTTTAACTAATGATTAATGGGTGCATAAGTTGACTATTTTGTTGTAGGTCTTGAAGAAGAAGAACAAAACATTCAAGAAGAAGAAGATCAAACTTGGTAAAGAAGTGCAAAATCCAAGAAGAATAATGAAAGCAAGAAGAGGATCTTAAACCAAACAAATCAAAACCATTATCTTTTTGTAAAAGCTCTTAAAAGCTTCTTAGTTTCGTTTCAGTTTATTTTCATTTCAAAAACCTTACAAGGGTATTTACCCAAGGCAATTGTATCAAAGTTTAATAAAAGAGTTAAGTGGAGTCGTCCTCCACTTTTTTGGGTTTCCTTCCCCATTTGGGGAGGAGTTTTGTGTTTTGTTAGTTTAGATCTCTATTTCATGCTCTAGATTAAACTCAGCTTACTTTCATTTATGTACTCCATTTCCAAGTCTTGACTAGAGCAAACTAACTTTGGGATTGCATCCCAAAGGCCACATAGCTTTGTGGTAGTTTCTCGTTCCCCCGTTAGCCTCCTTGTCAAAGTTTCAGCTAGATGGAAAGTCTCAAGGAATCGCGGTTCTAGTGATCGACCTTGTTCGGAGGTAGATCCCACATTTAGAATTAATCTTGTTTGGTAGAACATTAGATCTTTTCAGTTATTATCTATCGCAATCATCTTATCTCTTGCAAGTATCTTTTATTTCACTTTCAGTCTTGAGCTTAATTCATGTTCCATTTATCAAACTGCTTCTATTTCCAATAAAAAAGAACCAAAGTCTCTTGAACTTGGCCAAATCCAAGTCAAGAGCACTCTCTGTCGGAGAGCATTCTAGCTTGCATTTTTCCCTTGCATTAGGCATTTTAGATTAATTAAAGTCTCTTGAACTTTGGTCTTAAGACTAAGTCAAGAGCACTCTCTATCGGAGAGTTGAACTGTGCTCTTTAATAATAAAATATTCCAACTCACACCCCATTCTAATTAATTTACTTTGGTCGATTATCCAACACCCGTATGCTATGCCAACCTGAAAAGGTTGGGCTAGTACTCAGAAAGGTGTTGGATTTGCTAATCTTACAAGTGATAATCTAAGTAAAATTTTACCCCAACCAAGCAAACCGGCGTTAAATACTGAGGTTGCTTCCTGAAACAGGTGGTGCCAAGAATCCACTGGTCAAACTCGGGGGCGGTTCAAACATTGGACACCTATCCTCTTGAATCTGGGTGCTCTCGACTTATCATCTAAGAGGTTGCCAGTATCTTCTCCCGGTTGGTTTGTTCTTTTTTGATATCCTTGTTCTTAGCCTAATAATCAAAGACCATTAAAATTTGTAATTTATCAAGATAATTTGCAAAACGATCTCACGAACTTTCCTCTCGAACACTTGTATCAAGCAACCCAAGCACTCAAGTATTTTCTGACTCCATAAGGCACTGGTCCTTGAATCACAATTTCTTATTTGCTTATTATCAATCTGGAGAACTTGTGTTAATTTTCATATAAAGAGTGACTTATATCTGATTCAGTGTATCTCTTATCTTATCTTGCAACGTGGATTGCGTTATCTTGGTATTATTGAAAGTATTATTGTGTCTCTCATCTTCAAAACTCCTAAACAACACCCATCCGCATCACTTCATTAAAAAACATTATAAAAAACATAAGAGCCTTAGTGAAACTCTTTGTAGGGACTAGCCCTCTTGGCTTTGTTAGGAGTTAGCCTAAACGGAGGAGCTGGGATTCAGGTGATAGTACCTAGCTCATTGCTTGCCCCCAAGGCCACACTTCTCTCACTTGTAGTGAATAGTCAGCTTTCGAAAGATTTCTACTGCTGGTGTGCAATCTGGCGGACAACAGCACCCACATCCCATCCCCCCTAGGGGATTTGTGTATTTTGTCAATTTTCATGTGTTTGCAATTTTTCTAACTCCATCCATTCACACACTCACTTTTGAAGTGCAGGGGTGTATCTTCCATCTAATTTTGCATTTTAATAATTTTCCATTTTTTCAAAAGTACAGTAGAAATAAAACCATCTTCGTCGCCACGAAGTATGCTCTCACCTTCACCCAAAGGCAATTTTGTTGATTAGTGGAGGTTGAACAGAAAGTTTCGCATAAGATTGGCCATCCATATATTTTCATTTATAAGTTTTGTATTTCAATTTCATAAGACTCTTGAACTTAGCTGAAAAGCAAGTCAAGAGCGCTCTCTGTCGGAGGGTCGATGGTTACTAGCTTTAAACTTGAATAAACTATTTGCCTACACTACGTATGCTCTACCCACCAGCAGTACGTCTGAGTTGTGGGATACCAAAAGCAACTGAAAGCACTTTTTAATTCTCACATTTAACTTAATCAGTCACCTAATAAAATTAACTACCCACAAGATAGTGAAAATCCGACACTTCGAAACTAGTTTTTGGTGGGGAAGTTCTGCCTGGGGATGCTGGGTAGCTGTACTCTGACCTTGGGGCATCGTTAGACTACATCCTTGTTGGTGTAGTGTTGAACACGCGCTCAGGGTATTGACAGTCCAACATGTCCTTGTACAGAAGCACCAATCTATAGATTTCCGGACATTCCTCTCTGTCCCTTTACGGTATATCGAGAGTTTCCCTTCTTTTCCCTAATTAAGATTCATTTTAAGAATTTAAAATCAACCAAGAGACAATTGCACAACATTTTACTTTTCCAAAATTTACAAATTTCACACTGTGTTTGATTCCATAAGGCACTGGTCCTTGCACTATTCATTTGCTTTTTATCAATATCAAGTATTTGTGCATCTTTATAATTCACAGTGATTTATCTGAACTTATGCTGGTGAAATCTTTCTTAACTATTGTTGCAATTACATCTTGAACCTTTAATCAAAAACTCCCAAAAACATTAATAAACAACCCATCACTTAACTGGAAGACCCTAACAACCTTAGTAACTTTCCATAGGGACTACCCCCCTTGGCTTTCGTTGGGAATTTTGCCTAAATAAAGGAGTCAAGAACCAAGTGACATACTTGACTCGAGACTTGCCACTAAGGGCACACCAAGCGACAGCATAGATTTCTGCTGCAACAAAGACGGTGTATAATCGGGCAACAACATGTCCAACTTCTAAGCCTATCCTCTAGACGTGCATTTGTCAAAACCATAAAAGGAAGGGATAGTTAAATTCCCGACCTTCCACTAGAGATCAAAATTCTGTGGGCACCTGTTGAAGTCTTTGGGTCTGTTCCTATACTTGTAATGTCATCATTGCATGAAACTCTGCACCCAGAGTCTGGTACTCCCTCAAATAATCATTAAAACTATCACCTCGTATTGGCTGACCCAAAGTTCCTGTGGGTTGCTTATCCAAAAACTAAGGCAAGAATGGTTTGGGTGTCACTGTACTAGCTGCTCGAGTGTTCTGATAAGTGGGAACATTAGCGTTGCTTCCTTCTGCATGGTTCCCATTGCGTCCATTGGTGCCTCTTGTTGTCCACCTAGATGCACACCAGCAGCGGAAATATTTTGAAAGTTGTCTCTTCACTACAAGTGAGAGAGGTGTGGCCTTGGGGGCAAGCAATGAGCCAGGTACTCTCACCTGAATCCCAGCTCCTCCATTTAGGCTAACTCCTAACGAAGCCAAGGGGGGTAGTCCCTAAAAAAGAGTTTCACTAAGGCTCTTATGTTTTAAGTGTTTTTTGTGAGGGGTGATGCAGATGAGTGTTGTTTAGGAGTTTTTTGTAAAATGGTGAGAACACAATTAAACACGCAATCCACGTTGCAAATTCTACAAGATACAATTTAGAAGATGAACAATGTACTTTGACTTAAAATTAAAACAAAGCATCCACAAGATAAAGATCAAACAAATGACAAGGACATATGGTCCAGATTCAGAAGATATATAAGAGTTTTTAAAGACTAGTGCCAAATGGAGTCAAAAGAAATGCTTGTGATGCTGGAAAATGTAAGTCAAAAGTAGTTGTTTATGAGATCGTTTTGAAATTGTTCTTGGTAAATTTTAAGTGTTTTAGATGTTCTTGATTATTATGGCTAAAACCAAGGATATCAAAAGAGTGTCCGGAAAGACATTCTAAGCAGCTCCTTTAAGAGACATGTCGGACCTGTCTGGAATCACAGCGAGGCGCGCAATGCTAACCAGCCACTGTGTCACAGATTGGGCAACCCGGCACCTCCCTTGAGAATTGCTTTGAATACTTTTTGAACAACGCTGGTTCGTTAGTTATGGGGGTTAAAGTTTTAATTAATTATCACTTATGAGCTTATCAAGTCCTTCACCTTTCTGAGTACTAGTCCAACCGTTTCCGGTTGGCAGAGCATACGGGTGTTGGACAAACGACCAAGATAAATTAATTAAAGGGGGGAATGTGGATTGAAAAGTTTTATTATTAAGAGCACTTGTTCAACTCTCCGACAGAGAGCGCTCTTGACTTAGTCTTAAGACCACAGTTCAAGAGACTTCCTACTTTAAAATGCCTAATGCAAGGAAAAAGTGCAAATCTATATGCTCTCCGACACAGAGTGCTCTTGACTTGGATTTGGCCAAGTTCAAGAGGATTTGTTCGTTTTATTGCAAGAAATGAAGCGATTGTGAAACGTAAAGAAGTAAATGAAACTGAAAATATAAGGATAACCACAAGAAAGACTTTGAAGATAACAAAAAACAAAATCTAGTGTTTTACCAAGCAGATTTATTCTAAAGTGGGATCAACCTCCGAACAAGGCTAATCACTAGAACCGTCAGTCCTGGAAACCTTCCAACCAGCTAGATGTCCACAAGATGCTAACGGGGAAACGAGAAGCTACCACAAAACTGAAAATGACTGAAAATATAAGGATAACCACAAGAAAGACTTTGAAGATAACAGAAAACAAAATCTAGTGTTCTACCAAGCAGATTTATTCTAAAGTGGGATCAACCTTCGAACAAGGCTAATCACTAGAACCGTCAGTCCTGGAAACCTTCCAGCTAATTGGATGTCCACAAGATGCTAACGGGGGAACGAGAAGCTACCACAAAACTATGTGGCCTTTGGGACACAATCCCAAAGTTAGCTTACTCTGGTCAAAACTTGAAAGAGAGGCGACAAGATGAAAATAAAATACTGATTTAAGGTATGAAATGAAAAAATTAAACTAAGAACTTGGAAAGCTGATATCTAAACAAAGCAAACCCAACACTCTTCCCCAAATGGGGAAGAAACCCAAAAAGTGGAGGACCTCTCCACATAACTTCTTTATTGAATGATTACAAATGCCTTTGGGATCTAGATCCTTAAAAGGTCTTTTGAGAAAAGTAAACTTTGAAAGTAATGAGAAAACTCTTATGAGTTTGTACAAAGGATAATAGCTTGTTTCAAAAGATATTCATGGTTTGGCTTTCCTCCTTGGTTCAAACTTCAAATGTTCTCTTCTTTGGTTTGTCTTTCCAACTCGGATTTGCTCTCTTTTCTTATGCTTCAAAGGTCTTTCCCAATAGTTCTCTTTCTCAAAAGAAGACCTATCACAACGTAACACTTTAAATACCCATTAGCATTAGTAAATCAAAAAATTAAGACTTGAAACTACTTGAACCTAGAATTGGAAAAAGAGGCCCTAAATGAAATGTGCATGAAATTTTGAATTAAAAATGCAATTTTTATAAAACGGACCAGCAAGCTAAAATGCTCCAAATAATGATGGAAATGAGAATGCAACCACAAAACTTTACACTATTTTATATGCCAACTTATCTACCTTTGATATGAGACTAAGAAACTAAGAAAAAATATTGAGATGCAAGCTCTAAGTGACCTTCTAAGATGCCTAAACTTGACTCTTT
This sequence comes from Larix kaempferi, assembly GCA_027924585.1. Taxonomy (NCBI): domain Eukaryota; kingdom Viridiplantae; phylum Streptophyta; class Pinopsida; order Pinales; family Pinaceae; genus Larix; species Larix kaempferi. The sequence goes on along the minus strand of BSBM01000289.1, from coordinate 7,758,054 downwards.
CTAAAGCAAAATTTACCAACCTTGAATAAGACTAATTTTAACAAATGCTAACTTTTTCAATTCGTTTTTTGTGTTTCTTGATATAACTTTTTAGGGCTTTTCTCAAGGTGGACGAATGGAGGAAGGGAGAAGGGTAAAGACCAAAAACGAAAGGGTGAAAGGAATTTGTGGATGGGGAAAAACGAATGGCTAAGGATGGAGGAGAAGATGGGAGCTAGGAGGAGAAGGAGCAAAACGAAGGAAGGAGAAATCTAGGGTAAGATTGGAATGAATGGAAAAAAGAGGTAAAAACGAATAGGTGATGGAGAGGGAAAAATCAAGTGAAACACTTGATGGGTAAAACACTATCCAAGAAACCCTTCCAGCTAGCTGCATGATACGCATGCGATAGTGTTGAAGAGAGCACAAGGGAACAAATCCCAAGTTATTCCCCAAGGTTGAAGGAACTTCAACCTTATGGCAAACTAATCTAGGCTTTAAAAGTAAAGAACTTCATTTTTGGATTCAGATCTAGAAAGGGGTTTCCACAAGAAGAAGGTGGGTCCAAGTAGCAAGTAACCAAGAAGAGGGAAATTAAGTTAATGGAAGAGGAAATCCTCTCTGCTTTGATGTCAATTTTAAGATCTTGCTCCTTGGAAGTATCCTGCAAAACACACTATTAGTAAAAGCTTTTTGTTGGTGGAGAAGAGGGAGATACAACCGAGTTCATCTCATCTCAACCATTTTGAAGATCTGCAAATGCACAAAAACTTACACAAACAAAGCTTGATCAAATATAGAGATTTAGACAAAAACGCATGAAGAGACAAGGTAGTAAAACCGATTACAATTTGCACTCTTTATACTATTCAAGCCTAAGCCTAGCAAACAAATTGGGACCATCAAATGCTTGCCCTATGCTCTTAAGAAAGAGATCTAAGCATGTATTTAAATCAAACTTTGAAATTGCATAAATCAAGAACACATTACAGATATTACCTCAAAAGTAAATTAATAGCTCATGAACCAATAGAAGTGTACACAAATTGCCTCCAAAGCCAACTTTATTTCCAATGATAGCCAATAGCTATTACAATCTCCGCAGAGTAAGTTTACAATAATTCTCCATGAAAAGAGAGCCTAAATGCATCTCTTATATAACAAAACTCTAAGCTAAAACCCTAAATCGAACTTGGCTTGAGAGAGAGCCAAAAACCAATAGACATGAAGTCGAATTCCAATCTAAACCAAGCTTGGAGAGCTAACTCAATGGATAACTCGAATTGTTGGTAGGTGTGAATGGCAAGGTGGCAAACTTGACTTTGGTAATGCAGGGGAAGGTCCACCCATCCAATGGGCAAGCTCCAACTAGGACACACGTGAGCCATTAGGTAGAATGCGTGAGCTTGAAGGAGGATGGCGTGAGCTTTGAAGGAAGACAAGTGGAGTTTGTGGTAGGTGCTAACTCAAGTTGTAAAGGAGCCAAGTCATGGTGATTGCTAGATTAGGGGAGGCGCCTACCATTAGCTTTAATGCCAACCAACCATCCCATTCATCAATTGCCACATCACTAAAACGAATTCTCAAGGAGGGAGGGCGAATTTGCTTAAGTGGAAAGTCTTCTGGTGACTGGATAAATAACTGAAGCCACTTGGAGTTGATTGGAATCTTCATGAATGTCTATTGCCATGTCATTTAGCCCTTTATTTTATTCCAATTGATTAATTTTGGAGAGATTTGGATTATCTCCAAAATATTCAATTTTATTATTTTAATTAATAATTTCTTTGTAAATGGCTTTTTAGAAAAAATATTAATTATGGGGCTGAATTGACATCTGAAAGTTGGGTTTAGCTAGTCCATAGGTCATGTGTGATTTTTGGCTTATGAAACGAGCCATCAATCACTGAATTCGGACCCCGGACGACTGACATATTACAAATTATTATTTCTCTATTTAAACTATAGAGAAATTTATTAAATTTAAAAAATAATTAAAAACCCAAATTCGACGGACCTGGTAAAATTTTTTCGAACTTTTTTCTGAGGGTCCTAGAGACTTGGGACATGACCAAAACCTATTCTAATAGTGTCTAGTAGGCTTATATACATTAATTGGACTCTAATAACCCCCCATGGCCAAAATTTTCAAAATCGGGCATTCCAGCTTTGGAGGAAGCGGGAGAAAACCTCATCAATTATAGCTCGGTTGTAGGCAAAGTATAATTGACAAACGAAAAAACTCCCTGGAATACCTTAGTTGCTTAATCAGGTCATGCGGAACCGAGACACCCAGATCCTACTAGCACACTTTATTACAAACCCCCATGGGGGCATGGTCATGTTGACTCAAAAACAAAACTGGCTAGTCACAAATGTTGGATCATCTGATACACTGGAGTACAAACATTCATCATGCTTGTCAAATGGAGGCTCTTCAGATAATCCAACTATGGTACAAAAAAGTTGGTAACACCTCCTGAGCCAATGTTGCCCCTATCATTTTGGTTTTCTTGATTTTTCTTAATGAATTCAGTCATGAGTTGAACCAATTGTTGTTTCCCACTTGCCAATTCATTCAGAATGCTCATGGGGTTTCCCTTAAGTGACTCACTCCTGCTTGTATCATTTTTACTACACCCAAATTGATTGTTCATGTCCCCCATTTCTTCTTCTTCCACTTTTGTTTTAAACTATTCCTCTGTTATCACACAAACTCTAGCTGTTGAAATGAGGTGTCCCAATAGGGATGGTAGAGGATGGACAGCTAGGAAGGTGTAACCAGCAATGGGCAAGTCCTCCGTTCAATGAACGGAAGTCACACCGGACAAGGCTATTGTCACTTCCGACGAGGCACTTAGCCAAGTCAAGGGGAGACCCTGCTCAACCAGTGATGGTTGAGAGACAAAAATACACCCAAACCCAAAGGAATAAGAGATGAAAACAAGGGATGAGTGTAGGTAAACTCCTAAGTCTAAATTCAACCAACTGTTGGACACAAATGGTGAAATAAGAGTGATGTAATGAGTGACCAGCAATCAAGTATGATTAGAAGATAGGATTAGCTTAGTGATTTACTGGCTGAAACAGTCTAGGGAGTTACCTAAGATGGAAGTGAAGTGCTGAAGTAAAACTGCCCAAGGAAATGGTTAAACAGTGAGTCAAATGAACCTAGGGAAGCAAGAAATTAACGTTTTTAATCACTTCCAGCCAATGATACTTGATTTCCTAAGGTAAAATTGTTAAGATTCAATATGCTAAGACAGAAAATATCAGCATTGCATTTCATTTCACAACAATGGCATATACAGGATCACTGAAAGAACAACAAGCACAGCATAAACACAAGAGACACAGATTTATCCTAGGAAACCCTCATGGGGTAGAAAACCCAGCAAGGCTTCCTCGATATAGATGACCAGCAAATACAAAGATGCAAACCCTAGACATGAGCTCCTTCTCCTCCATAGCAGACCTATGCCTCACCTCTGCGCTATTCACAAGTGAGTGTAGTGTGTGTTAAATGAAGAACACACTTCCTCTATTTATACACATCTTCGACTTGTATTTTATATTAACTAGGTCGGCCCCAACTTAACCACTGGGTTAAACACCCCATTACAACTGACTAGGTCGACCCCTCTAGGGTGGTCTAATAACCCTTTGACCCACATAACACATACAGGGCCGACCCCCACTAGGGAAGTCTAATAACCCAAGTTACCACATTCCGACGGAGGAATAAACATCTCCGGATATACAATAAGGTCTTCACGGAGGAATGAAACATCTCCGGAATAATAAAGTACAAATATAATATTCTTAGAGGTTACAATATTTCAACACTCCCCCTTAACAAGAAGGATATTATAACAACATTTGCAGGAGCAAGGAGTCATCGACTACATCATACATGATACATCTATAAATCATTCGAAGCTTTCTTTATACACCATCAGTTACTCAAGCAGTTACTGGAACATCTTCAATACTGAAACATCAACATCTTCCGTATCGAGTCTTCATCCTCTACAGCACTTGAACAGCTACAGCATCATCATCATTGGATCCTCTGATCAACAACATCATCTGGATCTCTCGATCACGATAAGCGGCATCATCATCACACGATCATCAGCATCGTCATCATACGATCATCAGCATCGTTATCACACGATCATCAGCATCTGGATCATCTCGATCTACACCATCTGGATAATCTCGATCTACAACATACTCTGCAATACAGACGATCCTATTACGTGATGATCAATCCCTCTCACTTTAGGACATAGGTCCATGGAAGATACAATCCAGATCAAGTTCCAGGATGATCAATCCTTATCACTTTAGGACATGAGTCCAAGGATGATGCAATCCTATCACGTACATTTTGAACCAAATGTCCAGGGACGATGCAGTCTTATCATCAATTTTTGGAGACAAATGTCTACGGATCAATTCTAGGACCGAAGTCCGGGGAAGATACAATCCCCACTCGTCCGCTAAGGACCCATTCTCGGAGACATCTGTCTACGGATCAATTCTGGGACCGAAGTCCGGGGAAGATACAATCCCCACTCGTCCGCTAAGGACCCATTCTCGGAGACATATGTCTACGGATCAATTCTGGGACCAAAGTCCGGGGAAGATACAATCCCCACTCGTCCGCTAAGGACCCATTCTCGGAGACATTTGTCTATGGATCAATTCTGGGACCGAAGTTCGGGGAAGATACAATCCCCACTCGTCCGCTAAGGACCCATTCTCGGAGACATCTGTCTACGGATCAATTCTGGGACCGAAGTCCAAGAAAGATACAATCCCCACCTGTCCACTAAGGACTTCATTCTCGGAGACATCTGTCTACGGATCAATTCTGGGACCGAAGTTCGAGGAAGATACAATCCCCACCTGTCCACCAAGGACTTCATTCTCGGAGACATCTGTCTACGGATCAATTCTGGGACCGAAGTTTGGGGAAGATACAATCCCCACCTGTCCACTAAGGACCTCATTCTTGAAGACATCTGTCTACGGATCAATTCTGGAACCGAAGTCCAGGGATGATGCAATCCCTCTTCTTTCTCGGAGACATATGTCTACGGATCAATTCTGGGACCGAAGTCCAGGGATGATGCAATCCCTCTTCTTTCTCGGAGACATATGTCTACGGATCCTTTTAGAACATGTGTTCAAGGATGATGCAATCCCCTCGTCAACTTAGACCTTGTCTAAGGACCATCCACCAACCTCTCTGTCGGCATCACCAATATAGGTATCCACATCATCGACCTCACTGTCGATGCAGGCAATCTCATCATAAGTGACCACATCACTCCCCCTTTCGAGGAGGGTCCTTCTGAACTACACAAAGCTTGTCTCATAAATACTCAAACTTTACTCGAGACAAAGGTTTGGTCAATATATCAGCAACTTGTTCGTCAGTGCTTACGTACTCGAACTTGATAGCTCCTTTCTGCACCATATCCCGTATTTAGAAATATCGGATCTCTATGTGCTTTGACTTATCATGGAACACTGGATTTTCTGTCATCTTGATACAACTCTGGTTGTCACACAGGATCTCAGTGGGTTCCATCTCTAAGTCAAATAAACCAGATAATAACTTCTGAAGCCATATCGATTCGCAACTAGCAGAGCAAGCAACTATATATTCCGCTTCGGTTGTGCTGAGAGCCACACTAGACTGCTTCTTGCTAAACCACGAGATCATGGCAAATCCAAGACAATAGCATCCGCTCGATGTGTTATTCCTGTCTGATACACTTCCTACCCAATCAGAATCTTGTGTAGCCATACAATCTGAAGTCATGATCTCCAAAATAATATAGACCAAAGTCTATCGTACCCTTCAGATACCTCATCACATGCTTTGCAGCTATCAGGTGAACTCGTCTAGGTTCCATTAGATACTGACTCAAGGTGTTCACTGCAAAGCATATATCTGGCCTGGTATTCGTCAGATACATCAATGACCCAATAATCTGTCTGTACAGAGTCATATCCACTAACTCTGAGGAGTCATCAGCTAACAACTTCAAGTTGGAATCCATGGAGTGGCCTTGGCTTTACATTCCAACATATCAAATACTTTCCCTGGTTGAGAAAGATTCCTTCTGGGCCTTGCCATACTTCCAAACCTAGGAAGTAATGCATCAATCCGAGATCTTTCATCTCAAATTCTGTAGCTAGCTTCTTATTGCTTTCCATGATCTGTTTCTCATTCCCTGTTAGAAAGAGATCATCCATATACAATAATAGTATCATCCATAACCTTAGGATAAAGGTTAGGATCAGCTTTACTTCTGGTAAAGCCCAAGCTTGTCAAGAAACTGTCAATTCTCCATATGTGACTGAACATCATTCACACTCTGCATTGAGTGATCTTCTGCATATCTATCTGTGCCATCTTTCATCAGATGGGCCTACTGATATGAGTCTCAAGATCATTCGAACTTGTGGTGAGTGTTGCCAACTAAGTTGTACTTGGTTGGATTATCGAGCGAGCGGGCAGAGTTGAACATGATACATGTTCGTTTTGGATGATTTGATATCCAGCTGGCCTTTTTAAAGGGCCCCGGTTTTAACTTTTTTCCACATGTCCATGGCCCTACGGGGTTTGTAATAAAACGTACTAGCATAGTGTTTTGTAAAAGACTTGGTTCCCTAGGACTTTTTGGCTAAGTCAGGTATTCCAAGGAATTTTTTCACCTAGTTATTATGTCTTGCATTAGTGCATAACATAATTTTTGGGTTTTTCTCCTGCTCCTCCAAAGCTAGAATGCCTGGGGAGGCTGACGGGCCTTAAGGGGTTGTTAAAGTCTATGGGTCAATGTATATGAACATGCTAGGCATTATTTTTGAGTCATATGAACATGTGCTAAGTCCCCCTAGGTTGTTTTTTATTTTTCAGCAGGGTTTATTTTTTCCGTAAATTGGGCCATTTTTTAATGGTTCAATTAAAAATTTTGTAATTGGCCTGGAAGTGGCGTCTGGAGGTCTTTTTTGCCTTAGGGGTGCTCGTTTTCTAAGTCAGAGCACCCCCTAAACCCTTAAACCCATTTTTCCTGAGGTTTGGATGCTTAATATTTTCCAAAAGCCAAAAAAAACCCAAAAAAGTCATTAAAAAATAAAAAATGGGAAAAATGACTTAAAAAAAATATTAATTTTTGAGAAGTATGGAAGGTCTGATTTCGACCAACAGTAATTGGGGAGCATTTTTGGCTATTTATAATGACGAATGGGCAGCCCATATCATGGGCATAACTTGCCCCATTTGGGATGGGTGCATTTCTCTAGGGAGGGGTGCATTTAGTGTAGTGGGCGTGCCCACATTTCAAGGAAATGGCAGCCTATGTTATGGCTGTCCCATGGAGCTAACTAGTAGCTGCTACAGCAGCTCATTACAAGGGATATGCAGCCCCATTCTCTCCTCCATTTGTCCCACACTCCCCACTCTCTTTAGGCAAGTGCGCCCTTCCTCTTCTTGGCTTTCTCTATATATTGAGGTGCTCCTCTCTTTTGTTAGCTAGTTGGAGGAGGAACAGAAATTGTACAAGCTTATGCTATTTGTTTAATGAATAAAAGACTTTGGAGGTCCATTGGTGTTGTGCTTTGTGAGTGGTTCCATGATCTTTGTGTATGAGGTGATTTGTGGCAAGAGCAATCTGTGTTCAAGTAATTTTTCAGCCATCAACTGAGCTCACTCGAAGGACTCGTAACAGTTTTGTGAGGATAGCTAATTATTCTTGTTTGATTTAATTAGTTTTCTATTTGTCATTGTGTTAGAGATTTAAATATAAATATGTATCATTTGCTTATGTGCATGTTATTTTGATTTCTGACCCAATGCATTTCTAGTTGATGGGTGCTTTGCAAATGTTTTGCTAGCTACAGGTTGACAGGTGGATGAAAAGATAGCTTGTTTGCTCTTGTTTTTCTCATCTGTCCATGCTTTGGTGGATCTTACCCTCAATGTCCCACTTCTAAGTTTCAAAGTCTTCAATTTCGGAGAACCATTCTGTTTCCTTCATCCTTCTCAGCAAAGTTTGAAAATTCAACAAAACTCTCTTGGTCACTTTGGTTTGCATTTCTCAGATCTTACCTCTCTTTAAATATCTTAAGTAAATCTGAGTTGTATTTGGATCTTATGTGTTCTCAAAGTCATATCTAAATCTAGATCTAACTTTAGCTTACTACTTCCGAAAGTTAGAATTTTCATGCATACTTTAAATAACTTGAACAAGTAGTGCTTTCTGGTTATAAAAGTTTTATCTAGCTATTTGAAGAGCATATAATTTGCAGCCATCAAAAGCTTGCAAAGACCCCAAGTAACAAGCCCCATTGCTTGTCTTACTTGGTTAATTTCTGTTGTCTTAGCTTAGATTTTAACTTAGATTCTTTTTGGGTTTTTAGGCAGATGTCCCAAATACGCTCTTAAAGTGTTTTTGGGCGTCTCTTATTGATATATTGTTTGCTGGTTTGCAGCATTTAAAGAGCAAGTAGAGAGAATTGTTGGCCAAATTCCGAGGATCCAGGCCATCCGGAGCATCTAGATTGAAAATTTTATGAACCGGTCACTTTTCCTCTTCTATTTTGTAAGCCACTAAGGTGATTTAAGACTGGGGCATTTCTATCATATTGTAACTAAAGTATCAAACAAGAGCAAGTGGGCTAACCAATCGCCCACACCCCATCCCCCCAGGGGGGAAAACTGTGTCGACTCAAATTTCGTGGTTTGCGATTTTTTTAGTTTAGATTTCTTTTTCCGCACTTAATAAAATCAAACTAGGCTTAAAATCAACCTTGTGGTTCCGTTCCACTGGTGGGCCACAAGTTCACTCAAAACATAGTTTTATCATTTTTTTTACAAACTCAAAACGCCCCCCTTGCTTTCCCGAAGTAGGGTTTCTGTACAAGGGCTTGCCTGAGTATGTGCCTGAAAAGAGACTCCTGGGGTTTAAAAAAGATAAAATTTTGGTTCATAAAAATTTTCTAAAAATACCAAGGTCTTCTCTCGTATGCTCTATGGCCGACTTGCAGCTCAGTCTAATCCAGTTGGTACACATCAGAAAGGGGGAGATGACTAGTAATAGGATCTAACACCGCCCCGAATAAAAAAACCTTTATATGAAAATCCGGCAAATCGCGAACATTTTGTTGTCGTGGGGAAATTTCTCAGAAGGCTTGGGACAAAACTGAGTAGTGACCTCTTGGAAACCGTTAGGCTTGCCCTCGTTGGTACAGCATCTGAACACCTCCTTGAGACTCCAATTCAACCCAAGCCTGAGAGGGAAGCCATACATCAAAATTCCGGACATGTTCCCCCGTACCTTGCGTATATTGGGAACCCACCAGCCATAATAAAAAGATCACTTTCACATTAATCTTAAAATACACCAAGAACACTAGCACAACATTTACTTTTCTGCTCATACATCTATTTCGACTCCATTATAAGGCACTGGTCTATATTGATATTATTTCATGTTATTGACAAATGTTGCGAATGAATGATGATAATAGTGAATGGGAGCAAATGATGTATTGATGAATGATTGTTTTGCTTTATATAAGTATATGCTGCTTTTATCTTGGTTATCAAAAAATATTTTTTTCTAACTCCTAGATTAGACACCTTAGTTTTATTTTTTAGGGTCCACCCCCCTTGGCTTCGCTAGAAAAGCCTAGACGGAGGAGTCGAGTCCCAAGTGACAGCACTTGACTCTGACTTGCCCCCAAGGCCACACCAGCAGCTTGAAGACTTCTGCTGCGTTTTTCCCCAGGTGTGGAACCAAGCGGCAACAGTGAGTTCCTTCTTGCATCTGTGTATAGATACCATCTTCAACCTTGTAGCAAAGGTTGAAATCCGTATCACCCATGGTGATCATTAAGCTCATCAAATGACTATCGATCCTGGGTGCCCGTACAGAGCTTTCTTCAATTATACCATTAAGAGAATGGTCTTATCGAGCCACTTGGAGCAAACATCTCATCCTGATCCTCTTCCTTTTTTCTAAGAGAATCTTCTAGCCACAAGCCTTCTATAGTATGTTTGATTTGTAAGTCTTCTTGTTGAACATCCATCACTTGTTCTTTGGAACAGGTGTTCATCATCATGGCAAATGATCTTTTCTACAAATTAAAGTTAATCACATGATTAGTAATACTTCATAATCATCAAATTATGATAACCTACTATGCATACTGATATGATTCACATAGTCATGCAACTATCTTGACCAATACTTTGGTACAACAATTTTCCATATCTTGTATGCATACAGTGGCTATCTAGATGCCTTCCATCTCTACCAGAACATACTATCAAGAGTGTGCACAGCTCTCAGCATGTCAGCAAAGAGGTTTCATTCTAGACAAGCAACAATGGAATGTTTGTCCAACTTACCCATCATATGCATATTAGTAGTATACTGTTTAATGCCATATGAATACTCAGTATGATACATTCTAAGAATGCAAATATGCATACAACTATTACGAGCAATATCATAGATTATTCAGTAATTCAAGTAACAATTCAAATACTTATCAGTTATCTTTTTATGTCTTGTGAGGTTGCTTCCTTCTTGGTCTCTTCTTCCCTTCCATGTCATGAGCTTCTATCCATCCTTGACCACTATGCATGCTTAAGTGTGCACTAGTGTCATCATCATGATCTCATACATAATCATACATTCATTAGTATAAGCTCAATGTTATCACAACATTATGATTCTAAGTAATCTTGAATATGTATGGTCATGATCATTCAATACATGGGTATCCTAGCACAAAGTAGGATTCTAACTTGACATAGAAAAACATACATGGATTAATATACATGCTTAGTTATGTCTAACATACCTAAACAATATCTTCTTTGTTCTCTTCAATGATTTAGAGACCTTGTGCTAGAACCTGCATATCTCATAAGTTAAGCATAGTAGAACAAAGTCATACATACCTCGTAACTAGATCTTCTATGTGGTCAAAGACTATGGATGAGTCTTTGTCCTTTATAGAACTTAATTTGTCTTTCTTGATGTACCTGTATCTTGTTAACAGACAACATCATCCTCATACAACACCACAAGTGCATTAGTACAATCATAAGTGTCATAACCTTAAACAATGAATGTCTTCTATTAGTCACATGCATTCATACTTTTACTAGGGTGATAAGACAATTCTAAGATTAATCAAGATTGTACTAACCTCAATAATATGAACACAAACATATCATAAACTTAACCATGAGCAGATTTCAACACATACCTATATTTCCTCAAGTCATACCTGTCAGGATTGCTTTTAACCCAATCCACTTTGATTTGCTGAAACTGGATCTGGAGCTGGATTCGAATTTGTCAAAGAAACCCTAAAAATTCAAACTTTAACATTCACACTTCTGAATGGATGGAAAGATGTGCCTTGCTGAGTTGATCAAGCTAGCATACTTCAATTTTGAAATCTCCAAAATTTGACCCCTCAAAATTGCCTTTGAAACTTCTGGATCTTCTAGGCAGGATCCCGAACTAGGGTTTGATGAATCCCACCCTTCTGCCATATCAAAAGGTTCGATCCAAAAATCTAAACTTCTATTTTTCTGAGGAGCTTCAAGCCGTGTTCACAGACTTCAAAAATTCCAACTTTTGCAGAAGCCCTAATTTTTCACTTTTCCGATCAAAATCCCGAACTAGGGTTTGATCAAACCAACCCTTCTGACCAACCAAAAACAATTCGATCTTGGTCTCTCAATTTCGATTTTTCTGAGTAGTATTCAGCCCTGGACTCCAATTCCAAAAAATTCCAAACTTTCTCCGAAGCCCTAATTTTCCACAGTAGTGACGATTCAAGAATGAAGGTGCTCAAAATCCAAATCTGTTTCGACAGAAATATGCACCTGATTGTTTCTCGTGTAACTCCGAAATCACGAATCCATAGGGTCTAAAACTTCTTCCTGTGATAGCCCGACCTGTCCTCTTTCCAACCGCACAGGTCTGACCTCCATTGGATTCTCTGAGAGAGAGTTATTCCAAGTGTCGCAACGTGACCTGTTTATGGGATAAAACAGGAGAGCAAACTTGTACGGCGTGCCACGTGTCACTAGTTCAACTTCAGCCTCTGAAAAAGTTACCTGAGATAGTACAGTCCGTGCACTACCTATCACTTTTTACGAAATTTCATTTGGAGCTTCCTAGCCCAATTTATGACCTTTTTTCCTAGGTCACCTTATTATGACTGAGATCTGGAAGAGGCAGAAACCCTAACTTGTACTGATCATAACTCACAAAGTAAAACAAATATGAGGGTGTCCTTTAGACACAAGGTACATGGGGATGTTATCTATGACCTGTAAACGTTTCAGATCCTGAACCTTCGCCAAAATTGATTTATAGCAAAAGTGCCACGATGACTGACTTTTGCTATACAAAACCCTAACCTTCAAATTGTCGCAAGTGAAGCAAGTGTCATAAGTGCCATACATTGCCTTGCTTCAGGTTAGCTCTGATACCATCTTAAGATTCAATATGCTAAGACAAAAAATATCTGCATTGCATTTCATTTCACAACAATAGCATATACAGGATCACTGAAAGAACAACAAGCACAGCACAAACACAAGAGACACAGATTTATCCTAGGAAACCCTCATGGGGTAGAAAACCCAGCAAAGCTTCCTCAATATAGATGACCAGCAAATACAAAGATGCAAACCCTAGACATGAGCTCCTCCTCCATAGCAGACCTCTCCCTCACCTATGCGCTATTCACAAGTGAGTGTAGTGTGTGTTAAATGAGCAACACACCTCCTCTATTTATACACATCTTCGACTTGTATTTTATATTAACTAGGTCAGCCCCAACTTAACCACTAGGTTAAACACCCCATTACAACTGACTGGGTCGACCCCTCTAGGGTGGGGTCTAATAATCCTTTGACCCACATAACACATACAGGGCCGACCCCCACTAGGGAAGTCTAATAACCCAAGTTACCACATTCCGACGGAGGAATAAACATTTCCATATATACAATAAGGTCTTCACGGAGGAATGAAACATCTACAAAATAATAAAGTACAAATATAATATTCTTAGAGGTTACAATACTTCAACAAAAAAGGCGTTCTAAACTTGAATCTCAAGTACCCATAACCCCAAAATTTACCCAACAGCGTGGATGGCTGAAATGCCCAAGGAAGGCGAAATCAGTGGAAGACTAGTGCCTGGTTAAGTGCGTACATGGAGTCGGAATTAAATGAAATTTCAGATATGGAATTTTAGGAGCATTTCATTAGTGGGTTTTAAATTAGAACAAATTCTAACAGTAAAAAAACGAGTTTTGTATTTTTAGGGGTTTTGTAAGTGAGTTTTCTGCTCAACACACACACATTTAAATTTAAATGCTAGAGACCAGCAAGAAAGACCTACTTGGGAGTGAATAGATGGAAGAGGTTGCCAAAGACTAGCCTCCCAAACTCAGTTTCCAAGCAACAGCGTGTTCCCTTCACGTTTTGAGCTTCCAATGGCCAAATTCGCCCTAGGTACCTGCCACAAACAAGATCAAGTCAGTGATGCAGAAAATAATAAGAGAAACCAGCAAGTAAAATGACATAAAATGAGAGAATTGAAAGGCGAAAGTGCAATAACAACTCCCTTGTTGATACTCTGAAGAATTCGAGCAGTTATGGGGTTACCACTCCAAAAACTGCCCCCTCCTCCAGCTGAGCTCTTCACCTCCAAGTTCTTGGCCAAGGACAATATGGAAACAATGCACTAGCAACTCAACAAAGCTATGAAAGACTAGATATCAGTCAAGCAACACACAATCCATCCATAAAACTCTCAAGAATAGTGGAAGAATGGCTCTATATCATCAAAACTCAAGTGTACAAATGTGCCAAGAGAGTTACAAATGAGGTGTGTCTTCTCTTGTAGAGAAAGACCACTCTCAAAACCTAATTCCCCCCAAAACTAAGGGCTGAGATTAACTCTCTCTCAACCCAAATCGATGGTGGGGATGATCTCTAGAGGGGGGGCGAATTACCCTAAAAAACGCCCAAGTGGAGATGGGGCCAACTCGTGGGGCCCATAAAACACATATAAAATGTGGTTGGGGGGTGCCTATGGGCTGTTTTATCCCCCCCATACCACTACACTATGATCCCAATAAATAAAAACATCAAAAATATGATTTTTTGCTAAGTGGAAAAACGCCCCCATGGGCAAATTCGCCCCTCATGGTGAGCTGGGCAAGACAGGGCCCCACAACCAAAAATACAATGTAGAAACATTACCATAATACCTTAGAAAACAACCTTGTATTAGCCAACCATTGATTTTTGCCCTTTGCTATAGTTGAACCATTGATTTTTGCCCGTTGCTATAGTTGCCTTTGTCAATTTTTTATTTTCCATGTATTTTATTGCTGGTTTATACTGTTGAAGATGTAATTTGGGCTTTTGACCCATCTAAAGTGCCCGGATTGCCGAACCGTCTGCTGCAATGTGATCGTGGACCCCAAAAATAGTAGGAATGACCACTCGAACGACCCCAATCCATCACTTAGGCATTATTTGCCCAAAATCCATGATTTTTAATTAAAACAAGTCATTAATGACTAGTAATAATTAAAAATCTCACAAACGCCTCGATCTTTTTGCATTCTGTAACTTGGAGGCTCATATGGGTCCCCTGCAGATAATAATTGACCAAAATCAAAATTCCGATCGCAACATTTTTTCGGGCCCATTTTTGGCGTGGTCAACCTAGTTTGACCAAGCCCAATCTGGTCAACAATGGTGCTAGCTGAATACCTGTATGCAATCATGAAGCGAAAGGCTTCCTTCTACAAGTTAGTACATTACTAAACATCATGATAATAATACGGTCATCAAAAACTGCGTTAAATCCCAGACAATACAAGGCCCCAGGTGAGGTGAGCCCACCACATCCAAAAGACTCAACTACTATGCACAACCTATAGACTTGACCACCTAGCTGACATTGGGTGATGTGGAATACATGGTGAACGATAAGGGATGACAAGGATGAGGATCATGTGACCTTTCGGATAACTCGGGAAAGTAGAGTCCACTGAGATAAGTATACCACGACAAAACAAGGGGAAGGGCGGTGCCTCACAAATGGGTATGGTGCAGGGAAACCGACACTGGCCATCTAACAAGTATCTCACAACTCACATCCGTGCCCGAAGACTCTGTGAGGTTCTTTTCTAGAACCGCCAAACTGGGTGTCCAGCAAACCGTAACTTGAGACTCTAGGGGACAATCTTGAGCTTGTCCCTTGCTCCCTCTCACCTCCTTGCCCCGCAGGACTAGGTGAGGAATAACCACTACAAATGCTGACATGTATGGCTGACCTATGTCCATGTGTGTTTACAAACACATTGCATGGATTTTACAATGAGTTTCATACTTAGCCCTTTTTTGGCTAGATTTACATTTACAAAAAAGCCTTTTTGGCTTGCTTTACATTTCTTCATTTCTTCAATTTACATCAAGGCCCTTTTGGGCTACATACATATCTCAATAGATATAATCATGGTGCTCATACTGCAAAGTAATGGGGGTGAGCAATACATGCTTCAATGACCAATGGGGAATACCCGGTGAGGCTACACAATCCTAACTGCATTGCAACATCAGGGGCAACCGACAGGAGCAAATCCCAGGTTTGAGAGTGCATCTCACACACTAAAGAGCCGAGGCACAATAGATAGGGAATCATGGCATACTCAGAGATCAGTGGGGAAAGGGATCCTCAAAGTCACAAATCGGAATCCAAGTCGGGAAAGAATGTCATGTATGAGTCGGATGGATGGAGAAGGTGAAGGTGGATCCAAAGTCAGCTTCCTAGGGGGACTAAATGATCAAGTCTATACCAGGGATAGGGGTGTAACCCGGTGTGCATATAACAGGAGCCTAATAGGAAGGGGTGGACTGACATCACCAAAGGCCCAATCACATATCATAAAAACTAGATCACCAAATCAACCATCATATGTAAAGTTAGTGTACTATCATGTATAAACAAGTCTAAGCAACAATCATGAGCAATATATATAAAATGCAATACCTGCCGCACCATATACCTACTGCTGAGGTTGTCTCTGAACTAGATCTCTGCTGAATCCGGGCACAAATAGTAAACCAGCAATACTCTATGATAGTCTCAATCAAAACAAGACTAGGCAACTGTCTCAATGGGCTCATATCAAAGCCTGGCATGGAAGGGTGACCCTGTGGTAAATGCTAAGTAACATGTCTGTACCACTGTACAATCAACTGTCCCCTCTGATACATCTGCTCGGGGCAATCTGAACAAAACTGTATGCCTCCTCTGAAGGCATCGGATCTCTGATCTGGAAAAAAAGTACTGTGCGGTCCTCGGCCGCATAGTCTGCAATATGGTAGCTCCAGCTAACATAGATGTGATAACATCAGGCTCCAGCTGGGACAAGTGCTCTAAGGGAGAGAGTGCTTGAGAACCACAGAATCTCTGGTCCGTAGCACGCCTCTCATCATCATCAAAGTACTTGCACATGCATGCTATCTGCATCATCATCATCAATATGTACCTATCCCTGTAAAATGCAGACACTATACCAATCTCTGTAGACCGCTCATCAGGACATACATCATATATAATAATCCAGCAGAAATAAACAAAATGCCAATGCTGAAATGAAAATATATCAATAACAAAATCAACTCTACAGCATTTTAAATGTTATTAAGCCGACACAATGGGTGTAAGAAAGGTGAAAGAAAATTGAAAGGAAACTACAGTACAAAAGCAAACTAGAAAAGGGGAAATGGTGTCAGAAAGTGAGAAAAGAAAATGAAATAAAACAAAAAGGGCAACTAGTCGTCAAACAAAGGTGGGACAGTCAAGGGCAAAGGACAACCGACTGCTGCTCTCGAGAGCTTATTCAATCTACCTACCCTACTCTAACCAATTCAGAGAAGTACTAAGTAAAATCATAGATCCAGTGCAACCATTCATCCAATAGATCAATAGTTCTTCCTTGGTGTCTTTTAGCGAAACAAGTCAGAACTAGATTAGAGATTAATGAATATAATATTACAATGTTCTTGACTTGTTGAAAATTTGAGGAGATATTGGAATGGTAGAAAATGAAATCATGCCCAGGAGGCGACCAACTGAAAACATCTTCCATCAGGATACTAATAGGATCATAGAAATTATTGTTCAAAGTGCATGGAGGGACAAGATGTGACAAAAAAATTAACTCCCCTTGACTAAAGTTGTCTTCCTCATCTATCCGACTAGGACAATCAATTTTATTCACTCCAAAAATGATATACAAACCAAGCAAGGATGAATTGTGAAATAAAATTGAGACCGAGATTCACCCCACTTGTTGTTCAAAAATGGAGAAACGATGAAATTGATCTTTATACACCTTTTCCAGCCACCAACGAGAAGGATTAAAAGATTGAAAAATGTTATTCATCAAAGATGATTGGAAGAAGAAATGAAGTGTTTTATCTCCATTCGTATGACAGTGCTCAGACTCCTGATTGATGATAAAGGACTCACCAGACCACAAACCCAAAGTAGATTCAAAAAGTTGGGATGGGAGGGCAAATTGAAAATGTGTAGTTTCTCCCAAATGGCTAAGATTTATTGAAATTTGACAAAAGAGAAAGAACTTATTGCGAGCACCCAATCCCAAGAATTGAAATAAGTTATCCTGATCAAAAATTGAATTGGGAGAAAAATCAACATTAAATGAGTTAGGTGAAGGATTGTTTCCGAGCTTCCCATAATCAGTGGGATATTGGTTTGAAGATTATATTAAGGAAAACTCTTGATTAGTTTGATTTATTAACCCATCCTCATCATGAGAATTCTCTTCGATTGATGTGTCTTTAACTTCATATGGTGATAATTGATCAAGGGGAGTATCAAAAAACTCATTAACAACCACTTGATCATTTTTATAAATTTGATCGCTAAGCATGAAATGATCAGATGAACCAGCTTCAAAAGAAATTTGGTTGTTATCCCTATTTTCTTCTTCTTCAATATTATGATCAGAAATATCGTTAATTATACAAGGATTTTGAAAAGGTGTCTCAAAATCATTTTCAAAGGATTCACTAAAAGAAGACTCAACCATGGATGCTTCCTGATGGAAACCATTGGTATCCTCCTCTTCATCTGTGACTTCTTCAGGTAATGATGACAATATTTTGATAAGTTCCCCTCCTATGTCAATGTTGAGGCAATAATCCTGAGGGGTTGAAGTTTGCTCATTGTCATACATTATTTTCTCGTGAGACCCTACCGGCTTAGGAAAAGAGGAATCAATTGGATAAAGACAATCATTAGTTATTTCATTATCAGTATGATTTTGATCATCTTCATCAGGTTGGTTTTCATCAAGACATTCATTGTCTGGTTGTTCTTCCATGGAATCATTAATATTCTCTCCCCACTCACTTATTAACAAGTCCACAAACATGTCATACCCAGCGATGGATCCTGGGACTAAATGATCAAACCATATTTGGGCATCCCCTTCTAGGGATGTGTTATCAACTGATTTGTACAATAGTTGAAACCTTATTGAGCCGCCAGTGTTGGAACACATCAGTGTTCACTTCCAGAGTATCTGGGTTCCATTTATTTGGGTCTAGCCAGTTTTGGCTAGCCAGTTTTGTTTTTGAGTCGACATGACCATGGCCCCATGGGGGTTTGTATCAAAGTGTGCTAGTAGGGTCTGAGTGGATCGGTTCCCCATGACTGGATTAAACAACTAAGGTATTCCAGGGAGTTTTTTCACCGTCAGATTATACTTTGCTTCAGGCGAAATATAATCTCTTGGTTTTTCTCCCGCTTCCTCCAAAGATGGAATGCCCGATTTTGGAAATTTGGCCATGGGGGGTTATTAGGGTCCAACTATAATGTATAAACCTACTAGACACTATTAGAATAGGTTTTGGTCATGTCCTAGGTCTCTAGGACCCCCAGGAAAAAATTTCGAAAAAATTTTACCGGACGCGTCGAAATTGGGGTTTTTAATTTTTAATTATTTTTTAAATTTTAATTAAATTTCTCTATAGTTTAAATAGAGAAATCTAGGTCTGTAATTATGTCAGTCATCCGGGGTCCGAACTTAGTGTTTGATGGCTCGTTTTATAAGCCAAAAATCACACATGACCCATGGAGCAGCTAAACCCAACTTTCGGATGTCAATTCAGCCTCATAATTAATATTTTCTCTGAAAAGTCATTTACAGAGAAATTATTAATTAAAATAATAAAATTGAATATTTTGGAGATAATCCAAATCTCTCCAAAATTAATCAATTTGATTAAAATAAAGGGCTAAATGACATGGCAATGAGCATTTAGGAAGATTCTAATCAACTCCAAGCACTCCCAGTCATCCATCCAGTCACCAGATCATTATCCTCTCAAGTAAATTCGCCCTCTCCATGTAAAAAATCGATTTGTTGAAGTGTCACTTGATGTTTGGGTTGGTGGTTTTTGTATTTATGTAGAGGAGGGCACCCTCATGACTCACCTTATCCACCAAAGCTTGGCTCCCTTTGTGATTCGAGCTACACCTACTAGCTACCACGTGTTTTCCCCACAACTAATTCGCATCCCCTAAACCCTCACGTCAATCTCCATTGACTCGTGTTTATCCTTGTTGGAGTTTATGGGTTGGTTAATTGCAATCACGAAGGCTTGGCTCTCATCTAAACTCGAGTTGGTACCTACCTTTGCCACTTGCCATCCTTTGAGCTCACTTGCAACCTACCACAACCCACTCGCCCCTCCACATGGATCACGCCCTTCCTTGTTGTAGCTTGCCCATTAGTTGGATGTTACTTCCCATGCCATCTACCACTCAAGTTTGCCACCTATTCGCCCTTACCAACCTGAAACTCGACTCTATCTTGTGCCAAGCCACTAATTGATTAGGATTCGACCTCCATGCTCATTACTAATTCGACCTAGGGTTTAGGCTTAGTTTTCTAGTGTGTTTTACTATAAAGAGAGGCCCATTAGGGGTTATTATCTCATGGAGACTTTGATGCAAGATTACTCTGCACAAATTTGTAATATGCTTTGGCTTAATATTTTCAATAAAGATTTCGACTTTGGAGGTCCATGAGCTTTCAATCTTTGGTGTGAATTCATCTCTTGTTGAGGTGACATCTTCTCTAAACCCATCTCTTGATTATGCATAGTATTTGATCAATGGCTAGCTTGTGAGGACTATTTTTAGTACAATAGAGTAACCATTTATAATTTAAGTTGGTTATTTATGCATAGTTTATCAAGATCTAAATGGACATGAGTAGTTGGTTATACAAATTGTTGATCTAATCTTGATATTTCTAGCATACTAGCATTGTTGATCTCACTTGTTGGTTGAGTGGTTTGGGTTGTGATTAGGTGTTGCTCAAAGTGAAGAGGGGTAAGAGCTCGGTTGCATCAAGCCCTTGTTCATCTTCAAGTTTTGGCCTAACACTTTGTGGTTGCAAGATCTGCAATAATCTCAAGATCTTTTCATCTTAAGAAAGCTAGGAAGAGCTCTTCTCAGGTTTCTCATCAACAAAAAACTCTACTTTTAAAAACCTTGTTACTTTAGGCTTCTCTTCTTCAAGCCTTCTCATTTGCTCCTTGAAACCTTTTTGTACTTGCATGCTAAGCCCTTTCTAGCCTCTCTAGCCTTGATCCGAGATTATTCTTGTCTTCAAGCCATAGATTAGTTTGCCATAAGGTTGAAGTTCCTTCAACCTTGGGGAATAACTTGGGATTTGTTCCCTTGTGCTCTCTTCAACACTCGTTGTCGGCGTATCACCGGTTAACCAGAGGATTTCCAAGGCGGTGTTTCTACCATCCCAAGTGTTCCACTTGTAGCCCTTTGCCCTTGTCTTGTTTTTTCATCCTCCTTTGCCCTAGTTTTTCCCCTCTCTCATTCGCCTTTGTCTTCTAGCTTCTCCCTTTCCCTCCTTTCGTCCTACCTCTCTTTGCCTTAGATCTTTTTAGCTTTCTCTTATCGCTTTAGCCCATTCGTTTTTTCCCCACTCCTTAGCTACATCCTCCCTTCTCGTCCATCCTCTCAGTGACCTAAAAACACAACAAAAAACAAACAAAAACTTGATAGTGGTTAAAATCTAGTCATCATCTAGTCTCATTTATCTTGTTATTGGTAGATCTTGCACTTGTTTGTTAGCATTGTTAGCTTTGTGTTCTCTTAGCTTGCATTTCAAAGCTCATATTAGGAATCTAATCCTTGCATTTTAAGTAGTTTATTTGAGCATATAGGGAAGTGATAGGTTGCATGTAGCTTCTAGTTGTTTACAAGCTCTTACATCTTTCAAAAGATAGAAATTTTGCACAAAAAATATTTAAATTTTTTATACTTTAGATCTTTTTTTTAGCACATTTTAAGAGTTTGTTGTTCGCTAGTCCGTTTCGCCATAGTTAAGATTTCATTTTAAAATCTCGTGCATTTTCCACTTTAGAGTCAATCTTTTGAATCTAGACTCAACTAGTTTCCAATTGGTTTTATTTTGCTAATGGTTAATGGGTGCCTTGTTGAGATGTTCTGATCTTATGTAGGTCATTTGAGAGAAAGATATTTGATAGGTCTTGAAGCAAAGAAATCAAGGCAAAACCACAAGAACGCCATAAGGAGTGATTAGAATTACAAAATCTTGTTATCCTTTGTAATAAGCTTATAAGAGCTAGCCTTGTTTTTCCATTTACTTCATTTCTCGAAAGACCTTGTGAGGTTCTAAACCCAAGGCATTTGTAATCACTTAATAAAAGTTTCAAGTGGAGGAGGCCTCCACTTTTTTGGTCTTCTTTCCCATTTGGGGAAGAGTGTTGGGTCTTGTGGTTTGGTTTGGCTTAGTTTTAGATCTTTTCATGCTCTTAGATTATTTTTTACTTCAATAAGTCATTTCAAGTTATCTTCCATATTTACTTACCCCCCTGCTCTCCCGAGTAGGGTATTTGACCTGAAAGAGACTCTTGGGTAGTTTAGTTTTATTTTTGCAACTACTATTAGCTTGTCTCTCTTCCAAAGCCTTCGACCGGAAGTTGTATCCTTGAGATTTGTCTCAAGGGCAGGACCACATAATTTGTGGTTACTCTTCCTTCCCCGTCGGTTTCCTTGGCAGAGCTTTCAGCTAGCTGGAGGTTCTCAAGTGCAGGCGGTTCTAGTGGTTGATCTTGTTCGGAGATCAATCCCACCTAGTAGATTAAATCTTGTGTGGTAGAATACTAGTTTGAGTTTAGTTTCATTTTGCAAAATAGTTTTCTTGTTAAGCATTACTTCATATCTTTCAGAGCTTATCGATTTGTTTTTAAAAGGTTGATTTACTGCTTTTACAACACAACTACTATCTGCTTCTTTAAAATAAACCAAAGTCTCTTGAACTTGGCCAAATCCAAGTCAAGAGCACCCTCTGTCGGAGGGCATTTTAGTTTTGCATTATCCCTGCATTAGGCATTTTAAGCTTAGCAAGTCTCTTGAACTTTGGTCATAAGATCGAGTCAAGAGCGCTCTCTGTCGGAGAGTTGAACAAGGTTCTCTAATAATAAAATTTTCCACTCATACACCCCTTAATTAATTTATCTTGGTTTCTGTCCTACACCCGTATGCTCTGCCAACCGGAAACGGTTGGGCTAGTACTCAGAAAGGTGGAAGACTTGTTAATCTACAAGCGAAAATCTAATTAAAATTTTCACCCCCATAACCAACCAATCCGGAGTTGATCGATAAGATAATTTCAGTGGGTAATCTCTTAGTGAGGGCGCCGGGATTCCATGTTCAGCCTCTAGTTTGTTGGCTTGCATTGCGCGGCCTGGCTAGAGCACTAGGTGGCCCGACAGGTCCTTGAACGGAGGCACTTGATATTGTCTTTTCCGGACTTTCTTTGAATACCCTTGGTTTTAGCCCTAATAATCAAGACAATTAAAACTTTGAATTTACCAAGATAAGCTGCACAACGTTCTCACAAACTTTCCATTTCAAGCACTTGTGTCAAGTTTACAATCACTTTTATTTTCTGACTCCATAAGGCACTGGTCCTTCATCTTATATTTTGCTTGCTTAAGTATCAACATTGGAGTATTTGCTTATATTTACGTGAAGTGATCTGTTTATTGCCCAAGTGTATCTTTCATCTTGTATTTGCAACGTGGATTGCATTATCTTGTCTTATATTTTAATTTTAAATTGTCTCTCATCTCAAAAAACTCCTAAAAAACACCCATCCGCATCACAACACCCAAAAAACACTATAAATACAAGAGCCTTAGTGAAACTCTCTTTTAGGGACTACCCCCCTTGGCTTCGTTAGGAGTTTGCCTAAACGGAGGAGCTGGGATTCAGGTGACAGTACCTGGCTCATTGCTTGCCCCCAAGGCCACACCTCTCTCACTTGTAGTGAAGAGACAGCTTTCAAAATATTTCCGCTGTTGGTGTGCATATTGGCGGACAACAGGATGCACCAAGGGCTTGCATATATACATCCTCTCCGTTAGCACCCAGAGATTCCATATAGTCCCATAGGACATCTAAATTTCTTTCAATGGATGTTCCATTATTTCCATCAAAACGAGGCAACCTCCTGCTGTATCCATTTGGCATGAGATGAGGTGCCTCATATATTTCTGAGAAATCAAAAGGGGATGGCTTGGGTTTCCTAAAGGCTCTAGTTGCTTGAGTTGGACGAGGATCATTCAACAAAGTCATTGTTTGGGTTTGATATTTTCCAGATTATTCGTTTAGGATGTTAGGGGAAAAATTATTAGATGGACGAGGCAAATGATGGATGTCATAACGATCTTGATATGCAGGTTCATACCCATAATAATTTTGATAATTATTCTCATCCCTAAATCTTGAATTTCTTTCATGACACTCTTGCAAATCTTTTATGGCCTGCTTAAAATCACGAAGAAGATCTGGGTCCATTATGAATTATGCATTTAAGATTCCCCAGCGGAGTAAGATGCAAAGTGCCAGAATGATCAAGGCTACGTAAGTTGTACGGATGGGTTCGGCCTCCAGTGGAGCCGCGGGGTGGAGTCGCCAGGTGAACTAGATACCTTGTTCACCGAAGGTGGGATGTCGTAGGGGAAGTGGTGAGTGAGACAAAAATGTGTTGGCTGCAATAATTATGCAAAAAGAAATCAGCCAACAGAGTTTTAAGTTTAGATGCAATGATAAAAGGAAAAAAAAGCAAAAAGACTCAAAACTCAAACGAGACACAGGTAGGCCTCTACTTCCCCGACAGCAGCGCCATAAATGTTATCACACAAACTCTAGCTGTTGAAATGGTTTGTCCCAATAGGGATGGTAGAGGATGGACAGCTAGGAAGGTGTAACCAGCAACGGCCAAGTCCTTCATTCAATGAACGGAAGTCACACCGGACAAGGCTATTGTCACTTCCGACGAGGCACTTAGCCAAGTCGAGGGGGAGAACCTGCTCAACCAGTGATGGTTGAGAGACAAAAATACACCCAAACCCAAAGGAATAAGAGATGAAAACAAGGGATGAGTGTAGGTAAACTCCTAAGTCTAAATTCAACCAACTAATGGACACAAATGGTGAAATAAGAAGGATGTAATGAGTGACCAGCAATCAAGTATGATTAGAAGATAGGATTAGCTTAGTGATTTAATGGCTGAAACAGTCTAGGGAGTTACCTAAAATGGAAGTGAAGTGCTGAAGTAAAACTGCCCAAGGAAATGGTTAAACAGTGAGTCAAATGGACCTAGGGCAGCGAGAAATTAACGTTTTTAATCACTTCCAACCAATAATACTTGATTTCCTAGGGTAAAATGGCGTTCTAAACTTGAATCTCAAGTACCCATAACCCCAAAATTTACCCAACAGCGTGGATGGCTGAAATGCCCAAGGAGGGCGAAATCAGTGGAAGACTAGTGCCTGGTTAAGTGGATAGATGGAGTCGGAATTAAATGAAATTTTAGATATGGAGTTTTAGGAGCATTTCATTAGTGGGTTTTAAATTAGAACAAATTCTAACGGTAAAAAAACGAGTTTTGTATTTTTAGGGGTTTTTTAAGTTAGTTTTTTGCTCAACACACACATTTAAATTTAAATGCTAGAGACCAACAAGAAAGACCTACTTGGGAGTGAACAGATGGACGAGGTTGCCGAAGGCTAGCCTCCCAAACTCAGTTGCCGAGCAACAGCGTGTTCCCTTCACGTTTTGAGCTTCCAATGGCCAAATTCGCCCTAGGTACCTGCCACAAACAAGATCAAGTCAGTGATGCAGAAAATAATAAGAGAAACCAGCAAGTAAAATGACATAAAATGAGAGAATTGAAAGGAGAAAGTGCAATAACAACTCCCTTGTTGATACTCTGAAGAATTCGAGCAGTTGTGGGGTTCCCACTCCAAAAACTGCGCCCTCCTCCAGCTGAGCTCTTCACCTGCAAGTCATTGGCCAAGGACAATATGGAAACAATGCACTAGCAACTCAACAAAGCTATGAAAGACTAGATATCAGTCAAGCAACACACAATCCATCCATAAAACTCTCAAGAATAGTGGAAGAATGGCTCTATATCATCAAAACTCAAGTGTACAAATGTGCAAAGAGAGTTACAAATGAGGTGAGTGTCTTCTCTTATAGAGAAAGACCACTCTCAAAAGCTAATTCCCCACAAAACTAAGGGCTGAGATTAACTCTCTCTCAACCCAAATCGATGGTGGGGATGATCTCTAGAGGGGGGGCGAATTACCCTAAAAAACGCCCAAGTGGAGATTGGGCCAACTCGTGGGGCCCATAAAACACATATAAAATGTTGTTAGGGGGTGCCTATGGGCTGTTTTATCCCCCCATACCACTACACTATGATCTCAATACATAAAAACATCAAAAATATGATTTTTTGCTAAGTGGAAAAACGCCCCCATGGGCAAATTCGCCCCTCATGGTGAGTTGGGCAAGAGAGGGCCACACAACCAAAAATACAATGTCCAAACATTACCATATTACCTTAGAATACACCCTTGTATTAGCCAACCATTGATTTTTTCCCTTTGCTATAGTTGCCTTTGTCAATTTTTTATTTTCCATGTATTTTATTGTTGGTTTATGCTGTTGAAGATGTAATTTGGGCTTTTGACCCATCTAAAGTGCCCGGATTGCCGAACCGTCTGCTGCAATATGATCGTGGACCCCAAAAATAGTAGGAATGACCACTCGAACGACCCCAATCCATCACTTAGGCATTATTTGCCCAAAATCCATGATTTTTAATTAAAACAGGTCATTAATGACCAGTAATAATTAAAAATCTCACAAACGCCTCGATCTTTTTGCATTCTATAACTTGGAGGCTCATATGGGTCCCCTGTAGATAATAATTGACCAAAATCGAAATTCCGGTCGCAACATTTTTTCGGGCCCATTTTTGGCCTGGTCAACCTAGTTTGACCAAGTCCAATCTAGTCAACAATGGTGCTAGCTGAATACCTATATAGAATCATGAAGCGAAAGGCTTCCTTATACAATTTAGTACATTACTAAACAGCATGATAACAATATGGTGATCAAAAACTGCATTAAATCCCGGAAAATACAAGGCCCCAAGTGAGGTGAGCCCACCACATCCAAAAGACTCAACTACTATGCACAACCTATAGACTTGACCACCTAGCTGACATTGGGTGATGTGGAATACATGGCGAAGGATTAGGGATGACAAGGATGAGGATCATGTGACCTTTCGGATAACTCGGGAAAGTAGGGTCCACTGAGATAAGTATACCATGACAAAACACGGGGAAGGGCAGTGCCTCACAAATGGGTATAGTGCAGGGAAACCGCCACTGGCCATCTAACAAGTATCTCACAACTCACATCCGTGCCCGAAGGCTCAGTGAGGTTCTTTTCTAGAGCCGCCAAACTGGGTGTCCGGCAAACTGTAACTTGAGACTCTAGGGGACAATCTTGAGCTTGTCCCTTGCTCCCTCTCACCTCCTTGCCCCACAGGACTAGGTGAGGAATAACCACTACAAATGCTAACATGTATGGCTGACCTGTGTCCATGTGTGTTTACAAACACATTGCATGGATTTTAGAAAGAGTTTCATACTTAGTCTTTTTTTGGCTAGATTTACATTTACAAAAAAGCCTTTTTGGCTTGCTTTACATTTCTTCATTTCTTCAATTTACATCAAGGCCCTTTTGGGCTACATACATATCTCAATAGATATAATCATGGTGCTCATACTGCAAAGTAATAGGGGTGAGCAATACATGCTTCAATGACCAATGGGGAACGCCCGGTGAGGCTACACAATCCTAACTGCATTGCAACATCGGGGGCAACCGACAGGAGCAAATCCCAGGTTTGAGAGTGCATCTCACACACTAAAGAGTCGAGGCACAATAGATAGGGAATCATGGCATACTCAGAGATCAGTGGGGAAAGGGATCCTCAAAGTCATAAATCGGAATCCAAGTCGGGAAAGAATGTCATGTATGAGTCGGATGGATGGAGAAGGTGAAGGTGGATCCAAAGTCAGCTGCCTAGGGGGACTAAATGATCAAGTCTATACTAGGGATAGGGGTGTAACCCGGTATGCATATAACAGGAGCCTACTAGGAAGGGGTGGACTAACATCACCAAAGGCCCAATCACATATCATAAAAACTAGATCACCAAATCAACCATCATATGTAGAGTTAGTGTACTATCATGTATAAACAAGTCTAAGCAACAATCATGAGCAATATATGTAAAATGCAATACCTGCCGCACCATATACCTGCTGCTGAGGCTGTCTCTGAACTAGATCTCTGCTGAATCCGGGCACAAATAGTAAACCAGCAATACTCTGTGATAGTCTCAATCAAAACAAGACTAGGCAACTGTCTCAATGGGCTCATATCAAAGCCTGGCATGGAAGGGTGACCCTGTGGTAAATGCTAAGTAACATGTCTGTACCACTGTACAACCAACTGTCCCCTCTAATACATCTGTTCGGGGCAATCTGAACAAAACTGTATGCCTCCTCTGAAGGCATCGGATCTCTGATCTGGAAAAAAAAGTATTGTGCGGTCCTCGGCCGCACAGTCTGCAGTATGGTAGCTCCAACTAACATAGATGTGATAACATCCTCTTCTTCTTATTCTACTTGACCCTGTTCCTAGAAATTTGATAAAATATGCCCACAGGTTCTCCCTTCTGCCTCCTCCTCCTGTAGGTGCTCTGTCTATCGTCCTTCGGATTCATAAAAATGCATGCATCTCACAAGCTAGGAGAATCACCAGCTCTGATATCACTGTAATGTCCATTCCCAAATCTGCTTGTATACGTTGAGACTCACTGCTGTTATGTGGTATTTATTTGGTTTATGACTTCCGTCAAACACTTAGTTACGAACCCCAAAATACACCTCTTGATGACTATTGTACTTGTTTGTGTAATTGAGCTTGTTTTAGAGGATATTTTGGTCACTCATTTCGTCAAAAGCTTCACAGATCTAGTTCTAGGTCTGTTGATTTAAGGTTTATGGTTTCCATTGTGTTACCAACTATTTTGTACAATAGTTGAACTTCCATTGAGCCGCCAGTGTTTGAACATGATCCATGTTCATATCCAGAGTATCAGAGGTTCAGTTTTCAGACTTAGCCAATTTTGGCTAGCCATTTTTATTTTTGTGTTGAAATAACCATGCCCCATGGGGTTCTTGTAAAAAGTGTGCTAGTATGGGGGTTTGAGT
Source organism: Larix kaempferi (assembly GCA_027924585.1). NCBI lineage: Eukaryota > Viridiplantae > Streptophyta > Pinopsida > Pinales > Pinaceae > Larix > Larix kaempferi. Next base: position 7,729,258 of record BSBM01000289.1, on the reverse strand, counting down.
GGCTCGGTCCCCTAAGACTTGATAGTCAACTAAGGTATTCCAGGGCGTTTTTTCCCTTGTCGATTATGCTTTTCCTTTAGCCAAGTAATAATCGATGAGTTTTTCTCCTGCTTCCTCCAAAGCTGGAATGCCCGATTTTGACAGTTAGGCCTTGGGGGGTTATTAGAGTCCAGCACTTGAATATGAACCTACTAGACACTATGAGTCTGTTATATGGTCATTTCGTAGGTCCCTAGGTACTTTTAAAAATTCGTCCGAAATTTTTTTTACCGAACACGTTGGATTTTTATTTTTTTATTATTTTATTATTAAATTTTTCAATTATTTTAATTGAAAATTTTCGAAATGTAATAATTAAGTTGTTTGGGGGTGGATTTAAATGATTGGAGGCTTAATTCCTAAGCCAAAAATCTCAGTTAAACCCCAAACCCACTTATCCTAAGTTTCAGACATTTATTTGGCCTCATAATTAATATTTTCTCAAAAAATCAATAAAGGAGAAATAGTAATTAAAATATTCAAAAAATATTAAATTGGAGATAATTCAATTCTCTCCAAAAAAGGCCAAATTGAATAAAGTAAAAGTCAAAATAACAGGGCAGAGAGCATTAAAGGTGATTCCAGTCAACTCCAAGCTGATTCAGTTAACTATTGGAGCACTACACTCATCTCTCCCTTGGGATTTGCGCCTTCTCTCCAAGGAGAGCATCTTGGGTGATGTGGCACATGTTGGTTGGTTTGGTGATAAAGACAATGCATGAGGGTGGGCGCCTTGCCTAGCTGGAGGCCACCTCGCCCTCCCTTTACCTTCCAATTGACAGTTAACTCATCAATCATGTTCATATGCTCTCCTCTCATTGGGAGTTTCGATTTGCTTGGCTCTCTTCATGCCAAACTCGACTTAGGGTTTTGGTAGCTAGTTTTTGTATTTATACAAAGCCTTGCTCCATTCTTTTGGATGGATGTTTATGCAAGAGCACTCTGCACAAATTTGTAATATTTTTTGCTTTCATATTGGAATAAAGATTAGACTTTGGAGGTCCATGAGTATTCAACATATGTGGTAAATTCATCTCTTATTGAGGTGATATCTTTCTAAACCCATCTCTTAATTTGCAAGTGTTTTGATCAATTGCTAGCTTAGGAAGGTCATCATTCTAGCACGCAAGAGTAGCCATTTGTAGTCTTCAACTTGGTTATTTATGCAAAGTTTATCAAGATCTAAATGAACAGGAAGTAGTCAGTTATACCATTGTTGATCTAATCTTGATTTTCCTAGCATACTAGTAATATTGATCTCACTTGTGCTTTGAGTTGTATGTGTTTTGGTTAGGTGTTGCCAAAGTGAAGAAGGGTGTGAGCTCAGCTGCATCTATCCCATGCTTCATCACCAAGAGTTTTTACTTTAACACTTTTGTGACTACAGGATCTACAAGTGCTCGAAATCTCATCCAAAGAAGAAGCCGAAGAGAGATATTCTTATCATCTCATCAGAAAACAAATTACTTCAAACTCCTTGGATACTAAAAGCGGATCGCAATCTCTAAGGTTTTTATCTGCTATCTTGATCTTAGCTTCCTTAATTTACTATTTTGGAAATTAGCCTAAAACAGTAAAAGAAAAAATCCAAAAAATTTTCAATTTTTCTCGTTTTGCGTGCCATTTCCAGCCTTTTTAGCTTGCTATTTTTTGTTGATTTTGGTTAATTTACAGTTCTGGAAATTAGCATAAAAACAATAAAAAAGTTCCAAAAAAATTTCATAAAATTTTTCCAAGTTTTACCTTGAAAACGTGCCTAGTTTGCCTTGAAAATAGTGCATTTTCCAACTTTTTAAAGTGTTGATTTTTGGCTTTAAAATTACTGTTTTTGGTCATTTTTTATTTCTTGGCATTCCTCTTATCGATCCATTCATCCTTCTACATTTTTTACCTTTTTCTTGAGTTTGAATTTGGTTGACCATCTTTGGTCTTTTCCATTTTTTCATTGATTTTTGCCTCCTCTTCTTTTGCTTCTTAAAATCTCTAGATCATAAGTCAATTTGGTTTCATCTAACACTTTAATTAGCCTTTGTTGAGAGCTCTTATCCACAGGTGAACAAGAGAACAAACAACAAGTGAAGAGCCCAAAGGCTAGCAAACAAAACCAAAGCAAGCAAACCACCATTTTTTACTAGTGAAAAAACCCAAAAATATAGTAAAAATTGAATAAAAGCAAGTGGGATAACGGCTCCCACACCCCCACTTCCCCCATTTGGGGGAAGCCTGTATCGCCTATTGTCTGATTTTCGTACTTTTCATTTGCTTTATACCTGCACAATAAACTGTTAGAGTAAGATAGATTAGTTTTCATGCTTTGATAAATGCTAGATTAGTCAATTTTACTCAAAGTCATTTTGCTAGTGCTAGTTTTGTTTCCATACTTGTCAATTTTTTTATATAAACTGTTGAAAATCATAAGTCTCTTGAATCTTACTCAATAGTGGATCAAGAGTGCTCTTTGTTGGAGAGTTCTTTTGCTTTGATTTGACTAACCCCCTTGCTCTCCCGAGTACGGTCTTTGACCTGAAAGAGACTCTTGGGTAGTTTAGATTTCATTTCTATTATTTATTTTCGTGCATCATAAATCTCTTGAATCTCGCCATAAGGCGGATCAAAAATGCTCTCTGTCGGAGAGTTTCTACAAAGGTTCTTTTGTTTCACATGCATTCCCCTAAAATTGGAATTTATCATTTCTATATTGTGTATGCTCTACCCATTCCCAGGATACACAGAAACAATATAGACTACTTAATTTTTCACATTTAATCCAATTTCAACCATAATAAAATTTATACCCCATAACCAACGAAAATCCGGCGTTGATCGCAAATACTTGAAAGTAGGCAAAGTCTGCATGGGAGCGTTGGATCACTGTACTTAGACCTTGGGGGCACCGTTAGGCTACATCCTTGTTTGGTGTAGTGTTGAACACGCTCTTCAGGGCTTTGGCAGTCAACATGTCCCCGTACAGAGCCACTTGGAGTATTTTCCAAGGATATTTCCAGTACCTTAGGGTATATCTTGGAGATTTCCTTAGCCATAATAATCAAGATCACCACAAAATTTACAAAGAGCATTTGCAAAATGATCTCAAGCACACGAACTCTTGTATCAAGCAACCCCGGCACTTTGACTCCATAAGGCACTGGTCCTTCATTTTATCTGTTTTATTTATATCTGGATCATATATTGTTTACATGCTTTAATTTATGCTGTGGGTATATTGATTAAATATCACTTGTCGTGCATCTCAAATTTTCCATTTTGCAAGTACATGCTTTGATTATCTATAACTGTTATTGTAAATCTTGAGTAAACTCCTAAGCAACACCCATCCACATCACATCACCCTAAACTTTAAAATCAAGAGCCTTAGAAACTCTTTTGTAGGGTCTACCCCCCTGGATTCGTTAGGAGTTATCCTAAACGGAGGAGTCGGGATCAGGTGACAGCACTTGACTCTTTGCTTGCCCCCAAGGCCACACTTTTCCCACTTGGAAAACAACATTTTGAAAGATTTCTGCTGACAGTGTGCATTCGGCGGACAACACATAGCAATTGCATTGACAAATAGGGAGAATAAATTGTACCAAACTGATATTCATTATGACAGCAAATAAAATGCTCTTTAAGAAGGATTTACTTCATTTTATTAACAAAGGAAATGCATCTTAAATTCCATAGATTGGCTGGAAATAACATGGTGTTTATAGCAGCAATAAATGAACTGTTATAACTCGGGATTACATAAAAACCCACACCTGTGAGTGGCAGCCAACAACTAGTAGTCCTGTAGCAGAGTTGAACATGTTGAAGATGGTGAGTGCTGGGCACTATAGCTAGCATATGCTTAAGAAATCACCCCTGGGTAACAAGAATACACCTCCACACTCTTTTGAATTGGTCTCTACAGCAAATCTGATAGAGAATACTTATCCCAGCAGGTAGTGCACCCTTTCCCTAGGAGAATACAACACCCAGGTTGAAGACAGCCCTCCACACATAAGCATACAACCCTCTAAACAGCAGTACGTCTCACTCCCTTAGCAAATATAACCCTTACAGCAGATTTAATCAGCCAGCAGAGAAGAAGATAGTTTTCACAAGCAAACTCGACCCCTCTTGCAAATTATCTCAGCCTTTGGAAGAGGTTATACAGCCCTCTCTTGCAGATTTGACTCCCAGATTGAAGATGCAACCCACTAGATGAGTATGCTCAGCTTCTATACCTATATGCCCTCCCCAATTTTTATACTCAAGCTGCAAACAAGTTCCACCCCTTTTTGTCTATGCTCTCCTTGACCTGCGCCCTTTCTTGTCTACTCCAAATCTTCAAAAAATCTCCTTGATTCTATAAGATAAATCTTCTATTTTTCCTCAATGATGCTCCATGAGAAATCTGAAGTCATTTCTCCTCAAACAATAGCTAGGGTGGATATGTTTCACCACCGAAACTACTTCACCCTTAGGTTTTTCGTCCCAAGAGCAACAAGCTTTAAGAGCTCTCCAAAATCACTTTTTAAAAATAATTCATGAATGAATGAGAGAGTGAGGCTACTCCCCTTTTTATTTTCAATTTGACTCTCTTTGGCTACTTTTACTCTTTTTTCCCCCTTTTTATTAATAAAGTGACTTTTTCAATAGTCACTACAAATTAATTACTCAACATCACTTTATAAAGTTATTTTTTGGTTGGTGACATTAAATAATTTATTAATTCCCTTTTTGACCAGGATGACAACTTTGAAAGCCATCTCCAGTTGCAGAGCAAGAGAACACAAAAATAGGGGACATTACATTCAACTTGGAGACATGTACTCTTCAAAGAAGAGTGCATGAGAACCTCTAAATCTCTAGTTGTACCTGTGAAGAAGATCTCAAGAAAGAAAAGAAACCATGTGGTGGGATAGATACACATCCACATCCATAAACACCACATACAATATCCATATAGTCCATTGCATCAAAATAGCTCAAAATTTGGTTTTACAAGACAAGGCATAAGCCAACAATGCCAAAGAGAACATGAAATGGAATCTAGTGCTCATGATGTTGAGCTTATTCTTCATATTATAATGCTCTCAAGAGTTTACTCATCCAACCCTACTCTATGATGCTAATTGCTAACTGAAATCATACAACCAATGCAACCACTTGATGAGCCCATCAAAACCATGAATCTTTCCCCAATCATAGGTTGCGTCCACAATTATGAGTTAACCTTCATAACGCATTTTGACTCAAATATACTCCTTCCCCACCCCAAAAGAGAAACAACCCATGGAAGATTACCTAATAAGTGACGACCCCTTCATCACCATTAAATCTGATCTTTTCCATTTCAAGAAGTAGCATTGGTCTTGATAACAAAGTGAAGATAATGAATATAACAATGATTATTATATAGACAATATTTTTGTATTATTGCAAAAAGTTTATAATATCTTCCGATATCAAGCTATGTCTACAAGGAAAGATATGCTAACAATCTTACTATTAAAACTGAAAACAGTACAAATAATGTAATACTGAAAACAGAATTACAATTACATACCATTGCATGTTGATAACTTTGGAGAAGTTGGTTGTATTGCACAACCTCAATAGATTGATTGCTAAACTGCACCACAATAAAAACAATTAAAATTGAATATTTTTTATTGTTAATACTGTGATCTCTAGAAACAATTTTAGTAGATGTGACTCATTTAAATGATTTACTTTATGACAGTGTAGATTTCTATTTACTTTGACATGCACAACCGATGCTGGAAATAGTCTAGTAACAACATGATGCTGCAAATAACTTACATTTGAAAGAGAGACAAAATTAATACTAAGATCCAAAATATGCAGAAAGTTGTAATGTAATGAAATAGTTAAGATGAAATAGAAATCACATCAAACTATTCTGAGTTATGGCTATAGTCATGAATGCACTCATAATTAACTTCTATCTCCCAACTAAGTGGAAATGAGTTCCATTTATTTCAATGTCCTTCAGATTGTAACTAACCTACTTGACTTGAGTTAGATAGTTGACTAAAGTTAGAAGTCACAAGAAAGGTCATTGCATCAATTTCTCATAAAGTTAAATGTGTTGGAGGTGTTATCACACCATAGTAGCAGGGCTACTATTCTTGCTTAGCAGATATCTACACATTCTAGAGCTTCCATTATTCAGAGCTTGGCTATGATGATTGTATATTTTGAGATCACTCATGATCAGAGCAGTGTATTATCCAGACTTATGTTAGACCTTGTGTCAAGGCTAAGCCTTGAGAGTTCAGATTTGATGACCGATGTGACCTTTTATCCCATACAGTTTCAGTTCAGTGCCTAGAGATGTATTGCAACAGTGTTTCAGATAATATATGATGATTATTCTTGTGATGATGTTGTATGACCTATGGATGTTTTATCATTGACTGTGGATTATTATCTTGTTGCTTTAGTCTTGTTCATAGCATTGGCTTGGTATATAATTCATGATGTGGCAAACTGTGTAAAACTTAAAATGAACTATAAAATTGACATTTACTTGCACATTTAGGTTGTTTGACAAAACTCACTGGTTTACCACCTTACATAGATATGGTCTTTCTTGACACCAGTTGTCTGCTAGCTTAGGCTCCACCTTCATTTGACTCCATCCATACATGACTTTCCTTATTTGATTTTAAACCTTGACCTGTCTTACTTCATTTTATGGTACTGAGAACTTCCCCTTTTTCTACCTCTGTGTTTGGACCGCATCCCTGTATGTTTAGTGTCTTGGCTCTGAGTTGGTGACAAAACTTGCCTTTGGTGAGTTGGATTGTAGGCCTAAATCATTCTGGTCGGTTGTCCCGATGTTTGGCACTAGCTCGAACTCTCCCTAGTCACTTGAGATGTTGTTGGCTAAAACTGAAAGCTCATGTACTACTTATGGAAACTTATATAAATTCGCCCATGGAAACTAAAACAGGCAAGAGCGATGAACTGCTAAAAATACTCCTCAAAGAGTATAAGAAAGGTCCAAAAAGCAATGGTTCTTAAAAGCTATATCTAAACAATTGTTGACCTTATATGTATATGTAAACATGCCCTAGATGCAAGCTGCAATTAGTTGTGCTTATCAACACACCTGAAATTCGAAGGGTTATGTAGGCCAAAAAGGCCATGAAATGAAATTGAATGATCCTAATGAACCTGGATCAACTTGATGTAGACATGATGCCTAACTTGAATAAGCACTCTCTAAACAACTTACCCATTTGTGAGGCACAGCCATCCCCCGTGTTATTTTGTCCAGCACAGAGTTTGTAGTTTGCCCTCTCTCCCAGTCCAAAGTATCTTTTAGTTGAGTTTAGACAAGTCACCCCCTTTGCCCAACCTTGTCCCTAGCCTTCATACTTCGCTAGCAGTTTGACCATGTCCAATGGGTGAGTTTGACATTTAAACTATTGTGCAGGTAATTACAAATAACAAAGGAATATACTAACATGATTAATGCCACTGAATGGATGTTATACTTTAAGTTAAACTGTGAGTATGATTAGAGGAACATGTCTTAGTCTATTGAGATGATTTATCCTTGGTTGTATATGGACCTAGTCAAACCTAGTTTGACTATGGTCACTTCTTGGGATCCGTGATGATGTGGGCCATGAAGGCTTATTGATGATGATGTATGGGCCCACATACTCTTGATGATGATGCTATATGATGGACATATGATTCATATGATGATTGATGCAGTTCAACAGGTTTTATTATTACTTCAAATCATCAGATTCTACACTGTCCATATATGGTGGACCCTACAGCTGGCCCATTAGGGCAACCCATGGTGCATGAGTACAATTCTTAGTAGATTTGGGTCTTCTGGATCCAATGAGACACTTATCTTTCAATTCCGGGCACTTTTGATAGTGATAGACACAGTTTTACAGTTGTTGACCAGATTTGGGGCTGATTTCCCAGCCTGAGTAGCGGGGGCCATGAGAGGCCAGTTCACCTAGGGCGCTGTATGAGAAGGGGGTGGTCCAGCCACTTGTTATTACCATTTATCCCCCCTTCTAGAGAGCCTGGTGGGCTCAGTTTGACAGCACAAGTGCCCTAGGAGGCAGTTTCAGCACTTTCACAGTTACCAAGGCAGTCCAGAAATGGGATAAAAGGGTCACTGAGGAATTCGAGTTGGGCAATTGAGGCAAGGTTTTGGCACTTGGTTTTCACAAAGGTCTTCTAGGGTGAACCCCCTATCCTCCAGCTAGTTTTCATCATTTGGGTGGGTCCACAAAGGCCACAGGAGGCCTTTTACTGCTTGTCTGTCACAGATTTTGAGGACAGATTTGATCATTTATATTTATTTTGGACATATTATATTATTTTATTGTGCCATGGGGATGAGCTAGTAAGGATTGATGCCTCCTAGCCCCACCATGAGCTCCATGTGTCATGTCCTAGTCATTTGAGGTGGGCTTTTGTACTTTTACCCCCTCTAGTGGATGACGTCACCCTCCTTGAGTATCTTTAGCTATGACGTCATCACCTTTTTGAGTGATCCATGTGTTATGTTATTATGGTTCATCTTAGCCATTGATTATGTATTGAGATCTTTTAATCTCAACCACTCATTTTCATGTTGTATTGTAAAGTGGTATAGGGTTTTGGTCTTTATTATCCTATATAAGGAGGAGACCCCCTATTGTATAGCTGACCTTTGGAGCTCTAGAATATTGGAATAGAACACTTCTTTGTGGAGCATATTTCTCTTGTCTTGTGGATTCTCTTGCATCTTGAGTATACAGTATCTCTTCTATGTATCATTGTGGATTTTGGAGCTACATCTTGTTTCCTTGCAGGGAGACCGAATTGGTGGAGAGGAGGACGATTTGAAGAGGATTATTGTTGGAGGGATCCACATATTTTCTCTTGGGTTGATCTTGGTGACAGGGAGTATCAGTATTGTATCTTTGTGACATAGTTGATGCTTTCTATTAAATCTTTCCATCATTTTCATAATCATCTTACTTGGCTTGTTTCACTTGATCTTGTCTTGTAGGAGGAGGACGATTTGGCATCTTGGAGGAGTACGTTTTTGCTTGGAGCTCTTGGATCTCACTCTTGAATATACACATAGGAGAATGCTATCAATTTACAAGGTGGCCATAAGCAATTGAGGTAAGTTCTACAAGGTATGTGCCTAGATCCATCCATTCTTCTTCATTGGTCACAAACCCTTAAAAGTCAAAACCCTCATTTTTGTTTTTCTTAGATCTACTTGGATCTAACATAGCTTTTGGAAATATATTGAAAACCCACCTCTATAGTATCCACGGCAATTCGGATCTATAGTTTGGTGGTGACTGGGTTCCATTTGACACACTTTCCAAGGCAAAATAGCCCTCTTGAGGCAAATTGCACCCCTTGGGAGGAGCGAATTGAGTTAGATCCAACACATGGGTAGGTGAGATCCCACTTGATTTATGATCCTCATACTTGATAACCTACCCCTAGTGCTTCACCCCATTGATTTTTGCCTTGTGGGCCCCATTCCTCATTTTGAGGGTTGTGCCCCACTTGGGTCAATTTGGTGATGCACTTTCAATCTTAGATCTATGGAGATCTAGCCATTGGATCCCCTTGATTTTCAAGATCCACATTGATACTTGCCTAAACTACTTGGATCTAAACTTTGGTGGCCTTTGGACTTGATTTGACACACTTTTCTTTGCTTTTAGCCCTCCTTGGGCAAAGTCGCACTTCTTGGGGGTTTGAGTTTGCCCACTTGTAGGACGTGGGTGGTTGAAATCCCATTGGATTTGGAAATTGCATATTTTAAACCTACATCTAGTGTCTCACTTTGTGGAGGTCTTCCTTGGGGGTATCATTCCTCATTTTGGGGATTGTTGTCCACTTGGGTCACATAGTGAAACATTAGATCTAGTAAGATCCAACCATCATATCTTAAGTAGCCCACTTGATTTGCATCCTAGGTGTCCCGATCTACAATTTGATATACTTTTGACTCCATTTGCCCATCCATTTCAAGGCACTAGTCCACCTTGGGCAATTCACACTCCTTGGGATTTGTGTCAAGTGCTAGATCCCATATGTGGGTATCTCTAATTTCACTTTAGATCCCTAGATCTACTCCTTGCATACCCCTTAGTACCAATTGCACCCCTAACTTCACCTTATGGGTCCCATTTGAACCATTTCCATATCCCAAGGAAGTGGATCCCACATGTGTCTTTTATGGTACTAAATCTTGTTATCTAATCTCATCATGTGGCCTAAATCATTCATTGGTTGAAACACTAGTCACTCCTTAAGCCTCTTTCAACCATACTTCAACTTCTAGGTCCACCTAACCTTGCATTGGTTTCCGTAACTCACCTTTCACATATCCCTAGGAACCTTTGTTTGGGTCCAATCATCTTTGATTGGTTATAGGGTCTCCCCCTTGGTCTTGATTCATCTTGATCTAAAGTGAAGAGTGCCTCGGTTGACGTGACTCCCAGCTTGCATTGGGAACCGTGGCATCTCTTGGGTCACCTCTTTAGTTGTCCATCTCCTCCACCATCCCAGAGGGGATACCACTAGGGACAACTACAAGTTGTGTGATAATAGGAGGTATACAAAAAATCTCATAAGGAAATCAAGTTAGAAGGTCATGGTTAGATAGATATGATCCCATCGTCTTTATTTAATTAGATTCGACTAATCCTCACCCTTTTAGATAGCTAGAATGGAATTACATGTACAATTAGAGTCATAGGTTCAATAAGAAACTCCACAAGAAGATACAAAAGTTATATGTAAGCATGTTGTTTAAAATTTATAATTCTTTCTCTCCTAACTGTTCATTCTCTACAGCCGGATCCCACTATGGTGCCTCAAGACTCTGACAACGAGCTAATGCCCCAGTCACCCCCCTCACCCTTTGTCATCAAGACCAGGAGACCTTGACATCACTGTTTTAATCTTCAGATCTCTCTGGCTCTCTCTTTCCTAGCACCGAGATGGCTACTTCCAGTCTCGAAATTCTCACTCTTTACACCTCACCTATGACACTGTTATATGTTGAGATTTTACTTAAGCAGTTATGTTATTCAGAATTCTTTACACTTTAATTAAATTTATATCATATCATAATAACTGCATGCATAAGGATCACTAAAAGAAATACATTCACAGGATACACAAAGATTTATCCTAGGAAACCCTCTTGGAGAAGAAAACCCAGCAGAACTTCTTCAGTATAGATCCATCAACAAAGTACAATCTCAATACAATGAAGAGCTAAAGCTCTCTCATAGAAACCCAGAAACAAAGATAAGATAAAACCCGAGATATTAGTCTTCCTCCAGTTGTTGCTTCTCTCTCTTGCGTACTTGTCTCACTGACTTGATGCGAACTTGCTTGATGTACAAATGAGGAGGGCGTCACCCTCTATTTATACTTGTTTCTGGCTGTCTTTTTCACTGTAGGGCCGACTTCACTTGGGTGACTGGACCAACTTTCCTAGGGCAGTTTTACCCAGTGTTTCCTGTGGGGCCGACTTGTCTATTTTCACTATAATATTCTTTTATTTATTATTCTTCTGGATCCTTCTTGGGCCGACATAAGAATATATTCCGAAGCTACATAAAATATCAACATTATATACATATTTTAATGTTGGCTAGACCTAGTTATCAGCTTAGTCAGACATTTATCTAGGCTATGTTTTTTTTCCTATAATTTCTTTAAAGTTTACTTTGTATTCAGCATTATCTAGGGGCTGCTTTTGCATTCCCACATTGTATTCACATTGCATGTATCTTTTAGTCCCATTGACCTACTTTTGTAGTCATACATTGGACACTAATAAAATTATCTTATTTTATCTTATTATCTATCAACTCTTTAGAACCCCCATTACAATAAATCAGCCAAGGGAAAGTAAATGGATACCTATCTTAAATAAAATCAAGTGAAAAATTGCTGCCTGGAGGATAAGATGGTTAAACTTCGAGGAAGAATCACCCTAAGTAAAGTAGTTTTTTGCTCCCTCCCAATTTTCAAGTGCTCCATGTTGGCAGACCCAACAAGGGTCCTCAAGGAAATCATAAAATGTAGAGGTACTTCTTGTCACGAGGAAAAGGACAGAAAGAAAAGTTTTTGGTCAAATGGGAACTCGCCTTCCTTCCTAAGTAAAAGGGAGATCTGGGCATTAGAGATCTTATCTTGGTGAATTTCCACTTCAGGGCAAAAATTATCTAGAATCTAAGGAAATCCTTCACAGAAAAAAATACTTACATGCAAAAGATAGAAGAAGATGCCTTGATTTTCTATCCCTTATCAAACAGACTCAGCCATCTGGAAGAAAGTTAAGCAAGCACTCCCTTTTCTTCGAAGAAAATTGCATGGCTTAACACATGGAAGACAGTGAGCTAATCCAATCTCTAGATCCCATAGCTTACTTTGATTTTATCTCAATTTTAGTAGTATTATGGAAAAGGTTTTGATGTCCATTGTATATACCCTTCCACTTTTTACTTAATGATAGGAATCAAGCACCTCCAAAGTTTCGAGTGGGCAACCATATTTGGTTTCACTTATATAAATAAAGATTTAGGAGCCAGTAGCATCATAAGCTCAAACCAATCCAATATGGGCATATACCATCACTCATCAAGTAAATCCCAATGCCTTTTGGTTGGATGTCCCACCAAAACCCAGTATTCATGATGTTGTCAATGTCAGAAAAGTCAAGCTCTATCAGCTCTTACACTTGAAACAAATTCCAACTATGCATCCAGAGCTAACTGGTATAAATGAAAAATGAACTTCTCAAAGTTCATCTTGTTTGATTCAGCATCGATGGTTAGTGGATGTGCATTACCAGTGGATTGGAAATCAAAAATCATAGATAAATCTTGAATGATTTGGCATTGATGGTTTGTGATACATTAGCTAGACTTCGCAAATGGTTGCAGATCCTCATTATCAATATTAAAGATTGAACATGTTGCTTGCAAGAGATCTTCAAAGCAGTTTTCTTCAAGCACCAGTTCACACTCGAACAAATACAGTATTTGACATTTTTCTTGAGTTCTGCAGGTTTCTCATGCTTGCATATGACATGCAATACTTGGTAGAAGCATTGGAAGGAAAGTGCTTCCAAAGGATAATTTCAGATTTTCGAGACTTGTTATTTTGGAAATTTTTATAATTTTGGAATCCGATCATATTCTTATATACCTGCTGTCACATCCATAGTAGCAGGGCTACCATGATGCAGATCAGCCTGTCAGAGGCATGAGCCAGTCCTTTTGACATGACTTGAGTCAATGATGATATATGGTAGAGATATTTTTCTGAGCTATTCAGAGGATTCAGAGCACCTTTTCCAGTTCCCCTTGTCATAACTGAGCCCTTCATGACCCTTTTGAGATGTATAGGATGGGTTATGGTTCACTTGGCTGAGCAGCAGAGCAACAGTCGGTATACTTTCCTTTGTGCCCATGCAGTCAGACCAGTTCTTCATGGCTATATCAGAGACAGGTATATGGTTGAGCAGGTTATAAATTTCCTTAACACCCACTCTTGAGTTACAGTATGCAAGTTTTTTTAATTTAACCCCAAATAATTACTGATAACCACAAATGGATTTCTTCACATATGCAGCGGAAAATAAATACTGAGAAATATAACAGCAATCACATCAATAGACACACCAATATTTTTGGGTTTGAAAACCCCCGGAAAAATCCAAAATGGGAAAACCGGTGCAGCAGTCTGAGAAGATATTTTATTAGCAAGGTATAGAACAGCACAATCCAGAAATCGATTTTACCCAACCTGGCAAAATCGTACAATGGAAACTCACAGAGAAAACCCCAGCTAGATAGTGTGGAACCCTGTGTCAGCGTGTACGGCCTCTGCATCAGCGTACGGCCCTCTTCGTCAGCGTACAGCCTCTCTGCGTCACCCGTACGGCCTCTGCATTAATCGTACGAACGCCTGCGTCACTTGTACGGCCGGCCCTACGTCAGCCTGTACAGCCTCCCTGCTAAACTTGTACAGCCTCTGCGATTTGCCTCTGTCTCTCTGTCAATCTTTGGATAGAGGTTCTTCAATCTCACCCTCTACAAAACTCTCCTGCAAACTGTCTTTCTCACTCTCCGGTTGAATGCTATGAGCAAGAAAACTTCCTGTGTGTATGTGTGTCCTCTCCACCAAATCAATCCTCCTTTTAACTCAATGGCTAAGCGAAAACCCTAACTTCTCACTATGGATCAATGGATGAGATCCTCCAGTGAGATCAATGGCCAAGATTAGATTAGCCATCACTTAAATTATTTTCACTTGAACTTTATAAAAAGTAACCCCATTAAGTCAATTAATAATTAGATCACATAATTCACTTTTTCTAAGTCTAAACTTTGGATAAAGGCATTAATCCATTTGGCTTCTTGTTTTATGTCTTCCATCATGCAAGGACACATGCAAATGATAGAAGACCTTCCTTGTTGCCACTTTCTAACACAAGTATATATCTTGTATTTGGGTGTTATTATTTGTCTCTTTTGTCTATCAGTAGCTCTGACTAGGCATTTAGTGGCTGACAATGCTGATGTTTTTCTATTGGTTTTCATCGGTGGACTTATTGTCATGACTAGTAGATTAGATTTGATTCTTGAATGTTAAGGCCTTTGTATATGCTCACTAGTGTTTGCCCAATTTGTACAAACTTGACTATGACCCCTGCTATATGTAGCAACATTTTTCACTATCTCCATCCATCCAATATCTTCCATCCTCATGACTTTGTTCCCGACTTATGACTTAGACGATTGAGATTTAGGAGCCTTCCCCCCAATTTTACCTATGTCCATGATGGACTCCATGTTTTGCTTGTATCTTGGCTCTGGAGTGTGGGGCTTGGTTATTGATCCCATTCATCCCCTTCTGCTTGTATGATGCCTTGTGGATTGGGTGCCTTGTTGAAGTATATTTGTCACCGAGTTGTCTTCTTTAGTCCTCGAACCAAGTACTCCCCAAATGTAGATGTGGAACAAATGCTAAATATAAATGACAACAAAAAGACCAACTGTGATTAGTTTTGTTTTTAAACATTAGGCCTAAATGAAGTTAATTTAAACCTTTCTGTAGCTAGTCAGTGGCCAAAGGATGAGCACTCATCATTTATATGAAGTAAGGCCATTTGCCCCCACGCGACAATAGGGTGCTCACTGCATCGCACTTATGGACAGTGGCTAGCAATGCAGGTCAGATCAAGTCATTATCTGGGGCCCGCAAGGCTATCCAAGGCACCTTCCCTTGAAGGTTAGCTGGTGAAAGAAAGGTTATCTTATGTGATAAATTTGAAATGCAATGAAAGTTAAATCAATTGAATGAAAAGGATGCTTGTCTAGAGTCTACTGGAGGCATCCCAAACACTCTACACATTTGTGAAACACCTCCTTCCCCTAGTGTTCTCCATCATGCGTATGTCATTGTGGTGTCCATTTGTCCCTTATTATCCACTGAGGGATCACTTTGTCGAATCCAAACAAGTCAATCCCATTAACCATTAGCCTTGTTGCATCCACCTCACCCAACTTAGCAATATGGTCAGTTTTGTAAGTGATCTCGAGCCTTCCAATTATGATGAGGCAGCAAGCCAGCAGGATGCCATGAGGGAAGAGTATCAGTGCATCATGAAGAATGATGTGTGGGAGATAGTGTCGATACCTGAGAGGAAGTCAATGGTGACTTCCAAGTAGATCTATAAGATCTAACATGCAATCCAGATTAGCATCTGAGATGACGCTTTATATAGAATATGGAGTGAGCCAGGATGCTGACTCTGAGAAAGTCTTGGATGTTATCCAGTGTCTCTTAATAGACCCACTTGACGGGAGGTGACACAAATGGATACACAAGGGTAGACAATCTTCCATGATCCTGAGTCATATGGTGAGGAAATTGGCCCAGGTAGGAGTTGAGTTTCTAGATGCAAAGGGAGCAAATACTCATATAAAGAGACTGTAGGATACTCAGGTGCAAAGGTAACAGTATGCTCCCGCACAGAGGGAGTAGCTGCAACACAGCTTGTTGATGATAAAGAAAATTTTGTACGGACTCAAGCAAGCACCCAGGACGTGGTACAACAGGATAGACATGTACTTGATGAGCTTGGACTTCACCAAGAATAATGTGGATTCCAACTTTTACTACAAGGTTGTTGATGATGACCATTTGAACTTGGTGTTGTATGATTGATGATTTGTTCCTTTAAAGCTCAGTGTCGAGTACAAGAAGGAGTTGGCCTGTGAGTCCGATATTATTGGGATTGGAGTTGTGATGAGATCTTCCTCAGGAAGAGGGAGTGCAGAGTCGAGACCTTGCAGAGATTCACCATGGTCGACTGTAAGTCCATGATCACACCTATGAGACAGATCTAGAGAAGTTGAGTAATTCTGCTTCAGATTCAAATCCAGTGGATCCCTTGATCTGTAAATCTGGAGAAGCTGAGTGATTCTACTTCAGATTCAGATTTGGTGCATACTTGACTAGATCCTTGGTGTACCTGGTTGACACCAAGCATTATATTTACTTTGCAGTGAACACCCTGAGCTAGTTTATGGTTGAGTTGAGGCATGTATATTGGGTTGCAGCAAAGCATGTGTTGAAGTACAATTGGATATGATCTAAGAAATGTCTCAGGTGATGAAGTGAAGCTGCAAAAGATATATAGATTCTGACTAAGAGGAGTGCAGTGGACAAAAAAAGCATCTTGAGGTGTTGCTTCAGCTTAGATCAGTTATGATATCCTAGATCAGAGGGAAGCAGTCTTCTGTGGCACTCAATACAACAAAAGTAGAGCAAATTACAACCAGTTTCACAACACTATTTGATCTGGAGATCAAATAACACTTCATCCAAGACATGATGCAGAAGGGAGCAGTAAAGCTCTAGTACATATCCACGGATGAGCAGATAGCCAACATCCTCACCAAGCCTCTGTCCAAGGCAAAGTTTGTATACTTCGAGGACAAGCATTCTAAGGAGGGAATGAAAAGTTTTGCATGCTCAGATGCATACAAAAGTGAGTTTTGCATGCACACACTTTAGGTTTTTGGTAAACCTAATTTACCAGTGAGTTGATATAAGGAGACAGAAGGTGTATGTCAGATTAACCGAGCCAACTGATATGAGATAGATCCAGTTGAGAGGTGGGTGACTTTCCTAAGGAAGGAGGGCGCATTGTTTGAGGAGAGAGAAGCTCGTACAGCTTCCAATTGATCGATTGAGCGTCTGAGAATTTCAGAGTACCCTTGTCTCAGCGATTGAGAAAGGACTGTGATGATCAGAGCTCAGATCTGTTGAGATCTGATTCCATATGAGCATTTGTTATCTTGAGGGAGGGCGCACTTATCCATGCAGAGGAGGACGCATTCAGCTATTGGGATTCTTCCGTAGCTGAGCAGATTAGAGAAAAGCAGTGGGAGAGGCAGTACAGTCAGAGCTACGTGCAGACAAACTCAGATCCAGATTAACAGTTAGGGCACATTTCCTTTGTGCATGCATCAGCTGATGCATGCAGATCTAGGGTTTTGACCTGGTCAGGATTGAGTGTTACATCTGAGATAACATTGTTGTATTTGTTCATTTCATATATTGCTCTGGGCTCGAGATAGAAGAAAGCCCCACAGGATTGTTGGTTTTCCCCGTTTGGGGTTTCCAGAGTATATGCAGTGTCATATGTGTGATTGATTGTGTTTATGTTGTAAAGAGATCTATAGATGTTGAGTCTTATTGCTTTAGAGCATTATTGATTTACAGAGACTCAAACCGCTTGAGATCTCAAGGCTATCTAGAGGGAGTAGTGATCTCTGGATTAAAATTTACACTGTGAGAGTTCGACAAATGAGCGGCAGACATTCATATGAGATGAATGGCCTAGACACCATGATGGATTGATAGATGAGCAACAGACATTCATATGAGATAAATGGCCCAAACATCATGATGGTTTGATAGATGAGTGGCAGACATTCACAAGAGGTGAATGGCCTAAATACATAAATGGTAGTATAGATGCAATTACAATACAGATATAGTACAGATGCAGTTGCAGTACAAATGCAGTACTGATGATGGACATTCTTACTAAGTATGTGGCTTAGCGTGATGTAGAATGTCTCCCTCGCTGAGAGGGAATGTTGATGTTTCTCCATGGTTACAACATTGGGCAAACATCCTGCAGATCATTCTCCCAGAGTGGTTATGTGTATTGACCATGTTGAAGAATGTAACTTCAGAAGATATTCTTAATGTATTGTTGTTGTACTTCCTTCGGAAAATATTCATATTGTATTTGATCAGGTAAAAACCCTAAAAGAAAAAATGTAAACCCTACTAGTTGAGTCGACCTAGAAGAATCCAGAAAAAGCATGAAAATAATATTATATTGTAACCTAGTCAAGTCGTCCCAGTTAGGAAAGTCAAGTCGGCCCAGTTAGGCAAAAAGGTCATCTTGTGATCAGTATAAATAGAGGCAACGCACCTCTTATTTGGATACACACTCACTCAAGCTCATTCGCTAGAGAGAGAAGGAGAACAAGTTCGTTGGGGAAGGAAGAGTAGCTGCATTGTGAAGGTATCTTATTCTTGGGGTTTCTATCTTATCTTATTCTCAGGATCTTAGTGTGAAAGAGCCTTTGCTCTTAATTGACATTGTACTTGGTGACGGAATCTATATTGAAGAAGTTCTATTGGGTTTTCTACCCCAAGAGGGTTTCCCAGGATAAATCGTTGTGTACTCTTGTTTATGTTGTGCTTGTCTATCTTTCAATGATCCTATTGCATATGGTTATTGTGATATAATGCAAATTGTTTGAAGATCTAACATAACCATCTTTGAAGTATTACAATTCTAAGAGACCAATGGTTGTTAGAGAATGGCCCCATTGTAGCCCTAATTAGTCATGTGTATTGACTATGTGTATTGAGGCTTGGATGCTTAGCCTTTGATTAGTCATGTGGATTGACTAATGTATAAGGCTAGTGGTCAAATTGCATACTCTATGTGGGAGTGCTTCGTAATGGGGTTGATCTATTCTAATTAGAGTGAGTCGACTTCTCCATGTTATAGGGGATCTTATCCTCTTGAGTAATAAACAAAGTCTAAACTAATGTTAAATTTGACATTGACTCTAAGAAATGTCCGAGACTTCGTAGAGTATGGTCAAATAAACATTAGAGCTCTATATGTGAATTTGATCTACATGTGAGGAGATAAACATCAACGAGGATAACTTTTCTATGATGAAGAAATATCCAAGAAGTCAAGACAAACCATTGAAGAAGTTCCAGACGAAAATGAAGACAAGAAGACAAGTCGAGTTGAAGATAAATAAAAGATGAAGACCAAAAGTACAAGTCGGCCCCATTGAGAAATCTTCTAGTGAAAATAAGAATATAAATAAAGTGCTTCCACACTTCATTTTCACATTCACTTATCATATCTTCTCTCTCCGCTTGTCTGCACCTCCTACAAAGGACTACCTAAGGCAAGAAGTAAATTTTGGGTTCTTTTATTCTCTTGGAAGATTCGCTACGCTTGCTAGGGTTTCTTGTGAAGGGGGGCAAACCTCTCTTGTGCTAAAGTTCATCTTCATGATTGGTATTGTACTTGTATCGGATTGATTTCTTCTGAGAAAAGTTGTGCTAAAACCTTTGTGTCTCTTGTGCATGGTTTTCTTTCAGTGATCCTTGTTTTATTTCTGCTGCAAATGAATGGTGATATTTCTTTCAAGCATAATTGTGGGATGAAATGAACAATGAAATAAGTTTGAAAGAGATGAAAATTATACTACAATGTTAAAAATTCAACAGCAGGATCATTCTTTTAACCATAATATCATTCTCAGTAAAGCCTGCTTGTAAGACAATTTGCACATCAAATTAATGCTGGAACCTAGAATGTAAATCAAATTCATTTCCTCCTAGGAAAGAAGAGTGCAAATTGAACAATCTAAATGTAGTATTTGAACCTGAACCACTGTTTCATAATTTAGCAGAGCATCAATCGCCTTGCCTGACACACGCTCCTCAAATTTGTTTGCCTGAAATGCATATTTGACATACAAGTCATGCAAAAGAAAGTTGAAAACAAATAAATTCATTCTCATAGGTTGCATTGCACCAGAAAAAAATGTCAATCCATTCATATTAAATAACATAACAAACTTTCCAATGCAGACAAAGAAAATCCTGAGTGCAAAGAAACATTAGGCTTCTATGATCTCCTCTGAGTCAAATGAGCTTCATTGAAAAATGTTCACTTCATTTGGCAATAAAAATTTTATATTGCAGTTTAAAGTTCTCTCTCCATAAATCCTATGACGAAGAGTTTAAAACATATCAAGTGTAAACTTAAGCTATTCTACTTCCCCAGAATAATTCTACACATTCATGAACAGGTTGGATAGGTCACTGTGTTCTTCACGGGTTCAAAATCAATCTCAGCACACTAGAAGGCATCATCCTAACATACCTTTTCAATTGCAAATTCTCTGGCCCCAAGGAGGTCTTATCCATTTATATAAATAAATCACTGGGGAGAGTAATTTGTTCTGGTAAAATACAGCACATTGACAGGTAGGAAACTTACATATCATAGTTTCTACAAATGGAATTTTATCCATTCTAGTTACAGAAATCTTTATCCAAAGTAGAGCTGATCCACTTGAAACACAAATCAACTGTCCTGGTGTTAAAAATAACTGGAATGATCTCAGATAATAATTCGTCTTTACAGTATGACGGACATTTCGTTGAACAGATAGTCGGATGATTTCAGCAAATAGTCGTTAATATGTGTATAACATTTTTCTTAGATCACATTATGCATGGCTCATCCAAGAACATTCTAAACATGGAAGTTTAATTCCAAGAAACTTCTAGAGTATCCATAGACCCTTTCTAAGCTATAGTCATCTGTAGCTTATAACAATATGTCATCTAAGAGTTTAAAAACATCTGCTGGACACCCCCACACCTTTTCAAAATGGAGTATCATCATAAGTCTTGAGCAATATACCTTTCATTCCACTGATTAGTTTGGACTCTCATGCAGCTGTCATGCTACCCTAATAAGCATACAACACCAAGCTTGAGGATGGAATTTGAAAGTAGCAGATGGAAAAGAAGATGTCCCTGAGAAAGGATGCATGGCACTACCAGACCTGAATCCACATGAACCTGGAGTGTATGTCAGAATGCATGGAGTGGAATCAGGAGACCAGCCAAGAATATTTTTTCTAAAGACTGATTTCCTAAAGCGCATGACAAGCTGGATTCGAGGTTTATATTGAAAATGTTGTAGTGACTTCTAGTTGGGTCCTGTTATAACTCAGATTGTCTGAAACGTGCCCTTCAAGATGTATTGAAGTGAAGGGGTCTTTCACCATTGTAAAAGGCCAAATATGGGCTTTCTTCCGTAAAAGTGTTGGTTTAGTGGGGCTCGAGACCCTTGATCTGGTCATGGCAGGTCCTCTTGGTTTTCATTTCAAGCAGTGTTGGCCTAGTGGCTCTGTTGAGCACCCCTTGATGGGCGGAATTGCCTTGTCATGTTGGGCATTTATGCCCTAGGTGGATGTCTAGTGCACCTTGAGATAAATCCATTAGGACACATGGCTCAGGGGCTTCTAGCCACACTTGTGTTTATGCTATGTAGAGGTGATTGCGATTGTAAGGGTTGTCATACCTGCTTTAGCACACCTCATCTATGCCCACTTGGACCTCTCTTTTGATGTATTACCTCTCCTCTTGGTCTCCATGTGCAAAAATGAAGATGATGTCATCCTTTAAAGAAGACCTTCCCTTGCTAAAAAGGAGGGTGTTGAGGGACAAGCACATCATTGGGATTAGTTGGGACATGACATCCTCCTTTAGGCTCATCATCTCGCTTGACTGAAGACATTTGCATCATTTTATTGTTATTTTATGTCATTTTGTGGTTCAGTCCCCGACTTGTGGGTGACAAACCCTAATTTTGAAATATTTTATCTTTTAGTAAGGTAGACTCTGTTACCACCCAAGTTGCACTTAGTTAGATTTTCAGTGAGCCGCCAAAGTGTGAACAAGTCACTTGTTCATCATCAATGTTCAGAAGTCCAGTAGGCCATTTTTTGCCCCTTTTTCTATTTTACACGTGTACACACCCCCTTCGGGGAATTGTAATGAGTGTCATAGCATGATGAACTTATCTAAAATACTTGTTTTTCCTAGGACTTAGTCATCAATCCGATTATTCTAGAGTGTTTTTTCCTTGTTAATTATATATTGCCTTTCAACGACTTATAATTTTCGATTTTTTCACTCAATCCTCCAAAGCGGGAGTGGTCGTCTTGGTGGCTAGGCCTTAGAGGGTTATTAAAGTCAAGTGTCAATGTATATTACCATGCTAGGCACTATTTTTGAGTCATATGAACATGTGCTAAGTCCCCCTAGGTGTTTTGTAATTTTCCGTAAAAAAATAAAATTTCCAGTTAAAAAATGGGGTATTTTAATTGTAAAAATTAAAAATGGCACAAAAGTGCTAGTAGGGTGTCAAATTTGCCATGGGGGTGCTCGTTTTCTAACTCAAAGCACCCACTTTACCCATGTACCCACTTTGAGAGTAAAATTAGTGATTATTAATCACTTAATTTCATTTTCTCTAGAAAAGTCATTAAAAATGTATAATAAATGACAAAATAATGGGAAAATCAAAATCCCATTAATCAAGGAAGTTTGTCCGATACTTGTTTCAATCAATCGGAGTGTTGGCAAGGCGATTAGCAATCAAATAGGAGTGATCTAAGAGATTCATGTTAAGAGCTTCGAGAGCCATTTAGTGTTTAGGGCACACTGCCCTAGACAACAAGTGTATTTCAGCAACGGAATCTATCTGCCCTAGTCACTTTCAGAGTTGGATCATACAGGTTCAACATTATTGTTCATCCGTACATTTTCATCCATCATTCGGCAGCAGGATTCGAACCTATCATCAGATAATTACAAAGAAGAGAGGCCAAACCAAGAACTAACCCACTCCTTAATCCACACATCATAATAAAACATTTAAAACTGACCAACAAGACTTGCAACACTTTCACGACACAGCAGCACTTCAATAATTTCATGTGACTCCATTCGGCACTAGTCTAATTTGCAACAATCAAACTTTTTAAGTGAATCAATGTGTTAGATGGATTTAACGTTATTCCTAAGTTACCGGAAACGGCCCTCCCATCTCCCTGAAACGTCGTTCGCCACTTCAGAAACGGATACGGATTCGATTCGTGTTCGATTCGGCTTGAAAACAGATCTAGAACCTTTGATACGGATCCGATGGAAATGGATACGGATCGGTTTGAGGGATCCGAGTTCGGGTTGAAGTTTGGCCGATTTTCCTGCGTGTAAACCCTACCCCGCCGCCCATGAATTCGACGATTAGTTACTCATGATTTTTGGACTTCTTTTCTGTAGTGAGAGCCCGTGGCCTCGCCGATTTTCCTGCGTGTAAACCCTACCCGTGTACTCAATGTGTATCTGTGGTAACGCCTGTACGTCCTCTTCTACGTGTATGGGCCTCATGCTATGGGAATGGTGGTATGTGAAATCGTGCTCTACTAAGGAAATGGTACCCCGCCACCCATGAATTCGACAATTCCTGCCTCTAACTTCTAAGTTGTAGTCTTGCAGAGTTGCAAAGTCGCTGGGGCATTGTTTCGACTCCCGAGCTACTGCGCAATCCGCGTCGGCGTCCGAGGTAAGCATGCAGTTTTAAATTTTTATTGCATTGTTTCATTATTAAATTTTAATTATAATAATAATAGTTATAACTTATAGTTATATTATAGTGTATGCACTATGCTACTATGCTGTATATTATTATATATATATATATATAATATATATATTATAAATTTTTAATATTAAAATTAAAAAGCTTTAAATTTGAAAGTTTGAAACTATGTATATTAATTATTATATATACATGAAATTATCTATATTTGAAACTATGTAATGTTTGAAACTATGTATGTATATTAAGCTATGTATGTATATAAACTATGTACATTATATGTTTGAAATTATATATTAACATTACATGACATTATAATAACATTACAAAATGTCAAAAAGAAAAAACAATAATTATTAAATTATATATATATTATATACACACGCCGTTTCCCTGCTATATCGTATCCATATTTTTTGAAAATTTGTCGTAATTGTGTCCCCCCCGTTTCCGTATCCGTTTCAGTGCAACTTAGCGTTATTCATGTTGTTGTTTTATTTCATAGTTGCTTTCTCTGGTTCAGTATTTACTTGTATTTCAAACTCCTAGATTAATTTCCTTCTCTAACTTAGCTTAAAGGCTCTAGTTTTTTTTTTCATAGGGACCACACCCCTTGGCTTCGTTAGAAGTTGGCCTAGACGGAGTAGTTGAGTGTTGAGTGACAGTATCTCGACTCTTTGCTTCCCTCAAGGACGCACCCCAGTGGCTTGAACATTTCTGCCACGCTAACCCTCTTTTCCCCGAGGTGCGTATCCAGTGGCAACAAGTCCAATCCTTGGCTTTTGGTGCTCTGTTGTCTCCGAATACCAAGTCTGCAAAGGTTAGAGCATCATATCCATATAGAGCTCTGAAAGGAGTCATACCGATGGACATGTGGTAGGTAGTGTTACCAACTGAGTTGCACATCAGTTGGAGTTCCAGAGAATCTCCAAAGTGTGCACAAATACTTGTGCATTTCAGTGTTCAGAAGTTCAAATCGGGCCTTTTCAGGGCCTCGTTTTTAATTTTTTTAAAGAATGTCAATGCCCCACGGGGTTTGTAATAAAGTGTGCTAGCATGGTGGTCTTTTGAGTAAATTGGCTCCCTAGAACTTGGCAACTAATGAGGGTATTCCAATGAGTGTTTTCCCTTGTCAATCTTTACCTTTAGCCGAGTATAATTGACGAGTTTTTCTCCTACACCTCCAAAGCTGGAATGCTCAAGTTGGTGGTTAGGCCTTGGGGGGTTATTAAAGTTCATGTGTCAACATATATAAACATGCTAGACACTTAAATAATGTCATATGGTCATGTACTAGGTCCCTAGGTGTTTCTTTTTAAGTTTTGAAAAAAAAAAATTCATAAATTATACCATTTTTTAATGGTTTAATTGAAAAAATTCAAAATGTAATAATTAAGTGGTTTGTGGGTGAAATATGACAATGGGGTACTCGTTTTCTAAGCCAGAGCACGCGTTTAACCCATAAACCCACTTTTCCTAATTTTTGAGCAATTATTTATCTCAGAAAATAATATTTGCTCGAAAAACCCAAAAAAGACAAAATAAATGTCAAATAAAGACATTAAATAAAAAGAGAAATTCCTAAATCCATGGAAAGTGTCCAGAGTGGAATTGAGAATCAACTAAAGTGAACCAACTGAGAATCATTATAACATATTCAAATCTGAGATACAGTGAACCTAATCAATTTGTTGGTCATTTTCACCATTTGTTGATTTTTAGTGCAGTTGCGAGACCCATTCTCAGAGAGAATGGTACCCTAGTCATTTGACTAGGGTTCCTGGTCAAGTTAACCAGGCAGAGTATGAGTAAGACCCTAGAAGGTACCCTAGGGCCCCCAGCTGTCTCCTGGGGTTCTTGGTCTAGGACCAAGCAGATTGATGCCATGGCAAAGTCCCTAGCATGTGGCTAGGGCCCCTATTTGTCTCTAGGGTATTCTGGTCTAGAACCAGACGGTTTCTTGGTCATGATGACCAAGCAGATCCTGCAGGTTGAGACAGAGACTTCCTAGGTCCTGCAGATGGTTGATCAACATTCAGCCTAGGACTGAATGCTCAGCTTGAGGCTGAGGACCATTCTCTGGGAGAATGGAAATCCTGGTCATGGACCAGATGGTTGATCAACATGTCCCAGTCTAGGACTGAGGTTCAGCCTTGAGCTGAAAGCCATTCATTAAGAATGGAAGATATTGTTGTCCCCTCTCTTAATCGGTTATTGCTAGGTTGCTTCTCAAGGGACTGGCCACCCCTTGGCGATGTCTCTAGTACCTAACCCTTAGGAGCAGCGTTAAGGACAAAAGGATTGCACCATCCGTTTGGATCTTCTCCCTTATACAGTGATGACAAAATATATAAACTATGTATCTTGAGAGAGAGAAAAGTCTTTGGTCTTGTTGGTCTCATTTGATTGCTTGTCCACTTTGATCTTGTGGTTGTTGACCCATGGTTCTTTCTTACTTGGTCCTAGCACTCTCACTTGTGTGCACCTTTGACTATAATGACTCCTATCTTATGGAGTATTTTTTACCTAAGGGTATATTAAGGACCATGTATTATTATAGTCACCTTATGTTTTGTCCCACTTATGGTTTTGATCTTTTTACCTTTTGTTGGACCCCTTTTTTATTTTGGACTTTCACTTTATGGTAAACTTATTAATTTTTATGAGTTTATTAATAAAGTTTTTTTATTATTATTGGACCATGGACCATTGGTACTTTATCTTTTGTTTTTATTTATTTATTTATTTTATCTTTTTATTTATTTACTTTATTATTTTAATCCTATTAATTTTTATTGGTACTTTATCTTTTGTTTTTATTTATTTATTTATTTTATCTTTTTATTTATTTATTTACTTTATTATTTTAATCCTAAGTTTCTAACTCTAAAACTATATATAAACTTAAGCTCTAATTCATCCAACCGTGAGCTCATTTTTCCTTCACGTGCTCTTTTGGCTTCTCGGCGATTTATTTGTTTTGGGTCTGCTTCTCTGCATTTTTGACAAGGCTGCACATGTTTCTATTTCTTCTTCACGCCACTCTCATCACGTGTCTGTTGCAGCGATTGATTATCCCTTCACGGGTTCATCCATCAACAATAGATCTCGCTGGTTCTGATCTCTATCGGGTTTATCTCTGAGATTTATTTTAGGCCTGTCTCACGTGTCCATCCGTTCACGTGCTCATCCTTCACGGCCAGCTATCTTCACGGGTTATTTCTCTCGGCTGTCTTCACGGCCAGCTTTCATCACAGCTATCTATTCTCACGGCTTCTCTATTCTGGTTATAGCATTTGTTTATCTCACAACTGTCTTCACGGCCAGCTATCATCACAGCTATCTATTCTCACGGCTTCTCTATTCTAGTTATAGCATTTGTTTATCTCACAACTGTCTTCACGGCCAGCTATCTTCACAGCTATCTATTCTCACGGCTTCTCTATTCTGGTTATAACATTTGTTTATCTCACAGTTTCTCTTGACTGTCTTACGGTTGCTCTGTTTTGGCTGTAGCATTTGTTTGTCTCTAATCTGGCTGTAGCATGTTTTGGCTGTAGCATTTGATTGACTCACAGGGTCTCTAATCTGGCTGTAGCATTTGATTGACTCACAGGGTCTCTATTTTGGCTGTAGCATTCAGCAGTCTCACAGTTTCTCTATCTCACTGGTTGAATTCTCATCACTTTAATTGAACTCTGTGCAATTTCATTTGAGTGAGTGTTTGCTTACGTGCTTGACCTTTGTAGTCTGCTGCACCGGTGTGTCTTTCTTACTACTGTCATTTTCTTATTAATTGAAGAACTTGAGGTCTGTTTTATTCTACCTGAACCTTCTCTCTCTTAAGGTACGTATATGGTTTATCTAGTTTGACTTGTCCTTTCAGTGACAAGATCAAAACTATCTGAGTATAAGGCTGATCCAAATATTGGTTATAATTCGTTAATGCTACTTCTCATTTAGTTTACTATTCCTGTCACTTGAAATTTATTTTATATATTGTGCATTTGATGATTCTCGAGGACCAACTCTAATGCAGTGACCAAATGGAGCATTAAGTTGAAAGAGATGAAAATTATATTACTTCTGTTTTAATTCAGCTTAAATTTAATTAAGTATTGCAATTGTTTACATATTCTTGTATCAAGTTTTTATATATGCGATAAAACGTACATAACCTGGAATTTCAACAAATTTGTCTCCTCATACTGCTGTTTATACTATGATATCAAATGGATCCTTGTCGATGCATCTTTGATCACTGTCATACCTCTTTCTAGTGGCACTTAAACAACTGATGATAGTACCTTACTACTCACACATTCGTTGATGTTCTATTGAGATCAAATTGGCAGTGAGGGTATTTTGTTTTGTAAAATAATTGGTCACTGTTATTCACCTTCATGTTGGGTATCATATACCTCTTGTTACTACATAATTAATGATCAAATAACTACTGTTGATAAGGCTGTTAGTACACACTAAATCTGAGATAAATCTGTGTGTTTTGAAATGTGGTCTTATTGCTGGTTACTAATATCAATCTTCAGCTCTATTATATCTCAGCTTGATACAAATACCTCTGTTTTCAGTCATCCCTTTGGCCGGTATATTTATGAAAGTCCTTGTTACATTGGTTTGATGGCATTTGTGATATGATTCAGCTTGTTAACCTGCCCTTATGAATATACATTGGTAGTAAGAGTGACTAGATTCAAGTATTCTAAAATCTATACTATCAAGTTAAATTGCATTTGTGAATTTACTCATCCTTAGATCCATACAACAATAATAACGACATCTTTCAATTCGCACTTGTGAACGTCCACATGATTGCTACTTGGTTATATTATAACTATTGCAAGCTATTTTGAAAACTTATATGAATACCTTGGGGTTTTATTGCTGACAAGTCTAAGTGCTATGATAGATTTCGCTCACACTATTTTGTTGCTCTAATATTTTGGTTGAATGAAATGTTAGTGATTCATACATGGTTGACAATCTAGTGCTTTAACAATTTGAAGATAAATCTTTGACTGGCCCTAATAATGTTAATTTCTCTCAGATGTCACTACTCGATTTGGGAACCCTAAGATCTCAATGGCCTTGAGTCTCTATAAGCCAAAACAACCCAGCTTCTCTATGCCAAAGAAGATCACATATAAAATAGACTTATAACTGAAAGCACTATAGATCTCTTAACCAATATTGACAAAAATAAGCAATCAAACAAAAGACTCACAGCTTTACCCTGGAAACCCCACTGGGAAAACCAACCTCGATCGGGCTTTCTTCTTTCTCAAGCCCAGAGCATATAATAAAGAGAAAATAGTTATACACAAAAGTTCAAAAGATCTAACAGAACCTGACGGGTAGTAAACCCTAGATCTGCAGCAGTAGCTACTACTGCTCTTGGGAAATGTGCCCCTGTTGTCTGCTTCGATCTGGATCTCTAAAAGACTATAATTGCCTAACTCTAGATGTAGTACCACCTCTCAAACTCCTCTACCCTGATCTGCTCTGTCAATGAATAAAGGATGCAACCTCTCACTGTAGTATGCGCTCCCTCTGCATGGGAAATGCGCCCCTCCCTCTGTGAAGTCGCCCACTCTCAATCTCTGATCTATCTCCGCTCAGATGCTCTCACTGCCCACAGTAATGATTGATCTGTGCCTCTGATCAGGTAAGGACTGATCTCTCTCAGATCCCCTCACTGTCTCTCTCTGCAGATGAGCCCCCTCTGCTCAGGAAGTCGCCCACTCTACATGCACAAGTCGCCGTCACTCTCAATCTCCTCTCTCGGAAGAAACTGTTGAGTAACCTCTACCGGTGACCTCCTACCTCCTTATAATAACTCACTGATCAATTACGGTTTCCAAAACCCTAATATGAGTGCATGCAAAAATCCCGCTTTTGCATGCTTTTTAATTAAAAAGTCTCCATGCAAAAAGTTGCATGCATGAATCAAATCACCCTGAAAGGTCTACATGCATCCACCATTGGATTCATGCCATCTGGTAGAGTGCATCTCACCCTCTACCTCATCCTGATGCCTATACTGCAAATGCACCTCCATGCTAGGCACCTGATCATGGAGGACATCTTTCCTAGTTAACTTTTCAACAAATAATTGGATCTCTACAAGTTAGTCCATTTTTGCTAAGGACCTATGAATGACAAGGAATTTATCCTTGATATGTTTTGAGAATTGTTGATGTCACTTAACACACTTAAGTGAATTCGCACTTTTAGGATTTCTTAGTTAGTGTCATCTTGAGACGTAAAACATTGCTTAAGAATATTGTGCTTTATGTGGATGCTTCTAAATATGTTGGTGGTAGTCATATCTTACTAAGCCACTAAGCAAATTTTCATTTGGAGTAGACCTCAATGCAGTCGTGGTACCTACTTCTTAGTTATTACAATATTTCTTTATAAGTTTTTGTGGAAGTCCTAATAAAGTCATTGATGGTTATTTTACTATGTTATACATGCCATGAGTGAATTTCACCTTAAAAATATGCAATATCTCTTTTGAACAATTTATCGATGCTAAACACATTATCAGTTGTTGATATTTCATTGATGTCAAACGTTACATGGATGCTGTGAGTTATTGTTAAACGCAAATGATACATTGATACATTGCTCTTATTGGAAGTATTTTATGTTAATGAACATATTTGGCTCAAAAAAAGACCTGGGATTATTGGGTAGAAGACGTGTGTCGACATCTATAAAGATCTTCAGGAGCTAATGTTCGGTGGATAAAACTGCGGTTGAAGGGAACCCTACTAGACAATGACCATTGCGGCGGAGAGAAGTCTCCTTGCATCCTCGTTGGGTGCAAGACATTGGACATCCCCTTTGACTCCAGTCTAGTACCTTTCTTCGAGTAGTACCACAATAGACTGTTACCCCCCCATTTGACAGGGGTGTCCACAGGCCAGTGCACCATTTGCAGCAGTGATGACACTTTGATTTCGCAGCTGTCAGAGATAGAATGCCAGAAGAGGGAGTTCTCAACTAGAAATGAAGACAAAGGTCAGAAAATATATGGCTGCTGGGACATACTGCAGAAGATGAAAATAGCAGCAACAAACAGTCCCAAGTTACTAGTCATCAGCAGCAGCAGGGAAACTTGGCGTCAGTGGTGTTTCAGTTGAGGGGAACATGTCAGACTCATTTCGTAGAAATGATCAGGCTGCATCTAAAGTCAAAATGGAAAGCAACCTGGGTCATCTTCTGGTCCAACTAATAGCTCAGGAACTGCAATACTACTGGCCCATCCCCAGGTTCTGCACCTTCAACACCATCTACTCATACCCCCGGGAGATGTAGTGTCCATGGATTGCGCATTGCAGAACAGTGGCAGCTCATCAAAGATGTTGATAATGTGTGAATCTGACTCTGGATTCTCCATCTCAGACTGCAATAATAAAGTAACAAAGTTAACAGATGGCTACCTCTCAGAGATAGCACCAAGATACAAACCTCAAGCTGTCAAAATTCATAATTATTGCAGGACTTTTGCCAGATTACGCACTTATTGTGGATGATGGTTTATATAGAGCCATTGATATTTTGCTCGAAGGCACATCCAGGATAAGCAGATACGAAGCGTATTTCCGATATTATCATCGGTGTATTGCTGCAATCTTAGGGATCTGGTCAAGAGTGGAATGGTCTAAAACCTGCAATAAAGAAGATCATTTCAAAGAAAGGATATATGAGCTATTTAAATCTAGCTTTTCTGGAGGGACTCTGTGATGCTTAAAGTCACAAAGATCGAAATATTTTATGATCAAATAAATTACAGAGGTTGAAATGTATCTAAGACCGAATGGTGCTAGCTTTGTTTATCACTTGGACCCGTCATTTCGAAGGGAGCATCCACCTCTGCAACGGCACTCACCAGTTAATGGGATCATGATTGATGGATCAACCTCGAGAATCTCTTAAACAGCCGGTTCTGATGAGTCGAGTTTGGATTTACACCAGGAATCTAGAAACAACCAACAGAACATGTCGACCCCTAGAATGAGTTATTGACAGCCGATCGAGGATTCAGTGAGCTCGGGTTTCAATGAATAAACTAGCACAGCGCAGGATGGGTGAAAATACATTCGGAATGAAAGAAGAAAGGGCTGGCAGCCGTAACTCTAATCTAGGCGCATCTCTTTAATGCAGAACTCGGGTCAACGACTCAACAAATTAGTTTGGCAGCCGGATGATTTATGCAGAGCTCGAGACTTTCGACAGTCCTGTCCACCATCGGAACAATAAATCGAGCATTTGATTACAGGGAGCACAAGTTTATTTTCTAGAACAAAATTTTGCGCTGTGTGCATGGACCCGCGTTTTTATTTTGCAGCCAAGTGGATTTGGCAGCCATCGTGGATCACATACAACGTTTTTAGCAACCGATTTTTGGTGCAATGTTACGTCCAATGCAGGGCCCACGTTTCAACTGGACTGTTAGCAAGCGGCGAAATTTAAAATTTTATCAGAAATCACGTCTTGAGCATTCAGTACTTGGCAGCCGAGTATCGGGTTAACTCCACAATTGATGCCAGAGCTCGGGTTTAAATGAAATGGTCAGCACGCAGCAGAATTAAAGGGAAATGACTCCGTGTTTTCTGGACACAACCAGCTACCGATCGGGGAGTTAGACGCCAAGGCTCGAGTTTCAAAAGTCTGTCAAACCGCCAGTTGATTGATGCTGAGTCAGTTCCTGTGAGCTCGGAGTTCTAGAATGAGAAGCCGAAATCGGGAGTACCATTAATAAAATGGAGCTTGGATTAACAGTCGAATTCACCTTAAAGAATCGATTCTAAACAGCTGTTGGGAGGTATCTCCAGTATTGCATGGGATTTTTCGGGAGTGGGCAGGTTTTGATGAGATGGCAGCTGTTTGCTTAGACAGCCTTTCCACAGTATAAAATATTTCACTGGCAGCCAATTGTCACTGACCGACTTTTTGATGGCCTGTTCTCTTGGAAAATGTAAAGATTGGAACCATTTAATCTAGGTAGTGGTTCCTTTTAATGAACTAGATTGGTCATGTATTCGTTTACGAGAAAAAAGTGGATGAATTTTTTTCACTTTATTTCCTTTATTTTATTATTTTATCTGTTCTTCATTTTCATAAGAGGTTTTTGGCCTATAAAAAGCCAACCTCCTTCATTGTAAAGGATGGAAAAACTTGGAAAACTTTCATTCCTTGGGGCTTGATGAAGAATATTATGGGTTTTCTGGACAATTGAGCATTTTTGTGGCGTTATCTTGTGAGTTTTTTAGATAAGTGTGGATGTTTCTAGATTGTGTCTTTTGTTCTGTGTTTGGGTAAAATGCCATAGAAGGGTGACAATCCACCACATTGGAAGGTGAAGAATTCTTAGCAGCTGCTTTCTTTTTCCCCTTGGCGAAAAACTCTTAGCATCTGCTTTCTTTTTCCCTTTGTGAGCATACATACACAGGTATTGATCTTTGCAATTAATCTAGTTTGATTGTGTAATATTGATCTTTGGTTTGCATAGTGCACCTCCCGCAGCTTGAAAAGGAGAGGTACTCTTTCTGGATATCGAACACTAGACTGAGCAGGGCTTGCTCAATCATGTGATCTTTCCCCCTCAGGCACATATGACACAAGGCCCTGTTATCACACCATAGTAGCAGGGCTACTATTCTTGTTTAGCAGATATCTGCACATTCCAGAGCTTCCATTATTCAGAGCTTGGCTATGATGATTGTATATTTTGAGATCACTCATGATCAGAGCATTGTATTATTCAGACTTATGTCAGACCTTGTGTCAAGGCTGAGCCTTGAGAGTTCAAATTTGATGACCGATGTGACCCTTTATCCCATACATTTTCAGTTCAATGCCTGGAGATATATTGCAGCAGTGTTTCAGATAATATATGATGATTATTCTTGTGATGATGTTGTATGACCTATGGATGTTTATTCATTGACTGTGAATTATTATCTTGTTGATTTAGTCATGTTCACAGCATCTGCTTGGTATAATATTCCTGATGTGGCAAACTGTTTAAAATGAACTATAAATTATAAAATGGACATTTACTTGCACATTTGGGTTGTTTGACAAAACTCACTGGTTTACCACCTTACATAGATATGGTCTTTCTTGACACCAGTTGTCTGCTAGCTTAGGCTCCAAATTCACTTGATTCCATCCATACATGACTTTCCTTATTTGACTTTAAACCTTGACCTGTCTTATTTGACTTTCTGGTACTGAGGACTTCCCCATTTTCTACCTCTGTGTTTGGACCGCATCCCTGTATGTTTAGTGTTTCGGCTCTAAGTTGGTGACAAAACTTACCTTTGGTAAGTTGGATTGTAGGCCTAAATCATTATGGTCGGTTGTCTCGATGTTTGGCATTGGCTCGGACTCCCCCTAGTCACTTGAGATGTTGTTGGCTAAAACTGAAAGCTCATGTACTACTTATGGAAACTTATGTAAATTCGCCCATAGAAACTAAAAGGGGCAAGAGCGATGAACTGCTAAAAATACTCCTCGAAGAGTATAAGAAAGGTCCAAAAAAGCAATGGTTCTTAAAAGCTATATCTAAACAATTGCTGACCTTATATGTATATGTAAACATGCCCTGTATGCAAGCTGCAATTAGTTCTGCTTATCAACACACCTGAGATCCAAAGGGTTATGTAGGCCAAAAAGGCCATGAAATGAAATTGAATGATCCTAATGAACTTGGATCAACTTGATGTAGACCTCAGTGACAGGACACGTCCTAAGGGGTCCCCGTGTCCCGTGGGCCACGTTTGGGCCCGGACACACTGGCCCCACGTGGGGGACACGCGATTTTTCGTGTCCCGAAATCGGGACACGCGTGTCCTAATTTTGTGCAGCGTGGGGATTTTCCAGGACACGAAATTTGGTAGTTCTGTAATCATCATGGCCTTGTATTTCCTCCATTAGAGCCATATAGAGTCCATCTCTGTCTGATGACCACCTGTTGCAAGTTGCCATTTTTCCATCCATCAAACATATAGCCACCAGCTTCCTAGTGCTACTCATGTTCAATGGCGCGCCTTATGTGAATGTGAAGCTTCTAAGGCCATGAATTATATTCCACATTGTTTCTTTGTTAATCATTTTTATACAAAATGAAATAAGATAATGGATTATTCGGTTGTCTGTTTATTCTTTTCAAAATAATGGAAGGTGAAATGGTTAGTTCTGACCAACAACATTTGATAAATCTCAGAATTTATTTTTATTTAAAAAATGTATTTTATAAATTTATGAATGATATGATTCATATACAATATTGTTTTTGAAGGTGGTTGATGTATTTAAATCATTTACATTGTAAGGTTCAACTAATTTAATTATATATTTTAATAAAATTTTAATTTGTGAAAAATAAGTGTATCATTAATATTGTACGTTTCAACTAATTTAATTATCTATTTTATTAAAAGTTAAATTTGTGAAAAACAAGTGTTAAGCAATTACTTGAGTTTGAGATTATCCCAAAATTAATTCTAAGGATGGGGTTGTGCGATTATAGCTTACAGACAACATCAAAACACCTTGAAATGAATGCAAATTTTCAGAAACAATGCCAAATTTCTTGAAAGCTTGAATCTTAACAAAATTTAAACTGTAAACAAAACAAACTTAATGGTAATAAGTACTTTTTTTCATATGAAAAATACTATACTTTATAAGAAGTATAAAAAACACTATCTACAGACCCAGAACAGCCATTCAGGACTGAGAGAAAAACCCAGAAAACTTGAGATATAGTCATTACATTTAGGTTTTTGATTTTTAAAAAACTGTTTGTATCTATGTTTTCATTTGTGAATGATTTAATTTCTATGTGTTGTGATTTGTGAATGATCTAATTTCTATTGAATATTTGTAATTGTAAATGTAATTTCTATTGAATATTTGTAATTGTAAATGTTAAATTTTATTGGATCTATATGTCTATATTTTTAAATTGTAATATATTTAAAAATATATATATATATATATAAAACGTGTCCTACGTGTCCTGATTCCGGGGGTCACCGTGTCCCGTGGGGACACTCGTATTTTGGGGACACTCGTGTCCCGTGTCCTCGTGTCATGTGACTTAGATGTAGACATGATCCCTAAGTTGAATAAGCACTCTCTAAACAACTTACCCATTTGTGAGGCACAGCCATCCCCCGTGTTATTTTTTCCAGCACAGAGTTTGTAGTTTCCCCCTTCTCCCAGTCCAAAGTATCTTTTAGTTGAGTTTAGACAAGTCACCCCCTTGGCCCAACCTTGTTCCTAGCCTTCATCCTTCACTAGCAGTTTGACCATGTCTAATGGGTGACTTTGTCATTTAAACTATTGTGCAAGTAATTACAAATAACAAAGGAATATGTTAACATGATTAATGCCACTGAATGGATGTTATACTTTAAGTTAAGCTGTGAGAATGATTAGAGGAACATGTCTTAGTCTACTGATATGATTTATCCTTGGTTGTATATGAACCTAGTCAAACCTAGTTTGACTATGGTCATTTCTTAGGATCCGTGATGATGTGGGCCATATATATACCTATTGATGATGATGGATGGTCCCACATACTCTTGATGATGATGCTATATGATGGACATATGGTTTAGATGATGATTGATGTAGTTTAGCAGGTTTTATTATTACGCCAG
This sequence comes from Larix kaempferi, assembly GCA_027924585.1. NCBI lineage: Eukaryota > Viridiplantae > Streptophyta > Pinopsida > Pinales > Pinaceae > Larix > Larix kaempferi. The sequence goes on along the minus strand of BSBM01000289.1, from coordinate 7,692,676 downwards.
ATCATTAGATTATACACTGTCCATATATGGTGGACCCTACAGCTGGCCCATCAGGGCAACCTATGGTGTATGAGTACACATTCCTAGTGGATTTGGGTCTTCTGGATCCAATGAAACACTTATCTTTCAGTTCCGGGCATTTCTGACAATGATAGATGCAGTTTTACACTTGTTGACCAGATTTGGGGCTGATTTCCCAACCTGAGCAGCAGGGGCCATGAGAGGCCAGTTCAATTAGGGCGTTGTATGAGGAGGGGGTGGTCCAGCCACTTGTTATTACCATTTACCCCCCTTTTGGAGAGCCTGGTGGGCTCAGATTGACAGTGCAATTGCCCTAGGAGGCAGTTTCAGCACTTTCACAGTTACCGAGGCAATCCAGAAATGGGATAAAAGGGTCACTGAGGAATTCGATTTGGGCAATTGAGGCAAGGTTTTGGCACTTGGTTTTCACAGAGGTCTTCCAAGGTGAACCCACTATCTTCCAGCCAGTTTTCACCCCTTGGGTGGGCCCACAGAGATCACAGGAGGTCTTTTAGTGCTTGTCTATCACAAATTTTGAGGACAGATTTGATCATTTATATTTATCTTGGACATATTATATTATTTTATTGTGCCTTGGGGATGAGCTAGTAAGGATTGATGCCTCCTAGCCCCACCATGAGCTCCATGTGTTATGTCCTAGTCATATGAGGTGGGCTTTTGTACTTTTACCCCCTCTAGTGGATGACGTCGCCCTCAATGAGTACCTTTTAGCTATGACGTCATCATTATTTGAGTGATCCATGTGTTATGTTATATGGTTCATCTTAGCCATTGATTTTATATTGAGATCTTTTAATCTCAACCACTCATTTTATATTGTATTGTAAAGTGGTATAGGGTTTTGGTCTTTATTATCCTATAAAAGGAGGAGACCCCCTATTGTATAGCTCACCTTTGGGCTCTGGAAAACTTGGAATGAAAAGAATATTTTGGAGATCTACTTCTTGGCTTTGATTGGGTTGCTCTTGCATATGTACTTGGTTATCTTGCTTCTAGACATTGTTTGCTTTTCAGGTGAAATCAACTTCAAGAGAGGGAGGCCGAATTGCTCAAGCTAGCTCATCGTTTTTGCTTTGTGGGAAGATTGTAGTGGTTTCCCACATCCCCCATGGGCAAATCGACTTCATAGAGAGGGAGTTTTTCAATTGTGCTTTGTCCACTGATTGCTTTCTTGATATGACATGCTTAGATCTTATGGATTTGTAGATCAAATCTAACTTGATGTAGTTTGATTTGCAGGTTTTCATGAGACATATTTCCTCCTAGGGTTTGGATGCTATTGGTTGAAGACACTTGGATCAAGGTTGGAATTGTAACTAGGGCAAAGAATTCTCCATATGCTAAGAGGCCGCAAGCTTTTGAGGTAAGATCTACAAGGTACGTATTGATTTCGCTTGCTATCCACCCCATTGGTCAAAATTACATTAAAATCAAAACCCTCATTTTTATTTTTCTTAGATCTACTTGGATCTAGCCTTGCTTTTGAAAAAATATTAAAAACCCACCTCTATAGTATCCACGGCAATTCGGATCTATAGTTTGGTGGTGATTGGGTTTCATTTGACACACTTTTCAAGGCAAATCGCACCCCTTGGGAGAAGCTAGTTTGGTTAGATCTAGCACATGGGTAGGTGAGATCCCACTTGATTCACACTCTCCTCACTTGATAACCTACCCCTAGTGCTTCACCTTGTTGATTTCTGCCTTGTGGGCCCCATTCCTCATTTTGAGGGTTGTGCCCCACTTGGGTCAATTTGGCGATGCATTTTCAATCTCAGATCTATGGAGATCTAGCCATTGGATCCCCTTGATTTTCAAGATCCACATTAATACTTGCCTAAACTACTTGGATCTATAATTTGGTGGCCATTGGACTTAATTTGACACACCTTGCCATGCTTTTAGCCCTCCTTGGGCAAAGTCGCACTCCTTGGGTGATTGAGTTATCCCACTTTGAGAACCTGGGTAGTTGAGATTCCATTGGATTTGGAAAGAGCATACCTTGAAACCTACATCTAGTGTCTCATCTTGTGAAGATCTGCCTTGGGGGTAGCATTCCTTGTTTTAAGGGATTGTTGTCCACTTGGGTCACATCATGGAACATTAGATCTAGTAAGATCCAACCATCGTATCTCAATTAGCCCACTTGATTTGTAACCTAGGTGTCCTGATCTACAATTTGACATATATTTTTACTCCATTAACCCATCCATCAAGGCACTAGTCCACCTAGGGCAATTCGCACTCCTTGGGAGTTGTGTCAAGTCTTAGATCCCATATGTGGGTATCTCTAATTTTACCTTAGATCCTTAGATCTACTCTTTGCATACCCCTTGGTACCAATTGCACCCCTTAATTCCACCTTGTGGGTCCCATTTGAGCCATTTCCATATCCCAAGGAAGTGGGCCCCACATGTGTATTTCATGGTACTAGATCTTGTCATCTCATCTTATCATGTGGCCTAAATCATACATTGGTTGAAGCACTAATCATTTCCTAAGCCTCCTTCAACCATACTTTAACTTCTAGGTCCACCTAACCTTGCATTGGTTTCCGTAACTTGTCTTTTACATATCCCTAGGAACCTTTGTTTGGGTCCAATCAATTGTGATTGGTTATAGGGTCTCCCCCTAGGTCTTGATTTATCTTGATCTAAAATGAAGAGTGCCTCGGTTGACGTGACTCCCATCTTGCATTGGGAACCGTGGCATCTCTTGGGTCACCTCTTTAGTTGTCCATCTCCTCTACCATCCCGGATGGGATACCACTAGGGACAACTACAAGTTGTGTGATAACAGGTCCCTCTGAACTTTCTTTTGACTCCATTCGCCCCTCTGATATACTGGCACTGGCCTTTCCTCGAGGACTAATCCTCCCATCTTTCCCATCACTCAATCTAGATACATTTTTCTGTTACAATCGTTTCCTAAGGCAACCTCTTCAATTCACCTTGCCCTCCGTTGCACCTGCCTTAGCGATCCTATCTTAGGGATACCCCCCTTGAGTTGGAGAAGAGCCAACCTGAAGCGAGAGGAGAGGAGTGTGGTGACATTGGCCTCTCTCCTGAGAGTTGTCATCCAGCTGGTGTGTTACATTTTGGGCTTCAGCACACGCATGTCAGTTTTGGGCGACAACATAGACAATACTGAGCACTGACTTGAACCCACGTACCTTGAGCATATCAGGGACCCCCCTGGGCATCTTGAAACCAACCTATTGGTCGTCTTTCTACTGTAGTGCACCGAACACATGATTTGGGAAGATTACTCTTCACGCATCTGAGAGTTCAGGTGGTGTGGCCAAGAGTACGGTCAGTCTTCCTTGGCTAGTGCTCTGAAAGATTGGTTTGAGCATCATCATTGGATCCTATGGGTGGATCGAAGGGCTACAATAGCTTGACAATCCTTGTGACTATCAAGCCATTTTGGGATCGGGGGGTTAATTTAATATTCAAGAAGTCAGTGGCTACTGTCCATGTAAATGCTTCTATATTATTTTTGTTTCTTGTATCTTATTACCTCTCATGGCTCTAGAGTCTATTTTGTATATCTTTGAAATACTACTTTGAAGTGTGTCTTGTATTTAAATTGAATATCCTTGTTAGACACCTTTCCTATAAAAATAGGCCTAGGCTGGTATTTGGGGTTAGTTGGGTCTTCTTAGTTAGCCTTAGTAAAAGCTTGGCTAGGGTATCTCCCTTAGTCTAGGTTCATTCACTATTGAACCTAGGAAACCTAAAAGAGGAACTCCTTCTGGTAGTGACACATTACGAAGGAGCGCCATAGTTGTGCCGGTCTAGTGGTCAATTCCTTGCCTATGCATTGGCCGCTAGGTTGTGCATAAACAGGGGGTAACAAGGACCATGAACAAATGTTATGTCACACAAAGTTATGAATCAACTAGAACTCAAGATTACTCGTCCATCACTCCGCTTAACCCTAGCCCCTCATTGCTCTCCCCCATTGGCTCAATTATCTAAACAGAGCTCCTTTTGTCTAGTTTCTTCCCTATATCTTATGTTTAATTAATATGTTGTTATTATTGATTTATTTATTATTATACAGTATTATTATTTTTTGTTATGTAATACACCCTAGGTATATTACATGTCCCTTTGGCACCTTACTTGCATAACCCTGTAAGATCATTGGCACCTCAGCTTTAATGTTCTGGTTATTAGAGACAAATGAAGCTTTATTAAAAGGCATTAGGAATAGGTAGATAACCAATTATAGCAATGCAGACAAAAGTAAAACTTTTGTGACTGCAACAGATTTTTTGTTGCAGGAATTTGCATAAGGAATACAAGATGCAAGTAATGATTTATCATTTATCTATCCAATCAAGGGAATACAAAAAAGCCCAGTTAGAATTGCAAGACAAATACACACCTTTATCCGACTTAAAGCGGCAGCTGTTGTAATTTTGATAGTCCATATAACATATGCAAGGAATGCTAACAAAACAATACCAGCAACAGCTGCACCTACTTGGTGCGACAAAAGTGCACAAACTAGAACCAATTCAACGGCCGTGGGAATGAATGTAAACACTGCAAACATAACATATAAGGGATGGTATTAATACTCTGGTTTGACCTAAAAACATAATACAAGTTTCTGATATGACCATTAAATTCATTTACGAAGTTTTGAAAAACAAATGCATATCCCTAAACTTCTTATACTGGTATATCTCCAACATGAAAGCCCTCATCAAATTTTACATGCAATGTCAAAAGAGAAACTTAATGATGTCATATGTTCATCAATGTTTGAACTTTGCAATTGTAGAGTCTTGAAATCAGCAAATGCCTACAGTTGTTTAGAGACTAGAACAAAATAGAACATTTTAACTATCTGTAATGTCCTCTTCTGCCTAAGCAACAGGAGCCAACCCGCTAACCTATTTAATTTCCATAGGTTTGAGCAGGTACTGAAAGAAAGGGAATCAACTAATGACTGATGCCACATAGGATAAAAGCAGATGTTGAGCTGGATATTAAGTCATTAGGGAATAAAAGAGGACCACCTAAGCAGGAATCAAGTGGCATGCATGACATGCAAGCCACAAATCAAGCTGCATGCCACATGTGTCAATTAGGTTGCATACATGCAAAAAAGTGAGTTGCATGCAAAGCAAAAGAGAATAAAAGGAAGGCAAATCAACTTTTAAGGATGGAATTGTTATTATTATTCATTGAGATTTGATCCAAAAACTCTAGAACAGTTTAGGGTTGAGGGTGAGTTGCTTAGCCAACAATTGAATTCGGTGGCGAAATCTATCCACCCTAATCAATTCCAGGGATAGATCATCCAGGTTTATTCAACGTTCATCAATATTACCGAGCATTCATCATTACTCGAGAGCATCCAAGCTGTTGGAGGATTTGGAGGGCGTATCATTCCTTAATCATGGGCAGCAATCTTCCTCATTGAATAAAGGTGTCCTTCATCAAGCAGAAGGGCAGCACATCTCTGCTCAAACTCTGCGTGGATCTACTGAGGGTTATGTTATCACACCATAGTAGCAAGGCTACTATCCTTGCTGAGCAGATATCTACACATTCTAGAGCTTTGCTTTGATAGAGTTTGGCTATGATGAGCCTATATTTTGAGATCACTCATGATCAGAGCAGTGTATTTTATCAGATTTATGTTAGACCTTGTGCCAAGGCTGAGCCTTGAGAGTTCAGATTTGATGACCGATGTGACCCTTTATTCCATACAGTTTCAGTTCAGTGCCTAGAGATGTTATTGCAACAGTGTTTCAGATGGTTTATGATGATTATTATTATGATGTGATATGACCTATGGATTTCTGATCATTGATTATGGATTATTATCTTGTTGCTTTAGTCATCTTCACAGCATTAACTTGGTATATGATTCATGATGTGGCAAACTGTTTAAAATGAAATGAACTATCTTAATGTTGTTAAAAATTGTAAAATGGACATACTGCTTGCACATTTAGGTTTCTTGGCAAAACTCATCGTTTATTACCTAAGGATAGATATGGTCTTCCTTGAAAGTCTTGTCTGCTAGCATAGGCACCACATTCATTTGACTCCATCCATCCATGACCTTCCCGATTTGGCTTTCACCTTTGACTTGTCTTTCTTGACTCTTGGATACTGAGGACTTCCCTATTACTACCTCTGTGTTGGATCGCATCCATGTTTGTTTAGTGTCTTGGCTCTGAGTTGGTGACAAAACTTGCCTTTGGTGAGTTGGATTCTAGGCCTAAATCATTCTAGTCGGTTGTCTCGATGTTTGGCACTGGTCGAAGTCCCCTTAGTCACTTGAGATGTTGTTGGCTAAAACTGAAAGCTCATGTACTACCTATTGGAAATCCTTATAAATTCGCCCATGGAAACTATAAACTCTAGAATGTGTTTCTTAACACATGTGAGTAAAGGGCAAGAGCAATGAAATGCTAAAAATACTCCTCGAAGAGTATAAAAAGGTCCAAAAAGCAAATGTTACTCAAAAGTTACATCTATTATTGCTGACCCTATATATATGTAAACATGCCCTGGATGCAAGCTGCAACTAGTTGTGCTTCTCAACACATCTGAAATCCGAAGGGTTATGTAGGCCAAAAAGGTCATGAATTGAAATTGAATGATCCTAATGAACTTGGATCAGCTTGATGTAGACATGATGCCTAAGTTGAATAAGCAATCTCTAAACAACTTACCCATTTGTGAGGCACACCCCTTCCCCGTGTTATTTGTCTGGCACAGAGTGTAGCTTCCCCTCTCTCAGTCCAAAGTGTCATCTAGTTGAGTTTAGGAAAGTCATCCATTTTGCCCAGCCTTGTTCCTAGCTTTCATCCTTAGCTAGCAGTTAGGCCATGTCCAATGGGTGAGTCTGTCATTTAAGCTATTGTGCAAGTAAATATAAATAACAATGGAATATGCAAACATGATAAATGCCACTAAATGATGTTTATACTTTAAGTTAAGCTGTGAGTATGATTAGACGAACATGTCTTAGTCTATTGATATGATTTGTCCTTGGTTGTATATTGACCTAGTCAAACCTAGTTTGACTATGGTCATTCTTGGGATCCGTGATGATGTGGGCCATATATGCTTATGGACGATGATTGATGGTCCCACATACTCTTATTGATGATACCATATGGTGGACATATGATTCAGATGGTGATTGATGCAGTTCAGCGGGTTTTATTATTATTCCAGATCATCAGATTATGCACTGTCCGGATATGGTGGACCCTATTGTTGACCCCTCAAGTCAACCCATGGTGTATGAGTACACATTCCTAGTGGTTTTGGGCCTTCTGGATCCACTGAGACACTTATCATTCAGTTACGGGTACTTCTGACAGTGATAGATGCAGTTTTCCACTTGTTGACCAGATTTGGGGCTGTTTTCCCAGCCTGTCCAGCAGGGGCCATGAGAGGCCAGTTCACCTAGGGCACTATATGAGGAGGGGGTGGTCCAGCCACTTGTTTTTACCATTCTACCCCCTCCCAGAGAACCTGGTAGACTCAGTTTGACAGCGCAAGAAACCTAGGCGGCAGTTTCAGCAGAGTCACAGTTACCGAGGTAGATTAAAAATGGAATAAAAGGGTCACTGAGGAATTCGATTTGGGCAATTGAGGCAAGGTTTTGGCATTTGGTCTTCACGGAGGTCTTCCATTGTGAACCCCCCATCTTCCAGCCAATTATCATCAGTCAGTGGGGTCCACAGAGGCCACAGGAGGCCTTTTACTGCATGTCTCTCACAGATTTTGAGGACAAGATTTGATCATTTGTATTATTTGGACATATTATTTTATATTATTATGCCATGGGGATGAGTTAGTAAGGATTGATGCCTACTATCTCCACCATGAGCTTCTTTAGTCATGTCCTAGTCATATGAGGTGGGCCCATGTGTCTTAGCCCCCTCCTAGTGATGACGTCACCCTCCATGAGTCTCTTCTAGCTATGACGTCATTCCTCTTTTGAGTGATCCATGTGATATTATGTATTGGCTCATCTTAGCCATTGATTAGATTATGAGATCTTTTAATCTCAACCACTCATCTTATTGTATTGTAAAGTGGTTTTGAGATCTAAGGTTTTGGTCTTTATTATCCTATATAAGGAGGAGACCCCCTTTTGTAAAGCTCACCTTTGGGCTCTGGAAAACTTGGAATGAAAATAATATTTTGGAGATCTACTTCTTGGCTTTGATTGGGTTACTCTTGTATATGTTCTTGCATCTTGTTTCTAGACATTCTTTGCTTCTACAGGTGAAATCGACATCAATTGAAGGGAGGTCGAATTGCTTGAAGCTAGCTACGATTTGCTTGATGGGAAGATTGTAGGGGTTGCTCACATCCCCCATGGGCAAAATGTTTTCATCTTGAGGGAGTTTTTCAATTGTGCTTTGTCCATTGATTGTTTCTTTCATATGACATGCTTAGATCTTATGGATTTGTGGATCAAATCTGACTTGATGTAGTTTGGTTTACAGGTTTTCATAAGACATCTCTCCTCCTAGAGCTTGGACGATTTTGGTTGAAGACACTTGGATCAAGCTTGGAATTGTAACTAGGGCAAGATTTCTCCATATGCTAAGAGGCCGCAAGCTTTGAGGTAAGATCTACAAGGTATGTATTGATTTCGCTTGCCATCCATCCTATTGGTCAAAAACTCCATTAAAATCAAAACCCTCATTTTTTATTTTCTTAGATCTACTTGGATCTAGTTTGGCTTTGGGTAAGATATTGAAAACCCACCTCTATAGCATCCACGGCAATTCGGATCTATAGTTTGGTGTGGATTGGGCTTCATTTGACACACTTTCCAAGGCACTTAGCCTTCCTTGGGTGAGGTTGCACTCCTTGGGAGGGTGATTTTTCCTACTTCCAAGACATGGGTAGGTGAGATCCCACTTGATTTGCACTCCTCTCACTTGATAACCTACCCCTAGTGCTTCACTTCTTTGATTTTTGCCTTGTGGGCCCCATTCCTCATTTTGAGGGTTGTGCCCCACTTAGGTCATTGGGTGATGCACTTTCAACCTTAGATCTATGGAGATCTAGCCTACCTTGGGGCATGACACTTAAAACCCAACTTGATAATTGCCTTAATCATCCCGATCTACAATTTGCAATACTTTGGACTCCATTTCAAGGCACTAGTCTCCTTGGGTCAATTCGCACTCCTTGGGGATTGTGTCATGTGCTAGATCCCATATGTGGGTGTCTCCTAATTTAACTTGGATCCATAGATCCACATCATCCAACACCCCTTAGTGCCATATCACTCTTAACTTCACCTTGTGGGTCCCATTTGGGTCATTTCCATACTTTAAGGAAGTGGGTCCCACTTGTGTATTTCATGGTACTAGATCTATCTCTTTGATCTCCCTAGGTGGCCTAACTCATACATTGGTTGAAACACTTGTCACATCTTAAGCCTCTTCAACCATACTTAAGCTCTTGGGCTCACCTAAGCTTGCATTGGTTTCCGTAACTCAACTTTCACATCCCCCTAGGAACCATTGCTTGGCTAATCTTCTGTCAATTGGCTATAGGGTCTCCCCCTTGATCTTGTCTTGTCTAGATCTAAAGTGAAAGGTGCCTTGGTTGTCGTGACTCCCAGCTTGCATTGGGAACCGTGGCATCTCTTGGGTCACCTCTTTAGTTGTCCATCTCCTCTACCATCCCGGACGAGATACCTTTAGGGACAACTACAAGTTGTGTGATAACAGGTTACACCAAGCGGACGAGGATCGTGGTCCAAGGGAGAAGTTCCTTCCTTCTACTTGGCAGCATTTTCCATGAGAGCTTAAAGCCCATCTAAGGGCTGTGTTTTCCTCTAAGAGGGGCGTGGATTAAAAGAGCAACTGTTTACTGGAAAGAAGAGGTCTGAGCTAGGGTGCATTCATCTCTCCTAGGGCAGACAGTTTCACGTGTGGACAAAGGCGTGAGTATTCCTTGTGGGGAGCAGTAATCTATACTACTGCAAGGCTGCAAGCTAATTACACTGGGATCGTGGTCTTGTTAACAGCCCTAATCCTGTGCATGAGGGCGCATTAATTCTGTGGGAGCATTATCTTCTTCTCATCAACTGCGTGGACCATTCTGGAGGAAGAGCTTACAACAAACAGTGTGGAAGATCTTTCATATTCAGAGTGATCTATTGGTGGGAGAAGCCACGATTTCAATTATGGAGGGTGTCTTAACATTCACGGGCTGCATGCTGCAAATCTGAGTATCCCTGGTTTGGGGGTTTATCCCAACAGAAGTTCTGTCCCATACTGTCAACAGCAGTTACATTAATTGCAGCAGCTATCTCTACCCTCAACAGCCCACTGTCAACATTATTTAAGGTCAGATTATTATTTTTATGATGTATATTTGTCATTGAATAATTGGGGAAGCAAATATTATTCTCAATTTGCATTATTGGGTTCATGCATGGTGTTAACTGATTGGGGGAATGCAAACAACATTAAACAATAATTTCTCTCGCAATATTGCCTACAAGTCAACAAGCCACCAATCAATTCAGGTAGAATTAAACCAGCAGTGAAGTATTTGGAGATCAGATTTAAATTGGGATATTACACTATCACCATATCTTTTGCCATGTTTGGATTGTGAATCAGAAATATGACTGGAAATGGTCAAGTTTACAGAAATTCTTGTGTGCTCATCTGGCATTAGTGATAAAATCATATACGTAAAGATATAATTAGGAAGGCTAGTTAGGTGGCAGGCCCTGAGATGCAACCCATGTTAGTCAGGGCATGGGTATTACAACCTGTTACCCCCCATTTTTGACGGGGGTGTTCACACAGTAGCAATATCAGTATGTAGTCAACGCAGCCAGTGAAGGATATGTTGAAAGGTTGAGAACGCAAAGGTAATATTTTCAAGGGACTAGTTGAAGACTTAGCAAATGCAAATTGCTGCCAGTCCGCGAGTTAAATAGGAAGCTGTAGAGGAGACAGAGAAGAACCGGGCTTTGCATAACTTAGATGATTGTGTGCAAGCCAGTCTTTAAGTGCAAACTCTGCCCAGGAATTGTTTGTCTATCTGTGGACAAAATGGAAGCACACCTTGTTTCAAAAAGGCACGCACGATCCCAAAAGCTATTCGCTGAAGGAAGGCTGAAATTGATGCTTAGCAGTGATGGAGAAATTTGAAAATTTGTGAAGGGATGGCAACTGTATCAGGCTCACGCATAACAGAACTTAACTCAGTGTTCGACAAATTACTCAACTCGGTGGAAGTTAAAGCGACAGAGTTGCGGGTCCAGGCTAAATTGAAGCGTTCAAACAAAAATTCTTGGGAATTATGTCTTGGCATTCAAAAGATTAAAGATATCAAGGGAGACCATGGTAGCTCTGGCTGTGGCAGCTGCTTCAGAGAAGTATTTACAAGGAATTGTTACCAGTTTTGAAGTAGAGTTAAAAGAAAGAGCTCAATCCAGATGTTATGCAGTTTATTACTTTCTTTTAGTTACATTCAATTCAGGCTAAAGGGTTCAATAGTTGCTATAGAACCTTTAAATAGAGCTGTTCGAATACAGTTGGAGAGCAGGATGATTCAGATTTTCTTAGCTATGAAGCGACACTTCCCAAAAAATCTGCTTGTACACTGCCAAATAGCTGGGCCATTTCAGATCCGGCTACATTTTTCATCCATGGCAAGAATTATTTGCAGGATCGTCAAAAAATTGGATAAAGCCAGGGGATTTCCACTGGCGTTGGTTACAAGTCCTTGTTGGGTCAGGACCAGATTTACTGCTTTTGAGACTATCCCCAATAAACTTGAAACTCAGGCCTGTGTTGAATTATTGGAGGAAAAAGATGCCCAAGTACCATCTTGGTTATGCTCTGGTGCCATCGATGGTATACATATCTTTTCTGGCGAGACATATAGAGATTGCTTAAATGCAGCCCTAAAAATATGAAAAGAACCCGGTCAAAACGTAATCGGTGAGTATGGCAACGATCGATTGGCACATGGAGAATATGCCCGCAGTCATGTTGGGAGCTGGTTTCGTTGATTGTACAGGGCGTTGATGAGTTATTACGTGCTGTAGATGTACCAATGGTCTGGTCACGTGGACGGATTTGAAGCCCACACTATTTGTTCGGCAGATCGCTCCACGAATACCCCTATGTGCTGCTTTAATACTTTCGTGAAGACCAAGGAAAGTCGTGGAACACAAAGCTCCTATCCTCCACTACATGCCAAGCTGTAAAGCATCGAGTTCCTTTGATCTTTGGATAAAGACGAATGTCCCGGCACTTTTAACGACGTGGCTGTTTGGGGCGGTTGTTAGGTGGAATTCATCGTTTTCGAGCAGGCACAAAAGCCAGCAGAACTCAGCTCAGTGTTCAATGAATAAGACAGCACAGTAAATTAGAGTTTGATCGAGGTCACAGCCGGTTTTCATCGAAGTGCACAGGGGATCGTTCTATCAGAAGCTAGTGATTTTCGCCATTTGGATACCGTGTGAAGAATCCGGAACTCGAGGAATTAAACTGAAAGTAGCTCGCGTTCATTAGGAATCAGTCCCCTTTGATTTCGTGGCAGACTGGCGTGATCAGCATTTTCTGAAATCGTATTTTGGAGCGGGCACTGTTGATCATAATTAATACTGTGCTTTCAATAGATAAACGCCAGGGTCACGTAAATACTTGTGACTATCTAGAAGATCCACGAATCTTGCAAACAAGTCGTGTAAAGCCGCCATATTTGCCACGGGTCATCTGCTCACAAAAAAAGGGTTTTAAACCGGAAGCTGAGGTTACACTGACAGCCAGTTACAGGTTGGTTTCCACGCGGTGCAAGTCAGCCCGTGAAATCAGAGTTTTTGGAGACCATCGCAAGAAATGCCGAGGATTACACACTCAGTTGGCGGCCTATCAGAAGATTCAATGCTTCGTGTTCATTTCAACTAGCACATAAAAATTTTGTATCCCTGTCAGAGCTTGAAGTTTGGACACCTTTCACATTTGACATTCACGCTTGGTGTTTAAAACATCGACTTGTGAGCTGGCAGCCAAGTCGTGGAGCTCGAACCTGTCAGTTTGCATTTATGGAAATCCATTCACCTTAACCACTTGCACTTGGCACAGAATCACCCCTTTTCTTTCTGCTGACAGCCTTGAAACTGAGCTGGGAACAGCCACCTGTAACTTTTCCATTGACAGCTGATGGCAGTCAACTACTGATGGCATTTAGAGTTTTTGTTTTAGTTAGGCAGTAGTATGTTTGGACTGGAGTTAAGAAAAAGTGGGTTTCACCTTTTTTCTGACTTTTATTATTTTTTATTCCTCAAAAAAGTTAAAGAGAGCATTTTGGGCCTATAAAGAGGATGGCCTCTCTTATTGTACGGATGGAAAATTTCTGGGTTTTCTCTCCCTGTCGAGCTTAATGAAAAAATCAGATGGGTTTGTGGACAGATTTGAGCATCCTTCATGTGCTTGTGTGATGTATTTCAAATTGTAGAATGAATCTAGCTTGTGAGGGCTTTATCAAGCACAATAGATTAGCCATTTAGGATTAAGTTGGTTAATTATGCTTGAACAATTAGTTTCTCAATGGACATCAGTATTCGGTTGTACGAAATGTTGATTAAGATTTTGATTGTTTATGCATTCTAGATTCGTCTCACTTTTTATGAAGCATAAAGCCTCCATGAGCCCTCTTTTGACTCCATTTCCCCTTCTGGTACTGGCACTGGTCTTTCCCTGAGGATTGATCTTCCCTTCTTTTCCATCACCCATTTGAAAACTATCTTTGTTACATCCGTTTCTCTAAGGCAGCCTCTTCCATTCACCTTGCCCGTTACTGTACCTGCCTTAGCGATCCTATTTTAGGGATACCCCCCTAGTGTTGGAGAAGAGCCAACTTGAAGCGAAGAGGAGAGGAGTGTGGTGACATTGGCCTCTCTCCTGAGAGAGTTGTCATTTCCGCTGGTGTGTTGCATTTTGGGCTTTTAAAACGACACGCATGCCATTTCGGAGGACAACACAACCTCTTGAGGAAATGGAAACCCAATTAAGGTAGAATTTTAAGTAGTAGCACAAGCATTGAGTCAGGCTTATTTGGCAGAAAAGCATATGAATAGAAAGCTAGAAAGACACACAACGTATGCGGGAGTTCAAATCACAGGCACAAAAGCAAAGGGGTTATAAGCAATAAAGGACCAAGCAGAAGAAACAAGTGAGTTTGCAGATGATCATCCCTACTTGGAGATAAAACATTGAGAGAAGGAAACAAGGACTACAACTTCATAAAGTACCACCATTGTCTTTGGAAATATTTGATCTTTAACAGAAATTTGAATATTCAATGTAGCATGCAACCACAGCTTTGACCATAATCAACAAGAAAATGGTCATGACCAAAATCACTCTTACATGAGCATGACATTATATATATATGTCTACAAGCACCATTTGTGAAACCTATTTCTCGTACGACTTCTAGACAAATAGGCAAGAGCATTGTTCATTCATGAGCTCTAAAAATGGCCATTGAAATTGGGTTGATCCGGAAAAGAGTCGATAAGCGACCAAGTCCATGACTGAAGGAATCACACATCATGAAAGTTCATTCCAAACTATGGTGCTTGGTTAGGCAAAGCACATGAAGAATTGAGTGAGCAAAAGCTTTGCGTCCAGTGTGTATAGGCACAAGCTCACATCAGAAAGCTGCATGACTTTTTAGTGCATCCAAAAGAAAAATGCATCTGATGTTAAGGCAAGCACTAGAGTGACGTGGATGGACAACTCAGAAAACAGTTACAAGTGGAATCTCAATGGTCATCACAGATTATCACATCCTTTCTCTCTATCTCTTCATCGTCATGACACTTGTACGCTAATGTCTTGTTAGATATGAACAGGAACTTGGAAGCATGTGAAACACTTCAAATTCCTTTGGAATCTATTATTTATACCCAGATTTTTATTGTAAACGAGTTCACTAGAGTTTTGTTGGTATTTTTGAATGTTACATAGATAGTTGGTAAAGTTACATGTTCATATCATTGTTGCATACACCTATTCTGCTAATGACAATTCGAAGTTGATATTCTGCCCATACTATTGCGTCGAAGTTGATATTTTGCCCATACTATTGTGTCAATTGTGTATGTTATAATATGAACTAACTTTTGTTATGCAAGTTAGCTCTTAGAGATCGTCTTGTCATAACGTGTTGACTATGTATGTAAGACAAAGTCATCACAGTTGTTGCTATGGATGAACTAACTATAGTACGTGTCAGTTTTGCATCTAACCGGTATTAGAAAACCATTTCACACATAGTTGCTAAATTTTACATAGTTTATGGTTAAGATGCACTCTCATACAAGTAAATGGAGGACAACATGCAGAGCTTCATTGAAGTGCTTAAAGCATGTTAAACACCAAATTTACCCCTTGGCAATCTGAAGGGTTAAGGGCCAGCACATTCCATTGTTGGACTAACACGGGATATTTCCAAAAGATCAAACACCTTCAACAACCGCTCACACAAATAGATCACAGATCAACACAACGATGTTTTACTTGGTTAAAATCCTCAAAGAGGGAAACATTCCACGACCCCAACCAAATAGCTACTTGAGGCAATATATTATGCAAAGGAAAATAAATAGATATGAGTTTCTCACAGTCAATCATCGAGCAAATGACCCTCCATGCTCTTTAAATAGAGATCATAGACCAATCGGGTGTTAAGCCATGGATCAATAGCAATTAAGATCAAGGTGAATATGAATCATTGGATCACTCTATGTCTAGAACATATCATAACCATCGGATTACAAGAGTACAAATGCATACTAACGCATACTAAAGAAACACATGTTACCTATGTCTTAATATCCTAACATCCCCCCTTAAGTACAACTTGGGATAGGATTGAAGGATTTACAAAAGTGACACAGGCAGAAAAAGCAAGGAGGCATTAGAACCTATCCCTCCTTAATTACAAATTCCTGAACTCCTAACATAGATCGAAGTTTAAAAAACTTCGTTCCTGTGAGAGACTTTGTGAAGTTGTGTGCAACTTGATCATCTTGTTGTCACATCCATAGTAGTCGGGCTACCATGATGCAAATCAGGCCTATCATAGGCATGAGCCAATCCTTCGGTTGAGATCAACAGTATTGCTATCCAGTGGTTGATATTTGATGAGCCTACAGAGCAACAGCAGTTCTCCCTTTTGCCATGACTGAGTCCTACACGACCCCATTGAGATGTATTGGATGGGTTGTGGTTCACTTATCAGAGCAGCAGATGTTATCTTCTTCTTGCCCACTTGCAATCAAATCCTTATGCATATCATGTCAGAGACAGGTCTATGGTTGAGCAGCTATACATCTTGCATTTGGGTTCTATTTCTTTTATCTATCTTAGTAGATTTTGACTGAGCATTTTGTGATCGATGATGGTGATGTATCTACACTAGTTGGTTTCTCTTGATTACTTGAATGGTTTGAATGTTCAGGCCATTTTATATGCTCACTTGCATCACCTACTTTACACAAACCTGGTCATCCCCACTCTTATTGCTATGTTGGTTTCCTCCTTCATCCATCTACTTCCACCCCCAATGGTTTTATTCCTGATTGAAAGCTTGGACTTGTGAGATTGAGGACCTTTCCCCCCATATTAGGCTCTATGGATAGCAGACTCCATGTCTTTTTGTGTCTTGGCTCTGAGTTGTGCAACAGAACTTGCTGAAGCCTTGACCCTTATGGGCCGAGAGAACTCGTCGATGTTGGGTCCTGAGCCTAGGTGAGTTGGGTTTATGAAACCTTGACATCTATGGTCGGTTGCCCCCAATGTTTGGTCCTAATTGTGGATGATTCCCGCTAGTTGACCCCATGCTTCACTTTTGGGCCAGGAGCACCCACTGGTGTTGTGACATGAGCTAAGACTAGCTAGTTGCCCAAGTTGTGTCAGATAGAATTGAAGCAAGTATTCATATCATCATCACACTACATTGATTATATACTGCTATATTTTTGAAATCCAAATGAAATGAAATGTAAAGCACCCTAGATGAAAGCTGCAGCTAGTTGTGCTTTTAAGCACATGCAAAATCCGAAGGGTCATGGGCCAAAATAAAAGCAGATGCATTTCATTGAATATATAAATGACTACTGGCCATAGTTTTGATGTGATGATTATTTCCCACGGAGCCTACGGGGTTGGATGTGGATGGAACAAGGGACAGCTAATTCTAAGTGTCCCCTAGAACCTCAGAGTTACAATTAATTGTGCACCTAGTTATAGTGATTCTAGAAAAGATCCTCACGGAGCCTGCATCAGGCTTGGATGTGAGCCATGGGATACTTGTTAAAGTTGAAGGGACACTTCTCAATCAACTTACCCATTTGTGAGACTGCCCTTCCCTAGTGTTCTATGTTGTGCATATGTTAGCATGGTCCCTATTATCACACAACTCGTAGTTGCCCCAATAGATGATCCTATACAGGATGGCAGAAGGGATGAGTAACCAAAGAGGTGACACAAGAGGGCCTTGATCCCTAAGATGGATTGGTTGTTACGTCAATCGAGGCACTCTTCACTTTGTGTTATCTAAGCCCTAGATAACAATGGGGGAGACCCAGATCAACTCCTGACGGGAGAGATCTAACCAGAACACCAGATCAAATTAGATGAATGAAGTACGTAAGGTGTAAGGTATGATGAACCCTAGATCTATGGATGAAGTCACAATGTGAGTTAAAGATTGGATCAAGAGGCTTAAAAGATGTAAATTTGATCCAATGTGATAATACAAGTGACTTATAAGCTTAAATACAAGACCCAGGATCAAGGCACTAGCAAATGATAGAAATTTCTTCTGCCTTGGGAAACGTGTCCAAGGTAGAAGGGTTAAGATTTAGATTGGGGCTATCCAGTACCTTTAGATTAGAATTGATTAAGGGTATGACAATGTATATGCATCACAAGTCGAAAACCGGGATCAAACAACCCAAAAATTGGCTAAGTCTCGAAGTGCACATGGGCAAAGAGATCAATGCCTAGGAAAATGGGCCGCAAAGAGTCCCTCAAGGGTGATGCCCTTGAGAACCCACTTTGGGTTAGGCCTGAAGTGGAAAACCCAAAAATCTTTTGCCAAGATTTTAAGTTAAATGAGCCAGTGAATTTTTAAAAGGAAAAGTAGCTTAGGGTTTGTAAATAGAATAGCAGTAGACAGATGGAATAGATGAATAACTCAAGAAAATCTAAAGTACTTACCTCCTGTGACTTGCAGATGCCAAATGCAATGATGTTCTAACTCCCTCGAAGCAACTCCAACTTGATTTGGCAACTCCCAAGAGGAAATCGATTTTCCCAGATAGCAAGTGCCCCCTCCTTCCTGTAGATGACAATCTCTATGAGAATTGATTTACAGAAATGAAAGTAAATGATGCAAGAAGAATCAGAAAGCATAAATATCTAAGTTGCCAGGAAACGTGGGTACGGGGACGGGGACGCCAATTTTTGAAACAGGGTACTTGGGTACGTCGGGTGTACTGTAGACATTTATATATATATAATTATAAATTATAAATTATAAATTTATAATAAAATATTACAAGTTATAACATGTCACAATCACATCATACATGCATATATCAAGTGGAAGGTTGGAAGTTATATAATTAATATTTAATATGTAGATTTTCTGGGTTTTTACTGCTTGCTGGTTTATGTAAACATTACAGTGGTTTTCACCTTTAGCCGGTTTTTCATAGGCTGAAAGCTACTTATGAAATACACTGTAACAATTAAACACGCTGTAAAAACACTATGACAGGCTGAAAATAAATATTTAAAACATGCACACCATAAAAGATAGACTCAGATATTTTTGGCAACTGTGCCCTGGAAAACCCCCCACAGGGAAAACCAGTAAGAGAGAGAGAGATTTTATTTCTTCAGAGAATATTCAGATCAGAAATTTACAGTCAAACATGTACTTATCTCAACCATAAACTTCACCACCAGGAGCTGTCTCGAAATCTGTGCAATCACTGCTTGGATTTCAGTACTGAAACAGTGCCTAGAAATACGTGCCAAGAAGTCCCAAACAGTCAACCCAACACCTTCGTAAACTGTGCAGCAACAAAATCTGCCTTAGGAAATGTGCCCGAAATACAGTCTCAAAATCTGTGCATATCCTCAATTTGTGTGCAGTAATAAAAATGCAGCAAACAGTACCTCGAAAACTATGCAGGAGAAAATCTACCTCGGGTTTTGTGCCCACCGTACAGCGCAAATAACTGGGCCTGCTGTCTTGAATATCATGCCCACTGCTGCTGTTTAGAAAAACCATGAATATGCCTCGGGATTCGTGCCAGCAGTCACACCCTCGAAATCTGTGCCCTTCTCGGGTTTTGTGCCCAGTCAAACCTTGAAACTCGTACCCAGTCAAATCTTGGAACTCGTGCTCATTAATGTGTTGTACGGATGCTGAAAGTATCTCCTTGAAACCTGTGCCAAGAGTAAATGCTCAACATGTACCTCGATTTCTGTGCCAAAGTAGAATGGCTGCCTCGAAATGCGTGCAAGTCTCCAAGCTCTTCTCTCTTCCCTCTTTTTCTCAAGAATGAATTAGAAATTGCCTCCCTCATGCTTTTTTTATCTAACCCTAAGTGTGAATCTAATCCAACGGTGGAGAAAGATCTAATCTGAGGGATGAGATTCAATGAGTGAAAATCACTTTTATTTAAATCACTTAAATAAAATTCACTCACCCACTTAACTTTATCAAAAAGTGACTTTCATTTTATAAAGTCTCATTAAGTGAAATTAATGTGAGGGTCACCTTTTTCCCCCTTCTAAGTGACATTAGGCAAATGTCAAATGGGGAACACTTTCCTAGGTACAAAACTAACACTCCCTCTTACCGAGAAAAGTGTTCCGCACCACTCCCAACTTATCTCTGAAGAAGACAAACTTCCCCCTCCCCAAAGACTTCGTCGGGATATCTGCTACCTGCTCATCAGTGGAAATATACTGCAACTCAACTGCCCCTCTCTGGACGTAATCCCGGATGAAATGGTACCTGATCTCAATGTGCTTCGACCTGTCATGGAACACCGGATTCTCAGAGAGCTGAATGCAACTCTGATTGTCACAATAGATCACCGTAGGTCTAAGCTGTTGATCAAATAAATCTACCAATAACTTACGAAGCCACAGTGCTTCGCAAGTAGCTTGATTGGCTGCCATGTACTCAGCCTCGACAGAACTCAATGCAAGGGACTTCTGTTTCCGACTGAACCACGACATTGCTGCCGAGCCCAAACTGAAACAACAACCGGAAGTGCTCTTCCGATCCCTCACACAACCTGCCCAGTCTGAATCTGTGAACCCAACCAAGCTGACTCCACCCAAACCCCTGTAGTCCAAACCATAATCCACTATACCTACTAGGTATCTCAGTACGTACTTTGCGACGGTCCAATGCACACTCCTAGGCTCCACCATGAACTGTCTAAGAGTGTTAACCGCAAAACACAAGTCTGGCCTGGTGTTGACCAGATACATCAACGATCCAACGAGCTGACGATAGAGTGTGGGATCCACCAACTTACCCTCGGAAGCATGAAGTTGCTTCCAGTTGGTGATCATCGGTGTAGACATAGGCCTGCAGTCCTCCATCCGATAACTCTTCAGAATATCAACTGCATACTTCCCCTGTCCTAGGAAAATATGTCCAAGCTCCTGCCAAACCTCCATCCCCAAATAGTAATGCATCAGCCCAATATCAGTCATCTCATACTCAGCTGCAAGGTCTCTCTTGCACTGTGCAATAAGACGCTCATCTCCAGTGATAAACAAGTCATCAACATATAACAGAAGGATGAGAGGATCTCCACCAACCACAATGTAGTAAAGGTTGGGATCAGCCTTGTTACCAACTTTTTTGTACTATAGTTGGATTTTCTGGAGAGCCGCCATTTGACAAACATGATGAATGTTTGATTCCAGTGTATCAGATGATCCAGCATTTTGTAGCTAGCCAGTTGTGGTTAGCTTGTTTTGTTTTTTGAGTCGACATGACCATGGCCCCATGGGGGTTTGTAATAAAGTGTGCTAGTAGGATCTGAGTGCCTCGGTTTCTCATGACTGGATTAAGCAACTAAGGTATTCCAAGGAGTTTTTTCCCTTGTCAATTATACTTTGCTTAAGGCGAGGTATAATCGATGAGGTTTTCTCCCGCTCCTCCAAAGCTGGAATGCCCGATTTTGAAAATTTGGCCATGGGGGGTTATTAGAGGCCAACTAATGTATATAAGCCTACTAGACACTGTTAGAATAGGTGTCGGTCATGTCCTAGGTCCATAAAACCCTCAGAAAAAATTTCGAAAAAATTTTACCGGGTCCGTCGAAATTTGGGTTTTAATTATTTTTTAAATTTAATAAATTTCTCTATAGTTTAAATAGAGAAATAATTATCTGTAATATGTCAGTCATCCGGGGTCCGAATTCAGTGATTGATGGCTCGTTTGATAAGCCAAAAATCACACATGACCTATGGAGCAGCTAAACCCAACTTTCGGATGTCCATTCAGCCCCGTAATTAATATTTTCTCTGAAAAGTCATTTACAGAGAAATTATTAATTAAAATAATAAAATTGATTATTTTGGAGATAATCCAAATCTCTCCAAAATTAATCAATTTGATTAAAATAAAGGGCTAAATGACATGGCAATGAGCATTTAGGAAGATTCCAATCAACTCCAAATCTTCCCAGTCATCCATCCAGTCACCAGATCATTATCCATTCAAAGCAATTCGCCCTCCTTCATGAAAAAATCGATTTAATGATGTGTCACTTGATGTATGGTTGGTGGCTTGCATTTAAAGCTTGAAGTAGGCGCCCTCATGACTCACCCTAATCCAAAGCTTGGCTCCTTTCATGGATTCGAGTTACACCTACCTATTACCATGTGTCTTCACCTCAACCCACTCGCAAATCTACCCAAGCTCACGTCAATCTCCATTTAACTCGAGTTTAAGCTTTGTTGTAGTGTGGTGATTGGTGTCCAAGCTCCACCCATGCGAATTAGCACCTACTACACGCCATATGCCATCCCCATGCTAACTCGCCCTTCCACTTGTCTCTATCACATCCAACTCGCATCTTCCACATGGATCACGCCCTTCATACCTGTTATCACACCATAGTAGCAGGGCTACTATTCTTGTACAGCAGATATCTGCACATTCCAGAGCTTCCTTTTATTCCAGAGCATGGCTATATATTTTGGATCACTCATGATCAGAGCAGTACATTATTCAGATTTTATGACCTTGTGTCAAGGCTGAGCCTTGAGAGTTCAGATTTGATGACTGATGTGACCACTTATCCCATTACAGTTTCAGTTCAGTGCCTAGAGATGTATTTCAGCAGTGTTTCAGATGATGCATGATGATGATTATCATACTTGAAAAAATCGGCGAAAAATCGCGATTTTTCGTAAAAATCGCGAGGTCAAACCCTTGCCGAAAAATCGGCGAGTAAAAATCGCGATTTTTTAAAAAATCGCCGAGTGCCAACTTTTTCGAAAAATCGCCGAGTTTTTGCAAAAAATCGCCGAGTTTTTGCAAAAAATCGCCGAGTTTTTGCAAAAAATCGCGAGTCGAAGGAAAAAGTCGCCCAGGTAGTCACGGCCGCGGATTAAAAGGTCAAAAGTGATTTTTTTTTTGTCATTTGTTTTGTTTGACTGTTGGAGAAGGAGTGTGAAGGGCAAGAGGGCACCATCAACTAGTTTGGAGGCATCCAAGACTCCAAACAACATCCAAGCTCACCATTGTGAATTTTTGTGGAGAAGGGATTCAATTTCAAGAGTCAAAACTTTGCCAATCAACCAATTCGTCTCACAGGTATGTAGTGGTTCAAACTTCATTTTCTTGTATTTGTTTTATGATTTTTTTTCATGTTTGCTTGCCTATATTCTTTCCTCTATTCTCTTATTTTTTTTTGCCATTTTTCCAAAGATTTCCATGTCCATAAAATTATAAATATCAAAAAGAGTCAAAATGCAAGGGGGTTTTAGATTCTTAGAATGGAATAGCATGTTTTCTTTCTTAGATATTTAGCCACCTTCTTGTTATCATTTTTTCATGGCCAAAAATATAAATTTAGAGGTCTGATTTTTTAAGCCAAATTGTTGCAATTTTTTCAAATGGGGTTTAATTTCTTGTTTTTGTATTTTTGTGCCCTAGGTTTGCATTTTGAGGCTGCCATTCCATTTTCGAAGATGCCAAAGCCATTGGATCCGTTTTGGCAGTATGGTGAGCCCGAGGATGATGGAAATAGGCAAACTTTGAGTTGCAAATTGTATGGGCATCACATGTCAGGAGGGGTTAACAGGTTGAAATACCATCTAGCTAAACTCCCTGGGCATGATGTTGGCGTTTGTACTGCAGTGACCCCAGAGATCATGAGATCTGCCCATGACGCAATCCAAGAAAAGAATAAAAAGAAGGATGAGATCGCCGCAAACAGAACTGAGCTTGCAGCTTTTGGCCTAGCAAGAAGTGTGGGGGCAACGGGATCTACCACTTTCACTGAGGGTAGTGCGAGGGGTTCCACAGCCACGGCGGGGGCCTCACACTATTTTGGTCCACGAACAGGAGGTGGATCACAACCTTCTATCAAGGCAGTGATAAAGAAAAATGACAAGGTAGAAGTGGACAGGGTGATGGGGAGGTGTCTTTACTGGAGTCACATACCTCTCAGCATCGTAAGAAACAATCCATTTTGGCAGCCGATGTGTGATGCCATTGCATCATTTGGCTCGGGGTATAAAAGTGCCACCTTTGATGAGTTGCGGGGTCCAATCCTTCAAGCAGAAAAGAAGGACATCAGTGCTAGGTTGGAGGAGCTCAAGCAGTCATGGGAGAACACTGGATGCACAATCATGTCAGATGGTTGGTCAGATGGTAAGGGTAGATCCCTTATCAACTTTTTGGTACATTGTCCTAGAGGTACCTTGTTTGTGAAATCAGTCGATGCATCGGCATATGTAAAAGATGCAGCGCTCTTATGTGAGTTGTTAGATGGGTTCCTACAGGACATTGGGGTGCACAATGTTGTGCAAGTTATTACGGATAATGCAGCTAATTATGTGGCTGCTGGCAGGATGCTTATGGAGAGGCACCCCGCTTTGTTTTGGACTCCATGCGCTGCTCATTGTATTGATTTGATGCTGGAGGATATGGGGAAAGTTCCCTTTATCAAGGTGGTGATTGATCAAGCTAAGAGCATCCCCAAGTTTATTTACAACCATACTTTTGTTCTTAGCCTCATGAGGAGGCACACCAAAAACAGGGACTTGAGGCGTCCCGCAATCACACGCTTTGCCACCACCTTCATTACTCTTCAGTCCTTGCTTCGATTTCAGTTTGAGTTGAAGCAAATGTTTGTTTCTGATGATTGGTGTGATTGTGCTTACAGCAGGAGAGAGGATGGGAGAACCATTGCCAAGTTGGTGTACACTGACTCATTCTGGGAAGGAGTGGGGGAAGTGTGCGCGGTGAGTGAACCTTTGGTAAGGGTTTTGAGACTTGTTGATGGTGATAAGCCCGCAATGGGCTATTTGTATGAGGCCATGGATAGGGCCAAAGAGGCCATCCGGAATTATTATGTGGGCAGGGGTACCCCAGGGCACGAGAGGCACATGTTGTTATGGGAGTTGATTGATAGTCAATGGACCGGGATGCTTCATAGACCCATTCATGCAGCAGCACTCTTCCTCAACCCTGCATTTTCCTACAAATGCAAATTTGATTTTGATGCTGAGGTGTTGGAGGGGCTCTTCACTTGTATTCAGAGGATGGTTCCTGATTATGAGACTCGCAATGCAATCAATCGCGAGTTAGAGGTGTATCAGGATGGTGCTGGAGTATTTAGCTTTGCTGATGCTATTCGTGACAGGACCAGTTTCATGCCAGGTAAGTTATTAAAGTGTTTAACTTTTATTTGCAAGTTGAAATTTGAAATTTTGAATTATGATTTATTTATTTCCTTATTTGTTGTAGCTACTTGGTGGCGAACCTATGGTGTAAGGACACCAAATTTACGGAAATTTGCCATCAAGATTCTTAGCCAAACATGTACCGCTTCAGGATGTGAGCGGAATTGGAGTGTGTTTGAAAAAGTACATGCAAAGAGACGCAGAAGGTTAGAGTCTTAGACTTTAAATTTTCAACAAATCAATTTCATTTAATATAATTTGTGAATCTATCATCCTCACATATTATAATTATGTTTCATTAATTTTTTAAACTTGAACATCTAGACTCATACAAAAAAATTATTTTCCTCTTACAGGATGGAGTTCACACGTCTCAATGATTTGGTCTACGTCCATTATAATCTCCGCTTATGGATGGCACAGATAAATAAAACACCAAATGCCGATGCCATCGTCTTAGACAATATTGATATTTTGTCTGATTGGAGGGTGGAGATTGAGACTCCTATCATGGAGGAGGAACTTACATGGCTAGAGGGAGAGGAAGGGCAGGAGGAGGAGGAGGAGGAGGAGGAGGAGGAGGTGGAGGAGGTCAGAACCACCACGGAGGGTGATGTGCTAGCATCGCCACCACCGCCTACACCGATTGATACATCTAGTCCTCCATCCGTCACTCGTCGTCCGATGTTAGATGCAGGGGCAGGGTCTTCTGCTGCTACTTCTAGTGCTAGGGGCAGGCCTGACAAACGGCCCATGACCTTTTCCCGTAAAAGGGGAAGAGGGCATTGATATTAGATAGATAGCTACTAGTTTTCCTGAGATACATTTATATATGTGATGTCATTTTGTATTGGTTATCTACTTTTGAGTTTTGAGTCCTTGATTGGACAACTATGGTGTTTCAGACTTTCAGGATTCAGTATCGACTTTGATGTATCATTTTATATTTGACATGACTACATGATGATGATATATATCAGTGCTTTCTACATATTTATGTTCCAATGTGTTTATCTGATGTTATTGTTGCTTTATATGTTTAAAATTCTGAAAAAAATGAATGTATTTTGTATTTTTTAATGTTTGCCGACTTTTTCCGACTTTTTCCGATTTTTTCGCCGATGTTTCCGAGAAATTGTTTTCGGGACCCTTGCCGACTTTTTGCCGAGTCCGACTTTTTCAACGTTGATGATTATTATGATGATGTTGTATGATCTATGGATATGTTCTCACTGACTGTGGATTATTATCTTGTTGATTTAGTCATGATCATAGCATGTGCTTGGTATATCATTCCTGATGTGGCAAACTATTTAAAATGAACTGTAAATCAT
The DNA here is from genome assembly GCA_027924585.1 of Larix kaempferi. Taxonomy (NCBI): domain Eukaryota; kingdom Viridiplantae; phylum Streptophyta; class Pinopsida; order Pinales; family Pinaceae; genus Larix; species Larix kaempferi. The sequence continues at coordinate 7,666,291 of BSBM01000289.1, read as the reverse complement.
AAAATGGACAATTGCTTGCACTTTTAGGTCATTTAACAAAACTTACTGGTATTTCACCTTACATAGACATGGTCTTTCCCCGACACCAGTTGTCTGCTAGTGTAGGCTCCATATTCACTTGTCTCCATCCATACATGACCTTCCTGTTTGACTTTAAACCCTGACTCGTCTCATTTGACTTTCTGATACTGAGGACTTCCCCATTTTTCTACCTCTGTGTTTGGACTGCATCCCTGTTTATTCGGTGTCTCGGCTCTGAGTTGGTGACAGAACTTGCCTTTGGTGAGTTGGATTGTAGGCCTAAATCATTCTGGTCGGTTGTCCCGATGTTTGGCATTGGCTCGAACTCCCCCTAGTCACTTGAGATGTTGTTGGCTAAAACTGAAAGCTCATGTTCTACCTGTGGAAACTAAATAAATTCGCCCATGGAAACAAAAAGGGCAAGAGCAATGAAAAGCTAAAAATACTCCTCGAAGAGTATAAGAAAGGTCCAAAAAGCAATGATTCTTAAAAGCTATATCTAAACAATTGCTGACCTTGTATAAATATATGAAAAACATGCCCTGGATGCAAGCTGCAACTAGTTGTGCTTCTCAGCACATCTGAAATCCGAAGGGTTATGTAGGCCAAAAAGGCCATGGAAATAAAATTGAATGATCCTAATGAACCTGGATCAACTTGATGTAGACATGATGCCTAAGTTGAATAAGCACTCTCTAAACAACTTATCCATTTGTGAGGTGTTGCCGCCTGGTTCCACACCTGGGGAAAACGCAGCAGAAGTCTTCAAGCTGCTGGTGTGGCCTTGGGGGCAAGTCAGAGTCAAGTGCTGTCACTTGGGACTCGACTCCTCCGTCTAGGCTTTCCTAGCGAAGCCAAGGGGGGTAGACCCTAAAAAATTAAAAGAAACTAAAGCCTCTAATCTAGGAGTTAGAAAAAATACTTTTGCAACCAAGACAGACAACATATACCCTTTTCAAATAAAGAACATCATTTATCATTTACTCCCATTTAGAATAATCATCATTTCAACTGCATACTAGTCAACAATAAAATGAAATTCGCATCAGGACCAGTGCCTTGCTATGGAGTCAAATAACAAATGCATAGACAGAAAAAGTAAATGTTGTGGAGTGTTCTTGGTTTATTTTAAAATTTAATGTGATGGTGATCTTTTTTACTAAGGCAGGTGGGTTCCCGATATACGCAAGGTACGGGGGAACATGTCCGGAAATTTGAAGCGTGGCTTCCCTCTCAGGCTTTAGGCTGGATCGGAGTCTCGAGGAGGTGTTCAGATGCTATACCAACGAGGGCAAGCCTAACGGTTTCCAAGAGGTCGCTATCCAGTTTTATCCCAAGCCTTCTGGGAAATTTGCCCACGACAACAAATTGCGTGTTGTGCCGGATTTTCACAAAAGGGGTTTTTTATTGGGGTGGTGTTAAACCCTATTACTAGTCATCCACTCCTTTCTGGTGTGTACCAACTGGATCAGACTAAGCTGCAAGTTGGCCACAGAGCATACGGGAGAGGACCTTGGTATATTTTTATAAAATTTTAAGAACCCAAATTTTATCTTTCTATAACCCCAAGAGTCTCTTTTCAGGCATGCATTTCGGGCAAGCCCTCATACAAAACCCTACTTCGGGAAAGCAAGGGGGGCGTTATGAGTTTGTAAAAAAAAATGTGAAAAGCTAGGTTGTGAGTGAACTTGTGGCCCGCCAGTGGAACGGACCAACAAGGTTTATTTTAATCCTAATTTATTTTATTTAATGCCGGAAAACAAAGAAATAAACTACTCTAACATTCACGCCATGAAAATGAGACGACACAGGCCACCCCTGGGGGGATGGGGTATGGGCGCTGGCTAGCCCACTTGCTCTCGTTTAAAGATGTTTACAATGATATAGAGAAGTGCCCCAAGTCTACTTAATGTGACTTGGTGGCTTACAAAAAATATGGAAAAATATGACCGGTTTTGAAAAATGTGGAAATTTATCTTCCGGGTCGCCTGGATGCTCGAAATTTTGCCAGCACTTCCTCCTACCTGCTCATCTTTTGCTGCAAACCAGCAAGCAATAATTAGTACAAGATGCCCAAAAACACTTTAAGAGTGTCTTTGGAACACCTCCTAAGAAACCCAAAAAAAATCTAAGTTAAAAACTAAGTAAAAATGACAAAAATAACCAAGTAAAACAAGCTATGGGGCTTGTCTACTTGGGATCTTTGCTAGCCCTTTAATGGCTGCAAATTTGAAGCTCTATGGCAGCCAGATAATACTTTGCAATCAGATCTAATACTTCTTTAGAAAAAATTTGAAAGATTTCGACAACTTAAACTAGTTTTTTGAAAAGAAGGTACTAGTAAATCATAAAATTTGATTTTTTTATAAATGAGAGAGAGAGAGATGGAACAAATCCTTGTTGAAAATCGAAGCTCTGAAGATGGTTCAGTGATGTTTGAAGGGACTATATCTGCAAAAAATATTTAGTAAAAAGCGGAAACAAACAAGATCCTGCTTTTTTGCCAACTCAAGAAGATACCTACACATCACAGATCTCACCAAACAAAAGATTAAGTGTAGATAAATGTACTCATAAGAAACTAAGCTGCTACAAATAAACAAATTTGACAAACAACTTATCTCATAGATGAGCACACCACACCCTTGAAGAATAAGACTTATGCACAAGTCACCTTGGGAAAGAAATCAAGATACTTCATCCACATGTAACCAAAACACCACAAGCTGACCTCCAAAGTCTTCTTTTATTCAAAATGATAAAACTATTACAATCATAAGTCAGCTGCTCCAATTCTCACTAGTGAACAATGGAGAGCATGCTTCAATTTATAGAGGAAACAAGGAGGGAGGGCGCACTTAGTGAGGGAGTGAGAGGTGGAGTGGTGGCACAAATGGTGGAGGGGATAGGGCTGCCCACTCCACCTATTTAGCTGCCCCATATGCAGCACCAAAGGTGCCCATGCAGCAGCACAAAGCATGCTGCCCATTCCCCAACACGTGGGCTGCCAAAATAGCAAGTGCGCCCTCTCATCAAGTGAAGTGCGCCCCTCTCATTAGCACGAGTTTCTCCTTGTTTGGGGCTGCCAAAATGGCACAAAATCAGCCCAAAGTATTCCTATAACCAAGCTGGTCAAAATCAGACCCCAAAATCTCTCCAAAAATTAAATACTTTTTTATGTCATTTTCCCATTTTTCTATTTTTTATGACTTTTTTTGGGATTTTTTGATTTTTTTGATTTTGACCAAAGTAGAAGTACCCAAACATTAGGAAAAGTGGGTTTAGGGGTTTAGGGGGTGCTCTGAGTTAGAAAACGAGCACCCCTAAGGCAAAAAATACCTCCAGACGCCCCAGATAGGCCAATTACAAATTTTTTAATTGAACCATTAAAAAATGGCCCAATTTACGGAAAAATTAAAACTTGCCGAAAATTAAAAAAAACACCTAGGGGGACTTAGACATGTCCATATGACTCAAAATTAACGCCTAGCATGTTCATATACATTGACCCATAGACTCTAATAATTCCCTAAGGCCCGTCAGCCTCCCCAGGCATTCCAGCTTTGGAGGAGCAGGAGAAAAACCAATTAATTATGGAATGCAGTGATGCAAAACATAATAGATAGGTGAAAAAACTCCTTGGAATACCTGACTTGGCCAAAAAGTCCTAAGGAACCGAGTCTTTTACAAAACACCATGCTAGCACGTTTTATTACAAACCCCGCAGGGCCATGGACATGTGGAAAAAAATTAAAAACGGGGGCCTTTAAAAGGCCAGCTGGACATCAAATCACCAAAACTGAACATGTGTCATGTTCTACTTTGCCCGCTCGCTTGATAATCCAACCAAGTACAACTTAGTTGGCAACATGAGGCACAGCCATCCCCCGTGTTCTTTTGTCCAGCACAGAGTTTGTAGCTTCCCCCTTCTCCCAGTCCAAAGTATTTTTGAGTTAAGTTAGACAAGTCAAACCCTTGGCCCAACCTTGCTCCTAGCCTTCATCCTTCACTAGCAGTTTGACCATGTCCAATGGGTGAGTTTGTCATTTGAACTATTGTGCAAGTAATTTTATATAACAATGGAATATGTTAAACTGATTAATGCCACTGAATGGAATTTATACTTTGAGTTTAGCTGTGAGAATGATTAGAGAAGCATTGTCTTAGTCTACTGATGTGATTTATCCTCGATTTTATATTCTTGGGATCCGTGATGATGTGGACCATGTATGGATGATTATTGATGATGATTTATGGGCCCACATGTTTGATGATGATATCATATGATGGACATATGATGCAGATGATGTTTGATCCAGTTCAGCAGGTTTATTATTACTTCAGATCAGCAGATTATACATTGTCCATATATGGTGGACCCTACAGCAGGCCCATTAGGGCAACCCAGGGTGTATGAGTACTCATTCCTAGTGGATTTGGGTCTTCTGGATCCATTGAGACACTTATCTTTCAGTTCCGGGCACTTCTGACAGTGATTGATGCAGTTTTACACTTGTTGACCAGATTTGGGGCTGATTTCCCAGCCTGAGCAGCAGGGGCCCCGAGAGGCCAGTTCACCTAGGGCGCTGATGATGGAGGGGGTGGTCCAGCCACTTGTTATTACCATTTATCCCCCCTTCCGGAGAGCCTGGTGGGCTCAGATGGACAGCGCTAGCACCCTAGGAGGCAGTTTTGGCACTTTCACAGTTCCCGAGGCAGTTAAAAAATGGGATAAAGTGGTCACTGAGGAAATCGATTTGGGCAATTGAGGCAAGGTTTTGGCATTTGGTCTTCACAGAGGTCTTCCAGGATGGCATCACTATCTTCCAGTCAGTTTTCACCATGTGGGTATGCCCGGATTGATCACAGGAGGACATTTACTGCTTGACTGTCATGGATTCTGAGGACAGTTTTGGTCATTTTTATTATATTGGACATATTTTATTATTATATTGTGCCTTGGGGATGAGCTAATAAGGATTGATGCCTCCTAGCCCCACCATGTGCTTATTTTATCATGTCCTAGTCATCATGAGGTGGATTATTGTACTTTTTACCCCTATAGTGGGATGACGTCACCCTCCATTGTACCATTTAGTGAGGGCGCTTTTGTTATTTTGAGTGATCCATGTGATATATTGTTATGGGTCATCTTAGCCATCGATTGTATGATGAGATCTTATAATCTCAACCACTCATTTGATGTAGTATTATGAAGTGGTATAGGGTTTTGGTCTTTATTATCCTATATAAGGAGGAGACCCCCCATTGTAAAGCGCACCTTTGGAGCTCTGGAATATTGGAATAGAAGATTTTTTGTGGAGCACATCTCTCTTGCATTGTGGATTCTCTTGCATATTGAATATACAGTATCTCTTCTATGTATCATTGTGGATTTTTGTGCTTTTACTAATCTTTTGACAGGAAAGTCGAATTGGAGAGAGGAGGGCGACTTCATGAGGGTTATTGTTGGAGGGATCCACATATTCTCTCTTGGGTTGATCTTGTGACAGGGAGTATCATTATTGTATCTTCGTGACATAGTTGATGCTTTCTATTACATCTTTCTACCATTTTCATAATCATCTTGCTTGACTTGTTTCTTTGATCTTGTCTTGTAGGAGGAGGACGATTTGGCTATCTTGGAGAAGGACGTTTTGGTTGGAGCACTTGGATCTCACTCTTGAATATACACATAGGAGAATGCTATCAACTTGCAAGGTGGGCACAAGCAATTGAGGTAAGATCTACAAGGTATGTGCCTCTTTCATCCATTCTATCTTCATTGGTCATAAAACCCTAATTAATCAAAACCCCAATTTTGGTATTTCTTGGATCTACTTAGATCTAGCCTTGCATTTGAAGAGAAATTGAAAACCCACCTCTATAGTATCCACCCCTAGTTGGATCTATAGTTTGGTGGTGATTGGCTAAAATTTGACACACTTTTCAATGCAAAAAGCCCTCTTGAGCCAAATCGCACTTCCCTAAGAGAGGCTTGTTTGGTTAGATCTAGCACATGGGTAGGTGAGATCCCACTTAATTTGAAATCTAGACACTTGATAACCTACCCCAACATCCTTACTTTGGTGAAAACTACCTTGTGGACATCTCTCCATGTTTTAAGGAGTTAAAACCCCCTTTTGATCTTCTTGGCACCTTAAAACTTAGATCTACTAAGATCTAGCACTTGGGTTCATTTGAAATTTTGAAGATACATAGATCGGGGTACTAGCATCCCGGATCTACGATTTGGTGGCCATTGGACTTGATTTGGTCCACCAAAACCCACTTTTTGACCTTCCTTGGGCAAATCGCACCCCCTTGAAAATCTGAGTTTGTCCACTTCTAGGAGGTGGGTGTTTGAGATTTTTGTGGATTTGGAATCCCCATGCCTTGAAACCTAGGTCTATACTGTCTTTTTGTCACGATCCGCCTTGGGGGTTGCATTCCTTGTTTCAAGGCATTGTGGTCCACTTGGGGTAATCACTAAAAAAACCTAGATCTAGTAAGATCCAACCATTGGATCTCATCCAACCCACTTGACTTGGCTTCTAGGTGTCCCGATCTACACTTTGACATACTTCTTGACTCCATTAGCCCATTCAACAAGGCACTAGTCATTCTCCAAGCAAGTCACACTCCTTGGGATTCGTGTCAAACCCTAGATCTAGTACATGGGTACTCCTAGAACCAACTCAAACTCATAGATCTAGCCTATATCTAACCTATAGTACCATCCTCACACCTAACTTCACCTTGTGGGTCCACCTAGAACCATTTCACACTTCCCAAGAAACTAGACCCACTTGTGTAAACACATGGTACTTTACCTAGTTATCATACCCCATCATGTGGCCTAAACCATACATAGGTTGAAACATTAACAATCTCTTACACCTCCCTCAACCATACCTTAACCCTTAGGTCCACTTAGCCTTGCATTGGTTTCCGTAACTCATTACTTACCTACCCTTAGAAACCTTTGTTTGGGTCCAATCAACTGTGATTGGGGTATAGGGTCTCCCCCTTGGTCTAGTTATACCTTGACCTAAAGCGAAGAGTGCCTCGGTTGACGTGACTCCCACCTGCATTGGGAACCGTGGCATCTCTTGGGTCACCTCTTTAGTTGCCTAACTCCTCTACCGTCCCGGATGGGATACCTCTAGGGGCAACTACAAGTTGTGTGATAACAATACCCTAGCTCGCACTTCATGGTTGTAGCATGCCTATTCGTTGGTTCTTCTTCCCAAAGTCGAGTCCTTGCCACCTCATGCCAATCTCACCAACCATGAACTCAACTTTGGCCATGTCTATCTCTCCAAACCCTTGTTGATTGGATTCGACCCACTTGCCATTGCCAAATTCGACCTAGGGTTTTAGATTGAGTCTTTTACTATAAAGAGAGGCCCATCTGGGTTATTATCTCATGGATTCTTTAAGCACCAAAACTCTGGAGAAATTTGTAATTTGTTTGAATATTGGAATAAAGTGAGACTTTGGAGGTCAAAGTGGAAGCTCTTGATGTGCCATGCTTCATCTTGTATGAGATGATATCATGTTTTGTCTATATACTTTGGATTCTTAAGCATTTGATTTTATGATTTAGAGGGCTAACAATCTAGCACAAATATTATAGATCTATGCTTTTCTCTTAAGTGTGTGGCTTTTCAGGTATTATTCCAAGTGCAAGGGTTCTTGTTTGGTAATATCTTCATTCCACAAAGTTATCAAAGAGGTCTTGCTTTGAAAAGTTAAGAAACTAGGAGTTATTTGTGTTTCGTTCCATCAAACTTCTTCAACAAAATCCTTAAATATTGGTTACCTTGGCCCTAAAAGGCTCTCTCTTCAAGCCTTATCCTTTGCTCCTTGATCCCCTTTTTCCATTGCCTTGCTAAGCCATCCTCTTATAGCCATTTTCATCTATCTCCTCCTTTCGTTCTTCTCCCTTAGTATCCCCTTCTCCTAGCTTTCCCCACCTTCTCTTTCTTCTTTCTTTTCATTCTCCTAAATCTCCTCTTCTTCCATTTGTCCACTTCCCTCTCATCTCGTTTTCCTCCCTCCCTTTGCTCTCGTCTTTGCCATCTCCTAGCCTTCTTTGCTCTCGTCTCTCTCTCTTTTGCCCCTTCATCCCTTTCGTCCATCCTTGAAAGTCCTAAAAAACCACAATAAACAACAAAACTTGTTAGATGTTAGCCTTAGTTAGTAGTATTTTCTTTGAAAAAAGTTAGTATTTAGATCTTCATATTGCATTTGCATAGTTAGGATCTAGTCTTGTTGCATCTCATTGTCAATTTCATTTACATTTTAGGTCTCATTTTTGAGTTTGGACTTGCATTGTTCGTCAAGTTAATAGTTCATTTTATATCTTTTCATTTTTCGTTACAAAAAGAAAAAACAAGCAAGTGTTACTAGTTAATGATTAAGTTTGTTGCTATTTTAGTGATCTTCATTTTCATGAACCTGGGAGCTGCCATTCATATACTTGAAGCCATCTAAACAAATTGTTGACTGCCTTTTCAAAACATTTAGGACTGTCAAGAAACTTGTGGGCTGCCATCTAGCCTTTTGGAGGACTGTTATAACACATTGTTGACTGCCTTTTCAAAACATTTAGGACTGTCAAGAAACTTGTGGGCTGCTATCTAGCCTTTTGGAGGACTGTTATAACACATTGTTGACTGCTCTTCAAACACTTAGGACTGTCAAAAAGCTTGTTGACTGCCACCTATCTTGAACTTGACTATCCCAAAGTTGTTGTTATTTGACGTTCTTTACACATTCAGTTGACTATCATAAAGTGTGTTTCTATTGGTTGCAAATTAAGATATCCACACGTTGACTGTCCTTAAAATTCACACATATGGCTGCCACTTTAATTGGTCAATTCAACATTTGCGAATAGTTCAAATTTCAAAATAATTTCATTTTGCATCACAAAAGAAATTTTGGTTTTATCATTTGCTTGGATGTAATTTGCAAATCTAGGACGATAGCTAGTGTCAATTTGTTATTTAATTTATTAATGCTAATGGGTATTGGAGCGATTATTTTGTCATAGACCTTTTTCAGGAAGTAGAAGTCAAAGAAGCTTCAAAGCGAGAAGCCATTAAAAAACACAAGAGGACAAAAGCATAGATACATCTCCTTATCCTTTGTAAAAGCCATTAAGGGCTTCAATTTTTGCAATTTTTATAAGTTATTCGTAGATAGCCATTAAAGACCTTTCAAGGATTTTCCCTTGAGGCACTTGTAAAGGATTAATAAAATTTATAGTGGAGAGGTCCTCCATTTTTGGTCTTCTTCCCCATTTGGGGAAGAGTGTTGGGTCTTGTGGATTGGCTTAGCTTAGATTTATGGTTTCATGTTCTTAGATTATTTTTTGCTTCAATAAGACATTTAAAGTTATCTTCCATATTTACTTACCCCCATGTTCTCCCGAGTAGGGTCTTTGACCTGAAAGAGATTCTTGGGTAGTTTAGTTTTATTTCTTGCATTTATTATTATCTTGTTTCTCTTCCAAGCCTTCGACCGGAAGTTGTATCCTTGGGATCCCATCCCAAGGGCAGGACCACGTAATTTGTGGTTACTCTTCCTTCCCCGTCGGTTTCCTTGGCAGAGCTTTCAGCTAGCTGGAGGTTCTCAAGTGCAGGCGGTTCTAGTGGTTGATCTTGTTCGGAGATCAATCCCACCTGGTAGATTAAAGTTTGTTTGGTAGAACACTAGATTTGCTCAATTTCATTTTATTTCGCAAGTAGTGTTGTTAATAGTATTTGTATCTCGCTGATCAATCATCTTATTGTTTAAATCTATTTTCAATCTGAGATATACTGCTACTACAATTTATCTGCTTTTTAAAACGAACCAAAGTCTCTTGAACTTGGCCAAATCCAAGTCAAGAGCACCCTCTATCGGAGGGCATTTTAGTTTTGCATTCCCCTGCATTAGGCATTGTTAAATTAGCAAGTCTCTTGAACTGTGGTCATAAGACCAAGTCAAGAGCACTCTCTGTCGGAGAGTTGAACAAAGTTTTTTAATAATAATAAAATTTTCCACTCACACACCCTTTAATTAATTTACCTTGGTTTCTGTCCTACACCCGTATGCTCTGCCAACCGGAAACGATTGGGCTAGTACTCAAAAAGGTGGAAGACTTGTTAATCTACAAGCGAAAATCTAATTAAAATTTTCACCCCCATAACCAACCAATCCGGAGTTGATCGATAAGATAATTTCAGTGGGTAATCTCTTAGTGAGGGCGCCGGGATTCCATGTTCAGCCTCAAGTTTGCTGGCTTGCATTGCGCGGCCTGGCTAGAGCACTGGGTGGCCCGACAGGTCCTTGAACGAAGGCACTTGATATTGTCTTTTCCGGACTTTCTTTGAATACCCTTGGTTTTAGCCCTAATAATCAAGAACATCTAAAACACTTAAAATTTACCAAGAGCAATTGCAAAACGTCCTCACAAACAGCTACTTTCGACTTGTTCTTTCAGCATCACAAGTTTTATTTGACTCCATTTGGCACTGGTCTTTAATATTTATATATCTCTTTCTGGACCATATGTCCTTGTCACTTGTTTAATTACAATCTTGTGGATGCCTTAATTTAAATTATAAGTCAAAGTATTTTGTTATCTTATGAATCTGTATCTTGTAAATTTTGCAACGTGGATTGCGTGTTAAATTTTGTTCTAGTCATCATTCAAAAAACTCCTAAATAACACCCATCCGCATCACTACATCAAAAACACTTAAATACATAAAGAGCCTTAGTGAAACTCTCTTTTAGGGACTACCCCCCTTGGCTTCGTTAGGAGTTTGCCTAAACGGAGGAGCTGGGATTCAAGTGACAGTACCTGGCTCATTGCTTGCCCCCAAGGCCACACCTCTCCCCACTTTCCAGTGAGGGAGACAGCTTTCAAAAGGTTTCTGCTGCTGGTGTGCAGTTTGGCAGACAACAAGCCTCACTCTTCTGAAATCCCATCGAAGTCAAGTATGCATCGATCCTAGAGTACCAAGCTCTAGGAGCTTGCTTCAATCCGTACAAGGCTTTCCTAAGCCTGTACACATGAGAATCTCTCCCATGAATCTCAAATCCCTGTGGCTGCTCTAAGTACACCTCCTCCTGCAAAAGACCATTGCGAAATGCGGTCTTCACATCCATCTGGTGGATCTTCCAACCCATCTCTGCTGCTAAAGATATCACTGCTCTGATGGAAGAATACTGAGCAACAGGCGCAAAAGTCTCATCATATTCAACTCCCTCAACCTGTGAAAACCCCTGAGCCACAAACCAAGCCTTGAATTTCTCCACACTACCATCTGCAGCATGCTTTATCTTGTAAAGCTCAGGTCTCGGCACTATCCCCCAAGCATCATTCTTCATGATGGAATGGTACTCTTCCATCATGGCATCTCTCCATACTTGATGCTGAGAAGCCTCCTCAAATGTGGAAGGCTCAGAGTCACGAAGACTCGCAACAAGATCCATCCCATATCTATCTGGCTCAACTACTGTCCTGATCGCCTCCTGAGGTCTACCAAATGCTTATGCTTCCTTCAAGGTGTCCTGAAGCACTTAGGCTTCCTCTTCCTTGAAGGCTCCTCCCAAACTGGTCTATCCTCATCTGAGGAATTCCCAGAAGCAGAAGGTCCAACACCCCGAGGACCAGTGACTGATGAACCAGTCCCTGAAGAACCTATAACCTGTGAACCTGTACCTGTACCTGAACCTGTCCCTGAACCTGTCCCTGAAGTACTTGTCACCTAAACCACTGAACCTGTAGAAGCTGTGCCTGTACCCTATGATCCAGTCACTCCAGAAACTTGTGGACCTGAAACCTGTATCGAAGAAGCCTATGTCAACTGAGGTGTGGGAGCTAATGGCTCCCTCCGCTCCATCTCTCTCGACTACCTGAAGGCTCTCTCCTCATCAAACTTTACTTCCCGCCTCACTACAACTCTCTTCTAGCCAGGAATGTAAAGTCGATATGCCTTCGAAGTCTCATCGTAACCCACAAAGATACCTCTCTCTGCAGTGGGCTCTGTTATCACCTATTTTGTACAAATAGTTGGATTTTCTGGAGAGCTGCCCTTTGACAAACATGATAAATGTTTGATTCCAGTGTATCAGATGATCCAGCGTGTTGTGGCTAGCCAGTTGTGGTTAGCCTGTTTTGTTTTTTGAGTCGACATGACCATGGCCCCATGGGGGTTTGTAATAAAGTGTGCTAGTAGGATCTGAGTGTCTCGGTTCCCCACGACTTGATTAAGCAACTAAGGTATTCCAGGGAGTTTTTTCCCTTGTCAATTATACTTTGCCTATAGCCGAGCTATAATCGATGAGGTTTTCTCCCGCTTCCTCCAAAGCCGGAATGCCCGATTTTGAAAATTTTAGCCATGGGGGGTTATTAGAGTCCAACTAATGTATATAAGCCTACTAGACACTATTAGAATAGGTTTTGGTCATGTCCCAAGTCTCTAGGACCCTCAGAAAAAATTTCGAAAAAATTTTACCGGGTCCGTCGAATTTGGGTTTTTAATTATTTTTTTTAAATTTTAATAAATTTCTCTATAGTTTAAATAGAGAAATTTCAATTTGTAATATGTCAGTCATCCGAGATCCGATTTCAGTGATTGAAGGCTCCAGACTTAAGCCAAAAATCATTCATGATCCCCGGACCAGCTAACCCTAAGTTTCAGACAATTATTTGGCCTCATAATTAATATTTTCTCAAAAAATGAGAAATATTAATTAGAATATTCAAAAAATAATAAATTGGAGATAATTTAAATCTCTCCAAAAAAGGCCAAATTGAATAAAGTAAAAGTCAAAATGACATGGCAAAAAGCATTTATGATGATTGGAATCTTCACCCACCTGATTCAGATCAGTTTCGGAGCACTGGGAGTGATCTACAGTTGAGAAATTCGCCCACCTTCATGCAAAGTCGTTTTTGTGATTTGGCAATTGATTAATGGGTTGTTGGATTATGAAATCAATGCATGTGGGGCTCCTTCCTCAAATTATGGACTCCAAACTCAAGTTTAAAGATGAGTTAAGACTCCAAGCTCGATTTGGTTGGTGTTGACATGGATTTGATTGGTTTTTGATGGAGTTTTTGGCTCTCTTCATCACCAATTCGAATTAGGGTTTTAGCATTGAGTTTTGTTATATAAGAGAGGCCATTTGGGCTTTCTCTTCATGGAATTTTGGTGCAAGAATACTCTGCCGAAATTATATTGTAATATTTGTTTAAGGTTTGGAATATAGAAGAGACTTTGGAGGTCCATGCTGGAGCTATTGGCATTGTGGTTTCATCTTGTACTTTGGTGACATTCTCTCACTCTATATTTCTTGTTGCAAATTATTATTCATTTTATGCCTTGTGAAGACTAACAATCTAGTACAATAGGCATATGATCTAGTTTGTTGGCTTGAGATTAGTGTTTTGCAGATATTTGTCCAGGGGTGGAGATTGGCTTGGAAGCAAGCTTGTTTTCATAAACCAAGAGTTTTTACCATTTAACACCTTCATCTTGCAGGGTTTTCAAGTAGCTCCTTATTTCGAAAAAAGAAACACTTCTAAGAGACTTGCCTCTTCCTCCATCAACAAAAGTTTTCTATCAATCTTGGTTACTTGGATCTATGAGTTCACCTCTTCCAACTCTCTAGTTTTCTCCATTGAGTCCTTTTTTCACTTGAGTTGCTAAGCCTTGTTCCTCTTGCCACCCTCATCAACTTTCGTTTGGACCTAGTTTTCCCTCTCTCCTCTCTCCATTCGTCCCTCCTCCTCAAAGCCATCCTCATCCATTCGTTTTTTGTCTCCAAAAAGCCTCCACTTCTCCCTCTCGTCCCTCTCCAAAAGAGCCCTAAAAAACAAAACAAAGATTAATCAATAGCATTTAGTTTTCATTTGTTTAGAGTTAGCTAGTTTCATTTTTGAAAAGTTAGTAGTTAGATCTCTTTTATAAATTAAAATCTCATGCATTGAAAGGTTAGTTTAGAAACATTATAGATCTCATTTTATTAGTATAGCTTGCATAGTTTAAATTTCCAAGTTTCTTTGTTAAAGATAGAAAAAATTTCATAAAAATTTCTTAAATTTTTTACATCTTAGATCTCATTTCTAGCATATTTAGGGCACTTTTTGTTCGCTGGTCCGTTTTCCCATCTTAACTTTTTTGAACCATTTTTCATGTCATTTTATGTTTTAGGTTTCATTTTGCAAATCTAGACTTAGTTTCAAAGTTGATTTTATTTTCTCTAACACTAAAGGGTGCCTTGAGTTTTTGTTTTTCTTGTAGGTACTTTTGAAGTGGAAAAGGGCTTGAGAGAGTTTTGAAGCGAAGAGGTCCAAACAAGCAAAAACTCAAGCAAACCATAAGGACGATCCAAAACATGACATTATCTTGTACTATCCTTTGTAATAGCTTATAGGAGTTAGCTTTGTTTTCCAAGTCTTATCATCTCGAAAGACCTTGCAAGGTTATAAACCCAAGGCATTTGTAATTGTTTAATAAAAATTCTAAGTGGAGGAGGCCTCCACTTTTCGGTCTTCTTCCCCATTTGGGGAAGGGTGTTGGGTCTTGTGGTTGGATTTAGCTTAGATTTACATTTTCATGCTCTTAGTTTAAAATTTGCTTCAAGTAAGTCATCTTGTTTATATTCCATATTTACTTACCCCCATGCTCTCCCGAGTAGGGTCTTTGACCTGAAAGAGATTCTTGGGTAGTTTAGCTTCATTTCTTGCAATTATCTTGCTTCTCTTCCAAAGCCTTCAGCCGGAAGTTGTATCCTTGAGATTTCGTCTCAAGGGCAGGACCACATAATTTGTGGTTACTCTTCCATCCCTGTCGGTTTCCTTGGCAGAGCTTTCAGCTAGCTGGAAGTTCTCAAGTGCAGGCGGTTCTAGTGGTTGATCCTGTTTCGGGGATCAATCCCACCTAGTAGTTTAGAACTTGTGTGGTAGAACACTAGATTTCTTTATCTTACAAGCATTATTGTTAGTAGTAATTTTTATCTTGTAGATCAACATTATTGTTCAAATCTGCTTCAAGTTAAATATACTGCTGTTACAATTTCTGTTTCTTTAAAATAAACCAAAGTCTCTTGAACTTGACCATAATCCAAGTCAAGAGCACCCTCTATCGGAGGGCATTTTAGTTTCTTGCATTTCCCTGCATTAGGCATTGTTAATCTAGCAAGTCTCTTGAACTGTGGTCATAAGACCGAGTCAAGAGCGCTCTCTGTCGGAGAGTTGAACAAGGTTTCTTAATAATAAAAAATTTCACTCACACACCCTTTAATTAATTTATCTTGGTTTCTGTCCTACACCCGTATGCTCTGCCAACCTGAAAAGGTTGGGCTAGTACTCAGAAAGGTGGAAGACTTGATAATTTACGATCGATAACTTAATTAAAATTTTTACCCAAAACCTCAACCAAGGCAAATTACTGTTCTTCCCCACGAGAGGTGGTGCCGGGAAATCACTGTCAGACTCGAGGGCGGTCAAGCCATAAGCACACTTGCCCTCTTTGCAATCTGGGTGCTCCCGACAGATCACTTAGGGTTGTCAGTACTTTCCTTGGGTAAGGTTCCACCATCTTTTGATACCTTTGGTCTTAGCCTAATAATCAAGAACATCTAAAACACGTAAAATTTACCAAGAACAATTGCAAAACGTCCTCACAAACATTTACTTTCGACTTATTTTATTTTAGCATCACAAGTTTTATTTGACTCCATTTGGCACTGGTCTGTAAGATTTATACATCTTTGAAATCTGGACCATATGTCCTTGTCATTTGCTTAATATCTATCTTGTGGATGCTTCACTTCAATTTCTAAGTCAAAGTATATTGTCATTTTTCATTTTGTATCTTGTGAATTTTGCAACGTGGATTGCGTGTTTAATTTTGTTCTAATCATCATTCAAAAACTCCTAAACAACACCCATCCGCATCACTACACCAAAACACATTTAAAAACACACAAAAAGCCTTAGACACTCTTTAATAGGGACTACCCCCCTTGGCTTCGTTAGGAGTTTTGCCTAAACGGAGGAGCTGGGATTCAGGTGACAGCACCTGGCTCATTGCTTGCCCCCAAGGTCACACCTCTCCCCACTTTCCAGTGAGGGAGACAGCTTTCAAAAGGTTTCTGCTGCTGGTGTGCAAATTGGCGGACAACGGGCTCAAACTTCGTCCTCTTCTCAGAAGGGACGTGAGAGTAAGTCAAAGAACCAAATATCCGAAAGTGGCTCACCTCAGGCTTCTTGCCTGTATACATCTCCTATGGAGTCATCCTCCCCAAAGCACGGTGAGGACTCCTGTTCTGCAGATATACTGCAGTGTTACATGCCTCTGCCCATAGAAAGAACGGTAACCCATGATCATGAAGCATAGCTCTCGCTGCTCCCACGATCGACCTGTTCTTTCTCTCTGCTACTCCATTCTGCTCAGGAGTGTAGGGAACTGTCAGTTGTCTCTGTATACCCTCCTGTCTGCAAAAAGCATCGAACTCCTTGGAGGTATACTCACCCCCATTGTCCGATCTCAACATTCGGATCTTCCTACCTGTCTGCTTCTCCACAAGGGCTTTGAACCCTTGGAAGACACTCAAAACTAAGTGTGACTTCTTGCTCCTCAAGAAGTAGATCCAGGTCTTCCTGGAGTAGTCATCAATGAAGCTAATGTAGTACTTGTGACCAGTCAAAGATACTGAAGACATAGGACCGCAAATGTCAAAATGGATCAAGTCAAGCACTCATGCTGCTCTCGTGTCACTGCTTGGAAAAGCAGCCTTGGTGTACTTTCCCAAAGCACACCCCCTACACACATTACTCTGCTCGGTGCTAAACTCAGCTAAACCTGTAACCATGCTCCTCAACAATCTCAGAGCTGGGTGATGTAGGTGGGCCATCCTCCAATGCCATAGCTCACATAGCTCACTGCTGCTGCTGTGTGTTAGAGCATGTTGCAGCTGAAATAATAGCTTGTACAGCTTTCCACATCTAACCCCAATGCCCATGGGAGTAGATACACCTGTGGTCCTGGGGAAAACCTGCACCCTCCCATCTGAGAAACACACCCCAAGACCCCTGTCCTCAATAGTGGAAACTGAAACAAGGTTCTTCTTCAGCCCAGGGACATACAACACATCCCTCAGAATCATGGGACTCATAGACTCCCTCTGAAATGTAATGGTCCCCTGACCAACTGCTCTAACAATGGTATTGTCACCAAGTACCACCTCCACATCTCTAACTGTCTGTGATAGCTCGGAGAACAACTCTCGAGTACCTGTCATGTGTCTCGAGGCTCCGTTGTCAATGTACCACGTACTAGTGGTGGATGGACCTATCTGATGGCATGCCAACAATGAATGCTCACTCTCCATATCCATATCTGAGCTGGTGGCTAAAGAGACTCTCTCTCTCTCAATAGGTCCAGCATATAGGGAAAACTCCCTCTAAAACCTGTCTCCAAAGTCATCAACCTCTGCTGAGGCTGCTGTCTACTATCCCTTCTTCTTCTTGTTTGGACACTGAGAAGCATAGTGCCCAAACGCCTAACAACAATAGCACTTGATTTTACTCAAGTCCTCCTTCTGTCCACCCTGCTGCTGCTACTTCTTGGCCCCACCCTTCTTGGGAACCTTCTTCTTCTTCCCCTTGGTTGTCAAAGCCACGTTCTCCTCATCTACCCCACTCTGTGATGAACTGCCCTGTACGAGACCTCTCCTGGTCTCCTCCTGCACAAAGTCATGCCACAGTCTCTCCCAAGACAGTAGGTTCTCTCTACCCACTATGGCCTACACAAATGCACCCCAGGACTTTGAAGCCCCATTCACTGCTGTACGTACAAGCTCAGTAGTAGATACCAGTTCCCCAACGGCTGCCAGTTCATCCCGAACTGAAGAAATCCTAGTGAGGTATGTTGTGACTCCCTCTCCTCCATTCATCTTTATACTCTTGAGTTTCTCTTTGAGAACCATCTTTCTGTTCTCATTGGAACTCTCATATAAACTGATCAAGGAACTCCACATCTCATGTGCCCTAGTCTTCCCAGAAATGTGAGGGGTTATGTGGTCTTTAACTGCATCAAGGATAATCCTCCTAGCCTTACAGTCCTTCTTGTTGAAGGCTGATAGTGCTGCTGCATCTGTGGCAGCGGGAATGGTAACCAGGTTAGCTGTAGTATTTCTCACCACCTCCACCCATAGTTCATTCTCCTCCAATATCAGTAAAATTCTGGCCTTCCATGGCACAAAATTCTCTGTCCCATTCAGCCTATCCTCCAACCTAAGACCTGTAGCCATCTCAACTTCAGCCCAACAGAATGTTGATCACTAACAGAAGAAAACCACTAAAAATTTCTGAGTTCTGGAAATTACTGTGTCTGCAAAATATCACTGTTTTCTGCCCCCTCGCTCTGATACCATGTAGATTTTCTGGGTTTTTACTGCTTGCTGGTTTAGGTAAACATTTCAATGGTTTTCACCTTCAGTCGATTTTGCATAGGCTGAAAGCTACTTATGAAATATACTGTAACAATTAAACACGCTGTAAAAACACTATGACAGGCTGAAAATAAATATTTAAAACATGCACACCATAAAAGATAGACTCGGATATTTTTGGCAACTGTGCCCTGGAAAAACCCCCACGGGGAAAACCAGTAAGAGAGAGAGAGATTTTATTTCTTTAGAGAATATTCAGATCAGAAATTTACAGTCAAACATGTACTTATCTCAACCATAAACTTCACCACCAGGAGCTGTCTCGAAATCTGTTCAATCACTGCTTGGATTTCAGTACTGAAACAGTGCCTAGAAATACGTGCCAAGAAGTACCAAACAGTCAACCCAACACCCTCCTCGTAAACTGTGCAGCAACAAAATCTGCCTTAGGAAATGTGCCCGAAATACAGTCTCAAAATCTGTGCATATCCTCGATTTGTGTGCAGCAAACAATACCTCGAAAACTGTGCAGCAAAAAATCTGCCTTGGGTTTTGTGCCCACTGTACAGCTCAAATAACTCGGCCTATTGTCTCGAATATCGTGCCCATTGTTGTTGTTCAGAAAAACCGTGAATATGCCTTGGGATTTGTGCCCAGCAGTCACACCCTCGAAATTTGTGCCCTTCTCGGGTTTTGTGCCCAGTCAAACCTTGAAACTTGTGCCCAGTCAAATCTTGGAACTCGTGCTCATTAATGTGTTGTACGGATGTTGAAAGTATCTCCTCGAAACATGTGCCAAGAGTAAATGCTCAACATGTACCTCGATTTCTGTGCCAAAGTAGAATGGCTGCCTCGAAATGCGTGCAAGTCTCCAAGCTCTTCTCTCTTCCCTCTTTTTCTCAAGAATGAATTAGAAATTGCCTCCCTCATGCTTTTTGATCTAACCCTAAGTGTGAATCTAATCCAACGGTGGAGAAAGATCTAATCCGAGGGATGAGATTCAATGAGAGTGAAAATCACTTTTATTTAAATCACTTAAATAAAATTCACTCACCCACTTAACTTTATCAAAAAGTGACTTTCATTTTATAAAGTCTCATTAAGTGAAATTAATGTGAGGGTCACCATTTTCCCCCTTCTAAGTGACATTAGGCAAATGTCACTTGGGGAACACTTTCCTAGGTACAAAACTAACATAATAATATTACTAAGCAAACTAAATTAGTAAAACAGTCTAAAACTGTAAAACTAAATACCTTCACTGTCTGAAAATGGAAAAATGCCAAATGTTGGAGCGTTAGAAGCATGCTGCTATCCCCGCGTGCTGGTTCGTTTGCTGAATGTTGAAGGTTGAAAGGTCGAAAACAGTAAAACTTGAAACCCTTGTTGCTGTTGGGTTGCTAAGTGCCAACTCGTGGTTGTTGTCCCCACGTTGTAGAGGTCGCGCCACTGCTCAGTGGTAGCAGGTCCGCGCTTGAAGAGTAGTCTGAGACGCCCGTCGAGTGAAGAGTTTAGAATGGTAAGTTAAGCCGTAAGCCCAAGCTAAGTTCGGGTTAGAAATTAGAATTTACGTATTAACTTTAACTTTTGATTTTTTATTAAATTATTTGTTTTAACTTTTAAGTTTTAACTTTTAAGTTTTAACTTTTAAGTTTTAACTTTTAAGTTTTAACTTTTAAGTTTTAACTTTTAAGTTTTAACTTTTGATTAATTAAAATTTTATTAAAACTATGTTTAAACATCATAAAATTGCAAAAAACTGAGTCGGTCGTACCCCTGTCGTACCCAAACACGGGGTACGACGTATCGAATTGACCTAAAGTACCCGCGTGTTGGGGTTGACATAGTGGGTAAGCGAAATTTGATGTGGGTACGTACGGGTATGGTCGGGTACGTACCTTTGTCATACCTAAGTACCGGATACGGGTACCCATGCAACATAGATAAATATTGATCAAAGATACAGTAAGAACTACTCCCTAATTATTTTACTCCTCCAATGAAAAGATACGGAGAACCCTCACGAAATCCCTCCGTGAATTCGCCCTCCTACAGAGCACACATCAAGCAAGACGTCTAGCATGGAAACTCATCAAACAATGAAGATGTGACAGGATATCAGAGCTACAATCAAGCATAAGAACGATTTATAACAAAGGCACAAGAGTTTTTCCCAAAAATATTTCTTTATTGTCAAAAATCCAGAGCCAAAAGTCCCTTTACAATGAGGGGGGTCTTTCCTCTAAATAGCAATGGGAGAGACCCAAACCCTAACCACCTTTTTAAAAAGTGGTTGAGATCAAAAGATACATAAGTGATAATCAATGGCTAAGATGAGCCCAAATAGAAAGTACATGGATCAACTCAAAAATAGAAGGAAGCGCACTAGCTAAGTCGCCCTAGGGGGGACGTACCACATAAAAGTGACTAAAGTCATAACATAAGCTCATGGTGAGTCTAGGAGGTGAAATATTCCTTCTCTAGTGTGTCCCCATGGCACAATAACATATAATAACATCATCATGATACAATATTGTGACCACATGGCCAAATCGTGCCCCCTCAATGACATAATAAAATCATAATATATAAGCTCGGAGAGTGTGTGGGCCCCACTGAATGCTGCAACCTACTCTGGGAGGTATGGGAAGCATCACACACATCATCTGAAACAACCTCATCCCATTTCCTTACCTCAGTAGCCCAAATTGAATTCCTTTGTAGCCATTTTACCATTTTTTTATTCCTAAAAAAATCACCTGTGAAAGAATAAAATGTATGTAGCTCACTGCCTGGTACCTGGGGGCCAAAACTGACTACACCAACATGTCCGAAAGCATGGTAATATAGCAATAACAAGTGGCTGGACCCCATGCTTCCTCTCTAATACCCTAGGTGAACCATGTTACCAGCTATTTTGTACAATAGCTGAATTTCTTGTGAGCCGCCAGTTAATGGAACATGATTCATGTTCATCATCAGTGTTCGGAAGTTCATAAGTCATTTTCAGGGCAATTTTGCCCCATTTGTAATAACTGCATGTTCATACCCCCATGGGGAATTTGTAAAAAGTTGGTCTAAACGGGGTCCTTTTATAAAAGACTCGGCTATCCTTCAGTTTAGCCATTTGGGGAATACTCTAGAGTGTTTTTTCCTTAGGAATTATGCGCTACTCATCAGTGGCGTATAATCCTTGATTTTTTCACTCAAACCTCCAAAGCTGGAGTATTTTCCATGGTGGTCAAAACCTGAGGTGGTTATTAGAGTCTTGTGTCTAGGATTTTTTACGTGTTAGCCATCTCGATTGAGTCGTATGAACATGCACTAGGTCCCCTAGGAGTTTCGTTTGATTCCAAGAATAATTTTTTCCATAAATTAGACCATTTTTTAAATGGTTTAATTACAAATTTTCAAAATGTGATAAAAACCTCTTCTGGAGGCGGAATTTGGCGTGGGGAGGCTCGTTCTGACGCTCGAAGCGTCCTCTTTACCCTAGCACCCTCTTTCTTTAGTTTCCGGGTAGTTACATCGCCTCTGGGCCAGTTTTCGCTAAAAAATGCTACAAACTGCACTTTAAATGCCTGAAAAAGAGAGAATGCAATTTTGACAAAAAAATCAATTAAGTCAAAAAATGATGAAATTAAAATTGGAAAAGGTTGAATATGGTTAATATGGGGTGTACGACCATATTAAAATAAAAAAGGCACATGCTAATTCATACTTTGAATATACCATTGGTTTTTTAAAGATGACGTGCGCACATTTAAATTTGAGAAAAGCATGGGCACCCATGCGCATGAGGCTCACGAGAGGCTCACTTCATTGGTGGTTGTGCATTCAATGAAGTGGTAGGCGCCCTCCTAAATCTATTGCCACATCACGAGCTTGGCTCCTTTCAACACTCGAGCTATCACATCCATCAACTCCAAGGGTAAGTTGAAGCGTGGAAATCCATTGCCATTTTCATGGACGTGTGAAAATCATCAACATTGCTTGGCATCTCTTGAATCCAGGTACATCAGATCCTTTTCTTTTGTTTTCTGTCAATCCATTGCAAATAAATCTAAAATAAATATATATATATATATCCCTGCATTGTATGTATTTGGGGACAAATCTATTTCTCTGGGCATTTATTTTGTCTGATGGGCATTAGGAAAAGCCTAGCGGCTTCATAGTGAGACTGTGCATGCATTATTTGGTTTAAATTTCCCATTTTACATCCTGCCAAATGCTAGATCGTCATTATACGAAATTATTTTTGCTCTGGGCAGTAATGTTTAAACCAGTGTTGAAGCCATTGTGTCCCCGTGACTCCTTAAACTCCTCCAATCTCTAAGTGCAGTGAACCTTTTCAGGTTGAAGGATAGGCCCTCTCAAGTCATCAAAGGTGGGGGCCTTATACCCTGGGCCAACAACAGCAACAGCATCAAACATAGGTTGGTAGAAGGGATTGGTTTTGGAAATGCTGAAAGGAATGTCACTCCATAAAAAACACCTACCCACAAGCTTGTCTGCTTCTTCCTTCTCCTTTATTTTAACCATTGACCTGATAAAAGGTTGTGCACCAGCAATGGTTCTTGGAACAAAGAAAGTTGAGGCCGTTGAGGGCATTGTGGAACTGGAAGGTGCAGCTGAGGTAAAGCTTTCACTTCCACTAGCGGTTCTACTTCTTCCCATCTCAGTCCTCACCGATGCCCTCACATCTCTCTTCATATCCATATCATGAAGTGATTTATTGGCAATTTGAACAATTTCTAGAGTCGCTTGTTCACAAATTCCCACTTCATGCCCGGGAATTTGTGCAAGGTGGTAATTCAATCAACTGATCCCCCCTGTCATTTCCTTTCCACACAACTTGCAAGTCAATTTTTGCCTATTAAACCCCTCCAAGGGCTCACCATATACCCACATAGAGTCCAAAGCTTTAGGCATTTTGATTTTTCACACATCAATGATTCAACCTGGGGCAAGAAAACATGAAAAATGAAGTTTAGATTCAAGCTTGAACAATGAAGATAGTAGATAGTAAGATTCATTGAAATTTGCCGCCCCCCAAAAAAATAATGCTCCAAATAACAAAACAGTCCTATATTTTGCATAAATGGTAGTAGATCTCTCTTTAAAATTTGGCAATATGAGGGAACATTGATAAGAACCCTAAACCTATAAAAAAATTACCAAAAAAAACAAAAAAATAGGAGCAAATGGTTACAAAATGATATACATACCTGCAAATTGAGGAACCACCGATGGGAATCAATCCCCAATCCACAATAACTTGGTGATTGTTGATGGAAACACAATGAATCTACTCCTCGGCTCCAAGCAAAATTATAGCAAGCTCCTTTGCTGTCCAAACCCCTCAACAAGCAAGCAAAATGACCAAATAAAACACCAAAATCGGCCTTTATGCCGGACTGTCCGCGGCCCAGGCGATTTTTTGCATCGACTCACGATTTTTACCCCGGTGATATATCGTTTAGTGCTGGACATCGCGATATATCGCCGATGTCTTCCACACTGGTTTAAACCCTCGCGTTATATCATTTGGGCGGTTCATCTTCCCGTTGATTGTTGAGTAACAGCTAAACCCTAGGCGTCTTTGTTGAGAGACCTTGTGTGTTTTTGGAATGGGGCATTTCCTTTTTGTTTTGAAAGATAATTTTTCCTGGACCAAACAGATCGAACTTACCCTAGCATTTGCCAATCTTATCATTGAATTCATATTTTATAACTATTGCGGGAGTGCCGGATTCGTTATTTTGTTTTATTTGATCCCTGCTCTATCTCATTTAACCTCCTCGATCCAAGATCTCCATTTGCGGTCTTGCCGGATTTATTTTACAATGGTGCCGATTGGTTTTATTTAACCCTGCCGCAGGTCCTTTTTCTGTTAAAATAAACAAGCATCTGTGAATTGAGGACAATTACAAAGCATGATGGTTGCAATGGTGGCCTACTTTTGTTTGTATAAAATGCCAAATGCACATTACATGTTTATGTTAATATTTAAAAGAACCATTTTATCAAAAGCAATGGTTTGAGTATGAAATACAATTAGTTTATAACTTATTATGAAGCCATTGAAACCAAATTTATACTGTTATTAGGTTCGAGCACCCTAGTTAAATTGGATTAGCTATAGTAATGCATGTTAAAATGTTGCCAGTCACGAGAACAACAGTTCTGGGAGCACGCTGGACAAGAAAGAAACATAAGAACTTTGAATAGCCTCAAGCATTCATATTTAGTCATTCCCTATTGTCAATAGTGTTTTTGTCTCTTGGTAAATAACTTTCTGCTGTTAGATTAATGACTTACATTACAAGGGGACAGATTTCCATTAGTTGAAGGAAGAGTACATTCAAGGAAGAGCTTCTTGTTCACAATTGGATTCTATCCCAAAAGTAGTCAAGGTTGTACAAATGAGAGTGGTTGTGAATACTTTGATGATAATCATGGCTCAATGTCTTTCATTTTGGCAAACGCCCTCGACAATAGCATTCAATAATGTAAGACCTAGATTAGTGAAGATTCATGAGCAAAGAATTGTTTGTTCCTTTAATTTCAAAACTCTTTATTACAAATGGAACAATAATGATGCTATTATGCATCATGCAACTCTAGTTGGAGTGAAAATTTGTCTGCCTTTCTGGAAAGGCTGCTAAAAATTTAACTTTACATATTGCTGATTTTGTATTGAAAGCCTCCGTATTTTTTGCACGTCAACAGTTTTCTCCAAAAAAATGTTATCTGGATTTGAATTTGTCCCGGGTGAATGAGAGAACACTTGTAGGATTAAAAAGGTTATATAATAATACTATTTTTACTTAATATAAGGAATATGGATCTATAATGTATGTCACATGAAGGTTAATAAAACAACAGCAATGCTAAATAGTCCTAACAACTTTCAGCTGGAATAAAATATAGTCTCTTAAAAACAATATTAATCTAATTAAACTGCAATGCGTACAAGGTTCCATCAACTGTCTGGAAAAAGAATATAGGCTCCTAGAAAAACATCATTAATCTAACTAACATGAATAGACATAAACAGTAGGATTACTTCCGTTAAAAAAACTGCCATATTCTGACCAATATGACTTGATACTTGAGCATTATTTTAAAAATCTCCCAACATAACATAACTGGAAGCATCGCTATTGAAAACTTTGGGTTTCATCTTGCAGGTGTAGAAAGTTTCGTCTAGTATTTCTAAGCGTCCAATAAGACCAGTTTATTTTTCTCAACATCTAGAAATGGTTGTGTTACATCAGGCATGCACATCTTTCTTGATTCTAAACAGAAAAACACAGTGAAAAATCTATATTTAATGATAGCCAGCCATACTGCGTACAAACACTATATAGGATCGGTCATATTAGGTGATCACAGGACAGTTGGTAAAAGGGAGGTTCATTTCCAATTTTCTAATTGTCTTTAAAAGAACACATTCCAAGATATATACCATCTTAGTCAAAAGTGCAATCATGTTCAAGAAAGCCTACCAACAGCTCGGAAGATATGAATGACACTACGTTGTGCCCGTTCAAGTATCCGCAGAAGTACACCGGAACTTTGATCTAGATGAAATGATAAATCCAAGTACAAAAGGTGCTGAAGAAGGTAAACTCCTATCCTTCGACCAACAGCATGACCTAAAGGTGCAAAAACTACATACCGAATTTCATTCAGCCCTGAACTGATTGCCTGCAATATGCACAACCAGAGTTAAATGCCTAACAATTAATGGACACGAGAGATTTTTCTTTTAAAAAATACATGTTATATTTACAGAAATTTGTTTACAAACTGAGCAAAAAGTGGAAGTGTATATAAAATGGATTTCATAACCTCTTCCATAATGCAACTAAAGTGGAAAGAAAATCAGAACATGCTGTGGGGTCCAGATTGGACATCTTTAATCAACAAAGTGCCCTTAGCCAGAAGCTGGTGATGAATTTCATCCCACCACAAAGAGCGAAAAGCAGAAAGAGAACTATGCTCATTTTCAAAACAGAGGTACACCAGACCTTCCAATGCATAGGCTGAGTAAAGCTGAAATATCCAAACAATGCCAAACCCCGGTGAAAGCAGTGCAGACAAGATAACAGCCATCTCTAAACACTGCAGCATGCAAATGCAACCTGTGCCGAAAAAACACAGAATACTGATTCTCCACATAACTCCAACAATGTTTAGCAAACGGGCTTCCCAAGAAAATATGTTTCATGCTCTCCGAGTGGTGACAAACCAAGCATAGCCCATCGAAAATCCCACTCTTGGCCAATCGGGCTTTGGATGGAATCCCCTAATAGATCACCAACCAAGCAAACACTCGCAGCTTATAAGAAAGTTGGACAGACCACATGCTGTGAAGTCGATGCACCCATCTCTCCTCCACATCAATGGGCATCCAACATGCATTAAGAACCAAAGATAATGGATGCCTTTGATGAAGAATTGAATACAACCGCATAGAGTCATAATAAAGAAGCAGATGACCAAAACTACAAGCCCAATCTCTCCAAAAGGGCCTTGGCATCCATATGTTCATTTTGAACAACTCAGAGTTCAAAATGAGGCTCCTCAACTCTCTGATAGAAACATGGTTAGGTGCCAGCAACTTGTACTCCTAAGCAAGAGGGTGCCAATCCTACCATCCAAGGGAGAAAGAGTCACAAAAATCTCTCCAAAAGAAGATGTCTTTCTTCCTCAATCTATGAGCCTAAGAACAAGGTATCTCTGCAACACAAGACTCCTAGATCTGCCAACTCCAAAAGGACCCACTAGCAAGATTCCACACTGCTCTAATGCCCTCCCAGTCGCAACAGACCAAAGCTACAATAACCCCCCAAGCTGACCAAATACTCTATTAAATAAAGGAATCAGGAGACTGAAACAGGTGGTGAGAAGAGATGATATCACATAATCCAAAATTCGCTCTAACCCATGCAATATGTTGGGCTGTCAACATCTAATGCCGAAATAAAATCTACCAAGGAGTGGAGTCCTCTAAACATCTCACCATCCACTTGGTTACAAGCATACTAGCCTAGGTGGAAACATTGATCAAGCCAAGACCCCCCGCGTCCTTGCGCATCATGCAGACATCCCAAGGAACCATTGGAAGAACCCTTTGACCACCATACTTGACCATAGGTCAATACAAAAAATCTGCTCTGACCTTCGAAACCGAATCCCACTAGGGAACCAACACAATGCATAATAAACATGAGATCCTTGAAGAATGTGTCTTATTACCTCCCGAAGTCGCATTTCAAATCTGTAAAAGTCCCAAGAACAAAATGAAAACCCAAGGGTAACTAAGGGGGCTACCCATTGTCACCTTGAGAATACCCTCTCCAACTTTAGGTTGGCTCTCCTCCAACTCAAGGGGGGTATCCCTACATAATATTGTTAAGGCTATGACATGGAGGCTCATGGCAATATGAGAGTAAGCCTTAACAAAATAAAGTAGATGTAGTATACTAAAAGGATGATGCTTCATAAGGGACTAGTGCCCATCCAATGTTGGGCATAATGGACTCACAAGATCAAGCTAAAAAGAGCAAGTCATATGAATGGTTACGACAAATAAAGCTGTAAAACATGCCAAAAATATTGTCTTAGCTTGCTATGAGATGATATAGAAAGAAACTTGGAGGGACCCTAACGGTGCCTCACAAACATTTCTATGAGGGTGTGTTACAATGAAATGTTAACCCAACAACTCTAAGAAGATCATAGATACAAGACAACATATTTAGAAATAAGACACAACGGAGAACATTGAATGGTATGCCACATGCATAGAGAAACCGAAACACTCTTGAATCCGCGTCATCCCTACCACCTTGGTCAAGGAAATATGATATTGTCTTGCCACGTGACTGCATGGGAGAGAATCCACTGCCTTGGGTGGATGGGCCTCCAGTTCTCGGTGAGAATGAGTGGTCCTGGTCATCCATTGATCGTTTTGAATCTTTTGATTTGTTTTGTGCTTCAAGTTCTTCCTTCTTATAGATGGCTCTTTGTGTTGATGTCAAATGTGGACAAACACAAACTCCTATAGTTTTTTTCTCATCACATGGCATGTGCCCACATAGATGTCTTCTCACACGGGTATATGAACCTGTGTATGCCTTTTTACAATGGGGGCAACCAAATTTGGTGGTTCCACCCCCTCTACCTCCTCCCTGCTTTGTGACATATTTCCATAAGGGTGTGGGTTATTCTTTGGTTTTCTTTCGGTTTTCCTCCTCCTCCTCTCCACGGTATGTGCCACTCCCCACTTCTTCATCATCTCCCTCATTCCTCCTCTAGTTTCCAATCACCATCATCAAAATAACAAATGGAACCAAGATAATAAACCACATACCCATCATCATGTTTGATGGAACTAGAGATTTAACATGTTGCCTGCAATAGAATGAGGGAGGAAGCATGGGAAAGAGTAGGAGAGGAACATCTACAATGTACATTCTAGTGACTAGATTCCAAGCATTCATGATTAAATACATAGATCAAAGTTCAAACACAAAGGAAATCAACAATAAAGGTTTTAGACCCTACCTCTTTGGCTCTCCAATGGTAGTGACAAGTTCAACCTTCTTCAATCTCCAAGGATGGTAGCCTTCTCCTCTCCTCTTCTCTTCTCTTCTATTCTCTTCTCAAGCAAAGGAAAGTGAGAATAAAGATGGAGAATAGGGATTTATCCCCCAAAGCCCTACTCCTTCCCTCCAAAAGCCCACTCGCGGACCCCATCCCTCTTCCTTGGCTTTACCTCTTCGCGGGCGTCAATCTACAGCAAGAGCAATCAAGGGAGCGTCGAGGAAGGATGGCGAAGCGATTTTTATTGAGGTGAAAGCGTTGGGGAGAGCACCCGAGAGCGATCAGGGAGCTATAGCTCTCAATCGCTCCCTCATCGCTCCCAGACAGAGTCAGGGAGTGTTATTTTTTGCCCGGAAGCGCGCTCTACAAAACGCTCTAGAACGGGAGCAAAAGTGGAAGCGCGCTTCACGTTGGCTCCCGCAGCGCTCTGGCCAGGAGCGAGCTTCCGGAGCAGGGGCGAGGGTGGGGAGGACACTTCCCCGCAACCTTGCTCTGGCTTAGAAAATGAGCATCCCATTGTCAAATTCCACCCATAAACCACTTAATTATTACATTTTGAATTTTTTCAATTAAACCATAGGAAAAATGGTTTAATTTATTGAAAAATTTAATTTTTTAATAAAACCAAAAAAAATGGTCCAGGACCACGAAAATAAAAAAATTTAAAACTTGAAAATAACCACCTAAGGACCTAGTACATGACCATACGACTTTATTTTAATGTCTAGCATGGTTATATATGTTGAAAAATGGACTTTAATAACCCCCCAAGGCCTAACCACCATTTTGGGCATTCTAGCTTTGGAGGTGTAGGAGAAAAACTCATCAACTATACTCGGCTAAAGACAAAGCATAATTGACAAGGGAAAAAACTCCTTGGAATACCTTCATTGGTTGTCAAGTCCTAGGGAGCCAAGTCACTCAAAAGACCACCATGCTAGCACACTTTATTACAAACCCCGTGGGGCATGGACATGTATTACAAATTTTAAAAGGGGACCCTGAAAAGGCCTTATTTGGAACTTCTGAACACTGGTATGCACAAATATTTTTGCAACTTTGGCGGCTCTCTAGAAGTCCAACTGATGTGCAACTCAGTTGGTAACACCCTCTACATCAACTTGTCTAGAATCCATGGCACAAACATTTTGATATGGTCTAGTTGTCCTAATATTAAGTTGATGCATAACCTTCTTGGTCATGATGTTGGATGAAGATCCTGAATCTAACATTCAATTGTGTAGAAGAAGATCACCTATTATCAATAATACATAAAAAGGTGGATGATCTTCTTTTCTTGGGTCCATGGTATGTAGAATTACTAAGGGATCTTCCATGACATTGTTGTTGCTTGAAGAAGGTTTTTCTAAGTGTTCCGCAAAAGTGACTTTCTTCAAAATGGGGGGATTTAAAACTCTCATTAACTTTTCTCTTTGCTTAGTAATCTTAAGGATTTTGGTAGCAGGCATAGGAATTTTTACTTTTTTGAACCAATTACCAAAATCAACATTCATATCATCAAATTCATAAAGATTTGTTACCTTAGGGGGATATTGAATGTTCTTTCCAACATTTTCCCTTCTCTGGTAAGTGAAGCCTTTGAACTTTGACATCTCCCGCATCTGATCAAGTGAAGGCATCTCTCCATAGTTCTTAGTGCAGTTATCTTTCTCCTGGTTGTACTGTCTAGCTTGTCTCCAACTTTCTTTGGGAATGGTATGGACATCACCTACAGCATTTACAAAATCAGGCTCGCTTGAAAACTGCTTGCTTCAGGAAAACCATTCTCTAGGACATAAGTAACAAGTGGATTCTTCGTGAAAATCCTTGCATGCTCTACAAAATGGTGTATAATCTTCTACCATGTTAACAACCTCTAATTGGTTCGGAGGCCTCTTTTCATGGGTTGGTCCCTTCTTCTGCCAATTTCCCTTGGGAGGAAAATTTTGTTGAATAGGTTGGCACTAAGATCGTTCCATAGTGTTGTCCTTCGAAATGGCATGCGTGTCGTTTGAAAGCCCAAAATGCAACACACTAGCTGGAATGACAACTCTCTTAGGAGAGAGGCCAATGTCACCACACTCCTCTCCTCTTCGCTTCAGGTTGGCTCTTCTCCAACACTAGGGGGGTATCCCTAAAGTAGGATCGCTAAGGCAGGTACAGTAACAGGCAAGGTGAATGGAAGAGGTTGCCTTAGAGAAACGGAAGTAACAAAAGATAGTTTTAAAATGGGTGATGGAAAAGAAGGGAAGATCAATCCTCGGGGAAAGACCAGTGCCAGTACCAGAAGGGGAAATGGAGTCAAAAGAGGACTCATGGAGGCCTTGTGCTTCATAAAAGTGAGACGAATCTAGAATGTGTTATCACCTATTTTGTACAAATAGTTGAACTTTCGATGAGCCGCTAGTTTATTGAACATGATTCATGTTCATCATCAGCATTCAGAAGTTCAGAAGTCAATTTCAGGGGCAATTTTGCCCCATTTGTAATAACTGCATGTTCATACCCCCATGGGGAATTTGTAAAATGTTGGTCTAAACGGGGTCCTTTTATAAAAGACTCGGCTATCCGTAAGTTTAGCCATTTGGGGGATACTCTAGAGTGTTTTTTCCTTAGGAATTATGCGCTACTCATCAGTGGCGTATAATCCCCGAGTTTTTCACTCAAACCTCCAAAGCTGGAGTATTTCCCATGATGGTCAAAACCTAAGGTGGTTATTAGAGTCTTGTGTCTAGGATTACGTGTTAGCCACATCGATTGAGTCGTATGAACATGCACTAGGTCCTCTAGGAGTTTCGTTTGATTCCGGCAAAAATAATTTTTTCATAAAATTAGACCATTTTTTAATGGTTTAATTAAAAAATTTCAAGAAGTGATAAAAACCTCATCCGGAGGCGGAATTGGGCGTGGGGAGGCTCGTTTTGATGCTCGGAGCATCCTCTTCACCTTGGCATCTTCATTCTTCAGTTTTCAGGTAGTTACATCACCCCAGGAGCAATTTTGGCTAAAAATGCATCATTGTGGCATTTAATTGCCAAAAAATGACAAAATGCACTAAAGTCCAAAAATCAAATAAGTCAAAATTCATTAAAATAATCCATGGAAAGGGTTGAGCATTGATTTGAAGAGGTGTACGACCCACTTAAGTGATTAAAGGCACATGCAAATTAGAAGTTTGGATAGCAAATTGGATTCAAGTGATAACGTGAGCACACATCCACGTGGGTCAAGTTCGCATGGGTTATGAGTGAGGGGCCCATTCTAAAGTGGTGAGCTACCATATATAAGATTAGAGCAGATGTTTTATAAAGTTTGGAAATCCAAATCTATTAAATATGAATGACGTGAGGGATAAGCGTGGGCCATCACCATGCGAGTAATTGGTGGGCGTTTTGCTCCAAAGTTGAATGCGTTGGGAGTGGGGCTCCACCTCATCTCCACCTACCATTCACACTCCAAGCTTTATCTATCACGTGAATTTCTCTTCAATCAACGATTTGGCTTCTTCTTGTGTGAGTTCACGCCCATCTTGCATGCTCACGGCTTTGGTAAGGTGGCACTCATTCGTTGGTTTGGTGATGAGTCTTATGCTTGATGGTTGACGCCATTACCCATGTGGAGGCCACATCATCCCAGAACTCGGTGTTGATGGATTGGATCAATCTCCAAGCTAGTGATTCGATTGGTATTCGATTGAGGAATTGGCTCTCCATTGCCAATTTCGAATTTAGGCTTAATGTCTCATATTTTTGTATAAAGAGAGGTGCTTTGCTCTCTCTTAGGATGGAATTTTTGGGCAAACTTACTCTGCCAGATTGTAACTGTGTTCTAGCTATTGCTATTTTGGAATAAAAGGAGACTTTGGAGGTCTACATGGTGTGCCATTGTTGTTATGAGGAATGATCTACAAACCCTGAGGTGATATTGTGCTTTTGCATTTGTTTACAAATTATGATTCTTAATCTTGCTTAGCTTGGAATTCTTTGTTAAGAACATAGGATGGGTATTTGATGGTCCAACTTACCCATTGATATTAGGCTTGATGCAATATAGGAGTACAAACTGTAGTCGGTTCTTACTTATGTACTTCTTATTTCATTTTGTTTGATATACTAAGCATGATCTAAGTTTTGTCTTGTAAGTGGTGCATATGTGCAGATCTTAAAGGATAGAGTGGAGGTTTGAACTCGGGTGTCTCTTCCTCCCTCCATCAAAGATTTTCTCTAACAAATTTTTCATTTCAGGGTCTCCTAAAAGTCTATCTTCAAATCTCAGTTGGGCGTGAGAAATTGGTTCAAAGTTTCATCTTCAAAATTATTTAAAACTTGTTTTGGTTACTTGAGTTAGGCCTTTGATCGTCATCCCATTGGCCTTCTCCCATTTCGCCTTCATCCTCCATCTCCTAGCCTTCCATTCGCTACCCTTCATATCAGTCATCTAACCTTCCATTCGCTGCCCATTGCACTCAGACTTGAAACCTCCTTTCGCTGCTCAAAAGACTATTATATCAGCCTTCTCCTTTTTGCATTCGCTGCCCATCA
Source organism: Larix kaempferi (assembly GCA_027924585.1). NCBI lineage: Eukaryota > Viridiplantae > Streptophyta > Pinopsida > Pinales > Pinaceae > Larix > Larix kaempferi. The sequence goes on along the minus strand of BSBM01000289.1, from coordinate 7,632,644 downwards.
TTCCAGCTTTCACCTGCTCCTTCCCATGCACTAAAATACTCATAAAAACTTTAAAAAAAAAATCAGAGTTTGGTTTGATTAGTTAGTCTCAATTTTGTTATAAAATAGATCTCATTTCAATAAGTTAGCATTGTTAAAACTTGCATTGTCTTTGACTTCTCTAGTTTGCATCTCATTTTAGTGTTTAGATCATAAGTTTGGTTATCTTGCATTTGTTTCTTATCTCTTAGATCTTAGATTGCATCTTCTAGTTTGCATGCTTCATCCCAAACATTTAAAAATTTAAAGTTTTAGTTTGTTGAAGTAGTTTCCTTTTGTTATTACTTAGATCTAGTTCATTTTTTTTTATATAGATTAAATCTTGTTTTCAACATTTTTTTTGTTTGCTAGTCCATTTTCAATTTTTTTTGATAGTTTCAAGTTAGGTTTCATGCTACTTACACCTTGGACTTCATTTTACAAGCTAAAATTCAAAGTAGTGTCAAGCTTTATCTTTGATTTTAAGCTAACATCTAATGGGTGCATGAGTGAGCTATTTTTGTTGTAGGTGTTGAAAAAGATCAAAGCCAAAAGAAAAGTGGAGAAAGAGAGGACATTGCCAAAAACTTGGAGAAAAAATTACAAAACCAAGAGGAACCAAAATCCAAAACCAAGATTTCAACATTTTGAGACTTGAACCAAAGAAGACAAAGTTTCGATCACTCTCCTTTTTGTAAAAGCCATTAAGGCTTATTCCATTTTATTTTCTAAGTCTCTTCAAATGGTTGAAATTCCTAATATTGTATCTCCATAATAAAGTTTGCAAGTGGGGTTTTTAAGCCCCACATCCACTTCCCCATTTGGGGAAGCCTTGTGGTCTCGTCTCATTGAGTGGTTTGACTTTTAGCTTTAGATCCGTTATATTGCTATTTTTATTTCAATAAGTTATCTTCCATATTTACTTACCCCCATGCTCTCCCGAGTAGGGTCTTTGACCTGAAAGAGACTCTTGGGTAGTTTAGATTTACTGTCATTTAATATTATTTTGTTCTTCTCTTCCAAGCCTTGACCAGAGAATAGCTAACTTTGGGATTGTATCCCGAAGGCCACATAGTCTTGTGGTGGCTTCTCGCTCCCCCATCAACTTCTTGTGGACATCCAGCTAGATGGAAGGTTTCCACGATTGGTGGCTTCTAGTGATTGATCTTGTTCGGAGATCGATCCCACCTATTAGATTAAATTCTGTGTGGTAGAACACTAGATTGTTTCGAAGTTTCATTTTATCTTGCAAGTAGTGATTTTAGTAATTTTCCATATCTAGCTTATCTTGTCATATCGTTCAAATCAATTTTAAAGTTGGAATCTATTGCTATCACAATCTACTTTTTGCTTGTTTAAAACGAACCAAAGTCTCTTGAACTTGGCCAAATCCAAGTCAAGAGCACCCTCTATTGGAGGGCATTCTTAGTTTTGCATTATCCTTGCATTAGACATTTGTTAAAGTAGCAAGTCTCTTGAACTGCGATCATAAGATCAAGTCAAAAACGCTCTCTGTCGGAGAGTTGAACTAAAGTGCTTTTTAATTAAAACTTTTCAACCCACACACCCCTTAATTAATTCACCTTGGTTTCTGTCCTACACCCGTATGCTCTGCCAACCGGAAACGGTTGGGCTAGTACTCAGAAAGGTGGAAGACTTGCTAATTCACAAGTAATAATTTAATTAAAATTTTCACCCAAAACCTCAACCAAGACATATTACTATTCTTCCCACAAGAGGTGGTGCCGGAAATCCACTGGTCAGACTCGGCGGCGGTTCAAACATTGGACACCTATCCTCTTGAATCTGGGTGCTTCCGACCTATCACCTAGGGTTGCCAGTAGTTTTCTTGGATAAGGTTCCACTGTTCTTTTGATACCTTGTTCTTAGCCCTAATAATCAAGACAATTAAAACTTTAAATTTACCAAGATAAGCTGCACAATGTTCTCACAAACTGTCTATTTCAAGCACTTGTATCAAGTTATTACAATCACTTTTATATTTGACTCCATAAGGCACTGGTCCTTCATCATATATCTTGCTTGCTTAAGTATCAACATTGGAGTATTTGCTTCTATTTACGTGAAAAGTGATTTATTTATTGTCCAAGTGTATCTTTCATTTTGTATTTGCAACGTGGATTGCACTATCTTGCTTTACATTTAAATCTTATATTGTCTCTCATTTAAAAACTCCTAAAAAACACCCATCTGCATCACAACACCTAAAAAACACTATAAATACTAGAGCCTTAGTGAAACTCTCTTTTAGGGACTACCCCCCTTGGCTTCGTTAAGAGTTTGCCTAAACGGAGGAGCTGGGATTCAAGTGACAGTACCTGGCTCATTGCTTGCCCCCAAGGCCACACCTCTCTCACTTGTAGTGAAGAGACAGCTTTCGAAAGATTTCCGCTGCTGGTGTGCATATTGGCGGACAACAGAATGCACAAACAATCAGATATTAATCAACATTTCGTACAACCGAATACTGATGTCCATCGAAATGCTAATTGTTTAAGCATAATTAACCAACTTAATCCTAAATGGCTAATCTATTGTGCTTGAAAAAGCCCTCACAAGCTAGATTTATTCTACAACTTGAAATACATCACACAACCACATGAAAGTTGCTCCATCTGTCCACAAAGCCAGCTGATATTTTCATTAAGCTCGAAAGGGAGAGAAACCCCAAAAATTTTCCATCCTTACAAGGGAGAAGGTTGGTCCCTTTTATAGACCCAAAAAAGCCTCTCATTCACTTTCAAAAGAATAAAAATAAAATAATAAAAAAGTGAGATCCACTTTTTTCTCAACTAAAGTCTAAGTAGACTAAAGCTATTCCTCCCTTAGCTGCCAACAAAAGGGTCGATTCATGCAACATTTAATATTTTATTCAAATGGCTGCCAGTGAAACTGATACGTGGATCCAGGATCCGAATGAAGAAGTGAGGGACTGCCATCTGCGAGAGTCGTGGAGATAAACCAAACAGTGCACCATGCAGGAAGTAAACCTTAACTTAGGCTATTTGTTGAAGACCTACGAAATCACAAACACCTGAAAGAAGAGCCCGAACTGCACACGGGTCAAGTAGGTGGATAAATATAGCCACTTCAACCCCCACCGATGAATTAATTTTCCCACTGACTGTAACTTTGAGGCACTTGATTGAAGGTGTAACATTCGATAATCAACATATCCGAAACTAGGTGCAACCAGCTGATCGTTATGGCCAACGATACGCTTCAGACTTACAGCTGCCAGATAAAATCGCGGGTCCTCGAAATCAAAGGGAGACTTAACGCGAAATTGAGCAGTTTTGTGATCGTTCAGCACGTGACGACGGACCTCAGCATAACAAATGAAATCCCTGCGATTTGGCGTGTATTTAACCCCACGAATCGGCTGTCAATAGTTTTTCGTGTTTGATCCATCCAACTGGCAGTCTAGGCTCCAATTTGCAATCGGCGAGCTGCAAGTAATGACCACGATATTAGTGTGAAACTCCACATACAAGAATGAAACCCGGGCGGCTTTCAAAAACAAATTCGCGGAACTCCGTCTGCTGCCGGCTGCGAAAATGTAATACGTAAACTCCTCGGCTCGGCTGTCGACAGAGTGACCCCTGATTAGCTATGATTTCCTTTAACTTCTTCTGTGAGTTGACCCGCTTGAAACCCGATCTCCATCTCCAGCCACTAATCCACGTGACACTCAGGCTTAGCACCATCTGTTTTAAATCCTGGAGTGGAAGACAAACGGGCTCTCTCTCAGATCGCGATTTTGGACATGGGACCGGAGATCGCCATGGATTGAATCACAGCCTCATAGCTTACGTTGAGAAACTGTGTCGCTTTCCTCAGAAGCTCGGCTGTATCTTTCACAACAGAGCCTGAACATACCTTAGTTGTTGCAGAAATGTGTATTGGGGCTAGGATCTGACGGGTTGATTCCTCTATGATCATTACAATGATAATAAATTAAAAGATTAAGTATCCTGAATCTATTGTAAACCCTGGGAGAAAATAGTGTCCCTAGCTCTTCCATTATCCACAACTTATCCATTGGTTTATTTTGATAGAGCAGTTCTCAGGAATGGCACATCTTGGTACTGTGAATAAGGATGGAGATCAAGGGCTTCCTCTGCAATACGCCTGTCTTCATGAATTTTTTCTATCAAGGCTTCTAAGGATGGAAATTTCGCCTCAGGACGAATGTAGCCCACAACAACAAGACGCAGCTCCTCCCCATAGAAATCTTCATCAAATTCATGAAGAAGCCATGGTCCAATTGTCTTTTTGGTTTTTTCAAAGTAAAGATTCCATCCTATGCTCATCACCATTTTATAAATACTACGTGTAGAAAGTCCGGCCCAACCCAAGTACACCCCACATGCTTGCTGGGCAAGAGTTGATGAAAGATCATCTGCTGATAAATTGGCAGTAGGAATCCCAAGGATCTTTGAACCACGGCCAAATCCCTTAATAACAGGGCCTCCAATATACAAGGGTTCAATTGGCAAACTGTTTGCTATCCAATCTTCGAATGGTGGTAGACCCCATCGTTCAGGCTGCAAATCAAACAGACAGCTGAGCACACAGTTAGCTTCAGTGTAGAGAGGAGCTTGATTTTTAATAGATGGCACGACTACCACCTCCATCCCAGCTGCCTTTCCAGCTGTAACACCAACCCTTTGGTTGCTTCATTCTGATATCTGATACTTTCCTCATTGCTGACAACTGGTATCATCTGTGTCTTGCTGAACTGTCCTCTGAAGGCTATTTTCAACACAAGCAGAATCAAGATGAGACCCGTAGTAACTCGTCCACGCTGCCATTTACTGCATGTCTAATTGTATATTCACAGTTTCTGGAACAAGCATCACTCATGAACCAAAATAGTTGTTGCATCCCTGTCCCGACTATAGAATACCCATTCTGGAATCAGCATGCATTGAGTAGCCTGCTTTTCATTTTGTACCATATATCCAGTAACTGAGATCTTTGGAACGGATACCTTTGAACAAATGAAGATGCATTTTTGAGAGGTAACACATAGCTATGACTCGATTCTGCATTTCCTTAAGTTGGGAAACATACTTCATTTACATAGTTCCAGTCTTCTCATTCATCTCTTTAAGATTTCTATCACGATTATCCTGATGAGAAGTGGATGCTTTCTCTTTAAGCTCAGTTTGTTTCATGGGAACTAGTGCTCTTGTATATCCAGGAATGTTAGACTTGTAAGAAGATTGCATGTTTCTATCAATTTTGCAAGAAGAGTGCTGCTAATGAATGATTCCATATGATCCTCACCCTGATGCCATTGCCTCAAAAATATCTTAAAGAAGCAAATGAGGGAAGTAATAGATTTATCAGGAGAAGGCCTTCATAAAACCATCTTGAGGTATCCCCTTGGAAAGAAAAAGCAAACATATGCATCATATGATCTTCATGTTGTATGTCAAATTCGCTCATTCGTGAGAGGTGTTAGTGTTTCATACAATTATAGCATAATAATTCAATTGCATAAAATCGTCACTAGAAGAAAGACAAAGCACAAAAACAAAGAACACGAGAATTTATCCTGGGAAACCCAATCGGGAGAAAACCCAGCAACATTCGTATAGAGATGAATAATTCTGAGAAAAGAGTATAGAGATGAGAGAGAGAAAGTAGAAAGTCTCTCTAACCAAAAACCCCAAAAATAAGCTTCTCTTAGCTGCAGGTGCGAGCTCCTCTCCAAGTGATGCAAACTTCTTGTGTGTGAGTGAATGAACAAATGAGGCATACGACCTCTCTATTTATACACATGCAAAAATGAATTTTTCCCTTTCTAGGCCGACCTGACTGGGGCAGTTCTGCCCACTATTTGGGGCAAACTGCCCACTGTTTTGGGGCAGTTTATCCATTGGGTCGACTTGTCTAATCTAACAGTGCAGACTTGTCTTGGGGGAATATAAAAATACATTTAATAATTATTTTCTTTGCTTAATTTTCTCCCCAAGGTTTACATTGATTCTTTCAAGGGTTTACATGATTAATTACATCAAGATCAACTCTCGTAGGAGGTACAAATAATTATAATAGAATATAATAAGAATAACTTCCAAAGTTGCACAAGATCCAACACTCCCTCTCAACAAGGAAGGTATTCTTCGGTCTTCATCGGCATCATGATCATCTGGGTTTCATCTGTACATCTATACTATCTCAATCATCTCTATTCATACTGAAGGTTGTCAACACAGTCTCAATCCTTCGAGAAGTGTCATCATGCATCAACTCCACCAGTCCTTCGGTGAGTCCAAGGGTAGTATCTCCATCCTACCTGGATGTCCGAGAGATAGGCTTTACCATCTGCTACTTGTCCGTCTCATCTACCGATGGGATCCTCCCATACCTGGCTGAGAACCTGGACAAGCAGAGGTGCACAACCATCTACTACCTATTCGTCTCATCTACCGATGGGGTACTCCCATACCTGGCTGAGAACCTGAATGAGTGGAGGTACCTTTGCAATCATCACACGACCATCTACTACCTGTCTTTCTCATCTGTCGATGGGATTTCTCCCATACCTGGATGAGAACCTGGATAAGCAGAGGCACCTGTGTGTAACCCGACCATCTACTACCTGTCTGTCTCATCTGTCGATGGGATTTCTCCCATACCTGGCTGAGAACCTGGACGAGTAGAGGCACCTGGGTGGAACCCGACCTTCTACTGCCTGTCTGGCTCATCTATTGATGGCATTTCTCCCATACCTGGCTGAGAACCTGGACGAGTAGAGGCACATGGGTGGAACCTGACCATCCACTGCCTGTCCGTCTCATCTGCTGATGGGATTTCTCCCATACCTGGCTAAGAACCTGGATGAGTAGAGGCACCTGGGTGAAAGCAGGGTAAACATCTCTATGTCATCTCTCCCTCTCAAAGAGGGGAACGTTCTTTTCTGTTGGAATATCAAGCAATACTAAGAGGGAGGAGGGGGTGAATCAGTATTACACTATTTTCTAATTTTATCACAATTAAAAACTGAATCAACGGGAAAGATAAAAGACACAATTTATCGTGGAAGCCCAACTGGGAAAACCACCAATTCTTTCTATTACTGCAAAATTATGTTTACAATTAATTTGCAAGCTCCAACTTGCTAGATGCACCAACACCCAAATTCTCAGCTACAACAGAAGGATACACCAACACCCTGTTTTGTCAGCTACAACTGACAAGATGCACCAACACCCTTTTAGCAGGCTACAACCTGCCCTAGCTCCACCCTTCCACCCTTGTCTGTCTTCTTCAGATTTTCCAGAACCTTTTCTTCAATTCTAGATCTTCATTAATCTCTTCCTGTACTTGTTTCTTCTTCAATTTTGACCCGAGAGACATCTTTCTTCTACTTCATTCTTCTGCTTATATATTCTTCATTCTTTTAGCCTTGCATCTTTTCAGAATGAGTCCATACCTTTTCATCTTCATACCTCTTCAAATCTCTGATAATTAATCCTAAATTCGTAATTCTGTTTACTATTGTTTTTAATTAATTAATTAATTAAAACCTCCATTGATTAGCTTCAAGCCTACGATCTTCATTCATTTCAGGCATGCGGCCTTCTCCTCCTATGCGGGCTTCTCCCATCATCTGCGAGTTATCCTCTTTCTTCACCTGCGAGCATAGTTCAAGCTCTCATGAGCTTGCTTTTTAAGCCCCTACGAGCATATCACAAGCCTTTGTGGGCATTTTATAAGCCCCTGCGGGCATCTTTTTAGCCTTTATTCTTTAAGCCTTTTATGGGCATTCCATAAACCCTTGTGAACTTAACTTAAGCCTTTGCGGGCTTAACTTAAGCCTCTGCGGGCTTATCTCCCTTAACTACGGGCATAGCCTTATCCCTGCGGCAATAACTAAGCCCCCTTGCAGGCATTCCTAAGCCCCTGTGGGCTTATCCTTTAAACCCTCTTGTGAACATATTTAGCCCCTTTATGAATAACCATGTTTTCTTCTGTTTTTGGCAGACCAAAAACTCGCATGTGTGAGCACCAAGGAGGAAACTGACTCCATGGCTAGATGCCTAGATCACCATAGAACATGCCTATGCCATCTGATGAAATTATCATCACAAAGACAATATTTGGCGGGCATTTCCAAATGCCTCTTCAACCTTTATTTGGACATCAAAACAAACTTTTTCTTATTTTGGCAGGCTTGTTTTTCGCACATGTAAACTCCATAGGAAGATCTGAGCTCATGGTTAGATAGCCAGTTCATCAGAGAACAGGCCCATGCCAAATGATTAACTTTATCAGCACAAGGACACCTCCTTGCGGGAATTTCCAAATGGCCTCTTAGCCATGTGATTTTGACACTTAGTCAAATTTTTGTCTTCATATGTAAAACAATTTTTCTTTTACTTTGGCAGATTGATTTCTTGCTCATGTGATCACCATAAGGAGAAATAAAATCATGGCTAGATAGCCTCTTCCACAATGAACAAGACCATGTCAAAATATGAACTTACTTACACACACATCATTTGGCGAGCATTTGAAAATAGCCTTCCAAACTATTAATTCAACACTTAGACAAAATTGTCAAACCCTAGGTTAGTATGATGAGATTTTTCTTTTCACCAATTTTGAAGTGTGAGACACCCAATGGATAGAGGCCAACAAGGTGACTTCATCTAAACCAATTTCACCTCTTGAAGCCTCTTTCTCTCTCCTCGGCGGGCATTTTACTGGAGTAGTGCAAATCAAGCTGAGAGACACTTTTGGCAGATCCATATCTTCCTCCTCAGAGACTCTTTGGACAATCTGAGACCATGGTTGGATGCACCAAACAACATTCTAGAGATCCATACTCTCAAAATGATTTAAGACATCAACCACAAGAGATGGTGGGCATTTTACTAAGGTCACTCAAACAGTTTTTACCAATAATTCTATACTTAGACAATTTTTGCAATTTCTAAGGTGGATTTTTTATTTCACCAAAATCCTGAACCAATGCCACTAGATGATGTATTACACCTCACTGAGCACACCTAAGCTGATTTCACTCTCAGACTCATCTTCATTTTCCCTAGGCGGGCATTTTACTGAACTTGGTGCAAAACTGCCTAAAACCTTGTTTTGGCAGACCTATAACTTCGTCCTCGGACACTCTCAAGACAAAATGAGACCATGGTCAGGTATACCAATCAACAAGCTACAGCCTGACCATATGGTGCGAGCATTTATTTTAACCTATGATTTATGGCGGGCATTTTCTTGAGGCCACATAGGCAATTTTACTCCCTCTGGTGCAAAACAGCCTGAAACCCTGTTTTGGCAGACCTATAACTTCCTCCTCAGACACTCTCATGACAAACTGAGACCATGTTCAGGTAGACAGATCAACAAGCTTCAGCCTGGTGATTTCAAATATATTTTATCATTCTCCTATGATGTACGGCGGGCATTTTCCCAAGGAAACTTGTACCAATTTGCCAACACTTAGCCATTTTTCGGAATTTCTCCAAAGTTTATCCTGAACCCCTATTTTGGCAGACTTATAACTTTCTCCTCGGAAATGATTAAGGCAAACTGAGACCATGACTAGATAGCCACTTCAACAAGCTATAGCCTGATATGATGGTGTGGGCATTTTCTTCAAACCATGAATTATGGCGGGCGGGCATTCTCTTAGAGCAGTTTTGACTAATTTTTCATACTTAGTCAACTTCCAAAGTTTCACAAACTTGCCATACTTTTCCAAAATGATGCCAGATTGCAACATTGACTTTATGATAGCACCAGAACACCATCATGTGTCTTTCCAGCCTCATCACACATGCCACATCATCATACTTGCCATGTCATCACTTCCTTTGTCATTCCTTTGTCTTTCACTGAGTTTACCCTGCCATCATGTCTTTGGTTATTCCTTTGTCATTACTGAACTCCTTTGACATCAATGACAATGATATTCAACATATTCTACTCCAAATCTTCTGGCAAAGTATTCGAACTTCATCCTGGGAAGAGTCTTGGTGAGAATATCTGCAGTCTGGTCATTTGTCGGAACATACTGTAACTCGACCGCACCTTTCTGCACCATATCACGTATGAAGTGATACCGAATCTCTATATGCTTCGACCTGTCATGGAATACAGGATTCACTAACATCTGCACATAACTCTAGTTATCACAGTGAATCACGGTTGGCTTTGGAATCTGGCCAAACAATCCTGCAAGGAGTTTACGAAGCCATACTGCTTCTCGGGTTGTTGTACTAGCAACCATATACTCTGCCTCTGCAGTACTGAGTGCTACTGAGTTATGCTTCCTGCTGCACCAGGAAATCACTGCAGAACCCAAACTGAAGCAACATCTGAAAGTACTCTTCCTATCTGCAGCACACCCGGCCCAATCTGACTCTGTAAACTTCTGCAATCTCAAGTCACACTCTGAAGCATATCTCAGGCCATATCCCAAAGTGCCACGCAAGTATCTAAGCACATGTTCTGGAGCAATCCAATGAATCTGCCTTGGCTCACACATAAACTGGCTAAGAGCATTCACAACAAAACATATATATGGTCTAGTGTTCGTTAGATACATCAAGGACCCAATCAGCTAGCAATACATAGTGGGATCAATCAAATTTGAATCTGAAGCAGAATCCCTTAGCTTCTTCAAATTTGCTTTCATCGAAGTGGCCATGGACTTGCAGTCCAACATCCCAAATTTCTTCAGAATATCTATGGTGTATTTTCCTTGACCTAGGAAAATCTCCTTCTGCCTCTACCATACTTCTAATCCCAAGAAGTAATGCATCAATCCAAGATCCTTCATTTCGAACTCAGAGGCAAGTTTCTTCTTACACCATACGATGAGTTTCTCATTTCCAGTGAGAAATAGGTCATCAACATAAAGGACCAAAATCAGTGGCTCATCATTCACAACCTTGTAGTAAAGGTTGGGGTCTGCATCACTCTGATGCAACTTCCACCCCATGGTTGAAGCAATAGCAATGATCGATCTGATGGAAGTATATCGAGCCACACGAGCAAATGTCTCATCATAATCGACTCCCTCGTTTTGAGAGAACCCTTTGGCAACAAATCTAGCCTTATGTTTTTCAACACTCCCATCTGCTCCATGCAAAGTCTGTTGTGCCCATCTAGGCCTCTTCCGGCCTACTACAATATCTCTGGGAACATCAACTGGCTCAATTGGATCAATGGAATCAATGGATTCATCCTCTTCTGCTAACTCCCTCTGAACTGTTGGAGGGAGAGATGATCTCATCTCCTTTGGTTCTAGCATCTCCTCATCATCGATCTCTATGTCTAATCCTCTGCCTTTCAGGATAGACATTTCTTCTTCAAAGGACACATCCCTGCTAACTTCAATCTGTCTGGATTATGGGATGTAGATTTTGTACACCTTTGAAGACTCATTGTATCCCACGAAAGTTCCCTTCTTGCCTAAATGTTCTAACTTCATCATTTTCTCCTTGGGCACATGTATGTAGCCTCGACAGCCAAAGATCCGGAGGTGGCCCACTTCTGGTTTCACTCCTGTGAAAGCTTCTTCCGAGGTCATCCTTCTAGTCTGAGAGTCATAATCTGAATATTAATGGGATTCACGTGTCCACCACTTGTTCATTGGAACAAGTCTCATCATCCTTCTCTTATAGGCCATATCATATGTTCTTTTCCCTACAAGTCAAATCCCAACTGATGATCAGTGACATTGCATAATCAAATTTAACCAATGTTTATTTCAATGCAATGACAATAGTTTACACAGGCAACTTGGCTAATACTTTACAATCATAAACATGTCTACCAAACACATCTGGGAACTATCTAGATGTCTGTTATCTCCACTAGAACATGTCATCAAGAGTGTGCACCACTCTAAGCATGCATGAAGGAGATATCATCTAGACAAGCTCCATCATGTGTTCATGAAATGTTGTGTAGCTCATATGCATAATAAATACAACAAGGTAAACTATATCAACTGCTCAATGTACTTCCTGATAGATCTGCATATAATGGTTATGAAGACATATAAGACAAAAAACAGATCTATGTAAGCAAGAAAACCAAATACTTATCTCTTACTGTTTTTGTGTGTGGACTCCCACTGCCTTCTTGTGGGAACCATGAGAGACCTCTGTTCTTGCAATCTGGATCTTCATATCTCCTCAACATATGGAGAGCTAAAAGAAGAACTCCGAACGATCATCATTCCTTGACTTCTTGTGAGGAGTGTCTTCATCAATATCAGCAGTTGAGGCTTCATGCTACCTTTTAATTGAACTTCAACAATTACTGGCGTAATGACCATATGCCTTGCACCTGTAGCATTGTATCTGAGACAAATCCTTCTTCTTCTCCTTCTGATCTGGAGGAGGAATTGATCTCCTACCTTGGTGCTTGTGTTTGTAAAACTTTCTTCCCCTTTCCTTGCCTTTCTTGGCATGGGACAAGAATGCTTGATTCTCCTCAGGTTGAGTGCCATGAAGTCTCTGCCTTGCTACTATTCGTGTCTCTTCCTGAGTGCAATCTTCCCATAGCTTATCAAATTTGGGTAGCTTGGATCTACTGCTTATACTTTGAATGAATGACTCCCAAGATGGTGGGAGGCCATTTAAAGTAGTAATGACAAGCTCCTTATTATCAATGGGATATCCACCGGTACTAAGCTTGTCCCTTAGTTCTGTGATCCTCATGAAATATGAGGCAATGGATTCTAACTTGGACATCTTCATGTTTGATAGTTAGTTCCTCAATGTAGGGGTTACATTGATACTACTATGTTCAAACAGCTTCTTTATGGTTTTGAACATCTTTCTAGCAATCTTCTTTCCTGAAATTTGAGGAACCAAATGGTCTCTAATTGAGTCCACCAAAATCCTTCTTGCTCTGGCATCATTCATCCTCCAGCAAGATTTGTCTTCTTCGGCTTCTGGTTCTAGGACCTTCTCATTGACAAACTGCAAGAGATCATTTTCTTCTAGTAAGAGAAGAACCCTAGACTTCCAAGAGCTGAAGTTGGAAGCCCCTTCCAGACGATCTTCAACCTTCATTCCAATCATCTTGACTATAGATCTGAAGCAGAAACCCTAGCAGGAGCTAGGTCAAAAATGAAAGTTGGATTCATGGAAAACTAATTCCACGGGGAGATGCGCCCTAGCAAGGCGAGTTGAGAAAAGGTGGGGCTGAGCCAAAACTGTGGAGGAAGTAGGTCAAAAACTGAAACCCTAATTTCTGCTGCAGCTGTAGAATTAGGTCAAAAATTGAAAATTCTCATAATTGAATTCTTCCTTCACCAGAAGATGCGCCCTCCTTAGAGCAAAATTCCCAAGGCTCTTTTTCTGTGAAAAAATTGAGTGAAGGTCTTGAAAGATGAAACTCTAGTTCCAGCAATGGCTTCTTCTAGTACCGCTCTGATACCATGTTAGTGTTTCATACAATTATAGCATAATAATTCAATTGCATAAAATCAATAGGATCACTAGAAGAAAGACAAAGCACAGAAACAAAGAACACGAGAATTTATCCTGGGAAACCCAATCGAGAGAAAACCTAGCAACCTTCGTATAGAGATGAATAATTCTGAGAACAGAGTACAGAGATGAGAGAGAGAAAGTAGAAAGTCTCTCTAACCAAAAACCTCAAAGTAAGCTTCTCCTAGCTACAGGTGCGAGCTCCTCTCCAAGTGATGCGAACTTGTTGTGTGTGAGTGAATGAACAAATGAGGCATACAGCCTCTCTATTTATACACATGCAAAAATGACTTTTTCCCTTTCTGGGCCGACCTGACTTTTCCCAAACTGGGGCCGACCTGACTAGGACAGTTCTTCCCACTGTTTCGGGTAGACTGCCCACTGTTTTGGGGCAGTTTACACACTGGGCCGACTTGTCTAATCTGACAGGGCTGACTTGTCTTGGGGGAATATAAAAATACATTTAAAAATTATTTTCTTTACTTAATTTTCTCCCCAAGGTTTACATTGATTCTTTCAAGGGTTTACATGATTAATTATATCAAGATCAACTCTCGTAGGAGGTACAAATAATTACAATAGAATATAATAAGAATAACTTCCGAAGTTGCACAACAAAAGGAACATCACAATATGGAATCTTGCTGAGTGTTCACCATCATGACCATAATAAATAGGAAGGGAATAAGATGTCTTTCCACCCTCAACTTGATTAGGAAAGCCAAGAATTTTGTAGTAATCAATGGGTGGACATGCAAGGGAGATCCAAGTAGCAGTTTCTCTTCTTTTAATATCCATATCGAAACAAATCAATGACCTCGGTTCAACCATGAGCTTTTAAAATTTTCTGTACTTGTATGAGCTCATCTACACACAAGAAGTCTCAACAATATATATGAGATACAAGGGTTTTATCCCTTCAATGGAGTCGCCACGTGAGAATAAAAAATATAATTTTTAAAATACTCACAAAAATTTCTATTTTTGTTTTTCTTTGAATTTTTATAAAAAGGGAAAAAGTTAGTGGAGTCGCCAAATGCAAATTACAGATCTACTCTAAACATTCACCAAACACAACAAAAACAAAAAGGTGAAAAAATCAGAAGTCGAATTTTGGGAATAAAAAGATTTATCCCCGGCAACGACGCCAAAAAATGTTGTCGTCGGATTGTGCACCTAGTTAACACAGCAGAAATCTCTCTACTGCTCGGTGCGCCCTTAGGGGCAAGTCCCCAGTCAGGTGTTGTCACCTGATCCTAACTCCTCCGTTTAGGCTGAACTCCTAACAAAGCCAAGGGGGGTAATCCCTAGAAATTTGTTGCTAAGGCTCTTATTAGTTTATTAGTTGTGGATGGGATTGCTTTTTTAGGAGTTTCGAAATGAATTACTGAAACAAGCTACTGCAAATGTGGAATTTGTATTCAACAACATAAAAAGATATACAGCATTCATAACATATTTGACTAAAAGCAAATAATGATAATAAAATTCTACCAGTGCCAATGCAGTCAAAATAACAGAATGCTGTTGAAAAATAGTAAATGTTTTCCAGTGTACTTGGTCAATTTTAATTTATTAAGATGATGAGTGGATTAAGGGGAAGGGGATTCTCGATATACCGTGAGGTACTGGGAATACGTCCGGATTATGACAAAGGTGGTTCCGCACTTGGAAATTTGGGTTGGATCAGAGTCTATGGGAGTTGTCCAACACTACACCAATCGAGGGTGCAGTCTAACGCTATCCTGAGGTCATTATCCAGTGGTTCCCACTTCCTTTGAAGAATTTGCCCACACAATATCAAAGATTGATACGCCGGATTTTCGTAATGTAAGGAAGTTGTTTTTACTAAGGTGAGTTGTTTATTACATGTGGAAAGTTAAAAAGTGAACACTTCTACTTTTGGTTATCCCAAAGATAAGGGCGAACCTGCGATGGGAAAGAGCATACACGGAAGGGTGGATTGTTTATTCCAATTGAGATTGTAAATGCAAAAAAGGAAAATGTGAGACTAATTACTACGGCAAAGAGTATATTTTCTCCAATCAAGCAAGCTCTCTTGGGTAGTTCGGTAGAGCAATGTCGGGTTAATATTCGATACTTTACAAAAACCATGCAAGAAAAGCTAAACTAACCAAAGCAAGAAAAAGGAAACTAATCTAAAGCAAAAAATAATGATACAGAAAAGCAAACCATCAAGGAGGCGACACGAATCCCCCCAAGAGGGATGGGGTGCGGGCACTTGGAAATCCCACTCGCTCTTCTTATTATTATTATATTACAAGTGAAAAGGTGTTTGCCTTTGGTCCTTATAGATCTGGATCCAAAGGCTTACAGGTTTTTAGAAATGAAGAAGAAAGAAGAATGTTGCTCTAGGAGGCCGTGGATGGCCTAGATCTTCAATTCTTTGGCAGCACTTCCTCTTGTCATGGCGAGAAAAATGTAAAACCAGCCACCTGAAATGCACCAAATGTGCGAAATCAAACATTAAAAGCATAAAAATTTAAGTACTTAAATGATAAACAATAAGCCTAAGTACTTAGTCAATCTAGATCTACAAAAAATAAACCTTTCAAATTAAGATCTAGTATTGTACTTAAATAAATCAGCCTTTGAATGTTCTTTTTTAAAAGGGAACTAATTTACTTAAGCATATTCGAAGTAACCAGAACCAAAGAGGAAGTTTAATTACAAAAGTGAAGGAGAGTAGGAAGAAGGACTTGCTCAAATGCTCAAGCAGAATGCCCAGATCTATGGAGTCCAACAGTGGGAAGCGGAGGGACTATGTCTTTCTTGAAGTGCTTGAAGAATGGTAGATTCAACCCAAATCATCCACTCCAATCAAGCTATGAAACCTGCATCACTAACAATACTTGCACAAAAGGGGATCAAATCTGGTATTTCAACAAATAAAGATTGAGAGAGCATAAGTACAACCTAGTACAATCTGCCACTCCTAGATCTTTACAAGCAGAGAATAGTAAATGAAATCAAACTAGAATCATTTACCCTGTATGTTAACAACAATCTTAAAGCCAGATAGATTACCACAAGAAGCAAAGCAAAAAAATAAAAGGGCAGCAATACGGTTACCTCATAAGCTAGTGATAATATTCATCCACACACAAATGCAACACACCATGGACCTCCAAAGTCTTTCTATTAATCAAAACAGAGTTACAGTATAAAGCTTCATAGCGTGGGCGGAGCCTTCGTTCCTCTAACCATGACCAAATGAGAGCCCAATGGCCACTGCTTAAATAATGAATGGAGAAGAGGGGGGGGGTGCACTTGAGAGGAGATCATGAGGGGCGCATCACCATGATTGAGGGATCGACTCACACTTGAAATCTTGTGATTGATACAACAAAGCGTAAGCATCCATGAAGGATGCACCACCTCACAAGAGGTAGGCGCATGCCTTCCATGGGATCTCCATCAAACATGTGCAACTAACACATATCCATTATGTGAGGCATGAGGGACGGGGCACATCCCTTAATCTTGGTAATTGCAATCTCCAAGATACGATGCACAACCACGTGCTTTAACTTAACAAACTCGTCCTTCATCATATGACACATAGAGGAGCAGTGAAGCTCCGGTATGTGGCGACAAATGAGCAGATAGCCGATGTGTTGACCAAGCCATTAGCGAGAGTGAAGTTTGAGTACTTCAGAGAAAAGCTTGGTGTTATCCAGATCGATGTTGCTCGAAAGAGGGACTGATGAGACTAGAAGACGCAGGTGCACCAAGGCTGTATCTCACATGGTGGAAGACGCAAGTGGTCCATAGGGACGTAATGCACCTGGGGTGCTCCTGGGTTGTATCCACATGTTTCGAGGCGTTGGTAGGTCCACCGGTCACAGGGTGCGCCTAGGTTGTATCTTACATGGTGGAAGACGCAAGTGGTCCATAGGGACCTAATGCACCTGGGGTGCTCCTGGGTTTTATCCACATGTTTGAATACATAGGCTGACCGTGAGAGACGTAATGCACCTGGGGTGCTCCTGGGCTGTACCCATTGGGTGGGAGACGCAGGTGGTTTGTTGGACATGATGTATGCACCTGGGATGCTCTCCGTGTGTGATGATGAGATGATCTAGATACGATGAGATGATAGTAGGAGACGCAGGTGATTGTTGTGGCAATGTAATGTGTGGTCCTGGGCTGTACCTACTTGATGGCTTGCTCGTAGAGATGATGAAGACCTAGATGAGAGTTAGGCCTACATCCAGCATGAAAAAGGGTTGGCTCCGTAGAACTTCTCATGATGGATAGATTCGAGAAATGTCAATAGTCAATGATAAACGAGATGAGGATTGCTGCAGCAGCGACGATGATGATCCAGTTCCAGCATTGATGATGATCCAGCGATGATGACGTTGTCCAGAGTTTGTGTTCAGAGTGATGATGTGTGGCGAGAGAATACCTTCCTAGTTAAGAGGGAGTGTTGTTGTAAATGTAACTTCGGAAGATATTCATTTGTATCTTATTATTATATTATTATTGTAATTTTATTATACCTCCGTCGGAGATGTTTTTCCACTGTTCGGGTATGTCATTATTGTATTTGGTCATGCTAGAATATCGAGGTAAAACCTCCATTGTAAGTTGGGGCAATAGTTCCCCAAAGGTCAAATGTAAATTGTATTTTTGAGTCTCCCTAGGAGAGGTCGGCCCAGTTAGGTAAGTGAGGTCGGCCCCATTGAGAAATTAGGTCACCCACACATAAAATATAAATAGAGAGAGTCACTCTCTCATTTGGCACTCACACTCACTAAACAAGTTCGCACCAAGTGAGAGAGAAGACAAGTTCACTGGAGGAGAAAGAGAGAGAGCTGCAGAAGACATCTTATATTTTAGGTTTTCCATCTTGTTTGATATTGTACTAGTGAAAAATCTATTTCTGAGGAAGTTGCGGGGTTTTCTCCTTTATGGTTTCCCTGAGGAAAATTCTTGTGTCTTTTGTGTTTTGCTGTGCTTTTCTATCTTTCAGTTTAAAGATCTAACTAAATTGAATTAAAGTGCAAACTCTAACAGATAACCTATTATGTCTAGGAGTGATCAGGTAGGGCTTGTGTGGATCTTAGTAATAAAGAGGATGTCGAATGAACCAAGAGCATTGTACATCATGCCTGATGATGACTAGAATGATCCATTGACAATGAGAAAGAGCACTTTAACAACAATCAAATGGTGATAGTTTTGACTCTTTCACTCTCATAGGGATTCACAATATAGGTGGTGGGGAGTTATGGATTTGCTCTTGTTTTAACCAGAGTTTTCCATTTGATACTTTCTATATTATGATCATACTTATTATATTTGTTGGGGTGTGTACAATTTAGTTCGAGTGTGTGTGGAACCTTATGGCTGTCCAAGTTAGCAATGTCTTTGGGGCAGGCTCTATAGATTGTCTTTATCAATTGACATAAATGTATGGAATCCATCATTCTTCCAATTAGAAAAAATTATTTTCCATCTCTTATCAACTTTGTGTGTTCCTCAAGACTTCGTCACTTTATCATGTTAGCTTTGCTAATGGTTTTTTTAGAGATCAAAATGGAAGCACCAAAATACCAATAGTATACATAATAATGCTATTTAGACAGAGGCAGCAAATAATTTTCCTTATTGATATAACTTTATCAAGAACATGAGGAGATAAGAGAAGCTATCCAGAGTCAAACAAGTAATGAATTAGGCCAACTGAGCCAGTTACAGATTAATTGTAGACATGAAAAATAATCAAAGCAATTAAATGACAAGTATTATAATAATTCTTCTTTTTGTAGAGAGTAAATAATCATTGTATCTACAATCAATATTGATATACAAATGTAGAGAATTGATTAGGATCAGTGGGAGGGTATAATATATCTCTATTTTCAACTTTTGCTCAAATCAATAACATCAACTGTCTTGCAGATTTAAGAAAAGATAACCTTCTTAGAAAATGCCATATTGAAGTGCATACTTGAAACTGCATGAAAAATTCATAGCAGCAAGAAAATTTTTAAATGATAGCATGTTTATTACCTTAGTTAAAGAAGAAAGGGCGAGCAGAGACACTATTACATAAATATAGTATTCGGACTGTAACTTGGTAGACCCATTTGTCAACTCATCCATTGCTCTTTTGAAGAGAAATGGACCTCCAAGTCCTGCCAACTGCCATCATTTACTTAGAGTGAGTGAATCAGCTTCAAAAATATTTAACAATAACAGTAATTAAACATATTACACAAATATATTACTTAAGAAGGCATCAACAGGTTTGCACTAGGTACCATCCACGAATGCAGAGAAGTGCCAGGGAATTTCCCTGTGAGGTTTTCCTTGGAAAAAGAATATCACTTAAGAAAGTACTACAGAAAAACATGAAGAGCTAGGGAAAGAAATAATGCTAGAATTTGGAAGCCCCTGTGAGTTTTCCTTGGAAAAAAAATATTACATAAGAAGGTACATAAGAAAAACATAAAGAGCTAGGGAAAGAAATAATGCTAGAATTTGGAAGCAGGAAATAACGTACAGGCTATATGGCAAGATTTACTACATAGTTGATTCCATTATTAACGTTATCAAGCCTGAATCTTAGGTTAATGGATGAGATAGGTCTCATATTCATACAAGATGACATGACTTCTTTCCTCATTTGTTGTGCTCTTCTTCCTCTCTATTTCTAGAAATCAAAATTGAAATTAATGTCCACAAAAGACCATAATGTTGATGTCTGTAGCTTGGACAGGAACTTCCACATAGATTTTGTGTCAAACATGCGTGAAGTTATCCAAGTCAAATATATTTTGTAATTCACTTTATTGAAGTGAAAGTCTTATATTTTGTTGTTGAGTCTAATAAAGTGCATTCTTTAATGCATTAATGATTTAGACTAATCTCAACCATCGATCTCACCAATAAATTAGAGTTTTGGTAGATTGGGGTTGCAGCTAAAGTATAAAGACAGGTCAAAGTAGAGGGCAAAGACACATTTATTATTTACAGGGAGACAGTTTTGGTCGGAAGGTGAAGAAACTCAATGGAAAAGCAGAGTTAGAGTGCCAGAGAAAAACCCAGATCAGCAACCGAGAAGAATTCAGTCTGCAGCCTGTAGGTACATCAGCTCCGTACTGTCGTACAGATTCGTACAGCAAACATGTACCGTCATACAGATCCGTACAACAGGTCTGTACCATCATACGAAACTGTACGGACATGTCTGTAAAGGCCTACAGCAGATCCGTACAGTCACCAGCAAGTGTTAGGAGGATTTCTCGGTTGTTTGAGGGCAGTTTTCCTCAGTAAGTTTGCTGATATTTGCTTCACTTTGAGTAACGTACAGCTGTAAGTTTCTAGAACTGTGGAGGTTTCCTTGTAAGCCTAGATCTATTAATGAAAGGATGGTTTGAAAGTGTAAATCGTCTGTGTATTGCGTTTTGCTTCCACTGTTAATTTTCAGCTATATGTGTGATTGTTGCACGTTCAAAAATATTCATTTATGTGTGTAAATAAGTTCAGATTTGATTTATTTAATTAAAGAGAAACATAGGACAACAGTCACATGGGGTTTAAAATTAACATGGTATCAGAGCCACTATCTGATTCAGACTCTCAGGAATTTACAGTGGGTAGATCAGCTGCGAGCAGCAAAGGACCAGCAATCACAGTTTCATTATTTTTTTATTTTCAGATTTGGGAGTTTGTACTTTAGATCTCAGAGATGGCATCAGCTAGTCTCAGGTTCAAGGATAGATTGGATGGTGCCTCGATTTTACATTCATGGAAAGTCAAGACAACTCTTCTACTAGAAGAGAATGACCTCTGGGATATCGTCAAGGATGTGGTGGCTTCGCCAACAAATCCACAGCTTTTGGCATCTCACAAGAAGAAAGAAGTGAGAGCCAAGCAGATGATCATTGATGCTATAAAGGATCATATGATCCTTCATAAGTTCATATGTCCAAGAAGAAGATGACAAAGGACATGTTCGATGCCCTGGTTAGCCTTTACTAGAGCGAGAACATTAACCAAAAAATGATATTTCCTAACAAGCTCGGATCTATTGAGACGACTAGATCAAATGTCGTCACCAATTACCTGATGAATGTCACACAGATCCGTAACCAGCTTGCAGCAGTCAAGGAGAAAGTTGAAGACAAAGAGTTGGTAAACAGGGCACTCTATGGTTTCCCACTTCAATGGGAAACATTTGTCTAGGGTATTTGTGCTCGGGAGAACCTTCCCTCGTGGGAAAGACTGGGATGATTGTATCCAAGAGGAGACTTGGATGGAGTCAAAGGCCAGCAGATAGGGAGGTGATAGTGACCATGCCCTCATTGGTCAGGCAAAGAAGGGAAAAGGTAAAGGACCTAGCAAGGATAAGGCAAAGAGCAAGAAATCAGCCTCACAGTCAAGGAAGAAGGACTTGAGTAAAATCAAATGGTGGTTGTAGAGGCACCATTTCAATAGTGAGGCTTAGATATTACTAGGGCATTCAACTAAAACTCAAGAAATGGTTTTCAATGGATCATCACAGTCACTAATTATTTCACCAAATGAGTTGAGGCGATACCCACAAAGAAGGCAACTGATAAAATACTCATGGAATTTCTGGAGGATAAGATAATCACTAGATTTGGTGTCCATGCAATGATCATTATCGATAATACCAAAGCATTTAGCTCAGCATATATGGCAAGCTTTTGTTTGAACTATGGCATTATCTTATCCCATTCATCCAACTATTATCCACAAGGGAATGGTTTGGCTGAATCAAGCAATAAGAATTTAATGACTATAATCAAAAAGATTGCAGGCGGCAATAGGAATTCTTGGCATAGCAAGATTAAACATGCATAGTGGCTCGATCGTATCACAAAGAAAGAAGCTACAAGAAAATTCCCATTTGAATTGGTATCGGATGGAGGTTACTTTGCCTATTCATCTAAGGATTCCAGTGTATCAATGACTGTTCATCTAAGGATTCCAGTGTATCAATGACTGTACTAACTGCCCATATAACTGTACAAAATCACTATATGGCCCTACAATCTGACATGCAAACCCCTGTTGGTCGATCCCCTTGTTGTTTCCCTAATTTCTTCTATCCTTGGACTCTTTCTTAGTCCTTTTCGGTGTGTTTCTTTACCTTCTGACCAAACTGTCTTCAAGTAAAGAAATGAATGTGTCTTAACCCTCTGCCTTGACTTGCCTTTATACTTTAGCTAAAACCAATCTACCAAAAACTTTAATCCCATAGTGAGATGTATAGTTGAGATTAGTCTAAATCACTAATGTATTTAAAATGCAATTTATTAGACTCAAAAACTAATTAAAAGACTCACTTTATAAATAAAGTGAATTACAAAATAGAGTTGGTTTGGACAACTTCATTGACGTTTGACACATAAACCTGTGTAGAAGTTCCTATCCGAGCTATAAACATCAACAGGTTGAGCCCTAGGTACCATGGGATCACTTGGTTGCTTTCATGGAGGCGTATGCTTGACTTGAGGATTCTTGGGCTCAAGAGAGCTCATGGAGGTGTGATGGACCTGTTATCACACAACTTGTAGTTGCCCCTAGAGGTATCCCATCCGGGACGGTAGAGGAGACAGGCAACTAAAGAGGTGACCCAAGAGATGCCACGGTTCCCAATGCAATGTGGGAGTCACGTCAACCGAGGCATTCTTCGCTTTAGGTCAGAGTGTACTTAGACCAAGGGGGAGACCCTATACCCCAATCACAGTTGATTGGACCCAAACAAAGGTTTCTAAGGGTATGTAAATGATGAGTTACGGAAGCCAATGCAAGGCTAAGTGGACCTAAGGGTTAAGGTATGGTTGAGGGAGGTGTAAGAGATTGTTAATGTTTCAACCTATGTATGGTTTAGGCCACATGATGGGGTATGATAACTAGGTGTAGTACCATAAGTTTACACAAGTGGGTCTTGTTTTCTTGGGAGGTGTGAAATGGTTCTAGATGGGCCCACAAGGTGAAGTTAAGTGTGATGTTGGTACTATAGGTTAGGCATAGGCTAGATCTATAAGTTGGAGTTGGTTTTAGGAGTACCCATGTGCTAGATCTAGGGTTTGACACAAATCCCAAGGAGTGCGACTTGCTTGGAGAAGGACTAGTGCCTTGTTGGATGGGCTAATGGGGTCAAGAAGTATGTCAAAATGTAGATCGGGACACCTAGAAGCCAAGTCAAGTGGGTTGGATGAGATCCAATGGTTGGATCTCACTAGATCTAGGTTTTTAAGTGATTATCCTAAGTGGACCACAATCCCTTGAAACAAGGAATGCAACCCCCAAGGTGGATCGTGACAAAAAGACAGTATGGACCTAGGTTTCAAGACATGGGGATTCCAAATCCACGAAAATCTCCAACACCCACCTCCTAGAAGTGGACCAACTCAAATCTTCAAGGGGGTGCGACTTGCCCAAGGAAGGTAAAAAATGGGTTTGGTGGACCAAATCAAGTCCAATGGCCACCAAATTGTAGATCCGGGATGCTAGTGTCCCGATCTATGTATGTTCAAAATTTCAAGTGAACCCAATGGCTAGATCTTAGTAGATCTAAGTTTTAAGATACCAAGAGAATCAAAAGGGGGTTTCAACCCCTTAAAACATGGAGAGATGTCCACAAGGTAGTTTTCACCAAAGTAAAGACGTGGGTATAGGTTATCAAGTGTCTAGATTTCAAATCAAGTGGGATCTCACCTACCCATGTGCTAGATCTAACCCAACAAGCTTCTCTTAGGAAAATCGATTTAGGCTCAAGAAGGCTTTTTGCATTGAAAAGTGTGTCAATTTTTAGCCAATCACCACCAAACTATAGATCCAACTAGGGGTGGATCCTATAGAGGTGGGTTTTTGATATCTTTTCAATTGCAATGCTAGATCTAAGTAGATCTGAAAAATACCAAAAATAAGGGTTTTAATTTGATTAGTTTTTTTTTATGATCTAGAAATTATGGAAGATTCAAGGAAGAGAAGATCATACCTCTTGGAACATACCTGGATGAAGAGATGAATGCTAGTTGAGACGAGGATTACTTTGCCAAAGATCAAATGGAGAATTGTTGAAGCCCTCTTGCCAAATCGATTTTTCCAAGCCACATGTGATTCCTTCTAACCTGTCACGCCAAGGAGCAAAGCATCAATCAGTTTAACAAATTGAAGGTAGATACAAGCAAGAGAGAGAAAAACATAGAATAGTTGACACAAAGGCAAAACTACTCCCTGTCAAACCCAAAACGACTTCTTCCAAGCTTGAAGGGCAAGCCTCCCCACCAATTCGCCCTTGTCCAAAATCGCCCTCTTCACCTGCAAATAAAGTATGGCAAATATGCAAGATAGCTACAATAGATCCTCCAGTGCAATGGACAATAGCATTTACAATCGAAACAACCAACATCCACTCCAATCCAAGCATGTACTCCAAAAGATAGAAATTTTATTCCAAGAGCCAAGAGCCAAAAATCTCTAGATGAATTTTACAATGAGAGGCTCCCTCCTTAAATAGGATGGGGAGAGAGTACAATCCTAACCACTTTTTACATGAGCGGCTAAGATTAAAAGATCTCATGATCTAATCAATGGTTGAGATGAGCTCAACAATAAAATACATGGATCACTAATAAAATATAATGTAAGTGGACAAAATCGCCCTACAAGAGGGGAATCCCACCAAATCATGATGACAAAATATCATAAGAGGCTTATGGTGGGTCCAAGGGGTAATTTTATCCCTCCTTGGTCAATCCCCATAGCACAATAACCAAAAAATAATCATGAATGTACCAAATCGTGCCTCCATAGTGAAGTCGTGGTCCTCAAAAGACCTCAAAAATCCACAGAAAGTGCCATAAGTGATGGATGCGGGCCCCGATGAAGCTGAAACTGCTGGAGAAGGTGTGGAAGGTCCCGATCTATCATCACTGATCATCCCATACCATAACTTTGCCTCAGTAGCCCAAATCGATTTCCTCAATAGCCATTTCTACCAATCCTGAAATGCCTCGGGAAGCGTGAAACTGCTCCAAACAGCCTCCTGGAGTGCTGGCGCTGTCAAGGTGAGGGCACCAGTGTGTCCGGAAGGGGGGTAATATGGTAAAAACAAGTGGTTGGACCACCCCCTCCATCATCAGCGCCCTAGGTCAACCGGATAAAAATCACATCTGCTCCGACAGGGCCTCCGACAGACCAAAACTGCACTCGGACAGCCTACTGAGGCTAAATCATCACTGTAAGTGCCCGGAACTGAAAACAAACTGTCCCATTGGACTCAGAAGGTCCAAATCCATCCAAGATGTGTACTCATACACCATATGAATCTCTGCATGATCAAAATAAATATCCAATATACCGGATCAAGGCCAATAATAATGCGCTGTACATATACAAACACTGCTGCAACCCCAGAATCATCATCATAACCCTGTAGCTGCTGCATAGAGTCATCATGTATGTATACATAGACCATATATCATCTATCCATATCATCATAAGGTCCAACATCTCATGTCCCATGGTCCTCCATGGTCAAACTAGGTCTAACCAAGACCAAATATAACTCAGATCATCATTAATAGCTGCTGCAAAGTGTTAAGGTTAATATATGCTCTACAACTTATTCAAATAACAATTATAACACAGAGTAATCATGACTGGTGATCTAAATCCAAATATATAGTGTCGTTAATTATTATTATTACTCAGACTAGACTTTCAGGATCATACTCACTTCATAGTTGTGATCAATTTGCTAGTGAAGGGTGAAGGCTTAAATTAACTGGCTAGGCTAAGGGATGACTTAACTGTCTTGACTTTGTGACACTTTGGCAAGGGAAAGGGAATACACCATAGTATATACTGAATGAGCAATAACATAGGGAATGGCGGTGTCTCACAAATGGATGAGTTGTTTATAGAGGGTTTATTCTCCTTCACAGATGCGCACAATCCATAATACAAATAAGGCCAGCAATTGTTTAGATGTAGCTTTTAAGTTCCATTGCTTTTTGGGCCTGAAGTTTCCATAGCCTTGATCTATGTGTGTTTACCAACACATTGCATAGATTTACATTTTTTCTTTTAGGCTTTCTACTGCAGGTGTGTTTTTAACGCACTTATTTACCTGAGCACTTCTAGGTGTGTCATGGACAGCTTGTTTACCTAGGTATTTATTTTCCAAAAGATATAACATTTTATTTTCATTGCCATGTTCATTTGGCATGCCTCTCATTCATGTGTGTTTAAAAACACATTGCATGAATGGGCTTTTCATACAAGATATAACATTTCATTTTTCCAGATTTTGTATTCATGGCAGCACTAAAAGTTTCAGGTTTAGCCAACACAACTTTAGTGACTAGGGGGAATTCACAAGGAACTCCAACTCACCATAGGCAAGTTTTGTCACCAACTCAGAGCCGAGACACAATAAACAGGGAAGCTCATCCAATACAGAGGCTACAGTGGGGAAAAGATCCTCCATGTCACTAGTCAAGTAGTAAGTCAGGGTGATAAACTAGAAGGTAGGCCATGGATGGATGAAGACAATGAATAATGGAGCCAACACTAGCAAGCCAAGATATGGTGGAATGATCACCTCTATTCTCCCTAAGGAGGGTACATACCAATGAGTATGAATAGTGAACTTCTAAGTCTGAGTAGGGACAATATAATATATATAATAGATCAACCAGGTCCAAATATCTATATGATCGCCAGATCATGACACTGAGTGCTAAGACATGCTATAAGAATAAGTATAAAAGCAATCTAACCATAACACCATGATATACCTGCTGAGTCATATACCTGAATGCTCATCAACCTGTACCATCATCTGTCCTCCGAAACTGCTGCTGTAACTCTGGGCACTACTGACTGCTCTGTACCAATGGTATAATGGCTACATCGGTCATCTCTCTGAGTGTCCTGAGACTCAGTCATGGCATGGGGAATACAACTGCTATCCACAATCTGATAGTGATCCAAAGATAGCTGCTCATCTCATCATCTCAAAGTAAAGGAACTGGCTGAAATGTGCTCTGGAATCTGAAAAATAATGTATGGTAGCTCGGCTACTATATATGTGATAACAGGACCCAAAGGTGCACATGGCTTAAGAGGGAGCGTTGGAGCAATGGAGGCATTTGGAGGAGTAGCATTTGGAGAACACTCACCTTTTGATTCTTGCCTGATGGGCGTGCACACCTTGGAGCTTGACATGTGTGTAATGTCCCCAATTTTAGGGTTACCTGTTCTGCAGTTGGGATAGCCTCTAAGGCTATAGTCAGTGAAGAAAGGGGGTCACTATTGATGTCACTTAGCCTAGAACAGTTGTTTAACTCTAGAAAAGTGACTAATAGCATGGCGGATGGTATTGGGTGTTCCATGGTATTGACCATGGCATTGTTTATCTCTAGAAAGGTGACTAATAGCATGGTCGATGGTATTAAGTGTTGAATGGTATTGACCATGGTATTGGAGTCTATAGAAAGTTTAAAAGAGGGGCAACGCCTCATTGGGGGACATGTTGATTTGATATTGATTTCTTGTGACCCTTTGGGGGTTTATCCAGAATTTTCGTTTGGGGTTGGTGTTATCACCTATTTTGTACCATAGTTGGATTATCTGAGGAGCCGCCATTTGACAAACCTGATGAATATTTGTACTCCAGTGTATCAGATGATCCATCATTTGTGCCTAGCCAATTTTGGCTAGTCGGTTTTGTTTTTCAGTCAACATGACCATGGCCCCACGGGGTCTGTAATAAAGTGTGCTAGTAGGATTTTGAGTGGCTCGGTTCCCCATGATTTGATTAAGCAACTAAGGTATTCCAGGGAGTTTTTTCCCTTGTCAATTATACTTTGCCTGTAACCGAGCTATAATCGATGAGGTTTTCTCCCACTTCCTCCAAAGCTGGAATGCCCGACTTTGAAAATTTTAGCCATGGGGGGTTATTAGAGTCCAACTAATGTATATAAGCCTACTAGACACTATTAGAATAGGTTTTGGTCATGTCTTAGGTCACTAGAACCCTCAGAAAAAAAATTCGAAAAAATTTTACAAGGTCCTTCGGTTTTGGGTTTTTAATAAATTTTTCCATAGTTTAAATGGAAAAATTTCAATTTGTAATATGTCAATCATCCGGGATCCGAATTCAGTGATTGAAGGCTCTAACCTTAAGTCAAAAATCATTCATGATCCCCGGACTAATCTATCCTAAGTTTCGGATGTCAATTCAGCCTCATAATTAATAATTTCTCAGAAAAGCCATTTACAGAGAAATTATTAATTAAAATATTAAAAATTGAATATTTGGAAATAATCCAAATCTCTCCAAAATAATCCAAATGGATTAAAATAAAGGGCTAATTGACATGGCACTAGGCATTAATGAAGGTTCCAGTCATCTCCAATCAACTCTAGTTCAATATACAGTCAGCACAAGTCAATCTCTCCAAGCAAATTCGCCCTCCCTCATGCAAAATTCGAATTTGTGATGTGGCAAGTGTTTGGTGGGTTGGTTGAGTTAAATTAAATGCTATAGTGGGTGCCCTCCATAATCTATGCAACCACTTGGGCTTGGCTCTTTGTGTAACTCAATGCACATCCCTACAATCTCTCACATGATCTCTATGAGGCCTCACGCATTCATCGAAGAGTGCTCACGTTTTAGCATGTGGAAGCTAGCTATTGGAGTGGTGGAGTAAACAATGAGAGTGGGGAGCGCCTTGCCTAGGTGGAGGCCACCTCCCCGCTCACAACCACTTGCAAACTCGAGTTGTATGGTGGATATGAACTCCAAGCTCGATTTTGATTGGATTATGATGGAGTTTTTGGCTCTCCTTGGGCCAAATTCGAATTTAGGATAGATTGGTCTCTTGTATTGTATAAGTAGAGGCTCTCTTAGCTCTCTTCCTCATGGAGATTTGTGCAAGTACACTCTTCAGGAATTTGTAATATTTTGAATGTGAATAAATCAGAAGACTTTAAAGGTCCATGTGGGAGTTATTTGTATGCCATCTTTCATCTTGCTTGAGGTGATATCGTTTTAGTTCATTTCTTTGGATTTTTAAATATTTGATCACATGTTTAGAAGGCTAACAATCAAGCACAACACATTTGATCTATATTTTTCTCTTAAGATTTGTGCTTTCAGGTATTCTCAAATGCAAGAGCTCTTGGTTGGCTATTACATTCATCTTGCAGGTTCCCAAAGAAGACTTTTGTTTTAAGGAGTTCAAAGAAGCAAAACTCGCTTGCCTCATCCATCAACAACAGAGTTTCAAAACAATCATCTTGGTTACCCTAAGCTTATCTCTTCTAGCTTCCCATCTTTGCTCTTCGAATCCTCTTTTGCTTTGACTTGCTAGTCCACCTTCTTCTAGCCATCATTCTCCTAGCTTAGTTTTTCCCTAGATCTATCTTTCCTCTCCTTGCTTTCTCCTTGCCCTAGTTTTCTCCTATCTTCTTGCTTCGTTTCTCCTCTCTTCCATAGCTTTCGTTCCCCTACCTTAGCCACTTTCTTTCCCTTTAAATCTTGACCTTCATTTCTTCCCTTAGATCCTCCTTTTGTCCACTTCCTTAGGGCTCTCCTTCCTCTATTTCTTTGTGTCCTCTCTTTGCTTCAAACATCTCCTCTCGTCCATCCTCAAAGAGCCCTAATTCTGCCCAAAAACACAGAAAACAAGTTAACTTGGTTAAAAAATCAGTTTGATTAAGTGAAGGTTTTAATTAACAGCTAGTTTCTTTCCTAGTTTAGAAGTACTTGCATCTAGTTTGTTTAGTCTCTTTTCAATAGTTAGATCTCTTTTTTTAACTCTAAGTTTTGCATTGTTTGTTAAATTTGTATTTCAATTTCTTAGTTTAGATCTATCATTTAAAAGTAAAAATTGCACAACTAAATATTTCATGTTTTAGACCTCTTTCCCATCATTTTAGGCACTTGTTTGTTTTTTGGTCCGTTTCACATTGTTAATAATTCAAAGTTAAATCTCATACATCTAGTCTTTAAGATCTCTTTTCTAGATTCTAGATCTAAGTAGTCTTTATTTTTGTTTGATTTTCTCAAGAAAAACTAATGCTAAAGGGTGCCTTGTTGAGTTGATTTAAGCTTGTGTAGGTATTTCTAAGGAGAAGAAGGACTTGAAAGAACAAGATTCAAAGAAGAAGAAGAGCAAAACCCAAAGAATAAAATTGAACCAATAAGAATATCCAAGACAAATGAAGAGGATGATAACCATGAAGACATAAAACCACTCTCCTTTTGTATAAGCCATTAAAGGCCTCCAAGTATTTCTTTCATAAGTTGTTTATTTTCTTGAAAAGACCTTTCAAGGGTTTAATTCCCAAAGACAATTGTAATCCGTTAAATAAAAAGGCTAGGTGGGATAAGGCCTCCCACACATCTTTTCTCCTTCCCCATTTAGGGAAGTTTGTTTCATGCATGCTTAGATTAGTTTTACTTCAAGTTTCTAGATTAAAGTTCAATTCTGTACTTAGATTAGCTCTCTTCCAAGTCTTGACTTGAGATAGCAACTTTGGGATTTCATCCCAAAGGCCTCATTGTTTTGTGGTGGCTTCTCTATCCCCATTAGACTCCTTGTCAAAATTCAGCTAGCTGGAAGTTCTCAAGGACTGGTGGTTCTAGTGGTCACCTTGTTCGGAGGTTGACCCCACTTGTTGTTTATTTCTTAGATTAGTTGATTAATCTTGGCCTTAGAAAGCGTACTTTTGTTATCACATTTATCAATTGTTTTACTTCAGAAAGTGCACTCTTCTTTTATGCAAGTTGCCTCTATTCTAATAAACAAACAAAGTCTCTTGAACTTGAAATAACCCAAGTCAAGAGCACTCTCTGTCGAAGAGCATTTTTTAGTTTGCATTCCCCCTTGCATTAGGCATATTAGATTAAATAAGTCTCTTGAACCTTGTCATATGACAAAATCAAAAGCACTCTCTATCGGAGAGTTGAACTGTGTGCTTAAACAACAATAAAATATTTCAACTCACACTCCCATAATAATTTATCTTGGTTGCTATCTAACACCCGTATGCTCTGCCAACCTGAAAAGGTTGGGCTAGTACTCAGAAAGGTGTTAGATCCGATGAACTTCGATAACATAATAAAATTTTCACCCCACAACCAACGAACCGGCGTTGCCTTTCGATAAATACTTAAAGTGTTATTCTGGGAGGTGGAGCCGAAGTGCCATTGTTCAGACTTCGAGGGTGGTTTAAACATTGGACACTTATCCTCTTGATAACTGGACGGTCCGTCAAATCACTGTGAATAGCCACTGAAAGTATTACTTTCCGGTCTCTTTGCTTACCATGTTGATCTTGTCCTAATAATCAAGACCATTAAAACTTTCAATAAACCAAGATAATTTGCAAAACGATCTCACGAACTTATCTCTTGAACACTTGTATCAAGCAACCCAAGCACTCAAGCATTTTTTTGACTCCATAAGGCACTGGTCCTTGATCTCATATTTTATTTGCTTATTATCTATCTGGAGTACTTGTGTTAATTTCCATATGTGAGTGACTTGTACTTAAAGATTCTTAAAGTGGTTGTGAATCAGTGTATCTCGTATCTTAAATTGCAACGTGGATTGCTCATTTATCTTGTGTCTTATTCAAAGTATCATTGTGTCTTTCATTATTCAAAAAACTCCTAAACAACACCCATCCGCATCACCACACATTAAAAACATTTAAAAAACACATTGAGCCACAGTTAAACTCTTTAGGGACTACCCCCCTTGGCTTCTTTAGGAGTTAGCCTAAACGGAGGAGCTAGGATTCAGGTGACAGTACCTGGCTCATTGCTTGCCCCCAAGGCCACACCTTCCCCACTTGTAGCGAGGGAACAGCTTTCGGAAGATTTCTACAGCTGGTGTGCATCTCGCCGGACAACATTTTTGGTGCTGCTGCCGGGGACAAATCTTTTTGTTCCTGGACGACCTTAATTTTTTCTAGTTTGTTTTACCTTTTTGATAGATTCTGAATCTATCTGGCGACTCCACGGCCCTTTTTTAGTTTTCCTTTTTTGGTAGATTTTTAGTCAAATCACTCTCGGAAATTAGACTTGAATCCACCTGGCGACTCCACTGTCAGTAAACCCCTCAAGGTATTCAACTAGAACGAATTCTGAAGGTTTACTCAATTTCATCCCCGAACCTGAAAAGGTTTACAGGAGGAGATTGAATAAACTTAATTCTCGTAGGATCCTTGAAGAGCTTGGATCTTAGTCCATTTCTGACATCCATAGTCTTTTTGAAGAAACTTGTAGAATTTTTTGCACTAAATTGTCTGCTGGTTTGTGTTAACAATTTGTGGTTTTCACCTACAGCTGGTTATGCATAGGCTGTAGGTTACTTATAAAATTTTACTGTAACAGTCAAACACTCAATATAATGCTACTAACAGACTGAAAACACATTTTAAACATTCACACATGAAAATAGACTCAGAGATTTTTGGCCAAATCGAGCCCTGGAAAAACCCCCACGGGGAAAACCAGTTTGAGAGAGAGAGATATTATTTCTTCAGCAAGATATTCATCACAGCATTACAATGAAAAGATTAACTTATCTTCACCACTCAGCAGAAGCTTTCTTGAAAAGTGTGCACCAAACTGAGCCTCGATTTGTGTACCCACAGCCTAGAAATCCGTGCCAAAAATAACTCAAAACTGTGCTGGAAAAATACACAGTCCGTACATTGTACTTTCCTCGGTATCTGTGCCAATGCACCTCGATTTCTGTGCATGAACTAAACTGAAATCCTCCTCGATTTCTGTGTTGTTTGTTCCTCGATTTCTATGTTGTTATCTTTCTAGAAAACTGTGCTGAAAGTCTTGAAACCCGTGCCCTGTACCTTCTCCACAGACTCAGCAGAATATACCTCGAGAATGGTGCCCAGATTCTCCTCGAACTGCATGCAGGAAAAGATACCTGTTGTACAGTATTTCTCCTCGAGATTTCTGTTGTAGCTAGAAACTTCTATCTAGAAAATCATGCTGATAATATATGCCAAGTGCATGCCTCGAAATTTGAGCCAATATCAGGAAACTCTTGCCTGGAAACTCGTGCCAATGGAAATGGCAGTCTCGATTTCTGTGCTGGTGCCCTAGCTCCTCTCACTCGACCTCTCTCTTCTCAAAACTCAACAACACAATGGAATGAGCCTCCCTCATGCTTTTTACTAACCCTAAATGGTTATCTAATCCAACGGTGGACATTGAGTCAATCCAATGGCTAGGATAAGATGAGAGTAAAAATATCACATTATTTAATTCACTTAAATAATATTTACTCACCCACTTCAACTTTAGCAAAAAGTGACTTTAAAAATATAAAGTCTCATTAATGTGTTTTTAATGTGAGGGTCACTTTTCCCCCTTCTTAGTGACTTAAGCTAAAAATCACTAGGGGAACACTTCCCTAGGTACAAAACTAACAAAACTAACCTAGAAAATTTTGAAAATCTTGAAACTAATAATTGTTTCCTTTCCACAATGGGTGAGTTTTTTACTCAACTCAACTTTACTCAGATAGCAGGTCAACCCCATGACGTTCCTGAAAAAACTATCGACAAACTCATGACTTTTAACGGCACTAATGCCTCTACCTCTGTTGAGCAACACATCAGAAATTTTTCCAGACATTGTGGTTCATATGTCAGAGGCACCGACAAGCATGAAGATGTTTACATGACCCTCTTTGCCTTCTCTTTGGTTGGTAAGGCTGGAAATTGGTATGACAACCTACCAAACAACTCTTTTGCCACCATAGCAGCTTTCAAGACTGCTTTCCTCGACAAATTTGGCAGCAAAAAGGAACCTAGACATCTAGTAGCATCCTTAACCAACATGAAGAAGTCAGATACTGAAACTATGGATGAATTCAATGCTAAGTTCACAGAGTTATCTAATTCCATCCCTGCCACTTATGCATCTCCTGCAGCTTCATTATTGGACTATTACATAGAAGCATTGAGTGGCAAGATACAATACCAAATAAGAGACAAGGAACCCGCTACTTTGCTTGAAGCTCAGAATTTGGCTACCAAGATTGACAAGAACATGATGTCTTCTAGTGAGTCAAACATCCAAGGATATTCTAGATCTTCAATCCCTTCAAAAGCTCCTGAACCTAAAGAAAAAGACCCTTTGTCTATGAAGGAATCATATGAGAAAAAGATGATGGAAATGTGTGAGAGGATGGAAAAGGATGAGCAGAAACATGTAGTTCAGATGAAAGAAGTACAAAATAAAATCATAAACATGGAAAGAGCACATGTTCAATATATTCAACAGATTCAACAAACTCAACCGATTCAAAGAAACTACCCTCCAAAGACCAACTTGCAGAAAAAGGCTCCCAACAATGAAAAGAGACCTCCAAGTCAAATAGAGGCTGCTAACATGACTGAGACCTACATACCATTTTGTAGGGCTTGCAAAGATTTTCACGAAGAATTTTCTTGTTACTTTGCAAACTATGTACAAGAACATGGATTTCCAGAGGGTAATACCAGCGAACCAACATCAAGCGAGCCTGAATATATAAATGCGGTAGGAGACATTTTTGATATTCCTAGAGAAGATTGGAGACAAGCTAAACAGTGCAATCATGAGTTGGATAATATGACTAAGAACTTTGGAGAAAGACCTTCCAATGAGCAAGTCCATAATATGCAAAAGTTTAAAGGGATTGGTTATCAAAAAAGAGCAAATCCTGCACCTGCCACACAGCCAACAAAGGCAATAATTCCAACTGAATCAAATGACTCTAGTAAATTAAATTTTGATTGGAGTAACTGGTTCAATACAACTAAAGTACCTGTACCTGTGAATGAGCTTTATAAAATCCCTGGTCAAAAGGAAAAACTGTTGAAAGCACTTGAAATGCCCATCTCTAATTGTACTCCTACCCCTAGTCCACCTACTCCTCTTACTCCTCAAACACCCAAGAAGGTCACTTTCACGGATACTGTAGAGCAACCTTCAACCAGCTATGGCAAAACTCATGAGGATCCTCCTATAATCCTGCATACTAGGGAGACAAGAAAAGAAGCTCACCCCCCTTTCTATATATCATTGATGATAGGTGACCTTCTTCTACATAATTGTATGCTAGATTCAGGATCTGGTGCAAACCTAATGACTAAAAAGTTATGCAACAGCTTAACTTGAGAACCACTAGGCCTTACCGGAATGTATATGCCATGGACTCCAGACCTGTTAAAGTTGAAGGGATGATCGAAAACCAACCTTTTAAATTGGCTAAATATCCGAACATCCATGTAACCATGGACATACTTGTTATAGATGTTCCAGATAAATGGGGAATGTTGCTTTCTAGGAAGTGGGCTGCCACTTTAGGAGGATCGATCCAAATGGATTGGACTTATGCTACAGTACCAATATCTGAGGATTCTATAGTTAAATTGCATAATGAGAAAGATAAGAAGTATCATGTTGAGAATCCCAAGAATCCTTATAATCAATATACTTATAATACTGATGATCCTGGGAGCTGTGCAGTTTACTCTACCTTTCTAGCACCTATTCAAAGCAAGGATGAAACTGAGGAGGATAGGCAGGCATAACATGGAGGATGACATAAGTGATGATGAATCTATATGGATGAATCTAAAGGAGTTAACAATGAACAAAATCCCTTGGGAAATTTTGTTGATAATCCCACTTATGAGCATGAAGATACATATAGCCAGGAATATGAGCTTGTAATCTCAATTCTTTCATAATAATAGCAACCATTAGAGCTTGTAATCTCAATTCTTTCATAAGAATAAAAACGTTCATGTTGTCTCTCCATTTCTTGTATGCTTGCAAAGTATTTGACAAAATGTCTTCATCAGAATGAATGCATAATTGTTTGCAAATTGTTCGCTAGAAGCACACAATTTTGGCCTATAATTAAATCGGGGATAGTACAATGGTATCAAAGTTGGTTTTCCTTCCAGCCTGAGGGGAAAATCAAGGTTTCCATTTGAGCTTATTTGGTGAAGGCTGGAATCTGTTCATAAAGGGCGCATACGGTGGGTGAGGACCGAATTTCTTGGAGGTCAAACTTTGCTTGGAAATCCGAGTCCACTTGAGGCCGAATTCATCTTTATGAAAGGGTCGTCTTATTTCCTGAGACCGAATTTGCCAAAGGAGAAAGGCCGCATTTTGTGTTTCAGTCAATGGACATTAGTTGGGGTTGAGTTCTCTTGTGGATCCATGGAGGTAAGAAGAGGAGATATGTAGGGGCCAACCCCTTAACAGCTGAACCATGACGGTGCAGGGAAGCCATGAGCCTTAGCATAGTAGCCGCATTTCCCTTGTGAGAGACCGCGGGTTTCAGAAGATCGTGGAGGCTCCTTAAGGGGTTGATCCATCCTTTCTTAGGACTGTAAGATAGAGGAGAGGAGCCGAGGGATTGGAAGTGGCCAAGATAGCTTATGGAGGGCCAAGAGCTCGGTATATGTCCAAGCAAATTCGTGGGACGCCGTGGCAATTTTGGAGGAGTAGAGAAGGGGTCTGTGCAGCCAGGAAGAGAGCCGAAACTCTTAAGGAGAAGACGTCGTAGCAAGGGAGCCGTGAGGGGGTCCATGTGGCAAGGGAAAGGAAGCCACAGCTCTGTGGACACAACGCAGCAACAAAAAGGAGGTCGCGAGCCTAAGTAGAGGCCGCAACACCTTCATTCGTGGGGGTCAATAGCAGTAAAAGAACCGTAAGCTCTGAGTGGTAACAATGGAGCCAAGTCGTGGCTATTTGGGGGAAGAGTCGCTAGCTGGAAGCAGAGGACCAATAGCTGTGAAGAAGACCGAGTTAGTTTGAGGAACACCAAGCCATAATAAAGAAGTTGAATTTCTCAGTGGGATCGTACTCCATTGAGGAGTCGAATTTCCCAAGAAGTCGAAGCCATTGCAGAGGGAGCAGCGATTGAAGACATCGGCATCATTCTTCCAGGTTTTTGTTGTTTTGTATAATCATGGTAGTCGGTAGTTGTTGTAGCGACCCTTAGATAGTTAAGTTGTTATCATCTATTATTTCATAATAAAAGTACCGAAGTTGTCCCTCCTACCTTGTGTGTAAGTGGAATGGTCTCAAATGTTTGATGAAATGTTTATGAGGAATGCATATTGCAAGCATACAAACAGTGAGTTTGGGGGTTGAAAATACATCCTATAGCAATCTTCTATCAGTGATAAAGAAGTGCTTGATTTAAGTTGCAAGGTAGGACAGTCCACAAACAACTTTGAAAATCAAGTTGGTTTGGAAAATCAAGAATATATCGGTGCCAAGAATCATAACCAATTAGTCCAAACTGTCCATTCCTTAGCAAGGGATATTACAGTTGCCAGCCTATTATTGCATGACATTGATGGTTAGAAGGCAAGATGGGGAGCAGAAGAACGCCTAGACCACGGTTTCCAACATTCCTTGAGGAGCAGCCCACAAAAGCACAGGAACAGCAGGGTCAGGATGAGATTACCACCTGGTACAGGGAATATCTGGCATTGAAAGATAAGTTACGTGCAGTCGTACCCTTTCGAGAATATTACATCGCCAAACATATCTTCAAGTATGGAATACCTCCCAAGGATTTGGACAAGGATTATCTTAAAAGCATAGAGCTGGGAGATGAGGAGAAACATGTTGTTGTAATTGTAACTTCGGAAGATATTCACTTGTATTTTATATTGTTATTATTATTGTATTTTATGTGTACCTGTTGCCGTCGGAACATGCACCCGGGGGTTATCGCAGCAGAAATCTTTAAGTTGCTTAGGTGCGTTCCTTAGGGGCAAGTTTCGAGTTGAGATACTGTCACTCAACACTCAACTCCTCTGTTTAGGCAGAACTCCTAACAAAGCCAAGGGGGGTAGTCCCTATGAGTTACTAAGGTTGTTTAAGCTTTAGGTTTGTGATTGGATAAGTTGTTTAGGAGTTTTTTGGGTGTTGATTAGAAGGGTTCCAAAATAGATTTGCACAAATAAACTTAAATCCTGCTTTCACCAGCAAAATTGAAATGACTGCCAAAAAGATGCACGATTACGAAGACAATCTGATTTGGCAACAAACTCATTATGTAGATTCTTAGGGTTTTCAGCATGGTACTTTCTTTCAACTTCTTTGTGTAGCTTATCCTGAGTGTTTTCTGATGCAGGTACCGTTGCATAAGTCCAATCCATTTGGATCTGCCCTCCCAAATTTGCAGCCCACTTTCTCGACAAAAGCATGCCCCAAGTATCTGGCACATCAATGACTAACACATCCATATCTAGATGGATTTATGGATACTGTGCTAATCTTACTTCAAGGTTTGTGATTATTCCCACAACTTTGATTTCTCGAGCATCCATGGCACAAACATTGTGGTATGGCCTTGTGATTTTCAAACCTAACTGATCCATAACCTTCAAGGTGATAATATTGGACGATGCTCCTGAGTCTAACATGCAGTTATGAAGATAGAGGTCATTTATCAATAATGAAACATAGAAGGGTGGATGATCTTCTTTTCTTGGATCCATACTATTCAAGATAACCATAGCATCTCCAAAAGTGTTTATCTCTTCTACAACTTTCCCCATAGGTTTATCCAGAATCTCATTTTTAGGTGGAGCTTTAGTTTTAGGATGAGTATCATAAATCTTATCCTGAATTATCTAAAGCTTTCAAAAACTTATCTTTCTGCTCTGGAATCTTAAGCATATAAGTCACAGGTACATTTACTTTAGCATGTGTTAACCAATCACCCATATCAAAGCTCAATTTATTTACTATGGGAGGATTTGTTACATTTGGAATGTACTGCTTTGCTTTGGCTGGTGCAGGATTGTCTCTTCTTTGATAAGTGGCACCCTTGAATCTGGCATTAAACATGTCTTGGACTTGATCTGCTGCAGGCTTTTCTCCATAGTTTTGAGTGATGAAATCCTTTTCTTGACTATATGCTACAGCTTA
Source organism: Larix kaempferi (assembly GCA_027924585.1). Lineage (NCBI taxonomy): Eukaryota > Viridiplantae > Streptophyta > Pinopsida > Pinales > Pinaceae > Larix > Larix kaempferi. The sequence goes on along the minus strand of BSBM01000289.1, from coordinate 7,593,107 downwards.
CTGCCAATGTTGATCCGACAAAGGGTAGGTATGGCCTACAGTGTTGATTTATTCAGGCTCTCTTGATGGTGCTTCCTCGCTACTAGTTTCTGGTAAACCATGCTCCATGATGTGACGGGCACTATAGCAAGTAGATTCCTCGTGGAAATCTTTACAAGGTCTGCAAAAAGGAGTTACTTCTTCAACCATGTTGGCTGAATCTAACTGGTTGGGTGGCCTCTGCTCATAAGGAGGAGCCTTCTTCTGCCATCTATCTTGGTTTCCTTTGGGGGGAAACCTTTGTAACTGAGAGAGCTAGGAAGGATGTGCCTTTTCCATATTAACAAACCTATTTTGCAAGGCATTCATTTGAGCAGTGTGGTTACTAAGGTTTTTATAGTATCAGTCATCTCTTTCATTGCATCTTTTGATGAATCCTTAGCTTCAGTTTCAACAACTTTTCCTTTATCTTGATGTTTAGGGACACCATGCATTCCTCTTGTAAAGCCAGGTAAATTAGATTTCCCTGATGATTGCATGTTTTCATCAATTTTAACAACTAAATCCTAGGCAACTTTTAGAATTTCAGGATCTTTGTCTCTTAGCATGAATTTCAGTTCACCACTCAAAGCTTCCATATAATAAACCAAGATGGATTTGTCTGAAGGTTTGAAGTCAGCATGAATGTTGGCAACTATAGTTCTGAACTCTTTGTTGAACTCCTCCATGGATTCATTCTTATTTCTTTTAATTGAATGGAGGGCATTTAACTGATAACGAGGCTCTTTCTTTTCACCCCATCTTTCCAAGAATCCTTTTGTGAAAGCGCCATATGTTGAAAAACTGTTGTTATCTAGGCCAGTGAACCAATCATAAGCATCTTTCATCTAAAGATAGGGCAAAAAGCCTCATGTAAACATCTTCCTGCTTTTGAGCGGCTGTCTGGCACCATACTAGGTTTCTTGAAAATTTGGTGAGGTGAGTTGTGGCAGTAATGGCATTATTGCCTTGGAACATCGACAGCTTCTCGATAGCCTTGCCAGGTAAGTCATGTGGATAACCTGCTATCTGAGAGAAGTCAAGGGGTTCAAAAAACTTTTCCATTGGATCTAAGAAATTATTACGTAGGTTATTGTTTTCAAATAAGTTATGGATGTCTTCAACAGACTCGGCTGCTAAGTTTTCAAGGATCCTCCGAAAAGCAAGCCTGGTCTGTCTCCTTCTGTAAACCCTTTCAGGTTCAGGAATGAAACTGACCAAACCGTCGTTCACCTTCCCGTAGAATACCTTGTTGAGTTTAAGTTTAGTGGAGTCGCCAGATGGATTAAGTAAAAAAAATTTGATTAAACTAAATGCATCACATTAAGGTAAAAACGAAAAGGTTAATGTCGTGCCCAGGAATAAAAAGATTTATCCCCAGCAACGGCGCCAAAAGATGTTTCCGCCGGAACACGCACCCGGGGGTTATCGCAGCAGAAATCTTCAAGCTGCTTAGGCGCATTCCTTGGGGGCAAGTTTCGAGTTGAGATACTGTCACTCAACACTCAACTCCTCCGTTTAGGCAGAACTCCTAACGAAGCCAGGGGGGTAGTCCCTATGAGTTACTAAGGTTGTTTAAGCTTTAGGTTTGTGATTGGGTAAGTTGTTTAGGGGTTTTTTGGGTGTTGATTAGAAGGGTTCCAAAATAGATTTGCACAAATAAACTTAAAGCCTGCTTTCACCAGAAAAATTGAAATGACTGCCAAAAGAGATGCACGATACTGATATGTTATTAAGCAAATGAAAACAAGTATAATGACCAGTGCCTTATGGAGTCACAATATCAAATAAGTATAGTTGCTGAAAGGGAAAATTTAGTGCAAATGTCTCTTGGTTACTTTTAAATTATTATGGTATGAATCTTTGTTAGGGAAACAAGGGAAACTCCCGAGATACCGTGAGGTACAGGGAGGAATGTCCGGAATTTAGAAATCGGTGGCTCCGTACAAGGACATGTGGACTGGAACGGAGTCTCGACAGCGGTGTTCAACACTACACCAACAAGGATGTAGTCTAACTAGTGCTTTGAGGTCTCTTCCCAGTGGTTCCCGCGTCCTTAGTCAGAATTTTCCCACACGAAATCCAATCGAAGTGCCGGATTTTCACTTATCTTAAAAGGGAGGTTGATTTTATTAATGAGTATCAAGTTAAGTGTGAAAAATTGAGTAGTGTTTCCAACTGCTTTTGGTATCCCTCGGCTAAGACGAACTGCTGGTGGGTAGAGCATACACAGTGTAGGCAAATGATTTATTCCAATTGAAGAAAGAGGACCATTGTACTCTCCGATAGAGAGTGCTCTTGACCTGTTTTTCAGCGAGGTTCAAGAGACTTTGGATTCCTTTTATTTAACAATTGTATTGTGGAAAATAAAATGCAACACTGAAAAATATAACTCACCAAGTTTATGCGTCACTTTCTGATCAACCACCATTAATGGGCTATGCCTTTAGGTGGTGGTGAGAGCATACTTCGTGGCGACGAAACTGGTTTTATTTCTAAGTTTACTTTTGCAAGAAAATGAAAAAATAAAATAAAAAATTTATTAAAATGGAAATTAAAGTATACACCCTGCACTTTCAAAGTGAGTGTGTGAAAGCTGTGGAGTTAGAAAAAATCAATCTCAAGAAATTTGACAAAATGTGAATCCCCCCAGGGGGGATGGGGTGTGGGCGCTGAGTATCCCACTGCTCTCGTTTAATCACTTATTACAATATAGAAATGCTTGTGATCCCTTGTAGAATGGGATCACTCAGATCAAGGAACAACTTGAAGAGCACTTCAGGATGCTACTTCAGTATGGGATCTGGCATGATCTTCTGGTTTAGCAGAAAGAAGTCTTGTATGGCACTGAGTACAGTCGAAGCAGAGTATGTTGCAGCTTGTTCAGCTAGTTGTGAGGCAGTATGGCTTAAGAAGCTATTGTCAGATTTGTTTGATCTCCAGCTAGAGGCGACTTGTATCTCCTGTGTCAACTAGAGTTGTGTGAAGTTGTCCGAGAACCCGGTGTTCCACGACAAGTCAAAGAATATTGAGATCAAGTACCACTATATCAGGGATATGGTGCAGAGAGGAGCAATGAAGCTCCAGTATGGGATCCGGCATGATCTTCTGGTATAGCAGGAAGCATTCTTGCGTGGCACTGAGTACAGCCGAAGCAGAGTATGTTGCAGCTTGTTCGGCTAGTTGTGAGGTAGTATGGCTTAGGAAGCTACTGTCAAATTTGTTTGATCTCCAGTTAAAGGCGACTTGTATCTCCTGTGACAACCAGAGTTGTGTGAAGTTGTCCGAGAACCCGGTGTTCCACGACAAGTCGAAGCACATTGAGATCAAGTACCACTATATCAGGGATATGGTGCAGAGAGGAGCAATGAAGCTCTAGTATGTGGCAACAAACAAGCAAATAGCCAATGTGTTGACCAAGCCGTTAGCTAGAGTGAAGTTCAAGTACTTCAGAGAGAAGCTTGGTGTTATCCAGATCGAGGTTCCTCCTAAGAGGGAGTGATGAGACTGGAAGACGCAGATGCACTAGAGCCATTCTCGCATGGTGGTAGGCATAGGTGGTCCTTGGGACGTAATGCACTTGGTGTGCTCCTGATTGTCCTCCCATGTTGGTAAGATGTAACAACTGGTTCTCGCATGGTGGTAGGCGTAAGTGGTCCTTGGGACGTAATGCACTTGGTGTGCTCCTGATTGTCCTCCCATGTTGGTAGAAGTGGTTCTCGTATGGTGGTAGGCATAGGTAGTCCTTGGGACGTAATGCACTTGGTGTGCTCCTGATTGTCCTCCCATACTGGAGACATTGAGAGGTCCACCAGTCATAAGACACTGTGTGTGCGCCTAGGCAAGATCTCGCATGGTGGAAGGCGTAGGTGGTCCATGGGACATAATGCACCTAAGGTGCTCCTGACTGTCCTCCCATGCTGGTAGACGCGGGCTGACCGTTGTGGGACATGAGATGTGCATCTGGGTTGTGCTCCGTGTATGATGATGAGATGATCTGGATACGATGAGACGATAGTAGGAGACGCAGGTGATTGTTGTAGCAATGTAATGACTGCTCCTGGGTTGTACCTACTCGATGGCTTGCTCACAGAGATGATGAAGACCTACATGAGGGCTAGGCCTACATCCAGCATGAAAAAGGGCGCTTTGTAGAACTTCCTATGACAGATAGATTCGAGAGATGTCACCAATCAATGATCGACAAAATGAGGATTGCAGCAGCAGCGATGATGATGATCCAGTGTTGATGATGATGTTCCAGCATTGAAGATGTTCCAGCGATGATGACGTTGTCCAGACTTGTGTCTGAGGGGTTGATGACTATGGCAAGAGAATACCTTCCTAGTTAAGAGAGAGTGTTGTTGTAATTGTAACTTCGGAAGATATTCACTTGTATTTTATATTGTTATTATTATTGTATTTTATTTGTACCTCCGATGGAGATATTTTTTCTCCGTTCCAGAATGTCATTATTTTGCTTAGCCATGCTAGGTCATTGAGGTAAAAGCCTGCATTGTAAGTCGGGGCAATAGTTCCCCAAAAGGTCAAATGTAAATGTATTATTGAGTCTCCTAGAGAAGTCGGCCCAGTCAGTTTAGTTGAGGCCAACCTAGTCAGGTAAAAGGTCACCCCAAAAGTAAAGTATAAATAGAGAGTTGGGCTCTCTCATTTGGACACACACTCACTCACTCAAGTTCGCATAAGTGAGAGAGAGAAGACAATTTCGCATAGGAGAAAGAGAGAGAGTTGCAGAAGACTATCTTGTTTTGGGGTTTTCCATTTTGTGATATTGTATTGGTGACGAATCTATCTTTGAGGAAGTTGTGGGGTTTTCTCCTTTATGGTTTCCCCAAGGAAAACTATTGTGTCTATTGTGTTTTGTTGTGCTTGTTATTCTTTCAGTTAAGATCCTAGATAATATTGAATTAAAGTACGAAAATCTAACAAACCATGCAGCTAGCCTTACTGAGGAATTGCGCATAGAGAAAAAGCAAACAACAATTTATGAGGCTAATGACACCAATATAATGGATGGGTCTATCGAGGATACAGTTTTCAAATCAATAGAAGATGAAGATGCAACAACTTTTCCTACTTATGATGACATGAAGGAGCCAACCTCCTTCCCTATACATGATGCTGGTGATGACATGGATTCCACACCTCATCTTATTTATAACATGGATGATGACACAGGTCATGACCAAGAACCCATAATGATTGTACCCAGAGATGACAAGTTGGGAGTGGGTGCACCTAAGCATGAGGAGAACTTAGTGCGAGATGAGTTACCATTTGAGGATGATTTCATTTCTCAGGAGGAAAACAATAAAGGGGCTGAAGTGATAGATGAGAGATTGTATGGGGATAATGATCCACATGAGTCAGTTGATCCTTTGTATGACAACCCATACCATGCTGATGAGATGACATTGCATGACTTGGCGAGCCAACTATTGGTCACAAAGGAGCAGATTGTGCAGGTTTTGATGAGAGCAGATGGTGCTCATGAATTTATTGAAGATCTTATGTGGAAGACCCAATTGGAGGAAAGGTATAAGGGAGTTGCAGAAAGGGTCACTAGTGCCTAACTACGCATCATCAAAGAAGCATTAGAGCAGACAAATTCTAATTACTTGCAGTTGTTCATGGATAGGGACCTTGCTTTTAAGTTCACAAAAGATAAAGCAAGGAAGATTGAGGAGCTTAGTTACCAGCTAAGCTTGGCACGATCTTCATCATTGACAGCAACAGAGACTTCACCATCTTTGACAGCAGTGACACACGATGGCATGAGTGGCACTCATGGTCTGAGGGGAGAGCCTTTGGTGATCATTACGGACGAGGAGCATTCAGAGTTGCAAGTGCCTAAGGAGAGATTTGACACGAAGGGCCATGAGTCGCCTCAGCTGGAGAGAGGTCTAGTCAAGGAGGAGATAGTTGAGTACATTCCCTATGGACAAGCCTGCGGGGCAGTATATGCATCCAGAGATTGGGTGGACAGATATATGAAGGATTTGGGGACACACAGGGATACAAGCTCAGTTAACATCAGTGGAGTGTTGGCTACAGTAGCCCATACAGGATACCCGATGGCACAAGAGGATACAAGTGTATGCACTAGTATACAAGAGGATAGAGGGGTGTGCAACAGTATACAGGGGTACATAGTGGCACATGGTGCGGTCCAGTGGCGTTTTGGAGTATTTCCTCCAAGGAAGCCACCTAACAGAGTTCATGAGCATACACTAGAGTTTGGAGTTCATGAGCATACACTAGAGTTTGGTCTACCCAGGATCGATGAGTGGATGGGTGAGCTTCGGAGAGCAGTAGATCCTTCGATGATCTATCTTTATCCAGGATATCATCATATGAGAGCTAGAGAGCTTGATGCCCACAAGTCTACTCCCAAACTTCATCATAGGTTCTGGGTCATGCCCTTGGAGTTGACAAACACACTAGCTACTTCCCAATCGCACATGCAATGGCAGAGATATCTATTGTTGTTAAACAGCAAGGATTGGGGGGTTCACCTGAGACAGCTAGATGAGGCGGGTGGCATCTTGGCCACAACAAAGGTCTTTCATTTGGATCGTGGAATTGGTGCACAAAGTGCACAAGAGAGCTTGGATTGGTTCACAGGGATCGCAGCTAGAAGAGTAGGGGATGACATCATCTCCTATAGAGATTGCCCATCTTTAGACCCTGAGTCCTCACTTAGGGGGAGGATCATGAGGGCTATAGGGATTCATTCTCCATGTTAGAGATAGAGGTGTATCTTGGAATGTCCTTCATGTTCAAATGCCTAGCATGGAGGTGCATTTTCAGTATAGGCATCAAGATGGGGTAGAGGGTGAGATGCACTCTACCAAGTGTCACGAATCCAGCGATGGATGCATGCAGACCTTTCAAGGTGATTTTCCTCATGCATACAAACTTTTGAAATTAAAAAGCATGCAAAAGAGGGATTTTTGCATGCACTCACTTTAGGGTTTCAAAAACCCTAATCAGTCAGTGAGTGGATATAAGGAGGTAAAAGGTCATCGGAAAAGATTACTTTGCAGTTTCTTCAGAGAGTGAGGAGATTTACAGAGTGAAGCGCACCTATGCATGTAAAGGGTGACTTCCTAAAGAGGGGAGCATCTGCAGAGGGTGAGAGTGCAAGGATCCGAGAGGGATCTGTTCCTGCTTGCTTCAAGGCACAGATCAGTCATTCCAGAGTGCGGTGAGATCATCTGTGCAGAGGAAGCTCAGAGACTGAGCTAGGGCGACCTTACAGAGAGAGGGGCACACTTCCCATGTAGAGGGGGCGCACTTGTTTGTGAGGACATCCGTCTTGAGGCCAGGAGGGCCATGAGAACTAGAGTGGTTCTTCTTCAGTGATTGAGGAACAGAGCAGATCTCATCAGTGTTTGATAGATATTTGCAGAGGGGCAACTTCAAAGCAGTGGAGGGGCGCATTTCTCATGCAGAGGGGGCGCACTTCATACTGAGAGGAGGTTACAGTCTTTCTTTTGTGTTTGAGCAGATCTGAGCAAAGTGGTTAGACAGTCAGTATTGCTTCCATAGATTGGTAGTGACATTGATCAAAGATCCAGAGTTAGAGCAGACAGCTAGGCCGTATTTGTTAAATTTTGGTTAGGGTTAGGGTTTGATGTAGAAAAAAATAAAAACAATGTACTTTAATGCAAAATTACATTTAGCAAACTAGTATTGAAACGAAATAGTACAGAAGTAGATAAACACAGTAATCAGACTGTATAATTTAAAACATAATTTTCATCTCTTTCACCTTTAACACTACCAATTGGATCACCATGTTAAATTAATCTTCAGTAACATGTAATCACTAACAGTAGTATAACTAACACAGTATTAATCAACAATAACATAAAGGAGACAAGTTTAGGGTACTTACCTGGAGTGTGGGACCCTTCCTGTTTTATACTCAGAAAATTTTACTTTCAGAATGAGTTGAGCCTCACAGAGGCCAATCAAGCACTAGGAACCAGTTGACCCTAACTTAGAGGGTAAGTACAAACCAGAGAAAGAGACATGACAGGTTGAGGTACAGTCAAGTAGTCAAAGACAGTAAAAAAACACAGTGACAATCTCAATCAAGTCTCAACATAATAGATGCCCAGAAGATATCAACACGAGGTCTAAACCCCAAGCAAAAATAATAAGGCCTCAAGCAATTAGCACAAGAAATCAGATCACAGTTAAACTTTAACTCATAGACCAGACCCTAATTAAATCTCAGCTCATAGGTCAAATCAAAAAATCAAGTCTTAATAAAATAGATCTGGTCAAAGACAAGTTTTAGCATAAACAAGTTCTGATCACAGTGGATCTGGCCTAAATAAGGTCTTAACCCCAATGATCTAACTACCAAGACTCACGACCTCCTCAGACAAGTACACAGGAGAGTAGAGCAGACCCACAGACCTTGCGGCCTCCACAATTATGCGCCCAGTAGGCAAATCGAACCTCAAATAGACCACCACAAGTAGATCAAACTGAGGCAAGGCTCACAGTTATGCATACAACCCTCGTAAGTGACAGATCTAAGCTCAAGTAGTAGGATAGGCTTCTCTCAGGGTCACGACAAACTTTAGCAGGTTCACAGTTACCTCAAGAATGGTTCACGGTGTGCTAAATCAGGTCATCAAACCTCACAACAAGCACATAGTAGACAGAATGGATTCCAACAATGTTTCAATCAGACAGATCGAACCTCAATGAGACCTTAATAGCCAGATCAGACCATTTCAAAATTAGGGCTAACTTCAGATAGCAGGTTGAGCTCATGGCTAGGCTGAAAATATGCTTCAAGGTTCACGGTTAGGGCTTAATAAACCCTTAGCAAGCCCATGGTTCAGCAGAATGCAAGTAGTAACAACATAAAGACTTTAACGTCATCCCTAACAGTCAGCCAGTTCAGATTTGAGGTGTGGGTTAATCTTCAGCAGATGGCGGCCTCAAAACAGTTAGGCAAACAGCAGTAAGGAATTCTAAAACCTTGACATCAAGCAGAAATAAATCAGAGCTAAGATATCTTGAATGCATGACATAACAAATGAGTATAGGACTTCAATAAATAGGATCATAAACTTCTAGAAAGATCATTAAACAAATTATTTATTTAAGTTAGAATTCCACTAAACAAAGGTACCAACAGGTAAGTGTTAAGACACCAAAATAATAAAAGTCACAAATTATAAAAAATATAAATAACGTGTCTTAGGTGGGTACTAGGGTCATGTCACCACACATGTAATTAATTAGGTGAGGGTACAAGGACCAACACATGGTACAAGTCAAATCATTAAAACAAGAATGGGTACATGACCCATAACCCCTAGGACCAAGGGGTGTACCACAAGGTGGGAAAACAACCATAGTACCCATAAGACCAAAACATCAATGGTGGCACAAAACAAAATAACTCAAAGTGGGTGAACAACACAAAGTACCACAAGACCAAGAACAACAAGGTGTAAGGACCAATTGTGAATCAACCAAGGTGGGGAAGGTACAACCAATCATCTCTCTCTCAAATATACAAATGTTCCATATAACCTAAAATTTCATCATCACTGTATAAGGAAGGGTCCACACTGGATGATGTGATCATGTGGTCCTCCAGGCTGTTCCTTAGGTCAATTGCTAGTGGCTCCATCAAGGGGTAGCCAATCCCTTGAGAAGACCATCTAGCTCAACCATCTCGAAGACCTAGGAGAGGAGGACATCACACATCATCATCTTGGTCCACTGACCAAGATCCACCTGGTTAACTGACCAGGTATGTCGCTGCAAGAACTACTTGGTCCTCGTGACCAAGAATTTGCCTTGTTCCGGATCAGGAGGTCTCTGTCTCAACTTGCAAGACCTACTTGGTCCTCATGACCAAGAAACTATTTGGTCCCAGACTAGAATACCCTATAGACAAACAAGGGCCCTAGCCACATGCTAGGGACTTTGCCATGGCATCAACCTACTTGGTCCCCAACCAAGAACCCAAGAGACAGCTAGGGACCCTAGGGTACCTTCTAGGATCTTACTCTTTACTCTGCCTGGTTAACTTGACCAGGAACCCTAGTTAACTGACTAGTGTACCATCCTCTCTGAGAATGGGTCTCGCAGTTGCACTAACTTTAACAACATTTCCCCAAGAGCAGCAGTTGCTACTGCATGCAGATCTACAGTTTTGGCCCATCAAGTTCTTATTGTATCATTGAACATCTGAATGTACTTTTCTCTCTATTATATGCTCAGGGCTCGAGAAAGAAGAAAATCCCATATATGTTGGTTTTCCCCATTGGGGTTTCCAGGGTAAATCTGAGTTTGAAATGTGTGTTTGCCATATTTTTTGTTAAGTTGATAAGAGATCTATGGTGCTTTTTGTTATAAGTATCTTGCATAGCTGTGATTTTCTCTGGCATAGAGAAGTTGTGATTGCTTATGGCTTATAGAGACTCAAGGTTGGTTGAGATCTCAGTTTTTCAGATCGAGTAGTGGCATCTGGAAAAACTATCACTCCAGGCAGGTGCTCAAACTCATGGGTTGTTTGAGCACATTGATGGTGATGGCAGATTACTAGATGTAGTTTGGCAGGAGCCAAACAGATTAGCAAGATCAGAGTCGATGTCGGTACTTGGTTTCCACTAGAGGATTGTGTTTCGGGGCTTAGCTCATTGAGACTTTGATGGTTATCAACGTGGCACGACAGCAGTTAGTAGGAGTTGGGTTTGATGGACTTCCTATTTGGTAGTGGGATCTGGGCATTCATTCGAGCGATGGATTGCTTTAGATTATAGCGATGATCGACAAGTTGTGACGGTGATCAATCTACTATATTTTTGGGATGCCAATGGAGAAGAGATTGAGACTTCCTCTTTATGGCAAGGCAAGCTTCATTTTCCAGTGTGCAGGGTTGAGCCTGACAGTGGAGCTGATACAAATGAGACGGCTAGTCTTCACTTTCTAGAGTTTATTCTTGGGATGCTTAGGCTTGGATGCACGAAGGAGCCATCTTTTGAGGTGTTTGTGCAGTTTATGATTGCTTGGCTCTTTAGGGTAGGAGGATGGAGGCTTGTGTTAGCACTTGGCAGACCAACGCGATGGGTTTAGGATGTTTCACACCTTACAGGATAGTTTGGGATCCTGGTGACTTTACCTAAATGCTTATGCATACCATCATCCACGGTGGTTGGTTCAGTTCTTACAATCATTTTAGCTCAGAGTTCCAGGAGAGGAGGATGCAGACAAGCTATGACAGTCATATGATGATCAAAGTGGCACAGCGTCAACATGGTGGTCCCTTTTTTAGATTAGCTTGTGACCCTCGGATTTCAGACAATTTAGCAGCCGACACAGAGGCGAGAGCTAGTTTTTGCTTCCATTCTAGGTTCAGTCCAATTCATACGATGGAGCTGTTATCACCAATCTTGTAGTTGCCCCTACAGGTGGATCCAATGTGGACGGTAGAGGGGATAGGCAACTAAAGTGGTGAACCAAGAGGGCCTAGGTTCCCAAATGGACGGTTGTCACGCCAACCAAAGCACTCTTCGCTTTAGCTATCAAAGCCAATACAGCAAGGGGGAGACCCAGGTCTACTCCCGACAGGAGAGACCAACCCAATCACCAAATCAAATCAATCTAATGAGGTACGTAAGGTGACAAGTATGGAACCCTAGAAATAAGGAATTAAGATCACTGTGGAGGCTTCGAAAAGGTATAGTATGACAATGATATAACACACAGTGACTCAATGATTAGGTATGATTCCAGGATTCAAAGCTAGTTTCAAATAATCAAAATCAACTGCCTTGGGAACGTGACCCTTAAAACAGGGAAAGTGTCCCAAATCATAGATCTGATAGTTAGGGCTTTCTAGCTATGCTTGATGAAAGGATATGACAGTTTCAAGGTGTTTCAAGCAACAAGACAAAGATCAAGCCACAAGATAACTCAACAATCTAGGAAAGTCGAATTGACTTGGGGAAGATTAGTGCCTTGGGAAATGGGCCAAATGGAGTCGGATGTCCACCAAATTGTAGATCTGGAATGTTGAGGTGTTGAGGTGGGTGGATCTAAAAGATTAGGATCATCCAATGGCTAGATCTCAGTAGAGCTGAGATTGAAATGTGCCACAAAGTGACCCAAGTGGGGCTCAACCCTCAAAATGAGGAATGGAGCCCACAAGGTCAAAATCACTGAAGTGACACACTAGGGGTAGGTTATCAATTACGGAGATCAAGGATCAAGTGGGATCTCACCTACCTAGGTGCTAGATCAAGCAAAATCACCCCTCCTAAGAAGTGCGGCCTCCCTTAGAGAAGCCTCTTTGCCTTGGGAAGTGGGTCAAATGAGGGCCAATCCACACCAAACTATAGATCCGAATTGCCATGGATGCTATAGAGGTGGGTTTCGAATTTTATACCCAAAAGCCAAGTAGATCTTGCTAGATCTGAAAAATTGTAAAACGAGGGTTTGAAATATAAGGGTTTTATCAATGAAGTAGTTGTGCCAATGGATTGGAACCAAGACAAGAAGAACAAAATTGTGGATCTTACCTGGATAACCTTGTAGATGCCTTGATGATGATGATCTATGCAAACCCGATCAATTTGGAGCGATTTGAGGTAGTTTTCTATGAAGTCGAATTGCCCAAGGAAGCCAATGCGCCCTCTCTCCTGCACAATAAACGTCAACAATATCAGATTTACTGCGAACAAGAGATAAGACTAATGCCACAAGAGAAATAATAGAAAGATAGCATAGATCACAATGATACTAATGATAACCCCCTGATACAAGCGAATGCCAAGTGGAGCGAGTTGAAGAAGCCTTGCAAAAACGCCCAAGTGAAGTCGCCCTCCTGTAGACAAGACAAAAGTTTCCAAAAAAAGATAGATCTTACCACAAATACCCAAATGCTAGGATGCAATAGACTTTACAATCACCATCGAAGAACACCAGATTCAAAGGAGACCACAAGAATTTCCACAGAAAAGTTTTTCTATTTCAAGATTCCAAGAGCCAAAGACCCCTTTACAATGAGAAGCTCTCTCCTTTAAATAGAATGGAGAGGCCATAACCCTAACCACTTTTTGAATGAGTGGCTAAGATTAAAAGATCTAATCAATGGTTGAGATGAGCTCAACAATACAATACATGGATCACTAATAAAATATAACAATAAGTAGACAAAATTGCCCTAGGAGAGGGGATCCCACCAAATCATGATGACAAAACATAAAATATAGCTCATGGTGGGTCCAAGGGGTAATTTCTAACACCCTTGGTCAATCCCCATGGCACAATATCCAAGAATAAATGATCTAGACACCAAATCGTGCCTCTCTGGGAAAGTCGTGAGCCTTAGGAGGCTCTAGAAATCATCAAAAAGTGCCATAAGTGATGGATGTGGGTCTCGATGAAGCTAAAACTGCTGGAGAAGGTGTGGAAGACATCCCACTCATCATCACTGATCATCCCATGCCATAACCTTGCCTCAGTAGCCCAAATCGAATTCCTCTGTAGCCATTTTTACCATTTCTGGACTGCCTCGAGAACTATGAAACTGCCCAAACTGCCTCCTGGAGTGCCTGTGCTGTCAAGGTGAGCTCACCAATGTGTCTGGGAGGGGGGTAATATGGTAATAACAAGTGGCTGGACCACCCCCTCCATGCACAGTTCCCTAGGTGAACCAAATAAATCTCATCACTGCTCTAACAGGCCAAAACTGCACTAGGATAGCCAACTGAGGCTCAAACATCATTGTAACTGCCCGGAACTGAAAACAGACTGTCTCATTGGACTCAGAAGGTCCAAATCCATCTAAAGTGTGTACTCATACACCACATAAACCTCTGCATGGTCAAAAATAAATGCTCATCATATCCGGCAGACCAAATAATAATAATTTGTAAAAGTGCTAAAAAGCACAAATCATCATCATAAGCCTGAAACCACTGCATAAGCCCACCATGGTGACCTGTACCAAACCATATATCATCTATCTGTAACACCTGAGGTCTGCCACCTCATGTCCTGTGGTTGACTTTTGGTAAAACTGTGTTTGACCAAGTCAACATGACCAAAATATAACTCAAACTGTCATCAAGCTGCTGCAAGGTGTCCAAGGTTAAAACATGCTTTACAATCCATTCAATTAGCAATTATAACAAGAAGTAATCATTACTGGCGATCTAAATCCAAATATAATAAGTCATAATTATTATTTATTACTCAAACAAGACTTTCAAGGTCATACTCACTTCATAGTTGTGATCAATTTGCTGGTGAAGGGTGAAGGCTAAGAAATAAGTGGCTAGGTCAAATGATGACTTACTGACTTAACACTGTGACACTTTGGAAATGGAAAAGGGAATACACACCATGGCATATAATGGACAAGCAATAACACAGAGAATGGCGGTGTCTCACAAATGGATAAGTTGTTCAAAGAGTGTTTATTCACCTTTCACAGATGCGCACAATCGATAATACAAATGAGGCCAACAATCTTTTTGATATAGAGTTTAAGTTCCATTGCTTTTTGGGCCTAGAGTTTCCATAGCCTTTGATCTATGTGTGTTTACAAACTCATTGCATAGATTTACAGTTATTTAGGCTTCTTGTTGCAGGTGTGTTTTTAAGGCACTTGTTTACCTGAGCACTTCTAGGTGTGTCATAGACAGCTTGTTTACCGAGGTATTTACATTTCACAATAGATATAACATTTGATATTTCATAGCCACTTTCATTTGGCTTGCCTTTCATTCATGTGTGTTTAGAAACACATTGCATGAATGGGCTTTTCATACAAGATACAACATTTCATTTCCATACTTTGTATTTATGGCAGCACTAAAAGTTTCAGGTTTAGCCAACAACATCTTTAGTGACTAGGGGGAATTCACAAGGAAAACCAACTCACCATAGGCAAGTTTTGTCACCAACTCAGAGCCGAGACACAATACACAAGGAGGCTTATCCAATATAGAGGCTACAGTGGGGGAAGGTCTTCCATGCCATTAGTCAAATAGTAAGTCAAGGTAATGAACAAACTGGGTAAGTCATGGATGGATGAAGACAGTGAATAATGAAACCAACACTAGCAAGCCAATGTATGGCGGGAATGATCACCTCTATTCTCCCTAGGGAGGGTAAAACCAATGAGTATAGGCCAAGAACTTCTAAGTCTGAGTAGGGACAAATATGATATATATATAGTACAACCAGGTCCACATATCTATATGATCGCCAGATCATGATACTAAATGCTAAGACATGCTAAGAAAATGGAAATAAAAGCAGTAGAACCACAACACCATAATATACCTGCTGAGTCATATACTTGAATGCTCATCATCTGAACCAACATATGACCTCTGAAACTGCTGCTGTAACTCTGGGCAATAATGACTGCTCTGTACAAATGGCTAGATGGCTACATCGGTCATCTCTCTGAGTGTCCTGAAACTCAGTCATGGCATGGGGAATCTATCTGTTGTCCAAAAGCTAATAGTGATCCATAGTAAATGCTCATCTCAGCATCTCAATGTAAGGGAACTAGCTGAATAGTGTACTGGAATCTGATAAAAAATGTATGGTAACCCTGCTACTATATATGTGATAACAGGAGCGTCAGGTTATGGTGGCATTGCTTGAGGACAAGCAATCTTTGAGAAGGGAGGACTATAATGTCCCCAATTTTAGCGTTACCTTTTCTACAGTTGGGATAGATTATGAGGCTATAGTCAATGAAGAAAGGGGGTCACTATTGATGTCATTTACCCTAGAAAAGTTGGTTATCTCTAGAAAAGTGACTAATAGCATGGTGGATGGTATTGGTTGTTCCATGGCATTAACCATGGTATTGTTTATCTCTAGAAAAGTGACTCATAGCATGGTGGATGGTATTGAGTGTTCCATGGTATTGACCATGGTGTTGGAGTCCAAAGAAAGTTAAAATGAGGGGCATCGGGGGACATGTCAATTTGAAATTTATTTCTTGTGACCATCTAGGGGTTTATCCAAAGTTTTCGTTTGGGATTGGCAAACTCCATCCATCCATTGTGGTTTAGTTTCAATGGTAAGATATCCACCCTAGCTAAACAAGGAGGAGGATCCATCCAGGGCCTTCACTTGAGCTTCTTCTTTTGGTTTGGCATCATTTTGAGAAAGTGACCAGTTAGTAATAGAAGAGCCGTGGCATATTCCCAGTGTTTGATTTGCTTATTGTGTGTTTCTGCTACCATAACAGCCATTAGAGCTTGTAAGCTCAGTTCTTTCATAATAATAAAAATGTTTATGTTGTCTCTCCATTTCTTGTATGCTTGCAATGTATTTGAAGAAATATCTTCATCATAATGAATGCATTATTGTTTGCAAACTGTTTTTTAAGAATCACACAAATTTGGCCTATAATTGTATCAGGGATAGTACAATGTGACACTTAGAGTTCGAGCACTTCACATGTGGACCTCTCTAGTGATTAGTTAGGTTTCTTGTTGTGGACGTTGTCTACTTTATTATTGTTGGCTCCCTCACCTTTCATATAAATAAAGGGAGGAGAGAGTCTTTTCATCATCATAGTGAATAGATCGTGTATTAGAGATGTGAGAACTAGAGCAAACTTGTCTCTTTCATATGTATTCTTCTTCTTTGTTCTTTAATCTCTTTTCTTGAATGCTAAGGTTCTTGTGTTGATGCAAGGCATTGGGGTTAGGGTTTGTGCTAAGAAGATAAGGGAAGCTAAGGTTTGGGAGAAACCCTAGAGGATTGAAGGGGGCACTTGTTCTTGTGGTTCTTGTGAGAAGACGACTGGGTATCATGCCATTTGGAAACCCTAGTAGTACTTGAAGTGCCCGCTGTGGAGAAGATAGAGGGAGACAATCTTATTGTCTCTTGTACACTTGTGTGATGCAAGTATAGGTGCCAAAGAGGACTTGTTAGTGTATGTTTATTGTGTATCTTTGGTGGAACAACCAGCTTTGGCTGGGAGTGCTTTCTAGCTGGGAATTGGTGGCTAGGGTTTTGTTATAGTTTCCTAAGCTAGGGTTTGCAGAGCATTGGATAAATCATACTTTGTGACAACCATGAAGGACTTACTTGTACCAGCTTTGGAAAAGTTGTTGGTATGTACTCGTAACTTCATCTTATGTTCATATGAAGAGTTCCTTGCTGTCCAGACTTTCTGTACTTGCAGATTTGATTTTCAGCTTATGTTCTCATGATGATTGAATAGTTTCCAGTGCCAGTTATGCATGTTGATTTTACATTACAGTGAATACATTTTGTTAAGTAATTTGACAAACATATAGAGGCTACGTGGGTAAACTTATGGCTGTAATAAATCTGTTGTAATATGCTAAGGGCTGGAAAATATCTCCCTTGAAGAGTAATTGTTCGGTGTTTATTTTCTTCGGCTGCAGTGTGTATTTGGTTGGACAGAAGTGAAATATCTACGGCTGTAATTTATATTTCAGATTAATCCCTAAGGCTGAAAGTTCAAAGTAAATAAATCCGGAAAACTTCAAGGTTGAGGTGTAATTTCTGAATTTACATTAAAAACCATTCCAGGAAATTTCAACAGTCCCCACCTTATGGTACTGATTGCAAGGACTGCCTATTAGCAGATTCCTACTTTCGGGAAACACTACAAAGGTTTTCAACAAAGACATATAAGACATGACAAAAAAAATCAAACTGGTTCTTTGATTTACCTCTCAGAATTCATTTTGTGCATGTCATGTCCCTTTCCGGATGACCACCATGAGGCTACTTACTAGCCTATCTAGTTCCCATAGGCTATAGTTGTGAAGATGGGAAATTAATTAATTATCTAATGTCACCAAGGGCCAAAAGTACTTTATAAAGTGACATTAATAATTAATTTAATAAAGTGACTTTATAAAGTCACTTAAATAATAAAAGTTTAAGTGGAGCCAAAGGGGGCCAAGGTGAAATTAAAAGATCAAAAAGGGTTATATTCTCACTAAAGTCACTTTATACTATCAAAAAAAATGAGAAAGTGTCAAGGGAAGTCGAAAAGTCACAAGAGGGAAAAAGTGAAATTATTAAAAGGGACATGAGAGCTCATTCTCTCTGCTCTAGTCATTTTACATTTCAACAATAGAGAACTCTTGAGCTTCGTCTTTCTCTTGGACGAAACCCTAAGAGCAAGGGACTGATTTCAGTGATGAAAGTATCCACTCTAGTCAGCAAAGCGAGAAGATGACACAGGTTTTCTCATTGTGCTTCATGGCCATCACTTATTTTCCAGCATTGGTCTCAGATCTGAAATTTTGATGGAGTTTCCCAGTGCTTTTGGAGGTCAAGTGCAGTAGTGGAAGAGGATGCACAATTTATGTAAGGGGACGAGTTCATTCTGAGGAGAGAGGGTGCAACTGTTGGTAAACAAAGGGAGGGCGCACTTGGGTCTCAAGCATTCAGGTAGAGGGCACACTGTAATGGCAGCCTACCATAGCTGGAGGTGAAAGGTTGTCTTTATCTTTATGCTCTCTTTGCTACAGGCTTCCTCACTGAGTCTATTCAAGCCCAGACTTGAAGTTACAGGAGTAAATAAGTGATTGTGAAGGATTGGAAAATTATACTGTAGGGAGAAGGGCGCACCACTCTAGGAAAAACATGTACAGAGATATATCTTCTACAGGAGGTCGTGCTGCACTCTTGTCTTGCTTCTTCTACTCCAAACCAGGCTCATTCTGAAGGCATTCTCCATCATTTTATGGTGACTGTAAGCTACAGGAAAACTCAGGAAAAATGACCCAAGGAGAGAGCCTTCTTAGCATACTTCCAGTCGCCAGCTATTGAAGTATTGAGGCCTGTCACACTCATCTTGTTCCACAGTCATCTACTACAGCCAATGTCTGCTAAAACGTAGCTATCTTACTGCTGTTGGGTGCTCTGGGCAATATTAACACCTGCTGCTAATATATCAGCTTTAATACAGTTCAAGTCGTGAGCATTTGGAACGTCTTTGGAGAGGAGTTATTGCAGCCACAATATCATCTTGGATGGTTAACTCCTCGTGCTTTTGTTATATATCTATTGCAAAGGAATTTCTTCACAAAATCTCAGGCAGGTATTCCAATTTTGATTAAATATTCAGATCTGGATAAACTCCACTTTCTACCTGATTGTTGGATGTGATTTGCTATATTTCTGTTATTTTGGAATGTTAATAAATTATGAATGTTAGACAAACATTTTTCATGTGAAAAAGACATCATTAAACCATTGAGAGTCAAACATACAATCTACACACTGTCCACAATCTACAGCAGTAAACATTGGGATTTGGATTGGAAACAACAAGTCAGATTCAACACTAGCACACTACATCAGGCTGCCTATGAAGTGTTTGTCAAAATGCATAAACCAGATCTTCCACAGCTAGCACAATAGATCGCTTGGATCAGAGTCTCAGACTTCAATTTTCAGCAGTGAGGACATTTGTGCTTCTAAGTTGCTGATCTTTTATTCAGACCTCTAAAAATAAAAGTTAGGCAAAATTGGGTTCAGTTAGACTAGGGAACTTTACAGTGCATCATTAGTTATTATCAGAAAATTGGTTTTAGAAACATTCAGATCAGTGTTCAGTGTTTGGGGCTAAAGTATATTGAGAATCCAGGTTCTAATGCTAACCTTACCTTGCTTCCAAAAAGGAGGACGATAGCCACTGCTAACCGCCAATGAAGACTTGGATCTCCTGCAGCCAAATTCCATATGTATGATAAAACCTGCAAATTCCCAGTGTTCAGATATTAAAATTAGACTATTTCTTCTTACTTAAAAGTAGGTCATGATGCAGTCTAATTTCCACCTATAAATATGTTCACATAAATTCCAACAATAAATTGCCAGATGACTCACTTGGCACATTATTAGTAAGATTTAGGGCACTGAAGGACAATTAGTATCCAGTAGTCTATGGAATTTCACTTAATTGTTAACAAAAGTTAGTTAGGGGGCAGAGCTGAAGTTTTTGTGCATTAAAATAACAGTCCCTTACCCCACACATACTGTCCCTTCTAACAAACAATGTTCCCATGAATTCTCTGTAGTCCACTAGATCTTAAAGGTTTTTTTAACAGCCAATACCTCAAACAATAATTGCAAACCATGGGACCATAAGCTCCTGCTAAAGAATTTTCGGAACCGCCATAGATGGGAATATAACATAATCTTACCTACATTCAATCAGTTGTCTCTCATGTTTTAATTCACTGTGGCACAAATTAGTCAGGGTCCCTTCATACAGTCAGGTGCATTGACAATGGATTAACTACTTTATAGTTTTGCCTGTCTTAAAACAGAAGTTTGTTAAGAATTCTACTAGGAATAAAATCCGCAGTAGTTGACAAAATTTCTATGGGGCCCATTCTAAAGCAGGAACTGGTGCTGGAATTGTGTTAACCTCTTCATAGGGGGAGGTCTTCAACTATGCTTTTTAGTTAGAATTCGATGCAACAAATAAAGTAGTTGAGTATGAGGCATCACTGTTAGACTTGGAAATTGCCAAGGACAAAGGGAATAAAGTATTGAAGATTAAAGGTTACTGATCTAGTAATTTTACAAGTTAAGATTAAGTATGCAAGCAAAAATGACAGATAGAAAGTATAGAAACGTTGTTCAGGCATGATGGAACTGTTTGATGCCTTATCTTTAGAAGAAGTGTTGAGAGAAAACAATGGCCAAGCAGATGCTCTAGCTGTCTCAGCCTCAACCTTGATACCTTGTGATGAGTTGAAAAAAGGAGGTAAATTGGAAATAATTTTTAGACCTTCGATTCCAGATAACTTTGAGCATTGTCAAGTGTTTGATAATGATAGTCAAATCATAAGGTTTACAAACAACTTGCAAGAATTTGCAGATTTTGAGGTGGACTAGCGAGTTGAAGGATATGAGTATTCTGAAGGGGCAGATCCCAAGGAAAACCCCATTCCCAAGGGACTCATTCCCTTAGAATGGAATTTTGATAGGCAATGGTATGTATAAGCAAAAGGAGGCCATCAAGCCTAGGGATTACATTGAAGTGAATATTGATTCTAGAGAAATCCCTAGGATAATCAAGATTGGCAAAGACACATCTCCCCAAAAAAGAAAATATATTGAAAATCTAATAAGAGAGTAGAGAGATGTCTTCGCTTTTACATATGATGAACTTAAGGCCTACAAGGGGGATGTTGTTCAACATACCATTCCCTTGAAAGAAGAAGCAAGTCCTTCCAAGCAGAAGTTAAAGAAAATCAACCCAAAGTTAGCCCCTCTTATTCAACAAGAACTTCAAACAATGTTGGCTGCTGGAATCATTGCTCCAACAAGGCATCGACATGGACGTCTAACTTGGTGCTTGTGAGAAAGAAAATGGTGAAATAAGACTATGTGTTGAAATCAGGAGCCTAAACGTATCATGCAAGAAATATAACTATCCTCTTCCCAACAAGGAACGTTTGTTACAAAGGATTACTGGATCGAGAATAATGTCCATGTTAGATAGTTTTTCAGGATATAATCAAGTCTTGGTCAATAAGAATGATCAACACAAGAGAACTTTCACAACACCTTGGGGTATGTTCCAATATCTAAGGATGTCATTTGGTCGTCTCAACGTAGGTGCAATATTTCAAAGGGCCCATGGATTTTTCCTTCAAATAGTTAATTGGAAAAATTATTGAAATCTACCAAGATGACTTAACCGTATATTCGAAGGATAGAAGCGATCATGTAAGACATCTTAGGCAAGTGTTTGAGAGATGTCGTAAATATGGAATATCCTTAAATCCCAAGAAGGCAATCTTTGGCATGGATGAAGGCCAACTCCTAAGACACATAATCTCGAAGAATGGAGTTAAGGTAGACACAGTAAGAGTGGAAGCAATTAAGCAAATTCCTCTCCCGGTTAATAAGAAAGTAATTCAATCATTTTTTGGAAAGATCAACTTTATCCGAAGATTCATCCCAAATTTCAAAGGCTTTTGAAAAAAGATGTAGACTTTAAGTGGTGTGATGAAGGATGAAAAGCATTTGGAATGATTAAAGAAGCCATTGAAAGATCTCATGTTTTAGTTAGTCCAAATTGTTACCACCTAAGTTGTACTTAGTTGGTTATTAAGTGAGCCGGCGAAGAGTGAATAGTTTACTTGTTCATATTCAGAAAATCAGAAGTTCAGCCGGCCAATTTTGGCCCTTTTTTCAATTTTTTGCATGGTCATGCCCCATGGGGAATTGTAATAAGTTGGCGTAGCATGATGTCTTTTGTAACAGAGTTGGCCTACCTAAGACATGTGGTACTCTAGAGTGTTTTTTCCTTGGTAATTATGCATTGTTTTTTAGCGACGTATAATTTCCAAGTTTTGCACTCACACCTCCAAAGCTGGACTATCCACCTTGGTGGCTAAACCTTGGGAGCTTATTAAATTCTAAGTGTCTATGTATATTACCATGCTAGTCATCAATAATTAGTCATATGAACATGTACTAGGTCCCCCTAGGTTTATTTTTAATTTTCACAAATAAAACAAATTCCCGCAAACGGGTCAATTTTTTAATGTTTTTTATGTAAAAATCAAAAAATGCATAAAAAAGTGGTTAGGAGGTGAAATTTGCCATGGGAGTACCCGTTTTTTAACTCAAAGCACTCACTATACCCCTTAACCCACTTTGGAATTAATTTGAGTGATTATTTAACTTAAATTAATTTTTCTCTCAAAAAGGTAAAAAAGAATAAATAAATGGCCAAAAAAGACAAAAATGTCATTTCCTAAATCAGTGGAAACATGTCCCAGACATGTTCGGAGTTCAACTGAGTTAACTAGGCATCAAATTGAGTTAACTAAAAGCTATCAAAGGTTGATCTGGATCATATATGAGCTAAGGCGAGTTGAGCTCAAGTGATGGATGCGCCCTCCCTCGTGAGAGGGGCGCATTAGGTGACATAGCAATTTTTTATTTGAGGGGTGGCAATCCCAAGGTAAAGGGGGCGCATCTCTCTTGAGGTGGCGCCTCTCTCTGGATTTAAACTCCATTTGAACTCAAAGCAATCCCTTGATTAACTCCTGCAACTCGCCTTCACTCCCTCATGCACTCCAGATTCACCCTAGTTCATCTTCAATTGACAAAGGCACCCCTCTGGTTGAGAATTTCTATTTAAGCATGTAAATATTTGATCCAGAGATCACTACTCCCTCTGGATCGCCCTGAGATCTCAAGCGGTATGAGTCTCTATATCAATACAACATTAATATGAACTCAAACAGCTAGATCTGCATTTACCTACTGAACAATATAAATGCAATCATACATAAACAACAAATGTACCCTGGAACCCTTTCGGGAGAAACCAGCAAACTATGGGGCTATCTTCTTTCTCAAGCCCAGAGCATATAGGAAAAGAGACTAGTACAATACAGGGTTACCTCAGTAATCTTTCAGGCAAACTCAAGATTTGCATGCATCCAGCTAATGCATGCACGGAAGAAAAAATCCCTAACTGGAAAACTGGATCTGAATGTCCCTGTATCTGCCTCTACCTGATCTATCTGTCTCTATCCTCAGCTCTACTCTGCTCGCTCTAAAGACTGCCCTGTGACTGAAAACGTCCTCCTTTGCATGCACAAGTGCGCCCTCCCTCAAACAATGAAAGACTCGTACCGAATCAGATCTCGGTAGATTTGAGCTCCGATCGTCACTGATCTTCCTCAATCTCTGAGACGAAGATACTCTGTAAGTTACAGTCACTCAATTGCTCTACCGGATGCGGTACGAGCTTCTCCCTCCTGAAGAATGCGCCCTCCTTCTCATGAGAAGTCGTCCTCCTCTCTCTTGATCTATCTCAGATCAAAGGTCTCACTTATGAAGACAGTCACCTCCTGTCTTCCTTATATCATCTCACTGTGAGGTTAGGTTTACCAAAAACCTAAAAGTAGTTGCATGCAAAACTCACTTTTGCATGCATGCATGCAAACCTTTTGCATGCATGCATTTTTCTCCAGTCATTTTCCTGGTTAATATTTTAACAAAGCAGGGTCTCACTCCATTGTTGAGCATGTATGTATGGAACCTCTACTCCTGTAAAGCTTATTGTTTATCTGTTGAATAATATCTGAAGACTTTGGAGGTTTGTGTTGTGCAAATGTGTTGAATGCTTTGCGTATATTGAGGTGATATAGTACATGTTGTAGTTCTTTGTAGGAGTTATTGATTATCTAGTTTAGAAGGTTGTTTCCATCCCATAGAGTAGACATTTATAGTAATAACTTGCCTATTTATGCTTTGTTATTAGAGATATAGGAGTAGCTAACTATATTTGGTTGCACTAAGGCTCTCTTATTGTCTTTTAGCAAGTCATACTAGATCTAATCTTCTTGTGCAAAGTTTCTTATAGTTGTGCAAGTCACTAATTTGAAGGAGGAGTTGAGCTCGGTTGCTTCCTCTCCCCTCTTCAGTACTCTTTTTATCTAATAATATCGTTTCCTGTAGGCACTTCTAAGTCCTCGTAGGAGATCAAGCTCAAGCTTGAAGTCTTCCATCCATCTCTTTAAAATTCAAACCCTCTCCCAGTTACTTTGTTTTATGCTAAGTTGCCAGGAAACTTGGGTACAAGGACGTGGACGAGGACGCCACTTTTTGAAACAGGGTACTTGGGTACGTCAAGGGTACTGTATATATATATATATATATATATATAAAACATGTCATAATCACATTATACATGCATATTTCAGATTTCTTCATAAACATGATTCATAATTCTAAATTCAATGATTCATTGAACAATGAACATTCACATTGAAAATTTGAAAAATCATAGACTCATAGTAGATATCAAGTGGAAGACTGGAAGTTACATAAAATTTGATAAATCATTGTACCAGGTATTTGTAACAAATAGTCAAACTGTAATCTGAAGGTACACTCGAAATCTGATTTTAAACAACTATCTGTGCTGCTGTTATAGGCGATAAAAAGTTGCAAATGTAATACTGGGTTGATGTGAGTGTATTTCTTAGTATTAAATACATATGTATATTTTTTACGTGCACATTTGGTAGTCAAATTATGTTCCATGAGTGCTGAACGCAAAACCATAAAAACATTCCTTGTAAATCAATGCAAAATCAATCTACTAGATTTGGACAATATTCAGTGGAATTTGAATAGTGTTGCAAAGTGCTTGACATAAGTCTTGAACCAGACTCCATACACAATTAGCAAAAATTTAGTTCAAATTTGGTTGGGGGTCATTATATTTTCCCCAATGGAATTGCATTTTGTTGAGTCGGACGTACCCCCGGAGTACCCAAACACGGGGTACGACGTACCATTTATCCTATAAGTACCCCTTTTTTTATAACGGCGTCTCCGGTACGTGGATCCAGTATGGGGTATGGCAGGGTACGGCAGGAGATGTACCTTATGTGTACCCAAGTATCCGGTACGGGTACACGTACCCTACCCCCGGGTACGGGTACCCATGCTACATAGGTTTTATGTTATGCTTAATAAGTAGATCTAATTCAAAGAGCTTTATTTTTCACATCTATCTTATTTTTGCATATGGTAGCTAGACCTTAAAGTGCTTTAAGGTTAATTTTATATCAGATCTAGGCTAGTTTTAATTCGCACTTATACTTACAAATTTTTCCAATTTTTTCCAAGTACCAAGCAATAAAAAAAATTATGTTTTATTTATTCATTTCATCATATTTAAAACACTTTAACTCACTGATTTTTTTTTTATGAACAGGTAAGCAAAAGTGTTGGCGAATTTTTTAGGAACTAAATCCTCCGAAGCATCATCTTCTAGCACCTTTGCTCCTAGTTCTTTTTATGTACATTTGTAAGCCTATCCGATCCTGTTTTTCAAGGATCAGAGGCATTTCTTATAAATCATTGTAAAAATCATAATAAAGGAAGCAAGTGGGCTACACCACGCCCACACCCCCCTCTCTCCCCTGGGGGAGACCGTATCATCCTTGAGTGTGTTTGATATTTGTTCTTAGCTTAGTTCTTTTTGTTTACTAATTGGTAGTGTAGATTGATTGCTTTTGCTTTCAGTACTTTATTTATTTTTGCAAAGTAATCGATTTGTCTCAGGCTTTCCCGAAGTACAGCACTAATTGAAAGGGCTTGCCCGAGAGTAAGCAGTGTTTGGAAAAGAGATTCGTGATTAGTAATTAAAAAACATTTCCATTATGCATTTTACATTTTTGTTACATTTTACTCTTTTTTGTAATTAACAAACTTAATAAGCAAATCTAACTGTGTATTCCCGAAGTACATAAAGAGCTTGCTCAAATAAGCGAAAAGAGATTCTTAGTCGTTAATAATTTACTTTTCACAATTTGTTCAATTCAATCATAACAAACCATTTGGTTGTGTATTCCCGAAGTAAACCAAAAGGTTTTGCTCCAGTAGGTGAAAAGAGATTCTCAACCACTAATTAATTACTTTAATTTACTCATTGTGTTTAAAACGAACCTAAGGCTTAGCCACCCCGTATGCTCTGGATCTCTGCGATTCGCCCAACTAGTTGATCATACCAGAAAGGGAGCTAAGTGTTAGTGACTAGTTTAATAGGGAAATCCATAAGTGGTTTATTTACGAGAACTCGAGAGGTCGCGTTGAACATATCTCAGAGTCAGGGAGATACTTTTTGTAGGTTATGCCTCGCCCCATTGGACATTTGATACTATTGCAACAGGCACTCAATTCAAAGAAATAAACTGCCTTTGGGCCAAACCAAGAATTAACCCACTCCCTAATCCACTCATCATTAATAAGCTAAAACTGACCAACGAGACAACTGCAAAACTTTCACGACACAGCAGCACTTTTTTTACTCCATTTGGCACTGATCTACCTACAACAATCATACAATTTCATTAAGTGAATTCATGTGTTAAGTGGAATAATTGGTTAAATGTCGTTGATCTAATTTATATTTTGCAATCTCTTGTTCAGTGTTGTATTTTCAAACTCCTAGATAATTAAATTCATCTTTCATCATTAATAACTAAATCACCCTAAAGCCTTAGTTATTTTCCTGGACTACCCCCCTTGGCTTCGCTAGGAGTTGGCCTAGACAGAGGAGTTGAGTGTTGAGTGACAGTATCTCAACTCAAGACTTGCCCCCAAGGATGCACCCAGCAGCTTGAAGATTTCAGCCACGCTAACATTCCCGAGGTGCGTATCCGGCAACAACATTTTTGGCGCCGTTGCAGAGGATAAATCTTTTTATTCTGGGAGTACGACTTTTGATTTTCACCTTTTTGTTTTGCTTTGTTTGATGAATGTTTAGGGTAAATCTTTAATTTGCCTCTCACGATTCCACTACCAGTTTTTTTCATTTTTATAAATTTTCAAAATAAAAGCAAAAGAATAAATTTTTGTGAGATTTTTAAAATGCAAATTTTATTCTCACATGGCTACTCCATTGAAGGGGTAAACCCCTATTTTCTCATCAAAATCTGAGACTTGTTGTGTGTAGATGAGCTCATGCGATACAGTAGAGTTTAAGCACGACAGATTTCCCACTATACATGATATATACTTTTAGCTCGTGCTATGGTTCTTAATAAATGGTTCACACAAAGAATAGATTAAATTTAGGCCGAACTTCCAAAAAATAGGGAAAACTGCGATTATTTTTAACACTGCGAATTCCAGTTATCAAAAAAGATGCAATTGTCTCTAGTAGTGTGAAACAGCGCCATTAGTTCCACGTACTTGTATAAAAGAACCATTGGCTGGAGGATCCGGAGGGGGAGGAATGACAGCTTTGTGCGAATTGGCTTCTCCAACGATACTTTTCCAGCTGCCGTTGATGCCAGAACTGAACGCCCCGGAATTCGACTCTCCAACGTTTTGAGCTCGTAAATTATAAAACCGCTTATCATGCAAAATTCTTCCAGATGAAATCCTGGAGCAGAACAGTTGTTCGCCCGAACCGCTTCCCAGCTTGGAATTGAGGAAAGGAATTGAAAATTTTCCCGTTTCTACGGATCTCCGAGCACTGTTGCTGCTGCGGATATGGTGTCTCAGCAACATTTGTGACGCCATTTGATGCACACGGCATTCGTCCACTGATCTTCAATTCAAATCAAGGCGCACTTCAGTTTTATGATTTGATTTGGGTCACGCCTCGCTCGTTGACTCCCGACCGCACATGTTTGCGCCTCTAAAACATCTTAAACTCGGCGCCTCTGAAACATCTTAAACTCAGCCAGGATTTAACGTATCTAACCAAGAAACTGGATATGGACAATGGAGGACCAAAATACATGTTTTTAGCTCCATGGAGAAGGGTAGATAATGTTAGGTCCGTGTAAGAAAAAGGTAAAATATATAATGCAATGAAATTACTTTCATTATAAAAGTAAAAAAAACCAATAATTTGATATTCCCGGGAGAATGAAGTTTAAAAAAAGTCGTTACAAAACTGGTCAGCTATATATCTTGATGATCTACACTAAACATCAAAATTGAATGTATTATAAACATTCTAGATCTATACAAAATCTAGATCTATTCAAAAGTGAGAAAAAATAAACCAGACTACTACTTATATATAGCAAAGTGATGATATCATATAGAAGTCCTTGAGCTATCAGCTAGAGAGTTTAGTTTTCGAAATATGTGCTTAAAAGAGATCCAATTGAAACTCTACATCGGTTGCTTGGTTCTAAAACACCAATAATCCAAAAGTGAAACTTGCAAAGACAATTTTCCAATTGCTCAATCCACAACAACCCTAGAGTCGTCAAATACCTGTAAAGAGGGATAACCTTTATGAGCAACAAAAGATAACAGTCCCTGAAGAGCTATAAATTCATCTCTTTGTCCCTAAACCACACCCCATCCACAATAGAAAATAACGATCTGCAAAAAATTTCAAAACCATGCCTCCACCACACCAATCCTTGTTTCATGCTCCATCAAAGTAGCCAGAAGGAATACTTGCCACCAAAGCCGGTTTCTAAAGATATCGAGGCTATTTCACCACCTTGGCCTTTAAAAAATCCTTAAAGTAACTCAAAATTTATAGTGCCACCACAGCATGAGTATGCACATTGTTGTCAAAAACCACAACGTTCCTATCTTTCCACATACCCCACATAACAAAGAAAGGAAAAATTTTGTGATGTAGGAAATTATTTAACGAGCCTAGATCCAAATCCTAGGCTCTATCAAGCGCCGAGAGGGATCAAATCTCCCGAGATGCAAACCTCTACTTGAATAGCTCGTTGAGTGCAATACCTGAGCCACCTAATCCTAAGCTCTAAAGTCTCTAGTTTAAGTCTCATATTTACTTTTTACTTTGTATTATTATTTTTTTGTTTATGGTGAACATAATATTTATTACTTTTTACTTTGTATTATTCTTTTTTGTTTACTTTGTATTATTTTGTTACACTCTAAAGTCTCATATTTACTTTTTACTTTGTATTAAAAGTAAAAGTAAAGTCTCTAGATTAAGTTTCATATTTACTTTTTACTTTTGGTATTTTTTTTTTTGGTTTATGGTTGACATACCACCTAATCCTAAGCTCTAAAGTCTCTAGTTTAAGTCTCATATTTACTTTTTACTTTGTATTATTCTTTTTTGTTTATGGCTGACATAATATTTATTACTTTTTACTTTGTATTATTTTGTTACTCGACAAACACTCGACACATGTTACAAGATCTCCCTCATACTAGGCTGTAGAGTGCCTCTCGGCGCAACTAGTAAGTCAAATTCCTTTCTAAAGAAGGAAGAGTCCAACTACAATACAACCGAATCCCTTGAAGTACCTCTGGCCAAACTCTTTTGCAAAAAACATAGTCAACAAACAAGTGTTCAATATTATCTTTAGCCTTTTTGCATAATACACAAAAATTTGGGCCAACGACACCCCTTTTATTTAAATTGTCCCATGTCAAGATTAATTTCTCCATACAAAGCCATGAGAAGCATTTGATCTTAAGAGGAAAGGACCACTTCCATAAGCTCTTGTACCACCATTTAATCTCAGTTGCGTTGGAAGAAACTATGATGGCATCATATACTTCTTTTGCAATAATAATACTTGAGCTTTTGTCCCAAGACCAAACCAATGCATATTCTTCATCTCTGAACCTGACACCCAGATGACACAGACCTGCAAAAAAAGTAGACCATTCAACGACAAGACTACCAGTCAAGCCAAAGTCCATTGCTACTAACCAATAAGAATTAGAAACATCAGATATACCAGAGTTTGATTTTTTAATGTGAGCAATTCTGTTGTAACCCAAATCCGATAAATAGAATATTGAAGGAAACGAGTGTTTATAAAAACTATCCCCCCAATGAAGGGGTCAACACCCAAAACTACCTTAGCATCATCTACAATTTTCCATGATAGCCATGTGCCCATCCAAGTAAACGATTTGGAGAGTTGTTCGATTTTGAGCATTAATTCAGCATACTCTAGGATCTTTACTAAGAGAATAACATGTACAGCATATCAATCATATCAAGCATGTATCAAGCATAAAAAGCAATCACATAAGACAATGGACACACAAAGTTTCACTGGGAAAAACCATAAAGGTGAAAAACCCCACAACTTTCTCAGAGATAGAAAGAGCAATGATACAACCAAAGTACAAGAGATAATCTTCTCCTAGCAGCTGATCCTCCTCCTCACATGTGCGCCACTTTCCGAGTGATAGAAGAGTGAGTAATGAGATGATCAAATAGAGATCTCCCGATCTCTATTTATACTTGTCCTGTCCTGCCCAATAAACTAACAGGGTCGACTTGTCTAACTCAGTCTAATAACCCATGGTTACATTAATCCGGGCTGACACCACACTTAGTGGTCTAATAACCCATCACAACAAGTTATGACACTTGCGACACTTGTCAATACAAATGACAACACTTCCGTATAGAGGAATAATACCATCTCTATAGGAGTACAATATACATAGGTGAAATACATTCCGAAGTTACATATACATCAACACTCCCTCTTAACTGGGAAGCTATTTCTCGACACAGATCTGCTAGCACAAGTCTTCTTCTCTAGATCATCGTCACTAGATCATCGTCATCGAATCATCATCATCGTCATCGTCACTGCTGCTGCTATCTCAATCAATCTCCAATCTACTCGTCATAGGAAGTTCTACAGAGCCAGTCCTTTTTCATACTGGATGTAGGCCCACCACCTATAGGTCTTCATCATCTACAGAGCCAGCCCTTTTTCATGCTGGATGTAGGCCTAGCCTCCATGTAGGTCTTTCAACATCTCTACGAGCAAGCCATCAAGTAGGTACACCTCAGGACTGATTATGTACTGCCTCTGCAAAACCTGCAAGATCTCCCAGGACTGATTACACTGCCTCTACAAAACCTGCAAGAGCATCTCAGGACTGATTATATGCTTCTACAAAACCTATGTACCATACTGTCACATCATCATCTTCAGATCACCTCATTGTCCATGGAGCACAACCCAGATGCACATCACACAACACTTACACTCACCGTCATGGGAAGACACACCTCAACCATCCGTGAAAGGCTCAGCCCTTATATCTATGCCATGGGAAGACACACCTCAACCATGCGAGAATGGCATCGCACTTATATCCATAGCCATGGGAAGACACACCTCAACCATGCTAGGAA
The DNA here is from genome assembly GCA_027924585.1 of Larix kaempferi. Taxonomy (NCBI): domain Eukaryota; kingdom Viridiplantae; phylum Streptophyta; class Pinopsida; order Pinales; family Pinaceae; genus Larix; species Larix kaempferi. The sequence goes on along the minus strand of BSBM01000289.1, from coordinate 7,561,384 downwards.
TGGCACATCACTTATATCCATAGCCATGGGAAGACACACCTCAACCATGCTCGAATGGCCCAACACTTATATCGCATCCATGGGAAGAGACACCTCAACCATGCTCGAATGGCCCAGCCCTTACATCAACGACCATGGTAAGACAAACTTCAACCATGTCGGAATGGCTCCAGCCTTTACATCAATGACCATGGTAAGACAAACTTCAACCATGTCGGAATGGCTCCAGCCTTTACATCAACGACCATGGTAAGACAAACTTCAACCATGTCGGAATGGCTCATATGCATCTGTGACTTTGGACTCATCACTTCCACTTGGAAGACATCTCGATCTGAAGTACACCCAGTCTCCCTCTGAAGTATTCAAACTTCACTCTGGCCAGTGGCTTGGTCAACACATCGGCTATCTGCTCGTCTGTCGCAACATACAGGAGCTTCACTGCTCCTCTCTGCACCATATCCCTGATATAGTGATACTTGATCTCAATGTGCTTCAACTTGTCATGGAACACTGGGTTCTTCGACAACTTCACACAACTTTGGTTGTCGCAATATATACAAGTAGCACATAACTGAAGATCAAACAGATCAGACAGTAGCTTCCTGAGCCATACTGCCTCACAACTAGCCGAACAAGCTGCAACATACTTTGCTTCGACTGTACTCAGTGCCACAGAGGACTGCTTCCTGCTAAACCAAGAGATCATACTGGATCCCATACTGAAGCAGCACCCTGAAGTGCTCTTCCGATCAATGGCACTACCTGCCCAATCTGAATCAACATAACCCTCCTAGTTAAACTGTTGATTCGCCTCATACTTGAGCCCATAGTCAACTGCACCCTTCGGGTACCTCAGAATATGCTTTGCAGCTATCAGGTAGACATGTCTCGGATCTGTCAAGTACTGGCTCAAGGTGTTCACCGCAGAGCAGATATATGGTCTTGTATTTGTCAGGTACATCAAGGACCCAATCATCTGACGATACATCGTAGCATCAACCGGCTCAGATGAAGCATCACACAGAAGCTTCAGGTTCGATGCCATAGGTGTGGCCATGGCCTTGCAGTCCATCATCCCGAACCTCTTCAGGATCTCTATTGCATACTTCCCTTGTCAAAGGAAGATTCCATCTGCACTCTGCCACACCTCCATACCAAGAAAGTAGTGCATCATACCCAAGTCCTTCATCTCGAACTCGGCAGCAAGCTTCCTCTTCGTGTCGGCAATCAATCTATCCTTACCTGTTACAAACAGGTCATCCACATACAATAGTAGTATCACTAGATTGCCTTTCTCAACCTTGTAGTAAAGGTTGGAATCCACTTTACTCTTGGTAAAGCCCAAACTAGATAGGAAGCCATCTATCCTGCCATACCAGGTCCTAGGTGCCTGTTTCAAACCATACAGGGCTTTCTTCAGTTTGCACACATGTGACTCTCGGTCATGTGTCTCAAACCCGAGTGGCTGCTCCACATACACTTCCTCTTCAACTACACCATTCAAGAAAGCTATATTGACATCCATCTGGTGTACCTTCCATTTCATCACTGCATCCAGAGCAAGTACTGATCTAATGGGAGTGTATCTAGCTACAGGTGCAAAATTCTCTTCATAATCAATCCCTTCTTCCTGGGAGAAGCCACGAGCTACAAACCTAGCTTTGTATTTCTCCATGCTACCATCTGCAGCATGCTTGATCTTATAGATCCATTTGGAAGTCACTACAGACTTCCCATCTGGTCTTGGGACCACATGTCAAACATTATTCTTCATGATCAACTGGTATTCCTCGACCATGGCATTCTTCCATTACTGCATCCTGGATCCTGGGAGCTTCAGATTCTTCAATATCTTCAATAGATAGTTTTCATTGAACAAATGTTGTAGTCCTTCTTTTGTAGGTGATGGTACACGGTATTTCCTACAAGACAAGTTCAATTGCATGATTAGAAACATCTTTTATATTTCAGAACAAATTCTTACTCATAAAGACATATGTCATACAGTCATGCAATTATCTTAGCCAATGCTTCAATACAACATTTATCCATATTCCGTAACTTTCTAGATGCCTTCCATCTCTACCAAAACATTGTTAAGAGTGTGCACAACTCCCAACATGTCAGCAAAGAGGTTTCATTCTATGGAGTGTTGTATAGTACCATAGGCCACTTACCCATTACTATATTAGTAGTATCTTGTTCATTACTGCAAATATCCTAATATGCATAATACATATCCTAACTTTAGGAACATAAGTATGTACATAACTGAACAACATCATATATATAATAAATGACAACTCAAATACTTATCTTTGTTTGTTTGTTGGGTGGACTCTCTCTAAATCTTTGCTTCCTTGCAGGATCTGCTGGAGTCCGAATCCGAAGTAGATTCTCCTACTCCTTTCTGTTGTGGATTGTAAGGAGTGGTCAACTCCCTCTTAATCCCTGCATAACTTCTTGAAGTCCCTTGAAGTGAATTCTCCGCCATTGTCGGATCTAAAGATCTTGATCTTCTTTTCAGTGTGGTTTTCTATCAAGGCTTTGAATTCCTTGAATTTGCTGAATACTTCATCTTTGTTATTCAAGAAATAAGTCCAAGTCTTCCCAGATAAATCATCAATGAAAGAACCATAGTATACATACCCACTCAGAGAACTGGATAACATCGGACTGCATACATCGAAGTGGATAATTCCTTTTTCCTTACTTGCTTGTAAATTCCTTCTTTGTGTTCTTTCCTTTTGCACATCCTTTGCAAATACCTTCATGTTTTGACTGGATTTCAGGAAGACCTTCCACTGCTTTGCTTGCAATTGGTAATGCCCTATAGTGCATGTGTGCAATCCTTCTATGCCAAAGTTCACTTGGCTCTACTGAATCATGGACCATGGCTTGTTCAGGTTGGCCCTTCAATTTGTACAATCCTCCCTCTTGCTCGCCAATCACAACTGCATCATCTATAGTCTTACCTTTTGGCCACATTAGGACTTGACCATCTACAAATGCAACCCCCATGCCTTTTGTATCTAATGCAAATATGGAGAGTAGATTCTTCTTGAGACCTGTAACATAAACTAGATCTTTCATCTTCATAGACTTTCCAGAGTCTATTTTATAGGAGGCTTCACCACTCCCTTTTATTGGATACTGGTAGTCATCCCCAAGTTTCACCTTGTGGGGTGATTCATGTTCAGATAGGTTCATAAAGGATTCCTTGAATCCTATCATGTGTTTAGAAGCCCCACTATCTATAAGCCAATCATTACTTCCATGAGTAATGGTTCCAGTGAGAGCAGAAATCAAAACATATTCTTCATCACTTGAAGAATCTTCACTATCTTCTCTAGCCCTCTTCCTGGGAGGTTCATCATCCTCTACAGCATGAGCATGATGTCTTCTTTTGAATTTCTTCTTCTTGTGAGAACCATCTTTCTTATTTCTGGGACAATCTCTGGAATAGTGTCCCTTCTCATCACATGTATAGCAACGGACATAGGACATATTCCTTCGAGGTTTGGGACTACCTCTCTAATTCTGATGGTGATGTCTTTCTTTCTTGCCATGATGGTGAGCCTTCTTGTCACCATGACTTTCGGAGTGTGTTGTGAGAGCTTGGTCTTCATTGCCCATCTTCTCTTCTCGAGCTACAATTCGAGCTTCTTCCTGTGAGCATTCTTTCCACAGCCTACTGAAGGTGATAAGTTTCTTCCTAGCAAAAATCCTTTAGATGAAGGAATCCCATGATCTAGGAAGGCCATTAAGAGTGGTCATTACCACTTCTCCATTTTCTATGTCTTCTCCCACAGCTTCAAGTTGTTCTTTTATCTAGGAGACCCTTAAGAAATAAGACTGCATAGTCTCTGCATTTTGGATCTTGACATTCTTCAATTGATTCCTCAAGGTCATCTTCCGATTTATGTTCTTCCCTTCAAATAACTTGGTCAGGGAATCAAACATCTCCTTTGGTGTCTTTAGGGATGACACATGGGGTATGAGATGATCTTTGATAGAATCAGCAATGATCCTTTTTTCCTTGACCAAGTTCTTCTTGTGAAGAGCCTTAGCCTCTTCTTCTTCTAGGACAGGGACCACTTCACTTATATAAGTGTCCAATTCATTTTCTTCCAGGATTAACCCAATCCTATACTTCCATGCTCGGAATTATCAGCCCCTTCAATCTTATCCTCAAGCTTGGTGTGGTGAGACATCTTAAAGAGTACTTCAAATGGAAATAGAAAAGATTTAGGTCTTACCACTTGATTTGCTGAAAACTGGATCTAGTCCTAGATTATGGTTTGTCAGAGAAACCCTAAAAATTCAAACTTTGAATTTCAAACTTCTGAAAGGATAGAAAGATGCGCCTTGATGAGCTGATCAACCTGGTATATTCAGAATTTGAGATCTGCAAAGTTTCACCCTTCAGAAAATGCCTTTTAGTCTTCCCGGATTCACTAGGGAGGACCCTGAATTAGGGTTTGAGTTTCCCAGAGCTTCACCCAACCAAAAATCTCGATCCAAAGCTCTAAACTTCGATTTTTCCAAGGAGCTTCCAGCTATGTCTTCAAATTTCAGAAATTCCTATTTTTGTGGAAACCCTAATCTTTAGGGCCAAAACTGAAAGTGCTCAGAATTGAATTCTGATTGGACAGAAAGATTCGCCTTGATGAGTAGAGTCAATCTACCTTACTTCTTTTCTAAAATATGTGTAGAGAAACCCAATAAACAAGAAACCCTAGTTTCTGCCACTGCACAATGTCTTCTTCTCAAGGAAGCTCTGATACCATGTTAGATTTTGAGCATTAATTCAGTATACTCTAGGATCTTTACTAAGAGAATAACATGTACAGCATATCAATCATATCAAGCATGTATCAAGCATAACAAGCAATCACATAAGACAATGGACACACAGAGTTTCACTGGGGAAAACCATAAAGGTGAAAAACCCCACAACTTCCTCAAAGATAGAAAGTTCAATGATACAACCAAAGTACAAGAGATAGTCTTCTCCTAGCAGTTGATCCTCCTCCTCACATGTGCGCCACTTTTCGAGTGATGGAAGAGTGAGTAATGAGATTATCAAATAGAGATCTCCCGATCTCTATTTATACTTGTCCTGTCCTGCCCAATAAACTAATAGGGCCGACTTGTCTAACTCAGTCTAATAACCCATGGTTACATTCATCCGGGCTGACCCCACACTTGGTGGTCTAATAACCCATCACAGCAAGTTATGACACTTGCGACCCTTGATCTTATATGCACCGGGGCTAATCCAGAAAGAGCTGCCAGCAGCGAGTTCACTTGCTCGATCATCGTATTCGATGGCCTAGGCAAGTTCCATTCATGCCAATTGCCATCATGATCCCAATTTGAGATATCTGCGAGCTTGAAGATGCCACGTTGGGTGACCCAATTGCGTATCTCGTGAAATTCCTCATGCTGCCTGAGAGGTGGTCGCCCCATTATTTTATCATTCCAAAGTGAAATTCGTGTTCCATTACCTGGTATACGGTAGAGATAATTTTTTAAAAACGCCCAACCACGACTGCATAATTTCCACATCGTGGTATTTTTGTTGGCTGTAGCTTCATCCATACTAGATTCTGAGACATCGTGCAAGTATTTTTTTATTAGTACTCGGCTAACCGGTTGATTGGTATTTGAGAAAATATTCCACAGCATCTTGCCACCAAGAGCCAAATTCGCAAGCCCTGGATCTCTGACTTGCAGACCTCCTTCAATAAACAGTTTTTTCACCACTTCCCAGCACACTAAATGAAACTTTTTATGTTTCCCATTTCCACCTTGCCACAGGAAGGTTCTCATGAGCTTTGCCACCTTTTCAGCGATCATTTTTGGAGCCAATAAAAACGCTGCTTGATATAGAGGCAGAGAGGAAATGACTGATTTAATGAGAATTAGTTTCCCAGCTTTGGTTAGCCATTTCCCTCCCCAAGCTGTAATTCTGGCTTTAATTTTGCTTATAATATTGAACCAATGAGTGGACTTGGTTATGCCTAGGGTTAATGGGAGGCCCAGATATTTAATAGTATCCCAATCTGCAAATCCAGCATAGCCTAGATACTGAGCAATATGCTGAATGGTAGCATGATTCACATTCCAACCATACACTGCACATTTCCTCTTATTGAGAAGGGCTCCATAAACTCTGCAGAAACTTTGTGTAACATCATTGAAGACCCTTGCGATTTTGACAGAGGCTCCTCCCAGAAGGAGAGAATCGTCTGCGAATAAGGAATGATTAATGGGGTCAAGATCTTTCGTCACTCTTATACCTGGCACTGTTCCTGCAGCCTTCTCTGCATTCAACTTTCTACTGAGTGAGTCTACCATCAATATGTATAAGAATGGGGACAGAGGGAAACCCTGCCTTATACCCCGAGAACATTGGAAGTAATTGGCAGGCCTACCATTCACTAAAGGTGCTATCCAAGGCCTACCTATACAAGCTTTGATCAACTTTACAAAATCGGGGCTAAAGCCAAAAGATAGAAGAACTTGAAACAAGAAGGAGTGTCTTACCCGGTCGAAGGCATTCACCATGTTGAGCTTAATAATCATCCCTTGTTCTTTGCGTTGGTGGCTGGAGTGAATGGTTTCCTGCACTATGGTCACATTATCCAAGATATTCCTACCTTTCACAAACCCACCCTGATTGGAGGAGATGATATTACCCAGCAATGGCTTGATTATATTGGCAATAAGCTTTGACAGGATTTTATAAGATGCATTGCACAACGAGATAGGCCTTAACCTATCGAAGGTTCCAAGATTTGATTCTTTAGGGATTAAAGCCAAAAATGTAGAGTTAATGCTACCTCCGACCTTGGCTTTTTGGAGGAAGCCCCTGATCATACGGAGTAAATCCACCTTGATTAAATCCCAGCAAAGTCTGTAAAAATGTATGGAAAATCCATCCGGACCCGGGCTTTATCTGGCTCCATTTTCCAAATAACATTGCTAATTTCAGTTTCAGTGAAGGGCTTTAAGAGACCTGCATTCTCATTCTGACCTACTAGTCTCGGAATATGAGCGAGGAATTCAGTAAATTCCTCCTTCGTGTCCATTCCTTTTTTAGTAAAAAGATCCTGAAAATGAGAAGTTGCTGCCTCTTTTAAATGAGCTAATTCTTTGTAGATAGACCCATCAGAAGCAGTAATTTCATCCAAGTGATTATGAGAGAGTCGTGCTATGAATAAATCAATGCAAATTTCAACAAATATTGAAATCATATATTTATGCAAATTTCTTTATGCTATGTTTAAATGACTAAAATTTGTATAGAAATGTTTTCCATTCATTGTTAGAGGGCACGCCAAAATGAACAATATTGTTGATAATTTGTGTGGAGATTAGCAATATGCTTTTAAGAGTTAATTGCTCAATGTAATTGATTTGTTAAGAGTCCAAAATTGTTTAAATTAAATGTCATTCTCACATGGAATATGACCTTGTTTCCCTATCAGATATTCATAATGTTCTTGACAATGCATTGAGCAGTATAAAACCAATGCACTAACATAGATTTATTCCATTGTAGAAACACTGAAATCAATGCAACTTTCTCCATATTGCAATCAATGCAAATTTCTTCATGTTATTCCAATCAATGAAACATTTTTCATGTTGTTGCAATCAATGCAATTTTTTTCATGTTATTGCAAACATTGAAATCATATATTATTGCAAATATCTTAATGTTATTTATATATGACTAAATTTTTCATAGAAATTATTTCCCTTCATTGTTAAAGAGCACATAAAAAAATGAATAGTATTATTAATCATATGAGTGGAGATTAATAGTCTACATTAGGAGTTAATCACTCAATGTAATTAATTTGTGAACAATCTAAAGTTGTTTAAATTATATGGCATTCGCGCATGGAATATGGCCCAGTTTCGTTATCAAATATAATGTTCTTGGTTGTGCATTGAGTAGTATAACAAAATCAATACATCAATCACTAAAACCAATGCACTGAAATAGATTTATTCCACTGTAGAAACATTGAAATCAATGCAATTGGAGCTTCATGGGAAACCTAGATTCAAAGGTAAATTACTAGTAGTAAATTGTCGTGGGTGCTTACTAGATTTATATATAATGTTCCCAAACTATAGCTTGGTCATAAGTTCTTAAAGTGAGGTAAAATTAAAGTACGGGGGAAATGTTCTAAAAGCATAGCCATTCTTCCATGGATCTCTTGAAAATATGAAAACATTGGTCACATTCCACCTTCATGTGCATCATTTTCATGCAATTAGGTAAAACCCACACTTAAGTTTTCAACTTAATAAGGCCTTGACTCTCTTTGATGATCCAATCCATCACCCTTATTTGCAAGTGAAAAGCCCTCCATCTCTTGTTTCTCAAATATGCAATGGTATTCCTCACTCTCTTTGGGATTACATTGCACAAGTATTTAAGTACAAGAAAGAAAAAAGTGGCTCTCATAAGTTTTCATGATGATCCCTTATACTTTGTCAAGGACTTTAGGGAAAACATTTCAAATTCCATCACGTAGAAAGATGAGGACACTTACATGAAGGAATTTGTGTGGCATCTAGATGAAGAGTCCCTTGATTGGTCTAAAGACCTGGGGAAAGGTACAATATCTTCTTTCACATAACTGGTAGAGGTATTTTGTAGTTGTTGGTGCCCAAAAAAACACAAGAAGTGGATGACCTATGTTAAAGAGGAAAAGAGCTTATTTGAGAAAGAAAACATTAAAGAAGAACATAGCAAAGAAGATCAGATCATCCTAATCCTCGAAGGGAGTGAAGTAAACCTTGTCAAAGAAATCCATGATGAAGATCGAGTCTCAGAAAGCTTGCTAAAAGAAGCCATCAATCAAGATCTTGTCGATAAAATTCTAACCCCACATCTGAAGAAGAAGGTACTCTTAGGGACAAGGATGATGAGGTTCAGAAAAATGAAGACCCAGATGCCCTAGTTGAAGAAATTGAAGAACACAAGGAAATGGTGAGTTCACGTTGCCCTCGTATCACAGTCTCCTATGATATCTCAAGCATGTGGGAGGAAAATAACAATATCTTGGAAGATGATGATGATGATTGGATGTTCATGGGTCCACCGATATATGACTCCTCGAGACCAAGCAATATTGTTTCTAAGCCCTCCAGTTGCGCATACTTTGAAGAAGAAATTTATGAACCTTTCCTGCAATTCATAGAAGAAGAGGAAGTTAGTATGGATCATTCCGAGCTATATTTTTACACAGATTTGAAGCAATATGGGGAAGTCTTAATCCCCTTGAGGAAGGATAACAAAGACACAATCAATTAAATCCTAGTTGACGACAATATGATTGTTCCTTCTCCTCGATACACCGATGATGAAGATTGGATCAATCCTTTTACGATTACATTTGATGATGAAGCACCTCAAGATGTGGATCCTAATGCTATTGCAAATAATCACCATATGCAGTTGTTCCATTATGATAGAGTATTTGAGGATTTTAGAAGCTACATATCCAATGAGTTTTCTTTGGTCTCCGTTTAGTCGTGCCTACCTAGCATCAAGGACAGTATAGGGTGTCATACAATGATTTCCCTTGCAGGTATTGAGTTGATGGGTTTACCCTTTCCTAGGGTGGGCCATGACTATCTTTCCCAATGATGTCTCTCAAGCATTATAGAAGTTTAGAAGCCTTTTCTATTTGGTACTTATAATTTTTCAATGATGCATTTCAGTGGAACCTAGACATGTATGTGGGAAGGTATAGTATTCACTTCTTCTTTCTATCATATTTGTTATTTATCTTTTCGCTTCAAATTTGAAGATATGAATATTGTAGCTGACAATTTCAGGTTGTTAAAAATTCTTGGTGATACTAACATGACAATTATAAATATGAACAACATGTTTGCATGTCCAAAAAACTGCTTGAATAGGTACAGGGACATATTACAGTTAGCTTTCAAAGGTTCTCTGAAAAGTTTCCAAGGCTCATCCTTGCAAATGGTTTCCCAAGTCCATAATCAGAGAACCAATTCTATGCAAGAAAATTTATCAACACAAATATATGATGGGGACAATGTATACTTAAGCCCGGTGCAGGCATGGATAGATAAATCTTGTGAAAGAAATCATTCTTTGTGGGAATTTCAAGGATTCCAGATTCCTAGGTTTCTTCATATTTCCATCTCCATTATCACAAAGATATCGGTATGTACACGACTTATCCTCGATGAAATATTGTCCTGGATTACCTCTAAAAAACAGGAGAAAATATTGTATGAATGATATGCTCAAGCGACTACATTGGTGGTATGCTTTCACTTGACCCTTCTTTGTTATCATGATTAGGGTAGGTAGGTTTAGTTTCATTTGAGTTCAACATTTACTGTTACCAATGCATTGCACTTGTTGTTATTTAATTTTTGAGTTATTTACATTTCATTTTGCACAAGGCAGGACAGAAGTGTCTACCTCCGATGAATTTGATGTCTTTGTTGTTAAGCATGTGTGAAGGTCTACAGGTACCCAAAAGATCCCGAGGTTCTCAGACTCCCGGGATGAGCGCATGTCCCGCAGTTGGATCCAATGTTACGCATCAAAGCTGCAGTAGTGTACCAGCAGGGCTAGGCCTGAAGAAGGGGATCTACATTTTTTATTGTGAATGCCAAAGTGGGTTATATTGTATGGATATTGGGATTAGGGGTTGTTGTCCCCCTAGATTGGTCATGGTAGGCTCCCTTGGTTTCACTCCTAGAAGTAATTGGCTTTGTGGCAGAACTAAATGCCCCTTCGGTGTGTGGATGTGTCCACCATGTAGGACTTTAGGCCCATAGGTTGGTGTCTAGGGCTTATGGGGGTGACCCACTAGGGCACAACACCACCTTGGTTTTTGTTATGCATAGGTGATTTCATTTTGTAAAGGGATGTTATCTCTTATCTAGCACACATCTTTCACCCACTTGGACCTATTTTCAGCACTTAGAAACCCCTCCTCTAGTGTCTCTAGCATATGATGTCATCCTTCCACCATATGAGCCTACAAGTTGGAAAGGGAGGCATCGAGGAACAATCATAATTTTTGGGTTAGTTGGGGCATGACGTCCCCCTTTGGCTCACCACTTCATTAAGTGAAGCCTTGCTTTGGTCTGGTTTTGCTATTTATGTCTGTTTTAGGGCTAAATCCTTGAGTTGTGAGGAATTTACTCTAAAAATATTATTATTTTATCATTAGACTTGTAGGCTCAAATTTAAAAAAAGTTGAGGATGAAAAGGTATAAATAGACATCCTCTCTTCATTGTAAAATCATAAGACAAGGGTTCAAATATGTTCTTTTCTCTTTTTCTCCTACTTTATGAGTTATTGATGTGATACACACTTCTTTTGGGATGCTCTTTCTTGCTTGAAGGTGGATGCTGGGATATTCTAGGCTTAATTTTGCACATCCTAAAGGTTGATTCTAGACTAGTTGGAAGAAATCATGCACAAGTGTGAACTAAAGGATCTTCTTTGCTCACATCTTGTGGAATGTTGGTAAGTTATGCTCCTAGCTAGGTTAAATGGTCCTTTTATGGTGCATTTTTATGAATTGTTAGGGATTTTTGTCAACATCCTATGAATTTTGTCGGAAGAGAACGTCCTCCCAAGGAGTTCTCTATTGCTTATTAGGGCCTTGGACTTCTTCATTTGCCCTAGTTAGGTTCTCCTACCAAACCCAAGAGGTTGTTAGGTGATGCCCTAGCTTGCAAGTGTTGAAAGACATTTCAAGAGAGGGATGTTGATCATTGATCTCTCAATGACATAGGGATTGAGACAAAAATCATATCTCCTTTCTTGTCATTTAATTACTTTTCTTTTCATCCATTCATTTGTCTTTTATTTGCTACAATTTTATGTTAAAAAACCCTAAAAACAATGTATTATCAAAAAAGCCCTAAAAATTCAAATAAATTAAAAAACCCAAGAATATTTGCAATTTGATCATTTTGGTCCACCCTAAAAAATTGCCCAAGTGTATTTATCCACAGATATATTTGGGCGTCCTCATTGGATATTGAAAAAACCTAAAATATAACATTGTTGGAAAAACCCTACAAATCTAGAAAAATTCATAAAACCATAAATATTTGGAATTTGATAATTTTGGTCCACCCTAAAAATTCACCCTAGTGGATTTATCCACAGATCTCTGAGGGCGTCCCATTTTGACCTAGTGCATTGGGAAATAGGAAATTTCTCAAGCTAGGGTTTCTGTAGGGTTTTTGCACTGTTGTTTGGAGCAAAAAGTGCGCTCTATGCCACTAGACCTCCTCTCCTTCAAAGTGCACTTTTATGGGGCATTGCCTTGGGAGGTCTGAAGCCCTTGCATGGGGATTCGTGAAGTATACTAAAAGTCTTAATATTCGTGAAGTATACTAAAAGTCTTAATATTGATTGATAAACTGAATTAACTCCTTTATTTTGATTTATGTGTCCATATTATTCATTGTTGACTCCATATAAGGCATTGATCTGGTTAGAAGGTTGTAGAAAGGTATTTGCATGTATCTTGTTGTTTGTAGGTATCTTTAAGGGCTCTCTCCTGGGTTTAGGAGTTACCCAAATAAGTTGAGAGACTAGGTTGTGGTGACATTTGGGCCACACATAGTCTATTCTAAAAGGACTGCTAGTTTGAGCGGCAACATGCAACATGGAAAACCAATGCTCTCTTTTTAAAATTTCAGCATGAGGTTGTCGACCACTCCTCAAGTATCATATTATTTTATAAACCATTGTTACAATCCTCATCTAGAATAAGAGAAAATGTCAATCACAACGATAATGGCTATAAACAACATATTTGACATTGCATACCAATGTTTACTGTATACATTTTAGAATTAAAACAGTTATTAACAATTACTAATGACATATCTAATAGTAGGATTTGAGATTCATATTGGCCATGACTATTTCACCTGGATTCCAAAAATGTACTCAATATTTATTGTTTCTTATAAATCACAAATTTAATTATTTAAAATCACATATAAAATTAAAGGAGAAGATGACTATTTCATGGCTTGAAAAAGTTAATTTATTGCATTCTAAACTAATTGAAATCTAAAATTGCCCTGCTCTAGTTGAGATGGAAAGGAATATTTAGTAATATTTGTTTTATATTTATGTAATGTTAAACTAATTTTGTGAGCATAAGTTGTACTATTTTTTAATGACTCGACATTGATTTGTTTTTAATTTAAAATTGATGTGTCGGCATTACCCATGTATGTGACAACATCCCCCCATGCTAGATTGTAAGGTATCTATCGACACAATAACAAAATAAATTTAGTTGAGTATAAGAATATGTCTGTATTTGGAATTTGGAATTAGAGTCATATTTAGCTTCATAAATATTGTATATTCATATTTACAATTTAGCTAAATCATAACTTTGGGTAATTAATGGAAGTTATGAATCTTTCAAATAACAAAGATAAGTGTAGGGATGGCTAATGCTACGAGTATTAGCATCGGCCTTTTATAGATGTCAGTTATGCTCATGGTGGTGACGATTAAATCTTTTGTTATCCTTTGTCATTTTGTGTTCATATTTTAGCAGGCTCAATAAATGAAGTGAAGCAAATTTGCGACGATTTGACATCATTGGATATGACCATCCCCAGCAGGCTTTTGCGGCCATAATCGAAGAAGACTGATGTATAGTGTTTTTTTTCAGAAGATTTTGAAAACACTTGAAATTTCTTTGCACAGTGATATATGACAGTTTTTTGCATGCACATATATAGAATCATTACCCGCGAAGAGGATGATGTTTTTATTTGTGAATGATGTCAGAAGATGTATGGCCTCATGGTGCTGCTAAACAACTGATCATGGCAAGTTTTTTTCTTTTTTGGCACAGTCTCTATGACTGCTTCAGGAAAACATGCTCTTTGTGAGCGTGTATATGCAAAATGTAATTTTTGTTTTCTACTGAATATAAAATTGCACTTTGAACGTGGATATGCAAAATGTAATTTTTGTTTTTTACTGAGTATAAAATAACACTTTTTTAAGGGAAAAAAGGTAAATGTTAAAATTGAATATAAAATAAATTGAGATAAAATGTAACCAATTTTAATAAATCATTACTTTTTTTTAAGGGGAAAAAAAGGTAAATGTTAAAATTGAATATAAAATACATTGAGATAAAATGTAACCAATTTTAATAAATCATTTGGGCTCAAACTAACAACATGTATTTTTCAAAAGCATACATTAAAACAATCTTCTAATTTATTTAGACAACAAAAAAAACTGTATCATATTTGTATGTTTGTAATTAGGAATTAATCTTAAAAAAAAAAAAACTAGTATGTTTGTAAATAGGAACTAATTTATATTTTTTGAAATAAGCACAAGTTCTTTCTCAAAGTAGAAAAAATTTACAATACAATATAGACTTTATTGATACAACTTCAAGACCTTGATGTGCATCTATATCATCATGCGTAGAGAAAACCTAGCCACCTAAAATAACTCGTCGGTAGTTTGTAAGATGGGGTAGACTTCCATTGCTACCAGTTGCCTCTAGGTCTTTGGTTGTTAACCTATTTCCTTACATCTAGTAAGATGAGCTCTTAGCCAATAAAAAATTAACACAAGCTACAAATTTTGGAAGTAATTGATGATGATGATGATAGTTACTAACATCCACTGAGAACAATTTTGATCTATCCAACCTTAAAAAGATAATGCTAAAATTCCACATCTAAAATAAAATGGAGAAAAAAGTGTAATCAATTAAAATAAAAAAATCAGGGCAAGATTGCTCTCAGACTAATAACATGAACCATACAACAAAATAAGTTTCCAATTACTTTCGGGAAATCTAGATAGCTATAGAAAATAAATCCATGTCACCTCATCTATTTCTTCTCATATAAAAGGGGTATCCCTAAGTGATTTAAGGTATGTGATGATGGATGAATAGACAAGTTTGACCTAAAATCAATGTAGTAACATTGTTGTGTTGTATAAATTGAATAAAACTAGTGAGCAAAAAGAAACAGGCATCAAGTTACTGAACACGAAAACTAATCCAAACTATGCTAAGTGACATAAAAGGAAATTGATTTGTTGTTCTATGCTAAAATAGTGGAAGTTGACAAGCTATGAACAAAAGCAATCACTTTAACTACTAAAAACATTGAAATCGATGTAATGAATACTCACTAAAGGTCGGGACATAATCCAATGCAACTAAAATGAGGAAAAATGCTAATCATTGTGTAAAATGATGAAAAATAGCAAGTTGTTTGCCTTTGCTTTTTTGCAAGACAAATCTAACTAAATGTTTTTGTATTGTATATATTTTTTTATGCACACAATTCAAAGAATAGGTATAACATCTTCCTGTTTCTAAAATAAATTTTAAAAACTAGAATGTTAAGCTTGTTGTTTTTTGTCTTAGGTCTAAATGTACTACAAATTGGCCCTTTTTAAACAACAAAAAATAACAGGAAGATAAATCAACATTTTTTGTCTAAAATCTGGTAAGAATCATTTCAATTGATGGAATTACATATATCAAATAATAACATTGCACAATCTAGTTATGGTATGGGTCTTTGAGGGCGATGAATCCATTTTTGTGTTAAAACAATAATTTTATTGATCTAAATTTGCAATTTTGAAAAACGTTTCCTGGTCAATTTCTAAGAATGGAAAATAAAAAAAAGGTCAAATGTAGAATGTTTGGTCTACTTCATTTGCTTTCTGCATAAAACTAAAGAAACAAAAGAAAATGATCTAATATATATCATTGATATGATTAAGAATGCACATGCATCAAGCAAATTCATTTGATTTGTTTATTTTAAGTGATTATATAACCAAATAAATTGATCAATACCTTAGGTGTAGTTGAAAATGATTGAAAATAAAGAAAGTTGGGAAAACAAAGCTATTTGATTCTTACTACTCAATTTCCTCTCAAGCATGGATTAAAATGAAGCAAGAGTATAGCAATAATAGAATTTCTTACATAAATGAACATAATCAATGGTCACCAAGAAAGAAGTTAATAGATTTTATTACCAAGGGTTGTAGAAATAACAAGTTCTCAGACAAGTAGAAACACATCCATCACTCTCAAATATCTTGTGGAAGCCAAGATTCTTCAGTTCATCCACATTGCATGGGATCAAAAGCAATCACAACAATAACTATGGAGTAATCAATCATAGTTATGTACACTCTGTTGATGTATTTGTAACTTCGGAATGTATTTCATATATGTATATTGTATTCCTATAGAGATGTTATTATTCCTCTATACGGAAGTGTTTGTATTCATATAGAGATGTTATTATTCCTCTATACGGAAGTGTCGTCATTTATATTATAAGTGTCGTAACTTATACTTGATGGGTTATTAGACCACCTTGTTGGGGTCGGCCCTATATAAGTCATGTGGGTTAAAGGGTTATTAGACCACCCTATTGGGGGTCAGCCCTGTCAGCATTATGTTATCTGGTTAAGTTAAGGCCGACCTAGTAAAGGTTATTAGGCAAGTCAAGTCAAGTATAAATAGAGTGCGGGAGGCACTCTATTTGACCATTCACTTCTCACTCATTGGAGAGTGGCGCACTATTGGAGGAGGAGAAGTTGCTGCTAGGAGTATATCTCTTATGCTTGGGTTTTCTATCATGGCTCTATCTATCTCTGAGGAAGTTGCGGGGCTTTTCACCTTCTTGGTTTTCCTCGGTGAAACTCTATGTCTCTTGTGTGCTTGCATTATTGTGTCCATGATTGATATGCTGTAGATATGTTGTACATGTTGTTCTCTCAGTTGAGATCCTAGATCAGATTGAAGTAAATTCTGAAAAACTAACATGATATTAGAGCTAGCCTGAAAGAAGGCATGGTGTGGCATTTATGACACTTGTTGCACTTGCGAAGCTAGGGCTTGATATAGCAAAAACCAGTCATCGTAGCACTTTCGCTATAAATTCATTTTGGCGAAGTTTCAGGATTTGAAAATCTTACAGGTCGAAGATAAGATCCCCATGTACCTTGTGTCCGAAGGAGAGCCTCTAATTTATTGTACTTTCAGATTTATGATCTGTACAATATAGGGTTTCTGCCTCTTCCAGATCTCAGTCATAAACAGGTGACCTAGGAAAAAAGGTCACAACTTGGGCTAGGAAGCTCCAAATGAAATTTCGTAAAAAGTGGAAGGTAGGGCACGGACTGTACTTTCACAGGTCTGATTTTTAGAGGCCGAAATTGAATCAGTGACACGTGGCACTCCGTACAAGTTTGCTCTCCTGTTTTATCCCATAAACAGGTCATGTTGCGACACTTGGAATAACTCTCTCTCAGAGAATCCATTTGAGTTTAGACTTGTGGGGTTGGAAAGATAACATGTCAGGATACCACGGGCAAAATTTTCGGACCCTGTAGATCTGAAATGCATATTTTTGTCAAAACAGAATTGGATTTTGAGCACCTTCATTCATGGCTCCGGGAATTTAGGGTTTCAGAGAATGGTGGAATTTTTTGTATCGGAGACCATGGCTGGATGCTCCTCATAAAAATCGAAATTTAGAGACTAAGATTGAATTTTTTGGTTGGGTAGAAGGTCGGGCTTGATCAAACCCTAGTTCGGGACTTTGATTGGAAAGGTGAAAAATTAGGGCTTCTGCAAAAATTGGAATTTTTTAAATCTGTGACCATAGCTGGAAGCTCCTTGGAAAAATTGAAGTTTAGAGCTTTGGATCAAACTATTTGGTTGGGTGAAGCTCCGGGAAACTCAAACCCTAATTCAGGGTCCTCCCTAGTGAATTCGAAAGATTGAAAAGCAAATTTGAGGGGTGAAACTTTGCAGTTTTCAAATGTCGAATATACCAGGTTGATCAGCTCATCAAGGTGCATCTTTCTATTCTTTCAGAAGTTTGAAATTGAAAGCTTGAATTTTTAGGGTTTCCCTGACAAACCCTAATCCAGCTCCAGATCCAGTTTCTGCAAATCAAGTGGATTGGGTTAATCCTAGAAGAGAATGAATTGGTCACCTGCATAAGTGAAGAAGTTCCAGTTTCAGAGGGAGATGAGGCTAAGGCCTTACATAAGAAGATTACAAGCAAACTCGACAAGTATGACTTACGGGTATGTTTCGAAATCTGTTCATGATTAAGTTTATGATATGTTTGTCTTCATTAAGATTAGTACAATCTTGATTAATTTTAGACTTGTCGTATCACCTTAATAAAAATATGAATGCATGATAAAAGATATTCATTGATTAGGGTTTTGACACTTATGATTGTACTAATGCATTGTGGTGTTGTATGAGGTTGATGTTGTCCGCTAACATGAAAGGTACATCAAGAAAGACAAATCATGTTCTAGTTGAAGAACATATGACCATGGTGACATGAAGACAAAGATTCATCCATTGTCATGGATCACATAGAAGATCTACTTACGAGTTATGTATAACTTGGTTCTATAATGGTTAGCCTATGAGATATGCAGGGTACTAGCACAAGTCATTGAAGAGAACAAGAAGACATTATGCGGGTATGTTAGACATAACTAGCTAGCATGCTAATCCAGGTATGTTTTTCCTATATGAAGTTAGAATCCTACCTTGTGTTAGGATCTCTTATATAAGTATACATGGCATGATTGATAATGATTATTCATTGAAGTTAGTAATCACGGGTTTAGGCATATTATGCTTCTTACTTTGATTGATGATATGACTAAAACAGAAATTTCCTATGGTCAAATAGGAATATGCATGAGTAAAAGAATTGTGATGAAATGATCTTGACCATGCATGTTTAAGATTACTTAGAATCATAATGTTTTTGATAGTATTAAGATTATATTAATGAATGTATGTATGAGACCTTGAGGATAACACAATGATGATACTAGCAAGTATGCATAGTGATCGAGGATGGATATAAGTTCAAAGACAGGTAATCCAGGAAGCAAAGTTTGAGAGGGAGTCCACCCTACAACCAAACAAAGATAAGCATTTGAATTGTCATTTCTTGCATACTTGTTTGTTTAAATAATATTGTTCAATGATGTATATGCTTATGTTCCTAGACTTAGGGTGTGTATTATGCATATTAGAATAATTGCATTAATGAACAGTATACTACTAATATGCATGTGACGGGTAAGTGGCCTATGGCACTATACAACATTCCATTGCTACTTATCTAGAATGAAACCTCTTTGCTGACATGTTGGGAGTTGTGCACACTCTTAACAATGTTCTGGTAGAGATTGGAAGGCAACTAGAAAGTTGCGGGATATGGATAAATGTTGTATTGAAGCATTGGCTAAAAATAATTGCATGACTGTATGACATATTCTTTATGTGTAAGAATTTGTTCTGAAAACTATGAGATGTTTCTAATCATGCAATTTAACTTGCTTTGTAGGAAAGATCGTATACCACCACCTACAAAAGAAGGACTACAACGTTTTTTCCAGCAACAAAGCTATCTATTGAAGATATTGAAGTTCCTAGGATCCGGGATGAAGTAATGGAAGAATACCATGATCCGTCGATCATGAAGAAAGATGTTTGGGATGTGGTCCCAAGACTTGAAGGGAAGTCTATTGTGACTTCCAAGCGGATATATAAGATCAAGCATGCTGCAGATGGCAGCATAGAGAAATACAAAGCGATATTTGTAGCTCGTGGCTTCTCCCAGAAAAAAAAGGGAATAGACTATGAAGAGACTTTTGCTCCAGTAGCCAGATACACTTCCATCAGATCAGTACTTGCTCTGGCTGCAGTGATGAAATGGAAGATACACCAGATAGATGTCAAGACAACTTTCTTAAATGGTGTAGTCGAGGAGGAAGTGTATGTGGAGCAGCCACTTGGTTTTGAGACACATGACAGAGAGTCATATGTGTGCAGGTTAAAGAAATCCTTGTATGGCTTGAAGCCAGCTCCTAGGACCTGGTATGGCAGGATAGATAGCTGCCTATCTAGTTTGGGCTCTACTAAGAGTAAAGTGGATTCCAAACTTTACTACAAGGTTGAGGAAGGCAGTCTAGTGATACTACTATTGTATGTGGATGACCTGTTTATTACAGGTGAGGAGAGATTGATTGTCGATACGAAGAGGAAGCTTGCTGCTGAGTTCAAGATGAAGGACTTGGGGATGATGCACTACCTTCTAGGTATGGAGGTGTGGCAGTGTGCAGATGGAATCTTCCTTGGACAAGGGAAGTATGCAGTAGAGATCCTGAAGCAATTCGAGATGATGGACTGCAAGGCCATGGCCACACCTATGGCATCGAACATGAAGCTTCTGTGTGATGCTTCATCTGATCCGGTTGATGTCACGATGTATCATCAGATGATTGGGTCCTTGATGTACCTGACGAACACGAGACATTTGCTTTGCGATGAAACACATTGAGCCAGTTCTTGACGGATCCGAGAGGTGTTCACCTGGTTGCTGTAAAGCATATTCTGAGGTACCTGAAGGGTACAATTGATTATGGGCTCAAGTATGATGTGAATCAAAAGTTTAACCTACAGGGTTATGTTGATTCAGATTGGGCAGGCAGTGTTGTAGATAGGAAGAGCACTTATGGGTGCTGCTTCAGTATGGGATCAGGTGTGATCTCTTGGTTTAGCAGGAAGCAGTCCTGCGTAGCACTGATTACAGCCGAATCAGAGTATGTTGCAGTTTGTTTGGTTAGTTGTGAGGCAGTATGGCTTAGGAAGCTACTATCTGAGTTATTTGATCTCCCGTTGGAGGCTACTAGTATCTTTTGTGACAACCAGAGTTGTGTGAAGTTGTCTGAGAACCCGGTGTTCCACGACAGGTCGAAGCACATTGAGATCAAATATCACTATATCAGGGATATGGTGCAAAGAGGAGTAGTGAAGCTCCTGTATGTTGCGACAGATGAGCAGATGCATTGACGAAACCACTAGCCAGAGTGAAGTTCGAATGCTTCAGAGAGAGGCTTGGTGTTCTTCAGATTGATGACACTTCGAGGAAGAAGTGATGGACACATTTGCTGGAGCCATTCCAAGCATGGTGAGAGGAGGATCCTTCCCATGGCTGTGGATGTAAGCATTGGATGATGAGCATCAAGACGATGCTCCAGTTACTGCTATGTATATGCATCATGTTGGATGCTGGATATGATCAGTTGGATCATGTATATGTATATGCATCATGTTGGATGCTGGATATGATCAGTTGGATCATGTATATGTATATGCATCATGTTGGATGCTTGATATGATCAGTTGGATCATGTATTTGTATATGCATCAGGTGGATACATTATATGATCAGGTGGATCATGTATTTGTGTATGTATCAGGTGGATACATTGTATGATTAGGTAGATCATGTATGATGATATGTATCAGGTAGATACTGTGTATGCATCAGGTGGATGCATTGGATGATCAGGATGATCACAGATGGTGAGCTTCGGGATGTTTCTCTGGATGATATGCATCAGGACGATGTTATGATGATGATCAAGATGATCATGTGTGATGAATTCAAAAGACATAGATGCACATAGGATTTTCAGACATGGTGTAGATGTGTTCTCCCATGGTCGTGATATAATTGCCAAGCTTTTCCGACAAAGGTGTAGATGTGTTCTCCCAAGGTTGTGAGGTAATTGCTAAGCCATTCTTTACAAGGTGTAGATGTGTTCTCCCACGGTAAATATGTAAGGGCTAAATCCATTCTTTACAAGGTGTAGATGTGTTCTCCCACGGTAAAGATGTAAGGGATGAAGCCATTCTTCACAAGGTGTAGATGTGTTCTCCCATTATGAAGATGTAAGCGTTGGTGCCATTCGAGCATGGTTGAAGTGTGTCTTCCCATGGCTACGATATAAGTGTTGTGCCATTTGAGCATGGTTGAAGTGTGTCTTCCCATGGATGTGATATAAGTGCTGTGCCATTCTCGCATGGTTGAAGTGTGTCTTCCCATGGCGCAGATATAAGTGCTGAGCCGTTCACGGATGGTTGAAGTATGTCTTCCCATGCTGGTGAGTGTAAGTGTTTTGTGATGTGCATTTGGGTTGTGCTTCGTGAACGATGATCATGAGTATCAGGATGATACTCTATGGCCGTGGATAGGTTGTGCAGTGGCATGTAAAAGGTCCTGGGAGATCTGATAGGTTGAGTAGTGTGCTCGTAAAAGTCCCGGGATGCTCTTTCGAGGTTTTGTTGACTCATGTAATCAGTCCCGAGGATTCCACAGTATGGCCAGTGATGATGAAGACCTGCAGGTGGTGGGCCTACATCCAACATGAAAAAGGGCTGGCTCTGTAGAAATTCCTATGACGAGTAGTTTAGAGATTGATTGAGATAGCAGTAGCAGTGACGATGACGATGGTTCGATGTCGATGATCCAGTGACGATGATCCAGAGAAGAAGACTTGTGCTAGAAGACCTGTGTCGAGAAATACCTTCCTAGTTAAGAGGGAGTGTTGATGTATTGTAACTTCGGAATGTATTTCATATATGTATATTGTATTCTTATAGAGATGTTATTATTCCTCTATACGGAAGTGTGTGTATTCCTATAGAGATGTTATTATTCCTCTATACGGAAGTGTCGTCATTTATATTGTAAGTGTCGTAACTTATACTTGATGGGTTATTAGACCACCTTGTTGGGGTCGGCCCTGTATAATTCATGTGGGTTAAAGGGTTATTAGACCACCCTATTGGGGGTCGGCCCTGTCAACATTATGTTATTTGGTTAAGTTAAGGCCGACCTAGTAAAGGTTATCAGGCAAGTCAAGTCAAGTATAAATAGAGTGCGGGAGGCACTCTATTTGATCATTCACTTCTCACTCATTGGAGAGTGGCGCACTATTGGAGGAGGAGAAGCTGCTGCTAGGAGTATATCTCTTATGCTTGGGTTTTCTATCATGGCTCTATCTATCTCTGAGGAAGTTGCGGGGTTTTTCACCTTCTTGGTTTTCCCCGGTGAAACTCTGTGTCTCTTGTGTGCTTGCATTATTGTGTCCATGATTGATATGTTGTAGATATGATGTACATGTTGTTCTCTCAGTTAATATCCTAGATCAGATTGAAGTAAATTCTGAAAAACTAACACACTCCACTACTAACTCTCTATCACAAACTCTCAAAGGGGATAATAAAGTAAGGAGGAAAATAAGAAAGCCGGATTTTCTTCCTCTAATGCTTGTAATTTATAGAGAAGAAAGAAGTGTCAAATATGAATGCCAAATCTAAACTAGAAAAGTGTCTAGGTCTAAAAATAGGGGGAGATAATGAATGTAAACATGGTAAAATTCACCTTATTTAAATGCACACTCACTGGGCTTGCTATAGCAATAGAAAGGATTAGGATTACTCATACACTAGGGAAGGCTCCTCAAGTTGCACCCTAGGTCTAGGGATAGTAACTCCTTGAAAACTCAACATTTACCATAAATAGCGACCCACCATAAACTCAAGTCAACTTAAGTGCAAAAAAGTATAAAAATCACAAGTAAGGCTCAAGTGGAGCACACTTTCTTGGCATAGAAATAGTAATGATGAGAGCCACAAGAGGGTGTGAGGAAACTTCCTCTATAAATGTGCCCTCATTCAAAGTCCATATTGTGCCAGCCAAACCTTCTAGGCTTGTGTGCCTTAGGTTTCAAGAAATAGTAAGTGCACCACTCATGGACCCCATCAAGAATTTTTTAGAAGTTGCAAAAACATATCCAGGCCCTAAAAAATCAAACTTCTCTCAATAACTTGAAATTCAACACTGATAATGTATGTCATACTTTCCCCCCACAAAAATATGACCAACATGATACAAATAGAATGCTAAAAGACACCAAAATTTTATGGTCTCGAAACCTACAAATATTCAAAATATGAAAAAATCTTGATATTGAGTCTCCAAAAATGTAACTACCTTGCCATTCAAACAAAATTTCTAAAAAAAAAATTAACTTAAATATATTTTTTGTAAAATTAAAAACATCTTTAATTTGCATCAAATTCGAACCATATGCCCGTATTCATAAAGATCACCCAAAAATAATTAAATCTAGAGAAATGTGATTTAAAAAAAACACAAAAATTCAAAGAAAGCGAATCTTGAAATCAAGAAATTCAAAAGGCGTGATTTGACCAAACCCTTTGGGAGTCTTTAACCTCCTATACCCGTTCTAAACATTGTGAAGGATATGCAAATATCAAAAACCTATTGTTAATTGAAAACACATCCAACTGATACGAAATTATAAATCTGATATGTCATTTGGAAATTGTATGTGAATTACATGTCTAAATCTCAACACTTGAGTAGTGAAAACATGTGACCATGTGCCACCTCTAACGAGCACTCCTAAACTATTGTTATTGAATGATAGATTGACCAACCAATACATCATGTAATGTATGGATAAGCCATCTCTAATGAATGCCCAAAATAAATTTTGAAGAAATCCATTTGAATACTGATAGGAAGAAAAATACAAATCTATAGTATATTTGTGTATTTGTAAAGATGTAATCTATATTTTATATATATCATATAAATATACAAAAATCCTATACATGTGTCAGATGGCATATAGATATATAAAATCCAACAAACGTGTTATGTGGCATACATATATATACAAAATTACGTGGGTGAAAACATGACATATAAATATACAAATTTTTACATATGAACATGAGAAAAGAGTCACGGGCCTAGATTTTAAAATATTTTTTTATAATATTTTCTTCTGTATAGAACTTACTTTGTTTAAGTGAATTCCAAAAACACTATGAGAACAAGAACTACAAATAGTTTAGTCCTATTGTTTGAATCAACAAATTAAAACAAATGGGTAATGCCATTTAAACTAAAGTCTAGAGAGGACAAAGAAAGGAATGCAAATTTTTTCATCATTAAATATTAGAGGAACCAAGGCAAAGCATAGAGTTGAACAAAAAAATCCCATTTGTAGTATACAAAGTGTAAGGGCACAAACCTTCTCTTTTATTTAATTCTATATATATCAATTTTTTTATAAATTTGTTTTATGAACAAACTATAAGAAAAATAAGAAACGCTAACATTGTTATGATTTTTAAACACGTGGGATTTAGTTAAGATTAACTTGGTCTAATGTGTCTTTAGGTAAAGCATGTTTCTTTAGTATGCATTTGTACGTATGTAATCCAATGATCATTATATGTTCTAGACATAAAGTGATTGGAAGGTTAATCTTCTCCTCGATACTAATGGCTATGTTGACCAGTGGGTTAACACCTGAATGACCATGATCTATATTTAAAGAGCATGAATAGTCATTTGTGGATGATTGACTATGAGAAAATCATATGTAAAATATTTTTCTTTTGATTAATATATTGTCTCAAGTGGTTGTGTTGGTTAGGGCTATGGATTATTTCCCTCTATGAGGTTTTTAACCACGTAATACATTGCTGTGATTATATTTGATATGCTTGTGTGAGCGGTTTCTTAAGGTGCTCAACCTGTGTGGAAATACCTATTTTGTCGAACTATAACTAATATGCAATTTCCAATTTGGATACTTCAGGTATGAATAAAAAGACACCCCACTAAGATAAATGAATAATAAAAGACCCAATCAGATTCAACACAAATGACAACAATAACAAATTTCCTTAAGGAATACAAACTCAAACACATTAAAACCTACCAACATCTCCCCACACAAATTATTCTTGAATTAATGTGTCAAATCAAGCACATTAATCAAAACTATTTTAACAGATGAGATACATGGAATCCAACACTTCGAAATAATATTTTTGAAATCACCTCAATAACCTTTTGAGTTTAAGAACAAAACCATGGTTATCCCACTGCCACAAAATTTAAATATTGCAATACTTGTTATTCCAAGAAACTCATTATTCTTCACTTGAGAAACTAAAAACTAAATTGATTGTTTTTATTAACATGGATCTACAAAATGAAGCAATTAAAGTACTACATCTCATAAAATAAAATAATTGTGATCCATCATCTTTTGAACTTTCCATTTCAATTAACATAATTCTACCAGTACTCACAATCCCTTATTCTTCTTTATAAGTGATGATTTGGAGAGGGGAGTTTAGCTCCCTATCTTCTTCCATCCTTTCAAGATGGACTTGAACAAGTAACACATATTCCATCCCCATGATCTTCAAAAATTTCTATATTACCTCTAACACTATCATATTTCATTTATTCTCTGAACCAAGCTCACTAGTTCTCCACACTCACATCCAATGTTTCATCGTGAACTTTGGTATATCCTTACTTCATAGTATATTTACTTTCTATAACCAATACTTTGGAAAAACATGGTATTGTGGATTCTGCCCAATCAATGAGTAGCCTCCAACCCTAACTATATCAAGGTTTATCATGGCCATCAAAGTGTAGAGATTTAATATTAGAAATATGCCTATACAAGGAAAAATAAACACAGTTTTACATAAGAAACCACATTTGAGTTTTATCTTTTTTGGTAGTGTAGGTGTCTTTTCTTATCTTATGTTTTGTCTTGAGCATGTGCGCCTTAGAATCCAATATCATGCCAGATGTCTACAACTTTCAAGCCATGATGGACTCTAAGATTCTCTTTCAACAAATTTCACATTTTAAATTACTGAAGGATAATTGTTCACACCAAAGTTCAACTTAGCATACAAATAATAGAGATAGGTATTATTCAAAATTTCAACCCATGTAAATTTTTCATAGTCACCCTACTTGTGATTAATAGAATTTCAATGAGCATTTAATTTGATTTGACACAATAAGATGCAAAGGGGGGCATGATTCAAATGAAATATCAAATCATGCAATGGCATCCATGAAGGGTGTTCCATTTTTCGGGTTCCAATCATCTCATATTTTAATAATCATTCAACTTGACCGTACATAAAAAATCTATATTTTGAATGTTTACAAAATAATATAATGGAAATTACTCACATATATTACGAGTGACTATTGAGATTCCCTAGTCCATGTTTTTAAATGTTTCAATTAGATGTGGTATCTACCTTTTCATATAAAGCATAAAGGATAGCAAGTATTAGTTGATTCAAAGCACATATATGGCATGAGGATAATGAAATCAATGAGCCTTGTTCTTCTAGGGCTTCACGACAACAACAGGGCACTATACATGGTGTACACAATAGTCACTCACATTGCCAAAAACTGCCTTATAGAATCCAATATCCTCTAATTAAAAAAAGGATTTTTATTACAAAATAAAAACCAAATGGAAACTTGAAAAGAGAATTGCCAATTTTTGAAACAACATTGAGAAGAATCATTCCAAATCAAGCATAGTAGTAACATTGCTTGTTTTACAAATGCACTTCTTAGAACTGTAAATAGGGTGGAATTTTATTCAACAATACCACTTAAGATCTTTGTATCCATGACTACCTAACACCAGCATGCTAGGATTATATTTTTTTGCAGCAACGCATATGACCTTCCTAGCATTTCTAGTGTGAGCCTCTATCTCCAGAGCCAGATGGGACAATAGCAAAAAAATATACAAGGTTTTCCATTATGAAACTACAAAGGAAAAGAAGACAAAAAAGTTGCAGAATGCCATTGGCATGATCAGTCCAAGACTATGTTGTGATCTTGGTATTGGTATTGTGATATTTTCATAATAAGAGTGTACTAATATCTTAGAACTTACATGATAGGATGAGTATAATGACCAATTTAGTGATGGAAATGGACCTCTCAATTAATATTTTACAAAGCTAATAGCATTGATCTTATCTTTTCAAGGACCTTTTCTCTTAAAGTTTGCAATCCTAACTAAAATGAGCCAAGACCTTAATGGATAGAACTTGATTGAAGTTAGATGCATTACTAAATTCCGAAACAATCACAAAGGCACTTAATCATAAATGCAATTTGAACTAATCTATTGTTGAAAGATGGGTTTTGATTATGGGGTAGAAAAAATCAAGCCTCATATGCAAACTTTATGCTTATTGGCCACCCAAATTCTCATAATGTCTAGGAAGGTCCACATTGGATTCTAATTACACATTAATTTTTTTCTAATGGATTGAAGGATTTGAACACTTGATCAATTAAGGAGCATGCAAGCAGAGACCTATGTAATCGTAAACCTAATGCACACCCTAAGATTGCAATGCTCAAGGTTGTGCATCTTAAAATCCAATATTTGATACATTAACCATTTGTATCAATTCAAGAGATATATCATCTAGATTGGCAACCTAAAGTCTTATCAAACCTAAATTTAGATAGATCTTTCTAAATGTCTATATTATATAGACCCTGTTGCCGCCGGGTTAGCACACCTGGTTATCACAACAGAAATCTATATTGCTGCTCGGTGTGCCCTTGGGGGCAAGTCTCGAGTCAAGGCTATCACTTGATCTTGATTACTCCGTTTAGGGAAAACTCCCAACGAAGCCAAGGGGGGTAGTCCCTAAGGAATGTTTCTAAGGTTGTTAGAGTTGCTGTGTAAATGATTAAAGTGTTTCATCTTTTTAGGAGTTTTTTTTTGGGTAGTGATTAAAAGGTTCCAAGATATGATTGCAACAAGGTTTAAATAGTCTTTCACCAGAACATATTAATGATCATTGTAAGAAATATAGATGCACGATACTTTAGATTGATAGTAAGCAAATAAAGAGTGCAAGGACCAATGCCTTATGGAGTCAATCACGGTGTAAATGAAAAGTGTTGAAAAAGGGAAATGTTGTGCAAATGTGTCTTGGTTGATTTTAGATTAATTAGATATGAAACTTGATTAAAGGGAAAAAGGGAAAACTCCCGATATACCGTGAGTTACAGGGAGGAATGTCCATAAATGAAGATTTGGTGGTTCTGTACAAGGGCATGTGGGCTGGACGGAGTCTCAGGAGTGTGTTCAACACTACACCAACAAGGATGTAGTATAACAGGTGACCCGAGGTCTCGTCCCAGTGGTTCCCGCGTCCCCACGCAGAATTTCCCCACACAAAAATTGTCGAAGTGTCGGATTTTACTTATCTTGAGGGTAGTTGATTTTATTATGTGACTATTAAGTTAAGTGTGAAAAAATTAGAAAAATGCTTCCAACTGTTTCTGGGTATCCCACAGGTGGGCAGAGCATACGCAATGTAGGAAAAATAGTTTATTCAAATTTGTAAACAAGGACAATCGTGCTTTCCAACAGAGAGTGCTCTTGACTTGCTTTTCAGCTAAGTTCAAGAGAATTTAGATTCTTTTTATTAAACAGTTAAGTTCTGGAAATTAAAAGAAAAACTTGGAAAAATATATGAATGGCCAAACTTATGCATCACTTTTCTGATCAACCTCCACTAATCGGCAATGCCTTTAGGTGGAGGTGAGAGCATACTTCGTGGCGACGAAGATGGTTTTATCTCTAAGTTAATTTTGTAAAATGAAATGATAAAATTTGAAACAAAAATTAAAAGTATACACCCTGCACTTCAAAAGTGAGTGTGTGAACTTGTGGAGTTAGAAAAAATTCAATCTCACAAAAATGACAAAAACGCAAATCCCCCCAGGGGGGATGGGGTGTGGGTGCTAGGTACCCCATTGCTCTCGTTTAATATTTTTTACAAGTAAAGCAAAAAATGAAATGCTTGTTAGTCCATTAAACTTGGATCTAAGAGCTTACAATGATGGAATTGAGAAACTGGAAGGGCGAGGTCCTTGAAGAAGCCCGTTTTGGTGATTTCTTGTTGAAAACGGCTAGAGTTTCTTTCTATATTTCCTTGGACCTGCTAAAAACCAGCAAGAAACTTTTATTATAATATGATGGAAATGAATTTAAAAGACTAAAAACAATTGAAAAAAAAATTATACTTAGAAAAAATTTGGAAATTTTAAAAGCATGCAAGTATAAAAATGAAATCTAGATCTACTTATGAATATGATTTCTACATGTAATATGCAGATATAATTGAAATGCATAAAATAATCAGATCTGAAATTTATGGGAAATTAAAAGCTCAAAGATCTAACTTTTTAAGCATGAAACACAAAATACAAAGGAGAGAAAGTTTTGTAGGAATGAAGATGGATGAGGCTTTTGGATCCCAATGCTCTTGTTTCTTGCCAATGCCTTTAGAGATCTCTGCAATACACTTATGCCAGAAAAAAGTATGGCTGCCCAAGAAAAGGGAGAACAACCGAGTTCTCAATCTCCTTGAGCTTTGGATCTGCAGCTAAAAAATTCCAAACTTGCAACACAATGAGAGACTTAGTATGTTAGAATAAAATGAGACAAAATGAATCTAAGTACAACCAAATACTGTTGATTACATTCAAATATCCTATTATCTAAGCAAAAACAAACAAGTTAAAAATTGTAAATGTTTGATTCTATACCCAATAGACTAAATCTACACAATGAAAGCATGAAATAGCAAATACAAAGCCACAATATCACCTCATTGATAGAACTCCAACACAATGTGCACTCGATGAATCCATTAGGATATTATCGCAAGTTTGTTCATAATTATGGGCAAAGAACAACACCCTTAACAACGTTATTGAAAAATGATGCATTTTCATGGACTCCAGATGAAACTAAGGCCTTTGAAGAACTCAAAGAGGCCATGCGCAGTGCTCCAATATTGGCTACACTTGATTTCACAAAAACCTTCATCATGGAATGCGATGCATCAATGAATGGTATTGGTGTTGTTCTAGTGCAATATGGAAGGCCCCTTGCCTTTGAAAGCTGACCAATAAAGGGGAATAATCTACACAAACCAATTTATGAGAAGAAAATGCTAGCAATTCTACATGCCCCGAAGCAATGGCACTCGTACCTCATAGGAAGACATTTCAAGGTTAAAACTGATCATGATATCCTTAAATATTTCTTGGAACAAAGGCTATCTTCAAAAGAGCAACAAAAATGTGTAACAAAGATGTTGGGATATGCCTTTGAAATCATCTACAAAAGGGGGAATCAAAATGTTGTGGCAAATGCACTCTCCAGGAAAGATGAGGATGTTGAAGACTTTCTCTATGCTATCTCCATCATCCAACCATATTGGATAACCGAAGCAGGGGATGAATGGAAGAATCATAAAGAAATATGGACATTCATTGAAAAGCTGCAGCAGGATCCTGGTGCCTCTAATACATTTGTGTGGAAAGATGACTTGCTATGGTACAAGGATCACTTATATCTTTGTAAGAGTTCCCAACTCAAGCAAAAGGTACTTTTGGAATTCCACTCTTAACCGATAGGAGGGCACTTAGGTTTCTTAAGAACCTACCATGGGGTCAAGAAAGATTTTTTTTGGGATGGTATTAAAACTCATGTTCGAAAATTTGTGACCAAATATTTGGTTTGCCAAAAAGATAAAGTGGAAACAATTAATACCCTAGGTCTTCTACAACCACTTTCTACTCCAATCCAACGGTGGACAGAGGTCTCAATGGATTTTATCACAGGTTTACCAAATTCTGAATGAAAGAGTGTGATCATGGTGGTTGTTGATAGACTTACTAAATATGCGCACTTTTGTGCACTATCTCACCCTTTCAAAGCTACCACAATAGCCACTGGTTTTATGGAGACAGTCCAAAAACTACATGGTACCCCAAATATTATAGTAAGTGATAGGGATTCGATATTTACTGGCAATTTTTGGACTAAATTATATTCTTGTTTGGGTACTCAAAAGGATCATAGCTCATATTATCATCCTCAATTTGATGGACAAACAGAGATAGTGAACAAATGTTTGGAAGGATATCTTCGATGTTTTGCAGTCGATAAACAAACACAATGGGTCAAGTGGTTACCCTTGGCGGAATGGTGGTATAACACTTCCTTCCATACATCAACAAAAATGACCCCATTTATGGCACTTTATGGCTATAATACACCATCCATCACATCTTCACTAAGAGATTCATCTAAGATTCAAGCAATGGAAGACCATATGGAGCATCAACAACAAGTTCTTCAACTCTTAAAGGACAACCTGACTTTGGCACATAATCGAATGAAAACTCAAGCAAATCAATACCGCATTGAACGAATCTTTGATGTGGGGGATTGGGTGTTTTTAAGACTACAACCATACAAACAGATGTCGTTGAAGAACACCAAGAAGGATAATAAATTATCACCTAAATAATACGGTCCCTATAAGGTGGTACAAAATATTGGTAGTATGGCCTACGAATTGGAACTACCTGCATCTTCATGAGTCCATCTAGTTTTACATGTTTCATGTTTAAAGAAGGTAATTAGTGACAAGCTACCAATTCAAACGATATTACCAAAACTTGAAGAGGAAGGAAAAATCATCTTGGGGCCTTAATCAATCACTGAAACAAGAATCAGACAGCTTCAAAATCAACCAATTCCAGAGTATCTCATTAAATGGAAGAACCTACCCACAAAAGATTCAACATGGGAAGATGAGTCCTTTATACAACAACATCCAAAACTGCTTTAGCATTGAGGACAACACTTTTTGAAGGGGAGGGTCATGTTAAGCCCTAAATGTTGGCACATTACCCCCTATAAAGTGGTGCATTGCCCACCATATGGTGGTGCATTACATATTATTGATGTCGGCTTGGTTCTATTAGTGGCTCTATATAGGAAGGAGATCTTTTCATTTTAGTCATCATTATATATTGTCTTGTCTTATGTACTTAGTACAGTGTGTAAGGAGGTTCCCCCCTCGAAGAGGATTGTTATTTATCTCAGTTCTTCATTATCAAGGCGTGGATTACTTTCTTCTGGTCTATTTTTGCTATATCTGGGACTTGGTTGCGTAACATGTTTCTAAGGTAGTGGCATTTTGATGGGAATAATATGGAAAAGTTCATCAAAAACACTTTTTCCTACTTATTTCCCTGGAAAGAGTATCATGTGAAAGACCTTGAGTTACCTTGTCTCATCGTAAGAGAAAACAATGGATATCGGGAGTTGGCTCTAAGTTTTTCAATGAGGCAGATATTAAGCAACTTGTTAAAGAACATCATGTTTTTTTTTCTAGAGCATATCATGAATTTAAAGAAGAGAACCTCCATGATGATACCATTGAAGAGCTTTATGAAGCACCCTTGATTGAAGATATTGTTGAAGACCCTCCTAATGTCACCATAACAAAAAATATTGAATATATGGAGAAGTCTCATGATTATCTCAATGAAAATGATCAGATTCATACTCCAGATCTACCTCAGGAAGAAACCATTATAGAAGCATATAACGAAATTCACGATGAAGTGTGTAATGTACATGATAACACTCCTCCATGATCTCCACATAGTGATGAGGGTTTGGGAAGTTTATTTCCTTGTGTCGTTTTTTAAACCAATCCTTTTGAGAATGATTATTATGAACATGAAGAGGACATGTATAGCCAGGAGCATGATGCAAGTGATGAAGACTCCCTTATGTTTGAAAAAGATGTTGACGATGATTATTGGAAATTTATAGAAAATCCCATCTATGGCATGTCCATAGAAGGAAATGTTGAGTCATAATCTTTTGGTCGTTTTATTAAAAATCACATCTTTGGTATATCCATAGAAGGGAGTGTAGATATTGAGACCTTGGGAAATATTGATATTGAAGAGGAGCACACAAATGTTTCATATGATCAGTCAGAGCCATATATGAGTATCAGTAATGAAGAAATGGAGAAGCAATGTAGTGACGAGTTAGATTAGATGCAATCAATTGAATATTAGTCTCAACCATCGTCTTCACGTATAGAGTTCTCTTGTTATTTGGATAAGCCTTGGGCTTACACAGAGAGTTATCATTCAAAATCCTTCTAGAACAATATGGTGGAGTGGTTGATCTGCCTCATCATACAAATTCATATCTTATCCCTATCCAAACTTGGATAGAAAAACCCCGCAGGAGGACTTGTGAGTTTGGGAAGCAGTTTGATGATGTATTACATGCCTATGATCTCCCATCCATCCCTCCCATCATGAATCATCACGTAGGTTTGCATTTCCTAGTAAATGTTTCCTTGCTTTGGCTTGTAACCAAATACGAGGGTAAAAAATTTACATTGATAAAATGCTTAGGTGGTTACATTGGATTTCTAATTACACCTAGGATTTTGTTTCATATCATGCTTAGAGTAGGAAAATAAGCTCTTTAAAAAGGGCATTTACTTTCTGCATTTCTGTTTTGTACTTAGGAATGATATTGCTTTTCCTTATTTAATTACATTTCTATAATTTTTCGAATAAACGCAACTTATGGTTCATTGGCCTTTATAAAACTTATGCTACTAAGGTTGGCTTGTAAAGTTGAGAGGTTTTTACAGGAAACCAGAGGATTCTATGGTTCTTGCATCCTCTCCTTTCCTAAATACCAGATCAAGCACACATCTCGCAGTTGGAGCTAGATGTTACCACCTAAGTTGTACTTAGTTGGGTTTCCAATGAGCCACTGAAGTATTGAACACGTTCCTTTTTCAACATCAAGTTTTTAGAAGTCCATGCAGACCAATTCTATCCTTTTTCAATTTTTTTGCATCCTCATAACCCTCAGGGAAATGGTAATAAGTTGACATAGCATGATGTATTTTACAACATAATTGGATTTCCTAGGACTTAGACATCAATGCATTACTCTAGAGTGTTTTTTCCTTGTTAACTATATGTTGCTTTTCAGTGGCATATAATTTTCTAGTTTTCCACTCACACCTCCAAAGCTAGAGTATTCATCTTGGTGGTTAGGCATTAGAAGGTTATTAAAGTCTAAGTGTTGATGTAGATTATCATGCTATTCATAAATTTTGAGTCTTATGAACATGCACTAGGTCCCCCCTAGGTTTATTTTAATTTCCGCTGATAGAAAATTTTCTTGTAAAAGGAGAATGTTTTAATGTTGTTAATGTAAAAATTCAAAATATCATAAAATTGGTACTAAGGGGTTAAATTTGCCATGTGATTGCTCATTTTCCAACCTGGAGCACCCACTATACCCCTAAACCCACTTTTGAGATATAATTTGTGATTATTTATCACTAAATTAGATTTTCTCTCGAAAATAGCCAAAAAACCAAATAAATGCCCAAAAAGACAAAAATCAACATTCCTAAATCAAAGGAAGTATGTCCCAGACATGTCCGAAATGATGGAAAGTTAACTAGCAATCATTTCTGAGTTAAACTGAAGGTGAATCAGAGGTGGATTGGCATCAAATCATCAAGGGTGAGTTAACTCCATCAAAGGAGGGCACATTCTCTCACGAGGGGGGAAAAATTGTTGATGTGGCCTCTTGCCATTTGTTGGGAGTTCATCCCAAGAAGGGAGAGTGCACATCATGAGAGGTGGCACCCATCCCAAGAGATCCAACCAAGTTCAATCACTCTATTCATTCAAGAAACTCACCCTCCCATCTATAGTTAACTCCCTCTTTGGAATGCGCCCCCCCATGGGCTCTTTGTGGTTATTTAAGTAGTGTTTTGGTTCTCATTTTCACATGGTCGGAGGGTGGAACCTGTTGCTGTCTTTCACACACATGGGGGTTAACGTGGAAAAAATATTCAAGCCACTAAGCGTGTCCTCGGGGGCAAGCTACGAGTCAAGTATTGTCACTTGATTCTTGACACCTCCGTTTAGGAAAACTCCTAACAAAGCCAAGAGGGGTGAACCCTAAAGGTTACTAAGGATGATTAAGTTAATTAGTGGTTTTGGTGGATGAGTAAGTTTTTTAGGAGTTTATAAAAATGAAATTGAAACAAGAGATTTGCAATATAAAATTGTAGTCACAACAACATAAAGATTAGATAAATCACAAGGTTACTCAACACATGATAGATCTCAAATAAAGCTTTTAAAATAATAGTAAAGGACTAGTGCTGAAAAATGGAATCAAATAGAGTGTTGTTGTATTGCTTGAAAAGTATTCGAATGTTCTTGGTCAATTTTAAATTATCTTGAAAAGATGAGTGGATTATTAGGGAGGGGGATTCCTGATATACCATGAAGGTACTGGGAATATGTCTAGACTCGCTAAGTGTGGCTCCAAACGAGAAAATGTGGGTTGGATCGAAGTCACGGGGTTGTTTCCAACACTACACCAATCAAGGGTGTATCCTGACGAGTGTAAAATTAGTCACAACAGATCTAATGAACAAGTAAATCAATCACAGCAGATGAACATAGAAAATATGGTGTAAAACTGTGCAAAACATGCAACAGTGCTCAATATCCCAATAAGGGTGAATAATTACAATACAATCTGACAATGTGAGTGAGCAATTCGAATTGACTAAGTAGGCCATTCGAATCACTGAATGGAGTATCTTGACTCCAACTAGGAGTCCTCATCATCAATCGGTGGTGCTCATCAATGCACAAGAACCAGTCATCCAGGTGTCAATCTGAGTCTAACTGAGTGTAACAAGTGTAACTGAAGTGTGTAGCACTGATTAAGGGAAGGAGGCTCAGTGGGGGGCGGATGGGAGGTTAACTGAAGTCAGAACAAGTCATCTAGTCAATCTGGAGGTCCAACGGAAGTGAAACAGTCAGTCGGGAGTGAAACTAGCCTCAAATCAGGGAGAATCGGAGCTAACTGAATGTAACTGAAGTGGAACTGCAGTGGTAGGTGAGAAAGTGCGCCCTTCTCTGGCAGTAGGTGAGAAGTGGGCGCCTTTCAGACTAGGAGGGCTAAAGAACTGAAGTAAGTGGCTCCCGGGTGCTAGAAAGAGGTGGCTAAGGTGCTGGAGGCATCAACCTGGTGACTGGGATGCATGCAAACCCTAGAATTTGCATGCAAACCCTAATTGCATGCAAGATCCTGAAAAAGATGATGTGGATATCCGAACACCCCCCCTCAAGCTAGACTATAATGTGCAAAAAATAATGTGGGGCCCTGGTAACTAAGACCAAAGGTCACCCCAATACAATAATCCAAAAAATGTTGAAAATAAACTAAGTGAGGAAAGAGGGAAAACCCAGTGGGAAGAAATCCCCCCCTCAAGCTAAAGCATAATAATGAATCAATCTGTCTCCACCATGATGGAACTCACCCCCAACAGTGAACGGAGGTAGCAGAACTTCTTCTCAGTGAAGCTCTTAGTGAAGATGTCTGGAATTTGCTCATCAGTAGGGCAATATTGCAGAATGATGGTGCGGTCATGCACCAACTGTCGAATGTAATGCATATGAATCTCAATGTGTTTGGTCCTCTGCCGCTGAACTGGATCTGTGGATATCTTGATAGCACTTTGATTGTCACAAAATAGGACAGTCGAAGTAGTGCCACCAAAACCAAACTCGAAAAGAATACCCTGCAACCAAACTGCTTGAATGCAGGCATTGACTGCCCCTCGATACTCTGCCTCTGTTGAAGAAAGTGCAATGGCTGCTTGATTTTTGCTGGACCAGCAAATAGCACCATGACCAATCATGAAAACATAACCGGAAGGGGACTTCCGATCAATGCTATCACCTGCCCAATCTGAATCAGTAAAACCAATGAAATCAAGCTCAGAATCTGCAGCATAATGTATGCCAAACTGTCTCGTACCTTGCACATACTGCAAGATCCGCTTGGTTGCTCGCCAATGAAGCTCATGTGGCTGCTGCATATATCTTGACATGGCACTCATGGCATATGAGATATCAGGCCGTGAGTGTGTCAAATAAAGTAGTGAACCAATCAACTGTCGATACATACTGCAATCTGCAAGCGGTGTAGAATCTCCCTCCTCAAGACTGATTCCTGAGAGGAATGGGAATGGGGCTGCCTTACATTCAGCCATATTAAACTTCAATAACAGGTCGGAAGCATATTTTTGCTGAGATATAGTGATCCCATCAAAATTTTGAGCTATCTCCAAGCCCAAAAAGTGACTCAGCAAGCCCAAATCGCTCATGTCAAAAGCTAGATTTAAGGCAGATTTTAGCTTGTTTATTGAAGTAAGTGTGCTACCAGTAATGAGAAGATCATCAACATAAAGTACAATAACCAACAAATTACCTTTAACTCGCTGAAGATACACATTCGGATCAGATTTGCATCTTTGGAAATTCTGAGAAAGAAGGAAGGAGTCCATCTTTGCGTACCAAGCTCTTGGGGCCTGTTTTAACCCGTACAAAGATTTCTTCAATCTGCAAACCAATGATGGATCTGATGTATAACCCTCTGGCTGCTGCATATATACCTCTTCAGCAAGGTCTCCATGTAAAAATGCACTCTTCACATCCATGTGGTGCACTTCCCAGTGCTTGGATGCAGCAATGGCTAAAACAAGGCGGATGGAATCCATCTTTGCAACCGGTGCAAAAGTCTCAGTGTAGTCCACTCCTTGGACTTGGGAGAAACATTTTGCCACCAACCTTGCTTTGTATTTGCTGATAGTTCCATCAGTAGCAACTTTAGTACGGTAGACCCATTTACACTTCACTAATTTTCTTCCAGGTGGAAGAGAAACTAGCTCCCATGTGTTGTTCTTTTGAAGAGAACTGTACTCTTCATCCATGGCACTTTGCCATCTCGGATCTCAGTGGGAAGAATAGTATGATGTGGGATCTGAACCAGCCATCAAATAACAAATCTCAGGAAGTAATGGATCAACAATAGATAGTGCCATACCTGCTCTTTGAAAGTCTGCTCTTGTTCGTCTCGAATCAGCAGGATTTCCAAGGTTCGAACCAGCAGATTGGAGAGTGTTTTGGGCCCACTTTGGTAACTGAGGAGTATCATAATGGTCGGATTCCGAACCTGATATGTCATGATCATCATATTCTGCTGAAATATCAGAAATATCAAAACTCATACCTTCATTATCGCTGCACGGATCTTCTTCTGGTGAAGGCGGTGAATCGACAGTCTTTTCCTCGACTAGTTGCAATTCTTGAAGCGGTTCTTCAAATTTCACACTGCGCTCTATGAATATCTTTTTAGATCTGATATCCATGAGTTTATATGCTTTTGATTCTTCCCCATATCCTATCAGTATGCACTCGGTACTTTGTGGATCCAAAGCTCGTCTCTTCTCAGAAGGAATTCTAGCCCATGCAATAGAGCCAAAAACTCTCAAATTTGACACATCCGGTTTGTGACCAAAGAATGCTTCGAAAGGAGTCATACCTTTCACAGATGAATGTGGAACTCAGTTCTGTATGTATGCAACAACATTGATTGCTTCAGCCCAAAGATTTGCAGCCAAACCTTTTGATTCAATCATGCATGTAGCCATCTCTTTCAGTGACCGGTTTTTCCTTTCCGCTACACCGTTCTGCTGGGGTGTGTAGGGAACTGTATGTTGGATCTGAATTCCTCTTTGGGCACAAAGTTGCAACAAATCGGACTTAATATATTCTACACCATTATCAGATCTAAGAGCTTTGATCTTGCTCTCAGTGGCGGTCTCAACAAAAGCCTTAAAATCCTTGAATTTTCCAAGCACTTCTGACTTGTTTTTGAGAAAGAATACCCATGTAAAGCGGGAAAAATCATCAATAAATGTCAAAACATACCTTGAACCATTTAATGACATATGGGGTAGCAGACCACTGATATCAGAATGGATCAACCCCAAAATAGTAGAGGCTCTGCTAGCTTTGCCGCGGTCGAATCTATGCTCGGGGTGCTTCCCAATGATGCAACCAGTGCATATTCCCTTCGAGGAACGGAGTTGTGGAAGACCATCGACCATGGATTTGTTTGATAACAACAGCAAATACTTATAATTAAGATGTCCAAATCTTTCATGCCAAAGCCTACTAACCTCATTACCATGTGATTGAAGAGCAGTGGGCTTTGCAAGCGGAATAAAGTGTGAAAACTCATAGCATTTTGCAGTGTGGTTTGCCTTTCCGACTGCAACAAGTCTTCCACTTTTGATATCAAAAATTTCAACTGTATTAGGGATGAATGTAACTTGCTTCGGTTCACCAGTGTGTGTCATTTGATACACAGAAAGAAGATTTGAAGCCAAGGAAGGCACATAGAGAACATTCTGAAAGCTTCCATGATCTACATGAATCATACCTTTGCCCTTTGAAGAAATTTTTGAGTCATCTCCCAAATGGATGGGGATGGAGCTGCTTGGATCGAATGAAGAAAAAGAATCAATATTTGCAGCCATATGATTCGATGCACCCGAATCTATCAAGAGAGTAGTGGGCTTCGAAACAGTTGCCATGAGTGCTTGTCCTCTTTCATGATCATCATTCCTATCCTTCTTCCTTGCACCGTCAGGAAGGGTTATGTTGTTCTTTTCCAAAAGGAGGGCCATTTGATCTATAGTCTTCTTCATACATGAACTTTCGGGATGAAAGCCACGGTTACAATAAGTACATTTATATTTTTGGTTACCTTCTTTTCCCTTTTGCTTGAACTTCGAACTGGATGGTGCATCCGTTTGTTTGCCTTTCTCTCTTTGCTTGTGAGGCTCGAATTTGGGCTTCTCCTTCTTTTGCTTTCCTTTACCATTCGGGATCTTGGGTCCTTGAACATATAGGGCTGAATCTTTGGAGCTTATGGACCCCATTTGAATCAACTTGTCATGCTCTTTTGTGACGGACTCAATGAAGGCATTGAAGGTAGGCATCTTCCAATTCGGGGTAGTTAGCCGACCGGAATTGAAAGTAGAGACAAATACCGAATAATATTTACAAAGCTTGCTTAGAATGGAGAGGATCAATTGTTTATCCTCTTTGATAACTCCACTGTTCTTCAACTGCAAGTTCAAGTTCTTGAATTTTGTGAAGAATTCATTGATGGTCTCGAAATTCTCAGGACTAAGGGCAATCAATTCATTCTCTAATTGAAAAGCTCTAAGCTCATCCTGCTTGCCAAATAGTGTTTCAAGTTGCTCCCATATAGCTTTTGGAGTCTTCAATCCGCTGAGATGGAAGTGAAGATCTTTGGAGATGGAGAGACAAAGAAGACCATAAGCTTCATCAAGCTTGTTGTAGTGTTTGGTTCGATCTGACACATTGTTTGGCTCCAATTCAAGACCAAGAGTGACTCGGTAGTAACCTTTTGAACGTAATATGATCTCCATATCATCTTTCCAATCAAAATAATTGAATGGGGTGAGGATAGGCTTTGAAGAAGAGTATTCCATTGCTAGGAGCGAGGCAAACTGATGTAGAAGGAGCTTGCATGCACAATGTAGCGAATGCAATTGCTGTCGAGGAGCTTGCATGCACAATGTAGCGAATGCAATGATGAAGACAATAAACCTGCAAATCACAATAAACCAAGAACAATAAGGTCGAACAATCCACCCTTTTAGAGTTGCATCACACCTGGGATTGGAGATCAAACAATGTTGAATGGGTCCAATGTATCAGATCCAGGAATTATGTGGAAACTCAAGCTTCTGGAGTGGTATTGGAAGTATTTTTAAGCTTTGCATGCACAGGAGCGAATGCCCTTGAGATATCTCATGCCAAATTTTTTTGCAATTTGAGCAATTCAGTCAAATCTTCTTGTAAAAAAACCTGTAGAAAAGAGATCTTGTCCCTGCAATGGCTCTGATACCATGTAAAATTAGTCACAGCAGATCTAATGAACAAGTAAATCAATCACAACAGATGAACATAGAAAATATGGTGTAAAACTGTGCAAAACATGCAGCAGTGCTCAATATCCCAATAAGGGTGAATAATTACAATACAATCTGACAATGTGAGTGAGCAATTCGAATTGACTAAGTAGGCCATTCGAATCACTGAATGGAGTAGCTTGACTCCAACTAGGAGTCCTCATCATCAATCGGTGGTGCTCATCAATGCACAAGAACCAGTCATCCAGGTGTCAATCTGAGTCTAACTGAGTGTAACAAGTGTAACTGAAGTGTGTAGCACTGATTAAGGGAAGGAGGCTCAGTGGGGGGCGCATGGGAGGCTGACTGAAGTCAGAACAAGTCATCTAGTCAATCTGGAGGTCCAACGGAAGTGAAACAGTCAGTCGGGAGTGAAACTAGCCTCAAATCAGGGAGAATCGGAGCTAACTGAATGTAACTGAAGTGGAACTGCAGTGGTAGGTGAGAAAGTGCGCCCTTCTCTGGCAGTAGGTGAGAAATGGGCGCCTTTCAGACTAGGAGGGCTAAAGAACTGAAGCAAGTGGTTCCCGGGTGCTAGAAAGAGGTGGCTAAGGTGCTGGAGGCATCAACCTGGTGACTGGGATGCATGCAAAGTGCATGCAAACCCTAGAATTTGCATGCAAACCCTAATTGCATGCAAGATCCTGAAAAAGATGATGTGGATATCCGAACAACGAGGCCCCACAGTCACTATCTAGTTGTTCTCACTTTCTCTGTGAAAGTTTCCCACACAGAAGCAAGATGGAGATGCTGTATATTTGTCTTTGGTAGGTTAATTGAATGAGGTGAAGACTAATTACTAGTCACTAAGTCCCTTCTGGTATGATCAACTGTTTAGTCAAGGATGCATTGATATAGAGCATAAGGGGACAAAGCCTTGTTAATTTTAAGGATTTTTGAACAAATTTTTCTTGTTTATTAATACCTTAAGATTCTCTTCCAGGTCCGTGAACCATACTCGGGAAATCAAGGGGGTTAATTAAAAGGAAAAGAAAGACTGAAAAATAAATGCTATCTAATTACTACACTATCGAAGTAGTGAATTAGTATCCGTTTACTTTTGCTCAAAAAGGTAAATACAAATTGTAATTGTCAAAGTATACGGTCTACAAAACAAAGTTAAAAAGTTCCTATGTCTCGAGTGAGTCAATGGCCCAATATTTGGATTGGACCACGATGGTAAGTTTTAGTTAATCTAAGTTAATTGTAGTCAAATTAAACTAAAGTAAAGAATAACAAGCTAAAAAAAGCAAAAAAAACCATAAAATGGACACCGACGCAAATCCCCCCTGGGGGGATGGGAAGCAAGCTCTTATGAGCTCACTTGAAAAGTGATTTTTTATTATGAGACAACAAAGCAAACTAAACTAAAAAAAACTCCTCTTTCTCCTTATAAATTTTGGAGGAAAGAGGTTACAAAAAAGCTCCTAAGAAAAGCTTGGAAGAAAAGAGATGGTTCGAGAAGGTCTTGGCTTGCTTGATCTTGTCCAAAAAGGTCCTCAAAAGTATTTTTTTTTATGCAATAAAACAAAAACTATCAAACAATATTAGTATCAAAAGTTCCCAAAGTCACTTTAAAAGTGACTTGGGCAAGTTAGAAAAAAGCCTAAAAATTCTAAGTTAAAAAACTAGTTTAATAAAGCAAATAACTAAGATTGATTGGCTAGAAAGCCAACCCTCATAGGGTCTTGGTAAGCCTTTAAAAGGAAGCCAATAAGGCACTCAATGCTAGATTTTAACTCTTAATACTCAAAGAAACTAAGTGCTTGAACAAGTTAAAAAATTGCTTTTAAAGTACTTGCAAAAAACAACCAGTTTCTAAGCTAGATCTACCCTTTTGAATGATAAAATTTATGAACTTTTAGATCTCTGCATTTTACTCTTATAAATAAGATATAAAAAGATATTAAATTTCAAGTAATGTAGATCTAAAGAATAAGAGGAAGTAACCAGAAAATGTTTGAGAAATTGAGAGAAGAAGGTGAAGAAGTGCCCCCTTTGAGGAATGGGCAAATAGAATCACTTTGTGGCTCCGATAAAGACTATGCTTCTCACAAAAAAGTTGGAGAGCAAGAGAAGCAAACAATATCGCTTGCAAAGTCCAACGAGGGTACCTACGGATCCCTTCACACTTGCACAAAACTTGTTAAATCATATAGTAAAATCCTAGATTAAAAATAAGGAGAGCATAGCCATAAGAAAACAAGCATGCAAAATCCTAAATCTTTAACATAGAAAATTTAAGTGAGAAATGAAAAACACTAATCAATCCTATTGATTAATACTAATCATATTAGGCTATAGATTTGCAAAGCAATACAAATGCAAAAAATTAAATCCACAAGTTACCCCACTTGGCACATGGAGCAATGATCATCCAACTTGAGAAGAAGACACAATGAGACCTCCAAAGCCTTATTCCATTAAAACAAATATTCAAAACAAGTTTACAATAGGAGAAGAGGTTCCACACTTCATGTGAAGAATGAAGAAGAACCCTGCTTATATAACAAAATGAGAGGAGGGGAGGCGCAACTCTCACTTGAGGTGAGTTGGGCGAATATGAGAAGAATAGGGGATTGCATGCGAGGTGGGATCAAAGGATGGGTGCCACCCCTCATGAGGTAGGCGCCATCCTATCTTGGGATCTCCAACCTGTTTGTGCCAGAAATTGTTTCCAGGCCACAAAGAAACAAGCCAACACAATCTCAAAAATACAATCAAGTAAAAGTAAGTTTTAGGGTTTTTGATAGGTTTTCTGGTTATAAAGTTTGGGGACAAACAAGGAATACATTCATGAGAAAAATAGGAACTGAATCATGAGCAAAGGAAGACAAAGATGCATAATATATTCA
Source organism: Larix kaempferi (assembly GCA_027924585.1). Lineage (NCBI taxonomy): Eukaryota > Viridiplantae > Streptophyta > Pinopsida > Pinales > Pinaceae > Larix > Larix kaempferi. Next base: position 7,516,901 of record BSBM01000289.1, on the reverse strand, counting down.
CCAGAATCCAACATAGCATAATATTGAAGTTCATTCATAAAAGATAAGCATTACCAACATACAAACATAGATCAGCAATGAATTTATCAGTTAAGCAACTAAACAAGTTAAACAATGAAGCCAACACACAAACTGAAGGGTGAAAAGGATCATATATTTCATAATTCTATCAACAAATACATATAAGAGTTATGTACTTAGCTCATCAATAAGTCTAGCAGACCTCCCGAAGTCCTCCCAAAAAATCCAACCCTTTGCTCTCCTTCTCATCTATCTAAATACTGTTTCTACAAAATCAGTTAGGGTCTAAACCCTAACTGCCCTCAACCAACTCATCGATGGGATAAAGTGAAATTATATTTACAAAATAAAATATTTCTTCAAAAGCATAACTAATAACTCACTAACTAAAGTGTTTCTCAAAAGACATAACAAATAACTGACTAACTACCAAACTCAAAGGTCTTTGGCAGCTTCAGCTAGTAAGGCTATTCCATCCAAAGCTTGGGCTTTCATCCTGGCTCTCTTTTGCTCATCTTCCATATCAGCTACTCTTCTTGTGAGTTCTTGATTCTGCTGCTGCAAGTCTCTGACAGTCTGCTTCAGCTCTATACACTGCAAATCTGTGATTCTCTTCAGGGCCTCCTTAGAAACTGCTATTAGCTCTTGATAATGTTCATTTACTTCTTGTAAATCCTCCCTGAGCCTTTTATTTGCTAGGATCAGGCCATCATTAGTCTCCTGCATATAATCCATTTGATGTCTGTATTGTTTAATAGTTCTTTGCAGGTTCTCCCTGTCTGAATCAAAAGCCTTCCCTGTTGTGGCATTCTGTACATCACTGGGCAGCCATGGTATATCTAGCTTCCTGAAAATGTCTTCATCTTCTTATAGCAGATTTGTAGAAATATCAGGAATATCAGGGTTTTCCTGAGTGTCTGTGTCCTTAGGTATAGTTTCATCTATCAACTGCTGGTCTTCATTATTAGAAACTTTAGTCTCCTTTTCCTGTTGTTGTTTCAACAGTTCAACTCTTAATTCAAAAATACTGCAGATAGCTTAGTCTCTGTGAAACTTGAATTTTCTACTGACTGTAATGACGTTTTTCCTTTTGCAGGATGAAGAGATGAACTTTTTACAACTGCTTCTTTCTTCCTTTTATTGCTAACCTTGTCAATCTTTGGCTTTTCATCTGAAGAATCATCATCAAGAACAGTCACCTCTTTGGTTTTTAAGCTAGGGTTAAGCAATTTCTTCATATTCATCCTTAACATATTTCTTGGCCTGGTTTTAGGCCTCCAAGTTGGGGTCAATTCTCCCATCATCTTCAAACTTCTTCCGTGATGCTTGACAGTATCAAACTCCATAACTTCAACCCTGTTCTTCTTTTTCCTAGGTCTGACTGTCTTGTTTTCCAAAGTGGAAAATTCCTTGCATGTATCAACCCTAGCTTGAGTTTTGACAATGGATTCATCTTCTTGTAACAAATAACCTTTATCCTCTGATAGAACAGTGATTGGGCTTCTTTGCCTGACTTGGATGTTTTCTTCTTTTACAACAATCTTCTCTATGACAACAATCTTCTCCTTCATAACAGCTTCTGCTGTTGTCCTATTCTGCACAGGCTGATCCTCCTTTTGTGAAAAAATTAAATATTTACCTTTGCTGTCAACTGTAAAATTTTGAGGTTCATTGTCATCCTTCAAGGGATTTGGTGCTTCTTCAAGTTTAACCTCTTTCTTGTCTTCAGACTTGATCTTCTGACCTAGTTTCCTAACTAGGGTTTGCCCTTTGTCTACACGTTTTTTGGTTTGCTGCTCTTCTTGCTTAATTTGAAAACCAGACCAAAACAAAAAATAATCCCATGTCTTCCCTTCTCTTTGTAGAGCAGTATTGATAATGAGCTTGATCAAACCATGATGGAAGATGGATTGTGTAGTATGATCATGATGTCCTTTAACTCTACTTGACATATTTTGCAAACTTTTAAACAAAAAGAAAGGAAGACTCATTCTGGATTCACCGACCAGATGCTGTAAGAACCTAAAATGATATTTAAAGACATAGGCATATCTCCCTTCATAGGTGATATAGCTTTGTAGGACTTTAATGGGATCCACCCACTCATATCTGAAATTCTGGATTAATACTCTGCGCCAGTCTGGAGTAATACCAGGTAAAAGGTACCTTTGGGCATTAAAGGTGAAAGGCAACTTTTTGAACCACATTTCACCTTCATTTCTGACTCCTGTAGCTTCAGCAACTAGCTCCACAGTCAACTTAAACTTTAGAGTATCAAATACTATCATGTCCTGGTTATAGCTTTGGGCAAATTTATAAGAGACCTCAGTGTTATAGCCATCGATTTTCTTGAAGAAATCCAACCAACCAGCATTCTGAAAAAGTTCTGCACAACCTGGAAATTGGTCAATCCATTTCAGCTCAGTGGGCTCAGCCCTGTTGGTTTTGCCACTTTTTCCCATCTATTTTCAATGGCTAAAACCTGTGTAATTTTAAAACCCTCCGAATAACCTAACAGCTCCTTTTAATGCCACTTATGAGCTATCTATTTGCAAAAAGGATTTTGCATTAGTGCTCTCAAAAGCCTGCTTCTTAGATCAACTAGTGATTGTTTAACTAGTGGATGGAAAGATATGAGGGCAATCTGATATCTGCTAGCTTTCTATTACAACTTGTATTTAGCACCAAAACCAATAAGCTTCTAGCACCTAATCAGATTAGGTCCTCATGCAATTCACCTACTCAGCTCATTCATTGCATTGTTTACAGGTAACAAATAAATCTATGAAACTTTGGTCACCACAAACTGCACAGATCTTCACCCTACCATATTTTCAGGTTTTGAAAGGGTAATGGTTCAATGCAACTGCTACCTTCAACTTTTCACTTGCCACAACATCTAAAAACCTCTTAGATTGATATCTCTTCGACATGAGTTTTTTTTAAAGCATACATTTATGTTTTCCTTAATGAATTTTAACAAAACAAGCTTTACTGGGAAAACCCCAATTTAGCAGCCACTATCAGGTTAACGCGGAATACCTTATTCCTGTCTTGCTGTAGATGTTTAAAATCAATCCTTGAGCTATCTGATTGTCAAATTTAACTGTACAAGTGTCTTCGGGTCTCCAATTTGCTTCCAGCTGGCAGGACGAGAAAGCCCTAATTTCTCTGTAACTGTGAAAACCCAAAAATTCCTCTGTAACTGCAGCTTCCGATTTTTAGGCAAATGTCCTCGCTCCACTTAGTCTCCAGTTTCATAATACATGTATGGAATAACTTCCTTCACATCAAACTCGGTCTATGCCTCTATCTGTCATGATACGCTGTGTTCTAGCTGATGATTACCACGATCTCTTCCACAACACGAATCACACCTGCTTTCATGATGACTACTGGAGCAACACGTATCAACACCCTTTAAACATGCGATTAGTCGCTTAGAAATCGAACTCATGCGAAAATTCAGCTTAAAAAACAGTGATTTCAATGCGCGCGATATTCTTGTAGCGCCGCTGTGTTAATTTTTCATTGCTGCGCTACAAGAATAATTTAAATTCGATTTTGGCGCTATTTTAACCATTTTTTCCATTTTGAGTGAGGTTTAAATGATAAATTATGCTCATGATGTGATTTGTGAATCCATTATTCAACATAATGACCTTTAGAATCCTTCAAAAACCTAAAGGAACAAAAATAAATAAAAAACCTGAAGGCAAAACTTGAAAATTTCACTAAAAATCTAAATTTTTTCACAATAAGTAAAAGGAAAAACTCAAGCAAATAAGCAAACTGGAATAAAAATGACAATCAAACATAAAATAGTAAGAAACAAGTTCCTGACTTAACACAACCAACTTTGGGATTGTCATGGTTAAGGAGGTGAATCCACCTCAACAAATGCGCCCCACCTTTGAGTAATGCGCCCCCCTTCATAGGAGACAACTCGCCTTCAAGAGATATGATACCAATCTCCCTCGATTTGGAAATCAATCCAATCCTTAACACCCTCAATTAAATGAGATTGTGTCTCAATCAACTTTACCTGATTTATGGGATTGAGATTTTTCCTTTATTATGTCTTTTTTGCCAATTAAATTGGTCTTTTTGGCCTTTTTTCGAGTAAATAATATTTTATGAGATAAATACTCACTCGAAACTAAGGATAAGTGGGTTTATGGGTTTAGTATATGCTTTGGCTTAGAAAACGAGCATCCACTTGACAAATTATGCCCACAAACCACACTTTTATTACATTTTCGATTTTTCCAATTAAACTATTAAAAAATAGTCTAATTTTACGGGAAAAAATATTTTTCTTGGAATTCAACAAAAATCCTAGGGGACCTAACACGTGTCCATATGAATCAATTTTAGTGTCTAGCATGTTAATATAAATTGACATGTGAACTTTAATAAGCCCCTAAGGCCTAACCACCAAGACAAGCATTCCAGCTTTGGAGGAGCGGGTGAAAAACTCAAAAATTATACACAGCTTGTTCAATAGTGCATTATTAACAATGGAAAAAACATCATTGGCCGCCCTATATTTTTCTTTCCTCTAGGGATGGAATTTCATGGGTAAGATGCCCATCATAGGGCATTTTTCCTATCATATAAATTAATGTTTCCATCAAGTCGTCTCTCTGAATAGTCAAGTGATTAACCAAAATGTATTTTGAAAGTTAGCATTTCTTATAAAACATCATTAATTTTTGTTAAGGTAATAGTAGTTGGGTGCAAAATAAATGAAATTTGTTTTTCATACAGGTGATATTTGGTGGATACCATTCCAAATCCAAATTTCCATGTAAGAACCAAGTTGTCAACCAATAATAAATGAAATTTGGTTTTCCTATGATAGTTGGTGTTGGTTAATGATTCTATTAACTCTCCTGGCAAGAATCCACTCATCACCACCTACATTATTGGACTTGCCTCACTATTGGTTATGACATGTTTGAGAAACCAAATAGCCTAGCTCCTTGAGAACCAAATCTCGACTCCCAACTTCAAGGTTTTCCACCTATTAGCCTTCAGATTCTCTATATCATATGAGTCTTTGACCCTATGCTACAATTATTTTCGACAGCCGCTAGCTGACATAAATTATGGTGACATGCCCTTTCAAATACATGCACTACATGTTGAGGCTACTAACAATATTCACAACTAGGAACCAGCCACTAATTTGTGTGAAGAGGGTCGTAAGTGGAATCCATCAACTAAAATTAATTATAGTCAAATTTACATTTTGAAGCTATAACTTGTGTCTTGGGGCTAGACATATGTAGTTTTTTATTAATAATTATTACTTAGCAGCTAAGTCATCCTCTAAATTCCACAACTATCACTTGGCTCCAATTACTGAGTCCACGGTTGTCATTGAGTTTCAATTTCACTACCATTATTGAATAAGGTAAGAATTTTGAATTGAGCACTTGTGCAATGGTACTAAATGGTGCAGAGCATTAGACAATTAGAAAATGAAAAGAGTGAGATTCCCACATGCATAACTACCTATTTTTAATAGTTTCCCATGTGTTAAATATAAAGTTTGTGGCATTCGATATTTTTTTCCAAAAAAATCTTTCTATTTGATATTTCTAAGGAGAAATAAAAAGACCTATTGAATTTCCTTTTAGCTCAAATCCGTGTTTCCATATTGGCTTCAACCTAGATGTAAGACATATACATGTTTTCAAAATAAACTAGATTTGGATTCACACTACAACAAAAAGTGTGGATCATCAAAAAGTGTCTTTGTATCTCATTCACATGATTATTATCCCCAATCTCTTGCTCAATGAGTGAACCTACTTGCAAATTGAGGGTTTCTTTTGAGAACAAATGAACTTTGAAATTGAATTCCCTATAGAGATATTTTTCTCTCTAATGAAAGTTCCATTATTGGGCCCAATGCAATGTTTTTTATTTAATTTTTCCCATTTTCTCGATACATTAATAACTTTGAATCACCCAAAACATATAACCTTCTTACATTCTTATACCCAGTTACCTTTAACGAAATAGAAAGACCGTAGAAATATGCTATGTTGTTTGAACCTTGTCCTGCTGCAAACTTCAAATAAAAATAGTCAATGTAAGGTTCATGTAATCACCTTGGACCTTTCTATAGCATATGAATGCCTTATTTGATGTAAGATCCATCCAAAGTGTTCCTCCTTTCCTTAAAAATCATTATGTTTCTAACTAACCATACTCCCCATAAAACATAACATGGTAATGCTCTTTGAGGATTAACATATCTATCTTTTAACCAGGTCTCCAAACATTCTAGCAAAGAATATTTATTCCATAGACTTGGAATATTTGACCTTTTCAACACTTCCTTCCAAACAACCTTGGTAAATAAACATTTCATAGAGAGATGATTCACAGACTCATTATGTTCCCTACATAGAATACACCATCCAGGTCCTATCCAATTCCCTTTTTTACCATTAAACTCGGTTATAATCTTATCAACCAAAGATAGCAAGAGAAAGATTCTAGTTTTTAGAGGAATTTCTGACTTCCATACCACTCCACCATCACAATCTTTCTCACATTAATCCTTCTTCACTTATAGCTTCATAAACTAATTTTATAGTAATTACCCTTATAGCTTGATTTCTGGACCATTTTAACTCATCATCATGATCCTTAAGACTAATTATGACATTATTCTTTAGGATTTTTATATATTGTGTGCACTTAGTGGCCTTTCCATCCTACAATTCCAAGTCTTCTAATGATTTCGAAGGTTTCATTCATCCTCCTTGTTCCACAACACCTAATGCATCTATTGTTGGAATATTCACCAATACTGAGAAGGGGGTGAATCAGTATTGGGAACTTTTTACCATTTTTAACCTTAAGCACATCATGTAATATTAACCATTAACAATGCCAATCATCATCACATAAAATCGTACACACTGCACAAGATATTTCACATGGAAACCCAAATACGAGAAAATCATGAAATGCTTTTCTTATATAATAACAAGATTACATTCATAGGAAGCACCAACTTCCAAGATTCTCAAGCACTAAATGGAAGGAGGCACCAATGCCTTGATTTACAGGCTCCAACCTGAAGGAAGCTCCAAATCCATGATTTACTTGCACTAATTAGAAGGAGGAACCAACCCCCTGATTTCTCTAGCACCAACTAGAAGGAGGCACCGACCCCCTTTGTGAGCACCAAATCACACTTTTCAGGCACCAACCTGAATGAGACTTCGATCTCTTGTCCTTCTCCCATCCTACCACCATGACATGAATAAGAATGTCAAACTATCTCTGTTACAGTCTCTGTATCCCTATTCTTGTCGATGTATCTGTCAACATGTACCTGTATCATTTTATTTGTTCACATGTACCTATATCACTATCTTTTTCAAACTGTACTTGTATCACTGTCTCTGTCAACCTATACCTATATCACTATCTCTATCAACCTATACCTGTATCACTGTCTCTGTAACTGTCATTGTCACTATCACTATCACAATCATTGTCACAATCTCACCCTGTACAAAACCTTCTTGAATAGAACCAGAAAGATGTTTGCAAAGAGTGTAATCAAATCCCAAAAACAATCACCCGTAGACTTCATTTGTTTGCTTCTTCAAAACTTTAACATCATTATCCCTTCAAACCCTAGGTCATTCCAAGAGAGGAACCCTAGGTCATTCCAAGAGAGGAACCCTAGATCATGCCAATAACATCACACTAATCCATGCCAATATCACCATAGATTATGCTAAGATAATCACCATGATCTAGCCAAGATCATCACCATAATCGCCATAACATATCAATTTCACTATAATATATGCAAGCACAATCTATGCAAGATCATCGCCATAATATAAGTCAATAACATCATCATGATTTATGCATCACCATGATTTATACCAAGATCATCACCATAATATATGTGAATAACATCATCATGATCTATGCCATCACCATGATCTATACCCAGATAATCACCATAATGTATGAAAGTATCATCATAATATATGCAAGATATTCAACAAGATTCACCAAGATTCACCAAGAGAGAAGCTCTAAGGTTCAACCATAGCCAAGCTAACAAGATGGACCCCGATCCATGAGAGACATGCATTATCACAATAGAATCCCATAAGCAAGAACCATACCTTTTCCAAGATGAAGAAAAAAGAAATAAAACCTTCACCAAAATAAAATCTAGATCATGTCATCACATAGCCCTTCCAACAAGCTTTCCAATGAGCCAAATTTTTTGTAATTCCAATACCATATGAGAAAATTATGCAAATTTGATCAATCTTCACCAAAGAACAAAATATGATCCCCAAAACTTTCACACTAGCTCCTCCACAAAAGTTCGCGCTTTCTCCTTAGAGTTGTACAATGGAGAGTGAGAGATAAATTGATGAGCAAATGAGAAGTCTCTCCTCCTATTTATACCCTCCGGAATGCCTTTAACTTGCTTTAGATCCAATGCTTCACTTATCCTTAAATTTAGGATCTCCATGTTTTAAGGGGTACTTGAATGGGTCATGGACCACTTTCTTTTATAGATACTCAAATGTCTCCCTAGGAAGGGGCTTCATGAAGATATATGTAATATGTTCCGTTGTCCCAATATACTCCAACTTGATGTTCTTTTCTATGACCTATTCCCGTAGAGAATGAAACTTGATAGGAATATGGTTTGTCTTGGAATTCATCAATAGATTTTTGGAAATGTTTATAGCACTGGTGTTTTCATAGAGTATTGGAATAGGCTCATCATATTTCACCTGTATGTATTGCAGAGTTTGCTTCATCCAAAGAACTTGAGTACAACATGTTGATGCTGGAATATATTTTGCTTCTACTATGGATAAATATACTGAAGATTGATTCTTGCTCAACGAAGCCACTAAGCAGTCACCTAAGTAGAAAGTTGCTCCACTTGTACTTATTCTATCATCAACACTTATTGCCCAATATACATCTGTGTAGACGACCATGTCCAACTCATTTCCTTTCGTATACCATAGTCCAAAGTTTGTTGTTGCTTTAAGATATATGAAGATCATTTTCACTGCTAGAACATGAGTTTCCTTTGGAGTGTTGAAATATTGTAACTTCAAAGAATATTATATTTGTATATTATTTATTCCGGAGATGTTCCATACCTCCGATGTGATTATACTATAAATCCGGAGATGTTTATTCCTCCGAGTTGGTTGTGGTAACTAGGGTTATTAGACCCACCATGTGGGGGTCGGACCAGTCAGTTATAATGGGGTATTTAACCTAATGGTTAAATACGAGCCTACATGTACTTGTGTAAAATACATATCAGAGTAGTGTATAAATAGAGGAGGTGTGTTCCTCATTTGATACATTCACTCACTTGAGGATAGCGCACTTGTGGAGGAGAGGTATGCTATTGTGGAGGAGGAGATCATGTCTCAGGGTTTCATCTTTGTATATTGCTGGTCATCTATATTGAGGAAGCTTTGCTGGGTTTTCTACCCCATGAGGGTTTCCCAGGATAAATCTCTGTCTCTTGTGTTTATGCTGTGCTTGTTATTTCTTCAGTGATCCTGTATATGCTATTATTGTGAAATGGAATGTAATGCTGCTATTTTTTGTCTTAGCATATTAAATCTTAACATGGTATCAGAGCTAACCTGAAGGAAGACAAGGTATGGCACTAACGACACTTGCTTTACTTACGACAATTTGAAGGTTAGGGTTTTACATAGCAAAAACCAGTCATCGTAGCACTTTCGCTATAAATCCGTTTTGGCGAATTTTTCGGATCTGAAATTGTTACAGGACGAATATTAAATCTCCAGGTACCTTGTGTCCAAAGGAAAACCTCTAATTCGTTGTACTTTGTGATTTATGATCTGTACAATATAGGGTTTCTGCCTCTTCCAGATCTGAGTCAAAATCAGGTGACCTTGGGAAAAAGGTCATATCTTGGGCTAGGAAGCTCCAAATGCAATTTCGTAAAAAGTGACAGGTAGTACACAGTCTTTACTATCTCAGAAAACTTTTTCAGAGGCCGAAGTTGAACCAGTGACACATGGAACTCCGTACAAGTTTTCCCTCCTGTATTATCCCATAAACAGGTCATGTTGTGACACTTGGCATAACTCTCTCTCAGAGAGTCCAATTGAGGTCAGACCTGTTAGGATGGAAAGATAACAGGCCGAGATACCTCAGGAAAGTTTTTCAGAGGCCGAAGTTCAAACAGTGACACGTGGCACGCCGTACAAGTTCGCTCTTCTTTTTTATCCCAAAACAGGTCACATTGCGACATTTGACATAACTCTCTCTCAGAGAATCCAATTGAGGTCAGACCTGTCAGGATGGAAAGATAACAGGTCAGGCTATCTCAGAAAACTTTTTCAGACCCTGTGAATTGAAAAGTTTGGAGTTACACCAGAAACAATCAGGTACATATTTCTGTCAAAACAGAATTATTTTTTAGTACCTTCATTCATGGCTTCCGAAATTTAGGGCTTTGAAGAAAGTTGGAATTTTTGTAAACGGAGACCACGGCTGAATGCTACTCATCAAAATAGAAATTTAGAGACCAAGATCAGACTTTTTGGTTGGGCAGAAGGCCGAGCTTGATCAAACCCTAGTTTGGGACTTTGATCAGAAAAGTGAAAAATTAGGGCTTCTGTAAAAATGGAAATTTTTGAAATCTGTGACCATGGCTGGAAGCTCCTCAGAAAAATAGAAGCTTAGAGCTTTGGATCAAACATTTTGATTGGGAAGAAGAGTGGGATTCATCAAACCCCAGTTCAGGGTCACGTCCAGTGAATCCGGAAGTTTCAAAGGCAAAATTGAGGAGTGAAACTTTGCAGTTGTCAAATTCTGAATATATCAGTTTGATCAGCTCATCAAGGCGCATATTTCTATCCTTTCGGAAGTTTGAAATTCAAAGTTTGAATTTTTGGGGTTTCTCTGACAAACCCATATCCAGCTCCAGGTCCAGTTCTTGCAAATCAAGTGGATAGGGTTAATCCTAGAAGAAGATGGATTGGTCACCTGCATAAGTGAAGGAGTTCCTGTTTCAGAGGGAGATGAGGCTAAGGCTTTACATAAGGAGATTACAGGCGATCTCGACAGGTATGACTCATCGAGGTATGTATTGAGATTTGTTCATGATTAAGTTTATGGTATGTTTGTCTTCATGTTATTACGGTTAGTACAATCTTGATTTTAGATTTGTTGTATCACCTTAACAAAATTATGAATGCATGATAGAAGATATTCATTGGTTAGGGTGTTGACACTTATGATTGTACTAATGCATTATGATGTTGTGTGAGGTTGATGTTGTCTGCTAACAAGATACAGGTACATCACAAAAGACAAATCAGGTTCCATGACCATGAAAACATGAAGACAAAGACTCATCCATAATCTTTGTTCTACTTATGAGGTATGTATGACTTTGTTATATTATGCTTAACCTATGAGACATGCAGGTTCTACCTCAGGATCTCTAAATCATTGAAGAGATTGTTTAGGTATGTTGTACATAACTAAGTAGGTATACTAATACAGGTATGTTTCCCATGAATCTTACCTTGTGTTAGGATCCCTCATATAAGTATACTTGGTATGATTGGTTATGCTTATTCATAAAGTTAGTAATCAAGGGATTATGCATATTATGTATTTTATCTTGATTGATGATATGCATGAGTAAAAGAAGAATTCCTTGAAATCTTGAATACTAATGTTTATTATCTATAATCATGATTATACATTTTCAAGATTATTTAGAACTATAATGTTTTGATAACATTGAATGTATGTTTGTGTATGAGATCATGATGATGACACTAGTGCACATTTGAGCATGCACAGTGGTATAGAAATTATAGAAGCTCAAAAGACATATAGAAGATCAAGTGGGAAGCAACCACACAAACATAAAAGATAAGTATTTAAGTTGTTATTTTAAATAGTAAATGATATTGTTTGTATGCATATTTGTATTCCTAGAGAATATAATGCTGAGTGTAAACATTCATAGAGCATTGAACAGTATACAACTAATGTGCATATGTTTGGTAAGTTGGACAAACATTCCATTGTTGCTTGTCTAGAATGAAACCTCTTTGCTGACATGCCGAGAGCTGTACACACTCTCGATAGAATGTTCTGGTAGAGATGGAAGGCATCTAGATAGCCACTATATGCATACAGGATATGGGAAAGTGTTGTGCCAAAGTATTGGTCAAATTAGTTGCTTAACTATATAAATGATATTCGTATGCATAATAGGTTATCATGACAATATGATTTGATGATTATGAAGTATTACTAATCATATACTTAATTTTGATTTGTAGGAAAGATCATGATGAATGATGAACACTGAACAAGCAATGGATGTTCAACAAGAATATTTACAAATCAAACAAAATATAGAAGGCTCATGGCTAGAAGATTCTCTTAGAAAGAGGAAGAGAATCATGATGAGATGTTTGCTCCAAGTGGCTAAAATAAGACCATTCTCTTAATGGTGTAATTAAAGAAGAAGTGTGAATCAGGTTCTATATGGTTCCCAGGATCGATAATCAATTGATGAGCTTAATGATCACCATGGGTGATATGGATCTCAACCTTTGCTACAAGGTTGAATATGGCTTCTATACACATATGACATGGATGCAAGAAGGAACTCACCACAGAGTTCGAATGATGTTGAGGCTCATATCAATAGACCCATCTGATGAGAGATGGCACAGATAGATGACTGTAGAAATGAAATTGAAAGATCTCAGATTGATGCATTACTTTCTAGGTCTAAAAGTATGGAAAGTCTCAGAAGGAATCTCTCTCAACCAGAGAAAGTATGCTAAGAAATCTTGAGAAGACTTGATGTGTTGGAATGGCCACTCTTATGGATTCCAACTTGAAGCTGTTAGGAGATGACTCATCAGAGTAAGTGGATATAACTCTGTACAGTCAAATTATTGGGTCATTGATGTATCTAACATATACTAGATTAGATATATGCTTTGTTGTGAACACCTTGAGTCAGTATGTAGTGGAAACTAGATGTGTTCACCTGATAGTTGCAAAGCATGTGATGAGGCACATAAAGGACACGATAGAATGCTATCTTGAAGATCATGACTTCAGATGGTTATTCAGATTCTGATTGGGCAGGAAGTGTATCAGACAGGAAGAACACATCGAGAGGATGTTATTGTCTGGGATTAGCCATGATCTCGTGGTTTAGCTGAAAGCAGTCTAGTGTGGCTCTCAGCACAAGCAGAATATATGGCTGCTTGCTCTGCTAGTTGTGAAGAAGCTTGGCTTCAGGATTAGTTTGAATTAGAGTTAGAACCAACTGTGATCCTATGTGACAAATAGATTTGTATGAAGATGACAAAGAATCTAGTGTTCCGTGATAAGTCAAAGAACATAGGGAACGAATAAGATATGATGCAGAAGGAACTAAAGTTTGAATTTGTAACAGGTTACCGACATACTAACCAAACCTCTGTCTCGAGTGAAATTTGAATACTTCCGAGACAAGCTTGGTGTAGCTCAAAAGGACCCTCCTCGAAAGGGGGAGTAGTATAGTCACTGATGATGAGATTGTCTCATCGAACAACAAGGTCGATGATGAGATAACCTGTTCTCTACACCTAGATACTTAGAAATATTTAGATTTAGGACTCTTATGCTTAGAATACTTTGTTTTACATGCTTTTGATGATAGATGTATTGGTGAGAATACATGCTTTTGATGATAAGATGTATTGGTAAGAATACATACTTTTGATGACACATGTATTGATTAATGTACTCGTATGGTTGAGGATACTTGTACTTGTATTGATGAGAATACATGTGGGGATTGTATCATCCTTGAACACTTGTTCTAAAGTGAGCTGTAGACGTGAGGTCTCCGAGAATGAAGTCCTTAGTGGACAGTTGAGGGGATTGGATCATCCCTGGACTTTCAGTCCTAAAGAGAGCCGTAGACGTGAAATCTCCGAGAATGAAGTCCTTAGTGGACAGTTGAGGGGATTGGATCATCCCTGGACTTTCAGTCCTAAAGAGAGCCGTAGATGTGAGGTCTCTGAGAATGAAGTCCTTAGTGGACAGTTGAGGGGATTGGATCATCCCTGGACTTTCAGTCCTAAAGAGAGCCGTAGACGTGAGGTCTCCGAGAATGAAGTCCTTAGTGGACAGTTGAGGGGATTGGATCATCCCTGGACTTTCAGTCCTAAAGAGAGCCGTAGACGTGAGGTCTCCGAGAATGAAGTCCTTAGTGGACAGTTGAGGGGATTGGATCATCCCTGGACTTTCAGTCCTAAAGAGAGCCGTAGACGTGAGGTCTCCAATAATGAAGTCCTGAATGAACAGGCAGGGGATTGCATCGTCCCTGGACTGAGGTCCCAGAATAGAGCCGTAGACTGGGTCTCCGATAATGAAGTCCTGAATGAACAGGCAGGGGATTGCATCGTCCCCAGACTGAGGTCCCAGAATAGAGCCGTAGACTGGGTCTCCGATAATGAAGTCCTGAATGAACAGGCAGGGGATTGCATCATCCCTGGACTGAGGTCCCAGAATAGAGCCATAGACTGGGTCTCCGATAATGAAGTCCTGAATGAACAGGCAGGGGATTGCATCGTCCCCGGACTGAGGTCCCAGAATAGAGCCGTAGACTGGGTCTCCGATAATGAAGTCCTGAATGAACAGGCAGGGGATTACATCATCCCCGGACTGAGGTCCCAGAATAGAGCCGTAGACTGGGTCTCCGATAATGAAGTCCTGAATGAACAGGCAGGGGATTGCATCGTCCCCGGACTGAGGTCCCAGAATAGAGCCGTAGACTGGGTCTCCGATAATGAAGTCCTGAATGAACAGGTAGGGGATTGCATCTTCCCCGGACTGAGGTCCCAGAATTGATCCGTAGACTGATGTCTCCGAGAATTGAAGATAGGACTGCATCGTCCCTGGACCTTGGTTCAAAATGTACGTGATGGGGATTGTATCATCCCCGGACTTTGGTCCCTGAATTGATCCGTAGACGTGTGGTCTCCGAGAAGTGGGGATTGTATCATCCCTGGACTGCGGTCCCTGAATTGATCCGTAGACGTATGGTCTCCGAGAAAGTGATTTTTGATGTGGTTACTTGTATCGGTAGGATACTTGTATTGATGATGTGGTTACTTGTATCGGTAGGATACTTGTATTGATGATGTGGTTACTTGTATCGGTAGGATACTTGTATTGATGATGTGGTTACTTGTATCGGTAGGATACTTGTATTGATGATATGGTTACTTGTATCGGTAGGATACTTGTATTGATGATGTGGTTACTTGTATCGGTAGGATACTTGTATTGATGATGTGGTTACTTGTATCGGTAGGATACTTGTATTGATGATGTGGCTACTTGAGTCGGTAGGATACTCGTATTGTTGATATGGTCACTTGTATTGGCATGAATACTTGTACTGCTGCTGATCGTGTGATGACGATGCTGCTGATCATGTGATGACGATGCTGCTGATCGTGAAAGACTCAGTACTGAAGATGTTGATGTTCCAGTATTGAAGATGTTCCAGTAACTGCTTAAGTTATTGATGATGTTGAGAAAGCTTCCAATGATTTATAGATGTATCATGTATGATGTTGATGACTCCTTGCTCGTGCAGATACTGTTATAATATCCTTCTCGTTAAGGGGGAGTGTTGAAATATTGTAACTTCAAAGAATATTATATTTGTATATTATTTATTCCGGAGATGTTCCATACCTCCGATGTGATTATACTATAAATCCGGAGATGTTTATTCCTTCGAGTTGGTTGTGGTAACTAGGGTTATTAGACCCACCATGTGGGGGTCGTCCCAGTCAGTTATAATGGGGTATTTAACCTAATGGTTAAATACGAGCCTACATGTACTTGTGTAAAATACATATCAGAGTAGTGTATAAATAGAGGAGGTGTGTTCCTCATTTGATACATTCACTCACTTGAGGATAGCGCACTTGTGGAGGAGAGGTCTGCTATTGTGGAGGAGGAGATCATGTCTCAGGGTTTCATCTTTGTATATTGCTGGTCATCTATATTGAGGAAGCTTTGCTGGGTTTTCTACCCCATGAGGGTTTCCCAGGATAAATCTCTGTCTCTTGTGTTTATGCTGTGCTTGTTATTTCTTCAGTGATCCTGTATATGCTATTATTGTGAAATGGAATGTAATGCTGCTATTTTTTGTCTTAGCATATTAAATCTTAACATGGAGCTGCCTGAAATCTTGCAACTTGTCCAACTACCTACATAACATTTGGTATTGAAGCTGTCACATAGAGTAGACTGCCAATCATTGATCTGTAGATTATCTAAACCACTTTTGTGGATTCATCATCTTTGCTTAACTTTCAACCAATGACTATAGGAGTACTTACAGGTTTGTTGTCTTCCATTCTGAATTTCGTCAACATTTCATTGATGTACTTAGTTTGGGAAATGAAAATTCATCATCTAGCTAAGATATCTGGAGTCCCAAGAAGAAATTTAACTCCCAAGTAAGGACATTTCAAATTCACTTTACATATCCTTGTCAAACTTATGACTCAACCTGTCATCATCACTTCCAAAGATAATGTTATCAATGTACACTTCAAAGATAATCATGTTGTTTTGATCCAGTTTTATGTAGATATTATTGTCTGTATTTCCTCTTCCAAAACCCTATTGTTGTAAGTACCTATTCAATCTTGAGTGCCAAGCTCTAGGAGCTTGCTTAATTCCATACAAAGATTTATTTAATATGCAAACATGGTATTCCTTTTCTGATAGAAGGAACCCTTCTGGTTGTTCTATATAGACTTCTTCTAATTCTCCATTTGGAAAAGTTGATTTATGTCCATCTGATACACTTTGATCCTTTTGGAGCATAGATAATCCAAGAACATTCTAATTGCTTCCATTCCGACCACGTGAGCATAAGTTTTCTCAAAGTCTATTCCTTCAACCCGAGCATATCCTTTGCATACAAGCCTTGCTTTGTTTCTGGTTACATGTCCATCTCCATTAAGCTTATTTTTGAAAACCCATTTTGTACCAATCAAATATTTATCCTTCGGTCTTGGAACCAGTTCCCATGTCTCATTCTTCTCTATCTAATCTTCTTCCATGGCCTTGATCCAGTTTTCATCATTTGTCTTCTCCAAATCTGCTTGGTTCAAATGTGGATAAGAAATATAAGTGTCCTTGTTCCGATATCTATGCTTGCCTTCTACTTTTGGTTTCTATTCCAACACTCTTATCCTCAATGATTAGTTCCCATGGATGATTCTTTTGAACTCATCGGTTAGGTCTCCTAGAAGATGTCTGAAAATTTTGTTGTGTTCTGGAAGGTGTCTAAAAATTTTGTTGGTTGCTTTCTTCTTGTTCTTCTTTTGGCTGCTTCTCTTCTTGTTGTTCTTCCTATTCTTCCTCTTCTTCTAGCTTCAGTTCTTCATTTTCATGTTCTTCAAAGATATTTGAATCGATGCTTTCTTTCTTGGTATTTGGAAAGTTGATTTCATCAAACTTTACATTGATACTTTCCACTATATTGTTGAGTCTTAGATTATAGCACTTGTATGCTTTTCTTTTCCATGAGAATCTGACGAATATGCCTTCATCCACTCAAAAGGCATCACCTAGCTTGGAGTCATTCGTCATAGTTCTGGCCATTTCTTGTACAGTTCTGTTTTTCCTTTCAACAACTCCATTTTGTTGAGGTGTTCTAATTGTTGAGAATTCCCTTTTTATTCCATGTTCTTCACAAAAATCCTAGAGCTCATTTGAAGTGAACTCACCACCATTATCTGATCTCAAGGTCTTGATTCTCAAATTAGTTTCATTTTCAACCATTTGCTTGAATATCCTAAAATATTCGAATGCTTTTGAATTATTTTTGAGGAAGCAAACCCATGCCATCCTTGTGTAGTTATCAATGAGCATCATGAAGTATCGCCCACCTTCTAGCCCTTTTGTCTTCATTGATCCACACAAACTAGTGTGTACAATTTCCAATGGCTTTATTGTGGAATATTCCTTAGTCTTGAATTCAACCTTTGTTTGTTTTCTATGCTGACAATGCTTGCACAAATATTTGGTTGGTTTTGTAATTTTCGACATTTCTCTTACATATTGCTTCTTATTGATCTTGAAAATATTTTCAAAGCTTATATGACCCATTCTGTTGTGCCAAAGCCAACTTTTATCTTCTTTTCCTAAACAACAAATGTATTTCCCAATTTCATTCAAGAGGCATATGTTATTTGGATTTCTTGTTGTTGTTTCCGCTAGTCGACCTGATTTTTCTCTTCTTATTTCACATTCTTTGGAATTGAATATGGGTGTATGTCCCTGGTCACACATATGTATGACACTAAACATATTATGAATCATATTTTCAACAAGTAAGAAATTCTCTGCTAAAGCATCTTTGTTTCCAAGACTGACCGTGGATTTTCCTAAAATTTTGGTTGAGTTATTATTTCCAAATGTGACATACCTTCCTCTTCTTTCCTTAATGACACAAATCTATTTTTATCACCTATCATGTGCTTTAATCATCCACTGTCAACACACCATTTACTTATTTTGTTTTGGGCTTGCAAGGCAACTCCACATTCTTCAACTTGCAAGTCTGCTTGTTTCTTTTTCCAAATTCTTTGTTGTTCCGGAACCAAACTAGTTTCCCTTGTGTTTCCCTTGAAGACACTGTCAACCCACTTCTGCAATTTATGGTTGTGTGTCCAAAACTATTACTCTTATAACATTCAATTTCATACTTCAGAGCTCCAAATTTGTGATAACTTCTATCAAAAACCTTACGAGTATTTTTGAGATAATTGCCTTCATAATGATTCCATAATTTTTCATATCCATCCCCATTCCATGTGTTTCTACTTCGTGCATAGGCTCTACAATTCATAGCCTTATGTCCAAAATTATTACAATAATAACACAAGCCAAGAAACATATTTTGGTACTTGGATGCAAGGTATTTTTTAAGGATTATAATATTATACTTAAGTGTAGTATTCTAGGCGATTATTTTTGATTGAAAAACCATATATATAGATAGGTAGGCGAATATCAAATATGAAAAATACAATTTACTACCGAAACTTGTAAAATTTGGTGAATATTATAATTAAAAAACACATTTTATGTAAATATAGGCGATATTAGAGACTAAAAATGACCAAATAACGAATTTGTTTTTTGAAAAAAAGCCCAAAAAATAGCCAATTCACAAAATTTCGCCCCTAAAAATTTCACTGCTTGAATGTGAGTGGTCTTCTAGTTGGTGCATATTGTATGAAATCATGGACTTCATTTTGAGTCTTCTTCATTGTTGGTGGTTTCTTCCATGTTCCTTTGAACATACGATGTTCTTCTAGATTCTTATTTATTGTTGGTTGTTGTATATCTTCCTTCATAGGCTTGGAACCCTTGATAGCATTTGCATAACTTCTTTGTTTTGCTTCACTTCTAGTCATCATAGAAATTGAACCCTTATCAACATCGTTTTTTTTGTATCCAAGACCAGACTTATAATAGAATGGTCTTTGGTTGTTGATGATTTCATCTAGTATTTTGGTGATGTTGCCAAATTTCTACTGGATGTCCTTCTTATGTAATTCCTTTTTGAGTGAGACTATTTCAGCTCCTAGCTCTTCTTGTATCCTCTCTTTTTCTTCCAGTTTTCTTTTGAGTGTTCCTTCAATCACCTTGGCTTCTTCCAACTTAACTTTTTGATCCATAAATATCTTCTTTGTTTCTTCGGGATTTATGTTGGAGCTTTGAGAAATTTCCTTTAGTTTGCTCAACTCTTCCTTGAGTAACTTGTTTTTATTCCTTTCTTTTCTTAGATCACTTAAGCTAGCACTGAGCAATTATGCATTAAGATTCACTTCTCCTTCTTCTTTATAGTCTTCATCTAGCACATTGTGCCTATCCATTATTCTTACTCAGATCTACCTTCCAGTGGTTAAATTGTTCTGAAAAAACATCGCTTTGACACCAATTGTTGGAATATTCACCAATACTAAGAGGGGGGTGAATCAATATTGAGCACTTTTTACCATTTTTAACCTTAAGCACATCATGTAACATTAACCATTAACAATACCATTCACCATCACATAAAATCATACACAATGCACAAGAGATTTTACATGGAATACCAAATGGGAGAAAACCACAGAATTCTTTTCGTATATAATAACAATATTACATTCATAGGAAGCACCAACTTCCAAGATTCTCTAGCACCAACTAGAAGGAGGCACCAACCCCCTGATTTACAAGCTCCAACCTGAAGGAAGCTCCAACTCCTTGATTTACAAAAATCGATTGGAAGGATGAACCAACCCCCTGATTTCTATAGCACCAACTAGAAGGAGGCACCAACCCCCTTTGTGAGCACCAACTCACACTTTTCAGGCACCAACCTGAAGGAGGCTTCGATCTCCTGTCCATACCCCATACTGCCACCTTGATATGAATAAGAATGTCAACTTGTCTCTGTTACTTTCTCTGTGTCCTTGTTCTTGTTGATGTCTCTATCAACTTGCACTTGTATCACTATCTCTGTCAACTTGTACCTGTATCACTGTCTTTGTCAACCTGTATATGTATCACTATCTCTATAATTGTCACTATCACTATCACTGTTACAATCTCAACTTAAACAAAATCTTCTTGAATAGAACAAGACAAATGTCTTCAAAGAGTGTAATAAAATCCCATAAACAATCACCCATAGATTTCATTTGTTTGCTTCTTCAAAACTTTAACATCATTATCACCTTCAAACCCTAGGTCATTCCAAGAGAGGAACCCTATATCATGCCAATAACATCACACTAATCCATACCAATATCACCATAAACTATGCCAAGATAATCACCATGATCTATGACAAGATCATCACCATAATCACCCTAAAATATCAAGTTCATTATAATCTAATCAACCACAATCTATTCAATATCATCGCCATAATATATGCTAATAACATCACCATGATCTATGCCATCACCATGATCTATACCAAAATCATCACCATAATATATGCGAACAACATCATCAGGATCTATTCCATCACCATGATCTATACCAAGACCATCACCATAATGTATGCAAGTACTATGCAAGATCTTCAACAAGATTCCTCAAGAGAGAAGCACTAAGATTCAGACCATAGCCAAGTTAACAAGATGGACCCTAGTCCATTAGAAACATGTATCATCACAATATAAGCCCATAAGCAATAGCCATACATTTTCCAAGATGAAGAAACAATAAAGAAAACCTTCACCAAAAGAAACTCTAGATCATGTCATCACATAGCCCTTGCAACAAGCTTTCCAACAAGCCAAGAAGTTTGTAATTCTAATACCGTATGAGAAAGTTATGCAAATTTTATCAATCTTCACCAAAGAACAAAAAATGATCCCCAAAACTTTCACACTAGCTCCTCCACAAAAGTTTGCACTTTCTCCTTAGAGTTGCGCAATAGAGAGTGAAATATGAATTGATGAGCAAATGAGAAGTCTCTCCTCCTATTTATACCCTCCAGGATGTCTTTAACTTGCTTTAGGGCCAACGTTTCACTTATCCTTAAATTTATGATCTCCATATTTTAAGGGGTACTTGAATGGGTCATGGACCACTTCAAGATTTCATTATGGGTCTTTAAATTGACTTGTTTATCACTTCATATCTTCATCAAAGAGGGATTTGGGACTTCTCCTCATCATCATACTTAAGTGGATAACTCTTTATTCCTTTCGGGGTCATGTGGACCCAACACCATTATTTTTGGGGTTATGTGGACCAAATCACCATTACTTTGGGGGTTTCTTCATATTTCACACCATCATGGTCTTGTGGACCAATCCTTATTACTTCGGGGGCTACTTCTCATGGTCATATGGAAAAATCATCCTAATCATGTAGACCCAACACCATTATTTTATGGGTTTCTTCTCACTTTACACCACTATTACTTTGGGGCAACCTTAGGGACTTCTTTAAGGGTTTGCTCTATTTGTGTACAACTCAATGTGTGTTCCCGTGAGGACCATGTGTAACCGCTATACAATAAAGGGAATGATTTGGATTTATATACACTTATGCTTGGATTTTGACATCAATGACAACCTTATTCAACATCTGCTAAAATTGCGATCACTCTGGCATGAAAATTATCAAGAAGAGGAGTTAATAGTTTATAATTTCCATTATATCCAATCCAATGATCCTTGCCAATTTTCAAATTATTTAGTTCACCAAATTTCCAAGCAATCCAATCCTCCAGATCTTTAACTACATCTTTAACTACATCTTTAACTACATGATTTAACTACATCTTTGCATGCATTTGATACTCCTTTTCAGGACTACGTTTCTTGTCCAATCCTCCAGATCTTTATTCTCTAAATACTTTGCTTTCATCACATTTCCCCACATCCCTTTACTGAAGAGAAGCCTCCATAGACTCTTCATTTCTAAATCCTAACAAAATTAATAGATATTGTTCAAATTCCAACCCCCCTGCTTCCTTTGATTTGGATAAGAATGACCATTTAAGTGAGGGTATACCTTCGACTTCACTTCTTCTAGGCCAGAGAACACTAAAACATTTTTTCCTAATGTTTTGCAATATTCCTTTCGAAATGTTCAATATATAACCAAAATATAGGAATGCTTTCTAAAATTATCTTTACTAGAATTAAACTACTTCCCCAAGACAACAACCTGTAACACCAACAAGTAGTTCCGTCTTCAATTTTATTTTTGTAATATAGTTGTAGCTAATATGCAAATTTGTAGTTATTTGGAATTAAGTAAAAACCAAGATACTTAACTCCTTTATCGAGAAATTCAATCTTCATAGGAAATAGTTGAGCAATTCTCCTTTCCAGACCTCCACTCAAGCCATTGAACAATATGTAGGATTTATTCATGTTGATCTCCATCTGCATTTCTTTACAACAAGCATCTAGAATAATTTTGAACTAGTTCATTTCCCTTAGAGTACCTCTCTGAAAAGAAAAATGGTATCCACAAACAATAAATGAGATATAACATTAGACTCTCCTCTATGTATTCCTTTGATAAAACATTATCTCTTAGATTTTTCTATCATCCTAATCAAACCTTCTTCTATAAAAATGGCGACAAAGGACATTCTTGTTTGAGACCAATTGAAGCCCTAAAAAAACTTGAGGGAGGAACATTTAATAGGACAACAAAATTGGTTGATTCTAATCACCCCATAATCCAATTTACAGTTTGGATATTCAAACCTATTTTCCCAAAGACCAATCTTAAAACAACTAATTTCCTTTTCCATAAACCCTTGAGAGATCATTTTTTATAACCAATGCTACCTTTTTACCAATTTTTATTGAGTGAAATCCCTCATGTGATGTCCCTACTACATCATGAACCTATCGGTTAGATAAAAATCATTTTGTTTTTCCATAATAACATAGACAAAGTAAACTTCAATCTATTTGCAATTATATTCAATATATTTTATAAACCAAGTTACAAAGAGCAACTAGTATAAAGTCTTCAAATGTACAAGAATTTGTCTTTTAGGGATTAGTGCCATGAATGTAGCTTTCATAACTCCTAGTACTTTCTGAAAATTTTCAGATTCTTCAATTACTTTGAGAAGTTTCTCCTCCAATATCTGATAAAAAGTCAAATAGAATTCAATTGTCCAACCAACAGGGCCAAGGATTTTAGCCCTTTTAAAAGACTATAGTCGAAACTTTAACTCTTCCTTTGTGACCACAACTCCCAAATTCACATTCATTCTTTCACTAAAAGAACCAAGGAACAATCTAATCACCTTCATTATTTTTGCAATGTTTGTGGATTTTGGCTCCTTGAATAAAGAGTAAAAGTGTTGTTCACTGACATGTGTTAAATCATTGAAGGATGTTTCCCTAGAGTCATCAGGCTAATCCAATTCCCATATTCTATTTACACTTTTTCTATGAGTTGCATAACCAGGAAATAACTTTTTATCATTGTCACCATCTACTAACCACATTGCTCTACTTTTGAGCATCCACCGTGCTTCTTCTAGTTCTAAGAGCTCTTTATATTTACCTTCTAATTCTTTCAACTTCAAATATCCCTCATCTAAAAATACCCCAGACGAATTCAGCTCAAACATATTTTGAAGGTTTCTTCAACTTCTTTCACCTCTTTTTGACTCTCATTTTTTTCTCCTTTTTCCAAGTGACTACCATTTTTTTCACTTGAATTAGATTGTTTTAAAATTGGAGCAGAGTAGAATCTCCAGTAGTAGCATAATTTTTTTCCAAGAACTATAGCTATAAAACCATCCTCTTTTTAACCAATAATGGTTAAATTTAAAAGGATCAAGTGATTTCTTATCCTCTTATTCTAATTGAAACAAAATAGGCATGTGATCATAGATTCATCCAACTCTTACCAATGGTTTGTACCTGCTTGCTTCCTCCATAATATTTTTAACTACAAGAAAGTGATCCAACCTTTTTGAAATCCAAACTATTTCTCTTCTGCAGTTTCCTGTTAATTTTTGAGCATTAATTCAATATACTCTAGGATCTTTACTGAGAGAATAACATGTACAGCATATCAAGTATAACAATGCATATCAATCACACCAAGCAATCACATGAGACAATAGACACACAAAGTTTCACTGGGGAAAACCATAAAGGTGAAAAACCCCACAACTTCCTCAGAGATAGAAAGAGCAATGATACAACCCAAGTACACCGAGATAGTCCTCCTAACAGTTGAACCTCCTCCTCACTTGTGTGCCACTTTCCGAGTAGTGTAGAAGTGAATAATGAGATGATCAAATAGAGTGCTCCCGCACTCTATTTATACTTGACCTGACCTGTCTAATAAACTAGCAGGGCCGACTTGTCTAACTTAGTCTAATAACCCATGGTTAAACTAATCAGGGTTGACCCCACACTTGGTGGTCTAATAACCCATCATAAGCAAGTTACGACACTTGCGACACTTGTCAATACAAATGATGACACTTCCGTATAGAGGAATAATAACATCTCTATAAGAGTACAATATACATAGGTGAAATACATTCCAAAGTTACAATTACATCAACACTCCCTCTTAACTAGGAAGGTATTTCTCGACACAGATTTGCTAGCACAAGTCTTCTTCTCTGGATCATCATCACTGGATCATCGTCATCGTCACTGCTGCTGCTATCTCAATCAATGTCTGATTTACCCGTCATAGGAAGTTCTACAGAGCCAGTCCTTTTTCATACTGGATGTAGGCCCACCACCTGTAGGTCTTCATCATAATTGGCCATACTGTGGAATCCTCAGGACTGATTACGTGCGTTAAGCCAAAACCTTGAAAGAGCATCCCAGGACTGATTACGAGCATACTGCTCAACCTATTGGATCTCCCAGGAGATTTTACATGTAACTGCACAGCCTGTCAACGGCCACAGAGTATCATCCTGATACTCATGATCATACTGTTCATCTCATCGTCTACGAAGCACAGTCCAGATGCACACAATACAACACTTACACTCACCGTCATGGGAAGACACACTTCAACCATCCATGAAAGGCTCAACACTCACATCAACGCACATGGGAGAACACATCTACCACCATGTCGGAAAGGCTCTGCACTTACATCAACGCACATGGGAGAACACATCTACCACCATGTCGGAAAGGCTCTGCACTTACATCAACGCACATGGGAGAACACATCTACCACCATGTCGGAAAGGCTCCGCACTTACATCAACGCACATGGCAGAACACATCTACCACCATGTCGGAAAGGCTCCGCACTTACATCAACGCACATGGGAGAACATATCTACCACCTTGTCGGAAAGGCTCTGCACTTACATCAACGCACATGGGAGAACACATCTACCACCATGTCGGAAAGGCACTGTGCATCTGCGTTTTCAGACTCATCACACACGATCCACCTGATCATGTCAAGGCATCTACTTGATGCATATCATCATACATGATCTACCTGATCATACAATGTATCTACCTGATACATATCATCACACATGATCTACCTGATCATACAATGTATCTACCTGGTACATATCATCACACATGATCTACTTGATCATACAATGTATCTACCTGATACATATACAAATACATGATCCCACTGATCATAACAAGCATCCAACATGATGCATATACATATACATGATCCAACTGATCATAACCAGCATCAACATGATGCATATACATATACATGATCCAACTGATCATAACTAGCATCCAACATGATGCATATACATTTACATGATCCAACTGATCATATCCAACATCCTACATGATGCATACAAAGCAGTAACTGGAGCATCCTCCTGATGCTCATCATCCAACGCTTACACCCACAGCCATGGGAAGGATCCTCCTCTCACCATGCTTGGAATGGCTCCTGCAAATGTGTCCATCACTTCTTCCTCAAAGTGTCATCAATCTAAAGAACACCAAGCCTCTCTCTGAAGTACTCGAACTTCACTTTGGCTAGTGGCTTCGTCAACACATATGCAACCTTCTCATCCGTCGCAACATACAGGAGTTTCACTGCTCCTCTTTGCACCATATCCCTGATATAGTGATATTCGATCTCGATGTGCTTCGACCTGTCGTGGAACACCGGGTTCTCAGATAGCTTCACAAAACTCTAGTTATCACAAAAGATACCAGTAGCCTCCAACGGGAGATCAAATAACTCAGACAGTAGCTTCCGGAGCCATACTACCTCACAACTAGCCGAACAAGCTGCAACATACTCTGCCTCGGCTGTACTCAGTGCTACACTGGACTGCTTCCTGCTAAACCAAGAGATCACACCTGATCCCATACTGAAGCAGCACCTAGATGTGCTCTTCTTATCTGCAACACTACCTGCCCAGTCTGAATCAACATAACCCTCTAGGTTAAACTTTTGATTCGCATCATACTTGAGCCCATAATCAATTGTACCCTTCAGGTACCTCAGAATATGCTTTACAGCAACCAGGTGAACACCTATGGGATCCATCAGGAACTGGCTCAATGTGTTCACCACAAAGAAAATATCTGGTCTCGTGTTCGTCAGGTACATCAAGGACCCAATCATCTGACGATACATCGTGACATCAACCGGCTCAGATGAAGCATCACACAGAAGCTTCAGGTTCGATGCCATAGGTGTGTCCATGGCCTTGTAGTCCATCATCCCGAACCTCTTCAGGATATCGACTGCATACTTCCCTTGTCCAAGGAATATTCCATTTGCACTCTGCCACACCTCCATTCCTAGAAAATAGTGCATCATCCCCAAGTCCTTCATCTTGAACTCGGCAGCAAGCTTCCTCTTGGTATCGGCAATCAATCTATCCTCACTTGTAACAAACAGGTCATCCACATACAGAAGTAGTATCACAGGATTTCCTTCCTCAACCTTGTAGTAAAGGTTGGAATCTGCTTTACTCTTGGTAAAGCCCAAAATGGATAGAAAGCTGTCTATCCTACCATACCAAGTCCTAGGAGCTTGCTTCAAACCATACAAGGCTTTCTTCAACCTGCACACATGTGACTCTTTGTCATGTGTCTCGAAACCAAGTGGCTGCTCCACATACACTTCCTCCTCGACTACACCATTCAAGAAAGCTGTCTTGACATCCATCTGGTGTATCTTCCATTTTATCACTGCAGCTAGAGCAAGTATTGATTTGATGGAAGTGTATCTGGCCACAGGAGAAAAAGTCTCTTCATAATCAATCCCTTCTTTTTGGGAGAAGCCACGAGCTACAAATCTCGCTTTGTATTTCTCTATGCTGCCATCTGCAGCATGATTGATCTTGTAGATCCATTTAGAAGTCACCACATACTTCCCTTCAGGTCTTGGGACCACATCCTAAACATCATTCTTCATGATCGACTGGTATTCCTCGACCATGGCATCCTTCCATTCTTTCTTTTTCCGCTGCTTCTTCATAACTAGAAGGTTCTTTGTTCATAATGTCACAGAGTAAGGTAACATAACTGGTATGTGATCTAGTCCTCTTCCTTTCTCTATGTTCTTCTTCTGGGATGCCATACCTTTCTGCATCTTGAATGAGCTCTCTAGCCCATGCAGGTTTCCTCTTGTGAGAGTTCTTCTCACGGGGTGGATCTATAGGTTCTTGCGGATCTTCTATTTCACGATTTGCATCTGGAATTGCTTCAGTCATGGTGGTGTCTTGAAATTTGATTTCCTTTGGTTCTTCATGATCTTCAATAGGTTTTTTCCTTGACTTGATGAAGGCTGAGTTTTCATCAAATGTTACATCCCTGCTGACATCAATCTTCTTGAACCCTGGAAAATATATCCTGTAAGCCTTCGAGCTTTCACCGTACCCCAAAAATATGCCCTTCTTTTTTTGTCCTCTTTTCCTATGGGACATGAGTATATACTAGACAACCAAATATTCTGAGATGGCTGACTTCAAGTTTCTTACCAGAGAAGACCTCTTATGGTGTCTTGTTGTCCAATATCTTGTGAGGTGTTCTGTTTTGTACATACACAGCTGTCCTAGCTGCTTCTGCCCATAGATGCATAGGTAGATCCTAGTCATGCAGCATTGTCCGTGCTGCTTCCATGATTGTTCTATTGTTTCTTTCTGCAACTCCATTCTGTTGTGGATTGTAATGAGCAGTCAACTCCCTCTTAATCCCTGAATCACTGCATAACTTCTTGAAATCACCTGAAGTGAATTCTCCGCCATTGTCGGATCTGCAAGTCTTGATCTTCTTATCAGTTTGATTTTCCATCAAGGCTTTGAATTCCTTGAACTTATCAAACACTTCATCTTTGTTCCTCAATAAGTAAACCCAAGTCTTCCTAGAGAAATCATCAATGAAAGAGACATAGTATACATACCCACTCAGAGAATTGGATGACATCAGACTGCATACATCGGAGTGGATAATTTCCAAGATTCCTTTAGCTTTGCGTTCACTACTTGGAAATGCCTTCTTAATGTTCTTTCCTTTTGCACATCCTTTGCAAAAACCTTCATGCTCTGTCTTGATTTCAGGAAGACCTTCTACAACTTTACTTGCAATTGGAAGTGCTCTGTAGTGCACATGTGCAAGCCTTATATGCCAAAGTTCACTTGGCTCCATGGATTCATGTACCATGGCATGTTCAGGTTGTCCCTTCAATTTGTACAATCCTCTCTCTTGCTCTCCAATCACTACTGCATCATCTATGGTTTTACCCTTTGGCCACATTAAGACTTGACCATCTACAAATGCAACCCTCATGCCTTTTGCATCCATGCAGATATGGAGAGTAGGTTCTTCTTGAGCCCAGGTACATATAGAACATCTTTCATCTTCAAAGACTTCCCAGAGTCTAGGTTGTAGGAGGCTTCACCACTTCCTTTGATAGGATATTGATAGTCATCCCCAAGTATCACCTTATGGGGTGACTCATGTTCAGATAGATTTGCAAAAGATTCTTTAAATCCAGTCATGTGTTTGGAAGCCCCACTATCAATAAGCCAATCATTACATCCATGAGAGATAGTACCTGTGAGAACAGAGATTAGAACATATTCATCTTCACTAGATGAGTCATCACTTTCTGCTCTAGCCTTCTTCTTGGGAGGTTCATCATCTTCGGCAGCATGAGCATGATATCTCTTCTTGTTGTTGTTCTTCTTCTTGTTGAAGTTGTTATTGTTATCTTTCTTCTTCTTGGGACAATCTGCAGCAAAGTGTCCTTTCTCATTGCATGTGAAGCATCTGAGATCTTTCTTATCTTAATGATAATGATGGTGTGAATATTTCTTGAAATGAGAATGCTCCCTCTTTGACCTTCCTTTCTTGGTGTGTGCCGTGATAGCTTGATCTTCATTCCCCATCTTTTCTTCTCGGGCCACAAGCCTTGCTTCTTCTTGTGAACATTCCTTCCACAATCTTCTGAAGGAGATCAACTTCCTTCTTGCACAAATTCCTTGGATAAAGGAATCCCATGACCTTGATAGGCCATTCAAAGTGGTCATGACAATTTCACCATTCTCCACCACTTCATCCACAACTTCAAGTTGTTCTTTGATCTGAGAGACCTTGGAGAAATAAGATTGAATGGTCTCTCCATTCTCAAGCTTTACCCCTTTCAATTGATTCCGCAGAGTCATCTTCCGATTTATGTTCTTCCCTTCAAATAGCTTGGTCAGGGAATCAAACATCTCCTTGGGTGTCTTCAGGGATGACACATGTGGTATGAGATGGTCTTTGATAGAATCAACAATGATTCTCTTAGCCTTAACCAAGTTCTTCTTATGTAAGGCCTTAGCCTCTTCTTCTTCTGGGACATGGACCTCAGAACTTATATAGGTATCCAATTCATTTTCTTCCAGGATTAACCCAATCCTATACTTCCATGCTCGGAAGTTATCAGCCCCTTCAAGCTTATCCTCAAGCTTGGTGTGGTGAGACATCTTAAAGAGTACTTCAAATGGAAATAGAAAAGATTTAGATCTTACCACTTGATTTGCAGAAATATGGATCTGGAGCTGAATTAGGGTTTGTCAGAGAAACCCTAAAAATTCAAAATGTGAATTTCAAACTTCTGAAAGGATAGAAAGATGCACCTTGATGAGCTGATCAGCCTGGTATACTCAGAAATTGAAAACTGCAAAGTTTCACCCTTCATAAATGCTTTTCAATCTCCCAGATTCACTAGGGAGGACCTTGAATTAGGGTTTGAGTTTCCCAGAGTTTTACCCAACCCAAAATCTCGATCCAAATCTCTAAACTTCGAATTTTTCAAGGAGCTTCCAGCTATGGTCTCAGAATTCAGAAATTCCTATTTTTGTGGAAACCCTAATTTTTAGGGTAAAAAATGAAAGTGCCCAGAATTGAATTCTGTTTGGACAGAAAGATTCACCTTGCTATGGAGAGTCAATCTATCATATTGATTTTCCAAAATCTGTGGAGAGAAACCCAAAAACAAGAAGCCCTAGCTTCCCCAACTGCATAGTGTCTTCTTCTCAGGTTAGCTCTAATACCATGTTAATTTTTTAGCATTAATTCAATATACTCTAGGATATTTACTGAGAGAATAACATGTACAACATATCAAGTATAACAATGCATATCAATCACACCAAGCAATCACATGAGACAATAGACACACAGAGTTTCACTAGGGAAAACCATAAAGGTGAAAAACCCCACAACTTCCTCAGAGATAGAAAGAGCAATAATACAACCCAAGTACACAGAGATAGTCCTCCTAGCAGCTGAACCTCCTCCTCACTTGTGCACCACTTTCCGAGTAGTGTAGAAGTGAATAATGAGATGATCAAATAGAGTGCTCCCGCACTCTATTTATACTTGACCTGACCTGTCTAATAAACTAGCAGGGTCGACTTGTCTAACTCAGTCTAATAACCCATGGTTAAACTAATTAGGGCCGACCCCACACTTGGTGTTCTAATAACCCATCATAAGCAAGTTACGACACTTGCGACACTTGTCAATACAAATGACGACACTTCCATATAGAGGAATAATAACATCTCTATAAGAGTACAATATACATAGGTGAATACATTCCAAAGTTACAATTACATCAACATTTCTCCATGTAAGATTAACCTTTATAAGCTCTACGTCTATTAGTTTGAGCTCTTCAAACAACTTAGAAAAAAAATAAGTTAGGGGATTTGACCTAGCAAACTCACCCCAATATTCTCTAGAATTTAGGGTCATATTGAGATCACCACCAACTATTGCATTATCTGTTGACAAGTTTTTCTAGTCCCTAAGAGAGTCCCATAAAGGTTTATGTATCCATATTGGGCATAAAGGTTCACTATCCTAGAAACCTTCTTTAAACCTTTCGTCCCTCCTTCTAGCACAGTACTTACAACAAGAAAAGTAGTGGATATAGCCTCAATGTTGATGTTCCACAAAAACACAAGAGCACTAACCTTTAACGATAAAGAGAAAATTCCATCCCTTCAACATGGGAGACAAAACTTCTATAGCTTTAGAACCCAAGCACATAGTTTGTTGGAACAAAATAACATCAAGGTTGTACACATAGAACATCCCTTTAAGGGATAATCTTTGAAGGGCACACCCTAACCCTCTAATCTTAAGGGAAATAATCCCAATTGTATGGGGAGATTCATCACCAAGTCTAATAGAACATTTAAGGTTGGTCAAAGCAACAATGTCACATTTTTCACAAAGTTCTTGAAGTCCTCAATTCCATTTATTTTAATCAATCAAATAAAAACAATACACCCCTATGACACACTATCAAGACTCAAGAAAAAAATTCAAGATAGGAAATTTCATACAAGCATCCACCAAAACTGATTAAGTCAAATGGATGAAGTTTACGCGAGTAAATGTAAGAAAGTAGTTTCAACAACCCCACCTATTCCCAAGGGCGATCAAATGTAATGGGTCATCAAGGGTGAATATCTCTTACCAAAGGGAACCTTGCTACACGCCCAGAAGTGATTTACCTCCATACAAAAACGTACATAAAGGACATTAAGGATGTTATGAACAAAATTCCCAAAATAGCATAAAAAAGAATGTTATCTCCACACATTGAGAATGATGAACACTCAATGAATAGTAATCATCTTCGAGGGGCATCCTCCTTTTACAATATATCCAATACATAAGACAAGATGAGATGCCTATACAAACGAATGTCCTTTTTATAAATAGGAGATCTAATGTTCATGATGTAACCTACCACTAAGCTGACCTAACCATAACTAATGTACTAATAATGATTGAGCCTTAACATAGCTCCCCTCTTTAAAAAGATTTTCCCTCAAAGCTTGTAATCGAGGGTACTCTTCATGAATTGCTAGTTTTCCCATGTAGCTTCTTCTAGGGGCATATTCTTCCACTTGATTAGGCACTCCATAATGGTTCTATTCCAAGGAGATAAAGAACAAAATCTATAACTTTTTTCTGGTTCAAGAGTGAGCTTCTTTTCCTCATTGAATTTTGGAAGTTCCTTTTGCGTTGGCATAGTTTGTCCCATAACCATTTTTAGGCAAGATACATAGAAACCTTATGAATGCAAGAACAAGACAAATCTAACTCCTAAGCCACTTCTCCAATCTTACAACGAATCTTGTAGGGTCCTTAAAAAGTGGAGATAGTTTATGATTCTTCTTTTGTTTGAGGGTAGACTGCATATAAGGTTGCAATCTCAAAAATACCCAATCACCCTTCTCAAATTATATTTCACTTAAATTTTGATTTGGTTGTTTATTCATCCCATTGTGGGCCATTTGAAGGTTTTTTTAAAGAATTTGCAAAGTTTCTTTGGGCTTTCGTATATGTGAGTTTATTGCATGTACATTAGAATGGTCATGCAAAAAAGATGTGATATTAAGAGTTGGATATGGAAGAGACATCTTAGTAAATGTGTGGTAGGTGGTATCAGACCACCATTATACTAGAGGAAGCCACTTGACCCATTAAAATTGCTTGCTTGAAGAGTAGCAATGAAGATAACCCTCTAAACATTTGTTAGCTATTTTTGTTTGACCATCTATTTGTCGATGATATGATGAACTCATACCTAGTGTTATTCCCTTCATCTTTCATAATTCTTTCTACAAAAAATTGGCTAAATTTTGGATCTTTGTCACTTACTATTACATTCGGAAATCCAATAAGTCTATGAATTTATTTCATTGGCTGAATTTGGGATCTTTGCCACTTGTTGTTACATTCGGAAATCCAATAAGTCTATGAATTTATTTCATGAACACCCCCGCAATGGGTGAGAATGGATGAGACGAGGGCCCTATTAAGCCCAAGCCAACTCCTCACAGTTGACAGGACAGATGGCATGCAAGCGGGAACGTGGAGGTGGCAAGGACGCCTGGCATGGGGCGAGGGAGATGTATTCCACGTCGAGAAATAATGGCTTGGCCCTTCGGTGAGGTCAGGGAGAGCTATTAGCAAGAGAATAGAATGTCGCTTGATCGGACTACAAATATGACAGAGTTCTCTTCGTTTGCGGTCATTATGGCATTTTCTTACTCGAGTCGTAGGACTCAGGAGTATGATGCAGGAACATATTTACAAAAATCAACATTGTTGATCAGGTCTTAAGATTATCATACGAAGTGGATTCCCTTAATGAAATTATTACATTTTCCCAAGTTGTAAATAGATTCTAGAAGGGTTTTTAGATAAGATGAGTTGTTTCTTTACTTTCTTTACTCTGCCAAGTAATGTTAGAAAATCTGCCTTCTTAGCAGATTTTGAAGGTTTATAGAGATATTAAAGAGATATCAGCAATACGTTACAGATCTTATGGAGTAAATTTAGGATCTGAATTAATTAGTGGTTTGAGTTCGATTGTTTAAATTGTAAACCTGCGGGCATGAGAAGTGTGGCCAGGGTAGAAGAAGTATACAGAGAATGTAAAATCAGCCAACATAGAGTAGAGGGAAAAGGGCTTGTATGAGATTTATGTACAAAGTTTGGTTAAACGGAATGTTTTGATACTGTGATTATGTGTTGAATGTAAGAATAATTGTCTAATGAGTCTGTGAATGAGTAATTGAGTTCTGCGTATAAATCTCGTGTGTGTGTATAAGTGAGGTTTGATGTCGATTGATGATCAAAATCCCTGTTTGTAAATCTCCGTGAGTTTGAATGTGTCAAATACCCACTTCTATAGCTCATTCTATGATTAAATAAGAAATTGGATTGTCGTTAAATGATTCAGATCTTGAATCAAGACTTTCATTGTACTATTTGATTCTCCTGGAATATCAATAGTAGATTTTTTTCCCTGAAAAAAAAAGAAATTGGATTATTAAATGCAGAGGTCTCTCTCCTGAAGAAAAGGGTTATTATAATTTGGTTTTTATAATAGATGCTTACAGAATTGTGAATACAGTTTGTCTTCTCAACTCCTCAGATCGTTGGTGTTTATAGCAAGTATACAGTGTGATACCTACAGGTTAGAGAGTAGGGCGCATTGAGACGACAGTAAATTGGTGAGTAGATTTGGCCATCATTTGTTTTATAGATCAACGATTTTAAGCCATTTCGGGTTGGGACTTGGGCAAGGTTTAAATCGAGCAACCATCCAAAATGATGTGTACTCTGTTGCCGACGGATTACACACCGTCTTTGTCACAGCAGAAATCTATGTTGCCGCTCGGTGTGCCCTTGGTGGCAAGTCTCGAGTCAGGTATGTCACTGGTTTCTTGACTCCTCCGTTTAGGCAAAATTCCCAACAAAAGTCAAGGGGGTAGTCCCTATGGAAAGTTACTAAGGTTGTTAGGGTCTTCCGGTTAAAGTGATGGGTTGTTTATTAATGTTTTGGGAGTTTTTTTTATTAAGGTTCAAGATTGAAATTGCAACAATAATAAAGAAAGTTTTCACCAGCATAACTTAGACAAATCACTGTGAATTAAAGATACACAAATACCCGATTGATATAAAGAAATGAAAGGTGCAAGGACCAGTGCCTTATGGAGTCAAAACACAGTGCGAAAATTGAAATGCTGGAAAAGTAAAATGTTGTGCAATTGTATCTTGGTTGATTTTAAATTATTAGAATGAGTCTTAATTAGGGAAAAGAAAGGAAACTCTAGATATACCGTAAAGGGACAGAGAGGAATGTCTGAAGTTCTAAAGATTGGTGCTTCCGTACAAGGACATGTTGGACTGTCAATACCCTGAGCGCGTGTTCAACACTACACCAACAAGGATATAGCCTAACGATGCACCAAGGTCAGAGTGCAACTACCCAATGCCCCCAGGTAGAATCCACACCAAAATTTAGTCTCGAAGTGCCGGATTTTCACTATGTTGTGGGTAGTTAATTTTATTAGGTGACTTGATTAAATTAAATGTGAGCATTAAGAAAGTGCTTCCAACTGATTTTGGTATCCCACAGCTTAGACGTACTGCTGGTGGGTAGAGCATACGCAGTGTAGGAAAATAGTTTATTCCAATTAGAAGCGAGTGACCATTGACCCTCTGACAGAGAGCGATCTTGACTTGATTTTCAGCTAAGTTCAAGAGTCTCAGGAAATTGAAATGCAAAACTTGTAAAACAAAAGATATTGATGGCCGATCTTATGCGTCACTTTCTGATCAACCTTCACTAATCAACAAAAATTGCCTTTGGGTGAAGGTGAGAGCATACTTCATGGTGACGAAGACGATTTTATTTCTATTCTACTTTTGCATAAAATGAAAATTAAGAAATGATTTAAGTTGCAAAATTAAATGGAGGATACACCCTGCACTTTAAAAGTGAGTGTGTGAAAAGGCGGAGTTAGAAAAATTCAATCACACGAAAATTGACAAAATACAAAAATCCCCCGAGGAGGGATGGGATGTGGGTGCTAGTTACCCCACTGCTCTCGTTTAATGATTTACAATTTATGCTCAAAATAAAATTGCCTCTTAGTCCTTTTAGACTTGGATCTAAGG
Source organism: Larix kaempferi (assembly GCA_027924585.1). Taxonomy (NCBI): domain Eukaryota; kingdom Viridiplantae; phylum Streptophyta; class Pinopsida; order Pinales; family Pinaceae; genus Larix; species Larix kaempferi. The sequence goes on along the minus strand of BSBM01000289.1, from coordinate 7,480,287 downwards.
GCTTATAAGCTGAAATTTGAAACAATGCTAAAAGTGGGTCCCTTTGAAGGTGGTTTTGGCAAGTTTTAGCGAAATTTCGCCAGAACTTCCTCCTCCTTTTCCTTGGACCTGCTAAAAAGCAGCACGTAAATCTCTTAGAATATGATGGCAAACACAATGAAAAAATAAAAAAAATTGAAAAATTTTATACTTTAGAAAAATTTTGAAATTTTTTATAAGTATAGAAAGTTTCAAATCTAGCTTAGATCTAATGCAAAATAGACTTTTTAGGAGCTTAGATCTAATCTAGCATGTGAATTCTAAGTATGTAGATCTTAAAATAAGTGCAAGACAAGTATGGATCTACAACTCAAATACTTAGAGAGTAGCAAAAAGGGAAAGAGAAGAATGTTGTTTTAAAATCGAAGTTGATGGATGAACCCTTCAAGCCCAAGCTTGATCTTTGTGAAGCCTTGGAAAATCCCTACAATACAATGCTAGTTTGTGTTGAAGAGGAGAGAAGAGACAAGCTAGTTCCAAGCCCTCTTCAAGCTTGTGATTTGCAAAAACCTTGAATCAAACCTTTGCATACAAATGAGTAAAATCTAGTGTGCTTGGTAAAGAAAAAATTGAAGAGCCTAAATACAAGCTAGTATAGTTGGCTACTTCTAGTCTTTCAAAACAATACACAAATAAGCAAGTTACAACCGAAATGCTTATTCTATGAATCAATCAAACTAGATCTACAATCATACATAAACAAAAGAAGAATAGACTAGAGCAATATCACCTCATATATTGCATGCATCCAACAAAAGTACACCAATGGACCTCCAAAGCCTTTCACTTGCATTAAAATATATCGCTAGTACAAAGAGCAGAGGTTTCTTGCATCCATTTGAATAATGGAGCAAGAGGCTTGCTTATATAGAAAAAGGAGAGAGGGGGAGGTGCATTTCCCAATATAGATCCTCTTTGACACTTGGAGAAATGCATTGATACACTTGGAAAAGGCTTGTTGACACATGTGAGGGGTTTGGGGAGGTTAATGACACATTTCTCCAACCATTTGACACTTTTTAACCTCCACTTGACACCTCTCCAACCACAAATTCGAATTTGTGAAGAAGAGATCCATTTAGGGCATCAAATGACAAGTGTAGGATCCCAATCATGATTGATATGGTGGTTGGAGTGGTATTCAATGGGATGGCTGCCACCTCTTCCCAATCAAATCAATGCTCACAACACTCCAATATTGATTGGGATCTTCTTTAAATGTCTTTGCCAAGTCAACAGGGCCAACTCACCAGACCAACCACCTTTTCTGTAGGAGTTTGGATTTGCTCCAAATCCATTATTTTTGAATTAAAAATTACTTTTTTAATATTTTGGAGAGAAATTTGATTAAGTGAAAAATAATCACTCAATACTTAGGAAAAGTGGGTTTAGGGGTTTTATGGGTGCTCTAGGTTAGAAAACGAGCACCCCCATGTCCAATTTCACCTCCTAACCCATCTTTTATCACTTTTCTCATTTTTTAATTGAATTATTAAAAAATCTCATAAACCGAGAAAAATTAATTTTCTCAGAATGACTCAAAAATCCTAGGGGACCTAGTGCATGTCTAGATGACTCAATACTGATGGCTAGCATGCTACAAAAATACATTCCAGTAGGTTTTAATAACCTCTCAAAATTCATCATCATGGAAACACTCCAACTTTGGAGGTGTGAGTGAAAAACTCGGGAATTATACGTCACTTTTCAGTAACACATAATCCCTAAGGAAAAACACTCTAGAGTATTTCCCTGATAACAAACGTTGAGAAAGGCCAAACCTTTCATAAAAAACTCATGCTAGACCAACTTATTACAATTCCCCGCAGGGTCTGGACATGCAAAATTTACAAAGGGCCAAATTTTTTTGGCTTGATGGATCTTGGAACACTGATGATGAACATTGAAAATGTTCACAACTTCAATAGTTCACTCGGAATCCACTAAGTGCAATTTAGTGGATATCATACTCCATGGACATAAAGATGGAATGGAACATCAGGAAGAGATGAAGTCCCAGATTGAGGTGTAGTAGTTTGAAGCCCTGATTAGAATTGGGCATTTTGGTTACAGGGAAGAGTAACTCTATGTATGTGTGAAGAGGTAGGAGAAGCAAATAGAAGGAATTAATAGGAGCAGGAACAAACACATCATGTAAATGTTTGCAGGCTTGAGTATATAAGGTTCGTGGAGGCATATGGGCGCTTAAGCACGAAATGATATATTCTGAGATCGATATTAATGTAGAACCCTGTCCATCGACATCAAGGAAATAAACTCATTTTATTACAAGAATAAATATATTCTGTATATACATATTGGGTTTGTTGCCTAGTGGACTTACGCTATCAACCTACGTTATTGGTGGTTTGAACCATTGATTTGAAGAATTGATTTGATAGCCATCTGATTTAGCTATCACGATTCCAATTCTCGTCGAGTTGAGAATGAATGAGTACCCTGAAAAAGATAAAAAGTATGGCAAAGAACCAGTGGCAAGAAAAAGAGCGGGGTATGTTTGGAGTTAAGTTTAGTCTGTTCGAGGAGAGTTTTAGATCAGAATCAGGAAGCCTGCATTAGAGTATGATGGTTGATGATGCTAAAGTACATGGTGAGGTTGCTCCAATTACCTTGCTCTCAGTGGAGTCTGTTATCCTGATGTTCTAGAGTGAGTGGGACGAAACACTAGTGGATGATTGCAAGACTCTTGTTGGTTATAATCAGATAAGGGATTGCTTAGAGAATCCACTCTCCTGAATGGACTTGTGTTCTCAGTGGTTTTTGATGGAGGAAGCTTCCTGAATAGAAGCTTAGAATTGGGGGTAGTTGTAGCCACAAAGACATAGTATGGTGAAGGGGTAGAGAACAAGAGGCCAAAAGAGCATGGGAAATACCCACATGCCGAGATTCATTCGGGAGGCAAAGGAAGCCCAAACAATTTTAAAAAGGTTATCTTGTCCCCCTCCCAACGTTTGGTAGATGATATGGAAGAATGGGTTGCGTAGAAGCAAACTAGAGTCCACTTAGACATGATTCAGTCCGAGGTCTGTTAGATGATTGAAGATGCAGGGACATCTCGAACTTGGGATACCGAGCTCATGAAGACCATGACACACTATTGGTAGATAAAACCCTCCTTTATAAGGCCATCATGGATAGTCACGAAGAAAATAAGGATTTTTTCCTTCAGCTCGATGAAATGTAGGACAAATTCGTGGAGTTGAGGTCACCTTGAAGCTTATAGCCAAAGCTCATGTTGAAATGGGTGCCAAGGTCAATGTCCTAGCCAAAGCAACCACTCAATGGTGTTTAAGGAGTTTAAATGGGTGCCAAGGTCAATGTCCTAGCCAAAGCAACCACTCAATGGTGTTTAAGGAGCTGGTTTCTTGAGGCCAACCTAGCTTGGCCCTAGTGGTGCTAGAGGTGCCCCCTCTTGTTATTGTTTCTGATGATGTTTTATTTCAATCCGAGTCAATCTGTTTTCTATTTTGTTTTTTTGCTCGTGGTAGAATAGTTTGCTATGAAAGAGTTTATGATGATTTGGATAGTCGAGGTAGTCAATATGATAGAATTTATAGAATAGTCAAGAACCGGGATGGTTCTTTCAAAAAGCATGATAGTCTTTTTTGTCACTTCAAAAAGTTTATTATTTTCTCTGATTTTGGGTCCCTCGTAACAATGGTTGATAAACTTTGGTACTATGGCTAGTATGGTTTCCCTAGTGGTAAACCAATCACATAAGGCTATATATAATTTCAGCTCTAGCTTATATATATATACTTTATAGAATAGTCAAGAACCAGGATGGTTCTTTCAGAAAGCATGATAGTCTTTTTTGTCACTTCAAAAAGTTTATTATTTTCTCTGATTTTGGGTCCCTCGTAACAATGGTTGATAAACTTTGGTACTATGGATAGTATGGTTTCCCTAGTGGTAAACCAATCCCATAAGGCTATATATAATTTCAGCTCTAGCTTATATATATATATCCACTATTTGGTTGGCAATATAAGTACTTTGAATTCACAAAAATATGCATATTTTGTGAGTCTATCTATGACAACAAAAATGACATCATTACCTTCTGATTTTGGTAACCCTGTAATGAATTCCATTGATATCTCTTCCCATGTTTGATTAGGTATGTGTAAAAGATATATATATATATATATATATATCCACTACTTGGCTGGCAATATAATTACTTTGAATTCACAAAAGTATGCATATTTTGTGAGTCTATCTATGACAACAAAAATGACATCCTTACCTTCTGATTTTGGTAATCCTATAATGAATTCCATTGATATCTCTTCCCATGTTTGATTAGGTCTGTGTAAAGGTTGAAGTAACCCTAGAGACTTGACTCTCTCTAGCTCCTTTATTTCTTGGCATACTTGACATTGGCTTACAATTTTTTTGAATATATTTCTTCATTCCTTCCCAAAAAATATTTTTTAATCCTTTGATGTGTTTTAAGGAACCTTGAAAGACCTGCCATTGGAGAGTTATGAAAATCCTTTGATTTTTGTGGAGAGTTATGAAAATCCTTTGATTTTTGTTGTTTCAACTTTGATTGATGGCATAAATATATTCTACCCATTCACCAAAGAATATCTCTTTTCTATTCTGAATGTTACATAGAGTTGTTCCCTTCTTGTAGACATCATATTTCTAACTAGTACTCTTGTATTCTTAGAAGGAATAAGGAAACTGAATTCAATAAATGATCGTCCTCAATCAGTTTCGATCCCCAAGTTGGGATCATCTTCAAGAGGATTTAAACTCAAATAGAATTTGATCTCTCTAACTTGATATAAATATAATTAATCAACGTGAAGATGAGTTGAGTTAGGTTTAGCCACTTGGAACAATTTCTTTACAATTTTCCAATTGTTGAATAACTAGTATCCAAGCATCTTTGATTTTAAGACCCTCGTCCATGTTAATGTTGTTTTGATTGAGCTCGGTTTTGAGGGATTTACGAACTTTCCTCTTAGTGTAATGGTCGATAATAGCTATTATTTTAGAGTTGTCAAAGCGGATGAAGTGGCCAAAATCATGTGAGTGCTCGACTAGTGATGATCTCTTAATCCGATTGTGCTTAATGTCTGTGCAATGCTCTTTAAGTCTATCTTGTAGAGACCTACCCACTTCACCAATGTAATATTTACCACACAACCAAAGGAATAAGTCTATCTGGTAGAGACCTACCCACTTCACCAATGTAATATTTACCACACAACCAAAGGAATAGTGTAAACACCCTTACAAATCTTTTGGATCAATGGTGTCTTTTGCACTATCCAACATAGTTTTGAGAGTGTTTGAGGGGAGAAAATATCACTTTGATGTTGGATTTCTCAAGGATTTTAGCTATTATATCCATGTTAACTTTGATGTAAGGGAGAATAACGATCCGTGATTACCTAAGATTGATACCTGTGACAGAGGACTAGAGCCGCCATAGGTGAATTCGAACTTTCCATGCCATTGACCTTGATCGCACTTTTTTCTTGATTCTAAGTGTTACAGGACCCCTCTTTACTTTGAAGACAACCTTTTTGAATTTATGTTCTTTATATCCATTGTTCTTAAAAACTTCAGCTGACTGTTTAATCTCCCCTTCTATGTGATCATCATCAGAAACCTGCTAACTTTGGTCACAAATGTGTTAATGACACCGGGTTTTTGAGCAGGATGATGATGGGTATCCACATGGGGATACTTATCAGTGTGTGTCCTCTTCCGTTATACCTGATGCAAAATGGAGCCATCAATTTTCCTCGGGATAAGGATATCCAAAAATGAAATACTATTATTATTTTCAACCTTTGTTGTAAATTTTATGCTCTGAACCTGATCATTCAGATGGTCTTTAAATTTCTCTATGTTTTCTCCCCCATATGGCCAGATTATGTGTGTCATCAAGGAATATTTTCCAAAGTTTGGCTTCATAGGATAAGAAACAATAGCTAATTTTTCAAACCATTCCATGTATAGGTCCTGGACCACAACTGATAGTGGGGATCCCATCGCTACATCCTCTATCTGCTCATAAATATTGCCTTCAAAATTGAAGTACAATGATTTTAGGAATACTTTAATGAGATTTGTAGTATCCTCATCGGTTGTACCTCTAATTACCTTTATGGCATCATCTACAAGAATTATAGTGAAAAGCGAGCGAAACGACAACAAAAATTACACGAAGGTCATGTTCTTTGACTCTTATATTCTTAATTTCATCGATTACATCAAAACGACTCTTTTACGTATGAACATGTCTTACCAACAAAAATATTGAGTTTCTTAGTAAGGTAATTAGCCTTAGAGGTGAGTTCTTTGTGAATCTTTGACAACCCATAGATTCCCAAAACCACGCAACCTTCCAGAATTAGCTTGTTTTTAAGCTCATCTTCAAGACCATAATTCTTGATTACTGTTGCCACTTCTTTAATGACTCTTTTGCTAGGATCGCTGCTTAATTTCTTATAGCTACCACTATTTAGTAGATGGTGCAGCATTTTACCCTCATAATCTAATCTGTTCATGATGACCATTGCATTCCCCTTATCGGATTTTAGCACCATAATCTCTTTATTATTCCTTAAGTTTCTTAACGTAGTAGCTTCATCCTTATCGATGTAAGGTCTTGGTGGTTTGGAATTTTTAATTACCGCATCACATATTTGTCTCAGTTCTTCTGCTATTTCACTTAGAAGGTCGATGACAACATTCTCAATGTCACAAATCAATTGCTTGACCAGAATTTCTTTTAGTGCTACGGAAAAATTCAACCCATGCTCAAGCAACCTACGCGTGGCATCATCTAGATATGTGTTGGGACAGGTTTACGACATTGGTGCCCCAAAGAAATACATACTTGATTCTTTTTTAACCTATTAAATTTGTTTTCATAGCTCTATTCAAAGATTTTTCCATACGCCATGCCGTCACAACTTCAACCCTAAGTCATATGTCTTTTCTTAACCTAATGTGCAAATAAAACAAAATCTTAAACATAAGACCAATCGACCTGCGTACATGCTTGAGTTCTGAACGGATCGACGTCAGACTCATGTTTCTGAAGACCGATGTGTTTCTCGGGACATTCAGTGAGTGTTTAATTCATGCAAAATTAAAAGAGAGATTAGCTAGTTTGCGCGCCATTTTTGGTCTATTCCTTTCAAACAACCGAACATCATTCAACGTCTCCCTTCCATGGAGGGATACTATTGAATTATTCAGCGTTTTTATGGAGTAGCATATCAGAAGGAATAAGGGAACTGCATTCAATAAAATTATTGTTCTCGATCGGTCCCAATCCCTAGGATGGGATCATTATCACGAGGATATAATAATAATAATAATAATCTATTTTAAAGGTCATCGCCAAGCGAGAAACCAATTTGGTGTATGAGACCCCCTTGTTTGTGGGATAAGGGACCCGCATCTGTGCAACGATTTAACTACTAAAGTCTACAGAGGTGTACATACCCTACCCCCCTCCGGATTTGAACCTGTGACCTCCTAGGAGGAAACACATAAAATAGAATAGAACTTGAACTCTCTAACCTATTATAAATATAAATATTCAACGTGAAAAGAGTTGAGTCGACGTTTAGCCAATTGGAACATTTTCCTTAGAAATTTTCAATTCATGAATAATAAGTTTCCAAGCATCTTTGATTTTAAGACCCTCATCCATGTTAATGTTGTTTTGATTGAGTTTGATTCCTAGGGCTTCATGAACCTTCCTCTTATTGTAATGGTTGATATTAACTATTATTTTAGACTTGCCAAAGCAAATGAGGTGGTCAGAATCATGTGAGTGCTTGGCTAGGGATGATCTCTTAATCCCACTATGCTTAATGTCTACGCAATGCTCTTTAAGTCCATCTTGTATATATGTGTTTGTTTAACCAATGTAATATTTACCACACGAGCAAGCAATGGTGTAAACACCCTTCTAAATCTTTAGATTAATGGTGTCTTTTGTGCAATCCAACATGGTTTTGAGAGTGTTTGGAAGAGCAAATACCACTCCGATGTTGCCTTTCTCAAGGATTTTAGCCATTGTGTCTGTGGTACCTTTAATGTAAGGGAGAATAATTATCTTACCTTCTTCTGATTGTGAGTGTTACGGTGACCCCTCTTTGCTTTGAAGAAAACCTTTTTGAATTGATATTCCTTATATACATTGTTCTTAAAAACTTCAACTGAGTGTTTAAGCTCCCCTTCTATATGATCATCATTAGAAACTCTAACAACTCTGGTCACCAATCTGCTAATGATACCAAGTTTTTTAGCAAGATGATGATGGGAATCCATCATTTTTCTTCGAGATAAGGATATCCAAAAATGGGATGCCATTATCATTTTCAAACTCCATTATAAATTTTATGCTATGAACCTGATCATTTAGATGGTCTTAAAATTTCTCTAAGTTTTCTCCCCCATGTGGCCAGATTATGTATGTGTCATCAAGGAATATTTCCAAAGTTTTGGCTTCATAGGAAAGGAATCAATAGCTTGTTTTACAAACCATTCCATGTATAGGTCCTTGGACACAACTGACAATAGGGATCCCATCAATACACTCTCTATATGCTCATAAATATTGCCTCGAAAATTGGAGCACATTGATTTTAGGCACAATTTAATGAGATTTGTAGTATCCTCATCGATGATACCTCTAATTACCTTTATGGCATCATCTACAGGAATTGTGGTGAAAAGCGTGTGAAATGACATGGAAACTTGCAAGAAGGTCATGTTCTTCGACTCTTATATTCTTAATTTTGTCGATTACATGAGGCAAGTCTTTTACATAGGAGCATGTCTTACCAACAAAAATATTGAGTTTCTTAGCAAGGTATTTAGCTAGTCTATAGGTAAGCAATCCAATGGTATTAACTATGGGTATTAGAGGTGAGTTCTTTGTGAATATTTGGCAACCCATAGTTTTTCAAAACCATGCAACCTTTCAAAATTAGCTTGTTTTTAACCTCATCTTCAATACCATAATTCTTAATCATTGTTGTCACTTCTTTAATAAGTGTTTTGCTGGGATCACTACTTATTTTCTCAGCTACTGCTATTTAGTAGATGGTCCAACATTTTACCCTCAATCTAATATGTTCATGATGATCGTTCCATTCCCCTTATATTCTTTTAGCACCACAATCTCTTTATTATTCCTTAAGTTTCTTAACGTAGTAGCTACATCCTTGTCGATGTTATGTTTGGGTGGTTTGGAATTTTTAATTACCATGGAACATTTATCTCTCAGTTCTTCTATTATTTTTACTTGGAAGGTCAATGACAACTTTCTCAAAATCACAAATCATTTTCTTGATGGAACTTATTTTGGTGCTACAACAAAATTCAACCCATGCTCAAGCAACCTACACGAGGCATCATATAGATCTGTGTTGGACAGGTTTACGACATTGGTTTTCTGCTGCGGATAATTACAAACTTGGTTTTTTTTAACCTATTAAATTTCTTTTTAAGGTTTTTCGTCGCTTTATTCAAAGAATTTTCCATACGCCACATCATCACATCTTCAACCCTAAGCCATATGCCATTTCTTAATTTCTTGGCTAACCTCATGTGCAAATCAAACAAAATCTTAGATAGAAGACCAATCGACCTCTGTACATGCTTGATTTCTGAACGGATAAGCGCCAGGCTAGTGTTTTTGAATACCAATGTGTTTCTTGTGACATTCAATGAGTGTTTAATTATTTCAAAGTTAGGAATATCCCAACATCACTACATTTCTTCGGGAAAGAGAGATCAACTAGTTTGCACGCCATTTTTAGTCTATTCCTTAGGCGAACCTCATTCAATGTTTCCCTTCCATGGAGGGATAATGTTGAACTGTTTATCGTTTTTACCTAGTAGCTGATCAAAAGGAATAAGGAAACCACATTCAATAAATGATCATCCTCGACCGGTTTTAATCCCAAGCTGGGATCATCTTACGAGGATTTAAGATCAAATAGATCTTGATCTCTCTAACCTCATATGAATATAAATAGTTAACATAAAAATGAGTTGAGCTGACATTTAGCCACTTGGAACAATTTATTTAGAAATTTTAAATTGATGAATAACCGAATTCCAAGCATCTTTGATTTTAAAACCCTCATCCCTGTTAATCTTGTTTTGATTGAGCTCTATTATAAGGGCTTCACGAACCTCCCTCTTAGTGTAATGGTCGATATTAGTTATTATTTTAGAGTTTTAAAAGCGAGTGAGGTGGCTAGTATCATGTGAGTGCTCAACTAGGGTTGATCTCTTAATCTGACTATGCTTAATGTATGCACAATGCTCTTTAAGTCTATCTTGCAAAGATCTACTTGTCTCACAAGTGTAATATTTACCACACAAGCAAGGAATGGTGTAGACACCCTTCTGAATATTTGGATCAATAGTGTCTTGTGCGCAATCCAACATGGTGTTGAGAGTGCTTGGAAGAGAAAATGCCACTCTAATATTTCCTTTCTCAAGGATTTTAGCCATTCTGTTTGTGGTGCCTTTGATGTAAGGTAGAGTAATGATATTTCCTTCTTCTTTATTATGAGTGTTATGGTGACCCCTCTTTGCTTTGAAGACAACCTTTTTGAATTGATGTTCCTTGTGTCCATTGTTCTTAAAAACTTCAGCTAAGTCTTTAAGTTCCCCTTCTATGTGATCATCATCAAAAACCCTAATAGATCCGGTCACCAATGTGTTAATGACACTAATATTTTTAGCAGAATGATGATGGGGATCCACATGGAGATACTTATCACTGTGTGTCCTCTTCTGGTATACCTGATGTGATATGGAGCCATTATTTTTCTTCAAGATAAGGATATCCAAAAATGGGATACTATTATTATTTTCAATCTCCATTGTAAATTTTATGATCTAAAACTAATCATTCATATGGTCTTTAAGTTTCTCCCCCATGCGGCCATATTATGTGTGTGTCATCATCGAATCTTTTTGAAAGTTTTGGATTCATAGGAAAGGAATCAACAGTTTGTTTTTTAAAACATTCCATGTATAAGTATGTGACCACAGGTGACAATGGGGATCCCATCACTACACCCTCTGTTGGAGAAACCTAGTCGACCAACCGACTAGGTCCTCTTGACCTACTAGCATGTGGTTGGCTTAGTTAGTCATGTCGGTTAGGAAAACCGACTGAATAGTTAGGAAACTGTAACTGAATGTATGTATCAAATATATAATAGGCTAGTGGGCCAAGGAAAGAGATGATGCTTTTGTACATGATTTTCATGTTACGATAAATAAAGATACTTGTTCCTTGGGTCCCCATTACTCTAATTCCTTTAATCTCTTATGTATGTATGATTGCGTGTGCAATGTATGCTTATACTTATTATTGAAGCGTCACTGGTAACTCCATGTAATACCACAGATTACAACATCGGTTCTGTTGCCGATAGTACTGACCCAGGACGTGAAGCATTCATACATATGGTGAGTGAGAGGGAAATTAGAGTCTGGTGGAACTAAAATATTGCAAATTACATACAGAGTTATGCTAGAAGGAACAAACTGACACATGCACAGGCCCGAGAATTGTTTTTCATTGAATCCCATGAACGATTTATTGAAGTTGTTCCTCATGAGATAAACAAATTCCTCGACATTGTTCATGAGCAAGTTGGATGACTAGAATGAAAGAATCTTAATGCACAATATCTATAACGGAGGAAGAATGAATTTGTATGAGTGGCTTGAAAATACATGTGAATATTTTTGTGAATAACAAGCTGTGGAAGAAAGATCATCAATTAACCAAGTCAGACACAGATTTTACACTGACCTTCATGAAGGATTTCTCTGTTCAATACCAAGCTTGCTATATAAATTCTTAATTGAAAATAGATCCAGACACATAGTTGAGCCACGACATTTGTTGGGCATTCCTGCCACATCAAATTGGGAGCGAAAGAAAAAATATTGTGAACGCTTCGTCAATGAGCGTGAGTGGGAATATTTTTTGAATAAATGAATTCCATTGCCGATCCCACCTTCGTTGAACAATAAGAGTTGGGTTGGAAATGGGTTGGTCACCGACCATGTGATCTGAATAGAAGAATGGTGCTAGTCGATAGAAAAATAAAAGAATGAAGCTTTGTAAGAAGTCAAGTCCACCACGATGAAGTAAGTGCCCAACCGCTCACACGTGAATAACAAATATCTAGAAAATAGAAAGAGAAAAAAGGTACAAGTGGCGAGAGCAGCTAAGGGATATTGCGAGTCCATTACGTGAAAAAAATAAGTATAAAGAAACCGGTTGAGATGGTCGAGCAACCAAAAGTCCCACCTGAGTCTAGGAAAAGTCAACTAGATGAGAGAGAAGGTGAGGTGACGACACCGGTAGATCGTTTGCAAGCGATGATGTTGACCTTGCAATCCTTTCATATTGCAATTCCAAATGCCTCGAATCTCGTCGAGTCTGTATTAATGATAATGACGATTGGGTTGACTATTAGACAAATCATTGAGTGTGACATGGGACTGAGACCAGGCGATAATAGCATATGGAGTCGACTATATCAATGTGGACGGATTGTAGATAGATTGATGATTCAGTGACCACCACACGGTAACTGGATTACCTTCACACCCAAATTTGGAAGACACTCTTTTAATTTATTTTAATCATACAACTTGGAGGTACCCTCCCTGCCAGCAACATTATTGATCGAAGCGACTAGCCTGTCGGAGATCCGATCTAGTGATGAAGAGTCCACAGAAGAAGTATGTCTATCGTGGTACAACTTTCATCCACAAGAAGTCAGCGACGAACGTCAAATAGTAAGTCATTCAGTCGATCATTCTGCTCTACTAAGTAGTAAAAATTTCGATTCTATCAATATGTCTTATAGGATTCCAGTAAATAGTCCTATTTTTTAAGGGGATGGAGACACCTAGAAACAATGGTTTGTATGCGAATCCCTCTATCAAGCTAACCTCATCGATGATGCAAACCAACAAATTGCACATTCTACAAGAGGTCTCTAAAAAAAGTTCTCACCTGGTACATGAATCTCATGGAAGAAGGTCCCATGTCGAAACAACAAATAATAGATAATTTCATCTACTTTTTTAAATCCAACGATACCAATCATCTAGCATGACACAAATTAAAATAAATCAAGCAAAGAGTAGGAGAAATCGTACGAGAATATGACCAAAGATTCAAAGACCTTCTCAGCCAAATTCCATCCAAAATGAACCAAGTTGTTGTGATCTAATTTTTAGTTGCAGGAATCCAACCACGAATCAAAATGTCGTTGTTATTACATGAATATACGATGTACGATTATGTCTTAAATAAATATTTAAGAGTCGAATTAAACACAGATTACTTGACCAGACCTGTCGACAGACGTCTAGAGAAAAAGACTGAAACAATACAAATATCATTGCAACACCTCACCATGAAAGATAATGACGTATGGTGTACCACGTGCTCATGGGAAGGCCATATCAGAGACAATTTCCTCAAAAATGAGTGAAGAAGGTATCATGACAATCGAAACGCATACCAGAGAGAAATGAAACAACTCGAAGAAAACCCGAGAATATTTCCAGAAGAGTAGAAACCAGAGAATTTCTAGATGATGCAAACAAGTTATTTTTGCGACATTTGGGAAAGGTTCGAACCTCATTCAACGACAGACTTCCCCTATAATGTAAACAATGTAAAACCAAAATGGTGTAGAATATGTTGGAGGATGAAAAATTCGACTACAGAATGTATCAAGAACTTAAAAAATTAAGCAAATGATCATACAGTGTACCAGACACAGACTGTCAAGTAGAAAGGTTGAGAGTCCTGCAACAACAACCAGCCTAATAATGACAACAACCGAAGAGGAAGATACAAGGTCATGGAAGATACAACAATCGAGGATACTTCCCACCAGGTTGAGGAAATCATCTGCTACAATGAAGAACATTTGAGTCCCAACTATCCATGGAAAGACAGGACAGACCTCAAATTTTGTACAAAATGTGGTGTAGGGAAGCACAATTTAGAAGAGTGATCCATCATGTTAGAAGAAATTCATAATAAAAATAATGTTAATATCTTGTCTGGCGTTCCTAAACATGATGCATTGAATACTAAAAATTTGCAAGTAATCACCATACAAGGTACAGGGATTGGAGGGGATAACCCCCATGTCACAAGAATACAAAGAAAGGAATATGACTATCCTAATCGGTTGAAGCAGAAGGAAATATTTAAAAATGATATAAAAATATTTACAGAAATCGCATCTGAAGAAAATACTGCAGAATCTAGAAACAAAACACTTAATTAGTTATTGAAACTCTTAACAAAGGAAGAAGTTGTTGCTCGACCAATTGATCTAGTGTATCTTATTAGAGAAAACTCAGTGAATGAAAGGATCACCAAAAATATCTGGAGTTTAAATAAAAAAGACAAAATTGATATTAAACCCCTTGTCGACCTCGAAGTCGAAGGGTTCTGCATTTTACAAGTCATCCTTTACTTCGGGTCGCAAGCCAATATAATGACAAGTTCGACATGAGAAAAGGGGTCAACCACAACTAATAGAGTCGGGCATATATCTTAAACTTGTCGACCAAGGGTTGATCGAACCCATTGGTGTATGGAAAATTTTTAATACCACAATTATGGGTTTTGAAATCATCGACCCAAGAGAAGCATCCAAATCCTTCCCAACATTAGTTGGTCACCCCTAGGGATAGAAAATGAAAGCTTCTATTTCTTTAGAAAAAGACAGAATAAAATCTAAAGGAGAAGGAAAAAAGGTCATAGTACCTATCAATCCATCTCAAGGAAAATCTCTGGCAGTAACAGATGATAATGATGGAGATATAAGGAAATTATACTAGGTCATGCAAGGTAATGAATATTTAATAGAACCAAATAAATTTGGCGAAATTCACCTGGGTTCTCCTATGTCCGTCGGACAAAATTCCAACTTAGAACTATACAACTGGTAGGTCAAAATTTATGAAAAACACGCAAGAGAATTTTGGACGTTCAAATTTATTTTTCGATTACCAACACGATAATGCTTCGCATTAACTGTAATTCCAAAGATATTAAAAAAACAAAAGAATATCCAACTCTTATACCAATGAAGAGTTAACCGATGACTTTGGCCCCTTTGAGGTTCAAGGAACGCGAGTTGCTAGTACTTGATGTAGAATAAGTATCTAAAACCATCAGTGAGCAAGGACGATTGCAAAGTTTAGTTGAAACATTCATTGGGAAAGCAGCTCGATGGTGGGACACCCATCAGTCATGACTGCATACATGGACAACCGCATCGCCATACTTTATTTAAAGGTTTGGAGGAAGAAAATTAACATCTCAAGTGGAAATTTAGAAATTTGTACAAGGCCTAGACCCTGTTGTACATATTGAAAATTGTGAAAAAGAATGGAAATGAGCCGGATACAGAGATGAAAGAATCTGGCCACACTTGTTTCCAAATACATTAGACGATTTACCTAACAAATGGTATAAAATGGAAGAAGCAATAGGGGAAACGTTTAATTGGAAAACTCTCAAGGAAATTTTTATTAAAGATTTATCATTTTCACCTACAGAAGAATGCCTTCAATAAGCAATGCAAGAATTACACCTACTCATTAAAATGACCAAACAAGAAGACGACCAGAGCGTCCGACCAACCTCAAACTGTAAATCAATTTCTGTTAATAGAAACAGTTGGACCAAGCGACAACTCGACTGGAAATGGAAAATGAGCATACTTATGGGAAAAGCTTCGGTTTCAAAATGATCACCTATGAGTAAGACAACAAGTAAAATCGATTTTTAAAATTTCCACCAAAGAAAAGGAGAACGAAGACGACGACAAGGACTTTCCCCAAGATTTTACATAATTTAAAGAAGGCGAATGACTGATCAACGAATCAAGAGCACTAGAATGGATGGATGTTGAAATTAAGACAAAGAAGTCGACCATTGACCAACTTGACTTTTGCACTCATGCTATCCACAACAACACCGCCAATAATGTCCCTCTCTTATGGCATTCTAAACCTCAATATGAGGATGTGGGAGTAGGCCTTCTTATGGATTCTCCAATCATAGAAGTTTTTCCCTTGTCCTCCCTAGACCTTAGAGGGAACGTTGCCATGGTTAATATGATTTCAACTATGGTACAAAAATCCCTTGAATCTTTTGATCCTTCGGTAGTACCTAGTCCATTTGGATTTGAATCACTCGGCGACATGTATTCCTTCCAGAGTAATGTTCTTCCATCCGATGAAGACCTCTTGGAAGCCATGTCTAATCGCCACGAGCATAGTTCACTTTCTGTGTCAAGCTCATTAAAAAATGAAATGGATAACCATGAGCATAGTCCATTGTATATGTCAATATCATTTAAAATGAAACAAACCCCCTCCAATTGAGTCGATTCTTCCATTAGATCTACTACCTGAACCTTCATTTCCTCTGCCTATGTCACTTGATACTCTTTCTTCCTCCCTCTCTAGTGAGACTATTCCTAATAGTATTCAAGATTCTAATAGGGTGCAAAAGAAGAATCGATGGATGAAACAAATCTCGGGGGGCATGTACCAACCTCTGGATATCACGTTGGGAAGAAACCCACCAATGGGTGTCATTTTGAGCACAATTTATTTTTCAGTTTCAAGCTCATTAAAAAATTGAAGCAGATGCTCCGAGCATAGTTTATTCTCTATTTGAAGCTCGTTAAAAATTGAAGCAGACACCTCGAGCATTCTTTTCACCTATATTCAAGCTCGTTAAAATTTGTAAGCTGTTGATCTTATCTTTTACTTTTTCATGCTCCAATTAAAACATGAAAAATATTCCAAGTGCTTTTGATACCTTAGTCGTGATCGTTAAAATTAAGAAAAAAAAGGTGTCGAGTTTAGTCCGCTTTTCTCATACTTGTAAAATGACAAGGAAGTGTTTGGCGAGTATAGTTTTGTCTCTTTATCTAACCTCGCTAGAATATTTATAGACAAGGAACTACATCGAGTTTACTTTTAGTATTTTTCATACTCAATTATCAACCATAACAAAGTTGCCTTTCGAGTGATAATTTATCCATTTTTCGACCTTGTGAGACTAACTATACAAAAAATAAACTCTTTGGAGTCTCCTTTAAGCTCTTTTCTGACTCCCTAAATATGAAAAGATTGTTGAGCAAACTTGTTCTCTTTCACGCTCGTAAAAGGATTTGAAAGGACGTCCATCCACTATAAGTTTATCCCTTTTTTGGGTCCAGTGGACTAGTTACAAAAAGGGTATACACTAGTCAACCATTGACTAGAAGAGTTCTCCCTCATATTGTTTTATCCTTTTAGGGTGTAGGAGACTAAATTTACGAAAAATACACCTTGGAGTCTTCTTTAGATTCTTTTCAGACTCTCTAAATATGAAAATATCATTGAGTTTACCTTCTTTGGACTCATAAAATAATGATTCAAAGGGACCATAAGGGATAAAACCCCTCCTTCTTCAGGTTCGTTAAATATATGATGAGGGACTCATCTAATATGAGCTACAATGAGCATCTATTATCCTCCTCAAGCTCGTTAAAAAAAAAGAGGTACTCATCAATCTTGATGGGGAAACATTGGGAAAAATAGGCCAGTTTCACATTATGGAAGTCGTTTGTTGTCTCCCTTGAACATGGCACATGTTTGTGTCTTTTCTTATAGTTGGGTAATTTGCTTGCCTCTGAGTTATACCAATTCCATGAGTCATCCCACTCCTTTGGTCCATCTGAAGAATGCCTAAGTCATTGTCGCGTTATGTTTTGGTCCCTGTCTTGTTGAGTCAATGCTGCCAAGTCATTTGTTGTGCCATTCGATGTTTAAGGAAAGTTAGCCCGAGTCAGCCGTTCTACATTCCTATCAACCTTCATCCTTGTTTTAATTTGTTCTCATTTGATCTACCACTTTACATCACTTTCCCGTGTCAGTTTCATGTTGATGATGTGGGATACATCGTGCCCTCCTTTGACGAGTCTATTCATGTCGACTTTAACACATCATCCATGAATTAGATTTACAAATAAATTAGTACCTTGGGGCCTCCACGCCTCAATGGCAGGTTTCGACTCTTTCAACAATAGGTTTACATTATTGACCTCTGATCGAATGATTCTGCGAGTGTTCAACTGCAGCTCATTTATTCACATTCGTTGGAATGTACTAGGGTGCCTTGCGAGTCATTGTCATTATTGGTGATTTCCCTTACACTTGTTAATGGTTTACATAAATCACTGGTAATCAAGTGCTTTCTACCATGTTTGAGTTCAGTACATCTATTAGCATGGTTAGAATCGTACCATTTCGAGATTGATACGAAGACATTGGAGACCTTTGTTATTTACTTTAACCAAGTTGTGATAGAGATTTTTTGAGTAGGTTCCAGTATGGTTATTATGTTGGTACCCTTACTGATATGTATACTGTTATACAGGTCCACCTTGTATTGGTATATGGCTGTGTCATTATTATATAGTGGACCCACTTTGTAATTTTTTGTGGCCACGATATATTCAAGTCATACAGACCCATGTTGTGTGTTTAGTGGTTATGTCTTTAGTCAATACTTTCATGGATCTGCAATGTATTGGTCGACATCCATGCTTTGGCTTAGTTTATTCCGAGTATGGGTATGCCTACCTCAGGGATGATACTGATGTATTGTTTGATCTTGGTTAGCATGGTTCATCCGACTCTCCTCTTCTAGTACCCTTTGTACCTATATCTTTGCAAAGTGTTTCAGCCATTAGATTCATTTCTGACCTCACACTTTAGGGGGCATCTGCTACACCTCAAAATGTCACACTCATGTGTCTTCCTTGATTTTTATGTTTCATCACCATGAAAATGTGGTTATTACGCTTCCTATATGTGTTCTAGAGGGAAACTTAAAGCCTATTATGGTCCCTACCAATGTTGGGATGTGAAATCCATCATTAGGAGGTCAAAAACTTACCATTTAGACCATGTTTTATGCCCTTTTTTTAGTATTAACGAACCCCACCTTATCTAGGGAGGGATAAAAGCCAACCTCCAGTGTTAGGGGAGCGATAATTTCATATTTTATCACCATGTTTCATTCAATGCGAGAGAGATAATTTTGATTCAACAACTTGGGAATGGATCTAGGATCATGATTTTGGATAAGATTTTGGATAGGAGGTCCCATGATTTGAATCCTCCCTCCCTTTCCATTTCAAGGAGGATAATCCTTCTTAATCCATCATATTCTCCCTTGATCCATCCTTTTATCCATACTCGTTGAGCCTCCAAACCCTATTTAATGAGGACCATCCTTGGGTGAAGAGGAGGGTAAGAAGAGAGTATCCTTACTCTGCTCAATTGTAGAGTGATACATGGAAATAATTCTTGGAGATGCCATCCTTATGCTAGTTTGATTTCTCAAGGGGTCTAGAAAGAGAGCTTGGCGGAGATGCTGCTGCTAATTTAGGTATAACTTGTGATGTACTTCTTTATGGCTTTCCATTCAATACAAACATGGCCTATTTCTCCCAATTTCATTTCTTTCATGGTGAATGTATGAATTTCTCTATCTTTTGATAGTTAGATATGTGTTTATGCACTTGTTGCTTTGGAGAAGGTTTTGTCTTGTGTTTGTGGATAGGTACATAAGCCCATATCTCAAGGCTAGGAGTTGGATCAACCAAGGAGCATCGAGGACAACCATTGAAAGTGAGGTAGGTCATTTATCTCCTTTGTTTCTCACATAGCTTTTTTGCTTGTGCACGAACTAGGTATAGGAGGATGTTAGTGTCCACTTATTTACTTCTATCTTGGATTGGGGAATCGGGAACCAATTCATAATTCAAGATAAATTCTACCTATCCATAGGGATAATTTTCTACTATATACTATGGACACTTTACAAATACACCTTAATTCCGTCAATTTGTAGCACAATATATCCACCACCTTTCCACAAGTCCTCCTAGCAAACCAGCTAGCACACCTCAGTTAGCACAACCTCCAGAACGATCAATCAGAAAATTCCAAACAATAAGCAAAGTAAAATTAACCTATATAAAATTTGCAATGCAACCACCTATCTCACGACCAACTACATCTACCCCTTTGAAGGCAAGTATAGCCTCAACCATTACTTTGAGTGTACCCCTTCCTCTACCTACACCTCACTCAGACCCTCTTGTCGCATCAGTACCCATGATGACACTAGTTGATTCAACTATCATTACCACCTCATTGTCGCCTATAACGATTTCTTCTCTAGTCACTGC
Source organism: Larix kaempferi (assembly GCA_027924585.1). Lineage (NCBI taxonomy): Eukaryota > Viridiplantae > Streptophyta > Pinopsida > Pinales > Pinaceae > Larix > Larix kaempferi. The sequence continues at coordinate 7,459,903 of BSBM01000289.1, read as the reverse complement.
AAGTTCTCCACTTTCCCCCTCGAGTCTCACCTCTTCTGTAAGCGAATTTAATGCCCTCTTTGATCAGATACCTCCATCGCAACTGCCCCTTCTGGATCCCCTAGAACTATTGGCTACCAAGACATCTCTTCCTATGTCGTCTATGCAATTTACCACAAAATCAACTGTGTCGACGCCCTTAATAGTGACCTCCTCTATCACTAAGTCACATCTACCATCAACATCACCTCCAACGTCATCCTCACCTTTATTGTCGTCGTCAGAACCCTTTTCGTCACCAGTCCCTCCCTCGCCCTCAACAATTCTAACGTTTATTACCCCAACCACATCGACTGCAAATATGTCTACTGCCCCAAAGAGAACTCTAAGCTCCACCAAAGATCCCATGAAGTCATCCAAGAAATACAAGAAGAATAAGAAGGCTCCAAAGATCGCCTTCACAATCTGACCAACATAAGGACAAGAAGCAAAAGTAGACACCCTTTTTCCATCATCAATCCCGGAAAAAGAGCTTGATAATTTTATTAAAGTAGCCACTAAAAAACACAACAAAAGATGGAAAGAAAACTCCAAAAAGCTTAAAACAATCAAGGAAGAACAAAAAGAAACGTGGACTATCTATGCTGAAAAATCCCAGCAAAGTTTCAGACAGTTGCCAGAGCTTCTACAAGAGAAACCGATCGACAAAATCAAAGTTCTATTCAAGTTTGTTTTGGAAAAATATGACAAAACTCAAGAATAACTACTCCAAAAGAAACAAGATGAAACAAGTTTCCTCCTTGAGGAAAACTTCGAAACATTTATAGAGTGCGATGCTAAGTTAAAAGAATATGAACCATAAGAAACCAATGCATTTGTTGTCTTAAACAACTAGTACTTTATAATTTCAAAGTCTGCATAGATATCCAAAAAAAACATAATACTATATTGGAACTTCTTAAGAATAAGTAGTTGACCACCCTAGAAGCACCTTAAGCACTAGAAGAACATATTCACATGGAAAAACAACGAGAAGGCCAGCTTTCTCAAAATGAGTACCAATGGCTTCAGCAAGGGAAGCAAGCTCAAGAGGACGCCAATTGCCTCACTCGACGTATCTACTACCTAATGAGATCTACTGAGCTCCAGATACAAGCCTGTGTCCATGACATGCAAAAGATCTTGAATGAACCAATATTGATCAAGCTTCTCCAACTTTCACAGTTGACCAACCTAACAACAAAAGTCAAAACCGTCTTATCAGAATGGGATGACTTCCAAGACCATCGCGTTCAATCTACCCCAGCAATTGTCGAAGATTGTGTTGATTGTACCCCTCCGGATGAAACATCCATGTCACAATAGAAATAATAGCACCAATTTTGTAAATTTTGTCTCGAAATTTTACATCTCCATGAGTCTCTTCGAGACGAAGAAATGTTTTAGGGTGTGGGAGATGTTTGAGAATCCTAGTCAGCTAGTCGACTAGGTCCTCCTGACCTACTAGCATGTGGTCGACTTAATTAGTCTTGTCTGTTAGGAAAACCGACTAAACAGTTAGGAAACTATAACTGAATAATTGTATGTATCAAATACATAATAGCTTGGTGAGCCAAGGAAGGAGGGGATGAGGCTTTTGTACATGATTGGCCTACTCTGATAAATAAAGATACTTGTTCCTCGGGTCCCCAATACTCTAATTCATTTACTCTCTTATGTATGTATGATTGTGTGTGAAATGTACACTTATACTTATGATTGATGCGCTACTGGTAACTCCATATAATCCCACATATTACAACACCCTCTATATGCTCATAAATATTGCCTAAAAAATTGAAGTACATTGATTGCAGGTAGACTTTAACGAGATTTATAGTATCCTCACAACAATTCCTATAATTACATTGATGGCATCATCCATAGAAATTTTAGTGAAAAATGAAATTATATCGAAACCTACAAGAAGCTCATGTTCTTCAACTCTTTTATTCTTAATCTCGTTGATTACATGAGACGAGTCTTTTACGTAGGATCATGTCTTACCAAAAAAATTCCTAGGTTTCTTAGCAAGATATTTAGCTAGTCCATTGGTTGGAGATCCAATGGTATTAACTATCGGTCTTAGAGGCAAGTTTTCATTGTGAATATTTGGTAACACATAGATTCTCAGAACCACACAACCTTTCAGAATTAACTAGTTTTTAACCTCATCTTCAAGATCACAATTATTGATTATTATTTTCACTTCTTTCATGACTTTTTTCTAGGATCTCTACATAATTTATTATAGCTAACACTAATTAGTAGATTGTCCAACATTTTACCCTCATAATCTAATTTGTTCTAGATGACCATTGCAATCTCCTTGTTAGATTTTAGCACCATAATCTCTTTAGTGTTCCTTAATTTTTCTTAACGCAAAAACTTCATCCTTGTCCATGTTGTGGTTTAGCATTTTTAATTATTGCAGCACATTTCTATCTCAATTCTTTTGTGTTATTTCACTTGGATGGTCGATGACATCATTCTCAACATCACAAAATCAATTGCTTGACCGGAACTTCTTTTGGTGCTATGGCAAAATTCAACCCATGCTCAAGCAACTTGCATGTGGCATCAACTAGAATCTCTACGTTGGACATGTTTACAACATTGGTTTACTACCCCGGAGAATTACATACTTGGTTCTTTTTTAACCTATTAGATTTATTTTCAAAGTTCGTCGTAGCGTTATTAATATATTTTTCCATTTGCTACACCGTCTCATATTCAACCCTAGGTCAGATGCCATTTCTTAATTTTGTGTCTAACCTCATGTGCTAATATAATAAAATATCAGACAAAAGAGCAATCGAGCTTGATTTTTGAATGGATCAACACTAGGTTCGTGTTTTTGAAGACCGGCGTATTTCTCGCGACATTCGATGAGTGTTTAATTATTGTAAAGTTTAGAATAATCCCAACATCGCAACATTTCTTTAGGAAAGAGAGATCAACTAATATGCACACCATTTTTAGTCTAGTCATCATTTTTTAGGCCGTGTGTTCAATGAATGATCGTCCTCGATCAGTTTCGATCCCCAAGTTGGGATCCTCTCTAGGCGGATTTAAACTCAAATAGAACTTTATCTCTCTAACTTGATATAAATATAAATATTCAACAAGAAAATGAGTTGAGCCTATTTTTAGCCACTTGGAACAATTTCTTTAGAATTTTTCAACTGTTGAATAACCGATTTCCAAGCATCTTTGATTTTAATATCCTCGTTCTTCTTAACGTGGTTTTGATTGAGCTCGATTTCGAGGGATTCACGAACCTTCCTCTTAGTGTCTTCTTTCCATTCATGGTAAGATTCTTCCAACAATAGAGGAATGGAATATAAACACGAGGCGTCTTCTATTTTTTAAAGGGCATGTGTTACCACAATGTCCTTCTCTGTTTTTTTAAGAATATTTCAAAATCAAACCCTTTCAATTTTGTTACCCATTTTTGTTTCTCTTTTAATAGAATATTTGTTCTAATAATTACTTTTTAAGTTGTCATTGTTTGTCTTGACTTTAAAATACCTCCCAATGAGATATTGTCGCCATTTTTTACTACATATAAAATTGTTGCCATTTATTTTTCATATGTATAAATGTATTTTCCCTTGAATTGTTTACTTTCAAAAGCTAATGCATCAATACTGCTCCAAGTCCTTGACTCGATGCATCACATTCAACTATGAATGTTTTACATAAATCAAGTGTAACTAATACTAGAGTAGAAGACAAACATCCTTTAAGAGTGAGAATGCCAAGACAACCTCTTCATTCCATACAAATGAATTTTTCTTCACGAGAGATGTAAGTGGGCTTGTAATGCAAGAATAATTCTTAACAAATTTCCTATAATATCCTGCAAGACCCAAATATCCTCTAAGACTCTTGATGTCTTGTTAGTGCTAATAGATGCACTCTGATTGCTGAGAGGGCATGGCTAGCACATCTTGATGCTCAAGGCTTGGATAAAAACTGAATGAGTTTGGTTTTAAATAACAAAAGAGGGATATTGAAGGGATGGATGAATGATTCAGCCTAAAACACAGACCTATCAACATAAAAAAGATAAACCAAGATGATATAAAAACATGTGTCTATGTCTACAAACAGTAGCAATGTCAGAACCAGTTGAACAACAAGTTATGTAATCACAAACAGTTGACCGTATAACCAATAAACATTCTTCAGAAAGAAATACATTCTGCAGAAAGAATTACAAACATTGGCAATTTGTAATAAGAAACTAGGACAGAGACATCGTCCATCATAAAAATTACTACAGACACAAACAATATTTGCATGAAAGGAAGAGAACAATGGCTCATAAAAAGATCTCTCATCCTCAATACATTTCCAAAATATACTAACAGGCAAGAAAGAAACTTAGATTGATAATTTCACCCTTTACAATAACACACACAACCTCCTAGGCTGGAACCTCTCTCCTAGTTTATCAAAATGCTTTACAATTTATAAGAGTAAATAATCCTAGAAAGTTGCTCTAAATCCAGTTTCCTAGGATCTTATCATCCCAAAAGTAGAATTTGAAAGACAAGTGTAATAAGTTTGAAAACAACTCTGACATGACAAATATTACTCCTAATCCAAATTGACTTGTGAGATTAGATTCGCCTAGTTGCCTGAGCTAGTGCTATGACTTCATTCCCTTCTCGATTAGTCTTTACAAGGGTCTTGGCATATCTGGTGGGAAATAGTACTACACCATCAGAAGCACTCAAAATAATATCCCTGTCTTTCTTGTCCAGCTTAAGTCTCTCAAATATTGGCTTTACTGAATTACCATATGCAACTAAAACCATCACAAAATCTTCATTTGTCACATCTTGTAGCCTTGCTGCAAAAATGCAAAGCTTACTATTCTACCTAAGATTTGTAGCGAGAATTTCTACTTCCTCTAAATATACTGTAACTTTAGAAGGTTTTTCCAAGCCCAACTCTTGTACATTCTGTCCACGCCATATATAAGCAACTCCCATCTCTGAGACAACAAGAACACTTAAGCCCTCAGTGGTCACAGGGTTCGAACCAATATTGGCAAACTCACTCTGCATCTGATCATTTACCGTATCCCATATCTTGACACGTCCATCTCCAGTTGCAATGGCAAGAAAGTCTGCTAACGGATTGAATGCTGTAAGCAGGTCTTTCAAATTCGGTGGATCCATGGATATAGTCAAGTATACAGCCAACAAATGAAGATACAATCTCTGTAAAACAGTGGTACGGTCAGCAAAAATGGAAAAACGACCTCCTTACTCAACTCCCACAAACTAGTAGAGTGTGGATCGGCCTCTTCTCAGCTGAAACGACCCATAAAAAGAATGGCGGCTCCCTTTCCAACGAACAACTACCTGAATAACCAGCCTCTTCAACACAACAACAAGTGCGCCCTACTCATACCACCACATAATTGATCCAATGTGTCAATCTCCATGAATAAGTGCTTGTGTCCTCTCACAAAACTTTGATTTCTATTCAGCAATTTCCACTTTCAATTGATTATCCTCCCGCACAGCCTTGGCATTTTCATCAAGATAAGGAGAAGACCAACAGTTGTTTGGTGCTGACATTTATGGATATGAAAATATGACCTGTTCGGTCAACCTACACATCTTGTACCAACATCGGCTCTGGCTGGGGATGGCATGCTTCTTGCGAGCTTCCAAGAACCTAGCAGTTCTAGTGGCCTTATATCCATTGGGCTATGGAGTCCTTCACATCTCAAACTTCTGCAACTTTATTCAAAAACCTTGAAACCCTGTTCTTCAAACAAACTTGGAGTATAATATAAACTGAAATTATTCATTGCAGACCATATGCTCTGACAACAAACTTCTCACTGCAAACTGAAAGAAAGCATATGCTCAGGAAGTGAGCTTATTTCCTACGCTGACCTACCTCTAACCAAATCTGCAACTTGGTCAACTGAAATCATGTTTCCAATGAAACCAGGTTAAGAACTGACTTAGCAATTGAACTCTTGAAATATGCTTCAGTAAGATAAAGATTGAAGAATTTACAGGCATCTCATCATGAGTCTGAAACCCATATTTAGAGCTGAACAAAAAAGAATGACTTGAGTTGAAAAACTCCTCCATATAGTCGGCTACCAGGTCATACCACTGTGTGCAATTTCTGCCATACCACTGTTTCAGTTTTGGATCATCATACTTGTCTTTATTCTCAGTCTTGATATCAAAATACAACTGAAATGGATTTTGAAAAGACAGGCTTTGATAATGTGAATCTTGAGACTGTATTTTGACCTCTAAAGCTTCAATCTCTTTGTCAATATACTTGGCAAATTCTTGTAAAAAGATGACTTTAGATTCTGAGTTACATGAGCTTGACTTTAAATAAGAAGACAAAAGGGAAGAAAAATTCTGATCTACTTCCTCATCGCTGTTCATATTATTCTCTTCTCTGAAATTTTGAATGGAAAGAGATTCTGCCCTAAACTCTGTCTTCTCCATCCATGTCTTCAAAAAGACAATCCAAAAATCTGTTATTGATTTAATTGACCCAACAGACAAATCTTCAACTCGGCTTTTACACTTTCCTTGTAATGAATCATAGAATAGTCTAGTGAAGACATCTTCATGTTTAACTTTGAGTAGCTTCGTAAATTCACGGAAATTAGATATATGTTTCACAGTTAAACTCAGATCTTCTCCATTGAATTTAGGACCATTTCTCAACGAATATTCATCTCTAGGAAGAAGATTAGAAAAACCAGGAAGTTCTGTAAAATCTAGACATGCATACCTTGAGACAATAGAAGCATCCTCTAAAGTCCTCATTAGTCCAATGAAATCATCAGTGAATCTTTGAAATCTGGATCCGCAGAAGTTTGGAGTCGCCAGGTGAACAATTTGCAGCCACTATGTCACCAGCCCTCGTTCACCATCAAAGACTGGATATATTCATCGTGGTTCTTTCTGGGGAAATAGTCTTCACTTCCGTTCCCCAATATGGTCGTCAAAAGATGTTAGTGCTAAAAGATGCACTCTGACTGCTGAGAGGGCATGGCTAGCACATCTTGATGCTCAAGGCTTGGATAAAAACTGAATGAGTTTGGTTTTAAATAACAAAAGAGGGATATTGAAGGGATGGATGAATGATTCATCCTAAAACACAGACCTATCAACATAAAAAAGATAAACCAAGATGATATAAAAACATGTGTCTACAAACAGTAGCAATGTCAAAAACCAATTGAACAACAAGTTATGTAATCACAAACAGTTGACCGTATAACCAATAAACATTCTTCAGACAGAAATACATTATGTAGAAAGAATTACAAACATTGGCAATCCGTAATAAGAAACTAGGACAGAGACACCGTCCATCATAAAAATTACTACAGACACAAACAATATTTGCATGAAAGGAAGAGAACAATGGCTCATAAAAAGATCTCTCATCCTCAATACATTTCCAAAATATACTAACAGGCAGGAAAGAAACTTAGATTTATAATTTCACCCTTTACAATAACACACACAGCCTCCCAGGCTGGAACCTCTCTCCTAGTTTATCAAAATGCTTTACAATTTATAAGAGTAAATAATCCTAGAAAGTTGCTCTAAATCCAGTTTCCTAGGATCTTATCATCCCAAAAGTAGAATTTGAAAGACAAGTGTAATAAGTTTGAAAACAAATCTGAAATGAAAAATATTACTCCTAATCCAAATTGACTTGTGAGATTAGATTCACCTAGTTTCCTGAGCTAGTGCTATGACTTCATTCCCTTCTCGATTAGTCTTTACAGGGATCTTGGCATATCTGGTGGGAAATAGTACTTCACCATCAGAAGCACTCAAAATAATATCCCTGTCTTTCTTCTCCAGCTTACGTCTCTCAAATATTGGCTTTAGTGAATTACCATATGCAACTAAGACCATCACAGAATCTTCATTTGGCACATCTTGTAGCCTTGCTGCAAAAATGCAAAGCTTACTATTCTACCTGAGATTTGTAGCGAGAATTTCTACTTCCTCTAAATATACTGTAACATTATAAGGTTTTTCCAAGCCCAACTCTTGTACACTCTATCCACGCCATATATAAGCAACTCCCATCTCTGAGACAACAAGAACACTTAAGCCCTCAGTCGTCACAGGGTTCGAACCAATATTGGCAAACTCACTCTGCATCTGATCATTTACCGTATCCCATATCTTGACACGTCCATCTCCAATTGCAATGGCAAGAAAGTCTGCTAACATACTGAATGCTGTAAGCAGGTCTTTCAAATTCGGTGGATCCATGGATATAGTCATAGTCAAGTATACAACCAACAAATGAAGGATACAGTCTCTGCAAAATAGTGGTACGGTCAGCAAAAATGGAAAAATGACCTCCTTGCTCAACTCCCACAAACAGCAGAGTGTGGCTCGGCCTCTTCTCAGCTGAAACGACCCATAAAAAGAATGGCGGCTCCCTTTCCAACGAACAACTACCTGAATAACCAACCTCTTCAACACAACAACAAGTGGGCCCTATTCATACCACCACATAAGTGATCCAATGTGTAAATCTCCATGAATAAGTGCTTGTGTCCTCTCACAAAACTTTGATTTCTATTCAGCAATTTCCTCCTTCAATTGATTATCATCCCGCACAACCTTGTCATTTTCATCAAGATAAGGAGAAGACCAACAGTTGTTTGGTGCTGACATTTATGGATATGAAAATATGACCTGTTCGGTCAACCTACACATTTGGTACCAACATCGGCTCTGGATGGGGATGGCATGCTTCTTGCGAGCTGCCAAGAACCTAGCAGTTCTAGTGGCCTTATATCCATTGGGCTATGGAGTCCTTCACATCTCAAACTTCTGCAACTTTATTCAAAAACCTTGAAACCCTGTTCTTCAAACAAACTTGGAGTATAATATAAACTGAAATTATTCACTGCAAACCATATGCTTTGACAAACAAACTTCTCATTGCAAACTGAAAGAAAGCATATGCTCAGGAAGTGAGCTTATTGCCTACGCTAACCTACCTCTAACCAAATCTGCAACTTGGTCAAAGTGAAATCATGTTTCCGATTGAAACTAGGTTAAGAACTGACTTAGCAATTGAACTCTTGAAATATGCTTCAGTAAGATAAAGATTGAAGAATTTACAAGCATCTCATCATGATTCTGAAACCCATATTTAGAGTTGAACAAAAAAGAATGACTTGAGTTGAAAAACTCCTCCATATAGTCGGCTACCGGGTCATACCACTGTGTGCAATTCTGCCATACCACTGTTTCAGTTTTGGATCATCAAACTTGTCTTTATTCTCAGTCTTGATATCAAAAGACAACTGAAATGGATTTTGAAAGACAGGATTTGATAATGTGAATCTTGAGACTGTATTTTGACCTCTAAAGCTTCAATCTCTTTCTCAATATACTTGGCAAATTCTTGTAAAAAGATGACTTTAGATTCTGAGTTACATGAGCTTGACTTTAAATAAGAAGACAAAAGGGAAGAAAAATTCTGATCTACTTCCTCATCGCTGTTCATATTATTCTCTTCTCTGAAATTTTGAATGGAAAGAGATTCTGCCCTAAAACTCTGTCTTCTCCATCCATGTCTTCAAAAAGACAATCCAAAAATCTGTTATTGATTTAATTGACCCAATAGACAAATCTTCAACCCAGCTTTTACACTTTCCTTGTAATGAATCATAGAATAGTCTAGGGAAGACATCTTCATGTTTAACTTTGAGTAGCTCCGTAAATTCACGGAAATTAGATATATGTTTCATAGTTAAACTCAGATCTTCTGCATTGAATTTAGGACCATTTCTCAACGAATATTCATCTCTAGGAAGAAGATTCGAAAAACAGGAAGTTCTGTAAAATATAGACATGCATACCTTGAGACAATAGAAGCATCCTCTGAAGTCCTCATTAGTCCAATGAAATCATCAGTGAATCTTTGAAATCTGGATCCGCAGAAGTTTGGAGTCGCCAGGTGAACAATTTGCAGCCACTATGTCACCAGCCCTCGTTCACCATCAAAGAATGGATATATTCGTTGTGGTTCTTTCTGGGGAAATAGTCTTCACTTCCGTTCCCCAGTATGGTCACCAAAAGATGTTAGTGCTAAAAGATGCGCTCTGACTGCTAAGAGGGGCATGGCTAGCACATATTGATGCTCAAGGCTTGGATAAAAACTGAATGAGTTTGGTTTTAAATAACAAAAGAGGGATATTGAAGGGATGGATGAATGATTCAGCCTAAAACACAGACCTATCAGCATAAAAAAGATTAAAACAGATGATATTAAAAAACATGTAGTTTACAAAATAGCCTAGTCAGAAACCAATTAGAACAACCATTCTTGTATCACAAACAGTTGTCAGTAAACTTACACCATAACCAATCATAACATCTTAGACATAAATACATTCTGCAGAAAAGAATTACAAACATTGGCAATCTGTAATAAGAAACTAGGAGAGAGACACCGTCCATCATAAAAATTACTACAGACACAAACAATATTTGCATGAAAGGAAGAGAACAATGGCTCATAAAAAGATCTCTCATCCTCAATACATTTCCAAAATATACTAACAGGCAGGAAGAAACTTAGATTGATAATTTCACCCTTTACAATAACACACACATCCTCCTAGGCTGGAACCTCTCTCCTAGTTTATCAAAATGCTTTACAATTTTAAAGAGTAAATAATCCTAGAAAGTTGCTCTAAATCCAGTTTCCTAGGATCTTATCATCCCAAAAGTAGAATTTGAAAGACAAGTGTAATAAGTTTGAAAACAACTCTGAAATGACAAATATTACTCCTAATCCAAATTGACTTGTGAGATTAGATTCGCCTAGTTGCCTGAGCTAGTGCTATGACTTCATTCCCTTCTTGATTAGTCTTTACAGGGGTCTTGGCATATCTGGTGGGCAATAGTACTTCACCATCAGAAGCACTCAAAATAATATCCCTGTCTTTCTTGTCCAGCTTAAGTCTCTCAAATATTGGCTTTACTGAATTACCATATGCAACTAAAACCATCACAGAATCTTCATTTGTCACATCGTGTAGCCTTGCCTGCAAAAATACAAAGCTTACAATTCTACTTGAGATTTGTAGCGAGAATTTCTACTTCCTCTAAAGATACTGTAACTTTAGAAGGTTTTTCCAAGCCCAACTCTTGTACACTCTGTCCACGCCATATATAAGCAACTCCCATCTCTGAGACAGCAAGAACACTTAAGCCCTTAGTCGTCACAGGGTTTGAACCAATATTGGCAAACTCACTTTGCATTTGATAATTTACCGTATCCCATATCTTGACACGTCTATCTCCAATTGAAATGGCAAGAAAGTCTGCTAACGGAATGAATGCTGTAAGCAGGTCTTTCAAATTCGGTGGATCCATGGATATAGTCAAGTATACAGCTAACAAATGAAGGATACAGTCTGAGCAAAACAGTGGTACGGTCAGCAAAAATGGAAAAAACGACCTCCTTACTCAACTCCCACAAACCAATAGAGTTTGGCTTGGCCTCTTCTCAGCTGAAACGACCCATAAAAAGAATGTCGGCTCCCTTTTCCAATGAACAACTACCTGAATAACCAGCCTCTTCAACACAACAACAAGTGGGCCCTATTCATACCACCACATAACTGATCCAATGTGTAAATCTCCATGAATAAGTGCTTGTGTCCTCTCACAAAACTTTGATTTCTATTCAGCAATTTCCACCTTCAATTGATTATCCTCCTGCACAGCCTTGACATTTTCATCAAGATAAGGAGAAGACCAACAGTTGTTTGGTGCTGACATTTATCTATATGAAAATATGACCTGTTCAGTCAACCTACACATTTGGTACCAACATCAGCTCTGGCTGGGGATGGCATGCTTCTTGCGAGCTGCCAAGAACCTAGCAGTTCTAGTGGCCTTATATCCATTAGGCTATGGAGTCCTTTAAATCTCAAACTTCTGCAACTTTATTCAAAAACCTTGAAACCCTGTTCTTCAAACAAACTTGGAGTATAATATAAACTTAAATTATTCACTGCAAACCATATGCTCTGACAACAAACTTCTCACTGCAAACTGAAAGAAAGCATATGCTCAGGAAGTGAGCTTATTTCCTACGCTAACCTACCTCTAACCAAATCTACAACTTGGTCAACTGAAATCATGTTTCCAATGAAACCAGGTTAAGAACTGACTTAGCAATTGAACTCTTGAAATATGCTTCAGTAAGATAAAGATTGAAGAATTTACAAGCATCTCATCATAAGTCTGAAACCCATATTTAGAGCTGAACAAAAAAGAATGACTTGAGTTGAAAAACTCCTCCATATAGTCGGCTACCGGGTCATACCACTGTGTGCAATTTCTGCCATACCACTGTTTCAGTTTTGGATCATCAAACTTGTCTTTATTCTCAGTCTTGATATCAAAAGACAACTGAAATGGATTTTGAAAAGACAAGCTTTGATAATGTGTATCTTGAGACTGTATTTTGACCTCTAAAGCTTCAATCTCTTTCTCAATATACTTGGCAAATTCTTGTAAAAAGATGACTTTAGATTCTGAGTTACATGAGCTTGACTTTAAATAAGAAGACAAAAGGGAAGAAAAATTCTGATCTACTTTCTCATCGCTGTTCATATTATTCCATTCTCTGAAATTTTGAATGGAAAGAGATTCTGCCCTAAACTCCGTCTTCTCCATCCATGTCTTCAAAAAGACAATCCAAAAATCTGTTATTGATTTAATTGACCCAACATACAAATCTTCAAACCAACTTTTACACTTTCCTTGTAATGAATCATAGGATAGTCTAGTGAAGACATCTTCATGTTTAACTCTGAGTAGCTTCGTAAACTCACGGAAATTAGATATATGTTTCACAGTTAAACTCAGATCTTCTCCATTGAATTTAGGACCATTTCTCAACGAATATTCATCTCTAGGAAGAAGATTCGGAAAACCAGGAAGTTCTGTAAAATCTAGACATGCATACCTTGAGACAATAGAAGCATACTCTGAAGTCCTCATTAGTCCAATGAAATCATCAGTGAATCTTTGAAATCTGGATCCGCAGAAGTTTGGTGTCGCCAGGTGAACAATTTGCAGCCACTATGTCACCAGCCCTCGTTCACCATCAAAGAATGGATATATTCGTCGTGGTTCTTTCTGGGGAAATAGTCTTCACTTCCATTCCCCAGTATGGTCTCCAAAAGATGTTAGTGCTAAAAGATGCACTCTGACTGCTGAGAGGGCATGGCTAGCACATCTTGATGCTCAAGGCTTGGATAAAAACTGAATGAGTTTGGTTTTAAATAACAAAAGAGGGATATTGAAGGGATGGATGAATGATTCATCCTAAAACACAGACCTATCAGCATAAACAAGATAAACCAAGATGATATAAAAACATGTGTCTACAAACAGTAGCTATGTCAGAACCAATTGAACAGCAAGTTATGTAATCACAAACAGTTGACCGTATAACCAATAAACATTCTTCAGACATCAATAAATTCTGCAGAAAGAATTACAAACATTGGCCATTTGTAATAAGAAACTAGGACAGAGACACCGTCCATCATAAAAATTACTACAGACACAAACAATATTTGCATGAAAGGAAGAGAACAATGGCTCATAAAAAGATCTCTCATCCTCAATACATTTCCAAAATATACTAACAGGTAGGAAAGAAACTTAGATTGATAATTTCACGCTTTACAATAACACACACAGCCTCCCAGGCTAGAACGTCTCTCCTAGTTTATCAAAATGCTTTACAATTTATAAGAGTAAATAATCCTAGAAAGTTGCTCTAAATCCAGTTCCCTAGGATCTTATCATCCCAAAAGTAGAATTTGAAAGACAAGTGTAATAAGTTTGAAAACAACTTTGAAATGACAAATATTACTCCTAATCCAAATTGACTTGTGAGATTAGATTCGCCTAGTTGCCTGAGCTAGTGCTATGACTTCATTCCCTTCTCGATTAGTCTTTACAGGGATCTTGGCATATCTGGTGGGCAATAGTACTTCACCATCAGAAGCACTCAAAATAATATCCCTGTCTTTCTTGTCCAGCTTAAGTCTCTCAAATATTGGCTTTACTGAATTACCATATGCAACTAAAACAATCACAGAATCTTCATTTGTCACATCTTGTAGCCTTGCTGCAAAAATGCAAAGCTTACTATTCTACCTGAGATTTGTAGCGAGAATTTCTACTTCCTCTAAAGATACTGTAACTATAGAAGGTTTTTCCAAGCCCAACTCTTGTACACTCTGTCCACGCCATATATAAGCAACTCCCATCTTTGAGACAACAAGAACACTTAAGCCCTCAGGCGTCACAGGGTTCAAACCAATATTGGCAAACTCACTCTGCATCCGATCATTTACCGTATCCCATATCTTGACACGTCCATCTCCAGTTGCAATGGCAAGAAAGTCTGCTAACGGACTGAATGCTGTAAGCAGGTCTTTCAAATTCGGTGGATCCATGGATATAGTCAAGTATACAGCCAACAAATGAAGGATACAGTCTCTGCAAAACAGTGTTACGGTCAGCAAAAATGGAAAAACAACCTCCTTACTCAACTCCCACAAACCAGCAGAGTGTGGCTCGGCCTCTTCTCAGTTGAAACGACCCATAAAAAGAATGGCGGCTCCCTTTCCAACGAACAGCTACCGGAATAACCAGCCTCTTCAACACAACAAGAAGTGCGCCCTATTCATACCACCACATAACTGATCCAATGTGTAAGTCTCCATGAATAAGTGCTTGTGTCCTCTCACACAACTTTGATTTCTATTAAGCAATTTCCACCTTCAATTGATTATCCTCCCGCACAGCCTTGGCATTTTCATCAAGATAAGGAGAAGAACAACAATTGTTTGGTGATGACATTTATGGATATGAAAATATGACCTGTTCGGTCAACCTACACATCTGGTACCAACATGTCCTTTGGAATGAACCATTTTGTGATAGCTTAAATATTTTGAGGTTGCACCCTGAACCCTTCATGTGAAACTAGATGACCCAAATACCCTACTTCCTCTTTCCTAAAATCACATTTGGATCTTTTTAAATATAAGTGATCTTTCTCAAGGGTTTTTAGGACTTGATCCATATGTTTAAGGTGTTATCCCCATGATTTGTTATAGATAAGTATATCATCAAACAAAAAAAACACAAACTTTCTAAGATGAGGTGGATTTTTCTTTTCACGAGGCTTTGAAAAGTAGAAGGAGCATTAGTTAATCCAAAAGGCACGACCAAGAAACCAATATGCCATTCATGTGTTCTAAAACTTGTTTTGGCAATGTCTTCTTCTCTTAATCTGATTTGGTGGTATCCTGATTTAAGATCTAACTTTGTGAAATAAGCCACATAATGAAGCTCATCTAATAGCTGGACAATTTTTGGAATGTGGAATTTATCCTTGATGGTGATTTTGTTTAGATATTTGTAATCAAGACATGTCCTCCAACCATGATCTTTTCTTCTAACCGTCACTATTGGTGATAAAAAGGTACTCCTACTTGGGTGAATAATTCTTGCATCGAACATGTCTTGTCCCATTTTCTCAATGTCCCCTTTTTGTTGATGTGGATACTTATAAGGCATTTTATTAGGAGTGCTTGCGAGTATGGGTTCAATTTGATGTTCATGATATCTAGATGGAGGTAGGCACTAGGAATTTCTTGGAAGACCCTAGGGTATTTTTCCAAGGTACCTTTTAATTCCTCCAGAATATTTTCATCTTCTTGCTTTACTTCCATAGATTAAATTCTACAATAATGCCACTACTAACCCTTTTAAGGAGTGTTTCCATTCCATTAGAGATAATGACCTGAAAGTGAGCTTATCTTAACCCTTTGAGTTCATATTGAAATCCTTCCAATTCATTCTCACGATTAATTCATTATAGTTTGTAGAAATTGTGCTAAATGTTCTCAACTATTTAATCCATACAACAAAATCTACTCTTCTGGTAGGAATACTGTATATTGGGCTCGATAAGTTATATTCTCCCATACTAAGTTTAATGTTATTGCATTTCCTCCATAATCAATACTTCCCCCAGTAGCAACCAAGAATTGAAAATTTGTCATTAGATACACAAAACAATTGAGCCACTCAGTTAATATTTTATCAATAACGTTACGGGTACCACCTAAAACAATAAGCACTATGACCTTCTACTTCTTAATGAATCCTACAATCTTTAAGGTTTGAGGTGCTAACAAGCATGGCAATGCATGAACATATATTTCACAATAACTAGAATAAATATCTAAATTCTTTGAGAGCGTAATTACATAAAAAATAGATGGATAAAATGACTGGACCTATTTGGTTAATTTCTACATATTTTTCCTAGTCTTTTAAGTTCACAAGTTCTTCCTCGCCCATTTGTATGGACGCCTCTGTTTCCTCCTCATCGTTATTTTCCAAAGTGAACAATTTTGTTTCTTGACATTTATGCCCTTTTGACCATTTGTTATTACAACAAAAGGATATTCATTTAGCTCTTCTTTCATCCATTTCCTCTTGTGATATTCAAGTAGGTTTAGGCAGGGTTTCCCGTTGAGGCATAAATGAATCTATGCTTCATGCAGATGTTCCAGTGGTAAATTTTTGTATAACCCTAATCTTGGCTTGAATATTTCGAGCAAATTGCATAACTTTCACAACATTGTTAGGATGTTTTAGGCAGATCTCATGTTTAATGTCTTCTTTAAATCCACCCATGTAAGTTTCCAAAAGATGTTCATCACTTATATTTGTTGAAGAATGTAAATTCGGAAGATATTCTTATTTGTATTATTTGGGTCATTGGTATTATTTGTACACCCTATTGGGATTATTATTAATGTAATTGATCATGTAAAAGTCATTGAAAGAGTCAATGTAAACCCTAACTGTTAGGTCGGCCTGGAAAGATCTAGAAAATAATATTTTATTGTAAATTGTATAGGTCGGCCCAGTTAGGTGAATCAAGTTGACCTTGTTTAGTAAAAGGGTAAAGTCATTTGTTTAGTATAAATGAAGAGGTCAAACTCCTCATTTGGTCACCTCACTCACACATTGAGTTTGCATCACTAGGAGAGATAGAGTCATTCAGAGTAGTTGCTTTTGGAGTCTTCTTGTTTTTGGGTCTTTGCACGAGGGATACTATTGTACATTGCAACAAAATATATATAGAATATATTTGATGGGTTTTTCTTCCTCGAGAGGGTTTTCCTAGGATAAATCTGTTGTGTACTGTTGTCTATGATGTGCTTGTTTATCTTTCAGTGATCCATATTTTTATTGCACTTAAAAATTTAACAATATTATCCATCCCTTCGACCAATACTTGAATTTTTGAATTATAATCTTCACCATCACCTAAGTGCTCGATTCTGGTCAATTGACTAAAATAGTCTTGTTCTGAAACTTTACCATATTTTTCTTCTAAGTCTCTTGGAAATAAACCCCAAGTATAATGATAACAAGGTCGCTTAATTTTAAATACTCCTTGATACCATTGATATTGGTTTGTCTCAGAGTACAAAGTTGCTTATCATCCATAATATTATGCAATTCAAAGTATTGTTTTATTTGGTTCACCCATGTAAGAACATATGTTCCATAATACTTCCTTAATTCAACCTCGGGAACATGGATAATCATAGGAACCCATCCCTAGTTAGCTCCAAAATTAGAGTTAAATAATTTTGGGGTTTTCTTATTGATGGAAAGTTTTCCACATGAAACGTATGTTTATTTTCATGAGTTCCTCAGGTAACATTATTACTTCTAGGGAGCCTCTCATCTAGAGTATGTATCAACATGGATTCCAAATAGTTATGTATTTTTTCTATATTTTGATCCATAATTTTTTTATATTGTTGATTGTAAATGAACTAAATCAACATGTTTCACTTTCCTAACATATAATTCCTTAACTTGGTTCCACAATTTGGATACTTCATTATGTGTGTCATTGATTTCTTCATAAGTCATGAATGAGCTCTCTAGAGGTTTAGTGGGTGTATAATATTCTCCACCGCCTCTTTCAATAAGAGCGCTTGATAATTACTATAGTTATACTCTATTTTCTATATACCATACCTTTTGAATCACCTTAAACAAATGTTACAACCAAAAATTATGCAAGTTTCAAGTGAAATACCTTTTAAAACCATGATTTGGAGAATGTTTCTATTGAATGACTTTCATTAGATGTAACACTAAAATTTATAAACTTTAGGTCTTAAATTTTGAAGTGTATTATTCTAATGTGTCTTCTCTGTAATGCCATAGGTTTGACCAAATTCTAATGTGCCAACATAAAGTTATGGTAACTTTCCCTAAACCTGTTGATTTTGTCCCTTTTAGGAGAGTGAACATGTAAGGCATGTCATGTGTCCAATTTTTTAATCTGATTTTGATTTTTTTACAAGAAACACTATAGTCTATCATTTCTTATACAACCATTGGCACTCAATTTGGATCTCAAAAGCTCCAGACATAATCATTTTACCCAAAACACATGCTCAAGACTAGTTTTTGGAATTGCTTAAAATCCTAACTTCCATGGATTGGAATTCCAAAATTATAGCGATATAAAACCTAACATTTTTATCAAATATGTAAAATTCTAAATCACAATAGATCATGTAGCTGAGTATACCTCATAGAGAAAGAATGAGCAGAGAAATTGAATTACAGTGAAAATTGCAGTAAAAATGAGCAGACAATTAATCATGCATGAGAACTCAGATAGGAACAAAATAATGTCACATGATGCAATAATCAGTAAAGTCAACAATGATGTTACAATGGAGAGAATTTGAATCACTTGGGAGAATTAGAGTCTCAGTCTATCTAGCATAGTAATTGTCACCACTCAAGTGATCTGGAAGACCCAAACTCAACTCAACTGAACCAAAACTTAGTTAATTGAAGTCACAATCAGTTAACTAACCAAGGAGGGAGCATTAGTGATTTTGTCATGCAAATCACTCAACTCAACTGAACCAAAACTTAGTTAATTGAAGTCACAATCAGTTAACTAACCAAGGAGGGAGCATTAGTGATTTTGTCATGCAAATCACTCAGAAAAGGGCGCATGAGGCCACAATCAGTGGCGATCGGAGCATAAAGCCCCCACAAGAGTCAGCTAACTCGGGTGGACTGAACTGGAACACTGAGTTGGTTCCTAAAATATAGGGAACTGACTTAAGTGGTCCTAAAATGATTCATGCAGGGCACATTAGGTGGATGATGGATCCTAGATGACATCTGCACACCACTATGGGGAAAATGACATCATCAACTACTAGGAAAAAATAAATAATGCTAAGTAGGAAAGGATGGATTATTAATTATCCTAACACCCACCCTTAATCCAAACTTGTGCATCCTGGGCCCTAGTTACTAAGACCAAAGGTCACCCATACAATCAAATAAATGATGAAAATAAAATAACTGTCCATGAACAAAGGAAATGGGGAAAACCTCATGGGAAACCCCCCCCCTCAAAATAGGACATCAGGGAGCTCAAAAAAATGTTACACCAAGTAAAGATCTAAGATAAAAAAAATATTATGAGTGAAAAACTTAGTGAATATGTCTGCAATCATCTCCTCTGTAGGAAAATAATGCAGTGAGATGGTCTTGTTGTGCACTAGCTCCCTGATGTAGTGCATGTGAACCTCAATATGTTTGTTCCTTTGATTCTAAATTGAGTCACTGGAGATATTGATGGCACTTTGATTATAAAAAAAAAGGTCTAATGAAGGAGAAGTGTGAATGCCAAACTTTGTCAAGATCCCATGCAACCAAACTACTTGGATAGTTGCATTCACATCCCCTATGTACTCTGCCTCTGCTGAAGAAAGTGCTTCTTGCTTGACCAGTATATTGGTCTTGATCCCAACATGAATACGTACCATGAAGTAGATTTCCTATCAGTATTGTCTCCATCCCAGTCTGAGTCAGTAAAACCAACTAGATCTAGTTGAGCACGAGCAGAATAATGAATACCAAACTCTCTCATACCTTACACATAGTCCAAGATCTTCTTAGATGCTTTCCAATGCACCTCATGTGGCTCCTGCATGTACCTAGCCACAACACCAGCAACATATGATAGCTATAGTCTCGAATGTGTCAAATACAACAAGCTACCAATGATTTATCTGTAAAGAGTTCTATCAACCAAAGGATTGTAACCACCTTCTTCTAATCTAATGCCAAATAGGAAAGGAAAATATGTGGCTTTGCAATCATCCATATGGAAATTTGTCAATAAATCAGATGCATACCTTGACTGTGAAATCATGATTCCTGAAGCATTTTGAGTTACTTCAAGACCAATGAATTGTTTAACAGTCCTCTATCTGTCATAGCGAATGCTTTATTCAAGGAAGACTTGATCTGCTTCAACCCAGTAGCAGATCTACCAATGATGAGCAATTCATCCACATACAAAACAATCAACAATAGACATCCTCACTTCTGGTGCATGTAAACATTGGAATGAGATTTGCATCTTTCAAAATTTTGTGACGGTAAGAAGGAATCCATCTTTCCATACCATGCCCTTGGGGCTTGCTTGAGCCCATACAATGATCTCCTCAGTCTGCATACCAAGGAAGGATCATCAGTGTACCCCTCAGGTTGTTTCATGTAGATCTCTTCTTCTGAGTCACCATGCAAGAAGGAACTCTTTACATTCATGTGATGTACCTCCCATGCATTTGAAGCTGCAATGGCCAAAACAACCCTTACTGAATCATGCTTGCTATAGGAGCAAATGTCTCATTGTAGTCCAACCCTTGAACTTGTGACTACCCCTTTGCAACTAACCATGCCTTGTACTTGGTTGTAGATCCATAAGATGCAAGCTTTGTTTTGTAGATCCATTTGCACTAAACTAGTTTCCTCCCTGGCAGAAGAGAGACAAGATCCCATGTCTCATTATTCTGCAGTGACTCATATTCTTCATCCATGGATGCTTGCCATCTCGGATCATGGAAATCCTCTCTTTAAGACTGTGGATCAGACCCCACCATCATGAAGCACTTCTCAGGAAGAAGTGAATCTATATGGAAAAGTACAATTTTTGCATCTTGGTATTGAGATCGTGTTCTTCTGTAGTCAGATGGATCTCTAGCAATGACCCCAACGGCCTCAATAATATTTTGATCCCATTTAGGATTTGGATTGGGAGTAGGTTTTGGATTTGGATTTGGATCTGTTAGATGTCCATACTCAATATCTAGATCTGAATCATATTTATCTTCTTCTTTGGAATCTGAATGTGGATCACCTGTAGAAACATCATTAGGAGAAAATGGAATAGGTATATCAATTATACCTTCTTCTTCAACTGGTTGTAGACCATGCAATGGATCCTCATTGAATTGAACACTTCTTTCAATGAATCATCTCTTGGTTGCAATATCCATCAATTTGTAAGCTTTTGCATCTTCTGCATATCCAAGAATAAGGCATTCTCTAGTTTGAGGTTGAAGTGCTTTCCTCTTGTCGGAGGTGATTCTTCCCATGCCTTGGATCCAAAAACCCTCAAATGAGAGACATCATGTTTGTGTCCCTCCAATGCTTCGAATGTAGTGACCCCATCAACATATTTGTGGGGTACCCTATTCTGAATGTATGTGGCACAATTCCCTGCTTCTGCCCAGAGATTTGATGGGATATCTCTTGCGTCAAGCAAGTAGGTATCCACCTCTTTCAATGACATATTCTTCCTCTCTGCAACACCATTTTCTTGTGGTGTGTATGGGAAAAAAAATTGCATTTGAATACCTTCGAAATCACATAGCTGCCGCAACTCCTTCTTGATGTACTCCCATCCATTATCTGATCTGAGTGCCTTGATCTTCCTTCTAGCAGTGTTCTCAACTAAGGCTTTGAAAACTTTGAAGCTTTCGAATACCTCATATTTCTGTTTGAGAAAGTAGATCCAACAGAACCTAGAGTAATCATCAATGAATTTCATAAGGTATATGGATCCATTCATTGAAGCAGTGGGCATCGGTCCTAAAACATCACTATGAATCAGATCTAGTATGGAGGAATCTCTATTTGCCTTCCCAACATCATATTTTCGCTCTAGGTGCTTCCCTACCAAGAAACCTTTGCAGATTCCTTGAGAGAAATTTATGTCTGGCAAACCTTCAACCATCTCTTCCTTGTGCAACTACTGTAGGTATTTGAATTTTAGGTGTTTGAATCTTTCATGCTAGATTCTGCTTTTCTCATTTGCATGAGTCAAGAGATCACTTTGATGTGAGAAGCAAGAGAACTCATATGCCTTGGAGGCATGGTTTTCGACTCCTTTGGCTATAATATTCCCAGATGAGATCTTTGCAACCTCAACTATGTCAGGTCCAACTACTACTTTCTTTGGTGAACCTGTGTGTGCCATCTGATAAACAGACAACAAATTAGCTGCTAGAGAAGGAACATATAACACATTGTTGAAATTTTCATGCTCAAGTTGTATAGTTCCTTTCCCTTTAGCAAAGATTTGAGAGTCATCTCCCATGTGTATGCTAGGTCCATTCGTGAGATCTAATGAAGAAAATGGATATCTGGAGGCAACCATGTGGTTGGAGGCTCCAGAATCAATAAGAAAAGCTTGGGATTGTGATAATCCAGCCTTCAGTGCATGGCATTTCTCATGATCTTCTGACTTGCCACTTGGATCAGTATTCCTTGCTCCTTCAGGGAGGGAAATGTTATTATGTTCAAGGGGTTTTTCCATTTGATCTATGGTCTTATTCATACAAGAACTCTTAGGATGGTTACCCTTCTTGTAGTATGTACAATTGGATTTCTCAAATTTCTTTTGCTTGTCCTTCTTGGAGCTGGAGGCTCCTTCCGATGGAATAGAATTGGAATTATGCTTGCGTTCAAATTGCTTCTTCTCTTTTCCCTTTTTCTTCCCTTTTTCATTCACACTTTTTGACTCTCCAACCATAAGAGCTTGATTTTTGGAGGCCTTCAAGGCGCCCATCTGAATCAATTTGTCTTGTTCTTGGATGAGAGATTCAGTGAAAACATATAAGGATGGAATTTTCCAATTGGGGATTGACAATCTCCCTGAATGAAAGGTAGAAACAAAGATGGAGATATCAAGACCAAGATTTCTCATAATGGATAGCACCAACTGCTCATCCTTCTTCTTAATGCCACACTGCTTGCATTGCACGACCAAAGATTTGAATTTGGAAAAGAATTGTTGGATGGTTTCGAAACTGTTGGGTTGAAGAGAAATCAACTCATTCTCTAGAATATGCCCCCTTATATCATATTGTTTTCCAAAGAGGGCCTCCAACTTCAACCAAACCTCTCTTGGAGTCTTCAATCCATCGAGGTGGAAGAGTAGATCTCTAGAAATATGAATACACATGACACCAAATGCTTCATCTAGAGGCTTCTAGTGCACTACTGAAAGCAACTGCTCAACCTACACTCACTAAGATCTGATACCATGTGAAATTATAAATCACAGCAGATCATGGATCTGAGTATACCTCACAAAGAAAGAATGAGCAAAGAAATTGAATTACAGTGAAAATTGCAGTAAAAATGAGCAGACAATTAATCATGCATGAGAACTCAGATAGGAACAAAATAATGTCACATGATCCGGAAATAATAAGTATAGTCAACAATGATGTTACAAAGGAGATAATTCGAATCACTTGGGAGAATTTGAGTCTCAGTCTGTCTAGCATAGGAATTGTCACCACTGGAGTGCTCTGGAAGACCCAAACTCAACTCAACTAAACCAAAACTCCGTTAACTGAAGACACAATCAGTTAACTAACCAAGGAGAGTGCATTAGTGAGTTTTCCATGCAAATCACTTAGAAAAGGAAGCATGAGGCCACAATCAGTGGAAATCAAAGCATAAACCCCCCACAAGAGTCAGATAACTCAAGTGGACTGAAATGGAACACTGATTTGGTTCCTAAAATATTGGGAACTGACTTAAGTGGTCCTAAAATTATGCATGCAGGGTGCATTAGGTGGATGATGGATCCTAGATGACATCTGCACACCACTAGGGGGGAAACGATATCATCAACTACTAGGAAAAAATAAATAATGCTAGGTAGGACAATGATGGAGTATTAATTATCCTAACAAGAGATACATTACTATGTCTACTCAATCTACCCAAAAATTTGTTGTCTAGAACTTCTCAAAAAAAAAATTATAGCAAAAATGGAAGATGATGTGTTTTGATGGAGCCCACCAAGGACAATAAGCTCTTAATACCAAATGTTACGAACCAAATTCCCAATGGAATAAAAATATATATAACAGTAGTCCCACTCCTTGAGAATGTTGAAGAGTGAATGAATAATAATCCTTTTCGAGGTGGAAACCTCCTTTTAGTACAATATATCCAATACACAATAAAATATGAGATACATATACAAATTTATCTCATTTATTATAAATAGGAGATGGAGTGATCATGGTGTAACCTACCATTAATTTAACCTAACCATAACTAATATACTAATAATGAATAAGGTTAGATACTTAATAAAGCATGTCAATTCACGTTATTTAACTAAGTAGATTAGAGTTTCCCAAACCATAGTAAGTTGTTTGGTGTTGACATGTCCCAAAATTTTGAGCATCTACTAAGTTGTAAATTGTGGGCTTGTAGCATATGGATTTCATACTTTGATACTGACATGCACCTACCCACTCATAGTTGTCATGGTATGGACTACCTCTATGACTTGTCCATGTGACCCTCCCTATGATGACTCTATTAACTCCCATCCTTCATTACAAAGTCTCTTTTGCACTAGATCACTCTTCCTCTAAGTTACCTTATCGTAGTCTAGATATACAACCTTTCTAATATGTCTAGTTCTTAAGTAAGGCCCCTTATCTCCTTGCCTCTTTTCTTTAACCTCTGTTCACATTTCTTACTCATTTATTCCCTTCGTAGCTAAAATGGTGAGGGAAAACCTCCCATTATTCCAATTCTATTTTAGGGCTACAAGCCCTTTATATAGCCCACATTTGGTTAGGATTTCTCATTTCAAATCCTGAATGGACTTAAGCCATTTGGAATGCTTAATCAAGGGTCCACAGTGTCAAACCTTCCTTACCCCTTTTTTTTGCTTGACTCCAAGTGAACCATGATGCATTGGGGCCATACCACATCTATGGGTCATGAATCATGGAATAAAGTGTTAAATTTGGACAAAGTACATGTTATACATGGAAAAAAACAATAATACTAGGTTACAGTCTACGACACAATTCTTCAATATGAATCACTTTGTTCAATGGATAGTCTAATGTTCACTTATGCCTGAAGTAATTTCCTTACCTATTTTCACACTCCCCTTCTCTTTGTAAAGTCTCTTCTAATACTCTTCCATTATTCAATTATATTGAAACTACATATCATATTAGTTCCAAATATTCATCTGGCTCTCCTTCTCTTGTCTTGCACTCTTGTGCTATGCGTTCCTATTATTTCCAACACCTATATAGGTATCTCTTGTTGGTTTCCTTTCTACTTTGAAGGTTTGTCGTTTTTTTCTAAGGTGTCTATGTTGGCTTGGTCGCCTCTTATAACTTGGAAGATTCAACTAATATCCCTCGAGGAAGGTTCTAACATAGATGATAAAATATGAATACAACCTTTGTAAGGGAACAATGAGGTGACTATACATCACTTCATTGTTTCAATATTTATATGATAGATGCAGGGTGTTTTATTTCATTATCTCGTAGATTGGTGTCAAGCCTATTTTGCAAGAAGGTGTAGCAATGTGTACAAGTTTGTTCGAGTGGATAAACCCTCTCTAAAAGGTATGTGGAATCTCTCATCCTCAGCCCAATAATTTCGACACCTACAATAACTTTCTTCCAAGTTATTTCCTTCATTTTCACCTCTTTTTATTTTCAATAATTAGGTTAATTCCCTCACTAAGAATATAGGTAAATTAACACTAGGTAGCTTTCCTTCAATTGTTTGTTTGTTTGTTTGTTTGTTGAGTCCTAATTAAATTATACTTATTGGTATACAAACTTGGGTCACATCATCAACCCTCAAATATTAGTTACTCTAGTGGACTCCCCCCTTCCCTTTTATTCATCTCTTCCCCCATCCTAGGGTTTATTGGGTTTTCACTAAAATTGTGTGGGAACTCCACTCTCCTTTCTCCTTGTGGAGCATGGTCCCTCACTTTATCTACCATGATAAATTTTTGCATTTGCAGCTCCCTTAGGGAATTCCCATCAATTCTTCCATCTCTTGAGTGAATTCTCCCTTGTCGTCTTGTTTTATCTCTCTTTTCCCTTGCTACTGCACATGAGGACCTTTGCTTTCCTTGTAGTGTTGTCTCCTTGCTTTCCTAATTCCTATTCGAGTTATGATCTAATCCTTCCATATTGTTCCTTGATATTACCTAAAATTGGTTAGCATATTAATTTTATTATCAATATCCAAGATAATTTCGGGAAGCTTGGGAGGTGGGTAGACAGATTATATTATTTAAATCCCCAAATTATATAATAAAAAATTGCCTCAGACATGCACCTATTTTGAATTTTAAAGCATTTTGATTGGCTCATACATGATGACATGGAACTTGAATTAGGGTTGAAAGGCCCATTTTTCATCCAAATTTCCTCTAATGCCAAGAATTCTTTAAACGATCCCATATATAGTATCATTTATCTTATCATCTCCATGGTATATAAATCTACTTACCTAACCTTAAGACAAGTATCATTTCAACAACACACCCTACCACATATTCAAACAAAAAGACAAGAATGTGGTGTTCAACATAAAAAATCTTAAATGGAACAAACATCATAAAGTCACCTCTCATAAAACCATAGATTGTGAGTGATTAACAGAAGTGTGTGTCTCAAACCAAGGAAGCCAAACCTCAACTTAGATTACCAAATCCACCTGGAGACACATGTCAAATTAGTATACACAATTTCAATGATTGCAAATTGTATGACATGCTATACTTAATTGAGTTTCATATCAAACCATTAATATATCGAGGTTAGTATGAAGCCACTCTGGTCATATATCTCTCCCCTCTAACATACTTGATCCAAGGAGAGTCTCTAGTGTTAGGTTAAACTTGACTTGGTAAAAGAGTGAAAGATGGGTTTACCGTTGGTGGTTTAGGGACCCATGGTTTTGGGTGTCCCATGGTATTTTCCCATGATATTACATGTGATGAATCCTACTTAAGTGCTTGAGGAACTCCATTACAAAGTGCATAAATTGGTTGGTGTTGTCCTATGAGTGGTCAGTTATGGACATATTGGCCATGCCTTGGAGAGAGTGGTCAAGGGTAATTGATATATTGAAGGTTTCCACAATAAAAATATTCTTCTTCATTGTGCGTGATTGCTTATTATATGTATTTTTGTGTTTTTTTCCTAACATCTAGATAGGTAGGATGATAATGAATTGTCTATTTAGAAACTACCCCTCCAAAATTTCCATGGTGGTCCTTTACGTAAAACTTGCTATCATGTGCGCATGTTGAAATTAAGTTCACACCCTGTCTCTTGCCTCATCTCCTTTCTATCTCTACCCCTATGAATTCACTCTAGGGCTAGTTTCTATCAAATGCCTCTAAATATGTGAGGGTTTACCTCATGATCAACACACCCATCAATTGAAACACATCCTTTAGGGTGATGGCCATATGTCCCTTATGGAACTATAATAGGTAGGAATTCATATCCCAATAGTCATTCAGCTTGTGGTAAAGACATTAGTGAAAATGACATAGACCTACTCTAACTAGTTTGAATAATCTCACTCTCCTTAGGGTTTTCTAGTCCTTATAAGTAGGCCTCTTTCCATCGCTATTATCCAATCCACCTCATGCTCTCAGTTACCTAGTCAAAGAATTTGGATACCCTAGAATTTAGTAGTTATTCCTCGTCCTAATGTGGCTCATACTCAATCATAAATGAATTTAATAAATCAAAGTACTTAACAAATTATCATCAACTATCAATGGTTTTCATAATTCTTCTTGCACCTTTCTTTTTCTCTTAGTAGTTATGGTTTTATTATTTATCATGTATTATAGTGTTATAATCCCATGTTTCAAAATGTGTTACCATGACTATTTATGTGGTGCATCCCTTGGTATATTGTGTGTTTTCCTTTGGAACCATGAAAAATGTTGAGTCTGAAATATGTAATACCATGATTGAATAAGCACATAATCGTGGGTCGCAACCATTTTTTTTACAAAGGATTCATCATTCCAAATCCATGACGTGAGATGATTTTTCTCAAGGAATATTTTACATACCTTCACTCCTCCATCCATGAACAAATATAGAAGAATTATGATGCCCTAATTTTTAAGAAAACATATAAGGTATCCATGCTTTGGGTACCCTTTCTATAGAATTCAATCAGTTTATGCAGTGGTTGGCCTACCCCAATTGATTGTCACATGTGTCCTCTCCTCATCATCACTCTTTATGGTCTACATGGCCTTTGTTTGACTGAACAACGAGTTTTTATGTGTGTTAAGAAATAAAATAATATTACTTGTTACCTTTTTGTTTTTGCACTCCTTACTTCACACATTTAAAAAAAACAATGTCCCCTTGACTTGAAAAACTTGATGGTGTCAATTTTCAACAAAAATGGACACCAAAAGGTTTTGTTGATGTTTCAAAAGTAACAATGTGGGAAATTTTTGGTAAGTTTATCTTCTTATAAATTATATTTAACTTTTAATGTTTCAAAACCTCATACTCCCTTGGGACTATACAAAAACAAAAACAAGTCTTCATAATCCTCACTCTCCTCAAACCTCCTAAGTACTTGGTGGGCCTCTTTGGCCAATTTTTTCTTAACCCTTAATAGTAGGGTGACACATGTCTATGTTTATGTGATCTTGGGTCTTGTTAATCTCTCTTCTTTACTTATTTTCCCAAGCAATGCTAGGACCATTTATATGACCATAGTTGGGATGCTACCTACCAATGCAGGGGCACCTCTAACCTCTCTCCTTTCATGTGGCCTTGTATCTTTCTCCTCTTCTCTTTCTCTCTCTTGTTGTATTTTAGGTGGCAAGCCTCGTTATAGAAATCTCTTTCTTTCATGAAAGAAGCTTATTACCATTTTCAATCTTATTTTCATCTGAATGAGTTCCTAGCATTGTTCATTTTAAATTGTTCTTAGGTACATCATTTGATATCCATGAGTATGCATTCATTTCTAGATCCAAAATGAACCTCACATTAACTAGGTAACTGACTCAAGACGATCTCTTGACACAGACTCTCCAGATTACTTGTGCATTATTTGAAGTGAATACTAATGAATGGATATATCTACTCATATTGTTGTTGCATATAAGTTATGTACAATGTGTGATATGCACTTGGTGATCATTAAAACAAATGGAGGGTATCTAGGCAATCTAGGGCCTTTGAAATCCGCATCAAATTGGAGGTATTAGCTTAGGTGCCTTATCTCTAGCACATGTTTTTTCATAACCCATGGGACTAATAACATAATGGAATATTAGATAGTGATTGGTGCATTAAATGATGTTTTGGCCCTCATAGTTGCTTGTGTTTCTCTATTTTCATACTTTCTCCTATTTGTTCAACAACTCAATGGATGTTGGGAGTTTTGCAGCAGTATCTTGGACCCATTTGTTTCCTCTTCACAACAATCAAAACCCTTTTTAACCTCAATCATATACTCCACATTCCTTTAAAGTATAATGAGGAAGTCTCCACTCTTTTTCATGACATATTTGAAAGGTTCCCACCACATGATGATATGTTGCTGACACGCAAGTTTGGGTATGGTAAAATCTATCTTTCCCTATCATCTAATTATTATGTTGTTTTCATAATTGCTAACTTAGAATTCTAGTAGTCTCTTCATCGATGACATGATAACTTATATCTATATCTAATATTGAAATATTTCGTTATATGGTTTACCATATTGTATGAACTCCATACTAAATGGGACATTATGAATCCAACTTGGGGATTTCTAGCATCAATATTGTTTTCCTTCCATCTAGAAAAATTGACAATGTATTTCCTATATTTATTTTTTATCTCCTATTGTTTCTTAGCTTATCTACACAACTTTCGGGAAAGACACTGACCCCATTTTCTAGACATTCTTTGGGCTCTTGCATGGCATCGCTTGCACTCAGGTAAGAGCAAGTATCATTCTATTGTACTCTCCCTCTTTCATGTTCATGTCAATGTTTAATTTCATAATCTAGTTGTTATTCTACTTTCATGGTAGTTAGACCGACTTACATCTTATGGTTCATAGTGTAGTTTCTATTTCACTTACGTGGCAATTATATTTACTTACATATCATTTTGTGGTAGGTAGACTAGTTTGTTTCCATCCCAATATTCTATATTGAACATGCATCTTTACTTCCCACTTTTTATTTTCTCTTTTCCTTTAGATAGCTTGATATCATATCATTTGTGAGGATACTTATAGATTTTATTTGTGTCTATTATCTCCCCATCATGCATCATTGCTTTGATTGTTGTCACCTTTATTACCTCCTTGTTTCATATTTCCTTGATCTTTCTTGCCCTTCCTTTCAACTTGCTACTATTTGGTGTGGTGAATAACACCTCCAGCAAGGGGGGGAATATGTAGTGTATGTATTTTTCATTTTAGTACTCACATAATCCTACCCACCTAGAGATGTTGCAAGGTGGCATACATGTATTTTGTGTCCATATGTACTCTACCCTATGATGCCTTTATTACCTCTTGTCCTTCATTATGAATACTCTTCTTTGCTAAATCATTTTTCTTTAAGTCACCTTTCCTCAATCTAGATATATAACATTTCAGCAATGTCTAATGCTTAAGGTCCCTTATGGCCTCACGTCTTGTCATTAACCTTTGGTTGTCAATTTGAATCTACTATACCCGAGTTAGTTGTCAATTTGGCTTTATTATACTCTTCGGTTTCCAATTTGACTCAATTATACCCTTTGGAGTACCTAATTACGAGTATGCGCCGACTGTTTTGGTTTTATCTGGGGGCTCCACGCCCCTTATATTTCCCATAGTTGGTTAGGATGCCTGATTTTAGGTCTTAAATAGCCCAATTCCATTCAATAATTTTTAATTGGGGGTCCACATAATCAAACCTTCTTTCACCCTCTTTCCTTCTTCACACTAAGTGAACCATTAATTTTTTGGGCTGTACTACATCTATGAATTGTGGTTGTGAAATAGAGTGTGGGGTTTTAGAAAAACACTAGCAATATGGATTGAGAAAGAAATGGTACTTAGTCAAACCCTATGGTATTACTCTTTTGTATGATATATTTGTCCAATGGCTATTGTAATGTTCACTTTCGCCTTGAAGTCATTTTATGTTGTATTTATACTGCTCCACCCCTCTTTGTATAGTCTCTTAGATTATGCTTCCATTTCTCAATTATCTTTCATGTACACTATTGGATTAGACGTGCCAAATTTTGATACATCTCTCCTTAGCTTCTCCCATGCTTTGAGACTTATTGTTTCTATCTCAATGCCTTTTAAGGTGTCTATTGCTTTTAGTTTGGTTTGTTCTTTAAAGGTTTATTATTTTTTCATATGACATCTCCATTAGCTTAGTCACTCCTACACCTCAAAAAATTCAATAATTCTACCTCGAGGAAGGTCCAAAGACAACTAGCCCAAAAGAGCTAACATCTTTTTGGAGGAATTTTTGGGTTGCCATACAACACTTCATTGTTTCATTATTTATATGGCATATCTTGGGTGTGTTATTGCATTGTATCAAAGATCGGGATCAAGTATGTTTTGTTGTGTTGACTAGTCGAAATGACCTTGGCCAACACTAGGGGTTACCCTCTGTGAAAAGTACTAATCAGACTAAGGACCATTTAGGATAGGGAACCCATACAGATTCTGGCCCAGCAACCATTAAAGATTTGGAGTTTCACTGGTTGTGGCCTAGTCCACCAAATATGGTTTTATAAACTAAAGTATCATAATGCAGCTACTCTAAAATGAAAAATGCATGTGTTCGGACATGATAACAGTTACAAGAGATAAGCACATAACCATACATGCTCCTGTCAATAACCCATGCTCGTGAGCTTTTAAGTTCTCTTGAGGATGGACTTGCATTAGGGTTCAAAATGTCGAGATCAAACTCTCTACAAAACACATAATTCCTCTTTAATAAATCTGCACCTGCGTGAAGAATGAATTATCAAACCCATGAATTAGTTCAATGAGAATAAATGCAGAAATATGAGAAAATGATTGTAAAACCATTAACAGTTATGCACTCACAAATCTAGACAAGCATTTTCAAGAAAGCATAACTAAGAATGCAATAGCTACATGTAAGAGTAGTCTGCAATGTGAGATACATTCTTACACAAACTCTATGCTTAAAAAATGCAACATAATAATCCACAACAAATACACATAGGAATCAGAGCTTCCCGAAGAGTGAATTGGACAAAAGTTGGCTTCTCCTTATTAACATTTCAGCAGTAGTAAATAAAAAATAGATAGCCAAAAGACCCTTCTCATTTGATGTATTCCTATTTAACATTTCTCCCTTAGAAGCTAAATAATTCATTTGAGTAACTGTAAGATCGCTTCCTCTTACAAAGACTTTTCATTTTCCCTCACTTTACTAAAATGTATTTATTTTATCTTTATTTCATATGACGTATCGTCTCTTTTAGGGGGACTTTCATCACAATTAAAATTTCACTTTAGCTAAATGATTACCTCTTAACCTTGAATGTGATCTCCCCTTTTATGACTTTCTTTTAAAATATCTCATCAGACTTCTCTTCAAAATCATGCTTCACTTTTGTAATGTGACTTCATATAATAGGGGTTGTAGCGGTGCTTCTCCTATGTTATGCGGGCCCTTTTCACCTCTTTAAATATCATTAAAAGGGAGACGGTTCAATTAATTACAAGCGTAATGACAACCGTTGGATTCTTTGAAAGACAAAGTGGGCATCTTGAATCTTCACATGAATTGGTGACGAACTAGTTTCCTTTGGAGGATTCACCGCCAGTGATTTATGACTTTTGCATGAGCTTCGCCTCCACATCTGTTCTTTTGAGATGACATATAAGGATTCCATCATGCCGAACAACTCTTCTTGTTCTCGATATCTAGATGACATGCTTTGTGTAGATGTTGGATAATTCAGCCATCAAAATCTTCATACTCACTTTTCCCTTTAATATTTTTCTCTTTTCCATGACCTAGAACTGATCGTTTGCAACGAAGAAGTTTTGACATGTCTTTCTGGTTTCCATTGTTGTAATCCTACATCTCTTTAAGTCCTTTGAAAATATATACCCTTCCTTCCTGGATCCATACCCCTATGTTGTGTTTGCTTGCATCTCTCAAATTAATTTGCATTTTTAGAAATAATACAATATAAATTGTCTTCTTTTATAAATCCATTTACACCTTTATTAATAAAATATTACAGATTTTATAAAAAAAGTGAATGTATTTTTCATTAAACAAACAAATGTGAGTGAGCTCTCCATTAATAAAAATATAAAAATGTAATATCATATCTTAAATACTTTATTGTTATGCCCACTTAACATATCTCGTAATATTTTGTCTTCATATACCATAAAAACACTTTGCTTCTCACATGGGAAAGGCATAACATACAAATTTCACTTAAATTTCATTAATGTGTCCCCCATTAAAGCACCCTTCATTTAAATAATACCCCATAAAATCTTGGGTGAAAGGCTGCACGTGATCCTTAAATTTTCATACACCTTCCTTTATTCTTGTAAAACTAATCATGTACCATTCCATTTAAAAAAAATATATAATCAAGCTACAAGACAAATGGGATCGACGTCTTAATTACGTCGAAGGCATTTCACCAACGAGAAGCTTGACCATCCACATCTGCTAGATTCCTCGCTTACGGAGCGAATGGAATCCTGTCGCGTGTTAGTCCCTCCCGCCAATGACCTGCCGCCATCTGCTGGGCATGGCTTGCTTTACAAGCAACCCTCTGCCTTTTCACTTCCGCCCACTCTGAATCGTCAAATCGCTTTCCGTCATACAGTCGTTGATTTCTAACATTCCCAATTCGCCAAATCGCCTACTTTGAATCGCCAAATCTCCAAATCAATCATACAGTCGTTGATTTGTAACATTCCCCATAAGCTGCCTGTGCAATTAAATTTAACTTGTGTTGTCTTTGACAATCCTGGTAGGGTTTTGGCAAAGCTCCTTTATTCCACAACAATCTGCCAGATCAATAGCTTCTTCTTCCAAGTATTTCCAGTGTTATGTTTATTCAAGTGCGGAATTCATCTCAGATTCATAGAACATCAACCATTGAAATCGACCACACCATTACCGGTTACAACAATTGAGTATTATGTATGTCAAAATAATGCAACCAAACAATGAAACCAAGAACGTTTCTGTCGCCAATTAAAGATATCGGTCGACGTGCTGACAACCATCAAACGAATGAAGCTCTACTGCGACTACGCATCGAAAGAAGGTCGTCATCGACCATAAGATGCTTACCCTACTGTCCGCATTGTTGTTGTGTTGAGATTAGACATAAACTCGACCTGATGTAGTCGACGAGTTGATATATCGCATGTGTAAAAGTTCGTTGACTTCTCCACTGACAAGAAACAAATTTGGTCCAACGAAGCTCTCCGTCAACCATAAGATGCTTACCCCACTATCCGCGTTGTTGTTGTGTCAAGATTCAACATAAAGGTGACTTGATGTAGTCGACAAGTTGATATATCGCATGTGTAAAAGTTCGTTGACTTCTCCACCGACAAGAAACAAATTCGGTTGAAGCATTGGGATGGTTGAGTTCACATCGACCGCTTTTGCTACTAAATTAGCACAAATAGTTGGGTAATTATTTAAAAATATGGTCGATGTTTGTTAGAATAAGTCATGTTTGTCGGTGAAGAGTGGTCGATTGCTTTGGCATACCTGACATGCAATTGCACAAGTTGGTGAAGAGTGGTCGGAAGACTCTTGTCGAATATCGAGTGATTATGCTGATGAAAGATGTTATGGCTGACAGAACATATTCTTTAGATGGTCAATTTGTCTCGTTAGTGCCCAGGTCGACTTCACGTTTAGGTCAAAAAAAGCATGCATAAATTTATCAACGCTTTTCATTCGAGAAAAACAAATGTCGGCTAGATTCATCACTCATAGAGCGAATGGAAAACTGCCATGTGTTTTGCGATGGTTCGTCAATTTAAGTTTCTCTTCATTGAGGTTTCCTGTCACTTCGTCGCATAGTATATGTTAAAGTTGATTCTGGTCGACTTTTAAAAATGGTCAGTAGAGTGTTTTCATGGTCGTATTGATAATATATGGTTCATGAGAATTGTCAAATTTGGTCAAGTATAACTGATGTACGTGGTCGACAACTTTCGTTGATCCTCAAGTTTGGTCGACTCTACTACAAAGTGACTTTATCTATATTGTATTTGGTCAACCACTCCGGCTCAATACTTATTTTTGGTCGAATTGTAAAATATGATCAATGGCTATGAAGGGCATGTAATCAAGATGACTAATTCAGTCGCATCTGATGTGCATGTTACTCATTAATTGGTTGAGTCCACTACAAAGTGAATTTATCTATATTGATTTTATCTAGCGATCATTTTTCAAATTTGACTAGACTCAACTTTACCATAAACTATGCCACATGTATCGACGAAAACTCTCTTCTGGTCGCATATTCTCAAATAAAATAACTTATCACTTGACCAAATAGCATATAATTATTTTTATCGACCATATGATGTATAGACTCAAACTATATGTCATGATAATGTTACATCGACCATATTTTTTAATAATTACCCGACTATTTTTAGAGACTCGACCAATTAATGTGTAAGATGCACATCAGATGCAACTGAATTAGTCATCTTGATTACATGCCCTTCATAGCCGACCAAAAATAAGTATTGAGCCGGAGTGGTCGACCAAATACAATATAGATAAAGTCACTTTGTAGTGGAGTCGACCAAACTTGCTTCAACCAAACTTGAGGATCGACGAAAGTGGTCGACCACGTACATCAGTTATACTTGACCAAATTTGACAATTCTCATGAACCATATATTATCGAGACGACCATGAAAACACTCTACCGACCATTTTTAAAAGTCGACCAGACTCAACTTTAACATATACTATGTGACGAAGTGATAGGAAACCTCGATGAAGAGAAACTTAAATTGACGAACCATTGCAAAACACGTGGCAGTTTTCCATTCGCTCTATGAGTGAGGAATCTAGCCGACATTTGTTTTTCTTGAATGAAAAGCATTGATAAACTTATGCATGCTTTTGTTGACCTGAACGTGAAGCCGACCTAGGCACTAACGAGACAAATTGACTGTCTAAAGAATATGTTTTGTCGGCCATAACATCATTCATCAGCATAATCACTCGATATTCGACAAGTGTCTGCCGACCACTCTTCACCAACTTGTGCAATCTCCTGTCGGGTTTGCCAAAGCAGTCGACCACTCTTCACCGAAAAACATGACTTATTCTAACAAACATCGACCATAATTTTAAATAATTACCCGACTATTTACTGACAACCTCAGTCGAATTAAATCAACTCATAACAGATGCAGGATTAAAATGTTACTTTTATTGTTTCTTTTATAGTCTGTATGAAACGTTTCAATCAAGACCCTAACTTTATAACGATTTCAAATGCTGATAAATTTATTTCCTAAAGAGATTTTGCCATTTTTTGTCGAATACCATTTGCAAAATTTTTCTGGGCCTCGTTATGGCCTTTTGAGGTCGCGCAGTTCTCAGAAGGATATGGACATAGTGACTTTGGTTGATGCATAAGTTAGGTCGAAGTAAGTTTGGTTGACTCCACTACAAAGTGACTTTATCTATATTAAATTTATCTAGTGACCATTTTTCAAATTCGACCAGACTCAACTTTAACATATACTATGCCACATATATCGATGAAAACTTTCTTTTGGTCGCATATTCTCAAATAAAATGACTTATCACTTGACCAAATAGCATATAATTTTTTGTATCAACCATATGATGTATAGACTCAAAATACATGTCCTGACAATGTTACATCGACCATATTTTTAAATAATTATTCGACTATTTTTACACACTCGACCATGAAAACACTATATTATATACAATCAAAACGACCATTAAAACACATACTTTTGTTCATTTCTGTCGACGCCAAAACAAGGCAACTTACTCGAATCCCTTTGAACCTCGACCACATAGGGTTCCGACCAATTAGTCGAACACCGACCACAACTTTTACTTTACCAATATTAAGGCTCTACCACTTTACAATATCAACCATAAATAACCTAAGCATCTCCGTTTGAACATAACTCAGTCCATGATTGCTTCAATGCTCTTTGATTACTGGAAATTTTATATCATTGTCTTGTTTGGTACTTAACAATTAAATGTTTAGATCAATTTAAAAATAAACGTCAATGAGTGATTTCTTGTTGAATGAGTGTATTCACAGGTTAAATTATGTGGTGAAAAATTATATAGGTCATCCAAAAGCCGACAGGTTTATGGGCTGAAAAGAGAAGCTCGGGTCATTGATGTTTTAACAATTAAATCGAAGAAAGGGAAAATAAAAGGAAATTTATTTGCACGAAGAAGAAGTTTTGCTTGAGATGAATTCTGCAGTTGAATGAACATAACACTGGAAATACTTGGAATAAGAAGCTATTAATTTGGTAGATTGTCCTGGAATCAAGGAGATTTGTGATTTCCCACAGTGGAAGACAATTTTTGGAATTATGTCAGACTCTATATGGTATGGGAATCATCATCAAAACAAAAATATATATTTGGGAAACAATGGAAACCCTACCACTTCAGTCGGCGCCCAACCACTTCCTTAGCAGCCGACCATAGAAACAAACATCTGTGTTACAATAACTCCTTTAAATATAAGAGTGACTTCACTTCATAGGTTAAAGTTTCGACCATTTTAAATAACATTGACCAAACTTTACTTACAACTCCGTCAGCTTCAATGAAAGATAATTTAACTTATACATAGCCCATCGACTACTCAACCATCGACCAAATTACAAAATTACATAACACTTTTGACCAAAAATATAATATCAACTATCAACCATATTAAAATGGTCGAATCTATTGACTTCGACCAGTACACTAAGACTTTACCGATCGACAGGGATGAGGAGCCGACCACAAAATAATATGATCACGTGTCAAACAACTTTGATAAAATTAAAAAAATAAAACCATTATTGAACAAAATAAAATAGTGCATAAACTGTGAAAGATATTGGTTGATTCCTTATCAGCTTAAGTGAGGCGTTGGTCGACTTGCACGTGGATTGAACAAATATAAATGAAGGGTATGATCTTGAAAACTTGTTGAATTTAGATGACTTAAGTCGATGTAGTAATGAATAATTTCTGCAGTCTGCTTCAAATGTTTTATTTGCACGTCTCAAAATAGTGACCTCCTTGATAAACTGGTGTTGCATGTCGACCGACATATGTATATCAGGTGGCCATATTCGACCTCTTCATTACATTTGTCTTTGGACCAGCGAACTGTCACTTGCAACTATGATAATGCTCCCTTATTTCAATCGTGACTGCAGAAATAGCCCGAAGATGTAAAACCCCAGTGCAGAGAATAATATGTTATGTCGGCCTCTCTTCACCTGCAACTGTAATAAAGCAAAACATCTTTCATCAGCATAATCAGTCGATCTTCCACAAGAGTCTCCCGACCACTCTTCTTCAAAATGTCCAATTTCCTGTCAGCTATGCAAAAACAGTTGAGCACTCTCCACCGACTTGTACAATCGCCTGTCAAGTATGCCAAAACAGTCAAAAAGTCGAACAGACTCAAGTTTAACATACACTATGCCAAATGTATTAATCAGAACTCTCTTTTGGTCGCATATTGTTTCCACCTGTTTCTAGATTTGACGGATTTCACCTCCTGGGTGTCAGCACCCAAAATGTAACTTAAAGTTGCAGAGAAAACAAATTGGGGTAACCACAAAACCACTTTACATTGTATTCTAACCTATACAACCAAAAACAGAAAAAATGTATATAAAAAAAAGTTATTCGCCACCATCCACTTTGTAGAGAACTTCAAACTTCATGATCACAGTATATATGTTTGAAAATCAGGTAAAATGAGGTCGACCAAATCTGTAACTCATCAAAGGTCGACCACATGTGTAAATCGTTGGAGATCAATATTATAGATTCCGACCAAAATCCACAGAAAAGTCCAAAACTTAGAATAAATAGACAACTCCCATATTTAATAATTATCTTTATATTTTTTTGTCAAAATTCTCATTCTGTAATATATCATTTTTCATACAACTTGCTTCCTATTATTTCATTATAGATAATAGTTGCCCCTACTTAGTAAACAATACATTTAGATTTTTTATTATTTATTATGCATTACATGCCATCAGAAGTTTAATAAAATTAAATAATCACTTAATTTAAAAAATATATACAGATAGATTTAACTTCAATATTTTAACATAAATGAATATGATTCTAAGTATTAATACAACCTATTTTGTTGGAAAAATTAAAAATAAATTTATATCAACCATATCCCTCGACAATACCAAGGCTTTCAAGATGGAAGTTTCCAAGTCGCAAGGCGTACAAATCGGAATCACCATATTCATATAGCTTACCCATACCCGACAAGATCAGACAAAAGATAGTACGCGGCAACTTTCCAACATAAATGCAAAGCATCCACTTAATGAGGCACGGATATCCTACCAATCAAAATTAACTCCATCGTTAAATCACTCTTTATTACACCCATCTACTTTATAGTCAAACATGCCTATCTTGTCTTCTTGCAATCGCTTGCCAGCTATGCAAAAGCAGTTGACCACTCTCCACCAACTTGTACAATCGCCTGTTGAGTATGCCAAAATAGTCTAAAAGTCGAACAGACTCAAGTTTAACATATACTGTGCCAAATGTATTAATCAAAACTCTCTTTTGGTTGCATATTGTTTCGACCCGTTTCTAGATTTGATGAATTTCACCTCTTGGATGTGAGCACCCAAAATGTAACTTAAAGTTGCACAGAGGCCAAATTGAAATAACCACAAAACTACTTTACATTGTATTCTGACCTATACAACCAGAAACGGAAAAAATGTATATAAAAAAAGTTATTTGTCAACATCCACTTTGTAGAGAACTTCAAACTTCATGATTGTAGTATATATGATCCAAAATCAAGTAAAATCAGGTCGACCAAATCTGTAACTCGTCGAAGGTCGACCACACGTATAACTCGTCGAAAATCCACGAAAATTTATATCAAACCTATACATCGACAATATGAAGGATTTCAAGATGGAAGTTTCCAAGTCGCCACGCATACAAGTCAAAATCACCATATTAATCAAAATCGACAACTAAGCCATAACCAACATCATCAGATAAAAGATAGAAAGCGACAACCTTCCAACATAAATGGAAAGCATCCATTTAATGAGGCATGGATAGCCTATCAATCAAAATTAACTCCGTCGTTAAATCACTCTTTATTACACCCATCTACTTTAGAGTCACACGTGCCGAGCTTGTCTTCTTTAAATCCCGAAGTCGAGGATTCCTTGATACCCTTCTACAAAAAATAGAAAACCAGACTTAAGAAATACCGAAAAACATCTGCAATCTTTATAATTGCATAGAAACCATGGCACCCAAGAGGGTTCAGACAACCACTCGTTCAGTCGCAGCTAAAGTCCGTGAGTTAGAGACAGCCCAAACACCATTGCAAACCCACTTGCAGCGGGTTCGAAATGCTAAGGTACAGGAGTCACATTGGCGAAGAACATGGAAAGACATTCTAATTTGGGGAAAAGATTCAAAAGGCCAATAGAGAGAAGAAGCTATAAAATTGTGGGATGCTACAGTTCTAACTTACATGCAAGCGTCTCTTCTTGAATCATTTGGCGGACTTAAGGATATTATTGCTCAATTCATAGTTAGTAGATATCATAAAGGAAAATTTTATTTTGATACCCCGGTTGAGATAAATGGTGCACTTATTCACAAGATTACAGGATTTTCAAATAGAGGCGAAGAGGTACCCGTTCGACACAGGCCAGAGTTGATTGAAGAATTTACAGAGCACTCGAATGGAAAAAATTCTCGAGGGTTAGTGATAAGTAACATGAAATATGAAAATTATAAGATAGCTGCTCGAACCGTTTCGATCACTTTATCAACTTTGGGTCGCGGTTCGGATCTTAAAATTGAAATGCTAGAGGCAGTACTGAACATGGCAAAAAGTGGCAAACAATAAAACTAGGCAAACTACTTATCCGACATTATCTGGATGATATGCTCCAAATGTCAAAATGATAAAGCGGCCATTCGGTACCCATCTCTAATTATCTGGATTTCCATGATGCATCTCAGACCAGAAGGAAATAAAGACTTTGTTATAGAAAGACCCATTTTAATGCATAACTTCAAGTCTTTTACATTTGGGGGAAATCGGATAGGCCCCTTAACTGTAAAAATTTGGCTGGAAGTCTGGTTTCAAAACCTAAAAACTGTATCCACCAGATGGAGAGTACCTCAAAATGTTCGACGAAGTCTGCCTCCTTCTGCACACATCCAACTTGACATGGATCACACCAAGGGCTGGAACCTGCAAGGCATACGTGGCGCCGCAAGAGCTCTCGACTTTTACCCTTCCGTGGACGAAATATTCAATGAGCTCAGCAAACAAAGTAATACAATACTGAAAATTCCTACTAAGGCCCGAGAGCTTAGCGTCCCCATAGTTGAACCTTTAACAGATCCAGAAAAAGAGGAAGAGTATGAAGGCCGCCTATATATGCACACCTTTGTATATGAAGCTGAACCTACATTCGCACACCAACCTCTAGCACTTAGTCTTACACCACATGAAGACCCTCCGGATATAGCCAAACATTCAGATGAACAAAGTCACTCCGACAACCTAGAATATGCTTTGACGAGTGACAACATTAAACAGGTAGCCGACAAGTTAACAAAATCTCGACAAACATGAAATGTACAATTACATGGCAAGGGAAAAAGAAAAATGATCATATAGGAGCCAACTGAGGAAGATGAGATAGAACTGTTCGACAGTGCAACACAAATTCTCGAGAATGCAGCTAAAAATAAAGTACCAGTCGACGAGGAGTTTAAGAGATTTTTGGAAGCTGAGGAAGCTCGTAGCCGACCAAAACCTAAAAAGAAAGTTCATCTTATGATCGAGGATTCTATCGACTTGACTGTAATTTCACCCCCAATGTCTCCGACTATTGTGACAGAAGATGCTATTTTCGCTACACTTGTAAGTACTCCACTTGCACCTTTAGCATTAACACAATTTTCAAATGTTGTACATTCTCTTCCTCTCCCTCTTCATCAAACATTTCAAACTAAACAAGACCTAACGCAGTTCATAACCAATCTTCCCAATATGTTCCCAAAATGGAAAGAATTAGTGACAAAGAAACCTATCTTCATTGACAATAACCCATCGACTGATTCAGTCCCTCTTGGAGATGACCCAACTAAATTATTGAACCCTCCGGTTACTTCAGCACTAGAAGCAATTGGTATGCATCATAGACATGTTAAGCGTAATATGGACCCCACCAGTCTCATTTCTTGCGAGGAAACTTCACAGTTTATCCCTTTTCCAGTGAACCCGTCGGTGCAAGCCCATTCACC
Source organism: Larix kaempferi (assembly GCA_027924585.1). Lineage (NCBI taxonomy): Eukaryota > Viridiplantae > Streptophyta > Pinopsida > Pinales > Pinaceae > Larix > Larix kaempferi. The sequence goes on along the minus strand of BSBM01000289.1, from coordinate 7,416,940 downwards.
TCCTCGACCTATCGTTAATCCACCAAAATAGCCCCCAGACCTTGAAGTTCTAAATTCAGTCAAACCGTTGATACCAGAAGTGTTGTCACCTGTCGCCAGACCGAAACCATCTGGAAGCTCCATTTCCAACCTTGCTCCCCAATTCAAAGACACAACAGATATTAATGTGTCATTCCCTAACCCTGCTGACGGAACCACTACTCCATCTCAAGTAATTCAAGAACAAGAAGCACCAGCTCAACAAATCTTCGAAGCAACATCCAAACCAACAGCAGAAATCACTGAAGCAGCCATGGAACTAGAAGCCGAACCAACAGCACAAATCACTGAAGCAGCCACGGAACAAGGACAAGAAGGCAATCAACCAATGGCTGCAGAAGCACTCCCAACAAATACAGTAGTCGTACCAAGTAGCTCAATACAAGCAGAACAAAATATTAACGAAGCACAAGTCTCATGCGAGGCAACCGAGACACACAAAAAGCCTCCACAATCTCAATAGAAGTCCAAGAAAAAGCAACGTCAAGACAAACAGCGCCAAAATAGAGAGCTACAACAGCAACAACAGCATTTGGATCATATCTCTCAGCTGGGTCGATTATCTGTACATCTTGACCAATTCGGCCCCATCTCGAAATACAAGCCACAAGAAGCAACACAAACAGAGCTCGACTTATTGGCTGATGCAATTAGTTGAGAGCAACGACACCGACGACTAGAAACCGAAGACCGCATACACGGATTACAATAGGAGCAAAATGTATTTTTCGCTAAGTGTCAGGAGTTAGCGCAAGAAGTCGTTTCTCTTCCAGCCAGCTCCGAGATGACTAGCACACTTGATAAAGCTCTTTAGTTATTCCAAACAGTCGTGTCGAGATTGCGAGAAGAACTCATCAGGGACAGACAGGAACATGCCACAATAACAACATCCCTGATGTCAACACAATATGAAGCATTTAATTCAGCATATGATCAAGTCAACCAATATAATAACCAACCAGCTACTGTCATTGATGTTCTCTGAAACTAGTACAAACATTATGGCAATGTATTCACAGAAATGCGGAACACAAGTGACTTAATTGAGAAACTTCAACAGCAATGCCGAGTAGCTGACAACACGATGAGCAGAGCCATCAAAGATAAAATTCTAATAGAAAATAGAAAATTGGAGAAATTAGAAAAAATTGAAAAGCAATGGTTGAGCCAAGCCCGAAACAACCTCTTCAAAGTGGAACAACTTCAACCACATCTCCAAACATTGCTTACAGCTGCCAATGAGAAAATTGAGCTATTTGGTCCAGACTTAATTCATCTGCAAAACAAGACAATAGAGGAAAAGATGACTGAGTTATCAAGTTTGACAACACTTACGATTGACATCCAAAACTCACTTCACCATTGGGAAAAATTTCACCACCATCTATCTATCTCGGCTGAAACAATTGTTCAGGTCTGTGCACAACAAGAAGCAGCGGCCAGTTACAGTCATAAATAAACATTACCAGCTACATCTATCAATTTTTCACAGTCATCCATATTTTGTTCAGTTATTTCACATCTCCTTCTTTCTTCGGCAAAAAGAACCTATCAACTAGGCCCATCAGCTGAAAATTTGCAATGTAAGTCGACAAGCTCCGTGAAGCAGTCGAGATATGTCGGTCGGTTAAGTCGACAAGCTCTGTGGACCAGTCGGGATATGTTGCATGCTTCCTTTTTAAAGATTTTATGGCAAATCAAATTGACTATTTACTTCATCTACTTGAACTGGTTATCGCAGTTTTTACTCGTTCTCTACTTTTGCTATAAAATCAATCAACTCGGATTACATACGTATCTGAAAGTTATATGTTGATGTTGATAAAATATTGAATAGGGCTATTGTTATTTAATGAATGATATTTGCATATATACTTGCTATATCTATTTGCAATTTGATGCTACACTTAGATGATACTTTATGCGTCAATGAATTATTTGCACTTGGATTGTGTTGTGCATTTTCATTAATCGAATGACATTTATTCCTTAATGTATATTTGCGTTCAATTATTTAATTCAAGTACTGTCTCTGCTTATGATTTTCTTCCTTCTACCTTTCCTCTTCTCATAGCGGTGTTCATTTTTGTCCCTAAAGGGGCAAATGCTAGTTTTTAAACATCCGCGAGGTGAAGACAAGGTAAGCGCTTGCTAAATTACCTCCGTCATGTGAGATAAAAGGTGAGTGCATGCTTAACATTTTTTTTGAAAAAAAAAAATAAAAAAATTTCACCAAGGGTGAGTGCTACATAAAATTTAACCATATTAAACCAAGCATGTGCTATGTTATCTTTTAGGTCAGCGCTAAGTTAAAATTTGAATAAGCATTGTCATGCGATTGGCATGTTTTTGAAGTGAGTACCATGTTACATGAAGACAAGACAAAATACAAAATATGTGGTATTTGTTTTACTTGGAAATATGTTAACATATGCTATTCCGGAGAATCAAGGTATGGCCAGATTACATAATCCACTCAATCATTACATAGGGACTCAACAAGAGCATCATTTCACTTACAAGAATTGAACATGGGTGGGGAGGGTAACAATCATTCCTCCCAACCACCCAAGCTACATCCAATGGACAAGATAGGCGGCATTTAAACTTTATACCGGTGCTATATTAAAATAAAACAACGTAGGCATTACGCTATGTTTAATCCAACGTTGTATTAAAGACAAAGGTAAATGCTATACTATGTTTTAAGTATGGGATCTATACAGCTTTGATGGGAGGATTTTGTCATACTCTCAACAGTTGGATCTCGAGGCAGTGAATCATTTCTAGGAGTTATACAAAGATCCGAAAACCTATCTATTGTGAGTCAAATGAGGGTTGTTGAGGGATATCCTAGGTTCTTTTCGGAATAGGAGGGAAAAAGAATTGTGGATCTGTGTCATTGGAAGAAATTAAAAAAGTTATGTCAGGGTTTGCCAGGTCAAAGAGCCCTAGGCCAAACAGTTGGACCGTGGAATTGTTTCTTGAATCCTTTGATATTATGGGCCCCGATATTTTGGCAGCAGTGGAGGAGTCGAGGTTGCATGTAAAGGTTTCAAGGGCTTTGAATGCTACTTTTTTAGCCTTGATTCTTAAATATTCGAAGCCAAAGTATTTCAATGACTACAGGTCGGTATTTTGGTCTATGAGATCATAGCCAAGATCATTACAGTCAGAATAAAACCTATGTTGTCCAAATTCATCTCTAAGAGTAGTTTGTGTTTCTTGATAATCGTCAGATTTATGATGCTATCAAGGTGGCCCAAGAATGTTTTCATAACATTAAATCAAAAAATATGAAGGCTTCAATATTGAAGATGGATATGGTCAAATATTATTATCGGGTAATTGGGACTTCCTCTGGTTGGTTCTTCTTCAGGTGGGTCTTAGTCTCGAAGCAACTAATTGGGGCATGGCTTGTTTGGTTTTTGCTAATTTTGCAGTTTTAGTAAATGGTGCTCTGACAAATTTCTTTCAATCCTCGAGGGGTCTCAAGATGGGGTGCATGCTTTCCCCCCTTAATTTTTCTTTTGGTCATCGAAGGCCTCAGCAGGTTGTTTGAGAAGGAGAGATCAGAAGGTCTCTTATTGGGAATCAAAGTTTCTTCTCGACATAGAATCATGCACCTTCTCTTTGTGGATGATGTGATGATCTTTGGAGTGGGTTCCATGCTGGAATTAAAGGCCTCCAGAGAGGAACATGACTTGTTTAATAGTGCTATTGGGATGCATATCAGTGAGGCCAAATCTAGTTTGCTTGAAAACGATGAGGAGGTGTCTATTTTGGCACAAATTGGGCAGGTTTTTCCTTTCCAAATAGCTCCTCTTAGCAAAAACATGAAATATATGGATTTATTTTTAAAACCAAACAACTACTTAATTGAATATTGGTATTAGCTTTTAAAAAGAATTGAGAAGAGGATTGGCTATTGGAGCTTGAAGTGGTTGTCTCTAGGAGGAAGACTAACTTTGGTTAAGTATGTCCTTGAAAATATCCTAGTTTAGTGGTTATCATTGACAAAAATTCCTAATTATGTTTTACATAAACGAGGAAATTGGTTTTTAGTTTTCTATGGTCTACTAGCAAGAGTAAGAAGGATTCCCACCTGGATAAGTGGGATAGTCTAGAATAAGATAGGGGACTAGGGAATCAAGAACATTTTTCATTTTGCTCATGCCCTTGCAGCAAAAACCTTATGGAGATTCTTGTTCACTAACAGTCTGTGGAGCAGGGTGATTAAGGGTAAATACTTCAAGAACTGTTCGGTCCTCAACTGGATAAGGCTCCCGATTAAAAAGAAAAAGGTGTGTCCATTATTTGGAATTCCTTGGTTAGTTGCTTTGATATTGTGGGGGAATGGCTGGTGTGGGTTCATGGGGATGGTTGGCATATAAGAATTGGGGAAGACCCTTTCACTGGGGGCTCAAGTTGCTACAAACTCTCATAGCCCTTGATTAATTATTTGCGTGAAAAAGGAATTATATTTATGGCTCATATTGGTAATCCAAATAAACATTTGAGCTCTGCTCATGGGTGGAAGTGGCTTAGGAACTAGGTCTGGAAGGAGCTTTTGTTGAAGAAGGGGGAATATACCTCATAGGTTTGCAGAGGTGTGGGATTCAACTCTCAAAGAAGGAGGATTCTTTAGCATGGTCCTGGAATGTGAAAACTGGCAACATGACAACAAAATTGGCATACGATGTTTTCTTCTATGAAGGGGATGATGAAATTTGTTGGTGGTTTGTCCCTTTATGGACTGTGGATTTCCCCACTGAAACTCAAGCTCTTTTTTTGGTTGGCTCTAAGGAATAAAATTCTCATTTGGGATAACATTTTAAAATGAGGGGGTTAAGGCCCCAATATATGTGACCTTTGCAACATTGATGCTGAAACTATGGATCATTTATTGGTTCAATGCTCCTTTACCAAACATGTATGACTGCTGGTGGAGAAGGCTCTCTGGATTCCCCTTGTTTGGTCTGTGTAGCCTCTGTCTTTATGTTTTAAAAATTGGATCAGTTCCTTGGTTGCTTGGAAGGAATTGCCTATGTTTGTGTGATGGGAGGTATGGAAGCATAGGAACAAAGTGATTTTCAATTGTATTTCAAAAAATGTAGTATTAGTGGGTTCCATAGTGATTGGGGCTTATAGGGAGATCCATTTGGAGAAGGGGTCCTCCAGTCCAAGAGTGGCTAGAGCTCCAATTTTTCGTTCATGATTGGTCTATCAGTTATTTCAATGGAGCAACCTAGGAAAGTGGTATGAGATGTGGGGCAGGGGAAATCATCTATATAAACAGGTCTAGGTTACATAAGCTAAAATTTAATTGTGGTGAAGGCACGAATACTAAGAACGAGCTCATAGCTTTATGGATCCTGCTATATTATGCAAGATACCAAAATTAGACTTTTTTTAGGTAGTTGAGGACTCTAAGTTAATCATTTATTGGGCCCTTTTGAATGTTCATCTTCTGCTATCTATCCTTGATGGGTGGATGGAAAGTATAAAAAGCCTACAACTGAAATGTATAGGTTCATCTTTCCAACATGTTTACAGGGAGCACAATCAGATTGTTGACTTTTTATCTAATCAAGCTTTTCGGGTTCCAGAAGGCTATATTTATTTCGAGGAGTTCTAATATATTGAACTCATTTCTTAGGTCTATTTATAGATATACTTTCATTAAGATATCCATGTTATTCCTCAACTTATGGTCATAGTTTTTTTTGCTCTTTATTGCTAGGGAAGACTGTATTTTTTGGCTTATCTTGGACAAATACTATTTGTAATCATCAATAGTGATCTTCCTTTTAAAGCATATGGTCTTGAGCCTATATTTTTCTTCTGCTCTATATGTCTATTGACAGAGAAGCATGCATATTTTGCTTTTTTCCTTTAGTGGTCAGCAGTAGTTGTTGTTTTGCTTCCTACTAGTCTTATCAGCTTGGTATGTGCTTCTGTTGGTGGCTATTTCTGTAGTTCTCAGGCCGTCTTCCATCTTGTTGGCAGTGTGGAAGACGTCGATTTTAAAAAAAAAATCCAATTCCTTCATGTAAGTTACTTTGTGACTGTGTTAGCACAGTCGAAAAATTGCTATGGTTAGCATGGATTGTTACGACGATTGATGGTTATGAATCAGTTTTGAAATGTTTCATATACTTTCAATATAAAGTATAGTCTTTTCAAGTTTGAAAAAAAGTATGCGCTAAACTAAAACTAAGTTAGTGGTATGTTAATTTTAAGTTAGTGCTATGTTAATTTTTAAAATATGCGCTTTGTTAAAACATTTGTGTGAGTGTTGTCATGAATTTTAACTAAGCTTGACTTATCTTTGGAGTAAGTTATACCTTGGTGGAGTGACTTCAAAGTGAGTGATATTAACTGTTAGTTAGCACCACAATAAATTTTATGTGAGCGATGTATTATACAAGCTTGAAGTCATCACCACATTAATTTTTAAGTGAACGATGCACTTTCTTTTAGTCATCGCCACATAAAAAACTAGACGCGCGAAGGGTATGTACTCTCTCATTGGCGCTTTATCTTTGATTGGTGTGATGCCTCTCACTGCTCTAACATTAGCTTGGTGATTTCTAGTCGGTGCCCTTAGTTATGTCTTCGTGATGGCTCCTTTAGTTTCAGTTAGTGCAATAAAAACTCTTCTTTGCTATGGGGCTACCTTTTTATTTAAGTGACAAAGATTGATGACTTGGTTTGATTGGAAATCATCAATGTGATTTTTGGTACTTCCAAAACTTGGATTTGAATTCTATCATGTGTTGGATTTGTAACGATGTGAATATCATAGATGTCCTAGTTCATTGGTGAAAAGTTTGCTTTCATTGTCCACCAAAATTTCACGCGAAAGCATTTTTTAATGTAAGTCGAGGCCCCATTCTTGCGACTGCTTTACTCAAATTCAATTTTGTCAACTCCCTTGTTATTTGTTTTATATTTCCTTTCCATGTGCTAACCTAAATTGACACTGGCCATTAGTAACTGAGAGATTTTAATCTTTTATCTAGGCTAGTTGGCCCCCGAGTGCATCTTATTAACACCTGGCGAAAGGTAGATTCATCCTTGAAACTAGTTTTGAGTTATCTAGTGACCCATGGATTCTAAAGAGAGTTTACCAGTGTTGGGAGAATCCTTTCATGTAAGGTAGATCCATTTATGTCCAAAAATGCAGAGAAAAGTGTTATGATGCATCTAACCTGCCAGATGTAAACACAATGAACTGGTGGCACGAACTGACTTGATTGCACAAGGATTCAAAGATCAGTGTAACATCATAACCAAGGATTCAATCAATAAAATCCAGCCAATCACCAAATCATAGCATAGAATGTAGAGTAGAGACTTATCCTTGCTTGAAATTTTCCACCAGGTTTTCTAGCCCTACTTGTCAAAAGCAATATGAAAAACCAGAATTTGAATATGGCCATTGGAAACCAAGCACGGGAGGCTCAATGCAATATAAAGGACCATGAAAACTGATACTTAGAGCATTCAACCATCTATCCCTAAAATCAAACTAGGTCAAATAGAGTCAACAATGAGGGAGAAAGCAAAACCAAAAGACTCATTCAAGGACATCAATAACATCATTTGAGATCATCAACAAAGTCATAAATAGGACATTAAAGCCATTAGATTCCATTCAAATCAATCATCATTTACAACTTAGCCTTAGTCACACTCGAAAACCCTAAATTTAGTATTGGGGGATTTTCACTTCCTAGGATGATCTAGATGGATATCGGTGGCCATCTACCTATTCCACTGGCTCAAAACAATTTCCCATTTTGCCAATTTTCATGTAATTTTTCTACGGTTTTTCAGGTCCTAAACTTCCAGGGCCGTTTTGAGGCCCTAAACGACCTTTTTTGGCGATTTGGGGGGCCAAATGGTTGCCAACGGCATGCATTTGGCCTCAATCGAAACTTGTAAATATCGGATAGACCTTTTCAACGGGCTATCGAGCGCCCCAAACGGAGATCGTATGCAAAAGTTATGACCCTGGGAAGTTGACTGTTCAACTAACCACCTTGGGGCCGCAAACTTTATGACGGTTCATCTTCTAGGGTTAGGTTTTTGGATGTTTGGGATTCTTTCCCTCATGCTTATGATAAATAGGACATTTGGGCCTCTCTTTGTATTCATCTTGGGACGAATGAGCATAGCGGCCACATCTCTTCTCAGAGATAGCTACCACCATTCTAGCTATTGTATTTTACAGTCTGTTCTATTTCCGCTATTTAATAGAATATGTGTTTACTGTATCACTGTGTCATTTGCAATATATATCTGTATTTGATTCTGTAAATGATCTTTTATTTCGTTACCACATAAATCCGGAACATAGGAAGAGAAAAGTAGGGGAGGTTTTTCTGGCCACAACATGTCACAAGGTGTAGAAACATGTACATGTTTGTTTGAGTAGAGAAATCATGTCTTAGAGACATATGGAATCTCTCATATTCCTCCCAAGCTACTTTCACACCTACAACAATGTCCTTTTTTATGAGTTCCTTCCATTTCACCTCTATTTCATCTTCGACAATTAGGTTATTTAGTTCAACAAAGGATATTGGTAAATTAACCCTAACTAGATTGCCTTTGTTTCTTGATTTTATTTATTTATATATTTTTTGGAAACTTAATTAAATTATACTATTTAATCTACATCACTAGATCATATGACAATCCCCAAACTCTGATATGTTAAATGGAATGAAGAGTTATCAGAGATGCCCCTGGTAACTTTGCAAGCAAGAGCCTAGTTGATACCCTAGGTATGTATGTGTTTTTCCATGGATCGCTCGTTTTGCAGTAGAGACATTTCAATCTCTGGTTGTCTCTATAAGGTCATCCTCATCCTCATCTTCTTAGTCTTCTAATTTTTTTAAGTTTCCTTTAGTCCCATAAGTGAAAATATCATATGTTGTTACTCAATGTAAAGCTTTGGTTGACTTCAATCGGATATCGGTTGGGTTGTTTACCAATCTATGGCCATCACTTGGTGTCACATGCAGACATGGTTGAACAAAAACTAGAAAACCCTCATTTCAAAAGATCTACAACATCATTTTTGTGGGAGAGAGCTATGTCCTTATGTTCGAGAAGATGGAAGACCGAGATCTTAGCTTCAGAAGTAGACCTTACTTCATGGGTCCAAGCCGAATGTACTTGAACAGGTGGATCTTATACTTCATTTCGAAGAAATATGTTCCTTTAGTTCTACTAGTATAGGTAAAACTTCCTCATTTGCCTCTTCATTGTCGGAGTGGTGAATATTTAGCTTCCATAGGTAACTCCTTGGGTTGATACATTGATAGATCTTAATTGAATCTCTCATGTTGTCTTGTGCTCATCTCTATGTCAAAGCAGACTTTGAAAAGGGGTTTTCAAAAGAAATCAACGTGTCAATAGAGGGACAGATAAATTTACAAAATATGGATTAGGATCAACTTCCATTAAAGTGCAAGTGTTGTCGCAAGTATGGGAATTTTAATAAAATTTGCCCCAAATCCTCCTCGACTCCATAAAATAACGAAAGAGATAGTGGATGGTAGTTGGTGAAGAATGGAGGAAGGTTGGCAAGGCAATCATAAAAAAACTCTAATGTGACATCCTTTGCATCGACGAACATGTTTCTTATTGTGCTTCCCTCTTTGAATCAATTCTAGGAAGTATCTATGGTGGAAGAAGAGAAACCAAGGGAAGAGAACATGCCAAATATTAGGGATAACCTAGATAAATCAAATAAATATGTGCTAGACCAGTCGATCATTGAAGAAGTTGGATCTAGGCCCTCCATTTTCCCAACTCTTCCTTCTTTGTCATATCAAGAAATCCAAGAACCTCAAACCAAGAGTGTGTCTAGCCCCAACATAATCCTTACCATAACTTAATCATGCCAAAGTCAAGGTGAATCAAAAGAAGAAATATAAGAGTGACGCTTAAAAAAATTGGAAGGAAAACTTCAAAAGGAAGGCACAAGGAATGAAATACTAAGGAGAAACATCTAGGAAAGCAATCAATAATAGATAAGTCTCTCAGGAATTTCACCACTACGAGCCCTAGTAAAACTCAACCTGGAGAATAAATGGGGGAGCATGGATCTTCCTTCAGTACTTTATAATGAAATTGATCTCCTTGAACTATCAAGGCATGGGAGGTAAGCATAAAATAGAGGCAATAAGGGATTTGATCAAAGGGGAAACGCTTTCTCTCCTACTCACATAGGAGACCAAAATGGATGCAGAGGAAGTTGTTAACATTGTGTCAAAGTTATGCAAAGCAAGTGAAGGAATTGCATTCGGTGTGAGAGGAGCATCTGGAGGAGTTACCGCATTTTGGGATGGCAAAAAAAAAAGCAAACAAATCAGGAGACACGCCAAAGGCTTATGGTAGAATTTTTTTTGTAACTAGGGGAATCGACAATTGGAGATTGGGCTGGTACTCACGTGACATGGGGTCCAGGGATCCAATCCCGCTACCACTATACCCCCAGGTGCCCCACACACCCCACAAGCATGGGACATGGGTAAAGCCAGTTGTGATTTGAACTCGTGACCTCCATTTACAACTATGACTTCATAACAACTGAACCACCAATGAGCCACACCCGTGCGGGCAGATTATGGTAGAATTAGAAGATATATAAAATATAAAATAAATTATAAGGCTTTGCAATGTCTATGGACGAGTTCAATATGGGGAGAAGCTATAATTTTGGAAGTCCTTAGAAATTATTCACGAGTAAGGATTTACTCAGAATATTGTGGTATGAGGTGATTTTCATGAAGCTATCTCTCATAAAGAAATTTGAGGGGGACTTTAGTCAAAGAACCCTTTCAAGAAAAAATGGAGGACCTAATGGCTAATTTGGATCTGGTGGACATCCCTCTAAAAACAGGAATCTTCACTTGGTCAAACCGCGAGATAGGTCCTAGGAACATAGCATCTAGGTTGGATTGTTTTTTATTCATAGTTTTTTTGTGCTTAATGGTTTATATTTTCAATCTAAAATTTTTCCCCGAGCAACTTTGTATCATAAGCCAATTCTCCTCTCTTTGGAAGCCCATGAAGATTTGGGCCCTATACCTTTTTTATTTAACCCTTTGTGGCTATGGGAAAAGGAAGCTATACAAATCATTGAAGGCATGTGGATCATCTTTGTCAATTGATCGCCAAAATTTATATGGGAATCAAAGTTACTTATGCTGAAAAGTGATTTGAAGAGTTGGGCTAAAGAGCACTATCATCCCCGAGAAAAAAGAAGGAAAGATATACAAATAGAGTTAGAGGAAATTAAATAGCAAATGCAAACTTCAAATATCATGGTAGAAAAATCACAAAAGGAAAAATAATTAAATCAATCATTACACTCAACATGTAGGCATGAAGAAGAGACTTTGAGGCTTAAGTCCATAATTTTATGATTGAAAAATGGAGATTGAAACACTACTTTTTTTCATAAGCAGGCCAAAGGGAGAAGGATTCAAAACATAATAAAATAAATTTAGGACCTTGATGGGAAGAAGTTAACAGATTTTGTATCCATAAAGGAGGAGGTAAGTATACATTTTAAAGAATTGTATACAAGATTGGAATCTAATGTCAATGTGAAAAGAATATTATGTTGCGTAACATGCATGGTGTTAGTACTAGGGTCTGCATTCCGGATTGTCTACTTCCTAACCCTAAACCTTTGCATTCAATTCCTTTTCCCTCATGGTTTCCTTGAGTATAATTAAACCCAAATGTTCTTTGTTGATTTATGCTGTGATGTTGTGATATTCAGCTCTTTACTTTTAAATTTCAATGACTAGTGTGTAATGCGATGAAGTGGCACAAGTATTGTTGTTACATTCTAATTTGTAGGCTAGATCCTCAATGAATTTTCTTAATTTCCGTTAAGTGTAATTTTAGTAGCTCTACAAAACTACCAAATGGCGTTACCAAATCAACACCGCTACCAAACTTCCCACTAAGCGATGAAAAATTGGCACGAATGTTAGAGTCATCATTTTAACAACACATTCTGTCATGTTGTTTTGGGAGACTCGCACCTTCAATAAATGAAATTCATGGTTGACTATGGATTTGAATTCTCAATAATTTCCCAATTTCATAGTCTGTTAGGCTAAAATTTCTCATCATTTCTCTCAGTGATCAGTGTGGTCGTTTTAAAAAAAAAACCTCCACGGATCTTTCACAATGTTGTTTATTTTTTTGGTCATCCATCTTTTTAGAGCAATTGAAAGGGTCCACCATGTCTGAGCATCGAAGTGGTCATGTGGTGATATATGAGCCCATAGGGGCTGACATTCTTGAATCCTATCCAGAATTCGAACTCAAATTTAGAAGGGCAAGATGGTTTGATACTGTGAGAAATTATAGGGCCACCACGCACAAGTGTCAAGAGCTTTCGCTGAGGGGTTTAATGGGAAAACCATCACCATGGGCTATGCGACCTTTCTCATTTCACAGAATTCCATATCCATAGAATCATAATTGCCTCGGTATTGTGAGTGTAGTGTCCCTTTTTAATAAATTTGGAAAAATTGGAAAATTTGCAATTTTTGGCCAATTCAACCCTTAGACTAGTTATGACTCCAATGCTTCCAAATGGCTCCAAATGCTTCCAAATTGGGTCTGAAGGTATTTGAAAGGTCTTAAGACATAAAAATGAGGTTGATATATTTCTGGACACTCTCAAAATACTTCTTCGAAATTCATTTAACTTTAGGATAAATTGGGGAATTTTACTAGCAATTTCAAGGTTCAAACCCCCAAGGGTAGAGGTCACTAATGGCTTCCCAAATGCAGTACAACCCTCCCAAATTTTAGAAAAGAGACATGTTATAGTTAAAGGACTTAAATGGTCACCTAAATGAATCATTAATCAGTTTCTAAAGGCTTCTGCAGCTCCAATAAATCATAGGTTTGTGGACATGTCTTCACATAGGGGGAAATGATAGGAAACTTCACCACTTGCTATGAAATTCGAGATTTATGTTCCAAAGGTTTATGTAATGTAAATGAAACTTCTTCAGGAAATTAATTACTCTCCATACATCATAAAAATCACATATATGAACTGATACAAGTCGAAATAAAGCAACTTCAAGCTTTCACAACAAGATGTAGGGAAAATGGCACCATTTATGCATTGTTTGGTATTTTTACATAGTTTCACTTGGTATTTCGACCTGAGAGTCTTCTGAGCATTAAATATAGAGTATATATATCATAATACAAATAAATGGTGAATATTGTACTCACAAAGAGATCAACATCTCACCAAAGGCGCCCTTCCTCAAAGAGCCAAAATATGCAGAGAAATGTGAGATAGAGATGGGAACAAGTTGAAGAAGAAAGAATCACGAGATGCCCTGTAGCTTCAAACTGAAACAAATAAATCCATTGTAGCTCCATATGAAAGGTCTGAATGGCCTCTCCAATTTCCAATTAGGATGGGAATCTTTCACCCTCGAAATTGGTACTGAGGCAAGTAGAATAGCATTATACTAGCTTGGACAAGCTATGCTCTCCAATTTGCAAAATGAGAAATGATCAAAATCCACTCTCCTTATTTGTTCTTGTCTTTTATAAAATTCTAAATTCCTCCATGGGTCTAATTCCTTCCAAAATCCTCATGCCAACTCAATTTGGGAAGAGATTCCAATGTGTGCCACTTGTCCAACAATTCCTAGTCTCCATCTTCCCTCAATTCAAATGGGTGTCTCTTTGGCTTCCCTAACTCCCTTGTGCGCCTTCTTGGAGGCTATTGTTAGCCCTGGCATGTCATATATGTCATATTTCAGCATCCAGGTATTATTTGTGTCATAAGTTTCATAGCATCTTCATCATTGTTGTCATAGAAGCTAGGGAATCTAGCCCAAGTGTCTCAATATATCTCAAATGCCTCTTCCTCTTCCATGGGAGTTACTCTTCCACTCCAATTCGACCTTCATTGAGTCATTCCAAGTATATTTACCTTTCAACTCCCCAATATTATTAGACTCCACCTTGGATTCGAATGGGTGAGAATAGAATGCCATGTGGCATGAGGAATCTAGCTTTGTGTGGGTCCCACACCACCAATGTGTCTCCATGCCCAAGTGCCACCTTATTTTCCTATCATAAATATTTATTTAACCCCTTTTAATATATTTATGTCAATCTAATGTTCATTTGGGGTTTTATAGTCTCCTTATTCCAAATCTAATGTTTCCACCCCAACCTAGGAAACTAGTAGATTGGTGGAATTTTCTCTTTTGAGATTTATTTGAATGGGGACATTACAATCCTCCCCACCCAAGATTGCTTGCCCTCAAGCAATTTCAATTTAGTATGTTTCAAAATTGTTCCTCCTCTATCAGGTGGCCTTCCAAGAGGAAGGTCTCCCAAAACCTTTTCATTCTTGTGTTTCATACTGTGGGAGGACACTACTTGATTCAGATAGGTGTGCATTCCTCTCAATACCCTTTGTTTTCCTTCCAAATCTTTGAATCTCGTTGCATGGATTTGATAGTTCACTGTATGTTCCCCTATAGAGTACAGCCATTTCACTCCCAATACCACATTAGTATCTCAACATCAACCACATAAAAGCTATCAAAAATGTGTAATTACCTATGGTGATTTGTAGCTTTAGAATCCATGTTTTGCACTCCATAGTATGGTGACTTGGAATGATGACTGTGAAGCCATCGAATGGTTCAGCAAGTAGATTTATCCTCTCCACCATGGTTGCATCAATGAATTTATGTGTGGCTCATCCATCTACCAATATTGAAACCCTTTGTCCTTGTAGAACTCCTTGGCATCGAATAGTGTGGAAACGAGGCACTCCTAAAAGCACTGGTAGTCTCCCTTTGTCAGGTAATGGATGATATTCTTATTGTTTCTCTTTTTCTGCTATGGCATATCCCTTTTCTTGGGCTTAAATATGTCCTCCTTCGTCCATACCCCCTTCATACTCATCATCAGAAAATACTTCAATGAATTGTGCCTTTCCCTTAGCACATTTATGCCCTGGTACCCATGGTTGGAAGCATGTGTAACATAGTTTCTTCCTTCCGAGTTCTTCCCTGCTTGGTCCCTCTTTCTTATCCTTTCCAAATGCATCTTCTTGCTGTGGATTCTTTTCAAATCTGAATTGGGAAGGAAAGTTGAGCTTGGGAGGATACCTTGTCTTGGGTAGCACATTTTTCATATCTCTTGCCAAGTTCATGGCATTTTTCAATGAAGTAGGTTTGTGGGCCTTAACCAAACCCTTCAAAGGTTCAGCCAAACCTTCAGTAAAGAGAAATACTAATATGACCATAGATATATCAGCCACCTTAATTGATAATTTTTGAAATTCTAACATGTATTCATCTGGTGTTCCATTTTGCTTCAACTGTTCTAGTTCTTTGAAAGACATTTCTGGGTCTTTTTGCTCAAATATTTCCAATACCATGTTAACAAATTCTTCATATGTTGTAACCTGATCATGTCCCAAGGTTTTAATTCCAATGGACTACCAATCATTGGCATCGCCCTCAAGATTCAAAATAGCAATTTTTAGAGCATCCCCTTCAACCATTGGATTCAGCTGAAAATACACATCTAGTTTTTGTATCGAAATATTTGCAGAACTTTGATATGAGCCATCAAAACTAGGAAGTAGAATTTTACTTATTGCATAATTCAATTCTTTATTTTGAAAGGGGTTCCTATCACCTCCCCTCATTTTGAGCTTGTTTGCAACAGTAAAGTATTGATCAAATGGCAGGGTTCTTCTACAATCTTCACTCAACTACTGCCATTATGTTATAACTTCCTGCATATCATATTGGGTGTTAGGATATTCTTTGGAATCAAGAAATTTAGGTGTATTAGGCCTTATTGAACTCTGAAATTCATTAGGTCGATTATGAGGCCCTGTATTTGAGAAAATATTTTCACCCATTGGCTTCTTTTCCTTGGAAAGAGAACTGTTCAAAGAAAATTTTAGGGGCGAAATTTCGCCAATTGGCTATATTTGGGGCATTTTTTCAAAAAATAAATTCGCTTTTTGGTCATTTTTAGTCTCTAATATCGCCTATATTGACATAAAATATGTTTTTTTATCATAATATTCGCCAAAATTCACTAGTTTCATGAGTAAATTGTAGGTTTCATATTTAATATTCGCCTACCAACCTATATATATGCTTTTTTCAATCCAAAATAATTGCCTAGAATACTATACTTAAGTATACTTTTATAATCCTTAAAAAATACCCTGGGACTCAACTGTTGTTGCCTCCTACTGCCACTTTGCTTCCAATTTGACTATCCAACAATTTGAACCCTTTCATGATCTGTTTTTTCATGTCATCAAAGAATGGTTTCATGACTTTACTAAATTCCTCCTTCTCCTCTGAGGTTCCCTTCTCATCCCTAGCCATAGTTTCAACAAAATGCTCTTCTTCTCCTACTTCTTCCTTTTCAACAAAAGTGCTTTTAGTTTCAATTACTAAGGGTGGTCCCTGACTTCTTGTCCTCATTAATGGTCAGACACATCAGGTGCAAGGACCGTGCTCTGATACCACTTGTAGTGTCTATTTTTAATAAATTTGGAGAAATTGGAAATTTTGCAATGTTTGGCCAATTCGACCCGTAGACTAGTTATGACTCCAATGCTTCCAAATGGCTCCAAATGCTTCCAAATTGGGTTTGAAGGTATTTGAAAGATATTAAGACATAAAAATGAGGCTGATATATTTCTATAAACTCTCAAAATACTTTTGCAACATTCATTTAACTTCGGGAGAAATTAGGGAATTTTACTCGCAATTTCAAGGTTCAAACCCCCAAGGGTAGAGGTCACTAATGGCTTCCCAAATGCAGTACGAACCTCCAAAATTTAAGAACAGAGACATTTTTTAGTTAAAGTACTTCAATGGGCACCCAAATGCATCATTAATCAGTTTCTAAAGGCTTCTGCAACTCCCATAAATCAGAGGTTTGTGGACATGTCTTCACATAGGGGGAAATGATAGGAAACTTCACCACTTGCTATGAAATTCGATATTTATGTTCCCAAGGCTTATGTAATGTAAATTTAACTTATTCATGACATTAATGAATCTCCATGCATCATAAAAATCACATATATGAATTGATACAAGTTGAAATAAAGCAACTTCAAGCTTTCACAACAAGATGTAGGGAAATGGCACCATCTATGCATTGTTTGGTATTTTTACATAGTTTCTCTTGGTATTTCGACCTGAGAGTCTTCTGAGCATTAACTATAGAGTATATATATCAGAATAAAAATAAATGGTGAATCTTGTACTCTTACAAAGAGATCATCATCTCACCAAAGGCGCCCTTCCTCCAAGAGCCAAAATATGCAAAGAAATGTGAGATAGAGATGGGAACAAGTTGATGAAGAAAGAATCATGAGCTGCCCTGTAGATTCAAAATGAAAAAAATAAATCCATTTTAGATCCAAATAAAAGGTTTGAATGGCCTCTCCAATTTCCAATTAGGATGGGAATCTTTCACCCTCGAAATTGATACTAAGGCAAGTAGAATAGCACTCTACTAGCTTGGACAAGCTATGATCTCCAATTTGCAAAATGAGAAATGATCAAAATCCACTCTCCTTCTTTGTTCTTGTATTTTATAAACTTATCAAGTCTTCCATGGGTCGGATTCCTTCCAAAATCCTCATGCCAACTCAAGTTGGGAAGAGATTCCAATGTGTGCCACTTGTCCAACAATTCCTAGTCTCCATCTTCCCTCAATTCGAATGGGTGTCTCTTTGGCTGCCCTAACTCCCTTGTGCGCCTTATTGGAGGCTATTTTTAGCCCTGACATGTCATATATGTCAGATTTCAGCATTCATGCCTTATTTGTGTCATAAGTGTCATAGCATCTTCATCATTGTTGTCATAGAAGCTAGGGTATCTAGCCCAAGTGTCTCAATATCTCTCAAATGCCTCTTCCTCTTCCATGGGAGTTACTCTTCCAATCCAATTCGAACTTCATTGATTCATGCCAAGTATATTGACCTTACAACTCCCCATTATCATTATACTCCACCTTGTATTCAAATGGGTGAGAATAGAATTCCATGTGGCATGAGGAATCTAGCTTCGTGTGGGTCCCACACCACTAATGTGTCTCCATGACCAAGTGCCACCTTATTTTCCTATCATAAATATTTATTTAAACCCTTTTAATATATTTATGTCAATCTAATGTCCATTTGGGGTTTTATAGTCTGCTTATTCCAAATCTAATGTTTCCACCCCAACCTAGGAAACTAGTAGATTGGTGGAATTTTCTCTTTTGAGATTTATTTGAATGGGGATATTACAACGAGCAATGGTTTAAGCTTCAAGCCGTTGACGTTGTGCAATATAATTGTTTTCTTCTTGAAAAGTACATGGATCTCGACTGGTGCAAGGGAATTCCACGGGCTTGGATTAAACATGAATATAATGATCTACTGAATATGGTGCAGAGGTATATTATGGGAGAGGGAAGGTATGCTACCGTTTATCTCTACCACATGCGGTTTTTGCTACATCTGGATGTTATTGCAAGAATGAACCTCTTGTTTTATTTCATGAATTTTTTTATTATCTAAAATGGCCTCTAGGGTTAGGAAGTACCCTAAAAGTCAACATAGCATATTCCATAAAGGTTTAATAAAACTGTTGATTATTTAGGAGTTAAACAAAATTGATAAGACCTCGGACCATTTTATATCATACTCTGATTTTGGAACCCAAGAGGATCATTGTATGCCAGGGGACACTAACAATGATTTTTCCAGTTACAAAACCCCCGAAAATTATGGTGATACTAATTATGATGAAGAACAGACCTTTGGAAAGGAGGAAATCAAAATTAATTCAAAGATGAGAGGGGTTGTAAAGCCGTCTCCAGAAACTGCAAATGTTCAAGATCGCACAAGAAAACGCTCAAATGATTCTTTGAATGATGACAAAGTAATTGGAGCTCATAAAGAGAAGCCTGGAAATACAAAACCTTATTACCTCATGGTTCCCCATACTCAAGCCACAAACAAGTTGATACTAAATGCTCAAGCAATATTTGACCCTTCCTTGAAAGAGAAAAGGGTCATAGATTTAGACAATTTATCATATGAAGGGACCCAAAAGGCTAAGAAGGCCAAGGTTAAAGGTTCAGTTGTGAAACCAGTACAAACAAGGCTGAGCTCAAGAATTAATAAAAATAAAGAGTTGATGAGCTCAAGCCCCAGTAAAAAGAATGGACTCATAGACACTAAAGGAAAAGAGCAATTCCAGCACACTAAAAAAAATCAAGAAAATATCAAACAGGGGGAATCTGATTCATCCATGGAGGTGGAGAAAAAAGTATTTGAAATGTTAACCAACTTGGAGAAAACTATTAATGTAGCCCCATGTTCTTCCTTGGTTCGACCAAGTATGCCTATAGCCTCTAAAGAGGAACAATGCATTCGGAATGAAAAGTTTAAAGACAATTCAAAGATAGACATTGAATGCTCAAGACGTAGGTAGAGAAGCAATTAAATGAAGTGCTAGCTGAAAGCATTGAACCTCAAGCAAATCAGATTTGGAAAATAAATTAAAGAAATCTAGGACTCAAATCAAAGAGCTGAAGCGGGTGAATAAGCAAATACATGGTAGATTAAATGAGGTAAATAAGGAGTGGAGCAAATTGCTTATTAAACATAACAAACTATGCAGGTTTTCTCGGGCACTAAAGAAAGACAGTGAAAAGCTTCTCAGGCAAAGGAAATACTGGAAAAAGGAGTGTATGATTGAAAGGAAAAAACACCAAGTTAATCATGATAAGTTGGGCATTTTAACAGAGTTGGGTACTCATTGCTTCAAGACATGCTAGAGAGCTAGAGAGCCGAGTCTTCTCAAGATAAGAGAGCCGAGCCCAAGCGAAAGTTTCTGACATCATATGGATCGAAGTGCAATTTCTAGTTGGTCGTGGTTCTACTATGTTTCTTCTGAAAAGCGTACACAATCTTTTCATAGTGTTCTAAATTCACTTGAGTTTATTTAGTTATAGAACATGTTAAGTATAATTTTGTTTTGTTAAGAATTATTACTGGCGATGTAAATATTTTTAAAAATAAGAATTAAGACATATGTGTAACTTTGAAGTTATCAATTTTGGTTATCAAAGTTAGTTATTAGTTAACATGTAGTTTCAAAACCCTAAAGATCAAGAAACTATATGTAGGAAAATGTAAGACAAAGAAGGGGTTCGATTTTTTGGCTACAATTTTGTATATTCAGCTTGGAGAAATTGTAAGTCATGATATTGCAATATACACATATGTTCAGTGATCTTTCATGAATGAAATGATTTGTGCCACTCATTGTTTTTACTGCTAGCTTGTTATTGAATGGAAAGTCATATGCACTGCAAAATGACATGTGTCAATTTGCTGAGTTTTAATCTTTACTGTTCGTTAAATAGAAAAGACATGTTCTTTTATTACTTCACATATTAACTATGTTATGTGTTGAAGATTCATAATTTATGAACACCTACCTTATTTTATGATGAAATGTTATGCAGTAAATCAATGAATGATCTACATACTTGATTTTGTGAAACCCTGAGACGTATGTTGCCTTGCCTCTATCTTTCTTTCTGTTCTTCAAGCCTTTTAAGACCAACAAAATATCTAAACCACAGAAAACTAAACCCCATCTTCAAACCAAACCATAACCTAAATTCCATAGCTTTTCCCGTAGCAATCCGGTGCAGACCTTAGGGACAATACCTACCTTGATCAAGAATGTAGAGAATAAATATATGGAAATTCTAAAATTTGAAGGATGAATTTTGGAAGCAATATGGAGTATTAATCCATAAAAGGCCCCGAGTCTGGATGGTTTTACCATAAGATTCTATATATCTTGTTGGATGATCATCAAAAAATATTTATGTTGAATGTTCAACTGGACAAGAGGGAGGGATAAAATAGGGGGAGCAATGATTACCTCCTTTATTGCTTTGATCCCAAAAAATACAAAACCATCTTCTCTAAACTGGTTTAGACAAATCTCGCTTTGTAATGTTTCCTATAAGATCCTTTCAAAAAAATTAACAACAAGAATAAAGACTTTGCTTCCCAAAATAATTTCAGAGAATTAGAGGGGATTTATGGCTAAAAAGCATATTTATACTAACAATGTTGTGTTAATACAAGAGTCAATGCACTCTAGCTACAACAGAGGAAAGCAAGGTACGGTGGTGAAATTGGATCTTGCGAATGCCTTTGATAGAGTAAGGCATAGTTTTTTTATGCCATGCTTGAAAATTTTGCTTCCTCCCCCGTGTTCATCAAATGCATTAAGGCCTATATAGGGAGACCTTGGATATGTCATTTGGTCAACAGAATACCAACCTATTTTTTCAACATTCCAGCGAGATTAAACAAGCCTCCCCCATCTATCCTTTCTTATATATTTTAGTGACAAAATATTGTTGATGTATTTGTAACTTCAGAAGATATTTGTTCGGATATCCACATCATCTTTTTCAAGACCTTGCATGCAATTAGGGTTTGCATGCAAATTCTAGGGTTTGCATGCATCCCAGTCACCAGGTTGATGCCTCCAGCACCTTACCCACCTTATTCTAGCACCCGGGAGCTTCTTACATCAGAGTTTCACCCTCCTAGTCAAGAAGGCGCTCACTTCTCACCTACTACCAGAGAAGGGCGCACTTCTTCACCTACCACTGCAGTTCCACTTCAGTTACACTCAGTTAGCTCCGATTCTCCTTGATTTGAGGCTAGTTTCACTCCCGACTGACTATTTCACTCCGTTGGACCTCCAGATTGACTAGATGACTTGTTCTAACTTCAGTTAAGCCTCCCATGCACCCTCCACTGAGTCTCCTTCCCTATATCAGTGCTACACACTTCAGTTACACATGTTACACTCACTTAGACTCAGATTGACACCTGGATGACTGGTTCTTGTGCATTGATGACCACCACTGATTGATGATGAGGACTCCTAGTTGGAGTCAAGCTACACCATTCAGTAAATTCGAATGACCTCCTTAGTCAATTCGAATTGCTCACTCATTGTCAGATTATTGTATTTTAATTCTTCACCCTTATTGGGATATTGAGCATTGTGCATGTTTTACGCAGTTTTACACCATATTTTCTATGTTCATATGTTGTGATTGATTTACTTGTTCATTAGATCTGCTGCGACTAATTTTACAATATTCACTTGTATATTGTATGTATTACATTTGTACTTTATTGTATCCCCAACGGAGATGTATTATTCCTCTGATTGGAAGTGTCATCATTTGTATTTGCAAGTGTTGCAAGTTACATTGTAAGTGTCGTAACTTATATTTGATAGGTTATTAGATCACCTTGGTGGGGTCGGCCCTGTATGAGTTATGTGGAAGGGTTATTAGGCTTCCTTAGGAAGTCATCCCAGTTAGGGTTAAAGGTAGGTTAAGTTAAAGTATAAATAGAGAGTGTGACTCTCTCATTCTATTCATTCACTCACGCATCCAACTCGCGTAGTTGAGAGAGAGGATTGCGCACAAGTGGAGGAGGAGTAGCAGCTGAAGACATCTATCTTTTGGGGTTTGATCTTTGTGATCTTTGTATTGGTGCTCATTCTATCTCCGAGGAAGTTGCGGGGTTTTTCACCTTCTTGGTTTTCCCCGAGGAAACTCTGTGTCTCTTGTGTCTATGATTGTTATGTTGTGCATGTTTTTCTCTTAGTAGGATCCTAGGTAATATTTTGAATGAAATTATTAGAATTCTAACATGGTATCAGAGCAAGACTGAGAAGAAGACACTATGCAGTTGCGGAACCTAAGGGCTTCCTAATTTTTGGGTCTCTCTCCACAGATCATCAAAGGCAGGAGGCTAGGCTGACTCTCCTAAGGAAGGTGCATTTTTTTGTTGTGACAGAATTTGATTCTAAGCATTTTTCAGTTTTTGGCCCGTCACTACTGCGGGAAATTAGGGATTTTGACCGAAGTGGAATTTTGGATTTCTCTCAGCATAGGATTGATCTACTCAGCAAAATCAAAGTTTAGAGACCAAGATCGAAATTTTTGGTTGGGAAAAACCCCGGTCTCTATCAAACCCTAGTTCAGGATTTTGACCAGAAAACCAGATTTTGACAGAAGCTGCAGATCCAAAATTCATAGGTCAAATTTGAGGGGTCAATTTTTTGAGTTTTCAAAATCTGAGCACACCAGCTTGCTCTCCTCAGTCAATTGCATCTCCCTGTCTAGACAGAAGTTTGAAATTCCAAGTATGGATTTTTAGGATTTCTCTGACAAACCGTAGCTAGCTCCAGATCCAGATTCAACAAATCAAGTGGTAAGACCTAAATATTTTATTTCCATTTTAGTTTCTCATTAAGATGTCTCACCACACCAAGCTTGAGGATAAGCTTGAAGGGTTTGATAACTTCCGAGCATGGAAGTGTAGGATTGGGTTAATCTTGGAAGAGAATGAATTGGACACCTACATAAGTGAAGAGGTTCCAGTTCCAGAGGGAGATGAGGCTAAGGCCTTACATAAGAATAACTTGGTCAAGGACAAGAGAATCATTGTAGATTCTATCAAATACCATCTCATACCACATGTGTCTTCCCTAAAGACACCCAAGGAGATGTTTGATTCCTTGACCAATTTGTTTGAAGGAAAGAATACAAATTGGAAGATGACTTTGCAGAACCAATTGAAGAGTATAAAGATCCAGAATGGAGAGACCATCCAATCCTACTTTACTAGGGTCACTCAAATCAAAGAACAACTTGAAGTTGTGGGTAAAGTGGTGGAGAATGGAGAGATTGTGATGACCACCTTGAATGGCCTACCTAGGTCCTGGGACTCCTTCATCCAAGGAATCTGTGCAAGAGGGAAACTGGTTTCTTTCAGTAGACTATGGGAGCAATGCTCACAAGAAGAAGCTAGACTTGTGGCATGAGAAGAAAACATGGGAAGTGAAGACCAAGCTCTCACAGCACACACCAAGAAAATTAAGTTCAAGAGGGAGCAACCTCATCACAAGAAATCTTCTCACCATCATCAAAAGAAGAAATATCTCTCTCACATTAGATGCTACACATGTGATGAGAAGGGACACTATGCCTCAGATTGTCCCAGGAATGGAAAAGGCTCCAAAAACAACAACAAGAAGAACAACAAGAAGAGATATCATGCTCATGTTGCTGAGGATGATGAACCTCCCAGGAAGAAGACTAAGGAATAAAGTGAAGACTCTTCAAGTGACGAAGAATATGTTCTAATCTCTGCTCTCACAGGTACTGTTACACATGGGTGTAATGATTGGCTTATTGATAGTGGGGCTTCCAAACATATGATGAGATTTAAAGAATCTCTTATGGACCTATCTGAACATGAGTCACCTCATAAGGTGAAACTTGGGGATGACTATCGATACCCCATAAAAGGAAGTGGTAAAGCCTCCTACAAATTAGACTCTGGGAAGTCTTTGAAGATGAAAGATGTTCTATATGTACCTAGTCTCAAGAAAAATCTTCTCTCCATTTCATCTTTGGATGCAAAGGGGATGAGAATTGTATTTGTGGATGGCCAAGTACTTATGTGGCCAAAAGGTAAGACCATAGATGATGTAGTAGTGATCGGAGAGAAAGAGGGAGGATTGTACAAATTGAAGGGACAACCTAAACAAGCCATGGTACATGAATCCATGGAGCCAAGTGAACTTTGGAACAAAAGGCTTGCACATGTTCACTATAGGGCACTACCAATTGCAAGCAAAGCAGTAGAAGGTCTTCCCGAAATCAAGTCAAAGCATGAAGGTATTTGCAAAGGATGTGCAAAAGGAAAGAACACAAAGAAGGCATTTCCAAGCATGAAAGCAAGGCAAAAGGAATCTTGGAAATTATCCAATCTGATGTATGTGGTCTGATGTCATCCAGTTCTCTGAGTTGGTATGTATATTATGTTTCTTTCATTGATGATTTATCTAGGAAGACTTGGATTTATTTCTTGAAGAACAAAGATGAAGTATTCAACAAATTCAAGGAATTCAAAGCCTTGATATAAAACCACACTGAAAAGAAGATCAAGACTTTTAGATCCGACAATGGTGCATAATTCACTTCAGGAGACTTCAAGAAGTTATGTAGTGATTGAGGGATAAAGAGGGAGTTGAACACTCCTTACAATCCACAACAAAATGGAGTTGTAGAAAGGAAGAATAGAACTATCATGGAAGAAGCACGGGCAATGCTTCATGACCAAGATATGCCTATGCATCTATGGGCAGAAGCAGCAAGGACAGTTGTATATGTATAGAACATAACACCACACAAGATACTTGACAACAAGACACTAGAAGAAGCTTTCTCCGGTGAGAAACCAGAAGTTAGCCATCTCAGGATATTTGGTTGTCCACTATTCACAGATGTTCCAAAAGAAAAGAGGACAAAGTTAGATCTTTTAGGGAAGAAGGGTATATTCGTGGGTTACACTGAAAATTCGAAAGCATATAGAATCTACTTTCCAGGGTTAAAAAAGATTGACATCTGCAGGGATGTAACTTTTGATGAATACTTAGCATACATCAAATCAAGGAAGAACTAAGAGTACCCAAAATACAAGACACCACCCTGAACGGAGCAATTCCAGAAGAGGATTGTGAAATAGAAGATCCACAAGAGCCTATAGATCCACTTTGTGAGAAGAACTCTCACAAGAGGAAACTAGCATGGGAAAGAGAGCTCATCCGAGATGCAAAGGTATTGTGTTCCAGAGGAGGAACACAGAGAAAGAAAAAGGACAAGGTTACACACCAGCTATGTTGCCTTACTATGTGACATAATGAACAAAGAACCTTCCATTTATGAAGAAGCGGTAGAAAAGAAGGAATGGAAGGAAGCCATGGTCGAGGAATACCAGTTGATCATGAAGAATGATGTATGGGATGTGGTCCCAAGACCAAAAGGGAAGTCTGTTGTGACTTCCAAGTGGATCTACAAGATCAAGCTTGCTGCAGATGGTAGCATAGAGAAATACAAGGCAAGGTTTGTGGCTTGTGGCTTCTCCCAGAAAGAAGGGATAGATTATGAAGAAACTTTTGCACCTGTAGCCAGATACACCTCCATCAAAACAGTACTTCCTCTGGCTACAGTGATGAAGTGGAAGATACACCAGATGGATTTCAAGACAGCTTTCTTGAATGGTGTAGTCGAAGAGGAAGTGTATGTGGAGTAGCCACTCAGTTTTGAGACACATGATAGGGAATCATATGTATGCAAATTGAAGAAAGCCTTGTATGGTTTGAAACAAGCACCCAGAACATGGTACGGCAGGATAGTCAGCTTCCTGACCAGTTTGGGCTTTACCAAGAGTAAAGCGGATTCCAACCTTTACCACAAGGTTGAGGAAGGCAATCCAATGATACTTCTACTATATGTAGATGACTTGTTTTTGACAGGTGAGGATGGGTTGATTGCTGATACGAAAGGAAGCTTGATGCCGAGTTTGAGATGAAGGACTTGGGTATGATGCATTACTTTCTAGGTATGGAGGTGTGGCAGAGTGCAGATGGAATCTTCCTTGGACAAGGGAAGTATGTAGTAGAGATCCTGAAGTGGTTCGGGATGATGGACTGCAAGGCCATGGACACACCTATGGCATCAAACCTGAAGCTATTGAGTGATGCTTCATCAGAGTCGGTTGATGCCATGATGTATCATCAGATGATTGGGTCCTTGACATACCTGACGAACATGAGACCAGATATTTGCTTTGCTGTGAACACTTTGAGCTAGTTCCTAACGGATCCTAGACATGTTCACTTGATTGATGTAAAGCATATTCTGAGGTACCTAAAGGGTATGGTTGATTATGGGCTTAGGTATGATATGGATCAAATGTTTAACCTGGAGGGTTATGTTGATTCAGATTGGGCAGGCAGTGCTGCAGATAGGAAGAGCACTTCAGGGTGTTGCTTTAGTATGGGATTAGGTGTGATATCTTGGTTTAGTAGGAAGCAATCCTGCGTAGCACTGAGTACAGTCGAAGCAGAGTATGTCGTAGCCTATTCGGCTAGTTGTGAGGCAGTATATATAAGGAAGCTATTGTCTGATTTGTTTGATCTCCAGTTGGATGCTACTTGTATCTTCCGTGACAACCAGAGTTGTGTGAAGTTGTCTAAGAACCCGGTGTTCCATGACAAGTCGAAGCACATCGAGATCAAGTATCACTATATCAGGTATATGGTGCAGAGAGGAGCAGTGAAGCTCCTGTATGTTGCAATGGACGAGCAGATATCAGATGTGTTGACCAAGCCACTAGCCAAAGTGAAGTTTGAGTACTTCAGAGAGAGGCTTGGTGTTCTTCATATTAAAGATACTTCCAGGAGGAAGTGATGGGACACAGATGCAGGAGCCCTTCCAAGCATGGTGGTAGGAGGATCCTTCCCATGGATATGGATGTAAGTGCTATGTGCTGAGCATCAAGACGATGCTCCGCTATGAACAATCTGGATGATGTTCTATATGATGATGATCAGTATGATCATGAGCATCAGCATGATGCTCTGTGCGAGGATGATCAGTACGATCATGAGTATCAAGATGATACTCCGTGGCCTTGGACAGGTTGTGCAGTAGCATGAGCATATAATAGCACCCTGGGAGATCCTATAGGTTGAGAAGGAAGATCGTAATCAATCCTGGGATGCTCTTTCGAGGTTTTGCTTGTGCAGAGGCATGTAATCAGTCTTGGGAGATCCTATAGGTTGAGTAGTAAGCTCATAATCAGTCCTGGGATGCTCTTTCAAGGTTTTTCCTGATAGCATTTAATTAGTCCTGGGAGATCCTATAGGTTGAGCAGTAAGCTCGTAATCAATCCTGGGATGCTCTTTCGAGGTTTTGCTTGGTCGCATGTAATCAGTCCCGGGAGATCCTATAGGTTGAGTAGCACGCTTGTAATCAGTCCTGGGATGCTCCTTCAAGGTTTTGTGATGTCTACATATAATAGCTCCCTGGGATATCCCATAGGTTGAGCAGTAAGCTTGTAATCAGTCCCGGGATGCTCTTTCTAGGTTTTGCAGATGCACATAATCAGTCCTGATATTCCACAATACAGGCCGCTCGTATAGATGATGAAGACCTACATGGAGGCTAGGCCTACATCCAACATGAAAAAGGGCTGGCTTTGTAGAAATTCCTATGACGAGAAGAATTGAGAGATAGCACCAGTGATCGAGATGACGAGTATAGCAGCAGTGACGATGATGCTCCAGTGATCCAGTGACGATGATCCAGCTCCATAATTGAAGACTTGTGCCTGTATGTATTGATGACCTATGTCAAGAGAATACTGTTATCATCGATCTTGTAGTTGCCCCTAAAGGTGGATCCAAAGTCGATGGTAGAGGGGATGAGAAACCAAAGTGGTGAACCAAGAGGGCCTTGGTTCCCAAAAGGATGGTTGTCACGCCAACCAAGGCACTCTTCGCTTTAGTTATCAAAGCCAAGATAGAAAGGGGGAGACCCAGATCTACTCCCGATAGCAGAGATCAACCAAATCCCCAAATCAAATCAATCTAATGAAGTACATAGGGTGACAGGTATGGAACCCTAGAATTAAGGAAGTAGGACCATTGTGGAGGCTTAGGAAAGGTGTGATATGATAATGAAAGATAACACACAGTGATTCTAGGATTAAGTATGATTCCAGGATTCAGAGCTAGTTTCAAATGATCAAAATCAACTGCCTTGGGAAACATGACCGTTAAAACAGGGAAAGTGTCCCAAATCAGAGATATGACAGTTAGGGATTTCTAGCTTTGCTTGATGAAGGGATATGATAGTAACTAAGTGCTCAAGCAACCAGACAAAGATCAAACCATAAGCAAACTCAACAAACCAGGAAAGTCGTGAGGGCTTGGAGAAGGATCAATTCTTGGAAAATGGGCAAAATGGAGTCGGATGTCCACGAAACTGCAGATAAGGGATGCTAAGGTGTAAAGCAAGGTGAGTTTTGAAAATCAAGGTCATCCAATGGCTAGATCTCAGTAGATCTGAGATTCAAAATGCATCACCAAGTGACCCAAGTGGGGCAACCCTCAAAATGAGGAATGGGGCCCACAAGGTGAAAATCAACAAGGTGAAGCACTAGGGGTAGGTTATCAAATGTGGAGAGTATGAATCAAGTGGGATCTCACCTACCCAGGTCTTAGAACTAGCATAACTCACCCAACCAAGGAGTGCGACCTCACTTGGAGAGGCTAAGGTGCCTTGGGAAAGGGGTCCAATGGAGGCCAATCCACACCAAACTATAGATCCGAATTGCCATGGATGCTATAGAGGTGGGTTTTCAATATCTTACCCAAAATCCCACTAGATCTAAGTAGATCTGAAAAATGTAAAATGGAGGTTTGAATAGTGAGGGTTTTAACAATTATTTTTCTTATGCCAATGGATTGGGATCAAGAAATAGTAGAAAAACCTGCGGATCTTACCTGGATAACCTTGTAGATTCCTTGATGATGATGATCTATGCAACCCGATCAATTTGAGAAGCTTTGAGGTAGTTTTCTATGAAGTCGATTTAGTCTAAGGAAAGCCAATGTGCCCTCTCTCCTGCACAACAAACGTCAACCATATCATATTTGTTGCAAACAAGAGATAAGACTAATTCCACAAGAGAAATAACAGCCCAACAGGCTGAAAGAGAAAAACGCCCCTAGGGGGTGTTTTTTCCAAGTGGACTAGTGCCTAAAATGTGGGTAAATGGAGTCGGAATCTAACCAAACATGAGATATAAGCTTTTAAGGAGAAATAATAAGCGGGTTTGGCAAGAGAATTGAGTTCCTACAGTTAAATTTGTAGATTTTAGATTTTATGGTTTTTTTTAGTGTTTTGCAGCTTAACATTTGCAAGAAAAATGAGAACAAGAGAGATCAACAGTGATTGCCTACTTGAAACAAAGGAGGTGAAGAGTTTGATGAAGAAACGAATGCTGGATGCCAAATGTTGAGTAACAGTGCCTTTCCCTTGAGCGTTTTGGAGCAACTAGTTGTCCAAGTGCGCCCCTGTACCTGCCAAAGAGAGACACAAATTAGTAAATGAAGAAAATAACAAGGAATTACAAGCAAATAATGACAAATAATGAAGGAAAGCAAGATAATAACATAAGTTTTACTTCCCTTTTTGTAGAAACCCGGAGAGAAAACCCAACGTGGAGCTGCTGGCTCAATGGATGCGCCTCCCTCTAGTGGTCGATTTCACCTGCAAGTTAGCTTGGACAAGAAAAGAGATGGAAATAGCTCACTATCACTCAACAATACTCCAGCAATACGCCAATAATCCACATCAAAACACTTCACAACACATATGCACAAGAAGGTGAAGAAATGTCTCTCAAGAGATCAATAGCAAATTTGAAAAATGTCAAGAAGAAGTACAATAGAGTGAGTGCCTTCTCCTATAGAGAATGGCCACTCCCAAAATAGGTTTCCCCCCAAAATGGAGGGTGGAGATCACTCCCCAACCATCAAAATCGAATGGTGGAGATTATCTCTAGGTGGGGGTGCGAATTGCCCAAGGAGAGCGCACTAGAGGAGGAGAGGGGACCCATTTGGGGTCCATACAACATATACCATATGGTTGGGGGGTGTCTATGGGATGTTTTATCCCCCCAACTAATACAACAAGGCCCCACATACAAATAAACATGCAAATCGAATTCCCCTAGATGGAGAAAAATGCCCCTATGGGCCAGTTTGACCTCAAGTGATGAGTTGCCATGGAGAGGGCCCATAATGTGCCAATAATGTGCCAATAATGTATCAAACCTTACCATTTTACCCTTAGAAATTACCTTTACCTTTGCCAACCATTGATTTTGCCATTTGCCTATAGTTTCCTTAGTCAAATTCTGATTTTCCATTTAATTTTTGCTGGTTTATATGGCTGAAGCTGAAAATTGGGCTTTTGACCCACTTTTATTGCCCGGATTGTTGAACCATTTGCTGCAATGCGATCGTGGACCCCAAAAGTAGTAGGGATGACCACTCGAACAACCCAGATCCATCACTTTGGCATTATTTTCCCAATATCCATAATTTTTAATTAAAACAGGTCAAAGTTGACCAATAATAATTAAAAATTTCTCAAACACTTCAGTATTTTGCAATTCCGACACTTGCATGCTCATATGGGATCCCTGTAGATAATAATTGATCGAAATCGAAATTCCGATCGCAACATTTTTTTCAGGCCCATTTTTGGACTAGTCAACTCAGTTTGACCAGGTCAAATCTGGTCAACAATAGTGCTAGCTGAATACTTGTATGCAAACATGGAGTGAAAAGTATTGAGAAATTGGCTGATTTTTGTTCTCATTTGCATAATTATTTTAGCCAAAACTTTTGTCTCATTCACCACTTCCCCTATGACATCCAACCTTTGGTGAACAAGGTATTTAGTTCACCTAGCGAATCCACCCCGCGGCTCCACTGGAGGCCAAACCCATCCACACAACCTTAGAAGCTTAGACCATTCTGACATCTCACATGAGACTCCACTGGGAATCTTAAATTGAGAAATCAAAATGGACCCAAATGTTCTCCTTCGCATCTCACAAGGCATAAAAGAATTAAAAGAATGTATGAATAGGTCTGAAAGGAGACAAGAGGAAATAAATGAATGGGATGCGCAATCTCGGTATGGGGAGGAATATGAACATAGTTATGGGTATGAACCTGCATATCAAAATTCTGATGATCCCCATCATTTACCTCAGCCATCTAGTAAATTTCCTTCCCCAAACATCCCGAGTGAACCTATTAAAAAGTATCAAACCCAACTAGGGCTTTTGGTGAATGATTCTCGCTCAACTCAAGCAGCCAGAACCTTTAGGAAACCCAAGCCATTTTGATTTTTCAGAAATATATGGGGCACCTCATCTTATGCCAAATGGATACATCAAGAGGTTGCCTTGCTTTTATGGAAATAATGGAACATCTATTGAAAGTCATTTGGATGCCCTCTGGGACCATATGGAATCTCTTGGTGCTGATGGTGAAGATGTCTATATGCGAGCCCTTGGTTCTTCCCTAGTAGGGGATGCCTGTTATGGTTTGATAATTTGGCCCCAAGATCCACCACTGGGTATGACATTTTCACGAGATTGCTAATATATAAATGGGGTGAAAGCATTGATGAGTCTTTAGCATTTCAATCTAGCACTGATCGTGTCATGGATAAAGATTATATTGATGATCTGCTTTCCCGGTTGGATCACTCCTCTCCTGAGATGTTCCAAATCATGAGTGTGCCTACAATCCACAGGAATGTCATAGAGTATCTTGAGAACAATGCTGCAAAATCTCATGCGGAAGTTAAAAGAAACATCAATCAAATCATACAAGATACTTTGTTACTCTTACCTGAGGCAGTTACAGGCCGAACCCTATATCTAATTCGCCTTTCCATTGGTGACTCTAGTGAAGCATCACCTGAAGAGAAACTTCACAATCATCACATGGTTGACAATTGTCCTGT
Source organism: Larix kaempferi (assembly GCA_027924585.1). Lineage (NCBI taxonomy): Eukaryota > Viridiplantae > Streptophyta > Pinopsida > Pinales > Pinaceae > Larix > Larix kaempferi. The sequence continues at coordinate 7,384,309 of BSBM01000289.1, read as the reverse complement.
TCAATGTTCAAACAATCTGAATTGTCACTCAGATTTTAATCATCTCTCCGAAGAGGAGGAGAAAGGTGAGGATTGTCAAATTTCATGCGAGAAACAATCTAGTGATCATCATATAACTAAAAACCAACTTTGTCAAGACAAATGGAGTGAAAACATTGATGAATCCATGGAAGAACTACCAAATGAGGATCAATGTCATGAAGACAAGCATGATAGCAACGATGAAATGATCAGTGATTGCCCTTATCAGTTTGATTTCTCCTCCCCTGAACCAATGGTGAGTGTGCATTTGATTCAACTTCTAAATGAGCCTTCAATCTATAAGAATGTAGTAGAGTATTTGAAGAATATAGGACATGAATCTCATAATGAAGTTATGTATGATAGTGAGAAAGTCTCAACCCCTCAAGATTTTGACCTTGATATTGACTTAGAAGGGGAACTTACTAAAATCATACGAAGCACTTTGTCATCTTTACCCGAAGAAGGCACAAATGAAGAAGGGGATTCCATTGATCATCAAAGACAAAGTTCTATGGTTGAGATTTCAACTAGTGAATCCACTAGAGATTCTCTTGAGGGGCAGCCCCATAGTCATTGCTTTGTTAGCAAGTGTTTAGGTCAATGCCCAAGTGATCCTGACCTTGTTTCACTTTCCAATCATACCTTTGAAGGAGAAGAAGAAAAGGAAAATATTGAAAATAATCGGACTTCTGTTGAGAATGGATCAAACGATCATCATGGGCTTGAAAGTCAAATGTGTGAAGATGATGGGGGTTTTAAAAATGATTATATCGATATACCTCCCTGTCAAGATTATGATGATCCAGTCATGTATCAACACGACCTTGAGTGTTCTTTGCTGCAACCTGCAAGCTGGAATCAATGTCACAAAGAACCTTTAAAAAGTATCATGCTTAATGTCAACACAATTCCTTGCTCTTTCCTTGGTCAAAACGAAGTGATTGGAAATTTGATCCAAAGTCAGTTTTGTCTTTGGGAGGTTGATATTGATGTTGATGATTTCTTTGACAAATGCCTTTTCTCTCATGCGGAATTGGGGGTAGCACCTTTGGGAAATGCCAAGCAAGTTTCTATTTTTCACTCCTACCTCCCATCCCAACTCATGAAGTTAATGCCTCTTTCTAACCTATTGGTGTTGCGCAAAGGGTTTGGTAAGGAGTTTGTAGAATGCCAAGTGGTTGAGGGTAAAACCTTTTATTTTATTTTTCAGGCATCCCAGGTTAACCCTATTTTCCAAATTGATAGTCTCATTGATGGGTTGACCAAGAAGCTTTTCAAAGATCAATTTCATCTTTTCGCAATTTTTGAGCAACAAGTAGGAGCAATTTTGATCTTAGTTTCAGTAAACTCCAATTTGTCCCCACTTGGTTCCTTCATCAATCGGAGGATGAACGCCATTCAAAATGCCAACTGGATAGACGAGGAGAACAACATGTCCCAGGGAGGGTTGAGTCAAATGTTATATCTTTTTCTTACATCTAATTTAAAAGATAACTCACACCATTTTCATGATCCTTTTTTCCTATTGATGGATGTGTCTTGCAAAACTCAGTCTCAGCCTCGGCACGATTTCATTTTACACCACTCTAACCCTTTTCCAATTTTTGAACAAGTCTAGAGAATTGTGATCCTAAAAACATTAATTTCTAATCTAGTCTTGACTTATTTTACTAAACAACACCAAGGAAGAACTACTGATCTATTGGATGAGTGGTTGCATTGGATCTATGCTTTTACTTAGTATTGGTCTGAACTGGTTAGAGTAGGGTAGGTAAATTGAATAAGCTCTCGTGAGCAATAGTTAGTTGTCCTTTTGTTTTGGTTTTTGCTTTTCTTACCTTTGGACACCATTTCCCCTTTTTCTGGTTTTCTTTTCAATTGTTTTTTTCACCTTATTACACCTCATGTGTCGGCTTAATAAAAATTTAAAATGCTGTAGAGTTAATTTTGTTATTGATATATCTTTACTTCAGCATTGTCATTTTGTTTATTTCTGCTGGATTATTATATATGTATATTGTGCAACCTGACGTGCGGTCTGCAGAGATTGGTATAGCATCTGCATCTTACAGGACTAGGTACACATTGATGATGATGATGTAGATAGCATGCGGGTGCATGTACTTTGATGATGATGAGAGGGGTGCTACGAACCATAGATTCTGTGGTTCTCAAGCACTCTCTCACTTAGAGCACTTGTCCCAGCTGGAGCCTGATGTTATCACATCCATGTTAGCTGGAGCTACCATACTGCAGACTGTGCGACCGAGGACCACACAGTACTTTTTTTCCCAGATCAGAGATCAGCCGCCTTCAAACGAGGCAGTTTTGTTCAGATTGCCCCTAGCAGATATATCAGAGGAGACATACAGTTGTACAGTGCTACACACATTGTCACTTACCATCTACCACAGGGTCACCTCTTCCTTTCCAGGCTTTGACATAAGCCCATTTGAGACAGTTGCCTAGTCTTGTTCTGATCAAGACTATCACAATACATTGTTGGTTTATTATGATTTCCTGGATTCAGCAGAGATCTAGCTTACAGATAGCTTCAGTAGCAGCAGGTATATGGTGCAGCAGTTATTGCATTTGACGATTATTGCTCATGTTGTAGATTAGACTTCTTTATACTTTTTAGTACACTAACTTTGCATGAGATGATATATTTGGTGATCTAGCTATTGTATGATGTGATTGGGCCCTTGATGATGTCAGTCCACCTCTCAAGTTAGACTTATGTATATGCACGATGAGTCATGTCCCCTACACTTGGAATAGACTTGATCACTTATCCCTCTTGGTAGCTGACTTTAGCTCCACTATCACTGTCTCCATCTATCCGACTCATCCATGATAATTGTTCTCGACTTGGATTCTGATTTGTGATCCCGAGGACCCCTTCCCCACTGATCTCTGAGTTTGCCATGACTCCCTGTTTATTGTGCCTCGGCTCTTTAGTGTGTGAGATACACGGTTAGACCTAAGATTTGCTCCTGTTGGTTTCCCCTGATGTTGCAATGCTGTTAGGATTGTGTAGCCTCACTGGGTGATCCCCGTTAGTCATCGAAGCATGTATTGCTCACCCCCATTACCTTTGCAGTATGAGCACCATGTTTATATCTTTTGAGATATGTATGTAGCGCAAGAGGGCCTTGATGTAAATGAAGAAATGAAGAAATGTAAATCAAGCCAAAAAGGCCATTATGTTGTAAATGTAAAATCTAGCAAAAAAAAGGATAAGTATGAAACTCATTGTAAAATCCATGCAATGTGTTTATAAACACACATGGATACTGGTCAGCTGTACATGTCATCATTTGTAGTGGTTATTCCTCACCTAGTCCTGCGGGGCAAGGAGGTGAGAGGGAGCAAGGGACAACCTCAAGATTGCCCCCTAGAGTCTCAAGTTACGGTTTGTCGAACACCCAGTTTGGCGGTTCTAGAAAAGAACCTCACGGAGTCTTCGGATATGGATGTGAGTTGTGAGATACTTGTTAGATGACTAGTGGTGGTTTCCCTGCACTATACCCATTTGTGAGGCACCGCCCTTCCCTGTGTTCTGTCATGGCACACTTATCTCAGTGGACCCCACTTTCCCGAGTTGTCCAAAGGGTCACATGATCTTCATCCTTGTCTTCCCATGTCCTTTGCCTTGTTTTCCACATCACCTAAAGTCAGCAAAGTGGTCAATTCTATAAGAATGTGCATAGCATTTAGTCTTCTGGATGTGATGGGCCCACCTCATCAGGGCCTTGTATTACGTCGGGATTTAATGTATTTTGATCACCATGTTATCATTGTATTGCTTAGTAATGTACTAACTTGTATAATTGAGCCTTATCACTCCATGTTTCCACACAGGTATGCAACTAGCACTATTGTTGACCAGATTTGACTTGGTCAAACTGAGTTGACTAGGCCAAAAATGGGCCCGAAAAATGTTGCAACCGAAATTTCGATTTCAGTCAATTATTGTCTACATGGGTCCCATATGAGCATGCAGGTGTCAGAATTGCAAAAGATTGAAGCATTTGAGAAATTTTTAATTATTATTAGTCAACTTTGACCTGTTTTAATTAAAAATTATGGATTTTGGGCAAATAATGCCTAAGTGATGGATCGGGGTCATTCGAGTGGTTATCCCTACTGCTTTTTGGGTCCACGATTGCATTGCAGTAGACGGTTCGGCAATTCGGACAATAAAAGTGGGTCAAAAGCCCAATTTTCAGCTTCAGCCATATAAACAAGCAAAAATTACATGGAAAATCAGAATTTGACTAAGGCAACTATAGGAAAATGGAAAAATCAATGGTTGGAAAAGGTAAAGGTAATTTTCGTATGTTTGGACATTATATTTGGTGTTGTGGGGCCCTCATTTGCCCAGCTCACCATGAGGGGCGAATTTGCCCATGGGGGGCGTTTTTCCACTTAGAGAAATTCATGATTTTTGTAATGTAATAGGGTGGGATCTTGTTGGTTGGTGTTAGGGGGATAAAACACCATATAGACACCCTCTAACACATGTTCTATTAGTTGTATGGACCCAACAAGGGGCCACTCACTCCACTTGTGCGTTTTAGAGGGCAATTCGCACCCCCTCATGGAGCTCATCTCCACCATTCGTTTTGCTTGTTGGGGATTAGATCCCAACCCTCCATTTTGGGGGGAAGCCTATTTTGGGAGTGGCCATTCTCTATAAGAGAAGTAATTCACTCTATTGTACTTCTTCTTGGCATTTTCGATTTGCACTTGAGATAGAGAGACATTCCATTTGCAGCTTGATACTTGGTGTCGTGGAGTAAATTTTGTGGTGATTGATAGCTAGTGTTGGATGCATTGTGGAGATAGTTTGTTGTGTCTTTGATCCAGGTGGATATCGGTGGCGGCCCACCTCTTCCAACTGGCTCAAAACAGTCTTCTGGCAATTTTGGTAAATTACTATTTTTAGCAGTTTTTCGGGTCCTGAACTTCCGGAGCCATTTTGAGGCCGTAAACGACATTTTTTGGCGATTTGGGGGACAAAATGGTTGCCCATGACATACATTTGGGACCAGTCCAAAGTTGTAAATCTCGGTTAGACCTTTCCAACGGGCTACCGAGCGCCCTAAACGGAGATCGTATGCAAAAGTTATGACCCCGGGAAGTTGACTGTTCAACTAACCACCTTGGGGCCGCAAACTTTATGACGGTTCATCTTCTAGGGTTAGGTTTTTTGGATGATTGGGATTATTTCCCTCATGCTTATGATAAATAGGCCCTTTTGGCCTCTCTTTGTATTCATCTTGGCACGAATGAGCATAGCGGCCACATCTCTTCTCAGAGATAGCTACCACCATTCCAGCTATTGTATTTTACAGTCTGTTCTATTTCCGCTATTTAATAGAATATGTGTTTACTGTATCATTGTGTTCTTGCAATATATCTCTGTATATGATTATGTATATGCTATCTTTTGTTTCGTTCCCACATAAATCCGGATCAGTGGTATCAGAGCAGTCTGCTCTTTGATTGTTTCTCGGTGCATGTCCCCGACGAGGTCAGGATATAGAGAGTTGGGTCTCGAACTAGTTTCACTTGGGGAAGACCACTCTTGCCGCCCCAAAAGGCCTCCCATGGCGGAAGAAAAGAGAGACGACGGAGCAGTAGATCCTATCAAGTTGTTGCTCGAGGAATCCCTTACGCAACAGAGGAACGAGATGATGGATAATTTCGCCTAGATCCTTCAGCGCATGCCAACAGTGGCAAATGCACCCTCAACGAGCATCCATTTTGGAGATATGACTCCCTTCAAGGTACAAGTTAATTTTGATATCCCTTTATTTGAAGGCCAAATTGATGCAGATGCCCTAGATAAATGGTTGAATCTACTAGAAGGGTATTTCTCTGTCCACAATTTTTTCGACAGGGAAAAGATCGTCTTTGCACTCCTCAAGGCCGTCCCCCATGTCAAAAATTGGTGGGAAACTTATTGTGAGCAAAACTCATCAGACGAGTCCAGATTGTTTGAATATTCCAATCCCACTTGGGCCTCTTTTATAGATGCTGTCAAGGAACAATATTACCCTGTTGGAAACTATGACGACCAGTACACAAAATGGACCATTCTGCACCAAGAGAGGGACCAAACGGTGTCGGAGTACACCAACAAATTCCATACCTTGCGCACAAAGCTAAGTATCAAGGACTCCGAGCGGCACCTAATACTGAAATATCGCAGTGGCCTACACTGGTACATCCGAACATAGATGGATTTCCTGGAAATTTCTTCACTCGGATCCGCCTATCGATATGCTGTCAAAATTGAGCAGAAATTTCAACAAAAGAACAAGTGTGACTTCGGACCTGCGCAGAAGCAGGGCAAGGGAAACTCTGGCTCGCAGAACACAGGGCAGGAAAAGGACAACCAGTTCCAACCACAAGCGAAGAAGGGTAAATAAAAGACAAAGAAGGACACCGGGAAGTGGTGTGAGTTCCAAAAAATCCCTTGGCACATCACTGATGAATGTTGCTCAAAACAGTCATTGGTGGCTGAGATCAAAGCTTCAGAATCAGATCCCAGTTCCGATTCTGACTCAGAACCTAATTTCACAACCGCGCGAAAAGGGAAGCAGATCATTGATGCAGAACCCAGTACCGTTGTTGCCACCACACAGATTCAACCAAAGGAGCTTGAAGAGTCGGAGGCAGAGGAGCGCCTTTTCCACTCACAGATGTGGGTGAAGGGAATTCCCCTACACTTTGTTGTGGACAGCGGCAGCCAGAAGAACCTGATCTCAGAAGAAGTCATCAAGAGATTGGAGCTACCAATAATGCCACACCCACAACCATTACCCATTGGATGGCTAAGCCAAGGACGAAGGATCCGTGTGAGTCGCCAATGTCGCCTACCATATGGCATCAAGCCCTTCAAAGATGAGGTATTGTGTGATGTGGCCCCACTTGAAGTATGTGATGTTCTTTTAGGACAACCATATATGTGGAAGCGTCATGCTGTATATGAATCACGACCTTGCGGTGTCATTGTCACTTTGGGAGGACAACTCTATCGGATACCAGAGATAGTTGCACCTACCCTAAACGATCAGGGAAGGAAGATAATCTCCCACACTGAGAAATTTTCCCTATTCGCAATTACCACTAAAAGTGAATATCAGATCGTAGAGACATCCACAACCTCTGCAGATTATCCTTCTACTCAGCAGAAACAAGAAAAACACAAAGTTAGTGCAGCATCGCCTATTCGGGTACCTCTACAGTGCAAGGCCACGCATTCAAGGTGCTCCTCCAAAAAGAAACCATCCACACCGGTGCATACCAAGGATACCACAACAACCAAAACCGTTGAATAGCTCCAGCGCATCCATCAACAACAATTACAACCCTCTGAAGATGTCAAAGTAAGGCAACCTTTCCACTTCAGCAAATGTCGCACCAAGAGCTCAATTCGACACACAGCTCGACATATGATAAGGGATTTAACACAATGGAGACCACTGCTTCCTAAGGAGGGAGGATTGATCCAGGTGGATATCGGTGGCGGCCCACCTCTTCTAACTGGCTCAAAACAGTCTTCTGGCAATTTTGTAAATTACTATTTTTAGCAGTTTTTCGGGTCCTGAACTTCTGGAGCCATTTTGAGGCCCTAAACGACATTTTTTGGCGATTTAGGGGACCAAATGGTTGCCAATAGCATACATTTGGGCCTAGTCAAAAGTTGTAAATCTCGGTTAGACCTTTCCAACGGGCTACCGAGTGCCCTAAACGGAGATCGTATGCAAAAGTTATGACCCCGGGAAGTTGACTGTTCAACTAACCACCTTGGGGCCGCAAACTTTATGACGGTTCATCTTCTAGGGTTAGGTTTTTGGATGATTGAGATGCTTTCCCTCATGCTTATGATAAATAGGCCCTTTCAGCCTCTCTTTGTATTCATCTTGGCATGAATGAGCATAGCGGCCACATCTCTTCTCAAAGATAGCTACCACCATTCCAGCCATTGTATTTTACAGTCTGTTCTATTTCTGCTATTTAATAGAATATGTGTTTACTGTATCATTGTGTTATTGCAATATATCTCTGTATATGATTCTGTATATGCTATCTTTTGTTTCGTTCCCACATAAATCCGGATCAGTCTTTCCATACTTGTTTGCTGGTTCATATTTACAGCATTGGTGGCCATTTGAAGAAGGGCATTGTACTTGGAGCGGGAGCACCATTCCAACGATTTTCTCCAAAGTTATCCATAAGTGAGTTGTAGTTTGCTTTCTGCTATTCAATTCCTTTATCTTCAGCCATTTATTTACTGTTATACTTGATTATTTGCTGCAGTTACTGATTATTGTCTTGATTGTGGAAGGTATCCAGGTCGCCATTGGTGTCTAGTTGCTTCTCATGCTCAAGGGAACTCGCAAGCTGCTTCACATTTGATCTTCCGGGCTAGTCTTCACTCAAAGTTCTCCACTTCACCATTTCACCAAGTACTGTTCATCTCCTTGTCTCTCCTTCATCATTTTCACTGTCTTGCTAAGTTGGAAAACATATAATAAACCCTAAAATACAAAAAATTAACTTCCCATCGTTAGAACTCTTTTCATTTGCAAACCCGCTTTTTATTTGAGCTTAATATCCTACATCTTAAGTTTCATCAATTTTCGACTCCATTTACCCTCTGAAACAACATTGGTCCTATTGTCAAAAATGCCCCCCCTCTAGGGCGTTTTTCTCTTCTGTTGGTTTGGGGTCTCTTTGGGGTTCTGGGTATTCTTGATTCTTGTTTAGATCGTCATTTCACCTTAGGGAATCAAGTTTCATCTTCTAGAAGTGATTAAAAACCTTAATTTTATGTTTCCCTAGGTCCACCAATCTTAGAAACAATCTCTCCCTTGGGAAGAATTTCATTTAATAATCACTTCTTGCATTGTTTGCTGCCTCAGTTATTTTCAGCCATCTAATTCACTATTTTCATCATAATCTATTGTTGGTCGCACTTCACCTACTCGCTTGTTTCATTCGTGTGTCTATCCTGTGGCTGAAACTAGACTTAGGAGCCCTTCTACACTCATTCCTTGATTTGATCTCTTATCTCTTTTGGGATTGGGTGTGTTTTTTTGTCTCTCAACCATAACTGGTTGAGCAGGGTCTCCCCCTTGACTTGGACAAGTGCCTCGTCTAAAGTGACAGTAGCCCTGTCCGATGTGACTTCCGTTCATTCGAACGGAGGACTTGGCTATTACCGGTTACACCTTCCTAGTTGTCTCCTATACTGTCCCTATTGGGATACCTACCACAAACAGCTAGAGATTGTGTGATAAACTATTTTGGGAGTGGCCATTCTCTATAAGAGAAGGCACTCACCCCATTGTGAAGCCTCTTGGCATTTTTTGTAAACACTTAGACTGAAATAGAGAAGAGATTCTTGAGAGCTCTTGAGACATTTTTGCTTGGATGAATGTTGTGATGATTGATGCCATTTGTTGATGTATTGATGAGCATTTCAGTGTATTTATCCATCTTCTACAGCTGAATTGATTTGCAGGTTGGGAGGCCACTTGAGGAGGGGCGCATTTTTGGGCTCACATGAAATCTGACAATCAACTTTGTGAAGATGAATGGGGTGAAAGCATTGATGAATCCATGTAAGAACCATCAAATGAGGATTATGTGGTGGAGGATCAATGTCATGAAGACGATCAGGATAGCAATGATGAAATGAGCAATGATTGTCCTTATCGGTTTGATTTCTCCTCTCCCGAGCCTATGGTAAATGTGCCTTTGATTCAACTTCTGAATGAGCCTTCAGTCTATAATAATGTAGTAGAGTATTTGAAGAATATAGGCAATAAATCTCATGACGAAGCTATGTATGATAATGAGCAAAACTCAACCCCTCAAGATTTTGACCTTGATATTTACTTAGAAGGGGAACTTACTAAAATCATACGAAGTACTTTGTCATCTTTACCCGAAGAAGGCATAAATGAAGAAGTGGATCCCATTGATCATCAGAGACAAAATTTTGTGGCTGAGCTTTCGATCAGTGAATCCACTAGAGGTCCTCTTGAGGGGCATCCCCATACTCATTGCTTTGTTGGCGATTGTTCAAGTCAATGCCCAAGTAATCCTGACCTTGTTTCACTTTCCAATCATACCTTTGTAGAAGAAAAGGAAAATATTGAAAATAATCAAACTTCTGTTGAGAGTGGATCAAACGATCATCATGTGGTTGAAAGTCAAACGTGTGAAGATGATGGGGGTTTTAAAAATGATTATATCAATATACCTCCCTGTCAGGATGAGGGTGATCCAATTATGTACCAACTCAACCTTGAGTGTTCTTTGTTGCAACCTGCAATAGGGAATCAATGTCACAAAGAAACTTCAAAAAGAGTCATGCTTGATGTCAACACGATTCCTTGCTCTACCCTTGGTCAAAACAAAGCAATTGGAAATGTGATCCAAAGTCAGTTTTGTCTTTGGGAAGCTGACGTTGATGATTTCTTTGACAAATGTCCCCTATCTCATGCAGAATGGGGGGGGCAATTTTAGGAAATGCTAAACAAGCCTCAATGTTTCGATCCTCCCTCCCATCCCAACTCATGAAGTCAATGCCTCTTTCAAACCTAATTTTGTTGTGAAAAGGGTTCGGTAAGGAGTTTGTAGAGTGCCAAGCGGTTAATGGTGAAACCTTTTATTTTCTTTTTCAGTCATCTTGGGTTAACCCTATTTTCCAAACCAATAGTCTGATTGATTGGTTGACTGAGAAGCTTTTCAAAGATCAATTTCATCTTTTCGCAATTTTTGAGAAACAAGTGGGAGTGATTTCTATCCTAGGTTTAGTAAACTCCAATTTGTCCCCACTTGGTTCTTTCATCAATCCAAGGATGTACGACATTGAGAATGCCAGCTTAATAGAGTGGTGTGAGGAAAACAACGTGTCTCAAGAAGAGTTGAGTCGAATGTCATATCATTTTCCTCCATCAAATTTTAAAGATAACTCGCACCATTTTCATGATCCTTTTGGCTTATTGATGGATGTGTCCTGCGAAACTTAGTGTCAACCTCAGCATGATTTCATCTGTTGATGTATATGTAACTTCGGAATGTATTTCATCTGTGTATTATATATATATTCATTGTACCCTTATAAGAGATGTGTTATTCCTCTATAAGGAAGTGTCGTCATGTGGATTGACAAGTGTCGCAAGTGTGTGTACTTGCCGATGGGTTATTAGACCACCATATGGGGTCGGCCCTAATTAATATATAATATAATGTGGATGTATCTAAGTAGACAAGTCGGCCCCAATAGGTCACTGGGCAAAAATGTGAGTATAAATAGAGATAAGAGATCTCTATTTTACACACTCGGAAAAAGTAACTCACTCTCTCTCTGGAAAGTGGAACACTAGTGAGGAGGAGGATCATCTGCTAGGAGACTATCTCAATGTTATTTGGTTGTATTTTGGTTGAGCCATTGCTCTCTCTATCTCTGAGGAAGTTGTGGGGTTTTTCACCTTAGGGTTTTCCCCACGGAAACTCTGTGTCTCTTGTCTCTATGCTTTTGATTCTTGTGATGCTTGTGATGCTTGTCATATTATGATTGTCATGCATTGATATACTGTAGATGTTATTCTCTCAGCAAAGATCCTATAGTATAATGAATTAATGCTCAAAATTTAACATGGTATCAGAGCTTAACTGAGAAGAAGACATTTTGCAGTGACGGAAGCTTGTATTCCTTGATTATTGGGTTTCTCTCCACAGATTTTTGAAATTCAGTATAGTAGATTGGATCTACTCATCAAGGCGCATCTATCTGTCCAATCAGAATTCAGTTCCGAGCATTTTCCGATTTGGCCCTAAAAATTAGGGTTTCCACAAAAATAGGAATTTATGGAAACTGAAGGCACAGCTGGAAGCTCCTTGCAAAAATCGAAGGTTAGAGCTTTGGATCGATATTTTTGGCTGGATAGATCTCCGAGAAACTCAAACCCTAATTCAGGGCTCTCCCTAGTGAACCCAGGAGGACAAAAAGGCAATTTTGAAGGGCAAGACCTTGCTGATCTCAAATTCTGAATGTACTAGGCTGATCAGCTCTCCAAGGCGCATCTTTCTATCCTTTCAGAATTTTGAAATTCACATTTTGAATTTTTAGGGTTTCTCTGACAAACCCTAATCTGGGACTAGATCCAGTTTTTAGCACTTCAAGTGGTAAGTCCTAAACCTTTTCTATTTCCATTTGAAGTACTCTTAAAGATGTCTCTTCACACCAAGCTTGAGGATAAGCTTGAAGGGGCTGATAACTTCCGAGCCTGGAAGTATAGGATTGGGCTAATCCTGGAAGAAAATGAGTTGGACTCATATGTGAAAGAAGACATCCCTATCCCAGAGGATGAAGAGGCCAAGGCATTGCACAAGAAGAACTTGGTCAAGGCAAAGAGAATCATTGCTGATTCTATCAAAGACCATCTCATACCCCATGTGTCTTCTCTCAAGACACCCAAGGAGATGTTTGAATCCTTGACCAAGCTATTTGAAGGAAAGAACATAAATCGAAAGATGACCCTGCGAAACCAATTGAAAGCAGTAAAGTTTCAGAATGGAGAAACCATTCAATCTTATTTTTCAAGGGTCTCCCAGATCAAGGAACAACTAGAAGCAGTGGATGAAATGGTGGAGAATGGTGAAGTGGTGATGACCACTCTAAATGGCCTACCCAGGTCATGGGATTCTTTTATTCAAGGAATTTGTGCAAGGAAGAAGTTGATCTCCTTCAACAGAATGAGAGAAGAATGCTCTCAAGAAGAAGCTAGGCTTATAGCTAGTGAGGAAAAGATGGGAGGAGAATATCAAGCTCTGGCAGCTCACACCAAAAGAAGCAAAACCAAGAAGGATCACTCTCACCACAAAAGATCTCATCAAAGGAGTAAGAAGGACCTAAGATGCTTTACATGCAATGAGAAGGGTCACTATGCTTCAGATTGTCCCAAGAACAAAAGGGATAATAACAACAACTTCAGTAAGAAGAAGAAGGGCAGCAAAAGAAGATTTCATGCTCATGCTGCCGAAGATGATGAACCCCCAAAGAAGAAGGCTAGGGCAGAAAGTGATAGTGATGATGTCTCATCAAGTGAAGAAGAGTATGTTCTGATCTCTGCTCTCATAGGTACAATCTCCCATGGTTGTAATGATTGGTTAATTGATAGTGGGGCATCCAAACACATGACTGGATTCAAAGAATCTTTTGTGAACCTATCTGAACATGAATCACCCCATAAGGTGAAACTTGGGGATGATTATCAATACCCAATCAAAGGAAGTGGTGAAGCCTCCTACAACCTAGATTCTGGAAAATCTCTGAAGATGAAGGAAGTCCTCTATGTACCTGGGCTCAAGAAGAACTTACTCTCCATCTCTGCATTGGATGCAAAAGGTATGAGGGTTGCATTTGTAGATGGCCAAGTCCTAATGTGGCCAAAGGGAAAGACAATAGATGATGCAGTAGTGATTGGAGAGCAAGAGGGAGGACTGTATAAATTGAAGGGACAACCTGAACATGCCATGGTGCATGAATCCATGGAGCCAAGTGAACTTTGGCATAGAAGACTTGCTCATATGCACTATAGGGCACTTCCAATTGCAAGCAAGGCAGTAGAGGGTCTTCCTGAAATCAAGACCAAACATGAAGGTGTTTGCAAAGGATGTGCAAAAGGTAAGAACATTAAGAAGGCTTTCCCAAGCAGTGAAAGCAAGGCAAAATACATTCTGGAAATCATACACTCAGATGTATGTGGCCCTATGTCATCTAGTTCCCTGAGTGGGTATGTTTACTATGTATCATTTATCGATGACTTCTCCAGGAAGACTTGGGTATACTTCTTGAAGGGAAAAGATGAGGTGCTTGATAAATTCAAGGAATTCAAAACCTTGATGGAGAATCAAACTGACAAGAAAATCAAGACATTCATATCTGACAATGGTGGGGAATTCACCTCAAGTGACTTCAAGAAGCTTTGCAGTGATTCAGGGATTAAGAGGGAGTTTACTGCTCCTTATAATCCTCAACAGAATGGAGTTGCAGAAAGGAAGAATAGAACTATCATGGAAGCAGCAAGGGCAATGTTGCATGACCAGGATCTTCCTATGCATCTATGGGCAGAAGCAGCTACAACAGCTGTATATGTGCAGAACAGAACACCCCACAAGATATTGGACAACAAGACACCAGAAGAGGTCTTTTCTGGTAGGAAACCTGAAGTCAGCCATCTCAGAATATTTGGTTGTCCAGTATATACTCATGTCCCAAAAGAGAAGAGGACTAAACTAGATCCTTCAGGAAAGAAGGGCATCTTTGTGGGTTATAGTGAAAGCTCAAAGGCTTACAGAATATACTTTCCAGGGTTCAAGAAAATTGATGTTAGTAGGGATTTAACATTTGATGAAAACTTAGCATTCATCAAATCAGGAAAGGCACCTACCAAAGTTTATGAAGAACCTAAGGAAACAAGATTTCAGGACACTACCATGACTGAAGCAGTTCCAGAAACTCTTCGTGAGTTTGAAGATCCACAAGAACCTGTAGATCCACCTCGTGAGGATAACTCTCACAAGAGGAAACCTGTATGGGCTAGAGAGCTCATTCGCGATGCAGAAAGATTTGGCATTCTAGAAGAAGAACACAGAGCAAAGAAGAGAACTAGATCACACACCAGTTATGTTGCTTTACTCTGTGACATTATGAACAAAGAGCCTTCCAGTTATGAAGAGGCAGCAGAAAAGAAAGAATGGAAGGATGCTATGGTTGAGGAATACCAATCAATAATGAAGAATGATGTTTGGGATGTTGTCCCAAGACCTAAAGAGAAGTCTGTTGTGACTTCCAAGTGGATTTACAAAATCAAGCATGCTGCAGATGGCAGTGTAGAAAAATACAAAGCAAGATTCGTAGCTCGTGGTTTCTCTCAAAAAGAAGGAATAGATTATCAAGAAACCTTTGCACCTGTAGCCAGGTACACTTCCATCATAACAGTGCTTTCCCTGGCTGCAGCAATGAAATGGAAAATACACCAGATGGATGTCAAGACTGCTTTCCTGAATGGTGTAGTAGAAGAGGAAGTATATATGGAAAAGCCACTCGGTTTTGAAATACATGACAGGGAATCATATGTATGCAGATTGAAGAAAGCCTTATATGGCTTGAAGCAAGCTCCCAGAACCTGGTATGGTAGGATGGACAGTTTCCTATCTAGTTTGGGCTTTACCAAGAGTAAAGCGGATTCCAACCTTTACTACAAAGTTGAGGAAGGGAATCCTGTGATTCTACTACTGTATGTGGATGACCTATTTGTGACAGGAGATGACAGACTGATTGCAGATACTAAAAGGAAGCTTGCAGCTGAATTCGATATGAAAGATTTGGGAATGATGCATTATTTCCTAGGTATGGAGGTGTGGCAGAATGCAGGTGGGATGTTCCTTGGTCAAGGGAAGTACACAGTAGATATCCTGAAGAGATTTGGAATGATGGATTGCAAGGCCATGGCCACACCTATGGCATCGAATTTGAAGCTTCTATGTGATGCTTCATCTGAGCCGATTGATGTCTCTATGTATCGTCAGATGATTGGGTCCTTGATGTACTTGACGAACACGAGACTAGACATTTGCTTTGCTGTGAACACATTGAGCCAGTTCCTGACGGATCCGAGGAGTGTTCACCTGGTTGCTGTAAAGCATGTTCTGAGGTACCTGAAGGGTACAGTGGATTATGGGCTTAAGTATGAAGCGAATCAAAACTTTAACCTACAGGGTTATGTTGATTCAGATTGGGCTGGCAGTGCTGCAGATAGGAAGAGCACATCTGGGTGCTGCTTCAATATGGGATTAGGTGTGATCTCTTGGTTTAGCAGGAAGCAGTCCTGTGTAGCACTGAGTACAGCTGAGGCAGAGTATGTTGCAGCCTGTTCAGCTAGTTGTGAGGCAGTATGGCTACGGAAGCTACTGTCTGAGCTATTTGATCTCCCGTTGGAGGCTACTGGTATCTTCTGTGATAACCAGAGTTGTGTGAAGCTATCCGAGAACACAGTGTTTCATGACAGGTCGAAACACATAGAGATCAAATATCACTATATCAGGGATATGGTGCAGAGAGGAGCTGTGAAGCTCCTATATGTTGCGACAGACGAGCAGATTGCAGATGTGCTGACGAAGCCACTAGCCAGGGTGAAGTTCGAGTACTTCAGAGAGAGGCTTGGCGTTCTTCAGATCAAGGACACTTCGAGGAAGAAGTGATGGACACATTTGCTGAAGCCATTCCAAGCATGTTGGAAGGAGGATCCTTCACATGGCTGTGGATGTAAGCGCTGGATGATGAGCATCAGGATGATGTTCTGGTTTCTGCTTGGATATGATTAGTTGGATCATTTTTATGTATGTATGTACGCATCATGTTGGATGCTGGATATGATCAGTTGGATCATTTTTATGTATGTATGTACGCATCATGTTGGATGCTGGATATGATCAGTTGGATCATTTTTTATGTATGTATGTACGCATCATGTTGATGCTGGATATGATCAGTTGGATCATGTGTATGTATTTTGTATATGCATCATGTTGGATGCTTGGACCATGTATCTGTATATGTATCAGGTGGATCATGTATGGTGATATGTATCATGTATTTGTATTTGTATCAGGTGGATAAATTGATGTTCAGGAGGATCATGTATGATGATATGTATCAGGTGGATACTTGGTATGCATCAGGTAGATGCATTGATGATCAGGTGGATCAGGTATGATGACATGCAGCAGGATGTTGCAGTGATGATCAGGATGATCATAGATGACGAGCTTCAGGATGTTGCTCCAGATGACATGCAGCAGGATGTTGCAGTGATGATCAGGATGATCATAGATGGCGAGCTTCAGGATGTTGCTCCAGATGACATGCAGCAGGACGTTGCAGTGATGATGATCAGGATGATCATGGATACATCAGGATGATGTATGGTGAGTATTAGGTTGATACTCTATGGCCGTGGATCAGGTTGTGCAGATGAGCATGTAATCCGGTGCCTTGGGAGATTTGCAGATGGTCTTTCGAGGTTTTTCCTATGGCATGTAATATTGGTGCCTTGGGACATCTGGCAAATGCTCTTTCGAGGTTTTGCTCTGGGAGGACATGTAATTCGGTGCCCTGGGAGATCTGCAGATAGTCTTTCGAGGTTTTTCCTATGGCATGTAATAGCGCCCTGGGATATCTGGAAGATGCTCTTGCGAGGTTTTGTCCTATGGCATGTAATAGCGCCCTGGGAGATCCGATAGGTTGGGCTGTGTGCCCGTAATCAGTCCTAGGATGCTCTTGTGAGGTTTTTCCATGACCACATATAATAGCGCCCTGGGAGATCCTACAGGTCAGAGTTGTGTACCCGTAACATCCTGGGATGCTCTTTCGAGGTTTTGTGGTGGGGTCACATGTAATAGCGCCCTGGGAGATCCTACAGGTTGGATTTGTGTACCCGTAACATCCTAGGATGCTATTTCGAGGTTTTGTGACGCACGTAATAAGTCCTGAGGATTCCACAGTATGGCCAGTGAGGTTGAAGACCTGCAGGTGGTGGGCCTACATCCAGTATGAAAAAGGACTGGCTCTATAGAACTTCCTATGATGAGTAGAGTCAGAGATTGGTTGAGATAGCAGCAGCAGTGATGATGATGACGACGATGCATCGATGACGATGATCCAGAGAAGAAGACTTGTCTAGCAGATCTGTGTCGAGAAATACCTTCCTAGTTAAGAGGGAGTGTTGATGTATATGTAACTTCGGAATGTATTTCATCTATGTATTATATATATATTCATTGTACCCTTATAAGAGATGTGTTATTCCTCTATAAGGAAGTGCTGTCATTTGGATTGAAAAGTGTCGCAAGCGTGTGTACTTGCCGATGGGTTATTAGACCACCATATGGGGTAAGCCCTAATTAATATATAATATAATGTGGATGTATCTAAGTAGACAAGTCAGCCCCAGTAGGTCACTGGGCAAAAAGGTGAGTATAAATAGAGATAAGAGATCTCTATTTTACACACTCGGAAAAAGTAACTCACTCTCTCTCTAGAAAGTGGCGCACTAGTGAGGAGGAGGAGGATCATCTGCTAGGAGACTATCTCAGTGTTATTTGGTTGTATTTTGGTTGAGCCATTGCTCTCTCTATCTCTGAGGAAGTTGTGGGGTTTTTCACCTTAGGGTTTTCCCCACGGAAACTCTGTGTCTCTTGTCTCTATGCTTTTGATTCTTGTGATGCTTGTGATGCTTGTCATATTATGATTGTCATGCATTGATATACTGTAGATGTTATTCTCTCAGCAAAGATCCTAGAGTATAATGAATTAATGCTCAAAATTTAACATCATCTTGCATCACTCTACCCCTTTTCCAATCTGGGAACAAGTCAAGAGAATTTTGATCTTAAACTCATTAATTTTTAATCCAGTCTTGACTTGTTTTGCTAAACAACATCAAAGAAGAACATTTGATCTATTGGATGAGTGGTTGCACTGGATCTATGATTTTACTTAGTTTCTGTCTAAATCGGTTAGAGTAGGGTAGGTAAATTGAATAAGCTCTCGTGAGCAGTAGTTAGTTGTCCTTTTTGTTTTGTTTTTTTCTTTTCTTACCTTTTGACACCATTTGCTCTTTTTCTAGTGTCTTTTGTACCATAGTTTCCGTTCAGTTGTGTTTCACCTTACTACACCTCATGTGTCGGCTTAATAAAACTTTTAAAATGCTGTAGAGTTAATTTCGTTATTGATATATCTTTATTTCAGCATTGTCATTTTGTTTATTTTTGCTGGATTATTATACATGTATATTGTACGGCCTGACGTGTGGTCTGTAGAGATTGGTATAGCATCTGCATTTTACAGGACTAGGTACACATTAATGATGATGATGCAGATAGCATGCGGGTACATGTACGTTGATGATGATGAGAGGGGTGCTATGGACCAGAGATTCTGTGGTTCTCAAGCACTCTCTCCCTTAGAGCACTTGTCCCAGCTGGAGCCTGATGTTATCACATCCATGTTAGCTGGAGCTACCATACTGCAGACTGTGTGGCTGAGGACCGCACAGTACCTTTTTTTTCCAGATCAGGGATCAGCCGCCTTCAGATGAGGCAGTTTTGTTCAGACTTCCCCTAGCATATATATCAAAGGGGACAGACAGTTGTACAGTTCTACACACATTGTCACTTACCATCTACCACAGGGTCACCTTTCCCTTGCCAGGCTTTGACATAAGCCCATTTGAGACAGTTTCCTAGTCATGTTTTGGTCGAGATTATCACAGTATATCGCTGGTTTATTATGTGCCTAGATTCAACAGAGATCCAACTCACAGACAGCTTCAGTAGCAGCAGGTATATGGTGCCTCAGGTATTGCATTTGATGATTATTGCTCATGTTGTAGATTAGACTTATTTATACTTGTTAGTACACTAACTCTGCATGAGATGATATATTTGGTGATCTAGCTATTATATGATGTAGTTGGACCCTTGATGATGTCATTCCACCTCTCCGGTTAGACTTATGTATATCCACGTTGAGTCATGTCCTCTACACTTGGCATAGACTTGATCACTTAGTCCCTCTCGGTAGCTGACTTTAGCTCCATTATCACTTTCCCCATCCATCTGACTCATCCATGATACTTGCCCTCGACTTGGATTCTGATGTGTGATCCCGAGGACCCCTTTCCCACTGATCTCTGAGTCTGCCATGACTCCCTGTTTATTGTGCCTCGGCTCTTTAGTGTGTGAAATACACGGTTAGACCCCGGATTTGCTCTTGTCGGTTGCCCCTGATGTTGCAGTGCAGTTAGGATTGTGTAGCCTCACCAGGTGTTCCCCATTGGTCATCGAAGCATGTATTTCTCACCCCCATTACCTTTGCAGTATGAGCACCATGTTTATATCTTTTGAGATATGTATGTAGCCCAAGAGGGCCTTGATGTAAATGAAGAAATGAAGAAATTAAATGTAAATCATGTTAAAAAGGCCATTATGTTGTAAATGTAAAATCTAGCCAAAAAAGGGCTAAGTATGAAACTCATTGTAAAATCCATGCAATGTGTTTATCAACACACATGGATTCAGGTCAGCCATACATGTCAGCATTTGTAGTGGTTATTCCTCACCTAGTCCCGTGGGACAAGGAGGTGAAAGGGAGCAAGGGACAAGCTCAAGATTGCCCCCTAGAGTCTCTTGCCAGACACCCAGTTTGGCAGCTCTAGAAAAGAACCTCACGGAGTCTTCGGATACGGATGTGAGTTGTGAGATACTTGTTAGATGACTAGTGGTGGTTTCCCTGCACTATACCCATTTGTGAGGCACCGCCCTTCCCCGTGTTCTGTCATGGCATACTTATCTCAGTGGACCCCGCTCTCCCGAGTTGTCCAAAGGGTCACATGATCTTCATCCTTGTCTTCCCATGTCCTTTGCCTTGTTGTCCACATCACCTAAAATTAGCAAAGTGGTTAATTCTATAGATGTGCATAGCATTTTAGTCTTTTGGAGGTGGTGGGCCCACTTCACCGAGGCCTTATATTATCTCGGGATTTAATGTATTTTTGATCACCATGTTATCATTATATTGCTTAGCAATGTACTAACTTGTATAATTTAGCCTTGTCACTTCATGCTTGCATACAGGTATTCAGCTAGCACTATTGTTGACCAGATTTGACTTGGTCAAATTGAGTTGACTAGGCCAAAAATGGGCCCGAAAAAATGTTGCGATCGAAATTTCGATTTCGATCAATTATTATCTACAAGGATCCCATATGAGCATGCAAGTGTCGGAATTGCAACATATTGAAGCGTTTGAGAAATTTTTAATTATTATTGGTCAGCTTTGACCTGTTTTAATTAAAAATCATGGATATTGGGAAAATAATGCCAAAGTGATGGATCGGGGTCGTTCGAGTGGTCATCCCTACTACTTTTTGGGTCCACAGTCGCATTGCAACAAACGGTTCAGCAATCCGGGCACTAAAAGTGGGTCAAAAGCCCAAATTTCATCTTCAGCCATATAAACCAGCAAAAATTACATGGAAAATCAAAATTTGACTAAGGCAACTATAGGCAAATGGAAAAATCAATGGTTGGCAAAGGTAAAGGTAATTTCTAAAGGTAAAATGGTAATAATTGATGTGATATTGGCGCATTGTGGGGCCCTCTCCATGGCAGCTCATCACTTGAGGTGGAATTGGCCCATAGGGGCATTTTTCTCCACCTAGGGGAATTCGTTTTGCATGCTATTTGTATGTGGGGACTTGTTGTATTAGTTGGGGGGATAAAACATCCCATAGACACCCCCCAACCATGGTGTATATGTTGTATGGACCCCACATGGGTCCCCTCTCCTCCACAAGTGCGTTCTCCTTGGGCAATTCGCACCCCCACCTAGAGACAATCTCCACCATTCGATTTTGATGGTTGGGGAGTGATCTCCACCCTCCATTTTGGGGGGGGGGAACCTATTTTGGGAGTGGCCATTCTCTATAAGAGAAGGCACTCACCCTATTGTACTTCTTCTTGGCATTTTTCAGATTTGAGATTGAGCAATAGAGAGACAATTCTTCCAGATTTGCTTGTGATATGGTGGTGAATGTTTATGGTGCTGATTGTTAGCTTATTGCTGGTGCATTGCTATGTTATTTTGTGGTTTCTCCATCACTCTTTGGCCAAAAACTAATTGCAGGTGACTTGACCACTTGGGGAGGGCGCAGCTCTTGAGTTAGCAGCTCCTAGTTGCTTCTCTCTTCAGGATTTTAACAAGGGAAGTGAAATTTACTATTGTATCTCACTTTCCTTCACTATTAGTCTTTCATTTGCTGATTTCCTTGGTTACTTGCTATAGTTGCTGATTCATTCTCTCTATGGCAGGTACAAGGGCGCATTGGTCAACTGGCTGCAACAAAAACGCAAAGGGAAAACGCATGGTTGCTTGGTACTTGATCTCCGGGGTTTGTCTTCGGCTCCAGAACGTATTCACCTTCATTATCCTGGTACAATCCTTGCTTGTCTCTTGTATTTCAATTTCATTTGCAAATGCTTGGCTACAATCTACATAAATAACCCTAAAAATTAATAACTTAATTTCCAACAGTAGAAACTCCTTTTTTATTGCAAACCCACATTTTATTTGAGCCTAATAGCATAAATCTCAAGTTTGGTTAGATTCCAACTCCATTTACCCATAGTTTAGGCACTAGTCCACTTGGCAAAAATGCCCCCTAGGGGCGTTTTTCTCTTTCAGGCTGTTGGGTATATTTTGGGGTTCTGGGTACTTGCTATTCATGTTTAAAACGTCTTTTTACCTTAGGATACCAAGTATCAATAGCTGGAAGTGATTGAAAACCTTAATTTTGCTCTGCCCTAGGTCCATCAGCTCTGGAAACAATCTCTCCCTTGGTCAGATTCTCATTTAATAACCACTTCTTGCATTATTTGCTGCCTTAGTTACTTTCATCCTTCTAATCTACTACTTTCATCATAATCTATTGCTAGTCACACTTCATCTACTCGCTTATTTCATTTGTGTGTCCAATCTGTGGCTGAAACTAGACTTAGGAGCCCTTCTACACTCATTCCTTATTTTATTCTCTCATCTTTTGGGTTTGGGTGTGTTTTTTTGTCTCTCGACCATAACTGGTTGAGCAGGGTCTCCCCCTTGACTTGGCTTTCATGCCTTGTCTAAAGTGACTGTAGCCTTGTCCGGTGTGACTTCTGTCCCTTGGACAGAGGACCTGGCTACTGTTGGTTACACCTTCCTGGTTGCTCATCCTCTATCGTCCCTATTGGGATATCCCTCTATAGCAACTAGAGATAGTGTGATAGCATAGATCACAATGATACTAATGATAACCCCATGATACAAGCGAATTCCAAGTGAGTGAGTTGAAGAAGCCTTGCAAAAACACCCAAGTTGAAGTTGCCCTCCTGTAGACAAGACAAAAGTTTCCAAAAAATATAGATCTTACCACAAATTCCAAATGCTAGGATGCAATATACTTTCGAATCACCATCTAAGAACACTGGATGCAAAGGATATCCAAGAATTTCCACAAGAATGTTTTTCTATTATCAAGATTCCAAGAGCCAAAGCCCCTTTACAATGAGAAGCTCTCTCCTTTAAATAGGATGGAGAGAGACCAAAACCCTAACCACTTTTTGAATGAGTGGTTAAGATTAAAATATCAAAGTGATCTAATAAATGGTTGAGATGAGCTCAACAATACAATACATGGATCACTAGTAAAATAATACATCAATGGACCAAATCGCCCTAGGAGAGGGGGTCCCACCAAAAGTCAATGAATAAACATAAGATCTAGCTCATGGTGGGTCCAAGGGGTAATTTCTAACACCCTTTGTCACTCCCCATGGCACAATATCAATAAAATAATGCTCTAAGCACCAAATCGTGCCCCTATGGGAAATTCGTGAGCCTTTGGAGGCTCCAGAAAATCATATAAAATGCTGGAGTGAAAAGTGTAGGCCCCACTGAAAGCTGAAACTGTTGGAGAAGGTGTGGAAGACATCACTCTCATCATCAAACATCATCCCATGCCAATCCCTTGACTCAGTAGCCCAAATCGAATCCCTCAGTAGCCATTTTTACCATTTTTTAACTGCCTCAAGAAATGTGAACATGCCCAAACTGCCTCCCGGAGTGCCTGCGCTGTCAAGGTGAGTCCACCAGGCTCTCTAGGAGGGGTTAATATGGTAACATCAAGTGGTTGGACCACCCCTCCATGCACAGCGCCCTAGGTGAACGCATCAAATCTCATCACTGCTCTGACAGGGCCTCTGATAGGCCAAAACTGCACTAGGATAGCCAATTGAGGCTAAAAATCACTATAATTGCTCGGAACTGAAAACAGACTGTCTCATTGGAATCAGAGAGCCCAAATCCATCTGAGATGTGTACTCATACACCATATAGATCTCTGCGTGGTCAAAAATAAATGTCCATCATATCCGGCAGACCAAATAATAATAACCTGTTAAAGTGTTGAAAACCACAAATCATCATCATAAGTCTGAAACCACTGCATAGAACCACCATGGTGACCTGTACCAGACCATATATCATATCTCTATATCATCTGAGGTCTGCCACCTCATGTCCTATGGTTGACATTTGGTCAAACTGAGCTTGACCAAGTCAACATGACCCAAAATATAACTCAGGCTGTCATCAAACTGCTGCAAGGTGTCCAGGGTTAAAGCATGCTTTACAATTCTTTCAAGTAGCAATTATAACAACAAGTAATCATTACTGGCGATCTAAATCCAAATATATAAAGTCATTAATTATTATTATTACTCAGACCAGACTTTCAAGACCATACTCACTTCACAATTGTGATCAATTTGCTAGTGGAGGGTGAAGGCTAAAAGTCAGAAGGCTAGGCTAGGGGATGACTACTGACTTGACTTTGTGACACTTTGGAAATGGAAAGGGGATAAACACTCTAACATATGCTGGACAAGCAGATAACACGGGGGATGGAAGTGTCTCACAGATGGGTAAGTTGTTCAAAGAGTCCTTATTCAACTTAGGCACCATGTCTATTTTATAAAAGATGATCCAATTTCATTAGGATCCATTGATTTCATTTCATGGCCTTTTTGGCCTACATAACCCTTCGGATCTCAAGTGTGTTGATAATCACAAATAATTGCAGCTTGCATCCAGGGCATGTTTGTACATATACATAAGGTCAGCAATCGTTTAGATATAGAGTTTAAGAACCGTTTCTTTTTGGACCCTTCATTATACTCTTCAAGGAGTATTTTTAGCTTTTCATTGCTCTTGCCCTTTAATCACGTGTGTTGATAAACACATTCCAGAGTTTACATTTCCATGGGCGAATTTACATAAGTTTCCATAAGTAGTACATGAGCTTTCAGTTTTAGCCAACACATCTTAAGTGACTAGGAGGAGTTCGTACTAGTGCCAAACATCGGGGCAACCAACCAGAATGATTTAGGACTACAATCCAACTCACCATAGGTAAGTTTTGTCACCAACTCAGAGTCGAGACACAAATAAACAGGGAAGCTTATCCAACACAGAGGCTATAGTGGGGAAAGGTCCTCCATGCCATTAGTCAAGTAGTAAGTCAGGGTAATAAAAAAACTGGTAGGTAATGGATGGATGAATACAGTGAATAATGAGACCAACACTAGCAAGCCAAAGTATGGTGGGAATGATCACCCCTCGTCTCCCTAGGGAGGGTAAAACCAATGAGTATGGATAGTGAACTTCTAAGTCTGAGTGGGGACAATGTAATATATATATATATAAAGGTACAACCAGGTCCACATATCTATATGATCTCCAGATCATGATACTAAATGCTAAGACATGCTACAAGAATGAATATAAAAGCAATATAACCATAATACCAAGATATACCTGTTGAGTCATATACCTGAATGCACAATATCTGAACCATCATCTGTCCTCTGAAACTGCTACTATAACTCTTGGCAATACTGACTGCTATGTAATAATGGCTAAATGGCTACATCGGTCATCTCTCTGAGTGTCCCGAAACTCAGTCATGGCATGGGGAATAAAACTGTTGTCCATATAATAATCATGATCCATAATAGATGCTCATCTCAGCATCTCAATTTAATGGAACTGGCTGAAAAGTGTACTGGAATCTGAAAAAATAGTGTATGGTAGCCCGACTACTATATATGTGATAACAAATACCTCCTAGTTAAGAGGGAGTGTTGATGTATTTGTAACTTCGGAAGATATTCACTTGTACATTGTATGTATTGCATTTGTACCTTATTGTATCCCCAACGAAGATGTATTATTCCTCCGATTGGAAGTGTTGTCATTTGTATTTGCAAGTGTCGCAAGTTACATTGTAAGTGTCGTAACTTATATTTGATGGGTTATTAGACCACCTTGGTGGGGTCGGCCCTGTATGAGTTATGTGGAAGGGTTATTAGGCTTCTTTAGTAAGTCGACCCAGTTAGGGTTAAAGGCACGTTAAGTTAAACAATAAATAGAGAGTGTGACTCTCTCATTCTATTCATTCACTCACTCATACAACTCACATAGTTGAGAGAGGAGTGCGCACAAGTGGAGGAGGAGTAGCTGCTGAAGACATCTATCTTTTGGGGTTTGATCTTTGTGATCTTTGTATTGGTGCTCATTCTATCTCTGTGGAAGTTGCAGGATTTTTCACCTTCTTGGTTTTCCCCAAGGAAACTCTATGTCTCTTGTGTCTATGATTGTTATGATGTGCATGTTATTCTCTTAGTAGGATCCTAGATAATATTTTGAATGAAATTATCAAAATTCTAACAAATACCATAGTAGAAAGTTAAATAAAGAAAGAGAGTAAGGGAATATTTCAAGAATTCTCATCATCGGGGGGGGGGGGGGGGGGGTAAAAGATATTGACCATGCTCAATTTGTTGATGATACCATTTTTAATGGAGTAGCATCCTTGATCAATGCCCTAAGATTTGAATCTACATTTGATTATCTCATAGAAGCTCTAGGTGATTTTGTTAATGAAGGAAAAAGTAAAATATATAGTTGGAATATCACCCCTAGAATATTGTAGTGTTTTTCCTTTATTTTTGGGTCCATCGCATAGTTAAATGGTCACCCTTCAAGTACATCGACACCCTTATTGCCTTAAATCGTCCAAAATCCATTGATTGGGGTCATATTCTTCTCAAGATGCAAGCTAAAATCAAATTGTGGGGAGCATAAAAACTTAATCTGGCTAGTAATATCACTCTTATTAACTCTCTCCTCTCTTAAATTCCAATGCTCATCGCTCCTTGTACTAGATCAAGATATGTCCAATATAAGTAAATAAAATGGGTGATTTATGTGGAAAGGAGGAAAAACTAATCAAAGTAAGTTCCATTTAATAAGTGGGAGCAAGTTTGAGCTAAAATTTTCCATGAAGGAGTAGGTATAAGAGAGCATAAGATGGTGAACCTATCTATAGGTGCAAAAATCCTATGGAGGATGGTCTCCAGCAAATAAAAATGGTGGAAAAATATTTTGAGGTTACTTCCAAGGTTCAAGACTTCGATGCCTAGATCAGTGCACTTGGGAATGATCGAGATCAGAAATTTGGTGTTTATGCAAAACTGCATGGAATTTAATTCAAGAATTCCTTCATTGGATTCTGGGGAATGGTAAAAGAAATTATCTTTGGGTGGACAAAATCCTTGAGTGACCCCCTCTTTACTTAAAAATGTGTTTGGAATACCTCGAGCATTAGATGAGTAGTAATGGCATACAATTGCTATATGATATTTTTGAACAAGATGATGCTAGGAGATGGTGCAACTAAAAGCAACTATATATTCCAAAATACTTGAAATATGCTTTAGAAATTATTTTCTCCCTGTTGGAGGTTGTGGCTCTTTTATGTGTTGATGCAAAAGACCATAGAGGTTGGGGACCCTCAATAAGATACATATTTCGTGAAGGATACAATATTATTATTCAAAATCATTCTTTAGCCCCCTATTACCCTTTGTGGTAGAAAACATGGCAAGTTAATGGATTACCCAAAATTACTAACTTATGTTGGGTTTTAGTACATCATTGAATTCTCACAACCTAAAATTTAAGAAAGAGACAAAAAGAGGGGCCATCAAGATGCATTATGTGGCAAGGATAGAGGAAACAAAAAAACACATATTTATGGAATGTACTTATGCCAAGGAAGCTTGGGAGTTTCTGTTGTTTGAACTTGAAAGTGAAGTTATAATGTATTCCCATTGTAGTGACTTCTTTCTTCATTGGAAACCCTAAAATCTAGGTTCGTTGAAGCATAAATATTTTATGAGAAGAATTTGGATGGCATCTCCAAAATATGTATGTTCGAAGATATGGATACAACAAAATAAATATATATTCAGCTATAAAAATATTCCCTCTATTAGGACAACTATCAGGGCCAAATCATTAATAGTAGAGGCCACAGTCACAAAGGAGATGCATTGGGTAAATGATTTTTTTCTAGGGAATGTCAATCAATTCAAATACTTAAGTTTTAATCTAAATCTTCCCCTTGGTGTTTAGAGGTTATGGAGATAGAATTTCAAGAATGGATCAAATCAAAACATGGCTATAGATTATTTTTCAATTGTGATTCTAAGGAGAATACTAGGGTAGCAGGTGAAGGGGGGGTTCTATATGACCTTTATGGGAAATAAGAAATGCAGTTTTCATAAGGAATGGGTGTCATGACAAATAATCAAGCTAAAATTTAAGCTTTACTTCTAGGAACAAAAATTGTGAAGCGCCTCCATTTACAATAGGTTACAATTTTTGGTGACTTGCTTCTTGTCATAAAAAAGGTAAGGAGAATATCAATAAAGCGAAAAAAATACACAATATGATCTATGAGGGAATTTACCTGAATCTTCAAGGCCTACAGGATGTGAATTTTGTTCATATCAGGCGTCATAACAATCATGTTTCTAACCAAATTACTAATGATGTAGTTAAGCTAGATAAGGGAATTTTGGTGCAAAATGGAGGGCCTTCATGGCGAAGATGGCTTCCCTAGGATCTACGTTAATCAGTAATGAGTATTGACTTAAGAAATATCATAATTTTGTATATTTTGGAGGCATGGTTGGAATGTGCTCCCACTTCGGCTTAGCTTGCTCCATAGTGTAATGGGTCATGTGACATTTATCTTAAGTGAGGGAGTCTTTCCTTCCACGCATGCCTTTGTCTCTCCTTTTTCTTTTCCTCTATTCGTGCAGGCATTTTGCAATATGGAATTCAGTTTGGGCTCCTGTAATTTTTGTGGGATTTATTTGGATGGTATAAGTTGGAATTTTATGCTCCAACATAAGTTGCTAGTGCTCAAGGTAGCTTAGAAGCGCTTCATTGGAAACTTCGAGTTAGAAAGAGGGGTCAGATTCTAGTCACGGGCTCTCAACGTTTGGATTCTCTATGGACCCAAAGTAATGGTGTTAGGAATTTGATTTTATATAAGTTAGAGGCTCTAATTCCATGATTGTTTCTTCCCTCCTTTGCTTGTATTCATTTTGTGGGAAACTCTGGGGATCTCAAGTTTGGAATTTTTTGTTTTTCTTCTCTATGGATAGGTGGAGTATGGCTAATCCATTAAATAGGGACATAGATAAGGGGGCATACCTTAGGAAAATAAGGGACATTAAGAGAATTCTTTGAAGGCTCAATTATTGAATGGATGGTATTGAGCAGTCCATTGATCATATCAACTCACATATGGAGCAACAAGACATTAGAAAGATGATATAAAGTAGGGTCAAGGAGCAGGGGGTTAAACTGGAAGATATAATTAACAAGTCTAAGGTGGAATTTAATATGATCTTGGGTTTTTCTCAAGGAACTCATTCCCAAGCTAGAAAGTTTGTGGGTTTGAAGCAAATGGAAGAGGAGATAATACAATAGATTGACATTGGAAAAATGGAAGGGTTGAGTTAAAGGGACATGCTTAGAAGAAGAAACTAATGGATGAGGGCCAAAATGGCAATGCCTTTTAGTAGATATGATCAGATCTATGTTTTTACCTAAACTGTTATCTTAGGAAAGTTTATTAGACAATACAGTTTTAGGACTTTTTGGAGCATATGGTACCGAACCTGGAATATATATGCTAAGGGAACTTTTGAAGGATTTTCTTTTCAAACAACAAAATTTTTGTATCTAAACTCTTATTGTATAGTTCTGTCTATTAAGGATTTCCTCGGCCGCTTTATAATATAATAACTTTACTCATTCTTGTTATAAAAAAATCCGTAAACCCCTAATATACTTAGTCTTGTTCTGCCCTTGTCTTTTATTCCTTTATTTCGCTCTTTTTGGGTTTTATGGTTTCTCCTTAAAATTGATCGGTGACTCCATATTTCCTTCCTCCTTGTGGTAGTTAGGTTCCTCAATTTAACCATCATGCTTTATGGTTAACATTACTTAATTCCATTACATGAAAGTGATAGGGAAATGTTAAGGTTGTCATTCCACACAATTACCCCCTCTTTTAAAAAAGACAAAACATCTTAATTGTTACACCCATATATCACCATGGACTTTACCTAATTATTCACTCTACTTTTAAAATTTTGCTAGGCATTAGGGAGTTTAAAACCACCACCCCAACCTAAACCCAAGGTGCCATCCTGATCTAATGTTGGTGTGATAGACCAAAATAAGACAAATCTAGGTCATTTTTATTATGAAGGCTTATTTTAAGTTTCATTACTTAAGTATGGTGTGGAAAACTCAAAAACATGTAGAAAATAAGAAACACAAATAGCAATAAGATAACCCATTGGGATGCTTGTGTTTTTAGAGTTTTATGTGTGGTTGCGTGGAAAATGAATGCATAAAGAAAACTTACAAAAAATAAAAAGGCAAACTTCCTTGATAGTGTTGCTATAGATCTTCTTGCCTTTCTTAGAATATTTCTTGGTAATGAGGATGTCAATATGGTTTCACACTTGCTATTTTCTCTTCCTTCTACACACTCACGTCATCAGCCTTCTTTTTATAGATAATTGTGTCCTATATCCTCTTTGCTTGGTATTTGATCATTTTCTCCTTTGAGATAACACCCTCATATTTGTCATGTACATCTTCAAGTTGGGGCTTCAACTTCTTCAAGCATTTTATAGAGTCCTTTTAGAATCTTTTCTTCCTTCTCCTTTTGAAGCTACAATGTGATTCCATTCATCAATGTTTGATGTCCTTCTTCAATTTTGGATTGCATTTCTTGTTTTACTTCATATGTATTTAGAGCTTCATCAACCTTTTTGCAGATTTCCTCTTCAAGTATTTTGGAAGTATCTTCATCCAAGATCCTTTTTTTTCCTTGATTTTTACCATGCTTCTTTTCTACTTTCAATCTCTTGACCTCATCTAGTAAATTTTTATTATGGTTTCATAATTTGCATATGTCTTCATCCTTCTTTTTTAATTCTTCCCTCAACTCATCCTTTTCTTTTATGAAAGTACAAGCTTGATTGTTCAATACTTTATTAATGGAAATAAATTTTTTCATCATCTCGGATCATTCCATGAAATTGGTCTCATATTTATGTTCATTTCCACTAAATGTAAGTACTGTCATTTTTCTTAGTTGAGTTCCAAACCAAACCCTCAAATTCCAACCACAATATTTTGAAAATAGTATAAAAATTTATAATATGATATTTTCAACATATTATCATGTTTTTCCTCTTTCCAATGGCTTTTGAATCACGTAAACGAACCTTCCAGTCAAAAGTTATGCAAATTTCAAAGTAACATACTTTTTAAAACCATGATTTGGAGATTGCCTTGCTAGTCAACCTTCCAGCTGAGGTAACTCCATAATTTTGGATCCTCCTGTTGGTCTCCAATCTGATCTAGAGGTTTTCCAATGTAGACCCAGGTACTTCGTGGTGCAAGATACCAACAAAACCCCTATTCACTGGCCCTTTCGGAAATAGGCTGGGAGCATCCTGAGGTCTCACCCGAGGTGAAGTTGTGGGGGTGGTTGCGGAATCAGGTTTCCACAACCTGGTGATGCGAGTACTCAAACTGACTAATGCGCAACGTGGTAGAGGGCCTCCACGCTGTGGACAAGGGACTGTGCGAAGTCTTATATTTTGCGTCAATTGGGCTGTGCAGTACTGACAGGATACCGCAACGAGATAGCGCAAAGGGTAGATATATGCTTCCCGCGGATCTCACTTTATGGAGTCTTAGACTTGGTGATATGATAATAAGCTATCAATAGCTTATCTCGCAACACTTGTATTGGATTGGCGCATCAACCAGACCACGTGTTCACTTCTAGATTTGATCAAACTAACCAATCTTACTTAACAGTCTTAATCATTCATCAACACTTAGACCGATTTCAAACATATGTAATGGAATGAATTATAGAATGTTGCGCACCCTGGTGCAGTACTTCAACTTCTAACTATTACTCTGTGATTATTTAGCAGATCCATACATTCAAAGGCTTATAGATGTTGAGCATTAACATTCATCCATATATGAACTACTTTAACATCTTATTCCCATCTCTTCCACGATGAATACAGATAAAAGCAACAAATATCATATAATTGTAACATCAAGCACTCATATTCAGCAATCGAGCAATGGAGGAAAACACAAAACAATCACATAACACGGTATTTAACGTGGTTCACCCCCCCGGATGGAAGGCTACATCCACAAGAACTGTTGTTTTATTATCTTTTAGGGAAGAGTACAACAATTCTTCGTCTACGCAATCAGCTGCAGACGCTCTTCTCTCTCTCTCAAAATTAGGACTTTGCGCACTCAACTGCAGAGCCTTTACAATAGCTTTGAGCTTACAAATTGTAACAATATTCAATAATGATCAACAAAAACGAAGAGTAACCCTTTCCCTTACAAAATTTCCTTATATACAGATCAAGACCCTTAGGTCATGTCTTTTCATCTCGAGGGCAGAAACCCTTAGGTTTACAAAACTGTCACATGCGCACCAATGGGTTGCTCTCGCCAAGTTGTTCCTTCTTTCATAGC
This sequence comes from Larix kaempferi, assembly GCA_027924585.1. Taxonomy (NCBI): domain Eukaryota; kingdom Viridiplantae; phylum Streptophyta; class Pinopsida; order Pinales; family Pinaceae; genus Larix; species Larix kaempferi. Next base: position 7,351,638 of record BSBM01000289.1, on the reverse strand, counting down.
CTTTAGAAGACTGGTTCAAGTAGTAGTTCTCTGTGTGTGCGGCCCGTCACCTTCCTCCTGATTTGCACCTACCCACCGCTTGGTAGTTATCGAGTATCTTTTCCAAAAATAGATCTCCGATGACCTAACCAGAACATATGTTGTATTCCGTCCAACACTCTGCTTAGCTGGATCTTCCGTTGACCAAACACATCACAGCATTGTTCTCCTCGCAGCACTATATTCACAGTTCTTCCGACACTACGCTGTGCGCAACTACGCAGCATACCAAAACTTATCCCAAAATTGTTCCAACTTAACTGCGCTCAGATCCGCAGTTCTCAAAATCCTTCCTGCTCAAAATGCCCCACTTGGGCCAGGCCCAACACCTTCGAGTCTAAAATTTCTTCCTATAGTATTGTGATATGTCTTCTTTGCAATGCCACATGTATGACCTAATTTTGATGCGCCAATAAAAATTCATGGTAAGTTTCCCAAAACTTGTTTTTGTCCCTTCCAAAAGAGAGAAAGTGTACGACCTTCCATGTGTCCAATTATTAGGGTATGCTTCTAAAATTGTTGACACACATACTATGGTCGTGTTGGGTATGTGGTATATTCTTTGCATGTGTGTGTGGGAATTGACGTGTGCATCGGGTGTTGCACATGGCACTGGATTAGGGGGATTATAGGGGAGTCACATCGGTTCCCTCCCCCTTCTGCAAAGCGAACATCGGAATTGGGAATTATCCCAGTGTTGATATGAGCCGAAGGTGAGTTCAAATTGTTTTGGGCTATTTTGGGGTTTTTCCTAATTTAATCCCAGTTAAGGGATTGGGGTCTATTTGTAATATGGGTTAAAGTATCATGGTTTGGATACTTCAGAATACCTACATATTGTATTGTGAATGGTTAATAATCATAATGAGAAAGTGAGAGGTGCAATGCTAAGTTTTGATGGTTTTCCCAGTTAAGGGTTTCTAGGGTAAATCTCTATGTATTATGTGTACTCTATATTTTGCTTAAAAGAATCTATATGTTGTTATGGGACAATCTACTCAAGCAGACACGAGCATGATCTCCCTAGTCCAAGTGGATCTAGAACAAATGGGAATAGAATATAAAACTACTTTCCTAGATCAAATTATAGGTCAAGGTAATTAGATGCCTTACCTTCAGATTCGTAGATCTTTCTCCTTGTTATTGCTCCGAGCTTTGTGGTCATCAGATCCGTAGCTGCAAGACCAGTCAAAACACATAGAGACAAAGCAAGCAGTAATAGTACATATAAGCACTAATTGATCCAAGTAAACAGTTAAGAAAGTGAACTATAAACATCATAAACACAACGAAATTTATGGAAAGAGATTATATTACTGTAAAAATAGTGAGAAATACATAATAGAGTGATGATTACAACCCAAGCCTTAACGCTGCAATATTCCTCCAACAAGCCAAATCCAATGCCTCCAAAGGAAATGTATGCCTCCCAAGAGATGGATAGAGATCACATAGGCTAATTCCACCAGCATGTAAGTGTTATAGACTTCTTCCCTTTGGAATGGAGAGGAGCTTTGTATTTATAGGACCAAGTGGATAGAGTAGGTTGAGGATCATGGGGAGAGGACTAAGGGATTCTTCCTTGAGGTTAGGGAACCGTAGGACATCTCACCTACAAGTTAGGTATAGAGATCCACCTCATCCACTTTCTAGAATTCGCTCGAAATCCACCTTTATCCAATTTAACCAAATCCAGCGCAAGATGCATGAGGGAAACCTGCGCCTAAGAGGGGAAGCGCAGGCTGCAAAAAGGAAACCTGAGCCACCGGCGCAGTCTGCCAGAATACAGTCTGCGCCTGACCTAATTGGGCGCTCCTTGCTAGAAGACAACCTGCGCCGACCCAACTAGAGATTGTGGACAGAGGTCAACAACTTGCTCTAAATGATTACTTAATCAGGAAGACTTCAGGGATCAAGGCATTGAGTTTACATGGGCCTCATGATGACAAGATTTAGGTGTAACAGAATGCATCCCAAAGCATGAAGCTGGAAAAATAAGACAATTGAAGTGATTTGAAAGATGGATGGAAAGGACTTGTTGGTTGGAAGGTGTTCATGTAGTACAAATGACTCTGAGATACAAGTCTCATATGACACGTAACATGGCTTCCAACAGATACAATGCAGATCCATGGTAGTAGGGACTGACTGAACACGATCATGGCTATTAGACACAATCGTAGATCCATGATGAGATGATAACACAGCCACGACCAATACAAAGTGGATCTGTGTAATATGACTCAAATAATCTCCATCGCAACTTGAGTAAGATATGATTTTCCCCAGGGTATTCAAGCCGAGCCCGCAATGATACGAATCTATCCATGTGATTACAATGTCTCGGAGTCGAACATGGTAGAAACCACTTGACTACCGGTCATTGATGTATACCATTAACAAGCACGAGGGAAATCACCATTGATGTAAATGATCCCCAAGGTATCATAGTACATATCACCGAGCGTGAGTAACTTATTTGAGGTCGAACACTCGATGAAATATTTCAATCAAGAGCCAGTGATGTAAAATCATGTTGAAAGCGAGGTAACCTGCCATTGAGGCATGCAGGCCCAATGCACTCGATTGATTTCTAGATTCAATCCCTGGATGATGTGTTGAAGTCGACAAGGATGAATCCGTCGAAGGAGGGCCATGATGAATCCCCCATCAATGACACAAAACTCAATAACAGATGTTTGGAGTGAATTGGACAGTAGAGTAACATGCAAGACTGACTCAGGGTAGACCAACATGATGGAAGGTGTACTGACTACAGATGATGAGTAATGAACATCTCTTGAACATGGGCATGGCATGAATTGGCAGTATTGACATGGCGAGAATGACACCAACCCCCAATGCGACTGACAGTGGAAGCGTTCTTTGGATGACCCAAAGGAGTGACAAGACTCATGAAATCAGTATAACTCGAAGACAAACGGATTACCCAAGTATGGAATGCAAATGCAAATGAGTTTCATGTTCAAGAGCGACTATGTACTTCCATGAATTAGAGTGTAACACAAAATCTTCCCTTTTCCCCCATCATGATTGATGAGTGCTTCTCTTGTTTTTTAACGAGCTTGAGTAGGGTAAACAGATGCTCTGTATAGCTCATCCCATGGATGAGTCCAATCCCAAATGTTTTACGAACCTAGGAAAGGAGGGGTTTGTCCCATGACGATCCCTTCAATGTTAAATTTTAACGAGTCCATAGAAGGTAAACTCGTCGGCATTTCATGTTTAGAGAGTCTAAAAAGAACTAAAGAAGACTCCAAAGGTCCTTTTCCATAAAGTTACCCTCTTCGCCCGAAAAAGGGTAAAACAACGCGACAAAGGACTCTTCCAGTCATGATTGGCTGGAGTATTCCTTTTTCGTAAGTAGTGCCTCCTAGTTTGAAAAAGGGGTAAACTATCACCAGAAAGACAATCATTCAAATAATTTGACAAGCGTGAACGCATCAAGTTCTCTTGGCGATCTTTTCGTATGTCGAGAGCCAGAAAAGATCTTAAAGAGAGACTCCGAGGGGTTCCTTTTTCGTGGAAGTTTAACGAGTCCGAAAAAGTGATAAACTATAATTCAGTGACTTATTCTCATCGTTTTACGAGCACAAGAAAGAACAAAGAGTTAGCTCGGTGTCATTAATAATTGAATTTAATGAGCGAACTAATGACATAAAGATGTTGAACGAGTTGTTCATACTTGATAATACATGCGAAATGACCACAATTGTGAAAAAAAAACATTAATGAGGTACTTAACTTCACCTACAAGCTTTGAAACTACTTCAAAATGATTAATCGAGTGTAAATAATTCCAACTATAGTAAAATAACCCACAATGGAATAAATTAAAAAAGGAATATGCTATTTTTTAATATAAAATGGGGTAAATAGTGAAAATAAATTACTATTGTTTTTTTACCAAGTTGGAGAGGTGAGAAGTGTTGTTTGGAGACGTTTTTCCTTTGCCGATTCTGGGAGCTGTTATCGACCGTTTCGAGTGTCGTCAACGACAGGTAACCCCAAACTCAGCTATTTGAATTTTCAACGGTTTACTTTTTTTTTTTTATTCATTTTTGTTGGGTTTTGGACATATTTGGAGGGAGATATTGTGCTCAACGGCCGGCGTAGTCTCCCCTTTCGGGATATGCGCCGCGATAGCGCCGGCGCAAATCCTGAGCTGAGGTCTTGCGTCGACGACGTTCTGTCTGTAAAAATGAGCTGCACCGATGCAAGTCCGCCAAGCATGTGCAAAATCTAACCATAAAAAAACACTTTGGATGGGTTGAAAAGATTCTAATAATGTTTTGTTGGCCTTTTGGACATGATTACAGTGACCAAAATGGTCCTGGAGTGGCGAGAACGATAGCACGAGCTCAATGACGCTCAAGCAGAAAATGATCCCCAATTCATAGCCGCATTGAGGAAATGTAGTTTGCTCAAGTACTTTAGAGTGCTAGGAATGAGGGCCCAAGTACCGTTGTTGTCACATATAGTCCAATGCTGGGACCCGGTACAACAACACTTTCAGACTGGTGTGCACACTTTGAGTATAGATGTTGAGGACATCTACTTTCTGACAGTGTTGTCGTGATGGGGAATCCCTGTGTCCCTATTTGGATCACGAGGGGGTGATCGCACTGTGGAGGATATGATTGATCAGTGGTGCACTCCAGGCACTCAGATGGTTGGTGGGAAGATTCCCATCAAGGATATCCGAGATCGAGCTCTTCGTAATGTACTCTTTACCATCGTGAGGGTGGTGAGTAGTCGATTTTCTCATCTAGAGAGCAAATCGCAAATGATGTATGCTGAGGAGTGTATGGATCCCACTGTATTCAACTGGTGTGAGGGGATCCTCACTAGTCTATGGGATCAGCTGACCAAATGCCAATGCGGGGCGCTCAATCAATTTGGTTACGGTTCAATGGTGGTATCATTCATGCTGGAGTGGGTGTCGCACTTACGCCCGCAGGTAGATCTTGAGGATCGAGATACTCGAGATCCTCACATGACCAGGTGGTCCGAGGTGATGGCCCGCAACAAAATTCGGTTAGAAAAAGGCATTGACTTCATGAGTTGGGATGGGAGGGAGGATTGAAACATATAGGCTTGTTTAGTATTTCCTAAAATTGTCATCCCCAATTCTGCATGAGATAAGGGACACTTGTCAAGGAAATCATCAGGGTCAACACCAACCTTCCGAAGACAAGGCTCATTTTGATTCATATTTCCAATCAACTCATTTTGACTAAGGAGAAGATGAGGAATATTATTGATGTTAAGCATGACAATTTTAGAAGGTTCTTTGTGACATTGATTCCATATTGCAGGTTGCAAGAAAGAACACTCAAGGTCGAGTTGATACATAACTGGATCATCATCATCTTGACAGGGAGGTATATCGATATAATCATTATTAAAACCCCCATCATCTTCACACATTTGAATCTCAAGCACATGATGATCGTTTGATCCACTCTCAACAAAAGTCTGATTATTTTCAATATTTCCTTTTTCTTCTTCTTCTTCAAAGGTATGATTGGAAAGTGAAACAAGGTCAGGATCACTTGGTCATTGACTTGAACAATTTCCAAGGAATAAATGACTATGGGGATACCCCTCAAGAGGACCTCTAGTGGATTCACTGATCGAAAGCTCAGCCACATAATTCTGTCTCTGATGATCAATGAGATCCCCTTCTCCATTTGTGCCTTCTCCAGGTAAAGATGACAAAGTGCTTCGTATGATTTTAGTAAGTTCCCCTTCTAAGTCAATATCAAGATCAAAATATTGAGGCATTGAGATTTGCTCACTATCATACGTAACTTCATCATGAGATTTATTTCCTATATTCTTCAAATGCTATACTACATTCTTATAGACTAAAGGCTCATTCAGAAGCTGAATCAAAGGCACATTCACCATAGGCTCAGGGGAGGAGAAATCAAACTAATAAGGACAATCAGTGCTTATTTCAAAATTGCTATCCTAATCATCTTCATGACATTGATCCTCCACCACATAATCCTCATTTGATTTTTCTTCCATGGATTCATCAATGCTTTCACCCCATTGATCCTCACAAAGTTGGTTTTCAAATACATGATGATCACTAGATTGTTTCTCGCATGAAATATGACAATCCTCACCTTTCTCGTCCTCTTCCGAGAGATGATTAAAATCTGAGTCAAAATTCGTATTGTTTGAACATGGATTAGGAAAATTGTTAACCACGTGATGATTTTGAAGTTGATCTTATGGTGATCCTTTACTGGAGTCACCAATGGAAAGGTGAATTAGATCTAGAATTCGGCCTGCAACTACCTCAGGCAATGATAACAAAGTGTCTCGTATGATTCGATTGATGCCTCTTTTAATTTGCACACGAGGTTTTGTAGTATTATTCTCAATATACTCTATAACATTCCTATGGATTGTAGGCACACTCATAATTTGGAACATCTCAGGAGAGGAATGATCCAATCGAGAAAGCAAATTATCAATATAATCATCATCCATGACATAATCAGTGCTAGATTGACATTCCAAAGACTCATCAATGTTCTCACCCCATTTATGTGTTAGCAACCTCGTGAACATGTCATATCCAGTGATGGATCCCGATGCTAAATTATCAAACCATAACCCAGCTTCCCCGCCTAAGGATTCACGTAGGGATCGCATATAAACATCCTCATTATCAGCCCCTCTAACTTCCATATGATCCCAAAGCAATTGCAGATGTTTTTCAATATATATATAGTTGTTTCCACAAAACCGAGGCAACCTTTCAGTGTATTCATTCGGCATAGGATGAGGTGCCCCACATATCTCCAAGAAGTCAAATGGAGAAGGTTTCATTTGCCCCATAGATATTATGTCCATTCTACTTGGGGCTCGAGTAGGATGTCTAATTTGGTTAACATGATGATTCGACCGACCATTTTGGCTATAAATCCTTGGTTGGGATTGACATATAGATTCAGGTTGACTTACCAATCTATTGGGGGTGGATAGGACAAAGATTCCAATAGAGTGATGAGGAGCATCGCGGGTATTGCAAAAATATTGATATTCAGTTTCATACCCATAATCATATTCATATTCATCCCCATACTGAGATTGTGCATCACATTCATTTATTTCCTCTTGTCTCCTTTTTTACCTATTCACACGTTCATTTAATTCTTTTATGGCTTGTGAGAGACCAAGGAGAACATCTAGGTCCATTATGATATATCAATGTAAGATTTCCCAGTGGGGTCTCATGTGAAGTGTCAGAATGATTTAAGCTTCTAAGGTTGTAAGGATGGGTTCGGTCTCCAGTGGAACCGCGGGGTGGAGTCACCAGGTGAACGTAGAACCTTGTTCACCAAAGGTAAAGATGTCGTAGGGGAGTGAATGAAGCAAAAATGTTGGCTATAATAAATTAAGCAAACCAAAATCAGCCAACAGAAAATTAAGTTTGAATGCGATATGATTAAAATAAAGCAAAAGACCGCGTGGTAAGCCTCTACGTCCCCGGCAACGGCGCCAAAAATGTTATCACACAATCTCTAGATGATGAAGATGAGTGTCCCAACAGGGATGGCAGAGGGTGAACAGCTAGGAAGGTGTAACCAACAATAGCCAGGTCCTCCTTTCAAGGAACGGAAGTCACACCGGACAAGACTACTGTCGCTTTAGACAAGGAAAGCAACCAATTCAGGGGGTGGATCCCGCTCAACCAGTGATGGTTGAGAGACAAAACACACCAAATCCCGAAGATGGAAAGAAGTAAAGGCAGGAAATGAGTGATAATTAAGTCCTAAGTCTAATTCTAGCCAATAGATGGACACAGATAGTAAAATGGGAGTGATGTAGAAGTGACCAGCAATCAGATGTAGCGAGATAAACTGATTAGATTAGTGATTTAATGGATGAAAATAGACAAGGGACATGCAGTTAGATAGAAGTGAAGAGAAGAAGTGATGTTGCCTAAGGAAACTAGTTAAGCAGTGAAATAATAGACCTAGGGAATCAATAAATACGGGATTTAAAGCACTTCTAGCAATTGATAGCTTGATATCTTGTTACCAGACAATCCACTCGACCGAAGGCGAGCAAGATCTCCCTAGATCAATGCGAGTCTAGAACAAATAGAACAGACTACAAACACGTTTCCTAGATCTACTTAAGGATCAAGTGCTAGATGTCTTACCTCTTTGATTCGCTATCCTTTCTCCTGAATGTTGATCCACATCCCACGGTCGTCAGATCCAAGCTGCAAGACCTGTTTAGACACAAAAAAGAGAAACGAGTAAAGAGCATCTATACAATAAGAGATCTATGTAAATAGTTAAGCAGGTAAACAACACAACATCATCACACATAAGAACGATATTGGTGGAAATCATTTGTATTACTACAAATAGAGGAGTACATGATAGAGATATAGGACTACAACCAAAGACTTAACGTGGCAACCCTTCTCTGACCGTATCGATTGCCATATCCTTCCAAGGAAGCATGAGTTCTTCAAAAGGTGAATGGAGTATCTTGGGAGAGATTTCACCAACATGTAGATACTATAGCCTTCCTCTAAGGTAGATTTCACCAGCTTATGGATACCTTAGTATTCCCCCCTTTGGTATGGGAATGAGCCTCACTTATATAGGACTAAATGGATAGGGTGTGGATAGGATAGGTTGAGTAAAGGTAGGAGAGAGACAGGGGATCTTCCCAAAGAGTTAGGGGTCGAGTACCAGCTCTCCTAGAGGTTAGGGATAAGCCCCCAAATGAGCAAGTTTCGAGAAGGATCTCGAATAAGCTATTTTTTTCCATTAACAGACCTCGTCGCACCCTGTAGTGGTGCAACCTGTGACGTCGCATGTTGCTAGTGTGCAACCTACGACGACCCTTCAGAACCTAGCACAAATGGGTACAAACCCTCCCAGGATGATTAGTAGTCCAAGTGCCTTCAGGGGTGTATACACTGAATCTGGTGATGAGTAGATTTTGGGTGTAACAGAATGCCCCCCAAAGCATGAAGCTGTTAAGGATGTACAGGTGAAATGCTTTGATAGAAATAATGGCAAAAGTCCATCGAATGAAGGATGTTACTGTAGTACAATTGAATCTGAACTGACAATCTCATATGAAGTACAACATGGTTGCCGACCAATACATTGCAGATCCATGGTAGTAATGACCGACTGAACACAATCATGGCTACTAGACACAAGCGTAGATCCATGATGAGATGATAACACAGCCACGACCAATACAAAAGTGGATCCGTGTAATATTACTCAATACAAACTCCATCGCAACCTGGGTAAAACATGACTCCCCAAGGTCTTCAAGCTGAACCCGCAATGATACGAATCTATCCATGTGATTACAAATGTCTTGACGTCGAACATGGTAGAAACCACTTGATTAGCGGTCATTAATGTAAACCATTAACAAGTGCGAGGGAGATCACCATTAATGTCAATGATTCCCAAGGTATCACAGTACATATCATCAAGCGTGAATAAATGAGTTGACGTCGAACGCAAGATGAAATCTTTCAATCAAGAGTCAATGATGTAAACTCATGATGAAAGCAAGGTAACCTGCCATTGAGGCATGCAGGACCAAGGTACTTGACTAGTTTCTAGATTCAATCCTTGGATGGCGAGTTGAAGTCGACAAGGATGAATCCGTCGAAGGAGGGCCATGATGAATCCCCCATCAATCGACACGAAACACGACAAAAGATGTGTAGAGTGGATCGGATGGTACAGTAACATGTGAGACTGACTCAAAGTAACAATGGCATGGCGACGTGTGTACTGACTGCAAATGATAGATGGTGAACGTGTTCTTGAACATGGGCATGGCATGACTTGGCACTATTGACATAATGAGAATGACGCAAACTTCTAATGCAACTGATGGTGGAAGCTTTCTCCGAATGACTCAGAGGAGTAACAGGACTCAGAAAGTAAGCGGGGACTCATAGACAAACAAATGACCCAAGTATTGTATGCAAATGCAAATGAGTGCCATGTTCAAGAACGACTATATATTGCCACTAAGGTAGGTAACACAAACACTTTCCTTTTTCCCCATCATGAATGATGAGTGCCTCATGTGTTTTTTTACGAGCTTGATGAGGGTAACCAGATGCTCGGTATAGCTCATCTCATAGATGAGTCAAATCCCAAATATTTTTCGAACCTGGGATAGGAGGGGTTCGTCCCATGACAGGCCCTTCAATGTGAAAATTTAACGAGTCCATAGAAGGTAAACTCGATCGTCATTTCATGTTTAGAGAGTCTGAAAAGAACTAAAGAAGACTCCAACGGTCCTTTTTCGTAAAGTTAGCCTCATCGCCCGAAAAAGGGTAAAACAACACGGGAGAGGACTCTTCCAGTCATGATTAGCTGGAGTATTCCTTTTTCGTAATTAGTGCCCCCTGGTCCGAAAAGGGGTAAACTATCACTAAGAAGATGACCATTCAAATACTTTAACAAGTGTGAATGCGACAAGTTCGCTTAGCGATTTTTTCAATTTTAGGGAGTCTGAAAAGAGCTTAACTATGGACTCCGGGGGGTGTCCTTTTCCGTGGAAGTTTAACGAGCCCGAAAAAGTGATAAATCATAACTCGGTACTTGTTCTCATGGTTAGTGAGTACGAGAACAAACGAAGAGTAAACTCATCCTCATGCAATCATTACGACTAACTAAAAATAATAATGACAAAACATTGAAAGGGGTGTTCATACCTGTAGTTACCGTTGGTAACGCGAGAAACAACACAAAAATACCACTTTACGACTTCTGAGAAATGGCACAAAAAGACCACTTTACGACTCTTCTACACTAGAAAAAGTGTCAAATAGCCCCAAATATAATGACAAACGGTTGAAACTATAGTAAATGGCCCAAAAGCATCAAAATATTTGAAAAGGAATATTCCATTCTATTTATAAATAGAAAAATGGGCCAAAAATAGAAACATTGTTCAAATTGCCAATTTGGGTGGAGAAGTACCAATTTGGAGCCAAAAATTCCTTTGTCGATTTCGAGAGCTACGATCCACCACTTCACTAGCCGTCCGGACCAGGTAGGCCTAAATCTCAGCCAGCAACTTTGTAGTGGTTTACTTTTTGCATTTTTGTCCATTTTTTCAGTTTTTGAGTGGTTTGTGGATGGGCCAATGCACCCTTGGCTCGTCGCAAGTGGCCCTTTCGGGACTTGCGACGAGTCTGGCTCATCGCAAGCCTCGAAAAAGAGACATGCGATGACATCGCGCTGTACCTGAAGGTACGGTGCGACGACAGAAACCCAAATCCAAAACACAAAAACTAAATCAAAAAATGAGCTTATGAATGCTCAGGAAGGTCCTAACAGGGTTTAATTGCCCCTTTTGGCAGGTTACTAGCAAGCAAAAATGGTATTGGAGTGGTGGGAGAGAGAACATGAAGTGGAAGATGAGCATGCTGCAAACGATCCACAATGTGTGGCTACTTTGAGAAACTGTGGTTTGCTCAAATTATTCGAGATACAGGGGATGAGAGCCCAGATCCCTTTCTTGACACACATGCTCCAGAGTTGGGATGCAGCCCAACAATAGTTCGTGATAGGTGAGCATATCCTCACAATTGACATTGAGGATATATACTTTATGACCGATTTGTCCCGAAGAGGGGACGCTGTACAACTCACTGGGACACAGGCCAGTGACCGTACAGTGGAGGACATGGTGTCTCAGCACTGCATAGCTTCTTCTCGTCCTTCCAGCTGGAAGATACTCATCAGAGATGTGGTGAGCCATCCACTGCGGACCATACTGCTCACTATTACTAGGGTGGCGGGTAGCTAAGCTCCACATACGGCTACTTGGACTCAGATGTTGTATGCGAAAGACTGTATGTCTCCCATGGTCTTCAACTGGTGCGAGGGTCTCCTCGCCAACATTTGAGCTCAGCTGACCAAGTGTCGATGCGGAGATCTCAAGCAGTTTGGATACGGATCGATCATAGTATCATTCCTCTTGGAGCATGTTCCTCTCTTGCGCCTGCAGGTGGTACTGGATGATTGGGATCTGAGGGATCCTCACATGCTCAGGTGGGCAGAGGTGATGACCCGCCATGGTGGGGGTCCCATCATCAGTTTTGGTCCCGAGTTCTTTAGCTGGCTGGAAGGCCAATTACTTATGGTTGAGGACTTTCCATACTGTGGCATGGACTTTCGAGAGGATCCCGACTTGGTGCTGCCAGAGGGTGCAGCATGGGGTGATATCGGTAAGAACAAAACCCTTGTATTTTTATTTTTGTATATTATATCACTTTTTTGATGTAGTGCTGACAAGTACGTAATATGTGTGTGCAGATGGGGGTCCCGTGCGACTAGTAGGTCTCTCCCTTCTGGCGAGGAGAGACAGAGGTGGGGAGGCATTGGTTCCTGCATGTTCTCATCCTTCCATCGAGGAGATGGAGGAGGTGTACCAGAACCTATACAGGCTGACTGTGGAGGTACCAGAGCCATCCATCGATGACCTATCGAGGCCCATGTAGAGATTTGGAGTTTGAGCATCCGTGCGCTTCAACTCCTTACTCCGCAAGGTGGCTCGTATTGTAGACTGCTTTCTCACCCAACATCAGAGAGTTGTTAGAACTAGGGGTGTATGGGTCAGGCATCAAGCCTGAGACACATTTATACTTGTATTGAGAGCTTATAGGCCTCAAATTTTGTACTTACTGAAAGCTATGATGCTTCAGATTTTGTAGAGACTCACTGAAAGCCATTGTGCTTCAGATTTTGTACTAGCACTACTTTTGAGCGATTTATATATATATGCATTATCGGCGATTTATACATTATGTGTTCTTCAAATGATTAGTGATGTGATCTTGTTCCTATGTTTGCTTCTGTACATTATATTTACATGTTGTGAATGCTTTTACATATTATGAGTATTATGTGTGTGCAATGTACCAATCCAAAATGAAATTGGCCATCGAGTCAGCAACTGTGTTTAACTCTCATGGAATGTGCAGGTATTGAACAGATTCAAATGACCTTTCCAGGAGACATACTCATCTAAAGAGACGGAATAAGATGGGATCACATATGGCATATATCCGGTTCATATGGGAAACCACTAATTGAGAATCCATGTGGATGACAATGTGGTTCATACCCAAGGAAATGGCATTAGCTAGAGTTCTGATTACTGCCTGATATTCTGTGGCATTGTTGGTTGCAAACCCTAGGCAACTTCCTCCTGAGCTAATGAGCTCACTTGTTTGGGAATATAGTACCCAAGCTACCGAAGCAAGGTGACGAGTATGCCGGCTGGCATCGTCCGCGAATCCATAGCACGTTGCCATTTGCACACGCAGACAGAACATGGTATAAGAAGCGGAAACAAGATCAAAAGACACTCGAAAGACAAATGCGTCACACCACACAAAAACACAAAACACGCCATGTACAGTATATACAAGCAAGTTTATGCATGAGAGATCAAGCATAGTATCTCTTCATGTAAAGCCCATTGCGGGGTTCACCTAAAGAGATTCCATCATAATCTTCAAGCTCGTAGGCACCTTTTTCCAACACACATTTTATGACGTAGGGTCCATGCCACATGGACTCGAACTTCTCTGCTCCTAGCTTATCGTGCTTCTGGTCATAAGTGAGGAGCAGATCACCCTCGTTAAATATACAAGGTTCAACCGACTTATCGTACTGGGCCTTGATGCGTTTCTTATGTGCTTCATTAGCAAGAGCAGCATCTCGGCGGGACTCGTCAAGTTTTGCTAAGTGCAAAAGACGTTCTTCCTCAGCAGTAGTGTTAGGAAGAAGTTCGACCGCGAGTTGTAAAGATGGGATTTCGCACTCTATCGGGAGAATAGCCTCCAATCCATATACCAATTGGAAGGGAGTGAAGCCCGTGGAGGTTTTAACGGTAGTTCGGTAGGCCCATAATGCTGAAAAGAGCATATTATGCCAATTGGAATTTTGTGTCCCTACCATCCTCTGGATCATAGTTTTCAAGACCTTATTAATTTCCTCGACCTATCCATTGGATTGCGGGTAGTACGATGTCGAGTTTTCATGGCGAAAACCCAACCTGTCGCTCAATTCATCCACCATATGGTTCTGAAAGTGAGAACCATGATCGGTAACTATGGCCTGCGGAACTCCAAACCGCGCTATTACATGATTAAACATGAAGAGTGCGGCGTTTTTGCCATCGTTTTGGTATGTAGGCATAGCCTCGGCCCATTTTGTGAAGTAATCCACAGCTACAATGATGTATCTATGCCCCCCGTCCGAGGTAGGCTTACAGTGCTTAAAATCGATGCCCCATTTTGCAAATGGGCCAACGACAATAACCGGATGTAGTGGGGCAGGATGAGTGCGCTTCTTCGTGTGGAAGTGTTGACAAGGAGGACATTTTTTAACGGCCTCAATACAATCTTTGACTATAGTAGGCCAGTAATATCCTGCGTGCAAAATCTTCTAGGCTGTAGCCATCCCAGAGAGATGACCACCACATGCCCCAGCGTGACAGTCATTCAGAACGCATTTAGCCTAATCATGAGTGAGACAACGTCGAAGAATTGAATCGATGCCACGACGATACAAAGTATCATTGATGATTAAATAGTACTTTGCATGGTGATGAATCTTATGACGATCGTCGCGAGAAAGTTGAGGATCAAAGCATTGGGTTTGAAGATATAACAGGATATCTCCATACTACGGATCAGTCGTACTGATGAGAAACAATGATTCATCCGGAAAGGAGTCATTGTGCTCAACTTCTACATCAGAACGGGGAAGGTCACAAATAAGCTCAGCAAACACCAAAGACTTCTTAGACTTGGCTTTCTCGAAAAGAAGATCGAATTCTTGCAGTATCACAATCCAGCATGAATACTTTCCCCCAAGCACCTGACGCGTCAGTACGTGGTACATGGGGTTCGAGTTAGCGATGATGGTGGTGGTGCGGAGCAATATGTAATGACAGAACTTTTGGACGGCGATGACCGCCGCCAAAGCAAGTTTTTCGACATGTGAGTATCTAGTTTCGGCGTCAGCTAAACCCTTACTTTCATAGTATATCACATGTTCCTAAGCGTTTTGATCCTCCTGTACCAAAACCATGGCGATAGTGGTAGCAGAAGCGGTGAGATATAAGATGTAATCTCGATAATAATTAGGCGGTTGGAGCACAGGGGCATGCATGATGGCATGTTGGATACTGTTGAAGGATTTTTGAGCTTGATCGTCCCAAATGAACGAGACGTCCTTCTTAAGGAGTCTCATATAGCCCTGAGTCTTCTCCACGAAATTACAAACAAAAATTCGTAAGTAAGTCGCCTTCCCTTGGAGACTTTGAAGTTCTGTCACATCAGTCGAGGGTGGTAGGTTGATGATGGCCTCCACCTTTAAGGGATCAATGTAGATCCCCTCCTTTGAAACGATAAATCCTAAGAGGTGTCCGGACTCAACGCAAAAGATACACTTGTGAGGATTCAGACGGATATTGTACCGTCTGCATCTGAGGAAAATGGTCGTCAGATGATCAATTTGGAACTCGCGCTGCTTTGAATGAGCAAGGAGATCATCCAAATAGGGTTCCACAAATTCCTTAATATCGTGGAAGGCATACGACATATTTGGCTGAAACGTGGTGCCATCATTTTTAAGGCCAAATGGGAGCTTGCGATAATCGAATGTACCCCATGGGCAGATGAAAGCCATCTTATGTTGGTCGGCTGGGTTGATCTCAATTTGGTTGTAACCAGAAAATCTATCCATGAATGAGAAGATGACGCTTCCGGCACAATTGTCGATGATCTGGTCGATGAATGGGGTTGGGTAGTTGTCTTTTGGACAAGCCCGATTAAGGTCCCGATAATCAACACAGACGCGAATGGTGCCCTGCTTTTTGTTCATAGGAATGACGTTTGAGACCCAATTCGTCAATGGGATAGGATAGATAAAACCAACCTTTAAGAGCTTTTCAATTTCTGCCTTTATGGCCGCAATCTTCCAGGGGTGTACCAGTCGTAACTTTTGACGTACAAGTTTGATGTCGGGATAGGTTTTTATTTCATGAGAAACAATTGCGGGGTCTATCCCAGCCATCTCCTCATAGGACCAAGCAGACACGTCTTGAAATTGCTTGAACAAGGCCGTGCTAACAGCAATTTCTTCAAGGGAACACTTCTGGCCTATACGAATGTGTTCCACTATACCAGGTTTCACCGAGATGTCTACCGGGGTGTGTTGATGTATATGTAACTTCAGAATGTATTTCACATATATGTATATTGTATTCGTATAGAGATGGTATTATTCCTCTATACGGAAGTGTCGTCATTTATATTGTAAGTGTCGTAACTTATACTTGATGGGTTATTAGACCACCTTGTTGGGGTCGGCCCTGTATAGGTCATGTGGGTCGAAGGGTTATTAGACCACCCTATTGGGGGTCGGACATGTGGGTCAAAGGGTTATTAGACCACCCTATTGGGGGTCGGCCCAGTCAGCATTATGTTATGTGGTTAAGTTCGAGCCTACATGAGTTAGGTAAAAAGGCAAGTCAAGTCAAGTATAAATAGAGTGCGGGAGGCACTCTATTTACTCACTCACTTCTCACTCATGCACTCAAGGAGGAGTGGCACACTTATGGAGGAGGAGGATCTGCTGCTAGGTTATGTCTATCTCTCATGGTTGGTTGTATCATTGCTCTATCTATCTCTGAGGAAGTTATTGGGGTTTTTCACCTTTATGGTTTTCCCCAAATAAATCTTTGTGTCTCTTGTGTGCTTGCATTATTGTCTCCATGATTGATATGCTGTAGATATACTGTACATGTTGTTCTCTCAGTTAAGATCCTAGATCATATTGAAGTAAATTCTGAAAATATAACATGGTATCAGAGCTAGCCTGAAAGAAGGAATGATATGGCATGTATGACACTTGTTGCACTTACGATGCTAGGGCTTGATATAGTAAAAAAAAAAAAGTCGTAGCACTTTCGCTATAAATCCGTTTTGGCGAAGGTTTCAGATCTGAAATATTTACAGGTCGAAGATTAAATCTCCAGGTACCTTGTGTCCAAAGGACAACCTCTAATTCGTTGTACTTTGTGATTTATGATCTGTACAATATAGGGTTTCTACCTCTTCCAGATCTGAGTCAAAATCAGGTGACCTTGGGAAAAAGATCATAACTTGGGCTAGGAAGCTCCAAATGAAATTTCGTAAAAAGTGACAGGTATTACATAGACTGTAATATCTTAGAAAAAAAATTTTAGAGGCCGAAGTTGAACCAGTGACACGTGGCATGCCGTACAAGTTCGCTCTCCTGTATTATCCCTTAAACAGGTCACGTTGCGACACTTGGCATAACTCTCTCTCAGAGAGTCCAATTGAGGTCAGACCTATTAGGATGGAAAGATAACAGGCCTAGCTATCTCAGAAAACTTTTTCAGAGGCCGAAGTTCAAACAGTGACACGTGGCACGCCGTACAATTTCACTCTCCTGTATTATCCCAAAACAGGTCACATTGCAACACTTGGCATAACTCTCTCTCAGAGAATCCAATTGAGGTCAGACCTATTGGGATGGAAAGCTAACAGGTCAGGATATCTCAGGAAACGTTTTCAGACCCTGTGGATCAAAAAGTCCGGAGTTACACCAGAAACAATCAGGTACATATTTCTGTCAAAACAGAATTATTTTTTAGTACCTTCATTCATGGCTTCCGGAATTTAGGGCTTTGGAGAAAGTTGGAATTTTTGTAATCGGAGACCACGGCTGGATGCTACTCATAAAAATAGAAATTTAGAGACCAAGATCAGAATTTTTGGTTGGCCAAAAGTCCGGGCTTGATCAAACCCTAGTTCGGGACTTTGATCAGAAAAGTGGAAAATTAGGGCTTCTGTAAAAATGGGAATTTTTGAAATCTGTGACCATGGCTAGAAGCTCCTCAGAAAAATAGAAGCTTAGAGCTTTGGATCAAACCTTTTGATTGGGCAGAAGAGTGGGCTTCATCAAACCCCAGTTCAGGGTCACGTCCAGTGAATCCAGAAGTCTCAAAGGAAAAATTGAGGAGTGAAACTTTGCAGTTTTCAAATTCTAAATATACCGGCTTGATCAGCTCATCAAGGCGCATATTTCTATCCTTTCAGAAGTTTGAAATTCAAAGTTTGAATTTTTGGGGTTTCTCTGACAAACCCATATCCAGCTCCAGGTCCATTTCTTGCAAATCAAGTGGATAGGGTTAATCCTAGAAGAAGATGGATTGGTCACCTGCATAAGTGAAGGAGTTCCTGTTTCAGAGGGAGATGAGGCTAAGGCCTTACATAAGAAGATTACAAGCGATCTCGACAGGTATGACTCATTGAGGTATGTTTCGAGATTTTTTCATGATTAAGTTTATGGTATGTTTGTCTTCATGTTATTACAGTTATTACAATCTTGATTTTAGATTTGTCGTATCACGTTAACAAAATTATGAATGCATGATAGAAGATATTCATTGGTTAGGGTGTTGACACTTATGATTGTACTAATGCATTATGGTGTTGTATGAGGTTTATGTTGTCTACTAACATGAAAGGTACACCAAGAAAGACAAATCATGTTCCAGTCCAAGAACATATGATCATGATAACATGAGGACAAAGATTCATCCATTGTCATGGATCTTATAGAAGATCCATTTACGAGGTATGTATAACTTGGTTTTGTAATGGTTAACATATGAGACATGCAGGTTACTAGCACAAGTCACTGAAGAGAACCAAAAGACATTATGCGGGTATGTTAGACATAAACTAGCTAGCATGCTAATCCAGGTATGTTTTTCCTATATCAAGCTAGAATCCTACCTTGGTTTAGGATCTTATACTGTTGTGTTGTTGATAATGATTATTCATGAAGTCATAAGTTTGAATAATCATGGTTGTATGCATATTATGTTTCTTACCATATTTGATGATATGACTAACCAGAAGAATCATGAAGGTATAGGTTTGAATAATCACAGGTTTTATGCATATTATATCTCTTATCTTGATTGATGATTCAACTAACCTGAAGAGTCATAGGTTTGAGTAATTACAGGTTTAGACATGTTATGCTTCTTATGATTTGACTAACCATAAGAATCCCACATAAACCTTGAATGCTAATGCTTATTATTCTGTTTGAAATGATCATGACTATACATGCTTGAGATTATTGTGTTTTAATAGTATACTAATGAATGTATGATTTTATATGAGATCACAAGGATAACACAATCATGATACTAATAAGCATGCATAGGGACCAAGGATGAATATGAGTTCAAGAACAGGTAATCCAGGAAGCAAAGATCAAGAGGGAGTACACTCCAGTGGTTTATGCAAGGATGCAAATATTCAGAGGGAGTTGACCATCTCTCTACATTCCACATCAAAAGGTGTAGAAGAAGCTACTTTAGATTAGGACTCCAGTAGCTCCTGCAAGGAAGCGAAGACTCAGAGGGAGTCCACCCAACGAACAAATAAAGATAAGTATTTGAATTGTCATTTCTTAAATAATACTGTTCAATAATGTATATACTGATGTTCCTAGAATTAGGTTGTGTATTATGCATATTAGAATAATTGCATTGATGAACAGTATACTCCTAATATGCACGGGTAAGTGGCCTATGGCACTGTACAACATTCCATTGCTACTTATCTAGAATGAAACCTCTTTGCTGACATGTTGGGAGTTGTGCACACTCTTAACCATGTTTTGGTAGAGATTGGAAGGCATCTAGAAAGTTACGGAATATGGATAAATGTTGTATTGAAGCATTGGCTAAGATAATTGCATGACTGTATGACATATTTCTTTATGTGTAAGAATTTGTTCTGAAAATTATGAGATGTTTCTAATCATGCAATTTAACCTGTTTTGTAGGAAAGACCGTATATCTTCACCTACAAAAAGGACTACAACATTTGTTCCAGCAACAAAGATATCTATTGAAGATATTTAAGTTCCCAGGATCTGGGATAAAGAAATGGAATGCCATGATCCGTCGATCATGAAGAATGATGTTTGGGATGTAGTCCCAAGACATGAAGGGAAGGTTGTTATGACTTCCAAAAAGGAACTATCAGATCAAGCATGTTGCAGATGGCAGCATTGAGATGAAATAGAAGATGCACCAGATGGATTTCAAGACAGCATGGTGTAGTCATTTATGTGTACAGAACTTGGTATGGTAGGATAGACAGCTTTCCATCCAGTTTGGGCTTTACCAAGAGTAAAGCGGATTCCAACCCTTACTACAAGGTTGAGGAAGGAAATCTAGTGATACTACTTTTGTATGCAGATAACCTGTTTGTTACAGGTGAAAATAGATTGATTACTGACACGCAGCGGAAGCTTACTACCGAGTTCGAGATGAAGAAATTGGGGATGATGCACTATTTGTTTTTGGCATGGAGGTGTGGCAGAGTGCAGATGGAATCTTCCTTGGACAAGGGAAGTATGCAGTAGAGATCCCGAAGAGGTTCGGGATGATGGATTGCAAGGCCATGGCCACACCTATGGCATCAAATCTGAAGCTTCTATGTGATGCTTCATCTGAGCCGATTGATATCTCTATGTATCGTCAGATGATTGGGTTTTTGATGTACCTGACGAACACGAGACCAGACATTTGCTTTGCTGTGAACACATTGATCCAGTTCCTGACAAATCCGAGGAGTATTCACCTGGTTGTTGTAAAGCATGTTCTAAGGTACCTGAAGGGTACAGTGGATTATGGGCTCAGGTATGAGGCGAATCAAAAGTTTAACCTGCAGGGTTATGTTGATTCAGATTGGGCTGGCAGTGCTGCAGATAGGAAGAGCACATGTGGGTGTTGCTTCAGTATGGGATCAGGTGTGATCTCTTGGTTTAGCAGGAAGCAGTCCTGCGTAGCACTGAGTACAGCTGAGGCAGAGTATGTTCCAGCCTGTTCAGCTAGTTGTGAGGCAGTATGGCTACGGAAGCTACTGTCTGAGTTATTTGAACTCCCGTTGGATGCTACTGGTATCTTCTGTGATAACCAGAGTTGTGTGAAGCTGTTCGAGAACCCAGTGTTTCATGACAGGTCGAAACACATAGAGATCAAATATCACTAGATCAGGGATATGGTGCAGAGAGGAGCTGTGAAGCTCCTGTATATTGCGACAGACGAGCAGATTGCAGATGTGCTGACGAAGCTACTAGCCAGGGTGAAGTTCGAGTACTTCAGAGATAGGCTTGGCGTTCTTCAGATCGAGGACACTTCGAGGAAGAAGTGATGAACACATTTGATGAAGCCATTCCAAGCATGTTGGAAGGAGGATCCTTCACATGGCTGTGGATATAAGCGTTGGATGATGAGCATCAGGATGATGTTCTGGTTTATGCTTGGATATGATCAGTTGGATCATTTTATGTATGTATGTACGCATCATGTTGGATGTTGGATATGATCAGTTGGATCATTTATGTATGTATGTACGCATCATGTTGATGCTGGATATGATCAGTTGGATCATGTGTATGTATTTTGTATATGCATCATGTTGGATGCTTGGACCATGTATCTGTATATGTATCAGGTGGATACATTGTATGATCAGGTGGATCATGTATGGTGATATGTATCATGTATTTGTATTTGTATCAGGTGGATCATGTATGATATGTATCAGGTGGATCATGTATGATATGTATCAGGTAGATACTTGGTATGCATCAGGAAGATGCATTGATGATCAGGTGGATCATGTATGATGACATGCAGCAGGATGTTGCAGTGATGATCAGGATGATCATGAATAACGAGCTTCAGGATGTTGCTCCAGATGACATGCAGAAGGACATTGTAGTGATGATGATCAGGATGATCATGGATACATCAGGATGATGTATGGTGAGTATCAGTTTGATACTCTGTGGCCGTGGAACAGGTTGTGCAGATGAGCATGTAATCCGGTGCCCTGGGAGATTTGCAGATGGTCTTTCGAGGTTTTTCCTATGGCATGTAATATCGGTGCCCTGGGACATCTGGCAAATGCTCTTTCGAGGTTTTGCTCTGGGAGGACATCTAATTCGGTGCCCTGGGAGATCTGCAGATAGTCTTTTGAGGTTTTTCCTATGGCATGTAATAGCGCCCTGGGATATCTGGCAGATGCTCTTGCGAGGTTTTGTCCTATGGCATGTAATAGCACCCTGGGAGATCCGATAGGTTGGGCTGTGTGCCCGTAATCAGTCCTAGGATGCTCTTGCGAGGTTTTGCCATGACCACATATAATATCGCCCTGGGAGATCCTACAGGTCGGATTTGTGTACCCGTAACATCCTGGGATGCTCTTTCGAGGTTTTGTGGTGGGGTCACTTGTAATAGCGCCCTGGGAGATCCTACAGGTCGGAGTTGTGTACCCGTAACATCCTGGGATGCTCTTTCGAGGTTTTGTGACACACGTAATAAGTCCTGAGGATTCCACAGTATGGCCAGTGATGATGAAGACCTGCAGGTGGTGGGCCTACATCCAGTATGAAAAAGGACTGGCTCTATAGAACTTCCTATGACGAGTAGATTCAGAGATTGATTGAGATAGCAGCAGCAGTGACGATGATCCAGAGAAGATGACTTGTGCTAGAAGAACTTTGCTGAGAAATACCTTCCTAGTTAAGAGGGAGTGTTGATGTATATGTAACTTCGGAATGTATTTCACATATATGTATATTGTATTCCTATAGAGATGGTATTATTCCTCTATACGGAAGTGTCGTCATTTATATTGTAAGTGTCGTAACTTATACTTGATGGGTTATTAGACCACCTTGTTGGGGTTGGCCCTGTATAGGTCATGTGGGTCAAAGGGTTATTAGACCGTCCTATTGGGGGTCGGCCATGTGGATCAAAGGGTTATTAGACCACCCTATTGGGGGTCGGCCCAGTCAGCATTATGTTATGTGGTTAAGTTCGAGCCTACATGAGTTAGGTAAAAAGGCAAGTCAAGTCAAGTATAAATAGAGTGCGGGAGGCACTCTATTTACTCACTCACTTCTCACTCATGCACTCAAGGAGGAGTGGCGCACTTATGGAGGAGGAGGATCTGCTGCTAGGTTATGTCTATCTCTCATGGTTGGTTGTATCATTGCTCTATCTATCTCTGAGGAAGTTATTGGGGTTTTTCACCTTTATGGTTTTCCCCAAGTAAATCTTTGTGTCTCTTGTGTGCTTGCATTATTGTCTCCATGATTGATATGCTGTAGATATGTTGTACATGTTGTTCTCTTAGTTAAGATCCTAGATCATATTGAAGTAAATTCTGAAAAATTAACAGGGTGGTTGGCTCAATGTTGGCCAAGTTGCCCTCTGTGTCCGTAAGACAAGTAAGGATGGGAGACTGAGGGGATGGGTAGATATCTGGTGAAAAGAGGGTATGGATGTTGTTCTCTATGTATTCCAAAGGAGGAAGAAAAGATGACCTATGATGGAGATCATCCCATGGACTATCGTCAACATTCATTACTTCCATGATGGACTCGTCTGAATAAAAATTATGAAGTAAGAGATTAGGTAGAGAGGACGTCCATCGTAGAGAACAGGATGGGGAGGCCATGGTTAAATGGTCCTCTGAAGCTGATTGGATAGCCTCATAAATGCATTCAGTGGGTGAAAGAGGCATCATATCTCCAAACAGGTGTGTTGTGGCTTCATCCGGTACAAGCCAAGCATCGTTTGAGTGAGATAAAATCTCAGTAGAGATCATGTTCACCGTAGAAACATGATTAGGGGGGTCCGCGGCTGGAAAAATTCCCATGAGAGATGAATCTTTCAAAAGGCCAACCCCTACACTCTCATATTGTTTTGACATTTGTCCAATGAAAGGAACATGGTCACCAGGATGAGTAGTGGCATCCGGTGTACAAAAATCTAACTGGTCGTTAGTAACAATTCATCCTTGGTGGGGGAACTGTACTATGTGGAAGACTGAAGAGGTTACCTCCTGCATGGTATAGAACCAATTGTGACCAAGCAAGAGATTATAATCTAACGGGGCCGAGAGCACTTCTACGTTAATGGTTACGGTCTTTCAGCCCAACTCAACTGCAAGAGCTTGTAAGAGCCCATGAGGTTGAAAGTCACACCCGTCGAATGCTTTCAATGTGGTAGGAGAATGATTCAATTCGGGGGAGCCAATGGCTCTCCAACAAGCGATGGACATGACAGAAGTGGAGGCTCCCTCATCCAAAAGGGTATGATGGACAATCTTCCCAGAAATGTTCATAGAAACTTGGAATGCGAGCTGGTGTGAGAGCCTCGACTTAAGGTTGTCAAGTCGAAACATGATGGTGTTCGAGGAATCCGGGTCAATTGCACCAATAGCTGCAAGGAGAGTTTTGTGTTGATTGGGACAATTCTGCAAAACTTCCAGGGTAGACATGGCACAAGGAGCTTGTGCCAAGTCTTCTACGATATTGTAATTTTGTGCCACTCGAGCATTAGGATTGAAAACAGCTTTTCGAATCGTACTCTTGGGCGGACGCAATATCGAATCTAAAGAGGGTCTCTCAATGGTGAGAGAGGTCGATGGTAGAATGACATCAGTTAAAGAGTTGGAAGATTTTTCAGCATTACTTCCGGTGGATTCCTTCGAAGGGACCGGTTCGTAAGGTCGCGAGCGGGTAGTCAAATTGATCGCCTCGTTACGCAACATGAGAACATGCGCGGTATTGGATGGTTCCCCCTGGGATGGGGGGGTTTGAGCAATCATCTGCTGGTTTTGAGCAAGAAACGGATCGTTGAGGACTGCAAGAGTCGGTTTACCCCTAAGAAACTTTTGCACTTCGTCTCTATGGGGACACTCTTTGGAGAAATGGTCTTCTCCACACAGTAGACAAGGATACTTCAGTTTCCTTTTCTGCTTAGTATAGTTAGGAGTGCTCTTGGGTTTCTGCTGGGCAAAAGACTTTTTGGGTTTCCCCTTGTTCTTCTTTTTGCCATTAAACTTCTGAGATGAAGCTGATTGAACAGAATTCACCTCTTCAGTTACAGCAGGAGTAGTGGACTTGGCAGTGCTATGACCAATCTGAGTTGGGTTGGATGATCCAACAGTGCTAACAGCAGGCTGGGTGTTAAGGGAACCTATGATCCCATCAGTTTGGGGTCCCTTATGCATTTTCGTGGGATCGTTAATGTCCCGGGGTGCATCAGGAAAAATATTGAACAGAGTGCCAAACTGAGTGTAGACCAAGTCTAACAGATGAGCACTCACGATGGCTTGTTCTTCGGTGATAGCACCTCGCATGGCAACATCTTTTTCTATGGTGGGAATGAGTGATTTAGTAAACCAGTCTGCTAGGAGCTGATCTAGAATGGGAGCTTTAATGAGACGTCGTCTCCTTCGCCACTCGTGGATATGATCTGAAATGTGGGTGGCGGTGTTCTGACGAAGTGAGGTTAAAAGCTTAGTACCAGTCTCATACCGTATAGGGAGCTGGAAATGCGTCAAAAAGTTCATAGCAAGAGAGCCAAAATCAGGAAAAGCGTGCGGTGGCAACTCAATGTACCACTTGGCAGCCGAACCGGTGAGAGTCCTTTGGAACAATCTAAGACGAATTGAATCGTCCATTAAGGAATTAGATGAACACCATAAGTGGTATGTCATCACGTGGTTCTTGGGGTCTTCACCCGGCTTGCCATCAAACTTGGGGATATCAGACGGAAGTTTCACCAAAATCGGTGGCCAGTTAGATCCATGGTAAATAGGATCATTGGTCAAACAAGAGAGGTCAAGTAGGTCCAAAGTAGCCAAAAAGGGCAGTTGTGGATTAGGTTGTGCATATTGATAATACGGATATGGTGTGTAAGGACTAAACTGACCGTAAGGTGTACCAGGATAAATATGACCATAGGGGGGTGTGTCGCTCGGACCGTAAGGAGGTCCGCCACCATAAGGTGGTCCGTTCCAATAAGGTGGGGGTCCACCTCCACCTCCGGGAGGGGGTGGAGGTCCACCGCCACCTCCGGGAGGAGGTGGGGGTCCATAACCGTAATGAGGTGTCCCACCACCGCCTCCACGTGGAGGGGGTGGTGGACCACTTCCGCTGCCAGATGGGTGGGGGCCCCCACCACCTCCGCTGCCGGAAGGATGAGGGTTTCCACCACCACCATAGTAATTAGGTCCTCCACTGCCTCCGCTTGGAGGGGGTGGTGGGCCACTGCCACCACCCAAAGGGAAATGTCCTCCTCCACCATTATAGGGTGGTCCGCCACCGCCTCCTCCTAGACAGTCTAGCGGATTGGGTAGGTCCATTGGAAGGACCGTTGGGGACTCCACCGCCTACGTTCTGGTTAGGAAACGAGGGTTGCACCCCAGCCACAACAGTTTGACCACTATTCAAAGGTTGAACCAATGTGGGTTTTTGGTTAGCTACCGTGGTAATAACATTACCAATAAGATAATCCGTGGGAATGGAATACCCTCCCCTCGAATTCTGAGGTGGGGGAGGAACTAGTAAAGTAACCGTGGTAGTGACACGTGTGTTGGATCGTAGTCCTTCCACTGGTTGGTTCACCTGAGGTGCAGGACTGGATTCCTGTGACGGTTGACCAGTCTCATTAGTGGTCACGTGGTGGGATGCTTCAGGTGATCTAAAAGATATCGAATGAACTGGGATGTTTCCGTCGTCAAGTCTTATTTGTAAATGACGATTATGAAACTCTTCAAAGTGTCGCTCGAGACTTTGTCTTTGAAGCTCATCACCTTTAACACGTAACTGTTCCAAACGTTCATGGATGGGGCCGAAAGTCTCGATAAGGTCAGGCCTATAGTAAGGCCTAGTGAACTCTGGAGTAGTCCAGTTAGGTGGGGATGAGATGGCAAAATGAGCCACTGGATGGTCTGTAGAAGATGTCCAATAAGCTGCTGAAGGACCAACAGCTGCTGTAGGGTCGTCCTGGGGTCAGTTTATCCATTCCAATGATCTAGGTTCTCCCAGGATGACGGGAGGAAGGTTATGAGAAGTGGGAGTGTGTGCTTCTCCATCCTGCATGGGATGAGAGGCAGGTGAATCTGGAGGAGTTTGTGGAAACAAAATCCCTCCAACATTCAAAGTGGGGTTCCCTACTTCAGTAGCTACGACTGCGTTATGCTGATCCATTCTTACCCTCAAAATAACCTCCAGATTAAGGGGAAATTCGGGTGGCAAGTTCAAGATCCTACGGGACCTTCTCCAGGGAAAATCTGCCAGAGTATCAGGAAAATCAGCCAGAAAGGCCGAAACAACGTTTCTCTTAAAGGTATTCTAAAAGAAAAGCAGTCCAAGAAACCTACTCAAACTAAGGAAACAAGCAAACTTATGTGACAGAGTGGATTCAAAATTCTGGAACCTCACGGGATTATCAAGGCATCGCAAACCGCAATATACTGTAGGGTCCAACAATATGACGCGACAAGGAGGATTGGGACCGTACCCTTGCCTGCATACCCGATTACCTGGATAGTACGTGTGTGCTAATCTCCTCGAGTGCTATTCTCGGTGTATTTCTTTGCCAAGACGGCCAAATGGTTAACTCGGTTGGTTTCAGGAATCCTAATGGTGTCTCTCGATATACGCAAGGTACATGGGAGCTCAAACCCATAGTGGTGCTGTCTAATGCACAGCCGTTGACATGAGACCTTCCGATATACGTGTCGAGTACGTGATACACCCTTCGATATACGCCAAGTACGGATTATGGTACTTGGTGGGTACGTGAAGGAGATCGATATATCGATGTACGTGGAAGACTACAATACTCCCGGACTACAGTGCTGGCAAGTAACGATAGCTGCCACGCTTAACGACACCGGAACACGTCCCTAACTTACACACAAGTTGCTAAAAGTTCTACCGTTAATTTTTTCTTGGACGGTTAGGTGAATGCATGAGGTGAGTACATAATTGGAAACATAATGCAAGCCCTAGCTACATGCACGAAATATTCTTTTCTTTCGATGAATTCTACCTATGGTAAGGAGAAAGGTTTTTCTTTCCAATGGTATTGCCAAACAAATGCAATGCAACACAATCTCAATTCAAACAAATTCAACAATGAAAGTACTCTTTTCTTTTTCAACGAAACACACAAATGTACACAACACTACTATCCAAATCAAAGTAACTTTTTTCTTTTCTTCTTCTTTTCAAAGTAAAATGACAATAAATGATGAAAAGAGAGGATTCTGAAATGAAATATGCAAGCTTTTCAATTTCGACTTCAATGACCTAAGAGCAACAAAAATAAAAAAATGCATCTATCTTTCCTTAGCATGGAACTAGTTTCACAAAAATCGAAGCGTTCTTTGAGCCTTTCAAGAAAATGAATGATTCATAATTCGAGAAAAACACAAGAGATCATACACTCATTCAACTTTTCCAAAACATAATAATTTTCCAATGCAAACAATCTTTCTTCAATAATTTTTTGAGAAAAAAAGGGAAAGAAGCGCTTTTAATTTTCCAATGGATGCATCAAAACAATAAACTTGATAACAACTTTGCTTTCATATCCAAATGACTGAAAAGAAAATACTACTCGCAGCATTCATACACTCAGAAAACTCAATAAAAGACAAGCACTCAACCAAGCGGAAAAGACACTTAACTCAAAATAAAGCAGCAGCAAGCAAACTAAGCAAGCAAAGCTCAAGAAGTAGATGAGGTCTGGAAGGTGATCCAACGCAATGATCAGATCAGGGATGGAAGGAAGGGAATGCAAGAATGAATGGATGAAGGTGGGGGAGACAAAAGTATCCACCACTACCAATTTCAAACTTGTCCAAAGCGGAACCCAAAGTCAATCCAAATGGAACCAAACTCTCAACACATAAATTACCAAAGGGGTCTTTGGATGGATCTTGCAGCACAGAGGGAATCCAAACATCAGACCAAGACTCAGACTGTTAAATGAGAGGATGGATGCCTGTATATCAACTTTTGACAGATCGGCGCAGTCTGTCTTTGCAGACAGTGAGATGTCGCAGCTTGCCTACACGGGAGGTGCGACAGTGTCGCAGTTCACCAATGCACAGGCTGCGACGAGTAAGCAATAGACAAAGGACATAGACTCAGAAAAACATAGTGTCGCTCTGTTCTCACTGCTCAGGTGTGACAGGCGAGTTCTAGATTCAAAAATGAATCAGATCTCTCAATAATGAACCACAAACTGACTTGGAACTGAGTTGTATAGACTCAGAGGAAGAAGATCAGAACCTTCAATGTGAAGATCTGAAAGTAAATGGAAAAAAATGATAAACGAACTTGAGTGAAGTAATCTACTGAAAATGAATTTTAGATGAATGACTACTAAACAAAACAAGTAGTACTCCCCAGTATGGTCGCCAGATTTGTTACCGGACAATCCACTCAACCGGAGGCGAGCAGGATCTCCCTATCTCAATGCGAGTCTAGAACAAATAGAACAGACTACAAACACATTTCCTAGATCTACTTAAGGATCAAGTGCTAGATGTCTTACCTCTTTGATTCGCTATCCTTTCTCCCGAATGTTGATCCACGTCCCACGGTCGTCAGATCCAAGCTGCAAGACCTGTTTAGACGCAGAAAAGAGAAACGAGTAAAGAGCATATATACAATAAGAGATCTATGTAAACAGCTAAGCAGGTAAACAACACAACATCATCACACATAAGAACGATATTGGTGGAAATCATTTGTATTACTGCAAATAGAGGAGTACATGATAGAGATATAGGACTACAACCAAAGACTTAACATGGTAGCCCTTCTCCGACCATATCGATTGCCATATCCTTCCAAGGAAGCATAAGTTCTTCAAGAGGTGAATGGAGTATCTTGGGAGAGATTTCACCAACATGTAGATACTATAGCCTTCCTCTAAGGTAGATTTCACCAGCGTATGGATACCTTAGTCTTCCCCCCTTTGGTATGGGAATGAGCCTCACTTATATAGGACTAAATGGATAGGGTGTGGATAGGATAGGTTGAGTAAAGGTAGGAGAGAGATAGGGGATCTTCCCAAATAGTTAGGGGTCGAGTACCAGCTCTCCTAGAGGTCAGGGATAAGCCCCCAAATGAGCAAGTTTCGAGAAGGATCTCGAATAAGCTATTTTTTCCCATTAACAGACCTCGTCGCACCCTGTAGTGGTGCAACCTCCGACGTCGCATGTTGCTAGTGTGCAACCTGTGACGACCCTTTAGAACCTAGCACAAATGGGTACAAACCCTCCCAGGATGATTATTAGTCCAAGTGCCTTCAGGGGTGTATACACTGAATCTAGTGATGAGTAGATTTTGGGTGTAACATATCTACTGACGAAATGATGATAAAAACTCAAATCAAGACTACCCAGAACCCCAAAACGACCCAACCAAGAAGAAGGAGAAAAACGCCCCAGGGGGGCATTTTTGCCAACTAGACTAGTGTTGATCCGATGGGAAATGGAGTCCAAAAGAAATGAAACTTTCGATTTAGGATTTTAAGAGTATTTCATTAGCGGGTTTTGAAGTAAAACAAATTCCAGCGGTGAAAAATTAATTTTTGTATTTTTATGGGTTTTTTATATGAAGTTTCTGCTCAACACACACAGTGAAATTTAAAATGCAAGAGACCAGCAAGGATGACCTACTTGAGAATGAATAAATGGATGAGATTGTCGAATACTAGCCCTCCAAACTCAGTTGTTGAACAATGGCGTGTTCCCTTTGGCGTTTTGAGCTCCCAATGGCCAAATTCGCCCTAGCTACCTGCCAAAAATAAGATGAAGTCAGTGTGTGCAACAAATAGCAAGTAAAATCAGCAAGTAAATGACTGAAAATGAAAGGAATTGAAGGGAAAAAAGCAATAACAACTCCCTTTGTTGATACTCTGAAGAAATTGAGCAATTGTGGAGTTCCCACTCCAAAAACTGCGCCCTCCTCCATCTGTTCTCTTCACCTGCAAATCGTTGGCCAAGGAAAAGATGGAAACAATACACTAACAACTCAATAAGGCTAAGAAAAACTAGATATAAGTCAAGCAATACATATCCATCCATAAAATCTCAAGAAACTCGGTGGAGAAATGGCTCTATATCATCAAAAACTCAAGTGTACAATGTGCCAAGAGAGAGAGAAATGGGAGAGCATCCCTCTTAAGTAGAGAATGCCTCCTCTCAAAACCTAATTCCCTCCAAAATGGAGGGCTGGGATCAATCCCCCATCAACCAAAACGAATGGAGGATATCTCTCCAAGATGGGGTGCGAATTGCCCAAGTGAAGTGCATAAGTGGAGGAGGGGTCCCTTGTAGGGCCCATACAAACATCAAATAACATGCTAGCGGGTGTCTATATGGTGTTTTAGCCCCCTTGCTAATACATCAAGGTCCCACACAACATGGAACATCCAAATCGAATTTTCCCAAGTGAAGAAAAATGCCCCCCCATGGGCAATTCATCCACCTAGGTGAGTTGGGCAAGAGAGGGCCCCACAATGCACAATATCATGTCCAAACATTACCAAATTACCTTAGAAATCACCCTTGTATTAGCTATCCTTTGATTTTTTCCCTTTGCTATAGTTGCCTTTGTCAATTTTTTTATCTTCCATGTATTTTATTGCTGATTTATATTGCTGAAGGAGTAAATTGGGATTTTGACCCACTTATAGTGCCCGGATTGTCGAACCGTTTGCTGCAATGTGATCGTGGACCCCAAAATTAGTAGGAATAGTCACTCGAACGACCACAATCCATCACTTAGGCACTGTTTTCCCAAAATCCATGATTTTTAATTAAAACAGGTCCAAATTGACTCATAATAATTAAAAATCTCACAAACGCCTCAATATTTTTACATTTTGTCACTTGGATGCTCATATGGGTCCCCTATAGATAATAATTGATCAAAATCGAAATTCCGGTCACAACATTTTTTCGGGCCCATTTTTGGCCTAGTCAACCTAGTTTGACCAAGTCAAATTTGGTCAACAATGGTGCTAGTTGAATACCTGTATGCAATCATGAAGTGAAAGGATTCCTTAACAAGTTAGTACATTACTAAACAATATGGTGATCAAAAATACATTAAATCTCGAAAAAATACAAGGCCCGAGGTGAGGTGGGCCCACCACCTCCAAAAGACTCAACTATTATGCACAACCTATAGGCTTGACCACTTAGTTGAATTTGGGTGAAGCAGAGAACAAGGTGAAGGATAAGGGGAGACAAGTACTAGGATTACGTGACCTTTTGGATAATTCGGGAAGGCGGGGCCCACTGAGATAAGCATGCCATGACAGAACACGGGGAAGGGTGGTGCCTCACAAATGGGTGTAGTGCAGGGAAACCGCCACTGGTCATCTAACAAATACCTTACAACTCACATCCGTGCCCGAAGACTCCATGAGGTTCTTTTCTAGAGCCGCCAAACTGGGTGTCCAGCAAACCGTAACTTGAGACTCTAGGGGACAATCTTGAGCTTGTCCCTTGCTCCCTCTCACCTCCTTGCCCCGCGGGACTAGGTGAGTAAATAACCACTACAAATGCCGACATGTACGGCTGACCTGTGTCCATGTGTGTTTATAAACACATTGCATGGATTTTACAATGAATCTCATACTTAGCCTTTCTGGCTTGATTTTACATTTACAATAGCCCTTTTGGCTTGCTTTACATTTCTTCATTTCTTTACATTTCAAGGCCCTTTTTGGCTACATACATATCTCAATAGATATAATCAAGGTGCTCATACTGCAAAGTAATGGGGGTAAGTGTACCAACTTTGATGACCAATGGGGAACACCCGGTGAGGCTACACAATCCTATACTGCATTACAACATCGGGGCAACCGACAGGAGCAAATCCCAGGTTTGAGAGTGCATCTCACACACTAAAGAGTGGAGGCACAATAGACAGGGAGTCATGGCATACTCAGAGATCAGTGGGGAAGGGGATTCTAAAGGTCACAAATCAGAATCCAAGTCGGGAAATACCATCATGGACGAGTCGGATGGGTGGAGAAAGTGAAGGTGGCTCCAAAGTCAGCTGCCAAGGGGGACTAAGTGACCAAGTCTATACCAAGGGTACAGGGTATGACCCAGTGTGCATATACAGGGGCCTACTAGGAAGGGTGGACTGACATCACCTAGGTCCCAATCACATATCATAATAATAGCTATATCACCAAATCAATCATCACATTCAAAGTTAGTGTACTATCATGTATGAACAAGTCTAACCAACAATCATGAGCAATAAACATTAAATGCAATACCTGTTGCACCATATACCTACTGCTGAAGTTGTCTTTGAACTGGATCTTTGTTGAATCCGGGCACAAATAATAAACCAGCAATACTCTGTAATAGTCTCAATCAAAACAAGACTAAGCAACTGTCTCAATGGGCTTATCTCAAAGCCTGGCAAGGAAGGGTGACCCTGCGGTAGATGCTAAGTAACATGTCTAGACCACCATACAACCCTCTGTCCCCTCTGATATGTTTGCTAGGGGTAATCTGAGCAAAATGAGTGCCTCCTCTAAAGGAAACTGATCTCTGATCTGGAAAAAAAAAGGTACTGTGTGGTCCTCGGCCACACAATTTGCAGCATGGTAGCTCCAACTAACATGGATGTGATAACATATGGCTCCAGCTGTTACAAGTGCTCTAAAGGAGAGAGTGCTTGAGAAACACAGAATCTCTGGTCTGTAGCACCTTTCTCATCATCATCAAAGTGCATGCACGTACATGCTATCTGCATCATCATCACGTGTGTACCTATTCCTGTAAAATGCAGACGTTATACCAATCTCTACAGACTGCTCGTCAGGACATACAATATATATAATATAATCTAGCAGAAATAAACAAAATGACAATGCTGAAAGGAAAATATATCAATAATAAAATTAACTCTACAACATTTTAAATTTTATTAAGCCGACACATGAGGTGTAAAAAGGTGAAAAAAACAAAGAAAATCACAATAGGGTACAGACGTGAACTAGAGAAAGGGAAAATGGTGTCAAAAGGTAAGAAAAGCAAACACCAAAACAAAAGGACAACTAACTACTGCTCACGAGAGCTTATTCAACTTACCTACCCTACTCTAACCAATTCAGAGAAATTCTAAGTAAAATCAAAGATCCAGTGCAACCACTCATCCAATAGATCAATAGTTCTCCCTTGATGTTGTTTAGTAAAACAAGTCAGGACTAGATTAGAAATTAATGATTTTAAGATT
Organism: Larix kaempferi; assembly: GCA_027924585.1. Lineage (NCBI taxonomy): Eukaryota > Viridiplantae > Streptophyta > Pinopsida > Pinales > Pinaceae > Larix > Larix kaempferi. The sequence goes on along the minus strand of BSBM01000289.1, from coordinate 7,317,316 downwards.
ACAATCCTCTTGACTTGTTCAAAATTTGGAAAAGGGTTAGAGTGGTGTAAAATTAAATCATGCCGAGGTTGAGATTGAGTTTCGCCAGACACATCCATCAATAAGCCAAAAGGATCATGAAAATGGTGTGAGTTATCTTTTAAATTTGATGGAGGAAAATGATATAACATTCGACTCAACTCTCCTTGGTTAACTTTGTTTCCCTCGTCTATCTGGCTCGCATACTCCATTTTGTTCATTCTAGGATAGATGAGAGAACCAAATGGGGACAAATTAGAGTGCAATAAACCCGAGATCATAATAAGGCCCACTTGTTGCCCAACAATTGCAAAAAGTTGAAATTGATCTTTGAAGAGTTTCTCAGTCAACCAAGCAACAAGGTTATCAGATTTGAAAATATTATTAACCTAGGATGACTGGAAAGTGAAGTAAGAAGTTTTACCATCGACCCCTAGGAATTCTAAAGGCTCCTTACCAAACCCTTTGCGCAATAAAATTAGGTTAGAAAAAGGCATTGACTTCATGAGTTGGGATGGGAGGAAGGATTGAAACATATGTTGGTTAAAATTAATGTTACTTAATTCACCTCAATTTAATTATCAACCGGAGAACGTAAACTTTGAGCTGCTACACTATATGTGCAGGCAAGGCAGTTTTAATGCTCGTGCTGACAGGAATGCTAGTCTACTTCAAATAAAGCAATGAAATGGATGAAACTATGGCTGTCCTGGATGATTTATACTAAGGACTCATAGATCTGTTCTAAAACAAAAGGAAATCAATTTACTGACTTATCAAACTCAGCATAGCCTACAGCAATCTACAGGCTATAGTAATTCTTTGAAACAACCCTAATCTTTCAAAGAAATCCTACCTACAGCAATGCTTCAAAAGAACAACCTGCTGATAAATTAAACAAACCCTTGAACTACAGCAATCCCGTAAAACACTCAATAGTCCACACTCAGCTACAGTACCGATGATCTATTCTACAAATGAAAGAGCTTAATAAGTTTCAGAATAAATATGATCAATTAACCTGAAAAATCCACCATTAATCCTACAAGATCTAATGCTTAACTCCACACTAATACTTCTATGACCTATTGACTTTGAATTGTCAATACACAGCCTATTACAATGAAACTTGGTTTGTGTTGTTATCTAAATATACTCCATTTTGTTTTATGCACACAGGAAGATGCCGAGGTTATTCAGATAATAATCATCAATCAATATTAGGGTTGTGTAAGAAACATTCGCTGGTTCTGGTCTGTATATGCAAACTACGAAACTAATGTTAATTTGAGGGAACAATATTATAAACCAGGACTCTTTTCCAAAACTCATTCAAGCACAACTTCAGCTCTTATCTAATCATCCACTCAAAAGACTTATTTAACAAACCCTAGGTACTCTGTAAATTAAACTATTCAAACCTTTTGCTAACAATTCTTTTAAAATCTACGTTCTACCAGGCAAGAATACCCTATAGCTCTGCAAGCTCAACAATTGGAAGAATGGCGCTATTCACCAATTATTCTAATGCTACAGCAAAAGGAATTAGAGGGTTCAATCTATTCTCTTCAGAAAATCGATTCTTCAGCAACTAAAATCAAGTTCGTTACCAGTTTGCCAATACCACGATTCACATTGGAAATCAAAAGGGAATTTAAATACACACTGTTCCTCAATCTCATTAAATCAATTCTATAATAAATCCAATCCAAATTATCACACATTTCATCATTGACGTAACCATTAATAATCACTCACACTGAAAATCAAAGGAGATTTTAAATACAGATCACTCCCAAATCTATTCTCTGCGCTAGATCAAAATACAAATGACATTAACTAATGACCTACAGGCATACGTTCTATTTCCACTCGCGGATCAGCAAAACCATTACTATTTCTGAAAACACTGTCAAAATAAGAAACCGTTACATCTACTATTGTAAAATGCACAATATCAAAATACCAGGGGTTGGTGTTGAAGGGGGCCCTACCCTCAACGCCTTCCAGCTTTAAATCAAAACCTTAAAGGAGATAAACGCTGATTTTATTGATGAAATAAAGTGTTACAGTCTTTCTTCCTTCGAGTATCCATCCTAAGGATTATTTATAGATGGATAGATGAACAAGATCCATCCCAGAATACAGAGATTTGAGCAACTACCCAGAAAACTGCCAACACCAAATCTGGCAAAACCATGTCTGTTCCGGAAAGTATTTCTCCACATTCATTGAGAAATTCTGAAAACTTCCCGCAGTTAGGGGTAAATGGGGCCATTTGTGAAGTGGGTTTCGAACCGTTTTGAAAAATTCCCAACCGTTTGTTCAGAAATTGAGCCCGAAATCAGGGTCCTGATCAAGGACGGAAATGCCATTTTGCCAGATTGCTTAAGATCCATACACTGCTAAAAATGGAGGGTAACAGCTCCTTGAACGAAGGAAATCCATGAAGCAGCACCGGAATAAACTTCATATGCATCTGGAAGGCGATGTGAATCCAAGAGACATCTCCACTGTGGACAGAATCCCCCAAATCACTGGTTCAACTAGCATAAATCTTCCTTGGAGCGCCGAGACCACTGCACGAAAGAAACAAAGAGCCATTAGTTGACCAAGTATTTGAATGGAGGCTTAAAGGCCCAATTTTATACATAAAACAAGGTAAAGTAAGAAATAAGTAATTTAAAAATCACTTTACCAAAATCTATCAACATTGATCTCCATAAAGGCATGACCATGTACAAATCAACATTAACAAATTGATTATTATGTGGTTTCATAAGACTTTGGCTAGAAAATGTTGTAGTGGACAGTCAAAAATAGGAGACCAACAACATATAGGCTTGTTTAGTATTTCCTAAAATTGCCATCCCCAATTCTGCATGAGATAAGGGACACTTGTCGAGGAAATCATCAGGGTCAACACCTACCTTCCGAAGAAAAGGCTCATTTTGATTCATATTTCCAATCAACTCATTTTGACCAAGGATAAGACGAGGAATATTATTGATGTTAAGCATGAAACTTTTAGAAGGCTCTTTCTGACATTGATTCCATATTGCAAGTTGCAACAAAGAACACTCAAGGTTGAGTTGATACATAATTGGATCATCATCATCTTGACAGGGAGGTATATCGATATAATCATTATTAAAACCCCCATCATATTCACACATTTGACTTTCAGGCACATGATGATCGTTTGATCCACTCTCAACAAAAGTCTGATTATTTTCAATATTTTATTTTTCTTCTTCTTCTTCAAAGGTATGATTGGAAAGTGAAACAAGGTCAGGATCACTCGGGAATTGACTTGAACAATTGCCAACGAAGCATTGACTATGGGGCTTCCCCTCAAGAGGAACTCTAGTGGATTCACTGATCGAAAGCTCAGCCACAGAATTTTGTCTCTAATGATCAATGAGATCCCCTTCTTCATTTGTGCCTTCTTCGGGTAAAGATGACAAAGTGCTTCGTATGATTTTAGTAAGTTCCCCTTCTAAGTCAATATCAAGATCAAAATCTTGAGGGGTTGAGATTTTCTCACTATCATACGTAACTTCATCATGAGATTTATTTCCTATATTCTTCAAATACTCTACTACATTCTTATAGACTGAAGGCTCATTCAGAAGCTGAATCAAAGGCACATTCACCATAGGCTCGGGAGAGGATAAATCAAACTGATAAGGACAATCACTGCTCATTTCAAAATTGCTATCCTGATCGTCTTCATGACATTGATCCTCCACCACATAATCCTCATTTGATTGTTCTTCCATGGATTCATCAATGTTTTCACCCCGTTGATCCTCACAAAGGTGGTTTTCAAATACATGATGATCACTAGATTGTTTCTCACATGAAATCTGACAATCCTCACCTTTCTCGTCCTCTTCCGAGATATGATTAAAATCTAAGTCAAAATTCAGATTGTTTGAACATGGATTAGGACAATTGTCAACCACGTGATGATTGTGAAGTTTCTCTTCTGGTGATCCTTTACTGGAGTCACCAATGGAAAGGTGAATTAGATCTAGAATTCGGCCTGCAACTGCCTCAGACAATGATAACAAAGTGTCTCGTATGATTCGATCTATGCCTCTTTTAATTTTCACATGAGGTTTTGAAGTATTATTCTCAAGATACTCTGTAACATTTCTATGGATTGTAGACACACTCATAATTTGGAACATCTCGGGAGAGGAATGATCCAATCGAGAAAGCAAATTATCAATATAATCATCATCCATGACACAATCAGTGCTAGATTGACATTGCAAAGACTCATCAATGTTCTCACCCCATTTATGTGTTAGCAACCTCGTGAACATGTCATATCCAATAATGGATCCCGATGCTAAATTATCAAACCATAACCCAGCTTCCCCGTCTAAGGATTCACCTAGGGCTCGCATATAAACATCCTCATTATCAGCCCCTCTAACTTCCATATGATCCCAAAGCAGTTGCAGATGTTTTTCAATAGATATATAGTTGTTTCCACAAAACCGAGACAACCTTTCAGTGTATTCATTCGACATAGGATGAGGTGCCCCACATATCTCCGAGAAGTCAAATGGAGAAGGTTTCGTTTTCCCCACAGATATTCTGTCCATTCTACTTGGGGCTCGAGTAGGATGTCTAATATGGCTAACATGATGATTCGACCGACCATTTTGGCTATAAATCCTTGGTTGGGATTTACATCTAGATTCAGGTTGACTTACCAATCTATTGGGGGTGGATAGGACAAATATTCCATTAGAGTGATGAGGAGCATCGTGGGTATCGCAAAAATATTGATATTCAGTTTCATACCCATAATCATATTCATATTCATCCCCATACTGAGATTGTTCATCCCATTCATTTATTTCCTCTTATCTCCATTTTTATCTATTCACACGTTCATTTAATTCTTTTATGGCTTGTGAGAGGCCAAGGAGAACATCTGGGTCCATTATGATATATCAATGTAAGATTTCACAGTGGGATCTCATGTGAAGTGTCAGAATGATTTAAGCTTCTAAGGTTGTAAGGATGGGTTTGGTCTCCAGTGGAGCCGCAAGGGTGGAGTCGCCAGGTGAACATAGAACCTTGTTCACCAAAGGTAAAGATGTCGTAGGGGAGTGAATGAAGCAAAAATGTTGGTTGTAATAAATTAAGCAAACCAAAATCAGCCAACAGAAAATTAAGTTTGAATGTGATATGATGAAAAATAAACCAAAAGACTCAAACTCAAAAGACCACAAGGTAAGCCTCTACCTCCCTGGCAACGGCGCCAAAAATGCTATCACACAATCTCTAGCTGATGAAGATGAGTGTCCCAACAGGGATGGCAGAGGGTGAACATCTAGGAAGGTGTAACCAGCAATAGCCAGGTCCTCCGTTCAAGGAACGAAAGTCACATCGGACAAGGCTACTGTCTCTTTAGACAAGGCAAGCAGCCAAGTCAGGTGGGGGACCCCGCTCAACCAGTGATGGTTGAGAGACAAAACACACCCAAATCCCAAAGATAGAAAGAAGTAAAGATAGGAAATGAGTGATAATTAAGTCCTAAGTCTAATTCCAGCCAATAGATGGACATAGATAGTAAAATGGGAGTGATGTAGAAGTGACCAGCAATCAGATGTAGCAAGATAAACTGATTAGATTAGTGATTTAATGGCTGAAAATAGACAAGGGACATGCAGTAAGCTAGAAGTGAAGAGAAGAAGTGATGTTGCCCAAGGAAACTAGTTAAGCAGTGAAATAATAGACCTAGGGCATCAACAAATATGGGATTTAAAGCGCTTCTAGCAATTGATAGCTTGATATCTACTAATGAAATGATGATAAAAACTCAAATCAAGACTACCCAGAACCCCAAAACGACCCAACCAAGCAGAAGGAGAAAAACGCCCCAAGGGGGCGTTTTTTCCAAGTAGACTAGTGCTGATCCTATGGGCAAATGGAGTCCAAAAGAAATGAAACTTTGGATTTTGGCTTTTAAGAGTATTTCATTAGCGGGTTTTGAAGTCAAACAAATTCTAATGGTGAAAAATTAAGTTTTGTATTTTTATGGGTTTTTTATATGAAGTTTCTGCTCAACACACACAGTGAAATTTAAAATGCAAGAGACCAGCAAGGATGACCTACTTGAGAATGAATAAATGGATGAGATTGCCGAAGACTAGCCCTCCAAATTCAGTTGTTGAACATAAGCGTGTTCCCTTTGGTGTTTTGAGCTCCCAATGGCTAAATTCGCCCTAGCCACCTACCGTAAACAAGATGAAGTCGGTGTGTGCAGCAAATAGCAAGTAAAACCAGCAAGTAAATGACTGAAAATGAAAGGAATTGAAGGAAAAAAAGAAATAACAACTCCCTTTGTTGATACTCTGAAGAAATTGAGCAATTGTGGAGCTCCCACTCCAAAACATGTGCCCTACTCCAGCTGTGATCTTCACCTGCAAATCGTTGGCCAAGGAAAAGATGGAAACAATACACTAACAACTCAATAAGGCTAAGAAAAACTAGATATCAGTCAAGCAATACATATCCATCCATAAACTCTCAAGAAACTCGGTGGAGAAATGGCTCTATATCATCAAAATCTCAAGTGTACAATGTGCCAAGAGAGAGAGAAATGGGAGAGCATCCCTCTTAAGTAGAGAATGCCTCCTCTCAAAACCTAATCCCCTCCAAAATGGAGGGTAGGGATCAATCCCCCATCAACCAAAACGAATGCAGGAGGTCTCTCCAAGAGAAGGTGCGAATTATCTGTGAGATATAGAACAGTTGGTGGCGGGGCATGGTTAAGACGCCCCCTAAGCGGAAAGGTCGTCGGTTCTAATCCCGCAGATACCAAAAAATCCAACCATGTTAAGGGTTGGTACGGTACAGGCCGGGTGCGATCCTTGGGTGATTTTGACAGCTTAGATGCCCCTGGTTCATGGTAACTTAGCCAAAGGCAAACTTGCTAGTCAAGGAGGTTCCACCACTTTGCCAACAAACAAAAAAAGAGGGGGTGCAAATTGCCCAAGTGAAGTGCACAAGTGGAGGAGGGGTCCCTTGTAGGGCCCATACAAACATCAAATAACATGCTAGGGGGTGTCTATATGGTGTTTTATCCCCCTATCTAATACATCAAGGTCCCACACAACATGGAACCTCCAAATCGAATTTGCCCAAGTGAAGAAAAACGCCCCCCCATGGGAAATTCTTCCACCTAGGTGAGTTAGGCAAGAGAGGGCCCCACAATGCACAATATCATGTCCAAACATTACCAAATTACCTTAGAAATCACCCTTGTATTAGCTAGCCTTTTATTTTTTCCCTTTGTTATAGTTGCCTTTGTCAATTTTTTATTTTCCATGTATTTTATTGCTAGTTTATATTGTTGAAGGAGTAAATTGGGATTTTGACCCACTTATAGTGCCCGAATTGTCGAACCGTCTGCTGCAATGTGATCGTGGACCCAAAAAATAGTAGGAATGGTCACTTGAACAACCACGATCCATCACTTAGGCACTGTGTGCCCAAAATCCATGATTTTTAATTAAAACGGGTCCAAATTGACCCATAATAATTAAAAATATCACAAACGCCTCAATATTTTTATATTCTGTCACTTGGAGGCTCATATGGGTCCCCTGTAGATAATAATTGACCAAAATTGAAATTCCGGTCGTGACATTTTTTCGGGCCCATTTTTGGCGTGGTCAACCTAGTTTGACCAAGTCAAATATGGTCAACAATGGTGCTAGTTGAATACCTGTATGCAATCATGAAGTGAAAGGATTCCTTATACAAGTTAGTACATTTCTAAACAATATGATGATAATATGGTGATCAAAAATACATTAAATCTCGGAAAAATACAAGGCCCCAGGTGAGGTGGGCCCACCACCTCTAAAAGACTCAACTACTATGCACAACCTATAGGCTTAACCACTCAGCTGAATTTGGATGAAGTGGAGAACAAGGTAAAGGATAAGGGGAGATAAGGACTAGGATTACGTGACCTTTTGGATAAGTCTGGAAGGTGGGGCCCATTGAGATAAGCATGCCATGACAGAACATGGGGAAGGGCGGTGCCTCACAAATGGGTATAGTGCAGGGAAACCGCCACTAGTCATCTAACAAATACCTTACAACTCACATCCATGTCCAAAGACTCTGTGAGGTTATTTTCTAGAGCTGCCAAACTAGGTGTCCGGCAAACCGTAACTTGAGACTCTAGGGGACAATCTTGAGCTTGTCCCTTGCTCCCTCTCACCTCCTTGCCCCATAGGACTAGGTGAGGAAATAACCACTACAAATGCTGACATGTACGGCTGACCTGTGTCCATGTGTGTTTATAAACACATTGCATGGATTTTACAATGAATCTCATACTTAGCCTTTCTGGCTTGATTTTACATTTACAATAGCCCTTTTGGCTTACTTTACATTTCTTCATTTCTTTACATTTCAAGGCCCTTTTTGGCTACATACATATCTCAATAGATATAATCAAGGTGCTCATACTGCAAAGTAATGGGGGTAAGTGTACCAGCTTCGATGACCAATGGGGAACACCCGGTGAGGCTACACAATCCTATACTGCATTACAACATCGGGGGCAACCGATAGGAGCAAATCCCAGGTTTGAGAGTGCATCTCACACACTAAAGAGCCGAGGCACAGTAGACAAGGAGTCATGGCATACTCAGAGATTAGTGGGGAAGGGGATCCTCAAGTTCACAAATCAGAATCCAAGTCGGGAAATACCATCATGGACGAGTCAGATGGGTGGAGAAATTGAAGGTGGATCCAAAGTCAGCTGCCAAGGGGGACTAAGTGACCAAGTCTATACCAAGGGTAGGGGGTATGACCTAGTGTGCATATACATGGGCCTACTAGGAAGGGTGGATTGACATCACCTAGGGCCCAATCACATATCATAATAATAGCTATATCACCAAATCAATCATCATATGCAAAGTTAGTGTACTATCATGTATAAACAATTCTAACCAACAATCATGAGCAATAAACATCAAATGCAATACCTGCTGCTGAAGCTGTCTTTGAACTGGATCTCTGCTGAATCCGGGAACAAATAATAAACCAGCAATACTCTGTAATAGTCTCAATCAAAACAAGACTACGCAACTATCTCGATGGGCTTATCTCAAAGCCTAGAAAGGAAGGGTGACCCTGGGGTAGATGCTAAGTAACATGTCTGTACCACCGTACAACCCTCTGTCCCCTCTGATATGTCTGCTAGGGGTAATATGAACAAAATGAGTGCCTCCTCTAAAGGCAACTGATCTCTGATCTGGAAAAAAAAAGTTACTATGTGGTCCTCGGCCACACAATCTGCAGCATGGTAGCTCTAGCTAACATGGATGTGATAACATCTGGCTCCAGCTAGGACAAGTGCTCTAAGGGAGAGAGTGCTTGAGAACACATTCTCCTAGAGATATTCAATCGTAATCCTGTAGATTGTATGCTCCCTTCTCTAGAACACATTTCACAATGTATGGCCCATGCCATATGGACTCAAACTTACATGCCTCAGCTTATCATGATTTTGGTCATATGTGAGGACCAAATCACCCTTGTTGAAGATACGAGGTTTAAATGACTTATCATACTGAGCTTTGATGTGTTTCTTAGGAGCCTCGTTGGCAAGAGCAACGCATCGCGACGGGTTTCGTCGAGTTTTTCTAGGTGAAGGAAGTGTTCTTCCTCGGCGGTGGTGTTCGGGAGAAGCTCAACTGTGAGTTTCAGTGACGAAATTTCACACTCTATTGGTAGGACTGCCTCCAATCCATATACTAATTGGAACGGTGTGAATCCAGTGGCAGCCTTGATGGAGGTCCGATATGCCCATAGTGCAGAAAAGAGCATGTTATTCCAGTTAGATTTATGTGTACCCACCATACGTTGAATCATGGTTTTCAAGACCTTATTGATGGCCTCTACTTGTCCATTGGACTGTGTGTAGTAAGGGGTTGAGTTTTCATTATGAAAACCCACTCTGGCACTCAATTCATCTACCATATGGTTTTGAAAGTGAGATCCATGATTGGTGATATGATTAAACATGAAGAGTGTAGTGGTTTTGTCATCTTCGTTATATGTAGGCATAGCCTCAACCCATTTAGTAAAATAATCCATGGCTACTATGAAATAACCATGCTCCCCGACCAAGGTAGGCTTACAGTGCATGAAATCTATGCCCCATTTAGCAAAGAGGCCTACAAAAATAACTGGGTGTAAAGGGGATGGATGGGAGCGCTTTTTCAATTGAAAGTGTTGGCAGGGAGGACACTTCTTAACGACCTCAATATAGTCCTTGAAGATCGAAGGCCAGTAGTATCCTGCGTGTAGTATCTTCTGGGCTGTATACATCCTAGAGAGATGACCGCCACAAGCCCCCAGCGTGACAGTCATTCAGTACGTGTTCAGCCTCCTCGTGTGTCAGAAAACGTCGAAGAATGGAATCAACACCATGACAATACAAGGTATCGCTGATGATCAAGTAATACTTGGTGTGGTGGAGTATACGACGACGATCGTCACGAGACAATTGGGGGTTGAATCGTTGGGTTTGAAGTTATAAGGTGATATCTCCATACCATGGGTCAGACGTGCTGATGAGAAACAATGACTCATCCGAAAGAGAATCGTTGGGCTCAAATCCTGGATCAACACAGGGAAGATCACAAATGAGTTCCGCAAACACCAAAGATTTCTTTGACTTGGATTTCTCGAAGAGGAGATAGAATTTTTGAAGTATCACGATCCAGCGTGAATACTTGCCCATGATCACTTGACGTGTTAGAACATGGTACATGAGGTTCGAGTCAGAAATAACAGTGGTGGTGCAGAGTAAGATATAGTGACTGAACTTTTGGATGGCAATGATTGCCGCAAGAGCAAATTTCTCGACATGTGAGTAACAAGTTTCGGAGTCAATAAGACCCTTACTGAGGTAATAGATCACATGTTCCTGGGCATCGTTTCGTCCTCGACCAAGACCATGCCGATCATGGTGGCAGAAGCAGCAAGATAAAGGATGTAATCCTTGTAGTAATTGGGCGGTTGGAGCACAAGAGCGTGGGTAATGGCATGTTTCAAACTGTCGAAGGATTGTTGTGCTTGGTCATCCCATATGAAAGGGACGTCCTTCTTCAGTAATTGCATATAGCCCTGTTACTTCTGAGCGAAATTACATACAAAACGTCGTAGGTAAGTTTCCTTCCCTTGCAAACTTTGTAGTTCCATAATGTCGGTAGGAGGTGGGAGAGCGACGATGGCTTCCACCTTCAAGGGATCAATGCGTATCTCGTCTTTTGAAACTATAAAACCTAGGAGGCATCCAGACTCGATGCAGAAAATACACTTGTGAGTCTTTAGACGGATGTTATACCGCCTGCATCTAAGGAATACAACCGTCAGATGGTCGATGTGGAAGTTGTGATGTTGCGAATGAGCAGGTAGATCGTCAAGATAGGGCTCCACAAAGTCCTTCACATCATGAAAAGCATACGACATGGCCCGATGGAAGGTAGCACCAGCATTTTTAAGACCAAAAGGGAGTTTACGATAAGCAAACGTACCCCAAGGGCAGATGAAAGCGATCTTATGTTGGTCAGCTAGGTGGATCTCAATCTGGTTGTAACCAGAAAAGCCATCCATGAATGAGAAGATGACACTTTTGGTGCAATTGGCAATGATCTGATCGATGAAGGGAGTAGGGTAGTTGTCCTTAGGACAAGCCTTGTTCATATCCCTATAATCGACACAGACTCGGATGGTGCCCTGCTTCTTAGCCACAGGATGACATTGGATACCCATTCTGTTAAAGGAACAGGGTAGATAAAGCTAGCCTTCAAGAGATTTTCAATCTCATCTTTAATTACCTCATTTTTTCGTGGGTGCATTGGTCGTAACTTTTGGCGGACTAGTTTAGCGTCAGGAAAGGTTTTAATCTCATGCAAAACAATGGAAGGATCTATCAAGGGCATTTCCTCGTAGGTCCACGTGAACACATCAAGGAATTGTTTGAATAAGGCCGTGTATGTGGTGATCTCTTCAGGAGAACACTTCTGGCCTAAACAAATATGTTCCATGACACCAGGGGTAACCGAGATGTCAACCGAAATGGTGGGATCGATGTTTGCCAAGTTTCCCTCATTGACCGTATGGAAAGTGAGGATCGATGACTAGGGGAAAGGATAGACAACCTGTGTGAAAATGGTTTTGATGTTGTTCTCGACAGAATCCAATGGGGGTAGGAAAGACAATCGATGGTAGAGATATTCCCATGGGGGGTCATCCGCACTCATAATTTCCATAATGGACTCGTCGGAATGAAAAGTCCAGAGTAGAGGATCTGGTAAGGATGACGTCCACTGTAGAGAACAATATATAGAGGCCACGGCCAAGTGGTCCTCGGGTGATAACTGAATAGCTTCATAAGTAACTTTAGTGGGTGAGAGAGGCATGGTGTCTCCAATCAAATGCATGGTGGCTTCATCGGGTACGAGCCATGGATCTGGAAATTTGGAAGAGAATGGAATCGTGGAGGAGATCATGTTCACCATGGCAACATGGTTAGGGGGATCTAGGGTTGTAAAGACGCCCATAAGAGATGAGTCTTTTATGAGGCCGACCCCCACGCTCTCATATAGCTACGAATATTTTCCTAGCAAGGGGACATTATCACCAGGATGAGTAGCGGTTTCCGGTGTACAGAAGTCCAATTGGTTGACAGTGACAATTCCGCCTTGATGGGGGAATTACACAATGCAGAAGACAGATGACGCGATCGCAGTCATGGCATAAAACCAATTACGACCAAGTAAGAGATTATAATCCAAAGGAGTGGCGACCACTTCCACATTAATGGTTGTAGTCTTACCCCCCAAATCTACTACTAAGGCTTGTAATATCCCATGGGGTTGAAAGCCACGACCGTCGAATGCTTTCAGGGTAGTAGGAGAACGGTTTAACTCAGGAGAACCAATGGCTCTCCAATAGGATAATGACATGACTAAGGTAGAGGCACCTTCGTCTAGCACAGTACGATGGATTGTCTTCCCAGCAACCTTCGTAGAAACTTGGAATGCCAGCTGATGGGAAAGCCTCAGTTTAAAATACTCAGGTCTAAACATGATAGTATTCGAGGAATCCGGACCTACCATGCCAATGGTAGTGAGAAGAGTCTTACGTTGATTAGTACAATTCTGCAATACCTCTAGCATTGACATGGCACAAGGGGCTTGCGCCAAGTCCTCTACAATGTTATAGTTCTGAGTTGCCGGAGCATTAGGATTGAAAACTGCCTTTCGAATCGTGCTCTTAGGCAGATGCAACACTGACTCCAATGAAGGCTTTTCAATAGTGAGAGAAGCTTGGGGTACGGTAATATCTGGAATAGAGGTGGAATATTTTTCAGTATTACTTCTAACGGGTTCCTTTGGAGGGACTGATTCGTATGAACGTGATCGTTTGTTCAAGTTAACCGTCTCAGTACGCATCATGAGAACATGCACGGTGGATGATGTTTCTCCTTGAGAAGGAGAGGGTTGAGAAATCATTTGTTGATTTTGGGTGGGGAAGGGATCGTTGAGAACTATGGGTGTGGAATTTCCCTTAAGAAACTTTTGTACTTCATCTCGATGGGGACACTCTTTGGATAAATGGTCACCACCACACAGTAAACAAGGATACTTTACCTTTCGTTTCTGTTTCGTGTCTTCAGGGGGGGTTTTGCGCTCCTGTGGGTTGGAAGATTTCTTGGGTTTACCTTTGTTTTTCTTCTTGCGACCGGATTTCTGAGGTGAAGCTGATTGAACATAATTCACCTCCTCGGTGGGAGAAGGAGTGGGTGACTTGGTGGTGTTGCTGCCAGCCTATGGTGGGGGTGGGAAAGAACCATGGTGGTTCGACGATCCACCGGTTTGAATAGAAGGCTAGGAGTTAAGGGAAATGATAATGCCGTCAGCCTGAGGTCCCTTGGGTGGTTTTGCAGGATCATATGTAGGGCGAGGTGCATCAGGAACAATGTCATATAGTGTGCCGGATTGAGAGTAGACAAGGTCTAAGTAGTGGTCACGAGCGATAGCATGTTCCTCAGTGACGGACCCTCCCACAGCTATGGGGGGTAAAAGAGACTTTGTAAACCAGTCAGCTAGTAATTAATTTGGAATAGGATCCCTAATGAGATGTCATCTCCTCCGCCACTCATGGATATGATCAGAGATATGAGTTGCGGTAGTCTAACGGAGAGAAGCCAATAAGTCCGTATCAGTTTCATAATGAATGGGTAACTGGAAATGAGTCAGGAATGACATAGCTAAAGAGAGAAAATCAGGGAACGAGTACGGTGGTAATTCAATATACCACTCAGTAGCTGGGTCGGTGAGGGTCCTTTGAAACAACCTTGGACGAATCGATTCGTACATCAAGGAATTGGATGAGCACAATAAATGGTATGTCATCACATGGTTTTTCATGTCTTCACCGGGTTTTCCATCAAATTTGGGAATATCAGAGGGTAGCTTGACCGAAATGGGTGGCCAATTATAACCGTGTAGGATGGGATCATTGGACAGACGAGACAGGTCAGGTAGGCCCAAAGTAAACAGAAATGCCAGCTGTTGGTTCGGTTACAGATACTGATAGTATTGATATGACATATATCGACCAGTATGACCTTGAATCGACTGATTGTAAGGTGTTCCCGTCAGGAATTGTCCATAAGGGTGTGGGCCTCCTGGATTGGGTGGTGGACCATATGTAGGTCCGTCACCATAATAGGGTGGTCAGTCGTTGGAAGGTGGGGGTCCTCCACCGCGAGAATAAGGTGGACCCCCACCAGAAGGTGGGGGTCCTCCACCGCGAGAATAAGGTGGACCCCCACCAGAAGGTGGGGGTCCTCCACCGTCGGAATAAGGTGGACCCCCACCAGAAGGTGGGGGTCCTCCGTCACCACTGGAATAAGGGGGTCCACCGCCTTCGGCACTAGAATAGGGTGGATCATCGCCTCCACCATCGGAATAGGGTGGGCCACTGCCTCCATAATGAGGTGGGCCTCCTCCATAAGGTGGGGGTCCACCACTACCAGAAGGTGGTGGTACTCCTCCTATGTCACTGGAGTAAGGTGGGCCTCCTCCACCAGAATGGGGTGGGCCTCCACCGCCGGAATGGGGTGGGCCTCCACCTCCGCCAGAAGGTGGAGGTCTGCCCCCTACAGAAGGAGGTGGACTGAACGGTGGTGGGGGTGGTGGGGCATGAGGAAAAATTGGTGGGGGTCCGATTGGTGCAACGTTATAGTGTCCCCATGGAGTGTATGGGTTTATAAGGTATCCCATGGAGTACGTTTTCGAGATTGAAGTGTTCCGACACAGGGTTAAAATGGCATGGATATGATTGACTCCGTGGTGGTTGAGTTGAGTTAGACGTACCTCCACCATGATGTAATCCCATGGTGGATCCCACAATGGGTAAGGAACTGCCAACGGAAGGACCGGTTGGGAGTCCTCTACTTGTACTATGGCTAGAGAACAGGGGTTTCCCCCCAGTAACAATGTTTTAACCACTTATTGATGGTTGACTCATAATGGGTTGATGATTACTTATTGTTGGAGGAACACTACTCGTGATAAAATTAGGAGGTAAAGAGTATCCTCCTCTTTCCAGTAGTAGTAGGAGGGGTGTTGGATTGTTGTCCTTCAACATTTTGAGTCATTTGGGGTATGGAACTGGTCTCTTTATTAAGAGGTGTACTCGTAGGAAACGAGGGTTGACAAGGTCCGTAAGTGGTCACGTTATGTATGAGTGTTTCCGGTGAAGCAAAAGATAGTGAATGAATTGGGGTATGTTGAAATATGGGTGTTTCTAAAGTGTCTCTTCTCCGTGAGAGACTCTGGCGCCGAAGATCCTCGCCATGTTGGCGTAATTGGTCCATGAGTTCATATACTAGAGCCAAACGCTGGGCATGGGGGGCCCAAGGAAGAGGGGAAGGTTCTGCCTCTGGGTGTAATTCTAAGTGGGCCCATTGTTTCCCTAGAGAGGTGTCCCAAAAAGATGTGGATGGACCAAATGTTGCGGATACAAGGTCATCCTGGGATGGATTTATCCAATCTATAGCCCAGGTTCTCCTTCCAACGAACAGTGGAAGGATGTGTCTCGTGAAGTAGATGGTTCCACATCCTCAACCCTTGGAGGGTTAGAGGTTGGTGAACTCGAAGAAAATAAATTCGCTCCAGACTCCATGGTGGAGTTTTCTACTTCTGGTGACATGATAGTAACTTGTGGATCCATAGTTTCCCTCGAAATTACCTCCTAATTAAGGGGATATTTGAGTGGAAAATTTAAAATTATACGGGACCTTCTCAAAGGTTGTTCAGCCAGAATGACCGAATCAGAAATTATCCTAAGTGTATTCTACACAAAAGAAAAACAATCCAAAAAAATCTACACAACTAAGGCTGCAAACAAACTTATGTGATAGGTGTGGATTCAAAAGTTTGGAACCTCATAGGATTTTCGAGGCTTCGTAACTCGCGATATACTCCAGGGTCCAACAGTTATACTCGGCCCAATTTTTCAGAGCACTAACCACGAAGAATTAGGACCTTACCCCTGACCATATAACCCGGATACCTGATAGCACCTGATAGTACGTGCGTAGTAGCTCCCCGAGTGTTGTTCTTGGTGTATTTCTCTGCCAAGATGGCCAAATGGTTAGCTCAGTTGGTTTCAGGAATCCTAGGAGTGTCTCCCGATATACTCAAGGTATGTGGGAGCTCAAATCCGTAGTGGTGATGTCTAATGCACAATCGTACGACAAGAGCCTTCCGATATACTATCGAGTAAGTGAAGTGCCTTTAGATATACCCTAAGGTACGTGAAAGAGCCTTCGATATACCGGTTGGTACGTGGAAGAACTACAGTACCCCCACGATGCAGTGCAGGAAAATAACAACAGCTGCCACGTTTTACGACGTCAGAACACGTCACTAACTTAGCACACAAGTTACTAGTAAATTTTAACCTAGTTCTACCGGTAAATTTTATCTGGACGATTAGGTGAATGTATGAGGTGAGGACATAAATGTAAACATAATGCACCCTAACTGCATGAGCATGCACTTTTTCTTTTGATGAAATCTATGTAAGGGAAGGATAAATTCTTTTTCAATGGTCTCACAAAATAGTGAATTTCAACAAGTTCCAAATCTACCAAAAATGATGAAAGCACTCTTTTCCATTTTTCGAACAAAACATAAAAATCAACAATAGATCAAATCCAAATCAAAGTATTTTCTTTTTGTCTTTTTCAATTAGAATAGAACTAAGTAATGAAAAAGGAGAATCTCTACTTAGAGCACACTAACTCTTCAATTTTCACAATGGTAAACTAAAGCACATGAAAACTAAAAATGCATATGACTCTCCAAGCTTGGAATTACTTTGCAAAAATTTGATTTCACATGGATTTTTCAAGAAAATGAGTGGCTCATAATTCAAGAAAAATGAAAACAACTAATTTTCCTTTTCAAACTTTCCAAAGATTGATGGATGATGAATTCCAATGCACGAAACAATTTCTACAACAATTCTCAAATGAACTTGAAAATGGTAGAATCGAAGCACTTTTGATTTTTCAATGTATGTATCAAGACAAAATCTGATAATAATGATGCTTTTCATATGTAAATGGCAGAAAAGAAGAGACTACTTGTAGCACTCTAATCACTCAAAAAATCTCAAAGAAACATGACAAGCACTCCAATAACCTAAAGACACAAAATCACTCAAAAACGATCAAATGCAAGCAAACACTTAATGACTAAGCTCAACAATGGTTTGGAAGCAGATCTAGCATGCTGAATAGATCCGATGAGGTGGTCAAGGAATACAAGATGGAGCGGATGACTGTGGGGGATTGAAATTTCCCACCACTCCTGAGCTCTTACTTGACCAAAAGGACCCAAAAACCAACACAAACAACGTTGAATAAAGAGGTCTCTGACTGGAAGGTACAACACAGAGGAGTCTGTGGATCAAACCAAAATCAAAGTTTGGAGAGTGGATAGACCAAAGCACCAAGCTTGAAAGACCAACGTAGTATGTGGTTAGGCATAGAGCGCCCGGAACAGATTGTATTTAGGTGTAAAGTGTCAATGGCACAAACTGTCAGATCGGAAAAAGTGTCAATGGTGCAGGATGATCAAAGAAATATTGCACTCAAGACAAACAGACACACTGGATTCACTACCCAGGTGTGTCGGGTGAATAACCCAATGCAAAAAATGAAACAACTCCAAATAATGAATAAGTAAATGGATTGATAATGATTCGAACAAACTTTGAGAAGGTCAAGAAACTCTTCAAGAAGAAAATATGATGGTGAAAAGAGGCTCAAGAGGCAAAACAATGGCTCATCAAGAAATCAAAGAATAACACATTCAACTTTAATTCAAAACAATGTACTTCCCAGTATGGTCCCCAGATTTGTTATTGGACAATCTACTCGAGCAGACGCAAGCATGATCTCCCTGGTCCAAGTGGATCTAGAACAAATGGGAACAAAATATAAAACTACTTTCCTAGATCAAATTAGAGATCAAGGTAATTAGATGCCTTACCTTCAGATTCGTAGATCTTTCTCCTTGTTATTGCTCCAAGCTTTGTGGTCATCATATCCGTAGCTGCAAGACCTGTCAAAACACATAGAGACAAAGCAAGCAGTAATAGTACATCTAAACACTAATTAATCCAAGTAAACAGTTAAGGAAGTGAACTATAAACATCATCAACACAACGACATTTATGGAAAGAGATTATATTACTTTAAAAAGAGTGAGAAATACATAATACAGTGATGATTACAACCCAAGCCTTAATGATGTAATCTTCCTCCAACAAGCCAAGCCAATGCCTCCAAAGGAAATGCATGCCTTCCAAGAGATGGATAGGGATCACCTAGGCTAATTCCACCAGCATGTAAGTGCTATAGATTTCCTCCCTTTGTAATGGAGAGGATCTTTTTATTTATAGGACCAAGTGGATAGAGTAGGTTGAGGATCATGGAGAGAGGACTAATGGATCCTTCCTTGAGGTTAGGGAATCGTAGGACATATCACCTACAAGTTAGGGATAGAGATCCACCTCATCCACTTTCTAGAATTCGCTCTAAATCCACCTTTATCCAATTTAACCAACTCTGGCGCAAGCTGCATGAGGGCAACCTGCGCCTGAGAGGGGAAGCGCAGGCTGCACAAAGGAAACCTGAGTGACTGACGCATTCTATCAGAATACAGTCTGCACCTGACCTAGTTGGGCGCTCCTTGCTAGAATACAACTGTGCCGACCCAACTAGAAATTGTGGACAAAGGTCAACAACTTGCTCTAAATGATTACTTGATCATGAAGACTCCAGGGATCAAGGCATTGAGTTGACATGGGTCTCATGATTACGAGATTTAGGTGTAACATATGTTTTGCTTCTTTGTACATGCTTAAAACTTACTGGTCCATATTGTTTACAATGCAACAAATCTCACTCAGTTTGGATCTTTCAAGATTCAGATATAACATTTTTTTCCCAGAACACTTGTTTGAGACTAGTTTTTGGCCTAGTAAAAAACCTTATATTCCATAGGGTATAACTATGTACTTGTAATGAATTAAAACTTGAAAATTGTACCATATCTAGTTCGATATTTGTTCTATGTCTCCTCCATGTTTCGTTGTCTGAAATATACTAGAAAAAATGTTATAGCAAAAATGGAAATATGATTAGTTTTTTTACTAGTCAAATACCTTAACTTCCTTAGGGTATAATGAATCATGGCCTAAAAATCACATCACATATAGCTCAATATGTCCTTTGTATCCCCTCTAATTTTAGATTTCTGAAATGTCACAAAAACAATTATAGCAAAAATGCCAATGTGACTCATTTTGGAAACGTCCAAGCTATGATACCATATGTTATGAACCAAAATCATTAAGATAGCATGACATAACAATAGTACACACCATGTATAGAAATGTAAATGTGGAGCACAACTCCAATATTGATTAGAAATATAAGTTACACAATAACTCCAGAAATAAAAGGATATCATTCTCCAATTACCCCAAGACATTCACAAAATCTATTCACATTTTCTCAACAATGATTGCATTAACTCTATATACACCTATTCACTCATTGCACATGTCCCTTCATTAGGGCTGACCACTATTACATATTAATTTACATAAGAACTTATACATTTAGCCCCATATATGCCCCCCTTGGGGTCATATCATATACATTTTCCCCATATATGACCCCCCTTTGGTCATATAAGATATTCAATAGATTCCTCTTAATCTCCTAAAATCGGTGGGTGAGTAGAAGAAAAGGTGCAAACGACACAACCTTCTGAATGAGGAAAATCATAACAAAATAATTTTGGTATAATCTCCAGATAATATTTTTAACAACATGTAAAGCAATCCCTGTTATAGGATTAGGGTTCCTCTTGTAGAGTTTTACATACAAAATAGGTTCACATTCTAAAATAGTTTAAAATATTTGTGCGTTGGGCACATTGTCACTAGTTAAAATGAACCATTTGAAAGATATCATGATTTCTAATCAAGTATGAAATTTTCAACTCAAATGCTTGGATGTTGAGCTTCTTTGAGTGTGCCCACATACCTTTCAAAGAGAAAATGGGTGAGGGTCATTTAAAACAAAGAAAATAGGCAATTTACAAAAGATCTTAAGCATTTCCTTATAATCCATATCAAGTGGGCTACATGGAATTGCATGACAAACATAAATGATTGTTGCATGTAAGCCAAATGTTGATGTTAAAACACCTAACCATTTACATAAGCCACACACCAAACTTACATGTATAAGTGATGTACTTAACGTATACACCTAACTCAAGCACATCAATGATACATCTAACTAAAATAAGGAACACCTATAACTAATTCACCTAACCTATATACATGACAATAATTCATGGGTTAGTTATGCAAGTTATGTACTATTATGCAATCAAGTGACTAATTCTCCATATCCCTTGCATTTGACAAACATAATTGTGCAAAAACATTAAATAAGGAATGGAATAACAATTGATAAAGAAACATTTTTCACATCTTCTTGAAACACATTGCATACTTGAATGGACACATAAACTGCATTTGTATTTTAAGTTTTACACTATTGTGGTTGAACATCATTGACTATAGTTTACTATCCTTGGCCTTAATTGGCCACCACTTGTTGCAATAAACTTGGTTAACTATAATTGACCTACAAACCCTGAAACCTCCTAATATGTTGACCAACCAACCATGTGAACCATTAACACCCTGTCCATTGACCTATTAACTAGTTAACCAGTTAACCCACTAATCCTCTACAACATAAATCCTTTAAACCGTGACTCCTAGTAATGATTGCCCCTTAACCTTCATTGACCATTTTTACCATCATTAATTATGGTTGGCCCTCATTAATCATGGTTTACCATGATCAACAATGTTAACCATGATTAACTATAGTTGACCCACAAATCTCTAACCTCCCTAACCCACTAAACCAACGTAAACCTGACCCCTTGAACCATAAACCCTCTACTTGCTAACCTTGTAGCCACTAATAAATCAACCACCTCATTGACTAACCTACTAACCATTGACCATGGTTAACCATTTTGATGGTTGTTAACTATAGTTGACCCACTAACCTTAATAATCATAACCCCTACGTCATCGCCAATAAACCAATAACCCCTAAACCTCTTTTACCATGATTAAACACCATTAAGAATATGCTTTTCCACCATTGACCATAGTTGAAACTCCCAACCCATTAGACACATTAACACCCAACCCCTAACTCAATAATACAATATTCCTTCATCCCAAATAGTTAAGCATTATCTAGTAGTGAATCCAAACATTCATACTATTAAGCCCTCAATGATGGCACATTACCCCCTATAGAGTGGCGCATTACCCCCTATAGAGTGGCACATTACCCCCTATATTGTGGTGCATTACATATTATTGATGTCGGCTTGGGTCTATTAGTGGGTCTATTAGTTGTTATTGTACACCTTTGTCTCCTATATATAGGAAGGAGATATTTTCATTTTATTCATCATTGTATCTTGTCTTGTATTATGTACTTAGTACATTGTGTAAGGAGGTTTCCCCCTCAAAGAGGCTTGCTAATCATCTTTGTTCTTCATTATTAAGGCATGGATTACTTTCTTTTGGTATATTTCTACTCTTTTTATGCTATTTCTAGGACTTGGTTGCGTAACATTTGGTATCAAATCTCTTTCCTTGGGACTGGTTTCTTCAAAATGCGTCATCTTGGAATTTTCACTATAGTTTCTTATCTACAAGGATTCATAAAGCGACATTAAAAATCCTAGGACATTACAGGTTCAGAGATATTCGCCTTGGAAGCTAGGGTTTTTTACTAGTAAAAAAAATAGTCTAAAACAAGTGTTATGGGTAAAATGATCATATATGGGGCATGTGAGATCCAAATTGAGTGATACCTATTGCATAAAAAAGGAGACATACCAAGGTAACTGTGATAGATTTTTTAGCCTCAGATACAAATTATTGGACACGTGGCATACCGTACAAGTTCTCTATTATGGATACAGAAAAAATAAGAAGTGTTGGGAGACTCACAATAACTTCTTACTGGAGCATACAAATTAGGTTATACCTGTGGCATCGGAAAGAGGACACATCAGGCTACAACATGCCTAAGTGTCAAACCCTGAGGAGCCAAAATTTAAAATTTACCTCAATTCCAAGTCGGCCATAAAACAGTCTTCCAATCAGGGTTAAAAAAGGTACACCATTTTAAATTTGAATAACTTTGAGTAGAAGGATCTGTTTTTTGGAACCCTAGTGTGTGATATATATTTATATTGTTCAAAAATCCACCAAAAGGATGTGGAAAAAATCACACTCCAATCAAATCACATGAGGATTCATCTCCGACATATGAATAAAATGAAGAATTAAGAAGCGGCTCGACCAAGTTAAGTGAAAAGTTTGAGGAATGGAGTAAAAGGGAGGTGTCATCTACTCAATTGTTAAACCAAAAAGGAGATATAGAGAAGGAATTGAAAAAGATGGCCAATAAAGAGGATCTAAAGGGGATGGCTAGTAAAGAGGATCTCAATGGGATGGACAGTAAAGAGGATCTCCAAGAATTGAAGGAATGTTACACCAAAATGTCGTCACCCTTGTGCAAGTGTCACAAGTGTCGCAAGTGTTGCAAGTGTCGTCATCATGACCTAGTGTTGTCACCATGACCGTTGCAAGTATCGTCTTTATGACCAAGTGTCGTCATCATGACCGTTGTGATAATGTCGTCATCTTGACCATTGTGTAAACTCTTTGCTATTTTACCTAAACCCATTTTAGAGTAAAAACATATCCCTGAAGTTTCCCATGACTGGAGGGTTTAACTGACCTACTTTTCAAGGTCGTCGCAGTCTACCCTTGTGCAACATGTGACGTCGCAGGTTGTCTTAATGCAACCTGCAACGATGTCATTTATTTGGATAAAAGAGTATATTCAAACCCATTATCGAAGATGAGTGATGTGGAGGCCTATCCCTAGGCTCTAGGTGAGGTGGCATTTCAGTTCCTAACCTAATGGGAAGATCCCTTAACCATCTCCCCCTAATCCTCAACCTACCCTATCTCTTTAGCCCTATATAAACACCCACTTTCTCCATGAGAAGGGGGAAGGTCTATGGTACCCTTATGCTGGTAGAACCCATATTGGTGATTGGGAAGCTTGTACCATCTTAGAGACTTGGCTTGGACATGTTGGATGGAGGATGCAACATTGAGGCTTTGGTTGTAGCTTCATCTTTCTTATGTATTCCCACTTTTTATACAGTTAATATAATCTCTTTCCATAAATGTTGTCTCGTTGATGATGTTTAGAACTTTCTTACTCGACTGTTAGTTTAGATCAGTTATTGTTTAGATATCTTGTACTGCCTGTATTGTTTCCATATTGTCTTGACAGGTCTTGCAGCTGGAGATTTGACAACCACGAGACTTGGAGCAACAACAAGGAGAAGGATCCACGATCTGAAAGGTACAATATCTAAGTACTCGATCTGTAACTCGATCTAGGAAATGAGTTTTGTATTCTGTACTATTTGTTCTAGATTCACTTGAACTAGGGAGATCCAGCTTGCGTCTGCTCGAGTGGATTGTCCGTTAACAAATCTGGCGACCATACTGGGGAATGAACATAGTTTTAGTTTTCAATTTGAATTCTAGTTTCAGTTGATTGCTTTTTCAAGCCATCTCTTTGGCCATTTGCTTCTTAAGCCCTTTCACCATCAGATCTTTGCTTTGAAGAGTTTGATTGCCTTCCTTTGAGTTTGTACTTCTCATTGGCAGGCCTATTTATGCTCATTATCTGGAAAATTGGTTCATTTTTGGACTTAGATCTCGCCTATCGCACATGGTCAGTGTACCCAGAGAGACACTATGTTTTTTTTTATCTCTGTTCTTTGCCTATTAGTCTTTCGTCGCAGCCCTTCCATTAGTATATTGCGACGTCGTCGCACTTCCCGCACTAGTGAACTGCGACGTCGCACTGTGCATAAGCACAGAGTGCGCCAATCTGCCATTTTTTGCCTTACATGCATCCCTTCTCCATTTTTTATTTGAGTTTTGGTTTGTGTACAAACTCTTTTGTCCAGCAGTGTTTTGTTTGGCTTATTTGTGTTGGTTTTTGGAACTTTTGAGATTTGGATTCATGTTTGGCCCTTTGAGTCAAAACTAGTGTTTTGCTTGCATTTTTAAGCGAAATGGGTTCTATTTTTGAAAAAAAAATTCCCCCTCATGGCCAGGGGGGCCATGAATCGTGCATCCTTCAGTCGTTTTGACCCATCTCAAGGTTTTGAGATCAGTTTTGGTTTGGTGTGACTAGCTTGTCTTAAAGACTTGAAGAGTGTGGGATGTCCATGTCTTTTTGAGCCTCTCTTTCTTGGGTTATGCATCTTGTTTCCCTTACATGTTGAGCTATTCAATCATTTTTGGGAAGATTGATTCTTTGTCTCCACTTTAGTTCAAAGAAAAGCTTGATTTTGTCACTCTTTTGCTATATTCACAAATTTGGAAAATGTAAATATTCTTCTTACTTCATTTTGATCATTTGATGTTCTTGGTCTTGCCATCATAAGAAGAAGAAAGGCTTGTTTCAGATTTGTGTGCATTTGAGTTAGATAAGATTGTTAAGTGCTTATCTTTGTCTTGCATTTGATTGGAAACATCTGTGGAATCCTTTTTTCCATAGCTTAGATGTGTCTTTTTCAAGTGTAAAAAAGATAGGAAATGAGTTAAAATTCTTGCATTTGGTAGATTTTGAGCCTTTCTTAAATGTCTTTGAGTTGTTTGGGTGCTTGCCATTTTCTTTGGGAATTTCTGAAAGATTAGAGTGTTGTAGATATTTTCTCACTTTCTGTATATAGATATGAAAAGCGTTGAGTTATCAAATTTCATTTTTGGCACATGCATTTGAAAATTGAAAAGTGCTTCATCATTTTGTCTTACACATTGTTAAGATTAGTTGCATCTTTCATTTTCTTTGCGCTCTTTAGCTGATTATTGCAGAAAGTTGGAGTTATTGCACTCTAGGAAGGAATTCTTCTTTTCGCTACTACTTAAGTATTTTTGGTTTGAAAGAAATAAAAATCTCTCCTTACCTTAAGTAGTTTTCATTGAAAAGGAAAGGAAAATGTGCATTATCATGTAGTTGAGGATTACATTATGTTTACATTTATGTACTCACCTCATGCATCCACCTAACCGGACAAGATAAAATTAACGTTAGCTTAGTTTAAAATCATTTAGTAACTGTGTGTAAGTTAGAGACGTGTTCCGGCGTCATTAAGCGTTGCAGTTGTCGTTATTTGCCAGCACTGTAGCCCGGGGGTATTGTAGTCTTCCACATACTTATCGGTATATCGAGCTCCTTCACGTACCCACCAAGTACCATAATCCATACTTGGCGTATATCGAAGGGTGTGTCACGCACTCGGTAGTATATTGGAAGGTCTCGTGCCAACGGCTGTGCATTAGACAACACCACTACGGATTTGAGCTCCCACGTACCTTGCGTATATCGGGAGACACCATTAGGATTCCTGAAACCAACCGATTTAACCATTTGGCCATCTTGGCAAAGCAATACACCGAGAACAACACTCGAGGAGATTAGCACGCACGTACTATCCAAGTAATCGGGTATGCAGGAAAGGGTACAATCCCAATCCTCCTTGTCGCGTCATATTGTTGGACCCTGCAGTATATAGCAGTTTGCGATGCCTTGATAATCCCATGAGGTTCCAGACTTTGAATCCACTCCTATTCACACAGTTTGCTTGTTGCTTTTAGACTTGAGTAGTGTTTGATTTGTTTGGTACTTTAGAGACTCTTAGTAAGCTTAGATATGGAAGATTCTTTTGGGACTACCAACCAAGGCACCCCATTCTAGGGTATGCCATTTGTTATTCCCCCTTGTGGAACTGTTGGTCCTCCCTTTATGGCTATGTTGAATCTTCCTGGATTGACGATAGAATTACCAATATGGTTATTCTCCAATATGGTTACACCAATTGCACCAATTGTGTCGAACCTAGGTCCTTCACCACATGAGCATCGATCTCATGGTGACCCTTCTCCTTCTCCGTTGAAAGTTGAATCGGCTTCCATCTCTTCCTCTTCTCCTACTAAAAACACTAATGTTAGTAAGAAGGTGGGTGTGAAGAAGAAGAAAGGGAAGATTAAGAAGAAGAAGGTTAAGAAAGAGACCACGCGTCAACCATCTGCCTCTGATGGCACTCATTCTATGAGAACACCTCGTAAGCCAAAGTTCCCTTGCAAACTTTGCAAGGGTGATCACCTTCTCAAGAATTGTCCTGGTCTTTCCCGTGTGTCAAAAGTGTGGTCTAAAAACCCCAAACCGCTTGTATCGTCAACCTCTGACCATCATGTTGATGATACTCCCTCGACCAGTGACCCATTGGTGACGGGTCGAAAGGGTAGAGCTGTAGACCCTTGCTGGATATGCAAGGGCTTGCATCGTACTTACCTTTTTCCAAGCATGGATGAAGCTTCACGGTGGTTGGAAGATATTACTAGTTCTCAACATGTGCTTCCAACAAGTGATAGTAAGTTGTCCCTCGATCCCCCGCTGGTTGACCAAGTGATCAATTCAGTTTCATCTGTAATTGATCCCACTCTTCCTTTCGAGAGTGAAGTGATCGAGTCGTTGTCATCTCCACTTGATCCCGCTCTTTCATTGGAGAAAGTCCAAACTAAAGCAATCACCATGACACAATCTTCATCTCATTCTTATCTTCCAAGTGAGAGTGAATTGGAAACCGCTGATGTTTTCCTAGTCAGTTCAAAATGTCCTAGGAAAGGGGAAACCCTATCCATTCCTACAGGACCCCCCCCAAGTACTGAGGTCATCTCCTTTGATTGGAATGATCTAACAGATTCTCGTATTCCTTCGAGTGTTCCTTTTCAAATATCTGTAGGAGTTTCCAATAAAGAAATCTTTCATACGATAGTTGATGAGGGAGCTTCTGTTAGTATTTTATCCTCAACTGCTTGGCAAGCTATAGGTTCCCCTCATCTTGTGCCAGTGACTGACCAAATTTTGGCCTTTAATCGAAGACCTATCGGACCTTTAGGGATTCTCCCGTAGTTACCTATCACATTGAGAGGTAAAACTGTTTATGTTGATGTCATGGTTGTCCAAGGTCCTTTACATTTCAATCTACTCCTTGGACGTGATTATGTCTATGCTATGAAAGTTGTAGTGTCCACACTCTTTCGAGTGATGTATTTTCTCTATGATGGGAGGATTGTGACCGTTGATCAAATTTCCTTCGTGACACCCACTCATAATATGACTCCTAGTCATCAGAATTCCCTAAATGTTCCACATGTTTTAGTGGTTTCTTCCCCCTGAGAATAGGATACGAGCATAGTTTATGTTTTGTTTCAAGCTCGTTAAAAAATAAAACCAACCTTCAAGCAAAGTTTCTCTTTGATTTCAAGCTTGCATAAAAATGAAACCATAACCTATGAGCATAGTTCCCATTCTATGTCAAGCTCGTTAAAAAATGAAATAGGTTCCTACGAGCACGGTTTATGTTATGTTTCAAGCTTGTTAAAAAATGAAATCAACCTTCAAGCAAAGTTTCTCTTTGATTTCAAGCTTGCATAAAAATGAAACCATTTCACATGAGCATAGTTCACGTTCTATGTCAAGCTCGTTAAAAAATGAAATAGGTTCCTACGAGCACGGTTTATGTTATGTTTCAAGCTCGTTAAAAAATGAAATCAACCTTCAAGCAAAGTTTCTCTTTGATTTCAAGCTTACATAAAAATGAAACCATTTCACATGAGCATAGTTCCCGTTCTATGTCAAGCTCGTTAAAAAATGAAATAGGTTCCTACAAGCACGGTTTATGTTATGTTTCAAGCTCATTAAAAAATGAAACCAACCACCCTAGCATAGTTTTTCTTTGGTTTCAAGCTTGCATAAAAATGAAACCATCCCTTGGAGCATAGTTTTATTCTATTTCAAGCTCATTAAAAAATGAAATAGACCCCTCTAAGCATAGTTTACCTTTGATTTCAAGCTTGCACAAAAATGAAACCAATCCACTCGAGCATAGTTTTATTCCATTTTAAGCTCGTTGAAAAATAAGATGGGCCCACTCAAGCATAGTTATTGTCTATTTCAAGCTTGTGTAAAACTGAAATAGATCTCCCTCCCCTCGGTTCGAGTCTCTCGCTAGAGTTAGAACTCAAACCTTCATTTCATATGTTTCTCGTTTTCCCCCCCTTGGTGAACATTTTCATATTAGTAGCCAGGTTGGTAGTTGGGTTAGCAAGCATCATTTTTATATGAAATGAAGCTTGGGGGGCATTTCACATGTCGTACCGTCAACAATCATGTTGAAGGAACACTACCATGTTAAGCCACTAGAAATCATGTTGGGGGCATTTTCCAACCTTTGGGCATCATGTTGGGAAGGAACCCGTCAATGGGCCTTAACCTATGAGCATAGTTCCGTTTCTGTGTCAAGCTCTTTAAAAAATGAAACAAGTCGTTCGAGCAGAGTTCTATTCCTATGTCAAGCTCGTTAAAAAATGAAACATATCATTTCCCTTTGAGTCGAGTCTCCTCGTAGACTTAGTACCTGAACCTTCTTTTCACCCGCCTATGCCTTAGGCGAATGAAATGAAGCTTGGGGGCATGTCTTCAACCTCTAGAAGTTACGTTGAAGTCAAATCAATCGCCTCTCCACACCATGTTGGAGCTAAGTCACTTACTTCTAGCAATCATGCTGGGGGCACACACCAACCTCTGGATGCCATGTTGGGAAAAAGTTCACCATTGGGAACATTTTCGAGCATACTTTCCTTTTTTAGGTTTCGAGCTCATTAAACCATGAGAATTATCCCGAGCATAGTTCATTTTTTCTGTTACAAGCTCGTTAAAAAATGAAGCAGACATCATGAGCATTCTTCCAACATATCTTCGATCTCGTTAAAAACAGTAAGATAGTATTTGAGCTTACTTTTTCACTTTTTTCGTGCTCTGGTTGAAACATGAAAAGTGGTTTGAGCTTACTTTTTCACTTTTTTCATGCTCTGGTTGAAACATGAAAAGTGGTTTGAGCTTAGTTTTTACTTTCTTGTGCTCTGGTTCAAACATGAAAAAGATTCCGAATGCTTTTGATACCATTCTCGTGCTCGTTAAAAAATTGAGTAAAAAGGTGTGTCTAACAAGTACAGGTTTATCACTTTATCCGGCCTCACTAGACTATTTACGAAAAAGGAACTGTACCGAGTTTACTTTTTCCTTTGTCATACTCGGTCATCAACCATGACAAAGTTGTTCATGGAGTCCTTTTAAGCTCTTTTCAGACTCCCTAAATAGGAAAAGATTGCCAAGCGAACTTGATGCTTTCACGCTTGTAAAAGCATTTGAACGATCATCTTTCTGGTGATAGTTTACCCCTTTTTCAGACCAGGAAGCACTATTTATGAAAAAGGAATACTCCAACCAAACATGGCTGGAAGAGTTCTCTCTCGCGTTATTTTACCCTTTTCCGGGCGAAGAGACTAAATTTACGAAAAATGACCTTTTGGAGTCTCCTTTAGTTCTTTTCAGACTCTCTAAACATGAAATGACACCGAGTTTTCCTTCTCTGGACTCGTTAAATTTTAAACATTGAAGGGCCCATTATGGGATGAACCCCTCCTTTCCTAGGTTCATGAAACATTTAGGATTGGACTCATCTATGAGATGAGCTATACTGAGCATCTGGTTACCCTCATCAAGCTCATCAAAAACACATGAGGCACTCATCAATCATGATGGGGAAAAAGGAAATATTTTGTGTTACATCATAATTACGGCAGTACATAGTCACTCTTGAACATGGCACTCGTTTGAATTTGCATTTAGTACTTGGATAATTTGTTTGTCCTCGAGTCTTGTCAATTCCATGAGTCGCGTCGCTCCTTTGGATTAGCCAAAGAATGCTTCCACCATCAGTTGCATTAGGGTTTGGTATCATTCTCGTCATGTTAATACTTCCAAGTCATGCCATGCCCATGTTCAAGAAATGTTCATTACTCATCATCTGCAGTCAGTATACCTTCAATCATGTCGGTCTACCTTGAGTCAATCTTGCACATTATTGTACCATCCGATCTACTCTACACATCTTTTGCCGTGTTTCGTGTCAATTGATGGGGGATTCATCATGGCCCTCGTTCGATGGATTCATCCTTGTCGACTTCAACTCATCATCCGAGGATTGAATCTAGAAACCAACAAAGTACCTTGGCCCTGCATGCCTCAATGGCAGGTTACCTTGCTTTCATCATGAGTTTACATCATTGGCTCTTGATTGAAAGATTTCATCTTGCGTTCGACTTCAAATCATTTATTCACGCTTGATGGTATGTACTATGATACCTTGGGGATCATTGACATTAATGGTGATTTCCCTCACACTTGTTAACGGTATACATTAATGACCGGTAATCAAGTGGTTTCTACCATGTTCTACTCCAAAACATTGTAATCACATGGATAGATTCGTATCATTGTGGGTTCAGCTTGAAGACCCTGGTGAAGTTATTTTCTACCTAGGTTGCGATGGAGATTGTTTGAGACGCACAGATCCACTTTGTATTAGTTGTGGCTGTGTTGTCAATTCAAAGTTTCACGGATCCACTTTTGTATTGGTCATGGTTGTGTTATCATCTCATCATGGATCTACGATTGTGTCTAGTAGCCATGATTGTGTTCAGTCGGTCTTTACTATCATGGATCTACAATGTATTGGTCGGCAGCCATGTTTTGTGTTGTATGAGACTTGTGGATCTCAGGTCATTTCTGCAGTAACTCCTTCCAACCAGCAAGTCCTTGCCATTTTTCTTACTACAAAGCATTTCACCTGTCTCATTCCGTCAACTTCATGCTTTGGGGGGCATTCTGTTACACCAAAATGTCATCACCCTTGTGCAAGTGTCACAAGTGTCGCAAGTGTCATCATCATGACCTAGTGTTGTCACCATGACCGTTGCAAGTATCGTCATTATGACCAAGTGTCGTCATCATGACCGTTGTGATAATGTCATCATCTTGACCATTATGTAAACTCATTTCTATTTTACCTAAACCCATTTTAGAGTAAAAACATATCCCTGAAGTTTCCCATGACCGGAGGGCTTAACTGACCTACTTTTCAAGGTCGTCGCAGTCTTCCCTTTTGCAACATGCAACGTCGCAGGTTGTCTTAATGCAACCTGTGACGATGTCAGTTATTTGGATAAAAGAGTATCTTCGAACCCATTCTCAAAGATGAGTGATGTGGAGGCCTATCCCTAGGCTCTAGGTGAGGTGGCATTTTGGTTCCTAACCTAATGGGAAGATCCCTCAACCATCTCCGCCTAATCCTCAACCTACCTTATCTCTTTAGCCCTATATAAACACCCACTCTCTCCATGAGAAGGGGTAAGGTCTATGGTACCCTTATGCTGGTAGAACCCATATTGGTGATTGGGAAGCTTGTACCATCTTAGAGAATTGGCCTGGACATGTTGGATGGAGGATGCAACGTTGAGGCTTTGGTTGTAGCTTCATCTTTATTATGTATTCCCACTTTTTATACAGTTAATATAATCTCTTTCCATAAATGTTGTCTCGTTGATGATGTTTAGAACTTTCTTCCTCAACTATTAGTTTAGATCAGTTATTGTTTATATATCTTGTACTGCCTGTATTGTTTCCATATTGTCTTGACAGGTCTTGCAGCTGGAGATCTGATGACCGCAAGACTTGGAGCAACAACAAGGAGAAGGATTTGCGATCTGAAAGGTACGATATCTAAGTACTCGATCTGTAACTAGATCTAGGAAATGAGTTTTGTATTCTGTACTATTTGTTCTAGATTCACTTGAACTAGGGAGATCCGGCTCGCGTCCGCTCGAGTGGATTGTCCGTTAACAAAGAACTGATGAATGATATAAAAAATAGATTTATTCCTGATCAATCTACTCAAGAAGAGGATAAGGAGGAAAAATGGCACTTATTCCAATCACGTATTGCGAAAATTGAAAAACAATTGGAGAACAAGAAATTTGAGACCTAGAAATTTGATGATTCACTACATCATCAATGGTTCAACTCAGGTCCAAGGAACTACTCTATTCCTAAAATTGACATGAGAAAGTTTGATGGAAATGATCCAATAACTTGGATATTCCATATGGAGCAATCCTTTGATCTACACCAGGTTCCAACTTTCCAAAAGGTAACTATTGTATCCTTATATTTAGAGCATGATCAATTTGTATGGTACCAATGGATTTGTGACCGTAAAAAGGACTCTATTATATCTTGGTCTATATTCACAAAATAATTGATTGCACATTATGGGGATATAAATAGCAACACCTTGTTTAGCCAATTGGTAAATATCAAGCAAAAATGCCCAATTACAGAGCCCATCAAGCAGTTTCAGAAGCTAAGTATCAAAGTGGAGAATATTTCAAAAGATAATTTGTTGGATCTCTCTATTGGAAATTTGAAGGATAACATCCAACATGAGGTTCTTCTTTGGGAACCTAAGTCATTGGAGCATCCATTTAGGGTGGCAAGAAAATTTGAAAACAAAATTATGGCAACAAGGAAGTCTACCACTTACAATTATAAGGAAGGAAGTGTCGTCTCGAGTCATCCATAACCTACAAGGTTGAAAAAGCAACAAATAGAGGAAAAAGGAGGAAAAGGGATTTGTTACAGTTGTGATAGAAAATCAAGTAAGTGCCACAATTGCACTGAGAATAAACTATTTTACATAGATTGTGAAGAAGAGGAAGAAAATGAACAAGAAGCATCAAAAGAAGAGGATTCACACCAGGAACCAACACCAGGGATTGAAGCAGAATAAATTCACCCCACCATATCTTGAAATGATTTGGTTGGAATTACCACTCCTCAAACTCTCAATATAGAAGGCCATATCAAGAAGAAAATG
Source organism: Larix kaempferi (assembly GCA_027924585.1). NCBI lineage: Eukaryota > Viridiplantae > Streptophyta > Pinopsida > Pinales > Pinaceae > Larix > Larix kaempferi. The sequence continues at coordinate 7,283,654 of BSBM01000289.1, read as the reverse complement.
GTAATATTACTAAATGATTATGGCAGTACTCACAATTTTATTCATTGTAAGATAGCCTGGGATTTAAATTGCTTTATATATCCAGCACCAGAGTTTCAGGTGATGGTTTTGGATGGAGGAACTGTAAATTGCTCAGGAAAATGTCATAAGATAGATCTCTCTATGGAATAGTATGTCCTAAATATTCCAATGATCGTCATTCCAATGGGCGGGAATGATGTGGTCATAGGGATCCAATGGCTACAATCCCTGGGAACAATAGCTTCTAATTTTCAAGAGATTTTCTTGAAAAACTTTCAAGGAGGAAAATAATTTGTGTTAAGAGGTGTCACAGGGAGACCTAGTAATATAATCAACTCTAATGGAATGACCAAGATTTTGCGGAAAGAAAAACAGGGTGTAATTGCACATTTTTTCTCACTAGATGTTCAAACACCTAAATTGTCCATCTATCCATATCTACAGCAGGTCCTCGACAATCATTCCAAGGTATTTGATAATATTCCCACAGGTCTCCCGCCTACTCGAGAACATGATCATGCTATTCACTTGGTTTCAGGAAGTGTTCCACCCAATATCAAGCCTTACAGATACCCTTATGCCGGGAAAGTAAAATTGAGCATATGGCCGCATGAATGTTAGAGGCTGGAATAATTCAACCTAGCCAAAGTTGTTACCCTTCTCTAGTAATATTTTTGCACAAAAAGGATGGCTCATGGTGTATGTGTGTAGATTATAGAGAGCTCAACAAGCTCACTATTAAAGATAGATTCCTCATTCCGGTTAATTGAAAAATTGTTAGATGAATTACATGGGGCAATTTACTTCACCAAGCTGGATATTCGCTCAGGCTATCATCAGATCAGAAAAAAAAGAAAGAAGACATTCCAAAAAAAACTTTCTAAACTCATGAAGGCCATTATGACTTTTCGGTCATGCCTTTTGGCCTTACAAATGTGCCTTCCACATTTCAAGGGTTGATTAATTCCATATTTAAGCCCTTTCTTCGAAAATTTGTGGTAGTATTCTTTGATGATATATTGATCGACAGTAAATATTAGGAATCCCATGTTCAACATGTTGATAAGGTTCTCACACTATTGGAGTAACAACAATTATATGCAAAACAATCCAAATGTTTATTTGGAGTACAGTAGGTGGAATAAATGGGTCATATCGTCTCTCATGAAGGTGTTAAGGTAGACCTTAACAAAATTAAAGCAATCCAGGAATGGAAGATCCCTACAACCCTAAAACACCTTAGGGGATTTCTCGAGTTGGCAGGATTTTATCGCAAGCTTGTTCAAAGTTATGGGTGAATAGCAACACCATTAACACCATTACTGAAAAAGGATGCATTTTCATGGACTCCATATGCAACTAAGGCCTTTGAAGAACTCAAAGAGGCCATGTGCAGAACTCCAGTCTTGGCTACACCCGATTTCACAAAAACCTTCATCGTGGAATGCGATGCATCGAGGAATGGCATTGGTGTTGTTCTAATGCAAGATGGAAGGCCCCTTGTCTTTGAAAGCTGGCCAATTAAGGGGGAAAATCTACACAAACCAATTTATGAGAAGGAACTGACAGCAATTCTAGATGCCCCGAAGAAATGGCGCCCCTACCTCATACGAAGACATTTCAAGGTTAAAACTAATCATGATAGCCTTAAATATTTCTTGGAACAAAATCTATCTTTAGAAGAGCAGCAAAAATGGGTAACAAATATGTTGGGATATGACTTTGAAATCATCTAGAAAAGGGGGAAGAAAAATGTTGTGGCAGATGCACTCTACTGGAAAGATGAGGATGTTGAAGCATTTCTCTATGTTATCTCCATCATCCAACTAGATTGGATAACCAAATCAAGGTATGAATGGAAGAATGACGAATAAATATGGACATCCGTTCAAAATATGCAACAGGATCCCGGTGCCTCTAACACATTTATGTGGAAAGATGACTTGCTATGGTACAAGGATCGCTTATATATTTGTAAGAGTTCAAAACTCATCAAAAAGTACTTTTGGAATTCCATTCCTCACCGAGAGGAGGGCACTCAGGTTTCTTAAAAATCTACCATGGGGTCAAGAAATATTTTTTGGAGGGTGGTCTTACAACTGATGTTCGAAAATTTGTGACAGAATGTTTGGTTTGCCAACAAAATAAAGTGGAAACAATTAAGACCCCTGGTCTTCTACAACCACTTGCCATTCCAAGCCAACGGTGGACAGAGGTTGATCCGCATCGCAGTTGGAAAGTCATCGACATTGATGCAACTTTGACACAACTTCGACTCGACAAGTTTCCAGTCTGACAGGTTAGCTCCGACAGGTTCCAAATTCAACACAACTATGACGAGTCTTGACTTCGACACATTCTCACCTTCGACATGTTCAACAACCTCACAGTTAGCGACATCGACAAGCAGCGTGGACATGCGACCAATGACTGTCGAACTTTGACAGATTGTCTCTCTGTATTCCATTCGGCTCATTCAGTCGAACAGTTGTCCCCCTCGTGCTTCCTGGACACGACCAGGATCATTGGTATCAAAGCATTTGGTTTTCGTGCTTAAGTTCTGCATATACACTTCTCTCGAAGTTACCTAACTTATGCCAGTTCAAACGAGCTCACAATCTTAGCAATCCAAGCAGACGCTACCTCGAAAGATGGCAGAAGAAACAGACAATAGACCTACAGCCGACGAGACAACACAGCTTATTGAGCAAGCTCTAGCTCAACAAAGGACTGTAATGTTCATCCAGTTCAACGAGATTGTCATGCAATTCGCTTCGACATCCGAAGGATCTTCGACGAGAACTCACTCCAATAAAATCAGCCCCTTCAAAGTACAAATGAATCTGGACATACCGAATCTTGAAGGTAATATTGATGCGGAATCTGTCGATAATTGGGTACTACAATTGGAATCTTGTTACGTTGTAAATCAACTCTCAGAATCTGAAAATATCACCATTGCATCCTTAAAGATGTCAACATATTTGCACTGCTAGTGGGAGAACCTCTCGACAAAGATGGAGAAAAGCAGAGACCCCATCGACACATGGGATAAATTTTTTGAACACATCCGAAAGGAATTTTACCCGCCTAAATACCTCGAGAAGCAGTATAAGAAGTGGTAGCAGCTAAGGGAATCGAAAGACCAATCAGTACAAAGTTACACCGATGAGTTCTACGGACTCATGTCTAGACTTGGCGTCCAAGAAGAAGAGAAATTGTTTGTTCTGAAGTGCGTTAGAGGATTGTCCCAATACATTCAGTAGGAGATGAAATTTCTTACTGTCAATATGCTTATGGATGCTTTCCACTATGCCATCAAACTGGAAACCAAGCAGAAAGGAAAATCACGTTTCGCAACAAATCTGACATCAGGACGACCACCTGACAAGAAGGCACCAGCCGACTTCGACAAGTCGAAATCTTCTCAGTCGACACCGTCAAAGCCAGACCATGGTAAGAAGCCTTTTCACAAGAGGGAACGTGGCAAACAACCGCCAACCGAAAAATGGTGTGATTACCACCACTCATCTTGGCATGATATGTCTAAGTGTAAAGCTCGGAAGACATTTTTGGAAAAAGTGTCGACCTCCGACGCGTTCGACAAGACGGTGGAAGAATTTGATCCAGATGTAACGACCCTTTTGACCTCGACCACTCCAGCAGCCTCGACTATTGTTGACGAGGAGGAACAAGAATGCATGTTCCATACACAGATATGGGTCCAGAGCAACCCATTGCATCTGATTGTGGACAACGGGAGCCAGAAGAACTTTGTTTCTAAAGATCTCGTGAAGAAACTAGGTCTTGTTACCACTCTACATCCTCAGCCTTACAACATCGGTTGGATGAAGGATGGACAAGAACTTTGGATCACTCGACAATGCAAACTTGCCTACTTCATAAAACCTTTTGAAGATGAAGTACTCTGTGACGTGGCACCACTCTCCGTAGCCGACGCCCTATTTGGGAAACCTTACCTATGGGATAGACATGGAAGTTATCAGTCACGACCTCAGAAGGTGATTGTCAAAATCTGAAATCGATGGTTCAACATACCAGAGCGTCAACCTACACCAACGGTTGCACTGATATCTTCCAAACAGACAAAGAAGCTCATCAATCATGCTCAGAAGTTTGCATTAATCATGATCAAGCCGCAACATTCTAAGAATAGTGCAGCAACGAGTCGAGTCACCGACCAATGCAGTTCTCGACAGAAGCAACAAGTTGATCATATTCTCGATGAGTACCATAACCTCTTTCAAGATCTAGACAGGGTACCTAAACATTATCATGTAAAACACTCTATCGAACTTGTTCTTGGTTCTTCTTTGCCTAACGCATCTGTTTACAGAAGAACCATTCTCGAAAATAAAGAGATTCACATACAGATCCAAGAATTTTGACAAAGGTCATATTCGACCCAGCTCCTCTCCTTTTGGAAGTCCAGTCGTCCTAGTTCCGAAGAAAGACAGGAATTATCGCATGTGCTTTGACTACAGAGCTCTCAACAAAATATCAGTGAAGAATTGGTACCCTCTTCCACGGATAGACGAGCTCATCGACTGTCTGAAAGGTACTAAATTCTTTACTAAGCTCGACCTCAAGTCGGGATACCATCATATTCCAATTGAGCCCTTAGATGTGTGGAAAACTGCTTTCAAAACCAAGGAAGGATTATTTGAATGGTTAGTCATGCCTTTCGGCTTAACCAACCACCTGCGACCTTCATGTGACATATGGATAACCTTCTTCAACCTTTCATGGGAAAATGGGTTATTGTCTATCTCGACGATATATTGATTTTCAGTCGATCAGAAGAACATGTCGGACATCTTCGACAAGTCCTCGACACTCTCCAGCAACATCGGCTTTATCTGAACATGGACAAAAGTTCTTTTGCGATGACCAGCATCAAATATTTGGGGTATGTAATTGACTCTGCAGGAATTCACATCGACCCAGAAAAACTACAAATCCTCAAAAATTGGCCCATTCCTAGAAGCATTCAAGAACTAAGAAGTTTTCTTGGTTTGGAAAATTTCTATTGACAATTCATACTCGGCTTCAATCACATAGCCTGGCCCTTGAATCATTTGACGAAGGGAAGTGAGAAAACTATCTTCCAGTGGATAGCAACACAACAAGCAGCTTTTGAATAGCTTTGCACTGCACCAGTACTTGTGTTACCTTATTTTCATCATCCCTTTGAGATTGAGACGGATGCATCGGACTATGCCTTGGGCACAATGATCACTCAGTCTGGTCACCCAGTCGCTTTTCATTCCGAGACTTTTAACGACATAGTTAGAAGATACTCGACATACAAAAAAGAACTGTACGCCATTGTGCAAGCTCTCAAGCAATGAAGGCATTACATCCTTGGAAAGGAAACAGTCATTCTCACTGATCACAAGCCTCTACAGTTCGCTTTGACACAATCAAAGTTGTAGACAAACCGAAAACTCAAGTGGATTAATTACCTACAACAATTCCAATTGGTGATTAAGTATCAGAAAGGTAAAGCTAATGTTGTCGCCGATTTCCTCAGTCAACCACCCATTACTCTCCTTTTAAAAGTGATGAGTGTGCAGGGATATGACACGACCACTTGGACATAGTTGTATGAGGACGACAGCGACTTCTTAGCAGTCTATCGACAGTTACAGACTAACAAGTCGTCGACCTAAAAATCCGACTATGTCCTGAAAGATACCTTGCTATACAAGCTTGGACAATTTTTTGTACCGACCGGTGAGCATAGACAGCAACTCATTTGGGACGTGCACTACAGCAAGACCGTAGGACACTTTGGAGTAGCAAAAACACTTTCTATTCTGCAGAAGTATTTCTTTTGGCCTACACTTAAATCCGACGTCAACAAGTACATTCGATCATGTGTGGTTTGTGCCATTGCTAAACCTCCTAATCGATGACAGGGATTGTATACACCTCTACCAGTTCCTAGTCGACCATGGGAATCTATTTCTATGGACTACTTGACAGGTTATCCTACTACCAGACATCAGCATGATGTGATATTAGTAGTAGTCGATCGATTTTCCAAGATGGCCATTCTCATACCATGTAAGAAGACCACGACAACGCAGCAAACCGCTCAACTCTTCTTTACACATGTTTGGAAACACTATGGTTTACCAACGACCATTATTTCCGACCGAGATGCCAGATTCGTTAGCATCTTTTGGAAGACCCTCTGGCAATTGTTAGACACATGACTCTCATTGTCGAAAACTTTCCATCCTTAGACCAACGGACAAACAGAAGTTGTGAATCGCTTGGTAGTACAACTACTTCGCATGTTCAATCACCAGCATCGACGCACATGGGATGAAAGTCTTCCATACATCTAGCACAACTACAATCGAGCTCAGCACAGCTCTACAGGAAAGAGTCCATTTGAATTCTGTTACGGATTTCATCCCTCAGGGCCTATCGACTTGATCAGCTCCTCGACACAGCTGAGTGACACCGACTACATCCAGCTAGAAGTTGATAAAGCAGTCAAGTTCAAAGATCAGATATGCGACATCCAGAAGCAGGCACAGGAAATGTTGCACAAATCAAGCAAGAAAGCTAAGGCCCGACACGACAAGCATCGTATTCCTCATTCATTTCAAATTGGGGATAAGGTATGGTTACATCTCAAGAAGGAACGCTTCACAGTCCCATTCAAAAAGTTGAAACCTTTGCGATATGGTCTGTACAGTATTCTTCAACAGATTGGCGAGAATGCTTTCGAGCTCGATATGCCTGCATGCATGGGTCTGCATCCAGTATTTAATGTGGATCTACTTCGACCATACCACGCACCCTTGTTGGAACATAATGACTTGCAGACAACAAAAACCAAAGACATCCATCCATATGTTTAGGATCCTCTTCCTTGCGACACCATTGTGGGACGACGAGTATGCCATACAAGGACAAACACAATTCCCTTGTTTTAGGTTGCCAAGGCTGGCCAGATCCCCTCTCAAGGAAAATGGTACTCTGTTACTGAATTGACCGACAAGTTTCCTCACCTTAACGAGAAAAAAATGGGGTCCATTGTTTCTTAAGGAAGGAGGTCTGATCCACATCGCAGTTGGAAAGTCATCGACGTTGATGCAACTTCGACAAGTTTCGACTTTGACTCGACAAGTTTCCAGTCCGACAGGTTAGCTCCGACAGGGTCCAAATTCGACACAACTCTGATGAGTCTCGACTTCGACACACCTCGACACATTCACACCTTCGACATGTTCATCAACCTCACAGTTCGCGACATTGACAAGCAGCGTCGACATGCGACCAGCGACTGTCGAACTTCGACAGATTGTCTCTCTAACTTCTAGTCGACTATAACGGTTGAACTGTTGAACCCTTCTAACTTCTTCCTTGTAATTGAACATAATGGGCAGGAACCCAAGCATCTTTGAATTCTATATAATCATGTATAATATTGTAACATAGAAATCTTATCATGTCTTAGACTTAGTTACAGTAATAGAAGTTCAGTTCGCATTCCTGCATATTATCTGTGCGTATTTGTGTTTATCTGTGTAGTGTAATCCTGCTTTGCTCATTCTGCTTATTCTTATAGCTTCCTCCATAACAGAGCCGACTCATTCAATCAAATTGTTGTCCCTATCAAAAGGTACTTTTGGAATTCCATTCCTCACGGGTAGGAGGGCACTCACATTTCTTAAAAATCTACCACAGGGTCAAGAAATATTTTTTGGGGGATGATATTAAAACTGATGTTCGAAAATTTGTGACAGAATGTTTGGTTTTCCAAAAAAATAAAGTGGAAACAATTAAGACCCCCGGTATTCTGCAACCACTTGCCATTCCAAGCCAACGGTGGACATAGGTCTCAATGGATTTTATCATAGGTTTACCAAAGTCTGAAGGAAAGAGTGACATCATGGTGGTTGTTGATAGACTTACTAAATATGTACACTTTTGTGCACTATCTCACCCTTTAAAAGCTATCACAGTTGCCATTTCTTTTATGGAGACCATCCAGAAACTACATGGTACTCCAAATATTATAGTAAGTGATAAGGATCCGATTTTCACTGGCAATTTTTGGACTGAATTATTTTCTTGTTTGGGTACTCAGTTGGCTCATAGCGCATCTTATCATCCTTAATCTGATGGAAAAATAGAGATAGTGAAAAAAAAATTGGAAGGATATCTTTGATGTTTTGCAGCTGATAAACAAACACAATGGGTCAATTGGTTACCCTTGGTAGAATGGTGGTATAACACTTCCTTCCATGCATCAGGAAAAATGACCCCATTTATGGCACTTTATGGCTATCATCCACCATCCATCACATCTTCACTAAGAGACTCATATAAGGTTCAAGTAGTGGAAAACCACATTAAGAATCAACAACAAGTTCTTCAACTCTTAAAGGACAACTTGACTTTGGCACTGAATCGAATGAAACAACAAGTAGATCAACACTGCAGTGAACAAAGCTTTGATGTGGGGGATTGGGTGTCTTTAAGACTACAACCATACTGATATGATCCCCATTCAGTAGAAAATGTTGTCTTATGCCTGTCTGTTGGATCAATCCTGATCTGATGATATCCATAGAATCCATCAATGACTGAGTAGGCCTCATTTCCTCCCACATTGTCTAATACTTCATCTGTAAAAGGAGTAGGAAATGGGTCATGCAGCGAAGCATCATTCAGCTTCCTTAGATCTACGCAAATCCTTATCTCACCTTTAGTCTTTTTATCTTGGATAACCATAGGGCTTATCCTCTCTGATTCTTCAACATGCTCGATGATCCCTGCATCAAGCATCTTATCAATTTATGCCTTGACTCTTTCTTTATATCTGGGGTTCATTCTATAAGTCCTTTGCTTAACAGGCTCCACGCCTGGCTTGAGAGGTATTTTCATAACTCCCAAGTCGCCCAAAATTCCTCTCATTTTGGCAAACTTCGTTGGAAATAAATCTTGATATTCATGTAGAAGGTCGGCAATCTACACGACCGTCACATCATCCCAATAATCTCCAATGGATGTGAACTTTGGCTCTTCACTTGTGCCAATGTTCACTTTTCTTGTCTTAACGAGTCCACTCATATCTATAATTTCAAGTGGAGGTCCTTCTACATCGCGCACTCCCTCTGATTCAGGTATATTGATGTTGCGCAGATCCTCCTCATCGCTCTCTTCTTGTTCTTCTTCATTTTCAGCAAGGTTATAACATTCAAAGGCATGTTCTATTTCTCTTGCCCATTCTGGTTGTAGGTTCACATGTACCTTTACATCTTCAAACACCCTCTCTTTGATTTCCTCCAATGCCTCGTTTATACTTGGGCATTTGGCTCTGAATATTCATTCTTTGATAACTTGCAGCACTTCATTTATGCTTGGGCTTTCATCTTCGAAGCTAAAAGTTCTCTGGAAGCTCGCAGTCAACATAGCCCAATCTGTGATTCCTCTGCGAAGCTCCATGTTTGTATACCAATCCTCTGGAATCCAGTCTAATGTGTGCACAAACAGATGAACCCATTCTGTTTACGGTCTCTTTATCCAGGCTTCCGAACAGATCTCTATGTGATCCCTTGGACTTGTCTGTCCATTATACTTTACCATGGTCAGCGCAATGTTTTCCATGAATCTGATTTGCATCATATGCTTGCACTGATCCCACGTGGTCAAAGTCTGCTTATGCGTAGCCCACCATCTGGCAGGTGTAGCGCGCAGTGCGATATCTAGTGCTGGTATGCGATGTTCAGCTACAACTAATACCGTATATTCTTGAATAAATGAATAAAAGTTAGTCGAACCATCATAGGTGGGGATTGGACTTACCTCGGTTCCAATCCAACGTAGTGACTTTGCGATCTACGCGCATCTTCTTGCAGATACTTCATGCATACAGCTTTTCCAATTCTCCAATCTTGCGTCAGAGTCTGATACGCAAGAACTGTCACATTGCCAGCAAAGTGTTCCATCCGCCGTAAGATTAATGTAGTCGTCCTGATTCGCAGTCATCTTGTAAATGCGGTCAAGATCCTGTGCTCTGGATTCTTCCTGGATCGGCTCACTGTATATTTCTCCTTGTGAAGGGTCCAATGGTGCTATGACCCTTATATCCTGCCCTTCGAAGATCATCTTCTTGGTCTTCAAGTTTATGATAGCGAGGTTATCCATCGCCCAATCTATACCCAATAGTGCTGGATAAGGATGACTATCATCCACAATTTCAATAACCTCGAAGTCTACATGACTTCACACTCCATTGATGTCAACAATAATATTGGCTAATCTACCAAAAGGTATGACTTTCTATTGATTTTCTAATCTCAACTGTATGGGTGACCATAGCAACTTTGGTCTCCCCATCTGCTGCCATGTCTTCTTAGTCAAGACATTTACCTCGGATCCTAAGTCAAGGATGATTTCATCCATCTTATAATCTCCTATCTACGCATTGAGCCTCATTTCTCTGCCTCTTATTTTATATTTTTTAATGTGATGAACTGCGCTCTCGACAGTATCCTTCTCACTGCGTGGTTCATACTGGTTTAACAATTTTTGTAATTCCACTACAACATATGCGCTCTTTAATAATTTCATGCAGCTCCGTAGGAACTACGCAACAAAGGTGCCTGTCTCTACTGTAGGGCACATTTTTTCATAAGCTGATGGCATATCCTCCATATGCGGTATTTCACTTTGCAACAAGATTCTTGGTGACATAGGTGTTGTCTCTTTGAATATGTCTCGCGCTTCTACAAAAACTTCTTTGTTCTTCTCCAGATTGAAAACGGGGGTTTTCCTAGTAGCTTTTCTGATCCAGACTGCTTTAGCAAGGGTCTGCTTAGTTTCAAAATCTCCAGAAGTCGAAGCTTCTGCTTTCCTATCTCTTCCTATGGCAGCACCACTTCATGTCACAACATTAATACTTGGATCTGCAACCCTTTTCTCTGCTACGATCAACTGAATGTTCGGGTTAGGTACATCTTGCTTTCTCTTCTGCATTTCTGCTGCTAACACTGCGCAGTATTCAATAACATGATCAAAATATTTACAGTAATTGCAGGTAGTACATGGATTGGTACAATTTCTAGATAAGTGACCTGGCTAGCCACAGTTGTAACAAATCATCCGGCCTCTTCCTCGTCCTTGTCCTGGGCCAGTATTTCTTTCTCTTTCGTGGAATCCTCCACAACCTTTGTATGTGCCTTGATCATACTTCCCATTATCCTTGTTCTGTGTTGTTTCTTCTTGGACTTTGTATACTCCACCATGCATATGGTCCATATCTTTCTTTCTTTCCATCATGAGGTCATATGATCTATAGTTGGAATCATCATGTCCAACTGATTTACAGAATGTGCAATATAAATTCTTAGGAGTTCGGACATACTTTTGAATTAAGTAACAGTCTTCTGGTCGGTGTCCTCTAGTTCTACATATCTCACACCACAGCGCTTGGTTCTGATTCAGTGGATTTGGTGCTCCACTGTTAAGGTATTCTTGAAATAAAGGATAGTGCTCTCTGGTGTGTCCTTCGCCTCTGCATCCTGTACACCGGACTTCTTGTCTTTGTTCTTTCCCCTTCTTCATGTCCTACAACTGTAATGTCAAGGTAGCTAGCTGGGTCTGGATCTGAGACATTCCAGTGCTACTTTCTCCTATAGGTGAAGATTCTAATTTCATCGTGAACTCCAAGGCTTCTGCCTGTGAAGCCACTTTCTGTTGCATCAACGGCAGTCTGATATGGGGAAACAGCGCGGCTATAAACCATTCCTGGTGTTGTTGCGGTGCTATGACAAAACTGACCTGATCTAACAATGTCTTAAACTTCTGGTCAAATTCCCAGACTGTCTCATTAGGTTTTTGCTTAATTTCCTTTAATTATGTTATACATTGGGATTCTGACTTTGGTTTCTTGAACTCACTCAATAGTACAGCCTTAATCTCCACTAAGGTTCTCTGATGTCCCTGAGAATATTTCATGAGCCAATTCAAGGCTCTATATCTAAATGTAGTGACGAGCTGCGCTTGCTTCACAGCATCATCCTGAACTTGCTTGACACTCCATACGGCTTCACATAGAAACCAGTGTTGCTCAGGGTCCTCTAAACCCGTTCCTTTAAATATCGGCAGCTTGATATCGTCGGTCATCCTTCTCCTAGGTGGTAAAAGGTTCTGCACAGTGTTCTAAGTGGTGTTAGGGATGGTACTGCGCAGAATGTTCTGAATCAGAATATTCTGAGTCGGAATAGTCTGAGTCGGGATGGTCTGAGTACTCACTCCCGCGGTGTTACTGGTATTGATGCTCTAAGGATTAGGAATATTAACAACTGGAGGGTTCTGAACTGGTGGGTTCTGTGAAATGGGAGGTGCGGTGTTCACAACCGGCGAATTCTGTGGAGTAATAGGCTGATAGGTGGTTGATGGAGGTGTGGTCTGGATATCAAGATCATCTTGTAAGTCAATATCTACGCGGATTCCATGTTCACTGGAAGTCTTCTTAGTAGTATATTTATATCTTTTTCCACTTCTCAAATTGTGTGTATCTTCGTCAGAATCACTATATATGCTATTGACCATTACAGATTCAAAATCTTCTAGGAATTTTACTAGATTCTTAAAATTCCTTTCTCAACTAAAATCATTTTAATATATAAATTCAGATTGTTCAGGTACTTACCTCTGAAACCTTTGAAAAATTCTACTTTTGCTGCGCTGTAGGACTTCAGCATGTCCACAACAAACTCTATCATGAATCCTTCTAGTATGTTGTCAACCCAAAAGTCGACTGCTCGTGAGAGTGGGCTATCTATTTCTTTAATCCTTTGAATGAGCTCTGGAGTCCACTTGGTCGGTACTCCTTCTGGTCGAAAACAGTTCTTTCGCTCTGCGAGTCTTGATAACCGCTCATACAACTCATTTCCAAAGGATTCCCAGAAAATTTCCTGAACGTCCTTCCACAGGTATTTATTTAACCAGTTGACGTCGGAGAGATGCGGATGTCTATTCTTCTTTCTGGCAAAATCTCTTTCTTTCTTATCGCACCAATCCCAGATTTATTTCTTGTATGTATGCCAAGTTTCAGTGTCGGTACTCATCACTAGTTCAAGCGCGGCAACAGAACCATTTGTTGGCTTGTATAATTGTTCTTGAAGTTTTCTATAAAGACCCAGGTTCTGCGCGGTTCGAGGAACCAACAAAACCCCTTTTCACCAGCTCTTTCGGCAACACTCTGCGAACAGAATGAGGTCTCACCCGAGGCGAAGCAATGGGGGGGTTGCGGAATCAGGTTTCCACAACCAGTTGATGAGTGTTTACACCAATTGGCGAGCAACACACTACGGGACTCACGTTGCGGACCTTGGACTGCGCAAAGTTCCACTTATTCACAATGAACACTTTGGGTATTGCGCATCTAAGGACTGCGCGATGCGGGGAAACTACTTGACAACAGGACAACACCACAGAGACTGCGCTTCCTCTTACAAACTTATGCAGCTTAATAGATTTTACTTAATGTGACAAGACACACTCCACAAGAATAGTAGACTAAACCTTGCAACCTTATACACTATAACAAACACGATTTCACTGCGCACTTCCGGTGCTGCGCTAAGTGTTTAACCGACTAGTTCATGCATTCATCTAACAGCGAAGTGCTAGTGCATTCGGCATTCATTCATACATGTGATTACTTAACATATTATTCCCATCATCATCTTTATGGAAAATACATATAAAAGGAAAGCACATAAACTCATAAACAGCAGTTAACCATTCATCATAAGCAAAGACACAAATGCAAACACATAAGCAATCGCATAGCACAGAATTTAACGTGGTTCACCCCCAAGATGGAAGCTACGTCCACAGGAACTGTTGTTGTATTATCTTTGGGAAGGGTACAACAGTTCCAATCTACACTCTCAGTTGCAAACTCTCTTCTCTCTCTGTAGGTCTTTGCGCACACAACTGCAGAGCCTTTACAATGGCATTCAGTAATGCAAAACAGGTATTACTTAAGATTTTGCAATTCACAATTAACCCTTTCCCTTACAAAATGTTCCCTTTTATAGTTCATTCCCTTAGGTCACGCATTTACAATCAAACAGGCCAAAAACCCTAAGGTTACCCAAAACCGTCATGGTTACTTCTCTAACTACGACCGATAGGATCTGATAGCGACTTCTCCGTCATGGCCATCCTCTGCGCGTGGTCACGTCGCTTTCAGCCTGCCCTTCCGACCGCATGCTGACTGTCGCTTTCATCCTGTCATTCCTTCTCTAATAGCTTTGTGCGGTCGGTTCACGTCGTGCTTCCTCCGCTCGTGTGAATGGTCGCTTTCCTTCCGCACCACTCCTTACCTACCTGCTGGGGAATCATGGAGTGCTTCGACAAAACAGGTCACTTTCGCAGCTCGACCTTCCCTTCATTCTTTACCCAAAATAGGTGCCCTGCTGGCACCTCACGATGCTACCACTTCACGGAACCGAATCTCAGCTGCGCAGTCCCCATCCCGCCAATACTGCGCTGCGCTCAACTTCGCAGCTTCCAAAACTGACTTACCAAAAATGCCTTCATCTGAGCTGCGCTGCAGCTCCAAAACTGTTCTTTTCAAAAATGCCTTACTTGGGCCAAGCCCAACATATAGCAAAATACAGTCTACGAAATTTCCAATGACAATCTATATGCCCTACTTTGTCATCTCACGACTAAATGACAACTTTCACACTTTTTGAACTATTTCGATAGAGGATATGGTGTAAATTGAACATTTAAATCTCTTATTTATTAACCTCAAATTGCAAAATCAACTATTTCGTTATATGGTTCTCTATGAGAGTTTTTGGCAATATATAATATATCTCGTTTCTTGAGCGTGCCACATCAACTTTCAAAAAATCAAATATATAGTAAAAAAATGCCACGTAAGTTTGAGGTGATCAACTTCAGCGAGCAAGAAAAGAAGATGTTATAGCATTTAAAAAGTGTGATTCCCAACCATCAAATGGATATATGACAATTTCATGGTATAGTATAATCCATGTGAGCAAGAAATGAAGATTTTATAACATTAAAAAGTGTGCCTCCCAACCTTAAAACAAATACATGATAGTTTCATGGTACAGTATACTCCATGTGCTTTTTAAACATATATTATATGACCTATGATGTTCTTTGTATTTCAACAACTAAAGGTCATTTTTCATAGCTTATAGGCTATTTCAATAGTGTTAATAATGACATTGTGTAACTTTAAACGTTATAATCTCTTATCTGTCAACATTGGGTTGTAGCACTAGTTATTCAATTGGTGTGTGCATGTGTGTGCGCACATGCTTAATTACTCAATTGGCTTATCTATTAACTTTGGGTCGTAGTGCCAATTATTCAATTGGTTAGTGTGCTTAAAGAAATTTCAACTTATATATAACATGTCCAATTATTCAATTGGTTAATGTGATTCAAGAGATTTCTAATTTTATAAATTATATATATGCTCAATTATGCTTCCTATGTATGTCGTGACGAGTTTTGAACAAATATATGGTTAGAAAGTGCCCTTGTAAGTTTACTTTCATTTAGTTGAAAAGGATGTACGTTTTGACATTGAAAAGGTATACTTTATGGGATTTCTAATAAATACTGTGTGCCCCAGTTTGGCTTCAAAACCAACTACTTGGTTATATGGTTCTCTTTGAGAGTTTTTGGCAATGTATAATATATCTCGTTTCTTGAGTGTGCTACGTCAACTTTCGAAAAATCAAATATATAGTAAAAAATGGTCACGCAAGTTTGAGGTGATCAACTTCAATGAGTAGGAAAAGAAGATGTTCTAGTATTTAAAAAGTGTGCCTCCCAACCTTAAAATTGATATATGGCAAGTTCATGGTATAATATACTCCATGTGAGCAGGGAAATGAAGATTTTTTAACATTTAAAAAGTGTTCATCCCAACCTTAAAATGGATATGTTTAATAAGTTGTTGAAATCCAAAGAACGTCATGGGTCATATAATATATGTTTAAGAACACCAGGAAGGATGTGCGTTTCGACATTGAAAAGGTATACTTTATGGTATTTCTAATAATATATTGTGTGCCCCTGTTTGGCTTCTGATAGCCAAACAACAACTTTCACTCTTTTTGAGCTATTTCAATAGTGTCGTATTTTGGGCATCTAAATTCACATGTTACTCAAATATAGCCAATCATATTGAAAATCATAAAATGAGTTGCAAGGAAGTGTACATATTTGCATGGATTGGCAATCTTGTGCCTAGGTTAAATTGATTTAGCTTAGTTCTTGTTTTTTTTGTGCTAGGCGTGGAATGTTGTATTTATGTTACTCTTTGCCTTCTTCTTTTTTTTTAATATTAATCATGTTATAATATGTTGTATCTAACCAAATAAACTAAGTAGCGTAAACAACTAACTAACAAGTAGTTATAAATTAAGAAACAAGGTAAGCTAGCGGCATTACTAGATATGGAGAAGAGCACTTGTTGAAGTACTTGGTATTATAGGGAAAATAGCAGCCCATTATGAATCTTACTCCATAGCCATTACCTGGGGCATATTGAATCTTCTTCAAGTTAACAATAACTCAAGAGTATATTGAAGAGATGTGGTGAGACCTATTTATCCTAAGCTAAAGTTGTGTTGCTTATCAATTCCTACTTGTGGTTGATACATTCATAGTTATGATGTTTAATAGCATATTTTAAGTGCATCTTATAGTATCATATTCCATTATTTTTGGATGGTGAAACTTCGATGTGATTTATTTTTTTCTAGATAATCCCCTTATTCATTGAGTAGTAAGGGATATTTTTTCTTTAGAAAGAGGGAAGTGAAGTCTGGATTGGGCAAAGGCGGTTAGATCCTGTGTACCTATTCATGTGCTCATGATGGGCATGCCGCATCAATGAGGGCAAAGAAGTAGAACTTGTTTACTCGTAATTAGTTAAGGAGATATGATCTATCTCTCAAGTAGAACCAAGTGAGTAATGCATGGATAGAGAAGTACCCAAATCAATCCATATTGTTCCTTATTAAGAATGTAAATGCTATGTCCCAACCATCATTAAATAATTTAATGCCAAAAATAATGTTTGAAACAAAAAGCTTGATATACTTTATGGTGCTCAACATAGATAGTGGCTTCATCTATATGTAGTCAAGCACTCATCTCAATGAATGAAACACACCAAAGTACTTACCAGCAACCAAACTTGGTGGAGTTAAGGATAACTTGGAGTGGAATGAAGTTGATTATTATTCTAATCATATGAACATGGTTACATGCATGTAGTTGAAGTGTCATATGGTAATAGTAACATAATGAAACACAATCCACATTCCAAGCCCTTATTTTTCATTTTGTACAATCGATCCTCTCTCTCTCTCTCTCTAATTGTGATTTTGTTCTTTCTTGCTTGCCCCAACCTATTCTTGTGTTCCTATTGTATTGAATCTAGCTACCTAATTATTCTACCCAACCCATTGCTTGCCCATTTTTTGCATAGCTCACTACACAAGTCTTTAGGATGTTGGCTTAGCTCTTGAAAATGTTATATAAAATAGATATGGGATTATACTCACTATAATGTTCTTACCGGTAGTACAACAAAGATAGATTTTTTTGGGGTCTAAGAGTCGATTAACTATATTTATGTGATTATCAAGGAGACATCAACCAAGGTTGAGCATAAGCAAAGAAAAATAAGTAAGTCATATGTCAATTCCCTCCTATAAAGGGACATTCACCTGTGACTTCTCTCTCCCAAATCCACCAAGATATAAGCAAGCAACATTGATAGTGGAGACTGTGACAAAGGCAACAAAGCAAGCATTTGAAATAGACTGAGAGCCTATTTAAGAGCCTACATCACATCCATTTTGAGGTTCTTTTTCCTAGTAATCTCATTTATTATGTATAAGAATATTCGAAAGCAAGGGAAAAGGTTGTAGAAGTAAAGGCATCACAACCAGGTAGTAGTGGCAAATAAATAATTTGTTTCAGATGCGGTTTATCTAGAGCCCATGGATTTCATGCTAGTTTATAGGAAGAGTCCCATTCCAACGGACCATGTTTACCTTGATCCATATCCATAATTGGTGTCACTACTATCAAAGACATTAGTAGTAGGATCAAAGGTAAATGATGGAGAGGTTATCATAGGCATGGGTGATTTACCTCATTTACTTGGTTCAAGCACTGATTGATCAAGTGGAGCCATAATTAGTTTCTCCTACAAAGGATCAGTTTGGGAAATATACATAGGCAGATCTAATAGTATCAAAGCTAGAGGTAAAGGGAAAGTGATTTTATCCATCAGTGTTTTAGAAACTAGAACCTTGTCTATGGAATGTAAGGTGTTAAGAGAAAAGGTAGGACTATCACTTTTCCATGGATCATTTCCAGTTCAAGGACCATAACCCATAATGCTCCTTCTATTTCCATTTATAAATGAAAATCACTCTTTTTTGTTGATATGTTTTTCTCACAAGGGAAAATGAGTCAATGATGAGGGAAATATGTGTGGGGATCAAATAACACCATCCATTTTAATAGAGGTGGTACTCCTTTGCATGAAGCATGACCCTCACTTGTGTTTTTCAAATGAAGAATGAAGATACTAAGCAATAAATTCTCACACACGCTTTACTCAATCAAATTAACAATATTATTATGATAAGAGATAATCCTTCAATCATCTCGTGATACCAAAGCAATATATAACATTTTGTTGTATACCAAGTTCGAAGCCTATGTTCATGGTTATTCCACAATCTAGTTGGTTGTCTTATAAATATAACAAATTCGTAATGGAGTCTTCCTTGTGTCATGATATTCTTCATGAATTCATTCACATAATTTGTTATGGAGTATTGGTCCATAGATAACATGAAGGCCCAACTTATGTCAAAATCAAGTTGGAATTTTGTTTGATTTGTCTTTCTTGTATCCTTGGTATTGCTTGGAGTATGAATAAAGTTTTGATTATATATTTATGTATTGATTCAATCTTCTAAAAATATATAGACCTGGATTCATAGTTTTGCATCTCCCAATCATATAGAACCCATGGATGTTGGTATTTTTAAATCTAGATCTTCATTTGGTTTATGTTCTTGTTATATCATTGAGTGGGTCACTTGGTATATCTATATTATTAAATCATTGCATAATGGTTTGTCCAATAGGTATGCGCACAATTTTCCCATGGAAGGGTCTAGAGGCGTGGTGATTTTCTTGTTCTATCCTTTCATCTTAATATTACCCTTCTCCAAAGATATTGTTGGTGCAATTAGTTTTCCCCATGATTTCCAATCATTCTTGTGTATATTGATCCACCCTCCACCAATGATTATTTCACAATATGTTGTATTGTTTATCGGCATGATTTCCATCATTGGTCCAATGAATGATCTAATCAGTCCCACATAATGTATGTATCTTCCAGGTAATTTATTTATTTATGCACTTTTGGTCTTCCCATTGCTATCCAAGTTTTTTTTTCAAGAAATATGTTGACTTAGGAACCAAAATCAACTAATACTTGAGGTAGGACGTATCCTACTACTTCTATATCAATTTGAAGGATGCAGTTAGTAACTATATATTCTGCATTCATAAGTTTGTAGATCTTCTACGTTGGGTTTTCTTCTTCAATACACTAAACAAACTGCTAATCTTGGACACAACATTGTCCTTGAAGAGGAGATCAACTAATTCTTTAACATGGATTTTACTTTGATTCTTGGCTAAGTTATGAGTTTCAACTTGATCTTATTAATTCCTAATACATTTAAATCATCTTTCAACATCATTGTAAATTCTTGATTGTTCTATTGGTTTAAGTTATTCTACTAACTTGTCTTTCTATTTTATTCACACAAATCTTGGGGTTTGTTTGTAACTTTGAATTGCATATTATCCTTTAGTGGTTTCATGTTATTGAAACTTCTAAATGTGTGCACATATGATCTTCTTATTGGTTTCAATATGTTTGCTATCCTTTTTTGTTTGATTTTCTCCAACATGATTGGGGAGACTTCTAGTGAGTGATCTCCACGCCACACTTATCACATAATTTGAGGTCCATTGTATATTTAAGTGGAAAATAGCTTGAGGTGGTTCTAGGTTCTATGTTCAACCTTTGGTAGAGAATTTAAAATAGAATTCTTTGCTAAGCTTCAAATAGAAATTACTTTTCACCTATACTTCTTGCCAGAAGGTCTATATTGACTATCACTCTCTTTGGGTGTTCTTCATCACTAATATGGATCCTTTCAAACCCTAGTGCCGAGGCTTTGATCTCCCATGCATCTAGAAATTATTCAACATCCTCGAGTTTCCCAATACACCATAGATAAGTTTTTGTGTCTCCTAATAGGGTTTTCAATAGAAAAAATAAATTTAATTTCCTCTTCTTCACCAAGTTGGCTTGCCATGACCAACATTGATGCACTTGATTGGTTCTTCTATGAATTTTCCAATGCTAGTTGTCTCCACCCAACCCATTACAAAACAAACCTACTTGAGGCTTCTTTATGCTCCAATCGCTTATGTTATCTTTTGTCTCTTTCAATCTTTAAATCCTTGAATCTACTTTATATTGTTTTAATACGTCTTCTTATATTTTCCATACTATCTCTTCAATATATAGTATTTCTATATTGTTTATTTCTTCCTTTTGTCTATTTCTACCACCTCTATGGGGCATCTTTTCCTTGAGCTATTTTTTAATATTTGTTGTTCACAATTACAATACTCTAATTTATCATATAAAGGAAAGACCCCCTATCACTAGCCCTAACTTACTCAAATTGTACAATGATGGGGTTAGAGGCCTATTTATTCATTTACCCACTAAAATATCTTAGAATTACAAGATTATGCATTTGATGAATTGGGAATATCTAAATTTCTTGATAACTCTTATGGGTTGGGAAGTGTTGATAAGTTTTTTTTTTTTTTCAATAATTTGACCCACACCCTTCTATAGGAAGAATTTATGTAGCAATGTAGGAACTCTGTAGACTAATCTCTCATGATTGTTAGTGTAAAACTTGTCTTTTACTTCCAAAAAAAACTCTTGTTTTCATTGCTTTGTCTTCATAATAATCTTCCAACTCTCTTCAACCACTTGTATAGATTGTTTTAACTAATGTTAATTGGAAAAAATCATATTATTCTTGAAGTGTTTTCATTTGTGCCTATATATATTATTGATTGCTTCTGGAATTGATTCATGGAATTTCTCATGTGTTTCAATAAAGAAAATAAACATTTATTGTGCTAGAGATAGATTGTTTCTTCATGCGTAATTCCTTATGTACTTTTAAATTTCCCAATTCCAACTCTCTTTTATTTCTTTCTTAGTCACCATATATGTATGATTCTTGTCTTCATTCAAAATATTTGTGCATGTCCTTGGATCTATTACAACTGAAAATGGAACCAATGTTGTATTCTAGTAAAAAATAATATTCTAATGAAGCTAACACTTGTAGATATATCACAAAAAATCTTAAGTAACTGAACAATCACTATGTTATCAAATTTATAAAGATAAAAACTTATCATACACTCATATGGAAGAGAATACAGACTAGGAAATTCTCACAATAGTCTAATAATCTATAGTATATATACAACGTCTAAATTCCCACTACAACAAACCCTTGTGATTACCTTCCATTTTAGATCCCTTTTTGGCGTCTACTAGCACTTTTAGTGTATTTTTCTTCATTTTCTAGGCAAAGTCGGTGCTAGTTCATGGGATGGCGCTTCTCTTCAAGTTTTTTGCGCTTTGTTTTGAAACAAAGCGCTAAAGTGGACAATAATTAGTGTCTCATTTAGTGCTTGGTTTTGCGCCTGATTTAGTGCCAGTATTAGCGCCTACTTTTTCTCCCTTTAACGCCAAGAATAACACCTTAAATAGTGCCAGTATTAGCGCCTAGTTTTGCTTCCTTTTTTGCACTAGGAAGAGCGCCAAGTTTTAAGCCAAGAATTGTGCCTGGTTTGGATCCCTAGGTTGCACCCGAATTTAATCCAATATTAGCACCATCTCTAGCGCCTAGTTTAGCTTTTTAACTTTCAGTAGGTTTAGCCTCTAGTTTTCAATCTATAATAGCACCTGGTGTAGCATTTAGTTTTGCTCCTAAAATAGCTATGCATTTTGCTCCTAGTATTGCACCTTCTTTTGCTCCTAGTATTGCACCTTCTTTTGCTCCTAGATTTTCTCCCAAAATAGCATTGATTTTTTCTCCTATAATTGAGCCTAGTTCACCATATGATGATTTAGACAATGATTCAAACAACCCTAACTGACCCTAATGGCATCTGGGTTACCCTAATGGAACCTTAGTGATCCTATTGGCATCCGAGTGTCCCTAGCCACATTTGAGTGACCCGAATGGCATCTAAGTGAGCTTAACAACATGACGACGACGATGATGATGATGATGCATTATGAAAATTATGATGCAATTGATAATGATTTAATTATAAGATGATAATGATGAGTGTATGACCCTAATGGTGTATGAGTGACCATAATGGAACCTAAATTACCTTAATGGAACCTTAGTGACCCTATTGGCATCTGAGTGTCCTTAAAAACATTTGAGTGACCCTAATGGCATCTGAGTGACCCTAACATCATGAAAATGATGATGATGATGATGCATTGTGACAATTACAATGGCATTGATAATGATTTGATTATAAGATGATAATGATGAGTGTATGATCCTAATGGTGTATGAGTGACCATAATGGAACCTAAATGACCCTAATGGCATTCAAGTGACCCTAATGACACCTTAATGACCCCATTGGCATCTGAGTGTCCCTAACAACATTTGAGTGACCCTAATGGCATATGATTGACCCTAACAACATGACGATAATGATGTTGATGCATTATTACAATTATGATGACATTGATAATTATTTGATTATAAGATGATAACAATAAGTGTATTATATGAATGTTGTATGAGTGACCATAATGGAACCTAAATGGCCTAGTTAGCAAACCTAATGGTGTCTAAGTGACCCTAATTACCTAAATTGAGCCTAAATTTCTAATGAAGACCCATCCCAATCAAATTCCAAAGCACTCCTTTATGAAATTCATGTAAGGTAGTAGGATGCCTTTTTCATCATCACAATGATGATGATGATGATGATAGCAATGATGATGACAATGATGGTAAGGACAATGATGATGGCTACAATGTCGATGAAAATGAGGATGATGCATGTTATAGCACTATTTGTCCTTGAGTGATCCCAATGGCACGTAAATAACCCTAATGGTGTCTGAGTGGCCCTAGTTTCCCCTAAATGACCCTAATGGCATCTGAGTGTCTCTAACGAACATCTGACTGACCTTAACAACATTTGAGTAACCCTAACACCATTATGATGATGATGATGCATGATGACAATGACGATGGCATTGATGATGATCTGGTTATAAGATGAATATAGTGATTACAATTAGCATGACGATTGTGAAGATGACAATGACAAATACTAATTAAGTTTACCCATCCATAGTGCTCACAATGTGCTAATGGTACT
The DNA here is from genome assembly GCA_027924585.1 of Larix kaempferi. Taxonomy (NCBI): domain Eukaryota; kingdom Viridiplantae; phylum Streptophyta; class Pinopsida; order Pinales; family Pinaceae; genus Larix; species Larix kaempferi. The sequence goes on along the minus strand of BSBM01000289.1, from coordinate 7,260,008 downwards.
TGCATTCCTACTCAAAGGCAAAATCTCATTTACCAAATTCATGCAATCATGTAGTTGGATTCCCTTTTTATCATCACAATGATGATCATGACAACGACTACGATGATATGTGACAATGACAATGATGCTGATGATGTCGAAGTTTATGACGATGGTGATGATAATAACGATGATGACCGTGATGACGATGAAGATGAAAATTACTAATTAAGATCCATCCTAGTTAGAGGAAAAAGCTAATTTATGAAATTCATGTAAGGTAGTAGGAAGCATTTTTCATCATCACAATGATGATGATTATGAGGATGACGATGGTAATGATGATGATGATGAGGATAATGTTGATGTCTTTGAAATTGATGATGATGAGAAGGACGATGATCATGATGATGATGATGTTCATGATAATGATAATAATGAGGATGATGCATGATATAGGACTATTTGACCTTGAATGATCCTAGTGGAACCTAAATGACCTTAACAGTGTATGATTGGCCTTAATGGCACCTAAATGACCTATTTGGATCACCTAATGATGTCTTAGTGACCTTAATGAACTAAATGAGGATCATGAGTACAATTTCTATTTAATACCCATCCCAGTCAAAGGCCAAAGCGCTCCTTTACGAAATTCATGTAAGGTAGTAGGATGTATTTTTCATCATCACAACAACGATGATCATCAAGATGATGATGACATTGACGATGAAGATGATGATAATTTCGATGTCTATGATGTTGATGATGATGACTTCGGCGTTGTAAATGAAAATGAGGATAATGAGGATAACACATGCTATATAAATATTTCACCTTGAATGATCCTAATGGCACCTACATGACCCTATTGGGCTATGAGTTCCCCTAATGGGACCTAAATGGCCCTAATGGATATGAGTGTCCCTATTCCTAACGACACCTAAGTGACCCTAATACCATATTAGTGACCCTAACGGCATGACAATGATGATGTAAATGTGAGATGACAATGACAACGGATTTGATGATGATTTAATTATAATATAATAATGATTACAATGATCATGATGATGAAGATGTCAATTAGTAATTAAGACCCATCCATTGTGTTTAGAATGTGCTAATGGTTCTTGCGTTCCCACTTAGAGGCAAAATCCTATGGCAATGATTTCGATGTCTATGATGATCACAATGATGGTAACAACGACGATGGAAATGATGAAGATGATTATGAGTATAGTTTCTAATTAAGACCCATCCTATTCAAAGGCCAAAGCTCCTTTACGAAATTCATGTGAGGTAGTATATGGTGTTTTCATCATCAAAATGATGATGACGACAATGATGACAATGGCTACAATCATATATGACGATGACAATAATGATAATGTTGACATCTATGACATTAACGATGATGGTAAGGGCGATGATGATGACTACTATGTTGAGGATTATGCATGTCATAGCACTATTTGAACCTAAGTTATCCTAATGGAACCTAAATGATCCCAATGGAATATGAGTTACCCTTGTGGCACCTAAATGACCCTAATGGAATTTGAGTGGTCCTAATGACATCTTAGTGACCCTAATGACATAAAGATGATGATGCATGTTGACAATGAAGATGGTATTGATAATGATTTGATCATAAGATGATAGTGAATACAATAAGCACGGTGATGATGACAATTACTAATTAAGACCCATCCATAATGCTCAGAACGCGCTAATGGTTCTTGCATTCCCACTCAGAGGCCAAAGCCTATGACAATGGTTTTGATGTCTATGAGGATGACTATGATGATGATGATGATGATGAGTACAATTCATAATTAAGACCTATCCTAGTCAAAGGCCAAATCTATGAAATCCATAGTAGGATGCATTTTTCATCATCACAATGATGATGATGATGACAATGACAATCACTGTGATGATATATGACGATGATAATGATGACGACAATGATGATAATGTCGATGTTTATGGCATTGAATATGATGGTAAAGATGATGATAATGACTATGATGTCAATGTTGATGATGATGATGATGATGATGATGATGATGATGATGATGATGATGATGGGGATGATGCATGTCATAGCAATATTTGAGCCTAAGTGATCCTAATGGAACCTAAATGACCCTAATGGAATTTGAGTGACCCTAGTGGGCCTAAATGACCCTAATGGAATTTGAGTGTCCTTACAAACATCTGAGTGACCCTAACAACATTTGAGAAATCCTAGCAACAATATGGTGATGACGATGATAATGCATAATGACAATGACGATGGCATTGAGGATGATTTGATCATAAGATGATAACAATTACAATGAGCACAATGATGATGACAATAAGACCCGCCCATAGTGCTTAGAACGTGTTAATGGTCCTTGCATTCCCACACAGAGAGAAATGTTGATTTACTAAATTCATGTAATTAGGTAGTTGGATGCCTTTTTCATCATCACAATGATGATGAAAATGACTATGATGATATGTGATGATGACAATGATGATGATGATGACGATAATGTCAATGTCTATGACAATGATGACAATTATAACGATGATGATGGTAAGACCCATCCCAATCAAAGGCCCTAACTCCTTTATGAATTTCATCTAAGGAAGTAGCATGCATTTTTAATCATCACATTGATGATGATTATGACACTGATGATGGCAATGACGATAATGTTGACGCCTATGACATTGATGATGATAAGGATGATGACGACAACGATGATTGTATGAAAATTATGTTGATGATCATGATGCATGTTATAAAACTATTTGTCCATGAGTGATCCCAATGGAATTCAAATGACCTTGATGGCATCTTAGAGACCCGAATTGCACCTAAATGACCCTAATTGAATCCAAGTTCTCTTAACAACATCTTAGTGAACCTAAAAACATTACGATGATGATGATGATGATGCATGTTGACAATGAAGATGACATTGATGACGATTTGATTATAAGAGGATATCAATTGCAATGAACATGGAGATGATGATAATTACTAAATAAGACCCACCCATAATGCTCAGAAAATTATAATGGTGCTTGCATTCCCACTTAGAGGCCAAAGCCTATGACTATGAATTCGATGTCTATGACCATGACAATGATGATAAAAACAAAGATGATAAGGATGAGTACAAATTTTAATTAACACCCATCCCATTAAAAGGCCAAATCTCATTTATGAAATTCATGTAAGGTAGTAGGATTCCTTTTTCATCATCACAATGATGATGATGATGATGATGATGACAATGACTACGATTATATATGACGATGACAATTGTAACGTCCCGTCCCATCACACCAGCTAGATGGAGAGGATCGTGACGTTAAACCGGACATCCAGTCCCATACCTTATAAACAAACATTCAAAATACAATAAAATATACATATACATGTGAAAGTGCAGAACGGACGTGATACTAAACTGGGCATCTAGCCCCATGAACTTTTACATAAGCATTCGCATAACATAATATAATAGAGATATGTAGATGCATAACTATTTTTATAACACAGCGGAAGTAATATCGTTTACACCTTCACCATACATTCAGATATCCATCAATTAAATAATTTCAAGAATATGCAGGAGAATACTTATCTTATGCGAAAGTAGTCCCACGCAACTAGCTATGCAACTGCAACGTTCCACCCAACCGTAGGCCAGTGTGCTCCTCAATCTCTCAGCACCACTGCCACCCCCGAGCTGGGCATGATCTCTACAAGGAACCAGGGAACAGCAGACTCACACATAGCCAAGCATACATCAAGATGAACCAAGCCAATCTACAATTGGGTTTATCAGGCTGCTAGGAGATGGGAAGGAAGAGTTGCTAAGCTAGTGAGCTCCAGCACAGAGCCAGGGATAACCTTGCAAGATCTATCTAGCTTGGCACCCACAATACCTACACACCCAGCACAAGGAAGTATTCTTTTCACTGCTATACAGTCCCTCAAGCCATACCTTCCCTATCTAGTGCTCTCAAGGTATGCATAGAAGAGTAACCAAAGCCCTCTTGATCTTCTTGAGAGGTTGTCTCCCCCACTAGGTTTATCAAGCCACTTCTGTCCACTACCACTCCAAAACTTCAGCTCACAGGTTCAAACCAAAAACGAGGATGCACACAACAGCAGAACACAATTATGGGGTAGGATAAAACGTTTTTACAGTGAGATGCAGGAGATGGGGTTTTAGCTAACTCAGAAAAACGTGGGAACCCACAAAAACGAAATGGGAAGTTGGTGAACAACCCAGGAAGCCAAATCCATTTTTAGAAAAACGTCCTTGGACATTTAGGGGCAAAAACGACCTCCATACAGTCCCCAAAACGTGGCGCTTCTCTCCCAGGCTATTGCATATGCAAAAACGAACTCCCAATCATGGAAAAATGCAGGATTTGGATGAAAAACGTGTAGGGAAAGACCCAGCTAGCTCCCACTGCGTGAATGAGTGAAGACTACCTGTTTAGAATGGCTTTGGGAACCATTTCATGGGTGTTTTCTTGCCCAACAAGCAAAAACACGAATTTCCAGGTTGATGGCTTGCCCATGCACGAAATTGGCTGCCATACTTCTTCATTTCCAAGGCAATAACTGCCCCAACCAATCTTTGGAAGAATTAAATGATTGGGTGCATGAGACAAAATGGGTAGTTGGTGGATTTTGGGTTTCCCCATTGACACATGGATTAATACCATTGGCTCAAGGGTTTGAATAATTCCGCCCCCCTATTCCTTGTAGAAGCATGCCCCATCTCTTTGTTGCATTGCATAGCTAGTTGTGGGTGTTTTTCATTAAAATTCGTATTTACATGATGTCTTATTTACATCGTGCCCATCTAGCACAAGAACCATAGGCATCTATTTCTTTAATTGCCGATTCATTAAACGCTAAATCAATGGTGGGGCCTTGGCCTTGAGCTCCTCACCATGATTGAATTACAATATTTACATCCTTTACGATTTAATGTGAAGGGGGTCAAAATGGGGACGTGACATACCCCTCCCCTTACATTAGCACTGTCCTCTATGCTCATCAAAACTGAACAAAAATGGATATGCCACTCTCATGGCATCCTCCAGCTCCCATGTAGCCTCATCGGGACCGTAGTGCTTCCATTGCACCTTTACCTGTCTGATGGCTCGGTTCCGGAGCAATGTTACTTTCTTGTCTAGGATGCGCAATGGATCGGTTTGGAATTCTCCCTCGGGTTCCACCTGGATCACATCCCAACTAATCACATGGTTAGGATCATGTACATATTTCTTAAGCAAAGAGACATGAAAAACATTATGAGCTTTAGTGATAGCAGGCAAGGCAAGTCTATATGCAACTGGCCCTATTCTTTCAAGCATTTCAAATGGCCCACAATATCTAGGTGATAGCTTGGCACAACTCCCAAGCTTCAAGGAACTCTTCCTTGATCTCACTCGAAGATATACATGATCCCCAACATTGAATTCCCTATGCATTCTATGTTTATCTGCATAGCTTTTGTGTCTATCCTGGGCTGCTTTTAAATTTTGCCGGATCTTTGCAACCTCTTGTTCCATTTCCTTAAGCAATTCTGGCCCAAGTACAATTCTGTTCACTGGACTGTCCCAAGTCACTGGTGTCCTACACCTTCTTCCGTACAAAGCCTCATATGGACTCATTCCCAATGATTCTTGCTGCCCATTATTATATGCAACTCTACCAGGTGCAGATAATCCTCCCACTTGGATGGCTTGTGCATTACATACATGTGAAGCATGTCTTCAAGCACCTGATTTACTCTTTCTGTTTGCCCGTCTGTTTGAGGATGGTACGCGGTGCTAAAGTTCAACTGTGTACCCAAGTCTGCAAAGAGACCTTTCCAAAAATTGGAAGTGAACTTGGTATCCCTGTCAGAAATTATTGCCTTAGGCAACCCATGTAACGTGAAAATTTCCTTCATGAAAATATCTGCAATGGCATCGGCTTTATGTGTGGACTTAACCGGTATGAAATGTGTTGCCTTTGTTAACTTGTCCACCACAACCATGATGGAATCATGTTGTCTCTTAGTCATTGGCAATCCTGTAATAAAATCCATGGAAATTATTTCCCATTTCCATTCTGGAATTGGCACTGGGTGCAATAAACCTGCTGGGTGTTGGTGTTCAACCTTCACCTGCTGACATTCCATGCACTTAGAAATGTATTCAGCAACATCCTTCTTCATGCCTGGCCAAAAATTATATTTTCTTGCCGTGGCAATTGTTTTCTGATATCCTGGGTGACCAGAGTATGGAGCTTTATGGATCTCATCCATAACCATTCTCCTTAAATCTGCCGCATTTGGAATATAGACTCTATTCTTATAAGTAAGAAGTCTGCCTTCTTCTAAGTGATAGCCTTCATTCTTCTTGCCAAGGTCTTGCTGCTGTAATTTGTCCTTTATCTGCTCATACACTTCATCCTCAACCATATGGTTAACAATCTGTTGCTTCAAATCTGGTTGGCAAGTACTAAGCGCTGCCACATACATTTCATGTACCTTCCTGCTGAGTGCGTCAGCCACCTTGTTTTCTTTCCCTTTTATGTGTTTGATTTCAAAATCAAATTCACACAAAAATTCCAACCATCTAGCTTGCCTAGCATTTAACATTGGCTGATCAAACAAGTATTTCAGTCCACAATGGTCTGTCCTTAACTCAAATTTTCTTCCCATTAAGTAATGCCTCCACATCTTTAAAGCATGTACTATGGCTGCAAGCTCTATATCATGAGTAGCGTAGTTCTTCTCATGCTCCTTCAACTTTCTTGACTCATAGCATATCACGTGGTTGTCTTGCATAAGAACTCCTCCAAGTCCTTGATTGCATGCATCGGTACACACCACAAAGTCTTTTTCCGGGTCTGCAATCTTCAAAATTGGTGCACTTGTAAGAAGATTCTTCAACCGTTGAAAAATTTCCTCACATCTTGGTGACCATTCAAACTTTATCCCCTTCTTTTGCAATGAAGTGATCGGATTTTCAACCTTGGAGAATCCCTCGATAAACCTCCTGTAGTAACCAGCAAGGCCCATAAAAGATCTCACATCAGTCACATTTCTCGGAGTTGGCCAATTCATAATGGTTTCAATCTTCTCCGGGTCTACAGATATCCCTTCGTCGGAGATGATGTGACCCAAATAATGAATTCTATCTTTATAAAAGTCACATTTACTCAACTTTGCATACAGCTTATGCTCCCTTAGTAACTGCATTGTCATTCTCAAATGTTCTTCATGCTCTTCTTCATTCTTAGAATAGATGAGAATGTCGTCTAGGAATACAAGAACAAACTTGTCCAAATATTTGCTAAAAACATTATTCATGAGACACATGAATGTAGCTGGTGCATTTGTGAGACCGAATGGTACCACTACAAACTCATAGTGTCCATACCTTGTTCTAAAGGTTGTCTTATGAATATCTTCTTCTTTGATTCTTACCTGATGGTAACCAGACCTCAAGTCAATCTTTGAAAATACCTTTGCTCCTCTCATTTGGTCAAAAAGGTCATCAATTCGGGGTAATGGGTATTTGTTCTTTACAGTGACTTTGTTCAACTGCCTATAGTCGATACATAACCTGAGTGTTCCATCTTTCTTTTTCACAAATAGAACAGGTGCTCCCGACGGGGACACACTTGGCCTAATATATTTCTTTTCTAGTAACTCTTGTAATTGCATTTTCAATTCTAGCAATTCCGGTGTACTCATCATGTACGGTGTCTTAGACACTGGTGCCGCTCCTGGCACAAGTTCAATTGTAAAGTCAATGTCTCTCTTTGGAGGGAGTCCTGGAATCTCATTGGGGAAAACATCCCTGAATTCTTGCAATACATGATAGTCCTCCAATTTAAGAGTTTCATTCTCTGCTGCCTCTAAAATGTGGGCTACATACAGTTGACATCCCTTCCTGTAGAGCTTTTTCAGCTGCATGGCGGAAACCTGTCTAACAGAAGTCACCTTTGGAATACCTTTTACAACCCTCGGGTTTCCTTCTTCGTCCATGCATTCAAATGTCTTATTGTAGCATTCAAGTTTAACCCTGTGTACTTCTAACCAATCCATTCCAATGAGAATATCATAGGAACCCAGTGGTAAAATATTCAGATCTACATAAGTGAATAGTCCATCCATCTCTAATGGACATTTCTCTACTATTTCACTAACTTTTCTCTTGGTTCCAGTGGCTAGTTCAACTAACCATGACTTACTATGCTTTAATTTCTTGAAAGCACAAACCTCAACAATTCTAGGAGTGACATAACTGTGAGTAGATCCAAGATCAATCAAAATAGAAACAGATTGCTTAGCAATCTTACCTTCAACTTCAACCACAGTTGACTGATGATCTGCTTGGCGGTCGTCTAGTGCTGCATAGATTCTAGGGATTGTCCTCGCCACTTGACCCACAGTTCCAGCTCCTTGGATGTTGTGAACTTGATTTGCATTCCCATTCCTATGTGTACAGTTCCTAAGTATGTGGTCTCCTCCACAACCCCAACATTGAAGTGGTTCTCTTGGCTCCTTTGGATCTCTTGGCTTGTCTCCCATCATCCTAGTTGGCTTGGTCACAACCTGTGATGGTTGTCTTTGCTGATTCCTGAATTGAGGAGGCTTGAACCCCTTCTTCCTTTGATCAAACTTTTCATTTTTCCTATCTTTCCATGCCTTATGGAATTCGGGTTTGCTTCTGTTCTGATCAAAGCAATACTTGGCCTTTCTTATGGCCTCCTCTAGAGTTCGAGGTTCATCGAACTCAATTCTATCTTTATACGACTGGGGCAGTCCACTTAGGAAACGCTGAATTTTCACCTTATCATCTCGAATATACCTGACATACCTCAACAGCTCCAAGAACTTGTTTGCATATTCTTCCATGGTCGATTGCCCCAATCTCAGCTCATGGAACTCTTTGATCTTATCATCATAGTACCTATCAGAGAGGTACTTCTGCTTGAAGTATTTCTTGAATTGCTTCCACACAATCTTCCTTTCGTTGATCTTCTTCACTTGCCTGGTGTGTTCCCACCATATAGATGCTCTTCCATTCAAGTTGAAGATGGATACCCTTGCCTTCATATTTCCCGAGTAGTCTTGGACTTGGAAATACTTTCTCATCCCAAGAAGCCAAGCTTCAGCTTCTTGACCAGACTTTACTTCTCCATCAAAAGTAGGAGGTTTTGCCTTCTTAAATTCCCCATGTGAATTGTTCTTGTAGTGCTTCTTCCTCTTGCTCCTATGGGATGAAGAACTTGAACCCTCAATGGATTCTTCCTAGTCAGATGATTCATTAGAAGATATTTCTAGAGTATATGTTCTGTCAGTAGAAACTCTTCTTGGGCTACTGGCCCTCTTACGGGAATTCCTTCTAGAGCTACTCCCACCCCTTTCTAGATTTGATATCTGATGCCCAGAGTTTAATTGCCTCTGGATATCTGTCAAACTCTGTAGCATGGCTGCATTCAACTGATTTTTCTCTTCCTAAGCTTTAATCATCATTTCATTATCTTCCCTACAGCTTTGCAATTCCACCCTTAGGCTTCTCATGGTGGCTGCAACATCTGGAGGAGTCTCTTGATTTCTTCTCCCATTAGATTCTGTTTCAGCATTCTCAACCTGTATGTTTTCCCCCATGGCATATGTCTCAGGTTCATAGGGATCTTGTGCATCATTCATGATGTTCATTTTCTTGGCCCAACCAAGATCCAAAATTCTTTGACTGTATTATCTAGAGTGTTACCCTGCTATAACTGTGACTCTCTGAAATGTGTTCATCAACACAATTGTTAGCTGCATTATATTCTCAGAATTCACAAATTACATCATGCATGTGGAAAAATTACATTGACAGTTTGTGAAATCATAGAATTCTCTTACAACCAATGTCATACGAGGAGAAAAACAAAAAGGGGGTCAAGGGGGCTTGCCCCCTTGAATTATGCCGCCGTCGCGGGGCGGTTCGTTGAATCCTGCCGCAACGGGCAGTTCGCAGAATCCGGCCACGACGGGAAGTTCACTGATTGCTCCCTCAATTGTGGGGTGGTTCACTGTATGCTCCCGCAACTGCGGGGCGGTTTGGAGACGGCTTCCGCAATTGCGGAGCAGTTCGCCGAACGCTTCTGCAATGGCGGGGCGATTTGCCGAACGCTCGTGCAATTGCGGAGCCATTCGGCGGAGGCTTCCGCAGTTGCGGAGCCATTCGGTGAATGCTCCCGCAATTGCAGATCCATTCGGCGAAGGCTTCCACAGCTTCGGAGCCGTTCGCGGAATGCTTCCGGGGGTTTCGGGCGATTTTTGCGAAAAGCTTTTGCGGAACGACTTGAGGAATGCTTCCGCAATTTCGGAACGATTCGCCGAAGTCTTCCGCAATTGCGGAACGATTCAGCGAAGTCTTCCGCAGTTGTGGAACGATTCACCAAAGTCTTCCGCAGTTGCGGAATGATTCACCGAAGTCTTCCGCAACTTCGGAACGACTCGCCGAACTCTTCCGCGTTGCGGAACGATTCGCGGAATCCTTCCGAAATTTCGGAAGGGAATTCCTTCCGCAATTTCGGAAGAGAATTCTTTCTGAAAAAGTTTCCTTTTCACGCCAACACTAAGAAAATTTTTCACTTAAAAATTTTTCTCCGCTGTTTCAGAGCGGTTCGCTGAATTCTTCCGCAATTGCGGGAAGGTTCGCGGAACTCTTCCGCAACGGGAAGGTTCGCCGAATTCTTCCACAATTTCGGGAAGGTTCGCGGAACCTTTCCGAAATTTTGGGACGACTTCTCGAAACGGCTTAAAACAAAAAAAAAATTCAAAAACAAACTTAAACCAAAATTTTTCAAAAACTCATAAGACAACAATTTTCTTGTAATTGCTATCAGATTTGGCCCATAGAGGCCCAATGCTGCAACGCAGCTCTGATACCATTCTGTCATGTCCCCTCCCATCGCACCAGCTAGATGGAGAGGATCGTGACGTTAAACCAGACATCCAGTCCCATACCTTATAAACAAACATTCAAAATACAATAAAATATACATATACATGTGAAAGTGCAGAACGGACGTGATACTAAACTGGGCATCTAGCCCCATGAACTTTTACATAAGCATTCGCATCACATAATATAATAGAGATATGTAGATGCATAACTATTTTTATAACACAGCGGAAGTAATATCATTTACACCTTCACCATACATTCAGATATCCATCAATTAAATAATTTCAAGAATATGTAGGAGAATACTTATCTTATGCGAAAGTAGTCCCACGCAACTGGCTATGCAACTGCAACTTTCCACCCAACCGTAGACCAGTGTGCTCCTCAATCTCTCAGCACCACTGCCACCCCCGAGCTGGGCATGATCTCTACAAGGAACCAGGGAACAGCAGACTCACACATAGCCAAGCATACATCAAGATGAACCAAGCCAATCTACAATTGGGTTTATCAGGCTGCTAGGAGATGGGAAGGAAGAGTTGCTAAGCTAGTGGGTTCCAGCACAGAGCCAGGGATAACCTTGCAAGATCTATCTAGATTGGCACCCACAATACCTACACACCCAGCACAAGGAAGTATTCTTTTCACTGCTATACAGTCCCTTAAGCCATACCTTCCCTATCTAGTGCTCTCAGGGTATGCATAGAAGAGTAACCAAAGCCCTCTTGATCTTCTTGAGAGGTTGTCTCCCCCACTAGGTTTGTCAAGCCACTTCTGTCCACTACCACTCCAAAACTTCAGCTCACAGGTTCAAACCAAAAACGAGGATGCACACAACAGCAGAACACAATTATGGGGTAGGATAAAACGTTTTTACAGTGAGATGCAGGAGATGGGGTTTCAGCTAACTCATAAAAACGTGGGAACCCACAAAAACGAAATGGGAAGTTGGTGAACAACCCAGGAAGCCAAATCTGTTTTTAGAAAAACGTCCTTGGACATTCATGGGAAAAAACGACCTCCATACAGTCCCCAAAACGTGGCCCTTCTCTCCCAAGCTATTGCATATGCAAAAACGAACTCCCAGTCATGGAAAAATGCAGGATTTGGATGAAAAACGTGTAGGGAAAGACCCAGCTAGCTCCCACTGCGTGAATGAGTGAAGACTGCCTGTTTAGAATGGCTTTGGGCACCATTTCGTGGGTGTTTTCTTGCCCAACAAGCAAAAACATGAATTTCCAGGTTGATGGATTGCCCATGCATGAAATTGGCTGCCATACTTCTTCATTTCCAAGGCAATAACTGCCCCAACCAATCTTTGGAAGAATTAAATGATTGGGTGCATGAGACAAAATGGGTAGTTGTGGATTTTGGGTTTCCCCATTGACACATGGATTAATACCATTGGCTCAAGGGTTTGAATAATTTCCCCCCCCTATTCCTTGTAGAATCATGCCCCATCTCTTTGTTGCATTGCATAGCTAGTTGTGGGTGTTTTTCATTAAAATTCGTATTTACATGATGTCTTATTTACATCGTGCCCATCTAGCACAAGAACCATAGGCATCTATTTCTTTAATTGCCGATTCATTAAACGCTAAATCAATGGTGGGGCCTTGGCCTTGAGCTCCTCACCATGATTGAATTACAATATTTACATCCTTTACGATTTAATGTGAAGGGGGTCAAAATGGGGACGTGACAACAATGATGATGACGATGATGATAGTGTTGATGTCTATGGTGCTGACGATGATGGTAAGGATGATGATGATGACTACGATGTTGATGATAGCGATGATGATGAGGATGATGCATTCATAACACTATTTGACCCTAAGTGATCCTAATGGAACCTAAATGACCCTAGTGGCGTATGAGTGACCCTAGTGGCACTTAAATAACCCTAATGGCATTTGAGTGTCCCTAACAACATCTGAGTGATACTAACAACATATGAGCAACCGTGATGACATTATGATGATGATGATGATGCATGATGACAATGACGATGGTGCTAATGATGATTTGATTATAATATGATAGAGATTAGAAAATGATAGATGATAACTAAAATCATGATGATGGTGGTTATTAATGTCCTCTAAAACCAAATTTGTTCTATCGAATAGTATTAGGGAGGAAATGGATGCCAAACATGATGCACTTGGAACCTTAGAAAGCATCCCAAATCAATCACATTTTTATCCCAAGTTGACATTATTTAAGGTGTTATTCCTGGTGTTATTTCAGGCGTTAATTTAGGCGCTAAATGGGACACTAATTCAGGCGCTATTCCATGGGCCTATAGTGTCCGAATTAGCATCAACCATCCTGTTCAACCAAAAAAAAAGAAAAAACAAATCGCGCGCAGGAGGGAAAAAAGGGACATAAAACCAAAAAATCACATTATTTTGTAAGCTAGTACCCATGCGGATTTGAGCTTGTGACCTTCCATTTACAACTTCTCATCTCATTTAATCATTACCAATTGCTCTACCCCCATGGGCCACCAAAAAATCACTTCAAAAACACTCATAAAAACACATTTGCAAGGAGGGAGAAGCCTCTATGATTTGGTATTAGCCTTTTCTACCTCAGAACTAAAGGTTTTATAGGTAAACACCCCTTTTGAATTCACCCTTTTCTAGTTATTTGCTTGAAGAATTTGTTGAATTCACCCTTTGTTAGGTAATTGCTTGAAGAATTTTCCTTGAGGAAGAGGGTTTATAAAACAACGTAGAGAGGTTTGAAGAATTTACTTTGAGGAAGAGGGTTTTGCATTCAAAAACAAATAGGATCAAGGAATTTGCATTCAGTATTCAAATACAAATATTGAAGAGGAACACGCCTCAGGGTTTCTGTAGGTTAAGGGCACACCAATACCATCAAGCTTTCAACAATGGAAAGTGGAGAAGAAGGTACTTAGTTGTATTTCTCAATGATGATGAATTTTATAATTATTTTATGTCTGGGGATAAGGCCACGAAGTCGAGGCTGGAAAAGATAAGTGCCACTCATCATAGTGGCCAAAAAGGTATCAAAACATTGATTGCTAATTTTGTAAGTATCTTTAAAATGTCAATTCATTTTCTTAAGATTTCCTTCTTAAGATTAAATCTACAATATTTAATTTGTCCATGTGTCTTATTCTTATAGGAATTGAAGTACATGCGACATCCAAATAGTATTGAAAAGGAAATGATGCAACAAAAAAATAGTCAGACATTATTATATGGGTGGATATTGAGGTATATTGTTTATGAGTTTGCCTTTAATGCATTTGATTTGTTGTCCACAATAAGTACTGAACTTGTGACCTCTAGTAGTTTTTCTTTAGGAGTATAATCATTCAAGTCCCATTGTTTGGTTGCTATTATAACTATATTAAAATCAATATCTAGGTTGTACCACAACTTCATGGTATGTTATCAGTCTTCTATGATACCTATTAATAAACCCTACCTAGGAATAAACCCTAAATCCTTCTATAACGACCCTATATCTTTCCACCCATTTTTTCTCTTAGGGAACTGCAAGGCATGAAACACTTCCTTTCTTCAAACTCAATGGCTCAGCTATCCTAATATTACTTTCAAGTATATTATGCCTCTTCACTTAGACATTACTCATTCCTTCTTTATAACCTACAACATTAGCACTTCAACAACTTCACTAACACAAATTTCAATTGTCCAGTCATAGCCTTAAAAAGTATCCCAAATTAACAACTTTAATATTTAGATAATTAAAAAAAATGCAACATCAACACATACATGGGAAATGCCCAAGCCAACCAACAATTGAGACTTCTCCATGGTCATATAGGCTTTTTTATTCATATGAAACAACATCAATAACACCCTTAAATTGCTAGTATTTATGATATTGAAATGCATTTAACATGTGCTTGTATTTATCAATATTCTCTTCAATCATCCATTATATTGCATCTAATAGTTTTGCCAAATGAGTGCCTCCTCACACTACTTATACCAAACATTCAAATCATTTTTCCACAAAACATGGGCATCCTCTTAGACTTCCTCTTATTTCCACCAAATCCTCCAATGCTTCCAACTTACTCTCCATGTGGACAACATTTTCCTAAACACCCAAATATTCTCTTCTCGGAAACAACTCTTCCTATTGTTGTGAAATGACATAAGGACCGTTCATGGGTTCAATTGTTGCCTTAATCAAATTCATATATAATATTATTGTTTCCTTCCCAAACTTACTTCTAGTCATTATAGGCGGAACGCAAATCTTGGCCTCATCCAAGAACATGAAATATTTCTTATGGGGCATGGGAAATACTCCTTGTGGACCCAAGTATACTTTGGGACCAATTCAACTCCTTAAAATGCACTTCCTTCCAAGGTTGTCTCGTAAATTAGATAAAAATCACAAGTTTCATGCATAATTGTGTCTCCTCTATAAAATGATTACTTGAGGGGAACAAATATTTTTACTTTTTAAGCGTTTATTCAGAGGTGTCCAACAACCATGCCTACTAAACATTCCACAAAACAAGGCATTACACGAAGAATATACAACCATATTGAACTTTCAACCTCCATGTATCAACTAAGACATTTATTCCATTCAACTCAAATGTGCCTTCCTCTAATGCATGGCATGGAATTTTTGAAGTTAATGCTTTCTTATATGCAAATAGAGTTGGCATCGCCATTCCAAAAAGGATTCTACAACCAACATAGGACAACTAATAGGCATAACAGATATATATTACTAATTTGGCTACGCCCTATTAAGAGATGGCTTGGTTTCTTGCTTAGTTAATTCTTCAAAAAAACACAACACAAGTACCCATGTAGGTTTTGTATCTCATGCATTACATGTTGAACAAGGATGAAATCTTTGATTGGGGGGACCTTATTGCATTGCATGTTACTGAGAAAAAACTTAGTTGTGAAAATTTTTAAACTAAACAACGATCAATCCACAGACTCATGGTAGAGTAGTGTCCCTAGCAGTACTCTGATTTCACAATTCCAACGGAGTTGGAAATTTCACCATTCGAGTCTATATTCTAAAGTTATGGCGAGTTTCAAATTGCTTTAAAAAACCATTCAAGGACACTTGGTGAATTTCAATTAGGGGCATAAAATCCAATTCGAGCAATAGAATTGAGTTCTTAACCTACTATAAGTGTTTTTAGGAAAGGCGAAGATGACCACAATGCCCACACCTTCAGTTGGCACATATTTTTAAAAACTTACCCTCTAATGCAAAAATTGCATTGCATGTTACTCATCAAAACCCCAGTTGCGAAAATTGAAAAAATAGAAAATGGTTGATCCATGGACTCATGCTAGAGTGGTGTCCCTAGTGACACTCTGATGTCATGATTCCAATGGCACTGGAATTTTTTCCATTAAATCTATGGTTATCAAGTTAGCACGAGTTTCAGCTTGCTTCCCAAAGTTGTTCAAGGACACTTGGCAAATTTAAACTGGGGGCATAAAAACCAATCCAAGCACTGTAATTGAGTGCCATAACCTCCTAGAAGTGTGTTTGGGAAAGGGAAAGGTGAGCCTAATTCCCGCATCCTTGGTTGGCACAGTTTTGAAAAATTTACCCTCTAATGTAGAAATTGCATTGCATGTTACTAAGCAAAACCCTAGTTGCGAAAATATTCGAAATAGACAAAGGTTGGTCCATGGACTCATGCTAGAGTGGTGTCCCTAGTGGCACTCCAATGTCATGATTCCAATGGAACTGGCATTTTTCCCATCCAAGCCTAAATTATTAAGTTATTGGGACTTTCAACTCGCTTCCCAAATTCGTTCAAGGACACTTGGCAAATTTCAATTAGGGGCATAAAAACCAATCAGAGCAATGGAATTGAGTGTCGTAACCTAATCCAAGTGTGTTTAGGTAAGGTCAACATGACCATGATGCCAACACTCTATTTGGCACAGTTTTCAAAATTGTACCCTCTATTGCAAAAACTACATTACATGTTACTAAGCAAAACCCTAGCTGTGAAAACCATTGAAATAAACAATGGTTGATCCAAAAAATCATGTTAGAGTGTTGTCCCTAGTAGTACTCTGATTTCATGATTCCAATGGATCTGGAGGTTTGTTCATATGAGTCTCGGTTTTAAATTTATGGTGGGTTTCAACTCGCTTTCAAAAATCATTCAGGGACACTTGGTGAATTACAACTTGGGGCATAAAATCCAATCCGAGCAACACAATTGAGTGTCATAACCTCCTAAAAGTGTGCTTGGGAAAGGACGAGAGGACCACAATGCCCACACCCTCAGTTGGTACAGTTTAAAAAAAATTACCCTCTAATGCAAAAATTGCATTGCATGTTACTGAGCAAAACCCTAGTTGTGAAAATTGTCGAAATAGACAACAATCGGTCCATGGACTCACACTAAAGTGGTGTCCCAAGTGGCAATCCGATGCCGCAATTCTAAAGGAACTAACGGTTTTTCCATCTGATCCTCAGTTATAAAGTTATGGCGATTTTCAACTCACTTCCCAAAGTCAAGGGCACTTGGTGAATTTCAATCCGGGGAATATAAACTAATCTGAGGACCATAATTTAGTGTCGTAACCTCCTTCAAGTCTATTTGGAAAAGAATGAGATAACCATGATTTCCACACCCTTGTTTGGGACAACTTTAAGAAAAAATAGAAATTGCATTGCACGTTACTGCACAAAATTGTAGTTGTGAAAATATTCAAAATAGACAATTTCTAGTCCATGGAATCATGGTATAATGGTACACCTAGTGTTACTCTAATGTCATAATTATAACCAAACCAATGGTTTTTCTATCCAAGCCTCGGTTATCAAGGTATGCCGAGTTTTTTCTCATTTCCGAAAACCATTCAAGGACACTAGGTGAATGTCAACCCGGGGCATAAAAACCAATCTGAGCAGTGGAATTGAATGTCATAAACTCTTGTAAGTGTGTTTGAGCAGGATCGAGATGACCACAATGTCCACACCCTCGGTTGGCACAATTTTTAAAAAATTACCCTCTAATGAAGAAATTGCATTGCATGTTATTGAGCAAATTTCAATCAACGGCACAAAATCCAATTGGATTAGAGAAATTGAGTGTAATAACCTCCTGCATGCTTGTTTCAGCAAGGATGAGATGGCCATGTTGTCCACATGCTCCGTTGGGATTTTCTTTAAATTCATCCCGTGATGCAAAAACTACATTGCATTTTAATAAGAAAAACCCTAGGTTGGAAAATCATTGAAATAAACAACATTTAATCCATGGAGTCACTAGAGAGGGGTTTCCCTAGTCGTAATCCGATGTCATGATTCCAACAAAATTGATGGTTTGTCCATCTAAGTCTCCATTGTCAAGTTATGCAGAGTTTCAACTTGCTTCCCAAATCCACTTAGGGACAGTTAGCGAATTTCACCCCGGGGCATAAAAACCAATTCGAGCAATGAAGTTGACTGTCGTGAACTCATGCAATTGTGTTTAAGCAAAACTAAGATGACCACAACTCCCACATCCTTGGTTGGCATAATTTTAAAATTTTTACCTTTCAATTAATAAATTGCATTGCATGTTATTGAGAAAAACCCTAGTTGTGAAAATCGTTCAAATAAACAACGATCAGTTCATGGAGTCATGATAGATTATGTCCCTAGCACCACTTCGATGTCACGGTTCTAATGGAATAGATGGTTTTTCCACATGAACCTCGATTGTCTAGTTATGGTCAGTTTCAACTCACTTCCCAAAGGCATTCAGGGACACTTGACAAGTTTCAACCAAGGGAATAAAAAGCAATCCGAGCAGTGAAATTGAGTGTTGTAACCTCTTGCAAGTGTGTCTAGGAAAGGCTGAGATGACCACGATGTCCACACCCTTTGTTGGCATAGTTTCAAAAAATTTACCCTCTACTGCAGAAATTAAATTCCATGTTACTAAGCAAAACCCTACTCACAAAAATCATCGAAATAGACAATGGTTAATCCATGGAATCATGGTACAGTGGCGTCCCTAGTGGTACTACGAGGTCACGATTCCAATGAAACTGATGGTTTGTCCATTCGAGCCTCAGTTATCAATTTATGGCAAGTTTCAACTCACTTTCAAAAGCCATTTAGGGACACTTGGAAAATTTCAATCGGTGGCATGAAATCCAAGCGAACTAACAACATTTAGTCTCATAACCTCTTGCAAGTGTGTTTGGGCAAGGCATAGATGACCATGATGTCCACACCCTCTATTGGCACAGTTTTAAAAAATTTACTCTCTAATGCAAAAATTGCATTGCATGTTACTAAGCAAATTTCAACCAGGGGCACAAAATCCAATCAGAGTAGCAGAATTGAGTGTCGTTACCCCTTCCAAGTTTGTTTGGAAAAGATGAGATGACTATGATGTCTACATGCTCTATTGGAATTATTTTTAAAAAATTCACCCCATGATGCAAAAATTGCATTGCATGTTACTAAGGAAAACCCTAATTTTGAAAATCATCGAAATAAATGACATTTGGTCCATGGAGTCACTAGAGAGGGGTGTCCCTAATGCCCCTCTAATGTCACGATTCCAACAAAATTGACAGTTTATCATACGAGTGTCATTTTTAAAGTTATGGTGAGTTTCAACTTGCTTTCAAAAGTTATTTAGGTACACTTGGTGAATTTCAATCGAGGGCATAAACTCCAATCTGAGCAATGGAATTGAGTGCCATAACCTCCTCCAAGTTTGTTTGGGTAAGCTTAATATTGCCATGATGACCACACCCTCAATTGGAAAAGTTTTCAACAATTTACCCTCTAATGGAAAAATTGCATTGCATGTTACTAAGCAAAACCCTAGTTGCAAAACGATCAAAATAAACAATGGTCAATCCATGGACTCATGGTAGACTGGTGTCCCTAAAAGTACTACATTGTCATGATTCCAACAAAATTGACATTTTTTCCATCTAAGTGCACTCTGAGTGTTGGTTTTAAAGTTATGGTGAGTTTCAACTCACTTCCCAAAGACATTAAGGGACACTTGGAAAATTTCAATCGAGGACATAAAAACCAATCCGAGCAACGGAATTGAGTTTTGTAACCTCCTACAAGTGTGTTTTGGCAAGGCCAAGATGACCGCGATTCCTACACCCTCGATTGGCACAGTTTTGAAATATTTACCCTCTAATGCATAAATTGCATTGTAGGTTACTGAGCAAAATTCTAGTTGCAGAAATCATCAAAATAAACAATGGTCAAATAATGGAATCACACTATAGTGGTGTCCCTAGCAGCACCATGATGTCACAATTCCAACGGAACTAACGTTTTTTCCATCTAATTCTCGGTTATCAATTTATAATGAGTTTCAACTCGCTTCCCAAAGCCATTCAAAGACACTTGAAAAATTTCACTCGAGTGATAAAAACCAATCTGAGCAGTGGAATGAAATGTCGTAAACTCATGCAAGTGTGTTTGGGAAAGGTTGATATGAGCATGATGCTCAAACCCTCAGTTGGCATAATTTTAAAAATATTACCATTTAATTCAGAAATTGCATTGCATGTTACTGAGAAAAAACCTAGTTGTGAAAATCATTGAAATAGACAACGGTCGGTGCTTGGACTCGTGTTAAAGTGGTGTCCCTAATGATACTTCAATGTCTCAATTCCAATGGAAATAACGGTTTGTCCATCTGTGCCTCGGTTACCAAGTTATTGCAAGTTTCAAATCGCTTCCCAAAGTCATTCAGGTTCACTAGGCGAATTTCAACCGGGGGCATAAAAACCAATCCGAGTAGCTGAATCAAGTGTCATAACCTCTTCTAAGTGTCTTGAGATGAGCACGATTCTGAAACCCTCGGTTGGCATTATTTTTGAAAATTTAGCCTTTAAGGCAGAAATTGCATTGCATGTTACTAAACAAAACCCTAGTTCCATAAATCGTTGAAATGAACAAAAATCAGTCCATGGACTCAAGGTAGCTTGGTTTCCCTAGTGGTACTCTGATGTCATGATACCAATGGAACTGAAGGTTTCACCATCTAAGTCTCGCATGGCCATTCAAGGACACTTGGAGAATTTCACTCTTGGGCTCTGAGTAGCGGAATTGAGTGTTGTAATCTCCTAAAATTGTGTTTGGGGAAGGTTGAGATTCCCATGATTTCCACGCCCTCGGTTGGAACAATTTTAAAAAATGTACCCTCTAATTGAGAAATTGCATTGCATGTTTTTTTTTTCCTTGGAACGTGTCGTGGGAAAACCCTCAGGTACTTCCTCTCATTTCGAGCATGGTACGCAAGGTAAACCACTAACCCTGATTACGAGGCCTAATCCGGTGGGGACATCAAGTGAGGCCCTTAAATATCTATGCATATCCACCCGAAGATTTGACCCCGAGACCTTCTGCTTATGTTGGTCGCAGCACTATTCTACAGGTTTTCTAATATAGACCTAGGTACTTCGCGGTACAAGATACCAACAAAACCCCTATTCACCGGCCCTTTCGGCAACAGACTGCAAGCAGCCTGAGGTCTCACCTGAGGAAAAGTTGAGGGGGTGGTTGCAGAATCAGGTTTCCACAACCGTGTGACGCGATTGATTCAACTAATTAATGCGCAGTGCGGTGACGGACTGTGCAACTGCGTTTAGTGATTGCGCGGAGTCTCCTACTCCGCGTCGAGTATTTTCAGGAACAAGGATATTTGCACCCTCAGCGCGTCTAGAGGCCGCGCAGTGGGGTCTATGAGACTTAATCACTTCTACTCAATATTATTCAAGAGCCCTTAAGCATTCATCATTATTTAGACTGATAAACATTATGATCTATGCGGATGAGTGAGATACGCAATGCTGTGTGCATTGATACCGCGATTCACTCCTAACAATTAACTGTGTGGTTAGGGGCTTGCCTGCTAACATTCATCCATACATGAACTATTATCATCTTATTCCATCCCTTCCGCAGAGAATATAGATAAAAATAAACACATATAAGATAACAGTAACCTTATGCATGCACTGTAAGTAATTTAAATAACAAATTAATAATAATCATGCACAACAATCACATAACACAATGGTTTAACGTTGTTCACCCCCCCCAGATGGGAAGATACGTCCACAAGAACTATTGTTTATTATTTAGGAAAGGGTACAATAGTTGTTTCGTATACACACTCAGTTGCAGACGTTCTTCTTTCTTTCTCTCAAGATTAGGTCTCTGCGCACTCAGCTGCAGAGCCTTTACAATGCTTTTCTCTAACAGATCTCACAATATTCAATAATATTAACCAAAAATGAGAGTCAAACCTTTTCCTTTAAAAAATTGCCTTATATATAGATCAAGACCCATAGGTCATGTCTTTACATTTACGAAGGAAAAACCCTTAGGTTTATAAAACTGTCACGGTTTTCCCAAAACTGGACTACTAGTATCTGGCAGCGGATCTTCTGTTATATGCGCGCCAACAGGTTGCTTCCGTCGATCTATTCCTTCTTTTCCGGCCTTAGATGACTGGTTCGAGTAGTAGTAGTCTTCTGCCTGTTGTGATCAGTCACGTACCTCCGATCTGCACCTACCCACTACTTGGTAGTTATCGACGATCTTTGCCAAAAATGGGTCTTCTGTGACCTAACCAAAATAATTGCCTTCATCCGTCGATGTTGTGCTTAGCTGGATCTTCATTGACGTGGCACATCGCGGCGCTGTACTCCTTGCAGCACGACCTCGCAGCTCCTCTGACACTATGCTGCGTGTAACTTCACAGCATACCAAAACTTATCCCAAAATTGTTCAAACTTAACTACGCTTAGCTCCACAGTTCTCAAAATTCTTCCTGTTCAAAAATGCCCCATCTGGGCCAGGCCCAACAGGCCCCTAACACTGACATGTGGCTCACCCCCGAGCCACCTGGAACTCCTTGAAGGTGTTCTGCTAATTGTGGGATTATCTTCGCAGCGAACTCCTTGAATGTGTGAGTTAGCTTTTCTACTGTGGCCTTCGTATCTTGTTCAATTTGCCCAACTATTTCCACCATCTCTAATGTTATCTCCTAGCCGATCTGGCCTTCCACCTGCTCTTGATTCTTGTTCAGCTCCTTCAACTTTTCTTCGATCTCCTGTGAGATCGTGTCGGTGTCCTCCAATAATGGTTGCGACTTATCGCCCATTTCTCTCTCCTTCTCCCGCAACGCTTTAACTTCCTTCTTTAGGTTGTTGATTTCTCTGTATTTGAGGGGTTTCTCCCTTGTTCGCAGCGCCTTAACCTCCTCACTCATCTTTTCTAGTACTTCTTATTTTTCCTTCACTTCCTTCTTTACTTCCTGTAATTGTTGATCTTCTTCAAGGGTACTAAATGCCTTCGGTGCTGCTTCCAGTAGACTCTAGCACTTAGTGACTTCGATAGCAATATTCTGTGTCACGGTCTTCACTACTCCTTGTCTCAAGTGTTGTTCATCTGGTGGAGTTTGTGGATTGATCTGCACTTTCAGGGAAACAATTTCAGATTCATGGAGAATCTCCATGTCTTCCTTCTCAGTCTTTAGGCTATTGACCAAATCGCCCATCTTGACGATAGTATCTCTTGGTTCTGTTTGTATTTCAAACTCATCTATATTACCTGCAACGACAGTGATCATGTTCTCCAATCTCAGTCGACGATCTGTTTCATCTTGTAATTGCATAGTACTCCGTGAGCTCTCTTCCTCGATTTGCCTTAGTAACTATGCCTGTCCTTTCAATGCTTCTATGGTTCTGGCATGCATTTCTTCATCGAGTTGTGTCTGTAAGTAATAGAGTCCTGGCCATGGTATGGTTGCAATATCAAGCTCCACGCGCTCTACATTCTTTGTATCTATCATTGCTTGATCTTGTAATGGAAACCTGATAGATAGTGGCTGCAAATGGACAATACAGGACCTAGCGGGAACCGTTATTTGCTGCTGTGAAGTCCTCGCGGACCCTTTTTCAGCTACTGACTCATGGTGCAATGGTAATCTTTTGCTAACTTCATCAAATTTTTGGGATATCCCTTTTAATGTAGTCAGGTTCTACTTTAAGTTGTCTTGAATTGCCTTTTCCTTCTTTTCTTTGTCTATCGAAAGTTCCTCCATTTGTTTAGTTACCCTCACAGCAATCATTAAATAATCATCTTCACGAAGCACTATGTCTAATTGGTCTTTGTTTGCTTTCTGCTTCTTCCTTTTTTCCTTGTGCCCCGAAGGACTTCCAACATCCTTCCTTTTTCCTGACTCTTTATCTTCTACAATGGGACATGGGATAGGGTTATCCTCGCCAGAATCACTTTCGATATCCACGATCTCAACTCAGAATTCAGCTGGTCATTCTTTCATTAAGTTCTCAATATATTCCTCGTACATATGGTAGTTTCCTAGGTACCAATCAGCATTCTTCTTCTGCGCTTTGGGTGAAATGGAGATGCATTTCATCGCAGCATAAAAATTTATAATGCGGATATATTTGCTTGTCACTTGCTTTGGTATGCGAGGTGTAAGCATGATGGCCCCGCGCAACTGGTCGTAATATGTGTAAAAGACCAGCGTTGTCTCGTGTTGTCTTTCTGGATTCAGGCTCGCCCATAGATTCTGAAATCGAGCACCTCTGCAATCCGAAGTGTTTGTGACCACTCTAACATAGTGCTTCGGTTCCCTCCACCCCAGGAAGCAGATCAATATGATTAGTCAGTTAAAATGGAAATATCCACCATTGATTTGTGTATCATTTAGTTCTTCAAGGAATTCATTTAATAGAAATTGGGACTAACTGAATTCTTGTCCCTCGGCGGCTGCAGCGCCAAGAGTACTGCGCCTACGTTTACTTCTAATGGTCTGCACTTTCTTAATATTTTTCCCACTAATAGCTGCGTGACAAACCGTATTGCCTCATCCTGTATGTCCTCCGTCTGGAATCCTCGCTTCCCTTTGACCACAGATTGTGTTTGCTTCATCAATGCTGCTACCTCTTTATCCTTTGTCTTTCCCTGGAAGAACTTCCTTGGGTCTTCTCCCCTTTCGCTTAATCCATTTATACGGTGGATTAAGTCAATTGTCAGGTCGATATTCTGGTCTAGCCATAAATATCCATGGTGGATGGGAGCCATAAGAGTTTGCACCACCGTGTTGAGCTTCGATGATCTGTCGAAATGTGGAAGCCTTAGCAGGTTGAGTAGCCCCGATTTGGCTACTCCTGACAACCAGCTCTCGGCGACCAAGGTGAGGTCACCCTTTGCATTCTTCTTCCAGCACATGTATTTTTCGGGCTGGAACTATGGGAACTTTGGTTCAATTGGATTCTCCTTCTGCATTGCTAGCAGATCATAATCCTCCCATTTGCAATCTGGAATCTTTCCTAACATATTTTTGTCCACCTCAACATGCTTCGATATTGGTGAGAGTGGTATCTCATACTTTGGGCTCTTCAGTAGTCTAATGGTCGGCGCATTCATTGCACGCGGCGAGATGTAGTCTGGAGTCATAGTTAACGGTATCTCTTTATCAACAAGGGGCTTTTTTGGCCCTACCGAACTTGTCTGCAGTAGTTTTGATCTGGGCGTTGTTGGATAATTCCCTTTGTCTTGCATTGAGGGGCCGTGTCTTGGTGATCTCCTTGGATTTTGTTCTGATTCTTTAATGATTTTCTTGTTTGGGGTTCTCATTAATTTGTCAATTCCTCCGTGTTGGAACAATCTCACAGTCTCTTCAACTGTGAACTCTTCTTCAAATAAAAATCTCTCAGGCATGCAAACACTTTCAACGGTTGTAGACGACTTACGAAAACTAGCTCAGATAGAAGTATTTGCAGAAAATTCTAAGTGTTTGATATGCCCGCGAGACGATATGCAGTGTTATTTATAGGCGCGATGGACCCTCCTCCGTGCCCTTGAACAGCTAGATATGCATTTAATGGTGGTCTCCGTTGGTCAAATCCGGTTGCTTTTGTTGTCTTGTCTTTCAGAATTGTGATCAAAATGGCTATTTTTGCTTTAAATGCCTGAGCGGTCGGTAGGAAACTACTGTATAACGGCTATATTCCCAACCGACACGGTAATGGATATTTTTTGGATTTTTGCGTCGAACTGCGCGGCAGGTCATCGTTGGTTCTGCGCAATGATTTCGCGGCATATAATTTCTTTTCTTTCGAGTTGCTGCTTTTTAAATATCACAACAACGCATTGTTTCTTTCCTTTTCCTCCTTTTTTTTTTCAACACGGTGCGCTGTATAGATCTATCTCTATCAATCTATGTACAGACTTTTTCATAGTTTCTAGTGCCCAATTCCGACCATACTTGGCACCTAGAAACTTTTCCTTCTTCTAATGATTATGGATGTTGCGAAGCAGGACTATTGTGGTAAAGCTTTAGTCTGCTCCCATTTATCAGATTGAATAATGTATCACCAGCTAAAGTGGCTAACTGGACTGCGCCACCATTAGTAACATCTATTACAGTATATGGTCCAAGCCAATGCATTTTAAATTTTCCAGGAAACTTCATGAATTTACTATCATACAATAGGACTAGATCACCTATCTGAAAAGACTTATTCTTGATGTGGCGATCGTGCCATGCTTTTTCTCGTTCTTTCTGCACTTGCTAGTGGAATCCCGCAATGAAGCGCTCTTCTTCCAACCCAACCAAGTGTGACAGCCTTTCTTCTAGTGCTACGTGATCTACCATCCCTGTAAATGCAGCTATTCTCAAGCTAGGTATAATGTACTCCATTGGCATTATTGCTTCTTTTCCGTAAGCCAATCTAAAAGGTGTATGTCCAGTTAATTTCTTACATGTCGTTCTGTATGCCCATAATACAGATGGAATGCGCAGGTCCAAGTCATCACAATTTACATTGCATATCTTGGTTAGTGCATTCTCAAGTACTTTATAAAATGATTCAATAGTGCCATTCGCTTGTGGGTGATAAGGTGTACTGTGCTGATGATGGATGTGGAATTCTTTAGTTAAAGCTTCAATAGTTCTGTTCAGAAAATGAGTACCCTGATCACTCATCAAAATTTTCGGGCATCCAAATTGTGTAAGGATGTTCTCAAAAATAAATTGTGCGGCTGTAGCTGCGCTACAGTCTTTGACTGGTTTTGCTTCTGCCCATCTGGTGAGGTAATCAGTTGTTGTAATAGTGTACCTCACACCAGTTCTTTTTCCCGGTGGGTTAATAGGTCCCACGAAATCAATTGCCCATTTTTCTAATGCCTGCAAGGTCAGCTGAGGGTTCAATGGCATTTCATCTCTTCTTGACAGTTTCCCTGTCCTTTGATAGGCATCGCAGTTCTGGCAATATTTTTTGGAGTCCTTATGGATTGTAGGCCACCATAGCCCTACACGCAATATCTTCTGCGCAGTAGCCCTTCCTGCATAATGACCTCCTGCGACTCCTGAATGTGCATCAGCTAATATAAGTGGCTTCTCGTGTTCTAATACACATCTTCGTAGCACTTCATCAAGTCCTAACTTGTAGAGTTGTCCTGCAATAATGGTGAAATCTGCGGCTCGCACTACCAGTTGCTTCCTTTGCTGCGTAGTAAATTCAATAGGTGTGAATCCGGTAGTTAGAAAGTCAATGATATCCTGATAATAATAATCGGCAATCTATATAGCAAACAATTGCGCATTAGGCAGATTGTCTTCTAGATTCATTGGTTCCTCTCCTGACTCAATCCTTGATAAATGATCAGGGCCTAAATTTAATCTTTCTAGTTTAACTATTATTTCAAAATCATACTCTTGGAAGAGTAAGAGCCATCTGCATATTCGTCCCCCTAACACTGGCTTATTGACCAGGTATTTTAATGCAGAATGGTCAGTAAACATTGAGACGTGCACACCAAGCAAATAGTGTTTGAACTTCTGTAGTGCATATACCATTGCAAGTCCTTCTCTTTCAGTAGTGGTGTAGTTCTTCTCAGCAGATGACAACTTTCTGCTGGAAAATGCAATGGGATGTTCAATTCCTCCTTCTCCTGGTTGCACAAGAACGATACCCAATGCTATACATGAAGCATCAACATGTACGTGAAATGGCTTTTCTCAGTCTGGAAAAACTAGGATCGACGCGGTGACCATTTTTTCTTTCAATGTGTCGAATCCTTCATCGTAGTGCTCATTCCAAATGAATGGTGCATCCTTTTTTAAAATCTTCTCCATTGCTACGGTTATCTGTGCATACCCCTTTATGAATTTCCTGTAGTATCCGGTATGCCCTAGTATAGTGCGCAGTTGTTTAACTGAATTTGGTGTAGGCAAGTTTACAATAACTGCGATATTCGTCGAATCAACCATCAACCCTTGCTTACACACGATATGTCCCAGTAGAATCCCATAGGGAACACAGAAGATACATTTCTTTAAATTCAATGAAATCTGATGCTGTCTACATTTTTCCAACATCATTCTGAGGTTCGTGGCATGGTTCTTCAGTAACCCAAAAATGGTCCAAGCATCAAAGTAAACTTCTAGAAACTTGTGGATGAATTATTTGAATGCTACGCTCACCACTCTTGAAAATATGGCTAGTGCATTCTTCAAGCCAAAAGGCATTACTGTATACTAGAACAACCCCCATTCTGTTGCAAAAGTGGTTTTGTGCCTATCGGCTGGATCAATTTTTATCTGATGGTATCCAGAAAATCCATCAGTAAAAGAGTATGCTTCATTCCCTCCAACATTATCAAGAACTTCATCGGTAAAAGGTGTAGGAAAGGGATCATGCATAGAGGCATCATTCAACTTTCTGAGGTCAACACAGATCCTAATCTCACCCTTTGTTTTCTTGTCTTGGATGACCATTGGGATTATCCATTCAGATTCTTCAACCGGCTCAATAATTCCTGCATCGAGCATCTTATCGAGTTCTATCTTAACTCGTTCTTTGTAGCGTGGATTCAGTCTATATGGCCTTTTTTTAATAGGTTTCACTCCCGGCTTAAGAGGAATTCTCATCACTCCTAAGTCTCCCAAGATACCTTTCATCTATGTGAACTTCATTGGGAATACTTCCTGATATTCCTGTAATATAGCTGCGATCTCCGCAAGTGTATCATCATCCCAGTAGTCTCCTATTGCTGCGAACTTCAGCTCTTCAGTAGTACCAATGTTCACTTTCTTTGTTTTGACCAGTGCACTCATGTGAGGAATCTCTAATGGAGGTCCTTCTACTTCGCGCATTCCTTCAGATTCAGGGATTGTTATATTGCACGGATCCTCCTCATCACTATCTTCCTTATCTTCATCTTTTTCAGCTAAATTATAACAGCCCATGACTTGCTCTGCTTGTTCTATCCAATCTGGTTGGAGACTTGCAAGTACATTGTGTGTGTCAAAAAACTCTTCTAGTGTTATATTTTCTTCTTTGCGATGTGGGCTAAATATCTTTCGCTTGATCAATTGCAGCGCGCCATGTATAGTCGGCTGGTCATCTTGAAAACTAAAATCGTTCTGGAAGGTAAGGATGGACCAATCCGCGGTTCCTGTGCGCATCTCCTCCTGTAGGTACCAGTTTTTTGGAATAGGCTCCTGCAATGTATGCACGAAGAGATGTACCCATTCTGTCTGCGGTCTTTCCTTCCAAGCCTGTACACATGCTACGATATGATCTCCTGGATCCCTCTGACCATTATATTTCTGAAATGGTAGTGTGACCTTATTAGCAAATCTAATTTGTAGTTTTATTCTGCACTGGTCCCAAGTTGTCATTGTCTTTTTGTGTGTAGCCCACCATCTGGCAGGTGTTTCTCTGAGTGCCATGTCTAATGCTGAGACGCGATGTTCATCTGCCACTGCTGCAGCGTATTATTTGATAAATGAATAAACGTTAGCTGTACCATCATAAGTGGGGATTGGACTTACCTCCTTTCCAATCCAGCGGAGTGACTTTTTAATTGTCGCGCATCTCCTAGAAGATACTTCATGCATTTTGTGTTGCTAGTTTTCTAATCTTGCATCTGGGTCTGAGATGCAAGAACTATCGCAGCGCCAGCTGAGCGTTCCATCTACAGTAGGATCAATATAATCCGCAACATTTGTTGTCATTTGATAGATATGGTCAAGGTATTGAGTTATGTACTCTTCTTGAATAGGTTCAACATATCGCTCCCCCTGTGAAGGATCCAATGGTGCGACGACCCTTATGTCATTGCCTTCAAATATCATTTTCATTGTTTTCAGATTGATGGCAATGGAGTTCGTCATTGCCCAATCGATGCCCAACAATGTTGGATAAGGATTGCTATCATCTACAATTTCAATTACTTCGAAGTCTGCATAACTTCGCACTCCATCCATGTCGACAATGGTATTGGTTAACCTTCCCAGCGGTATAACTATACCTTGATTAGCCATTCTTAACTATATAGGTGACCACTGTAACTTTGGTTTTCCCGTCGCCTGCCATGTCTGCTTGGTTAATACATTCACTTCATATCCGAGATCAAGAATGATCTCGTCCATCTCATAGTCTCCTATCTGTGCAGTGAACTGCATTTCCTTGCCGGTTCTTTTGGGACTTATAATGTTGTGTACTGCGCCATGTGTTATTCCTATCTTACTGCATGATTCGTACTGATTTATCAATTTTTCAAATTCCATAAGAGTGTCCTTGTTTTTCAATAACTTGATGCAGCTTTGTAGAAACTGCGCAACAAAAATAGATGTCTCTGGTGCAGTGTGCATCTGATCGTATTCCAGTGGCATATCTTCTATTTGCGGTACTTCACTTCACAGCAGGATCCTTGGTGAAGTAGGTGGTTGTTGTTTAAACATGTTTTGTGCTTCTTTAAATATTTCCTTATTTTTTTGTAAGTTCAATGGAGGTGCTTTCCCAGGAGCTTTTCTAATTCTTGTTGTTTCTCCAAGGTTCTTCTTAGGATCAGTTGTTCCAGAAGTTGAGGCTTCTGCACTATTGTCTTTTCCTGTATCAGTGCCACTTCGCATTACTGCATTAACGCTCTGACCTGTAGGTCTGTTCTCTGATGCAATTAACTGGATGTTAGGGTTCAGTGTTTATGTTCTTCTCCTCTTCTGCATTTCTACCTCAAGCACGGGGCAGTCTTCAATCACATGTTCAAATGATTTACAGTAGTTTCATGTGGTGCATGGATTAGTACATTCTCTTGATACATGACCTGGCTTACCACAGTTATAGCATATGACCTAGCCTCGTCCTCTTCCTTGATTTTGCCCAGTATTTCTTCCTCTCCCGCAATATCCACCACTGTGGCCTTTATATCCTCCTGATCATAGTGGGTGTTCTCTTGCTTTGGCTGAGTTTCCTCTTGAACGCGGGTACATTCCAACACCTCGCATTGCTTCCATATCTCGCTTCCTTTCATTCATCAGTTCATAAGCGTGACAGTTGGACTCATCATGTCCAACTGACTTACAGAAATTGCAATATAAGTTTTTAGGTGTCTTTACATATTTTTGTATCAGGAAGCAGTCCTCAGGTCTATGTCCTCTACTTCTACAAATTTCACACCATGGAGCCTGGTTCTGATTCATATTTATTGGGTTTGGTGCGCCACTGTTAAGGTATTCTTGAAATAAGGGGCAATGTTCTCTGGTGTGGCCCTCTCCTTTGCATCCTGTGCACCAAACTTCATGTCATTGTTCATGTCTCTGCTCTTTTCCATTCTTCATACCTTGTAATTCTAATGTCAAGGTAGCCAATTGGTTCTGGATCTGTATCATCCTATAACTACTTTCTCCAATTGGTGAAGCTTCCAACTTCATTGCGATCTCCAAGGCCTCGGCTTGAGATACAACCTTCTGTTGCATTAGTGGTTGTCTGATGTCAGGCAACAGCGCAGTAATGAACCATTCTTGATGTTGTTGCGGAGCTATAACAAAGCTCACTTGGTCCAACAATGTTTTGAGTTCCCAGACCGATTCAGTAGGTTTCTGCTTGATTTCTTTCAACTCTGTTATGCACTGTGATTCTGATTTGGGTTTCTTAAACTCTACTACAATCACGGTTTTGATATCTGCTAAGGTTCTTGGTTGTGCTTGAGAATACTTCATAAACCAATACAATGCTCTATCTTTGAAAGTAGTTATGAGTTGCGCTCTCTTGATAGCATCATCTGTCACTTGCTTAACACTCCACACAGCTTCGCATAGAAACCAATGCTGATCAGGGTGTTCCTAACCCGTTCCTTTGAATATCGGCAGTTTTATATCGTTATCTGTCATTCTCCTTCCGGATTTTGTACTATTCTAAGACTGATTCCCTGTGACAAAAGTAGATACAGGTTGTTGGATCGTGCCAGGGATAGTATTCTGCGGAATGGGCTGAGATTTAGTGCTGTGAGCACTCGGTCCTGCGGTGTTAGTAGTATTACTGATATGTGGGATGGGCTACGTGACACTCGCATCGAATGGGTTCTAGACTGATTGATTCTGAGGTATAATACGGTGGATTGTGGATGATAACTGAGTGTTTGTATTATTGAGATCACATGGAATTTCAGTATCTATTCGGTTTCTAGATGGTGTGGGTTTCTTTTCGTTAGTAGGCTTGTATCTCTTTCCACTTCTCAATGTATGGTTTTCTTCGTCAGAATCAATGTATGTGTTCTCTACCATGATAGATTTAGAATTATTGCTGCATTCTTAAAACACCTTTCTCATCTAAAAGCATTTTAATATATAGGCTGAGTTTTTTTCAGGAACTTACCTCTGAATCCTTCGAAAAAGTATGCTTCAGCTTGGCTGTATGATTTTAGTGTATCTACAGCAAACTCGGTCACAAAACCTTCTAGTATGCTGTCAACCCAAAAGTCAATTGCTCGCGATAGTGGGTTGTCGATCGCTTTAAGCTGTTCAGTAAGCTCCGGACTCCACTCTGTAGGTACTCCACCTTGGGAACAATTATTTCTCTCTTCTAGGCGCGATATCCACTCGTGTAGCTCGTTTGGAAACGACGCCCAAAAAATTTCGTGGATGTCTCTCCACAAGTATCTATTCAACCATTGTACATCAAATAGACGTAGATGTCTGTTTTCTTTCTTTGCTAAGTCTCTTTCGATCTTATCGCACCAAGCCTAGATCTCTTTCTATTGTGGATGCCAACTGTCGGACATTACTTTTTTTAATACACTATCGCATCACCAGTCTTAGCGCGGCAACGGAACCATTTGTTGGTCGTAGCACTGTTCTAGAGGTTTTCTAATATAGACCCGGGTACTTTGCAGTACAAGATACCAACAAAACCCCTATTCACCGGCCTTTTCGGCAACAGACTGCAAGCAGCCTGAGGTCTCACCCGAGGCGAAGTTGAGGGGGTAGTTGCAGAAGCAGGTTTCCACAACCATGTGATGCAATTGATTCAGCTGATTAATGCGCAGTGCGGTGACGGACTGTGCAACTACGTTTAGTGATTGTGCAGAGTCTCCTACTCCGCGTCGAGTATTTTCAGGAACAAGGATATTTGCACCCTCAGTGCATCCAGAGGCCGCGCAGTGGGGTCTATGAGACTTAATCACTTCTACTCAATATTATTCAATAGCCCTTAATCATTCATCATTATTTAGACTGATAAACATTATGATCTATGCGGATGAGTGAGTTACGCAATGTTGTGTGCATTGAAACCGCGATTCACTCCTAACAATTAACTATGTGGTTAGGGGCTTGCCTGCTAACATTCGTCCATACATGAAATTTTAAATGTAATGATAGTAAGCAACCCATGACTTTAATTTGACTATGTAAAATGTTTGACTTCTTGACTATGATAATGGATAATTGATAATATTGGTTTTTAATTGAATTGAACAATTCATCATTCTTTGAACCATTCATTTTCAGTGTAGGTTCATTACTTGTATGATCATATGGACAATTAGTGTTGCATATATAATTTAGTTATCGTCTTGTAAACTTTGTAAGCTTAGCAATTACAAGACAAATGATATGATTAATATGTTAAAAACTATATCTTAGATAATAATCATGTAGTCATCTTTTATGAGGGGATATTGGTAAGCATGTTATATTTAATTTGTGATTACAATATTTAACTGAGATTACACTTCATGGGCTTGATTCAGAGATGAAAACAATGGCTAATATGCTCTTAAAGGTATAGATTGAATGACGTGTGTGTAGAGCTAGTCAAAATTGGCATCGTATGACATGGAATCATTGCCCACATTTTAGTCGTTGTATCTAAAGGAAGCTATAAGTACTTAGTGCAAAGGTGTAGCATGCATATGAATTAATACATTCTGAATGACTTGATGTGTTATTAAACATGAGTGGCATAGTGGGTGCTATTGAGTGACGATGCTTAATTTTGAACTCTGGATCATTGACTTCGCATTGGGCCAATTATTGAAATTCTTATGTTATTTAAAGTTTTGCTTATAAGGTTGAAACCTTGTTGATCTATATTGAATAATTTTTTGTGTTTACATAACAACTTTGGGCCAATTTTTTCCAAAAAGAAGAGTACATGTGATTGCCTATTTTTCTTCGCTTTATATATGATAGTAACCCCTATTTTTTATTAGTTTGGTGTCTTTTTCTATTATGACTTGGAAATGGATGATGTACACGCGTATGTATATGTGTCTATGTGTGTGCATGCTTGGTGATACACTTGATATGTGTGATTACTACTTATTGATGAGATGCTATCTATATTCATGGTTGGAAAACTCATGGGAATGAATGGATTGTAACACTATTTGAAACATAACACAAATATGCGTTATGGCATAAAATGAATACTAACCCTTAATATTGAATATTTATTTTTGTTTCCAGAAAACTAGTGAAGATCAATGCTTGGATGATGATCCAAACTATGCTATCAATGGACCAAAGAAAGGAGTTGATGATAATGATGTTGGATCAGATGAAGATGATGATGAAGATGGCGTTGGGTTTGATGATGATGATGGTGTTGGTGGGGGTGGTAGCCACTGATGCTACTAATGAGAAAGTGGATGTTTATTACTTTCTCCATGCTACTGGACATGTATTATTGCTTTTATGTTTATGCAAATTAATATTGCATTCTTGGTCATATTGATTTGTATCATGGATTGATGTCAACATATAAAATTTGAATACCCTTGATCATTTGAATTTTCTATAAATGGATATCAAGAAACTCAGTTATTGTGATATTGGTATTTTCATTCTATATATTTCACTAGTTCTTTTGACTCTACTATAATGATATGTATGAGAGGTTATTGATCTAATGATATATTTTACTTTCCCTTCTTTTGATGAAATATAATGATGATTTTATCGGTATTATCTTCTAATTTTTTATATATTGGAAGTTGTCAATGATCTTCTGATGGAGAATTAATAAATAAGGTGAAATTACTACTTCGAATGAATGTTGTCCATTTGTCTTAAATTTCTTTATAAATGTTATGATGTTAATTTCAATTGTGATATCTGCTTAAATTGTATGTTTCATTATGTTATTTGAGAACTATGAAATAAATGAAATATGAGAACCATTGAAATTAATGAAATAATTATGATAATTTAATATAATAATTATATTGTCTCCAAATTGAATGCAAATGCAGGTGCTAAATAGGAATCCTAATGTCCTTCTAATGAGGAATCAAAAGAGGAAGCAAAAATATGAGCTAAATTGGAAACCAAATATGTCACAAATCTAGAAGCAACATTGGACACAAACCTTGGGGCTAATTTGGAAGCCAATTTTGGTGCTATTGAAGAAGCAAAACTAGATGCTAAATGGGAAGCTAAAAGTTGCATTCATGCGGAAACAAAATAAGAAGCAACCTTAGGTGCTAAATGGGAAGAAAAATGTGGCACTATTGTGGAAGCAAAAATAGATGCTAAACTAGGAGCTAAAGTGGTTTCCAAACATGGTGCCATTGTGGAATCCAACCATGGTGTTAATGTGGACGAAAACATGGATGCAAAACTAGGATTTAAAAAGGATGCAACACTTGGCGCTAAAGAGGAATCCAAACATGGTGCTATTGTGGTAGAAAACATGGTTGCAAAACTGAACATCAACATCGATGCAAAACATGGCATTAAAGAGGAAGAAAAGCATGGTGTGACATAAGAAGTGAAACTTGGCGCTAATGTGGAAGCAAAACGTTGCATGAAACGAGAATCAAATCATGGCGCTAACATGGTAGCAGACATGGATGCAATACTTGAAGCTAATATGGATAATGTGGAAGCAAACATAAAAGCCAAAATGGATTCTAACTTGGTGGCAAATTAGGATTTCAAAGTGGAGCAAAATCCTAGCGTGATTGTTCCAAACTAGACGGTAAAGAGGAAGCTAAGTTGTATGCTAACCTAGTGCTAATCTGGTTGCTAAATGGGACGATAAACTTGGCATTGTTTGGAACTCTAAAAAGGATGCTATTTAGGACACTAAATGGGATGATAAAAAGGACGATATTTGGGACGATAAACTGGACGTGATTTCAGGCACTTTAAAAATTGTCCATGCAACTCCAAGTTTAGCATCCAATTGGTCCACTCAATTGGGAAAAAAATTACAATAAAAAGGGATACTGAACCTTACACTAGTTTCCAATTTTGTTGTAGTGTTCCAACCATTCTCAGTATCAATGATAGATTTATAATGCCAATACAAATAATAAAAAATTAGTTATTACAATTACAAAATGGTCAACAATGTAATATATGATAAATTATCTCTCTCTTGTTGGTATTGTCAAGTCTTCAAGGCATTGTCGATGGTGTCAACATTAACAAGCCTTTAGGATATTGTATATGAAGTACTTCACTATTGTCAACATTGACAAGTAAGTTTCTTTAGTGTCATAGATTCATAAACATTGACAATTTATCTTGGTATATAAAAAATACATCATACTTTCCATCAAGTTTTCAGCATCAAACACTCGTTGTCAATGGAGATGTGCTACTATGAACATTGACAACAAAACCTTATCAATAGTTACATATATTTTATCAATGTATACTATCTCATTATCAAATGGTCATTAAGCAAAAAAACAACCTCAAGAGGGTTATCTAACATGTTCCCATCCTTTGTTAGTGTCCTACCCTAACCTTCCTATTTTGGGGTACTTATAAGTGAGTCAATCAATGTATAAGACCATCTTCTTTGAATAAGGCTCATTAGATAGTTATGAGGCTCTCTAGTTTGTCCATAATCATTAATGAAGGGACCACATGTGGGTAGGGTTTCGAAAGTAAGAAACTATTAATAGAGCTAGAAGGCTATGTAATGTTTTGTCAAACATTGTTATTATATTGGAGATTTTTTCAAAGGAGGTTGCCCCCTTAAAGAGTCATGTGGTATGCTTATATCTCTTTTATGGATTATTAATACAAGAGGTATAGTTTGCAGGTTCTATATTATTGTCTCTCTTATTTACATTTTTATAGTCTACATTTCTTGAATAACTACTCAATGATCATTATTTTCGTTGGTTAGGTCCATTACAAATTATATTAGAGCTCTTTCTCTTGCCATCAGTGACTATATTTTAAAAAAAAATAGGTCATAGATATGTTATAGTGTCTTTAAACACTAAGACTTTTCATTCAATGGGTAAAACTATGGCTATTAAAGCATACATGAAGGGAATGCAAGTGGAGTCACTTGTTTGGGCACCCTTTTCACCTTTGTTGGTACCCCCTTCTAGTTGTGCTGCATCAAACAGAATTTGCCTAGCGGTTCAATCGTCCATGTACCTTAGATTATATCGAAAGAACCTTAGGTGTGCTTGAAACTAACCTTAAATAATATTCTTAGTATTCTCATTACTATAGTACACGAAGAACAACACTCGAGTATATCACTCTTACATACTAGGGAAATAGGTCGTATGGATAAGGGTATCGTCCATCCTCCTTAGTTGATGCAATAGAAGATTTAGACAAGTAATATTTTTGGAAATCCTTGGGTATGTTAGAAATTTATAATGCTTGACACGCCTTTGTCCTTTAGAACCTATAAACCCTATCCTTTCTAGAATGAGCAGTTAAAAAATAATTTCGTTGGAATATCCTAAATTTTTGGATTATATTAGTGTAGTAGTACTCATACAAGAGTAATACTTCTATTTGAGTACAAAGAAATAAAAATCTAGTGGACCTAGTTGTGCCATTACATAAGACCTATCTTAAAATACTCTTCACATGATGTTGATTGCTTTGGTATGACTCTCCATTAACCCTTTTTGTGGACTCGACCATACTATTGCAAATGCATGTATTAAAAGACTCCTTATGTGATATTGATAATGTAGGTATAAATATTTGGTTATCCTTCAGGTGGACCCAAAGGCCCTATGACAATCACCATAAAAACGACCATGGGGAAAAGCAACTAGCTTGGAAAACTAGGTCTTTGGATCCAAGACATTGTCTCCATGATCAACGGACAAGTCGCTAAGATATAATTTCTATAGGATAACTTTTACAACATGAAAATAGATATTGCTAACCCTAATATCTACTCACGTTATATCCTTTCCATCTTACACTCATGTGGGAATTGGAAAGATTTTCCAATGTAATAGGATTGGGTTGAATCCTCCAACAAAGGTGAGCATTGCCTAAATCCACTCTTTCACAATATTCAACACCATATGTGGAACAAACTTCCTAAAGTAGATCTAAACAAGTTTTATGCTTTTGACCCCATGTTCTAGGTTACCCCAGATGAAACATTACTTCACCTACTAAGGTATTACTGATGACTTGATGAAACTTAAATTGGGGATATTATACTTGGATCGAGAATGATGGCAATACACACAGCGTTCTTGACTAGTTTTTTTTTTAAATAATGTTTCAATGGTGGTCTAAAGGAGTAAATTGTAACACAATTCATGATGGTGCACCCAACTACTTGGTTGGAGGCCTCTCAAAGAGCTTGAGAAGCACAGATAGTAGTAAATGCATAGGCCAAAAAATCCTCTTTTATTCCCTTTCCCAAGACCTCCCCTAGCACCTACCACTACCTCTTATCTCTCTTATTTCTTGAGGATCCACAAGTTGGCCCAAGAAGAAGCAATCAAACTCTAATGTCTCAAACTTTACTATAATTGTGATGAGAAGTGTCTCAAATGGAAAAAAATAAAAGGAACAAGAATAATTCCAAATTTATGTGGCCCAATCTCACTTGCATGAGGAAATTTTCAAGGAACCCACTACCAAGCTAGAGTTAGTGGATACTACAACCCCCTCCTTAGGAAGAAAATACCATGGAGGATCCTTATGAGGAACCCAAAATTTCACTAAATGCTTTATCAGAATTTTCAACTTCCCAAATGCTAAAGTTGATTATTTACATTAAGCATTAAAATATGCATGTTTTAATTCATAGTGGAAACACCCATAATTTAATTCATTGTTGACTTGCATAAGAAACTCATTGTTATGTCCATGCATTGCATAATTTTTAAAGTATGATAGCTAATTGTGATATTATAAAATGTGGTGGTAAGTTTGAGAATGTGAAACTTCAAATGGGAAATTATCAACTCCAATCCCACATGTTCACTATTGAAATGGGTGGTTGTGATGTCGTGTTCAAAACATAATGGTTACGAATATTGGGTCTAGTAACCATGGATTTCAAAGAGTTATACAAGAGATTCACCAAGGATGGCCATAAAATTATTATCAAAGGGTTAAGTCTAACTCCTTAGAAATGATCAACTCTCACTATATGCAAAATCTCTTGAGGGAAGGCCATTTTGATAGTATTTCCCAATTCAATCCCATCTAATTTATGGATAGTTCCCCACAAGAAATACACAATGTATTGTAGTTGGTCCTCACTAAGGATCAACATGTATTTGTATTAAACATGACTTGTGGCTTACCTCCCTTCCATGGCGAATATGAGCATGGCATTCCACTAATTCTAGATAGTCAATCACCAAATGTGAACCCTTATAGACACCCTTTTGCACAAAAAAAAGAAATTAAAAGGATTAATTAGGAACTGTTGGAGACCATCATCATTTGTCCCAGTACTATCCCTTACTCATCCTAGTTATTTATGGTATTGAATATTAAAGAAGGAAATTGACACATTTGTATTGATTTTTGTGCTCTCAATAAATTGACCATCAAAGACAAATTCCCCATCCTAGTTATTGATGATCTCTTCAATGAGCATCACTATTGGCACGGGATAAGTCCACAGGAAAGTGCAGAAGCCGACAGGTGCGAAAGGGACAATCCACAAAAGAAGGACCCATTCGCAGAGTTCAAGAAAGCGCAAGAATAGCTAAAATTAGTTAGAATTGGTCATGTGGATTGTTTTGTAACCGCATAGTAGCATATAAATAGAAGTATATTTGTAAGCCTAGGAGCATCAAACATCATAGAAGAAAGTGATAAGAAGTTGATCCATATTTTGATTTGTTTTGTATCTGTGACATGTTGTATTGACTATTTCTGCGAATTTCATTCCGCAGGTTTTAATGAATGCATGAAGATGTTCGATTATGGTTCCATTTCTGTCTCTGTCTCTATGCGATGATGAATGTGAATGTTTGCAACATGTTTAATACTCTATGGGTTGAATGATTACTGTTGATGTGAATAAGTAGGTTAAATATGTTGTTGTGAATGTTTTATTATCTGTTGAATTTGTGAATGGTCTAATGTGCGAATGATGAGTTAATAATTGACTGCGGAAGATATAATCTCTGGTTTCTACGAAGGTAATGTGTTTGGATGCATGTCCTCAATCTCCACTGTGGAAACTTGCTTCCTGCATCCCCCTTGTGCATCTCGGGTGAGACTTCATTCGCTTCCTCGAGTGTTTCTGGAAGGGTTAATATCCTTCTGGGTCGGTGCAATAAGGGGGGAGTTTGGGTTGGTGTTTGTTGGAGACAGTGTGTAGTGAACCCCTGTTGATAGTCGATGTGTCCAACAAATGGTTCTGTTTCCGGGACACCACACCAACGAATTTGGAAGGCATTGGAAACAACCACAACCACTGTGAAAACACAAACAAAGTGCAACACCGCGGCACTGTGGAAGTGGTCGCCATGCTAATCAACGAAAAAAAAATCAATAATGACAAATAGTGACAAGCATGTGGAAATCATGTGTGAAGCATGGCCAACCAGGTCATTCGTCGATGCTTCGCACATAGGAGTCCAATCCGAGTTTGATTACTGCGGATCAAAATCATCAGAAGATGGCAGCATCGTACGACGACAGATTCGATTGGCTATGGATAAGATTTTCTAAATGATGAGAAGGGGTTGAGCAGCAAGCATAAATACCAACGAAAGGATTGCAGTATGCAAGTTAAAGTAGCAAGAATCCAAAGAAGAGCATTAGTAGGTTGTATGATATGAGTCTATAAGTTAGATGCGGAATGGTAGGAAGTTCAGTAGGAAATCCCAAGGACACTGTGGAAAAAGGTAGTGAGATAGTTGCAATGGTGCACTTCATTTTGAGTGGAAGCACCCCAGGTGCACTAAGAGCCAGAACGACGACGGTGCACGAACATCCAGCGAAGGAGGCAATCAAGACACTCAGAAGGAACAAAGATGAGGTCTCAACCAAGATGTCTAAGAGTGCGGTAGTAGTTAGAAGGGTCGGGGTTTCCCTGACCACTAGAACACCAGGGGCAGAGGCCCGCTGGCTCCAGCAGTGGACTGTCAAATGTGCAAAACAGATGTGCCAGAGTAGTTAGCCTATTTCACAATTTGGCAACGACAACGAACTTGTCCCCTAGTCGCGGCAAGCCTGAAGTGCCAGAGAAAGCGCAGACAAGGTAGATGACCAAGGTTTCAAGAGACTAGAGGATGCGTTCGAGGTAGATGACCAAGGTTTCAAGAGACTAGAGGATGAGTTCAAGGTAGATGACCAAGGTTGCAAGAAATTGGAGGATGAGTTCGAGGTAGATGACCAAGCTTGCAAGAGCCTGGAAGATGAGTTCGAGAAGTACATGACAGCGAGCTCCAAACGCCAAGAACAGCTTCAGAAGTTAACCACAGTGATAAACAAGATCAGAACCAGCGATGTCCAACTGAGGTGGCTTGAGGGTGAGCCACAAGTTTGTGTTGGGGGCCTGTTGGCACGGGATAAGTCCACAGGAAGTGCGGAAGCCGACAGGTGCGAAAGGGACAATCCGCGAAAGAAGGACCATTTGCGGAGTTCGAGAAAGCGCAACAATAGCTAAATTAGTTAGAATTGGTCATGTGGACCATTTTGTAACCGCATAGTAGCATATAAATAGAAGTAGATTTGTAATCCTAGGAGCATTAGCATCATAGAAGCAAGTGATAAGAAGTTGATCCATCTTTTGATATGTTTTGTATCTGCGACATGGTGTATTGACTGTTTTTGCGAAGTTTATTCCGCAGGTTTTAATGAATGCATGAAGATGTTCGATTATGGTTCCATTTCTGTCTTTGTCTCTATGCGATGATGAATGTGAATGTTTGCAACATGTTTAATACTCTATGGGTTGAATGATTACTGTTGATGTGAATAAGTAGTTTAAATATGTTGTTGCGAATGTTTATTATCTGTTAAATGTGCAAATGGTCTAATTTGCGAATGATGAGTTAATAGTTGACTGTGGAAGACATAATCTCTGGTTTCTACAAAGGTAATGTGTCTGGATGCATGTCCTCATCTCCACTAAGGAAAATTGGTTCCTGCAACCCCCTTATGCATCTCAGGTGAGACTTCATTCGCTCCGCGAGTGTTGCTAGAAGGGTTAACACCCTTCTAGGCCGGTGCGTAAGGGAGTTTGGGTTGGTGTTTGTTGGCGACAGTGTGCAGTGAACCCCTATTGATAGTCATTGTGTCAACAATCACGGTGCCAATTTCTTCACTAAACTAAAACTTCGTTAGAGTTACCATCAAATCGGGATGAAGGAGGTGGACATTCCTAAGATGGTATTCTGCACACATGAAGGATATTATGAGATTTTAGTGATGCCTTTTTGTCTTTGCAATGCCCCATCCACCTTTCAAAGCCTCATGAACAAGCTTGTTAGGCCCTTCTTGTGCAATTTTGTGTTTGTTTTCTTTTATGTTATCCCAATTTATAACAAAACCTGGGAAGCACATGCAAAGAATGTTAATAAAGCCCTTCAAATTCTACAAGATAAATATTTGTTCCCCAAATGTTCCAAATGTGCTTTTGGTGCTTCTGGAGTGGAATAATTGGGTCACATAGTTAGTTTATATGGGGTGCGAGTGGATCCTAAGAAAATTGAGGTTATGTAGGAATTACCAAATCTCGTGAATTTGAAAAGCTTACTTGGTTTCTTAGGACTTATGAGCTACTACATAAAAATTGTGAAGAATTATGGTAGAATTGCAACACTACTAATTACCCTGCTAAATAAGAATGACTTTGTATGGAACAATGGCATATAGTAGGAAATTTAGCTTTAAAGGAAGCCATGTGTACTACACACGAATTAGCAATGCCTAAATTCATTAAGACTATGTTCTTGGGATGTGATGCCTGAGGCAAAGGACTTAGAGTAATGTTGATACAACAAGGGTGCCCATTGGCATTCACTATGAAATAATTGTGTGACATAAATTTGGGCAAACCCACGTAAGAGAAAGAAATGATGGTCACCCTTCATGTAGTCGATACTTGGTGCCTGTATCTCATTGGGAGGCAATTCTAGATCAATAAAACAATCACAGTTCAAAGTATTTTTCACTAAAGCAACACAAGTGGGTCACTAAGATGGTAGGGTATTATTATGAGATCATATGCAATAAAGGCAAAGATAATGGGGTAGTCAATGTTTTTGTCTAGGAAGAGGACAAATATCTCTTTTCTTTATCCTTACCAGTCCTAAATTGTTTTATAGAGGCCCAACAAGAATGTTTGGTTAATGACATATCAACTCAACCCATCAAAATAATCCAAGGGGACCATAACCCATTGTAGGCTATACTTCACAGCAATATACCTTACGATATAAGTGGGATATAAAGGGCACATTTTTCTCGTGCAAAATCATGCTTTAATACAAAGGGTATTAGAGGAGTTGCATTCCCCCTCCACGGGTCACTCTAGTTTATATAAAATCTATGAATGAGCTAAGAGCTCTTTATTTTTGGTAGGCATGAAAATGGAAGTCCATACTTTTGTAGTTGAATGTGAAAATTTTCAAAGGAACAAGCAGAAAATAATGAACACCCTTAAGGAATTTAAGCCACTTATGATACCAACTACCATTTGCATTGACATTTCCATGGATTTTGTAATAGGACTCCTAAAATACGACAACAAATTTGTCATCATGGTGGTAGTTGATTGCCTTTCCAAATATGCTCACTTATGTACCTTATCACACCCGTTTATGCCCTACACAATTTCCCAAGTCTTCATGGATCAAGTTTGTAAGTTGCAAAACACACCCACTTCCATTGCATTGGACAATGATCACACATTCACTAGCAAATTCTAGTAGGATTTGTTTAAACTACATGGCACACAATTGAAAATGAGAATAACTTACCATCCCCAAACCAATGGTTAAACAACAATAGTTAAAAAGTGCTTGAAAAATTATTTGAGATGCTTTGCTTGGATCAAGAACACCAATGGGATTAGTGGCCACCCGTTGT
Source organism: Larix kaempferi (assembly GCA_027924585.1). Classification (NCBI taxonomy): domain Eukaryota; kingdom Viridiplantae; phylum Streptophyta; class Pinopsida; order Pinales; family Pinaceae; genus Larix; species Larix kaempferi. Next base: position 7,215,424 of record BSBM01000289.1, on the reverse strand, counting down.
AAAATGATGGTACAATACCACTTGTCATGTTGCTTTCAAATGTCATCCTATGAAGTTTTTATGGCCAAAAATTCCCCTCAATGACTTTGTATTTACTAAGAACATCCAACGTTCATTAAGTGGAATGCAGGTTTAACACCAGGTTGACAATTCTTCGTGCAATTAAGGACAATATTTGGCTCAAAATATTATGAGGCAACAAGTTAAACATCTTCACTTTGAGCTTTCTTTTATAGAAGGGGATGAGATGTTTCTTCATCTTTAGCCCTATAAGAAAACCTCTCTTAAAGATAAGGGCCACTAGAAGCTAGTGTTAATGTTCTATGGACCCTACTAGATCCTCCTAAAAATTATCTCTTCTTGTGCACCCCAAGATCTATCTCAGCTTTCTTGTGTCTTGCTTGAATAAGTTCGTGGGGCCAAATTACCGAGTTCAAAATAGTTTTTCTAGAACTTGATGAAGAAGGTTCCATTTGGATATAGTCACTACAAGAAAAAGGCCATGTAACGGAGGTCATAACGAAGTTTTTTAGTGTTAGAAAATTGGCAAAAATTGTCAAAAAAACATCCGCTACGACCTACGCCAATGGTAGAGGATGTTTTTATGGAGGTCATAACGGATATATTTTATAACTAAAAAATACTTGGCGGCTAGAGGTTTTAGCGGATGTTTTTTTCATCGATTCACTTACTTGAAATTACACGCCCCGGTGCGTGTCTTAATAGGATGCACTGGTTCTGTACGATTAAAATAGCTGCACTGATACACTTAAACAAAACAAGCACCAGAAAGAATAAAATTTCAATGTCACACCGATGCTTGCGTATAGAATATACGAACCGCTGCTTATTTACAACATAAACGCACTGGTGCGATATTTTAAATCATACCCACCATACATTTTTTAATTTTACCGATGTTGTCCATTTATCAAAGCGCACCAATGCATTTAATATTCAAATGCCCTAGTGCTTACAAACTATCAAAATGACCCGATGCATTTTAACACATCAAACGCATCGTTGGGCTTAAAAACAAAAGAAAAAATGGTGGGCATAAGCTTTGATCGTTCTCAGTGCACATAAGCCATCTACATGAGCTGGTGCGATTCAGAGAAGAAAACGCATCGATGCATAATGTTCTATATACGCACCGACGAATAATGTTCGTATAGGCGCACCGATGCGTAATGTTCATGTATATGCACCGGTGCGTAATGTTAGTATAGGCGCAGTGGTGCGACATAAATTATTAAAAGCACCGCATATGATTGTTGGAACAATGGCTGCTGACATTTCAGTCAAGTATATATATTATATTTTTTATTTTTTTAATTCCATTATTCATCTGAAATTGAAATATTTGTTTATAATACAATTCATTTCAATTTTAATTATTGTGTTTGTTTGGATTAATTTCTTATATCATAGATGCAAGAATCTATTGTAATATTTAATCATCCATACGCACCGGTGCGTAATGTTAGTATAGGCGCAGCGGTGCGACATATATTATTAAAAGCACCGCATATGATTCTTTGAACAATGGCTACTGACATTTCAGTCAAATATATATATTATATTTTTTATTTTTTTTTATTCCATTATTCATTTGAAATTGAAATATTTGTTTATAGTACAATTCATTTCAATTTTAATTATTGCGTTTGTTTGGATTAATTTCTTATATCATAGATTCTGGGTTGGCAGGTGCCGAGGGAGTCCTCTCTGACTCCACTAGAAACAAGATAAGGGATTATGCCTGGGGTATCGGGAGAACCACGAATAATAGTGCATAATGGCTCGCCCTGACTAAAGGTCTGGAGATTGCTAAAGAGGAGAGCATCACCAATCTAGTGGTGTGTGGAGACTCTATGGTTGTCATTAGGGAGGCTAGGAATCTGAGTATGGACAATAAAAGTCCCTCTTCAAAGATCCATAGTCTGCTTAAGTATCTCGTCAGGGAGTTTGAATCCATCAACTTCTACCATGTTATGCGATCGAACAACTAAGCTACAGATAAGAAGGAAAATGAAGGTGTTAGTCTCAATAAAGGCATTCTTGTTAGTAACTTCTACCTAAAAATCAATGTATAGATTCCATAATAAACTCAATGCCCCATTGTCCACACAAGGGAACTTGTTAAGGCTCAATCCCTTTACGCATTTTGATATGCATCAATTTTTATGCTATGGTTTGAAACCCATTTGGGTTCTTCGAGGAAAGGACACTCGCTTGAGTACATCACATGGGAATCACATGCGTTGCTTGCCCTCTGTCAGCTCGAAAGGCTGTCTCTCCAGCTATTTGTTCAGCAGGGTATCTAGCAGGCAGCATTCTCGGCTCTAGTATTGCAGTTACAACCTCCTGGAAGCAGTGAAAAGATGGCAGGTTCAGACTTTCCTTCTCGTATCAGTACCATACCAATCCTTGGTAGTGCATCCCTTGATTTTCGTAAGCGTGTGCCATCCTGGCCTAGGTATATGGATGGTCTTCATCACTGGGAACAGGTGTAGGGTATAGCGCAGAGAGGTGGAGAAGCAGTGCAAAAGAAGCGCAGGTATCACACATTTGGAGATTTCACCGGTGGGACTCCTAGCCAGAGCTTGGAATGAACCCTCCATATTAGTCCTTCGGTCAAGCAGGATTATGTCACCTCCACCAGCGTCTTGGATGACCATGTATCAGTTTTAGAAGCTCAGGTTCACATCCTTCGTATTGAGGTGGCAGAATGGAAGAATATGGTAAACCAGTTGGCAAAATCGGAACAGGAAGCTAAATTGGAGACCAAATTGTTAAAACATAAGTTGAAAGCCATGGAAGTGGCTATGGAGATAGGAGATCAGTGGGACACGAAGCAGCTCAGGGTAATTCGAGGCCTCACAAAAGAGATCCAGGAGAACGTCGAAGGAATCATGGGCGAAAGCTTGGAACTGAAGCAGTTGTTGTTGAACAAGTCTAAAACGAGCAATAATTTATGATTCGTAACCTGGTAGTTTTTTGGTTAATCTTTAGATGTATATTGTATGCTTTTGTTTATCAGTTTGCTTTGAACTATAGGTAGCTTATCTTTGATCATACACCGAACGATTGCAGGTATGTTTTTTGTTGGAATTAGGAATGCAACTCTGTCTGTCTGATAGTGGATTCCTCAGTAGCATTTTGGACAAGATGTTGGTAGAGTAGTGGCCATCCAATGTTGTTGGTCTACCGGCCTACTCGTACACTTTGTATTTGGGTTCTATTTCCTCCTTTTATAATATAAAAGCTCAACTATTTTTGTTATAAAAAAAAAAAAATCTTATATCATATATGCAAGAATCTATTGTAATATTTAATCATCCATACATTTAATTACCAATGTAACATTTGACAATAATATTGAAGAATGCAATACAATACATTTTTTTATTTTATTTATATCAATAAGAGTGCCTTTGTCATACAAAATACGACAACATAGAGACAACAATAATCAAAGGTCAACATGCATGTAATTATTGTTACACTTATTGGTTACTCACACTTTTTCAATTTAGACACTATGTCCAGTACATTAGTATACAAAATGTCTGATTTTCGCAGACAATTATTTCAAAATATACAACAAGCTACAACAGCTTGCATTAACATCCAAATTAAATACGGAGCAACATTCTTCATTGGAAATGTTATCGATGCTCAAGCCACCTGCATCAATTGGGTTATTTAGCCTAAAGTTTTGTTGATTGGCTCGATTGTTTTCCTCTTCTTAAGCTTCCATCTGCAAACATAAAAATAAAGTGTACTGAGTGTATCTACATTTCCAGCAGGAATAATGAAAAATAAATAGATAGTATACATGAATGTAAATTGAAAAGCGACGTACCATAGAAATACTTGACTCATGAATGATACACATTATCTCAAAACCAAATCTCACACCTTCTATCAATAAGTCTTATGTTGGTTCCACTCCATACTTTGTTTCTTTCAAGTTTTATGCCCTGCCACAAATCATATATTTAATACAAAGGATTTTTGTTGTTTTATTAATTATAAAATGAGAGAAGTAAAACGACACAGAAACTTACAAAATCCGCAATTAATTTTTGACACGCGAACATATACTCACAACTCTTGCTTAAGCCAATGTCAATCAATTCTTCTGATGGCTCCTCTTTGTATGTTAACACTTGTTTGAAGACATCCAAGGATTGCCAATGAAAACCAAAAAAAAAAATATACAAATCACAACCACTACAAAATCTCAATTTCTTAGAGATGTATAACATAAACCTAAAAACCAATGGTTTCATACGATTTTTTTTTTGCAAGGATTTTCGCTCTGGTGCAAGCCTTCACAGCTCCCTATGTTTTTGCCTCCAATGCTATATCCCTAGGAGGGGGCCTCGAGGCTCCTCCTCCTATTCCTCTAGAACTTGTGGCCTTTAGAAAGATGATAGCGACCTATGGCAAATGCAAGTTGAACGAATCTCAGCACAAGTTTGTTAAGAAGCTGGATAGTATCCCCATCGTTGCCCATCCAGCAGAAGAAACATGTCGTTTGGCCCTAAATCTAGTAGATCGTGGACTTATTGGTCAGTTCACAGGCCTTTGGTCCTTGCCTAAAGTTGTAGAGGCATGGGTGCAGAGGAACTCGAGACCGTTAGTCAAGGAAGGCATCATAAGTCATTTTTTAGGTAAGGGATTCTTCGTGTTCATTTTTTATGAAGTAGAAGACATAAATCTCATATTTAGGAATAGACCTTACTTCATGGGCCCTCACGGCTTGTATTTGAATAAATGGACTCCATACTTTGACCCAACGCAATATGTGTCATCAGCAGTCCCAGTGTGGGTGCATCTCCCTCACTTACCTTTGCACGGCTGGAACCCGAAGTCATTAGAATCCATTGGTAACACCTTGGGAAAATACATCGATCGAGCAGAGAGAAAGGATCAGTATTCCTGTGCAAGAATCTATGTCTAGGTGGACTTGGAAATAGGGTTACTAGAAGCAATTAATCTAACGATCGCAGACTGGTCACACATCCAAGAATTGGAGTACGAATAGCTTCCCTTTAAATATAGGTTCTATCATGGCTATGGTCACTTTGTGAGATACTGCAAGAAAAAATCTAAGGAATACACGGAGAAATCCAAAGGAGAGAAATGGACTCAGGCCCAGAAAATAGCTTCAACATAGGGTCTGGCGCTCCCACAACAGGGCAGGAACAAGGGAAAGGAAATAAAGAACAACCAATGGCAGAAGCTTCGAAAAATCCTTTTGAAACACTCAATGCAGCAGTAGAAAATCTAGAATCAGTAACTGAGGAGTTAGAGCAGCAAACTCTACCACTTGCAGTGGAGAAGGAAAATGCAGAAACACCCCACCTCGGCTCCCCAACATGGACCTCCTTCTCACCCTCCTATGCAGAGATAACAAGGAAAAAGCCATCAAAATCCCCAAGATCATCGGAAGATGAGTCTTTTGAGAGTCCATCGAAAAGAGAAGGGAGGAAATATCACAAGGAAGCCCGAGAAGAAGAAGTAGAGAGGAAAAAAATGTAGGGCAACCAATCCACCATTGAAATGTCCATCGATAGAAATACCAAAACAAGGCCCCCTAAGGGGGGGTTATCCCACTCCAATCTCAGTAAATAATGTGATTAGTCTCTTGGAATTGTAGAGGCTTGGGGAACCCTTTGAAAGCTGAAGCAGTCAAAGACCTCTTGAAAATAGAATCACCCGAGATCCTCATGCTCCAAGAGACTAAGATTGAAGCGGAAACCCTTCTTGAGATCAACAATTCAAAATGGAAGAAAAATGCAGCGAAGGCCATTAGAGATAGAGGCACCTCTGGGGGCCTTGCAACTCTGTGGTCGAAGGAAGAGTTTCATTTAAAAATCTCTTTTGAAACACAACACTGGATCTTCACCGAACTCTGCCACTATTCAAGTAAACTCACCTTTTCTCTCTTCAATCTTTATGTCCCTATCCTTCTTTCAAAAAAGAAAGATTGCTGGCAAACTCTTTCATATTTCCTAGAAATATATTCCCCTTAGAATATTATAGTTACTAGAGACCTAAATCTTGTCTTTGATCCAAAAGAAAAGAGGGGAGGTAAAAATGGCAGGGACCAAGTGCTACCCCTTGTAGAGGATCTAATCCAGCAATGGGACCTTTTAGATTTCAAGCCAACGAAAGGACTTTACACTTGGAAAAACAATAGAGTTGGGATCGATCACATCACTGCTCACCTGGATCATTTCCTCGTCCAAAGCTCCTTCCTGTTGGAAAAGAGGTCGATCTCCTCTAAAATTCTCCCAAAGCTGACTTCAGACCATAAACCCATCTTGTTACAACTGGAAGAAGAAGAGAATTTGGGCCCTATACTGTTCTAATTCATCCCATTATGGATGGAAACAGAAGGGTTCATGGAAACTGTTATTTCAGCTTGGTCCATTTCAGTGACAGGGTATCCTTCCTTTGTGTGGGAGCAAAATTTAAAGGCCACGAAGATAGCCCTGAAAGATTGGGTTAGAAATCCCACTAATATCCCCACTAGGCGCAGAAATGAGACTGTACAACTGTTATAAAATCTGCAATTGGATCTCGAGAGCAAGGAAATTACTATTTCTGAATTACAAAAAGAACAAGCAGCCCAAGCCAATTCTTTTCACTCTTTCCGACAAGAAGAAGAGTTTTGGATAGTTACGTCTTGAAGCCTGTGGCTAAAGGCAGGAGACAGAAACACCTCTTTCTTTCATAGACAATATAGAGCCAGAATTTCTAGAAATCACATTTCTGAAATAACCTCTTCATACGGGACTGTCTTCAAAGGGTTTGAGCAGCTAAAATTGGCAGCAGAAACTCATTTTAAGAACCTATATAAAGATGACGGAGAAGGCAGTGAGGAAGTCACCTCTAACTTTATCTCCCACACCCCTCATCTAGTTAGCAGGGAAGACAACACAACACTCTTGAAGCCCTTTTCTGAGGAAGAAATCTGCAGTGTAATTTGGTCCATGGAGTTGGACAAGACCCTGGGCCTGATGGGTTTTCAATCCATTTTTATAAGCTCTGTTGGAAAATAATAAAGCCTGATTGGCTGAGAATGAAAAAATCCTTTCAACAGAAATCCAAAGTGGGAGGCAGTACTAACTCCACTTTTCTTGCCTTAATACCCAAAGAAGTGAATCCAGGCACTTTCAATAGATTCAGGCCAATTTCGCTATGCAATGCCTCTTACAAAATTATGTCCAAGATTTTGGAAAATAGAATCAAACCTCTTCTTAAGAATCTCATGTCTCCTACCCATGGAGGTTTTGTCAAAAGGAGACATATCCTCGACAATGTGATCTAGGTGCAAGAATCCATCCACTCCAGTCATCAACGACAGGAGCAAGGAATGCTAATAGAGCTTGACATGGCAAATGCATTCGGTCGGGTAAAGCTCTCTTTCCTTTACAAAGTCCTTCCTTCCTTTGGTTTCAGTATTGATTTTGTCAACTTGATCAAAGCATGCACCGAAAAACCTTGGATAGCTCCACTTGTTAATGGCAGACCGGCCAGCTACTTCCAAGCCTCGAGGGGAATAAGGCAAGGTTGCTCCGTCTCCCCTTTTCTATACATCCTGATGGCTTATACGTTGAGTAGAAAACTGACAGCTGAAAAGAAAGCAGGGAAAACTCCATGCATTAGGATAATGAAAGGTCTAGAGCCAATCAATCATGCTTTATTTCCAGACGATTCTCTTTTGTTGGGTGGAGCCTCCATCAAGATTGCCAAGGTCTTCAGTGAAATCCTTCAAGATTTCTGCAGCATCTGTGGAGCTCTCATCAACAAAAGGAAAAGCGTTGTGTTTGGGTGGAATGTAGATCCACACACTATCCTTCGAATATCCCACTTCTTTGGTTTCTTGGGCTTTGCTTCTTGGGAAAAAATCAAATACCTCGGGCTTCCATTAACTCTGGGCCCTAACAAGTCTTCGTTGTGGACTGAATTTTTAAGCAAAATAAAGTCCAAGATCAAAGCCTAGGGTGGCCAATGTCTCACCAACGTTAGGAAACTTACTGTGGTCAAATCGGTTCTCTCCTCCTTACCGATTTATTAGGCATCCTTCCTCTTAGCTCCAAGATCGATCACAGATCAGGTCTCCAAACTTATTCACGACTTCCTATGGCAAGGAGGAAAAGGAAACCATAGGAAATTCCATTTAGTAAATTGGAACACAGTCAAACGACCATTCTCAGAAGGAGGGCTGCAAATCCGAGATCCTGGGCTTCTTGAAACAATGGCCATTCAATGTTTCAAAAAAGATAACTTGTTCCTCCCCGAAGAAAAAAATGGATGGGCACTTTCACTTTTCAAGACAGAAAAAAGGTCTTTGGTCGCCCCTAGATAACTCCAAGATGGCGTTTAAGAGACACGGATGTAGTCTTTCAAACTTGGTGGAGGTCTCAGGGCAAGCTATGATCTTCTTTGACGGTGCCTCCAAAGGCAATCCAGGGACAGCAGGAGAAGGTGGAGTGATCTACTCCCCGGATGGTATCAGAAAAGATAGTTTCAGATAGGGTTTAGGTCAGAAAACCAACAATCACGCAGAAATTCTAGGGCTTCTAAAATCCTATCAGATCGCTCTGGGAAAAGGAATTAAAGAAATACAAGTTTTCGGTGACTCAGAAATACTAATAAAGATTTTAAATATGGATGATCTATTCAGCAACTCAGCTCTCAATAAGACATTGCAAAGGTTGAGGCTCCTGTTGCAAGACTTCTCCTCCTCACTTTCCTTCTATATCCTGTGCGACTCGAACAAGGAAGCAAACGCAAAGGAAAACCTGGCTTGCCTCCTGCCTCAAGGAGCTTTCAGTAAGAATGATGAAGAACCTGAATGGGAACCAATCTCGTAATTTTGAGTTTGTAAGAAAGGGGAGTTTGTAGAGCCTTCTAGTAGACTGTTGAATCCCTGTAATGATGGTTGCTTTGGCTACGGCCCAACTAATATCTATATAAATAAATTAACCGTTTTAGTTATAAAAAAAACCAATGGTTTCATACATTTGAAGCACGTTGTTGTTGAGATGGCTCCTCCTATGATGCAATTATGTCCATTTCATTGACCATCTCCTTGTACACTTTTTTGGACATCCCTACTGGCACATTTCGCATATCACCTCGTTCATCCTTTGGGATTCTCATAATCTTCTTGAAAATGTAAAATGACATTAAAATATTTTTCTATTGATATGAAAAATAAATATATGGGAATTAAAATTATTGAATGAATGATGCTTTGTAATAGTTATAGATACATATTCTACATAAACATGTTTAGAAAAATTACTTTTTGAATGATTTTTTTTGTTGTTGTATGGTTTTACTACTGCAAGCCCGACATGTCTCATTGACCATTGCTATGGAAACACCTCTTGTAGTTTACATATGACCTGATTCTTCAAATCATTTTATTGGTTTATGGATGTGCTCCCATCATGTTGATTAAAGTTCTTGTTCGTTGAACTCATACCATGCATTTTATATCAATAAACAATGTGTACCATTAAATACATAAGATATCAATATATTATACAAATAAATTACAGACCTTCAAAATATGACCAAAAAAAATAAAAAAATGAATAAATCTGATATCGGTGCACTTAAATATGTGAAACGCCTCAATGCGTTCTAAACAAAAACGCATCGGTGCATTAAAATAAATTAGACGCACCATGAATAGAGAACCGAGATATGAAAATCGACTTTTGCGTTTTTATAAAATAAAAAATGACATGACGCAGGTCATATCCAGTGCGCTATGCATGACCGCACCAGTGCATTCAAGTAATACAAATGCACCGATATTAATGCATGTGTTTTTTTATTGAAAAAAAAAACTTAACAAGGCTGACACGGTTATGGATTCGACCAAGAAAGTGGCCCCATATCACCCTACGCTTTCTATATATAATCACAAGCTCAGTAAATCCAAAATCCTTAAAAGGTGAAATCATAATTCTATATAACAATAGAGGGATTTAAACCCTAGTGTAAAATTTTGCAGCCACATAAAACGAAAAGAAGCAGTGAGAAAATAAGGGTTGCAACATTGAAGGTAAGTATGAAGTTTGGTTTTCTTTCTAAATCTAGTTAAACTCTAAATAAGATAATTAGATCAACAGTAATATTTACATACTTGAACTTTCTATTATGCAGGGTTTTGTTTGATTCACCATACCTAACAAATTTCAACCCTCGGAACTCCTTCTAGTTGCTCCAAACTCCTTCCACGTAAGTCTCTCTTCCAAAACTCTCCCCTGAAATTTTCGGCAAAAGAATGAATTAATATTTAGGTTTTTTGCTTTTAAACACTATTTAGAATTACTTTTTGAACTTAAAATGGTTGCCCTTTTTTTAATTTAGCGCAAAAAGAGTTTGTGTGATTTTTTAAAATTTTGATTTTCGGCATTTCGGTGTGCATGTTGTCATGTCCACTGGTGAATACATAAGTAAAAAGCACCATCCAAATAGCAATTTAAAAACTCATGCTGCGGTGTGTGTATATTTCGAACGCCTTGGTGCGCTTTTATGTAGGAAACGCAACGGTAAAATTATGTTGTAAAAATTCATGTAAAAATATCCATTGCCAAATGTAACGGATATTTTCCAAGGCGGGGGCTTTTGCGGATGTTCTTTTACGGTGTGTTTTGTGTATGTGAGCGCACTGGTGCATTTTGTATATGTGAGTGCACCGATGCGTGCATATATTAATAGACGCACCTATTTAATTTGAAAAACCTCTTGTTTTATGTGTCCACTTAAAATTATATATTTATCCCAAATGTTCTTTTAGTATTTAACCACGCCAATTACAATATTTCATAGTATATATATGTTGCTTAAACTCACCTTATTCTTACAAAATGGTTTCCAAGCTATATTGGAAGTTAGATTGTGATATAGTTCTTGAAAATATTTTAGGGTTGTAGAGACTTATGTTGATTGTTGATTTGGCTCACATGCAGGGAGAAAACTTGGTAGTATCAAATGGCCAATTCTTCAGATTCCAACTCATTCCGTCTTGTTCAAAGTTCGACAAGTTCTCCCTTTACATTTCCAGTAAGTTCAGATTTTATTTATATTTTGACTACTTATTTGAATTTATGTTACTTATCTATGTGAATTTGAATATCAATTTATTCTTTATTGCAAGATCTCGATTTAGGTTCAAGTTCGGAAGCACAAGACATTCCACCAATTTCAAAACGTCATAAGGTGTTATTAGGAGCAATATACCGCGAGCAGTTCGTGAATGAAAATAGGAAGCCTCTTTACCCTGCCAATTGTAACATGCCATTTTCAAGCCCCCATCTTGTTCATCGATTGTAATTTGTCATGAGTTGGAACTATTTTATGACACCCCAGTAGTTTGTGGTTGTTCAAAATGTCAAAGGTTGAAGGAGAACCCTCAACGTGTCACACTCACCCATTACACCAATGATAGATTACCCAATATTGATGGTCTAATACCCCCTACTGCAGTAAAAAATCCAATAGATGATATATAAAAGACACGCAGGAACACTTCCCTATGCTCATTTTTTAAAAAGTTGGAAGCCAAAACAACTATGTCTCATCCTAAATTGACGAACCCCTCTGCTTATGTTTAGTTAACTGAAAGTTCTAGTGATCCAAAGTATGATATGAATGTTACCCAACCCATCTCTACTAGAAGATCCAAAAATTTGCATGAGTTGAGGGAAAAAATGTCCAAGTACACACTGAGGTCCATCCAATTGTTGGAGGGTAATGATGATTTATCCCTTCCTATGAATTTTCAAAGTAAATATCAAACTTCTTACAATCACGCTTTGTATGGCGCTTGGTCGTCTTCTCTATCTGTGCCTAATGTTGGAACCAAATTTTCCTTTTGTAGTAATCGTTTTATGATTACCAAGTCTAATATAGATGCTGCAAACCTTAGGTTGTTTATCCTTTCACATGTACTCGTTCATCCCAAATAGTTAGTAGCACTTATGCCATTTTGCGGTCCTATCTATTGTCGGTCTGATTACTTGAATATTGTTAAATGCAAGCACAACATTTCCATGTATAGTATGTGCATGAATGGCTATGTTTCTGGAAACTTTAACAGGAAGAACCTATTGTATATAGATGGTCGTCCATGCATTCCTGGGAACATTGCATGGTTCTAAATAGTTCTAAATAGTTAGTAGCATTTATGCCATTTTGCGGTCCTATCTATTGTCAGTCTGATTACTTGAATATTGTTAAATGCAAGCACAACATTTCCATGTATAGTATGTGCATGAATGGCTATGTTTTTGGAAACTTTAATAGGAAGAACCTATTGTATATATATGGTCGTCCATGCATTCCTGGGAACATTGCAGGGTTCTAAATATTTCTAGAAGCTCTTTATTTTCTCCAAATTGTTCATTTGAGGAACACTTCGATGACTAGGAGTTATTTATGAAAAGGAAAGCGTCCATATTTGTTGTTGTACATGCAATACGTTGTTTGTCTCCTGGTGACAATTTGTTAATAAACTATAACTTCCATAGACCACCAACAGCTCGTCAGAGACGCCTTGCATTAGGATTACCTTTAGACGTTCCCTTGGGGCGTAAGACAAAAAAACATTGATTAATTGTATTTGTTAATTTTCAATGGGAATCATGTTAATGTATTGCTCAGTTTGAAATTATGTTTTATAAATTGTTAATTTAATTTTTAAATTCGAAAATGTGTTTTCAATTTTAAATTTTTATATTTAATGTAGAATTGAAGTTAATTTATCGCTCAATTTGAATGTTTGCTTTATAAATTGCTTGCAGCATAACATTTTATATTGGAAGTGATTCTCGTGCTTCTGTAATAATTATTTTATATAATGCTAGATCAAACCAATTGCATTGTGCTTACTAACATTAGTGATGTAATGTTCGATATTTTTGAAATCAGGATTTTGATAATGAGCGACCTGCCTACCATCTTCCGTTGCACCCCAGTACAATGTTAAATCAAGAGAAGGGTGAAAAAAGAGCACAACTTGGATAGGAGGCATACCAAGCATGGTTGAATCAACCACCTATTCAATTTCCATTGTGTCCATCCTCACCAATTAGGAACGCCTACAGTAATAGTAGTTCTTTACATGTTGGCAATTGAGGCAATGAAGTAGAGGTTGGTACGGATGAGTTATTACGACAAAGGAGTGCCATGGATGCAATGTTGCTACATACATTTCAAGACAATGAGCGAGGGGATGATGCTCATATCACTGAATCCTTCTTCAAAAGCCTTAAATTAGCTTCCACCACACCTCTCTTTGGACCTGGTCGTTCAAAGTCTAAACAGTTAGGGACAACAATGTTACTGTACAACTTGAAAGCAAGGTATGGCATGTCAGACGCATGTTTCTCGACAAGGTTGAGGTAACTGACCATCAATTACATTATATTTTGAGGAATCTTGTGACATAATCATCATTGAAAATGGTTGATTTTATGAACGTTAAATGACATTGTACATTTGTATTACCCACTAACTATATGTTACTCAAAGATAAGGTACTTCCGAATGATAATGTCGTTCCCGACAGTTGCAAAGAGGCAAAACAAATGTTGAAAATGTTGGGTGTAGAGTACATATCATATCATGTGTGTCACAATGATTGTATTCTATATAGAGGTGAATATGCAGACAAAGAGATGTGATAAATGTGGGCATGACATGTACAAAGAATATAAAAAGAAGGCTAAAGCACATGGTCCTCCTCATAAGATATCGAGGCACATGCCTATAATCCCAAGGATTCAAAGGCTCTTTCGTTGCAAAGAATTAGCTATGCTGCAGGGATGGCATGCATTGAACCGAAGTGTCGAAGGAGTTATGCAAATCCCAACAGATTCAATCGCCATGAAGCATATAGAGGATACATGGCCCGATAAATTCAAGGATAAAATATGCAGCCTCCAATTGAGCATAACCATTGATGGAATCAAACCATATCGCTAACCAAAAAACATCTATAATGTTTGGCTTGTAGTAGTGATCAATAAAAATATCCCCCCCATGGTTTTCCATGAACAATGAACATCTTATGTTGGTTCTTGTAGTCCCTGGTAAAAGACAAGTGAAAAATATGGATGTTTACCTACAACCATTAATCAATGAATTCAAGGAATTATGGGAAGGGATACATGTATACGATGTATCGAGACCCATCCCATTAGTGGAGTTTTACATTGTATGGCATATGTGTGTACACCACACATGATTATACGAGGTTAGGATTTTGCTCAAGTAAATATGTTGTTTGATTTGTTTATATTCAAAGCACTAATTTTTGGCATATTTAATTCGGTGTGACTGTCTTGATCTTCAACATTAACATGCTATCTTTACTATAACATCGTAGGTCTTGTAACAAAACGTTATTATGGATGTAAATGTCGTGGACCTTCTATGAAGGCTAGGTGTTCCAAAGACCTATGAAAGACAATGTACAACTTCTCTAGGGTATTCCTCCTAGAAAACCACTCGTATAAAAGAGTGAGATATGCTTTCATTGGTAAACGAGAGAGAACCCAAAAGCCTGAAATAATGACATCGGTTGACTGGCTTAGGTCATATGACAAAGAGAAGGAGTAGGAATACGCAAATATGTTCGATTCAAATGTGCAACCTGTGATCGATGATCCTAAATTCTTCAACACCTATGTTGAGAAAATTCCCAAAGGGATGAAAATGAAATCGATGTTTTATGAGCTCCCATATTAGGAGCATATTAAGGTTTCCTAATTACTAGATCCCATGCATATATTTAAAAATGTTTTATGTTCTTTGTGGTGTCACATATCATCCAAAAAAAGTGACAAGTTGGCTATCAAGAAAGATCTTATTTCTTCAAATACTAAAAAGAAGCATTGGCCAAGACAAGAAAATATAGGAGAGGTTGGCCATCTTTTTCATTTAAAAAAGGGGACGTCCCATGGATTTTGAAGAAATGTGATCTTAATTTGGAAAAGGAAGTTATATTGGATGTGAAGGAACCTTCTTTTTATGGGTCTACTCTACGACGTTGCTTCACTGCAGATGAAGAATTGTTAGGTTTGAAATCACATGACCATCTCGACCTACTAAGGGTATGTATAATGTCAAAAAATTGTTTTTAATTTTTATTTATATCTTTTACCACACAAGTTAAAATGCAGTTCATTTTTTGTGTCTACTTTGTAGTGTCATTATCCGTTGTTTGTGATTGAGTGTGTGAACCACGACTTTCCCGATGACCTATGGCGTGCCATATCTAAACTATCTCCATTTGTATGGTGGATCACATCAAATGAGATTTACATCGCTAGCATTCCATAGTGTCATCAAGAGATAGCTGATATTTTTTATATGTTTGAGAAGGAACTGTTAAGATTTAATATGCTAAGACAAAAAAAATCAATATTACATTCCATTTCACAACAATAGCATATACAGGATCACTAAAATAACAACAAGCACAACATAAACACAAGAGACACAGATTTATCCTAGGAAACCCTCATGGGGTAGAAAACCCAGCAAAGCTTCCTCAATATAGATGACCAACAAATACAAAGATGTAATCCACAAACATGAGCTCCTTCTCCTCCATAGCAGATCTCTCTCTCACCTATGCGCCAATCATAAGTGAGTGAATGTGTGTTAAATGAGGAGCACACCTCCTCTATTTATACACAAGTCCGACTCGACTTTTACACTAACTAGGTCGGCCCCAACTTAACTACTTAACATAATGTGACAGGGCCGACCCCACTAGGGTGGTCTAATAACCCTTTAACCCACATGACTCATACAGGGCCGTCCCCACTAGGGAAGTCTAATAACCCAAGTTACCACATTCTCCACGGAGGAATAAAACATCTTCGGATATACAATAAGGTCTCCACGAAGGAATGAAACATCTCCAAAATAATAATGTACAAATATAATAATCTTAGAAGTTACAATATATCAACAGGAACTGTCGTCAAGTTTCATGGACTTGCAAGTTCATCTTCTAATTCACCTAGTCAATGAGGTTGAATTAGTGGAGGTGGTCTTATGTTGCTGGATATTCTTCTTGTAGAGGTTCATGAAAAAAGTGAAGGGATTTGTTCGACAAAGAGAAAAACCCGAGGGGTCTATGGAAGAGGGGTATTATGCCACTGAGTACATCAAGCAAATCAACCACACACCAGGTGCAATGATTTGGGATGATGAATGTGATGAGGAGAAAAGGGAATGGGAGGTACTGGAAACAAACGGAAAAATATGCATGATAAAGAGTAAGTCACTTATATTTTGATCTTCAATTTTCCACATAGTAACTATTCACAACAAAATTCAAAATCTAATATATTTGATCCCATACATGTTGAATGTGATTTTGTTTCCATGAATACAACAACAAATTCAGCAATTGATGCAATCAATAAATTCATTCTTTACAACGCGGAGGCAACACAACCATGGGTCACATTGTATGAAGAGAAGAGGAGGAAATGGGACATTGAAGCATTCAATGTTCCATTTCAAGTGGTTGCATGGTACAAGCATGCCTTTTCCAAATCATTTAAAAGAAAATATGTTATTGATCTGTCCCAACAGTTGGGTTGTAGACCAAGTTAGAGAGAAATATGGTGCATCTGGTCGTTACCCTCCTGAAGAGGAGGATGTGCTAAACAGTGGGATCAGGTGCAACAACTTAGTAATAAAATATTTATGTGCATTTATAACTTTATAATGCAACTTTGAATTATAAGATCTATGTTTAATATAATAATGGTTGGGTTATTAGACATATGACACCATCATTTGTTATTTTTTATTACAGGTGCATTCGTTCCCATCTATGTGGGCTTATGGACATCATTTTTGCACCGAGGATGCCGATGACGGGCGTGTCACACATGATTGTGGAGTGGAATTCAAGTTCAACCAATCTAGTCATGCTAGCCACCGAGATTGAAACCTTATAGGAGGGATGTTGGGTTATGTCGGAAAGATACAAGAGATCATTGAAGTGGACTTCCCATCTCTCCAATGTGTTACTTTTAGGTGCAGATGGTGTGACACATTCGACATGAATAATGTAAAGGAAGATCGTGATAGTGTGTTGATATGTATCAACTCTAGAAAGATGTGGGATGAAAGTAAGGAGACTTATGTTTTCGCAAAACATTGCAACCGAGTGTTCTTTTACCCTGATGTGTTGCATAGAGATTGGTGGTTCATATTAAGACACGACCCTATATCTAAACATGTTTTTTAGAATAACAATGCTATCATGCCAACCGAGGAAGATAATGAGGGTGATGCAATGGAGAGTGATACATACACGTTTTATTCCATCATTTACAGATTGAGATATCATTTTGTTCCTGTTATCTTTGTCTGTCTAATTATATTGTTTATTTTTCATGTTATGATAGTGGAAATGGAAAGTTGATTACTAGATGCAGTGTTTAAACAATTTTAGTTGGTTAACAACCAATATGATGCGATATATATATGGTTTAGTGTCTATGAAGTAATTTATGATTGTATAGAATGATTATATGTCATTGTCCAAATTATTCATATTTTGTTTTGTGTATACATATAAACACACCTTGAAAACAACTTACATGATTCAATTTTATTTTTGTGAATGTAAAGGCTAACGTATTCTTCCTGACTTGAAGGTGGTATCAAATTTCTATATTCATATTTCAATGCTTGTATTTTATGATGTTTTTGTTATAAATAATGTTAAGAATTATAATTACATCAATTTATGACATTTCTATTAGAATGTAACATGTTTTTATTATATGATTCGATTAAAATGAATTTTTGTTATAATGTAATGTTTTTTATTTATTTTTTATTATATTTATAATGTTAACTCCAACATAGAAAATGACACATTTGCAACCTTGATGGAGATTGAAAATTCAACAATTTTTTTACTAGTGTTGAGCTCTACAATGGCTTAATTTATGGCCTTTATAACAATGAAATTTACAACAAAATTTATGGTGCTCTCTAATTTCTCCATCAATATTTGAATGTTTGTATTTCATGATCTTTTCGTTATAAATAATGCCAAGAATTATAATTGCATTAATTTATGACACTCTTGTTATAATGTTTGCAAATGTTTTTTGAATGGAAATAAGCGAGAAAAAATGGCTTTAAGGATGAAGGTGTAGGTATGCCAAAATGTTCTTGAGGAGAAAAAAAATGGTTTTAAGAGAGAATCTTATTTTCCCTTTGTAATAAAAGAATTAAATATGTTATATTAATTAAGTTGGATTGAGTCCCCGGATCCGGGTGCCACCTCTAATGCCAACAGGATGGATGGAGAGGACACGCCACCCCCCCCCAGCACCAGCTCCTAGGCTGGCCTCCTCCCAAGACGTTGCATTTATGCTGGAAGTGGTCATCCCCCAGCTGGCCTGCTCGCACGCTCATGCTCTCCCTGCCCACATGGCTTGGTGGGTGGTATTAATGTCGGGCCAGTTCCCTACGTCCTCTCGCCCCTGCTGGTTTCACCTCACCATGACTCAGTCTCGTGCGAAGTTCCTCCCTACCAAAGGCTCCCTCCGGGATATGAAGAGCCATGCCCATCCTCCTGTGTTCATTTCCCATTTATGTTATCCTCTGTCTGCTTCCTCTGCTGAGAGTTCAGATCCTGTGTAAACCCCGGTACACGCTCCAATATCGCCATGAAGCGCACGCGAGGTACTTCCCGACGCGGCTCAGGCCAAGGCACTGGAAAATCAGCATCTGCCGAGAAGGAGATCCTTGCAAAAATTGGTTACAAGGAAAATGTCTCTATGCCGGTTCAGCGCCTGGTGGATGATTGGGAATTGAGAAATGTTGCGGAGATCCTTGCCTTCGGCAACCCAGGTACTCAGGTAAATCACTAATGGATTCTCAAAAATTTGATCGGTACATTGGTAGAAGAAATGTTGACCAACTGGAATTTGACCAAGATGGCCATCATGGACACCAGGTCCAATATGGCCCATCTTGACGGGATTCTTGTGGCGCTGGAAGCCAGCCTTACGAGTCGTCATTATTCCTTATTTCCTCATCAGGCTCCGCCCGTAGGTGTTGGTCCGGAGGGTCCTGTTGCAAGTTCTGGGGAGGTGGTTGCGGCTCACAATAAAGGCAAGATCTCTTAGGTGGTTGCGCAAGCAACAGGCACCTCACTACACCACTCTATGGGCCTCACCGCCTTTGAGGATGTTGCTCCTACTCCCGGACACATCTCTGGTCTGGACTCTCCTGCTGCGGTTGTGGTGCAAGGAGCTTCTCCACCTGGGACTTCCTTTCTGGTTCCCTCCACAATTGCAGTCGCCCAGTATAAGCGCACTCGTAAGGATGAGACTGAAGTGATCCTCCCGCGTAAAGTCAAGCCTCTGCCCATCAAGCTCCCGGAGCAACAATGGACAGATGATTTCTTTTGCCCTTGCCCTATTTCTGAAGATATCCATGATTCCAAAGGAGCAGAAACCAGTTCTTGAACAGGCTTGCTCTGTGCACAACACTCCTTATTTTGAAACTCTATTTTTTTTGTTTATGTTATCTCTATTTAATACAGAGACATTCTTTGTTTATGTCTTTCCTGATCGGTGGTTACCTAGTCTATGTCTTTAGGCTTGCCTTACAGTATTTTCTATGTAATATGGGCACCATGAGCAGCGCCAGAATGTTATATTCAGCCTCTTCTGATGATTGTACTCTTTTTGTACTATAATATAATCTTTTTATGCAGCTTACAAAATAAAAAAGTTGGATTGAGTTTCTTCATCTCTCTATTTCTAGGAGGTTAAAATCCATCTTAGAATTGGTTGAGACAATAAAGATTTAGATGAAGCAGTTAACAAACATGTATATATGCTTAGTTTTTATTCACCATATTTTATGATTTGTAAATAAGTACGCAGTTTTGATTTGTAAATTAAAGCCATGGTTGTATATTTGACTAAAAATATTTCATTAATGTATCAATATATAATCATTCATTTAGAATTTATTAATGTAAATTTATAATAGCATAATTATATGTTAATCTAATTTAGACAACTAATATGAAGCAGTTAACAAAGATGTATATATGCTTAGTATTTATTCACCATATTTTAGGATTTGTAAATAAGTACGCAGTTTTGATTTGTAAATTAAAGCCATGGTTGTATATTTGACTAAAAATATTTCATAAATGTATCAATATATAATCATTGATTTAGATTTTATTAATGTAAATATATAATAGCATAATTATATGTTAATCCAATTTATACAACTAATATGAATCTATACTATTTTAGAAATTTTATATATTCATTGATAAACTCAAACATGAATATTTGATATCATAAATCTTGAATAGTTTTGAAATTACAATTCAATACAAAAATATTTTAATGTTATTAAATAAAAAATAAAAAATAATAATATTAACAAAGTAATAAAACAATCCTTTAAATATAATAATATTAACAAAGTAATAAAACATCAATAATTCCCGGATGCGGGTGAATCCGCTGCACTATCCACCGACGTCGTGAGAAGACGCCACTGCACCACCCCGTATGTGGTGACAGGACCTGCATGCACCTCTGCTACGTGGGAAGGACAAAGCAGCCACCTCGACACGCCTTCTCCCCCGGCTCCAGCTCCTAGGCTGGCCTCCACCCAAGACGACACTTAAATGCCAAGCCTAATCCCCTCCCAGCTGGTCGTCTCGCATGCTCGAATAGACTCTGTTCACATGGCTCGATGGGTGGCTTTAATGTTGGATCGTTTCCCTACGTCCTCCTATCCCTGCTGGCTTTACTTCGCCATTACTCCATTTCGTGTGAAGCTTCTCCCTCCCAGACACTCCCTCCAGAATATGAAGAGGCCGACTCATTCTCCTGCGATCATTCCTCACCTCCAGTTCTCTCCGTCTGCATCTTCTGCTGAAAGCTCAGCCCTTGAACACCGCTTCTGCAATCTCCCCATCACAACCATGAAGTGAACCAGGGGCACTTCTAGACGTGGCTCCACGCAGAGCACTGGAAAATCTGCTTCGATTGAAAAAGAAATCCCTGCAAACATTGGATATAAAGATCATGTTTCGATGCCGGTTCGGCGCCTGGTAGATGACTGGGAATCGTGAAATGTGGCGGAGATTCTGGCATTTGGTAGCCCCGGCACTCAGGTAAATCACTACTAGCTGCTCAAAAACCTGATCGGAACACTGGTTGAGGAAATGCTGACCCATTGGCATTTGGCCAAGATGTCCATTACCGACACCAGGTCTACCATGGCGCACCTGGATGGTATTCTTGTGGCACTGGAAGCCAACCTCACTAATCGCCACCTCTACTCGTTGTTTCCTCAGCCGGCTTAGCCCATCGGTTTGGGACCGACTGGTCCTGCTGTAGGTTTCATGAAGGAGAGCAATGCTCTCAAAAAGGGTATGGGCTCACAGGAAACTACGCAGGCGACAGGCAGCTCTCTTCACGACGCCATGGCAACTCCAATCCCTGGACTCGCTTCTGGCCCGGACTCTCCCACGTCGGTTGTGGTACAGGAAGCGTCCCCTGGGACTTCCTTCTCGGTTCCATCCACCATCATGGTCAAACGCTCTCGCAAGGATGGACTTGAGGAAATCATCCCACGCAAAACAGAACCTCTGCCTGTCAAGCTCCCTAAGCAACATTGGACTGATGATTTCTTTGAGCCATGCCCCATGTCTGCCGACATTCAGGACTCCAAGGGAACGGAAGCCAGCTCTTAAACAGGCTTGTCTAGTTTTTGTTTTTTGCTATCTATATGTATCACAGAGACTCTCTCTATCTTATGTTTTTCATGATTAGTAGATAAACTGCTTAATTCTCTAGTTTTGCTACATTTCTCTGTAATTTGAGCTATGAAAGCAGCACCACTTCTCTGTAATATGGGAGCTGAAAGCAGCACTAGAAGGCCTATTCAGCTTTGTACTATTTTTTGTACTTTAATATAAATTTTCTATGCAACTTACAAAAAAAAAAAAAAAATCAATAATTAATTGAATTAATATAAATTTACAATCATTTATATATAATTAATTTGATTAATATATATTAATAGTTAATTCAATTTATATAAATTTACTCTTCAATATAAAAATTGATTTTGACGACTTAAATGTTAATATGATAAACATATAGTTGGAAATGTAACATGTGTCTTCCCCTTCATTAATCAATTAGTTATAATATATATTTTGCAATAGAAAATAGCTCAAATATTTCATAACATTTAAAAACATGCAAAGGGGCAATGTGCATGATAATTTTAAACAACATCATTATCATTATCACCATCCGACATAAACATACAATCATTATCATTTTCACCATCTAACAAACATAAAAATAAACACCATCATATCATCATTAACATAAAACTAATAAAAATAAGCATGAACGTACCATCATAAACATTACATTACATATTCGTCTAACATATACATCTTATAGATTTAAACACCATCTAACACACATATGATCTATCCATAAAATCTCTGTCGGAGGTACAAAATAAAATACAATAATAATATCAATATAAAATACAAATGAATATCTTCTGAAGTTACATTTACAACAACAGAGGAGTTGGATGAGATGTCGGAGGTGGAGGCCGATGATGAGGTGCATGGGATGTGGAGGCTATGTCGGTAGTCGAAGGAGAAGGTGGAGTAGTAGATGTCGAAGCTGATGGAGCAGGGGGTGTAGGTGGAGGAGGAGGCTGATAAACATCCCTCCTAGCAGCTAACTGAATGCGTGCACCGAAAACATGATGCATCAACAACCTCATATGATGAGGAAGAATCCTCCATATCTCTGCAAGCTGAGTCTGTCAAAGAATAAGATGCACCCGCGTAGGTTGAACACCCACATCTACCAATAATGTGGCCAACATGTCTGCCACATCCTGCTGATACTTATCCTGGGGCCTACATGGATGGTGGCAAGGCTGTCTACAACCAATTGTGGCCCGACCTGATCGCGTACCTCCTTCATATCCTCATCCTCATGACTAGGAGGAGGCGGCCTGACCTCGACATCAAATGTGCCAATGTCTACAAAATATATAGTACACAATAATAATTAGACAATTTCATTAAGAAAATTAATATTTATAGATATTTCATTTGCATTAAGTATAAAGAGAATAAAATGAAACTAGAGTAATTTAAACATAACGATAATATTACCTCTCTCATTAGGTGTCTCATCCGATGTGAAGAAGATCTCAAGGCACCCTCTCCAGTCCAATCCAACATATGAATATGGTGCCATCACTAGTGCATGGTCCTCCTCATTTCCTAGCATCTCTAACACATATGAGGTGACCCTGGCTGGGAACTCAGGCTAACCCCTCTTGGGCATAATATGCCCCCACATGTGCATACGCACCTGGGTCATCGGCCTAAGAGGTAAGTGCTCAATTGATGGTCTGGTGGTCAGAAACCTCTAAAAAAATAAACAAAAATATTTGAAATGAAAGGGAAGTTGGACCTCCCATCAATGTCTGCACGACATCTATCCAAAGCATAAAAAAACTACCACAAAAAAATGGCAGACCACCTAATGCATCTAGGTCTTTGCAATAAAGAGTCAACATAATACAGTAGAGGGAAACTAATGCGTTTCCCATCATTAGTGGAGTGCGGTCGTGTCGTAAGCAAAAGAGAGAGGAACCTAACCTCCTCTCAACCAAAATCATAGATCCTAAGTTACCCACCGCTCACCTGAAAATCAGAGGGATGGATGACCACATCACTGATATATCTCAGAGAGTAAGCTAGTCGAATCTCTGCTACAGCACCAGCTGGGATATCGGGGAATTGGGGTAAATCCTCCCCTCTACTAGATAGGACAGTGATGAAATAAATATCCTCGTCAGTGGGATGGAACCACTAACATGCACCAACATGAAATGCCTGCCTAAGATGATCCCAATATTGGATGAACTGACATAATAATGAAGAATTACCCTTAAAGGATGTAGCCTCCTGATAGAACTTCAAGAGGCCAACAATCCTTAAGAGCTCTCTAATCTGAACAGTAATGGGGCAAGGGTACAAATCCCTCTCCCTCTCGTTAGCCTCCCACTGTTTAACCATGTTGTACTGGTCCAACTGTGCACGCTCCTGTTGAGCAGTTTGTCGCCGCTCACGTTTCTGTTTCACATATTTCATACAATTAAAATCCTATTTAATAACATCAATAATAATTTTTTCTGCAAAAAAATAAATTGTTACCATCGGTGCACCTACATAACCTACGTGCACCGCATACGGTGCTTAAGTTAACCAAATACACTGCTAACGATGCACTATAATAAGACGACCGCACTGCTACTATATATATATTACTATATATATATATATATATATATATATATATATAAACAGTACGCCAAATAACCGATGCACCAGAATAATTTAGAAAATGTGCTAAACAGTGCGCCTAAATCACGTTAGCATACCGGTGCTTCTAATGATGTAAACACACCGTCGTTTATTATATTTAACGATTTTAGAAAAATCTAATGATGGTGCACCCATGTCACGTTAGAGCACTGAAACTGGTGCACTGATGTGACATGGGCACAGCGTCATTAGATTTTTCTAAACTCATTAAATCAAACAGTGTCAGTGCATTCAATTCAAGTAAGCGCAACATTAACAATGCGTTTGCGTAAACCAAATTCACCATTGTTTAACAATTGTCAATATGAAATTAAAATATATTTCCGGTGTGCCTAAGGCATGTAGGAGCACCGGTACTGGTGTCGTTACATGCCGTAGGTGCACCATACAATTTAATTGTTCATTTATAAGGTAATGTTAATCGGTGCATTATATATATTTAAGTGCACTAGATAACCGGAGCTCTAAAATATTGAATGCACAGATTACCATTTTTATGTTTTATATGAATTTTACAGTGTAGTGGTGCATTTATTCCTGGTGTGCCTATGCCACGTCAGAGCACTGAGATCGGTGCAGTGACATGCCTTAGGCACATTGTAAAAATTAATTGTTCGTTTATAAGAATTGTTAACCGGTGCGTTTGATATATTTTTAAGTGCACCGGATAACCAGTGCTCCCAAATATCGAACGCATTGTTTACAAATTTTATGATTTATATAAATTTTATGGTGGCCCGGTGCATTCGATCCATTTGGCTCGCACCATTTGTGGTGCGGCCTGTAAAAATTTACAGGGTGCACCACAGTATGATGCGAACCGAACGGCTTGAACGCACTGTGCAGAATTTTTAAATTTTTTTCAAAAATAAAACAAATTAAGGCTGAATTCTAAAAATTAATTCGTTAAAAAATTAAATTATGAAGTAAGAATCAATTTACGAGTTAAATGACTCGTCCGGGAGGCATCCTGGCAATGTGTGGAAAATTTGAATTTTAACCATCATTTGTCAAAATTCAAAATAGAAGAAACAACCAATACGAGTGAAGAATGTGTCCACATGGACCACGGATGTTGGACCACGGATGTTAGGGTGTCCAAGTGGGTAAGGTAAAGGACCGGTGCAATTAGGCTAAGAACACATTGAGAAGGGTAAAAATGATTTTTACCACGCGTTTTTTTATTATTATCAAACCCCGTTCCGGTGAGGCCGACAGTAAAGCGCACTTGTGTGCACAATAAACCCAACACACCGAATATTAGGGTTTTTTTATAAAAAATTAACAGGTTTTGCATTGAATTTTTTTATAATAACAACAAGTGCGTTAGTTAAATAGACACACACCGGTGCGTTTACTATTATCTAGTGCACCGTTTACGAGATTTTCTATTAAAAATATATGGATAACGCGGTGTGTTATCTTCTATTTAACGCACTAGGTTGTTTATTGTAAAATGCACCAGTGCATGTAGTATCTAGCAACACACCGCTTTAGGGGTATTAAAATAATGCGTGTTTTTTAATTAAATTTTTTTGATCAATTTTTTTTTTCTGTCGCGGTGTGACCAACAATAAAGTGCACCAATGCGCATAGTAACCCGAGGCACTGTAAAGTAGGGTTTTTTAATAAAAATTTAACGGATTTGCAATGAATTTCTTTATAGTAACAAGCATTGCATTTATTAATTAGACACACACCGGTGCATTTACTATAATCTAGCGCACAATTTACTAGATTTGCTATTAAAAATATATATTGATAATGCGGTGCATTATTATCTATTAAACGCACCAGGGCGTTTATCGTATAATGCACTAGTGTGTGTAGTATCTATTAGCGCATTGCTCTAGGGTATTAAAATAATATGAATTTTTTAATTAATTTTTTTTATCGATAGTTTTCTCTATTGCGGTGCAGTAGAATTTCATGTCGCACCGGTGCTTTATGTTTTAAACACATCGATGCATTTTGGTGGTAAACGCACTGAAAAAAAAGGATCTGCTAAAACCTCCACCTGCTCGCCTCTACTAGAAAACTCTACTATAAACGGATTTTCGGCCTCTTTTTTTAGGGGCTTCCGCTATAAGCTCCGTTAGAGGGCCTTTACCTTGTAGTGAGTTGGAAGCAATACTTGTAATGTACTCGACCATCCCAATTTTCTACTTTGCCACCAATTTGTAGCGTTCTTGACCCGAAACTATGCTTTGCTACCAATTTGCCATAGTAAATAGGCTGGGCACATAATACATCCTGAAACTCCTTACATTTGATTCCAAATCGAATTTAAAGGCTGGTTATAACTCAATTTTCATTGGGAGTAATATTATAGCCAACTTCTTGCCAATTATCATTATAATTAGATATTCACATGCAAATGCCATACATTCGTTCATCGCCCTGTCCATTATTCTTACACATAATTCATGTTCACAAGCAACGATATAAGTAGTGAATTAAACACACATGACCATAAATATAGCATGGAATTCATCACACAACAATAACACTTATATTTATAAATTTCAAATGCCACTTTGTAATGTACTTGACTGCCCCTATAATACCGATGAGGTGATGGGGTACCCAATTTTCTACTCTGCCACCAGTTTGTAACATTCTTGTCCCATGACTACCAATTTGTCATAGTAAATAGGTTGTGCACGTAATACAACCTAAAAATCCTTATATCTATTTCCAAATCGAATTTAAAGGCTGGTTATAACTCAATTTTCCGCGGGAGTAATACTATAGGCAACTTCTTGCTAATTATAATTATAACTATATTATTCACATGCAAATGCCATACATTCGTTCATTGCCCTGACCATGAATCTTATAGATAATTCATGTTCATAAGCAACAATATAAATAGTGAAGTACACACACATAATAAAAAATATAGTGTGGAATTCATCACATAACAAGAACACTTATCTTTATAAATTTCCTCCCACTGGTTGCAACTAAAGGACATTCCTCCTAGTTGTATGAACTCTATCAACTAACTCTTTCTTGATTGAAGTTTTGGTTCCACAATTTCATGAAGAGTAGTGAGATTCTGAAAACCATGGGCCTACTTGAAGAACTATTGTCTTGTCTACTTTAGTTTCAAAAGTGATGATGAATAAACCTCTATCACAAAAGTTGTAAAAGACAATATGAGAATAAAAGAACCCGGAGAATGCTTTTAACAAGCTTTAGGAAACCTTACGCAAAGATCCAAATGGTTTTAAACTTACATATCAATCTCGTCTCGAAGAACTCCCAATACTAAGGTCATCAGTGGTCACTGTTGATCTAAGAGGGGGAGGGGGTTATGCAATATGAAAATTAACCAATTGCATACCATATAAGGTTTAGGAGGGAAAAACAATTGCACCGTTAACCTATCAGATGGAATTCTATACAAAGCACAATGGACCTTTGAATGCTTTGGGGAGAAACTCTATGTTGAAGCATTGCTATACAATTCCTTTCCAAACCCTCAGAGGACACCACAATTATAGTAGATATGTCATCCACAACAAACCTTGAAGGAAGAAGTCTCGAATCTTGCAAGAGACTCACTAATGATCAAGATTGACGCTAAAGCAAAAGGTTAATGAAAGTAGATATCAAGGTTACAAATGTGATGGAGTTGGTAGATAAAAGGCCTAAGCAAAATATTGTTAAACTACACAATAAAAAATTTAGGTATGGGCTAACATTTTATCTCACTCGATAAGGAAACAAACAAAGATGTAAAGGGTACAAAGAGTCATGGCGTCTCAACAATATAGCTACAAAGATATGTTAAAAACCTTATACAATGTTATAATAAGAAATTGAATATTTAAAAAGCTAACTTTCTTGAATTCAAACTCACTTTCTTCTTAATATTGTAAATAAAAAAATGTTTATATAGATAGATAGATAGATATTTGTGATATAAAGAGCATTACAATTACACTAAACTTTCTTTATTTCTCTGTAGCACCAAAAAAATCAATTCACTAAAATAAATAAATTAAATTTTAAATTTTAAAGAAATATATTTCAAATTTATTTATTTTACACAAAAATAAATAGTAAAAATCATTATTTTATTTTACTCTTGTATAAGCCGTCAAAATCACTAACATGGTTGGATTTTTGGGTATCCACAGGATTAGAACCGGCGACCTTTCCGCTTAGGGGGCGTCTTAACCATACCCCGCCACCAACTGTTCTACATCTCACAGATTATAAACTAACCATGTTAATTCAAGTTTTCAAAATTTGTTATATACCAGCATAGATCCATCTTAAACCCGTATCTATCAAGCACCGAGAGAGATCCAATTTCTTGAGGTGTATTTCTTTTTTTAAATTTAAACTCAAGAAATTTGATCTCTCTTGATTTATAGATCCAGGTTTAAGTTTTAAGTTTTTATTTTATAAACGAACATCTATTTTTTAATTACTTTTCCTAATATTTTATTTTATGAACCAACATGGATTTTTTTTAAATAATTTCCATAATTTTTTATTTTATGAGACGACATGAATTTTTTTAATTATTTTTTAATTAAAAAAATTATTTTCTACGTTTTATTAGATGTAACACTACATACACGTTAAAACATCTCCCCCATACTGGGCTGTAGAGCACCTCGTTTCACTCGGTGCAAAAATATTTAAATAAAAGTATTTCAAATTAAAAAAAAAATATTTTAAAATTATTATTTTTACGCCGTAAGCGTTTTCACCATGGAAAAGCTTTACCTCCACATCAGCAAGATTCCTCGCTCATGGAGCGAATGGAATCTAGCCACGTGGATCGTTATGCTTGGTCGCCGCCTTTGAAAATGTTGCATTGCCCCGATGTGATTCGAAGCTGCGACAGTAAGCCGCCAGATTCGAAGCTTCAACATGTTGTTGTTAAACTCTGTCGCTTCAAGTGTGCGAAGAAATCACTCCTGCTACTTGAAATAAATCCGCAGCCTCTATGACTATATGCATGCTGTTGTTAAATTCTGTCCCTTCAACAAGTGCAGAGCCTCCCAGGTCCTTGTTTCCACTTTCGAGATTCAGAGAAAGCCTACACATAGGGCAGGACGAATGCGACACCAGCCAATTATCAATGCATTCTACGTGGAAGCCATGATTGCATTTTGGCAGAACTCTCATCTTTTCTCCTTCCCCAAATTCGGCCAAACAAATCGGGCAATCTGTGGGCACGAACTCTGCCTTTGAGGTAGTGTTGTAAACGATGACGGGCAATGCTTTCAAGACTTCCTTCTTCAATCCAGTGTTGGCCACGCCATCGGAAGAGTCGGTCACCGTCTGCTCTCTGCAGCGCAGAAGGCATCTGAGAAACGAGGTGAGGCCGAGAAAACCGAGCAAAACTGAGAGAATGATTACTAGATCGGAGTCTAGAGCGGCCTTATTCAGGTAAGAAGGTTGTTTCATCCGCTGCTGTTGTCCCACTGGAGAAGATGTGGGGACAGAAGTGAATAACTTCCTGCCAATCGAATGTATAACTAACAAGAAAATGGTCGTCATATCCATCTCTGTCTCGGGTAAAATAAGCTAAAATCACCCGTCGTCAACGACCAACTGTTTCGCAGCAATTTAGCTAAACACTGCCAACTTTTTCGCAGCTATTTATCTAAATACTGCCGACTTTTTCGTTGTGGCAGCACTTAGGTTGGAGGGGTAGAGATTTGAAATTACGGGGCGCGCCAGTGTAAAATCGGTCGCCGAATTTAACATAAACTCTGCGAAACTTGGTCGTCGACATTAGCATAAAATATCCGAGACAGTCGGGCCACGGGGCGGGAGAGCATTTTCTGAGCAGGCTATCGCCAAAATTAGAATAAAATCTTCGAATATCGATCCCGAATCTTAACATAAACTCTCCTATGAAATAAACTTCATCCACGATGTGCGATGAGCGATGGCCGACCCTCCTGCGTAATTTGTAAAACATTAAAAAAAAATAAAAAATTAACAGCAACGGGCGACGGAATACCGGCGACAAGCAACCGAGTCGCGTCATTTAAAAAAGTTAAATAAAACAATAAAAACATGCTCGGCAACATGCGACGGGCGAAAGCCAAAAAATGCATGGGGATTGTATGCAGGGCTTCGATTCTATATTCCACCCATTAAAATCCAGCATCAATGACGGCTTCCAAAACGCAGCAATAGCCACCAGAGCCAATTAAATTGCAGCGAGAAAAGCAATTTCTATATGAACCAAGGCCTAAATTCTAGCTGCCAACAAATAAATTCTCATTTAATCATAGGAAAGATATGTCGCAGCTTTAATAGTCATTGCAATGAATCAGTAAAGTCATTTTTGGACACTTAAAGGAGATGATGCATGAGCCTCAAAGACTTAGTCTGCGTAGCTAAGATAACAATTGCCAACAAGTTCTACTATTTTAATATCTAAATCAAAGTAAGCCCCGCAAGCTGGTATCAGCATTGATGTGAGAACACTACCCTAAAACATTTTGCAGTGTAAAAAAAATAAAGTTAACAGCTATGTTATTTGTTTGTGCAGTTCAAAAATTCAAGCATCCCATTCTGGGTAGTATAAACTAATATCAACAATTTAGTATTATTCAGATAAACTTTAAACATTGTGATTGAAGTTGCAGAGTTATACAAATAACAAAGCTGCTCCTTTCATAAAGATGTTGAAATGTTTCGTGAAAACTAGAAATTTTCGGTAAAAACTCTATTATAATCTGAATCCCCTATGGGTAATTGCTTAATCTTAACAATTTTTCAAGAGCCAGTTAGCACCATATCACCAAGAATATTCAAAGCGTATCTTCAACTTCTTAATACACCTGGAAAACAATAGGCTGAGAATACAAGGAATGTATCTTTGTTTATTCAAATTTGCACTCTCTTGCATCTTGAACTAAAGACAGGTTTTCAAAGAGAATCAAATAACAATAAATAACATAAGATAGTAGTGTTGTTTAAATATTCAATCCGGTGATGTATAGACAAAGGCATGCATACCAGGCTTCATCGTACCTTCATGTTGGGCCTGGGTTCAAAGGCCATAACGTTAGCATGGTTTGTCCGTATAGCAGTAACAGTGTCTTCGTCTATAAGACAACTAGGAAGCAAACTCCATGACTTTTGGCTTAAACTATAAGCAACCACCTCCATCACGTCCACCTTTGGAGCTTCCCTGGTCTCAAACAACACATTGCGTCTGCTAATAATAATTCGCCGATAGGCACTTCTATGAGCTTTTTTGTGTATATGGAGGGCGATCGCAACTTTTTAATCAAGATTAAGGATGGGCGGCTATGATTAATTAAATTAGCATATTCTTCGTCGAGCACATACATCCAACGACAGAGATTTAAGGTTTGCTGAAAAGTTACCCAAAGGTTTTATCAGATTAGCACTAATCAGCAGTTAATCGAAAGGTTGAGCCTGTGGGAGAACCAAAGGTTGAGCCTGCCACGCGGGAGTACATTTGTTTAAACGAAAGGGTGAATCGTTTCTGAATCGTCGTCGATCCCATGGCGGTGGGGAAGCCAATGAATGGTCGTAGGGTAATGAATCATTAAGAAGAACAATAGAGTCTCGGAGTTGAGTTTCACGCATGCATCAATGCATTATGGTACTATGTTTGCATCTTTCTTTCGATTTGCAGGTCCAAGCAATGGATGAGGAGGCTTAATCGTGGAGTACGTAAACCCTACATTATTCACTATATAAGACCATTGGTATCTGATATGAATATACTGGAAATTAGACCGACCTACAGGAATTTTAATGGAGGTGGGAGCCATGCAGATTCATAAACAGTAAGTCTCTGCAGTATTTCACTGTTGTTCCTTTGACTATGAAATCTTTGATATTAATCATTGTGTTCCTGTTGTTTTTTGCATTAATCGCAATGCCTTCTGCTATTCACTCAAAAACAACAAAGCCAAGCCAGATAATAACTCAATCTGTAGTCAAACAACGGAGGAGTTACAATCTCATATTGGGCTTTGGAAGAAACGCGTGGCCTGAGGATGCCAAAATGGTATGGAAGCTCTGATTCTACCTCTTCGTATCTTATTCTACATTGCATTGTGGTCTATGATGTTCCCTTATTTTGCTTTTGGTTTTTTTAATACATGACCGTGATTAAGATCCGATATATAAAACGAAACATTCATTTCAATGGAAGGTTCAAAAGGGTGCCATACATCTTTTTTAATCAGGGTGACTATATTTAGGTTGAGTGAGTGGAGGTAATAGGTGCCATAAGTCTTCAGATGATCCATACCTCATTTATATAATTGAGAAGATTTTAATTTTCTCAGGTACATCAAGAAAATGCCCACATTCAAATTTCATATATAGATTCTGGCAAACAGGCTTCTTAACTGAATGATCAATAGGGTTAAATGAATCGTTGATCGTTTCAATTTCAATAGCCTCTCTTTGCACTGTTTGATCGGGATTAACAGGTTGTTCCAGACTGGTATTTCCATTTGCAATGTTGCTATCTATATATAAATTCCATAAATTTAATGGATCCCTTCAATGTCTAACCCCGTTGCTGCTATGCTTCAATCACAGTACAATGGCGGTGGCATTGCTGGCAAAATCCTTCAACGTATTCATTCCCTGCTTAATAGTCATTGTGCTCTTCACTTTGGCAAATCGTCTGAAACAACAATCCCGTCAAAGGTCTCGGCTCTGTTTGTGTTCGGGGATTCAACCATTGATGTAGGCAACAAAGACTTTATTCTGACACCAACAAAGGGCTACCATGCTCTTTACGGGAGGGATTTTATCGACCATAAATCCACGGGAAGGTTTTCCAACGGCAATCTAGCAATGGATTTTCTCTGTAAGTCTATTTATGAATTCTGAAAACTGAAAACTGAAATCTAAGGCTCTTCGAATCGCCATTTCTCCAATCTCGAATTGATGTACTTGTTAGTATTGATACAGCTGAGGCATTGGGATTGAAGAAGACATTGCGAGCATATTTAGACCCTGTGGTGGCTTCCCAAGACCTAATCACAGGCGTATGCTTTGCTCTCCATATACAGTTTGGAATTTCTGCTCTCCGTGTACAGTTTGGTCATTTACATTTGACGCTGCTGTTGTACCGCAACCATATTATTGCAAATGATAATGGACATCGAGAGGTTATGGTTGGATACTCTGATTCAGGAAAAGATTTAGGGCATTTTACTGCTGCATGGGAATTATATAAAGCACAGGAAGATGTTAATCAAATTGAAGGAGCACTGAAGGTTGTGTACAAAGAGAGATCGACGGCTCTTAATACATTCCGCACCATCCACATGCTCGGGAGATAGGAGAATCAAAGGTTGCTAAATACAAACCACCATCACACGTGTCATTTTTTGATACATGCGTGTGTGGAAAAGACGGTATTGGAAACCATCGAAAGTCCATGCGGAACCACCTTTTGCATGTACGAAAAGGTGCATGCAAAATGAAAAAGTTAAGCTCAGTCGGAGTGGTAGGGGTTACCATCGACTGTATTGGCACCATAACCATTCTCATCCTTGGGATGATATACATGTTAAAAACTTCCAGGGCAAAGAATGAAAGCCATATCGAGGAGGATGCTAGATCGGATATTTCTTCAGGAGATGAACAACGTATGATAAAATACAGAGATATAAGTAGAAGCTACTGAGAACTTTAGCGGTAATTACGTCATCGGCTCTGGCACGTTGGGCATGGTCTACAAAGTGGTTCTTGCAGGACTGGACAAAATCGTTGCAGCGAAGTGCTTAAAACTAGCAAATCATCGTCACGATGATAATCGATATCGCAGTCTGAGGCGCGAGATCGAAACATTGAAGAACGCCCGTCATAGAAACATCCTACGTCATCGGGACCTGATAACTGCACGGGATGAGATGAATTATGTAACAGTTTTTTTGTGTGACTACATGGTTAATGGATCGCTGTGGGAATATCTGGGCGGCGCTATCAAACGAAATCAGAAGCTGGACTGGACGAGTCGGTATAGCATTGCGGTGGGCGTGGCCGAGGGGCTCAAATATCTGCACCACGACTGCGAACCTCCGATCATCCACTGCGACATAAAGTCTGGCAACATATTGCTAGACCATGAATATGTAGCACACATCGCAGACTTCGGACTTGCCAGGCTAGTGAAAAGTCCATCGGTAGATTCTAAATCGAGTTCTCTTTTTGGAGGGATTCTTGGTTACATTGCTCCGGGTACTAAATCTTTCAAACATTTTCTCTCTATAAAGCTTAATCATCTCGACCCATTTATTGTTGCTATGGATTGTAGTTGTTGATCAGATCATTATAATATATACCATGTGGTGCTTATAATAATTAATGTTATATGCAGAATGTGTCTATGGAGTGAAGGCATCGACGAAGCAAGACGTGTACAGCTTCAAAGTGGTGTTATTAGAGCTGGTAAGCGGAAAGGGCCTCGTGGTAGAAGAAGGTGATCAAGAATTTGTGCATCTGACTGCATGGGCTACGAGGATGGCCAATGAAGGAAGAATGGGAAGATAGAAAGCTGTGCATAAATTGATGTTATATTTAGAAAATGGTGAAAATTGATGTTAATAAAAGATGCTTTTGGGATGCCACTTAAGGCAGTTCCGCATTGCCCTTTGAGCGGTTTGCAATACCATTTTTCCACATGCGGATGTATAAAAAAATGACACCTGTGACAATGGTTTCACACCGCAACCACCCATCGTCCTTATCTTTAGTGCATGTAGACGATGCGGGATGAATCGAGAACCGTCGATCCCTTCTTTATGGCTCTTGCAAACACCCTAAACAATGCATTTTGCTCCATGATATGTGATACGACATGTTAGATGCCAAATTTGAGTAGACTCAATCGATCGGACCATATGACATGGATAGAGTATCATTGTTTCCTTTCATAATATGCAGGTGCCTGATTACAGTGCAATGCAATTCAATAAATACGTTAATGCTAACAACAAACAGAAAACCAAAAACAAAGAAAGAGCAGATAGAATGATACCCCATACGGCGAGTTGAGAGATTGTATGACAGCGTCGTCCCAAACATTTCCGTGATGATTGGCAGTGCGTCGAGGGATGGAAGATTCATTCTTCAAAATGGTGGAAACATATTCGAAATTCTCAGCCATAACTTGAACTCGCTTTCTGTTTATTATAAAACTACGCTCTGCAATGTTATTTGTATGATGAATGGAAACAAGCAGCTTGCCTCTATATATAGAGAGAGAGAACCTAAGACTACCATTGGTGATAGGTGTATGAGATAAGATGCATTGTTAACATATGTATTATAGTGTAATCATATATTCATCGTGGTTAAAATGTTCGAAGTACCACATTAAACCGTCCTAACGTCATCCATATATATGCATATAGACGGAGCAGTTTTTTACTATAGAGGTTTTGTATGGTATTGTCATTTTAGAGTTGATAATGTGGAAGGAAAAAATGAATAGGATTAGGGTCTTCTAAGGTAAAAGACAAAGATAGGAATAATTGAAGTCACTTGATATGAATTTATTTTCAATGTGCCAAATTCATATTTTTAATTTTTCTTAATTTAAGTCACCTAACATAAGTTTATTTTCAATGACTCAACTTTAATTCATATTTTCAATGTTTTCAATTTGCTTTAACTTAAGTCACTTGGCAGAATTTATTTTCAATGTTTCAATATTTATTCATATTTTTAATGTTTTCAATTTACTTAATTTTTTTTTCAATGTTTTCTATTAATCAACTTCATTCTAGAAACATATTTTTAAAGTATTGTCCATGAAACATAATAAATATTATAAAATTAAAAGATAAGAATATTGTATATAATATAGTATTGAATTTGTTTCCATGTTTTCATTTTGTCAACTTCCTTCCTTCTGGAAACTTTCTCTTTTAAGTATTATTTATAGAATATTTGAAATATTATAAAAATAAATAAAAAATATTGTATGCTTCTGTGTAGTACAACTTTTTGCTGAGATTTAATTATTTTCATTTCTTTATTTGAAGCAGTCCAAAATAGAAGTATAACTAGATGCAAAACCAATAAGTACAATTAGATACAAGAGTGATCTGTATTTAGAAAGATTACATATAAGATTACACCAAAGAAGGAACCCATAAAACAATTTTTTACAACCCTTAAGCAAACTTCTTCTTTGTTGGAGGGAACTTGCTTGTATAATATTGAAGCATCAAGAATTGTTATTGCATTGACTGAACCGTTTTTCCAATTTGTTTATGTCGGAATCAATCAAAAGCTTTTGGAATTAGCCAAATTGGACTTCAATATACTGCAATGCATATATCAGAAAGAGATACAGTTTATTATAAGGTAGTAATCTAGACTTGCCATTTTCATAGTTTAGTTATTGTGTACAGGTTTTTAACATATATATATATGGAGTTGAAGAATTCAAATCTCCTGAGGGAAGATCTCTGCAAAGCTATTTAGTGGACAAATAGATATATCCATGCTAAAGATACAGATAAAAGTCCAAATTGCCCAACTAAATTATAAAAACAATTTACTATAATATATGGCAAAACAATTTACTATATGGCAAAAAAATCCTTTAATATCTAATGTTTAAGATTATGAAACTCTTATTTAAATTATAAAACAATTTATTATAACATAATAAAACAAAAAAGTATGGCAAAGTTATAAATAACTAAAATATTTTGGATATTATTTCCACTTCAATGAAAATTACTTAGATTATTTAATTATAAATTGAAAAATTGAAATTATTAAAGGTATGTTTGATTAAAAGGAAAATCCTTCAATATTTTAGATTATGAAGTGTAATTTAATATTTTAATGAAGTATCTAAATTATTGAATAAATTAGGGTTTAGTATTAAGAATAAAAGAACATATTTTCTTTTACTTAAAAAAAAAAATTATTTTTTGTTACTTCGAAATTTACCATAATATAATACAACAAAAGAAACATGGCAACGTTATAAATAACTAAAATATTTTGGAAAAACATGGCAAAGCTATAAATAACTAAAATATTTATGTATTTTGTATTGAAAGGATTTCAACTATTTTATTTTGTTTTTAGTAAAATAAATATTTTAAAATTAATATAATTATATAATTTTGGGTTTTTGAGACATATATGATCAAACAAATTGTTATAAAATATTTAAAGTGATTATATATTGAATTTATTAAAAGTATGTTTAACTATAAATATTTTGTAAAAGAAAAAATTATATAAATATTATCAAGTATCAAAATCATATAAATAAATTATATAAATAATTTAAATATAACTCTTTAAACATTATAAAAATAAAATTATGTAAATAGTTATTGTTTATAAAAAGATAAATATAAATAAGAAATAAAATAACTTGATGTAATCATTTAAAGTTATGTAATTAAAATTGTGTATTTTTTTTAAATTTATATTAATCTAAATTATAGTAAAAGTAATTTAAATGTATATTGCAATATTTAATATAACATTTAGATAAAAATTTATAATGTCACATTTTTTAATATGGTTTATATTTATGAAAGTATATGAATTTGGAATGATTTAGTTTGAAAATATTAAAAATGAATTTTTATTTTTAATACAAAATTTATATTGTAATGTGATTTAAAAAAAAATTCAAATTTACATTGCAACATCCATTATAACATATAAATTATAAAAGTATACAATGAATTATAAAAGTATACAATGTTACTTTTGAATATGGACTCTACTTAGTACTAAAGTATTAAAAGAGAATTTATATTTACTTCAAATATAATATTTTAACATGGTTTAGAAATTAATACAATATATACATTCATAAATAATAATTGTAAACATTATAAGAAGTTCCTGTTTAGGTTTTTTTTAATCATATAATTTTCATTTTTTTGTTCAATTTTAGCTATGAACCAAATCAATTAATTTAAGATCATTCATTGTAAAAATATATGTACACATAATAAAAAATCTATAAATATGTGTGCTTTTTAAATGATATCAATTTAAATTATATTACAAGTAATTCAAATTTACATTGAAACATGCAATATGACATTTAAAATTATAGAAAAGTATATTGTCACATTTCAATATGCCTATATGTATTTAAACTAGGAATAATTTAATTTGATAGTACTAAAATACATGAGTAAATATAAAACATTCAATATTTTGATCTAATGTAATTTTAATACTAAACAATATAAAGAAACATAAACATAATTCTACATGACCATGCAAATGTGATATAACCATTGAGGTATATAACAATTCAACCATACTCAAACATAGTAAACCCTTAACAACAATTAATGGTCAACCAAAGTCAATTATGTCTAACCAAAAGTTGACCAAATTCAACCATGGAAAATTAAAGTCAACAATAGTCAACCATGGTCAACCATAATCAACCAAAAGTCATCCATGGTCAACCAAAGTCAACCATAGACAACCACAGTCAACCATAGCAAACCAAAGTCAACCGTGATAAACCAAAAGTCAATCGTGATAAACCAAAAGTCAACTGTGGTTAGCCAAAGTCAAACATGGCCATCCAAAGTCAACCATTCTCAACCAAAGTTGACCATGAACAGCGAAAGTTAACCATGGCCAATTAAATGACCAAATTCAACGATGGCCCAACATGGTCGACCATGGTGGACTTTGGTTTTCCATGGTGGACCAAATTTAACCGTGTTAAACCAAGTCAACTAATCTCAACAATAGTCAAATATAGTCACCAAAGTGAAATAAAGTCAACCATGGTCAACTAAAGTCACCCAAGGTTAGCCATCAGTGTTCAACCAAAGTCAGCCATCGTAAAATATGGTTAACCATCGTCAACCATAGTCAACCAAAACCAGTCAAAAGTCAACCATGCTCAACTAAAGTCTACCATAGTCAACCATGGTCAACCAAAGGCAACCATGTTCAAACATAAGCCACCCAAATTCATTCATGTTAAACTAAAGTCAACCATGGTCACCAAAATGTAAGCCATAAAAAAGCATACTTGAATAAATCCAAACAAAGGTCAACCCTAGCTAACCATAGTAACCCATGGTCAACTTAAGTCAACCATGGTAAATCTAAGTCAACCATGAGTAACCATGGTCAACCATAGCCAACCATTGTAACGCATGGTCACTGATAGTCAACCATGAGTAACCATGGTCAACCATAGCCAACCATTGTAACGCATGGTCAACTAAAGTCAACCATGGTAAATCTCAATCAACCATGGTCAACCAAAGTCACCCATGCTCAACCATGGTCAACCATCATAAACCATGGTAAACCATAAACAAGTGAGCCAAATGCAATCATGGCTAATCAAAGTCAACCATGGTCAACAAAACACAACAATGGTTAACCATAGTTAACCAAAGGTTTACCAAAGTCAACCATGGTAAACCAACAGTCAACCATTATCAACCAAATTCAACCATGGCTAACCAATGTCAACCATGGTCAATCATAGTGAGATACAAAGAGTGATTAGTTAAACCATAGTAAACCATGGTTGACCATGTGGTGAACAATGGTTGCATGGTTGACTATGGTCAACCATATAAATAATCTTAATTCCTTTCTAATTTGTTCATGGTTGACCATGGTCAACCATGGTGGACCATAGGAAACCATGCTCAACTATAGATAACCATAGTAAACCAAAAGTCAATGAAACTTGCCACGTCACATTGTGACAAAACTTACCATATTGCATTCAACCATTCTCAACCATAGTCAACCAATGGTTGGCCATGATCAACCAAAGTCAACCATGGTTAACCATTGTTAAACATAGTCAACCATGAGCAGCCATGGTCAACCATAGCCAACCATAGTAACCCATGGTCAATTAAGTCAACCATGGTAAACCATAGACAAGTCAACCAAATCCAAGCATGTCTAAGCAAAGTCAACCATGGTCAACAAAGCACAACAATGGTCAACCATAGTTAACCACAGGTCTACCAAAGTCAACCATTATCAACCATAGTCAACCATGGTTAACGAATGTCAATCATGGTTAGCCATAAACAATTATAGTCAACCATGGTCAACGAATGTCAATCATGGTTAGCCATAAACAACTATAGTCAACCATGGTCAACCATAGTGAGATCCAAGAGAGATTAGTCAACCATGGTTGACCACGGTGAACCATGGTCAACCATATAAATAATCTTAATTCCTTTCTAATTTGTTCATGGTTAACCATGGTCGAGCATGGTCAACCATGCTCAAACATAGTTAACCATGGTCAACATAGTAAACCAAAAGTCAACAAAACTTGCCACGTCGCATTGTCACAAAACCTGCCATGTTGCATTCTACTATGTTTCACCATGGTTAAGGATACTACCTAATCCTTCCACTAATGCTAGAATTTGACATTTTTACTTCAGAATGTTGCAATGTCACATAACCATTCATCTACTTATTAGGCTCACATAGACATTTATAATATCTTTTATTATTATTATTGTAATTGTTATTATTATTGTTATTTTTATTATTAACCTCATTATCAATTATTTTTATTTATTATTGTTATAATTATATTTTCTTATTTTCATTTACAATTCAACATAACCATTCAAGTGCATATCTATCATATATAATTTAGTCGAGACAAACGTTGCAATGAGACATATCCATAGTGGACAATTGCAACCAATTAAAGACAACCAAAAGTCAACCAAAGTCAACTATCGGTTGCCATGGTCAACTAAAGTCAACCATGGTAAACCAAAAGTTAAGCATGTTCAACCATGGTTATTCATGGTCAACCCAAAGTAAAGTAAAGTAAACCAAATGCAACCATGATCGACCAAAATCCAACCAATGTCAGCCATGGTCAACTAATGTCAAGCATTGTTAAGCAAAAGTCAACCACGGTCAACAAAAGTCAACCATAGTAAACCAAACTCTACCATGGTCAACCAAAGTTAACCATGGCCAACTATGTTCAACTAACGTCAACCATACTTAAACAAAGTCGACCATATTCAACTATGGTCAACCATCATCAACCATGGTCAAACATATTAATCCATAGTCATCAAAAGTCAACCATGTTAAACCTTGGACAACCAAAGTCAAGCGTGTTCAACCATAGTAAACTGAAGTCAACGTGGGTGAACGATAATCAACCATGGTTAACCATCGTCGACCATTTTCAACAATAATCAACCGTCACTAACCATGGTCAACTAAATTCAACCATGGTCAACGAGAGTCAACCATAGTCAGCCGCCATTACCCATGGTTAACCATGTTCATCCAAAGTCACCCATGGTCAACCAAAGTCAACTATCATCAACCATACTCGCCCATGGTCAAGCATGTCCACCCATTTTCAATCAAAGTCAACCATGGATTGACATCAACCGTGGATTGAAGTGAACCATGCCTAAAAGTTAACTATGGATTGAAGTTATGGTTATATTGACTAAAGTAAACCTTGTAGTTGAGTGAAACTTACTTAAAAGTCAACTATTGCTTGAAGTCAACAATGGATTAAAGCCAACCTTATTTAAAAGTCAATTGTGGACTGAAGTCAACCATGGATTGAAGTCAACCAAAGTCAACCATGGTCAACATAAGTCAACCATAGTAAACCAATGTCTACCATGGTCAACCAAAGTTAACCATGGTCAACCAAAGTTAACCATGACCAACTATGTTCAACTAAAGTCAACCATATTCAACTATGGTCAACCATCATCAACCATGGTCAAACATATTAATCCATAGTCATCAAAAGTTAACCATGTTAAACCTTGGACAACCAAAGTCAAGCATGTTCAACCATAGTAAACTAAATTCAACGTGGGTGAACAATAATCAACCATGGTCAAGCATCGTCGACCATTTTCAACAATAATCAATCGTTACTAACCATGGTCAACCACTATTACTCATGGTAAACCATGTTCATCCAAAGTCACCCATGGTCAACCAAAGTCAATTATCATCAACCATACTCGTCCATGGTCAACCATGTCCACCCATTTTCAATCAAAGTCAACCATGGATTGAAGTGAACCATGCCTGAAAGTTAACTATGGATTGAAGTCAAGGATATATTGAATTCAACTATGGATTGAAGTAAACCATGGATAGATGTTAATGGTTGATTGAAGGCGACCTTGAATTCAACTCGACCATGGACTAAAGTAAACCTTGTATTGGAGTGAAACTTACTTAAAAGTCAATAATTGCTTAAAGTCAACTACAGATTGGATTCAACCTTGGATTGAAATCAATGATGGATTGAACCCAACCTTACTTAAAAGTCAACTGTGGATTGAAGTTAACCTTGGATTGAAGTCAACCTTAGATTGGATTCAACCTTTCTTAAAAGTCAACTATAAATTGAACTCAACACTTCCTGAAAGGCACCTATGTTTTGAAGTCAACCTTGCTTAAGAGTCAACTATGGTTCAAAGTCAACCTTAGCTGAAGTCAATTTTGGAGTGAAGCCAAGCATGGATTGAGGTCAACCTTGGCCTGAAGGAAACCTTAGAATGAAGTCAACCTCTTAGTCAACATTGGATTGAAGTCATCCTTGAAGTTATTCTCAACCATGCTTCAAAGTCACCCTTGCTTAAAATTCCACTATTGATTGAAGTTAGCCGTGGTTCAAAGTCAACCTTGCTTGAAAGGAAACTATTGGCTAAAGTCAACTATTGAATGAAGTCACCCATGGTTCAAAGTCAAGTTTGCTTAAAAGTCAACTATGTATTAAACTCAACCTTTCTTAAAAGTCAACTATGGACTCAAGTCACCTACGGGTTGAAGTCAACCATTGTTAATCAAAATTCAACGAACCTCAACCAAAGTTAACCTTAAGAAGCCAAGGTCAACCAGAAGTCAAATATGGTTGATCAAAATGTCAACCATGTTCAACCAACGAAAAGCATGGTCAACTAAATTCAACCATGGTCAACCAAATTCAGCTGTGATCAACCAAAGTCAACCATGGTCAACTAAAAGTCAAGCATGTTCAAACATGGTTATTCATGGTCAACCATTGTCAACCAAAACTAAAGTAAAATAAACCAAATGCAACCATGATCAATGAAAATCCAACCAATGTCAACCATGGGTAGCTGATGTCAAGCATTGTTAAGCAAAAGTAAACGATGGTCAACAAAAGTCAACCATGGTAAACCAAAGTATACCATGGTCAACCAAAGTTAACCATGCTCAACCAAAGTCAACCATGGTCAAGCATCGTCGACCATTTTCAACAATAATCAACTATCACTAACCATGGTCAACCAGATTAAAGTCAACCTTAGATTGAAGTCAACCTTAGATTGGATTCGACCTTTCTTAAAAGTCAACTATAAATTGAACTCAACACTTCCTGAAAGGCACCTATGGTTTGAAGTCAACCTTGCTTGAAACTCAACTATGGTTCAAAGTCCACATTTGATTACAATCAACAATGGATTGAAGTCAGCCAATCTTAATTGAAGTCAATTTTGGAGTCAAGTCAAGCATGGATTGAGGTCAACCCTGGCCTAAAGGAAACCTTAGAATGAAGTCAACCT
The DNA here is from genome assembly GCA_027924585.1 of Larix kaempferi. NCBI lineage: Eukaryota > Viridiplantae > Streptophyta > Pinopsida > Pinales > Pinaceae > Larix > Larix kaempferi. The sequence goes on along the minus strand of BSBM01000289.1, from coordinate 7,171,327 downwards.
CTTAGTCAACATTGGATTGAAGTCATCCTTGAAGTTATGCCCAATCATGCTTCAAAGTCAACCTTGCTTAAAATTCCACTATGGATTGAAGTTAGCCGTGGTTCAAAGTCAACCCTGCTTGAAAGGAAACTATTGGCTAAAGTCAACTATTGAATGAAGTCACTCATGGTTCAAAGTCAAGTTTGCTTAAAAGTGAACTATGTATTAAACTCAACCTTTCTTAAAAGTCAATTATGGACTCAAGTCACCTATGGGTTCAAGTCAACCATTGTTAATCAAAATTTAGGGAAGCTCAACCAAAGTTAATCTTAGGAAGCCAAGGTCAATGCGAAGTCAAATATGTGTTGATCAAAATGTCAACCATGTTCAAGCAACGAAAAACATGGTCAACTAAATTCAACCATGGTCAACCAAATTCAATGTGATCAACCAAAGTCAACCATGGTCAACCAAAATTAAAACACAATCAACCAAAGTCAACCATGGGTTGCCATGGTCAACTGAAGTCAAGCATGGTCAACCAAAGTCAAGCATGTTCAACCATGATTATTCATGGTCAACTATTGTCAACCAAAACTAAAGTAAAGTAAACCAAATGCAACCACGATCAACCAAAATCCAACCAATGTCAACCGATGGTCAGTTAATGTCAAGCATTGTTAAGCAAAAACTCAGGCAAAAAGTCAACCATAGAAAACCAAAGTCTACCATGGTCAACCAAAGTTAAGTGTGGTCAACTAATATTAACCATGGTCAACTTTTGTCAACTAAAGTCAACCATATTTAACCATGGCCAACGATGTTCAACTAAAGTCAACCATAGTTAAACAAAGTCGACCATATTCAACTATGGTCAACCAAGTTAATCCATAGTCATCAAAAGTCAACCATGTATTTATTTCATTTATTTACTTATATTTATGTCTTTTGATGTTTTTTCATTTATTTAATTTCAACCTTTTCTATGCTTTTATTTATCTATCTATTTTATTAAATATTATTAGTTAATAAATTAATATATATTGACAAAGAATAATAAATATTACTACTAAATAATAATCATAACTATTAATACTAATATTAACATATTTTATTTAATTATAATTTATTCACTCATTTGTTATTTATTTTATTAAATAATATTTTTTAATATAATAATATATATTAAATAATAATAATAATATAATAATAATAATAATAATAATAATAATAATATTATTATTATTATTATTATTATTAAATAAAAAATAATGTTACCTTTAAATAATAAAAAAATTATATCCAATAAATAAATTTTAATATTTCTAATAAACATAAAGACCGTATTAAAATATTTTTTTTTTATCGATATTAACATATATTATTTAATAATATTAATTAAAATCATTATTTCATAATAATGATTATTATAAAACAATAATTATTATAAATATTAATAAATAAGGATAAATAATAATATTCTTATTAAATCAAACATAGCACTCATCATAATTTAATTTAATTTAATGTAATGTAATTCATTTCATTTATTTAATTAAATTAACTTAATTTAATTTAATTACTTTAATTTAATATAACTTAATTTAATTTAATTTAAATTTATTTTTGAATATGTTTTATTTAATTTAATTTTTAATACGTTTTAATATTTTTATTTAATTTAATTTAAATTGTATTATTATTATTAAACAAAAAATAATATTACCTTTAAATAAAAAAATATTATTAACAAAATATTTATATCTAATAAATAAATTTTAATATTTCTAATAAACATAAATGCCATATAAAAATATTTTTTTTTATAGATATTAACATATCTTTTTTTTTTCAACGAAAAAAAATTATTATTGCTATTCCTAGGGAATCAAATAGTACAGTGAATGTCTTGATTCAAGAACTGAATCATCAAAAGCTGATCACAAGATCTAGCATCATAAAAAACTGATCACAAGATCTAGCTTATACACTCATCATCATTTCAATCTTCTCAAAACAGCCAAAGCTAAAAGCCTGAAAGTCTCTACAAAATGAAAAATAGATCCAGCAGCTTAGTCAAAAAATTAAACTTCACCACAATTCACAATGGCATTTTCCAACCATTCTTCCCATATAAGTTGTCCTTCCAAGCCCTCCAAACCCTGTTTTGAAAGCTTGTCCGCCATCAAATTGTTTTCTCTATAAATATACTCAAAGGAGATGTTTTGTTGAAGAGCAATCTCTCTTTGTGTGCGAATGCACCAATGACAAATATTGCTTTTATTTCTTCATTATTTAATTTCAACTTTTTTATGTTTTTATTTATCTATCTATTTTATTAAATATTATTGGTTAATAAATTAATATACATTGATGAAGAATAATAAATCTTAATACTAAATAACAATCATAACTATTAATATTAACATATTTTATTTACTATTTTTTATTTAATTATAATTTATTCGTGCTCATTTGTTTATTTATTTTATTAAATAATATTTATTAATATAATAATATATATTAATAAATATTAAATAATAATAATATATATTAATAAATATTAAATAATAATAATATATATTAATAAATATTAAATAATAATAATAATAAATTTAATATTAGTATTATTATTAAATAAAAAATAATGTTACTTTTAATTAAAAATATTATTAAATAAATATTTATATGTAATAAATAAATTTTAATCTTTATAATAAAAATAAATGTCATATAAAAATAAATATTTGTTTATTAATATTAACATATCTTATTTACTAATATTAATTTAAATCACTATTTTATAATAATAATTATTATAAAACAAACATAACACCCGTCATAATTTAATAAATTATTATTATAAATATTAATAAATAAGGTTAAGTAATATTATTATTATTAAATCAAACATAGCACTTGTCATAATTTAATAATTATTATTATAAATATCAATAAATAAGGTTAAATAATAATATTGTTATTAAATCAAACATAGCACTCATCATAATTTAATTTAATTTAATGTAATTAATTAAATTTAATTTAATTAATATAATTTTATTAATTTAATTTAATTTCATTAATATAATTTAATTTAATTTAAGTTAAGTTAATTTAAATTTAATTTTAAATATGTTTTATTTAATTTAATTTTTAATATGTTTTAATAGTTTAATTTCATTTTATTTAAATTTATTTTATTTTATTTTTTAAATTAAATTTAATTTAATTTTTAATATGCTTTAATATTTTTTTTTTTTTTTTTAACTTAATATATTTCTTTTATTTTTATTTTTAAATAACATTTTTATTAATTTATTAATTTAGTTATTTCTTGGGTGGGTCGGCTGTCCACTAGCAACAACCACATTTTTAAATGTGGTTGATATTCGTCGATCGGCCTATATCAACCAATTTTTAAATGTGTGGCCATGGTTGATATAGGCCGATCGACGAATATAAACCACATTTAAAAATGTGGTTGTTGCTAGTTATTATTATTATGGATATCATGTTTGTTTGTTGTTTAACGTACTGTGATTCTTATTTTCGGTATTTAAGTAAAGAGTTGAGTTAAATTTGACGTCTCAAAAAAGGCAGTCGAAAAGGTAAAAAAGGCAGTCGACACTATTTGGTCAACAAGGCAGTCAGAAAAGGTAGTCAACACTATTAAACAAGACATAGTCGACAATGTTCCCAGTTAAAGCTTATATGGCGATGTCAAATCGCAATAAGACTGATCAATAATTACCACGACGTGATTCTGTAAATTCTCGGCATGGAATTGAAGCTCCGACGTGATTCTATAAATTCGCTTAGTTTGTAAAGCGAAGCGTACACAAATTTGGAGTCGACATTAACATTATGACAGTGCACGAATATTCTCAAGAACCTGCGCACTTTGCAGTCATGTGTAATGGCAGTGACAGAGGTTTGGTCGAGGATGGAAACCATTATTTAGAACTATCACATGGCAGCATTTAATATTGTGAGAATAATATTTATATTAACAGAAGCATAATCACTCCACGACCAAAATTTACTCTAACAAAAAAACAGAAATTGTCTCTGTAATAAATGAAAATAAATCCTGATGATTAATGATTTAAGCTTTACTAGTTCCCAATTCTCGTTTCATTTCATACAGTGGTTGATTTCTAACATTCCCCATAAGCTTCCAGTGCAATTAAATTTAACTCGTGTTGTCTTTGACCTAGTGACAACCAATCCTACAAAGTTTAGCTCAATTATCTACTTCATGTATCAGCGAAATTTTGATCCGCATTTCCTTTTCTTTCCACCAATATTCCCATGAAATTTGATTTCAAAGTTTGTGTAAGAAGAAAATTTGGTTTGACAAAGGGAAATTCTCACTGAAATGTCTAAATGTTTAAAATAAGTGTGTGGATAAGCCATTTTCGAACAAATCTGTAGTAAATTCCGTATAGGTGGATCGATTTGTTCAAGAAAGGCCTCGAGGAGAGCCATTTGGCTCAAAACATATATTTGGAAATCTCCACTTTGAAGTTTAATGCCAAAATAAGTTGAAAAGCCATAGTAGATCTCGGTTGCAGGCCTATTCCAACAGTAAAACTTGTTGTCAATCATATACATGTTAGAAGACCTTTGAAACAAATTAATTCAGAGGATTTCACTATTGAAATTTTATTTTGCACCTTAACTTTGTTGCACTAAATGGACTACAATATGTTACATTCCACAAAATTGATTGAAAATTTTGCTTTATTTTTTTTAGAATTGCATAAGTATGACGTTTTCGGTCAACAAAGAAGCAACACATTTGAAGTTCAAGAAACAAAACTGCAGCAGAGAAAAGAAGAACTCTGCATATTCTTCCACAAGGTTTATTATTCAATAAAACAACCGATAATACACTAAAACTACAAGCAAAACGGCCACGCGGCTCTGCACTCTGCGATCGACAGAAACTCGCCAGAACGCAGCGACATCATTCGCACTTTTGCTGTAATTTGTCTTGCTTTTGCAAGAATATTCGCGACCGACGACCGGCCATCTCGCTAGGGGCAGCCATATTTCACAATTTGGTTTTGCAAACATTCGTGCGACCGGCGACAGTAGCGATCAGAGACCGGTCATCTTACCCGGTTCGTTGTATTCGCACTTTGTCCTACTTTTACAAGAATACTCGCGACCGGCTAGTGACAACCGGTCATCTTGCTAGGGGCAACCATATTTCGCTATTTGTTTTTGCAAACATTCGTGGGACCAGAGCATTCAATTACAGATTGCCGATAAATTAAAAAAAAAAAACTACTTTCTTGATAAGTAAAACAATCTTCGGAAACTGTCTCTAAATCTCTCTTAACTGAGCAAAATAAATTCTCAATGAGAGACTTCAAATCAAAGATTTAGCAATCACAATGACAATCTAAGATTTGAAATTCACTGTGATAATTTCACATGATAGCTTTGATCCATCGTTATCCGTCACACTCTAAATTGCTTTCTTTATTCTTTCCTGTCCTCAACATCCTACCCCGGTCAGATTTTGTAATTACTAAACTTTACAAAATATTAAAGTTTCTGGATCCTTTGACGGAGACAAACAAGTAAAATAAATTCGGAGCGATGAATTTGGCGTTTGATTTGGGTGGAGGTGACGCAGGGTATGAGAGCATATGAGCTACATTTCCGTCCTCCATTCTTGAACCAGCCATCCTATATAAAAACTCTATGTCAAACATTAATTTTACAGTCCATCCCAATTTGAATTTGTGATGTATCCAATGTTTCAGGCAACTAGAAGCTTGCTACAGTCGATCTCAATATAAGTTTGTGATGATATCCATTGTTTCAGCAACTACATTAAGCTTCTACAATAGACCAGTGCATTGCACGATGATGATGGCATTAAGGGCACTGGTTTTGATGGTGATAAGCTCAGTATTGTTATCTGAATATGGGATTAATGGTGCCTATATTCAATACAATACAAGCGTTTGGCCTGTGGAAGGCAAGCTTAATGTGCATTTGGTCCCCCATTCTCACGACGACGTGGGGTGGCTTAAGACCATCGATCAGTATTACGTTGGCTCCAATAACAATATTCAGGTCTTATTAATCCCTCTACGCAAATGCCAATCCTCATTCTATATTCATCAGTTTCTTATAATGCATTTGAGTGTGAATGTGTTTACCACAAACTGTGTAAATCATATCTGCAGGGAGCCTGTGTGAGGAATATATTGGATAGTTTGGTCTACTCATTGCAAGAAGATCCGAACTGAAAATTCATTCTTGTAGAACAGGTATGTTCTCTTACCAAATAAATCCTGAACGTCTTTAGAATCCATGCAGTGTATATATGTATACTGAAATGATTTATCACTGAGTTTATAGTACCCAGTCTCTTTATTTTGATATGTATGAGTGGAAATGCTTTCAATTTAAACTAGGAAAGATGAGAAGCTAAAACTTCTCTCAGGGCTGAATGGACCAAGTGTTTCTCTTGGTTTTCATAAGAAAAATATGCTAGTCAATCTGATCATGTTTGACGCACTCCTACCTGCTAGATCATCCATTTGTCCCCCGAGAAAACCCTTTCCAATCCAAAGGAGCAACAAAGACAACCCTGTACTAAGCGGCAATCCAAACCTAAAATGTTTTGGCAACTTTGTAATTCCACATCACATGCTTAATCGTTTTGCATCTCGCAGCAAACTACACAACGATAATTTGTAAGGCATGTGCAATACAGTCTATCTTTAGCTACTGAACTCTTATGAATAATGAACCACCCCAGCACGCTAATCTTAAAAGAAGAGTTGGATGGCTAGATACCTTGACGCCTCCTCATCAACCTTGTTTCGGTATCCTGAATATTCGATTCTTGTTAAGGTGATCTGCATTGGGATAACTTGGCCAACATCCCCATGTTTGTCCAGAGATTGGAAGTTATCAGAAATCTTCTCCATCTTTTCCATTGAATAATGAAGGTAAATATTTACTGTCAAGAGCAGGTTAGATCAATTGGTTTGAACGCACTATTTAGGCGCTGTGAAGTCAAAACACGATTGATGTGGAATTGCACTTGCTCGACGAGGATGGAGTCAAATACGAAGAAATCGATCCTTTGTACCTCCATTCTTAGGTTTTGACAAAGTCTGAGTTTTTTGAAGCTAAGCTTTATGATCGCTGGACTTCACACAAGAAGCAGTTGCCTATTCAAATAAAGGTAAGAACTTCTCACAGTGGCGATAATTGTAGTAATTGTCTTCAGCTCATGTATTCTTCCAGGCGCTTATCGTTCTCTAGCGTGGACGAAGCACTAGATATTCTACCAGTTGCCTGCGATATACTGTTCACTGACGAAATAGAGCAATGTATGGAATATTTTGATGCTCTTCCTTGGACTCCCGTGCAAGAAGAGAAGCTTCGAAACATGATATCATCATTGGGTATATCTATTTTGCCTCATTTAGCTGCCAGACTTGAAACCAGCGAGTGCAACTCTGATTGTGGGCATTTAAAGACGTTGAAAGAGAACCTGCAAGAAATGATGTCAATGATGAGGGATTGGCCATTAGACAATCCTGGAGGAGATGGGAGCATTTATATCGCAGCGGAGAAATATATCGTGACATAAAAATATCTCCGTTCAGACATATTTCGCTTTTCGCCATTTATCATGACATAAAAAGATCTCCGTTCATACATATTTTGCTTTTCGATCTCTGCTAAATAGATAAGCAGTAGTGATTTGCTGCCCGTCGGTGCTCCAACCCTGAATGGAAACAATGAGCCCTTTAAAACACATGCAGTTTGCATTACAACAGGTGGCGGAAGGTTTTTCATATTGTTTGTTGAAATGGGCTTCTATGAGGTTACAGTCCGTTCACCAGCTGTATCATGAATATTTAAAAGGAAATCTAATGTCCAAATGCAAAGGCGCCAATGGTCACGCTGAGACAAATTCAATTTCAAGCAATCAGTTGGCTGAGCGACCGCTTCCCAGTCGCTGGTCGTTGGTTTCGAGCTTCGATCCATCGTCGAGATCCGACCACCGCTCTCCGACCGTCGAGCTACGACCTCCGACCCATCACCGAGCTGCGACCTCTGACTCATCATCGAGCTCCGACCCGCGACCACATAACGCCCCATGCTGCTCGCCCAGTTCACCCACTGCTCCTTCCTTCTTGCCCTCGCCGACGATTCCCATCACGCTGAGACAAATCCAATTTCAAGCAATCAGTTGGCTCAGCGATCGGTTCCCAGTTGTCGGTCGCTGGTTTCGAGCTTCGACCCATCGCTGACCGCCAAGGTCCCAAGCTCTGACCGCCGACGCTTTTGCTATGGCATGATTCAAGATGCTCGCAGAACCATATTCTTCTTCCTCTACAGAAAGCAGATATCTCTATTTCAATAGGAAGGATCTGAAGCTGCGATGGGGTTTCACCTTTTTCTATTCTCTGTTGATCTGAAGCTCGTCCCTCGGCAGTCGAGCCTTCACGGTCAGGAACTTGACCAAAGTAGCCTCCGAGTTCGCTGTAGTGCACTACATGAGATGCCCGCGCAAACAACAGAAATGCTTAACTAGAGCCATACAAGAACTATAATAAGCTAAATTCTCACGGTGCATTTCATTTTTCAGCTGCCACAAAACCCCTCTCCCATGTAATTTTGACTATTTAAAAGGTCCACCGCAAGCTCCACCTAATTACCTAGATAACTATGAGCTCAACTATCCCACTTCCAAAGCTCTCTGTAGAAGCAACAGCTAGGAGCAACAACTTATTTGATGACTCGCAGCAGCGAAGAATACATTAGTAAATCATAACAACATAAGCCCCACCTAGGAGTAAGTTCATCTACCATTACATGCTTTCAGGCTATTTGCACAAGTTCTACCACAAGATAATAATTGAAATGGAGGGCTTCTTTCTATAATCGAAATATTACAAGTACTTATAGGGTCTGGTGATCTCTAAGCCTAATTTATCCATGACTACTAGAGGTATTAATGGGATGATCTTAATTGTATCCATGGCTAAATCAACCAATCTTTGAGTCAAACGGTGATGATATGCAGAAATGAGAGTATCGATGAATACAATACCTACCCTCCCTAGGGGATTATTTCAATGTCCACTGACACAGAACTGCTGGAGTCGCCCATACCAAATAAAAATGATCTGGAAAGTGATCGATCGATTGTCCAACCAAAGAGACTTAGCTGCAAGGAAAAATAATCCCCAACAAGGACCATTTTCTGTTCACATAACAGGTCGAATTTCTCATCACATATCATTTTCTTCTTCGACAATCCTCGGACCTCCTCGACCTCCTCCGACCTCCTCGACCTCGACCTCGATCTCCTCCGACCTCGGACCTCCTCGACCTCAGAAGCTCCATTGGAGACATAGTCTGTAGAGGTTCAACAGGAATTTGAACAAAATGGTTGATGGTACGTTTCTTCTACGAGGTCGATTTTCTGGACATTAGTCGTCACTCCGTCCACTCAACGCTCGCCACGCATCCTTACCGGATTCACACCTACCACCTATCGACATTCACCATGTTTCTAGCATGTCCCTGAAGTTTCAACCTGGAGAAACCCTCTGAAGGAACCGCGTCGACACCAAAGACCGCTTCTCGATTTGGCCTCTTAGTTTGCTCGTTCATGGCGGACTACACCTTCGATCCCACAGAGCACTGGTATTTCTTCTTTAGTGATTAGAGCAGCATCCTTTCAAAGTAATTTAATGTTTGCAATGATCTAAATGCATTGATGCCAAACGCTAAAGATATGTATTTGGTTTTTCTGCAGGCCGGGCATCTCTTACCTTTATTGCAGTAATGCACATTTCTCCAATAATTCTATTCTTCTTCATGTATAGACTACTTCTCATACCACGATGTGATTCTGTAAATTCTGGGCATGCTAGATCAATTATACTAAACAGAAGCTTCGACAAGCCATTGGAAACATAATCTATCGAGGTTCAACAAGAAGTTGAACAAAATGGTCGATGGTATTCCATCGACCATTTTGTTCAACTTCCTGTCGAACCTCAACAATCAATCAGCTTTTGATAGTAAAATCGAATGAAATTCAGCTGAAAATGTGTGTAGGGAACGATGGGGTGTGAGGTTTCACACTATTTGCAGGTAACGTTAGTTTGGAAAATTTATGTTTCCGTTAATAAATTCTCTTGTCGACACTAAAAAAACTAATAAATTCTCTTGTCGACACTAAAAAACTAAATTTGATATAACTCACATTAGGAATTCTTTGTTTGATATGTTGGACGACACCTCAACGTGTACAGGAGAAAAGACTGCAACCCCAAATAACAATTCCGTGAGAGAATTCGACATAATAGACACCATCAAAACTCAAGTAGAGGCAACCTGCAATGGTATCGTGTCATGTTCGAGTCAATACTTGTCTAATCCGACAGGTTCTAGTTCGCCAAGGCTCGACAGGTTTCGACATCAACTACCATACAATTAAAAAAAAAAAACAAGAAGCCCTCAACACAAACGTCTATCGACCACCGACAAGGAAGACAAATAGTCGGCTGACGACGAATTTTGGCAGCATTGTTGGGTTCATGGAGCGGGTTTATGAGTTTTCGTTTTTTAATAATATCTTTTTTATTATTTATTATTTAATATTTATGTTGAAATTTCAATATTTTTTTTCAATAACAACGTAAATTCAATATTTTTTTCAATAACAACTTAAATTCAATATTTTTTTTCAATAACAACTTAAAATGAAATGACGTAGGAGCATTTTTAATGCATACAATTATAGTACTATAATATAGTAGTTTAATTTAATTTTAATTTTAGTGGTTTAGATATTGATTTTATAATTTTTTAAAATTTTTTTTATGTTTTTGCATAAGCTGTTATAAGAAGGTTATGGAAGAAGAATGGTTTAGCTTGAAATTCCAATGGTTCCAATAGTTCCAATGGCTTGTCGAAGCTTCTGTTTAGTATAACTGATTTGGCATGCTGAGAATTTACAAAATCACGTCGTTGTTCGACAAGTCTCAACAGGTTCGACAAGTCTCACACACAACTATTCCTGACATCTCAAACACAACTCAATTTCGCGGTTCGACAAGTCTCACCCAACTCAATTTAGCACTCAAACACAACTATTCATGACATCTCTATAATCGATAGGCTCAAACACAATCATTTTTTTTTTTGCTTGATGTCGAAAACCTTTAATTTGACTTTTCAAAACCTTTATAATCCACCTTAGAGTCTATATATTATTTAATTAAAGTCTCATAGTTTTGAAATATGAATTAAAAATGGTTATGGATGGTTTATTTTTCTTTCTAGGTTAAATTTATAATATTTTGAATTATATAATATATTTCATATAAAATTATTAGCATAATATTATTAGTCGGGTTGTTAAAAGTTATGTGGGGCATACCTATCAACTCAAATTAATAATATAATATATTTTTTAAATGATATTAAAATTAATAACAACGAATTAGTATATAGATTTTGGTTTATATTATTTAAATTTTACTTAGTCAAATTAATAATATATATATATATATAATAATATTATAATCAATTGATATAATTTTGATTTATATTATTTAAATTTCAGTTTTTAATATCTTTTTTAAAATGAGGAAATTATAGAAGAATTATATATGATATATTCATAAAATTGTTGATAAAGTTGAAAATTATCGATATATGGAAGAAAAGTGCCCCATTAAAATGAGGAGAAATACCTACCATAATATGTATAACAAAAATTCATGTTAATATAATTATTGTATTCATTATTATAATTTCATTTATCCATAAAATGTTATGAATACGTTAAAGGATTAGATTATTATTTGCATCACGTTACATTTTCATGGGGATTAGATTATTATTATGACTCTATTTGCAAGAGGATTAGATTATTATTATGACTCCATTTGTAAAGCATATTAACATCTACTCCATTTGTATAACCTTAACAAGTATTAAATGTAGTCGATACACAATTGCTTTTTCTTCCATACGTACAAGCAACTAAGGGAGGTAAAATCTTTAATAGCGCCACAATGAGCTCTTGTTTGGAACAACATATGTTGATTTCTTGCAGGTATTCTTGCTCCTGACAACATTCAGAGAGAATCGACCACCCCGACCAAGTCGACTGCATTGAGCGATAGCCAAGTAAAGTCAATGAACAAGCTTTAGGATGACAACTTCTCAGCTCTCTTCACATTAATTGCTGCCACTGGTTGCCACCGTCGACGACTTCATCAACTATTTCCCGATAGTCAACCATTCAATATCAGAGGGGCCTCGATGGCATAATTGCACCGACAATGAGAGGTTCAACCATATGACAACCACTTGCACCGGCCGTTAACATTCGACTAAGTATCATCGACCACCGACTGCACCGGTCGACTTCCCCCATGTTGTCATCGACTGCAAATACCTACTGGACCATTGCACCGCCAACCGACCAACTGCCCATGACCCAATTCTTTCCTTGCATTATCGCTGCAAGGTTTTGACTGATCTTTCTTGGTCAAGATAGGTGCTGGTCGACTGCACCCTATCGGCTGATCTTTTTTGGTCGATTGTCGACTCACAAACTTTTGAAGTGATGACCGGACTCAATTTTCTCTTGGTCAACAACATAGTCGTCAACTTAAGATTGAACAATGTAGATATTAAAGACGAGTTGATATTCACAAAATGTGAATAACTGGAGGATCATTAGCGGCTAATAGGCAGTAGACTTGTAGTGAGAAGGCCAACACAATATGCAAGATGACAGAAGTGAATTCCAGTCTAGACAAGTCATAACAGCTACATTTATCAATTAAAGCACAACTATATACAAGTTTTGTTCAATAATTTTTGCACCATGATATGGATTTGCCACCGTCGATCTTTGACAAGATCTATCTCTGTTGTCGATAGTAAGGACAGTCTTCACAGTCGTTTCTGGCTCCGACAAGTTGCAACCTCGACAGGTTCACCTTCGACAAGTCTCGATTCAACTTCGACAATCCAACAAACTCGACTAGATGAAAGTTATCAACTGCCACATGAAAGTTTCCATATGACTTTGAACGTGTGTCGTTCCATATGAATTTGAACGTGTGTCGTTCAATAATTGCAACCATGGATGAAAGATATCATTTTGTTGATCTCGACTACCATTTTGTCAAAGCTCTCTTCAAACGTTCAAAGTCATATGGAAACTTGAATGACATTCGTCGGCTGATTGCTCCCGTCGGTAGAAAGAAATATTGGCATCATCCATGATACAATGTTGACAACTTTTAATAATAATGACCATAAGGTCGACCATTTCATATCGACGGGACAACTTTTATCAATCAACTTAGAGTTCTGTCGACTTCTTGTCACCATCTATGATATTCAACTCCATCCAGAAATGTGATGGTCGATGAGTCGACTAACTGTTCCAATCAGGAACGCGTGTTCTGAGATTTTTACAACCTTTGCTCTTTCCCTTATGGCGTTCACTTTTGCCCCTCAAGGGGCAAATGCTAGTATTGAAAAGGAAAATAAATTAATTAATCGAGAAGGAGGTAGGTGTTTTATGATACCATCCTCATCCTAAGAAAAGTGTGAAAATATGAGTTTACAAATAAAATTAATAAAAATTTAAATATAATAGGATGGATAAGACTATCGCTCAACGCAACTCTATATGCATGGATGTCTTCTTGGAAGCCGATAAAGAGTACATGGTAGATTTGCTCAATGCAGTTTTGTAAATATTTTTAAAATAGGAGGCAAGGGTTGGGTTATACAAAATTTGCGAAGAGAACACACAAACTATGGTCCAATCCAATCAAAAACATGGCCAAAGCATGTTTTAGCTGAGCCTTGTGTTTGCTATCCCCGCCATTATTTTGTCTGCCATTTGGGTAATGAAGAGTGGACGGATAATGCTGTGCCTCAGCATCCCAGTATGCAAGGGATTTCGCAGAAAAGGTCCAACGCTTACATCATGTACTTTGGATTCTATGGTTCTGGGTAAAACTAACGGTACTGCCGTTGCACGTCTAATAAGGGGTCTATCCCATCCGTTTGGGATCTTCTCCAATTCTTCAATTCGGTGTTGCAGAAGCAGCACTAATAATCATGTCAGCTGCAATTTTCCAGACCAGTCCATTACAGTTTCATTGCCCAAACCTGCCATTGCCACTGGTATGTGTTCTTCCCTTTCATCTTTTTTTAGCTTGTAAGATTTGGTTCGCATTCTTCATCTGTTTGATTTGTCCTGCTGTTTATGGGGCATACATAGACACCCATCAAGACAAAATGTGTTGTTATTGTATTGTATGTGGGTAGGGAATAACTCTTCGTAGTTGACCTAAGGTGAAACTAAGAATCACCTGTCGGCAGATGCCATACACGGGTATTAGAAATGTGTTCGTTAATGGTGAACGAGGTCTGAATGACATTGGCACACTATAATTTTGTCACGATGAGAATATGGTAGGAATCCTAAGAACATCTGACCTTGAACCCTCCTATGTGGTCGACATAGTTTTTAATGCCAACTCTGTGGGTTCCTTATGACATCCGATTGAGGATGATGTGGGCCCATGGCAGTATAAACCTCAGCAATACCGACACTATCTACCCGAGTAGTCTAAAGAAGCAAAGATTTGGACCACTTTTCCCAGTCCGTGTTTTGGACTATTTTTATCTGAAATCTGGTTGGAGTTTGGACCACTTTTCCCAGTCCGTGTTTTGGACTATTTTTATCTGAAATCTGGTTGGAGTTGTTGGAATCACAGATATAAGTTGGAGTTGTTGGAATTACAGATATAAATATAAGTTGTTGAGATTGTACAATTTGGGTGCAACATGTGTGTACGAGGGTGCTGAATCCATTTTTGCAACCAAAAAATGATTTTAAATAATAAAAAATCTCGATATGACCAAAGATTAAATCACCAGATTCCATCAATAATAACAGGAAAAGTCGAAATCGTCTCACCTTTAGAGTCTAGACAGATTCGTATCCTGTATGTACCACATGAACCCATGGAGAGTGGAGGCACACACACAAGAAAACAAATGATTTTAGCAGTTAGTATATGATGCACACCTATTCAGTGACGACTTTGACAGGCTGGGGGTAGTTGGGCTTATCAAGCTATGCAATTTTTGCACAATGGAGGATCCCACAAGGCCTCAAGTGGAGACCCTCCTCGAAAGGTCTATGCCATACTGATTCCGGATGGAGTAAGGGATGGACTAAACAAATGGCTGAAGGGGTTGTACATAAGAGTCCATACTCAGAATTGTCAAGTATTGTTGTATTAGAGGTGTGGATGCGTGCATAATCATTAGCACAGAATGCACATTGCACTGTGGTCAGCTTTGGCGAAGATTAGAGTGACACTCTAGCATTGCAATATGGACACATTAAATCTTGTCAGCACTTTTCGGCACTGTGACCCAATCGCACCAACTAAACATTATTTTGCTTAGACTGTGTTGTGTTGCCTAGGTGCACACTTTTGGTTGCATACCTGTACATAACAATTCAATGAAGGTGCACTGATGTGGATGGACAACTCAATGAACCATTGCAAGTGAAGCTCAACAATCATAATGGATCATCACATGCTTTCTCTCTATCACTTCATCTCCCCAACACTTGTACACTAATGTATTCTTAGAAAAATTCTATGCAACCTTCTTAACACTTATACACTATTGTTGAGGTGCAATCTAGAGAAATTCTATCCCATGTAATGTATGTAATGACCCTGTTAGTGTTACTGCTTGAACTAGCATGTGTGATTAAAGCCCCAAAGAACAAGACTAGCCCAACTATAACCTAGAGGTGCTGTTACCCATTGTCACCTCGATAACCACCTCTCCGCACTTTTGGTTGGCCTTTCTCCAACTCAAGGGGGGCTTCCCTAGATAGGATTGCAGGCTATGGCAATGAGGACACACGGTGATTTGAAGAGTTAGCCCTAGCAAAACTTGAGGTCTTCCTTTGTAGTATAGGAGATGGGAGATTATGAAGACTAGTGCCAATCCTCAAGGCATATGGAGTCTTGGGATGATCCCCCTTTGGGCCATGTTTTAAAGTGTTTTACTGGAAACTCTGCAAAGCAAGACAATTTCCTATCCCAAAACTTTTGAATCTTCATGCAAAATTTACCAAGGAAGGGTGGCCTTAGCACACTCCTTTACCTATAATCTTAGCTTGTAGCCTAGCCTATGCAAGCTTGATTTGTAACCCCTTCGAAGATAGCCAAATTACAAAACAAGCCACAAGACTAAAACACAAAATAAACAAGGAAATAATTCCCCATTTAATTCACTTGAAATTTTTTTCTTTCTTAGTGAACTAGGTTAAAGATCTTACAACGCCAAAAGATACATGTTACCTCAATATTGAACCATTAAGAAAACCCAAGAGAAGAAAACCTTTAAACACCAAAATGCTCCATAAAGATACGACGATTAGGTTTTAAAAGAGAGAGAGATCTCAAAATCCATCCATGAGTTCAAATGAGAAAGAGGCTCTCTTTATATAGGAGAGTAGCTCAACTCCCATTACAATAAAATAACAATAGATTGCTAGATCTAGCATAGGGTGGATTAAATGATGAATAACCTCCACTGAAACCGTAACAAACTCTAACAATATCCAAAATATGAGGTGGTCAATGCCACATGTACAATGTCCAAGATACATAAGGCCCAAGAAAGTGGGTGCACCACTAGATCTGCGTCAAACAATGATGAAAAGAGGTTAGATCTAGGGTTTGACCCCCTTATATCACTCTAACAACTCAATGCTCTCCTCAAAAGTGGTGCCAATGGTCCAAGCATGTGCTATAGGGTCAGACCAAGTGCTGGAAATAGCTCCAAAAGGTGAAAAAACGACCTGAAAGATGACCCTAGTGTTCGCAAACCCCTTGGAATTTTGGTGAGCGTTCTATACTTTTGGAAAGGCCTTGGAAAGAATTTTCCAACCATATATGACACTTCTCAAACCGAGCTAGTATGAGTGAGATCTACCCTCCGGAAGACAGGGTACCAAACTGTTGAAAAACAACCCAACAAGCAGCAAAAACAACTTTAAAGATGACTCCAACGCTCCAAAACTATTAGGAATTTGGATGAACGTTCTATACCTCTGGAAAGGTCTCCGAATGAACTTTGCAACCATATATGGCACTTTTCTAACCGAGCTAGGATGAGTGAGATCTACCCTCTAGAAGACATGGTACCAAATTACTGAAAAATGGTCCAGAAACCAACAAAAATGGCCGGAAAGATGACTCAGGCGCTCCCAAACTATTAGGAATCTGGATGAATGTTTTGTACCTTTGGAAAGGTCTTCGAAAGAGATTTCCAACCATATATGTCACTTCCCAAATTGAGCTAGGATGAGTGAGATCCATCCGCTTGGAGACATGGTACCAAACTGCTGAAAAATGGCTTAGAAACCAACAAAAACGACCCAAAAAAATGACTTGATTACTCTAACATCCTGGAGAAACTAGACTGAGCGTTTAGCATCATGAGATATCCCATTGATAAAAGCTTTCCATCCATATATCATAATCCCCCTTTTGGGCTAGGGCATTGGAGAAGCGAGGTACAAAGTCCTATTTTGCACAATTTGCTTAGTCATCAAATCTCAATGAACATCCAAAAGTTGTCATCCAAGGCATCATCAACATGCCATCCCCATGAGGTATGCGATGAAAATTACAAGTGGACACCAATGCAAAATGGGGGGTAATAGACCCTAATGGGGGTATATAAGGGAATACGGAGTTAAATGTAGATGCAAATGGTAGGTTGATTTGGTAGTGTGCCTATATGGGCTATTAGTAAGAGGTAGTATAGATAGGAGGTCAATAGAGTTATTATTATACACATTGACTTATTGTTATAATATTGAAATGTATTTGGGTAATTTGGAGTTCTTCTCCTAATATTTAAGGAGTTATTATGTAACTGATCAAAATAATACTTTTAGGAGCTGTGCTCCATGCCCATATTTGGTGTATATTGTGCATATGCATGGTTCTCTTGCTTTATTGTGTATTATGTTCATTACAAGTGGTATCAGAACAAATGATTATTGATTGAGCATCTTCAACGAGTACATCTCACTGTTGGAGCTATAAAATTTGCTAGGGACCTCCAAATTGAGCTAGATTTGAAGTGTTTGAACGAAGACATCTTTGACTATATATGGTCATATTTTCTTCATGAGGCAAATCTGGAATACACATGTGGGCATCTTCACTAAAATAAGCATTTTCATTGAAATAATCCTTAGAATGCTCCAAATCTTCAATATTTTTTGTTATGGTGAAATGAGGAGGGTCTTCAACAATGTCTTCAATCAAGGGACCTTCATGAACTTCTTCAATGGGGTCACTTGGGATGTGCTACTCAAGGGTGGAATATATAGGCTCCTCTAGCCTCACTAGATTTTCAGGTTGTACAAAGGCTTCCACATGACGCTCTTTCCTTGGCAGGATGGCAAAGGAATCGTCAATTAAACTTTCCATATCACCCTCATCATCATGCCACTTCTTAAGAAACATCCCAAAGAAACTTGAAATGGAGGTAATGCATTTATTAAGAAGATCATAGTACCAATCACAAGCATCTTCATCCAGAGTACTAGCAAATATCTGTATCCAAATATCTTCATGTAACATATTGAACATGGTTACAACTTCAATGAATGGTGTAAGGTGAAGGATGGCTGAATCACTATGTTGCACGAGTTTCCGGAACGCGGGAACGTTGGGAACTTGGGTACGGGTGTCGGATACGGTTAGAAGTTTCCCCTAAATTTGTAGGAAACAGCGAGTTGGGAGCGGCAATAATATATATTAAAAAAATATAAAAAATAATATAATTGAAAAAAAAATATAACAACTATTTAAAGATTCAAATTGTATACTATTTAGTATTACTATTATTTAAAACTTCTATTTAGGAGTAGTACATTAAGAAAGCATACCTCACAATACCATTTTTTATTTTCAGTCTTCGATAAAATTAAATTACCATAAAGTACCAACATAGTTCAAAATAGATAGATCAAAATTTGGCAAAATGGCAAATGCCCAAGTACTACATAGTTCAAAATTTGGCAAAATGCCCAAGTACAACATAGTCCAAAATTTGGTAAAATGCCCAAGTACAACATAGTCCAAAAGTGCCCAAAGGCCAAGGCCCAAAATATATCACGAGTTACAAAGAAGATGATCATAAAGTGCGATCTTCAATAACAAGGCTATCCATATAAGCTTGAGCCTCACTAGGCTCTGCACCTCCATGGTCACAACCATCATCATCATCATCAGCACCAACAATAGATGCAATGTCATCTAAGGGTATACCAACCAAGCCTGCATTTGGTGGAGGATTATCCTCATCATCATCAATTTGAGCAGCAGCTTCAGCATCCACATCCCACCGTGCTGCAGGGCCCTCTAAATACTCAGGTAGCTTCCTGGAAAGGAGTCGAAGACTACTATGCACATAAACCAATTTCTCCGCTATCTTAGAAGTAAGTCTATTCCTTTTAACAGAGTGGATGAAACTATAAGTAGACCAATTCCTTTCAGCTGCTGAGGAACTGGAAACTTGAGATAGCAAGCGTGAGGCAAGCTGTTGAAGCTCTGGGACTTCCCCCCCTTACATTCTCCACCATCCTATGGGATTCTTTTGTGCATAAATCTTGATGTCCCGCCTTGCATCTTGAGTGAATGTAGGGGGACTTAAGGTTCCAAAATCAATAAACTGTCCACGCAACACATTTGCTTCATCTGAGGTATACATCTTTTTTATGGCATCAAGAAACCCATGTTTTACCTCTCCATCATCAATTGGTAGAACTCTGTTTGGTCTCTCCATATACCACTTAGGATTAAGTGCATATGCAACCATGTGAAGAGAGGTATTGAGTTTGCTCCATCTCTTCTCTATTATCTTATGGATTCTTGGAAAAATTCCAAAGAAGGGTTTCTTTGACGAATTACATTCTTTACGTTTCCTACCATACAATCCATACATTCATATATTTCCCCAAGATTAGGGGAATCAGAATCAGCATACCTAATCAACTCCACGATTGGGGATGTAAAAGAAACAATATACTTACACTCACACCACCAATCCTCACTAAGAAGCATATCTTTTATCTTCTTTGCTTGAGTTGATTTAGACTCGGACCATGCATTCCACTCTTCTGCAACAACAGTGGCTTATAGGGGTGCATACACCTCAACCATACGTTCAAGAAGAATGAAGTATGTTGCATACCTTGTTTCTGCAGGCTTCAAAAACTGTTTTCATGATTTCATTCTATAGATTGCCAATGAGGTATGGTGGTTGCAGATGAACATTTGTGCCTCTCTTGCCTCTAAAATGATTTTTGAAATCCATGATATTTTACCAATGTCTTTGAGGACATTGTTAAGAGAATGGACACAACAAGGAGTCCAAAATATATGCTTGTATCGGCTTTGTACCATCATTCCCGCTGCTTTGCAAACAGGTGCTGCATCTGTGATTACATGTACAACATTTGAAGGACCAATCTCATCAATTGCTTCCTTCAACACTTCAAACATGAAAGTAGCATCTTTCAGTTTTCCACTACAATCAATTGCTCTTAAAAAGTAGGGCCCTGTAGGAGATGTGATAATGATATTCAACAATGGCCTATGTTGAATGTTTGTCCAACCGTCCATGACTATTGAACACCCTGAATAAGTACATGACTGTTTGAGGTCCACTGTAAGCCCCTGCATTCTTGTCACCCCCTTGTCTAACAATGATGTCCTCATTTTATTGTAACTTGGGGGTGTATATCCTTGCCCAGCAGCTATGATTTTTTTCGCCATTTCTTTGTAATATGGTGAACGAGTGGCATTAAATGAAATCCCATTTGCCATGAAAAAATCAGCTACAGCATCATCAGCCTCATCCCTATGCACAACATTGTATATTTTACGAATTTGGTCAGCAGCAACAGCACTGGCAGACTTGTTCCTTTCAGAACTAGAACACCCTTGAGACTAAACTTGGTTTAGTTGACTTTGATTCACCGAATCTTGGACATCATTGGAGGATGACAAAGTCCTAGGTACCTTAAAAGGACGTTCATTTTCCAAGTCAGATTCACGGACACCTGTGGCAACCATGTGAAGCTTGGTCAACTCCATTCTTTTTTCAATATTACATGTACAACCCTTAACCCCATCACCAGACATGGACAAAAGATGATGCCACACTCTAGTGTAGCTTCCCTTAAATACATGGTTGCATAACAAGCACATCCATTCTTCACAACTACCACTATTCTTTTTCTTATTTTGAGTAATTTTCTTCACAAACTTTAACAAGGGTTTCTTAGGATTTGCTCTTTCACTTTGGCTTTGGCTTGCATTTGGACTTGGAGTAGAACTAGTGTCTTGCCCAGTAGGTGGTAGGCTCCCACTCTCCATGACTTCCCTGAGCAATACACAACATAGCATGTTTAATTTAAAGTTTAGTTTGATTGCAAATGTGCATGCTTAAATTTAAAACAAACTCTGAAAAATTAATTATTGAAATATGAAAACTTGAAAAGTGAAAATTGTATTGCAACATTGGATATGATTTGTCATTGAGTTATTCAAGAAGTGTGTACATTTATGTATGCCAAATAAATAATTATTTAACTTAAATTTAAAATGTGAGTCATAATTGCAAGTGTGAATTGTTTTAAAATTTTAATTAACCTGGAATTTATTATTTGAGTGAAAATTGAAAAACAAACTTGGCATTGGAGAACATTGGAGATTGGACATACTAGAATCATGATACGTAACTTTTAATTTCATTTGTAACTGAGCTATATGAATGTCTCTACCTCTTTGAATAAAAATTAAAATGAACCATTGATGTATGTATTTGCCTCAACCATGGATGTATGTATTTTAATTTGAGTCAACCATTGATGTATGTATTAAAATTTTAAATATTTGCCTCATAAGACAGAACTTCTAATTTTATTTGTAACTTAGCTATGTGTATGTCTCTACCTCTTTGAATAAAATGAACCATTGATATATGTAGTTGCGTCAACCAATAAAATGAACCATTGATATATTTAGTTGCGTCAACCATTAATGGATGTATTTGAGTCAACCATTGATGTATGTATTGATTTTTAAATATGATTATATTTGTCTATTTGAATTCAAATTGAAATAACCATTAATAATTTAATGCATGCAATTGAATCATTGAATCATTGATGTATGTATTTGCCACAAAAAAATGATGTATGTATTTGCCTTTGTGAATAAAATGAACTAAAGTGTAGTCAAATAATTAGAACTAAGAAAAAAATTACAAAATTGAAAATTTCAATTAAATAAGTTAATAAATTAATAACTAATTAACATTAATAATTAAGTTATTAACATTGATATGATAAAATTAAAAATAAATTGTGATGGCTATAAAATGCAAATTAAATTTATAGTTGTCTTATAAATTTTTTTATAAATTTAAATTTAAATATTCTAAGTTTAATTTAAAATTAAACTAAGATTAAAACAATATAAAACTTTAAAAGTTAATACTAAAACCAAAATAGTAATTTAATTTGTTAAACTAAAGTCTAAAACTAGTAATTTAATTTGTTAAACTAAAGTTAAACATTATTTTAAATTAATGATTAAAGTCTAATTTAATGATACTAAAATAGTAATTTAATGATACTATTAGAATTTAAACATTATTTTAAATTAATGTCTAATTTAATGATACTAAAATAGTAATTTAATTTGTTAAACTAAAGTCTAAAACTTAAAAATTAAAAATTAAAAAAATTAAAACTAAAACTAAAAAGTTAGAACATAAACATAAAACTTAAAAGTTAAAAGTTTAAAACTAAAACTTAAATTAAAATTTAAAACATTAAAAATTAACACATAATTTAAAATTAAAAGTCTAAAACTTACAAACTAAAGAATAATACAATGAAATTTAAAACATAAAATAAAATTTAAAACAAAATTTAAAACATAAAATAAAATTTAAAACATAAAATAAAATTTAAAACATAAACTATAGATTATAGAATAATAAAATTTAAAATTTAAAACATAAACTAAACAATTAAATTTCGATTTCGTTACTTGCCCGAGCCTGAGCTGTCATAGCCAACGGCGAACCACGCAGGGATTATCTTCGATGCCCGAGCTGTCCCAACAAACGGCCCAACCAACGTCCCAACAAACGGCAACAGTACTCGTCTCTCCCACACCAGACGTGACTCGGCTCTCTCACAGCAGAGCAGAGCTCAGATGAAGCAGACCTCTTGGCTCAGATGAAGCAGAGCAAACGCGACAGAGCTCGGCTCAAAGAAGGGAACTTGGCTCAGACAGAAGCTCGGCTCGGCTCAGACAGAGCTCGGCTCGGCTCAAAGAAGGGAACTCGGCTCAAAGAAGGGAACTCGGCTCAGACAGAGCTCGGCTTGGCTCAAAGAAGGGAACTCGGCTCGGCTCAGTCAAAGAACGGACGGAACTCGGCTCGACAGAGCTCAGTCTCGACTTCGACTCCCTCATAGTAGATGCACTCACTCTCACTCACTCGCAGACGCAGAGGCATGCAGACGTTCCTCACTCTCAGACAAACAGCCCACTCGCAGACGCAGAGGAAGCCAGACGTTCCACACGAAATCTACATTGCCGAACTCTGCATTTATAAAAAAATTCTGTGTTTGGTGGGAGCGATTAAGCTTGGCAGGAGAGATTATCATTTGGTGGGAGAAATTATGTTTGGCGGGAGTGATTAATTTTGGGCCCCACACGTTTGGGAACGACTGGGAGTTCCTGCTCTACGAGGAGCGTGTGGGAGTTCCCTGGAAAACCGGAGCGCGTGCAAGCTCCCGAAATGAGGAACGACCGATTTGAAGTTCCCAAGCTCCCAAGATTTCATGTTCGAAGCTCCTGAAAAGTTCCCAAGCTCCCGGAACCATTCCCATGCATTTTGGAGCGTTTCGTACCCGTTCCTAAGCTCCCTGGAACGCGGGAACTTCTGGAACGGGTTTCCTAAAGTCTGGGAGCGGTTCCCGTGCAACGGAGCTGAATCATCTTTTCCATGAAAGACTGGAGTATATTAAGATATATTTGAATCAGGCTCTTCATTTGGGAATCTAGGGATTTTGAGAAATCGATGGGAGGAAACAAACTGGCCAAACTAGCACCATGCTGCTCCTTTTCCTCATCCATATCAAAATTCAACATCATACATTTGAAATAACCATGGAATGTATCCGGTACTGGATTTGTGGAGCAATTAAATAATGAGCTTTAAGAGTTTTCAACGTGTTGCATGCGCTCATCTCTACACACAAGGGTTTTACCCCTTTAATGGAGCTGCCATGTGAGAAGAAAAATATGCATTTAAAACTCTCAAAAATTTAATTTTTTGCTTTTCTTTGTAACCCATCTCTTCTAGTGGTGATTGTGCCCTCCCTCTTCTCTGTGGCATTAAAGCAAGTGCCTGGCACTCTTTTTCCTCATGATCATAGGACTTAAAGGCTGCCTAAGCTTTGTATTTGTGTTTTGTAATATCATTTGGAATAAAAAGGCTTTTGAGGCAAACGTGCGGTGAATGGCTTAAGTGTATGGATGATTATTGCATAGTTTATGAGGTAATCATTATTAGCTTATTTTCTTTGTGCATTTCTTTGGTTAGCTGTTGGCCTGCAAGGGGAGGTATCTCTTAGCAGGATAAGATTATTGTTTGATGGTTGTAGATCTCTTAGTTTACATGTATTTTTCGTATACATTGCATGTTTTCCAAGCTTCTGCTTTCGACAGTACTTCTGCTTTTAACCTTCTCTTGTGCAAGGATTTCTAAGTCGATGCAGGTATCTAGCTTGAAGGTTGTTCGAGTAAGACTCTTCCACCTTTCAAGCAGTTCCGAGGAGCATAGTCCCTCCGCTTTCCACCAACGCACTCTACCGCCCAAAAGTTCCCAAGCTTCAAAGCTCCTTTCTTCTCTCTTTCCTTCATCTTTAAAATCATTTTCTTTCTTTGGTTACAGCTACTCACATGCTTAAGTAAATTAGTTTGTCGTTTAAAGAATATCCAAAGGGATGCTTTGTTCAAGCATGTATATAGATCTAGAAGCATAAAGTAATATTTTTAAAGTAGATCTAGTTTTGTCAAGTACTTGTGCATATTTCCGATCTTTCAGTATTTAACATTTTTATGCTTTTAATGCTTTATTTGGCACATTTTGTGCATAAACAAGTGGCTGGTTTTACACTTTTCTTGCCAGGACAAGGGAAGTGCTACTGAAAAATTGAAGATCTAGGCCATCCAAGGCCTCCCAGAGCAATATACCTCAATCCGGCTTCATTTCTGAAACTTGTAAAGCCTTTGGATCCAGATCTATAAGGACCAAAGGCATCCACCCTTTAATCTTGTAAAATTAAATAATAAAAGCAAGTGGGCTACTTAGCGCCTGTTGTCCGCCGAGATGCACACCAGCAGCAAAAATCTTTCGAAAGCTGTTCCCTCACTACAAGTGGGGAAGGTGTGGCCTTGGGGGCAAGCAATGAGCAAGGTACTGTCACTTGAATCCCAGCTCCTCCGTTTAGGCAAACTCCTAACGAAGCCAAGGGGGGTCGTCCCTAACAAAGAGTTTTTCTATGGCTCTTATGTTTTAAGTGTTTTTGGTGTTGAGTGATGCGGATGGGTGTTTTTTAGGAGTTTTTGAATGATTACAACTTTATAGTGATGAAATAAAATAATCACAAGATAAATGCAAGATCACAGGATTTAGGAAACAACCACTTGATAAATTAAAGCAAGACAACCATGATAATATAACTGCTCCAGATAGATAAAAAACAAATGAAAGTGATGACAAGGACCAGTGCCTTATGGAGTCAAAGACAGTCTTAAGTGCTTGGGTTGCTTGATACAAGAGTTCAAAGTGGTAACGTTTGTGAGATCGTTTTGCAATTGTTCTTGGTTTATTTTATTGTAAATTTTATGTAATCTTGTCTTAGGTGTCTAGGAAACCTAACCGGAAAAAGTAACTCTAGGTGTCTCCATTCAAGGACTTGTCGGGCCACCCAGTGCTCTAGCCAGGTCGCGCAATGCTAACCAACAAACTAGAGGCTGAACATGGAATCACGGCGCTCCCAACTAGGAGTTTGCCACTTTCGAGTACTTTATCGAACAATGCCGGTTCGTTGGTTATGCGGTTGAAAGTTTTATTATGTCGAATCTTGTCCGATTAACCAGTCCAATACCGTTTTCTGAGTATTCCATCTTTTCAGTCGGTCAGAGCATACTCCGGCAAGGAAACAACAAATAAATTCCAATTTTATTTATGGGAGTGGTGAGTTGCGAATTTTATTAGAGCACACAGATGAACCTCTCCGACAGAGAGTGTTCTTGACTTGTCTTCTGATAGAGGTTCAAGATACTTTACTAATCTATATGCTAAGATGCAGTAAAAATGCAAAACTTATGCTCTCCGACAGAGAGTGCTCTTGACTTGTCTTATGACAAGTTCAAGAGTCTTGGTTCTTTTTAAAGATAAACAGATTGTGAACAAATAAACCAGATGATAGCTCAAAATAATGAAACAATGATCTAACAATTAATATACTAAATAGCAAAAATGAACTACTCTAGCAATTAGTGTTCTAAGCAAAAATGAACTAAGCTAGGTGAAGCAAATCTAAGCTAGAAAACAAACCACTCAAAGACACTACAAGACTTCCCCAAATGGGGATGTTAGGTGTGGGGGATTAAAAAACCCCACTTATGAAACTTTATTAAACAAATACAATATTTTGGATTTTCAACCATTTTGAGGAAACTTAGAAAAATGAAATGAAACAAGCCTTAATGGCTTTTTACAAAAGGAGAGTGATCGACACTTTGGTTCAAAATCTCAAACAAGTTTGAGTCTTCTTGGTTTTGGTGCTTGATTTTGGGTTGTGGTTCTTCTTGTTTTTTGCAATTTTCCTCTTTAAGCTTTGGCAACCTCTTCTGTTTTCCACTTCGCTTTTGGATTTAATCTTCTTCAATACCTACAACAAAAGTAGTTCACTCATGCACCCTTTAGATGTTAGCTCAAAATCGATGATAAAGCTTGACACTATTTTGAACTTGAGCTTGTAGAATGAAATCTAAGGTGCAAATGCCATAAAACTAAACTTGAAATTATTAAAAATTAAAAATGGACCAGCAAACAAACAAATGCTAAAAGAATGCTAGAAATGCGATCTAATCTATGATAAAAATGAACTATTTTGGTATGCAAGCTTTTATCTTTTTTAAAAGTGAGATCTAGAATGAAAAGATGCAAACTTTTAAAACAAATCTGAGATCTAACTTTCAAATGAATTAAACCCTAACTTGGAAAAGTAAAATCTAACTTTTTTATCAAAACTTTTTGTTGCTTTTAAATGAGAGGTCTAAAATGCAAAATGTAACTAACAACAAAACTACATGCAAGATCTATAAAATAAAATGCAAGCTAACTGCTAGACAAGATTACAAACCTTTTTCTTTAAAGAGACCTACACTAAGTATGATCTAATGAAATGCAAAAGATTGAACTATTTTAAACAACGACTATTTCAAAATAGTGAAACTTTTTGACTTTTTTTAATTTTGTCACTTTGTGAATTTTGTCATTTTTTGGTCACTAAATGTCAAAATAGTGAAAATTGCTCCGACAGGCGACGTAATCGCCCGAAACCCTAGAGAAGTTGGCCCTAGGGTAAAGAGGACGCTATGAGCGTCAAAACGAGCCTCCCCACGCCTAATTCCACCTCCGGATGAGGTTTTTATCATTTTTTGAAATTTATTAATTAAACCATTAAAAAATGGTCTAATTTATGAAAAAATTATTTTTGCCGGAATCAAATGAAACTCTTAGGGGACTTAGTGCATGTTCATACGACTCAGTAGAGATGGCTAACACGTAAAAAATCCTAGACACAAGACTCTAATAACCACTTTAGGTTTTGACCACCATGGGAAATACCCCAGCTTTGGAGGTTTGAGTGAAAAACTCAGGGATTATACGCCACTGATGAGTAGCGCATAATTCCTAAGGAAAAAACACTCTAGAGTATCCCCCAAATGGCTAAACCTACGGATAGTTGAGTCTTTTATAAAAGGATTCCGTTTAGACCAACGTTTTACATTTTCCCCATGGGGGTATGAACATGCAGTTATTACAAATGGAGCAAAATTGCCCTGAAAATGACTTTTGAACTTCTGAACACTGATGATGAACATGAATCATGTTCATGAAATTGGCGGCTCATGAGAAATTCAGCTATTTGTACAAAATAGGTGATAACATCTGGCTCCAACTGCGGGACGTGTGCTCGATCTAGAAATCATGCAAGGAGAGGATACGAGAATGCCAGAATCTCTGGTTTATATATATAACCTGTAAAAACATCTGAACTTGACAGAAAACCTTCAGTAGCACGTGTTATGAAAAAACCAAAATGAAGAATCAAATATATTTATTTTTTGAAAATAAATTTTAAGAAATCTAAATGCAGAAAGTAAATGCTTGTTTCTTTGACAAAATTTTATCTTTTCCTATTCTAATATAATACAAAAAGGAAAATGTTAAGTATAATCAGAAATCCAATGTAACGATTTAAGCATGTAATCAATGTAAAAACAATTTTTTACCTTGTCTCTGGTTACCAGCCAAAGCAAGGGCATGCTTATTAGAAAGTGCAAACTTGCTTGGATCTTCTGAATGGGAGGGCTGGATGGGGATTCATAAGTATGTAATAAATATTTGAAGTGCTTCCCAATATAGTAAGTCCTCCTGTAGGCATCCTCTATCCAGAACAGGATGGGATGAAGAAATTCAGGATGACAAGGCAGTTCTGGTACCTCATCATACTGATCCGAAAGGCTCTTTTGAAAATAATTTTCTATGAAAGTGCAAGTCTCGAACTGCTCTAATATACAAGGGATTTCCGACGGCTGATATATATGCTCTGTTGACTGTACCCAATCTGGACCTTCACCATACTGCTCTTCTAAGTTACCCTTGCTAGTACTCGTGTGGTTTCGATTGCTCATATGAAAAAATAGCATGCTCTTCTTCTACGTTCAACTGTTCAAAATCCATACTTTTGTCAAATATGGGGGAGTCCTCATGAATTTTACCATATTCCCGGCCACATGTATCCTCATGCTCATAAGTGGGGTTATTAACAAAATTTCTAAAGGGATTTTGTTCATCATTAACTTCTTCAGACATGGCATAGATAGGGTTCTCTAAAAAGGTCCATTCATCATTACCAATATCTATGTCATCCATGATGGACTCATCATCACTCATGTCATCCTTCAAGCTATGCCTATCCTCCTCAACTGCATGAAAATCCTCTTCAAACAAATGGGTTTCAAAGACATCACAAGGGATCCATCTTTCCGAATATTCATTGCCATGTGGAGAACAAATGGGAGTATCATCACACATATTACAAACTTCATGGATTTCCTTATGAGTGTCAATCTCTGCAATGGTTTCTTCTAGAGATGGATAAGGAGTACATATATGTTCATCATCACTGAAGTAGTATTGAAAAACTTCCCACTCATAAATGTCTTTTGTTTCGTTGGCATGAGGAGGGTTTTCAATAGAATTCGGTCTTTGATAAATTTCCTCGATGGGCTCATTAGGGTTCTGATGGGAAAAATTCATACTTTTTCTAATAGGTTGACCTAACTGGTTCCAACTCTCTTCGGGAAAATCATAAAAGTCACCTACATAGTTTATGCACTCAGGCTCACTTGATGAAGACTGACCAACAAACCCTTCAGGAAAACCATACTTTTGGATATAGCATGCAAGATGACAAGTGTCTTCTTCATGGAATTCTTGGCATGCCCTACAAAATGGCATGTAAGGTTCAACCTTGGGAATTCCACGGATGTCACCCACGTTATTAATGAATTCAGGCTCGCTTGTTGATGCAGTAGGACCACAACCTTTTGGACGACCATGCTCTTGAACATAACATGCATAATAGCAACCAGATTCCTCATGGAAGTCTTTGCATGCCCTACAAAATGGCTTGTAATGCTCAACCATGTTAGCAGCCTCTAGCTGATGAGGAGGCCTCTGTTCATGGTTGGGAGGCTTTCTTTGCCAAGTTGGTTTTGCAGGAAAAGTTCTAGTAGCAGGTTGAGTTTGCGTTCTTTCCATGGTTATCACCCTGTTTTGAATTTCTTTCATTTGAGCAAGGTGTTTAGCTTCAGCCTCTTCCATTTTCTTCTTTATTTCCAACATTTGTTGTTCATGAGCATCCTTCATTGCAAACAAAGGATCTTTCTCTTTATGTACTGTTGGCTTTAAAGGAGTTGCAGTTCTTGAGAAACTGGGAATGTTGGACTTTCCGGAAGATTGCATGTTCTTATCAATTTTGCAGGCCATACCTTGGGCTTGTAAAAGAGTGGTGGGCTCCTTGTCTCTAAGCTCATACTGCATCTAAGGGCTTCAATGTAATATAACAATATGGTCTGTGCAGTTGGTTTGTAATCTGTATGGATTGCATTGGACAAGTCGGTGAATTTCTTATTGAATTCTTCCATGGTTTCATTTTCACTTCTTTTGATGTTCGTTAATGCAGCAAGTTGATGCCGAGGTTCCTTCTTCTCACCAAACTTGTTGGTGAAGGCAGTCTTGAAAGCAACAAAAGTAGCAAAGGAATTGTTTGGCAAGCCGATGAACCAGTCACCAACATCCCCGTCTAAAGATAAAGCAAACAACTTCATATACACATCGTCATGTTTATGGGTAGGGTCTCTGACATAACCACTAGTACATTTTGAGAAAGTCTTGAGATGATAAGCAGCAGTAATGGCATCAGTGCTAGTAAAAATGAGAAGTTTGTCGATAGCTTTGTCTGGAATGTCATGTGGTTGACCTGCTATCTGAGTAATGTCAAGGGGAGAATAGAAATCACCCATTGTATTAGAAAGACAAATATTATTGTTTTCAAGGTTAGTTTCTACAAAAAGACTATGGATGTCAGAAATAGACTGAGATCCAAGCTCTTCAAGGATCCTACGAGAAGTAAGTTTATTCAATCTCCTCTTGTAAACCTTTTCAGGCTCGGGGATGAAACTGAGTAAACCTTCAGAATTTCTTCTAGTTGAATACCTTGAGGTGTTTACTGACAGTGGAGTCGCCAGGTGGATTCAAGTCTAATTTCTGAGAGTGATTTGACTAAAAAATCTACCAAAAAGGAAAACTAAAAAGGGCAGTGGAGTCGCCAGATAGATATCAGAATCTATCAAAAAGGTAAAACAAACTAGAAAAAACTAAGGTCGTCCAGGAACAAAAAGATTTGTCCTCGGCAACGGCGCCAAAGATGTTGTCCGCCGAGATGCACACCAGCAGCAGAAATCTTTCCAAAGCTGTTCCCTCACTACAAGTGGGGAAGGTGTGGCCTTGGGGGCAAGCAATGAGCCAGGTACTGTCACCTGAATCCCAGCTCCTCCGTTTAGGCAAACTCCTAACGAAGCCAAGGGGGGTCGTCCCTAACAAAGAGTTTTTCTATGGCTCTTATGTTTTAAGTGTTTTTGGTGTTGAGTGATGCGGGTGGGTGTTTTTTAGGAGTTTTTGAATGATTACAACTTTATAGTGATGAAATAAAATAATCACAAGATAAATGCAAGATCACAAGATTTAGGAAACAACCACTTGATAAATTAAAGCAAGACAACCATGATAATATAACTGTTCCAGATAGATAAAAAACAAATGAAAGTGATGACAAGGACCAGTGCCTTATGGAGTCAAATATAGTCTTAAGTGCTTGGGTTGCTTGATACAAGAGTTCAAAGTGGTAACGTCTGTGAGATCATTTTGCAATTGTTCTTGGTTTATTTTATTGTAAATTTTATGTAATCTTGTCTTAGGTGTCTAGGAAACCTAACCGGAAAAAGTAACTCTAGGTGTCTCCATTCAAGGACCTGTCGGGCCACCCAGTGCTCTAACCAGGTCGCGCAATGCTAACCAGCAAACTAGAGGCTGAACATGGAATCACGACGCCCCCAACTAGGAGTTTGCCACTTTCGAGTACTTTATCGAACAACGCCGGTTCATTGGTTATGGGGTTGAAAGTTTTATTATGTTCAATCTTGTCCGATTAACCAGTCCAAAACCGTTTCTGAGTATTCCATCTTTTCAGCCGGTTAGAGCATACTCCGGCAAGGAAACAACGAATAAATTCCAATTTTATTTATGGGAGTGGTGAGTTGTGAATTTTATTAGAGCACACAGATGAACCTCTCCGACAGAGAGTGTTCTTGACTTGTCTTCTGACAGAGGTTCAAGAGACTTTACTAATCTATATGCTAAGATGCAGTAAAAATGCAAAACTTATGCTCTCCGACAAAGAGTGCTCTTGACTTGTCTTATGACAAGTTCAAGAGTCTTGGTTCTTTTTAAAGATAAACAGATTGTGAACAAATAAACCAGATGATAGCTCAAAATAATGAAGCAATGATCTAACAATTAATATACTAAATAGCAAAAATGAACTACTCTAGCAATTAGTGTTCTAAGCAAAAATGAACTAAGCTAGGTGAAGCAAATCTAAGCTAGAAAACAAACCACTCAAAGACACTACAAGACTTCCCCAAATGGGGAAGTTGGGTGTGGGGGATTAAAAAGCCCCACTTATGAAACTTTATTAAACAAATACAATATTTTGGATTTTCAACCATTTTGAGGAAACTTAGAAAAATGAAATGAAACAAGCCTTAATGGCTTTTTACAAAAGGAGAGTGATCGACACTTTGGTTCAAAATCTCAAACAAGTTTGAGTCTTCTTGGTTTTGGTGCTTGATTTTGGGTTGTGGTTCTTCTTGTTTTTTGCAATTTTCCTCTTTAAGCTTTGGCAACCTCTTCTTGTTTTCCACTTCGCTTTTGGATTTAATCTTCTTCAATACCTACAACAAAAGTAGTTCACTCATGCACCCTTTAGATGTTAGCTCAAAATCGAAGATAAAGCTTGAAACTATTTTGAACTTGAGCTTGTAGAATGAAATCTAAGGTGCAAATGACATGAAACTAAACTTGAAATTATTAAAAATTAAAAATGGACCAGCAAACAAACAAATGCTAAAAAAATGCTAGAAATGCGATCTAATCTATAATAAAAATGAACTATTTTGGTATGCAAGCTTTTATCTTTTTTAAAAGTGAGATCTAGAATGAAAAGATGCAAACTTTTAAAACAAATCTGAGATCTAACTTTCAAATGAATTAAACCCTAACTTGGAAAAGTAAAATCTAACTTTTTTATCAAAACTTTTTGTTGCTTTTAAATGAGAGGTCTAAAGTGCAAAATGTAACTAACAACAAAACTACATGCAAGATCTATAAAATAAAATGCAAGCTAACTGCTAGACAAGATTACAAACCTTTTTCTTTAAAGAGATCTACACTAAGTATGATCTAATGAAATGCAAAAGATTGAACTATTTTAAACAACGACTATTTCAAAATAGTGAAACTTTTTGACTTTTTTAAATTTTGTCACTTAGTGAATTTTGTCATTTTTGGTCACTAAATGTCAAAATAGTGAAAATTGCTCCCAGAGGTGATGTAATTGCCCGAAACCCTAGAGAAGTTGGTGCTAGGGTGAAGAGAACGCTCTGAGCGTCAAAACGAGCCTGCCCACGCCTAATTCCGCCTCCGGATGAGGTTTTTATCATTTTTTGAAATTTATTAATTAAACCATTAAAAAATGGTCTAATTTATGAAAAAATTATTTTTGTCGGAATCAAACGAAACTCCTAGGGGACCTAGTGCATGTTCATACGACTCAATTGAGATGGCTAACACGTAAAAAATCCTAGACACAATACTCTAATAACCACCTTATGTTTTGACCACCATGGGAAATACTCCAGCTTTAAAGGTTTGAGTGAAAAACTCAGGGATTATACGCCACTGATGAGTAGTGCATAATTCCTAAGGAAAAAACACTCTAGAGTATCCCCCAAATGGCTAAACCTACGGATAGCCGAGTCTTTTATAAAAGGATTCCGTTTAGACCAACTTTTTACATTTTCCCCATGGGGGTATGAACATGCAGTTATTACAAATGGGGCAAAATTGCCCTGAAAATGACTTCTAAACTTCTGAACACTGATGATGAACATGAATCATGTTCATGAAACTGGCGGCTCACGAGAAATTCAGCTCTTGTACAAAATAGGTGATAACAGCGCCCACACCCATCCTCCCTGGGGGAGCCCACACCCATCCCCACTGGGGGATTCGTGTCATTTTCGTAGCATGATTGTTTTTCTTTTCTACTTTCATTGTTGCTTGGATTTGCTAACCTTAGATTAGTTTTAGTTTCTTCCTTAGTGAATTTTTCTTTCAAGCTATTTTATTTCGCAATAAGGAGTAATGAACCCTGCCTTGCATTCCCGAAGTACCGAAAGAGCTTGCTCGAGTAAGGGAAAAGAGGTTCTTGGCCTTTAGTAATCAACATAACATTTCATTGCTTTACAGGTTCTTTTCTACTTTCACAGTTAATTGGAATAAATATTTTGCACAATCTCCACGTATGCTCTTGTCCATCGCAGGCTTTCCTGAGGTTTGGAACAACCGGAAATGAGATTTTTTGCACTCGATAAACTTTCACATTTAATTAAACAACTCACACTTAATTAAAACTATTCTCCCTTAAAGGACGGAAATCCGGTGTCTCGCCTTGTCTTTTGTTGGCAAATTTCATAGAGAAAGGGGAATGACTAGGTAGTGACCACGGGGATCTGTCAGGCTACACCCTTGTTTGGTGTCAGTGTTAGACACACCCCCGCGACTTCGATCTAGCCCTTCTTGTCGTGTGAAACCACACTCGACAAATCTGGACTTGGTTTGTCGTACCTTATGGTATATCGGAAACCCCCTTCCCATAATCAACGCATCCATAATAATTATAGCTGACCAAGAAGCACTTGTACAACATTTCCTTTCAGCAGTCTCCATTTACACTATTTTGGCACTGGTCTATCAATTTACTATCATTTGGTTAAACAACTCTGTGTCGTGGTCAATCTTATTCTCTACTGTTGGTATAATTCATGTATTGTTGCTTTCTTGTTTCAGTAATCATTTCAAACTCCTAAATAAACTTCCATTTTCACAACTAAGAACTAATAAAGCCTTAGTAACTTTTCTTAGGGTCTCCCTCCTTGGTTTCGTTAGGAGTTCAGCCTAAATGAAGGAGTCAAGATCAAGTGACAGCGCTTGACTCGAGACTTGCCCCTAAGGACGCACCTAGTGGCTTGAAGATTTTTGCCACGTTACCCGAGGTGCGTATTTAGGCGACAACAGGTGACTCCTGTAGAAAAACCTAGAGTTATTTTATGAAGACTAAGGATGAGGTCTTTAGTACTATGTTGTGGAGGAGCTCCCTCCCCCCTACTGCTTTGCTCTTGAAGCGTGCTCCTAGAGGGAGCGATCAGGAATCACTCCTGGGAGCATGATTCCTGATCATTCCCTTCTGGGAGTGATTAGAAGGAGTGTGCTCCCTGCTGAAAAAACGCTCCCTGGTTTTTCAGGGAGCGACTAGGGAGCGATGAGGGAATGTCGCACCCAAAGTGCTCTCTCATCGCTCCCTGGTCGCTCCTAGGAGCAAAAAAATCTCCCTAATCACTCCCTCAATGCTCCTAGGAATTGAGGTGATTTTTTTTCTTCTTTTTTTGTTTTTTGGAACCAAGACATGGTTCCACTTGGCTTTTTGGGCATGGTTAGGGTTCATTTAGGGGTTTTATAAATGGTAATGTTAAATTCTTAAAGTAAGAGTGACATGCTCCTTATCTTTCATTTTCTATCCTTTTACTTAAATTTTTAACGTTACCATTAATTGTTTCAATATGTTTGAGAGTGGTTCCAACCTCATCGGACTTCATATGAAAAAAGTAGAATTTTAGATCCCATTCAGAATTCAACAGACTTAATAGTTTTCAGGATTTCAAGATTGCGACATTTCCATTGGATTCTATCATGTATAAGGGTAAGGGATTGGAATTTAATCAAGCACATCAACCTCTCCATGTACCTTGATGTTGGTGGTGTTGATGCCTAAGTGTTGAAGTTGATTGAACTCGTCTGTCATGACCTTAATAAAAATGTACCCTTCAATCAAGAAAAATCACTTATGAAGCATGGGAAGCTTTTTATACCTGAATGTTCCACGCCATGCCCTAACACATGTCCTTACACCAAAATATTATTCTCCATCTTGGTTGGCCCAACTAGCACCTGGGGGTAGAGTTAAGAGAAACCACACATAGATCTTGTTACCCCTCATATTGACAGGGGTGTCCACATGAGAAATGCTCTCGCATTAGTCAACAAGAATTGCTGCAACACAGGTTGCTCTGGAGGACTTGCTCAAAAAGACAAATAAAAAGGAATTTTCCCTCAATCCATTGCATGATACGGGACTATGTGAGAATCTCCTTCAGAGGTATGCACAAAGAATGAGCCTACCACTTCCTAGTTATTGCTGTAAAGGGTCAGGAAAGATACATGTACTGTTGAAATTTCTGGGGTTCAATATACAGGTAGCATGGAGATGAGTTGAAGAACGCAACTAGTATTTCCAAATGTACAAAGCTGCAATACCCACTGAAGCTTTCAGCTTGAAAACACTTTGAATTATGGACTAGAAAGAGTCTGGGCGATTGGATACCTCAGGAGTTCAAACAAGGTTGCGATTGGATATGACAAGGTGATTTTGAGGTAACAGATGGAGAATATGCAGTTCGAGAAGGTGCAGGGTGTTCGAGGCTGTGATTTTCATAGATGATCTGGATTTTTCATACATAAAACCATAAAATTTAGAAAGGGGCAAACGTCTAACAGGCTTGAATGATTTAAAGCTGAAAGAAGAATTCCAAGTAAAGTCGTGGACTTTTTCGTATTTACAGTCATGTACAAATGAGAAATCGCCTATCTGCCTGCGTGGAGGGAAGTCAATTGATTGCTTTGATTATCTGTCTTAGCTTCCATTTGATATAGTTGTAAAGATTCCCACCAATACTCTGAAGAAATTTGCCAGCAAATAAGGGAGAGCCATTGTGGTTCCACAAGACGGCTCATATTAAGTTACTTATGAAGGTCCGGATCAGTGCATATGTAGAGCTGTGGTGTTCAAAAGAAGATTATCGTGAAGATTTCCAGTTGCGATAGAGGAGCCGCCCATGCCATAGCTGTCAGTGAAAATGATCAATCTGGAGTTTTACGTTTTCTTTGGGGGAGCCGATTGATTAGCGCAGAGATAATTGGTGTCGTTTTGCCCTAAATCGTGAGGTATCCATCGGGGCATCTCGACTTGGCCAAATAAAAAGCGTCGTGCTGGGCTCGTTTTTCCTTGCTAGCCATAGTTCGAAAACGTGAAGAATTCCTTTGATTTTGCGGCAGCCAACATAAACACTGCTTCCTAAGTTAGTTTGAGCCGGATGCTATGTTGTGTTCACTGTTTCCGAAGGATGACTCTAGTTCGTGATGAACGCTGAGGGTGACATAAATTACTGTTGGATATCTGGAGGTTTCCTCCGGCGGCCAGATCTTCCCCATGTTTTCAGCGTTTAACAAATGTGTGGGGTTGTCTTCAGTATTGCGTGGAGCATCGGGGCTTCTCACTAATAGTTGATGTTTCTTTTCTGAAACGTGGAGTTTGAGAAGCCTATCTTAACAACCTGTTGGCTTCATATCACTTCATTTGACAGCCGATTGGGTTGGTGTGATTTGCAAAAGTGAGATCCTCTTCAGTTATGTCATTTTTTATTTTTTATTTTTAGTCATGCGTTGGAGAGAAAAGTGGATCCAGCATCCTACTTTTTACCTTTATCTCCATTATTATATTATTAATTTTTATCTTTGAAAAGAAATGAAGGTTTTTTGGTCTATAAAAGAGACCAGCCTTCTTCATTGTATGCATGGAAATTTTTTGGGTGTTTCTTTCCCATTGAGCTTAATGAAAATACCATGCTGGGTTTTTAGGACAGATTGAGCATCTCTTTCATGGCTGCGTGTTTTATTGCAACTTGTAGACTAATCTAGCATAGAAGGCTATAATCTAGTCCACTGGGAAAGCATTTGCGGTTGTCAAGTTGCTTGTTGACGTTATGTTTTCAAAAGATCATAGGAGTAATAGACTGTAGTCGGTTATACTTATATTCTCTTCATCTTTGATTATGTAACGTACTAGATTGATCTCACTTGTATGAAGCGTAAGGCCCCCTGAGTCCTCTTTTTGACTCCATTCTCCCTTCTGGTGCTGGCACTGGTCTTTCCCCGAGGATTGATCCTCCCTTCTTTCCCATCACTTATTCAAAACACATATTTTCTGTTACAATTGTTTCTCTAAGGCAGCCTCTTCAGTTCACCTTGCCCTCTGTTGCACCTGCTTTAGCGATCCTACCTTAGGGATACCCCCCTTGAGTTGGAGAAGAGCCAACCTGAAGTGAGGAGAGAGGAGTGTGGTGACATTGGCTTCTTTCTCGAGAGTTGTCATCGAGCTGGTGTGTTCACTTTTTGGGCTTCAACACACGCATGCCAGTTTTGGGAGACAACAGATCCAAAGGTGCAGAATGGGTATATGCTTGCATTGGACAAGTTGGTCCTTGATGAAGAGGAGTGTGCTGAAGTATGAAGTGAAATTTTGAGCAAGTATATTAGTGAACATGGAGTCTTTGGTAACCTGCATACAACCAAATATTGAGATAGGTTGAGTCCTATCGAATGGTGGAACATGTATTACTCCTCTACCACATATTTGCATAAAATGGTGCTGAGGGTGCTTTTATAGGTTGTTAACTTTTCTTCTGTAGAGTGTTGTTGGAGCACCTACAACTTCATCCACAACGTGAAGAGAAACAATTTGAATGTAGATCGGGCAAAGGAGGAGTATGCTCAAGTACGAAGTGAATTGAGCAAATAAATCAGTGAACATGGAGTCTTTGGTAACCTACATGCAACCAAAGACCGAGATAGGTTGAGTCCTATTGAATGGTGGAACATGTATTGCTCCTCTACCACATAGCTGCATAAATTGGCGGTGAGGGTGCTTTCATAGGTTGTTAACACTTCTTTTGTAGAGAGGTGTTGGAGCACCTGCAACTTCATTCACAACGTGAAGAGAAACAGTTTGAATGTAGATCAAGCATAAAGCTTGGTTTATGTGCACTACAACTTGACGTTGTTGTCCCATTATTGTGATGTGGCCAAGAATGATAGAACATATTTGACTTGGGACAACAATTTAGAGGAGGCTAATTTGGAGGATGGAGCCATAGCATTAGAGCACTTGGAGGCTAACTATTGGGTGATCAGGATGGTGATCAAAGTCATACAACAAAGATGCCACACCCCCAACCACCAGTAGATTTTCAGATGTAGGAGCTTTGCCTTTATCCTACAACTCTATGGTAATGAATATGATGCTCTGTTTCATTTCATGGTTGATGTTATATGTTAGAGTTTGTTGATTGCAAATATTATATGTTGAAACTTGAAGGTTGATATTGTTGATGATTGATCATTTGATGACAATGTTATAAGTTATAGCTCCTAGATGATTGATGTTATATGTGTACTAAATGATTATATCTATGCTTTCATGTTTTCTATAGCTAATTTGGCATTCTACATGTTTTTTTAAATATATGTATTAAAATATATATTATATAAAAAATGCTCCCAAAACGGAGGTTTTGATAATTTTGCTTTCTGCTCCCAGTCCCAACAGCCTTGCTTTAGTAAGTTTCAAGAGTTAAAGCTCTTGTGGATAATCAGACAGGTAAGAAGATTAATATTAACAATACTGCTTTGCAATAATTGCTCTCATGAGTATTTTGTCATAGTTTTTCTGTTTTTATGAAAAGAATAGTAACTGCCTTCAGTATTGATTTTTAATCCTTTGGGACCATAATTTATTTGCAGTTTTGGCCGTTTTGCTGCCTCGTAGTATCATTTGGACTGACTTTGCGCAAGTGTAATGGTTTGCACTTCTTTTGTAAATAACTACCCACAGAACATGTCCTTATAAATGGTTGGCCTCTTTATGAGGCATGCCAATACTTAGTTGTATGAGTATTTAGCTCCAATATTGTATCTAAGCTCTTTGCCCTGGTCAAGTGATTGTAAGATTAACTCTTAATATATTGGATTAGTTATTATTTATAATGATATCCACATATTTTTAGCAGTGTAAGAGTAATTATGCTTCCAATGATTGCAAGATTAACTCTTAATACATTGGATTAGTTATTATGTATAATGATATCCACATATTTTGAGCAGTACAAGAGTAATTATGCTTCCAATCACTGTAAGATTAACTCTCAATACATTGGAGTAGTTTTATTATTTATTATGATATCCACATATTTGCTTCAATGAATTTATTTTCCCTAATTGCACAAAGGCATTGATAATGAACAATTTTGCCTTTTCCATTTCTAACTCCTGTGCATCACCTGAGACAAGATACATGCAGTCTAATCATTCCCAAAGCCTTTCAGTTTCCCCTTTTTATGTACTTTTCGTTTAACTTTTTTTGCTAATATTTATGAAAAGTTTATCTTGCAGATACCTATGAAAAATGTGGAAGTGCAAAGACTCTTGTAAAAGGAATGACCTATCATGAATTGGAGGTGAGTATTATAGATCTTTTATAGTTTTTTTGTTGTAAAGGTCTATGTACCTAATATTTTAAGTGAGAATTTAACAGCTTCCAGACCATAGTTCTGGGAGATGGGATTTAAACATAATTGTTAATTTTGTGAATGATTTATATGTTTTTGATTGAATATCCTGCTTTAAAACAATTTCCTTCTCGTGTGCTTCTTTTGTTCCCTCTCTTGTGAATTAAGAGCTTGAAGGAAAGCTATATTACCTCTTTTGCAACTGTATATTATGTTCCTCTTTGCTGCATATGTCACACTATAAATTTCAAACCTTGATTTATTGCAAGGAGTTGATACTATAGGATTTCAGACAGCTCTTACAGGCCGAGAATTATAAAGGAGTGCATTCTTCTGTACATTGAAAGAAAGAGAGACAAGACCAAAAATGTGGAATGATTAGTGGAAACCTACTTTTGACTCTATGCATTTTACAAATTACTTTTAGAAAATGTTTCTTCTTGTCAACGAATTCAATTTCATACTTGATTTAACAATTATATTTGAACAGGCTTGGGTGCAGTCACTCGGTTACAGGGCAGGTCAAGCAATGATGCTGTGGAAATGCTTATATGGGAATGGCATGTGGGCACAGCATGTAAATGAAATGCAAGGTTTTATATTCTTCATTTTTAACCAGAATTTGTTTTCTTCAAAATAATTTCTATGCTTTTCATTATAGAGATCAAGTTTTGGGATCAACTTATCAATGCTCATACAATTCATAGTTTAAATTATGTTGAAACTGGTTTGCAATTTCCTTTTGACTGCTTAAGATATGGCTATGTAAGCTGAGGACATTACTATACTTATGTCTGGTTAAGGATTTTGTGGCATGTCTTATTTTTGCATACATATTTCTAAAGGAATACTTACATTCCTCCACATGTAAAACAATGCATGATTGAGGTCATTTGAGAAAAAGTTACAAGGAATGTTGCAGACAGAATTTACATAGTTGGATATGTGGAAATGCCAAACTTCAGGAATTTAAAGACAGTTACTAGCAGTACTTGTGAAAACGAATAAAAAGCAGCAATCTTACCTTAACAACAATTGTCATGGCGTTCTAGATTTTATCTGGACAGTAGGCTGGGCAGAGAAACAAGCCATACAGATTCACAGAACATATGATAGAAATAGACAGAAATGCCATAAAGTTGTATTGTTTAATTAAAGGGGCTCTCAATCACTTAATTAACCCCTTCATGAAGCCTACCTCACCGCTCTGGGACAAAATCCCATGATTTGTGCACCTAAGAGACCAAATCCTAGATTTTAGGAATTAGGTGAAATTGAAAAAGGATATTCCTTTTGAGGGGGGTACAATCTCTTCTCTCCTAGTCAATTGATGAGGTGTTGCATGTGAGTGGAGTTTGCTCTAGTTCACTCCTTTAGTCCTTTAGTTCATTCTAGAGGTGGCAAATGGGCACCTACTCAGGTCCAGTTCACCGTAGTGGTATCCCTCTCCTTCCCAGTTGACGCTAAAGGTGGTGCATGAGGTCCTAGTTCACTCTAGAGGTGGCGCATGGACCTCTAGTGTACTCTAGAGGTGGCACATGGCTTGATGCATGAGGTTTGATACATGAAGGGGCGCTTCCTTCCTCCTTTGGCTATGATTAGATATGACCATATACTATTGGCTGGTTCTGTTGACCAAGTCAAAGCCCCCCTTGACCAAGTAAAAAAGTTGAAAAAAATAAACTTTGGTCAAAGTTGGATAAACTTGTCCAATGAATAAATGGACCTCTTTAATGCTTTTGGGAGGACAAAATTACATCTCAAATGCTTTATATTGATGACATATTAGAGACACAATACTTACATTACAAAAGTGATCCATTTGAATCAGTGCATAGCTTCAAGCATAAAAAATATCACATAAATTAGTACAAAGCATGATATATTAATGTTTAATGAACATGTCACCATCTAAACAACATCAAGAGCATTGCAAGGACCATTACTGCTTTCGGTGAAGTGGGTGGAAAAAGTCAACAAGGTTGGTCACGTGGAGGATTGGTCAAAGATGACTAATTGACTCAAGATAAGGGGATAAGGGAAAGTGGAAACTTTGTGACATTCAACA
This sequence comes from Larix kaempferi, assembly GCA_027924585.1. NCBI lineage: Eukaryota > Viridiplantae > Streptophyta > Pinopsida > Pinales > Pinaceae > Larix > Larix kaempferi. The sequence goes on along the minus strand of BSBM01000289.1, from coordinate 7,128,436 downwards.
ATTAGGCCAACACTAGGGAGTGTGTCTAAAAAATGGATGAAGTGTAAGCAGGTACTACTCCTTTTGACGTTAGTAAGCCCCCTTTTATTTTCTTTGCTTTTTCTTCTTTTTCACTTTTTCTTTTGCTCTTTTCTTTTTCTTCTCTTGATTTTCTTTCTTTTGCATTTTCTTTTTATTTTCTCAGGATTACATTTGCATTGGTAGGCAATTGGGCATGGCTTCCAATCGATGTTCTCTGTGGCTCTCGAAAACCTCGCTGCTGAATTCGAACCTCGATTGCAATGTCCCATGAATTAAAATCATGTGAATTTTGTTGTTGATTCTGCGAAATCTCTTGCCCTCGCAGTTGCACTGCCACTGATTCAACTGCAATTGACTTAGGGGATTCGCGTTGTGTGAGCTCAGTGAACTAAACTTGAGACACATATATTGTTGTGGATTGCGTGAATTTTCTCTGCGAATTCTTCTGTCGTAAATTTTCTTTGAGGATAGACAAATTTTGCAGGTGTCATCTTGATTCGTGAATTACCAGTGATACCATCTCCTGGCTGTATTTTGTGGTGGTTGCTCAGCCTACAGTCTACAGTAGGTGGATTGCTCAACTATTTGTTTGCTGTGAAGGAAATCGAAGTTGCGTTCTAAGTGTTTGCACTTTTGGTTTTAGTTGTGGATAGTGTCGCGAAATTTCTGTTGCGACTGTCTGCTCACTAGATTGATTCATGGCCACAATCGAGTTGTTGGAATTATTCCTTCCCTTCTCCGTTCCTGTCTTACCTCTGCGATTCATGCCACAGATGGAGATGACTGAAGCTTGTCTGAGCTCGCGATAAGAAATAATTGAACCAGAGCAGGCACGGTCATTTTTGAAATCACATTCTGGGTTGCTGTTGAAGTGTTCTAGGTTGCTTTTCTGGGTTTTACACAACATGTATGGGCTGGTTGAAACCTAGGTCAATAGCCGAATCACGTCTTTAAACCGGCTTATCGTGACAAATGGGGGCTTAATTAAACAAAGGGCTCGAAGCTTTTGAGTGAAGTCTTGATTTTGACTCTAAACCCTCCTCGGCAAGACAATCAAATTGCATAAAACATAGCAACACACAGAACCCAACTTGATTTGCTGTAGGCGAACAAAAAAGGGGGAAAAAAACAAAAACGAATTCAGGGAAAAGGCCAGCTAGCAGAGGCCCTCTTAGCAGAATCTTAGGAGATTACATGAAGGACAGTGGGTGGAACAACGCTCCAGAAAGTCAGTGGGGACCAGTGATAAAATTTGAAGGGTGGGTCTTAGTTTCAATTGGACGGGCATTTGTTTTTGGAGCCCTTCAAAGATGGAGGGCAATATAAATTATTTTACTTCAATTGAAAAGTATAAATTAATTAAACTCTTCCCCCCCAAAAATGCAAAAAACAAATATTGATCATCCAAATTTTTACAATCTTTAGACAATTGAGCACTCATTAATATCTACATGAAAAAATGGTATCTCTTCAATCAAAACCTAATTTGAACACATTCATTTGACATATATCTAACATTAATTTTACAGTTTATTAAAATAACAACTATTTTGTTGTATTTTTCCGGGTTGGAGCACACTTCATCATACAAAAAAACTACTTAGACTATGCAATAACCATATTGGGGCATTCACACAATCTTGAAGTTGTAACTAGAAATAGTCTTAAAATAAAACTAGAACCATGAGAAATTTACTTATAGTTAACTATGTGCAAAGGAAGCCACTAAGCAAAACGAGGCTATAATAAACCTACAACCAAAAATACATATAAAACCATCCAAAAACTTAATTCAAACCACAGAGAGGGTAGCCATTCAAGCTTGAGAGATGTAAGAATGATGGACATTGGGCACCTAAGAAAAAATAATACATAGCTTAGAAAACATTAAAAAAATCCTCCATAGAAAACATTAAAAAAATCCTCCATACCAAGCGAGTTAGCAATGCTAACATCATAGGGGCTAGGGCATCAAGTTTTGTTGTTCAACGCTTGCTGCGACAACATACAGGTATGGGATGGAGGGGAAATGGAATCAATCTTAAGTCAACTGGAGCCTTGCAAATCGCTACATGTTTGAGTCTTGACAATCTTCCATTTAAATTGAACCAGAACACCAAAAGAAGTTTGTTAATGGCTCGATTTGAGAAAATTCTAGATGTGACTAATTAAGAGCTCGAAGCTTTAAAATTTGATTTTTTTGTACCAATCCATGATTCGGCAAATTCGTAGTCACTGAAATGAAATTTAAGTTATTTAATGAAAATAATTAATGTATCTACCTCCATGTTGAACTGTTTTCAATGCTGATGCGGGCCACTACCCTCCTTATTGTCTTACCAAAAGGCGTGAGAATGAGGAAGAAGACTTAAAATTGTGGACTAAGACTTAAAATTGTGGACTTCACCTTCAAAGAGTGCCTTACGATGACATTGGTAAGGAGTGATAAGAAGATCACAATAATGCAACGTGTCAAAGCTCAGTTGATAGTATCAATTAAAGACTTATATGGTAAATTTAATATAAGGCTTACTTATAGTTGTCTCTTACTCTTTGCGTCTTGACACATTTGATATTTTATTGTTGTCTTTGCACCTTGACCCAATTGATAAGAAGATCACAAGAAGATCACAATAATGCAACGTGTCAAAGCTCAGTTGATAAGAAGATCACAATAATGCAACGTGTCAAAGCTCAGTTGATAGTATCAATTAAAGACTTATATGGTAAATTTAATATAAGGTTTACTTATAGTTGTCTCTTACTCTTTGCGTCTTGACACATTTGATATTTTATTGTTGTCTTTGCACCTTGACCCAATTGATATTATAAGGTGAGTATGTGCATGCATAATAATCCTTAGTTATGACTATGCGATGAGGAATTGAAGAGAAGAGGATGTAAATACATGTAATTTTTATACGTATTTTGGTGGCGAGAGCTGAAGACAAATGTTGTGAGAAACCACATATGTTTGCAAGGATGGAGGGAGATTACATCATGATCATGCCACCCATCAAATTGAAGACTATTCCTGGGCCAAAAATTGTTTTTTTTTTTAAATTTTATTAATAACCATTGTGGTGCTTTGGTCCAAATGTTTTTTCTAACTCATTGTTTCTCCATATTGTGTGCCTAGTTCCACCTCTCCATATCAATGCATAAATCGCCCTCTGCATGGTTTGTGGTCCTAGTTGCATGCCATTGAGTGTTGTTTAGATTTGCTGTGAGTCCATGGCATTCATGCAAAAAATGAAGTCTTGTAGAAGAGGACTTATCAGACTGACCATTTGAATTTCATTTTGACGAAAAACGAGTGGACATTGGTAGCCAGGTTCACATAGGTAGTACGCACAAAGTTTCAGGCTCGTTTTGGGCGTACTAGTAGACTAGTAGTGGTTCTCTGTTGTTTCAGTTGTAGTAGCTGACACATTGTCACACCTTAGATCTCAGCCCGAAGTGACTAGGGAGCCACAGTCAAATCCTGGTGGCCAATGCCTCGTAGTCGTCAATCATCACTCGTCAACTTGCATAGATGAGCAATGAGTGCATGACATGAGTGAGTGAGTGATTAAAATTTATGATATTTCCAATATTTTGAATGGCGAGTCGAATTTTATAACATAGCAATTTCAACATAGAAATTGAAATTTATATGGATGGGTGATTTCAAATGTTGCCCTTCTTTTGAAATGTTGATATAAATTATGTCCTTAATTGGAAGGGTAAAATTCAGATTTTAATTTTTTTTAAGGGGCAATTTTAACTTTACACTTCTAGGAAGGGCTAGAACCCTTTGGAAGGGCTGGGAAGGGTTCAAATTTGAGCACTGGTGGGGACCCATGGAGGACTCCACTCCCATAGAGAACGATGAATTCTGCATTCGGGGAAAGTTTGAGTACCTCAATAACTGCAACAATAAACAGGGACCAAGTTACAACCCCATTGATATAATTTTAGAATCGGATTTCTCGTATTAGACATCCCAAATTAAAAACCTGTTCCAATGGATGGAATTCCTTGATATTGAAAACAACAATCTTCACTCAGAGATACACACTCTCTCTATTCAAGTGTCTGGGGTGATAGGGGAGAACTCATCTCTTGAGAAGATGTACATGAAAACAAAGTGTAGGAAATCCTGCATGCCCCAAATGATGGACTACATGCATAAATTCTCGTCCTTAAATGCAAATAGGAAGACATCTGATCCCAACAGGCCACCTTTAAACAAGAAACTGAAGCACACATCAACTCATGGGTATAGGTGGTCTCTGGGAAGGATCGTGCTTGTTACCCCCCATTTTGGCAGGGGTGTCCACAGGCGCAGCAGGAAGACACTTTTGCAAACAAACATGTCAGGATATATCTGAATATTTAAGAGATTGTAAGTTTCTTCCAAAGCTTAACAATGAATTGCCAGACGAGCAGAATGCAACATGCAAGGAGTTCTGAAAGCATTCCTTGTACAAACAGAAATTCTGTTTCCTGTTGTTGATGAGATTGTGAAGACAGTGGATGAAGAAAACAGGATGTTGGGGAGTTTTGACTCGGCTGCAAAGCTATATAAAAAGGTCTGTGGCTTAATATTCTTCACTGAGTAGTAATAAAGTGGAGGCTGTCCATGCAACTAGAAATCTGGCCAGAGATCTGCGAAAATATTTTGGTGGGTGTTCCTAAGTCCGGTCAATGGCAGGGTTTCAAACCACTGGATGGGACTGCAAGCAAGTATTCCCTTATTTGCACTGAGGATGGTTTATCAAATCAGTAAATAATGCTTTGGCGCATGATGATGGACAGCATCCTTAGTCATAATATTCTGAAAGTATCAACAGACAATTTAAATGGTTCACTGCTCATGCCGTGCATCCACTAGCTAGGCAGGGAGTTCACTTAGGATTCGGTGATGCTGCTGCACTGTCAAGAAATTCTAAATGAAGGCATTTTTACGGGTTCTGATATTGGGGAGCTTTCGTTGTTAAAAGTATGAGAGAGAAAGGAAGCTTATAAATCTACCTATGATGGCAGTACTAGATGGATTTCAGAGAATGTATTCAACAAAGCTGTTCTTTGCTCTTGCAGGCGCTTGTGACTGGTTCTTTGCATCTTATAGGAGATGTATTGAGGATGCTAAAGAGGTGGTCGTATTTAACAGACGGCAATGGTGCAAAACGCAGAGTATTTTTTGAACATTCGATATGGAATATCTGATCGGGTGTTGGTGGCGGCCATCTGATAAACAGAGTTCGAGACTCAAAATAAAGCAACAGCATGCTTGGCATCTCTCAACAATGGCCGTAATTCATGGTGAGCCCCAAAACAAAACTGAGTAGTCAGCTCGCGATTTGAAGGATCCGATGGCGTTGGTGATCCATATCGTCGATTTCACTTCGGATTCAGAAACCCGTCCAAGTCGGAAGGAGTTCTTCTTTCCGCGGCCAACAAGTTGCAATCTTTAAAGAAATAGTCTAAAACGACAGCATATCAGAAAGGAGGTGAGTCGTGGGCATTGCTTACAGCTCGTATCACACAGCGAAGGCTGTCATATCACACAGTCGAACACCCAATTGGGTCTCGTGTGCATCGCAGCCAGCGTTAGACTTTGGAATCGAGGCAGATCTGTGGAGCTCAGACTGTGCATTTTTCTCTCACGCAGAATTTCGGAGCAAATTGTTGACCCCCGGATCATCTTCAGTTATCAATTGCAGAGAACCATGCGTGAGGACCAAAGAAAATTGCAAATTTATGGATCATAGACTCCTCCATTACATGCCGGCGCAGTTTTGAATTGTTCGGTGGGCACGCCATCGTCAGGCGAGAAGTGTAGCAGCAGTCAGAGCTCGGAGTGCACGCCTTTTTGCAGCTGAGTGCACAGGTGAATTCGACGTTTCTTTTTGACATCTCCCGTGGCAGCCGATTCAACATTGGAGTTTCTAATTAAATCAGGGGTTCACGCATTAGCGTCCAAGTGCAGAGTTGAAATAAATTTGCTGGAGCTCGGGGTTCTGCAAGTGATCAGCACGCGGCAGTTTTTATTCATGTTTTAATCTCATCGGAGGTCACGAAGATTGTCATAGCTGGCAGTGGCGTATTTCTCGGCGTGGAGCTTCAAGCATTGGACCCACTTTTTAAATTTTGTTTTTTTTGACAGCCGAGTTCACCTTAAAGTTGTTCCTTTGGCCGCCAATTGAAGGAACTACATTTTTAAAGCTGTCTACCTGTTTGATAAAGGCGTGAAGGTTGAAATCATCAGCCTAAGTTTGAGTTCATGGCAGCCACAGTGAAGATGTTTTAATGAGTTTACTCTTTGGATCTAAGCTGGAACGAAGCTGGGGGGTTTTCATTAGAGGAAAAAGTGGATCTTCACCCACTTTTTGTCATTTTTATTTTATTTTCCTTCTAGAGGAGTGTTATCACACAATCTCTAGTTGCTATAGAGGGATATCCCATTAGGGACGGTAGAGGATGAGCAACCAGGAAGGTGTAACCAACAGCAGCCAGGTCCTCTGTCCAAGAGACAGAAGTCACACCGGACAAGGCTGCAGTCACTTTAGACAAGGCATGAAAGCCAAGTCAAGGGGGAGACCCTGCTCAACCAGTTATGGTCGAGAGACAAAACACACACCCAAACCCAAAAGATGAGAGAACAAAATGAGGAATGAGTGTAGAATGGCTCCTAAGTTCGACTTTAGCCAATTGATGGACACTAGCAGTGAAATGACAGTGATGTGATAAGTGACCAGCAATAACTTATGATAAATATAATAGATTTAGATGGCTGAAAATCAACTAGGACAATGAATGATGCAAGAAGTGATTATTAAAAGGAAATCTGCCCAAGGGAGAGATTGGTTCTGATGCTGGTGGACCTAGGGCAGAGTAAAATTAAAGCTTTTAATCACTTCTAGCTTTTGATACTTGATATCCTAAGGTGAAAAGACGTTTTAAACACAAATAACAAGTACCTAGAACCCCAAAACACACCCAAACAGGCTGAAAGAGAAAAACGCCCCCTAGGTGCATTTTTGCCAAGTGGACTAGTGCCTAAACTATGGGTAAATGGAGTCGGAATCTAACCAAACTTGAGATATAGGCTTTTAAGGACAAATAATAAGCGGGTTTGGAAAGAAAATTAAGTTCCTATGGTTAAATTTGTAGATTTTAATTTTTTAGGGTTTTTAATGATTTTCTCTCCTAGATTCTTTAGAAAATGAAATGCAAGAGGAAGAAGTGGAACACCTACTTGGAATGAGCTGAAGTTGTTGACTTTGCTGAGGTTATAGCGTCCCGGAGATCAAATAGCATGGATTGCTGAAGTTCCCAAGTGAGTTCGATTTGCCCAGCTTCACCAATTCGCCCTGCTTGCCTGCCAACACCAATAGACAAGTAAATCAGATTAGTATTGACAAATAAGTGAATCTACAGCAATACAAATAAGAATGAGGAAAATGCTTGGCTGAAATAGCAAAAGTCACTTCCCTTTCTTATCGATCTTGAAGAGTGGAGCAGCAGTGGAAGCCAAATGGTGCACCCTCCTCTAAGACTTGTATTTGCTGCAAACAATGGTGAGAAACAATGCTAGAAACAAACAACAATCTATACTAGTGCATCAAGATAGCTTATCAATCAACAAAACTCAAAGCAACATCACCACAAGACATAAGTAGAGAGCTCCAAGTTGTTTTCTCTTCTATTCCAAGTCCAAAAAAATGCCAAGAGAGAGGCACAAATGGAGTGAGTGCCTTCTCTTATAGAGAGAGGCCACTCCTCATACAAGGTTTCCCCCCAAAATGGAGGGTGGAGATCACTCCCTCACCATCAAAATTGAATGGTGGAGATCTCCTTGAGGGGGTGCGAATTGCCCTCTAGAGCGCACATGTGGAGAGAGGGGACCCATTGTGGGTCCATACAAATGTGGGAGTGGAGTTGGGGGGGTGGCTATAGTATGTTTTAGCCCCCCCAACTAATACAACAAGGTCCCACCATCAAAACAATGAAAATTGAATTGTGCCAAGGTGGAGAAAAACGCCCCTCATGGGCAATTCGACCTCTAGTGGTGAGCTGGGCAATAGAGGGCCCCACAACATGAAATATCACATGAAACATTACCAAAAATACCTTAGAGATTACCTTTACCATTGCCAACCATTGATTTTGCCATTTGCCTATAATTGCCTTAGTCAAATTTTGATTTCCATGTATTTTCTGCTGGTTTATATGGCTGAAGATGAAATTTGGGCTTTTGATCCACTTTTAGTGCTCGGATTGCCGAACCGTCTGCTGTAATGCGATCGTGGACCCCAAAAGTAGTAGGGATGACCACTTGAACGACCCCGATCCATCACTTTGGCATTATTTGCCCCAAATCCACAATTTTTAATTAAAACAGGTCAAAGTTGACCAATAATAATTAAAAATTTCTCAAACGGTTCAATATTTTGCAATTCCGCCAATTGCATGCTCATGTGGGACCCCTGTAGATAATAATTGATCGAAATCGAAATTCCGATCGCAACATTTTTTCGGACCCATTTTTGGCCAAGTCAACCCAGTTTGACCAAGTCAAATCTGGTCAGCCATAGTGCAAGCTGAAACCTGTATGCAAGCATGAAGTGACAAGGATCAATTATACAAGTTAGTACATTACTAAGCAATATACTGATAGCATGGTGATAAAAAATACATTAAATCTCGAAATAATACAAGGCCCTGGTGAAGTGGGCCCACCACCTCCAAAAGACTAAGATGCTATGCACATCTATAGAATTGACCACCTTGCCGACTCTAGGTGAGGTGGACAACAAGGCAAAGGATATGGGAAGACAAGGATGAAGATCATGTGACCCTTTGGACAACTTGGGAAGGCGGGGTCCACTGAGGTAAGTATGCCATGACAGAACACGGGGAAGGGCGGTGCCTCACAAATGGGTATAGTGCAGGGAAACCACCACTAATCATCTAACAAGTATCTCACAACTCACATCCGTATCCGAAGACTCCGTGAGGTTCTTTTCTAGAGCCGCCAAACTGGGTGTCCGACAAACCGTAACTTGAGGCTCTAGGGGGCAATCTTGAGCTTGTCCCTTGCTCCTTCTCACCTCCTTGTCCCGCAGGACTAGGTGAGGAATAACCACTACAAATGCTGACATGTATAGCTGACCAGAATCCATGTGTGTTCATAAACACATTGCATGGATTTTACAATGAGTTTCATACTTAACCCTTTTTTGGCTAGATTTTACATTTACAACATAATGACTTTTTTAGCCTGATTTACATTTCATTTCTTCATCTCTTCATGGCCCTCTTGGGCTACATACATATCTCAAAAGATATAAACATGGTGCTCATACTGCAAAGGTAATGGGGGTGAGTAATACAAGCTTCGATGACCAATAGGGAGCACCCGGTGAGGCTACACAATCCTAACTGCATTGCAACATTGGGGGCAACTGACAGGAGCAAATCCCAGGTCTAACTGTGTATCTCACACACTAAAGAGCCGAGGCACAATAAACAGGGAGTCATGGCAAACTTAGAGATCAGTGGGGAAAGGGGTCCTCGGGATCACAAATCAGAATCCAAGTCGGGGAAGAAGTGTCATGGATGAGTCAGATGGGTGGAGAAAGTGATAATGGTGCTAAAGTCAGCTACCAAGGGAGGCTAAGTGATCAAGTCTATGCCAAGCATGGGGGACATGACTCAGCATGCATATACATAAGTCTAATTGGAGGGGTGGACTGACATCACCAAGGGCCCAATCACATCACATAATAGCTAGATCACCAAATATATCATCTCATGCAAAGTTATTGTACTAACAAGTATAAATAAGTCTAATCTACAACATGAGCAATAACCATCAAATGCAATACCTGCTGCACCATATACCTGCTGCTACTGAACTTGTATTTGAGTTGGATATCTACTGAATCCGGGCACATAATAAACCAGCACTGTACTGTGATAATCTCGATCAGAACAAGACTAGGCAACTGTCTCAAATGGGCTTGTGTCAAAGCCTGGCAAGGAAAGGTAACCCTGTGGTAGATGGTAAGTCCAACTGTCTGTCCTCTTTGATATGTCTGCTTGGGGCAATCTGAACAAAAATGCCTCATCTGAAGGCAACTGATCCCCTGATCTGGAAAAAAAATACTGTGCAATCCTTGGCCGCACAGTCTGCAGTATGGAAGCTGCTGTCGACATAAAATGTGATAACAAGGAGCTCTTTGAGCCTATAAGAGGAGCCAGCCTCCTTCATTGTATTGATGGAGAAACCTTGGGAGTTCTTCTCTTCCCTTGAGCATAATAGAAAAAATACCATGGGCCTCTTTGGATAAACTCAGAACTCTCTCTCTCTTTGTATGCCATTTCTCTTTGTTTGCCATCTTTCATCTTGTCTGAGGTGATACCTCTCTTAGTTCATTTCTTTCGATTCTTAAGCTAGGATCATATGAATAGAAGGCTAACAATCTAGCACAACTTTATTTGACCCATGCTTTTCTCTTAAGTTTTGCGGCTTTCAGGTATTCTCAGGTGCAAGAGCTCTTAGTTGGTCACTACATTCATCTAGCAGCAAGGCCTATTTGAGCTCTCTTTTGACTCCATTCGCCCCTCTGATATACTGGCACTGGCCTTTCTTCGAGGATTGATCCTCCCATCTTTCCCATCACAATTTCATAATACATCTTTTGTTACATTGGTTTCTCTAAGGCAGCCTCTTCTTTTCACCTTGCCCGTTTACTGTACTTGCCTTAGCGATCCTATCTTAGGGATACGCCCCTAGAGTTGGAGGAGAGCCAACCTGAAGCGAAGAGGAGAGGAGTGTGGTGACATTGGCCTCTCTCCTGAGAGTTGTCATCCAGCTGGTGTGTTACATTTTGGGCTTCAACACACGCATGCCAGTTTTGAGAGACAACATTTTGGCGCCGTTGCCGGGGACGAAGTCCAGTTCCCGAAATTTGAAGACTATGCTTCATTGACGACATTTGTGGGATATTATAATGCAAAGTTCTTTTTCTCACATGGCGACTCCACGAAGGGATAGAGCCCTTGTCCTTTTGCAAATTTGAAGATCCTATTGGGTGTAGAGGTGAGCACACTCATTGGAAGGCTTTCAAGCTCACCTTGGCGACTCCACAGTTTGGTATGAGGTATGACTATATGTATGTTTCAGATTTAGTACCTCATTATTTGAATTTATGGATGATGATAAGGAGAAACCGCGTAATCTTCTGCACGAAGCCATTCTGCATGAAGCTTTTGCCCCGCTAGATTTCTCAAATATTCGTGGATTTCCTAATGAATGCTACAACCATGAGACGGTGTGTGACATTCTCCCAGAATTCCATGGAAATAGTGATGTTTCAGCCATCCATCACATTGCCTCTTATTGCAAATTGGTGGTTGATTTTAATGTTTATCATGAGGATGACCTTATGGTCGTTTTTTGCTTTCACTTTGGAAGGGGATGCATTAAATTGGTTCTATGGTCTTTTGAATGAGTCCATAGACTCAGTGGCCAAGTTTATCGAGAGATTTGTCCTTCGCTGGCATGATGGAACTGTTGATGAGATTGAGAAACTTGCTAGAGAGTATGATGCTCTCATCCCTAGGGTCCACCTTGAACAGAAAGAACAACAGCTTGAAGAGACCATTGAAGAAGCATCAGAAGGGTTTTTGGTTGAAGACATTACTGAAAAATTCCCTGATATGGATATGACGAAAAACATTGAAGATGTTCATCAACATTTTCATTGTGAAGATTTAGATCTGTCTCAAGTTTATGAACAGCCTTTTGCTGCAACAGAAAACAGTGAAAATATGGAGCTGCCTCAGATGTTTGTCATTCCTGAACAGCCTCATGATGAAGAGGTAGATCTGCCACAAGTTCATATCATTAATGGAGATAGCTGTTTTGTAGATCAGCATGAGCAGATTTATGGTGAAGATTTGGACCTTAAATTTCATCTCATCGAAGACAACTACACTTGTATCACAGATCTGCCTTATGAAAGTTTTTTGGATGGCAAAATTCGATTTGAAGAGGGGCTGCCCACTTATTATTCAAGCCCTCTTCAGCGTTGTATTAATAAAGCATGCTCTCAGTCATGCTATCTATTCCCAGATCTAAGGTATGGCTCCCATCCACGTAAAATAAATGTCTCTTACAGCTATACTTTGGTGGCATGTCCATCTCATATTCACATTTTACTTGAAGAAACCGTGTTCTGGTTAATGACCAAACACAAGGCAAGACATTCTGTTATGGATGAAAAGCTGAAATGGCTCCACTGGTTATGGGCGTATACTTAGCATGTTGTTGTCTCATGTTAGGTTAGATAGATAGGATGAATAAAGCTCGTGCATGAGCATTTAAATAGTTTTCAACATGCTTTTCTATTTTGTAATAAATTTGTGGGTTTGGGGTGTGTGAATCAAGCCATCCCTACCACACTTTGTTTTCTATTTTTGTTTTTGGTCTGCGATAACCATGAAAGTCTGTGGTTCTCATGCACTCACAGGGTGAGCACATGTCCCTGAGTTGGACCCAGATGTTACCCCCCATTTTGGCAGGGGTGTCCACAGGGGCAGCAGGAAGACACTTTTGCAAACAACATGTTAGGATATATCTGAATATTTAAGAGATTGTAAGTTTCTTCCAAAGCTTAACAATGAATTGCCAGACGAGCAGAATGCAACATGCAAGGAGTTCTGAAAGCATTCCTTGTACAAACAAAAATTTTGTTTCCTGTTGTTGATGAGATTGTGAAGACAGTGGATGAAGAAAACAGGATGTTGGGGAGTTTTGACTCGGCTGCAAAGCTATATAAAAAGGTCTGTGGCTTAATATTCTTCACAGAGTAGTAATAAAGTGGAGGCTGTCTATGCAACTATAAATCTGGCCAGAGATCTTCGAAAATATTTTGGTGGGTGTTCCTAAGTCCGGTCAATGGCAGGGTTTCAAACCACTGGATGGGACTACAAGCAAGTATGCCCTTATTTGCACTGAGGATGGTTTATCAAATCAGTAAATAATGCTTTGGCGCATGATGACGGACAACATCCTTAGTCATAATATTCTGAAAGTATCAACAGACAATTTAAATGGTTCACTGCTCATGCCGTGCATCCACTAGATAGGCAAGGAGTTCACTTAGGATTCGGTGATGCTGCTGCACTGTCAAGAAATTCTTAATGAAGGCATTTTTACGGGTTTTGATATTGGGGAGATTTCGTTGTTAAAAGTATGAGAGAGAAAGGAAGCTTGTAAATCTACCTATGATGGTAGTACTAGATGGATTTCAGAGAATGTATTCAACAAAGCCGTTCTTTGCACTTGCAAGCGCTTGTGATTGGTTCTTTGCATCTTATAGGAGATGTATTGTGGATGCTAAAGAGGTGGCCGTATTTAACAGACGGCAATGGTGCAAAACACAAAGTATTTTTTGAACATTCAATATGGAATATCTGATCGGGTGTTGGTGGCGGCCATCTGATAAACAGAGTTCGAGACTCAAAATAAAGCAACAGCGCGCTTGGCATCTCTCAACGATGGTCGTAATTCATGGTGAGCCCCAAAACAAAACTGAGTAGTCAGCTCGCGATTTGAAGGATATGATGGCGTTGGTGATCCATATCGTCGATTTCACTTCGGATTCAGAAACCCGTCAAAGTTGGAAGGAGTTCTTCTTTCCGCGGCCAACAAGTTGCAATCTTTAACGAAATAGTCGAAAACGACAGCATATCAAAAAGGAGGTGAGTCGTGGGCATTGCTTACAGCTCGTATCACACAACGAAGGCTGTCATATCACACAGTCGAACACCCAGTTGGGTCCCGCGTGCATCGCAGCCAGCGTTAGACTTTGGAATCGAGGCAGATCTGTGGAGCTCAGACTGCGCATTTTTCTCTCACGCAGAATCTCGGAGCAAATTGTTGCCCCCGGATCATCTTAAGTTATCAATTGCAGAGAACCATGCGTGAGGACCAAAGAAAATCGCAAATTTATGGATCATAGACGACTCCATTACATGTCGACGCAGTTTTGAATTGTTCGGTGGGCACGCCATCGTTAGGCCGAGAAGTGTAGCAGCAGTCAGAGCTCGGAGTGCACGCCTTTTTGCAGCTGAGTGCACGGATGAATTCCACGTTTCTTTTTGACATCTCCCTTGGCAGCCGATTCAACATTGGAGTTTCTAATTAAATCAGGGGTTCACGCATTAGCGTCCAAGTGCAGAGTTGAAATAAATTTGCTGGAGCTCAGGGTTCTGCAAGTGATCAGCACGCGACAGTTTTTATTCATGTTTTAATCTCATCGGAGGTCATGAAGATTGTCATAGTTGGCAGTGGCATATTTCTTGGCGTGGAGCTTCAAGCATTGGACCCACTTTTTAAATTTTGTTTTATTTGACAGCCGAGTTCACCTTAAAGTTGTTCCTTTGGCCGCTAATTGGGGGAACTCCATTTTTAAAGCTGTCTACCTGTTTGATAAAGGTGTGAAGGTTGAAATCATCAGCCTAAGTTTGAGTTCATGGCAGCCACAGTGAAGATGTTTTAATGAGTTTACTCTTTGGATCTAAGCTGGAACGAAGCTGGGGGGTTTTCATTAGAGGAAAAAGTGGATCTTCACCCACTTTTTGTCATTTTTATTTTATTTTCCTTCTAGAGGAGCTCTTTGAGCCTATAAGAGGAGCCAGCCTCCTTCATTGTATTGATGGAAAAACCTTGGGAGTTCTTCTCTTCCCTTGAGCATAATAGAAAAAATACCATGGGCCTCTTTGGATAAACTCAGAACTCTCTCTCTCTTTGTATGCCATTTCTCTTTGTTTGCCATGTTTCATCTTGTCTGAGGTGATACCTCTCTTAGTTCATTTCTTTCGATTCTTAAGCTAGGATCATATGAATAGAAGGCTAACAATCTAGCACAACTTTATTTGACCCATGCTTTTCTCTTAAGTTTTGCGGCTTTCAGGTATTCTCAGGTGCAAGAGCTCTTAGTTGGTCACTACATTCATCTGGCAGCAAGGCCCATTTGAGCTCTCTTTTGATTCCATTCGCCCCTTTGATATACTGGCACTGGCCTTTCTTCGAGAACTGATCCTCCCATCTTTCCCATCACAATTTCAGAATACATCTTTTGTTACATTGGTTTCTCTAAGGCAGCCTCTTCTTTTCACCTTGCCTGTTTATTGTACCTGCCTTAGCGATCCTATCTTAGGGATACCCCTCTAGAGTTGGAGGAGAGCCAACCTGAAGCGAAGAGGATAGGAGTGTGGTGACATTGGCCTCTCTCTTGAGAGTTGTCATCCAGCTGGTGTGTTACATTTTGGGCTTCAACACACGCATGCCAGTTTTGAGAGACAACAGTGCTCATCCCGCCCTCTTGTAGCAATGGAAGAAGTCGTGCAAACTAAAATTTTGGAGGAACGTAACAGATGGGCAAGGGAACTGAACATCAAAGTGAGGGGTCTCCCCTTACCTCTTCCATCTCCAGAGCATATGGAGGTTGTGAGTCGGGGGACCTTGTTTCTCCTAGATACTCTTGACCTCCTCGATGTGTCCCCTGGCAGAGCTTGGTTTGGCTACGATTCCACCCTATTTCTTCATTTCAAGACTGTGTCTGATCGATTTCGTGTCCTTAGAGCTAAGCATAAGCTATTCTGTCCTACCAACATGATCTTCTTAGATGAAGATCTCACCAGTTGTTCCTGCTTCCTTAGTTGAAATTTCCCCACTTTTGACCACTATCGAGGCAGCGCTGGATTTTCGTTGGTTTGGGGGACTTGATTTTATTAATGAGTGGATTAATTAAATGTGAAAGTTTAAGAAAGTGAAAGCACCGTTTTTGATATCCCAAAGCTCAGACTAGCCTGCGATGGGTAGAGCATACACGGTGTTTTCAAAATGTTCGTTCCAATTTTGTTGACTCTCCGATAGAGAGCACTCTTGATCCGCTAAAAGCGATATTCAAGAGATTTTAAGGATTCTTAAGACTCAACAAAAGATAAAATGCAAAAAATATATGAAGTAAAAATTGTCTAATTGCTACCCAAGAATCTCTTTTAGGTCCATGTCCGTACTCAGGAAAGCAAGGGGGTTAGTGTGATTAAAAACATGAAAAAAGACTCTCCGACAGAGAGCACTCTTGATCCGCAAAGGGTGAGATTCAAGAGATTTTGATAACTTTAACAAAAAACAAAAATATGTAAAGACATAAAAGTTTGAAACTAATTATACTTGCGAAAAGGAAACAAGTCTAGCATACTATTTTTATCTAACTATGCAAAATGATGAGCGAAAGCAGAGGCATATACAGGCTTCCCCCAAATTGGGGAAAGGGGGTGTGGGAACCATAATCCCACTTGCTTTTTATTAAATTATTACAATTGAATTAACTCTCCGATAGAGAGTGCTCTTGATCCGCTAAAAGTGAGATTCAAGAGACTTATTAGTTTGAAACTATGTAGATCTAGAAATTTTGCATGACAAATTAGATTCAAGAAATGAAACTATGTAGATCTAACTTTGTTAAGCAAAATAGAGTAAGAACAAGGTAAAGAGAGATAGAATTTCGAGTTTCAAGGATGGAAGAAGAAGTGGCTCCCCGATCTTGAATCTCCCTGAAAGAGTCTTGGATTTCACTTGGTAAATGAGAAAAACACTTGTACTTGGCTCCAAGAAAAGGAGATGCAACTTAGCTCAACCTTTTACTTGGGAAGGTGATCTGCAAACAAATCCTATCACACTTGCAACACACATTAGATCTAGTACTTTCTACTAATTGAAACCAAAAAAACATTAAATATAACTGAATATGACAATGCTCTTTCAAATCTCTAAAAGTAAAGAAGTAAGCAGATAACTTGAAACTACAAATATCTACTCTTATGTGCTTCAAAGAGCCCTCTAAAGCATAGACTAATTATATCATTTAGATCAGGAAAGCAAGAAAGAATTGAAATTATATCACCTCATATACCAAGCACATGCATCAATGGATCACACCTCATGAGCCTCCAAAGCCTTCAACTTTATTCAGATGGTTGCACAAAGGCAACAAACATTTACAGTACAAATCTTGCAGAGGTTCCTTGCATCCATCATATCAATGGAACAAGCACTTGCTTAAATAGCAAACGAATACAAGAGAGGGGGGCGTATGAGTTTAGTTGAGAGAGGGGTGCACATCCTTAATTCAAGGAGAATCAAAGCGTTGATCACAACTCTATCTTAGAGCTTTGGTTAGTGTGATATGATGAGGTGGATGCCACCTCATGAGAAGGGTGCCAACCTCATTGGATTCTCCTCCCTTTAAAGAAAACGTGTTACAAGAGAGGAATGAGGCCCACATGTGAAGCGGGGCGCTCCTCTTATTTGAATTGCTCACGTCACCCTTGATTTTGACTTTAAAACATATACTTTATGCTCCTAACTAAGTCGCCCACCATAAGAGACCATATTGCCACCTTTTCCCATATTTTTAAATTATTTTTTGGATTTTCCAACTTTTGTCCTTTGTGCAATTTGTAGCACACTTAGCATTTAAATGCCGTTTTGTCGCGTCTTTAAGAAGAAATACCACAAATGACAATTTAATCGCCCGAAACCTAGGAAAAGTGGGTCTTAGGTTGAAGAGGATGCTCTGAGCGTGAAAACGAGCATCCCCACGCCAAATTCCGCCTCTAGACCATGCTTTTATTACACTTTGAATTTTTCCAATTAAACCATTAAAAATGGTCTAATTTTACGGAAAAAATTATTTTTATCGGAATCGACTCAAACTCCTAGGGGACCTAGTGCATGTCCATACGGCTTATTATTGATGGATAGCATGTGAAAAATACATAGACACATAGACTTTAATAACCTCCCTAGGTTCCACCACCATGGTAAATACTTCAGCTTTGGAGGTGTGAGTGAAAATCTCAGGAATTATATGCCACTGAAGCGCAACGCATAATTCCTAAGGAAAAAACATTCTAGAGTATCCCCTTGACAGCTAAGCCTAAGGTAGGCCAAGCCTTTTACAAATTGACCATGCTTAGACCAACTTATTAGAATTCCCCCATGGGGGTCTGGACATGCAATTAGTACAAAGAGGCCAAAATTGGCCCTGAAAAAGACTTCTGAACTTCTGAACATTGATGATGAACACTGAACACGTTCATAACACTGGTGGCTCCTAAGAAGTCCAACTATGGTACAAAATAGTTGGTAACAAACCCCATCATCTTCATTGTCATCAGAGTTACAACTAATTACTAACTGGAAGTCTTCTCTAGGAGGATCATGATAAAGCATATATTCTATTACGCTCGTGCCGAATGTAAGATAAGGAGGGACTTGACTGATTGGTTCTCAATCACACTATCTGAACCAATTGGTTCAGGGTCATGACCAAACAAGACATCCTTAGATGATGGGCCAGGAATACTTACAGGATCACATGGGTAGGAGCTAGAACTCAAATTACTCATGGATCCAGAATCCCCAAAAGTAAGGGCTACAAAATAAGGAGGTCTTTCTGTTTCTGCTTTTGAATTAGACAGAGGACTACTCGAAGGTTCCACATCAGGAATCGTGGAAATCGGAGGTCTACAGGGTGTTCTTAAGAATTAATCTCAGGTGGAGAGCTAGCACCCCCATATATCATTCCATAGAAAATTTGGTTTAAGCATGAAGCGAGATTCACTCCACTTACAGAACTCGATCCACCGCTAGATGAGCCACTTCCAAATGGGAAAAAAGAGACCCGATCCAACGGACCATACAAATATTGATAAGCTTAAGAAGTACGATCTACCTCATCATTAGAATGTTGATGTTTGTAGCTACGTGAGGTATCCTCACTAGCCAAGTCGACCCAACAGAAAACAATTAATAAATTGTAATTTATTATTCTAGAAGACAAGTTGGCCCATACAAAATAGACAAGTTGGCCCCGACAAAATAGACAAGTTGGCCCCCGTGAAAAATTCAGCCAAAATCAAGTAGAAATAAAGGGTGACGTCCTCCTCATGTGATCACTCAAGCAAGTTCGCTCAAGTCAGCTAGATAGGTGCGCAAGAGAGAAGAAGAAGCAACTGGAGGAAAACTAGCATCTCTGGGTTTGAGATACCTCTTATTTCTTGTATTTCTGATGTACTTGTACTTTGTACTAAATCTCTGAATAAGAAAGGTTGGCTGGGTTTTTCCCGAGTTTGGGTTTTCCTAGGGTAAACTTTTGTGTCTCTTTGTTTCTGTGCGTGGTTATTCTTTTAGTGATCCTATAATGTGAAATTATACTGCTAAATCTTAAAAATTTAACATGGTATCAAGCAGTGCTAAATAGATGCCATTGTCGGAAACTAGGGCATCCTGGCTTGGACCCTTCTCTCCATATATTGTCTTGAAAAGAGTTCTTGGGAAACTTGCCCTAGGAGGGTGCATCTTTCTATGGAGGCAAATTCTAGATTGGTGAAGTTTCAGTTTTTAACCTAAATTCTGCAGAAATTGCAGAAACTAGGGTTTTATTTTTGAGCTGCTCTGTCCACAGATTCGGAAGAAAAGGAGGTCTATTCAACTCGCCTTGGGAGGGCATATCCATCTGTGGAATCAGATTTTCCAAATTCCAAACTTCAATTTTAACCTAGCTTTTGCTAGGGTTTCTGCATCAGATTTCAGATCTTAGTTTTTCAGCCTTCAGGCAAGATGACAAGCATTAAGGTTGAAGATAGACTTGATAGGGCTTCCAACTTCAGCTCATGGAAGTGCAGGGTACTTATTGTCTTAGAAGAAAGTGATCTTCTAAACTCCATCTTTGGAGGATTGAGTGAAAAACTCGGAAATTATAAGTCCCTGAAAAACAACAAATAATTACCAAGGAAAAAAACATTCTGGAGTAATGCATTGATGACTAAGTCCTAGGAAAGCCAAGTCTTTTACAAAAGCCATCATGCTATGACAACTTATTACAATTTCCCCAGGGGTATGATCATGCAAATTTTTTGAAAAGGGCCAGAATTGGCCTGCATGGACTTCTGAACACTGATTATGAACAAGAGACTTGTTCACACTTTGGCGGCTCACTGAAAAATCTAACTAAGTACAACGTAGGTGGTAACAGGTTGTTCATAGAATTAAGAACAAATCTTCTGTACTCACAGTTGTCCTTATTTGAGGTACTCATGTCCAGATTAATATTACTCCTTCCCAGCAGAAAGGATATGATGATTTATTTCTGGATTTAGACTAATGGTAGTATATGCTGTCAGTATTCAATGATCAACGTGCCTGAAGAGGTGCCTGTAATTCAATTATTCTACTTGGAAGCATATGGCCTTGATTGATGTTTTGTGTTGTTGTAATTAACTTCATTTCATCTTTGATTTTGGTGCCTCATGTAAGTACTGTATTCTAATGCTGGTTTTTCAATCAGCATTGAGCAAACAGTTCAGAGCAACTTTGGAAAAGACTGCAGAATTCAGTGTATTTTCCCTGAAAGATGTTTATTCTGCATCTGATGGAACCCGCAAGGTAGTTTATTTTGATTTGTTGCAATGTTTCTCTGTTGATCATTTTTTTGATCAAGATTCATACTATTAAGGGACAGAATGGTCAACTTGTATGTCATGAGGATGAAGGGACCTCAGATCATGTGATGCTTCCAACATAACTTGCGCTGATATGTTTATAATTGTTGTTTCATACTTAAAAATATTTTGATTGTTTGATACGGTGGCAGGAGGTTACAGATTTTATTCAGTTTGGGAGATGGATTGATCATAGAAACAGTCTTAATTCCATGTGAAAGAGGGCGCACTACTCTGTGCGTGTCCAGTCAAGTTGGCTGTGCAATGAACTGCCAGTTTTGCTATACAGGAAGGTAAGTACTCTATCTGAAATGAAATGCCATGGTCTTTACGATGGACAAAAGTGAAGATACTAAGAATTAACACAGAGTATGATAGCATATTCATGGTGAACAAGTGTATGCTATCGATGATAAACTTGCTGTGTTTGATCCATGATTGAAGCATGCTGATGCCTATATGGGTATTTTACAGGATGGGGCTAAAAAGAAATTTGACTGCAGCTGAAATAGTGGAGCAGGTTGTTTATGCCCGTCGTCATTTTACAAATGAAGTTGGTCCACTTACAAATGTCGTGTTTATGGTATGTTGCTTTGGCAGGCATAGTTCATGTCTGTTTGATGATGGGATAAGCTATTGATTACATGGAAATCAATGTCATCGATGCATTAAGAAACGCTTATATAATTAGACCAAAAATTCAAACCAGAGTTCTACAAGATTTTGGTACACATGCAAGTGTAGGATCATGGATGTCTATTGATGGGTGGGAATGCAGATTTTGAAATTCTGTGATCCATACGTCCACTGAAAGTATTTTTTAAAAAAACTGTATACACATCATTGTTGAAACTTGAAAACATGGGCATTGGCAAAACATTGGCGAGGGTCCGGAATATAACTTATGCACAACATTGGCAAACCATGGCAAGCATTAAAAAATACAAAATAAATCAAAATTTTTCAAATTTTTAAACATATAAACCAACAACAATATCAAATAAACACATTGGCACATAATTATGGAAAAAAACCGATATATATGATGTAGTGGATGCCACATAAAAAATGATACGTCAAAGTTGATACTGAATCCTAAACCTTGATAGTTGTCGAATCAAGGACTCAAAAGTGGACAACCAATACAAACTGACATCAAATATATAAATGTATCTCATCATCATGAGTCATCTAAAATGATAAATCTAGCAGCTAGCTATCTAGTATCAATTCCCTCTCACCCTTTTACGGGAAAAGGTCATGGCTTGTTTGCCACTAGAAGGTTTTTCATCATTTGTTGGACACTGAGTGCTGGGTGTAGTTGTATCAATCTGTGTAGAAGGTGGTTGTTGCCACATCACCCTCCATGTTGTCAAAGTGTTCCTCTGCCCCCCATGCTTTCTGCTGCTCCTCCTCCCACTCAGGTGCCTCCTTCATATTAGGTGCCTTGTAGTCCATCCTCCGCTCAGATAATATGTTAATGTTTTCCAAGTAAATGGCGTCCACATCAGATATTTTCTCAAGCTTCCCCACCCACAGCTGGTGATTGTAGTGGACATAAACCAAACCATTAAGACATTGAAAATCCAACCTGTAAGAGGGCTATAATAAATTTAATGAGTCTCAAGGGTCATAAATATTAGAGTCATAAATTATAGTAATTGTAATTGCTTTGTTGAAGTTCTAACCAGTTGCACTCCTCCTTTACTGTATTTGATCAAATACACTCCAATTGTGTTCACAACCTGAAGTGCTATAGATTTGACTTTGGAACCAGATGGAAAATTTCCGTAAGAGTGGTGCTTTTGCATCATAATTTTGCCATCAAACATATACAGAAAATAAGAAAAAAAGGACTTAAATTACATTTCATTAAAATGGAAAATAGGAAATAAAGAAAACACAATTCAACTTTCAAATAAAACACGTAATTAAAATTTGAAATTCTAATGGCTTATGTGGCATCAAAATACTCCTTTCTTGGACAACATTGGCAAAGCCAAAGAGTCCATTAGCATCCCCCTATACATCTCCATCTTGTGATTAATGGTTTTGCAAGCTTCTTGATCAGGTACCATCCTTTGGAGACATGTAAGGAACCCTTCCATAACATCACCATTGAAATCAAAGTTACATAAGTAAGCATAGGCGGGTTTGAGGAAAAGTGTTGCTGCATGAATGGGATGATGGAGCATCTAGTCCATTGACTATTAATCAAATTGTAGTGGAAAAGGTGTATAGCTAGGATGCTTGAATATTAAATATAAGAAGAATATATATATATATATTGAATAAAATGATATGATGAGTGAGTACAATAAGAATGGCCTCGTATATATAGGCTTGATGGTGACTTTTCACATAAGGTGCACCTTTTCAATATTACAATACTATTAATACTTAAATATAATTATATGCTATTTTATGTTCATAACATTGCCACCGTCTTAAAGAAAGCTTTGTCCTCAAAGCTATTTCGGCTATCTTCACCTTCGGTTCTGACATAAAAGCTGACTAATAGTATCTCCTTAACTTTCACTTTGGATAAGTACCTTTTAATATAAAATACTTTTAAATTTCCTTTTCTAATAATCCTTCACTTTTAGTACGGATATATATTTATTCTTCTACTTATGTTTGAATAACTTCTCATGAGAGCCTAATAATTAATATTTTTACTCCAATGTTCTTTTCCTTACTTGATTCCTTAATTATTATTATTATTATTATTTTTTTAATAATTTGACATTTATGGGTCCCAAGGAATTTAATTATAAGTGAATGTTTTTGTTGGGACGTGATTGTACGGAAGATTTCAACCACAAATTTTTGTAATTTTTTTTGTTGCATAGGTTTTGGGAACAACGCTGTAGGGCAATGGCTCTCTACTATCCACCTCTGCAGTTATGGAGTGTTCTACACGTTTGGAACTTTTGATGCTTAGATAATCAAGCCTGAAGTTTATTTCATCCACATCATAGTTTCTTTCTGTCGTATTTTGGAAGATATCTTATACCGACTCTGTTTAATATTGAACCCTTGGTGTCCAACATTACTTGCTTTGGGATAACCACCATCATCTTTTCTATTGGTTGTCGATTCATCAAGCACTGGACTATGAGAACTCAAAGTACTATCATAACTGGAAACTTTACACAGCCTCCGTCTTCCAACCATTCTGACTTTACCTGCGTTCTTCCCATTGTTTTGGGGTTTGGGTTGCTTCTCGACGGATTCGAAGGCAGTACCCTTTTTATGTGAATGAGGATCTGAAAGTGCCGAGAGTCTTTGAGCTCTCAGGCGGGCCAAGTTTTCAAGATGCTCTGCATTTTTCTGGTTGCGGCTCTGGGGTTGTCTTCTCCACCCCACTTTGCATTCCTCTTCCAGTCTCCTACTGTTGCCTTTGCTGCTCATCATTACTCTGTGTCTTTTTCCTACAATTCCACCAACGGAACAGTTGAAATCGATTGCAAATCGCCGCTCCTCATTACCAACGAGCTTCTTTGTGCTTAGAACAGAAAATTTAGATTTTGTGCATATGTGTCGTTTTGTTTTGGATCTCTTATTAGTTTCTGTGGGCGGTTGTTCATATTGTACTTGAGCTAGAAATGCTTAAGGAAATGGAACAAGAGATTTCCAAGATTAGGCAGAATTCAGTGGCATCCCAAGATAGACAGAAAAACTATGCAGATAAGAATAGAGTGCATAGGAAATTTAATGTTGGGGATCATGTTTACGTTAGAGTGAGGCCAAAGAAAAGTTCCTTGAAGCTTGGAAGTTGTGCCAAGCTATCACCAAGATAGTGTGGGACATTTGAAGTGTTAGAGATGATAGGGCCTGTTGCATATAGATTTGCACTGCCTACTAACAGTAGAGATCATAATGTTTTTCATGTTTATTTGCTTAAGAAATATGTAAATAATCCTAACCATGTGATTGATTGGGATGTGATTTAGGTGGAACCCGACGGAGAGTTCCAAACAGAGCCACTATGTATCCTCGACAAGAAGGTAACATTGCTCCGAAACCAAGCCATCAGATAGGTAAAGGTGCAATGGAAGTACTTTGGTCTTGATGAGGCTACATGGGAGCTAGATGATGCGATGAGAGGGGCTTATCCATTTTTGTTTTGATTTTGTGCAAACACCGAGGACAATGTTATTCCAAGGGGGAGGGGATTGTAATACCTCCAGTTTTGACTTGGAATATATTAAATCAAATCATGTAAATGATATAAATATGCTAGTATGGATTCTTAGTGCTTAGCTCAAGGCCAAGGTTTGACTAGTGAATGGCTGGCTTGGCATGTATAATGTAAATATTTGTTTATGGACCTGTTATCACATACATTGTAGCTGAAGCTACCATGATGCAGATTAGATTTTTTTAGATCCATGAGCCAGTCATATGGTTGAGATGAACCTGTTGATCATTTGTGATGCATATATTTTTGAGCCAGTAGCAACAGCCTTTCCCCTTGGTCATGACTGATCCTGCATGACCCCATTGAGATGATTCTGGTTTGGTCATGGTTCATTTTTCACATAGAGTAGAGCAGTTGGCTAGTGATGTCTTTTGCCCATATTCAGTTACATATGGTTCCAGAGATAGGTATATGGTTGAGCATAGGTATATATTGCATATGGATGTTATAGTTGGCTCTGTAGTTTATTTTAATTGCTGTGACTATGCATGTTCTACTGACAGTGGCATTTGAGCTTTATGGTTTGAAACTTGTGTCTTGAGTGGTCAAAGATTCCCTAGTGCAAGGCCATTACATATGTTTGTTAGTACTTCCTACCTTACACAGAATTAGTCCTATTGTTGCTTTGATGGCATCATCCTTTCACCTTTCTCCATCCATTCGTCTCTTCCATTATTTGATCTTGACCCTGACTTGTACCTAGACTAGTGAGATCGAGGACCTCCCCCACTTAGGCCTTTGTGTTGGATAGACTCCATGTTTACTTTGTGTCTCGGCTCTGGAGTGTGTGGCTTGTTCCCTTCTGGTCTGCTTGTATGATGCATTGTGGATCAGTTGTGTGGCTTGTGTAACCGAGATGTTCTCCTTTAGTCTTCGAAAGTAAGTACTCCCATAAAAGCATGGGAACGCATAAATGCTATATCTAAACGGATGCAAAAGTCAACTACAAATTAAGTGTTTTTAAACGCTAATAAATAAAAAATCTTTCGTAGCTAGTCAGTGGCAAAGGGATAAGCACTCATCCTTTGTATGATGTAAGGCCATTTTCCCCTATAGGGCAATAGGGTGGTAACTCCATCGCACCTATGGACGGTGGCAAGAAATGGTGGTAAGACTGAGTCATTATCTGAGGCCCACAAGCCTATTTAGGGCACCTGCCCTGAATAGGCTGGCTAGTGAAATATAGATAAAAAAGTTAAATGTGCAAAAAGCTGACAAGAAATTAAATGCAATAAAGGATGCTTGTCTAGAGTGTACTGGAAACCTTCCAAGCACTCTACCCATTTATGAGGCACCACCATTCCCTAGTGTCTTCTATCCTGCATATGTCTAAGTGGTTCCCCTTTTCCCTCATGTCCAAGAGATCACAGTGTCGATGTTCTCAAGTCAATTCCCTTTGTCCTAGCCTCGTTCCATCCACCTCACCCATCCTAGCAGTTTGCCTAAGTCTGTGAGTGAGCATATGTATGGGGCTTCTGAAAGACTTGATGGTTTCTCTAACACAGGTATATTATTATGTGATTATGATGGCCACTGTTATGTATTGCATGTTTTAGTTTGGTTATTAACATAAACTTGTGAGCAATATTCATCTAGTGTGCATGCATGACTATCTAGATTATTGCTCAAACTTTAGTTTGAGTATTTTGACTTGGTCAAACCTAGTTTGACCTGGTCAACACGTTTCTCGAGGCATTGACTGTAGTGTTCGAGATTGTACATTTGTTCTCCAGATGTATTTAGTACACCATTTTCATGCTCAGTTTTTTGTTTTTGGCCATTATACAACAGTTCCATGGATTATTATTATTATTATTATTGCCATATTTTTATTACTAGATGTGGTGTTGGGCTTCAGATGCATATCTTGATGGACATTTGGGGTATTTGTAGTCACTATTGATGGATTTGATGTCTTTGATTCAGTTGGTGCACTCAGATGTGGATTTTGGGCAAAGGAAAATGACTTATTGATAGTTTTATTCTTCAGGATGATGAATCGACAGTTTTATTTATTAAAACATGACCCTGGTTTCTCCAACAAAATCGATTTGGCTAATGTGGGATCGGAAATGACTTGGGGATGATTTCTTATGATGAGATGAGGCTCTACATGCACGTTTCATATGTTACATTCATTCAAGGAGGACTTCACATGATTTTACCTTGGTCCTAGGGAGGACGTCTTCCTTGGGGGCCCACTTGGTGTTGGTCACATGATGTATTTTCATGTTATATCATTATATCTTTGTAAAAGGGGACGCCTAGGGTGATTTAAGCCCTTAGTGACCCTGTTACCATGTTGCCACATGTTATAGCTTGACATTATGATGTATTTGCCTTTCCTAAGGCGTTATTGAACAAAAGTGCGCCCCCCTTTGACTTAGTCATTGTGATTCATGTATTGTAAAAATAAAGAGATCTCCACCATTGATGATCTATACCGTATCTTTTAATCTCAACCACTCATTCAAAAAGTGGTTAGGGATTTGGTCTCTCTCAAATCTATTTAAAAGAGAGGACCTCATTGTAAAGGAACTTTTGGCTTTGGATTTTTGGCAATAAAAGAAACTTTTTAGGAAAATATTGTGTCTTTGTTGAAGATCGTTCTTGTGCTTGATTGTAGATCTAATTTCCTAAGACGTTCCAACTATATGATGATGATTCCATATTATATTTTCTAGAGACAGTGTGTGACTACAGGAGGGCAACTTCTCTTGGGGCGATTTTGCGGGAAAACTCCAGATCTCTCAATTGAACGAGTTTAATAATCAAGGAGTTATTTGCTTTGTGTCTTTGATCACTGTTAAGTCCTCTTTGGTTCATCTTGCATCATTTATCTTCTCTGATTGTGGATCAAATCTCATTCATAGTTTGTGTTTGCAGGAGAGAGGGCACATTGGCTCAACTTGGGAAAATCGTTTTCACCTTGGATCTCTTCATTTTGGCTCGAAATTGATGCAAAGGGGTTGGAGCATCATTGCACTTAGCATCTGCAAGACACTCAAATAAGTTCTCATCCTTTTTCTTTTGTTTCAAGCTCTCCATTAGTCACTCTTTGAAATCTATCTTAAAACCCAAAGTAAAAATTTATAAAAATTCTCTGGGTCATACATCTTGGTTTTAAGGAAAATCCTTTATGGATTATTCCACTCCCCCCGAAAGGTAAGTGGGTTCCCCAAGACGTTTAGGGGACTCCATCATCCCAATCCAAAAGGCACTCATCTTTAGGCAATTTGCCCTCCTAGGGTTTGCCCATCTTTTTGTTGTTTCGTGATCCGCTTTTTGCTTGTGAGCTTAGATACTATCATATCCATCACCAAGCTATCTCATTTAAGTGTTAGAAAGCCCTAATTCATCTTCAATCCACCATTCTCGACATTCCACTAAGATCTACCTTCAATCCCCACAGGGTAGTGGCATTGACTATTTGAACTAACACTTAGATCCTAGATCTTTCCTTAAACATCTAATTCACTAAATTAAACATACCGGGTTGTTCATTTCATATCTTTAAGCCTCCCAACTCGAACATTATCCATTTAGTAGCTTTACCCCTCAGATCTAGGGTTTCATCAACTACTCACCTTGTGTACTCTACTTGCCTAGTTTGATCTGGTGTGTTAGCTTTAGATATCTCCTTTTAGGTTAGATCAGGGTCTCCCCCTTTGTCACTTAGTTTTCGGTGGCATAAAGAGAAGAAAGCCTTGATTGACGTGACAACCGATCCATCCGGGGATCGAGATTCTCTTAGGTCACCTCTTTGGTTTCTTGGCTTCTCTACTGTCCAAAATAGGATTTACCATAAAGGGGCATCTACAAGTTGTGTGATAACAAGACCTAACTGTTGAAAAGTTAACTCTGAAGGTCCTCCCATATTTTTGGTGTGGGTATGATGTGGAGGACCAGAAAAGTTTTTGTTCTTTATGTATTTATGTAACAAAGTGACGTTTATATAAATATAGTGAAAGTGATTTTATAACTTTAGAAAAGTGGGTCACACTTAAGTGATGTATTTAATAATTAATGTTTTAATTATTAAAAGTGAGTTAAATGCGAACCATTGATTTTGTAATTAATTCTCAACCCTAGATTAGGTAGTTGAAGAAGTTAGTTGCAAAAGACAAGTATAAAACAAAGTGAGAGGGACATTTGATACACTCACCATCAAAGAGATGAGAAGAGAGATTAAAGACCAAGGAGAGTTTCTAGAGAAAATATTGGCACAAATTCCAAGGAAGAGAAGCAGCACGCTTCCTAAGATAGCCATAAAGAGAATCGTACAACATTCTGTCAGACCGTACAATAGCATGTGTGGGCATAGTTTCCAAGGCAGCCACTGGTGCATTTATTGCAGATTTCAGAATCTAGGGTTTTAACTTAATTTTTAGAAAGTAAAACCACACTTCTAAAATGTACTCCAAAATACTGCCAAATACTGAAACAAGCTTTAAGCACATGAACACAATTATTTTGGTCAAAGACTGGGCAAAACCCCACTGCTCGGGGAAACCCCTAAGAAAGATTTTTCATTAAGAAGATTACTAAAAATTCAATATACAAAATTTTTCTTTTCATCCCTCATTGGAAAAAATTCATAAACATAAAACTAACCCAGAAATTTCAGTCAACCTCGAAAACTGTGCTGACCTTGAAAACTGTGCCAAACACTGTTGTACAACCTGCTGTACGGATTGCTTCAGTACTGTCTCGATTTCTGGGCCCACACGTGCCAGAAATGACTGCTGTATGGTTCTGTCAGTCTGCAATAAATGCACTAGCGGCTACCTTGGAAACTGTGTCAATCTTTTCTTTGGAAACTCTCCTTGGTTTATATAAATAAAGTGAAAGTGATTTTATAACTTTAGAAAAGTGGGTCACACTTAAGTGATGTATTTAATAATTAATGTTTTAATTATTAGAAGTGAGTTAAATGTGAACCATTGATTTTGTAATTAATTGTCAACCCTAGATTAGGCAGTTGAAGAAGTTAGTTGCAAAAGACAAGTATAAAACAAAGTGAGAGGGACATTTGATACACTCACCATCAAAGAGATGAGAAGAGAGATTAAAGACCAAGGAGAGTTTCTAGAGAAAAGATTGGCACAAATTCCAAGGAAGAGAAGCATCACGCTTCCCAAGACAAACATAAAGAGAACCGTACAACATTATGTCAGATCGTACAACAGCACGTGTGGGCACAATTTCCAATGCAGTCGTTGGTGCATTTATTGCAGACTGACAAAACCGTAAATCATAGTCATTTTTGGCACGTGTGGGCCCAGAAATCGAGACAATACTGTAGCAATCCGTACAACAGGTCATACAACAGTGTTTGGCATAGTTTTCGAGGTTGACTGAAATTTCTGGGTTAGTTTTCTGTTTATGAATTTTTGCCAATGAGGGATGAAAAGAAAAATTCTGTATATTGAATTTTCAGTACTCTTCTTAATGAAAAATCTTTCTTAGGTTTTCCCCAAGCAGTGGGGTTTTGCCCGGTCTTTGACCAAAATAATTGTGTTCATGTGCTTAAAGATTGTTTCAGTATTTGGCAGTATTTTGGAGTACATTTTAGAAGTATGGTTTTGCTTTCTAAAAATTAAGTTAGAACCCTAGATTCTGAAAGTGTTTGACAGAATGTGTAAATGAGCCATTTCATTTTTATAAGTCAAATTTCTTCACTAACAGGATCGTAAAGTTGGCTTATCATGTCAATTCAAATGGTATGTAAATATTATGTTGGAAAGTAATAAAATGGCTTAAGATGGATGTGTAAAGAGCACTAGAGGAGCTATGATTCCACTAGAGGGGAAGAGGAAAGGGGGCCTATGGGAGATTAAATACTCTACTGCTAAGTGTCAACCTTAGAACTCACCAAATTGCTAACATTGTCTTTAAATGAGGCAATTACTTTTTTTTTTACTATTTTATCGAATCGATGAATAGCATGTATGAGGTTGGTGTGGGAAGTCTTCTTATGTAGTTATGGAAGCATGGGATGAATATACTTTTATGACTGCTGTAAGTGTCCTCTCTTCTATGTTCATAAGTTATGTCAATTGTCTTTTCCACCATTCTCTCATCTTTTGGAGTCTACCATTCATTTTTCATATGTAGATCTTGGGACAACAATTTTGACACTACAGAGAATTGTTGTTCTTGTTGTTCATTCCATTGTCATAACCAATTACTCGACCGTGTGATACCTAGAAATTCAAATTTAGAGATAGAGCTGCAGATTTGAGGGGAAAAGAGATGGCTGTAGGTGAGCATAGAGGTTGAGCAAGCTAGGTGTTGCTAGCGAAAAGCACAACTGGGGGGAACACAACAGAAATCTTCAAGCTGCTAGTTGTGTCCTTGTGGGCAAGTCTCGAGTCAGGTGCTATCACCTGATCCCGATTCCTCCATTTAGGCAAACTCCTAACGAAGCCAAGGGGGGTAGACCCTAAGAAAGAGTTTCTAAGGCTCTTAAGTTGTTTTTGGTTGTTAAGGATGGAAGTGATTGTTTTTTAGGAGTTTTTTGAAAACTTGGAAAGTATCAAAACAAGAAACTGCAACACTTAACTTAAATCACTAACACAAACATAGATATGGCAATTCTTTGATATAAATTGACTCAAAAGCAAATAGCGGTAGTGTAATTGAACCAGTGCCAAATGGAGTCACCGAAAATTAAAGTGCTGATGCAAATTGTAAAGTGTTTTGCAGTATACTTGGTTGATTTTAAATTTGTTGGAATGATCAGTTGATTAAGGGAAAAGGGGATTGCCGATATACCGTGAGGTACTTGGGAATATGTCCGGAATTCACCTTATGTGGCTCTGCACAATGACATGTGGGATAGATGGAGTCATGGGGAGATGCCCAACACTACACTAAATGAGGGTGTAGCTTGACGGGGTCCCGCGGTCAGTTTCTAGTGGTTCTCGCTTCCTTTTCAAAATTTGCCCACAACAAAATGATTTTGAATTTAACGTCGGATTTCCGTTATGGGAGGTTAATTGAAAAGTGTGAGAACTAATTACTAGTCACTCTAATCCCTTTTGATTCACCCAACTGGTGGAATGAACCACAGAGGTGCAGAGCATACGGGAGTAAGAGCCTTGGTTACTTTTAGGAGTTTTAAAGTATATTTTCTTGTTTAACAAAGTTAATTTAGGAATCTCTTTTCTGGTTCAGTACTCGGGCAAGCCCTTATCCACGAACCTTACTGCGGCAAATCAAGGAGGTTAAATTACTTGTAAAAAGAAAAATGTAAAGCAAATGATGAAACTAATTACTACGCTACAAATGTAGTGGGTTAGTATTTGTTTTGCAAAATAACATAAAGAAAATAAACTTTGAATGACTGATCTAGATTTGTTTGTAAGAAAAAGGAAATTATTCTAAGAACTTTGCAAGGTATAAAGCAAATAAAGCATCCAAGGGAGATACAGGCTTCCCCCAAATGGGGCAAGAGGGGTGTGGGAGCCTTAAATCTCACTTGCTTTTTATTGAGTTTATTACAATATGATCTTCTGAAAGAAATGCCTTTGATCCCTTAAAATGCGATTCAAATGGCTTACAAAGAAGCTTGGAAAAGCTATAAAATAGAGGGACTTGGAAAAGATCTTCTTGGAAAGCTCAAAGCTCCAAAAATCCTTCAAATCCTTTCGCTTTCCTATGACAAAAGGAAAACAATAGCAAACCAAAACTTTTATAAAAGTTAGTATTGCTAGCTAAAACACATAAAAATTACAATCTTAGCACTTACAAAAATTTGGAAAGATTTGTACTTAAAGCATTAAAGAAACTAGCATTTAGATCTGGACTTTTAAATGGAAATTTGAAGCTCTTTTTAGATCTAAACTAAACAAGTAAATAAATATGATAGAACTTTTAAATCTGATTTACTTGTAAGAAAAATAAGTTGTTAATCCTATCCAGAGGTCACTACTCGCTTTGGAAACCTTGAGATCTCAATGACTTTGAGTCTCTATAAGCCAAATAAGCAAATTGAATTATAACTTAAAGTACTAACAAATCTCTTAACAACTTGAAGAAGTAATGAGCAATCACACAAATTTGACTCACAAAATTTACCCTAGAAACCCCAATGGGGAAAACCAGCTTCGATGGGGGCTTTCTTCTTTCTCGAGCCTAGAGCAAAATAAAAGAGGATAGTTACATACAACAACTCATAAAATACAGTCGAACCTAACGGGTATAAAACCCTAGATCTGCAGCAGTTGCAACTACTGCTCTTGGGAAATGCTCCCCTGTCGTCAATTCGGATCTGGATCTTTTTGATAGTCTGTCTCTGCTCGTCTCAGGATGTAGTACTACCTATCTCACTCCACAATCCTAATCTGCTCTGTCAAAGATGAAAGACTGCAACCTCTTATTGTAGAATGCGGCCGTCCCTCTGCATGGAAAAGTGCACCCTCCCTCTGACACTGAAAAGTCACATCCCTGATTTGCTCTGTCAAAGATGAAAGATTGCAACCTCTTACTGTAGAATGCGCCCCTCTCTGCATGGAAAAGTGCGCCCTCTCTCTGACATTGAAAAGTCGCCCTAGCTCTGATCTCAGCCACTTTGCTCCGAGATCGTCACAAATCTTCTTCAATCACTGAAGAAGACCTACACTGCAAGTCTCAGCTGCTCTAGCCTCAATTTGGATCCACCATGTCCTCCTCTCCTCAGGAAGTGTGCCCCCTCTCTCAGGAAAGTCGCCCAAGCTCAGAACTCTGACTAATCTCCTCTGTGATGCTCTCTTTGCCCACAATAAATGGCAAACAGGTGCCTCTGATCAAGTGAAAATTGATCCAACTCAGATCCCCTCGCTCTCCCTTTGTACAGATGCGCCTACCTCTCTCAGAAAGTTTCCCACTCTGCATGCACAAGTCACCCTCACCCTCAATCTCTTCTCTCTCTAAAGAAACTATTGAGTAACCTCTGCCGGTGACCTCCTTCCTCCTTGTAGCATCTCACTGATCAATTAGGGTTACCAAAACCCTAATATGAGTGCATGCAAAAATCTCAATTTTGCATGCATTTTAATTAAAAGGTTTGTCATGCAAAAAGTTGCATGCATGAGGCAAATCACCCTGAAAGGTTTGCGTGCCTCTGTCGTTGGATTCATGCAATTTGGTAGAGTGCATCTCACCCTCTACCCTATCCTGATGCCTATACTGCAAGTGTACCTCCATGCTAGGCATCAGAACATGGTGGACATCCAGAGATCCCACCATCTCTAACATAAGTAACCGAGAAAAAAAATTGTAGTTTTAGGGAAAGAAGAGGAAGTAGCCGCTGAAGCTCGAATCTCTTGTAAAGCTTGGAGGTTTACTAGTAAAACAAGAAGTGTTTCTATCCGGATGAAAAAGAGATGCAACTTAGTTCAACCTGTTACTTGGGATGATGATCTGCAAATCTTATCACACTTGCAACAAAAAATATTAGATCTGGTACTTTCTACCTATGGAAACCAAAAAAACATGAACTACAGCTGAATAAGTGTAAGATTCCAACTCAAATCTGATCTTTAAATTTCACTTTACTGCTGATTGCATATGTTTTACCGCTGCTGGTCTGTATGGTTGCTTGGTTTGGCAAGGTTTTGTTTGAATATTGGTTTAGCCCCGGATTAATTGTAAACCATTTATAAATAACATATTCCCATATAAATCCAATAACATCAAACTTGGATACTTTAAGGGGCTGATCATAACAGTCAGTCAATCCTGAAAATGGAATTACAGTCAAATAAATACTATAAATCAGATCTCCAATACAAGACAGATCTAACCTGTACCAATAATAAGCTTGGATAAAGATGGCTGCAGTAGCTGATATAAATAATCTGAATGGTGTAGATAGTGGAGGGCTGAGTATTGCATGAGAAAACGCCCCACTGGAAGGTACACGCCCAGCTTGATAGGTCATGCCCAGTTTGTATGTAGTTGTGGAAGATATCTTTCAACTTCTCACTATTTCTAGAGAAGATCACTTGCTCCTTTTACGAATTGCAGCCTCAAACAGTCTCACGCTATTATTAATGCATGCAGCCCTTTAGACCGAAATAGGATGGATGTAACACTCCCTCAAGGGATGGATCGAATCTCTCAATACTAGATTGCTCAGAATAATATATGGCCCACGTGTATGCAACAACTTCTCCACTCTAATTGATGACTGTCCAAGGGTATACTGTATGGCCCCACAATCGAATACATGCTTCAGATCTACTGTAATATGAGTGGATCTGCCTTCCCTATATTGCCAAGAATGCGATCTGAATGATTGAAGCTGTATACAACAAAGTTAATACCATTCCCCATTAAATTCTGATTCACTGTTTCAGTAATTCATTATGACTACCCAGTAATTAATATGAGGTTCAACAGGGCTGGGACTTCTTGGTCTATAGCTCAGGATTACTGTTTACACCTGCTGATATAAGATCACCATTAAAGAAACGCCCAGCAGTGATATAATCATCCATGGCCTCTACAATGACCAATTCACCCTTCAATTAGGCCCAGACAGGATGGATGCCTTGGTCTTGGGTATCTGACCACAAGAGAACACGACTTTCAAGCAACTGGAACAACCACAACACAGAGATCCCTTGCTAACAGCTGCGCCTTCCTCTCCTTCTTGACCAGTGGTCACGGGTTCAGTAAACAAACAAGCAGCAGCATGAAGACTAACGCTGTCCCATACAAGGAGAATGTGCCCTCCAGAAGATGCCCAGATGTAGTAATGAGATTGCTATCTCAATTAGCAAATAGGTGCGCCATCACTAATTA
Organism: Larix kaempferi; assembly: GCA_027924585.1. NCBI lineage: Eukaryota > Viridiplantae > Streptophyta > Pinopsida > Pinales > Pinaceae > Larix > Larix kaempferi. Next base: position 7,092,849 of record BSBM01000289.1, on the reverse strand, counting down.
GGTATCTAATGAGGACGTTGGATCTTTGCAAGGATGTAATATGAGTGCTGCGATTCTTGAAATGCTATGATAAACCTGTGTGATTTACCTATGGAGTGGCTAGGGCAGATAGATTTCGCTGCCGAAACTCACTTGATGGGTAGGGCAGATAGATGTCGCTGCCGAAACTCACTTGATGGCTAGGGCAGTGTGCCCTAAACCCTAAATAGCTCTCAGAGCTCTCTAAACCGATTCTCAATCAACAATCATAATAATGGATACTGAGTAACTCACTTTATCTTTCTTTTATAACCTTGACATTGCATGCCCTATACCTAAGTCACTTTTCTCTTCTATTTCTCCGTTGAGTTGCATGCCTCTCATTTGTTGCATGCATGCATGTTTGCATGTATCTCCCTTCCCCGTATGCTTGATTGTACGCACCTCAATTTTGCATGCCTGCATGATTGCATGCATTTTTCACTTTTGCATGCATGCATGCATCTTACTTTTGCATGCAGGCTTGCATGCTCTTGAGCTAGGGCTCGCATGCTCTGCATGTCCCTTGTTCCAATCTTACCCCAAAACGGAACATTACAGTCCTCCCTCGCCAAGATTGCTTGTCCTCAAGCAATACCAATGCAACTCTCCAATCCATCGAGTTGGGCTAACTGAAGTCAGGGATGATCCCGGGGTCCCAGATCATCCTAGGAGATCTGTAGCATCCTCTCCTCAAGGTACTATCGTGCAAGGTACCATCACAAGAGATATCTTGAAAGCATCTCGTAAGTAGAGTAATCAACCACAGTGGGAACTCGACTGGCTCCTCAGAGAATACGTCTACTAAGTCTCCATTCCCCGTACCTGCAAAATAAATGAGGGTCCCGTCATCTCCAGTAACCACTGAACTACCAATCACTATAATCCTAGGGTCCCAAGTCAGTATGAGAGCGGCGGAGTACATATTGCATCCACCACTGCCCTGTGTAGTATCCCTACAAGGAGCATCCTGTAGACTCCAAACCATTGTTGTACTGTCCACTACTGTAATTCCCGGATCCTAGGCTAACCCAAGAAGAATCCACTGTGCTGATGTTGTGCCCTTCTACTCATAACCATCCAACTATCATGTCGTGCCTGTAGCCTCGACAAACCTGTGATGTGCTCTAACCAAATGCTTTCCCATTCCTGCCCGGAAATGGTAAAGTCACCAGGATCCCATACTGTCCTGTAAGGTGTGAAACACTCTCTACACATCGTGTCAGTCTGCCAAATGCTAGCATAAGACTCCATCGGTCGTCCTTTGAAGGACCAAGCAACCTTAACCTGCACAAACTCCTATGGTAGAAACCAAGTACTAAGAACTGACTTTGCTCTTGCTAATCTAATAAGCTCTAGCCTAACTGCATCTATACATCTGCTAACCCCCATACTATCAGGGTACTCAAGTAATCCATGGGATCTAAGCAACTCCCTGGGGTGTAGCTTTGCCACCTGCGATGTCTCATACTCATGCAAGTACTGAGAATGCCCTGACCAACGCAAATCATGCATAGCCCTCAAGACTCTCTCCCTAAGTAAGGACTCAAGGTCGATACTGGTGCAATCTCTATGGGAGATGATGTCTCCTCCTACTCTGTAGGTTGTGCTCCCTGTGAACAAATCTAATACCATCCCTGCAATGTCGATCCTACCATACATCTCTAATGAACCTGTGTTGCGAGGTGTTGACACATCCTCTCTACTCTGTCCAGAGATGAGGGTGGTCTGCGCTAGTCTGCCTAGATAATCTTGCTCTGAATCATGCAACTGGCAAGTCAGACACTCCCTCCAGTGCCTCGTCATATCATATTCGAGATCCTTCCAAGAGAATCTCTCGCTAATCTCCTGACAGGTCCTGAGGTGTCTCTCTAGAGGTGTCTCATGTATAGCTCTGAGGATCTCGATCCTAAGTATAGACTCAGAGGCGAGGTATATGGTGTCTCTGTAGTAGATGATGTCGTCCACTACCCTGTACTGGTCATCCTAGATGCGCCCATCCATCAACTCACATGCGAAGCAGTCCTTGGAATATTCCACCAAAAGGTGGGACTTCCAATCAGGGATAATCATAGTGAGCCAATCCCACGTGTTTAGATCCTAATCCTCTATGTTGGGTCTCTCCTCGGTCATTGACAACTCTGAGTACTCCTCCTGCAGAATACCGAACTCCACATGCTCCTCGTGCAAAGTCATCACCGGAAGTTGTTCTCCCAAGCCATGAGTGGTACTCTCGCTCTCATGTGCCACAACTGTCCTGTACCCTGTGTGTGCTGCCGTATCCTCCTGCGCGCTCACTGTGCTGGTGTCATCTGAACCAGGATCCCACACATCAATACTATACTCATCCTGAAAAGCACTAGGTGTATCCATGTTCCTATCGGATGGTCCCTGGAGTGTGTCTCCCATCAACACATCCACAACTCCCAGTGGAGCCATCCATGGTCCCTTCGTAAGAAGTGAATCATAACCTCCATCCTGCCTAGCATGTATAGAGTCAATCCTCTCCGAGCCATGCTTCTCCGCACGTATCTCGTCTATCATGAATGTCACGACTCTTGCCATAGATGATGAAGAGAGTATCAACTCCAACTCGTCACATAACCTGTCCATATGCATATCTGATTCCTGAAGAACCATCGGAGTGTTGTTCAAGGAATCTCTAGTAACCATAGGCTCTTCCTGTATGCTCGAATCACTCCATATCGCATCCACATCATAGCTAGGTGCTAACACCCCTTGATCCTCACAATCATCACTACTAAGGTGAGATGATGAATCCTCGACGAGGGATGATCGTATAACTGCATCATGTTTACTATCCTCCTCCTGTATTGCCAACTCCATATCAAGTTTACTATCAACTTGTATATTATGCTCATCTCTCTCTGCTCCACCAAGTATGCTTTTAAGGAGACCCTCGTCCAAATCCTTGGGTGGGCTCCCGAATTTGATGGAGTAATAGTCTCTGAAAGGCAATGCTGCACATACCTCCTTCCCCTCGGCTAGGTATTTCTGATATCAAGGCAAGTATCTAAGTGCTGCTAAGTTCCCAAAATTTCCAGTCGAGATTCTTCTCAATGTCTCCATGATCTCACGGGATGGCAAGAAACCTGTGCTTTCAGGTATGCACTTCACCAAAATTGGTATGTACTGTCATCTATTGATATGTCTCTGTATTCCTCTATCTGTTTATAATTGTATGCTCCCACAGCTGGCGAGGAACATGCTCTGATACCACTGTAAGATTCCAACTCAAATCTGATCTTTAAATTTCAGTTTACTGCTGATTGCATATGTTTTACCGCTGCTGGTCTGTATGGTTGCTTGGTTTGGCAAGGTTTTGTGTGAATATTGGTTTAGCCCCGGATTAATTGTAAACCATTTATAAATAACATATTCCCATATAAGTCCAATAACATCAAACTTGGATACTTTAACGGGCTAATCATAACAGTCAGTCAATCCTGAAAGTGGAATTACAGTCAAATAAATACTATAAATCAGATCTCCAATACAAGACAGATCTAACCTGTACCAATAATAAGCTTGGATAAAGATGGCTGTAGTAGCTGATATAAATAATCTGAATGGTGTAGATAGTGGAGGGCTGAGTATTGCATGAGAAAACGCCCGACTGGAAGGTACACGCCCAGCTTGATAGGTCACGCCCAGTTTGTATGTAGTTGTGGAAGATATCTTTCAACTTCTCACTATTTCTAGAGAAGATCACTTGCTCCTTTTACGAATTGCAGCCTCAAACAGTCTCACACTATTATTAATGCGTGCAGCCCTTTAGACTGAAATAGGATGGATGTAACACTCCCTCAAGGGATGGATCGAATCTCTCAATACTAGATTGCTCAGAATAATATATGGCCCACGTGTATGCAACAACTTCTCCACTCTAATTGATGACTGTCCAAGGGTATACTGTATGGCCCCACAATCGAATACATGCTTCAGATCTACTGTAATATGAGTGGATCTGCCTTCCCTATATTGCCAAGAATGCGATCTGAATGATTGAAGCTGTATACAACAAAGTTAATACCATTCCCCATTAAATCGTGATTCACTGTTTCAGTAATTCATTATGACTACCCAGTAATTAATATGAGGTTCAACAGGGCTGGGACGTCTTGGTCTATATCTCAGGATTACTGTTTACACCTGCTGATATAAGATCACCATTAAAGAAACGCCCAGCAGCGATAGAATCATCCATGGCCTCTACAATGACCAATTCACCCTTCAATTAGGCCCAGACAGGATGGACGCCCTGGTCTTGGGTATCTGACACAAGAGAACACGACTGTCAAGCAACTGGAACTACCACAATGCAGAGATCCCTTGCTAACGGCTGCGCCTTCCTCTCCTTGACCAGTGGTCACGGGTTCAGTAAACAAACAAGCAGCAGCGTGAAGACTAACGCTGTCCCATACAAGGAGAATGTGCTCTCCAGAAGACGCCCAGATGTAGTAATGAGATTGCTATCTCAATTAGCAAATAGGTGCACCATCACTAATTAGGTATCTGATGAAGACATTGGATCTTTGCAAGGATGTAATATGACTGCTGCGATTCTTGAAATGCTGTGATAAACCCGTGTGATTTACCTATGGAGTGGCTAGGGCAGATAGATTTCGCTGCCAAAACTCAGTTGATGGCTAGGGCAGATTGATTTCGCTGCTGAAACTCAGTTGATGGCTAGGGCAGTGTGCCCTAAACCCTAAATAGCTCTCAGAGCTCTCTAAACCGATTCTCAATCAACAGTCATAATAATGGATACTGAGTAACTCACTTTATCGTTCTTTTATAACCTTGACATTGCATGCCCTATACCTAAGTCACTTTTCTCTTCTATTTCTCCGTTGAGTTGCATGCCTCTCATTTGTTGCATGCATGCATGTTTGCATGTATCTCCCTTCTGCCCGTATGCCTGATTGCATGCACCTCACTTTTGCATGGCTGCATGATTGCATGCATTTCACTTTTGCATGCATGCATGCATCTTACTTTTGCATGCAGGCTTGCATGCTCTTGAGCTAGGGCTCGCATGCGCTGCATGTCCCTTGTTCCAGTTTTACCCCAAAACGGAACATTACAATAAGACAATGCCCTTTCGAATCTCTAAAGGTAAAACAATAAGTAAACAACTTGAAACTTCAAATATTTACCCTATGTGCTTCGAAGAGCCCTCTAAGCCAGATTAATTACAACATTCAAGCAAAAAGCATGAAAGAATTGCAGTAGTATCACCTCATTCACAAAGCATATGCACCAATTTGTCACACCTCATAAGCCTCCAAAGCCTTCAACTTTATTCCGATAGCAACAATTACAACAATACATGAGCAAAGGTTCCTTGCATCTGTCCAAATGAAGGAGAAGGACCTTGCTTTTATAGATTACAAGAGAAGAGGGGGAGCGCATCTCTCAATCTAGGGCTTGAGGGGCACATTCCTTGAATAGAGGAGAGACTTGTGCCATAATCCAAGCCTTGATTAAGGCTTGATTGCATGAGGTGGCTGTCACCTCAGAAGAGGGGCGCCACCTTTACCTTGGGATCTCCATCATCCACTCACGAGTTGCCACATGAGATAAGTTGTCCACATAAAGAAGGAGGGTGCATCCCTTGATGAAGATACACTCACCCTCCTCCGATTTGATTGGTAATCAATGGGATCTTGATTGATTTGATCTCCGATACTAATTGCCAACATAAATGGGCCTTTATTTGGACAAAATTCCTCAAATTTAGGATTTTTTATTTTCTCCATATCTTTATTGTTTTAATTTTTTAATTCTCTCTAATAATTTTCGAGAGAATTTTTATTTTAGTGATTAATAATCACTCGAAACTTAGGAAAAGTGGGTTTTGGGGTATTATGGGTGCTCTGGGTTAGAAAACCAGCACCCCCATGGCAAATTCCCCCTTTAGACCACACTTTTATGACTTTTTTGTTTTTTTCAATTAAAACATTAAAAAATTGAGCCGTTTTACAGGAAAATTTTATATTTGCAGAACTTAATAAAAATCCTAGGGGACCTAGTACATGTTCATAATGACTCAAATTAATGTCTATCATTCTCATAAACATTGACACATGAACTTTAATAACCTCCTAAGGCCTAACCACCAAGAGGACCATTCCAGCTTTGGAGGAACGGGTGAAAAATTCGAAAATTATACATCGCTTATTTGGCATTACATAATTGACAAGGGAAAAAACACCATGGAATGATCAGATTGATGTCTAAGTCCTAGGGAGCCAAGTTCTTTACAAAAGGCCGTTATGCTAGTACATTTTTTACAATATCCCCAAGGGGTATGAACATGCAATTATTGAAAAAGAGGCCAAAATTGGCCCCGAAAAGACTTCTGAACTTCAGAGCATTGATAATGAACAATTGGATTGTTCACAACTTTGGCGGCTCACAGGAAATTCACCTAGGTTTAACTTGGTGGATAACACTAGGAACCCTTTCCCTTTGAGTTATGTTACCTCTACATGTTTGAGAAGCCATGAATTAATGCTACAGGAGGTTCTCCAACATCATATAGCAGATTGGACTCTTAATGCACACACTGGTAAGCACTGTAAGGGTTGGATTTCCTGAATTGTAGATTAGTGAAAGGAAATGCTTTCCTTGTGTTGTGTGGGGTAGTTGGAAGGAGTGCCATGGCTGAGTAAGATTACTGTAGAACTTTGGATGAACATTTGGCTAAGTATTGATAGCAAAAGTGTTGTGGGCTAATAGTTAGTGGAGGCTAGTGAAGGGGAATTGTGTTGAGATGATAGTGGAGGCCAGTGAAGAGAAGCAATTTATGATGGATTGTCACTATCCAATCCATCCTAGTGAGTGAACATGCATATCTGTCCCAGTCTACAAGTAGTGGGGATATTGTCGTTGAAATAAGAGATGATTTATATGTCGTTGTGAAGAAGTCAGCATTTCTACCTATGTGAAGAGACTACTAGACATCGAGAATTTTGAATCTGTCGTAGATAGTGAATAACGTCATAGGACTATCAGTGTCGATTGTAGGGATTGGTACTGTGAGTATTGTCAACCTTGTGACCAATTGAATAATGCAACCACTGTGGAGACAATCCTAAGCCAACAATGATAGAGACAATGAAGACACACAAAAACACGAGTTTTGATACCAACAAAAACCCCAAGCCAGTGCAATGTAACTATGTTGGTAATTTCATAACAAAAGAGTTTGAAACAATATATTTGTGTTAGCGTTTTCACAAGTAGACATTTTCAAAGAGTAATGGAAATCTTGTGCACGAATATGAATCGACGTTTCGAGTTGAATAGCACAACCCAACTTTAGGAGCAAGTATCGATGAATCCCTAGTATCTCCTCTTAAAGGTGGGCTGTGCTATTCAACTTGAAACGTCGATTCATATTTGTGCACAAGATTTCTGTTTCTCTTTGAACAATATATTTTTTAAAAATTGATTGGATAGCGTTTTTTAGGGATTGAATGGTAATAATCTGTTGAACTATAGTCGACATTTTTGATCATTTGGTTGTAAGTTTTAAACCTGTGAAGTGAAACAATGCATAGATTTTTTAAGCAAAATAGAGATTAAACAATGCACACACACAGTTTGTAAACCCTTAACAAGAAAAACCAACAAAACTTAGAGTTGCACCTCTATATTTTTCATTGTGTTTCTTAACTATTCACAATACAATATTTAGGTATTTTGCAGCATCCAATACCCTATTTTGTTAACCCGGATTAGATTTACATGTCAACCCCTTAACCGAGATTAATTACATATTTTCCAATAAAATAACAAAAAAATGGAAAGGGGCGTCATTGCGCCCCCCCTACGACCCCCAGAGCCAGCGCCACGTGCATACGACAGAGCACTAAATGGAGGTGGATCGTGAGGTGACGCAACCCACACCCACATGCAAAGAATATAACACATACCCAACATTGGTGACAACTTCAAAATCTATGGCATTTTTGCTCATTTGGTGACAACTTCAAAATCTATATTTTGGAGTGCATTTGAGAGTCATGCTATAGACATCTTTGACACGTTTGGTCTTAAGATAATTTTGTATTATGGCAAGAGCGCTTGTTTTTCATATGACCATTAAGAGAGGGTGTTAGAGTTAGCATTTATTATAATGGTCATATAATAAAGTTATAATATAATGTATTTAAGGTTAGTAATTAAATGACTTAAGTCATGTGTCCTAAATAGAGCCGTGTTAAATAGAGTTGTGTTAGATTAGGTTACAACTTAATTAAAAACTGGTTGAACATTGTTTCCTTTATATGTATTGGCATCCCACATCATATGGAGTATGAATCAAGCATATCTTTCTTTCTTTTAGTATAGTTTGGTTTTCATTCATTGTCCACATTCTTGTTTGATTTTCCTCACAATACTGTTGTCCCTTGAGGATATAAGCATAGGTCAGAAGAGGACGCAAAGGGTGGTATTGATGAGGAGGATCCTAATATAAGGGACATGACTAATGATATGTAGTTATTTGTTGTAATATGTTGTTTTTTTGGACTATAGAGGCCATTTAGAGCCACGATGTTTATGTATTTTGTTTCAAATAAGTATTACATTCATTGCCATTTTTCTATATTCACCCTTACATGCTATATACATGATCAAACAAGTAGATCAGTTCTTCGACCTGATCTTATATATACATGATCAAACAAGTAGATCAGTTCTTTGACCCGATCTTATGACAAGTTCTGGTTTGGTCCTGCTCCAACCTTCGGTCGGTTCCAATTTCAGTTTCAGTTATGTAATTCTTGGTTGGATCCCTCTAGGAGTTAATGTACAAAATTTGAGATTTGATTGAGTGGGTACTTGTTTCCGCCGGATACGCACCTCGGGGGAAAGGGGGTTTGCGTGGCAAAAATCTTCAAGCCACTGGGTGCGTCCTTGGGGGCAAGCAAAGAGTCGAGATACTGTCACTCAACACTCAACTCCTCCGTCTCGGCCAACTCCTAGCGAAGCCAACGGGGGTGGTCCCTATGAAAATAAACTATGGCCTTTAAGCTAAGTTAAAGAAAGAAAATGATTCTAGGAGTTTGAAGACAATTTAATACTGAACCAAAAATTGCAAGTAGTATTTAGATCAACAACATGAAATTAAGATACATCCATCTAACACATTGATTCACTTAATGTTTGTTTCTTTGCAGATTAGACTAGTGCCAAATGGAGTCACATAAGTTGGATTGCTGTGGTGTCGTGAAAGTATTGCAAGTCTTGTTGGTCAGTTTTAATTGATTTTATTAGATGCGTGAATTAAGGAATGGGTTAGTTCGTGGTTTGGCCCAATTCCAATTTAGGCCTTCGAATTGAGCGTGGTGACAACTAAACCAAGAGTCCAACTGGGTGAGGCATAACCTGCTTAAAGTAGACCACTGACTCTGTAGTTAGTTTCACGCGACCTCCCGAGTTCTAGAGCTCATGTTTTCATTGGATTGCCCTATTAAACTAGTCACTCAAGTCCCTTTCTGATTAACCAACTAATCAGACTAAGCTGCGGAGGCCAAGAGCATACTTGGAACTTTAAGCCTTGGTCAATTTTATTAAAACAAAAATAAAATTTTATTTTGTGGCCGGGAATCTCTTTTCACCTACCAGGGATAAACCCTTTCAGTTTACTTCGGGAATACACGGCCTTAGATTTTATTGTTAATAATGTACAAAAATTGTAACAACAAAATTATTGACGGCTGAGAATCTCTTTTCTCTTTCGGTACTTTGGGAATGCACAACCAGATTTAGTTTTTGATGTTCGCTAATTGCAAAGTACAAGATTGTAAAAGCAAGATTGTAGCAGTAAACAATAAAACTAACTATACAACTCGATTGGGGTGGATTGTGTGCATGTGAAAATAAAATAAAATAAAATAACAAAAAAATAGAACAAAAATTGCAAACCACAAAATTGAGCTTGCGAGATCCCCCAAGGGGGGATTAGGAGTGGGCACTGAAGTAGCCCACTTGCCTTTATTACTTATTTTACAATTTCAAGGTGGATGCCTTTGGTCCTGTTATCACATCCATAGTAGCTGGGCTACCATGATTGCAGAGCAGTTCATTATAATTTTGAGCTTAGCCTTTACACAGTTTTGGTGAGATCAACTATGATGAGCAGTATTACTTATGATCACTCACACATTAGAGCAACCCCAGATCAGACATGCAGTAGACCTTATACCAAGGCTGAGCCTCTTGACCTCAGATTTGATGACCGAGATGACCTTTTATCCCATACAAAGCAGTGCAATGCCCAAAGTTTCAGCAACAGTGTTTCAGTGGTTACAGGTGATCCAGATAGCAAATACAAGTATATGACCCAACAGGTATATGATGTGCATTGGTTTTATTATCTTGCTCTTTTGGTCATTTTGATAGCTTGACTTAGTATCTAGTGATCATGATCTGGTAGTATATATATATATATATATATATATATATATGAAATGAATATGGTTGTTATTGATTATCTAAATGGTTTTATTACTAACATTTAGAAGCTCTTGTTTTATATTCGTTTTTACCCTCCTATGAGTGTGGACATGATCATTCCCACCTTTATGGCTTGCTAGTTTAGGCATCAACTACACTTTCCCCATCCATTCGTTATCTTTCCCTTTATTGGTTTATACCCCGACTTACACCTCAGCCTGTGATATGGAGGACTTCCCCACTTTTGCCTTTGTGTTGGATAGCATCCCTGTTAGTTTGTGTCTCGGCTTTGAGTTGGCAACATAACTTACCCTTTGGTGAGTTGGATTTGATACCTTGATCACTCTAGTCAGTTGCCCCGATGCTTGGTGTTGATTGTAGAAAGTCCCCCTAGTTGCTTGAGTTGTGCTAGCTAAAACTTGAAGCAAATTGTACTACCATCATTACATATGGAAACTATTGTTATATCTTTTATGAAAGCCCATGAGAATAACTTAAAACTGTGCTTCTCAGCACAATGAAAGGGGGCTGTGAAATAATGAAAACTTAAATGAAAAACACCTTGGATGAAAGCTTGAGTAGTTGTGTTTCTAAGCACATGCAAAATCCCCAAAAGGGTTATGAAATGAATGAATTGGAAACTAAAAGAACCCTGGATGAAAGCTTTAGTAGTTGTGCTTCTAAGCACATGCGAAATCCCCAAAAGGGTCATATAGGCCTAAAGAAAGCACTGGTTAAATGTATGCTAAATCCAAAGACTGCTGGCCAAGGAAATGAAATGTAATGATTAATTCCTCACAGAGCCCATGGGTTGTGATGTGAAATGGAGTAAGGGACAACTAATTCTAAGTGTCCCTTAGAACCTCAAGTTATGGTTAGCCGGGCACCCAGTCCATGACGGTTCTAGAAAAGATCCTCATAGAGCTGATACAGCTTGGATGTGAGTTGTAGACATTTGCCAAGGTTGAATAAGCACTCCTCTAAACAACTTATCCCATTTGTGAGACACTGCCATTCCCTGTGTGTTTATTGTCCGACATATGCTTAAGAGTGTATTCCCCTTCCCTTATCCAAAATATCACAGTGTTGAGTCAGTCAAGTCATCCCCTTTATCCTAGCCTTGCATTCTTCATCCTCACCCTTTGCTAGCAAAATGATCATGTCTACAGAATGAGTATATCCTTGAGGTTCTTTTGTAAGTAAATGATTATTTCAACTTATGCTTAATTATAATTATCTATTAACTGCCAGTGAAATGATGCTTAATAATTCAAGTCTTGCTGTGAGAATGATTAAAAGAGCATGTCTTAACCATTTGCACTTGCAGCAGCAGGCTTTTCTAGCCTGGGTCATATTTTGATCAGTTTTGACATGGTCAAACCTAGTTTTGACCAAGTCAACCTTGGGATCTGTGATGAGTTTGACCAGTGATGCTATATGATGATGATTTATGGTCCTTTGATACATCTTTGATGACTCCATGTTGTGGACACAGGTTTCAGATGATGGTTGATGTACCTTTTTATGTTTATTATTATTCTCATACCATTTATTTTATTATTGTCCGGGTATGGCTAAGGCTACATATGATCTTCTAGGTTGCCACAGGATGTATGGGTGCTCATCTCTAGTAGAATTGGACCTTCTGAGTCCATTGAGACACTCAATTATCAATTTCAGGCACTCCCAGTGATGATAGAGTCATATTTCCACTTTTGACCGGTTTTGCCATGCAGAAATGGCCTGTCCAGCAGTTGCATTGAGCTTGCAGGTTTACCTCAGGCGCTACAGAGGGGAGGGGTGGTCCAACCACATTATTACCATATTACCCCATCTCTAGACATGATGGTACAATCAATTTTTGTGCCCAGGCATCAGGCAGTGAGTTACAGGCATTTTGATGGTTTTCATGTGGGATAAAAAGGTCATTGAGGAAATCGATTTGGGCTATTGAGGCAAGGTTTTGGCATGAGGTTTGTTCAAAGGTCATATGTGATGTATCCCACTCCTTCCAGATCAGCTTGCAGCATTCAGTGGGGTCCACACACTCTCCAGGTTGTGATTTGATGTATTATTCTCTCATTGAGGGGGCCACGATTTGATCATTTAGTCACTTGGACATGTTAGTGAATCATATTTTATATCATTGTGCCATGGGGTGATGCTAATGAAGGATAATAAAGCCTCCTAGCTCCACCATGTGCTCCTAGATGCTTGTCCTAGTCACTTTATGTGGTACACACTTGTATTAGTCATTTTTATGAGGTGCGCACCCCCCTAGGGCCACTTTTAGTGAGTGCGCACCCCCTCTAGTGAGTTGATCCATGTTATATTGTACAGGCTCATCTTAGCCGTTGATTGTATTGTATTTATCTTTTGATCTCAACCACTCGTTCGTAAAGTGGTTAGGGTTTTGGACTCTCTCCTCCTATTTAAGGAAGAGGCCCCCCCTATTGTAAAGGCACCTTTGGGCTCTGGAAAACTTGAAATAAAAATATTATTTTTGTAGATTTGCTTCTTTGGCTTTGATGGGTTATCTTGCAAGTTGAATATACAATCTTTTCTCTGTGTTATCATTGTGGATCTCGCTTGTTCAAACGTTTTCTCTGCAGGGAGGCCGTGTGGTTGAAGAGGAGGACGCTCTAGGGGGACGCTATTGTGGGGAAACCCCATTTCTTACCTTTGGATCTTCTTTTGTCTCAGGGAGTATCATTATTGTATCTTCGTGACATAGTTGATGCTTTTTGTTTCATCTTTTCATCCTTATAGTCATTCTTCTGCTAGATCGATTCTCATATAGATCTTTTCTTGTAGGAGAAGGGCACAGTTGTCACCTTGAAGGGATAGCGATTTCACTTGGATAGGCTGGATCTCACTCTTGATTGCATCACTTAGGAAGGATCATCAATTTGCAAGGTAGCCACAAGCTTAGAGGTACGATCTACAAGGTACGTATCCTATTTCATGCATTTTACCCATTGGTCACTTTAAACCCTCATCTTAAAACCCTAGATTTTAGATCTAATAAGATTTGGCGATTGCATGGGCTTAATAATTAAAACCCACCTCAATAATAATTAATAAACCTTGGAGACCAAATTTGGTGGGCATTCGACTCCATTTACCCCCTGATCCAAGGCACTGGGCCTCTCCAAGGGAGGTCGCACTTCTGGGTAGGTGGGCATTTTCCAGATCTGTTATGTGGGTATTGCTTGTTCCTCATCAAATCCATAGATCCATTGAGTAGCAACTCTTCTAGTGTCATGTCATCTTGATCTTTACCTTGTGGACCTCATTTTGACCATTTTCCATATTTTAAGGGTGGGCCCCACTTGGATCTTTCTATTTGGCATTAGATCTATCTAGATCTACTAATCTAAACTCATAAGTGGCTTAATCTTTTCTTGGTTGAACATTTATCCATTTTATAAGCCTCTTCAACGAAGCCCTAACCCCTTGGGTCCACTTATCCTTCCTAGATCTAGATCCATTCACTTTCACATTTCCCTAGGAGGTCTTGAGTAGGTTCGCTAGGGTCTCCCCCTTGGTCTTGCTTAGGCTAGATCTAAAGTGAAGAGTGGCTCGGTTAGCGTGACAACCAATTGCATTGGGAACCATGGCATCTCTTGTGTCACCTCTTTAGTTGTCCAACGCTTCTACCATCCTGGATAGTATCACCTTTTGGGACAACTACAAGTTGTGTGATAAAAGGTCCTTATAGATCTAGATCCAAAAGGTTACAAGTTTTCACAAAAAATTAACTTCAAGGCACGAAAAGTGCTCCTGGGGTCTCGGATGTCTGTCCCAGATCTTCAAATTTTTGGCAGCACTTTCTCCTACCTGTTCATAAAAAGTGAAAAAACAACCACCAACTTTGCACCTAATATGCTGATTAAGACATTAGAAGCACAACAAATTTAAAGTACTTGAAAGATTAAATTTTTTATGCAATAAACTAAGTACTTGAAAGGGACTAGATCTACAAAATTACGGCTTGAATAACCAGATCTAGCTTATGAAAACATACTTAAAAGAAATCAGCTTATGATCTTTTTGAAAGAAACTAATTAATATTAAACATGTAAAGAACAGTAACCAGAAAAGAAATTTAATTTAAAGAAGGGAGAGAAAGTAGAAAGCCAAAGCCCTTTTGAACTTGGGCGATGGAGTTGTTCTGGTGGCCTTGAGAGAGACTATGTCCTCTTTCCAAAGAATTCAGAGAATGAAGCAATCAAACTAGTTCCTCCATCAATCCAAATTGAAGCGCCTATAAAAGAAACCCTTACACTTGCCAAACAATTTGTCAAATCCATTAGTAAAACTCAAATTGAAGATGCGAAGAGTATACATAAAAACTATTAAGCATGCAAATTCCCTATCTTAAACATAATTATTTTAAATGAGAAAATAAACTTCTTTACTCACCCCTATCGATTAATACTAATCCTTCCAAGGCTAATAATTGACAAGTAAAGCAAATGCAAAAAAAAAAACTCTACAGTTACCTCAGAAAACACATAAGACAATGATCATCAAACTTGAGCCAAAGACACCATAATAGACCTCCAAAGCCTTTTATTCATCAAAAGATTCAACACTGAAATTGTACATGAGAGCAGAGGTTCCACCATTTTCCACACCCTTTGAATAGTGAGGAGTGCTCTCGCTTTTATAGAGTTTCCAAGAGAGAGGGCGAGATCTCCCAAAGGAGGGTGCATCACTAGGATTGAGGGGCGAATAGAGGAGTGAATCCTCTTGATTGATACGACTTGGATGTGATTCATGGAGGGTGCGCCACCTCTCTTGAGGTAGGCGACCTCCTTTCTAGATCGTATCACCACTTAATGGTGGGATTCCATATGTGAAGGGGATGCCCACGTGAGGAGGAGGGCGCATCCTCTAAAAAGTTCCAATCGCTATCCATTATGATTTGACTTTTAATCATATGCTTAATCCTTTTAACTAAATCGCTCTTCATAAGACATAAGATCGCCACCTTTTCCCACATGCCAATTGCTTTATTTAATTATATTTTTTTTTGATATTTTGGTGCAATTTGTCGCATCATTAGCATTAAAATGCCATTCTGTCGGCTTGATAAGGAAAAATGCTTCGAATGATAATTTAATCATCCAAAACATAGGAAGACTCGGTCCTAGGGTAAAGAGTGCGCTCTGAGCGTGAAAACGAGCACCCTGTGATAGAGCAAACTAGCAGGGCTAGTTCCCGATAAGTAAAAATAAGAAAAGTGATCCAATGCCACCTCGATCACGATTCTAACTTCTTCGGAGCGTCGTAACGTCCAAGGAGAAATATCGTTATGGACCCTGTAGAACACTAGTACAACCAAAAGACTATATTCTCTATGCAATTTGTAGTTAGACCAGTGCCTAAATGGAGTCAATATGAAGATAACATAACAATTAGTCGTCCAATGTTAGTATGTGCAAATTAGGCAAAGTATATTATCAAAGAATCACCAAGGATTATTAACCAACATAGATCATTCAAAGTGTAAGGTCAATCCAAGATCATCATATATGAAAGATCATTTGTTACATTCATCATATGAAATATATTAAGTATATATTCAATAACAAAGTTTAAACAAGTCTGAATATATTACTAAACAAGATCAAAGCATCTAACTCAAAGCTATTTCAATCACTTTAGCATTCAATAGATATCATTATCATCAAATAGATTTTCAATAGAACGAATGTAATTTCTAGATTTGTAGCAGAAATGTAACCTTTTGTAATGCAAGCAATATGACAAAAACTAACTCAAGAAATGCTAACTACAAGTAACTAAGTGAACAAACTAACTTGATTTTTGTTTTGTGTTGTAGGTGAGGGCAACAAAGGAGGAACACACAGGGTCTGCAATAAATTGCAGACCTGTGTTAGGGTAGGAGAAGGGGCTTGGATAGGGAAAAGAGCAGGCCCGAAAGGAGAAGGGAAGAGGAGGCCGCGGGTAGAGGGAAGGAGGAAGGAGTGGAAAGGGAAGGAGATAGGAGAAGGGAGCAACAAGAAAAAGGGCAGGTCTGATGGTTAGAAGGGGAGGACTGCAAAGGTGGAGAAGGGAGCAGGTCCGAACTGTTGGAGGGCAATAGATGGGCAGGTACGAGGGTGGAAAGAGGGCCAACGAGGGAGTTAAGGTGAGGTCCGAGGGTGTAGGAGAGGAAAAAGAGGGAGGTCGAGCAGTTTGGGAGAGAGAGCGAAGGTATAAAAGATGAAGGGGAGGAAGGATAGGGTAGTTTAAGGTCTGCGAATTAGGGTTTTTAGCAGAAAAATCAGACCTTTAATAATTTAAAAATTGCAAAAGTTACATAAAATTTAACTTAGAAAGATAAAAAATTTAAACTAAGATAATATTTACAAAATAATACAAACTCAGAAATTTAGATAAGAGAAGTAGATCAACCTAGGGTTTGTTAGGTAATCCAACCTAACCCTAGGGCATCCAAGAGGATAAGCCTCTCCTTGAGATCATACTTGCCAAGTTTGGCAAGCCAAGGACTCCTCCAACAACCTCAAACGTTGGTTGAAAGAAGCTTGGCTAAGACAAACCTTGGAGACCTAAAGCTCAAGCTCTTCCTTGCTAGGGCAACAAAATACTGAAATTTTACTTAGCTAGGGAAAAATGCAGCATTAACAGCTACCATTCAACCTTAGACAAGCATAGATCCAACATTTAACAAAAAGACATCAAGAGAAAGACTTAGATACCTTCTTGTGCATGTGTCAAGCAAACAACTCTTAGCATTACCCAAGCAAAGTGCAAGAACAAAAGATACTTCAAAGATCATGTTATCACACAACTTATAGTTGTCTCTAAAGGTATCCTATCTAGGACGGTAGAGGTGTAGACAACTAAAGAGGTGACCCAAGAGATGCCACGGTTCCTAATGCAAGTCGGGTGTCACGTTAACCGAGACACTCTTCACTTTAGATCAAGCCTAAGCAAGACCAAGGGGGAGACCCTAGCTCAGCGTATGAAGGCTAGCGAATTCAATCTAGACCTCTTAGGGAAATGTGATGATGAAAGAGTAGGAGACCAAAATGAAACAAGATCTAGATCTAGGATGATAAGTGGACCCAAGATGGTTAGGGCTTGGTTGAAGAGGCTTAAGGCAAAGAGAAATGTTCAACCAAGTGTAAGATAGGGTCACTTATGGATTAGGCATAGTAGATCTAGATAGATCTAATGCCAAGAACAAGTACCCAAGTGGGGCCCACCCTTAAAAAGTGGAAAATGGTCCAAATGGGGCCCACAAGGTCAAACTCAAAGTGAGATGGCACTAAGGGGTATGCTATAGCATGGATCTATGGATTTGAGAAAGAATGAGCAATACCCACGTGTGGGATCTAGCAAAAGACCACTTACCCAAGGAATGCCACTTGCCTCAAGGAGGACTAGTGCCTTAGATCGGGGGGCAAATGGAGTCGGATGTCCACCAAATTATAGATCAGGATAGTTAAGATGATTATTAAGGTGGGTTTTAATTATTAAGCCCAAGTGATTGCTAGATCTCCATAGATTTGAAAAATAAAAAATGCAAGGGTTTTAATTTTAGGGTTTATGTGACCAATGGAGAAAAGATGGATGGATCTAGATACATACCTTGTAGAACATACCTCAAAAGCTTGTGGCCACTTTGCAAATTGATAATTCCCCCCCTGTGTGTATATTCAAGAGTGAAATCCAAAGCTCCATGTGAAATCGTCCTCCTTCCAAGTTGACCATTTCGCCCTCCTACAAGACAAGATCAAGATGAGAAACAAATCTAGCAAAAGAATGGTGATAATGATGAAAAGATGAAAGAGAAAGCATCAACTATGTCACTAAGATACAATAATGATACTCCCTGAGACAAAAGGCCAATCCAAGGCAAGATGAAAGAGAAAGCATCAACTATGTCACTAAGATACAATAATGATACTCCCTGAGACAAAAGGCCAATCCAAGGCAAGATATGGGGTTTCCCCACAATAGCCTCCCTCAAAATCGTCCTCCTCTTCACCAAATCGACTTCCCGGTAAGAAAACGTTTGAATCCCCAAGATCCACAAATGATACACAAAGGAAAAATTGTACATTCAACTTGCAAAAGAATCCATCAAGACAAGAGAAGAAGATCCACAAAATAGTATTTTTATTCCAAGTTGGAAGAGCTCCAAAGGTGCCTTTACAATAGGGGGGTCTCTTCCTTAAATAGGATGAGGGAGACCAAAACCCTAAACCACTTTTGAAATGAGTGGTTGAGATCAAAAGATACAACAATATAATCAATGGCTAAGATGAGCCGATACATAATATGACATGGATCACTCTCTAGAAGGATGACGTCATGACTAAAAATGCCCTAGGGGGGATGGCGCACAACATAAGAGTGGCTAAAGTACAAGTGTGCCACATTAGATGACTAGGACAAGTGATTAGGAGCACATGGCGGGGCTAGGAGGTATTAATCCCCTTCACTAGCATCACCCCATGGCACAATAATATAACATGAGACTCAATGACATGTCCAAGTACACAAATGATCAAATCCTGTCCCCCTCATCTGAGAGAAAAATACATCAAATGACATCCCGTTGATTGTGTGGACCCCACTGACTGCTGCAAATTGATCTGGAAGGAGTGGGATACACCATAGATGACCTCAACGCAGACCTCATGCCAAAACCTTGTCTCAATTGCCCAAATCGAATTCCTTTATGACCCTTTTATTCCATTTTTTATCCTCTTGAAAAACCATGAAACTGCCCATAACTGACTGTTTGGTGCTTGCGTTATGAAATTGACTGTGCCATCATGTTCGGAAGGGGGGTAATATGGTAATAACAAGTGGCTGGACCACCCCCTTCCCCTATAGCGCCCTAGGCAACCACTGGCCTCCAATGATCTAGTTGGACATGCCACATCAACATGGCCAAACTGGTTAACAGGTGGAAAACTGCTCATATCCTGCCCGAGAGTGCCTGAAACTGAAAGATAAGTGCCTCAATGGATCCAAAAGACCCAAATCCACTAGAGATGAGTACTCATACACCTCATGATAACCTGTAAGATCATCTGTAGGGTCCACCTAACCCGAACAAGTAAAAATATGATGATCTGGAAATAATAATAATAATGAAAAACTGCATCAATCATTATCTGAAACCTGTGCCCATCATATGGAATCATCAAAAGGTATATAGAGGACCATAGATCAACGTCATACAATAAAAGTGGTCCATCTCATCATGGATCCCAAGGTTGACCTTGGTCAAACTGATCAAAATATAACCTTGGCTGAAGAAGCCATGCTGCTGCAAGTGCAAATAGTTAAGACATGCTCTCTAGATCATTTTCATAGCGAGACTTTAAAGTATTAAGCATCATTTCACTGGCAGTTAATAAATAATAATAGGTTAGTTAAATAACTTACTTCCAAGAAGAATCTCAAGAATATACTTGTTTGTAAACATGATCAAATTGCTAGCAAAGGGTGAAGACTAAAGACACAAGGCTAGGCTGAAGGGATGACTTGACTGACTTGACTGACTTGACACTGATACTTTGGATGAGGGACATGGTTTTGTACACTTAAGCATGTGTTGGACAAGGAGTACATAAGGAATGGCGGTGTCTCACAAACGGATGAGTTATTCAGAGAAGTGCTTATTCAACCTTGGCAGAAATTGTCTACTACTAGAACTGCCATGAACTAGGTGTCAGGCTAACCGTAACTTGAGGTTCTAGGGGACACTTAGAATTAGCTGTCCCTTGCTCCATCTCATATCATAACCTGCAGGCTCAATGAGGAAAGTTTCACATAAGGTCAGCGGTCTTTAGATTTGGCATACATTTAACCACAGCTTTTTAGGACCTTTCATTTCATTGAATTTCATGGCCAACAATCATTAGATTTAGCATACATTTATCCATTGTTTTTTAGGCCTAATATAACCCTCTGGGATTTCATATGTGCTTATAAGCACAACTAATCGCAACTTTCATCCGGGGTGCATTTACATTACACATCATTGAATTTCATTTCAATTTCATAGCCCTTTTCATTGGGCTATACAAGATATAACAATAATTTCCAAATGTAGTACAATTTTGCTTCAGGTTTTAGTCAACACAACTCAAGCAACTAGGCGGACTTTCGCAAATCTAAACCACACATCGGGGCAACCGACTAGAGTGATAAAGGCATAAAATCCAACTCACCAAAGGTAAATTTTGCTGCCAACTTAGAGTCGAGACAAAATAAACATGGATGCAAGTCCAACACAGAGGCAAAAGCGGGGAAGATCCTCCATATCACAAGTCAAGGTGTAAGTCAGGGTGAAGATCAATATATGGGGAAAGGACAAATGGATGGATCGAGAAAAGTGAAAGTGGTGCCTAAGCTAGCAGGTCATAAAGACACTAAATGATCATGTTCACATTCATATGAAGGTAAAGACCAACAAGTATAAAACAAGAGTTTCCAAATGTCAGTGATACAATCAATACATATAATCCATAACAACCAATTTCATTTTAACATTAATATACTGCTAGATCATAATTGCCATATACCAAGTCAGTGCTATCAAAATGACCTAAACAACAAGGTAATAACATCAATGCACATCATATATATACTAGGTCATATATCAACATCTGTAATCTGAACCAACTATAACAACTGAGAACACTGTATCTGAAACACTGAAAACTGCACTGCAACTGTATGGAACAAAAGGTCATATCAGTCATCAAATCTGAGGTCTCAAGGCTCAGCCTTGGCATAAGGTCTACTAAATGTCTGATACAAAGATGCTCTAATGTGTGAGTGATCATAAGTAGTGCTGCTCATCATAGCTGATCTCACTGAATAAGTGCAAAGGCAAAGCTTCGAAAAGTGCAGATATCTGCTCTGCTAACATGGTAGCCCAACTACTATGTATGTGATAACAGATCAATCTCCAAACTAGCTTGTACTTTCATCCTCAAGAAGTGCGCATCCCTCAAAATGCCCAAGGAGGGTCGAAAATCAGAAAATAGAGTATAATCCCATAAGTTGATGTCTGAAAATGAAGTGAGGAAAAGTTATTTATACCTTTTCACACTCACTTTACAAAAATAAAATAAAATCCAGGCCAACATGTCTTTTTAAATGTCAATTTGAAATTATAAATGTCAACTTAAAATTAAAACAAAAAATAATATAAAATAATCCAATCCGTGGATAATTTGGGGCATTTTCCCCAGAATTTACCCACACATGGCCAAAATGGCTAAAAATAAGCATATCGGTTCGTTCTGAAGGCCAGACTGCAGAGGGGGGTGGGGGGGGTCGTCATGCCCCAACTAACCCCAACAGTGATGAAAATCCCTCAATGGCCCCCCCCCCTTTCTCAAGCATCACAGTCTGCTCTCAAGGATGACGTCATCATCTAAAGAGGGACCCAGAGAGAGGGCGCTGGTGGGCTGGAGGGCCAGGAGGGTGCTGGAGGTGTTCTGAAGGATAAATATGCGCCTCAGTGTTGAAGAATCTGCCGCTGGAGTGATAAATCAAAGTCGGGGTTATGTGACCCGGTGATCCACCCTTGGAAGCCCCGGAGACCAACCTCAAGGCTTCAAGCCCTTTCATGAGGCAGTCAACGATGCCACTAAGCCATAGTACTTCCAAAGGAGAAGCCAGAGGGTTTGACCATAACCCCTACCTCAAAAAAAGCTAGCTAAACACCCTCCTAGTCAGAAAAATGACACCCTCTCCTTGGGGTACCTCTGCTGGTGCGCTGGTACTGGTACCATCGTAACACACCCCCGTGCCAAATTTCGCCTCCAGACCATACTTTTATTACATTTTGAAGTTTTCCAATTAAACCATTAAAAAATGGCCTAAGTTTACAGAAAAAAATATTTTAGCCGGAATTGACTCAAACTCCCAGGGGACCTAGTCCATGTCCATACGACTTATTATTGATGACTAACATATAAAAATACATAGACACTTAGGTTTTAATAACTTCCCAAGGTTTGATTGCCAAGAAAAATACCCGAGCATTGGAGGTGTGAGTGAAAACTCAGGAATTATACGTCACTCAAGCGCAATGCATAATTCCTAATAAGGAAAAAACACTCTAGAGTATCCCCTTGACAGATAAACCTAAGGTAAGCCAAGCCTGTTACAAAAAGACCATGCTTAGACCAACTTATTACAATTCCCCATGGGGGTATGGACATGCAATTTTTTGAAAAAAGGACCAAAAATTGGCCCGATGGATCACAAAACACTGATGATGAACAATTAGATTGTTCAAGTCTTCGACGGTTCACTCAGAATCCACTAAGTGCAATTTAGTGGATAACAATACCCATTTGTTTGCTAGGAGGGCATGGGTGGGTATGCCACAGGGCTTGGCATGTATTCAGAGTGGAAATTGTCTGCCATCTTTTGAAGACCTTTAACAAATTAAAGTTTAAAACTTTAAAACTAACGAGTAAGACCCAACCTTTTTTGCTCTGATAGTTTTTGAATGGTTAGCCTGTCCATGCAGATCAAAACCTAAGTGGAAAAGTGCTCACTCAACTTTGAACACCTCTAGCAGCTGTTGGAATATTTTGGGAGGGATCCCTGTACTATGAGTTGTGTCCCACTTGAATAATTTTGATTTTGGTACCTTACACTGCACTAAATGTTGCATCATGGCACGAGCCAGCATCAGTCCTGTCGCACAAGAGGCAGGCAGATCCTTGAGCAGTGGGAGTGTAAGCAGAGCTAGCCATGTGGCCTGCATGAGGATTCATCACAACCCTAGTTGGATGAGAAGGTAAACCTATATCCCCTTAGCCATTTTGTAATGTGTCATGTTATCCACTAAATTGCACTTAGTGGATCCCGAGTGAACCGTTGAAGGCTTGAACAATCTAATTGTTCACATTACTGTTCCGAGATCCATCATGCCAAATTTTTTGGCCCTTTGTAAAATTGGCATGTCCAGACCCCCATGGGGGAATTGTAATTAGTTGGTCTTAGCATGATGCTTTTGTAAAAGGCTTGGCCTACCTTAGGGTTTACTATCAAGGGGATACTTTAGAGTGCTTTTTCCTTAGGAATTATGCATTACTCTTCAGTGATGTATAATTTCCTGAGTTTTTCATTCACACCTCCAAAGCTGGAGTATCTCCCATGGTGGTCGATCTTAGGGAACTTATTAAAGCCTATGTGTCTATGTATTTTTAACATGCTATCCATCATTAATAAGTCGTATGGACCCCCTAGGAGTTTGAGTAAATTCCGACATTTTTTTTTCTTCGTAAACTTAGGCCATTTTTTAATGGTTTAAATGAGAAATTTCAAAATGTAATAAAAGTGTGGTCTGGAGGCGGAATTTGGCATGGGGATGCTCGCTTTGACGCTCAGAGTGTCCTCTTTTCCTTAGGACCAACTTTCTCCATGCTCTGGGCGACTACGTAGTCTCTGGGAGCATTATTCCTTAAAGATGCATCAAATTAGCAAATAATTGCAAAAAAAACACAAATTGCACCAAAGAAAAAATATAAAATAAAAAAAAAGTCAATGGGCATGTGCCAAATGACTTGGCATGCCACATCACATGGAAGGTGACTTCATGAGTTGAGTAAAGCACATGTTATAAATGTCAAATCTCAAGGACAATATCTTTTGGAGGATGTGCCCTCTTCCTCACGTGAGCATCTTCTTGCATGTGGCGGCCATCTCTTCCTTGATGGAGATCCCAAGGAAGGCATGCACCTACCTCTTGAGAGGTGGCGCATCCTTCTTGGATGCTAATCCTTTCCATATCAATCAAACAGATTTTCAAAATTGGATCCCTCATTCAATGGAACTTGCCCCCTCTCCATGAATGCGCATCCCCTCTTCCTCATGTGCTATATAAGCAAGGTCTTGCTCCTCTCTTATGATGGATGCATAGAACCTCTGCCATTTTGTAAAGTGATATCATAGTGAATATATGTTGAAGAGTTTGGAGGTCTACCTTGTGCAATTGTGTGGAATAATCATTTGATGAGGTGATATTGTGAATTTATGCTTGTCTTGTTATTCAATTATTGATAGATCTAGCTTAGTTGATAATGAATAAACATTTGTAGATGTCAACTTGTTTATTTGTGATTGAATTTTAGAGATCTAGAAGTAGCCAAAGATATTCGGTTGTATTTAGGCTCTTCCGGTTTTCTTTTATTTCTAACACACTAGATCTAATAATTTTGTGGCAAGATTTGTCTTATAAGCTGCAGATCACAGGGCTCATGGGGACTTGAACTCGGTTGTAGCTTCTCTTCTTTGAGCAATACTTTCAAAACTAACATATTGTTACAGGATCCTCCAAGAGCAACATCAAACGATCAAGCTTTGGCTTGAAGGGCTTCATCCATCATCTTTCACAACAAAAGGCTCATTCTTTCCCTTCTTGTTTTACTACATGCTTTAGAAATAGATCTAGAATTCTCACGCATAAACATTTCAGATCTGTTTTTCATTTAGCATATTTAGATCTTTACATTCCTAAAAAACACATTCTATCATTAGATCTAGATTTGAAATTTGTACTTGCACTTGAAATTTCAAATATTTTTCTAAGTACAATTTTTTTTTTCAATTTTTTTAATCTCATTTCTATCATATTCTAACTTGAAATGCTTGCTGGTTTTTAGCAGGTCCAAGGATTTATAGAAGGAAACTCTGGCCATTTTCTGCCAGAAAGTACCAAAAAGGATCTCCCGTGGACCTCCTTTCCCCAGTTTATCATTTCTAGTTTATTGTAAGCCCTTAGATCCATATAAAATGGACTAAAGAGGCATTCTTTTGAGCATAATATTGTAAATCATTAAACGAGAACAGTGGGATACCCAGTGCCCACACCCCATCCCCCTCTGGGGGGGATTTGTACTTGTGTAATTTTTGTGCATAAATTTGTCTAACAAACACAACAATCACACACACACATTGAGATTGCAGGGTGTATACTTTAACCATAGTTATACTTTAACCATAGTTTTATCTTCATTTCATTTTCATTATTGCAAGCGTAAAATTTAGAAATAACACAACCTCGTTGCCACGAAGTATGCTCTCGCCACTACACAAAGGCTTTGCTGATTAGTGGTGGATGATTAGAAAGTGACACATAGGTTTGTGCTTCTTTGCTTTCATTACAATTTTTGTACAATTGTTCTACAATCAAGCTTGATTAAATATTTGGTTTATAATCGGAGTATGCTCTTTCCCCTTGTGACACTTTGCCTAGGCCTGTGGGAAACCATAAACGATTGTAGCCACTTTCTAATTTCCACATCTAAGCTAAACAACTCATCTAATAAAAGTAACTACCCATCCACATAGTGAAAATCCAGCACTTCGTAATTAATATTTGTGTGGGGAAATTTCTCAGAGGAAGCGCGAACAACTGGGAGGCGGCCTCGAGGCACAGTTAGACTACACCCTAGTAGGTGTAGTGTTGAACACCGCCTTAGAGACTCCATTCCAGCCCACATGTTCTCGTGAGCAGCCACCAAACTTTAATTTCCAGACATTTCTCCCTGTACCTCACGGTATCTCAGGAGTCCCCTTTTTCCCTAATAAATTTCAAACCATAATAATCTAAAAGTAACCAAGAAGCATTGCAAAACATTTTCCCTTTTAGCAGCATTGTTCATCTATTATATTGACTCCATAAGGCACTGGTTCACTATACATTTGCTTAATACCATATCACTATTATGCATTTTTGTTGGCTATCATTTCATTTCTTGCTGGTGAAAGCATTCTATAATTTACTTTTGCAAGTTAGCTTGGAACACTTTTAATCAACACTTTAAAGCTCCTAAAATACAACACCCTTTAACTATTTCACTGGAAACTCTAAAAACCTTAGAAACTTTCCATAGGGACTACCTAAGTCATTGCATTCGCCAGTTTTTAAGGTTCAAATTCGAAATTCGTCGAATTTGATTGGACCCCGAATTTAATCCATGAAATTTGGCGAATTTCATGGCTAACTTCAAGACCAAACTCGAATTCATCTCATTTGTTTCAATTCATCTGAAATCGAGTTATTTCATTTCAGTTCTTTAAAAATCGAATTAATTTATTATAGGGAAACAGAAACCCTAGCCCGCGGTTTCTGTTGAGTCGTTGATTGAGGTGCACTGTGAAACCGTGAGGTGAAAGCTGAAACTTGTAGCTGCCTTGCCAGCCATCGCTAATTCGCCTGACACTTGGCTTGCTGAAACTACAATTTACAGTAAAGCTTGCCGACATTGATATCGGGCTCTCTTTCAGAAGCACTCGAAACCTCCTAATTATTGATGTTGGTCCAACTGTTCGACGGTTCATGGCGAGGCTGAAATTCGTGACGGTTCTCGTTCTAGCTTTTTTTATGCTGAAATTTGTATAATATTTTAACACTGGTTTAAAATTATGTTTTAATATTAACATTTTAAAATGTGTATAACATTTTATATTGTGTTTTAAAATTTGTATAACATTGTGTTTTAAAATTTCTATAACAATTTAATATTGTGTTTTAATATTAACATTTGAATATTGTTATTTACATGTGCATACTTTAAATTTTGATTTGAAAAAGCTAAAGTGTTTTTAAATATGTGTTTAAGTATTAAAGATTAATGTTGATATATGATCCTATTGAATTTTATTAAATATATATATATATATATATATGTATTTCAAATTTGATAGTGTCTCGAATTTAATGCCGAATTTTATCACCAAAATTTTCATTGCCGATTTTTTGTCGAATTTGAAGGTCGCCGAACTCAAACACGAATTCGAACCAGGTGACTTAGGGGACTACCCCCCTTGGCTTCGTTAGGAGTTTGGCCTAAACAGAGGAGTCAAGATCAAGTGACAGCCTTGACTCGAGACTTACCCCCAAGGGCGCACCGAGCAGTAGCATAGATTTCTGCTGTGTTAACTAGGTGCGCAATCCGGCGGCAACATGGCCAAGCCATCAAAGGAGATGGTTTGGGGGCCTATGGTTGACCTGACACTCTTAAATAATTCACATAAGGAAATACCGCAAGCGGGAATACATTTTTAGTGTAAGCGCCTGTGCATATACAGCCTGTGAGAATACATTCTTAGTCCGAGTGTCCGCAGAAATACAGCAATCAGGGAATCACTTTTAGTCCAGTCTGTGTTATAAGGATATACCTCGTGGCTCAAAGGCGGCTCCCTACGCTCAACAGAATCCCCTTTCCCTAGTTCACCTATTTGCCAACCTGAAGGGGTATGCCTAGTAAGCCTTTACATGTTTTGTATGCCCCCAGAACCGAAAGGGCTATGTTCATAAATAAAAAAATCAAAGTTTCTACCCGGAGGGGAAGGCCTCGAACTCTTGACGAGCAACCTCAGATAACTAATTGGCCCTCAAGGCCCACAGACGATGACCCCCAATCCTACAACTGTTGTGAACCCACGTGCCTGAAAATTTTATGATTTTGTGCATGCTTTTGGTGCACCCTTCAAGGCAGATTTTAATTTTTGGACTATGTAATAAAGTGTGGCCTCGAGCCTATGATTCATTAGTTGCTGTTTGATATGGTAGGGGATTTTATATTTCTGCCACACCTTAGTCTTTGGTATTTTAGTTTTTCAAGGGTCCTGTGATAAATGCCTCAATGACTTTATGGTGATGGCCTTTTTTGCTACCTTTTTTTAAAATCCTATTTTTTTTTTTTTCCTCGAAAAAAAAGCATAATTTTATTTCATCTTGCGAGTACAAAATTACATTGATCTGCGTCACTCTTGAAGAGTGTCTATACTGCGAAGCAGTACCGAGATAGAGACTACAAGCTTTTCCGCTTCATACACATTAACAAACTAATTCAATGAAAACTCAGAAGAAATACTACAGCTAAAAACCCACCCGGGCAACCATGATGTCACTACAAGAAACAGCAGCAAGATGCCGAAGAAGTAAGGAAAATGATACAGAGAGAAGAACGTTTTCAGAAACCCCAGAAAAAAGGAACAGATCCACTAGCATCTGCATTCATCGGCCAAAAAAACAATGACAGAAGGCCTCTCCTCGACCGCCCAAGAGAGAGTACCACCGAGAGGATCTTGCGGCCGTCTTGCAGCCATGCCCGCCATAAGCCCCGCGCGTCTTCCTCTGCGGCTCCACCGTCCACAAATGCCCACCGAGAAGCTCGCCTGCCTTCAACGAAACAGGGGAATGGACCTCCCTGCGCATGCACCTCTGTGGAACCACCACACCATCGAGGGAACTGGAGCACGAGCTCGACAGTCCACCCAGCCGCCGGCTAACCTACAGAAGGAACCGTCTCCAGAAGCCACCATTCGCGACCATAAATGCATAAGCCACCGTCGCCGCCACAGGGGATCCGCTGATCCAGCTGCCCTATGGGTCGCCACGCTAAGTCTCTGTCGATCAGCCCGGAGCGGAAAAAAACCTGAGTCGACCATTGACGGAATCAGAACTCAGGAGAGATAGAGGAAGGCGGCCATGGAAGGAGCCATGGCCGCCAAACCTTCTTCAGTGGCCGCCAATCAGAACCCTAACCCTAGTTGCAGACCGCCTCCCTTTTTTAAAATCCTATATTAACATATTGTCATATTAATAGAAACTTATAAGCATTTTTACAAAGAAAGAAAAGAAGGTGAATTGGAGTGAATGAAAGTGGAATATTAGCTCCTTGGATGCAGATATTCAGGATCATTTATGTTGTGTATTGATATATGAAAGTCCGACGGATAATTAACTATACAAGACATAGAAGCTATATTTTCTTGGCAGAGTCTGAAAAATAGTAGTTTATTAAAAAGAATTGATTTAATGGGAATAACAATTCCAGAGAGGGGAAATTGAGACAGAGGGAGAGGCTTTGATGGTACACTTCCTGAATTTTACGAACAGAAGTGAACTGTGAACCTGAGGTTGCAGCATCAAGACAGCGGCAAGCATCAACTTGAGTACCATGATTGTGCAAGACAGTGTGGCTATGAGTGCTCTATCAACTATAGCGAGACAATGACTTCCTATTTCTATTGGAAATAGGGCGGGAGATACTTCTTGAGATTAATTTTTTTGACAGGATTATTTGGCTCACTGTGATAAAGTATCTCTAGCCAAAATCAGTATAAGGACCTCTTCCTTACCATTTTTGTGGTTCAAAGATTTTGCATAAACTATATAACATGTTTCTGAGGGCAGAAAAGGTTGCAGTGAGCAATACGTTGGGTTCTGAAATGATTTATCACGGGTTAATTTACGATTCTGGCATGTACTGTAGCTGTTCCAGAATTGTCTGCTGTAACCTTTATTTCATACAGTTCATGGCTTCCAACAAGTGCATTTTCATAGGGTCCTGCCTATGAGAGGTCAGTGTAATTCCTAGCTCATTGACAATATTATATGGCATAATTAGGCTTGTTCTCTGTAATATAATTTACTATTTAGATATTTAAAGTGGTAATACTTATATGTGGGATTGGGTAGGGGTTAGGAAGGATTGGTAGACAGATATGCATGCTACATGGACTGTTTTTCCTTGCCAGAACAAAGATATTGACATGTATGTTTACCAATAATTATTATGCCATCCGTTAGGAACTCTACTCAACAATTTCAAAGGGTTTTTAAAAAATTCTTTTCTGAAAATATGGTTTGGAATCTGGATTGCAAAAATAATAGTAAGAACAAACTTACACTGTTACCTATTGAATCCACCTATTTGAAAACATATGATCAAAGAGATCCAGTCATAGCAGAAACATTCCAATCAATACTGGAAGCATTAGCATGGTTTTCAGTACTTCAGGAAACTTTCCAGAAGACCCAAAACTTCCCTTTCTGATTTATGGCAAACAGGTTCAAATTTCCTGCACCTCTTTTGCAGGTTCTTCTTTTGACTAGCCCCAAGGCTTAACTCAATCGGTTGAACCATCCACCTAAGGCATGTTACCAGCTGGGAGGCCATAGTTCATATTTTCAAATTTAGTTGAGTCCCTTGAGGATACCGGCTGCTATTGTGGCTGGTGGTTGAGTTGCCCTCCATTTTGATATTCTGGAAAAGGGGGATTTCACAAGGTTTTCCTTGGAAAAAATAGGTTCTTTGAACTCTTTTTATTAGCTTCATAATTATAAGTTATAAGCGTATATAGTTATTACATTTAATCAATCTTAGTTATATAATATATTCAATTCATGCTAAAAAGCAAACGACCATAGGTGAGTGAAGATGCTTCTCAGAACATATATTTTGGCATCAAATATATTCTTTGTTTTCCTCGATGTGATCTACAGATAAAATAACATAACCTCCATATACAAAATAACTACTTCCAAGTTGTTTCTTCGACCCTTTGATTTTCATTTGGTATGTTCCTTTAGAAATGTGGCCTAATTCACTTTTATATATCAAATGCCTCTGCTCCTTAATTCACACATCTTCTACAGACTGCCTAGTAATATGTGAGCTTGGCTTTGCTTTTAAAGATTAAAGACTGATTTTTACCAAGCAGCCTTATCAAAAATTTGTGACTTTTCAGGGTATGGGTGAGCCATTGCATAATCTCGACAATGTACTTAAGGCTGCAGAGATTATGGTGGATTGTCATGGTCTCCATTTCAGTCCTCGCAAAGTAACAGTTTCCACTAGTGGGCTTGTGCCACAAATAAGGCATTTCATTCGTGAATCTCCTTGTGTGCTCGCTGTTAGTCTAAATGCAACAACAGATGAGGTATTGTTTCCATTGCATACCTTATTTACAGGTTATGTGTGAGTTGATAGTACATTTATTGCTTCTTTTTAAGTGGTTTACAAATATTGATTAAATTCATTATTTTTTTAAGAAGAATAGCTGTACAAAAATCTTTCCAGGAATCGAAGTCTACAAACCTATAATCACAGTATGGAGTGACAGATGTATGCATGAAATTTGAATACATATGCACATTGCATACTCTGGGATGAATTTGGCAAGTAGGAGAGATATTTCTTTTCATCCTCTAGCTGAATTAACTATGTAAATTTTCTTTTTAGAATTTTCTATGCTTAATGTCCAATTGGGTGCACTCCATTATCTGATATTTCTTTGTTTCACATGTATATCTCTGTTCTTTCTCTTTCAAGTCCCAAACCAATAGCAACATTTTTGAGGTGCAATATGATTACAAAACAAGGTGGGCCTACCAAATCCAGAGGTTTCATTGTATCTTACTGATTTTCACGTGAGATTAAACTTATTTGTAAATTCAGGTCCGGAACTGGATCATGCCAATTAACCGCAAATATAATATTGATATGCTCCTTACTATGTTGAGAGAGGAGATTGGTCGGAGACGTAAATTCAAGGTCTTGTTTGAATATGTAATGCTTGCAGGAATAAATGACAGGTATGGAGGTTTTTTCTTCCAAGAATCATCTACAATGTTTTTGTTTGGCTGCAACTGTCTTTGAAATAATTCCAGTGCTATTCAAGGGTTCTCACATTTGATTCTTCTGTTATTCATGGTTCATTAGTCTGGATGATGCAAGGCGGCTGGTTAATCTTGTTGAAGGAATTCCCTGCAAGATAAATCTTATTTCATTCAATCCTCATGAAGGATCAGCGTTCATTCCCAGTACATTAGAGCAGATGCTAGCATTTCACAAGATTGTTGCAGATGCGGGATATGCTACTTTTATTCGCCATAGCCGTGGTAATGATCAGATGGCAGCATGTGGGCAGCTTGGCAAGCCTGGAAATAGTCAACCTCCACGGATGCGTGCTCCTGAAAGATTTGGGGCTACATTAGCTACTTGATTTGTAATGGATTCTTTAATGTGTCAATGGTCTATTTATGCCCTACGTGGATATATGTTATACTATATATTATTAGTTCATTCTACAAGTTGTGCTTTCATGCTACAGTGACTCTAAGGTTGTGGAATTATCCAGTAAAAGTATTTTAATTTGATGGTCTTCATTCTGGTGCCTCCAAGTATGACCTTTTAGTTGTGTTCTTTTCTCATACAGACCCACCCATCCCATTTTTATGGAGATACAACTTTGTAATTGCATGCAAAATTGCTTGACGGGGACTTTATTTTCAAGACCAACCTTGCGCATAGCAATATATTGCTAGTCATGCAACAACCAAAAAGAAAGTCTAGATTAGCTGGTTTTCCTATGGTTAATGCCCATTCATATGTGAGGAACAATTTATTTTCATTCAGAAAATGGATGACCACATCGAATAATCTTTATGGACACAATCCTTTCATTTACAAGTATTAATCCCATGTCATAGCGTCTTGCTTCTTCTAGAACATTTCTTAAAGAAAGCAATCCTTTAATTCAGGCATAAACATCTTTATTTACAAGTAACACCCAAATTCCGTTGTGTCAAATACACAACTTTGTGGAACCATTCTGTTAGACAATTAAGAAATGCAAAATACAATAATTCAAATCAGATCATTACCTAAACAACAACATTCAATGCAGCAGTTATAAAGTTAAAAGCAAAAGAAATCAGTCAAATACTTTACAAACCTTTTGATTAGATGATTAATTCTTTCCTACCTAGTTGGCAAGAGAAGGCTGACATTTGAAACTGAGCTACTTTTGCCAGCGTTTTATGCTTGGCTTGTTACTCTTCTACTATGATGATATGACATTTGAACATGACAGGTATATCTAAATATGATGTAACAAGGTTCCTAATATAAAATTACTATAAGATCATTTAACAGTGAAGGCCCATCAACTTAATCGAATATCCACATAAAATTGCTCTAATATATCATTTAACAACCATCAACCCAATCAAATATCCACATCATGTTCATACCTTTGAACCTAAGTTGCACGAAACGGGGACGCTTTGGAAATGTGACCCCCCCAAATTTTGGAAACGGGGAAACCCGATATATATATATATATATGAGCAAGGACATTAAAAAAATGAATGTGAAACATAAATCATAAATCATAAATCATACATGTCAGCGAATCATTGCCTATATTGGGATCCTATTCATCAATAGCACCCTATGCCTCCCTCCTCTATGCTCTAGCCCTTGCCTCTAGCTTGAATCTCAAAGTTGATCCTCCAAGGACATTTGTCAA
Source organism: Larix kaempferi (assembly GCA_027924585.1). Lineage (NCBI taxonomy): Eukaryota > Viridiplantae > Streptophyta > Pinopsida > Pinales > Pinaceae > Larix > Larix kaempferi. The sequence continues at coordinate 7,059,207 of BSBM01000289.1, read as the reverse complement.
TGACTCAACACCCTACAATTTTGATGAAACTTCCTAATAAAATCGTTAAAATAAGGTAGAACAACCTTCCCATGCTTAATAAGTGATTTTGCTTAAGTGAAGATTACATTTTTATTAAGGTCATGGCAAAGGAGTTCAACAATCAACACCACCAACATCAAGGTACATACAAGGGTTGATGTGCTTGATTATATGCCAATCCCATACGCTCATACATGACAAAAACTGATGGAAACTTTGCAATCCTAAAAACTCTGAAGTCTGCTGAATTTTGAATGGAATCTAAAATTCTATTTTTTGCATATGAAGTCCGATGAGGTTGGAACCACTGTCAAATATCTTGAAACAATTAATGGTAATGTTAAAAGTTTAAGTAAAATGATAGAAAATGAAATATAATGAGAATGTCACTTTTACTTTAAGAATTTAATATTACCATTTAATACTACCAACTACTATTGAATAGGGCGATATTTTTTATCAGCCAGACAATTTTTTTTGGAAATGCGGCCTTACAGACCACATCCGTATCGGAAATGCGTTTCCATACAGAGGGGACGCGTTTCCATCTCGGGAAACATGCCCGTCCGTACGACTATGAAAAAACGTGTTTCCATGTCGTACAGTACGCGTTTTTGCATTTCCAACATTAAACAGCCTGGGGACGTGGGGGGGGTGGCGTTTCTTGCAACCTAGCTTTGAACAGTTGCTAAAAAATTTCAAATGGAATCATTATTGATAGCACTTGTTCTATGTAAAAAATATGATTATAAATCCTTAGGGAGTAAGGGCATCACAAGGATACCACGAATGTGCTTGGTTGGAAAGATGAAATACATTAGGGCCATTTCACAGTTACTGTTACTGCAAACAAATAAAACTAAAATAACATCTGTTGGATTAATTCATCTAGAAAATTTTCAAAGTAGGTCTTCAGGTAATCTTAGAAATATAGTGGAACATAGGTGGACTTTCCCTTAACAAAATTTCCTAATAGATGTTTGTAAAGGGGCAACATGGTTCAACTTGACTCAATAGAATTTTGTAAGACATGTAAAGTATCCACATTCAATCCAACTAAATGGACTTTTCCAAAAAAATTATCACATAAGTTGGTGGGAAGATGCAACAATTTTTAAACATAGTTTGTGCCATTCTTAGCAGAACTATGAGAAGGTGCAAATAAATTGTTTCAATACCAAGTCTTAACTTTTGATATTAAGTAACAGTAAATGTGGTTTGCTAGCACTGATTGTTAGGTTTGGCATCTTTTCTACATGTCTGTGTGTGGGAGATTAAAAGTGTAATCTATGTATTACCACCTAAGTTGTACTTGGTTGCCAAGCGAGCCAACGAAGATTGAAGCAACGTACTTCTTCATTGCCAGCATCCAGAAGTTCAGCTGGCCAATTTTGGCCCATTTTCCAAAATTTTGCATGTCCATGCCTCACGGGGAATTGTAATAAGTTGGTCTTGTTATCACACAACTTGTAGTTGCCCTACCAAAAGGTGATCTTATCCAAGATGGTAGAGGTGTTGGGAAACTAAAGATGTGACCTAAGAGGGCTTCGATTCCCAAGGATAAATGGTTGTCATGCTAATTGAGGCACTCTTAACTTTAGATCAAGCTAAGGCTAGCAAACCTACTCTAGACACTCTAGGATGGTGTGAAATAAAAGACAGAGAGAGATCACGAGTAAGTAGATCTAGATCTAGGGAAAATGAGTGGCAAATGGAGTTAGGGCTTAGTTGAGGAGGCTTAATCAAGAGGTAAATGCTCAACCATGGAATGAATATGCCACCAATGGAGTTAAACAAGTAGATATAGATAGATCTAGTGTCGATCTAAGAGACCCAACTGAGAGCCACCTATGATTTGGTCAAAATGGAGTGAGGGGGGGCCCACTTTGTGAAATTAAGATAGGATTGGCACTAAAATGGTTGCTAAATGACAGATCTGGAGTTTAGAGGACAAATTAGCAACACCCACATGGTAGATCTATAAAATTGACTAAAAACCCACAAGTGCGCCCTCCCTAGAGATGACCAGTGCTTGGATCTTAGGGTAAATGGAGTTTGATTTCCACCAAACTTGGTCTCTAAGGTTTATTAATTATTTTAAAAGTGGGTTTTAGTTATTTTAAAAGTGGGTTTTAGTTATTAAGCCTAAATTATCGCTAGATCTATCATATCTATAAAACTAGGGTTTTAACAATGAGGGTTTTAATGGTGACAATTGGAATGGATCCCAAAACAACAAAAATAAATTGAAACATACCTGGAAATGCTTGCGGCCACCTTGCAAATTGATGATCTTCCCAAATCGAAGCAATCTAGAGTGAGATCCACCCTCTCCGAGTGAAATCGCTATGCTCCTAAGATGACCAGTGCACCCTTCCCTGCCAAAATGATTTGCAGTTAGAATTGATCTAGACAACAAATAAACTATACAATGAGAAAGATGAACCAAGAAGCATCAATATGATCACAAGATACAATAAAAGATACTCTCTGATGCAAAACGTCTTGAGGAGGAGAGATGGAGTCTCCCCACAATAGCGCCCCCTGCAAAAATGTCCTCCTTCTCTACCACACGACCCTCGCAGAAAAATGGTTATGGAAAAAACAAGATCCACAATGATGTCGAAAATAAAAGACTTTACAATCACTTGCAAGAACATTCCTCAAAGCATCCAAGAGTTTGCAAAAATATTTTTATTATGCCGAAAATCCAAGAGCCCAAGAGTTTTACAATGAGGGGGGTCTCTTCCTTAAATAGGAATAGGAGAGACCAAAACCCTAACCACTTTTTGAATGAGTGGTGGAGATCAAACGATATAACAATAATAATCAACGACTAAGATGAGTCAGAAATACAATACATGGATCAACTCACAAATAGAGGGGGCGCACTCACTAAGGCACCCTAGGGGGACATACCACATGATAAGTGACTAAGACATGATAAAAGCACATGGTGGGGCTAGGAGGTGATTATATCCTTTGCTAGCATGGCCACATGGCACAACAATAAATAATATGACCAAGTAACATCATAAAGTGACCAAGAGACCAAATCGTGCCCCCTCAAGAGTACAATAACATATCCAAATAATAGCCCGGAGTGTGTGGAACCCACTGAATGCTGGAAGCTGTGTCGGAAGGTGTGGGATGCATCAAAAAATTTCTGTGAACAAACCTCATGCCAATTCTTTGCCTCAATTTCCCAAATCGATTTCCTCAGTGACCATTTCTTCCATTTTTATCCTCAGAAAAATCACCTATAAAATAATAAAATTCTTGTACCTCTCTTCCTGGTGCCCCGGGCACAAATTTGACTACATCAAAATGTCTGGGAGTATGGTAATATGGTAATAACAAGTGGCTGGACCCCATACTCCCTCTGTAGCGCCCTAGGAGAACCAAATAGATCTCAAAACGTGCTGTCAGGCCATTTTTTAATGGCAATTATGTAATAAAGTGATAATCTGACTGCAATCTCATCTGAAAGTGCCTGGAACTGATATCTGAGTGTGTCAATGGAATCAAAAGGCCCAAATGTAGTAGAGATGAGTACTCATACACCCTGTGACCACCTGGATAATCATCTGTAGGCTCAACCATGCCCGGACAAATAAAAATAATGGTGTATAAATAATAATAATAATAATAAAAATCATCAAACCATCATATGAAACCTGTGTCTGCTGCTTGGAACCATCAAGTGGGAATCATAGGGCCATAAATAATCAATCTTGGACACCATTGGTCCAACTCATCTCGGATCCCGTGGTTGACTTGGTCAAGCTGGGTTGATCTGATCAAACTTGATCAAAATAATGACCCAGGATGAAATTGACTGATGCTGCAAGTGCAAATGGATAAGATGCGCTCCTTTAATTATTCTAATATCAATTCTAAAGTATAAAGTAGCATTTCATTGGCGATTAAGCAATTAACACATCAAATATAAGTCCAGAATCAAAACAGTCAATTACTCAGAACAAACCCTCAAGAATATACTCATTTCATGGACATGATCATTTTGCTAGGAATGGGTGATGGTGAAAAATTCAAGGCTAGGATGAGGGGATGATTTTACAATCTCAACACTGTGATACTTTGGATAGAAGGGAAAAATGGAGACTCACTTAAGCATATGTTGGACAAAAAACACATAAAGAATGGCGGTGTCTCACAAATGGACTGAGTTGATTTGAGGAGTGTTTATTCAACCTTTAACAAATGTCTACAACTCACATCCAAGCTGTAACCAGCTATGTGAGGATCTTTTCTAGAACCACCGTGACTGGGTGCACAACTAACCGTAACTTGAGGTTCTAGGGGACACTTGGAATTAGTTGTCCCTTACTCCATATCACATCCCAACCTGTAGGCTCCGTGAGGAATTAATCATTACATTTTATCTTGGCCAGTAGTTCTTTAGATTTAACATACATTTAACCATTGCTTTTTAGGCCTTATGACCCTTTGGATTTTGCATGTGCTTAGAAGCACAACTAATCGCAGCTTTCATCCAGGGTACTTTTACATTTCATTTCATATCCCTATTTCATTGTGCTGAAAAGCACAGTTTTAATTTATTTCCATGGGCTTGCACATAATATATAATAATAGTTCACATATGCATGTAATGATGGTAGTACATTTTGCTTCAAGTCTAGCCGACACAACTTAGGCAACTAGGGGGATCATCAACAATCAGGACCAAACATCGGGGGGCAACCGACCAGAGAGGTCAAGTCTTCAAATCCAACTCATCTAAGCTTGAGAACCAACACCATCGGGTTCTCCTGGCCCAGAAGGATCAAGGCTATGGCAAGTTTTGTTGCACAACTCAGAGCCGAGACACAAAACAACAGGGAATCTATCCAACATAGAGGCAAAAGTGGGGAGGTCCTCCATATCAAAGGCTGAGGTGTAATTCAAGGTAAAAACAAACATGGAAGAGAACGAATGGATGGGGAAAGTGATAGGTGATGCCATAACTAGCAAGCTATAAATGGTGGGAATGACCATGTCCATACTACTTAGGAGGGTAAAACCAACGAGTATAAACACAAATTTCTTATTTTGAATAATTAGATCATTTAGATTCTTGACATTCAACAAAACAACCATGTCCATATATATATATATATTTCCAGATCATGACCACTAAATACCTAGTCAAGCTAATAAGATAAGCAAAAGAGCATAATAACATTATCCAATGTACAACCATATACCTGTTGGGTCATATACATGTACCTGTCATCTGGAGAATCAATCATCACTGGAACACTGCTGCTGTACAACTCTGGGCACTGCAGTGTATGGAAGAAAATGGCCACCTCAGTCATCAAATCTGAGGTCATGAGGCTCAGTCATGGAATAAGGCTTGTCATCTCTGCTCTGGGCTGCTCAAACTGTGAGTGATCATAAAAAGTACTGCTCATCATAGGTTGATCTCATAAAAAATGTGTAAAGGACTGGCTCAAAAATATACAAGAAACTGCTCTGCAATCATGGTATCCCGTCTACTATGGATGTGATAACAGGTCTAGCACAGTATCTTTTGTAACATATTTGCCTTGTCTTAGGTTTATCTATTAATGTGGTACTCTAGAGTGTGTTTTCCTTGGTTATTATGCGTTGCTTTTCAGCAAATCATAATTCCTGATTTTTTCACTCACACCTCTAAAGCTGGAGTATTTGCCTTGGTAGACAAACCTTTGGAGGTTATTAAAGCCTAGGGGTCTATGTATTTTAACATGCTAGCCATCAATAATGAGTCACATGGACATGCACCAGGTCCCCCTAGGATTTATTTTTTTGTTTTTGGACAAAAAATTATCCTGCAAACAAGACCATTTTTTAATGTTTTAATTGTAAAAGTTAAAAATCTCGTAAAAAAGTGGTTAGGAGGTGAAATTCACCATGGGGGTGCTTGTTTTCTAACCCAAAGCAACCATATTACCCCAAAACCCACTTTCCTAAATATTTGAGTGACTATTTATCACTTAAATAAAAATTCTCTCAAAAAATCATAAAAGAGAATAATTTAAAAAAACATAAAGATATGAGAGAAAATCAAATTCCTAAATCAAATAAATGTTCTTCCAGTAAAGACCCAGTTCAACTGTGGATCAATATCGGAGGCCAAATTAATCAAATCGGGGTGATTTCCAATCAAATTTGAGCTAAGGCGAGTTCACTAAGGTTGAAGAGGGTGCACTTCTCCATCACGAGGGCACATTTGTCAAGGTGGCATCTTCTTATTTGATAGATGGTCTTTCCAAAGTAGAGGGGGCACATTTCTCTTCAGGTGGCGCCTCCCTATGGAATCTAACTCCAATCCAACTCAAGCAAATCCCCCAATCTTCTTTGGAGATTCGCCTTCACTTCCTCTGGAACTCCAATTGCGCCCTTGTCATCTATAGTTAACTCATGTGCCCCCCTAGGAAGGGATTATCTATTTAAGCAAGGCTTCTGCACTCATTTCGGACGGATGGTGGAACCTTTGCCCATGTAATATTTTTATTATCTGATGAATAAAATAGAAAGACTTTGGAGGTCCATGTTGTGCCATCTGATGAATGCTATTTTGTTGAGGTGATATTGTACTACTTGGTTTTCCTTTGCTTCAATTTTGTTGATATATATAGCTTAGAAGATTGTTTAAAATCCATAGAGTAAGCATTTACGATTGTTAAGTTGTTTACTTGTGCTTTGCTTTTAATAGACACGAGTAGCCAGCTATACTTAGTTGTACTAAGGCTCTCTTGATCTCTTTTCTTCAAACACATGTGATCTAATCCATTGTTGGAAAGAGTTTTTATATAGTTGTGTAGGTTACAGATCTGAAGGAGGAGTTGAACTCAACTTGCATCCTCTCCCCTCTTCAACACTTCTGAGCTAATATTTTTGTTTGTAGGCATTCCAAAGTCTTCATAAGAAGATCAAGCTTGGGGATTGAAGTCTTCTGTCCATCCCTTTAAACTTAATCTCTCTCTTTTTCTTTGTACTATAGGCTGAATAAGTAGATCTATTTTGCAAAGTCTTATTTTTCAGATCTAGCTTGTTTTAGCATGTTAAGTAGCTAGATCTCAAAAGTGCTTCAAAAAGCTTCATTTTTACATTAGATCTAAGCTAGCTAAGTTGGTACTTTACTTGGAAAATTTTCCAATATTTTTCCAAGTACCAAAATTCAGAAATTTTGATCTTTTATTGTTTGTATCTTCATTTTTTAACATCTTTTGTTTGCTTTTTTTACAGATTTGACGAAAGAATACAGAGATACTCTGGCGAAATTTCGTTGAAGTCAAACCATTCAGGGCTCCATAGACCTCCTACCTTTGTCTTATCGATTTCTAGGATTGTAAACCCTTGGATCCAAGTTTATAAGGAGCAAGAGGTACTTCTTTTGTAAATATTGTATAAAAATAAAGCAAGTGGGCTACCCACCGCCCACAAAACCCCCACTCCCCCTCAAGGGGAGCCCATAGCAATCTTTGTGTTTGGATTTTTTTTAGCTTAGTTTTCTTTTGCCAGTTTTGTTAGAGTGGATTAGCTGCTTTACTTTTATTTCCTTTTTGGATTATGGTAAAAGAAATACTAATCCACTGTGCTCTCTTGAAGTACCAAAAGGGAAAAGAGACTCACATTGTAGTAGTTAGAAAACAATTTTTACGTTTGCAATTTTCCTTTTACAATCTTGTGCTTTACTTTCACAATTAATAAACTTAAAAGATTAAATCCGGCTATGCATTTCCAAAGTATCGAAAGGGAAAAGAGATTTTCAGCAGTTAATAAATTTTCTTTTTACAATTTTTGTTGTTCAACCTTAGTGAATAATTTGGGCTGTGTATTCACGAAGTAAACTCAAAGGGTTTATCCTCGGTAGGTGAAAAGAGATTCTCAACCCCTTAATAATAAATTCAATTTACTTTGTTAAAATGAACTACGGCTTAGCCTCCCCATATGCTCTAGATTTCTGCGATTCGTTCGACTAGTTGATCACATTAGAAATGGAGCTAAGTGACTAGATTAATAGGGAAATCTAAAGTAGTTCATTTTAGAGAACTTGGGAAGTCGCATTGAACATAACGCAAATTCAAGGGGTTGCTTTAAGCAGGTTTATCCTTGCACCGTTGGACACTTGATACTGTTGCAATAAGCACTTAGTTCAAAGAAGTAAACCACTCTTAGGCCAAACTAAGAATTAACCCACTTCCTAATCCATGCATCCAATGATAAATTAAAACTGACCAACGAGACAACTGCAACACTTTCACGACACGACAACACTAGAATTTTTGTGACTCCATTTGGCATTGGTCTACCTGCAACATTCCTACATTTTCAATTAAGTGGATTCATGTGTTGGATGGATTTATCTATTTTATGCTGTTGATTTAATTTGTGCTTGCAATCTCTGGTTCAATATTAATTTATCTTCAAACTCCTAGAATCAATCTCATTCCGTAACTTAGTGTAAACACCTTAGTTTTATTTTCATAGGAACCACCCCCCTTGGCTTCGCTAGGAGTTGGCCTAGATGGAGGGGTTGAGTGTTGAGTGACAGTATCTCAACTCGAGACTTGCGCCCAAGGATGCACATAGTGGCTTGAAGATTTCTGCTATGCTAACCTTTTCTTGAGGTGCTCATCCAACGGCTACATTTTTGGCGCCGTTGCCGGGGATAAATCTTTATATTCCCGAAATACGACTTTTGATTTTTACCTTTTTTGTTTTTTCTTTGTTTGATGAATATTTAGATCTAATCTTTATTTTTGTCATCTAGCGACTCCACTAACATTATATTTTTTTTAATAAAATTTCAAAGTAAAAAATAGAACTTTTGTGAATGTTTTAAAAATGCATATTTTTTATTCTCACACGGCGACTCCGCTGAAGGGATAAAACAATTGTTTCTCATGAATTTGTTGAGACTTGTGTGTAGATGTGCCCACGCGACACAATAAATTTTTAAAGCTCATTGTTTGACAGTTCCCTTGATACATTCCATGGTATTGGTCATTTCAAATATATGTTTCTGATCGCTGAATATGGATGAAGAGTCTGATAATGAAGTTTCAAATGCGTATCCTCCTATTGATTTCTCAAACATCCCAGGTTTCCCTAATTATCATACTGGTAAAGACATATCGGGTCATTTGCCGATCTTTTGGGGAAATGGTGATTCGAAGACCCAGCATGCCATATCCTTTCTTAAAGTTCTGGCCGACTTCAAATTTTTGCATGAAGATAACAGGACGAAGATGTTTGTTAGTACTCTACGGGGAAATGCTTGTTATTGGTATTCTAAGGCTCTCCTAGATAAATTTATTACTTCTCTTCCGTGCTTCCTTAGAATATTTTTGACGCAATGGCATAATAAATGATTCGGTATGAAATCTTTGGACATGATCCTTGGAAATTTATTTCTCGTCTTCCCGCCTTGGATAGAATATCATGAAAAAAAGCGAACTCTCATCGCCTCATCATAGTAGAAAACCAAAAGTATTGGGAGTTGCCTCTTAGTTATGCCAATAATGGGAAAATTAGGTAGCTTATTAAAGAAAATTGTGCCTCTTTCCATGAGATTTAGCATGACCCTATTGAAGAGATTCATGATGACCCTATTGAATAAATTATTGAAGACCCTCCTCATGCCACCATAATTTAAGGCATTGAAGATTGGGAGCTTTCTCAAGTTTATTTCAGTGACGATGAGCACATTTGTAGTCCTGATCCGCCTCAAGAAGAAACCATTACAGAAGCCCATATAGAAATCCATGATGAAATTTGTAATGTGTTTGATGATACTCCCTCATGTTCTCCATATAATGATGAAGGCTTAGAAGTTCTACTTCCTTGTGACCTTTTTTTTTGAAGAGGATGTCGATGATCATGGAATTAAAGGATAGGTATAGCTTGGAGCATGAAGCAGGTGACAGAGATTCCCTTATGTATGACATAGATGTAGATGATGATTATTGGAAATTTATGGAGAATCCCATCTATGACATGTCTAAAGAAGGAAATGATGAGTCATAATCCTTTGACGACTTTATTGAAAATCCCACATATGACATATCTGAAGAAAGGAGATTTGAGTCAGAGTCTCTTGATGGTTTTATAGAAAATCCCATATATGAGGTGTTTAGAAAAGGAAGCATGGATCTTGAGACATTGGGAAATATTTGTATGGAAGAGGAGCATGCCATTTGTTCATACGATCAGTCATAAACATGCATGAATATCAACAATGAATACTTGGAGAAGCAGTGCAGTGAAGAGTCAGATCAAATATAGTTAATTGAAAATCAATCTTAGCCATCATCTTCACGTGTAGAGTTTCCCTATGATTCGGAGTTGATTGGGGCTTACACGAAGAGTTACCATCCAATAAGTCCTTTTGAACAGTATGATGAAGTGGTTGGTCTGCCTCATCATTTAGTTTTATATCTCAGTCCCATCCAATCTTGGATAGAAGAAGCCCGCAGGAGGACTTGTCAGTTTGGGAATCAGTTCAATGACATATTACATACCTATGATCTCCCATCTAGGAATCTTACGCAAGTTTTCATTTCTTAAATAAATTTTCCTTGCGTTGGCTAGTAACCAAACACAAGGACAAATACTCTAAAATTGATGAAATGTTAAGATGGTTCCATTGGATTTTTCATTTTACTTAGCAATTTTATTATGTTATGCTTAGAGTAGGAAAATAAGCTCCTCAAAGTGAGCATTTACTTTCTACATTTCCTTTCAGTACTTTCCTTTTGTGAACTTAGGAATTTTCGTAGTTTCATTTTTTTGAATAAATGCAACTTGTGGTTCATTGGATTTTTTATAAAACTTGTGCTACTAAAGGGTTTTCTTGTCAAGCTAAGATGTTTTTACATGTTATAGAAACCAAAGATTCCGATGTTCTCACATCCTCTCATTTCCTGAAGGCCAAATTGAGCACACGTCCCGCAGTTTGAGCCAGATGTTACTACCTAAGTTGTATTTAGTTGGTTTCCAAGTGAGTTGGCGAAGATTGAAGCAATGTATTTGTTCATTTCCAGCATTTAGAAGTTTGGTCGACCAATTTTGGCCCGTTTTCCAAACTTTTGCATGTCCTGGCCCCCCGAGGAATTGTAATAAGTTGGTCTAGCATGGTATCTTTTGTAACAGACTTGGTTTGTCTTATGTTTATCTATCAATGTGGTACTCTAGAGTGTTTTTTACTTAGTTATTATGCATTGCTTTTCAACGAAGCATAATTCCTGAGTTTCTCACTCACACCTCCATATCTGGAGTATCTGCCTTGGTGGCCAACCCTTGAGAGGTTATTAAAGTCTAGGGGTCTATGTATTTTAACATGCTAGCCATCAATAATGAGTCACATGGACATGCACTAGGTCCCCCTAGGATTTTTTTTTTTTTTGGACATAATATTTTTTCCCACAAACGAGACTATTTTTTAATGTTTTAATTGTAAAAGCTAAAAATCTCATAAAAAAGTGGTTAGGAGGTGAAATTCACCATGGGGGTAATTGTTTTCTAACTCGGAGCAACCATATTACCCCTAAAATCACTTCCCTAGGTATTTGAGTGATTATTTATCACTCAAATAAAAATTCTCTCAAAAAATTAAAAAAGAGAATAAAAAAATTAAAAAAATAAAGATACGAGAGAAAATCAAATTCCTAAATCAAAGGAAATTTCCCCCAGTAAAGACCCAATTCAACTGTGGATCAGTATTGGAGGCCAAATCAATCAAATCGGGGTGATTTCCAATCAAATCTGAGCTAAGGTGAGTTCACTAAGGTTGAAGAGGGCACACTTCTCCATCATGAGGGCACATTTGTCAAGGTGGCATCTTCTTATTTGATAGATGGGATTTCCAAAGTAGAGGGGGTGCATCTCTCTTGAGGTGGCACATCCCTCTGGAGTCTAACTCCAATCCAAATCAAGCGAATCCCCCAATATTCTTTGGAGACTCGTCTTCACTCCCTCTGGAACTCCAATTGCACCCCTGTCATTTGTAGTACTTAGCTCATGCACCCCCCTGGACATAGATTATCTATTTACACAAGGATTCTGCAGTCATTCCGGATGGATGGTTGAACCTCTTCCCATGCATTATTGTTGTTATTTGATGAATACAATTGAAATAATTTGGAGGTTCATGCTGTGCCATCTGATGAATGTTATTTTGTTAAGGTGATATTATACTACTTGGTTTTCCTGTACTTCAATTTTTTTAATAGATCTAGCTTAGAAGATTGTTTATAATCCATAGAGTAAGCATTTACGGTTGTTAAGTTGTTTACTTGTGCTTTTCTTTTAAGAGGCACAAGAGTAGCCAAATATACTTAGTTGTACCAAGGAACTCTTAATGTCTTTTCTTCAAACACACTCGATCTAATCCATTGTTGGAAAGAGTTTTTTTAAAGTTGTGCAGGTTACAGATCTGAAGGAGGAGTTGAGCTTAGCTGCATCCTCTCCCCTCTTCAACATTTTCGAGCTAATATTTTTGTTTTCATGCATTCCAAAGTCTTCATAAGAAGATCAAGCTTGGGGCTTGGAGTCTTCCGCCCATCCTTTTAAATTCAATCTCTCTCTTTTTCTGATTACTTTGTACTATAGGCTGAATAAGTAGGTCTAGTTTGCAAAGTATTATTTTTCAAATCTAGCTTGTTTTAGCATGTTAAGTAGCTATATCTCAAAAGTGCTTAAAAAAGCTTCATTTTTACATTAGATCTAAGCTAGCTAAGTTATTACTTTACTTAGAAAATTTTCCAATATTTTTCAAAGTACCAAAATTTTGAAATTTGTATCTTTTATTTGTTTGTATCGTCGTTTTCTAACATATTTTGTTTGCTAGTTTTTCATATTTGACGAAAGAATAGAGAGATACTTTGGCGAAATTTCATTGAAATCAAACCATTCAGGTCTCCAAAGACCTCCTACCTTCGTCTTGTCGATTTCTAGTGTTGTAAACCCTTGGATCCAATTTTATAAGGACCAAGTGGTACTTCTTTTATAAAGATTGTAAAATAATAAAGCAAGTGGGCTATCTAGCGCCCACAAAACCGCCACTCCCCTCTAGGGGGAGCTTGTAGCAATCTTTGTGTGTTTGGACTTTTTATTTAGCTTAGTTTTATTTTGCTAGTTTTGTTAGAGTATATTAGCTACTTTACTTTTATTTCCTTTTTGGATTATGGTAAAAGAAATACTAACCCACTGTGCTCCCCAAAGTATCGAAAGGGAAAAGAGACTTGCAATGTAGTAATTATAAAACAATTTTTACGTTAGCAATTTTCCTTTTACAATTTTGTAATTTACTTTCACAATTAATAAACTTAACATATTCAATTCAGCTATGCATTCCCAAAGTACCGAAAGGGAAAAGAGATTCTTAGCCGTTAATAAATTTTATTTTTACAATTTTTGTTGTTCAATCTTAGTGAATAAATTGGGCTTTGTATTCCCGAAGCAAATTGAAAGGGTTTTATCCCCGGTAGGTGAAAGAGATTCTAAACCCCTTAATAATAAATTCAATTTACTTTGTTAAAACAAACTAAGGATTAGCCTCCCCGTATGATCTGGATCTTTGCGGTTCATCCGACCATTTGATCACATTAGAAAGGGACCTAAGTGACTATATTAATAGGGAAATCTAACATTAGTTCATTTCAAAGAACTCAGGAGGTTGTATTGAACATATTACAGAGACAAGGGGCTTCTTTAAGTAGGTTTATCCTTGCTCCGTTGGACACTTGATACTATTGCAATAAGTGCTCAATTCAAAGAAGTAAACCGCTTTTAGGCCAAACCAAGAATTAACCCACTTCCTAATACACACACCCAATAATAAATTAAAATTGACCAACGAGACAAATTCAACACTTTCATGACATGACATCACTCCAATTTTTGTGACTCCATTTGGCATTGGTATACCTGCAACAATTGTACATTTTCAATTAAGTGAATTCACGTGTTGGATGGTTTTATCTATTTTATGTTGTTGATTTAATTTGTGCTTGCAATCTCTGGTTCAATATTAATTTATCTTCAACCTCCTAGAATCAATCTCATTCTGTAAGTTAGTGTAAATAACTTAGTTTTATTTTCATAGAGACCACCCCCCTTGGCTTTGCTAGGATTTGGCCTAGATGGAGGAGTTGAGTGTTGAGTGACAGTATCTCAACTCGAGACTTTCCTCAAAGCATGCACCCAGTGGCTTGAATATTTCTGCCACGCTAACCTTTTCTCGAGGTGTGCATCCAACGACAACACTATGAAACCTGGGGAACCTCACCTTGGTTGCAAATATGTTTCTTTTGCTAATAAAAAACCTAACATAAAGAAAATGTTGGGAACCCGTGTCAACCATTCTCTTTACTTTATTAGTATATTGTTGTTGGACTCATATGCTTTGTAAGTCCTCCTGTAGTATTATATGTTCCATCAGTGGTATTGATCCATAGTTTGTATTATCCCATAGTATTATACGTTCTGTGGTATTGATCCATAGTATTGGACTCATATGCTTTGTAAGTCGTCTCGTAGTATTATATGTTCCATGGTATTGATCCATAGTATTGGATGCATAGACTTAGTATATAAGTATGTGTTGAGGCCAATGAAGGCATCCACGAGTTATTTGTATTGAGCTTGCTCAAAGGAGGTTTTCCCCTCGAAGTGGCCTGTGATCAATAAATCTCTTTTGTGTTCTGATATATATAGTGCATTTTCATCAATTAATTGTTGCAGGTTCCTCACATCTGGTATCAGAGCACTATCTTGGGCTCGTTGGGTGGAATTTCTGCCATTTTTTTTCGCATCTGTATTGTTCCTTTCAATTGAAGGTTCGGATCTGGGAATAATCCCTATCCACTTAACTATAGGAAGTACTTGGGAATAGCCCTAAAACTCATTGTGAGGAATACCACAGGAACCCAGAAGTAGTTGGACCACTGAGAGGAACTGCCACCGAAAAGGGCAACGACCCCTACCTGATTGACTAGTTCCCACTGTTAACACCCAAAAAGTGCTCACTAGCTCATTCCCTTATTCACATGACCCATTTGTCCACTTTTCCACCATTTGAGCCTCTAAAGCCATCAAAAGGTCACCAGAAAGACCACAATACACCTTTTTTCCCCTTAAAATATATATTTTTCTTCAAAATACAAAAAAACCCTAAAAAAGGGTCCAAAATTCCAAAAAATATTAAAAGGGAATAAAAATATAAAAAATATTCAAAAAAGGAAAAAGAGGGAAAAAGAGACCTAAACCATGTTGGCCAATACCATTGGTTTCCTTAAAACCATAATGGTATTCCCCATCACCAAAAACTATAAAAAGGTGATAGGCGCTCCTCACTTTTCATCCACATTTCATCCTATCCTTATGCTGCCAAATTCCCTCTGAGAGCCATTGCCTCCCATTTCGAGTTTGAAGATCCCCATTGAAGCTTTGGAGAAGAAGAGACCATTGGATATTGGAGCTTCTCAACCTTGGAGTTGCTCAACACTTATCATCCTCACCATTTGAGGTAATATAAAATCAAATATTTTTCAAGTTAGTGTTTCTCCATAGATCTTATTGCTTATGTTCTTAAATTCAGTTTTTTATTTCTTTTACACAAGATTTATGTTAGATTAGATTATATTATTTTATTCATAGTTGTTTTTATTTTATATTGAAACTGCTATTACAAGTTAATAGGTGCATCCTTGCACATGCTTGGTTGAAAAACCAAGCAACAGTTTTTGGAGACTCTGCTGGTTTTTGAACTTTAAATCCTTGCTTAAGATCTTTATTTTAGTCGTTTTTTCCTTTAAAACTGTAGATCTGCCATACTAATTAGCTTCTTGATAGCTTCCCTAGCCATTGGCCCTTTCTGCAGCTCGAAACAGCCCAAAATTTTCATTTCTGGGTTCGTTTTTCGACGACCGTTTTTCCGTCCGTACATCGCGACTTTCGACCCCACAGTCGCACGGTCCATCGCGACTGTGAGCCTTTTTTCCGCACGGTCCATCGCTACTTTTCGACTTTTTCCTGCGCGGTGCATCGTGGCCGGGAGACCTTTTCCCTCGTTGCACATCGCGACTGTTTCGCACTTTCCCGTGCGGTACATCGCGACTTTCGCCCATATCGCCGCGCGGCTCATCTCAGGTTTTGACCTGAAATCCACGATATTTCCTGTTTCGTTTCGGCCAAATTTTTCAAATTTTTTTTCGCCCAATCAGCTCATTTCTTCCAGCACCAATTTCTGCAATTTTTTACAGCCCACTGTGTTATTATTGCAGCATTATTAAATTGATATTTGTTAAATACTTCATTTATCTTTTTGAAAATTTTAGATAATTGAAAGAAAGATTTTTTAAGTATTTCCGAGATTCTAAGTCTATACATTGCAAAGTTAGAACCATATTTCTAAAGTTGCTTAAATTTTTGCCCAAGAAAGACTCTAAAAATCCATTTATTTTTACATCTTTTATTTGCTTTACTTTTTAAAGGATCCATATTTTTTGAAAAGGTTATTAAAGCATTTACATTTGAAACGTCTTTCATTTTTTTTCGCAAATTGAATTCATTATTTTAGTTTGTGATTAAATTGCCCATGCGAGGCACATTGTTTTGGTATACACCTACACCAGCACACAATCTGTCACAATAATTTCAAGTGAGCCTTAAAAATTACCTTAACTCAACCAATATTCTAACCCCACTTGGGGAACACAAAAAGAATTTTGTAGCTAGGTAGGATTGAGGGGATAAGTATCCAAATAACACCCCTCAATCATTTTTCATGTTGAGACATAGTGATTTGACATTTAGGGTACCAAAATCCCTTATTATTTGTTGACACAGTTTAACACCAATTTATTGAGAAGGCCTCTCCCTTAGGAGGGTTGAAGTAGCTCGAATGGTTCTGGAAGCCTGAGTGGAATATCGCTATCCATTCAGTAAACGAAGGATACCTTTCGCAGTTCTCGTTGTACCACCCTTATGGGAGTACAGTGGCGATAGAACCAAACTGCAGATTCACCCAACCGAACGTGTCATGAACGAGGTATCTTAGTGGCCAAAATTTTAGGATTGTCTACCCAGTGTCCCTCCTGGTAGGGGGATATCTAGCCTTTGATTCCACTACTCATATTGTCTGACTTGGATTTCATCACCTTGCAGAGGATATGTTTTGTTGAGTCACAATACCACTTCTTTTTAGGTGTTTGCATGATCCATTACCCACCATTGGTTAGTGAGTACACCTTTTTCTATTTTTAGGAGCCGTTTGCATGTTGGTTTTCTAACCACATTTTTTGATTGCTCCACTTACTATAGCACAACTATTATAGTAAGTGTTTTGAGATTGTTTTTGGCCTGAGTGCCATTTATTTTTTGCGCTCCCCTCTTGCACGCACGGTTGCATTAGGGCTTTAGAGCTTTCCACTCACTACCACCTGGTAATCTTTTGATAAAACTGTCACCATTGATTCCCCGAGACGTTCTCGGCGCTTCCGGGGAGACCCCCCGCAGTATGGTTCCCTTGAATCCACACATCATCGGAATAGAACCCCATCATCCGATTCTGACGCGCCTCATTTCACATCAGATTCTGAGGCAGAATCCGAAAATCCCACATACACCTCACCCACTAGCCCTATGGCTGATTTTTCTTCCAACCCTTTCAACACAGGAACTGTTGGTGGAACATCTTCCACCATCCCAGCTACCACATTGGCCACCACTCCCACAGCCAATGTTGGTATGCCCAACCTGGGAACTACTTCCACTCTAGGCATGCCTAATATGGGAACTACATCTACTCCAGGGATGCCCAACACAAGACCTACACCTGCTATAAGTATACCTTTGACTGGAACCACTTCCAGCATACCAAATACTGGGTCTACTATACCAAATCGAAACCCATATGTAACTCAAGCTACACTTGGGAACATAGTTCCCACCCATACCCCTTTGATTGGAGGACATATTCCTTTCACACACATTCCCCTAGGAGGCAGTGGCCTAATACATAATGCCACCACCAGCACTTATGCCCCAATGACAACATCACACCCCTCCGCCAGTCTGCCATACATGGCTAGCCTTAACCTACCAGATTTGGCGAGGCTAACAAATGACCCCATTCGACATGACCCTACTTGGCCCACCATGCCCACAAAGCTTCCCTCAAATATCCTGAAATTTGAAGGAAAAGCTGGGGAAGACCCCCAAAACCACATCATGTCATTTCACCTATGGTGTTCCTCAAACTCCATAGCAGATGATTCTATTCGACTCAGAATTTTACAAAGAACTTTCACTGGCTCTGCAGCCAAGTGGTACATTGAGTAGCCACATGGGAAACACCCCACGTTTACATCCCTCGCCTCAACTTTCCTTCAATTTTTTCAACTACTTGTACGCTATGATGAAGGAGTGGAAATACTTTTGTCTTGTAGACAGAACACCGCTACACACATCACCGATCATATCCATGAGTGTCGTAAGCGCCGTAGACTCTGCAAGATAAAGCTTGATGACAGTATCTTTTTGGATTGGTTCCTCAAATCACTCCTCCCCCTAATAGACAAAGATGTAGCTTCTGAACGACCCCAATCGGAAGAAGAAGCCATCTTAAAAGCTCAGCAGTTCGAACTCATATATGCCCAGTATGGATATCTATACACCATTTTACTTGACGCCCTGCACGGCAATCCATCCAGGAATGATGCGCCGGGGGCATCCCATGCTACCGACGGTATTATCGGCCAGGTTATGGTGCAAAACAAACTTTTTACCATGATGAGTACAAACAATGCCCTAGACACTTCTAGGGCTACATCTCATTCTGGAGCTACAACTTCATATGCTCTAGTAATGCACACCCACCACACTCATGGACCCTCATGTCCACCACAGTGTTATGGGAAAGCACCATCAGCTTATGCACCATCTCCATAATATAACTAGCAGGCCCATTAGACTCCTGTTCAACCACAAGTCCAAGTGGCTTATTATCCTCAACAGGCAGCACCTATTGCTCCAACACTTCCAACAGCTCAAGGTTACCCACAACCCAAACAAGCAACAGGTCCACCTCATAACCCTCCTGCTTACTACCCACTGCAACATGCTCCTGAGCTACCCACTGCAACATGCTCCTTAGCCTCCATGACCTCAAAACCCACCTATTGCCCAAGGGCATGTGTACGCACAGCAAAACCAAACTCAAAACCAGAACAACTAGCGTAACCAAGGAGGTCAACAAAATCACGGAAGAGGACGCAACCGCGGAAACAACCAACAACAAAACTAAGGTGGACCACCACCTAATCTGCCAAATAATAATAACGTTGATCCCCCCAACCAAAACTCTAATCGTCACCAAAACAAGCCAAAAAAATAACTTGAGAACAAACCATCCATGTTCCATATGTGGAGTCTACGGCCATTACACACATAATTGTCCCCATTTAGATTGAGCGCGTCAACTCTGGACCGACGACGCCCAACGACAGGGACATGCTACACAACCAACACCTCCTCCTCAACCATAACCCATGATATTGCAAAAACCCCTACTAAACAAAGGTGTGGTAAACACTCGTCCAAATGATCCCCCTCAAGGATTTGCTGCAACACAACAACAAATTACCTATGCGGCAGCCGATTACCAGCATACAGAGTCCAACACTCACCATTTTATAATGATGTCATCAAATGATGTGAATCTTCAAACCCATCGAAATCAGTATGGCTTCGCCCCTGAGCCCACACCTACCGACCCATCTTCGAGTACTCTGCCAACCGATCAACCACTTCGCATACCCAATATGCCCGTGGACGGGGGTCCAAAAGCACCTCGTTTCCCTTTGAGATGAATTAACAATAACCCCAATGCTCGTGCAGCTACCAACTATAACATTGTAGAAGACTTAGCCCAGTCCCCCGCTGCTATGTCCGCTCTTTAAATCCTTAAAAATTGTCCTGCATAGAGAAAATTGTTGTTATCCGCGATTGGTGCCATAGATCCTAACGACTCCAACATGATGGATTTCGACTTAGACCAAGCTGAACCTTGCCTGCCTTCATCTCTAGCTTTTCAAGTTTCTGTGTCCATTCGCAATCTCGTCGTTCATCGATACATAATCGATGAAGGGGCCTCCACTTGCATTATGTCAACTTTCGTATGGCAGAAACTTGGATCCCCAATGCTACAACCATCAACTACCGCATTGCGAACTTACGACGATCGTGCAACTCAAACTCAAGGTTTGTTAGTGAACGTGCCCATACAGTTTGGGGGCAAATTGGTTCTCATAGATATAGAGGTCATTAACGCCCAACTTGATTACAATCTCCTTCTGGGATGAAGCTACATGTATAAAATGAAAGCTGCCACTTCTTCAGTTTTTCGCCTCATGAAGGATGCGTAGTCAAAATCGACCAGATTACATACTATGATCCCAATGCCCCCGCAGCGCCTGAAAATGTTCTTCCCATGATCAAACAACCTGTTCAAAATGCACCCACGTCGTTCTTCTCCTCAGTCGGACCTGGGATATATTCGGATAATCCCATGACCACCACTTTCCCTTCTATCCCACCCCCTCTCCGAGTAACTGAAGTATACGATTCCTGCACCCTATCGCACAACGAACAACAACATCCTCAACTACCTCAACCACCGCCACAAGCACCCATCGTGCCTAGTCATATCAAAACAACACCGATTCACACTATCCCATTCTTGTTTCCATTTTTAGGAGTTGTTAGCACGCCAGTAATGGCTACACTCAACCTTCCATCTTTAATGTTAGGATTACCTGTATGGTACTTTCCTACCCCAACCCACCCACCGACTCCAACTGTTGTTTTAAAATCGGTACAACCCATGAATATGTCGAACCATCCACCACTTGGCATACCCAACCCCCAAAATCGTCCACCACCAGGTGTTTTGAACCCCCAAAACCGACAACCTCCAACAGGGGGCACTACATCGACATCTAGTTATGTCCCCCCTCAATCCCGCCATACTGGGGGAAGAAGTCCACAAACCTACACCACTGGACCCACAAATCGCACTCCCCCAGAGACACCCAAATTACCTAAGAATCCCCCGACAATCCGTATTCCCCCTAAGCGCTCATTGTGCGATGATATAGGCCATGCTACCCATCTATGTCCACATCTACCAACACTTCAAGCACACATGAATATGTTGGATGATGACACCAACGTTCTAGTTGTCAAACTAGAACTTCCCCCCCATCCTCATGATAAATCATTACGCACAAACCAACCTTGTGCGATATGCGGCATCTATGGCCATTATTCACATCACTGTCCCGATCTCCCAGATTACAGAGCAGCACTATACGAGTTGAATAATGTCGACCTAGAGATATCCCCACCACTTATTGAGGAAACATTCCCCCCAGAATCTTCCCATTCAGAAGAAATCAATACCATTTATATGATTTAAACTACCTATAAACCCGAACCAATTAATTTAATGACACACTAGTTCCGCACTGATGAGGAAATTCTAGAAACACTCACTACACTGGACTACCCTTGGGATGATATGCACCATCGATCGTACTTCATCCCCGAGGCATCTACGTCCACCATGGCAAACCAACTATCCATTGAAACCAAGGACTTCTTACCAACCAAGGTCGATTGGTTCAAAGATCCAGTCCTTGCTCCAGAAGCCTTTGAAGAAGGTAACATGGCTAACATTTCGCCCATTATAAAAATCGACATCTCCACCACCCCCGGAAAACCCGAGCTTATCTCTTTAGGTGCATCTTGCACTGAAAAAGAAACCCAAGCTTATAAGAAACTCTTCCAAGAATTTCGTGATGTCTTCGCCTGGTCTTATACCGAGATGCTTGGTCTTGATCCTACCATAGTAGAACATCACATAGACATTTGGCCCAACATATCACTGGTCCGCCAGAAACAACGTCCCATTCACCCATCCAAGCTTCCAGCTGTCAAAGTAGAAATTGAGAAGCTTCGAGCAGCAGGTTTCATATACCCTATTGCAGACACCACCTGGGTTTCAAACCCAGTACCAGTCAATAAGAAAGTCGACACCATCCATGTCTGTACTGACTTCCATGACCTCAACCTAGCTTGTCCCAAAGACAACTTCCCCACACCATTTATTGACCAACTAATCGATGACTGTGCGGGGCATGAGGTACTTTCTTTTATGGACGGTTTCTCCGGATACAACCAAATCAAAATCCGTAAAGAAGATCAATACAAGACCTCTTTTACTACCCCATGGGGCACCTTCGCCTATCGTGTCATGCCTTTCGGTCTCAAGAACGCTGGAGCCACTTTCCAATGAGCCATGACTTATTGTTTCCACGATCTGAATAACATCATATTAGTTTATCTGGACGACCTCACGGTTCGATCTAAGAAACAATATGACCACTTAGATGATCTTTGACAAGTCTTCTTGCGTTGTCGAAAATACAACATCCGCCTGAACCCACCCAAGTGTGTCTTTTGCGTTCCAGCAGGTCGCCTGCTGAGATTTTTCATTTCAGAAAAAGGGATCACCGTCGACCCCCTAAAAGTCCAAGCCATAGTAGACCTACCGTCACCTTGTACATTAAGACAACTACAAATCCTCCAAGGTAAGTCCAACTTCCTTCGTCGCTTTGTCCCAGATTACGCCACCACAGTACATGGTTTCCTCCGTTTACTTCGCCTTCATACCCATTTTTATTGGGACGACCAAGCAGAAGGGGCTTTCACAGACCTGAAAAAAGCGCTTACGAGTGCCCCCTTAATTTCTCCTCCAGATTTCACTAAAGACTTTACCCTGTACATTTTGGCATCATATTACGCCGTTTTCGGAGTACTAGTCCAAGAAGACCCTGCTCGTCAAGAACATGTCATTTACTATGTGAGCCAGACCTTGTCAGGCCCACCACTGCGCTACCCACATGAAGAGAAAATGGCCCTCGCCATCGTCTTTTCAGTACAAAAGCTATGACATTACATTCTCCTCATCCACACCACGGTTGTGGCGAATTCCAACCCAATGGTCTATCTCTTGAATCGCCACCTTCTACAAGGCCGTGTTGCCAAATGGGTGATTATCTTACAAGAATATGACCTAACTTTTAAAACCCTGAAGAGCACAAAAGCATTAGCACTTGTTCAACTCATTATGGACTTACCATCCTCGTCATCATCACTAGCTATCCACACTGAAATAATCGACGAACATTTGTTCATCATCTCATCTGACGACCCTTGGTACGGCGACATTTTGGTATACCTCTGCACACAGACGTTTCGACCCAACATCGATCGTGACGGACGCCATCACATCCGTCACCATGCCCCCCGTTATCTCCTCGTGGGTGATGTCCTCTATCGACGTGGCGTCGACACAATCCTACGACGATGCCTTTCCCAAGATGAAGCAGAACAAGTCCTTAACGACTGTCATAGCAGTGCCTGTGGCAGCCATTTCTATGGAATGGCCACCGCCCAAAAGGTAATTCACGCAGGTTATTTTTGGCCATCATTATTCACTGATTGTATCACAGCAGTCAAACATTGCCAAAAATTCTAGTTCTTTGCCCCCAAGGCAAGAACCCCCCCCCCCCCCTTCATCCAGTCGTCACCGTTGGACCATTTTACGAATGGGCCATTGAATTCCTAGATTGCAATCCCGCATCAGCCGGCGGCCACAAACACATTATTGTGGCTGTTGATTACTTTACCAAATGGGCAGAAGCCATGCCTACTTACAATTGCAAAGCCGACACTGCAACCCGTTTTTTCCTCAACCATGTTATTGCTCGTTTCAGAGTACCAAAACAACTCATCTCAGACCACGGCTCTCACTTCGAGGATTCCGTTTGGAGAGAATTGTCAATACTCCTTAAGTTTGAACATCATTTCTCCTCCGCCTACTACCCCCAAGGGAATGGCCAAGTCGAAGTTGTTAACCAAATTTTGAAGACCATCCTTCAGTGCACTGTCGACAAACATAAATCCAATTGGCATCATATGCTTTTTCCCACATTATGGGTATACCGCACGTCGACTAAAACCGCAACTGGATTTACCCCATTCCATTTAGTTCATGGCACGGAATCTATCCTCCCCATTGAATGCCAGATACCAACATTACAAATTTCCGTAGAACTTCTCCCCGATACGTCACTAACTGAAGAACGTTTACTTCTTTTAGAGTAGGCCGACGAAGATCGCCACGCAGCTCTCCAAACAATCGAAGCCGCAAAGAACAGATCTAAACTCCATTATGATAAACATGTTCACCCACGAGCATTTAGTGAAGGAGACCTGGTACTTGTTTACGACCAAGCCCATGACAAAATAGGAAGGCAAAGGAAAGTTCCAATCTATGTTGCAAGGCCCATATATCATACAAACTTGCCTTGGACATGGAGCATACATTTTGACCGATTCAGAAGATAATCCCATGCGCAACCCTTGTAACGGGTTGTACCTCAAAAGATTCTACCCATAAAAACTCCTGGACACCATAGTCCATATTGTATAGTTTTTTACTTGATTTTTTCACTGTAAATTTTCAAAACCTTACATTTTCTTTCTTTCCTGCATGAACACAGATGGATCCTGTCCCACTCTACCACTTCGGTTTTGCCGATGGCACAAGCCGCTGGTCTCCAAATCTCGCTTTAGCAGCTTGGGTAATTTATTCCCCTTCACATGAGTTGATCCACCTCGATGGAGTGTGCATAGGTGCTGCTACAAACAACCAAGCTGAGTACGATGCTGTGACCGATCTCCTCGCCGTTGCTCTCCAAATGCGCATAAGTCACCTTCGTGTTTTCCTGGACTCTCATCTCCTTTTTTCCCAGCTCAACAATTGTTACCAGGTATGAGATCCTTGCCTATTTAGAAAATTCCTGCGCACTAAACAAATGATTCGACACTTTGAATCCATCTCTTTCACTCATGTCCCAAGAAATCATAACATTGTAGCATACCAAATGGCTAACAACATTCTAGATTGGCACGTCAACCAAAACATATAAGCATTAAAAAATCATCATTACACTGCATCCACGTGCATAAGATATGCCTCCACGGGCATACAAAAATAAAAACATTGCATCCATGTGCATAACATATGCCTCCAAGGGAAAACAAATAAACTACAATTGCATCCACGTGCAACAAAAACATCAACGAAAAGACAAGATGTGCATCCACGTGCATACACGACTATATACCAAAATGCATATATATATATATATATATAGATCATCATAAGAGTCATAATGTCAGCATTGCTCTCAACACCCAAATATACAAAAGGTACACTAGCCGTACAAAAAATGTGTATCAACAAAATACATCCCCATATGCTGATCAGCATTTGGGGGCAGGTATAAGACCACCTAATCGTCATGATCACCAGGATCCTCTGGCTCCTCCTCCTTTGGCTCCTCTAGATCATACTGATCCCGAGCTCTCCTCTTGTCCATCACCACAACTACTCTCGGTAGGATCGACTGCCACTCACGGGGAGCATCGAAACAACGCTCGATAGTAGGACGATTTAGATCCCTCCAACCCTCCTCTGGTGCACCCACTAGAAGCCCCTCTAAGGTATCGCGTACGTCCTTTAGGGCGTCATCTCACGGGCGCACAACTCCTTGTGCACAAGGCGGTGGTGCTGCTACCGGCGGAGGTACCACCACCACCATCCATCCCCGACGTCCTATATGATCCACTGGTGGCCTCGGACCAACATTTGCAAAAAACCCACAGTGAATCAAGTCAGTATCATATAAAAAATCTCTAGCTATACTCATAACAAAAACATCTAAACATGATATAATAGAGAAACAAAAACAAAGACGTACCATCCAACCCCCAAGCCTGTCCCTGAGCTCGAGGCATCTCAGGGTCTCTCTGGAAGTCCATACCAGCATACGGATAATCACCAATACCAACGGGAACCTGCTCCCACTGGTCATACATCTCCGACAAGAAGAACCGTCGGATACCACCACCACCTCGGGGCATCATCTCCCCCCACCGCACCATCCGCGGCTCACTCCTCAATCCATCCCGAACCGACACACGTGGCTGCAAGGTAGGTACCTGCTCAAAAAAGAAACAATAGAAGAAAGAAGCATAACTGAAATCTCCTCCCTCCTAACTAACCTTGTTCAGCTCTCACCGAACACAGGCCAAAAACATCTGCCCCCAAGCGAAATAGGTGCCCCTCAGGACACTGCCTACCATCATCGTTTTCCCCCCCAGACAAACGATGGGGCGCCTGTGCACCAAGAACCCACAAAACACAAGCCGCCACCGCCTGCATCTCCGGATCTCGCAGATTAGAGACATTCAATGCGTTGTTCTGCCTGCGGGCCCTCGGAACGCAGAATCTCTCCAGTAGATCCTCAATATCCATACCGACCGGAATCCTCGGCTGCAGCTCCCCTATCTCACCCAAGTGGGGCAAGCCAGTAAGAAAGTACACATCGGTTAAGGTGATATCCAGTCACTCACCTTGTACCATGAAAGCCACCTCCTCCGAGACCCAGAAATCAACCAACTTGTTCAGCAGATCTCTGACTGAACGCATAATAGGAACCTAAGCAAACTTTAGTAGTCCGCCCAAAGCCAAGGCCGCTCGCACATTTGAGTCATCCCGAATCCTGCACATCAGCTCCACATCAATATCCCTCTCCCTCCACGACACCAATGGCCTCCTCAACATCCTGCCAAAAAACAAAGGAAAATTTTTTAGAAACATTTTTTTTCCCAAAAACCCCATCGCGACTTTCGGGCTCTTAGCCGCGATGAACATCACGGCTTTCAACTTCACAGCCGCGATGAACATCGCTGGTATCAGCCCCACAGTCGCGATGGGCATCGTGGCTGTAAGTCCCCACAACTGCGATGAACATCGTGACTGTCAGCCCCCACAGTCGTGATGAACATCGCGACTGTTAGCCCTCACAGCCGCGATGCACATCACGGCTATCAAGCCCATACTCGCGATGTGCATCACGGAAAATGAGTCGAAACCCGCGATATTCCACGTTGGGAAGCCAACGTGGAATTACGCAGCCTCCGGGGCCCCGACGCTAGCCATAAAGGAATTAATTTAAAAGACTAAGGCACATAGGCTTACCTGAAACTCGCAGAATGAAAAACCAACGGTCGAATCTCCCACAAATCGAGAAAATGCTCTGACCCAACTCAATTACTCTGTGAAACTCAATGGTGAAAATGACACTTATCACATTAGGCCCACTTGTTATTTATAGAAATTTGACCATTTTTCAATCAACCATTTCGGCATCATATGATGTCCGTTTTTCAAACTGTTGGTACCATTAGAATCAACGCAGCAAGAACTTCATGATAGTCCACTCCTTTTCCCGATTCCACCAGGTCCCTTTTTTCAGACATTTTTTTCATACTTCTCGTCGCCTCGATTTATGTGCCACATCGGTTGTGGTTTGTTTTTTACGAGTTTTATATCGCCGGATTCAGTTTTTCACGCTCGTGATGATGTTTGAGATCATTTCTCGATCTCACCACCAGATTTTTTGGGCATTTTTTCCACGCCCCTCGTTGCCTCGATTTGTGTGCCACATCGGCCGTGGTCCATTTTTGACGAGTTTTATATCGCTGGATTCAGTTTTCCGCGCTCGTGATGTTGCTTGAGATCATTTCTTGCTCTCACCCCCATAGTTTTTGGGCATTTCTCCAAAATGCCCCTTGTCGCCTCGATTTACATGCTACATCGGCCGTGGTCCATTTTTTACGAATCTTATATCGTCGGATTCAGTTTTCCATGCTCGTGACGATGCTTGAGACCATTTCTCGCTCTCACCACCAGATTTTTTGGGCATTTTTTCATGCCCCATCGTCGCCTCGATTTGCGTGCCACATCGGCCGTGGTCCATTTTTGACAAGTCTTATATCGCCGGATTCAGTTTTCTGCGCTCGTGACGATGCTTGAGACCATTTCTTGCTCTCACCACCAGATTTTTTGGGCATTTTTCCCATGCCCCTCATAGCCTCTGTTTGCGTGCCACATTGGCCATCATCCGTTTTAAACAAATTTATATCGCCAGATTCAGTTTTTCGCGCTCGTGACGATGCTTTAGATCATTTCTCACTCTCACCCCCATAATTTTCAGTCATTTTTTCAAAATGCCACTTATCACCTCGGTTTGCGTGCCACATCGACCGCTACCCGTTTTTGACGATCTTTATGTCACCGGATTCATTTTTCCATGATCGTGACGATGCTTGAAATCATTCCTCGCTCTCACCAATACCTTTTTGTTTGGTATAATTTTATCGCTTTGTCGGGCCAATACTCTTTTACGAAAAAGGCACTTAGGGAGTTTCTGTTAAGCTCTTTTCTGACTCCTAAAACAATGAAAAGATTGCCGAGCAACCTTGCTTCCTTTCATGCTCGCGAAAAGTATCTGAAAAGGCGTCTACCTGGTATAAGTTTACCCCTTTTCCGGACCTTGTAGACAAAATATGAAAAGGAATACTCTAGTCACATTGGCTAGAAGAATTCTCCATCTGCATTATTTTATACTTTTTCGGGCCTTGGAGACTAACATACAAAAAAGAACACCAATGGAGTCTACTTACCGCTTTCAGACTCTCTAAAATTAAAAGCAACCACGAGCAATCACTGTCTTGGGATTGTATAAATCCACGGGACGGTACTCCACCACCAATGCAGAGTCTTCTTATCGATTTCAGACTCCTTAAAAATGAAAGCACCCACGAGCATGAACAGTCCCGGGCTCACATAAATCCACAAGATAGTACCATCTCAGAGCACACTTTTATCCCTTCTTGGAGCCCATTAAAACTACAAAGAAGGACCCAACGGTGCTTTTCGGCGCCACAACAGATCATGTCTACTCATATGGCAGCTTCCCCATTTTGGTCACCTTTGTTCAGAGTATTCTGCAGTATGTCGCCCTGAGAGTCCCCCCACAACATCCATCAACTTGTCCCCCCCAGAGTCACTCAAGTCTACCATACATACCCTTGATCCCTTAAGCTATGATACTCACACCTAAAAGTTAGTTTCCTATACTGCGAGGTCAACCATGTCGTCATGCTCTGAACAAAGGAAGTTTGAGTCCACCCACTCTATCACCACAGTTTTTTCATATCCCCACAGTATGTCAGTCCTACCATCAATACTATAACAGTTTAGTTGTATACCTCGCGCTCCTATCAAGGAAACAACATTGCCTTGATAGTTACAGGTCTCCCTCTATCGATGCCAACCAAATCTATTCCAGAGGATAGATCTAGAGGTCCCTGTGCCTTGGAATCATCACCATTAATGATGAGTGCCTACAGATCATTTTGAAAGGAGCCCTCATTGCCTCTCCAAATGATTGTTTCTCACATGCTCGACTTCAAACACCTTGATCGCATCGTTGAGACTCATATAGGGTATCAGTCCTTTCAGTTATTTGTTGAAGACCCCGGATATCACCTGACTCTACCACAATTATGAGTCTTTTTGAGAAAACAATCAGTTACAAATTCCTATGGATATCCAGGTTGCGCTTGGCGACAATTATCAGATGTACCGCAGTTTTATACTCCCTCGAGTATACAGTTACATATACTCCTAAGAAGTTAACTCACAGTCATTAAATCCCCATAGATGCTGGACACCTTCAGCTCCAACAGTTCATCAACCCTTCTGAAACCTTATTCAGAATGGTTGTTGCTCTCTTCCAGTGTATAAGTTATTGAGATCATTCATGGTACGATCATGAGTACATCCCACCATGGTGTCCCCTCTGGACCATTACGATGTACCAACAGTTTTTATGTATTATTCAGGTCCCCCTTCTTGGGAGTAATTGTTATGTATATGTCTTGGTATGAGCATGGGTATGCCCGCCTTGTCCATAATTACAGATTATTCCTCATTCATTTTGAGGCCATGTATTTTTTCAATTTTTGCAGCTTCCAAGGGGCCGTTGTTCCAGTCTCCAATTGGTCTCTTCTCTTCTCCACAACCCAGGAAAAAGACAAAAGAACTATGATGTTTATCGGCCATATGATGAGCTCCTACCCTCACACATCAGGGGGCAATTTGTTAACACCCAAAAAGTGCTCACTCACTAGCTCATTCCCTTATTCACATGACCCATTTGTCCACTTTTCCACCATTTGAGCCTCTAAAGCCATCAAAGGTCACCAGAAAGACCACAATACACCTTTTTTCCCCTCAAAATACACAAAAAACCCTAAAAAAGGGTCCAAAATTCCCAAAAATATTAAAAGGGAATAAAAATATAAAAAATATTCAAAAAAGGAAAAAGAGGGAAAAAGAGACCTAAACCATGTTGGCCAATACCATTGGTTTCCTTAAAACCATAATGGTATTCCCCATCACCAAAAACTATAAAAAGGTGATAGGGGCTCCTCACTGTTCATCCACATTTCATCCTATCCTTATGCTGCCAAATTCCCTCTGAGAGCCATTGCCTCCCATTTTGAGTTTGAAGATCCCCATTGAAGCTTTGGAGAAGAAGAGACCATTGGATATTGGAGCTTCTCAACCTTGGAGTTTCTCAACACTTATCATCCTCACCATTTGAGGTAATATAAAATCAAATATTTTCAAGTTATTGTTTTTCCATAGATCTTATTGCTTATGTTCTTGAATTCAATTTTTTATTTCTTTTACACATGATTTATGTTAGATCAGATTATATTAGTTTATTCATAGTTGTTTTTGTTTTATATTGAAACTGCTATTACAAGTTAATAGGTGCATCCTTGCACATGCTTGGTTGAAAAACCAAGCAACACCCACCCGTGAGGTAAACCAAGAGCTGTCGTTTGTGGCAAAGTGGTTATCAGTTTTACCTGAGCCGTGGAGTGAGGGGTACTTCCCCAATACACAAGCCGTCAAACAACATTCGTGGTTGAGCGAATCCCCTGAACCGCTAGGAAGCTGAGCATACCTGGGGTCCATATCTATTTCCAACAGATAAATAACATGTTACATCTGTCCAGAACTGTTGCAGATCAATTCCGAACTGTTGCAGATCCATTCTGAAAAAAAATAAATCTATTTTTTTGCCAGATAGTCTTTGCTTTAACTCCGCTTCCCTTGAAAATTCACTAACACCCCTGCAATCCCATTTTGCATATTTCTTTCCTGAGGACCCTATCCCAGATTCCACTTCCCAAAGCCAAAAATCACACATCTGTCTATTTTTAGGGTTTTTCATAACTTCTTCGATTTTCACCCAATCACCTTCAAATTTTGCCACAATGTTCATTTCCTATTTCTGCTTCTTTGTCCCTCTTTGAAATTGTTTCCCATTCTTTCACCCCGCTTCTGAAATTCCCCTTTTTTGCTTCCCTGTCCATCAGAAAGTGTCCAAAACCTAGTCAAACCCCAATTAACCATCAAAGTTTTTCCCAAATCAAAATTTTCCTTTAATAAAGAAGTTTCTGTTTTTGTTTTTCTACCCATTACAAAAAAAATAAAAAATCCTAGTTATGGTTGTCACCCGCGCAGGAGCAAAAAACATGGAGGAAGAACTTTCA
Organism: Larix kaempferi; assembly: GCA_027924585.1. Taxonomy (NCBI): domain Eukaryota; kingdom Viridiplantae; phylum Streptophyta; class Pinopsida; order Pinales; family Pinaceae; genus Larix; species Larix kaempferi. The sequence goes on along the minus strand of BSBM01000289.1, from coordinate 7,027,560 downwards.
ACCCCAAAACCAAAATTCAATATCTGGATGAAAACATTCTCGGCCTTCATCTTCAGCCTTCAACCATGAACAATAGACGATAGGCAGAGTCTTTTGCAGACACTGGGTTCTCTTCTTCCAAGAATTTTCGTGGGCTGAAGCTTGATTTTACTCACTTCAATGGTGATGATCCGACTGGATGGATATACTAGGAAGAACAATATTTCAGTCTGCATAATACTTTTGATGTCAACAAAGTTCCACTTGCATCCTTTCGTTTGGAACATGAAGCACTTCAATGGTTCCGTTGGTACATCAAGGCTCATGCAGATCCACAATGGACATATTTTTTCCAACTCCTTTTGCAACGATTTGGTCCTAATGATTTTGATGACTTCACATGAGCACTCATTAAACTTCGCCAAATTGAGACTATGAGAGAGTATCAGACTGAATTTGAGAAACTAGCCAATCAAATAGAATGATTGTCTAATGAATTCTACAGGAGTTGTTTTGTCAGTGGTCTGAATGATGCAATCCGATTTGATGTTAAAATGTTCTGTCCCTGCACAATGAAGGAAGTCCTAGGGTTGGCTAAGTTGGCAAAGGACAATATCACAGCCCAACAACTCTCCAAATCCGCTTTTGTTCCATTCAGAAATATGGTTTCCCAACGACCTCCCATCACGCCAACTCCTTAACCAACTCCTATCAAGCATTTGTTTTAAATAAAGATGCGGGCACGTAGAGAAAAAGGGATTTGTTATAATTGTGATGAGAAATTTAGTCGGGGACATAGATGTGTTGAAAAAAAGCTCTATCTCTTGGATGTGGATTCTCCGCTTGCCTCTGAAATTGGTGAAGAATATCCAGATACAATAGATAATGAGGTCGACATTCAACAACCGCATGTTGACCCTCTGTCTCAGGACGAACACATAGAGATATCTCTCCATGCTTTAGCCAGAGTCACCACCCCACAAACAATGCGGGTCAGAGGTTACTTCGAGAAGCTCCCTCTTACAATACTCATTGATTCTGGTAGAACTCGTAACTTCATTGACCCTCGGATCGCCAAACAGGCTAATTGTTTTGTCCATCCTTGCTCCAACTTTGAAGTCATGATTTTCAAATGGGGCACCTTACCTTGCAAGGGGAAGTGTCGCAATGTGCGTATTTCTATGGGAGATTATAACCCACGCTCTGACATGTTTGCCTTGGCCTTAGGCGGATGTGATGTGGTTTTGGGTGCTCAATGGTTACGCACAGTTGGCCCCATCTTATGGGATTTTGCTGAACTTTGGATGTAGTTTTCCTTCAATGGGAAAAAAACACATTGACATGCTTACAACTAGGGTCTCTCAGCATCATCAGTTCACATCGTCTGGAAAAGCTCCTTAAGAAGAATTCACATGGTGTCATCGCTCAGCTCCATTCCATTTAGATGCACCCATCAGTGGTATCCACTATTCCTTTGGATCTAGAACAAATTTTGGATAGATATGCAGGTGTCTTTGCTGAACCAGTGGGATTGACACCTTCAAGATCCCTTTCTGGTAATATTTATCCGCCTCTACATATGAGAAGGAAATGATGGCTATTTTGCATGCAACACATAAGTGGCGGCCATACCTATTAGGGAATCATTTCTCCATCAAGACTGATCACCAGAGTCTGAAATATTTACTGGAACAACGGGTCTCTTCCCCCGCACAAAAAAAATGGGTTAGAAAACTCATGGGTTATGAATATGAGATCACTTAAAAGAAGGGTAAGGACAATCGTGGAGGATGCTCTTTCTCGCACATTTGATGATCAAGTTTCTCTTTCAATTATTTCTATGCCTGTTCCAAATTGGTTGCAATCTGTTCAACAAGGCTATGTCAATGACTCCTCATTATCTCCAATCATCCAATAGTTGACCAACAACCCTTATGCTATACTGCATTACTCTTGGGATAGTGATTCCCTGAGATACAAGGGTTGTCTGGTGCTTCCCCAGAGCACATATATTCAACATGCTGTCTTCTATGAACTCCCTGCTTCTCCATCAACCGAGAACTCTGGGTTCCTCAAAACGTATGAGTGGGAACGACGTAACTTATTTTGGTAGAGAATGAAAAGGACAATTCAACAGATGGTGGCTGAATGTGATACCTTCCATCACAACAAGGGTGAAACGACACTCCTTCTGGGATTGCTCGAACCCTTTCCCATCCCTACACGGATTTGGACAGATATTTATATGGATTTCATTGAATGGCTCCCTAAATATGGAGGGAAGACAATGATTTTGGTTGTGGTTGATCGCCTCTCCAAATATAGTCATTTTTGTGCCCTCAGCCATCACTATACCACCTCCTCAGTCGCACAAATTTTCCTGGACCAGATATTCCGTCTTCATGGAATCCCTTCTTCCATTGTCTCGGATCGCGATGCAACTTTCACCAGTCATTTTTGGAAAACACTATTTCACCACACTGGCACCAAACTAAAGATGAGTTCAGGGTATCACCCACAAACAGATGGTCAGACTGAAATTATCAATAAATGTTTGGAAAATTATCTTCGTTGCTTCACCTCCGAACAACAACATCAATGGGAAAAGTGCCTCCCTTTCGCTGAATGGTGATACAATAGATCCTACCACATTGCATATAAAATGGCTCCTTATGAAGTAGTCTATGGTCAGGCACCACCAATTCTTCTTCCATACACCTCCAACAGTTCACCAGTTCAGGCAGTTGACACGGCTCTTCGCAACCGCGATAAGATTCTTCACATTTTGGAGGACAATCTTCACATGGAAAGAAATCGAATGAAACAACAAGTCGATCAACACCATTCTGAGTGCACTTTTCAAGTAGGTGATATGGTTTTTCTTCGTCTACATCCTTACAATCAATCCCCCCCGAAACTCAAAGGACATCATAAGCTCGCTCCAAAGTTCTATGGGACATATAAGGTTCTTCAGATTATTGGGTCTATTTCTTTAAATTGGAAATTCCTCCTTCTTCCCGCATTCATCCAGCATTTCATGTCTCTTGTCTAAAGAAAGTTCTTGGCACCAACATCAGAGGACAAACTATTTTACCAGAACTGGATAATGAAGGATCCATCCTTTTGGAGTTGGAGGCCATCCTCAATATGCGCACTTGTCAGCTTTGTCTCGATCTATCACAGAGTTATTAATTCAGTGGCACATAATGAAACCAGAGGATGCTACATGGGAACCACTCCTTGAAATTCATCAATAATTTCCACATCTAAAGCTTTGAGGACAAATCTTTTTCTAACAGGGAGGGGATGTTAGGAGCCTGTGTTAACCCTTCTCTTTACTTTGTTAGTATATTGTTGTTGGACGCATATGCTTTGTAAGTCGTTCCGTAATATTATATGTTCCATGGTATTGATCCATAATTTGTATTATCCCATAGTATTATATGTTCCATGGTATTGATCCATAGTATTGGACACATATGCTTTGTAATTCGTCCCTTAGTATTATATGTTCCATGGTATTGATCCATAGTATTGGACGCATAGACTTAGTATATAAGTACGTGTTGAGGCCAATGAAGGCATCCACGAGTTATTTGTATTGATCTTGCTCAAAGGAGGTTTCCCCCTCGAAGTGGCCTGCGATCAATAAATCTCTTCTGTGTTCTGATATATCATGCATTTTCATCAATTGCTGCAGGTTCCTCACATAAAATTATATCTTTACAAAGTGGTATGATTGTATGATCACTACCACCAATCAGATTTCGAGAGTTTGGAGGCATTACTTAATCTGCATTCTAGGAATACTTGGTTTGGCATGTCCAAATATAACACCTTTGTGTGACCATGAGGGGATGCTCTTACTAAGTTCACCACCGTGATTGTGCCCTATTACTTGATAGAGGCCATCTTTCACAAAGAAGTTTATTCTTGGATAGAGGTGAAGAAGTCGAATACTATTGTAGGAATGACCTACATATTTTTAGAACTTTCTACTAGGGCCTATGGATGAAGTAGGTTGTGGAAAACTTAGAAATTCCAAACAAGAGGAAGGGAACAACAGTTAGCTTAGATTCTGGTTCCAAGACAGAGGGGAAACCAGGCCAATATTTTAGAAACCTCCATTGTCAACTATGTCAACACCACCCATCTCAGATTCCACTACCTATTTAGGGAAGGAACTTCTTGAATGCTTGGAATAAGTTCCTGTATTTTTGGATGGAGAGACACCAACATGACAGAGAGTGATTAAGCCCTTGAGTTGTTTCCCCATTAAGTTATTAGACCAACCTAGCCAGTTGCGGTGAGAGGCTAATATGGTCAAGGTGCTTACAAAGGCATCTAATCCCATGGAGCTCTAGGACACACTTTTGTAGGATCTTGCATATTTCATAACCAAAATTGGATTTGGATTAGTTGATTTGAGAGCATATTAATCATATGGGAAGATCTACTGCAAAATGAAGCATTATTAATGACCCTTTTTTGCTACAGAAGATTGGTCATAGCAAGCTAAGGACACTTCCATATATCTTGAGGTCGTAGAAACTATATAGGTGGACCAAAGCATAGAAAATGAAATTACAATGAAAAATGGTATGATAATTGCATACGAGCAGGTGGAAGTGGTGATGAACCACTGTAGAAGCCCCATGGACCCGAAGAGTGTGTAGAGGACACATGTGAACATAAGGATGATCCGTTGGAGGAGGAAGAGGATGAGGAGATGCAAGAAACTATTCCCATAACCCATAATACTCTATTCTTTGCATAGATAACCTCTCCACCATGGTTTATCTTGAGAAATTGAGTGAAAACCTTGTACAACCACAAGCGATGTTGCACATTTTCCAAGATCACTGCACAAGTGTGGTCCCATTTTTGTCAGAAGCCACCCAAGAGGATGTTGTGAAGATGTATCAGTCAACAAAAGCGCATACAAATTCAAAAGTCCAAACACCCTCTCACTCAAACCCTTCTAACCCCAACGGGAAGCCACTCAATTGGTTGCCACTAACATGACATAACATCCAACACACAAAAATACAATAGTGGTATACTTCAAACATAATGCATATGATGAGGATGGAATCATATGGGGTGGATAAATAAATTTCCTAAATAGTTCATTGACATGAAGCATTTTTGATTGCTCATCAACAACTATAGATCAAACTTTCCAATGTCACCCATGAACGAGACAATGGGAGAGAACGCCAACAATAGGAAGAAGATGAAGTGAAATTTGTATGGGTACAATTACAATACATGTGGCTTGGTTTGTTATAGGTAGATTCACAATTACAAATGGATATTCTAGATTGTCGACTCGCAAAGTTCCTAGAGTTGGTATTCACTGTAAATTTCCTTAAAATCCACTCTAGGGCTAGAGTAGTTGGATTAATTAATGCACCCAAATTATTACTGTTAACCACACATGGATTTCTTCACCAAAAATAAAATGCAGCGGTAATAAAATACTGAGAGAAATATAAATCACACAATAGACACAAATATTTTTGGGTATAAACCCCTAGACAAAACCCATGATGGGAAAACCGGTGCAACAGTCTGATAAGATATTTCATTAAGAAAATATGGAACAATACAACCCAGAAAATTGATTTTCCCAACCGAGAAGAATCGTACCACAACAAATCACTAAGAAAATACCTCAGACCGGTACGACCTACCTGCACAACTGTACGGACCTGCTACAGCTTGTACGGATTCTGTACGACCTCCATGTCAGTTGTACGAATTGATTCCGTATGGCCTCTGCTGGCATGTGCGAATCCCTCCGCGATCTGCTGTACGACCCTGTTGCTATACAACCTGCTCATAGTTTGTACGACCTCTCCCCTTTGCAAATCGTACGGACCTCTCTGGATCACTGCTCCTCCGTCTTCTCTGCAAAACTCTCTCTCAAACTTCCTTCTCACTCTACACCTGGAAGCTATGAAATAATCTCTTTGTCGGAATGTGTGTGTGTCCTCTCCACCAATTGATCCTCCTTTTAACTCATTGGCTAAGAGAAAAACATAATCTCACTATGGATCAATGGATGAGATCCTACGGTGAGATCAATGGCCAAGATTAGATTAGCCATCACTTAAATATTTTTTCACTTTCACTTTATAAAAAGTGTTCCATTAAGTCAATTAATAATTAGATCACTTAAATATACTTTCCAAAGTAAAACTTAGGAAAAATACGATAATATATTTTCCAAAGTAAAACTTAGGAAAAATACGTTAAATACAATTGGCTTCTTTATTTAAGTCTTCTGCATGCAAGGACACATGTAATGCAGAAATACCTTCCTTGTTGTCACTTTCTAACACTCCCTCTCAACGAGGAAGGGATTCGGTAACAACCCCAACTTGTCTCTGAATTCTACAAACTTAAGTTTGCAAAGTGCCTTGGTGAATATGTCTGCCACCTTCTCATCTGTTTGAATGTACTCCAACTGAATGGTTCCTCTCCGAACACAATCTCCAAGGAAGTGATACCGGATGTCATTGTATTTACTCCTGTCATGGAACACTGGATTCTCAGAAAGGTTGATACCACTCTGATTATCACAGTGAACTGTAGTAGTCTCCAACTCACTCTTGAACAATCCTGAGAGCAACTTCCTCATCCACATCCCCTCACATGCAACCATGATAGCTTCCATGTACTCAGCCTCAGCTGAGCTCAATGCAACTAACTTCTGCTTCCTGCTGAACCAAGAGAAAAATTCTGACTCGATGCTGAAGCAACAACCTGAAGTTCTCTTCCAATCCTCTACACATCCTTCCCAGTCAACATTTTTGAAACCTACCAATTGTATACTCCCACTGTGCTCATAAACCAAACTATACTCCACTGTGCCTCTGATGTAGCGAAGTATGTGCTTTGTAGCTATCCAATGCACTATTCGAGGGTTCACCATGAACTGACTCAAAGAGTTAACTGCAAAGTTGATGTTTGGTCGAGTGGTGATGTTACATGGGATATCAAAATGAAAAAGAAAACCCACATCCCCTTGCTTTTGGAAACACACAATTATAGTGCATGAGTGGCTCTACTCAAGGTTTTAGAAGAGAAGTTTTGGGAAGCAAAGTTTTGGAAAGAAAGTAGGTTCTTCCACATACATGTGTTCAAATTGCTTGAGGACAAGCAATATTGGGAGGGGAGGATTTTTCATGTCTCAAAATTTTGCATTGGTTCACAATGGCCTAAGCCCCTTGGACATACTCATGATAGTTTGTCAAATTGATGCTAAGGGTCAAATAATTGACAAGAATGATTTGACAAGGGATATGATCCATAAAGGGGGACTTTTTCCTAAGTATTGTTATGCCATAGTAATTACCATTCCCTATCCCTTTGTTATCCATGTTCTCAAACTGCTTCCCTAGTTAGTTTCAAACCCTCATACATTGGAGCTTTGCTTGGGATTGTTGGAAAAGAGAAGCAGGAGACCCAGAGTCAAGGTATCGTAAGGTGTCGAAGTAGAGAAGAGGTAATATTGTACTTGTTTCTATTGTTTCAATAGACATTTGACATCTTTCCCTTCTCGAATTCTGAGTTGAATGTCATGTTTGATGAAGAATTTAGCATTTATGTGTTGAAAGTTGATTTATAAATTCATGTTCTTGTTCTTATTTCAATTGATTAATAATATTTATTATGGTCAAAATATTTTGAGGAAGGTATTATGGTTCTTTTGTAGGTTCTTGTCTTAAAGGTTTGAATTAGAGCTAAGGAGCAATGAAAGTGTCATGTCCCAAAATTTTGCATTGGGTCACAATGGCCTAAACCCCTTGGCCATACTCATGATAGTTTGTCAAATTGATGCTAAGGGTCAAATAATTGACAAGAATGATTTCCAAGTTAATAATAATATGAAATCATATCCAAATGGACAAGGTGGGTCACATTAATATAAATTCCCAATTCAAAGTTTGTAATATACCTATCCAGATGAACTCTCATGGAGGAAAATTACTAGTTCCCTAGGTTGGGGGTGGAAGCATTAAAGTTGGAATAAGGGAGATACAAGACCCAAAGTGACCTTATACATACAAATTGAAATTAAATGGGTCAAAAAAATAATAATAAAAAGAAAATAAGGTGGCATTGGATCATAAGGTCACATAATAGGTTGTGGGACCCACATGTGGCAAGATTCCCCACTACACTTGGCATGATTCTCTCACCAGTTCGAGTTCAAGGTGAAGGGTAACATACTTGGGGGAGTTGAAGAGGTATTATTCATGGAATGAATAATGTAAGTTCGAATTGGAGTGGAGGAGTAACTCCCATGGAAGAGGAAGAAGCATCTTAGAAGGATTGTGACACTTGGGCTAGATTCCCTAGATTCTATGACAACAATGATGAAGCTGCTATGACACTTATGACACAAATCAGACCTGAATGATAAAATATGACATATATGACATGTTAGGGCTAAATATCCTCCAAGAAGGCGCACAAGGGATTTTGGGCAGCCAAAGAGACAGCCATTCGAATTGAGGGAAGATGGAGACTAGGAATTGTTGGACAAGTGGCACACATTGGAATCTCTTCCCAATTTGAGTTGGCATGAGGGTTTTGGAAGGAATTCGACCCATGGAGGACTTGAGAAGTTTATAAAAGACAATAACAAAGAAGGAGAGTAGCTTTTGATAATTTTTTATTTGCATCTTTTCAATTTGGAGATCTTCTAGTTTGTCTATGCTAGTGGAGTGTTTACTCTACTTGCCTTAGTACCAATTTCGAGGGTGAAATATTCCCATCCTAATTGGAAATTGGAGAGGCCATTCAGACCTTTCATTTGGATATACAATGGAGTTATTAGTTTCAGTTTGAAGCTATAGGGAAGCTCGTGGTGCTTTCTTGTACAACTTGTTCTCATCTCTATCACACATTTCCTTGCATATTTTGGCTCTTGGAGGAATTGCACCTTTGGTGAGATGCTGATCTCTTTGTGAGAGTCCAATAATATCCATTTATTTGTATTCTAATATATATACTGTATACTTGATTCTCATAATACTCTCAGGTCGAAATACCAAGTGAAACTATGTAAAAATACCAAATAATGCATAAATGGTGCCATTTTCCCTATATCTTGTTGTTGGAGCTTGAAGAGGATTTATTTCGATTTGTATCAGTCAATATATGTGATTTTGTTGATGTATGGAGTATAATTAATTTTATGAAGAAGTTTCATTAACATTTGACAAGTCCTTGGAACCTAAATTTCAAATTTCATAACAAGTGGTGAAGTTTACTATCATTTCCCCCTATGTGAAGACATGTATACAAACCTCGAATTTATGGAGTTGCAGAAGCCTATAGAAACTAATTGATGATGCATTGGGGATAAAATTGAAGTCCTTTATCAGTTACATGTCTCTGTTGTTAAATTTTGGAAGTTATTACATCATTTGGGAAGGCATCTTTGTCCCCTACCCTTGGGGGTTTGAACCTCAAATTTACTAGTAAAATTCCCCAACTTCTCCCGAAGTTAAATGAATGTTGCAGAAGTATTATGATAGTGTATAATCACCCATGAGGTTCATTTTTATGTATTAATACCATTCATATACCTTCATACCCATTTCTAAATCCTCAGGAGTCTTTTGGATCCATCTACCCTTGGAGGTTTCAACATAGATTTTCCTAGTAATTCGGCCTTTCATCTTCTAATTGTAAATGAAAGTGGATGAAGTATTTAGAAAGTTTCCAAGCCTACAAAATATACATTAGTGTGTCCTATTACACCTCAATCCACTCTATACATAGTTCGAAACCATTTGGGATCATTTGGGACAGTTTGGGGCTTCACTAGTCCAAGTTTCGAAAATTGACTAAATTGGGAAAAATGTCAAATTGGGGACATTACAAAAAGCTAGGATAAAAATTCGTAAGAAAGGTGCATCATTCTCTATCTTTCAAACTACTTGTATGGATTTTCTTGAATCTTGAGTCTTATTTGTTCACTATGAAACCCCAGATGTCTATATCAGCAAACTTAGTATGTTGGTGACCACACCCTAGGCATAGGATTTTTTTTTTTTGCACAACAGTTTGGCTTGGTCTCATATCTGGATAATACATAGTTTTAGTAGGAGTTCTCGAACAACTGATTCATAGTTGTGAATTATTTCCAGTTCGAGGATAGAAATTGAAAATTTTAATGGACATAATTTTGAGCTTTGGAATCTTAAAATGGAAGATCTCCTTATAGATCGAGAATATTGGGTTGTTGTCAACCCTAGAGCCACTTCGACAGATATGTCGAAGGAATATTGGAATAAAATCGACAATAAATCAAGGAGTATGACCCGACATTGTTTAGTAGATCATGTATTTTTTAATGTCTCAGAAGAAGACATTGCAAATAAATTGTGGGAAAATTTGGGAAACTTATACCAGTCAAAATTTATGGTTAAAAAGTTGTTTCTTCAAAAGAAACTATATCTTTTGAGGATGAATGAGGGTGACTCGATACCTGAATGCATTCAACACTGTGATTAGTTAGTTGTTGTATGTGCATATTAAAATAAATGAGGAGGATAAATGTATCGATCTATTCTGTTCTTTTCCAGACTCATGGGATAGCCTGGTTGTGTCTATTGGAAGCAATAATACCACATTGAATATCGATGGTGTGGTTGCATATTTGTTGCTAGAGGAGATGAGAGGAAAGAACATGGAAGGTTTGACCCACGATTCCTTGATGGTGAGAGGTCGATTGGGCAACACAGGAAAAGGTAAATCCTCTTGTATAATATCAAAGTCAAGGGGTAGGCCTAAGACCAAATATAGATCCCTTGGACCGATGACAAGAAAATGTTGGCAATGTGGTAAATTTGGGCATTATAAGCACGACTATAAGTCAATGGGAGTTGAGAAAAACAAATGATCCAAGTAAATGTAGTTGATTGAAAGCAAGCCTTCGACTAAAGAGAAAGGATATGTGTATTTTACCTCGACAAGTACACAATCACACCATGACTCTTAGTTGATCAACTTCAATGCATCATTTCATATGAAACCACACAGAGAATGGTTCTGTGAATATGAAAAATGTGACGGGGGTGATGTTCTTCTATGATTTGATTCACCAACCAGGATTGTCGGCTAAGGAAAATTTTGGCCGTTATTAAAATATGGAAGGAGAGGAACTCTTCTAGGCATGTTGCGTATCCAAGATTTATCTCGAAACTGATATCTATCAATAAGATGGGGAATGCAGGTGTGCATTCTGTATTTGAGAAAGATACGTGTAAGATGGTGTGATTAGCGATGATATTGATGAGAGTCTAGACTGTAACACTGTACAATCTATTGGGAAGAATAGACACCAATGGATGTGCTAATACAGTTGTTCATGAAACCGACAATATATCCTCATGTCTAGTTGAATCGACCAGGTTGTGGCATCAATGGATGGGACACATTGGTGAGAAAGGACTTCGTGCTATGCACAATAAAGGTATGGTCGAAGGTTTCTGTGACTATTATGAAGAAGTAGAATTATGTGAACATTGTATTTATGGTAAAAATAACCATGTAAGTTTTCCATCCGGGGTCACTAGGGCCAAGGAAATACTAGATTTAATACATAGTGATGTGTTTGGACTAGTACTAGTCCCATCACTAGAAGAATCACAGTATTATGTCTCTTTCATAAATGATTTCTCTAGAATGACATGGTTGTACTTTCTGAGGAATAAATATGAGGTCTTTGAGAAGCTTCAAGAGTTCAAAGCTCTTGTAGAAAATCAGACTAGCAAAAAGATCATAGTGCTGAGAAATAATAACGAAGGAGAGTTATGTGATAAGTCCTTTGACCAGTTCTGCAGATAGCACGACATATATTGAAAAAAAAAAAAACACATACACCTCAACATAATGGAGTTGTTGAAATAATGAATAGAATGTTGATAGAGGAAGAAAGGAGCACGCTCAGTGGTGCAGGCACCACACAAGAATTTTCGGTAGAAGCAGTCAACATGGCATGTTACCTAGTGAATAGGTCATCATCGATGGCTCTAGTCAACAAGACTCCATATGAGGCATGGGATGGTAAGAATCCCTCTCTTGAACATATTAGAGTCTTTTGGAATGATTCCTTTGTGGATGTCCAAAGGAGAAAATAAGTAAACTCGATAGCAATTCCAAGAAATGCATATTCATCAGGTATAAAGATGGAGTGAAAGGGTATAAGCTGTGGAATCCAATCACAAGGAAGGAAATTCATAGTAGATGTGTAATATTCATAGAAGTTAGAGGTACTTCCAGCATTGAATAGTTCTGAAGAGAAAAGGAACAAGAAAAGCAAGATTTTGAAATGAATGACGAAAAATTGGATTCATATGGGTCTGGTTGAACAAAGAAACAACTTGAAAGGTATAGTCCACTTGGTTTTTGCTTTGATTTTGCATTATCTACCATTGAATATTATACCAAGTCAGTAAAGGAAGTGGTTGCCTCAATAGAGGGTAAACTATGGAAAAGGGCCATGGAAGAAGAAATGGAATCCTTGAGAAAGAATACAACATGGGATCTGGTCATGTTGTCAAATGGAAGGAAACTCGTCGACGGTAAATGGGAATTTAAGAAAAATATCAATGCAACATGATAGGTCAAGAAATACAAGGCTCGACTGGTAGCAAAGGGATATTCCCAAGTTGAGGGAGTCAACTTTGGTGATATTTTTTCTCCTATTGTAGAGTTAAATTCCATTAGGGTACTAATGTATTTAGTTTTAGCATTTGATATTGAAATAGAACATATGGATGTAAAGACAACATTTCTTCATGCTGATCTTGAAGAAGAAGTTTATATATATGAAGCAGCTTGAGAGTTTCACACTGAAAGGAGAGGAGGAGTTGGTATGCAAGCTTAAGAAGTCTCTTTATGGTTTAAAGTAATCACACAAGATGTTGTACTAGAATTTTGATATGCATATCCAACAGCTAAGGTTTGTGAGAAGTTAGGATGTTCACTCTGTGTATGGAAAGAAAGTTGGTGAACACATTATATATGTAATTTTGTATGTCGAGAACATATTGTTGGTCGGAAATAACATCGATCTAATTAAGGAGGTGAAATTGCAGTTGTCCTCCAAGTTCGACATGAAGGATCTCATTTCATTCTTGGAATTGAAATAAAAATAGATCAAGAAGGTAGAAGGATTTGGTTAAGTCAGAGTAAATATGTTGAGACAATTATGAAATGCTTCAACATGTAGGAGTGTAAATGGGTTAAGGTCCCTATTCCTGTAGGAGTTAAATTATTTTTTCAGTAGTGTCCTAATACATAGGAAGAAATAGAGTACATGACACATGTTATCTATGCCAGTGTTGTAGGTAGTAGTATGCATGCAATGGTATGTACTCAACCTAATATTTCCCATGCGGTGGGAGTATTGAGCAGATACATGCCAATGCCTAGAAATGAGCATGGATTGTAGTCAAGAGAGTATTCAAGTATCTACATGGCACAATGGATTATGTAATTTTCTATCAAGAGAAACCTAAAGTCAAGAAGAAAATAATTGTACATGGTTTTGTCGACTCTGATTGTGTTGGAGATATTGCTTGTAGATGATTGACTAGTGGATATGTTTTCAAGTTATTTGGTGGAGCAGTTAGTTGGATGCGTAAGAGATAGAGGTCATTGCATTGTCGACTACTGAGGTTGAATACCTAGAAACCTCTCATGCAAGCAAAGAGGCGATTTGTAGAGATTGTGTTCATAGGTAGGGATCAAACAACATGATATTAGGTTTGATTATGATAGTCAAAGTGAAACATTCATGGAAAATAACCCAACATATCATTTCAAGAAAAAGCATATTAATGTACACTACAATTTTGTGACAAAAATGGTGGAAAACCAGAAAGTGTTGTTGGAAAAGGTAGACATGGTGAAGAATAATGCATAATCACTAAACAATTCTATGAGCATTGAGAATTTTACTATAGTGTAGGGAATTGATGGGTTTGTTATCCCTGCTTAAGTGAACTAAATTTATGAAATATCTCGTGTATGCAAAGAAAAAAAAAGTGGGAGAATGTTGGGAATGTTATATTCTTTGCATGTTAATCGATGGTCAAAGTTGATAGTCAACTGGTCAACAAGTCAATTGGAATTAAAGTTGACAAAAAATGGCAGTATGGTAGACTAACCGACTAGAATAGTTGATTGGTCGATAACCATGACTGTTCGAAGGGAAGTTGATGAGCATAAAGCAAGAAATAATTCGATGAAAACTTGGACGACGAGAAGCTCGACTGGCAGTCGATCAAGTTTGACTCAGTCAAGTTGATTGTTATAGAATAACTAAAATTTTTAGGAAACTATGGATTTCCATTAATGTGTAGTTAACTTTAACTAACTTAGGTATCATGATCTAGTGTATGTGTTGCATCTATGAATGTGATGTAATAGAAAAGGCTATGTGAAGTAGGAGTAGTATGAGATACATTGTAGTTTACTGACAATATTGTGTTAGTATTGTATTAGTGTAGTGAATTCAAGCTTGAGCTATTACGATATAGTAATTCGCTATTGTAAATGCTGGTAAAGAGTGTCTCTAATGGATGAGCAATTAAGCTCACTAGTTTGTTGGTTTTTCCCAGTGGAGGGGATTCCAGGGTAATTTATGTGTACTCTGTGAGTGTATTGTGTTCCATTGTTTAATTTTGTTTAACTGTAAGAATCATTATGCATACTCACTGTAATAGGTATTAGAACCCAACACTAGTATAGATTCCTAGTGCAGAGCTCAAGGCCAAGGCCTGACTAGTGAATGGATAGGCATCTATAATGTACATATTTATTTATGGAATGTATGGTTGGCTTATCATTCTAATTTGAATGTTACGTAAATATTATGTTGGAAAATAATAAACTGGTCCAAGATGGCTGTCTAAAGAGAACTAGAGGGGGAGAGGAAAGTGGGACTATGGGATATTAAATCCTCTATTTCCAAGTGTCAACCTTAGTGATCACCCAATTTATTTCATTTCCCTTAAGTGAGCCAATTACTTCATTTTGAATGTTAAATCCAATAATCAAATGCATGTGTGAGGTCGGTGAGGAAAGTATTCTCATGTAGTTATGGAAGCATGGGATGAATATACTTCTATGACTATTGTAAGGGTACTCTCTTCTATGTTCAAAAGTTATGTCAATTGTCTTTTCCACCATTCCCTCATCGTTTGGAGTCTACAATCCATTTTTTATTATCCATATTTTGGGGACAACAATTTATACATTGCATAGGCTTCTTTCTTTTCTTGTTCATACCACTACCATTTTTACCAGATTGTGCATTTTTACCCAGAAATTTGAATTTGGAAACAAATCTATAGATTTGAGAGAAATAGAGATGGTTGTAGGTGAGCATAGTGGTTGTGCAATCTAGTAACCCTTACCCATTGAGTTTTGCTACTTATTCATGCTTGAGAAGTCATGAATTAACACTACATGAGATTCTCCAACAACATACAATATATTGGACTTTTACTGCACACACTGGTAAGCATTGTAAGGGTTGGATTTCCTGAGGGAATAGTGGATCAATGAATGAAAATTCCTTCCTTGAGTTGTATGGGGAAGTTGGAAGGAGTGCCATGGCTGTGATCACTGAGTGAGATTCATGTAGAGCTTTGGATGAACATTTGGCTAAGCATTGAGAGTAGAATGGGTTGTGGGATGAGAGAGAGAATCCTATAAGCGTTTCCTTATCCATGGTAGGCTCATATTCTATATTGGGATTGGCCTCTCAACAAAAAGAGTATATGCTGGACAAAGTCCCTACAATTGGTTGGAAAATTGCTCTTACACAACCAGTTGCTTGGATCTTCTTTGTTTAAAGATAAGTATTCTCTTTGTATTTGAATGTGTAATGGTTTTATTTTATGCCCATGATATTATGCATGTTTTTGCATGATGGGTGTTTGTAGATAGAGTTTATTTCCATTGGGTTTTATAATTATATATTTGTACATTCATTTGATTGTTTATGAATTCGTAATATGGCCATGGGGAAAAATTTAGAAGCATGGAATTTGTAGATTTCCCCCTCCATTGGTCGGAATGATGGTTGGGGACGTGAAACTAGCCTTGAGAGAAGGTTATGGTATGTACTTGTACTTCATAATGAGTCTATATATGAAGTTTCCACCTGTTCATATATTGTGCAATTTCCATATTTGAATTTCAACTATATATGTTCTTTTATGCATTGTTATTTATTGTTGTTTATGTCTTGTTGATTTGACATAAGTAAAGGGGAAATTCATTAAGAGTATTAACATCTAACAAATAAGATAAAGGGTTGAGTTTATTGTTGTTATGCTACGTAAAAATACATATTCAGGTTTGGTTATTAGCTGATAAGTTTCACTAGAAGGGGTTGAAACTAATCTCATTGTTTGGTATCTTTTCTCCTTGAATTGTCATGAAGTGTTGTCACGTTTGAAATGAATTATTATTATTTTTCCATTGCTTTATATTATAATTTCCAACAGAATAACAATTTTAAGGATGAAAATTTTATGTTTAAGATCCAATAAATCTTCTAGGAAGAAGGTGAAATTTCAGTTTTGCATTAATTGTCAGAGTGCATGAAATTTTAATAGTATCCAATATCACCTCAATGATCATCTCCCACTCTATAGGTTATAGTCTCAAACTAACTCAAGGGGGGAATCCCTAAATTATTATCTAAGTGAAAGTAAGATAGTTCATCTTTGCATAATTTTATGGTGAATTTCAACCCTACTTACTTTGAAATTTCATATTCCTTTTGCAACACAGACTAGTTATTTAAATCATATTCAAGTTGCTTACTTACCCCGTCTTTAGGAAAGGAAATAAAATAATCCTTTAAACTCAAAATGAAAGATCTATAAAGTTGTTTTTTAAGTGAAAATTTCAGATCTCACATTTCGGTCATTGAGATGGTTTCCTCTTTGTCTGCGGGTTGAAGTTCAAGTTCAGATTTCATACAAGAAATTTGTCCTCCCGCTTGAAATTTGAGTAAACCTACAAGGATATAAGTTGAAAATACGATCCAAAAAAGTAGTTTTTTTACTCTCTCTCTACTATTATTTCATTATTTTCCTTAGGAGGTCCATTTTTTACCCAAATTTCCTCTAATTTAAAGATTCATCAACACAAAATAATATTTGAACAACCTTCGAATAACCACCTTGACAAGAAAAATAATAAAATACGCCAACGCCCTTGAAGAATGCACCATGGTAACCACTCTGACCAAGCCATGTAACCAACAAGAAGATAGATGAAGAGTGCGTCCTATGTAATTGCACAAAGGAGGTTAGATCCATGTGTAAAATAACCAACTTTTCCTAGAAGGATGTGCATTTAAATAAAACCATCAATTTATTTTCAAAATCATGTTTTGTTTTCTCCAAACTATGAGCGCACAAGGGGGGTTCCCTATGGATGAAAGCCAACCTCTCAAGTGATAAAATGGTAAATAAATATGTGCATTCCTCATTTCCATGAGATAGGGAAATCCAATAGAAAAGACATTATACTTCATAACAACCTTTTTATAAGTGTGAAAGGTATCAAATGAACTAGGGTGCTTTAATAATGCCTCCTTTAGTCAAAGCAAAGGTAAAAATAGTGGTTAAGAGTTTTATACCCCTCATCTTAAGTGTGTAAGGTGTGTTCCTCCTCTATAAAGCATATATAAACCAACAATAAATATCCCCAAGTGTTAAAAGTGAAATATGAACAATGGCACCCAAGCAATAATCCTCTCAAGTTAATTGTAATCAAACCATGTAATTAACCTCTACATGTATTCTAGAAAGGGGTGGCCTTCTAACAAATAATTAATCATATGTTATAACAATGTGACTTGGGTGTCATAGAATACCTAATCAACTAGGGCACTTCCCTTTTTGAATTTAACATAACATCACCCCCTCATGTAATTTAACCAAAATATTTGCATGGAACCATATAAAAATGGGGTTATATATGCCAACTAATACACAATTTGAAATAATATCAATAAATCCAAGGTTGAAAACATAGGGAAAATGAATCTATAACCACATAAATGTTCCATCTATGCACATATATTATCCAAAATCTATCCATCTAGCACAACACCAACGGAACATCATGTAAACTCTCATCTCCATATCCATTAGAATAAACAAAGGAATGCACCTCCAGTACACTAAACACAAGTTGTTGGAAATCCTACAAACACTATGGGAACAAACCAATAAATTTGCACTTAAACACCCTCCTCTAAGCACCACACAACATGTCGTTGAGTCAACAAGTCAGAACAAACCATTAAGGAAATGCTAGGAAAAGTGTGTTGATCCATAATGATGCTTGAGTACCAAAAAATGATCAATACATAGGATGTAATTTGTTTATATTGTGTAACCTTATCATATCAAGCTAGGAGCGAAAACTCATGCAACATGAGTAGAAAAAAATCCTATAGTTTTGAGATGCTACAATCAAAGTTGCATTGAAATGGCCAAGAATCCCAATATTCATACAAGAACAAAGCATAACAAAGTGTAGTGTCATTATGTTTGCAAGCCACTAAAGAAACAAAGATTTCAATCTGAGTTTTCTTAAACCAAACAAATGATGTTTGATGCATTGTCAATGTCATCACCAAAGAACAAAGTTATAATTCTGCAAAGATGGTTTTGGAATAGCCTATGTTGGTGGAGTTAGTCTAAACTTTACAAGTGTGAATGTTAAAAATTCAATCTAATGTTCGAATGTTTTTTTCTTTTGTAATGATTTATTTTTTATACTTTGTTCATATTTACAAACTATGGATAAAATGGGGGGCCAAAAATTGCCACTTGACTCTTTAGTGTAAACTAGAAAGCCTAGAGTGAAAAAGCGAGTGGTTGGAAAAATGATAGTCAACATTCTAGAAGCAGAAGAGAAGGGATTATAAGGGAGGTATAGTTCTTTGTTCAAAGAAGTATCAATGGAAGAGAAAGGATTAGTTGCTAAGCCCTAGATATTGTGACATTACATTTCTAAAATTATATTAGTATTGTTGTTATTGGTCGGCTAGGACCTTAATTGTAATTGGAAACTTTGACTTCTATATATATCAAGGAAGCCTAGTTTTAGTGAGAATATCATCTTGTCTTGTGCATTTGATACATTAGAAAAGGAGGAAAGGATGTTGCACCCTCTAAGATATTTTTTATCCATCTCTTCATTACACTCTCAAGGTGTTGGGTTACTCTTTCTTTCTATCTTGTTCTATTTTGGAAATTTGGTTCATAACATTTGGAATCAGAGCCATTTTTACTACAACTTATTTTCGGGGATGTTTTAGTTAGCAAAATTTTTAGGAGACTCAGAGGACATATCTAATTACTTGTGGTAAAAACGTTAGTTCCTAGATCATTATAGTTGATGGAAGTTATGTATCTTGACTAGTCTAGAAACTAGTCTCAAAAAGGTGTTATGGGTAAAATTGTTATATCAGAAGCTTGAAGGATCCAAATTGAGTGCCACATATTACATAAGAAAGAACATGGTCCATGGTGTTTGTGGGAAAAATTTCAGAAGTAGAAAATGAAATTCATACACGTGTAAGGCCGTACAAGTCCAATCTACTGAAATGGGAAAAAAAATAAGTTTTGGGAAAGTTACCATAACTTTCTCCTGGTACATGGCGAAATTTCAGACCTAGGGGGGGTGAAAATTTTCAAAAATAATCCAGGAAAAATGTTGGATGGCAAGACAACGTATAAACCAATTTTTTTAAGGTATTGTAACTTGAAAATTTCATAAATTTTGTTTAGAATATCTATTTTGGGTGATTCAAAAGGCATGACAAAAAGGAAATATAGGAGAATATGATAGGTAAATATTGTTTTGTGCTCACATGGAAACAAGTTTGGCAAAAACTTCTACACCAATTAAAGCTCCATAAAGCTCAAACATCACTCATGAATAAAATGAAGAAATGCATAACCAACTATCAATTTGGAGGACAAGGTTAGGGAATTGAGTGATAGGTCAATGACACATGTTCAATTCATAAAAACAAAAAAATATATAGAAAGTGAGTTGAAAAAGATGGATACAAATATTTCTAGTAAAGAGGATCTTGAAGTTATGATGTGGATAATTCTAAATGAAACGAGTCGTATCTTTACTCCTAAGTCATATCCTCACAAAGAAAATTGGGAGAACAAAAGGGACTCATCATAGTCAGATATTGAGAAAATTGAAAAACCGAATTGAAGAATAATATGTTTGATTCCCTGACACTTGATCATTCATCACTCCATAATCCACATCATCATGGGTTCAACTTGGGACCAAGTAACTACTTCATTCCCAAGATTGATATGAGAAAGTTTAATGACAATGATACAATAACATGGATATTCTAGATAGAGCAATTATTTTATCTATACCAAGTGCCAACTTAAAAAAAGGTAACTACTGCATCCTTGTATTTGGAACTTGATCAATTTGTATGGTATCAATGTATTTGTGATCGTAAAAAAAATCTACTATCTATTGATTTATATTTATAGATGAATTCATATCACATTATGTGGATATTAAGATAAACACCTTCTTTAGCCAATCGATAAATCTCAAACAAAGAGGTATAGTTACAAAGAAAATTAAGCAGTTAATTTCAAAAGTTGAGTCTTAGAGTGAAGAACATTCCATAGGATAATTTGTTAGATCTCTCTATGGGCAATTTAAAGGACATCATCCAACATGAGGTATGTCTCTTTGAATTTAGATAATTGGATAATGCTTTTAGTTTAGCAAGGAAAGTTGAATATAAAAATATGGCTACTAGAAGGTGTTAATATTTGCACTTTAATTCAATTATGTTAGATCTTTATTATGAAAGATAGACAAACACGGCAATACACAAGAACACAAGAAATTTCCTCGGGGAAACCATAAAGGAGAAAACCACACAACTTGTTTAGTAATAGATTCGTCACTTAGTACAATATCAAACCAAGGTAGAAAACCCAAATATAAGATGACTTTTGCAGCTTCCTTCTTCTTCCTCCAATGAACTTGTCTTTCTCTTCCTCGAAGTGAACTTGCTTGTTGGTTGTGTGATCCAAATGAGGGAGAGCACCTCACTATTTATACTTTATGTGTGACTGAACTAAATCCCCAATGGGGCCGACTTCCTCAACTAACTGGTCCTACCTCTCTTAGGGAGACTCAAAAATACATTTTACATTTATCCTTTTGGGGACTATTGCCCCGAATTACAATGGAGGTTTTACCTCGATATTCTTGCATGAACAAATACAATAATGACATCCCCACACACAGGAAAAACATCTCCGATGGAGGTACCATAAAAGTACAATAATAATATACAAAAGAATATCTTCCGAAGTTACATTTACAATAACACTCCCTCTTAACTAGGAAAGTATTCTCTTGAAACAATGATCATCACAGCTGGACACAATATCTGGACAACGTCATCATCGCTAGATCATCATTGTTGCTGGATAATCATCATCAGTGGATCATCATCGTTGTTGGATCATCTTCCCTGCTGCAACAATTCTCATCTTGTTGATCATTGACTAGTGACATCTCTTGAATCTACCCATCATGAGAAGTTCTATAGATCCAACCCTTTTTCATGTTGGATGTAGGCTTAGCTCTCATCTAGGAATTCATCATCTATACAAGCAATCCATCAAGTAGGTACAACCCAAAACCACATATTACATTGCTAGAGAAATCACCTTCATCTCCTACTACCATCTCATTGTATTAAGATCATCTCATCATCTCATGTGAAGTGTAACCCAGGTGCATATACCATCTCCACCTGACAACCTATGTCTTCCACCCAATGGATACAACCCAAGAACATATGCATCTTCCACCCAGTGGATACAACCCATATGTATTACGTCTCTCTCTCAGTCAACATACGTCTTCCACCCAGTGGATACAACCCAGGAACATCTATGTCTTCCACTCAGTGGATACAACCCATATGTACTACGAATCTCTCGGTCAACCTGCGTCTTCAAACATGTGGATACATCCTAGGAGAATCCAAGATGCATTACCTCCTTTCAGACCACTTGCGTCTTCCACCATGTAGGATACTGCTCGGGCGCATCCCAGATGCTTTATGACCCGTGGACCACCAACATATTCAAACATGTTGATACAACCCAAGAGCATCCCAGATGCATTATGTCCTTGCGGACTACCTACATCTTCCACCATGTAAGATACAGCCTTGGTGCACCTGCGTCTTCTGGACCTGTCACATTACTCCCTCTTTCGAGGAACATCAATCTAAATAACACCAAGCTTCTCTCTAAAGTACTCAGACTTCACTCTTGCTAACGGCTTGGTTAACACATCGGATATCTGTTTGTTTGTCGCCACATACTGGAGATTCACTGCTCCTCTATGCACCATATCCTAGATATAGTGGTACTTGATTTCAATATGCTTTGACTTGTAATGGAACACTGGGTTCTTGAACAATTTTACACAAATTTGGTTGTCACAAAAGATACAAGTTGCCTCTAACTCGAGATCAAATAAATCTGATAGTAGCTTCCGAATACATACTACCTCACAACTAGCCGAACAAGCTGCAATATACCCTGCTTCGGATGTACTCTTTCCCACACTTGATTGCTTCTTTATAAACCAATAGATAATACCGGATCCCAAACTGAATCAACATCCAAAGTGCTCTTCCTGTCTATGGAACTGCCTAACCAATCCGAATCAACATAACCATGCAGGTTAATCTTCTGATTCGTGTCAAATTTGAGCCCATACTCAATTATACCCTTCAAGTACCTCAATATATGCTTTGCAGTAATCAGGTGAACATGTATTGAATCCATCAGGAATTGGATCAGGGTGTTCACAACAAAGCATATGTTTGGTCTCGTGTTCATCAAGTACATCAATGAACCAATCATATGCATGTACATCGTGGCATCAAATGTATTTGATGAAGCATCACACAATAACTTCAAGTTCGATTCCATTGGTGTGGCCATTTCCTTGCAGTCCATCATTCTGAACCTCTTCAAAATATCCATTGCATACTTTCCTTGACCAAGGAAAATCCCATCTATACTATGCCACACCTCCATACCTAAGATGTAGTGAATCATTCCTAGGTCCTTCATCTCAAACTCAATGACAAGCTTCTTCGTTGTTCCTGCTATGAGATTTTGTCAAAAAAAAAGTATCTACATACAATAGTAGAATCATAGGTTTTTACTTCCTCAACCTTTTAGTAAAGGTTGTAGTCCACTTTACTCTTGGTAAATCCCAAGCTCATCAGAAACCGTCTATCCCACCATACCATGTCCTCGGTACCTGTCTCAATATGTACCACATATACTTCCTCTTCATGAGGGGAGACATCCGGTATCACTTTGAGCATATCCCTGAGATACTTGGGAAAATACCTTTTCCACAGATAGAGGCTAAGTGATAATGTCTCTCCATCTATGCTGTAGTCACTCTCTTTGAAGCAGATATTTCCTGCTCCCTCTGTAACTGAGCACTATCCTCCCCCTGCATCTTGTACTCTCTGCATACGGATATTCTTCATTGGAGTGACTGTCATCCTTCTCTTCTGATGATATTCTATGTATCCATCTACGTCATCTCTCTAGGTCACTAGATACCAAGATATCAAACTCTGTTGCAAGTTTTCTCTTGCACCCATCCATGAGCTATTCATCTTCAACCTTGTAGCAAAGTTTGATATCTCATCACTCTAGGTGATCATCCTATGCCATGGGTGCCTTCTGAGCCCGTACAAAGTCTTCTTCAATATGCACACATGTGGTTCTATGTAGAATATAGTCCTGAGTCCTGAAGGTTGATCGATATATTCTTCTACTTCGATTACACCATCTATCTAGTGTAATATCCACGACTGACGAAGTGTGTCTGGCCACTAGAGAAACACCTCGCCATCGTCTACTCCCTCTTTGTGAAGGAACCCTTTCTTTGTACTGTTAGGATATTCCTATACTCCATCCTAGTCCTCCTAGCATTTCTGTCATTTTCATTTTCAGTCATGCATGCAAAATTAGGGTTTGCATGCATCCTAGTCATCAGTACTAGCACCTAGTCCTCAGCAAACTAGCCCCTGGAGCTTCTTTCAGATCAGTTTCAGCTCTCCTAGAGCTTAGTGCGGCCTCCTTTCACCTACTGCATGAGAAGGGCGCCTTTCTTCACCAGTCCAGTTTAGTTCAGTTATCTTCAGTTCCTTCCTTGATTTAAGGATTATCTGACTTCTAACCGATCTTATCACTATGATGGACGTCCAGTGTGACTAGACAACATGTTCTGACTCTAGTTAGCTCCATCTGTGCCCTCCACTGAGCCTCCTTCACTATATTAGTGCTTCCATGTGCCAGTTACACCAACCACACTCAGTTAGACTCAGTTTGACTCCCGGTTGACCATTACTTGTGCATTGATGACTTCACTAATGAGAAGTTGGACTCCTAGTTATGCATTGATGAATATCCATTGATTATGGATATGTACATGAAGGCTAATTAGAATTACACCTAGTGAATTCGAATCCTCATCCTTAGCATTGTATATTTACTAGTTTACTATTCAGTTTTATGTAACATGTATAATTATTCTGCCTCTATTAGAGCTCCTTTGGATCTATGTTCTATTGCTTGTCTCTTCTTCTATTATTCCTAAATTCTTTCATTGTGAGGTTTACATCATCTCTTTGGATCTTATGTGGGAAATTTCACATGGTATCAGAGCCATTTGAGAGTATATTCTACCTCCATTCTTGAGAGTTTTTTGCAGGTATTTCGAAGTTCTAGCAGCAGATTCAGTAGTTTCTATTTGCACTTGTTCCAGTAGTCAAGATGACCAATTCGAATGCTTCTCCTTCTTCTCGTTCTCCTATAATCCTAAATCCTTTCAATTACTTTGAATGGAAGAGTAAAATGAAAGTCCACTTGAAGTCGAAAGAGTTTTCTAGAATTGTTGAGGAAAGAGATGGAATACCACATCAAACTATAGAGAAAATCAAGCATCTAAACAAAATGGATGAAGCCTTTGGATGCATTTTCCTTCATATTTCTGAAGATCTATTGTTTCATGTTGAAGGAATGAAGTCTCCTAATGAGTTATGGAAAAAATTGGAGAGCCTATTTGGTAAACAAGATGGGCTAAGAGGCCACATTCTCGAAAATGAATTGGTTTCCCTTCAACCTAGCAATTTCGAGAGCATCCAAGAATTCTTCTCAAAAGTTCACAATTTGAATTTACAATGCAAGCTCTATGGCATCACTAAAAGTGATGAGCAATTGGTACTCTCCGTATTAAGCAAACTTGGATCTCAATTTTCTGTCTTTGTATCTACCTTCCATTCTGTTTGAATGTCAATCCCTGGATGGAAGTTTCCCACTTTACAAGACTTTGCTGTAGCACTCACTCAAGAAGAGGGCAAATTGATTCAAATGGGGGCCATCAAAACCTCCAAAGATCTAGCTCTTTTAGTTTGTGAAGCAAGTGGAGTGAATGCAAAAGGGAGGAAAAAATACAAAGGCAATAAGCCATCAAGATCCAAAAATGACAAACGAAAGAGACCAAATTGTTCCTACTGCAAGAGAGGAAACCATCCTGAGAATGCTTGCATGCACAAGAAGATTGATCTTCTAACCAAGCATCTTGAACAAAACAAAATTGTGGTTGGAAGTGGATCTGATGATTGCCATGCATTGATGGATGGTTTTTCAAAGACAAAAGCCCTCCTCATAGATTCTGGAGCCTCCAACCACATGATTGCCTCTGAAGAATCCTTCTCCTCTTTGGATCTCCAAGATGGGCCTACCATTCACATGGGAGACAACTCTCAGATTTCTGCCAAAGGATTGGGTACAGTTCATATGGAGCATGGTAAGTTCAAAAATGTCTTATTTGTTCCTTCTCTTACAACTAATTTGTTGTCAGTATATCAAATGACGCATACAGGATCACCAAAGCAAGTAATTTTTGGTCCAAACACAGTAGAGATTACAGAAATCTCCACTAGAAAGGTTATAGCGAATGGGATTTCTAATCATGCCTCAAAGGCATATGAGTTCTCACACTTCATGCCTTTCTCTCCAACTATTCCTTCAGATTCTGATGAAGATCATAGTGACTCCTCTTCTAAGGAAGAAGAAGATCAAGATTTTGATGTTGAGATCATGGTTCAAGAAGATTTAGATCCAGAACCAACACCTATTCTCAGTCCAGATTCGAGGTCAATATGGGCTCACACAATCCTTGCTACTACTGAGAACACAGTTGATGATTTATCTATTCATAGAACTACTAGACTTCAGCATCATGCCAACCTCGCATTATGCCATCCACCTCTCCATGAGAGACGCATCATTATGATGGGGTTCTCTCTTCCATCTCTTGGGAAGACTCCTCATGTTCCATTCTCTCCAGTTATAGAAAGAGTTCCTAAAATACTTGCTTTGTCCAACACATTTTCCACACAGTGGGAGGCCTTCCTACAGGAGATCAACTTGCCAAGTCTTTTGCAAAATTTTTCACTGATGAAAGCTTCTTTCTTTTCTACATAGTATGATGGTTCTTTGAGTTATTTACTGTTCTTTTGAGGGGGGGTATTTTTCCCATGAGGTTTTCCCCATTTCCTCAGTTTATTTTTTCTATCATTTCATTTATTGTATGGGTGACCTTTGGTCCTAGTTACCAGGGCCCAAGATGGATTAAGGGGGGGTGTTAGGATATTCCTATACTCCATCCTAGTCCTCCTAGCATTTCTGTCATTTTCATTTTCAGTCATGCATGCAAAATTAGGGTTTGCATGCATCCTAGTCATCAGTGCTAGCACCTAGTCCTCAACAAACTAGCTCCCAGAGCTTCTTTCAGATCAGTTTCAGCTCTCCTAGAGCTTAGTGTGTCCTCCTTTCACCTACTGCATGAGAAGGGCACCTTTATTCACCTACTAGTCCAGTGTAGTTCAGTTATCTTCAGTTCCTTCCTTGATTTAAGGATTAACTGACTTCTAACTGATCTTATCACTCCGATGGACCTCCAGTGTGACTAGACAACCTGTTCTGACTCCAGTTAGCTACATCTGTGCCCTCCACTGATCCTCCTTCACTATATTAGTGCTTCCATGTGCTAGTTACATCAACCACGCTCAGTTAGACTCATTTTGACTCCTGGTTGACCATTACTTGTGCATTGATGACTTCACTGATGAGAAGGTGGACTCCTAGTTATGCATTGATGACTCTCCACTGATTATGGATCTGTGCATGAAGGTAAATTTGAATTACACCTAGTGAATTTGAATCCTCATCCTCAACATTGTATATTTACCAGTTTACTATTTAGTTTTATGTAACATGTGTAATTATTCTGCCTCTATTAGAGCTCCTTTGGATCTATGTTCTATTTCTTGTCTCTTCTTCTATTATTCCTAAATTCTTTCATTGTGAGGTTTACATCATCTCTTTGGACCTTATGTGGGAAATTTCACATGTACTTCCGTGGTATTCTTGATTTCATAATCTTCTTCAATATTATAGTTGAACCATTGTCACTTGTTCTTCGAAACAAGTCTCAATATTATTCTCTTGTAGGTGATGGTACACGATCTTTCCTACAAGTCAAATTTAGTTGCATGGTTAGAAACATTTCATAATTTTCAGAACACATAGGTCACGCACAATCATGCAACTACCTTGGCCAATGATTCAACAAAAAATTCATCCATATCCTGTATTCATAAGGCAACTTTCTAGATGCCTTCCATATCTACCAGAACATTATTAAGAGTGTGCATTTACTTCCAACATGTCGGCAAAGAGGTTTCATTCTATATAAGTAGCAATGGAATGTTGTAAAGTACCATAGGCCACTTATCCATCGCATGTATATTAGTAGTATATTGTTCATCAATGCAATCACTCTAACATGCATAATACACTTCCTGAATATAGGAATATAAATATGTACACAACTGGACAAGACAAAAAATGACAATTCAAATACTTATCTTTGTTTGGTTTTTGGTTGGACTCCCTCTTTATCTTTGCTTCCATGCAGGAACTACCGGAGTCTCTGACAATGTATTCTACTTCATCGTGTGATTTTGAGGACCTGTGCCTTTCTTGCTTATGATCGTAAATGTTGAGCAAGTATTCTACACCGTAGATCACTTGTTCTTTGTACTGGAGTAGACTCTATGTGTCCCTTCTTCTGCATCTTAACCAATGCTGAAATGGATGAGAGGTTATTCCATAGAGCATTGATCTTTATTTGTTTTCCAGAGTCCAAATTTGTAGGAGCTTCTCCTACTCCTTTCATGTAATACTGAAATTCATCTCTAGCTTTGCCTTATGAAGTGGAAACTTCTGAATGAACCCTTGTAACAGGTTACCTTCATTTATTACAATACATATTCTTCATCAAGGCTTGAAGAATCTTATTTTGTTCTTTTGCTTGTGGGTTCATCATCTTCATCAGTGTGGGCATGATGCCTCTTCTTGTTGATTCTCCTGGAGAATCCTTGGTTTCTGGGACAGTTTCTTGAATAATGTCCATTTTCATCACATGTGAAGCACCTAATGCTAGAGAAGTCTCTTCTAAATACATGATTCCTATGGGATATTTTCGACTTCTAGTGATGGTGTTCCTCCCTCTTGTTTTGATTCTTCTTAGTATGAGCAGTTAGGGCTTGGTCATCATTTTCTCCCATATTTTCTTCTCTTGCGACTAATCACGCTTCTTCTCTCGCGCACTCTTCCCATAATCTGCTAAATGTGATTAGCTTCTTTCTTGTGCATATTCCTTGAGTGAATGAGTCCCATGATCTTGGGAGAAAATTCAACGTAGTCATCACAATATCTCCTTATTCAACATTGTCTTCAAGTCCTTCAAGTTGTTCCTTGATCTGAGTGAATCTTGTGAAGTAAGATTGAATGGTTTATGATTATTGGATCTTCACACTCTTGAGTTGGTTCCTTAGAGTCATCTTCCAGTTGATGTTATTCCCTTCATATAACTGTGTCAAAGCATCGAACATATTCTTAGGTGTCTTCAAATATGAGACATGAGGGATGAGGTGATCGTTGATGGATTCTGCAATGATCCTTTTGGCCTTGATCATGCTCTTCTTGTGAATTGCTTTTGCCTCTTCTCCCTCTATTTCTAGAACCTCCTCATTGACATACTTGTCCAAGCCATTTTCTTCTAGGACAAGAGAAATTCTATACTTCCATGCTCAGAAGTTATCAGCTCCTTCAAGCAATTTCGCGCCAAGTATAAAATTTCTCTTGTCCTAGAAGAAAATGACTGCTTCTTGCTAAGTATGTGTCTAGACTATAAAGAGATCAACAATATGACCATTAAAGATAAGTTTCCCCCTCATGTTATTGATGAATTATAAGATGGATTATGGAGAGAAATTTTCTTTACCAAGTTGGATATTCATTTTAGATATCATCAAATCAAAACAATGCAATAATGCATTCCAATAATGGCCTTTAGAACACATATTCATTATGATTTTCTGGTGATGTTGTTGGGACTTACCGGTGCACCATCCACATTTCAAAGCTTGATGAATTCTATTTTTAAACCCTTCCTTAGAAAATTCGTGTTATTATTTTTTATGATATATTAATCTATAGAAAATCTTGGGAAGAGCACATATGTACAATATGATGACATGGTCTTAAAACTATTGGAGGAGAAACAACTATTTGCCAAGCATTCTATGTGTGCCTTTGGGATTCAAGAAGTGGAATATTTGGGTCATATTATATCTCATGAAAGTGTCAAAGTGTACCCTAACAAAATTAAATCTATGGTGGAATCTCCAACTCCCAAAACCTTGAATAATTTTAGAGGATTCTTGGGATTGATTGGCTATTACCACAAGTTTGTTAAGAATTATGCTCAAATAGCAACACCCCTAACAAGGTTATTGAAAAATGAGGCATTTTCTTGAACTCAAGAAGAAACCAAATATTTTTAAAAAATTAAAGAGGCTATGTCTACAACTCATGTATTAGCCACACCTGACTTCAAAAAAATGTTTATTGTGGAATGTTATGCCTCATGGAAAGGCATTGGTACAGTGTTAATGCAAAAAGGAAAGCCCCTTGCTTTTGAAAGTTGCCAACTTAAAAGAAAAAAACTTACTCAAACCAATTTATGAAGAGGAAATGTTGGTCATATTTCATGCAATTAAGAAAAGATGCCCTTGCCTAATAGGAAGACACTTCAAGGTAAGAACATATCATAATTTTATTAAGTACTTGGAAAAAAGATTATCTTTAGAAGAGAAACAAAAATAAATTACAACGATGCTAGGATATGACTTTGAAATTATCTACAGAAAAGGAAAACAAAATGTGGTCATTGTGGTGGCAGATGCATTTTCAAAGAAAGAAGAAGACATTGAGGCCTTAGTTTGTGCTATTTTCATTTTACAATCTAGTTGGGTGGAAGAAGCAAAAATAGAATGGAAGCAGGATTATAAAGCAGGCAAGATAATTCAACAACTACAAGAAAAACCTAGTGCATTAAATAAATTTGTGGAAGAATGATTCATTGTGGTAGCAAGATTGCCTATATTTATGTAAGAATTCCCCACTCAAATAGAAGATCCTTTTGTAATTGCATACTTATCCTATAGGAGGACATTTAGGGTTCTTGAAAAATTACCATGGGATCAATAAGGATTTTTTCTGAGGTCTTAAAAATGATGACCAACAATCTGTGGAAAAATGTTTGGTTTTCCAACATAATAAGGAAGAGACACTCAAGTCACTGGGTCTTTTATAGCCATTATCTATACAGAGTCATCATAGGGAAGAAGTCTCAATGGATTTTATCATAGTTCTGCCAAATTCTAAAGGAAATAATTCCATGATGGTAGTGGTTTTTATAGCTCAAATCGACACTTCTCCCTCTGTGATGAAAGTTCAAAAGATGAAACTCAAAGTGTCACTGTTCATTCACAAAAAAGGACACTTATGGATGGAAGTTCCCATGATTTTATCCCTAATGATTTCCCTAAGAATTCAAAGAGATATCCCAACACCATTCCCTTTATTCTAAAAATTTGCAACCATAAAGGACCAAATTCTCACCTTGCACACTAGCAAGATGTGAATCATTCACGTGTTTCCCTTGGTCAAGGCACAAATGCAACAAAAAATTCTTATCACACCTTTCACACTAGCAAGGCATGAATCATTCATGTGTTTCCTTTGTTCGAAGTGTGAATTCCCCATAATTGCATGAAAACAATATAAAAATTCGAAATTGGGGAGTTATGAAAGTTTTTCAAACTAATTGACTTGGTTGCAACTCCCTGAACCACTTGGAAATTATCTCCATCAAACTTAAAAGGAGATGATATGGTCCAAGGTGAGGACACCCAAGATAGAAATATAATGCTAGATGAATCACACTCTTCATCACACCCCTCATTCCCATCCACATTAGTAGCCCATGTTGTTGATCCATATATCCCTAGGTGTGGAAGTTACTTCCCTCAATTGACTTCATCCATTATATACACTCAGTGGATCAAAGTGGGACTATCGAAGTGCAAGAGAAGAGAGACCAGATCTTCAGCTTTGATAAAGTTCCAGACAATGATAAGGTATGATTTGTATTTATTTCACTATCATAATGGAAATTTGACATCTTTCCCTCCCCCAAACATATGTATTCTATGTTGATCATTGGCTTGAAGAGTTGTTTATTGTTTACATTGAAATTGATTAAGTAATTTATGTTCTATTTACATTTCAAGTCATTTAAATTCTTCATTATAGTCAAAATGGTTAGAGGAAGGTGTTATAGATAAAATCGATACTTCTATGTCCATGATGACGGTTCAGAGGACGACACTTCAAGTGTCATTGTTCATTCACACAATAGGACATTTATGGATTGAAGAGCCTTGATTTGACCTTTGTTGATATGCTCCGAACATTCAAGAAATCCTCAGTTATTCCCAAGCATCTTGAAAAGTTGTAATGCTACAAAAGAGCTCATTCATTCCCAATGATCATGGAGGATGCGAGTCATTTGCTCATTGTCTTTGATATGCCAACGAATGCAAGAAAAAGTTGCATTTATTTGTTGCATATAGTTTTCCAGCGGACCATTTTCATGTTGCTATTATTTTAGGTGTAAATGCCCTTAAAAATTATGAAAAATATATAAAAATTCAGAAAATGAGGGAGTTAGGGTGGTTTCGATAACCGCCTTCTCAGTTGCAACTTCCCCCAACCACATGGTAACTATCCTCCTTAACTATAAAAAGAAGTGAGATAGACCAAATGAGGGATCTTTTTCATTGTATTGTTATGCTGGAGGA
Organism: Larix kaempferi; assembly: GCA_027924585.1. Lineage (NCBI taxonomy): Eukaryota > Viridiplantae > Streptophyta > Pinopsida > Pinales > Pinaceae > Larix > Larix kaempferi. The sequence continues at coordinate 6,995,123 of BSBM01000289.1, read as the reverse complement.
ATTACTTGCCATAAGTCTCATTCCCTTCATATCATTGAATCTAATCATTGATATTTATCCATATGTGTTGAAGCTACTGCCCTCAAGTAGTTTCTACCCTTATGCATGTGGAGATTTGGAGTGGGACTTGTGGAGAACTTGGGCAGGAGAGACATAGAGCTTTAGTTTCGACGAGGTGCCAAGAAGAAAATGGTATCATTTGTACTTTTGTTGCCATTTAATGAATATTAGACATCATTACCTTCCCTATTTACTGTGTTTCCCATTATATTTGGCTCATGTTTTATTGTGAATTGAATTAACTAGTTTCATTTCTATGTTATATTTTGATTTCAATAATCTCTTTTATAGCCAAGTTTGCTTGAGGAAGGTATTGTGTTTGTGTTGCAGGTTCTTGGATTGGGAGCAAGGAGTGTATATGAAGAAGAAAAAGAAAGCTAGGACCATCTTTCATAAATAAGGTAAATTAGATTATTTTCCTTCAATATTTTAATATAGATTTGCTTGTTCTTAATTCATAATAAAGAGTTTGAATCGTTTGCAATCAAATCCTTAGGTGTCTGTCTCGTTGAACCCAGTATGTTGGTGATATAACCCCAATCATTTGGAAATTTTCCTTAACAATAAAAGGTTTCTTTGTTGATATTACAATTTGGAGTTGTACAATAAAGAGTAGAGCTGGAAAAAGTGTTGAAGGAGTAGTTAGGATTATACTTCGTAAAAGGTACACAACCATTTTCCTCCTAATCTCTTTTCCCTTTTATGTTTGCTTGTTAGAGTCTTCTAAGTGGTTTGATGCATGATTGCGAGTCTTTTAAACTTGTAAACAAAGTCTTGTGTGTCAGTTTCCCTTTAATCAATACGTTGGTGTCCTCTCCCTAGTCGTAGGATAAAATTATGAACAACAAAACTAGCAACTCCACTAGGGATGGGATAGCCTATGTAGGGCCCTTGTTAATTGATTTCTCAGTTTTCTTTTGGCTGATTCAATCTCTGATAGGATTAGACATATCCTAAACATCTTAAAATCATTTTGAATATTTCTTGAATTTTTTCTCATTTTAGTCCATCCCAGGTGCCATCCGCACTTTCCTTTCATGAAAAGTGTGAATGGTAGGGTTAATTCATGTTTTCTTGTGGTGATAGGCGTGAATGTTTGCACTTGTTCTTCTGCACATGCAAGAATTAAATAAGGTTTTTATTTTTTCTTAACTTTGTCTCTCTTTTTTCCTAGAAGACTCGAGTTCGTTGGATTCCCTGAGCATTGTAGGGTCTTCAGTTGTTATTTCTGGAGTGATCTAGGTGGTGGTTGAGAATGTCTGCTTTGAGATTGATTCAAAAAGTGGTGAAAAGTTTTAAGGTGTGTTTTTCATCATTTTTCTTTTTGGAAATTGTGAGTATGATCAGATTTAAGTGTGAAATGCCATAGCATAATCAATTTGTTTGTGCCCTTGGTTACCTTGCTTGTAAAAGAATTGGCTTCCAAAACCTTGTTACCTAGTAGATTTTTTTGTCTTGTTTGACTCCAAGAATGTTTGACTGTTAAAGTTTCTTCTCAAGCCTTGCTTGAAAAATTGCTCTGTTAGAAGTTGTTTTCACAAAAGTGAGAGGCATATAAACTTTTATTTGTGTTTTTTGCATTAGAGTAGTTGTCTTTTCGAAGTTGCATTTTTTATTAAAGAGAAATTTTTTGGATCATTATTGCATTTGGTTTGAAAACGAAAAAGAATTGTTTGAAAGAGTGATTGCATGGAATTAAAAGTGCCTCATTTTCTTTTGAAAGAGTGTGAACATTTGCCAGAGTGTTTGAATATATTTAGTGTCCTTTGTTTCTTCATCTTTTGGAATCATTCTTGAAAATTTTTGGATTTTTGAATAAGTGGAAGCATAAAAGAACCAGATTTTTTTTTCTTTATAGAAACTTACCAATAGTCTAGGTTCTAAGGCCTTGGTGCTAGGATTGGAGAGTTAAATTCTCCAAGGCCACATAAGATTGAGAATAGGAACAACTAAAGAGTCTTAAATCCATTAGTAGCATGAATTATTTTTTGGGAAAGTGCCTCTAACATAAGTGTCAAGCAATAGGTCAAACTAGTTCAAGTAGTAAGATTGTACATTATTGCTTGGATTAGTGGAGTTATGCACGTTTGGGAGTTGTTCAAGTGTGACAAGTCCTCGAGGTGATACCACTACTCATTGATAGATTTGGGTGGGACTTGTGTCCGATGTTCCCTGCCCTTCGTAGAAGCCCTTTCCAATGACCGTTCCTCTCGACTACCAACCATGAAGTGGTATCCTTAGTTTCATTTACTAGGATCCTCACAAGTGACTGCAAGGGGAACATCTTGTGATACCTAAGGTAAACGTAGAATCTCCATCTCAACTTCTTGGGAGGGTATTCGCCAAAGGCGAGTACTTGCACCCCTGGCGATTGTTGTGTGAAGGTTAGCATAATTGCCTCATTCGAACCTTCTTTGGTTGGAATTGAGCCCTAATCATCCCAGGATGACCTCCAAAAGGCTCCGAATGTAGCTCTTCACTGATTGGAATTTGGTTCTAAACAATCAATGCTTATCATTGGGAGAGTTATTTTGCTGGTTTAAATATTTCAAGAACTTTTCTAGTGTGTGTCGATTGTTTTATTTTTCAAGCTACAAATCTCTTCATTTGAGTCTTTAGTAGGACACTGTGGCTAATCAATATTTGCATTGTTCCAGAAGGATTTAACAACTTTATCCTTAATAGAGAGAGTTACCTACTCAAGGGAAAAGACTGGATTACAACGATCCACCCCCAAAGGGGGGAGAAGAAGAGAACTAAGAACTTGAAGTCAATCATGAAGAAGAATAAACTCATTCAAGGTCTAGTGAGTCTTACAGACTATTTCAGGATGGATACCTTAGTGAGTATCAAGGGAGTTTTAATAATACTCCAAGATACTTACCCCCTCCCACTAAAGAAAACTCAGGTCCTATTGCATCAGAATATATCTCAGACCAATTAGGACAGTTGAATCCACCTCAAAGTCTTGGTTTTGTACATAAACAGGAGTTTGATTTACACATCCCTAGAGTTAACAATCCACTATCTAAGTGGGTTAGTGATCCAATATTTATGCAAGAACTTCTCAAACAAAAATATTCGATAAAGGACCTTTTATTGACGATTATATGCATGTGAACACAAGCAATTATTATGGTGCATCTCTAAGAAAAATCAACCATATAAAAATGCAATGGAAATTCAAGCACATAAATGAACACCCATGTGATAACGAAGTTCACCAGTCTCTTCTGGCTACATCTCTAGGCCCGCTTCAACTGCGAACCGATCCATTAATATGCTGAATAAAATGCATAAAATTTGATTACATTACAAATGGATTTCACCTACAAAACGTCTTTACCAACTGCTCACTTTCTAGATTTCATAACAAGTGCTTCCGTAAGACCACATTCTCTTGAAGATCCTTCACCTTTGATCTCCAAACCAATAATTTCGAAGGCCAACACCTATATCAAGTATGCAAATCTATAGTTTCTTCTTCTGCACAACAACTGTTTCTGAAAAGCCGCAATATCTTTAAAGCCCTTCACCTTTGTTCTTCAGACAGAGAATGTTGAAGGCCGACACTTGTATTAGTGCATAGTTGTAGTTGATGATCATATATCTGTAGGATTCAAGCAAGTCCGTACTTGCCTCATCATGTCCCAAAGATCTTATGAAACTCGAACAAGTTACAAAGTTGCCAAATATAGGCTTTAGGTAAACAACGCCTCTCACAAATAAGTGGCTACAAGCCCATTATATCATGACAACAATAATTTACAAGTCATAATTAATGTGCACAAGTGGTAGAATCTATGGTATCATAACCACTACAACATAATGTGCACCATTACAATATTTCCGACAAGGCTAAGGCATAAAACACAATTCCTATCACTCTCATCATCACTTAAGAGTGGCTAAAAGAACCTTTTACAAGGCAACATAATTTCACAACAATAGGCTTCAATAGTTAAATGAACAAACTATAATATGAAACCCATATAATATAAGTGCATAACTTATAAAGGCATCAAAATCAAACTTTTACCAAAGTTCTTCACCCATCCTCCATGGTGTGCTTGGTCTCGTCGATCCTCGGCCTTCAAAGATCTCTGCAATGAAGCATCGTGGCTTCGGCCTTGTGCCTCAATGGCTTACGTTGTGACTTGTCCTTAGAATACTTCCTTTCCAAATGACCTATCCTTGTGGCTTGATGGAGAAGCACTTAAATAGTGCCTTGGGTGGTAACAACCACTCTTAATTTTATCCATTAAAAAATAATGCCAACCAAACTCTTAACATGGTGTGGGTTCATTCCAACAACCACTTTTAATACCTTTACATCATTCTAACATTTCTTGTAACAACATCACCTATATGGCATTTTTTTTAACACATTCAAAAACAAAATGGAATCATAAACCACCCAAATCCCGTACTTATCTATTGATTCCATGGAATTCACTCAACAAATTACCATATATAAAATATGGTTGTTAAAACCATATCAATACCATATTATCAAAAACCTTACCTTTCACATCTCTCAAACAAAAGGCGCCTATGGTGCATTGGTGAAAACATGGCAATACCTGGGAGGAAGTCACGGCGTCAAACCCGTGGATCTTTGCCCCTTTTGTGGTCAGTTGAATGTTAAATATAACATGAAAGTAACATGTGGTTCATTAACATATAGCTCCGCCTAAACCTTGTCTTATAGCATAAATTCGTTGCATGATTTAGGGCATATTTGTTGTGTTAGGTCCGCACAGGGATGGAATTTGACGGGAAAAATTCCCATCATGGACCATTTTTCCCGTCAAATACAGCCTATATTTCATGCTAACAGTCAGGAAAACCAAAGAAAATTGTAAAATGGCTGTATTTACAGCCAAAACCGTCATTTTTGACGGGTGATGTTTTTTCCAAATTCCTGGGCTGGGTCCGCATATTGGGGTTTGGATCCACGTAACCACACATTCCACACATATAATAAGAGACATGTGATGGTAGAATTGTAAAGGTGCTGCACTGGTTGGTGGTCAACTGTTCGACCCCCATTTCCTCCACATAACTTTTAGTAGAGTGAACAATAATAAGGCCAACTCAGACCTGCCATGTGGCAGGCTCCAATTGGTCCATGGACTACAACCGAATGCCACATGTCCATCAAACATTAGTCCATATCATACTGCCATCTCATCTACCATGTCACTTTGATCTACCACATGATGTCCTAGGAGGATGCCACATCATCTCCGTAAGTCCATTGTCACCCTTACAGTGGTACCACGTGGCACCTTTTTGCGATTTTCTTTCACTGTTTTCCAAAAATTCAGAGTTTAATATCTCGTCCATCCGAAGTCTGTTTGAGGTGAAACAAATGTCACCAGAAATATATCATCGAGCTCTACATGAGGGTGCTACTTCCATCAGCATTTGAGACAGTAAAATTTTATTGGTTACAGAGATCCCCCGGGATTAGTTAGTATGGAGAACATAGGAGAGGTACATGTCACTAGAGGCATTACACCCACGATCATCCCCAATCCTTTAGGATAAGTAAATCCTAATGTGTCATCTGTTGTGGCATCTGAATGATTCCCACCATCCTCACTGATCTCCATCAGAGAAGTTGTTCCATCGAATGTTACTCCATTGAGTGGGGCTAGATCTATGTTGCAAGGCACTAAAACTTTTTTTTTGGAATGACATTTTCAAGTTTCCAACCTATGAGTGCTAATATTCCTCCTCTAAATACGAATACTATTGCTCCTAGTAGTGGTCCTTCGATCCCCTTCCATGCTTTCCCATCCAATGGCGGACATCTGTCTATGCCATCCCCTTCTACCGTGACGGGATTTTTTCCTAGACCTATTATACCTCAAAGTAGTATAACTTTCCAAGATTTGGGAGGTATGAACATTGATGTTCCTTTAGGATTGAATGTGTCATAAGGTAATATGCATTTTCCTGGAATTGGGGGTACCAATGCTAGTTTCTCTTTGGGATACAATATGAACCAGGGAAACATTCTGTCATTGTGAGTAGGAGAGATGAACATGGACAATGTGGAAACTAGTTGTGCTCCTCAGTGCAGCCAACCCTTCACGAGAATTGGGGGAATACTCAAAGGGACTTTCATTCCTCTTATGCAAACTCAGAGTTAGGCAGTGTTATACCTCCATATTTCACAGTGTCGCATTTTCACCATAAAAATAGTTGACGACACTTCCCCTACTGCTCAAAACACCCAGAAGAGAAAAATGATGAGTGATCATTGAAGACAAACCTATCTTGTCAAGAATCAACCTAGCTAAGACTTCATACACCTACACTACCGCGCCTTTCTCCAGCTTAGGTGCGCGGTAGTCCACACTGCCGCGCTATGCTCTTTATCTGCCACGCGGTACTACCGCGCTATGCTCAGTTTAAGAGGCGCGGAACTCCTTTTTTAGGCTTTTTGCCATGGCTTGTGGGATCTTGATCTTCGAGAGATTTTTTAGGATTGTTATCCCTGATTCGATCCTAACTCATCTTCTCAGATTAGTGGGCCTGATCCACTAAACATTCCCAAGATCCATTCTTCTCTCTTGATGGTTAACCCTACTACACACTATAAGAGAGAGGCATTCCATGAGCAAATGGAAGGACTCTTGGAGACATCAAACTTATGATCTTGAATCTTTGTGGAGATAGCTAGAGGAGGAAGCACTTGGAGCTGGAAGTTGGCTTGGATATCAAGCAACCATTGTAAGTGACTTCAAGTTGGTAATAAAACATAACTTGTATTGTTTCCCAAATCATGTGTGTTGATTTTGTTTCAATTATATGATTTGTATCTGTTATAGATTTAGATTCTGACTCATATTTCAAGTTGCTAGAAAATTGTATATGCTTGTATCTTGGTTTCATTCTGGCAGGTTCATTCACAAGGACTTGGAAATTGGAGCAACCATTAAGACGATCAATTGAATTGAAGGTCAATTAGATCTCTTCCATTTCTTTCAGAGTTTAATCTTGAAATGTCTGTTTAGATCTAGGAATTCAAGGTAGCATTTGTTATCTTTTGTCTTAGTTTAGAGTCAGTTAAAGTCTACTTTAACCTAAGAGAGTTTCTACCTATCCGTAGGGAGAAAATTCTACAACAAGAATGGCGACTCCGCTGGTTTGAACCCCATTTGATTGATTCATCTCACTTTTAGTCATTTTTTATTGTCATTATTCTTTCTCTTCAAACCAGTACTGAATTTTGGTCTTCCCAACCTTTATTCTCCCCTCCTCTCTACATCTTTCCTCCCTCTGTGATTAGTGATTCCTCTGGGTTTGCAGCAACCCTGAAAAATTCAATCTTCTTTTCAAAAGTTGCGTTTTTCCATCCTTTGCAATAGTACCGCACCCCCACTACTGTCTACAGCGCGGTAGTACCACGTACCCATAACTCTTACCAGAGCACTAGTGTACCAGTACCGCGCTCTAGCCTGTTCCTGCCACGCGGTAGTGTCTGCATTTTTTCAATTTTTTTTTTGCCTGTTTGGTTTCCTGAGTCATTTTTTATTTTCTCTGCTTTAGTTTGGTGTTTTCTGTTGCTTATTACTATCCTGTTCATTACACAGTCTTTGTGGGTTGTTTATTTCTCTTGTGAGCTTGATTATTTTATGAGTTAGTGGCATTATTTGCACATTGGGTCACCCCTTCACTCTGATTGCATTAGCTTGATCTTCTCATCACAACCAAACCCTTACTACTGTCCTCTTTTTACTGGATCGTGTATCTTTCATATTCACATTGTTTCCATTAGTGTTATTCAAACTTATATCGAAAATTATCATTGGAGAACATTTGTGTTGTTTGGATTGAAATGATCTAGCAGTATTATTGTGCATTAGGAAGTGAACCATTTAAATTTGCCACATAAATTCTCATTTTTTGAAGCATCCTAGTTGCAAGATTAGTGAATTGGAAAGAAGTGTTTATTTCAGTTTGGCTCTACTTAGAAAAAGAAAACAAAGAATTTTTTTTTGAAGTGGTTTTTAATTGCTTGTGAAAGTTTCATGCATTTATGATCGAAGAACTCTCTCTCTTCCATAGATAGTTTTCATCGAATACAAGGTTTATTTCGATTCATTCTCACTTGCATGGTTTGGGTCGTCACAACACCACCAAGTTTCACGTCCATTTACCCGATTGAGTAATACAACCACTAAAATTAATCTCCCTAACTAAACCAACATTAACCTCACTTGAGGAAATCAAAAGAATTTGGTAGTTAGGTACGACACCGAGGATAGGCATCAAAATAATTCCCCCTTGTCACTTTCATCTGAGACATAGTTGTTGTCCTCTAGGGAACTAAAATCCTCTAGTATTTATTGACACGGTCATAGACCAGTTTGTGGAGGGGCCTCCTGACTGTTTTTAACTTTCAGGCGTTAAACCGCCGCGAGATTGAGAACCGGACGGACTCTGTGGAATGTCGTACTCCACTTAGCCCTAAGGCAACATCGATCATTGTCTTCCTTGTATTCATAGTAATGCAAGGGTGATAAGGCAGAAGCGCCGAAAACCTTTTCCAACGTGTCATGAACGAGGTAGCTTAGTGACTTTTCTACTAGGGCTCTTTTACCCAGGATCCCTTTCGGTAGAGGGATATCCTTCTCATATTGGTCTCTCACGTTGTATTGTTCGACTTGGATTTCATCACCTTGCGAAGGATACAACTTGTTGAGGTCTCCAGCTCTTAGTTAGGAGTTTTCCTGTGATCTCATCTTTATAGAGGGTCATTTTTTCTTTTTAGTGACTGCTTGTTGGCATTCTGGCCATTATTTTTCTCAGCTCGCTTACTGAGACACCGGTCTCAGTATAGATTTTAGAGCTTGCTTTTTGGCCTGTGAGCCTTGCTTTTTCTAGCTCCTCTTTTGCACACTCGGATGCATTAGAGTTTTTGAGTTCTTTGTTACGAGACTACCCCCGGATTTCATATTCCTGCCATTATGTCAGAACCACCATGGAGATCAAGAAGAGTATAGGGAAAAATCCCTCCACCACCACCACCTCCGTGGACCTCCAGTCCACCTGGATCACGTATTCCCGCCCCTCCTGGACGCGGTGCCGGTCGAGGGAACATTCCACCGCCGATACGCACTACATCTTCAGTTCTGCCTGTAACCGTTACTCACAGCACAGTCTCAGAACCTCCTGCAGTTTCTGCAACCATTAGTACATCTGAGATTCTCACTGTCACTTCACCCACTATTATTCTATATATATCTGCCACAGTGGACAACAGTATAGTGGCTGAATCTAGTACAGCCCAAGATACTAGACCGGAGGCCATCCTCCTCCCCGATGTCAACACCTCCCTTCCACCAGAAACTTTCTACGATGACATGGAAGGATCTATTGGCACCACCGAAGGATCCGACCAGGATATATCTGGCTTGATTCCAGTCCTGGGTGGGTACGTCGAAATTATCGAAGACCCTCAACTTCCTGATACACCTTTTGAACCTGACTATGGCTTCATCACTTCCCAGGCGGAGCCTCCGCCTGTTATCACCGCGCCATCCAATGTTCATCCACAGGAAACCGGTTCTTCCAGCAACATACCTCATACCGTATCTCTCCCCAACCTCCCTTTGGGACATGAGATCATGGCCTCCATTCAGTCTATCATGGTTAGTCTAGCTAATTCCCCGTTCGTGTCAGCACAGTTTAGACGTGACACAGAGCAAATGCTCTCGACGGCTTCTAGATATCCCCCTGTCACTCGTCGTCCCGACTATCAGTATCTTAACATTCCGTCTAGCACAAAGTTTCATCACTCCCATGTAGACGGCTCCGGACCTTCAAACGTTACTATACCTCTGTTCTCGCTGAACCCCGAAAACCCTTTTCAGGATATGAACCCGGACCCAGTCTTCGATGGTCCTCCTATTGTTGAACACGCTATGGACGAAACCCCCGATACCCCTCGGTTAAATTCCCCACATTTGCTACCATCACCCATGTTTGGCGCACATTCTATGAGGGATAACCCAGTTTTTTCTCCGTCCCCGCCCGTCACATATGGAAGACCCCCTCCACAAATCGGCACCTTGGGCGCCATTGTCCAATCGACACTATCGTACCTGGCTAGTGTCGGAAGAACACCAAGTCATACCGCTGGATCATCCATATTGACCGGAGGTTCACCTTCGGCCACTATCTACACTATCTCAGGAGGTGGACAACCGACTGCCACGATCCCCAACTCCAACAACCAAACCCCTCCCAGCGGGCCATGAACCCAGCCTACTGGAGGACAATCCTTTGTTGGGAACCCCGTTCCTAGTCAACAACCTCCTCCTATAGAGCCATCCAACCCATCTACTGGAGGGCAACCCATCGGCACCATCCAACAACCCTACCAACCAGCAGCATTTGCTCACTACGGTATGTACAACACACCTGGAAGCGGACAACCTTATACCGGTTTCCCAACCGGGCCTCATCTTCAACATCCCTCCTCAAGTACGCTTCCTTCTTGGGGATCTCAAATCCCACAGAGTGGGGGGTACTCATTATTTGGAATCTTGAACCCAGCTGGGGGGCAATCTCAGATTCCCCCCAACTTGAACTCCGACTTCCCCTATCCTTCGGTTGCTACAACTCCATGGAACCCATCCCTTCAATTTCCACACCTTCATCAAGGAGGAACGAACATTCCATGGACACCACTATCGCAACCACCCCCCAACCCTGCTACGGGAAACCCTCCACTTACTCAATATAGTGGTAACATTCCTGGAACACAACAACTCCAGGGAACCTTTCCCCAACTAGGTGCAGCAACCATTCCTGGGTTACAACAACCCCAGGGTACCATACCTACCATCCCCACTCAGCAGCACATCCAACAACCGGTTACCACCGTGATTCCTAGTCAGGTAATGACTTCCAACACTCAACCGGTTAACTAGATGGCCTACTACCCGCAGAACTTCTAGCAGTACCCCATGGGAAACACATATGGGTATAACATGCAACAGTATACTATGCAGGGCCCCCCAGGTTTCTCTGCACCTTACGGTTATTACTCATACCCGCAGACCAATCGTCAAATTCCCTTTTTGGCCACGCTAGACTTACCTGATTTGTCGAGGCTCATTAACGATCCTATATGGCATGAACCTCACTGGCCACCCATTCCAGCCAAACTTCCATCGGACATTCCTAAGTTCGATGCTAAGCCTGGGGAAGACCCCAAGAACCACGTAATGACCTTCCATCTTTGGTGTTCATCCAACTCCTTGATGGATGATTCCATTCGACTACGGCTCTTCCAGCGTACGCTTACCAGCACGGCAACAAAATGGTACATCGAGTTGCCACAACACTCTTTCCACGATTTCAACACCTTGGCTATGCAGTTTCTGACCCATTTCTAGCTCCCCATCCGGTATGAGACTGGAACAGAACTGTTAACCTTGTTGCGTCAAACCACTTCTACGCACATTTCGGATCACATCCATGAGTGGCGTCGATTCCGTAGGCTAATCAAGGTACCCATTCTGGATCAACTACTCGCTGATTGGTTCACAAAGTCATTCTTGCCTCCCATAGCTAGGGATATCGCTATGCGCGGGCTGGTCACAGAAGAACAAGCCATCTCAGTAGCCCAGTACATGGATTTGGTATATACCCAATCCGGCACTTTACACGAACTTCTTCCCCATGCCGCACACGTTATCACTGATCCAATGAAACCCGCCACTGAACCCCCCATTGATGGTATTGTCGGTTCAGTCAATGCCCATCCTACCACCAACTCAACGGGGCAACAAGCTTCTGCTTCCCCCGCTCTATCTCAGGCTGCTCCAAAAGCCACCACTTCTCCTACTATCTCCTTCGAAGTGAATGCAATTCAATCTACGTCACAACCATCCGGAGGAAAGAAGAAGAACAATAGTCGTAAATCCAAGAAGAACCAACAGGAGAATCCCAAGCCACAACCAACCCACAACGACCCGAAACCATGTTGAAAGGCTAAGTTTCCCTGCCTAATTTGTCAAGACGATCACTACACGCGTGACTGTCCCTACAAGGATGAAGTCAACAAATTCATTAAAGGATCCTCTTGCCCAGTAGTGTTAACTGACCCTTTCCCTCAGCCACAACAACAAATGGTTTCCCAAGAAACCCCACAAGGGGGCAACTCGAGCAACCCAACTCGCAGAGAGACGTCCGCAAATCGTGAAATTCTGATGACGAGCAATGAGGAGATTCATATAACCACTCGTTCAAAGACATATGAGAACCCTCCAAGTTCAAACAAACAGTTAGAGACAGCCAAAGGCAAATCTCCTGTCGAAGATCCGACTGCTACCCCTCCCCCTAACGACCATCTCCATATCGAGAGACCGCTTACGGACACAGTGCTACGCCCACCCAAGGGCACCATATGAAAGGCGACATTTAATCCCAATGCGCGAGCTGCCTAGAATTACAACATTGTTGAGGATTTAGCTCAAGCACCTTGCGCCATGTCGACTATCGAGGTTCTTCAACACTGCCCTACACATTGTAGAACCTTACTTGCAACATTGGGGGCAATGGACCCAGATACATCAAACACTATTATGTTTAACTTGGAGTATGCCAAACCTCGGCTTTCTCACCAGTTAGCCTTCCAGGTTCACACAAAAATCCTTGGAAATAACATCCATCACACTGTTTTAGATGAAGGTGCCTCCACATCGATCATGTCTTTGAATTGTTGGAGAGCCTTAGGCTCACCCGAAGTCACGACATCTCCCACCACTCTCAAGGAATTTAATGGACATGGTTTTCAACCTTATTGACTCATTCCCACAATCGGTGTTGAACTGGGGGGAAAAACAGTATCCGTACACATCGAAGTCGTGGATGCACCATTGGATTACAATCTTCTACTTGGTCGGAACTGGTTTTACACCATGACCGCCATAGCATCTACTGTCTTCCAGATTGTGCAATTTCCTCATGAAGGGAAAATTGTCACCATAGATCAACTTGATTATTGTATCCCAGACTCTCATCCGAACTCCGCCAACACCATCCCGTTATTGGATCAACCTCGGTACCGGTTCCAAGACGTTGGCGTTGGTCTTATGAAGGACTCCTCCCTTATTGGATTTTTCCCAGAGCTGGGGCCCCATGTTCAACCAGTCAACATGATTTCATCAAATGTCACCCCCTCCAATGATTCATGGGTGATTCCGAGTCCTGCTGATATTGAAAACTACAACAACTCCATGCCTTTGAATAGAAACCTCGCAGCATACGAAGCGATCCAATCAGCCACCAACTGGGTCGATTGTCCTACCCATCACACCGTGGCACAACTCTCGTCTGAGACTCATTCATCCCCACCACTTATCGATCCTCTCACTTTGATTTTTCCCACTGATGAATCAATTATGGAGGTTATGTGCAGTGATGAGCCACCATGGGGAGATTTTCATCATCGATCTTCATTCCCCACTATTCAGACGCTTGAGCCCAATACAAAATCCAGCCCTTCACTTGGAATGGTTCAAACCAAGTTTCCCACTTCCCTCGACGAAGTATTTTACGAAGGAAACTTGGATAGCCTTATGGCAACCACTCCCATAGACAACTCCCATAGACATTTCAGTGAAGCCTGGTATCGTGGAAAACATTCATATTGGCAAAACATGCACTCCCCTCGAAATGGAGTTCTACACTGCCTACTTTAAACCCTTCCACGATATTTTTGCTTGGAGTTATGAAGAAATGCCAGGAATAGATCCCTCGATTGTGGTCCATGAAATTCCAACCTTCCTTGGCACCCGACCTGCTCGGCAGAAACTCCGACCTGTCCATCCTCATAAGGCAGCCGTTATTAAAGCAGAAGTTGAAAAACTTTTCCATGCTGGTTTTATCTATCCTGTCCCATTGACAGAATGGGTATCTAATATCATTCCCGTAGCCAAGAAACAGGGAACTATTAGAGTCTATGTCGATTACCGCGACTTGAACAAAGCTTGTCCAAAGGACAACTACCCAACTCCGTTCATCGACTAGTTCATCGATAACTACACCGGGAGTGTCATCTTTTCATTTATGGATGGCTTTTCTGGCTATAATCATATCGATATCCTCCGAGCCGACCAGCATAAAATAGCCTTTATCTTCCCTTGGAGGATTTTTGCATATCGAAAGTTACCTTTTGGCCTTAAAAATGCCGGGGCAACTTTCCAACGGGCGATGTCGTATGCATTTCACGATATCAAACATATTGTAGAACCATATCTTGATGATCTTCCCGCTCATTCTCAGACTCGAGATGACCATCCTGATCACTTAGGTGCCATTTTCGAAAGGTGCCGTCGCTACAATATCCGTTTGAATCCACATAAGTGCGTCTTTTGCGTGGAAGCCGAAATTTTTTTGGGATTCATAATCTCCAAAAGCGGGATACGCTTAGATCCTGCGAAGGTAGAAGCTATCTTAGCCCTGCCTTCCCCTACGAACATCCCAGAACTTCAAAGTTTGCAAGGGCATGCAAACTTTCTACGCCATTTCATTTGTAATCTTTCCGAGATAACAAAAGGCCATATGAGGCTTCTCAAGAAGAACACTCCCTTCATCTGGGATGACGAAGCCCAACGTTCCTTTGATAATCTAAAGGCGACATTAACTAAAGATCCTGTGATTCAACCCCCAATTACACACGGGATTACATTATTTATCTCCCAGCTTCGATTTCCACCATCGGTATGGTGCTAGTCCAGGAAGACCATAACGGCATAGAACATGTGGTATACTATCTTAGTAAGAGTCTTCTCGACTCCGAAACTTGTTATTCACATGTTGAAAAACTGGCTCTGGCAACAGTTTTCACTGTCCAGAGATTCCGTCATTACATTCTACTCCGCCGGACCACTGTTATAGCAGATTTCAATCCAATGTATTATATCCTCACGCGTCAGGTGCTTGGGGAAAAATATTCTCGTTGGATCGTCATCCTACAAGATTTTGACTTGGAATTTGCCAAAGCCAAGTCCAAGAAGTCTTTGGTCTTTGCTGAGTTGATTTGTAACTTGCCCCATGCTACCGAGCAATCCGAGCCCATCGATTCTCTTCCTGATGAATCGTTGTTCCTCATTAGCATGTCTGATCCATGGTACGGGGATATTTTATTATATCTCCAAACCCAACGTTTCCGCCCTGACCTCACTCGCGATTAACGTCGACGTATCCGACATCACGCCAAGTACTACCTCATAGTCAACGATACCCTTTATCGATGTGGTGTCGACACTGTTCTTCGACGCTGTTTGACTTTAGATGAAGCAGAACGTGTTCTTATGACTGCCACGCTAGAGCATGTGGTGGTCATCTCTCTGGTATGGCTATGGCCCAGAAGATACTGCGAGTGGGATATTTCTAGCCCCCGATTTTCAAATACTGCATTGAAACGGTGAAGAAATGTCCACCCTGTCAATTCTTTCATAATAAGACATGCTCGCATCCTGCTCCACTCCACACTGTTATTGCCATCGGCCCCTTTTCCAAATAGGGCATAGATTTCATGCACTATAAGCCCACTTCAGCCGGGGGGCATAGCTATGTCATAGTAGCTGTTGACTATTTCACAAAATGGGCTAAAGCGATGCCTACTTATGCTGAGGATGGCAAAACAGCACCACAATTCATATTTAATCACATTATAGCTAGATTTGGTGTCCCACAATCCATTGTGACCGATCATGGCTCCCACTTCAGGAACCATATGATTGATGAACTGAGTGCCAAGTTGAGTTTTCGCCATGAAAACTCAACCCCATACTACCCATAGGCTAATGGCCAAGTTGAAGCCATTAACAAAGTTCTGAAACGAATGATTCAGCGTATTGTGGATACTTATAAATCCAACTGGCACTCAGCTCTATTTTCAGCACTATGAGCATACCAAACCTTAGTAAAAAGTGCTACTGGGTTTACACCATGGGCCAACTGGTGTATGGCCTGGAAGCCATTTTACCGATTGAATGTGAAATTCCATCACTTAAGATAGCCATAGAGTTACTTCCCCACACCACTTCCGAAGAGGAACGGTTTCTATACCTAGCCAAGCTAGATGAAACCCACCGCAATGCTGCTTTAGCCAACGAAGCTCATAAAAAATTGCGTCAAAGCACAGTATGACAAATCCGTTCAACCTCGGGTTTTCAATGAAGGTGACTTCGTACTCACATATGATCAAATGCATGATAAACTTGGAAAAGGAAATATATAATCTATGTGGTACGGCCCCTTTGTTGTAAAACGTGTCTTGGAGAAAGGAGCCTATGAACTTGTCGATTGTGATGGCACACCATTGGCGCGGCCCCGCAATGGGCTATACCTCAAACACTTCTATGCGTAGGGTTATCCTGCGCGAGATACTTTTTGTACATAATGTACCTAGCTTGTTTTCACTTATCTTTTTGTTATGCACACACGAACCTCATGCATCCATTCTTACCTTGACTTGTGATTTTATGCGCAGATATCTGACTACTTCGGATTCGCTGACGGTGCGAGCCGACATACCCGGAACCTCGCTTCCGCAGCATGGGTAATCTATTCTCCCACTGGCGAGTTGCTATCTTCAGGAGCCAATTGTTTGGGTCCTACAACCAACAATATCGTAGAGTACCATGCAGTCATCGGACTCTTGACGCAAGTTGCTTCCCTTGAAATTGACTCCCTATCAGTCTTTTTATACTCCCAACTCGTGGTTTCTCATCTGAATCGTGTTTACACAGTTCGCGATCCTATCCTACTTCGTTTATTTTGAAGGGTACGCTTGGAACGATCTTTTACTTTTATTTCATATCAACACATACCAAGGGAATTCAATTGTATAGCTGATTCATTAGCTAATTACATTTTGGATTGGCATCTTTCCCATACATAAAAACACATCATAAAATAAACACACAAGTCATTGTAAATAAATAGGTCATAAAAGTAGGTCCATATATATATCACTGTATATAAAAGTGTTTTTTCAAATACATAAAGTTTGTGTTTTAAAGACAAAATTTGGGACCTAGTCCCATGCAAAAATTTGGCTCTCAAAGCCTACATATCGTATACATGCCGCAAAAAGATAAAAGCTACCATCTAAGGAGATCTGGGAGATCTATCATGTTCCTCCTCAGATTCCTCATGCCACTGGTGATAACACACTATAGCCTGAGCCACCGTACGGAGGAGTTGGCCAATGCGCCTATTCACACCTACGGTATGCCGCTGGAGATGCAAAGGGATGTCGTCCATCGTCATAGCGGGGACATCGTGGGTTAAACCCTGTAGGTTCCTCTCTATCTCCTGGACCCCTCCTGCCTCATCCTCGTCTTCTTCCTCGTCCGGAGCAGCTCGGTGATCAACACCACCTTGCGTAACGGTGAGTACCCTGCCGGTCTCTGTGGTCCACGATCTACGACATGCACACGTATATATATTAAAGTCTTTTACACATTCTAAAAAACAATAAAAATTATATATTAAAAAAAAAAAAAACATTTATGAAGGTCATACCTGAATTGTCCCAATCCTCATCTTCCGGCAGTGACAAGTCTATGTCCTCATGGAAGTTCACCCCTGCATAGGGGTAGTCATCGATCATCACAATCTATTCCTTGAGCCACGAGAAGAAATCCTCACCGAAAGCCAAATGCTGCGGCCCTCCAAGTCGTCCTGCGTACTCGCTCCATCGAGCCATCCATGGCTCGGTGGATGGACGGGGGGGCATGGTCAGCTATGGGCGCAACAACGGCACCCTCGCCAAGAAGAAGGTGACTAAGATGCTCCCGTACCCAAATTGAGAGTTCTCTCCAAGCCTGCACTTGTTCACTTGCTCTTTGAGGTTGGTCAATACTGCCTGACACCAGTTGAATATTGTTCCTACCATGCAATCCACAGCAAGATTCATCTGTGTACGGGACACCTAATGGGGACCCGTACTCCCTGCTGCACGTGTGATGGTGAACAACACGATTTTTAAAGGAAGTTCTACAATGTCCTTAATGACCACCTTGCCGCTTTTCTTCCCCGAACCTTGACAGCAATAACGAGCAATTAAAGCATCAGTGCTCGCCTCCGAGGCTGTGAACCCAGTAAAACTCACCCGGGCTCCTCTTTTCGAGAGGCCCATAAGGAAATAAATGTCCTCGAGTTCAATCTCGAGGGTGTGTTCTCCCACTCGGAAATATTGAATGTCGGGGTCCCACATTTGAATAAGGTGGGTGAGAAGTTTTTCCTGCTTACAGATACCTTTGGTCTTGAAGAATTTCAACAAACCACATTCCCGCAATGCAGTCAAGGTCTCTTGGTCATCTTC
This sequence comes from Larix kaempferi, assembly GCA_027924585.1. Taxonomy (NCBI): domain Eukaryota; kingdom Viridiplantae; phylum Streptophyta; class Pinopsida; order Pinales; family Pinaceae; genus Larix; species Larix kaempferi. The sequence goes on along the minus strand of BSBM01000289.1, from coordinate 6,976,696 downwards.
AGCCAACAAATCATCCGCTTCATGCTCTCTTTCTTTCCAATGCACCATTTTGCTCCAAACAAGTTGCAGACACCTGCAAAAGGTCATAGGAAAAATTCATTAATCATTTAACAACTTGATCTTAGCTAAAAATTTGAGAAAAACTATTTTTTTCATCTTAAAAATCGCCACTATAGCGCCTGGGGGAAGTGTGCCTGCACGGTACTGCACAATACTGCTCCCCTGTTCAACTCTACAGCGCGGTACTGTTGCATAGTACCACGCTTCCCAATATAGCTCCCGCGCGGTACTATGGAAGGCGAAAATTGCCTAATAGGGCTCGCCCAAAAAATTGTTTTTCCCTACTAAAATCAAGTTATTCATATATGAAATGAAAGAGGGGCTTGAAAGCTCTTACTTGGCGCAGACGGTTCTTGAAACGGTGCTTCAGATCTCCAGATATGAACTCCTAAAGTTTTTGCTCCTCAATGGGTAAAATCTCCTCTTTTGGCAAATGCACAAGTGAAATGGTAACTTTCCATATTTACCCATCCTTTATATAACTTTTCACATATTTTTTACTCATTATTTTATCTAGTTAAATTAAAACCCATTTCACATTACTAATATCTGGTTCCATGAGTATTTGTTGACAGGGTCTCCTTTAAAAAATGTTCACACTGGCGTTCATTTATTGTTTGACCTTCATTTTGAGCCTACTTTATCTTTTTCATGCTCTGAATTAAAACTTGAAAAAGATTCCAAGCGCTTTTACATCCGTGTCGTGCTTGTCAAACTTAAGTAAATGGTGTCGAGCTTAGTCAGCTTTACTCATGCTCGTTAAACGATGAGGAAAGTATTATCCTGGTTTTATTTTATTCTTTTTTCGGACTAGAATAATTAAAAATTATGAAAAAGACCATTGGAGTCCATATTTAAACTCTTTTCAGACTCCCTAAAATTGAAAAGATTTCCAAGTGATCTTGACTCTTTCACACTTGTAAAAGTATTTGAAAGGTCGTCTATTCGGTGATAGGTTACCCCTTTTTCGGCCCGTCTAGACTATTTGCGAGAAAGGTATACCTCAGTCGATTTTTGGCTGGGAGAGTTCTCTCGGGAATTGTTTTACACTTTTTCGGGATTGAGGGACTAAATTTATGAAAAAGTACACTTTGGCGCCTTCTTTAAGTTTTTCAGGCTCTCTAAATGTGAAAAACTACCGAGTTTTCCTTCCTTGGACTAGTTAAAATTTGACATCGAAGGACCCAGTTCAGGACGAACCCCTCCTTTCTCAGGTTCGTAAAACATGTGAGATTGGACTCATTTATGAGATGAGCTATACCGAGCATCTGTTATCCTCTTCAAGCTCGAAAAACAACAAAGAGGTACTCATCTATCATGTCGGGGGAATATGGGAAACAAGTCAAGTTTGTTTTGGCAACTTGTTAGTTGTCACCTTTGAACATGGCATGTATCTGTCCCTTGTCTATTTTGGGTATCTATTTTTGCTGAGTTATGGTCATCATCCTGAGTCATCTCTCTGGCCACGAGCCTACTCGTTTGGTGTCTATCCTCTACTGTCAATTATCCCTTTTGCCAAGTCCTCTTACATGCCGTTATATGTTCAAAGGGTTGCATTGTGCAGACTCATTCATTATGTCAGACCTCCATTGTGTCAGTACATGTCCTATCATCCTATACTACCTTTTCGTTCTGATTCCGTGTCGATGATGTGGGAATCATTATGGCCCACCTTCGACGAGTCTATTCCCGTCGATGACAAATCACTATCGGGGAATTGGACTTAGGAATCAACCATTAGTACCTTGGTACTTGCATGCCTCAATGGCAGGTTTCCTCGTGTTCGACAGTAGGTTTACATCATTAACCTCTAATCGAACTATCTCTCGAATGCTCGACGTCAACCCATTCATTTGCATTTCGTTGAGATGTACTATAGATACCTTGGGGATCATCGTCATCATTGGTGATTTCCCTAGCATTTGTTAACGGTTCACATCATTGAACGGTAATCAAATGGTTTCTACCATGTTCGACTTCAACACCTTGTAATCACATGGCTAGATTCGTATCATTTGCGATTGAGTAGAAGACCTTGGATGCACCTTTGTACTTTGATTACGTCCAGGTTGCGATGGAGATGTCCTTTGTATTGTCACACAGATCCACTTTTGTATTGGTCGTGGCTGTGTCATTACTGTCTCATGGATCTACGCTTGTTCATAGTAGCCACGATTTGTCTACAGTCTATATCATCTCAGTACTCATGGATCTGCAATGTATTGGTCAGCAGCCGTGCTTTGAGTCAATTGTTTTCGAGCATGGGAATGCCCGCCTCGATGGTATATCTGACATTTTGTTTCTGTTTCAGCTCCTTGTTGCTCTCCTTGATGCTATCTCCACACAGTATTTGTAAAGTCTTTCGACCATCAGTCCCTTCTGACCTCACACTTTAGGGGGCATCTGTTATACCTCCATATTTCATAGTGTCACATTTTCACCATAAAAATAGTTGACGACACTTCCCCTACTGCTCAAAACACCCAGAAGAGAAAAATGATGAGTGATCCTTGAAGACAAACCTATCCTCTCAAGAATCAATCTAGCTGAGACTTCATATACCTACACTACCGCGCCTTGCTCCAGCTTAGGTGCGCGGTAGTCCACACTACCGCGCTATGCTCTTTATCTGCCACGCAGTACTACCGCGCTATGCTCAGTTTAAGAGGTGCAGTACTCCTTTTTTAGCCTTTTTTCCATGGCTTGTGGGATCTTGATCTTCAAGAGATTTTTTAGGATTGTTATCCTTGATTCGATCCTAACTCACCTTCTCAGATTAGTGGGCCTGATCCACTAAACATTCCCAAGATCCATTCTTCTCTCTTGATGGTTAACCCTACTACACACTATAAGAGAGAGGCATTCCATGAGCAAAGGGAAGGACTCTTGGAGACATCAAACTTATGATATTGAATCTTTGTGGAGATAGCTAGAGGAGGAAGCACTTGGAGCTGGAAGTTGGCTTGGATATCAAGCAACCATTGTAAGTGACTTCAAGTTGGTAATAAAACATAACTTGTCTTGTTTCCCAAATCATGTGTGTTGATTTTGTTTCAATTATATGATTTGTATCTGTTATAGATTTAGATTCTGACTCATATTTCAAGTTGCTAGAGAATCGTATATGCTTGTATCTTGGTTTCATTCTGACAGGTTCATTCGCGAGGACTTGGAAATTGGAGCAACCATTAAGACGAGCAATTGAATTGAAGGTCAGTTAGATCTCTTCCGTTTCCTTCATCACTTTAATCTTGAAATGTCTGTTTAGATCTAGGAATTCAAGGTAGCATTGTTATCTTTTGTCTTAGTTTAGAGTCAGTTAAAGTCTACTTTAACCTAAGAGAGTTTCTACCTATCCGTAGGGAGAAAATTCTACAACAGGCAGAACTAGAATTTTAGTCCATACAATCAATCTTTCACAATACCTAGTCATCCCTATATATCAAGTCAATCTTTTGTTAACACAAACCAATGGGCATCCAATTCTCACAGGACTTGGAATCTATGGAATAGACAAAGTTGTTATTATTGGATACTTTGAATTTTCCATATTTGTCTAAACTAATCAATAATCTGGTGTTACATGACCCTAGATGGCCTCCAATCCCCACAAAACTTCCTTAAGGCATTCCTAAGTTTGAAGGAAATCCCGAGGAAGACCTGGCTAACCATGTGATGACTTTCCATCTCTAGTGTCCATCAAACTCATTGATGGATGATTCTATTAGATTGTGTCTCTTCCAAAGGACATTAAATGCATAGTGGCAAAGTGGTACATTGAATTACCACGAGCCTCCTTTCAGAATTTTAATCTGATTTCCATGACATTCCTAAACCATTTCCAACTATCGGTCCACTATGAGACTGGCACAAAACTCTTGATTTCATTCAAGCAAGATAATTCTACTCACATCTTTGATCACATTCATGAGTGGCAGAGGATACATAGCTTGATAAAATCACAAATTCCTGATGAGTTCTTAACAGATTGGTTCAACAAGTCATTGCAATTGTTTATCACGAAGGATATGGCCCTATCTAGGGTATAAAAAAAATATAAACCATCATTAATGCCCAGTAACTAGACTTGGTTTACTCCTAGTTGAGGATGTTGTATGAGATATTTCCTACTGCTCCTAGATAAAATGTTGATCCAACTAAACCCAGTCTTGGGCCATATGTCGATGGTGTAATTAGCTCAATGGAGAATGCCGCAACTAATCATAGATTATTTTAGGGGAAAAATTTAGCCCATGGGAAAAATTTAAGGGCTTTTAATTATTTGATGGGTGGATTTTATATATTAAACTGATTTTCTATAAAATAATAAAATTTCCCCCCTTTTATTACTAAAATAATGTGTCAAACCGAAATAGCCCTCTCTTATATCTATGAAAAAACCAAAAAATACATTTTTCGTCCTCTAAAATTCCCCCCAGAATGCTCCATCACACTCAATTTCTAACAAATTCCCCTAAAATTGTGGACATCGCCCTCAATTTCTACCATATTTTCACTCAGATCCTTGGCTTGCCCTCGATTTCTAACATATTTTGACTCAAATACCTGCCTCACCCCCGATTTCTAGTAATGTCAAATTGTAGTGGCTATTTTTCCCTACATCTTTGGTGTAAATCGCATTTACAGGTAAGTCCGTGCCCAAATTATTCCTTTGAAGAGTTTTTTAACTCGAAATTCGTCCACATTTCATGGAATCCAAACCAATGGGAATGATTTCTCCATTATAAAATTCCTAGCGTACTCAAGGTATCACCCACTTAAAGAATCGACTCAATCAAGATGCAATCACACATAGATAGCAAAGATACGAGAATTGAAGTTAAAGGTTAATCACTTAATCTTGTTTTGTTCACAGTTCAAGAATCAACGTTTCCGAGGCTTGAATTGGACAGACATAATTAGAGATTATACCATACAGGTATTATTTTGTTTTTATTTTGCAAGATGTTAAATGAGTACTAGGAGAATATTGCAAGCACCTTAAATCACCACTGAAGTCAATAATTGTTCTTACATGCGTCTTTACCTCGAGTTGCCATCATGAGGTTATGGCCATTGGTTTTCTGTGTCTAGTTTATTATATCTGTGTTGATTGGTTCAAATTTAATTGCTACACTCGATGCAGCATGTGCAAGGCCAAAATATGCTACCTACAGTAGTTCAATTTTAGTACATAGTGAGCTGAATAATTGTGTTTTGTTGTTAGCCCCATGTATTTTGTATAATTTGTATCAATCTCAATCAATCAGCCCCTTTCTAGTCTTGTGACTAGAGGAGAAAACAATACTTTCTAATAAGGTGCAACATGACCTCAAGACATCCTTGTATGAAAATCCAATGTGACTAGATATTTCCAAAGAGTAGCAGTAGTTGAACAAGTTGTCAATGTGTTATTTTGAGATATTTATAGAGCCACTTATTTATTGTGTTTCACTTCATCAAAATGGCCATAACAATACTTTAAAGGAAAATAGTTTCACTACAACAAGTCATACATTTGTTCTTTGAAGGTATGGGTACATTTGGCCTTACCATCATCAATCATCTCGAATTGCAATAATAAAAATTTTAGCTTTGTTTTGCAAGTGCAATGGGTATTGATGGACATCAAGCGAAAAAGGGGTACCTCCTTCCATTGTTACACAAATGGTCAAATAAAGGTAGTAAATTGCATCCATAGTTCAATTGTTTGAGCAAGGAATTATTATTTGCTTGGTAAGATATCACTTAGTTGATTCTTCACTTGTTGACTTGTTGCTCGATCATCCCGTTGGTCAATGAAAAACAAGCTCCTTACTATGTGCTCCAACAAGTCTCTTTTCTTGGCTTTGCATGTCTTAGATCTCTAAATTTTTTGTTGATAATAGGGGATTCCTTTCCACCAAGTAAAACATGTCAAGCAATGTGGTATTCCTTCATTGTAGTATGAAAGATTAATCAATAAAACACAATTATGAGCAAGAAGATGCAATAAATGAAATATGGATCTCATATTGATGAAATCAATAAAGTAAGTACAAAGTGCTTTCCTTACTCGTTGAAGACTAAGGGAATGGAAGTCTCTGACACAATAGGAATACACCATGTGCTCATTCTCCCAAGGTATAATGAGAATGATCTAAGAACAACCACCAACCATTAAATGAATAAAGGTCCTTAATACATGGCCTTCCAAACCCTATAAGGATCTAATCAACCATGCCCAAATAAAGGAACCAAAAGACAAATATTCCTCGTACAAGGGAATATTCCTAATATGCTTCCTAAATGCATTCTCCTAAGGAAGTTATCATATGACTAATATAACATGCCATCTTAGCTAATATGTCACAAGATTGTAAATTAAGGTACAATACAAACAAAGGTGGCCTTCATTAGGAACCAAGGGTATCATATGACATTGATCAAGGACCATGCACCATCCTACCTAAGCAGAGATCAAGTTTCATTTTGGAATGATTGAACCATGCACTGGCTAACAAGTTTTCTATGTGAACAATCATATTGTGCCCATTGATTGTAACCCTCTTTTTCAAAACCAACGGAGCACCTAAACCCCTATGCAGCCACAACACTCCAATGGTAAGTTTTTCCCCAATAAGATCCTCTCTTAAGCATTAACTCACCATCGAGTCAACTTTGAAGGGCATGCAACATCTAGAAGTTAATCTATCAAATGCATCAATCTTTATCAAATGCATGAAGGAAAGCACCATTGCATCCACCCATTTTTGGAATACTCTGGTCAATTGCACCAACATACCACAACCTCTATACCTCGCCACCAAAGTATCACATGATCTCTCTAATGTGCTCATACCTATACCATGTGCATATCCCAACATGCACCAGATTCTATCATACTAAAATGTACCACAATCATATGTCAACAGTTTCAAAATTGACTTGAGCGACCCTCTAATTTTGGGGCCCCATTTATGCATATGGCCTTTGAAATACATTATAAATTGGTACAAATTTGGGTTGGGATGTGTAATCAGAGGGTCCTATGGCCATTATATCATTTGCGTTTCCCCTCCTCCTTTCTTTTTCCTCCCTCACTGTCTCAAGGGGGTCAAAATGATCCAATGGTTGAATAATTTCAAACATGAGGGAAATTAGCTAGTCATATGTGAGGTTCTAGCACTAACTGTACTAGGCACCCCTCCTTAGATAGCGATAAAAAGAATGTTAGTAAATTTGGAAGGGTGAGCAGAAATTGGAGTAGAAAGGGGAGGTCCCCAAATCTACTGAGGTACACTATATTAGGGAGAACTTCCAAATCTAGCGAATAGTGACCCATATTAGGGCACACCCATGCAAAAAATGGCTGCAATTCACAACCCATACCAAATATTGGAGGGATGAAGTCTAATGAAAGCATATTATCCATGTATATTGACAAGAATAGGCTTTTTACAAAGTGTGCATCCTCCCATTCTATCGAGAAACAACCTCTTAGTTTTTTAGTATTTAATTAAATCTGATCTAGGATATTAACTAAGAGAACAACATGTACAACATATCAAACACAAGAGACAAGAGACACAAAGCATTTCACCGGGGAAAACCAAGAAAGTGAAAACCCCACAACTTCCTCAAAGATAGAATGAGCATCAATACAAAGATCACAAAGATCAAACCCCACAACAAGAGATATTCTCCTATCAGCTGCTCCTCCTCCACTTGTGCGCACTCCTCCTCTCTCTCAGTAATGCGAAGTGAGTGAGTGTGTGAATGAATAAATAAGAGAGTTACATTCTCTATTTTACTTTACTTCACTTGACTTTTAAATCTAACTAGGTCAGCCCCAACTTAACCACTTAACATAATGCTGCCTGGGCCGACCCCACTAGGGGACTTAAACACCCCATCACAACTGACTCTGGGCCGAACTCCCTTAGGAGAGTCTAATAACCCACTACCACTTGACACTGGGCCGACCACACTAGGGTGGTCTAATAACCCTTTAACCCACATGACTCATATAGGGCCGACCCCACCAAGGTGGTCTAATAACCCATCAAATATAAGTTACGACACTTACAATATAACTTGCGACACTTCCAAGTACAAATGACAACACTTCAAATCAGAGGAATAATACATCTCCGTTGGGGATATAATAAAGTACAAATGTAATACATACAATATACAAGTGAATATCTTCCGAAGTTACAAATACATCAACACTCCCTCTTAACTAGGAAGGTATTCTCTTGACATAGGTCATCAATACATATAGGCACAAGTCTTCAATTATGGAGCTGGATCATCGTCACTAGATCACGGAGCATCATCGTCAATGCTGTTGTACTCATCATCTGGATCACTGGGCTATCTCTCAATTCTTCTTGTCATAGGAAGTTCTATAGAGCCATCCCTTTTTCATGCTGGTTGTAGGCCTAGCCTCCTGTAGGTATTCATCATCTTTGCGAGCTGGCCATCCTATGGAATCCTCAGGACTGATTACGTGCGTCAACAAAACCTTGAAAGAGCATTCCAGGACTGATTACGAGCTTACTGTTCAACCTATCGGATCTCCCAGGGAGCTATTACATGTGACCACCACACAACCTTAAAAGAGTGTCCCAGGAACGTTTATGTGCATAGAATGACTGGTAAGAACTGTAAAGAGCATCCCAGGACTTTTACATGCCTAGCACAACCTATCGGATCTCCAGGACTTATTACATGTGGTCTGGAAAAACCTCGAAAGAGAATCCCAGGATTGATTACGAGCTTACTGCTCAACCTATCGAATTTCCCAGGGAAATATTATATGCCACAGGACAAAACCTCGAAAGATCATTTGCCATATCTCCCAGGGAGTTATTATATGCCATAGGAAAAACCTCGCAAGAGTATCTGCAAATATCCCGGGGAAAGATTATATGTCCTCCCAAGCAAAACCTCGAAAGAGCATTTGCCAGATCTCCTAGGGAGCTATTATATTCCATAGGAAAAACCTCGCAAGAGTATTTGCAAATATCCCAGGGAAATATTATATGCTTATCGCACAACCTATCCATGGCGACGGAGTATCATTCTGATACTCATGATCCACCTGATCATCCTCACACGAAGCATCATCTTGATGCTCATGATCATACTGATCATCATCACCATCTGGAGCATTGTCCTAATGCTCATCGCACAACACTTAAATCCATAGCCATGGGAAGGATCCTCCTACCACCATGCTTGGAATGGCTCCTGCAAATGTGTCCCATCACTTCTTCCTCAAAGTATCTTCTATCTGAAGAACACCAAGCCTATCTTGGAAGTACTCGAACTTCACTTTGGCTAGTGGTTTGGTCAACACATCTGCAATCTGCTCATCTGTCGCAACATACTGGAGCTTCACTACTCCTCTCTGCACTATGTCTCTGATATAGTGATATTTGATCTTGATGTGCTTCGACTTGTCATGGAACACTAGGTTTTATGAAAACTTCACACAACTCTAGTTGTCACAATAGATACAGGTAGCATCCAACTAGAGATCAAATAAATCAGACAGTAGCTTCCTTAGCCATACGGTCTCATAACTGGATGAACAAGCTGCGACATACTTTGCTTCGGCTATACTCAGTGCTACGCAGGATTGCTTCCTGCTAAACCAAGAGATCACACTTGATCCCATACTGAAGCAACACCCCGAACTGCAGCACTTCCTGCCCAATCTGAATCAACATAACCCTCCAGGTTAAAATTTTGATTCACATCATACTTGAGCCCATAATCAATCGTACCCTTCAGGTACCTCAAAATATGCTTTACAACAATCAAGTGAACATGTCTAGGATCTGTCAGAAACTCGCTCAAGGTGTTCACTGCAAAGAAAATATCTAGTCTCGTGTTCGTCAGGTACATTAAGGACCTAATCATCTAATGATACATCGTGACATCCACCGAATATGAAGAAGCATCACTCAATAGCTTCAGGTTCAATGCCATAGGTGTGGCCATGGCCTTGCAGTCCATCATCTCGAACCGCTTCAGGATCTCTACTGCATACTTTCCTTGTCCAAGGAATATTTCATCTTTACTCTGCCACACCTCCATACCTAGAAAGTAATGCATCATACCCAAGTCCTTCTTCTCGAACTTGGCAGCAAGCTTCCTCTTCGTGTCGGAAATCAACCTATCCTCACCTGTCACAAATGGATCATCCACATACAATAGGAGTATCATTGGATTTCCTTCCTCAACCTTGTAGTAAAGGTTGGAATCCGCTTTACTCTTGGTAAAGCCCAAACTGGACAGGAAGTTGTCTATCCTGCCATACCATGTCCTGGGTGCTTGCTTCAAGCCATACAAGGATTTCTTCAATCTACACACATATGACTCCCTGTCATGTGTCTCAAAACCGAGTGGCTGCTCCACATACACTTCCTCTTTGACTACACCATTCAAGAAAGCTATCTTGACATCCATCTAGTGTATCTTCCACTTCATCACTGCAGCTAGAGAAAGTACTGTTCTGATGGAAGTGTATTTGGCTACAGGTTCAAAGGTCTCTTCATAATCTATCCCTTCTTTCCACGAGCTACAAATCTTTCCTTGTATTTCTCTATTCTACTATCTGCAGCATGCTTGATCATGTAGATCTACTTGGAAGTCACAACAGACTTCCCTTTTGGTCTTGGGACCACATCCCAAACATCATTCTTCATGATTGTTTGGTATTCCTCGATCATGGAATCCTTCCATTACTGCATCCCTAATCCTGGGAACTTCAGATTCTTCAATATCTTCAATAGGTAGTTTTCTTGAACTTCATCGCTGGAAAAAATGTTGTTGTCCTTCTTTTGTAGGTGATTGCACACGATCTTTCCTACAAGTCAAATTCAATTGCATGATTATAAACTTCTCATAGTTTTTCAAAAACAAATTCTTACACATAAGAATGTATGTCATACAGTCATGCAATTATCTTAGCCAATGCTTCAATACAACATTTATCCATATCTCGTAACTTTCTAGATGCCTTCCATCTCTACCAGAACATTTGTTAAGAGTGTACACAACTCCCAACATGTCAGCAAAGAGGTTTCATTCTAGATAAGTAGCAATGGAATGTTGTACAGTACCATAGGCCACTTACCCATTACTTGCATATTAGTAGTATTTTGTTCATTAATGCAACTTTTCTAATATGCATAATATACATCCTAAATCTAGGAACATAAGCATGTACATGACTGAACAATATCATTTAAGTAATCAAATACATAATAAATTACAATTCAAATACTTATCTTTGTTTGGTTGTTGGGTGGACTCCCTCTCAATCTTTGCTTCCTTACAGGAATTACTGAAGTGTGCTCCCTCTTGATCTTTGCTTCCCGGATTATCTGTCTTTGAACTTATATCCATCCTGGACCACTATGCATGCTTAAGTGTGCACTAGTGTCATTATTGTGTCATCCTCAATATCTCATACATAATCATACATGCATATTTTCATTTGACCATAGGACTCTTCTAGTTTTTCATATCATCAATCAAAGTAAGAAGCATAATATGCATAAACCCATGATTACTCAAACTTATAACTTCATGAATAATCATTATCAATCATACAAAAGTATGCTTATCTAAGATCCTAACACAAAGTAGGATTCTAACTCGATATAGGAAAACATACCTGGATTATCATGCTTGTCTAACATACCCAAACAATGTCTTCTTTGTTCTCTTAGAGACCTTGTGCTAGCAACCTACATATCTCATAAGTTAATAATTGTAGAACCAAGTTATACATACCTTGTAAGTAGAGCTTCTATGTGATCCATGACTATGGATGAGTCTTTGTCTTCATGTCACCATGGTCATATGTTCTTGATCTAGAGCTTGATTTGTCTTTCTTGATGTACCCTTAATGTTAGTGGACAACGTCATCTCCATACAACACCACAATGTATTAGTACAATCATAAGTGTCATACCTAATCAAGGAATGTCTTCTATCATTCACATGCATTCATACTTTTACTAGGGTGATAAGACAAGTCTAAAATTAATCAAGATTGTACTAACATCAATAATATGAAGACAAACATATCATAAACTTAATCATGAACAGATTTCAAAGCATACCTGTATCTCCTCAAGTCATACCTGTTGGGATTGCTTGTAGTATTCTTATGTAAGGCCTTAGCCTCATCTCCCTCTGGAGCTGGAATCTATTCACGTATGTAGGTGTCCAAATCATTCTCTTCTAGGATTAACCCAATCCACTTTGATTTGATGAAGCTGGATCTGGAGTTGGCTAGTGTTTGATAGAGAAACCCTAAAAATCCAAACTTTGAATTTCAAGCTTCTGATTGGATGAAAAGATGTGCCTTGTTGAGCTGATCAAACTGGAATACTTCAATTTTGAAATCTCCAAAATTTGACCCCTCAAGATTGACTTTGAAAGTTTAGGATCTGCAGCTTCTGTCAAATTCTGGTTTTTTGATTTTCTGGTCAAAATCCTGAACTAGGGTTTGCTAGAGCCCGGGGTTCTACCCAACCAAAAACTCCGATCTTGGTCTCTAAATTTAGATTTTGATGAGGAGCATCCAACCATGGTATCAGATTCCAAAAATTCCAACTTTTGCAGAAACCCTAATTTCCTGCTTTTCCGATCAAGATCTCAAACTAGGGTTTGATAGAGCCCGGGGTTCTGCCCAACCAAAAGGTTCGATATTGATATCTAAATTTTGATTTTTCTGAGGAGCATCCAGCTGTGGTCTCAGATTCAAGAAATTCCAACTTTCTTTGAAACCCTAATTTCCTGCAGTAGTGACAAACTAAAAATGAAAGTGCTCAAAATCCAATTCTGTTTGGACAAAAATATATGCCATATTGTTTCTTATGTATCTCTGAAATTTAGGATCCTCAAGGTCTAAAACTTCGGCCTATGGTAGAATTACCTGTCATATTTCCAACCCCACAGATCTGAGCTCAAATGGATTTTTGAGAGAGAGATATTCCAAGTGTCGCAATGTGACCTGTTTATGGGATGAAACAGTATAACAAACTTGTACGGCGTTCCACGTGTCACTATTTCAACTTCGGCCTTTGAAACCCGTACCTATGAAACTACATTCCATTCCCTAACTATCACTTTTTATGGAATTCCATTTGGAGCTTCCTAGCCCGATATATGACCTTTTTTCCTAAGTCACCTGTTTAGAACTGCATTCTGGAAGAGGAAGAAACCCTAACTTGTACAGATCATATCTCACAAAGTACAATGAATATGAGGTTGTCCTTCAGAAACACGGTACATGGACATTTCATCTTCGACCTATAAAAGTTTCAGATCCTGAACCTTCGCCAAAACTGAGTTATAGAGAAAGTTCCACGATGCCTGGTTTTTACTATACCAAGCCCTAGCTTCCAATTTGTCGCAAGTGCAACAAGTATCATAAATTCCATACCATGCCTTCTTTCAGGCTAGCTCTGATACCATGTTAGTTTTTTAGCATTTAATTCAATCTGATCTAGGATCTTAACTGAGAGAACAACATGTACAACATATCAAACACAAGAGACAAGAGACAGAAAGAACTTCACCGGGGAAAACCAAGAAGGTGAAAAACCCCGCAACTTCCTCAGAGATACAATGAGCATCAATACAAAGATCACAAAGATCAAACCCCACAACAAGATATAATCTCCTAGCAACTCCTCCTACTCCACTTGTGCGCACTCCTCCTCTCTCTCATTGATTCGAAGTGACTAAGCATGTGAATGAATAAATGAGAGACTCACACTCTCTATTTATACCTTATTTCACTTGACTTTTAACTCTAACTAGGTCGGCCCCAACTTAACCACTTAACATAATGCCGACTGGGCCGACCCCACTAGGGGACTTAAACACCCCATCACAACTGACTCTGGGCCAACCTCCCTTAGGAGAGTCTAATAACCCACTACCACTTGACACTGGGCCGACCCCACTAGGGTGGTCTAATAACCCTTTAACCCACATGACTCATATAGGGCTGACCCCACCAAGGTGGTCTAATAACCCATCAAATATAAGTTATGACACTTACAATATAACTTGCGACACTTGCAAGTACAAATGACGACACTTCCAATCGGAGGAATAATACATCTCTGCTGGGGATACAATAAAGTAGAAATGTAATACATACAATATACAAGTGAATATCTTCCGAAGTTACAAATACATCAACACAACCACCTAATTAAAATCAAGCCACATAAACGTGGTTGCTCTAACCGGTCTCAACATGAGATTCTGTGAACCCTCTGATACAAATTAAGGAATTGAGCATATGTTTCTATATTTTTCTTTTCGACCTCATATTTTAGTATATCTTAAATAAATTGTACTCAGAGTCCCAATAGTATAACCAACAAAGAAAGGATAGTGGGATGTACACTACTACAAGTGCAATGGTTTATAAAAGCAACAAAAACTCTTCTTACAACTAAATGTTGGACAAGAATGCTTTGCAAATCATGGCTGGTGTTGGGCAGATTAATTGTCTAATTAAATAAACAACGGAAACTCCTAGAACATAAATTGTCAACTCGAGGAAGTATTTTATTTCAAAGCTATCGTGCAATATGTATGCAAGAACAATTATCTATTGGTATGAAATCGAAATTCGTTGTAGGCTAAATCACACTTTCTTGCAAAATCAAATCAATTCACACTAGCTTAAATTGGCATTCAAATTAAATTCACACTTGCACTCATTGTAGCAAGTCAGAGCTCCTACTTCTGAATATAAATCCACTCACTATCTCAGTTATAGCACACAAATTCAATCATTCTCATAACTGCTTAAATGACTGCAAATGAATATGAATCAAAAATAAGTTTTGAGTTTTCAAATTTATATGAATGTTGGCCAACAATCTACTAATATAAATGACAGTGAATAAATATTTGATCAGTAAATAAAATCAGGAATGAAACACACATGCACAACTAAAATTATACTTAGAATCAACGCTACTTGCATCTTCTCAGGGAAGAGGGCCCTTCCTCCACTAAGCAAAGCTGGATATCCACAATGAAAGTCTACAACCCTGCTTTAAGAAACCATCAACATCTATTAACCAAGCTTGAACTATTACAAAGTTGGATCCGAAGAGAATAATGAATTTGAAAACTAATTGTTCAACCCCCATACATTAGACTAATTTCATATTTATACATAAAAATATCTCATGAGAATGTGGAACTGAATTCCCAACTTGGAATCTATTTTAACAAATTGCTAATTTGAAACACCGCCCCAACAGTAAATCTGGAAAAATCCCCTTTAAAGAACCACTAATATCTCTCAAACCGCGGTTGTTTTGGGCAGTTTTTGCATGTGTCAAGTAATTGAAACCGTTCTACACAAAAACCATGTCCCATATTTTCTAGATTCTCCTTCGTCTGCCCGCAAATTGCAACACAAAGCAATGTGTTCTTATCTGGCACACGTTTTTGGTTGGGACCGTTTGATCATGAGCTGGAGGCTGCCATGTTGGACCTAGGTATGAATTTAAGATCACAAATCCATGTCATCAAACCTAATAACACAACCATGTTGTATATTTCCATGTGGACGTGTGCTAGCATGCCAAATTTGGAGGCTTGAAGCATGAATGATGTTGTTGTTAATATGAAAAATCACTACACAAACCATCATCAGTAAAAATTGTGCATAATAGTCTTCAATTCATAAAAAGTAAAGGAAAATAATCATTATTAACCACTAAAGCATCAATGAGAGTAATATCGTATTTTACGAGCAGTTACAACAAATGGATGAAAAATGGAATGATAAATGGGAAACAATAGGAAAGAGAGATGAAATAGGTGTCGATGGGTGATGAAAATAGGGACAAATTTGTGACCCAACATCCCCCCAAATTGAAATTGTTGCATGTCCTCATGCAACCCAATATCTGTGTAGCATCCAAACTAGAAGGACTCATTTGGTCGTTGCTTTCATTTTACCATGCATAGTGACCAAAACCACTCTGCTTTTTCAATGATGATGCTAATGGAATATGATCCTTCTTTCCAAATAATACTTGAAACTTCTTCAAATAGTGACTGTTGCATTTCTCATGAAAGGACAATCTTGAAACATGTCATAATTAGTAAATAATGAACACAACAAGTGATGATTATCAATATAAGGTCATCTAGATCATCTTAGCATATTTATGCTTCCTGTTCATAGCCATCATACCTTCAAAAGTAGCCCTCAAGTTATTTCTAGCAATTTTGATGGAGTTTCAACAACTATTTCAGCAAACTTTATGAATCATTTTCTCACGAAGTAAAAAGTGGATTTTGTTGAAATTTTTCAGGCATGTTCATATTTTTCTCATGCTTCTCCATACCAAAATTCAAGTCTATATGATGCAATGATATCGAGATATAATCAAAGTGGTCTCAAGTGATTTCTTAGCAATTCTGATGGAGTTTCAACAAAGTGTAATGGAGTAACAACAATTTTGAAAATTCTAGTTTGTATGCAAACCATAACTTGGATGAAGAAGATTTTTGGTAATTTAATAATTAACCTTTTAATACATATTCCTACCAAAAATTATAACAACCCAATGCACCAATCCCAAGATATCCTACTGCTCAAAATCTTTGTTGAAACTCTACTAAGACACTGTTGAAACATTGTTGAAACAGTGTTGAAACAATTGAATTTCTCTCAAAGCACAAAATGGATATGGCTCAAAATTTTCATCCAAGTTATTATTAGTCTAGTGAATCTCCACACTAAATTTGGGCAATACCTAGTTCACATATTTCGAGAAATGAGCAAATAAGTCACCGAAAGTCTATATTGGCAAATTTTTGCAGGTGTTTCAGCAGGTGTTTCAACAGTTGTTTCAGTAAACTTCCTAAGCCAATTTCTCACAAAATACAAACTGGGTTTGGATGAAATTTTTCAAGAAAGTTTTTACTAGTCCAATGCATCTCCACACCAAAGCTCAGAGATACCCACATCACGTATTTAGAGAAAAATGAAAATTGGTTGTAGGTGATGATGGTCATTTTTTCGAAATCCGTGAAGAATTGTTTCCTGAAAATTGGTGAGTATATTTATCTTACCACAATGCTTCTACTCACCAAAAATAAAATCCATTTGATGCATGGATCTAGATATATAGGCAAATAGGCTATCGGTGATGATGGCCATTTTCTCGAAAATCGTGCATTGGATTGAGCTAAAACTTACCATATTTGTTCTTCATGATGTTATGCATTCCTTGTCCAAAACTAATGAGAATTCAATTCTTGGTTTGCAATATATCATCAGTTCAATTTCTACATTAAATATGGAAAAATAATGTGCATGAGTAATATGAATGGCAAACCAGCAAGCATGGTAACTCCTCCCCCAAATCTAAATAATTTCCATGTCGTCATGGAAGAGAAGAGTTTTCAGATAAGTTGGAAATATCCATCTCCCCCAAACTTAACATGATTTCATTCTCAAAAAATATAGGCTGAACATAACGTATAATTCAAATTGCAATAGAGGATTTGTAGTGCCAAAATGCACACACAAAAAAAATCCCAAATATGAAAACAATGTTGATTCTTGAGGTCCATGATGATCCATATGTGGGGGGCCTAGCTTGTTCTTTGTTCACAACAACTTTGAATATGTAAACCAATTCATGCATCAAAGACATTCAAATTAATTACCACAATCCTCACTGCCTTTATGTGTGCCCACTGTTTCAATTTAGACTTCCCTCTTTCAAGTATGCAAGATCACATCCATGCCAACAAATATTTAGATCCATTATTGCAGACATACCAAACATGAACAAAAGGTATTGAATCCCACTTATGAATCAAATTGTGACTCAAATATGTTTAAATCTTCCCATCACATTTACCATATCCATTTTAAGATTAATGCCAAAAAAATGTTGCCAAATAATGTCTATTAATGCTACTGTATATATGGTTCTAAAAAATGTTGCCTCAAAATTTTTGAAAATAGTAGTAGGATAGGTTAAAACGTACATGGTTGCTCCGCTATTGTGTATTATGGTGCTCTTAGCAAAAAATTTAATGTCATGGTGGCTTGATTATAGTCCTGGAAATTCCATCAACATGCTTTTTCAAGCCTACATTTCATCTTTCCTTGGTTGCCTTTAAATCATAAATGTGTTGCTTTTTAAGGCTACCCCCTGTTTCAAAATATCAATTTTAATTGCAGACATATGAATGCCCTACTACTATTGTTGTATGTTGTCATGATCCAAGCAACTAGTCCATATTACTATTGTAATATACTAGAGGTTTTGAGTTTGTTAAATATCAATAAGTGTTGGAAATTATGTTGTCCTCATATGCCCCATGTGACAAGATGCTACAGGAATGCAGAGATCATATTTGTTTGGGCAGTGAAAGCATTTGTCAACTTTTTGCCATAGATTTACTTCTAAGACTGTAGTAGCATGCTAAAGTCTGAGTATACAATGGAAATCTTGAATAAAATATGGGAAATGTGTGGATGGCGATGTAGACAAACAAAAATCAAGCAAGGAAGATATTGTGCTGGAGATGGCATTTAGAGAATGTTGTCTAGTAGAGGATGCTTTGGCTTCTTGATTTTTCCTAGGATATACCTTCACTTTCTGAGATGTAAGAATGAAAAAAAATAAGCATGTTACTCCAAAGACTGGTCTGTCTTTCATCATTATGAAATGTTGATAATGACAACAATTGTAAATCAATGTATGTATCCATTAACTAGAACTCATATCTCTGAATGTATTTTTTGTTTATAGCAGCATAGGCTTCTTTTGTTGTAGGTTCTTGTGGATCATCAAAAGTGCCTTCTCTTCCTACTGTCGGTTCTTGTGTGGCAACAACAAATCATTTTCTCATGCTTGGATGTAGAAGATGTTGGAAGGGACTTGAATTGGAATGGTGAGGGTTTAAGAATGGACAAAGATAGTAGTGGATGGATAATAGAAGTAATGGCATGGTATCCCCCCCCAAACTGAATTTTTTTTTTATACCTTTGAAAAATGGCAAATGGTAAAGAAGTGAAAATGCTTAATGGCTTTCCTGGCACTTTCCATAACTTTTAACAAATAAAAAAAATCATGCTATTTTACCTCAAGTTTTACCTATGTGGAAGCCTTGGTTGACATGGATAGAATGATGTATGTTGGAGCTAACGTAGGCCAAACTGATGCTGAGAGAGATGTAGATGAGATTTGAAGTTGTATGAGGTTGAATCTGATCTGAATGAGGAAATGTGTTGCATGCATGCAGGATTAACTGCTAAGACAAATGATGAGGAGGAATTATTCCACAAAAGAAGAGAGATCCTTCTCTTATTTTGAAAATCAATTGTTTAAATGAAAATGGAAATGAACTGCAAAACTACTGAAACAAATGATGCTGCAAGTCACTGTTGAAACCATTAGATCACATAATCTTCAGCTGCTACAAAACAGAGGTACAATTCTTACCATGCGAATGAATGTGTGAAAGTCGAGCATGGAAAAAAATCATTGGATTACCAGCCATTAATGTATGTCGTTAACCAATGTGAAGCAACTCACATTTGATGACAGTGAGCTCTAAAGTACCTTAGTGCATCTGGACATGTACGAATGGATGTACTGGAGTCGAGTCACCTGCAAGATTTTTCAATCAAGAGGCATTGATGAATCCCCATGATTAACAAGGAAATATTCCATTGATTCATGCAGATCCCAGTGCACTATAAAACTCTAATCTCGATCCCAGATGATGTGTTGGAGTCGATGGGAAAAGACCATTGGAAGGTGGAACTTAATGAATTCCACATCATCCAATACGAGTACAAAATAAATGATTGTGAAGAACCATAGTGAAAAAAAGAACCAACATGAAACTCATAGATCTTATTGTGAACCTTCCTATCCAATAACCTGGTTTTCAAGCAAAGATCGTGTCCAGCTGTGCCCGTAAATTGGTCTCACAACTGAACTTATTTTTCTCTTTACTATTTTATTTATTTACAATATCCTATTCTACTTGAAAAAGACAAATTCTCTTCAAGTGTAGGATATGAGAGATCAAATTTCCTTGAAATGATGGTGCCTCTAAGCTGATCCCATATGAATATTTCTCTCCTAATGCTTTTTCAATAGAACTGATTTTTAGGCCATCGATTCCGGATAATGTAACTAATTGGCGTCTTTTTGATAATGATATACAAAATTTAAGCTTTCTAAATGGACAAGATACCTTCAAGGATTCTGCGATTGATGAAATCTCGCATGACGAAGACTTGCGCAATATTTCAGTAATACATCCTCATTGTTCAGTGGAAAAGGTTCTTGACTTGGTAAAATCTATCCCCGCTTCTGTTTTAAGATTAGAAATTTTTTATGACTTGCAAGATAATTTCAAGGCTGTCCCGAATTGCAAAACAAACAACTCATGCATGAAATATGAAACCGTTAACTTACAGATGGATTCTCACCCGCAACATGTGAATTTAGGGACAGATTGCACCCCATTAGAAAAATTAGCCTTTGTAAAATTGTTTAGAGAGTATAAGGATTTCTTCACATGGAGCTACGATGATTTAAAAACATTTGATCCACAGATTATGCACCATGTAATTCCAATGAAATCATCATCGAAACCTTTTCAGCAAAAACTAAGGAAAATTTCCCCAACCCTAGACCTTCAATCAAGAAGGAATTGAACAAACTCTTAGCTGCTAAAATCATTTTTCCAGTTCGCCATACCCAATGGGTGGTTAACTTGGTACATGTTAGGAAAAAGAACAGTGACATTCGACTCTGCGTCGACTTTCGCAACCTTAATAGGTCATACAAAAAAGAAAACTATCCAGTCCCTCCCATGGAGCAAATTCTTCAAAAGGTCTCTGGATATGAAATGTTGTCGTTACTCGACGATTTTTTGGGTTATAACCAGATTTAAGTATCCCCAACTAACCAACTAAAGACCACTTTCAGAACCCCATGGGGAACGTATGCATACATAAAAATGCCTTTCAGTATGATTAACGTTGGGGCTACATTCCATCAAGCTATGGATATAGCATTAAGAGGCATGATTAATCATGTTGTGGTTTTGTATCTTGATGATGTCACTGTCTTTTCGAAGTATCGATCTGATCATATCTTTCACCTTAGAAAATTGTTTGAACACTGTAAAAAGTTTGGCATATCACTCAACCCCAAGAAAAAAATATTCGTTGTGATTAAAGGGATCCTCCTAGGTTTTGTAGTGTCCAAAGATGGAATTATGATTGACCCGGAATGAATTCATGCCATATCCAAAATCACTTATCCATCAAATAGGAAATCCATGCAGTCATTTATGAGAAAAATCAATTTCGTAAGGAGATTTATACCAAGCTTTTCCAAAACATTTCGTCCCCTACAAAATATGATACAAAAAAGAAGTCATTCAAGAGAATTATAGAGGACATATTCAAAGCTCCCACTCTCCTAAGTCCTAATTTTGAAAAAGATTTATTTCTTTATACATTTGATTCAGAAATCTCATATGTCGTTGTCTTAACACAATGCAATCAACAAGGTCATGAAGTCCCCATCTCGTTCATGAGATTAGGTTTTAAGGGGGCTGAGTTAAAATATCACGAGGTTGATAAACAAGCATTTGATGTGTTTAAAGCGGTCAAACATTTTCGTCCCTATCTTCTTAAGTCTAGGACCAAGGTCATCGTTCCATATCCGACTATGAGGAACTTATTAGTACAGAAAGAGTTGGGATAAAAAAGATCTTCTTGGATGGAGACTCTTTAGGAATATGACCTCGAAATCAAACCCTCCAAGGTAGTGAAAGGGTAATGTATTTGCAAACTAGCAGCTGAATCAACTCATTTTCCCATTGATGAATCAAATTTACAGATAAGTGAGTGACCCTGTCAAAAGGAAATCTACTTTATCCATCCCTCCAAAAAATCTTGGTATTCCGACTTGAGAGTTTTGATCAAAACTGGGAATGCCCCTGATTACTTGGAACCAAAACAAAGGAGAGAACTTAGATTAAAATCAACTCCTTATCAGCTGATAAATAACATCCCTTTTAGGAAAAATTCAGATGGCGTACTTCTTCGTTGTCTCGAGAAAGACGAAACTGAATCAGTGTTGAGAGAATTACACTCTGGCCCTGCTGGTGGCCACTTTGGAGGTGACACTATTGCACACAAAATACTCGGGTTGTTTATTTCTATCCTATTCTATTTAGAGACACCCATGCATATGCCAGAAAATGTCAAGATTGTCAAACGGTTGTTGGTAGAGTCAAGAATCCTACTTTTCCATTACAACCAGCTTCGGTTGAAAGACCCTTTCAGCAGTGGGGCCTTGATATATTAGGGCCAATAATTCCTCCTTAATCTATGCAACATAAGTACATTATTACTTCTACTAATTACTTTACTCGGTGGGCGGAGGAAGCACCTCTACGCGTGGTTAATACCAATCAGGTCATTGACTTTTTGGAATCTTCCATTGTTACCAAATTTGGTATACATGAATCTTTGGTTTTTGATAATGCTTCCTATTTTTCTTCCATTGAAATGACATAATTTTCTCTAGAGAAGGGTATCACAATCAGACATTCTACAAGCTATTATCCCCAAGGAAATGGTTTGGCCAAGTCCACTAAAAACAATTTGTTAAAAATTCTGAAGAGAACCATCGCTACACACCACAAAAATTGGCACACTGCCTTATATAATGCACTTTGGGCAGACAGAGTAACTCCCAAATCTGTGATTGGTAACTCTCCTTTCTTTCTAGTGTATGGCACAGAAGCCATTCTTCCTCCAAATATTTTTCTACCCTCTCTGCAATTAGCATAGTCTGCTCACGAAGTAAATTGCCCAATTATGGAAAAAATGATTAATACACTACTCAAGTTGGAATAATATAGGAATAAGGCCAAGCAACATTTTTTAAAACACCAATAGATTGTGAAATCATGGTTCGATCAAGCTTTGACCTCTAACAGGGATCTACAAGTAGGATATTTAGTTATGAAATGGGATAAAGCACATGAAGACATGCCAAATTTCAATGCCTCTCGCTCGGTCCTTTCATCATCGCAGAAAAAATAGGACCAAGCACTTTCAGGCTCCAAACATTATAAAGCCAATCTGAAACCTTTCTAGTAAACAGACTGGTCCTAAAAAATATTTCCACTGATTTTCATAAAATCTCATGATTTGTACATATTATGTCTATATGTTTGTAGAGTTTTCTTCTGATCTTGTCATTCAATTTGCATCTCATGTCTTGTAAATAGGTTAAGCATTAGTTAATCTTAGGGTACATTTTGCTTTTTTTCGCACTCACTATCATCTGTAATTAAATTCGCAGTCCACAATCCTGTAATTCTGTAATATTTCCAGTTAGGATTAATGTTAAAAGGATAAATTCTAATACTGAAATGAAGTCACTAGTCTTCATAGATTCACCTTTTTCAAATATACATGCTAGTAGTCTACCTTCAGGGAATGATCATGTAAATAAATAATGTTCTATTTGGCGAGGCCCCAATTTGTACTTTTTCCGGTATGGTTAGTGTTGAATCTAGCTCCTAGCCTTTTCCAGTTGAGTCAAATCCCTTAGATCTGAAACCGGTCAACAGTCACACCAAACTATTCACCACTACAATTAGATTCAACCTTCATCTTTCAATTGGGATATGGTGATTATAATAGCAGGTGGATTATCTTCTCAAAACAGAACATTTCAAAATAGTTACAAATATGTGTTTCCAGTCATCTTTAAGCCAACTCTACAATCTAAAGAATCTGTTGGGCTTGTTCCTTCCATAAATTCAATGTATATATATAAATTTACTTATTTAAAAAAATTGGTTGAAGAATAGGAGGTCTCGGTAATGAGTCAGCGTAAGCATGTTCATCAGTCTTGTTTGTTCGACATCCCATATTTTGTCACCTAGCTAAGGATATGGCCCCTAGTTGAAAAACTAAGGGATAAGAGGTCTCAGTAATGAGCCAGCCTATTCGGTCCAGATAAGCCTCATGAGTGGTGCTGCCAAAATTGATCACCAAGATAGGCAGTTGTCTTTAGCTAAATATTGTATAACCAAAATATTTAAAACAATTGCTTGGGTGCTAATTGAGAAGAGGGAGGTATCAGTAATGAGCTGACCCGTTTAGGATCATGGGTTCCATCTGTAATACATTACCAACATCCTATCACCAAGCCAGGGTAGTGACTCTCGATCCTTGGATCGAGAGACATGGGGTCTAAGTAATGAGCTGGTCTGTTCACTTCAGATGGTTCTTATGAGTGACATTATCATTATTTAGTAACCAAACTAAGGCAATGCTTCTCAATCCATCTTTGCAAATAACTAAATTTAACAAAAAAAAGGAAAATGATGAAAATGTACATACGTTTAATGCTTGTTTAATTTAAACTTGAGTTTATGGATGGAACAGGTTTTTCAGGTATCATCAAAAAATTTAATGGCTATATTCATTTACTGGAAACTGATGATTATTTTTATTTGGATGCTTAGTTGTGATAAGATAAATTTACTATGCTAATCCGATAAATTGAGCATGCCACTCAAAGATCTCAAACACTAACAAGAAGCTGGATATTAGTTGCAGTTTCAAATTTAAAGGTAATCCAAACTGTTGGTGTAGTTTATGAGAAAGATTGTCTGGTTTTTCAAGATAGGCAAGTAACTGTATTTTACTCAATCCATTAGAAGAAGTTAAATAGAGATAAATGGTCCACCTAGATATGTCGCCATTTGATGGCAACCAACAACCTTCTCATCTTTTCGGTTTTTTTTCAGGTCAATAAAAGATGATAATGACACCGTTTTAGTAAATTATGGAAGAAAAATGATTAAGGAGTGCATTTAGAATCTTTCATTTTGAAGGTACTCCCAATTGAAGGAAATTATAACACCAAAAGTTTAAATTTATAAGACCAGTCATTATCCTTTCGAATCATATTTTCATATTCAAGATGTGCAGTTGTTAAACCACACCCT
This sequence comes from Larix kaempferi, assembly GCA_027924585.1. Lineage (NCBI taxonomy): Eukaryota > Viridiplantae > Streptophyta > Pinopsida > Pinales > Pinaceae > Larix > Larix kaempferi. The sequence continues at coordinate 6,951,556 of BSBM01000289.1, read as the reverse complement.
TAAATATAGTCAAATTTTAGTCCCATTCTTTACTATATTGGTTGTATTTATGATACAATAATATTTTAGCAGTTTCAATTCACATTTTTTTAGCATTATGAGGTTAGCAATATACTTAGCTTATGTTGAAGTTTCCATTTCTTTAATACTTCTGACATATATATCTTATTTTACCAGAGTTCTGGCAGATGCTTTGAAGCTTCCATTTCTTTAAATCCTTTTCAACTTATCAAGATAAAATACTGTATAATTTTACACTGCATCAATTATTTTTCAATTTGGGGATAATAGGGGTGTTATCTAAACTCATTTTCTAGGTATGTAGTCAATTCATACAAAATACCTAGATATATTATATCACCTAAACATTACTATATATATTTAAAATGATTGAATCACATTTTATATAGTACTTCCCTAACTCCAACCCGAATCATATGAGAAGATGTTGATTAATTAAACACGGTGCACACCCATCTTATAACTACGATTGAATTTAGAGTTATCATATCATGAAGGCCACATGTATGAATCGTACTGTAAGGTGTCAATTCTATTAATGGTTCCAGGACCTGAATCATCATTTCACATTACCCGGTGCTATTACCCTCATCATTTTGGAAATGCTTGTTTTATGATGAAGCTTAGGGTTTTAACAATGATTTTGGGAAGACTAGGTGGGAACTAAATCGCTTGGCCTATGTCTTCCATACCTTGGATTCCTATAACCTTCATTTTCATGACGATCCCAGAATCGAATCCCGTTCAGAAACGTTGTAGTGAAGAAATGACACCTCTTAGTTGATTTGAAGTCTCCGGTAATGAGTTGTTGCAAGTTGAAACTGAGACTGCGAAATTTTTTGAGAAAATGAGATGGGGTTATTTCTTTATACATTTTGATGGACATAATGTTGAGGTTACCAGACATTTCACTCTGTCCTTTAAGGATAACATGGCTCAGATTGGAAATTTGCAGTTAATTGTGAATGAAGATCTCATTGCAAGAGCCACTAAACTACCTCAGAATGGTGAACGTTGGTTCAAAGGAGCTAAAATCAACAAGAAAAAATGGAAACACTTCCTCCTTCCATTGTCGACCGATTCTGATATCAAGCACAACTTTCCTGTAAAATTACTCAAACCACAGTGGCTACCTCTGCTCCAGATTATTATCAGGTACATTACTTGTGACGGTCATTTTTCTCATGTGCATTTATATCATCTCCACCTTCTGATGATTTTCAAGGGTTCCAATATTAATTTACCCTACTTCTTTCTTAGTAGCTTGAAGAAAATGGCTTCCACAGTTCATAATACTATTGGGGATCAGGATAGGCTTTTGTTTCACCATGGGTTACTTAAAATTGTGATTCATTGTCACTTATTCTTAGAAGGAAGGACTTGGGATGAATTCTTAATAGAGAATGGTTTTGGGAAAACACAATATTGACCTTCTCTCCTCCCCAAGACTCATCAGAAATGAAGAAAACCTCCTAGGACCGAAATTGGCAATGATCCCAACCCTGTGTTAGAGCATAAGGAATTTGAAGGTGTTAACCCTGTTCAAGGGGATAATGCGGAATGTGTGATAGCAGAGGATAATAACCCTCTGCTCTTTGAAACCCCAATAGACCCATCCTCATATAGAAATCCTGATGACACATCTGCACATAAATATAAAGTATTAGTAAATGCAGAAGATATAAACTCTGAAGATTGTACAAGGTCTAAGCTTAATCTAAAACATTCGAACTCTTCCATTGTCAAGGAAAATTATTAGAGGTTTACTAGAACCTCCTATGGTCGAGGTTTTGAGTGATGAAGAAGAAAATTTGTCCATTCATGCATCTCCATGGGAGATCGCTTGCCAAGAACAAAGTGTTAGGATATTCCTATACTCCATCCTAGTCCCACTCGTATTTTGATCATTTACATTTTCAGTCATGCATGCACTTTTAGGGTTTGCATGCATCATTTAGGGTTTGCATGCATTTGCATGCATTCCAATCATCAATCCCAGCACCTATCCCTCAGTTAGCTATCCCCCGGAACTTCCTTCCACTTAGTTTCAGCCCTCTTAGCCTGTCATGCGCCCTCCTTTCACCTACTGCATGAGAAGGGCGCCTTTCTCACCTACCAGTCTAGTTTACTTCAGTTAGCCACCAGTCTTTCCTTGATTTGAGTCCAGACTGACTCCTCACTGTTGTTATCACTCCAATTGACCTCCGATGAGACATGACTACCTGGTCTGACTCCAGTTAGCTCCTCATGCACCCTCCACTGAGCCTCCTTCATTCAGTTAGTGTCTCCATGTGCCAGTTACATTCAGTTACACCTAACACACGCAGTTAGACTTAGTTTGACTGACGGTTGACAGTTACTTGTGCATTGATGACTTCACCGATGATGAGATAGACTACTAGTTGTGCTCTGATGAAACTACAGTGATCTTTTGATCACTCCATGAAGGCTAATTCGAATTGCCACCTTGGCATTCGAATCCTCATGCATTGTACTACTTATTGTCCATATTGTGATTAATTAATTAGTGTGTGTGAAGTATTTTTGCTTCTATCTGAGTTCTACTATATTATTATTCTGTTGCTCATTATACTGCATTGACCACTCTTCTTCTATTTTCTTGCTTAATCAATTACTTTCTTGTGAGGTATACATCATCTCTTAGATCTGCTGTGAGGATTTTCACATGGTATCAGAGCATGTTGAGAGTATTGTTTATCTCCATTACTGAGAGTTTTTTGCAGGTTATTATCAATATTTCGAGTGAAGCAGTTGCAATAGTTTTTGCATTTTTGCAGCAGTAGCAGTTGCAGGTATTCTTTATTGTTTTTGCAGGTCCTCTACAGCTTCAATGTATTCAGAATAAATCCCTCCTCTTTCTCCATTCAACTATGATCTTCTTTCTCCACTCAACTATGATGAATGGAAACCACTGATGATAGCACATTTGAAGAAAAATGGTCTCTTTGATCATTGTTTTGAAAGAGAGTTAGAATCCTCTGAAGAAGAGAATGACTAGTTAGATGAAGGTGGAAGAGCTATTGTAGCCATGATGTTTGCTATGGCTGAATGGATGTTATATGACCTCCCTGATATTTCATCACCAAAAGAGCTATGGGCTCACCTGGATGTAATATTTGGCAGACAGAATGAAGGAATTGGTCCAAACCCCTTCAAGAGCAAGCAAAGTGATGCATTCTCCCTCCTTGATGATCTCATTGATCATGAACCAGTATCAAACACATCTCATATTGAAGTTGTCCACAAAGAAGAAGAACTTGCAGATTCTACACTCATGCACCAAATTTATTCTCTTTCTGTGCCAGCTCACACTCTAGACATTGCAGAATGTCCTAAATCCTCTCTTGCACCAGAGTTTGTTGGTTTGCATCATGATCACATGATTATTTCGGAGGTAAAATCAGCTATTGGAGGTAATGCATTCGCTCTCCTCCAGCAATCACCTCTTATTTACTACTATATGATCATTATTCCATGCTTTCAGAAGGTTATTGAAGATAATGGCCATTGCCATTGGCTTGGGATAATTTCTCATGCACATCATGGTTTTGATCTCACCCTTGTTGGTTCAAAGGAGATCTCAAGAAACCATGGCCATTCGCTTGGGATAATTTCTCATGCATTTACTAGTTTTGATCTCACCTCTCATGGTTCAAAGGAGATCTCAAGAAACCATGATTCAAGTCTTGGATCTAATTTGAATTCTAAGCAAACACTACTTGAGATAATTTCTCATGCACATGATGGTTTTGATCTCACCCCTGCTGGTTCAAAGTAGATCTCAAGAAACTATTCATCAAGTCTTAAATCTGATTTGGATTTCAAGCAATCATTATTATTTGATGGTTCTTTTTGGCATAATCTCACCAATGATGGTTCGAAGGAGAAGACAAAAGACTATCTGCATATTCATGTTTTTGATCCTACCTCAACTGATTCGAATCACAGGTTCAAGAATCATCCTCATACTTTTGGTTTTGTTCTCATCACATTCGATCTGAAGAGCAAGTACAAGCACATGCTTTTTGAGCATGATCCACTTCTTCCCAAGAAGAAGATACCTCTAGACATATGACCAAGTATCACACCTGCTTGAGTTTGGAGCATTTATTTTTTATGTGTGCCTTACAGTCTGTTTTGAGGGGGGGGTATTTTTCCCATGAAATTTTTCCCACTTCCTTGGGTTATTGACTGTTATTATTCATTGTATTGGGTGACCTTTGGTCTTAGTTACCAGGGCCCAGGATGGATTAAGGGGGGGTGTTAGGATATTCCTATACTCCATCCTAGTCCCACCAGTATTTTGATCATTTACATTTTCAGTCATGCATGGAATTTTAGGGTTTGCATGCATTTGCATGCATTCTACTCATCAGTCCCAGCACCTAGCCCTCAGTTAGATAGCCCCCGGAGCTTCCTTCCACTCAGTTTCATCCCTCCTAGACTTTCATGCGCCCTCCTTTCATCTACTGCCTGAGAAGGGTGCCTTTCTCACCTACCAGTCCAGTTTACTTCAGTTAGCCACCAGTCTTTCCTTGATTTGAGGCCAGTCTGACTCCTCGCTGCTGTTATCATTCTGATTGACCTTCGATGAGACATGACTACCTGGTATGACTCCAGTTATCTCCTTATGCACCCTCCACTGAGCCTCCTTCATTCAGTTAGTATCTCCATGTGCCAGTTACATTCAGTTACACCTACCACACTCAGTTAGACTCAGTTTGATTGACGGTTGACAGTTACTAGTGCATTGATGACTCCACTGATGATGAGATAGACTACTAGTCGTGCTCCGATGACACTCCAGTGATCTTTTGATCACTCCATGAAGGCTAATTCGAATTGCCACCTTGGCATTCGAATCCTCATGCATTGTACTACTTATTGTCCATATTGTGATTAATTAATTAGTGTGTGTGAAGTATTTTTGCTTCTATCTGAGTTCTACTATATTATTATTCTGTTGCTCATTATACTACATTGACCAATCTTCTTCTATTTTCTTGCTTAATCAATTACTTTCTTGTGAGGGATACATCATCTCTTAGATCTGCTGTGAGGATTTTCACACAAAGTATTGGATTCAATGATTCTGCCACGTCTCCAAGAGATGAGGTTATGGGGAATTTATCGCCACTCCAACAAACTAATCCAGAAGTTGAAAAAGAGCCTTTGTTTACTAATGATTCCTTATCGAATCATACTAGGAAAACCATTAAAATATCTATTGAACAACCATTTGAACAGAAAATTACTCAGTTGAAAATAGAACTTGAGAAGTCAGAATTAAACACAATTGTTTTAAAAAACGAGGTGCAGAAATTAAGAGGAGAATTGTTGTCCTGGGTGGATCGATGGCAGGACCTAAAGATGAGAAAAGATAAATATAAGTTTCTCAAGAGAACTCTATTTTATGTCAATGAGAGGTTATTAAAATAGGAAGAGCATCATAAGATCAAGATCGTGAAGCTTAAAGCCAAACTAGTTGAAGCTAGGAGAGTTTCCAGAATTCATGTCTTAGCATAGTACATGCATCTTTTTTAAAATCGTTTGTTTCAATTTCTTCTATTTTGCAGGTGTATTATTTTGGGAAATCCTATAGGTAATTAAATAGTTTATTGTTAGAACACCTACATAATCATATATTCTGTAGGAGTGCTTGTCATTTGTTTTATAATATTTAATTTACAACTGTGATGTTGAGAAAAATTTAATTGATGGTCATATTTTGTTACAGTTGGTATTCAAATCGAAGGTGGTTCAAGCACAATTACTTCTATACTTATTTGTTGTACTTATGCGAATGGATAATATGCCCTATGCTGTTTGTTTTGGCTCAATCAATTTCATGCTGCCTCGCTAGATCAAAGTGATGGATTCTGTTGCCAGGTGCCTGCTTCGATTTTAAAGACGGTCTTTACTTTTTCCCGGAAGAATCTCATTTTTCCATCAAAGATGTTGCAATATGCTAGGAGTCTGTTTCTCATCTATTCGGTCATAATTAGTAGCAACAACTTTTAGACTGTCATTACCTCTTTAGTGAAACAAGATCTTTATGACATGTCTATTTTTGAGAAACAGATCCATTGAATTTCTGAGGCCGTTAAGTTTCTTGTTTGACTATATAAGTCACAAGGGGATTATTAATTAGGCGGGGATTCGAATAGTTAGAAGAGAGTTTGTCCTGTAGAGTGCAACATTTCTTGATTTTGAAGCGGGATTATGTGTTGTGGTAACACTTGTTTTGGCATACTACTCTGAAAAACATCTTGGAAACTGGTATCATTTTGATTTAGTTTTCTGGATAAGATTATATATATATATATATATATATTGACTCTTTTAACAATTTTTGTATACTTTTGATTTGTATATGCACTTTGATGTGTTGCATTGATCACTTATACATTTTCAAATACACACCATGTTCACTCTCTGGTTACATGATGTTTCGTGTCATCTTTGGATAATTTTAATTGTCTAATTTGACTCTTAACTTATTATTAAATGATTTACTTTTATAATTATCTATTTGTATAGGTATATTTCGAAAGTAATCATTGTTATGAAAGCTCCAAATTTTGAACATGAAATAACTTGTCATTTCAGTAACTGTACATGTGTTCCAAATCAATAATAATGTGTTATTATTTCTTTTAAACATGTGACTGTAATTTTTATTGAGACTATGTTATATTATCTTATTTTCCTCTTGAAGTGTATCATGTCCTCAGAACATATATTTTACAGAATAGCAAGTGACAATAGGTATAAAAATTGCTCTTGTCCAATATATGATAGTATAAATTATAGAAAATTTAAATAGATCTTAGTTATAATTAGCAGTTGTTAAATCATTAGGTCTAATTCTATAAACTAGATTAGTTGAACTATTGTTTTATTTGAAAGTTAGTTTAGAGGAAGCAACAGCTTTAGGATTTTCTTACAAGATAATATTAAATCCAAATACTCTCTCTCAGGATCAAAAGGTAGCAGGCCCCTATACCCTGCGAGAGTTGGCTATCTCAAACATACCGGGGGATGCATTAAGCACCTTGTGTGGGCTATCTCTCCTTATTTGGCCGGCAATAGAAAATCCGACCAACAAGACCTTGCATTTGTCATTACCTGAGTAGATTGGATTAGGACTGGCCTTGTTAGACTCAGGTGATACAAATCAAATCCAAGAAGGTAGGTATAGTTGTGATTGTTTATTATGAACATCTCACTATTCATTCCTCAAAACATGGGTTTCTGAAATACATATTTGGCTTGTTTTTTCTTTATTCATAGTTTTAAACTTTTCCCCTTTATGAGGATGGAACAACTTACCACATGTTTTTCTGTCTTTAGGTCAAAACTTCCATGAGTCTAAAATAATGGAACTGTACCAGAACCCAACAACTAGTATTTATTAAGATCTCATTAATCATATTTCATTATTCCTTCATTAGAGTGAAGGATTATCAAAGCATGTGCCCAATTTCCTCGAGGCAATGTCTTTGTTGCAACCCAAAGCCCAAACATCATTGTTAATAACTCCATTACTTACAAATGAAGTAAATGTTGTTAATTCCTTGAGGTATGCACATTCTTTAAATAGTTGTTCATCCAGTGTTGTGTTAATAGTGATGACTTAACAATTTATCAGAAAGGTAGGATCATAGCCTTAACAAGAACAAAGTTATATTTTTTGCTTTTATCAACATTGTATGCATGTTTATTCATTTCCATGCCAATTTTGTGTTGTCATTTTTTCTCCACTGAAGGAGGAGACCATGTCCAAGATAATTAGAATCGTTGTGCACACTCATACATGCCTTGAGGATTCCCATGGCACACATGCAACATTTTATACTTCAATTTTTATAGTTCCATAACCGACTCTTCATGGTTACCCTCTTGGAATATTGATGTTCTTTTGGATTCTATCGAAAAACTGGTGAGTGTTCTGCCATTCACATCATCTTCGGCATTGTATTAAGTTAGTTGTATCTGAAGTTACTTTTTAGTGAGAAATTTTTAACAGTGGAAGTTACTTTGCAGCCTCCAAAAATCAGCTAGGTGTCTATGATGGAGTCTCTAGATCAGAAATGATTTTATTTTCTAGATCATAAAGCCTTCTCTATTTTGATGTTGATTTATGGAAAAAAATTCCAGGTAGACATGTTGATTTATGGAAAAACTTGCCAGATAGACATCCAGCATTATAATGAAGTTGCTGCTATCTTTGGGATATTGACATGATGGATTGTGTGTATACTAAATTTTTGTTGTACAAGGAAATTAGTTTTATCTTGCCACAAATGGTTGTAATATATCATTTGTTTGTATTATTTCTATGTAGGATCCTTTTCCCATTCAAACTATCTATGGGAGTGTCTAGAATAATGATGAAGGCCACCTATCCTTCTTGATATTTGTTCTATCCATCGCTCCTGAAGTTTTTGCATTTGCACATTCAAGGAGGCTACAGGTGATGATGATGTCATTTATCAATTTATCTTCTTATTTTCTCATTTTTTGGAGAAATATAGTCCCTCACTCACCTATGCTAAGCATTCCAAGTGAGGAGGCAAGTACCTTGCTAGACCCTAGTGGATTCCCCCCCTCTTCCCTTGTTTTCTGGATGGAGGATGCTAGTAACCGCCAGCCAAAATACCAGCTGGTAACCCCAAGGGAATCATGGGGTTTCAACCCGAGACCTCTGTGAACTTTTGCACAAGAGCGTCTACCAATAGAGATAACCATTGGCCGATCAGTTTGCCTCTCTTTATTATTATTATTATTATTATTATATCTTTGCATTTGTTTATCTAACCAAAATATTCCTCATTTTGGAGGCACCCCTTGAAGGTCCACATGGAAGTTTACTTCCATGTGGTTATGCTAACTAGACATGGCTCTCTATTGATCTGGTAGAGGTATTGTTCCATTTGGCAGAGATTGGGCATGGGAGTGTCATGCATGCATTGCTTTAGTATCCTATAAAGCATTGTCCATAGATATTGTTAATTGTTGTTTCCCAAGTTAAGGTAAAATGCAAGGTCTTAATGCTTTTTTCTTCTCTTGAAGTTGTTTCATGTTTGTTGAGCACTTTATTTATTTATGGTGACTAAAAGGAATGTAACAATGTTCTCCAGGACGCATTCAATCAGTTGCAACATGAAATATTCGCTGCCCTTTTCTCATCATATCTTGCTACCAATCCTAATTGTAGCATTCTCCTACATCAACTATGGATTTTTTATCCTGATATAGTTCTCTGGGGTATGATGGATATCCATACTAAGGATCCTAGATCTATCTCAAAGATTTTATATGCAATGATTCCAAGAGATAAAGGTAAGTCCTTGTTGTTAAATTCAATATCGCAGAAAGATATAAGATCTGTATTTGTAATAAACAGTGTCCAACTTTTATCTCTTCAAACTGTACTTAGACATTATTTTTTATTTATTATAAATAATTTGGGTCCTATTCATTTCTTAGCTATAATTTGTAATTTAAAATCTCAATTATCAAAATTTGTGATATTAGGAAACTAACAAAGTTAAAAGTCAAAATGAACTATGTTGTGTACAATTTTCTTTCTAGCAAGTCAAGTCAATATTGTGAAACTACCATGTTAAGATTTGAAACTGTAGCCTATTATATTGTTTATTTGAAAGTTTGAATGCCACTAAATTTAGGCCTTCTAAAAAAAAATTGTTATAAGTGATGCATTTCTGGAACCTATCTGAAGATTTTAAATGTAAGGTTGTATTCTTCATTTCTATTGTTATTTAGGATGCTCATTCATTTAACTTGAGGTTATAATCAATGAAAAATTCAAGTTAGAAGTTTTTCTACTTGTTTTGAGAACTTCGTATCCAATATTTTTTGGCATGGAAAACTTTTCTGTTTTTTTCTACAATACTTTCAATGTTAACATTGAAGGAATATATCTTCAATGTATAGATTCTTTTAATTCTTATGAAGAAATTTTTTATCTGCAGGCCTTAACTATGGTATTGACTTGAGTATATTTTCCTTTTCTATTGAACTTGTTGCTCTTGCATCAAAAAGGGAGTTTTTGAATTTGGAGAAGTGGCTAAATGATCATCTTAGTAGTCAAGGGGATAAGTTATTTGAGGTAAGCTGCTCTCTTGTTTTTTTGTGAAATTAGCCTTGATTAATGAATGTTGCATACTTGGGTATCTAGTGGACTTTGATTCCCAAGTCAATTTGAGGTAAATTGGAAGGCTTCTTTATTTGTTATCCTTGTAGTGAAGTTCTTGATGACTGAATGATGTATCTTTTCAATAGTGAACACTTGATACTTTGGTTGTAGGCATGTATGAAATTTTTCAGGGAAAGAACTTTATTTGACGCATCGAATGACTCGTTAGGAAATCCTATCCAATGTTCTGGACGTACTGTCTATATTTATTTGGAGACAACTGCAATATTATTCTAAGTGAGTTATATTTTTGTGATTTATGGACATATTTCAACATGAATTATGGTATCTTGTTTCACTATAAGTATCAGGTTATTCGGGTTCTTCAAGCTAATGTAGGCCAATTAGCATCTCAAGATATTGCTAAGAAAATGAAATGGTTGCACTTTGCAACTGTCCATGTTAATATGTGCTTATTGAGTGTCGGGGCTTCAAAACAATCATCATCTGAGGTCTTTGCAGTTGATATTGAGGAAGAGGCAAAATCTTATTTTCAACAGACATATATTGGACAGTTACAATGGATGATGTAATGCAAAAGCTTACGCATTTCAAGGATTCATCTGAGAAGAGGTATCTGTCTTTTTGACCAATAAATAAAGCTAATAGTGTTCTCATTTATTGTTGAGCATGGCCCAAGTGGAGCAATTTTGTGGAGCGAGGTTCCAGCACAAAAGTTTTGTTGGAAAGAAGTACAAGTGAAGCGAGGCCCAAAAGCGGCCTATTTTGAGTAAATAACTCCGCAAATCCCAGGAACAGAGTAAGGAACGACGCGAAGTCGGAGGAAAGGGACATGTCGCCTTAGTAAAGACAAAGTACTAAGGACGGCCAGGGCAGTTGAGGAAGTTATAAATAGAATGACGGATTGACAGATACAGAAGAAGCGGAGCGGCTGAAAAGGACATGTCAGTATAATTTCAGAGTTGTGCGGTTAGAACTGCGGCTTTCAAAAGAGCATCAGAGCCAGAAGCGACGCAGAAGGACAACCGAATTCAAGTGAAGTAGCTGTCGAGTTATGACAATCTTGGTTAGCAGGGTAATCATGCCATTTTTGGGGGGTTTTGGGGTACTATAGGGTTTTCAACCCATAATGATTGTAAAGACATGACCCTCAGGCACAATCTATAAAAAGGGCAATTTTGTCAGGGAAGGGTTGGTCTCTTGGGGGTTTTGATGAAATATTAAGTATTGTAAGAGCAAGAAGAGAGGAAGAGGTTATGTAGCTATGTGCGCAGAGACCCATTGTAGATAGAAGAGTCTGCAGCTGTGTGCACAGACTGGAACTGTTAACCCCTCCCATTAATATAAAAAATAGTTCCCATGGACGTAGCTCCCATCCCAGGGGTGAACCACGTAAATACTTGTGTTGTGTGAATGCATCTGTGAGATTTTTTATGTTTATGTTTATGTATGTTCCTTCTTTTATATGTATTTCCACATGTATGGTCGATGAGAATAATATGTTAAGTATCAAACACATATAACTAAATGTACAAGTAATTCTAAGTATGTTGAATGCGTAGTTGCATAGGTGACACTAATCCAACGGAGCCTGTAGAGTGTATAATTGTCCCCCAGCGGAGTCCTGAAGTGCGTTGTTGCATTGCATTGTGTAGTTCCCTGTGAGTGTAGCTCCAAAGTGCGATGTAGTACAAGAAGTGGATGCGAAGTAGATGTGACTTCGCTCAGCATACTAGTTTAATAGTTGCGCATCACCTGGTTTAGAAACATGCTTTTGCAGCCACCCCATAACTTCACCTCGGGTGAGACCTCATTATGTTCGCAGGATGTTTCCAAAAGGGATGGTGAAAAGGGGTTTTTTTGGACCAAGAACTGCATCGAATCCAGGTCTGATCTAAGTAATAAGAGATAGAATAAGTTGACCAACAAATGGTTCTGTTGTCGCGCTTGAACTGGTGATGTGCTCTGGTAACTGGAATCTCGAGTGGATAGAGATACAGAACTGGGTAACTAAGACAGAGGGGGATTTTGCGAAGAAAGAAAACCGACATCCGTGCTTATCTATGAAAGAGTGGTTACAGAGATATCCCTTCGCTAACATACACGAATTTTTCTTCGCATTCTTCGGTAACAAGCTACACGAGTGGATATCAAGACTCGCAGAACAGGAAAAAAAAAAATTCAAGGTGGAGAACCTACAGTGTGGACTCCAGAACTGATTCAAAGACTTAAAGTAGTGGATAGCCCAATCTCAAGAGCAGTAGAATTTTGGCTCGATAGCGTACTAGAAGACTATGTTATAGAATTTGTTGTGGACACTCCGAAGTCTTACAGCGCAGCAGAGCCGGATTTCTTCAAAGGGTTCAGAGGTAAGTACCTGAAAAATATCAATGTATATATTAAAATGTTGTTAGCAAAAAAAAGTGTCTTAAGAATGCAATAAGACTCCTAGGGTTTGAGTTTGTAATGTTCAGTAACACAAACAATGACACTGAGGAAAATATATATATGTTACGAAGTGGTAAAAGATACAAGTTTACCACTAGAAAGAAGTCTCATGAACCCGGACCTCGCATCTTTCTAGAAACAAAGTTAAGAAGTGACAGACTCTCATATAAGGTTGATACTAATAGTGATACACCGATTGTCTAATAGCCCATTACTCCGCAGAAAAATCCAGTTGATGACATAAATACTACTAGCCCACAAAAAACCAGTAGTAGTAACGCCACAGGAGCCAGTACTTAGAACGTTCCAAGTAGTAGTATACCTTGTTGGAATATCCAACAATACTGAGAGGGTGGGGTGAATCTGTATTTTTTTCTTTTTCATTTTATTAAAACAATTAGTACAATACACACGAATAATCAAACAAGTTAAGAGACGCGATTTTATCGTTGAAACCTCAAAGAGAAAACCACCAACTCATACTCATTAATAAGATGAATTTTGCAAAATTGTTTATTTGCTACCACAAAAAGGATGCAACTACACCCCATATTTTTCTTGTTGCTACAGAAGAGGATGCTACAACACCCCAGATATTATGCCTGCTTCTATAGGAAAGGATGCAACGACACCCTGTTCTCCAGCTTCTACTAGATGGAGGCCATGACTCCCAGCAGGCTTCCTTCCTGCCCTAGCACCACCCTACCACCCTAATTTGATTTCATCAAACTTCCAGATCTTCTTTATGTTTTCAAACCAGTCACTGATTTTCCTTCTTTGGTCTCTCTCTACAACTGCTACTACATAGATCTAGATCATAGAGACGACTTCTTTCACTCAACACTCTATATATAAATACCTTCTAACATGTTTTCTATGAATGCATCTTCTCACAGTTGTGCCTTTTCATTCTTAGACTGTGCCTCTTCATGAAAACACAATTCTTCATTTTAATAATTCTTTAACTCTATTTAGGTTTATCAGTCATGACTTTCTGCAACAAAAATATTTTCAAAATTGCCTCTCCCCAATGATAATTCTGCACCAAAATTCCTTCCAAATTTTCCTTTTTCTGCAACAAAAATCATTTCGCAATTTCCTTTCCGCAACGATCTTTCCGCAATCTCCTTTCCATAGTGGTTTTTCCGCAATTTCCTTTCCACAATGAATTTTCCGCAATCTCCTTTCTGCAGTGGGTTTTCCACAATTTCATTTCCGCAATGACATTTTCGTAATCTCCTTTCCAAAGTGATCATGGACCATTTGATCTTGATCAACGGTGAATTCTCTTTCCGCAGCTTGCGGATTGCAGATTGCAGAACTATATTTCGATTTTTACAAACTAGCTTCCACAATTTGTCTCCCACAAGACTTCTTCTGCAAGTCTCTTTCCGCAAGGTTCTTTCTGCAATGATCGTGGACCATCGGATCTTGATCAATGGTGGATTATCTTTCTGCATCTTTTGGATTACGAATTGTGGACATGCCTTCAACTTTTCCCGAAATGGGCTTCCGCAATTCCTTTTCCACAACTCTTTACAACCATCGATTTCTTGCGGGTTCTTTCCTGACCGTCGATTTGAGATCAGATATGGATCTCACCTTATCTTTGTGGATCTGTTATATTCCTTTCATGTTCACCTCGTGATCTCTTTCCCATCATTGATCCATCTTTTCTCCTTTAATCTGGATCATCCAAATCTCTACAAACTTCAATATTTGCAACTCTACAATTCTACATTGATTGATCAGATAATCAATCAATCACTCAATTGATCATCACTGGACTTGATTCCCTTGTTGGATTTGCACATCGACTCCGTGGTTTTACACACACACAGCTCATTCATACATCCGCTACAACATTCAATCCTCAAATTCCCTTACTTCAGGCTACGCATACACGCGGTGATTAATTAAGCATTTACACAAATATCCCAAACTGTCAATTGACTCATTGATACATAGATACACAAATATTCAACTGTTACTATTTCAGACATAGATTCATGCGTACACACAGAGATAGCTTAATTAGCTTTCTTTATTCACACAGAAACCTGATACAAACAAGGTCGCTTCATAATAACACTAAAACGCCACCATGTGTCTTTTACATGACACATCATCATACATGCCATGTCATCACCTCCTTTGTCTTTCCCCAAGTTCACCTTGCCATCGTGTCCTTGGTTATTCCTTTGTCATTACTGAACTCCTTTGACATCAATGAAAACCATATCCAACATTCTCCCCCTTTGGCATGGATGGAAAACAGTCCTTGATTTACTCCCCCTTTGACATTAATGACAAAGGCTTCCTTTTGAAAGCTCCCCCTGTCAACATATCTCCCCCTGACATGATGCCTTTTTCTCCTTTTTATTCATTGCAAAGAAATTATTCCCATCTCTTGTCTAAGATGCTCAAATGCTTCTTTGGGTAGTGGCTTAGTGAAAATGTCAGCTATCTGTTCTTTTGTGTCTACATATTCCAATTTGACAACCTTTTGTGACACTTGATCTCTTAGAAAATGATATCTTATTGGAATGTGATTTGTTTTAGAGTGCATAATAGTATTTTTTGACATGTTTATAGCACTAGTGTTGTCACAATTGATTATTATTGGATTCTCATACTTCACAAGCAAGTCTTCCAAAGTCTACTTCATCCAAATGACTTGGGTACAACATGATGCAGCAGTAATGTATTCAGCCTCTGCTGTAGATAGTGATATGGATGATTGTTTCTTGCTAAACCATGTGTTATACCTCAAATTGCCACACCATGTGTAAGTGAGAATATACATGTTTCACCACCATGGAAAAAATGATGTTTATGCCTCCTAAGGGTGTTAGGACCCTTCATTCTAATGTTGGTACCTTCCCTAGTCACACTTGGAAGAAAATCCAACAAGCAAGGGGTCGAAACCCACATTAACCACCTCCAAAAATTAAGTCTTCTAGAACTACCGCGCCCTGAATGTCTATGGGGGAGCGGTAGTGTCAAACTACCGCGTTCTGCATGCCTATGGGGGAGCGGTACTACCGCGCTTTGCTTGGTTATAGGGGAGCGGTAGTTTTGGTTTAGGCTTATCCCTTTTATTTTGGATCTTGGATCTCATGGAGATTTTCTTGGGATGAGGTACCCCTTCGAATTCCATCTCACTTTCCCTCCTTGGCATGATTTAGATATTTGATCCACATATTATTCACTTAGATCCATAATCTCCTCTTAGTGGTTGGCCTCCCAAATCCTACTTAAAGAGAGCCATCCATGAGCTAGGGGGGGTGATCTTGGAAACACTAAACCTATGATCCTATGAGTCTTGCAAGGGTGATGTTGGAGAGCTTGGAAGGAGGTGCTACTACTTTGGACATCAAGGTACAACATTGTAATCAGCTTCTTTTGGCTTTCTTATCATTAATATAACTTAGCCTATTCCTCTCATTTTCATGTCTTTAATGATGAATGCATGAAATTGTCTCTATTTATATAGTTAGATATTTGTTTATACATATATTGCGTTGGAGAAGGTGTTGTGTTTCCTTTGTGAACAGGTTCATAAGTCCATAATCAAAGGCTGGAGCTGTAGCAAATTAGGAGCAGCAGGACAACCATCAAAGTAAGGTGTGCCATCTACTTGCTTTGTATTTCCATAGCTTGTTAGCTGATGTGTGAGCTAGATCTAGGAGGACTATAGTATCTATTTGTTTCATCTCTGTCTTGGGTAGGCAACTAGGGGCCTTTTCTAATCCCAAGGGGATATCTACCTATCCGTAGGGAGATTTTCTTACAACAGAAACTGGCGACCATACTGGGGAATTTGAATCCATTTTCTTTTCTTGTGAAGTTTGCTTTCAATTTCACTTATTGATTATAAGAATTGGGTTCTTTTACCCTCATTCACTTCCCTGTTCTCTGCATTAGACTTCTGTTACAGATCAGTAAGTCCTCTGGGTTGGCAAACCCTTGAAAAGTAAAAATCTTTCTTCAAAATTCCACCTCTTTCCTTCTGTTCACACACTACTGCGCCCTCGTAACTGCCTACAGAGCGGTAGTACCGCGCCTTAACCACTGTCTAGAGCGCGGTAGTCCAGTAGTACTGTGCCTTAACCACTGTCTAGAGCATGGTAGTCTAGTAGTACCGCCCCTTAAGCGCTATCTAGAGCGCGGTAGTCTATCAATACCGCTCCCCGGTGGTCTGCAGGCCCGCGGTAGTTCCTGGAAAGTGTGTTTATTTGGTTTGTTTGGTTATTTTTTGGGTCTTTTTGAGATTTGGATCCATGTTGGACCTTTGAGTAAACATTAGTGTTTTGCTTACATTTTTAAGCGAAATGGGGGGGCCATGAATCGTGCATCCTACAGTTGTTCTGACCCATATTAAGGTTTTGAGATCATTTTTTGGTTTGGTGTGTTTGGATTGCTTGGCATCTTATTTCCTTTACATCCTATCTAATGATTGTTTGAAAATATTGATTCCTTACCTCCGCTTTAGTTCAAAGAGAAGCTTGATTTTGTCGTTCTTTTACCATATTCATGAAATTGAAACACATAGGTATTCTTCTTGCTTTAATTTAATCATTTGACATTCTTGGTATTACATTCATGAGAAGAAGAAATGCTTGTTTCATATTTATGTGCATTTGAGTTAGACGATATTATTAGGTTCTTCTCTCTGTCTTGCATTTGATTGGAAGCATTTGTAGAATCTTTCTTTCCGTAGCTTGGATGTGTCTTTTTCAAGTGTGAAAAGATAGGAAATGGATTAGAATCATTACGTTTGGTGTTCATATGAAGAACTTTTTCATTACTTTGGGTTAGTATTGGGTACATATTTTACTTCTTTCTATCATTTTGAAAAGAAATAAAATTGCATGTGCATTGGGTTGTGCATATTGGGAACAAAAAGAATTCTTCCTTACTTTAGCTAGTGTTCATCGAAGAGAAAGGCTCATTTCGATTCATCTTCATTTGCATGGTTTGAATCGTCACAACACCACCAAGTTTCACGTCCATTTACCCGATTGAGTAAGACAGCCTCTAAAATTAATCTCCCTAACTAAACCAACATTAACCTCACTTGAGGAAATCAAAAGAATTTGGTAGTTAGGTAGGACACCGGGGATAGGCATCAAAATAATTCCCCCTTGTCATTTTTCATCTGAGACATAGTCGTTGTCTTTAGGGAACTAAAATCCTCTAGTATTTATTGACACAGTCATAGCCAGTTTGTGGAGGGGCCTCCTGACTGTTTTTAACTTTCAGGGGTTAAACCGCTGCGAGATTGAGAACCGGACGGACTCTCTGGAATGCCGCACTCCACTTATCCCTAAGGCAACATCGATCATTGTCTTCCTTGTAATTCATAGTAATGCAAGGGTGATAAGGTATAAGCACCGAAAACCTTTTCCAATGTGTCATGAACGAGGTAGCTTAGTGACTTTTCTTCTAGGGCTCTTTACCCAGGATCCCTTTCGGTAGAGGGATATCCTTCCATTATTGGTCTCTCATTTTGTATTGTTCGACTTGGATTTCATCACCTTGCGAAGGATACAATTTGTTGAGGTCTCCAACTCTTAGTTAGCAGGTTTTGCTTGCTATCTTGTAGAGGGTCTTTTTCTTTGTAGGGATGCTTATTGGAATTCTGGCCTTTTTGTTGTACAGCTCGCTTACTGTGGCAGTGGCCTCAATATAGTTTTTTGAGCTTGCTCTTTTGGCCTGTGAGCCTTGTCTTTTCCTAGCTCCCCTTTCGCATGCTCGGTTGCTTGAGGGTTTTTGAGTTCTTTTTAACAAGACTTCGTCCACATCACTTAGTTTTGTTTCATGGAGAATCTACCTCCATGCACCCATGCTCCTTCTGGGACTACCAATCCGGAGACCCCTTTTCAAGGGGTGCCTTTTAATTTTCCTCCAGTTGGAGATATTGGTCCTGCCTTTATTGCCACGTTAAATCTTCCTGGATTAACCATAGGATTACCGGTATGGTTATTCAATCCGGTAATTCCGATTGCGCCCAATGCTTCGAATGTTAACTCTCCACCACGAGAGAGTCAATCCCAAACTAATCCTTCTCCTTCTCCGTCGGATGAATCTTCTTCTATTCCTTCTTCCTCGCTTGATCAAAGAAATAGTGTTAGTAATCAGGTGGATAAGAAGAAGAAGAAAAGGAAAGTTAAGAAGAAGGATAAGGAAGAGACCAAGCGTAAACCAGTTGCCTCTAATGGCACTCATTCTACGAAAACACCCCGTAAGCCCAAGTTCCCTTGCAAACTTTGTAAGAGTGATCACCTTCTCAAGGATTGCCCCGATCTTTCCCGTGTATCAGAAGTGTGGTCTAAAAACCCAAACCACTTGTATCGTCAACCTCTGACCATCATGTCAATGACACTCCCTCGACCAGTGACCCTTTGGTGAAGGGTTGGAAGGGTAAAGTCCTATATCCCTGTTTGATATGAAAAGGTATGCACCGTACTTTTCTTTGTCCAAGCATGGATGAAGCCTCGCGGTGGTTGGAAGATATTACTAGTTCTCAACTGGTGCCTCCAACAGACCATAGTAAATTGTCCCTCGACCCCCCGCTGGTTGGCCAAGTGATCAATTCAGTTTCATCTACAATTGACCCCACTCTCCCTCCCAAGAGTGAAGTGATCAAGTCGCTGTCATCCCCACTCGATCCCGCTCTTTCATTGGAGAAAGTCCAGACTGAAGCAGTCACCTTGACACAATCTTCGTCTCATTCTTATCTTCCAAGCAAGAGTGAATTGGAAACCGCTGATGTTTTCCTTATCGGTTCAGAATGTCCTCGGCAAGGGGAAACCCTGTCCGTTTCTGCGAGACCCCCTCCAAGTACTGAGGTTATTTCCTTTGATTGGAATGGTCTAACAGAATCTCGTCTTCCTTCGAGTGTTCCTTTTCAAATATCTGTAGAAGTTTTCGATAAAGAAATTTTTCGTACGATAGTTGATGAGGGAGCTTCTATTAGTATTCTATCCTCAACTGCTTGGCAAGCCTTAGGTTCTCCTCGGCTTGTGCCCGTCACTAACCAGATACTAGCTTTCAATAGAAGGCCTACTGGACCTTTAGGGTCCCTTCCTCGGTTACCTATCACTTTGGGAGGGAAAACTGTCTGTATTGATGTCATGGTCGTCCAAGGTCCCTTAGATTTTAATCTACTCCTTGGACGTGATTACGTCTATGCAATGAAAGCTGTAGTGTCCTCACTCTTTCAAGTGATGTATTTTTCCCATCATGGGCGTGTTGTGACCATTGATCAACTTTCCTTTGTGACACCCACTCATCGCATGACTCCTAGTCACCAGACTTCCCTAAATGTTCCACATGTTTTAGTGGTTTCTTCCCCCTAATGGGGCCACGTTGGAGCAAAGTTCTATTCCGGTGTCAAGCTCGTTAAAAAATGAAACCATCATTTCAAGCATAGTTTACTTTTGGTTTTAAGCTTGTGTAAAAATGAAACCAACCATCATTTCAAGCATAGTTTACTTTTGGTTTCAAGCTTGCGTAAAAATGAAACTACCTATGAGCATAGTTTATTCTTTGTTTCAAGCTCGTTAAAAAATGAAATCGATCCTCAAGCACAGTTTACCGTTGGTTTCGAGCTTGTGTAAAAATGAAACCAATCCCAAGCATAGTTTACGTTTGGTTTCAAGCTTGTGTAAAAATGAAACTACCTTCGAGCATAATTTCTTTCTGTTTTAAGCTCATTAAAAAATAAAAAGGACCCTTTCAAGCATTGTTATTATCTATTTCAAGCTTGTGTAAAAATGAAATAGATCTCCCTTCCATTTGTTCCAGTCTCTCGCTAGAGTTAGGATTTGAACCTTCATTTCATCTGCCTAGGTCACTTGATCCTGGTTCTCCCTACCCCCCCTGGTGAACACATTCAGATTAGTAGCTAGGATTTTTGGGTAAGGAAGAAGAGTAGTTAGACGAAACGAAGCTTGGGGGACATGTTTAGCCGTTAGCAATCATGCTGGGGGCATTTACCAACCTCTGGTCATCATTTTGGGAAGGAACTCGTCAATGGGCCTTAACTGTGAGCAAAGTTTACCATTGGCTTCAAGCTCATTAAAAAATGAAACCAGTATTCTGAGCAAAGTTCTACTCCTGTGTCAAGCTTGTTAAAAAATGAAACATATCCTTTCCCTTTGAGTCGAGTCTCCTCGTAGACTTAGTACCTGAACCTTCTTTTCACCCGCCTATACTTTAGGAGAATGAAATGAAGCTAGGGGGCATGTCTTCAACCTCTGGAAGTTACGTTGAAGTCAACTCGATCGCCTCTCCACACCACGTTGGAGCCAAGTCACTTACTTCTAGCAATCATGCTGGGGGCATGTACCAACCTTTGGATTTCATGACGGGAAGAAGTTCACCATTGGGAACATTTTCAAGCATACTTTCCTTTTTAGGTTTCGAGATCATTAAACCATGAAAATTATCCTGAGCATAGTTCATTTTCTGTTACAAGCTTGTTAAAAAATGAAGCAGAAATCATGAGCATTCTTCCAGCCTATCTTCGAGCTCGTTAAAAACAGTAAGATGGTGTTTGAGCTTACTTTTCACTTTTTTTATGCTCTGGTTAAAATATGAAAAGTGGTTTGAGCTTACTTTTTTCTTTTTCATGCTCTGGATCCAAAAATGAAAAAGATTCCGAGTGCTTTTGATACCATTGTCGTGCTCATTAAAAATTGAGTAAAAAGGTGTGTCTAACGAGTATAGGTTTATCACTTTATCCAGCCTCACTAGACTATTTACGGAAAAGGAACTGTGCCGAGTTTACTTTTCCTTTGTCGTACTCGGTCATCAACCATGACAAAGTTGTACATGGAGTCCTCTTTAAGCTCTTTTCAAACTCCCTAAATAGGAAAAGATTGCCAAGCGAAATTGATGCTTTCACGCTTGGAAAAGCATTTGAATGATCGTCTTTCTGGTGATAGTTTACCCCTTTTTCGGACCAGGAAGTACTATTTATGAAAAAGGAATACTCCATCCAATCATGACTGGAAGAGTCCTCTTCCGCATGGTTTTTCCCTTTTCAGGCGATGAGGCTAACTTTACGAAAAAGGACCATTGGAGTCTTCTTTAGTTCTTTTCAGACTCTCTAAACATGAAAAACTACCGAGTTTTCCTTCCTTGGACTCGTAAAATCAAACATCGAAGGACCCTTTTGGGACCGAACCCCTCCTTTCTCAGGTTCGTAAAACATGTGGGATTGGACTCGTCCAAAGGATGAGCTATACCGGGCATCTGTTATCCTCCTCAAGCTCGTTAAAAAACAAAGAGGTACTCATCAAACATGATGGGGATTGGGGAGGAATAAGTTAAGTTTCTTTTAGAAAGCTTCATGGCAGCTTGTGTCTCCCTTGAACATGGCACCTTTTTGTGTCTCGTCATACAGTTGGGTAATCTACTTATCTCTGAGTCATGCCAATTCTATGAGTTGTCCCGCTCCTTCAAATCATCTGAAGAATGCCTCAGTCATCGTTGCATTATGTCTTGGTCCCTGCCTCATTGATTCAATGCTGTCGAGTCATTATTTTCGTGTCGTTCATGTTCAAGGGAAGTTTACCTTAGTCATACTCTGCAATATTGTTAGCCTTTACATCCCTGTGTCAGTCTATACTCATCTGATTCATTACTTCATATCACTTTCCTATGTTGGTTTCGTGTCGATGATGTGGGATCCATTATGGCCCTCCTTCGACGAGTCTATTCCTGTCGACTTCAACTCATTATCCAGGAATTAGTCTTAGAAACCAACCTTAGTACCTTGGTACCTGCATGCCTCAATGGCAGGTTTCCTTGTATTCGACAGTAGGTTTTCATCATTGACCTTTGATCAAATGATCTCGTGGATGTTCAACATCAACTCATCTATTCACATTTCATCGAGATGTATTATGATACCTTGGGAGTCATTTTCATCATTGGTGATTTCCCTCGCACTTGTTAACGGTTTCAATCATTGACCGGTAATCAAGTGGTTTCTACCATGTTCGACTTCAACACCTTGTAATCACATGGTTAGATTCATATCGATTTGGGATCGAGTAGAAGACCCTGGATAGTTCTGAAGTCTTTTTAGCACATCCAGGATGCGATGGAGATTGTTTGAGTAGGTTCCCACATATATATTATGTTGGTGACCTCATTGATGTACTCTCACACAGATCCACTCTTGTATTGGTCGTGGCTGTGTCATTGTCTTTTCATGGATCTACGCTTGTAGTCTACTAGCCATGATTTGTCTCCAGTCAGTGTTAAGTCAGTATTATCATGGATCTGCAATGTATTGGTCGGTAGCCATGCTTTCAGTTAGTTGTTCCGAGCATGGGTATGCCCGCCTAGAGTTCGTTAGACATATTGTCGATATTTGCTTGTAGCTCTTCTCCAACTCTCCTTCAGATATCCTTGCAGACTTATTATTTGTAAAGTGTTTCGGCCATCAGATTCCTTCTGACCTCACACTTTAGGGGGCATCTGTTATACCTCAAATTGCCACACCATGTGTAAGTGAGAATATACATGTTTCACCACCATGGAAAACATGATGTTTATGCCTCCTAAGGGTGTTAGGACCCTTCATTCTAATGTTGGTACCTTCCCTAGTCACACTTGGAAGAAAATCCAACAAGCAAGGGGTCAAAACCCACATTAACCACCTCCAAAAATTAAGTCTTCTGGAACTACCGCGCCCTGCATGCCTATGGGGGAGCAGTAGTGTCAAACTACCGCATTCTGCATGCCTATGGGGGAGCGGTACTACCGCGCTTTGCTTAGTTATAGGGGAGCGGTAGTTTTGGTTTAGGCTTATCCCTTTTATTTTGGATCTTGGATCTCATGGAGATTTTCTTGGGATGAGGTACCCCTTCGAATCCCATCTCACTTTCCCTCCTTGGCATGATTTAGATCTTTGATCCACATATTATTCACTTAGATCCATAATCTCCTCTTAGTGGTTTGCCTCCCAAATCCTACTTAAAGAGAGCCATCCATGAGATAGGGGGGGTGATCTTGGAAACACTAAACCTATGATCCTATGAGTCTTGCAAGGGTGATGTTGGAGAGATTGGAAGGAGGTGCTACTACTTTGGACATCAAGGTACAACATTGTAATCAGCTTCTTTTGGCTTTCTTATCATTAATATAACTTAGCCTATTCCTCTCATTTTCATGTCTTTAATGATGAATGCATGAAATTGTCTCTATTTATATAGTTAGATCTTTGTTTATACATATATTGCGTTGGAGAAGGTGTTGTGTTTCCTTTGTGAATAGGTTCATAAGTCCATAATCAAAGGCTGGAGCTGTAGCAACTTAGGAGTAGCAGGACAACCATCAAAGTAAGGTATGCCATCTACTTGCTTTGTATTTCCATAGCTTGTTAGCTGATGTGTGAGCTAGATCTAGGAGGACTATAGTGTCTATTTGTTTCATCTCTGTCTTGGGTAGGCAACTATTAGGAACCTATGTCAACCCTTCGCTTTACTATGTTAGTATATTGTTGTTGGACGCATATGCTTTGTAAGTCGTCCCGTAGTATTTGTTGATCCGTAGTTTATATTAGCCCATAGTATTGACCCATAGTATTGGACGCATATGCTTTGTAAGTCGTCCTGTAGTATTATATGTCCCATGGTTTTGACTCATAGTATTGGGCATAGACTTAGTATATAAGTGTGTGTTGAGGTCATTGAAGGCACCGTGAAGTTAATTGTATTGAGCTTGCTCAAAGGAGGTTGCCCCCTCGAAGTGGCCTGTGATCAATATAAAAGCGATTCTGTTCTATTATTTATGATATCTCGTGTATTTGCATTAATTAATTATTGCAGGTACATCACAGCAACTAGGGGCCTTTTCTAATCCCAAGGGGATATCTACCTATCCGTAGGGAGATTTTCTTACAACACCATGATACCAAACAATTTCCTAAAAATAATGCTACTCCACTTGTACTTTTTCGATCATCAACACTTCCTGCCCAATCTGCATCAGTAAGTGCTTTTAAGGTGAAATCTTGACATTTTGAGTACCATAAACGATACTCCATAGTGCCTTTTAAGTATCTAAAAATTCGTTTTACTGCTGCCACATGTGTTTCCTTGGGAGTTGATTGAAATCTAGCAACCAATCCCACAGCTTGCATCACATATGGTCTTGTAGTTGTCACATACAGCAGGCTGCCAATCATGGATCTATACATGGTATGATCCACTTCGAAAGACTCATCATTCTTGCTTAGTATACAACCAGTGATCATGGGAGTGCTAACAGGCTTGGAGTCTTCCATCTTGAAATTCTTAAGCATATCCTTGCTGTACTTGTTTTGAGAAATGAAGATTCCTTTTTCTGATTGATAAACTTGTAGTCCCAAGAAAAATGTTAATTCACCCAACATTGACATTTCAAATTCCTTTTTCATTTCAGAAGCAAAATTTACACTTAGTATTTGTAGATTGCTTCCACAAATGATATCATCTACATAGACAACAACAATGATCATATTCTTATCCTTGATCTTTGTGTAGAGATTTCTATCAGTGGCTTCTCTTTTATATCTGTGTTGTTTCAAGTAGTTATCTAGCCTTGAAAACCATGCTCTTGGGGATTTCTTGAGACCATAGAGTGCATTTTTTAGTTTGAAAACATAGTCCCTATTCTCTGATAGAAGGAAAACTTCAGGTTGTTCAATATATACTTCCTCTTCTAGCTTCCCATGTAGAAATGTAGACTTGACATCCATTTGATATAATTTGAAGTTTTTATAACATGAGAATGCCAAAAAAATTCTGATTGCTTCAAGTCTTGCTACAGGTGCAAAGGTTTCTTCAAATTCAATTCCTTCCACTTTAGCATATCCCTTACACACTAGCCTTGCTTTATTTCTGATCACTTTACCATATTCATTGAACTTATTCTTGAAAACCCATTTGGTCCCTATAACATTCTTGTTTGTAGGTATTGGAACAAGTTCCCAAGTTTCGTTCTTCTTAATCTGATCTAGTTCTTCATCCATGGCTTTGATCCAATCATCATTTTTGCTTGCTTCTGTAAAGTTCTTAGGTTCCACTATTGAAAATAGAGTTTGTTCAGTAAATAATCTCTTTCTTGTACTGACTCATGCATCTTTGTCACCTATAATTTGTGTTTCAGGATGGTTCTTTTGTATTCTTCTTGATGGTGCCTTTGTATCATCTCTTGGAGAATCTTCATCTTCATTTTCTTGTGATTCTTCTCTATCTTCTTCCTCTTCTTCTTCTTCTTTCCCAACCATATCTTCATTTTTTTGCAAAACGTCTTCTTCATTGTTTGTTCTTACATCTTCATCTTTGTTTCTTATCCTTCTTGGCTTCATGTCATCCACTCTTACATCTTCACTCTCTATGATTTTGTGTAATCTTTGATTGTAACATCTGTAATAATTTTTAGTGGAGGAATATCCCAAGAATATTCCTTCATCGGTTCTAGAATCAAACTTGCCAAGATCATCTTCATTCCTCTTTATGTAGCACTTGCTTCCAAACACTCTGAAATACTTGACTGATGCAGGCCTTCCATACCATAGTTCATATGGAGTCTTGTCATTTTTCACTCTGAGTTGCCCTCTATTAAGTATGTAGACAGCTGTGTATACTGCTTCTCTCCAATATATATCAGGAAGTTTTGCTTCATTTAGCATGGTTATGGTAGCTTCTTGAACTGTCATGTTTTTTCTTTCCACCGCGCCATTTTGCTGAGGTGTCTTTTGAGCTGAAAATTGTCTTTTGATCCCATGGATTTCACAAAACTCATTGAATTCATTTGAAGTAAATTCACCTCCATTATCTGACCTAAGACATTTGATTTTTTGGTTTGTCTCATTTTCCACCATTGCTTTGAAAGTTTTGAATTTTTCAAAGGCTTCTAATTTTTCCTTGAGGAATGTTACCCAAGTCATCCTTGTGTAATCATAAATGAGTAACATAAAATAATACTCTCCTTGAAATCTTTTAGTCCTTGTTGGTCCACAAAGGTCAGTGTGAACTATTTCCAAAATATGTGAGGTCATATGTTCTTTTGAATTGAAGCTAGCTTTGGTTTGCTTCCCACGCTGACAATGTTTACAAACTGCATTCAGAGGTTTCACAATTTTTGGTAAATCTCTCACAACCTCCATATAACTTACCTTGACAAGATTATCAAAGTTTAAATTCCCCATCCTTCTGTTCCATACCCATCTTTCATCAATCATAATCACGTAGCATTGGTCTTCATTTTCTAGGATGTACACATTACTTGAATTTCTTACAACAGTCCCAACAAGTCTCCCTGAGTCCTTTTTTTTTATTTCACATTTCTTAGAGTCAAAGGTGCAGATGTATCCTTGGTCACAAGTTTGACTTACACTGATGAGATTAGGCTTTAAGTCTTCTACTAGCAACACATTTTCAACTTTGATCTTGTTATTGATAGTAGTTGTACCTTTGCCAATTATTTTGGAAGACATAATATCTCCAAAAGTGACCCTACCTTTATTATCTCTTTTTAGGCTTATGAATTTACTTGTGTCTCTTGTCATATGTTTTGAACACCCACTATCAATATGCCATAGATTCTTCTTTTCTGTCACACATAGAGCAATCATGTATTTCTCCTCTTTGTTCTTTTTCTTCCAATCCTTTCTCTATTTTTTGTCTTGGAATTCTTTTGCATCAGTCCTTTTTGTAGGAGTCATTAGTTTACAGTTTCTTTCTATATGCCCATGGTTATTTCATTTGTAACACTGTATGTCATATTTTCTAAGAGGTGTAAATAAATTATGATCCCTTGTTTTTGGTTTGTTACTGGATGCTCTTTCCTTATAGTCACGAGGCTTTCCATATGCTCTGCAATTTAGGGCCTTATGTCCAAAATTATTACAAGAGTAACAATGTCCAAAGAAAATCTGTTAATATCTATTTGTCTTTGGTCTTCTAGGAATTACATTAATTATGTTTTTGTCAAGAGAAGGTGGAGCAGATTTCTTATTTTCTTCCTTTTTAAATGAACTTTTTAGTGCAGCAACATAACTTCTTTTTCCTTGGTTTGTGAAGGAGGAACATTTTGGCTTCTTTTTATTGTTATATCCCAAACCAGACTTATCTGTTGATGTTATTTGGATACTCAAGATGTCATCTAAAGTCTTTGAATTGTTTTCATATTTTGATTTAATAGATTCTTCATTGAGCTTTTTCCTAAGATGCATAATTTCTTCTTCAAGCTTCTTCGATTCTTGTATTCTCTCTTTGAGCTTCTTTAAGCTGAGATTTCAAGTCACTAATGATTTGGTTTGATTGTTTGTTATTTTTCCTACTTTTTTCAAGTTCTTCAAGAGCATCGATTAATTCAGCTCTTAGATCTACTAATCCTTCTTCCATTGGTTCATCATCTTGAGATTGGTCTTCTATTCCCATGAATAGAATTTCTATCTCCTCATCTTCACTTATGTCTTCATCTTCACCATCTTCTATGTTGTAAAGGAACTTCTTCTTTTCATTGAACTTCTTTTTATTTCCTTTTATGTCATTTCTAAAATTCTTTGAGGCTTATTTCTCATCACTTCTATCTTGCTTAGGATGAGGAAATTTTGAAGAAAAGTGTCCAATTCTTCCACAATTAAAGCACTTTAGAGGTAGCTTTCCCTTGTACTTTCTAGTACCTCTCTCAAGATTATTGATGAACAAGGCTTCTTCATCATCTGAGTTTTCTGATTGATTCTTGGATAAGGCTTGAAAAGTTGCTTCTTTCTTTGATTGACCATATTCTCCTTTTCTCATCTCATAAGCAGTGAAGATCCCATGTAGTTCATCTGCTGTTATGTATTTAAGATCATCTCGTTCTTCTAGAGAATATACTTTTGAGTCATACTTCAATGGCAGGGTTCTTAGTACTTTGTGCACTACTTCTTTATCCTCTAATTCCCCTCCAAGGCCTTGGATAGCATTGACAATTTCATCTACTCTTAGAAGATATTCTGCAGTATTTTCTTCCTCCTTCATTTTCAGGCTTTCAAACTATCCTTTGTATGCCTAAAGTTTTGATTGTTTGACTTTGGATGCTCCTTCATAGACAATTTTTAATTTATCCCAAGCCTCCTTGGTTGTCTTGCATTGCATGAATTTCACAAACACGGTGTTTGTTAACCCATTCAGGATTGCATTTAGGGATTTTGCATTGGCCTCATATTGGTCAAGTTCTTCTTGGTCTGTAGGTAGGTTGTCTGCTATGTTATACTTCTTTTCAATTACTCTCCAAAACTTCCATCCAAGAGACATTAGGTGACACTTCATTCTTGCACTCCAGTATGCATAGTTAATTCTTGTTAACAATGGAGGTCTATTGGTAGCTAATCCTTCCTACTGATCCATTGTGGTCTTTAATGCGGATCTTACTTCCAATGGTTAAACTGTAATGAAGGAACCTCGCTCTGATACCAATTGTTGGAATATCAAGCAATACTGAGAGGGGGGGGTGAATAAGTATTGTCTTCTTTTTCCTTCTATTAAAACAATTAGTACAATACACACTAATAATAAAACAAGTTAGGACACAAGATTTTATCGTGGAAACCTCAAAGAGAAACCCACCAACTCATACTCATTAATAAGATGAATTTTACAAAAAAAATTATCTGCTACTACAGAAAGGATGCAACTACACCCCATATTTTTTCTGCTGCTACAGACGAGTATGCTACAACACCCCAAATATTCTTCCTGCTGCTACAGGAAAGGATGCAATGACACCCTGTTCTCCAGCTTCAACTGGATGGAGGCCACGACCCCCAGCAGGCTTCCTGCCTGCCCTAGCACCACCTACCACCCTAATTTGATTTTATCAGACTTCTAGATCTTCTTTATGTTTTCAAA
The DNA here is from genome assembly GCA_027924585.1 of Larix kaempferi. Lineage (NCBI taxonomy): Eukaryota > Viridiplantae > Streptophyta > Pinopsida > Pinales > Pinaceae > Larix > Larix kaempferi. The sequence goes on along the minus strand of BSBM01000289.1, from coordinate 6,921,979 downwards.
CCTATCACTGATTTTCCTTCTTTGGTCTCTGTCTGCAGCTGCTGCTACATAGATCTGGATCACAAAGACGACTTCTTTCACTTAGCACTCTGTCTATAAATACCTTCTAACACATTTTCTACGAATGCATCTTCTCAAAGTTGAGCCTTTTCATTCTTATATCATTCCTCTTCATGAAAACACAATTATTAATTTTAATAATTCTTTAAATCTATTTAGGTTTATCAGTCATGACTTTCCGCAACATAAATATTTTCAAAATTGCCTCTCTGCAATGATAATTCTGCACCAGAACTCCTTCCGAATTTTCCTTTTTCTGCAGTGATATTTCTGCAACAAAAATCATTCTGCAATTGCCTTTCTGCAACGACATTTCCACAATATCCTTTCCGTAGTGTTTTTTTTTGCAACGACTTTTCCACAATATCCTTTCCGTAATTTCCTTTCCGCAACGACCTTTCCACAATCTTCTTTCCATGGTGATCATGGAACGTCTAATCTTGATCAACAGTGGATTCGCTTTCTGCAGCTTGCGGATTGCGGAACTATATTTCGATTTTTATAAACTAGCTTCCGCAATTTGTCTCCCGCAAGGCTTCTTCCGCTAGTCTCTTTCCGCAGTGATCGTGCACCGTCGAATCTTGATCAACGATGGATTATCTTTCCGCAGCTTGCGGATTGCGGATTGCGGACGTGCCTTCAACTTTTCCCGAAATGGGCTTCTGCAATTTCCCTCCCACAATTCCTTTTCCGCAACCCTTTACAACCGTCGATTTCTTGCGGGTTGTTTCTTGACCGGCGATCTGATATCAGATGTGGATCTCACCTTATCTTTGTGGATCCGTTATATTCCTTTCACATTCACCTTGTTATCTCTTTCCCATCGTTGATCCATCTTTTCTCCTTTAATCTGGATCGTCCAAATCTCTGCAAACTTCAACCTTTGTAACTCTACAATTCTACATTGATTGATCAAAGAATCAATCAATCACTCAATCGATCATCACTGAAATTGATTCCCTTGTTGAATATGCACATCGACTCTATGGTTTTACACACATAGAGATCATTCATACATCCGCTGCAACATTCAATCCTCAAAATCCCTTACTTTAGGCTACATATACATGCAGTGATTAATTAAGCATTTACACAAATATCCCAAACTGTCAATTGATTCATTGATACAGAGATACACAAATATTCAACTGTTAACACTTCAGACATAGATTCATGCGTACACACAGATACAACTTAATTAGCTTTCTTTATTCACACAGGAACCTGAAACAGGGTCGCTTCATAATAGCACTAAAATGCCACCATGTGTCTTTTACATGCCACATCGTCATACATGCCATCTCATCACCTCCTTTGTCTTTCATTGAGTTCACCTTGCCATCGTGTCCTTGGCTATTCCTTTTCCATTACTGAACTCCTTTGACATCAATGACAACCATATCCAACATACCTAAGTCATCACGGAACACTATGCCTCTTAGAAGAAAAATGACAGATGACATTAAGCTTCCTATATTTAAAGGAACTGGTCTCAAAGACCCAGAGCAACATTGGTTTATTTGTGAATCCGTATGGAATGTTAAACAAGTACAAGATGATGTTATTAGACAAGCACAACTAGTTATCACATTCAGGGACAGAGCCTTAACATGGTTTATGAAGTACTCTGTTGGACATAATAGGACACTAGCGGAGATCAGAACTGCGCTCATCAGAGAGTTTAAAAAACCTAAGTCAGAATCGCAGTGTATCACAGAGTTGAAAGAAATAAAGCAAAAACCTAATGAGACAGTATGGGAATTTGATCAAAAGTTCAAAGCATTGTTAGATCAAGTGAGCTTTGACATAGCACCACAACAACACTAAGAATGGTTTATAGCTGTGCTACTGCCCCATATCAGATTACCGTTGATGCAAAAGAAAGTTGCTTCGCAGACAGAGGCCCTAGAAATTGCGATGAATCTAGAGGCTTCGCCTATAGGAGAGACTAGCGCAGGAATGGTTTAGATACAAACCCAGCTAGCAAATTTGACATTTCAACTGCAAGATATGAAGAAAGGAAAATAAACTCGAGAAGAGGTTTGGTGTACAAAGTGTAAGGGAGAAGGACACTCTAAAGAACATTGTTCGATATTTAGGAATTACATTGCTAGTGGGGCACCAAACCCATTAAATCAACAGCAAGGACCATGGTGTGATATTTTTCGATGTAGAGGACATTGCCCAAAGGACTTCTACATACTCCAGAAGTACGTGCAAACAACAAAGAACCTATACTGTACATTCTATAATTCAGTTGGCCACGATGATAACAACTGCAGAGCATATGACCTCATGATAGAAAGAAAACATGATGTGTACAAAGTTCAAGGGGAAACACATAATAACAATGAAAATGCAAAGTATGACCAAGGCACATACAGAGGATGTGGTGGATTGAGAGGAAGAGGACGAAACACTGGCCAAGGACATGGAAGAGGTCAGATTGTGTGCTATAACTGCGCTCAACTAGGACACTTAGCCAGGATTGTCAGAATCCTTGTACCACTTGTAAATACTGTAAATCATTTGAACATGTCATTGAGGCATGCCCTGTTTTGCAAGGAAAAATGAAAGAGAGAAGACAAGAAGCGCAGAATCAGAACATACAGATGATCGCATCTAAAAATGAAATAAAGATTGCAACATTCATGTTGTGACGCGAAGTGAAGCCACGATAGGTGGAGATCAAAGAACTGAAGCTTCAAATTATGAGGATATCCAAGCTACATAGAAGCCTACTGAAGGGGCTTGGGTAAGAAAAGCAACTGGAAAAACACCTGCTTTCAACCTGAACAAAGAAAAATAGGTCTTCATGGAAGCAAGAGAAACCTTCAAAGAATCATAACCTTCAACTCCAAGAATCAAGTTGCGAAGTGAAACAACGCCTGTGATGGATATGCCAGCTTAGTATGATGGATCATGTACTACAACAAACCTGATGAGTCCTATTGTGCAGCTCTTACGAGTCTTGTTGCGCAGCTCTTACAGAGCTGCATGAAGTTGTTAAAGCATTAAAATTCCTTGGCAGGATTACAAATCCTATTGGGTCATTACGAGCAACATAATGTAGTAAATGAATCACATAGAGTGGGAACAAATGGGAAAGTCGAAGTTATCATCATCATCAATATAGTTGAGGCTATCTAATCAGCAAAAGGTTCTACCCTTTGGGAGATTATCAAATGAACTTGTTGACATTGATGGAGTGCGAAGTAAAGCAGACTTTGAGGTCATTGAGATTATAGATGATAGCAATCCATATACTGCACTATTGGGGATAGATTGGGAAATTGATAACCTCGCGATTATGAACTTGAAAAAGAAGCAGATGATATTCGAAGGACCAGATATCAGGGTCATCACACCCTTGGATCCTTTACAGGGACCTAGATATATTGAACCAATAAGAGAATAATGTGGAACTCAAGATCTGGATCACACCTACAAGATGACGGTGAATCAGGAAGACTACATCAATCCTACTGATGATGGAAGATTGAGTTGGCGATGTGACATTTCTTGGATATCAGAATCAGAAGCAGGACTAGAGAACTGGCAGAGCAGAATGCATGAAGTATTTGCAAGAAGATGTGTGAAGCTCACTAGATCATTGCGCTGGATTGGAACAGAGGTAAGTTCAATCCCTACTTATGATGGGTTAGGTGATATCTATGAATTCTTTCAGGAGTACCTCGTATCAGTCCTAGATGAATACAAGTTAGCAGCATTGGATACAACACTGTGCGCTACACCTGCTAGAGGGTGGGCTGTGCATAAGAAGAATATGACCACATGGGAAGAATGTAATCACATGATGGAGATCCGATTTCTAGAAGAGACTGAGCTTGTACAAGTGAAATATAATGGATAGACTGATCCTAGAGGTCACATAGACCTTTTCCTGAAAGCATGGACACACGTACCACAAGCATAATGGGTCCATCGGTTTATGCACACATTGGAGCAAATTCCAAAGAACTGGTACAAAAACAAAACTTCATAGAGGAATAGTAGAATGGTCCGCCATGACTAAGAACTTCCAAGCGGCTTTCAGTTTTGAGGATGATTGTCCAAGTATAAATGAGGCTTTGCATATCATCAAAAAGAAGGTATTCAATGACACACCGGGACCTGTGTATCAACAACTAGAATGGGCAAGACAACTTGAACATGCCCTAGAATGTTACAACTTCGCTTTAGACAAATATGAAGATGAAGATGAGGATGAGGATTTGCGCGATGTCAACATACCTGAGTCAGAAGGAAATTGTGAAGTAGAAAGACCTCAATTAGAAATTTCGGATCTAAGTAATCCTGTGAAAACTCAAAAATTCAACATTGGAACTAGTGAAGAACCGAAGCTGATTTCTATATGAGATTATTGGGATGAGGAAACGGTAGCGCAAATAACAGACTTACTCCGTGAATATGCAGACATATTTCCTACAATTTTTTTTGAAATGAAAGGCATTTTGGGTGACTTGGGAGTCATGAAAATACCTCTCAAGCCGGATGTGAAGCCTATTAAGCAAAGACCCTATCGACTAAATCCCAGATACAAAGAAAGAGTAAAGACAGAGCTTGATAAGATTCTTGAGGAAGGAAGCATTGAACCGATAGAAGAGTCAGAGTGGATAAGTCCCATGGTTATCCAGGACAAGAAAGCTAAATGAGAAATTAGAATTTGCGTAGATCTCATAAAGTTAGATGATGCATCGTTGCATGACCCATTTCCTACTCCATTCACAGTTGAAGTGTTAGATAATGTTGGAGGGAATGAAGCATACTCCTTCACTGATGGATTTTATGGATATCATCAGATCAGAAATGATTCAACAGACAAGCACAAGACCACATTTTCCACTGAATGGGGCTCATTTCAGTACACAGTTATGCCCTTTGGTCTGAAGAACGCACCTGCTATCTTTTCCAGAGTAGTTGTTGTTGCATTTAAGGATTTTATCCATAAATTTTTAGAAGTGTGTTTTGATGATTTGACAGTATTTAGTTTGTTGAAGAACCATTATGCGAACTTAATACTGATGTTAGTGAAGTGTAGACATAAGATCTCTCTAAACCTGAAGAAAAGCATCTTTTGTGTTCCATATGGAATTCTACTGCGACACATTGTTTGTAAATAGGGACTGATGGTTGATCCAGCAAAGATCACGGTTATTGTGAATCTGCTAGCACCTAACTCAGTAAAACATATACGCACTACATTGGGAAACACAAGGTAATACAGGAATTTCATCAAAGGATATGCGTAGATCACTGCACCTATGAAAAAATTATTGAAGATGGAAGCGAATTTCACATTGACTAAGGACTGTCAGAAAGGATTGGATACATTGGAATAAAGGATGGTCACTACGCCTATTCTAGTTTTTCCAGATTGGAGTAAACCATACCATGTACATGTAGATGCTTCATCCATTGCACTGGGAATCATACTATCTAAACTAGGTGAGGGAGGCATCGACCATCCTATTGCATTCTCAATCAGAAAGTTGTCCTCGACAGAAAATAATTATACCATGACAGAAAGAGAAGGCTTAGCTATGGTGTACGCACTCCAGAAGTTCAGACATTATTTGCTAGGTGCACATTTATGTATGTTTACTGACCATTCAGCTTTGAAATACCTGGTCAATAAACTAGTGTTAGGGGGAAGAATTTGTTGATGGTTGTTACTCTTTCAGGAGTATGATTTTGAAATCATTGTTAAGCTAGGAAGGCTGAAATCAGTACCTGACCACCTTTCCAGAATTGAGTCAAACGAAGAGCCTACCAAACCAAAGGATAGTCTACCAGATGCGCAGCTGTTTGCTATTCAGATAGAAGATGATTATTATAAGGATATTGTAGAATTCTTGACCACGGGTTTGGCACCCATATATTTTATTGCATAGTAGAAGAAACAGTTGGTAGTAAAAGCAGCTGACTTCACCCGTAATTGATGTACAATTATACAAGCTAGGACCGGATGAAGTACTACACGAATGTGTGCTAGAACACGAGAAACCATTGATACTTGTTGAAGCACATTCAGGGGTGACTGGAGGCCACTACGCAGAAAATTCTAAGAGCGGGACTATGGTGGCCTACACTCCACAAGGATTCAAAGAAACACTGTTGTAGCTGCGATGTTTGCTAGAGGATAGGGAAGCCATCTCATAGAGATGATATGCCATTGATGCCACATCTAACTTTGCAATCATTTGATAAGTGGGCTATTGATTTTGTGGGACCTATCAACCCACCAGGAAAGTGAACTAGTTCGAGATACATCATTGCAACTACATATTATCTAATCAGATGGGAAGAGGCAAAACCAGTGAAGGATTGTAGCGTAGTTACTGCCGCGCGGTTTATTTTCAAAAACATCCTCACAAGGTTTGGATGCCCAAAGATACTAATGAGCGATTAGGGAACTCACTTCTTGAATAGAACTATTGAATCCCTGACTGAGGAATTTCAGATACCATCAGAAGAGCACACCATATCATCCACAAGCTAATGGCATTGTTGAATCTTTTAACAAAGTGTTGGAAAATGTGCTGACTAAGGTATGTAATACAAATAGGGATGATTGGGATCTGCGAATACCAACTATGTTATGGGCATATAGGAGAACTTGCAAGAATTTGATAGGTCATACACCTTTCAGGTTAGCATATGGACAGGAAGCTATTATGCCAATGGAATACATAGTACCAAGTTTGAGAATTGCAGCATTCATAGACATGGCAGATGATGAGACAATGGAAGAAATGCTACTACACTTAGTTGGGCTAGAAGAAGATCACTTCATTGCAGGATTTCACCAACAAGTGCAAAAACACAGAGAAAAAGCATGGCATGATAGGCATATCAAGTACAAATTATTCCAGGTAGGATATCTTGTCAGCCTCTATGATATCAAACACATGAAGTTTCCCGGAATATTTAAAATGCATTGGCTAGGGTCATATGTTGTCTAGCATGTTACTAATGGTGGTGCAATTCAACTAGTAGGAGAAAACCTACCATGTATTATTAATGGAAGTAGACTAAAACCCTACAGGGATGGTCTTACTTCGCTAGACATCAGTTGATCATCAACGAAGAAAATTTTAAGTGATCCACATCGTAGTTGGCATTTGTTGTCGGATGCTAACTTTGACACATTCTTGACTAGTCTTCGCAGTTGATACAACTTCGACAAGTTTCGATGCAACAGGACTTCGACAATTTCAGCACTTCGACATAACATACTGCAACATGTTTTGCACCTTCGACAAGTTCAACGACCTCACAGTTCATGACATCGGCATACAACATCGACATGCGACCAGTGACTGTCGAACCTTGACAGACTGTCTTTTTGTCTTCCAGTCGACTGTAACGGTTGAACAGTTGAACCGCTCTAACTTCTTCTTTGTAACTGAACGTAATGGGTAGGCACCCAAGCGTCTCACGTTTCTATATAAGCATGTAAATTATTGTAACATACATGGGATCTTTAGCTAATATTTATCTTGATCAATCTAGAACAGTTCCCATTCCTGCATATTGTCTGTGTGTATTTGTGTTATCTGTATTGCGTAATCCTGCTTTTGCTCATTATGTTTATTAAGCTTCCGCCATAACAGATCCGACTCATTCAGTCGAACTATTGTCCCCCTCGTGCTTCCTGGACATGATACGGATCATTGGTATCAAAGCGTACTCAGTTTTCTTGCTTAAGTTCTGCGTAAACACTTCTCTCGAAGTTACCTGACTTATGCTGATTCAAACTCGCTCACAATCTCAGCAATCCAAGCAGACGCAATCTCCAGATATGACAAAAGAAACAGATGATAGACATGCAGCCGATGAGACAACACAGCTTATTGAGCAAGCTCTGGCTCGACAACGAACTGAAATGTTCACCCAATTCAATGAGATTCTCTTGCGATTTGCTTCGACATCTAGAGGATCCTCGATGAGAACTCACTCCGATAAAATCATCCCCTTCAAAGTGCAAATGAATCTCGACATACCGAATCTTGAAGGAAAGATTGACATGGAATCCATTGACAATTGGGTGCAACAATTGGAATCCTATTACGTTGTAAATCAACTCTCCGAAGCTGAAAAAGTCACCATTCCGTCCTTAAAGATGTCAACCTCTGTGCACTGTTGGTGGGAGAACCTCTCGACAAAGATGGAGAAAAATGGAAACCCCATCAACACATGGGATAAATATGTCGAACACATCCGGAAGGAATTTTATCCGCCGAAATACCTTGAGCAGCAGTATAAGAAGTAGCAGTAGCTAAGGCAATGGAAAGACCAATTAGTACAGAGTTACACTGACGAGTTCTAACGAATCATGGCAAGATTTGGCATCCAAGAAGAAGAGAAATTGCTTGTTCTGAAATACACTAGCGTATTATCTCAATATATCCAGCAGGAGATCGAATTTTTTACTGTGAATACGCTTGCGGATGCTTTCCACTACGCTAGAAAACTGGAAACCAAGTAGAAAGGAAAAACACGTTTCATGACAAAGCCAACATCGGGAAGACCACCCGATAAGAGGACACCAGCCGACTACGACAAGTCAAGATCTTTTCAGCCGACACCGCCAAATCCTGACAACGGTAAGAATCCTTTTCACAAAAAGGAATGTAGCAAACAATCGCCAATTGGAAAATGGTGCGATTACCACCACTCATCTTGGCATGATACGTCTAAATGCAAAGCTCGGAAGACATTTTTGGCAAAAGTGTCGACCTCCGACGCGTTCGACAAGACAATGGAAGAATCTGATCCAGACGCGATGACTCTTTTGACCTCGACAACTCAATAAGCCTCGACTATTGTCGATGAGGAGGAATGAGAGCACATGTTCCATACACAGATATGGGTCAAGAGCAACCCATTGCATCTGATCCTGGAAAACGGGAGCCAAAAGAACTTCGTTTCTGAAGAACTGGCAAAGAAATTGGGTCTTGTCACCACTCTGCATTCTCAGCCTTACAACATTGGTTGGATGAAGGATGGACAAGAACTATGGATCACTCGACAATATAAAATCGCCTACTTCATAAAGAATTTTGAAGATGAAGTACTCTGTGATGTGGCACCACTCTCCGTAGCCGACGCCCTATTTGGGAAACCTTACCTCTGGGATAGACATGGAAGTTATCAGTCACGACCTCAGAAGGTGATTGTCAAAATCTGAAATCAATGGTTCAGCATACCAGAGCATCAACCTACACCGACGGTTGCACTGATATCTACCAAATAGACAAAGAAGCTCATCAATCATGCTCAGAAATTTGCATTAATCATGATCAAGCCGCAACATTCTAAGAAGACTGCAGCAACGATTCGAGTCACCGACCAATGCAGCTCTCGATAGAAGCAGCAAGTCGATCATATTCTTGATGAGTACCAGAACCTCTTTCAAGCTCCAGATGGAGTACCTTAGCATTTCCAGGTAAAACACTCCATTGAACTTGTTCCTAGTTCTTCTTTTCCTAACGCATTTGTTTACAAAAGATCCATTCTCGAAAATGAAGAGATTCGTAGACAAATCCAAGAGTTGATCGACAAAGGTCATATCCGACCCAACTCCTCTCCTTGTGCAAGTCCAGTCGTCCTAGTTCCGAAGAAAAATGGGACTTGGCGCATGTGCATCGACTATAGAGCTCTCGACAAAATATCGGTGAAGAATCGGTACCCTCTGCCATGGATAGACGAGCTTATCGACTGTCTGAAAGGTGCTAAATTCTTTACTAAGCTCGACCTCAAGTCGGGATACCATCAAATTCCAATCGATCCTTCAGATGTGTGGAAAATTGCTTTCAAGACCAAGGAAGGATTGTTTGAATGGTTAGTCATGTCTTTCGGCTTAACCAACGCACCTGCGACCTTCATGCGACATATGGATAACGTTCTCTGACCTTTCATCGGCAAATGGGTTATTGTCTGTCTCGATGACATATTGATTTTCAGTCGATCATGGGAAGAACATGTCGGACAGCTTTGACAAGTCCTCGACACTCTCCAACAACATCGGCTCTATTTGAACATGGATAAATGCTCTTTTACGATGACCAGCCACAAATACTTGGGGTATGTAATTAACGCTGCAGGCATTCATGTCGATCCAGACAAAGTACAAATCCTCAAAGATTGGCCCATTCCTATAAGCATTCAAGAACTAAGAAGTTTTCTTGGTTTGGAGAATTTCTATCAACAATTCATACTCGGCTTCAGTCACATAGCCTGGCCCTTGAATCAGTTGACGAAGGGAAATGGGAAAATTGTCTTTCAATGGACAGAAACACATCAAGCAGCTTTTGAACAACTCAAACACAGGCCCTGCACTGCACCAGTACTTGTGTTACTTGATTTGTATCAGCCCTTTGAGATTGAGACGGACGCATCGGACTATGCCTTGGGCGCAGTGATCACTCAGTCTGGTCACCCAGGCGCTTTTCATTCCGAGACTTTTAACAACACGATTAGAAGATACTCGACATACAAAAAAGAACTGTATGCCATTGTGCAAGCTCTCAAGCAATGGAGGCATTACATCCTTGGCAAGTAAACGGTCATTCTTACTGATCACAAGCCTCTACAGTTCGCTCTGACACAATCAAAGTTGAAAACAAACTGACAACTCAAGTGGATTAATTGCCTACAACAATTTCAGTTGGTGATTAAGTATCGAAAAGGAAAGGCTAATGTCGCTTCATATTGCCTCATTCGACCACCCATTACTCCCTCTTGACAGTGATGAGTATGCAGGGTTACGACATGACAACTTGGCAACAACTGTACAAGGACGACAACGACTTCTCAGCAGTCTATCGACAGTTATGGACTAACAATTCGTCGACCTCAGACTCTGAATACTTCCTAAAAGATACCTTGCTATACAAGCTTGGACAGCTTTGTGTACCAATCGGTGAGCAACGACAGGAACTCATTTGGGACGCGCACTACAGCAAGACTGCAGGACACTTTGGAGTCGCAAAGACACTTTCTATCCTGCAGAAGTATTTCTTCTGGCCTACACTTAAATCTGACGTCAACAAGTACATTTGATCATGCGTGGTTTGTGCCATTGCTAAGCCACCTAATCGACGACAAGGATTGTACACACCTCTTCTAGTTCCTAGTCGACCATGGGAATCTATTTCTATGGACTACTTGATGGGTTATCCTACTACCAAACATCAGCATGACGTGATATTAGTGGTAGTTAACCGATTTTCCAAGATGGACATTCTCATACCATGTAAGAAGACTACGACAACGCAGTAGACTGCTCAGCTCTTCTTTACACATGTTGGGAAACACTTTGGTTTACCCACAACCATCATTTCCGACCGAGATGCCAAATTCGTCAGCATATTTTGGAAGGCCCTCTGGAAACAGCTAGATACGAGACTCTCATTATCGACAGCTTTCCATCCTCATACTGACGGACAGACGGACGTTGTGGATCGCTTGGTAGTACAACTGCTTCGCATGTACAATCACCAGCATCGACGCACATGGGATGATAGTCTTCCATACATTCAGCATAGCTACAATCGTGCTCAGCACATCTCTACAGGAAAGAGTCCCTTTGAAGTCTGTTACGGATTTCAACCCTCAGCACCTATCGACTTGATCACAGGATATGTTGCATAGAGCAAACGAGAAAGCTAAGGCCCAACATGACAAGCATCGCATTCCTCATACTTTTCGCATTGGGGATAAAGTCTGGCTACATCTTAAGAAGGAGCGCTTCACAGGTCCTTTCAAGAAGTTAAAACCTTTGCTATATGGTCCATACAGTATTCTTCGACAGATTGGTGAGAACGCTTTCCAGCTCGGCATTCCTGCTTGCCTGGGTCTGCATCCAGTCTTTAATGTGGATCTACTTCGACCATACCATGCACCCTTGTTGGAACAGAATGATTTCTCAACAGTAGATCCCACAGACATCAATCCAGATATTCAAGAGCCTCTCCCTTGCGACACCATTGTGGGACGATGGGTACGCCTTACAAGGACGAACACAATTCCCTTGTTTTAGGTTCCCAAAGCTGGCCAGATCCCATCTTAAGGGAAGTGGTACTCTGCTACTGAAGTGATGGACAAGTTTCCTCACCTTCACGAGAAAACAATGGGGTCCATTGTTTCTTAAGGAAGGAGGTTTGATCCACATAGCAGTTGGAATTTGTTGTCGGATGCTAACTTCGACACATTCTTGACTAGTCTTTGCGGTTGATACAACTTCGACAAGTTTCGATGCAACAGGACTTCGACAATTTCAGCACTTCGACATAACATACTGCGACATGTTTTGCACCTTTGACATGTTCAGTGACCTCACAATTTGCGACATCGGCATACAACGTCGACATACGACCAGTGACTGTCGAACCTCGACAGACTATCTTTCTGTCTTCTAGTCGACTGTAACGGTTGAACAGTTGAACCGCTCTAACTTCTTCTTTGTAACTGAACGTAACGGGCAGGCACCCAAGCATCTCATATTTCTATATAAGCATGTAAATTATTGTAACATACATGGGATATTTAGATGATCTTTATCTTGATCAATCTAGAACAGTTCGCATTCTTGCATATTGTCTGTGTGTATTTGTGTTATCTGTATTGTGTAATCCTGCTTTTGCTCATTCTGTTTATTAAGCTTCCGCCATAACATAGCCGATTCATTCAGTTGAACTGTTTTCCCCCTCGTGCTTCCTGGACACAATACAGATCATTAAGTGTCAAGTACAGTTGGAATTGGACACTAAAAATTGAGCATTGTCTGTACACAGTTTTGGTGAAAAGCGAAGTCCCATGAAATTGAAACATCTGATGCAAAGTACATGTCGCAAGATGAGATGCGAAGTACAAATACAAAGCGCAGATGCGAATTTGAATATGTACGAGCATAAATGCACAGAGGAACTTCGTGAATTTTGTCTAAGCCATGATCTAAGTTCAGAAAAATTAGCCGTTATGCCTTTTGAGTCCAAAAAGTAGTCATTATATAGTGTTTTTGTCAATGGCCGCGTTTGCATTTAACACAAATTTAGTCATTTTCAATGCATTCAATGAAGGAAAGGACCAATATATTTGAGGTATTTGGCCAATGTTCATGGCATTTAATGCCTATCTAGTCATTTGAGGGCGCGTCTCACGCATGTTGCACCTATAAATAAGGTCGACTGCATACTTACCAAATTTTCTGTGATTTTTTTATTTTTACTACATGTAACTTTGAGTTTTACCAGCAAGAGCACACAGAGCGATTTCCAAGTGAATGTCTAAGCAGTCGACACTAGACGAGGTTTTGAGAGATTTTAACCAGTCCAGGATTGAGGGGTTAATGAAAACACCCATTAAGAAGGCTTCTCCATAAAGGAGTGCCGCGTCAAGGAGCTCGCCATGCCACGGACCAGGGATGCAATGAAAATATAAGCAGCCGGTTAAAGAACTTGAGAAGCCAAAGGCAAGAGGAATTCCAAATCCTGTTCCACCGCAACCACCTCGGGACAGGCCAATTTACCTCACACTCGAGTATATTCCGCCAATAAGGGCTTATGCACCATCGATTCAGCTCCTGAAAAATGCACAATACGAGATTCCTCTGCCGTCGATTTCAAGCCATGTGTGTATCTGTGAGAACCTGCTTGGAAGGATTACAAAGTGTAAGTTTCAGATCATGATTTATTAGAGGGGAATGACCCTCAAGCGCCGAAGTACCTCCAGTTCTAGTCAGATCAATACATGTGCCGAAGGATTGATGAGAAAATGTAGCAACCCTCTATACATACGCAAGAGTGGCTCTCGTCATTGGTGCCATCCGGATTGTTGAATCTCCTCTGCATCTCGCATTTTGACCGTAGTCCTGAGATTACTGCAGTGGTGCGCACTTTACTGTCGTGCATGCACCAGGGATATATGTGGCTCAACCATAAGATCGATATAAATACTGACCTCATCTACCGAATCATGCATCTCGGCAAGCGAGGTGTGGATACCGCAGGGGATTTTGTGGGAAAGACAAAAGACAAAGAGCTTTCCAAGTGAATGAAGGACGAGTATGGCTTACAAAAGGGGAGTCGCGGTTACATCACAACTGGAATTGAAGACCAAGCTACGCGGTTCATAGTCCAGTTGTTGGCAGGTAAAGTCTTGAGGAAGTGCAGATTGATAGAGGTGTCGGCCGCAGCAGTTCTCCTAGACGTGAAGGCCAAGGATGGAACGCAATACAATTGGGCAAGTTACTTATTGAACGAGTTCTTGGACGATATCCATGAGACTCATGAGAGTGGAAACCCTTTCCACTACAGTTGGTTTCTTGTGATAATTGATTTTGTAGGCTGGAAGGAGCCATTGTACCAGCAAAGCCTGCCAGTGTTGTTAGAAGATTTTCGTGGGACGAAGTTTGCCAACATGTTGAAAAATGTGAAGCCAGACAGGCAGCGGGTAAACAATGAGCAGTTGTTTACCTACTACAGGAAGTTGTGCGATGTGATTCAACACACTCCGTGAATATCAAAGGAGTTGAAAACCACGTACATCCAAAGGCTGGTATTCAAGGTTGACTTGTGTTATATCTATATTCAGCCAAGGGATGAGAAACATAATCCAAAATGGTTCAAAGGCCAATATCAGCTCAATGCGCAGAAAATCGAGTTGATTATGGAATATTTGTGACCAAAATGGAAGGTTGATGCACCAGTAGTAATCCAAATAGCATCAGACGAAATCCAAGATAGAGATCCACCGGATGAAGCAGAAACCGGCCAAGGAGAGGCACAAAATACATTGAGAGGTACCAGCAGGAGAAAAGAGGAAGGACCCTGGAAGCACAGCACCAGAAAAAGGACCCAAGAAGAAGCACAAGGAAACCAAGACACCGCCAAAGGAGCATTTGCATGAATATGATTACGACTGCATTGCACTACGCATAAGGGATCATTTAGAAGAGGCGCTCGCTCTAAAAGATAGCAAAAGTGAAGAAATTCAAGCGCACCTAAACGAGAACCTTGCAGAACTTAAAAGCATGGTTGCGAAGATAGAACAAGTTCAGAAGGACTTGGTACGAGAGTCTAATTCAGAAGGAAAGTTGGGTGAGTAAATTCAAAGAAAGAGAAGGCCACCTGCCTTGCAATGAAACCTCGCTTAGTTCGAATGGAGCTAATTAACATCATCTTCTTGAATGATGAGTTAACCGAAGGCGCAAAGAGGTTGGACCACCTGGATATTAATGTTGATATGCTACCTCTTGAGGGGTTGCACAATCTGCATCTGTGGGTTGTAGAAGAGATTAGAGATAGAGACATGGTCTCTTACAATCACCATCTGCATTTAGAAGACATCTACAAAGAGCTGAAAGAGGAATGTGCACAGAAAACAAGGGAACTTTCTAGTGCACACGAGAAGCGAAGAAAGCTGTAAGAAACTGTTGCTATGTTATGTGCGAAGATACCAGAATGTGAAGAGAAATCGGAGATAGAATATACCATACTTAAGATCGGCACTGTGGTAAGTGATCTTAAAGCAGATACGGTGAATATGGAGATCGCCTACAAGGAAAATATTGCTATCCTAGAAGCTCAGAACCCGCCTGGTACCCTTCCAGATATGACAAAAGCAAGAACTGAAGCACTAAGGGCTTCAGCGGAGAACATATCCATAGAAGTAGAGAAATGCCAAGACCTATTGGAGGAAGCTATTGAAGTATGGACTTTGCTGCAGGAGGATCCTGAGCTGCAGAAAATCCAAGATGACTTACTGTTATTTTTTCAACATTTAATTCAATCTGATCAAGGATCTTAACTGAAAGAACAACATGTACAGCATATCAAGCATAAGAGAAAAGAGACAAGAGACACAAAACATTTCATTGGGGAAAACCAAGAAGGTGAAAAACCCCGCAACTTCCTCAGAGATAGAATAAGCACCAATACAAAGATCACAAAGATCAAACCCAAGAGATATATGACTCCAACAGCTACTCCTCCTCCACTTATGTGCACTCCTCCTCTCTCTCACTAATGCGAAGTGAGTGAATGAGAGAATGTATCAAATGAGAGAGTCACACTCTCTATTTATACTTTTACTTTCACTTGACCTTTACACAACTAGGTCGGCCCCAACTTAACCACTTAACATAATGTTGACTAGGTTGACCTCACTAGGGTGGTCTAATAACCCTTCAACCCACATGACTCATATAGGGCCGAACCCATCAAGGTGGTCTAATAACCCATCAAGTATAAGTTACGACACTTACAATATAACTTGTGACACTTGCAAGTACAACTGATGACACTTCCAATCGAAGGAATAATACATCTCCATTGGGGATACAATAAAGTAAAAATACAATATACAATTGAATATCTTCCGAAGTTACAAATACATCAACACTCCCTCTTAACTAGGAAGGTATTCTCTTGACACAAGTAATCAATACATATGGGCACAAGTCTTCAATTCTGGAGCTGGATCATCGTCACTGGATCACAAAGCATCATCGTCACTGTTGTTGTACTTGTCATCTCAATCACTGGGCTATCTCTTAATTCTTCTCGTCATAGGAAGTTCTACAAAACCAACCCTTTTTCATGTTGGATGTAGGCCTAGCCTCCTGTATGTCTTCATCATCTTTGCGAGCGGGCCATCCTATGGAATCCTCAAGAATAATTACGTGTGTCAACAAAACCTCGAAAGAGTATCCCAGGATCCTTTATGTGCCTAAGTACGACCGGCAAGATCTCCCAGAGAGCTATCACATGTGACCACCAAAAAACGTTAAAAGAGTGTCCCAGGAACGTTTATGTGCATAGCACGACCGGCAAGAACTCTAAAGAGCATCCCAGGATCATTTATGTGCCTACGCACGACCGGCAAGATCTCTAGGACTGATTACATGTGGTCTGGCAAAACCTCGAAAGAGCATCCCGAGACTGATTATGAGCGTACTGCTCAACCTATCGGATATCCCAGGGAAACATTATATGCCACAAGACAAAACCTCAAAAGAGTATCCCAGGATCCTTTATGTGCCTAAGCATGACCAGCAAGATCTCTCAGGGCAAGATTATATGTCCTCCCAAGCAAAACCTTGAAAGAGCATTTGCCAAATCTCCCAGGGAGCTATTATATGCCATAGGAAAAACCTCGCAAGAGTATCCGCAAATCTCCTAGGGAAATATTGCATGCTTATTGCACAACCTTCCATGGCCACAGAGTATCATCCTGATACTCATGATCCACCTGATCATCCTCGCACGGAGCATCATCCTGATGCTCATGATCATACTGATCATCATCATACAGTACATCATCTTGATGCACATCATCATCACATGATCATCCTGATCATCGTCATAGCATCGTACTGATGCATATCATCATCGCATGATCATCCTGATCATCGTAACATCATCATCCTGATGCATATCGTCATCACATGATCATCCTGATCATCGTCACAGCATCATCCTGATGCATATCATCATCGCATGATCATCCTGATCATCATCACAACATCATCCAAAGCATCGCCTCTTCATATCATCTCATCATCCATGGAGCACAGCCCAGATGCACATCATACAACACTTAAACCACCGACATGGGAGAACACATCTACCACCATTTGGGGAAGGCTCTAGCCCTTACTTTTTCACCATGGGAAAACACATCTACCACCATGTGAAAAATGGCTTAGCAATTACATCACGGCCATGGGAGAACACATCTACAACCATGTCGGAAAAGCTCGGCAATTACATCATGACCATGGGAGAACACATCTACAACCATGTCAAAAAATCCCATGTGCATCTGCATCTTCTGGACTCATCACTTCCCCTTGGAAGGAACCTCGATCTGAAGTACTCGAACTTCACTCTGGCTAGTGGTTTGGTCAACACATCTACAATTTGCTCATCTGTCACAACATACTGGATCTTTATTGCTCCTCTTTGCACCATATCCATGATATAGTTATATTTGATCTCGATGTGCATCAAGTTGTCATGGAACACCAGGTTCTCTTACAACTTCACACAACTCTGGTTGTCACAATAGATACAACTAGTGTCCAACTAGAGATCAAATAAATCAAATAGTATCTTCCTTAGCCGTACTTTCTCACAACTAGCCGAACAAGTTGCGACATACTCTACTTCGTCTGTACTCAGTGCTACGCAGGATTGCTTCCTGCTAAACCAAGAGATCACACTTGATCCCATACTGAAGCAGCACCTTGAAGTGCTCTTCCTATCTGCAGCATTGCCTGCCCAATATGAATCAACATAACCCTCCAGGTTAAACTTTTGATTCGCATCATACTTGACCCCATAATCAACTGTACCCTTCAGGTACCTCAGAATATGCTTTACAGCAATCAAGTGAACATGTTTAGGATCTGTCAGGAACTGGCTCAAGGTGTTCACCGCAAAGAAAATATACGGTCTCGTGATCGTCAGGTACATCAATGATCTAATCATTTGATGATACATCGTGGCATCAACTGACTCTGATGAAGCATCACTCAATAGCTTCATTTTCGATGCCATAGGTGTGGCCATGGACTTGCAGTCCATCATCCTGAACCGCTTTAGGATCTCTACTTCATACTTCCCTTGTCCAAGGAAGATTCCATTTGCACTCTGCCATACCTCCATACCTAGAAAGTAATGCATCATACCCAATTCCTTCATCTCGAACTCGGCAGCAAGCTTCCTCTTCGTGTCGGCAATCAATCTATCCTTACATTTCACAAACAAGCCATCCACATACAATAGGAGTATCACTGGATTGCCTTCCTCAACCTTGTAGTAAAGGTTGGAATCTACTTTACTCTTGGTAAAAGCCCAAATTGGACAGGAAGCTGTCTATCCTGTCGTACCATGTCCTGGGTGCTTGCTTCAAGCCATACAAGGCTTTCTTCAATTTGCACACATGTGACTCCCTGTCATGTGTCTCAAATCCGAGTGGCTGCTCCACTTCCTCTTCAACTACATCATTCAAGAAAGTTGTCTTGACATCCATCTGGTGTATCTTCCACTTCATCACTTGCCTTGTATTTCTCTATGCTACTATCTGCAGCATGCTTGATCTTGTAGATCTACTTGGAAGTCACAACAGACTTCCCTTCTGGTCTTACATCCCAAACAACATTCTTCATGATCGATTGGTATTCCTTGATCATGGCATCCTTCCATTACTACATCCCGGATCCTGGGAACTTCAGATTCTTTAATATCTTCAATAGATAGTGAACTTCATTGCTAGAACAAATGTTGTTGTCCTTCTTTTGTAGGTGATTGTACACGATCTTTCCTACAGGTCAAATTCAATTGCATGATTAGAAACTTCTTATATTTTTTCAAAACAAATTCTTATGCATAAAGACATATGTCATGCAGTCATGCAATTATCTTAGCCAATGCTTCAATACAACATTTATCCATATCCTGTTTTCACACGGTAACTTTCTAGATGCCTTCCATCTCTAATAGAACATTTGTTAAGAGTGTGCACAACTCCCAACATGTTAGCAAAGAGGTTTCATTCTAGATAAGTAGCAATGGAATGTTGTACAGTACCATAGGCCACTTACCCATTACTTGCATATTTAGTAGTATCTTGTCCATTAATGAAACTTTTATAATATGCATAATATACATCCTAAATCTAGGAACATAAGTATGTACATGACTGGACAACATTATTTAAGTAATCATATGACAATTCAAATACTTATGTTCGTTTAGTTGTGGGTGGACTCCCTCTCAATCTTTGCTTCCTTGCAGGAACTACTAGAGTGTGGTCCCTCTAGATCTTTGCTTCTTGGATTATCTGTCCTTGAACTTATATCCATCCTGGACCACTATGCATGCTTAAGTGTGCACTGGTGTCATCATTGTGTCATCCCCAAGATCTCATACATAATCATACATCCATTAGTATAATCTCAATACTATCAAAACATTATAATTCTAAATAATATTAAACATGTATGCTCATGATCATTTCATACACAGGTAATTTATCACAAGCGTTAGTATCCAAGGTTTCAGGGAGTACTTCTTTTACTCATGCATATTCTTATTTGACCATAGGACTCTTCTGGTTTTTCCTATCATCAATCAAAGTAAGAATTATAATATGCATAAACCCATGATTACTCAAACTTATAACTTCATGAATAATCATTATCAATCATACAAAAGTATACTTATCTAAGATCCTAACACAAAGTAGGATTCTAACTC
Organism: Larix kaempferi; assembly: GCA_027924585.1. NCBI lineage: Eukaryota > Viridiplantae > Streptophyta > Pinopsida > Pinales > Pinaceae > Larix > Larix kaempferi. The sequence continues at coordinate 6,901,631 of BSBM01000289.1, read as the reverse complement.
GATATAGGAAAACATACCTGGATTATCATGTTTGTCTAACATACCCAAACAATGTATTCTTTGTTCTCTTAGAGACCTTGTGCTAGCAACCTGCATATCTCATAAGTTAATAATTGTAGAACCACGTTATACATACCTCGTAAGTAGAGATTCTATGTGATCCATGACTATGGATGAGTCTTTGTCTTCATGTCACCATGGTCATATGTTCTTGATCTAGAACTTGATTTCTCTTTCTTGATGTACCCTTCATGTTAGTGGACAACATCATCCTCATACAACAGCACAGTGCATTAGAAAAATCATAAGTGTCATACCCCTAATCAATGAATGTATTCACATGCATTCATACTTTTACTAGGGTGATAAGAGAAGTCTAAAATTAATCAAGATTGTAATAACCTCAAATGAAGACAAACATATCATAAACTTAATCATGAACAGATTTCAAAACATACCTGTATCTCTTCAAGTCATACCTATCGGGATTGCTTGTAATCTTCTCATGTAAGGCCTTAGCCTCATCTCCCTCTAAAACTGGAACTTCTTCACTTATGTAGGTGTCCTATTCATTCTCTTCTAGGATTAACCCAATCCACTTTGATTTGTTGAAACTGGATCTGGAGTTGGATTAGGGTTTGTCAGAGAAACCCTAAAAATTCAAACTTTGAATTTCAAACTTTTGATTGGATGAAAAGATGCACCTTTCTAAGTTGATCAAGCTGGTATACTTCAATTTTGAAATCTCCAAAATTTGACCCCTCAAAATTGCCTTTGAAACTTTCAGATCTTTTGGTCAAAATCTTGAACTAGGGTTTGATAATGCTCGGGGTTCTACCCATCCAAAAGGTTCGATCTTGTGCTCTAAACTTCAATTTTTTTTAGGATCATATAGCCGTGGTCACAGATTCCAAAAATTTCAACTTTTGTAGAAACCCTAATTTTCCACCTTTCCGATCAAGATCCTGAACTAGGGTTTGATAATGCCCAGGGTTCTACCCAACCAAAAACTTTGAACTTGGTCTCTAAATTTTGATTTTGTTGAGGAGAGTAATCTTATGCCAATATCACTCCAAAATTCCACTTATGTCAAAAGCCCTAATTTCCCACAGCAGTGACAAGCCAAAAATGAGAATGCCCAGAATCCAATTCTATTTCACAGAAATATGTGCCTTACTGTTTTTGGTGCATCTCTGAAATTTAGGATCCACAGGGTCTGAAACTTCTTCCTGTGGTATCCTGACCTATCATCTTTCCAACCCCATAGTTCTGACCTCAAATGGATTCTCCGAGAGAGATATATGCCAAATGTCGCAACATGACCTGTTTATGGGATTAAACAATATAGCGAACTTGTACGGAGTGCCACGTGCCACTGTTTAAACTTCGGCCTCTGAAACCTGGACCTCTAAAACTACAGTCCGTTTTCTTACTGTCATGTTTTACAGAATTTCATTTGGAGCTTCCTAGCCCAAGTTGTGACCTTTTTTCCTAGGTCACATGTTTATGACTGGGATATGGAAGAGGCAGAAACCCTGAATTGTACGGATCATAAAATAGAAAGTACAATGAATTAGATGTTTTGATTTAGACATAAGGTATATGGGGATGTTATCTTCGACCTGTACAAGTTTCAAAACCTGAAACTTCCCAAAAATGGATTTATAGCGAAATTTCCACAATGACTGGTTTTTACTATACCAAGCACTAGCTTCCAATTTGTTGCAAGTGCAACAAGTGTCATAAATGCCATACCATGCCTTCTTTCAGGCTAGCTCCGATACCATGTTAGTTTTTCAACATTTAATTTGTCAGAGCAATATTATACCTTGGTACCTTAATCATTAATTAATTAATGGTTATTAGGTGCTAAACTGGTTAATAAGTGTGAAACTGGTTATTATGAAGTGGTTTGGACTTATCTGGATAAGTGTGAACAAGTTCACAGTGTATGAGCCAAAGTATGGGCCAAGAGGTGGTCAAATTAGCTGTTAGGCATGCTTATCCAAGAATTTATTGCCCCAACATGCCTAAGGCACCCTCTTTCCTTGTTTTAAGGAAAAACATTGACCAAGGGCGCTCATGCTTTGTATGTGGACAATTCCCACTCCCTAGGCCATTTTTGGCATGCCTAAGCCTAACCAACTTCCACCCAACCTTATCCTCACATGTGTGAACCTCATTATGACTTCCAATGCTTACTCAGTGTTCACATGCATATTTTGAACCTATTTGAGTTATTTTGGAAACCATTTTGGTTAACCTAGGGGGGATTGGGGTAAATCTAAGCTAGCTAAGTGTGGACACTCCAAGTGGATATTTTTCCTCCTATTTTGTATATAAGGATGAACCAATCTATTTCATAGAATTGGATAGTTAATAATATCTCATATTTGATCATTTATACATTTCTAGAATTTTGATCATTTGTGTTGAGTTTTGATCATTTGTTCATTCTGTAATATTTTGCACCATTTTACTTGCTTAATGAGTTAAACTTTCAGCTGTGAGGGATCCATGGTAGCTAGGTCCTACTGTGTCATATATTTTACATAATTCAATCTGATCTAGGATCTTAACTAAAAGAACAACATGTATATCATATCAAGCATAAGAGACAAGAGACAAAAGACACAAAACATTTCATCGGGGAAAACCAAGAAGGTGAAAAACCCCGCAACTTCCTCAGAGATAGAATAGGCACCAATACAAAGATCACAAAGATCAAAACCAAGAGATAGATGACTGCAGCAACTAATCATCCTCCACTTGTGCACACTCCTCCTCTCTCTCACTAATACGAAGTGAGTGAATGAGAGAATGTATCAAATGAGAGAGTCACACTCTCTATTTATACTTTTACTTTCACTTGACCTTTACTGAACTAGGTCGGCCCCAACTTAACCACTTAACATAATGTTGACTGGGCCGACCTCAATAGGGTGGTCTAATAACCCTTTACCCCACATGAATCATATAAGGCCGACCCCATCAAGGTGGTCTAATAACCCATCAAGTATAAGTTACGACACTTACAATATAACTTGCGACACTTGCAAGTACAACTAACGACACTTCCAATCGAAGGAATAATACATCTCTGTTGGGGATACAATAAAGTACAAATACAATATACAAGTGAATATCTTCCGAAGTTACAAATACATCAACACTTACATCAACGACAGACAGAGTTGGATTCTGTGAACATAGCTATGAAGACCTTGCCACCCAGAGAGAAAATACATAAGTTCGCAGAAGTCAAGGACTTGCAGAGAGATGAAATTTCTGAGAGAGAAAAAGGCTGATACCTCAGCAAGGTTGCATCCCGTACAGGAAGAATCGCTCGCTTTCTCAGAGGAAATCGAAATAAAGTTACAATAATTCCGCACCACAAAGCATACGGTAAAGGTGCACACCCAAGAAGTCATCTCATAGGAGATGTTTGACATTATCAAGGATTTTGAGCAAGAATCTAAGGAGACAGTTGCGAAGCTAAGCGCAACTTATCAGAACTTCATTGCGAAGTTAAACATCCAAGGGGATGCACAGCTGAAGGAGCCTGCTGAGAGTGGCTCAAGGACGAGCCACATGTGAGTGTTAGGGGCCTGTTGGGCATGGCCCAAGTGGAACAATTTTGTGGAGTGAGGTTCCATCACAGCAATTTTTTTGGCAAGAAGTACAAGCAAAGCGAGGCCCAACAGCGGCCTATTTTGGGTAAATAAATCTGCAAATCCCGGGAACAGGGTAAGGAGCAACATGAAGTCAGAGGAAAGGGACATGTCACCTTAGTAAAGACAAAGTACTAAGGACGGCCAGGGAAGTTGAGGCAGTTATAAACAGAACGGTGGACTGACAGCTACAAAAGAAGCGGAGCTACTGAAAAGGACATGTCAGTATGAAATCAAAGCCGCGTGGTCAGAACTATGGTTGTCAGAAGAGTGTCAGAGCCAAAATCGGTGCAGAAGGACAGCCGAATTCAAGTGAAGTAGTTGTCGAGTTATGAAAATCCTGGTTAACAGGGTAACCGTTCCATTTTTGGGGGGTTTTGGGGTACTATAGGGTTTTCATCCCATAATGATTGTAAATACGTGACCCTCGGGCACGATCTATAAAAAGGGAAGGGTTGGGCTCTTGGGGGTTTTGATGAAATATTAAGTATTATAAGAGAAAGAAGAGGGGAAGAGGTTCTGCAGCTGTGTGCACAGAGACCCATTGTAGAGAGAAGAGTCCGCATCTGTGTGCGCAGACTGAAATTGTTAACCCTTCCCATTAATATAAACAATAGTTCTCGTAGATGTAGCTCCCATCATGGGGGTGAATGTAATACGCCAATTTTGACCCTTATGAAATATTGGCTTTTAATGTAAATATTGTATACATGTGATGTATGTTTCCCTAACGTGGAGCTCAAGCCCGAGTCCCCGCTAGTGTATGTTCGGATTTTATTTAGAATGGACAAGCATTTGACATTTTGTTACCCATGTGCTATTAAGCCGTGGAATATTGTAAATGATGTAAATATTTGATATTGCAATAAAATACCAAAATTGGCTATGGGAGCAACGAATGAGAAGGGGCCATGTGTATTCCACTAGGGAGTGGTGAGGGGGTTGTGGGGGTGAACCATATGCTACCAATTTTCATTGTGAGAACCCATTTGACTTTCCTTGCCGACATTTATTTCTGTTGTAAGGAAGTTGTTGAAGAATTCAATCCATGGCTTCAATGGAGCATGGGCATCCCAGAAATTCGTATGGCAGAGTATGGGATTTGTTTTCTTGTACCACAAGTCACTCTATCTCATGGGAATGGATTTTTCCTCATTCCCATTCCATTGTTGAACAACCCAGCATCAGTTATCATCCATTACGAATTCCCATCAATGAGAAAAACCAGAAATCGCAACTTTGCAAGAACCCACGTTTTGAAGACCCATAAACACCCAAAATTGGTATTTGACAATAAAATCCAATGGGGGATCCAGAGATATGAACCATGGGGCGAAATTGAGAGTATTAGATACCCCAAAATCCATTGGAAAACCCAGTTTTTATATCCCAGAAATGAAGTGACGGGATTGAGTTATTGGATAACAGAACTATGAGAAATCCAAGTGTGAATGACTGAGCAGAGGTTGGGTTTGCTTGATGAACCCAGTGAATACTAGAATCTCGAGGAATTAGCAGCTGGACCTTTCTATGCCCACCCTAAAGAGCACTGGAGGGAAGGGACGCCTTAGGGACTGTGCAGCAGAGAAGGGGACCTTCCTTGTGTTGGGTGTGGTAGGTATTGTGGGTTCCATAACTGTTGAGTTTAATTGAGATGCATGTAGCTCTGTGGATGAGATCACTGGCTTATCATTTCCCTCCTTTATCTTTTGTATGCTTGATAAACCCAACTGTGTGTTGGCTTAGCATAGTTGTTGAGTGAAACCATGGCTATGAGTGAGCCTATTTAGTTCCTCCTTAGTGGATACACAACCCAACTCGAGGGTGATCTCTCAGCTGAAAGAATATAGGCTGGACAGAGATATATGGTTGGGTGGAATGTTGCTTTCTCATAGCCAGTTGTTTGGACAGCTTCATCTCAAAGATAAGTATTCTCTGTGGTTTAATTTATATGCATTCTGTGTTTTGTATGTGTTAATTTTGAATGTTAATTATTCATGTTAATGGAATTGATATGAAGTATGTGCATAGCATGAGAAGGGGATTGATTCTCTGCATATTGAATCATCATTCACTTGTGGTAGATATGTTGATGCATTATAATTGTGTGTGCAAATATGATTTAATTCTGTTGTGTTTATATTGAGTATGAGCTTGCACACATAAGTTTTAAATTGTTATGAATTTCTGAGTAATGTATGGGGCTAAGATTACCAAATAAGCCCATTATGTTTGGTCATATTTCCTTCCTTGCACTGGATTGAGAGAAGGGGATGTTACAGTGAACCATGTAAATACTTGTGTTGTGTGAATGCATCTGTGAGATTGTTTATGTTTATGTTTATGTTTATGTATGTTCCTTCTTTTATATGTATTTCCACATGTATGGTCGATGAGAATAATATGTTAAGTATCGAACGCATATAAGTGAATCTACAAGTAATTTTGAGTATGTTGAATGTGTAGTTGCATAGGTGACACTAAGCCAGCAGAGCCTGTAGAGTATATAATTGTCCCCTAGTGAAGTCCTGAAGTGCGATGTTGCATTGCATTGTGTAGTTCCCTGTCAGCACAGCTCCAGAGTGTGTTGTTGTACAAGAAGTGGATGCGAAGTAGATGTGACTTCGCTCAGCATAACAGTTTAATAGTTGCGCATCACCTGGTTGTAGAAACGTGCTTCTACAGCCACCCCATAACTTTGCCTCGGATGAGACTTCAGTCTGTTCGCAGGATGTTGCCGAAAGGGCCTGTGAAAAGGGGTTTTGTTGGACCAAGAACTACGCCGAATCCAGGTCTGATATAAGTAATAAGAGATATAATAAGTTGACCAACATTTATAAATCTCTTCCTGAATAAATTGTCTATGGACAACATGCAAGTGTTTCCCTGCTTTGTTGAGCTATTTATTAATAATTGTTTTGAAAACAAGAACATATCTTCTTTGATTAGTTTACTAGTCACTAAACTTGTTTCTTTGTCTGTTTCCTGCTTTTAAATCTTATCTGCTAGAACTCACATGGATTTGGTTGATTTATAGCCTATTTGGATACATGGTTCTACTTGAAGACTAATATTGCTTCTATCCTGGTTAATTTTGTAGGGAAAAATAAAAGTTTGCTTGCATGATACACAACCTATTTGATGAATACCGTTTTTCCCCAAGGTATCCAGAGAGAGAATTGGAGATAACTGCGATTCTTTTTGGTAAGTAATTTTTGTTAAGCATTTGCATACCTCAAGTTCTAACTTTTGATCTTATGTTCCATGTCTTGTCCATAGGCATCACAACTAATAGGCGTGTTGTAGGATCTAGGACAACATAATGCCTAAGAGAAACCCTAATTTGCACCAACCAAAGTTGTAAAACCACCAATCAACATTGCAAAACCAACACAAAATTGTGATACACATACACAATATAGGGTTATTTATACAAATTGGGTATTTTTATAGAGTTGACTATAAAAATCATAAAAAATCAAATTGAGGCAATGTGAATCTCTAGAATAAAAGGTGGATTTAGCTAGGGAAAAAATACTACCAAAATTGTTAACATCGAAGACTTCAATGTTGGTGTTCATTGGTATTGAGATGAGGTCAACAGTATGAAGTGTCCACTTTGTAACAGTGAAAAAATACAAAGGAATTATCCAAAGCACATAGTCATTTGTTTCAAAAATTGGACAGAAAATATGGATGCCAACAAATGATGGAATGGATTACTAAGGATGAGAATGGATGGCAAGGATGACTACATGCATATGAGAAACACAGACAATAATGGATAAGATATATAATGAATATATTGGTTAATTACAAACCATGCTACTCTCATTTTGAATTATGTTGGGACAGAATCAAGGACTTCTTTAAAATGATTTAGAGTATGGAAAGGGAATATTTGCATTTTTTTTTGTTACAATAAAAAGGGACAATATAACACTTTTTAATGGTAAGTGCTTGCAACTAATGTACTGGGTCTATAGAATTGAGATCAAGATGCATAACATAAATTCCATTGAGAAGTAAATACCTAAGGCTAAATGTGTGAAAATGAATCTTGTAGGTCATTTCCAAGTATCCTTTATGTACAATGAATGGAATTTTGTAAGCATATGACAAGCTACAATTTAACCAAATGAATGAAGTATTGTGAGGTAACATTAAGATTATGACTATTAAGATTAAGATTTTTGCAATGCTAGAAGCAAAAAGGGAGAACCCAAGTATCCTTGTTGCAAAGAACTATATAATTGTGAGGGAGACACTACCATTGTGTTCTGAACCAACGTCAAGTTTTTATCTCATAAAATGCACGAAATACTAAATATACACCTCCAAATCCTATGCACAACTCTATGTTGGAAAAGGGAGAACCTAAGTACTTTGGGTGCAAAGAAAAATGGGAACCCTACCATAAATGCATAATCAATTAACTATACTATTGTGAGGGAGATAATGCCAACAACAATAATTTAGAAATATTAATTGATTCAAAATTGACTTGAATGATGTGTGAAAATCCTCACAGCAGATCTAAGAGCTTATGTATACCTCACAAGAAAGATTATGATTAAGTAGGAAGATAGAAGAAGAGTGGTCAATGCAGTGTAAATGAGCAACAGAATAATAATACAGTAGAACTTGGATAGAAGTAAAATAACTTCACACACACTAATTCATTAATCACAAATATGAACAATAAATAGTACAATGGTGGAGAGGATTCGAATGCCAAGGTGGCAATTTGAATTAGCCTCTCATAGAGTGATCATCAGATCAATAGAGTGTCATCGTAGCACAACTAGGAGTCCTCATCATCATCAGTGGAGTCATCAAAGCACAAGTAACTGTCAACCAGATGTCAAACTGAGTCTAACTGAGTGTGGTAGGTGTAACTGGCACATGGAGGCACTAACTGAATGAAGGAGGCTCAGTGGAGGGTGCATGATGAGCTAATTGGAGTTAGAATGGGTAGTCTAGTCTCACGGGAGGTCTATTGGAGTGATCCAGTCAGTTGAGAGTCAGTCTAGCCTTAAATCAAGGAAAGAACTGAAGATAACTGAAGTACAATTGAATGGTAGGTGATAGAGGGCGCATGAGATGCATGTAACTGCATGCAGGGCGCACTAAGCACTAGGAGGGATAAAAATGATCAGTGAGAAGCTATCGGGGCTAGCTAACTGAGGGCTAGGTGCTGGAACTGATGACTGGGATGCATGCTGCATGCATAAATGCATGCAAGACTGAAAATGCAAATAATGAGAATGCTGGTAGGACTAGGTTGGAGTATAGAAATATCCTAACACCCCCCCTTAATCCATCATGGGACCTGGTAACTGAGACCAAAGGTCACCCAATACAATGAATAATAATGATAGCCAATAAACCGAGGAAATGGGGAAAACCTCATGGGAAAAATACACCCCCTCAAAATAGACTGTAAGGCACACACAAAAATAAATGCTCCAAACTCAAGCAATTGTGGTGCTTGGTCATATGTCTGGAGGTATCTTCTTCTTGGGAAGAAGATGTTCATGCTCAAAAAGCATGTGCTTGTACTTACTCTTCAGATCGAATGTGATGAGAACAAATCCAAAAGTATGAGGATGATCCTTGAACTCGTGATTCGAATCAGCTGAGGTAGAATCAAAAACATGAATGTGTAGATAGTCTTTTGTTTTCTCCTTCGAACCATCATGGGTGAGATTATGCTCAAAAGAACCATCAAATGTCAGTGATTGCTTGGAATCCAAATCAGATCCAAGACTTGAATCATGGTTGCTTAAGATCTCCTTTGAACCATTTGAGGTGAGATCTAAACCAGTAAATGCATGAGAAATTATCCCAAGCGAATGGAAATGGCCATCATCTTCAATAACCTTCTGAGAGCATGTAATAATGATCTTACAATAGTAAATAAGAGTTGATTGATCAAGGAGATCGATTGTATTACCTACAATGGCTGATTTGACCTCCGAAACATTCAGTAGATCATGATGCAAACCAACAGACTCTGGTGCAAGAGAGGATTTAGGAACCTCTACAATTTCTAGAGTGTGAGCTGGCACAAAATTTGAAATAGAAGAGATTTGGAGCATGAGTGTAGAATCTGCAAGTTCTTCTTCTTTGTGGCTAACTTCAATATGAGATATGTTTGATACTGATTCATGATCAATGAGATCATCAAGGAGGGCGAATGCATCACTGGGCTTGCTCTCGAAAGGGTTTGGACCAACCCCTTCATTCTGTTTGCCAAATCTTTCATCCAGATGGGCCCATAGCTCTTTTGGAGATTCAACATCAAAGAAGTGGATTACCATGCTTCGAGACATAGCATACATCATTGTTGCATAGACACTGTCACCTTTATTTAACCAGTCATTCTCTTCTTCAGAGGATTCAAACTCTCTATCAAAACAATAATCAAAGAGATCATGGCTCTTCAAATATGCTATCATTTTTGGTTTCCATTCATCATAGTTGAATGGAGAAAGAGGAGGGATTTCTTCTGAATACATGGAAGCTATAGAAGACCTACAAAAACAATAGAAAAAGTCTGCAACTACTACTGCTGCAAAAGTGCAGAAACTGTTGCAACTGCTGCACTCAAAATCTTGATAATAACCTGCAAAAAGCTCTCAGGAATGGAGATAGACAAAACTCTCAACATGCTCTGATACCATGCATGCTCTGATACCATGTGAAAATCCTCACAACAGATCTAAGAGCTGATGTATACCTCACAAGAAAGATTATGATTAAGCAGGAAGATAGAAGAAGAGTGGTCAATGCAGTGTAAATGAGCAACATAATAATAATACAGTAGAACTTGGATAGAAGCAAAATAACTTCACACACACTAATTCATTAATCACAAATATGAACAATAAATATTCCAAGGTGGAAATTCGAATTAGCCTCTCATAGAGTGTCATCAGAGCACAACTAGGAGTCATCATCATCATCATCAGTGGAGTCATCAATGCATAAGTAACTGTCAACCAGATGTCAAACTGAGTCTAATTGAGTGTGGTAGGTGTAACTGGAACATAGAGGCACTGACTGAATGAAGGAGGCTCAGTGGAGGGCACGTGAGGAGCTAACTGGAGTTAGAATGGGCAGTCTAGTCTCACTGGAGGGCTATTGGAGTGATACAGTCAGTTGAGAGTCAGTCTAGCCTTAAATCAAGGAAAGAACTAAAGACAACTGAAGTACAACTGAATGGTAGGTGAGAGAGGGCGCATGAGATGCATGTAACTGCATGCAGGGCACAATAAGCACTAGGAGGGCTAAAAATGATCAGTGAGAAGCTCCCAGGGCTAGATAACTAAGGGCTAGGTGTTGGAACTGATGACTAGGATGCATGCAATTGCATACATGCATGCAGAATGCATGCTGCATGCAAAAATGCATGCAAGACTGAAAATGAAAATAATGATAATGTTGGTAGGACTAGGGTGGAGTATAGGAATATCCTAACAGTTGAGAGTGCTGGTATCAGAGCATGTTGAGAGTTTTGTCTATCTCCATTCCTGAGAGTTTTTTGCAGGTTATTATCAAGATTTCGAGTGCAGAATATTGAGCAATTTTTGCTCACTTTGCAGTAGTTTTCTGCAGTTGCAGCTATTGCTCCATAATGGTTCTTGTTTGTGTGTGAAGTTATTTTCCTTCTATCTGAGTTCTACTGTATTATTATTCTGTTGCTCATTTATACTGCATTGACCACTCTTCTTCTATCTTCCTGCTTAATCATAATATTTCTTGTGAGGTATACAGCTCTTAGATCTGCTGTGAGGATTTTCACATGGTATCAGAGCCATGGCAGGGAAAAGATCTCTCTTCTACAGATGTTTTACATGAAGAATTGAGTGAATTTGCTCAAAATTACTGAATTTTTGGCATGCAAAATATCATGTGCATTCGCTCATGTGCATGCAAAGTTGAAAAATACTCTCCAATCCACTCCAGAAGCTTGAGTTTTCCATAGAATTCCTGGATTTGATACATTGGACCATTCAAGCTTGCTTGATCTCCAATCCCAGGTGTGATGCAACTTTAAAAGGGTGGATTGTTCAACCTTACGGTTCTTGTTTTGATTGTGATTTGCAATTTATTCATCTCCATCATTTGCATTCGCTATTGCAGAGATGGAAGCTTCTTCTTCACAAAATATTCTTACTCCATTCAACTATGATGAATGGAAACCAAAGATGATAGCATGCTTGAAGAGACGATGTCTCTTTGATATGTGTATTGGTATTACAAGAGATTTTTTTTCCGATGAAGAGGAGAATGATTGGCTAATGATTGTGACAGAGTTATTGGGACAATATGTCTTGTTATGTCTCCTTGTATGCGCTACCTCAGTACTACTACTGAAAATCCAAGAGATCTATGGGCCCAACTCGATAGAGAATTTGGAAAGCAGGAAGAAGGGGATCATGCTATTCTTTTGGAGAACAAGCCCAGTGATATCTCCTTATGTGCTCTCTCCGATTATGTTTGGCCGCATCCATTGTTCAAGATGAAGAAGAAACTGTAGATTCAACATTCATTCTCTCAAAGTCTTCTATTTCGAATTCTGAGCAAGATAAACCAGCTCATACTCTAGATTCTGAAGAGGTTCTTGAATCCTCTCTTTCACATGAGTTTGTCGACATGCAGAATAATGATCTACTTGATGTTTTAGAGGTAAAATCTGATTTTGGAGGTGAAGCATTCGTCCTCCTTGATTGCATGCCTCCTATAAACTTTTGTTCTATCATTTGCACAGTTTCTCAAAGTTTTACTGAATATGAAGAGCACTACCATTCGCTTGAGTTCAATTCTCATGCATTTTTTGTTGATTTTGGTTTTGATCTCACCCCTGTTGGTTCAAAGGAGATCTCAAGAAACCATTTGTCAAATCTTGGAGTTGATTTAACTTCCATTGATAAGAAGTTCAAGTTTCAATATCTATTTGATCTGATTGGAGCTATTCCAACCTCACTTGGTTCGAATCACAGGTTCCAGGATCATCCTCATATTTTCATATTTGTTCTCACCATTTTTGGTATGAAGAGCAAGTTCATAAAGTCTCCACATTCGCTTGCATCCACCGATGGAGAATTCAAGCACATGTTTTTGGAGTAGGATCCATTTACTCCCAAGAGTAAGATACCTCCAGACATATCTACTTGAGTTTGGGGCACTTAAATATTTTGGTGTGTTATAGTCCATTTTGAGGGGGGGGGTTTCCCATGAGGTTTTCTCCATTTCATCGGTTCATGGATTGTTCTTTATTTGGATTATTATTGTATTGGGGTGACCTTTGGTCTCAGTTACTAAGGCTCTATCATTTATTTTTTACATCATAGTATAGCTTAAGAGGGGGTGTTAGGATATCTCATCATTCAGTTATGTACTTTGCATGCATCCGCATGCATCCCAGTCACCAGTTTGATGCCTCTAGCACCTAGTCCCCAATCTGCCAGCACCCGGGAGCTTCTTTCTGATTATTTTTAGCCCTCCTAGTGCTTAGTGTGCCATGCATGCAATTGCATGCATCCCAGGCACCCTCTCTCACCTACCACTTAGTTCACTTCAGTTAGCTAGTTGTCTTTCCTTGATTTAAGGCTAGATTGACTCCTAACTGCTTGTATCACTCCGTTGGACCCCCAGTGAGACTAGACTGCCTATTCTGACTCCATCTAGCTCCTCATGCACCCTCCACTAATCCTCCTTCATTTATTTAGCGCCTACATGTGCCAGTTTCACCTACCACACTCAGTTAGACTCAGTTTGACACCTGGTTGACCGTTACTTGTGCATTGATGACTCCACTGATCTGATGATGAGGACTCCTAGTTGGATCCAAGCTATTCCATGCATGATATTCCAATAACCTCCTTGGTTAATTCGAATTGCTCACTCATTGTGACAGTATTGTATTGTAATTCTACTATTCTGAGTTATAGAGCACTGATGCATCTCTCTTGCACAATTTTTACTCCAATTTGTTTTACATCATTGTGATTGATTTACTTATTCAATAGATCTGTTGTGACTGATGATTGGGATGCATGCAATTGCATAAACTCTCAACATGCTGTGAAAATGAATCTTGTAGGCCATTGCCAAGTATCCTTTATGTACAATGAATGGAATTTTGTAACCATACGACAAGCTACAATTTAACCAAATGAATGAAGTATTGTGAGGTAACATTAAGATTATGACTATTAAGATTAAGATTTTTGCAATGCTAGAAGCAAAAAGGGAGAACCCAAGTATCCTTGTTGCAAAGAAAAATGCGCACTCAACCATAGGTGTGGAACCAAAGAACTATATAATTGCGAGGGAGACACTACCATTGTGTTCTGAACCAACGTCAAGTTTTTATCTCATAAAATGCACGAAGTCCTAAATATACACCTCCAAATCCTATGCACAACTCTATGTTGGAAAAGGGAGAACCAAAGTACTTTGGGTGCAAAGAAAAATGGGAACCCTACCATAAATGCATAATCAATGAACTATACTATTGTGAGGGAGATAATGCCAACAACAATAATTTAGAAATATTAATTGATTCATAATTGACTTGAATGATGAAGGTGACTACAATGTGGTAGTTGACATAGTTGTGAAAAAGGGAGAATCCACCCCATGTTTAAAGATGTGATTTGCATCCATCACTTGCATCCAACAACTAGTAGTAAGACAAGATTATTTGAGAATGTAGCCATAAATCAAAGGGGGATCTCATTTAAACCTACAAAAGGAGAGCTTAAATTTTTTCCTCCTAACCTATGACACCTTCTTGATAGGTATCACAACCAAAGCAGAGACAATAGGTAATAATTTTTAGGAAAATTACAAAAGCAAAAAAGACATTTTTAGATTTTCACTAGCAATGATGAAAGGAATTCTATAATGTCAATAAAAGTCTAATCTTTTTCATATATTCCACCAAAGACCAATTATGGTTTTAGACAACCAAGAGATCATAGGGACATCAACGTGTCCTAAAGTGTTTATTGAAATACTAGATTGTAAACTACAAACGATATTTAATGCTTTATAACTTGGTGGAATGGACATATTACTAGGTGTCAAACGGTTGATGCAGTGAGGTACACACACCATAGATCTTCAAAAGCATTTCTTTTAATCATGATTTGATGCTAAATCATTTTAACAAGATAGGAATTCTACTATACCTAGGTTATATTATCTAATAATATAAAGAATAGGTATATAGTAATAGAGATATAAATAATCCCTGTAAATCCTACAACTTTTTCAAGGTTGCATCCTTTATATGAAGATTCCAACAAAACCAAGATTTTGTATTTAAACAATAAATCGTATGCACTACGATTGCATGAGTGCATCAATGAGTGATCAACTAACAAATTTTAAACACACAAGGGATTAGTTGGTAAATGTTGGAGTGTAGGTTGAACAATAGGGGTTTGTTTCACTTTTCTTGAACATCGAGCCTAAAGCTTTTGAAAATACAGTGGACACACTAATGCTTGCTGCCAGTGATTGTGCATTGGAGAAAATTTTAGGGATTTTTTTTATGCACATTGACCCTTATTCACAACAAAATTGGAATGCTAAGGCTGATTGTGGTTGTTAATTCTTTTGTGCACAAGTCTGGAGATTTTTAGGGCTGTATTGTGACTGTTGTTGCAAGGAAAACCACCCGGGACTGTTATTTTGTTCTAATCTCCTTCAAGAGACTGAAATAAATCACCTAAATTGCAATCAACTTGGTTTTTAAGGTCTAAAATTAACCCAGATTTGCTTTTCAGGTCTGTTTGAACCCATTTTTATGAAGAAAATCACCTAGAATTCATAAGATTTATGTAGATTGCTAATTGGGAGGCAAAGAACAACCCTCATTTGCACCCAAAATGGAGTTTTGAGGATTTCCAGTGTTGTTTTCGACTTATTAGGGTGAAATTAGGTCACCCTATCTCTATTTACATGCCCATAATTTCTCCAAAAGTGCCCATATTTATTCTAGGGTTGCGTTTGAATGTTGTTCGGGGTCCAAAGTGTCTGAAATATGAAGGAGAATTCCTAGATTTTCTACAGACCCACACTCCTTTCCAACAGACTTTTTGTATAAGCACCCCGCCAAAAAAGATAAACATTAATATTAGCAAACAAAAGAAGCCAAAAATCATTTATTTGGATGGAAAATTTAGATCAATTAGATATGAAGTTTGAGCAAGGGGCCAACAGTATTCACATTCCATAGATGATGTTGATATTTTTACATGAGATATAGATGAAGAGGACCAAGTAGAGGATGATCTAGCATGACTAGAGCTAGGAAATTGCAAAATTCTAGAGATGGATCAAAGGAGAAGTGGGTTGATGTTTTAGTCATATATTTAGTTTTTTTCCATTATTTTCCTTCCCACTTGATGCATTGAGGATTCAGTGATACAATACACTTCTAAATCTCTAAGTTATCACTATTTATGCCCTCCTAGTGGAAGAGTATTATCAATGAAATGTGAGAGGTTCAATGGTTTTGCCCCTTTGGAAAAGTTGAGTCCATGAAGGTTTCCAAAGATCTATTCAAACTCCATATATCTACTCAGTTTTCCATCCATTGTGATGCATAAAAGGGGAGAGAAGGAAATATTTTTTCATTCCCATATTGCTTTTAAAAAAATAAGTGGGCCTCCCATCGACAAAGGGAAAAATAAATGGCCCATTGATGCAAGCTTTAACCCATTGAAAAAAATGATTATTTAACCCAAATTTATAAAGGAAATCAAACAAGAAGGAATGTTTTGCTTGGTCAAATGTGTTGGCCATGTTGACTTTTATGATCGTACCTTTCTCTTTTGTTTCCTTTGTTATGATCATACCTCTGTCTTTTGTTTTCTTTGTTATGATCATACCTTTGTCTTTTGTTTTATTTGTTAGAATGGATTGTCTCTTCAACCATAATTGTATTTTCTATAATATGTCTCTTCTCCATGAAACCATCCTAATCATTGGATATTATCTTCAAGAGTATTTAATGAATTCTACCAGCCATTATTTTGGTTAAGATCTTATAGGAGTAATTGCATAGAGAAATGGGTTGAAATTTGTTAACGGACATGGGTTTGCCTCTTTCAGAATAAGAGTTAAGAATGAGGAGTCAGTACTACCCCCTAATTTATGTCTTTTTCTAAGCATTCAAGAACATGTGTTTTAGGTCTTATTTGATGATAAACTAATGGGCCTTGTATAAATGGATGGAGAAGTTGTTAGGCCCCAAATCCTTATAAGGGGAATGTTCCCAAATGGCCTTTATAATTTCCTCTTCTTCTATACACTGTATTAGTTCCCCATTTTTACCATCGAAGACCAAATGGGGTATATTTTCCAACATGATTTTTGTTGATTCAAGATCGGGCTCTTCTTCTTCCATGTAAAGGGATTCAAAATGTGCAATGGCATCTTTTTTAATGGCTACAAAATCCTTTAAACTTGAACCAATTTTTCAATACTTTACAAGTTTTTATAGTTTAGTGTAAGATTCGCCAAGATTTCACAAGATTTTCTAATTATGTGAAAGATTCGCCAAAACTTTTACAAGTTTTTATAGTTTTGTGAAAGATTCGCCAAAACTTTTACAAGTTTTTATAGTTTTGTTAAAGATTCGCCCAAAATTTACAAGATTTTATAATTCCTTGAAAGATTTGCCAAAAATATATATATATACATATTATATTATTGATAAAATAGCCTTCACACTTTTCTGTGTATCATGGGGATTCACCCACTTTTTATACATATAAATTTAGGGGGGTTCTTAAAATCATCCCTGCAACTAATCAAGGCATAAGTCAAACTAGACAAATTTATACATCTATAGCTACTCAAAACAACACCAAAAAACTTAATCCCAACCCACCCTTAGACATTTTGTTAGTACAAACGACCAATTCTAAAGGTAACTAGCAGCCTAGGGGGGAATAAAAATAAGAACAAGAATAATGGGAACAAAGGGAATAATATTGCAGGAAATAATAAAAAATAATAATAATGCTAGTGTGGGTAAAAAGGAGAAAAGGAAGGTCAAGTTCCCATGCAATTTATGCACTGATGGCCACTTCACTTACTTATGCCCCAAATTGGAGGTTGCTCAATGGTTGTTGGCACAACATGAAGCTACCAAGCAACCCTTCGTTCTAACTAATATTTTCCCACCACAGTGGAAACATATGATTGCTACTGCTAACCCAAACCCTACTCCCTTACAAGGGGTCAATTAGGGTACCTCCTCACAAGGGGACAATTTAGACAAAAATGATGTTTTCATGTGTTAACAGGAGATGAAATATAGACTAGAACTCACAATTACAACACAACAATATATAGGTCCAAAGGCAAAGATATCCCTAAACTGGAATTAGCTAATCCTTTGCACATATAAATCCAACCAATGACACTATGCCTACGATACCGAAAGGTGTGCTAAAGAAGGACATGTACAACCTCGATGCATGTGCTACCAAAAATTAGAGCATAATTGAATACCTGATGCAAGCTCCTTGTGCAATGTCCACACTAGAAGTCGTCCAGAGTTGTCCTACTCAATAGAAGACTCTTCTTTCAACTATAGGAGATATGGATCCTTTGGAAAGTCAATTATTGACATTCAATTTGAAACATTTGAAGCCACGCCCACCTCACCATGCAAATTTTCAGATCCAAGCATCGACTAGAAGGTCGAACAACTATTGAACTGTTGTGGACGATCGGGCATCCACATGCATAATGTCCTTATCTTGTTGGATATCCATAGGATCACCTAACATTGTTCCTCCTTTGACCATGCTTAAAGCCTTTGACGGACTCTTATTCCAACCTCACGTAATTATCCCAGCTCTCCCAATAGAGCTAGGGGGAAAACAGTTAATGTGGAGGTAGAAGTTGTCGACACTCCACTAGACTATAACATGGTTCTAGGAAGAAGTTGGACTCATTCCATGATGGTTGTAGTATCACCAACATAGATCCATCTTAAACCCATATCTATCAAGCACCGAGAGGGATCCAATTTCTTGAGGTGTATTTCTTTTTTAAAATTTAAACTCAAGAAATTTGATCTCTCTTGATTGATAGATCTGGGTTTAAGTTTTAAGTTTTTATTTTATAAACGAACATCGATTTTTTAATTACTTTTCATAATATTTTATTTTATGAGCCAACATGGATTTTTTTTAAATACTTTCCATAATTTTTTATTTTACGAGCCGACATGAATTTTTTTAATTATTTTGTTAGGAACAAACGTTACAACATCTCCCCCATACTGGGCTATAGAGCACCTAGACTCGGTGCAATCAATTTTTTGAGTGATTAAATTTCCCAATGAAGGAAATATAGTCACCATCGATTGACTATCGTTTTGTAGAAATGAGTCCTCTTAGAATAAAGGGACAAATGCACCCCTAGTAGGTCATTCCATGAGAGAGTGTGAAAATGTTGGAGTGGGGATGTATCTTACATTAATGGAAACTTTTAATTTACCCCCACCTTACTTTAGTGATAATGCATCCCCTGTACACGCAATCTTGTTAGTAGCCACTAACTCCGCAATAACAACCTCTCATTTTAGGAATTCCTACTTTGAAGACCCATGGATAATTCCAGAATGTACTCTAGGGACAGTGTGTAGAAGGGACTTGTCAGCTTTATCTACAATTGAGATAGCCTATCAAGTTTTCATATCTAAGAATGCAAACAAAGATCATCACTTTTCCCAAGTGGAGGTGGATGATCAATATTTTATTCCCATCTATGTCATCAATTCCTTACTGTGTCATGACCCCTTATATACATTCATGCCTTCCGATGAAGTTATCATTGAAGCTATGTATTTGGGGAAAAGACCTTGAAAAGGCATGCACGAGCATGCATCATTTCTTCCTACCAAGAGTGTTGTGAGGATAGATGAAAACGAAACTATCAGACCAGGTTCCACGGATTGTTATGGGATCCCTCTCACCAAATATAAAGTGTATGTAGAGGGGAATATTGCTGATATTTAAAAAACCATACCCATTAATATATACAAGACTCTTGGGGTGGTAGAAAATGTCTTTATTGGCACATGCTTCTCACTATAATATGTTGAGATATATGGTGTGTTGTTTAAAGAGTATTGAGATATTTTCTCCTAGTCCTAGGAATATATTCTAGGAATTGACCCATCCATCGGCGAACATGAGATTAAAACATATCCAAATGTTAAGGTGGAAGTGGAGAAACTTCTTCATGCTAATTTTATCTATCCCTTTAACTGAATGGGTGTCCACTCTCGTACTTACAGACAAGAAACATGGAAATATTAGAGTCTATACTAACTTTCAAGACCTGAACTTAAAATTTACTAAGGATAATTATCCCACCCCATTCACTAATCATATTATTGATGAGTGTGTAGGTAATGAGATCCTCTCATTTATGGACGGATTTTAAAGATACAATCAGATACAGATATGACCAAAATATCAACATAAGACCACTTTTGTATGCACCTGGTGGACCTTTTCTTATAGAGAGATGTAATCTGTCTTAAAGAATTCCAAGGATATGTTTCAATGTGCCATGTCATATGCTTTTCACGACATTAATAAAATAGTTGAGGCCTATCTAGATGACCTAACGGGTAAGTATGGAAAGAGGGTGGATCACCCCAAGCACCTTAGGTCTATCTTTGACAAGTGTCGTTATTACAATATTCAGTTGAATCCTCACAAGTGCATTTTATGTGTCATTTCAGTTCGATTGCTCAGTTTCATCGTGTCAGAAGGAGGAATTCTGGTAGATCCATTCAAGGTTGAGGCAATAGTCCAGTTTCCTCCCCCGCATAATTTGCATCGATTGCAAAGCAGCCAAGGGAAATCCATATTTTTACGATGGTTCATTACTAATTATACCAAAATCACAAAAAAATTCATGCACCTACTTAGGAAAGGGTTCCCATTCATATGGGATGACAATGCTCAAAGGTTGTTAGATGCATTGGAAAAGGCCTTAATATATGCCCCATTGTTGAGTCCTCTAGACTATTGTAGAGATTTCCTCTTGTACTTGGAATCATTTGAACCAACCGTGGGAAGGGTTTTGGTTCAAGAAGATGATGCTCATTAAGAGCATTGTATTTACTATCTAAGTAAGAACCTAGCACGCCCAGAGTTGAGGTACTTTCATGTTGAAAAACTGGCACTAGAAACTGTGCATGCGGTCCAAAGACTTTGACATTACATTATCCTTAGATGAACAAGAGTAATTGCAGATGTTATTCATTTTTAGCATATCTTGTCTCAATTGATAGTTGGGGGAAATTATAATAAGTGGACTGTCATTCTGCACGATTTCGATCTAGGTTTCACGTCATCTAAATCCAAAATATCCTTGGCGCTTGCCGAGTTAATGTCGGAACTTCCCTGAGATGGTGAAGATATGGTAGAAAGTGAATCATTTCTTGATGAACACATCTTCCTAACCGTCTTGAAGAACCCTGGTGTGGAAAAAATTTGTTTTACCTACAAACCTAGAGGGTCCCAACTCAGTCTTCTCACGAAGAAAGACATAAAATCCATCACCAAGCAAGACATTATGTCATCATTGGTCATACCCTATATCTTCAAGGAATCGATACTATTCTAAGGCAATGTCTAATTCATGAAGAGTTTGAGAAAGTGCTTGATGATTTCCATGGTGGAGCCTGTGGTGGTCATTTATCAGGGCTCACTACAGCTTGGAAAATATTGCGCATGGTTTATTTATGGCCCTTAATATTCAAATATTGTGTTGAAGCAGTCAATAAGTGTCATCCTTGTCATAATTTCACAAGAAATATGTGTGCACACCATGCTCCGCTCTATCCAGTCATCACTATTGGCCCCTTTACAAAATGGGGGATAAATTATACGTGTAATCTTGCATCAACAAAAATCCATAAATATATTATTGTGGTCGTGGAATACTTCACTAAGTGGGTCGAATCCATGCCAACATTCACTTATGACGGTGAAATTGCAGCACACTTTATGTTCAACCAAATCATAGCACGTTTTGGTACACCCAAGGAGATCGTCACTGATAATGGCAACCACTTCAAAAACAAAATGATGGAAAATCTACCCAATAAAATTGATTTTCACAAGAGATTTCTCCTCACCATACTACCCTAAGGAAAATGGGAAAGTAGAGGCAGTTAATAAGTCCTTGAAAACCATGCTTCAAAGGATAGTGAGTAGGAATAAGAAAATTTGGCTTAGCATGCTTTATCAGCTTTGTCGGCATATCGAACCTCCATCAAGACTGCTACAATTTTTACTACTTTTCATCTTGTACATGGAGTGGATCCCGTGTTACCCATCGACTGTAAAATCCCATCATTAAAACTGGAGATTGAGATCCTACCAAATACTACGCAATTAGAAGAACATTTAGTGTACTTGGAATAGTTAGATAAACATAGAAGGGATGTCGCTACTTCTACCGAAGAAAACAAAAAACACATCAAATATCAGTATGACAAGTCTGTATGTCCCATGTCTACTCTACAAGATACATGGTTCTAGTCTATGACTAGGACCGTGACGATCTTGGGTCTAGTAAAATCAATTCAAAATGGGCTGGTCCTTACATAGTGAGGAAAGTCTTGAACATGGGGGATTATGAGTTAGAATATTTTGAAAGAAACATCCTAGGGCCTATAAATGGGCTCTATCTGAAGATGTGCTATGCCTAGACACTAGTGTCTAGGAGAATCCCGTTGGACTTATTGTATTATAAGTAGATTAGGTTGTTTTTACTTTTATGTTTTTTATTAGTGTTGGTCAGTGCTCATCGTGCTTTGTGCTCAATTGGAATATGTCTTCATATGCACTTATGTTCATGGCATATGTGGAGGGAGCTTTCCATCACACTCGGAACATTGCTTCCATATCTTGGGTGATCTACGATCCAACGAGACAACTTGTAAACGTAGGTGAAGTGTCTCTCAATCTAGATACCAATAACATTATTGAATATAGTGTTGTGATTGAGTTACAAGTGGGGACAATAACACTTGGAATCCAACAATTAACTATCCACCTAAACTCATAGTTGGTAGTGTCGCAGTTGAATAGTATATACCGTGTCTATCATCCTACGTTACTATGGAAATTTATGAGGGTGCACCTTCTTGAATGCCACTTTGAATTCATTACTTATATTCATGTGCCAAGGAGGCTTAATCCTATGCCTTACACATTAGATAATTATATTTTAGTTTGGCATTTGTCAGAGTATTAAAATCGAGAACAATACAAAGCACAAGAGCATGTACAAATTGTAGATAAGGCCGATAAAAGTTGTTTTCATTAATGTAAAATTATATCCTCAACTACAAAAGTGTGAATCCATAATACAAAAAAGGGGATTCTTATCCCTCAATGGTGCATATACATGGAAAAATACAATATCCGTCCTAGATCAAAATGTACAAAAATCTATGTCTAAGAACTCAATCCTTAGCTCACGTCATGTATCTGTAGCACAAGACACAAGTAGCCACCTACCGAAACAATCTGACCCATCGAGCATGTGATCCTACCACCTGTTGCTACATGGCCTCTAGTAGGTTCTAGTCAATCCCATGGGTGGGGATGTCATGGGTGATACCTCTCATGTTCTCCTCCACGAAATACAAGGTAGCCTCTACCCCCTACTCGGGTCGAGGTTTTTGTTGTTGCAAGTAGGGATGCCCTGCTGGGCACTCTAATCCAATATATGCATCATTGACAAATGTTTTCATTAGGCTTACATACCAAAATTATTTTCCTCTTCAAATGTTAAAATATTTCAAAAAATACAAAAAATGGAAAACACTAACTCATTACTCACCATTCTAACCCCATGTTAAGCCAGGATGAATAACTATGTCAAGGTCTCCTTTGAAGTCTATCCCCACATATGGGAACTCCTTTATGGATGATGGCTTACTGTCCCACCACTTGAGGAAATCACCATAAAAGACTATTGAAACTGATCCTCCTCCCAATCAATACATAAGATCTATCCATTGTGTCATCCTGGCTCTTGGGGGTACAACGGTGGTAGTGATACTCTCGGGCTCATAGATGGAAGCCTCTCAAAGAATAATGAAACCATAATGCTTCCATAGATGAATTTTTTGTTCTTCTTTGTCTTGCAATTGGTTAATTGGTCCTTCATGTTGTTCAAGAGACCAATGCACCAATCGAAAATTGTGGATCTAAGACACTCCACGCCAATGTGCATAAATCCTCATGAGGCCAAATCATGTTGAGCTTGCTACCCTAGTGATCATGGTAAGAATTATTTTCAAGGGGAAGCTAAAAATGCTAGAAATAATCACATGTGTTCCCAACTTTTGGGTCCCTCATACGCAGAAGGTGTTCACATACTCTTGCACGGTGAGAATTTTTTCTCCTCTATTTGAAACTTTAAAGTTCATTGGATCCCCTCTTCATGATAATACAGTAAGGAAGTAAATGTCATCCATTGGGATCTCTAGCACTTCTCCTTTGATAATAAATGCGTAGCGGATCAGTACCTATAGCAAGCCCTTTTGGACCCTCATGTAGGAGACTCTAAAGAATTTTAGGAATCCACAATGGCAAAGTGCATTTAGTGTTAATGAATCTCCCAATGCATCTTAGTCAAGATCTCTGTGCTTCGATTCCCTCCATATGAAAGCCATCTACCCAAAAAAGTCATTTTTTTAGCCAAGGTGCAACTTTTGCATCAATCTACTATATATTCACGCTTTTTCTTCTGGACATGCATGAACATTCGCACCCTATGCACTGTACAAATGAAAATACCTTGGTAATTCACATCCCATATGAGAAAAAGGCATGAATGCACAATTTGAGAATTACAATGAAGCTAAAAGCCAAAATGTAGACTAAAAATAGTAGAATATGGATGAAAATGAAAGAGAGGAGAGGAGAAGAATACCTGGAACTAACAGAAGCTAAAACCATGGTCCAAGGAATCCACAATCAACAGTTAAATATCTAGGGAAAAAAACTCTAAAGAGGTAAAAACAAGGAGAAATGTATAAGTAATTCATTTTTTACTAGGTGAATTGCTTATATCAAAAAATTTAGCCACTTTTCTATAGTTTTTACACTATTTTAGTAATTGTTGAACTAATACTAAGGCTGTTTTGTTGATTTTTTGTGAAACATGACAAGAGAACAAGAACCAAAGCATTTTTTGCAATTGGTGGCCTATCTTAAAGGTCTGTGATCTCAATTGGCATGTAGTGTAGGTCATTTCCATTATGCATAATTTGCATCATCCCTACCATTATTTTCATGCATCGAGATCCTAACACATGGAGTTGCGACATTAACCCTCTTACTCCAAGAAAAGTCACATATTCTATGTTAGAGATTACCAACTCATGGATACCCTAGTTTAAAACCCTTGATGTCTTATGGTTCCCATGTTGAAATTTTTGTTAGGATCAATATGCCCTTCTTAGCCCCACCATGTCTCTGAATTTAATCCTCATGAAAATATCTAAATATTATTTTTTCCATTACCCTATGGGACTCTCAAAATTTTGCATTTTGTGTTATTGTACCTACATCTCGTTGCTTGCACTTCTAAGTCTATTTCCCATTGCAATTTGCCATTAATTTCTTACCGTTAATTCATTCTCCTAAGACCGCTAGCCTTTGCTTCTTATTGCATTCACATATTGCTACCCTTACGGAAGAAGACATGCATCAAGAGTATCCACATCCTACACATCCATTTTTGTGTTCATTTTTTCATAGGTATGTTATGTGCACTTGGAACGTAGTTGCACGCCATGCGACACTCATCTTCTACAATGTACTATAGCATTCTTTTATTCTTTTTCATAGTTTATAATATGAAAAAGACACTAAAAATCAAATATTATAAAAAGAGAAGGGGGGTGAGATCTTAAATATCTATTATTTAGTGGCTGCAAGTGAAATCATCCTTGAACATAAAAATAGTCTTGAGTCTCTTAGCAAGATAGGTTCTAATTTTTAGCCTTAGGATTTAACCCTTAATCTCACAGTTGTTACTCGTCCAGTTGGTTACTCTTCCAATCACATGGTGAATCTGTCAATGTCTCCTACATTTCATATTTATATAGTTGGTCCCTTTGTGTCAAAAATTTCCCAAGTCACCATTGTGTTGTGCTCACCGTTCAAGTATATAGCCTGTGTCGGCCATTATGTAATCACCTTGACTTCATGTGTTGACCATCCCTTGATTTCATTCTCATAGTGTATCATTAAAACCATTGTTCGGACTCGTTCCTGTGTAGAAGGTCCTCATTAACTTGTCACGAGCGGGTTGTGTTGCATCGACGACAACCCATATACTCTAAGGCATTGACCTAGAGTCATAGCACCCTGACCTTGTTGAAATGATTGTTAGGTAACCTTGGAATCAACAGATGATAATTCATCATTAGTCGTTGATTGAGTGGTTTCCCATAATGTTCGACGTCAAGAAATCTATTCACATTTTGGGATTTGTGTTGTACCTTGGATTCCATTTTTATTATTGGTGGAGGTCCTTTCCCATGTCAATAAATTTGATTATTGGTTGTTTCTCAAGGAGTCTCTTATGTGCATTATTTACATCTAGTGCATGTGAGAGACATAATCGGTGGTCCAGTCTACAAAAAATTGTCCCAATCCTTTTTCCAACTCAAATCAATCCCTAATATCTCCTTATGTTGGTTGATGGGGGATGTTTTAATGCCTCCCTTCCAAAGGATCTCTTCCCATAGAATTCAACACATCATACCATGGGAACGAGATATAGAGTCTCAGTAGTACCTTGGGGATTGCATTCATCAATGGCAGTTTCCCTCGCTATTGGGTAGTGGAATACATCAATGTCCCCTACTTGATAGATTCTATAATTGTTCGACTCCAAGACATCTATTCACACTTGCTAGAATACACTAGGTACCTTGGCGCCCATTATCATCATCAGTGGGTTGCTTCGTGTTTGTTAATGGTATGCATCAATGACCGGTAATCAAACAATGTCCTCCATATTTGAATTCAAATTATCTATTCACATGGGCAGGATTCGTACCTTTCGGTGGTTTGGATGGAAGACCTTGGACCAACAGTATTATCCCCACATTTTGATATTGTATGATTTGCACAAAATTGTACCATACATCATATGACATCGATACCATTGGGAGAACTAGTACTCAACTCGGTTACAGTTTGTTCTCCTGATGCATGTTGACACATAGAGCCATTGTGTATCTATTTGTGGCTATGATCTCCCAATTGGCATGGATCCACTGTGTATTATCTCTGTGGCCATGATCCACCTCTATATATGTCACATGGATCCACTACGTATTCTTTCATGGCCATGATACCTACATCATTTATATGTCATGGATCTACAATGTACACAATTTGGCAGCCATGTTCTATCATAATTTGAGCATCGATATCTCCATTTCAGGGAAATGAATGTCTGATACCTTTTTCTTTGTTTCAGTTACTTTGTCAGAGCTAAGGGTCTTGGAATCCCGACCTTCTCTACTCATCATCCCACTCCACTAGTTATTATAATGTATTTCAGCCGTGAGATTCCCTTCTAACCTCACACATTAGGGGGCATTTATTATCACTCAAATTGATGTTATTTTTTACTTGAGCAGCATATAGCATATAAACAATTACTGAAAGATAAACAAGCACAGCATGAAATACAAGAGACAATTTAACCTAGGAAACCCTCTTGGGGTAGAAAACCCAGCAAAGCCTTCCTCAATATAGAAATCACAAAGTACAAGATAACCCCAAGACAAAACAGCTACTCCTCCACTTGTGCCCACCTCTCTTCTTCACCTATGCGAACTTGCTTGAGTGAATGAGTGAATAGAAGTGAGAGAGAGGTCCTCTATTTATATTCTTCCGTTGGGGTGGCAAATTCCCCAACAGAGCCGACTTCTCTACTTGACTGGTCAATTACATAATATAATAATCATCTAGGGGATTTTCTTAGCTGACACATGTCCTAAGACTTACAATGATTCTTTCAATGACCTTTACATTACTAATTACATGACCATCAACTCCCGTAGGAGGAATACAATAATATAAATAGAATATCTTCTGCAGTTACATTATTTTAACACTCCCTCTTAACTAGGAAGGTATTCTGCGAGTAACAACATCTGCACAATTGACTTGTGAACTTCTATATGTCGTAGGAGGCTTTGGATCATCATCTATCTTGGGGCATCATCTACGGAGTAGCAACATCATCATCTGCTGAAGTATGATCATCATCAGCGGCATCATCATCAGCAATCATCCTCTTGCTGGAACATCATCTACTGGAACAACATCTTCGTCAACTGGAACATCTTCTGCTAGAGCATCCTCATCAGCAACCTCATCAGTTGGAACATCTTCTGCTGTCAGCAACCTCATCAGATGGAACACCATCTGCTGGAACATCCTCATCAGCATCACCATCTGCTGGAACAACATCATCGTCAGCTGGAACACCATCTGCTGATCCATCCTCATCAGTTGGAACACCTGCAATAACAATCGGTAACTAGGTACTGATACTATCAGTCATCCAGTACTGATCTTCCCTCACCCTTGGAGAGGCATCAAGTCATGAGAGCTGGAAGCATCAGTCAACCAGTACTGATATTCCCTGACCCTTGGAGAGGCATTAGCTCGTGAGAGCTGGAACCATCAGTCATCCAGTACTGATCTTCCCTCACCCTTGGAGAGGAATCCATCCCTCCGAACAGGCATCAGCTCGTGAGAGCTGGAACCATCAGTCAACCAGTACTGATCTTCCCTCACCCTTGGAGAGGCATCCATCCCTCCGGACAGGCATCAGCTCGTGAGAGATGGAACCATCAGTCAGCCAGTATTGATCTTCCCTCACCCTTGGAGAGGCATCCATCCCTCCGGACATGCATCATCTCGTGAGAGCTGGAACCATCAGTCAGCCAGTACTGATCTTCCCTCACCCTTGGAGAGACATCCATCCCTACGGGCGGGCATCTATCCTTTCGGATAGGAACTCTATCAGTTAGTAGGTATTGATCTTCCCTCACCCTTGGAGAGGAATCCATCCCTACGGACAGGCATCTATCCTTTCGGATAGGAATTCTATCAGTCAGTAGGTATTGATCTTCCGTCCCTCCTAGACAGGCATCTATCCTTTCGGAGAGGCATCATCAATCTCTCTTCCTAGAGGGGTCCCTCTGTACAAGCTTGTCTCGAAAGTACTCAAACTTCACACGAGCCAGAGGCTTAGTCAGCACATCAACAACTTGTTCCTCTATAGGAACAAGCTTCACAGCTCCCCTCTGCACCATATCCCGGATATAGTGGAACTTAATCTTGATGTGCTTCGATCTATTATGAAACACAGGGTTTTCTGTCAACTTGATGCAACTCTGGTTGTCACAGAGTATCTCTGTAGCATCAATCTCTGCACTGAACAATCATGTCAACATCTTATGAAGCCACGCTGCTTCACCACAAGCTGAACAAGCTGCAACATATTTAGCTTCCGCTGTACTGAGTGCAACACAGGGTTGCTTTCTACTGAGCCATGAGATCACACCTGATCCCAAACTAAAGCAACATCCTGAAGTGCTCTTTCTGTCTTCAGCACTTCCAGCCCAATATGAGTCTGTGTACCCATACAGTCTGAACTCTCTATCTGAGGCATATCTGAGTCCATAATCCAATGTACCCTTCAGATATCTCATCACATGTTTTGCTGCAATCAGTTGAACATTCCTGGGTTCCACCATATACTGACTGAAGGTGTTTACCGCAAAACATATATCTGGATGATTATTGGTAAAATACATCAATGACCCAATAATCTATCTATACATGGTGACATCCACTTTCTCTGAAGAAGCATCACTCAGAAGCTTCAAGTTTGTCACCATCGGAGTGGTCATGGCCTTGCAATCCAGCATCCCAAATCTCTTTAGGATCTCTACTGTGTATTTTCCTTGACTCAAAAAAATCTCATCTGGAAACTGCCATACCTCAAGACCTAGAACATAGTGCATCTTGCCAAGGTCTTTCATCTCAAATTCTGCTACAAGCCTCTTCTTACATTCAACAATAGGCTTGTCTTCTCCAGTCAGAAATAAGTCATCCACATACAACAATAGTATCATGGGTTCATCATTCATAATCTTGTAGTAAAGATTAGAATCCACTTTACTCTTGATAAAGCCCAAGCTCATTAGGAAGCTGTCAATTCTTCCATACCATGCTCTGGGAGCTTGCTTCAACCGATACAGTGCTTTCTTCAACATGCATACATGTGACTTATTATCTTCTACTTCAAACCCTTTTGGTTGCTCGATATATACTTCCTCTTCTATGTTTCCATTTAGGAAAGCAGTCTTCACATCCATCTGATGTAGCTTCCATTTCATCTTGGCTACCAAGGCAAGAATGGTTCTAATCGAAGTATATTTGGCTACCAGGGAAAAAGTCTCCTCATAGTCAAATCCTTCCTTTTGCGAGAATCCCTGGGCTACAAATCTTTCTTTGTACTTTTCAATGCTTCCGTCTGCTGAATGTTTTGTTTTGAAGATCCATTTTGATGAAACAACCGATTTGTCCTTCGATCTTGGTACCACATCCCAAACATCATTCTTGATGATGGATTGATATTCTTCATTCATGGCATCCATCCATTCCTCCTTCTTTACTGCTTCTTCGAAACAAGCTAGTTCTTCTTCAACAAGATTGCACATCAAGGCTACATAGCTGGAATATGGCCTTGGTCTCTTGATATCTCTACTGGATCCTTCTGGAGCACCATACTTTCCTGCATCTTGAATTAATTCACGTGCCCAGGCTGGTATTCACTTTCGGGAGATCTCTACATGAGGTGTCTCCTCAGGTCTCTGAGGTTCTGCCATGTCTTGATCCTTTGGGATAGGATCACCTTCAACATCTGGAAATGGTTCTTTGGTTGATTCCGCAACTCTGGGAGCCTCTTGCTCCTCTTCATCCTCATGAGTCTTCTTAGACTTGTTGAAAGCTGAATCTTCATCAAATGTGACATCCCGACTAATCTCGATCTAACGGAATCCTGGGATGTATATGCGGTAAGCCTTAGATTTCTCACTATAACCCACGAATATTCCCTTCTTCCCTGAAGGCTCTAGTTTTGATCTCTTCTTTTTTGGAATGTGGATGAAAACCGGACATCCAAATATCTTCAGATGACTGACTTCAGGCTTCTTTCCAGTGAACATCTCTTCAGGGGTCTTGTTGCCAAGAGCACTATGAGAGATCCTATTATGTACATACACTGCGGTTCTGGCAGCTTCTACCCATAGATGCATGGGTAAGTCTTAATCGTGGATCATAGCTTTTACTGCTTCTATGATCGTTCTATTCTTTCTTTCGGCTACACCATTCTGTTGTGGATTATAAGGGACAGTGAGCTCCCTCTTAATCCCTACTTGCTTATAGAAATATTTGAAATCTCCTGAGCTATAT
This sequence comes from Larix kaempferi, assembly GCA_027924585.1. Taxonomy (NCBI): domain Eukaryota; kingdom Viridiplantae; phylum Streptophyta; class Pinopsida; order Pinales; family Pinaceae; genus Larix; species Larix kaempferi. Next base: position 6,870,367 of record BSBM01000289.1, on the reverse strand, counting down.
TCCCCTCCATTATCTGACCTCATGATCTTAATCTTCTTTTCAGAGAGATTCTCTATGAGAGCCTTGAACTCTTTAAACTTTTCAAAGACTTCATTCTTGTTCTTCAGAAAGTAAATCCAAGTTTTGCGAGAATAATCATCAATAACATATGCATAATATTCATACCCGCTGAGAGAGGTGGTGGACATTGGTCCACAAATGTCTGAATGAATAATATCTAGAATACCTTTCGCCTTGCTGTCACTACTTCAAAATGGGTTCTTAGTGCTCTTCCCTTGATCAGACCCTTTGCATACTCCTTCATGATCCACCTGGTTCTCTAGTAATCCAGTCACCACCTTACATACAATTGGTAAGGCCTTATAGTGTACATGAGCTAGTCTCCTATGCCATAGCTCACAGGGGTTCATGGTACTAGCCATCATTGTTGCATCTGCATGACCCTTAATCTTGTAAAGTCCTCCTTCTTCTACTCCAATGACTACTGCATCATCAATAGTCTTCCCTTTAGGCCACATGAGAACTTCACCATCTACAAATGCAACTCAAAGACCTTTCTTATCTAAAGCTGAAATAGATAGAAGGTTATTCTTCAACCTAGGCACATAAAGTACATCCTTCATGTTCATGGATTTCCCAGAGTCCAATTTGTAAGAGGCTTCTCCCATTCCTTTGATGGGATATTGGTAGTCATCTCCGAGTTTTACCTTGTGTGGAGATTCCTTTTGGATAAGATGAGACAAGGATTCTTTGTATCCTGTCATGTGTTTCGAAGCTCCACTATCAACTAGCCAAGTATCACTCCCATGAGATACTGAACCAGTGAGTGCTAAGATAAGAACATATTCTTCACTGGAGTCTTCATTATTTCTGGTCTTGTCATCATCATCACTACCTTCCGCTGCATGAGCATGAAACCTCTTCTTCTGCTTCTTGTGATGTCCATGTTTGTTTGGACAATTCCTTGTAATGTGTCCAGTCTTGTGGCATGAGTAACACTCAATTGAAGAGAAATCTTTTCTGGTCCTTCTCTTCTTCTAGGGTCTCCTTGGAGAGTACTCTCGAGGACAGGGGTTGTCCTTCCTTTTCTTTCCACCTTTAGCATGAGTAGCTAAAGCTTGGTCTTCATCGTTATTTAACTTCTCCTCTCTTACGACTATTCTTTCTTCTTCTTGGACACATTCTTCCCATAGGTTTTTGAACTTGATTAGTTTCTTTCTGGCACAAATTCCACGAACAAATGGTTCCCAATCTCGAGGGAGACCATTCAAAGTAGTCATCACAATTTCTGCATCTTCAATCATATCCCCAATGGCTTCTAATTGTTCTTTGAACTAGGATACCTTGGAGAAGTATGAGTGCATGGTTTCAGACTTCATGCACTTTACACCCTTGAGTTGATTTCTCAAGGTCATCTTTCTGTTGATGTTCTTTCCTTCAAATAGACTGGTCAAGGCATCAAGCATTTCTTGGAATCAACAATGATCCTCTTTGCTTTGATAAGATTCTTCTTATGCCTTGCCTTCTCTTCATCTCCCTCTGGTTCTGGAAGTCCTTCCTTCACATAGTCTTCTAGTTCATGCTCCTCAAGGATGAGCATGACTCTATACTTCCAGGATCTGAAGTTCTCAGCTCCTTCAAGTTTCTCATCAAGCTTGGTATTGCTTGTCATCTTACTATAATGAGCACTTCAAATGGAAATAGAAATAGATTTGAGACTTACCACAAATTTTTCCCTTCTGAGATCTGCTCCTCCTTGATCTAGGGTTTGTCAGAGAAACCCTAAAAATTCAAACTTTGAATTTCAAATTTCTGAAAGGATAGAAAGATGCGCCTTGCAAAGTTGATCAAGTTGGTATACTTCAAATTTGAAATCTACAAAATTTGACCCCTCAAAAATTGCCTTGAAACTTCTGGTTCTTCTAGACAGGATCCCGAACTAGGGTTTGATAAAGCCCAGGGTTCTACCCAGCCAAAAAGTTCGATCGAGTGCTAAAAACTTTGATTTTTCTGAGGAGTATCCAGCCGTGGTCACAGATTCCAAAAATTTTAACTTTTGCAGAAACCCTAATTTTCCACCTTTCCGATCAAAATCCTGATTTAGGGTTTGATGAAGCCCAACCTTCTGCTCTACCAAAAAGTTCGATCTTGGGCTCAAAAGTTCGATTTTTCTAAAAGGATCAATCCTATGCAGAGAACACTCAAAAATTCTCCTTTTGTCGAAATCCCTAATTTTCCGTGGCTGCACAATGTAATCTTTCAGGCCAGCTCTGATACCATGTTAGTTTTTACTTGAGCAGCATATAGCATATAAACAATTACTGAAAGATAAACAAGCACAGCATAAAAGACAAGAGACACAATTTATCCTGGGAAACCCTCTTGGGGTAGAAAAACCAGCAAATCCTTCTTCAATATAGAAATCACGAAGTACAAGATAACCCCAAGACAAAACAGCTACTCCTCCACTTGTGCACACCTCTCTTCTTCACCTATGCGAACTTGCTTGAGTGAATGAGTGAATAGAAGTGAGAGAGAGGTCCTCTATTTATATTCTTCCGTTCGGGTGACAAATTCCCCAACAGGGCCGACTTCTCTACTTGACTGGTCAATTACATAATATAATAATCATCTAGGGGCTTTTCTGAGCCGACACATGTCCTAGGGCTTACATTGATTCTTTCAATGACCTTTACATTATTAATTACATGACCATCAACTCCCGTAGGAGGAATACAATAATATAAATAGAATATCTTCCGCAGTTACATTATTTTAACAATTGACACTTTTCCATCTATGACAATAGTTCAAATAATGCCACTCAAAGTGTTACTGTTTGTTCACAAAAACGGACACTTACGGATGGAAGAGCCCATGATTTGATCCCTAATGATATCCCTAAGCATTCAAAGAGAAATCCTAGCACCATTTCCTTGATTCTAAAAAGTTGCAATCACAAAGGAGCAAATTCACACCTTGCACACTAGCAAGGCCCGAATCATTCATGTTGTCTTTCCCTTGGCTAGGGCACGAATGCAACAAAAATGATTATTCACACCTTGCACACTAGCAAGGTGTGAATCATTCACATGTTTCTATTGGTTAGGGAGTGAATTCCCCATAATTTCATGAAAAAAAATAAAATAAAAATTGAAATTGAGGAGTTATGGAAGTTTTTCAAACTGATTGACTCGGTTGCAACTCCATGAACCACTTGGAACTATCTCCAACTATATTCATCAAACTTAAAAGGAGATGACATGGTCCAAGGAGAGGACACCCAACATAGAAATATAATGATGGAGGAATCACTCTTCATCACACCCTTCATTCCCATCCACATCAGTAGCCCTTGTTGTTGATCCATATATCTATAAGTGTGGAAGCTACTACCCTCAAGTGACTTCGTCCCTTATATACATTTAGCGGATCGGAGTGGGATTGTCAGACTACAAGAGAAAAGAGACCAACTATTTGGCTCGCCTGGCAATGATAAGGTACGATTTGTATATCTTTCATTGTCATAATGGAAATTTGACATATTTCCCACCCACAAACATGTGTCTTCTATGTTGATCATTGACTTGAAGAGTTGTTTACTGTTTACATCGAAAATGATTACGTAATTTATGTTCTATTTACATTTCAAGTCATTTAAATTCTTTATTATAGTCAAAATTGTTCAAGGTTGCTTTGTTGATCTTACGAGTTGGAGTTGGGAAATTAGGAGAGAATCTGGAAAAAGAGTTAAGGAGCAATTAGGATCAGACTTCGAAAAAGGTACACAGTCATCTTCCTCCTAATCTCTTTTCCCTTTTATGTTTGCTTGTTAGAGTCTTCTAATTGGTTTGATGCATGATTGTGAGTCTTTTCAACCTGTGAACAAAGTCTTGTGTGTCAGTTCTTTGTAATCAGTACGTTGGTGACCTCATCCTAGTCACAAGATAAAATTCAAAACAACAATGGTTGATCGAGTTACAAAGTATGCACATTTTTTCTCTCTTTCTCATCCTTTTAAAACATGTACAATCATTAGAACATTCTTATAAACTATTCAGAAGCTAAAGGGAATCCCCAAAATTATTGTAAGTGATAGAGACCCAATTTTCACTAGTAATTTTTGGAATCAAATTTTTTTTATTTGGGTGCTCAATTAACTCACAACTCCTCTCACCATCCTCAATCCAATGGGCAAACTGAGTTGTGAATAAATGCATAGAAGGGTATCTTTGTTTGTGATGTCCCCAAGTAGGATAGGCAATAAATGTTACAATGTTTGTTGCTTTGATGGATATGTGTTGATTGTGTGCTTTTGTCAATTAGTTTGCATTACATTGATTTATAACTTTATAAGCAATTTGCATTCCTCATAGACATTTCGTCAAACATTTAAAGGCAATTCCAATTGCACATGTAACAGAGGAGATACTTTGGCATTTTATTATGAAATGGTAGAACTGATAGAAACACAAAATCCTATGGATTCCATGGCACCTACAAGAATACAAACACAAGAAAAACCTGGAAAATGATGACAATGCCAACTCTGTAAAATGATGACAATGCCAACTTTGTAAAATGATGATACCCTGCTCCAAAGAGATCATGCCCCTCTCATGAATTTTTGGTCTAACCCTTGGCTCTCGACCTCTTTCTTAGGATCATGGCCTTCCCACAATGGTCATGATCCTCTGCACCTTCTACCCAAGATCCACGACTCTCTTCATGCCCCACGGACCATTCTCGACCCCTCTCCACTAGATTACAACCCTCACAGATTTGCTTGGCCTTTCCCAAGCTCTCGGCCACTCCCAAGGACGTCGCGGCTACCTGCTAGGATATCAGCCTCCCCCACAGTGGTCATGCCTTGTTTACCTGAGTTTTTAGCACCCTAAGAGACTCACGGCTTCTCCTCTGGTTCACGGCCCTCTATGCCAATGGGCGCAGCCCCGTCTCAAGCTACTAACACTTCCCAAACGAACATTGGCTCGACCCTATTCCTATGGTGCATGATTCCTCCAGATGAGAGAATCGACCTCCTCCAAGCGACTCGACCTCTTCGAATACCTTGGTCCTTCCACCAATTAACTCAAACTCACAAGAGAAAGGAGCTCGTCCTCCTCCAATCCCAACGAATCTCTTGGTATCACAATTTTCTCCAAGAGCCCACGGTTATGCAACAAAGATGAGTTTGGCCTCTTAGGAAAATCACCAAGCAAATCTATACATCACAGAATTGAGAGAGTTTTTCCAAATGAAGAACAATTGGAAATCTCGGGTGGATTTCCCATTTGTCTAGCTAGGGTGGATATTTCACCACCAAAACTAAACCTATATTAACGGGTTTTTCCAAATGCAAACCAAAATTGTAGACAAACCCACATACGGTCAAAATAAATCAATATCAAATCAACGTGATGTCCAGGTGAGGCATTGCCTTTCCTTTTATTCTTTCACTAGAGCTCCATACCATGGGCAATGCCATGGATCACCCAATACCATCCAACGCTCATGAACTTCTTTTAATAAAGTGACTTTTTCAATAGTCACTTTAAGGCTTGGTGACATTAATAATTAATGAACCTTCTCGAATTAGGCTAACACAAACCCCCAAGGCCATCTCCTCTTTTCGAGCAAGGAAGTCCAAAAATGGGGCCATTACAATTCTCCCTTCCCAAAGATTGCTTGTCCTCAAGCAATGCCGCCACATCTGGATACGCCATCAAATGAACCGGATTGGAACCGGAAAGGATATTGGGATCCCAAACCAATAGGGGAGGTGCATGTTGAACTATTGTAACTTCTAAGAATATTCTATTTGTACTTTATTATCCGAAGATGTTTTATTCCTCCGTCGGGATACTATTATTCATCCGGAGATGTTTTATTCCTCCGTCGGGATACTATTATTCATCCAGAGATGTTTTATTCCTCCGTCGGGATGTTATAACTCGGGTTAATAGACTTCCCTAGTGAGGTCGGCCTTGAGTTAAGTTATTAGGGGTTATTAGACTTTCCTAGGAGAAGTCGGCCCAGTTAGGGTTAAAAGTCAAGTGAAGTAAAGTATAAATAGAGGAGGTGTGTTCCTCATTTAACACACAATCACTCACTTGTGAAACTCACATAGGAGAGAGAGAGATCTGCGAAGGAGGAGAAAGAGCTCTTGTTTGGGGATTACATCTTTGTATTTGTTGGTCATCTATATTAAGGAAGTTTTGTTGGGTTTTCTACCCCATGAGGGTTTCTCAGGATAAATCTGTGTCTATCTTGTGATTGTGTTTCTTTCAATGATCCTTATTATGCTCTTGTTGTGAATTTTATGCTAAAATTAACATGGTATCAGAGCCAGGTTGAATAGGACATCTTTCACAAGGTGAAAATCTCTCTCTTCTTCCTTCAGTGAGAAATTAGGGTTTCTGCAAAAGTTGGAATTTTTGGAATCTGATTGCATGACTAGATGCTCCTCCTCAAAATCGAAATTTTGAGCCCTAGATTGAATTTTTTGAGTGGGTAGAACCTCGGGAAAAGTCAAACCCCAGTTTGACTCCTGGGCTAGAAGAACCAGAAAAACTGCGAACCAGTGAACCAGAAAAACTGCGAACCAGTGAACCAGAAAAACTGCAAACCAGTGAACCAGAAAAGCTGCGAGCCAGTGAACCAAAAAAGTTGCGAACTAGTGAACCAGTAAACCAGTGAACTAGAAAACTTGTTTCAGATCCGAAATTCGTTGGTCAAGTTTGAAGGGTGAAAAGTTGAAGTTTTCAGAAACCAAGTACACCAGTGAACTCAATTCAGTCAAGCACATCTCCTGGTAAGGTTTGTTTTGCATTTTGAGAATTTTCAATTTTTGGTGACCTCCTAGATAATATGGCCCCAAGCACTAAGCTTGAGGATAAGCTAGAGGGCATAGAGAATTTCAGGGCATGGAAATATATGATTGGTCTCATTCTTGAAGAGAATGATCTTTCCCAATACATCAAAGATGAAGTTGCAGAACCTGAGGAAGATGAAGCTAAAGAGAAGTACAAGAAGGAAATGATTAGGGCAAAGAGAATCATTGTTGATTCTATCAAAGACCACTTGATCTCTCAAGTGTCATCAAAGAAGACCCCAAAAGAAATGTATGATGCCCTAGCCAGAATGTATGAAGGAAGGAACATCCACGGGAAAATGAACCTAAGAGCTCAATTGAAGAGCACCAAGATGAGTCAAGGAGAATCCATTCAAGATTACTTCACAAGGGTCTCTCAGTTCAAGGAACAACTAGAAGCCATTGGAGACTCCCTTGATGAAGATGAACTAGTCATGACTGCTCTCAATGGTCTCACTAGACCTTGGGATTCATTCATCCAGACCATGTGTGCCAGAAAGGAAAGAATGAAGTTTGATATTGTATGGGAGGATTTCATTCAAGAAGAGGCTAGAGTAGCCAATAGAGAAACCTTACTCAAAGAAGATAATCAAGCATTAGCCACCCATACCAAGAGAAGAAGAAGTCAATCCAACTTCAAGAAGGAAAGCCACAAGGAGTCTCAACCTCCACAAAGGTTTCAAAAGAACAAAAGAACCAATCCATAAAGATATCACTCTTCATTCCAATGTTTCAATTGTCACAAAATAAGACACATTGCTAGAAATTGTCCTTCAAAAAAAAGAAGGGTTTCCACCACAGAAGACATCAAGCACATCTAGTAGAAGATGATAGTGAATAAGAAGAGGATGAAGAACCTCCCAGGAAGCAAGCAAAGGAAGAAATCGAAGAATATGTCCTGTGACAGTGGTGTTTCAAAGCACATGACCGGACAAAAGAAGACTCTCTCCAGTTTAGAAGAAAAGGACTTCCCTTAGAAATGTCATAGGAGAAGCAAAATACAAGCTTGATGATGGAGTAGAGTTCACCATCAGACATTCCAGTAATACCTGCAAGGAGACTAGGATCAAAAGAGATCCTACCAAACAAACAAAGATAAGTATTTGAATTGTCATTTTTGTTTAAATATTAGTATCTAGTTGTATACACATTTTAGGATGTGTATTAGGATGTTTGCAGTATTATGCATATGATGGGTAAGTAGCCTATGGTGCCATACAAACATTCATTGCTACTTATCTAGAATGAAACCTCTTGGCCGACATATTGGGAATAGTGCACACTCTTAGTAATGTCCTGGTAGAGATGGAAGGCATCTAGAAAGTTACCATATGAATATGGGATATGGATGAATGTTGTGGCATTGGCTAAGATAGTGTGACTTATGTTTTCATACATAAATATTTGGAAACTATGAGATGTTTCTAACCATGCTATTGAATTTGACTTGTAGTAAATATCGTACAACGATCACCTACAAAAGAAGAATGATGAGACTTGTTCCGTAGAACAAGTGACAATGGTTCAACTATAAAAGACTCCAGAAGAAGTGTTCACAGGGAAGAAGCCTGAGGTAAGCCACCTCAAGATATTTGGGTGCCCCATATATGTCCACATACCAAAAGAGAAAAGATCTAAATTGGACCCTTCCGGAAAGAATGGAATATTTGTTGGGTATTGTGAAGCATCCAAGGCATTCAGAATATACATCCCAGGATTCCATCACATGGAAATTAGTAGAGATGTAACCTTTGATGAAGAAGTTGCTCTCAAAAGATCCAGAAAGTGCCAGTACGAAGAAGTATATGAAGAAGATATACCTCCTAGAAATACAGAAGTTGTTTCCTTCCCTGAAGAGGAAACACCAGAAGACCATGATATACTAGAACCTCAAGAACCCCCACCTATGAACATATCACGGAAGAGAAAGCCAGCATGGGCAAGAGAACTCATACAAGAAGCATAAAGATATGGAGCTCCAGAAGGTTCCACAAGAGTAGGCAAGAAACCAAAGCCATTCTCCAGCTATGTGGCTTTGATGTGTAATTTTGTAGATCAAGAACCTCCCAGTTATGAAGAAGTAGTTCATAAGAAAGAATGGGTAGAAGCAATGACGGAGGAGTATCAATCAATAATGAAAAATGATGTTTGGGATGTAGTTCCCAAACCAAAAAACAAGAGTGTGGTATCCTCCAAATGGATATACAAGATAAAGCATGCTGCGGATGGTAGCATTGAAAAGTATAAGGCAAGGTTTGTGGCCAGAGGATTCTCTCAAAAAGAGGGAATTGACTATGAAGAAACATTTGCATCAGTTGCAAGGTACACTTCCATTAGAACCATCATGGCACTTGCATCCATTATGAAGTGGAGCTTACACCAGATGGATGTGAAGACAACCTTCCTAAATGGTGTAATTGAGGAAGAAGTGTACATAGAACAACCACAAGGATTTGAGGTTGAAGATAGAAAAACTCATGTATGCAAGTTGAAGAAAGCTTTGTACGGATTGAAACAAGCTCCTAGAGCTTGATATGGGAGAATTGATAGCTTCTTGACAAGCTTGGGCTTTACCAAAAGTAAAGCTAACCCTAACCTTTACCTTAAGGTTATGAATGATGAACCTGTCATATTATTATTGTATGTAGATGATCTATTTCTGACAGGAAATGAGAAACAGATCATGGAAAGCAAGAAGAAGCTAGCTACAGAATTTGAGATGAAAGATCTTGGCTTGATGCATTACTTCCTAGGTCTGGAAGTATGGCAAGGCCCAGAAGGAATCTTTCTCAACCAGAGAAAGTATGTTGTGGAAATCTTGAAAAGTTTGATATGTTGGAATGTAAAGCCATGGCCACTCCCATGGATACCAACCTGAAGTTGTTGGATGATTAATCGTCAGAATTAGTGGATATAACTCAGTACAAACATATTATTGGGTCGTTGATGTATCTGATGAATACCAGGCCAGATATATGCTTTGTTGTGAACACCCTGAGTCAGTATCTAGTTGAGCCTAGACGTGTTCACCTAATAGCTGCAAAGCATGTGATGAGGTACCTGAAAGGTACAATAGATTTTGGTCTACATTATCTTGGAGATCATGACTTCAAACTGTATGGTTATATAAATGCAGATTGGGTTGCAAGTGTCTCAGACAGAAAGAGCACATCAAGTGGATGTTATTGTCCGAGATCTGCTATGATCTCATGGTGTAGCAAGAAGCAGTCCAATGTGGCTCTCAGCATAGTTGAAGCAAAATATATAGCAACTTGCTCTGCTAGTTGTGAAGCCATATGGCTTCGGAAGCTGTTATCAGGACTATTTGACTTGGAGATGGACTCCACTGTGATCCTGTGTGACAACTAGAGTTGTATCAAGATGACGAAGAATCCAGTGTTCCATGATAAGTCAAAGCACATAGAAATCCGATATTTCTATATACGAGATATGGTGCAGAAAGGAGCTATAAAGCTCGAATATGTGAGCACTGACAAAAAATTTGTTGATATATTGACCAAACCTTTGTCTCGAGTAAAGTTTGAGTATTTCCAAGACAAGCTTGGTGTAGTTCAAAAGGACCCTCTTCGAAAGGGGGAGTGATATAGTCAATGATCATATTTGGATCAACGATGAGGTCGATGATGAGGATACCTGTATCGATGATGAGGATACCTATTCTGATGATGAGGCCGATGATGAGGATACTTGTTCCGATGATGCGGTCGATGATGAGGATACATGTTCCGATGATGAGGTCGATGAGTGGTCCTTAGACTTGGTCTAAGTTGACAAGTGGATTGTATCATCCCTAGACTTTAGTCCTAAATGGATCTGGAGACCTGTGTCTTCGAGAAGTGGTCCTTAGACTTTGTCTAAGTGGATGAGTGGATTGCATCATCCTTGGACTTTAGTCCTAAATGGATCCGGAGACCTGTGTCTTCGAGAAGTGGTCCTTAGACTTTGTCTAAGTGGACGAGTGGATTGCATCATCCTTGGACTTTAGTCCTAAATGGATTTGGAGACGTGTCTTCGAGAAGTGGTCCTTAGACTTTGTCTAAGTGGACAAGTGGATTGCATCATCCCTGGACTTTAGTTCTAAATGGATCCGGAGACGTGTGTCTTCGAGAAGTGGTCCTTAGACTTTGTCTAAGTGGACGAGTGGATTGCATCATCCCTGGACTTTAGTCCTAAATGGATCCGAAGACCTGTGTCTTCGAGAAGTGGTCCTTAGACTTTGTCTAAATTGACGAGTGGATTGCATCGTCCCTAGACATGATATGGTGTCTTAAATTGATAGGGCTTGATCATCCCGTAAGTGGATCAAGATTGTATCATCCTTGGACTTATGTCCTAAAGTGAGAGGGATTGATCATCCTGTAATTGGATCATGTGTGTTGCAGATTATGATGTTGTTGATCGAGAGATCCAGATGATTTTGTTGATCGGGAGATCCAGATGATGATGTTGTTGATCAATAGATCTAGATGATGATGTTGTTGATCGAGAGATCTAGATGATGTTGTTGATCGGGAGATCTAGATGATGATGTTGTTGATCAAGAGATCCAGATAATGATGTTGTTGATCGAGAGATCCAGATGATGTTGTTGATCGGGAGATCCAGATTATGATGCTGTTGATTGGGAGATCCAAATGATGATGTTGTTGATCGAGAGATCCATATGATGGTGTTGCTGATCGAGAGATCCAGATGATGTTGTTGATCGAGAGATCCAGATGATGATGTTGTTGATCAAGAGATCCTGATGATGATGTTGTTGATCGAGAGATCCAGATGATGTTGTTGATCAAGAGATCTAGATGATGTTGTTGTTGTAGTTGATCGAGTGATCGAGTGTTGTAGAAGATGAAAACTCAGTACTTAAGATATTGATGTTCCGGTATTGAAGATATTGAATATGTTCCCGCAGCTCTTTGAGTTACTGATGATGATTGAAGAAAACTTCCAATGATTTATAGATGTATCACTATGATGTTGTTGATGACTCCTTGCTCCTGCAGATGTTGTTAGAATATCCTTCTTGTTAAGCGGGACTGTTGAAATATTGTAACTTCTAAGAATATTCTATTTGTACTTTATTATCCGGAGATGTTTTATTCCTCCGTCGGGATACTGTTATTCATCCGGAGATGTTTTATTCCTCCGTCAGGATGTTATAACTAGGGTTATTAGGCTTCTCTAGTGGGGTCGGCCATGAGTTAAGTTATTAGGGGTTATTAGACTCTCCTAGGAGAAGTCAGCCCAGTTAGGGTTAAAAGTCAAGTGAAGTAAAGTATAAATAGAGGAGATGTATTCCTCATTTAACACACACTCACTCACTTGTGAAACTCGAATAGGAGAGAGAGAGATCTGCAAAGGAGGAGAAGGAGTTCTTGTTTGGGGATTACATCTTTGTATTTGTTGGTCATCTATATTGAGGCAGTTTTGCTGGGTTTTCTACCCCATGAGGGTTTCCCAGGATAAATATGTGTCTATCTTGTGATTGTGTTTCTTTCAGTGATCCTTATTATGCTCTTGTTGTGAATTTTATGCTAAACTTAATAGTGCGAAGCATCCTCCACTCAAAATATGGTTTGGCAGGGTATGAACATAAGAAGACACCTGAATACTGCAAATAAGTAGAGAATCCTAATAGTACAACAACTCGCTCAACCCCTCAGCAAACTGCTCCACTATGGACCCAATATCATGAAAGCATAAATTCACTCTCGCTGTTGTGTCTGCTACTGAACTGTAGAACACTAAAATCTCAAGGTCCCAAGTTGATCTCGGAAAGGGACCATCATGTTGACGCTATGCCACTCTGATCATAACCATCTGGTTTCCATTCCCCATATGCATCCTCCTCTCCTAGAACTCCAAGTTGAACCACCTGTAAGAGCTTAACCTACCATCATGAATAGCGACCTGCATAGCCGTCCAGGTGAAATCACATCCTACAAATCCACCGCCATACTCGATATTGAATATCGAGAAAGAAAATATGCCTCTATCATCGGCTGTGACTCCGAGCTACTCATGGACTCTAAACATATCCTCCATATGTCTCTGCACAATGTCCACAAAATCCCTCCATGCGAACCTATCTTGAGTCCACTTGTAAATGGTAGTCACTAGGGTCCCACACTATCATGTAAGGTGTGAAACACCGTGACTACCCATCGTGTCAATCCGCCAAGTGCTAACACAAGAATCCATATGGCTGCCATTGAAGAGCCAAGCAATCATAAGTTGTAGAAACACCTCAAAAGACGGCTCCTATATGCATCCAAGCCTAAGCATATCAAGAATAAACTATAGAAAACAAATATCGACCATCTCATTTGTATTGGTTTGACTGTCAGACTTGATCTTGAATTCCAGAATAGATAGTCTTCCCTACCAGAAAGAATAAGTCCCAACCTCTCCTCCATTGACATTCCAGAAATATAACAGACTGATCACCATCACAAGTCTATTGATTTCTTATGCCATCTGAAACAATCCATCGCTCGGATGAATGCTCAAATCGCACCACCAGATAGGGAGTCACAAAATCCAACTCGTACGGGTTGTTTTCATGCCATGCTGATAATCATCAGATTCCCAATGAGCCAAGTCCCTAAAACGCAATCCTCTAGTGGAAATCAAGTACCCGGAATCAACTTTGATCTTGCTAATATGTTCGGCTCATGCCCAATTGCAACAAGAGATCTACTATCCCACTGACCATCTATGTGATCAAGTAACCCATGGGATCTGAGCACCTCCCTAGTGAATAGGTCTTCCACCTTCAATACTTTATACTCGTGCAAGAACCGAGAATTCCCTTCCAAGTGTGAATCACACCTAACCCTCATGGTCCTCTCCTTAAGTGAGGACTCAGGGACTAAACATGTATGAATTCTATAGTGGATAATGTCGTCCCCTACTCTATTAGTTGCAATCTTTGTGTACCCATCCAATACATCACGAATCTCCTCATATGCACCCTACGCACTAATATATGGTCCAAATGATCAATCTCATTCATGTCCATGCTACCCCGTGACTCACCCAATCATCTTGAGTGATCCTCCCAAGGCCAGCTACATATAATGTGAACATCAAAGAAGGAAAACAGAAACCTCTGCAATGGTAAGCAAAAGTGGACAATGTCAAGTGCGTCAATCAATCTCAATGGCATGCCCAAGAACTCATAACGGCACCTAGAGGCAACATTGTGAGTGTCTGACTCTCTGTCACTCATCTAGTGATATCCCCATTGAAACTCAATCGTCGAGGGATATACTACTCCATGAGGCTCACCCATCCACTCCTCAATCTTGGGTATCCTCAAGTCAATGGATGCTCAATGACTCCATCAAGAGGTCTCCCTGGAGTAAACACTCCAAGGCTCCATTGTACACCATCATATGTTTGTGTACCCTCCTCTATACTACTACATGAAACTGGAAAATCATATGCCCTCAATTATCCTATAGGTTCTATTGTAGCCAACACTCTATTGGTGTAAGCTGACCTTGTATCCCATTGTGATCTGAGATTTTTGTGAGAACTTTCTCAACAAAAATCTTCGACCAAGGATCTTTTATTGATGATAAGGTGCATGTGAACATGAGCAAATTATGGTGTGCATCTTTAACATAATCAACCATACGACAATGCAAATAGAAGTTCAAGCATATAAATGAACACCCATGTTATAACGGAGTTCACAAGACTCTTTTGGCTACATCTTTGGGCATGTTTCAATTGTGAACCGATCCATTAATATGATGAATAAAATGCATAAAAGTTGATTACATCACAAATGGATTTCACCCACAAGAAGTCTCTACCAATTGCTCACTATCTGGACTACATAACAAGTGTCTCTGAAAAACCACACTCTCTTGAAGATCCTTCACCTTTGTTCTTCGGACCAAGAATGTCGAAGGCCAACACCTATATCAATGCAAATCTATAGTTGCTTCTTCTACACAACAATTGTCTCTAAAAAGCCACAATCTCCTTCAAGTCCTTCACCTTTGTTCTTCATACGGAGAATGTAGAAGGATGACACTTTTATCAGTGCATACTATAGGTGATCAATTGATCTTTATCTACAAGATCTAATCAAGTTCATACTTGCCTCATCATGTCCCAAAGAGATTTATGAAACTTGGACAAGTTACGAAGTTTCCAAATAGGCTTTAGGAAAGATAATGCCTCTCACAATTGTGTGGCTTCAAATCCCATTTCAATATGGAAACAATCATCTTCAAGTCATAATAAATGTGCACAAGTGGTAGATTCTATGGTCTCAAAACCACTACAACATAATGTGCACCATTACAATATTACCAACAAGGCTCAGGCATATAGCATAATGCCTCTCACTCTCATCATCGGTTAAGAGTGGCTAAGAGAACATTTTACAAGATGGCAATGCTCATACAAAGTTGCCCAGACTTTAGGAAAAATCATGCCTCTCACAACAAGTGGCTACAAGCCTATTGCAATCATGACAACATCATCTTCAAGCCACAATGTACAAAAGTAGAGTGCAGAAGACACCGTGATCTTGAAGTCCACTTTAAAAAGTGCAAGCACCTCCCTTAATTGCCATTATTAACTCTTTATGGCAACATTACAAATAAAATGGATTTCCAATAGTGTATCTAACAACTATAATGTAAAAACCCATAACAAAGGAAGAAGCGCATAACTCAAAAAGGCATGATAAAAAATCTTTACCAAAGTTCTTGATCCATCGTCCATGGTGCGCTTGGTCTCATCGATCATCAACCTCTGAAGGTCTCTATCATGATGCCATGTCGCTCCAGCCTCAATAGCTTGCTTACCAAATGGGTCACATTGTGACTTGTGTCTTGTCAAAATACTTGTTTAGACAAGTGACTTGTGTTCCCAATAGTATGGTGATGAAGTGACTTGTGTTCCCAATGGTATGGTGATGGCATTATATAAGAGTGAGCTTGGTTGAACCATTTATAAAATGGTTATACATTTAAAACATATTCCAAAGTTGGTTTTAACCATATGTCATATATGACAATGTTGGTTCCAACCACCAACAGACCATTTTCTATTTTGTTTAAGCCATATGCCATTTAATACATGGTCTTTGGCATATACACTAAAATATTCCATGCTTGGAAAAACAAACTTCTAACCAAAATTTGTTAAGCCATATGGTATTTACCATATATTAACCATGTTATATTGGTATCAACAACCAACGATTATGGAATGAGTCCAAATTAACCACTTAATACATAACCACCCAAACTTGTGGAATATTCGTGGCCTATTATTTTTAGCTTCCCTTTTGAACGTGGCATGTGATATAATTGTGGAAATGTATTAACCACTTTCCTAAAGTTTAGGGAATGGTTTTCCATTTGACATAATATAGTATCGCATGTTTTAGGGATACATGTTTCCTTGTCCACATCATATCCATGGTGGATTGTATTTTAAATTCATTTCCCTTTTTAATATTTAAAATATTAAAACTTTAAATAATTTACACCTTCCGCATTATGCCACTTGTCACGGAATTGGAGCTCAACCTTGCCATGTGTCATAATATGAGTGGTCCATGTCACTACCACTAGGATGCTGACTTAGCACCTGCTAAGTCACTTGCAACCTGCCCTGTGGGGTTTCCACGTCAGCGTTGTATAGACCATGTATCACCCTTCCAATGGTGCCGCGTGGCACCTTTTTTTTGCAATTTTTCCTCTATTTTTTCGAGACTTCAGACTCAATATTTCAATCATCCGAAGTTCGTTTGAGGTGAAACGAACGTTGCCAAAAAGCTCTCGTCGAGCCCTTCGTGATGGTGCCATTTTCATCAACATTGAAGACTTGTAAATTTTGAGTGATCATGGATCCTCCTAGATCACAGTGTGCCTTTATATCTGTCATATATCTGTCAACCCAAACCATGGATGCATATATTCCCATGTTGGTTGGTCCACACAGAATGTACTCAACTACCTCTTATGTGGCTAATACTCTATCCCACATAGGCGGCTCATGATCTTCATAATGCAAAACAAGCGCTTGGCCAAAACCCTCCGTGTGAAATCTCTCCTCAAGCACCTGCAACTCTGAATGCTCCTCATGTGGAAACGTAACGAGAGGCTCCTCCCTTAAACCACGAGTGCCACTCATGCCTTCATGTGTCATTGTTGTTGAAGATGGTGGAGTCTCAAGTATTATCAATGATAAAGAATGTGCCAAGCTCAACTGGTAACCAAGCTCCTCAACCTCCTTTGCCTTGTCTCCTATGAACTTAAGCGCAAGGTCCCTATCCATGAACAACTCAAAATAGTCTAACTTCATATGTTCTAAAGCTTCTTTCATGATGTGCAATTGGGTACTAGTGACCCCTCCTGTAGCTCCTTTGTGCCTCTCCTCTAATTGGGTCTTCCACATAAGATATTCAATAAAAATGTGAGCACCATCTACTCTCATCAACACCTGCACCAATTGCTCCTCTGTGACCAATAGTTGGCTCTCCAAGTCAAGCAATGCAATCTCATTAGCACTATGTAAGTTGTCACCTGAAGGACCAACAAACTCACTAGTCGGTACTGAGTAGTGATGGGACTTATACAAGTTCTCATTTATTACTTTAGTCCCTTCATTGTCTTCCTCCTAAGAAAAGAAATCGTCCTCGAAAGGTAACTCACCATGCTTAGGTGCACCCACTACCAACTCGTCATATCCTGGTACAATCATGCCTGCATCATCATACATGTCATAAATAGGATGAGATGTGGAATCCCTGTCATCATCAACACCATACATAGGGAAGGAAGTTGGCTCCTTCATATCCCCATAGCCATCATAAGTAGGATTCTCTATTGCATACTCATCTTTTACTGATTTGGGAGCTGTATCATAGGTATACTCATCCTTTATGTTGATGCATCATCGTCTGTTGTTGTTTGGTCATCTTCTATGAACAAATCATTAGTATGACTAGATGCCTACTTCTTTTGTTCTTCATGCTCATCTTTCTTCAATTTCTGCCCTATGCTTTTAAGATAATCCTCGTCCCAATGCTTTGGCCAACTTTTGTACTTGACATTGTGATATTCTTGAAAAGGTATGATTGCACATGCCTCCCCAACAATTGCTATATATTCCTAATATCAAAGCATGTATAGCTTTTCCCAAATCTTAGCAAGCATTTCTTCCTTTTTTTTATTTTCCTACTCCTATCCCTTAACTAGTTGATTCAATACCCTAAAGACATTCTTCTTTGTAAGATCCCATCTGTCACCCATATCTACCTCTTTCTTCATCTTTCCTGACACCATTGTAATAGCTCCTTACTGATTTTCCCCTCAGGCTGGCAAGAAAACCAACTCTGATACCACTGTGATGTCCCCAAGTAGGATAGAAAATAAATGTTGCAATGTTTTTTTTTTGCTAGATATGTGTTGATTGTGTGCCTTTGTCAATTAGTTTGCATTACATTGATTTATAACTTTATTAGCAATTTGCATTCCTCATAGACATTTCGTCAAACATTTAAAGGCCATTCCAACTGCACATGTAATAAAAGAGGCACTTTGGCATTTTATTATGAAATGATAGAACTAATAGAAACACAAAATCTTATCGTTGCCATGGCAGCTACAGGAATACAATACAAGAAAAACCTAGAAAATGATGGCAATGCCAACTCTCTCAAATGATGATAACTTGCTCTAAAGAGATCACGCCCCTCTCATGAATTTTCAATCTGCCCTTTGGCTCTCAATCTCTTTCACAGGCTCATGGTCTTCCCATCATGGCCACGATCCTCTATGCCTTCTTCCTAAGAGCCACAACTCGCTTCATGCCCCACGAACCTTTCTCGACCCCTCTCCACCAAATTACGGCCCTCACAAATTTGCTTGGCCTTTCCCAAGCTCTCAACCACTCCCAAGGACGCTACAACTACCTACTAGGCTCTCGACCTCCCCCACAGTGGTCACGACTTGGTTAACGGAGTTTTCGTCACCCTAAGAGACTCACAGCTTCTCCTCTAGTTCACAACCCTCTATGCCAATGGATGCGGCCCTGTCTCAAGCTGCCAACACCTCCCAATCGAACACCAGCTCGACTCTCTTCCTATGGTTCACAATTCCTCCAAATGAGAGAATCGACCTCCTCCAAGTGACTCGGCCTCTTCAAAGAACTTGGTCCTTCCACCAAGTAACTCTAACTCACAAGAGAAAGGAGCTCGGCCTCCTCCAATCCCAATGAATCTCTTGGTATCATGATTTTCTCCAAGTGCCCACGATTACGCAACAAAGATGAGTTCGTCCCCTTAGGGAAATCAACAAGCAAGTCTATAGTGACTCTATACATCACAAAATTGAGAGAGTTTTTCCAATTGAAGGACAAGTGGAAATCTCAGGTAGATTTCCCACTTGTCTAGCTAGGGTGGATATTTCACCACCGAAACTAAACCAATATGGATGGGTTTTTCCAAACCCAAACGAAAACTCTGGACAAACCCCAAGATGGTCATAAGAAATCAATATCAAATCAACATGATGTCCAGGTGAGGCATTGCCTTTCCTTTTATTATTTCATTGGAGCTCCATATCATGGCCAATACCATGGATCACCCAATACCTTGGCAAAGTGGTGGTACAACACATATTTACATACTTCATCAAAAATGTCATCATTTATGGCAGTTTATAGCTATCATCCTCTATCTGCCACATCATCCTTAAAATAGAGGATGATAGAGCACCAACAAGAGGTTCTCCAACTATTGAAAGGCAACTTGGCTATAACACAAGATAAGATGAAACAAGCATATCAACATCATAGTGAAAGAAAATTCAAGGTAGGGGATTGGGTATTTCTGAAGCTATAGCCATATAGACAAATGTCCCTCAAGCAACAAAAGGACAATAAAATAGCGCCAAAGTATTATGGTACCTATAAGATGTTATAGAGGATTGAAAGTATGGCTTACAAATTGGAATTGCTTCCATCTTCATGTGTACATCCAGTGTTCCATGTTTCTTGCCTCGAAAAGGTGATTGGTGACAAGGCATTGGGTAACTCTCTTTTTCTATTGTTATGTTATTTTGGGAATTTGGTTCATAAAATGAATTGACAGAGTATTATTGTTTGGCTTGAAAGTATGGCTTACAAATTGGAATTGCTTCCATCTTCACGTGTACATCCAGTGTTCCATGTTTCTTGCCTAAAAAAGATAATTGGTGACGAGACATTGGCTAACTCTCTTTTTCTATTGTTATGCTATTTTGGGAATTCAGTTCATAAAATGAATTGGCAGAGTATTATTGTCTTGGTAGTAGAGGAAGGGGTTTCATTTCCAACAAATCCAAAGACAAGAATGTGTTTTGATCCTATCAATACCCAGTAGTTTATGTACATATTAACACAGATTCTTGTTCATTTCTTTGCGTATTTCATCTTGTGTTTTCATTGCCTATGCAAGTTTCCATTTTGGCGCAGAAATGTCTTGCTGCAAATACTCTACTTTTTACCTAAATTTTTAACATCCAAAGCCTAGGGGGAAATACAATGTTGCCATTGATTTTGTAGAGAAATAAACTCTGATCTGGGTTTCCTTGTCTAAGTGTCCTTGAATGGCGGGTTTCCTTGTCTAAGTGTCCTTGAATGGCCGTAAAACTCTCATATTGTTTACAGCCACTGTGTAGGAGCAGCAATTTTGGCATCCACTGATTTCTTACTTTTGGGCTGCAATTTCAAGTCTTGTTAAATGTTTGTCTTTCTTCTCTACATTCTCAGGGCTTTTATAGCTCAGGTACCATGTAAAAACAATGATGAAATTAACGAGTCACAATTAAGGAGAGTAGCTGGAAAAAAATGAACAAGTACTTTTTTGAAAATGTGAAGTTTATTTACAAGGTTTCACACATTTATACAATATTTTTTGAAAAATTCCAAGGCTTCACACATTTATAAAAGTATTTTTTGAAAAGCATTTACTCTACTTAAATAAACCGATACCACTCTTATAGTAAATCTTGTTTATAAACTGTCAATTCCCGGTAGCTCATCCAGTTAAGGTGTGGGTTTCGTTTTCTAGGCGACCCGAGTTCAATACCCTTACAGTGACTTAGTTGGTAAAAGACACCCAAAAAATCCAGCCATGTTAAGGGTTGAAGCAGCCCAAGCCGAGTGTGATCTCTAGGTGATTTTGACGGCTTAGATGTCCTTGCACTAGCCCCGAGTGACGGGCATTTCTAACAAACAAACAAAAAAACTCCTTTATAAACCATACAGATACTATTAATGACATGAGTGTAATTACTCCAAAAAAGTTCATTGTCCTTGAATTTTGAAATTTTATGGCATTCCATTTCTACTCTTAGCAATAAGACTATTAAACAGAAGCCGTAGACTAAGACATTTTGATTCCTTCAAGATTAACCCCAATTCTAATAGACATGCTTATGCAGGTTATAGTTCCATCCCTTGTTTTCACGAGCATTGAATGAAACCTCCTGATCATTCTAGAGAAAATCCTAGCTCCTCAAATTCAGAAACATGGAATTGAAGCAGTAAGAATGGATAAGTAAATTCGTTTCCACATACTTTGTCATGGGTCAATAAATGAAAAATGTACAAATTATGGCGCTGCCTCGAGGCATGCAAGTTTCCAAGTGATAAAATTCAAGATGTCACATTGTTAACAGTTCATACTGTAAGAATGAAGGAAAACACATCCTTTCAAATTTTAAGTTGTCAGCTTCTCATAACACCACTGATTATGATGCGCTAACTCGAATAAAAGTCTATAATTTCAAAACTAGTAAAAACAAGCTAGAGAAAAAAGGGTATCTAGGAGGAATTACACGAATTTATGCAGCCATAGATACCTAAAAAGTGACATGTCTGGTGTTTCTTCACAATCCGGATAGATACGTGGTCACAAGAGTCCCTCACCTAAGAAGCACCCTATCAGTATACACTAGAATATGCACACTTCTCAGAGCATTGCATGTTGTTAATGTATCTCTACCCTGCAGAACCATAATAATTAGTGCCATTACCATAGTAAGATAACCACAATTTCCCATAAGTGATTAATGAAAAACGTTGACATATCAGCATACACTTTGTGAAGCAAATCTAGATGATCCGTCTATATCTAAGATTCTAACCCATTAGCATTATCAGATGCCTTAAATCCAAAGATGTGTAGAAACTCTGACGAGAAAGAATCAGTTGAAATATATGAAATGTTTGATAAAAAGTAATATAATAATGCCAGACAAACCATAAAATATCTGGAACATTAGTTTCTTATGCAAGCTGACAATGTAAGTCCATCATAAGACTTTAGAAACTTGTAACCAATATTAACAGAAACATTTATAAAAATGCTATAAATGGGGCCAGTCAACTGCAAAACCTACCTAACAAATTATTGTTAATCATACAATTTTACTGTTAAAACTTTCAAGCTCCTAGGCCACCTGTGCCTAATCTTAGAAACAAAATAATGATGTTACAACCCAAACTTGCCGCATATGGTACAGTTGAAGACCTCACTAACCGACTTAATACCAGCCCATAAATTATGTTTAATATCAACACCACAAGATCAAGATACACATTACCCCGGCCTTCCCCAGTACCACCTTCTAAACCTAATAATGTCATTCATGCAAGCTATCCAAAAGGCCTTGCAGATTGTGCAAACCTTCTGCAGAAATACTTCTCCGTACCGGTGGTATATTGACAACAAGATTGGGGGGAGGCTCAGAATGGAAGCAAACTATGACTGCAGTAAGATTGTCCAAAGAATCACGTTTTATAGCTTCATCAATAAGTTCCTTGCAGCAAGTTTGCAGATCATTGTGTTCTTGTAGCTTCCGCCTGGCAAAGTCAACTGCATTTTGGTCTGTAAAAAATTCCCACATACCATCAGATCCAATGATAAGAAATTCATCATCTTTTGACAAATTTGCCTTCTCTATCTCAGGCTCTGCAATCAAAGGCCCACCACCAGCACCAAGATCTTTCAAACCTTTAATATGCCAATCACCCAAAGCTCTTGTGACATTCAACCGATCATTCAAATAACCATCTTTCACAAATCCTCCTGACTCTTCAATACGGTTTCTCTCTCTTGTGCAACGAGTCCTGTGATTCCTTGACATTTCTACAGCCCTTCCATTTCTAGATAACACAGCTCGACAGTCTCCAGCATTTGCCACCAATAGAATGCTGTTCCAGACAAACAATCTCAGTGAAAAGCACAAATAGCTCAAAAAAACAACAAAAGCCACCATAATGTTAAAACAGACCTCCCAGAGACCACAGCAGCTAGGGCTGTTGTACCCGATGAGAGACCAGTGTCAAGTAAACAAGCCTCAGCAAATGCTTTATCTGTCTCTGTAAATGATTTTCTAACTGCTTTCTCCAGTTCTAAAGGAAAATCAGGATTCTCAACAATGAGCCTGGGTAGATTGTCACGGACAAAATGGGCAGCAGCTTTTCCTTCATGTCCATCAAACACCTGAAATGACACAATTTACAGGTAAGTAGATATTAATATATTGTTCTATTGGTTGTCTTTTATCTGACATGTCGGCAAAAGAATCATGAAACAAGAAATAAAACACAAATATATATATCACGTAGGAATAAGTTCAAGCTCAGCTGAAACAGAGTCAAATTCACACTATACATTGCTAAAATCCATGTGGGAAAAGAGATGAACAACTCCTGCTTTTGAGTATTATCTACTAAGTCATAGTGTTTTTGTGCCCACTTACCACTGATTTGCTACTTCTAAATAACCAGTGTTACATGGGGACGCACCCCCAGTGCCCCCAGGATAGGGGGATCCTGGAAAAATGTTTCACACCCCTGCCCAAGATATTTTTTCCAATTATTTTAATTTTAACAGTATATACTTGGTACTATTTAAAAAGTGAAACAATGTATTTAGTATTTATTTTGCACAATGATGAATTTACGTTGATTAATTGTTATTGTTAGGATTTTATTTTATTTTTATAATTTTAGAGACAGGGACCCCAACGTCCCCTGTCCCTCATGAATTTCCCTAAAATTTGGGGGGTGTCTCCACACATCCCCGTTGTGTGTTTCCCCAACTCCCATATCCCAGAAACTTGGGGTAACATTGTAAATAACATAACATTTTAAAAAAGCATTCACCAGCTTTGTAACAAACACCACAAGGCTAATACAAATAAATTGAATCATTCTCCACAACATAAAGAACCCAACCCAATTTTCAATTTTTGTCGAGTCACAAATCTACAAGGAATGATTTGAATTTAGTAGCTTCAATCCCCACTGCCCAAGTCTGCCCTGTTACCCCCCCACATTTTGCTTGGGTGTCCATTTGTGATTTTTATCACAATCTTGCAGGGGTCTTGCATCTTGTTGAAAATCTGGATGCCCTAGATGATTTAACCAAATATTTGATGATGTTAGAGTGCTGATTGCTAGTAGCTATGGGATGCACCTTCTTGGTTTATTAGCCATTGAAGTAGTCTCACATGGATGATTATTTACAGACATCTTGGATCATGGCATTATGGGTGCCCCAATATAGGTGGTCTGATGTAACATTCTCATGGCTTAGTGACATGAATAAGTTTTCCCTTGGAGCATGCTTGCATAGTTATACTTGGAAAGCTAATGTGCATGTAGGGTGACGTGTGAAGATCTCTCTTTCCCAGCACGTTTTTGGATGACTCAAGCTAGGTTGTATTAGGAATGCCCTAATTCTTGTAACTTGATGAGCTTCTGTGGAGATTCTTTGGATTCACAAATGGCATATTAACTCCATGAGCACAGAAGTGGTAAATTCATCCTTGTAAGCAGACCTGTGTCATCAAATCTATGAAACCATTTAATTCTGACCTGTGCAGCCACATAATCTGTTTTGGAGTGGTTATACAGGAAAGAGAGCAGTCTGGGCACATTTATGGCAGATTGGTGGATCAGGGGTTCGATTTTGCATCCTTTTTATCGTCAAGATAGCTGATGGATGATCCAATGGAGAGGACAGTACATGGAATTCCAAAAAGAGAAGATATTGACCATTCAACAGCTCCAGAACTAAGTTTTGACGGTGATCAACTGTTTGTAATTGGATTAAATGGTCAGCAGGTATTTGCATGGAAAGACATGGTAAGGAAATGTTTTGTTCAGCCCCTTAACAGAGATATTAATACTTTCCAGGATGGCACCAGTTTTCCAAGTTCCTTTTTCAAGAGACTCTGTTCTCTTCATGCTAAAAAAGGAAGAATTATATGGCCTAGTAAATTTTGAAGATGGAAATGGATTCCTCACAGATCTAGCTGTTTAACTGCTCCAATAACCAGACCATTGCCTGTAGTTATGTCTAACATATATAAAACAAATTAAGGTGCACTCAGTTATTACTTGGACAGCAAAGAAGAAGGCCACATAAAGTCAGTGTTCGCATACTCTACTCCTGAGGTTTCCAGTCAAAGGTTCCAATGAATTGTTTCAAGAGGAATGCGGCCCTGTAAAAAAAGATCACCTTGAAACCTGTACCTTTCTGGGCATTCAAAACAGTCTTCAGTACTGAGATTTTTAGGTAGAAATCTAGGCCGAGTTTGGCATCCAGCAGAGAAGGTATTTATGAACCTGTTCCAGGTAGATTTAGGACAAAATATCAGCAAATCCATGGCAGCACTACAGTAAGCATACTATGTAGATCTGTTTGGCAGTTTCCTTGAATATTTTCACCATCTAAAAAACCGTGTACCATTGGGCATTAAAGTCAGGTTTTGGTGCTGAGATCACATAAATATTAGAGATAGTGGTATCTGTTAGATTTTCTACTTTTAATCAATATTATCTAGGATCTTAACTGAAAGAATAACACGCACAGCATAACACAATAGACAGAAAGAATTTCCTCGGGGACACCATAAAGGAGAAAACCCCGCAACTTCCTCAGAGAGAGAATCGTCACCAATACAATATCACAAAAGTAAAAACCCCGAAATAAAGATGGTCTTCTGCAGCTCCTCTCTTTTCCTCCTATGTGAACTTGTCCTCTCTCTCACTAATGCGAACTTGTGTGAGTGAGTGTGTGTTCAAATGAGAGAGCTCCACTCTCTATTTATACTTTATCTTTCACTTGATCTTTTCACTTACTAGGTCGGCCCTAGCTATACCTCACTGGGCCAACTTCTCTAGGGGACTCAATAACCCTAATCTAACTAACTCTAGGGGGAACTATTGCCCCGACTTACAATGGAGGATTTACTTCAATCACTTTACATGACCAAATGTAATAATGACATCCCCGACCGGAGGAATAAACATCTCTGTCGGAGGTACAAATAAAATACAATAATAATAACAATATAAAATACAAGTGAATATCTTCCGAAGTTACAATTACATTAACACTCCCTCTTAACTAGGAAGGTATTCTCTTGCCACAGTCATCAACACATCTGGACACAAGTCTTCGTCACTAGATCATCATCAATGTTGGAACATCATCATCAACACTAGATCATCATCGTCGTTGTTGCAATCCTCATCATGTCGATCATGGATTGGTGACATCTCTCGAATCTACTCGTCATAGGAAGTTCTATAGAACCAACCCTTTTTCATGTTGGATGTAGACCTAGCCCTCATGTAGGTCTTCATCATCTCTGCGACCAAGCCATCAAGTAGGTATAGCCCAGGACCAATCATTACATTGCCTCTGCAAA
Organism: Larix kaempferi; assembly: GCA_027924585.1. Lineage (NCBI taxonomy): Eukaryota > Viridiplantae > Streptophyta > Pinopsida > Pinales > Pinaceae > Larix > Larix kaempferi. Next base: position 6,843,727 of record BSBM01000289.1, on the reverse strand, counting down.
CACCTGTGTCTCCTACTCTCACGTCGTCGTCTTCAGATCATCTCATCATCACACGAAGCACAACCCAAATGCACATCACATGTTCCACAACGGTGGATGTCTCCAGTATGGGAGGCACGAGCCTACCACCATACGAGACCTTGTCTACCAGCATGGGAGGCACAAGCCTACCACCATGCAAGACCCAGCCCTTACATCTACCAACATGGGAGGCACTGGCCTACCACCATGCGAGAATGGCTTAGCCCTTACATCTACCAACATGGGAGGCATTGGCCTACCACCATGCGAGAATGGCTCAGCCCTTACATCTACCAACATAGGAGGCACGAGCCTACCACTATGCGAGAATGGCTTGGCCCTTACATCTGCCAACATAGGAGGCACGAGCCTACCACTATGCGAGAATAGCCAGACCCTTACATCTACCAACATAGGAGGCACGAGCCTACCACTATACAAGAATGGCCCGGCCCTTACATCTACCAACATAGGAGGCACGAGCATACCACTATGCGAGAAGGCCCATGTGCATCTGCGTCTTCCGGACTCATCACTTCCTCTTGGAAGGAACCTCGATCTGAAGAACACCAAGCTTCTCTCTGAAGTACTCGAACTTCACTCTGGCTAGCGGCTTGGTCAACACATCGGCTATATGCTCGTCCATAGCAATATACTGGAGCTTCACTGCTCCTCTCTGCACCATATCCCTAATATAGTGATACTTGATCTCAATATGCTTCGACTTGTCATGGAACATCGGGCTCTCGGACAACTTCACACAACTCTGGTTGTCACAGGATATAAAAGTCGCCTCTAACTGGAGATCAAACAAATCAGACAGTAGCTTCCTAAACCATACTGCCTCACAACTAGTCAAACAAGTTGCAACATACTCTACTTCGGCTGTACTCAGTGCCACGCACGACTACTTCCTGCTAAACCAGGAGATCATACCGGATCCCATACTGAAGCAGCATCCCGAAGTGCTCTTCCTATCTGTGGAACTGCCTACCCAATCTGAATCAACATAACCCTGCAGGTTAATCTTCTTATTCGCGTCATACTTGAGCCCATAATCAACTGTACCCTTCAGGTACCTCAATATATGCTTTGCAGCAATCAGATGAACATGTCTCGAATCCGTCAGGAACTGGTCTCGTGTTCGTCAGGTACATCAATGAACCAATCATCTGACGATACATCGTGGCATCAACTGACTCTGATGAAGCATCACATAGTAGCTTCAAGTTCGATGCCATGGGTGTGGCCATAGCCTTGCAGTCCATCATTCTGAACCTCTTCAAAATCTCCACTGCATACTTCCCTTGTCCAAGGAAGATCCCATCTGCATTCTGCCACAGTACATCATACCCAGGTCCTTCATCTCGAACTCTGCGGCAAGTTTCCTCTTCGTATCTGCAATGAGACCATCCTCCCCTATTACAAACAAGTCATCTACATAGAGTAGAAGTATCACTGGATTTACCACTTCAACCTTGTAGTAAAGGTTGGAATCTGCTTTACTCTTGGTAAAGACCAAGCTCATCAAGAAACTATCCATCCTGCCGTACCACGTCCTGGGTTCCTGTTTCAATCCCCGTACAAGGCCTTCTTCAATTTGCACACATGAGTCTGCTTGTCATGTGTCTCAAATCCGAGTGGTTGCTCCACGTACACTTCCTCTTCTACTACACCATTCAAGAACGTTGTCTTGACAACCATCTGGTGTACCTTCCATTTCATCATTGCAGGCAATGCTAGTACTGATCTGATGGAAGTGTATCTGGCTACAGATGCAAATGTCTCCTCATAATCTATGCCTTCCTTTTAGGAGAAGCCATGTTCCACAAATATCGCCTTGTGTTTCTCTATGTTGCCATCTGCAGCAAGCTTGATCTTGTAGATCCACTTAGAAATCACAACAGACTTCCCTTCTGGTCTCGGAACTACCTCCCAAACATCATTCTTCATGATCGACTGGTACTCCTCGATCATGGCATCCTTTCATTCTTTCTTCTCTGTCGCTTCCTCATAGTTGGCAGGTTCTTTGTCAATGATGTCACACAACAGGGCTACATAACTGGAGTATGGCCTCTTGCCACCTGGAATCACACCTGGGAAAACGTGGAAAAAATCTTCAAGCCGTTGGCGTGGCCTTGGGGGCAACCCAGAGTAAAGTGTTGTCACCTGAAACTCGACTCCTCCGTCTAGGATTTACTCCTAGCAAAGCCAAAGGGGGTGGACCCTAAAAAGTAAAATAAAATCTAAGGTGTTTAACCTATGAAAGATGAAAACAACTAATCTAGGAGTTAGAAAATTCTACACAAGAGCAATGCAACATAAAAGATGGTATCATTCATTGTTCCACATCATCATTCTCATTTAAAATATAAACATCTATCATCATAAAATATAAATAACAAGACCAGTGTTGATAAATGGAGTCAAAATAAACTGCTTGAAACAAAATGACAATGTTGTGCAATTGTTCTTGGTAAATTTTATTATTATGTGGTAATGAGTTTTTATTATGGATGGGGGATTTCCAATATACTGCAAGGTACTAGAAATATGTTTGGAATTTGACAATGTGGCTCCTCACTTGGACGTGTGGGCTGGATCGGAGTCTCTGGAAGGTGCTCAACACTATACCAAATAAGGGTATATTCTAACAGTATCCCAAGGTCGCTACCCAGTAGTTCCCGCTTCCTTTGAGAAATTTGCCCACCAATGTCAAATAGTTGTTTACGCCAAATTTTCGTTAAGGGTAGTTAATTGGGCGGTGTTACTAATTACTAGTCACTAAGTCCCTTTCTAGTGTGATCAGCATGTTCAAACAAAGCAGCAGTGATCCCAGAGCATAAGGCGACAAAGCCTTATTAATTTTATGTGTTTTTTGAAGAAATATTTTACTTTTTTATACCCCAAGAGTCTCTTTTCAGGCCAGTACTCGAGCAAGCCCTTATCCTGAAACCGTACTTCGGGAAAGCAAGGGGGTGTTTTGATAGTAGTAAAAACAAATTTGTAAAAAATGATAAAACTAAGTCCTGAGTGAATTTGTGGTCCGCCCATGGAACGGACCAACAAGGTTAATTTTGTCCCTAATTAATTTTATTAAGTGCCAGAAAAGCAAATCTAAACTAAAAATGCACGCCACGAAAATTTGAGTCGACGCAGTTTCCCCCTAGGGCGATGGGGTGTGGGCATTGGCTAGCCCACTTGATCTCGTTTAATATTTGGTTTACAATGTGATAAGAAGTGCCCCAGTCATGCAAAATTGACTCAAAGGCTTACAATAACATAAGGAAAAAGTTTCTGGGTTAAGAAGGTATGGTTCTGGGTGCTCTGGGTGGCCCGAGATACCAAAATTCGAGCAGCATCTCCTCCTATCTGTTCATAAAGTGCAGAAAAACAACAAGCATATATTAGTAGAAGATGCCCAAAAACACTTTAATAGTGTTTTGGGGCAGCCTACAAAAATACTTGAAAAAATTCTAAGTAAAAAGTAGAAAAACAAAAGATAGAAATAACTAAAGAAAGTGAGCTAAAGAGCTTCTTCCCTTAAGGATCTTTGCTTGCTTCTTTGAAGAATGCAAGCAAATGATGAGATGAGACAAGCACTCTAACTGCTAGATTTAGATTTAAATTCAAAGCTAAGCATCTTAGTTCAAGTTTTAAAATTGACAATTTTTTTATAACTTAAATGAAATGCTTAATCAAAGAGATCTAATCTGAGAAAGATAAATCTTTTGAAAAATGAACTAGATCAGATTTCTTAAGAGTAATAAACTTAAGAATATATCTATTAGCATATAAAGCACTATTACTCTTTTACTTGTAACCAGTAACCAGAAAAAAGTGTATGAAAAAGAGAGAAGGAGATAAGGAAGAGTTTTTATTATTTTTATCAATATTTTTTTAGAAGAAGCCTGGGATCCTTCTTGGTGGAGAACTGAGGGACTACGTCTGCAAAAAGAAGTTAGAAAAGTAAAGGAAGCAAGCAAGATCCTCCACTCATCCACTTGAGATAACCTGCAAATCACATCAACTTGAAACTAAAATATCAAATCTAGAAATATACATATGAGAAATCAAAAGAAAATGCTCATAAACAAATGACACATTAAAATCAGATCTCTACATATGCATAGATAAAAGATTAAACAATAAAATTATTATCTAACCTTCCTTATAAATCAATACTGATCCTTCCCAAAGCTAGACTTAGATGCAAAAGAAAAACAAGTAGCTCAAATACATGTTACCTCAATGAAAACCAAGACATTCACCCACTCATCAAAAGCACTACACCAAGCTTGATCTCCAAAGTCTCTTTATTTCATAAGCAAAATAACAAGTACAATAGCAAGCTCTTACTCCCAAACTCCAACTAAAGCAAAATGGGAGAGACATGCCCAATTTATAGAAAAGACAAGGAGAGTAGGACGCATTTGTGAGGAGGAGAGGTGGAGAGACATGTGCCAAAATCTAAGGGATGATAGAGGCTGTCATCTCCTCCTTCTTGGCTGCCAAAAAAGCAGCCCCATATCAGCCTAAGTTATGGCTGTGTTTTCCTTAACTTGTGGGCTCCTTCTCTTCGGGAATGTGCCCCCCTCATGGGGAAATGCACCCCCCTTGAGTGGGGAATAAATCCCACTTATTTAGCTGCCCATAAGAGTTACTAAATGCTCTCTTACACCTCCTATATCATAGCTGAACCAAATATGACTTCAAATCCCATAAAAATTGGAATTTGGTTTTTCTCATTTTTTATTTTTTTTGCATTTTTCACCAATTTTTCATTTTTTTTGTTTTTTTAGCATAAGTGAAAAATAAATGACCAAACAACTATGGAAAGTGGGTTTTGGGGTATGGTGGGTGCTCTAAGTTAGAAAATGAGCACCCCCATGGCAAAAAAGACCCCTAGACCACACTTTTACATCATTCTCAATTTTTTTAATTAAACCATTAAAAAATGGCTTAGATTTATGGAAAAATATTTTTTCGTCGGAATTAAAAAAAAATCTAGGGGAACCTAGCACATGTCCATACAACTCAAAATTAATGCCTAGCATGTTTATATACATTGATGATTGACCTATGGACTTTAATAACCCCCTAAGGCCCGTAAATCTCACCAGGCATTTCAGCTTTGGAGCAGGAGAAAAACTCAAAAATTATGTTATGCAAAAATTGCAAGACATAAAAGTGAAAAAAATCCTTGGAATACCCAACTTGATCAACAAGTCCTAGGAAGCCAAGTCCTTCACATAAAACACCATGCTAACACATTTTATTACAAACCCCGCAGGGCATGGACATGTGAAAAATAAATAAAAAAGAGGCTTGTTACTGGGCAAATTAGCAGAGCTAATTCCCAGCAAGCAAAAATAAGGACAGTGACCCAATGTCAACTCGGTCACCATTCTAACTTCTTTGGAAGTCGTAACCTCCAAGGAAAAGTGTCCTTATGGAATCCTGTAGAACACTACGACAACCACAAAATATATATTCTCTATGCAATTCATAATTAGACCAGTGCCTAAATGGAGTCAAATGCATTCAACTCAACCAATGAAGTGTAGAAGACATGTACATATAGATATTAGGATAATCAATACTGGATCAAAAGATTGTATTGCCAATCAACTAACCCAAATATGCGTTAAGAGAGAATCTTCACTGGCATTCCATTTATTACGATATAAGCACGTAACATAACAATTCATAACCAATAGTAATTATTAAAGAGACTAAGTCACAAAATGTAACAAGATCATTTATCATATAAACAAGTATTGATCATTTACTAAGTGCAGATTAGGTGTGCTTCCAATGTAGAGACTAAAATAGCAATGAGATACTAATCTAGGTCACCAACGCAAATATGTGCTATCACTGAAATGAGATAAGTTTATAGCAAGTGTATCTTAGGCTGAGATATGTCATTTAATTCAGCCTTTGATATGAAACTCCAATAGCCAAGATTCCAATATAAATGTCAGAATTTATCTAGCATCCAAATCATTCAAATAGGATACCAATATGGAGCATGCAATGACCAACAATAACCAGCATTTATATTTCAGACATACGTGTGATCACAACAAAAGTAAAAAGTGCAAATGATTGTCCATCAAACTGATATAGCCGTACCATGTAAACAAATATTCACCAATTGATATGCCAAGAAGTTGCCATGTCCAAATGTCATACACAAGGGATTGTTAGTTTAATAATGCAATTTCACATGAGTCTTATTATGATCCAAGCATTTAAGTCAATGTAATCCCACTTTAGCCTTCGATTGATAAGATTATCATCAAGTAGATAAGCAACAGAATCTAAAGTGTTTTCCAGGTTAGTAAGTAGAATTATTGTTAAAAATAATGTACAGAAAGAAGGTTAAATAATAGCAAAACTGCTCCGGTAAATCACACAACAACTAAGTAAACAAAGTGCTAACTAAATTCTACTCTAACCTGAAATACTAACTGTGTTTTTCTGTTTCACGTGGCAGGTCAGGGCAGCATGAGATGGTACACACAGGGTCTGCAAAATTTGCAGACTTTGTGTCAAGATATGTTAGAGTTTTGGATGGAGGAAGACCGGGCTAGGAAGGAAAAGGACCAGCGAGAAAGCAACGAAGTGGGAGAGCAGTCTGGAAAGAGGCCGCGAAAGGAGAAGGTGCGGGTTGGCAAGGCCGCAAAGGAAAAGGCGGGAGACTCGGGTGGAAGGGAAGGAAGGCCGCAGGTTGAAGGTGCAACGAAGGGAGCACAGCGGCCGCGAATGGGATGAGCAACATGGAAGAGGGCCACGAGGAAAGAGATGGGAGCCAAAAGGAGCCGCGAGGTTTGGGGGAGCTGCGAAGGAAAAGGAGGAGTAGCCGCGAGCAAGCAGGGATAAGGAGCAGCTGTGAAGGAGAAGGCCGCGGGCAAGGGGAAAGCAGCGACAGAGGGGAGTGTAAAGGATGACCGTGGACTTGGTTGGAAAGGAGCAGCGGACGGAGTAAAGGCCGCGGGTCGAGAGCGGAGGCCGCCAGCATGGGCGAGATGGGAGCAGGCTGAAGGTCGCGGTCAGGGCAGACGAACAGAAGCTGCGGGTTTGGAGTTAGGAATGCGGTAGGGAAATGGTAGCAGCGGGACTCGGGGGTGTTGAGCGTAAAGGAAAACGCGGATGGTAAAGGAGCGGAGGTAGAGAAGGGCCGCGAGTTGCGTGAGCAGGTAACAGAGGTGGCAGAAGAGGAAAGGGGACTGAGCTCAAAGGGGAGCTCGAGAGGACAGCGCTGGGGGTTTCGTGGATGTGAGCTTAGGTTTTCAAAAAAACATAAAACTCAGAATTCAGTTTTTAAAAATTAATCCACTAATTCAAACAATCAGAAATTTAATTTAGGGTTTTATTACTAACATTAGCATAAATTAGTCAACTAACTCAGAAAAATTAAAATAAAGACTAATTGACTTAGATAATATAGGTTAAAACTTAAGAATAATATTTACAATATCTACAGAGTCAGAAATTATGGTTTAGGAAGAAGTTGAGCAACTAGGGTTTCAAAAATGCTACTAATCACCAAACCTAGGGCATAAATGATAGGAGTAACCCTCCTTGAGATGGTACTTGGCAAGCTTGGCTAACTAGAGCTTACCTCTACAATCTCTAGGATTCGTAGAGGAAGCCTAGCTCGAGTAAGACTTGAAGACCTAAAGCTCAAGCTTGATTGCAATGATGATCAATGACGAAAATGACATGAAAATCAAGAAAAAAATGAAGCAACAATGGCTTCCACCCAACCCTAACAAGCATCACTTTCATACATTTGACAAAGAGTCATCAAACAAAAAGTATAGATACCTCCAAGTGCATGTGTTAAGCAAACAACTCTAGCCTCACCTTAGCAATGGCATGAACAAAAGAAAGACTTCCAAGAAATGCTTCAAACTTGCAAAATAACCTTCATCAAGGAGTGCCTTCCTTCAAAGAGCCCTAGTTAGGGCAAATGGCAAACATTATGATCTTATCCCAAAAGTTGATGTCTAAAAATGAAGTGGAGATCTTATTTATATGATCTCACACTCACTTTACACAAAATAAGATCAATTTTAATATTAAAAATGTCAACTTAAAATTAGAATTAAAATAATATAAAAATAATCAAAGTAGTGGGCAAATTGGGTATTTTCCCCAGATTTGACCCCTACTTGAGTAAAAATAACTAAACAAGGCCAAATTCGACAAAACTGAAGGCTGAGACGCGGAGGGGGGGTCGTCATACCACAACTAACCCCAAAAAATAGTGAAAATCCCTCAACACCCCCCCACAAAGCAAGCACACTGCAGCCAATAAGAAGGTGACATCATCCTCTATGGAGGCCAAGGAGGCATGGCGCTGGAGTGCTGGAGCAGCAGAAGGGTGCAGAAGGAGGCCTAGGTCAATGCAATGTTTTAAAAACCGGAACCGGGAATCAAACCGGTCAGGGGTCAACTCGGACCGGAACCGGTAATGAACCGGAGCGGTTTGATTTCAATGAACCGGACTATTAAAAAATACAAAAAAATTACAATTTTAATCATAAAAATATATATTTAACATTCCAAGCTATATTTCAATCATAGCAGTGCATTCTACAAGCTGTTTACTGTGTCAGCGTGTTTTACTAATGGTCAAGACTGTTGTGAAATGCTGGTTTTTTACAGTGGCACATAAATGATATATAGTGAAAATAAGCCCACACTTTAATAGTGATATATGACTGGCATAATTGGAATACAAACTGGTAATACTTTCTGATTGAACATAATACTATTTTATACTGATTGTGGTCTGTTGTTCGTATTCTTTATTTGCTAGTAAAAGTGTTGGATTTTTGTGCTGCTCACTGTTGTACAGTTGCATTCATCATTCAAAATTGGAAGCACTATTTGAAGGCTGATATTATCTGATTATTATTGCTGTAAATTGTCTGCTAACCTATGTAAAATACTGTTGTAATTGGGTGAGGTTTTAAATGATACATGCTACACGTTTCTTGTGTTAAGTGTTGATTACCTTGCACTATTTCAAATTCTGAAAGGAAGTGACTTGACATAATATGGGGGTGGTCAAAGTCTGTTGTTGATTTACAATCCTTGTTTTTTAGCTAGCCAGCCCGGTTATTATGGAACCGGCCAGTTAGGTCCGGTTAGGGCCGGTTTGGTAATGAACCAGCCGGTTCAAGACCGGTTTGGTAATGAACTGGCCGGTTCAGGACCGGTTCATTACCAAACCAGACCTCGGTCCGAGTTGACCACCGGTTTGGTGTTTCATTTCCCTTGGTTGGTCAAACCGGCCGGTTCCGGTTCGAACCGGACCGGTTTTCAAAACACTGGGTCAATGACATAGGCCCCAGTACCGAAAGAAAACATGCAATTAGTGTAAAAGTGCTTGGGGAGTCATGTGGTCCAATGACCCATCCCTGAGGGCCCCGGACACCAACCTCAAGGTTTCAAACCCTTTTATGAGGCAGTCAACAGTGCCATTAAGCCATTGTACCCCCAGGGGGGAGCCAGAAAACCTGGCCATGCTCCCATGCATAAACTGTGGCTATATCGCACCCTCCAAGTCAAAAAATAGGCTGCCATCTCCCTGGGGTGCATCTGGAACATGTGCTAGTACTAGTACCACATAACAGGGCCCTTATAAAGGCCTGATGGACATCAAATCACGGAATATGTGTTGAAATATTGTAACTTCAAAGAATATTATTTTTGTATATTATTTATTCCGGAGATGTTCCATACCTCCGATGTGATTATACTATAAATTCGGAGATGTTTATTCCTCCAAGTTGGTTGTGGTAACTAGGGTTATTAGACCCACCATGTGGGGGTCGGCCCAGTCAGTTATAATGGGGTATTTAACCTAATGGTTAAATACGAGCCTACATGTACTTGTGTAAAATACATATCAGAGTAGTGTATAAATAGAGGAGGTGTGTTCCTCATTTGATACACTCACACACTTGAGAGAGGCGCACTTGTGGAGGAGAGGTCTGCTATAGTGGAGGAGGATATCATGTCTTTGGTTTGCATCTTTGTATATTGCTGGTCATCTATATTGAGAAAACTTTGCTGGGTTTTCTACCCCATGAGGGTTTCCCAGGATAAATCTCTGTCTCTTGTGTTTATGCTATGCTTGTTGTTTCTTCAGTGATCCTGTATATGCTATTATTGTGAAATGGAATGTAATGCTGCTATTTTATGTCTTAGCATATTAAATCTTAACAATATGAACATGTAACATGTTCAAATTTGCCTGATCACTTGATAATCCAACCAAGTACAACTTAGTTGGTAACATCTGGCTCCAACTGCGGAACGTGTGCTCGATCTGATTCTCTCAATCATAGAGAGTATGCGAGAATCCCTAAATCTTTGGTTCCTACATAAAAACTAGAATGCATCAGTCCCACATATTTTTGTCAAATGAAACATAAGTTGCAACATTATTCAAAATAAAGTTAAAACAAATAAATGAAACTAATATACATCAATAATATACATAAAGCATAACAAAAATAAAGTGCAAGGCAAAGGTTTAGAAATGGCCCTGCTATCAATCTGCCCCCATGGGCATTAGAAGATCTTCTTTGAAGAACAGCTTAAGATGGTGTCCATTGACTGGTAGGGTCAGTCTTTCTCCATCCATAGTGCAAAGGAAGAAGGAATTAACCCCTGCTGGTTCATATATAACATATGGTCCCAACCATAAGCTATCAAACTTTCCATGCTTGCCCGGCTTATCTCTTCGCTTATCCATAAAAGCACCAAATCCCCTGGCTGAAAGTCTTTAGGCTTAGCGGATCTGTCAAAAGTCCTTTTTACCCTGTCTTGATTTCTTATACTCTGGTCTAAGGCCTTTCTTTTGATCTCATCTAATTTCATAATTTGCTCAATTTTGTCCTGCATACCATCATCTTTTGGATCATAATCATGCAACATCTGATACACTGTCAACTAAATATGAATGGGTACAAAAGCTTCTAAACCACAAACCAACTGAAAAGGAGTTTTCCCAGTGGCACGTTTTTCTGTTATTCTGTCAGCCCATATTGCAAATTTTATCTTAGCGTCCCAAGACTTCTTATTTTCCCCAACAGTCTTTTTTAATATATTCGTTAAGGTCTTGTTGGTTGACTCGGCCAATCCATTTCCTTGGGGATAATAATTGGATGAGTGGGATAGGATGATACCATACTTGAAGCAAAATGAAGAGAAAGTTGTTGAACTAAAGCTTGGACCATTATCAGTTGTTATCTTGGATGGTACCCCAAATCTAGTTATGATGTGATTTTCTAGAAAATCCATAACTACTTTATCTGTTGCAAACTTAGTGGGGATTGCTTCCACCCATTTAGTGAAGTAATCGGTGGCAGTAAGGATCCAGGTATGACCATTGCTTGAATTTTCCTTAAACTGACCGATAAAATCAAGACCCCATTGCTGGGAAGGGGCTTGAACTACTACAGGCTCAAGAGGTAAAGTTGCCAACTTTTGTTTCCCAGTGAACAACTGACATTGGGGACAAGACCTGACAAACTTATGCACATCAGTGAACAAAGTGGGCCAATAGTAACCTGATCTAAGAATTTTGTGGGCTGTTGTATCTATTGCATAATGCCCACCACAAAATCTTGTATGAAACTCAACCAGAATCTTTTTGGAATCTGGTTCATCAACACATCTAAGAATCAAACCATCGGGATTTCTCCAACCTAATCCATTCTAGGTTATGTAATATCTGGTGGCTTTAGGTCTTAAAGACCTTCAGGCTTCTTTTGTGACCAACTAAGTGTTCAGGACAAGCAAAATTATTAAGAAGGTAGATAATGTCGGAATACCATTGTGTTTGACTTAGTCTTTGAAGCTCTTCTGACATGATTGGTGCTGATTCATTATTTTGACAAATCATTCCTACAGCTTTCTCATTGCTTTCTGTCATCATGCAGGCAAGGCCTTGACCTTTGATTAGCTTGGTAGGTTTGATTTCCAAGTCATATTCTTGGATTTTGGATACCCATTTACCCCTTATACCAAGGCAATCCTATTGAGCTAATATATCTTTAATAGTTGTATGAGGAACATAACCCACAACCCTAGAATACCCAATGTACATTCTGAAATGTTTCAAAGATTTAACAAGGGCATAAGCTTGCTTCTCCATTATAGTGTACTTAAGTTCTGAATTTTGTAAAGCTCTATTGAAGAAGGCTATAAGTTATTCTTGGCCTTGGTCATTTTTCTGGAGTAAAACTCCAGCAATAGTATGTTCAGAAGCAAAGGAAAGGACTTGGAATTCTTTTGAATAATCAGGGCTTATCAACACAAGGGATCTAGATTTGGCATCTTTGATACTTGAGAAAGCTTCCTTCCCTTGTTTGGTCCATTCAAATCTAGCATCTTTTTTAAGTAAGAGTTGTAAAGGCTTCATTAGTTCCGCTAAATTTGGAATGAATCTTCTAATGAAATTGATTTGGCCATTAAAGGATTGGAGAGATTTGGCATTGCTGGGGATAGGAACCTTTTTAAGGACTTAAACTCTTTCAGAATCAACCTTCACACCATCCTTAGTGATAATATGCCCCAATAATTTGCCTTCATCAAGACATAGCACAGATTTAGTTGGGTTTAATGATAAGCCATATTTCCTACATCTCTCAAAGATTTTTCTGAGATCACCAACATGATCTGTTATTTCCTTGGAATATACCGTTAGATCACCCTGATATATTTCAATAATTTTTCCAATTAACCCATTAAATGCAACATCCATAGCTCGTTGAAAGGTAGCACCAGCATTTAAAAGACCAAAAGGTATTCTAAGGTACATGAAGGTACCCCAAGGTGTAGTAAAAGTGGTTTTATGCTGATCATCTTTGCTTACTAACACCTGGTTATATCCCGAGAAACCATCAAGCATGGACATCATGCCTGATCCAGTCACCTTCTGAAGTAAAGTGTCCATGTTGGGCAAGGGATAGTTATCTTTCATGCATGCCAAGTTTAAATTTCTAAAATCAATACATAGTATGATATCCCCATTCTTCTTTCTAACAACAACCAAGTTTGAACACCATGTAGAATGTCTTGTTGGAGCAATGATTCTTGCTGCCAACATCCTTTGAAGTTCCTTGTAAACCATGGGGGCCAACTTGGGATTTATTCGCCTCATTTTTTGGCGAAAAGGCTTAACATCTGGCTTAAATGAGATTGTATGTTGAAAAATATCTTCTCGATATGCTTTGAGTTCATCATAGCTAAAAGCAAATACATCCTGAAATTCATGAACCAAATCAATTAAGTCTTTCCTCTCTTTTTCAGATGTGCCTTTTCCAATTTTTATCATTTTTGGTTCTATTTCAGTTCCTATGTTTATTTCAATAAACTCCCTTGGTTGTATTGAATTCTTTTTCTTTTTATGGTGATCCTGTCTATCAAAAAGCTGCTCTAGCCGGGTGATGTCTTTGGGAATTTTGTTCCTTGGTTGATCCTCTTCCTCCTGATACTCTTTGCCTTCTTCCTGGTAAGTGATTTTACAATCTGAAAATTCTTGAAGATATTGAATGAAATTCAGAATATGCCTGTCATTATCAAAAACTTGCCAATGATCTATGTTGTTTGGGATTAAAGGTCTAAAGTTAATTTCAAATTTCCCATTCCCTTTCAATAATTCCTCAGTTGGTTGAAGTGTGGATGCCGCTACTGCTAACTGATCTGCCTCACTGTTTTCTTCACGTGAAACTGCTATGATATCTAATGCATCAAACCATTCCATGGTATCCCAAACAGCATTCCTATACTTTTTTAACCTTTCACTTTTGCAAGCAAAGATGTTTTTAACTTGGGAAACTACAAAGTCAGAATCTCCTTTTATAGATAATATTTTGTCTTTGGCAATTTCTAACCCTTGCAAAAGTGCCTCATACTCAGCCACATTGTTTGGTGCATCAAACTCAAGTCTGAAAGCAAATTTAAAAGTTTGCTTAGAGGGTGAAGTTAAAACAATTCCAGCTCCTTTTCCATCCCTAGAGCATGCTCCATCAAAACTCATCCTCCACACTTCATCTACCTTTTCATCTTTAAGATGGCATAGTTTCCCAAATTGTCTGACTCATGCACAAATTCATTAGCAAGATTCTGTGGGTTTTCAACATGGAATTTTCTAGCATGTTCATTGTATAACTTAACCATTGAATGTTTTGATGCAGGAATGGTAGCATATGACCAATCCATCCTTATGTCACCTCCTAAAGATGCAGCCCATTTTCTTGATAGAAGCATTCCCCAATTATCTGGCACATCAATTACTAACACATCCATAGTCAAATGGACATTAGGGTAGTTGGCCAATCTAATAGGTAGATTTAGGATGACACCAATGGTATCAACCTCCCTCAAGTCCATGGCACACACATTGTGAAAGGGTCTAGTTGTCTACAAACCCAATTGATCCATAACCCTTTTGGTCATAACATTAGAAGAGGCTCCAGAATCCAACATGCAGTTATGCAAAAGCATATCATTGACTAACAAGGAGATGTAGAATGGAGGGTGATCTTCTTTTTTAGGATCCAGACTATGCAAAATCACAGGATCATCTTCATGATTGACTACCTTTTGAAGCTTGGGTTCCTCTCTTGTTTTGCTAGGGGCTACTTTCATTGAGTCAATTGATACCTTGGTTGTTTCTTGTTCAGGTGGATTTATTATCTTCATTAAATCTTCTTTAAGCTTGGGATTTTGATAAGGTCAGTTAGAGGAACAGGAATCTTTGCAGAAGACAACCATGAACCCAAATCAACATGTAATTTATCTAAGGTGGGAGGAGGTGTTACCTTAGGAATATTTTGATTTGACTTTGATGTTCCAACATTGTCCTTTCTTTGATATGTTATCCCTTTATACCTTGACATTTCTAGGATCTGTTTAGGTGAAGGCATCTCACCAAATATCTTGGTTGCTTTGTCCTTCTCTTGACTGTAAAGTCTTGCTTGTTCCCAAATTTCTTTTGAGATGGGGTGAGTTTGGCCTACAATGTTGATATACTCAGGCTAGTTTTCAGGCTCGCTTGACAATCTGACACTGCTACTGGCTTCTGACTGATCTTGTTGATTCATAAATTGAAAAACAACACATGAAGACTCTTATGGAAATTAGAGCATGCTCTACAAAAAGGAGGAACTTCTTCTATAACTGCATTTGCAGTTTTCAAAGGATTTGGGGTCCTTTGATCTTGAATGAGTGCCCTTCTTTGATATTGAGGCCTAGGAACATACTGTGGTTTGAGCACAAATTGGCTTGAGATCTTTCAATGGCAATCAACATATTCTGTATGGTAGTCATATGAGAAGATTGATTTGAAACAACAGTTTTTAAGAGATCAACCAACTCTTTCATAGGTTCCTTTGCAAGATCCTTACTTTCGGCATCAATGGCTTTTCCTTTATTTTCATGTTGCTTCATTGGAACATTTGCTCTAGTGAAACCAGGAAGGTGGGACTTTCCACAATTAGCATGTTTCTATCAATTCTTTCAGCAATCTCCATGGCTTTTTCAGATTGGTAGGCTCTTTATCAATTAATTGATATTTCAGGTCTCCCTCAAAGGCCTCCATGTAGTAAATAAGAATGGAATTGTCAGGTGGTTTAATATCAACGTGAAGTCTTGCAACAATTTCATTGAATTTCTTGCTGAATTCTTCCATTGTCTTATTTTCTTTCTTCTTAGTATTTGTCAAATCAGCCAAAAGGTAGCAATCTTCTTTGATGTCCCCCCATTTTGCAAGGAAAGCAACTTCAATTTCTTTGTAAGTTTTGTACATATCAGCTTCCAACTTGATGAACCATTAATAAGCATCTTCTTCCAAAGATAAAGCAAACAATTTCATTTTCACATCTTCATGCTTGGCATTCAAGCACCACTTGTCATAACATTGGCAAAAACATGTTATATGAGAATTAGCACTAATAGCATTGCTTCCTTGAAAGGAAGGCACTTTTTCAATGGCCTTATCTGGAACATTATGAGGATGCCCAACTACAGCAGTAAAATCAAAAGGATCAAAAATGTCGGCCATTTTAATAGGGAGATTATTCAAATTATTTTCCGAAAATAAAAGGTGAATATCAAAAATTGACTGAGAACCGAGATCCTCGAGGGTTTTTTGAGAAGATAGCTTGCTTTTCCTCCTATGGTAAACCTTTTCAAGCTCAAGAATGAACTGAAGCAAGCCCTGAGGATTCCTTCTTGTAAAACGCCTTGGTAAAGTTAATGACAGTGGAGTCGCCAGATGTTCTTAATCAATTTTAAAAAATTCACTACATACATCAAACAAAGCAAAAACAAAAAGGAAAACTTAAAAGTCGTATTCCGAGAATAGAAAGATTTATCCCCGGCGGCGCCAAAATGTTGCTGCCTGGAATCACACCTAAGAAAACGCAGAAAAATCTTCAAGCCGCTGGTGTGGCCTTGGGGGCAAGCCAAAGTCAAGTGTTGTCACCTGAAACTCGACTCCTCTGTCTAGGCTTACTCCTAGGGAAGCCAAGGGGGGGTGGACCCTAAAAAGTAAAATAAAATCTAAGGTGTTTAGTCTATGAAAGATAAAAACAACTAATCTAGGAGTTAGAAAATTCTACACAAGAGCAATGCAACATAAAAGATAGTATCATTCATTGTTCCACATCATCACTATCATTTGAAATATAAACATCCATCATCATAAAACATAAATAACAAGACTAGTGCTGATAAATGGAGTCAAAATAAAGTGCTTGAAACAAAATGACAATGTTGTCCAATTGTTCTTGGTAAATTTTATTGTTATGTGGTAAGGAGTTTTTATTATGGATGGGGGATTTCCAATATACCGTAACCTGTAAGGTACTAGAAATATGTCCGGAATTTGACAAGGTGGCTCCTCACTTGGACGTGTGGGTTGGATCGGAGTCTCTGGGAGGTGTTCAACACTATACCAAACGAGGGTATAGTTTAACAGTATCCTGAGGTTGCTACCCAGTAGTTCCCGCTTACTTTCAAAAATTTGCCCACCAGTGTCAAATAGTCATTTACGCCGGATTTTCATAAAGGGTAGTTAATTGGGCGGTGTTAAACTAATTACTAGTCACTAAGTCCCTTTTTGGTGTGATCAGCATGTTCAGACAAAGCAGCAGTGATCCCAGAGCATACGGGGACAAAGCCTTGTTAATTTTATGTGTTTTTTGAAATATATTTTACTTTTTTATGCTCCGAGGGTCTCTTTTCAGGCCAGTACTCGGGCAAGCCCTTATCCTGAAACTGTACTTCGAGAAAGCAAGGGGGTGTTTTGATAGTAGTAAAAAAAAAAAAAATTGTAAAAAATGATAAACCTAAGTCTTGAGTGAACTTGTGGCCTGCCAATGGAACGAACCAACAAGGTTAATTTTATCACTAGTTAATTTTATTAAGTGCCGGAAAAGAAAATCTAAACTAAAAATGCACGCCACGAAAAATTGAGTCAACACAGTTTCCCCCCTAGGGGGATGGGGTGTGGGCGTTGGTAGCCCACTTGCTCTCGTTTGATATTTGCTTTACAATGTGAAAAGAAGTACCCCAGTCATGCAAAATTGACTCAAAGGCTTACAATAACAAAAGGAAAAAGTTTTTGAATTAAGAAGGTATGGTTCTGGGTGCTCTGGGTGGCTCGATCTACCAAAATTCGAGTAGCATCTCCTCCTATCTGTTCATAAAGTGCAGAAAAATAGCAAGCATATATCAATAGAAGACGCCCAAAAACAATTTAAGAGTGTTTTGGGGCAGCCTACAAAAATACTTAAAAAAAATCTAAGTAAAAAGTAGAAAAACAAAAGGCAGAAATAACTAAGGAAAGTGAGCTAAAGAGATTCTTCCCTTAGGATCTTTGATTGCTTCTTTGAAGAATGCAAGCAAATGATGAGATGAGACAAGCACTCTAACTACTAGATTTAGATTTAAATTCAAAGCTAAGCATCTTAGTTCAAGTTTTAAAATGGACAATTTTTTGATAACTTAAATGAAATGCTTAATCAAAGTGATCTAATCTAAGAAAGATAAATCTGTTGCAAAATGAACTAGATCAGATTTCTTAAGAGTAATAAATTTAAGAATATATCTATTAGCATATAAAGCACTATTACTCTTTTACTTGTAACCTATAACCAGAAAAGGTTTATGAAAAGAGAGAAGGAATAAGAAGGAGTTTTTATTATTTTTATCGATATTTTTTTAGAAGAAGCCTTGGATCCTTCTTGGTGGAGAACTGAGAGACTACGTCTGCAAAAAGATGTTAGAAAAGTAAAGGAAGAAAGCAAGATCCTCCACTCATCCAGTTGAAATAACCTGCAAATTACATCAACTTGAAACCAAAAGATCAAATCTAGAAAAATACATATGAGAAATCAAAAGAAAATGCTCATAAACAAATGACACTCCTGTCAAAAGAAAATGCTCATAAACAAATGACACATTAAAATCGGATCTCTACACATGCATAGATAAATGATTAAACAATAAAATTATTATCTAACCTTCCTTATAAATCAATATTGATCCTTCCCAAAGCTAGACTTAGATGCAAAAGAAAAACAAGTAGCTCAAATACATGTTACCTCAATGAAAACCAAGACATTCACCCACTCATCAAAAGCACTACACCAAGCTTGACCTCCAAAGTCTCTTTATTTCATAAGCAAAATAACAAGTACAATAGCAAGCTCTTACTCCCAAACTCCAACTAGAGCAAAATGGGAGAGAGCTACCCAATTTTCAGAAAAGACGAGAGTAGGGCGCATTTGTGAGGAGGAGAGGTGGACAGACATGTGCCAAAATCCAAGGCATGATAGAGGCTGCCATCTCCTCCTTCTTGGCTTCCAAAACGCAGCCCCAAATCAGCCTAAGTTATGGCTGCGTTTTCCTTAACTAGTGGGCTCCTTCTCTTGGGGAATGCGCCCCCCTCATGGGGAAAAGCACCCCCCTTGAGTGGGGAATAAATCCCACTTATTTAGCTGCCCAGAAGAGTTACTAAATGCTCTCGTACACCTCCTATATCATAGTTGAACCAAACATGACTTCAAATCCCATAAAAATTTGAAATTGATTTTTCTCATTTTTGACGTTTTTTGCATTTTTTCACCAATTTTTCACTTTTTTTGTTTTTTGAGCATAAGTGAAAAATAAATGACCAAACAACTATGGAAAGTGGGTTTTGGGGTATGGTGGGTGCTCTAAGCTAGAAAATGAGCACCCCCATGGAAAAAAAGAACCCTAGACCACACTTTAACATCATTCTCAATTTTTTTAATTAAACCATTAAAAAATCGCTTAGATTTGCCGAAAAATATTTTTTCGTCGAAATTTAAAAAAAAACTTAGGTGGACCTAGCACATGTCCATACGACTTAAAATTAATGCCTAGCATGTTTATATACATTGACCCATGGACTTTAATAACCCCCTAAGGCCCGTAAATTTCACCAGGCATTCCAGCTTTGGAGGAGCAGGAGAAAAACTCAAAAATTATGTTATGCAAAAATTGCAAGACATAATTGATAAGTGAAAAAACTCCTTGGAATACCCAACTTGATCGACAAGTCCTTTACATAAAACACCATGCTAGCACATTTTATTACAAACCCTGCAAGGCATGGACATGTGAAAAATAAATAAAAAGGGGGCCCTTATAAAGGCCTAATGGACATCAAATCACTAAATATGAACATGTAACATGTTCAACTTTGCCCGCTCACTTGATAATCCAACCAAGTACAACTTAGTTGGTAACATGGCCTAGGTCTCTTGCTTTCTCTGTGCATCCCCTCTGGAGCGCCATACTTCTCTGCATCTTGTATTGCTTCTCGTACCCATGTTGTTTTCCTCTTGTGGGAGTTCTTCTCACGAGGTGGATCTACAGGTTCTTATGGTTCTTGCATCTCGCGGTCTTCATGATCTTCTGGAATCGCTTCTTCCATTGGTGTATCTCTGATCCTGGGAACTTTAGGTTCTTTAGTTTCTTCAATTGTTAGTTTTCTTGATCGTTGAGTCTTCGTCGCTTGTTCTTCGAAACAAGTTTCTGTTGTAGGTGATGGTACATGATCTTTCCTACAAGTCAAATTCAATTGCATGATTAGAAACATCTCATAGTTTTCATAACAAATTCTTATGCATAAAGACATAGGTCATACAGTCATGCAATTATCTTGGCCAATGCTTCAATACAACATTCATCCATATCCCGTAACTTTCTAGATGCTTTCCATCTCTACCAGAACATTGTTAAGAGTGTGCACTACTCCCAACATGTCAGCAAAAAGGTTTCATTCTTGATAAGTAGCAATGGAATGTTGTACAGTACCATAGGCCACTTACCCATTACTTGCATATTAGTAGTATTATGTTCATTAATGCAACTTTTCTAACATGCATAATAAACATCCTAAATCTAGGAACATAAGTATGTACATGACTAAACAATCTTTAAGCATACAAGAAATGACAATTCAAATACTTATCTTTGTTTGTTTGTAGGGTGGACTCCCTCTTGATCTTTGCTTCTTTGCATGAACTACTAGAGTCTCTGACACAGTATTCTTCTTCATTATCTGATTCTGATGTCCTGTGCCTTTCTTGCTTATGATCGAAAATGTTGAGCAAATATTCTACATTGTAGATCACTTGTTCTTTGTACTGAAACAAACTCTGTGTTCTCCTTCTTCTGAATCTTTAACCAATGCCGAAATGGGTGAGAGGTTCTTCCATAGAGCATTGATCCTTATTTGTTTCTGGAGTCCAACTTTGTCGGGGATTTTCCTACTCCTTTCATGTAATACTGAAAGTCATCTCTAGCGTCACCTTATGAGGTGGAACTTTCTGAATGAACCCTTGTAACTGGTTACCTTCATTACAATACATATTCTTCATCACTTGAAGAATCATCCCTTTCTTCTTCTCTGGTTCTTTTCCTTGCGAGTTCATCATCTTCAGCGGTGTGAGCATGATGTCTCTTCTTGTTTGTCTTCTTGTTGGAGCCTTTGTTCTGGGACAATCTCTAGAGTAGTGTCCCTTCTCATCACATGCATAACATCTAATGTTGGATAGATCTCTTCTGGGTTTTATATGTCTATCATAGTTCTCCCTCTGACTTTGATGGTGGTTCTCCCTCTTGCTATGATGATGGTGCTCCCTCTTGTTGTGGTTTCTTCTAGCGTGTGTTGTGAGAGCTTGATCATCATTTGCTCCCATCTTCTCTTCTCGTGCCACAAGTCGAGCTTCTTCTTGTGAACATTCTTCCCATAGTCTACTAAATGTGATCAACTTCTTTCTAGCACATATCCCTTGAATGAATGAGTCTCGTAATCTTGGGAGACCAAGCGTGTGTTGTGAGAGCTTGATCATCATTTGCTCCTATCTTCTCTTCTCGTGCCACAAGTTGAGCTTCTTCTTGTGAACATTCTTCCCATAGTCTATTAAATGTGATCAACTTCTTTCTGGCACATATCCCTTGAATGAATGAGTCTCGTGATGTTGAGAGACCATTCAAGGTGGTCATCACAATCTCTCCTTCTTCTACCTTTTCTCCAACAGCTTCAAGTTGCTCCTTGATCTGAGAGACCCTTGTTAAGTAGGACTGCATGGTCTCTGCATTTTGAATCTTCACATTCTTAAGCTGGTTCCTCAAGGTCATCTTCCGATTTATGTTCTTCCCTTCAAATAGCTTTGTCAGAGCATCAAACATCTCCTTAGGTGTCTTCAAATATGACACATGTGGGATGAGATGATCCTTAATAGAATCTACAATGATCCTCTTGGCCTTAACCAAGTTCTTCTTTTGTAAGGCTTTAGCCTCATCTCTCTCTAGTGCTGGAACCTTCTCATTCACATATGTGTCCAATTCATTCTCTTCAAGGACAAGAGCAATCCTATACTTCCATGCTCAGAAGTTACAGCTCCTTCAAGCTTATCCTCAAGCTTGGTGTGGTGAGACATCTTTAATAAGAACTTCAAATGGAAATAGCAAAGCTTTTAGGTCTTACCACTTTTAGATGCCCAAACTGGTTCTGGAGCTTGCTGGCCCTAGGGTTTGTTAGAGAAACCCTAATTTTCCAAACTTGGAATTTGGAACTTCTGATTGGACAGATAGATGTGCCTCCTCAAGGCGAGTTTCCCAATGTACTCACTTTCCCAAATCAGTGAACAGAAACTCAAAATAGTTGATGTCCTAGTTTTCCTCCGACAGTAGTGATGGGCCAAAAAATGAAATTCTCAGAATCCAATTCTGCTTCAACAGAAAGATGCACCCTCCTAGGGCGAGTTAGCCTAGCCTCTTTTCGTTGATGATCTGTGGAGAGAAGACCAAAAAAATAAGAAGCCCTAGCTTCTGCAGCTACACAGTGTCTTCTTTTCAGGTTAGCTATGAAACCATGTTAGATTGTCTACTTTTGATCAATATTATCTAGGATCTTAACTGAAAGAATAACATGCACAGTATAACACAATAGACAAAGAATTTCCTCGGGGAAACCATAAAGGAGAAAACCCCGCAACTTCCTGAGAGATAGAATCGTCACAAATACAAAATATCACAAAAGTAAAAACCCCAAAACAAAGATGGTCTTCTGCAGCTCCTCTCTTTTCCTCCTATGCGAACTTGTCCTCTCTCTCACTAATGCGAACTTGTGTGAATGAGTGTGTGTTCAAATGAGAGAGCTCCACTCTCTATTTATACTTTATCTTTCACTTGATCTTTTCACTTACTAGGTCGGCCCCAACTATACTTGATTGGGTTGACTTCTCTAGGGGACTCAATAAACCTAATCTAATTGACTCTAGGGGGAACTATTGCCCCGACTTACAATGGAGGATTTACTTCAATGACTTTACATGACCAAATGTAATAATGACATCCCCGACCGGAGGAATAAACATCTCTGTCGGAGGTACAAATAAAATACAATAATAATGACAATATAAAATACAAGTGAATATCTTTCGAAGTTACAATTACATTAACAGTATCTCGCGATCTCCTCCATGATTCAGATGCCTTGCATGGAGGTACATCAACAGTATAGACATCAGGATGGAGTAGAGGGTGAGATGCACTCTACTCAGTGGCATGAATCCATTGGCGGATGCATGCAGACCTTCCACAGTGTTTTGCCTCATGCATACATGAGTTTTGCATGTACAGCTGTTAATTAAAAGATGCATGCAAAAGTGACTTTTTGCATGCACTGATATTAGGTTTTTGGTAAACCTAATTGATCAGTGAGATGATATAAGAAGGCAGGAGTTCCTTGGAAAAGGTTACTCAGTTGGCTTATCAGAGAGAGATCAGTCAGAGTGAGGAGGGCGCATAGTGCATGCAGAGGGCGACTTTCAGAGAGAGAGAGGAGCTTCTGCAGTAGGGAGAGTGAGGTGATCTGAGCTAAATCAGACCTCACTTGATCAGAGGCACTTGGTTTCCAGTTATTGAGGACAGAGAGAGTTCATCAGTGTGGTTTCTTCAGAGATTAAGGAGGGCGAATTTCAAAGAAGAGAAGGGCGCACTTCCAGAAGAGAGAGGAGCTCGTTCTGCATCTGGTTGGCCAATTGAGCAGCTGGTTGGCCATGTTAGTGTGCCTTGCCTTAGTGTTTGAGGAAGGACTGTAACAATCAAAGCTCAGATTTGTTGAGATCTAATTCCGTACGAGCATCTAACATCTGGAGGGAGGGCACACTTTTCCATGCAAAGAGAGGGGCACATTCATCAGATCTAGCAGTTGGCCTTCTTCTTTGGCTAAGCAGATCAGAGTAGTGTTGTGAGAGAGACAGTACCGACAGAGAGTTACCTGGAGACAGATCTAGATCCAGTTGATAGTTAGGGCACATTTCCTCTGTGCATGCATTAGCTAGTTGCATGCAGATCTAGGGTTTTGACCCTATCAGGTTCGGTTGTTTCTTCTGAGGTATCTTGTATGTACTTGTATTCTACTTACTTTGCTTTGGGCTTGAGATAGAAGAAAGCCCCATAGATAGTTGTCCAATGTACTCCTTTGTCCAATGCCTTCTTTTCAGGTTGGCTCTGATACCATGTTAGAGTTTGCACTTGAATTCAATTTAACTAGATCTTTAACTGAAACATAGACAAGCACAGCAAAACACAAGAGACACAATAATTTTCCTCAAGGAAACCATAAAGGAGAAAACCCCGCAACTTCCTTAGAGATAGATTTGTCACTAATACAATATCAAACAAGATAGAAACCAAAAGGTAAAATGTCTCATGCAGCTCTCTCTCTTTCTCCACCAGCGAACTTGTCTTCTCTCTCTCCTTATGCGAACTTGCTTGAGTGAGTAGTGTGTCCAAATAAGAGAGCAAGGCTCTCTATTTATACTTTATGTGTGGGTGACCTTTTTCCTAATGGGGTCGATCTCACTTACCTAACTGGGTCGACCTGTCCTAGGGAGACTCAATAATACAATTTACATTTATCCTTTGGGGTGCTATTGCCCCAACTTACAATGGAGGTTTTACCTCAATGACCAAACATAATAATGACATGCCTGAACGGAGGAAAAACATCTCTGTCAGAGGTATAAGTAAAATACAATAATAATATAAATATAAAATACAATTGAATATCTTCCGAAGTTACATTTACAACAACAATCCCTCTTAACTAGGAAGGTATTCTCTCGCCACAGTCATCATCACTCTTGACACAAATTCTGGACAACGTCATCATCGCTGGATCATCTTCAATGCTGGAACATCATCAACACTGGATCATCATCGTCGCTACTGCAGCAATCCTCATCTTGTTGATCATTGATTAGTGACATATCTCGAATCTATCCGTCATGAGAAGTTCTACAGAGCCAACCCTTTTTCATGTTGGATGTAGGCCTAGCTCTCATCTAGGTCTTCATCATCTCTACAAGCAAGCCATCAAGTAGGTACAGCCCAGGACCACACATTACATTGCCACAGCAATCACCTGCGTCTCCTACTATCATCTCATCGTATCCAGATCATCTCATCATCATCACACGAAGAGCAACCCAGGTGCACAACTCATGTCCAACAGACCACCTACGTCTCCCACCTAATGGGTACAGCCCAGGAGCACCCCAGGTGCATTAAGTCTCTCACGGTCAGCTCGCATCTCCAACATGTGGATACAGCCCAGGTGCATTACGTCCCAAGGACCACCTGCGTCTTTCACCATGCGAGAACCAGCCTAGGCGTAAAGTTTAAGATCAACATTTTAAGTCTGCACTTCCAAGGCGTAAAGTTTGAAGCTCCTTTGTTAATTTTATCACTAAGTTTATAATCTGATCTACTACTCTCAATACAAATCCCAGATGCATACACAAAAGTAAATTTCAGATCTGATTGTATAAGTAGCAATACATAAACTCATTTAACTCTGTAACATGCGCAACGGAATTGGAAACCAAACACACATTAACACAATGATTTACACTGGAAACCCCAATGGGGGAAACCACCAAACTTGGCTTTCTATAATCTGAGCCAGAGAAAATATGGAATGATTACAATCAGCTTTATCATATAAGCAGAAGAACATGATTCCTTGGAAGGCATGCTAGATCTCTGGGTGAAATCTTCAACGGCTGAACTATCTCTGAAGGAATGCACCCCTCTCTGACACGTGTGACAAATCTAACATGTGCACCCTTTGCTTTGCTCTAATCTTTGATGCAGTCAAGTCAAGATCTTTTCCTAGGGAAGTGCGTCCCCTCTCAATCTCTGATAGGTGCGCCCCTCTGCTCTCTCAACCTCTGAAGATTGCGTCCCCCCCACTCTCTGGAACGCACCCCTCTTCATTGTTTCTCTGCCTACTCAATAGAAATGCCCTTTGACCGTCACTCAGTCTCTGAATGATCAAGGCACCCTCTCATCAATCTCTGAAGAATGTGCCTCACTCTTCTCAACCCTCTCAGCCTCAGGAATGTGACCTCTCTCACAGAAGTGCGCCCCCACTTCAAGAATTGCGGCGTCCTCTCTCAAAAATGCGCCCTCACTCTTTTGCTCTTTAATCTCTGAAGTCTATCTTGAGTGCCTTTACCTTTACCCCCTGCCTCCTTTTAATAGCTTAGTGACTAATTAGGGTTTCCAAATCCCTAATTTGAGTCGCATGCAAAATCACACTTCCGCATTAAAAATAACACTACCGCATTAAAAAATATCGCATGCAAAAGGTAAAAGTCTCAGGACTCTCTGCATTCTTCCACCACTAAAGCCATGTTGACTGGTAGTGTGTTTCTCACACACTACATCCATGCCTACTCAGATAATGTCCCTCCATGCAAGGCATGAGTGAATGAAGGACATCCCGAGATACAAATCTCAACATCCTTTAGTCCATCACACTATCTAAAACCAGACAACCCGAAGTTAGCCATTCCTGCAACCCCTTGAACACACCTCAAACAAACAGATCATCTAGAAAACAAATCAGCAACATATCACAAGTGAAGATCATTTGTCAAAGGCATAAACAAGCACTCCAATCACTAGAGTTTCTTGGGCATCTCATCTGTTTACCCCTTGCATGTCCTTGTACCAATCTTAGGTATAACTATAAATCACTCTAATCTCTAGAGATTTCTGGGCATCACACCCACTGAAATACACCAATAGCAGCTCCCTCTCATGGGCAGAAACCTTCTCCTTACAATGGTTGGATGACATCAGCAGTGCAACACTGATACCATGTTCAAATTTTCGGCACATGATAAGCAGATCTGCACTTCATTCAATTAATCCTACAACTGAAACTGAAACTTTAGGAAAATGTTTATCAAAACTTCAGATGTGCAACTATGGAAACATAGGATTGATAATCTCAAAAGTACAAATGCTACATATCATGAGAACAATTTGGCACTCAACAGATTGTAGGTTTAAGAAATATGAAATCTCGAAATTCAGAACAACATATTAAATTTCGTGGCAGCAATCACATATCTTTCTATTATGTTTGAAAGAAAAAATTACCCCAGCCTGTATAAACCACAAGCTACCCACACACAAACTCTCACACACTCACTGTAAAAATCATTTACTTAGATAGTGTGGCCTCCTTCACCTTTATAGGATAGGAGAGACGGTTACAAAAGGTGTCTATGAAATTATGAATAGCCTCAAGAGTAGTGTGCCCTGTTAAATTATAGCTTAGGAAGTTATTTTTCATTTTATAAATTACCATGTAAACTTGTGTCAAGTGTCAACATTGGAGGGAAGCTTGAGCTGCTTAGTTGGAGGGCAGCTTCAGCTGCTTAGGGCGGCAAGCTGGGAGGCAGCTTGAGCTGCTTAGTTGGAGGGCAGCTTGAGTTGCTTAGCTGGAGGGAAGCTTGAGCTGCTTAGGGTGGCAAGCTGGGGGTCAGCTTGAGCTGCTTAGGACAGTGGAGTTGACCAGCTAAGGCAGTGGAAAGGGGCAGCCTTTGACTGCCCCAAATGCCAACCTTTAGGGTGACCTTTGGGGGTTGCTTAGGGAAGCCACCCATGCTATTTAAACAGGCACTCACCCCCCCATGTAATTCATTCATTTTCATTGAGTTTTGAGGGCCAAGGCAAGGAAGATTTATGCCATAGTTTACTACTGTCCTCTACCTGAGTATACTGCTGATATATTGCTCATTCATGAGCTGATATCTTTTGGGCTTGATGTTGTCCTGTACCTGAGTTTACTGCTTTAGTGAAGATTGAAGAAGGCTGTCCTAGATTCTAAGTTTGTTGGTCATACAGTCAGGTATTTATTTTCTTGGCAAAACTCATTGAAGAGCATAGTTCATGATGATTTTATAATTTGGGCCTAATATATTATTTATATAAAGATTGTTTGCTGGAGTTTTTCTCCCTTCTAACGGTTTCTCCAGGGTAAAACTACTGTGTTCATGTGGAATAAATTTGTGCACTTTGATTATGACATGTAATTGATGAAAACAGAAATTTGAATACTGTATTTCTGCTTGAATTAGAAACTTCACATGGTATCAGAGCTTAGGGTGTGAATAGAGCTTAGTTTTATAGTTCATGAGCCTATACAGGTCCTAAGGTTTAAGTTTTATGAAGCTCAGTCCTAGTTTCCTGTTCAAAAACTGTCTTCTTCTATTTCTGTTCGGCCTGAAGACAGACTAGAGGGAGCTTCAAACTTTAATGTTTGGAAGCTCAGGATTATGAATATTCTCCAAGAGTTAGAACCAGATCATTTTGTGAATACAGAAATTTGAATACTGTATTTCTGCTTGAATTAGAACTTCACATGGTATCAGAGCTTAGGGTGTGAACAGAGCTTAGTTTTGTAGTTCATGAGCCTACACAGGTCCTAAGGTTTAAGTTTTATCAAGCTCAGTCCTAGTTTCCTGTTCAAAAAATGTCTTCTTCTATTTCTGTTCGGCCTGAAGACAAACTAGAGGGAGCTTCAAACTTTAATGTTTGGAAGCTCAAGATTATGAATATTCTCCAAGAGTTAGAACTAGATCATTTTGTGAATACAGTGGTGGAAGAACCAGTTTCTAATGCTGGTAAGGCAGCCTTCAAAAGAAACCAAGCTAAGGCAAAGAGAATTATTTTTTATTATGTAAAAGATAGTATCATGCCAGTACTAACTTCTCTGATGACAGCTAAAGACTGTTATGACACTCGTGAAATTGTATAAGAAGACTACGCCTAGTCAAAAGAGAAATCTGAAGAACAAGTTAAAGTTTTTAAAGATGGAGAAAGGTGAGTCTGTTGCATCCTCTTGTTCTAAAATTGCTCATATTCGTGATCAGTTACTTGTCACAGGGGTAAGTTACCTGTCACGGGGGTAACTGTTGATAATGACGATCTTGTTCAAACCATATCTTATGGCATTCCATCTTCATGGAGTACTTTCCTTTCCAGTGTGAATGGTAGAAATATTCAACTTACATTTGAGCGTTTATGGCATAACTGCCTTCAGGAGGAAAGTCGCATGACTTCAAGAAATCATGTTGCTAATGATGACAGTGTTGCTTTGGTTGCAAAAAGCAAGGAGAGGAAAGAAACCTTTCTTTAAAAGGCATTTCCAGGAAAATAAGTTCAAAGGTAACTTCAAAGGTAAAAATTTTGATATCTAAAATTACATGCTATAATTGTGATAAAATGGGACATTTTGCTAAAGACTGCAAATCCAAGAAGATAAATTTTCATAAAAGGAAGCATCATGCATCTACTGCTGAAGAAAGAAAATCAAGTAAAAGAGTAAGTAAATCTCCTGAGAGACATGAGAAAAGGAAAGAATACTACTTAGTGTCGGCTCTTTCTGGTCATCTAACTACTGACCAGAACACTTGGTTGGTTGATAGTGGAGCATCAAAGCATATGACTGGTTACAAAAATATCCTTTCAGATTACAAGGAGAAAAACTACTCAGTGCAGGTACAACTTGGTGACAACGCATGTTATGATATCAAAGGGGTCGAATCCATAACCCTTCAGTCAAACTCTGGATCTATCATTCATATTGATGAAGTCTTATTTGTTCCTGGCATGAATAAGAACCTGTTGTCAATCTCTTCACTTGAAGATAAAGGCTACAAGGTGGCCTTCATGGATGCTAAAGCAATTCTCTGGCCAAAAGATGGTAAGCTAAGTTTAGTTGAAGTTATTGGAATTCGAGAAGGAGGTCTCTACAAGGTATCAAATCATCCTGCTCGTGCTCTTGTTCATTCTATAGTCAATCCCAACGAGTTATGGCACAGAAGATTCGGTCATCTTCACTTCAAAGCTCTTCCTGGACTTCAATCTATGGTAAGTGGTATCCCTTCTATTTCTTCTGATAAAGTTGAAGTATGCAAAGGTTGCTTACTTGAAAAAAATGCAAAGAAGTCTTTTCCACACAGTAGTAGAAAAACTAAAAAGATCTTAGAGCTTATTCATTCTAATACTTGTGGACCAATGTCTTCTCCTTCCTTGAATGGTTTTTGTAGTATGTCATATTTATTGATGATCTTTCTAGAAAATGTTGGATTTATTTTATGAAGTTGAAAAGTGAATTTTTTTCCAAATTTAAAGAATTCAAAGCTTTAGTAGAAAACCAGACAGTAAAACACATTCAGATTCTAAGATCTAATAATGGAGGGGAATATGAATCTTATGAGTTCGAAAGCTTTTGTAAGGAAGCTGGTATCAAACGTCAGTTAACTGTTCCTTACAATCCTCAACAAAATGGCGTCGTTGAAAGAAAGAACAGAACTATATGTGAAGCTGCAAAAGCTATGATGTTTAATCAAGATCTACCCAATTCTCTTTGGGCAGAAGCTACAGTCGCAACTATATACATTGAGAATAGATGTCAACATGCTATCCTAGAAGATAAAACTCCTGAAGAAGCTTTCTCTGGTAAGAAACCAAATGTAGATCACTTAAGAGAATTCGGGTGTCCAATTTACATCCATGTGCCTAAAGAGAAGAGAACTAAGATGGAACCCTCAAGTAAGAAAGGGATCTCTATCGGATATAGTGAATCTTCTAAAGCTTACAAAATCTATATCCGAGGTCAGAAACAGATCGAGGTTAGGTGAGATGTAACTTTCCATGAGGAAGTTGTTTTTAAACGATCTAGAGAGATTCAGATCGATGATGAGCCAAACTCTCCTCCAGCCAAGACTTCTAGTTCTGACTTTCAGAGGGAGGAAAATCATGATGATCCAATGGATCAAGATTCAGTGTTGGAACCTGCTGAGGTGTTAGAAAGGTCTCTTGAAGAAGCTCCTATCAAGAGAAGACCTGCTTGGTTCAAAGAAACTCTGCAAGAAGCAGAGAAACATATAGCCCCTTCAGGAACCTTTAGAGAAAGCAAAAGGCCTCAAAGATTTACAAATTATGTTGCTTTGGTAAGTAACATTAGTGATGTTGAACCTTCTTTGTTTAATGAAGCTAATAAGTTGCAAGTTTGGAAAGATGCCATGTTGGAGGAATACAAGTCCATCATGAAGAATAATGTATGGGACATAGTTCCCAGGCCCAAAAGTAAGTCAGGTGTCTCATCCAAATGGCTATATAAGATAAAACATGCAATTGATGAGAGTGTTGAAAAGTACAAAGCAAGATTTGTAGCCAAAGGCTTCTCCCAAATAGAAAGTATAGACTATGATGAGATATTTGCACCAGTAGCCAAGTATACTACTATCTACACAATTATCTCTCTTGTTTCTGTACTTGGTTGGAAATTACATCAAATGAATGTAAAGACTGCTTTCCTTAATGGTGAAATAGAGCAAGAAGTGTATGTAGAACAACCTAATGGCTTTGCAATGCATGAAAAGGAAACTCATGTATGTAAGTTAAAAAAGGCCCTGTATGGTCTTAAACAAGCACCCAGAGTTTCGTATAACAAAATTGATAGCTTTCTACAGAGATTAGGGTTCAGTAAAAGTACCGCAAACTCTAACCTTTATTTTAAAGTTGTTGAAAATCAACCTCTGATTTTGGTGTTGTATGTAGATGATCTTTTCCTTACAGGAGAAGAAAAGCATATTTCCAAATGCAAAGAGAGACTCACTGTTGAATTTGAAATGAAAGATCTAAGAATGATGCACTATTTCCTAGGATTAGAAGTTTCGCAGAAACCAAACGAGATTTTCCTATCTCAAGGAAAATATGCAATAGACATACTGAAAAGGTTTGGTATGATGAATTGCAGGAGTGTGTCAACTCCTATGGTTGCAAATTTAAAGAAGTTACATGACACGGGATTAGGAGAAGATTTGGTGGATCCCACCATGTAGGCAACTTGTTGGGTCTTTAATGTATCTGACTCATACCAGACCGATATGCAGTTTGCAGTGAGTGCATTAAGCAAATTTATGACTGAGCCAAGAGAACGACACTGGGTAGCAGGTAAGCATAGTCTGAGATATCTTAGAGGTACCATAGCCTATGGGCTAAAGTTCACATCCAGTGGTGGTGTGATGCTGCATGGTTATGCAGATTCAGATTGGGCAGGAAGTCCAGTAGACAGAAAGAGTACCTTTGGTTGCTACTTCAATTTGGGATCAGCCATGATCTCCTAGTCCAGTCGGAAGCAGGAATCTATTGCTTAGAGCACAGCTGAGGCTAAATATATTGTTGCAAGTAATGCCAGCAGAGAAGCAGTATGGCTCAGAAAACTCATTTCTGGGTTGTTTAATGAAAAGCTTGAGACTCTGATTATCCACTGCAATAATCAAAGCTATATGAAGCTCACAGAAAATCCAGCATTTCATGACAGATCAAAGCATATTTATCTAAAGTACCATTATATCAGAGATATGGTACAACGAAATGTGATCACGCTGAAGTATGTTGCAACAGATGATCAGGTAGCTGATATCCTAACAAAACCACTGCAGTTGGTGAAGTTTGCTCACTTTGGAGGCAAACTTGGAGTTGCAGAGAATGCCTCCATCTCTGAGAAAGAGAATGATCAAAAAGGCATTCTCCAAGGTCCAAGGTCTTAGCCAGAGAGATCTGGAGATCAAACAGTTATGTGAGTCATGGCAAAAAGTCAAGGAAAACATACAAGCCTTGTGAGCCAGGACAAAAGTCAAAACGAAATTGATAATGCCTTAATAAGTCTTGTGAGGTCATGGAAAAAGTCAAGGCAAATGAACAAGCCTTGTGAACCATACCAAAATTCAAGATAGTAAGTCTTGTGAGACAATGGAAAAATTCAAGGCGAATGGACAAGCCTTGTGAGTCATGTTTGTTGCCCGTCGATGTGCACACAGCAGCGGAAATCTTTCGAAGCTGCTTTTGGAATGTGTGGCCTTGGGGGCAAGCAAAGAGTCAGGTAATGTCACTTGATCCCGACTCCTCCATTTACGCTTAAATCTTAACGAAGCCAAGGGGGTTAGACCCTACAAAGAGGTACTAAGGCTCTTTAAGTATTGTTTGAGTGTTTTTTGTGGATTGGGATGGATGTTTGTTTAGGAGTTTTTTAGACAATTTACAATAAGATTTTGATCAAGTATAGATTTGCAAGATATAAGACACATCCACAGTATATGATGAGAACTTATAAAATTAAAGAGGCATCCACAACATTTACTCAAAATAGTGCAATTGTAAGATAGATAAATTATGAAATAAAAGAGACAATTGCTTGCTTTAAACAAAGAGACCAGTGCCTTGGAGTGCTTGGAGATGTTTTGCAAATGTATCTTGATCAATTTTATTATAAATTTTGAATGTGATGTGGATTATTGTGGGAAAAGGGGATCTCCAAGATATACCTTTCGGTACAGGAGATATGTCCGGAATGCAGTCTAGGTGGC
Source organism: Larix kaempferi (assembly GCA_027924585.1). Taxonomy (NCBI): domain Eukaryota; kingdom Viridiplantae; phylum Streptophyta; class Pinopsida; order Pinales; family Pinaceae; genus Larix; species Larix kaempferi. Next base: position 6,810,389 of record BSBM01000289.1, on the reverse strand, counting down.
TCCGTACAAAAACATGTGGGTTGGAACGGAGTCTCTTGAGTTGTTCAACACTACAACAACAAGGATGTAGTCTAACTTTTTCCCCGAGGTCTCTTCCCAGTGGTTCCCGCGTCCCTAGGCAAAATTTGCCCACTTTAGACTACAGCGTTTCAACGCCGGATTTTCGTTGGTTTATACAGGACTTTATTTTATTAAAGTTGAAGTTGGTTTAAATGTGAAAAAATTAAATAGTGCTACAACTGCTTTTGGTATCCCACAGCTCAGACGGACTACTAGTGGGTAGAGCATACGCAGTGTAGTAAATGATTCATTCCAATTTTATTTTAGGTGATGAAAAGAGGAGCCATAGACTCTCCAACAGAGAGCACTCTTGATCCGCCTTATGGCGAGATTCAAGAGATTTTGCAATACAAGTTAAACTAAAACAGGAAAGGAAAATCTAAAACAACTAAGTAAAAGTAAACTCTCCCATAGCGAGCACTCTTGATCCGCCTTATGGCGAGATTCAAGAGATTTTGGGTTCTTTTTAAGCAGTATATAAAACAAGAAATCTAACTAAGACAGAAAGAAAGTAAAAACCTCTCCAATAGAGAGTGCTCTTGATTCACTTTTCAGTGAGTTTCAAGACGCTTTTTGTTCCTTTTAACAACTTTATATCAAGCAAGAAAGTAAAATCTAACTAAACAAGATCTAAAACAATGATAACTATTGAAACTAATCTAGCAGTTTGTTCTACTAATGCAAATAAAAAGCAAATGAATGACAAACAAGGACGATACAGGCTTCCTCCAAATGGGGGAAGAAGGGTGCAGGAGCCGTAATCCCGCTCGCTTTTTATTTATGATTTGTACAAGAATTGATGTTAGCTTCCTTCTGAAGGCACAGAATAGAAAGGGGATGAAGAAGGGGGAGAGTAGAATTTTTGTGCCTTTTGCTTTTGCCTTAGCTCTTCTCGCTTTGTCTTTTTAGCCTTTGGGCTATTGCTCTACCTTGATTTCCTGTGGATAAGAGCTTTGGACAGAGACTAGTTAATGGTTAGGAGTTGTTAATGTATAAACAAATAAACAACTTCTAAATACTTGAACAAAGATTTAAACAAGAAAAACTTCAAGTACACAAAGTTTTAAACTAGATCTAGTACTTAGGATGCTTTGAGACTCGCCCTAGCTTCACACTTGGTAGAAGAAGGGTTCGCTCTTAGATCTAGGTGAGGAGAGCAAATAGATCACAAAGATAATACTTTTAGAAACTTAAACTATTAGCTTATGAAGAGCGAATAGGTTTGAAGGTGTAATGTCCTCTTCTGCTTAAGCATTAAGGACCATCCCGCTAACCTATATGATTCCCATAGGTTCGAGCGGGCACTGACAATCAGGGAATCAGCCGAGAATTGATGCCATATAAGAAGATCTAGGGCATTGATATTATATCATCAGAAGGTAGACAGGGGCCACCAGAGCCAAAGATCACCTGCATGCATGACATCTGAGCATTATCTCATGATGCATGCACCTGATTGAGTCTCCAGGCACCTGCATGCAAGTCAACTACGAATTAGAAGGTAAAGTGACCTAATTAGGTCAAAAGTTAGGTTATTTGCAGTTGAGAGTTATAAAAGAGATGTCAAGCGAATGGAGAAGCACACGTATATGATTATTGATTTGAGGATTCGAATTGGAGAGCTCAGCGAGCTAAGTTGGGGTTGAGTGCATGCTCAGCTAACTGGTGTATTTCAGCAGCGAAATCTATCTTCCCTGGTTCATCATTAGGTTGGATCATCCAGATTCAGCATTGCTTCATCATCAGGTTCCATTCATCAGTTGCTTCAAGAGTGAGTTATTTACTGGTTTGGGGGGATTTGCCTTCCTTGCTTGGGTGCATTGTTCACAAGCATACTCATTCGTATTTCAGACAAAAGAGAGCCAAACTCTTGCATGCTGGCTCCATCCTTCTCAGAGCAGCACTATTACCCTTCCTCTGGAAGAAGGGCCTCTCAGCTTGACTCCCAAGCTATTTCTCAGCATATCATTCCTAAGAAAGACGTCTTGCATGCTTGGAGCGAATCTCCTTGGAAAGATATTCACGTTTTGGGCTATTGAGCCACCACTTCTGCATGCATCTTCCATCATCTTCAGAAGGGCACTATAACCCTATTGCACATTATATGGGGCTTCATCAGTGATCTATCATTTATTGAGGAGCATTCTAAGCTGGGAGGAGGGCGCATTCCTCACTTGGGGGACGACTTGCCTTAGCATATTATTTATCCGGCCTAATTCCTGCATGCGGGGATCATCCTCATCGACATCAGCAAATCTACATGCTGGTATGTACATGCATTAATTCCTCCTACTTTCTAGCATTTCAGTATTATTTGGGTTACAGATCTGCATGCATGTAGAGATCAGGGTTTACTTTCATATTCTATTGAGACATAAGCCTACTAGCCATCTACCGTACAACAAAAAAAGAAAAAAATCAGTTCGGGATATTATAGAAGGATAAAACTTTTAGAACTTGCACCTATTTTAACTAGAGCAAAAGGGTTTGAAAGATAGAACTTTGAGCTTTAAACCTACTTCGCTTCAAGAAGAGCGAATAGACTGAAAAAATAGAACCTTTAACACTAGATCTATTGCTTAGGAAGAGCAAAATGCATGAAAAGATAGAACTTTTAAGCTAGAACAATTCGCTTTAGTAACAAAAAGGGAAAAGGAAGTTGATTTTGATTTTAAAGGGTGAAAAGAAGGAACCAATCCCAGGGTTGAATAAACTGAAGGCTTGTAGAGATCTGCAAGACAAGATTAAAACAATGATCACTTGCTGAAGAGGAGAGAATCCAACTTAGGTCCGCTTCCAAACCAACTTGAGAGATCCTACATCAAACATTCATACACTTGCAAGAAAAAGTGGATTAAATCTAGAAGATATCAATTGCTAAGAAAATGTGAAGAGTATTTTGTAGATCTGACTACACATACTACTCCCTATTCTCTTAATAACATATCAAAAGTATTCAACTCAAATCCTATGAATGAATACCTCTATGAGCTCAAAGGCCTTCCTAGCTAAACCATCCACAATATTCAAAATAGAAAATGCATAAACATGAGATACAAAATTACCTCAGATATGAACACACACCATAACACAGATCTTGCACACCTCTTTGACCTCCAAAGTCTTCAACAAATTCTCATTAAAAAAATAGAATACATGAGCATAGGTTCGAAGCTAATCCACATAAATAATGGAGCAAAGACCTTGCTTTTATAACCTCACAAGGAAAGACGTCGAATTCAATGAGGGAAGGCGAATGGGCATAATTTGTGGAGTGATTGAAGCGATTGGAGCGTTGAACATGGAGTGGGTTGGTGTGATGGATGAGGTGGTTGCCACCTCATGAGAGGGGTGCCCCTCTCCCTTGTAATCCATGCCCACCACTTTGGAGTATTCGCCCACCAAAATCGTGAATGAATCTGCCCACATGAGGGAGGCCCACGCACTTCATCCTTTTATTCCATTCGCTTATCCTATCTTTTATTTTAGCATGTGCTTTATTTGCCTAAGGTGGTCATACACCCTATTAAAACATTAAGCCACCGTTCCATATGATTTTTTTATTCATTTTTTACTTTTTAATTTTTTGTCTTCTAGTGCACTTTGTGCCATTTAGCAATTTAAGTGTCGTTTTGTAGCACCCTTAGGAAAAAGTGCCACAAATGCCAATTTGGTCGCTCGAAACCTGGGAAAAGTGGGTCCTAGGTTAAAGAGGATGCTCTGAGCGTCAAAACGAGCCTCCCCGCGCCAAATTCCGCCTCCAAATGAAGCTTTTATTACATTTTGAATTTTTCCAATTAAACCATTAAAAAATGATGTAATTTACAGAAAAAAAGAAAAAAAAAAAAAAAAAAATATATATATATATATATATATATATATATTTTTGTCGGAATGAAACCAAACTCCTAGAGGACCTAGTGCATGTCCATACGACTCAATTTAGATGGCTAGCATGTAAGAAGTACATAGACACATAGACTTTAATAACCTCCCTAGGTTCGACCACCATGAGAATACTCCAGCTTTGGAGGTGTGAGTGAAAAACTCAGGAATTATACACCACTGAAGCGCAGCGCATAATTCCTAAGGAAAAAACACTCTAGAGTATCCCCCTGATAACCAAACCTAAGGTAGGCCAAGTCTTTTACAAAATAATCATGCTTAGACCAACTTATTACAATTCCCTCAAGGGGGCCTGGACATGCAAAATTGGCCCTGAAAACGTCTTCTGAACTTCTGAACACTGATGATGAACATTGAACATATTCATAAAACTGGCGGCTCACAAGAAGTCCAACTATGGTACAAAATAGTTGGTAACAATGTCAAAAGTAAAGACAGAAAGCCTTGTGAGCATTTAGCAAAAGTCAAGGCATCCAGCAAAAGTTATGATGAATATAAAATTATTATGAGCTAGAAACAAACAATCTTCCTTATGTAAATAATGTATCAATTGGTAAATTATATCTTCCTCGCTAAGAGGGAGTGTTAAATTATGGCTTAGGAAGTTATTTTTCATTTTATAAATTACCATGTAAACTTGTGTCAAGTGTCAACATTGGAGGGAAGCTTGAGCTGCTTAGTTGGAGGGCAGCTTGAGCTGCTTAGGGTGGCAAGCTGGCGGGCAGCTTGAGCTGCTTAGGACGGTGGAGTTGACCAGCTAATGCGGTGGAAAGGGGCAGCCTTTGACTGCCCCAAAGGCCAACCTTTAGGGAGGCAGCCCTTGGCTGCCACATGGGCCAGCCTTTAGGGTGACCTTTGGGGGCTGCTTAGGGAAGCCACCCAAGCTATTTAAATAGGCCCTCACCCCCCCATGTAATTCATTCATTTTCATTGAGTTTTGAGAGCTAAGGCAAGGAAGATTTCTGCCATAGTTTAGTGTTGTCCTATACATGAGTATACTGCTGATATATTGTTGATTCATGCGCTGATATCTTCTGGGTTTGATGTTGTCATGTACCCGAGTTTACTGCTTTAGTGAAGATTGAAGAAGGCTGTCCTAGATTCTAAGTTTGTTGGTCATACAGTCAGATATTTATTTTCTTGGCAAAACTCATTGAAGAGCATAGTTCATGGTGATTTTATAATCTGGGCCTGATATATTATTTATATAAAGATTGTTTGCTGGATTTTTTCTCCCTTCTAAGGGTTTCTCCAGGGTAAAACTACTGTGTTCATGTCGAATAAATTTGTGCACTTTGATTATGACATGTAATTGATGAAAACAGAAATTTGAATACTGTATTTCTGCTTGAATTAAAACTTCACATGCCCATGCATGCCCCTCACATGCATGGAATAAATGCACCTCACATGCATGGAATGCATGTGCTATACATGAAGAGAAACTCCCAAAAATAACTATGCCATGCATGAGTTGAACTCCCACAGTAAATACACCATGCATGAGGTGATCTCTCCCAGAATAGTGCACCACATACAACAATGAGCTCCCATAATAAATGTGCCTCACATGCAAGGAATGTCTCTCCCAAGTGTGCACGTCTCATGTGCTATCAATAGTTGGAATGCAAGTCTTCATAAATACTGTGCCTTCATGACAATCTCTCCCAATGATGCACCTTTTTTCTGGCAAAGGCCAATCAATCAGTAACTCAACCAGTTGATGGACAATGGAGAATAAGCCCAGGGCAACAGGGTAAACTAACATGATGATACACCTCCAATGATTGGTTGGCCCAAGCCAAAAGATGACTCCCCAAAACCTGCAGTTGCCGTGTGTGCATGAGCTATCACCATAGTGTTCTCTAGCTTTGTACCCCTCATGGCAATTATTAATGTTTGGAGTATGCCCTTGGTACTGGGCAGGATGAAAGTTTTATTAGGCTCTAGTGGGGATTTTGTATTTTTATTGAACCCCCTTTGTTCCTTCAGAGTTTTTGCAAATTGGAGACATTTAATATGTCTCTTAATGACACCATGGCGGTGGTTGATGTAATCTGCCACCCTTTTCTTGTAAAATGTTATTTGTACATAATGTTACACTATTTGGAATAATATAGGAAACATTTAGAGAAAGAGAGAGAAAGAGTATCAAACTATTGTATGAAGCTGACTGTTATATAATTGTATGGCCGTGTGGATTGATTGGCCTAAATTTGTTGTTTGAAGTGAGATTTTAGATGTTGCTTCTAAAATGTTGTTGCCTTCATTTCTCCCAAATTTTTAGGTGATTCCTTGGATATTTTGATACATTCATTGCATCTCTTTGGTAAGATCATCTACGTGCACATACATGTCCACAATGTCAATGTTTATGATATTGGTCATTTTGCATCATGATGGATTGCTAGGTGATCTGGAATGTTAAATATATTTGGTGTCATTCAGACTTTAATAAATAAGACAATAAAGCTAGGTGGATAGTAATTGCTAGGTAATCTGGACAGTTAAGTAATCTTGGTGTCCTTCAGATGTTAATAAATAAGACAATAGGCAGATAGTGTTAGGAACAGGAGGTCATGGTTTTAAAGCCCAATGGGCACCTTTTTCCATTCTGCTTATTTTCCTACTCCATGCTTTTGTTACGTCTAGTTTGACAGTTATGGATAATAATCTTGAGAGGGAGGGAAAGCGAACTAGCAACATGGAAAGGTAAGAACAGTTATTGATGTTAGGGAAGCTTATGGGCAGACAAATAAAATACAAAGAGGAAAAAAATGTAAGGATTCCATGGTACATGAAGTTGGGAAAATGCACTCGGCATTGTTGACAAAGAAGCCATTTATGCTATGGGAAAGAACACTTGTATGGGCATGCACTTACAAAGGGGAGGCTATAATCAGGTGTTTATACTGTGATGCTAATTGCTGCATATGAATATACCACCAACTGATCTGATTAAAGTTTTAAATTCTAATAGCATATATTATTATGGATCTCCACCTTGAAAGACAATCAACATGAATTCTCTGGCTTTTTGAAGGATGCAGGTGATAGCATGAAGCCACCTTTGACTATCATTGTGTTTGTGAAGTACGTGCAAGGATGGAGACAATTATGTGACAACAACAGACATAAAATCTATGAGCTTAGCAGTCATACATAGAAAATGTGACATAGAATTGAAGAGTGGCTAGAGGTGAAAACCGCAAGGGGAGAATAGATAACGGATGTTATGGACGGGGCAAGAATAAATACTTAGTTTCCAAAGTTATATTTTGACACGACATATTTTAAGCAAATCAAAATCAAAGCCATGACATAATTTGAGCAGATCCAGAGAAAGGGATATCCAGAAATAGTTTCTTGGGTTTTCATTCAAATCCATCTGACTTTTTGCATTTCTATTTCTGAACAGTGAAAGTAATTGAGAAGACCCTGATTTAGAAGAAAATTTAACAAAACAAAAAATAACAGGACAAAAGAATGGTCCATCATCAAATAGCCTGCCAACAAAACCAGTCATATGCATGCTAGGATTAAAAATATCTGCAACTGGATAACTTTGAATAATATTAGAAAAATGTACGATAGTAAGCAAAACTTACCCCATAGAAGGCAACAGGATTTTGGTCAAAGGAACTCTGGCCATAAGTTTTGGCAAGATCACTAATGCATATATGTGCATCTTCCATGTCTTTACGGCCCCCAATATCAGACCAGAATCCAGAACGGAGGACTGGCATAAAGCCTGTTGCCACAGATTCTCTATTTTGTATTTCCCTCATCTTCATCTGAATTTTCCAAAAAATGTAACACCTTATTTTTTCTGAACACAGGACTTTCAAAGCACAAGGCAATAGCAATAGCCAACTCAGTGTCTACATATTCCTCCATCAGGTCAAATAGATTTAAAAACACGTATATGTACTTCAAAATGAAAAGAATACAAAAAATTTCATTGGTAACACACATCAAATCAAAGAAATTAGAAGCATAAAATGGTAAAGGCAATGCATTTTATTAAATACAAAAATCAATAAGCATGCCATACAAATCCACTTTTTTTTGCAGTTCTAAAATGTTTATTACTGCAATCTAACTAATATTTGTTTCAATTGTTAAGGAGAATACAAATCTATAAGATGCCATCAAAATAACAGATGCAAAGTGTTTGAAAAGAAATAACATAATACAAATTACACTACCGGTCCACCACTGAAAGACATATTGATATAAACAAGTTACAACACACCACCACAACAAATACACGATGTATCTGGATTCTGGACATGACAGATGTATGAAAGTGAAGTGAGCATTAACTTGCCAACGGTTTGGAACTGCAATCCATAGATGAAAAAATCGGCAAAATTGCGCTTCCAAACAGAAAGAAACAAAAACAAAAAATCACCTAGAAAAAATCTTGATTTTTAGCAGCAAAAATCGTGACATTACGATTTTTCTTAAAAATCACAATTTTAGGGGGAAAATCACCAAGGCTCAAAAAAAGACCATTATATGCCTGAAATTTGATTTTTTTTGGGTCATTTCTCCAACTTTATTTTTCATTGAAAGCCATAACCAGCAATATTAGCTAAATAAATGACATCATTGACATTGAAGTTGATCTATTAGAGATTCTTATATAGCTTAATAGCAATACCAGATGCTGGTATAGCTTAATAGAATTATCCATATAATGATGGAAACAAATAAATTTCAAAATCAATATTACAAGCTAGTCATCATATAGAGATGTGAGCTTAATGAATGTTGTCAAGATATGATCCTAAAATTGAGAAATATGAATATTTCATTATTTGTTTGCAACTTTATCAAAATCATACATTTGCAATCTGTAGGACTTTAAGAAGATCATCTTTGTGATATTGGGATTTGCTAGGGCTGTCATTTTTCATTAAGATTTGGTGTGCAGGGAAAATACAATAATGTAAATTAGCATAATATAGTAAAGTTTAGAATAAATGTCTATGAGAAAACATTTACATCATTAGCTGTTACAAGAGTAGTATTTGGAAAAGTATAGAACAAAAGTTTAATCATCCCATTACACATTACTGATAAACTTTTTTAAATATTAAAATCTGAGCAACAATATCTCTCATGGCAGTATTTATTGGATATTGCTTTCAACTCTATTATATTGTGCACGAAGTTATTTTCCAAATACACTGTCAATTTTTCTTTTTTACATGAACGAAATTGTATTAAAATTATATTATTAGAAGCTGACCCAACATTTTTTTACAACCACCAACAAACCACAAATACCTTCCACGAGACCTTAATAGTTGTGATCAGTGCCTTATCGGAGAGTCAAACAATATCAAATCAAGACACAAGAATCATATATAAATGGTGTTATTCACTTTATCACAAATCCCAACTAATATCATGCCTTTCAAGGCAATTTCACATCTCCCAAAGCAATGTCACACTTCCCAAGGCAGCTGCTCCAAAAAGTGTGCCCTCTAGCAAAAGAGGACAATTGAACTAGGGTGAAATTAAAGGACAAGCCAGAAATATCACACGCCCTCTAATTCACCAATTACAACGATATCACGTATCCCAATGCACTTCCTCGGAAGAAGATGCCCTCTAGGGTTTGTCAATAAAACTGTGGGGCAAAATTTTAGGGTGGACCAAAAATACCAAACACACTCCAATTCACCAATTACAAGGTTTTCATGTTTCCCAATACATTTCATCGAAAGAGGGCACCCTCTAGGGTTTGTGGATAAAACCCTAGGGAGAAATGTTAGGGTGGACCAGAAATTTTTGGATTTTTCAAATTTATTAAGATTTTTAGGGTTTTTTCAATAGTAAAATATTTTTATGCATAAAATAAACATGTAAAAATTGATATAGAGAGGATTGATAGATAGGGTATTAGATTCTTGTCTCAAACCCTAGGGCTCTAAGAGATCAAGGCTAACGTCCCTCCTCTTGAGATGGTATTCAATACTTGCAACTAGGGATAAGCTAGCAACCTCAAGGGTTAGGTAGTGAAACCCTAATTAGGGCAAATAGAGAAGTCCAAGGCCCAACAAAACAATGGAGAGCTCCTTGGTAATGCTAGCAAACAAACCCTAACTCAATCCAAAGCACTTCAAGAGCAACATTAAACTAGGGTTAGGAGATAAACTTACAAACATTAATCAAGAATGAGCAAGATAGTGCATCTTAGGTCACCCTTGAGTTATTACAACTAGTCTAGCATCAACTTATCATGTGCAAAATCAAACCCTAGAACATCATCAATTAGTCCTTCAAGCAAAAAAGACTTCCAAGAGAGAGTTGTGCATAGCTTCAAATACTCCAATAAACCCATAGGAAAAAATAAGAATACACAATTTGAACCCTTGTCCATGATTTACAAATTAGGTGAGGTTGTCTTATTTATATGAGACAACCCTCAACCTTTTACAAATTTGAGCTTACAAAGTTAATGACATTATAAAATTTAAGGTTAGTGCACCCACAAACTTGGGGACTAAACCATACAATGACATAAAATAAGAATAAAAATGTCCAATTAGGCTCCACCATGTGCAAGGTGAGCCAAAAGGAGGGTGTCATGCCCCAACTAACCCCAACAGATGCTTGTCCCTCAACGCCCTCTTTTTTAACAATGTAGGCTTCTTCTTTAAGGAATGGCGCCACGGGTCTGGAGGCCAGGAGGAGGGTTTGTATCAAAACAATAGGTCCAAGTGAGCAAAATGAGGTGTGCTAAATTGGGTATGACAACCCTTACACGCACAATCACCTCTACAAAGCAAAATATGAGTGTGGTCATGTGTCCTAATGGACCGGACACCAACCTAGGGCCCAAATAGCCCAACAAGATGGGGGACTTCTGCCTATCAAGAGGCAATCAGCAATGCCACTAAGCCAAAGCTTCCTGGAATAAAAAATAAGAGGACCTGCCATGACCTGATCAGAGGGTATTTAGCCCCAAAATCAACACTCTACATAATATAGCCACAAAAACTTGGCCTTTACAAAAGAAAAAGAAACTCCTCACTCTAGTATATCTAGAAGGAATGCTTCAGGAACTCTAAGGCATCACACACCATAAGTAGAATTAAAAACCAACAAGCATTCATCATGTGAGTGTGACCATTAGTTCAATCATGAAATATTGCCTTGCATATAATGAACTTAAGATGAAGAATCAATTTCCATATTTATAAAACAAAAATGAAAAATGAAAAGATGAAATTGATTGGCTAAAAGAAGAGAGTGAGAAAGATCTAATGATTAGTGCCTAAAGTCTAACAAAAGGGCATGGGATCATGATAGGAGAGAGATCTCTCAATGATCAAAGAGTAAGAGTGGGTGGAAAAACTTCACACCTTGGTCTTTGATAAGCAAGTAAATCTTCTTTTCTTGTCCAAAATAGAAAATTTCACAAGCTGAAAACACTCCAATAAACATGATAATAGATGAAGATAAAACTTGCAATCAATACTACATGTTACCAACTATTTTGTACCATAGTTGGATTTCTTGTGAGCTGCCAGTGTTGTGAACATGTTCAGTGTTCATTATCAGTGTTCAGAAGTTCAGAAGACGTTTTCAAGGCCAATTTTGGCCTCATTTGTAATAATTGCATGTCCAGACCCCCATGGGGGAATTGTAATAAGTTGGTCTAAGCATGGTCTTTTTGTAAAAGGCTTGGCCTACCTTAGGTTTAGCTATCAAGGGGATACTCTAGAGTGTTTTTTCCTTAGAAATTATGCGTTGTACTTCAGTGGCGTATAATTCCTGATTTTTTCACTCACACCTCCAAAGTTGGAGTATTTTCCATGGTGGTCGAACCTTAGGAGGTTATTAAAGCCTAGGTGTCTATGTATTTTTAACATGCTAGCCATCAATAATGAGTCGTATGGACATGCACTAGGTCCCCTAGGAGTTTGAGTCGATTCCGATAAAAAAAATCCCGTAAAATTAGACCATTTTTTAATGGTTTAAATGGAAAATTTCAAAGTGTAATAAAAGCATGGTCTAGAGGCGGAATTTGGCGCAGGGATGCTCATTTACAAGCTCAGAGCTAACCTAGGACCCACTTTTTCTGGGTTTCGAGCAATTAAATTTGTCACTTGTGGCATTTTTTCTTAAGGAGCCAACAAAATGGCATTTAAATGCTAAAAGTGCTACAAATTGCACAAACACACAAAGTGTGAAGATCAAGAAACATGTTGGAAATGTGTGGGGAAAAGGTGGCATGTTAATTTCTTATGATGTACGACCTCTTATAAGTGATAATGCACATGTTTTATAAACCCAAAGTGAAGAGGAGCGAATATATCAAATCAAAGAGCGCCCCTCTCTTCACATGTGGGCGTCATACATGATGGCTCGTAAAGATTGGGTGATGATTCCAAAGTGAAGAGGGGTGCCCCTCTCATGAGATGGCAGCCACCTCATCATATCATACCAACCAAAGCTCTAAGTTAACTTTATGTTCAACACATGGTTCTCTCCCCTAATTGTGGATGCACCCCTCCATCTCATGCACCCCCCTCCTCTTGTATTTGGCGATTTAAGCAAGAGCTTGCTCCTCATTGTAGATGGATGCAAGAAACCTCTGCTAGATTTGTACTATAATGTTTGTTGCCTTTGTGCAACTATCTGAATAAAGTTGAAGGCTTTGGAGGCTCATAAGGTGTGATCCATTGATGCAAGTGCTTGGTATATGAGGAGATATAATTTCAATTCTTTCATGCTTTGTTGATCTAAATGATATAATTAGACTATGATTTAGAGGGCTCTTTGAAGCACATAAGAGTAGATATTTGTAGTTTCAAGTTATATGCTTACTTCTTTACTTCTAGAGATTTGAAAGAGCATTGTTATATTCAGTTGTATTTCATGTTTTTTTGGTTTCAATTAGTAGAAAGTACTAGATCTAATATCTTTGTTGTAAGTGTGATAGGAGTTGTTTGCAGATCACCTTCCCAAGTAAAAGGTTGAGCTAAGTTGCATCTCCTTTTCTTGGATCCAAATGCAAGCATTTCTCTCATTTACCAAGTGAAATCCAAGGCTCTTTCAAGGAGATTCAAGATTGGGGAGCCACTTCTTCTCAATGTTTTAAAAACCGGAACCGGAGCGGTTTGATTTCAATGAACCGAACTATTAAAAAATACAACAAAAAAAATTACAATTTTAATCATAAAAATTATATTTAACATTCCAAGCTATATTTGAAACCATTAGACACATAATATGTAAAGTCTACTCATATATATATATCGGAAATCCATAAACCATGTATGGGTCACAAAATGGCACCAAGTGCACTACATAGTAAAGTCTCATAGCATATATCTCAAATTCTGAAACAAAATACAATATCAATGAACACTCAACGTGAACACTCAACACACTCAAACTTGGCGGCATTAATGAGACAAATGACACTCTTGGCGACAGCAATGAGACAAATGGGCTCTTGATTGTGAGTGAATTAGAATGTGGGGGTTGGGGCACTTATTTATTAGTGTTTGGAGGGCGAATTAGGTTTAGGTTTTTTGTTTTTAATTTAAAAAACCAATTAAAAAATCAAAAACCCACTCTCGGGCCCACAGACATGTTTTTTCAGCTGGTCGACCGGTTTATTATGGACTTGGCCGATTAGGTCCGGTTTGGTAACGAATCGATCGGTTCATGCATCGGGTCGGCTGGTTCGTTACCAAACCGGACCCCAGTCCGAGTTAACCAGCGGTTCGAAATTCCTTTTCCATTGGCGGGTCAAACCGGCCTGTTCCAGTTCAAACCGGACCGGTTTTCAAAACGTTGCTTCTTCTTACATCTCTGAAATCTTAAAACAATCTCTCTCTCTCTTACCTTTTTTTTAAATTTTTGCAAGCAAAGTAGATCCAAAAAAGAACCATCTATTCAATTATTTGTTTGCTTCTAAGTTAGATCTTGAAAGGGCTTCAAATTTGTTATCTTATGCTTAGATCTAACCTTATTTCTTTAGTACTTGAAGCAATAATTTTTCCTAATTTTTGGCAAGTATTAAGATTGTATTTTTATGTGTTTTAAACTAACATACTAACATATTAATAAAAATATCTGTTTGCTGGTTTTTAGTTTTGTTTTATAGAGAAGCGAGAAAGGGAAGCGATTTTAGGAGCGTGAACCACAAAAGAAGCTTCTCCCTCACTTCTACATTTTTCCTTAGCTTCTACAAGCTAACAAAGTCTCTTGAATCTCGCTTTTACAGATCAAGAGCACTCTCTATCATAGCGTTAATCAAATTGTAATAAATTTAATAAAAGAGCAAGTGAGATTACGGCTCCCACATCCTTCTTCCCCCATTTGGGGGAAGTATGTATCTATCTAATTTTTATTTTGCTTTCTACCTACACAGAACTAGAGTAGTATCATGTTAGGCTAGTTTTCATTTTTGCAAAGTTAAAATTAATCTTTACTTAAAGTTTCATTTTTTTTTCAAAATTTAGTTGTTTAAATTCTGCATTTAATCTTTTTCTTAGATTTGTTGCATACTAAATCAAATACTAATCCCCTTGCTTTCCTGAGTACGGTTTTTAACCTGAAAGAGACTCTTGGGTAATAATTAGATAACTTCCCTTTATGCTTTATTTTCTTAAGTCAATTACATTTTCTTTTTGAGTCTTCAAGGCTCTCTAAATCTCTTGAATCTTGCTTTAGCGGATCAAGAGTGTTCTCTATCAGAGAGTTTTTATTTTTCAAAATCTCTTGAATCTCGCCATTTGCGGATCAAGAGTTCTCTCTGTCAGAGAGTTTAACAATCAGAATTAACATTTTGTAAACACCATGTATGCTCTACCCATCACAGGCTGGTCTGAGCTTTGGGATATCAAAAACGATTGTTTGCACTTTATAATTTTTTCACATTTAATTAATCCACTCATTCTAATAAAATCAAGTCCCTCTGAAACAAACGAAAATCCAGCGTTACCATTAAGTGATCAAGTGGGGAAATTATGACTAAGGACGCGGGAACAACTGGGAGGCGACCTCAAAGCACAGTTAGACTACACCCTTGACGGTGTAGTGTTGAACACCGCTCTCGAGACTCCATTCTAGCCCACATGTCCTTGTACAAAGCCACTTAGATCATAATCCGAACATATTCCCCGTACTGCAAGGTATATCAGGAATCCCCTCTTCCCCCATTAATGAACTCATCCCATAAAATCCTAAATAAAATAAACCAAGAACATTCGCACAACAGTCTTTTCAACACAGCACTCCAACAATCAGTGACTCCATTAGCACTGGTCTCATTCATTAGCAACAATATTTCCATATTGCTTTTTATCTATCTTACAATTGTTGTTTATTTTATGATATTATGATGTGGATGTGTTTAAATTAATTTGCGAACAGACTTGGTTTAATTTGCATCAACTCACTCAAAACTCCTAAACAACACTCTTTCCAATCACCAAACATTAAATTAAAGAGACTTAGTAACCTCTTTTTTAATAGGGTCTACCCCCCTTGGCTTCGTTAGGAGTTTGCCTAAACGGAGGAGTCAGGATCAAGTGATAGCACCTAACTCGAGACTTTCCCCCAAGGCCACACCGAGTAGCTTCGAAAGATTCCTGTTACGCTTCCCCCTAGGTGTGCATTTCGGTGGCAACACTACACAATGCACAAAGAGATAAAAGACTTCAAGTGTTGAAATATTACTATCTAGTAAGCAAATTTATGTAGTATTATGTAAAGATATTACCTTAATATCCAAGTATTGTTGAACAAAAGAGAGGAATTCTTAGTTAAGTTTCACCATTAAATCCACATTTAGCTTCTAAAATTACCCAATACAGTAGCACCTAAGAAAAAATAGACATGAAGTAGCAAGGATACTTTACTCTCCACAAGTTCTAGCAAAGAGAAACAATGAGAGGAGTCCCTCTTATATAGATGAGAGAGTTGCTAAATCCTCAAATGACATGGTCAAAAATAGTGACCCTAACTCAACCTCTTAACAACCTTGACAAGTCAAAAGAGGGGGATACACCACTAAGATAGGAAGGAGAGAATGAGGTGTGATACAAATAATCCCCAAGAGTGGGGTGCCCAAGCAAAACTACTCAAGATAATGATAGTTGGTCCAAAATCCAACCAAGTGTAACAACCTTATCCATATCCTTAACAAGTAAAAAGTAACAACTTGCCCTCATCAATACAATGGTTAAATGAGTCAAAAAGACAAGTGCACCCTCCTCAAATGATGTGCTAAACCCTCAAATAAAGGATGCTCTCTAACAAACCAAGTCAAAGGTGGCATGCGTGGCATCAAATGGTCCATAAATGACAAGTGTGCCCTCAAGAAGTGGTCCAAGCATGATGAAGATGACTCAAAAGGTGGAGTGCTCCTCAAACCATGTGCTAAGTTCCAACAAGAGAGAATAATGGTCCAAATGTTTAACCAACTCATCAAGAAGGTGTCCAAAGCTCATGAAAACCCATTCGAGTGGTCCAAGAGGATTGGCCCTCTCACATGATGAAGAAATGTGTCTCATGAAGCTCCCATGTGTGCTTGAAGAAGGGGGAGCCCATCACCTTCGAGAAAAGGACATGAATAAAGTGAAGAACAACCAAGTGTTAGACAATGTAAAGTATGACTTGGGAAAACAACTTAATTATATACAAACCTCAACATTAAAGGCTATTATGTACACTTTTCTAATAACTCCTTAATTAATTATCCCAATAACCTTAGAACTACCATGTTGCAACCATAATTGATATAGATTTTCATGTTACACCCTTAAGACTAAGTAAACTTCCTAAGTTTCTAAGCAAGGTGAGGATAATGAAGTGAATGCAATGTAATGAAAGGGGAACTGACAGTAATGTTAGGGTAAGGGGTTCATGAATTAACTATCATGAGAGGGTGTCTAAGTTCTAAGTCTAACCCTTAGCTTTCAAGAGCTAGGGGTTAAAGATTTTTTCTTCCATATGTGTGCCTTGGAAGGGAATTATTTCTTCTTGAGTTACCCTTTCCTTGCATCATTTTTTACGATCATTTTTATTTTTTTGACAATATTAGTCCCTTTCTTGGGATTTAGGTTTGATAAGATGGGACATAAGAGTCATGGCTTTTGCAAGGGGGAATAGCTCACATTCATCATTTAATTTCATTTCCCTTAAGAGTACTTTGACTTAGGCACTAAACATAGGAGCTTAGAACATGACATCTAACTAGTCAATTGCAAAGGGGGACATGATGGAAATGGGTGAAATGGCTAGTGAAATGACATGATATGAAAGATGTCTAGGTAAATTGTTGTTAATGACATGAAAAGAGGGAGGATCGTGCTTGCTTTTATTCCTAGGGGCACACCTAACCCGCAAAGTCATACACTTAATCTGATCGGGAAAGAAGAATTATAACCACACCATGATGCTCCCTAAGCTATTGAAACAATATTTGTGGATACATGAGCCATTATAGAGTAACAACTTTGACCTCCTATTGTCATGTCCACACATAAGAAAGCATTTACCACAAGTCAAGTAGAGAGGATATGTCATAACACTGCTGTCAGTTGGATGTTCCCATCTGTCTCTGGCATATGGCAAGGTAGGTTGAGCAAGCTAAAAGTGTCTATGTCAAGTGTCTATGGGCAAACCATAGATCTCATCTGTGGAACTGCTGGATGTGGTGGAATATCACATAGGAAATGATTATCAATTCACCCCATACATATCAGGGGGTAACAACTCTCATTGTGTCATCATGATAAGAGGAAGCCAGTTCAAGAAAAAGCGGGGGGGTAATCAACTTTTGTATTCTTGTCTGGTTTAAGCTTGGTTGGCACCTACATGTGGAAAATTACAACAGTAGTTTAGATAATTTTTGTTTTCTAGTTTCGCTTGTCAAGATCAAGTTCTAATACGATGTACTATAGGATCCTAGTTACTCACTCTGTATTTTAATAGAATTTTCATTATATTAGCAAGAAAAACAAAGATAAGTCTAATAGGGCGGAAAGTGGAAGAGAGCGATCTAAACTTCATAAGTTCAAGAAGACAGGCACCTAATTCAATGAAAAACACAAACTTGTTCTATTAGAAATACTAAAGAAAAAACTTCATGATTTACAAAGGAGGACAACACCATTTTATTCTTAATGGTGAGATTCCACTGCCTTTTTCATGAATCAAGGAGATTTGTATCCACCTTCATCTAATATTATAACCAAATGTGTCTAGCTCTTTACATGCATGAGGCAGTGTCTCTTAGAGGGAAGACCCTGCAAGCTTCTTCTAGTCCCTACCCCATTAGATCGATTACCTCCTTTTTCAGCCAATTTCAGCTCTTGGTGGTGCTTAAGTGACAAAAAAATTTATCAATGTGTGGCACAACAGAAACTAGGTCAATGAGATAAGTGGCAAATGAGATAAGTGACATACAACGTCATATCTCAAGATGAGTCAAGTATTTCCCTCGAGGGTTAAGGATACTCACTCTGCATAGATCAAATCCACGACCCAATTTGGGCTAGATCCATATCACAAGATTCTTTTTTTCGACCTAAAGCATAGGAAAAAAATGCATTGTGGTTCTTGTATGCCCCCTAGGATCACCTAGCCAGGTCCTCATAGCACATCCTTTTCAATGATTTATTAATCAACAAATCCTTCTTCCTCCTCATCTTCTATATCTAGTCAATCATGGCATTCTCTCTTTCTCTCTTTCTTTTTGCTCCTTTTTGATGTAATATTTAGTTCATGTATTTCATGTTTTATCTCGCTTTACGCTTTCGACGTAGCCTAGTGCACCTTTACAAATGGGTGTCACTGATTGTACTCCCTAACCCCTCCTAATTTTTGGTCGTTTGTTGGACATTGATAAAATTATTATCTTATCGTATCATATATCTTGGGAAGAAAGTACATCTAGTGTCCACCAAAGATATTTAATGCAGAGAAGGAAATAATAATTTGATGTCTGATATTTCTATATTATGTCTAAGAACATATATAATATTATTAATATCATGTGTAACTTATTTACAAGGCTAATATATTTACATTATGAACACAAAAAATATTTCTAAGGCTAAATCTTGGTGTCTTGAAGAGCCCTCAATAAATAAAATGGTCGCTTGAAATAAGCAAGCTATACTTCTTGAAGTGGTGGCTTGCAAAGCTTGAGATTTGCTAGCACTAACAACATTACAAATGCAAGACCAGTAAATAGTCAACGTGGAAGGCATTTGATCCAATAGCCTAGATAATCTTGCAAGGTCCAAGCTTATAAGTTATGATGTCATTGATTTTTGGCATTTGATTATCTAGTTGTAAGTTGTAACTTGACTTTATCTCCCACCTGAAAATGATCTTGGACCCCATGTTTATCCTGCAGAGCCATTTATTTTAGCTTGTGTTTGGACCAATGTTTCTTTGATTCTGTTATGCATATGTGTTAAGTGCTCTAAAAAGATAGTTGATTTTCTTGTTCTTTCTATTCACGTGTTCTTCGTATCAAAATATCAACATAAATATCATTCCACCAAACATGCTTAAACCTTGTAACAAACTATAAAAGGCAAATGGTTTGTAAATACATGTGTGACTGTTTTATAACTATAATGGAGAATGTGAAAATATTTGTATGACTGTTAGTGTGTTTGATAATAAATATAAAGCGTATGATGAAGGTCCTATTCACGACTTTAGTTTGGTTGTTAGCCTATGATGAAAAGAAGTATAAAACCTCAATTGACAATGAACATTTTCCATAGCCAAAATTATTGAGAAAGCATGTATCCCTATCAAAAACTATCAAACGTGATAACCCATCTTCTGTCTATACTCCAAATGTACTGGAAGAACAATTCTATAGCTTTGGTACCATCCAATGATTTGTTGGAAGAAATAAAGATTGCCACTTTTGTGAATGGACCCTGGCATTACAAAAGGAAAAATATACTGACAACAGATCACTAGCAAGCCACTCATGAAGTCCATCAAGATGCATACCCAAGGATATTGTGGCACCAATAGAGGTTCATATAAGCAAAGCTTACATTAAAGGAAATTGACTAACTACACAGATGCAATCTTCCATACTCTTGCACAATATCAACCAGCATAGATCCATCTTAAACCCGGATCTATTAAGCACCGAGAGGGGTCCAATTTCTTGAGGTGTAAATTCTTTTATCTTAAATTTTTTACACATGAAGAAAAAATTTACACTCGAGAAATTGGATCCCTCTCGGTGCTTAATAGATCCAGGTTCAAGATAGATCTATGCTGGTTTTAATTTTTTATTTTATGAACCCGAACTAATTTTTTTAATTACTTTTTTTTATTTTTGGGAACGTTACGTTACATAACATGACAAACGTGACATCTCCCCCATACTGGGTTGTAAGCACCTCGCTACTATTGGTGCAATAACGGAACTATCATTGGAAATGCTATAGATTATATAATACTCCAAAACATCCTCCATATTACCCCCCATACTGCATGGGTGTCCACTTGCAAATTTTCAGTAGGGATGACATGTTGATGGAGAGATTTGATGGCCCAGGTTCTTGATGACAGATTTTGTATTCATATTGTGATGATATCCTAGTATATATGATGCCCTAGTGTGGATGATGAGTCTAATCACAGAGGGCCACATTGTGAGAATGCCCTAGCTCTATGAAAAGCAATCTGGATTTGGGTGCACATATGAAAGTGAATGGTACCAGCTGTAGGATGACTTTTTACTATAGCTGACCTACCCATGCAAAAAGTAGTCCTGTATGGTGTAATTGCAGCTCTTTGAAGGTTCTTTTGAACAATCTTTGTTCTCCAAGGGTCCTATAATTGGTGCTACTCTCAGCCTATAAGGCAATCAGCAAGGGGACAGACTTAAACAGCCCTGAAACAAGCATTGAATTAGCATACGGTGGGCACATTTGCAGATCTGTTTAACAGAGATTTGTTCAGCCTAGACAGTGCCCTGTAATCAGCAAGCTAAATGTATAAAACATCCAGTCAAAACTCAGGAAAAAGGGTATGTTCTCAATAGAATTACAGCCATACAGAATAGCATGAGGAATCTGCCCAGAAACTTAACATTTGTACAGTTTTGTCCAGCAAAATACTCCTGTAGAAGATGCATTCTAGCATGGAAATGATGGTCTGATTCAGAAGTCAGAAATTACAGGAAAACACCCAGCTTTGGAGAGACCTCAGGTGGTGGGTCTGGAAATTGGCAGCCTGTGGATGTGGTAGATTTGGGAACTGTTAAGCTGCCAGCATAACCAGCAGTCATATCAGCCCGCTAAACCAGCAATGAAGCCCTATTTGCAGACTGTATCTGCCCATGAAACTCAAGCAAGAAGGAATATGTTGCAGCTTATTCACCAGAACACCCTTTTCTAGTGGCTGATATGGAGCACCCTCCTTGTTTATATCATTCATATGTCATTTGTGTGGGACGATCTAATTGAGGGGTTGTTTGACCCTCATTCTATGGTGGTCAATGGGACATTTTGACTTGATTCACACTCTTCATGTCTTATTTGGAGGAACGTTCATCTTCTTGCGCCATTTGGAGATAGTGTTCCCTTGATGAGCACCCACCCTTTGGAGGGTTGTTTTCTAGGCCATTTTTTATAAGACATTTTTGGAGGGGCATCCTAACTTTCAGGAGCAGTTATCTTTTGACAAAGTGCCTGTGGCCGTGGGATTTTCGAAAAGTGGTTGTTACAATGGAAAATTCGATAAATATTGAGGAAGTTGGAATATCCAAAACTACGGTTTAAAGTACTGCACTGTATTTTTGCCGCACGTGCCCTTTTGGAGCCTTCTCATGGAGAGCATTCACCTTTTTGAGGAATCGCTCCACCTTTTGGACCATTTCTTGTTGAGTGCTTGCCTTGGGGAGCCTTTGGAGGCTAGGGCATTGCTTCTACTTGTCGTATTCCCTCATTTCTTGGAGATGCGCCCTCTCTCTTGGGCCTTATGTATCTTGTACATTGTACATGTGGCATTGACCACCTCCTATTTTCTATATTGTTAGAGTATGTTAGGATTTGAGAGGAGGTTATTCATTGTTTACTCCATCCTAGGTTAGATCTAGGATTTTATGATTATTTTATTGTAAAAGAAGTTGAGCTCCTCTCTTATATAAGAGAGCCTCTTCCTCATTGTACTCATGGTTGGATTTTGAGAGCTCTCTCTCTTTTGGAGCCTAATAGGCATATCTTTCATGGTGCAGCTTGAAGTGTAAGGGTTTCTTCTCCATTCAAAGTGTGGCATCCTTGATCCTATTTCTAATATTGCTAATGGATTGTAGAATAACCTAGAACTTCTTAATTAGGGCCATCGAAAGGCAAATCAATCTCATTGGAAGGGTTTTATGTGAGAATTGTATTCCTCTATCTCCCTTGGATGTTCTAGGCATGATTATATTACATTGTTCCGACCATCTTTCTAGAGTAAGAGCATGTAATACTTCATCATATGAGGCACACCCTAGTTGACATTGTTTTGATGTGGCACCACTCTTGGGACATCCTAGTTGATTTATGCATTCATTTTTCACATGCTAGGGTTTATTTGTGGCATGTGCATGCAGTCCTAATTCTTCTAACCTTTCATGAATTAACCCCCTTGTTGGACTAGCTTCCCTTGACTCCATTTGCCCTGGGGATTGGCACTAGTCTTCCTGGTCCTCCCGTCACCCTTTTATCATATACTACAAAAAGACCTAACGTTTTGCTAAGGCTAACTCTTCAAATAACATTGTACCTTTATTTCCATAACCTAACAATCCTATCTTAGGGAAGCCCCCCTTGAGTTGGTGAAGAGCCAACCTAAAGTGTAGAGAGGGAGTCAATGAGGTGATAGTGGGTGACCCCTCTAAGTTGTAGTTGTGCTAGCTTTGTTCTTTGGAGCTTTAATCATATATGCTAGTTGAGATTGTAACACTCCACAAGTGTAAGAATGAGCCTCTTGAGCAACACTAGTCAGCACACAAATTTGATTCATTATTTACAGTAATCCATCTTTAATGTAATAATCTAGAAAAGAATAGTAGTTGACTTGTGCCAGATAACATAGAGCAGAGTGAATAGACTCCATGTCCAGATCTAATGGACTGAGACCTATTCAATCTTCATAGTTGTTGAATCTAGAATCTGATATGATTCTAAAAGTGTTTCAACGAGGTGATGACTAAGGAATTCAAAGGCAACTTTATCTGCAACTCCCTTCCTATACTTGAACACCAAGTGGAAATGCGGTAGATAGGAAGCTCATTTAACGTAGCAGCAACACTTCGAAAATTTGGATTATAAATTTAAAAACTACAGAGGTCGGTGATCAATATGGATAATGGTTTCCTTGTCAAGAAGGAAATGTTAGCAGGACTTAAGTGTTTGAACCAGTGCCTAAAATTCTTATCATAAATAATAGAATTCAGTTTGGCTTGAGAGAATATCTCTAGATAAAATGTTACTAGGTGTTCTCCTTGCTGGAACAACTCCCAAGGCAAATCAAGAAGCATTTGTCTCAACCAGAAAAAGGTTGTTGATATGTTTGGTAGCACGAGTATAGGTGCAAAGCATATAGCATCTGTTAGGTGCATGAATGTCTATTTTGAAATCTCCGTGCAAATGCAATATCGCTCATAGTGAACTGATTTTGGAGATGAGCAATTGTGGTTAAATGATGAATGAACTGCCATACAAGTCCATGCTTCCAATAAATCTTTTTAACCAAGTCACAAACGAGGGTGCAAGCCACTCCTTTAGAACACAAACTTTTGCAGGATCTACATGAATTCTCTCAGAGCCTACAACAAAACCAAGGCCAGATATGGAAATCTAACCAAAGAAAGCGTCTCTTGAACTTGACTTTGAGCTGGTCTATCAAAAGAGCTGCTTTCAACATAGAAATCAAGAACAATGGGGACAATTGCAATCTTGCCCAACATCTATCTCCATGCTTAACCAATCTACATTTTGTGAATTTTTCCAACATGTTCTAGGCTGCATAAGAGAATGGTAGTTTTATTGTATGGCAAAATGTGTATGGAGATAGAAAAGAAGATTGCCAGCCCTTTCTCAATGTTGAACTGTTCAATGTTCAGCAACATTCAATTTGTTATCTAGAGAGAGGTGGCCCCCAATTAAAAAATAGTTCTTGATTTTTACAAGTTGAACACAGTTTCAACATCCTATGAATGAACAAAGTGCAAGATTTGGGGTATAGATTGCTAACAATGGCTATTAGAATTGGGTTTTAAGAGTAGTCAACAGGGTGGCATCTTTGGTTAGGAATCTCAAACACAAGGATTAATCTGAAGGCCTCAAAAGCCATTTATTGCAGTGGAGCAGCATTTTTGGTTAGGAATCCCATAGAAATCAAGAAAAATGGGGACTAGTGCAATCTTGTTCAACATCTATCTCAACTTGACGAATCTACATTTTGTGAATTTTCCCAAAATACTTCAGGCTGCATAAGAGAATGGTAGTTTTATTGTGTAGCAAAATGTGTCTAGAGATAGAAAAAAAAGATGGTCAACTCTTTCTCAATGTTAAACTGTTCAACGTTCAGCAACATTCAACTTGTTATCTAGGGACAGGTGGCCCCCAATTAAAAAATAGCTGTTGATTTTACAAGGTGAACAACAACTTCCTATGAATGAACAAGTGCAAGTTTTGGGGCATAGATTGCTAGCAATGGCTATTAGAATTGGGTTCTAAAAGTTGTCAGCAGGGTGGCAACTTTGGTTAGGAATCTCAAATACAAGGATTAATCTGGAGGCCTCATAAGAAATTTCTTGCAGTGGGCCAGCATCTTTGGTTAGGAATCCCATATAAAAGGATTAATCTGGAGGCTTCACAAGATATTTCTTGCAGTGGGCCATTAAAGAAACACAATAAGTTAAGTTATGAGTAACTTTTAATGATTGGAACCACTCTCCTCTTGGAGGGAATAGAAAAGTATAACCAGCAAGGATTGGCTCTTTCTCAACATCAGCCTATTCAGCATTCAAGAAATATTGTATTTGTTATATGAGATATCGCAATTCCCAAGTACAACACAACTCTTGATTATATAGTATGAACAAGTTTGCAATGGCATCCCAAATAAACAGCCTGCAAGTTTTGTTAGGACCCATTACTAACAATGACTATTGGACTTGAGCTCTAAATGAAGTTGCTCTATCGCAAAGGTGACATCCATGGTTAAGAATCACCAATTACAAGGATTAAGGCATTCATCTAGAGGTTGCAAAGATACTTTCTGTGTTGAATGACTTACAAAAATAGGATTCAGTAATTAATGAGCATAATTTGATGATTCAAAACACTCTCATGTTGGGTGGAATGCATAGGTATACCAACAAAGGAATTGGCATCTTGACCTAGACAACAATGTTAGGATATAAGGCTTACATGTTGTAATAAAAGTCACTTTACAACAACAATGTTTTTGTACTTTTTGTGTAAAGCAAATATATCCCACATTCATGAGTGGAAATGATTTGCTCCATGAGTAACCATATATAAGGAGGTCAACTCCTATGTAATAATTGCACTAGTTCTTCATAATATCATATTGTGTTATTTGTGTATCTCTCTCCTACATTCTATGACGTAACTAGTGTTATCAGACTCGCCAAAGACTCGTAAGTCCGGCAAGTCTACATGAGTCTGTTGCGAAACGAGTACTCGGCAAAGACTCACCTGGCAGACTCGCAACTCGCCAGACTTGGCTGAAACTCACCAGAGACGGTAATATTAAATTCTTAAATTTTTAACATTACCATTAATTGTTTCAGGATGTTTGAGAGTGGTTCCAACCTCATCGGACTTCATATGCAAAAAGTAGAATTTTAGATCCCATTCAAAATTCAACAAACTTAACAGTGTTCAGGGGGTTTCAAGATTGCAACGTTTCCACTAGATTCTATCATGTATGACAATAGGGGATTGGCGTTTAATCAAATGCATCAACCCCTCTATGTACCTCAATGTTGGTGGTGTTGATTGTTTAACTCTTTTGTCATGACCTTAGTAAAAATGTACCCTTCACTCAACCAAAATTACTTCTTAGGCATGCGAAGCTTTTTCCACCTTTTCTTAATGCTTGGATTAGAAGGTTTCATCAAAATTGTAGGTGTCAAGTTGTCAACTAATGTCCTTGGAGGATCAATGTGGAAAAAATCTTCAAGCCACTAGGTGCATCCTTGGGGGCAAGTCTCGAGTCAAGAGCTATCACTTGGTTCTTGACTCGTCCGTCTAGGCCAACTCCTAGAGAAGCCAAGGGGGGTGGTCCCTAATAAAATAACTTAGGTTGATTACGCTAAGTTAAAAGAAAAAGTTTGAATAAAATACTGAAACAAGAGAGAGCAACAACATACATTTAAAGTAGCAGCAGATAATATGATTAACCACGACACATAGTTGATTTAAGCAAAAGATTGTGAAGGACCAGTGCCAAAATAATAAGGTGATTGTTGCTGAAAGGAAATGTTGCGCAATGCATCTTGGACAGTTTTAGATTTATTATAAAGAGTGGACTAAAGTGGGTTTATTTGGAGATTGTAGAAATGAAAGTAAATTGTTGAAAGTAAACTACTCTAAGGCTTGGCCCAGCTCTAATTTATCCCCCCCAAGCGAGTACTAAGCAGCAATACTATATGTCCAACGGGGCAAGACATACATCTACTTGGAGTAGCCCCTTGACTTCATAGTAAGCTCAAAGTAACCCTTCACTTGTAGTAATAAATCTTTTGATGGATTGCCCTATTATTACTAGTCACTTAAATCCCCTTTTTGATTGTTCCAGATGATCAAGCAAAGCCCGCAGTGAACAAGAGCATACAGAGGGATCTAAGTCAAAGCTCGTTACTTCCTTATTGCAAAATGAAACACTTGAAAGGAAACTAAGTGTGTAGCATGTGAAAATGATTTAATATACTTGAAGAATTTGAAATTAATCTAAGGTTAGCCAATCCAAAGCAAAAGAACAAAAAAAAGGTTCATACCACGAAAATGACGCAGATCCCCAAGGGGGACGGAGATGTGGGCGCTGGGTAGCCCACTTGCTCTTATTATTACTTTTACGAGATTTATAGGTGGGTGCCTTTGGTCCTTTTAAATGAGGAACCAAAGGATTACAAGGTTTTGAAATGAGATGGGATCAAGATGCATTGCTCCGGGAGGTCCTGGATGGCCCGGATCTCCGATTTTCCGGTAGCACTTCCTCTTACTTGATCATCAAAAGTGAAAAACTAGCCACCTAAAATCACTTGAAATGCTAGATATGCAGTTAAAACATAAAAAATCTTATTAATCTTAAGTACCGAAAGATGAGGAAACCTTATAAACACAAGTACCGATTAGAGAGCTAGATCTATTCTGAGAATAATGCTTAGAAAATCAGATCTAGTTAAGAGAATGCAAACTTATTGAAATAGCTATTGATATTCTTTAAAATAAAACTATTTACAGTAAGAATGCATAAAGGTAACCAAAGAAAGAATTTAAATAAAGAGTGAATGAAAGAAGGAAGAAAGATAGCCCAAAGCTTGGGAACTTTGGGTAATGGAGTCTAATGGTGGAGAGCAGAAGGACTATGCCTCTTTAGAAGTGCTTGAAGATGAGGAGGATGCAATCGAGCTCAACCCCTTCTCCAATCTAGGCAACCTGCACAGCTAAACAACCTTGCACAAAACAAGATTAAATCTGGTACTCCCTACAGTCAAAGATTAAAAGAGCATGAAATACAACAGAATATAGCATGTTACTCCTAGATCTCTAAAAGCAAAGATCTAAACAAGTATATTGATACCTCAAATACTTGCTCTATGTGTTGTTAGCAACCCTCTAGGCCATTATGCACGGACTTCTGAACACTCATTGTGAACAAGAGACTTGTTCACACTTTGGCGGCTCACTAAAAAATCTCACCAAGTACAACTTAGGTGGTAACAGGGGGCACAAGGTTGTCAAAGATATGGATCTAACTAAACTAGCTTTACCTATCTATGCAAAACAATAATATATCAACAATAAGTACAAAAAAGAGAACAAGAGAAAAGAGTACACCAGATATACGTGGTTCACCAAATTGGGCTACGTCCATAGGAAGGTAGTCTTCTATTATCTCCAGAATATCTCCCTCAAGCTTACAAGAGAGAAATGCCAATAACCCCAATACAATATAGCAATACTTGTGTTGAATAAGTAAAGATCATATGTTAGTGATGTGACACCCTTGACTCTATTATATACTAAGAGATGAGGAGGAATTACTCTCACATATTACATGTGAGATAATATAATTCTCCATAATAACATCTCTTTATATAATAATGAATATCAAGAGCATATGTTACCATAATGAATATGGGATATAATGTATTACTCTTTTACCTAAGATTGTGGATATCTTCCGACATAATACAAAGACATTATTACCGTCCAAGGAGTATCAAATATTCCAACACCCCCCCTTAATAATGGTTGGGAGAAAAGCCCACTAACAAAGGAAGGAAGAAGTCATTACTACTCCCCCTTGATGACAATTTCCAGAATATCCATAAACTGCAAAATGGAATTTGATGAAGAACAACCATTGCTCACTAAACCATGAAATTGCACACGAACCAGGTTGTACGATGAAATACCCAACAGTAAAATGCCGAGAACAAGTGACACAATCCAACAACAAGGTACCCAGATCACCACAAGAATCATCACAACCATAACTGATAGCTGAAGAACTCTGATATAACATCCACACTGGTGTACAGATACCTTCTGACGGCTGATACAACAAAACATGTGACTAAGAACACCACAACAGTGTACGAAATACCCAGATGTTCAATATACATGCGGATAGCAGACATTCTTCCAATCAAGGTGCAATATAAATATCTATAGAAGACCTCAAACATCGAAGAAACAAGACCCCAATGGTCTATACAGCGAAAATGATATCATACAAATGAACATCATGACTTTAACAGTACAATATGGTGCTTCATTATTTCTGAAATAAGGTGAAAGCCTAAACAGAGAACTTATCTGCACAAGAACTTCCAAGATTAAAGCATATAAAGATCATAAAACAAAATTGCTCATACATAAATGAAAATGCTTATACACCAAAGGTTAGCAAACATCATATAAAAAAGATGGCAACATAATATGATCAAATAAAATATTAACATGCTCATTAAGGAAAATGAAGTTACTTTTACACATTAAGTGTCAGCCACAACATATAAATAGTGAGCAAATAAAAAAAGTTTATACAAGATTTACAAATATGAGATTGTTCTTTATAAGGTTGCTTTTATAAACATGACATGATTAGAAATCAACATGATTAAATATGATCAAAAAAGAACAAATTAGTTATTAAGTATCTTGTTAAAATATTAAGCATTAGATGGTTTATAGCTATCATCATGACAAAATACTAGAGATCCATGCCCTTAAAAAATGCCAATGCTTCCATATAGGAATGTAAGACAAATATATACCAAGAACAAGAAATAATCTCTTAGTAAACATGATTAGAAGCAAATCCTAAATGCAAAAAGATGAATAACAAAAAACTGAAATACTTTACCGTACTGATCTGAATCTGAAAAAACACAGTTAGAAAAACAATAAAGGAAAAGAAACTTTTACTTACAGCCCTTTTGAAAAAAGTGCCAAGAAAAGCCATGCGCGGGTCTGCCAACAGGAAACTAGCGAATAAACACTGATACTCGCGGGTCCTGCACGGCAAAGTCGCGATTACTCGCGAGTTGCGGTGTAATGGAGTCGCGGCTACTCATGGGTCTCTGTACTATAAGGTCGCAGTTCTGCCGAAGCATTCGCGAGCTCAGCACAGGAAGGGTTGCGAATAAACTGAAGTAAACGCAGGTTCAGCAGTGGAACAATAGCGAGTATGCCGAAGCATACGCGGGTCTGCTCACTAAAAAGCCGCAAGTCTGCAGTGTATTCACGGGTTCGCAGTAGGAACAATCGCGGTTAACCGCAGGTTCTGCGAAGAAAAGTCGCGAGTATCCAGTTTAAGGCCGAAAACAATGCCGAATCTGCGGAAGACGGAAACCTGCACAAAGTCTACCAAACTTGGACAAAAAACTGTCGTTTTGACAACCAGAAGATAGATCTCCTTGAGGAGAATCAGAAAAAACATATAGATCTACAAAAATAACATCAAGAAACCCTTGAAAAAATTCTGCAAAAAAAACTTTACAACAAGGTTAGGGTTAGAAAGAAAAACTGCAGAATCTGAAGAGAAGCCTAATGGCTACCAGATAGAAAGCAAATCTACAAAACAAACAATGCCTAAATGATAAATTATTGTTTTGAAAGCAATAGAAGGTGCTAGATCATAGCAACAAGCTCTGATACCATGTCAGAGATATGGATCTAACTAAACTAGCTTACCTATCTATGCAAAACAATAATATATCAACAATAAGTGCAAAAAAGAGAACAAGAGAAGAGAGTACACCAGATATACGTGGTTCACCCAATTAGGCTACGTCCACAGGAAGGTAGTCTTCTATTATCTCCAGAATATCTCCCTCAAGCTTATAAGAGAGCAATGCCAATAACCCCAATACAATATAGCAATACTTGTGTTGAATAAGTAAAGATCATGTGTTAGTGATGTGACACCCTTGACTCTATTATATACTAAGAGATGAGGAGGAATTACTCTCACATATTACATGTGGAATAATATAATTCTCCATAATAACATCTCTTTATATAATAATGAATATTAAGAGTATATGTTACCATAATGAATATGGGATATAATGTATTACTCTTTTACATAAGATTGTGGATATCTTCCGACATAATACAAAGACATTATTACCTTCCAAGGAATATAAAATATTCCAACAAAGGTGCTATTGATGAATAGGATCCCAATATACTCAATGATTTTGATGATATGTAGTTATCTAAGTCACCTAACACGAAGACACGGGACACAAAGGACACAGAAATACGAGTGTCCGACACGGACACTGTGACCCCTGGAATCAAGAGATGGAGGACATGATATATATATATATATTAAAAATATAGACATATAGATCCAATTTTTTTTTAAAGTAGAGCATTTACAAATATTCAATAGAAATTAGAATCAATACAATTACACATTCACAAATCACAATGAGACACATAGATGATAGGCGATAGCTCAAAATGTTGAAACCATATTTCTCATTAAGTCATCAAAATCAAAATGTATTACATAGATGTCAGAATGCCACTAGCAAATAGTAAATACAAAAACAGGTAGATCAAGAGGGAAGAATCTCATCGTGCAATAGTACTCCTCCATGCCTAAATCAACAAACTCATCACCGCCCTCTTCCTCCTCCTCCTCCTCTCTACCCATCTGACAATTTGTATCTAGTGGTGTGGAGGATGACCCCTCCAAATGATCACCATCATCAAAAGTGACCGGCTCTAACATTGGATCATTAAGATCCATGTTGGCTAATGCCAACTCAGAACTGTTGTCCAAATCCATATCATCAGGAAAGACATCCCACATCTTTGTCTTTCCCTTCACCCACTCCTCCCTCTTCCTGTAAATAAGACAAAGGTTGGAGTGCACATACACCATTGTCTCTGCTCTGGACTGCTCAAGCCTGCTCTTCTTCAAACTGTACAAGTTCCCATATGTGCTCCAATTCCTCTCACAACAAGAGGATAAGTAACTTGAGAGATGGCCCTCAAGGCTAACTTCTGTGTAATGGGGCATGTTGCCCCATGTGTTTCCCACCAAACATAGGATTTCTTAACCCCCCTATCTCTGAGCACATCATAGCCTCCAAATCTCCCACTGGCAGTAGAAAACTCTATGAAGCCCTCCTCCACCTCATCAAGTAAGTCTCTATCCTAAAATAGTCGTCTAAATGCTATCTTCCTCCCCTATGAAATCTCTCCATCTATGTGAGGAGTTACTCTCTGTGAGGGCCCCAGCCCACCATTAAAGCCAGTCATGACTGTAGAACTTGGGGTTCAATGAGTGCGCGAAGCAATGCAAAGGTGTGCAACAAAGAAATGACCAGCTCCATGATCTTAATGGTAAGATCTACCCTCTCCCACCAACCATCATCTAACACTGTGTCCTTTACCTTTTTTGAAGCAATCTGATCTGTTTTTCTCCAAAAAGACCAAAACTCTGAAATAACCATGTACCCAAGAGCATTTTTGACCTCCCTCAACCTCTTGAGCATGATGACAGAGGAAGCAAACAGAGTATATGCAATCTTCAACAATGAAAGATGTGTGTACTCTTTGTAGATAGTGAGGGCATTGGTGTGGTTTTGTACAAAGTTACGGATATGGCATGCATCATCAATAAGGTTTCCAATCCATGTCACATCTGAAGCAATAGATTTCAGTGCTAAATTCAAAGAATGGACAATGCAAGGTGTCCAAAATACCTATAAGAGCAATAAAAGCAAGTATAAATGAGTCTAGACTCTACAACTAACAACTCAAATGATAAATCTATAAAATGACCTTTCCCCTAGGACCTAGATGAATCTTGTGCTAAATTCAAAGAGTGAGCAAATTAGCAATGCAAGGTGTCCAAAATGAAAATACCTGTGGATATTTAGCTTACACAATCATGCCAACAACCTTGCAAACAAGTGCATTGTCTGTGATGATTTGTACACAAGAATCAACACCTACTTCAATGACTTTGATGAACAACTCACCCATATACTATGCATCCTTGTATTTCCCAAGAGCATCCACCTCTTTCAAGAACACCGGTCCATTTCGGGAAGACACCATGAAATTG
Source organism: Larix kaempferi (assembly GCA_027924585.1). Lineage (NCBI taxonomy): Eukaryota > Viridiplantae > Streptophyta > Pinopsida > Pinales > Pinaceae > Larix > Larix kaempferi. The sequence continues at coordinate 6,777,560 of BSBM01000289.1, read as the reverse complement.
ATGAGTGGACGGCGTGCTACATCCGCCCATCCATCAAAAACAATACTAACATCAGATGAGGGCCATGTTGATCTAATTGGCTCAAGAATTTTATCCACCTCCTTCTTTGCCTTAACCAACAATGTGGTTCTAAGATTCTCCGAACCAAGATGCACATAACCAGTTGGAGCTCATTCAATTAAACTTCAACTCATCTCAATAAACAATGGTGACCGTGCAACATTGAATGAAATGAAGTTGAGGTAGAAAAAGAATGCAATGGTAAGGTTCACCTCTTCTCCCGCCTCTTGTTGGAAAATTCTGTCCATTGGACCACTTGTAGTTGGCCTCTTTCTTGTTGGATGAGTATCAACCTCATTCCCATATCTGCTTGGTGGAGGCCTAATGTTAGAGGGTTTCCTCAAGAATGGAAGAGGATCCTCATTCTTTTGTGTCTTACTTGCTGCTGCCACCTTCCCTAAGCCAACATGATCCTCTCTTTCCATCTCCCTCCTTTGGGTAACACTCACTGCTTTACCTGAAGAAATTCCACAAGGAAGGGCCAACAAATGGCCCTTAACCGGGTAATATGTGCTCTTGAACTCATTATGCAGAAATTGCAACTCCAACTCACATTGCCTCCCCTATTAAGCTTTGCTCCAGGCCCTTCTTTCCTTGTCACATACTTCCACAAAGGGTATTTTATCTCTTGGGCTTGATGTCTTGCAAAAACAGGGTTAAATTGAGCATGAGCTCCACTAGCAGCAGATGAAGCACTAGCAGGAGTAGAAGAGCTTGTGCTTGGAAGAGGAAGAGGAGGGGAGACACTAGATGGGGCATTTCCCCCTTTCCTTTGCCCTTTAGTTGTTGCCCTAACTGATTGAGACATTCTTCTTCTTGCTTGATGGTGAGCTTGAATCCTCCCAACAAAATCCACCCTCAAAGGCACTTGGAAACCCTTGCAAATCCTTCAAATCCTCTTCACCTGCAAAAGCAAGCACTCTTTGCCCTCTCTCTTCAAAAGCAAATGACAAAATGAATGAGAAAAGGCGGGTTTTAACCGCAGGCCTCCTTTCTGCCTTTTACGTGTCCTGGAATCAGGACACGTGTTTGCATCGTGTCTGTGTCCAACGCAATGACACAGGACACGTGGAGGGTTTAGGACATGTCCAATTTCATAGGTAGTTATTTGTTGTCGCATGAAGTTTTGAAGTTTTTTGGACTCTAGAGGCGATTCAAAGCCTCTTTGTTTATGTATTTTGGGTTAGATATTATGCACCCATACTTTCTATATGAATCTCCTGCTAATGATTTGAGTTGGCTTGATGAGGAGACAATGGATCCCTCTAGTGTTTCCATTTTCTGAAATGGAAACACCCAACACACCTGCATCACAATTGTTGCTTCGGTCTAGCAATGTTGGCATTAGCTCCTCTAGGCCCTATTCTTGGCGTTCTACTTCTCGTAGTCATGCATGAGACTTGAGATTGCACTTGAAAACATTGTCTATTTTGATTTTCTACTTATGTTTTGAGTTATGTAGTTGAACTTGGTACTATTTGTGAATTTGTTCAAGGAATCATCTTTCAATTCACTATTTTGCATATAAATATGGAGTGTCAAATGTTGTATTATCATTTTTTATGAGATGATTGTTGATTTTCTGAGCAGCTTCGAGTGCCATTCTCTGGGAGAATGGAGGCACCTGGTCAGTTACCAGGATATTAACCCAGTCCGGGACTGGGAGCTCAGCCTGGGGCTGAGAGCCATTCTCTGGGAGAATGGAGGCACCTGGTCAGTTACCAGGATATTGACCCAGTCTGGGACTGGGAACTCAGCCTGGGGCTGAGTGCCATTCTCTGGGAGAATGGAGGCACCTGGTCAGTTACCAGGATATTGATCCAGTCCGGGACTGGAAGCTCAGCCTGGGGCTGAGAGCCATTCTCTGGGAGAATGGAGGCACCTGGTCAGTTACCAGGATTTCACTGTAAGCCCTAGACCAGGTCTGGGCAAGTGGTGTACTTCCCCATTTGGACCTGTTGACCACAGATGGGTGAAGTGAAGCAATTAAATATCTTCCTATGATGATGTACTTGGAGTGGACATGAAGACCCTGAAGGACACCTGGATGATCTATTAGAGAACCCAAGCATTGGTCCATGAACCCACCAGCCAGAAGAAGAGAAAAATAAATATGTATTTATTTATTTATTTATGGTCAAATCATTATTGGAGGAGAGACAAATTATAATGATGAATGTTATGAAAATACATGGGACAGCTTCAATTCATTTTATTAAATACAAACATAAAATGCTGGACGGCCTCATCAATTTATACAATGGTTATTGGCAAAATAAGGAAGTCGGCCTCATAACTTATTGACCAAAGCAATGCAAGTCGGCTCATGAATTAACTTGGATTTAAATGCAAATGTGCAAGTCGGCCTCACTATTTTTTTTGTGTGGATTTATCACTATAAATACAAAAAAGGAAAACTCATTATTATCTAAGCAATTCGCATGCATCAAGAGAACAGCTCGTGGATTTTGAAGCTAGGACAGTTCGGTGGTGTTAGTTGGCAGCTCTGAAAATAATTCAGTGATATTAGAAGACAGTTCTCTCCACGATTTTTGCTGGGTTCTCTCTCCATTATTATTTCTGGGTTATATATTCTGGTTTATCATCATTACTGTTACTGCTGGTATATTCTACTACTGGGTTATACATTTTACTGCTGGTGTATTATCTCTGCTGGTTACTGCTGTGTGCTTCCATGCTACAGATACTGCTGGTTTTTGGTTCATGGTTCATTGCAGCTGAGGGTCTGTCCCAAACCTTTTGGCAGCCATTACAACATAACTACAAATCACTACAGTCATGAAAAAGACTACAGCAGACATCAGTGAACAGTGACAGGTGCAGGTTTGGTCAAACAAAATTGAGACTGCTTCAGCTACAGGTCAACAGGGTTCTTCTTGGTCATTGTAACAATTCAAATTATTGAAAAGGCTTGTTTAGCCTGCTATTGTAAAACTCAGACATCTCATATTTAAGGAAGATATTTTGCTGGGGTTTTTATACCTTAAAAGGTTTTCCCCAGGGTAAACAACTGTGTTTTTATGGTTGCATGTTGTTCTAATTTTTAGCTATCTCTGCATTTTGAAATTTACAGTCTGCTATTGCTATCAGTTTATGATTTTTAACATGGTATCAGAGCTTTGCTTGTAAAACACACAGTGTTTGGGCAACTGACTGTGTCTTACATAGACCTTGGGACAGGGCAGACAGATCAGAGATGGCTGCCTCTACCTCTTTCAGACCAGAGGACAAACTTGAAGGCTCAGCAAACTTTAATTCATGGAAAGCAAGGATTATGGCCACCTTGGAAGAAAATGACCTTGATGACTTGGTCATCAATGTTGTAGAAGAACCCACATCAAACACAGGAAGGGCAGCATTCAAAAGGAAGCAAGCCAAGGCTAGGAGGATGATATATGACTCAGTCAAGGAAAATATAATGCCTGCCATAACACCACTGAAGACAGCCAAGGAGTGTTTTGACACCTTGACAAATTTGTATGAGAAGAAAGCACCCAGTCAAAAGAGAGTCTTAAAAAATAGACTTCGTACATTGAAGATGGAAAAGGATGAAGGAGTGGCCTCCTTCTTCACAAAGATTGCTCAGGTAAGAGATCAACTTTCTGCTATTGGGGTTACAGTAGATGATGATGATCTGGTACAAACAGTTTTTGATGGTCTTCCAAGTTCTTGGGAAACCTTCTTAGCTTCTGTTAGTGGGCGTGAGACTCAGCCAGATTTTGAGAGACTTTGGCATGACTGTTTAGAAGAAGAAGGCAGAGTACAGAGCAGAACTAAGGGTCCTAAAGAAGGGAACCTTGCACTAGCAGCTAAAACTAAGAAGCAATTCAAGAAGCCTTTTCATCCCAAGAAGAAAGAGAACAAACCACAAGGTAGGCAATTTGATATGTCTCAAGTTAAATGTTTTAATTGTTTCAAGATGGGACATTATGCTAGGGATTGTAGGCTACCAAAGAGAAGACCCAAAAGAAAATTTGAAGCATCTACAGCTGAAGAAGAAGAACCAAAGAAGAAGAAAAATGCAAGGTCTTTCAAGCAAGAAGATTCAAGGAAAGAATACTATTTGATTTCTGCCCTAGCAGGGTCCATCACCAACAGCTCAAATTCTTGGTTGGTGGACAGTGGAGCCTCAAGACATATGACAGGTTCCCGTGAAGCTCTTACAAGCTACAGAAAGAAGAAGTTTGACACTCAAGTAGAACTTGGAGATGACTCCACCTACAAAATAGAGGGAGTGGGCTCAGTCTCATTTCAACTTGATTCAGGGACCATGTTGCACATTGAAGACATACTATATGTTCCAGGTTTGAAGAAAAATCTCCTTTCTGTTGCTGGCTTAGAAGACAAAGGCTACAGAGTTATATTCATGGACAAAAAGGTTTTGCTTTGGTCAAAGAATGAAAGGTTAAGTGCAGCAGAATTGATTGGGGTTCGAGAGGGAGGCCTTTACAAGGCCTCTGGGCATTCTACTCAAGCTTTGGTTCACAACACCATCAACCCTTGTGAACTTTGGCATCGCAGGTTTGGACACCTTCACTATGCAGCTCTCCCTGGTCTTCAAAAGATGGTTACAGGTATGCCTGAGTTTTCTAATGAACATAGTGGTATTTGCAAAGGTTGTGCCCTTGGTAAAAATACCAAGAAATCTTTTTCCAAAAGTCACAGCAGATCAAAAGGTATTTTGGATTTGATTCACTCTGACATTTGTGGACCTATGTCTTCACCTTCCTTAAGTGGTTGCTTATACTATGTACTGTTCATTGATGATTACTCTCGTAAATCATGGATTTACTTTCTAAAGGCTAAAAGTGAAACTTTTGATAAGTTCAAGGAATTCAAGGCACTGATTGAAAATCAGACATGAAGACACATTCGCATCTTGAGGTCAGACAATGGAGGTGAGTTTGAATCAAATGATTTTGATGATTTTTGCCAAGAAGCTGGGATCAAGAGGGAGTTAACTGTACCTTACAACCCCAACAGAATGGGGTGGCAGAAAGGAAGAACAGAACAGTTTGTGAGGCTGCTAAAGCCATGTTGTGTGATCTAGATCTTCCTTTGTCTCTATGGGCTGAGGCTACTAGTACAGCTGTCTATATTCAAAACAGAAGTCCTCATGCCATTTTGGGAGAAAAGACTCCAGAGGAAGTCTTTACAGGAAGGAAACCTGCAGTTGACCACATGAGGATCTTTGGCACTCCAGTCTACATCCATGTGCCAAAGGAAAAGAGATTAAAGCTGGAGCCTTCCGGAAAGAAAGGCACATTTGTTGGGTACAGTGAAAATTCAAAAGCCTACCGTATCTATGTTCCTGGTCAAAGGTACATTGAAGTCAGCAGAGATGTGATATTTCATGAGGAAGCTGTTTTCCGCCATTCCAAAGAGCTTCCAAAAGATCCAGAAGGATCTCTTTCTGACATTCCAGACTCTCCTCATTCAGAGAATCAGAGGGAGGAAGAAGATGAACCTCATGCTTACTCAGAACCAGAAAGACCAACTGAAGAACTACTTGAAGCTCCTCCTTCCAAGAGAAGACCTGCTTGGGCAAGAGAAATATTGCAAGAAGCAGAGAAGCATAAAGCTCCATCTGGGACATTCAGAGAAAGCAAGAAGCCCCAGAAATACTCAAGTCTTATGAGTAAGCTCATTGATGCAGAACCTTCTACATTCAAAGAAGCAGAGTCTCATCAGGTATGGATTGATGGTATGACAGAAGAATATAATTCCATTATGAAAAATGATGTGTGGGAAATTGTTCCTCGACCAAAAGGGAAGTCTGTGGTAACTTCCAAATGGCTTTATAAAATCAAGCATGCTGCTGATGGCAGCATTGAGAAATATAAAGCAAGATTTGTGGCACGAGGTTTCTCACAAAAGGAAGGCATAGACTATGATGAAACATTTGCCCCTGTTGCCAGGTATACCACCATCAGAACTATTATCTCTCTTGCTGCTATTTTTGGATGGAAACTCCATCAAATGGATGTAAAGACAGCTTTTCTTAATGGAGAAGTTGAAGAAGAGGTCTACATTGAGCAACCTGAAGGTTTTGTGACACATGAAATGCAGTCTCATGTGTGCAAGCTAAAGAAAGCTTTGTATGGACTCAAACAGGCCCCCAGGGTCTGGTATGCCAGGATTGATGGTTACCTTCACAGTTTGGGATTCTCCAAGAGCACTGCCGATCCCAACCTCTACTTTAAGGTTGTTCAGAACCATGTCTTGATCCTAGTCTTATATGTGGATGATCTGTTCCTCACTGGAAAGGAGCAACTGATAGCTCAGTGCAAGAGGGAGCTTACTTCAGAATTTGAAATGAAAGATCTAGGACTCATGCACTATTTCCTTGGTTTAGAGGTCTGGCAGAAGCCCAATGAGATCTTTCTATCTCAAGGAAAGTATACAGTTGATATCTTGCAGAGGTTTGGGATGCATGACTGCAAACCCATGAGTGTACCTATGACATCAAATCTGAAGAAGTTACGTGACTCAGCTACTTCTTCACAGGCAGTGGATCCTACTCAGTATCGCCAACTTATTGGATGTTTGTTGTATCTAGTGCATACGAGACCAGATATCTGTTATACTGTGAATGCATTGAGTCAGTTCATGTCCGAACCAAAGCACATACACTGGATAGCCGCCAAACATGTGCTCAGATATTTGCGAGGTACTATTACATATGGGCTCAGATATACCTCCAACAGTGGGGTAATGCTACTTGGATATGCTGACTCCGATTGGGCTGGCAGTGCTGTGGACCGGAAAAGCACATCAGGGTATTGTTTCAGTTTGGGATCAGCCATGATCTCATGGTCCAGCAGAAAACAGGGTTCCATAGCTCAGAGCACAGCTGAAGCTGAGTATATTGCTGCCAGTGATGCCTGCAGAGAAGCAGTTTGGCTTAGAAAGCTTCTCTCTGACCTGTTTGGTGGAAAGCTTGAACCAACTGTTATCCACTGCGATAATCAAAGTTGCATTAAGCTTTCAGAGAACCCTGTATTTCACGACAGGTCAAAACACATTGAGATGAAGTACCACTTCATCAGAGATATGGTACAGCGAGGTGCCATGAAGCTCCAGTACATTCGTACAGACGAACAGATTGCTGACATATTGACCAAGCCCCTGTCGTTGACAAAGCTTGTGCACTTTCGAGACAAGCTTGGTATTGCAGAGAATGACCCTCTCGCTGAGAGGGAGTGTTGATTTTCTGAGCAGCTTCGAGTGCCATTCTCTGGGAGAATGGAGGCACCTGGTCAGTTACCAGGATATTAACCCAGTCCGGGACTGGGAGCTCAGCCTGGGGCTGAGAGCCATTCTCTGGGAGAATGGAGGCACCTGGTCAGTTACCAGGATATTGACCCAGTCTGGGACTGGGAACTCAGCCTGGGGCTGAGTGCCATTCTCTGGGAGAATGGAGGCACCTGGTCAGTTACCAGGATATTGATCCAGTCCGGGACTGGAAGCTCAGCCTGGGGCTGAGAGCCATTCTCTGGGAGAATGGAGGCACCTGGTCAGTTACCAGGATTTCACTGTAAGCCCTAGACCGGGTCTGGGCAAGTGGTGTACTTCCCCATTTGGACCTGTTGACCACAGATGGGTGAAGTGAAGCAATTAAATATCTTCCTATGATGATGTACTTGGAGTGGACATGAAGACCCTGAAGGACACCTGGATGATCTATTAGAGAACCCAAGCATTGGTCCATGAACCCACCAGCCAGAAGAAGAGAAAAATAAATATGTATTTATTTATTTATTTATGGTCAAATCATTATTGGAGGAGAGACAAATTATAATGATGAATGTTATGAAAATACATGTGACAGCTTCAATTCATTTTATTAAATACAAACATAAAATGCTGGACGGCCTCATCAATTTATACAATTGTTATTGGCAAAATAAGGAAGTCGGCCTCATAACTTATTGACCAAAGCAATGCAAGTCGGCTCATGAATTAACTTGGATTTAAATGCAAATGTGCAAGTCGGCCTCACTATTTTTTTTGTGTGGATTTATCACTATAAATACAAAAAAGGAAAACTCATTATTATCTAAGCAATTCGCATGCATCAAGAGAACAGCTCGTGGATTTTGAAGCTAGGACAGTTCGGTGGTGTTAGTTGGCAGCTCTGAAAATAATTCAGTGATATTAGAAGACAGTTCTCTCCACGATTTTTGCTGGGTTCTCTCTCCATTATTATTTCTGGGTTATATATTCTGGTTTATCATCATTACTGTTACTGCTGGTATATTCTACTACTGGGTTATACATTTTACTGCTGGTGTATTATCTCTGCTGGTTACTGCTGTGTGCTTCCATGCTACAGATACTGCTGGTTTTTGGTTCATGGTTCATTGCAGCTGAGGGTCTGTCCCAAACCTTTTGGCAGCCATTACAACATAACTACAAATCACTACAGTCATGAAAAAGACTACAGCAGACATCAGTGAACAGTGACAGGTGCAGGTTTGGTCAAACAAAATTGAGACTGCTTCAGCTACAGGTCAACAGGGTTCTTCTTGGTCATTGTAACAATTCAAATTATTGAAAAGGCTTGTTTAGCCTGCTATTGTAAAACTCAGACATCTCATATTTAAGGAAGATATTTTGCTGGGGTTTTTATACCTTAAAAGGTTTTCCCCAGGGTAAACAACTGTGTTTTTATGGTTGCATGTTGTTCTAATTTTTAGCTATCTCTGCATTTTGAAATTTACAGTCTGCTATTGCTATCAGTTTATGATTTTTAACAATGATACAATGAATTTCTACATAGAATGTGGTTTTATAACTTGTATGGATTAGAATTGTTATGAGTATATTTTTTCGTGCACAAAATTTACTATATTTTGAGTTTTTTTTCTATTTGCCGAGTCTTATCCGAATCGTCGAGTCGGTCGAGTCCCAAGCAAGCCGAGTCTTTGCTGAGTCCGAGTCTGACAACATTGCTAGTAATGATATGAGTAGAAGCCAAGAGCAAGTTGATACGCATGAGAAATAGACAGGCTTCCAAGTATACTAATAACAAAACTTGCTCTAAAGGGAAGACTCAAGTACAACTGCTTTATTTACATCGAATGATAAAAAAGGAGGTCACCTAATGTCCACTGAACATATTAAATGCAGAGAGCAGATCATATTTTAATTTCTAGCATTTTCTTTTCTTCTTAAGAAAGTCTCTAATATTTCAAATAATATATCTAAGTTATTTAAAAGACTGGTATATTTATATGATGCGCACGAAATATATATCTTGGACATGACAAGAAAGGCAGAATGACTTGCTGTGAACACAAACAGAATTTAAGGCCTGTGAAAAATAGACAAACTCCAATACCTCAGTATTTCACAAGCCTTTCCAGGACTTCGAACCATATCGGAAAGTTACTTTAGTATATTGGGCTATTTGGCAATTCTTATACCAATCCTTTTTATCCATCAGACTTATGAAGCACTTTGCTTAGGAAAATGTTAATTAGTAAAATCCATATGCTAACTTTTAATTGAAAGAAATTTGATAAGTCCACTTACGTCCTTGTTTAAATGTTATTTTGAACTTTAAAGTTTAAAAACCCCCCCGAAATCTTTTGACAAATAATAAATGCACGAGAAAAACTCCGGCAACTTACTTGAGACAATCCCTAATTTGCAACATAGACAATTAGCCTGCCATGTGCAAGCTACTTGGTTTAACACTTGAACACTCATTGACTATGTAACCAAATTTTAAATGAAAAGAAACAAGTTGCATCGTCAAGATCTCCTTATGAAAGCAAGCAAAGTAACTGCCACATAAAATATAATCAACTTCTAACATTCAACAAATTTGATGTGCTGGGAATATTCATAACAAAGGATTCTGCACCCCATAAGTTATTTCCAGAGATAGATTAATTACTCAAGTTTTCTTTTATATGATCCAGTACACCAAAGGTTTGAATGGTTGTTCAAAGCAAACAGATAGGAAAGGCCTGCATGCTACTCGCCCTCCAGGGCAACATGATGAAATTCAGCAGGCCTAATGCTTTCAATGTTCTGAAAATGGAAAAAAATGGAAGGGCCCTTAGTGACCAGCAATAAAACACACTGGTCAAAATACATGGAGAGGCAACAATGAAAATCCATTCATCAACAAAATTGTCATCCAAAATACATTAGAATCCGCCTCAATTTTACTTAATCTCATATTTTAAATATTAAAAAATGGTGCAAGTCCCGAAACACAAACAACCCCAATCCACAGACCATTCCAGAAAATTGACCTCCAAAAGGCATTTGAAGATCTATCCCAATTGTGGTCAAAAGATGTCCGTAAAGCAGGGGATATGGCGAAGGCTGAATATAAATGTGAAATTATTTGAACAAACTTTTATTTTATTTCTGTAGAAATATGCACCCCAATTGTGGGTATTTTGTGGCAGGGTTGCCCTAAATTTCTGTGCAAGGAGAACTAGATTAACCCCCTAAAAGCCTAAAAATACCACCTGGACATCCCTGTTTTCTGAAATCGAGGTCTACCCCATCACCGGAATCAAACAGAACAAAAATACAGATTATCGTGCCTTCAGCAAAGAAACCCATAACATGTTATAACAAAATAAAATATAAAACACCTGAAATCTCAATACTTGTTGCTGAGAAGCAGAAGAATGCCATATCTGAAAAGTGATGATGGAGAGGACTTCTTACCTGAGAAATATGGCGCGCGAGAATGTCCGGGCAGGGCACCCCAATTCGGCTATTGTTAACGTATTGGCGTATCGCACTTCCCAGCGGGTTGGGCGGTTTTTCATTCTCCATACATTTTGGCACCTCTGTGCATTTCTCGTCGCCTGCAACTTCCACCATCCTGTGGTCTGTTTGATCAATTTCGTCCTCCATTTTCTTACAGGCACTAGTGTTACTGTTAATGCCTTTAACATTCATCGAGCTCAGTGCATCTCCACCTTCACTCACGCCATCGTCGTCGATACCCATGACCGTTAGATAGATACCCCTGTTGTTATTATTACTACTAAGTTTTAGCTACAAAAACTTCGTCTTGTTTCTGCATTTTGGCGATCGAGATCTGAGACTGAGCGGTCCATCCCATTTAGGATTTTCGCCATTCAACTGTTCACGTCATTGTCATCGCATGTCGCGCAGTTTGGACACATTTGTTTTTGTTTTTTTTTGAAGAAGTGTTACATCGCTACGATTTTTTCATCTATGCATTGTCCTGAAATGTAATTTAACTTCATTGATTTGTTTTGTTTTGTTTGGGGTGTTGACATGAAGATAGCTATGTTAATTCGTATTGTTTTATTCTTTTAGTTTGTTAAGTTTTATTCTTTTAGTTTGTTAAGTGTTATTCTGTCCATGTGTTTTAAGGCGGTGTGGATTCATAAGCTTTTTATTTTTTTCATAATAAAGGAAAAATGAAACTTCTCTCATGTTTTCCTTTTTTCCGTTTTTGAGATTTTTTCCTGTTTTGAGATTTTTTCAAGGAGGATGAGGGCATTATATTGACACGTGTTTCTTTTTTATTGGCTAAGCCATTACATTGAATTGAAAAGAAACTTGGATTCTTTTTAGATAGCATGTGCTTGATGAACTTTTTGTAAGATGATGACCTTTCTTGCTTACTTCGTGTCATCTCCCCAAAGCTTACATGGACTTGGAATAGCTATATTTTAAACTATGGTAGGCTTTACATTTTTTTTATTTGAGATCCTGGTTCTTCAAAGTAATTTATTTATGGTTGGCTCAACAAAAGAAATCGCAAATCTTAAATGGTCTTTTCTCATTTTTATAATTCGAAAATAGTATATCGTGAATGTTTTTCCTTATTTGCGTCTAATAAAAGCTTAAGGTTTCACAAGATTAGATTGTGTTTGACATCAAATGAGTGGACACACATTAAAAAGAAAATGATTCGTTGTTTTCTCTCTTAAATATCAAGTGATATCATAAAATTTATATATGAAAATGATTTGTTGTTTTCTCTCTTAAATATCAAGTGATATCATAAAATTTATATATGAGATTTGTGGTAGGAAATTTAATCAAATGAATTTAATTAATAAAATTAATTTGTATAATTATTAATAGCAACGAGGTCAATTTTCAGTAGCTCACTTGGTTAAGGTGTGGGTTTCGTTTGCAAGGTGGCCCGAGCTCAATACTCTTAGGGGTGACTTAGTTGGGAGGAGACACCAAAAAATCCAGCGATGTGAAGGGTTGGTGTGGCTCAGGCCGGGTGCAATCCCTGAGTGAGTTTGATGGCTTAGATGCCTCTGGGTTGTGGTTTCTTAGCCAATTGTTGAAATGCACTAGCCCCGAGTGACAGGTATTTCTAACAAACAAACAAAAAGGATTGAGCTTAAGTCTAGACGATTTGCATCTTCTCCGATGAGTTTGGTCGGAATATGGAAACACGATTTGTTACTAAAATTGCAATTTTCATTGTTGAAATTGCAATATTTATTGCAGAAATGGATTCAGTGCCCTCGATTACCCCTGGGCACCCTGATTATGCAATTCTAACAACTGAAAACCACCATTTCAACAATTTTTGTCGGATTTTGACCAAAAATTCGTTAGATAAATGAAGTTAATTTGAACGGTTATTAATAAATGGGGAACGTAATTTTTTTTAGATCTAAGGGAATTGATCAAGATTATATGGGTGAGACCTAGGTTAAAATCTAGTTGGTTACCCACTATAAACCATAGGCTAGTGCCAATAGCCTACAAGCCAATTTCTAGCAAGAAACTTATGACTTAGCAAGGGTCAAAACATCTACTAACACACCCAAGAGGGGGGTCCAATCTAGGGGGGCACCTACCCTTCTAGCCTTATCACAATGGGCCAAATGTTACATTGAAGATTGGAACTCGAGCGAGGAGAGTGCAAAACTTACCTCTTCACCATTTGAGTTATTGCCTCTCAACTAGATGGGGAGCGTAATTAATAGAGGACTTACATGAAGAATTAGGAAATTCCTTTAACAAACTATTGGTATTACACTTAATAGTCAAATCCACTATAGGTAAGAAAGGGAAACTATGAAGATAAAGTGAAGAGGAAGCTCGGTCCTCTAAAGTGCACAGGAGAATCTAGCATAAAGAATATTAATGTGACTTGTATGGGTAGGAAAAATAGTTACAAGTATAATGAAATAGTGGAGAGAAATCTAGTAACGTATGACACTTGTAATGCCTCATTAATTACAGAGAATGTAGAGGATTTTAGAAGAAAGGGTACTGAGTCTAGAGCAAACAAGAGGGGGAAGCTAATGATCTATCCATCTTCTCACCTATTGACCTAAATACAATTAGATTCATCATAATTGTCTTTAAAGTGGTTTTGGGTTCAGAGTGGCAGCAAGTGATACAATTGCAAGAATCATTAAGAATAATTCTAGCAACCTAGAGGATATGAGCAAGGGATACAATTGCAATAATAATTAAGAATAATTCTAGTAGCCTAGAGGATACGGGGAAGATAATCTATAAGTTGGACAAATCAATGTAAGAGAGGGTAGATGAGGACAACAAAAAACAAGATTTAATGTTTGGAATACTAGAATAAATAAAAGGTCGAGATCATAATTGCATGAAGGTCATAGTTGGAGAAAGACGAAGGAGGGAAAAATTGTAACCAAGGTATAAAGAGATTATATTTAAGATCAATTCTATTGAGAGCATATCATTGAGACACTCCATATTTTTAGCACATCATGACTATGGTGGGAATGGATTGCTTACTCAAATTTGGTAAGAAGGTGATGGATCCTTCATAAATGTTGGGTTGAGCAATGAAACTTAAGTAATTTTTGTTGGTATGGAATGATCTTGCATCATTAAACTTCTTTGTTTTTAAAGGCTCGTACCCCTGGAAGGTTCGAACCAGTGAACATATGCAAGGAGTGCCTTAACAGTACACCCACTCACTGATTATTCTACACCATGTGGACCTTATATCATTAAACTTCAAATATAGTATATTTTTTAAATTTTTTCATCATGAAAAAAACCAAATGATTAATAAAAAAGGATAACACTTTGATAATAGAAATAAATTTATATCTTACCATTTTATTTCAATTTTTAATTAAAAATATATATATCTTATAATAAATATAATAAATAAATAAAATTATATCTTACCATAAATATAGCAAAGGTGATCTAATAGACAGCTTTGCTAGATTTAATAAGGACTTTATCCATAGTACAACTATGGAATAGCATTGTGTTATTATCTACCATTTTAGAAGCATAAATATGAGTCAAAATGATGTTGAATGAAGCTTTAATGGCTTTTCGAGATAAGCAAAGTGGAACTAGAAAGTCTACTAAAAACCCACCCATGGAATTAATTTTGTAATTGTTACCTTCACCCCTTTTTTCATATATAATACAACGCTTTTATTTATGATAACAAAATGTGAGGACTAGCAAAAAGATGGAGTTCTCCTTAAGCTAATGGAAATGCATCACTTGAACTTGTGACATCACTTTGAAGGGTTTGGAGAAATGAAAGACAATTTTGAGAAGAAATAAAGCTCTTTAAGGAAATGAGTTATTATCCTCTATCGAGATAAACTTATAGGATGATTAATTAAATGACCATTTTCTTTATGAGTAATCCTATTGGAAACAATCAATCTTGCATCAATGACTTAAGTGTAGGGTCAAAACCATGAAGATAGGTCAAACTTTTTATCATGCTTGAGTATAATTGTAAATTAAGAATAATAAGTTTTTCATTTTTTATATAAATTCATATTTTTTAAATTTTTACTTGCAACAAAAATATAAGTTATGAGAATTTTTATTATTTTTGTCATAAGTTTTTGGATTTTTTTAAATTTAAATAAACTTGTTTTTTATAGTAATATTTTAAAGTTAAAAAAATCAAAAAATAATGAATGGTGTGTTTTATCAACAAATTACTTTGTGTAGAACACTCAATTTTGGAGAGAGAAAAAAATTACAAACATAATCTACAAGCATTGTAAAATGGTTAACTTTTTTGGCACATGTGGATGTGTATAATTAAACTAATTTAAAATTAAAAGATTTATATATATATCTATATGTTACTAATAAATTTCTCTTGTACATATACATTAGCGTAGATCCATCTCAAGCCCGAATCTATCAAGCAACGAGAGGAATCCAATTTCTTGAGGTGTAATTTTTTTTGTTTTATCTTAAATTTTTTACACATTAAGAAAAAAATTACCCCTCAAGAAATTGGATCCCTCTCTTTTAATTTTTTTATTTTTTATTTTTATTTTTGATAAGTTATGAGCGAACATGAAATTTTTAATTACTTTTGATTTTTTATAAGTTATGAGCCGACATGGAAACGTAACGTGACAAATGTGACAAACGTTACAACATCTCCCCCATACTGGGTTGTAACGTAACGTGACAAACATGACAAATGTGACAAACGTTACAACATCTCCCCAATACTGGGTTGTAACGTAACGTGACAAATGTGACAAACGTTACAACATCTCCCTCATATTGGGTTGTAACGTAACGTGACAAACGTGACAAATGTGACATGTGACATCCGTTACATGATCTCCCCCATACTACAAACGTGACAAATGTGACATGTGACATGTGACATCCTGTTACAGGATCTCCCCATGCTATTACTTTTTACATTTTATTACTTTTGAAAACGTTACATGTGACATCCGTTACAGGATCTCCCCCATACTGAGTTGTAAGCACCTCGTTTACACTCAGTGCAATGAGTAATAAAACAAAAATACCTTTTAAAAAGGAAAGCAAATGAAAAAAATTACAAACATAATCTAGAAGTATTAATGGTCAACTTTTTTGGCACATGTGTATGTGTATAATTAAACTAATTTAAAATCAAAAGATTTATACATAAACTAATTTAAAATCAAAAGATTTATACATATACCTATGTGTTACTAATAAATTTCTCTTGTACATATACATGAGTAATAAAACAAAAATACTTTTTGAAGGGGAAAGCAAATGGAATGCAACAATAATTTTTGTAATAATAAATTTATCTTGTACATATACAAGAGTAATAAAACAAAAATACCTTTTGAAGAGGAAAGCAAATGGAATGCAACAATGATTTTTGTAATTTTCAATATGTACTTTGAGTACGTTGAATTATATTCTCACATAGTTAAAATGGTAATAATATAACTAATGTATAAGTTATAAAATTTAAAATAAATAACAACAAAATTTTGGAGGAAAATAACATCAATAGAAAATAGGGCAAACTCTTGATCAATAGGATTTTTAGGTAGTCATCGTGGTTGAAGTTATGGTTTTGTGAAAAATGTGTATAGTTTGTGTAATAGCATGACCACACTACCTCGTACAAGACACCCTCTCATACAAAACAAGAAAGTGCCTCTAACAAGAGTTTAGTGTGGTGTCAAAGACACTTGAGAGTGAAAACCAATTCTCGTTTAAGAATTCATCTCAATTCTCTAACAAGATAAGGAAATATTTCAACTAAGATATTTATGGTGTCAATCTCCCATTTAAGAACGAAGTTCATCTCTCATTTGAAAGTATAGACTCATGTTCATAATCCTATATTTTGGAATAAGAAGTGTATTAAAGAAAAGGCAAGCAAAGTAAATTGCAAAAATATAAATATAAACAATATTATAGTGAAACAAACTTTATCCATAAGTGGGAGTACATCACAAGTACATGGTGTTGGAAATATCTACGAAGAGATGTATAATATTGTCACTTAATTGTTAATATAAGAAAATATGATCAATAGCTCCTTCTATTACAAAGTGCATTAGAAATTAAAAGACTAGTACATCCTTCTATTACAAAGTGCATTAGAAATGAAAAGACTAGTAGATACACAATCAAGAGGCGCCAAGCCAAAAAGTTCAAGGAGATCCTGAGTGTGAAAGTTCAAAGAGATTATAGATCTGTATAGTAAGGCAATATTATATCTTATTCAGTGGCTTGGAAGAAAAAAGGGAAAGGAAATTTAAGAACATTATTCCTTATAACTCTATTACATTTGGCTCCAGTGTATATTTTACATATATGGGTCAAGAAAGAATGGGAGTGACTTGGAGCTAGGGTTTCATAATACTCCATGGATGAGGAGGTAAAACTAGTCGACTACTCCAATGATACACTTTTAGAGGAACAAATATTCTCCTCTCCACCCTTACTAAAGGACTTTGTGGAATACTCTAGCCCTGGGGGATTGGTAGATGGAAAACCCTTGTTATCGGATAGCTTAGATTTTGGGGTCAGGGAAATTGTTGTTGCCTTGTCAAATCCTACTTTAAATGTGTATGGTTTTGAAGATATGGAGGATTGGGTGGATCCTGTAGAAGGTACTAGAAGGCATATCACATCACCAATTATAGAGCGATCCGCTAGCTTCCAAGTCTCTATGCAATAGTTACAGAGTTGAGTCTTGGTTTTGGTGGCTCCTCCTTTTGATCTATAAGTGAGAGGATTAGCATCAAAGATTTATGCAGTTTGTGCCCTAAAATTGTGACTTAGCTGGGGAGAAAGAAGCATAGAGTGCTTTGCTCATAAGGCGGTGGTATTTCTTTGGTGGTGGGCAAGGATAGTAATGTAAGGCAAATCACGAAATTGGAGGGTCGAACATTCGTGGGAAAGTTATGTGGGTGAAGGGTTTCTATGGATTTGTTGAATGTTTGGATTTAGCAAGAATGGTCTCCAGTGGTGGGCTATGACCCCATTGCTCATTTTCGGTAAGGGGTTTGATAGGTTTTAATTTTAGAGGTAGGGAGGACGCACTCCAAATTATTAAAAATTGTTGGCTCATGGACAAGAGTGTCTTGGCACTCAAGTGGTGGCACCATTCGTTTGATGCCTAGGAGGAGTTTGTTGGTAGTATGTCGATTTGGGTTAAGTTGCCATGGTTGCCCCTTGAGTTATGGGCTAACGAACATTTAAAGGACATCGGGGACACTCTAGGTGAATTTATCATGGTGGATTATAGCTTTCTCAATAATCTTTCATGATCGATGGCTCTCATTTTGGTTGGGATAGACGTTCGTCGAGGGTTACATGAATCTATGGAGTTAGTGGTCAGGGGTAGATCATATACTTAGCCATTGGAATACCTTAATGTACCCTTTCAACATTCGATGTCATCAATATGATATTGTCTTGGCAAACTATAAGAAGTCATTTTAGAAGAAAGCATGGAGGCCCAAAATGGTTGAGGTGGAGGAGGGGATGAAAAGTACTCAAGAGGGGTTACAAGTCCCCCATGAGTATGACATGGCACATGAATATTTAACCAACCTGCTAAATAATGAGATACAAAGTGGTCTTGGAAGTGAGATGCTTGGGTATTTCCCTTGGGATTTTGTGGTGGGTGATATGTCGATTCCTCTAATTGAGGAAGACTGACATCATAAGGGTAGGTTAGGGGAAAAGGACAAAATAGTTGGTAACCTTGTCTCTTCATCAATGCATAAGGAGACTCTAGATTCTAATGATTTAGTTGGTGCTAACAACGACACATTTCTCGGTAATCATATTGTTCATACTACCCTATCTCCTAATTTTTCTCCACTCAACTCTTCATTTTATGATTCCTTCAACCTATCAATGATCCTAATCACCCCCTTTCAGTAAATTTTGGAGATTATTTTGTTTGTTCACCTTGTGAAAGAGATAGGGATGACAATTGCCAACGGACTGTGACTCTGTAATTCATAACCTCATTCCTCCTAATCACATGATAATTGATTATAATAGGGCTTTGCATGGAGGAGGCAATTATCATCTAAGGCCTCGAGCTACTTCGAAAGACTATGGGGTCTCTAGGGGGTTGAGATTTGACCATCATCTAGAGCCAAGCAGTTCAAAGGTGGGTTGAATGTCGAAACTCAAACATGCACAAGAGAGGGTGGCTAGGGAATTTTGTCAAGGTAGGAAAATACTACTCTATGGGGTTATTAGAGCAAGCACAACCTATCAGGTGGGTCCCTAATGAAAATCATTTATGTCAATATAAGGGGTCTGGGAGGGAGCGCTAAAATTTATCCCTCCAACGACTCATGGAAGAAGATAAACTTGAGGTTTTGTTATTACAAGAGACAATGGGTTAGGGGGATCCCTTGGTTGTTGATCTTAGGAACAAATGTGGTGGTTGGGACTTCATTGCTTTGGATTATGAGGTTTTTTCGGGTGGATTCATTATTGATTTAATGGAAGTATCACACTTTTTAATTGTTTTGATGTGCACTCAGGTCTATGCACTACTATCCACTATAAAAGCATGGACTGCATAGTAACCCTACTCAACTTGTATGGCCCCTTTGAGGGTAAGCAAGTTTTATGGGATAATTTTCTTTCTGTACATTGTTTTAAGGTGGAAAATCTTGTTATATGTGGGAACTTGAACTTGGATTTGAATCGTGAAGAAGCATGGGGCCCTTATGCCAAGGAAGATCGACTTGCTTCTGTTATGCATCAAATTCCCCCAAAGAGCATAAATATACAAGAAAGAGTAGTCCACGCCGTAATAATGAAGAAAATAGATGAATAGCAAGCCTACTTGAGGGGGAAGCCCCCTTCTACAATGTACTAAATACACAAGACAAGACAAGGTAAGATGATCCAAATGAAAAGGTCTCCCTGATATATATAGGAGGTAGAGAGGTACAATTACCACTAATGGACTCAAGCCTACATCAATAATATAACAATACTAATATAAGTTCCCAAGTTAGGGGGGGGAATGGGATAAAATATAGGTCTTAACATGCCCCTCCCCTTCATACAAGTGTTGTCCTCAACGCTTGGTTAGTTGTGGATGCTTTTGTATGAAGGACTCATCTTCCCATGTTGAATCTTCTACTGGTAAATTCTTCCACTTGATCGGGTACTAAGTAATAGCCTGATTTCGTAGTTGTTTGGTCCTTGATTCATTGATTTGTTCAGGTTCCAAAATGACTTTTCCTTCTTCATCAAGCTCCAACAAGATAGTTTGAATTAGGATCGTGGCTCCTATTACCTTCTTTAAGCAAGAAACATGGAAAACTGGGTGTACCCTTTGTTGGAAAGTTTGTTGTCATTGA
This sequence comes from Larix kaempferi, assembly GCA_027924585.1. NCBI lineage: Eukaryota > Viridiplantae > Streptophyta > Pinopsida > Pinales > Pinaceae > Larix > Larix kaempferi. The sequence goes on along the minus strand of BSBM01000289.1, from coordinate 6,757,368 downwards.
TGACAATGTTTGTAAAGGTCACGATGTCACCCTTGAAGCCATAAAGAAGAATGATGATGAGACATCCTTGATACATGAAGAAGCAATGCTTGAAGCCAATAAAATTTCTTGAAGCAATGTTGAAGTGTCATTGAAGAATCAAGAAGCAACATTAAAATTGTTGAAGTAGTAAATGGATTGAAGTCGACCCTGCTAAAATGGACAAGTCGGCCCTACTAAAATTGTTGAAGTAGCAAATGGACAAGTCGGCTCTACTAAAATTGTTGAAGTAACAAATGGACAAATCAAACCTACTAAAATGGGATTCAAGTGTATATATAGAGCAAGAGTGTTGGGCCCAAGTTGGGACAAAGTTTGGTAACACTTTTGATAAGCAAGAGTAATTTTGTCTAAGTGTTGAGGGTGTTGCGAAGTTGTGCACATCATCCAAGTTTTGACCATGCTGCGAAGCTGTGCGCAGCATCCGGATTTTGGAAGCACCGCGAACACCAGCACTGCGAGGAAGCAATGCTGCGAAGCAGTCAGGCCACGTGGAGCCAGCAAAGCGGAGTGCTGGACAAGGATCAGGTGCAAGTATCGGATAACCTAGTAGTGGTCTAATTTTGGAAAGATGCTCCAGGAGTGCCGAGCGGCGGGCATGAGAAAATCAGGAAGGCGACCAATGCATGAGTCTGTTAAGGAAAGGACAACTCAGGGAAAGCAACGGCTTGGCATGCCTAGCGGGTGAGACCGTTAGAGATGAACGGTTCAGTGAAAGTGACCTGTTGGCACGCGTGCGACAAGAAGGCTGATAGCGACAGAATGAAGACATGGAGAACCGCCATGATGAAGCAAACGCTACCAGATGCCAGCAAGCTGGTTTAGGGAAACCGACACAGTTTTGTAAACCCTAAGCGTTTCTGGGTTTAGGTCTTCGACATTATAAAGACATGACCTTCGGGCATGCTCTATTTAAGAAGACAATTTTGTATGGGATGGGGTTACTCTTTACTTTCTGCTGTTACATTTTGGTTTTTTTTGTTGTTACAATTTTGGTTTCTGAATGTTGTATTGTAAAATCTCTTTTGAGTTTAGAAGATTGTAAAGGCTCTGCAGTTGTGTGCGCAGAGACCTATCTAAGAGGAAGGAGAGTTTGTAGCTGAGTGCACATACTAAGAATGGTTGTCCCCATCCCTTTTAAAGATATATATTACCAACCGTTCTTGTGGACGTAGCTTCCCATTCGGGGGAGTGAACCACGTTCAATATTGTGTTGTGCGATTGTGTTTTATGGATGAATGTTTATCTGTGTTTTTTGTGAATGAATGTCTAGATGTTTCCTTGCATGCTATAATGAGAGAACTGTTGTATGCATTTGCCATCAGAAGAAGTATGGAGATAATATGTTAAGTTCTGCATGAATAGATGAATGGTGAACGACTAGCTTATGTTTGAAGACAGTGAATCAGTTTGTTGGTTAAGTGTCAAGAGATCACTTAAGTACTTCCTTATGCGCAATAGAACAATGCATAACAGTTAGATTATATCAGTAGAATATGCTCAAATTGTAACCATACCAAGTGAATGAACGAATAAGTAGGTGGTTAATCAGCTGGGCAGTTGAGCGAGTGGATGAGTGATACTCAGTTCAACCCCCTTGAACATTTCTGTGTACTCCAAGTATAAAGTTGAGTCGAATTGTTCACAGTCTCAGTAGAAGTCCTGCGGTAGAAGTACTTGGTAGTGCAGACCGCGGCATTGTCCATCGCTGCGCAGTCCCATTTCGCAGCACATACACTTTGTTGCGTTGTGTAGTACGTCCGCCAATGCAACTTGTCACTTACTGTGGAATCCTGATTCCGCAGTACCCCATAGACACACCTCGGGTGAGACCTCAACCTACTCGCAGGTTGTTGCCGAAAGGGCCGGTGTGAAGGGGTTTTTGTTGGTCAAAGGGAAACCGCGAAGAAGCTGGGTCTTATAGAAAACCTCTGGGTCAGTTATAGCAAACAAATGGTTTCGTTGCTGTGCTAGAATCCGTGATGAGTTACAAACGTGATGTGTGACGAAGAATACCAGTTCCCGGAAGGCTCTGACAACTGGCATCCTGAAAAGACAGAAATCCAAGCTTGGTGGGACAAGACCAGAAGAGACTTTGCAAGGTAAGAGAATAGACATCCACGTCTATCTAACACATTGTGGTCAGATAGATATCCGTGGGAAGATATTCATGAAATTTTCTGGGCATCATTTCCAAACAAGATGCACGCGTGGATCTCGCAGCTCGCAGAAAAGAAAACTTGTTTTCAAGGAGGAGTTCCTACAGAATGGACTCCTGAGCTCATAGCGCAGCTCAAAGCAATAGACAGCCCATTGACACACGAAGTTGATTTTTGGGTCGATCATATGCTAGAAGGCTTCGTAACAGAATTTGCTGTAGACACACTCAAATCCTACAGCCAAGCAGAAGCATACTTTTTCGGAGGATTCCAAGGTAAGCTGCTGAACAATCTCAGTCTATATATTAAGATGTTGTTAGCTGATAAAGGAGTTTTAAGAATGCAGTAATATTCTTAAGTTTGTCATGGTAAACAGTATATATAGTGATTCTGACGAAGATACCCATAATCTTAGAAGTGGCAAGAGATATAAATTTAATAAGAATCTTGGAGGCCCTGGACTCCACGTAGATACTGAGATTCCTTGTAAAATTGAAAATGAAGCCGCACCACCATTTACCCCTGAGAACCCACCGGCTGCAGAGACCGCACCACCTTTATCTCAAAACCCACCCGCTACGCATCCCACACCGCAGAATACTCAGCCCAGTACGTCTATCCCGATAAGCCCATTTGTTTTCACTGCACAGAGCCCTTTACAGCAGCCGCGCACTAATCCGGGCGCTCCACCACCTAATACAATAATGGCAAACATTGATATGAAGCTGTCGATATTCAAAGGAACTGGCCTATAAGACCCTAATCAACATTGGTTTCTTTGTGAAGCCGTATGGAGTGTAAGACAAATCCAGGATACTGCAGTGAAGAGAGCACAACTCATCACCACTTTTAGGGATAGAGCTTTACATTGGTTCATGAAGTACTCTAACACACAGCCGAGAACCCTCGCAGAAATTAAAGCTGTGCTTGTGGCAGAATTTAAGAAACCCAAATCTGAATCTCAGTGTATAACCGAGTTGAAAGAAATAAAGAAGAAACCGACTGAAACGGTTTGGGAGTTTGATCAGAAGTTCAAAACCCTATTAGACCAAGTGAGCTTTGTCATAGCCCTGGAACAACACAAGGAATGGTTTATTGCTGCGATGTTGCCCCATATTCGATTACCATGGATGTAGCAGAAGGTTACGTCGCAGGCAGAGGCCTTGGAGATCGCAATGAAGCTAGAGGCTTCGCCGATTGGTGAGACTAGTTCTGGGATGTCTCAGATCCAGAACCAACTGACCACCCTGACACTAGAGCTGCAAAGCATGAAGAATGGCAAAGAACAAAGGTATGAACCTAGACATGAGGTCTGGTGTACAAGTTGTAAAGGAGAAGGCCATGACCGGGAGCATTTCCCTTTGTTCCGCGACTATCTTAATAGTGGTGCGCCCAACCCAATAAATCAGAATCAGGCCCCGTGGTGTGAAATTTGTAGAACCATAGGACACAGTCCTGAAGACTACTATCTTATACAAAAATATGTGAAAACACCTAAAAGTTTATATTGCAACTTTTGTAAATCAGTTGGACATGATGAATCCAACTGCCGCGCATATGAGCTAATGAATGAGAGGAAACGAGATATGGACTCAATGAGAGGCATTGGCTTGTACTGCGTACAAGAAGATAACCAGCCAAAACAAGAGAATGCACAATATGATCAAGGAGGATATGGAGGTCGTGGTGCTGGATACCGCGGCAGAGGAAGAAATGCTGGATTGGCGCAGGGAAGAGGCCGCGACCAGGTTACTTGCTATAATTGTGGCCAACCAGGTCACATATCTAGAGATTGTGTTAACCCATGCACTACATGCAATTATTGTAAATCATTTGAGCATGTCATTGAAGATTGCCCAGTGCTAGAGGTGGAAATGTAGAAAAGAAGACGGACGGATGCACCAAACACGAACGTCCAGTGGATCGCAACAGAGAGTAGACCAGTAGACCCGAGCATCAATGTGGTCACGTGCAGTGGCACTCAGACAGACCGCGATAGAGGAGCATAAGCTTCCACGTCAGGGGAGGCTCACACAAAGCAAACCCCTCTTGAGACAGTATGGATAAGGAAAGCTCCGGGAAAAAATACCTGTTCTTGACCTACGAAAGAACAAGGAAGTCTTTATCGACGCGTGGGATACATTCAGAGAGCCAGCAACAGAATCACAATGGATCCCGTTGCGCAGTGAAGCGCCGCCGCATGTTGAAGACATGCCAGTGGCTTATGATAAAACAAGCACTGCGACAGATGTTAGCACTTCCGTTGCACAGTTCCTACGAAGCTGCATGAAGCTACTCAAAAGTGAAAATGCCATCGTAGAGCTACAAAAGATCATAAACCCATATGAGCCGCTGACCGGAATAGAGACTTCTGATAGCGCAGTACATCACATAAGGGAGCATAAAAGAACAGGCCAAGAAATGAGACTTACCACGCAGATAGGAGATTTTGAAATTGATGAAGTCATCCTTGATATGGGATATGAAGTAAATGTCTTAACTAAGCAGACATGGCAGCAGATGGGTTGACCAAAGTTGTCATGGTCACCTATCCAGTTGAGGATGGCTAACCAAGAGAAACTCATACCTTTTGGCCGGTTAGGTGATGTGATAGTCGACATCGATGGTGTCCAAAGTCATGCAGACTTTGAAGTTATCGAGATTGTGGATGATAGTCAGCCTTTTCCTGCAATGCTAGGAATTGACTAGGCTATTGATAACTTGGCTATCATCAACTTAAAAACAAAGAAGATGATATTTGAAGGAAAGCATCTTAGGGTCATCGCATCGTTGGATCCTGCAGATGGTGACAGATACATCGAGCCGATTCAGGAGGAATACAAGGCTCAAGACTTGGACAGACTATACCATCTCACAACGAACTAGGAAGATTGCATTAATCCTACTGCAGATGGTACACTCAGCTGGAGATGCGACAGCTCCTGCGTCTCTGATTTGGAGGTAGGGCTGGAAAATTGGCAAAGCCGAATGCATGAAGTATCAGCAAGAAGGTGTGCGCAGGTTACAAAATCACTCCACTGGATCGGGAAGGAGGTAAGTCCTATTCTCACATATGATGGTTCTGCTAATGTTTACAATTTCATCCAAGAATACACTGCAGCTATTGTAGATGAGCATAGATTACCAGCATTGGATATGGCACTGCGCAACACACCCGCCAGATGGTGGAATGTGCACAAGCAGACATTGACCACTTGGGATCAATGCAGAATTAAGATGCAGATTCGGTTTGCCCACAGGGTTACTTTACCCTTTGAGAAGTTTAATGGACAGAAAGATCGTAGTAAGCACATTGAAGTCTGTTCGCAGGCATGGTTGGAAAGGCCTCAAGAAGAATGGGTGCACCTGTTTGTGCATACCCTGGAGGACGACATTCCAAAGAAATGGTACCTAGACCTGGAGTTGCACAGAGAAACCACTGATTGGGACATGCTGACTACGAACTTCTAGAGGGACTTCAGCTTTGAGGATGAGAACCCGTTGATCCATGACGCGTTGCAGATAATTAAGGAACGCATATCTAGGGAATACTGTCCTCACATAAATATGACATTGGAGGAATTCTTCGGAGCGGATTGCGTTCCTGTGCACCTACAGTCAGAATGGAAGGAACACAAAGTACACCACATCGAGTGTTACAACCTAGTTGAGGACATTGATGATAGAAATGAAGACGATGACGACGATCCGCGCAACATAAACATACCAGAATCAGAGGGCGTGCACGACGTAGAAGGACCTCCGTTAGAAATCCCAGATATGAGTGGACCAGTAAAAACACAGAAGGTGAACATTGGCACAAGCGAAGAACCGAAGTTTGCAGCAATCAGAGATTATTGGGATGATCAGACTATTGTAGAGATCGCAGACACCTTGCATGAGTATCAGGAACTGTTTTCGACAAAATTCACAGGAATGAAAGGAATTCTGGGAGACCTAGGAGTCATGAAAATACCTTTGAAGCCAGGCGCAAAACCCGTGAAGCAGAGACCGTACAGACTAAATCTGCGCTACAAAGAAAGAGTACGCGCAGAGTTGGATAAGATGCTTGAAGCAGGAATCATTGAACCTGTCGAGGAATCGGAGTGGATTAGTCCCATGGTCGTCCAAGACAAGAAAGCGAAGGGTGAGATCAGGATCTCATAAAACTGAATGATGCTTCCATGCACGACCCATTCCCTACTCCTTTTACGGACGAAGTGCTTGATAATGTTGGAGGGAATGAGGCATATTCTTTTACTGATGGTTTTTCGGGGTACCATCCGATAAGAATTGATCCTGCAAACAGGCATAAGATGACTTTTGCTACAGAATGGGGGTCGTTCTAGTACACAATAATGCCCTTTGGCCTGAAGAACGCACCTGCCATATTTTCCAGAGTGGTCATCGCAGCATTCAAAGAGTTTATGCATAAGTTTCTCGAAGCCTATTTTGATAATTGGACTGTGTTTGGTCTATTGAAGAACCATTGTGCGAACCTCAAAATGATGCTTGAGAAGTGTCGACATCACCAGATCTCTTTAAGCCTAAAGAAGTGTATTTTTTGTGTTCCTTATGGGATTCTACTTGGACACATTATTTGTAAACAAGGATTGACGGTGGATCCTACGAAGATCGCAATAATTGTAAACTTGCCAACACCAAATTCAGTCAAGATTTTGTGCTCTACCTTAGGCCATACTGGATATTACAGGAAGTTCATAAAGGGTTACGCGTAGATAACCGCACCAATGGAGAAGCTGCTAAAGAAAGACGCACCGTTCATTTGGAACGCGGAATGCGAGCAGGGTTTTGATACACTAAAATAAAAGATGGTGACTGCACTGATTCTAGTCTTTCCAGACTAGACGAAGCCATTCCATGTCCATGTTGACGCATCATGCATTGCCTTGGAAATTGTATTAGCTCAGCCAGGAGAAGGAGGTATTGACCACCCTATTGCATTCTCAAGCAGAAAACTCTCAACAACAGAAAAGAACTATACTACTATCGAGAGGGAAGGCCTTGCGATGGTATATGCCCTACATAAATTCAGACATTACTTGCTTGGTGCGCACTTCCTTATGTTCACTAACCATTCTGCGTTGAAATACTTGGTCAATAAGCCAGTGTTAGGGGGGCGCATATGCAGATGGATGTTGCTATTCCAGGAGTATGATTTTGAGATTGTTGTTAAGCCAGGTAGACTAAACTTGGGACCTGATCATCTATCAAGGATTGAGACAGGAGAAGAGTCGACGAACATTGAAGACAGTTTACCTGATGCACAACTATTTGCTATACAGGTTGCCGATGATTATTATAAGGATATCATTAATTTTCTGACAACAGGGCTAGCATCGCAGGAATTATCTTTCCAGCAGAAGAAGCAGCTAGTGGTGCACGCCACAGACTTCACTATAATTGCAGGGCAGTTATACAAACTGGGACCGGATGAAGTCTTGCGCAGATGCGTACTAGATCATGAGAAACCGTTTATTATAGCAGACGCGCATTCAGGGATCACGGGAGGTCACTATGCAGGAATGGCTACTACGCAGAAGATATTGCACGCAGGGCTATGGTGACCCACGATCCACAAAGATTCCAAAGAACACTACAGGAACTATGATGTCTGTCAAAGGACAGGGAAACCTTCACGAAGAGATGAGATGCCATTAAACCCATAGTTGACCTTGCAGGCGTTTGAGAAATGGGCAATTGATTTTGTGGGTCCTATAAACCCACTAAGAAAAAGAACTGGTGCGAGGTATATTATTACTGCTACTGATTACCTCACTAGATGGGTGGAAGCAAATCCAGTAAAGGACTGCTATGCAGTTCATTTTTGAAGAAATATTGTCAAGATTTGGCTGTCTGAAGATTTTGATGAGTGACCAAGGTACTCACTTTTTGAACAAGACCATTGAGGTACTCACAGAGGAATTCCACATTCATCATCAGCGCAGTACTCCATATCATCCACAGGCGAATGGCACTGTTGAGGATTTCAATAAAATACTGGAGAACGCACTCACTAAGGTTTGCAACGTAAATAGAGATGATTGGGATCTGCGCGTCTCTTATGTGTTATGGGCATATAGGACTACATGCAAGAAATTGACAGGACATACACCTTTCTAGTTGGCTTATGGGCAGGAAGCTATAATGCCAATGGAATATATTGTCCCTAGTTTGCGAATCACTGCGTTCACAGGGATGGCAGACCGCGTAGCATTAGAAGAAAGGTTGCTACACCTCGTTGGGTTGGAGGAGGATCGTTTCATTGCTGGCTTCCACCAGCAAGTTCAGAAAGACTAGGAGAAAGCATGGCATGATCAACATATAAAGAGCAAGTGCTTTCAGGTAGGTGACCTGGTCCTCCTGTATGATAGCAAGTTCATGAAGTTTCCCGGTAAATTTAGGATGCATTGGCTTGGCCCATATACTATGATACATGTTACTAACATTGGTGCAGTCCAGTTAGCCAATTTAGCTGGTGATACCCTACCAAATTTGATAAATGGAAGCAGAATAAAGCTGTACCACGATAATCCTGCTTCGCAGAACCCTGAGCAACAAGCAAAGGAAGCAATGTCCAAGTGTTAGGTACAGTTGAAATTGGACATTGGAAATGTAAAGGAGCCTGTACATGTATGATCAGTAGAACAATGTGTGCGCAGCACTGTTGAAGCTGAGCGGAAAGGAAAAAAAAAAAAAGGACCTGCGCGAAAATTTTTGGCAAAAAAAGAAGAAGGACCTGCGCAGTTGAAATTTTTTGGCACTGCGAAGTAACTGCGCAGGATTGCAGATGGCTTGCCGTGCAGCTCAACGCGACACTCATAAAAATAGCCGTTACACTTCTTTTGAGAAAAATAGCCGTTAGGTGACCGTTGCAAGCACTTGCTCGATCATTTAACAAAAAGATATCCGTTCTGAACACGCTGACGACGGCAGGGACCGAAGGATTCGTTCAAATTGGCCAACGGACACCACATTAAATGCTCAGCTAGCCATTGGAAGGCGTGGGGGGGGACTCAACTCCACCTATATATAACGTTGCATCAGGTCTCGCGGGCGTTACCATACACTTAGAATTTTTCATGCATTTGCTCCTCTGTCAGCAACCCTTTATCATATCTCAGAAACAGTTGCCTACCCTCACCAGTGAATGTCCAAATCACCAAACAGAGAAGAAGAGCTTACACTTCAAGAAGCAATCCGAATCTTTCGCACCGAGGAATTGCAGAGTTAATGAAAACCCCTGCTAAGAAGACTATACTCAAACCCGGTCAAGCGTCTAGAAGATCACCTCGCCATAATCCAATCATGCAAGACAAATGGAAAGCCACAGCTGGACCACGAAGCAAGACTCCAAAGACGGGCCAGACGACGCTGAGATCACCGGTCTTTCAGAAAGAACCCTTGAAGTTGACACCAGAGTATATATCACCATGGGCGTTGGATGCCCCAGTCTTTAAATTGGCCAAGAATACTAGATATGAAATTCTGTTGTCGCCAATTTCAAAGCATGTAGAGGTTGCCAAGAACCTACTCGAAAAGATCGCAGATTGTAAGTGGAAAGACTTTGACCTCCTAGGCGTGCAAAAGGAAGAGCCCCATGCGCCTAAGTACCCACAGTTCCAGCCTGACTAGTATATGTGCTGGGAAAAGGATGCCAAGGGAACTTTTAACTTGGTTGTCGAAAGTTGGTTGACACTGGTAGTGGAGTCCGGATTGCTGAACCTGCTCCCATTACCACATTTTGATCGATCACCCGAAGTGAATGTGGTGGTTCGCACGCTGATGGCGCGAATCCACCAGGGATATCTATGGCTCGACAGAAATGTCGATGTAAACTTTGATTTAATCCACCGCATCACAGGGTTAAGCAAGCGCGGTAAGGATCCCAAGCTATTCTTCCAGGGGAAGAATAAGGAAAAAGAGGCGATCGAAAATATGAAGAAAACTCATGCATTGGTGAAAGGGAAAAGGGGTTTTCCCACATAAGAAATTGAAGACAAAACGACAAGATTTGTCACCCAGCTTCTTGCAGGAAAGATCCTCAGAACAGCTAGGCCTCCGGAGGTGCTTGCGGGCGTAATACTACTCGGTGCCGCAGCGGCTGAAGGCAACCAATTCAATTGGTGTCAGTATCTTCTTAATGATTTCTTGGACGAACTCAATGATACCCAGGAGAATGGTGGACAATTCCACTTTATATGGCTGATCATCCTCATCGCCTTTTGAGGATGGAAGGAGCCAAAGGACTATGTCGGTGTAATCACAGAAACAAACGATCCTAGAGGGTTTCGTTATGCCAACCTCTGGGAAAACATCAACGCAAAGCGACAACACACGATAGCTGAAGTTTTATATCAATATTACACTCAGATGCGCATGTGATCACCCATACAGCCCGCATCACAAAGCAATTAACATTGAAGTACATTCGCGTTCTTGATTTCATGGCGGACATGCGATGTATCTTTATTTCACCCAAAGCAAGAATGAAGAAGCTAGAATGGTACTCGGGTAACTATCATATGTATGAGGAGGACATTGACATCCTCATGAAGGATTGGCCGGCCGACTTCCGGGATGAAGTCATGGATGTGGAAACTGACTCAGACGAAGATGAACCCATCTCATTGTCATGCCCGATTATTGAAGAAACAGGAAAGCGGAAAGAGCCTGAGACCTCGCAGAAACCGAAGGCGCGGAAGAAGATGAAGGCCACAAAGATTCAATCTGAGACAGTGCTGAACAAAGATGACTTTGAGATGATAGCAGAAAAGGTACAAGAACAAATGCAGGAGCCCATGGCTGACAAAGATAAGAAAGACAAGGTCATCTAGGATGACCTGCAAAAGACTAGGCTCGCACTGCAAGGTCTCATGAAGAAAATGGACGATGTCCAAAAGACCTTAACCTTACCGTGGGACACAGGAGCTGAGGGGAGGTCGGTAGGAACCTCACAGCAAACACCGCCGCACCTAGCCATAACGCTGCCTTCGAATACCGGGGTTGTTCATCTGGACCCATTGTCCATAGCGTTACCAATGGCAGAACAGATAGTCCTGGACACAAAGGGTGTCGAGAGGGTAGAGCTCGACTTGGCCAAAATCCCTTTTCTAGGATTACACTTTTTGCACACGCATATAGTAGAGGAGATGCATGAACGGATAATAGAGTCCATGAAGTCATAAGCAGAGCTGCACGCACCAAATAGGCAGCTCGAGTTGCGCACAGAAATGCAGCTACGTGATGAACAGGACCGCCGAAAACAATTAGAGACTACCATATCCACTGTTGCCCAAGATATTGAAGGTATAGAACTCCAGGATGACCCTGCGGACACAGTTCTGAGGATCGGAGACAAGGTGAGATCTTTGAAGATGGAGATGAAGGATAGGGACATCCTCTATGAGGCCGAGCTTGAAACATTGAAGGAAAAACTGAATACGTAGACGCCATTAACTTAACAACAGTTAAGAGAGCAAGCAGTGAGTGCCGCCGCGCAGAGCATAATGAGTGAGATGGCTAAGTGCCAAGATCTCTTGGAAAAGGTTTCAAAGGCACTCATTTCCCTTGAAGAGGATCAAGGACTACTGCAGGTGAAGACTGCGGTAAAAGAAAAGCAGACCGCGCTAGAAAAGTTGGACGCAGAGCTCAAGGCTCTGCCACCCAGGGAGAGGCTACCAAGGTATAAGGAGATATCAGGCCTGAAGAAGGAAGTCCAGGCATTAAGAGAAAAAGAGACGGAGATGGATAATCAGTCGCAGCAGCTCCTAGAGGATGCCATGGGGGTGTCGCAGCAGATAGAAGACAAGCTGAAGGAACTACACGACAACCAAGAGCAGGTACAGGGACAAATTGGAGAAGAGATAACTCCAACACTGCTTGAGACAGTAAAACAAGTTGAACAAGATACCAAAGAAGCAATGACACAGCTGTTCAACACATATAACGAGTTCGCGGCCAAATTAGTTCCACCGATCGCGGGGCAGAGTGAAACGACCGAAACAACAAGTGGCTCGGGGACGGGCCACATGTAAGTGTTAGGGGCATGTTGGGCCCAAGTTGGGACAAAGTTTTGGTAACACTTTTGATAAGCAGGAGTAATTTTGTCTAAGTGTTGAGGGTGCTGCGAAGTTGTGCGCAGCGTCCAAGTTTTGACCATGCTGCGAAGTTGTGCGCAACATCTGGATTTTGGAAGCACCGCGAACACCAGCGCTGCGAGGAAACAGTGCTGCGAAGCAGTCAAGCCACGTGGAGCCAACAAAGCGGAGTGTTGGACAAGGATCAGGTGCAGGTATTGGATGGACCAGTAGTGGTTTAATTTTGGAAGATGCTCCAGGAGTGCCGAGCAGCGGGCATGAGCAAATCAGGAAGGCGACCAATGCATGAGTCTGTTAAGGAAAGGACAGCTCGGGGAAAGCGACAGCTTGGCATGCCTGGTGGGCGAGACCGTTAGAGATGAACGGTTCAGTGAAAGTGACCTGTTGGCACGTGTGCGACAAGAAGGTCGATAGCGACAGAATGATGACGTGGAGAACCGCCACGATGAAGCAGATGCTACCAGATGCCAGCAAGCCGATTTAGGGAAATCGACACAGTTTTGTAAACCCTAAGGGTTTCTAGGTTTAGGTCTTCGGCATTGTAAAGACATGACCTTCGGGCATGCTCTATTTAAGAAGACAATTTTGTATGGGATGGGGTTACTCTTTACTTTCTGCTGTTACATTTTGGTTTTTTTTGTTGTTACAATTTTGGGTTGTGAATGTTGTATTGTAAAATCTCTTTTGAGTTCAGAAGATTGTAAAGGCTTTGCAGCTGTGTGCGCAGAGACCTATTTGAGAGGAAGGAGAGTCTGCAGCTGAGTGCGCAGACTAAGAACGGTTGTCCCCATCCCTTTTAAAGATATAAATTACCACCCGTTCTTGTGGACATAGCTTCCCATCCGGGGGAGTGAACCACATTAAATATTGTGTTGTGCGATTGTGTTTTATGGATGAATGTTTATCTGTGTTTTCTGTGAATGAATGTCTAGATGTTTCCTTGCATGCTGTTATGAGAAAACTGTTGTATGCATTTGCCATCAGAAGAAGTATGGAGATGATATGTTAAGTTCTGCATGAATAGATGAATGGTGAACGTCTAGCTTATGTTTGAAGACAGTGAATTAGTTAGTTGGTTAAGTGTCAAGAGATCACTTAAGTACTTCCTTATGCGCAATAGAATAATGCATAACAGTTAGATTATATCAGTAGAATATGCTCAAATCGTAACCCTACCAAGTGAATGAACGGATAAGTAGGTGGTTAATCAACTGGGCAGTTGAGCGAGTGGATGAGTGATACTCAGTTCAACCCCCTTGAACGTTTCCGTGTACTCCAAGTATAAAGTTGAGTCGAATTGTTCGCAGTCTCAGTAGAAGTCCTGCAGTAGAAGTACTTGGTAGTGCGGACCGCGGCGTTGTCCCATTTCGCAGCACATACACTTTGTTGTGCTGCGTAGTATGTCCTCCCATGCAACTTGTCACTTACTGTGGAAGCCTGATTCCGCAGTACCCCATAGAAACACCTCGAGTGAGACCTCAACCTGCTCGCAGGTTGTTGCCGAAAGGGCCCGTGCGAAGGGGTTTTTGTTGGTCAAAGGGAAACCGCGAAGAACCTGGGTCTTATAAAAAACCTCTGGGTCAGTTATAGACAACAAAGAGTTTGCCCCATTTGAACATATATGTGAGTTGATCTGGAATGTCAGTTGAACTTGGTTAGAATGTGACATGAAATAGTAATGAATTACAGGGGTAAAGTAGAGTGTATATCTGAGGAGAAGTAGCAAGCCAAGATTGAAGTGAGTTGATTAAAGCAAAGGAGAACAAGGGAAGGAACAACAACCAATCTGAAGAAGAAATGAAGACAAGCAAAGACTTATTTAAGGAGACAGGTGGCAGAGTTTGAGGTCTGTCTTTGGCAAGTTTGAAGGATTGTTTAAGCACAACATTAAGGATTTTTTGCACTTATTTGGGGTTATATGGATTATGTTTTAAAACATATTTAAAATTTAAGTGAGAACAGTTCTGGAGCAGAAACAAACTAGTGTCACAGAAACAAAGGAGTGTTACAAAAATTAATTAGGGTTTCAAAATTGATCACAATAATAATAGTATATGAATAAAAGAGAAGCTGATTTTTGTGAGGTATGGACATAAAAGTGATTCCATGTTTGAGAATCCTTTAAAGGCAAATTGACTGTGTAAACAACAAAGAAGTAGGGTTGCATATTTGTGACAATGTACTACAAATACATCTTTATCTTTAGGTCGGAAGGGTGGTGCAAGGAAAGATTGAGTTGGTGTCCCCATCCAGTTAATAGGTTGGTGCCTATAGAATTGAGTTGGTGCTCAAGAGCATTAGTGTCCTCATCCATTAGACATGTTGGTGCCTGAAAGTGCTAGTCGGTTTTTGTTGGTTATGAGTTGATGCTCATAAATGGATTGGTGTCACGTCCCTACCCCAACCAACTGAGGGGACATGAACTATGTAGGGGATTCTAAATTTCGCCCCCACGACCATATTATGAAATTCATAAAAATTTAAATGTGTTTGCAGATGAATATTAAAAATACAAAGTGGAAAATAAATCACTCCACACAGACAACATGCATATACTAGCATACTCATCATATGCATAATACTAATAATTCATGCATATTCAACACAACAATAAATCAATAGGTAAACATTTATCTTTTAATTGAATTTGTCCAAGCCATTGGCTATGAAAGAGCAACATTCCACCCAACCGTAGCCACTCTGTCCAACACTTTATCTCTCTGTTGAGAGGCCACCCCCGAGTTGGGTTATGTATCCACTAAGGAGGAACTACATAGGCTCACTCACAGCCATAGGAACATATTCTCATGCTAAGACAACGAACAACTGGGTTTATCAAGCATACATAGAGACAAGGAAGGTGAATGATAAGCCAATGAGCTCAACCACAGAGCTACATGCATCTCAATTGGTCTCATTCAGCCTTGGCACCCACAATACCTACCACATCCAACACAAGGAATGCCCCCTTCTCTACTACACAGTCCCTCAGGCGCCCCTTCCCTCTTGTGCTATTCAGGGTGGGCATATAAAGGTCCAAGATACTAGACTTTTAGAGATTTATTGCCTTCACTAGGTTTATCAAGCAATTCCAACCCCTGATCCCTCTTAGGCTTCAATTGTCTCTTGGATTCTTTGCTTTTTGGCCACCCTAATTTTCAACCACGAAATTTAATTTCTAGGCTTCCAAAGCTGGGTCCTCCCACTAATTTTTGGGCTTTTGACACTCTCAAATTCACCCCAAGGTTCAATTCTATGGATTCCCCACTCGATTTCACACCCCACACGAATTTCAGGCATTTTTAATACTCGAAAGCATTCATTTTTCTTAGGTTACGATTTTTGTTGTTTCTCTTGCTGGGAATGCATAGCTTGTTGCAAATTGGTGTCTGGTTGCAAAACAATGGAATTGGAATGAAGGGAAACGAATTCCCACGAGGGAAATTGACTTCTGGATACCCAAAACTGAGCTCATACTCAGTCATACAAATTTTTGGGTTGTTCCCATGATCCATTAAATTCACGAGTTGATTTCTCAGCTGCCTTCTTATAAGATAAATAAATATCAGCAAGGAAGTCCATTGGGGTAGTTTCTTACCATTTATGGCTCATGGGTTCTCATGATGACACTTGGAAACAAAGGATTTGATCCCACAACCCCTCTCATCTCCCCAGTGGATAAACACATCCCCCTCAGTAAAGTTGTGGAATTTTATTTGTATTATAAATATTTACATGTTGTTACATTTTTCCATGGTTGAATAGCACATGTCCATAAAATATAAAATACTTGCCTTTATAAGCCAAGCATTCACTAGCGATGCCTTGGCCTTGAGCTCCATGTTAGGAATCATACACCACATATTTACAATATTTACATATCAATCCAATAAGTCTAAGGGTCAAAATGTGGGTATTACATTCTCCTCCTCCCTAGAACAACACCATTCTTGATGTTCTCAAAACTTAACAAAAATGGGTATGCCTCTCTAATGGAATCCTCTAGTTCCCATGTATCCTCATCGGGACCAAGGTGCTTCCATTACACCTTTACCTATTCGATGTCTCGGTTCCGGAGCAATACTACCTTCTTGATGAGGATGCACATAGGTTTCTCTTGGAACTCTCCCCGGGTTCCACCTGAATCACATTCCAATCAATTGCGTGATTAGGATCATGCACATACTTCTTAAGTAAAGAAAAATGAAAAACATTATGAGCTCTCATGTTAACAGGTAATGCAATCCTATTTGCAACTAGTCCTATCCTATCAAGGACTTCAAATGGCCCACAATATCTTGGTGCCAACTTGGCACAACTTCCCAAATTTAGGGAACTTTTATTTGGCTTACTTTCAAATAGGCATGATCCCCAACTTTAAACTCCTTGTCCATTCTTTTTAAATCTGCGTAGCTCTTCTGCTTATCCTGGACTGCCTTTAAATTATGCCTGATCTTAACAATTTCTTGTTCCATTTCCTTGAGCATTTATGGCCCAAGCACTATCTTGTTTATTGGACTATCCCAACTCACTGGAGTTCTTCATCCCTTTCCATACAATGCCTCAAATGGATTCATTCCCAATTATGCTTAATGTCCATTATTTTATGCAAATTCTACCAAGTGTAGGTAATCCTCCCACTTGGATGGCTTATCCATCACATACATTCTCAACATATCCTCAAGAACTTGTTTCACCTTCTCTGTTTGACCATCTATTTGGGGATGATACATTGTACTAAAATTTAGCCAAGTCCCCAATTCCTGAAATAATCCTTTCCAAAATTGGATGTGAACTTTGCATCTCATTCTGAGACTATTGCTTTGGGTAACCCATGCAATAGGAATATCTCCTTCATGAAGATATTAGCTATGTCACTTGTTTTATGACTGGACTTGAATGTAATAAAATGAGCTACCTATGATAGCTTTTCCATCACAACCATGATTAAATCATGATGCCTTGATTCCATTTGCAAACTTGTTATAAAATCCATAGAAATTACTTCCCACTTCCATTCCGGAATGGGCAAAGGCTACAACAGTCTTGTTGGATGTTGATGTTCTTCCTTAACTTGTTGACATTTTTTACACCAAGAATAATATTCTGCTATATCCTTTTTTCATCCCATGCCAAAAGTATTGTTTTCTTGTTGTTGTTATTGTCTTTTGATATCCTGTATGTCCGGAGTATGGCATTTGATGAATTTCATCCATTACCATCTTCTTTAAATCTGCACAATTTGGAACACATAATCTACCCTTATAAACAAGAATATCATCTTCTCCTAGATGATATCCTTCACACTTTTCCCTACTGCAATTTCTCTTTTACTTGAAGATAAGTCTCATTGCTATGTTGGGATTCGAGAACTCTTGTTCTTAAATCTGATTTGCACATATGTAAGGCTGCTACATGAAATTTCCTTCTAAGAGCGTCTGCAACCTTGTTCTCTTTTCCTTTCACATGTTTGCTTTTAAAATCAATCTCACACAAAAATTTCACCCAATCTAGCTTACCTGGAATTTAAGCTTGGCTATCAAACAAATACTTTAAGCTCGTGTGGTATGTTCTAATGTCAAACCTTCTTCCTAGCAAATAATGCCTCCACGCCTTGAGGGCATGTACTACGGCTACTAGTTCTAAATCACGAGTTGCATAATTCTTTTCATGCTCTTTTAATTTTCTAGACTCATAGCAAATCACAAATCCTTCTTGCATAAGAAATCCACCTAATCCTTCAATTCAAGCATCTGTGCATACTACAAAATGTTTCTTTGGATCTGCAATCTTCAAAACAGGAGCACTAGTAAGTAACTTCTTTAATTGTTGAAAGCTTCCATCACATTTTTTAGACCATACAAATTTTGCATTCTTTCTTTGCAGTGATGTAGTTGGATGAGCGATCTTGGAGAATCCCTCAATGAACCTCCTATAATATCCTACAAGGCCCATAAAAGATATAACATCTGCGGCATTCTTTGGAGTAGACCAATTCATTATGGATTCAATCTTTTATGGATCCATTGCAATTCCTTCTTCTAAAATAATATGACACAAATACTGTACTGTTCTTTGATAGAAGTCACACTTGCTTAGCTTTGCATACAATTTGTGTTCTCTAAGAACTTGCAACACCATTCTTAAGTGTTCCTCATGCTCTTCTTCACTCTTTGAGTAAACAAGAATGTCATCCAAAAACACTAACACAAACTTATCTAAATACTTGTTGAAAACGCTATTCATGAGACACATGGATGTGGCAGGTGCATTGGTGAGACCAAATAACACCACCGTGAACTCATAATGGCCATATCTTATTTGAAAAGATGTCTTGTGAATGCATTCTTCTTTTGTTCTCACTTGATGATAACCAAATCTCAAGTCAATCTTTGAAAACACTTTGGCTCCCTTCATTTGATCAAACAAATCATCAATTATGGGAAATGGGTTCTTCTTCTCGACTGTCACTTTATTTAGCTTCGTGTAATCAATACATAGCCTTAAAGTCCCATCTTTGTTTTTAACAAATAACACAGGCGCTCCCCAAGGAGAAACACTTGGTTTGATATGCTTCTTGTCCATTAATTCTTGTAGCTGCATTTTTAACTCTGCCAATTATGGCATGCTCATTCTATAAGGAGCTTTGGAAATTAGGGCTGCCCCTGGAACAAGATTGATTGTAAAATCAATGTATCCCTTTGGTGGCAGTCCTGGCACTTCATCTGGAAATACATCTTTGAACTCTTTCAACAATCGATAGTCATCTATCTTTGGACCTTTGTCCTCCGGTGAATCCGATATATGGACCGCATATAGGTGGCAACCTTTATTCTAGAACTTTCCCAACTGCATGCCTGAAATATGCCTTACTGAAACTTGCTTGAGAATCCCTTTCACCACTCTCGGCCTTCCTTATTCATCAATGCATTCAAGAACCTTTTCATTGCAGTCTATCTTGGCTCTATGCCTTTCCAACCAATCGATGCCAATAAGAGCGTCATAAGATCCTAATGGTAGGACATTCAAATTTACTTTCGTGAGGAACCCATTCAAATATATGGGGCACTACTTCACTCACTTTTCTTTTTGTTCCTATGGCTAATTGAACTAGAGAAGACTTATCATGCTTCATTTTTAAAAGAGAACAACTTTCAACCAATTTTGGAGTAACATAACTATGAGTAGATCTTAGATCAATCAAAACAGAAATAGATTGCTTAGCAATCTTACCTTCAACTTCCACTACTATTGATTGATGGTCTTCCTAATGGTTATCCAACGCTGCATAAATTTGGGGAGTTTTCCTTGGCATATCCTCCACTGTATCTTCTTCTTCAAAGTTATGCAAGCCTCGAGGGTTCTCTCTTCGACGTGGACAATCTTTAAGCATGTGGTTTTCTCCACATCCCCAACACTAAAGTGATCTTTTTGGTCCTTTTTTGTTGCTACTACCGGCTTAATTCCACTTCGCGCTTGCTGTCCTTGTTGGGATTTTTTAGTTGATCCCTAAATGGTGGAGGTTTGAATCCACTGCTACTTTGGTGAAATATTCCTTTTGGGTTTCCTTTCAATGTTGGATGAACTTTTTAATTTCCTTTGCTTTGCTCATAACAATGCATTTCCATTTTGATGGCTTCATCAAGAGTTGGTGGATTAACAAACTCAATCCTATCTCTATAATTTTGGGGTAGACTTCCAAGGAAGCTTTGAATTTTTACCCTTTCCTCTTTGATGTAATCTACATACCTCAACAATTCCAAAAACTTATGGACATGTTCTTCCATAGACTTATGTCCAAGTTTTAGTTCATTGAACTCTTTCCTCTTGTTATCATAATACCTGGAAGATAGGTATTTTTCCTTGAAATACTTTTTAAATCGCTCCCAACTAATCCTTATTTCTTTGATTCCTTTTACTTGCATGAGATGCTCCCACCACATGGAAGCTTGACCATTGAGATTGTAAATAGAAATTATGGTCTTTTCATTTCCTAAGTAGTCATGGATCCTAAAAAAAAAAATTCATCGCAAAAATCCATGCCTCTGCTTCTTGACTTGTCTTACTTTCTCCATCAAATGTGGGTGGTCTCGCCTTCCTGAATTCTCCTTGCGAAATCCTTTTAAAATTTATTCTTCTTTCAAATTTATTGGAAATATGCTTTGGGTTGCTTTGAGAAACTTGAGAATCAAATGACTTACTAGAAGAATATCTTGACAAAGATACCTTATGTGCCCTGCTCACAGAACCATCTCTTGGACTTGGAGTCCTTTTTCTAGTGTGACTTCTAGAGTGGATTTCCACACTTTTTCTTTCTTGACCAACATTGCTTGGATTATATCCAAGATGAGCCCTATATTGAATATCAGTGAGATTCTGAGGGATGAAAACATTAATTTGGTTTTTCTCTTCTTGAGCCTTGATCATCCTCTCATTGAAACTTATTATTTCCACCAAATTTTGAGGAGTGATTTGCTCTCTCCCCCCATTGGATTATGTCTTAGCATTTCCCTCTTGCATGTTTTCTCATAGGAAATCCTCATAATGTTCATAGGGTTCTTGGGCATCATTCATGGTTACCATTTTCTTTTGGAGATTTTTCCCTTCTACTTGCTACCCTCTATTACAACGTACTGTTAAAAAATTGTCAATTGCAAACATTGTGCATCATAGAGATATTTATTAGACATATTAGTAATACATGCAATGATACATAAAAATGTTATTCTTTAATAGAATTAGTCTCATGGAATAAATCTCAAGGTCCTTAAGTCACTTTATGTTCCATTATGCATTCTGGAAATTGCCATTTATTGACAAATTTTGTCAAAGTAATGTTATAGGCACTTTTCCATTGTGATCTCTAAGATATCTAAATGCCTCATTTAGGTTATGACTATGCAACTCTGTTCCCCTTAGGATAATATTTCCAATGAGTATCCTCACGCTTTATTCTAATCTAGGAGCTAGAAGTTACATCCTCCCCAAAATGCTAATTTTGCCCAATTCTGCACTGTTTTTATAGGTGCAATTAATTTCGGAGACCAACTTCGATTGTTTGCAGAAGAAAATATAGCAAGAAATAGAATTTTTTTTCTATCGGGAACTGTTAGTACATATAACAAAGATTACTAAAAAACTTTCAGGTTTATGATCCAATGCTCTAGTCAACCTCTATAAAATTATGGGTTTGACTACTTTTTAACTTTTGCACTTTTTCCCATAGAATATTTACCAAAACTAGCTATCTCCCAAATTAAACATTTATGGAAAAACTTTTTCTAACGAAAGTTGTATGTTTTAATGAGTATGTAAAATGTCGAGTTCAATTTTTTTTTTGGTTTCGACATCTAGGGTCACTTTTACCTCTTGCAAGCTTTCCAAAATCCCCCAAAAGTGCTCTGAAATAGTGGATTTTGGCCTTTTTTCATACCCCAAACTCACACCTTTTGGAATTTGGCTCCAAGATTCCGTATTTAGTTGTGTTCCTATTCTATGATCGCACCATAGCAATTTTAGTCCAAATCGAGCACCCATCAAGTCTCTGGACACAAATATTTGAAAGTCACTAATTTGGAATTTTTGTCATTGAAAGTCACTAATTTGGATTTTTTGTCATTGAAAGTCACTAATTTGGAATTTTTGTCATTGAAAGTCACTAATTTGGATTTTTTGTCATTGAAAGTCACTAATTTGGAATTTTTGTCAAATTGGAGCAAAATGAGCTCATGCCTCTTACTGATGTTTTTTTGACCTTCATCAATGGTTTCCAAACACTGCAAGTATCATCAAATTTCAAGCTAAATTGCTCCCGTTATGGCCAAAACAATTTTCAGGCTCTAGCCTTCTTTTTTTTTAATCGCCACTACGGGGTCGGACCTTTCCTATCGGCCCCTCTCATAACTACATCTTGGAGAACCCCACAATGGAACTCTGAAGTGGCATCTCCAATGTCTAGCGGACTTTTTCTTTGGGAGAAAATTTTTCACCTCCGTAGATGTGCGCTAATGATCGACGATTGTGGACCCATGAGCGACGTCCGACTACCACCACGAACCTATACTCTGCTGCACCCACGGAATTCTCCCCGTGTCTTATTCCTTAAGGCACATTTTGGAAACCCCGCGGACACACACCAACGACTGCCGACCGCCACACACATTTCTACTTGTCGTTCCCACGTACTCTTCTTCGCAGTACTACCACGACCTCCTCTTTGCGGACTTCAACGGACTCTTCTCTGCTATGATTGCGGACCTTTCGCCACGGATTCTCATAACTTTTCTTCGATGTACCCCCATGGATGTGTGTCAACGACCGACGACCAACGCTGACTAACGACCATCACAGTTCTATACTCTGTCACGCTTGCAAACTGTGGACGTCGTCCACCCACACGTCCTTCCAGTGTGGTTGTTCCATGTCATACCCCTTCTTACCCACATGGCATAGATGGGGACCACCTAGAATTTCTCCAATTTGTCACTTTCAAAAGTAGTTACGACTCACTAAGAAAGCAGTTTTGGAAATGCTAATGTTGGAGCCGCTGCTGGTTAAAATCGAACATGTTGATAGATGGTTTCTTCTCAACGACTTGCCAACCCACTACTATCTAGCATGTCGAGGGTGTGTTGTGAACCATACCTGTTGTTCATGATTTCTTCTCTCTGCTAATAAATCTGTAGGATAAAAAAATTCCAAACTTCCTTAATTCAATCTGCTACTCATTATCATCACTTCCCGTGCATCTGATTTCCTACATGTGAGTGTAGATTCTGGCCCAAACAACCTCAATGTTGAAACCATTCGCTCTTATACCAATCTTTCACGTCCCTACCCATCAATTCGAGCAACAGAGGGGACATGAACTATGTAGGGGATTCTAAATTTCGCCCCCACGACCATATTAGGAAATTCATAAATATTTAAATGTGTGTGCAGATGAATATTAAAAATACACAACAGAAAATAAATCACTCCACACACACACAACATGCATATACCAACATACTCATCACATGCATAATAATAATAATAATAATAATAATTCATGCATATTCAACGCAACAATAAATCAACAGGTAAACACTTATATTTTAATTGAAGTTGTCCAAGCAACTGGATATGAAAGAGAAATATTCCACCCATCCATAGCCACTCTGTCTAGCACTTTATCTCTCTACTGAGAGGCCACCCCTGAGCTAGGATATGTATCCATTAAGGAGGAACTACATAGGTTCACTGACAGCCATAGTAACATATTCTCATGCTAAGACAACGCACAACTAGGTTTATCAAGCATACAGAGAGACAAGGAAGGTGAATGCTACGTTAGTGAGCTCAAACACAGAGCTATAGGCATCTCAATTAGTCTCATCCATCCTTAGCACCCACAATACCTAACACACCCAACACAAGGAAGGTCCTCTTCTCTGCTACATAGTTCCTCAGGCGCCCCTTCCCTCCAGTTCTATTCAGGGTGGGCATATAAAGGTCCAAGTTGTTAGACTTTTAGATATCTCTTGCCTTCACTAGGTTTATCAAGCAATTCCAACCCTTGATCCCTCTCAGGCTTCAATGGTCTCTTGGATTCTTTTTGGCCACCCTAATTTGCAGCCACGGAATTTAATTTCTAGGCTTCCAAAGCTGGGTCCTCCCACATATTTTCAAGCTTTTGACACTCTCAAATTCACCCCGGGGTTCATATCTATGGATCCCGCACTCGATTTCGCACCCCACATGAATTTATGGGCATTTTTAACACTCACAAAAACATGCATTTTTCTCAGGTTACGATTTCTGTTGTTTTTCTTGCTGGGAATGCATAGCTTGCTGAAAATTGGTGTCTGGTTGCAAAACAATGGAATGGGAATGAAGTAAAACGAATTCCCACGAGGGAAATTGACTTCTGGGTACCAAAAACTGAGCCCGTACTCAGCCATATGAATTTCTGGGTTGTGCCCATGCTCCATTAAATTCATGAGCCGATTTCTTAGCTGCCTTCTTACGAGATAAATAAATATCAGCAAGGATTTCCACTGGGTTAGTTGCTTACCATTTATGGCTCGTGGGTTCTCAGGTTGACACTTAGAAACAAAGGATTTGATCCCACAACCCCTCTCGACTCCCTAGTGGATAAGCACAACCCCCTCATTTTTTTTGCTTCCATAGCCAGCTCTTGGAATTTTATTTGTATTATAAATATTTACATGCTATTACATTTTTCCATGGCTGACTAGCACATGTCCACAAAATATAAAATACTTTCCTTTATAAGCTGAGCATTCACTAGCGGGGCCTTGGCCTTGAGCTCCACGCTAGGAATCATACACTGCATATTTACAATATTTACATATCAAGCCAATAAGTCCAAGGGTCAAAATGGGGGTATTACAATTGGTGTCCTCACAGGTTGGTGCCTAGAAATTGCAAGTTGGTGCTTGTACAAGGGATTGATGTCCTTGTCATATTGATGTCTAAGAAATATGTGAGTGGGTGCTCACACCACAATTGGAGATTGGTGTCTCCTGCAAATCATTGTAATTTATGATTTTATCAATTCATTAAATTGGTTTCCATATAAATATTTTGTGTATTATGCTTTGGTGTGGATGAATGTTTAAGGTTGATAATATTACATGAATAATGAAGTCAAATTTGGTAAAAGTGTATGATACTGATTCACCCCCCCTCTTAGTATCATTGGGTGTTACAACAATTGGAATAAGATCCGGTTTCCTTCAGATAGTTTTACCACTGAAAAGTAGATCCCAATGACTACTCATGGATTGTCAATGGGAAGATCCTAACAAAGTACCTTTGTTCAATGGAATGGACTATGTACCATGGAGCATAAGAATGGAGGAACATATGCAAGCTCTTGGGCTTGACATTTGGAATGCAATTCATAATGATTACACAAATTCAAAGACTCAACCAAAAAAATTAGCAACAAATAAGCTACACAAAGACAATGCAAAGGCAATGAATGCAATTTTGAATGGTCTATCAGATTCTGAGAAGAACAAAGTGGGATAGTGTAAGTCATCTAAAGAGTTGTGGAACAAGATACACAATCTCTACTTAGTTGAGGAATCCATTGAAAAAAAATGAAGAACCAAATGTAAAAGTGAAAGCAACTCATCTAATGATTGTGGAAGTGACTTAGATGAAGCACTGATCACAACCTTAGATCCTGAAGTTGATCCCCGTGAAAACAAATATTTTGAAGTAAAAAAAATGTTGATCTTGAAAGACAACTTATATGTGCTCTAATGAAATTGAGAAGCTTAAGAAGAAGAATGAGTTGCTAGAAGAGCTATTAGAAGAATCATAAAAGAAAAATCATGAAGACCTTGAAGAAGTTGAAAATACCATTGTTGGATTAAAAGATCAAATAGTAGATGCTGGGATAATTGAAGTGTTAAGATTCAATATGATAAGATAGATAACATCAGTATTACATTCAATTTCACAACAATAGTATATACAAGATCACTGAAAGAACAACAAGCACAACATAAACACAAGAGACACAGATTTATCCTGGGAAACCCTCATGGGGTAGAAAACCCAACAAAGCTTCCTCAATATAGATGACCAACAAATACAAAGATGTAATCCTGAAACACAAGCTCCTTTTCCTCCTTTGTATATCTCTCCTTCTCCTATGCGAGTTTCACAAGTGGGTGTGTGTGTTAAATGAGGAACACACCTCCTCTATTTATACTTTACTTCACTTGACTTTTAACTCTAACTAGGTCGGCCCCAACTTAACCACTCAACATAATGCTGACTGGTCCGACCCCACTAGAGGACTTAAACACCCCATTACAACTGACTCTGGGCCGACCCCACTAGGGAAGTCTAATAACCCAAGTTACCACATTCCGACGGAGGAATAAACATCTCCGGATATACAATAAAGTCCTGGCGGAGGAATGAAACATCTCTGGGTAAAGTACAAATAGAATATTCTTAGAAGTTACAATATTTCAACACTCCCCCTTAACGAGAAGGATATTCTAACAACATCTGTAGGAGAAAGGAGTCATCAACTACATGATACATGATACATCTATAAAGCATTGGAAGCTTTCTTCAATCATCATCAGTAACTCAAACAACTACTGGAACATATTCAAGATCTTCAATACTGGAACATCAACATCTTCAGTACTGAGTCTTCATCTTTTGCAGCACTTGATTAGCTACAACATCATCATCTGGATCTTTCGATCAACAGCCTCATCGTCTGGATCTCTAGATAAACAACATCATCTGGATCTCTCGATCAACGACCTCATCGTCTGGATCTCCTAATCAACAACATCATCTGGATCTCTCGATCAACAACCTCATCGTCTGGGTCTCCCGATCAATAGCATCATCTGGATCTCTCGATCAAAAACATCATCATATCGATCTCTCGATCAACGACCTCATCGTTTGGATCTCTCGATCAACAACGTCATTTGGATCTCTCGATCAACAGCCTCATCGTCTGGATCTCCCGATCAACAACATCATAGCAGCATACCCTGCAACACACATGATCTATTTTACTGGATGATCAATCCATATCCATTTAAGACACCATATCATATCTAGGGACGATGTAGTCCACTCATCAACTTAGACAAAGTCTAAGGAACACTTCTCGGAGATCAATTCAGGGACCGATGTCCAGGGATGATACAATCCCTCTCGTCCACTAGGGACCACTTCTCGGATACATATGCCTATAGATCAATTTAGGGACCGAAGTCTAGGGATGATACAATCCCTCTCGTCCACTAGGGACCTCTTCTCAAAGACATCTGTCTACGGATCAATTCAGGGACCGAAGTCTAGGGATGATACAATCCCTCTCATCCACTAGTGACCACTTCTCGGAGACATATGTCTATGGATCAATTCATGGACCGAAGTCCAAGGATGATACAATCCCTCTCATCCACTAGGGACCATTTCTCGAAGACATCTGTCTACGGATCAATTCAGGGACCAAAGTCCAGGGATGATACAATCCCTCTTGTCCACTAGGGACCACTTCTCAGAGACATATGTCTACGGATCAATTCAGGGACCGAAGTCCAGGGATGATACAATCCCTCTCGTCCACCAGGGACCACTTCTCGGAGACATATGTCTACGGATCAATTCAGGGACCGAAGTCCAGGGATGATAAAATCCCTCTCGTCCACCAGGGACCACTTCTCGGAGACATATGTCTACGGATCAATTCAGGGACCGAAGTCCAGGGATGATACAATCCCTCTTGTCCATTAGGGACCACTTCTTAGAGACATATGTCTACGGATCAATTCATGGACCGAAGTCCAAGGATGATACAATCCCTCTCATCCACTAGGGACCATTTATCGAAGAAATTTGTCTACGGATCAATTCAGGGACCGAATTCCAGGGATGATACAATCCCTCTCGTCCACTAGGGACCATTTCTTGAAGACATCTGTCTATGGATCAATTCAGGGACCAAATTCCAGGGATGATACAATCCCTCTAGTCCTCTTAGACAATGTCTAAGTACCACTTCATCGACCTCATCGTCGGCACAGGAATCCTCATCATCGACCTCATCGTCGGAATAGGTACATCATAGAAACAGGTAACCTCATCATCGATACAAGTATCCTCATCATCGATACAAGTATCCATATCAATACAGGTATCCATATCATCGATACAGTATCCTCATCATCGATACAAGTATCCATATCATCGTTACAATATCCTCATCATCGATACAAGTATCCACGTCATTGATACAAGTATCCTCATCATCGATACAAGTATCCATATCATCGATACAGTATCCTCATCATCGATACAATATCCTCATCATCGATACAAGTATGCACGTCATCGATACAAGTATACTCATCATCGATACAAGTATCATCATCATCGACCATATCACTCTCCCTTTCGAGGAGGGTCCTTCTAAACTACACCAAGCTTGTCTCGAAAATACTCAAACTTTACACGAGACAGGGGTTTGGTCAATATATTAGCAACTTGTACATTAGTGCTCACATAATCGAGCTTTATAGCTCCTTTCTGCACCATATCCCATATATAAAAATATCGGATCTCTATGTGCTTTGACTTATCATGGAACATTGGATTCTTTGTCATCTTGATACAACTATGGTTGCCACACAGGATGTAACGTACCCTTCCATCATCGAAATGCAGGGAAGGAAACGTTAACAACACACCGGGCTTTTGGCAGACTTAGCCCCAATATTTTTACTCCAAAATATGTGAGAATTAAAACTTCTGTGTACAGATTCGAACTTCAATAAAACACAGCGGAATTTAAACATAACAACACACATAAGCACAAACAAAAGATAATTCCATATGCAGGGATTCAATCCCATTCCTATGCTATGCACAGACTTCATTTCAATTTCAACCTCATGAATAAATAACATTCAGATTTAGCACATCGCAGAGCACAGAATACATATATAAATTAAAATCACAGAGAGCACTTATCTTGCAACGCAAATGTCCAACGACTGGCTACGTGAGAGCAACGTTACACCCAACCATAGATCTCTGTCCAGCCTGTATTCTTTCAGCTGAGAGATCACCCCCGAGCTGGGCTGTGTATCCACTAAGGAGGAACTAGATGGCTCACTCACAGTCAGGGTTTCACTCAAACAACCATGCTAAGCCAACACACAGTTGGGTTTTTCAAGCATGCAATAGGAGATAGAGGAGGATGCTAGTCCCCTGAGCTCAATCCCAGAGCCACATACACTTCAAGCTGGACTCAGTAATCCCACCCTCTGTTCATACATCCATACTTGGATTTCTCACAACTCTGGCACAAATAACCCCAAATCCGTCACTGATTTTCTGGGCAGTTAAAACTGGGTTTCCCCATGGATTTTGGGGTAGCTATTACTCCCAAATTCGCCCCAAGGCTCATACCAATGGATCCCCCATTGGATTTCATTGTCCAGTACCCATTCTGGGCGTTTTTGGCTTCCCAAAACGTGGGTTCATTCCAAGTTGCGATTTCTGGTTTCTCACTCCTGGGAGCTCGTTTTTTTGGATGGAAAATGATGCTGGGTTTCTTCACCATGGAATGGGGATGAGAATGAAGCAACTTCCAAGAGGTAGAGTGACTTGTGGCACAAGTAAACAGAGCTCATTACTGCCCATACAAATTTCTGGGCTGCCCATGCTCCATCAAGCCATTGACTTAATTCTTCAACCACTTTCTTACAACAGGAATAAATGTTATCTAGAAAAGTCAAATGGGTTCTCACAATGACATATGGCAACTTATGGTTCACTCCCTTAACCCCCTCACCACTCCCTAGTGGATACACGTGGCCCCTTCTCATTCGTTGCCTCCGTAGCCAGTTTTGGTATTTTATATTGCATGATGTTTATTTACATCCTTTTTACAATTTCCATGGCTTAAAAACACATGGGCATCAAAATATCAATGCTTGCCTTTTAATCAAAATTCAGGCTTTCACTAGCGGGGCCTTGGCCTTGAGCTCCACACTAGGAAAACATACATCTCATGTACACACTATTTACATTAAATGCTAATACATCCTAAGAGTCAGAATGGGATATTACAATCCCTCCCCCTTAGAATAACACCGTCCTCGGTGTTCCAAGACTTAGGCATACATATACAATTTACACATGTCCAAAACCTCAAAACTTTGCAGATCTGCCCTGCATTCTGTTCTTTACTTTGAACTTTCAGGACCAAGTCCTTTGATCTTCACGAGCTGCTCCTGCTGATTCGGATCTTCCAGTTCATCCATAAGTCTGAAAACTTTATGGCTTTTACCCTCTTGAGGTTCTCTTGTTGTGCAGTTGCGGAGGCAATGATCCCCTCCACATTTCCAACACTTCACTGGTTGCTTCATCTTTACCTGCTCAATTTCCTTTAAGTCTTCTCACCTGGAGCGTTTCTTAATCGGGCGATTGGATGAATGCTTCTTCATTGATCCACTTTTCTTTCCCTTGCTGATTGCTCTCATAATGCTTTTTACCTATTTCTGCAGACGAATAGAGTCCTGCAAGACCTTGTGGTTCATCTCGTTCTGCTGCTTTTGCATCTTGAGCATCTCTCCAAGATTTTCTTGGGTCTTGGCAATTGTTTGAAGAAGACTTCCAGCCAATTCTAATAGCCCTTGGTCTGCCGCCATGGTCAATGGAAACAACTGACCACACTTTGCTCTCTAGCAACACTTGCCTGCACCGGCTGCAACCAATTGATTCAATTTCCAACTGTGAAATTCATCATTACAATTCTCGTTAGGCCAAGCATAACCCAAACATTAAAAATCAATCAATGGTTTTTCCCCAGTTGACATGGATAGTCCATGCTTTACTCATGAGACTTCCAAACTTTTTATGCTTGCCCAACATACACATGAACTCCTTCATGTTCATCCATTCACAAGAAATACATTAATTAGCATTCACAATTCACTTTAATCAAATAAACACACTTTTACTTTCAGTCATGCATGCATTCAACAATTTTCTAATTCTATAAATGCATCAATAAAAAGGAAAGAGAGACAGCAGTAAGAGTTTCTCCTCTTAGTTTTGTTCCATTCTGGAACCCACACCACCACTATGGTGTTCATGCTCCTGTCCTCTTTCACTTCACGTGAATGCTCGACCTGCCCTTCTTGGCTATGACACGTAGTGTCTATGGTCTACTCCAGATCTCTCAACCATGGAGTTCCTCCACTTGGTTGGTCTAACTCTTGGCTGCTAGGACTCACACAGTTCCACTAGCCCCATCTTTCATTACTGCTCATGCTAAGCTCTTTAGGGTGGTTACATGTCCACACGCATCCTTGAGATGCTTTCATAATCATTGCTTCCAGCAATACCTACATTCAAACATTGAATTAATTCACATGTTTAGTTTATTTTCATAGGAAATCATAACCAAATCATATACACATGTATATTCATAAGCAATAAATTACAAGATAACCAAATACTTATCTGCACTAGATGTCTTCACTTTATTCCATAGGGTCCTTCTTTGCTTTACAAGCCTTGGAATCGCCTATGGATTTGGGTGTTTGGCCAGCGCGTAGGCTGCCCCTCAACATCAAATAGTCTTGTATGTTTGTCCAGCACGCAGGCTGCTCCACAACATCAAATAACCTTGTATGTTTGGCCAGCACGCAGGCTGCTCCAAATCATCAACAATCTTGCATGTTTGGCCAGCACGCAGGTTGCTCCAAATCATCAACAATCGCGCATGTTTGGCCAGCACGCAGGCTGCTCCAAATAATCAATAATCTTGCATGTTTGGCCAGCACGTAAGCTGCTCCAAATCATCAATAAGCTTGTCCAACCAACCACTCTCTAGATTTACCAAGCAATTTATAGTTCTTTCAGGGTCCTTGCTTCCTGTATGACCAAGGTTTCCAACAAAGAAACAATAGTGCATCAGCTTAACTGTTACAAGACTTATACTTGTAATCTTAATTATTCCAAACAAGAAATAAATGAAATTGAATACTTATCTGTATTGTGCATTTATTCTCTGGTCCACAGGGTTCTGCTTTTACTTTATAAGCCTTGGGATCCTCCTGCGGACTAGGATGTTTGGCCAACACACAGGCTGCTCCAAATCATCAAATAATTAATGCCCTACCAGTACACCTTCATGCCGATTGGGTTTACCAAGCATTTGGTGGTGCCCAACCAGTCCCATACCTGGTTGGCCCTCTCCATTGCCGAGCCAGCACATACGTCTGGGTCATCGGCCAATGGAAGGTAACTGCGCCACCGACCATTACAGGTCAAGGCTCCACTACTCTGCCTTAGGCTTGCATCAGCCTTTCACATGTATCACAATCCCTCAATGCGCATAACAATTCTTCACCCACACAAGGGTGGCACTTCTTCTCTTGTGTAAGCCGACGGTTCCATTTAGGAATTCTTTAGGTGACTTCTTAACTGCAGGCTATCATGGCCCCATGATACCCACTCACCCTACACAAGGGTTACCACTGCTCATACAATCCTCTTGAGTATTCTTTTCTTCACTTTTCCCTTTAATGTGCAGCACTGAATTTCATATGTATAATCCATTTTTCAGATGTTATTTCTCTTCTTTAATGAGGAATGGAGGCTCCTTCTCTGAGTTGACAGTCCCTCGGTTTGCCATCCCAATTCCTTTTGATGTTACACAACCTTCATATGTCTTACTGACATAATCTTCACCATCCCACTCATATTGTTTACCAATCATGTAGTGCAGATGAGACATTAATAATGTCTTATGGCATTTCACCTGAAACCCATTTTCAAATCATGGAATCCCTTCCCATGAATTTATGCTTCTGCAGGACCTCTCTCATGGTCTTACTGCAATGTGTCTTCCTGGCACACTTATTGAATAGCCAAATAGTTAGAAACATTTAACAATACAATTCAAATCCGATTGTTCCATAACCAATCCAGGGCACTAATAATTAAATTCAGTATGAATTTCCAACTCTGTCTATTACAGAAATTGGTTTTCTTATCCATGAGGCTATCCTCATATTGTTTGGCTCCTGTAAGTGACGCCACTCTGCCCGTTATGGTCTTATGCCCGCTGCCATACATGAGCATCCACTTACAACATGTCCTCCTGACACATTTTCATATAAGCCAAACAGTCATTAGCAATTATTAGTAAAATTTCAAATCCGAAACATTTACAAATCTGATATTTACAACTGTTCTTATTAACAGAACTTAGAGCTCTCAACCATGAGATTCCTTCTCATAAGCTCTAGATCAAATTTTCAAATCCGTTTCTCATAGAAATTTGATTTGCAATTGTGATATTATTCTCATGAGAATGTTTTCAGATTTGTTTCATGCATACTTTACAACCATGAGAACCTTCTCATAACCTTTGGCTTCTGCATGTGGTAGATCCCATTCTCTACTATGGACTTATCCTCATTCCCATATGTAAGACCTTCCTACCGGAAATTGAAACTTCAATCAACCAAACACTTTGTGAGTATCTACGCACATAATAATTCATTGCCATAACAGTCACTGAAGTGATCTCAGAATTATAATACTCAATAGTTCAAACACCTTCAGCTGTTAACATTTGAAATGCAACGAAATATATACACTTCTATATATGCATCATTATCACAATAGAATTTCAAGACATAGTCACACTATCCATGCAACTTAAATAAATCGTAAATACTCATTATTTCACAGTCATATCATTCATACAACTCTGTCTTTCCACGGAGCATTCTAGCAGCCCATCGATCATGATTGGGCTCTTCATGCACTTACTATTCTGCATTCATAACAGCCCATGAAATGATCCTAGAATTATCATCAATTCATCATTTCATTCATTATTTATTTTGCAATAACATATGCATCATCCCTATGCATTCATACAATGCATCACAAGATTTATAAAATCTCTTAATGCTCATCTACTTAATGCTACCTTGCATTGTTTCATGAGTACTATGCATTCAAGCATATTATGATCGAAACATGACTATCTCATATAACTTGCATTACCATAATCAGGACCACCAGTCCTCACTTGCGTTGGTTATTAAGCACATAACCAACATACACATGGCATGATATAAATTCATATGAATGCATTGAGATTTCTAAACAGTCATAGGGTGTAGGGATCATTTCCTTCACTTACCCACACCTCACCAAGCTTGGTAGGTTAACAGTCCCAATCGGTATTCAATATCACATGCAAACTAACTCAACATAGCTCAATCATAGTTGAAGAGATCTTACCAAATCCTCTTTCAACATTCATGCAATTTGGCACCAATAATCATTACCTGCATGGTTACCATTAACATCGCCTGATGTTACCTGATCAATTGGCCTCTTACCAAGGCTGCTCAGTCATTTTGCCAACTTTATGATCATAGATTTGTTGCACCATCCTTTCTGCATAAGGTTGTTGGCTTCATGCAACAACATCCTCAGCACATTTAGCCATGCTCTTTGTTATCTTTGGTCCTACAACCAATACCAATCATCAATAGTGATTATCAACCACAATATTCTCCATTAGTGGTTCATTGCATATGTAGACTGCATTGTTTTACCAATATGCAATATCCCATTTATGCACAAGCATTTCTATATGCACTATGCAATGTTTGTTAAGATGCCATCTAGTGCATATACATCTATGTAATTCCTTACATTTTTAACATTTTTATGCCATATGACAATTTCATAATTATAAGTATGATAACAAACAGGGGTTTAAGGAATTCTTCCCTTTTCGATCCCTCATCGAAACATGGAATTCCTCTTCTATATCATGCAATTGTAGAAATTGCCCACATTGACAACAAAATTTGTTTGTCAAAACAGCCGCTGGCACTCTTCTGCATTAAATATCTATGATATATGTAGACCTCATTCAAACTTTGGTCGTGCATCATTGTTCCCTGCTGGACAAGCTTTCCAATGCCTGTCTTCATGCTCTATTCCGACATAGGGTGCGGGAACTGCATCTCTTCAAAAATGACAACTTTCACTCCAATTCTGCACATTTTACACAATTGCATTTTGGTCCATAATGCCAACTTTAGCCACCTGCGGAATAAAATCTATGAGGAATCACAAAAACTTATATATCAGGCGAAGTTAGTCCATATAAAAAGGAACACTCAGCAATTCACAGATCTCAATTCTGATGCACCATTCATCTTCTATGAATTTCTGGGTTTTACTACTCACTTTTCACATTTTTCCCAAAATTCCAAAATTTGGGCCAAAAATGGCTATCTCCCAAATGGTGCATTTCTGGGAAATCTTCGTCTAACGGAAACTGTCCATCTTAATGAGAATATGAAATGTCTAGTTCAGTAAAATTTTTGACTCCTGCCTCTAGGGTCACTTTTACTGCCCACAAGCTTTTCAAAATCCCGAAAAAGTGGCCCGGAACAGTGCTTTTTGGCTTTCTTGCTCACCCCGACTTCACATCCCCTGGAGTTTGGCTCCAATATTCTCAAGTTAACATCGTGCCTGCTTCATGGCTGCGCCTGATCAATTTCAGCTCAAACCGACCTTCTGTCAAGCCTTGGGACTCCGTCCTTCAAAAGTCACTATTCCCCTTTTTCTATCAAATCGGAGTGTAATGGGCTCGGGGTCTTCACTGGTTCTTTCATGTCCTTCGTCAATGGCCTCCGAGCCCCACAGGAATCATTCCATTCTGAGCCCGGATGTTCCTTCTATCCAAAAATCAAGTTTTGGTCACTTTTTTTTTTTTTTTTTTGCTGCCGTTGCGGGACAGTTCGCCGATCGCTCCCGCAATTGCGGAGCAATTCGGTGAAGGCTCCCGCAGTTGCAGAGCCATTCAGCGAATGCTACCGCAATTGCGGAGGCTTTTGGCGAATGCTCCCGCAATTGCGGAGCCATTCGGCGAATGCTCCCGCAATTGCGGAGCCTTTCGGCGAATGCTCCCGCAATTGCGGAGCCATTCGACGAATGATCCCGCAATTGTGGAGCCATTCGGCGAATGTTCCCGTTGTGGAGCGATTTGCCGAACGCTCCCGCAATTGCGGAGCAATTCGTCGAATGCTTCCGCAGTTTCAGAGCGATTCGGCGAATGCTCCCGCAGTTGCAGAGCCATTCGTGGAATGCTTCTGTTGCGGAGCGATTCGGCGAATGCTCCCACAGTTGCGGAGCCATTCGCGGAATGCTTCCGTAGTCTCGGGAAGATTCGCGGAACTCTTCTGCAAATTTCGGAAGAGAATTCCTTCCGAAAACTTCATCTTGATGCACTTAGAAAAAATTTCTGCTTTTTCGGAGCAGTTCGCCGAATTTTTCCGCGTCGCGGGACAACTTGCAGAATCCTTCCGCAAATTTCGGAAGAGAATTCCTTTCGCAAATTTCGGAAGGGAATTCCTTCCGCAGTTTCGGGGCGACTTCCCAAACTCTTCCGCGTTGCGGAAAAACTCGCAGAATGCTTCCGCAGTTTCGGAGCAATTCGCCGAATGCTTCCGCAATTTCGGAAGACATTCGAGAATTCTTTCCGAAACAGACTTAAACAAATTTTTCAAAGACACTTAGGAAAAATTTGAAAACTTTCTTTCATTCAGTGATGAATGCTGCTCAGTAGGAGGTAGCTTTACCTCTGCAATTTATTCAACTCAGCCAGTTTAGGCCCTATGCTGCTATCTGTGGTGATTAGGAAGGGACCTTCCCATGTGAATGTAATTGGATTTGGCCCATAGAGGCCCAATGCTGCAACCAACAGCTCTGATACCACTCTGTAACGTACCCTTCCATCATCGAAATGCAGGGAAGGAAACGTTAACAACACACCGGGCTTTTGGCAGACTTAGCCCCAATATTTTTACTCCAAAATATGTGAGAATTAAAACTTCTGTGTGCAGATTCGAACTTCAATAAAACGTAGCGAAATTTAAACATAACAACACACATAAGCACAAACAAAAGATAATTCCATATGCAGGGATTCAATCCCATTCCTATGCTATGCACAGACTTCATTTCAATTTCAACCTCATGAATAAATAACATTCAGATTTAGCACATCGCAGAGCACATAATATATATATAAATTAAAATCACAGAGAGCACTTATCTTGCAACGCAAATGTCCAACGACTGGCTACGTGAGAGCAACGTTCCACCCAACCATAGATCTCTGTCCAACCTGTATTCTTTTAGCTGAGAGATCACCCCCGAGCTGGGCTGTGTATCCACTAAGGAGGAACTAGACGGCTCACTCACAGTCAGGGTTTCACTAAAACAGCCATGCTAAGCCAACACACAGTTGGGTTTTGCAAGCATGCAATAGGAGATAGAGGAGGATGCTAGTCCCCTGAGCTCAATCCCAGAGGCACATACACTTCAAACTGGACTCAACAATCTCACCCTCTGTTCATACATCCATACTTGGATTTCTCACAACTCTGGCACAAATAACCCCAAATCCGTCACTGATTTTTTGGGCAGTTAAAACTGGGTTTCCCCATGGATTTTGGGGTAGCTATTGCTCCCAAATTCGCCCCAAGGCTCATACCAATGGATCCCCCATTGGATTTCACTGTCCAGTACCCATTCTGGGCGTTTTTGGCTTCCCAAAATGTGGGTTCATTCCAAGTTGCGATTTCTGGTTTTCTCACTCCTGGGAGCTCGTTTTTTTGGATGGAAAATGATGCTGGGTTTCTTCACCATGGAATGGGGATGAGAATGAAGCAACTTCCAAGAGGTAGAGTGACTTGTGGCACAAGTAAACAGAGCTCATTATTTCCCATACGAATTTCTGGGCTGCCCATGCTCCATCAAGTCATTGACTTAATTCTTCAACCACTTTCTTACAACAGGAATAAATGTCATTTAGAAAAGTCAAATGGGTTCTCATAATGACATATGGCAACTTATGGTTCACTCCCTTAGCCCCCTCACCACTCCTTAGTGGATACACGTGGCCCCTTCTCATTCGTTGCCTCCGTAGCCAGTTTTGGTATTTTATATTGCATGATGTTTATTTACATCCTTTTTACAATTTCCATGGCTTAAGAGCACATGGGCATCAAAATATCAATGCTTTCCTTTTAATCAAAATTCAGGCTTTCACTAGCGGGGCCTTGGCCTTGAGCTCCACACTGGGAAAACATACATCTCATGTACACACTATTTACATTAAATGCTAATACATCCTAAGAGTCAGAATGGGATATTACACAGGATTAGAGTGGGGTCCATCTCTAAGTCAAACAATCCTGATAACAATTTTAGAAGCCATATCGCTTCACAACTAGCAGAGAAAGCAACTATATATTATGCTTCAACTGTGCTGAGAGCCACACTAGACTACTTCCTGCTAAACCACGAGATCATGGCAGATCCCAGACAATAACATCTTCCCGATGTGCTCTTCCTTTCTGATACACTCCCTACCCAATCAACATCTGTGTAGCCATACAATCTAAAGTCATGATCTCCAAGATAACATATACCAAAGTCTATCGTACCCTTTAGGCACCTTATCACATGCTTTGTAGCTATTAGGTGAACACGCCTAGGTACCACTAGATATTGAACCAAGGTGTTCATAGCAAATCATATATCTGCCTTGGTATTCGTCAGATACATCAATGACTCAATAATTTGTCTGTGCAGAGTCACATCCACTAGCTCTGATGAGTCATCAGCTAACAGCTTCAAGTTGGAATCCGTGGTCATGTCTTTACATTCCAACATATCAAATCTTTTCAAGATTTCCACAACATACTTTCCCTGGTTGAGAAAGATTCCTTTTGGGCCTTTCCATACCTCCAGACCTACGAAGTAATGAGCCTCAAGATCATTCGAACTCTATGGTGAGTTCCTTCTTGCATCCATCTAAGAGAAGAATGTCATCTATATATAGAAACCATCTTCAACCTTGTAGCAAAGGTTGAATTCCGCATCACCCATGGTGATCATTAAGCTCATCAAGTGACTATCGATCCTGGGTACCTATTGAACCTGTACAGAGCTTTCTTCAATTGAATCCTGGGAGTTTTCTCGATTCGTACTTCTTCTTCAATTACACCATTAAGAGAACGGTCTTGTCTATCCACTTGGAACAAACATCTCGTCATGATACTCTTCCTCTTTCTAAGAGAATCTTCTAGCCACGAGCCTTCTATAGTATGTTTGATTTGTAAGTCTTCTTGTTGAACATCCATCACTTGTTCGATGTTCATCATTCTTCATGATTTTTCCTACAAATCAAATTTAATTACATGATTAGTAATACTTCATAATCATCAAATCGTGTTGACATGATAACCTATTATGCATACTAATATGATTCACATAGTTATGCAACTATCTTGACCAATATTTTGGCACAACACTTTTCCATATCTTCTATGTATACATTGGCTATCTAGATGCCTTCCATCTCTACCAGAACATACTATCAAGAGCGTGCACAACTCTCAGCATGTCAACAAAGAGGTTTCATTTTAGACAAGCAATAATGGAATGTTTGTCCAGCTCACCCATCATATGCATATTAGTAGTATAATGTTCAATGCTATATGAATGCTTACACTATGCATGATATATTTTAGGAATACAAATATGCATACAACTATTACGAGCAATATCATTAACTATTCAAACAACAACTCAAGTACTTATCTTTTATGTTTGTGTGGTTGCCTCCTGCTTGATCTCTATTTTCCCTTTATGATAGAATCATTATATGTCTTTGAACTTCTATCCATTCTGTACCACTATGCATGCTTAAGTCTGTACTAGTTTCATCATTGTGTCTTTCCTCAAGATCTCATACATAATCATACATTCATTAGTATAATCTTAAGACTATCAAAACATTATGATTTTAAATAATCTTAAGCATGTATGGTCATGATCATTTCATACACAAGTATACTTACCTAGGATCCTAACACAAAGTAGGATTCTAACTTGATATAGGAAAACATACCTGGATTATCATGCTTGGTTATGTCTAACATACCCAAACAATATCTTCTTTGTTCTCTTCAACGATTTAGAGACCTTGTGCTAGTAACCTGCATATCTCATAAGTTAAGCATAGTAGAACAAAATCATACATAACTTGTACGTAGAACTTCTATGTGATCAAAGACTATGGATGAGTCTTTGTCTTCGTGTTATCATGGTCATAGAACTTGACTTGTCTTTCTTGATGTACCTTTCATGTTAGCAGAAAACATCATCCTCATACAACACCACAAGTGCATTAGTACAATCATAAGTGTCATAACCCTAATTAATGAATGTCTTCTATCATTTACATGCATTCATACTTTTACTAAGGTGATCAGACAATCTAGAATTAATCATGATTGTACTAACCTCAATAATATGAAGACAAACATATTATAAACTTAATCATGAAACAAATTTCAAAACATACTTGTATCTTCTCAAGTCATACCTGTCGAGTAGTCTTCTCTATAAGGGTAAAACCCTAACCATCCAAGGTAGATAACTTGTAAATATATTATGTATGTTCATGGTGCTAGGATGATAGAATATCAGTGCCATTTAAACCTTCTTCATTGCTTCCCTATGAGTCTCCCAACTTCTCTAGGGTTTCTTCTTACTTGGAAACCCTAATCTTCAATCTCCTTCCTCCCACAACATTTTGATGGAGGATTAATATCTATGATGAATGGATTCCAAATCCATTATCAAATTTTCCAATGTTGCATCAGGTGTCTCCAACATTGTATCAGGTCCTTCCATACCTAAAAACAGAAAACCCTAAATGAGAGCGTCTTCTTCCTCTTTCTTGATTTCCTCTGATGAGCCATTTCAGATGTGCTGGATTGTTTCTAGTGCATCTCTGAAATTTAGGATATGCAGGGTCTAAAACTTTGGCCTGTGGTATCCTGACCTATCATCTTTCCAACCCCACAGATCTGAGCTTCAATGGATTCTCCATGAGAGAGATATGATAAGTGTCGCAACATGACCTGTTTATGGGATGAAACAGAATAGCGAACTTGTACAGAGTGCCACGTGTCACTATTTTAAATTCGGCCTCTGAAACTCATACCCATGAGACTACAATCCATTCCCTAATTGCCACTTTTTATGGAATTCCATTTGGAGCTTCCTATCCCGAGATATGACCTTTTTCTCTAGGTCACCTGTTTAGGGCTGCATTCCAGAAGAGGCAGAAACCCTAAGTTGTACGAATCATATCTCAGAAAGTACAATGAAGTTGAGGCTGAGCTTCGGAAACAAGGGACAAGAAAATTTCACCTTCATCCTGTCCAAGTTTCAGATCTTGAACCTTCGCCAAAATGGATTTATAGCGAAAGTGCCACGATGACTAGGTTTTGCTATACAAAACCCTAACTTTCAAATTGTCGCAAGTGAGACAAGTGTCGTAAGTGACATACATTGCCTTCCTTCAGGATAGCTCCGATACCATGTTAAGATTCAATATGATAAGATAGATAACATCAGTATTACATTCAATTTCACAACAATAGCATATACAGGATCACTGAAAGAACAACAAGCACAACATAAACACAAGAGACACAGATTTATCCTGGGAAACCCTCATGGGGTAGAAAACCCAACAAAGCTTCCTCAATATAGATGAAAAACAAATACAAAGATGTAATCCCCAAACATGAGATCCCTCTCCTCCTTTGCATATCTCTCCTTCTCCTATGCGAGTTTCACAAGTGAGTGTGTGTGTGTT
Organism: Larix kaempferi; assembly: GCA_027924585.1. NCBI lineage: Eukaryota > Viridiplantae > Streptophyta > Pinopsida > Pinales > Pinaceae > Larix > Larix kaempferi. The sequence continues at coordinate 6,715,756 of BSBM01000289.1, read as the reverse complement.
AAATGAGGAACACACCTCCTGTATTTATCCTTTACTTCACTTCACTTTTAACTCTAACTAGGTCGGCCCCAACTTAACGACTCAACATAATGTTGACTGGGCCGACCCCACTAGGGGACGTAAACACCCCATTACAACTGACTCTGGGCCGACCCCACTAGGGAAGTCTAATAACCCAAGTTACCACATTCCGACGGAGGAATAAACATCTCCGGATATACAATAAAGTCCCAGCGGAGGAATGCAACATCTTCGGGTAAAGTACACATATAATATTCTTAGAGGTTACAATATTTCAACATGAAGAAGACATCACAAGTCAACTTCAAGAGAAGTATGAGTTTTGTTAAAGACTAGAGATTGAGATCACCTTGAGATACTCTCACTAAAAGAAGTTTTGGATAATATAGTTACTTAGTTGGAGACAAATTCAAAGTTTGAGAAGATCACCATGACCTTATATCACATCCTTAGTTGTCAAAGATCTCGACATGACAAGACTTGTCTTGGGTTTGACAACAATCAAAACACTCTTGAAGAAATCTCCAAGTTAAATAAGAAGAATCCTGAAAGTTATGCAAATGTTCCTTGTAGCTTCAATCTTTGTAAAGACAACTGCAGGGAGAGAAACCAGAACCAACAAAAGGTTGACAAGGATGAGGTTAGAAAAGTTGCACCTCGAAGGAGACAACATACACTTGGGTACAAAAATTATTTTCTTGGTTATTGTTTCTCTTGTAATAAGTTTGGGCATAAAGCAGTGGATTGTGAAGTATATGCCAAGAATGACTATGTGGACAATAAATTTAGAACAATTTACAAAAATGTTGAACGTTGGAGGTGCAACAACTCTGGGCATATTGCAAAGTTCTGTAATAATTTAGTTTGTTACAAATGAAACATTTTTGGCCATAAATCTCAGGATTGTAAGAGCTCAAAAAATTACAAGAAAGTATGGAAGAAGAAGTCAGAAGAACAGAAGAAAGAGTGTCAGAGTATCATTATAGATCAAAAGGACGAAGTATTTGGATTAGTTCTATGTGTAGAAAATAGAAGGATGGATCACTTAACATAAAATTAGGCTAAGCCTATTATCCTGAAGCTAGGGTAGATGCATTGTATGTCAAGAATATAAAAAGATAATCCTCTCATCCTTTAGAAATTTGATTATGCAACATGATTTTAGTAAAGAAGGCATGTTGCATTGAAGAAAGGAGAGGGATTGTTTTTGAGATCAGAATATAGAAGATGAAAGGGCCTAGTTTTTTATCAGAGAATTGACAAAGACCTTTAGGCATGAGTTTTATTTTATGAACATTTTCAACCTAAGTAAAGGATCATCTATTCAGAGCAGTGAATGAAGACTTCAGGGCCTACAAATGCGTTACTAGAAATAAGGTTGCATAAATTGTTTCATGTGAAAAAGAATGTACTTAATTTGAAAGTTGAAGTGAAGTGTGTACATAATTAAGTTGAATGACAAATTGCAGAAGCGTATCTTCCTTGTGTGAGAATTTAGATTGCCTAAGTCTAGATTCAATAAGACAATTTCACTTGGAATATTTCAAAGAATATGAGAAGAAGAATAGAAAAGGTAACTTGAGAAAAAATCATTGTATTTTATTAATCAATATGTTTACAATATGTAATACATCCTCAAGAGAGAATTTGAGTGCCTATGAGGCAAGTTTGAAAAGCTCAAAAAAGCCAGGCTTACTAAAAGCAGGAAAACTCCCAAGGCAGCAAAATCACCTTCCAAATAAGTTAAGAGGCTCACGAATTAGATAAATAAGGAATGGAAGCCAATGAGTGATGAAAAAGTAATGTGATGATGAATTTTGGAGAGAATAAAAAGATGGAGGGCGAGTTGGCCAAAAAGATCCAGTTTCCAAGTCAAACTAGCTTTATCCAATAAGCTCAGCAAACACAAGAGACTTTTTAGACTTAGCTTTTTCGAACAGGAGATCAAATTCCCGCAGCATCACGATCCAGCGTAAATACTTGTCCCCAAGTACCCGGAATGTCAAAATGTGGTACATGGGGTTCGAATCGGCGATGATGGTGGTGGTGCGATGCAATATGTAATGTCGGAACTTTTGGATGACAATGATTGCTGCGAGAGCGAGTTTCTCAACATGTGAGTAACGAGTTTTGGTGTCAATAAGACCCTTACTTAAGTAGTATATCACATGTTCCTGCGCGTTGTTGTCTTCTTGTACCAAGACTATAGCGATCGTGGTGGCAGAAGTGGCAAGATAAAGGATATAATCCTTGTAGTAATTGGGTGGTTGGAGCACAGGGGCGTGCGTAATAGCATGTTTGAGACTATCGAAGGATTGTTGCGCTTGATCGTCCCAAATGAATGGGATGTCCTTCTTGACTAGTCTCATGTAACCCTGCGTCTTTTACGCGAAATTACAGACAAAACGCCTTAAGTAAGTTGCTTTCCCTTGCAAACTTTTGAGTTCTGTGATGTCAGTGGGAGGTGGGAGAGCGACAATGGCTTCCACCTTCAAGGGATCAATGCAGATCCCGTCTTTCAAGACAATGAAACCGAGGAGGCATCCAGACTCGATGTAGAAGATACACTTGTGAGGGTTCGAGCGGATGTTATACCACTTGCATCAGAGGAATATCGCCGTCAGATGACCAATGTGGTACTGTCGCTGCCATGAATGGGTAGGGATATCGTCCAAGTAGGGTTCCACAAAGTCCTTCACATCATGAAAGGCATACGACATCACCCATTGGAATGTGGCACCATCATTTTTAAGACCAAAAGGGAGCTTGCGATAATCAAACGTACCCCAAGGATAGATGAAAGCTATCTTATGTTGATCAGCCAGGTGGATCTCAATCTGGTTGTAACCGGAAAAGCCATCCATATAGGAGAAAATGACACTTCCAACACAATTGTCAATGATCTGGTCGATAAAGGGAGTCGGGTAATTGTCCTTAGGACAAGCCTTGTTGAGATCCCGATAATCGATGCAAACATGAATGGTACCCTACTTTTTTGCTACAGGGACGACTTTTGAGACCCATTCGATGAGTGGGACAGGGTAGATGAAACCAACCTTTAAGTGATTTTCAATCTCTGCCTTGATTGTCGCAGTCTTTGGAGGGTGCACCAGTTGCAACTTTTGCCGGACTGGTTTAGCATCAGGATAGGTTTGAATTGTGTGTGAAATAATAGCGGGGTCTATCCCGGGCATCTCCTCGTAGGTCCAAGCAAACACGTCTTGAAATTGCTTGAACAAGGCTGTGAACGTTGTAATTTCTTCAGGGGAACACTTCTGGCCTAAATGAATGTGTTCCGCTACACCAGGAGTAACCGATATGTCGACCGAAATGGTAGGTTCAATGTTGTCCAAGTTGCCTTCAGAATCTGTTTGACACGTGAGTATTGGGGATTGAGGGCAATGGTGGACATCCAGTGTAAAGATGGTGGTGATGCTATTCTCTACAGTGTCCAATGGGGGAAGGAAATACATTCGATGATGGAGGTCTTCCAACAGAGGGTCATCCGCACTCATGATTTCCATAATGGACTCGTCATAATGAAAAGTTTGGAGCAGAGGATCGTGTAGGGTTGATGTATGCTGTAAAGAATAGGAGGTGGAGGCCATAGCTAAGTGGTCCTCCTGTGCTGATTGGATAGCCTCATAAGTGAGTTTAGTGGGTGAAAGAGGCATATTGTCTCCAATCAGGTGTGTAGTGGCTTCATCAGGTACAAGCCATTGATCAGTAGAGTTGGGGATAGATGAAATCCTGGAGGAGATCATGTTCGCCGTGGAAACATGATTAGGGGGATACGAGGTTGGAAAGACGCCCATAAGGGATGAGTCATTTATGAGGCCAACCCCCACGCTCTCATATAACTGTGAAGATTGTCCAAGTGATGGAACATTATCGCCAGGATGAGTAGCAGTGTTAGGTGTATAGAAGTCTAGTTGGTTGATAGTAACAATTTTACCTTGGTGGGGGAATTGTACTATGCGGAAGACAGATGATGTGACCGCAGTCATGGTGTAAAACCAATTATGACCAAGTAGAATATTATAATCTAACAGGGCATCGACCACTTCCACGTTAATGGTTGCGGTTTTACCCCCCAACTCGACTGCTAAGGCTTATAACAACCCATGAGTTTGAAAGCCATGTCCGTCGAATGCTTTCAAGGTGGTGGGAGAACGGTTCAACTTGGGAGAGCCAATGGCTCTCCAACACGAAATCAACATGAACGAGGTAGAGCCACCTTTGTCCAAGATGGTATGATGGATTGTCTTCCCAGCAATGTTTGTAGCAACTTGAAATGCCAACTGATGGGAAAGCCTCGGCTTAAAGTACTCCAGTCGGAACATGATGGTATTAGAAGAATCCGGATCAACTGCGCCGATGGCAGCGAGGAGAGTCTTGCACTGGTTAGGGCAGTTCTGCAAGACCTTGAGCGTCGACATAGCACAAGGAACTTGTGCTAGGTCCTATACAATATTGTAGTTCTGAGTTTCCCAAGCATTGGGATTGAAGACGACTCTTCGAATAGTGCTCTTGGGCAGACACAACACTGACTCTAAAGAAGGATTCTCGATGGTGATAGAAGTGTGTGGTACGGTGACGTCGAGAATCGAAGTGGAAGCTTTTTCAGTATTACTTCCAACGGGTTCCTTCGGAGGGACGAAGTCATACGAACGGGAACGTGTGTTCAAGTTGATGGTCTCACTACGCATCATGAGAACATGCGCAGTGGAGGATGCCTTTCCCTGGGAAGGAGAGGTTTGTGCGATCAGCTGTTGGTTTTGAGTGGGGAAGGGATCATTGAGAACTGTGGTAGTAGAGTTTCCTTTGAGAAACTTTTGCACTTCGTTTCGGTGGGGACATTCTTTTGAGAAATGGTCTCCACCACACAACAAACAAAGATACTTCAACTAACTCTTCTGTTTAGTGTCTTCGGGGGTGGGCTTGGGATCCTATTGGTTAGAATATTTCTTAGGTTTCCCTTTGTTTTTCCTTTTACCACCAGATTTTTGAGATGAAGCTGATTGCATAGAATTCACCTCTTCGGTGGAGGCAGGAGCAGTGGACTTGGTAGTGTTGTGGCCAGCCTGTGGTGGTGATGGGAAAGAACCTTGGGGGTTCAACGAGCCACCATTTTGAGTAGAAGGTTGGGAGGTAAGGGAACCGATGATGCCATCGGCTTGTGGTCCCTTGGGTGGTTTTGCAGGGTCATATGTAGGGCGAGGTGCGTCAGGAACAATTTCATACAATATGCCGGATTGAGCATAGACCAAGTTTAAGTAATGGGCACGAGCAATAGACTGTTCCTCAGTGACGGCCCCTCCCATAGCTACGTCTCGAGCTACAATAGGTAAAAGTGACTTTGTGAACCAGTCGACTAAGAGTTGGTTTGGAATATGAGCCTTAATAAGACGTCATCTTCGCCGCCATTCATGAATATGATCTGAAATATGAGTGGCAGTGTTCTGGCGAAGGGAGGTCAATAAGTCTGTACCAGTCTCATAGCGAATGGGTAACTGGATGTGGATCAAAAATGACATAGCTAGAGAGCGAAAATCTGGAAAAGAATTGGGTGGTAGTTCAATATACCACTTGGCAGCTGGGCTGGTGAGAGTCCACTGAAATAACCTAAGACGGATCGAGTCGTCCATCAAGGAGTTGGATGAACACCATAAATGGTATGCCATCGCATGGTTTTTTGGATCCTCATCGGGCTTACCATCAAATTTGGGAATATCTGATGGTATTTTCACCGGAGTATGTGGCCAATTATGTCCGTGGAAGATGGGGTCATTAGTCAGACGAGATAGGTTAGGTAAGTCCAACGTAGCCAAAAAGGGCAGCTGTTGGTTCGGATGCAGGTACTGATAGTACTGGTATGGCATGTATGGACTAGTGGGACCTTGCATCGACTGGTTGTAGGGTGTCCATAGAGGGAACTGACCGTAAGGGGGTATGCCACCCGGACCATATGTGGGTCCACCGCCATAATGAGGTGGTCCGTTACCATAATAAGGTGGTCCGTTACCATAAGATGGGGGTCCGCCGCCGCCGCTAGGAGGGGGTGGGTTGCATCCAAATGGTGGGGGTCCGCCGCCCCCACCGGGATAGGATGGGCCTCCACTGCCTCCACCGGGATACTCTGGGCTGCCACCGTCTCCACCGGGAGAAGGTGGTGCTCCACCGCCACTGCCGGAAGGGTAAGGGACGCCTCCTCCACCTCCATCAGGATAGGATGGTCCTCCACCACCACCACTAGGATGGGATGGGCCTCCACCACCAACACCAGGATGGGATGGTCCTCCACCACCACCAACATAAGGATGGGATGGTCCTCCACCACCACCACCAGGATGGGATGGTACTTCACCATAAGGTGGGGGTCTGCCACCACCCGGGGGGGGGGGGGGTTTCCCTCTGCCTCCACTTGAAGGGGGATGGCCTCCACCTCCGCCGCCAGGGGGGTGGGCCATGGTTTCTAGAATGAGGTGGTCCTCCGCCAGAAGGTAAAGGTCCACCTCCTCCGGAAGTGTGTGTGGGCCCGTTGCCTTCGATGTGAGGTGGGGATGGACCAAACAGGGGGTGGTGGGACTTGAGGGACTGTAGGTGGGGGTCCATGTTGTAAAACATTTTGTTGCCCCCATAGAGTGTATGGTTTTTCGGGATAAGGTATCCTGTAGAGTGCATTTCCAGGATTAAGTTGTCCCGACACAGGGTTAAGATAACCTAGATACGCTTGAATCCATGGTGGTTGAATTATATTGGATGGTCCCCCAACATGGGATAATCCCGTGGTGGAAGGATCGACAGGTAAGGAATTTCCAACGAAAGGACCGATGGGAACTCCTCCTCCAGTATTATGGTGAGGAGATGGGGGTTTCCCCCCAGCAACAACTTGATGACCACTAATCAAAGGTTGACCCAAAGTGGGTTGTTGATTATCTACTGCAGGATTAACATTACCTGTAAGGAAGGTAGGGGGTAAAGAGTATCCTCCCCGTGAGTTTTGGGGTGGGGGAGGAATGGGTAATGTAACCGCGGTAGTAACAGGTGTGTTGGACTATTTTCCTTCAATAGGTTGAGTCGTTTGAGGTATAGAACTGGTCTCCTGTCTAGGGGGAATATGTGCAGGAGTTGAGGGTTAACAAGATTCAGAAGTGGTCACGTGTTGGATGATTCCGGTGAATCAAAAGATAAATAACGACTTGGCAGTGGTTGATAAGGGGGTAATGTTGGGTCTTCAGCCCTTCGTAAAAGACTTTGTCTTCAAAATCCCTTAGCCATGGCACGTAATCGAGTAAACTTCTCACGATAAGGTGCCAGAGGGTCGTCAGGAGTAGTTCCACTGGGTGGGGGAGCAATGGAAAAATGAGCCACTGGGTGGCCTAGAGATGAAGTCCAAAAAGCTGCAGTTGGACCAATAGGGTCGTCCTAGGGTGTATTTAACCATTCCATCGATCCAGGCTCTACCGGTAACACGGGATGCGTGTCTTGTGAAGTGGAAGGTTGTACCTCTTCACCCTGTGGGGGGTTGGAGGCAGGTGAATCTAGAGGGAACATATGTGCTCCAATATTCAAAGTAGGGTTTTCTACTTCATGTGACACAATGGTTGCGCATGGATCCATTCTTACCTTTGAAATTACCTCCTAATTAAGGGGATATTCTATGGCAAGTTCAAAATTCTGCGGGACCTTCTCCAAGGAAAGTCAACCAGAGTGACTGAAACAGAGTTTCTCCTAGGGTAATCTAAACAAAAGAAAAGCAGTCCAGAAAAACCTACACAAACTAAGGCCACAAGCAAACTTATGTGATAGGCATGGATTCAAAAGTATGGAACCTCACGGGATTGTCAAGGCTTCGCAACTCGCTATATACCACTGGGTTCAACAGTAAAACATGACAAAGAGGATTGGGACCGTACCCTTGCCTGAATACCCGACTACCTGGATGACATGCGCGTAGTAATCTCCCTGAGTGTTGTTCTTGGTGTATTGCTCTGCCAAGATGGCCAAATGGATAGCTCAGTTGGTTTCAGGAATCCTAATGGTGTCTCCCGATATACTCAAGGTACATGGGAGCTCAAATCCATAGTGGTGCTGTCTAATGCACAACTGTATAGCATGAGACCTTCCTATATACTACCTAGTACATGAAACACCTTTCTATATACGCCAAGTACGTGAAACACCTTTCGATATACGCCAAGTACGTGAAGTACTTGGTGGGTACGTGAAAGAGCTTCGATATACTTGGTTGGTATGTGAAAGAGATTTCGATATACCGGTTGGTACGTGGAAGACTACAATACCCCCGGAATACAGTGCTGGCAAGTAATGATAGCTGCCACGTTTTACGACACCGGAACACGTCTCTAACTTAACACACAAGTTACTAAAAATTTTACCCTAGTTCTATCGTTAATTTTATATGGATAGTTAGGTGAATGCATGAGGTGAGTACATAAATGTAAACATAATGCAAGCCCTAACTACGTGCAAATATGTACTTTTTGTTTGATGAACTCTATATATGGGAGGGAGAAATATCTTTCCTGATTTTACCAAAACAACAAAAATGCAACACAATCCCAAATCTACCAACTTGACAATGAAAGTATTCTTTTTGTTTTTTCCTTTTTTCCAAGCAAAACACAAAAATCAACAAGCATCACAACCAAATCTAAGCATTTTCTTTTCGTCTTTTCGAATCAAAACGAGGCTAAGTGATGAAAAGAGAGAAATTTCCTATCTAGAGCACTCTAACTTTTCAAATTTCACTATGATGGCTTAAAAGCATAAAAAACCAAGAATGCATACAATTCTTTCAAGCACAGAATCACTTTTGTAAAAACTTGATCTCACTTGAATTTTTCAAGAAAATGAATGACTCATAATTCCCGAAAAGTACAAATGACTAACTTTTCTCTCAAACTTTTCAAAAGACTAATGATTGATAAATTCCAATGCATGAACCAATTCCTACAACAATTTTCAAATGCATGTGAAAACGGTAAAAATGATGCACTTTCAATTTTCCAATGATATGCCAAGATTACAACTTGATAACAATGATGTTTTTAAGCATGAATAACTGAAAAGGAAGATCATTTGCAGCGCTCTAGACACTAAAAATTTCTCAAGAAAATGACAAGCATTCACATGGATTGAAAACACTGAAAACACTCGAATCACTCAATCAAACAACCGAATGCAAGCAAATCTAAATAACATGCGCAAAGGAGGTCTGGGATCTAAGCCAATGGAAGGACTAGATCAGGTGGGGAGAGCAGGGAAAGAAAAGTCAAGCAGATGAAGGTGGGGGAGACCAAAGTGTCCACCACTACCGAAACTCAAACTCGTCCAAAAATGAAACCCAAAGCCAATCCGAAACAACCCAACAAAACCAAACATCAACATTGCAACATCAAAAAAGGGTCCTTGAGTGTAAGATACAGTGCAAAGGGGGTTTGTAAGAGAACAAAGGAGGGGGATGACTCAAACCCTAGGTTTGAGTGGTCGGCGCAGGCTACAGTCAGGCACAGAGCGCCCGACGTAGATGATCCACTGGGGTTTAGCGCCGACGGCGCTTAAGACAAACAGAGCTTTAGAGCCGGTGGCGCAGACTATGGAAAGAAAAAAAGGTGCATGTGAAAGGATGACGCTCTGGTTACACTGCCCAAGTGCGCGAGGCGAATTCCCAAAGCAAAAATAAAAAGGATCTCCAAGGATGAGCAATGAAATGGTTTAATAATTATACCTACAGACTCAGAGAAAGCAAACAGAGCCTTCAACAAGAAGATCTGATGGTGAAAGAGGCTCAGGAGGAAAAATAAATGGCTTGTAAAGAAATCAAAGAATATGACATTCAACTTGAGAACTTAAATCAACGTACATTCCCCAGTATGGTCGCCAAATTTGTTATCAGACAATCTACCAAAAGTGGACTTAAGGCGTGATTTCTCTAGCTTAATGCAAGTCTAGAACAAATAAGACAAAATATGAAACTACTCTCCTAGATCTAGTTAGAGATAGAGTAATTAAGCAATCTCACCTCAGATTCGTAGATCTTTCTCCGCACTGTTGTCCTGAGTCTCGCGGTCGTCCGATATGGGGTTGTAAGACCTGTCAAAACACATAGGAACAATACAAGCAGTAAAACATGCCTAAACACTAACTAGTCTAAGTAAACAGTTGAGGAGGTGAACTATAAATATGATTAACACAATAACATTTATGGAAAGCATTTATATTACTGTATAAAAAGTGGGAAGTACAATAGAATAGAGAATTACAACCGATGCCTCAACGTCGCAATCTCCTTCCGACAAGCCAAGCCAAAGCTCCTAGAGAGAAGTAGGTGTCTCCAAGACTAGGGTGTGTATACAAACCAAACGCACTAGTGATGATAATAAATCATGTGGCATCACATCCAAAAACACCTTCATGTGAAAAAAAACTAAAATTTTACAACCAGTGCATTTATTATATCAAAGCGCACCGGGGCACCACGAACTTGAGAGCATTGAAATAAGGTAAACATATAGTGGAGAACACCATATTACTATAAATACTTTATTTTTCCCCCATCCCCACGGTGGTATGTCTAATTTATTGCACCTAGGCGGTATAGACCACACGAAGGAAAATTTTAAGGATCCATAATTTTCTCAAAGTGGAGAAACCTTGGCGAATCTTCCTAATTCTTAAATTTGCAACCATAAAATGTTTGGCTTTTTTTTTGTAAAAATATTCAAATTTCTAAGGATTTTATATAGTTTTGGGGCAATTTTGGCAATTTTTAGAGTAAACAAAATTATCCCATGGAATTTGGGTGAATCATTTTTGAAAAAAAGGAAAATTGGCGAATCTTTTTTGGGAAAAAAAGGTTGAAAATAAGCCCATGGGATAAATTTCGCCCCTAAAATTTTCCCTAGACCACACTGCATTGCATTAGAGTTAAAACTTTCCAAATTAAAAAACCACGACTATATTTTTTTCAATTTTTGTTTGTGGGGTGTTTCATATTCATAATTACCTTGGTGTATCATTGTATAGGGCGCACTAGATAGGTGTTAAAACTTTACAAATTAAAAAACATGACTATATTTTTTTATTTCAAATTTTTGTTTGCGATGCGTTTGATATTATCAATGGCCCCTGTGCAACATGGAATTGGGTGCACCACATTAGGTTTACAAATTTCCAAATTAAAAAGCATGACTATATTTTTTTATTTCAAATTTCTATTTGTGGTGCATTTGGTATTATCCATCACACCAATGCGTCTTTGATAAGGACACACTACATTAGGGTTAAAAATTTCCAAACTAAAAAAAGACTATAACAATGCATTATATATTATAAATTGCACCCGGGAGTCATGTAATCGGGCGCACTAGTACATGGTTTAATAAAAAAATTTACCCCACCGAAAAAAATCATTTTTACCATTATACTGTGCTTCTGAGCCCAACAACATGGGTGTTATACATCACCGCCATACATCACCTACTTAGATGCCCTGACGTCCGTTCTCCATGTGGTGCCATTGCTTGGTACCATTGGCTGCTGACTAGAGTTTGAATTTTTCCAAACGGTGAGAAAAATTTAAAATTTTACATACATCGCCACGATGCCTCCTAGACACTCAAGTGACCAGGTAAATTAATAGTTACTTCATAATTTAATTTTTTAGTGCATTAAATTTGAGAATTTGTCTTTCTTTTGCCCATATTTAATTTAAAAAAAAAAAACTATGCGCATAGCGTTCGAGCCGTTTGGCTAGAACCTCCAAACAGAGCACCCTGCAAATTTACAGGGTGCACTAGTAGCAGTGCTTTTACATCAAGGGCACATCTCATATAGGGTGCGCTATTATTTTTAGCGCAAAAATAACATAAATTTTATTAAAAAAATATAAATGTAATACCGATGCGTAATACAACCGCACCATCAGGCGGTGTGCTAATGTGTTCTAAGCGCACTGGATAAATGAACACAATTTATTTAAAAATGATAACGTTAAGCAGTGAAATTAATTTAACTGGCCGCACCGCTGTCACAGTTTATTGGCATGTTGCTAGTGCACTACTAAATGTGTTGTCAATGCACCGGAGAAACCTTTTGGTGGATGCTCCTCCAAACTAAATGTATTAATAAAAACCACATTAACTGATGCACCTAGTAAAATCTAACGCACTAGTGGTACAGTGTGTTGATCTATAACATACTCACTATTAACCCCATAAATCATATAACTCACAAAGAGCCACTGTTATGACCATTCTCTCTCTTTTTTTTAACAGAACGGATAAGAATTTTTCTATTATAAAAGCGAGCAAAGATTACAAAAAAAGGGGAGAAGGATTGCTCCCGGTGAAAAATAGAGTCCATGACTCTAAGTTCATCCTTAGCTTAATCAGTGATTATCAAGTAAAATCCCAATTCTGCGCAAACTATAGCACCTATCATACTACCCGATTAAGGAAATACAAAGCCATTACATAAAAGAAAAGAGTTTCTTCTCAATGGACAACAACAAAATTGATTTACAAAAAAAGTCTGCATAACATAACGGTAACCTAAATTATGATATAAGGAAGTCCTGAAACCTGAAGTAGACTTAGGGATTTTGGGTCTGGACCGGTAGCTCCGGGAGTCTAGGGATCTACCGGTTCTTCTGAATTTTCCTTCACCTTGCCACCGCCTGCTTTCCAACCAGTGAAGAAGTGTCCAATGTCATTCCTGATTAGGTCCACTTTCTTCTCCATAGTCTGAATGCCACTATTGACATTTCCAAAGTTGATGTCTATGTTTATGGACGAGACCACATCTGTTTTCTCGCCAATATTGGCAGCCTTTTCTTAACAGACTCATACCTCTGCGAGCGTGATTTGGACGAGGGCGAAGAGGTTGGTAAGAGCCCTCTTCGTCTCCACATTTTCATAACGGAGCATACGCAACTGATCCTGCATTTCTTTGAAAACCTTAGAGTAATCCTTCAAATTGACGCCTCCTTCCGGGCTCATGGGGGAACTAGGAGTGCTGTGTTCACGTTGAGATGAGGCAGGGTACCATTTCCCCTTGATTCCAAGGAATTCTAGAGTACAAGAAACATTACTAGAGGGACTTAATGGGGCTGGAATCACCTGGCATTCATCCTGATTCGCGAAGGCTTTCCTTAAGTCCTGAACCGATGGGATCTCATTCTTCTTGATGGTATTATGCCACCAGAGGCATTGCAACAGAGGAGAGATCGAGCATCGAGCCACCAGATATTCACCCATAATGCAGAGAGCACAAGATAACTTCTTCTTCATGGAGCGAGCCTTCAGATAGCCACAGATATTGATGCTTCCTTGATATGCGTTGAACTCGTTCCTCCCTGCCTTTTGACGGTTATACACATGTCTCGACCTGTAAACGTAGCCCGAGGTCATTAATGAGACATGATGGCGGTCATTCAAACCATTCCAAGTTTGAAATCTTTCCAATTTCGTGTTAACCCCATTTCCAGTGGGGTTAGGGGACATATTTGTTAGGGAATCCATACTTTGTTGTAGATCTTGTTATTGCTAATCATGGTGCCACAGTTGAGTCGAGCTCCATCATTGGCCATCTCATCCACGTGCTTGTTAAGCGTGCGAAGCACATGCTTGAATTCAATAGTTTTGAACTCCTTAGTAATGCAATTAAGGAGAAGGTGTGTCTTGCTGGTCGGGTTCTTCCGATTCTTCATGATCTTTCTTGCTTCTTTGATGACCAGGAGTGAGTCTCCGAAGACTACCAGTTCTTCGATACCCAGGATACCGACTATTTCTAGTCCCTCAAGAAGAGATAACCATTCAGAACCATTGTTTGTTTTCCTTCCAATCCCCCATGCACAACCAGTCTTCTTGTTCCCTGTGGAGTCATAGATCACTCCTCCCGCACCTACCAACCCAGGACTGTTATCACAGTTCTCTCCCATCAATAATTGCGCACTATTCCCAGTGCGATGAGTTATTTAGAATGGAGCGGTGCTTCCTAATGATGGATGCACCGCATGGACAATTTTAAAAAAACACTTTATCCAGTACGTAATAAAAACATGTGCGCACCGGATATACGATGCACTAACATGTACTTCGCACACCGTTATTTTTTGAACATGTCACAAACTCTCAAATAGATGCACCTGATGTGGTCCGATCATTAACATATGCACATTATTTACGGTGCGATAAGATCTCTACAATGCAACGGTGCTTTCGATTGTTGGACACACCGTTAATTGAAACATATTTAAAAAAATTACCATGCTCACCGGTGTGCTTGTTTATTCTAACGCACCATTTGCGATGCATTCCTGTACTTTAGGTGCACCGCTTTTCAAATTAAATTATTTTGAGAAAACATTTATTATTTGATGTTAATAAATAACATGATCATTTAATGAAATATTTAATGTTTTTTATGTCTATTTATGAGACCAATCGATGTTATATGTGTATGAGAGACGTCAACGTTGAGAGGTGACTGAGCAGCGGCATGCACGAGTTTATCCCTGCAACTTTGTGCATGGTCGGGAGGCTAGAGAGGGGGATATGGATTTGTACCCTCGCACCATCACAGATTGTACACGAGACCTCTTGATGGTTGTAGGCCTCCTAAAGTTCTATAGGAGGCTACATCCCTATTAATGCTCAAATCACACACACATGCGACATTTATGCAATTTGTACGGTAAAGCATCATCAACATATAGCATTCATCCCAGCGAAGGCATCCTCATCAGATGTAAGAAGCAACATGATTCCAGAAATGCCCAAAAATATTCAAAACCACAAATGCGCAGCCACATGTCTGTTAATATGTGCTACCACGCAAGTTACCAGAACTATGACCGCGTGACCATCACTGATAATCCTTCAATATCTGTGCGACTGATTGAAATGATAGAATCTCAACCACCGCCAATGAATTAATGACTCACGAAAACTCCATTACCTCCACAAGTACAAATTTGGTCGCTCACACACTTGGGTCACTTGGGTTCCTTAAATGGACTCTTTTTTGTACCTTGGAGATAGATCATAGGATCAAGGAGTTCACATTGGGATCTAGTTATTTCTTAGCCACCTCTTGGCTTATAAAAGGAAGCCATGGGAATGCTTATGAAGAGAGAAACTAAGAGGAAGGTTATGCTGCTGGAATTATGCTTGAGCTCCCTTATATCTCTCATCTTCCCTCTTGTCTAGCATTCACCAAGCTCCCTTGCCACCTTTGTTCAAGGGGCAAGTATTCTTCTCATTTGTTCTTTGAATTACTTAACATCAAGTGTGGACTAGATAGACCTCCCTAAGAGGTATTTTTTGCCTCCATTGGAGCTCACATCCCCTAGGTGTTGTATATGCTTGACCATTGGGAAAGTGGTTTGACATCTATTGGTTGTTGGAGTTTGCATTCCTATCCCTTTGTTCTTTGTTTTGTTTCATTTTTATTTTCTTTGTTTTTATTTCTTTTTAGTAACAACCACTTACAAGATCACTTGGATCACTCACCTACACAACAAGGGCACCTAATACTGAAGCCTTGCTTCAACCTATTAGGATTTTCCCCTTACCAAGTGGGAATGATTCACCCTTGTGCAATATTTTTCACAACAATCCCTCAAGGGGAACTCATCTTTATTGACACAATTCATCTGTAGTTGGGACCACGAAAAACATGCATTTCATATTGGTCCTAGTCAGTGGTTCAAACCCACTAAGGAGGATATATATTTCATCACTGGCCTATCATGGAGAGGGGAGGATTTTCCCTAATTCCCTGATGTCCCAGTAGGTGTTTTGGTAGAGAGTCAGCTCACTTACTCTTAGAGATATATCACTACCAACATCGTCGATCTTGTTGATTTTCAGGTGTGTGGTGGACAACTCTAGATTGGTGCTTTCGATGGAGAGGAGGTTATGTGCCTCTCACTGTTGGTTATGAGCATTGCACACTCCACCAATTACGGGAAAACCATTAGTTTCCCTCTTTTATATTATGTAGATTCCTTAGTGTGGTCACCTAGATGCATTAGGTGGTCCGTCATTTTTTTACGACATTTTTTTTTTCTCTGGATCGATGTCGCTCAATGTTTGATGGGAGGGCCAACTTTCCTGTGGGTTTAGAGCTTTTTGCTTATTTTTTGTGAGGATTTGGTCACGAGGCCATCATTTGAATGTCTCCCTCCTAGGTTATCTACCGAGGTGCATATTCGGATGTGGGGATAGATGATTCCCAATAGGGGGCAACCCAACTTCCCAGCATGGATCACATCACAGGTGTTGGAGATGCTAGACAACGAGGAGGACCATGCATTGGACCTTCTGTTATATCCGTATGCTGGTTTGGACTGGAGATCATGTCCCAACACCTTTTTCACCCAGGATGAGCCATTGAATGAGAGATGTAATATTAGTGTCATGATTAAATTAGTATAGTCATAGCATTTTATTATCTTATTTAATGCAAATGAAATATATTCTAACATTTTCTTTAAATTGTTTTATTAATTTTTTTAATGAAATTGTCTAATTATATTTGTTGTGTACTAATATTCTGCAGACATTGGCACATTTGATAGGGAGGATATGTAGGAGGATGAGGCACCTACATTACCCAAAACTGGCCTATGACGTAGGCCAGATTAGAGGTTTCGACAGGATGTGGTGAACAAGTTGTCCACACTGTTGGATTGAAGAGAGGTCGATCCTATACGAGTCACATATATCATGCGAGACCCTAAGCTTGAAGAGTTATGGAGGATGCTACCTCATGATATGCGATTGTTGATGTAGTATGTAGTTGGTGCATCCATACTTTTAGATGCTTGGAGGCCAAAGGATCAGTCTACATCATCTAATGAAGATGGTGATCCTCATCTTTGTCCACCTCCTCCTCCTCCTAATCGTGACGGCGCAGGAGCATCGTCATCTCATGCTCCCCTCCTCCACCTCACCATGACACAGTAGCATTGTCATCTCATGCTCCACCTTCTCCTTCTCACCATGACGCAGGAGCATCGCCATCTCATGCTCCACATGCTCCTCCTTCTCCTCACCATGATCACGATCGACCACTATTTACTCCTCCACACCCAGTCGACCCACCACTCGTCCTACTAGCCACTCGACCATCTCCTAATACACTCACCTTAGTTATAGATAGGATGATTGCAACATGTGAGATTCGTCTTGATGGAGATATCTATGCTGCTCTCCGATATACTTTTTCACCTAACAGAGGTACCGATGCTTCTGTTGGTGGACGATATATCTTATAGCAGTTATTGGACTGGAGATGTATATTTGGCATGTATAATGAGTTTGATATCAATGTTTATTTATATATGTTGATGGTGATGTGTATGTTAGGTCAGGTTATACATGTTTGCTAGGTGTGCTTGATAGATGTGTATGTTTATTTATATATGTTGATGGTGATGTGTATGTTAGGTCAGGTTATACATGTTTGCTAGGTGTGCTTGATATATGTGTATGCTACATGGTGTTAGTGTTAGTTACTTGTGTGTGTGATGGTTATGTTAGATAATGCAACTTGTGTTTTGTTAGATGTTATTATTATATTTGTGTGTTAGATGATGTTTAAACATGTTAAATGTATATGTTAGATGATGGTAGATAATGTTTACATGTGTATATTAGGTGATGTTTAATATGTATGTTAGATTATGTTAGCTATTTTTTATGTGTTTCTAAGATGGTTCTTATGTTTGATAGGTGATGATAGATGTATATGATGTTAGATGATGTTTGTGATACTTGTGTGATGGTTATGTTAGACGATGTTTATGTTTAGTAGGTGGTCATGATGATGACGATGATGGTACGTTACATGATGTTAGGTGATGGTGGCGATGGCCATTTATTTGATGATCACACTGTAATATTTTTTATTGTTATGTATATATATGGACTTGTTTTTTTATGAACTCAATGGGTTGTCAAATTATTTCTTGATATTTATCTTCATGTGTATGATGTATTGTTTATGTTGATGGGTGTGATTCATGTGTGTGATGCAATTTTATTTATTTATGTATTTATGTCGAAGTATTTTATATTAGCTATAATTATAATTACAAATTGTGCTCAATCACAATTATAATTCAAAGTTACAATATCATATATAATTACAATTTACAATCATTATTGAAATTTTACAACTGCAAATTACAATAGCAATAACAATTACAATGATAAATTACTAATTAGATTTACAAGGTACAAATTACAAATTGGACAATTACAACTACAAATTTAGAATCACAAATTGTAGTTGTAGTTATATTCAAAACTTGCAAATTACAATTACAAATTTGCAATTATGATTACAAATTATAAAATTATTTACAAAATTGCAAAATTACAAAATAATTTATGAAATTGCAAAATTACGATAAATTTAATCATCTTATAAATTAATTATGGGGCTGCCAACTATAAAATATTTAATTGATCAACCAAAGATTATAAGTCTTTGACGAGATGTCATGCATTATATGTGCAAGCCATAGATTTTCTTGATACTAATATCTACAATGTGCTATACAAATAAGTTGCAAATAATTCTAGAATTGAAGTTGTAGTTACTCTAGCTAAAAATCACAATTGCATCTATATACCATAACTGTAAACTCAATGATATGAACATGGTAAACAATGAGAAAACACTATTATAATCATTTTAATAGTAGAGGATACCTCCATAAAACATATTTCAAAAAAAGGGTTTTTAATTGCAAAGGTTTTTTTCTATGTTCACAAATAAAGTCTTGTACAACTAGCGTTACTGTAAGATTTAGTAATAACATTAAGGCCCTGTTAAAAATGGAGCACCAACAAGCCAAATACCGAAAGGATGCACTAATGATGAAAATAATAATGAATAATAAATTTAATAAACCATTCTATGATTAGAATGTTTAATCTAATCAAACCTTACAATTATTTAATTAATGATTAATTAGACAACATAATGTTTGAAGTTCAATTCAACATTAATAATTAACTATCCCATCCACATAAACCACATGTAATCTAGAGGATTGGAGCAATTAATCTCTCTCTCTCTCTCTCTCACACACACACACACACACACGCACACGCACACACACACACACACTAGAAAAGAGAAAATAAATATGTCCAAGGACAACCAATGAAGACATGATTCTAAGTCCGCTACCCATTAACAATTGTTTTACCTACAACCAAGTGTCTCTATAGAAAGAGTCATGTTAAATAACCAAAATTCATTTAATAGTACTTGGATTGACCTGCCATTTTTTTCCAACAACTATTATCATTGTTTTTTAAAGTGGAAATTTTTTATGTAGATTAATAAGCTTAGTCATGGATTAACCCATACAACCGTAATACAATGAACCCAAGCAAATTCAAAAGATATTCTAAAATCAAGCTTTCTCCCTATCTCCAAATAGGATAAGATTGGTTCAAGTGTTTTTTATTTCATATAGAAAATTTTCTTTATCCTCATGAGCAAGGTAGATCTTTAAAAACTAATTATACAGAAACACACATAAACATTACATTGAAAACACTATTTTTATTACCTTGATGTCAATCCTTCCCCTTCATATGTCTGGTCATCATGTACTTAAACTAACCTTGTAATTCTTTTTAAATTTCTTATTTGTTCACTAAATCAAATCCTTGGATTTTTTCTAGAACAAAGTGCATGGCACATGGATAGGAGTACATCTTTGTCCCCTACTTAATTCTCCTCACTAATTCCAATAGCTTCATATTTTATTTTTTCCTTCAACCTCTAGTTGGGATCCTTCATTTCTGAAGGGTCTATCATGTCCCCAGGTTGTTGCTCCTCTAAAATTTGGGTTCCCTCCAAAGGGGAGGGGATCAACTTTTCAATGTATAGTGATACATCCTTTTCTTGTTATACATTGGGGCATATTATTTAAAATCTGGGTGAACAATCTCCACTACATCCTTCAAATTCCACTAAGTATGCTAATGGATGTTCCACCTTTTAGTGAGTGACTTAACAAAATTTTGATGTTCCTTCTTAATTTCATATTTTCATTTAGGGAAAACCATTATTATGTCTTCAAAGCAAGATGTACACTAGAAATAATTATTCTCATAACCTAGGTTTTACACACAGTCAATGGATTCTAACAACATGTCCTATGGTAGTCCTCTAGAAGGATAATTTCCTTTTTTAAAGAAATTACATAATAAGTTGGCAAACCTTTCAATCAAAAAGTGACGGAAAGGAATTGTTGAACATGGCCAATACAATGGAAGGAAATTGTTGTATCCTTGAAATATTTCTTATATCTAATAGCTTCTTCCACTTCTAGAACTATGGGGCCCAATATTCAATAGAAAGATACAAACCTAGGAGGAAGAAAAGCATCCCGACTTGAAGAAGGAACCTTCACTCTAATGAGGTAAGAACCATCTACATAGAGACACATCCCTATCTTGGATGAGATAGAATATATCTTTGAAGGATGATTGAAATGTTGAGCAAGAGAGTCGAGTTAGTGACAACTATTGTATAACCTAGCTACACATAAAGTTTGATTTCAAGATTTCCATTATCATATTACAAAATTAAGGTATAAAAATTATTATAAGTTATCATATGTCTCTATTATTCTTATCTTCTCTTGCAAAAAAATATTTCATTTTTTGCTGGTTTGTGAAAACATATAAAGGTGGGGATTAAAAATCTCAACCAAATAAAGTGAAACAAATACCTCTCTCCCATCCCTTAGCTTTAAAATACAACCCATTATGTTGATTCTCAACATTTTAGTGGTGATGAATGGTGGAGGCTGAACCTAAATAGGAAAATTCAATTATCCCTTTATGGCATTCTTATTTTGAGGATTTAATGACATTCAAATCATGGTTAGTGTAACAAAAAATGCACAATTCCTACATTTCTAGACAATAAAAACTTCAATTTCAAGGGGGTCTTGACCTATTCTCTTTATTAAAGTATTGACATAAATAAAAAGTCTTTTGTTTAAACAATTTACTTCTCTAACAAACTTAGTTCCAATTGTTTGTGATTAATTGAATTGTCCCCATATCCTAACACCAGGAAGTAGAACTACGTGAGGATACGGATATCGACGAAGTCGGATGGCAACATCAGCTAAATGGTAGCTTACATAATATCTCCCGCATAACATAAAAGAGAAAAAAATATACACATTACTGCTGCCCTCCCTTAACTTTGGTATCTATCCCTCACATCCACTCCCCCCCCCTTACCCACTTACATAAGCATAACCTTACCCCCTTTATATAAGCACCTAATATCTATCCTGCTATCAGATGATGGCATTTGAAATTCTCGCACATTTTATTTTACATGCCATCAAACGACTCTTGGATGTTTTGAAGGGACTAGTTTCAACTATTATTATTTCTAATGGTCAACATAGGTGGTTGAGTCAAATATGTGATTAAGGGCCACTAGGGACACAAATCGTGATTAAATACTATCACTAGCAAAAAGGGGGTATGAAGTATAATTGAACATTAACTTAATCTTGCAAGCTTTTTCTCGATATGATGGTTCTTTGATTTGTGCAAACTTTCATTTGCATATTATTTTTCATGTCCAAAATGTTGATATGGGCATAGTGAATTTTAATATTATTATTGATGTCCAAACTGTTAATATGGAAGTGGTTCATTTGTATTCAGTTGGAAAAAAGTACAAATATTATGTAAAGCAGTACGAATCAAGATAAATTCCTTATCCTTGAACTAGCGGATGTCATTAAATACAACGATCGTTATGAATTATTTTCTTAGCATTGGGAGTTGGAATAACATCCCATTGAATTTAAATATAATGGATGCGACCCACAGTTCCTCCCACCACTCATTATCATGATCTCAAAGTTTGAGCTTTCAAAATATGGAATGATATCTACTTTGGGCTTCCTAAATAAGGAATCAAATTTTCCAATAGCACTTTTTTAATTAACAATGGTGAACCATAATAAAAACAACCACATCGGTGCGACCTGATTAAATAAACACATCGGTGCTGCAAAACCACATACGTACCGTCCTGGAACATCCGCAGAAAACACCACAAAAAATATCTGTTATATATGATTGCAGATATTTATCTATGCAAGTTTCAATATTGTCAAAACCGGTGCGCTTAGTATACAATGGTGCATCGGTGCAACAATAATTTTTTACGCACCACAATATGATGCTTTTAATTTTTTATTGTATGCCAATATGGTGCGTCATGCAAAACATAGCGTGCCAATGCGTTCATGTCTTTCTGGCGCACCGCTATTCTGGAATTGTTTTTAAAAGGTATATGCACGATGCATTTCATGTTACGATGCAATAGTGCTTCTATGTAAATAACACATTGATGTTCGGAAAATTGAAAATAAAAAATTGCGCAAATTATTTTTCCATAAACTGAAAAAGAGCAGGAATTTCAATTTGAAAAACATTTTATAAGGCAATAGAAAAACCTAATCACTATTTTATTATTTTGCCAAAATTTTGAGGGGAGAGTTTTGGAAGATAGAGTTGACAGGGAGGAGTTTGGAGCAACTCGAAATGGTAAGGTATGTAGAATCAAACAAAACCTTGCATAGTAGAAATTTCAAGTTTGTAAATTAATATTATTGATCAAAATGGATTGTTTATTTATTTCCCTATTTAGATTTTCTTGTTGCTTCCTTTCATTTTATGTGGCTGCAAAATTTTATGGTTTAAATTCCTCTATTGTTTCACAATTATGATTTTTCATTTTAGGCATTTTAGATTTAATGGGTTTGTAGTTTTATATATAAGACATTCGGCATGATGGGGCCATTTCTTGGGTTGAATCTGAAACCTAGTCGGCCTTGTTAGTTTTTTTTTTAATTAAAAAAAATTCGCTTATGTAGTTTTCAGTGAGTTCGAGTTATTTAAACACACTTGGGCGTTTATAGTAATAGCGCACCGGTATGTAGGGCATGTTAATATTTTTATTTAAAAAAATTCTCATGCATTGGTCGGTGCATTCTACTTGTGATAATGCACCAGTGCGTTCACATCTAGCGCCCCAATGCAGTATGGTATGACGAGCCCTAGTGTGTTACGTATACTTAAACACACATAAATGGCATACTATTTTTTTGTTTTGTTGTGTTTTGAAGATATGTAATTTTTTTGTATAATATACTTAATAGTTTCTCTATTTAATGGTTCAGGTTGTTTATTGATAGAAAATGCATGATAAGTGTTCAATGAAAAACAATCCTTGTCGACATGATGGGAGCACATCCAAAGTCGCGAAGAAGGCAAGTTCTTTGTAATTTCTATATAAATGTAATATGTTTGAAATATTTTATAAATTTAACTAATATGTATTGGTTAATGTGTGACATGTAGAGCCAAAAAATGAAATAAGATTCTTTACAATATAAGTGTAGAAGAGCGTTTTCTGCTAAAGATCCCTGTTGGTCTAGTAAGGAAACATTTATATATTGTGTTTTGAAACCTCAGCTATCTATATTAAACTTCGGATCTCTGTGCATGTTAAAGAAGTATTGTTATGTTTCTATTTCTATTGCGGTATTAAAATATTTCTTCTATACATGTGGTTATAAGATAAATTGGATTTCGGCGGAGGAAGGGGGTGAAAACCCTAAGGAAGTGAGGGCGATGGCGATTTGGGCATGACCGGCGTGCGAAGGCAACTGTGCAGCCCACTGCAGACGGTAGGAGGCCGTCAGTCATGTCAGTGGTGCTGCACGGTTCACAAGGTGGTCTCCTAGGCGGTTTTCTACGACTGTTTACCATTATTTACATATGTGAGTTATTTTTTACTGTTATTGTGTTTAGCCCTATTCTCTCCACGGGAAGCTATTACGGTTTTCCAAGTATGGACCAGTTAGATGAGGTGGATTATGGCAGCGACTCCTTGAGGCATCATGACATATGGAGCTCGCCACTTGGCGCATTCCGGGATTTGACTGGTGAAGGTGGTTTCGGGGGTAGTGGATTTGCTGGTTGCCGGTCGACTGATGTTTTTCCCTTTCTTGGCCCTAATGCTAATCTGGAGTGTGCATCCTCTCCATTTCAGCCAATCTCGCCTCTATGGGATGGGTCTGGTGTCGGTTTAGTGCCGGAGGTTATTTGTGAGAGCATCTGGGGCGTCAAGGGTTTCATCTCTACTTCACTGGACCCGTTGAGTGCAGGATTTTCAGGATTTTCTCAATTCTTAGGGCAGCTCTCGTATTGTTTCACCGGCACGGGATAACAATGCTACATCGGTGACAAGGGTGGAAAATTAGGAAGGTTTTTGTCATGGTGCTTCCCATGGAAGATTTGTAGCAACGAATTTGGACTCGGTTGAGCAGCGTGGCTTTTCAAGCCCATCTGGGGATTCAGTATAGAAGGTTTTCGGTCGTGAAGAGGGTCTTGAGGGGTTAAAGATTAATTCTCTCTGGGGGAAGATCCACAGGAAGTGGATTAAAAACACTGGAAAAGCTCAGAATTACGTGCTTGGAGAAGATATTGGCTTCCAGTAGCTTATAGGGATGCTTAAATCGGTGCTGGTTGGTAGGGTTTATGGCAAGTCGGTAAACCACAAAATAGTGATTCAGTGGGCATCTGGGGCATGGCTTGGCCATTGTGGATATGTTCCTTGGGTTGTGGGTCTATCAGGGGGCTGGTTCGCCTTTCATTTTTCATCGGACGCTCATGCTCAGTGGGCATTGAGCATGAATTGGTCGATTCTTAAGGCCCCGCTCCTGCTAAAGCCGTGGAATCCACTGTTTGATGCTAGTCGCGAGTGAATGGACACTATTTTGCTCTGGGTACGACTTCCATGTATACCATTACACTATTGGGCCGAAGAACACTTTCAGAGGATTGGAAATCTTTTGGGCACTTATCTGGATGCAGACTTCTCATTTGTGGCAACAACGACCTAGAAGGTGGCGATAATTCTGGTGAGTATTAATGTCAGGGAGGGTTTGCATGATGGTATGGATTTGAAATGGGGGCCTTACACCTTTGCACAAACCCTAGATTACGAAAATGTGCCGTTTCGCTGTAGACGGTGTCACGAATATGGGCACCCGGCCATCGATTGCTCTTTGCCGGTTCGTATGAAATTTCACAATTCTCTGAAACGTCGGATTGTGGAGAAGGCGGTAGGGGTGACATTGGAAGGTGATTCTATGGGTTAGCATGAGAATGAATGCACCACTTTGGAGGTACCTTCGGGGGTTATGGAGGAAGATGGCATCATGGTGGAGGATGGCACTGTGCCGGAGGTGGGTGCTATCATGGTCACTGCAGAGTCTGGACCCTTTCAGCCATTGGTCACAGCTCCGGAGGTATCTCAGCTTTCACTTAATCGGTCATCAGACATAGTAGCTGGTACTTCTTCTGTTCCCTTTACAAACCCCTCCTTCAATTTTTTTTTAAGAAATTATCTTTTCCTGGTTTTGATTGGGTGGATGGGTTTAGGAATTTACATATTTCCTCACAGTCGTTGGCATCCTTTTCGGTTCTTCTGTGTTTGGTGGTTTTACCCCCTGTTTTGGATGCTCTTCTGATAGAATGTCCCCCTGGTATTATTCCTGTTGAAACCCCTGTCCTTCAACCTGTTCTTTCGGAGCCTTCTTCACCCACTGGATCCTCGGAGTTTGGTTACTTTTTGCGCTCTATGAACAAACCCTCAGCAGGGGGGTTAGGGAAAGAGAAGCTTAAACTTTCTAAAACCAGAGGAAGGAAGTCTTTCATCTCACAAGCTAAGTCCCGAGCTTGCTCGAATATTAGGAATGGTAAACAACTTTCAATTGAACGGGCACTTAGAGCAGTGAATGCCCATAAGGAAGGGTTCCGATGAAGGTCATGTTCTATAATTGTCGAGGTCTTGCTGGTCCCTCCAAAAGACCAGCGATGCGGTGGATGTTGCAACTTGAGCATCCTGATGTTTTGCTGTTACAAGAAACTATGTGCGGTGGTGATGAAGCTATTGGAAGGTTAAAGTCTTGGTTCTTGAGTTGGAGTTTTGAGGCTTCGGATGCTAGGGGTCGATCCAGAGGATTGGTGATTGGATGGAACGAAGCTAAGGTTTGCGTTTCCTCTCTCTGGGGGATGCATTTGGTTTTGGGAATATCTTGTAAATCTCTGGATTTTGACAGAGTTTTCACTATTGTAAACATTTATGGACCTTATTGCGAAAGGGAACCGTTTTGGTCTTCTCTGTTGGATAGAGAGTTGCTTAAAGGGGATTCTGTGATCCTGGGGGGGGATCTCAACTTTTCTCTGGGTCAAGCTAAGGTTTGGGGGCCATATGCTCATGTGGATTCCCTTACAAATTTTTTTATTAGGAAATTTTCTGAAGGCAATTGGATTGATGTGGAGCCTGTTCATTTGAAGTCATCACGGAGAAACAAGAGAATTGGATTAGATAGAGTGGCAAAGCGGTTGGACCATTTTCTTCTTTCTGAACAAATTGTGGAGTCAATTTTCTTTGTGAGACAATGGATTGGGTCGAGGAAGCTCAGATCATGAACCTATTTTTCTGGAGATGAAGGATGGCCCTATTAAACCTCCTACGCCCATTAAATTTAATAAGGTTTGGATGGAAGATCCTACTTTTATTGAACTTTTTCATCAACATTGGATCCCTTTTCATCCGGGGTCAGTTCATTCTGCAACTTTTCACTTTGCAGAGAATATTAAAACACTCAAGGAACCTATTAAATCGTGGGTTGCAGATAAGAGGAATAGGGACAATAGGTCTCTTTCGACTATTGAAGAAGAAATATCTTCTATTTTCGAAGAGACTGGAGGTGGATACTGTTCTCAGGCAACGAAGGACCATTTGGGTCATTTGGAGGAAAAGAGGAATAGGATTCTTCAGCAAAATGAGGAGGCATGGCGATTGAAGAGCAGGGATATTTGGTTGGAAAGTGGGGACGAGAATTCCAAATTCTTTCATGCTTATGCAAAAGGAAGAAGATATGCCAATACTATTTGGAGCCTTGAGGACTCAGAAGGTATTTCTCAGTCCACTTTTGAAGGGCCGAATGATGTTGGGGTTAATCATTTTCGGGATCTTTTCAAAGTCAGTGAGAGAGTGAATATTTAAGAGGTCATCAGGGTAGCTCAACTATTCCCTCGGTTTGTCGAAGTGGATGATAACAGGATGCTGATGGATAATATTTCGGGGGATGAACTGAAGGCAGTATTGGATAGTTTTCAGAAGGATAAGAGCCCTGGGCCTGATGGATGGACGATTGAATTCTTTATAGCACTTTATGACATTATAGGTGATGATCTATTACAGCTAGTTGAATATTCTAGGAAAGAAGGCAGGGTCCCAGCTAGCTTTAACTCCACCTTCATTGCACTTATTCCTAAAGTGGATACTCCTTCCACTCTTAAATATTTTCGGCCCATATCATTATACAAATGTGTGTATAAGATTATTACTAAAGTGATTGCTCGAAGGCTTAAACCTATCTTATCTACACATATTTCCGAGGAACAGTTTGGATTTCTGGAAGGGCGTCAGATCCATGAAGCGATTGGAATTTCTCAGGAAGGATTACATAGCATTAAAACTAGAAAGTTGAAAGGAGTAGTTCTTAAAATTGATCTGTCAAAAGCATATGACAAGGTGAGTTGGATTTATATTCGTCTTATGCTTACCCATTTAGGTTTTGAGATTGGTTTCATTCGATGGATCATGAGCTGTATATCTACTGTTTCCTTCTCTGTTTTAATGAATGGAGCGGCGACTCCTTTCTTTCATTCTGGTTGTGGTCTGCGTCAGGGCTGTCCCCTTTCCTCGTTATTATTTTTGTTGGTGGCCGAGAGCTTAAGTAGGGCTATTAAGGAAGCCAAACAAATTGGAGATTTTGAAGGGATTTTGGTGGCTCCGGGCATCTCACTTTCATATTTGCTCTTTGTGGATGACATCCTGATTTTCTGCTCCGGTTCAAGAAGGGATGCTGTCAAAATCAAAGAGATTCTGGACCTTTTTTCTACAACAATTGGGATGGATATAAATGAAGGGAAATCCTCTCTCACTGTTTCTTAATTAAGGGAGGAAGATTTATTTATATATACTAATTTGTTTCCCTACATTTTACTTACTCTTTCAGAAGGGTTAAAATATTTGGGGTTCAATTTGAAGCCTAATGACTATTTGAAACAGGATTGGGTTTGGATTTTGGAAAAGCTGGAAAAAAGGTTAAAAAGCTGGAGCTTCAGGTGGCTTTCTCGAGCGGGGAGGTTAGTCCTGGTGAAGTCCGTGCTGGAAGCTATTCCTGTATACTGGATGTCACTAGCTTGGATTCCTAAAGGCATTTTAGAAGCTGCAAGGAAAATTTGCTTTAATTTTATGTGGAATGGCAAGGAGGATGCACATGTTACTCCATGGGTGAAATGGGACAGAATTGTAGCCCCAAAATCTTTGGGTGGGTGGGGACTGAAAAATATTTTTCATTTTTCCAAAGCATTGGCTGCTAAGTGTGGTTGGCGGTTAATTAAGTCAGGGGGCTTCTGGGCGAGGGTTATGGTCTAGAAATATGTTGAGCTTGATACTGTGGAAGAGTGGATCAGGTCCCCTCACAAGTCTCATAAAGGGGGTCCAGTCATTTGGAAAGCATTGGTGTCTTCTTTTCATGTTATTGAACAGAACCTTGTCTGGGTGTTGGTAATGGTCAAAGGGTGAGGATTGGTCATGATACCTGGGTGGGATGTGATGCACAACACTTACTGTCAGCTGGCTTGATTGAGGAGCTGAGGCAGAGAGACCTGTTATTTCTTAATCAATTGGCAGATGTGGAGAATGTTTGGATGGGAAGTCCTGGTTGGAGGAGGGCAGATACATTCAGATTAGATGAGGTGTTGGAGGAAGAACTAAGACAGTACTTGTGGGCTCTCAGTAGGGATTAGATTTTCTTGAATGAAGATGATGACACTCTTGTATGGGATGGGGATCCCTCCAGAAATTATACTCCAAAATATGGGTATCAGTGGATTTGTGAGAACTTTGTGGAGAGAGAACTGGTTTGGTGGTGGAAAAATCTCTGGAAACTACAATGCCCACTCAAATCTAGATTATTCATGTGGTGTGTCTTGGCCAACAAGATCCCGACGTGGGATTTTTTGTAGAGAAGATGTCTTCAAGGTCCTAGCAGGTGCTACTTGTGTAATCAGAATGAGGAAAGCGCTTTACATTTGTTTCTTCATTGTAGCTTTACCATGGAGCTTTGGAATATCGTTTCTAGAATTTTAAAAGTACTTTTTCTATGGGATGGGAACACTCTTGAGGAGGCATGGAGACGATGGTCACTCAATCCTGCTTTTACTACCTATAAATATTTTCCTCCTATTGTTATTTGGGGGATTTGGCTCTCTCGGAACAAATGTCCGTTCTCAGCAAAAATGGAACTTCCGGCTTTAGTGGCTATTAACAGCCATGGGATCTTCTTAGCCCTCAAGCGGATCCGACATGCTTCCAGTCCTAGAAATATTCAACCTGTGGAAATAGATCGTACCCAGCCGTGGGGATTCTTTGATGGGGCTTGTCAGAATGAACATTGTGGGGGAGGGGATCTCATTTACATGTGACCGGCTCACTTCTATGTGATGTCATTTGGATTTGGGAGGGGGACCAACAACTGGGCTGAGATTCTTAGTCTTAAACTACTTATCTCATTTGCAGTGGAACAATCAGTCAGTAAAATTTCTGTATTTGGGGACTCTTTGAATGTGATCAAGTGGGTTAATGGCTCTTATCAATGCAACAACCAGAGGATTGCTGCAGTTTTGGAACAAATACAAAACGTCTCTCACACTTTTGATACTTTTAATTGCAGGCACACATATCGGGAAAATAATGCCGAGGCGGATAAGGCCTGAAAGGAAGGGCTGCTGTTGGGGGTCGGAATATGGAAAATTACTGAATTTTTAGATGGGGTGGGTAGAGAATTTTTCCATAGACCGTTCATAGAATGAAGAACGAGACAAGCTCATATTTGCTCTTCTTTGTTGACATAGAAGCTTGCACTTGTGAACAGATTGATGGTTATCAGCTTATATTTTGTACTACACAGATTATTCGACACTTAAAATCCTGTACAGGCAGGCTCTATATTTTTGTAAAAAGACTATACAGTTAGGAACACAGGCTCTTTATTTTTGAAAAAAGACTCAACAGTTTTGAACACAGTGATTATGAATATCAATGTATAAGATGTTAATGCTCACGTAGTGAGAACATCAATGTTTATTTCAGTTCTAAGCATGCAGCTAGACTTAGTAGTTCTAAACACCACTCTATATGAGTGAGTTGATCAATGTAATTTTGTACTCTTAAGGATGAAATGAAATTACACTTTTTTTTCCAGGAAAAAAAAAGTGTAGAAAAGCGTAAAACCTTGAAGGAAAAGTTGCAGAGGGATGAATTAGGTGAATAAAAATGAAATCAATATGAATTATTTCTTGAATTTTGAGTAATACTGTAGTTTACAAATTCCAAGGACCTGCTCGGCTTTAAAACTCCCAGTCACAGAACAAAGACTCAATCACTACAAAAATTCTGAACTCTGAATTTAACACACAAACCTTGTAAGCTTGTAATCTTGTAATCTTGTAATCTCGAAGACTAGGAGATATAGATTTTGACAAGCTTCGAATTCTTGGGGCATCAAGGGACTGTGGAACCAGAACAACATGATCTAGCCAAGAGATGAGTGCACATGAATAGAAGAACATAATTGCTTATGGTCCGCAAAACAATGTAGTTTATCTTTGACAATTGCGCTAAGACAGAAATGAAGAAATACAAAATATGCGCAAGTGCGTGAGAACATAATGATAGTATCGCAGACAACACGCAAACAATCACAGATGAGATATGATAGAAGTGCAAAGACTGAATTGAATTATATCTTGTGATGCGCGAAGTAAAGTAGTTTATCTAATGCGCTAAGACAAAGTTGATGCACAATAAAGGATGCACATTATGATAATGATGATCTGAGACAAGTGCAAAAGAAATGAAAGGCCAAATCGTGGATGATGCACAGAAGTTCATAGATTATCTAAAGACAGTTGCACCAAGGCAGGAGAGAAATATCACAGAAGGTGCAAAAAATTATCTGATACTGATGCGTGAAGTCAGAACATCAGCTCATCAGAAGATGTGCAGTATCAGTTGAATTTGTAGATGTGCAGAAACATAATGGCATACAAAACTTTAGTGTTGACTACAAAATATGATGGAATAGTACACTATTTGTGAAGTATGAAGTCAAGTGTATCTTGTTGATGTGTTCGAGTGAATTTTGTGATATAGATCGGTGATTGAAATATCTCAAGGTTAGATAAGGTGCACAAATCATAAAGAACATGAGTTAATATGAAGAGTGCACATATAAGAAAAACATCAAAGTAATACATTCTTCTTTCATATTAGGGCGGTAGGACGAGGCAAGGAGTAGGGGGTCAGTGCCTCCTTCTAGTTGAAGTTGGTAAATCAGGGAGTCAGTGCTTCCTTCAGTTCAGTGCTTGTAAAACAAAAGGGTCGGTGCCTCCAGTTGGTGCTTCCTTGAATGTAATATTTTATTATAAGAGAGAATTCTGTGGTTTTCTCCCATTTGGGTTTCCATGTAAAATCTGTGTGTTGTGTATTGTGCTCATGTGATGATGAATGCTATTGTTTATGTGGATGCTTTATTTAACTTCAAGTTAAATTTGATATGAAATAATTTTTTTTCATAACTGCATTAATACTGATTCACCCCCCATGTTAGTATTCTGATAAGATTCCTACAGGTTCTGTATTCGAAGCAATAAACAAAGTATGTCCTTCTTTTTCTTCTTCGGATGAGATTTATTCTTCACTAATATGAGGCGTGCTTCTAGCTTTGGGGACCTTGAGAGATTCTTCATAGGCTTTGCACATCTCTTCTTCTGAGGATTGATCTTTCTCTCTTATTGTCACCTCTAGAATTCTTTTTAGTTCTTCTTTTCCCCTGACTATCTTTTTTAAAGAGTTTTGCTTTTATTTGATCTGCAATCTGAGTAGATTTTCTGTCTTTCATGAATTTTTTTCCGTCTTCATGGAGATCATGATAATATTTGTTCAGCTCTGCTGGTTATAGAATGTTGGATTCATGTTGATACTAGGAGAGGAAGATTCATATTTGGATGGCTCCTTCTCTTTAGCTTTTATTTGGGCTAAAATATTATTCTTTTCATCTTTTAGTTCTTGCCTTAGAACATACTGATATGCATGGATTCTAGACAATATTTCATCAATTTTAGCAATCCTGATATGAGGAGAATACTTTGGTGTGGAAAACATATAGAAACATAATTTTGGAGGACCCTCACATCCCCCTAAATTTGCATCCTGATAAGAATCAGAAGACTAGTCAGAGGATTCTGCGGGATCAAATTTATTGAAGGTAGGATCCAAGTCATATGAGTAAGAGGATCCTTCATTTGGGAGAAAAATGATTTCTCCTTCAAGACAGTGGTCTGCATCACATTAGTCAATATCCCACCAAACATGATCTAATTCATCATAAAACATTGCTGCAAGCCGAGGCTTAGATTTTCTCTTTGGGCACTTATTTGCACAATATCCTTTATTTCAACAAATAAAACATTTCTCTTTATCAGAAGGGCCAAAGCATTTCTTGAAGAATTCCTTTCTTTTATGGAGACTCTTCTTATTCTTATATCTACAGGCTTTATCTAGATGATATCTAGGGGCACTAATGTAGAAGGTTTTTCCCTTCTTTTTCTTGCAACTCCAAGAGTCTTTACCAAAGTGTCCTATGTTATGAGCTCCACAACCCCAATATGGAATTTTTTCCACATATTTGAAAAAACCAGGAGAGTACATGGATGAATGTATTTTAAAGTCTTTGGAAACTCTCCTTTCTAAACAATGCTCTTGGCATTTTTCCATAATGAATCCATGCAGTTGGGTAAGAGAGAGACCTTGCAAAGGAATATTTTTATCTTTCAGGAATTGCTCCACTGCATATGGAACATGAACAGGGAAACTCCTGAGATATTTTTTTAAATATGCTGGCTTGTTTTCATTTCCAGAAGAAATAATCAAATTCTGCATAGAACATAAATATTTCTCACTTTTTCTAAGATCACAAATTCTAGAAGACATAAACAAAGATGCAAGATGTTCAAAATCTGCAGTTTCTTATGGACCATAAAATTATCTACCTAATGCTTTGAGAATTTGGTTATCTACATCGTCGACAACCAACATTTCATCTTTGGCTTCTTGAGGAAGACATCGACACCATTCATAGGCCAAACTTGACAGGCCTGCTACTAACTAGATAACTAGTTGCTGAAAAGTTATATTCTGATCGGTCATTGATGTATACTGTTAACAAATGTGAGGGCTTCCATCGATAATGATAATGGGGCCCAAGGTACCTAGTACATTTTAACAAGTGTGAATAGGTGGTCTTGAAGTCGAACACTTGAGAAACCTGCCGAATAAGATGCATTAATGTATTCCCATTATCCAACAATGAGGGAAACTGCCATTGATGAATGCAATCCCCAAGGTACTAACCAAAACTCTAAAATTCATTCCCAGATCAAAATGAGTTGAAGTCGATGGGAAGAAATCCATTGGAAGAGAGTCCTTAAGGCATCCTCCATCATCCAACACAAGGAACACTCAAAAGTTTGAGATGATTTGGAGTTGGATTGATACAAGATGAAACAAACTGACACCAGGATGGCCGACACATGAGGTCAAGGTAACTGCAGAATGACCGACACAGGCTATATCCTTGAACAGTGAGCACGACACGAAAGTGACTTAGGAAACTTTTAACATAAGGTGGATGTGATATAAACCTGCAATGTAGGAGACATTGGCAGATTCTCCATATGATTGGAAGAATAACCAATCGGAGAAGTAAAAAATATGAGATCAGGTCCGCCCTAAGGTAAAAAACTAAAACCCAATTGAATGATGGACTCAAATAGGTGTTGTGTTCAAGGACATGACTGACTTAACTGCCTTTGAAATTGAAAAGATGTATGATACCCTTCTCTTCCCTTATTCTTTTTGTAAAAGAATATCCTTCTTGTTGTTTTAATGAGTCCAAGAAAGCAAACTCAATAGTCTTTCTTCATTTTTTACAGAGTTCGAAGAAAAGATAGACGAATACTCTATAATACTGATCTCTGGATTTTAATATCGAGCTGAGATCTATTCTTGCTCGCTGGTGTTTTCGATTTTAAGGATTTTGAAAAACTTAAACAATAACTCCATACACCTACCCGTGGATTTTAGTATCGAGCCTAGGTTGGTATATGCTTGTTGGTGTTTTCCTGTTTATAGAGTCTGAAAAACTTAAACTATCCTCTATATACCTTCTCATGGATTTCACATTGAGCGCGAGTAGGTAAATGCTCATTGGTATTTTCATGTTTTGAGAGTATGAAAACCCTAAAGAAGACTCCAAAAGGTCCTTTTTTCATACAGTTAGCCTCCTCACCCGAAAAAGTGTAAAACAATGAGAGAAGAACTCTTCTAGCCACATATGACTATAGTATTACTTTGTCGTAAATAATTCGCAAAAGTCCGGAAAAGAGTTAAACTTATACTTAAGCGAATGTTCCTTCAATTCCTTTAGTGAGTATGAAGATAACACGTATGCTCAGCAATCTTGTTTGTTTTTGAAAAGTCAAAAAAGAGCTTAAAAAGGACTTAAAACAACTTCAGGAATCATAAGTTCATGACCTTCCAAATTACATAATTCTAGATAACCAAGTTAGTGATATATCGCAAAAAGAAATTTTCTTGATGACATGAAATACTGGACAGTACCATACCTAATCCGACATGTCAATGAAGAAAACACACCTTGGATAGAAACAATGTGGTGAAATCTACAATGTATACGTCACCTAATTCACCAAAACTCAAAAAGATATTAGTGGATTAAATGAAACATTTAAAAATAAATTAAAACCATACCATATGTAGCAAAGCGGGTAAAAATTTAAAACCAAATTTTAAAAAT
Organism: Larix kaempferi; assembly: GCA_027924585.1. Classification (NCBI taxonomy): domain Eukaryota; kingdom Viridiplantae; phylum Streptophyta; class Pinopsida; order Pinales; family Pinaceae; genus Larix; species Larix kaempferi. Next base: position 6,680,610 of record BSBM01000289.1, on the reverse strand, counting down.
AGTTTCAATGTAAAAACAAATTCACCATTTCAAGTTTTTAGGGAAAATAGTGGAGTGCAAACCTCAAACCTATTTTGCTCATTGCGACCAAACCAGGATACCAAACCGACTTCTGCTTTCACCAAGTAAGTTATTTCAACCCGCTCTTTCATTTACATGCAAATTTTTTAATTTTTGGTGGCCAATTTAAATTTTTATTGATGTTTTAATAATGTCTCTGTGTGAGCGCGACTGGTTTTGAATAAAACTAGCGCACTCAACAAAAGTGTGCTGGTTTACTCTCAAAACAGTAGCGTTCAGGATGCTACTGTCTATCTAAGACAGTAGCATTCGGGATGCTACTGTCTATCTAAGACAGTAGCGTTCACCGCAAGAAATAAGGAAAAAAATTAAAAATGACCAACGTTGAAATGGTTGCTTGGCAGGATGGTGCTTGTGTGGCGTGAAAGGGAACATGAGGAGATGGATCGACATGCTTTGAATGATCCGTTGACCTTACGTGCAGTAAGAAGATGCGACTTGTTAAAATTCTATCGAACGGTCAACATGCGGGCACAAATCCGACTACTCGAAAGGTTAGTACAGTATTGGGATGCCAATGTTGGAGTGTTCAATCTCCAAGGAGAGATTTTGGAACTTACTGTTGATCATATCTACTTCATCACGGATCTCTCTTGAAGGGGAGGTGTGGTGAATCTCAAAGGTACCTCTCGAAATGTGGGTGCCTTTTTCGTGCAAGACAATATCAACACCTACTGCATGGCGGGTATCGAAAAGATTGGTATCCAAGTTCTTATTTCAACCGTTGCAAGCTTCCCATTAAAAGTCATCTTGAGTATTCTGAATTGGATGGGAGGAAGCGCGACACAACACTTGGCTTCAAGAAACTATATGCATGTGGGTACTGAATGCTTACGAGGGACAGTGTATGACTGGTGTTCTAGTTTAATAGCAAACATGAAACTTTAGCTTTCTGGGTGTAAAACCGGGAGGATGAAGAACTTTGGTTATGAGAGTATACTTTGTACCTTTTTCTTTGAAAGGGTGCTTGCATTGAGTCTGGGGATGGCCTTGCCCCCACTCAACCCTTGCGAGCTTATTATGTCTTGTTGGGGAGAAATCTTCCTACGCCAAGGTGGTGGCAAGAGCAACTTCTGCTATCATGAGGATGATTTCTGGGCATGGTGGGACTGGTAGGTACCAGCTCTTGAGCAGTTCCCTTATGTGGGTATAGAATTCCACAATGACCCTGAGCCAGCTCTTCCTCTAGGGGCAGCCTGGGGAGAGATAGGTAAGTTTTTTTTTTGAAAAATTATTTGATTTTTCATTTTATATATATGATTTTTAAATGAGTTTGAAATACTGAACAAATTGTCTTCTGCAGATGTTGGGCCAAAGCGTCCTGAGGGACACCCTCATACCTTTGTACGACCAGTTATTGTAGGGGCAGCAGATGCCATGTTGGAAAACATAAAGGGGAAGATGAGTCGATTGACTCATGACATTCCGACATACAAGATCGAGCAGATGCCGCTCGATATGCAGGAGAATGTTGTGGGCATGCCCCCAACATGGATTCGACTATTGAGGAAAGTAGCTAGGGTAGTCATCTGCTACAAAGAGGATGTGGAAGAGATGATAGAGACATATGAGGCCCCTCCTTCTCCATAGGAGAAGGACATATATATCTATATTTTTGAGGCTGTTGAGCCCTTTTTTGTATTATGATATGACACTATGACAGACTTATGATTCAAACTCATATATTTTTTGATACGGCTTATATATACAGTATCGACTTTATTTACATGTGTGTTGTTATCTCCCCAAATAAATGTAGACTAGTCAAGTCATCTAGGTGATAGGAAGTCTTTCATTTTTTCTGTTTTTGGTCTACACATGTTTGAGTTCTAGTCAGGTAGGTCTGAGAAGGTAACGAAGTCTAAAATGATATTTTTACGTCGGCCTCCTTCCGAAGACAAAGTTTCAGGTTTCGGTAGCTTAGGCGGGCCTGGTTTTGGCTCATTAGCTACCGAAAGCCGGGTTTTCGGCTGTTTATGGTGTAAAAATACAGAACAATCCAACCACCGAAAGCGAAAAAGTTACAGTGTAAAGTGGAGAGACAGTTTTCGGTGGCTTGGGAAAACATGACGGTGTTCATTAGCCACCGACAGACCAAACATTTTTTGCAGCTCGAGGGGCAAAGTCGAAATCTTCCCTAGCTGCTGAAAGAAAAACGTTATGCCCGCATTCATGAAGCCGTTATGGGGGTTTGGGAGAACACAATAGTGTTCATTAGCCACCGAAATCCAGGCATACTTCCCGCAGCTTGCCGTCAACTGGGCTGGGTTAGCTTCAGCCGCCGAAAACAGAAGGCATTAGCGAAAATCGTTTTCAAGCGGCATAGCAGGTTTGAAGACAAATTGTCGGTTTCCGAAAGGGAAGTCACGTCAATTGATGGACATATCAAATCGAGGGTTTGGAGTCATGGTGCAGGGAACCCATCATAGTTTAAGCCGTCGAAAGGGTCATTTCAGCAAAATTCTGACGCACCCCAAGAGCAGTCCGGACACCACCGCCATACTTCTGACCAGACGGACCTATTTTCCCATCCACATAACCACTTTTCTAAATTTCCGTTCCACTGCCGCAATCATATCCCAGCCAACATCATTTCACCCTCATGATTTCCCACCTTTGCATGCCCTCGGAGTTAGCTCCCGAAAGGCCACACCACCTTCCCATTTTCGCCCCCACCGTGTTGATTGAGCCCATTTTTCCCTATTCCCTGTCGCTCTCTCAGTTCGGGTTTGAGCAACAAGCGCCACCAAGCAGGTCATCGATGCCGAAAGGGGGAGGAGCAGTTTTGAGAAAGGAATTAAGTGACACCTGCTACCTGGAGGCACACCCCGAGGTAGGTTAGTTTTTCAAAAATGTTGGTTGCTATCATTTTTGTAAAAAACTTCAGGGCTCTCACCAACGGGTGGCTGAAGCTTTCGCCCTCACATATGATGGAGAAAAGGAAATAATCGGCAAGGAAGAGTTCCATGTGAACGAGGCCCTCATTGCCCAGGTAACGGAATTGCCCACGACCTAGGAGAGCTGGTTTAAGACCATGATTAAGAAGGATTTTGAGTTCAAATCATATCTGAAATTGGAGCACAGGAGTCAAGTTTGGAAGAAGGACATCCCTATGTCATACCTGGAGGACAATTGGGAGCTGTTATTGAAATCCATCCTAGCCTATATAACCTGTGAGGGTAGGTATAATAGGGTGTTAATCTATCACTTCAAATTGCTGGATCATTTCACGGGAAAGAACCCTCTAAATATCCCTTTCCACCTCCACAAGAGCCTCACCAAGTAAAGGCTCAGCCCTCCAAAATTGCAGGGAGGCTATTCCACCATGGTCTGATCAAATTGTTGGTCTCTGAGTTATTGCAGAGAAAGGGCATGAAATGGACTTTCTTTCTTTTCTGGAGTGGGATCGAAACCGAATTACAGCCAGAAGGTGGAAAGAAATCCTCAAACCCCAGAAGTGGAAAACGAAGAAGGAGGGCTCTTCCCCCAATTTCAGTTAAACCCCTTTTCTCAGCTCCACTGGCGAAGAAAACCAAGAGGAAGCTGGCATTTGATGACAGGCCTGAGGATGAGGGGATGGTTTTAGAAGAAATTCCTTCAAGAAGTGCAAATCCTTTGAACCTCCCTTACACTGATTCTGAAGAGGAGGGGGAGTTGCAGAGAGCGAAAGAAGAATTTGATGAGGTGAAAACATAACAGGTTCCCCAGGAAGAAGCCACAGCCCTGGTGGAGCAGGAGAGTGACTGTGTAAAGTTGTCCCCATCTGCCTTTATGGAAGAACAAGGCTTAGACTGTGTAAATTTACCCTCCCCTACACCTGTGGAGGAGAAGAGTCAGCAAGTGGCAGACAATCCAACCCAAAAGGCGAAGATTTCAGCTTCACAGAAAATCAACTGGCTCCTTCAGCAAGCTTATGAACGTGAGTTCCTCCAGAAGGTTATTAAAGAGAAAAATGAAAGGCTGACAGAGAGGTACAATGAGCTTTACAGATCCTTTCATGGTTTGACCAAGAAACATGGCAAGATGAGGGGCAGAAACATAAGGCTTGTCAGGAAAAACACCCGATTGAGGAGAAAGGTCGAAGTTTTAGAAGGAAAGGAAGGAGCCCAAAGTCCCGAGCCCATGGCACATTCAAACTTGGAGACCTTAGCTACTGCCGCGATTAACTTGGAAAATTCTCTGACCTCGGTCCAGGAGGAAGAAACATCCAGGTAACATGAGGATGTAAACATAGTTTTGACATTTCTTTTTGCAGGTTGAATCTTACATGTTTTTCGGCAGCTTGGGCGAACACCAAACTATTCATTAGCTGCCAAATCCCGTTCTGGTAGCTTATGGTGTGCAAGCAATGTCCTCCCAGATACCAAAAAGGAGATAAGGTTTTCCAGCACCCTAAAGCATTTCGGTGGTTTAGGCGAAGTGTTATTATGATTCATTAATCATCAAACGTTAGGCTTTCGGTCGCTTGTCACCTTCAAGCCCAGTTTTGTTAGCTGCCAAAAACTAAAATAAACTCACGGATATATCAGCAGGCAGCAAACCTTTTTGGTATGGTTCCTAGCACCTTGACGAAGTTTTCCAGAAGGCTGACAGGCGTTCAAGTGTACCATGATCACCTCTATTCGCAGACTGGGAGCGCTGGCAGATTCGATAGCAAAATATTCCTGCCTATTTTTGGAAAACACCCCTATAGGTTTCTACAGAATGGCATTTTCCCACCTACCCTAGCTCCAAGATGCTCGTCTCAAACTGCCAAGCGTGGGGTCACTTACAAAGAGCAGTTACTTTGATCATGATGCACTGCTGCATCTATCATTTGCTATTTTCAGTTGTTATTTTTAGTATATTCGATCCATCTGTTTGGGATCTAAAAAATTGTGTAATGGCTATAAAGCCGAAGACTCAAGTAGAATACGGGTTCGTTTTTGGGGGATTTTCACACATTTGTAAACTCAGACATTTTATGTTATAGCAGTAAAACCAGTTTCTTTCACCATTAACTGTTCAATTTTCCATTTTCTTTCTGTTCTGCACTTGTGTTTGAATGTTACATTCACGCTGTTATGTTTGCTTCCATTTGATGACTGACATCTTATCATTGTATTCACAAGCTTAACTTTGCAAGTGTTATGTGACTATTATAATCTACCATTCATAAATAGGTTTTGTGTATGATTCTGCTGATATGATAGTTATTTCTCCATGCAATCACTTATTTTTAAAACCTCTGAACGCTAGTGGTTGAGAGCCTCGTCTATCTGAGTGCATTAGATATGTTTTGAGTGAAAAAGAGTGTTTGAATCGTCTGACTTAATCCACCCCCTTTTATATTATTCATATTTTGGTCAAGTTACCAGGCTCTTTTGACTACAACCTAGAAAGACTCCTGGAGTGATAACAAATTGGCGCCATTGCCGGGGAAAGATTATTGAAGTAGCAGCTTCCCTGGGAGACGACACAGTCCCAACTTTGATGATAGACAAAGCCTGGGCACTTTTTCGGTTGTAATAATCTATCTGGCGACTCCATTAGAATGCAGTGGCTTCGAGAAGACCAAGTATCGGATAGAATCCTTAAAGGCCACCAGTAACACTTGTTTCAGACCCTGAACAGATTATAATGAGAGGAAGGACCACGCAGAGGCAGATTTCCAGATCTATTAGAAGGACCACATCGGGCCTTACCAGAGGTATTTCTGCTGTCCCATCAGATGAGTCTCCTTTTGAATCTCCTTTTTTTGAAACAGACGAGCCACAAGGAACTATAAGTGGAGTAGAAGATTTATGGGCCCAAGTATCTTCATCTGTTGATGCTGCCCAAGTCCCTAGCCCTGATCCTGCTACACGAACTAACTTAGGAAAGGAAGTCCTAGAATCCGTCAAAGAGGAAGGCTGTTCCTCCTACCTGCATCCCACATTGACTGAACCAGATGAAAAATTTCCCTTCGTTTACACCAACGTGCTTGCTATAGAAAATATATTCCAGGAACTTTTAGACCAGCGTGAGAAAAGGCTGTCCTCTTTACTTGCACAGTCATGTGAGAAGACTGATTTCCCAGAGCAGCCATCAATCTGTTTCACTGCCACTTTTGGCGACTCTACTGAAACAAAACCTCCACTTTCGTCGTTGCCTGTGCCTCCTCAGCCACTGCGGATACTCAAATTGTTGTCTGCCATCCCTTTGATACCCACACCTACAATAGCTGTCCCTTTAACCAAAATGGAGAAAATCCTCCTTGCTAGGTATGCCCCTCTAAATTTTCCTAATCCTCTTTCTGCTATGCCTGCCGGAGATTATCAGAAATATATGCCAAAATTCACCGGGGAGGGGTACTTTACAGCCGAGGAGCACTTGGAGGCATTTTACAGCTATGCCAAGAACATAAATATCGAGCACGAAGATGTATGGACTAGCGTATTTGTGCAGAGCTTAGATGGTCAGGCGAGAAAGTGGTTTAAAGAATTACCTGCTGGGTCAATAAATGACATCGAGGCACTGGATGAACGGTTTCTGAAACATTGGGGGGAAAGAAGAGACCACCTATATTATCTCATGGAATTTGATAACTTGAAGAGAGAAAATGGCGAGTTTGTGGCAGCTTTTAAAAAGAGGTTTAACAAAATGTTTAGCAAAATCCCTGCTGAGATTAAGCCTACAAATACCTCTGCCAGAATCACGTATGCCAATGCTTTCGACCCTGATTTTTGCCTTCATCTGTGGGAAAGAAGAGCTGCCTCCTTACTGCTCATGCAAGATGTTGCGCTCGAAGTGGATTCAAATATGGTCGGATCCAAAATCTTAAAGGGGAAGATTGATAAAAAAAGGCAAACCCCAGATTCCTCTTCCTCGTCAGAAACTAAGTTGGAAAAGATGGCCAAAATGCTAGACAGCTTGACCTCCGAAATGTCCAAGCTGAAAGTGCAAGGCTCGCCAGCCACGAGAGTTAAAGGTCCACATGATTTTATCCCCAAGAATACAAACGCTCCCCCTTACAGAAGAAATGGCCTACCGGTTCAGACTCTTCAGAGAGACAGGAATCCCGCTAAAAAACAAAGGATCAGAGCTCCTTTCTAGCATGCAGTATTAGAGGAAGAAGAGAAGGAGATTACTCAGGGAGGAGCAGAAGAAGAGGAGGATGTCAACTGCATGGAGGATAAGGTTGACCTCGCCTTCTTGACACAGTCCGAATATGAGGAAGCCCTCATGACCGAAAAAATCACCGAGGAAACACTATGTCAGGCTGATGATCAGAGGAGCTATGACCTGAGGTCTAGGACTGTCACTAAGAAGCCCTTAAATATTGCTCCTGCAAGGAGGACTCCCCCCTTCATGAAGCAGCCCGCTGCTCCTACAAAACAGCCTGTCACTCCTTCAAAATAGCAGACGACTGCTCCCACGAAGTAGGTTACAACTCTCACAAAACAGCAGCAAAGAATATCCCAGTCAGCTACCCCAGACCCTGTCCAACTTATAGCTCTAGACCAAGAGACAAGGCTCCCTGACAAGTTGCCATATTCCTTCAATCTTGAGACTGAGATCTAGAAAATAAAAATCCCTTTTCCTCTAATCGAGCTGATGAAAAACGATTCTTTCAAGTCATCCATACTGAAGTCCCTCCAACCAGGAACATCCATTGATGCTGAATTTGTGAACCTCCAAGACGATAAGCCTACCGTGACCCTAGGTCCCATGGTTGAGGAGAAGGACGGGTCCTGCCCACCCTTTTACATATCCTTAAACATCCATGACAAAATCCTTCACAATTGCTTACTTGACTCAGGAGCCTCCCACAACCTCATGCCCAAAGCTGTGATGGATGAACTTGGTCTTAGGATCACGAAACCCTACCATGATCTCTTCTCATTTGACTCCAGAAAAGTTAAATGTATGGGCCTTATCAAGGATCTCGTCATAAAGTTAACTCAGCTGCCTTCAAAGAGCATGGTAATGGACGTAGTGGTTTCTGACATCCCACCGAAATGTGGTATACTTCTGTCCCGATCATGGAGCAAATGATAAGGGGGGACTCTGCAGATGGACCTAACTTATGCCACCATTCCTATGTTTGGAGGTGAGACTAAAAGGCTCTACAGGGAAAACCGGTTGGCTTATGTTATCAGTAATGAGAAGAATTCTGTGAACCCCCCCATTTATGCTGTAGATACAAATTTTAGATCATGTATCCTGCAGATAGATGATGAACAGCCAGCCCCTTTGCAACTCACCAAGCCCACTGGTCAGCAACCCGAGGAGGTAACCACTACTGTGTGGAGCATGTTTTTTGATGGTGCTAGCTCCCAGGCTTTAGTGGGTGCATGTGTAGTCCTGATCTCTCCTCTGAAGGATGTTACTCATCTATCTTATAAGCTGGAATTTAAAGCCACGGATAATATAGCAGAATATGAGGCTTTGCTGTTAGGAGTCAAGGCTGCAAAGGAAATGGGAATCATGTGCCTGAAAATTTTCAGGGATGCAAAGCTCATCATAGAACAGGCGAATGGGAACTATCAGGCAAAGAACGTCAGGCTGAAGTCATACAGAGATGAGGTATGGAAACTCAGGGATTCCTTCATGTTTTTCGAAATTTCTTATATTCCACGAGCCATGAACCATCTGGCTGATTCCCTTGCTGTCTCTGCCAGCACTTTCCTTCCTCCCATGCCTCCCAAGTTGAAATATGATATCCAAGTCAGGTATAGACCATCCCTACCCAATAACGTCAAATTTTGGAAGGTTTTTGAGAACGATGATGAACTCAGTAGATTCCTCCAGGTTGTTGACGAATTTTCTGATATGCACATTGACCAAGAGAACATGTACGTAGAAGAGTCCCATAAATCCTAATTGAAGGGAAAAATAGGCCATCATGACATTGTCCAATTGCCAAGAAATCATATACCCAGGGGGCTGGTACCTCTTGAGAGGTTCTTTGACCATAATAACATCCTCGTCAAACCCGTGAATGAAGAGAAAGACCCAGCTGTCCATGAGAAGAACATAGGAAGCCAGGATCACCCCAAATTTATAAACCTGTCCACAGAATTGACAGTTGATCAACAGTTAGATTACTGCAGCCTGGTAAAAGATTTTGCAGATGTCCTGGCTTTGGAATATAGAGACCTGAAGACCTATGATGAAGACACCATTCAGCACAGAATTCCATTGGAGAAGGGAATTAACCCTTTCAAATAGAAGCTACGGCCTATCAACCCTCTTCTGTTACCTGTAATAGAGAGGGAAATCAAGAAACTCCTTTAGGCCAAGATCATAATCCCGCTGAGGTACTCTAGATGGGTAGCAAATCTGGTCATATTAAGGAAGAAGAATGGTGAAGTCAGGTTGTGTGTTGACTTCAGGAACCTAAACAAGGGCTCCCAAAAAGATAACTACCCTCTACCTAAGATGGAACACTTGCTGCATAGAGTGTCGGGGGATAGGGTCATGTCATTTCTTGATCGTTTCTCAGGCTATAATCAAATTTCTGTGCACCCAGACGATCAGGAAAAGACAACCTTTACCACTCCATGGGGTACTTTCATATACGCCAAGATTCCATTTGGATTGATGAACGCCGAGGCCACCTTTCAGAGGGCCATGGATATCGCGTTTGTGGGGATTAAGGATAAATTTGTCCTCATATACCTTGATGATATCACAGTATACTCAAACAGCCACAAGGAGCATTTGCAGCACCTGAAAGAGGTTTTCCTGAAATGCAAACAGTTTGGAATTTCTTTGAATCCCAAGAAGTCACAGTTTGGTATTGAGGAGGGAAAGCTCCTGGGCCACATAGTTTCAGCGCAGGGAGTAAGGATTGATCCAGTTTGGGTCGAAGCGATTCAGAAGCTGTCAATACCAAGGTCAAAAAAGGACATCCAATCTTTCCTTGGTAAGATAAATTTCGTCAGAAGATTTATCCCGAATTTTTCTGAGTTGGTAAAACATATAACCTCTATGCTGAAAAAGGGAGTTGAAGCAAAATGGACTGATCAGGCGAGACATTCTTTCGAAGCCATCAAGCAAGCCATCACGGAGGCTCCTACTCTGGTTATCCCAGATTACACCAAGGTATTCTATATTTTTTCTTTTGCTTCCCATGATACAGTGGTGGCAGTCTTATTACAGAAAGATGACGAAGGGCTTGATCATCCAATCATCTTCTTCAGCAAAAATTTGAGGGATGCTGAGCTAAAGTATGATCCCATAGAAAAACAAGCCTATGCTCTAGTAAAATCATTAAAATATTTTTCAAAATTTATATCCTGCATGCGAAAATTACAGCTTACGTCCCTTCAGCTTCTGTGAAGGATGTCCTAACTCAGCCCGACATTGACGGCAAGAGGGCCAAGTGGATTGCCAAGCTAATCGAATTTGACATAGAGGTGAAACCCACCAGGTTGATAAATGGTCAAGGTCTGGCCAAACTGATGGTTGAGGAAAATTACAAACTGTTAGACATCAACTTCGTCGGAACAAATTCTGAAGATCTGCCAATAGAGACAGCTGCAGCTAGACAGCATGACAGCCAGCAAGTGGCTGAAAATATGCTCTCCTGTGAGTGATATTCGGGTATCATTCACTTCATGCAGAATTTAGAAGTTCCACCTGGACTTGGCGCCACTCAGGCGTGGTCTCTCAAGCTTAAGTCTTCAAAATTCTGCATAAGTAATGGTTTACTGTACTGGAAAGATCCCGCTGGCGTCCTGTTAAGGTGCTTGGATAAAGAAGAATCAGGGCAGGTCATGCAACATTTCCATTCCAACATATGTGGGGGGAATCACTACTGGAAAACCACAGCCCATGAGATTCTCAGGGCTAGGTACTATTGGCTGTCTGTTCTCTGACGTATATACTTTTGTGAAAGTTTGTGACAAGTGCCAAAGATTCATGGGAAAACAACAGCTAAAATTTCTCCCCTTGAAGCCTATTGTGGTAAACGGTCCTTTCCAGCAATGGGGCCTCGACTTCATAGGGGAGATCAATCCATCATCCAACGGTCAACACTGATGGATCCTGGTGGCCATGGATTACTTCACCAAATGGATCGAGGCAATCCCTACTAGAAATGCTAACCATCAGGTTATCATCAAATTTCTGTATGAAAACATCATCACCAGATTCGGTTGTCCGAAAAGGTTGGTAACTGATAATGCAACCGCTTTCAAAGACAAAGAGTTAGTCCATATGTGCGAATCGAAGGGCATTCATCTAGTTCACTCCACTCCCTACTATCCTCAAGGCAATGGTCTCGCTAAATCTTCCAATAAAATCCTAGTCAGGATCATCAGAAAACTATTGGAAAAAAATCAAAGGAGTTGGGATTCGAAGCTGAAATTTGCTCTTTGGGCTGACAGGGTGACAAAAGAGAAATCCATAGGCACTTCTCCTTTCAGTTTGGTTTATGGCACTGATGCCATTTTCCCAGTTCAGTTAATCCTGCCAGTGACCAAATTCATCCAGGAGGAACAGGATGAACCGAATGCTATGGTAAGAAGGATGCTGGATTTGGTTGAACTTTAGCAAACTAGAGAACAGCTGGTGGAAAGGTCAGAAGCTCATCAAGAAAGGATAAAAGGTATTTTTGACAAGAAGGCCAAGATTGATGTTTTTCAGGTGGGGGATTGGGTTTTGAAGTGGGATGCCCCTAGGAAAGACAAAGGCAAGCATGGAAAGTTTGACTCTCTCTGGACAGGCCCTTATGTGATAACTCAAGCAAATCAGAACAATACTTTCAACCTGCAGAGTCTAGAAGGGCAAGAGATGTTTGGTGGCCCAGTCAATGGGCATTTCCTGAAACTTTATTTCGTCTGAAGGCTTCACAGCTTGGTCATTGTAAATACCATTTTGTTTGCAGTTTTGTTTTTTGTGTTTGTTTGCAAATAACTCCATGCCCAATGGAACGCTAGGGGTTAGGGTTAGAGTCTTGTGTGTTTTCTTTTAGGAAAGGCATTTGGTCTGGGTTCTTGGAGCCTCGCTGGGAGGCCTCCATCCCCAAGTAGGAGCCAGATGTTATCTCCCCAAATAAACGTAGACTAGTCAAGTCATCTAGGAGATAGGAAGTCTTTCATTTTTTCTGTTTTTGGTCTACACATGTATGAGTTCTAGTCCGATAGGTCTGAGAAGGTAACAAAGTCTAAAATGATATTTTTGCATCGGCCTCCTTCCGAAGATAAAGTTTCAGGTTTCGGTAGCTTAGGTGGGCCTGGTTTTGGCTCATTAGCTACCGAAAGCCGGGTTTTCGACTGTTTATGGTGTAAAAATACAGAACACTCCAACCAACAAAATCAGAAAAGTTACAGCGTAAAGTGGAGAGACGGTTTTCAGTGGCTTGGGAGAACATGACGATGCTCATTAGCCACCGACAGACCAAACATTTTCCGCAGCTCGAGGGGCAAAGTCGAAATCTTCCCTAGCTGCTGAAAGGAAAAAGTTATGCCCGCATTCATGAAGCCGTTTCAGGGGTTTGGGTGAACACAACAGTGTTCATTAGCCACCGATAGCCAGGCATACTTCCCGCAGCTTGCCGTCAACTGGGCTGGGTTAGCTTCAGCCGCCGAAAACAGAAGGCATTAGCTAAAATCATTTTCCAGTGACATAGCAGGTTTGAAGACAAATTGTCAGCTGCCGAAAGGGAAGTCACGTCAATTGACGAACATGTCAAATCGAGGGTTCGGAGTCATGGTGTAGGGAACCCATCATAGTTTAAGCCACCGAAAGGGTCATTTCAGCAAAATTCTGATGCACCCCGAGAGCAGTCCGGACACCACCGCCATACTTCTGACCAGATGGACCTCTTTTCCCATCCACATAACCGCTTTTAAAAATTTCCATTCCACTACCGCAATCATATCCCAGCCACCATCATTTCACCCTCATGATTTCCCACCTTTGCATACCCTCGGAGTTAGCTCCCGAAAGGCCACACCACCTTCCCATTTTCACCCCCACCGTGTCGATTAAGCCCATTTTTCCTTGTTCCCTGTCGCTCTCTCAGTTTGGGTTTGAGCAACAAGCACCACCAAGCAGGTCATAGATGCCGAAAGGGGGAGGAGCAGTTTTGAGAAAGGAATTAAGTGACACCTGCTACCTAGAGGCATACCCCAAGGTAGGTCAGTTTTTCAAAAATGTTGGTTGCTATAAATTCTGTAAAAAACTTCAGGGCTCTCACTAACAGGTGGCTGAAGCTTTCACCCTCACATATGACGGAGAAAAGGCAGTAATCGACAAGGAAGAGTTCCATGTGAACAAGGTCCTCATTGCCCATGTAACAGAATTGCCCACGACCGGAGAGATCTGGTTTAAGACCACGATTAAGAAGGATTTTGAGTTCAAATCGTATCTGAAACTGAAGCACAAGAGTCAGGTTTGGAAGAACGACATCCCTATGTCATACCTGGAGGATAATTGGCATCTGTTATTGAAATCCATCCTAGCCTATATAAACTGTGAGGGAAAGTATAACAGGGTGTTAATCTATCACTTTAGATTGCTAGATCATTTCACGGGAAAGAACCCTCTAAATATCCCTTTCTACCTCCACAAGAGCCTCACCAAGTAAAGGCTCAGCCCTCCAAAATTGCAGGGAGGCTATTCAACCATGGTCTGATCAAATTGTTGGTCTCTGAGTTATTGTAGAGAAAGGGCATGAAATGGACTTTCTTTCTTTTCTGGAGTGGGATCAAAACTGAATTACAACCAGAAGGTGGAAAGAAATCCTCAAACCCCAGAAGTGGAAAACGGAGAAGGAGGTCTCTTCCCCCAAATTCAGTTAAACCCCTTTCCTCAGTTCCACCGGCGAAGAAAACCAAAAGGAAGCTGACATTTGATGACAGGGCTGAGAATGAGGGGATGGTTTCAGAGGAAATTCCTTTGATAAGTGAAAATCCTTTGAACCTCCCTTACATTGATTTTGAAGAGGAGGGGGAGTTGCAGAGAGCGGAAGAAGAATTTGATGAGGTGAAAACAGAACAGGTGCCCCATGAAGAAGCCCCAGCCCTGGTGGAGCAGGAGAGTGACTGTGTAAAGTTGTCCCCATCTGCCTTTATTGAAGAGCAAGGCTTGGACTGCGTAAATTTACCCTCCCCTACACCCGTGGAGGAGAAGAGTCAGCAAGTGGCAGACAGGCCAACCCAAAAGGTGAAAATTTCATTTTCAAAGAAAATCAACTGGCTCCTTCATCAAGCTAATGAACGCGAGTTCCTCCAGAAGGTTATTAAAGAGAAAAACAAAAGGCTGATAGAGAGGTGCAACAAGCTTTACAAATCCTTTCAGGGATTGACCAAGAAACATGGCAAGATGAGGGGCAGAAACATAAGGCTTGTCAGAGAAAACATCCGATTGAGGAGAAAGGTCGAAGTTTTAGAAGGAAAGGAAGGATCCCAAAGTCCCGAGCCCATGGCACATTCAAACCTGGAGACCTTAGCTGCTACCGCGATTGACTTGGCAAATCCTCCGACCTCGGCCCAGTAGGAAGAAACATCCAGGTAACATGAGGATGTAAACACAGTTTTGACATTTCTTTTTGTAGGTTGAATCTTACATGGTTTTCGACAGCTTGGGCGAAAACCGGAACTGTTCATTAGCTGCCGAATCCCGTTCTGGTAGCTTATGGTGTGCAAGCGACGTCCTCCCAGATACTGAAAAGGAGATAAGGTTTTCCAGCACCCTAAAGTGTTTCGGTGGTTTAGGCGAAGCGTTATTATGATTCATTAATCACCGAACGTTAGGATTTCGGTCGCTTGTCACCTTCAAGCCCAGTTTTGTTAGCTGCCGAAAACTAAAATAAACGCACGGATATATAAGTAGGAAACAAACCTTTTTGGTATGGTTCCTAGCACCTTGAAGACATTTTCTAGAAGGATAACAGGCATTTAAGTGTACCACGATGACCTCTGTTTGCAGACTGGGAGCGCTGGCAGATTCAACAGCAAAATATTCCTGCCTATTTTTGGAAAACACCCCTACAGGTTTCTGTAGAATGGTATTTTCACACCTGCCGCAGCTCCAAGATGCTCGTCTCAAACTGCCAAGCGTGGCGTCACTTACAAAGAGCAGTTACTTTGATCATGATGCACTGCTGCATCTATCATTTGCTGTTTTTAGTATATTTGATCCATCTGTTTGGGATCTAAAAAACTGTGTAATGGCTATAAAGCCGAAGACTCAAGTAGAATACGGGTTCGATTTTGGGGGATTTTCACACATTTGTAAACTCAGACATTTTATGTTATAGCAGTAAAACCAGTTTCTTTCGCCATTAACTGTTCAGTTTTCCATTTTCTTTCGTTCTGCACTTGTGTTTGAATGTTACATTCACGCTGTTATGTTTTCTTACATTTGATGACTGCCATCTTATCATTGTATTCACAAGATTAAATCTGCATGTGTTCTGTGACTATTATAATCTGCCATTCATATATAGGTTTTGTGTATGATTCTGCTGATATGATAGTTATTTCTCCATGCAATCACTTATTTTTAAAACCTCTAAACGCTAGTGGTTGAGAGCCTCGTCTATCTGAGTGCATTAGATATGTTTTGAGTGAAAAAGAGTGTTTGAATCGTCCGACTTGATCCACCCCCTTTTATATTATTCATATTTTGGTCAAGTTACCAGGCTCTTTCGACTGCAACCTAGAAAGATTCCTGGAGTGATAACATGTGTTATTATCTTTATGTGTGAAATGCTTATTATGGATGTGTATGATGTAGATGCCAATCTAAAACGTAATTTGCATATGAATCAGGTAGTGCATTTAAATTTCTTGGAATTTGTTGATATGTAATGCAATCAAATTGTCTCTCAAGTAACCTAACTCGCAAGAACTGACGTAGCAAAACAGGATCTCTAACTTGATATTCACCCATTAACTGAAACAAAACCAGCTGTGAGTCGAGTCTTACCTCCAGATGTGAAATGCCATGGTAAAGAGCATCTCGGAGTAACTCTATGACCGTGCTGTATACATCCACGTTATTCGTTGTGGGACCTAAACAAGCCCCTCCTGAGGAAACCACTTGACCAGTCGATGAGTAAATAACCCAAGCAGCTGCAACTAACTGACGGGTGTGGAGACTAGTGCCATTAGCAAATCCTATAAAGTGTTCAGTTGACATCTGAAACACAAAGCAATAGACACATAATACGTAACGACAACTATAAGCAAAGCTAACTCTACAAAATGTACAGCTATAATACATGAAAAAGAACAGAGGCCTAAGCGTAGTACTTCTTCAAGTAGAGCCCATTTCTGGGTCGATGCCTCGCATCTCCTCGTAAGACTAGGAAAAAATGTCGCGGAATTCCTTGAACAAATTGGTATACAAAGTGATCTCCTCGGGAGAAAAATCTGCCCCAATGAAAAGGTTTTCCACAACTCCAGGTTTGATGGAAATGTTGATTGGAATCGTTCTCGATATGTTTGCCATATTCCCTTTGGCATAAACAACTTTTGAAGTAGAAGGGATAGTGGACAAATCAACATTACCACCCGGTCTCATAGAAAACTCTCCTCTCTCTATCCTGTCCAGATCGGGAAGAAAATATGACCTGTGGTGCATGTGTTCCCAAGGATGTTCCACGCCAATCATTGCTTCCAAAATAGCCTCATCAGAGGGAAAAATAGTATCTAGACAGTCAAAAGAGTGAATATAGTCCACTGACCATGACAGTGCATAGTCCATATCTAGCTCGACAGAGACCAATAAAGTCATGATATGTTCTGTTGCAGCATGTTGTGAATCTAAGTAGGCCACCTCTGCAACAGATAGGGGCACAAATGGTTCTTATTCGGTGGGGAGAATCCATGGATCCGTCGTTGAATAGACCGTGAAAATATCAGACGATGAACACTCCTCAGAACCAGTAAAATGAACAGGAGAAGGTAGGTCAAAAGTGCCCATTAATGAACCATAGTGCCCTGCTCCTAAACTCTCAGTAGCTGGGTGAGACTGATCAACCAATGGAATTGTTGAATCCGATGAAGTTTGGTTGTTTTTCCGAGAAAACAAAAGTTGATCAACTGTGACGATCATGCCTTCATGAGGGAACATTAAAACTCGAAAAATGGCCGATGGCACTGCTTGCATTGCATACATCCAACGCCTACCTAACAACAAATTGTAATCAAGTGGAGCATCCAACACTTCAATGTTTACAGACACTAGCTTACTAGCAAGTTCAACGTCGAATGATGGTAAGACTCCATGTGGATGGAACGATCTTCCATCAAAGGCAGTAAGCAAGGTGCTTGAGGGGGCTAATTCGGGTGAGCCCAAATCCTTCCAGCAAGAAATGGACATTACGCATGTAGACGCACCCTCATCTATAATAACTCATCCAATGTTCTTGGGACTATGGACTACTTCTATTTGGAGAGTGATGTGGTACGACAATGTAGGTTTGATACTTGAGATATCAAAACGAGAAAGCATATTGGATGATTCTACGCTCCCAATCACTGCAAGAAGTGCACTACGTTGTAACGGACAACTTTGCAGTACTTCCAAAGTAGACATGGCACAGGGAGTTTGGGCTAAATCTTCCACAACATTGTAGTTGGGAGCAACCCGCGCATTAGGATTGTGCACAACCCGTTTGAAGACACCTTTCAGAATCTTCAGCAGTGAATCTATTGGTCTCTCGATGTGGATAGGGGTAGAATATTCAGGAACATCCTTATCCCTTTGCTGCAAGTCCGGAGTATAGTTTCCGGATCAAGTTTGTAAAAGCACGTCCGAATTAACCATATTAATAAATGATTGATCTATAAATGAGGCATGATGAATGCCCCCAGCATTAGAGTTTCCAGAAGTTGAACCTTGTCCGTGAGGGAATGGGTCCTTTAAGATAGCTGGTTTCTTCTCACGGAGTAGCTTCTGGGCTTCTTCTCACTTTCTTTTTATCCTTTTTGCCCTCCTAGGAATTTTTTGTGTTCTTGAGCTTTTGGTGGTTCCCCTCTCCTTTCTTGCCCTTCTTTTTATTGTTGTTGGGTTGTCGAGGGCCCTTTTGATTTGTCTGCACTTGTATAGATTCTGTTTGCGAAGGAGAGGTTGCAACTGAAGTTTCTTCCACAACAAACTGTTTGACAGATAAGGCATGAACCTGCTTTGTTAAATCCTCAAACACTGCAGAATCTACTAAACCCATGATGCCATTAGCACGTGGTCCATGATTGGGTTTACCTAGATCTGTATTAGATCTCGGCACATCGGGAATAATCTCATATAAGAGCCCAGACTGAGCATACACCGGATCATGCTACTGGGTTCTAATGATAGCTTCCTCTTCGGAGGACACCCCAGAAGTTGCTAATTCTTAGAAATATAATAAAGGAGTGATTTGAGATACCACTCTAATAGGAACTTTGGAGGGATGTCGGCTTTAATGAGCCTCTTTATCCTTTGCCACTCTTGAATATGGTCAGATAAGTGAGTGGCTTTGTTCTGTCTGAAGGTTGACAGAAGGTCTGTGCCGACATCATACCGGACAGGGAGTTGAAAGTGGTTTAGAAAAACTGTAGCCACATCTCAAAATTGATCATAAGTACCTGGAGGTAGTTCAATATACCATTTAGCTGCAGCACTAGTCAAGGTTCTTTGAAAGAGCCTCAATCTGATGGAATCATCGTTCAACGAATTAGAAGAGCACCTGAATTCAAACGTAGTGACATGGTCACCAGGATCTCCACCAATCTTACCTTCAAACTTTGGAATGTCTGAAGGAAACTTAGTGGGAACTGATGGCCATATAGGATTGTGGCGCACCGGATCGTTAGTAAGTTTTGAAATATCTGGCAAATTCAAAGTTGGCAGAAAAGGTAAACGAGGTCGTGCAGATGGCATTTGGTAAGCAGGAATTAGGTAGGGGGAACCTCCCAAAACCTGGTTCGTGTACTGCTGGTTGGGGTTGCCCCCAGCCATCGGTTGTGAGGTAAAAGTGTTGTTAAAATTTCCCCATCCATAAGAAAGAGGATTGCTTCTCGGGATACTCGTCCATTGCGGCTGGGTGTTAGCCCATCCATAATGTGGGTTGAAAATGTTACCACCCCCTTCAACAAACAGTGGGAAGGGGATGCTCCCTACAGGTATATTGGATGGATTTACATTATAACATGCATAGAGGTTAAAAACAGGTGTATTTGTAACAGACGGTGCTGTCATCGAACCCATAATAGGCATCGATGCAGTAGGTATTGATCCTATTAAAGATGTGGAAGGAGCAGACTGTGGTATTCCCTTGAACTGTTGAGTAACAGGAGGTTGAGTAAATGTCACTGAAGGTATCCCTGTCAAGGCGATATTAGCTGGTCCAAAATTGGGGGTAGAGACATTAGCTGATGTCGAAGCTTGTGAGCTCGCATACCTACAGTACCTGCATTAAAACTAAAAAATGGGCTTGAAGCAGAAGTAGTCTGCGAAGATCTAGGTGCCACAGTGCTTGCAAAGGAAGAAGAGAGAACTCTTGTAAGCATTGATGCGGTGGGAGTTTGGGGAACTCCCGAATCATTTCCTGGGCTACTTTTTAGAGGCTACTTTTTACTCAAGAAGGGTAGTGAAGTGTGTGGTATGGTTTCGACAGAAAGCAAAGTGTACAAATGATGCTTTTAAAACTTCAAAAAGACTCTTTTTGTTTTTTCGTTTATGTTTGTCAAAACAAGAAATAGGTAATCCTAATCCTAAGCATTTTTACAATTTTATTTTTTAATTTTCAAAGCAAATAGCAAAATAATCTATCCTACTTCAAAACAGTAATGGAAAATATTACTACTAAGCTACCAATTTTCAATTTTTGATCTTTTCTTCTATTTTACAAAAGAAAACGAATCTGAAAAAGGGAACAAGCAAGATCTAACAAGAGTGTGGGTAACGATAAAAAACCTAAAGGCTTAAACCAAACAAATCAATAGACTTGACAAAGACTTGACCTATAGAGTTGCTCATATGAAAAACTCTAAATTTGGAACGAGATGTAAAAGGAAAAGGGAAAACAGATGCATGCAACAAGAAAAACAAACCAAGAGGCTGCTCCTATGCATCAAAACCCAAGAAAAACATTTTCCAAACAAATAAGGTAGGCAAGCAAACCGAGGTAACTCTATCGCCACACAAACTCAAAGGAAAATCTAACAAGAAGGCTTCAACTAGCTCAGACTGACCTGAACAAGAGTTCAGAATGTATCCAGACTACCAAACCTTTCAAAAGCCACCCAAAAACTCAAACTGGGATCAAACCTTAAAAAAAACGACAAGACTCAATAAAAGTGTGTAGGTATTGTAATAAACAACAAGTGTTGAGTGCACAGGTTTGTATCAATGCAACATGCGTCTAGGGAAAAAAGTGCGCTACTGTACCTAGCAGAGAGTCGCACACAAATTCAAAAGGCCTAAAAAAAAGAAAATACACCTGAAACAAGTGTTGAAGCAAATGAAGCAATCCTAAAGGACTTTCAAGAGGTTAAACAAGACTCAAAGAAGACAAAGATGTCTCAGTAACAGTTTACAGAAGCAAGAAAAATGCCAAAAGTAGACCCAACAACCTAGAAACCAAACCCTAGTGGAAGTCTTACACCTACAGGAAAGATGCGCTTCTATATGGTATAACAACCAGCACCTGCATCAAAAAGTGCGCGGCTATGTTTCAAGGAATCTAGTGCACAAGGCAGAAAGTGCGCTTCTGTATGCACAAAAGACCAGCGCAAAGGGATTTAAAGCAATAAACAGAGCTTTGCTCAGTCAGAATGAAATGAATCAAGACAAAAAGCAAAAGCAAAGTAACCTATAATAACCTCTCAGAAAACCAATAGACTGTAAAAGCTGAAAGAAAACCTAGACAAGGTCCCCATAGAAGAAACAATTGGTGCTCCCCAACAAAGTCACCAGTTCTGTTGTGCAGGAATATACCCTATAGTGGGGGAGATGACACTACAAACTTACATGGTGTGACAGGTAAATACATTATACTTTGCACTAATTACTATGAATGAAATGAGATTAAGATTCCGAAAATAATACCTTTTTAACGATGGCTAGTCCTAGTTTTCGCCCAATCTTCCATAGTAATGTACCTGCAAAACAAATCAACCTTCCTCAGTGTATCTTGACTGTAACATATATAATGAAATTGAAAGCAATTTAACATTGATCACAATCAAGCATTCAATAAAATAGGTATTTCATTGGGACATGAAGGGTATTTCCCCCTTTTATTGTCAAAGAAATGTGGTTAAGTATAGATATACCTGATCTGTCCAAACACTTCTACAACCGAGTCCTGGGCTCCTGCTCCTCACAATGACTTAGAAAATCCTTCAGCGTAATAGTAGCTTCTTCTTCATTGGCCTCTCCCTCATGGCTTCCCCTTGTATTTATGGGACAAGGCTGGAAGTTAGATTCGTGAGGTAGTTGAATTGGGAGGTTGGGGGAGTTACAAAACCAACCTAAACTAATCCCAATTCGTAATCTTAATATATTTTTTCCATTTATGTTAACATGTGCGCAAGTATCATAACAGTAAACCAACGCACAGTATGCAAATTTTGTTCTTTACAAACAGCGTACACGTCTTTTGATGTAAGTGCGCGGGTTCTCTTCAGCAAAACCAATGTTTGGAATGCTAGATGTCAGTGGCAATAGTAGCGCACACATAGTGAAAACTGTAGAAAAAATATGTTTTTGAGATGAAGATGTGTGATCTCAGAAATAACTCACCCAAGGTCAATCCAGCTCCTCCATCCATAGTGTCCTTTTGTGTGATCGACAAGGAAATGTGATCACAGACGGAGAAGTGCAGATTTGACCTATAACAATTATGGTGCCTAAATCCTATGGATGTTGCCTCACAAATTCTAGAAAAATGGACTCAGAAAACCCAAACTATTCCACACAGATTCCTTCTTTAACATTAATATGGATCCAATACATTCATGAATTGCATAACAATAAAATTGCAGAGACTTAAAAGACAGTTATTGTATTATGCTGAAACATTTTTCAAGAACTTATAGATATTCAATAAAGTCGACTAGCTTTGAATTAAAGTAGGTCCTTGGAGTTTGGAACTTACATATCTTCAAGAAAGTTGTTAAAAGAATTAAAGAAAAATTAAAGCAACTTCCTCCTCTTTCCCTTCCTCAAGGAACTGGTAGCCTTTTTATCGAGACAGATGCATCTATCAAAGCTTGGGGAGGTATCCTCATAGAAAAGCATGGAGACCATGAAGAAATATGCAGTTATGATTCAAGATCCTTTAAGGGTGCATAATTGAACTACCCCTCCTGTCACAAAGAGATCCTAGCAGTAAATAAAACAATCAATCACTTTCACCTATATTTGAAACCTGTTAAATTTGTGAGTCCAACTGATATGAAGATTATGCTAGGAATATTTCAGAATGAAAACTTGATGGCTAAAAACAATTCCAAAATCCTGAAATGGTTTATTTCGTTACATAATTTTTAATTTGAAATTGTTTATAAACCTGGTTATTTAGACTGTGTTGTTGATATGTTAAATAGGGGAGACATCAGCCTCAATATGTTTTTAGCAGGAGGTAGATCACCCATACCATACAAAGGAAAATGTATCCTCAGAGAAGAACCAAAGAAGAAAAATGTCTTTAAAGACCATATGAGCATTCAAGAACGCTAAGAGTTCTTACAGTTTTCCAGCACGAAAGAAGCTGACAGACAGTTATCCATATCCCTTATTAAACAAATTCATTCTTCGCCAATGAAGATTGAATTCTTGGAGATATGGGAGAAGGATACATTTTTAGGAATGTAGAATTCCTACAACCAACTAAGACAACTCAACAAATTCTGGATAGATGTTACAGATACAAGTGGCAAAGAATTATTCTATGTGGATATTGGCCCCACCTATCTTAATTGGAGTAGCTATCAGCTCATACTCCATTTTTGCAGAGAGAAAGGAGAAATAAGAATCCATGGAGACCCTAATTCCCTAGTAGAACAATAATGGTCTGGTTGGACATAAGTCTTTTTGAATAATTTTTTTCCTAGAAAATACTGGGTGCAAAGGCGGGTGAATTTCATTCTCCATCTACAAGTAGATATGATTGTAGCACATCAAAACCATATGTGGTTTAAGTTTAAGCTACGACATCTTGGCGGGAGATATTATCCTTTAGAACCTATGGTCTACATAAATCAGAAATTCATCCAAAGAGACCATGAAGGATGCATTGTCGGCCAAATACAAAAGAATATCCCACTCAATTTTAAAGTAGAATCCACCTTTACAAGCAAATATTGCCATAAATCAAATCTGACCATAATGGGATTTGATGTAGAATGATGCTTTTATTTCTGTCTTTTCCCCGATACCGAAATTGGGATAGACTACTCTGACAACGATAATGAAATATTTGCTGGTTGTACTTGTGGTGAAGACCCATGTATCTGTCAAGTGGTTCGTGAGGATTAGTTACAAGCGTCGTGTAAATATTCTTGTAATCTGAATAATTGTACGTCTGTAAGTATTGTTGGCCATACTTAGATTATTAGGGTCCCTATATGTCCTGATGACCATTTAAGGGACGAGATAACATTAGTGACTGTTCTCACTAGTGCCCTAAATATTCTTTATGACCTTTAGCTAGTCATCTCTCACCGGATTAATCGGTTGAGATGTTATAAATAAGTCCTCCCTCCTCATTGTATTCATTCGGAGTTTGGGAGTTGAGAGTTTTGCAAGTATTTGAGTCGAGGTTTGTGTATCCTCTGTACCTCTTCTTATTACGACCTGACATACGAAAAACATATATCTCAAGTGTAATAAGAATTTAGTGGTGTATGCTCTCCCTTTATGCTTAGTGCGACCAGCTGGGACCAAAAGCTTGTTGACTTCTATTGTGTCATCTGTGATGATCTTCGCCATCTGAAGACTATCATACATAGTATACCATGTTAGAACCCTCCAATAATCACCAGCAGCCCAATAGTTTCAACAGAAATATTGGGGCAATTACCTTGAAGCCTTTGGTTTATCCATTGGAGTCTACCTAGGTGTGACGCACTTCAAAAATATGCTACTATCGAAGGTTTGTGTGTTAGATTCAAAGTTCAGATTTTTTGTAGTGATTGAGTCTTTTTTCTGTGATTGGGAGTTTTAAAGCCGAGCAGGTCCTTGGAGTTTGTATGTTGAATGTTATGCATGGACTAACAATGGAAATGGACATAATTGCATCGTAGGATGGCCCATCTCAATAGAAACGTGCTTCAAACCTATGAAATCTTTGAATTTTTCTATTATGTACATCTAATTAATTAATTTAGCATTAAATATTAATTTTTGATTGTTTTAATGTATAAAAGAAAACAAAATGGAACCCATTTAGCACATAAGACAGGACGACAAGGAAAAAATGGGTCGATTGATAGCAAAGTTTGCAAGTAGTTGTGATTTTAATTTAGATTCATTTGTATTATCTATTTTAATTTTCATTATTCTCAACAATGTGCATACACTCATTACACTTTATTTTTATGTTTGTAGATGGAATCCTAAGAAGAGGAAAAAAATCGAGGAAGTCAACAAAACATTTGGCCAAATAACACAAGTCGTGCAAGTGGCTCAATCACTGACAATAGTTCCAGCGAAGAATGATGATCCATTTTGGATGTTAATGGAAGCTGTTGTATATTTTCTAATAATTGTGTATGAAGATAAGAAATTTTGTATAATGTACTGGACATAGTGTCCCAATTGAAAGTCAACGGGTTACAATGTAACAATTATGTGCATGTTGACATTTTCATGACTATTGTGGACTTTATGTTGTCCCATTTTGTATGAAAAAGGTCCTCTTATTGATATATAATAACATGAAGCTTTTTATTCTATTGCATTCTCCAGTGTTGTGAAATGTTACATTGGTAATTAAATATATGGATGATTAAATATTATAATATATGCGAAAATTTATGAATAACAAATTAATCCAAACATCATATCCATACATTATAATAAAAATTCAAATGAATACTATTATAAAAAACATTTCAATTTCTGATGAATAATGGAATAAAATAAAATAAAATAATAGATATATATTCCAGTGCAATGTCAACGGTCACTATTCATCAAACATAAAATAACCACCGGTGCATCTAATCTTATTAATTGCACCAATGCTTTTCAGACAGTGTAGCATCGGCGCGTTTTCTTTAATGTTGAATCGATGTGCTAATGTATATTAATTGCACCATTAATTTCTAAAATATAGCACCAGTCATTATCCCAGTCAACTTTATTGGTGCATTTTCCTCCAATTATTGCATCGATGCATTTTCCTCCAGTTATTGCACCAATGCTTTTTAATAGTTCGTAAGCACCGATTCTTTTTAGTAGTTCATAGGAATTGGTGTGACATGTAATGTAAATCATGAGAGCTTATATTGTGATAAGGGGTTGGTGCATTTTAATTGTTCATAAGCATCGATGCTACAATTATTATAAAGCAACGATGCATATAATGTTATAAAGCATCGGTTCCTGTTAAAATTTTGGTACGCACTAGTGCCATATATATTTTCAAGCATCGGTGCAAAAATTTGCATGTGCACCAGTGCTTGTATTGGTTTGAAACACCCTGGTTCATTTTACCTATGTTAGCACCGGTGTGTTTGATTCACTAAAGCAAACTGAAAATAAAACCTCCACAAAATCCTCCGACCGCCCAGTTGTTTTAGTTATAATCCATTTCCATAAAATCCTTCATTAAAACATCCAGTACCATTTGTGGAGTTTGTAGAGGAGTTTGTTTTGAGAATTTTAACCAATCTTGTAACACTAAAAACCTCCGCTAGAGGGCCTTTTCCTTGTAGTGTGAACTAGCAAATGGACAAGTTGGATCTACTAAAATTGTTGAAGTAAAAAATGTACAAGTAGACCCTACTAAAATGGGATTCAAGTGTATAAATAAAGTGAGAGTTTTCCCTATTTGAATATATATGTGAGAAAGATTTGATCTGAAATATGGATCAAACTTGGTTAAAATGTGATATGAAATAGTAGAGAATTATAGGGCTAGAGTAGAGCTCATTTATGAGGATAAGTCGCAGAACAAGATTGAAGTGAGCTGGTAAACGCGAAGGAGAACAAGGGAATGAAAAACAACCAAGCTGAAGAATAAATGAAGACAAGCGAAGATTGTTTTTAGGGAGATATGTGCTAGAGTTCGAGGCCTGCCTTTGGCAAGTTTGAAGGATTGCTTAAGCACAACATTAAGGAATTTTTTGCACTTATTTTGGGTGAACTTGATTATGTTTTAAAGCATATTTAAAATTTGAGTGAGAACAGTTTTGGGATAGAAACAAACTAGTGTCACACAAACAAAAGAGTGTTACAGGAACTAATTAGGGTTACAAAATTGATCACAGTAATAGGTACATGAATAAAAAAGAAGTTGATTTTTGTGAGGTATGGGAATACAAGTGATTCCATGTTTGAGAATTATTTAAAGGTAAATTGACAGCGTAAACAATAGAGAAGCAGGTTGCATATTTGTGACAATGTACTATAAATACACCTTTATCTTTAGGGTGGTAGGGTGGTGCAAGGAAAGATCGAGTTGGTGTTCAGGAGGATTGATGTACTCATCCACTTGACAGGTTGGTGCCTGCATTATTGAGTTGGTGTTCAAGTGGATTGGTGTCCTCATCCATCAAACATGTTGGTGCTTGAAAGTGCAAGTTGGTGCTTGTTGGTTATGAGTTGGTGCTCATAAGAGGATTGGTGTCCTCACAGGTTGGTTCTTGCAAATTGCAAGTTGGTGCTTGAACAAGGGACTGTTGTCCCTATAAAATTGTTGTCTGAAAAATCTGTGAGTGGGTGCTCACATGTAATGTGCCTTAGTACCAATTTCGAGGATGATCTCTTTGGGATAGCTCTTGAGGCCTCATATTCTTGTAATCTGATGTATATACTTTGTATTTACTGCTCAGAATACTTTCAGATCGAAACTCCAAGAGATTTTATGTACAAATGCTAAACTATGATTAAATGGTGCCATTCAGACCTTTCATTTGGTACTCTACTTGCCTTAGTACCAATTTCGAGGGTGAAAGATTCCCATCCTAATTGGAAATTGGAGAGGCCATTCCGACCTGTAATTTGGAGCTACAATGGATTCATTTGTTGCAGGTTGAAGCTACAGGGCATCTCATGACATTCTCATCCTCAACTTGCTTCCACACCTTTCTCACTTTTCTCTTCATATTTTGGCTCTTGGAGGAATGGCGCACTTGGTGAGATTATGTTCTCTTTGGGGGAGATCTTGTGGCCCCATTTATTTGTATTATGATATATATAATTTTTATTTAATTCTCATAATACTATCAGGCCTCAATACCAAGTGGAACTATGTAAAAATACCAAACAATGCATAAATGGTGCCATTTTCCCTACATCTTGTTATGAAAGCTTGAAGTTGCTCTATTTCGACTTATATCAGTTCATCTATGTGATTTTTGTGATGTATGGATGGCCATTAATGTATGGAATAATTTTCATATACATTCCATAATCCCTTGGAACATAAATCTCGAATTTCATAGCAAGTGGTGAAGTTTACTAGCATTTCCCCCTATGTGAAGACATGTCCACAAACCTCTGATTTATGGGAGTTGAAGAAGCCTTTAGAAACTGATTGATGATGTATTTTGGAGCCCATTTAAGTCTTTTAACAGTAACATGTCTCTATTCTGAAATTTTTGAATTTCGTACAACATTTGGAGATCCATCTTTGACCACTACCCTTGGGGGATTTGAACATCGATTTGACTAGTAAATTGCCCTATCTTTACCTGATTGTAATCGAATGTTGCAGAAGTATTTTGAGAGTTTAAAAGCATGCATAAGTCACGGATTTATTTATTAATACCTTTCAAACACATTCAGAACCAATTTGTAAGCATTTGGATCCATTTGGAGGCATTTGGGTCAATACTAGTCTAAGGGTTGAATTGGCCAAAATTTGCAATTTTTCCAATTTTACCAAATTTATTAAAAAGGGACACTAAAAGTGGTATCAGAGCATGGTACTTGCACCTGATGTGGATGACCATTCATGAGGACAAGAATTCAAAGAAATCAGCCCCCCACCCTTAGAAACTGACTGAAATTACTTTTGGTGAAAGGGAAGAAGTAGGAGAAGAAGTGCATTCTTTGGTAACCATGAGTAAGGATGAGAAAGGAACCTTAGAGGAGAATGATGAGTTTATTAAATTATTGAAACAATTATTTGAAGACATGACAAAACAACTAATGCAAATTTTCGAATTGTTGGCTATTCAGTTTGGAAGCAAATTGGCAATAGGAGGGAGTAATGGTTCTCCTTTCGAGGAAAATAAGGCAATGGATGAAAGAATTTATGTCACAAAGGAGGAACCTCATGTAATGGTGGAACATGAGGTACATGTTTATATGCATGTGCTTGAATATTCTATACTCAAACAAGAATAAAGACAAGCACTTGTCTTTGTTCAGAGGGATTATGAGTTGCCTCATGGAGAGAGTTGCAAAGCCTTGGAGGAGGCACATGATATCACAATAGTTGGACCAGACAATTATGGAGAAGATGAATTAAATATTTTGATGAGTAAGAGTTGCAAAGATTTAAGTTTGGTTCATAATTCCACACCCCCTACTACTTTTTCAACCACATTAATTGGGGATGAAAATTGGGTGAAAGGTTTTTTTCTAATGGTGCCACATGAGGAGTATGAAAATCCTATCTCTCCTTTTGATGATGATATGAATAGAGAACCTTATTATTTACATTGGAATCAACATCCTTTTTTATTTCTTGATGATACACATATCCATGGATGCATAAATGGTACTTATGTGAGCCCCTTGAAGGCTCATTGTTTTCTTTGCTCCCTACTTGGTTCAGATTTTAGTGGAGGTTCTTTATTCACTTCTCGGATGAAAGGACACATGGATGATTGTTTTGATGCATCTTACATCCTTTTGGAGCAGCATTACAGGACATGGGATCCTCACCCATGTCATTGGAGAATATTTTATTGGCCACTTGATGCTTGTATGCACTTGGCAAATGGTGGTCTACTTGCTTGGAGGTATAAGCACCTTCATGATTCTTTGATGAGGCACCTACTTAATGTACATTTTTATTATGTTTCTATGTACTTTGATGATCTATATTTTGTACTTATGATGATTGGAAGAATGCATACAAGGAAATGGGATCCGAGAATTCTCTTTCCTGATGGTATGGGTTGGAGAGCACTCCTAATTGTTGGAGTGCAACACAAGCAATGGGACCCTGGAATAATTTTTAGTCTCATTGATTTCAAAAAAATTTGGGAAAGAAAGTTTTGTAAGAACGTTTTTGGAAAGGAAGCAGGTTCTCCAAAATCCATGTTCTAAATTGCTTGAGGACAAGAAATATTGGGTGGGGAGGATTGTAATGTCCCCATTCAAATAAATCTCAAAAGAGAAAATTCCATCAATCTACTAGTTTCCTAGGTTGGGGTGGAAACATTGGGATTTTGAATAAGGGAGATATTAAACCCCAAATCGACATTAGATTGACATAAATATATTAAAAGGGGTTAAATAAATATTTATGATAGGAAAATATGGTGGCACTTGGTCATGGAGACACATTGGTGGTGTGGGACCCACACAAAGCTAGATTTCTCATGCAAGATGGCATCCTATTCTCACCCATTTGAATCCAAGGTGGAGTCTAATGTTATTGGGGAGTTGGGAGGTAAATATACTTGGCATGACTCAATGAAATTTGAATTGGAGTGCAAGAGTAACTCCCATGGAAGAGGAAGAGACATTTGAGAGATATTGAGACACTTGGGCTAGATTCCCTAGCTTCTATGACAACAATGATGAAGATGCTATGACACCTATGACACAAATCAGACTTGATTGCTGAAATATGACATATATGACATTTCATGGCTAAAAATATCCTCCAAGAGGGTACACAATGGAGTTAGGGCATCCAAAGAGTCACCCATTCGAATTGAGTGAAGGAGGAGGCTAGGAATGGAGGGACAAGTGGCATACATTGGAATCTCTTCCTAATTTGAGTTGGCATGAATATCATGGATGTAATTCAAGATAAGGAGGTATTTGGAAGTTTATAAAAGTAAAGAAAAAAGAAGGATATTTCCTTTTGATCATTTTACATTTTGCATTTGGAGAGGAGAGCTAGTAGAGTGTTATTCTACTTGCCTTAGCACCAATTTCGAGGGTGAAAGATTCCCATCCTAATTGTCAATTGGAGAGGCCATTCAGAACTTTAATTTGGAGATAAAATGGATTCATTTGTTGCATGTTGAAGCTATAGGGCTTCTCGTGATCACATCTCCTTCAGCTTTCTTCTACAACTATTCTCCAATTTCTTGTCATATTCTTGCTCCTTGAGGAGAGGCTCACTTGGTGAAGTGATGATCTCTTTGGGATAGCTCTTGAGGCCCCATATTATTGTAATATGATATATATACTCTGTATTTAATGCTTATAAGACTTTCATATCGAAACTCCAATATATTTTATGTACAAATGCTAAACTATGATTAAATGGTGCCATTTCCCCAATACCTTTTTTGAAGCACTTGAAGTGGTATCAAATTCGAATGGTTCAGTCAAAATCTGATATATTATTGCTGTATGGATCACCATTAATATTCTGAAGAATTTTCATATTCATTAGATAAGCATTGGGACCAATATTCTTAAGTTTCATAACCATTTGTGAAGATTTACTATCATTTCCCTCATGTTAAAGCTAGTATACAAACACCTGATTTATGGAAGTTGCAGAAGCCTATAGAAACTAATTGATTCAGCATTGGGAATCCCATTGAAGTCTTTTATCAGTACCATGTCTCCGTTTCTGAAAATTTTGGAGTTATTACAGTGTTTGGGAAGCCATCTTTGCCCCTACCCTTGGGGTTTTGAACCTCGATTTTGACTAGTAAAGTTCCCTGATTATAAATTAATGTTGCAGAAGTGTTTTAAGAGTGTCCAAGTATCCATCAACATAATTTACATGTCTAAATACCTTCCAAACTCATTCACACCCAATTCAAAACCATTTGGAGCCATTTGGAAGTAGTTGAGTCAATACTAGTCTAAGGGTCGAATTGGTCAAAATTTGCAATTCTTCCTAGTGTTTGCAAATTATTAAAAAGGGACACTACATGACACCACAATTGGATATTGGTGTCTCCTGTAAATAATTTTAATTTATGATTTTATCAGTTCATTAAATTGGTTTCCATATAAATATTTGGTGTATTATGCTTTGATGTGGATGAATGTTTAAGGTTGATAATATTACATGAAGAATGAAGTAAAATTTGTTAAAAGTGTATGATACTAATTCACCCCTCCCTCTCAGTATCATTGGGTGTTCCGACACCTTTGAAGATGAAGGGAGCTCCAATTTTTAAGCCATACTACCAATCTTGTGCAAAACTTTATAAGGACCATAGTACTTGGGTGCTAATTTATTGTCCTCATTTATTTGTTTGAGGGACATCTGTTTGTAAGGTTGTAGCCTAAAAATACCCAATCCCCTTTTTCAAAACTCCTTTCACTGCAATGTTAATATACTTGTTGTTTCATCTTGTTTTTTGATATAGCCAGGTTCTCCTTCAATATATGGAAACTTCTTGCTGGTGCTTGAGGTGATCTTCCACAAATTGAACTTTAGATTTTCCTTTCAAGGGAAATGTGATATATGGAGTATGGTACCCATAAAGTGCCATAAATGGGGACATTTTTTACGATGTATGGAAGGAAGTATTGTACCACCATTATACCAATGATAACCATTTCATCCACTGTGTTTGTTTATCAAATGCAGAGTAGTGAAGATATGCTTCCAAACATTTGTTCACGATCTCAATTTTCCCATTGGATTGAGGTCAATAAGATGAATTGTGAGCCAATTGGGTACTCAAACAAGAAAATAATTCAGTCAAAAATTTTTCGGTGAAAATTGGATCTCTATCACTTACAATAATCGTAGGGTTTCCATGTAGCTTTTGAACTATTTTTATGAATGTTGCAGCTATTGTACTTTCATTAGAAGGGTGAGAGAGTGCACAAAAGTGCACATACTTGGTGATTCTATCAATAACCACCATAATAACATTCTTCCCATTTGACTTGGGTAGAGCTATTATAAAATCCATGGAGACTTCCTCCCAGTGTTGAAAAGGTATATCTAATGGTTGTAAAAGACCCGGGGTCTTAATTGTTTCAACCTTATTTTTTTGGAAAACCAAACATTCTGCCACGAAACTTTGAACATCATATTTAAGACCTTCCCAAAAAATTTCCTTCTTGAACCTATGATAGGTTTTTAGGAATCCCGAGTGCCCTTCTATAGGAGAGGTGTGTAATTCCAAAATGAACTTTTGTTTGTGTTGGGGGTTCTTACATATACAAGCAATCCTTATACCATAGTGAATAATTTCTCTACATAAAAGTATCATCATACATTGGGATCCTTTTGTATCTTTTGAATGAGAATCCATCTTGATATGTCATTCTTCCATTCTTCCCTTGCTTCTACTATCCAATTGCGCTGTATAATATAAATATCACAATGTAATGCCTCAACATCCTCATCTTTTATTGAGAGTGCATTTGCCACCACATTTTCTTTCCCTTTTTTATAGATGATTTCAAATTCATATCCCAACATCTTGGTTACCCATTTTTATTGCTCTTCTAAATATAGTCTCTGTTCCAAGAAGTACTTAAGACTATCATGATATTTTTTGACCTTGAAGTGTCTACCTGTTAGGTTAGGACACCATTTCTTAAGTGCATGTAGTATTGGCAACATTTCCTTCTCATAAATGAGTTTGTGTAAGTTCTTTCCCCTGATTGGCTAGCTGTCAAAATCCAGGGGCATTCCTTCTTGCATTAGAACAACACCAATGCCATTTCCCAAGGCATCACATTCCACAATAAATGTTTTTATAAATTTTGGTGAGGTCAAGATAGGGGATTTGCACATTGTCTCTTTAAGTTGTTCAAAATATTGAGTTTCCTCTGGAGTCCAAGAGAATGAATCCTTCTTCAATGATGTTGTCAGAGGTGCTACTATTCTTCTATAGTTATGAACAAACTTGAGACAATACCCTGTCAAACCTAGGAATCCTCTAAGATTCTTGAAGGTTTTGGGAATCAGATAGTCCATCATGTCTTTAATTTAGTTAGGCTCTACCTTGAAACCTTCATGAGATACAATATGAACCAAATATTCTACCTCTTTCAACCCAAAGAAACATTTGGAATTTGCATATAGTTTTTGCTCCTTTAGTAGTTGTAGCACCCTATCAGCATGTTAAACATTTTCTTCCCAAGTCTTATAGATTAGTGTATCATAAAAAAATACTAACACAATTTTTCTAAGGAAAGGCTGGAAAATGGAATTCATCAAACCTTGAAATGTGGAAGGTGCATTCGTAAGGCTAAAAGGCGTGACCATAAATTCATAATGACCTTCATGAGTTTTTAATGTTGTTTTTGGGATGTCTTCTTCCTTCATTCTAATCTATTGATACCTTGAACAACAATCCAACTTTGTGAAGTAAACTGCTCCATGTATTTCTTCTATTAATTCACCAATCACATGAATGAGAAACTTATATTTAATTGTGAGCTTGTTGAGCTCTTTTTAATTTGGACACATATTCCATGAGCCCTCCTTCTCGTGTACCATTACGATTGGTGCAGAGTAAGTATTTTGGCTAGGCCTAGTTATGCCACCCTCTAACATTTCTTCAACCATATGCTCAATTTCGATCTTCTGTCCATAAGGATATCTGTAAGGTCCGATGTTAGTAAGAACACTTCTTGGAATTAAGTGAATAACATGATCGAGTGAATAAGAGAGCACAATTGTGCAATTACACCCTGATGTCCCCTTTTCAATAATTTTGTCATTCCATTAGAGCTTATCACCTTGCTTAGTTTCCCTTTGATACCCATTAACTCAAATTCTTTTCCTTCCTAGAAAATTTCATGAAAAGTTCTTGAAAATTAAAATCCATTGTTCCTAATGATTGTAACCATTGGAATCCTAATAAAACATCAACACCACCCATTGGAATAGAAATCATTGGACTATTCAATACATATCCCCCAGGTTAGTAAGAGTGATCTTATGACATTTCCTTGAGCAATTGATAGTTCCTCCATCTGTAATCATTACTTTAAAATCCCGTTCTAGATATATAAATCAATTGAGAGCTTTGCCTAATTTACAGTGAATGAAATTATGAGTGTTACCATAATCAATCAACACTATTACCTTTTTCTTTTTGATATATCCTTTGATCTTGAGAGTTTGAGGAGTGCTAACTCCAACCAATGCATGACAAGATATGGTGGGAGTAATCTTGTCAGGAGTAATCTCTTCTATTTCTTCAGCTTGAGATGGTTCCTGTTCTTTTGCTTCTTCTTCTTATTCATAATCTGTGTGGAATAATTTCCTCTCACCACACTTGTGTCCCTTTCTATACTTGCTGTCATAATTAATTAATAGAATTTTTTCTATTCTTTCTTGTTGAGGTGTAAACCTCGTAGGTTGAGGTGGGTTAGAATAAGGAACATTTATCTCTCTATAGGTGTTAGAGGTGGTCCTTTTAGTATCCATCACCATGTTTTTAGTTTCAACCTTCCTTTCCAACATGAAATCCTTCTTTAAGGATGTTGGTTCAAAGAGACACACCTCATGTTGAATGTTATCCTTCAAGGTTCCAATACAAAGATCCAACAATTTATCTTTCAGTATGCCCTCCACTCCGAGACTCAAAATTTGAAATTGTTGAATGTGCTCGATTACGGGACCCTTTTTCCTTAGATTAATCAATTGGGTAAAGAATGAGTTGCTATTAACATCATCATGATATGATATCAATTCTTCTTTAAAAATGGACCAATAGATAATGGAGTCCTTTTTGCGTTCACAAAGCAATTGGTACCACACAAATGGTTCATGTTCTCAATATAAAGATGCAATAGTTACCTTTTGTAGATTTGGCACCTGGTGTATATCAAATAATTTATTTATCTGGAATATCCATGTTATGGTGTCCTTGCCGTCAAACCTCCTCAAGTCAATAATGGGGAATTGGATATCCCTTGGGGACTATCCCTGATTTTTTTTTCCTAAGAAAAAAACCATCCATTCTATTAGAATAAACATGAACAGTCTACAACGGACTTACATCAAAATATAACAAGCTTTACATTACATTACTTCTCTCACATCCTTCTTATTACACAAATGTACTTCCATTTTTACAAAAGGTAACACTTTTTTTCGCTTCCTTTACAGTTCTCTACTGATATTCACAATGATGAATGGACAGTCTGGAAAAACAAAACCTCTACTGTCGCCAATGGCAGACCCTGCATCCTGAAAAAAAAACTTTTCTGCCTTCTTATTAAACAATATTTCCTAGCCTTTGTTCTTCAATCTCAGTTTAACCAGGTTCCAATAACCGAGCAACTTTGGAGAGCTGATTCACTTCCGTATTTAATTCTCTGTACACATGAGAGAATGTAATAGAAGTGAAAAATTCCATCTGTCTTCTGATTTCCATTGGAATATGTTGGAGGTGAGGAGCTTTGATTTGAATTTTGTTAGTTGCCCAATCGATGACCATTTTAGAGTCCCCAAAGAGTTGCAAATTGGTTATATTCCAGGAGATTGCTACTTTGAGTACTGAACATAATGACGCAAGTTCTGCCTTTATGTTGGAGCAGTGCCTTGGTCCAAATATAATTTTTTGCTTGAAATCCTCTGCTATATATATTACTCCCCCCGACCCTCCCAAGGGAAGATCACCTTGACTAGCTCCATAAAAAAAATACCAAGGGATTGATTTGTCAATGTTGGGAGGAACCAAATGGTGTTGTCTTCCTGGATTTACCTTAGTTTTAAATTCCTTCGTCCACTGCACAACCAAATCCGTAGTTACTTCCTTAGGGACCAATCGATCTTGGAATATTGTGGAATTTATTTCCCACCATAATCTATAAATGAAATAAGAGGGTAATCCATCATAACATCATACCATCGGGGTCTTCCACGAATGCTGGAAACATTGCTCTAAGGTGGAACCCATCTGAATAGACACAACATTCAAGTCCTTGGAGGAAGCGTTCCATACAACCAATGCATTATAATAATAAACAAATAGATGAGTAGAGTATTTGCTGTCTGAATGACATAATGCACACCAACTCGAACCATTCCATCCATGTTTCAAAAGGTTTTCCCATGTTAACAGTTTGTTACTGAGAGCTAACCAGAGGGAAATTTTTGCTTTTAGAGAGCTTGCGGCATTCCAGAATAGAGACCACCGCCACTCCTTGTTTCTATTAGAGGATTCTAAATCATGAGCCTCGTATCCAAGATTGGCCGTAAATTCCCTTGTTGAACTATTCTTGGTCCATACTATCTTGTCATATTCATTTTCTTCATGCATAATGAAGCTTGACACCAATTTGTTTATATAACAAGACCATTCTCTCACCGCTTCACCTTTTAAACCAAGCGAAAGGGAATATTTCCAACCATCTCTGCCACCATCCTGAGTGAGCTGGGATTTTGCATATGCTAACATAAAAATTCATTGATTCTTGAGAATCACGATTGTATTTGAAGAAAACTTGAAATCATTCCCTGCTCCAACCCAAGGATATTCTCCAATACGCACACTTCTTCCATTACCAATTTTCCATGCCATCCAATTTCCTAAAAATGGATAAGAAAGGAACAATTCCTTCCACCCTACCAATCTGATCTTATGAGACTTATTTGGCTCCTAAACCATTCAGTAGTTGAATAGTTCTGACAATATTTAGAAGTCATCACTTTACCCCATAAGGAATTGGCATTTTGAGCCAACCTCCAAAGTGACTTTGATGCTAAAGATTGAAAAAAAAATACCATAATCTTTAACCCCCAACCCCCAAGCTCCTTTATATTGTCCATTGTGGTCCATTTTACTAGTGGAATTCCTTCTTCCTGCTTGCTTGCTGTCCATATAAAGGAAAATCACTTCTTCCGGATCTTGGTTAATATCCCTTTTGGAATATAAGAAATGGAGGCCCAATATATAGGTATGCTTTGGAGAACAAATTTTAGGAGAACTAATCGTCCTTCTCTAGGAAAAAACTGATTAGCTCAGCATGATATTCATGCTTCCACTTTCTTGCAAAGGAAAATCCAATCCTTGAAGGAATAGGAGTTTGGTTTAAGGTAGAATCCCAGGTATTTGAACCCATCACCCATATGTTTCAAGGGGGAGGAGACCACATCCTTTAACTTGTGTTGCACATCCTCCGAGACCAGGTTCATCACTAGGTTGTATTTTTCCACATTAATCATCATACCAGATGCCTTTTGTATAGCTGTAAAATATGAGACATAGATTGCATATTTTCTACAGTTCCTTCTCCCAACATCAACACATCATCCAAAAACAAAATATGCGATAATTAATCTGTATCTGAAACCCAAACACCTTTCAATGACCTGAAATTTATTGCATGGTGCACCAATATACTCAATGCCTCTGCCACCAAAAGAAACATGAATGGTGAGAATGGGCATTGTTAAATATACAACATCGGGAGACATTCTCCAAACCAATCTTGTGCAACCAAGATTGATCCTCCCATATAGAGGTGAGCACTTTGATTGCCTTCCGTGTAAAGGTTATTCCTCCCGTATAGAGGTAATTGATCAAAGTAATGATGTTGTAAAGTCTTGTTGGACAAGGCTTTGAACTTGTGTGTCAAGTCATGATTCTCATGTGAACCTTCAGTATAAAGGTATCCATGAGATGGACCTCCCGTATAGAGGTGGACCTTCCATATAAAGGTCATGATTTACTTGTGAAAAGCATTCAATGTTGTGTGATGTATTATTAACCATGATCGGCAATTGCTATTAAGTATCCTTTAGAGATTGATCACCTCTAAAGTGAATTACTTTAGCATATGATAATTTGGTCTAGAATAATATGATATGATCACAACATCCGATAATTCTTCTTAGTATAATGTAATGTGATGGATAATTAAAGATAGAACATATTGACCATGCAATAAAAGATAAAGCGATAAATATAAATGCATAGAGAAAAAGAGAATTCGAATTGATCAGGAGATGACTAAGTGAACTTGAATTGTCAAGCTTTAGTTAAAGCCAAAATCTATGCCCCAGTCAACTAAATAACTCACAATTGTCACTACTAGTAAATCAATTAGCATGATTTCACTTAATAATAATTAACTAAGTGTTAAATAAGAAGGCCTAATTACCTAAAGTGTTTTCACTTTAGTTAAAAGACAACACTTCAGTAAATCAAGGAGAACTCAAATTGATCACTATAGTGATGTTATCAAGAAAGAATCATTTAACGAGAGTTAACTAAGTGGAAACAAAGAAGATCTAGTTAAGTAAGTGTTATTGCATGAGGACACTTATGTTAAACTAAATGACAACTCTTGAGTTGCGACACTTGCATGACGACACTTAAGTTAGCCACCTAACTAAGTGGGCAAGATTTTATTTAAGATTTGAGTTCATCCTAAGAGATAGTTCAATGAGATAAATCACTACATGAGAATTGGGTCGCACTTCTTCATGCAAGATTGATACATCTAGTCTGAGGGAAACTTCATCCCGAAGTTAGAAGAATCTGATGCATGAGAATAATGTATAAATATGTTATACGATATTGATGAATTAATTTTGAAGTGAATTCTCTTCTCCATTGAAGGCAAGGTGCTTTTCTTTGTGTAGGTTATTGTTCTTTCTTGTTATTGATGTGATGGGAACATTGAAAAACTCATATGATTGATCTCTCTTCTCTATTGCTTCCGTATCTTCACCAAGAGTGTTTTGGTGATCTCTTATCTTCCGAAATCAATCTACTATGTTGTAAAATAAATCATTCTTTGCTATCCATTATATTTTACTGAGAAGAATTGCTAGGGTTTTTGTTCTCATAGTTTTGAGGATTTTACCTAGGGTATATCTTGTGTTATGGTTGTATGAATTTCATGTGATTGAATTGTCTCATTGCTTCAAGTTTCAGCATATAAAAGAATTAAAGATAAAATCTCAACCAAAGATTAACAAGAATCCTTTCCTTAGACCCCTCGAGGGCCTAAAAAAGGAGGAAGGAGATCTATTTATAAGGATAGAAAAGGATGATGAATTAATGCAACCCATTATCCAATTTACCAGGTCCATTGAAAAACCAACTTGGATGAATAACGATCAAATAAAATTCTAGCTAACCCCATCATAAGCTTTAGAAAAATCCAGCTTTAGAGCAAA
The DNA here is from genome assembly GCA_027924585.1 of Larix kaempferi. Classification (NCBI taxonomy): domain Eukaryota; kingdom Viridiplantae; phylum Streptophyta; class Pinopsida; order Pinales; family Pinaceae; genus Larix; species Larix kaempferi. The sequence goes on along the minus strand of BSBM01000289.1, from coordinate 6,641,135 downwards.
GGCACTAAATTTGTTCTTGTTAATTGAATGAATTGTTTTTTGTGCCAAAGAAAGAACATCATGAATCTGCCAGTTATAAAGAAATCTGAATTGCTCCTCCAAGATAATCTTACTCAGGATCAGATTTTATCTTTGAGTGATTGTCTTAGAAATCATTTTATAAATGACGCTGCAATCAAATGCTAAGGGTTTCTACTTCTTTGGAATCAATTCCAATAATTTAGAGTTTATTGTAGCTCCCAGAAATTTCCTATACCTTTGAGATTCACGAACAACCTTTAAAAGATCCTCCTTGACTAGGTCACAAAAACCTTGGAAGAATACAATCGAGAAACCATCGGGACCCAAACATTTTCCTTTTTGGAAATAATGCACTATGTAGTTCAATTCTTCCTCCTGAAATTCCATTGAAAGGGATTCATTTATCTCTTCAGTTACCAATCTTGGAAAAATACTAAGAACCTGTAGGATTTCTTGAATTGGACATCCACCCTGCTCCTTGAACAACGTCTGAGAATATGAGACACTTGCACCGCCTTTTTCCTGAAAGGAGATGACCAATCTTCCATGCTCATTCTAAATCTCTGCTATAGTGTTTACATTTCTTCTATGAGAAGCAAATTGATGAAATTTGGTGTTATTATCAACTTCAACGATCCATATGGCCCTGCCTTTAAGCCTTCATAATTTCTCTTCCTTAGATAGTAAATAATTCATCTTAAGTTCATACGTTTTCAAAACTTTTAGATATTCTTAGGAAAACAACCCAAATCTGTTATAATTGTAAACTTCCGCTATCTTTTCCTCCACTTCCTTTAACTGAGCCTGCTGACTAGCTTGGAATATTTTATCCCAATCCCTGGAAGCTTTCTTTATCTTAGCAAGATTGTCTACTAATTGTTTCATGAAGGATACCAAAGAATCATCTTATTGGGGAAGCCATAAATCCTCCACCAAATTTCTGTACTCTTCTTCTTTGCCTGGATTGAACTTAAAAGGTGAAGCAGGCTTAAGATCCTATTTTTCAATCAACAACATAATTGGTCGATGATTTGATAGACCTCTAGCCTCTATCCATGAACGCACAGATAAGGGTCCAACAAGCAATTTTTTCGATATTAAGAATATTTCAAGACGTTTGGATATAGCATATTCCCCACTTATCTTATTCCTCCAATTAGGATCAAGCTTCAACGGTTGAACATCGACTAGTCCTTTTGATTCGAAGAGGGAATTAAAGAAGTTTATTAGTGATTGAGGCCTGGATAAGGACCCCAATATCTCCCTTTTAGAGAGATTGAGATTTAGGTCTCCTAAAATTAGATTACACATCTCCAACAATACAGAAGAAGATAATGATTCCCAAAAGGATCCCCGATTCTGAAAGGGCCCATATACATTCAGAATTGAAAAAATTTCTCCAGATAACTTGTGTTCTTAAACAGTTTTCAAAACGGACTCAAGATGGCAAACTGAAACTTCCCTTAAATTAGGGCTCCAAGCCATTAGAAGTCCTCCCGAATGATCCTCCGAGCTTATATGCCTCAAAAGACCAATATTTTAACTAAGGACTTAAGGTTTCTTAAGCTTTTAACCCTTCTTACATTGTTTCCTGTAATAGGATTACTGTTGGTTTTAACTTCCGAATCATCCTTTTTAGGGCATTCAATTTGGGGGAGCCCCCTAACCCCCTTGCATTGAAAGGGAGACAGAGCATCAGGGAACCCTAGGCTGGGATTTACCTTCTCTAAGGGACCTATTAATCGTGGACTGTTTTACGACTTTGATATCCAGGTTGTCTTGGTTTTTGGATTTCGTAATTTGAGACTTTCTTCCCAACGTGACCTTCAACGGGGGGTCAAGTCCAAGACCGCCCACTGACGGACCTTCCTCTATCCCCATAAGCTCCACTCTTGATCTTATATTATATACCTTAGTCTTAATCAAAGAGGGAGGGATTTCCTTAACCACAGGAGAAGGGTTCGAGTTAACCAGACCCTCCGAACTTGTTGTTTCCACATAGGGGGATGAGATAGGGGAAGAGGGATAAATTCAAAGAGTATCCATAATTCCAATGGGAATAACTACTTCAAGAAAGACAATTTCATAAGTAGAGATAACAAAGGGAACATCGATCTTACCAGAAGTAGAAGGCTATATGTCTTCCACGTTCTTGTATGCTTCCTCCTTTGATACGACCACGACCAGGTGTTCGGATATCCATCATCTATTTCGGGATACATATCTATTTCAGGATCATCTATTTCAGGATACATATCTACTTCAGGATCTTGCATGATCTATTTCAGGATATGCAGTCCAGTCACCAGTTTGATGCCTCCAGCACCTTATCCACCTTCTTCTAGCACCCGGGAGCCACTTTCCACAGAGTTTTAGCCCTCCTAAGCTGAAAGGCGCCCTCTTCTCACCTACTGACAGAGAAGGGCGCACTTGTTCACCTACCACTGCAGATTCACTCCAGTTACATTCAGTTAGCTCCGATTCTGATTGATTTCACTCCGATTTCACTCCTGACTGACTGTTTCACCTCCGATTGACCTCCAGTTCGATTAGGTGACTTGTTCTGACTCCAGTTAGCCTCCCATGCGCCCCCACTGAGCCTCCAGATCCTATATCAGTGCTACACACTTCAGTTACATTTATTATGATCAGTTAGACTCAGCTTGACACCTGGATGACTGGTTGGTGTGATTGATGAGCACCACCGATGATTGATGAGGACTCCTAGACAGAGTCAAGCTACTCCATTCTGTGATTCGAATGACCTCCTTAGGCAATTCGAATTGCTCTGTTCATTGTGACAGTTTGTATTGTAATTCATTCACCCTTTCTGGGATAGAGAGCACTGCTGCATGTTTTGCACAGTTTTGCACCATATTTTCTATGTTCATCTGTTGTGATTGATTTACTTGTTCATTAGATCTGCTGTGACTAATTTTACATGGTATCAGAGCCATTGCAGGGACAAGATCTCTTTTCTACAGGTGTTTATACAAGAAGATTTGACTGAATTGCAAAAAAAAAAAAATTGCAAAAAGTTTGGCATGAGATATCTCAAGGGCATTCGCTCCTGTGCATGCAAAGCTTGAAAAATACTCCAATACCACTCCAGAAGCTTGAGTTACCACATAATTCCTGGATCTGATACATTGGACCTATTCAACATTGCTTGAAATCCAATCCCAGGTGTGATGCAACTCTCAAAGGGTGGATTGTTCGACCTTATTGTGATTGTTCTTATGTGATTTGCAGGTTAATTATCTCCTCCAAGTGCACTCGCTACATTCTGCATGCAAGCTTCCCTACAGCATTTCCATTCGCTATAGTCTGCATGCAAGCTTCTTCTTCATCATTTGACTCGCTCCTAGCAATGGAATACTCTTCTTCAAAGCCTATCCTCACCCCATTCAATTATTTTGATTGGAAAGATGATATGGAGATCATATTACGTTCAAAAGGATACTACCGAGTCACTCTTGGTCTTGAATTGGAGCCAAACAATGTGGCAGAAAGAACCAAACACTACAATAAGCTTGATGAAGCTTACGGTCTTCTTTGTCTCTCCATCTCCAAAGATCTTCACTTCCATCTCAGCGTATTGAAGACTCCAAAGGCCATATGGGAGCAACTTGAGACACTATTCGGCAAGCAGGATGAGCTTAGGGCTTTTCAATTAGAGAATGAATTGATTGGCCTTAATCCTGAGAATTTCGAGACCATCAATGAATTCTTCACAAAATTCAAGAACTTGAACTTGCAATTGAAGAACAGTGGTGTTATCAAAGAGGATAAACAGTTGATCCTCTCCATTCTAAGCAAGCTTGGGAAAGATTATTCGGTATTTGTCTCCACTTTCAATTCCGGTCGGCTAACTACCCCGAATTGGAAGATGCCTACCTTGAATGCCTTCATTGAGTCCGTTACGAAAGAGCATGACAAGTTGATTCAAATGGGGTCCATAAGCTCCAAAGATTCAGCCCTATTTGTTCAAGGACCCAAGATCTCGAATGGTAAAGGAAAGCTAAAGAAGGAGAAGCCCAAATTCGAGCCTCACAAGCAAAAAGACAAAGGCAAGCAAACGGATGCACCATCCAGTTCGAAATCCAAGCAAAAGGGCAAAGAAGGTAACCAAAAATCTAAATGTACTTATTGTAACCGTGGCTTTCATCCCGAAAGTTCATGTATGAAGAAGACTATAGATCAAATGGCCCTCCTTTTGGAAAAGAACAACATAACCCTTCCTGACGGTGCAAGGAAGAAGGATCGGAATGACGATCATGAAAGAGGACAAGCACTCATGGCAACGGTTTCGAAGCCCACTCTCTTGATAGATTCGGGTGCATCAAATCATATGGCTGCAAATATTGATTCTTTTTCCTCATTCGATCCAAACAGCTCCATCCCCATCCATTTGGGAGATGACTCAAAAATTTCTTCAAAGGGCAAAGGTACGATTCATGTAGATCATGGATGCTTTCAGAATGTTCTCTATGTGCCTTCCTTAGCTTCGAATCTCCTTTCTGTGTATCAAATGACACATACTGGTGATCCAAAGAAAGTCACATTCAGCCCTAATACAGTTGAAATTTCTGATATCAAAAGTGGAAGACTAGTTGCGGTTGGAAAGGCAAACCACACTGCTAAATGTTATGAGTTTTCGCACTTTATTCCGCTTGCAAAGCCCACTGCTCTTCGCACACATGGTAATGAGGTTAGTAGGCTTTGGCATGAAATATTTGGACATCTAAATTATAAGTATTTGCTGCTGCTATCAAATAAATCCATGGTTGATGGGCTTCCACAACTCCGTTCCTCGAAGGGAATATGCACCGGTTGCATTATTGGGAAGCACCCCGAGCACAGATTCGACCGCGGCAAGGCTAGCAGAGCCTCTACTATTTTGGGATTGATCCATTCTGATATCAGCGGTCCGCTGCCCCATATGTCATTAAATGGCTCAAGGTATGTTTTGACATTTATTGATGATTATTCTCGCTTTACATGGGTATTCTTTCTCAAAAACAAGTCAGAAGTGCTTGGAAAATTCAAGGATTTTAAGGCTTCTGTTGAGACCACCACTGAGAGCAAGATCAAAGCTCTTAGATCTGATAATGGTGGGGAATATATCAAGTCCGAGTTGCTGCAACTTTGTTCCCAAAGCGGAATCAAGATCCAACATACAGTTCCCTACACACCCCAGCAGAACGGTGTAGCGGAAAGGAAAAACCGGTCACTGAAAGAGATGGCTACATGCATGATTGAATCTAAAGGTTTGGCTGCAAATCTTTGGGCTGAAGCAATCAATGTTGCTGCATATATACAGAACCGAGTTCCACATTCATCCGTGAAAGGTATGACTCCTTTCGAAGCATTCTTTGGTCACAAACCGGATGTGTCAAATTTGAGAGTTTTTGGCTCTACTGCATGGGCTAGAATTCCTTCTGAGAAGAGACGAGCTTTGGATCCACAAAGTATCGAGTGCATATTGATAGGATATGGGGAAGAATCAAAAGCATATAAACTCATGGATATCATATCTAAAAAGATATTCATAGAGCGCAGTGTGCAGTTTGAAGAACCGCTTCAAGAATTGCAACTAGTTGAGGAGAAAACTGCCGATTCACCGCCTTCACCAGAAGAAGATTCGAGCAGCGATAATGAAGGTATGAGTTCTGATATTTCTGATATTGTAGCAGCATATGATGATCATGACATATCAGGTTCGGAATCCGACCATTCAGATCCCCCTCAGTTACCAAAGTGGGCCCAAAATACTCTACAATCTGCTGGTTCGAATCTTGGAAATCCTGCTGATCCGAGACGAACAAGAGGAGACTTTCAAAGGGCAGGTATGGCTCTTTCTATTGCTGATCCATTTCTTCCTGAGATTTTTTATTTGATGGCTGGTTCAGATCCCCAATCATACTATTCAGCCCATCGAGATCCGAGATGGAAAGATGCCATGGATGAAGAGTACAGTTCTCTTCAAAAGAACAATACATGGGAGCTAGTTTCTCTTCCACCTGGAAGAAAATTAGTGAAGTGTAAATGGGTCTACCGTACTAAAGTTGCTGCTGATGGCACTATCAGCAAATATAAAGCAAGGTTGGTGGCAAAAGGTTTTTCCCAAGTCCAAGGAGTGGACTACACAGAGACCTTTGCACCGGTTGCAAAGATGGATTCCATCCGCCTTGTTTTAGCTATTGCCGCATCCAAGCACTGGGAGGTGCATCACATGGATGTGAAGAGTGCATTTTTACATGGAGACCTTGCTGAAGAGGTCTATATGCAGCAGCCAGAGGGTTATACATCAGATCCATCATTGGTTTGTAGATTGAAGAAGTCTTTGTACGGGTTAAAACAGGCCCCAAGAGCTTGGTACGCAAAGATGGACTCCTTCCTTCTTTCTCAGAATTTCCAAAGATGCAAATCTGATCCGAATGTCTATCTTCAGCGAGTTAAAGGTAATTTGTTGGTTATTGTACTTTATGTTGATGATCTGCTTATTACTGGTAGCACACTTACTTCAATAAAAAAGCTAAAATCTGCCCTAAATCTAGCTTTTGACATGAGCGATTTGGGCTTGCTGAGTCACTTTTTGGGCTTGGAGATAGCTCAAAATTTAGATGGGATCACTATATCTCAGCAAAAATATGCTTCCGACCTGTTATTGAAGTTTAATATGGCTTAATGTAAGGCAGCCCCATTCCCATTCCTCTCAGGAATCAGTCTTGAGGAGGGAGATTCCACACCGCTTGCAGATTGCAGTATGTATCGACAGTTGATTGGTTCACTACTTTATTTGACACATTCACGGCCTGATATCTCATATGCCGTGAGTGCCGTGTCAAGATATATGCAGCAGCCACATGAGCTTCATTGGCGAGCAGCCAAGCGGATCTTGCAGTATGTGCAAGGTACGAGACAGTTTGGCATACATTATGCTGCAGATTCTGAGCTAGATTTCATTGGTTTTACTGATTCAGATTGGGCAGGTGATAGCATTGATCGGAAGTCCACTTCCGGTTATGTTTTCATGATTGGTCATGGTGCTATTTGCTGGTCCAGCAAAAAGCAAGCAGCCATTGCACTTTCTTCAGCAGAGGCAGAGTATCGAGGGGCAGTCAATGCCTGCATTCAGGCAGTTTGGTTGCAGGGTATTCTTTCCGAGTTTGGTTTTGGTGGCACTACTTCGACTGTCCTATTTTGTGACAATCAAAGTGCTATCAAGATCTCCACAGATCCAGTTCAGCGGTAGAGGACCAAGCACATTGAGATTCATATGCATTACATTCGACAGTTGGTGCATGACCACACCATCATTCTGCAATATTGCCCTACTGATGAGCAAATTGCAGACATCTTCACCAAGAGCTTCACTGAGAAGAAGTTCTCTTACCTCCGTTCACTGTTGGGGGTGAGTTCCATCATGGTGGAGACAGATTGATTCATTATTATGCTTTAGACTTGAGGGGGGGCTTTCTTCCCACTGGGTTTTCCCTCTTTCCTCACTTAGTTTATTTTTCAGCATTTTTTGGATTATTGTATTGGGGTGACCTTTGGTCTTAGTTACCAGGGCCCCACATTATTTTAGTTGGCACATCATAGTCTAGCTTGAGGGGGGGTGTTCGGATATCCATCATCTATTTCGGGATACATATCTATTTCAGGATCATCTATTTCAGGATACATATCTACTTCAGGATCTTGCATGATCTATTTCAGGATATGCAGTCCAGTCACCAGTTTGATGCCTCCAGCACCTTATCCACCTTCTTCTAGCACCCGGGAGCCACTTTCCACAGAGTTTTAGCCCTCCTAAGCTGAAAGGCGCCCTCTTCTCACCTACTGACAGAGAAGGGCGCACTTGTTCACCTACCACTGCAGATTCACTCCAGTTACATTCAGTTAGCTCCGATTCTGATTGATTTCACTCCGATTTCACTCCTGACTGACTGTTTCACCTCCGATTGACCTCCAGTTCGATTAGGTGACTTGTTCTGACTCCAGTTAGCCTCCCATGCGCCCCCACTGAGCCTCCAGATCCTATATCAGTGCTACACACTTCAGTTACATTTATTATGATCAGTTAGACTCAGCTTGACACCTGGATGACTGGTTGGTGTGATTGATGAGCACCACCGATGATTGATGAGGACTCCTAGACAGAGTCAAGCTACTCCATTCTGTGATTCGAATGACCTCCTTAGGCAATTCGAATTGCTCTGTTCATTGTGACAGTTTGTATTGTAATTCATTCACCCTTTCTGGGATAGAGAGCACTGCTGCATGTTTTGCACAGTTTTGCACCATATTTTCTATGTTCATCTGTTGTGATTGATTTACTTGTTCATTAGATCTGCTGTGACTAATTTTACACCAGGGAAGGAATCTCCTCACCTTTTCCATCATTGAAATTTGGCTCAACTTTGTTAATTAGAACTGTGGGAGTCTTTTTGACCCAGAATTTCGTATGTTTTTGAAAACCTGGAGAAAGGTTAGGACAATTCCTTACTAAGTGCCTAAACTGCCTGCATCCAAAGCACTGGAAGGGGATCTTCCAACACTCTAGCCTATGAATCCATACATTTCCAACTTTATCTCTTCATATAGACCATCACGCATATCCCGTTCCACCCAAATTTTGGCGCAACGTCTATCCACTTTCTAAGCCCAATTGTCTTCCAAAGCCGCAAAACTTCCTAGCTTCCCTCCAATTGCCTCCAGAATGGATATTTTCCAGAACATCATTGGTAGACCTGGAAATATTACCCATACTCGTAGATTTTGAGGTTTCCTTCTTGCATCAAAATCCACCTACTACCTTTTAAGAATCAGGCGCGACGGACCCCATTTCCAATTCAGCTCTAACAATTTTTGTTTACCCCCCTCAAAATTAATTTTAAACATAATCCAACCTCTCGATAGTATATGAAAATGGGGGACCTATTCCAGAACTAGTTTCCAGTTTAAATCCATCCAATTTCGCATAGCTGCTTCACCCACCACCTTTTTGCAAAACCGCCCCGCCAGTGCCAAACTGAGATAGTCCGGAACCTCCTCAACTCCAATTTCTTTGCCAACCACCAGCGACACAGGTTCTCTTTTTGCACGAGCTCCCTTCTTTTGACTTGATACATTCTTCGATTCACTCTTCGAAGTACCAACTCTATTATTGTTTTGCAAGGGCTTTGAATGTGGCTCAGGCATCAAAGGAGGATCGAGCGAGGGAGAAGTCTCTTTGTTACGTGATGCATCCTTCCCATTACTGTTACACCTGATCTCATGATCATAACAAAAGATGCCCCCATCCCCTAGGGAGGGGCTGTCGTAATCCACCTCGTCGATAACGATTATGCAACATGGGATATATAGTATGAAAAAAGGATGGGGAAAATGATAGTAGAAGTGATGCTTATGATTGACAAGGCATATGGGGACTAAGGGATGTAGGGAAAACATGAAAGAACAGAAAGAATCTTTTCATTCTCGCTCCATCCTAATCACCAGCTGCTGACCTTTGGACCTTCGACCTATGACTGCACACCATAGAGGTCTGTGGTGCCCCCCATCAGGGACTATCCTTTATTACTTTCATTATTATAATCAAATCCTCTTGGATTATGCTTATTAATGAAATATTTCTCAACATGGACACTATATTTATCTTCCTAAGTCCCCTAGGACGCATCATCACATTTAGGGAGATTTTCCTTTTGATTTTGTATGATCTTAGAAATATTTTCCATATTTTTCTCTATATTATTCATCTTATTCTCTAAATTAACTAATCAATCGTTCTCACAATCCCTTTAATAAGATCTTTCAACTTGGATGCCCGAAAAGATAGGTCTTCACTTTAATCATAGGTCAGGGATGAATCCTATGGAGGTTTTATTGGAGTGTGAATTTTTCCACCACCTTTTGGTGCCATGTGGAACAATAAAAATATATATCTACAATCTGTATCACACCTTTGATATCACCCATAATAGATCCTTCTATTAAAATTTATTCAAATTTAAAATCATGTACCTTTTTTAAATCCTGATTTGGAGATTGATTTGCTAGTTGACCGTCCAACCAAGGTAACTCTAAAATTTTGGTCCCTTTGAGTCTGAATTATTATATATATATATATATATATATAATTTATTTATATATTTATTTTTTATTTATTATTTATTTATTTTTATTTTATTATTATTTTTTTTTTATTATTTTTATTATTTTTATTTTATTTTATTTTTTATTTTTATTATTATTATTTATTATTTATTATTTTATTTTATTTTTCTTCTGTGTCTGTAGTATCTTGATATTTCTTCTCTTTAGTGCCATAGGTATGACCTAATTTTGATGTGCCAATAAAAAGTTATGGCAATTTTTCCAACACTTGTTATTTTTGTCCCTTTTAGAAGAGAGAAAGTGTATGGCTGTACACACAATTTTTGGATCTGATTTTTCAATTTCTACCACATATACTGTGGTCCATCTTCTTTCTAATGGAATATGTATTACTCAATTTGTCTCTCGTATGCTCTAGATATAATAGTTTTCTCAGAACATCTATTTGAGACTAGTTTTTGGACCAGGCAAAACCCCTGACTTCCACTAGGTATAAATCCAAACCTATAATGAGTTAGGATCTAAACATTGTACCACATATAGCTCATTTTGGCCTCTACATCCCCTCAAATTTTCTCTATTTGAAACTTCATATAAAACATGTTATAGCGAAAATTCCAAGGTGTCTAGTTTTGGAAGCATCCAAGCTCTAATACCAAATGTTATGCAACAAAATCCCCAAAAGAGAATAAATAGTAAAAAAAGAGTAGTCCAAACCTTAATAAAAAATAAAATATATGAATAGAAAGACTCTTCAAGGGGGAAACCTCCTTATACAATGTATAAATACACAAGAAAAAACAAGATAAGATGATCCGAATGAAAAGGTCCCATTGATATATAAAGAGACAAAGAGGTACAATTACCACTAATGGACTCAAGCCGACATCAATAATATGAAAATACTAATATAAAGTGCCCAATTTAGGGGGTAATGGGCCACAATTTAGCGTTTTTTTATCACAAGATACAATGGGTTAGGGGGATCCCTTGGTTGTTGATCTTAGTAAAACATTTGGTGGTTGGGACTTCATTGTTTTGGATTCTGAGGGTTTTTTGAGTGGAGCCATTATTGATTTAAATGGAAGTCTCATGATTGTTAATTGTTTTGATGTGCACTAAGGTTTTTTCGTTAATGTTCACTGTAAAAGCATGGATTGCACAATGACCCTACTCAAATTGTATGGCCTCTCTGATGGTAAGCATGTTTTATGGGATAATTTGTTTTCTATGCATTGTTTTAAGTTGGAAAATCTTGTTATTGGTGGGCACTTGAACTTGGATTTGAATCGTGAAGAAATTCGGGGCACTTATGCCAACGAATATCAATTTGCTTCACATTTCATTGATAATTTTAAAGTGGTAGGTGGGTATATATGGAGCATATCCAACTTTGGCCAACATGGAGTAACAATTGATCATTTTCCAATGGGTTCACCAAAATACTTGATCATTTCCTTGTGCATAACAATTTTCTACAGCAAGTGGAGAGGTATCTAACATGGGTAGGGAAGGTTTAGTTCTCATATCACTTCCTGGTGTTTCTTGAATTGGAAACTGGTAAGGACAAGCTTGGCGTGCCATTTAAGTACAACAAATGTTGGCCTTTCAAGGAAAAACTTTAATAAATAGTTAAGAAAAAATGGAAGCACACTGATTCAACAACAAAAAATAGTGTGTGTTCTCAATTTACACATTCATTGAGGTGTCTTATAGATAAGGTGACCGTGTGAGCTCGATAGTGCCATCAACAATAGGACCATTTAATAATAGAAACTGAAAGTGAAATGGAGTTGATATATTTTTCTATGACCTTTGTCAGAGATGATCAGGATAGGATTCCTAACCTTGATCAAAAGAGAAACAAGCTAGTACTTAACACAAATAATGGATGTTGAATCAAGAGTCGAGCATTGTGGATTTTGTCTGGAAATCATACCAGCATAGATCCATATTAAATACGGATCTATCAAGCACCGAGAGGGATCCAATGTCTTGAGGTGTATTTTTTTTTATAATTTAAACTCAAGAAATTTGATCTCTCTTGATTCATAGATCGAGTTTTAAGTTTTTATTTTATAGACGAACATCCATTTTTTAATTACTTTTCATAATATTTTATTTTATGAGCCAATATGGATTTTTTTTAAATACTTTCCATATTTTATTTATTTTATGAGCCGACATGAATTTTTTTAATTATTTTGTTAGGAACAAACGTTACAACATCTCCCCCATACTGGGCTGTAGAGCACCTCGTTCCTCTCGGTGAAAAAATACAATATTTTCAAAACTTTGCCAAATGGAGGAAGAATCATAATACTATTTCAGAGCTAGATGACAAGGATGGGAATTGTGTTCAAGGTTTTAGTGAACTTGTAAAGTTGGGGGTTCAACATTTTTAGGAGATATTCTTAGAACAAGTGCATGCAAATTTGGAAGAAATTCTAAAAATGGTTTACTATTTCCATCAGTTGGTTGATGATGAATTGAATGATGAACTCTTCTGACTAGTGACTAAGGAATAATTCGAGGCAGTTATTAAATCCTTCTAGAAGGATAAGATGCCAGGGTCCGATAGGTGGACCATGGAATTTTTCATTGGATTTTATGATATCATTGGAGATGATTTACTTCAACTATCTAAGGAGGTGACGTTAAATATAAAGATGATATGGAGTATTAATTCCACATTTCTTGCTCTGATTCCCATAGTGGGTTTCCTAGATGCATTCAATGAATTCAGATTGATCTCACATTGTAACTACATATATAACACTATATCTAAGGTGATAGTTGTTCATATTAATCCATTATTGTCCAAGATTATATCCTCTAATCAATTTAGATTTATAAGGGGTAAGGTGATCCATGAGGCTATTGGTTTGGAGCGGGAGGTATTAAATTCCATTAAGACATCTCACCTCCTTGTTGCAGTCCTCAAAGTGGAAATGTCTAAGGCCTATGGTCGAGTATCTTGGTTATATTTGAGACTATTACTTATTCATATTGGTTTTAGTGTTTTTATGATTAAATGGATCATTGGTTGTGTGTCATATTCATTTGTTGTTCTTATTAATGGCATTGGTTCTGAGTTCTTTAGAACCACTAGGGAGCTGAGACATGACTGTACATTTCCTCCTTTCTTTTTCGATTGGTTGTAGAAGGGATCAATAGGGAATTGATTGGTTGTGGAAGGGCTCAACAGGGAAATACATGATGCAAGAAGGATAAGGAAGGTGCAAGGTATTATTGTGGGAGGAGAGAATAATTGACTCATCTAATTTTTGTGGATGATGTTCTTATATTTTTTTTATCTTCTGAGGATGAAGGTAGATAGTATAATGATATTCTTCAAATATTTTGTTGGGCCACATGTACGGAAGTCAATATTTATAATTTTTCCTTATATGTCCTTGAGGAGGATGCACAATATAGGTAGTTATGGGAACATGCTTTCCCATATCCTATTCTCAATTTGAATCATGGTGTTAAATATATGGGGTTCACACTCAAACCCAATAATTATGGGATTGGTTGGTTTCCAGGATTGAAAAAGAGTAAACTTTTGGTGCAATCGATGGATGTCCCGAGGGGGAAGAATTGTACTCATCAAGTCTATATTAGAAGCCATCCCCATCTATTGGCATATAATGCCCCATATTCTAGAAGGAATCCTTGACGAGATCAAAAAGGTATTTTCAACTATCTTATGAAGAGAAACAATGAGTACAAGGGCTTAAATATTAATACTTGGAAGGTTATTACTACTTTGAAGGATTAAGGTGGATGGGGAATTAAACAGATTTTCCTATTTAATCAGTCACTTGCAATAAATTTACTTTGGAATTGTTTAACAAAAAATAGTTTATGGAAAACATATCTCTCCAAGGATTGTGTTATGTTGGATTAGAAGGAAAGGGAAGTTAGCTCAAAATGTTTCTAATTAGTGGAAATCCTTGACCTCGGCCTTTCAAATCAATGATGAGTATCTCGCATGGAGGGTGGGCTCAAGTGATCAGGACCAAGTGGGAGTTGATGCTATTATGGGGTGCAATGAAGGGATATTTCATCTTGATGATTTGGTTAAGCACTTTCAAAAACAAGGTAGGTGTACCTTGGACAAATTTGTTGATCCTTTGAGTATTGATATATGAAAACAAGGATGGATTCAAGCACATGAATTGGGTTTAGCTGGGTAATTGGATTTGAGATGGGAAATATTTCTACATGAGATTTAGAGGGACCACATTAGAATTAGATATGTTAGTGATGAAATTGATTGGGTGTTTAATAAGGTCGAGGGATGTTATACTACCAAGTTGGGATACATTGCTCTTAATTATACAATGGTAGAGGACCTTAGGTGGTGGTGCAAAAAGTTGTGGAAGGTTGCAGCTCCACCTAAATTTATTCTTCATTTTTGGTTGGTTCCAAACAAGCGAGTTTTAACTTAGATAGGTTATCATGGAGGAACAAAAGGACTAGGTATGTGTATTCTTTGCATGTGTAATGAATAAATGAATGGCCATACATTCTTTTACTACCCCTTCACATGATAGGCCTAGTTAGAGGTCAAGTGTCATGTTGATTTGAGAAACATGTCGGATACAGATTCTCTGGAGGACTATTTCTTGGGGTTCTTTAGTCACAAGGAATTAAAGAGGTTATGGGCAATTCTATATCTGATCAAGTACTGGGGAATTTGGTTGGTAAGGAACAAGAGATTGGTTGAGGAGGAGCAGTTTCCTTCATTCAAGATCACTTCACAAACATTGTCACTCTTTACTCACTAATCTCCAACCTACCTACCAAATCCTAGTGAAATTCTTAGAGAGAGAACTATGAATTTTGTTTTTCCATGGAGCTTTCTTGATGGGGATTGCATGGAATTGAGAGCACTTGTGGCCTAAGGTTTGTCCTTTACATTTTAGATATTCACTATTTTATGAATAAGGCCAATTTGGGTGCAAAGACAAATAATGTTGGTGAATTTAATGCACTTTTCTATAAATTGAAGTTTGTTGTGGAAAGGGATATTGCTCAGCTATAGGAATTTGTTGATTCGACTATATCTATTAAGTGGATGAATGACATGATTCAGATCCACATCATAGGACTTCATCAAATTTCTTTGCATCTTATTGGTCACTTTTACTCATGTCTACCAAGAATTGAACACATTTTCAGAATCCTTATCTAAAGAAGCATTATTATTAGAGGAGGTTGGACGATTATTTATTTATGAGTATTGTGGGGGACTTATAAACTTCATAAAATTTGAAGGAAATGAGATAACGTGACAAAATAGTTTTGTAGGATACTAAGTTGTTTAGATGAAATTGATTAGTATTGAGCATATACCACTTACTCTATTCCCTTTCATAATGGAGTTAAGTACCTCAATTTTCATGTAAAACCCATTGATTGCAAGTTTGGAGACTTGTTATGGTTCTACGAAAAAATAGAGGGAAGAGTTATTAACTAGTTCTATAGGTGGATATCAAGAGGAGGGAGGTTGAATTTAGTGAAATTTGTGTTGGAGGGTAAATGTGTATACTAGTAATCAATAGCACACATTGCCAAGGGTGTCTTGGAAAATATAATAAAAAGGGCTTCAACTTTCTTTGGATAGGAAAAAGGAACAATGAGGGTATACCCTTAGTGAAATGTAAGTTGGATAAACCAAAAGAAGATTCTGGTTAGGATCTTAAAAAGACTCATTCAATTGGAATGGATTTAGTAGCTAAAAGCATGTCAACACCATTTCATAATGGACGGGGAAAACCACATAAATTAAAAAATAACAGAGGACCATATAAGGATAGAAGCCAAAGTTCATGGAGTGGCTTCAATTATTTCGAAGATAGTGGTAAGATCATTCCCATTGATAGGGAAATGGTTCATTTTGAAAATTGGTAAAGGAAACAAAGTAAAAATAGTCATAGACCCACAGTTGAGATGTTTTGAAAACCAAGCTATCTAAACCACTAATCAATGCTCTGATTGGAAAGAAGATTTAGTTTGGAAAA
The DNA here is from genome assembly GCA_027924585.1 of Larix kaempferi. Lineage (NCBI taxonomy): Eukaryota > Viridiplantae > Streptophyta > Pinopsida > Pinales > Pinaceae > Larix > Larix kaempferi. Next base: position 6,624,954 of record BSBM01000289.1, on the reverse strand, counting down.
TGCTATTAATCCATAATCAAATTCACTCTTTGGAGTTAAGGTTGGGAATCAAACACTCAACTAGGTATTCAAGGAGATATAGCAACCAATGGAAGTCACACACACACACACACACACACACACACACACACACACACACACACACACAGTCTTAAACATAGTGGCATAAAACTAAAGGAGACAAATGATGAGATTATATGGTCAAAGAATAAATCCTTTAGGAATTTTACTACTTAATTGGGCTATGAGGTGAGGATAAAAGTATAATTTGAAGGGGACAAGGCATCATGGTGGAAGATTGTGTGGAAGTTGAATTGTCCTCTCAAAATAATATTTTTTTGGTTTCCTATCTCTAGTAGATTCCCCATAGGGGAAAACTATAAAATAAAATATCATGGGAGGGTTCAAGTAGATGTGTCCTATGTAAAAATAGCGAGGAATATTTTAATCACTTATTTGTCCAATGTATTTTTCAAAATAAGTATGGAATGAATCATTAAAATAGAAAATGAAGAAGGCAAGTGGGAAGGTGAAACTATCTTAAAACACTTTAAAAATGGTGCAAGAACACAAAAGTTATTGAGCATAAAGCCTTTCCCTAAAAAGTGGCTTGGGAAATTTGGCTTGCTATATATGATATGACCTTTCAAAGTTAAAGAAATCCCACCTATTCAGGTTATTTTCAAAGTTAGGTATGCATATGGGGATATTTGATCACTAATGAAAATAAAATATATGAGAGTCATTACCCAAACTGGCATTGATTTCTTCAAGGCCTGGGAATTTTTTGATGGAACTAGTTGAGGCTCCCTAGGCACTTGCGGTTTAGGTAGAATATTATTTATCTTTGAAAAATCATTACACTACCTTCAAAGTAGCATTTGGGAAAGGTACCTAAATGAAGGAAATTGATATAGGACCTAAATGAAGAATTAGGAAACACTTCCAATAAAATTTAAATGAGATTTGTGTTACTATAAACAAATCCACTAATGGTAATAAAAGTAAAATATGAAGGTCAAGTGAAGAGGAAGCTCAATTCTTTCAAGTGCACAAGATAATCCAACCTAAAAAACATTAATGTGACTTTTATAGATAGGAAAATTAGTAATAAGTATGATGAAATAATGGAGAGAAATCAAGAAAGATATGATACTTGTCATGCCTCATTGATTATAAATAATGTTGAGGAATTTCGAAGAATGGGTGTCAAGGCCAATAAAAAGTATGATGAAATAGTGGAGAGAAATCGAGCAAGACATGACACTTTTCATGCCTAATTGATAATGAAGAATGTTGAGGATTTTAGAAAAAAGGGTGTTAAGGCCAGAGCAAGTAAGGGGAATAATTCAATGATCCATCAATCCTCTCACTTGTTGACCCAAATATGATTAGAGTCATTAAAATTGTATTTAAAGTGGTAGTGACTCAGAGCGTAGTAAGGGATGCGATTGGAGGAATCATTGAAAAGAATTATAGAAACCCAAAGGATACAAGGAAGATTGTAATATCCCGATTTTGACCCTATTGCATTAAAATTGTAAATGATGTAAATATTGTATTAATCATGGTGAGGAGATCAAGGCCAAGGCCTCGCCATCGATTTAGCTTTGTATGTATCGGCAATTAAAATAGATGCATATGGTTCTTGTGCTGGGCATGCACAATGTAAATGAATACATCATGTAAATACGAATTTTAATGAAAAAACCAACAACCAACTATGCAATGCAACAAAGAGATGGGGGCATGATTTTTATAAGGAATAGGGAGGGAAATGATTCAAACCCTTGAGCCCATGGTGTTAACCCATGTGTCAATGAGAAAACCCATAAACCATCAACTACCCATTTTGGCTTATGCACCCAATCATTAAATTCTTCCAAGAGTTGGTTGAGGCAGTTAATGCCTTGGGAGTGGAGAGGTATGGGAGGCAATTTCGTGTATGGGCAAGCCATCAACCTGGAAAATCGAATTTTTCTTCATGGGAAAGAAAACACCCATGAATTTCCTTCCCAAGCCATTCTGAACCCATGGCCTTTGCTCTCTCACGCAGTCGGAGATAGCTGGGACTTTTTCCATCCCGTTTTCCACCATTTCCTGCATTTTTCCATGCCTGGGAACTCGTTTTGTATTGCACAGGGGCTGGGAGGAAGAGAGCCATGATTTTTGAGGTTATGGAGGTCGTTTCTGTCCACGAAATGCCTATAAATGTTTTTTCTGAAAACGATTATGCTCTCATGGAGTTGACTTCCCATTTCTCCATTTCGTTTGGGTTTCCCACGTTTTTCTGAACTGGTAGAAACCCCATTTGTGTGCATCTCATTGTAAAACATTTCTTCATGCCCAGAACCTACATTTTTGCTGTTATGTGCATCCCCGTTTTGGCTTGAACCTGTGAGCAAGAAATCTAGAGTGGTAGTGGACATAATTGGCTTGATAAACCTAGTGGGGAAAAATAACCTCTCAAGAAGATCAAGAGGGCTTTGGCTACTTTTCTATGCACACCCTGAGAGCACTAGAAAGGAAGGTATGGCTTGAGGGACTGTGTAGCAGTGAAGAGAATACTTCCTTGTGTTGGGTGTGTAGGTATTGTGGGTGCCAAGTTAGATAGATCTTGTAGAGGTATCCATGGCTCTGTGCTTGAGCTCACTAGCTTAGCAATTCTTCCTTTCCATTTCCTAGCAGCCTGATAAACCCAATTGCAGATTGGCTTGGCTCATTTTGGGTGTATGTTTGGCTATGTGTGAGTCTGCTGTTCCTTGGTTCCTTGTAGAAATCATGCCCAGCTCGGGGGTGGCAGTTGTATCAAGTGATTGATAAGCACAATTGCCCTATGGTTGGGTGGAACGTTGCATATGCATAGCTGGTTGCTCAGGGACTACTTTGTTTCAAGATAAGTACTCTCATGTGCCAATTCTGTATTGTTTAAATTGATGAATGTCATGAATATCTTGAATGTATGATGGATGTGTAATAGAATTTAAATTCTACCGTGTTTTTCAAATATTTATGCATTTGCATATTTCCATCTTCTCTTTATATGAATGTTTACTTATGGGATATGAGTTTAGATATCTGGATTTAGTGTCATGTTCCTCTCCCATGTTGGTATGATGGGTGGGTATGTGACAGAATGGTATCAGAGCTTATGGTTCAACACTACGGCTGTTAGGCCGACATCCACACAACAGAATAGGAAAATATGATTTTTTGTGTTGTGCATGGGGCATGTTGTTGTGTGTTGGTTGTTGTTTGTTGCTAATTGCTGTGCATATGAGATAGCGCATCATGTGCTTGAGGCCTTGATTAATTATGACTCTTTGTCCCTTGAATGTCCATGATGCTTTGAATGCATGAAATTGAATGTTGGGCATGGCTGGCATGAGTTTTTGTGTGTTAATTTCATGATTGAAATCCTGAACAGTTGGTTGTTACAGCCCCATATCTTAATGATGTTTGTTAATTACAATGAACCAACATTTATGTGGTTGATTGATGGTCTTCGGAAGCGAGGAAAGCTTGCGAATTGTGCCCTTATGCTCATGAGTTTTCCTTGCCCTTGCTTGTTGGGTGCTTGAAGATTGATTGTGAATCCATTGGTTGGATTGTTGAATTTGAAATGAAGAGAAAATCCCTTTTCAAGTTGAATGCTTACTTACACTGTTTCTAGTGCAGTAGCATTTTGTTTTTGTATTTGTTGACTGTCCCATGAAGGAGAGAAGGAGGCGCAACCTCTTGTTATCCTTATAATTTTTATTGTTTTATTTTGACATAGCAAAGGTGCAAGTTCTTGGCATTCTTTTACTGTTTTTAGGCAAGTTTGATCTGTAGTAACTCACCTCTGTAAAGAAATGAAGGGCATATTTCCAGAAAAAATTCTAACTGTCTGTGAAAATTTGCAAATTTTTCTAAGTAATTATGAGTTCTGCTAAAGGCTCTGTCGGTGATTTTAGCGTTAAGTTCTGCACGCGCGGCAGTAGAATTAATGCTAATTTTTGCGACACGGTCGACGACGAAAGTTAAAGATAAAGTCTGCGATATGCACGGCGGCGGATGTTAAGCCAAAATTCTGCGCACGCGACGACAAAAGTTAGGCCAACTTTCTGTGCGCGCGGCGGCAAAGATTGGGCTAACTCTTGCGACTCTGGCGGCAGAAATAAGCTCAAAAGTGCCGCAACAGTTGGCAATTGCAGGGTTGGCGGTCGGAGGATTTTAGATGCAACATTTGCATAGATGAAAAGAACGCTATGGAATCGTGGAAAACGGACTTAAAGGATCCTCGTGTCAGCGTTCCTTTTAAAGATAAATCCTGCGCCAAAGCGCCCAAAATGTTGTTAGTAATTACGCCGAAGGCAGCCAAAATAAGGTTAAGATGGGCACCATAAGCGGACAGTTTTAAACTTAAGACATGCATGAGAAATGATCGAAAAAAATAATGGTCGAATTATAGTTAAGTTCCCGCGCCTAAAAATGGTTGAATTGTAGTGAACATTTGGAGAAGCGGCAGAGTTATGATTAAAACCTGCGCCAAAGAGGTAGAGTTAGGTTTACAACTGTTAAATTTTCAGAATTTACTTCAATCTGATCTAGGATCTTAACTGAGAGGACAACATGTACAACAAATCTACAGCATATCAATCATGGACACAATAATGCAAGCACACAAGAGACACAGAGTTTACTTGGGGAAAACCATAAAGGTGAAAAACCCCAATAAATTCCTCAGAGATAGATAGAGCAATGATACAACCAGAATACAATAGATAGTCTTCTCCTAGCAGCAGAGCCTCCTCCTCCACAAGTGTGCCACTCTCCCAAGTGTGTGTGAGAGAATAGAATGTGTAAAATGAGAGAGACATACTCTCTATTTATACACTAACTTGACTTGACCTTTACTCAACTAGGTCAGCCTCAACTTAACCACTTAACATAATGCTGACTGGGCCAACCCCCACTAGGGTGGTCTAGAAACCCTTTGAACCACATTGCCGACCCCCAATAGGGTGGTCTAATAACCCTTTGACCCACATGACTTATACAGGGCCGACCCCAACAAGGTGGTCTAATAACCCATCAAGTATAAGTTATGACACTTACAATATAAATGACGACACTTCCGTATAGAGGAATAATAACATCTCTATAGGAATACAACCACTTCCGTATAGAGGAATAATAACATCTCTATAGGAATACAATATACATATATGTGAAATAAATTCCGAAGTTACATATACATCAACACTCCCTCTTAACTAGGAAGGTATTTATCAACATAGGTCTTCTATCACAAGTCATCTTCTCTGGATCATCGTCACTGCTGCTGCTATCTCAACAATCTATGAATCTACTCATCATAGGAAGTTCTACAGAGCCAGTCATTTTTCACACTGGATGTAGGCCCAACACTTGCAGGTCTTCATCATCACTGGCCATATTGTGGAAATCTCAGGACTTATTACGTGCGTCACAAAACCTTAAAAGAGTCTCTTGACTAGCAAGAACCCTAAAGAGCATCTGAGGCCTTTTTCATCCTATCCAGATCTCCAGGACTTATTACATGTGACCCCACCACAAAACCTCAAAAGAGAATCCCAGGACTGATTATGAGCGCAAGGCTCAACCTATCAGATCTCCCAGGGCACAAATTACATGTGGTCACCACAAAACCTCGAAAGAGCATCCCAGGAATGATTACGAGCACAAGGCTCAACCTATCGGATCTCCCAGGGCACAAATTACATGTGGTCATGGCAAAACCTCGAAAGAGCATCCTAGGACTGATTACGAGCACACAGCTCAACCTATCGGATCTCCCAGGGCACAAATTACATGCCATAGGACAAAACCTTGAAAGAGCATCTGCCAGATATCCCAAGGCACAAATTACATGCCATAGGAAAAACCTCGAAAGACTATCTGCAGATCTCCCAGGGCACAAATTATATGTCCTCCCAAGCAAAACCTCGAAAGACTATCTGCAAATCTCCCAGGGCACAAATTACATGCTTATCTGCACAACCTGTTCCACGACCACATAGTATCAACTTGATACTCACCATACATCATCTTGATGTACACATGATCATCCTGATCATCATCACTACAACATCCTGCTGCATGTCATCTGGAGCAACATCCTGAAGCTCGTCATCCATGATCATCCTGATCATACAATGCATCTACCTGATGCATACCAAGTATATACCTGATACATATCATCATGCATGATCCACCTGATCATAAAGTGTATCCGCCTGATACAAATACAAATACATGATACATATCACCATACATGATCCACCTGATCATACAATGTATCCACCTGATACATATACAGATACATGGTCCAAGCATCCAACATGATGCATATACAAAAATACATACAAGTGATCCAACTGATCATATCCAGCATCCAACATGATGCTTACATACATATGAATGATCCAACTGATCATATCCAGCATCCAACATGATGCGTACATACATATAAATGATCCAACTGATCATATCTAGCATCCAACATGATGCGTACATACATATACATATAAATGATCCAACTGATCATATCCAACATCCAACATGGTGCATATACAGAGCAGTAATTGGAGAATCGTCCTGATGCTTATCATCCATGATCCTCCTGATCATCATAGCATCTTCCTCTTCAGATCATCTCATCATCCACGAAGCACAGCCCAGATGCACATCATCCAACACTTACACCACCGACATGGGAGAACACATCTACCGCCATTCGGGGAAGGCTCCAGCCCTTACTTTTTCACCATGGGAGAACACATCTACCACCATGTAAAAAATGGCTTAGCAATTACATCACGACCAAGGGAGAACACATCAACCATGTCAGAAAAGCTCATGTGCATCTGCATCTTCCAGACTCATCACTTCCCTTTGGAATGAACCTCGATCTGAAGTGCACCAAGCCTATCTTTGAAGTACTCAAACTGCACTCTGTCCAATGGCTTGGTCAATACATCTGCAACCTGCTCATCCATCGCAACATACTCTGCTTTGGTTGTACTCAGTGCTATGCAGGACTGCTTCTTGCTAAACCAAGAGATCACACCTGATCCCATACTGATGCAGCACCCAAAAGTGCTCTTCCTATCTGCAGCACTACCTGCCCAATCTAAATCAACATAACCCTGCAGGTTAAACTTTTGATTCGCATCATATTTGAGCCCATAATCAACTGTACCCTTCAGGGACCTCAGAATATGATTTACAGCAACCAGGTGAACACTCCTCGGATCTGTCAGGAATTGGATCAATGTGTTCACCGCAAAGCAAATATCTAGTCTCATGTTCGTCAGGTACATCAAGGACCCAATCATTTGACGATACATAGTGACATCAACCTGTTCAGATGAAGCATCACACAGAAGCTTCAAGTTCGATTCCATAGCTTTGCAGTCCATCATCCCGAACCTCTTCAGGATCTCTACTGCATACTTCCCTTGTCCAAGGAAGATTCCATCTGCACTCTGCCACACCTCCATACCTAGAAAGTGGTACATCATACCCAAGTTCTGCACATATATGACTCCCTGTCATGTGTCTCAGAACCAAGTGGCTGCTCCACATACACTTCTTCTTCAACTACACCATTCAAGAAAGCTGTCTTGAAATCCATCTGGTGTATCTTCTATTTCATCACTTTTATATTTCTCTATGCTACCATCTGCAACATGCTTGATCTTGATAGATCCATATGGAAGTCATAACAAAATTCCCTTCAGGTCTTGGGACTACATCCCAAACATCATTCTCGATTGACTGGTACTCCTCGATCATGGCAATCTTCCCAGATCCTAGGAACTTCAATATTTTCAAGAGATAACTTTGTTGCTGAACAAATGTTGTAGTCCTTCTTTTGTAGGTGATGGTATACGATCTTTCCTACACAACAAGTTAAATTGCATGATTAGAAAACAACTCATAGTTTTCAGAACAAATTCTTACACATTTAAGAAATATGTCATACAGTCATGCAATTATCTTAGCCAATGCTTCAATACAACATTTATCCATATCCCGTAACTTTCTAGATGCCTTCCAATCTCTACCAGAACATTGTTAAGAGTGTGCACAACTCCCAACATGTCAGCAAAGAGGTTTCATTCTAGATAAGTAGCAATGGAATGTTGTATCGTGCCATAGGCCACTTACCCTCGTATATTAGTAGTATACTGTTCATCAATGCAACTATTCTAATATGCATAATACACAACCTAATTCTAGGAACATCAGTATATACATTATTGAACAGTATTATTTAAACAATAAAATATGCAAGTAATGAAAATTCAAATACTTATCTTTGTTTGTTTGTTGGGTGGACTCCCTCTGAATCTTTGCAACTCCATTCTGATGTGGATTGTGAGAAGTGGTCAACTCCCTCTGAATATCTGCATCCTTGTAGAAACTACTGGAGTGTGCTCCCTCTTGATCTTTGCTTCCTGGATTACCTGTCCTTGAACTTATATACATTCTCGATCCCTATGCATGCTTGTTAGTATCATCATTGTGTTATCCTCTAGGTCTCATACATAATCAAACATTCATTAGTATAATCTTAATATTATCAAAACACAATAATCTCAAGCATGTATAGTCAGGATCAATTCAAACACAAATAATAAACATTAGTATTCAAGGTTTCAAGGAAGTCTTCTTTTATTCATAGATATTCTTATTTGATCATAGGACTCTTCTGGTTAGTTAAATCATCAATCAAGAGAAGAGATATAATATGCATAAAACCTGTGATTATTCAAACCTATACCTTCATGATTCTTCTGGTTAGTCATATCATCAATTATGGTAAGAAACATAATATGCATACAACCATGACTATTCAAACCTATGACTTCATGAATAATCATTATCAACAACACAAAAGTATAAGATCCTAACACAAGGTAGGATTCTAGCTTGATATAGGAAAAACATACTTGGATTAGCATGCTAGCTAGTTATGTCTAATATACCCGCATAATGTATTCTGGTTCTCTTCAGTGACTTGTACTAGTAACCTGCATGTCTCATAAGTTAACCATTGTAGAAACAAGTTATACATACCTCGAAAGTAGATCTTCTATGTGATCCATGACAATGGATGAATCTTTGTCTTCACGTCACCATGAGCATATGTTCTTGAAGTAGAACATGATTTGACTTTCTTGGTGTACCTTTTGTGTTAGCAAACAACATAAACCTCATACAACATCACAATGCATTAGTACAATCATAAGTGTCAAAACCTTAATCAATGAATATCTTCTATTAAGGTGATACGACAAGTCCAGTAATTAATCAAGATTGTACTGTAATGATATGAAGACAAACATATGATAAACTTAACCATGAAACATACATGTCAAGATTGCTTGTAATCTTCTTATGGAAGGCCTTAGCCTCATCTCCCTCTGAGACAGGAACTTCTTCACTTATGCAGGTGACCAATCCATCTTCTTCTAGGATTAACCCAATCCACTTGATTTGCAAGAACTGGACCTGGAGCTCGAAATTGCCTTTTAGATTTTCGGATTCACTGGGAGAACCCTGAATTAGGGTATTAGTTTCCCGGAGCTTCACCCAACCAAAAAATTTGATTCAAAGCTCTGAGCTTCAATTTTTCTGAGGAGCTTACAGCCGTGGTCACAGATTTCCAAAATTCCAATTTTTGCAGAAGCCCTAATTTTCCATCTTTCCGATCAAAGTCCCAAACTGGGGTTTGATCAAGCCCGGCCTTCTGCCCAACCAAAAAATCTGATCTTGGTCTCTAAATTTCAATTTTGATGAGTAGCATCCAGCCGTGGTCTCTGATTACAAAAATTCCAACTTTCTACGAAGCCCTAAATTCCGGAAGCCATGAATGAAGGTACTAAAAAATAATTATGTTTTGACATAAATATGTACTTGATTGTTTCTGGTGTAACTCTGAAATTTTCGATCCACGGGGTCTATTTTTTTTTTTTTTTTTTTTTTTTTTTTTTTTTTTTTTTTTTTTTTTTTTTTTTTTTTTTTTTTTTTTTTTTTTTTTTTTTTTTTTTTTTTTTTTTTTTTTTTTTTTCCAGAGATAGCTCGACCTATTATCTTTCCATCCCGATAGGTCTGACCTCAATTGGATTCTCTGAGAGAGAGTTATTCCAAGTGTCACAACGTGACCTGTTTATGGGATAATACAAGAGAGCGAACTTGTACGGCGTGACACGTGTCACTGGTTCAACTTTGGCCTACGAATATTTTTCCTGAGATATCTTGACTTGTTATCTTTCCATCCCGACAGGTCTGACCTCAATTGGATTCTCTGAGAGAGCATTATTCCAAGTGTCGCAATGTGACCTGTTTATGGGATAATACAGAAGAGAGAACTTGTATGGCGTTCCGCGTGTCACTGGTTCAAATTCGGCCTCTAAAATTTTTTCCTGAGATAGTACAGTCTGTGTACTACCTGTCACGTTTTACGAAATTTCATTTGGAGCTTTCTAGCCCAAGTTATGACCTTTTTCCCAGGGTCACCTGATTTTGACTCAGATCTGGAAGAGGCCGAAACCCTATATTGTACAGATCATAAATCACAAAGTACAACGAATTAGAGGTTTTCCTTTGGACACAAGGTACATGGGGATCTGATATTCGACCTGTAAAAGTTTCAGATTTGAAAACGTCTTCAAAACGGATTTATAGCGAAAGTGCTACGATGACTGGTTTTTTCTATATCAAGCCCTAGCATCGTAAGTGCAACAAGTGTCATACATGCCATATCATGCCTTCTTTCAGGCTAGCTCTGATACCATGTTAAATTTTCAGAATTTACTTCAATCTGATCTAGTATATTAACTGAGAGGACAACATGTACAACAAATCTACAACATATCAATCATGGACACAATAATGCAAGCACACAAGAGACACAGAGTTTACTTGGGGAAAACCATAAAGGTGAAAAACCCCAATAACTTCCTCAGAGATAGATAAAGCAATGATACAACCAGAATACAAGAGATAGTCTTCTCCTAGCAGCAGACCTCCTCCTCCATAAGTGCGCCACTCTCCCAAGTGTGTGTGAGAGAATAGAATGTGTAAAATGAGAGAGACACACTCTCTATTTATACACTAACTTGACTTGACCTTTACTCAACTAGGTCGGCCTCAACTTAACCACTTAACATAATGCTGACTGGGCCGACCCCCACTAGGGTGGTCTAATAACCCTTTGACCCACATGGCTGACCCCCAATAGGGTGGTCTAATAACCCTTTGACCCACATGACTTATACAGGGCCGACCCCAACAAGGTGGTCTAATAACCCATCAAGTATAAGTTATGACACTTACAATATAAATGACGACACTTCCGTATAGAGGAATAATAACATCTCTATAGGAATACAACCACTTCCGTATAGAGGAATAATAACATCTCTATAGGAATACAATATACATATATGTGAAATACATTCCGAAGTTACATATACATCAACAACGACTTGCGCCGAAGGTGGGAGATTTATGGTTAAAACTTGAACCGAAGCTGGAGATAACTTTGCGTTAAAAAAAAAACAGTCTATCCATCGGCGATTTTAAGGATAAGCCATGCGCTGGTGTCGGCCAAAATAAAAATAGTTCCTGCACTTTTTAAAGTTGTTAATATAGGATTTCCCTATATACATGCAACCAATTCATGATATTATAATGCAGTTAACAGTTGTGTTTATAAACACATTTTGCAGAATTATAGTCGCATCAAAGCAACATTCCAGATAAGTGCAGTTGGAAAGTTCTGGTCTTGGTTGGGCCAAGAATATCAACATCATGGATGATGCACAGGATCCCTATGAGCCTGAGACAGATTCCATGGGGGAAAATATACATGTGGAGAATGCTGAAATAGAATCCAATGGGAGAAGAAATCGAGAGACTCCCCCATATATTGCAGCCACCATGAGGAGCCTAAGGGTGGAGTTACAAAGCTGTAGAGAAGATAATGAGAGAATGATTAAAGCTCAGGAAGAACAAAATCAGTTGAATGTAGCCATGCTACAGATTTTGAAAGACATCCAAAGGCAAACAAACTCTGGGCATCATACATCAAATACGGAAAGGAGTGGGAGTAGTTAAAGGAGAAATCCCCGCAAGAGGTCCAATATCTCAAGAGGAGTTTCTAGAGATAGAACCTATACTCCAGAAATCTCTTCTAGCAGATCATCTGACTCTGAAGGATCCATTGAGGGTTCAAGCTCTTCATCTTGCAAGAATAAGAGGAAGAGGCATTACAAGAACAATTCACATGGGGAATTTAAGAAGGAAAAACCTCCTACATTTGATGGAGAGGTAAAGTCTGGTTAAGAAGCTAAAGCCTGGCTTCTCGGGATGAGAAAGTATTTCCAAGTCCAAGACTACTCTGGAAATGTGAAGGCAAGGGTCGCCATATTTAACTTGAATGGAAGAGCATCTATATGGCGGGAACACATCAGGCAAGTGAAGAAGATCAATGAAAGAAAGATTGTGTGGAAGAAGTTCAAGAAATACTTCAAAGAGAAGTACCTCTCTGATAGGTACTACGATGACAAGATCAAAGAGTTCCATGAGATGAGATTGGGACAATTGACTATGGAAGAGTATGCAAACAAGTTCTTGGAACTGCTGAGGTACGTCAGGTATATTCGAGATGACAAGGTGAAAATTCAGCATTTTCTAATTGGGCTACCTCAGTCATATAAAGATAGGATTGAATTTGATGAGCCCCGAACTCTAGAAGAGGCAATAACGAAGGCCAAGTATTGAGATGATCAAAATAAAAGCAAACCTGATTTCCCTAAGGCATGGAAGGACAAGAAAAATGAGAAGTTTGAACAAAGGAAGAAAGGTTTCAAACCTCCTCATACCAAAAATCAGCAAAGGCAGCCATCACAAGTTGTGACTAAGCCAACTAGGATGATGGGAGACAAACTAAGAGATCTAAAGGAGCCAAGAGAACCAATTCAGTGTTGGGGTTGTGGAGGAGGCCACATGCTTAGGAACTGTCCACATCGAAATGGGAATGCAAATCAAATTCACAACATCCAAGGAGCTGAAACTATGGGTCAAGTGGCGAGGACAATCGCTAGAATCCATGCAGCACTAGACGACTGCTAGGAAGATAATCAATCAACTGTTGTTGAAGTTGAAGGTAATATTGCTAAGCAATCTGTTTCTATTTTGATTGATCCTGGATCTACTCACAGTTATATCACTCCTAAAATTGTTGAGATTTGTGCTTTTAAGAGGTCAAAGCATAGTAAATCATGGTTAGTCCAACTAGCTACTGGAACCAAGAGAAAAGTCAGTGAAGTTGTAGAGAAGTGTCCCTTAGAGATGGACGGGCTATTCACTTATGCAAATATGAATGTTTTGCCACTGGGTTCCTATGACATTCTCATTGGAATGGATTGGTTAGAAGCGCATAGGGTTAAACTTGACTGCTACAATAAAACTTTTGAATGCATGGACGAAGAAGGAAACCCAAGGGTTGCAAAAGGCATTCCAAAGGTGACTTCTGTTAGGCAGGTTTCAGCCATGCAGTTGAAGAAGTTCTGTAGAAAGGGTTGTCAATTGTACGCAGCCCATGTTTTGGAGGCAACGGAAAACGAAATTCCTATGTTAGAGGACTATCAAGTATTGCAGGAATTCAGGGATGTCTTTCTTGATGAGATTCTTGGACTTCCTCCAAAGAGAGACATTGATTTTACAATTGAACTTGTGCCAGGAGCAGCACCAGTGTCTAAGACACCCTACAGGATGAGTACACCGGAATTGCTAGAATTGAAAATGCAATTACAAGAGTTGTTGGAAAAGAAATATATCAGGCCAAGTGTGTCCTGGTGGGGAGCACCTGTTCTATTTGTGAAAAAGAAAGATGGAACACTCAGGTTATGTATTGACTACTGACAGTTGAACAAGGTCACTGTGAAGAACAAATACCCATTGCCTCGGATTGATGACCTTTTTGATCAAATGAGAGGAGCAAAGGTATTTTCAAAGATCGAATTGAGGTTTGTTTACCATCAGGTAAGAATCAAAGAGGAAGATATTCATAAGACAACCTTTAGAACTAGGTATGGACACTATGAGTTCGTGGTGGTACCATTCGGTCTCACAAATGCACCGACTACATTCATGTGTCTCATGAATAGTGTTTTTAGCAAGTATTTGGACAAGTTTGTTCTTGTTTTTCTAGACGACATTCTCATCTATTCTAAGAATGAAGAAGAGCATGAAGAACACTTGAGAATGACATTGCAATTGCTAAGGGAGCATAAGCTGTATGCAAAGTTGAGCAAATGTGACTTTTATAAAGATAAAATTCATTATTTGGGTCACATTATCTCAGACGAAGGAATATCGGTGGACCCTGAGAAGATTGAAGCCATTATGAATTGGCAAACTCCAAGGAATGTGATAGATGTGAGATCTTTTACGGGTCTTGCTGGTTACTATAGGAGGTTCATTGAAGGATTCTAAAAAGTTGCAAACTCGATCACTTCTTTGCAAAAGAAGGGAATAAAGTTTGAATGGTCACCAAGATGTGAGGAAAGTTTCCAACGGTTGAAGAATCTTCTTACGAGTGCACCAATTTTGAAAATTGTAGACCTAGAAAAAGACTTTGTGGTGTGTACCGATGCATGCAACCAAGGACTTGGAGGAGTTCTTATGCAAGACAACCATGTGGTATGCTATGAGTCGAGAAAGTTGAAGGAGCACGAGAAAAACTATGCTACTCATGATTTAGAACTTGCAGCCATAGTACATGCTTTGAAAATGTGGAGGCATTACTTAATGGGAAGGAAATTTGAGTTAAGGACAGACCATTGTGGTCTGAAATACTTGTTTGATCAGCCAACTTTAAATGCTAGGCAAGCTAGATGGTTCGAATTTTTGTGTGAATTTGATTTTGAGATCAAACACATAAAAGGGAAAGAAAATAAGGTAGTAGATGCACTCAGTAGGAAAGTACATGAAATGCAGGTGGCAGCGCTTAGTACTTGCCAACCAGATTTGAGACAACAGATTGTTAACCATATTGCTGAGGATGAAGTGTATGTGCAAATAAAGGACAAATTGCAGCAGCAAAACCTTGAAAAGAAGTATGAAGGCTATCATTTGAAAGAAGACGGACTTCTTACCTATAAGAATAGAGCCTATATTCCAAATGTGGCAGATTTGAGGAGGATTGTTATGGATGAAATCCATAAAGCTCCATACTCCGGTCACCCCAGATATCAGAAAACAATTGTTACAGCAAGAAAATATTATTTCTGGCCAGGGATGAAGAAGGACATCGCTGAATACATTTCTAGGTGCATGAAATGTCAGCAGGTGAAGGTTGAACACCAACACCCAGCAGGTTTATTGCATCCATTGCCAATTCTAGAATGGAAGTGGGAAGTAATTTCCATGGATTTTATTACAGATTTGCTAATGACGGTGATACAACATGATTCCATCATGGTGGTGGTGGACAAGTTAACAAAGGCAACACATTTTATACCAATTAAGTCTACACATAAAGCCGATGCCATTGCCAATATTTTCATGAAGGAAATTTTCAGATTACATGGATTGCCTAAGACAATAATTTCTGACAGGGGTACCAAGTTCACTTCCAATTTTTGGAAAAGTCTCTTTGCAGATTTTGGTACACAGTTGAACTTTAGTACCGCATACCATCCTCAAACAGATGGGCAAATAGAAAGAGTAAATCAGGTGCTTGAAGACATTCTTCGCATGTATGTTATGGACAAACCATCAAAGTGGGAGGATGGTAGAGTTTGCATATAACAATGGGAAACAAGCATCATTGGGAATAATTCCATATGAGGCTTTGTACGGCAGAAGGTGTAGGACACCAGTGACTTGGGATAATCCAGTGAACATAATTGTACTTGGGTCGGAATTGCTTGAAGAAATGGAACAAGAGATTGCAAAGATCAGTCAGAATTTAAAAGCATCCCAGGATAGACAAAAAAGCTATGCAGATAAGCTTAGAGTGCATAAGGAATTAAGTGTTGGGGATCATGTGTATCTTAGAGTGAAGCCAAGGAAGAGTTCCTTGAAGCTTGGGGGCTGTGCCAAGCTATCACCTAGATATTGTGGGCCATTTGAAGTGCTTGAAAGAATAGGGCCAGTTGCATATAGACTTGCATTACCTGCTAGCACTAGAGCTCATAATGTTTTTCATGTCTCTTTGCTTAAGAAATATGTACATGATCCTAACCATGTGATTAATTGGGATGTGATCCAGGTGGAACCCGAGGGAGAGTTCCAAATCGATCCATTGCACATCCTAGACAAGAGGGTAACATTGCTCCGAAACCGAGCCATCAGACAGGTAAAGGTGCAATGGAAGCACTACGGTCCCGATGAGGCTACATGGGAGCTGGAGGATGCCATGAGAGTGGCATATCCATTTTTGTTCAATTTTGACGAGCATTAAGGACAGTGCTAATGTAAGGGGGAGGGGAATGTAATATCCCGATTTTGACCCTATTGCATTAAAATTGTAAATGATGTAAATATTGTATTAATCATGGTGAGGAGCTCAAGGCCAAGGCCCCGCCATCGATTTAGCTTTGTATGTATTGGAAATTAAAATAGATGCATATGGTTCTTGTGCTGGGCATGCACAATGTAAATGAATACATCATGTAAATACGAATTTTAATGAAAAAACCCACAACCAGCTATGCAATGCAACAAAGAGATGGGGGAATGATTTTTATAAGGAATAGGGAGGGAAATGATTCAAACCCTTGAGCCAATGGTGTTAACCCATGTGTCAATGAGAAAACCCATAAACCATCAACTACCCATTTTGGCTTATGCACCCAATCATTTAATTATTCCAAGAGTTGGTTGAGGCAGTTAATGCCTTGGGAGTGGAGAGGTATGGCAGCCAATTTCGTGTATGGGCAAGCCACCAACCTGGAAAATCAAATTTTGCTTCATGGGAAAGAAAACACCCACGAATTGCCTTCCCAAGCCATTCTGAACCCATGGCCTTTGCTCTCTCATGTAGTTGGAGCTAATTGGGACTTTTTCCATCCCGTTTTCCACCATTGCCTGCATTTTTCCATGCCTGGGAACTCGTTTTGTATTGCACAGGGGCTGGGAAGAAGAGAGCCACGATTTTTGGGGTTATGGAGGCCATTTTTGTCCACGAAATGCCTATAAACATTTTTCTGAAAATGATTATGCTCTCCTGGAGTTGACTTCCCATTTCTCCATTTCGTTTGGGTTGCCCACGTTTTTCTGAACTGGTAGAAACCCCATCTGTGTGCATCTCACTGTAAAACGTTTCTTCATGCCCAACACCTACATTTTTGCTATTATGTGCATCCCCGTTTTGGCTTGAACCTGTGAGCAAGAAATCTAGAGTGGTAGTGGACAGAATTGGCTTGATAAACCTAGTGGGGAAAAATAACCTCTCAAGAAGATCAAGAGGGCTTTGGCTACTTTTCTATGCACACCCTGAGAGCACTAGAAAGGAAGGTATGGCTTGAGGGACTGTGTAGCAGTGAAGAGAATACTTCCTTGTGTTGGGTGTGTGGGTATTGTGGGTGCCAAGTTAGATAGATCTTGTAGAGGTATCCATGGCTCTGTGCTTGAGCTCACTATCTTAGCAATTCTTCCTTTCCATTTCCTAGCAGCCTGATAAACCCAATTGCAGATTGGCTTGGATCATTTTGGGTGTATTTTTGGCTATGTGTGAGTCTGCTGTTCCCTGGTTCCTTGTAGAAATCATGCCCAGCTTGGGGGTGGCAGTTGTATCAAGAGATTGATAAGAACAACTGGCCTATGGTTGGGTGGAACGTTGTAGATGCATAGCTGGTTGCTCAGGGACTACTTTGTTTCAAGATAAGTACTCTCATGTGCCAATTCTGTATTGTTTAAATTGATGAATGTCATGAATATCTTGAATGTATGATGGATGTGTAATAGAATTTAAATTCTGCTGTGTTTTCAAATATTTATGCATTTGCATATTTCCATCTTCTCTTTATATGAATGTTTACTTATGGGATATGAGTTTAGATATCCGGATTTAGTGTCATGTTCCTCTCCCATGCTGGTATGATGGGTGGGTATGTGACAAAGATAATTTTTAAGTTGGGAAAATAATGTAAGAGAATATAAATGAGGACAACAAGAAACACGATTTAATGTTTGGAATAAATAAAATCCCAAGAACATAACTGTAATGAAGGTCATTGTTGTTGAAATTTGGTTGAGCTTTGATATTTAATTCTTTTATATGCAGAGACTTGAAGCAATGAGACAATTCAATCCATGAAATTCATACAACCATAACACAAGATATACCATGGGAAAAATCTTCAAAATTATGAGAACAAAAAACCCCAACAATTCTTCTTAGTATAATATAATAGATAATAGAGAATGATTTCTTTTACAACATAGTATATTTCTTTTGGAAGATAATAGATTACCAAAATTCTTGGTGAAGATACAGAAGCAATATAGAAGAGAGATCAATCAGATGTGTGCCCAACACAACAATAATTAGCACGAACAATACTCTGGAAAAAGAGAAGCGCCTTTCCTTCAATGGAGAAGAGAATTCATTTCACACTAGATTCAACAATCTTGTATATCATATTTATACATTCTTCTCTTCTATTTTTAACTTATAAATTCATGATAAACTTGCCCTCAAACTGGATGTATTAATCTTGCATGGAGTGGTGCACCCCACTTCTCATGCAGTGCTTCATCTCACTAAGGTGTCACTTAGGATGAACTCGCCTCTTAACTGAAAGCCTTCCCACTTAGTTAAGTGCCTAACTTAAGTGTGACATGCAAGTGTCACAACTCACATTTCATCTTTTAGTTTAACATAAGTGTCTTCATGCAATAACACTTAGTTAACTAGATATTCTTTGTTGTTACTTAACTCTCTTTAACTGAAGTGTCGTCTTTTAGTTTAACTAAAGTGTAAATACTTTAGTTAACTAGTCCCTTTTATTTAACACTTAGTTAACTGAAATCATGTTGATTGATTTACTTGAAGTGACCACAATGAGCTATTTAGTTAACCGAGACATATCTTTAACTGATGCTTTAACTGAAGCATTGATACTTAACTAAAGCTTTTTAGCTGAAGCTTTATAACTGAATCTTTAATAATTCAAGTTCTCTTTAATTAGCTGAAGTGTCTGCATGGGAAATTTCAAATTCTCTCGATCTCTATAATTTATCTTTTATTTCTTTATCTCTTACTGCATGGTCAATATGTGCTGACTTTAATTATCCATTACATTACATTATACTAAGAAGAATTATCGGATGTTGTGATCATATTATATTATTCCGGACCAAATGATCATATGCTAAAGTAATTCACTTTAGAGGTGATAAATCTCTAAAGGAGACTTAATAGAAATCTGGTGATCATGGTTAATAATATATCACACAACATTAAATACTTTTAACAAGTAAATCATGAACTTTATACGGAAGGTCCACCTCTATTCGGGAGGTCCATCTCATGGATACCTTTATACGGAAGGTTCACATGATAATCATGACTTGATACACATAAGTTCGGAGCCTTGTCCAACAAGAATTTACAACATCATTACTTTGATCAATTACCTCTACACGAGAGGAATAACCTTTACACAAAAGGCAATCAAAGTGCTCACCTCTATACGGGAGGATCAATCTTGACTACACAAGATTGGTTTGGAGAATGTCTCCTGATGCCGTGTATTTAACAATTGTTAGAGCATATGTTATAACCATAATTAGGGTAGAAATAGATTATCTACAACTGATTCCATTGTGATCATATCATTGAGACACTCCATAATTTTTAGCACATCATGACCTAGGTGGGCGTGAATTGCTTGTTTGAATTTTGTAGGAAGGAAATGGACCTTGCATAGATGTTGGGGTGAAAAATGAAACCTAAGTAATATTTGTTGGTATGGAATTATCTTAATCCATAAAGCTTCAAATGTGTTATATTTGTTTAGAAGTAGTCTAAACATTATATGATTTGGACTTTTTTCTAGCTATACAATCTTTGGTAAAATTTCAATATTTTTTATTGTTGAAATTGCTTTTCGATTTAATGCTCACAAATACCCTTATTGCACCCCAATTGTGCAATATTAACAACACATTCTTGCAATTCCAATAATTCTTATCATGCTAAAAAGGTTAGAAAAATATGACCTAAAAAAGTCAAAATCTTAGCATGTTTAGACTATTGATAATTGTTTATGCATACATACATACATACATATGTATGTATACATATGCATACTTATATGTATGTATCTATGTGTTTGTGTGTGAGCGTGTGCGCGCACACACACACACACACACACACCATGTAAGGAACCAAATCAACAACAAGGATGGAACTTTGATAATAGAAACAAATTTATGTCTTACCATAAATATAATAGATAGCTTGGGTAGATTTAATAGGGTCTTTATTAATGGTATAACTCTATAAACACATTGTTTTATTCTCTACTTTTATAAAATCATGAACATGAGTAAGAATGATGTTGAATGAAGCTCTAATGGATTTTGTGATAAGCAAAGTGGATATTACAAGTATATTAAAAACCCACTAAAATAATTTTGTAACAATAATCCTTATACCCTTTTGTCACATAATACAATACTTCTCTTTACCAACAAAATATAGGGACTAGCAAAATATGGAGTTGTACTTAAGAAGTCGTTTGGGTCTAGTCCAAGTAGTTGTGGGATGGAGTGTTATCCTCCCCACCCATGTTATATTCTCGTAAGTGACATGTTGAGATCATAATGAGTATATTGTTGTAATTGCTTCAAGCCCCATTGTTGACATGGCCTTGTGCTGTGAATAATATAGGGTTTACCTTGGGTACCATCCTTGTAACAAGGGGAAGTGCCCAAGGGTTTTCTTTGGGATAATTACCTAGAAAAAAGGATTTGTGCTTAGGCTATTTGAAATGGATCGAAGTTGTGACATCTATTTGAGGGATTTGAAAAATGAAGACATTGTTGAGACTAAATAAAGCTCTATTGGGAAATGATTTATTATCCTCAATTGGGATTAAGCTAGAGGATGATAGATTAAATTACCATTTTTTTATTCGTATGTCACAATGAAGCTAATATTGGAAGCAATGAATCCTACATTAATGCAAGATTAATGGTATCCAATTTTAGGGTCAAAACCATAAATATATGTCAATGTTTTTACTATCTTTCACCGTCTGTGTGTAGTGGTGAAATTATCTAAGAAGAGATGTATACTCTTTTAATTCATTTGTTAACCTAAAACAAGAGATCAATGCTTGTTTTTATTACAAGGTGCATTGGAAATGAAAAGACACGAGAAATGTGAAAAGACTAGGAGATACAAGGCCAAGATCCAAGCCAAAAAGTTCAAGGAGTTTCCAGACTTGTACATTAAGGAAAATAGCACGGAGGTGAATATCCACAAGTATTCCACCTTATTAAGTAGATGAAGAAGAATGGGAAATTTAATTTAAGAATAATATTCCTTATATCTCTATTCCCTTTGATATTGGAGATAAGTACCTCGGTTTTCATCTAAAACACAATGATTATAGGTTTGGAGGCTAACTATGGTTGCATTTAAAAATAGAGGGAACAATTATTAACTAGTGTTATAGGTGGCTATCAAGAGGAGGGAGGTTAATTTAGTGAAATTTGTGTTAGAAAGGATACATGTATATTGGTAATGAACAACTCACATTCCCAAAGGTATCCTAGAAAAGATAAGCAAAAATGCTTCAACTTTCTTTGGATAAGGAAAATAATGAAGTTGTTCAAACCAAAAGAAGATGGTGGTAGGGGTATTAAAAAAGTTTATTTGTTTATAATGGATTTAGTAGCTAAGATCATGTTGATATTGTTGCATAGTGAAATATAACGGGGCAAAATGCATAAATTTAGAAACAATAGAGGACTACATTAGGAAAGAAGCCAAATTCCATGGAGGGGATTCAATTTTTTGGAAGGATCTTGTAAGAGCATTCCCATTGATAGGGAAATGGCTAGTTTGGAAAATTTCCAAAGGAAGCAAATTAAAAATAGGCATAGACCCATGGTTGGGATGTTCTAAAACTACAAGACATTCGAACCACTAATAAATGTCTTTAATAGAAATGAGATATTTGATTTGGTAGATGCAATTGATCTAGAAGCAAACACTCTTTGGATTCAAGGTTGGAAATTGACCACCCAAACAGGTCTTCAAGGAGATATAAAAAAAGAATGGAAGCCATACTTATACAACCTTAAAAATGGTAACATAAAACTAAAGGAGACATATGACAAGATTATATGGGGAAAGAATAAAGCCTCTAACAATTTTACTACCAATCTGGGCTATGAGGTGAGGATCAAAAAATAATTTGAAGGGGAAAAGGCATGGTGGTGGAAGACTATTTGGAAGTTGAATTTTACTCTAAAAAAATGACGTTTTTGTTTTTTTCTAGTTGGCTATCTCCAATAGAGTCCTCACATGGGACAAGTATATAAAAAATGTCATGGGAGGGTCCAAATAGATGCATCCTACGTAAAAAATAGTGAGGAATATGTTGATCACTTATTTGTCCAATGTCCTTTTTGAAAATAAGTATGGAATGAAGCATTGAAATTAGAAAACGTTGAAGGGAATTAGGAAGGTGAAATTATCTTAGAATACTTAAAAAACTGGTGCAAGAACAAAAATGTTATTCAGCACAGAGCCTTGGGAAATTTGGCTTGCTAGAACTAATATGACTTTTCAAGGTAAGTAAATCCTACCTAGTATTTTACAAGTTAGGTATGCATATGTGGATATTTGATCACAAATGAAAATTAAATCTGTGAGACTCGACTTAATATTGATTTCTCCAAGGATTTGAGTACATTTTTTAAGGGAACTAGTCAAGGCTCTATGAGCACTTATGGTTCAAGTGGAATATCATTTATCTCGAAAAATAATTACATTTCCTTCAAAGCAACATCTGGTAAAGGTATCAACAACACATTAAAGTTGTGTGCTTTATGGATCCTGCTCAAACTAGAAATTGACAGGAGACTTACAAGCATTTAGATTTTTGGATGCAACAAACTTGTTATTGATTTGATAAAAGGAAAGGAAAATTTAGAAAATATACTTCTCCTTCCAATAACGAAAAAATAGTGAATTAAAAATATTCTTTGATAGTTTATCCTTTGAACTTATTTATGGAGGATCTAATGAAATTGTGTATAAATTATCAAAGGAAGCCTTACCTCTTTAGGAAGGATTGCTTGTAACAATGGAAAAGAATAAAAATGGATTTGTTATGAAAGAAATTTGATCCTTTTATTGAAAAAGATGCAATTTAAACAAGTCATATAAGATCTAAAGCCGGTTTTTTAAGGCTATTGATAGGAACAATTACTTTTGTTATTACTGGCTAATAAGTTGTTAAGATATTTTAACACTTAGGAGTTAGTTAAGATCAACTTGGTATAATGTATCTTTAGGTAAAGTGTGTTTCTTTGTATGCATTTGTACTTATGTAATCTGATGTTCATGATATGTTCTAGACATAGAGTGATACGATGGTTCATATTCACCTTTATCTTAATGGCTATTGATTTGTGGTTTAGCACTCAATTGGTCCATGAACTCTATTTAAAGGGCATGGAGTGTCAATTGCTCGACGATCAATTGTGAGAACTCATATGTAATATTATTTTTCTTTTTTCATAATAATATTGTATCAAGTAGGTATTTAAATAGGGCCGTGGACTGTTTACCTCTTCGAGGGTTTTAACCACATAAAAACATCATTGTGTTGATCCGTGTTCTGTTTGTGTAAGCGGTTTTTGAAGGTGTTCGATCTTCTAGAAATATCATGTGTTAGTCGAACATGGTATCATAGCTCTCATGAAGTTATGCTTTCGTTGGTGATTGAGATCTTGAACTAGTGTTACCATATGCATTAAATGATTTATGGTTCTGATATTTCTGTGAATTTATAGGCCAAGAGAGGTGTTTCAATGTGCCAAAGCACCACTTTCAGTTTGAAATTATTTTCATTTCATTGAAAAAGGTTTCCCTTTCCCAAGATACAACCATTTTACTAGATCAAGAGTATACTGTTTATAGCTACGCATTAAAAAAAATTCTCATATTCTTTTAGATTTTAGCCTAGTTTTTTGTTGTATTTCCAATTTTTACCCTTTGTGGGTTTTCTTTACTGCGTATGCTCTTTTCCGTGTGCTTTGTGTGAACTCAACAAAACATAAACAGTGAGAAAACTTACATTTTCCGGGTACGTGACCAAGGACTATCCCCAAATATGAGACATTTCAGTTTTGGAATTTTATTTTTGTTTTTGTGTGGTTGTGTAAAGTGTCTTGTAGGCCAAAAAACAAGTTTTTAATTGGGTAGGCATGCTATTACAACAACAACATTCTCCTCCATGATATTTTTAAATCTTTTTCCTAACTCACTTGGTTGAAAGTTACTTTATTAAGTTAGAGGTCTTGGGTTCAAGTCCTTTTTGTTACTTTTTGTAAAAGTTCATGTAACTTTAGGTTATAATGTTACTTTTTGTAAAAGTTCATGTAACTTTAGGTTATAAAGTAACTACATTGTAAAAATTCTTTTCACTTGTTTTATAAAAGTGGGTCACTTATTTTAAAGCAACTTATTTGTAAAAGTGAGCTTATAGGAAAATTTAGTAAGAGGGGGAATATTTATTGCATTTTTTTCTCCCATCACCATGTGGATCAACCTTTGCCATCCACGTGGCTCCTTTGCTCCTTTTTATGCCTTTCTCAAATGGACATAACTTTGACATATGGAGTCCGTTTTTAATGTTTTTTTTTTAAATTGCCTATTTTTTTCTAGATCTTTGCATCTAGACCATCAGTTTCTACTTTTGAAGCCATATTACTTATATATAGCAATATGGACGCTCCATGTGATATCTTGCTTACCAATACCAACTAATTCGCATGGAGCCCTTATGGAGGATGTTCTACGAAGTAGGGGACTTTACCATATTACCTTGGGAAAAGAAACTGAACCTACTTATGATGATAAGAAAATAAAATGGGCCAATAAATGTGATGAAGCCCGAGGATTAATCAAGATGTCAATTTATAATTAGTTGTGATTCCACCTTCAAGGAATTGATGAACCAGATAAGGCTTGGGAAAAATTGGAAACCGTGTTTGGTAAAAACAATGATATTTGAGGTCACTAGCTTGAAAATGAGTTGGTTTCTTTAAATCCAAGTGACTTTTCTTGCATTCAAGACTATATATCTAAATTCGAAACACTTAGAACCTTAGTTGAATAATGCAAAATAGCTAAGCCAAAAAAATGTATTTATGCTATTCTTTCCAAGCTTGGTCCTACCTATTGTATTTTGGTATCTACCTTTTACTCCATTAAAGAATATATGGGGGCTCCATATGTAGAACCCACTCTTTAATATTATTGTGATTCCTTGATTAGATAGCAATATAATCTCATACATCTTGGAGTAATCAACACTACCGATACATCTAGAAAATCCTTAATGGAACAACATAATAATACAATCCAGAGTCCCAATAAGAAACACCCTCACAACAACAAGCAAAACAAGGGTCCCAAGAACATCTCAACCATCTCATCCTTCCAATGGTGACAAAGGAACCAAATCGAAAGAGAAGAATAATGAGTGCCATTGCAATTTTTGTGGGAAATATGGTCATGTGGAATCTAAGTGTTTCAAGAAGATGGAATCCATGGAAGCAATAATGAAGAAGCACAAAATCAACCTTGATTCGTCTTCTGACTCTACAACTCATGGACATGCACTTTGTGCTTTTGTTTTTTCTTTCAATGCGTCTTCTTCCTCTTTTTCTAATGAGCGGCTCATTGATTCTGGAGCATCTTATCACATGGATAAGGATAAATCCATATTTTGTGCTCTAAATGAATATAATACCAAACAAATATTTGTTGGTGATGATATATCTCTTAATTTTGTAGGATCTAGGACAATTTAGATAGATGATGTTCAGTTTGTTGTTGTATTATGTGTTCCAAGAATTTCCTACAATTTTTTGTTAGTCTATCAAAGCTATCATTCTAATGAAGGTAAGACTGTAGAGTTTACACATCACCATGTTGTAATAAAGGATTTAAAAGATCCTAAGAATGTCCTAGTACTGGAATTGTTGATGATATTACCAGGTTGTACATATTCAACAACTTTGGGTCATCACTTTTTCCCTTGGTTTTTGTTGCTCATATTGACGACTTGAAAAAAATTTGGCATGAAAGATTTGGTCATTTAAAATATCACTTAGTGGAACAAAATTGTAATCAAAAAATGGTGAATGGTCCTCCTCTCATCTCTTGCATAGATGGTGTTTGTACTGGGTGCGTTCTCAACAAACATCATCGGGACAGTTTTGAAAAACATGCATCTTGGCACACCTCGACACTCTTGTAGCTTGTTCACAATGAGTTGTGTGGTCTTCTTCCTTCTGGTTCTTTCTTTGGCTTCAAGTATTTCTTAAATTTCATTGATGACTTCTCTAGACACACTTGATTTTACTTCTTAAAACTTAAGAGTGAATTTTTGACAAGCTTTTAGCTTGCAAGGCCCTTATAGAGAAACTATCTAGACATCAAATACAAAATTTAAGAACATATAATGGAGGTGAATATGTAAACAACAAATTTACTAATTACTGCATTGAACATGGAATTTAGATGCACCATATTGTTCCATATACACCACAACAAAGTGGTGCCGCTAAGAGAAATAATCACACATTAAAAGAAATGGCTAATTGTATGCTCCAAGTTAAGGGATCAAGTCTTTATTTTTGGGCCAAAGCCATTAATTGTGCCAATTACATAGTTATTTGCATTCCCATCAAGGATCTAAAAGAATTAAACTAGATGTCATCCACTTCCATGTGTTTGGTCGTGAAGCATGGGCTCATATTCTTGATGAAAAACAGAAAGCATTGCATCCTAAGAGTGAAAAGTGCATATTTATTGGATATTCCGAAGATGTAAAAGTCTATAGATTTCTTCAACCACATTCCATTGACATAATTATTAGAAGATATTTTAAAGATTGATGAAAATCTCTCATCCTGTGACCCTAATTCGGTATCTGTGCCATCTGTGGCCTACGAGCCATCTTCAATGCTTGTGCCATCTTCCACTCCCAACTTCCTTGATAGTGTTTGTACTTCAACTTCTCCTTTTGATGATGTTAATGAGGATGAAAATCCACCTCCACCTACTCATTTTCCTCCCGTTGCACTAGCACAACTACTTCCTCAATGGTTCCATACAACATATGAAGCAACTGGTGATATTGTCGATGATCCCATAGATCAGTGCCAGACACGTTCGCAGTTCCAATGAGCCTCTTCTCTTTTGGCTCAAGTTTTTGAGATTCATGATCTGTAGACATTTACAAAAGATTGAGGCCATCCAATTTGAGATGCAACTATGGATGAAGAATATCATTCCTTAATGGTGAATGATACTTGGGATCTTGTGCCTCTTTCAAAAGGAAGAAAACTTGTCAAATATAAATGAGTATACTGAACTAAGTATGCATCTAATGGAAGTGTTGAAAGACTCAAGGAAAGGTTATTTGCCAAAGGATTTTCCTAATTTGAAGCAGTTGGATACAATGAAAATTTTTCCCCTATCACCAAAATTAACTCCGTCTTCCTTGTTCTTTCCCTTTCCACTTCGCATAAATGGATCTTGTGCCTCTTTCAAAAGGAAGAAAACTTGTCAAATATAAATGAGTATACTGAACTAAGTATGCATCTAATGGAAGTGTTGAAAGACTCAAGGAAAGGTTATTTGCCAAAGGATTTTCCTAATTTGAAGCAGTTGGATACAATGAAAATTTTTCCCCTATCACCAAAATTAACTCCGTCTTCCTTGTTCTTTCCCTTTCCACTTCGCATAAATGGGAGGTCCTTCAAATGGATGTCAAGTTTTCCTTATTGCATGGGGATTTGTAGGAAGAGATTTACATGGAACAAACTCTTGAATATGTTCATAATGACTCTAGACTTTTCTATCACCTTAAGAAATCTCTATATGGCCTTAAGCAAGCTCCTCGATCCTGGTATGCCAAAATGGATAGCTTTCTCCTTGACATTGTTTTTTCTAGATGGCATTCTGAACCCAATGTCTATATCAAGAAAGTAGAAAACCATCTCATCATCCTTGTTATTTATGTTGATGACTTTATTCTTACTGGTAGTGACCATAACCTTTTAACCCATGGGAAATCCATCCTTAAGAAGAAATTTAAAATGATAGACTTAGGACATTTGCACTATTTTTATGGGCTTCCAATCCCTACAAACCAAAGAATGAATCTTTCTTTCGAGCAGTCCAAGTATGATTGTGATATTCTTTGTTGCTTTCACATTGAACATTGTAAACCAATCCCATATCCCTCCCAGTTTGGAGTTGATATTTCTACCACTTGCACTTCACCTGAAATAGATGCCACCTTGTATCATTAGTTAGTTGGTAGTATCTTATACTTGACTCATACCCGTCCTGATATTTCCTTTGTTGTTGGTCTTATTTCTCGGTATATGCAAACACCCCATGAAAGCCATTGTAAAGCAACAAAAATGATACTTTGGTATATCTGGGGTAGATTCAGTTTGGGATTCATTACAGTTCAGGGGGACTCCTTTGTTGGTTGGTTTCAATGATTCAGGTTGGGTCGGCAGCCTTGATGATTAGAAGTATACTACAATATATGTTTCGGTCCTGGTTCTGAGCCTTTCATCTAG
The DNA here is from genome assembly GCA_027924585.1 of Larix kaempferi. NCBI lineage: Eukaryota > Viridiplantae > Streptophyta > Pinopsida > Pinales > Pinaceae > Larix > Larix kaempferi. Next base: position 6,596,055 of record BSBM01000289.1, on the reverse strand, counting down.
GCTTTAAGAAACAAAAAGATCTTTCTTTTTCTTCTTCACAAGCAAAGTATCGAACAACAGTTAATGCAAGTCAAGAAGCCTTGTGGCATTGATGGATCCTTTTAGAGTTTGGATTCAAGCAACCCCATTTGAATACCCTTTAGTGTGATAATTAGAGAATCATCAAGCTCACCAAAGACCCAACTCAACATTAGTGAAACAATCACATTGAGATACATATGCACTTCATCAAAAATCTTGTCTAGGATCGTGTTCTGGAAGTTCTATTTTTACCTACAGATGATTTAGTTGTAGACATTTTCACAAAGTCTCTTACAAAAGCGAAGTTTTCTAAGATTTGATCTATGTTAGGAGTTTGAGAATTTGTCATTATGGGGGGATAGGCTCTAATTCCTCCTTCCTTCTCTTATAGTGTCACTTTTGTAAATCCTTCAATCCTATCCCAAGGTGTTCTTAAGGGGGGATGTTAGGATATTTAGACACTTAAGAGTTAGTTAAGATCAAGTTGATATAATGTGTCTTTAGGTAAAATGTGTTTATTTATATGCAATAGTATGCATTTGTAATTATGTAATTTGAAGGTCATTATATGTTCTAGACATAGAGTGATCCGACGGTTCAGCTTCACCTCAATATTAATGGCTATTGATCCAGGGCTTAACATAGATTGGTCCATGATCTCTATTTAAAGAGCATGGAGGGTTATTTGCTCAATGATTCATTGTGAGAAACTCATATGTAACATTATTTTTATTTTGCATAATAATATTGACTCAAGTAGTTATTTGGCTGGGGCCATGGACTATTTCCCTCTTCTAGGGTTTTAACCAAGTAAAAACATCAGTGTGTTGATCTCTGATTTATTTGTGGAAGCAGTTTCCGAAGGTGTTTGATATTCTAGAAATATCTCGTATTAGTCGAACATAAGCTAGGTATTTGAATGAAGGTATATGGACCTTTAATAAATAAACTGAATAATAGTTTAGCTATAGTTCTAAAGTACCTGAGAGAATTAATCCTCTATAATGTCGAAGGACATATAGCAACATATATTTTGATTTTAACTAGACATATCAAATAGACAATATTTTTTCATGAAAAAAAGAAGAGTGCCAAGAACCAAGTGTGTCAAGTGGACATGTGATGGTGAACTTGTAAGCCCCATAATTCTTGCATGGAAATACTTTTTTGGACCCATGACAGTTTCATGGAAATATCTCAATTATAGGAAAAAAATAGATGGAGTCCAAACTATGTTTAGGAACTTTTTTGGTTTGGGGGGGGGGTTGGCGGGATTATTGGGAAATACTTGAAAATCAGTCTAAAAGTGTAGGACCCAAATTTCATGATGACCACCCAAATTGGCTAAATGGTATGAATTGCCCAACCTTTTCACTTTTGATCTCTTAGTCTTGTCCTGCCAAGTTGACCATCACATTTTTCTGTTTTCTTTATTTAAGATGTTTGAGTCATTGATTGTCATTGCACACAAAATCTTGAACTTTGGGATATATTCTTGTATGACATTCAAACATGGTGTATAATCATACAAGGTGACTGCTAATTTTTCTATTTCAAATCTTATTTCACATGCATAATAATCAGAAATATGGGGCAATTGTTATTTTCTTGACTTAAAATATTATTTCTCACATGTAATAAACACAAATAGATCATAACGGAAATATATTATAATAATTAATTATATTAGAAAAAATAAGCTTATAAATTCCATGTCTCTCTAAACTTTTAGGCCTGTTGCGGTATTGGTATTCTAGTGTTAAGAGACATTAAGCCCGAGTGTTCATGGAAAATCTCTGGGTGTGCAAAAATTGGTTTCAACTTCCTTATATTGACTTTTTTATTATGGAAGTGACAATGAAATGAACGGTTAATGTCGTATGCTATTTATAGTTCACAGTGGATGGTTTCATTGTGACATATTAACATTGTTGTTGGAGTTAATTGATAGCTAGTGTAATGTCCCCTCCCATCATACCAACATGATAGAGAGGACGTGACACTAAATCCAGGCATCTAGCCCCATATCCATTAAGTAAAAACTCATTGATGAGCAAAATATACATGTGCATGTTATAGAAACACAGCGGAATTAAAAATCATGTTTAATATCTAACATACATTCAACATTTCTGTGACAACCATTAAATAAAGACATTGCAGAATTTATAAAAGAGAACACTTATCTTAACAAATTAGTCCCAAGCAACCAGCTATGCATCTGCAACGTTCCACCCAACCATAGGCCAGTTGTGCTTATCAACCTCTTGATACAACTGCCACCCCCGAGCTGGGCACGATTTCTACAAGGAGCCAGGGAACAACAGACTCACACATAGCCAAGCATACACCAAGATGAGCCAAGCCAATCTACAATTGGGTTTATCAGGCTGCTAGGAAATTGAAAGGAAGAGTGGCTAAGCTAGTGAGCTCAAGCCCAAAGCCAGGGGTAACCTTACAAGATCTATCTAGATTGGAACCCACAATACCTACACACCCAACACAAGGAAGTATTCTTTTCACTGCTGTACAATCCCTCAAGCCATACCTTCCCCATCTAGTGCTCTCAGGGTGTGCATAGAAGAGTAGCCAAATCCCTCTTGATCTTCTGAGAGGTTATCTCCCCCACTAGGTTTATCAAGCCCTCTCTGTCCACTACCACTCCAATCTCTTGCTTACAGTCTCCAAATCAAACAGGGATGCAGATAATCAGCTAACTACAATGGTTGGACAGGAGAAAAATGTTTGTACAGTGATAAGCATGAAAATGATTCCCTGAGCTTCAGAAAAACGTGGGAAGGATAAAAATGAACAATGGAGGTTTGGGAAAACCCCAGGAAGCAGAAATCGTTTAAGGAAAAATGCCCATGGAAATTCTGGGACAAAACGACCTCCATACGGTCCCAAATTGCAGCCCCTTCTTCCCAGCTACTATCCAAAACCAAAAACAAGTTTTTGGGCAAGGAAAACCCTGCGTTTTTGATGAAAAACGTGAATGTAACTTCTAGCAGTCTCAATCTGTGTGAGAGGATGAAAGCCCTGGGTGAGGAATGGATTTGGGCACCATTTCGTGGGTGTTTTCTTGCCCAAGAAGCAAAAATACGAATTCCCAGGTTGATGGCTTGCCCATGCACGAAATTGGCTTCCATACCTCTCCATTCCCAAGGCATTAACTGCCTCAACCAACTCTTGGAAGAATTAAATGATTGGGTCCATAACCCAAAATGGGTAGTTGGTGGTTTATGGGTTTTCTCATTGACACATGGATTAACACCATTGGCTCAAGGGTTTGAATAATTTCCCTCCCTATTCCTTGTAGAATCATGCCCCATCTCTTTGTTGCATTGCATAGCCAGTTGTGGGTTTTTCATTAAAAATTCGTATTTACATGATGTCTTATTTACATTGTGCCTATCTAGCACAAGAACCACATGCATCTATTTTTAATTGCCGATACATAAAACGCTAAATCAATGGTGGGGCCTTGGCCTTGAGCTCCTCACCATGATTAAATATCAATATTTACATCATTTACGATTTAATGCGAAGGGGGGGTCAAAATGGGGACATTACAGCTAGAATGAATGCTTATTTAGATATAATGTTATTAATGAGGGTGGTTATAACTTCTCTTCACAGTGAAATTTAAGTAATGGATAAACTTGTTATAACTAACATAACTGCATTTTTAAAAGTGGTTAGTATATTTTGATGGTGTCATTATTAAAAAGGATGAAAATGAGTGTTGTATATCAATCACATTTTTAAATGCGGTTATGGTAGTAAGTAATGTAGTTGGAAATTGATGTGGGATTATGTGGCATGATAATAATTACCGAGCATTGTTATACCTCAATATTACACATTGATTCCTAGTGTCGCATCCTGACACCAAGTGATCCAAACAACACTTCCCCTTGATGATTATTTGGACATCTAGGAGTGAAGTCTATTGCCTGAACACTGAAAGCATCATCTCACCTTCCACGTGTCACCCAAACTGACTCCATCTACATGAATTATCGCGCTGTGCACATCTACTAGGGTGTGAAAATTAGGGTTACTGTGCTATGCTCCTACCCTGGGGCGTGGTAATACCGCGTTATGCTCAGACCCAGGGGCGCGGTAATCCACTTTTATCCTTTTTTCCATGGATCAGGGATCTTATCTTTCGAGAGATATTCATGGGATCATCAACCTCGATTCGATCCCAACCCCCTCTCTCTGTTTAGCTAGATTGATCCACTAAACACTCCCTTGATCCACTTTGCTCTCCTTATGGTTAACTCTTCCAAGTGCTATAAGAGAGAGGCCTTCCATGAGCCAAAGGGAGGAATTTTGGGGCATCAAACCTATGATCATAAGCCTTTTGCAGAGATAGCTAGAGGAAGGACTTGGAGCTGGAGTTTGGCTTGGACATCAAGCAACCTTTGTAAGAATCTTCAAGTTGTTATAAAAGTTAACTTGCCTTGTTTCGCAAATTATGTGTATTGATTGTATCTCAATTTCATGGTTTGTATCTACATGGATTTAGAGTCTAAATTGTGATTCAGAGATATTGGAGAATTGTATATGCTTGTGTATTGTTTGGTTTCAATAGGTTCATCGCGAGGACTTCAGGATCGGGATGACAAGCAGGACGAAACATCAAGAGTGAAGGTGAGTTACTTTCTTTCATTCTCTTCAATACAATAATTATAAAACACTTGTTTAATCTAGAAAATAAGATCGCATTTGTTTCCTTTTTGTCTTAGTATAGAGTTAGTCTTTCTCACTTTATCCTAAGAGGGATTCTTCTTATCCGTAGGAAGAAATCTCTACAACAAAAACTGGCGACTCCACTAGAACTTCAGTCATTTCTTTTGTGTGTGTGTGCATGGATTTTATTTCATGTATCCTCATTTACACACAGGTACCAATGTAAGAACCTTCAAGTTTGCAAGAAATCTCTACAACAAGTTATTAATGAGGGCGGTTATAACTTCTCTTCACAGTGAAATTTAAGTAATGGATAAACTTGTTATAACTAACATAACTGCATTTTTAAAAGTGGTTAGTATATTTTGATGGTGTCATTATTAAAAAGGATGAAAATGAGTGTTGTATATCAATCAAATTTTTAAATGCGGTTATGGTAGTAAGTAATGTAGTTGGAAATTGATGTCGGATTATGTGGCATGATAATAATTACCGAACATTAAATAAATATTGCTTTATTAAATAAAAATCTCATTAATTCAAAAGAAATTATAATCAACCATTAAAGTTTGAGTTTTTCCAATTTTACAAAAAAGGCTTCAAAAAGGAATGTAAGCTCAAGACACAATACTAGACAATAAAGCACAAAAGAATTGATCACAAAATATGTAAGTATTATGTGTCATGTTTTAAACTCATGTACTTAATATATATTATTCATTACATATTATAATTTTCAATCAACCATCAATGTTTGATTATTGTTTAGCTTTATACAGTATACGAGCCACCAAATATTAACATTGGATTGGATTGAGGATGTGACTATATGTTGCATTACCAATAAAGGATCAATGAGTTTATAGGTTAAACATCGTTATTTTATAGCTACTTTATTATTGGTACCACTTGTAAACTCAATTTATATATAAACATAATTGTGTCTAACAATAGGAAATGATGTATATGGTAAAATTAATTGATCATTTGATGAACCTTTGCATGAGACGAGGGTTCAAGGAAATGGAGCCTAGCTTCTCATGTAAGCACACTAGTAAAGGCACATTGTTTTCCACAATCAATAAATAAGTACATATCCTTCATTTGCATGTTTGTAGGAAAAACATATGGAGGATATCATATGAATGCAGTTCGCTGATACATGAATGGCATCCGTAAGGGGTGAACAAATAAGCAACAATGAAAGCAACACAAGATGAGACGAATGGGAAAAGTTTTTGAAGATTTTAAGTGTTCAAGCCATGTCAAAATATTTGAGTCAAAGACTTATATGTTTCTAAAACTCAAAATATTGTATATTTTTGTTATTTCTCCCTTTTTATGTTGGGATTATCATACTACTATAATGATTACAGTTAAAATAAAATGTTAATATTTAATATTTTTGTGTTTGTTTATTGGAATGTAACCTTTTATATCATATTTTGGTTCACGTCATGAAGGGAAACAAGGTGCACTCTATAACCTAATATGAATGAGTTGAGTATAAACAAAAGAAGTGCATTGTAAAAGTGAAAAACCAAAATTAAATAAACAAAAGAAGAATTGAGGTATGCATTGTAAAAGTGAAAAACCAAAATTAGGTCTTAACAATAACAAAATAATATTAGTATGGTCCACTTAGATATATATATATATTTTGTCATTGTTATGATATGTTTTTGGTTTTTCACTTTACGTTACCGTAACTTTTTCACTTTTGTTGGACTATTTCATCCTGACCTTAGAACTAATAGAAATTAAAGGTTGACATATGGTACACTAGGGATTATGAGAAAATCCAAGGATTATGTTGTAATTTTATGCATTTTTGTCTTCCATATTAACAACTCATTGGATAGATAATCAATTTTTATTTCATGTTCCTTCACATTGTTTTTCATTTCTTCTTGCTTGGCTTTTAGTGTTTTTGTGTGAATGTTGAGATATTCAATTGCTTGTATGATTCTTTCTAGTTGGTTGTTGATCATCCTAAGTATTTTCTTTATTTTTCTTGTTCCTTTTCTACCAACTGGGTCCATATTCAAGGGGTTGGTCATTTCAACGTCAAAACCAAAGACGTAGAACCATATACACAATGTCTCAACAAGGAAGAAACCTAGAGTAGTCCTAGAAGCATAACTAGAAGCATGGAACAAAGAGATGCAAGACCTTAAAGGGATTGATGCCTCTTTTCCACAAACCAATTCTAACAAAAATACCTAGCTCAAAATTTCTCTAGAATAAAAAAGAATATACAATTTAGAGTTGAATACCTTACCTTAATAAGATGTTAATCGTCACAGGGGAGCCCTTCCCCAAAGTTAGTGGCTGGAAAGTTGAGCTAGTCACCATTCCACACCTCCATAACTATCTAAAAATAGAATCAATTACATCAAAATAATTCCACCCTGACCAATAAGAACACAAACAAAGGCCATAAAGGAAGGCATGTTGGGATTTGTATCCCTCGTGCGACTTAATGGTGAAAAGAATCACCATTCTCAAACAATTTTGACATTTCCAAGTGTTTTGATGCTTATTAATTCCATGAGAAGGTAGGGTTATGTTAAGTAATCCTACCATGATTCTAATCATTCTAACCCTAGGGGAGCAACATCCATGAGGCATTAAAAATATACACATAATTTATAATTAAAAACCCATTCAAAGGTGATTGTAGGTGATTGACCAACATATGACCTTGAGGGTGTTCTAATTGACTACCTTTTGGTGGAATTGACTTGAGTAAATCATATGGATGGTTGTGGGTAGCAAGAATGCACTGCACAAAGATACCATAATGCAGGGAAATGTGTCTACTCGTGGCCTAGATAGACCACACAAATTTGTTGGTTAATGGCAATGTTGCAACAAAGCACGAGTTTTTGTTTGGTAAATTCACAATGATTGTTCCAATTGGGAATCGATTCAAATGTTGGGGGAAATCAATTTGAAAATTAGATGTGTTCTTTATACCATGAATTAATAGAAAAAAAAAATTTGTAGGTGAAGGAGAGTTCATAGTAAACAATCCACCACTTAAACAACTCACAATTGGATGTGGATACCCACCAATGATTCAATTAAAGAGAATTCAAATTTCAAACTATAGCATGAGGAGTTATACAATAATAAATTGAATGAAATTAAAGAAACTACATTGCAAATCTCACTCACAAAAGGGACATTCATGAGATCTCGGTAGGGTTTTGATGGAGTATTTTGTAATAATGTTAATTGATATGGATGATAGACTGCAATTGGTTGGTTACTTGGAGGATACTTTCTCCAAGGACCAAATATTTATCCCTAGCATTACATCCCTGGTTGAAGGCTTAATACCCACTTGGGGGGGGGATAACCTTGTGCCACCTTTTCTTCCTTTTTCCAAAAGTGGGTCAAGGGGTGAAAGAGGTGGGGGTGAAGAATTTTTAAATGATGTAGGTACTTCTCTTTCGGCTGAACAATACCCTATAAATACAATGCCAAGTGGTTTATATCTTCCACCAGTGGGGGAAATATCACCTCTAGCTATCTCTTTTCCTGATGAAGTGGGGGGAGTGGGTTCTCCAAGAACTCTAGAGCCTTCTACTGACATCTCCTCTTCATATCCTGACTCTCTTATGGTGGATATGATGACTAGAGGGGGTTTCATTAGTGGAGGTATTGATGTGCAACTACTTCAAGGGGTTTCTCTGAGTGGTAATTCATCCAAGTAGAAGAAAAAATGAAAGGTGTTAAATCACATAGTGAGGGGGCCTCTTTGGTCATGGGAGAGGACTTGCATGTCGACCATATCCTAGATCTTTTTGGGAAGAATCTCATCTGAATATTTCTTGGTAGGAGGGTGGGGATGGAACTAATCCATCACTAGATGTTGGATTTTTGGGCCCCAAATATGGGATACAGTCCCATCCTTCATATTTTATCTGGAGGCTGGTTAGATTTTGTATTCTGATCAAAGGAAGACTCCAAGACAATTTTAAAGATCCTCTAGTTTCTAGACCTTTTCCTAATGTCACTCAAGACACGACACCTACTTTTTGACCCCATAGTGGAGTTTGTGGGGAGTACTCCAGTTTGGATCAAACTCCCTAATATTCCAATAGATTTTTGTTCCGATACGACCATCCTTGCAATTGGTAATGTTTTGGGTAAATCTCTAATGGTTGACGACAATTTCTTATTGAGCCCTTATCATTCAGTTTGTCATGTTTTAGTGGAAGTGGATGTTAGTTGAGGCTTATACGAGTCATCAGAGTTGGTTCGAGAGGGATGTTCACATACACAGATCTTTGATTTGTTACATATCCCTTTTCGATGTTCCAAATGTCATGACTATGGTCATCTTTACTAGGATTTCTCCAAGAAAATGGTTAGGAAGATATCGCATCAGAAAGCAAAGACTAGTAATGATGAAGCTTGTGGAACAAATGCTTTATGACCTGCTAAAAATTTGAGGGGAGGCACAGACAATATAAATTGTGGTAGGGCGGAATATCAACAACAATACTTTGATGGAAAGAGATCCTCCCATCTCCAAATCATATGGTTGAAAATTTCATAGTTGGTGGCATCCCTATTCCCTGGATCTTGGACTGCCATCTAGTTCTCAAATTAGTGTTACATGTGGTCAAGTCGAGGAAGGATGCTAGCTTTTTGTTGACTATTGATGTTGCTTCAAAAGGTTTTGATCTTATTTTGGATAAATCCACGATGAAGGTAACTACTCCGTTTCTTCATTTGATTGTATGGCTTCAAATATATTGGAGGCCACTAGGGAGGATTGTGGAAAACCATTAAGGGGTAATGGGATTTCATATAGTGGTAATAAGTGTTCCAAAGAATCAAAGGAAATCCTTGTTTTTGGTAAGCAAAGTCACCCCTCTCCCCCTCTGTATAATCTAGTGGATTTGGCTAGGGATCAGGACTCACTTTCCGGGGGGGATGATATTTTTTCTCATAGGCCCTCTAATTCTTCTTCTTCTATTCCTAGAAGGCGGGGGGGGCTCACTACCATATGAGACCCATTTATGAAGTGTCTTATACTAGGTTTTCCCAATCAAGTGGTTTGGGAATCGAGTCTTTAAAGAAGTTGGGTCCTCCGACAGTTGATTGATTTATCCCTTAAGCATGGTTAGGAAAATTCCATCAAGGAGGTCAATCAGGGACATCAGAGGTTGATTATGGGGGCCATTAGAGCAAGCCAAATCCCCAACAATGCTCCCCCATGAAGGTGAGTTCTCTTAACATTAGGGGTCTAGGGGGCCAGGCCAAAAAATAGACTGTGAGACACATCGTTGAATTGGATCACCCTAATATCCTTTTGATATAGGAAACTATGGGGAAAGGTGAAGGATTAATTATGGAGCTAAAAAAAATATTGAGGGGTTTGGATTTCCTTGAAGTGGATGCAGATGGACATTCTGGTGTCCTGATTACAGACTGAAACCAAAATATTTTGATGACCAACTCCTTTGTTTTTCCTTTAGGACTATGTATTGAGATCTACTACGAAGGACTAAAATTCAAATAACTCTACTCAACATCTACATCCCTTATGAGGACAAAAAGGTCTTTTGGGATACGATATTTAACCTACATTGTCCAAGCTTAGAAAATCTGAATATAGGGGGTGATATGATTTTTACATAGTCATGTCGTGAGGGCATATCCTCTCAAGTGGACAAACTTGTAGATTTTTTTGTTAATCAACTTGACTGAGGTGGTCTATTCAATGTGGAATCCATAAAGTTTAGGCCCACCTGGTTCAATAATAGACTAGGTAATGAATATGTTTATAAGCATATGGACATATTTATGGCCCATCATGCTCTTTTGCATAAGGTAAAGAGAGTCTGATTATGGATTGACATGTCCAGGTGCTCCGATCACTACCTTATTTTCCTTGAATTCATGCACAACACTCCCTGACTGAGTACCCCCTTAGAGTTTAATACTGGATGGTTCATAAAGTAGGAATTTATACAGATGGTAAAACAATCCTAGATTCATTATGATCAATCCTTGAACAACTCGACATGTGATCAATTTATATAGTCCCTCAAGATTGAGAAGGATTAGTTGGCAAGTTGGGTAAGTGAATGATATAGGCAGAGGGACTCTCATATTTTGGCAGTAAAAAAAGATCTGGAGTGCTTGGATACTGAACTTTCTGGAGTGCTTAGATAGAGAAGGACTACATATTTTTGAGATACTCCAGCTTTACTCTCTAGCTACTAGCATGGAAATAAATGAGGAGAAATATGTTGTTTATTTTTTTGGTATGGATGATAATATGTGATAGGATTTTGGGATACTTTTTCCTTAGAAACATGTTGATCTCTTAGAGAGTCTCAAATATCTGGGTTTTATCCTTAAACCCAACTGCTATGGCAAGGGTGACCTATGGTGGCTTATATCGAAAATTGAGAAGAGAATTGGTTTGTAGTGTAATCATTGGCTATTGCGAAGGGGGGCATTTGATTCTTGTTAAGGCTATGTTGGAGGATATCTATGTACTTTGGCATACTTTAGCACATATCCCCAAAGGGGATCTTGAAAAAAAACCAGAAGGATGTGTTTCAATTTCCTTTGGTAGGGTAGTAGTGATAAAAAAGGTGCTTAGTGGGTTCAATGGAGGAAGATTGCATCCACCAGGTCACTTAGGGGACGAGGGTTGAAGAATATTCACATCTTTGGGTAGTCTCTAGCTATGAAATCATTATGGAAGGTAGTTTCCAAGGATATTATTTGGTGTAGAATCCCGATTTAGAAATACATTTCCCTTGGTTCTCTCTTGGACTTGATTCAAAAAGAGAATAAGAGTACTAAAACTGTCTCCAACCAATGGAAAGGCTTGACCCTTTCTTTCATGGTTATTTTCCCAAACTTGGTCTGGAAGGTAGGGAATGGTCTTCAAGTGCGTCGATGCTATAATTCTATAATGGGCTATAATGGAGGTATTCTACTCCTAGATGCTTTGGTTCATTACCTCTAGGATATTGGGAATATTTTTCTTAATTCCATAAACAATCCCATTGGCGCCACTCTTTGGAGGTGGGGCTAGTTGAATGCCGATGACTTGAGACTAGCTAGTGATTTTGGTAGATGGTAGGACTCTCTCTTAGTGAAACTACACAGAGCACACATCCGATTGAGACAATAATCTTATGAGCTTATCCAAGGATTCAATAAAGAGGGGGGTGGTATTCGACAAGCCTTGTCTATAGATCGTTTTTTATATCAGAGGGGAATTACTCCTATTGGTGGTGTAAATTACTTTGGTGGGTTTGAGTTCTACTAGAGTCTCACCTCCACATGTGGTTAGCACTATCAGAGCGAGTGTTAACCTAGTATCACCTTTAGAGGAGAGGCAATATTGGGCCGAGTATATATATTTTGTGTAAGGATAGAGCGGAAACAAATTTGCATCTTTTCCTCATGTACCCTTATTGTTCTCAAGCTTGTAGGGAAATATAGGTGCATTTGGGGTTCACGGGTCTATGGCATGGTTCACTCGAGTTAATCTACGTCAATTCCGAGCCATTTTTTTGCTAGTAATATGGAACATTTGGATTGCGAGGAACTCTTTTCTTTTTGAAGACAAATATATCCCACCTTTTCAATAAGTTCTACAGGTTATGTGCTTATTTCCTTATTATATGAAAGAGCCAAAGTACAACATCCCTTGAGCTTTGAAAATTTCAAATGTGGATCAATCAATCCCTTAGGGTTTATTTGATGGTGCCTTCCAGGGCATGCCCCGATTGGTAGGGATAGTTTTTATTCCCTTGTTTCTCGAAGGTCATTCCTTATACTTCTAGGGGAATATGAGCTAAGGGAAAAAAATATAAGTGAATTTCTGGCACTATTCTACATGTGCAAACTCGCTTTGGACAGGGGTGTGAGGTCACTATAAGTATTTGGAGACTTGCATCTTGTGGCCAATTATATGAACAACCAAATATAAGTTCACAATACTAATCTCCAAGCGGTGGCTCCAGGCTCACCAACTTGAAGATATCATGGGCCTTTTTCTTGACATCAAATTTAAATATATTCATTGAGACCTCAATTTGGATGCTGATAAAATTTCTAAATCTAGGCTGAATATATAGGAGGGACAATTTCAACCGTCCAAATTTGAATAGGGATAGTTCATTGCAATATGGAGTGATACCATTAACAATTTTTGATTGGCAAGTAACTGGGCATCAATTTTTTTGTCTCTAGTTTATTATGGATGTAAGGATTCGATAGAGTGATTAAGTCTGTTAACACCTCTTACGGTTTCCACCAGGGAAGGTAAATGAAATCCCCCACTAAAGCCCTAAGGTCACCCATTGGCCGGTTACACCAAATGAAGAGGCATGAAACCCATAAATACCCAAGTGTCGAGCAAATCCAAGCTAAATGACCGAGCTACAACAAGAAAATGAGAAAAAACAAGGCAATAGGGCTCTTCCGCAGGAAAAAATAACAATAAGGGCTTCTTCCGCAACCAAAGGGGATTCGACGGCCAGGAGTGAACGGTGGGATCAGATCGACAGTTGAAAATGCATTCCGCAAGTGGGTTTCTGAGTTCTACATCCCACATTGCAGATTGCGGATTGTGGAACCACATTTTTTCGAGGATATAAAAAACAGGGTTTCCGATTCCTGCAATCCATATTGCGGATTGCGGAAAAGCAATCTTCCAAAGGGCACAAAAGTAAGTTTTCAAATCCCGCATTCCGCATTTCGGAAAGGCCATTTTCCAAAGGGAGAAAAAATGAGTTTCTGAATCCCGCATTCCAGATTGCGGATTGCGGAACGACCATTTTCCAAGGGGGCGAAAAAGTGAGTTTCCAAATCCCGTAGTCCGCATTGCGGATTGTGGATTATAGAAAGGTCATTTTTCAGGAATGCAAAAAACAAGTTTCCGAATCCCGCACCCCGCATTGCGAAAAGGAAATTTCCCAGCATGCATAAAATTGAGTTTCCGAATCCCACATCCCGCACTGCAGAAAGGTCAGTTTTCAAAAGGCACCAAGTGGGGGTTCCAGATCCCGTAGTTCGCATTGTGGATTGTGGAAAGAAATTTGTGGACCAAAATAAGTTTTGCAAAGCAAATCGCAACTGTGGGGAATCAATATTTTCACAGAAAAATGGCGCGTTTGAGAACAACGAGGGGGTCTGTTTCAGTTACCTGTCCTAATCAACTTAAAATGACTTGATCCGAAGGTTGAGTAGGAGGATTCTGTGGCCCAATGGTGCACCGCCAGCATGAATGATTCCCTTCCTCCGCGCATGACAAAATCAGAGGTTGTTGATTCAGGCGACCCAGCTCGAGCATCCTCATCATTACCAGTCCGAGTTTGTTCTGAATCATTTAGGATATTTTGATGTTGTGTAAGCATATAAAGGCATGTTCCGAAGAGGACCAAAGGGTTGGATGTTTTTGTTTCAGAGATATTACTACTCTGCGCCTGTATTTGAACTCGACCTTTTAATTCAATGAGAAGACCTGATTCCAGAGCTCAAGATTCCTGTGATGTGTGTTCTGATGTCTTTTATTTCCTAAGTATGTATTCTTGCATTTGTATTTCCATTGATTGTTTACTTCTGCAGTACCTAAAGATCAAGATTACATGGTCTGGATTTCATGCCCACATGCTCTAGATGCATAGGACTAGTTATTCCACCCCTTTCCTCTTGAAATTGCAGGTTAGAATTCATTTGTAAATGCTCTAACCTTGTAATGGAACTTGTCGCCTTTTTATGCCTTCACCTGCTAATCATTTTGACTTGAAAGAAACCCATCTACCTTGCCTCTACAATTGTGGTCCAAAATTGTCATTGGTGACAGTAAACCCACTGAAGTTGACTCCATGCCCAGCTGTCCTCCTATTCTTAACTCCAACCAAACGAAAACATTCATTTAATTCATTGTTTGAAGGTCTAGCCACCACTTTTACCAATATCCCAGCTCATTCAAGCTATATCCCATTGCTAGAAGCACTAAAGAGAGATCCCTCTCTGTGGTTGGAAAGGCTACTTTCCATCCACTAAATATTGGTTTGCAATAGTTACCTCATGGTCTTTCCTGCCACAAACTAGGAAAATCTTGAGCGATAACATTCTGATGACTCCGCTGGGGAAAATCTTTGGTTTTCATAGTATCAAATCGGACCTCTGAGGGAAAATGAAGATTATGAGGTTCCAAGGTTGTATCATTTTCCCTTGTGACTCCAAATTTCAAACAAGTGATTCCACTGGAGATCGATCTTACTTTAAAAGTTTGTATCAAATCAGAGTTGATTACTGGGGGTGAACAATAGTCAGACGCTAAGAGGATTGTCTATTGTTCTCATGGTGAGTCCATCTTCCGAATCACTGAGATCCTAGGAGGAAGTATGGCTCCTAGGAGGATACCTACTAGAAGTCACCCAGATCTTGAGCTACCAAAGTTTACTTTGGACCTGGAGAAGGTCATCGAGAAAGCAAAGAAAGGCCGAACAAGTATTTCTCCATTAACTAGGTCCTTTTCTTTACCTAAAAAAGAGGCATATACTATAGAAAGTATCCCTCAAGTTTAAGGACTGGGTCGTCCCCATTCATATCTAGGTCTGAGACTGACCTAAGAGAAGCCTTGTTCGACCAGATAGGATCCCAGACCCATTGCTTGAGTGCTTTGTGGGAAAAGTTACGAGCCCGGGAAGAAACTAGTGGCCTATTTCCCTTCGCTAAAGCTACTAGCCAAAATACCCATGTCCTAGGTACTCTTCCTGCTGCTTCTAAAACCCTCTCTGCTCCCAAAAAAAACCCAAGAGCCATGGCTTCCCGATATGCCCCTCTAGACCTCCCAACCAATCCCGATGACCTACCTGTGGGCTACGTCCAACGCCTCATGAGATTCGATGGGGAGGGAAGGGTTTCCGTGCAACAACATATAGACCAGTTGAATGATTTTATGGACCTAGAAGAGGTGGATGAAGATGATGTTAAGATGAGGTTGTTTTCCCAAAGCCTTGCAGGGGAAGTAAAGAAATGGTTTAATGCCCTTCCGAATAGAGGAATTGCTACTTATGAAATATTTGAAGAAGATATCCTAGCTAGATGGAAGGATAAAAAAAATCCTCTCCATATTCTCACTCAATATGAGAATACAAAGAAAATAGGTGTTGAGACTATCCAAGAATTCTCAGCTAGGTTTATGAGAGTGTACAAGTCTATCCCCGTAGACATAAAACCCCCTGTGGGTGCAGCCAAGCTTCATTTTTCCAACTACTTTGACAATGACTTTGCCCTCATGCTGAGAGAAAGGAGATCTCCCACTCTCCTTGATATGCTGAAAGATGCATTAGAAGTGGAATCCAACTTGATGGCCTCGAGTAAAATGAAGCACATAACTGAAGCCGAGAAAAAGAGATGCAATGAAGTAGTGCAACCTTCTGCATCCCAATCCGTGGATTCCAAATTTGAGCAGATGATGAGAACTATGGAAATACTGGTGGATAGGATCTCCCTTGACAGCAGGCCTCTTGCTAGAGAAAACCTAGAGCTTCAAGCTCGAAATAACAATCTCAGAAGCCCCCCTGCTCCACAAGGAAGACCTAGAGAGCCAAGAGACCCTAGAAACACTGAGAATCAACCAATCAGGCCACCTTTTGCTGAGAATTTCATAGATGAAGAAGAGGAAGATAGAAATGATGAATACCAAATCCATCTCTTTGATCAGATCCAACCCCAATTCTATTTGACTAATGATGAACATGACCGGTCTTTCCTAAAATTAGATGATGTCCTAAGTGAATCAGAATCTGACCAGTACCAAAGAGGGCTCCGCAACGCCATCTGTGAGTTCGCGAGGAAACATAATTTGAGAAGTAGAAAAGTAATAGTAGACTGAGGAAATACTGCTGCTAATCCATCCTATTCTCATCCACAAAGAAAAGAAATCTCTTGGAGAAAAGACCCAAAAATTACAACCTATAAGGAGACTCTTGGGAAGGGGGAAAAACCTCCTAAAAAGAGTCTAGAATGGAGAGATGAAGGTGATACAAAGACAACTGAGAGGGTCCATGCTGCTTTCAGTTTGGAAAATGAAATATCTAAGATTAAGATCTCCATCCCCTTAAATGATTTGGTCAAAAACTCAAAATACAAAGACCAGATTCTGAAGGTAGTTAATGGTGGAGAAGGAAACCAACCAAATACTCTCAATCTGCATGATGACAAACCCACTCTTCTATTTGGTCCCATGTTGAAAATTCCTTAGAAATTGATGTCCCTCCTTTCTATATCAACCTCTACATACATGCCCATATCCTGCACAATGCCATGTTTAATTCAGGAGCCTCTCATAACCTCATGCCAAGTTCAGTGGTGGAGAATCTAGGGTTATAAATCACAAGACCCTATAAATACCTATTCTCCTTTGATTCTAAAATATTTCCATGTGTAGGGATGATTAAAGATATGGTGGTCTCACTGAATTAGATACCTCAGAAGAATATGATCATGGACATGGTAGTGGCTGATATTCCACCTAAGTTTGGGATGTTGTTGTCTAGGTCGTGGACAAAAAAATTAAAGGGAACCATGCAAATGTACATGTCTTATGTCACCGTCACCTTCTTCAGGGAAATCAGAAGGCTGTAGAGGGAACATAGGCTATCATATATAGTAAGCACCAAGGACATGCCGAATAACCACTCCATATTTTCTGTAGACGCGGATGTAGGTTCCTCAATTCTCTACTATAATCCAGGTTCAGATGAAGAAAGTGTCAAATTTGCCCAGTTGCCTGAACCGAATGATAAAGCTAATGGTGGGAATGGGGTACACCGCCCTGTCAGCTTGACCAACACAGAGAACGATGGGCAACAGATGGAAGAAATGAGAAATCAGAGTTGGAAACAGAAGCCACAGTCACCCTCCAAAAAGAAGATCACTGGGTCATGAGATTCGATGGGGTTGTAAATAAGGAAGGAGCTAGAGCAGGAATATGGATCAACCCTCCAGACGAGGGAAATGCATGCGCCCGATTTCATACTTCCAAACTAATGTTTGACTATTCAAATAACATGGCAGAATATGAAGCTCTGCTATTGGGCTTGAATGTACTTAGGGGCCTGAAAGCTAAGAATATCAAGGTCTATGGAGATGTAGAGTTGATAATCCAACAAGTGAATGACAACTATGAGGCGAAACACCCCAGGTTAAGGGCTTACATAAATGCGGTGTGGGATTTGTTTGACAATTTCTTCACAGAACATCATATTTCTTTCATTCCGCTAGTAGGTTTCAACTCCCTGCCTATCCTACCACCATGACTCACATGATTAATATAAGGCATAGACCCTCTGTCCCAGACAATACAAAGCATTGAAAAGTATTTGAAGATGACCAACAGATAAAGAAATTTCTAGAGATGATTGGAGAATTTTCCAATATCCAGATTGATCAAGAGGACTATGAAGTGGAGGAGTGGGAGCCTGATCCACTAGAGCTCAAATCTAATTTGGGAGGCAAAGAGATTTTGCAGCTAAAAATCAACTACATACCCAAAGGACTGGTTCCACTAGAAAGACTATTTGATTAAAATGATGTGGCCAAGGATCACAAAGTTGCTCCAAACCCAAAAGAAATAGAAGACGGTGTTAGGTTTATACGAGCATATACATAATAACTTGTGAGAGAAATAAAAAGAAACACACATACACTTGAGACACACAATATACCCTAGAAACCCCATATGGGGAAAACCAACACCCAATGAAGATCTTCATTACATGGCCAAAACCAGCCATCCGGGCCAAGTGAGCTAGCCACCACTCACCTCCAGGCCACTTTACAATGGATCCTCCTCAAGCCTTATAAAGGATTCCTTACATGCAATACCATGGGGCAATACCATGGGCTACAACAAACCATGTGCCCAAAAACATGTGTTAGACCTTACCAAATTTGACTCAATCCTGAGTCAAGGTTAACCCTAACAATCCCCCCTTTAAACTTGACTTGGAGTAATCACCAACCCCCCTCAAATTTTTAACTGAGGAATCTCACATACACCCCCCTATCACCTAGGTCTTTCTCTCGACTTTACCGGTGAGTTACCAGGGGTATGCATGCCTTACTAGGTTTTTCAACCATATGCCCTTTTACATGCAAACTACTCCATTTTTAATTTTTTTTTCCATGTGTCTTCATGGTGACTATACCATCACCATCCATTGCTTCATCCTCTTGCTTTTCCATGCTTGTTTTCTTGACCACGATTTAAAACCATGCTTCATCATTTCATAGACCCAAAACTTTAATAATCTTCCATACTTATTCCAGGCCCATTAACCAAGCTTATATTAACCAAATCTCATTTAAACTATTAATTTAATCATCCACCATCCACCTTTTTTTTTATACTTCACATCCACTTAAATTTTGCTTCAAAACATTTCATAACTTAAGAAATGACCCCTTTTTTAAAAATGACGTGAATGGCATGCATCCTTCCTTTAAAACTATTTTTATAATCATTTTTACCTTTACTTCATGGATTTGATGGCATGTCATTTCGAACATTTTCTCCATGGTATATTATCCACTATTTGTTGGATTTCACAATATTGGTGGGATGACCTCCATGGCTTTACGACTCCAGCGGTGGTCTCTTCACACAAAAATTTCTTACTTTTGGTCGCAGCCTTCAGTTCCTTCATGCTTGGGATATCACCACGGGCTGGAATCTCTAGCGACTGCAACAACTCCATCTTCATTGAATGTGCACAACCTTGGATGGATGTAATGTAATACACGGTTAAACATTTCATCAAAGCCATCCTCAAACTTTGAAAGACTCAACCTCTGCGATTCCTTTTTTTACAGTTTCAACTGCTCAGACAAATATCAGAACTTCGGTTTTCCTATTAGCCTCACGGATCTTCTCCATCTCCCTACAGAATAGTATTCTTCACACCGGCGTGGGATCTTTCTCTCCTTCACGCGGTTGGGGTTTCTTCTTGCGTCCAAGTGAAGGGAGTTCTCTTCTTTAGCTTCTCACTGCCCATATTTAAAAAAAACAGGCCAAACAATTTTTCTCGGGGGCTCTCGCCCCCGAACCCCCATGAACCTTCAGGCCAGGGGCCTCCACGAGGCCCTTGGATGTTCACCGGATGAGACTCCAAAGACCATGGCTCTAATACCACTTGTTAGGTTTATACGAGCATACACATAATAACTTGCAAGAGAAATTAACAAAAACACGCATACACTTGAGATACACAATATACCCTGGAAACCCCATACAGGGAAAACTAACACCCAATGAAGATCTTCATTACATGTCCAAAACTAGCCATCAGAGCCAAGTGAGATAGCCACCACTCATCTATAGGCCACTTTAAAATGGAGCCTCCTCAAGCCTTATAAAGGCTTCCTTACATGCAATACCATGGGATACAACAAACCATGTGCCCAAAAACATGTGCTAGACCTAACCAACTTTGACTCAATCCCGAGTCAAGGTTAACCTTAACAGACGGTAACATTGGGAGCAATGAAGAACCCAAAATTGTCAAACTATCTAAATCTTTGGCCCCAAGTACCAAAAAGGACTATATGGACTTAATGACAAAGTTTTCTGATGTGTTTTCATGGTGCTACGAAGATATGAAAGAATATGACACAATCGCCATCCAACATACCATACCAGTCAAGACCGGGGAGAATCCATTCAGGAAGAAGCTCAAAAGGATGAATCCCATGCTGCTCCCACTGATAGAAAAAGAGGTAAAGAGGTTGTATGAGGCCAAAATAATAGTCTCCTTGAGGTTTTTGAAATGGGTGGCCAACATAGTCCCATTGAGGAAAACGAACAGTGAAATCGGACTATGTATTGACTTCAGAAATCTCAACAAGGTGTCCCTAAAGGACAACTAGCCTCTGCCCAAAATGGACCACATTCTGCAAAAGGTTGTCGGGGAAGCAAGAATGTCCATGCTGCATGGATTTTCAGGGTACAATCAGATTAAGGTGCAGCTAGAAGACCAGAGCAAGACAACCTTTACCACACCTTGGGGAACCTTCATGTACGCTAAGATGCCCTTCGGTCTGTTGAATGCAGGAGCCACCTTCCAAAGAGATATGGACATAGATTTTGTAGGAGAGAAAGAGAAATTCGTGGTTGTCTACATGGACGACATCACTGTATATTCTAAATCTGATGCAGAACATCTAAAGAATTTGCACCAAGTGTTCATCAAGTGATGAAAATTTGGAATCTCCTTGAACCCCAAGAAGTCAAATTTTTCCATGCAAGAAGGGAAGCTACTAGGCCACATAATATCTAAAGATGGGATCAAAATTGACCCAGACAGAATGGATGCAATACAGAAAATTGAGCTCCCTAGGAGCAAAAGGGAAATTCAATCCTTTCTAGGCACAATGAATTTCATAAGGAGATTTATTCCCAATTTTGCATAAGTCATGAGGCCAATCACCTGCATGCTTAAGAAAGACACTCAGGTTAGGTAGATTGCCGAGGCTAGGCAAGCATTTGAAGATATAAATAGAGCCATTGTTGAAGCACCTGTACTAATCAACCCATATTTCGACAAGGAGTTTCTTATGTTCTCTTTCACCTCGGAGCACTCCATAGTGGGTGTGATTTTACAGAAAAATCAGGAAGGAGATGAGCATCCCATAGATTTCTTTTGCAGGGCTCTCAGAGATGCTGAGCTCAAATACAACATTATGGAGAAGCAAGCCTATGCCATGATCAAAACTCTGAAGGATTTGCGGGTTTATGTTCTACATTCCTGTTTTGTATCTTATGTTCCTAATGTTGTTGTGAAAGATATATTAACGCAACCAAACCCAGAGGGAAGAAGGGAAAAGTGGATAGCTGCACTACTGAAATATGACCTAGAGATCAAACCTACAAAGCTTATTAAAGGACAAGGGATAGCCAGGCTCATGGATGAGTCAAATTGGGATTCAATGAGTATGAACCTGCTGTCACACATGCAAGAAGAAGCTTCCCAAGATCCATTAGCTCAGGTATCCGACAAATTCCTGTCCTCTCCTTGGTATTCTGATGTTGTATATGTTTTGCAGAACTTGCAAGCACCCCCTGAGATGGGAAAAAGAAAATCTAGGTCCACCAAGATGAAGGCTGCAAAGTTTTGCATACTGGGTGGTTGTCTTTATTGGAAGGACCCTAGAGGTTTCCTCTTGAATTTCATAGTGGAAAAGGAGGCCCAAGTGACCTTGAAAGAGTTTCACAGAGGTCTCTGTGGAGGGAATCATTACTGGAAGGCCACTGTTAACAAAATATCAGGGCAGGATTCTATTGGCCTACTATGTTCAAAGATGCTTATGAGGAAAAATCCAACTGCCATGAGTGCCAAGTTTTCAAAGGAAAGAGGAATCTCTTGTCCTTTCCTTTGAAACCAATATCTGTAGAATCCCCTTTCCAGCAGTGGGGGCTCGAATTCATTGGCAAAATTTTCCCCAACTCCTCTGGAAAACACAGGTGGATATTGACTGCCACTGATTATTTCACCAAATCGATCGAAGCAGTACCCACCAAGCAGGCCACAGATACAGTCATCATCAAGTTTCTAGAGGAGAATATCATATCTAGGTTTGGGTGCCCCATCAAGATAATCACTAATAATGCATAGGATTTCAAATCCAAAAAGATGATCAAATTCTGTGACAAGTTCCACATCAAATTGGGCCATTCTACTACTTACTATCCCCATGGAAATGGATTGGCGGAATCCTCCAACAAAATCCTGGTGAGGATAATCAAGAAGTTGCTGTAAGAAAATAAAAGGGCCTGTCACACCAAGATGACCTTTGCCCTGTGGGATGATAGGATCACCTCTAAAAAAACCATCGAAACTTCTCCTTTCAAATTAGTATACGAAACAAAGGTAGTATTCTTGGATTCTCCCAGAGGGCCCGTAATGAGATTGCTGCAGGAACAAGAGGAAGAGCCAAACCCTGAACCGAGGAGAGCTAACCAGCTGGTGGAAGTGCAAGAAATTAGATAAGGGGTACATGCTGAAGCCACGAAAGTTCAGAACTAGATCAAGAAGATGTTTGACAGAAAGACCAAGGCAAATGACTTCAAAGTAGGATATATGGTATTAAAATGGAATGCTAGAAGTGAATATTAAGCCCAAAAGTTTGATAACATTTGGCAAGGGCACTATATAATCACCGCCTACCATGGGAATATTGCTTTCTTCCTACAGGACGAAGATGGTGAACCATCTGGCTAGTGATTTGTCAATGGACGGTTCTTAAAGCACTATTTCAAGTAAAAAAACAGGTTCGTCAACCCACCCCCACTGTACATTTCCATTTTTTATTTTTCGTTAGTCATGTTTCAATTTTTGTGGTACGACGAAGGAAAAAGAGGAGGAGAGCAAGGGCCACTAGTCTACATGTTCTTGCTACCTCACAGGGAGGATAGCATCCCCAGTTGGAGCCTCTGTTAACACCTATTATGGTTTCCCCCAGGGAAGGTAAAGGAAATCCCCCACCAAAGCCCCAAGATTTCCCGTCGGCCGGTTACACCAAATGAAGAGGTAGGAAACCCAAAAATACCCAAGTGTCGAGAAAATCCAAGCTAAATGATTGAGCCGCAGCAAGAAAATGAGAAAAAACAAGGCAATAGGGCTCTTCCGTAGGAAAAAATAGCAATAAGGGATTCTTCCGTAACCAAAGGAGATTCGATGGCCAGGATTGAATGGAGGGATCAGATTGGCGGTTGAAAATGCGTTCCGCAAGTGGGTTTCTGAGTTTCGCATCTCGCATTGTGGATTGCAGAACCGCATTTTTCCGATGATATAAAAAGCAGGGTTTCTGATTCCCACAATCCGTATTGCAAATTGGGGATTGCGGAAAAGCAATCTTCCAAATGGCGCATAAGTAAGTTTCTGAATCCTGCATGCCGCATTGCGGATTTCGGGTTGTGGAAAGGCCATTTTTCAAAGGGCGAAAAAGTAAGTTTCTGAATCCCGTATTCCTCATTCCGCATTGCGGATTGCGGCAAGGCCATTTTCCAAGGGGGCAAAAAACTGAGTTTCCAAATCCCGCATTCCGCATTGCGGATTGCGGATTGTGGAAAGGTAATTTTTCAGGAATTCAAAAAGCAAGTTTCTAAATCCCGCACCCCGCATTGCGGATTGCGGATTGTGGAAAGGCAATTTCCCAACATGCATAAAATCGAGTTTCCGAATCCCACATCCCACATTGCGGATTGTGGATTGCGGAAAGGACAGTTTTCAGAAGGCACCAAGCTGGGGTTCTGGATCTCGTAGTCCGCATTGCGGATTGTGGAAAGGAAGTTGCAGATCGAAAGAAGTTTTGCAGAGCAAATCACAACCGTGGGGAATGAATATTTTCACAGAAAAATGACGCGTTTGAGAACGATGAGGGGGTCTGTTTCAGTTACCTGTCCTGATCAACCTAAAATGACCTGATCCAAAGGATGAGTAGGAGGATTCTGTGGCCCAATGGTGCACCGCCAGCACGAATGATTCCCTTCCTCGGCGCATGACAGAATCATAGGCTGTTGATTCAGGCAGCCGAGCTCGAGCGGCCTCATCATTACCAGTTCGAGTTTGTTCTGAATCAATTAGGATATTTTGATGCTTTGTAATCCTATAAAGGTAGGTTTCGAAGAGGACCAAAGGGTTGGATGTTTTTGTTTCAGAGAGATTACTGCTCTACGCCTGTATTTGAACTCGACATTTTAATTCAATGAGAAGACCCGATTTCGGAGCTTGAGATTCTTGTGATGTGTGTTCTGATGTCTGTTATTTCCTAAGTATGTATTCTTGCATTTGTATTTCCATTGATTGTTTACTTCTGCAGTACCTAAAGATCAAGATTACATGGTCTGGAATTCATGCCCACATGCTTCAGATGCATATGACTAGGTATTCCACCCCTTTCCTCTTGACGTTGCAGGTTAGAATTCATTTGTAAATGCTCTGACCTTGTAATGGAACTTGTCGCCTTTTTCTGCCTTCTCCTACTAATCATTTTGACTTGAAAGAACCCCATCTACCTTGCCTCTGCAATTGTGGTCCAAAATTGTCATTGGTGACAGTAAACCCACCGAAGTTGACTCCATGCCCAATTGTCCTCCTGTTCTTAACTCCAACCAAACGAAAACATTCCTTTAATTCATTTTTTGAAGTTCTAGCCACCACTTTTACCAATATTCTAGCTCATTCAAACTATATCCCATTGCTGGAAGAACTAAAGAGAGATCCATGTATGTGTTTGGAAAGGCTAGTTTCCATCCACTAAAGATTGGTTTGCAACAGTTACCTCATGGTCTTTCCTGCCACAAACCAGGAAAATATCGAGTGATAACAAAGTCTATGCTTAAATTTGTTGATGTATATGTAACTTCAGAATGTATTTCATCTATGTATTTCATATATATTTATTGTACCCTTATAAGAGATGTGTTATTCCTCTATAAGGAAGTGTCGTCATGTGGATTGACAAGTGTCGCAAGTGTGTGTACTTGCCGATGGGTTATTAGACCACCATGTGTGGGGTCGGCCCTAAAATATATATTATATTGTGGATGTATCTAGATAGACAAGTTGGCCCCATAAGGTCATTGGGAAAACAGGTTAAGTATAAATAGAGATCGAGAGATCTCTATTTGGATCATTCGGAAAGACACACTTCTCTCACTCAAAAAGTGGTGCACTAGTGAGGAGGAGGATCATCTGCTCTAGGAGACTATCTCAAGTGTATTTTGGTTGTACTTTGGTTGAGCCATTGCTCTCTCTATCTCTGAGGAAGTTGTGGGGTTTTTCACCTTAGGGTTTTCCCCACGGAAACTCTGTGTCTCTTGTCTCTCATGATTTTGATACTTGTGATGCTTGTGATGCTTATTGTGATTGTTATGCATTGATATACTGTATATGTTATTCTCTCAGTAAAGATCCAAGAGTATTGTGAATTAATGCTCAAATTTTAACATGGTATCAGAGCTAACCTGAGAAGAAGACATTTTGCAGTGATAGAAACTTGAGTTTCTTGTTTATTGGGTTTCTCTCCACAGTTTTTGGAAAATAAGTATAGTAGATTGACTCTACTCATCAAAGAGAATCTATCTGTCCAATTAGAATTCAATTCTGAGCATTTTCAGATTTGGCCCTAACAATTAGGGTTTCCACAAAAATAAGAATTTCTGAAATCTGAAGACGTAGTTGGAAGCTCCTTGCAAAAATCGAAGTTTAGAGCTTTGGATCGATATTTTTGGCTGGGTATATCTTCGGGAAACTCAAACCCTAATTCAGGGCTCTCCCAAGTGAATCCAGGAGGACAAAAAGGCAAATCTGAAGGGTAAAACTTTGCTGATCTCAAATTCTGAATACACCAGGCTGATCATCTCATAAGGGAAGTATACGTGGAGCAGCCACTCGATTTTGAAATACACGATAGGGAGTCATATGTGTGCAGATTGAAGAAAGCCTTGTATGGCTTGAAGCAAGCTCCCAGAACATGGTATGGTAGGATGGACAGTTTCCTATTTAGCTTGGGATTTACTAAGAGTAAAGTGGATTCCAACCTCTACTACAAGGTTGAGGAAGGGAATCCTGTGATTCTACTCCTGTATGTGGATGACTTATTTGTAACAGGAGATGACAGATTGATTGCAGATACTAAGAGGAAGCTTGCTGCTGAGTTCGATATGAAAGATTTGGGAATGATGCATTATTTCCTGGGTATGGAGGTGTGGCAGAATTCAGGTGGGATCTTCCTTGGTCAAGGGAAGCACACAGTAGATATCCTGAAGAGATTTGGGATGATGGATTGCAAGGCCATGGCCACACCCATGGCATCGAATCTAAAGCTTCTATGTGATGCTTCATCTTAGACGGTTGATGTCTCTATGTATCGTCAGATGATTGGGTCCTTGATGTACCTGATGAACACGAGACTAGATATTTGCTTTGCAGTGAACACATTGAGCCAGTTCTTGACGGATCCGAGGAGTGTTCACCTGGTTGCTGTAAAGCATATTCTGAGGTACCTGAAGGGTATGGTTGATTATGGGCTCAAGTATGATGCGAATCAAAAGTTTAACCTGCAGGGTTATGTTGATTCAGATTGGGTTGGAAGTGCTACAGATAGGAAGAGCACATCTGGGTGCTGCTTCAGTATGGGATCAGGTGTGATCTCTTGGTTCAGCAGGAAGCAGTCTTGCATAGCACTGAGTACAGCTGAGGCAGAGTATGTTGCAGCCTGTTCAGCTAGTTGTGAGGCAGTATGGATACGGAAGCTACTGTCTGAGTTATTTGATCTCCCATTGGATGCTACTGGTATATTCTGCGATAACCAAAGTTGTGTGAAGCTGTCTGAGAACCCAGTGTTTCATGATAGGTCGAAACACATAGAGATCAAATATCACTATATCAGGGATATGGTGCAGAGAGGAGCCGTGAAGCTCCTGTATGTTGCGACGGACTAGCAGATTGCAGATGTGCTGACGAAGCCACTAGCCAGGGTGAAGTTTGAGTACTTCAGGGAGAGGCTTGGTGTTCTTTAGATTGACGACACTTCGAGGAAGAAGTGATGGACACATTTGCTAAAGCCATTCCAAGCATGTTGGAAGGAAGATCCTTCACATGGCTGTGGACGTAAGCACTGGATGATGAGTATCAGGACAATTCTCCAGTTACTGCTCTGTATATGCATCATATTGGATGCTGGATATGATCAGTTGGATCATTTATATTGGTATGTATGTACGCATCGTGTTGATGCTGGATATGATCAGTTGGATCATTTATATTTGTATGTATGTACGCATCGTGTTGATGCTAGATATGATCAGTTGGATCATTTATATGTATGTACGCATCATGTTGGATGCTGGATATGATTAGTTGGATCATTTGTATGTATTTGTATATGCATCATGTTGGATGCTTGGACCATGTATCTGTATCAGGTGGATACATTGTATGATCAGGTAGAT
Source organism: Larix kaempferi (assembly GCA_027924585.1). NCBI lineage: Eukaryota > Viridiplantae > Streptophyta > Pinopsida > Pinales > Pinaceae > Larix > Larix kaempferi. Next base: position 6,568,319 of record BSBM01000289.1, on the reverse strand, counting down.
CATGTATGTTGATATGTATCATGTATTTGTATTTGTATCAGGTGGATACACTGTATGATCAGGTGGATCATGTATGATGATATGTATCAGGTAGATACTTGTTGTGCATTAGGTGGATGCATTGTATGATCAGGTTGATCATGATGATGAGCTTCAGGATGTTGCTCTAGATGATATGTACCAGGATGGTACAAGTGATGATGATCAGTATGATCATGGGCATCAGGATGATGCCTCGTGCGATGATGATCCGTTGGATCATGAGTATCAGGTTGATACTTGGAGGTCAGAGATGATATGTGGAAGGTTGTGCAAATAGCATGTAATCAGTCTTGGGAGATCTTTCCGGTCGTGCTGCGGCACATAAATGTTCCTGGGGTACTCTTTCCGGTATTGCTATGTAGTATGTAATCAGTCCTCAGATATCCGATAGGTTGAGTTGTGTGCTCATAATCAGTCCTGGGATGAGGTATTACTACGGAGACATGTAATTAGTCCTGGAGATCCGAGAGGTTGAGCTGTGTGCTCGTAATTAATCGTGGGATGCTCTTTAGAGATCTTTTCGGTCGTGCTACAACACATAAATGTTCCTGGGATGCTCTTTAAAGGTTTTGTCTATCCACATGTAATTAGTCATGGAGATCCGAGAGGTTGAGCTGTATGCTCGTAATAAGTCCTGGGATGCTCTTTAGAGATCTTTCCGGTCATGCTGCGGCACATAAATGTTCCTGGGATGCTCTTTAAAGGTATTGTAGAGGAGATGCATGTAATCAGTCCTGGGAGATCTTGCTGGTTGTGCTTAGGCACATAAATGTTCCTAGGATACTCTTTCCGGTATTGCATTCACACATAAAATTAGTCCTGAGCGGCCACCTCTATCAGACCGTTCACACAGATGATGAAGACCTGCAGGTGGTGGGCCTACATCCAGTATGAAAAAGGACCAGCTCTGTAGAACTTCCTATGACGAGTATAGTCAGAGATTGGTTGAGATAGCAGCAGCAGTGATGATGATGATGACGATGCATTGATGACGATGATCCCGAGAAGAAGACTTGTCTAGCAGAACTGTGTCGAGAAATACCTTCCTACTTAAGAGGGAGTGTTGATGTATATGTAACTTCGGAATGTATTTCATCTATGTATTTCATATATATTTATTGTACCCTTATAAGAGATGTGTTATTCCTCTATAAGGAAGTGTCGTAATGTGGATTGACAAGTGTCCCAAGTGTGTGTACTTGCCGATGGGTTATTAGACCACCATGTGTGGGGTCGGCCCTAAAATGTATATTATATTGTGGATGTATCTAGATAGACAAGTCGGCCCCATAAGGTCTCTGGGCAAACAGGTTAAGTATAAATAGAGATCGGGAGATCTCTATTTGGATCATTCGGAAAGACACACTTCTCTCACTCAGAAAGTGGCGCACTAGTGAGGAGGAGGATCATTTGCTCTAGGAGACTATCTCAAGTGTATTTTGGTTGAGCCATTGCTCTCTCTATCTCTGAGGAAGTTGTGGGGGTTTTCACCTTAGGGTTTTCCCCACGGAAACTCTGTGTCTCTTGTCTCTCATGCTTTTGATTCTTGTGATGCTTGTGATGCTTATTGTGATTGTTATGCATTGATATACTGTATATGTTATTTTCTCAGTAAATATCCAAGAGTATTGTGAATTAATGTTCAAATTTTAACAAAATTTTGGATATTGTTTTAACATGAGCCATTAGTGAACTTCTAGAGTGCCATTGGATACCTATTATTGTCTTGGAGGCTTTTTGGTTGTGTTTTTTTCTTATGGAAATATGTTGCTATGCTCCTAGCATCTAATGATTGTATTTTCATTCTCCTTGAATAATAATACATTTTTTTGATTTTTTTTCTCATTCACTCAACAATTAATGCCATAGACACAAAATTTTCCCTAGAAACCCAAATGGGAAAACCAACAATTGATAGTTTATATTTATTCTCAAGAATGATTATAAATTGGAGTTATACACTCTCAATTGAAGATTTTGTGTATTTTTACTCATTGGTGGTATTTTGCAGATTATAGTTTTGTCATAAAGCCAATATTTGTTCACTATGGACATGTTCAAAATCCTCTTTGTACTTTGATTTATGAATAGATTTCCTCATCTAGAGTCCTAAGTCATTTTTGCTACTGCACCCTTCTTCCCAAGCTTCATTTTTTTTCTTCTAACTCTTAGGTTGTTTTTCCATCAAGAAAGAATCCTATATTATAATGTTGCCTTGAAATGGGAATAAACATGTGGTTTATTTCATATTCTTCTGGTCAAAATGAGACCTTTGGCCTTTGTTCTTGAATTTGATTTCCTCAGACCATTAAATTCAAACTTTGCTAAGATTTATCCTTTTTACAATTAGTTTGGAGGAGGATTTCATATCCATTATGGATCACACCTCCCCATTCACAAGATTTGGATCATAAAAATATTTAAGTTGAAGGTGTAGCATGTTATTATCTTCTCCAACACACTCTCTATTCCTAGCAACCTTGAAGAAATTCCATCAAGGATTGAAGAAATGCCTTCTATAGAAAATTTCCTTGAGAAATTTTTACTTTTTGGTCTATAAGTACATAAATCCCTTCTTCCCCTTAACCTCGAGTCTCTAAATTTTTACTTGGATGTGCAATTGCGAGGATGAAGCCTCCAACACTTGGCTTCCCATTGTCTAGTTAACTTGCAATGTTATAAAAAATTCTTGTGACTACATGGGTTCTTTGGCATTATCCTTTTGTTCATGTTCCTTCGAACTTATTGTTGGGGCAAGTTTTCTTGACATTCTTTCCTTGAAAACATCAAGCCCTGTGGCATGCGACTTGTTTCTTCCAACAAGAAGCTTCAATATGGCCCTTTTCCTCACAAAGGAACACGCTTCGAAATGCCAATAACTAACAACTTGTTGGCCCTTCTTCTTGTAGTACTATCAAATAAGGAATGACTTTCTTGGTGCATACCTCTTGTTATTTTACTTCATTATTTGAACTAATTGACTTGCTTGGTCCCCCAAGTGTTAGTGCAAGCTAAGAATTTTAACTTTCTTTATAGCTACCCTTCTACAATTTGTCACAAGAAAGATAAAGTGGTAGTGTGCTACCATATTCATTTGAAACTACCTTATATTCTAATGAAAAGGCCAAACCTACAACATCTTTTGCTTTCACAAAATTGCCCTTGGTGGAAATGGTGTTTCCTGATGACAATAATTCTAGAGGTGTATTATATGCTTTATATTATTGGTGCTAACAACAAATTGCAGCCTTTGGCCATTCTCAGTGTTCCTCTTCATCCTTATCCCTAGGTTTGACTATAATGGGATTTAGTCATTAGTTTATCTTGCCTAACCCTTGTCCATCATAGCCCATTTGTCTCATTAGTTTGGATACTATACTTTGGTATGCTTTTCAAAATTACAAAAGGTATATTTCCAAATATACTGAGAAAGGTCCTTGGAGGGTGAGTTGACTATGCTTGTCTCGATCATGAAGTTGTCTTCTTTTTTGGGCCTTAACAATCCCCTAAGTCCAATGAATTGGGTCCCACCTTTTTAAAAATGTTTAAAATCAATCCTTATCAGTTTCCTTTAGTTTATTTGACCTTTTTCATTTTTAGCTTTATAAATGACTACTTTCTACTCGCTATATTCATTCTTACTAGATGCATGTGTGATCATCTATATTCATAGTATAATCAATGATAATTTGTGGCATTCACATTGTCAAATCAATTTGTGTTTCAAATTAATTGTTTATACATATGTATTGCATGTATCATATACCATGTTCTTGTGGATTTTGGATTTAAAAGGCCTTAACCTGTGCGAAAGTGTTATACAACTTTTTCTAGGCTCATTGAAACATTTATGCATTGTTGGTTGGCTCAATGTTTTAATTCAAGAAGAATGGTCAGTCTCAACAAGGGTTGGGTATCAAGTGCTCCAGATGTCAATGAACTATTTTCACATATCAAAATCTCTTAGTTGTTGTCATAGAATGTGATTTTAAGTTAGCATATTAAAAGACTATAAACTACATATATTGGATGAGATGATATGATTTAGTTCAATTAGAGAATCATTATGAATTATGCCAGGGTCTTTGCAAGAATAAAAACACGTAGTCAAGGTTTCCCCGTTGACAAGATAGTTAGAACTCCATGGGTTACAAGAAAGACAAAGTTGGTTTCAAAGCTAAGCATGCATGGTAAAGGACATTAAATTTTGAGCATGCCATCAATCATAAGTCACGTGGAAATAACACGGTCACTTATCAGTTCTATCAAAAGGATATAAACATTTCACCTTCAATAATGCTTCAACTCATTCGGGATTTACATCGAAAGAATTTTGGATGTAGTGTCATACCTTGTGGGTCAAATTTTCAAATGGCTCATCCATCCATTAAGGCGCCTACAATAGTAGGCATTTTTTTCATACTCTATTTAATTTAAGGATGATTTTCAAAGTAGATAAATATGCAAGGGTGTCTAAAACTTGTAACCTTTCCCACATTTGCGACCGTCGTGCAACAATTTCAAAGATCTTTCTTATCGAAGTTTGTGAACGTAACACATTTTTTCAAAGGTTATGTTTCGCAAGTGTGCACCATTGTGCAGCTTATAAGGAAAAATAACCATGAATACTGCACAACTATGAAAATATTTGTTTTTTTCAAAACATGTGATATCATTTTGGAAAATCTTACAATGGAAGTTTCTTTGTAACACAATGAAAGTATTGTTGTGACACAATAGAAGTTTCAATGTGATGTGATGGAATTTTTCATGTGATGTGATGTAAAGTTTTTAGTTTTTATGTGATGTGATGCGAAGTTTTCATATGATCGATGTAAAGTTTTCATGTGATGCGATGAGAAGTTTTCATGTGAAGTGATGCAAAGTTTTCATTTGACATGATGAGAAGTTTTGTTGTGAAGCATTAAGAACTTTTGGAAATATTTGATGGAATGAAGAAAACTTTTGGAAAGATGCAATGTAAAAATGATAATTTTTTGAAAGATGCAATGGAAATTTGAGAAGTTTTGAAAGAAAAAAATGGGAAAATAAGAAATTTTGGAAAGATGGGAAGGTTTGGAAAGATACAATGGAAAGGATAGAAATTTTGGAAAGACATGAGGAAAAAACAAGTTTTGGAAAGATGCAAGGGAAATAAGATAACTTTTGAAAGACGTGACATAAAGATAAGAATTTTTAGAAATATGTGATGGAAATATGAGAACTTTTGAAAATACAAAATGGAAAGATATGGATTCTTAAAAGACATGATGGGAAGATGAGAAGTTGTGGAAAGATACAACATAAATATGAGAAGTTCTGGAAAGACATGATGTAATGATGATAAGTTCTAGAAAGATGCAATGGAAATATAAGAAGTTTTGGAAATATGCAGTGGGAAGATGAGACATTTGGAAAGATGTGACAAAAGGATGAAAACTTTTGGAAATATGTGATTTCATCTTTTTGTAATTTGTGAAATGCATATTTAGTATTTTTACCATAAATTTTGATCTGACCATCTGTTTTGGGTGTGCCTTATACCGATGAAAGGTCTCGTTGATATCTACAACTTTGTCGTTAGAAGTTTGTAATATTATTTATTATATTTATCATACTTTTAAAATAGAAATCTAGGCACATTATAGTCGATGGTCCATGTTGTGAAGGATTATACCCTATAGCAGGGGAAAGGATGCTATCAACGTACATGGGGTGGAAGATAGATACATTCTACTTTGAATTGATTACTGTAAACAAAATGAGATTAGGATTCTGAAATCAATACCTTGTTTATGGCGTCTGGTCCTAGCTTTCACCCAATCTCCATAGCAACACACCTGCAAAATATACAGACCTTCCTCAAAGTATCTTGACTACAAACATATAATGATATTGAAGACAATATGACATTAATTACAATCAGATATTCAATAGAAACAACATTCCATTGGGATGGGAAGGGTATCTCGATCTTTTTATTGCCAAAGAAATGCAACCAAATACAGTTTATACCGGATCTATTCCAAGCATTTCTTCAACCGAGTTCTGGGCTCCTGCTCCTCACAATGACTTACAAATTCCTTCAGCATAACAATAGATTCTTCTTCCTTGGCCCCTTCCTCATGGCTTCCCCTTGTATTTATGGCCAAGGCAGGAAGTTAGATTCGTGAGGCAGTTGAATTGGGCAGTTGGGGGGTTACAATACGAACCTCAACTAATCCCAATTCACAATCTTAATATTTTTTTCCATTTCATCTTAATATGTGCACAGGTATCACACTAGACAACTTGTGCCTACGGTGCAGCTAGTGCTTTCCAGGACTAGCGCATACCACTTTTGAGATAAGTGTGCGGGTCTGCTTTAGTAGAACCAGTGCACAGTACGCTAGATGCTATTTGTAAGAATAACGCATCTTTTATGAAATATGTAGAAAAAATATAATTTTCAATGAAGAGGTGTGATCTTAGCAATAAATCATCCAAGGTCAATCCAACTCTTCCATCCATAGTGTCCTTTTGTGTGATCAACATGGCAATGTGATCACAGACGAAGAAGTGCAGATTTGACCTACAAAAAATGCCCCCTAATGTGTGAGGTCAGAGGGAAATGATGGCTGAAATACATTATAATTCCAACTCAGAGGAGAAGTAAGAAACCACAGGACGAAGTCACAAAAGTACCTGAAAACAACGATCAAGGTCAGCGAGCAATTACAATCTTGACATCATATAGATGTTCAGTGTGATACAACATGATCTCCAATACATAACTGGGAGATGTATATATAGCATGGCCACTTGAAATACAAGCGTGGATCCATGTCAAAGATAAGAGATCATAGCCATAACAACAAGATGGATCTATGTCTCATGAAGAGCCAAAAATGAGTGTGGCTCAGTCTTGCGCAACTTGGGTGATAACATGAATATGGTGATGCTATTAGAGTCCCAAGGTCTTCATCCAAACAACCCAAAGTACAAACCCTAACCATGTGAATAAATGAGCTGGAGTCAAACATGGGGGGTATCGTTTGATTACCGGTCATTGATGTATACCGTTAACAAATACGAGGGCTTCTATCAATAATGATAATGGGGCCCAAGGTACCTAGTATGTTCCAACAAGTGTGAATAAGTACACTTGAAGTCGAACACTTGAAGAACCTGTTGAATAAGGGACATTAATGTATTCCAACTATCCAACAGCGAGGGAAACTGCCACTGATGACTGCAATCCCCAAGATACTATCCGAAACTATAAACTTCATTTCCAGAGCATAATGAGTTGAAGTCGATGGGAAGAAATCCGTTGGAAGGGAGGCCTTAAGGCATCCTCCATCATCCAACATGAGGAACACTCATAAGATTGAGCAGATTTGGAGTAGGAAAAATAACAAGATGAAACAAACTGACACCAGGATGGCCAACACATGAAGTCAAGGTTACTGTAGAATGGACGACACAGGCTATATCCTTGAACAGTGAGCATGACACAAAGTGACTTAGGAAGCTTTTAACATGAGGGGAATGTGATATAAACCTACAATGTAGGAGACATTAGCAGATTCTCCATATGATTGGAAGAATAACCAATTGGAGGAGTAAAAGCTCGGAGATCAGGTTCACCCTAAGGTCAAAAACTGAAACCCAACTAAAATGATGGACTCAAATAGGTGCTGTGTTCAAGGACATGACTGACTAGCTGCCTTTGAAGCTGAAAAGATGTCTGATACCCTTCTCTTCCCTTATTCTTTTTATAAAAGAATATCCTTCTTGTTGTTTTAATGAGTCCAAGAAAGCAAACTCAATAGTCTTTCTTCATTTTTTACAGAGTTCGAAGAAAAGATAGATGTATACTCTATAACATTGATCCATGGATTTTAATATCGAGCCTGGATCGGTTTATGCTCGCCGGTGTTTTCTTTTTTGAGGAGTCTGAAAAACTTAAACAATAACTCCATACACCTACTCGTGGATTTTAGTATCGAGCCCGAGTTGGTATTTGCTTGCCGGTGTTTTCTTTGTTTAAAGAGTCTGAAAAACTTTAACAATCCCCTATATACCTTCCCGTGGATTTCAAATCGAGCCCGAGTAGGTGAATGCTCGTTGGTATTTTCATGTTTTGAGAGTCTGAAGACCCTAAAGAAGACTTCAAAAGGTCATTTTTCGTACAGTTAGTCTCCTCACCCGAAAAAGTGTAAAATAATGAGAGAAGAACTCTTCTAGCCACGTATGACTAGAGTATACCTTTTTTGTAAATGATCCACAAAGGTCCGGAAAATGGGTAAACTTATACCTAAGTGGATGTCGCTTCAAATCCTTTAATGAGTCTGAAATGACAACTATATTCAGCAATCTTGCCAAATTTAAAGAGTCTAACAAGAGTGTGAAAGAACTCTATAAAAATCTTTTTTTTGTAAAGTTTTAACGAGCCTGAAAAAGTAAAATTGTGACCTCCTTACTATTTTTAATGAGCTCAAAGGAGATATAGAAGAATTCTCATAGCCTCCTTAATGTTTTTAACGAGCTCGAAGAAAAGGTGGAAGAATGCTCATAGCCTCCTTACTGTTTTTAATGAGCTCGAAGAAAAGGTGGAAGAATGCTTGTAGCCTCCTTACTGTTTTTAATGAGCTTGAAGTTGTAACATCTTGAAAATTACCAAAAAAAAAATTAAATTAAATTAGCAATAATTATCAAGTCATTAATGCGTAAATATAAATTAAATAAATTTCTTCACTAAGATAATTCAAAACTATGACACATCATACTCCCCAAGTAAACATAATACAGTTCATTTGGTATTCAGATTTTACACGGATGCTAAACTTCTTGACAACAGATCTTTTTATGATTATGTAAGGAATACAATTTATAGATTTGCTCAAGTTCTAAGTATAATTATATGCTGTTATAAGTTTGTACTATTATGATGATATTGATGTTGAGCTGACAATTTTCTTGGGTGATGATAAAGGGGTCCTACGAGGTACCCCGGAGTTTACTTAGCTATGATTAGCTAAGGCATTTGAATACTGTTTTCCTTTTGCAGACCACAGGGAAGAAATTCTACGCCAACAAGTGTTATGAATACAAGTGTATTTTAATTCAACGTCAGTGTAAAATGTAGAATGTTATTTACTTCCTTACGAAACAAGATATTGAAGGTATGGATACATGGTTTGAATTCTAGTTTTATGTACTGACATCCAAGCTCTTCAGTGATACAATTTTTATGTCGTCCGTGTGTTTTACTTTATTGCAATATACAATATCATAGGACTACTATTGTTACTATTAAGCTATGATACCGGATCTATATTTAAAGCTGTAGGAATCTGGTAGAAAATGATGTTTACGCTTTGGATCTATCATTATATCTTGTACTTACAAAACTTAGACTATTCTAAGTCCTGGATTTGTCTTTTGGTTGCACAGTTAGTAGATGTAAGTATAGTGACTAGAGCTTGTATTGAGGACCTAGCTTTAGAGTACATCCTGCCAATACTTAAACTTACGATGATACCATAGTCTTACATTATATGGCAATTCCTACAGAATTTATTGTGAATATAGTTTCTATGTTATGAACTAGCATCATCAAACTTCATCCTATAGCTTATTTAAAACTCTAGAAATGAATTAGAATTAAAACAGAATAATGTATGATTCTATGCATCTACCAAATATATTGATTATATAATTCCAATGTTACGATGCCTACGTTCAAAACTTATATCAAAGGTGCACTAATTATTTGTAATGATATGATTTTACAATATGCAATGTTACTATTATGAACTGTTACGAGTTAAAATTCAATGGAGTGATGAAAACATTAGGTATGGACCATGCATTAAGGCTAATCAATTAGTGGGTGATATTACTATTATCACCATACCTACACAACCTTCAAAAACCTATAACATTAGCACACAAAGGTCTAATATGCAATACTATGCTATTGATGGCAGGTAGTAATGGCTAGGTACTTGACATGATTTCTAATATGGTGTTGACAGGCTTTGAATAACGTCGAACGTCTTGCTGAATGAAGTGGAAGCCATGGTGTGGGGTCTTCACGTGCTAGAGGTTTGCAATGAGTGCCATACTGACCAAACTGTGCCATGCACAAGCTTTTTGGTCCACTTACCTTGTAGTTGGTAGATGCAAATATTAAATAGCATTGATTGTAATGCAGGTTTGGTTATCAACGTGCCCTCCTGGCAGTTGAACCACTCTCGATCTCCCTAAGATCTTGAGCTGTGGGAAAACCATAAACTTATGATGGTAAGTGATGGAGGAAGGTTTTCATATTACCGTTGTTACACTCAGTGGTAAGATAGTGGGGTTGACTGATTGCTGTAATGTAGGAGTGTTTGTTTTTCTAAGAGGAGGACTCCTCCTAGGTCTTGAAATCGAGACATGTGTGAGATAGTTTTAAGGGTTACAGGCTTATGCATCGTGCCAAAGAGCCACACTATAGTCGTGGTAGCTGTGCATGATTCTTCTTTTAGTTGCTGAGAGTGATTTGAAGTTGGGGTACGAGTTCTCTATGAGAGATTGTCTTCTAAGTTTTGAATTTGTAGCACCGTTATTGCTACTAGGCCTCGTCGTCTTTTCTACTGGCGTGATGTGCCACTATTCCGAGCTTCGATAAAAGGTAATTGTTCACAATAATGTCATAGTATGGTGTTGCTTGCTTGCTTTCTTATATATTCTTTGTTTTAACCCCATCAAAATGTGACTTTGCAGGTACCCACTTCATAGGACGGTTCCGGTGCAAGCATGGGGAATGAAATATGTTGCGACTTCTCCTGGTAAGATCCGGTGGTTCTCAAAACCTTGTAGGTGCCCTTGAGCATGGTGTTGATGGTGACTATCGTATGCTGAGAGTTGGAACTTGTAGACTTGTTTTTGGTGATGGTCGAGTGTTGAGTTTTTGAGTCTTATTTGATGAATACAATACATTGGATAGTCTTTACTAGTTTAAGTGGTCATTTGGCTCTTGATGCCTCGTTGTACTGTTCGTTAAGAACTTCGAAATCACAGTTTTTACATGCTATTTGATAAGGGTATAACCCTGGGTACTTTATTGCTCCACGGTCTTGTTTCAAGTTTTCGGCTGATAAGGTTTAAGCCATGCGTACTGTGGGACTTTAATAGGTCTGAGATGCAACCCAGACATACATTTGAATGGAAAAGACCAAGAACCTAGGGTTCTCTTGCACTTAAGAATGATGGTTTGATTTTTGCAAAGAATTGCTATGATTTTGAACTCAGGGTTAAGAAATGTGCAAATAAATGTTATTGTAATAACGTACAACAATGGTTGCTGTAGGTAAAAGTTTTCTGTTGCTTCGCCGTCATTGTTGCTGTTTTAAGTTATGGGATAGTTAGGCAATCAAGAGTTTTTTTTGAAATGAATAGGTCTGTCCATTTTGATTTGCAATGAATCCTACCAGTAGCTTGTTTATTGTTAGCTGGCTTGCACAAGCTTGCATGCCCGAACTTAACCTGTGTATGAAAGGGTTTTGAAGCTGTGAATGTTTTCGATGTTGAGATGTATTCTTACTAGGGTTATGAGCTGTTAATAGAGATTAGAACTGAATCGTGTTTTTTGCTAAATGGTCAATACTGTCCTGGAGAAGTTTTCGTTATGCTATCTAGGGTTTGAAAAAGAAATGTCTAAAGTTCGCCATGAAAGGCTTATGAAGAAAAATAATATGCACTGTGCAAACGAAACTAGGGTTTGCAAAATATTAGGGTTTGAAAAAAGGGTTTTTATGCATCTGCATAACTACTGGTATTTTGATAAATGAAAAATTACTACGATAGTTAGTGGAGAAATGATATAGGTTCAACTATGATAGTTCTGTGCATGGATATTATAGCTACTATAATCTCTTGAAATTAAACATACTTGAAAATGTAGAGCTTATAATTTGGAAATACATATTAATACTATCCAAATTAGATGGAGTGGAATGAAAAGTATAAATTTGTGCAGAAATAAAATGTATTTTCTTTCCTATATTAATTAAATGAATTTTATGCTGCGGTTGATGCTATACTGGAATGTTTACTATGTTTTAAATATAGGACAGAATTCTAACAAGAACATTACCATAAGAGTCTAAAATAATCCTCTTAGCCCTTTGTTTACTAAATTTGGCCGATTTAATGCTACCTCTCTGTACTGGAGTATGATGTAGACTCAAGCATGGGGAAAAATGTAGAGGAGTCATTTTATCAGTCAAATGGTAAAATTAGGTCAGAAAATAAAAATAGTTATTTCTACTGATCCTTAGTAAATTTTCTAAACCAGTTGCTGCAGAGATTCATACTTCTGAAAAATACAAACAAAATAAAGAAACTGTAGAACCTGATAATTGTAGGAGAAACAAATCACCCAAGGAGCCTGTTCCACCCAACCTGCTCCTAAAACAACCAAGATGCCTACCTTAGGACCCCCGAGCCTATTCACTGAACCACCAGGAGGAAGAAACTTTAGAATCTTAGGTCCTCAATCTTGCAGCAACAAGTAGTTTATCCAGTCTTACAGACTCAGCAGTCAAAGAGACCTGCATCAACACCTCTGGTTTTCCTTCTCAGAAATAATTTGCATACTTACAATTGCACTCTCACATAGCCTCCCTAATTTGAATCTCTCAGTCATCACCTGATGCACATGAGGAATATTTCTACAGAAAATATTGTAAGAGCTGCCTACTCAATTCGAATTGCCTTATATAGGCTGCCTAGGCCTTTTAGTGATTATCTTGGTCATTAAATGAGCTTCCTGCTCACTCCTCCACCTGGAGAATAATGCGCCATAATTTTAGGGGTAGTTGTCCCATAACCAACAGCTAGTGGTGGAGTGCAAATGCTGCCATTTGTCCCATGCCTTCTAGTAGCTTCCATTCCTCCTAGTGGGTCAGTGAACACTCTTGTAACAACTTTCTTGAGTGTTTGTCTTCTTTTCTATTTTATTAAATAATAATAATGAGTCATTATAGTCATTTTTGACTAGATTTGGTCATAATTACAAAACTTCGAAATTATAATTTGACATAGAGTATTTTGCAAAATAAAATAATTATTCTCAAAATTTGGGTAGGTGACATACACCCCCCCTTAAGTCTCAACATCATCCTCGATGTTGTTTTATTCACCCTCCGAGTGTTCTTGGAACAGAGTTGGGTATGCTGCCCACATACTACTTTCCAACTCCCAGGTTGCCTCTGCTAGGCTAATGTGCTTCCATTGCACCTTTACCTGCCCAATGGTGCGATTCCAGAGTAAAGTTTCCTTCCTTCCGAGGATACAGTTCGGTTCCACCGGAAAATCGCCGTCTTGTTCCACCTGAACATCATTCCAATTTACAATATGAGTAGCATCATGCACATATTTATTTAACAATGAAACGTGAAAAACATTATGTATTTTGAGAGTTTAGGATAAGGCCAGTTGATATGCCACGGGTCCAACCCTTGACAGAATTTCGAAAGGGCCAAAATACCTGGGTGCTAGTTTGGCACAGCTTCCCAATTTCAAGGAACTCTTTTTCAGCCTTACCTTAAGAAAAACATGCTCACCAACCTGGAACTCTTTATGAGTTCTTCTGAGGTCTACTCGAATTTTCTGCCTATCTTGGGCAGCTTTAAGATTTCTCTGTACCTGTTTCACAATTAGTTCTAACTCCTGCAACAATTAAGGTCCTAATATAACCCTGTTAATAGGATCACCCCAAGAAACTGGTGTGTTACATTTCCTACCATAAAGGATTTCAAATGGGCTAAGCCTAGCTGATGCATGGTAGTGATTATTATAAGCAAACTCTGCTAAATGCAAATAGTCCTCCCACTTACCAGGCTGATCTTTGACATACATCCTTAGCATGTCTTCCAAAATCTGATTTACCCTTTCTATCTGTCCATCAGTTTGTGGAGGGAATGCTGTGCTGAAATTTAAGGTTGTATTCAACCCTTTAAACAAGGACCTCCAAAAATTACCTATAAATTTTGAATCACTGTCTAAAATTATTACCTTTGGTATCTGTTTGTGCCAGAAATTGTTTCTAAGGCTAAGGAAACAAGCTAACACAATCTCAAGAATAAACTCAGTAAATAAGACAGTTTTTAGGATTTTTGAATATGATTTGAATGGTTGTAAGCTCTGGGCACAGTCAGGGAATACATCCAATAGAAAAGTAACAACTAAATCATAAGAATAAACTGATAAAGATGCATAACATATCACAAAGATCCAACAAAAAGAATGTGCTGAGGTTCATACATAAAAGATAAGCATCACCAGAAAATATACATCAACTAGCAATGAAATTACCATTTAAGAAGCTAAACAAGCTTAACAACAAAGCCAGTCACAACAAAAATGAAGGAGAAAAAGTCATATGTTTCATTATATCATCAGCTAAAGCTCATAAGAGTCACAGTACTTATCTTTTGAACAAGTCTGAAGTTACAATACAATCTGCAGACCTCCTGCTGTCCCCAAAAATCAGAACCCTCTCAATGACTTACTCCCATCCCTAAATACTATGCTCTTCAAAATTGATTAGGTCTCTAACCCTAACTGTTTCCAAGATCTCGATGAGGTAGAGTAAAGATAGAATATTTACAAGTTACAAAAATATGCTAAAAATAGCATCTCTTTAATCTATCAGTTTACTAATTGATGACAACTAACTGAAAGCAAAACTGTTTCATAAGTCCTTTGCCACCTCAGCTAAGAGGGAAATGCCATCTGGAGTTTGGTCTTTATTCTTGGCCTTCTTTTGTTCCTTCTCCAAGTCATTAATCTTTTTTGTGAGTTCTTTGTTTTTCTGCTGCAAATCTCGAACAGTCTTCTCCAACTGAGTGCAATGGCTGTCAGTAACCCTTTTCCTTTTAAGTACCTCTTTTGCATCAACCACTAGTTCCTGAAAATTGTCATGTACATCCTGGAGATCCTCCCTTAACCTTCTGTTGGCCATCATCAAACCATCATTGACTTCCTGCATATATCTCATCTGGTGTTTGTACTCCTTGACAGACCTCTGCAAATTTTCTTTATCAGCATTGGCTAATTTATCCACTGCAGAATCTTGATCTTCATCAGGTTTCCAAGGAATGTCTAATTTCTTGAAGATTTCTGTCTCTTCCATCAACATCTTCTTAGAAGTGTCCTCAATGCCGGGCTTTGGATCTTCTTCACCTGTTTCTTCTACTGAATTAATCTCTTCTTTTAAACCTGGTTGCACTTTATCTATCTCTTATTTTTCATCCTCCATGGATCCTTCATCTAAGATAGTCACCTCATCTGTTTTTAATTTAGGATTTAATAACTTTTTCATATTTAATCTCAATTTATTTTTCGACCTAGTTTTAGGTCTCCAAAATGTAGATGCCTCCCCCATCATCTTCAGTTCTTTCCCTTGGTGTTGAATAGCAACTAACTCCACCACTTCCAGCTTTTTGATTTTCTTGTTAGGCTTTGTGGTTTTGCCATCAGAAACTTGAACTTCTTCACTTTCAGTTTTGACTTTAATCTCAGAAATAGGCTGTTCTTCTTCTAACAGATAACCTTCATCATCTGAAAGAACTGTGATAAGACTTCTTGGCTGAATGTGGATCTCTTCTTTAGTTACAGGAACCATTTTAATGTCAACCTTTTTCTCCTGCTGAGGATCTGCTATAGGTGCTGAATTCTTTTTAGGCAATTCCTTTTTGTCTTCAAACAGTGTGAACTTGTTTTTAGGGTAATCTGAAACCACTTTGAGCTGACTGTCATCCTGTTTCTGTCCTGCTACCTGCTCAGTCACCTTCTTGGCTTTAACATCATCTTTATTTGTAGATTTGACTGAGTGACCTAGCTTTTTCATCATCACTTTCCCCTTGTCAGTCTGTCTCTTTGGTTGCTGGTCTTCTTTTTTAGGATGAACATTTGACCAAAACAAAAAGAAGTCCCAAGTTCTTCCCTCGTGTTGCAACACTGTGGTGATGATCAGTTTAATGAGACCATGGTGAAAAAGTGACTGGGAAGTGTGATCATCATGTTGCTTTATCTTGCTTGACATCTTCTGCAGGCTTTTTAAGAAAAAGAAGGGCAGATTTATTTTAGAAACACCTGCTAAGTGTTGAAGGAACCTGAAATGGTATTTAAATACAAGTGAATATATTCCTTCACAGGTCACATAACTTTGAAGTATCCTTATGGGCTGAATCCACTCTTTCCTGAAATTGTGAATGAGGATACCCTTGTTCCAGTCAGGAGTCACATTAGGCAACAGGTACTTTTGGGGTTCAAACTCAAAAGACAATTTTTTAAACCAGTGCTTCCCCTCATTGCTTATCTCAGTAGCTTCTGCTATTAACTCCACAGTCAATTTGAATTTCAACGCATCCATCATGATCATATCATCCTTAAGTCCCTTAGCAAAATTGCAGGACACCTGAGCATCGAAACCATCTATCTTTTTGAAAAACTTCAACCAACCTGCCTGCTGAAACAGTTCTGCACAGTCAGGAAGCTTCTGAATCCAAGTTAGGTCTGTGGGCTCAGCCCTGTTGACCTTACCACTTTTTCCCATTATGTTTCAATTACTGCAATTTAAATGTATATTCTGGTGATATTTGTGAACAGGGGCTGAATTTTGGAAGCCAAAAGCACTGCTGAATCTACAGGTTATTCGTAGCACTGACATGGTAACTTTCATAAAAACGAACTGAGATTTTTTAACCCTCCTTCAAACTGGTGTCACGGCTCATCAACCAACAGCTATTTATCCGGTTAAAATTGCGTTTTAAAGCACAATTTTACCTAACTTTTGACTAATTTGAATAGAGTTGGCTCAGACGAAAAAACCCCAAATTTGCTTCTATACATGCTTTTTGAGAATACCTGTAAATCGCTCCTTTATGATTGTTGGAAATCATGATTCAAAGTGCCAGATGAGTCAGCCCCGTTGTACAGATGTCCCACGATCTTCAATTTAGCTGTTACCGCCGGAATAAGGAAGCCCTAATTTTTGTGAATCCCTCCACGCCTCTTACTTGTCCAGTTTACAACAATGCTCGGTCCTTTAAATGACTATGGTTATCTCATTAAGTGCTCTATGTTAGAATAGGCTTGTAGATAACAACCTCATGCAAATTATCTGAATCCGTGTGGCTGTCTGTCAAACTGAACTACACTTGTGTTGATGATGAACACGACCTCTTCACTACGTGCAATCATTTGAAACCATGATGCCTTCTGCATCAACACGTCATGAACCCTCTAAAACACATAATCAATGAGTCATT
The DNA here is from genome assembly GCA_027924585.1 of Larix kaempferi. Classification (NCBI taxonomy): domain Eukaryota; kingdom Viridiplantae; phylum Streptophyta; class Pinopsida; order Pinales; family Pinaceae; genus Larix; species Larix kaempferi. The sequence goes on along the minus strand of BSBM01000289.1, from coordinate 6,550,968 downwards.
AGCTCGAGCGTGCCAAAATCTGCTGAAAAATCGGAAGAATCCGTGATCACGAAATTCTTGTAGCGCCTCTTTGTAGAATTTTTGCTTCAGCGCTACAAGAAAGTCTCAACACTGTTTTGTGGCTTTTAAACCACTTTTTATCAATTTGTATGGGATTTTGAGGCTATCAGGGTTATGATTGTACCTGTTCTCACTTAGATTAGGATTTTATGAGTTTTGTAATTGATATAATGACTTTTAAAACCCCTCATCAACCACAAATATAAAGCATTTAAAATCTAAAAACATAAAAAACAAGTCCAAAATATTATAAAATCCTAAGGGAAACTTACTAAAGAGGAAGAAATCAAAATTTAAAGAAAATAAATGACTTAAAATAAAGTGCAATAAAACCAAAAAGGACAAAACAAACCAAAATTGAAAAAACACAATACTGACTTAACATCTGGCTCCAGCTGCGGGATGAAGACCTCCCTGCGAGGCTTCAAGAACTTGAAGACCAGTGCCTTATCCATTGGGCTATGGAGTCTTATTGCAATGCACTCACCGGTATGTACAATGATCAGTGACAATACTCCTCATTAACTGTAGAAATGCTTGAGGAATCGCCCATTGACAGGGCTGAGCAACTCCTCACCTTCCAAGGACTGCAAGATGAATGTATTATTTTCCAAGACTTTAGATATCAGAAAAGGGCCAAACCATAGATTATCAAATTTGCCATGCTTACCCTTCTGTTCCTTTCTTGTATCCCATCTTAAAACCAACTCACCTTCTGAAAAAATATGCTCTTTAATATTTCTGTCAAACCTGTTTTTCATTTTAGCTCTGTACAGCTGTGCTTCTTTGTCTACCTTCTCTCTATTTTGCTGTAACTCAATCATTTCGAAGATTCTCCTTTGCATATCATCTGGTTCCTCTTGAGAGTTCTGAAGGAACTTCATTACTGGAATCCCCAACTGCACTGGGAATACTACTTCTGTTCCATACACCAGCTGAAAAGGAGAAGTACCAATGGCTTGCTTCACAGTAATCCTATCTGCCCACAATGCATATTTCAGCATTGAATCCCAAGACCTTTTATTATGTTTCAGCAGCTTCTTGATGCTTTGAATGATATTCTTGTTAGATGATTCAGCTTGACCATTTCCTTGAGGGTAATAGGGAGTTGAGTGCTTCAGAATAATGCAATTTTTCTCACAAAAGGCCACCATTGCCTTAGATTTGAATCCTTTGGCATTATCAGTAATCAATCTTTGTGGACAGCCAAATCTACTCAGAATATTATGTTCAATGAACTCCATAATCACTTTATCTGTAGCATTTCTTGTTGGAATAGCTTCCACCCATTTTGTAAAGAAATCTGTAGCAGTCAAAATCCAATGATGCTGGCCTGAAGATGCCGGATTTATTTATCCAATAAAATCCAGACCCCACTGCTGAAAAGGGGCATTGACTGCAATAGGCTTCAAAGGCATAGATAATAATTTCTGTTTACCTGCAAATTTCTGACAAGGTATGCAAGCTCTTACCTGCTGGTAAACATCTGAGAAGAGGGAAGGCCAATAGTAACCAGCTTTCAAAATCTTATAGGCTGTTGTTTTCCAGTATTTATGTCCTCCACAAGCTCCTTCATGAGATTCTGAAATTACTTCTTCTATTTCAGCCTGATCTAAACACCTTAACAAGATTCCTCCTGGGTCTTTCCAAAACAATTGATTTTCTATCAAACAGTATTTAGTAGCTTTCAATTTCAGAGACCTGGCAGCCTTCCTATCTAAGTGTTCTGGGCATTGCAAAAATAACAAAAAATGAACAATATCAGCATACCAATCTGAAGATGAATAAAAGTCCATGATTCTTTCTTTCTCCAGGAATGCTTGCTTTTCTTCAGGTGCTGATTCTTCTGCCATAACATCTAATCCTAATGCTTGACAATTTGAGTCAGCCAGCAGTTTGGCCAATCCTTGTCCTTTGACCAGCTTAGTAGGTCTGATTTCCACTTCATATTCCATAATTTTGGCAATCCACTTTCCCCTCTTTCCTTCACTATCAGGCTGTGTCAAAATGTCTTTCACTGCAACATTTGGAACAAATGAAATAACCTTGGAATGTAAGATATAAATTTTGAAGAATTTTAAAGCCTTCACCAGAGCATAGGCTTGTTTCTCCAAGATACTGTATTTCATCTCTGAATCTCTAAGTGTTTTACTGAAAAAGGCAATTGGTTGCTCCAATCCCTCATTATTCTTCTGAAGTAGGACAACAACAATAGTATCCTCTGAAGCAAAAGAAAAAGTAAGGAATTCTTTGGCAAAATCAGGACTCGCCAGAACAGGTGCTTTAGTCAGAGCTACTTTGATTTTCTCAAATGCTATCTTTGCCTCAGTAGTCCACTTTACTTCCTGATCTTTCTTCAACATGGCTGTAATTTGCTTAATAGTTTCAGCGAAGTTGGGAATAAACCACTGCAGAAAGTTGATCTTGCCAATGAATGATTGAACATCCTTTTTACTCCGAGGTAAACTAATTTTCAGTATTGCTTTCACTCTTTCAGGATCTATTCTGATGCCATCAGCATACACCAAATGACCAAGTAATTTACCTTCTTGCACAACAAAATGTGATTTTTTGGGGTTTAGGGACAGACCAAATTTTCTGCATTTTATGAAGGTTTGCTCCAAATGCTTCAAGTGTTCATCATCAGATTTTGAGAAGACAGTAATATCATCCAAGTAGATAACCACAAACTTATCTTTCTCACCCACAAATGCAATATACATGGCTCTCTGAAAGGTTGCACCAGCATTCATCAAACCAAAAGGCATCTTATCATACATAAATGTCCCCCAGGGGGTTGTAAAAGCTGTCTTTTCCTTGTCATCAGGATGCATGGCGATCTGATTGTACCCTGAGAAACCATCTAGCATAGAAATCCTCTGAGCTCCAACTACCTGCTGCAAAACCTGTTCAATCTTGGGGAGAGGATAATTGTCTTTTAATGATGATCGATTTAGATTTCTGAAGTCAACACATAATCGAATTTCCCCATTCTTCTTTCTAACAGGAACCAGATTATCCACCCAAGAAGAATACCTGAGAGGCACTATTATCTTTGCATCCAACAACTTCTTTAGTTCTTTTTCAATTACAGGGAACAAGGCTGGATTGATTCTTCTTAATTTCTGTCCGAAAGGCTTGACATTTGGTTTCAAAGGGACCTTGTGTTGAATAATTGCTGTATCATAAGTTTTTAATTCCTTATAAGACCAGGCAAATGCATCTACATATTTTTTCAACAGCTTAATATATCTACTTCTTTGCTCCACCGTTAGGTTTTTAGAAAGTTTTACCATTCTGGGATGTTCTGCTGAACCAATATTATAGTCCTCTACATTGTCTTCTGAAGATTGAATTACTGGCTTTGAAGGTGTATCATCTTTGGTGAATATTCTTTCTAAAGGTACTAGACCTTTTGGAATGAAATTGCTCTTCAATTCAATGATCTTATGCCCTGCTATCTCTTCTGCAGCAAACTCATCTAACTGTTCATCCCTTTCATCTATTTCTTGATCAATTTGATTATTTGAAAATTCATCTATAAGCTCAAGAATTTTTTTTATTTCAATGTCATCTTCAAAAACCCTCCAGTGCTTCACATTATCTGGGACACATGGTCTATATATCACTTCTATAGGATACTTTAGCTGAGTGGTTTTAGGGATTCTGAAATGTGTAGCAGCCAGAGCTAAAGAATCTGCAGTTTCATTATGATTCTTGGGAATATGGGTGATATTAAATGCTATAAAATAATTCTCAAGCATATCCCATACCTCATTTCGATATACTTTCAGCAAACCCTGCTTTACTTGATATTTATTCTTCACTTGTTGAACAACTAGTTCAGAGTCGCCAAATGCAGAAATTTGCTGAATTCCCAAATCTTTAGCAGCCTTCAGTCCTAGTAGCAGAGCTTCATACTCAGCAGTGTTGTTGGTGGTAACAAATTCCAATTTATACATGAGTTTCACTGTTTCACCCCCAAGAGAAATAAGTAAAAATCCAGCTCCAGCACCTTCTTTACATGAGGATCCATCAAAATACAACTGCCACAATGCATCCTGCTCCTCTTTGCTGTGTTTTATGGGCTGTTCTTTTTGTACTTGTAATAGACCAGCAGAATTCTCCTCTTCACTAAACTGTAGTATGCATGAACCAAGGTCTTTATCCACAGAGTACATTGGGTGATTTGTAGGATTTTTATCATCTGTGACTATGTAAGCAAGCTGTAGCTCTCTGTAAAGTCTCCTATTTTCTCCACCAAAAACAGGAATGGTGGCATAAGAGAGGTCTATCTGTAATGTTCCCCCAACCTTCTTAGCCCATGACCTAGATAGAAGCAAGCCAAATTTTGGTGTGATGTCATCTACCACAACATCCATTATTACACTTTTCATGGGCAACTGAGTAAGGTTGACAACCATGTCTTTTATCACTCCTAGACACTTTACAGCTCGGGAGTCAAAGGCATATAAATCATGGTAAGGCTTGGTGACATTAAGGCCCAGGGCTTCCATCACAGCTTTTGGCATCAAGTTATGGGATGCTCCTGAATCTAGCAGGCAATTATGAATCATCTGCTCGTGTACAGTCAAAGTTATATAGAAAGGAGGAGAAGCACCAGCTTCGTTTTCAGTCTTTTCAGCCAAAGCTGATCCAATGAATATTCTAGGGTTTTCTTCGTGCAAATTTACTGTATCTGAAAATGGCTGATTATTGGGTATATTCATCACTTTCAAAACTGTATTCTTATATGCTGGATTCTTGATAAGCTCAGAAAATGGCACAGGAATTTTTAGTTTACCTAACTCATTTTCCAAACTAAAATTTTGAACTGACTTGTTTACCTCCTCAATTTCTGCATTCTTCTTGGACTTTTCTGCAGGTTGCTTCTTTCCTGTTACAGGATCAGCAACTGGTTTATCAGGAATAAATGGAGCAGGAACAACAACTTTCTTCTTAGGAGCTTGGACTACCTGTTTCGGGCCAGATCTGAGATTAATAGTTTTCTTAATTCCATTCTGATTAGTAGCAGCATTTACAGCAGTTTTTTCAAACTCCAAATCATCTTCAACCTCATACAAATCTGCATCATAGTACTCAGAATTTAGAAAATCTTCTTCTGTTACAAAACCTGTAAACAATCCATCTCCAATATGATTCATGTCCTGATCAGTCTCAGTTTCTTCAAAGACCAGCTGTTGATCGATTTCTTCTTCATCAATCAAATTATTTTGAAAGGGTGGGGGCACTTTTTGATCCTCATTTTCCCTCCTTTCTTGCTGGATGTCATTATTTCTTCACTCCCTTGGCATGAATCTAGGAGCAAACTATCTTCTAAACTGATTTTGGTTATTTGGGTTCCTCTGAGCTTCTGGAGCAGGTTTAGCAGAATTCTTTTCAAGCTCTAGTTTATTCAACTTTGCAGTAAGGATCTTAACCATTTTAGCCATCTCATCTATCTTAGTCTCAGCAGAACCTGCTGTGACAGCTTCTTTCTTTCCTTTTCTTTCATACAGCTGTTGAGCTGTTTCATTCTTAAGTCTGTTTGAAGCTAGCAAATTAGACTCTACCTCTAAAGCTGCATCTTGCATGTTCAGCAGGGTGATAGGTCTTCTTTCTCTTAGCAACAAAGAAAATTCATGATCAAAAGCATTTGCATAAGTTAGCTTAGATGATGTTTCTGTAGGTTTAATTTCTGCTGGAATTCTACTATACATCTTATTAAACCTTTTGGAAAAATCTGCAACAGTCTCATCTTTCTTTCTTCTGAGAGCTCCAAACTCAGTTATATAGTATGTGTGATCCTTTGTGTCTCCCCATTGTCTCATGAAAAGATCATGGAGTTCTTCAATGATGGTAATTGAGTTAGCAGGCAGGTCTCTAAACCATTTTCTTACATCCCCATCAAGACTCTGAACAAATACCCTCATCCACACATCTTTTATCTCAATGTTCTGATTGTCAGCATAGCTTAGGAAAGCCTCCCAATGTTCCTCAGCAGTGACTTCCCCTTGTCCATTGAATCTAGGCATATATTTCTGATAATCACCTCCAGGCAATGCATGTAGAGGCTGAGGTAAAACTAATGGTGCATACCTAGCTGCAACCATGCGATCCATCATATCCATGGGTGGGTTTTGACCTGCCATTTTTGTACTGACTGATTGTGAAGATATGGAAACTTGACTAGAACTTTTCTGAAAAGGGTTCTTTCCTACTTTCAGCTGAAAGATAGGTATTTTATCAGGAGAGGAAATCTTAGATTTCAAAAAACTTTGGGGATTAGTAAAGACCTGGAAAGTACTTTCAGGGATGGTAGGTTTTATCCAAGGTAAAGTTTCAGCTGAACTTAATGATATGCCCAACTGGTCAGGGTCACAGGAAGCTGGCAAAGATTGAGATTTTCTGAGTTTATTTGCTGTTTTCAAAATCTGCTCAGGGTCTGTCACACTCAGTTTCAATGGAGAAACAGGCCTATTCCTGGTCCCAATCCCTTTAGAATCCACTGTGACTTCTTTTTGGTGAAAATAGCCTTTGAAAAAATGCTGATTCAAGTCCACCTCTTAAACCAGAAAAATGATAAGTATCCCAGGGAAGATATGCTTCATCTTCGTCCCCGGCAACGGCGTCAAAGATGTTTGTGCCAGAAATTGTTTCTAAGGCTAAGGAAACAAGCTAACACAATCTCAAGAATAAACTCAGTAAATAAGACAAAGTTTTTAGGATTTTTGAATATGATTTGAATGGTTGTAAGCTTTGGGCACAGTCAGGGAATACATCCAATAGAAAATTAACAACTAAATCATAAGAATAAACTGATAAAGATGCATAACATATCACAAAGATCCAACAAAAAGAATGTGCTGAGGTTCATACATAAAAGATAAGCATCACCAGAAAATATACATCAACTAGCATTGAAATTACCATTTAAGAAGCTAAACAAGCTTAACAACAAAGCCAGTCACAACAAAAATGAAGGATAAAAAGTCATATGTTTCATTATATCATCAGCTAAAGCTCATAAGAGTCACAGTACTTATCTTTTGAACAAGTCTGAAGTTACAATACAATCTGCAGACCTCCTGCTGTCCCCAAAAATCAGAACCCTCTCAATGACTTACTCCCATCCCTAAATACTATGCTCTTCAAAATTGATTAGGTCTCTAACCCTAACTGTTTCCAAGATCTCGATGAGGTAGAGTAAAGATATAATATTTACAAGTTACAAAAATATGCTAAAAATAGCATCTCTTTAATCTATCAATTTACTAATTGATGACAACTAACTGAAAGCAAAACTGTTTCATAAGTCCTTTGCCACCTCAGCTAAGAGGGCGATGCCATCTGGAGTTTGGTCTTTATTCTTGGCCTTCTTTTGTTCCTTCTCCAAGTCATTAATCCTTTTTGTGAGTTCTTTGTTTTTCTGCTGCAAATCTCGAACTGTCTTCTCCAGCTGAGTGCAATGGCTATCAGTAGCCCTTTTCCTTTTAAGTACCTCTTTTGCATCAACCACTAGTTCCTGAAAATTGTCATGTACATCCTGGAGATCCTCCCTTAACCTTCTGTTGGCCATCATCAAACCATCATTGACTTCCTGCATATATCTCATCTGGTGTTTGTACTCCTTGACAGACCTCTGCAAATTTTCTTTATCAGCATTGGCTAATTTATCCACTACAGAATCTTGATCTTCATCAGGTTTCCAAGGAATGTCGAATTTCTTGAAGATTTCTGTCTCTTCCATCAACATCTTCTTAGAAGTGTCCTCAATGCTGGGATTTGGATCTTCTTCACCTGTTTCTTCTACTGAATTAATCTCTTCTTTTAAACCTGGCTGCACTTTATCTATCTCTGATTTTTCATCCTCCATGGATCCTTCATCTAAGATAGTCACCTCATCTGTTTTTAATTTAGGATTTAATAACTTTTTCATATTTAATCTCAATTTATTTTTTCGACCTAGTTTTAGGTCTCCAAAATGTAGATGCCTCCCCCATCATCTTCAGTTATTTCCCTTGGTGTTGAATAGCAGCTAATTCCACCACTTCCAGCTTTTTGATTTTCTTGTTAGGCTTTGTGGTTTTGCCATCAGAAACTTGAACTTCTTCACTTTCAGTTTTGACTTTAATCTCAGAAATAGGCTGTTCTTCTTCTAACAGATAACCTTCATCATCTGAAAGAACTGTGATGGGACTTCTTGGCTGAATGTGGATCTCTTCTTTAGTTACAGGAACCATTTTAATGTCAGCCTTTTTCTCCTGCTGAGGATCTGCTATAGGTGCTGAATTCTTTTCAGGCAATTCCTTTTTGTCTTCAAACAGTGTGAACTTGTTTTTAGGGTAATCTGAAACCACTTTGAGCTGACTGTCATCCTGTTTCTGTCCTGCTACCTGCTCAGTCACCTTCTTGGCTTTAACATCATCTTTATTTGTAGATTTGACTGAGTGACCTAGCTTTTTCATCATCACTTTCCCCTTGTCAGTCTGTCTCTTTGGTTGCTGGTCTTCTTTTTTAGGATGAACATTTGACCAAAACAAAAAGAAGTCCCAAGTTCTTCCCTCGTGTTGCAACACTGTGGTGATGATCAGTTTAATGAGACCATGGTGAAAAAGTGACTGGGAAGTGTGATCATCATGTTGCTTTATCTTGCTTGACATCTTCTGCAGGCTTTTTAAGAAAAAGAAGGGTAGATTTATTTTAGAAACACCTGCTAAGTGTTGAAGGAACCTGAAATGATCTTTAAATACAAGTGAATATCTTCCTTCACAGGTCACATAACTTTGAAGTATCCTTATGGGCTCAATCCACTCTTTCCTGAAATTGTGAATGAGGATACCCTTGTTCCAGTCAGGAGTCACATTAGGCAACAGGTACTTTTGGGGTTCAAACTCAAAAGGCAATTTTTTAAACCAGTGCTTCCCCTCATTGCTTATCTCAGTAGCTTCTGCTATTAACTCCATAGTCAATTTGAATTTCAATGCATCCATCATGATCATATCATCCTTAAGTCCCTTAGCAAAATTGCAGGACACCTAAGCATCGAAACCATCTATCTTTTTGAAAAACTTCAACCAATCTGCCTGCTGAAACAGTTCTGCACAGTCAGGAAGCTTCTGAATCCAAGTTAGGTCTGTGGGCTCAGCCCTGTTGACCTTACCACTTTTGCCCATTATGTTTCAATTACTGCAATTTAAATGTATATTCTGGTAATATTTGTGAACAGGGGCTGAATTTTGGAAGCCAAAAGCACTGCTGAATCTACAAGTTATTCGTAGCACTGACAGGGTAACTTTCATAAAAACGAACTGAGATTTTTTAACCGTCCTTCAAACTGGTGTCGCGGCTCATCAACCAACAACTATTTATCTGGTTAAAATTGCGTTTTAAAGCACAATTTTACCTAACTTTTGACTAATTTGAATAGAGTTGGCTCAGACGAAAAAACCCCAAATTTGCTTCTATACAGGCTTTTTGAGAATACCTGTAAAACGCTCCTTTATGATTGTTGGAAATCATGATTCAAAGTGCCAGATGAGTCAGCCCCGTTGTACAGATGTCCCACGATCTTCAATTTAGCTGTTACCGCCGGAATAAGGAAGCCCTAATTTTCGTGAATCCCTCCACGCCTCTTACTTGTCCAGTTTACAACAATGCTCGGTCCTTTAAATGACTATGGTTATCTCATTAAGTGCTCTATGTTAGAATAGGCTTGTAGATAACAACCTCATGCAAATTATCTGAATCCGTGTGGCTGTCTGTCAAACTGAACTACACTTGTGTTGATGATGAACACGACCTCTTCACTACGTGTAATCATTTGAAACCATGATGCCTTCTGCATCAACACGTCGTGAACCCTCTAAAACACATAATCAATGAGTCATTAGCTCGAGCGTGCCAAAATCTGCTGAAAAATCGGAAGAATCCGTGATCACGAAATTCTTGTAGCGCCTCTTTGTAGAATTTTGGCTTCAGCGCTACAAGAAAGTCTCAACACTGTTTTGTGGCTTTTAAACCACTTTTTATCAATTTGTATGGGATTTTGAGGCTATCAGGGTTATGATTGTACCTGTTCTCACTTAGATTAGGATTTTATGAGTTTTGTAATTGATATAATGACTTTTAAAACCCCTCATCAACCACAAATATAAAGCATTTAAAATCTAAAAACATCAAAAACAAGTCCAAAATATTATAAAATCCTAAGGGAAACTTACTAAAGAGGAAGAAATCAAAATTTAAAGAAAATAAATGACTTAAAATAAAGTGCAATAAAACCAAAAAGGACAAAACAAACCAAAATTGAAAAAACACAATATTGACTTAACAGTATCCCATGCAGTCGAAAAATCTGCTTCATAAAGATTTCTACAATGTCTGAAGCCTTATGAGTAGTCTTTATATCAATAAAATGGGATGCCTCGCTTAGTTTATCCACTAACACCATGATGGAGTCATTCTGTTTCCGATTCCTTGGTAACCCAGTGATAAAATATATACTTGTGATTTCCCATTTCCAGCTAGGTATAGGCAATGGTTGTAATAATCCAGTAGGATGTTGATGCTCCACTTTCACCTTTTGACAGTCAAAACACTTAGCTATATATTCTCCTACTTCATCCTTCATTCTGGGCCAATAGTACTCTTTTCGTAGCATAGTGATGGTTTTCTGATAACCTGGATGACAAGAATAGTGGCTTTTGTGCATCTCATCCAAAATTAGAATTTTTACTGTTGGTACGTTGGGTACATACAATCTGTTTTTGTACAACAGCAATCCATTTTCCTTCAAACTGTAATCTGTCATAGTATTCTCAGAATTGTTTTCTGCTGTCCTTTCGTGTAATTTTCTATATTCCTCATCATCTTTAATCCCTTCAAAAATTGTTTTTCCAAATCTGTGGTATATGTGCTAATGGCTGCAATGAAATTTATCCTTGCATTACGACTTAACGCATCCACAACTTTGTTCTCCTTCCCTTTAATGTGCTGGATTTCAAAGTTGTATTCACTTAGAAAAGCTAGCCATCTAGATTGTCTAGCATTTAAATTTGTCTGGTCTAGTAAATATTTTAGCCCCATGTTATCTGTCATTAAGGTAAATTTTCTGCCAATAAGGTGGTGACGCCACATTTTCAAAGCATGAATTACTGCTAATAATTTCAGATAATAAGTAGAATAATTCTTTTCATGTATTTTCAGCTTTCTAGATTCATAGGCTATAGCCCTCCTATGTTAGGACTCCTCCAAGTCCATCATTACATGCATCTGTACATACTACAAAATCCTTAGTAGGATCTGCAATCGTCAAAATAGGCGCTGTAGTCAGTAATTCCTTTAACTTTTTAAAACTGTCCGTGCACTTTTGATCCCATACAAACTTCTTTCCTTTCTTCTGCAAGGATGTTATGGGGTTTGCAATCCTTGAAAACCCTTCAATGAATTTTCTGTAATATCCAGTAATACCCATAAATGATCACACATCCAACACATCTTTAGGGACTAACCATTCATTAATGGCTTTTATCTTAGTGGGGTCAATTGAGATTCCTTCCTTAGAGATTATGTGTCCTAAGTACTGGATCTTGTCTTTGTAAAAATCACACTTACTGAACTTAGCATATAACTGGTGATCTCTCAGTACTTGCAGAATGATACGCAGATGTTCATCATGCTCTTCCTTGTTTTTAGAATATACTAAAATGTCATCAATAAACACAACGGTGAATTTATCCAAGTATTTGTGCATAATTTTATTCATTAGGCACATAAATGCTTCCGGGGCATTAGTCAACCCAAATGGCATGACCACAAACTCATAATGTCCATATCGAGTTCTAAAGGCTGTTTTGAAAATGTCTTCATCCTTCACACAAACCTGATGATATCCTGACCGCAAATCAATCTTTGAGAATATCGTTGCTCCGTGTAGCTGATCAAATAGGTCATCAATGCAGGGCAACATATATCTATTCTTGATTGTCATTTTATTTAGTTGGCGATAATCTATGCAAAGCCTTAAGGTGCCATCTTTCTTCTTAACAAAAATGATCGGTGCTCCCCAAGGAGACACACTGGGTCTTATATACTTTTTATCAATCAGTTCTTTCAACTGAGATTTTAACTCATTCAACTCGAGTATATTCATTCTATATGGAGCCTTGGAATTTGGGACTGCACTTGGTATTAACTCAATAGTAAAATCTAGATCTCTTTTAGGAGGTAATCCTGGAATCTCTTCAGGGTAAACATCTTGGAATTCATTTAGGACAGGTATGTCTTCTATTTTCAATTTGTCTGCTGTAGTACATAACTCCTCATTTACTACATTTACTACAAACATTTGGCACCCTTTTCTAACTACTTTCTTTACCTGCATAGCTGAAATCTGTCTAAGTGATGTCTTTCTAGGAACACCCTTCACTTCTGTTGTCCTTCCTTCATCATTCAAACAAGTGAAACTTTTCTCATAGCAAGTTAGGATGACATGATGGGATTCTAACCAATCCATTCCAATTAAGATGTCATATTATCCGAAAGGTAGAATATTTAACTCAATCTGCGTTGTTAGTTGATTCATAGATTAAACACAACTTTTCATGATTTCAGAAACTTTTCTTTTCGTTCCTGTTGCTAGTCTAACTAACCAGGACTTATTGAATTTTTCTGTTTTCAACTTACAACTTTCTACAATATCTGGTGATATATAACTCAGACTAGCACCTGGATCAATCAAAATAGAAACTGGATGGTTTTGTAGCATACCTTCAATCTCTACCATTGAGACTTGGTGTTCTGCTTGCCGATTGTCTAATGTTGCATTAATTCTGGGTACTTCTCTTGCCAAATCTCCTATAGTAGCTTCAGATTGTATGGAGTGAATATGGTTAGTTGACCGCTTCCTAAGGGGACAATCTGAGGCATAATGAGGACCTTGACACTCAAAACATTTTATAGGTGGCTTCTGTTCATTGGTTCTGGTAATATTGGGAACATTTCTAGGTGCTGTAAATTTCTGCTGCTAATTATTTCTGGAACTGTTCCCTTGAAAATTTTGATTCTGAAATTTTTTCTTTTGGAAACCAGAATTTCCATTAAAACTAAAAATTTTCTTTTTCTGTTCAAAGTTACTGGGTTTATGATTTTTCTAGCTAGATACTCATTCTCTTCTCCTGTGCTGATCAAAGCAAAAAGTTGCTTTCCTCATGGCTTCTTCTAACGTTTTTGGGTTATCGTACTCTATTATGTCCTTGATGTTGAAGGGTAGGAAACTCAGGTATCTTTGAACCTTCGGTTTTTCTTCTGCCAGGTATGGCACATACCTTAGCAAATTTAGAAACTTGCTGTTCAGTTCCTTCGTGTTCATCGTTCCCAGCTTTAGATCATAGAATTCTTTGGAATTTTCTTCATAATACTGCTCAGATAAGAATTTCTTTTTGAAGTATCTTTTAAAAGTACTCCAACTCACCTCTCTGTCCTTTATGCCTTTTACTCTTTTGAGGTCATGCCACCAAATATCTGCCTTCCCGGTTAGGTTATACATTGCCATTTTTGCCTTTAAGGATTCTGAGTAATCATAGATCTGAAAATACTTTTTCATGAAGGACAGCCATGCCTCACTTGTATCTCCTTTCTCTGTTTCGCCATTGAAAGTTGGGGGTTTGATTTTCTTGAACTCCCCATATATCTATTCGTACTGTTTATGGCTTTTCCTTTTTGGCTTTTAACCTCCTTCACTGCTATCACTAGAATACTTGCGTTTCTTTTTACGTGGGTGTTTGGCAGTTCCTGACGATGTTGAGCTGTCGTTTTCATCATCAGTTTTTACTTGCTTACTCTTGCCCTCATAAGGTAAGTCTTCAGTTTTGGAAGTATGTTCAACTTCTCTATCCTGTTCATCTGTTGGATATTGATCGAACAATACTTGCTTTAATTCCTCTTGTGTTCTCAAAATTCTCTCATTGTCCTGCTTTATTGATCTTATCTCCTCTTTCAATTCTTGAAAGGCATGTAATAGCTTTGATGAATTGTCATTTAGGTTGCCATGGACTTCTCTTTCAAATTGTTGTCCCGTACTATGGCTGTTTGGTGGAAATATGACCTCCATATGTTCAGCCGATCCTTCCATACCTGTAACTTAAAAGCATTTTTCTGTATATGACAATAATTTAACTTGAGTTAGTAAGAATTTTCGCAGTTAGAAAATTTCTGTTGCATGTTTTCTTGGACATTTTTAGGCCTAGAGTTCGAACGTGAGCTCTGATACCACATGTAACATCCCGAAAATTACCAAAATAAAATAAAAAAATTAAATTAGCAATAATTATCAAGTCATTAATGCGGAAATATAAATTAAATAAATTTCTTCACTAAGATAATTCAAAACTATGACACATCATACTCCCCCAAGTAAACATAATACGGTTCATTTGCTATTCAGATTTTACACGGATGCTAAACTTCTTGACAACGGATCTTTTTATGATTATGCAAGGAATACAATTTGCAGATTTGCTCAAGTTCTAAGTATAATTATATGCTGTTATAAGTTTGTACTATTATGATGATATTGATGTTGAGCTGATAGTTTGCTTGGTTGATGATGAAGGGGTCCTACGAGGTACCCCGGAGTTTACTTAGCTATGATTAGCTAAGGCAGTTGCATACTGTTTTCCATGTGCAGACCACAGGTAAGAAATTCTATGCCAACAAGTGTTATGAATACAAGTGTCTTTTAATTCAACGTTAGTGTAAAATGTAAAATGTTATTTACTTCCTTACGAAACAAGATACTGAAGGTATGGATACATGGTTTGAATTCTAGTTTTATGTATTGACATCCAAGCTCTTCAGTGATACAATTTTTATGTCGTCCATGTGTTTTACTTTATTGCAATATACAATATCATAGGACTACTGTTGTTACTATTAAGCTATGATACCGGATCTATATTTAAAGCTATAGGAATCTGGTAGAAAATGATGTTTACGCTTTGGATCTATCATTATATCTCGTACTTACAAAACTTAGACTATTCTAAGTCCTGGATTTGTCTTTTGGTTGCACGGTTAGTAGATGTAAGTATAGTGACTAGAGCTTGTACTAAGGACCTAGCTTTAGAGTACATCTCGCCAATACTTAAACTTATGATGATACCATAGTCTTACACTATATGGAAATTCCTACAGAATTTATTGTGAATATAGTTTCTATGTTATGAACTAGCATCACCAAACTTCATCCTATGGCTTATTTAAAACTCTAGAAATGAATTAGAATTAAAACATAATAATGTATGATTCTATGCATCTACCAAATATATTGATTATATAATTCCAATGTTACTATGCCTACGTTCAAAACTTATATCAAAGGTGCACTATTTATTTGTAATGATATGATTTTATAATATGCAATGTTACTATTATGAACTGTTACGAGTTAAAATTCAATGGAGTGATGAAAACATTAGGTATGGACCATGCATTAAGGCTAATCAATTAGTGGGTGATATTACTATTATCACCATACCTACACAACCTTCGAAAACCTATAACATTAGCACACAAAGGTCTAATATGCAATACTGTGCTATTGATGGCAGGTGGTAATGGCTCGGTACTTGACATGATTTCCAATTTGGCGTTGGCAGGCTTTGAATAATGTTGAACCGCTTGGTGAATGAAGTGGAAGCCACGGTGTGGGGTCTTCATGTGCTAGAGGTTTGCAATCAGTGCCATACTGACCGAGCTGTGCCATGCACAATCTTTTTGGTCCACTTACCTGGCAGTTGGTAGATGCAGCTATTAAATAGCATTGATTGTAATGCAGGTTTGGTTATCAACGTGCCCTCTTGGAAGTTGAACCACTCTCGATCTCCCTAAGATCTAGAGCTATGGGAAACCCTAAACTTACGATGGTAAGTGATGGAGGAAGGTTTTCATATTACCATTGTTACGCTCAGTGGTAAGATAGTGGAGCCGGACGATTGCTGTAATGTAGGAGTGTTTGTTTTTTTTAGAGGAGGACTCCTCCTAGGTCTTGAACCCGAGACCTGTGTGAGATAGTTTTAAGGGTTACAGGCTTATGCATCGTGCCAAAGAGCCACGCTATAGTTGTGGTAGCTGTGTATGATTCTTCTGTCAGTTGCTGAGAGTGATTTGAAGTTGGGTACGAGTTCTCTATGAGAGATTGTCTTCTAAGTTTTGAATTTGTAGTACCGTTATTTCTACCAGGCCTCGTCATCTTTTCTATTGGTGTGATGTGACATTGTTCTGAGCTTCGATAAAAGGTAATTGTTCACGATAATGTCATAGTATGGTGTGTATTGGAGAAAACTCACTATGGCTTGGGAATACCACAACAGACAGATGACTACCAGAAATCTACTCAATTCTCAAAACAATGCTATTATAAATGACAATGTTAAAATAATGGAGAAATGTAACCAACCTCTATTCAACGTTTGATGTAGATCCCCGTTGGAGCTTTTCAATCCGCGCACATCCAAGCACTTGTAATCTGCAAATTAGTCTCGACAACCAATATCTAACAAGTACATGTGATATATAAATAACATTAACATTATCAATAACAATGGTCCATAATATCATAAGCAAATGTAACCCAATGTATAATAAATGACATTCACACCATGAATGCACGAGAATATGAGTATTTCTATTAATGAACAAGAAGAAGTACAAAGTGATACGACCTCTTGCCGACAACCAATCTGAACCAAGATCTAGATCAATCCACTTGTGCCTCATCCACTTCAATCCTCCATGAATGGCAAACTCAAACTAGAGAGGAGTTTGGAAGGTGAACATAACTGGTTCACAACTACAAGGATCAATGAATGCAGACTCAAGATAGGGAAAAAATCCACTAGAGTTCCTTTACTATTCTCTTCTTCCTCCCATCCATAAGCCATATGTGCTCAATATATAGTCCTCTCAAAGGTAGGTGAAAGGACTCATCGAGATGTTACTTGGGCAGATGGAGAGCCAAAGGTCACCCAATGACCGCTTTTTGGGAGTAAAAAGTATTAAAATAGTGGTTTTTACCATTTTACTTGATACCCGCGGGCTATAGGGATGCAACTCGCGGGTACGCATGCTATAGTGATGCAACATGCGGGTAGGAACAAAAATAGGATAAACTGGTATCACTGAAGGATGAAAATGGATCTGAGTCACTGAAATGGATCCTATAGGCCAAAGAATGCTGATTCTCACAGGGTGGAAGATTTCTGTGTAACATGGTGTTGCTTGCTTGCTTTCTTGTATCTTCTTTGTTTTAAACCCATCGAAATGTGACTTTGCAGGTACCCACTTCATAGGACAGTTCCGGTGCAAGCATGGGGAATGAAATATGTTGCGAATTCTTTTGGTAAGCTCTAGTGGTTCTCAAAACCTTGTAGGTGCCCTTGAGCATGGTGTTGATGGTGACTATCGTATGCTGAGAGTTGGAACTTGTAGACTTGTTTTTGGTGATGGCCGAGTGTTGAGTTTTTGAGTCTTATTTGATGAAAATGATACAGTGGATAGTCTTTACTAGTTTAAGTGGTCATTCGACTCTTGATGCATGGTTGTACTATTCGTTAAGAACTTTGAAATCGCATTTTTTACATGCTATTTGATAAGGGTATAACCCTGGGTACTTTGTTGCTCCACGGTCTTGTTTCAAGTTTTTGGATGATAAGGTTTAAGCCATGCATACTGTGGGACTTTAACAGGTCCGATATGCAACTCAGACATACATTTGAATGCAAAAGACCAAGAACCTAGGGTTCTCTTGCACTTAAGAATGATGGTTTGATTTTTGCAAAGAATTGCTATGATTTTGAACTCAGGGTTAAGAAATGTGCAAATAAATGTTATTGTAATAACGTACAACAATGGTTGCTGTAGGTAAAAGTTTTCTCTTGCTTCGCCGTCGTTGTTGCTGTTTTAAGTTATGGGATAGTTCGGCAATCAAGAGTTTTTTTTTTAAATGAATAGGTCACAATGTCCATTTTGATTTGCAATGAATCCTACCGGTAGTTTGTTGATTATTAGCTGGCTTACACAAGCTTGCGTGCCAGAACTTAACCTGTGTATGAAAGGGTTTTGAAGCTATGAATTTTTTTGATGTTGAGATGTATTCTTACTAGGGTTATGAGCTGTTAATAGAGATTAGAATTGAATCGTGTTTTTTGCTAAATGGTGAATACTGTCCTGGAGAAGTTTTTGATATGCTATCTAGGGTTTGGAAAAGAAATGTCTAAAGTTCACCATGAAAAGCTTATGAAGAAAAAAAATATGCACTGTGCAAACGAAACTAGAGTTTGCAAAATCTTAGGGTTTGAAAAAAGGGTTCTTATGCATTTGCATAACTAATGGTATTTTGATAAATGAAAAATTACTGCGATAGTTAGTGGAGAAATAATATATGTTCAACTATGATAAATATGTGCATGGATATTACAGCTGCTATAATCTCTTGAAATAAAACATACTTGAAAATGTAGAGCTTATAATTTGGAAATACATATTAATACTATCCGAATTGGATGGAGTGGAATGAAAAGTATAGATCTGTGCAGAAATAAAATGTGTTTTCTTTCCTGTATTAATTAAATGAATTCTATGCCGTGGTTGATGCTATACTGGAATGTTTACTGTGTTTTAAATATAGGACAAAATTCTAACAAGAACATTACCATAAGAGTCTAAAATAATCCTCTTAGCTTTTTGCTTACTAAATTTGGCCGATTTAATGCTACCTCTTTGTACTGGAGTACGATGCAGACTCAAGCATGCGGAAAAATGCAGAGGAGTCATTTTATTAGTCAAATAGTAAAATTAGGTCAGAAAATAAAAATAGTTATTTCTACTGATCCTTAGTAAATTTTCTAAACCAGTTTCTGCAGAGATTCATACTTTTGAAAAATACAAACAAAATAAAGAAACTGTAGAACTTGATAATTGTAGGAGAAACAAATCACCCAAGGAGCCTATTCCACCCAACCTGCTCCTAAAACAGCCAAGATGCCTGCCTAGGACCCCCGAGCCTGTTCACTGAACCACCAGGAGGAAGAAACTTTAGAAGCTTAGATCCTCAATCTTACAGCAACAAGTAGTTTATCCAGTCTTACAGACTCAGCAGTCAAAGAGACCTGCACCTGCACCTCTGGTTTTCCTTCTCAGAAATAATTTGAAGTCTTACAATTGCACTCTCACATAGCCTCCCTAATTCAAATCTCTCAGTCATCACCTGATGCACATGAGGAATATTTCTGTAGAAAATATTGTAAGAGCTGCCTACTCAAATCGAATTGCCTTATATAGGATGCCTAGGCCTTTTAGTGATTATCTTGGTCTTTAAATGAGTTGCTTGCTCACTCCTCCACCTGGATAATAATGCCATAATTTTAGGGGTAGTTGTCCCATAACCAATAGCTAGTGGTGGAGTGCAAATGTTTCCATCTGTCCCATGCCTTCTAGCAGCTTCCATTCCTCTTAGCGGGTCAATGAACACTCTTGTAACAACTTTCTTGAGTGTTTGTCTCCTTTTATAATTTATTAAATAATAATAATGAGTCATTACAGTCATTTTTGACCATATTTGGTCATAATTACAAAACTTTGAAATTATAATTTGACATAGAGTATTTTGCAAAATAAACTAATTATTCTCAAAATTTGGGTAGGTGACAGAAGTAAAGGTGGAAGTATGCTCGTTGGTGGATCAATGTCCAAATGAATGGCAGACTGCATTATAGACTCTAGGAAAACTTCATAAGAAGGAAGTATGTTATCCCAGATGGAACACATATCTAAACATTCAGATGGAGTCATCACCTGGTCAATTGCCGGGACCTAGTCCCGAGAAGGTAAGCATGAATTCAGAGGTTTCTTCTTAGTAGCAATTGGACTCAAGGAACAATATGCCACATAATTTGATTGTGACATGGTAGTGCCTACTGACGAGGGACATACTTGGTATATATTTGGGTAATAATAGGGATCAACAAATGCAAGCTAATCAAGAGTGGCAATGCTTTTGTTGTGAGGAAAATGCATTATACGAAAGAGCGTAGACAACACATCCTGTATTCATGCCTGAGTATCATATCAAAGTCCATAGGGTCCTTTAAAACCATAAAATCGACAAAGACTATTTTCCACCCAAAGTAATAGGTACCTGAGGGAGGAATCCCAAGCGTTCACTAGGTCTTCTATCGAAAGTCAACGACCAATTAACAATTGGAACAAGGTTAGGGAAACCTAAATCTCTCCAAGCATAAGGGGATAATATACTAACAAAGGCTATTTCATCTACAATACATCGATGAACCACTTGGTTTCTGATGTCAACCTTTATTTGGAAAGGTGTAGCAGAAGGAAGGCGAGGCCCAGTTAGACTATTCCAATCAAAGGAAATGATCCCATAGCTTGGTAGGGGTTCACTCAGCATAGATGAAGTGCTCCCAATTTCAGAGACATACGAACTGGTAATGCAAAAGATCTCAGGGACAGGTGCATCAGTCTCTGAGGGACTGATGGGATCGGTCGAAGATTGCATCGATTCAATCACTTCACTCTCCGAAAGGATAGTGGGGTTGACCAAAGATTGCATTGGTTCAACCACTTTATCAACCAAAGGTTGATCAGGTTGTTGGGAATCTATAGACAATTCAAGAGCAAAGGATCCTTCAGACATGGACCACACTCTCAAAAATATCTGGAATAACAGGGCACATGTGAGTAAGATTATTTAGTGGCTTATTGCTCAGAAGTAGAATACTTTTGAACTATGGACCACACTCTTTTCACTTCTGGAGGTATAGAGCACAAATAGGCCAGGTGGTATCCCTCGCAAAACTTACAAGGGAACTTAAGCTTTTGTTTATTAGGTTTGTCGACAATTCCAACTTTCTCAGCATGACTTGCAGTGGCTGATTCAGTGTCTCTAGTATGACTCACAATAACTAGTGACTTATCATTAATATGACCAACAGTGATCAATGACGTGTCTTCAACATAAGCAATAGTGGTTGAAGACATGCTTTCAGTATGATTTGTAGTGACTGAAAGTTTGCTCCCAACATGACCTCCAGAGGTTGGGTAGGTGCCCCCAGCATGACATACAAAGGCTGGGTGGGTGCCCTCAGCATGAATTCTAGAGGCTGGGTGCGTAGGTTCAGTATGATTTACAGTGACTGAGTGAGTTCTCCCAACATGACCACCAGAGGTTGGGTAGGTGTTAGGATATTTAGACACTTAGGAGTTAGTTAAGATCAACTTGTGTAATATATCAGTTAGGGATAGTGTGTTTCTTTAGTATGCATTTGTAAATACTTAATCTGACGGTCACGATATGTTCCCGACATAGAGTGATCCGACGGCTCAACTTCTCTTAGATTAAAACTAACCTTGATCCGTGGCTTAACACCCGATTGGTCCATGATCTCTATTTAAAGAGCATGGAGGGTTATTGTTTAGTTGATCGATTATGAGAATCTCATTTGCAACTTTATTTCTTTGCATAATAAATTGTCCTGTAGAAGCTATTTGGCCGGGGCCGTGGAGTGTTTCCCTCAAGAGGGTTTAAACCACGTCAAAACATTGGTGTGTTGATCTGTGATCTGTTTGTGTGAAGTGGTTGCTCTTGGTGTTCGGTCCTTTGGTAGTACCCTGTGTACCCGAACATGGTATCAAAGCTTTTATGAAGTGTCGCTTCCGGTTATGATTTAGATCTTGAACTGTTGTTGCCGAAACTCAAAAGGGTTTCTATTTATGGTATTTTTGTGCATTTCTGGGCTGTGGGAGGTGTTCCATTGCGTCCGGAGCGTCGTTTCCATTGGGAAATAGTTTTCGTTTGATCGAAAACGGTTCCCGATTGCTCCAGAAACGCGTATTTCATCAGATCTGAAGGTATAATGTTACGGTGACGCATTGTTTATTTCCTTTTTTAAAAAGAAAAAATCTCATATTTCATCTTTTTTACTGTTAGATTTTTTTTTTGGGTTCGGATTGTTGCTTTCTCGGCTGCGTATTCTCTTTGCCGTGCACCTTGCGCGATCTCAGCAAATCAGAAACAGAGAGAAAACGTAGACTTTCCGGGCAAGCTAACAAGATCTAACTCCACAGGTGTGGAAAAGTTTTTTTTTTTCAATTTGTGGTGTGTTTTGCAGGAAAAAGGGAAAGCACGCAAACCGAGTAAAAAGAGTTAAAAAAAAAAAAAAACCCTTCCTCATTCCCATATTTTACATACCTTTTAATCTAGCTCACGTGGTTCAAAGTTGCTTTATTCCTTAATAGGTATTGAGTTCAAGTCTTAGGAAGTTACTTTTAAAAGAAAAAGTGCATGCAATTTCTATTTTCAAGTTATTTTATTGTAAAAGTGCATCTCACTTAAATAATAAAAATTAAAAATACAAGTGAGTCACTTAGTAATATCATTATAAAAGTGAAATCACTTATTTTACAAAAGTGGTTCACTTAAAGCAACTTTCTTGTAAAGTGATTGTCAAAAGGTTCATCTTAGGAAGAGGGGGATTCTTTTTTTTGCTGGACATTCTCTAGCTGCCATGTCACTATTGGGGACATCTTCAACAGTTTCTTTGTTCAAGCATAACTTCATCATACAAAGTCAGTTTTCAGTGCCGTTTTTTTTGAAACCTTCTATTTTTTCGAGCTCTTCACATCCAGACTATTGGTTTCTGCTTTTACTGCCATTAATTTACAAATATGGTCGCCCCTTGTGATATTCTACTTAACAGTTCCAACTATTTCTCATGAAAATCTCGTATGGAGGATGTTCTACGAAGTAGGGGACTTTTCAGAATTACCTCAGGGAAAGAAACATAACCCACTGATGATGATAAGAAAATAAAATGGGAAAATAGATGTGATGAAGCTCGTGGTTTGATTGGGATTTCAATCTCTACTGATTTGCGATTCCACATATTTGGAATTGATAAACCTGATGCTGCTTGGGACAAGTTGGAATCTGTGTTTGGTAAACACAATGAAATTCGAGGTCACCAACTCGAAAATGAGTTGATTTCTTTAAATCCAAGTGACTTTTCATGCATTCAAGATTATTTATCTAAGTACAAAACTCTTAAACTCTTATGTGCAGAATGTAAGATTGAGAGGGAAGACAAACAATGCATTTATCATATTCTTTCCAAACTTGGACATGCACATTCTGTTTTTGTATCTACATTTTACTCCATGAAAGCATCCTTGAATGCAACTAGCTATCAAGAGCCTAGTCTTGAATCCTTTTGTGATTCCTTGATTAGAGAACAAGATAAACTCATTCATCTTAGAATAATCAATAATGCAGATACATCTGGGAAAGCCTTATTGTCCCAACAGAAAGAAAAGTCCAAGCCTCCCAAGAAACAAAATTTTCGCAATAATAAGTCAAATAAGGGTCCCAAACCCTCTCAGTCAGCTCCTTCTTTAAAAAATGACAAAGGATCCAAGTTAAAAGGCAAGAAGACTGAACGTCATTGCAACTATTGCAGGAAAGATAATCATGATGAATCTAAGTGTTTCAAGAAGATGACAGCCTTGGAAGCAGTAATGAAGAAGCACCACATTATCCTAGATTCGTCTTCAGAATCTGCCTCTCATGGACATGTACTTTGTGCTTTTGGTTATTCTTATAATGCATCTTCTTCTTCTACTTGAAATGAATGGCTCATTGATTCTGGAGCATCTTATCATATGGCTAAGGATCAAGCCATTTTTTCTACTATGCATGAATGTAACACCAAACAAATATTTTTCGGTGATGATAGATCTCTAAGTGTTGTAGGAGATGGAACAGTTCTAGTAGATAATGGTCATTTTAGTGATGTACTATGTGTTCCAAGAATTTCCTGCAATTTGTTATCAGTCTATTATATCACTCATTCTGGTGAAGGTAAAACTGTGA
The DNA here is from genome assembly GCA_027924585.1 of Larix kaempferi. Taxonomy (NCBI): domain Eukaryota; kingdom Viridiplantae; phylum Streptophyta; class Pinopsida; order Pinales; family Pinaceae; genus Larix; species Larix kaempferi. The sequence goes on along the minus strand of BSBM01000289.1, from coordinate 6,526,961 downwards.
CCTTTACACCTCACCAAGTTGTAATCAAGGATTTTAAATATCCTCAACAGGTCCTAGCTACCGGAATTGTTGATGATATTACCAGGTTGTACAATTTTAACAACTTTGGGTCATCACCTTTCCCTTCAGTTTTTGTTGCTCATAGTGATAACTTGAGCAAACTTTGGCATGAGCGATTTGGTCACTTAAATTATCACTGATTGCAACAACTATGTAAAGAAAATATGGTGACAGGTCTTCCGATGGTATCTTGCAGGGATGGTGTTTGCTCCGGTTGTGTACTCGAAAAACATCATTGAGACAATTTTGACAAACGTGCCTCTTGGCACGCCTCGGTTCCCTTGGAGCTTGTGCATAGTGACTTGTGTGGTCCTCTTCCATCTGCTTCCTTTTCTAGTTTCAAATATTTCTTAACTTTCATTGATGATTACACCAGACGCACTTGGGTTTATTTCCTCAAACTTAAGAGCGAAGTATTTAACATGTTCTTGGCCTACAATAAGTTCACTACTTTCTGCACTGAACAAGGCATCCAACAACAACACACTGTTCCATATACACCACAACAAAATGGTGTAGCTGAGCAGAAGAACTGCACTTTAAAAGAAATGGATAATTGTATGATCCAATCTAAGGGACTAAGTCTTCAATTTTGGGCTGAAGCCATTAATTGTGCAAATTACATAGTTAATCGCACCCCCACTAAAGCATTACAAGGTATAACACCAGAAGAAGCATGGAGTAAAACTAAACCTGATGTAAGTCACTTCCGTGTGTTTGGTAGTGAAGCATGGGCTCACATTCCGGATGAAAAACGGAAAGCATTGCAACCTAAAAGTGAAAAGTGCATATTTGTTGGATATTCTGAAGATGTAAAAGGTTATAGACTTGTTCAACCACATTCTCATGATATAATCATTAGAAGAGATGTTAAATTTGATGAAAATCTCTTGGCCTGCAAGCCTAACTCAGCGATTGTGCCATCTTTGGCCTGCGAACCTGATTCAGCGTTTGTGCCTTCTTCTTCTTCTTCCAACTTCCTTGATAGGTTTTCAACTCTACTTTCTGATGATGACAGTGAGGATGAAAATCCACCTCCGCTTGCTCATGTTCCTCCAGTTGCACCAGCACAAGTGCTTCCTCGATGGGTCTGTTCAACATGTGAAGCAACTGGTGATCTTGCCGGTGATCCTAGAGATCAACGTTGAACATGTTCTCAGTTTCAGCAAGCCTCTTCTCTTTTGGATCAAGTTTTCGAGAATCATGATCCAGAAACTTTTGTAGAAGCTTCAGGAAATCCAGATTGGGATGCAGCCATGGATGAAGAATATCGTTCTTTAATGGCGAATGATACTTGGGATCTTGTACCTCTTCCAAAAGGAAGAAAATTTGTCAAATGTAAATGGGTCTACATAACTAAGTGTGCATCAGATGGAAGTGTTGAAAGACTTAAGGCAAGGTTAGTTGCCAAAGGTTTTTCCCAAGTTGAAGGGATTGACTACAATGAAACCTTTGCTCCCGTCGCAAAAATGAACTCCATCCGCCTTGTTCTTTTCCTTGTAGCCTTACACAACTGGGAAGTCCATAAAATGGATGTCAAGTCTGCCTTCTTACATGGTGATTTACAGGAGGAAATTTACATGGAACAACCTCCCAGCTATGTTCAGAATAACTCTAGCCTTGTCTACCGCCTTAAGAAATCCTTATATGGCCTTAAGCAAGCTCCTAGAGCTTGGTATGCCAAAATGGATAACTTTCTCCTTGACACTGGTTTTTCTAGATGCCATTCTGACCCCAATGTCTATACCAAGAAAGTAGGACACCATCTCATCATACTTGTTCTATATGTTGATGACCTTATTCTTACTGGTAGTGACCCTAAGATTATAACCCATGTGAAATCCAGTCTTAAACAAAATTTTGAAATGTCAGACTTAGGACATTTGCATTATTTTCTTGGTGCCCAAGTCCTGCAAACCAAAGTAGGAATCTTTCTTTCTTAGTCTAAGTATGCTTGTGACCTTCTTCGTCGCTTTCACATGGAAGATTGTACACCAGCCCCTTCTCCCTTCCAGTCTGGAGTCAAACTTTCTGCCAGTTGTACTTCACCTGAAGTCGATGCCACCTTGTATCATCGGCTTGTTCGTAGTCTCTTATACTTGACTCATTCTCGTCCTGACCTTTCCTTTGCTGTTGGTTGTGTTGCCCGTTATATGCAGACACCTCATGAAAGTCACTGGAAAGCAGCTAAAAGAATACTTCGATATATTCGAGGTACAGTTCAGTTTGGGATTCATTACAGTACAAGGGGGAAACCTTTGTTGGTTGGTTTCACTGATTCAGATTGGGCCGGCGATCCTGATGATCGAAATTCTACTGCAGGTTATGTTTTTAGTCTAGGATCTGGACCTATTACTTGGGCTTGTAAGAAACAACAAGCTCTTGCTCTTTCTTTAGCAGAGGCAGAATATTGAGCAGCAGTTAATGCCAGTCAGGAAGCTTTATGGCTTCGACAGATCCTTTCAGAGTTTGGATTCGAGCAGCAGCAGCCTACTCCACTTTTGTGCGACAATCAAAGTGCCATCAAGCTTGCCAAAGATCCAGTTCTATATCAATGCAGCAAACACATTGAGCTACATATGCACTTCATCATAAATCTTGTTCATGATCGTGTTCTTGAAGTGCTCTTTTGCCCTACAGATGATCAAGTTGCAGACATCTTCACCAAGTCTCTTACAGAAGCGAAGTTTTATAAACTTCGATCTATGTTAGGAGTTCAGGAACTTGTCATTAAGGGGGGATAGGCTCTAATGCCTCCTTCCTTCTCCTAATAGTGTCACTTTTGTAAATCCTTCAATCTTATCCCAAGTTGTTTTTAAGGGGGGATGTTAGGATATTTAGACACTTAAGATCAACTTGTGTAATATATCCATTAGGGATAGTGTGTTTCTTTAGTATGCATTAGTATGCATTTGTAAATACTTAATCCGACGGTCATGATATGTTCCCGACATAAAGTGATCCAACGGCTCAACTTCTTTTAGATCAAACCTAACCTTTATCCGTGGCTTAACACCCGATTGGTCCATGATCTCTATTTAAAGAGCATGGAGGGTCATTGTTTAGTTGATCGATTATGAGAAGCTCATTTGTAACATTCTTTCTTTGCATAATAAATTGTCCCGTAGAAGCTATTTGGCCGAGGCCGTGGAGTGTTTCCCTCAAGAGGGTTTAAACCATGTCAAAACATCGGTGTGTTGATCTGTGATCTGTTTGTGTGAAGTGGTTTCTCTTGGTGTTCGGTCCTTTGGTAGTACCCTATGTACCCGAATAGTAGGCACCCCCAGCATGACTTGCAGAGGCTAGGTGTCTTCCCCCTTGCTTTGGCATCTTCTTCCTATTCTTCCTCCGTCTATTCCTTTTAGACTGCTGATTACTAGTATTACTACTTTCACCACATGAGGTAGAAGAAAGAGGAGAAGATGTTACTGGTGAGGTAGGCATAGGGTTCCGATTCTCTTGATGTGAGGTACTTACTTGAGAGGCATCAGGAGCATGCAAGGCATTCAGAGTGGAAAACAACCAAACCGGTAACCCTATAGTGAATCCCAAAAGATTCAAGGTAGCCATTAAGGGAGTACCAATGTTCCCAATGAATGGAAAAGCACAAGGAGCCCCTTGAACAGGGGTCTCTTGATTGGTGATCACTGGAATGCTATCCATAGTTTTCAACTCAGTGAGCCAGAAAATTCTAAGGCCAACTAAAAACAAGTGGCACAAAGAGAAAACCACTAAAAAATGTCCTACAGTGATCAAAACCAGGAAAACAGAGCTAATACTCTCAGAAGTTAATCTGGGATGATAAGGGCCCAAAACAAACCAATAGAGTATCGAAGGTCAGTTACACGACGTCCAGTGCAGGTCCTTTGGGTGCAAGCGTTTGAATCACCAAACCACCCTCCCGGGATTACTGCAAAGGGTTACCTTCCATGTCTGTCCTAGGTGCAGTGGAAATAGCCTTCCACTATACCTATGAAGATCCCTAATGATCAAGATACTAAGGATACCACAAATACGGAAATACTTGGGGGGGTAGTCGTCAGTCTAGCCGAAATGCATGGGAAGGGTAACAAAGCTCAAAATCCAAGAGTACTTAAAGTACTAGTGGACCCCCGTACGTGAATAAGCTCTGGTGTATGCTTGAAAGGAAAGTGAGGGGGTATCCTCAATAGTTCCAGTCTCACACAAAATCGTGATTAACTCCAGTTTAAGTGGAGCATTCCCAAGATATTTTGATATGAGTGGGTTTGCCTAAAATATTGTCTCACTATGATTGTTGAGCAATAAAACGATTTCGGGCAGTTTAAAGTGATCTACCCCGAAATCCTAGCCTAATCTAGGTGATGTAGTGTCAAACCTAAAAAAGAAAAGTTACTAATTGATTTGATTTGATATTATTTTTAAAGGCCATTTCTTACTCAATAGGTAGTGATGTGTGTGGTATGGTTATGACAAAGTAAATTGTGTACAATGATGCCTGAAACTTCACAAAAAATATTTTTCGTTTATGTCTTTCAAAACAAAAGATAGGCAATCCTAAGCATAATCATTTTTCTTTTTAATTTTCAAATCAAATAGGAAAACAATCTATCCTACCTCGAAAAATAATGGCAAATCTTACAACTAGGTTACCAATTTTCAATTTTGATTTTTTTCTTCTATTCATAAAAGAAAATGAATCTGAAAAAGGAACAAGTAAGATCTATCAAGAGTGTGGGTAAAGATAAAAAACCTAATGGCTTAAACCAATCAAATCAAAAGACTGACAAAGACTTGACCTACAGAGTTGTTTCAGTGAAAAAAATCTAAATTTGGAACAAGATGCAAAATAAAAAGGGAAATATGATGCATACAACGGAAAAACAAACCAAGAGGTTGCTCCTAAGCATCAAGAACCCAAGAAAGACATCCACCAAATAGATAGGGTAGGAAAGCAAACCAAGGAAACTCTACCACCACAAAAACTCAAAAGGAAAAGCTATCAAGAAGAATTCAACCAACTCAGACTAACTAGAACAGAAGCTCAAAAGGTATCTAGACGATCAAAACTTTCAAAAACACCCAAAAGACTTCTAACTGAGGTCAAACCCTAAAATGAAAGGAAAAACTCAGTAAAAGTGCACAAGTACTGCAACAGACAACAAGCGTAGAGTGCGCAGGTTTGTATAACTACAACACACATCTAGGGAAAAAGATGTGCTACTGTGACTAGCAGGGAGTCGTGCAAAGGTTCAAAAAGACCTAAAAAGCAGAAAAGACACCTAAAACAAGTACTGAAGTGAGTGAAGCAATCTAAAGGGGACTTTCAAGAGGTTAAAAGAAAACTCAAAAAGATAAGGATGTCTTAATAACAATCAGAAAAGCAAATAAAATGCCACAAGTAGACCCATCAACCTGAAAACCAAACCCTACTATGAGAGGATCAGACCTACAGGAAAATACGTAGCTGTTTGGTATAACAACCAGCGCAAGCAACTAAAAGTGCACGGGTATCACTGAGAGAGACTCGTGCTCAGTTCAAAAGATGTGCTTCTATATGCACATAAGACTAGCGCACAGGGACTAAAAGGAAATAAAAAGGGCTTTGCACAGTCAGACTGAAATGAATCAAAGCAAAAGGAAACAACAATGTAACCTACAAAAACCTCAGATAAAGTCAACAGATTGTAAAAATTGAAAGAAAACCTAAATAAGGTCCCCAGAGCAGAAACAAACTGGTGCTCCCCAACGGAGTCGCGAGTTCTGTTGTGAAGGATTATACCCTATAGTAGGGGAAAGGATGCTATCAACGTACATGGGGTGGAAGATAGATACATTCTACTTTGCATTGATTACTATAAACAAAATGAGATTAGGATTCTAAAATCAGTACCTTGTTTATGGTGTTTGGTCCTAGCTTTCACCCAATCTCCACAACAACACACCTGCAAAATATATAGACCTTCCTCAGCGTATTTTGACTACAAATATATAAAGATATTGAAGACAATATGACATTAATTACAATCAGATATTCAATAGAAACAACATTCCATTGGGACGGGAAGGGTATCTTGATCTTTTTATTGCCAAAGAAATGCAACCAATTACAGTTTATACCTGATCTATTCCAAGCACTTATGCAACCGAGTTCTGGGATCCTGCTCCTCACAATGACTTAGAAATTGCTTCAACATAACAATAGATTCTTCTTCATTGGCCCCTTCCTCATGTATTCCCCTTGTATTTATGGCCAAGGTAGGAAGTTAGATTCGTGAGGTAGTTAAATTGAGAGGTTGGGGGAGTTACAGTACCAACCTCAACTAATCCCAATTCATAATCTTAGTATTTTTTTCATTTCATCTTAATATGTGCGTAGGTATCACTCTTGACAACTTGCGCCTAGGGCGCATCTATTGTTTTCCAGGACTAGCGCATACCACTTTTGAGATAAGTGCGTGGGTTTGCTTTAGTAGAACCAACGCACAGTACGCTAGATGCTATTTATAAGAATAACACATATTTTATGAAATATGCAGAAAAAATATAATTTTCAGCTAAAGAGGTGTGATCTCAGCAATAAATAATCCAAGGTCAATCCAGCTCTTCCATCCATAGTGTCCTTTTGTGTGATCAATAGAGAAATGTGATCACGGATGGAGAAGTGCATATTTGACCTATAACAATCCAATATCTCAATGTGAATTTTAGGAATCCATATAACACGTCATTTCATCTAATGTTTCTACAAAATCATCATCAAAGTGACCAAGGTTAGAACTCATGTAATGAGCTTGAACTTAGGGAATGTAACATCCCTATCCCTTAATCTAGCCAGCGAAGGGTACATTCACTAAATCATGGCCTCTAAATTTCTCCCCATAACCACAAATTCGAATTTAAAACATCTAGAATGCATGTGCAGACATGGAAATAAAAGCACAGCAGAATAAAATCAATCCACACACACATAACATTCAATTTATAGGCATAATGATCACATGAATACAAATAAAATCAGTACACATCAATTACATAAGAATACTTATCTTTAAACAAAGAAGATACAAGCAATTGGCTGTGTAAGAGCGATTTTCCACCCAACCATAGGCACTTTGTCAAGCATATACTCTTTCTGTTGAGAGACCACCCCCAAGCTGGACTATGAGGCCACTAGGGTGAAGGAAACACCTGCAGGCTTCTCTATCTTAGCCCACAACCCATTTTGCTCACTGTGCTTAGCCAAAATCTCAAATAGAGCTCTACAAGGGTCTCACTAAGCCTTCACAGCCATGGCACTCCTTCCAACTTCCCCACAAAACAAAAGGGGGGAATTTCCATTCACTAATCCACAATTCCCTTAGGAAATCCAACCCTTACATCGCTTACCAATGTGTGCAGTAAGAGTCCAACCTACTGTAAGATATTGGAGAACCTCTTGCAACATCAATCCATGGCTTCTCAAGCATCCAAAAGTAGCATAAATAAATGGGTAAAGGTTTTAGCTTTCCCAACCTTCATGCTAACCTAAAACCATCTATTTTCCCTTCCAAAAATGCAGATCTGTCTTCAAATTAGAATTTATGGGTTAAACATAGTCTGGTCAGGGACATGAACAACAATGGAAAACTCTACGTAGTGTCGAAAACATGCATGAGAGAATGATCAAAAGCATGAGAGAATGATCAAAAGAGTGTTGAATATAAGGGTATGAGGTAATGGTGAAAAGACAACTGACATAGCTTCTGATCATAGAAGAAACATGACTACTAACAATTAACATAACTATCACAACCCCCATGCTTCAATAACTACATGAAGTGACTTTTCCCACCAACCTCACATATGCATTCAATGATCGGATTTAATTAGTCAAGGGAAGGTAACTGGATTATTTAAGGCACATGGTCGATTTTGGATAAGTTCTAAAGTTGGCACATGGAAACATAGGATTTGATTTCACATAGGCCCCCTTCCTCTTCCCCTCTGGTGGAATCATAGCCCCTCTAGTTCTCTTTACACAACCATCTTGGACCATTTTATTAATTCCCAACATAATATTTACATACATTTCGAATTGGCGGGATAAGCCAATCATATGGTCTAAATAAAAATATATACATCATACATGCCTAGTCATTCACTAGTTGGGACTTGGCCTTGATCTCCACACTAGGAATCATACTAGCATATTTACATAATTTTGATTAAATACATTCCAAGTAAAAAACGGGGCTATTACAATCCCCTCCCCCTTGGAATAACACCGTCCTTGATGTTTGTTAAAAATAAGAACGAAAACGGGTATGCCTCCTTCATGGCATCCTCCAACTCCCACGTAGCCTCATCGGGACCGAAGTGCTTCCATTGCACCTTTACCCATCCGATGGATCGGTTCTGGAGAAATGTTACCTTCTTGTCTAGGATGCATAGTGGCTCATTTTGGAACTCTCCCTCGGGTTCCACCTAAATCACATCCTAATCAATCACATGGTTAGGATCATGTACATATTTCTTAAGCAAAGAAACATGAAAAACATTATGATATCTAGTGTTAGTAGGCAATGCAATTCTATGTGCAACTGGCCCTATTCTTTCAAGCACTTCAAATGGCCCACAATATCTTGGAGATAGCTTGTCACAATTTCCAAGCTTCAAGGAACTCTTCCTTGGCCTCACTCTAAGGTAAACATGATCCCCAACAATGAATTCTCTATGCACTCTATTTTTATCCACATAGATTTTCTTCCTATCTTGGGATTCCTTTAAATTCTTCCTAATTTTTGCAACCTCTTGTTCCATTTCCTTAAGAAATTTTGGCCCAATTACAATTCTATTCACTGGATTATCCCATGTCACTGGTGTCTTGCAATTTCTACCATATAAAACTTCAAATGGACTCATGCCCAATGAAGCTTGCTACCCATTGTTATATGCAAACCCTACCAAGTGTATATAATCTTCCCACTTGGATGGTTTGTCCATCACATACATGCGAAGCATGTCTTCAAGAATCTGATTTACTCTTTTAATTTGTCCATATGTTTGTGGATGGTAAGCAATGCTAAAATTCATATGTGTACCCAAGTCAACAAAAATACTTCTCCAAAAATTTGAAGTAAATTTGGTATCTCTGTCTAAAATTATTGCCTTAGGAAATCCATGTAATCTGGAAATTTCCTTCATGAAAATATTTGCAATGTCATTTGCTTTATATGTGGATTTAACTAGAATAAAGTGTGCTGATTTCGACAATTTATCCACTACAATCATGATATAATCATGTTTTTTCACAGTCATCGAAAAACCTGTAATACAATCCATGGAAATTACTTCCCATTTCCATTCTAGAATTGACAAAGGATGCAACAAACCTGCTGGGTGTTGATGCTAAGATTTCACTTGCTGACACTTCATGCATTTAGATATATACTCAACAATATCTTTGTTCATCCCTAGGAAAAAATATTGTTTCCTAGTTGTAACAATTGTTTTCTGATATCCTGGGTGAGCAGAATATGGCATTTTATGGCTTTCATGCATAACAATTCTCCTCAATTCTGCCACATTTGGAATATAAATTTTGTTTTTATAAATAAGAAGTCCATCCTCTTCAAAATGATACCCTTCATGCCTCTTTTCAAAATTCTGCTGCTGTAATTTTTCTTTTGTTTGCAAATAAAAGTCATCTTCAACAAGAGAATTAACAATTTGTTGTCTTAATTTGTTTGGCAAGTTGTGATGGCTGCCACATGCATTTCATACACCTTTCTGCTGAGTGCATCAAACACTTTATTCTCTTTTCCTTTTATGTGTTTGATATCATAATCAAACTCACATAAAAATTCCAGCCATCTAGCTTGCCTTGCATTTAATGTTGGCTACTCAAATAAATATTTCAGACAAGAATGGTCTGTCCACAACTCAAATTTTCTGCCCATTAAATAATGTCTCCACATTTTTAAAGTGTGAACTATGGCTGCAAGTTCCAGATCATGTGTGGCATAATTCTTTTTATGCTCCTTCGATTTTCTAGACTCATAACACACCATATGATTTTCTTGCATGATAACTCCTACAAGTCCTTGTTTACATGCATCTGTACACACCACAAATTCTTTTTCTGGGTATGCAGTTTTCATAATTGGAGCACTTGTGGGAAGCTTCTTCAACAGTTGGAAGCTTTCTTCACATTTTTGGGTCCATCCAAATTTTTTTCCTTTCTTTTGCAAAGAAGTGATCGAGTGTGCAACCTTGGAGAATCCTTCAATAAATCTTCTATAGTAACTATCAAGACCCATAAAAGATCTCAAATCTATCACATTCTTTGGAATTGGCCAATTCATAATGGCTTCAATCTTTTTCGAATCCACTAATATTCCTTCTTCTGAAATAATGTGACCCAAATAATGAAATTTTGTTTTGTAAAAATCACATTTGCTTAGCTTTGCATACACCTTATGCTCCCTTAACAATTGCAAATCCATTATCAAATGTTCTTCATGCTCTTCTTCATTCTTAGAGTAAATAAGAATGTCATCTAGAAAAACAAGAACAAACTTGTCCAGATATTTATGGAAAATGCTATTCATGAGACACATGAAGGTAGATGGTGCATTAGTGAGACAAAATGGCACCACTACAAATTTCTAGTGTCCATATATTGTTCTAAAGGCTATCTTGTGAATGTCTTCTTCCATGATCCTTACCTGATGGTAACCAGACCTCAAGTCAATCTTTGAAAATACCGTTTCCTTTCTCATTTGATAAAAAATATCATCACTTCGAGGTAATGGGTATTTTTTTTTCAGTATCACTTTATTCAGCTTCCTTTAATCAATACATAACTTGAGTGTACATTATTTCTTCTTTACAAATAGTACTTGTGCTCCCCATGGTGACACACTTGGCCTTATGTACTTCTTTTCCAATAATTCTTGCAATTGTATTTTGAACTCTAATAATTCTGGTGTGCTCATTCTGTAAGGTGTCTTAGACACTGGGGCAGTTCTTGGAACAAGATCAATTGTGAAATCAATGTCCCTCTTGGGAGGAAGTCCTGGCACTTCATCTAGAAACACATCCTTGAATTCTTGTAGCACTTGATAGTCCTCCAATTTTGGAATTTCATTTTCTGTTTTATCCAATATATTGGTTGCATACAATTGACAACCTTTTCTACAAAAATTCTTCAGCTGCATGGCTGAACTGTGCCTAACATAATTTTTCTTTGAAATTCCTTTCACAACCCTTGGGTTTCCTTGATCATCAATGCACTCAAAACTCTTGTTGTCACAGTCTAGTTTAAATTTGTGTGCTTCCAACCAATCCATTCCAAAGAGAATGTCATATGAACCAAGTGATAAAATATTCATATTTGCACAAGTAAATAGTCCACCCATTTCTAATGGACATTTATCCACCATATCACTAAATTTTCTCTTGGTTCCTGTGGCTAGTTGAACCAACCATGACTTACTATGCTTGGTTTTCTTAAAAGCACAAATCTCAACAATTTTAGGACTGATATAACTGTGAGTAGATCCAGGGTCAATCAAATAAGAAATAGATTGCTTAGTAATCCTAACTTCAATATCAACCATAATTGATTGATGATCTGCTTGACGGTCCTCTAGTGATGCATAAATACTAGGGATAGTCATTTCCACTTGACCCACAATTTCAGGTTCTTGAATATTGTGAACTTGCTTTGCACTCCCATTTCTATGTGGACAATTTCTAAGAAAATGGTCCTCTCCACATCCCCAACATTGAAGTGGCTCTCTTGGCTTGTCTCCCTTCATCTTAGCTGGATTTGTCACAACTTGTGGTGGTTTCCTTGGTTGATTTCTAAAATGAGGAGGCTTGAATCCATTCTTCCTTTGATCAAAATTCTCATTCTTCTTGTCCTTCCACACCTTATGGAAATCAGGCTTGATTTTGGCTTGATCATAACAATACTTAGCCTTTCTTATGGTCTCATCTAGAGCTTGAGGCTCATCAAACTCATTTCTATCTTTGTCGGACTGAGGCAATCCACTTAGAAAACGCTGGATTTTGACGTTATCATCTTTGATATACTTGATATATCTCAACAGCTCCAAGAATTTATTTGCATATTCATCCAGAGTCATTTGTCCCAACTTCAAATTATGGAATTCATTAATTTTGCCATCATATTACCTATCAAAGAGGTAATTTTTCTTGAAGTATTGATTGGATTGCTTCCACACTATCTTCCTTTCATTGATCTTATTCACTTGCCTAAGGTGATCCCACCATATAGATGCTCTCCCATTTAGATTGAAGATATCCACTCTTGCTTTCATATTTCCAGATTAGTCTTGGAATTGGGAATACTTCCTCATCCCAAAAAGCCAAGCCTCAAATTCTCGACCATATTTTATCTCACCATCAAATGTGGGAGGTTTGGCCTTCCTGAATTCTTCATGTGAGTTGTTCTTTGAAGACCTATTCCTTTTCTTCCTATGAGATGAAGGGGTTGATCCTTTATTGGAATCCTTAGACTCAAATGACTCACTATAAGATACTTTTGGAGTATATGACCCACGTATAGAAACTCTTCTTGAACTATGGGACCTCTTGTGAGAATGCCTCCTTGAGATACTCCCACTCTTCTCATGATTTTCAGAATGAAGCCTAGACTTAATATTCCTTTGAATGTATGTCATACTTTGGAGCATAGTTGCATTCAACTAATTTTGCTCTTCTTGAGATCTATGTAGCCTCTCATTGTCTTCTCTATAACTCTGTAGCTCCACCCTTAGGCTCCTCATGGTTTCCTCAATGTCTGTGGGAGTCACTTGGTTTCTCCTACCATTAGATTCTGCCTCTTAATTCTCAATCTGTATATTCTCTTCCATTACATCTACCTCAACCTCATAAGGATCCTATGCATCATCCATGATGATGACCTTCTTGGCCCAACCAATATCAAATGTTTCTCAAATGCACTATACTCACCATTGATCCTTTAACAGTCACTAACATGATTATGGATTTTCAAAAGTGTTCATATAACACAATTGTTAGATTTTTTACAAAATGAAAATTAATTTTCATGTATTCTGGAAAATACCCATATTGATAGTTTTTGTCAATTATGGATACAAGCACTTTTCTGATCAAATTATAGAAGCATATGAATCCCCAATTCATAATTTAACTATGTAAAATTGTTCTCCATTGAACAAGATCTCCAACGACTATAAATATGCTCAATTCTGAACTCTGAGCATAAAGTTGCAGTCCTTGGATATTGTCAATTTGGCCCAAATTCTGCACTTTTCCTATAAGTTCATTTAAACTCTAGAGGCCAACCTTATCCACCTATATAAGGAAATTTATGGAGACCCATGAAATTTTTCCTATTGGCCTAGATAATACCTACAACCAGGATTAATCAACAATTTTTGGCTTTTGATCTGATGCTCCCATCACTAGCTATAAAATTATAGAATTGACTACTTTGTATTTTTCCACTTCTTCCAGACTTAGAAAAATTATTTTGTTCTATAGAATCCCCTCATAGTTCATAATATTCCCAAAATTCTACTAATCCAATGGCCGTGGTTATCCAGATCCAACTTTGTTGGTTAAAAAAATGAAAATGGGGTTCAAGGGGGATTTCCCCCTTGCGACCTCCCTATGTTGCTACTGGGCGGTTCAAGGGCAACGCCCTCGTTTTTTTGTAATTGATCCAATTTCGTGAAAGAACATCCCTCCTGATGTGTCAGATAGGCCTACCTGTCACCCTACGATGCAACCATGTCACCTTCTTCTCGCCACTAGGTCGGCGCACCACCCTACATTCAACCCTAGGCATTGGCGATTTTCCCCTTTTACCACAAGTGGTAATGCACTCCTATGAAGCAGTTCTGGAAAACAAATCTTGGGTAGGTGTGGTCAATCAAAAGGAGGCACGCGTCCCAAGTAGTTTTTGGAACAACACGCCCCTCATCCCATTTTATCCGTTAGTCACTTTATCGGTTCCTGATGAGTTTGGACCGTTGATCTTCCATAAGATCCGACAGTTAGATCTCTGCACGCCCATTTCTAACCACCACACACTTTCCCAAGGTGTGGTGATCCCCAAACGTCGATCTTCCTCTTCATTCAATGGTCATATCTTCATCCGCCCACTGCTAACCATTGCACAATTTCCCCATGTGTGATCAACTACAACCATTGATCTTCCCCACCATTCAACGGTCAGATCTCCACCCGCCAAGCCCTAGGTTCTATGCCTTGGTCACGTGTTCCATCAAGTTTAGCACTGGGGTGCTAAATTCCTACGAGTACTTGGGTCAGATTCTACTACTTAGGTGCTGATGTTGCCGGTCCACCTCATACCTCCAACCCACGTGGCTGCTCCATGTCACTTGTCCATGTGGCATGGATGGGGCCCACTTAAAAACTTCCCATAAATTTTAAAATTTCCTATTTGTATGAAATTTTAATTCATCAATAAGTGGATTATTACCAAATTGACTATGCCCCCTTATTCATCAATTAACATAATTCTTTTTCCACAGAGACGTTTTCATATTTCTGCTTGTAACTATGCATTTTCGACCCATGTAGCTCCGACATTAACATTAGATGCCACTCTGTAATGTCTCCATATTTCTGATACCACTCTATAACGTCTCCATCCCTCAATCCGTCCAGTGAAGGGGAAATTCACTAAATTAGGGCCTCTAAATTTCGTCCCATAACCACAAATTTGAATTTACAACATCTAGACTGCATGTGCAAACATGGAAATAAAAACACAAGGGAAATAAAATTTATCCACACACACATAACATGCAATTTACAAGCATAATGATCACATGGATACAAATAAAATCAGTGCACATCAATTACATAAGAATACTTATCTTTAAACAAAGAAGATCCAAGCAACTAGCTGTGAAGAGCGATTTTCTACCCAACCATAGGCACTCTGTCCAGCATATACTCTTTCTACTGAGAGGCCACCCTCAAGATGGGTTATGAGGCCACTAGGGCGAAGGAAACACCTAAAGGATTCTCTTTTTCATCCCACAAAACATTCTGCTCACTATGTTTAGCCAAAATCTCAACTAGAGCTCTACATGGGTCTGACTAAACCTTCACAACCATGACACTCCTTCCAACTTCCCCACAAAACACAAGGAAGGCATTTCCATTCACTGATCCATAGTTCCCTAAGGAAATCGAACCTTTACAGTGCTTAACAGTGTGTGCAGTAAGATTCCAACCTGCTGTAAGCTATTGGAGAACCTCCTGCAACATTAATCCATGGATTCTCAAGAATCCAAAAGTAGAAGAATTCAATGGGTAAAGGTTCCTAGCTTGCCCAACCTCCTTGCTAACCTACAACCATCTATTTTCCCTTCCAAAAATGTAGCTTTATCTTCAAATTCGAATTTCTAGGTTAAATACAGTCTGGTAAGGGACATGAACAACAATGGAAAACTCTACGTAGTGTTGAAAACATGCATGAGAGAATGTTCAAAAGAGTGTTGAATCCAAGGGTATGAGGTAAGGGTGAAAAGACAACTGACATAGCTTCTGAACATAGAATAAATATAACTGCTGAAAACTGACATAATTGTTACAACCCCCACGCTTCAATAACTACATGAAGTGAATTTTCCCACCAACCTCACATATGCATTCAATGATTAGATTTAATTAGTTAAGGGGAGGTAACTTGCTTATTTAAGGCACATGGAAGATTTTGGATGAGTTCTAAGGTTGACACATGGCAACATAGGATTTTGTGTCCCCATAGCCCCCCTTCCTCTTTCCCTCTAGTGAATCATAGCTCCTCTCATGCTCTTTACGTAACCATCTTGGACCATTTTATTAATTCCCAACATAATATTTACATACATTTAGAATTGGCAGGATAAGCCAATCATATGGTCCAAATAAAAATATATACATCATACATGCCTAGTCATTCACTAGTTGGGCCTTGGCCTTGAGCTCCACAGTAGGAATCCATACTAGCATATTTACATCATTTACATAATTTTGATTAAATGCATTCCAAGTCAAAACTGGGGGTATTACAATCCCCTCCCCCTTGGAATAACACCGTCCTGAGTGTTTGCTAAAAGTCATAACAAAAATGGGTATGCCTCTTTCATGGCATCCTCTAACTCCCATGTAGCCTCATCGAGACTGGAGTGCTTCCATTGCACCTTTACCCGTCTGATGGATCGGTTCTAGAGCAATGTTACCTTCCTGTCTAGGATGTATAGTGGCTCACTTTGGAACTCTCTCTCGGGTTCCACCTGAATCACATCCAAATCAATGACATGGTTAGGATCATGTACATATTTCTTAAGCAAAGAAACATGAAAAATTTTATGAGCTCTAGTGTTAGCAAGAAATGCAATTCTATATGCAACTAGCCTTATTCTTTCAAGCATTTCAAATGGCCCACAATATCTTAGAGATAGTTTGGCAAAACTTCCAAGCTTTATTGAATTCTTCCTTGGCCTCACTCTAAGGTAAACATGATCCCCGACAATGAATTCTCTATGCATTCTATTTTTATCTGCATAGATTTTCTGCCTATATTGGGATGCCTTTAAATTTTGCCTAATTTTTCCACCCCTTTGTTCCATTTCCTTAAGTAATTCTGGCCCAATTATAATTCTGTTCCTTGGATTATCCCCTGTCACCGGTGTCCTGCACTTTTTCCATATAAAACTTCAGATGGACTCATGCCCAACGAAGCTTGCTGCCCATTGTTATATGCAAACTCTACCAAGTGTAGATAATCTTCCCACTTGGATGGTTTGTCCATCACATGCATGCAAAGCATGTCTTCAAGAATCTGATTCCCTCTTTCAGTTTTTCCATCTGTTTGTGGATGGTAATCAGTGCTAAATTTCACTTGTGTACCCATGTCAAGAAAAAATATTTTTCCAAAAATTTGAAGTAAATTTGGTATCTCTGTCTGAAATTATTGCCTCAGGAAATTTATGCAGTCTAAAAATTTCCTTCATGAATATCCTTGCAATGGCATCTGCTTTATATGTTGATTTAACTGGAATAAAGTGTGCTAATTTTGACAATTTATCCACCAAAACCATGATAGAATCATGTTGTTTCACAATCATTGGAAAAGCTGTAATAAAATCCATGGAAAGTACTCCCCATTTCCATTCTGGAATTGGAAAAGGATGCAACAAACCTGCTGGGTGTTGATGCTCAACCTTCACTTGCTGACACTTCATGCATTTAGATATATACTCAACAATATCCTTCTTCATCCTTGGCCAAAATATTGTTTCCTAGCTGTATAAATTGTTTTCTGATATCCTGGGTGAGCAGAATATGGCATTTTATGGATTTCATCCATAACAATTCTCCTCAAGTCTGCCACATTTGGAATATAAATTTTGTTTTTATAAATAAGAAGTCCATCCTATTCCAAATGATACCCTTCAGGCTTCTTTTCAAAATTTTCCTGTTGTAATTTTTCTTTTGTTTGCACATAAAAGTCATCTTTAGCAAGAGAATTAACAATCAAATTGTTATACCTAGATATTACACACTAAACCCTAGTGTCTCATCCTTACACCAAGTGACCTAAACGACACTTCCCCCTAATGATCACCTGGACACCCAAGAGTGAAGTCTATTTCCTGAACACTGAAGACAACATCTCACCTGCCATGTGTCACCCAAATTGACCCAATCTACAAGAATTATCGCATTTTGCACATCTATTGGGGCGCGATAATTAGGGTTACCGCGCTATGATCCTACCCTAGGGCGCGATAATACAGCGTTATGCTTCGACCTAGGGGCGCGATAATCCTATTTTAGCCTTTTTGCCATGGATTTTGGGATATTACCTTTTGAGAGATTTTCTTGGGATCACCAACTTTGATTCGATCCCAACCCCTCTCTCTGTTTAGTAGGCCTGATCCACTAAACACTCTTTAGATCCATTTTACTCTCCTTTTGGCTAACCTTCCCAAACAATATAAAGGAGAGGCCTTCCATGGGACAAAGGGAGGACTTTTGGGGCATCAAACCTATGATCATAAGCCTTTTGCAGAGATAGCTATAGGAAGGACTTGGAGCTGGAGTTGGCTTGGACATCAAGCAACCTTTGTAAGAATCTTCAAGTTGTAATGAAGTTAACTTGCCTTGTTTCCCAACTCATGTGTGTTGATTGCATTTCAATTTCATGATTTGTATCTATATGGATTTGGATTCTAACTTGTGATTCATAAATATTGGAGAATTGTATATGCTTGTGTATTTTTTGATCTCAACAGGTTCATCGCAATGACCTCGGGATCGGAACGACGAGCGGGACGAAACATCAAGAGTGAAGGTGAGTTACTTTCTCTCATTCTCTTCAATACAAGAATTCTGAAATACTTGTTTAATCTAGGGAACAATATCACATTTGTTTCATTTTTGTCTTAGTATAGAGTTAGTCTTTCTCACTTTATCCTAAGAGGGCTTCTTCTTATCCGTAGGAAGAAATCTCTACAACAAAAAATGGCGACTCCACTGGGTTGAACCCCTTTTGTTTGAGTTCTTTTACTTTCATTCATTTTTGCTTGTGAATTTTCTCTTCTTTCAAACCAGTTGTGAAAGTTGGTCTCTTTGACCTCCATTCACCCGCCTCCCCTCTACATCAGACCTCTGTTGATGATCAGTGAGTCCTCTGGGTTGGAAAACCCTTGAAAAGTCAGAAACTTTTCTCAAATTCCCGACCTTTTCCTCTTTCTGAGAATTATCGCGCCCTTGTCATTCCTTACAGAGCGATAATTACTAGTTTATCACTACCCTTACGCTTTCCAGAAGGCAATAATCTCCCTTTATCGCACCTGGGATGATTACTACCATGCGATAATCTCTGTAAAAAAGGAATTTTTCTCAGTATGCTTGTTACCTTTGGTCAATTTTTTGATTTCTCTACTTCTGGTTGTTGGTCTGATATTTATCAGACCTTTGTAACTTGGCCAGTAGCAGTACAACACTTGCTTTCCATTTTTTTTTTTAAGTTTGTAGACACCTTGGACATCTTTGGGTTCATGGTCATTATTATCACTTTACCTACTTATTCATTACCTATTTCCTCTTGTCTACATACCTTGTCACTTTTCATAAGCTGCAAGTCTGTTATGGTTTGCTTTTATTTGTTTTGTGCTTGGATTTCTTAAGTTAGTGACACCATACCCATTTTTATCACCTCCTCATTATTCTTGCATTGGCTTGGTCCTTTCATGATAGTCAAGTTTTGCTACTATTTCCCTTTCCTCGATTATATAGTTTTTCAGGACTACATTGTTCTTATAGAATAACTTTCTATTTTCGTTATCAAAATCAACATTGAAAGTTTTCTTTTGGAACATTGTCTTGGTTTTGTTGAAAAGTTCAAGTTTATAATATTTTGCATATTAGGAAGTGAATCACTTATCATTGTCTGTCACATGATTTTACTCATTTTTTGAAGCACCATTAGTTGTAGATCAATTGCATTTCGAAGGTAGTTTCCTTAGTTTGGCTTATTAAAAAAGAAAACAAAAAGTTTGTTTTTGGAATGGTTTTTTCAATTGCTTTTGAAAAAGTTCATGCATTGTGATCGAAGAACTCCCCCCTTTAGTTTAGCTATATTTCATCGAACATGAAGGATCATTTCGATTCATCTTCATTTGTATGGTTTTAGTCGTCACAACATCACAAGTTTCATTTCCATTTACCTGATTGAGTAATACAACCCTTAAAATTTACACTCCCTAACTCAACACACTATAACCTCACTTGAGGAGAAAAAGAATTTTGTTAGTTAGGTAGCACACTGGGGATAGGCATCCAAATAATTCCCCCTTGTGACTTTCATTTGAGACATAGTTGTTGTCCTCTAGGGTGCTAAAATCCTCTAGTATTTATTGACACGGTCATCGACTAGTTTGTGGAGAGGGCCTCCCGTCGTTTCGGGGGTAAGTCGTGAGGATCGGTTTTGAACGGACTTTGTGGAATACCGCACTCCACTTAGCGCCTAAGGAACATCAATCCATTGTCTTCCTTGTACTCTACCATATAGGTGATACAAGGGTGATAAGGTAGAAGTGCCAGTATCCTTCTCCGACGTGCCATGAACGAGGTATCTTAGTGAATTTTCTTCTAGGGCTCTTTACCTAGGATCCCTTTCAGTAGAGGGATATCCTTTCATTATTGGTCTCTCATTTTGTATTGTTCGACTTGGATTTCATTACCTTGCGAAGGATACAACTTGTTGAGGTCTCCAGCTCTTAGTTAGGAGGTTTTGCTTGCTATTTCATCTTCTTAGAGGGTCATTTTTCTTTCAGTGTTGCTTGTTGGCATTCTTGCCACCTTTGTTTTAGCTCGCTTACTGTGACGCCGGTCTCAGTGTAGTTTTTTGAGATTGCTTTTTTGGCTTGTGAGCCTTGCCTTTTTCTAGCTCCCTTTTTGCACACTCGACTGCTTTAGGGTTTTTGAGTTCTTTTCTACGAGACTGTCCCCAAAACTTGTATTCCCATCATTATGTCTGATCCACGGAGATCCCGGAGAATACATGGACGAAGCCCACCACCACCACCATAGACTTCTGGTCCACCTGCATCACGTATTCCTGCCCCTGCCAGCCGCGGGGCTAGCCAGGGGAATGTTACACCACCTATCCGTACTACATCTTCAGCTCCTTCTGTACCTGTAACTCATAGCACTGTTTCAGAACCTCTTACAGTTCCTGAAACCAATAATACACCTGAGATTCCGGCTGTCCCACAACCTACTGTCATTCTAGAAATTCCTCCCATAGTGGACAACACATCAGCTGCTGAAGTTAGTACTGCACACGATGCTGTACTAGAGGCCATCACCCTCCCAGATGCTAGCACTACCCCACCAATAGACACTTTCTACGATGTTATTGAAGGATCTGTTGGAACTATTGAAGGATCTGACGAAGACGGGTCCGACCTGATTCAAGTCTCGGATGGATACGTTGAAATTATTGAAGAAACTGAGCTACCTCCCACACCATTTCAACCTGAGTTTGACTTTTTTACATCCCAGGCAAAACCTCCTCTTGCCACCACTGCACCATTAGGTGTTCACACTCATGAAATAGGTTCTTCTAGCAGTATACCTTTCACTGTGTCCCTCCCCTATCTCCCCTCAGGACAAGAGATTATGGAATCTATCGAATCTAGCATGGTTAGTTTGGCTAAATCTCCTTTAGCATTGGAACAATTCAAACGCGATAAGGAGAAAATTCTCTCATCGACTTCCCAATACCCACTGCCACCCATCCTCTTGGTTACCGAGCTCCCAATATTCCATCTAGCACAGAGTTTCATCACTCCTATGCTGATGGATCCGGACCCTCAGATTTCACTATAACCGCTCTCTTTCCGGACCCTGATCAGACAACTCGCATTTTTGACCCCTCACGGGATACAAATCTGGGCCAAGCCCTCAATGATCCTCCTATTTTTCAAGACCCCATGGATGTGATGCCTGATACCCCTTGGTTAAATTCCCCACACTTGCTTCCACACAATATGTTCGGCATATCTTCAGGGAACATACCCCTTATGAGGGATAACCCAATGTTCTCACCATCCCCACTTGAAACGTATGGAAGACCCCCTCCACAAATCGACACCTTTGGCGCTATTGGCCAATCTACACTACCCCACCTTTCTAGTATTGGAAGAACATCAAGTCATACTGCTGGATCATCCATGTTGACCGGAGGTTCATCTTCGGCCACCATCTATACCATTTTAGGAGGCAGACAACCGACTACTGGAACCATTGATCCCAACAACCAACCCCCTCCGGGCGGACCATCAAACCCGCCTGCAGGAGGACAACCATCTCTTGGGAACACTGGTCCCAATCACCAACCTCCTCCCACTGGACCATCCAATTCAACTGCTGGAGGGAAACCTCTTGGTACCATCCAAAGCGGGGCTACTCAACAAACACCTCCATTCTTTCCATCGGCTCAACAAGGCCCTTATTTTGGAGGAATTCCACTTTTTAACGCCCCCACTGGAACCATTCAACAACCCTCTCAATCAACCACATCTGCTCAGTTGGGCACGTATAATTGACCTGGAAGCAGACAACTTCATGCCGGTATCCCAACCTAACCCCATTTTCAACATCCCTTGTCAGGCACTCTTCCTTCTTGGGGATCCCAAATCCCACAGAGTGGGGGATACTCTTTGTTCAGAAACTGGAATCAAGCTGGGGGGAAACCTACTCAACCTTTCATCCCCCCCAACCTGAACTCCATCATTCCTTATCCTTTAGCCGCGAATACTCCATGGAACCCACCTCTTCACCCTCCACCTCTTCATCAGGGTGGAACCAATATTCCATGGACACCATTCTTTTAGGCATCCCCTAACTTTGGTATGGGAAATCCTCCACCCAATCAAGGTGGTGGAAACATTATTGGGATGCGAAAATCCCAGGGAACCATACCCCAACAAGGAACAAGAAACATTCCTAGGACGCAACAACCCTAGGGTACCATACTTGTCATCCCTACTCAGTAGAACGTTCAACAACCGGTTACTATTGTGATTTAGAATCAGACAGTCAATCCCATGATTTTGAACACACAACTGGTTAACCATATGGTCTACTATCCTAAAAAATTCCAACAATATCCCGAGGGAAACATGTATGGGTACAATACCCAACATTATGCTGTGCAGGGTCCTACGAAAATCCCCACACCATACAATTACTACTCGTACCTGCAGCACAATCGTCAACTTCCCTTCCTGGATACTCTAGACTTACCTGATTTGTCGAGGTTTATTGACGATCCCATATGGCATGAACCACATTGGCCACCCATCCCAACCAAACTACCATCGGACATTCCCAAGTTTGATGCCAAACCCGAGGAAGACCCCAAGAACCACGTAATGACCTTCCATCTTTGGTGTTCTTCAAACTCATTGATGGACGACTCCATTCGGTTATGGCTCTTCAGCGTACGCTCACCGACACAGCATCAAAATGGTATATCGAGCTGCCACAACACTACTTTCACGATTTCAATACCTTGGCCATGCAGTTTCTGACACATTTCCAGCTCCCCATCCGGTATAAGACTGGAACAGACCTGTTGACCTCATTACATGAAACCACTTCTACACATATCTCGGATCATATTCATGAGTGGTGTCGACGCCGTAGGTTAATTAAGGCACCCATTCCAGACCAGTCACTCGCTAATTGGTTCATGAAGTCATTTCTGCCTCCTATCGCCAGGGATATTTCCATGGGCGGACTTGTCATGGAGGAACAAGCGATTTCTCACGCTCAGTACATGGATTTGGTATATACCCAATCTAGAACTTTATATGAGCTTATTCCCCATTCCACCCGCTGTTTGTATGACAATCCACTCGAGTGGACGCGAGCCAGATCTCCCTAGCTCAAAGTGAGTCTAGAACAAATAGTACAGGCTACAAACTACTTTTTTAGATCTGATTAAGGATCAAGTGGATAGATGCCTTACCTTAAATTTGCATTCCTTTCTCCTGGATGCTGCTCCACACCTCGTGGTCGTCAGATCTCAGCTGTAAGACCTGTCAAGATACATGAAACAATGCAAACGAGTAAAGAGCATCTATACAATAAAAGATCTAAGTAAACAATTAAGCAGGTAAACTACACAATATCATCACACATAAACAATATTGGTGGAAAGCATTTATATTACTGTAAATAAAGGGAAAGTACATAGGTAAGAATGACTACAACCAAGGCTTAATGTAGTAGCCCTTCTCCATCCAAGCCAATTTCCATATCCTCCCAAGGAAGTGTGAGTCTCTCAATGAATGAGGTAGAGATCTCTCAATGATGATTTCACCAGCATGTAGACACTATAGACTTCCTCCCTTTGGATAGGGGTAGAGATTCACTTATATAGGAATAAGTGGATAGGGTATGGATAGGGTAGGTTGAGATATCATAGGAGAGAGATAGGGAATCCTTCCAAAAGGTTAGGAACCGAGTGCCAGCTCCCCCAAGAGGTTAGGGATAAGGATCTATGTTAGCAGGCTTCGAGAATGAACTCGAAGGTCCTATTTTTGTCCATTAACTGACTTCGTCGCACCCTGCAATAGAGAAAGATGCGATGTCGCAGGTTGCATGAGTGCAGCCTATGACGAAATCTCAAAACCTAGCATAAATGAAATGATGTCCCTTCCATGTAAGTGACTTAGCCAATGGAACTTCAGGGATGTATACACTGAACCTCATGATGGTAGGATTTTAGGTGTAACAGAATGCCCCCCAAAGCATGAAGCTATTGAAAATTTGGACATGTGAAATGCTTTGACAGAAAGAATGGCAATGGCTTGTTGGATGAAGGACACTGCTGTAGTGCAATTGACTCTGAGTAAATAGTCTCATATGATGTACAACATGGATGGTGACAAATACAACGCACATCCATGGTAGTAATGACCAACTGAACACAAGCGTAGATCCATGATGAGATGATAACACAGTCACGACGAATACAAATGTGGATCCGTGTGACATGATTCAATACAATCTCCATCGCACCTGGGTAAAATATGACTCCCCAGGGTCTTCAAGCTAAACTCGCAATGATACGAATCTATCCATGTGATTACAAATGTCTTGATGTCGAACATGGTAGAAACCACTTGATTACTAGTCAATGATGTATACCATTAACAAGTACGAGGGAAATCACCATTAATGTCAATGATTCCCAAGGTATCACAGTACATATCATCAAGCATGAATAAATGAGTTGAAGTCGAACGCAAGATGAAATATTTCAATCAAGAGTCAATGATGTAAACTCATGTTGAAAGCGATGTGACCTTCCATTGAGGCATGCAGGGCCAAGGTACTTGGTTGGTTTCTAGATTCGATCCTCAGATGATGTGTTGAAGTCGACAAGGATGAATCCGTCAAAGGAGGGCCATGATTTATCCCCCATCATCGACACGAAACATGACAAAGGACGTGTAGAACTGATTGAATGGTATAGTAACATGTAAGACTGACTTAGAATAGACCGACATGATGGAAGGTGTACTGACTGCAGATGATGAGTAGTGAGAGCATTCTTGAACATGGGCATGGCATGCCTTGGCAGTATTGACTTGACGAGTTATGATACCAAATCCTAATGCAACTGATGATGGAAGAGTTCTTTGAATGACTCAAAGGAGTAACGAGACTCATAAAATAGGTGAAACTCGAAGACAAACGGATGATCCAAGTGTAGTATGCAAATGCAAATGAGTGCCATGTTTAAGAAATGACTAGATACTACCACTGATAAGGGGTGTAACATAAAAGCTTTCATTTTTCCCCATCATGAATGATGAGTGCCTCATGTGTTTTTTACGAGCTTAATGAGGCTAAATAGATGCTCGGTATATCTCATCTCATAGATGAGTCCAATCCCAAATATTTTCCGAACCTGGGATAGGAGGGGTTCGTCCCATGGCAGGCCCTTCAATGTGAGAATTTAATGAGTCCATAGAAGGTAAACTTGGTCATCATTTCATGTTTAGAGAGTTTGAAAAGAATTAAGGAAGACTCCAACGGTCCTTTTTCATAAAGTTAGCCTCACAACCCGAAAAAGGGTAAAACAACGTGGGAGAGGACTCTTCCAGTCATGATTGGCTGGAGTATACCTTTTTCGTAAGTAGTGCCCCCTGGTCCAAAAAATGGGTAGACTATCACCAGGAAGATGGCCATTCAAATTATTTAACAAGCATGAATGCGACAAATTCGCTTGGCAATCTTTTTCGTATTTCAAGAGACTGAAAAGAGCTTAAAGATAGACTCCGGGGGGGTTCCTTTTCCATAGGAGTTTAACGAGCCAAGAAAAGTGATAAATCATAACTCGGTAACTTATTCTCATAGTTTCAAGAGCATGAGAAAGAACAAAGAGTAAGCTCATCATCATAAAATAATTACAATCTAATGAATGGAAAATAATGACAAAAACACACAGGGAGTGTTCATACCTGAGATGACCGTTCCAAAGCGAAAGTGGCGTAAAAAGGAACTTAAATCACTCCTGTACACTTGACAACTAGGTCAAATAGTCAATCAAGCGTTCAAATATAATAAAATTGACCCAAACTATAGCAAATGACCTAAAAGCATCAAATATTTGAAAAATGAATATTCCATTTTGTTTATAAATAGAAATAAAAACCAAATATAGTCACCATTGTTTCATTTGCCAAATTGGGAGGAGAAGTGCTATTTGGAGCCAAAACTTCACTTGTTGATTCCGGGAGATACGAAAATCCATTTCACCCGTCGTCCGGAGCAGGTAACTCTAAACTTCATCTAGCATAATTGTAGTGGTTTACATTTTTGAATTTGGTTCATTTTTTTGGGTTTTAGTTTGGCTTGTGAAGGGCCATTGCGTCCTCGGGTCGTCACAATTGGCCCTTTCAGGAACTGCGACAAGACTGAGTTGCCGCAAGGGTCGCATAGATGGACTACGACGATGTCTCACTATTAGTAATAACGGGGTGTGATGGCGGAAACGTCCATCTCCAAACACAAACATGCCCAAAAAAAGAACTTTTGGTGGTTGAAGGAAGTGTTAACAATGTTTAAACTCCCCTTTTTGCAGGTTACCAGTAGCCAGAATGGTTTTGGAATGGCACTAACGGGAACATGAGTTAGATGATGCACATGCTGCAAATGATCCATAATGTGTGGAAGCACTGAGGAACTGCAGGCTTCTCAATTTCTTCGAGATCCAGGGCATGAGGGCCCAAATCCCATTACTAATACATATGCTCCAATGCTGGGATGCGGCCCATCAATATTTCGTGATCGGTGAGCACGTGCTTACCATAGATGTCGAGGACATCTATTTCCTGATTGGATTGTCCCGAAGAGGGGACAATGTGCTTCTTACTGGATCACATGGTAGTGATCGGACTGTGGGTGACATGATCCTACAACATTGTACTCCAAACACTCATGCTTCTAGTGGGAATATTCCCATAAGAGATGTACGTGAACGTCGATTGTGCACCATACTTTTCAGCATTACGAGGATGGAAGGGAGCCAAGCTCCTCACTTATCCACTAGATCTCAAATGCTATATGCGGAGGACTGCATGTATCCGAAGATCTTCAACTAGTGCGAGGGACTCCTCACAAACATGCGAGCTCAGCTGACTAAGTGTCGATGGGGAGAGCTCAAACAGTTTGGCTATGGTTCGATAGTGATCTCGTTCTTATTGGAACGGGTTCCCCTTCTGTGTCTTCAGGTACCATTGGATGACATGCATCCTAGGGATCCACACATGGCTAGATGGACTGAGGTGATGGCTCGACATGGTGGGGGTCCCATAAGCTCATATGGCATCGATTTCTTTAGCTGGTTAGAGGGCTAGCTACTTATGGTGGAGGATTACCTGTAAAGTGGTGCGGAATTCAGAGATGACCCGAACTTGCCATTTCCCAAGGGAGCAGCATGGGGAGACATAGGTAAGAACAATAAACCCTTGTACTTTTAAAGTTTTGTCATTTATATTGTAAGTGTCGTAACTTATATTTGATGGGTTATTAGACCACCTTGTTGGGGTTGGCCCTGTATAAGTCATGTGGGTTAAAGGGTTATTAGACCACCCTATTGGGGGTCGGCCCTGTCAGCATTATGTTATGTGGTTAAGTTAAGGCCGACCTAGTAAAGGTTATTAGGCAAGTCAATTCAAGTATAAATAGAGTGCGGGAGGCACTCTATTTGATAATTCACTTTCTCACTCACACACTCATTGGAGAGTGGCGCACTAGTGGAGGAGGAGAAGCTATTGCTAGGAGTATATATCTTATGCTTGGGTTGTATCATTGCTCTATCTATCTCTGAGGAAGTTGTGGGGCTTTTCACCTTTATGGTTTTCCCCAGTGAAACTCTGTGTGTCTATTGTCTCTTGTGTGCTTGCATTATTATGTCCATGATTGATATGTTGTAGATATGCTATACATGTTGTTCTCTCAATTAAGATCCTAGATCAGATTAAAGTAAATTCTGAAAAACTAACATGGTATCAGAGCTAGCTTGAAAGAAGGCATGGTATGACATTTATGAAACTTGTTGCACTTGAGAAGCTAGGGCTTGATATAGCAAAAACCAGTCATCATAGAACTTTCGCTATAAATTCATTTTGGCAAAGTTTCAGGATCTGAAAATATTATAGGTCGAAGATAATATCCCCATGTACCTTGTGTCTGAAGGAGAGCCTCTAATTCGTTGTACTTTCAGATTTATAATCTGTACAATATAGGGTTTCTGCCTCTTCTAGATCTCAGTCATAAACAAGTGACCTAGGAAAAAAGGTCACAACTTGGGCTAGGAAGCTCCAAATTAAATTTCGTAAAAAGTAGAAGGTAGGGCACAGACGTTACTTTCACAGGTACTATTTTTAGAGGCCGAAATTGAACCAGTGACACTGGCACTTCGTACAAGTTTTCTCTCCTATTTTATCCCATAAAAAGGTCACATTGCGACACTTGGCATAACTCTCTCTCAGAGAATCCATTTGAGGTCAGACCTATGGGTTTGGAAAGATAATAGGTCAGTATACCATAGGAAGAAGTTTTAGACCCTGTAGATCTGAAATTTAGGAGTTACACCAGAAACAATCAAGTACATATTTCTGTCAAAACATAATTGGATTTTGAGCACCTTCATTCATGGCTCCGAGAATTTAGGGTTTCAGAGAATGTTGGAATTTTTTGTATTGGAGAGCATGGCTGGATGATACTGATCAGAATCAAAATTTAGAGACCAAGATTGAATTTTTTGGTTGGGCAGAAGGCCAGGCTTGATCAAACCCTAGTTCGATACTTTGATCAGAAAGGTGAAAAATTAGGGCTTCTGCAAAAATGGGGATTTTTGAAATCTGTGACCATAGCTGGAAGTTCCTTGGAAAAATTGAAGTTTAGAGCTTTGGATCAAACTATTTGGTTGGGTGAAGCTCCAGGAAAAGCAAACCCTAATTCAAGGTCCTCCCTGGTGAATGCAGAAGATTGAAAAGCAAATTTGAGAGGTGAAACTTTGCAGTTTTCAAATTCTAAGTATACTAGATTGATCAGCTCATCAAGGCGCATCTTCCTATCCTTTCAGAAGTTTGAAATTCAAAGTTTGAATTTTAGGGTTTCCCTGACAAACCCTAATCCAACTCCAGATCCAGTTTCTACAAATCAAGTGAATTGGGTTAATCCTAGAAGAGAATGGATTGGTCACCTGCATAAATGAAGAAGTTATAGTTTCAGAGGGAGATGAGGCTAGGGCCTTACATAAGAAGATTACTAGCAAACTCAACAGGTATGACTTATCCAGGTATGTTTCGAGATCTGTTCATGATTAAGTTTATGGTATGCTTGTCTTCATTAATGTTAGTACAATCTTGATTAACTTTAGACTTTTCGTATCACCTTAATAAAATTATGAATGCAGATATTCATTAATTAGGGTTTTGACACTTATGATTGTACTAATGCATTGTGGTGTTGTATGAGGTTGATGTTGTTTGCTAACATGAAAGGTACATCAAGAAAGACAAATCATGTTCTAGTTCAAGAACATATGACCATGGTGACATAAAGACAAAGATTCATCCATTGTCATGGATCACATAGAAGATCTACTTACGAGGTATGTATAACTTGGTTCTATAATGATTAACCTATGAGATATGCAGGTTACTAGCACAAGTCATTGAAGAGAACAAGAAGACATTATGCGGGTATGTTAGACATAACTAGCTAGCATGCTAATCCAGGTATGTTTTTCGTATATCAAGTTAGAATCCTACCTTGTGTTAGGATCTCTTATATAAGTATACATGGCATGATTGATAATGATTATTCATTGAAGTTAGTAATCATGGGTTTAGGCATATTATGCTTCTTACTTTGATTGATGATATGACTAACCAGAAAAGTCCTATGGTCAAATACGAATATGCATGAGTAAAAGAATTGCGATAAATTATCTGTGTATGAAATGATCTTGACCATACATGTTTAAGGTTAATTAGAGTCATAATGTTTTTGATAGTATTAAGATTATACTAATGAATGTATGTATGAGACCTCGAGGATAACACAATGATGATACTAGTAAGCATGCACAGTGATTGAGGATGAATATAAGTTCAAGGACAGGTAATCTAGGAAGCAAAGATCAAGAGGGAGCACACTCCAGTAGTTCTTGCAAGGAAACAAAGATTGAGAGGGAGTCCATCCTACAACCAAACAAAGATAAGTATTTAAATTGTCATTTCTTGCATATTTGTTTGTTTAAATAATATTGTTCAATGATGTATATGTTCCTAGACTTAGGGTGTGTATTATGCATATTAGAATAATTGCATTAATGAACAGTATACTACTAATATGCATGTGATGGGTAAGTGGCCTATGGCATTGTACAACATTCCATTGCTACTTATCTAGAATGAAACCTCTTTGCTGACATGTTGGGAGTTGTGCACACTCTTAACAATGTTCTGGTAGAGATTGGAAGGCATCTAGAAAGTTACGGGATATGGATAAATGTTGTATTGAAGCATTGGCTAAGATAATTGCATGACTGTGTGACATATTTATTTATGTGTAAGAATTTGTTCTAAAAACTATGAGATGTTTTCTAATCATGCAATTTAACTTGTTTTGTAGGAAAGATTGTACACCATCACCTACAAAAGAAGGACTACAACATTTGTTCAACAACAAAGTTATCTATTGAAGATATTGAAGTTCCCAAGATTCGGGAAGAATGCCATGATCGAGGAGTACCAGTCGATCATGAAGAATGATGTTTGGGATGCAATCCCAAGACCTGAAGGGAAGTCTGTTGTGACTTCCAAGTGGATCTATAAGATCAAGCATGCTGCAGATTGTAGCATAGAAAAATACAAAGCGAGGTTTGTAGCTCGTGGCTTCTCTCAGAAAGAGGGGATAGACTATGAAGAGACTTTTGCTCCTGTAGCCAGATACACTTCCATCAGAATAGTACTTGCTCTAGCTGCAGTGATGAAATGGAAGATACACTAGATGGATGTCAAGACAGCTTTCTAGAATGGTGTAGTTGAGGAGGAAGTGTATGTGGAGCAGCCACTTGGTTTTGAGACACATGACAAAGAGTCATATGTGTGCAAGTTGAAGAAAGCCTTGTAAGGCTTGAAGCAAACTCCTAGGACTTGGTATGGTAGGATAGACAACTTTTTATCCAGTTTGGGCTTTACCAAGAGTAAAGTAGATTCCAATCTTTACTACAAGGTTGAGGAAGGAAATGCAGTGATACTACTTTTATGTGGATGACCTGTTTGTTACAGGTGAGGATAGATTGATTGCCAACATGAAGAGGAAGTTTGCTGCTGAGTTCGAGATGAAGGACTTGGGGATGATGCACTATTTCCTAGGTATGGAGGTGTGGCAGAGCACTTATGGAATCTTCCTTGGAAAAGGGAAGTATGCAGTAGAGATCCTGAAGAGGTTCGAGATGATGGACTGCAAGGCCATGGCCACACCTATGGCATCGAATCTGAAGCTTCTATGTGATGCTTCATCTGAGCCGGTTGATGTCACTATGTATTGTCAGATGATTGGGTCCTTGATGTATCTGATGAACACGAGACCAGATATTTGCTTTGCGGTGAACACATTGAGCCAGTTCTTGACAGATCCTAGAGGTGTTCACCTGGTTGCTATAAAGCATATTTCGAGGTACCTGAAGGGTACAATTGATTATGGGCTCAAGTATGATGCGAATCAAAAGTTTAACCTGCAAGGTTATGTTGATTCAGATTGGGCAGGCAGTGCTGTAGATAGGAAGAGCACATCTGGGTGCTGCTTCACTATGGGATCATGTGTGATCTCTTGGTTTAGCAGGAAGAAGTCCTGCGTAGCACTGAGTATAGCTGAGGCAGAGTATGTTGTAGTTTGTTCAGCTAGTTGTGAGGCAGTATGGCTCCAGAAGCTACTGTCTGAGTTATTTGATCTGCCATTGGAGGCTACTGGTATCTTTTGTGACAACCAGAGTTGTGTGAAGCTGTCTGAGAATCCGGTATTCCACGATAGGTCAAAGCACATTGAGATCAAATGTCACTATATCATGGATATGGTGCAGAGAGGAGCAGTGAAGCTCCTGTATGTTGCGATGGATGAGTAGGTTGCAGATGTGTTGATGAAACCACTAGCTAGAGTGAAGTTTGAGTACTTCAGAGGGAGGCTTGGTGTTCTCCAAATTGACGACACTTTGTGGAAGAAGTGATGGACACATTTGTAGGAGCCATTCTGAGCATGGTGAGAGGAGGATCCTTCCCATGGCTGTGGATGTAAGCGCTGGATGATGAGCATTAGTACGATGCTCCAGATACTGCTCTGTATATGCATCATGTTGGATGCTCTGTATGATCAGTTGGATCATGTATATGTATATGCATCAATTGGATGCTTTGTATGTATCAGGTTGATACATTGTATGATCAGTTGGATCATGTATTTGTATATGTATCAGGTGGATACATTGTATGATAAGGTAGATCATGTATGTTGATATGTATCAGGTGGATACATTATATGATCAGGTGGATCATGTAGCTAGGGTTTTACCCCTAGCTTGTGCAAATGAGCACCTACTAAGGAGAATGGATTCCTTAGTAGCAGTTCAGTAAATGGAAATTATTATGCTAAAACAGAAATATAAATTACTTCTAAAACATGTGCATGAAACATAAGACAAAGATGTAAAGAATGGCTTTTGTATTAATATTACCTCCAATGTGAAGGTTGGTGAAGCTCTTGCAATGTCCAAGAGGGTTGCTCCAAGCTCCAACTTGCTCTTTCTCTTTCTCCAATGGTGGAAATGGGCCAAAAGGGGCTCTCAAGGTGAAAGTAGCTCAATGGTGAGCTAGGGTTTCAAGAGAGATTTTGGCAGAGTAAGGGTGCTTATGATTGTGGATGTGGAATGAGGGATCTCCATCACCTATTTATAGTTTTTTTGGTGGTGGAGTGCTGGCCCATGGTTTTGGGAACCATATGGTTTAGGTAAGCTGTATAGGGTTTTTTCCTCCTTTTCCTCATTATTTTATATTTTTTATTCCCTTTTTAGGGGGTTTTTGCTATTTTTAGAGGAATTTTGGATATTTTTGGAGGAAAAAGGGGTTTTTTTAGCCTTTTTGAGGCTTTTTTGATGGTTTTGTGGCCTTTTGGAGGCATTTTAGGCCTTTTGAAGGCTTTTTATTGAGATTTTTAGGGTTTTTAAGGGAAATATGGTAGGAAAATGGACAAATGAGCCATGTAATGGGGTAGATGAGGTAGTGAACACTTTTTGAGTGTTAACAGATTGCCCCCTGATGTGCGAGGGCAGGAGCTCATCGTATGGCCGATGGACATCATAAGTCATATAAGGTTTTCCTGGGGTGTGGAGAGAAGAGAAGAAACAAACTGAAGCCCGGAACAACGATCCTGAACAAACTGTAAGAAATGAAAGTACATAACCTCAATAATGGATGAGGAATCATCTGATCATATGGACGAGGCGGGCATTCCGATGCTCGTATCAGAATATAACATAATAACAACAATGGGGTCCAAAAAATGGGGACCTGACATATACATGACCTCAAAAACTGAATGAGGAAGAATCTCAATATATGGACGAGGCGGGCATACCCATGCTCGTATCAAGATACATAAACAGAACTGTGAGGCCTGAAAAGGGGGACCTGTAAGATACATAGAGAACCACTGTGTACATCATAAGGATCCAGAGGGGACACCAAATCTGGGACATACTGCTGGGCTGACCATGTCTGAGCTGAACAACTGATACACTGGAATAACATCAATGCTGCTGACTAGGGTACCAGAGGAACTTATGAACTACTAGATCATAATGACTGGGAGCCATAACCTCGATGGTACACTGAACTGGGACTGGAATGGGTACTCAAGGAAGCATATAACTGGATGGCTTCCGAATACAATCGCCAATGCAGCCCGGACATCCATGGGAACATAAAACTGGGCATTCCGAAGTGACTCACCAATGTGCTAGAGTCGGGGGAAATCCGGGGTCTTCGACTAAAAACCGAAGGGATATAACCCTACGCGATTCTCGACGATGCGATCAAGGTGCTGAAGTCGAGCATGTGAGAAACAACCACTCGGAGAGGCAATGATGACTCCTCTCAGAATGATCCGTAGGAACTTACCACAGATGGTGATGAGTCCAAGGCGTAGGGACCTCTGGGCCTATCCTCTGGAATAGAGGGGTTGTCGTCGACAGAGGGAGACCTGCAACTATCAAGGAAATGATGTTTCCTTGACAGAAGCGTGAGGTGGAGAACCGAAATGTGAGAGTACTGATGGCAGGACTGACAAACTGTGGGGGGACAACTGGGCAAGCAGAGTGGGTGGAATCAAACTTCCTTTGTTCAGAGTATGATAATGGGGATGATCTGGCAGCATATGAAATTGACTGAGGGGAAAGGGATCATAACTGTATTGGATCGGGGAGGGTGACTGGGCTAAGGGAGACTCAAGCTGGTGTAAAATGGCAGTAGACTGTAGAATACTCTGAACAAAGGCGACCTGATTGGGGGTGCTGCCGAGATGATCGATCATAGTGCCAGGAGGCACGGGAGGGGACTTCTTCATGGGTTAAGGAACTAGAAGAAGTGTGTGTAAAATGATACTGTCGTGTGGATTTATCCGAGCCCAGGACAGTTCATGCTCGTGGTCACTTTCAATTTTAAGGAGTCTGAAAGCGATAAGAAGACTCTGAAGTAATGGAATGGTACTATCGTGTGGATTTGTACGAGCCCAGGACAGTTCATGCTCGTGGTTGCTTTCAATTTTAGAGAGTCTGAAAGCAATTAAGAAGACTCCAGGGGGTTGCTTTTTCGTGTGTTAGTCTCCAAGGCCCGAAGAAGCATAAAAGGATGCAATGAAGAACTCTTCTAGCCGATGTGACTAGAGTATTCCTTATTCGTAATTAGTCTACCAGGTCCGGAAAAGGGTTAAAATTATACCAGATAGACACCCTTTCAGTTACTTTAACGAGCATGAAAGGAAGCAAGATTGCTCGGCGATCTTTTCATTATTTTAGGAGTCAGAAAAGAGCTTAACGGAAACTCCCTAAGTGCCTTTTTCGTAAAGGACTTGTCCGGCCCGAAAAAGGGATAAAATTATACCGAACAAAAGGAATGGCCAGGCAAGGAGGAAGTGTTCAATCAAGGAACATTAATGATGACCAAGAACGAGGGTAGGGGGGAACACTGGTGGGCCTCCTTGCGGGGTGAATGGAATGGTGGAAAAATAACGAAACATTTACAGTATGACAGGAGTGAATGGCTCATGTAAAAGTGTGGAACAATTCGATGGCGGCCGATGTGGTGCGCAAACCGAGGCAGCAAGTTGTTGGGACACAATGTTGAAATTGTACCAGGTGAGAGCGATAAATGATCTCAAGCATCATCATGGGCTCGAAAAAATGAATCAGACAATATAAAGAGTGTCAAAAACGGGTAACGATCGATGTGGCATGCACACCGAGGCGACGGGGGGCGTTTTGGAAAAATACCCAAAAAATCTGGGGGTGAGAGCAAGAAATGATCTCAAACATCATCACTAGCTCAGAAAAATGAATCCGATGATATAAAATATGCAAAAAATGGAGAACGACCGATGTGGCACGCAAATCGAGGCGACCAGTGGTGTCTGAAAAATGGGCAAAAAATGATGGGGCAAAAATAATGCAACAAGGTGACCATCATGACGGTCTCGTCGTGCTGATTCCAGTGGTGGAAACGGTTCAAAAAACGAACTCCGTATGGGGTCAGAATGTCCAAAACAAGAAAAAGTCAACTGACTATAAATAGTGAGTGGGTCCAACATGACATGTGTCATTTGTACTATTTGACGTTGACTAGTGATTAGAGTGGACCAGAGCTGAGGTGGCATTTATGGACAATCCGACCGACCGATTTCAGATCCGGGAGATACAGGTATTCCGTCAAACTCATACCTGCATGTTTTTTAGGGTCGGGGGTTGGGTAGTGGGTCCCAGGGTTATTTGTACGGGCCACGTGGGGTGGACCGCGGGTTAGGGGGATGAAACCGCGGTTGGAGACCGCGAGTTTCGGGGTGAACCACGCGGTTGGGTACCACGTGTTTCTCGGCTGGATACGCGGTCTGGTACCGCGTGTTCCAAGGAGGAACACGCAGTGCCAAACCGCGAGGTTAGGTCGAACAGACGCGGTTAAGGACTGTGAGTGTAGCCCTGATAGCTGTGGTCAGAAACCGCGGCAGGGAGCCCTAAAGCCACAGTTTTGGGCCGAGCTATTAGGGTCTTCTGGGGGGGGAGGGGAAGGATCAGGTCTGCACGATGTAAGGGCCTTGCCACATGGATTCAAACTTCCCTTTCCCAATTTTGTCATGGGCTTGGTCATAGGCGAGGACGAGGTCCCCTTCGTGGAAAGTTCGAGGGTGAACATGTTTGTCATAACCGGCTTTGGACTGGTTCTTGGCAGCTTCGATGTTCTGGAGAGTGGCACGACGGTCTTCATCAGCTTGTTCGAGTGTCAGCAAACGCTGCTCGAGGGGGGAAGTATCAGGGAGAAGCTCAACGGTGATGTGTAAGGCAGGAATCTGACATTCAATGGGGAGGACAGACTCAACGCCGTGAACTAAGTGAAACGGGGTAAAACCAGTGGCGGTCTTAGTGGATGTACGGTAAGCCCATAAGGCAGGGAACAACATGTGGTGCCAATTGGACTTATGCTTGTCAACAGTTCGTTGGAGGATGGTTTTTAGGATTTTGTTGATGGCCTCTACTTGGCCATTCCCTTGGGGGTAGTAAGCAGAGGAAAATTGGTGTTCAAATTTGAGGAGGGTGGATAACTCACGCCAGACAACATCTTTGAAGTGTGAACCATGGTCTGAGATCAACTGTTTAGGGACCCCGAATCGAGTGATAACATGGTTGAAAAAGAAACGGGCAGCAGTGTCAGCGGTACAATTGAAGGTAGGCATGG
Organism: Larix kaempferi; assembly: GCA_027924585.1. Lineage (NCBI taxonomy): Eukaryota > Viridiplantae > Streptophyta > Pinopsida > Pinales > Pinaceae > Larix > Larix kaempferi. Next base: position 6,489,804 of record BSBM01000289.1, on the reverse strand, counting down.
TTTCCGCCCATTTGGTGAAGTAATCAACGACGAAAATGATATACTTGTGACCATTGGCAGATGGGGGTCTACACTCCATGAAGTCGATGGCCCACTTACAAAAGGGACCAACGGTGAGGACTGGGTGTAATGGAGCAGGTGGTGTCCGGGCCTTGGGGGAAAAAAGTTGACAGTTATGGCAATGCTTGACTGTAGTGATGCAGTTGGTGAAAAGTGTGGGCCAGAAGTATCCGGTGCGGACGACCTTTTGGGCAGTGGCCATCCCTGAGAAATGGCCTCCGCAGGCACCTCTATGACAGTCATTAAGGACGTGTTCAGCTTCCTCGTGTGTAAGGCAACGACGAAGAATTGTGTCAACCCCTCGCCGGTAAAGGACATCGCCTAAGAGGAGATATCGAGAGGCCTGGTGACGGATGCGACAGCGTCCATTACGGGTGACTTTGGGTCTGAACTTCTGCGTGCGCAGGTATAACAAAATATCACCGTACCATGGGTCATCAGACGAGATAGTGAATAGGTGATTATCGGATAACTCATCGGAGATGGGTTTGGCCGGGAGAAGGGAAGGGAGATCAGTAATGAGCTGGGCAAGCACGAGGGCTTTAGTGCTCTTAGGTGTTTTGAAGGTAAGGTCATATTCTTGGAGGATAATGACCCATTTAGCAACACGACCTTGCAGTAGCCACCGGTTTAGGAGATAGACCATGGGGTTGGAGTCGGCGATGACTGTGGTATGGCTAAGTAAAATGTAGTGTCGTAGTTTTTGGACAGAGAAGACCACAGCTAGGGCGAGTCTCTCCTCATATGGGTAACGTAGAGGTGGGCCAGAGAAGGTCTGGCTGACGTAGTAAATGACATGCTCTTGGTGAGAGGCGTCTTCTTGAACCAAGACTCCGGACACAGCATGCTCAGATGCCGAGACATATAGGATGAAGTCCTAAGAGAAATATGGAGGGGAGATGAGAGGGGCTTGTGTGAGAGATTTCTTGAGGGCTTCGAATGCAGCTTCTGCTTGCTCATCCCAGACGAAGGGTATGTGGGTATGGAGCAAGCGCAAGAAACCGTGAACGGTAGTGGCGTAATCAGGGATGAAGCGTCGAAGGAAATTGGATCGCCCCTGCAGACTTTGGAGCTGCCGGAGCGTGCGAGGAGAGGGAAGGTCTAAGATGGCTTGGACTTTCAGGGGATCAACAGTAATTCCTTTCTGGGAAACAATAAAACCCAACAATTGGCCTGTCAGAACGCAAAAGACACACTTATGTGGGTTCAAGCGGATTTGGTATTTGCGACAACGCAGAAAAACTTGCCGAAGGTCATTAAGGTGGTCGGATCGTTTCCGGGAACGAGCTGTAAGGTCATCAAGGTAGACTAGCAGGATATGGACCAAGTCATGAAAGCAATAGGTCATGGCCTGCTGGAAGGTGGCACCAGCATTTTTGAGGCCAAAAGGCATGACGCGATAGGAAAAGGTGCCCCATGGGGTAGTAAAGGAAGTTTTGTACTGGTCTTCCTTACGGATCTGAATTTGGTTGTATCCGGAAAAACCATCCATGAAGGAGAGGACTTCATGCCCTGCACACGCATCAATGAGTTGGTCGATAAATGGCATGGGGAAGTTGTCCTTGGGACAAGCACGGTTTAAATCGTGGAATTCAGTGCATACTCTGATGGTGCCTTGTTTTTTGTTAACGGGAACGGGGTTTGAAACCCAAGTGGTATAGGCAATAGGATAAATGAATCCTGCCTTGCGCAGTTTCTCAATCTCAGCTTTAACAGCTGGGAGCTTTGAGGGATGAATGGGGCACTGTTTCTGATGAACGGGGGGTACATCAGGCCATGTGTCAATGTGGTGCTCTATAATGGCGGGGTCAAGACTGGGCATTTCGGTATAGGACCAGGCAAAGGCATCACGGAATTCTCTGAAAAGGGTTTGGTATTCCTCAATCTCTTGCTTACTGCAGAAGGCTCCTAAAGTGATGAGTTCAGGGGCACGTCTTGGGGCAGCGATATCAATTTGGATGACAGGTGAGATGTTGGCCATATTACCCTCCTCGAAGGTGTCAGGAGCAGGAATAGGGTCCTTGAACCAGTCGACCTTGGTGGGAAGGAAGTCTTTGGATTCAACTGTGAATTGGGTGGCTGTTCTAGAGGAGGATTCTTCTGGGATGAAATAGGAACGGTGGTGCATGTCATCCCAGGGGTAATCCGGGGCAGTGAGGACCTCGAGAATCTCCTCATCAGTATGAAAAGTTTGGGTCGTCAAATCGGTTGGCGAGGGGGGTAGGGGTTGAAGAGATCATATAAATGGTATTAACCTCTCCTGAAGGGGAGGAGACCGGGGGGTGGATCTCCTCTATGGTGGGTGGTGCCGTCTCAAGGTCCAGATTGTTCATCTCATAGAGAGCCGCTCTATAATCTGGGAGATCGGGACAGTGATGTGAATAATGCCCGTAAACACCGCATATGGCACAGGGGTGGTTGGTACGCAGGGATTTATCTTTAGGCTTGGGGGTGGGGTCTAGTTTGACAACCGGGATATTGGGGTCATCGTCAAGCATCTGCATGTGTTCCTGTAATGCCGGTAACTGTGGGCATTGATGAGTCGCATGGCCTAACTCATCGCACAACGAGCATTTGGGAGGAGCATGAAACACGGGGGGGGGGGGGGGGGGGGGGAGTTTTTTACTGTCTTGGGAGGTGGTATAGCAGTGTAAGGTTGGGGTCCTCTGCCCCAGTGGATTTAGGAGTAGGAGGGGGATTCGTGGAGGGCGAAGGGGTAGCGACATCGGGGGGTGGCTGAGTGGTAGTAGCCATGGGTTGCACCGATTGGAGGACGACGCTTGGGGTCGGCGGGGAACGGGAGGCGAAAGGTACCAGACGGGTAATCCCAAGGTTAACCCAGGGAGGCTAAGGGTATCCATAACCGGGGCGCTTACTACTCCTGATGGAGGGACTAGGAAGGGGATTGTATGGATAGGTGTAACACCAATGTGGCTAGGTACCAAGGGTGGTTTAGGCAACACGGGTGGTTGATTGTTAGGTGTTTGGTTATCGTGGGACAGGGTTACATAAGTCAAACGCTTCAGGCGTAGATGACGGGGAAGGAATAGATTGAAAGGTGGAGGTCATCGACGCGTCTGAGTAAACTCCAGGCTCCGTAGAGGAAACAAACGAGGTGGTGGCACGAGAAACAGGTTGTTCAACCATCGGGAGAACATTTTCGGGTGCCGCGGGAGCACTGGGATCATAGTAGGTGAGTTGGTCAACCTTGACCATGTGTCCCTCATGGGGGAACATCATGGTGCAAAAAATGGAAGAGGCAACCGCCCGCATGGCATACATGTAACTACGGCCAAGTAAAAGGTTATAATCCAATTGGGCATTGATTACCTCGATGCCGATAAGTACGATTTTACCACCTAACTGGACGAGGACATTGGGTAGGAGGCCTTGGGGCTGGGCCGACCGACTGTCGTAGGCGCGTAATGCAGTGGTGGACTGCTGGAGAGTAGGGGATGTCAACTTCTGCCATACAAATGTATACATAACGCATGTGGAGGCACCTTCATCGATGATGCATCGATGGATGACAAGATTCTGAACGGAAACAGAAACTTGGAATGTTAAGGAGGAAGGCAGGCATGGTTCGGATTGGTCCAAATCAAATTCCATCAAATTCGAATCATGTGGGTCAATCACCCCAATGGCGGAGAGTAAAGTCTTGCGTTGGGAAGGGCAGTTTTTCAAGACTTCTAACGCAGACATGGCTTCGGGAGATTGGGCTAAGTCATCGAAAATATTGTAGTTTGACGCAGCCCGTGCATTGGGGTTATTGTTGATACGGTGAAGCGGGAAATGAGGTGCTTTGGGAGCGCCCTCTAGTGGAGGCGGGGGTATGTGTAACGCTTGATCGGTGGGATGAGCGCTAGGGGTTTTCTCAGCAAGAAGGGCTTCAGTGGTGGAGCCATATTGGTTTCGATGAGTCTGGAGGTTGACGTCAGTAGATGACATCATCAACAAGTGGTGGGTTCCCGAGTCAAACATGGGTTGATCAGGAGCAGCATATGTGATTTGCTGTTGGGGGGGTGCGTTGGCTTGAGGGGGAGCCAATGGCTGAGCGTTCACGATGTATTGGGTTGGTAAGGGGTTTTGCAGCACCAAAGGTGGTTGCTGAGGTTGAGGGGGGTTAGGTGGCGCTTGAGGAGCTGCATGCCCTTGGCGATGGGCATCATCAAACCAAAGTTTCCGCGCTCGCTCCAAGTGTGGGAAAGCATGTGTATAGTGGCCATAGACCCCACAAATAGAACAAGGATGATTTGTTCGCAAATTGGGGTTCTTAGCCTACTTGGGCGGGCGATCAGGGTTTTGGTTAGCAGGGGCTGCATTATTATTATCGGGGGGATTAGCCAGTTGACCAGCTTGGTCTGCAGGTTGGTTGTTCCCACGATTACGGCCCTTGCTGCATTTTTGTTGGCCCTGGTTGCGTTGGTTGTTCTAGTTTTGCTGCGGGTTATGTTGGGCGTAAACTTTCCCTTGGGCAGCGGGTGGATCCTGAGGTTGCACAGGTGCGGGAGCAGGCTGCGGGGGATGATATGTAGGTGGAGGCTGCGCAGGTGCAGCAACTTGAGGGGGTTGCTGATATGGCTGCGAAGCGGGTTGTGGGTTTTCCGCAGGGGCTTCCTGGGGCGGGTAATAAGCGGGTTGGGCTTGTGAAGGCGCAGGAGCTGGTGCAGCCTGTTGGTGGTAATAGGGTTGAGGTTTGACCGGGGGAGCGTAAGCAGGAGTCGCATGACCGAAGCACTGAGGTGGACATGAGGGTCCATGGGAATGGTGGTGATGTGTCATGGGAGCATACGAGTTGGTTGCTCCAGACTGTGAGGTAGCCCGCGAAAGGTCGGGGCCAGGGTTAGGACGTGCTATGGAAAATGGTTGGGGATGCAAAGAAACACGGCCAATGATGCCATCTGCAGCATGGGATGCCCCCGGCGCATCGTGCTGGGAGGAATCTCCGCGAGGGGCATTAGGTATAATGGTATAAAGGTAACCCGACTGGGCGTAAATGAGGTCGAACTGTTGGGCCTTAAGGATGGCCTCTTCTTTAGACTGGGGTCTTTCTGATGCCACATCCTTAGCAATGATAGGGAGAAGGGACTTGAGGAACCAATCTAGGAAGATACAGTCGTCTAATTTGATCTTGCATAAGCTACGGCATCGACGCCACTCATGAATGTGGTCCATGATGTGGGTAGCCATGTTTTCTCTGTAGGACATAAGGATCTCAACGCCCACGTCATGGCGGACAGGTAACTGGAAGAACTGCAGGAAGGTCGAGGCAAGGGAAGCAAAGGTGGCATGGGTCCCGTGGGGTTGCTCGATATACCAGTTGGCTGCAGAGCCAGTGAAGGTGCGCTGTAACAGACAAAGGCAAACAGAGTCGTCCACTATGGAGTTGGAGGAACACCATAGGTGGAAGGACATGATATGGTTTTGTGGGTCCTCACCTGCCTTTCCCTCGAACTTAGGGATGTCAGAGGGGATCTTGGTAGGCATGTGAGGCCATGCAGGGTCGTGTCGGATAAGGTCGTTGGTCAATCTGGATAGATTGGGCAGGTTGAGGCTAGCCATGAATGGCAAACTGGAAGAAGAATGTGACACAGTAGTGGGTTGGACCAAGTTGGGGCCAATGCCCCCAAGTGGAGGGGCAGGATTTGGGATGGTGCCCCCAAGTGGGGGAACTAAGGTGGTATAGGATGGTCCTACACCGTCAAGGGTAGTGTGAGCCACTAATGGAGTGGGGATAGGTATTCCAGCTGCAGGAATAGGTGCAGTGAGAGGAACGGTAGATGGGGGCCCCATGGAGGGCATACCCAAGGCAGGTGTAGTAACTGGTGTAGTGGTGGATGTGCCACCAATGGTCCCTATAACAAAAGGAGTGGAAGTCGTGCCAACCATGGGGCTAGTAGGGGCAGTGTAAATGGGGTTCTCAGACTCTGTCTCAGAATCGGAGGTAAAGTAAGGGGCGCCAATATCTGGTGACGGAGTCCTATGCCATTGACGAGTGGAGTCAAGTGACAAGGCTCTAGATCTGTGATAAGTGGTATCAAGTGATGATGATTTGTGGCGATGACGAGTGGTGTCAAGTGAACCGTGCTGTGGGGGCTCGCCCCTGAGGCACCGAGAATGTCTCGGGGACTCAATGGTGATGGATGGTGTCAAATCTCTGTGGGTTTGAGGTGAGTAAAAAATAGCTCAAAAACCCTAATGCAACCGAGTGTGTAGAAGGAGAGCTCAAAAACAAGGCACTCAGGCCAACAACCAACTCAAAACACCTACTGCAACAGCTGTGCTACAATAAGTGGAGTATCAACAAAGATGGTCAGAATACCAACAAGCAGCTGGTTTCCTAAAAATAAAAAATGGTGGACTCACTAGACCAAAAGGAGGTAAGGGAGCATGCAAACACCTAACTAAAAGTATTCTGACTCAACTAGACATATCCTCTGCAAGGTGATGAAATCCAAGTCAGACAATATGAATAGGAAAGCCAAGTGGCTAAGATATCCCCCTACCGGGAGGGACACTGGGTAGTCAATCCTAGAAGAATGGCAACTAAGATACCCCGTTCATGACACGTTCAGAAAGGTGAATCTGTCGTTTGGTCCTTTTACCGCAATACCCCTATACAGGGATATCTCGAGAACTGTGAAAGGTAGCCCTTCGGTTACTAAATGGAGTGCGGTATTCCACTCAGGCCTCCGGAACCAGTCTCGCGACTTCAACCCTCCTAGGGGAGAGGCCCTCTGGTAAACTTGTCGTGACCGTGCCAAAAAGTACTAGGGGATTTTGGTTCCCTAATTGGACAATAGCTATGTCTCAAGTGTAAGTAACCGAGGGGTGTTATTGGAAGCCTATCCCCCCGATCCTACCTAACTACAAAGATTCTTTTGTGTTCCCCAAGTGGGGTTAGAATATTGGTTGAGTTAAGTAGTTTTTAAGGCTCACTTGAATTATGTGACAGAGTGTGTGCTCGTGAGGTGATGAACCCAAAATAGAAGTGCCACAAGGGGGGCAACTTTCTAACTAACAATAATACTGAATTCAAAACTTTAACTTGCAAAATTTTCTGAATTAAAAATGCTGAAATTTTAAAAAGATTCTGTAAAGGGAACAGAAATTATGTTGCAAAAAAGGCTGTAGGGAAGTAGGGCTGCAGGTAGGACAGATGGTTGTGCAGATGTAGAAAATATTGCAGCAAAGGGACTGGGTTCAAAAACAGGGAAAAAATGCAGAAATCAGACCGCGGGTCTGTGGCGAATTTGTGCAGGCAGACCGCGGGTTTAAAGGAAACAGACGCGGACAGGTCGTGGCTTTTGGGCCGACAGAGGCAGTTGGGCCACAGGAAACAGGGAAAAAGATGCAGTCGGGTCACTGGAAAAAGGCTGACAGACGAAGTCGGGACGTCGAAAAGGGGCTAAAAGCCGCAGTCGGGACGCGGGAAAATGGCCGACAGGCGCAGTCAGATCACAGCAAACAGGCTGATTAGCCATGGTCGGATCGCAGGTAACAGACTTGAATCCGCCAGCAGGGTGTTGGAAACAGTCTGAGAGCCGCGGTCGGGTCGCAGGTAAAGGCCTAAAAGACGCGATCGGGACACGACTGCAGAGGGAAAAGATGCGGTGTACGACGACCGAAAGGGACATCCGAAAGGAAAAACGAGAAATTTTTGCAGAAAACTAATTTTTTTTTAAACTGAAACCAGAATTTCAAAACCTAGGGGAGTCGCCAAAACTGTAGCTAAGGTTTTACCGCTAGCTTGTGCAAATGAGCACCTACTAAGGAGAATGGACTCCTTAGTAGCAGTTCAGTAAATGAAAATTATTATGCTAAAACAGAAATATAAATTACTTCTAAAACATGTGCATGAAACATAAGACAAAGATGTAAAGAATGGCTTTTGTATTAATATTACCTCCAATGTGAAGGTTGGTGAAGCTCTTGCAATGTCCAAGAGGGTTGCTCCAAGCTCCAACTTGCTCCTTCTCTTTCTCCAATGGTGGAAATGGGCCAAAAGGGGCTCTCAAGGTGAAAGTAGCTCAATGGTGAGCTAGGGTTTCAAGAGAGATTTTGGCAGAGTAAGGGTGCTTATGATTGTGGATGTGGAATGAGGGATCTCCATCACCTATTTATAGTTTTTTTGGTGGTGGAGTGATGGCCCATGGTTTTGGGAACCATATGGTTTAGGTCAGCTGTATAGGGTTTTTTCCTCCTTTTCCTCATTATTTTATATTTTTTATTCCCTTTTTAGGGGATTTTTGCTATTTTTAGAGGAATTTTGGATATTTTTGGAGGAAAAAGGGGTTTTTTAGCCTTTTTGAGGCTTTTTTGATGGTTTTGTGGCCTTTTGGAGGCTTTTTATTGGGATTTTTAGGGTTTTTAAGGGAAATATGGTAGGAAAATGGACAAATGAGCCATGTAATGGGGTAGATGAGGTAGTGAACACTTTTTGAGTGTTAACAGATCATGTATTTGTTTGTGTATCAGGTGGATACATTGTATGATCAGGTAGATAATGTATGATGATATGTATCAGGTAGATACTATGTGTGCATCAGGTGGATGCATTGTATGATCAGGATGATCATGGATGATGAGCTTCAGGATGTCGCTCCAGATGACATGCATCAGGATGATGCTATGATGATGATCAGGATGATCATGGGTGATGAGCTTTAGGATGTCGCTCTAGATGATATGCATCAGGATGATGCTATGATGATGATTAGGATGATCATGGATGCTGAGCTTCATGATGTCACTCTAGATTATATGCATCAGGATGATGCTCTGTGGCCGTGGACAGGTTGTGCTTGAGAGGACTTGTAAGACCTGGTAAATCCTAGAGGTTGGGCTGTGTGCCCATAATAAGTCCTGGGATTCTCTTTCGAGGGTTTGTCCTATGACCACATGTAAGTCCTGGGAGATCCGATAGGTTGGGATGTGTGCCCATAATAAGTCCTGGGATGCTCTCTCGAGGGTTTGTGGTGGTGTTTACATGTAAGTCCTGGGAGATCCGAGAGGTTGGGTTGTGTGCCCATAAGAATTCCTGGGATGCTCTTTCAAGGGTTTGTCTTATGACCACATGTAAGTCCTGGGAGATCCAATAGGTTGGGCTATGTGCCCGTAATAAGTCCTGGGATGCTCTTTCGAGGGTTTGTGGTGGTGACTACATGTAAGTCCTAGGACATCCGATAGGTTGGGTTGTGTGCCCATAATAAGTCCTGGGATGCTCTTTCGAGGGTTTGTAGTGGAGATCACATGTAAGTCCTGGGAGATCTGATAGGTTGGGCTGTGTGCCCGTAATAAGTCCTGGGATGCTCTTTCCAGGGTTTGTGATGAGGGTCACATATAAGACCTGGGAGATTTGATAGGTTGGGCTGTGTGCCCGTAATAAGTCCTGGGATGCTCTTGCGAGGGTTTGTGACGCACGTAATAATCCCCGAGGATTCCACAATATGGCTAGTGATGACGAAGACCTGCAGGTGGTGGGCCTACATCCAGTATGAAAAAGGTAGATCGGAGATTGATGAGATAGTAGCAGCAGTGACGATGACGATGATTCGATGATGATGATCCAGAGGAGAAGACTTCTGGTAGCAGATCTGTGTCGAGAAATACCTTCCTAGTTAATAGGGAGTGTTGATGTATATGTAACTTCGGAATGTATTTCACCTATGTATATTGTACTCCTATAGAGATGTTATTATTCCTTTATATGGAAGTGTTTGTATTCCTATAGAGATGTTATTATTCCTCTATATGGAAGAGTCTTCATTTATATTGTAAGTGTTGTAACTTATACTTGATGGGTTATTAGACCACCTTGTTGGGGTTGGCCCTGTATAAGTCATGTGGGTTAAAGAGTTATTAGACCACCCTATTGGGGGTCGGCCCTGTCAGCATTATGTTATGTGGTTAAGTTAAGTCCGACCTAGTAAAGGTTATTAGGCAAGTCAAGTCAAGTATAAATAGAGTGCGGGAGGCACTCTATTTGATAATTCACTTTCTCACTCACACACTCATTGGAGAGTGGCGCACTAGTGGAGGAGGAGAAGCTGCTGCTAGGAGTATATCTCTTATGCTTGGGTTGTATCATTGCTCTATCGATCTCTAAGGAAGTTATGGGGTTTTTCACCTTTATGGTTTTCCCCAGTGAAACTCTGTGTGTCTATTGTCTCTTGTGTGCTTGCATTATTATGTCCATGATTGATATGTTGTAGATATGCTGTACATGTTGTTCACTCAGTTAAGATCCTAGATCATATTGAAGTAAATTTTGAAAAAATAACATAGACTAAGTCTAGCAAATGGGCATGGGCGATAGCTTGTTGTTCAGTGACAACACCTCCCATGGAAACATCTCGAGCTATAGTGGGAATGAGAGACTTCATAAACTAATCTGCTAGGAGTTGATCTGGAATAGGGGCCTTACTGAGACGTCGTTTCCTCCGCCACTCATGTATATGATCTGAGATATGAGTAGCGGTATTTTGACGGAGCGAGGTTAAAAGATCTGTACCAGTTTCATACCATATAGGTAGTTGGAAATGAGTAAAAAAGTTCATAGCAAGAGAACCAAAATCAGGAAAAGAATGAGGTGGTAGTTCAATATACCACTTCGCAGCCGAACTGGTGAGAGTCCGTTGAAATAACCTAAGATAGGTTGAGTCGTCCATCAAAGAGTTAGATGAATACCATAAGTGGTATGTCATCATGTGGTTTTTAGGATCCTCACCCGGATTGCCATCAAATTTTGGGATATCTGATGGAAGTTTCACCGGAACGGGTGGCCAGTTAGTTCCATGGTAAATGGGGTCGTTTGTCAAACGAGAGAGATCAGGTAGGTCTGAAGTAGCCAAAAAGGGGAGCCATGGATTGGGATGCGGGTACTGATAGTACCGATAAGGCGTGTAAGGACCTGTGGGAACTTGTATCATCTGACCGTAGGGTGTTCCAGGAGGAAACTGGCCATAAGGGTATGGGCCACCTAGACCAAATGTAGGTCCACCTCCATAAAAAGGTGGTCCATTACCATAATAAGGTGGCCCATTACCATAAGGTGGGGGCTCACCTCCGCCGCCGGAAGGGGTGGGCCACCTCCAAATGGTGGGGGTCCGCCACTACCACTAGGGTACGATGGGCCACTACCGCCTCCGCCGGAAGGGTAAGGGCCTCCTCCGCCACCTCCACCATAGTGGGGTGGTGGTCCACCACCACCGCCACCAGGATGAGAAGGTCCTCCACCACCACCACCAGAAGGGGGTGGTCCTTTGCCACCTCCGTCGGGAGGGGGTGGGCCATGGTAACCGAAGTGAGGTGGTCCTCCGCCAGAAGGTAGAGGTCCGCCTCCTCCAGAGTTATGTGGGGGCCCACCACCTCCAATGGGAGGTGGGGGTGGAGGGACTGTAAGTGGGGGTCCATGTTGTAGAACATTTTGCTGTCCCCATAGAGTGTAAGGATTTCCGGGGTAAGGTACCCCGTAGAGTGCGTTTCTGGGATTAAGTTAACCCGACACAGGGTTAGGATGATCTGGATATGCTTGACTCGATGGAGGTTGAATTACGTTGGATGGTCCCTCGACATGGGATAGTCCCGAAGTGCAAGGTCTGGGAGGTAAGGAATTTCCAATGGAAGTCTCGATGGGAACTCCTATTTCAGTATTATGTTTAAGAGACGGGGGTTTCCCCCCAGCAACAACTTGCTGACCACTATGTAAAGGTTGTCCCAACACTGGTTGTTGATTATTCACTGTAGGATTAACGCTACTCGTAAAAAAGGTAGGGGGTAAATAATATCCACCCATTGAATTTTGAGGTGGGGGAGGAGCCGGTAACGTAACCGTGGTGACCCTAGGTGTGTTGGACTGTTGTTGTTCAACAGTTACTAAACCGGTCTCCTGTCTAGGGGACATATGTGCAGGAATTGATGGTTGACCAGTTTCAGTTGTGGTCACGTGTTGCATGGATGATTCCGGTGACTCAAAAGATAAAGAGAGACCTAGGATTGGTTGGTCGTTGATGCTTAGTTGAAGTTTCAACTTCAAAATTCCTCACCCATAGAATGTAAATGGGCCAATTGTTCACGATAAGGTGCTAAGCGATCATCGGGACTGGCCCAACTGGGTGGGGATGCAATGGAAAAATGGGCCACTAGGTGGCCTGTAGAAGTTTCCAATAAGCTGCTGAAGGACCATCAACTATTGTAGGATCGTCTTGGGGTTGATTTATCCTTTCCAATGACCCAGGATCTCCTATCAAAATGGGAGGTAAGTCTTGTGAAGTGGGGATTTGCGCTTCTTCACCCTGTGTGGGATGAGAGGCAGGTGAATCTGGAGGAGTATGAGGAAACAAAAGTCCTCCACCATTCAGAGTGGGGTTTTCCACTTCATGTGACCTGACCCTGTCTTGTGGATCCATCCTTACCCTCGAAATTACCTCCTGGTTAAGAGGATATTCGGGTGGCAAATTCTGAATCCTGCGAGACCTTCTCCAAGGAAAGTCAGCCAGAGTGACTGAAACAAAAATTTCTCCTAAGGAAAGCTAAACGAAAGAAAAGAGGACCAGAAAAAACCCTACACAAACTATGGCCACAAGCAAACTTATGTTATAAGAGTGGATTCAATGGTCTGGAACCTCACAAGATTGTCAAGGCTTCGCAACTCGCGATATACCACAGGGTCCAACAGTAAAACGCGACAAGGAGTATTGGGACCGTACCCTTGCCTGAATACCCGATTACCTAGACGATACATGCGTAGTAGCTGCCCAAGTGCTGTTCTCGGTGTATTGCTCCACCAAGATGGCTAAAAGGTTAACTTAGTTGGTTTCAGGAATCCTAACATTGTCTCCCGATATACGCAAGGTACGTGGGAGCTCAAATCCGTAGTGGTGCTGTCTAATGCACAACTGTTCGGCAAGAGACCTTTCGATATACTATCGAGTACGTGATACACCCTTCGATATACGCCAAGTACTAAAGGTGACTTGGTGGGTACGTGAAGGAGCTTGATATACCGATAAGTACATGGAAGACTAGAATACCCCCAGGATATAGTGTTGACAAATAACGACAGTTGCCACGCTTAACAACGCCGGAACACATCTCTAACTTACACACAAGTTACTAAAAATTTTACCCTAGTTCTACCGTTAATTTTATCTGGACGGTTAGGTGAATGCATGAGGTGAGTACATAATCGTAAACATAATGCAGGCCCCAACTTCATGCAAAAATACACACTTTCCTTTCGATGAACTCTATGTATGGGAAGGAGAAATTTTCTTTTCTTTCCAACAATTTTACCAAAGCAATGCAATGCAACACAATCCCAAATCTACGAAAAATGATAATGAAGCATTTTTTTCCTTTTCAACGAAACACAAATATTTTTTTAACGCAACACTACTAAGCCAAATCAACACATGTTTTTCTTTTTCTTTTGTCTTTTCAAAACGAAAATGATGCTAAGAAACGAAAAGAGAGAATTTCTAAGTAAAGTATGCAAGCTTTTCACTTTCACTATGATGGCCTAAAAGCATAAAAATCAAAAGATACAATTAACTTTCCAAGCATGGAACTACTTCTGCAAAACTTGATGTCTATTCGAATTTTTCAAGAAAATGAGCAACTCATAGTTCATGAAAAACACAAACAATACAATTTTCTTTCAACTCTTCCAAAAGATTTATAAATGAGACATTCCAATTCATGTACTGTTTTCCAAATGATCTTGAAAAATGATGGAAACCAAGCACTTTCAATCTTTCAATGGGTGCATCAAAACAACAATTTGATAACAACTATGCTTTCAATCATAAATATTGAACTGAAAAGATTACTTGCAATACTCCAATAACTCAGAAAACTCAAGAGAAAGTAAGAACTCAATGAACCGAAAATACACATAAACACTCAAAATCAAATAGTAACAAGTAGCACTAAAGCAAACAAAGCTCACAAAAGCATGCAAATGAGGTCTGGGTAAACGGTGTGATACACTTGACCAAATCTAGCAAGGAGAGGAGGGAATGCAAGGGTGAGGGGATGCAGGTGGGGGAGACCTATCCACCACTACCAAATCTCAAACTTTTCCAAGGTGGAACCCAAAAAAACTCCAAACAAAACCAAACAACTCAACACTCAAAGCAAATGGGATCTCTGACTGGATCTTACAGTACAGAAGGAGTCTGCACACAAACTAAAACTCAAATCAGAACTAGAGAGTACATGCTTGTATGGAAAAAATGGCTGATCGACGCACTCTGTGCTTGTAAACAGTGCGACGTCGCAGTTCACCAATGCGGGGAGTGCGACGATGTCGTAGAACACCAATGGAAGGGTTGCGACAACTTATCAACAGGCAAATAATAGAGATCAAAAGCAACATAGTGTCGCTCTGGGTATACTAACCAGGTCCTACAGGAGAGATCTAAGTTCAAAGATGAACCAATTCTCCAGATAATGAGCATAAAAGGGTTTGCAAATGATAAGTACAAACTCAAAGGAAGGCAATCAGACTCCTCAAAGCGAAGATCTGATGGTGAAACCAGCTTGGGAGGATAAATGAAAAAATGATAGGGCTTGTAAAGGGATCAACTGAAAAAAACAATCAAATTGACACTACAAAACAATGTTCTTTCCCCAGTATGGTCGCTAGATTTGTTTGACGGACAATCCACTCGAGCGGACGTGAGCCAGATCTCCATAGCTCAAAGTGAGTCTAGAAAAAATAGTACAGACTACAAACTACTTTCCTAGATCTGATTAAGGATCAAGTGGCTAGATGCCTTACGTTAACTTCGCATTCCTTTCTCCTGGATGTTGCTCCACACCTCACGGTCGTCAGATCTCAGCTATAAGACCTATCAAGATACATGAAACGATGCAAATGAGTAAAGAGCATCTATACAATAAAAGATCTAAGTAAACAATTAAGCAGGTAAACTACACAATATCATCACACATAAACAATATTGGTGGAAAGCATTTATATTACTATAAATAAAGGGAAAGTACATAGGTAAGAATGACTACAACCAAGGCTTAATGTAGTAGCCCTTCTCCATCCAAGCCAATTTCCATATCCTCCTAAGGAAGTGTGAGTGTCTCAGTGGATGAGGTAGAGATCTCTCAATGATGATTTCACCAGCATGTAGACACTATAGACTTCCTCCCTTTGGAGATGGGTAGAGCTTCACTTATATAGGACTAAGTGGATAGGGTATGGATAGGGTAGGTTGAGATATGGTAGGGGAGAGATAGGGGATCCTTCCAAAAGGTTAGGAACTGAGTGCTAGCTCCCCTAAGAGGTCAGGGATAAGGATCTAAGTCAGCAGGCTTCGAGAATGAGCTCCAAGGTCCTATTTTTGTCCATTAACTGACTTCGTCGCACCCTGCAATAGAGAAAGATGCGATGTCACAGGTTGCATGAGTGCATCCTGCGACGACCTCTCAAAACCTAGCATAAATACAATGATGTCCCTTCCAGGTAAGTGACTTAGGCAATGGAACTTCAGGGATGTATACACTGAACCTCATGATGGTAGGATTTTAGGTGTAACACCCACACCACTACTGATCCAACCAAGCCTACCACTGAACCCCCCATTGATGGTATCGTTGGCTCAGTTAAGGCTCAGCCTGCCGCCAAACCAAGTGGGAAACAAGCTGTTGCTTCCCCCTCTCCACCCTAGGTTTCTCCCAAAGCTTCTACCGCTCCTGCTCCTTCCTCCGAGGTGAACGTGGTTCAATCCACGTCACATCCATTAGGGGGAAAGAAGAAGAATAACCATGGAAAATACAAGAAACCTTCTAACCAACAGGAGAACCCCAAGCCGCAACCAACCAACAACGATCCCAAACCACATCGGAAAGCAAAGTTCCCCTGTATGATTTTCCAGGAAGATCACTACACATGCAACAGTCCTTACAAGGATGAAGTCAAAAAATTTGTCAAAAGGATCCTCTCACCCAGCAGTGTTGACCAATCCTTTCCCCCAATAGCAACAACAGATGGTTACCCATGATCCCCCATAAAGGGGCAACCCGAACAACCCACCCCATGGAGAAACATTCGCAAACCGCGAAATTTTGATGACGAGTAACGAAGAGTTTCATATATCCACTCGAGCAAAGACATATGATACCCCTCCAAGTTCAAACAAACCGAAGACAACCAACTGCAAGTCTCCTTCTGAAGATCCTTTTATCATCCCTCCCGCCAAAGGTCATCTCCACATTGAGAGACCTGTCACAGACACAGTACTGTGCCCACCCAAAGGAACCATCCGAAATGAGACATTTAATCCCAATGCACGAGCAGCCCAAAATTACAATATTGTTGAGGACTTAGCTCAAGCACCATGCGCGATGTCGACTCTCGAGGTTCTCCAACACTGCCCCACTCAGCTTAGAATGTTACTTTAAGCACTGGGGGCAGTGGACTCGGATACTTCAAACACAATTATGTTTAACTTGGAGTATTTTAAACCTCCGTGGAAACAAAGATCCGTGGAAACAACATTCATTGCAATGTCTTAGACGAAGGTGCTTCCATGTCGATCATGTCCTTGAATTGTTGGAGAGCCATAGGCTCACCTGAAGTTACAACTTCTCCCACGACTCTTAGAGCTTTTGACGGACATGGTTTTCAGCCGTACGGACTCATTCCTGCGATTAGCGTTGAACTAGGGGGTAAGACAGTATCTATACAGATCGAAGTCATAGATGCACCATTGGATTATAATATTCTACTTGGCCGAAATTGGTTCTGCGCCATGACCGCCGTTGCATCTTTCATCTTTCGACTAGTACAATTTCCTCACCAAGGGAAGATTGTCACTTTAGATCAGTTAGACTTTTGTACTCCAGAAATTGATTCGAACTCCGCCCACACTGTTCCATTACTGATCAGTCTCGGTATCGTCTTGAAGATGTTAGTGTTGGTCTTATGAAGGATTCCTCCCTCATCAGAGTATTCCTAGAGCTCATATCCCCTGTACATGCTGTGAACATGATATCGTCAGGTATCATCCCATCTAATGGATCCACTGATTCTTGGGTGATACCGAGTCCTACAGAGCTTTAAACCTACAGTGACTCCATGCCTTTAAACAGGAACCTCGCAACTTATCAATGATCCATTCAGCCACAGATTGGGTCGATCCTACCATGCATCACGCCATGGCACAACTCTCTTCTGAGGCGGGCCCATCGTCATCACTTATCGATCCTCTCACACTAATTTTTCTTCTGACGAATCAATCATGGAGGTTATGTGCGTCGATGAACCACCCTGGGAAGATTACCATCATCGATCTTCTTTCCCTACTATTTAGGCAATCGAGCAAGACACCAAACCCAACAGTTCACTTGAAATTTTTAAACCCAAGTTTCCCACTTCATTCGATGATATATTTTTCGAAGGAAACTTGCCAACATCATGGCGACTACTCCTATTAACATTTCAGTGAAACCTGGTGTCGTGGAAAACATCCAGATAGGGAAGACATGTACTCTCACCGAGGTGGAGTTCTATACCACCTTTTTTAAAACATTTTGCGACGTTTTTGCTTGGATTTATGAAGAAATTCCAGGAATAGACCCTTCCATCGTGGTCCATGAAATCCAAAATTTTCCTGGTGCTCGACCAGTTCGGTAGAAACTCCGGCCTGTTCATCCCCTCAAGGCAATGGCTATCAAAGCAGAAATTGAAAAAATTCTACGTGCTTGTTTTATTTATCCTGTCCCATTGATAGAATGGGTGTCTAATATTGTTCCCGTGGAAAATAAATAGGGTATGATTCGAGTCTGTGTCAATTATCGTGATTTGAACAAAGCTTGTCCAAAAGATAACTATCCAACTCCGTTTATTGACCAAATTATCGATAACTATTCCAGGAGTGTCATCTTTTCATTCATAGATGGCTTCTCCAGCTATAATCAGATAGAGATACTCCCCGTCGACCAGCATAAGAAAGCCTTCATTTTCCCATGGGGGACCTTTGCATACCGAAATCTACCCTTTGGCCTCAAGAATGCCGGGGAAACTTTCCAATGGGAGATGTCATATGCATTTCACGACATTAAACATATTGTAGAACCATATATTGATGACCTCCCCCCCCATTCTCAGGCTCGGGATGATCACCTAGATCATTTAAGCACCATCTTTTCCAGGTGCCGCCACTACAATATTCATTTAAATCCACACAAGTGCATCTTTTGTGTCGAAGCCGAAAAAATATTGGGATTCATAATCTCCAAGGACGGTATACGTTTAGACCCAACGAAGGTAGAAGCCATTCTAGCTCTACCTTCACCCACGGACATACCAGAACTTCAAAGTTTGCAGGGGCATGCAAAATTTCTACGCCGTTTCGTGTGCAATTTTTCCAAGATCACCAAAGGCTACATGAGGCTTCTGAAAAAGAACATCCCTTTCTTTTGGGATGATGAAGCCCAATGATCTTTTTATAATCTAAAGGAAACCCTCACTAAAGATCTCGTAATCCAACCCCCCAATTACACACAGGATTACATCTTATATCTCACAGCTTCCACTTCCACCATTGGCATGGTGTTAGTCCAGGAAGACGCCAATGACATAGAACATGTAGTTTATTATCTTAGTAAGAGTCTCCTCGACTCTAAAACCCGCTACTCTCATGTTGAAAAACTGGCTCTGGCTACAGTTTTTGCTGTCCAGAGGTTCTGCCACTACATTCTGCTCTTCCAGACCACTGTCATCGTTGATTTCAATCCAATGTACTACATCCTCACACGTCAAGTGCTTGGGGTAAAATACTCTTGTTGGATTGTTGTCCTTCAAGAATTTGACTTGGAATTTTCCAAAGAAAAATCCAAGAAATCTTTGGTCTTCGTAGAGCTGATTTGTACTTTGCCCCATGTCACTGAGAAACTAGAGCCCATCGATTCTCTCCCCAATGAATCATTTTTCCTCATTGGCACATCCAATCCGTGGTATGGGGATATCATCCTCTATCTCCAAACCCAACGTTTTTGACCTGAATTCAACCGCGATGAATGCCGACGCATTCAACATCATGCCAAGTACTACCTCATCATCAACAATACCCTTTATCATCGTGGATTCGATACCGTTCTTCGACGTTGTTTAACTTTGGACGAGGCTAAACACGTTCTTAATGAATGCCACTCTGGAGCATGTGGTGTTCATCTCTCTGGGATGGCTACGGCCCAGAAGATTCTATGAGTGGGATATTTCTGGCCCTCGATTTTCAAATATTGCATTGAAATGATCAAGAAATGTGCACCCTGTCAATTCTTCCATAGCAAGAAACGCTCGCATCCTACTCCAATTCAACCTGTTATTTCCGTCGGCCCCTTCACCAAATGGGTTATCGATTTCACGCATTGTAAGCCCACTTCAGCTGGGGGGATAGCTATGTCATAGTAGCTGTTGATTGTTTCACAAAATGGGATGAAGCAATGCCTACTTTTGCAGAAGACTGTAAAACAACAACGCAATTCATATTCAACCACATCATAGCTAGGTTTGGAGTCCCGCAGTCTATTGTGACCGATCATGGTTCCCACTTTAGGAACCATATGATTGAAGAATTGAGTGCCAAGTTGGGTTTTTGTCATGAAAACTCAACCCCATACTACCCACAGGCCAATGGCCAAGTCGAAGCCATAAACAAAGTTTTGAAGCGCATGATTCAACACATTGTGGGTACTCATAAGTCCAATTGGAACTTAGCTCTCTTCTTGGCATTATGGGCCTGCCGAACCTTAGTGAAAAGTGCTACCGGGTTCACACCATTTCAATTGGTGTATGGCCTGGAAGCCATTTTGCCGATTGAATGTGAAATTCCATCATTGAAGATAGCCATAGATCTACTTCTCAATACGACTTCCGAAGAGGAATGGTTTTTGTATCTAGCTAAGCTAGATGAAACCCGCTACGACACTGCTTTAGCCAACGAAGCCCATAAGAAACGCGTCAAAGCATAGTATGACAAATCCATTCAACCTCGGATTTTCAATGAAGGTGACCTCGTACTCACATATGACCAGATGCATGACAAACAAGGAAAATGAAAGTTAGAGTCCATGTGGTACGGTCCCTTCATTATAAAGCATGTATTGGAAAAAGGAGCCTACGATCTCGTCGACTGTGATGGTACACTTTTGGCGCGGCCCCGTAACGGGCTGTACCTAAAACGTTTCTATGCATAGGTTTATCCTGCGCGAGACATTTTGTACATAATGTACTTATCTTGTTTTCAGTTATTTCTTTTGTGTGTGTGTGTATGGATTTTATTTCATGTATCTTCATTTACCTCGACTTGTGCTTCTATGCGCATATGTTTGCCTACTATGGATTCGCTGATGGTGCTAGCCGACACACCCGGAACCTTGTTTCTGTAGCATGGGTTATTTATTCTCTAGTTGGCGAGTTGGTATCTTCAGGAGCCACTTGCTTGGGCCCTGCAACCAACAACATCGTAGAGTACCATGTAGTCATCAGACTCTTAATTGAAGTTGCTTCCCTTGGAATCGACTCCTTATCAGTCTTTCTAGACTCCCAACTCGTGGTGTTCCATTTGAATCGTGTCTACATTGTTCGCGATCCTATATTACTTCGCTTATTTAGAAGGGTACGCCTCTTGGAATGATATTTTGATTACATTTCATATCAACATATACCAATAGAATTCAATTTTGTAGCCGACTCATTAGCTAACTACATTTTGGATTGGCATCTAGCCCATACATAAAAAATACGTCATAAATCAAACACACAAGCCACTGTAAATGAATAAATCATAGAAATAAGTCCACATGTATATAATCGCATATAAAAGTGTTTTTCTGAATTCATATGATAAAGTTGTGTTTAAAGACAAAATTTGGGATTCCATCGTATACAAAATTTGGCTCTCAGGCTTACATATCGTGTACATGCCACACAAAGTAAATACTACTGTCTAAGGAGACCTATCACAATCATCATGACCCTTGCGATCCTCGCACTCCTCACGCTTCTTGTGGTAGCATACCATGGCTCTAGCCACCCTACGGAGGAGTAGGCCGATATGCCTAGGCACACCCACAGTATGCCGTTGGAGATGGAGAGGGATGTCGTCTATCCTCATAGTAGGAACTCCAAAGCCCAAACTCGTCAGATTCTTCTCTACATCACGAATACCTCCTTCTTCTTCTTCATCCTCCTCTTCCTCCTCAGTAGAGGCCTGATGCTGGACCGCGCCTCGGCGTAGCAGCGAGTAGGCTGCTGGTCTCCTCGGTCCACGATCTGCGACATGCACATGTACATACATTAGATCTTTTTACACATTAAAAAATCACTAAAAATTATATATATTTGAAAAGTTAAAAATACATTGGTGAAGGTCATATACCTAAGTTGTCCCAATCCTCGTCATCAGACAATGCCAAGTCAATGTCCTCTCGGAAATCCACCCTTGCATAGGGGTAGTCCTCGATCATCATGATCTGCTCCTTGAGCCATGAGAAGAAGTCCTCACCGAAGGCTAATACTTGTGGTCCCCCGAGCCGTCTTGCGTAGTCACTCCATCGACCCATCCAAGGCTTGGTCACAGGGCGGATAGGCATGGATATCTGTGTACGCAACAATGGCACCCTCTCCAAAAAGAAGGTGACTAAGATACTCCCATATCCAAATTGGCAAGTCTCTCCATTTCTACACTTTGTCACTTGCTCCTTGAGGTTGGATAACACCCCCTCACACCAGTTGAACAAAGTTGGTGCCATGCACTCTACGACGAGATTCATTTGCGCTCGGGATGCTTGATGAGGGCTCACACTACCCGCCACTCGATTTATGGTGAACAATATAGTCCTAAATGGAAGCTCTATCATATCCTTGATGGCCACTGTCCCACTTTTCTTTGAAGAACCCTGTCGGCAGTAACGAACAATCAAGTCATTTGTACTCTCATCTGAGGCCATGTGCCCGATTAGGTTCACCTGTGCCCCTCTCTTAGAGAGGCTAGTGAGAAAGTAAATATCCTCGAGTTCAATCTCGAGAGTATGATCTCCAACTCGGAAATCCTGAATGTCGGGCTCCCACATTTGTATTACGTGAGTTAGAAGTTTGCCCTGTTTTCGGATACCTTTGGTCTTAAAGAACTTCAACAACCCACATGCTCGGAATGCATTTAGTGTCATTTGGTTATTTGCAACCACCTGATCATCAGCTTCATGTTCCCTTTCCTTCCAATCAACCATTTTGCCTTAAATGAGATGTAAACTCCTGTAAAAAGCCAATTAAAATGTTTATGAGGAAACCAGAAAGTTGATCTCATCTCAAACATGAGGAAACACCAAGGAATTTTTTTCTTTTTTCCTCGATTATCGTGCCTGGGCATTTCTTGGCTGCGTGGAAATTATAAATTACCGTGCCCCCGTGTCAAGCTACAGAGTGCTAATTGTGGGATTATCGTGTTTCCTGATAGAGGGAGACCGTGATAATTCCAGATGTGGAAAAATCCCCCTAGGGAGTCCTCAAAAAATTATCAAACTGATGAGAAATAAAAAATTAAGGACATGAATTGAAAGAGGAGCTTAAGAGCTCTTACCTGGTGTAGATGGTTGTTAGAATGGTGACTCGGATCTCCAGATATGGTCACTTGAATTTTTTCCCTTCAATAGGTAAAAATCCCTCTATGAGCAAAAATAGCCAAGTTAAAATGGTAAATTTCTATTTTTACCTCTTGCTTATATAAGTTACATGACTATTTTTTGCTCATTATTTTATTTAAATATATTTTTAGGTCAAATTTTTCACATTACTAATATCTTTTTCCAAGGTTTCATAAACCATTTTTGACAGGATCTTTACACTTTGTTCCCACCGACGATATGTTAATGTTTTGACCTTCATTTGAGCTGACTTTATCTTTTTCGCGCTCTGGCTTAAAACCTGAAAAAGATTCCAAGCGCCTTTTCACACCCATGTCGTGCTTATTGAAAATAAGTAAACGGTGTCGAGCTTAGTGGACTTTACTCTTGCTCATAAAACGATGAGGAAAGTATCATTTTGGTATTATTTTATTCTTTTTTTGGGCCGAAATGATTAAAAATTACGAAAAAAGACCATTAGAGTTCTCTTTAAGCTCTTTTCAGACTCCCTCGTTTTGAAAAGATCGCTAAGTGCACTTGTCTCTTTCACACTTGTAAAAGTATTTGAAAGGTCGTCTATTCGGTGATAGGTTACCCCTTTTTCGGCTCGTCTAGACTATTTACGAGAAAGGTATACCTCAGTCAACTTTTGACTGGGAGAGTTCTCTCAGGAATTGTTTTACACTTTTTCGGGATTGAGGGACTAAAATTACGAAAAAGTACATTTTGGAGCCTTCTTTAAGTTTTTTAGGATACCTAAATGTGAAAAACTGTCGAGTTTTCCTTCTTTGGACTCGTTAAAATTCAACATTGAAGGACCCACTTTGGGACGAACCCCTCCTTTCTCTGGTTCGTAAAACATATGAGATCGGAATCATATACAAGATGAGCTATGCCGAGCATCTGTTATCCTCTTCAAGCTCGTAACACAACAAAGAGGTACTCGTCCATCATGTCGGGGGAAAATGGGAAATGAGTCAAGTTTATCT
The DNA here is from genome assembly GCA_027924585.1 of Larix kaempferi. NCBI lineage: Eukaryota > Viridiplantae > Streptophyta > Pinopsida > Pinales > Pinaceae > Larix > Larix kaempferi. Next base: position 6,466,108 of record BSBM01000289.1, on the reverse strand, counting down.
TGTTGGCAGCTTGTCAGTCGTCACCTTTGAACATGGCATGCATCTGTCCCTTGTCTACTTTTTTTTTTGTTGAGTTATGGTCATCATCTCGAGTCGTCTCTTTGGCCACGAGCCTACTCATGAGTTTGTTCTCTGTTGTCTATAATCCCTGTTGCATGGTTCTAATTCATGCTGTTATATGTTCAAAGGGTTTGTGTTGCTCTAAGTCATCCACTATGTAAAATATTTCGCTGTGTCAGTACATGCTCTCTTGTTCCATCGTTACATACTATCTCTCATTCCGATTTCATGTCGATGATGTGGGAATCATTATTTCCCACCTTCGACGAGTCTATTCCTGTCAACGCCAAATCACTATCCAGGAATTAGTATTAGGAGTCAACCACTAGTACCTTGGTACCTGCATGCCTCAATGGAAGGTTTCCTCATATTCGACAGTAGGTTTCCATCATCAAACTCTGATCGAATAATCTCTCCAGTGCTCGACACCAACTCATCTATTTGCACTTCGTTGAGATGTACTATGGATACCTTGGGGATCATTGTCATCATTGGTTATTTCCCTCGCATTTGTTAAGGTTCACATCATTGACCGGTAATCAAATGGTTTCTACCATGTTTGACTTCAACACCTTGTAATCACATGGATAGATTCGTATCGTTTGGGATCGGGCAGAAGACCTTGGACACCTTTTTGTATATTGATTACATCCAGGTTGCAATGGCGTTTCTCTGATAAGGTTTCTACCTAGTCATTACGTGGAAGACCTCACTCTTGTATTGCCACACAGATCCACTTATGTATTGGTCGTGGCTGTGTCATTATTGTCTCATGAATCTACGATTGTTCACAATAGCCATGATTTGTCTATAGTCTATATCATCTCAGTACTCATGGATCTGCAATGTATTGGTTGGCAGCCATGCTTTGAGTTAATTGTTTCCGAGCATGGGAATTCCCGCCTCAGTGGTATATCTGACATTTTGTTTCTATTTCAGCTCCTCGTTGTTCCCCTCGATGCTATCTTTGCAAAGTATTTGTAAAGTCTTTAGGCCATCAGTCTCTTTTGACGTCACACTTTAGGGGGCATCTGTTATACCTCAATATTACACACTAAACCCTAGTTTCGCATCCTTACACCAAGTGACCTAAATGACACTTCCCCTTAATGATCACCTGGACACCTAGGAGTGAATTCTATTGCATGAAAACTGAAGACAACATCTCACCTGCCACGTGTCACCCAAATTGACCCAATCTGTAGGAATTATTGCATTCTTCACATCTATTGGGGTGCGATAATTAGGGTTACCGTGCTATGCTCCTACCCTAGGGCGTGATAATACCGCGTTATGCTTAGACCCCGGGCGCGATAATCCTGTTTTAGCCTTTTTTCCATGGATTTTGGGATCTTACCTTTCGAGAGATTTTCTTGGGATCACCAGCTTTGATTCGATCCCAACCCCTCTCTTTGTTTAGTAGGCCTGATCCACTAAACACTCTTTAGATCCATTTTACTCTCCTTTTGGTTAACCTTCCCAAACACTATAAAGGAGAGGCCTTCCATGGGCCAAAGGGAGGACTTTTGGGGCATCAAACCTATGATCATAAGCCTTTTGCAGAGATAGCCGGAGGAAGGACTTGGAGCTGGAGTTGGCTTGGACATTAAGCAACCTTTGTAAGAATCTTCAAGTTGTAATAAAGTTAACTTGCCTTGTTTCCCAACTCATGTGTGCTGATCGCATTTCAATTTCATGATTTGTATCTATATGGATTTGGATTCTAACTTGTGATTCAAAAATATTGGAGAATTGTATATGCTTGTGTATTGTTTGATCTCAACAAGTTCATTGCGAGGACTTCAGGATCAGAATGGCGAGTGGGACAAAACATCAAGAGTGAAGGTGAGTTACTTTCTCTCATTCTATTCAATACAAGAATGCTAAAATACTTGTTTAATATAGGGAACAAGATCACATTTGTTTCATTTTTGTCTTAGTATAGAGTTAGTCTTTCTCACTTTATCCTAAGAGGGATTCTTCTTATCTGTAGGAAGAAATCTCTACAACACAACTGTCTTAAATCTGATTGACAAGTTTTGATGGCTGCCACATGCATTTCATCACTACAAGAAAAAAGGTCATTGGTTAGGGTCCAAAAATGTCACCATAAGCTCATTTGGTGATGGTCAAGAGGGGTCTCGTCACCAAAACCTGAGTGTCGCCAAAGGCACCATCACTTTAAGTGGGGGTATGTGGTGACATTCAAGGCCCGACACCAATAATTATGATTATTTCAGGTTGTGACCGTCACCAATCGTTATGAAGTGTTGGTGACGAACCTGCTTTGACCCTCACCATTTGATGCATATATGGTTACGGCCAATGACCGATCATTGGTGAGGGTTGAGACATGTCACCATAATCGCATCGGTGATAGTGAAAAAGGAGGATGTCACCAAAATGTGAATGTCACCAATGGCTGTGTCCCCAAAAGTAGAGGTGGTGTGGTGACATTCAATGTTCGACACTAATAAGGATTATTAGTGACAAAAAGTGACCCTCACTAATTTATATGAAGTTTTGGTGATGGACCTAAGGGCCCCACCAAAAAACTGTACGTCGCCAATGACATATGATGAGGGCCTTACAATGACCCTCACTATTGAGGATATTTCCATTAACGTATCAATGGTGACAACCGCTATGAGATTGTCACCGCTTTGAATTTTGAAAATATTTTGATGATGCAACATAAAGGACCATTTCCATTTCAATTAAAATTGTAAAAAAAATAATTATAATGGTCCTTAAAGGATAACGGTTCAACGTCACCATTGCTTTCCACAATGGTGACAATGGTGACAAACAATTGCTTAGAAGAGAAGTATGTCCAATCATTGTTGATAGAGCACCTTCCTTATTGTTTTGGGCATCTTTTCAATTCAGCCTAGATAGATTTGAAGGGATAGTTCTATGTTGTGTTGACTGTACCTTACAAAGGCATATTTCTGAGTTTGTTGGTTGTAGTTTACAGGGGCAATTTTCTGAGTTGTTGGTTGTACTTGGCAGGGGCAGATTTCTGTTCTTGTTGGTTGTACTTTACAATCATAGGAATTGTTACCATGCATGGATTAGTTTCAGTAGGCCTATAAACTTGCTTGCAAAAAATAATGCAGTAGGCCTATAAATATTTAAACACTAAACTATGGTAATTAAAAATGTTCTCTAACTACGATTACATCATGCGTATTAAAATTCCTGGATCATAATTCTCTTGGCCATCATTATTTACGATTTGAGCAAATCCTAGGGACATAAAAATTTACTATCTAAACTTAGTTTCACATGTTCCTTCAAAAGAGAATTTTGGTGAATGGATTCAATATGTTGGAACTCATTCCAGTATATTGATTAAAAAACATGTCTGTACCTACTATATAATTTCATGTTGACTAACCTGCCAGTATTAAAGACCTCTTTGCAACAAATCCATCTGAACATAATTTTCTTCATTGTGGATTTTATATGACATCTTAGGTACACATGCCCCAAACTGGATGGTGTGGACCTCCCAAGCTGGTCAATGCAGACCCCCTAAGCCACAGTGAAAATGTGGGGACCTAAAAAGCAGACAGACACACTTTAACCCTAATATTTGCCAACAAATAATAAAAAAATATTATGTGGAGTCTAAGATATATAATAAATTAAATGGTTTAGTAAAGGAGGCTATGCAAAAGATAGAGCCTCCAACTTTAATCTGTATTTTTTTCTCATTGTAATACTTGAGAATTTTCTCTTTATAATTGTCATGTTCCAGAATCCAAGCATTAGTTTCAATAGGTATATAAACGTGCTTGAATAAACAACAAAGTAGCATATCCTGTGAATTATCGGTGTTATCTCAACTTACATGCATTTTTTAATTCTCATATATAACATAAATGTAGAGCACCTATAAAAGTGCAAAATTCCTAAGATTCATATTGGCATGAAATTACACATTTGTTTTTGGAAATGCTTCAAGAAACTTCCTCTGATGGGTTACATAGGGTGACTTTCTTTGCTTACCTGCCCAATATGAGGTATAGCTATACCCATCAAAATTGCTTGGGATTAGTACCCGGCCTCATCCCTTTTAAACTCGTGTCAGTCAAGTGGAGCAGGTCACAAGCAGAATGTAACCCTAGTAGATGGTGATGACCAATGGCCTGCTGGAATAAATTGAACATTTGGTTATTATTATTATAACATTTTACTAATTTGAAAAAGCAAAAATATCACATTGTTATAAGTAAAGTAAATAGAACTGATTCACTAACCTATTTACACAATGACTAAAATAGATATCTAAGCTTTTTTAAGCATATGGAAACAAGATAGCAAAAGATGATATAAAATGCTGTAACAACAGTTTAATGACGTATATCTACAAGCTTGGCCTAAGCCTGTAAGATGAGTTGTTTTTTACACTTACAGATGCACAAATGGAAATCAGACATATGGGCCTTCTTTGGAATCATGTCAACCAGTTCATCCTCCTGTTTGTTCCTCCAAGTTCGTTCTAATGTTAACTGAGGAGTAGATTTATTGTAGACTGGTCACAGAACAAAGGAAGCATAGTTTATGCTTCCGTTGTGATAAAATGTTAATGAAGGTTAATGGAAACTAAATAAGCACTATAAATCAACACTATTGACAACAACAGAAGCACAAGAAACTATTCAAAAATCTATTCAAACAACTTTTTTGAACTCCAGCGAAAAGCACGAATCATACCTCAGTCATTATTTCTGCCAGCTAAGCATGGAATCATCTCTATTTAAAAAAATAAATGAAATGACCCAATTGCTCCTCAAGATAAGCATGGAAGTGGTCAAAGGAAGTTGATCCCTTGAAACGACCTACCAAACAAGCCCCATGATCTATGTCATGTGGAAATTAGTTACTGAATCCATGATAATAAAAAATAAAAAAACCTGAAAACAACTAAGAGACAAAGATAATGAATGGAATATCATAACATGTACTGCATGGGAATTTGAAAAGGATGGAGTCGTGAAGAGATTTCGGAAAACAATTTTGAGCATTCATATTTGTGCAAAGGACATCATAAAGGATCATTAAAATGATTTAAGCAATAAGAGGAGCAATGCACAGAAAGTAACATCTGTGAGAACATAATTTATAGAGTATAGGGGAATTTCAAGATATTGAACCTAGAGAAACTTTGGGCACAGCCTTTTTGAGCTGGAGTTGAGTAAAGGGAAACTTCCAAAGAAATCCATCAACCAAGATGATTTATCCTTCACCATCTCTTTCAACATAAGCAGTTAACTCACCTAGAGGCATATTTTGCTCAAAAACCCACACTTACTCAAGAAAGAGCTTGCATGAGACAACATTGAATTTGAGACATGTATGCAAAGCTTCAATCCTTTCATTTGTACATTGAAACATCGTAGACTAATGAGCCAAAAAATATTTCTCAATAGATTCAAAGTTACTGAGATGCCCTTCAACAAATTGGATGGCATTGATCTTTTCATGGGTCCCTTTGGTGGCTAGGGATTTAAAAAAAAGAGAAAAAAGAAAAGAAGCTTTGGTAGGAATATCCCCTAAATCATATTCTAAATCAATGAATTTATCTATAATGACTTAGAAAAAATTCCTATATGCTTGGTTGGGAAAAGTCACTGTCCAACAGAGGATTCAAGTGTACTCAACTCAACCATTGAGATTTTTCCTTCACAATTCAATTATGCTTGCAATAAAAATTGGTTTGAATATTGAGAAATTTAAACCCAATGCTCAACCTTTGATGTATCTCTATCTATTCAATTTGACACCAAGTAATAACCAAGAAGCAAAATTTCGTTCTCGTTACTGTTTTCACCATATACATGAGGACAAAGGTGGTTGTAAGCAATAGATCTCACTCAGACAGTGTTAATCCCAATTTTATGGTTGTAGGTGATGGTCAACATGAATAGATTGAGGGTGGTTTAATGAGAATATATTGGTTGTATAATGCTAGAATAGAACTCAGAGAAGAATTGACAATGGATTTGTTCATGCTACACCCCAAAAGTGCTCTCGTTTGGAGACTAGGCCATCTTACTTCTGCAACACACTGTTAACACATGTTCCAAACCTTGTATTAAGGTGAAAATCAATCCAAGAGTACAGATCATACTTGAGAGATGATGATGCTAAAAATTAAAGTGGATATGTTTTAATTCCTGGAAGAAACTCCAAAACAAATACACAGGCTATTAATGTTGTGCATCTTTCATTGATAATGTCCCTGTCCAATCTATTTGGAATTACCACACACCGATCAGAGTTTATGTGTATGTTTCACAGGGATGAATTTACAACCTTCATATAAGCCAAGAGTGAGGGCACTTCTTACTAAGACCCGTGCTTGAATCATCCAAAAAGAGAGGTTTTTGGTATCCAATATGCATGATAGAGATCCATTAAATCCCCCATCCATAACCCACAGAAGCCTATCCATAGATCCTATTCCAAAAGTAGGTCATCAAGCAAAACCATGATATTCATCCAAGGCATGGACATGTCATCCCGCTAAAAGTGTGATGTAAATCACAAGTGGACACCCATACAAAATGGGGGGTAACACACCTCAAATCCTCTGGCAATTGAACCAACCTAAACTAGGTCAACTTACTCATCTCGAGAGAATCCTGAAGTAAGAGGATGATCAAAGGAAACTCCCTCTATCTAAGCTTTTTTATCCACCAAATCTCTAAAACAATACAGGATGCAAGGCCTCTCAAGATCCTATGTGTTCTTAAGAAGATGATTAGTTTGATCATATCATTTGGAAGTGCCCCCGGCAAAGGATTTTTTGGACCCCCATAATGAATTCTTTTAATTTGGATAAGACCAAGGGAGGAAAGGAGTCTTATTTTGTTGCCTAATCTATTAGAAATGTAAAAGTTGGTTTGATAAGAATGCCCATATTTTATATGTTCACCTCCTAACTATAAAGTATATGCTTTAATATTTCTTTTCATCTAGGATTAGAATCTAGCAAGTAAAACATTATTTCTGAAACAAGCAACATGGCTGGTGGTCCATTCTTTTTCCCAATAGTTACAAGAAGAGGTGAAGACAATTATTTTGAACATTTGGACAAGTAAATTGGATGATAGGTTTGGGGATGATGGACTCTACTAACTCATTAGTGTAGCCATGACTAGCTACATCTTGTCAGGTTGCTTTAATTCAACTATATGCCATTTTGTAGATGCAATGGAGTCTATTGTGAGTAATTTATTACTAACAGACTAGTTTCCTACATTAGGTATTGGCATTTGTAGACAATTGGATTTCCTTATCTCCCTAGAATCCAATTATTGATATTTTAGTGGTCCTTAAGTGGAGGCACCGATACATAAGTAACTTCAAGAATATCAATGCAAAGGTGCATGTAAGAGCAGTGGACACCACAAGCTATAGTGCTCATCATGCCCAAAGCACCATGGTTGTAGTAATTCAAGGAAACTCCCAATTGGCTGCCTTTCAGTTCACGGCTTCTTGTTTTTTTTTGAATTGGTGGTCCATCATGTTTTGATGTAATGGATTTTCCATCAGTAATATAGTTGCTTAAGGATTTTTTGCTATTATGTTTTAAGCATATTATAAGGCACATTTTGCCTATCTATTGTAAAGACATTTTTCCACAATGGAATATGGAATAAAAGAAGAATAGGTGCCACTAGTGTATCCCAAGAATGTATACTAGGAGAAACATTAAGAGGCATGTAGAAGATCTCAGGGCCTACAATAGATTATATTCCAAGTAGTGCCAAAATATCCAAAATAAGAATCCAAAACTAAATCTAAAGCCTTCATTGAGGCCTCTAACTAAAAACACCAGATATGCTTATGGAAGCAACCACGTGATGAAGTGCAATATTGTTACAACCATTTTCATAGTTATAACTATTGGTTTATGACACAGGTTGCAATGAGACACCACAAAACATTGCCTAATAAAAATCATCGGATTTTGACCTTGGAATTTTAAAGGCGAATGTGTTGCAGCTTTGGTATCTTGTGTGTGTGGTTGCCAACACATAAAATATGAGTTGTAGAGAAAGTTAAGCACATAGAAAACCATAAAATGTGATGTAATAGAGGCAAAATATGACCAAAAAAAATTGCATTAAATAACATTTATTCAACCATAATAAACAAGAAGATATGGGCGGGGGATAACATGAGACAATTTATTATTAAGAAAAACTATAGTTCCAGAACACAAATATTTTACCCTAGGGAAACCTTTTCTGGAATAAAACACCCGCAAATAATACTTTCCTTAATATGAGATGACTGAATTGATATGAGCAGATTTTTACGTCAAAAAATAAACTTGCCTCTTAGGGCACATATACCAAGAGAACTTGAAGAAGAATATTCCAAGCAGGAAAGGTGAGAAGGCTAGCTTCTAGTGAATCCCTTCTGAAGATGATGTCAGCTATAATAGGCTTGTTCTACTTCCTTATTAGACTTAGTATGCCTATTGTTACCTGTAGCATCCCTCTTAGGGCTTGATCTATTTGTGGTAAACCTGTAACAACCCCTTTAGGGCTAGATATTCCCTCGGTCACCCTGTAGCAACCCCTAATAGCACAAACAAGCCCCATGATCTATGTCATGTGGAAGTGTAATTAACTTGGAAAACTATCCCCTTGTTGGGTGCAACTTGCCATAGTATTTCTCGATGTATTATCCCAATATCAAGAAGCACATCCTTGCTATCATTTCCTGACTCTGCCATTAATGCTTCCAACCATCGATTCTCTTTAGTAGCATCAGCTAGAAAGACAAAAAATTGTACCACAAACAAGCACCAAAATACTTTCCAATTCAGTCCATCTTCTACAGCTAATAAATTAGTCCCTACAACAGGATCCAAAACATTTAATGTAGTCTTGAGATGTTCCTTTAGATGAGCACAAAATACCCTTGCAAGGGCAATTGAGTGTTGCTGCGTGAATGCTTTGCAAACTGCAACCATGTGCACATATACATACATCCCTTCTGAAGATAGCGGAATACTTGGAAGAGTCAAGAACCTCATAAGGGCTTCAATGCCCTTTTTCTCAACAAATATTCTACAAGTTTCAGGATTTTCCATTGCCCGATGCACAAACACCATGGGATGTGAAATGCTTAATTGTAGAAAGCGTTCATTACTCATATTTACAAGAGACAATCCACTAGTTACAACCCCTTCATTATGCTTATCTTTAGAATCAGTATCCATAGGAACAAGACTATCCAATCTATCTTTGGCCTCTAACCCCACGTCACCCACTGAAGCAACTTTCTCAACAATTTCAATGATAACATCTACACCAGGTACCCTCAAAGAAGGGACATGGCGCATCAGCTCTTCCATTGAATTAGCCAAATGAGCAACCCCTTCATTCAATGGTAGCAAATACTTTCGTGATGTGAATACATGTACAAGAAACTGCAAATCATTTCTTTCAGTCATTGCCTGCAAACCTATATTGTTGATACATAGTGCATCAAGACCTCTAGGGATGTAGCAAAGTGCTTTTGAGGAAGTCAGAAGTAAATCTTTTGATATAGCATCCAAAAAGGCAGTTGTAAGACCTGTTGCATGCAGCATTGAGAAACAAGTCAGATCTTTATGAATGAGTTCGCTCATAAGTGTCGTAGCCGAAGAGAAGATGTCACCACCAAACTTATGGGAATGACTGAATATTAATGATAGGCTTGATGGCAAGGTACTCTCCTCTGAGCCTGTGGGCCTTGCTGGGGCATACGTTGTTGATCCCAGTTCCTTGAGTAAGGCCTTGATAATACACCTCCGAGAATATAGAATTTGTCGTTTATCATCATCACATGCTAAAGATGAAATACTGCTTTCTGTTGACAACTCCACAAATCTAGTAACCTCAAATTGTAGTCTGTTAATAGTATTGTCTAGACCTCCAAGATCTCTGAATAGAGTGACTACTGGATTGTTATAATCCATAAACTTTTGGAGAATCTTAACAACAAAGATGACAAGGTGTGTATGACAAGAATTTGTGTCTTTTAACAAAAGGAAGAAGGGCTGGAATCAGTCCAGTTTCTCTCATAGGAATTTTGGAGAAGTCGATGATGATGTCACATATGCTAGAAAAAAATATAAAGCCCCCTCTAATAGTTCAACATGATATGCTTCCATTGTAGTCAATGACATGACAACCTTCTGCAGCAAGCTCGATAAAAACACATGATTTGTTGCATTGTTAACGATATTTGGAACATTTAACCCCCGACTCCTCTCATGAGATGCATAGATTACTGCAAACTAGTATCCTAAAGCCCAAATAGCAGTTGATCTTATGTTATCTGGTATAAATATCTCAGATTGCAACACCTTCATCAAATCATTCATAAACTCAGGATCATTTGAAAAAAATGCCCCCAGTTCTTCATGGTTGTCACTTAAATGCATCAATACCATAAAGGCCAAAAGTCTAATGCAGCTGAACTGCCTACGAGTGCTCAGAGAAGGAAATGCACATATATATCTGATTCGAGTCCATAAAGAAAACCTGAGCAACTCACTGGGTATCTGATATTTATCAATTAACTCCTTTAGAAGGACCAGATCTTTTGGCTGCAGATGCAAATCTTGACCCTAGGGTTTACATTGATTCTTTCAAGGGTTTACATGATCAAATACATTAATACTTTCTCTCGTAGGATGTACAATACCAATATAATTAAATACTATAAGAATAAATTCTACATAGCTGCAATATTACTTTTGGAGTTTATATGGTTCCAGCTACAAGATTTGCACCTATAACCTCCAAAACCTGTAACTAACCTCCAAAATATGGCTCAAGAACCTTTCAAAACTAGACACTTTCTTAAGATAGGGCATAAAAAGATGAATGTGATGCTCCCAAGGTAAACATCCACATCACTATGAACTTGTAGAAACTGAATGTTGCCACAGTTGAAGGCATGGAAAGAAGTAGTGGAATCCAAAAGCTGAAAGCTACTAGTAAAACACTCCAAATGAATTTCAATTAAGGAAGCCTTAAATGAATTTTGTTTTTGTTGATGTGCTCTTAGACACTCAGAATGTCACTCCGGGATTGTTTTTTATGCCCAAATTTCACTTAGATTGCCAAATAATTGTAGACATGTTTGTTTCATGCTTTTTATTTTCCCAGAATTCATGGCACTATTGTTATAAGGTGCAGAAAGGAGACTTGAAGGCTTCTTTCATCAACAAAGTTGCCCAGAATTGAACAAGATGCATGAGGAGTCTAAGATGCACACAAGTGGTTGGATTTAGGGTTGCATCCTCAAGAAATCATTTCAAATTTGTACCTATAATTGGAAATAGAACCTTCTACTGTTGATATTAGGTGAGGCAATGCCCTAGAAGCATAATTTTATTGTTGTCCAGCCTTCATTCCTTGCCCAAAAATGCTTCTTTTATAGACCAATTTGCCTAGATTTGATTTTGACCCTTCTTACTGCTGCTATGAAGGGTAAGAGAGTCCAAACAATGGCAGGAATTGATTCAATGTTTCCCAGACTTACAATTAATTTTTGTTAAGGACTTTTTATGTCTAAAAATTACCTAGAAATGACCTAAAACAATCCACATCTCCTTTATCAACCCATAGAACTAACTATGAATGCCTACTCCTTGCCTAGGCCAACCCAAGAATCCTCTAAAGAAACCAAGTGAACACCCTATGCAAATAGGGAGGTAACACACTACAAAGTCACACTTGGAAATGTTAATGACAAATCAATATATCTAACAATGGCCATTACAATGGAACATAGAGGTTCATCTAGCAGATTATTTCACAAATACATGAATTTGAGCTAAATTATAACAAGACATTCCTCTCCCAATGGACTTTGATTCAGAGCAAACTATTTATAATTGGATCATTAAGCATGTGGACACCCTCAGGTAGGTATTGTAACCAAGTATTAGTGTATCTAAAATAAATTTGGAAAATGAACGGACGATTCATATGGCACAGGAAAAACACATTTTCTAGCATTTTTGACGATTTATTGGCAATTTTGGGCATGTTGGATCCTCTTTAAAAACATTAAGGTCGAATATGGGCATGTCTAAGGGTCAAAACAACCCTAAAACAATGATAGAAAGCAGCAAAACCAAGCTTTGACAAGTTCCTGGTGGTTTTTGAAGCATGTACAGCAGTCTCAAGGAGGTTTTGGGAATGCATTTGACTGGAATAAGCAATAAACCAGCAGTTTTGCTCCAATGTAGCACCAAAGTAAACATCCACTTAAGAAAAATAGGCACTTACAATGATACCATGGGCACCACGATAATAGCTGCAACTTTGATTAGTGGGAGAGGGCACATTATTTCTAGTGGAGGATACAACCCCAAGAGGGCCATGGGACTCATTTCTTCCCTTCTGCTAGTTAGAGCTTTGAAATTGAGGTCAAAAAGGGGAAACTCACTATACTGCTGGGCATATTCACTTTCTAAATCAACTGATATACATTGCTATCCAACAAATTGAGTTGCCAAGGAGGAATTATTCATTGCCGGGATTGATTGTTGTGGCTAGGATTTGTTTACATCATGTTTTTTCTACATTTTTGTGTGCCAAAGGGAGATGGTCAATTCCACACTGTAATAGCCACTGTAATAAGATAACTTGCAAGATCAGACTGATACCACAAGCCAAAAAAGGCCCATAAGGCATGGAACCGAAATCATTGACAATGTTCATATCAACATGGGGACTGGCACCCCATAGTCAACATCCGATTTGGCAAATATTTTTGGTGTAGGTAAACCCTTATAAAACATCAATGTGTCTCAATTTTTATGCATGTGGGATTATTCACGACTCATAGACACCCTAAATTAGAATGGAAGTCATTGTTGTGGAATGAAATCCCAATATGGGTATATATGATTGTACTTAGCTAGCTTGCAACATTGCATAGATAACAACCACAAGCCAAAAGCAACTCGCAAGCCATGACACCAAATTGTCGACAATGTTAACACTTGAGTGGAGGATGCTATCACATAAACCTAGGGACTTCCAACCCAAAGCCAACTTCCAAATTGGCAAAGCTTTTTGTTGCAAGCAATGCCTTAGAAACCATGTTTGTCTCACAATTGTTATGCATGTAGGATTACTCAAAACTCACACCAAACACACATACAAAATTAGAAGGAGAGTATCAATATGGAACGAAATCCCAACATACAGAAATGACACTGTAGTAAGAGAGCTTGCAATAACATAGAGAAAACCACAAGCTTAATACAACTCACAACACATGACACCAAAACCATCAGCATTGTTAATACTGAAATGGAGGATGCTATCACATCAACCAAACAACTTGCACCTAAAGCCAGCTTCTGGATGGAAAATGTTTTTGGTGCCGGTAATGCCCCATGACCATCTCTATCTCACAATTATAAATGTGATATTATTCACACCTCACACACAACACACAAACAATTAGAAGGGCAGTAATAGTGAGGAGTGAAAACCCAACATAGGGTTATGATATTGTAATAAGGTAGCTTGCAACATCTCATAGATAACAACCACAAGACAAACACCCATGAGGCATGATACCAAAACCACTTGTTATATTAATACCAAAGTGAAGGAGGATGCCATCACATCAATTTGAGAACTTAAAACCCAAACTTCAAAGTCAACTTACAGATTGCAAAATCTTTTTGGTGCAAGTAATCCCTTATAAGCCAAATCATTGTAGAGAAAATGAAGTTGATGCACTCAAAACATATGTAGTGCAATGCAAACCTTGTCACAAGGGAGAGCAGGCTATTTTATTAAACTTATTGATGCTTACTCTAGAAAAATGTGTTTACTTTCTTTAGTGTAAATGAGATGTGATGGAAATGTTTACAAAATTCAAAGCTATGTAGAGAAGCAAGTTACAAAAACTCTGTGTTATTGGATCTGTAGGGGCTAGCTCTGGGATCCATGTATCCACAGTTCCGAACTAGATCCAGATCCAGATCCACATAGGATCCACCGGCAAGGTAGTTCCCATAAACTAGGAAACATATCTCGTGAACTGGAGGCAGTTCCACAGATTTGGAGGCAGATCCCAAAATTTGGAGGCCAATCCAGCAACTAGACACCCCACCACACATGGATCCCAAGTTGATTGCGTTTAACTTTTAGGTGTTGTCTTGATTTTAAGGTTATTGTATTTTATGTAAACTTCAACCATTATAATATGGCCCTTCCCCCACTTCCAACACAACAACACACTGAGCAAATGTTCAAAGAGATTTGTTTGTCTGAATAGTGAAGACACTGTAAGAGGCAGACTGAGTGTGGAGCAATTGTATCAAATCTTTAGACAACAAAATTTTCAAGGAAACGTGGCATCAACCCAACAGGATCACCGCAGCAAGAAAAGAGACACCCAACTACAACCTACAGCCTACAGGTAAATATTCTGAGTTTGACTGGTTCTATTCAGTGTTTTCTCAGCTGACAATCTGACATACTATGCATTTATTTCATTGTTTAATTCCTGATCATGTGCCTAATTTCCCTAGTACATGCCATAGTTTCTCCTGTAATGTTACCTATAGCCATAGGATAGTAGGATACAGTCTATGTAACATAAACCAGTTCAAATAAAATTATTTTCCATGAGCTTATAATGGACTTGTAAAATTTTACCTCCATTTCTAGAATAACTATATATATTTCAAGAGTCTTTCATTTGCATGTTCAGACTGCAACATACAGTGAACATTGAATACAACATTATGAAGAGATACGCTAGGTTATTTCAGGTCTCACAAGCATTATGTGCATAAGAATACTATGTAAAGAGAAGACAATTTTCCTTGATAGTGTTCAAAACTAAATTTAATGGTTCCCCATCATACATATTGATCACAAACATTAATAATTGGCATTGATTCCAATGGAAATTACAACCAGTCTTCTTGTGAGAAAAATATTTAAATGCCTCTATGATAACAGAGTTTAAGACTCAGAAAAAAACAGGTCTGAACTTTCTTAAATATTTGTCCGGTACATATGCATAAAATACCGTACCTTCTATCAGCAGATGGACTTCCTCACTGGTCACGATTTGCTTTTGTGAGGTGATGGTGAGGTGTGGTTTCCAAACAGAAACGCCCAATCCTATTTTGTGTCCTCTTCAAGCAAATAAACAACATCCAAACTCGACTTTGTTGATAATATTCCTGTACAGTGGAGTGCACCCTCTTCTTGAACAAACTGGTATTTAACTAGAGATGATTTATCTTTGTGTAGTCCACGGCTAGGATGATGAGGAATGGGTGCCGCGTCCCTCTTCTCAAGCAGCTCTCACGGCCCTCTCAACACTGTAGATACTGCTTTGAAGTGACGTCCCTATCCTATGGTGACCATTACCTCCATTATTGGCAATGCTTTCTTCTTATTGACAGGACAGAGATAAATCGAAATAGCAGAGATAGCGTATAAATTATCAAAAAAATATATTATAAGGGTATCAATAGCACAGGGGTCATAAACATCCAAATCACGCGGTCTGGAAGTAGCAATTTCATTAACGCATTAATTTTGAGTACCCAACTCTTTTCCCAAAGGCTTACAATACACATCTTAACAACTAACCCTGGAGGATCAAATCGCAGAAGGAATTACAAACATTACAAGTGTTCAGGCTGTAGGATTCCAGAGTGCTCGGGTCTTACCAGGACCACGGCGCCCAGCCTCCCCGACAGTGTACACCCGGCGTAAGCTAAACCCCATCAACAGACCTCCAGCGAAACCCTCCTGTCAAGCAAACAAGAGACAAAGGTTAAAAAAAACAAGCTATAGGATTAAATTGAATTACCAAAGTTCATGTGCAAGGGATAAATGGAGTCATATGACTTACTTGGGGAGTCGAAGAGATGCTGCGAGGACCTGGTGCTTTGCTTAGGTGCAGCATTTCCCCCAAAACTGAGAATGGCCGAGAGACCGTGGCTCTCTTCACCCAAAAACGACCCACACAGAACAAACCTCGCGTCGTACTTCAATTTCATTCTCATCACTAAAATGGGTAGAGAATGAGACATTGAGGGGTTTTGATCAAGAGATCCAATACGAGGTGGAACCACATGTCTTGGAACTAAAGTTAGATTTGGAATGCCATGTACCTTGATCGATATGGCATATCCTTCAAGTTCATCACCAACATAGGAAACTATTACTTTCTATAATGTCACTCGCAATAACTAGAAATTTAGTGAGACCTTTGTCGAGGAGAACATAGATTGATTCGAGGGTTCTATTAATCCCTTCATTGGCATTTCTAGATTGCATGTGAACTTTATTTCTTACCACTATTTTAGATATAAGGAGTCTCTTGTCCTTTTAATATTTTGGGGATATTATTAATGGTTTTGTGATTATGGCATATAGGTTGCATTGCCTACATATTTTTTTCTTCTCCTAAGATTAATATCTATGTTCTTTATTTTTCACTAGCAATGTCTTGTTATTAACAAAGTCTAAGTGGAAGGTGGCCAATTTTTGTTTAACAATGTGGATCAGTGTGATACACTACTACTTTCCAAGTATTTTTGTCATTGTGTATTTAGATTCTTGGTATTTCAAGAGAGCAAGATCTATGCATGCTTGCACAATTTTCCCTTGCCATTATTGCAATCTTGTGTTTTTCCTCTCCTTTAGTGGAAAATATTATCTTATGCTCCCTATCACCATGTCTACCTAAACAAAAAAACACAAGGACTCTACCACCTAATGGATTTTATAAATAATGAGTTCCTTCTAAGTATAGATATACCTTTAAGGCTTTAGCTTTGATAAATGAAAATGAAAATCTTTTACTTTAAATTAGAAAAACACCACCACCATTTTATTCTTATTGCTTGAATTTTAATTTGTTATTGTTCTTATTAGTTTATTACAACCAACAAGAGGAATGTAACCATTGTTCACTTCTTATTTTTTCATAATTAAATATAAAACAAAATACAAAATACAAAATATTTTATGTTAAGTGTATTTTTACAATTTCCAATGAGTTGGAATATACAAATATTATAGACATTGCAGGTATAAAATTATCTTTAGAGCTTTAGATTTGATAAATAAAAATTTATAGAATTACTTTTAGGTTTAGCTTTGATAAAGAAAAATGAAAATCATTGAAGTTACATTTATCATTTATTTGTATTCTTATTAGTTTTTTCTTTTTCATGTGGTTCATGGAACTAGATATCGGTTCTCGCTACATCCACAAAAAACCTCCTCAAAATCCCTGAAATCCACAAGGGAACATGGGGTGGCTGAAAATTTGTGGTAAAATGGGGGCTCAACAACAAGAGCATCATATAGGCCCATTTAAGGGCACAACATGTCACTTACAAGGAATTGGACGTGGGTGGGGAGGGTAACACTCACTCCTCCCAACCTCCCAGTGAATGTGGTTAGAAAATGGTGCACAACTCATTGGACTATGCATCCTACAAAAAACAAACAATAAGCAAATATCAACATGTTGTGGAATGCACTTTGGAGACAGAAAATGGTACAATGGAATGTAATTTATGAAATCCATAGCTCAAAAAGTGTTGTTAAAAAATTGTCGATTTTCGTTTGAAGAATATTAAAAAAAAACTCATCTACAATGTTCCATTTAGAAAGACTGTGCCAACACGACTTGTTCACCTCGACAATATATAACAGTATTGTTGAAGTCAAGAAACTTTGATCAACCCATCAAAACTATACATATTTAAAAAAAAATCACAGCCATTATGTTGTAAAATGAGACTTCCATTTTGATGGATCTACTATGTGTATTTGATATTACAGTCTTCTTAAAACTTTGTAGGAATAGGAACATCTGTCTTGTTCTGGAAAAAACGACATTTGTATTTGATTTTTTAGTTTTGTTAAGACTTATCTCCATGCGTGTCCCTATATTGGAATATAAATATAAACCACATTACTTGTTCTAAAAATCTCAATTTTTTTAGTATCTGGATATCTTTTGTATTTCATAAGCTATCTATTGTTTTCTTTTATTATTTAACTTCATTCTAGATTTTCTACTTCTAGTAAATTTTGGATAGCCAGGAACATCTAAAACTTTTGTTGTTCTACTTGAATTAAAATGAGCATGTAGTGTGAGAGATATTGTAACTATATAGATTCTTTTAAGGCATTTTATTTAAATTTCAATCTATTTTGGATAAAAAGAAACATTTTATTTAAATTTCAATCTATTTTGGATAAAAAGAAACATTTTATTCCATGTTTTTATTCTAGCTTCCTCAGTTGTGCTCAACTTTGGATAGCTAGGAATATATGGAAATGCTACCATTTCTATTTTAATTGAAATGTACACCTAATGTGTCAAATTTTGTAATTAGCTAGATGCTTTTGCAACTTATAATTACAATTCTAGTCAAAATTGGGTGGCTAGCTACATATGTCTAGTTTTCAAAAAACTTGGTTTTGTATTCCATTTTACAACATTCTTAGAACTTGTCTCCTTGTTTGAGCCTATATTGGACCCAAGATATAATTCATCAGCATTCTTTTCTCTATGGATTTGAACTTTGAAGTATCTTAATGTCAACTATCTTTTACAAGATATGTGTTGTTTTCTTTTGTTGTGTATTTTTATATTGGATTTTGCAATTTTAGTAAATTTTGAATAGCTAGGAAGATTTAACGCTTTTGACATTGCTTTCTGAAATCAAATGTAAAGCTAATATGCTAATTTTTTTGTACCTAGGTACATGCTTTTGCATCTTATAAAATGATCTTGAATTCTCCAACATTATAAATAAAACTAGATTACAATTGCTTCATAGGCTATCTTGATAGACCATATGTCTTGTGCAATACTAGAAGAAAAGTATGTAGGTTGTTTCCAGTATTATTGATTGATTCATGCTTCTTTACTTATCATTTGTTCAAATTCCAAAGAATCTACATTAATACTCTACTTAATCCCTTAACAGATCTCCCAAGCCCAATATCGCTTAAAATATGTCTTGGTGCTTGTGCTTCTGTCAAAACCAAGGAGATTACTAGTTCTATAACTCTTAGTTTTAAAGTATCTGTATATTTTCTACTCTTCATAAAAAAAATCACTCTTCAGGTTTGATTTCATAATTTTACTCAATTTACTTTCATTGATATTTAGTGCATTTGATGCACTTGTTAGGATATTTCAATACTCCATCCTTGTTCTACCTAGCATTATTTAGTTTTCCTAGTTCTTGATGATGTCATTTCCCCCCTAGTGGTGTACAGATGTCATCCATGATCCATCTACCACCTTCTGATCCCTGCATGCAGTCATCAGAGTGGCTCAGATGTTCCCACGCTTTGTGGAGGAGGAGGATAATCGGATGATGATGGAGGTGATCTCGGCTGATGAATTGAAAGAGGTCCTTAGTACTTTTCAGAAGGGCAAGAGCCCTGTGTCGGATGGTTGGACCATTGAATTCTTTCTCGGCCTCTTTGACTTCATCGGTGATGACCTGTTGAGACTAGTTGAGGATACTCGGAGGGATGGCAGGATCCCTGCTAGCATCAATTCTACTTTCATTGCCCTAATTCCCAAAGTAGACACTCCTAATTCTCTTAATGAATTTCGGCCCATTTCATTATGTAATTGTGTTTATAAGATTGTCACCAAAGTCATTGCTCGTAGGATCAAATACATACTTTCAACACATGTTTCATAGGAACAATTTAGGTTTCTTGAAGGGAGGCAAATCCATGAGGCTATTGGAATTGCTCAGGAAGGACTTCATAGCATTAAAACTAAGAACTTGAAGGGGGTGGTTCTTAAAATTGACCTGTCAAAAGCTTATGATAAAGTAAGCTAGCTTTATCTTCGCCTCCTACTTACTCACTTGGGTTTTGACATTGGCTTCATCAGATGGGTTATGAGTTGCATCACTAAGGTCTCATTTGCGGTACTCATTAATGGTGCTGCAACACCATTTTTTCACTCTGGTCGTGGATTGCGGCAGGGTTGTCTGCTTTCTCCCCTCTTATTTTTATTAGTGGTTGAAAGCATGAGCCATGCTATCAAGGAAGCTCGGAGGGAGGGTTGCTTCGATGTTATTCAGGTGGCTCCTGGTTTATTCATCACCCATCTGCTCTTTGTGGATGACATTTTAATATTTTGCTCGGGCTCTCATAGGGATGGGAATAAATTGAAGGAGATCCTAGACCTTTTCTTTGCTGCCACTGGGATGGAAGTTAATGCAAATAAATCCACCTTGTCTACCTCTCTTTTGGGTGAGGATTAATTGAGGACTTACTCTCAACTCTTCCCGTATACTCTTCTCACCCTTAACGATGGACTCAGGTACTTAGGCTTCAATCTGAAACCTAATGATTACAAGAAACATGATTGGGTTTGGTTGATCGAGAAGCTAGAAAAGAGATTGAGAAGCTGGAGTTTTAAATGGTTATCCAGGGCAGGTAGGCTGGTATTGGTAAAGTCTGTCTTGGAGGCCATCCCTGTATATTGGATGTCTTTGGCTTGGATCCCACATGGCATCCTGGACAAGGCACGAAGAATATGCTTTCGGTTTCTGTGGAGTGGTAAGGAGGATGTTTTTGTTGCTCCATGGCTTAGGTGGGATCGGATTGCTGTTCCCAAAGCATTGGGTGGTTGGGGGTTGAAGAATATATTTTCTTTTTCTAAAGCACTTTCTGCAAAGTGTGGGTGGAGCCTGATTAAGTCCAGGGGGTTCTAGGCCCGTGTTATGATCCACAAGTATATAGCTCCTGATTCCATTGAAAGTTGGATTCGGAATCCTGTGAAATCACATTCGAGTGGTTCTACTATCTAGAAGGCGGTTGTGTCCTCCTTTCATGTAATTGAACATAATATGGTATGGGATGTTGGAAATGGTCATAAGGTCTGCATCGGGCGCGACTTGTGGGTTGGATGTGAAGAACAACATCTCTTGTTTGTGGGGACGATGGAAGTCTTAGGTCAGAGGGGCTTACATTTCCTACATCAACTTACTGATCCTAAGGAAGTGGTATTTGGTTATCCTGCATGGTGATCAGTAGCATCATTCGGTATTGGGGGTGAAGCTGGGTTGGAATTGGGAAGATAACTTCGGGCTCTTTGTTTGGA
Source organism: Larix kaempferi (assembly GCA_027924585.1). NCBI lineage: Eukaryota > Viridiplantae > Streptophyta > Pinopsida > Pinales > Pinaceae > Larix > Larix kaempferi. Next base: position 6,444,874 of record BSBM01000289.1, on the reverse strand, counting down.
TCATGTTTTCTTGAGGGAACAAGAGGATGAATTAGTTTGGGACGGTGATCCCACGGGCAATTATACACCAAAGGGGGGTTATCTTTGGATCAACAATGATGGGATGCCAAGGGTTCAGGAATGGTGGTGGAAGTCACTGTGGAAGCTTCATTGTCCTCATAAGTCTCGTCTATTTATGTGGTGTACTCTTATGAACTGGGTCCCGAAGTGGTATTTTTTGTAGAAAAGGAATAAGTAGGGCTCAGGGTGGTGCTATCTCTACTATCGGGAGGAGGAAGATGTGGGTCATCTGTTTTTATTTTTCGCATTCATCGCAGCAGTATGGGTTCTGGTTTCCTGGATCTTGAAGGTACCTTTTCGATGGGTCAGGGCATCTGTAAATGAAGCTTGGAGAACTTGGAATCAGAACCCATTGTTTTTGGCCTATATATATCTCTCGTTATTGGTTGTTTGGGGGGTTTGGCTTGCCCGCAACAAGCATCTTTTCATGGAGGTGGAAGGTTGTCCAGCTTTAACGGTGATCAATTGCTGTGGGATTTTTCTCACATGTAAACGAAAAACACATTCGGTTAAAACTAGGAATATTCAGCCTGTTGATATTGATTACTCAAAGCCGTGGGGGTTCTTTGATGGTGCTTGTCAGAATGGAATTTGTGGGGGTGGGGATCTTCTTTTCATCTCACCTTTACATTAGTTTGTAATGTCTATGGGCTTTGGGGCAGGGAGAAATAACTGGGCTGAGCTTCTAAGCCTTAGATACCTCATTTCCTTTGCATTCGAGAAAGGGATCGTCAACTTGACTGCTTATGGTGACTCTCTAAACATGATACATTGGGTTATGGGGACTCATCTTTTTCACAATCGTAGACTATCCAATATTCTAGGACAGGTTCAGAATGCCACTCTTACTTTTGAAACCTTTATTTGCAGGCATATTTTCAGGGAGAACAACGCAGAAGCGGACAAGGCTTCGAAAGAGGGGTTGTTGCTGGGGATAGGGACCTGGAAAATAAAGGAATTTTTGGATGGTACTGTCAAGGAGTTTTTTCATAGACCGTTCATCGAATGAGGGAATGGCTTCTACTCTGTAGCTATATTTTGTTTTTTGTCACGTTTTGTATCTTTGCTGATGATGCTGCTAAGGCTAATATGGTAAAGTTGGTTCCTATCAGTATGTCTGATACTGGTGTATTGTTGGTCGGCCGAAAGATCCACGTGGATCATTTCTTATCTATGCACTTAAACTATTCAGCTCTCAGATGATAGAATGTAATGATTTTGGTAAAATTCCACATTTGGTGGTAGAAAATCAAGGTTTTATCAGTATTGTAATCTTAATAGAGAGAATTGACATTCTCATAGACAGTACTGACACTCGTTTAGAGTGTAGATGATCAAATGTAATTTTGTACTCGAAAGATGAAATGAAATTGCACTTTTTTTTCCAGGAAAAAAAAAGAAGGCATTTACTTGTTAACATAAGCGAGAAAGAAACTATTAAAAGTATAGTGTCTAATGAACAAATAATGGATAGTGTCACGTGTAGTGAAGCTGTAAAAAACTCCAACATTGACATCATTTTTGACAAAGTAAGTGAGATTAATTTTGAGCTAATTGTCAAGTTACAAGGAAAATAAGTAGGAGACAGACTTATAAGCTTCAGATTCTCAAGAAATCCTAACAAACAATTCAAAATTTATTCACATTTATTCTCATGAGAATAGATTGGATGGTGCAAACATCGCATCTGAATTGGAGAAAAATATTGAATGTAAAAGTAGTGGAAGCAATAGGTGATATTCATAAATGTCACACTTAACCCATGGACATAAGTGATACTGATAACTATCGCACTTAACCCCCAAAAATAAGTGATATTGCGACACACTAACTTATCAAGAAATTGATTGACTCTAACCATTATGACCTTGGACACATAATGACAAAGACTCCATAGCAGTGGTCTTGAATCACTATCTTTTGTCAAAAACTATAGAGACGGTCACATAGCGTCATAAAAAACTCATTAGAATGATCAATGGTGACAAACATTTTTCTACAGTCACCAAAAGTAACCAAACATAGTATTGGTGAGGGCCAATAAAAGATCGTCACTAAACGTGTCACCAAAGAGAGAATTAGCAACGGGCCTTTAACAATCCTCACCAAAAATCTCACTGAAAAGGGATTTGGTGACGAACCTTAAAGGACCATCTCAAAAGGAACTTATAATGACGATGTTTTAAGGACTATCATCATATACGACATTGGTGACAACCCTTAAAGGTCCGTCACAAACATGACCCTCACCAATGACCCTTTTTCATGTAGTGCATGCACCTTTCTACTGAGTGCATCAACCACTTTATTCTCTTTTATTTTTCTGTTTTTGATCTCAAAATCAAATTCACATAAAAATTCCAGCCATCTAGCTTGCCTTTCATTTAATGTTGGCTACTCAAATAAATATTTTAGACCACAATGGTTTGTCCTCAACTCAAATTTTCTGCCCATTAAATAACGTCTCCACATTTTTAAAGCATGAACTATGGCTGCAAGTTCCAGATCATGTGTGGAATAATTATTTTCATGCTCCTTCAATTTTCTAGACTCATAACACACCACAAATTCTTTTTCTAGGACTGCAATTTTCATAATTGGAGCACTTGTGAGAATATTTTTCAACAGCTAGAATCTTTTTTCACATTTTTGGGTCCATTCAAATTTTGTTCCCTTCTTTTGCAAAGAAGTGACTGGGCGTGAAACCTTGGAGAATCCTTCAATAAATCTTCTTTAGTAACCAGCAAGATCCATAAAAGATCTCACATATGACACATTCTTTGGAGTTGGCCAATTCATAATGGATTCAATATTTTCTGAATCCACTGATATTCCTTCTTCTAAAATAATGTGACCCAAATAATGAAATTTTGTTTTGTAAAAATCACATTTTCTTAACTTTTCATACAACTTATGCTCCCTTAACATTTGCAAATCCATTCTCAAATGTTCTTCATGCTCTTCTTCATTCTTAGAGTAAATAAGAATGTCATCTAGAAAACCAAGAACAAGCTTGTACAAATATTTATGGAAAATGCTATTCATGAGACACATCAAGGTAGATGGTGCATTGGTGAGACCAAATGGTACCATTACAAATTCATAGTGTCCATATCATTTTCTAAAGGATGTCTTGTGAATGTCTTCTTCCTTGATCTTTACCTAATGGTGACCATACCTCAAGTCAATATTTGAAAATACCCTTGCAAGTTGCCTCTCTCATTTGATAAAAAAGATCACCACTTCGAGGTAATGGGTACTTTTTTTTCATTGTCACTTTATTCAACTTCCTGTAATCAATACATTACCTAAGTGTACCATCTTTCTTCTTTACAAATAGTACTGGTGCTCCCCATGGAGACACACTTGGCCTTCTGTACTTCTTTTCCAATGATTCTTGCAATTGCATTTTCAACTCTAATAATTATGGTGTGCTCATTCTGTAAGGTGTTTTAGACATTGAGGCACCTCCTGGTACAAGATCAATTGTGAAATCAATGTCCCTCTTGGGAGGAAGTCCTAGCACTTCATCGGGAAACACATCCTTGAATTCTTGTATCACTTGATAGTCCTCCAATTTTGGAATTTCATTTTTTGTTTTATCCAATATATTGGCTACATACAATTGAAAACCTTTCCTACAAAACTTCTTCAGCTACATGGCTGAAATGTGCCTAACATAAATTTTCTTTGGAATTCCTTTCACAACCCTTGGGTTTCCATCATCATCAATGCACTCAAAACTTTTGTCTTAGTAGTCTAGTTTAACTTTGTGTGCTTCCAACCAGTCCATTCCAATGAGAATTTCATATGAAACAAGTGGTAAAATAGTCATATTTGCACAAGTGGACAGTCCTCCCATTTATAATGGAAATTTATCCACCATCTCACTAACTTTTCTCTTGGTTCCTGTGGCTAGTTGAACCAACCATGACTTACTATGCTTGGTTTTATTAAAAGCACAAATCTCAACAATTTTAGGATTGATATAACTGTGAGTAGATCCAGGGTCAATCAAAATAGATATAGATTGCTTATCAATCTTACCTTTAATCTCAACCACAATTGATTGATGATCTTCTTGGTGGTCCTCTAGTGCTGCATAAATACCAGGGACAATCCTTGCCACTTGACCCACAATATCAACTTATTGAATGTTGTGAACTTTCTTTGCACTCCCATTTCTATGTGTACAATTTATAAGCAAATGGTCCTCTCCACATCCCCAACATTGAAGTGGATCTCTTGGATTGCCTCCCACCATCTTAGCTGGCTTTGTCACAACTTGTGGTGGTTTCCTTGGTTGATTTCTGAAATGAGGAGCCTTGAACCCCTTCTTCCTTTGATCAAACTTCTCATTCTTCTTTTCCTTCTATGCCTTATGGAAATATGGCTTGCTTTTGGCTTGATCATAACAATACTTATCCTTTCTTATGGTCTCATATAGAGTTTGAGGCTCATCAAACTCAATTCTATCTTTGTAGGACTAAGGAAACCCACTTAGAAAACACATAATTTTGACTTTATCATCTCTGATATACTTGACATATCTCAACAACTCCAAGAATTTATTTGCATATTCATCCATAGTCATTTTGTTATTTTTTCAGAATTTACTTCAATCTGATCTAGGATCTTATCTGAGAGAACAACATGTACATCATATCTACAACATATCAATCATGGACATAATAATGCAAGCACACAAGAGACAATAGACACACAGAGTTTGACTAGGGAAAACCATAAAGGTGAAAAACCTTGCAACTTCCTCAGAGATAGATAGAGAAATGATACAACCCAAGTACAAGAGATAGTCCTCCTAGCAGCAGCTTCTCCTCCTCCACTAGTGTGCCACTCTCCAATGAGTGTGAGAGTGAATAATAGAATGATCAAATAGAGTGCCTCCCGCACTCTATTTATACATGACTTGACTTGCCTAATAACCTTTACTAGGTCGGCCTCAACTTAACCACATAACATAATGCTAACAGGGCCGACCCCCAATAGGGTGGTCTAATAACCCTTTAACCCACATGACTTATACAGGGCCGACCCCAACAAGGTGGTCTAATAACCCATCAAGTATAAGTTACGACACTTACAATATAGATGATGATACTTCCGTATAAAGGAATAATAACATCTCTATAGGAATACAAACACTTTCGTATAGAGGAATAATAACATCTTTGTAGGAATAAAATATACATATATGAAATACATTCCGAAGTTACAAATACATCAACACATTTGTCCCAACTTTAACTCATGGAATTCTTTAATTTTTCCATCACAGTACCTATCAGAGAGGTACTTTTGCTTGAAGTATTACTTGAATTGCTTCCACACTATCTTCCTTTCATTGATCTTCTTCACTTGTCTAAGGTGATCCCACCATATAGATGCTCTCTCATTCAGATTTAAGATAGCCACTCTTGCTTTCATATTTCCAGAGTAGTCTTGGACTTGGAAATACTTCCTCATACCAAGAAGCCAAGCCTCAGCTTCTTGACCATATTTTATCTCACCATCAAATGTGGTAGGTTTGGCCTTCTTGAATTCTTCATGTGAGTTGTTCTTTGAAGACCTATTCCTCTTCTTCCTATGAGATGAAGGGATTGATCCTTCAGTGGAATCCTTAGACTCAAATGACTCACTAGAAGATATTTTTGGAGTATATGACTTGCCTCTAGAAAATCTTCTTGAACTATGGGACCTCTTGTGAGAATGCCTCCTTGATCTACTCCCACTCTTCTCCTGATTTTCAGAATGATGTACAGAGTTAATCTTCCTATGAATATATATCATACTTTGGAGCATAGCTACATTCAACTGATTATGCTCTTCTTGAGCTCTAAGCAACCTCTCATTGTATGATCTATAAACTAAAGCTCCACCCTTAGGTTCCTCATGGTTTCTACAATGTTCGGGGGAGTCACTTGGTTTCTCCTACCATTGGATTCTGTCTCTTCATTCTCAATCTGTATATTCTCTCCCATTGCATCTGCCTTAACCTCATAAGGATCCTGTGCATCATCCATGATGATGACCTTCTTGGCCCAACCGAGATCAAAGGTTTCTCAACTGCACTATAATCACTATTGACCCTTTAAAAATCATTGATATGATTATGGATCCGCAAAAGTGTTCATATAACATAATTGTTAGATTTTTTACAAAATGAAAATTAATTTTCATGTATTCTAGAAAACACCCATATTGATAGTTTTTGTCAATTATGGCTATAGGCACTTTTTTGATCAAATTATAGAAGCATATGAATCCCCAATTCATAATTTAACTATGTAAAATTGTTCCCCATTAAACAAGCTCTCCAACGACTATAAATATGGTCAATTCTGAACCCTAAGCACAAAGTTGCAGTCCTTGGAAATTGCCAATTTTAGCCAAATTCTGCACTTTTCCTATGGGTTCATTTAACTCCAGAGGCCAACTTTAGCCACATGTATAAGGAAATTTATGAATATCCATGAAAATTGTTCTATTGGCCTAGATAATACCTACAACCAATATTACTCAACAATTTTTGGTTCTTTGATTTGATGCTCCGATCACTTGCTATAAAATTATGGAATTGACTACTTTGCATTTTTTCACTTCTTCTAGACTTGGAAAAATTATGTTGTTCTGTAGCATCCCCTCATAGTTCATAATCTGCCCAAAATTTTGCTGCTCCAATGGCTGCGATTAAAATCCAGATCCAAATTTGTTGGTTAAAAAAAAGAAAATGGGGGTCAATGGGGCTTGCCCCCTTCCTGCCTCCCTGCACCATTGTTGGGCGGGTTGAGGGCATCACCCTCATTTTTTTTGTAATTGATCTGATTTCGCGCAATCTAGCACATAGGAAAAATATATTTTTTGATGACCTGAAAAGGTCCCGACATGTCCTGACACGTCCCTCCTGATGTGTTAGATAGGCCTACTTATCATCTTGCTAAGGGGCCATGTCACCTTCTTCCTACCATTAGGCTGCCACACCACCCTACAATCAACTCTTGGCATTGGCAGTTTTTCCTTTTTACCACAAGCGGTAACGCACCCCCATGAAGCAATTTGGAAAAAAAATCTTGGGGAGGCATGTTAAATCAGAATACGACTCGTGCCCCAAGTGGTATTGGGCACAATGCGCCCCTCATCCTGTTTTATTCGTTAGTCACTTTATCGACACACGATGATTTTGGACCATTGATATTCCATAAGATCTGATGGTCAGATCTTTGCCCACCTATTGCTAACCAACACGCACTTTCCAAGGCGTGGTGATTCCCGATTGTCGATCTTCCTCTTCATCCAATGATAAGATATTCATCCACCCACTGCTAACCATTGCACAATTTCCCTATGCACGATCAACTGCAATAGTCGATCTGCCCCACCATCCAATGATCAGATCTCCACCCGCTAATCCTTGGGTTGTATGCCTTGGTCACCTGTTCCATCAATTTTAGCACCGGGGTGCTAAATTCCTATGAGTCCCTGGGTTAGATTCTAGTACTTAGGTGTTGATGTTGCCAGTCCACCTCATACCTCTGACCCACGTGGCTCCTCCACGTAACTTGTCCATGTGGCATGGATGGGGCCCATTTAAAAATTTCCCCAAAATTTTAAAATTTCCTATTTGTATGAAATTTTAGTTAGTCAATAAGAGGATTATTACCAAATTGACTATGGCCCCTTATTCGTCAATTAACAGTTCATTCATTTTCCACAGGGACATTTTCTGATTTCTGCTTGTAACTGTGCATTTCCATCCCATAGGGCTCCAGTGTTATAACCAGAAGCTCTGATACCACTCTGTAACATCCCCATCTCTCAATCCATCCAGTGAAGGGGATCTTCACTAAATCAAGGCCTCTAAATTTTGCCCCATAAAAAATAATTCAAATTTACAACATCTAGAATGCATGTGTAGACATGGAAATAAAAACACAACGAAAATAAAATTGACCCACACACACATAAAATGAAATTTACAGGCATAATGATCAGATGAATACAAATAAAATTAGTGCACATCAATTACATAATACTTATCTTTAAACAAACAAGATCCAAGCAACTGGTTATGTAAAAGCGATTTTCCATCCAACCATAGGAACTCTGTCCAGCAGATACTCTTTTTGCTAAGAGGCCACCCCCAAGCTGCGCTATGAGGCCACCAGTGCGAAGGAAACACCTACAGGATTCTCTCTCTCATCCCACAATCCATTCTTCTCACCATGTTTATCCAAATGCTCAACTAGAGCTCTACATGGGTCTCACTAATCCTTCACAACCATGGTACTCCTTCCAACTTCCCCACACAACACAAGAAATGCATTTCCATTCACTGATCCACAATTCCCTAAGAAAATCCAACCCTTACATTGCTTACCAGTGTGTGTAGTAAGATTCCAACCTGTTGTAAGCTATTGGAGAAACTCCTGCAACATTAATCCATGGCTTCTCAAGAATCCAAAAGTATAAGAACTCAATGGGTAAAGGTTCCTAGCTTTCCCAACCTCCATGCTCAGCTACAAACATATATTGTCCCTTCCAAAAATGCAACTTTGTCTTCAAATTCAAATTTATGGGTTAAACACAATTTGGTAAGGGACATGAACAACAATGAAAAATTCTACACAGTGTCAAAAACATGCATGAGAGAATGATCAAAAGAGTTTTGAATCCAAGAGTATGAGGTAAGGGTGAAAATAAAATTGATATAGCGTTTTTTCCATAGAAGAAATAGGACTGATGAAAAATGTCATAACTGTCACAACCCCCATGCTTCAATAAATACATGAAGTGACTTTTCCCACCAACCTCACATATGCATTCAATGATTAGATTTAATTAGTCAAGGGAAGATAACTGGATTATTTAAGGCACATTGTAGATTTTGGATGAGTTTTAAGGTTGACACATGGCAACATAGGATTTGGTTTCCCTATAGGAACCCTTCCTCTTCCCCTCTAGTGGAATCATAGCCCCTCTAGTTCTCTTTACACAACCATCTTGGACCATTTTATTAATTACCAACATAATATTTACATACATTTCAAATTGGCAGGATAAGCCAATCATATGGTCCAAATAAAAATATATACATCATACATGCCTAGTCATTCACTAGTTGGGACTTGGCCTTGAGCTCCACACTAGGAATCCATACTAGCAAATTTACATCATTTACATCATTTTGATTAAATACATTCCAAGTCAAAACTGGGGGTATTACAGGGAAGTAAACTTGGACACCTTATTAAGTTGTCAGCTGACTTCTTTATGTTACATGTATATTTTAAAATACAATTTAAAGTTTTGAATATTGTCAAGTTATATATATTGCGGTGATGACAATTACATACTGCTGCTGAAAAACATATTATACATTTTAATTCAAAGGAATTACGTATCAAAGAGAGAAGCACAAAAAAAATGCTAGACATCATGGCAGGGAGGGCCTACCAAGATACAACAATGATTAGGGTCAAAACACCATAAAGCTCATTATTAGCACACAAATAACCAAGTGACTTTTATTAGATAATACATACTTCTATGTAACAATTGTTATGTCAAAGACATTACTCCTTGAAACTTACAAAGAGTTAAAAGGGAAAATAACAAATATTTAAAGGGACTTAAAGGGTATATGAAGGGTATCCATGAGTTATAATGAACCACAAATGGACTAGAAGGTCAAGAGACAAGAATATATTTTATAAATAGGGTCTTCCTAATCTAAAGAGAGAGGCCTTTACTAATGCCATTTTGTAAACTATTTTATAGAATGAATGAGGAGAAGCCATTGCTACCCAACCTAATGAGATAAAGAGATAAAGACCAGAGTTTTAGTGTTGTATGTGTATAGAACCATTTATGCCATCTATTGGTATATGAATGGTTATGTGAATGCTTCTTAGTGTGTCTACTGTTATCTTATTATGATGTAATCTTATTTATATTCAGGGTATTTTTTAAGGATTCTAATTGTATACTTAGTGTAGTATTCTAGGCAATTATTTTGGATTGAAAAAAAAATATATATAGATAGGTAGGCAGATATTAAATATGAAACATACAATTTACTACAAAATTGTAAATTTTGACGAATATTATGATTAAAAAACATATTTTATGTAAATATAGGCGATATCAGAGACTAAAAATGACCAAATAGCGAATTTATTTTTTGAAAAAAAGCCCAAAAATAGCCAATTGCAAAAATTTCGCCCCTAAAAATTACCCTATTTATATTTCTCTCCTAGTTGTTTGACTATAGACTGTGAATATAGAATTGTTACCAATCTACTTAATTCTAGACTATACTTGATTGGAAAGCTACTTATTTGTATTTCTTCCATTACTTACTCAGTAACTGCTTGCTAACATCAATTGTAGAAGTACTTTGGTTATGTGTTAACCTTTCTAATTCATTTAGGTTATCCGAGGCATCGTTTTCCATTTTGCATATTAGACTAGTTGCATTCCAATTATTTCATCGTAGAAAACCCTAAACAGTGGACCAAGATGCAACTAGTAAAACCCCAAATGTGTAATGATTGTTGGGAAAAAATTAGATGGGTTCCATAAGCCAAACAATGAGGATTCTAAATGGGACTTCTCCCTCGGGATTCTTCCAAAAATTCATAGATAGCATATAACCCATTGATGTAGACTAGTGTGCCTCACACATGGGGATTCAAAATGGGCACATGCCACCATGAACCTAACTAAATTCCCAACATGATTGGAAACCACTAGTTTAGCTAATCCATTGGGATTAAATGCCCCTTACTTAAAGTGACCCATAATTACCATTAACCACCCCTAGTTAACCCATAATTGACCCCTAATCACCACTAATTACCAAATAATTACCCCTAAATGACCCTTAATTACCCATGATTGACCACAAATCACCCCTAAACTATCACTAATTAACCCCTATTTACCCTTCAATTATCCATAATTACCCATAAATGATCCCTAACTTTGTGCGGGGCCCAAGTCCATCACATAGGCCTTACATAGGGAATTTGTGGCTTGTGATTGGGATATGGTGGTCATCTTGGGATTTATAACACCATGAATATTTTTTTACAACTAGGCCATGGTTTAGTATTAACTTCTAGGGCCTAAGTTCATATAGTTTCCTCTTGGTCCCATGGGTCATGTGTAGCACTTCAAACAACCACACGTGCCCTACGTAGGAAATATTTAGCATATGCGTGAGATATGACCATTATTTTGAGAATTAACATACCAAGGATGGTTCTCAATGCCAATGCTATGGTTTAGGGATAAAAGGAAAGGCATTAGGCCATAAAATATATTTCCATGGGGCTCACATGCCATGTTTCGTCACTCAGGGCATTGCACATGCCCATAATACATAATCTTTGGCCTACAAGTTTGATATGGTGGTGATTCCAAGGTTTGAAATAATTGATATGTTTCTCGGGGATAAGGGCATAGTTTGGTGCAAAAACCTATGTTCTAAGTCCATGGAATCTATCTCTAAGCCTTACATTCCATCTGTGGGGCCTTAAGCCACAAAATAGGCAATGCATAGGTATTCTTTGATATGTGAGTAAGATGTGGTGTCACATTTGAAGGTTTAGTACACCAAGGATGGTTCTCATGAACCAAGTCGTGGTCCAGGGTGAAGATCCAGAGTTTTAGTCCATCACATGTGGATTTCATGTTTTACATATGCCATCCATGAGACCCTATCCCATATTTTCCTTATGAAAGGGATATTGTGGCTGTTTTGAGTTTTTTCACATCATGGATGCATCTTGGTCACTAATCCATGGTTTGATACCAAAACCCATGTTTTTGGGATAGAACATTTGTCTATGGGGATCATGTTCTTTGCATAGTAATCCACATCATTGCATAGGGCCTATGTAGCAGGGTATTTTTTAAGGTTTCTAATATTATACTTAAGTATAGTATTCTAGGCGATTATTTTGGACTGAAAAAAACATATATATAGATAGGTAGGCGGATATTAAATATGAAACCTACAATTTACTATTGAAACATGTAAATTTTGGCGAATATTATGATTAAAAACATATTTTATGTAAATATAGGTGATATTAGAGACTAAAAATGACCAAATAGCGAATTTATTTTTTGAAAAGAAGCTCAAAAAATAGCCAATTGGTGAAATTTTGCCCCTAAAAATTACCCTGCTATGTAAGGGATCCTTAGCCTACATGTGATATATGGCCACCACATTGAGGAGTGGTACACTAGGGATGGATCTTGAGGACCATTACATGGTATAAGGAAAAATCTAGGACCTTATGTTGTAGCATTTTACTATGGAGATCATGGTCAATGTGTGGGGTCCCAAACCACCACATTGGACTTCCATATGGAATATTGGCCTGCAGGTGGGATATGGTGCTCATTTTGAAGTTTAGATCACCATATATGGTTCTTGGTTCCCATGACGTGGTTCAATGCCAAAATATAGGGTATTATAGCATAATATTTGTTTATGGGGCTTGTGAGACATCCTTGTGTCCCTTGGAAACCACAAAGGTCTTGCAAAGGGAATCTTTGTCATGTGATCAAGATATGATGGCCATTTTGAGTTTGGCACATTGAAGATGGTTATCATGACTTTAGACACAATCCAAGGTCAAATATAGAGTTTGAAGCCATAACATCACTAGTATAATTTGGCAAATTAATGACAACATGACTAAAAAAGTTAGTCATGATAGTGTTTTTAAGCTAAATACTACTAAGTTTGAGAAACACAACTAAAAATGACTAATTTAGTCATGTGATAAAAAATATGACTAAATAATAAGTGACACAACTAAAAATGACTAAAAAACGATTAATGAATGGTGACTATCCTAGTTTTTTTAATAAAAGAGAGGGAAATATTTTTCCACATTTGAGCAAAACTTTGATTTAATTAAGAAAATTAAAAAGAGAATGAAGATGGACCTCCCCCAATTTTTACGAAAAAAAGAAGGAAAATACATTATTTTCTTTGGACCATTGAGGAAGCCTGAAGGGGAAGGTGAAGGTGAAGGAGAAGGCCATTTCTCATATTTGAGTAAATGGCATTTGTGTTTTCACATCCTCCTGGGTAGGATTAGGCATATTTTTAAGGTCAATCTCAGACTTGTATCCTTTAGCAATAATGAAAAATATTGTCCACCGTCACAAGTTTATGTTGCTAATGGGAACTCCCAAGCATTTTCAAATAGCACCATCATAAGGAAAACACTAGAACTAATATGTTGGGGATGTCATATGTTCCCAAGCAAGAATTGTTCCTGTGGTAACTGCTAGGAGATTTTGAGGTGGTCAATTTTGTGCAAATTCAAAGGATTGTGGTTTATGGAAATTATTTTAGAGGAGGTACTCAACATACTCCAGTGGAAAGACTCCTTGTGGAAAACCTTTAAAAGTTGTAGAATTGGGCATAATCCATTTAATTGAGGATGAATACAGGGCTCTTAATCTGTTGATTGGTACAAGCTTCAACATGCTTAGTGTCAAATTGTTCAATGATTAGTTTGAGAGCTTCTTGCACCATATGTTGTTATGCAACCACAGGGTTAGGTTAAGGTTTCAAATCCAAAATTCCACTCACGATGGTTTGTATTATATTTGAGCTTCTTTGGATTTCACGTGGATAAAATTTTTATGGCCAATTTGATGACTGTCGAGGTTCTCAGTTAGCTTTGTGGAAGGTGCTTATGAATGAGTAGGTTGCATTTGATGGATCCTCTAATGTTGCAGTAGATGCTGCTACTCAAAGCTTGGAAATGATTTTGGTAGGAGATAATGGGAACAAGCCTATTGAGGAGTATTAATATTCATCTCTCTTGCCCTCCACAATGGCATGTTCGACTTTTTTTGCATTTATGAGTGAACTCATTGATCTGGTCAAGCACTGCTATTAGAGAAATCCACTGCTTGGCGAATTTTTTTAGGGATCCCAGGGTGGTCATGATAAGAAGAATAAGGAGGTTGGGGTGTATTGAAAACACTCTCAACGTTAACCTATCCTTATCCTTTCTTTCCATTTGAGTTATTTATGCTCTTTCTCATGTTCTTTTCCCTATTTGACCTTCCCTTCTTGTCAATCCTTCTCTGTAATGGGTCTCACTGTGAATCACAGAGTGGTTGGGGGTTAGGAGATGGAGGGGTTACTTCTGGTAATAACTTGAGTGGAAGAAAGGGACGATTAATATGAGTCCTAAGACTTGATTGGTAAAACCGAACCTATGCTTGACCTGTTGATCTCTCTAATGCACGGTAAGGACTTAAGTGGATGGATATAAAAGAGATAGTTTTTATTCAACCATTACAAGTGATTTGTGTTGGACACTCTAATTATTCAGTGTAGATAAATCAACTCTATAACTGCTATACCTACTAGATGTTTTATATCCCTCCCATGGCCTTCACTCAAGCTTCCTCAAGGTAGATATTCACTGTATATCTCATTTCAATCCATCCCTTAGTAGTTTCAAATAGAATCGTGTTACAGTGGTACTGTGTTTTTACGTCTAAGGTAAGTGTGGGCGTATACAAACTATTTTTTTCAATGTTTTCCCACCAATTATTTGTATAAATTCCTCCTCTATATGATTTAGATTATAGACCTTAATGTGAGGACTCTCTAAAGAAGACTTGGGCTGAGGTTGCCCAGATACATCAAGAAGAATTTATATCATATGTGAACGCCTCTCTAGTAAATTGTCTTTTTTGGGTGTCTCCATTGGATTATGTGGACGATTTAAAGAGTATGTTAGAATATACTCATGGGATTCCAATGGCCCAATAATGCTGCCTTCATGGGGGTAAAAATTATAGAACCTTACCAAGATCCCTGATTATAACATCGATAAAGGTTCAACAATTATTTTGTCACTATGGTTATGTAGGCATGGTGGGGCTTGGGGTGACATCATATTAAAAGCCAGTTTATTATAAGGAGGCAACTAACTCCAAGCCCTCTTATTTTCGATCCAAGCCCCCTACTTAAGAAGCGCAATCCTCTGTTACTCCTAGTCCATATATTATAGAGAAGGTTGATGAGGTACCAACCCTCACTATTCAGATGCAAATGTCTCCCAACATCAGCTTGATTATGAATCATCAGTTATAATTTCCATTTCAAAGGTTTTTGGCCTCACACAACATATTTATATCAATGGATTGAATCGAACTAAACAAAGCAATGTGAGCTATATTTATGCTCCAAAGGGTTTTTGTTGTCTAGTTTATTCGTATTGATGATAGAGGGCCTCTTTATTACCCCATGGTTACCTGAATTCGACCCCTCCAATATGGTTGTTTCTAAAATTCCAGTATGGGTATTCCTTCCAAATTTCCCATGATTGTTTGGCATATCTCATTATTGAAAAGTATTTGTTATGTAGAATTTTGTCCTACGGATAAGCCAAAACTCTCTTAACTTTAAACCAGAATTTGAACTAACTCTAAAGCAAGAAACAAGTCAAAACAAATGCTACCTTGAAATTCCTGAATTAACTTTTACAGCAAGATTAAATGTATTTAGAAACAATGAGAGATGAGACACACCTTTCAACTGACGTTTGTCCCACTTCTAGCTCTTGATCCAAAGCTCCGATGTAGAATCTGTTAAGATCAACCAAAGAACAAACATGCAAACTTCCAAATACCTTGAATGTAAAGGTTAGATTCAAATCCAGATTAGATACATTTCATGTTAAAGACTTGCACAATACACATAAAATGGGAAAGACAAGACAAGTTATCTTATTACAACTTGAAAAATGCTTACATAGGTTGCTTGATGTCCAAGCCAATCCTTCATCTCCAAGTGCCTTCTCCTCTAGCTATCTCCACAATGCTGCAAGATCATAAGTTTGATACTCAAGGAGTCCTCCCTCTTCCCCATGGAATGCCTCTCTTTTATAGTGTATGGTAGGGTTAACCAACAAGAGAGATGGGTGGATCTAGGGAGAGATAAGTGGATCAGGGTTTCTAAACACAGAGAATGAGTTGAGATCGAATCAGGGACCCCAATCTTCCATTATCTTCGAAAATCCAAAATCCCACAAGCCATGGAGAAAAGGCTAATAAAAGAGTACCGCGCCCTGTGGTCTTAGCACAACGCGGTACTACCATGTTCTAGGGAAAAAACATAGCGCGGTAGTGTAGAGTACCGCGTGCATATAAATGAGCAAGGCGCGACAGTGTATGTAAATAAAGTCTCAGCTGGGTCAGAACTTGTCAGGGTTGATTTACCTTCAAGGTTCATTCATTTTCTGGGTGGTTCAAATAGCAGGGGAAGTGTCGTCAACTGCAGAGGAAGTGTCGTCAACTCTGTTTGTGGTGGAGATGCGACACTGTGGAATATAGAGGTATAACAGATGCCCCCTAAAGTGTGAGGTCAGAAGGGACTGATGGCTGAAAGACTTTACTAATATAATGTGCAGAGATAGCATCGAGGAGAGCGACACTGAGCTGAAACAGAAACAAAGTGTTAGATATACCACCGAGGCGGGCATCCCCATGCTCGGGAACAAATGACTCAAAGCATGGCTACCAACCAATACATTGCAGATCCATGAGTACCGAGATGACATAGACTGTGGACAGACCATGGCTACTATGAACAAGCGTAGATCCATGAGACAATAATGACACAGCCACGACCAATACAATAAGTGGATCTGTGAGACAATACAAAGGATATCTCCATCGCAACCTGGATGCAATCAAGATGCTGAGGCGCACCCAGGGTCTTCTACCCGATCACAAAAGATACGAATCTAGCCATGTGATTACAAGGTGTTGAAGTCGAACATGGTAGAAACCATTTGATTACCGGTCAATGATGTGAACCGTTAACAAATGTGAGGGAAATCACCAATGATGAGGATGATCCCCAAGGTATCTGAAGTACATCTCAACGAAATGCAAATAGATGATTTGATGTTGAGCATTCGAGAGATTGTTCGATCAGAGGTCAATGATGTGAACCTACTATCGAACATGAGGAAACCTGCCATTGAGGCATGCAGGTACCAAGGTACTAATGGTTGATCTCTAAGCCAAATTCCCGGATAGTGATTTGGTGTCGACGGGAATAGACTCATCGAAGGAGGGCCATAATTATTCCCACATCATCGACACGAAATCGGCACGAACGATAAGATGATGAAACAATGGAGTATGTACTGACATAGCGGAGGCCTGACACAATGAACGACTCTAAACAATGCAACCCTTTGAACATATAACGACATGTAACAGGACTTGGCAGCAGGGATTATTGACAACAGAGGATAGACACCGGATGAGTAGGCTCGTGGCCAGGGAGATGACTCATGATGATGACCATAACTCAGCGAAAAATGGATACCCAATATAGACAAGAGACGGACACATGCCATGTTCAAAGGTAACGACTGACAAGATGCCATAAATAAACTTGGCTCATCCCCCCATATTCCCCCGACATGATAGACGAGTACCTCTTTGTTGTTTTGCGAGCTTGAAGAGGATAACAGATGCTCGGTGTAGCTCATCTCATGAATGAGTCCAATCTCACATGTTTTACGAACCTGAGAAAGGAGGGGTTTGTCCCAAAGTGGGTCCTTCGATGTTAAAATTTTAACGAGTCCAAGGAAGGAAAACTCGGTAGTTTTTCACATTTAGAGAGCCTGGAAAACTTAAAGGAAGCTCCATAATGTACTTTTTCGTAAATTTAGTCCCTCGATCCCGAAAAAGTGTAAAACAATTCCCGAGAGAACTCTCCCAGCCGAGATTGACTGAGGTATACCTTTCTCGTAAATAGTCTAAACGGGCCGAAAAAGGGGTAACCTATCACCGAATAGACGACCTTTCAAATACTTTTACAAGTGTGAAAGAGTCAAGATCACTTGGCAATCTTTTCAATTTTAGGGAGTCTGAAAAGAGCTTAACTATGGACTCCTACGATCTTTTTCGTAAATTTTAATTATCCTGGTCCGAAAAATGAATAAAATACAACTAGGATAATACTTTCCTCATCGTTTAATGAGCACGAGTAAAGCTGACCGTACTCGACACCATTTACTTGAGTTTGACAAGCACGACACGGGTGTAAAAGCGCTTGGAATCTTTTTCAAGTTTTAAATCCAGAGCACGAAAAAGATAAAGTGGGCTCAAAATGAAGGTCAAATCATGAATAAACACCAGTGTGAATATATCGCTTTTTACCGGGGATCCTGTCAATAAATGCTCAAAAACTGGACATTAGTAATGTGAAAAGGCTTTATTTTAACCATTTAAAATAATAATTAAAAAATATGTGAAAATGCTATATAAAGAATGGTTAAAAATAGAAATTACCATTTCATTTGTGTTTTTACCCAAAGAGGAGATTTTTACCCATTTGAGGAGCAAAACTTCAAGGATCCATATCGGGAGTTCTAGGACACCATTTCGACAACCGTCTGCGTCAGGTAAGAGCTCTTGAGCTCCTCTTTCATTTCATATAGGAATTATTTGATTTCATTAGAAAAAATTTGATTTTTGGGCAAGCCCTATTGGGCAAAAATCGCCCTTTACAGTGCCGCGTGGGGGCTCTATCGAAAAACGTGGTACTGTCTAACAGTACCGCGCTGTAGCTCCAAACAGAGGCGCGGCACTGTACAGTACCGCGCGGCAGTGTTTCCCCTAGGCGCGGTGAAGGTGATTTTTTAGTTTAAAAAATCAAATTTTCTCAAATTTTTTGCTGGAACTAAGTTGCTAAATAGTTACTAAATATTTTCTTTGACCTTTTGCAGGAGTTTGCAACTTACTTGGAGCAAAATGGTAAGTTGTAAAGAAAGAGAGCACGAAGCGGATGATTTTGCAGTTGAAAATGACTTACCGACCGTGACCGCATTGAGAGAATGTGGTTTGCTGAAGTTCTTTAAGACCAAGGGGATTCGTCAACAACCCAAGCTTCTCACTCATCTCATCCAATTGTGGGATCCTGACATTCAAGCTTTCCGGGTGGGAGAGCATGTTCTTGAAATCCAACTCGAGGATATTTATTTCCTCATGGGCCTCTCGAAAAGAGGGGCCCGGGTGAACTTTACTGGATACTCAGCCTCAGAACCAACCACAGATGACTTGATTGCTCGGTATTGCCATCAGGGTTCAAGTAAGAAAAGTGGGAAGGTGGCCATAAAGGAGGTTAGAGAACTTCCTATAAAAACCGTACTGTTCACTATCACGCGTGCAGCGGGAAGTGTGAGTCCGCATCAGGCATCTCGCACACAAGTGAATCTCGCAGCAGAGTGTATGGGAGGAACAGTATTTAATTGGTATGAGGCGGTGTTGTCCAATCTGAAAGAACAAGTGCACAAGTGTAGGGTTGGAAAGAATTCCCAATTTGGCTATGGGAGCATCCTGGTTACTTTCTTTTTGGCGAGGGTGCCACTACTGCGCCCGCAGATATCTATGCCCCCCCGTCCACCTACCGAGCCATGGATGGCTCGATGGAGTGATTATGCTGGACGTCTCGGGGGACCTCAGCGCTTAGCCTTTGGCAAGGATTTCTTTTCCTGGCTTGAGGAGCAGATAGTTATGATTGATGACTATCCCTACTCCGGGGTAGATTTTCGTGAGGACATCGACTTGGCACTGCCAGAGGATGATGATTGGGACAACTCTGGTATGAACTTCATGGATATGTATTTTTTCCTTTTTTAAATATTTAATTTTTATTACTTTTTCAGAATGTGTAAAAGACGTCTAATGTATGTTCGCATGCATGTTGCAGACCGTGGACCATAGAGACCAGCTGGGTACTCTCCACTACGTCGTGGTGGTGTCGATCGTCAAGCTGTTCCCGACGAGGAGGAAGATGAAGACGAGGCAGGAGGCGTTCGGGACATTGAGAGGAACTTGCAGGGATTGACTCATGGTATCCCTGCTATGAGGATGGATGACGTCCCTTACCACCTCCAGCGGCATACTGTAGGTGTTCCTGGTCGTATCAGTCGACTTCTTCGCAAGGTGGTTCGAGCTGTGGTATGTTACCACCAGCAGCGGGAGGAGTCCGATGAGGGACATAATAGGTCTCCTAGATCTCCATAGATGGTCTTTTTAGTATTTGTGCGGCATGTACACGATATGTAGGCTTTGAGAGCCAACTTTTGTATACGGGATTTGATCCCCAATTTTGTCTTTGACACAAACTTTATGTATTTTGGAAAAAACACTCTTATATACAGTGATATGGACCTATTTAGGATCTAAATATTTACAATGACTTGTGTATTTTATTTTTAATGATGTGTTTATGTGTGGGAAAGATGCCAATCCAAAATGTAATTAGCCAATGAATTAGCTATACAATTGAATTCTCTCGGTATGTGTTGATATGTAATGAAATTAAATGATCGTTCCAAGAGGCGTACTCTCTGAAATAAGCGAAGTAGTATAGGATCGCAAACTGTGTAAACATGGTTTAGATGAGAAAACACGAGTTGGGATTCTAAAAAGACTGATAAGGAGTCAATCCCGAGTGAAGCAACCTCCGTCAAGAGACCAATGACTGCATGGTACTCCGCGATATTGTTGGTTGCAGGACCTAAACAATTGGCTCCCGAAGAACACAAATCGCCAGTGGGGGAATAGATTTCCCATGCTGCAGAAGCGAGATTCCGGGTATGTCGGCTTGCACCGTCGGCGAATCCAAATTAGGCAAACATCTACGCATAAAGTCATGAGTCAAAGTAAGAGTGGATACATGAGGTCCACGCGCACACCAAAAAGAAAGCAAAAGCAAACTAAGTACATTATGTACAACAAGTAACCCGCATAGGGTAACCTCATGCATAGAAACATTTGAGGTATAGCCCGTTGCGGGGCCGTGCCAATGGCATACCATCACAATCAATTAGTTCATAGGCTCCTTTTTCTAAGACACATTTTACAATAAAGGGGCCATACCACATGGATTCAAGTTTACCTTTTCCAAGTTTATCATGCATTTGATCATATGTAAGTACAAGGTCACCCTCATTGAAGATCTGAGGTTGAATGGATTTGTCGTATTGAGCTTTGAAGCGTTTTTTGTGAGCTTCGTTAGCCAAAGCAGCGTCGCGGTGGGTTTCATCTAGCTTAGCTAGGTATAGAAACCGTTCCTCTTCGGAAGTAGTGTGTGGAAGTAGCTCTATGGCTATCTTGAGTGATGGAATTTCACATTCAATCGGCAGAATGGATTCTAGGCCATACACCAGTTGGAATGGTATAAACCCAGTAGCACTTTTCACTGAGGTTCGGTATGCCCACAGTGCTGAGAACAGAGCTGAGTGCCAATTGGATTTCTGGGTACCCACAATATGCTGAATCATTCGTTTCAGGACTTTGTTAATGGCTTCAACTTGGCCATTAGCTTGTGGGTAATACGGAGTTGAGTTTTCATGGCGAAAACCCAGTTTGGCACTTAGTTCTTCGATCATATGGTTCCTGAAATGGGAACCATGATCGGTCATGATAGACTGTGGGACACCGAATCTAGTTATAATATGATTGAATATGAACTGCGCTGCTATTTTGCCGTCCTCAGCATACGTAGGCATCGCTTCAGCCCATTTTGTAAAATAGTCGATAGCTACTATGACATAGCTATGCCCCCCGGCTGAAGTGGGCTTACATTGCATAAAATCGACGCCCCATTTGGAAAAGGGGGCGACGGCAACAACAGGATGGAGTGGAGCAGGGTGTGAGCATGCTTTACTATGAAAGAATTGGCATGGGGGACACTTCTTGACTGTTTCAATGCAGTCTTTGAAAATTGAGGGCTAGAAGTATCCTGCTCGTAGTATTTTCTGGGCCATAGCCATCCCAGAGAGATGACCGCCACATGCTCCAGCGTGGCAGTCATTAAGAACGCGTTTCGCCTCATCTAAGGTCAGACAGCGTCGAAGGACGGTGTCAACACCACGCCGATAAAGAGTATCGTTGACTATGAGGTAGTATTTTGCGTGATGTCGGATGCGTCGTCGTTCGTCGCGAGTGAGGTAGGGACAGAAGCATTGGGTTTGGAGATATAAAAGAATATCTCCGTACCATGGATTAGATGTGCTAATGAGGAACAATGATTCGTCAGGAAGAGAATCAATGGGCTCGGGTTGCTCAGTAGCACGGGGAAAGTTACAAATTAATTCCGCGAAGACCAAAGACTTCTTGGACTTAGCCTTGAAAAACTCCAAGTCAAACTCCTGAAGGATGAAAATCCAACGAGAGTATTTTCCCCCAAGCACTTGACGTGTGAGGATGTAATACATTGGGTTGAAGTCGGCTATAACAGTGGTCCGGCGGAGTAAGATGTAGTGGCGAAATCTCTGGACAGCAAATACTGTTGCCAGAGCCAGTTTTTCAACATGTGAATAGCGGGTTTCGGAGTTAAGAAGACTCTTACTGAGATAGTATACCACATGTTCTATGCCATTTTGGTCTTCCTGGACTAGCACCATACCGATGGTGGAAATCGAGGATGCAAGATAAAGGATGTAATCCCGTGTGTAATTGGGGGGTTGAATCACAGGATCTTTGGTTAAGGCTGCCATTAGATTGTCAAAGGAGCGTTGGGCTTCTTCATCCCAAATGAAGGGAACATTCTTCTTGAGAAGCCGCATGTAGCCTTTTGTTATCTCGGACAGATTGCAGATGAAATGGCATAGAAAGTTTGCATGCCCTTGCAAACATTGAAGTTCTGGAATATTGGTGGGTGAAGGCAGGGCTATGATAGCTGCTACCTTTGCGGGATCTAGAAGTATCCCGTCTTTGGAGACTATGAAGCCCAACATTTTTCCGGCTTCTACACAAAAGACGCACTTATGCGGGGTCAAACGTATATTGTAGCGACGACACCTTTCAAAAATGGCACTTAAGTGGTCTGGATGGTCTTCCAGGGTCCGAGAGTGAGCGGGAAGGTCATCAAGATATGGCTCTACAATATGTTTGATGTCATGAAATGCGTAGGACATCACCCGTTGGAAAGTTGCCCCGGCATTTTTCAGGCCAAAAGGTAACTTTCGATATGCAAAAATTCCCCAAGGGTAGATGAAGGCCATTTTGTGCTGGTCGGCTGGGAGGATATCGATCTGATTATAGCCAGAGAAGCCATCCATAAATGAAAAGATGACACTCCTGGCACAGTTATCGATGATCTGGTCGATAAACGGAGTTGGGTAGTTGTCCTTTGGACAAGCCTTGTTCAAATCACGGTAATCAACACAGACCCTAATTGTTCCCTATTTCTTGGCTATGGGAACGATGTTGGATACCCATTCTGTCAATGGGACAGGATAGATAAAACCAGCACGCAAAAGTTTTTCAACTTCTGCTTTAATGGCGGCTGCCTTGCGAGGATGAATGGGTCGAAGCTTTTGCCGAACAGGTCGGGCGCCAGGGAAAGTTGGAATTTTGTGGACCACGATCGAGGGGTCTATCCCAGGCATTTCTTCATAACTCCAAGCAAAAACATCGCGGAAAGTTTTAAAGTAGGAACTATAGAACTCCGTTTCGAGGGGAGTACATGTTTTGCCGATGTGTACGTTTTCCACGATACCAAGCTTCACTGAAATATCGATGGGAGTGGTTGCCATAAGATTGGCCAAGTTTCCTTCTGAAAATACCTCGTCGAGGGAAGTGGGGAACTTGGTTTGAACCATCCCAAGTGAAGCGCTGGATTTTGTATCAGGCTCAAGTGGCTGAATAGTGGGGAATGAAGATCGATGATGAAAATCTCCCCATGGTGGCTCATCACCGCACATAACCTCCATGATTGATTCATCAGTGGGAAAAATCAAATTAAGAGGATCAAAAAGTGGTGGGTATGGATGAGTCTCAGCCGAGAGCTGTGCCACGGTGTGATCAGTAGAACAGTCGACCTAATCGGTGGCTGATTGGATCACGTTATATGCTGCGAGGTTTCTGTTCAGAGGCATAGAGTTGCCGTAGTCTTCAATCTGAGAGGGACTCGGAATCACCCATGAATCGTTGGATGGGGTGATACTTGATGAAATCATGCTAATTGGTTGAACATGGGTTCCTGGTTCTGGAAAAACTCCAATAAGGGATGAATCCTTCATGAGACCAATACCAACGTCTTGGAACTGGTACCGAGGTTGATCCAATAACAGGACGGTGTTGGCGGAGTTTGGATGGGGGTCTGGGATACAGTAATCCAATTGATCAATAGTGACAATTTTCCCTTCATGAGGAAATTGCACAATCCGGAAGACTGTAGATGTTATGGTGGTCATGGCATAAAACCAGTTCCGTCCAAGGAGGAGATTGTAATCCAATGGTGCATCTACGACTTCAACGTGTACGGATACTATTTTTCCCCCCAGCTCGACACCAATTGAGGGAATGAGTCCATAAGGTTGAAAACTGTGTCCGTCAAACGCCCTGAGAGTAGTAGGAGAAGTGGTGACCTCGGGTGAGCCTAAGGCTCTCCAACAGTTCAAAGACATGATCGACGTGGAAGCACCTTCGTCTAATACAGTGCGATGGATGGTATTTCCATGGATTTTTGTATGTACCTGGAAGGCTAACTGATGAGAAATCCTAGGTTTGGCGTGCTCCAAGTTAAACATGATGGAGTTTGAAGTATCTGGGTCCATTGCCCCCAGTGCTGAAAGTAGGGTTCTACGCTGCGTGGGGCAGTGTTGGAGAACCTCGAGAGTCGACATGGCGCAAGGTGCTTGAGCCAAATCCTCAACAATGTTGTAGTTTTGGGCAGCTCGCGCATTCGGATTAAATGTCGCCTTTTGTATGGTGCCCTTAGGTGGGCGTAGCACTGTGTCCATCAACGGTCTCTCGATATGGAGATGACCGTTAGGGGGGGGAATAGGAATCGGATCTTCAACAGGAGATTTGCCTTTGGCTATCTCCGATTGTTTGTTTGAACTTAGAGGGTTGTCATACGTCTTTGAACGGGTGGTGATATGAACCTCTTCATTACTAGTCATCAGGATTTTGCGGTTTGTGGACGTCTCTCCGCGGGTGGGATTGGTCGGGTTGCCCCCTTGTGGGGATTCTTGGGCAACCATTTGCTGTTGCTGTTGGGGGAAAGGGTTAGTTAACACTGCCGGGCGAGAGGATCCTTTAACGAACTTGTTGACCTCATCCTTGTAGGGACAGTCACGCGTATAATGATCATCTTGACAAATCAAGCAGGGAAACTTGGCTTTTCGACGTGGTTTCTGGTCATTTTGTGTGGGTTGTGGCTTGGGGTTCTCTTGCTGGTTATTTTTGGTTTTTCCACGATTGTTCTTCTTATTTCCCTCGGATGGTTGTGACGTAGATTGCACTGCGTTCAATTCGGAGGAAATGGCAGGAGAAATGGAAGCTTTTGAGGCAGCCTGGTTTAAAGTAGGGGGAGCGGAAGCTTGTTGTCCCGTCGAGTTGGTAACAGGATGGGTCTTGACTGAACTGACAATACCATCAATGGGGGGTTCAGTGGTAGGCTTCGTTGGATCAGTGTGAACGCGGGAGGCATGTGGAAGAAGTTCATGTAAAGTACCGGATTGAGTATATACCAAATCCATGTACTGTGCTGCCGAGATGGCTTGTTCTTCTGTAACCGGTCCGCGCATAGCGATATCTCTGGCTATGGGAGGCAAAAAGGATTTTGTAAACCAATCAGCAAGTAGCTGATCCGAGATAGGTGCCTTTATTAGCCTACGGCGTCGTTGCCACTCATGGATGTGATCCGAAATGTGTGTAGAAGTGGTTTGACGCAGTGAAGTCAACAGTTCTATTCCAGTCTCATACTGGATGGGGAGCTGGCAATGAGTCAGAAACTGCATAGCCAAAGTGTTGAAATCATGAAAAGAGTGTTGTGGCAGCTCGATGTACCATTTTGCTTCCGTTCCGGTGAGCGTACGTTGGAAGAGCCGAAGTCGGATGGAATCATCCATCAAGGAGTTGGATGAACACCAAAGATGGAAGGTCATCACGTGGTTCTTGGGGTCTTCCCCGGGCTTAGCATCGAACTTGGGAATGTCCGATGGTAGTTTGGCTGGAATAGGTGGCCAGTGAGGTTCATGCCATATAGGATCGTTAATAAGCCTCGACAAATCAGGTAAGTCAAGTGTGGCC
Source organism: Larix kaempferi (assembly GCA_027924585.1). Classification (NCBI taxonomy): domain Eukaryota; kingdom Viridiplantae; phylum Streptophyta; class Pinopsida; order Pinales; family Pinaceae; genus Larix; species Larix kaempferi. The sequence continues at coordinate 6,418,672 of BSBM01000289.1, read as the reverse complement.
AAAAAGGGAAGTTGACGGTTGGTCTACGGATATGAGTAATAACCATGTGGTGCAGAGAACCCTGGAGGGCCCTGCATAGCATACTGCTGCGTGTTATACCCATATGTGTTTCCCGCGGGATACTGCTGGAAGTTCTGTGGATAGTAAGCCATCTGGTTAACCAGTTGATTGTGAGCAACCGGTTGGTAAATGTTCTGCTGAGTGGGTATGGTACCCTAGGGTTGTTGATACCCAGGAATGGTTGTTGTTCCTTGTTGGGGAAAAGTTCCTTGGAATTGTTGTGTTCCAGGGATGTTACCACTATACTGTGTAAGTGGAGGGTTTCCCATAGCAGGGTTGGGGGGTGGCTGCGACGGTGGTGTCCATGGAAGGCTCGTTCCTGCTTGAGGAGCAAGTGGGAATTGAAGTGATGGGTTCCATGGAGTTGTAGCAGTTGAAGGGTATGGGAAGCCAGAATTCAGGTTGGGGGAAATCTGAGATTGCCCCCCAGCTTGGTTCCAGTTTCCAAAAAGTGAGTACCCCCCACTCTGTGGGATTTGAGGATCCCAAGAAGGAAGCATGCCTGACGGGGGAGGTTGAGAATGAGGTCTGGTTGGAATATCGGGATAAGGTTGCCCGCTGCCAGGTGTGCTGTACATACCGTACTGAGCAGGTGCTACTGGTTGGGATAGTTGTTGGATAGAACCAATATATTGTCCGCTAGTGGATGGGTCGGATGGCCCTATAAGAGGAGGCTGTTGAGTGGGAACGGGGTTCCCAACAGAGGGTTGTCCTCCAACTAGTTGGGTTGATGGCCCTACAGGAGGAGGTTGTTGACTAACAATGGGGTTCCCAACAAAAGGTTGTCCCCCAGCTGGTTGGGTTGATGGCCCGCCAGGGGGTGTTTGCACGTTGGAGTTAGGATCCATCGCAGTCGGTTGTCCACCTCCTGAGATAGTGTAAATGGTGGCTGAGGGTGATCCTCCGGTCCAACCGGAAGATCCAGCAATATGACTAGGTTTTCTTCCGTCGCTGGTCAAATATGATAGCGTGGATTGGCCAACGGCACCGAAAGTACCGATTTGCGGAGGGGGTCGTCCATATCGAACAGGTGATGACGGAGAAAAAACTGGGTTATCCCTCATAGAATGTGCGCCAAAAATGGGTGATGGCAGCAAATGTGGGGAATTTATCCCAGGGGTATTGGCGTCGTCCATAACGTGTTCAATGATAGGATGACCATTGAGAACTGGGTCCGAGTTCATATCCTGAAAAAGATTTTGGGGATCCGGCGGGAACCTAGGTATAGTAAAGTCCGAAGGTCTTGAGCCGTCTGCAAAGGAGTGATGAAACTCTGTGCTAGACGGGACATTGGGAACCCTATAGTCAGAAGGACGAGAAACGGGGGGATATCTAGACGCCGTCGAAAGCATTTGCTCTGTGTTGCGTCTAAACTGTGCCGATGCTAATGGAGAGTTCGCTAGACTAACCATACTGGACTAGATGGAAGCCATGATTTCGTGTCCCAGTGGGAGGTTGGGTAGATTTATAGTACGAGGTACGTTGCTAGAAGAACTTGTCTCCTGAGGATGAACACTGGGCGACGTAGTAATAATAGGCAGAAGTTCCTCCTGGGAAGTGATGAAGCCATAATCAGGTTCAAAAGGTGTGTCAGGGAGTCGAGTATCTTCAACGATTTCAATGTACCCGCCTGGGACTGAAATCAAGCCAGGTATGTCCTGGTCGGACCCTTCTGTGGTGCCAACAGACCCGTCTGTGTCATTGTGAAAAGTGTCTGATGGGTGGGAAGTGCTGACATCCGGTAGAAGGATGACCTCTGGTCTAGTACTTTGGGTTGTACTAGGTTTAGCTGCGGTAACTGAGTCCACTGTGACAGATAAATCTGGAATGACAGTGGGTGAAGTGACAGTGGAGGTCTCAGATATGCTAGTGGTTGCAGAAGCTACGATAGATTCTGAGACTATGCTGTGAGTGGTAGTTACGGGTGAAACTGAAGATGTTGTACGTATTGGCGGTGGGATGTTTCCTCAACCAGCACCGCGGCCAGGAGGAGCAGGAATGCGTGATGCAGGCGGACCATAAGTCCGTGGCGGTGGTGGTGGTGGAGGGCTTTGGCCCTGTATTCTTCGTGATCTTCGTGGTTGTTCTGACATGATGACAAGAAAATGAAAATCGGGGGCAGTGTCGTAAACAAAGAACTCAAAAAATCTAATGCAGCCGAGTGTGCAGAAGAGGAGCTAGAAAAAGCAAGGCTCGCAGGCCAAAAAAAGTAAGCTCTAAAATCTATACTGAGACCGGTGTCTCAATAAGCGAGCTGATCAACAAAAGTGGCCAGAATGCCAACAAGCAGTCCCTATAAAGAAAAATGACCCTCTACAAAGATGAGATAGCAAGCAAACTCCTAACTAAGAGATGGAGACCTCAACAGGCTGTATCCTTCGCAAGGTGATGAAATCCAAGTCGAACAATACAACATGAGAGACCGATATAAGAAGGATATCCCTCTACCGAAAGGGATCCTGGGTAAAAGAGCCCTAGTAGAATAGATACTAAGCCACCTCGTTCATGACACGTCGAAAAAGGTTTTGGGCACTTCAGCCTTCCGAAGAAGATAGCGATCGATGTTGACTTAGGGCTAAGTGGAGTGCGGTATTCCACAGAGTCCGTCCGGTTCTCAATCTCGCGGCTGTTTAACCCCTGAAAGTTAAAAACAGTCAGGAGGCCCCTCCACAAACTGGCTGTGACCGTGTCAATAAGTACTAGAGGATTTTAGTTCCCTAAAGACAACGACTATGTCTCAGATGAAAATGACAAGGGGGAATTATTTTGATGCCTATCCCCGGTGTCCTACCTAACTACCAAATTCTTTTGATTTCCTCAAGTGAGGTTAAAGTTGGTTTAATTAGGGAGATTAATTTTAGTGGTTGTCTTACTCAATCAGGTAGTGGACGTGAAACTTGATGGTGTTATGACGACTCAAACCATGCAAATGAGAATGAATAAAAAAATAAGCCTTTGTCTTCGATGAAATCTAGCTAAGGAAGGGAGAGAGTTCTTCGATCAAACATGCATGAAATTTTTCACAAGCAAAAATCAAAGCAAAAGATTTTTTCTTTTCTTTTTGTAAACAAATCCAAACTAAAGCAAACACTCTTTTCAATGCACTGATCCTACAATCTACAATGCTTCAACTATGAGAATTTTTGTGGCAAAAATCAATGGTTCATTTCCTAATGCAAAATAATGCTACTAGACTTTTCCAATTCAAACAACAAAATTGCTCTCAAATGATAATATTTTAATTACTGAAAATGATAAAAATAATGTGACTGTAAATGTTGCAGGATTCAGTAACAGGGAACAGTGATGTTGAGTTGGTTGTGGTGGAAAAAATCAAGCCAATGCAATCAAACTGGAAAAATGACCCAATGTGTCAAAAATGCCACTAATTCAAATAAATCAAGCTCACAACAGGGAAATAATCAGATCACACAGACTGTAAAATTACCAGGATGCTAACAGGCAACAACAAAGACTACCTAAGGCAGAGCGAGACTCAGAAAACCAAGCAAGTATAAAAATTTAAAAATTTGCAGACACTACCGCGGGTCGAGGTCTGACTGGAGCGCGGCACTGTGATAGTACCGCTCTGGTACTAATGCAGAGAACGCGGTACTACCACGCTGGAAGCAGTTTTGAGGGCGCGGTACTGTGGCAAGGTAAGGAAAAAGCGCAACTTGAGAAAAGAAAATGAAGTTTTCAGGGTTGTTGCTAACCTAGGGGACTCAGTGATCAGACAGGGAGAAAGATACAGCGAGGAGTGGTGAATAAAGGTCAAAAAAGACCAATATTCAAACTGGTTTGAAGTGCAATAAAACAAATCACAATCAGCAGATAGATGACAGTGAACTGAATCAATCAAACAGAAATCAAACCCAGTGGAGTCGCCATTCTTGTTATGTAGAATTTTGCCCTACGGATAAGCCAAAACTCTCTTAACTTTAAAGTAGACTTTGAACTAACTCTAAAGCAAGAAACAAGTCAAAACAAATGCTACCTTGAAATTCCTGAATTAACTTTTACAACAAGATTAAATGTATTTAGAAACAATGAGAGATGAGACACACCTTTCAACTGACGTTTGTCCCGCTTCTAGCTCTTGATCCAAAGCTCCGATGTAGAATCTGTTAAGATCAACCAAAGAACAAACATGAAAACTTCCAAATACCTTGAATGTAAAGGTTAGATTCAAATCCAGATTAGATACATTTCATGTTAAAGACTTGCACAATACACATAAAATGGGAAAGACAAGACAAGTTATCTTATTACAACTTGAAAAATGGTTACATAGGTTGCTTGATGTCCAAGCCAATCCTTCAGCTCCAAGTGCCTTCTCCTCTAGCTATCTCCACAATGCTGCAAGATCATAAGTTTGATACTCAAGGAGACCTCCCTCTTCCCCATGGAATGCCTCTCTTTTATAGTGTATGGTAGGGTTAACCAACAAGAGAGATGGGTGGATCTAGGGAGAGATAAGTGGATCAGGGTTTCTAAACACAGAGAATGAGTTGAGATCGAATCAGGGACCTCAATCTTCCATTATCTTCGAAAATCCAAAATCCCACAAGCCATGGAGAAAAGGCTAATAAAAGAGTACCGCGCCCTGTGGTCTTAGCACAACGCGGTACTACCGCGTTCTGGGGAAAAAACATAGCGCGGTAGTGTAGAGTACCGCGTGCATATAAATGAGCAAGGCACGGCAGTGTATGTAAATAAAGTCTCAGCTGGGTCAGAACTTGTCAGGGTTGATTTACCTTCAAGGTTCATTCATCTTCTGGGTGGTTCAAACAGCAGGGGAAGTGTCGTCAACTACAGAGGAAGTGTCGTCAACTCTGTTTGTGGTGGAGATGAGACACTATGGAATATATAGGTATAACAGTATTGCAAGTTCTTTGGGTAGAAATTGAAAGACAAATATAGAGAGGATAAATATGGATTTTTTTTGTTATGCTAGAGTCTTTATGGAGATCCTTCTTAGCAAGGGTCTTTTAGATAGGATGATTCTAAAGAAGGGAACTCCATTGATTGTTTCCTTGGTTTTGATAAGCGTTCCAAGGTTGATTTCCCCCTTGTGGGGGTGGTGCCCAAGAATATTGGTTACTTATTGGAACTTGCCCACTCTATTGTAGAATGGGGCTGATAGGTGGATTTCCTCCCAGTGTGATACCATTGGGGATATGTGATTACCCCCAGGATTTGTGCTAGGAAAATTTTGGGGATGACTTCCTGAGGCATTTCCACTAATCTGTGGAGCATAAACCCAAATGGCATTATTGTTCCATTTTCCATTATTTCCTCCAGGAATATTAACATTCCATGGTGAAGGGTTTCCCCCAGAATTAGAACTTGGAAAAATGTTAGGTATACCAAGAGGATTTTGGTTTACTCCTTGAATATGTTGAACTTGATTATCCAAACCATATGGAAAGCCCATATTTGGTAAGGCACACCCTCCAGTAGGGATCCCTGTAGATGAAGTGGATGTACTTCCGGGATTGGAACCCAAAACTGTACCAACTAGCATTGAAGTGTTGTTTGAACTTGCACTAATAACATGTATACTAACTATTGAGATTGATGTAGAGGTCAAATTGGAAATATTGATACTTCCAGTAGTTGTTTGAGGTTGCGAAGATGTAGTCCCTTTCGTTCCTAATGAATCCATAGGGTCAATTGCTGAATTTTTCATATTAGTCCAATAACTGAAAAGAGGATTGATGTAATCTGATCACTCATTGATGTGAATTATCACTGGGTTTGAAAGATTTGTCAAAGGTGGGTTGACACGAGTAGCTGTGTTCTTCTCTAGTATTTCAATTTCAAATGGAGCAAAGTTATCAACAATGTCTATGTGTTCTTCGTTAGGTGAAGCTTTAGTCTTTGTTTGATATTGTTCTTCTCTATTCTTGTTAATTGAATTTAGTAGTTGTTCAGTTTCCAAGTCACAAGGTTGGATCTTTTGAATCCGTCTCCACAATGTAGCGGGGCCTTCAATTTCTGGTGACTCACTTCGCTGCCACCATGTCTGGCATATCGGGAGAGTAGCCACTTTGAATGTTTTTATAAAAGGATGTGTTTAAAATGATATTCTTAATAAAAAATAGAATCAAACAATACTAAGGCAGTCTAGACTCAAAAAAAGGAAAAAGTGTCCACACAGTAAAAAGTCCTATGAAACCAAGCAAGTAGTCTACCTTCCCAAAGAACCGAAACTCAGTGAAAATTTGGATTAGAGGGCCTTTTGAAACTAGTAGCTTCCGATGGATATCAAGCCTCAAACAATTACTAAAGGCGAAGGTATGAGAAACAGTTACGATAAAATTTAATTGCCAGAGGTGCAAGTATTGGTTCTTGATCAATCACCCTCCCAAGGAGTAAAAGCTTCAAATTCTGTCTCAGGTAATGCAAGTTTCCCCCACTCACAATAGCCTATGTGATATCCTAGGAATAATAACTAAGTTCACCACTTCACAATCGACGGTCGGGAAAAACAGTTGTATGTCTAGGACAACTCTCATAACCAGGTATTCTAGAAAAGTGATGTCACGCCGAGGACTTGTCACTTTACATAGAATTACATTATGAGATCATGTCCCACTAAACAAGCAAGAGGGGGGAAACCACCCTTACTTATCCAGATTGACCTTGTGCTTGACACATGTGTTATATGCGCTTTCTCGACAAGCATTTTTTGCTACTAATAGATTTAAACTCTCAATAATCAATCCTAGTTTCAAAATTTTTGTAGCCCATGAGTGTTAACTCTCCAAACCTAATCCAAGGCACTAACCTATTCTTGTTGGTGATATGAAAATAAAATGTTGGTTAATTTTAGATTAAGCATCAATTTTAATGGTAGTTTCCTTAGTTTTAGGAGTGGAAGTGAAACTGGTGGTGTGTTGACTCAAAAAATATGAACCAAACAATGCAATATGCTCACTATTCTACCTTTCAATTCGATGAATGTTCTAAACTAATGAAAGGTTAGAGGTTCATGTGTGTCTTTCAAACATGCAAAATGTTTTGGTAGATTCTTGATATTTAGGAACAGTTCTTCTGAAATATGGATAATAACTGATTTCAACAATCAATGTAAACCAAACAAATATCCCAGTGAAAATGAATCTAATTCTATTACACAGGGGATCTCTGTTTCTCATTTGCAGGGCCACTCAAAAGTGAAAGAAAAGAGGATACCCATATCCCTTTTGACTACTTATGAATTAAATTCTTACACTTGAGATATCATTTCTCATTTGCAGGGCCACCAGAGAGTGCAAACAAAGAGGATACGGTAGCTTGAGAACTGTATGTGAAAATTGAAATCTACACTATTACAGTTGAGATCCACTTTCTCGTTCAAAAGCTCGCTCTAAATCCCAAGTGAAGAGGATACAATGGCTCAGAAAGAATTTATCACAATAAAATAGAGATCTAAAGCTACAACTTTCTCTAGTTTTGCATGAGAATAATGAAAATATTGTACATCCAAAACGAAATTTGACTAATTAAAGCTTGTTTTTAGTTTTGGAGAGAAATTGTTTTCAAAATATCTCAAAGTGTGATGTTCAATTTTTTTTGTTTTTTAATGAAAATATCTTTGTGAAATGTGTTCAAGTGATCTTTCCATATGTCATAATTGAGATTTGGTTCCATGTTTCAAATAAGCAAGTGTGTGAGTAAAACATTAAAGGGCCTTAAGGTTTTTTAAACAAATATTATGTTTTTTTTTCTTTTCAATTTTCACAATTTGAAAACTATGAAATGAATCAAAATTATTTAAGGATCAGACCTAATCCTATCCAATCAGGGATCTAACAACAAAATAGGACCTTAATCAAATGGATCTACCACAAATTGTAAGAAAAGTTTGAAAAAAAATGCCAATTTAGGCCATTTTTAAAGGTTTTTAGAGGGAAATTCCATATCTAAAGATCACAAACCAAACTCTTCCAAATTTTCCCTAATTAGTGGTAAAATGATCCTAACATGTCTTAAATCATTGTCTAGGTCTACAAGTACAAAAAATAATCCTCCAAGTATCCCTAAAACAATGAGATCTCAAAACTAGTTTAGCAATTTTTGCAAATCTGAAACAAAAAAGCTTTAAAAATATTCCAAATCTGTAGCTAAAGAGGGTTCACAGAAGGTTTAAACTCTAATATAAGGGATTTCTCATCCAATCCAAGAAGAAAAGATAAAAAAAAAAATTGATACAAGAAGGAAGAACTAAGCTCCAAAAACTGAAACACCCGGCCGATGCATCTTCTGTGAGAGAATAGAGCATTGAAGAGGCTTCAACGCACCTTCCATACATGCGGAGTGCATTGATGATTCTCCTTGCTAGTGTGTAGGGTGCGTTGATGGCCTTTAAACGCTCTGTATGCACATACGGGGTGTGTCGGCCCTGCAAATCAAGAAAATCATAAATCTAAGCTTTTGATTTCAAGATTTTTGGGTATTTGGTAGGTTATTTAGGCCGATTTTGAGCTTATAAACCTGGAACACAGCTTCTTTAAGAGTTTTGAGGCAATATTTAAGAAGATCTGAAAGATTGAAACACCAAAATATTGAAGAAATTTTCAAATTAAATCAAGCAGTATGGTCTCCAATCTGATAATTGCATTTAAGGTAGGGTTGAATCTCATTAAACATCTATCTTACTATGAAGAGGTGAGGTTCATTGTCAGAAATACACAATTATCTAACATTCCCTAATACATTTTACCATTTAGAATTCAATTCAAACTTGGAAGAAAAACTTTAAACTCATGAATGGAAGGGAAATTGAATTGCTCCATATTATGCCAAGGAAGAAAAATACTTACTTACAATAGTGCTTGAGATGCATCCATCCTCCCTAGCTTTGAGCCATCCTTCTCCATCCTTGATTTTTATGAAGATGAGCTTTTCATTCTCCAAATCTCCCCAGCATGCCTTTTATTTCACCTTTTGTCTCCCTTACCATGCCCCAAATGCATTTGTTTTATAGTATTGAAAAATGGGATCTCAAGTTTCACCTTTCAATGTGGGATTATCCCTTTTATTGATTTTTTATTCTTTTTACCCAAAAACCCACTTTCCATAGTATTTTTAGGCTTTTTTCATAATATTAGGATTCTTAAGTACAACTACTAAAATATTATGCACTTATTTTCACTATTGACTAGTGGAGACTAGATTTGAGCCTTCAATTGAGCAGTTCAATCACTAAACCATGTCTCTTTAGGATCCTTATTCTTCACTCAATCCTTCCGATCATGGAAGTAGTGATTAGATAAGAGAGGACTATTCTCTTATGTACTTGTATTTTGTCTTCATGTTGCGAGCACATAGTAAAGGGTGCTTCTACCTTTCACTTTGTTAAGGGTGATAATTTTATTGTTAACACATACTGCCAACAACTTGATGATGGGTTGCTGAGTCTTCTAATGTACCTGGTTCCTCACTTATGATAATGTTGTGCCTCTCATGCTCATTGGATGGTTGATATTTGACTATGGAATTTATTCTTCCTGCATCATTCCTCTTCTCCTCCAAGCAACTTAGGACTTGTTCATCTTGAGTAGTGCTCATATAACCACCTTTGGAGGATTTTCTTGAAGAAAAACCAATCAATCTCATGATGCTGAATATGAAGATGGTTTTGATTCCACTTCACCTTTGGCCCCTTCTTCTTCTTCTTTAATCTGAGGGGTGGAACAAATTTTTTTCTCCATGGATGGTTTGTTTCTCCCAAGAGAATCCTCATCAAAATTTTGAGGCCAAAACAAATACTTTCAAATATAATAATCTTTGAAGGGTATAGCTGTACAGATCTTCTCACCCAAAGCCAAATACTCCTGATAATGTTGACACGTGTTTTTTCCTCCATCCTTCTTGCTAAAATATATTATAGGATATCCATTGGTGGATCAAAAGTTCTGTCATTTCTATATATTGGTTCATATAATTCATAATCCTCATCTATTGGTAGGCCTCCATCAACATAGAGGATTTCTTCTTCTACAAACTGCTCAAAGTCAACATATTCAACTACTGGTCCAAGCCTCATAGCTAAAATTTGAGATGTGATTTTCAATATTCCTTCAGATGAGCTTACTTTCCACAAGAGTAGATGAAAGAGATATGATACCACTATAATATCCCCAAATAATATTTCAATTATATTAACTTAATTGCAAGATTTAAATCATAAAATTTCAAAGACTGGAAACTAGTTATAAAAACTAGTCTCGAGGAAGCTAGTATTGAACACAGCTAAACCCACCCAAAGATTGACAAATGGACTCTTTGGATATAAAAGGTCTGATAATAAAGGTACAAAAGCATAAAAAACATTTCCTAAGATAGCATCAAGAATCCTTTGCACAAAGTACTGTGACGTTTTATGTTTTGAAATTAGCTGTCGTTGAAGTCTACTCCAAGGCTTCCTGGGTACACTAGCATATGCAAACTAAATCCTTTCCACTAAATTTGGATGTATACAGAAGGTGGATAACCTATTTATACCCTATAATATACTAATACACCAAAGATCCATAGGTTTTGGAGATGTTTAATTAAGTTTGGGAGACTTGGATGAGGTTTGACAATTTAGGACTGTTGGGATACCCAAACTTCTAGATGACCCAAACAAAGTAAAACCTGCACTAAAATATGATATTAAAGTGGGAGTGGGATCAATAGGGTATTAATAATCTACATAAACTTTCATAACTGAATTTGGATGCATATAATATCATTTATGACTGAAACAGTAAAACTAGTTAAAAATTCATGCATAAAAAGCTAGTCTTGAATTTTGACCATTTAAATGACTTGGTAAAATTAATAATTCTGAAAAAATGGAAATTAGGTGGTTTGATAACTTTTAATATATAATAATAAATATGGAATTATATATTTATAGTTGCCTTCATTCATTTATTACATCAAAATTTCCAGAAACACCCCAAGGGCTGAGGATTTTACAACACATAGAGAAATTTTAGAATTGTAAGAGGAAGAAGAAATTATTCACCACCATATTCGACCCATGGGATGTAGGATGAAATTATGGATCATATTATACACAACACATCTTCTTAAACTCATTGAATGCACCCTCTTGTAGTGTGCCTCTCACTGAATGAAACTCTTGTGTTGGAGCAATGAGTAACTGTACTTCTTATTCATCTATTGAATTCGATTAGATATATGGGATCAAATATCATACCTAAAATTAAAAATATAATGGCTGTATTGGATGCACTAACACTGAAATAATATATCTGTAACAAGATTTGCAATGGGACACATCACCCAAAGCTAGTTGAGGCACATCACTCAACCTATGAGAAGTAAAGCTCTCAAGACAATAAGAAAAATAACCAAAAGATGTGAGAGGAGCACATTAGCATTCTTTTATAGGCTTAGATAGCTTCATGAACAAGCAATTGGAATGTGTGAGGATGAGGGCACCTTCCTTAGAAGAATTAACAACATCTTCTTTCTTGTGCAACTTCCTTGCTTTGTGATCTCCTATGCTTTTAGCAACTATGCCTTCCTTAGCTTTGTCGATGTTTAGTGCTTTTCAAACTGGATGCTTTTTGCACTTTCCTGCTTTGTCCACTTTCCTTCTTTATGTCCTTTCCTTCTTTTAACTTCTTTTCACAGTTTCCTCTTTTTCTACTGCCACCTTGCTTTTAGCTACCTTCTTGTTACTTCCATATTTTTCAAAGGAGTAGGTGAGGTTCACCTTATCCTTATGCGCCCTCCTAGTCATGTGAGCATTATCACTTGCCAAAATTCAATTAGTAATGATAATTATAAAATTAAAATAATTACAAGAACTCCAAACATTAAAATTTTTATACTCCAACATCAAAATTATAAATTAACTAACTACTATAGGCCTGGCTCCAAAATCACCCCAAATAATTAATAATTCCTTCCTTTTACTTTCTCCTATACCCTTAGGGACTAAAAGGGTCCAAGAATTAATCAAGTAACCACTTAGGAAGTAACATGGAAATCTAAGTACCAGTTCAATTTGAAAAGAGGTAATTGTTTTTCATAACTGCGCTAATACTAATTCACCCCCCCTCTTAGTATTAATAAGATTCCAACAACTTATCACAGCGTTTGCAACAACACTCAGGGAGGCCTTCTTATTTCCCTATGATAGTGTGACTGGAACTCCTTATTATGTTAACAATGAAGATGAAGTTTACATGAATACATTGAAATTTTATATCCTGGATGGCCAACATACAATAACGGTGTTATAGCACCTTCTGTCACAATTTATCCCAAGACATTAAGTGGACGATTTTATCCTTTTTCCTAGTTGCAAACACCCCTTTTTCCTTTTGTCATCATGTATATTGATAAATCCCTTTTTAAAACCCATACTTCTCAAGATGTATGCTACCTATGTTTGGATAGCTTGCTTATATGTTGCCTACATATGCTCAACTCTCTTACATGTCCATACAAGTGTAAAAAATAAAATTAAAAGTTATTTCATGGGTTTACTTTCAGTTGAGACCGTTCCCTAACTCCAAAATCCCATGAATAACCTCTCCTAACTCCCTAAATTCTCCTCACAAACTATAAAAGAGAATAAAAGTGGGTCACTCCTACTATTAACTTGGGAAATTATTGGTCAATATTTTCTTGGAGAAGAAAACCTCTTTATGATCATATTACATAACCCATTTTCCTTGTCTACAACATCCATCACTCCTTATATGGAACTTTTGTTTTCCATTCTTCTCATTACAATCCTATTATCATAGATAATCTTCATATTCTCTTGGACATACTTTGTATTGGAAGATCTTGAGTGAAGTTGACGTGCAAAAGTGACTTGGGAGAAAGGACTCAGGACTTGGTTCTAGAATGGTGCAACAACATGATTAGGTTTATTCTTTCCATGTGTGTTGTTGCCAATTTTAATATATAGATGAAATCTCTCTTTCTTGTCCAATACATGAAGTTCATTTGGATGGTTATTTATTTTGAATTGGAAAGCTATAATTTCGCAAGTGATTTTATAATTTTTTATGAGGAAATTGTGATTCTTTCACTTTATTTGTTTATATTTTAGAATTGTTGCAAATGATTGAAGCAAAGGACAAAGCTCAATACTTACGATATTCAACTACAAATGATTGGAACCAGGTATGTACTTCTTCAAATTTGTATGCTTATGTTTCATTGTTTGAAAAAGAAATCAATTGTTTTACTTATTTAAATTGAGTTCGGTTATGGCTTTGCTCTTTGACAACTAAACCCAAACTATTATTGGGGATTTATTCCCCATAAAAGAACTGGCTACTCGGCTAGTGCTTTTCTTTTTGTTTTGGGTATTTTAGGGTTGTTGATTTTTTTGAGTTTCTTTTCTCATATTTCTTTTTGTTTTGGTTTGTTGGGTTGTTAGATTTTAGTTTAAAACATTATAGCCATCTTGTAATCATTATAAGATTGTAAATTTTGGGTTTTGAGAAATGTGGTGTTTATTTTTTAACTTTCCCTGAGCTTATACGCTACCTGTAAGCATACACAGTCATGTAATTTCCTGTAGGATTTTTTTTTTCACTATTTTTATGCCTATGCGCAAACGACACGTGTACATATTGTGTATACTCGAGCTACCTTCACCTAGGTCACGTATACCCCTATTTTCATTATTTTTTAAGTATTGTGCATGCTTGAACTTGAAAGTTTGTATTGTTTGGTTCCATGTGTGTCATTTAAAATATGCTTGTTTATATCCCTAGCATCCTAAGAACAAAAGTTTCTTTTATTTTCTTCTCTTAAGGACAATTTGAGTATTTTTTGTGGAATATTTTTCTATTATTTTTGTCCACATCTCTTTCTTATTTAAGTGTTTCTTAGATGTTGGATTCAACTTTATAAAACTCATATTAGTTCTTTGTTCTATTTCTTATCAAAGAAAACAAAATAATATTTTCCTTTATAGTTTGTAAAGAAAATTTGTGTTTCATTTTATTGTTTTGTGTGCATTGAAAAAGTTAAAATAAAAAACTTTTTTATTGAATCTTTTTCCTTTTTCATTGTTTAATTCATTTACAAAATGAAAAAGAAAAAGAATGTACAAGTTTTAGTTTTTTTTCTTTGCATACATTAAAAAGAAAAAGAAGTTACAAGTTTTTTTAATTTCTTTTCTTCACATAAAATGAAAAAGAAAAAAACCATTTTAGTAGGATCTAATTTTTTCATTTAGTTTTGAAAAAGAAAAGAAAAAGGCTGTGCTTTTTATTTCAGTTTTTACAAAAGAAAAAGGAAAAGAAGTGAAATATAGGAGTGTTGTATATGCTTATTTTCCATTCCAATATTTCAGTACTCCTTTGATTTTTATGAGCACTTGTAAGAGTCAGAATACCACAAGTTCTTGTGAGAGTCAGAATACCACAAGTTTCACATATGCATCCCTTAAGTAATAAAGCCACTTAAAAAAACACTTAATTAAAATTAATTACAACTTTTATTTTTATAGGAGCATTCAACTATAGCTTATGCTAGTGCTTTGGAATAGGACTGTACTATCCAAAGCAATTTAAATTTTAAAAATAGTGGCCTTTTTCTCAGGGTAGGTGAAATCCATTTATTGTAGAGATGAGCCAGAAATATCTAATCAAACTAGATTCAAGCACAAGGTCATGTGAGGTTAGGTTGTGGAAGGATCCCTCCAATTCCTAATCAAGCATCTACCTGACACTTTCCGTGTATGAGAACTTCTCAGTATCATAAGGTACTGTTGTGTTTCGGGCTTAGTTACCCTTCCCATACATATGGTCTCGACTTGTGACTATCCTACTGGACATTGACTTCAAAATTGGTATCCTTAGTATCTTTTGTTGTAGGATCATACACAAGTGCTAGCAAAGGATTTTCTATAAACACCTTAAGCATAATTTTTGTGCAGAGTGTTAGTACTCTTGGAGGGTGTTTTATAGATTTATCTAGGAAAACACTTTCACCAAGAATGGAAACACACCCAGCCTTAGAAAATACTTTCAACTTTTTATGTTTTAGTTGTGGAATGTAATCAAACCACACTGAAACTTCAGAAGGATTATCTGTTTTCTTGGATAACATCCTTAGGAATTTTTTATATTGGTATGTTGTTTTTTCTGTGTGTGTCTAGCCGGCCTTAAGAATTTTTCGTCTCTAAATTTTTTTGAGGGTGGAAGATCAACCACTCCACCGATCAAGGAGGATTCAAAATATTCCTCCAGTTATAATGGATCCTCCACCGCCTCCTCCGAGGCACCACATAAACACAAGTGGATCTTTTGATCCAACTAGATTAAATAATATTCCTGGGGAAACTAACCTTATAAGGAACAATACTCCTACATCATACACTACTATTGTTGAAGATATACAAGATGGAGGATTTAATTGTTAGACTTTTCAACTCACCCTTAACTAGACCCAACGATCCAGTTGTAGTGTAGGTTCATCCGTTTGTTAGACCTAGTTTAAGTGCTTGCATGATCACTAATGGTTTAATAATGGATAAATTAGGAGAGGGATCAAGGGACCTACACACCCCTACATATTCCATAGTGTCAGGAGTGTTTTCTACTCCTCATGTTATTTCTCAGATACCTAACACAACTCAGGATACTACCACCCCAATTGTGGCTTTTAATGCTTGTTTTATACCTTTAGGGTCTTCAGTACTCAAACCTCGACACTCCATTTTCAGTACCCTTTGGGTTTAATGCATTTACATACGCTTTATCTTTTCAATTTTTTCTTTGGGATGGCAGACACATTCCCCCTTCCTTCCCTTTTGTAGTATCTATGCCTTTTCAACCCATTGGGCATGTTTTAGATTAAAACTTGTTTATAGGATTCAAATTGTAGTTAGGTGGTTTCAATCACTTGTTATATCTCCTAGGAGAAACCATTCTTCAGTATTTAGTGGAGGGGGCACTACTACTATTCCTTCAACTAGTATTCCAGTTGGGGGCAATTTCACCCAGGCTTAGTGGAATTGGACCCAAGGTATGTGGGGAGGAAATCCTTTACAACCTAGTGGGAACCCTTTTCAGAATACTGTCACTTCTCGAGCCATGGATGGGGGCAATCCCAACCAACCTTTTGGGAAATTTGTTGGAGGGAAATTTCCCTTTCAAGCTCCCCAATCTAATCCTTTTTCGACACAACCTAGACTACCTTTTCTAGAAACGTTAAACTTTCCAAATTTGTTGAAACTAATGAATGACACGATGCCGCTACAGTCCATCTTAGCATCCTATTCCCACTAAGTTTCCTTCGTACATTCCAAAATTCAAAGGTACAATTGGTGAAGATCCAGGGTATCATGTTACAAATTTTCACCCATGGTGTTATTCTAATTCGCAAAATGATTATTCAATTAGATTAATATTATTCGAAAGAACCTTTACGGGGGTGGCACAAAAATGGTACATTGAGCTGCCATCGTCTTCTTACTATTGTTTTCATGCATTCCGACATTTTTTTCTGAATCACTTGCAACTTCCTGTTCGGTATGATGCCAATACATATTTTTTTCTACTTTTAGGAAAACTAAAGCCTCTCATATTTATGATCATATTCAAGAGTGGTGAAGGTTGAAGAGGATGATCAAAGATACTATACCTCCTAAATTCTTAGTAGAATGGTTTTTAAAGTCACTCTTACCATACATCTCAAAATATGTTTCTACTTCGAGAGTTACAATCGAGGAGGAAGCCATTTTCAAATCTCAACAATTAGATTTGATATAATCTCAATATGGTATTTTGTATGAAATCATTCTTGACACTCTATGGCCAAGTACTGATCCTGCTAGGACTAAACCAGGACCACATGCTGATGACATTATCGGTTCAATTGAAAATCCTATTGTAGAAGTGCTTGTGAATCAAATGAAAACATTGTCTGTCAAATGCTCTATAGAAGAAGCAACTAAGGTTGCTACTCCCCCTTCTAAAACAACCAATGTACACAATGTGCAGTCAAATCCAAAAGGTCCTTAGAAACCTAGAAGAAAGAAAAATAATAGTAAGGGAAAGAAAGGGGAGGGAAATCAAAATAAGCCAAACTCAAATGATAATGCTGAGGGGGTAAGTCTTGGAGGAGACTAAGTCAGCTGCCCGACTAGGTCCTCCGTTGGACCTCTTTGTAAAACATGTCAAACGATTGTGTCGGTCATTACATGTAGTTGGTTAGTTGAACCGATAGGCCGTTATGTAACTGTCTTTAAACGATATAAATAGGCTGGAGAGCCGGATACATGGAGTGTTGTAAGTTATTGTAAAGCACTTCTGTACATATTCTGCTGAGTAATAGAAAGACTTGTTGACTCTATCTCCATTACTTATCTTCTGTTCATATCTGTATACTTGCTTGTTTATTCTATAACATGTATCGCTGGTAACTATGAAATCCACTTGACTACAACATTGGTTCTGTTGCCGGTGATACGTGCATAGGATAATAATGAGCATGATCGAATGATATTAGAACATGAGATAAAGGAATGGTGGGAGATAAATATAGCAAACTATCTGCAAAATTATGCCAAAAGAAACAAGTTGACTATCTCTCAAGTGAGGGAGAAGTTATTCTCTGAAACACATGAAAATTTCGTTGAATCCGTGCCATTCGCATTAAAGAAGCTCCTATATGAAAATACTTGCAGATGAAAAAGATAGCCAATTTCTCGAAATGTTAACCAAAGGAGGCCGCAAAAATCTATTTGAATGGTGCGAAAGAATTGCTCTCAAATTTTGTGAAGAATGTGCAATTGAAGAGTGATTATTTGTCGATAACGTGAAGCATAGGTTCTATAACGACCTTACCGACCAATTTATTTGGTCTTTACTGACACTTTTGTTCAAATTCTTGATCGAAAAGGGAGCAATGCATATTGTCGAACCTCGACCATTGTTGTTACCACCGCTCTCAAACATGAACTGGGAAGAAAAAAAGTGGGAAAATTTCATGCAAGAGCAAGAGTGGGAATAATTCTTGACCAAATGAATTGTTGCATCACCCTAGTTCTCTAAAGAGATTTCAGGTCGGAAATGGGGGGGGTATCCGACCACATTCTTGATGGAATAGATGAATGAAAATCGACAGATGAAAACACGATAGGTCTAGCAGTGAGGAATCCCAAAAATTCAACAAAGATAGAACAATGATCCATAAAATCACTCCAGATATCCAAAAGATTGAATGAGAGAAAATAAGGTGTTGATGTATTTGTAACTTCGGAATGTATTTCACTTGTATATTTTATATTGTATTCATATTACATTGTACTTCTGACGGAGAGGTTTCATTCCTCCGATCGGGAAGGTCATTATTGTATTTGATAGGGTTATTAGACTCCCTAGTGGGGTCATCCCTAAGTCATGTTGTGATGGGTTATTAGACCCTACTAGGAGAGGTCGGCTCAGTTAGGGTAAAAGGAAAGTGAAGTAAAGTATAAATAGAGAGTGTAACTCTATCATTTTATCATTCACTCACTCACTCATTCATACAAGTGAGAAGTGCGAACAAGTGGAGGAGGAGGAGCTGCTGGAGTATATCTCTTTGTTTTGGGGTTTTGTATCTTTGCTCATTCTATCTCTGAGGAAGTTGCAGGGTTTTCTCCTTTATGGTTTCCCTGGTGAAATGATTTTTGTTTATTGTCTCTTATGATTGATTATGTTGTGCTTGTTATTCTATCAGATAAGATCCTAGATCATATTGAATTAAATGTTGAAAAACTAACATGGTATCAGACCTAACCTGAGAAGAAGACATTGTGCAGCTGCGGAAGCTAGGGATTCTTAATTTTTGGGTCTCTTTCCAAATATCGTCAAAGGTAGGAGGCTAGGATGACTCTCCTAAGGAAGGTGCATCTTTCTATCGAAATGGAATTTGATTTCGAGAATTTTCAATTTTTGGCCTGTCACTACTGTGGGAAATTAGGGCTTTTGACAGAAGAGGAAGTTTGGAGTTCTCTCAACATAGATTTGATCTCCTCAAAAAAATCAAAATTTAGAGACCAAGATCAAACTTTTTGGTTGGGAATAACCCCAGGATCTATCAAACCCTAGTTCAGGTTTTGGACCAGAAAACCAGAATTTGAAAGAAGTTGCAGATCCAAAATTTGCAAGTCACTTTTGAGGGGTCAATTTTTGGAGTTTTCAAGATCTAAGAACACCAGCTTTCTCACCTCAGTCAATTGCATCTCCATGTCCAGACAAAAGTTTGAAATTCCAAGTTTGGATTTTCAGGGTTTCTCTGTCAAACCCTAGCCAACTCCAGATCGAGTTTTAGCATATCAAGTGGTAAGATCTAAATATTTTATTTCCATTTGAGTTTCTCATTAAGATGTCTCACCACACCAAGCTTGAGGATAAGCTTGAAGGGGCTGATAACTTCCGAGCATGGAAGTATAGGATTGGGTTAATCCTAGAAGAGAATGAATTGGACACCTACATAAGTGAATAGGTTTCAGTCCCAGAGGGAGATGAGGCTAAGGCCTTACATAAGAAGAACTTGGTCAAGGCCAAGAGGATTATTGCAGATTCTATCAAAGACCATTTCATACCTCATGTGTCTTCTCTAAATACACCCAAGGAGATGTTTGATTCCTTGACCAAGCTATTTGAAGGAAAGAACATAAATCGGGAGATGACTTTACGGAACCAATTGAAGAATGTCAAGGTACAAAATGCAGAGACCATGAAATCCTACTTCACAAGGGTCTCTCAGATAAAAGAACAACTTGAAGCTGTGGAAGAAGATACAGAGAATGGTGAAATTGTGATGACCACCTTGAATGGTATCCCTAGGTCATGGGATTCCTTCATTCAAGGAATTTGTGCTAGGAGGAAGCTCATCTCATTTAGTAGGTTGTGGGAGGAATGCTCACAAGAAGAAGCTCGACTTGTGGCTTGAGAAGAGAAGATGGATAATGAAGACCAAGCTCTCATAGCACACTCCAAGAGGAGTGATAAGGTACATCACCATAGCAAGAAGGAAAAGCACCACCACCAGAATCAAAGGGGTAACTTCAAACCCCAAAGGGATATGTCCACCATTCGATGCTATACATGTGATGAAAGGGGACACTACTCTAGGGATTGTCCCAGAAATAATAAAGGTGTCTCTCACAAGAAGAAGAGAAACAAAAGAAGGCATCATGCTCACACTGCTGAGGATGATGAACCTCCTAGAAAGAGAGGGAGAGAAGAAAGTGAAGATTCTTCAAGCGATGAAGAGTATGTTTTGATATCTGCCCTCATAAGTACTATTACTCATGGAAGCAATGATTGGCTTATAGATAGTGGGGCTTCCAAGCATATGACAAGATTCAAGGAATCCTTTATGAACCTATCCAAACATGAGTCACCCCACAAAGTGAAACTTGGGGATGACTGCCAATATCCTATAAAAGGAAGTGGTGAAGCCTCTTATAAGCTAGACTCTGGGAAGTCTATGAAGATGAAGGATGTCTTGTTTGTACCAGGACTTAAGAAGAACCTTCTCTCCATATCTGCATTGGATGCAAAAGGAATGAGGGTTTCATTTGTAGATGGCCAAGCTATAATATGGCCAAAGGGAAAGACCATAGATGATGCAGTAGTGATTGGAGAGAAAGAGCGAGGCTTATACAAATTGAAGGGCCAACCAGAACAAGATTTGGTCCATGACTCAGTAGAGCCAAGTGAAATTTGGCATAGAAGGCTTGCACGTGTGCACTATCTCTTGCAAGCAAGGGTGTTGAAGGTCTTCCAGATATCCAGGAAAAGCATGAAGCAATTTGCAAAGGTTGTGCAAAGGGAAAGAACACAAAGAAGACATTTCCAAGTAGCGAGAGCAAGGAAAAAGGAATCTTGGAAATCATCCACTCCGATGTATGTGGTCCGATGTCATCTAGTTCTTTGAGTGGGTATGTTTATTATGTTTCTTTCATTGATGATTTTTCTAGGAAGACATGGGTATATTTCTTGAAGAACAAAGATGAAGTATTTAGTAAGTTCAAGGAATTCAAAGCCTTGATCGAGAACCACACAGAGAAGAGAATCAAGAATTTTCAGTCTGACAATGGTGGAGAGTTCACATCAGAAGACTTCAAGAAATTATGCAGAGATTTAGGGATTAAGAGGGAGTTGACCACTCCATATAATCCACAACAGAATGGAGTTGCAGAAAGGAAGAATAAAAAAATTATGGAAGCAACAAGGGCAATGCTTCATGACCAGGATCTTCCTATGCATCTATGGGCAGAAGCTGCTAGAATAGCTATGTATGTACATAATCGTACTCCACATAGAGTACTTGACAAAAAAACACCAAAAGAAGCTTTCTATGGAAAGAAACCAAAGGTCAGCCATCTCATAATATTTGGTTTACCTTTCTACATACACATTCCGAAATAGCAGAGGACGAAGTTAGATCCTTCAGGAAAGAAGGGTATATTTGTGGGATATAGTGAAAGCTCGAAGGCTTACAGGATATATTTCCTAGGATTTAAGAAGGTCGACATCAACAGAGATGTAACATTCAACAAAGACTCAGCATATCACAGATCCAAGAAGATACCAATTGAAGACATTGAAGAACCAGAAGTACCTAGGAAGTGAGATACAACAATGAATGAAGTAAATCCATACGAAGATCGTGAGATAGAATATCCACAGGAACCTGTAGATCCACCACGTGAGAAGAATTCTCACAAGAGGAAACTATCATGGGGATGGGAAGCAATTCAAGATGCAGAGATATATGGTGCTCCCGAAGGAATGCATAGATAAAGCAAGAGGCGGAGACCATTCTCCAGTTATGTAGCCCTCTTGTGTGACATCATTGACAAAGATCCTTCCAACTATGAGGAAGCAACTGACAAGAAAGAATGGAAGGATTCCATGATCGAGGAGTACTAGTCGATCGTGAAGAATGATGTCTGGGATGTGGTCCCGAGACCAAGAGGAAAGTCTGTAGTGACTTCCAAGTGGATCTACAAGATCAAAAATGCTGCAGATGGCATCATACAGAAATACAAGGCAAGGTTTGTGGCACGTGGCTTCTCCCAGAAAGAAGGAGTAGACTATGAGGAGACATTTTCACATGTAGCCATATATACTTCCATTAGATCAGTACTTGTTCTGGCTGCAGTGATGAAGTGGAAGATACACCAAATGGATTTCAAGACAAAGTTCTTGAATGGTGTAGTGGAAGAGGAAGTATATGTGGAGCAACCACTCGGGTTTGAGACACATGGCAGGGAGACTCATGTGTGCAAATTGAAGAAAGCCTTGTATGGTTTGAAATAATCACCCAGGACATGGTATGGCAGGATAGACAACTTCCTGACTAGTTTGGGCTTTACCAAGATTAAAGCGGATTCCAACCTTTACTACAAGGTTGAGGAAGGCAATCCAGTGATACTCCTACTGTATGTAGATGACCTGTTTATGACAGGTGAGGATGGATTGATTGTTGATACGAAGAGGAAGATTGCTGTCGAGTTCGAGATGAAGGACTTGGGTATGATGCACTATTTTATAGGCATGGAGTTGTGGTAGAGTGTGGATGGAGTCTTCCTTGGACAAGGGAAGTATGCAGTAGAGATCTTGAAGCAGTTCGGGATGATGGACTGCAAGGCCATGGCCACACCTATGGAATCGAACCTAAAGCTATTGAGTGATGCTTCATCAGAGTCGGTTGATGCCATGATGTATCGTCAGATGATTGGGTCATTGATGTACCTGGCGAATACAAGACCATATATTTGCTTTGCTGTGAACACATTGAGCCAGTTCCTAACAGATCCGAGACATGTTCACCTGATTACTGCAGAGCATATTCTGAGGTACCTGAGGGGTACGGTTGATTATGGGCTCAAGTATGATGCAAATTAGAAGATTAACCTGGAGGGTTATGTTGATTCGGATTGGGTAGGAAGTGCCATTGATAGGAAGATCACTTCGAGGTGTTGCATCAGTATGGGATCAGGTGTGATCTCTTGGTTTAGTAGGAAGCTGTCCTGTGTGGCACTTAGTATAGCCGAAGCAGAGTATGTCGTAGCTTGTTCGACTAGTTGTGAGGTAGTATGGCTAAGGAAGCTACTATCTGATTTTTTTGATCTCCAGTTGGATGCTACTTGTATATATTGTGACAACCAGAGTTGTGTGAAGTTGTCAGAGAACCCAGTGTTCCATGACAAGTCAAAGAACATTGAGATCAAGTTCCACTATATCAGGGATATGGTGCAGAGAGGAGCAGTGAATCTCCAGTATGTTGTGACAGATGAGCATATAGCCGATGTATTGACCAATTCGCTGGCTAGAGTGAAGTTTGAATACTTCAGAGAGAATCTTGGTTTATTTCAGATCGAGGTTCCTTCCAAGGGGAAGTGATGAGTCCAGAAGACGCAGATGCACATGAGACATTCTCATATAGTGCTAGGAAAGTCCTCCTATGGTGTATATGTAAGGGTTGGGGACATTCTCACATAGTGGTAGGAAAGTCCTCCTATGGTGTAGATGTAAGGGCTGGGGCCATTCTCACATGGTGCTAGGAAAGTCCTCCCATGGTGCAGATGTAAGGGTTGGGCCATTCTCATATGGTTGTAGGAAAGTTCTCCCATGGTGCAGATGTAAGGACTGGGCGTGGCTTTTCCGACATGGTCAGACGTTAGTCCTTCCATGGTCATTAATGTAATTTTCATGGATTTTTTGACATGGTCAGAGGAAATTCCTTCCATGGTCATTGATGTAATTGCCAAGCTTTTCTGACATGGTTAGAGGAAAGTCCTTCCATGGTCGTTGATGTAATTGTTGAAGCTTTTTCAACATGGTCAGAGTAAAGTCCTTCCATGGTCATGATGTAATTGATGAGCCTTTCCCGGATGGTCAGAGGAAAGTCCTTCCATGCCGGTGATTGTAAGCTTTGTGTTGTGTGCATCTAGGTTGTGCTCCGTTGATGACGAGATGATGAGGTGACAATAGGGTACACATGTTTTGAAGAGGCATATAATCAGTCCTGGGATGCTCCTTCAGGTTTTGCAGTGGCATATAATTAGTCCTGGGAGATCTTGCAGGTTTTGTAGAGGCAGTATAATCAGTCTTGAGATGTACCTACTTGACAGCTTGCTTGCAGAGATGATGAAGACCTACATGGAGGCTAGGCCTACATCCAACATAAAAAAGGGCTCGATCTATAAAAATTCCTATGATGAGTAGACTAGATATTGATGACTGAGATAGGAGCAGTAGTGATGATGATGATCCAGCTTTGATGATGATCCTCTAGTGATGAAGACTTGTGCCGATGAACTGTGTCAAGACAATACCTTCCTAGTTAAGAGGGAGTGTTGATGTATTTGTAACTTCGGAATGTATTTCACTTGTATATTTATATTGTATTCATATGAAATTGTACTTCTGATGGAGAGGTTTCATTCCTCCGATCGGTTCGAGAAGGTCATTATTGTATTTGATAGGGTTATTAGACTCCTCTAGTGGAGTTGTCCCTAAGCCATGTTGTGATGGGTTATTAGACCCTACTAGGAGGGGTCATCCCAGTTAAGGTAAAAGGCAAGTGAAGTAAAGTATAAATAAAGAGTGTGACTCTATCATTTTATCATTCACTCACTCACTCATTCATACAAGTGAGAAGTGCACACAAGTGGAGGAGGAGTAGCTGCTGGAGTCTATGTCTTTGTTTTGGGGTTTTGTATCTTTGCTCATTCTATCTCTGAGGAAGTTGCGGGGTTTTCTCCTTTATGGTTTCCTCGGTGAAATGATTTGTGTCTATTGTCTCTTGTGATTGGTTATGATGTGCTTGTTATTCTCTCAGATAACATCCTAGATCATATTGAATTAAATGTTGAAAAACTAACAGAAGGAAGGAGCGTGAGGAGACAAGGGAGCAGACTAGTGTGCTCTAGAAAAAAAGAAAGTTGGGTATCATGATAAATGCAACAGGAAGTCCGCCGGAGTCGATTCGAGGTTGACAAAAAGAGGGCGTTGATGAACCACTATCATTGATGGATGAAGACCAGTGGATAGAGCATGGCGGATCTCTCCAAGTGAGTATACCTGAAGTTATAACCCCACATTATTCATTACATCTGACTCAGAGTTCCCAAGTACAGGATATTGTCGAAGAATATTTAGGACTTCACATTGGTCAATATGGCATTTGGATTCAACATAATGACAAAGGTAATGAAGTCGATAGATTATTGATCCATTGCATGCAAGAAGGGAATTGGGCCACTTTTCAACCCGAAATTTTTCATCTTCTATATTTAGATCATAAGGAAGTGCCCCCAACCACTTCAATCATTGAGTGATTCGTCGATCTAGTCGGAAATTCCAAAAAGAAGTACAACCCAGATCAAACAGTGGTAATCAACTAGTATTTCTTGACTGGTCTCTCCAAGAGAGGGGCATGAGTTAGTTTGGTCAAGCATCAGACCGTGGAAGAGACCACGGAGGCCTACGTTGGGAGTAGTTAACCATAAGGAGAGGAAGGTGGATCTCATGAGGGTTTAGTGGATTAGCCAAGCTAAATAGAGAGAGGAGGTTTAAATCGAATCAAGGGTTTCAATCCCAAGGTAATCTCTCAAAAGGTGCATATCCAAGATCCAAGGCTAAGGGATATATTAGGATTTTCGTGCCTAGACACAAAGCATAACACGGAAATTTGGTGATTTTCGTGTGGTAGGGGTTATGCAGAGCACATAAATGTGGGTTTTTTGCATCCCATGAGATATGTATGGCGCAAAAATCAAGGCATACAAGGTCAAATAAGGGGTGAAACTTGGCCTATGAGGTTGTTTCTCGAAAAACAAGAATTGGATTTGCCTCCTAGGTGTCCAGATGAGACCAAGGAGGGTACAAAAAACAGTAGGGAGAAATGTCGTTAGGTCACATGGTACAAAGATGCGACACTAAAGTTCGAAGTGTAACCTTGAGGTATAAAAAACATAAATTTACTTGGGTGTCGACTGAAGCTACAGAAGAAAGTCGACATCCGATCGCCGACGAAGAATCGACCGAATCTAGTCACATTGTTGTTAGAAGTGAAGAACGTGAATCAAGTCCTGTTAATACAAATCAATAAATAGTAGTTATAGAAAACAACTTTAAAAGCATTTATACTACCGGAAGTAATCTACCATCACCACCATTTATCTTGGAAGTCGAAATTGCAGTAGATATGGAACACTTAACAACACACCTTACTTTCTATGAAGGATATGAAGACCCAAGAAGACACTGGTTTGTTTGTGAATTAATATGGGAGGCCAATGCCATCTCTAGAAAAGATCGACAAATGGCATAGTTTGATGGTGCTCTTCAGAAAAGATCCCTTACATGGTACATGAATTATATAGAAAGAACACCTACTACAACAAAGGAATAGATAAAACAACAGTTTATGTATTTATTCAAAACCCCTGATGCAAAGTATCTAGCTCCTAAAAAGTTTAAAACCATATCTCAGAAGCCAACAGAAACTGTCAGGGATTACGACAAAAGATTCAAAGACATGCTGAGCTAGACTGAGTACCATATTGAAGAACATTGATTGATCCAATGGTTCGTGGATGGATTACTACAGAAAATTAGAATGCACATTGGTTTTCATGATTTCACTACAGATGAAGATGCATTGACAAAAGCATTACAAATAGAAATGGATGATGATTACCCTACAACTCTTGTCGACCAACGCATTGAAGAAAAACTTGAGAATATGAAAAAGTCCATTCGTGAAATCCGACTTACAGGAGCCAACCTATGGTGAACAAAATGCTCAAAAGTGGGCCATACAAAATATTATTGTCGACAATATGACAGACGACAGGACGTTCGGTTTGTACAAACAAAATGATTCTGCGACATCTGCCAAGAGCACGACTCACATTCAACAAAATATTGTCCCTACAATATGAAGAATGATCAATTTTGATGGTGTGTCATATGCAGAGTAAAATCTCATTCTACTACAGAATGTAGTCTAAATTTGAAAAATAAATAGAATTATCATGCAGTCTACTAGACCAATACTGTCAACCAAAGGAATGATAGAAATGACATAAATGAATGAAATGATAGAAACGACATAAACGATAGATACCAAAGAAATGACGATCGACAATATGATCAACGAAATGACAACTTCAATAGACGTGGAGGATTCCAAGGTTAGGGTCGAAGTAATGTAAATCGAGACCCCCCACCACGTCGATGACTACAGTGATTTACTTGCCTCAACGAAGAACATGTTTTTGTAGACTGTCCCTTCAAAGGTCGGACATATCTCAAATTTTGTACGAAGTGTGGGGTGGGTGATCACTTCTTGGAGGATTTCCCCACCATACTTGAAACGATTACAAATAAAAATAATGTTAACATATTGTCTAGTGTTCCTAAGTCTGATGTTGTTAAAACTAAGAATCTTCAGATTATAACTCGTCAGGGAACTAAAATTGGTGCTAATAATCCGCAAATTAGGAAAATAAAAGTAAATATGACTATACTAATCCAATCGAACAGAAGCACTTATATAATAATGCAACAATGTTTTTTCAAGAATTGGAATCCCAAGATGACAATGACGAATGCCGACAAATAAATATTAATGAAATTCTCAACTTAATAACCAAAGAAGAAGCAGTTGCAAAGCTAATAGATCTCATGAATAATATTAGAAGCACATATGTTGAATAAAATCAAACCAAAAATCTATGTCGACTAAATCAAAGAGATAAAAATGATGCAAACCCACTTGTCGACTTAGAAATTGAAGGATATTTTGTTCGACAAGTCGTCCTTGACTTTGGATCACAAGGAAATATCATGACTTGAGATACTTGGGAACAACTTGGTCAACCACAATTACACGAGTCATGCATCTACCTGAAATTAGCTGATCAAAGATTGATTGAACCAATTGGGGTATGGAAAAATGTCGACACATCCATCAAGGGTATAACAACACAAGTAGATTTTGAAATTATCAATCTAAAGGAAGGATCCACTTCCTTCCTTGCCATAGTTGGCTTACCATGGGGAAGACAGATGAAAGCATCAATATCACTTGACAAAGATAAGATAAAAATCAAAGGAAATGGGAAGAAAGTGATCGTGCCAATTCACCCATCACAAGGACAACCCTGGATAGAACCTATCGATGACGACATTGACATATGACAATTATATCAAGTAATGAACAATGAAGACTATATTGAGCCTAATGCACAAGGGGATATCCACCTCGGGAATCCTTCATGAATCATATATAATTAAGATGCTGAACTCTATGACTGGAAAATGAAGAATAATGAATTGCAAGCACGAGAATGTTGGACGATTGAAGTTATCCCCCAAAAGAAAATTCAATAATGTTTTTCTGTCTTTTTCATTCTGAATATTTTTGAAATAAAAATCAAAGAATATCTGACACTCACACTAGTGAAAAATGAGTCCTCATGTCCCACCGTTGAGATACAAAGAACGATAATCCCCCTCATCCCATGTCGAGGAAGTGTCAAAGAATATACTAGAACAAGGTCAACTTCAGAGTTTGGTTGAAACCTTCACAGGTCAAGGTGCAAGATGGTGGGATACACACCAGTCGAGACTTCAAACTTGGACCACAGCGTTGACATACTTTGTCGAAATATTCAGAGGAAGAAAAATCACAACACAAGCAAATATTCCAACTTTCACAAAAGGGAAAGATCCTGAAAAGCATATCAACAACTGCGGAAAAGAATGGAAAAGATTAGGCTACAGAGACGAAAGAACCCGGCCACACCTTTTTCCAAGTACACTCGATGATATACCAAACAAATGGTATAAAATGGAAGAAGCAAGAGGAGAAACATTTATCTAGAAAGAACAAAGTGAATATTTTATCAAAGATTTCATATTTTCTCCACATGACGATCTATTAATAGAAGAAAGAAATCAAGTGAAAAATTTCCTACACCCAGCAAGCAGCAAAATATCATCAGATAATAAACAACGAATTGACCAACAAGTTGCTACATGTAACAATATCAATTCGACCAAAATTCAGCACTCGACACGACTACAAATGGAAACAGACAAAACATAAGGGAAAAGTTTCAAATGGAAACGCGAACATCCAGATACATCAAAGTTGGTCAAAACAGTTTTTAATGTTGAATATATAGAAAAAAATGAACCTGAAAGGTTGATGACAGAAGATATTCCCCCGACATTTACACAGTTCAAAGAAGGTGAACAACAGATCAATGAAACTAGAGCACCCGAATGGATGGATGCACAAATTAGGGTAAAATAAATAGATATATCTAATGACAGCATACCCAAGATGGAAAAAATAGGTGATTATTGGAACGAAGAACAAACAACGGAAATTACAAACCTCCTAAAAGAATTCCAATATGTCTTTGCACGAGATTATAAATATCTGAAAGGACTTGTCCAAGAAATGGGAGAAATGAAGATCGACATCAAACCAGATGCAAAACCAATCAATACAAGACCATACAAGCTCACACATAAATACAAAAAAAATAGTCAAGAAAGAAATAGACGAGATGATCACCGTCGAAATTATCTATCCAATCGATCAATCCGAGTGGGAAAGCCCAATGGTCGTTCATCCCAAGATTCACTACCCGACACGACTATGAATCTATGTCGACTTCATAGAAATCAATAAGGTAACACTTACAGACCCATTTCCGACTCCCTTTGCTGACGAAATTATTAATGAAGTTGCAGGACACGAATGTTATTCATTCACGAACGGTTTTTACGGATATAACCAAGTACCTATTGCCTAACAAGATCATAATAAAACCACATTTGTATGCGAATTTGGATCATTTTCATATAAGGTAATTCCATTCGGATTGAAGAATGCACCAGCTATGTTTTCCATAATAGTTTTCAAAGCTTTCCACGAATATATATACAAAACCATGGCCATATATTTTGACAATTGGATGATCTATTCTATGTTGAGGGACCACTGCAAATGGATAAGACTTATGTTGGAAAGATGTCGACAAATAGAACTATCATTGAACATCAAGAAATGTATATTTGCAACTCCGATAGGAATCCTACTTGGACATATCATATGTAAGTAATGTATAAAAGTCAACTTTGCGAAAATTATAGTAATTCTTGACCTAAATACTCCAGTCAACTCCAAACAAGCCAGAGTTTTTCTAGGACATACAGGGTATTACATAAAATTTATCCATCATCTGACATGACACACCCATTGGAAGAGTTTCTGAAAGAAGAAAAAGAATACCAGTGGATAGAGGAATGTGCTACATCATTTGACATTTTAAAGAGGAAACTAGTCGAAGACCCCATATTAAGATTTCCAAACTGGTCGATAAAGTTTCACATCCATATAGATTCTTCTTGGATAACAGTCGGCATGATCCTGACTCAAACTGGCAATGATGGAATGGATTACCCCAATGCCTACAATAGCAGAAAATTAAATAAGGCAAAAAGGAATTATTCTACAACTAAGAGAGAAGCACCGGGAATGATATTTGCACTTTAGAAATACCGACATTATCTACTTGCCAATCCTTTTGTGTTCTATACAAATCATCAAGCCTTGAAATACTTAGTCAATAAACCCTTACACCATGGAATAATCTGCAATGGTTGCTATTATTCCAAGAATTTGAATTTGAAGTTATAGTTCGACTAGGTAAATCAAATGTTAGACCCAACCACTTGTCGAGGATAGGCACCAGAGAAGAACCAACTAGAATTGAGGATGACTTTCTCAATTCTCACTTATTCACAATTGAGGCTGTTCTATCAGAAGGAATGCTGGAGAAGAAAAAGAAGATTCTAGCAATGAAAGATGCACCCTATACTATAATAAATGGATTTCTCTATAATATTAGACCAGACGATGTACTACGACGTTGTGTTCTCAACCATGAAAGACAAAGTATAATCAATGAAGCACATAATAGACTAGCAATCAGACATTTCCAAGCTGACATGATAGCCAGAAAAATTCAACAATCAGGATTATGGTGGCTGACAATCCACAAAGACTGTCGAGAATTTGTGAATAAATGCGACAGATTCCAGTGAATTGGATGACCATTACCAAGTACTGAAATACCTCTAATATCATTAAATCCAAGCCTAAATTTTGAAATTTGGACAATCGAATTCATTGGTCCATTTCGTACTCCTGGTCGATGAATGGGAGCAAGATATATCATTATTGCGGTTGAGTATGTTACTAAATGGGAAAAAGGAGAACCTGTCAAGACTTACTCAAGTGAGATAGCTTCCAAATTCATGTATGAGAACATTATTACAATATTTGGATGCCCACTCACCTTGATTAGCAACCAAGGGTCCCATTTCGTCAATAAAGAAATTTCTATATTAACAAAGTAATTTTTGATCGAGCATAGAAGGATCACAACATATCATCCTCAATCTAATGGTGCAATAGAGGCATTCAATAAAACACTAACTACTGGCTTGACTAAAATGTGCAATATCGACAAGGATGACTGGGACGACAAGATACCCATAGTACTATGGGTGTATAGAACAACATATAAAATATTGGCAGGTCCGACACCATTTAAACTCATATATGGACAAGAATCAGTCATTCCCCTCCATTTTTGACAACAGGTTTTAGTGATTACATAAATACTACATATTGATATTTAACGGGCTAGAAAAGAAAGATTCTCCCAACTGTTGAAACTTGAAGAACATCGACAGATAGAAATCCATTGTAAAGAAATCCAAAAGCAACAACAAAAATATTGTCACGACATAAACATATGTAAAATCTAAGCACATCAGATCTATGAAACAAAGACAACAGTTACTAGAGATGCGTGCAACAAATAATATGTCAAAACACTAATGCAAGAGGTTTGCAGCAGTTCATACATTATCATAAACTTAGAAGATAATTACAATGTGTAACAATGGATACAATAAGCCAAGCAATTCAAATTCCAGAGAGGTCATTCGAATTGAATGCATGAGAGTGGATTACTTGGCAGTTAACACAACTCAACAAATTAGTTAACCGCTTAACTACTATGAAACTGACTCTAACATACTCTAAAATTGTCTAACTAAATCCAGAACTCAGTTGAATGCCCAAAAATAAAGGAGGGCGCCTTTCTGTCTACAGTTAACTGAATATCAGGTGAAAATAACACCAGATGAAGTCAACCAGTGTAGTAGGGCGCCTTCTAATCTCCAGTTGGATGAATAAACTAGTATATGCTATCAGTTGGATTGAGTGGGGTGATTTAGTCATGAAAATCACTCCCTGAATGATGGAGGAGGCCCAGTTGACTCCCCGAATGTAGGATGAGGCCTAGTTTACTGAAACTGTGATCTACTGATGGTGTAAGCACATGATAGAGTCAAAATACTTAGGATAGGTGGAAAATTAAAATTTGAAGCTCAAATAAATGATGTGTGTTTGGAAAATGATCCAACACCCCCCATTAATCTAATCTCATGTGGAGGAGTAAAAAAATAATAAAAGGGCCCTAGAAACAAAGGCCATAGATCACCTAGTACAGAAATAATCCTAAAAATGCTCAAAACATCTACGTGAGGAAAGAGGGAAAAACCCAGTGGGAAAGAAAACACCCCCTCAAACTGAACACTGAAGGATATAATATGTCCTCACCATAGTAGAAATCAACCCCAACCATGAATGGAGGTAAGAGAACTTCTTCCTAGTGATGCTCTTGGTGAAGATGTCTGCAATTGCTCTTATGTAGGGAAATATTGCAGTACAATGGTTCTGTCATGCACAAGCTCTCAGATGTAGTGCATGTGGATATCGATATGCTTGGTCCTCTGTCTCTAAAACAGATATGTCAAGATCTTGATAGCACTCTGATTGTCACAAAATATGACAGTAGAAGTGGTGCTACCAATATCAAACTCTACTAGAATACCATGCAACCAAACTGCCTGAATGCAAGTATTGATTGCTCCTCGATACTTTGCCTCTGCTAAAGATAAGGAAATGCCAACCTAATTTTTTCTTGACCAACAAATAGGCCTTGTGCCAATCATGAAAACATATCCTGAAGTGGAATTCCTATCAATGCTATCACCTGCCCAATCCAAATCAGTGAATCCAACCAAATCAAGATTGGAATCCCCAGCGTAGTGTATGCCAAAATGTCTCGTACCCTGCACATAGTGCAAGATTATTTTGGCTGCCTTCTAGTGAAGCTCATGGGGATTCTTCATGTACCTTGACACAACACTCATGGCATAATAAATATCAGGCCTAGAGTGTGTCAGATACAAAAGACTACCAATCAACTGTCTGTATAGTGTAGAATTCATCAAACGGTGTAGAATCACCATCCTCAAGACCATTTCCTGAGAGGAATGGGAATGGTGCCACTTTACATTCTTCCATATTGAACTTATTTAGCAGGTCCAAATCATATTTTTACTGATATATCATAATGCCATCAAAATTCAAGTGATCTCAAGACCAAGAAACTGCCTCAACAGGCCTAAATCACTCATATCAAATGCTTGGTGTAGAGTGGTTTTTATAGTGCCGAAGGAAGCGAGAATGCTTCTTGTAATCAAAAGGTCATCAACATAAAGGAAAATTATCATCAAATTAACTTCATGCTTCTGTAGATACACATTTGTATTTGATTTGCATCTCACAAAAGTTTGCAACAGAAGAAAGTAATCCATCTTTGCATACCAAGCTCTTGGGGCCTGTTTTAAACCATACAAGGATTTCCTTAATATGAAAACAAGTGTCGGATCTGATATGTAACATTAAGTATGCTTCATGTAAATCTCTTCTTGAATATCTCCATGAAGAAATTCACTCTTCATATCCATGTGGTGCACCTCTTAGTGCTTGTATGCGGAAATTGCCAAAACTAGGCGGATTGAATCCATTTTTGCAACCGGTGCAAAAGTTTGTGTAGTCCACACCATGAACTTGTGAGAAACATTTTTCCACCAACCGATATTTGTATTTGTAGGTTGAACCATCAGCAGAAACCTTGGTTTGGTAGACCCATTTTCATTAAACTAATTTACTCCCATTTTCATTAAATTTGCTCCCATGTTGCATTTTTCTGAAGAGAATTGTACTCTTCATCCATGGCGGTTTGTCATCTCGGATCTCGGTGGGCATGGTAGTATGATTTAGGATCTGAAACAATCATCAAAAAACATTTCTCAGACAGTAATGGATCATAATATTAAAGAGACATACCCACTCTTTGAAAGTCTGCTCGGGTTCTTCTTGGATCGGAAGGATTTCCAATGTTAGAACCAACATATGTGAGAGTCTTTTCTACCCACTTTGGAAACCGAGGGGGATCATCTGGATTTGAATCTGAACCTGATATTTCATGTTCATTAATGTCTGATAAAATATCATAAATATCAGAACACAAAATTCAATCATCTTCTTTCTAATCTTCTTCTTGGAGAGAAAGCAATTTGGCAGTTTCTTCCTCCACTAGTTGTAGATCATGAAGCGGTTCTTCAAATTGAACACTTCGTTTGATGGATATATTTTTGGATCTGATATCCATGAGTTTTAATTCTTTGTACTCTTCATAATATACAATGAGGATGCACTCAGTACTTTATGTTTCCAAATATTTTCTCTTTTCAATCGGAATTCTGGCCCATGTAGTGGAGCCAAAAACCTTGAGATGTGACACATTAGGCTTGTGACCAGTGTAGGATTCGAAAGGAGTTGTAACTTTGAAGGATGAGTGTGGAACTATGTTCTGAATGTATTCAGAAACATTTATTTCCTTATCCCAAATATTTGAATCCAAACCTTTTGACTCAAGCATACAAGTAGCCATCTCTTTCAATGCTCGGTTTTTCCTCTCCGCTACACCATTCTGCTGAAGTGTGTAGGGGACTGTGTGCTAGATTTGGATTCCATTTTCCAAAAATATTTGCAGCAGCTCTGATTTGATATATTTTCCACCATTATCATATATGAGAGCTTTTATCTTGCTCCCAGTAGCAGTCTCAACATAAGCCTTGAAATTTTTGAATTTTTCAAGCACTTCCGATTTGTTCTTGAGAAAGTAGACCCATGTGAATATGGAGAAGTCATAAATGAATGTCAGAACGTACCTTGAGACATTAATGGAGGGACTTGGTAAAGGACCACTTATATCAATGTGAATCAGCCCCAAAATACAAGAATCTCTGCTATCTTTGCGTCGATCAAACTTGTGCTCAGGATGCTTTCCAATGATGCAACCCTTGCATATCCCTTTTGAGGATTTGATGTTCGGAAGGCATTCAACCATGGAATTATTTTGTCTTAGATGCAAATATTTATAATTTAGGTGTCCAAACATCTCATGCCATATCTGGATGAACTCATTTCCATGAGTCAGAAGGGCACTTGGCTTTGCATGTGGCAAAAAGTGGGAAAACTCATATGTTTTTGCAGCATGATTTGCTTTGCCTACTGTAATGAAATTTCCAGTGGAAATATCATAAATTTAAAAATCATTAGGGCTGAATACAACCTTCTTGGTAAAACCATTATGTGTCATCTGATACATAGAAGGCAGGTTCGAAGCTAGAGAAGGAACATAGAGAACATTTTGAAAAATGCCATGTTCTAAATGAATAGTACCTTTGCCTTTCAAAGAAATTTGTGAATCATATCCCATGCAGATGGAGATGCAGCTGTCAGAGTCTAATGAAGAGAAGGAGTCTTTGCTTGCAACCATGTGATTTAAAGCTCCTAAATCTATGCAAAGAGCTGTAGAATTCGAAACACTTTCCATGAGTGCATGACCTCTTTCTGCATGATCATTATTGTCCTTCTTCCTTGTGCCATATGTAAGAGTAATGTTGTTTTTCTCCAAGAGAAGGGACATCTGATCAATATTTTTCTTCATGCGTGATATTTATGGATGAAAGCCCCTACCACAGTAAGAACACTTTGTCTTCTCCTTGCCCTTTTGCTTGTCTTTTCTTGAACTAGAGGGCTCATCTAACTGCTTGGTCTTCTCCTTTTGCTTGGGATGATCAAACTTGGTCTTCTATTTCTTTTGCTTTCTTGGGATTTATATTTGGAGGTTTTTATGGACCCCATCTGAATAAGCTTGTCATGGTCTTTTGTTAAGGACTCAATGAAGGCATTCAAGGTAGGAATTTTCCAATTAAGAGTGGTGAGTTTTCTAGAATGAAAAGTAGAGACAAACACTGAATAATATTTTCCTAGCTTCGCAAGGATAGAAAGAATCAACTGCTCATATTTCTTCTTAACATCACATTTCTTCAACTGAAGCACCAAATGCTTGAACTTGGTGAAAAACTCATTGATGGTCTCGAAATTGTTAGTATTTAGGGAAATCAATTCATTCTCCAACTGATAATCCCTCATCTCATCCTGCTTGCCAAAGAGTTTGGCAAGTTGTTCCCATACTTATTTTGGAGTCTTCAATCCACTGAGATGGAAAAGAAGATCCTTCAAAATATTGAGACAAAGAAAACCATAAGCTTCATCAATCTTATTGAAGTATTTGGACTTCTCTACTACAGAATTAGGATCCAATTCTAGGCCCATAATGACTCTGTAGAATCCTTTGGAGCACATCACTATCTATATATCATCCTTCCACTGATGATAGTTGAAAGGAGTAAAGATATTTTGTGAAGAAGAGTCCATTTCTACTGTAGCGAATGCAATAGGAGACTGTGAGAAACCCGCAATCACAAACAAATAAGAATTTTTTAGGTCGTCAACCTACACTTTTCAAGTTGCATCACACCCGGCATAGACTATCAAGCAATCTTGAAGAGTCAGATTCACAATATCCAAGAATTATGTGGAAAACTTTCAACTTCTGGTGCAGAGTTGGAATATTTTTGAGCAATCTTGCTCAAGCTTCATATGTGTTCCAGGTGCAGAAAGCACTGATGCAGAAGTGCAAAAAAACTAGTGCAGAAGTGTAGAAGTGTAGAAGTGTAGAAACACTATAGAAAATTTTCCTTGTCCTGCCATGACTCTGATACCATGTAAAATATAAGCACAACAGTTCTATGAAACAAGGACAACAATTACTAGAGATGCATGCGGCAAATAATATTTCAAAACATTGATGCAAGAGGTTTGCAACAGTTCATGCATTATCATAAACTCAAAAGATAATTACGAAGTATAACAATGTCTACAATAAGCCAAGCAATTTGAATTCCAGAGAGGTCATTCGAATTGAATGCATGAGAGTGGATTACTTGGCAGTTAACACCACTCAGCACATCAGTTAACCACTTAACTACTATGAAACTATCTCTAACAGACTCTGAAACTATCTAACTGAGTCTAACTGAATCTAGAACTCAACTGAATGCCAAAAAATAGGGGAGGGCGCCTTTCTGTCTGCAGTTAACTGAATATTAGGTCAAAATAACACTAGATGAAGTCAACCAGTGTAGTAGGGCGCCTTCTAGTCTCAAGTTGGATGAATAAAATAGTAAGTGCTGTCAGTTGGAATGAGTGGAACGCTTTAGTCATGCAAATCACTCCTTGAATGATGGAAGAGGCCCAGTTAACTGATAATGATGGCCCAATTGACTCCCCGAATGTAGGAGGAGGCCCAGTTTACTGAAACTGTGATCTACTGATGATGTAAGCACATGATAGAGTCAAAATACTTAGGATAAGTGGAAAATTAAGTTGTGAAGCTCAAATTAATGATGCTAGGTTGGAAAATGCTCCAACAACATAAAGAACAAAATTATATCAGTTGTCCATCTAGCCTTTCTTTACGATAGCCAAATCAAAGGGAAGCCTAAAAATATACACACTGCGTGGATGGGTCCCTATGTCGTCGAAGAAATCCATGTTAACGGAGCAGTTCATTTGAAAACGCTACAAGTGAGCGTGTTCCGAAAACTTGTCAACGGTGCCCGACTAAAACACTACATAGCATAAAAAAAGGGGGGGAGAGAGAAGTTAGTTATAAATAACTTCACAAAAATATCAATATAAATAATCATCTGAGAAAATTATATTGGACGATTCATCATGACAAGAGACTGGAGAGAAAGTATCGACAAGGGTGATGCAAGAAACTACAAAAGCAGAAGATCATCCAAAACCAGACAACGACATCCAAAGCATGACCATCGACACGAAAATTATAGACAAGGTGGAACAAGTCGATAAGAAGTTGTCGAACAAGATGCTCGACCCAACCAACACGAAAATGACCAATGCAACACACCAAAGGATAAAGGAGTACACCAACACCGCACCGACGAATGAAAAAATCTAAAGTCAAGTCATAAACAAACTTGACATAGGGAGCATAGAAGTCTATATGCTGTGGATAAATCCCCAACCAAATGTCAATCGAATTTATTGCCTTCACCAAATTCGCAATTAATACATCCAACTACTACGCGCTCACCCGTTTCTCACAATTCTACTATAAATACTGAATTGGAAGAGACTTGGATGTTATTCTTCTAAGAACTTGAACAACAGAGAGTTGGAACCTCTGAAAATGCAAATCAGAATTCTGAACTAGAGAAACCTGCAAGCAGGATGACTCCCAAGAGACTTCAAGCAACCAACAAATCCGCGGCTTTGAAAGTCCGACAGCTAGAAGAAGCAGACACACCCTTGAAAGTTTGACTCCAAAAACTACATAATGCGAAGGTAGTGTAACAACAATGGAAAAGAATATGGAACAAGATACTCGAAGAGGGGAAGTATTTTGACGGACGATGGCGAGAGGAAGCGCAGAAACTCTGAACAAGCACCATACTCAACTATATCAATGCGTCATTGGTCGATAGCTTTCTCGGACTCAAAGAAGTGATCGTCCAATTCATTGTGAGCTGGTACCATAATGGAAAATTCTACTTCAACAAACCGGTCGATATCAATGGCGACTTGATTAGTTAGATCACCGGACTGTCCAACAAAGGGGATTTAGTACTTATCCTACCAAACCTTGCTTTGGTTAAAGATTTCACAGGTACCCCCATAGGTCGTGGGTCCTAAATCACCATAGGTTTAGTTCTAACATAAATCACCTATGGCACACATTGAATAGTGGCGCGGGTCATGTTAGGCGCATTAGCAAGTAATGGTCGTGGGTTCGACCTCAAAATCAACATTCTTGGAGCCGTGCACAATGTGGCGTCGAAAGAAAAATTCCATCGATGGGACAAACATTTGGAAGAAATTGTCCGACATATTTTCCAAAATTCCAAGAGGAGGGATCAAAGATCCGGTACCCTTCACTTATCATTTGGATCACCATGGCTCATCTCCGACAAATAGGAAACAAAGAATTCACTGCACTCAAGGGACCACTAATGTGGAACTTTCGTTCATTTTCACTTGGAAAATGTCAACTCGGTGTGGCAATAGCCGAAATTTGGCTAGAAAATAGTTTACAGGCATTGAAAGTGAAAACAACTAGATGGAGAGTCCCACACAATAATCGACGAGGTATACCACCGACCACACACATCGAACTAGAAATTGATCACACATCGGTTTGATACTAGAAGGGGCAGCATAGGAGCTCGAATTCTATCCTACAGTTGACATAATATTTGAGGAACTCAGCTAACAATCCAATATTGTTGTACAAATACCACCACAAGAAAAACTGGTCGATCAACCAATGGTCGAACCCTTGAAAAATGATAAAAAAGAAGAAGACTATTAAATCCATCTCCACCTTAATACATTCACATTGAAGCTTGAGAAAGTTGTCGACATCAATCATTTAGGGATTGCGATGACTCCTTATCAGGAACCACTGAATGCATCCAACCAATGGGATGACAGTACTTAGTGAGATACTCCACTTCCAAAGTATGCCTTAACAAAATAAAATATATGTCAGTGGTCGACGAGATATTCTGAGCATGACATGATAGAAAGAACAAAACACAAGGGAAAGGAAAGGGGAAGCTTATCCTCCAGGAACCAACAGAAGAAGATAACGCTGAACTGTTCGACTGTGCATCTCAGGTATTGGAAGATGCTTCCAAAAACAAGATATCTATTGACGAGTAGCTAACAAAATTCATTATAGAGGAATATCAACAATAGGAACAGGCGCTGCCAAGTAAGAAAGTTAAATTTGCGAACAAGCCACATGTTGACCTTGCGCAAAGTCCACCACCTCCTTCCCCAAATTTTGTCATGGAAGAAGGCATCAGGTCATATTCTTTGACCGTTGTTACACCCCCACTCACTTCTACTACTACTTCATATTTTAGCCCCAGCTTTGTATAGCAACTCCCCACTCCTCTAAGAGCAAAAATTCAGACTGATTTCGACCTACAATAATTTATTAACCAGCTACCGTCAATCCTCCTTGACTGGAAACAACTCATCATAAAGAAATTAGTCATATCCGACCCCAACCCGCAACACAATTTACCTCCATCAAATGTTCATATATCTGAGCAAGTACCACCACCATCAGCTTTTGATCCAAAAATTGTCGGTTATACTGAAACCATTATAGAGAAAAACCCCGATCCTAACAGTGAGTTTGGGTCTCAACAAACATCCACTTTCACACCCTTACCAGTCGACCACTCCAATTCACTTCCATCCCCGACCCCTTAAGTTCAGGAAGTACTTGATCAGTTGATACCACTAACGTACCACTGGAAACTCCATTTGAAGTTTCAAAATCGACTGCTGAACCTTTTGCGAAAAACAACCAGTAAATACCTTTGTCGCAGGAAAATCTAACCCTGATCGAAAGCTATGACCTACCTCTCTATCCGTCAATAGAACACGGCATGCCCAACCTAACAACCTCACCACCAACCACTTCCCCATCACCGAATAAATAGACTGAAGTCACCTCTCCATTTCCGGTTGATGCAACCAAGATACCATCTCCTCCTACTGTCGACTTAACTCCTGTAGTACCAATAGAGCAACAAAATGAAGAAACACAAGATGCACAAGATAAATAATTTTCCAACAAGGAAAAATCAGTAGAGAAGCAGACATAACTTGAAAAGAAAAATGAAAAAGAGAAAGAAAGTAAAAAGAATAAAAAAGGAGAGAAAAGAAGAGGAAAGAAAAGGAAAAGAAGAAACAATATCAACATCTGCAACACCTCCAACAACAACCTTTGCTTACTTTCCATTTAGATCAAATGGGTCTTATTGCCACTTTTTACCCCAAACAAGAAAAATAAGAAGATATGGATCTACTCACAGTCGCTATCGACTGAGAGCATAAGAAGAGAATAAATGAAGACAAAGAGCACGTTGAAACACTTCAAGAAGAATGATCTTCATTTTTGGCCAAGTGTGAAAACTTAGTCCAACAATTAATACCTCTCTCGTCGAGGACCGACATTGAAAACCCGCTCGACAAAGAATATGCATTATTTGAAAGTGTCATGTCGACTCTACAAGAATAGTTGGCCAAGGAACGATAGGACCAAGCTGAAGAAACATCTTTCATCATGAAAAACCAATACATGTCCTTCACAGAAGCACATATTCTATTCGCACATTATGCCCAGGAAGCTGCTACGACTACATAAGTATTACGCAACTGGTATACACATTATGGCAATGTGTTTGTTGAAATGCAGAAAACTCGAGATCTTATTAACACCCTACAACAACAAAAACAACGATGGACTTCCGATGAAGCTTTATCACAAACCCTTGATGACCAAATCAATATGGAGCACATGAAGCTAGAAAATCTAGAGAAGAAAGAATATCAGTGGATCACACAAGCTCAAGTAAGTCTGTCAAAATTCGACAAGATCAGGCCACATCTCCATCAACTACTCTCCACTGCCAACAACAAAACACTCATACTGGGACAAGACATGATCAATATTCGAGACCAATTGGTTCACGAAAAAATGGAGAGCCTGTCTAGCCTCACTACTCTTACCATCGACATTCATAATGCACTTCATTCATGCGAATATTTTTAGCATCACCTTTAGTATCTGCAGAAGCCATTGCCGAAGTATGTGTCCAACAACAACTATCTGCTAGCACCAGTCATTCCCAGTAATAACGACAAATTTTTCTCATTACTCAGTCATTCACATTTTTTTCATTTCACTCTACTTCATTTCTCATCTCTCTATTTCTTCGGGATGAAGAAAAGCTTTGTTGGTGGGGGATATGTTGGAGGAGCCTAAATCGGCCGCCCGACTAGGTCCTCCATTCGACCTCTTTGTAAAACATGTCAAATGATTGTGTCGGTCATTACATGTCGAGTTAGTTATTTGAACCAACATGTTGTTATGTAATTATCTATAAACCATATAAATAGGTTAGAGGGACGGATACATGGATAGTTGTAAGTTATTGCAAAGCACTTTTGTACATTTTCTGCTGAGTAATATAAAGACTTGTTGACTCTATCTCCATTACTTATCTTATGTTCATATCTGTATACTTTCTTGTTTATTCTATAGCATGTATCGCTGGTAACTATGCAATCCGCTCGACTACAACAGTAAGAAAGAACATAGGAAAGTCAAGTTTCCTTGCAAAATTTTCAAAGGGGAACACCTTACGCATCATTGACCCTTAATCAATCAAGCCCAAATTTTTTTGCAGCATCCTGCTATGTTGAGAGATCCCTTTCCAAAAGGACAAAACATGAATTCTAGAAAATTTGGTTCTGCTATGGGAACCCAAAATGCCTCATCATTCTACCAGTCTTACGTCAACATGATATGTTTGAAAACTCTAGTGCAAACTAGAGAAACAAATTATGGCCATGAACCATCACAAAAGCGAAACAAGAATCATGAGCTACAAAACCCTCTTCATATTGAGAAACCTACATACTCTCTTCCAAAGATACCAAAAGGTGCCTATAAAATAGCCATGCACAATCCTAATGCTCAGGATACTGTCAACTACTCTATCATTGAAGATGTGTCCCAAACACCTTGTGCAATGTCTTCTTTAGAAGTGTTACAAAGTTTCCCATTGCAATGAAATGCACTCTTGGATGATATAGGAAACATTGATTATGTGAATGATTTAGTGGCGGAGTTTGATATGTTTGATGTCAAACCTCGCTTACCATACCATGACTCTTTCCAAATTGACATAGTCCATAGTCCTAAAACTATTAGATGAATTATTATTGATGAAGGCACATTTACGTGTGTTATGGTTATTTCTTGTTGGAGAGATTTAGGGTCCCTACAGTTAGTTCCTTCTACAACATTACTTACTGCATTTGATGGAAGGTCTTTCCAAACTCATGGAATCCTCCCTTCTTTTGATATTGAATTAGGAAGAAAAATAGTTTTAGTATAATTTGAAGTTGTAGATGCTCCCCTTGATTACAATTTGTTGTTAGGGAGGAGTTGGATGCATGCTATGAAAGCTATCCCATCGTCCGTATTTCATGTTTTGTTGTTTCCTCATGAAG
Organism: Larix kaempferi; assembly: GCA_027924585.1. NCBI lineage: Eukaryota > Viridiplantae > Streptophyta > Pinopsida > Pinales > Pinaceae > Larix > Larix kaempferi. The sequence goes on along the minus strand of BSBM01000289.1, from coordinate 6,375,115 downwards.
GAAGGATTATCAAAATTGGCAAAGTATCTTATACCCAGAATAGTACTGCAACTCCCACAGATTTTAATATTCCATGGATAAATTGAACCCATCTAGCAACCAAGATTCTAGGTGCAGGAATGTATCCATCACTTATGGGAACATTTAATCTTCCTACTCCTATTAATTATATCGATTCAAATATTGTTAGGGATTTTGACACTATATCTGAGTATTACTTATAAGAAACATTTGATAGAAGTGATCATTGGATCCTACCAACTCCATCTGAGTTAGCGAAAGATCCTTAAAACCTTCAGTTGATAGTGCCCTTATCCACGACAGGAATAACTTATCAAGCCATTCAAAACACTGATACATATTCGATTACAAATCCCACAGTATCATAGGATTTGGATCTCACTTATGAGCCTACATGGTCTATAGATTCCTCTCATTCTCTCGATTTTTTAGACATGGTCTTACCTACAGATGAGGATATTCTGGAATCTATGATAGGAATTGATAAGCCTAGGGAAGATATGCATCACCATTCCTATTTTCTTCCAGCCTTAGATATAAATGAAAATGAGGAATTCCATATGAGACTATCAGGGAATATTGATCAGCCCATAAATCCTTTATCTATGTGGGGAATATATCTTGAAGGAAATATGGAAAATATCTCTAAAACTATGTCAATCAATATTTCCAAATATCCTAATGTCATTGAAAACATTTTTATCAGTGAAAACTACTCAGAGAAAGAAGTTCACATTTATACCAAGTTGTTTAAATAATTTCATGACATTTTTTCATATTCATATGAGGAGATATTAATAGGCATTGACCCATCTTTTTTTTAACATGAGATTCGAACATATCCAAATGTTAAACCTGCTCGACAAAAACTACGTCCAATTAACCCTAGGAAAGTGAAAGTTGTCAAAGCCGAGGTTGAAAAACTTTTAAAAGATGGATTTATCTATCCTATCACTATGATGGAATGGGTGTCTAACCCAGTTCCAGTAAATAAAAAGAAATGTACCATTAGAGTTTCACTAATTTCCATGATTTGAATAAATCCTATCTTAAGGAAAATTTTCCCACACCATCCATTGATCAGATTATCGATGAGTGTGAAGGAAACAAAATATTTTATTTTATGGATGGATTTTTAGGCTACAATCAAATCCCGATAAAACTCGAGGATCATCACAAAACTACATTTATTTTCCCTTGGGGTACCTTTTCCTATAGGAAGATGCCATTTGGTTTGAAAAACACATGAGCTACATTCCAACACATTATGAGTTTCACTTTCCATGACATCAAACATATTGTAGAGTCATATCTTGATGATCTACCTACTCGATCTCGAAAGAGACGAGATCACCCTAATCATTTATGCCATGTGTTTGAACAATATATACATTATAATATTCATTTGAATTTGAATAAATGCATATGTTGCATCGAATTTGGACGTGTGTTAGGTTTTATTGTGTCTAACAAAGGAATCATGCCAAGATCCATTAAAATTTGATGCCATTGTAAATCTACCTCCTCCTCGTACCATTAGTCAACTTCAAAGTCTACAGGGGAAAGCTAAATTTCTCATATGTTTTATTGTAAAATATGCCAAAATAACCAAGGGATTTATGCGTTTTCTTAATAATAATGTTCCATTTATATGGGACAATGCACCCAAAATTCATTTGAAGCCCTTAAAAGGGAATTATTGATAGCTCCTTTACTTATCCCACTAGATTACACAAGGGATTTTCTTTTGTATCTTCCTGCATCGAATTCCACAGTTGGTATAGTCTTAGTTCAAGAAGATGATCATCTCCAAGAGCATGTTATTTACTATCTTAGTTGTGCATTGCTAGGTCCTAAACTTGGATATTCTCATGTTGAGAAACTAGCTTTGGTAGCTGTTTATGTTGTTTAGAGACTCCATCTTATATTTTGTTGTGAATAACTACAGTAGTTGTAGATGTCAACCCTTTCCAGTTTTTTTTGACTCAACGAATAATCAGGGGAAAATATAATAAGTGTATTATCATACTGCAAGATTTCAATTTGGAGTTCCAATTTGCAAAATTGAAAAAGTCTTTGGTTTTTGCTAAACTTATTTTAGAGTTTCCGAATGAAGAAAATCCCACCATTGAAGAAGACTCATTCCCTGATGATCATACCTTCCTAATTTATTCATCCGAACCTTAGTATAGAGACATTTTGATATATCTCCCAACTTTGAAGCGCCCCACTACTTTTTCGAGAGATGATCGATGATGTTTATGCCATAACGCGAAGAATGATCTCATCATCGATGACGCTTTATACCGTATATTAGTTGATTCCATTTTGTGTCGTTGTTTAACCCACGAGGAAGTAGAAAGTGTTTTGGATGATGCCAAAGCTAGAGCATGTGGGGTTCATTTCTCTGTTTTGGAAACAACCCCAAAAAAGTTATGTGATAGTTATTTTTGGCCAACAATATTCAAAGATTGTATAGATGCAGTTAAACATTGTCATCTGTGCAAATTGTTCACTAAAAATATGTGGGCACATCCAACTCTACTTTTTCCTGTCATTACTGCAGGTCCCTTCACTAAGTGGGGGATTGATTTCATGACATGCAATCCAATTTTACCTAAGGGGAACAAGTATATCATAGTTGTTGTCGACTATTTCACTAAGTGGGAAGAGGTTATGCCTATAGTTAAAAATGATGGGGAAACTGCAACTTATTTCATTTTCAATCAAATAATATCAAGGTTTGTATCCCAAAACAGATTGTCATTAATCATGGAAGTCATTTTTAGAACTACATGATGTCCAACTTAACTACTATGTTGGGGTTTAAACATGAGTATTCATCTCCATTTTACCCACAAACAAATGGTCAGGTTGAAGCATTGAATAAAACACTCAAGACCATTCTACAACGCACTACCAATACTAGTAAGTCTAACTGACACATTATGTTGTATCTAGCTCTATGGGCTTATCGAACCACACTTAAAACTGCCATAGTTTTTTCTCCTTTCCAAAATTTTCATGGAGAGGAGGCTATAACCCTGATTGAATGCAGAATCCCTTATTTAAAGTTAGCTATACATCTATTGTCTGAGACTTCTACTTTGGAAGAATGGTTCATTTACCTAGAAAATCTAGATGAGCAACGTCGCGATGCAACCATGACAAACAAGGCACACAAAAGGAGGGTTAAGAACCAACATCATAAATATGTCTGAACATGAGTCCTTTCTGAAGGTGACTTTGTCTTAGTTGATGATCAAGACAAAGAACCTTTGGGGGAAAGAAAATGCAATTCTATGTGGCTTGGCCCATATATCATAACATGTGTATTAGAGAAAGGATCTTATGAGTTAGCTGAATATGAAGGGAACAATTTTGCAAAGCCTAGAAATCGCCTTTATCTGAATAAGTATTATGCTTAGTTCATATGTTTTTTCTTGTAAATAGGTGTACAGTTGTACTATTTTGTCTTGATTTGTCACTTATTTAGGATTGTTTCTTGTTTTCTCAGATGGTGAGCAAGATGCCCTACCTGGGTTTCACTGATGGCACTAATCGTCATACCCGTAACCTTGCCTCAGTTGCATGGGTGATTTACTCTCCCATTGGTCAGTTACTTGTTAATGCAGTGCTTGTTTAGGGCTAGCTACCAACAACATGGTCAAGTATAGTGTCATGAGCAAACTTCTTAGTAACACCATTTCTAATGGCATTGAATGCCTCGAGTTTTTTCTAGATTCACAACTGTTGTATCTCAATTGAATGGTGAGTATCAGGCTCATGATCTTATGCTAGTTCGTCAATTTTTACATTTATGTCTATTGGAACGACATTTTCATTACATTGCATATATCCACATTCCAAGAAGACATAATATAATTTCCGATTCATATGCTAATTACATTTTAGATTGGCATTTATATCATCTCTAATACAATAAAACATATCATGTAAAAAAAAATTGCACATAATGTAGAAAGATAAACCAAGGAATACACACACACACACACACATATAAGTCTCATAAAAAGTACATATCGACAAGAAATAGTGAGTTTAGTCATGTCCAAAAATGGGCACTATTTTCCCCATCCATACAATCTACTAGTATGCCTAAGGAGCACCTAGACCCTGTGAAATTCTATGTCACAATAGATCTAAGAGATGAGGATACCTCACAAAGAAAGAATGAGTAGAAAAGTTGAATAAGAGTGAAAACTGTAGTTAAAAAAAGTAGAAGAATAATTATGCAGCAGAACTCAGATAGGAGCAGAATAATGTCACATGTTTCAATAATCAGTATAAAAAACAATGATGTTACAATGGAGAGAATTCGAATCATGCAGGAGAATTTGAACCTCAGTTGGTCTAGCATAGGGATTATCATCACTAGAGTTCTCCAGAAGACTCAAAGTCAATGAAACTGAACCTAAACTCAGATAAATGAAGTCACAATGAGTTAAGTGACTAAGGAGGGCATAATAGTGATTCTGTCATTCATGGCAGTCAAAAAAGGGCACATGAGGCCATAATAAGTGGAATCTAGAGCTCTAACCCCCACAAGATTCAAATAACTCAGGTGGACTGCACTAGAACACTCAGTAGGTTCCTATAAAATAGGGAACTGACTGAAGTGGTCCTAAAATGATGCATGAAGGGATCATTAGGTGATATATGGATCCTGGATGACATCTGCACACCACTAGGGGAAAATGACATCATCAACAACTAGGAAAAAAATAATGCTAGGTAGGACAATGATGGAGTATTGAAATATCCTAACACCCCCCCCTTAATCCATATTTTTGCATCCTAGGCCCTGGTTACTAAGACGAAAGTTCACCCATACAATCAAATAAATGATAAAAAATAAAGAACAAGCCATTAACCAAGGAAATGGGGAAAACCTCATGGGAAACCCCCCCTTTTAAAATAGACTGAAACACACCAAAAGATTAATTGCTCCAAACTCAAGTAGGTGTGATGCTTTATCATATATCTGGAGGTATCTTCCTCTTGGGAAGAAGTAGATCATGCTCCAAAAACATGTGCTTGTATTCTCCTTTAGTGGATGCAAGTGAATATGGAGGCTTTTTGAACTTGCTCTTCAGACCGAACATGGTGAGAACAAATCCAAAAATATGAAAATAATCTTGGAACCTGCAATTCAAACCAGCTGAGGTAGGATCAATTCCAGGAATATGTAGATAGTTCTTTGATAACTCCTTTGAACCAACATAGGTGAGATCATAACCAAATGAAATATGACATGATGGTGGTGGCTTGAACTTCAATTCAACTCCAAGAATTGATAGATGGTTTCTTGTGATCTCTTTTGAACCTACAGGGGTGATATCAAAACCAAAATCACCAAAATATGCCCGAGACTTGAACCCAAGTGAATGGTAATGTCCTCCATATTCAATGAAACTCTTAGAACATGTGCCAATGATCGAATAAAAGTACATATGAAGCATGTGATCAAGGAGGGTGAATGCATCACCTCCAAACTCTTATTTAACCTCCAAAACATTCAACAGATCATCATTTTGCACACCAGTAGACTCATGTGAAAGAGAAGATTTAAGAACCTCTTCAGATTTGTGAGTATTTTGATCACAAAAAGATCTAGGAGCTATGGAGAACCTCACAAAATCGAATTATTTGCAAAACCAGTGAAAAAGCTTGAAAAAGGAGACAGTTTTACACACAATGTGAACTTAATCTTTGCATTATCTGACTACCTAACATGTGAAAATGTTAAGAACAGGTTTTTATTACATCCATGAGAAATTCGAGAGCATTAGATAGCTCAAGATGAGTGTACAAGTCAAAATTGCCAAATTGGCCTCAATCCCCCCTAGGTGGGTCCAACTCAATCCTAATCATCCCAAACAGTCATGAATTCAGGTGTGAAGGTGGCTGAAGCATGCTGGGTCATAAATGAGGCCAAGGAAGGCATGGGTGATCAAATAGAGGTGTTTGGGAGGACAAGGGAGCAATAAATGCTCCAAATCTAGCCAAAATTGGGCAAAATCCACCCTACCGCTCCTAGTCAACAGTAATTACCCAAATCAAGGAGAGAGAGCACTCCAACATTTAATGAGGGTGCACTTGTGGACAAAACAGGAGGTTGGGTGAACTGGTTTTCTTGGAAGTGGCTGTGAACACTCTCCAATGTGGGTATTTGACCAACTAAAGTCACCTAGTCCAAACTATGGTGTAATGAAGCACATGAGCAATAAAATTTTACTATGGTTATGGACTATGGTACTAAGTATGGATTACTGTTCTAACACCCCCCCTTAACCAGAACTTAGTACAACTCATGAAAATAAGTGGGAGGCCTTGGCAACAAAGGCTCAAGTCACCTCATTACAAACATAATTTTTATTTGTCCATATAAACTGAGGACAAGAAGTAAAACCACATGGGATAAAAAATTCCTTCTAAAATGGACATGGGGATGAAACTGCAATAAAATTGCAGCAATCACCATCCATCACTCACTCCAAGCAAATCTCTCAAGTGAGTGAAGGTCTTCTCAGTAAAACACTTGGTGAAAATATCTGCAGTTTGCTCGATGGATGGGAAATACTGCAAGGAAATCACCCTGTCATGCACCAAGCCTCGAATGTAGTGCATATGGATTTCAATGTGCTTTGTTCTTTGCCTCCGTACTAGATCAGTAGATATCTTGATGGAACTTTTATTATCCACCCAAATGTTGGTTGGAGAATCAATAGCAACACCAAACTCCCGAAGAATGCCTTGCAACCAAACACACTGTGTGGCCGCGTTCACTGCTACCCTGTACTTGGCCTCTGCTAATGAAAGTGAAATAGTATGTTGTTTATTACTTGACCAGAAAATGGGACCTTCAGAAAACATGAAAACAAAACCTGAAGTGGACTTTCTATCAATGGGATCTCCAGCCCAATCAGAATCAGAAAATCCAGCTAGTTGTAGTGAAGAACCAGCTGCATATTGTACCCCAAAGCTCTCTGTTCCTTGGACATATTGAAGGATCCTTTTGGATTCCTTACAATGGATCTCATGTGTTTGTTGCATATATCTTGCTATAGCACTTACAGCATAAGACAAATCAGGTCTTGTATGTGTAAGGTACAACAAGCTTCCAACTAGCTGCCTATAGAGTGTGCAATCCACCAATGGAGAGTCTTCAAATTCACCTAGTTTTATGCCTAAAAGGAATGGGCACTTGGCTGCCTTACATTCAGCCATTTTAAACTTCAATAACAGGTCTGAAGCATACTTAAGTTGACTAAGCAATATACCTCTCTCAGATTGCTCAATTTCCAAACCCAAAAATTGCCTTAGTAATCCTAGGTCGCTCATGGCAAATTCACTGTGCAAAGAAGCTTTGATTGAGCCAGTTTGTTTGTTGTAGCTCCCTGTAATTAAAAGATCATCAACATATAGTACAATGACCTACAAATTATCATCACATTGCTTCAAATAAACATTTGGATCAGACTTGCATCGACATAAACCAATTGAGAGCAAAAAAGCATCCATTTTGGCATACCAAGCCCTGGGGGCTTGCTTGAGTCCATAGAGTGACTTCTTCAACCTGCAAAAAAGTGTGGGATCCTCTTGGAATCCTTCATGTTGATGCATATAGATCTCTTCCTATAGCTCACCATGTAAGAATGCACTTTTATCATCCATATGGTGAACTTCCCAACCCTTACTAGCTGCCATGGCTAGAGCTAATCTAATTGAGTCCATCTTTGCAACCGGTGCAAAGGTCTCTGTATAATCCACACCATGGATTTGTGAGTATCCATTAGCCACTAAACTAGCCTTATACTTCAGATCAGAACCATCAGCAACAGGTTTGGTTCGAAAAATCCACTTACATTGCACAAGTTTCCTCTTGGGAGGAAGAGGAACCAAATCCCATGTTTTGTTCTCTTGCAGAGATTGGAATTCTTCTTGCATTGTTGTTCTCCACCTTGGATCATGATGAGATTCCTGATATGATGTTGGATCATATCCAATCATCATATAACAGTGATCAGCAAGTTCACTTTCATTTGCAAAGGAAGCATTGATTGTTTGAGATCTAGTCTTCCTAGGCTCTTGGGGATTGCCTGCCAATTCACCTGCAGCTTGTATGATTTTTTTATCCCACTTGGGCCTTGATGGTGACTCATGTACAGCAATTTCATCTTCAGCAATATCAGAAAAATCAGAACTGGAATCATCACTAATTTCATTAAGGTGTGGAGGAGAAGAGCTTTCCCTCGGTGCAAGCTCAAAATCAGGAATTGGTTCTTCTTCGAATTGCACACTTCTCTCGATGAAGGTTTTGAGTGTGGATGTGTCAAAGAGATTGTATCCCTTTGTATCTTCACCATATCCAACCATGATACATTCTCTGCTTTGTGGCTCCAAATCCTTCCTCTTTTCTAATGGAATTCGAGCCCATGCTCTAGACCCAAAAATTCTGAAATTTGACACATTTGGTTTTTGGCCAAACCATGCCTCATAGGGGGTTTTTCCTTTGACTGATTTGTGAAAGGCTCTGTTCTGAATATGAGCAGCACAATTGATGGCTTCAGCCCATAGCTTAGGGCTTATATCCCTAGCTTCAATCATGCAAGTGGCCATCTCTTTGAGAGATCTATTTTTCCTCTCCGCCACACCATTTTGCTGAGGTGTGTAGGGGATTGAATGTTGCATTTGGATGCCACATTCCTCACAAAGATGCTAAATTTTATTGTTCACATACTCCTTTCCATTATTAGTCCTAAGGATCTTTATCTTATGACCACTATGATTCTCCACTAAGGCCTTCCAAATATTCAATTTCTTAAACACTTCTGATTTCAATTTAAGGAAGTAAACCCAGCAGAATCGAGAGTAGTCATCTATGAATGTGAGTACATACCTTGATCCACCATATGATGGAGTGGGAAGAGGACCAATGAGGTCTGAATGTACCAATCCAAGTGGTTGAGAGGCTCTCCTTGCCATTCCCTTCTCATAGCTGCGCTCAGGATGCTTTCCAACTACACAACCAATGCATGCACCATTTGAAGATTTGATTATTGGAAGCCCTTCCACCATCTCGTCCTTGTGCAATGTCTGGAGATATTTGTAGTTCATGTGGAAAAATATTTCATGCCACAACTTGGAGGTCTCATTGGCATGAGAGACAAGAGCATGGTCACTAGAATTTGGAATGAAATTGGAGAATTTGTACATTCTCTCTTCATGATCAGCATACTTCACTGCCACAACTTGATTTGAAGAAATTTATGAGATTTCTACCAAATCTGGAGTAAATGTTACTCTCTTGGCTTCTCCTGTATGAGCCATTTGATAAACTAATAGCAAATTTGCAGCCAATGAAGGTAAATAGAGCACATCACTGAAATAGCCATGCTCCATGTCAATCCTACCAATCCCCTTGGTCTGGATTTCTGAATCATCTCCCATTCGAACTGTTGGGCCACCATTCAAATGCATAGAAGAGAAGAGCTCTCTGGATGAAACCATATGTCTGGAAGCTCCTGAATCAATGATAAAGGATGAGGGATTCGAAATACCTTCTACCAAAGCATGACACTTCTCCTTATTGTCAGGATTTGAGGTGCTCTCTTTCTTCCTTGCACCCTCAGGGACTGGGATGTTGTTCTTCTCCAGCAGCTGCGCCATTGAGTCAATGGTTTTCTTCATGCATGAGCTCTCTAGATGCCATCCATTATGACAATAGGTGCATTTGGTCTTTTCCTTTCCCTTCTTGTCCTTCTCCTTTGACAGATTCGAACCTCCATCTACAGACTTGGTCTTGTCAAACTTCCTCTTCTCTCGCTGCCTCGAATTCTTGGCTTTCTGCTTGCCTTTGTTGGCATTTGAAACACCCATTGCCAGTGCTTGGTCCTTTGATTTTATGGTGCCCATCTGAACTAGTTTGTCCTGCTCCTGAGTGAGACACTCCATGAAGGTAGCTAGTGATGGCATTTGCCAATTTTGAAGGGTCATCTTGGCTAAGTGAAATGTGCTAACAAATATAGAAAACTCTGGGCCTAGCTTCGAAAGGATGGACATAATCAGTTGTTCTTCCTTCTTAACAATTCCACATTGTTTCATTTGAAGCACTAGTGACTTGAACTTAGTGAAGAACTCCTAGATGGTTTCAAAATGCGTTGGGCTCAAGCTAATGAGCTCGTTTTCAAGCTGGTGGCCTCTCAGTTCATCAGTTTTCCCAAAGAGTGATTCTAGCTTCACCCATACTTCATTTGGGGTTGTCAAACTGTCTGTATGAAACAAGATTTCCCTTGAAATGCTTGGGCATAGCAATCCATAAGCTTCATCAAGTCGATTGTAGTACTTTGCTTTCTCCACAGCAAAGTTTGGCTCCACTTCTGTGCCCATGGTTACTCTATAGAGACCCTTAGATCTCAGTTTGATAACCATTTCAGCCTTCCAATCGAAGAAATTGAAGGGTGTGAGCAACATTTGGTTTGCTTCCATTACTGCTGCGTTAATGGTGAGAAAACTACTGAAACACCTGCAAAAAACACTCAATTTTTATCTGGAAATCCTCTCTAGAATGCAGTTCAATGCTCAATATTGATCTGCATCTCACTAAATCCATAATGGCTCTGATACCATGTGAGTATTTTGATCACAGCAAGATCTAGGAGCTATGGAGAACCTCACAAAATCGAATTATTTGCAAAACCAGTGAAAAATATTGAAAAAGGAGACAATTTTACACACAATGTGAACTTAATCTTTGCATTATCTGACTGTCTAACATGTGAAAATGTTAAGAACAAGGTTTTATTACATCCATGAGAAATTCGAGAGTATTAGATAGCTCAAGATGAGTGTACAAGTCAAAATTGCCAAATTGGCCTCAATCCCCCCTAGGTGGGTCCAACTCAGTCCTAATCATCCCAAACAGTCACGAATTTAGGTGTGAAGGTGTCTGAAGCACGTTGGGTCATAAATGAGGCCAAGGAAGGCATGAGTGAGCAAATAGAGATGTTTGGGAGGACCAAGGGAGCAATAAATGCTCCAAATCTAGCCAAAATTGGGCAAAATCCACCCTAGCGCTCCTAGTCAACAGTAATTCCCCAAATCAAGGAGAGAGAGTGCTCTGGGATTTAATGAGGGTGCACTTGTGGACAAAAAAGGAGGTTGGGTGAACTATTTTGCTTGGAATTGGGTGTGAACACTCTCAAATGTGGGTATTTGACCAACTAAAGTCACCTAGTCCAAACTATGGTGTAATGAAGCACATGAGCAATAAAATTTGACTATGGTTATGGACTATGGTACTAAGTATGGATTACTATTCTAACAAGATTCTAGACTATGAATTGGCTTATCTTGCTTAGAATTCGAAATAGAAGACATTGAGAACATGAGTGTTGAATCTGCAACTTCTTCTTCATCCTGAACAACTTCATCATGAGATATGATTGAGGCTGAGACATAATTAGAGAGAACAGTTAAGGAGGTATCACTGGGCTTATTCTCCAAATAATTTGCACCAATCTCTTCATTCTGCTTTCCAAATGATTTGTCCAGTTGGGCCCATAGATCATTTGGATATTCAACAGTTTTAATGAGGTAGTGCATACTAGGAGACATAGAAACACACATTGATCCAAAGGCTTTGTCACAGTCATTTATCCAATCATTCTCCTCTTCATAGGAAGTAAAATCTCTCATAACACCAATACACATATCAAAAAGACCCTGTCTCTTTAGATATGCTATCATCTTTGGTTTCCACTCATCATAGTTGAATGGAGAGAGAGTAGGAATTGCTTTCAGATTCATGGAAGTTGTTGTAGAATACATGCAAAAACAATGGAAAATATCTACTGCTACTACTGCAACAAAACTACTACAACTGCAGAAAATTGTTGCAACTGCATAAAACTGCTGCAACTGCTGTTGCACTAAAAAACTTCGAATAACCTGCAAAAAAACTCAATTTTTGGAGATAGACTACTACTGAACACTTCTTTTGGACAGTAGGAAAATTTTTCCAGATCCTTCACACCTGGCTAGACCTCATTGGATTTCTCCAATGAATTCAATGTAATGGCACCAGGATTTGATGTGGAAATCCAAAGGCTTCTGGTGCACTATTGAAAGCAGTTTCTCAACCTATTTGCTCATAGGCTCTAATACCATGTGAAATTCTATGTCACAGCAGATCTAAGAGATGGGGATACCTCACAAAGAAATAATGAGAAGAAAGGTTGAATAAGAGTGAAAACTACAATAAAAAATAGTAGAAGAAAAATTATGCAGCAGAACTCAAATAGAAGCAAAATAATGTCACATGTTCCAATAATCAGTATAATAAACAATGATGTTACAATGGAGAGAATTCGAATCATGAAGGAGAATTCAAACCTCAGTTGGTATAGCATAGGGATTATCACCACTAGAGTGCTCCAAAAGGATCAAATTCAACTGAACTGAACCTAAACTCAACTAACTGAAGAGACAATCAGTTAATTGACTAAGGAGGGCACAATAGTGAGTTTGTCATGCATGCTAGTCATAAAAGTGCGCATGAGGCCACAATCAGTGGCATCTAGAGCTCTAACCCCCCACAAGAGTCAGATAACTCAAGTGGACTGCATTGGAACACTCAGTAGGTTCCTATAAAATAGGGAACTGACTGAAGTGGTCCTAAAATGATGCATGAAGGCCTCAGAAGGTGGTATATGGATCCTGGATGACATCTGCACACCACTAGGGGAAAATGACATCATCAACAACTAGGAAAAATTAATAATGTTAGGTAGGACAAGGATGGAGTATTGAAATATCCTAATAGACCCTACTCCCTACGAAAGTACATAATAGTAGTAACCAACCCCCTGAATAACTTAACCTAGCCCGTGGGAACTCCTACTACTTGACTCTGAACAAATTCTAGTAATTCATCGACCTTGGTTTTTGAATACCAGTAGTCGGTTGAGCTAGGTTGCTCCTAACCTGATCTAATGTCACTGCAACATTAGTTGACTCCCCCTTGTGAATCCTACGTCGATAGTGATGGATCACCTCAGGATGATCAGGTGCTATATCTACATTGTAAATTGTGTGATCATGATTATCTTGCACTCTAAAATCGTGTATTTTATTTTCATTATAAACAAAAATTTAAAAATCAAATAAACTTCAAAATAATTTAAAAAGTGAGAGTTACCAATCGCACCAAGTTCGTTTCCTTGAGGAACTACCATGTCCCAATGTCTACTAAAATTGATCCTATAATAAGGATATTCTTTGATTCTCTTTACTTGGTGCTCCCACCAAGAAAAGAAATCACCGTCGAATGGGCTTGTAACCTTCCCACCTCCAATATGTATCATCAATCCTATCCATCTGGTCATCACAGAGGTATGGATGTTGTGTGGATTTATGTACACCTGCAGACTAGTGGTAGGTACTCTCTCAAAAAGAAGCTACATATGAGGCTACCAAATCCAAAGAGTTTCAACTCCCCCTTTCTACATGTTGATAATTTGGTTTTTACACATCCCAATAGTGTTGTGCACCAGTAAAAAACCATAGGTTCCTTACAACGTATTGCATAGTGCATATTCACCTATGAGGCTTGGTGCAAATATATTGATCCTGAAATGCTCCCAATGGTCATAAGGATAATCTTGAGGCCTATATCATCAATATCCTTTATCGACATCTGTGAAATGACCTTTTGAGCTCCCATTGTGCAATACATGGCTATGTACTCGTCGATGGTAATACCACCAACTTTACGAGATTTGAAGGTCGGTATTTCCCCTTGGAAAGACAATCCTGTAATAAAATAAATATATTCAACATATATTTTTAGAGGATTTCTATCAAGCATAAAAGCTTCCCCATCTAGGTTCCAACAGTCAATCAATTGTTGTAAGAGCTTGTTTTGAGCTCTAATGTTTTTCACTTCAAAAAACAAATTAAGTCCATATTGTCAAAGCGCTTCCATTTCCTTGTCATCTTCGAGTACTTCACTGTATAAAACCTGATGTTCATGTTCTATCCATTATATAACCATCCTACACCCAAAATTTTTAAGTTTCAATGGCATTTTTTGTCAAAAATTATGCTCACGGGCATGTACGTGGGATACCATTTAGACAATCGAGTATACTCTATGTATACATGATCCGCAAAAATATAGCTTGCGCACATCCCCACAACCATTCAGGGATCCCCCAAAATATTGAAATTTAGATATGAAACTTAATAAAAAGGTATGTAATGAAAGATCAAAGAATAAGCTCCTACTTGACACCGACGAAATAAAAAATCACTGATCGTAGCCTCCAGAACCTGCTTTAGAATTTTGAGGTAGTTTTTGCTCCAAAACCACCAATTTTCAAATTTGTAAGATGAAATGGTAATCTTTGACATATTACCCTATTTTATTTACCCATTTCTCTATATATTTGTTATGTTTTATTATAAATTTGAACTAATTGGGATATTTGTTAAGGCATATTAGTGCACATTTGACCCATTTTTCAGGAAGTTGACTTATTTTGTGGAGATGGAATCCTCTATAGCAAGTATCTGTTCCTCAAGTAGCATATAGGGTAGATTTCCCTGTTTTTATACATATTTTTCATTTATCCTATTGTTTTGGAACACCTTAGGTTGTTTTTGTGAACTTGCGACTATCATCCTTCTACTCAAAATAATGTGTCATAGTCTCGCAATTAGAACCTACCTATATAATGAGTATCCTAGATTTGATCCTATCTTCCATTGATGCCCATGGTACATTATTTTTCAGGATTCAGGAGTCTCATTTTAGTAATGCCTGACTTTGTGTTGGAAATGCATTTTTCCTTCTCATCTTTATGCTGGCCATTTCCCATGACAACCTCCCATTATAGATTTTTCTTTAAAGCCTCTTCTCACTCTTTAAAAAATGAAAATATTTTCGAGCAATATTGTTCTTTTTCATGCTCAATAAAATATTTGAAAAAATGTCCACCTAGTATAAGTTTACCCCTTTTCTGGACCAAGCAGACTGTATCACGAAAAAATAATACTCTAGTCAAATTTGACTAGAAGAGTTCTCTTGCATATCATTTTATGCCTTTTCGGGCATATGAGACTAAATTTATGAAAAACATTACCCTTGGAGTCTTATTTATGTTTTTTAGACTCTCTAAATATGAAAACACCGATGAGAATTAACCAACCTAGCCTTGATATAAAATCCACAGGACAATAGTTTAGTTGTAAATGCATTGCATACACTCTGCTTGCGCTTTTGAGATTTATGTCGGCTTCCCACTCTAAACTATTTGTTAAGCACTGATTCTTTATCTCATTATCGCTAAGCTTTTCATTAGTCTTCCTTTTCAACTTCACACCCTTTATCGGGAAGAAGCACACCCCGAGTGTCAATATCCTCCTCATGTTCCTTGCATTATGCATAGGTATGTTCCCTATACTTGGAACTAGTTCGCTTGCTCTCGACGCTCATTTATTCCCATGTATAATAGCGTTATTTTATTCCTTTCTAGGATTTTATAATATGAAAAAGACAAGAAAAACAAATATTCCAAAAATATGGATGGGAAAGAGTCATGTTCTTACTTTTTGTATGGCAACAAGTTGCGGCACATTTGAATGAAGAACACTATTTCCGGTCATTGTCTTTGCAATTTGGGCTATAGATTGACCTTAGGAAGCTGAGATCATTTTGATTTATCTCAATTGACTAGTTCATCTTCTAGACACGATGGAGCATTTTTTGATGGCTCATACATCACTGAATTATATCGTGTCTCTTCTTAAGTCAAATGTCACCTTAGTCACTTATTGTGTCATGCTTATGTTCAATGGAAGTGTTTTCCTAAGTCATAAAATCCTCAGAACTCTTGACCTCAGTTGTTGCCCTTCCCGTGTCGAGTATGGCTCAGAATAATCAATTGTTCCAACAAATCTTTGGCCACTTGATACTACATTTTGTTGGATGATGGGGGATGCCCTAATGCCCTATTTTCGATGATTCACATCCCATCAACTCCAAAAAATTTATTATGGGATTGTGATCTACAATCCTCTTAGTACCTTGTATATTGTAGTTAGCTGTGGGAATTTTCCTTGTTAGCAATTGTGGGAATTCATCAATGTCCCTTGATTGTTAGAATCTACAAGTGTTCGATATCAATACCTTTATTCACACTTGTTAGATTGCACTAGGTACCTTGCCTCTCATTTTCATTATCCATGAGTTGGATTGCGTGTTCTAATAGTATACATCAATTCCCAGTAATCACATTTTGTATTACTATGTTCGACTTCTAGACATTTATTCACATAGTGTAGACTCATACCAGTGTTAGTTGGTTTGAACACCTCGAGTCCATATATAAGTTCACATCATTTTTGTATGACTTGAGTTGTGTTGGATTTCCACCTTACTCATATTTTGGCATTGATTCTTATGGATATTGCTATGTTCAAGTCTTATTTCTAGATATCTTCATTTGATTTTGATACGCAAATCTACTTTATATTTTTTAGTTGTGATTTTTCTTTAGACATAGATCCACTTTGTATATTTATGGCTATGATATATATTTTGACATGGATCCACTTTGTATTTTTGTGGACATGATGACTTCTTTTATATATTTCACAGATCCACAAAGTATTTGATCCGACGACTATACTTTTTGTTACTCTTGAGCATGGGTATGCTAGCCTCGGGAAGAGAGTTCTTACTTGGTCGATTTTTGTTACCTCTTATGGATGATGATTGGGAAATTTCTTCTGGGTTACTTTATGCACTCATTATTGAGATGTTGTAATGTATTTCGACCATCATATGCCCCTCTAACCTCACACATTAGGGGGCATCTGTTATAGCATATTCTGTCATAATTTATCTCAAGACGTTATACTAGCATATCTTATCCTTTTTCCTAGTTGAAAAAACTCATTTTTCCTTGTCCCAGTCATGTATCTTGAGAAATCCCTTTTAAAATCCATATTTCTCAAGATGTACGTGACCTATATTTGGAAAACTCGCATATACACATCCTACATATGCTCAGCTCACGTACATGTCTATATAAGGGTAAAAAAATAAAAATAAATTATTTCACGGGTTTAATCTCAGTTGAGATCATTCCCTAACTTCCTGAATTCTCCTTGCACACTATAAAAGAACATTGGTGAGAAAAAAGTGGGTCACTACTACTATTACCTTGGAAAATTCTTGGTAAAGTTTTTCTTGGAGAAGAAACCCTCTTTATGATCAGATTTCACAACCCATTTCCCTTGTTTGCAAACTCCCTCACTCCTTATTGGAACTTTTGTTTTCCATTCTTCTCATTGCAAGCCTATTATGATAGAGAATATCCATATTCTCTTAGGGATACTTTGTATTGGAATATCTTGAGTGAAGTTGAAGTGCTAAAGTGACTTGGGAGAAAGGACTCAGGACTTGGTTCCAGAACAGTGCAACAACATGATTAGGTTTATTCTTTCCATATATCTTGTTGCCAATTTTAATATATAAATGAACTCTCTCTTTCCATCCATTATATGAAGTTCATTTGAATGGTTATTTATTTTGATTTGGAAAGTTATAATTATACAAGTGATGTTATAATATTTTATGAGGAAATTGTGATTCTTTCACTTTCTTTGTTTCTATTTTAGAATTTTTGCAATTGAAGCAAAGGAGAAAAGCTCAATACTTATGGGATTCAACTACAAATGATTGGAACCGGGTATGTAGTTCTTGAAATTTGTATGTTTATGTTTCATTGTTTGAAAAAGAAACCAATTGTTTTACTTGTTTAAAATGAGTTCATTTATGGGTTTTCTATGTGACAACTGAACCCAAACATTTGTTGGGTATTTATTCCCTGTAACAAATGCACCGGAAGAAAATACTTCAAACATCCAAAACTCAATCAGTTCATTCCAAGTACCGTTTTTGTAAGGCTCATTTTCTATATAAAGATGTTCCACATCACATAATCATGAAATTATGCAAGATCAAAATATTTCTAATAAGGAATTCGCTAACACTCCCTGAAATCAAATAATGAAATCAAGGGAGAAACATGTGTATAATAAAATGTATCATCCCACCCTAGAAAGGGACACATTAGATCAGAAGATTGGAAAGTATAAATTAAATTTCCTTACAAGTATTTTCAAAATTTCTTAATTTGATTTGTAATTAAAAAGAATTCTTAATATTCTACTTTATTTGGTTATAGAATTTTTTGAATGAATGCATAGACATTTTTTATGTTGTAAGCAAGGACATCCTTAAAGATAAGAAGTCTCTTGTCTTAATATCATATGATTTTTGGAACAAATGGTGGTCTATTTTTTATCTTTATAAAAATGGTTTCTTGGCATGTTCACCTAGGAGCATTATGGAACATGATTTTGTACAAAATAAAACAAAACAAATGGTTCTAAATTTTTTAGATCATTGCACGACTTAGAAGAAGAAAAATTACACATTGTAGTAGATAAAATACTTGATGGATATTTTTGTATGTCTACGATAGTTGATCATTATTCTCGAGCAGAGACTTTGGCATAGTACTGTAAGCAGATCAAAGATGAAAGATATTCAAGAAATATTATTTGTGAATATTTTAAAGTTATGGATAATGAGTTCTATACTTCTAGTGATGTATCTAGGATCAATGTAGTCGAAGTGTATAGATTTTCTGCAAATCATTCATGTAGTTGCGCTCTATTCTATTCTCAGAGAAGTCAAGAAAATATTCAATGAAGAGGAAAAAGAGAGAGGAAGATGAAGATGACCCTAAATTTTCTAAGACTGCTACAAATATTTTGGATCTTATATTCAGGATGTGGATATTAGTGTGGTAGTTGGATTTGAAAAATATATGTCTTGCTTTGTTTGTCGATTTTTTTTTTCCATTTTCCTTGTGTGGCACACCAAAGGACAACAATTTACGTCAACCTAAACTCTATTGTGAACTTATTGTTGTTGATACGAGTAAATGTCTTCACCAGTGGATGGAAAATGATTTCTTGAATTGTTGATTTATCTTGATTCAAATGTAGAAACATGTACCATAATTTTTATAATTGATGTCAATTTGTAATATTTGATCAGTAATGCATTCACTCAATTCTCTAAAAATTTGAAGAAGTATGTTAAAGAGTACCCATTCCTCGACGTTTATAGGAATTATTCATAAAATTCTTTCATAGGGTTCTCTATTATAAAAAGTTAGAGAATATATATAATTAGATTGGAAGGAGACAATGTCTCCATTATGCACATTTCGGTCCTTGGAGTCTTGTGATATCAAAGCCGGTTGGATTTCTTAAATATATGTAAGTACTTAAAGTCTTAGCATAATACAATATCTATCTTTTCAGTCTCTGCAGCTTTACTTTTCTGTTCTATGTTGCAATTCATGAATGTAATGAATCCATATTATAAGTAAAAGGAATCTATGTGGAGTAGTTCGGGTATTCCGATTCCATTTATCTAGAATTTGTGAGGAAACAAGCACAAGATTTAGGTGCCATAAGTAATCTTTGGGAAGTATTTTCGAGAACTATAGGAAACCCATGAGCTAAATTATTCCTTTACTACCTGATAAAGGTAAGTGATCCATGGACCCTTCAATGGATTAAGTAGATTTCACATCCCTGGATTTTATAGAAGACCATAATAATGTCTCTTTGGAGGGAAGACCCTCATCATTTGCTAATGCTGAATGTGGATAATTTGAAGAACACCTTCGAAATTTATATAATAAATGGGCGAATCTCCCTAATATATAGGAAGGTTTAAAGGCTATTTTATCTATAATATAATATGTATATATAATTTTTTGGCTAATTTTTCATTCTATTATAGAATCTTGTAAAATCATGGCGAATCTTTCACTATATTATAAGATATTAGCAAATATTTCACTGAATTATAAAATATTGTAAAAAAATGGAGAATATTTCATCAAATTATAAAACCTTGTAACATCTTGGTGAATCTTTTTCTAGGAAGAATCAACTTTGAATTCTACATATGACTAAGGTAGTGAAATAGAAGAGCATATACCAGAGCTCGACTCTCTTGACTCCTAGACCCTCAAATGAAAAAATGCATGAGTGAGGAGAGGAGGGATTTATTTATACATTTCACAAGCAGTATCGGGTCACTCACAATTGGAGGTGTTGGTGAAACACAACTACACTAACTAGATTTAGGGCAAGTGGGGAATCCACTTTTTATCTCGTCCCTTAATGGTCCAATGGACATGTGGGAACCCAAATATTGACATACCAACAAAATGATAGAATTGAACACTTTACACTATGGAGTGAAGTATGGCACCCACAAACCATTATTACAACATGGAGTATTATCGAGACCCACAACCTTAATATATTGTATGAATTCCCAATTATATTATTTTCCAAATCTCTCATTTTTAAGCTACCCTCTAAGAAAAAATAACCTACTTATCTGTTTATAGATATGAATGCCACTTTTTCCTTTCTTTTGTTGACAATCAAAATATGAATTATGTCATTTGATTTAGAATTTTTAGAGTTAGTTAGAAACTTGCAATGGTTATTAGAAATAAGAACATACACTAACAAGAATATAAAACACATTAATGCATCATCACACATATCATTAGAACTACTCTTTTAAAGACTACTTTTTCTCAGATAAATTGAGGAGGTGTTTGTATCCATGTCCTTGAAATTTTTGAAAGCATGCCAAATGTGGTAAAATTGTTTTAACACCCTCATTGAATGCAAAAGACTATTTGTCAAATAGAATAATGTATACATCTTAGGTCAAACATGCGATGTACATATTATATACAATCATGATGGACATGAAGTATCGTGTTCCAACTAAATCATATATTTATCATACATGACTAGATCCATTTCTGGATGATGATAGCAATTACACATCAAAACAAATCACCAAAAACATTTAATTCTGAATGAGCCTTACAAAAAATAAATTATTGTAAAACAAGTATCGAACCCAACAAATTTAGGTCACAAATAAAATTGATGAACTTGGAATAGGAATAAAAAAATCTACGAGTCATGAAATTCTCAATACAAATAAAAGAATCTACTAGAATGCTTTGGACAACTCTACAATACGACAGCCAAAATAATGACCATTCCACTATAGCCCCGCCATTATAATCAGTGTGCATTCATTTATATTACAAACATCCCAAAAAGGTGAACCATGAATCACTGTAGCCTTTATATAAAATAAAATAGCCCCTGATTTTTGCTCCAATACTTGAAATCGAGGGCTCAAAGAATGTATCACATGAAATTGACTAAGAATAAAGGTGAATGCAACCATATGCTTGAATTATAAGGAAAATGGAGGGAGAAATAACCCTTGGGAGCCTCCATTACTGAAAATCAGGGGTGAAAGAATGATTCACTAGAATTTCTCTAGAAATTGGGGGCAAAAGATAGATTGGAGGGAGATTTTTCTAGGGAGAAAATAGATTTTTTCATTTTCCTCATTAATATACGGGAGGGTATTCATTTTGGATTTATTTTATTTCTAATAAATATTGGGTGAATATATTTTAGCTGAAAAAACCCTTTCCATATAAGAAAATAGCCCACTAACTTTTTGTATCCCCCTTAATATATCCCATGGGCTATATATAGACCCTAAAATTATCCATGATGCCGAATCTTCTTAAATTTCAAGATAGTTCACACTTGCTCAGCATGGTGGAGCCAAACAAGTCCAAATAGTCCGACATATGAAAAGCAAATATCTCAAGTGTAATAAGAATTTAGTAGTGTATGCTCTTTCTCTGCACTTAGTGTGATCTGTAGGGATCAAAAACTTATTGAATTTCCAGTCTGTATTCTGTGATGATCTTCACAATCTGAAGGCGATCATAAATTATGAGTCTTGTGTGAGCCATCTAGTAAGCACTAGAAGCTGAGAAGTTTCCACATAATTCCTTGGGTCAGTGCCTTGGGTCTAATTAATCCTACCAAGGTGTGATGCACTAGAGGATATGTGTGTTAAATTCAGAGTCTGTATGTGTGGCTAGGAGTTTTAAAACCAATTCTGGTCAGAATTATGTGGAAACTTCTCGGCTTCTGGTGTTTACTGGATGGCTCACACAAGACTCATAATGTTTGATTGTCTTCAAATTGCAAAGATCATCACAGAATATATACTGGAATTTCAGTAGGATTTTGATCCTTGCAGATCACACTAAGTGCAGAGGGAGAGCATACACTTCTGAATTCTTATTACACTTGGGGTATATGCTTTTTATATGCCAGATTACTTGAAGTGTAGGCACAGAGGATACATAGACCTCAACTCAAAACTCTTAGAATTATCAACTCTCAATATTTGAATAATCAAATGACTTGGGGGAGGCTTTATTTATACAAATTTATATGGTAAACCGGTGACAACAAATTGACAAATGCAAGTAAAATATTAGATTCATTTTTATGGGGTAGATCAAATCGTACCCTTTGTCGGATAAGTCATATGATCCATGTGAAGGAATCTAAGTACTTGTAGACCCACATTGACAAGAGGAACGAACTTTACAAGGTGGATATACTATTAGCATCCCACAACGCTTTTACATCAGTCATCGGGATCATATCACACTAGGAAAATACATCTTTCTTTTCTGTCCCCAAGATATGGCTTGTCATAAACACAACCAAAACTAGTAATTCCATCATCGCTGTCATCGTCATTGTATGAGGTAGATGGGGTGGAGATTTCAGTATCTGGAAACAAAAAATATTAAAAACATCTTTTGACATCAGATCCCATCATAACTTCATTGGGAGAGCAAAAAAATTCTCTTTCAAAGCATGATTCCACTTTCTAATTGAGAACGACTTCCTTGGTGTAGTGTTGAATCATTCTTCCATCTTTATCCCGCTGGAGAAATTTATGTGTCATCTTGATAGGGGGTTCTAAGGGCGAATATTTCCCACCAATATGCTTCAATTTGAATTTGAACCACATATTTTTCTGATGAGCTACAATCATTTTAGCCTGGAGATGCGGAATAAAATTATCTCGTCTTTGTACCCAATATTTTCTAGGACATAACTTATCGAGAAATACTTATGTCCATCCTGATCATTTTTTTTTGAACTAAGGAGGATGGATTACCACATATTATGATCTCTTCTTGTTCTCTGTAAAATTGTAAAATCAGATGGTAACTTGTCCATGTTAAATCTCTAGGGCCTATATGAAAAAAGAAAATATTTTTCCAATCGATATCAGTAGTATCTAACCATACATTGTTTAAGTATGATAACTTATAATATGCATTTCTAAAATTTAGGAATGTTGTTTTTTCCCATCTTTCTAAAATTTCAATTTTCATGGGAGAAGAATGAATCTATTTTATCGATGATATGGCCAGCTACCTATCTGCTTCTTTCTTACTATCATATTCCAGAAATTCCAGGCACTCCGGAGAACTCATCAGATCTCTGAAAATTCTTTTTCCTCTAGATTTCTCCAGATCATGCTTGATTCCTTCTCTTTTATCTGCCAGTCTAGCATCTGATGCACAGACGTTGCACATGTTGAGACTAGGATGAGACTATTATCTGGTAATCATATTAGAAACACAATTAAGATAAACAGGTTTATATACAATATCAAAATCAAAATTCTGAAGCCACATAAACCATTTAAGAATTCTAGAATGATTTTCAGCCATCAAACTTTCATTCTTAAAATTTCCTGGCATGATTTTTAAATCTGTTTTGATCAAGGATTTCATGGGTTTCAAATATAGTTTTAAATGGTTTACTTCCTTTTTTACAGCAATAATCTCTTTGTGGCTTAGGAGGTATTTTAACTCTGCATTCTTAAAAGAACTTGAGGTGTATCCACATATCTCTTCTCTTTATCCATGCTTTTCTATCAAAACACCTCCCCGTGCTTTGTTGGAGGCAGATGTTTCTATGACAATGTATCTCATACCTTGGGGAAGGTAAAGAGGAGGAAGTTGTTTTACTTTTTCTTTAATTCTTTTAACAACTTCGGTCATTTCATTGCTCTATTTCGATGGATTTTTATTAAATATTTGTTGCAAGCTATGGATATCATTAGCTTGGCCTTTATAGAAAGGTCGGATATAATTTAGGATTTCTAAGAATTATTAGAACTGGACTTTCTCCAATATTTGATTCGGGAAATGATCAAAAACCTTTAGAACATGCTCTTGGAGGATTACTTGGCCTTTATTGATCCTTAGACCAAGAAACTCAATTTATGTCTTTCCAATATCCATCTTTCTCTTTGAAAGAACTAATCCATTTTTATATACTAGCTAGTGTAATCTTGTAGATGCTTCAAATGTTCCTACAAATACTTAAAACAAATTAGTATATCATCAATATATACAATTTCCCATTTATTTTCCCTGAAAATATCTTCCTTTCTCTTCTGGAATTGAGAAGGAGCATTATTTATTCCAAATGGAAGAACTTTCCACTAATACTGACCATGAGGGACAGCAAAAATAGTTTTGAAATGATCTTTTGCTTCAATCCCAATCTGGTAAAACCCAGACTTTAGATCAAACTTACTAAAGATCGTACAACCAACAATTTTTTGTAAAAGTATTGAATGACTCTACAAGACTCTGCATATAAAACACATATCCTCCCAACCACACATATAGAATCTGAATTTAACACACAAAGCCTCAAGTGTGTCACACATTGGTAGGATCAATTAGACCCAGGGCATTGATCCGAGGAATTATGTGGAAACTTGTTGCTTCTAGTGCTTACTGGATGGCTCACACAAGACTCACAATGTCTGATCGTCTTTGGATTGCGAAGATAATCACAAGCCAAAGAATGGAAGTTCAATAAGTTTTTTATCCCTATAGATCACAATAAGTGTAGAGGGAGAGCATACACTACTGACTTCTTATTACACTTGAGATATCTAATTTTCATATGCCATATCTCTTGAAGCATGGGAACAAATGATACATATACATCGACTCAATACTCTAATAATTCTCAACTCTCTATCTATGAATACTCAAATGATCTCGAGGGGATTTATTTATACAAATTTATCCGGTTAATCGGTGACACTAAACTGACAAATGCAAGTAAAATCTAAGATTCATTTTTATGGCAGTATATCAAATCATACCCTTTTTCAGATAAGTCATCCGAGCCATGTGAAGGAATGTAAGTACTTGCAGACCCACACTAGAAAGAGGATTAAACTTTACAAGGTGGAGCTACTATTAGTGGCCCACGACGGTTTTACATCAGTCATAAGGATCATATCCCACTAGGAAGATACATCTTTCTTTTCCGTCCCCAAGATCTAGCTTGCCACAAAAACAGCCAGACCCAACAATTCCATCATTAATATCATCATCATTGCCTGGGGTAGATGGGATGGAGATTTCAGTATCAGGAAACAAACAATATGAAAAGCATCTTTCGACATTAGACCCCATCATAACTTCAATGGGAGAGAAAAATAATCAAATCATGATTCCACTTTGTAATTGAGCACGACTTCCTTGGTGTAGTGTCGAATCATTCTTCCATCTTTATCACGTTGGAGAATTTTTTTCGTCATCTTCATAGGGGGTTCTAAGGGCGAATATTTCCCACCAATATGGTTCAATTTGAATTTGAAACACATATGTTTCTAATGAGCTACAATCATCTCATCCTAGAGATGCAGAATAAAATTAGCTCGTCTTCATACCCAATCTTTCAGAACTTATCGAGAAATAATTATGTCCATCCTGACCATTTTTGTTGAACTAAGGAGGATGGATTGCCATAGATTATGATCTCTTCTTGCTCTCTGCAAAATTGTAAAATCAGATGGTAACTTGTCCATGTTAAATAGCTAGAGCCTATATCAACAAAGAAAATATTTTTCCCATCGATCTCAACAGTATCTAACTAGACATCTTTCAAGTATGATAATTTATCATATGCATTTCTAAACTTTAGGAATGTTGTTTTTCCCATCTTTCTAAAATTTCAATTTTCATGGGAGAAGAATGAATTTATTTTATCAATGAGATGGCTAGCTGCATATCTGCTTCTTTCTTGCTAGTATATTCCAGAAATGTCAAGCGCTCTAGAGAACTCATCGGATCTCTGAATTTTTTTTCCTCTAGCTTTCTCCAAATCATGCTTGATGTCTGCTCTTTTATCTAATGGTCCAACATATGATGCACCGACGTTGAACATGTTGAGACTAGGATGAGACTCTTATTTGGTTAGCATATCAGGAATACAATTAATATAACCAGGTTTATATAGAATATCAAAATCAAAATTCTGAAGCCACATAAACCATTTAAGAATTCTAGAATTATTTTCAGTCATCAAACTTTCATTCTTAAAAATTCCCAACATGATTTTTAAATCTGTTTCGAGCAAGAATTTCACATGTTTCAAATATAGTTTGAAATGGTTTACTTCCTTCTTGAAAGAAAGAACCTCTTTGTGGCACAAGGGGTAGTTTAAATCTGCATTCTTGAATGAACCTAAGGCGTAGCCACATATCTATTCTCTTTCTCCATGCTTTTCTATCAGAACACCTCCCCATGCTTTTTGGGAGGCATATGTTTCTATGACAAACTCTCTTGTACCTTAGGGAAGGGAAAGAGGAGGAATTTTTTTTACTTTCTCTTTAATTATTTTAACATCTTCGGTCATTTCATTACTCCATTTTGGAGGATGTTTCTTCAATATTTGTTTCACTATATGGATATCATCAGCTTGGTCTTTATAGAAAGGTCCGATATAATTTAGCCTTCCTAAGATGCATTGTAACTGGACTTTCTCAAGATTTGATTTGGGAAATGATAAAAAAACGTTTAGAACATTCTCTTGGAGGATTACTTGGCCTTTATTGATCCTTAGACCAAGAAACTCAATTTATGCCTTTCCAATCTCCATCTTTCTCTTGGAAAGAACTAATCCATGTTTATATACTAGTTGGTAGAATTCTTGTAGATGCTTCAAATGTTCGTGTAAATTCTTAGAGAAAATTAGTATATCATTAATATATACAAATGCCCATTCCTTTTCCCTGAAAATATATTCCATTCTCTTTTGGAATTCAAAAGGATCATTATTTATTCCAAATCGAAGAAATTTCCATTGATACTGACCACGAGGGACAACAAAAACAGTTTTGAAACATATTTTGCTTCAATCTCAATCAGGTAAAACCTAGACTTTAGATCAAACTTATTGAAGATCGTACAACCAATTTTTTTTGTAAAAGGATTGATTTATCACGAAGAAGGTACCTGACATGCTGAAGAGCTGCATTCAGAGGTTTGTAATTAATAACTAACCTGGGTTTTCCTCTCTTGATTTCGGAATGCTTGTTTACTATAAATGCATGACAAGCCCAAGGGATCCTAGAGGTTTTAATGAGACCCCACTAGGCCATTTGGACCAAATTCCAACAGTATATTTGTCTCCCTTTTGAATTCATATTGTTGGGATCACGACAATTTATGGGTTCTCAAAACGTTGTTTCACATGACATCTCTCTTCTCAGAGTATATTTATAGTCACAACTGCAACGCGTATTGTAGACACGTGTCATGAAACATTTGTTTCTTCAAATGCATTAGCCATTTTCACAAGAACGACGATGTATCCCACAACATTTAATGTGTCTCTCATGTGATGAAATGTATGCCACAATAGAGCCATAATCTCCTTGAAATTCTACACACAAGCGTCACTATAGCGATAAACGTTCATTGTGATTGCGACATTGAGGTCATTAGAACTTTTTTCAACCATTCGTTTACTCACCTACCATTCCAATCAGTATCGTTGCTAGTGCGATGAAATGGAGTTACTGTTGAGACGACCCAACGTTGACAATATGACATCAATGTTAATTCCATGTTGGTGTGATCTACTCCAGGGCATCGCAAGTGCAATGTGTATGCGTCGCTATTGTGACAACATGGACATTGTTGTTGCGACGATTCCCATTTTGGTTCTAATGTTTATTCCATATCCCCAACGGTTGTATCCATTGTAAGGGCGTCACAACACCAACAACCATTAAGAGATCTGACGGTTGTACTATCGTAATTGGAATCACAATACTAACGAGTGTAAGTTTTGAGAAAAAAAACAGATCCGATTCAGAGCTCCATCTCATGGTTAAGATAGTAAATAACACAATCCCTCCCCCCACCTCCCCACCCATGTTCTACTGCACAACACCATAACTTCTATATACGAATTCCAACCGAACTCTTCCTCAATATCCCACCTTAAAAATAGAAATACATGCATGCCATCAAGAAGTAATATTATTGGTTCGATAACTAATTATACAATCATGCATCATAAATATGAATATATCACATGTTAATATATTGATATGCAAATAAGGAGATAATTGACTAATAATTTAACCAAATTAAAATCTCTATATGTTAAATGATGGATGGTGTTAAATGGAAATGAGAACGCTATTGGAATATATATGCATATGGGATAACAGTTTTCCAAAATGGTTATAGGTACCCACTACTTAGAACCAACATCAAATGAACCTCAACAAGCATACATTAGAATTGTAGGTTTCTTCAACTATTATAATGGAATTTGATTGGAGTTCTATATTAGCATGGGTTGTAAATGGAGTGAGAACCATTGCACAATAAAAAAAAAAGGCAGAGAAATGTATATCCAATCACACTAACTTCATTTGTTGAAGCATTGCCCTGTGTAAAATATAGTATGTACAGATAAGATGACTATATAACTACCTAAATATTGTTCTTTGCTTTAGGAAAATATAACATGTATTATTATGTTCTTTCTCTATAGTATTATGCAGTTCTAATATTCCTTTCTCAAACAAATTCTAGTAAGTAGTATAAGTCAGGAGAACAGAATCTACTATATACTAGGATATGATCAATTCCACTACCAACTTTAGCCTCCTTTTCAGGATGGTGACAAATTTTTTTTTCAATGACTTCATTTCCATCTTTTGTTGTTAATGGATCTCCATTATTGTAGCTGTCACAGTACAAAAACATGTCATAGACCTATCTTTCAGGTTTTCAACTAAAGTAATGCTCATGGAATCAATTATTTCATATTTTATTCCAACATGAAAGAAGATGAAAATACACAATGTTGGAGGAATGAGCATTTTTGTTGATTAAATGTCATGGGATTGCAGAAGTTTCAGCTCATTGCAAAAATGACCATCATCGAGGTTTTAGTGAAGTGTCACTACAATTTTAACACATGATACTTCTTGTTCAATTCACTGGTCACTGAAAAGGCTACTAGATATATCAAAATTCCTAGCATTTCCTTTGGGCAAGTCTTAATGAACTCTATTTCACTATTATCTTTAGTAAAGAAGGGATTATCTTTTAGAATATCTTTGTAAACACATTACTCTGCAATTCAACTATGGGATATGGAATGTGAAAGTACTGCTCACAGATAAACATCATCTAGGGTTTCGTGATAGATCATATATTGCAATTTCAACACATGATACTTCTTGTTCAATGTACCAGTCAATGGAAAAACTATTGGAATATATAAAAATGCCTGGCATTACTTATGGACAAGTTTTAGCAAACTATTCTTGATTAACATCATTACCCAAAGGGATTATTAATTTTAGAATGTCTCTGTAAACCCATTACACTGATTCAACAATTGACAATCAACTTTGCAAGGCTTGCTTATCAACACAACACTCTCTTAACAAATATCTAATGTGTTTTTCAACATGATTTATTTCTCAACTGTCAATGGGGTTAGCTTGGGTGTTTGAGAGAAATAATTGTTATACTCTCCACCCAGGTTCAAATCTTGTTTCATTAACATAATTACGAGAAGGGATTATTAATTTTAGAATGTCTCTGCAAACTCATTACACCGATTCAACAACAGTCAATCAAATTTGCAAGGCTTGGCTTTTCAACACAATTATACCCCCTTAACAAATATCTAATGTGTTTATGAACATGAATTATTTCCTAACTGCCAATTGGGTTATCTCAGGTGGTTGAGAGGATGAATTGTTATCCTCTCCAACCAGGTGCAAATATCACTAGTGACATGCTCACTCTTTGTGAGCCTACTGTGGTTGA
Organism: Larix kaempferi; assembly: GCA_027924585.1. NCBI lineage: Eukaryota > Viridiplantae > Streptophyta > Pinopsida > Pinales > Pinaceae > Larix > Larix kaempferi. The sequence goes on along the minus strand of BSBM01000289.1, from coordinate 6,344,867 downwards.
GGCTCTTCATGAGTCACAAGGAATATCTCACCCTTACATATATGGGATGGAGGGTGGAGTGCATTTTTAGATGTGACAAGTTTTAGCACTCTATTTCACTAACATCATTAACATAAGGGATTATTATTATAAGAATGCCTATGTAAATTCATTACACTACAATTCAACCATAGGCAATCAAATTTGTAAGCCTTGCTTATCAACACTACACTCCCTTTGCAAATATCTAATGTGTTTTTCAACATGAATTATTTCCTAACTGTCGATTGGGTCTATCTTGGGTGTTTCAGAGGAACAATTGTTATCCTCTCCACCCAGGTTCAAATCTCACTAGTAACATGTTCACTCTTTGTGATCCTATTGTAGTTGATGCTCTTCATGAACCCTGAGGAATATATCACACTTTCCTATGGCTTGGAGGGTAGGTTGCATCGATATATATATATATATATATATATATATATATATATATATATATATATATATATATATATATATATCCTAACATTATGATTTTAGAGAACATTGAGCACACATTTGCCACTTAAAATTTGCGCCAAAAGGAATATATCTACATGCATATATATTTGTATTTTTTTCTAAGAACAAGGATTAAAGCTCAACTTTTAAAATGTGAAACTCATGAACAAAGAAGTATCTAACATTATGATTTTGGAGAACATTGAGCACACATTTGCCACTTAAAATTTGCGCCAAAAGGAATATATCTACACGCATATATCTTTGTATTTTTTTCTAAGAACAAGAATTAAAGCTCAACTTTTAAAATGTGAAACTCATGAACAAAGAAGTATCTAAATAGATTTATGTTTTCACCAAGAGAGATACAATTGTTATTTCCATTTTGTTAAAACTTTCAAACAACAATTTAGCCAAAACATGGAGTTATTAATTGCCATAGTTTGTTCATGTAAATAGTCTATAGTGCATATAATTTATGTGTATACAAACATCAAAGTACCAATGTAAGGTGCTATTCATTTTTTGGAACTTGATTTAGGCTTGGACATTGACTACTTATTGCATCCAACTGGAAACAACAAGTTTTCCATGCAGCTAGGAATTTCATAGTTCATATTCTATGTTTACTACATCTCTGGTTAGAGGAGGAAGGCCCCCCTTCGCTGGCTAGGAGCTCCTATTATGTTTTGTTGTTTTCTAGTTTGATTTATAGTGTGTTGTGGATGAATTAATAGTGTGTTTATTTATTGTTACTCAATTTGAATGCGTGTTGTTTCTTACTTTCAGAAAGGAATTAATTATGATTGTTATTACTCGAGTGGATTCATAAGTGGTTAGCACAGAATAGTCCTTGGCACCAATAGATCTGTTAGAGATTCTAATTTAAATAATTTCTGATTCGATTCATTTGATGTTACTCTGTTACTTAGTTAATTTCAGATAGATTAGAAGGTTATGATTAATTAGCACATCATAATTTTATTTTTGGATTGAAAGATTCAAGTAGGATTCTTGAATGGAATTGAGTGGATGAATTTGGAATGGTTAGAGTAATTTATTTCAACAAAATTCTTCTCTGGATTGGTTAAAATAGAATATTGGTGTGTTTTTATTTATTTTTAGATTGGAATACTTTGGGATTATTTCTTAGTTACAATTGCTACTACTTCATCTCATTAGTTGCATTTCAATTGATATTTCTCATAGCATTAGGAAGGAATTGTAACTGCATATATTTTGCAGTAGTCTTGAAAGTCATACGCTCCCGGATCGATAATTAATGTAAAAATATAATGCATTTCCATGTCAAATGATTTTAGGAGAGCACAGAGTCTTTAGGGTATCCATTAAAGGCTAGTAATTACTCCTACAAGGGCTATGCATAACCCCTCAATGGACCTTGTGCCATAGGGGTTCGTGTTGATGCAAAAAACAATACCCTCATCAACCACATAGGCTTACTAGATGAAAGAGACCAATTATAAATTTATTTGTTGAAATAGGTAGAGGGAATATAGACTATGGATCGTAATTCAAAGTCATGTATTAGAAACACATAGTCACACAACTACAATTAAAATTAAAATGGTAGAAATTCACAACCAAATTTTTGCAATATTTATTGTAGAGAAAATTATTTAAAAACATCTACAACTTAAATAATCTCATAGTAGCGTTTTAAACACCAAAACGCAGTCAAATACATGATGATAACCACAAGAAATTAAATAGTCACTCTAAACTGATATAAAAAAAAGACATCTTCAAATTAAATAGTAATTAAAATTATTTGGATAACATACCTCCCCTGATCACAGCTCATCCATCATTATGTTTGTCTAGTACCTGTAGTGCCAAATCATTCAACCTCCATAAATATATAAAAAATCAATACAAGTCATATTTGTACCATTATTTACTAGTCTAAGGTGCATTTTTTATGAGAATGTCAGAACATACATTTACAATGCTTCGAAGCACCTTCTAAACCTTCTTTTTGGACAAGCCCCTCATAATCCTAGATTCAAACATGGATTTACTCGATGAGAACAAACTACAAATCCAATAGATAAATAAACCAATAACACTCGCGGATAATCTCCTATTGGTTTCAAGAATAATTTATTGGATCCGTCTAATATTGGAGCAAACCTCCCTCGATCTGGAGCAACAACGAAGTCAACATTGACTTTGTTGCTGCTCCGTTGGATTGGGGGAGGTTTGATCCAAGATTAAACGACTCCAATAAATTATTCTGTATTGAACATGGCCAACCACGTGAATATGGAAGCTCTTATGGCCCCTCACATCACTCTCAATTCCCCAATACCCAGTCTATATTCTGCTAGAAAATATGCATTAAAAAGATACATAATTGATAAAATGTGATTGTAAACTTCTAAGCAAGAAAGTTGAGATAAAATAAGTACAAAGTTGAGATAAATTAAGTATTAACCATCTATATTTCATATTTTGCTATCGTGAGTACAAAAAAGTATACAATAACTCATTCATAGGCAACGCAACAAAAAGTATGCAAGAACTCATTCGAAGCTGGGCATATGTAAAAAAAAATAGTTTATACATCATCATTTATTTTTAACCTTCTTCCTAAAGTTCTTTAGATACATAATTGATAAAATGTGATTGTAAAGCTAAGCAATAAAGTTGAGATAAAATAAGTACAATGTTGAGATAAATTAGCTACTAACCATCTATATTTCATATTTTACTATCATGAGTACAAAAAGGTATGCAATAACTCATTCAGAGGAAACAAAACAAAAAGTATGCAAGAACTCATTCGAAGCTAGGCATATGTCAAAAAAATAGTTTATATATCATCATTTATTTTTAACCTTCTTCCTAAAGTTATTTAGTAATTCATATTCATCCATGTTGTCTTCATTTTATGGGTTCTCTTCAGAAATTGTTTGTGCTTGCGACCTCTCATGCAAAGCACGCCTAGTCTGGTACTCATGGTGTGGAGGCCGCTGTGGTGAGGGATCTCCTAGAAAAAAAAAATATTAAATTTCTATGGCCAATTTTTATATATTATTGAATTAGTTCAGTAATGTTAAAAAGAAACCTCTGCATTGTAATTATTTACCTGGTGCACTGGTCAGCATCGTTGGAATCACTGCACTATGCCCCTCTTTAGGTGTAGGACCCTCAAGTACAACATTCTCTTCCATTGAAACCACTAACTTTATAAGGACACAATCCTATATGTATAAGTAAAAAAAATAGAAGTAAAAATCTATAACTATGAAATTATTAAGTATATGATATATTAATATCCATCCATATTACTGTCGTGGACGTCAATCTTAGCACCATCAACATGGGGCTACACGAGAGCACCATCTTGTGGTGGCACTCCACTATCAGCGCATTGCTATCCAGTACTTATGGGCTCATCAATAGTGTTGCTCCCCTAATTAAAACAGTGATGTAACACATTAAATTTATTATCAAACATGAATGAATTTTTATAAGTGATGAAAGGTTAATGTTGATTGATTTTTATTTACCTTATCCTGCACACTGGATCTTGGGATATACCCCAATCTTTTCCATTTTTCAATGACAACTTGATAGCCGAAAATGTAACCAAGCTTGAGCTCTTCCTCCGTGGTTGCAATTCCGAAGTCATTGTTCTACATTGCATAAGAGTATGTATTTTTTATGTTATTAGCTGCAATTACCGTGAAATTTGGAAGGTGATACAAATAATATTGTTAAGGTATTTGGGTAATTACAATTCGTGACTATAACCTGAAGTAACTTCCCTGGCCTAGCTTGTGCTTACCATGTTTGGAAATCCTTTCTTTTGTTTCCTTCAAAGTGTCAGGAAACCTATCATCAAAAGTTTCAAGTATGTTATGCACCATACTTTTATTTAGATCTAGACAAAATTAAATCTATTGAATTCAAGATGTAATTTACCTTGCGGGAGTAGGTGATGTTTTTCCTTATTTTCTAAATTAATTCTCTTTTGCTTCCTCAATGAGTGCCTTCCACTCACTCTTTGGAATCATGAGAGGACGCTCGTATTGAGGTTTCTTTTCCCAGTGAACCCTATAACTCTTGTGTGTATATTTTAAATGTTGTCCAACTGCAGAGGAGACCACGGTTTTATTAAATGTGTCTACCCCAAAGAGGCATTCAAGATAATCCATAAATTCTTTTTTGATTTTGGAATTCTATGAATTCCACCTCGTGCATATGGTGGGACCAAAAATCACCAACGCCTTGGTCTCCAAGTGCCTATAAAAATCGTTGTTTCCTGCATACAAAAAGATATCATCATTATTTTAAAAATAATAATCTATATGACTTATGTTTGAGATGGACAACATTAAACAATTAAAATATTAAGAATTACCTGGCAATTTTACTTGCTTTAATAGGATTCCATCATCATTGACCAAAATATGCCCGAAAGGGTCCCCGTGGAGGTAACACGTCTCGCTCTAGGAAATAAAACCATATAATCGGCCAAATCATTAGCCTCATCTCTAGTGTCAGCACCTCCAGTGATTGGCTATGTGGATTCCAGGGGGTGTGTGTCATGGATCCCAACTACAGGTGTGGAAGGTGGAGTACTGAATAGCTTGGTCGGTAAGTGAGGTGCTATGTCAGTAATCTGTGGCATTTGTGAATTCCCACTACTACCGAGGCCATGCATGCCAGTGTCAATAGGTTGCAAAAATATCTGTATAAGAAAGAAAATGTGTCTTCATTTAGATAATGTAGAAGTTAAAAAAAATCTTTCATAATTGATATTTTGACATAAAAAAAAAATCACTTTAAATTATGGTTATTACCTTATATGTGTTAAGCTATGCCATTACCTGAAAGATCCTTTCTTCGATTTCAAGAGTTTGTTCTACAATGTCTAACAAGCGTTCAAGTTCCTTGTTCACTTTATTGATCTTTCTATGTATCAATACCATCGGGTCAGGGGATGAGTACAAATCTGCCTGGTTGAGCAAATCATGAGCATCATGGCCCACTGACTACATATTTCAACAAAATATATCTTATTTCAGTTTTGTAAAAAAATAAAATAACTGATTGCCACAAAAATAAAATTGTATAAACAAATAATAAAATTCACGTTAAATGTAAGTCAAAATTGTTACTCATTTACATGTTCTACGGCTGGCCCTTTTGCATGATCCTCCTGCCACATTATAATATAATTAGAACCGCAAAATATTAAAAAAATTGTTAAAGATATAAAAAATTGATTTCCACACAAATAAAATTATATTAACAAATAATAAAATTCACATAAAACATAAATCAAATTGTTAATTGTTTACCTGTTGTGAGGATATTCCTTTTCCATGATCATTCTGCCACAATATTTCATAATTAGAACCGCAAAATATTTAAAAAAATGTTAAAGATAAAAAAAATGATCATAACACAAATAAAATTATATAAACAAATAATAAAATCCAGGTTAAATGCAAATCAAACTTGTTAATTGTTTACATATTCTTGGCTATTCCTTTTCCATGATTAACCTTCCACATTGCAATAAAATTAGAACCATTAAATATCTCATACATTATTAAAGATACAAAAATATAATGCAATTAGTAGTGGTTTCTTAAATAGGTGTTTCATAAGTACCCATACACTTTTATTCGATGTATCTACTCGATTCAAATGGTAATCCACTAATAACTCTTCCCCGAGAGCTATATTTTTTATTGCGCACACGACTACCTGATTTCCTTCTCCTACCTCATATATGCAATTTGGTTGCTTGTTTCTTGTCCTAGGTTGTGTGATGTGTATAAACCCTATCATATTGCTGGAAGCTTTAGTCTTTCCATCAATATAGATAGTCACTCCCTTATTCTTATCGATGTTTATTAGTTTTATATAATTTGCGGCGAGTGCGTATCTTCGCATACTTCACATGTAGCGGACCAACAACATCCAAACGTTGTAATCATAACATGATCCGATATAGTCCATCAATTCAATTACTGTATTGTATTTTATATTTATTCCATCCATGGAAAATAGGCCAAGGTCATGCAGGGATGATGGTGCAATGCGATACATCCTATTGTTGAAACTGAAGTCAGTGTCCAACAGAGGCAGTTCCTCAGGTACCCATTGTTTCACAAAATGATGATAACTGGGTGGCACCTTGATGTCTCCTATTCTCTCATCATTGTAGGAGCATGATCCTCCTTCGACAAGAAAAAATTCCAAACGTCTACAAAATTTGCTTCTAACCTTTTCACCTCTGGTTGTTCTTCTCCTATCAAATCTAGTGGATGTAGTCGCATTTCCCTCTGTTTGTCCTGATCTTCCCTCACTTGATGAAGAAAGATATGAAATATACCTATTTGGTTGTACCTTAAGTCGATCGAATCAGAAATATAGTTAGCTAATATTTTTCGCATGTAAGTATATCATTCAGTTACAGTTATATCTATTTCATATTTTCACAAGATTCTAAAGGTCAAGGTGCTCTCATCATCTTAGGAATGTCAATGTGGTTCATAATTCAAGTTGAGTAAAACATAAAAGTGCAAACACATTAATAAGGCAATAAATAATCCATCAATATTTCACAACTATTGTACCACTACACTACAAAACAAATAACATTTTGTCTATTAGCTTTAGCTTGGGTGTTTAAGTGGAGAATATTGTATCCTCCCTACTTAGGTTCAAATCCTACATGTGACATGCTTGTTTCTTGTGTATCAATTAGAGCTGGCAAGGTATCAAATTTTTCACTCTCACTTTAGTACTTGAGTGTGGGATGATTTAACTCCATTTTGGAGAGATTGGGGGTGGACTCTAGAGTTTTGGTTGATCCTTTTAGTAGTATGATCAATGGAGTCTTTATATCTTGTGATTGAATCCCTTCATTTGTTCCTTTCTTGTTCCCTAATTGAGATGTTCCTAAAGTTATTAAGATGCAATAGTTATACAAGGGTTTAACCCCTTCTTGATTTGTGGCCATGGGAAAATTTTAATGACCAACATAAGGACCTGTCTATTTAGGAGGTGTGTTGGTTCATGAAACCACCTATGGCTTGTGAGTTTCAAGCATAAATGCTATCTCCCATAACCAAAAACACTAACCTGTTGTAGAGATTTATTCCTACGAGTAAGAAGAAGCCCTCTTAGGATAAAGCAGTAAACACTAACTCTATACTAAGACAAAAATGAAACAAATGTGATCTTGTTTCCTAGATTAAACAAGTATTTAAGATTTTCTGTATTGAAGAGAATGAGAGAAAGTAACTCACCTTCACTCTTGATGTTTTGTCCCGCTTGTCGTTCCGATCCCAAAGTCCTCGCAATGAACCTGTTGATATCAAACAATACACAAGCATATACAATCCTCCAATATCCCTAAATCACAAGTTAGGATCCAAATACATATAGATACCAACCATGAAATTGAAATGCAATGATCACACATGAGTTGGGAAACAAGGCAAGTTAACTTTATTACAACTTGAAGATTCTTACAAAGGTTGCTTGATGTCCAAGCCAACTTTAACTTGAAGTCCTTCCTCTAGCTATCTCTACAAAAGGCTCAAGATCATAGGTTGGATGCCCCAAAAGTCCTCCCTTTGGCCCATGGAAGGGCTCTCCTTTATAGTGTTTGGAAGGGTTAACCAAAAGGAGAGTAAAATGGATCTAAAGAGTGTTTAGTGGATCATTCCTACTAAACAGAGAGAGGGGTTGGGATCGAATCAAAGCTGGTAATCCCAAGAAAATATATCAAAATATGATATCCCAAGATCCATGGAAAAAGGGATAAAACAGGATTATCGCACCCTTGGGTCTAAGCATAAAGTGACATTATTGTGCCCCTGGGTCTAAGCATAAAGCGGCATTATCGTGCCCCAGGGTAGGAGCATAGCGTGGTAACCCAGTTATCGCACCCTAATAGATGTGCAGAGCACAATAATTCCTGCAGATCGGGTCAGTTTGGGTGACACATGGTAGGTAAAATGTTTTCTTTGGTATTTAGGCAATAGACTTCACTCTTGGGTGTCCAGATGATCATTAAGGGGAAGTGTCGTTCAGGTCACTTAGTGTAAGGATGTGACACTAGGAGACACTAGGGATTAGTGTGTAATATTGAGGTATAACAAATTCCCCCTAAAGTGTGAGGTCATAAGAGATTGATGGCCAAAAGACTTTATAAATACTTTGCGGAGATAGCATCGAGGGGAGCAACGAGGATCTGAAACAGAAACAAAATGTCAAATATACCACCGAGGTGGGCATCCCCATGCTCAGAAACAATTGACTCAAAGCATGGATACCGACCAATACATTGCAGATCCAGGAGTACTGAGATGATATAGACTGTAGATAAATCATGGCTACTGTGAATAATCGTAGATCCATGAGACAGTAATGACACAGCCATGACCAATACATAAGTGGATCTGTGTGACAATACAAGAGTGAGGTCTTCCACGTAATGACTAGGTGGAAACCTAATCAGAGAAACGCCATTGCAGCCTGGGTGTAATCAATATACAAAAAAGGTGTCCAGGGTCTTCTACTCGATCCCAAGCGATACGAATCTAGCCATGCGATTACAAGGTGTTGAAATCGAACATGGTATAAACCATTTGATTACTAGTCAATGATGTGAACCGTTAACAAATGCGAGGGAAATCACCAGTGATGACAATGATCCCCAAGGTATCTGTAGTACATCTCAATGAAATGAGAATATATGAGTTGATGTCGATCACTTGTGAAATTATTCGATCAGAGGTCGATGTGTTAGGATATTCCTATACTCCATCCTAGTCCCACCAATATTTCAATCATTTACATTTTCAGTCATGCATGCACTTTTAGGGTTTGCATGCATTCAGGGTTTGCATGCATTTTGCATGCATCCTAGTCATCAGTCCAGCACCTAGCCCTCAGTTAGCCAGCCCCCAGGAGCTTCTCACTATTCAGTTTTAGCCCTCCTGTTGCTTAATGCGCCCTTCTTCCTTGATTTTAGGGAGCAACTCACCCTTCTTCACCTACCAGTCCAGTTGTCTTCAGTTTATACTCAGTTACACCCAGTTACACTCAGTTACACTCAGTTACACTTAGTTACACTCAGTTACAGTCAGTTACAGTCAGTTACAATCAGTTATAGTCAGTTACAGTCAGTTACACTTAGTTACACTGAGTTACACCTACCAGAGTTAGTTTGACTGATGGTTGACAGTTACTTGAGCATTGATGACTCCACTGATGATGATGAAGACTTCCAGTTGTGCTCCGATGATCATGAGGACACCTAGTTGTGCTCCAATGACACTCTATTGATCTTATGATCACTCTGAGAGGCTAATTCGAATTGCCACCTTAGGCATTCGATTCCTCTCTACCATTGTACTATTTATTTGTCCATACTGTGATTAATTAATTAGTGTGCGTGAAGTATTATTGCTTCTATCTGAGTTCTACTGTACCATATTATTATGTTGCTCATTATACTATATTGTTCACTCTTCTTCTATTTTCTTGCTTAATCATAATTACCCTTGTGAGGTATACATCATCTCTTAGATTTGCTATGAGGATTTTCACACGATGATGGAAACCTATTGGCGAATACGAGGAAACCTGCCATTGAGGCATGCAAGTACCAAGGTACTAGTGGTTGAATCCTAAGCCTAATTCCTGGATAGTGATTTGGCGTCGACAGGAATAGACTCGTCGAAGGTGGGAAATAATGATTCCCACATCATCGACATTAAATTAGAACGATAGATAGTATGTAACAATGGAACAAGAGAACATGTACTAGCATAGTGGAAGACTTGACATAGTGGATGGCTTAGAGCAATGCAAACCCTTTGAACATATAACGGCATGAAGCAGAACTTGGCAGCCAGGATTATAGATAGAAGAGAACAAACACATGACGAGTAGGCTCATGGCCAAAGAGACGAATCGAGATGATGACCATAACTCAGCAGGAAAAGATAAATACCCAAAATTAGACAAGGGACAGACGCATTCCATGTTCAAAGGTGACAACTGACAAGCTGCCAACAAGATAAACTTGACTCAGTTCCCATTTTTCCCCCGACATGATGGACGAGTACCTCTTTGTTGTTTTACGAGCTTGAAGAGGATAAAAGATGCTCTGTATAGCTCATCTCATAGATGAGTCTGATCTCACATGTTTTATGAACTTGAGAAAGGAGGGGTTCATCCCAAAGTGGGCCCTTCGATGTTGAATTTTAACGAGTCCAAGGAAGGAAAACTCGGTAGTTTTTCACCTTTAGAGAGCTTGAAAAACTTAAAGAAGGTTCCAGAATGTACTTTTTCGTAAATTTAGTCCCTCAGTCCCAAAAAAGTATAAAATAATTCCTGAGAGAACTCTCCCAGTCAAGAGTTGACTGAGGTATACCTTTCTCGTAAATAGTCTAGACGGGCTGAAAAAGGGGTAACCTATCACCGAATAGACGTCCTTTCAAATCCTTTTACGAGCATAAAAGAAACAAGTTCGCTCGGCAATCTTTTCCTATTTTAGGAGTCTGAAAAGAGATTAAAGAGGACTCCATGAACAACTTTGTCATGGTTCATAACCGAGTATGACAAAGGGAAAAGTAAACTCAGCATAGTTCTTTTTCCATAAATAGTCTAGCAAGGCCGGATAAAGTGGTAAACCTAGACTCGTCAGACACACCTTTTTACTCAGTTTTTAATGAGCACGAAAATGGTATCAAAAGCAATCGAAATCTTTTTCATATTTGAACCAGAGCATGAAAAAGTAAAACCTAAGCTCAAACCACTTTTCATGTTTCAACCAGAGCATGAAAAAAGTGAAAAGTAAGATCAAACCACTTTTCATGTTTCAACCAGAGCACAAAAAAAGTAAAAAGTAATCTCAAATACAATCTTTCTATTTTTAACGAGCTCAAAGACAGGCGAAAAGAATGCTCATGACGTTTGCTTCATTTTCTAACGAGCTTGTAACATAAAATGAACTATGCTCGGGATTATTTTCATGGTTTAGCGAGCTTGAAACCCAGAATAAAGTATGCTCGAAAACCTTTCCATTGGTGGACTCTTTCCAAACATGGTATCCAGAGATTGGTACATGCCCACCAGCATGATTGCTGGAAGTAAGTGAATTAGCTCCAACATAATGTGGAGAGGCAATTGAGTTGACTTCAACATGATGTCTAGAGGTTGAATACATGCCCCCCAAACTTCATTTCATTCACCTAAGGCATAGGCAGATGAAAAGAAGGTTCAGGTACTAAATCTACGAGAAGACTCGACTCAAAGGGAAAGGATCTGTTTCATTTTTTAACGAGCTTGACATAGAAAAATATCTATGCTCGTAGGAACCTGTTTCATTTTGTAATGAGCTTGACACAGAAAGGGAACTATGCTCATGGGGTACTGTTTCATTTTTTAACGAGCTTGACATAGGAATAGAACCATGTTCACGATGGGTTTCATTTTTACACAAGCTTGAAACTAAAAGTAAACTATGCTTGTAGGGGCCTGTTTTATTTTTTAACAAGCTTTAAACAAAATGAACTATTCTCGAAAATGGCCCATTTCATTTTTTAACGAGCTTAAAACGGAATACAACTCTGCTCGAAATGATGGTTGGTTTCATTTTTACACAAGCTTAAAACCAAAAGTAAACTATGCTTGAGATTATTTACTACCAACATGATGTCCAGAGGTTGGTGATGTGCCCCCCAACATGATGTACAGAGGCTGGAGATATGACCCTCATGCTTAAGGGGAAGAAACCACTAACACGTGTGGAACGTTTAGGAAAGTTTGATGACTAGCAGTCATGCGATGATTGGGTGTCATGAAGGAAAGCTGGTCAATGGTCACAATCCTCCCATCAGAGGGAAAATACATCACTTGAAAGAGTGTGGACACTATGACTTTCATAACATAGACATAATCACGTCTAAGGAGAAGATTGAAATCTAAAGGAACTTGGACAACCATGACATCAACATAAACGGTTTTACCTCCCAAGGTGATAGGTAACTACGGAAGAATCCCTAAAGGTCTGGTAGGCCTTCTATTGAAAGCTAAAATATGGCCAGTAACCGGCACAAGCTGAGGAGACCCTATAGCTTTCCAAGTAGTTGAGGATAAAATACTAATAGAAGCTCCCTTGTCAACTATAGTGTGAAAGATTTCTTTATCGGAAACACCTACAGATATCTGGAAAGGAACATCTGAGGGGAGACAATGTTCTGTTAGACTATTCCAATCAAAAGAAATAACCTCAGTACTTGGAGGAGGTTCTGTGGACGAGACTTCTCCTTTCCTAGAACTGACTGAACCTACCATAAAAATATCAGCGGTTTCTAAATCACTTTCAGTTGGAAAAGTATGATACGATGAAGACTTTGTGATGGTGATAGCTTCAATCTAGGCATTTTCCAATGAAAGATTCGGGTGGACCAAGGATAAAACTAGATATACCATTTGCGTTTCACTCTTCAAAGGAGGAGTGGGATCAACCAAAGATGAAGCTCTATTAATCACTTGCATTTCACTCGTCATAGGAGGAGTGGGGTTAACCAAGAACGAAACTTGATTAATCGCTTGGGTATCATCCCTCAAGGGAGGAATGGGGTTGATCAACGATGTTGTTGAATCGACCGCTTTGTTTTCACTCTCTGATGAAAGAGTGGGGTCAACCGAGGGTGGGGTCAGATTGACTGCCCTATCAACCAGCATAGGATCATGGGACAACCTACAATACTTCATTGGAAGGTGTTTATGGGATGTGTCCATGTCTTCCAACAATTGTGAAGCCTCATCCATATGAGGACAAAGGTAAGTAAGGTGCATGCCCTTGCATAACCAACAAGGTTCTGCAGCTCTACCCTTCCAACCCTTAACTACAATGTCACTAGTTGATGGGGTATCATCAGAATGATGTCCAGAAACTGATGACGAGGGTTGTTCAGAACGCGACCATATTTATGAGACCTTGGAGATACCAGGGCATCTCTTAAGAAAATGGGACCTTTTACAAAGTTTGCAAGGGAATTTCTGTTTACGCAAATTCAAAACAGATGTATCGATGTTCCCAGCATGATGATCAACTGCTAGTGAGTCCCCAGCATGATGGTCAAAGGCTAGGATTGTGACCTTCTGCATGGTGTTATTCTTCTTAGTTTTCCCTTTCTTCTTCTTCTCACTAGCCTTCTTACTAAATTCAGATTTTTCAGTAGGAGAAGAGGAAGAGAGGGAAGCTGATTCAATTTTTGAGGAAGAAGGAGAAGGGTCATCATGAGATTGAGGCTCATGTGATGAAGGACCTAGGTCCAACACAATCAGTGCACTTGGTGTAACTGGATTGGAGAATAACCATACTGGTAATCCTATCGTCAATCTAGGAAGACTCAACGTAGCCATAAAGAGAGGACCAACAGTTCCACAAGGGGGGATAACAAATGGCACACCCTGGAAATGGGTGCCTTGGTTGGTAGTCTTGGAAGAATATTCCATATTTGAACTCCCTAAGAGTCTCTAAAGTACCACACAACTCAAACACTACTCAAGTCTAAAAGCAACAAGCAAACTGTGTGAATAGGAGTGGATGAAAAGTCAGGATCCTCACAAGATTATCAAGGCTTCACAACTCGCTATATACCGCAGGGTCCAATAGTAAAACGCAACAAGGAGGATTGGGACCATACCCTTTCCTGAATACCCAACTACCTAGACAGTACATGCATAGTAATCTCCCCGAGTGTTGTTCTCGGTGTATTGTGATGCCAAGATGGCCAAATGGTTAACTCAGTTGGTCACAGGAATCTTAATGGTGTCTCATAATATACGCAAGGTATGTGGGAGCTCAAATCCATAGTGATGTTGTCTAATGAACAACTGTACGGAATGAGACCTTCCTATATAATACCGAGTACGTGAAACACCTTTCGATATACGCAAAGTACTTGGTGGGTACGTGAAAGGGATTCGATATACCAATAAGTACGTGGAAGACTACAATACCCTCGGAATATAGTGCTGGAAAATAACGACAGTTGTCACGCTTAAAGATGTCGGAACACATCTCTAACTTACACACAGTTACTAAATGATTTTAACCTAAGCCAACGTTAATTTTATCTTGTACTGTTAGGTGGATGCATGAGGTGAGTACATAAATGTAAACATAATGCAGTCCTCAACTACATGATAATGCACATTTTCCTTTCCTTTTCAATGAAAACTACTTATGGTAAGGAAAGATTTTTCTTTCTTAAAAACCAAAAGTACTTAAGTAGTAGCGAAAAGAAAAATTCCTTCCTAGACTGCAATAACTCTAACTTTCTGCAATCATCAGCTAAAAAGTGCAAAGAAGATGAAAGATGCAACTAATCTTAACATGTATAAGACAAAGTAATGAAGCACTTTCAATTTTCAAATGCATGTATCAAAAATGGAAATTGGTAACCAAACACTTTTCATGTCTATATACAAAAAGTGAGAGAATACTTACAACACTCTTTAATCATTCGGAAATTCCCAAAGAAAAATGACAAGCACCCAAACAACTCAAAGGAACTCAAGAATGGCTCAAAATCCACCAAATGAAATAATTCTAATCCATTCCCTATCTTTTTATACTTTGAAAAAGACACATTTAAGCTACGGAAAGAAAGATTCCACAAATGTTTCCAATCAAATGCAATACAAAGAAAAGCACTTAATAATCATGTTTAACTCAAATGTACACAAAACTAAAACAAGCCTTTTCTTGTCCCTATGAGTGTAAGACCAAAAATGCCAAATGATCAAATCAAAGCAAGAAGAATACTTATGTTTTCCAATTTCATGACTATAGAAAAAGAGTGACAAAATCAGGTTTTTCTTTGAACTAAAGTGGAGACAAAGAATCAATATTTTCCAATAATCATTAGATAGCTTAGCATGTAAAGGAAACAAGATGCATAACCCAAGGAAAAGAGGCTCAAAAAGACATGGATATCCCACACTTTCGAGTCTTTAAAACAAGCCAATCACACCAAACCAAAAATGATCTCAAAACCTTGAGATGGGTCAAAAAGAGTATAGGTTTCATGATTCATGCCCCCCCTGGGCCATGAGGGGGAATTTTTTTTCAAAAATAGAACCCATTTCGCTTTAAAAATGAAAGCACTGTACTACAGCTAAGTAAGTTACAAAGTTCTGATAAATATCAGAGCAATAACCAAAAGCAGAGAAATAAAAAATTGACTAAAAGTAACCAAGCAAACTGAGAAACAATCCTTTTTGCAGAGATTATCGCGGGGCTAAAATCATCCCAGGCATGATAATGATGAATTATTGCATTCTGAAAAGAGTAAGGATAGCGATAAAGTGGTAATTATCACTCTGTAGGAAATGGAAGGGGCGCGATAATTCTCAGAAAGAGGAAAAGGGCAGGAAATTGAGAAATGTTTTTGACTTTTCAAGGGTTTGTCAACCCAAAGGACTCACTGATCATTAACAGAGGTCTGATGCAGAGGGGAGGCGAGTGAATGAAGGTCAAAGAGACCAAATTTCACGACTGGTTTGAAAGAAGAGCAAATTCACAATAAAAAATGAATGAAAGTAAAAGAACTCAAACAACAGGGGTTCAAACCAGCGGAGTCGCCAGTTTTTGTTGTAGAGATTTCTTCCTACGGGTAAGAAGAAGCCCTCTTAGGGTAAATCAGTAAAGAAAAACTCTATACTAAGACAAAAATGAAAGAAATGTGATCTTGTTTCCTATATTAAACAAGTATTTTAGAGTTTCTATATTGAAGAGAATGAGAGAAAATAACTCACCTTCACTCTTGATGTTTTGTCCCACTCGTCGTTCTGATCCCGAAGTTGTCGCGATGAACCTATTGAGATCAAACAATACACAAGCATATACAATCCTCCAATATCCCTGAATCACAAGTTAGAATCCAAATCCATATAGATACAAACCATGAAATTGAAATGCAATCAATGAACACACATGAGTTGGGAAACAAGGCAAGTTAACTTTATTACAACTTGAAGATTCGTACAAAGGTTGCTTGATGTCCAAGCCAACTTCAGCTCCAACTCCTTCCTCTAGCTATCTCTGCAAAAGGCTCAAGATCATAGGTTGGATGCCCCAAAAGTCCTCCCTTTGGCCTATGGAAGGCCTCTCCTTTATAGTGTTTGGAAAGGTTAACCAAAAGAAGAGTAAAATGGATCTAAAGAGTGTTTAGTGGACCAGGCCTACTAAATAGAGAGAGGGGTTGGGATCGAATCAAAGCTGGTAATCCCAAGAAAATCTCTCGAAATATGAGATCTCAAGATCCATGGTAAAAGGGCTAAAACAAGATTATCGTGCCCCTGGGTCTAAGCATAATGCGGCATTATCGCGCCCCAGGGTAGGAGCATAATGCGGTAACCCTAATTATCACGCCCTAATAGATGTGCAAAGTGCGATAACTCCTGCAGATCGGGTCAGTTTGGGTGACATGTGGCAGGTAAAATGTTGTCTTCAGTATTCAGGCAATAGACTTCACTCTTGGGTGTCCAGATGATCATTAAGTGGAAGTGTCGTTTAGGTCACTTAGTGTAAGGATACGACACTAGGGCTTAGTGTGTAATATTGAGGTATAACATAAACCTAACATCAACCCCTAAAAATAACATGGTCGTATTATAAATACCTAAGCCAACCTAAACACTAAACCCTATTTTAAACTCCATCCATGTAGTAAAATCAATGATACAACCTTGTGTAAAAGGTGTATACTTTGTGTGCATGAGTATGTTAATAAAATATATTGGTGGACCTATGTTGTTATACTATAGGGTTGTTTCTATGACTGTAAAATATACTTCCCTCATATGCTTCCATATTGTCCTATATTTCTTGTTGTGGTAGTGGTCTCCAAATAAACATAATCATTCGCAACAATTATTAGAACTACAAGCCTTGAAATTTTTTCACTCATTACAAAATCCATGGACACTCGACACATGTCTATACCCAAGAATAGCAAAAACATTGTCATGGGAAAGAGGTCTGACGAAAAGAAATCCAAAGCCATTGAATATTCCAACCACAGTTCTCCTAACCCACGACTTGTTTTTGTGGCATTAAAATATTACCTCCACTTACAAGCAAGCATTTTTCACAGAAATCATTGTATTAGCAAAACAACAAGTGAACTGGATAATAATGACAACATAAATAATTTCATTGCATAGAGTTCATCTCATAGAATTTGGTCATTGGAGAGAATGTGGAAAAGGAAGCCATCAAAGTCTCCTAACCTACAAATTTGTTGGTTGAATCAAAATAGTGCCTCCACTAACAAGAAAGCTTTGTTCACACATGACATACATGTAATGTATGATTCCTACAACACCTACAAACTTCAAAATAATGTAAATACCTTCATGATCACTACTCTAACTAAAAAACTACTCTAATTGGTTTGATGCTTGTGAGACTACTTGGAAGTTTAATACTTGAGAATATATGAAAAGGTGATCAAAGGATGCATGCAACATTGTTAATGTCACTACCATTTGTTTAAATGTGCACGCATCTATACTTATATCTTAGCATCAATATCACTTGTGAATTACACTATGGTAACATCTCATGCAACTTAGTAAGAAGTAGTTTCTACAAAAGACTAACAAATGTTGTAAGCACATGTTTAAATACTGTTTTTACATTGATGTCAAAATTCATGTCAACTTAAAAATGGTCATTAAGCAATCTATCCTAATTAGTCCTAACGATGTTAGGTGGTTAACATTTAGGGTTCACTTACTATTTTAAACTAGATTGTCTCAAACTTAGTTCATTATGTTATGATGCTCAAATTCTATGTACATTGTGCACTTTTCATTAGTTATGTAGTTATTAGTGTTTTACGTTTGTTTTTAGATTTTTTATGTTATTAGATGTATTTTAGAGCTAAAATAATTTACAACACAATTTGGTAGTATATCCCTAGGGTTCATATCTTTCTGTCAAAAAATAGTAAACATATTAGAAAAAAAATGGTCCATAGTGCATAGTTTTGTAGGAGAATTATGTAGCTATACATTCATCATGAACCATTTATTTTTCACCTAAAGTGTTGTGAGATAGGTTATATGTAGCAACATGAATTTTATAGTGTTTAAAATATATTTTTTCGTATTCCTATGATAACAATCTTGTCAACAATTGTTTGGTGATGATGTATTTTAGTACCTGATGATTGACAAACAATTTGGAGCACTACGTCAAAAGGAAATGGTGAAACATCTAGAGTTTCTAGACAATGGTGAGAGCTTCATACTTCGAGGTTGTATAAGTATTCTTAATTGCATTCAACTTCTTGCTTACAAACTAAATGGGGTGGTTAATATTGTCATCAGAAGCTTTCACTAAGACTATGCCAATAACAATGTTTGATGAATTTGTGTAGCATATCACATATAGGAGAGATCAAAATCAACACTTCAATAATCTCCTACTTCAATGTCTCAAAAGTAGTGCCACAAGCATTAAACCAATTAGAGTATTTTTTAGTTAGAATATATGATCATATATATTAATACTTGGAAGTTTGTATAGGTTGTATTCGATGGTTCATTCTCTAATTTCTTCAATGGAAGGGTTTCAATAGGGTAGGTGTGAAGAGAATAGGGAAAGCATGAAGAGAATAGGGAAGGCATGAAGAGAACTTGATTTGCAATTGAAATTGTGACTTGTGCTTATGCCCTAAAATTTGTGGAGGAATTATGCCCAAAATCTACTGAAAACAAGTCGTTTTGAATAATTATTTTTACCCATAATATGAAAACAATAGATAGTAACATTGAAAACTCACCATGTTCTCGAGGATGCTTTTAGGCCTCTCCAAAAATGTAGCAGGGACAAATTGGGCCATGAATCTCCTCCACAATGGCAACTACCACAACATTGTTTGGGAAGGGGAAATGGGATGGGGTTCTCACCACGATGGAAACACTGTTCGATCATGGGAAACGATTGAGGTTATCACCACCATGACGGCCTTGACCACAACACTCTTCAAGAAGGGGAAATGGGACGAGGTTCTTACCACGATGGAAATACTATTCGAGAACGAGCAACTGACCAACTAGGTTCTCACCACCATGATGGCCTTTGTTAACACCCAAAAATTGTTCACCTAGCTCATCCCCCTAGTCACATAACCCATTCATCCCTTTTTCCTACATTTTTGGCCTCCAAAGACCCACAAATCTCTAAATTGGTAACCAAATGGGAAAAAATCAATATTTCCCTCATAAATTAATGAAAATCCTTCAAAAAAGGTTAAAATCCCATAATAAAGGGTCAAAATCCCAAAAAAAGAAAAAGAAAAAGGGGAAAAAGTCAAAATAAAATTAAAATGAAGGGAAAACATCAAATACGACTGGCCAATACTATTGGTTGCCCAATACCATGGGTCCATACTCCACCACCCAAAATTGCTATAAAAGGGTGATGGAGGCCCCCCATTCAACATCCATGTATCACTCTTCCTACCTATATGCTGCCGAAATTCCTACTGCACTCTAGCCTATCTCTTTGAGCTTTTGTGCCCATCTAGTCGAGTCTTGGCCACCATTTGAGCATTCGGAGAAGAGCAAGGAACCTTGGAGACCCGGAGCGCTACTCTTTGTACATCTGCGAGGGCCCCCATATCCTCAAATTCTGAGGTAAACTCTGATTGTAAATCATTATTTGCAACATAATACAAAAATACAAATCTTATTCATGGGTTTCTGTTGATTTGTTATTTTATTGCAGTAGTTAGATTACTTTTTATTTTTATTTGCACTCACACATATTATCGGTTTTTGAAACTGCTACTAATGGTTCCATAATCCTTAGTAGGTTCTCTTTAGTAGGAGTTGGTGTGAAAATACTAGCTACAGTTTTGGAAACTCCATTGGGGATCGAACCCAAAATCTCTGGTTTCGTAGACCAACCAGGTCGATTCCCATCGATCTATGGTTTGGTATGATCAGTAATTATTTTTAGTTTGGTATTTATTGTTTTGCTTGCATTTTATAGTTCTGTCCTAGCCTTGGATCCTATACTTGCATATCTGGCCTTTGCCTTCGCAGTACCCTTCATCAGTTCCATTTTTACGTCTCAGCCCACGATTGCATAGTCACATTTCCGCGTTGTAGCGCGTGACTTTCCGACAGAAACCTGCGCTCCTAGCGTCACTTATGGTCGAAAACCTGTCCTCTAGGGTGACTTTCGGCCTGTAACGCACGCCCCAAGCATGCTTCCCAACCCGATACCCGTGCGCTTTCCGTTCGATACACACGTGCTCTACGCGCTGTCAGGCCCGATACTTGCACACCTTTCTGCCTACAACTCGCATGGTCCGTGCGCTTCTGAGCCTGAAACCTGCGCCCTCGCCACACCTTTTATGCCCAGACCCGAGCCCTTTTTCCTATTTTGGTGTTGTTATTCTACAGCTTGCAGCTCTTAGAGCATGACTTTTCCCTTCATAGACATCCCCTGCACTTGTTTTTTCCCTTTTTCTTGACCTTGGCTACACTAGAACCCCTTGTTTTCCTGCACCCATTTGACATTGGTACCTTTTTGCTGTTTGCTTGCTGTAGCATTTGAGAATTTTTCATTTTGCATGCACCCTCAATGCATTGCGATATCTTTCATCATATTTTTGACAAGTTTATTTATTACATACATGTTATATAAGTTAGTACTTTATTTCAGTCTCATTTGTTTATTTTTGGCATTTACTTTCGACAATATTGGGTTTACACCACTTGTGCACCCACACACTCCCCACAATTCAAGTGAGACTAAAATTGGCTTAATTAAACACACATTAACCCCACTTGGGGACTCAAAAACAACTTTGTAGATAGGTAGGACATTGGGTTTAGCCATCCAAATAACACCCCCTTTGTCATACACATTTGAGACATAGTTGTTGTCCTTTAGGGAGTCCAAATTCCTTATTATTTATTGGTATGGTGGACACCAATTTCTCAGAGGGCCTCTCCCTTAGGAGGGAAAGTGGCAAGAATCGTTCCATAAGTCTGAGTGGAATACCTCTCTCCATTATGTACTAAAGGACACCAACTCGTTGTTCTCGTCGTGCATGCTGGACCCCATACCGGGTGTGTGACGGTTAAAGAACTAAAGCTGCGGGACACCTTTCCAGATGTGCCATGAACAAGGTATCTGAGTTTCCATTCTTCTAGGACTCTTTTACCCATAGTCCCTCTAGGTAGAGGGATATACTTTAGCCATTTGGTTCTCCATTTCGTATTTCACCAACCTACAGGAGATACGATTTGTGTGAGCTTCCATATATTTTAGATAGGTATTTGCATGCTCCTATACCCCCTTGGTTAATGAGTCTTTTTTCTTTCTAGGAGCATTTCTTGTTGGTATTTTGAACATTTTATCACCGCTCCACTTGTTGTAGCACATTGTTGCAGCAAGTGTTTTTGAGCTTGTTGTTGGCCTGAGTGTTATATTTTTACGAGCTCTCCTTTTGTGCACATGATTGCACTAGTATTTTTGAGCATTTTATCTCCCACGACTCTTTAGGACTTTTATACATGTCACCATTGATTCACCTAGACACTCCCGCAGTACGGCCCACTTAACCTCACTCGTCATGCTCCCTTGAGATGCACATATTCATCGCTAGATCTTCATCCTGAAGCCCCTTATTTCACATCTAATTCTAATCCAGATTCACCTATATACATAGCTTCGTCTAGCCCCATGGTTAGTTTGAACCCCAACCCCTTTAATGATGGGATTACTAGCAGTGGCTCCACTACGAGACCAACCACCATTTCTACATCCATCCATGCTATGCCATCTACAGGACCTACACCTAGCATTTTAGTCATTACTTCTATACCCATCGGTAGCGGATCTGTTCTGACCACCATCCCTTTGGTCACCAGTAGTACTCTTGGTGGCACTAGCCCTTCCTCCTTGATCCCTCCACCCTTTACCAGTAGTCCCTCGATCCCCATTATGACACACGCCACTACCCCACCACTCGTTAGAGGTGGCACCATGGTCGTCGCCATGGATAGCACGCAGGCCACTTTGACCACGTCACTTCCTCCTACTAGTTTTCTATTCATGTCCAGTCTCAAACTACCTAATCTGGCTCGATTGAATTACGGTATGATTTGAAATGACCCTACATGGCCTCCCATTCCTACCAAACTCCCTTCGGACATCCCAAAATTTGAAGGGAAGGGTGGTGAGGACTCCCAAAACCATATCATGTCCTTCCACTTATGGTGTTCCTCCAACTCCATAGTGGATGACTTGATCATCCTACACCTTTTACAATGGACACTCACTAGATTTGTAGCGAAGTGGTATATTAAACAACCACATGGGATGCACTCCACTTTTACCTCCCTCACTTCAAATTTCCCGCATTTCTTCCAGTTACCAATCTATTATGATGTTGGTGTTGATATTTTACTATCTTGTAGATAGAACACGGCTACCCATATCACTAATCATATCCATGAATGGCGTAGACGCTATAGTTTGTATAAGATCAAGTTAGATGACCGTATATTTTTAGATTGGTTCTTGAATTCCCTCATACCAGTTATTGCCAAGGATGTGGCATCTGAATGACCCCAAACCGAAGAAGAAGCCATACTTAAATCCCAACAGTTTGACCTTATTTATACACAGTCAGGCTACCTTTACTCCATTTTACCTAATTCTCCTCGCGGTGATTCCTCCTGGAAGGACGCGCCGGGTGCATCCCACGCCGTTGATGACATTATTGGACATGTTGCATCTTGTAGTCACCCATATGTCCATATGCCTCCCGCCACCACCCCAGCTTATAATCCTACACCCAGCTCTACACCACCCGACATGAGTAGTGGTCCCGACCTTTCATGCGTCATGACCCACTCTGGAGCAACACCTTCGTATGTTACCCCAACCAAAGATCCTCATATACATGGAAATTCTTGTTTGACACATTGCTATATTCATACCCTGCTAGCATATGTCTCCCTACTGCACCACCCACTTACTACCATCCACCAGTTGCACTTTCACCTGTACAACCTCCATCCCCTCCCACTTATTATCCACCACATGCTGCCCTAGCACTCGCCCAACCGCAAACCCCCCCTGTTCCCCAAGGGAAATTTTATGCCCAACAAAACCAATTGCAGAACCAACCTGCCAAACGAAACCAACAAGGACAACAAAATAGGGGATGCAGATGTAATCGAGGCAATAAACAACCTCCCAGCAGAAGCGGTCCACCACCGAACCCCCCTGATAACAATGGCGCCACACTGACTAACCAAAATCCTGATTGACCACCGTGGAAAGGTAAAAATCCCAACTTACGTACAAACCACCCATGTTCTATTTGCAGAGTCTATGGCCATTACACACACAATTGTTCCCACCTAGAGCGAGCTCTCCAACTCTGGAGTGACAATGCCCAACGCCAAGGACATGCTATGCCTCTGGCACCACCAAACCCACCACAACCCAACACACAACCTATGGTGTTGCAGAACACCCAACCCACGCAAGGGTTAGTATCCACCCAACCTTTTACTCCCACTCAAGGGGCTATCGCACCACAACAACCAGTTGCTTACGTTGTTCCTCTTAATCAACCCATTGACTCAAGTACCCACTACCTTTTAATGATGTATTCGGTTGACGTCAACCTTCAAACACGACGTAACCAGTATGGTTCAACCATCGAAACCATTCCTGTGGACAAGGTCACTACCACTCTTCCCACAGATCAGCCGTTACATCTACCCCCATCATCATTTGAAGGCCCCCCCAAAGCTCCTAGATTCCCTCTACGCCACATCAATAACAAACCTAATGTTCATGCTTCCCCCAACTATAATATAGTGGTTGACTTAGCCCAGTCCCCCACTGCTATGTCATCCTTATAATTTTTAAATAATTTCCTAGCGTAGCGCAAAACACTATTTTCCGCCATAGGTGCAATCGATCCTTCTAACTCACGAATGATGGCATTCTATTTAGACCAATATGAACTGTGCATGCCTTCCACCTTAGCATTTCAAGTCTCCTTTCAATCCAGAATCTTTTTATCCTTCGGTGCATCATCGATGAGGGTGCCTCTACATGCGTCAGGTCTACATTTGTGTGGCAGAATATAGGATCCCATCCCCTACAACCATCCACGACCGCCTTACAATATTATGATGGTCGTTCATCTCTTCCACACAGCCTTCTGGATAATGTTCTAGTCCAATTAGCTGACAAAACTATTCTGATTGACATTGAAGTCTTCAACGCCTAGCTCGACTACAACCTGCTCCTAGGATGAAGCTACATATACGCCATGAAGGTTGTTTCCTCATTTGTGTTCCGACTTATAATGTTCCCCCATAAGGGATAGGTTGTTAAAATCGATCAGGTCACTTACTATGACCCGAACGTGCCCTCTACACTAGAAAATGTTCTCCCCGTGATTGAACATCCTATTTTTGGTGCGCCTACCCCTTTGATTTACACTATAGGGCATGGAATTTATTCATAGACTCCACTGGTCTCCACATTTCATTCTGTACTGCCTCCCCCTCCGGTCTTTGAGATATTTGACTTGTGTACCATTTTGTCAAGTCATTCAGTCCCTAACCCTCAACCACCACCTCAGTCCCAACTGCCATTGGTACCTACCCACATTGGAGCCACACCAATCCACACAATCATGTTCTTACTCCCCCCATCAAGGGTTGTAAGTATGCCCATTATGGTGATGTTGAATCTCCTGAAATTTACGTTGGGACTTTCCATGTGGTATTTACCTGCCCCTAATCCCACTCCAATTCCACAAGTCATTCTTCAACCGATCCAACTGATCACCAATGCCAATCATCCACCTCTCGATGTGGTGGCAGCATCTTCATCCAACACCGCCCCTCAATCATCCAAGAACACCGAGGGAAGAGACACACACACTCATACTTCACCAAATGCAACTAAAACTGTGCACCCTCCCCCTCCAGCCCACACACCTCCCAAGTGTTCCTTGTGTGATGATTTCGGCCACACAACCCATAATTGTCCGCAATTTCCCCACCTTCAAGAACACATGAAGACATTGGATGATGACCCCACTATACTGGTTGTCGAACTACAAAACACACCCCCACCGCATAACAAATCGTTGTGCACCAACCACTCCTGCACCATTTGCGGATATTATGTCCATTACTCTCATCATTGTCTAGACTTACCAGAGTATCAATTGGTGTTGCAAGAAATGCATTAGTATTCTTTAGAATCATCCATTACTACCATCGAGGATATTCACCCGCCTGAATCCTCCTCTTTGGTAGAGGTTAACACTATTTATATGATTTCCACAAGTGGTGAACCAACCATTCCCCCGACCTCCAGCTCTACCTCTTCTGATTTGTCCACATAGTTTTTTCGCAGTGACAAAGAAATACTCAAAGCACTAACTGCACCTGAATTCCCTTGGGATGACATGCATCATAGAGACTCCTTCATTCCCGAGGTGTCTACTCCTATTACGACCAACCAAATTTCCGTCGAGTTGAAATAATTCATTCATAGCCAAGTGGACTGGTTTAAGAACCCCATCCTAGCTCCTGTTTCCTTAGAGAAGGTAACATGGATAACATCTTTCCCACCATATAGGTCGATATTTCCATCACACCAGGTATAGTTGAGAACATTATGTTAGGTGCCTCCTGTACTCTAAATGAAGTCGCTTCCTATAAGAAGCTCTTCCAAGAGTTTTGTGATGTTTTCGCTTGTTCATATACTAAGATGCCTGGTCTTGAACCTACCATTGTTGTTCACTATATCGATACTTGGCCTAGAATCCCGCATGTCCACCAAAAGAAACAACCCATTCACCCCACCCCACCGCAGGTGCAAAAGGACGTGACCAGCCCCAGGCCTGGCTACGTGCCTACCAATACAGCCAACCACATGCCTACCTGCATGCCCGTCCACCTACTTTCCTTCTCCAATAGCAAAGTTGGGCACGTGATGGTTCAGTCCACCCATGCATCCCATGCCAACTCTTAATTGTATTTGGCAGTTTCCTCATCCCTGGCTCATTACCTCTCCTACATGTGCTTAGTCTTGTCGGGATTCTCCTATCCGCATCAGGGTTCTGGCTATGATTACTCCAATGCAGATTGATGAATGGGGCTATCCTACAAGCAACAAAAGGAATGAAGCTATGGACCATCAGCACATTGCACTGAGTCACAAACACTCTACTGACACTCAACTCCTGGCTATTTTGTGCAAAGGTTCCACGAGCATTTGGCTCTATGGGGTTCATTTCTCTAGGGTTACTACGGTGTCTGGTTATCTGATATTCAGCTCACAGGTACTCGGATCCCTGGTTTACAGCCCTCTTGGCTCTTTGGTCTTCAGTGTCCTGGTGCTATGCTTGCTCGGCTTCTCGGTGCTAAATGTTCTTGTCTCCCCTAGCTCTCTTGGCTCTCTAGGCTCTCCCGGCCTACTCGTCTCACTAGGCTGTCTTGGCCTGCTCGACTCTCTCGCCTCTCTTCGCTCTCTGGTCAGTTTGTTTTGGAAGAAGACATGCCGCCCACCAAAAATGTTAACACTTGATGCTCCAAGTAGCAAGCTAGCCCCTCCTTTGGTCCACCCATGCGCCTCATGAGCGGAGTTGTGGAGAAGGCATGCAGATACAAAAATGTTATCCCGCAGAAAGCACAAGCTGAAATTTAGGAAGATGACCATGATGCCATGGTTTCTCGTGGGTGCCTCACTAATGAGGAAACTTGCAGTGAATTTTTGACCCTGGTTCCAGACCCAAGGTCTACCAGGGGTAGGGTTACCCTATATCAAAAGACTCTTGATTACCATTGGTCCCAGAATTTGGTTCTTGGCACAACACTTGTAGATAGACATGAAGCCAAAGCTGAGATTCTTATGCAGCAGGACGATATGGTTGACTTCCTGAAGCAGATTCTCTACAATTAGCAGCAGCTAACTCGCCATTTCAAGATCACTCTCGCCAAAGAACCTACTACCTAGCCTACCCAGGTTGGACATACGAGTTATACTAGTAGTTAACTCTGTATGTTTTTCTTTTTGTTTAGATTTCTGCATCTCTTCTTCAAGGCACTTCGACCTCATACTATGTCTATTAAACTCTTTCTCTGTAAAGTCTGATTTCCTCCTAGTATGACTGCTCTAAAATCAGTTTGCATCTCTGTTTTGGGGTCTGTTTTCTCATTTACGAGAGTGCCCAGTACATCTTTGTCACTGTATATTTTTGTGAAGGTAATATAAGGATCTACATCTAGCTTACAAAAAAAAAATGACCCATTCACCCCTCTAAATTACCAGCCGTGAAGGCCGAAATTGAAAAATTATGACAAGATGGGTTCATTTATCCCGTTGCTTACACCACATGGGTGTCCAATCCTGTGTCGGTTAACAATAAACATGGACCATTCACGTCTATACCGATTTTCATGATATGAATTTAGCTTGTCCCAAATACAACTTTCCTACACCTTTCATCGATCAACTTATCGATGCATGTGTGGGTCACGATATTCTATCCTTGTTACAATGTAATTTTCCACCTTGTGAGCATCAACACTCTTTGGCCTTCATGATCCATTTCACTGACCTAGATGCACTTTATGTCCTTCAAAAACACTTTTTCCCTATTTTTCTTCCTGTACGCTAGTTGTTCCACTTTAGCTAGCATACATGCGAGCTATTCCACTATAGCTCGTGGGTGCCAAGTAAAATGGTAAAAGTCACTAGAAAATTACTTTTTACTCCCCAAAAGTGGTCTTAGAGTGACCTTTGGCCCTCCATTTTCCCCAAAACGCCTCGATGCATCCTTTCACTTACCTTTGGAAGGTTATATATTGAGCTCTTATGGCATATGGAAGGGAGGAGAAAGAGAGAGCAAGAGAACTCTAGTGGATTTTTGCCATGAGTTGAGTCTACACTCATTGATCCTTGTTGTTGTGAACTTCTTATGTTCACCTACCAAACTCCTATCCTAGTTTGAGTTTGCCATAGTATGGAGGATTGAAGTGGTGGAGGCACAAGTGGAGAGACCTAGTTCTTGGTTCAGATTTGGTTTCCAGCAAGAGGTCGTATCATATTGTACTTCTTGTTATTTATTAATGGAAATACTCATTTTCTCATCCAAATCGATATTGTCAATATTGTTTAATTACATTGGGTTATATTTTCTTATAATATCATGGATCATGCTATTAATTATGCTAATTTTTTTCACATGTTATATGCACTTGCTTGTACTTGTTGTTGAGACTAATCTAAGGGTTCAAGTGTAGTGGTTGAAAGCTCAACGGGGATCTACATCGAACATCTAGTTAAAGGTTGGTCTTTTCTCCATTATCTTAGCATTGTCATTTATATAGCATTGCGTTGGGAATTAAGTCATTTTCTAGTAGTCAGCTGTCTATTGTGGTATTCCCCAAGCCATAGGAAATTTTCTCCGTAACAATCCTTCATGGACGGTTTCTCTAGCTACAATCAGATTCAAATTCCTAAAGAGGATCAGTATAAGACTACCTTTACTACTCCATGGTGCACCTTTTCCTATCACGTTATTCCATCTAGTCTTAAAAATGTCTGCACCACATTTCAGTGGGCCATGACCTTTTGTTTTCATGACTTGGTCCATATTATCCTTGTATACTTGGATGACCTCAACAATCGATCCAAGAAGTGATCTAACCACCTACATGATCTCTGGCAAGTCTTTTTGTGTTGTCTCAAATACAACATTCGCTTGAACCCCCTCAAGTGTGTTTTTTGCGTTCCTGTCGGCCGGTTATTGGGTTTTATTGTTTCCCAAAAAGCGATCACCTTCGACCCCTTGAATGATCAATCAATTCTTGACCTCCCACCACCACATACATTACGCCAATTATAGAGCCTTCGAGGCAAAGCCAATGTTTTCCGTCGCTTCGTTCCTGACTATGCTACTAAATTTCATGGTTTCCTTTGCTTGCTTTGGACCCATGTTCCCTTCGTTTGGGACGAATAGGCACAAGTGGATTTTGAAGCATTAAAATAAGCATTGACTTCTACCTCATTTATTTCACCTCCTGGTTTCTCGAAGGATTTTATCCTTTATGTTTCAGCGTCTGAATATGTCGTTTCCAATGTGTTAGTCCAGGAAGATAGTGCACATCAAGAACATGTCATATATTATGTGATTCAGACATTTTTTGGTCCACCACTACGCTACCCCCATGAGGATAATTTGTCCCTCACCATCGTCTTCTTTGTTCATAAGTTACGCCACTACATTCTTCTGAGCTGAACTACAATTGTTGCAGACTCCAACCCCATGGTCTTTCTCTTGAGTCACTACCTCCTTCAAGGTACGTGGATAAATGGATCATTATCCTACAAGAATATGACCTGACATTTGTTACACCCAAGAGTACCAAAGCCCTTGCATTGGCACATCTCATGACCGACTTACCATCTTGATCAGTGTCACCTCCAATCATCACTAATTTTCCTGATGACCACTTGTTCACTATTTCGTCAGATGACCCATGGTATGGTGATATACTTGTACACCCACGAAAACAAAAGTTTCAATCCAACCTCATCTGTGATTATCGTCGTCGCATCCGCCATCAGTCTTCACGGTACCTCCTTCTCGGTGATGTCCTTTATCGATGTAGCATCGACATAATTTTATGCCGATACCTTACCCATGATGAGGCGGAACAAGTTTTAAATAACTGTAATAGAGGATCCTATGGTGGCCACTTCTCAGGAATGGAAACTTCCCAAAAGGTCATCAGTGATTGGTATTTCTGGCCCACCATTTCACTGATTGCATTACAACAGTCAAACATTGCTGGAATTGCCAACTCTTTACGTCCAAAGTCAGGACCCATCCTGCCCCTCTCCATCTAGTAATCACTGTTGGTCCTTTTTGCAAATGGGCCATTAATTTTAGGGAGTGAAACCCCCCCTCAACAAGTGGCCATAAATACATCATTGTGGCTATCGATTATTTCACTAAATGGGCCGAGGCTATGCCCACATTTAACTTCCAGGATGAAACCGTGACACGTTTCTTTTTTAACCATGTCATTACTTGATTCAGGGTCCCTAAACAACTTGTATCCGACCATGGCAAACACTTCGAGGATACCATTTGGAAAGAGTTGTCCACCTTCCTGAATTTTGACCACCAGTATGCCTCATCCTACTACCCGCAGGGGAACGACCAAGTTGAGGCCATCAATAAGATCCTGAAGACAATCCTTCAACGCATAGTAAAAAAGTAAAAGTCAAATTGACACCATATGTTGTTTCCTGCACTTTGGGATTACCGCACTTCTACTATGACCACCACGGGTTTTAACCCTTTCCATTTGGTTCATGACGTAGAGTCTGTTCTCCCCATTGAGTTTAAAATCCACACTTTACATATTGTCGTTGAAATTCTCCCAGAAACCTCACCTCTTGAGCAATGTTTAATCATGTTGGAGCAGGTGGATGAAGACCGACGGGTTTCCTTACAAATCATTGAGGCTTCCAAACATCGCTCCAAATCCCATTATGATAAGTGCATCCATCCCTGCAACTTACAAGAGGGAGACCTAGTGCTCTTCTATAGACAAGCTCATGACAAGCACGACAAAGGAAAGTTTGAATCAATGTGGAAATGCCCTTACATCATCCAAACTTGTCTCGGCAAGAGGTCATACATCATTATAGATTCTGAAGGACACCCTTTGACCAACCCTCGCAACAGGTTGTATCTCAAGCAATATTTCCCTTAACTTTTCGCAGACCCAATAGTCTGTGTTGCTTAGTTTTATTTCCTTTTTTGTTTTTCACTTTTTTTCATTTTGAACCTTACCGTTTTCTTCCATGCATGACCACAGATGGATCCTGTTCCCCCTCTCCATGTCAGTTTCTCTGATGGTGCATATGGTCTCCAAACCACGCCTCTGTAGCTTGGGTACTGTATTCCCCTTCACACGAGTTGATCCACCTTGACGGAGTGTGTATCGGTGCTGCCACCAATAACCAGGCTGAGTACGATGTTGTCGCCAGTCTCTTGACCACTTCCCTCTAGCTGGGCATTAGTCACATTCGTGTGTTTCTTGACTCCCATCTCCTTGTCTCCCAGCTCAATAAATTTTACCAGGTACAAGATCCTTTGTTAGAGAAATATTACACCTAGGACCTTAGTCATTTTCACATTATTGATTAAATGGTCCTTAACTGGTTAATTATTGCATCCCAAGGTGTGAACAAGGTTGTTAGAAGTTAATTAGGCTCAATTGAGACTTATCCACAAAGTATGGGCCAAATATATGGTCCAAAGGTAGTCAAATGACTATAAGGTACCCTCATTATGACCATCTCATGCATTTATTGCACCTATTTTACCTAAGGCACCTTGTTTCCCTGTTTTAAGCAAATGTTGTTGACCAAAGGTGCCCATACATTGTATCTAGTCATCTAGGCCCAAATTAGCTAATTTTGGCCTCTCCTTGGATACCTAACCACCCACAAACCATCTCCCTCACATGTGTGAGCCTCAGGCAAGTCTTCGAAAGCATGCCCAATGTTCACATGAGCAATTCGTAAGGGTTTGAGGTGATTTGGGAGCTCCTTAGTCAACCTAGGGGGGATTGGGGTCAAATATAAGCTAGCCACATGTCAAGCCTCCTAAGGCATTCGATTTATTCATATTCCTATATAAGGATGATCCAAACTCATTGTAATTATGGAAAATTAATAAACTCTGAGTTTTGATCATTTGTAATTTTGGTTTTTGATCATTTGTTTTCCTGGTTTTTGATCATTTGTAACTAGATTTGATCATTTGTTTTTCCAGTTTTTTTATGCACTTATATCTTGCATAGTAAGTTAAATATTTCAATTGTGAGGAATCTATAGTATTGAAATCCTATTATGAAAGATATTTTACATGGTATCAGAGCTCTTGGAGCTATTATTCAAACCAAAAGACTGTTTTAGTGGTGTGCCAGAAGCAGTGGAGAAACCACATAAGTACCTGGAACCATTGCATTGAATCCATGGGAGAAATACATTGGAGTCTATCCACAGTGTGATTCTCTCCTGAATGTACCCACTATCAAGCAGGGTTCGGATCTGTTAGTGTAGATCCCCTCCTGAGTATTGAGAGTTTTCTTGCAGGTACACAAGTGCACCATTGTCACCAAGTGCGCAAGTAGCAGTAGAAGATGGAGAAAACTCATTCAATATTTCTCACTCCATTCAACTATTTTGAATGGAACGCTGAAATGGTCATTCAGTTGAGATCCAAGGGTATTTTCAGGATCACCATGGGCATAGAGGTTGAGCCAAACTCTACTGTGGAGAAGTCGAAATTCTTCAATATAATGGATGAGGCATTCGGCCTCCTTTGTCTCAATATTTCGAGAGACCTTCTATTTCATGCCAAAAGTCTATCTACTCCGACAAATGAAGTGTGGCTCAATACTGAGTCTTTGTTTGGAAAGACTGATGAAATGAGGGGCCATCAACTTGAGAATGAGTTGATCTCATTAAGTCCAAGCAACTTCAAATCCATTCGAGATTTATTCACCAAGTTCAAAAGCTTGGTCTTGAAAATACAACAGTGTGGAATTGACAAGAAGGAAGAATAGCTGGTTTTGTCCATGATTTCAAAATTGGGTCTCGAGTACTCTGTTTTTTTCTCTACATTTCACTCCACAAAGCTCACAGTTAGAAATTGGAAGATGCCATTTTTGGCTGATTTCATGGAGATGCTAACTCAAGAGAAGGACAATTTGGTATTGATGGGTTCCATTAAGCAAAAATATCATGTACTTGCAGTTGGATATTCGAAGCAAGCAAAATCCCAAGTCAAAACCACAAGAGAAGAAGATGAAGGAGAAGAAGCAGTCAGATGAAGAAAACTCAAGTTCAAGTGATGAATATTCGAAATTCAAGAAGATGAAGAGCAAGAAATAGAATCCCAAGTGTGGTTATTGAAAAGGTTCTCATTATGAAAAATCTTGTTTCAGAAAGAAGATGGACATCATGACCAAGCTACTTGAAGAGAATAACATTGATGTTCCATATTTTGCAAGAAAAGAAGAAGCCAAGCTCTCTTTGGAACATGAAAATTGTCTCCACGCTACCTACAAAGGTAATAAGTTGTATGATTTGGGTGCTAGAGTTAAATATATTTTTGATATATTTTTTTTGGATTCGCATTCTGATATATCAGATTCAGAAACCTCTATCCCTTCCTTGGAAGAATCTCTGTCTAGTTTAGCAAAGTTTCCTCCCAATACTAGTCATTTTTCACTATTTTCTAACATGCCTTCTGAAAGCTCTTTCCAAATCCATTTAGATCCTTCCCATTCCGATATGGAAGGTGATATGCAGGTTATGAAAGCATTCAAACCATTTTCCCAACCATTGGATTCCCAAAATACCATACAACCCCCAAGTTCTCCAGTTGGAAAATCTCACAATTTCATTCTTTCCATTACTATGCCACTTGTCTATGTTGTCTTTATGTATTGCATACCATTACTTGGTTGTAAATCCATGTCATTGGCCATCATGGGACTGCTTTTCTACATGTATGGACCTTATATCATCATTTATGGTTCAAAACTCAAGTCTCCAGACCCTTCAAGTTTGCTTAACTGTCAGTGTGATCTAGTTGCACACTCCTTTCTTATTGTAAATCCATTTGCTCATGGAGACACTATACCTCTATTGTTTGCTGCTCCATATGACTCCTATTCTGATATTTCAGAGCCTCATGAGATCTATTACAGAGTTGGGAAGGTGCTACATCAGTTTGGAAGGAAGATACATGGTTTGATTCACCATATGGAAGCTGCTCAAGAAGCTGATTTTGTTGAGTCTTTTGATGTTCTTTGTGAAGGATTTTGCAGAGATATCTTTTGCATTATTGATTGTGTATTAAGACCAGAGTATGTATGCATTAATAATCATTCTTATGATTCTCCTCCATCATCAAATGATGAGTTTAAAGGGGCCTCTCAACATGTTTTTTGTCTACACAACATTGATGCATTGGTGCATGATCATGGCATCCACAACATCTTCACCAAGTATTTCACCAAGAAGTTGTTCATTTAACTCATTCAAGTGAAGCACAAGACCCGTTGAATACATTTTGTTCATCTCTGTGTTATGTCCATTCTTGAGGGAGGATTTTCCCCATGTGGTTTTGCCTCTTTCCTCGTTTTAGATGGACAAATAAATTTTTATGTTGTAAAAGGTGACTTGAGCCTTAGTTACCAAGGCCTTATTTTGATATTTGACACAAGTCTAGCTTATGGGGGGGTGTTAGAGAAATATTACACCTAGGACATTAGTCATTATCACATTATTGATTAAATGGTCCTTAACTAGTTAATTATTGCATCCTAAGGTGTGAACAAGGTTGTTATAAGTTAGTTAGGCTCAATTGAGACTTATCGACAAAGTATGGGCTAAAGATATGGGCCAAAGGTGGTCAAATACGTGTAAGGCACCCTCATGATGACCACCTCATGCATTTATTGCACCTATTTTTCCTAAGGCGCCCTCTTTCCCTATTTTAAGGAAATGTTGTTGACCAAAGGTTCCCATACATTGTATCTAGTCATCTAGGCCCAAATTAGCTAATTTTGGCCTCTCCTTGGATACCTAACCACCCACCAATCACCTCCCTCACATGTGTGATCCTCAGGTGAGTCTTCCAAAGCATTCCTAATGTTCACATGAGCAATTCGTAAGGGTTTGAGGTGATTTGGGAGCTCCTCAGTCAACCTAGGGGGGATTGGGGTCAAATTTAAGCTAGCCACATGTCAAGCCTCCTAAGGCATTTGATTTATTTCTATTCCTATATAAGGATGATACAAACTCATTGTAATTATGGACAGTTAATAAACTCTGATATTTGATCATTTGTAATTCTGGTTTTTTATCATTTGTTTTCCCAGTTTTTGATCATTTTTTTTTCAGAATTGTTTATGAACTTATATATTGCATAGTAAGTTAAATATTTAAATGCGGGGCATATATAGTAGCTAGATCCTACTATGATAGAGATTTTACATCCTTTCCTTTTTCGAAAATTCCTGTGCACTAAACAATTGATTAGACAGTTCGAGTTCATCACATTAGGAGGAGAGAGAGAAAAGTCATAAGTATGTTTGGATAGAATTGCAGTATTAGTCCCTGGACTAAATTGCTTGAGGAAAATCTTTCTTGGGAGGGGAGGAATTTCATGTCCCCAAATTTTTCCATGGTCCATGGGGGGTGATTTTATCCTAAGTCACCTAGGCATTAATTAATTAATTAATGGATGGATGTGGAAATTGACTTATGGAATATACCTAAGGGTGAATTTGGGGAATTAAATGGATAAGGTTCCCCCCCCATGAAGATATTAATCCCCAAACTACGTGCTAAGGTGAATTATTTAATTAATTGGGAAATTTTGAGTTAGGCCTCTAATTTAACTAAATAATTAATGATTTTGGATTTTGGAGTGAGGAATTAATTTATTTTATTAATTATCTCCATTTATTAATATTTTGGCAAGTGGATGATGTGTGCAAGTGGGCCAAGAGGGAATCCCCTTGAGGATAATGTTGCTAAATCAGAACTAGAGGTCAGAAAATAGCAAGGGATTCAAAGCGGGAAGGTGTAAGATCTAACCAAAAGAAAGAAATGAGACACAACCATAAAAACCTAAGTGAGGTCGAAATTTCCAAAAGAGAACTCAATTTACAAAGCAAGAAAGTTTTACAAGGAAGGAAACATCTTGAGACACAAGGGGGCACAGTTTCTAAAGGAGAGAAAATGTGTAAGAATAAAAGCAAGCAAGTATATCCACTCATTGGTGACCTATTCTCATAGGTCACCAAGCCAATTAACTTGCTCAACAGGTCAACATGAACTCTATAAAATAATGCTTCCAACTCCCATTAAGAAGTTTTGACCATTTGTGAAATTTGCTTGAGAGCTCTAAGCTTCTCTAGTGTTGAGAGATGTGCCTCAACAACCTTGGGAGATGTGCCCCAAGTTCTTGACAGGTATCCAGTCTATTCCATAGGTTCATGTTTCTACTGATCAGATGTTCATTAGCCATACTTGAATATTGTGTAGCCATCAGAAGAGAATCCATTACCCAGAAGTGCTTGAAGAGAAGACATTGGGAGATCACTGCAGAAATAGACTCTCATTATTGAAGGGGGATCTCAGAATCTCTCAAAGATCCCAATGCACCATTGTAATCAGTTATTTCTACCTGTAGCATCTCATACCATTCCTATACTGATATTCTGACCCTTCTACCCTTCTCCAACCCTTTCTCCTCCCTTGTGGGAGAAAGACTAGTAGATCTAGTGGGGAGCAAGATCCCAGTCTTGAAGGAGGAGTCCAGTTCATCTCAGAGAAGGTGTGTGCAGCCCATGAGATCTATTTTTCACCTGGAGCATCTCATCACTCAGATATATCAGAGATCAGACCCTTTTACCCTTCCTCCAGCCTTTCTCCTTCCCTGTGGGGGAACACTAGCTATTGGAGGCCTCTTGTTGCACTGTTGGTGCAACCGAACACAATACTTATTCAATCAATCTGATTTTTACTTAAAATAATATTTATATGATATCAGAGGTTAATATACGTTCATGGCTGATATTTGAATAATTTTGGTGGCTTTGGTACTCTTAGAGATCAAGACTAGCTATTCTAGCTTTGTGAGAATAGTAGTTAATGGAGGAGACTTAATATTTGAGAGATCCAATGTAAAATTCTGATTTATACTTGTAAGTGTATTAAATGATATATCAGAGCCTTAAATAGTATTGTGACTGATATTTTTATGAGTTTGTGGCTTTGGCACCTTCAGAAGTGAAAACTAGCTCAATTGCTAGCCGTGGAGAGGTTTATTGAAGGAAGGAGGTAATCCATTTGCAAGATCTACCTAAAATATTCAATTTCGACTTTATTTACATTAATAAGTCATATCAGAGCCATTAATGTATGAAAAACAAAGTAGTACATTCTTTTAATAATTTGTTACCCACCAGAATTGAAGACTATCTCAATGTGCACCTATAACTAGCTAGTTTTGGCATATTTTCATGTATGACATGCTTCAAATTAATTATCTGATGCTTGTATGTGGTCACAATAATAATAATAAATACCCCCATGCTCTATTCCTAAGGTTTTGGTTGAATCTCGGATCATTTGGAAAATCCTGGAAATCTCCAACCCGTGCAAGCCTCAATAGCACCCTTGGCTCCAATTCTTCCAAATACCTCCAGAACTTCCCAAATCATCAAGGGACTTGGTCCAGCCTATGTTTTAGATCACCACTACTGATATTAACCCTTTGGTTTCCTTTAGTAGTCCCATCATAGTCTAGTATGCATATACTAGAATCCCAAGAAGCCTCAAAGTAGACAACATAGTTATTTGTTGTTGAAAAGTGAATTGCTGCAGTACATGGTGCATAGGACTCACTGTTTAGAACTTACTTGATCTGATTCTGCACACATCTATATGAATTCTAGAACCCAAAACCTTCCAAACTCATTCCGAGAACCTTCTTAGTCAACCCTCGAATAGCTTTCCCAAGACTAGTTGTTCAACTAGTTTTCCTATTTACTAGTCAGTGTCTTAAAGTTTTAATTTTGGGATAAATTTTTAAGTGATATCTAATTAGGGATATTACATATATATCATAATCAAAATTTCATAGTGTTTCCATCATAACATAAGCATCACTGCATCAAGGATCCCAACACACTTCCTCGTCATAACAATAATCGTCGAATATCGAAATTCCCTATGCTCATCGCATTAGGGGGTAGTTCCATCAATTTCCTAGTCATATGAGTCATCTGGATCATCCTCATCCTCGTCCTCATCCTCATTCTTGTCCTCCTCCTTGTCCTCATCCTCCTACTCCTCTTCCTCCTCCTCGTCCTCCTCCTTGTCCTCATCCTCCTACTCCTCTTCCTCCTCCTCGTCCTCATCATCTGACTCAGTCTCCTCCTCCTTGTCATCATATGGGGCATCCCCCCACGCCATGGCCCTCATTTCCTTGACTTCCATAGCAATCCTCCGCATCACTGGTCTCCACTCCTGTGGAGCGTCGTAGAAAATTTAAATCAAATATTGATCCAAATGCTACCATCCTTCATTTACCACTCTGTCCATTAAGCAGTCAATTCCCACATGCATTGAATCCACACTCCCTCCACTTGACCCCTCTACACCTGGTACCTAGTTGGAGGTCGCGGTCCCACATCTGCACACACAAGCACACCATTCAATATCAACATCATAAAAATCCTCTAGATACCATATATCCCATGAAGTATAAATAGCATGATACTGTAAAAAAAGTAAATACATACCATTTGGTACCCATGCTTGGCCAGGAGGTCGTGGCAGCTCTGCATCTCCCCTATAGTCCATCCCTACATAAGGGTAATCCTCAATCACCACTAGTAGCTACCTCCACTAGGTAAACAAATTGCACATAAATTACTGATCCACCAGTCCCCCGCCACCGTGAGTCATCATCTCTCCCCATCACCGCATCCTTGGCTTAGTGGGCCCACCGTCATGCACTTCTATGTACGGTAGTAGTGTTGGAACCCACTAAAAAAAGAACGAGCATAGAAATGAAGGGAAACAAAAATCCCCTCCTATATGACTCACCTTGTTCATCTCTCGTCGAACCACTGTTATATACATCTTCCCCTAGCCAAAGTATGTCCTTGCTAGTTCCTGCTCCACTAGCATCATCTGACCTCCAGAGATCCTATGGGGCGCCTTCGACCCCAGTATCTGCACAACCAAAGCTATTATAGCTCGCATATCCAAAATCTCTATGTCGCAAATCAGTATAGCATTGTCATGCACATAAGCCATGGCATAATAATGCTGCTCCATTAGATCCTCCATTGAGACATCACTAGGCCTCCTCAGTTGTGTGTCCGCGATCACACCTGACTGTGAAAGCCTAGTTAGAAAGTATACATCCATCAGTGTGATCTCTAGCCGCTCCCCCTATATTACAAATTCCCCCACATCTACACCCCATAACTCTACCAACTTGTTCAGCAGTAAATTCGTTGACTGCATTGAGGGAACCCTGGAAAAATTTAGTAATGCACACCGGGCCAAAGTATCCTGAACATCCTCATCCTCCATGATGTCATCAAGAAACCTTCTGAGTTCTCACTCTCTCTCTCGCTAGCTCACTCTCGGCATCGTACACACAAGTGAAAAAATGCCTCATCAGTACTATGCACATAAAAAACCTGTCCCCCCAGGGCCATGGCACAAAAATTGGGCAAAAAAGTGCGCTCCAATGCATTCTCTTTTTCTCCTCAGGCACGCTTTGGCGTGATTTTCCCATCGAAATGCGCACTCCTCAAGAGCTCCTGTCGGGCACAAAGCCTTGCTCGGAGCACCATTTTCTCAGAGAAATGAGTGCCCCAGAGCACGGCTGTATGGAGAACAGTCATGCCCTAAACACATGACTGTATGGATCAAAGCCATGCCCAGGGAGCACCTTTTCCCTCAAAAAGCATTCTCCAGCGCAAAGGTTCCCTAACCACGCTTTCTAGGGCTCTCTAGAGGACCAAATCCAATGAAATAAACATGAAAAACGACAAAATATACTTAACAAATTACTTGCAAGTCACATAAATCTATTCCAACGGATAGATTGAGAGAAATCTGAATTTCCACTTTTGGGCCCCTCCACACTCCTCCCAATTTGCACAGTGAAAATGACATGTGGAGGTGGGCTCCCTTTCTATTTATAGCCATTTTTACCCTAGTTTTTCTTTGACCATTCCGGATTCATCCGAACTCCATTTTTTGTGTCGTTTGCACCGCCAGATTTAGAATTCCATTCTCGTGATGATGCTTGAGATCATTTCTCACTCTCACTCATTCCTTTTTTTGGATTTTTCCCCATTCCCCCACTTCCTCGATT
This sequence comes from Larix kaempferi, assembly GCA_027924585.1. Classification (NCBI taxonomy): domain Eukaryota; kingdom Viridiplantae; phylum Streptophyta; class Pinopsida; order Pinales; family Pinaceae; genus Larix; species Larix kaempferi. Next base: position 6,304,287 of record BSBM01000289.1, on the reverse strand, counting down.
TGCGTGACATCACAAAAATCATTTTTTTTTCCCAAATTTGATCATTTTGTCTATCGTGGCCTATTCATGAGCCCTTCACTCCCTCCATACTATATTTATTGCGTTATTTTTCCACCATTCATCTACCCACAAGGAGGCCCCATCAATGTCCCCCCCCTCACCTTCTGTTCTCCCATATTTGTCCCTTGATTGAACACTTTCTCCTTGCTTGGATTTTACATTTGTTCGGTATACTTTAATCCCTTTTTTGGGCTGAACAGCTCCTTTATGAAAAGGGCCCTCAGGGAGTTTCTATTAATCTCTTTTCCGACTTCTTGAAGAATGAAAAGATCACCAAGCAATCTTTCTTCCTTCATGCTTGTTAAATTATCTAAAAGGGCATCTATCTGGTATAACTTTAACCCTTTTCTGGACCTGGTAGACTAAATACAAAAAAGCAATACTCTAGTCACATCGGCTAGAAGAGTTCTCCATTGCATACTTTTATCATTTTTCGGGATTTGGGGACTAACACAATAAAAAGAACCCACTCGGAGTCTTCTTATTTCTTTCAAACACTCTAAAATTGAAAGCGACCATGAGCATTCACCATCTTGGGCTCGTATAAATACACACAACGGTATCCTCTCCACATTTCAGAGTCTTCTTATCACTTTCAGACTCCTTAAAATTGAAATCACCCATGAGCATGCATCATCCTAGGCTCGTGCAAATCCACACAATGGTATCCTTTCGAGGACACTTCTATTCCTTCTTTGAGCTACTTAAACCATGAAGAAGGCCCAAATGGTGCCTCTCAATGTCTTGATAGATCACATCTAGTCCCACCATTATGGAAGCATCCCCATCATGGTCGCCTTTGTTCAGAGTATTATATGACATGTCACCCTTGGAGTCTCCTGATATCACTCATCAATTGCCCCCCCGAGTCTCTGTGAGGAACCTGCAACAATTAATTAATGAAAATACACGAGATAGCAGTAATAACAGAACTCAGAATCACTTTATTGATCGCAGGCCACTTTGAGGGGGCAACCTCTTTTGAGTAAGATCAATACAAATAAATTCACGGTACCTTCATTGGCCTCAACACACACTTATATACTAAGTCTATGCCCAATACTATGGGTCAATACCATGGGACATATAATACTACGGGACGACTTACAAAGCATATGCGTCCAATACTATGGGTCAATACCATGGGCTAATACAAACTATGGATCAACAAATACTGCGAGACCACTTACAAAGCATATGCATCCAACAACAATATACTAACAAAGTAAAGAGAAGGGTTGAAACGGGTTCCTAACATCCCCTCTCCCTTAGAAAAAGCTTTGTCGTCAAAGCTTTAGATGTGGAAATTGAAGCAAAATCTGAAGGAGTGGTTCCCTTGTAGCATCCTCAGGTTGCATTCCGGGCCACTGATGCCTTTTGAATTTCAGGGAGGATTGCTTGGAAGGTTGTATATGAAGAAGAACCTTATCAAATGTGTGAAAAGTGCACTCAAAATGGTGCTGATCGACTTGTTGTTTCAGTTGAATTATTGCCATGTGAAGATTGTCCTGCAAAATGAGAGGAATCTGATCGCAGTTTTGAAGAACCGAGTCAATTTCCTGAACTGTGGAGCTGCTAAGGGTGTATGGAAGAAGAACTAGCATCCTGTCCATAGACTGCTTCATATGGTGTCCTTTTAGATGTGGTATTGTACCACTGGAGTGCTTCTAGGAAGTCCATAGAAATAGTTGTCCAAATCTGTGTAGGGATGGGAAAGGGTTCGAGCAGTCCCAAAAGGAGTGTCATTTCACCCTTGTTGACCTGGAAGGTATCATAGTCAACCACCATCTGTTGAATTGTCATTTTTAGTCCCTCCCAAAAGAAGTTACATTGTTCCCAATCATACGTTTTTAGGAACCCAGATCGCCCTGCTGATGAAGAAGCATGGAGTTCATAGAAGAGATAGCCCTCTTGAACAGATTGCAACCAATTTGGAACAAGAAAATAAATAGCTGTAAGAGAAACCAGGTCATCAAATGTGCGAGAAGGAGCATCTACCACCGTATTGTCCTTACCCTTCTTGTAAGTGATCGCATAGGCAGAGCCCATGATTTGGATAACCCATTTCAGGTGTTTTGGGGAGGAGACCTATTGTTCCAAGAAATTTTCCAGACTTTGGAGATCAGTATTGATGCAGAAATAATTCCCTAATAGGTATGGATGCCACTTCTATACTGCATGCAAAATAGCTAGCATTTCTTGCTGAGATGTAGATGCACCTAAATTCTTACCAGAAAGGTCTCTTGAAGGCAACAAGCCCACTCGTTCAGAAAAGACACCTGCATATCTATCCAAGGAAGTAGTGGAGACTGTTGATGGGTGCATTTGAATGGAATGGATTTGAGCGATGACACCATGTGAATTATTCTTAAGGATCTTTTCCAGGTGATGTGAACGGATGATGCGGAGAGACCCTTGTTGTAAGCCCATAAATTTGTGTTGTTTCCCATTGACTGAAAACTGCATCCAAAGTTTAGAAAAATACCATAAGATGGGGCCAAGTGTGTGTAACCATTGAATGCCCAAAACCACATCACATCCGCCTAGGGACAAGGAAAACATGTCAGAGAGTAGGTTATAATATTCTAGAGAGATACACATATTGTGACACTTCCCCTTGCAAGGTAAGGTGCCCCCATTGGAAACCATGACTTCAAAGTTGGAGCAAGGATGGACAAAACAATCAGCCTCTTTGGCGATCCGAGGGTCAATGAAGTTATGAGTGCTACTAGAATCAATGAGTATTGTAAGAGGAAGCTGCTTGAAGTAACCCTTGGATGGCATTGTTTGGGGGTTAGTGACGTTGGATAAAGCATGGAGAGATATCTTTGGTTGGTCGTCCTGAGATGGGGGGTCAATAGGAAACTCCTGAATGTCAACCTGATCATCCATTGTATCTGGAGCTTCTTCACCAATTTTACAGGCCGACAAAGAATCCATATCCAAGAGATAGAGCTTTTGCTGAACACATTTATGTCCCTGAGTGAACTTCTCATCACAATTGTAACAAATCCCTTTTTCTCTACGTGCCTGCATCTCTGTTTCAGACAAAATGCTTGATAGGAGTTAGTCAAGGAGCTGGCGTGATGGGAGGTCGTTGAGAAACCATATTTCGGAAGGGAACAAAAGTGGGTTTGGAGCATTGTTGGGCTGCAATCTTGTCTTCTACCAACTTAGCCAACCCTAGGGCTTCCATAATTGTGTTGGGACATAACATTTTAACCTCTGAGCAGATTTCATCCTTAAGACCACTGATAAACAACTCCCGTAGAATTCATCAGACAATCCTTCTATCTGATTGGCTAGTTTCTCAAATTCTATCTGATACTCTCTCAAAGTGGCAATTTGGCGAAGTTTAGTGAGGGCTCTTATGAAGTCATCAAAAGCACTAGGACCAAATCATTGCAAAAGGAGCTGGAAAAAATATGGCCATTTTGGCTCCATGAGCCTTGATGTACCAATGGTACCATTGAAGAGATTCTTGTTCCAAATGAAATGATGCAAGTGGAACTTTGTTGACATCAAAAGTATTATGCAGACTGAAATATTGTTCTGCATGATAGATCCATCTAGTCAGATCAGTACCATTGAAGCGAGTAAAATCAAGCTTCAGACCACGAAAATTGTTGGAAGAAGAGAACCCATTGTCTGATGAAGACTCGAACTATCCTTTGTTGTTCATGGCTGAATGCTCAAGATGGAGGACGAGAAATTTTTCATCTAGATCCTGGAGTTTGGTTTGGATGGTTGCAAGTGCTTCCTCCATGGTTTTTTCTCCTACACGGGTGAAAACGATAACCAAGAGTTTTTTTTTTGGAATGGGTGGAAAAACACAAACAAAAGCTTATTTAGTAAAGGGAAATTTGGATTTGGGAAAAACTCTGATGGGTAATTTGGGTTTGACTAACTTTTGGACACTTTCGAATGGACAGGGAAGTAGAAAATGAGGATTTCAGAAGTGGGGTGAAAGAATGGGAAAATTTGTTAGAGAAGGACAAAGAAGCAGAAATAGGGAATGAACACAGTGGCAAAATTTGGAGGCGAGTGGGTGAAAATTGAAGAAGTTATGGAAAACCCTAAAAATAGACAAATGTGAGATTTCTGGCTTTGGGAAGTAGAATTTGGGATAGGGTCCTCAACAATGAAATATGAAAAATGGAATTGTAGGGGTGTCTAGGAAGTTTCAAGGGAAACAGAGTTAAAACAAGGGAGATATGGCGAAAAAACAATTTTTGTTTTGTTTTTTTTTTCACAAATTGATTTACAACGGTGCGGAAGGGATCGAAACAATGGGATCTACAACGACACGGAAGGGATTGACAACAGATGGATCTGAAACGGCACCAAATGGATCGAAAATGGATGGATCTGAAACAACTTTCATAATAAATATGAAATGGCTAGATTTGGAACGACTTTCAGAATGGATCTGAAACGACTTGAAGTGGATCTGAAATGGCGCAGAAGTGATCAACAATAGTTTAGATGAAAATATATATGGACCCCAGGTATGTTCAGCTTCCTAACAGTTCAGGGGTTTCACCCGGCCACCAATGTTGTCTGACGGTTTGCATATTGGGGTAGTACCCCTCACTCCATGGCTCAGGTAAAACTGATAACCGCTTTGCCACAAATGACAGCTCTTGGTTTACCTCACAGGTGGGAACTAGTCAATCAGGTAGGGGTCGTTTCCCTTTTCAATGGCAGGTCCTCTCAATGGACCAGCTACTTTGGGGTTCCTGTGGTACTCCCTACAATGTGTTTTAGGGATTATGCCCAAGTACTTCCCACAGTTAAGCATATAGGGATTATTCCCAGATCCGAACTTGCAACATATGTGAAAAAATTTTGTTGGTAGAAATTCCACCCAATGAGCCCAAGAAAGTGCTCTGATACCAGATGTGAGGAACTTGCAACAATTAATTAATGAAAATACACGAGATAGTAGTAATAAAATAACTCAGAATCACTTTATTGATCGTAGGCCACTTCGAGGGGGAAACCTCCTTTGAGAAAGCTCAATAAAAATAACTTCATGGTACCTTCATTGGCCTCAACAGACACTTATATACTAAGTCTATGCCCAATACTATGGGTTAATACCATGGGACATATACTACTATGGGACGACTTATAAAGCATATGCATCCTACTATGGGTCAATACCATGGGCTAATACAAACTATGGATCAACAAATACTACGGGACAACTTACAAAGCATATGCGTACAACAACAATATACTAACAAACTAAAGAAAAGGGTTGACGCGAGTTCCTAATGGTCTCCCCCATTGCAGTCACAATCCCTGGTCCCTTAACCTATGATACTTACTTCCCATGAAGTAAGTTTCATATGTTGCGAGGTCATCCCTTTCGTCATACTCTAAACAAAGGAATTTTGAGTCCCATCACTCCATGACCCTCATATCCATCCACGGTGTCTCAGTCTCCTATCCAGTTCCATCACATCTTGGTTGTACACCTCGCGTTCCTATCAAGGAAACATCATTTCCTTGGTAGTTGCAGGTCTCCCTATGTCCACGCTAGCACATCTATTCCATAGGATAGACCCATAGGTCCCTATACCTTGGACTCATCTCCATCAGTGGTGATTTCCTATGGACCATCTGAGAGGATTCCTTAGTGCCTCTTAGAATGGTTGTTTCTCACGTGCTCGACTTCAACTCCATTATCACACCGCTGAGATTTGTACAGGGTATTGGTCCCTTCAATTATTGGTCGAAGACCTCAGATGTCCCCTGACTCTAGCACATTGGTGAGTCTATTCAGAACCCCCCAGTTGTATGTTCCCACTGATATTAGGGCTGCGTTGGCAATAGTGTTCAGAATCCCTTCAGCTATATGATTCCTAGAGTATCCAATTGAGATGCAGTTTAGTGTACCTTTGAGATTTCGAATCTCAGTCATTGAGTCCATACCGCTATTGGAAACCTTCAGATCCTATAGAGTATCAGTTGTTGTGATACCACCTTTGGGATGAATGCCACTGTTTCCATGTATCAGTTCTTCAGATTAGTCATGTTTGGACCATGAGTATGTCCCAAATTTGTGTCCCCTATGGACCATTATGATGTAAAAAATAGTTCTCTATGTATTGTTTAGGTTCCCTTTGGGCCTCACTATTATTTTTATACGAGCATGGGTATGCCCTCCTCGTCCATATATTTGACATTATGTTCCTCATCCATTATTGAGGTGATGTATTTCCTGTTTTCTCCCTTGTCATTCGTATGAAGCACGTGTTTCGGTCTCCAATCAGTTTCATCTCTCCGTCGTCACAATGCTCGCACCCCTGGAAAAAGACAGAACCTATGATTTCTATCATCCATATGATGAGATCCTGCCCTCACACATCAGGGGGCAATTTGTTAACACCCAAAAATTGTTCACCTAGCTCATCCCGCTAGTCACATAACCCATTCATCCCTTTTTCCTACATTTTCGAGCCTCCAAAAACCTAAAAATACCTAAATTGGTAACCAGATGCGAGAAAAATCATTATTTCCCTCATCAATTAATGAAAATACTTCAAAAAAGGTTAAAATCCCACAAAAAAGGGTTAAAATCCCCCCCCAAAAAGGGGAAAAAGTCAAAATAAATTGAAAAGGAGGGAAATCATCAAATACCACGGGTCCATACTCCACCACCAAAAATTTCTATAAAAAGGTGATGGAGGCCCCCCATTCAACATCCATGTATCACTCTTCTTACCCTTATGTTGCCAAAATTCCTACTGCACTCTAGCCTACCTCTTTTAGCTTTTGTGCCCATCTAGTCGAGTCTTGGCCACCATTTGAGCATTCAGAGAAGAGAAAGGAACCCTGGATACCCAGAGCACTAGTCTTTGTACAGCTATGAGGGCCCCCATATCCTCAAATTCTGAGGTAAAATCTTATTGTAAACCATTATTTGCAACATAATACAAAAATACAAATCTTATTCATGGGTTCCTATTGATTTGTTATTTTATTGCAGTAGTTAGATTAGTTTTTATTTTTATTTGCACTGACACATATTATCTGTTTTTGAAACTCTACTAAGGGTTCCATAATCCTTAGTAGGTTCTCTTTAGCATGAGCTGGTGTGAAAACACTAGCTGCAACCTTGACTACAACACTATTCGAGCAGGGGCAACGATCCAAGGTTCTCACCACGATGGAAACATTGTTCGAGCACAGGCAATGAATCGACTAGGTTGTCACCACCATGACGCCATGCCAACAACAATGTTTGAGCAGAGGTAACATGCCAAGGTTCTCACCGTGAGAAGGGGAAACAGGTCGATGCTCTCACTGCGATGGAAACATTTTTGTATCACATGGGTAAGTTTTGGTAAGTTTTGTTTGTAAAATGTTTGCAATTTTTTTTAATTTTTAATTTTTTTGTTTAATTTTATTTATTTTAATTTTAAATTTAATTTTGTTTGATATTTTTATTTTTTATTTTAAATATTATATCCCCTAAGTTATATAACCCCAACACCCTAAACCCACTGGTAACCTAAAATGTTACAATATTTTACCACTATGACCATTATTACCATGCTTAATGTTTAAATTTATAATGCATATCATGAAAACCCTACAAACCATATTATTGTACTCTTGAATTCCATATAACCCTAAAAAACTAACCCTTTTCATCATTACCATAATCATCATCATTTTCATCATCACCATATTCACCATAATCATCACCATAATAGTCATCATCTTCCTCATTGTCATGGCATTGTCGTCATCATCAACATCATCATTGGAATTGTCAGTGTCATAATTCCCTGCAGATCCTAAAACATGTAACCCCAAACAAATCAAGAAAAAATTAAACAAATTGATAGATCAGCGTCATCATCCATGTCATGATCATCTTCATCATCATTATCATCGTCACCATCATCATTGTCTTTGAAATCATCATCAACACCAAAACTATCATTTTTGTCATCGACGTCATCATCGTCATCGTCATCGTCATCGTCATCGTCATCGTCATCGTCATCATCATCATCATCATCATCATCACCACCACCACCACCACCACCATTGCCATTGTCATCATATTTGTCATCCCCATCCCCATCCTCATCATCGTCATCATCATCAATGTCGTTGTTGTCCTCATGATCATCATCACAATTTTCATCATAGTCATCATCATCATCATCATCATCATCATCATCATTGTCGTCATCATCATAATTATCATCATCGTCGTCAACAACATCATCCTGATCATCAATGTCATTGTCATTTTCATCAACACCATCATCATAATATTAGACATCATCATCATTACCATAATCATCATCATGTTAGTTTTTACTTGTTTATCATATAACATTAAACAATCTATCACTGAAAGAAATTCAAGCACAACAAGAACACAATGAACACAATATTTCTCTCGGGGCAACCACAAGGGAGAAAACCCCGACAAAATCTTCCTCAATATAAAATTCACAAAGTACAAAAATAAACCCCAAAACAAAATCAACTACTACTCCACTTGTGCGAATTTCTCTCTCTCTCCTATGCGAACTTGTGTGAGTGATATAAGTGAGTACTAATGAGAGACTCCTCCTCTATTTATATTCTTCCGTTAAGGTGACCTTCCCCCAACTGGGCCAACTTCACCTAATTGACTAGGCTGACCTCTCAATTACATAATATAATAAACTTTTCTAGGTTCTTCTAGGTTGACAGAAGACCTAGGGTTTACATTGAATCTTTCAATGATTCTTGCATTATTAATTACATCAATGACATCTCCCGAAGGAGGAATACAATAATACAATAGAAAAGTACAAGTAGAATATCTCCCACAGATACATTTCTTTAATACTCCCTCTTAACTAGGAAGGTATTTTGTGGGTAACATCAATAGATGCACAATTGACTTGTGAATCTCTATATGTCGTAGGAATATTTTGCTGCTGGAATGCCATCATCAGCAGCATCATCATCATCTACTGGAATATCACCGTCAACAGTATCCTATGAATCATCGTCAACAACATCCTTTGCTGGATCAAGAACATCATCAGTGGAACATCCTCTGCTAGAACATCCTCATCAACAACATCATCAGCTGGAACATCCTCATCAACAACATCATCAGCTGGAACATCCTCTGTTGGATCAACAACATCGTCAGTTGGAACATCCTCATCAGCAACATCATCAGCTGGAACATCCTCTGCTGGATCAACAACATTGTCAGCTGGAACATACTCTTCAACAACATCATCAACTGGAACACTATTAGCCAAAAAGTATTGATCTTCCGTCACCCCTAGACAAGCATCCATCCCTAAGGATAGGAACTCTATCAGTCGGCAAGTACTGATCTTACATCACCCCTGGACAGGCATCCATCCCTAAGAATAGTAACTCTATCAGTAGGCAAGTACAGATCTTCCATCACCCCTATACAAGATTCCATCCCTAAGGATAAGAACTCTATCAGTAGGCAAGTATTGATATTCTGTCACCCCTGGAAAAGCATCCATCCCTAAGGATAGGAAGTCTATCAGTTGGAAAGTACTAATTTTCTGTCACCCCTGGATAGGAATCCATCCCTAAGTATAGGAACTCTATCATTCGGAAAGTACTGATCTTCCGTTACCCCTAGACAATAATCTATCCCTAAGGATAGGAACTATATCAGTCGGTAAGTACTGATCTTCCATCACCCCTGGACAGAAATCCATTCCTAAGTATAAGAACTCTACCAGTCAGCAAGTACTAATCTTCTGTCACCCCTGGATGAGAATCCATCCCTAAGGATAAGAACTCTATCAGTAAGAAATTATTGATCTTCCGTTCCCCCTGGACAGACATCCATCCCTAAGGATAGGAAATCTATTAGTTAGAAAGTAATAATATTATGTCACCCCTGGACAGGAATCCATCCCTAAGGATAAGAACTCTATCATTCTCTCTTCCGAGAGAGGTCCCTCTGGACAAGACCAAGATTGTCTCGAAAGTATTTCAACTTTATGCGAGACAAAGGATTAGTCAACACATCAACAACTTGTTCCTCTGTAGGAACATACTTGAGCTTTATAGCTCCTATATGCACCATATCCCGGATATAGTGGAACTTGATCTCGATGTGATTCGATATCATGGAACACAAGATTCTCTATCATCTTGATGCAACTCTGTTTTTCACAAGGTATATCCGTAGCATCAATCTCTCCATCGAACAATCTTGCCAACATCTGGCGAAGCCACACTGCTTCGCTACAAGCTAAACAAGCTGCTACATATTTTTCTTTTCCTGTACTGAGTGCCACATACGGTTTCTTTCTACTGAGCCATGAAATCATACCTGATCCCAAACTAAAGCAACATCCTGAAGTGCTTTTCCTATCTTCAACACTTCTATCCAAATATGAGTCTGTGTACCCGTACAACCTGAACTCACTATCTGAAGGATATCTGAGTCCATAATCCAACGTACCCTTTAGGTACCTCATCAAATGTTTTGCTGCAATCAAGTGAACACTCCCGGGATCCACCATATAATGGATCAATGTGTTCACAACAAAACATATATTTATTCGCGTATTGGTCAAGTACAACAATGACCCAATAATCTATCTATACATGGTGACATCTACTATATCTGATGAAGCATCATTCAGGAGCTTCAAGTTTGTCACCTTCAGAGTAGTCATGGTATTACAATCCATGATCCCAAATTTCTTTAGGATCTCAACTGTGTATTTTCCTTGACTCAGGAAAATATCATTTGGAAACTTCCATACTTCAAGACCTAGAAAGTAATGCATCATACCAAGGTATTTCATCTCAAATTCTGCTGCAAGCCTTCTCTTACATTCGGTGATGGGCTTGTCTTCCCATGTTAGGAATAAATCATCTACATACAATAGTAGTATCATAGGTTCATCATCCATAATATTATAATAAAGATTAGAATCTACTTTACTTTTGGTAAAGCCCAAACTCACCAGGAAGCTATCAATTCTTCCATACCATGCTCTGGGTGCTTTCTTTAACCTGTACAATTCTTTCTTCAATCTACATACATGTGACTTTCTATCTTCTATTTCAAATCCTTATGGCTGCTCGATATATACTTCTTCTTCTATCTTCCCATTTAGGAACGTTGTCTTAAAATCATTTTGATGTAACTTCCATTTCATCTTGGCTTCCAAGGAAAGAATGGTTCTAATTGAAGTATATTTGGCCACAGGAGAAAAGTTATCCACATAATCAATTCCTTCCTTTTGAGAGAACCCTTGCACTGCAAATATTGCTTTGTACTTTTCAATGCTTCCATCTGCTGAGTGTTTTGTTTTGAATATCCATTTTGATGAAACGAATGACTTATCCTTAGGTCTTGGTACCACATCCCAAACATCATTCTTGATGATGGACTGGTATTCTTCATTCATAGCATCCAACCATTCCTTCTTCTTTACCTCATCTTCAAAAAATTTCGGTTCCTCTTCGACAATGTTACACATCAAGGATACATAACTGGAGTATGGTCATGGTCTATTTCTCTCTCTCTATTGGTTCCTTCTAGGGAATCATACCTTCTTGCATCATGTATTAATTCTTGTGCCCAATCTGGTCTTCTCTTCCGAGAAATATCCTCATGAGGTGTCTCCTCAGGTCTCTAAGGTTCTGCCATGTCATGATCCTCTGGAATAGGTTCTTCTTCAACATTTCTTTCTACTACTCTGATTATTTCTGTAACTCTAGGAGCTTCATGCTCCTCTTCATCCTCACGAGTATTCTTGGATTTGATGAAAGTTGTGTCTTCATCAAATGTAACATCCCGGCTGAGCTCAATCTGGCGAAATCCTGGGATGTAAATACGGTAAGAATTTGATTGCTCACTATAGCCCACAAATATTCCCTTATTTTCTGAAGGTTCCAACTTCAATCTCTTATCTTTTGGAATGTAAATACAGGACATCCAAATATTTGTAGATGGATAACTTTAGCCTTCATACCGGTAAACATCTCTTATGGGGTCTTGTTTCCAAGAGCACCTTGAGAGATTATGTTTTGTACATATAATGCAGTTCTGGATGCTTCTTCCCATAGATGCATGGGTAAGTCTTGATCATGGATCATGGCTTTTACTGCTTCTATGATAGTTTTGTTCTTCCTTTCAGCTACACCATTTTGATGTGGATTATAGGTAATAGTAAGCTCCCTCTTAATCCCTTCCTTTTATACAAATCTTTGAAATCTCCTGAAGTGTATTCCCCTCCATTATCTGTCCTTAGAATCTTTATCTTCTTTTCAGAGAGTTTTTCTACAAGATCCTTGAAATATTTAAACTTTTCAAAGACTTTGTTCTTATTCTTCAGAAAATAAATCCATGTTTTGTGGGAGTAATCATGAAGAAAAGAAGCTTAGTCAACATACCATCTTAGTGAAGTGGTGGACATAGGTCCACAAATATCTGAGTGAATAATATCCAGAATACCTTTCGCTCTGTTTTCGCTTCTTGGAAATGCATTCTTAGCACTCTTTCCTTGAGAAAATCCTTTGGATACTTGTTCACGATCATGAACTTTACGGAGTCCAATTTGTAATATGCTCCTCCCATTCCTTTAATGGGGTATTGATAATCATGTCCAAGATTTACCTTGTGTGGAGATTCCTTCTGAATGAGATGTGGGAGGGATTCTTTGTATCCCTTCATGTGTTTTGAAGCTCCACTATCTACTAGCCAAGTACCACTTCCATGAGATACTGAACTAGTGAGGGATGATATTAGAACATATTCTTCACTCGAGTCTTCATCTTCTGTGTTTTTGACTTATTCATCATACTCACTATATTCTGCTACATGAGCATGAAATCTCTTCTTCTGCTTCTTATGATGTCCAAATTTGAGTGGACAATTTCTTGCAATGTGTCCTGTTTTGTGGCAAGAGTAACATTCAACTGAAGATAGGTCTTTTGTGAACTTCTTTTTCTTCTAAGGTATTCTTGGAGAGTTCTCTCAGGAGCGTACATTGTTCTTCATTTTCCTTCCACCTTTGGCATGAGTTTCCAAAGATTTATCTTCATTATCATTTAGTTTCTCCTCTCTCACCACTATTCTTTCTTCCTCATGCACACACTCTTCCCATAGCTGTCTGAACTGGATCAATTTATTTCTAGCATAAATTCCACGAACAAATGGTTCCCAATCTCTTGGAATACCATTCAGAGTGGTCATCACAACTTCAACATTCTCTACCATATCTCCAATATCCTCTAGTTGTTCGTTTATTTGGTACACCCTGGAGAAGTATGAGTGCATGGACTTAGACTTCAAGATCTTCACTCCCTTGAGTTGATTTCTCAAGGTCATATTCCTATTAATGTTCTTCCCTTCAAATAGGTTGGTCAGGGAATCAAACATCTCTTTTGGAGTCTTCTTGGAAGACACTTGGGGGATCAAGTGATATTTTATGGAATTAGATATGATCCTCTTTTCTTGACCATATTCTTATTATGCCTTGCTTTGGCTTCTTCTCCCTCTGGTTATGTAAGTCATTCCTTTATAAAGCCTTCTAGGTCATGTTCTTCAAGGATGAGCATGACTCTATACTTCCATGCCTTGAAGTTCTTAGCTTCTTCAACCTTCTCATCAAGCTTGGTATTTCTTGTCATATTGATATAATGAGTACTTCAAATGGAAATATAATAGATTTGAGACTTACCAGAAAAGTTGTCCTTCTAAAAATTGCTTCTACTTTGACCTTGGGTTTGTTAGAGAAACCCTAATTTTCCAACTTCGGGATTTTGGAAAACTGAATGGATGAGAAAATTTGCCTCCTCAAGGCGAGTTGAGAAAAGTACTACTTCTCCCAATTCTGTGAGTACATGATCCAAAATCTTGATGCTCTAATTCTCCGGGGCTGTAGTGGGGGACCCAAAAATGAAAATTCTCATAATTGAAATCTGCTTCAACAGAAAGATGCACCCTAGTGAGGCGAGTTAGATGCACTCTCTTTTTCAGCTGAACTATGGAGGGAGCTCCCGAAACAAGAAGCCCTAGTTTATGCAGTTACGGAGACTACACAATGTTTTCTTTGAGGCCTGCTCTGATACCATGTTAGTTTTTACTTGTTTAGAATATAACATTAAAAAATCTATCACTAAAATTAAAACAATCACAACAAGAACACAATGAAAAAAATATTTCTCTCGGGGAAACCATAAGGGAGAAAGCCCCGGAAAAATATTCCTCAATATAGAATTCACAAAGTACAAAAATAAACCCCAAGACAAAATTAGCTACTCCTCCACTTGTGCGATCTTGTCTCTCTCTCTCTCTCCTATGTGAACTTGTGTGAGTGAGATGAGTGAGTACAAATGAGAGACTCCTCCTCTATTTATATTATTCCATTGAGGTGAATTTTCCCCAACTGGGCTGACTTAACCCTCTTGACTGTGCCAACCTCTCAATTACATATTATAATAATCTTTTCTGGGTTCTTCTAGGCCGACACAAGACCTAGGATTTACATTGACTCTTTTAATGACTCTTACATTATTAATTACATCAATGATATCTCCTGAAGAAGGAATACAATAATACAATAGAAAAGTACAAGTAGGATATCTTCCACAGTTACATTTCTTTGACACTCCCTCTTAACTAGGAAGGTATTTTGTGGGTAACATCAACAGTTGCACACCTGACTTGTGAATCTCTATATGTCGTAGGAATATTGTGCTGCTAGAATGCCATCATCAAAAAGAAACATCATCCTATGCTAGAATATCACCATCAATAGTATCCTCTGAATCATCATTAGCAACATCCTCTGCTGGATCAACAACATCGTCAACTAGAGCATACTCTGTTGGAACATACTCATCAACAACATCATCAGCTGGAACATCCTCTGCTGGATCAACAACATCATCAGTTGGAACATCCTCATAAGAAACATCATTAGCTGGAACATCCTCTGTTGGATCAACAACATTGTTAGCTGGAACATCCTATGTTGGATCAACAACATTGTCAGATGTAAAATCCTCTACTAGAACATACTCATCAGCAACATCATCAGCTGGAATAATATCAGACAAAAAGTACTGATCTTCCATCACCCCTAGACAAGCATCCATCCCTAAGGATAGGAACTCTATCAGTCGGCAAGTACTGATCTTACATAACCCATAGACATGAATCCATCTTGAAGGATAGGAACTCTATCAGTAGGAAAGTATTGATATTCCATCACCCCTGGACAAGCTTCCATCCATAAGGATAAGAACTCTATCAGTCGGCAAGTACTGATATTCCATCACCCTTGGAAAAGCATCCATCCCTAAGGATAGGAACTCTATCAGTTGGAAAGTACTGATTTTCTGTCACCCCTGGATAGGCATCCATCTTTAAGTATAGGAACTCTATCAGTTGGAAAGTACTGATTTTCTGTCACCCCTGGATAGGCATCCATCTTTAAGTATAGGAACTCTATCATTCAGAAAGTACTGATCTTCTATCACCCCTAGACAGGAATCCATCCCTAAGGATAGGAACTCTATCAGTCAGCAAGTATTGATCTTTCATCACCCCTGGATGGGAATCCATCCCTAAGGATAAGAACTCTATCCGTCGGAAAATATTGATCTTTCGTTACCCCTGGATAGGAATCTATCCCTAAGATAGGAAATCTATCAGTTAGAAAGTAATAATATTCTATCACCCTTGGACAGGAATCCATCCCTAAGGATAAGAACTCTATCATTCTCTCTTTCAAGAGAGGTCCATGTGGACCACACCAAGCTTGTCTCGAAAGTATTCCAACTTTATGCGAGACAGAGGCTTAGTCAACACATCAACAACTTGTTCCTTTGTAGGAACATACTTGAGATTTACAACTCCCTTATGCACCATATCCCGAATATAGTGGAACTTGACCTCAATGTGCTTCGATCTATCATGGAACACAAGATTCTCTGTCATCTTGATGCAGCTCTAGTTTTCATAGGGTATATCTATAGCATCAATCTCTCCATCGAACAATCCTGCCAACATCTTGCGAAGCAACATTGCTTCGCTACAAGCTAAACAAGCTGCTACATATTTTTCTTTTGCTGTACTGAGTGCCACATAGGGTTTCTTTCTACTGAGCCATGAAATCATACTTGATCCTAAACTAAAGCAACATCCTGAAGTTCTTTTTCTATCTTTGTCACTTCTATCCCAATATGAGTCTGTGTACCCGTACAACCTGAACTCACTATCTGAAGGATATCTGAGTCCATAATCCAATGTACCCTTTAGGTACCTCATCACATGTTTTGTTTCAATCAAGTGAACATTCCCGGGATCCACCATATAATGGCTCAATGTGTTCACAACAAAACATATATTTGTTTGCCTATTGGTCAAGTACAACAATGACCCAATAATCTGTCTATAAATGGCGACATCTACTATATCTGATGAAGCATCATTCAGGAGCTTCAAGTTTGTCACCATCGGAGTAGTCATGGCCTTACAATCCATCATCCCAAATCTCTTCAGGATCTCAACTATGTATTTTCCTTGACTTAGAAAAATCTCAACTGGAAACTGCCATAGTTCAAGGCCTAGAAAGTAATGCATCATACCAAGGTATTTCATCTCAAATTATGCTGCAAGCCTTCTCTTACATTCGGTGATGGGCTTGTTTTCTCTTGTCAGGAAAAAGTAATCTACATACAATAGTAGTATCATAGGTTCATCATCCATAATATTATAATAAATATTAGAATCTACTTTACTTTTGGTAAATCCCAAACTCATCAGGAAGCTATCAATTCTTCCATACCATGCTCTGGGTGCTTTCTTTAACCCATACAATGCTTTCTTCAGTTTGCATACATGTGACTTTCTATCTTCTGTTTCAAATCCTTATGGCTGCTCAATATATACTTCTTCTTCTATCTTCCCATTCAGGAACGTCATCTTTACATCCATCTGATGTAACTTCCTTTTCATCTTGGCTTCCAAGGCAAGAATGGTTCTAATTGATGTATATCTGGGCACAGGAGCAAAGTTCTCCTCATAATCAATTCCTTCCTTCTGAGAGAACCCTTGTGCTAAAAATATCGCTTTGTACTTTTCAATGCTTCCGTCTGCTGAGTGTTTTTTTTTAATATCCATTTTGATGAAACAAATGACTTATCCTTAGATCTTGGTACCACATCCCAAACATCATTCTTGATGATGGATTGGTATTCTTCATTCATAGCATCCAACCAATATTCCTTCTTCTTTACTTCATCTTAAAAACATGTCGGTTCCTCTTTGACAATGTTACACATCAAGGATACATAACTGGAGTATGGTCATGGTTTATTGATCTCTCTATTGGTTCCTTATAGGGCACCATACCTTCCTACATCTTGTATTAATTATCGTTCCCAATCTATTCTTCTCTTTCGAGAAATATCCTCATGAGGTGTCTCCTCAGGTCTCTGAGGTTCTGCTGTGTCATGATCCTCTGGAATAGGTTCTTCTTCAACATTTCTTTCTGGTACTCTGGTTATTTCTGTAACTCTGGGGGCTTCATGCTCCTCTTCATCCTCATGAGTCTTCTTGGATTTGATGAAACTTGTGTCTTCATCAAATGTAACATCCTGGTTGAGCTCAATCTGGCGGAATCCTGGGATGTATATATGGTAAGCCTTTGATTGCTCACTATAGCCCACAAATATTCCCTTATTTCCTGAAGGTTCCAACTTCGATCTCTTATATTTTGGAATGTAAATACAAGACATCCAAATATTTTTAGATGGCTAACTTCAGCCTTCATACCAGTAAACATCTCTTATGGGGTCTTGTTTCCAAGAGCACCATGAGAGATTCTATTTTGTACATATACTGCGGTTCTGGATGCTTCTTGCCATAGATGCATGGGTAGTTCTTGATCATGGATCGTGGCCTTTACTGCTTCTATGATCGTTATGTTCTTCCTTTCATCTAGACCATTCTGTTGTGTATTATTAGGAATAGTAAGCTCCCTCTTAATCTTTGCTTGTTTATAGAAATCTTTGAAATCTCCTGAAGTGTATTCCCCTCCATTATCTGTCCTTAGAATCTTTATCTTCTTTTTAGAGATATTTTCTACAAGATCCTTGAAATATTTAAACTTTTCAAAGACTTCATTCTTATTCTTCAGAAAATAAATCCATGTTTTGCAGGATTAATCATCAATAAAAGAAGCATAGTAAACATACCCTCTTAGTGAAGTGGTGGACATAGGTCGACATATATCTAAGTGAATAGTATCCGAAATACCTTCACTTTGTTTTTCGCTTATTGGAAATGCATTCTTAGTACTCTTTCCTTGAGAAAATCCTTTGCATACTCCTCCATGATCATGGACTTTACAGAGTCCAATTTGTAAGATGCTTATCCCATTCCTTTGATGGGGTATTGATAATCATCTCCAAGATTTAACTTGTGTGGAGATTCCTTCTGAATGAGATGTGAGAGGGATTCTTTGTATCCCGTCATGTGTTTTGAAGCTCCACTATCTACTAGCCAAGTATCACTTCCATGAGATACTGAACCAGTGAGGGATGATATTAGAACATATTCTTCACTCGAGTCTTCATCTTCTCTATTTTTGACTTATTCATCATAGTCACTATCTTCCGCTGCATGAGCATGAAATCTCTTCTTCTACTTCATATGATGTCCAGATTTGAGTGGACAATTTCTTGCAATGTGTCCTGTTTTGTGGTAGGAGTAAAATTCAACTGAAGATAGGTCTTTCTTGAACTTCTTTTTCTTCTAATGTATTCTTGGAGAGTCCTCTCGGGAATGTACATTGTTCTTGCTTTTCCTTCCACCTTTGGCATGAATTTCCAAAGCTTTATCTTCCTTGTCGTTTAGTTTCTCCTCACTCACCACTATTCTTTCTTCCTCTAGCACACACTCTTCCCATAGCTGTGTGAATTGGATCAATTTATTTCTAGCATAAATGCCACGAACAAATGGTTCCCAATCTCTGGGGAGACCATTCAGAGTGTTCATCACAACTTCAATATTCTCTACCATATCTTTAATAGCCTCTAGTTGTTCGTTTATTTGGGACACCCTTGAGAAGTATGAGTGCATGGACTCAGAATTCAAGATCTTCACTCCCTTGAGTTGATTTCTCAAGGTCATCTTCCTATTAATGTTCTTCCCTTCAAATAGGCTGGTCAGGGAATCAAACATCTCTTTTGGTGTCTTCTTGGAAGACACTTGGGGGATCAAGTGATATTTTATGGAATCAAATATGATCCTCTTTTCCTTGACCATATTCTTCTTATGCCTTGCTTTGGCTTCATCTCCCTCTGGTTCTGTAAGTCCTTCCTTTATAAAGCCTTCTAGGTCATGTTCTTCAAGGATGAACATGACTCTATACTTCCATGCCCTGAAGTTCTTAGCTTCTTCAACCTTCTCATAAAGCTTGGTATTTCTTGTCATATTGATATAATGAGTACTTCAAATGGAAATATAATAGATTTGAGACTTACCAGAAAAGTTGTCCTTCTGAAAATTGCTTCTACTTTGACCTAGGGTTTGTTAGAGGAACCCTAATTTTCCAACTTCGGGATTTTGCAAAACTGAATGGATGAGAAAATTCACCTCCTCAAGGTGAGTTGAGAAAAGTACTACTTTTCCCAATTTTGTGAGTACATGATTCAAAACCTTGATGCCCTAATTCTCCCAGGCTATAGTGGGCGACCCAAAAATGAAAATTCTCAGAATTGAAATCTGCTTCGACAGAAAGATGCACCCTAGTGAGGCGAGTTAGATGCACTCTCTTTTTCAGCTGAACTGTGGAGAGAGATCTCAGAACAAGAAGCCCTAGTTTCTGTAGTTACGGAGGCTGCACAATGTTTTCTTTTAGGCTTGCTCTGATACCATGTTAGTTTTTACTTGTTTAGAATATAACATTAAAAAATCTATCACTAAAATAAAAACAAGCACAAAAAGAACACAATGAACACAATATTTCTCTCAGGGAAACCACAAGGGAGAAAGCCCCGGAAAAATATTCCTAAATATAGAATTCACAAAGTACAAAAATAAACCTCAAGACAAAATCAACTACTCCTCCACTTGTGCAATCTTCTCTCTCTCTCCTATGCGAACTTGTGTGAGTGAGATGAGTGAGTACAAATGAGAGACTCCTCTATTTATATTCTTCCATTGAGGTGAATTTTCCCGAACTGGGCCGACTTCACCCTCTTGAGTGGGCCGACCTCTCAATTACATAATATTATAATCTTTTCTGGGTTCTTCTAGGCCGACACAAGACCTATGGGTTGCATTGACTCTTTCAATGACTCTTACATTATCAATTACATCAATGACATCTCCTGGAGGAGGAATACAATAATACAATAGACAATTACAAGTATAATATCTTCCGCAGTTACATTTATTTAACACATCATAGTAATCATATTCATCATCCCCATCATCATCATCATCATCATCATAATCATAGTCAGGATCTTCGTCATTCCCATATTAATCATCATCTTCATCATAATTATCATCGCCATCATCATCATTGTAATTGTTGTCATCTTCATGATTGTGATCATTTTCTTCGTCATCATCCCCTATAACACCTAGAATGTGTAATCGACAACACTTATAAAACCCCACATCATCGTCATCTTTATCATCAACGCCAATGTCATTGTCATCATCACCATATCCACTTCCATCATCATCATCATCCTCCAAGATCATCATCCATGTCATGATTATCTTCATCATCAATGCCATCATAATTATCATCATCACCATCATCAACATCATCATTGTCTTTGAAATCATCATCAACACCATAATCATTGTCGTAATCATCATCATCATCTTCACCACCACCATCACCATTTTCCTCATCTTTGCCATCCCCATCTTCATCGTCATCATCCTCATCATCATCAACGTCTTCATTGTCATCATGATCATCATCAGAATTGTCATCATAGTCATCATCCTCATCCTCATCATCATCATCATAGTCATCATCATCATCGTCAACACCATCATCCTCATCATCAACATCATCGTCATTTTCATCATCACCTGTTAAATTTTCAGTATTAAATCACAAAACTATAGGATCTTTGCTGAGAGAACAACATCTACAGTATATCAATGCATGACAATCATAATATGACAAGCATCACAAGCATCACAAGAATCAAAAGCATAGAGACAAGAGACACAGAGTTTCCGTGGGGAAAACCCTAAGGTGAAAAACCCCACAACTTCCTCAGAGATAGAGAGAGCAATGGCTCAACCAAAATACAACCAAATAATACAGAGATAGTCTCCTAGCAGATGATCCTCCTCCTCCTCACTAGTGCGCCACTTTTCAGAGAGAGAGAGATAGATACTTTTCCGAGTGAGTAAAATAGAGATCTCCTATCTCTATTTATACTCACCTTTTTTCCCAGTGACCTACTGGGGCCGACTTGTCTACTTGAGTACATCCACATTATATTATATATTAATTAGGGCCAACCCCATAAGGTGGTCTAATAACCCATCGGCAAGTACACACACTTGCGACACTTGTCAATCCACATGACGACACTTCCTTATAGAGGAATAACACATCTCTTATAAGGGTACAATAAATATATATGTAATACACAGATGAAATACATTCCGAAGTTACATATACATCAACACTCCCTCTTAACTAGGAAGGTATTTCTCGACACAGATCTGCTAGACAAGTCTTCTTCTCTGGATCATCGTCATCGATGCATCGTCATCATCATCGTCACTGCTGCTGCTATCTCATCCAATCTCTGTCTCTACTCGTCATAGGAAGTTCTACAGAGCCAGTCCTTTTTCATACTGAATGTAGGCCCACCACCTGCAGGTCTTCGTCATCACTGGCCATACTGTGGAATCCTCAGGACTTTTACGTGCGTCACAAAACCTCGAAAGAGCATCCCAGGATGTTACGAGCACACAGCTCTACCTATAGGATCTCCCAGGGCGCTATTACATGTGACCCCACCACAAAACCTCGCAAGAGCATCTCAGGATGTTATGGGTACACAACTCCGACCTGAAATCTCCCAGGGCGCTATTACATGTGGTCCACCACAAAACCTCGTAAGAGCATCTGCCAGATATCCCAGGGCGCTATTACATGCCATAGGCAAAACCTCGTAAGACTATCTGCAGATCTCCCAGGGCGTTATTACATGTGGTCATGGCAAAACCTCGCAAGAGCATCCCAGGACTGATTACGGGCACACAGCCCAACCTATCGGATCTCCCAGGGCGCTATTATATGCCATAGGACAAAACCTCGTAAGAGCATCTGCCAGATATCCCAGGGCGCGATTACATGCCATAGGAAAAACCTCGTAAGACTATCTGCAGATCTCCCAGGGCGCTATTATATGTCCTCCCAGAGCAAAACCTCGAAAGAGCATTTGCCAGATGTCCCAGGGCACCGATATTACATGCCATAGGAAAAACCTGGAAAGACCATCTGCAAATCTCCCAGGGCGCTATTACATGCTCATCTGCACAACCTGATCCACGGCCATAGAGTATCAACCTGATACTCACCATACATCATCCTGATGTATCCATGATCATCCTGATCATCAACACTGCAACGTCCTGCTGCATGTCATCTGGAGCAACATCCTGAAGCTCGTCATCCATGATCATCCTGATCATCGTTGCAACATCCTGCTGCATGCCAAGTATCTATCTGATACATATCATCATACATGATCCTCCTGATCATCAATGCATCTACCTGATGCATACCAAGTATCTACCTGATACATATCATCATACATGATCCTCCTGATCATCAATGCATCTACCTGATGCATACCAAGTATCTACCTGATACATATCATCATACATGATCCTCCTGATCATCAATGTATCCACCTGATACAAATACAAATACATGATACATATCACCATACATGATCCACCTGATCATACATGTACCCACCTGATACATATACAGATACATGGTCCAAGCATCCAACATGATGCATATACAAAATACATACACATGATTCAACTGAACATATCCAGCATTTACATGATGCATACATACATACAAAAATGATCCAACTGATCATATCCAGCATCCAACATGATGCGTACATACATACAAAAATGATCCAACTGATCATATCCAGCAGAAACCAGAACATCATCCTGATGCTCATCATCCAGCGCTTACATCCACAGCCATGTGAAGGATCCTCCTTCCAACATGCTTGGAATGGCTTCAGCAAATGTGTCCATCACTTCTTCCTCGAAGTGTCCTCGATCTGAAGAACGCCAAGCCTCTCTCTGAAGTACTCGAACTTCACCCTGGCTAGTGGCTTCGTCAACACATCTGCAATCTGCTCGTCCGTCGCAACATACAGGAGCTTCACAGCTCCTCTCTGCACCATATCCCTGATATAGTGATATTTGATCTCTATGTGTTTCGACCTGTCATGAAACACTGGGTTCTCGGACAGCTTCACACAACTCTGGTTATCACAGAAGATACCAGTAGCCTCCAACGGGAGATCAAATAACTCAGACAGTAGCTTCCGTAGCCATACTGCCTCACAACTAGCTGAACAGGCTGCAACATACTCTGCCTCAGCTGTACTCAGTGCTACGCAGGACTGCTTCCTGCTAAACCAAGAGATCACACCTGATCCCATACTGAAGCAACACCCAGATGTGCTCTTCCTATCTGCAGCACTGCCAGCCCAATCTGAATCAACATAACCCTGCAGGTTAAACTTTTGATTTGCCTCATATCTGAGCCCATAATCCACTGTACCCTTTAGGTACCTCAGAACATGCTTTACAGCAACCAGGTGAACACTCCTCGGATCTGTCAGGAACTGGCTCAATGTGTTCACAGCAAAGCAAATATCTGGTCTCGTGTTCGTCAGGTACATCAAGGACCCAATAATCTGACGATACATAGAAACATCAACTGGCTCAGATGAAGCATCACAAAGAAGCTTCAGATTCGATGCCATAGGTGTGGCCATGGCTTTGCAATCCATCATCCCAAATCTCTTCAGGATATCTACTGTGTACTTCCCTTGACCAAGGAAGATCCCACCTGCATTCTGCCACACCTCCATACCTAGGAAATAGTGCATCATTCCCAAATCTTTCATATCGAATTCAGCTGCAAGCTTCCTCTTGGTATCTGCAATCATTCTGTCATCTCCTGTCACAAATAGGTCATCCACATATAGTAGTAGAATCACAGGATTCCCTTCCTCAACCTTGTAGTAAAGGTTGGAATCCGCTTTACTCTTGGTAAAGCCCAAACTAGATAGGAAACTGTCCATCCTACCATACCAGGTTCTGGGAGCTTGCTTCAAGCCATACAAGGCTTTCTTCAATCTGCATACATAAGATTCCCTGTCATGTATTTCAAAGCCGAGTGGTTGTTCCACATATACTTCCTCTTCTACTACACCGATCAGGAAAGCTGTTTTGACATCCATCTGGTGTATCTTCCATTTCATTGCTGCAGCCAGGGAAAGTACTGTTCTGATGGAAGTATATCTGGCTACAGGTGCAAAGGTTTCTTCATAGTCTATTCCTTCCTTCTGAGAGAAACCACGAGCTACGAATCTTGCTTTATATTTTTCCACACTGCCATCTGCAGCATGCTTGATTTTGTAGATCCACTTGGAAGTCACAACAGACTTCCCTTTAGGTCTTGGGACAACATCCCAAACATCATTCTTCATAATTGATTGGTATTCCTCAACCATAGCATCCTTCCATTCTTTCTTTTCTGCTACCTCTTCATAACTGGAAGGCTCTTTGTTCATGATGTCACAGAGTAAAGCAACATAACTGGTGTGTGATCTGGTTCTCTTCTTTGCTCTGTGTTCTTTTCTGGAATGCCAAATCTTTCTGCATCATGAATGAGCTCTCTAGCCCATACAGGTTTCCTCTTGTGAGAGTTATCCTCACGGGGTGGATCTACAGGTTCTTGTGGATCTTCAAACTCATGAGCAGTTTCTGGAACTGCTTCAGTCATGGTAGTGTCCTGAAATCTTGTTTCCTTAGGTTCTTCATAAACTTCGGTAGGTGCCTTTCTTGATTTGATGAATGCTGAATTCTCATCAAATGTTACATCCCTGCTGACATCAATCTTCTTGAACCCTGGAAAATATATTCTGTAAGCCTTCGAGCTTTCACTATAACCCACAAAGATACCCTTCTTTCCTGAAGGATCTAGTTTAGTCCTCTTCTCCTTTGGGACATGAGTGTATACTGGACAACCAAATATTCTGAGATGGCTGACTTCAGGTTTCTTACCAGAAAAGACTTCTTCTGGTGTCTTGTTGTCCAATATCTTGTGGGGTGTTCTGTTCTGCACATATACAGCTGTTCTAGCTGCTTCTGCCCATAGATGCATAGGGAGATCTTGGTCATGCAACATTGCCCTTGCTGCTTCCATGATAGTTCTGTTCTTCCTTTCTGCAACTCCATTCTGTTGAGGATTATAAGGAGCAGTCAACTCCCTCTTAATCCCTGAATCACTGCAAAGCTTCTTGAAGTCATTTGAGGTGAATTCTCCACCATTGTCAGATCTGAATGTTTTGATTT
Organism: Larix kaempferi; assembly: GCA_027924585.1. NCBI lineage: Eukaryota > Viridiplantae > Streptophyta > Pinopsida > Pinales > Pinaceae > Larix > Larix kaempferi. The sequence goes on along the minus strand of BSBM01000289.1, from coordinate 6,278,561 downwards.
TCTTGTCAGTTTGATTCTCCATCAGGTTTTTGAATTCCTTGAATTTATCAAACACCTCATCTTTGCCTTTCAAGAAGTATACCCAAGTCTTCCTGGAGAAGTCATCAATAAATGATACATAGTAAACATACCCACTCAGGGAGCTAGATGACATAGGTCCACATACATCTGAGTGGATGATTTCCAGAATGTCTTTTGCCTTGCTTTCACTGCTTGGGAAAGTCTTCTTAGTGTTCTTTCCTTTTGCACATCCTTTGCAAACACCTTCATGTTTGGTCTTGATTTCAGGAAGACCTTCTACTGCCTTGCTTGCAATTGGAAGTGCCCTATAGTGCATGTGAGCAAGTCTTCTGTGCCAAAGTTCACTTGGCTCCATGGATTCATGTACCATGGCATGTTCAGGTTGTCCCTTCAATTTATACAGTCCTCCCTCTTGCTCTCCAATCACTACTGCATCATCTATGGTCTTTCCCTTTGGCCACATTAGTACTTGGCCATCAACAAATGCAACCCTCATACCTTTTGCATCTAAAGCAGAGATGGAGAGTAAGTTCTTCTTGAGCCCAGGTACATAGAGGACTTCCTTCATCTTCAGAGATTTTCCAGAATCTAGGTTGTAAGAGGCTTCACCACTTCCTTTGATTGGGTATTGATAATCATCCCCAATTTTCACCTTATGGGGTGACTCATGTTCAGATAGGTTCACAAAGGATTCTTTAAACCCAGTCATGTGTTTGGAAGCCCCACTATCAATCAACCAATCATTACATCCATGAGAGATGGTACCTGTAAGAGCAGAGATCAGAACATATTCTTCTTCACTTGATGAGACATCATCACTATCACTTTCTGCCCTTGCCTTCTTCTTTGGGGGTTCATCATCTTCGGCAGCATGAGCATGAAATCTTCTTTTGCTGCCCTTCTTCTTCTTACTGAAGTTTTTGTTATTATCCCTTTTGTTCTTGGGACAATCTGAAGCATAGTGACCCTTCTCATTGCATGTAAAGCATCTTAGGTCCTTCTTATGAGTTCTTTTGTGGTGAGAGTGATCCTTCTTGGTTTTGCTTCTTTTGGTGTGAGCTGCAAGGGCTTGATCTTCTCCTCCCATCTTTTCCTCACGAGCTATAAGTCTAGCTTCTTCTTGAGAACATTCTTCCCGAAGTCTACTGAAGGAGATCAACTTCTTCCTTGCACAAATTCCTTGAATAAAGGAATCCCATGACCTGGGAAGGCCATTTAGAGTAGTCATCACCACCTCACCATTCTCCACCATTTCATCCACTGCTTCTAATTGTTCCTTGATCTGAGAGACCCTTGAAAAGTAAGATTGAATGGTTTCTCCATTCTGAAACTTTACTGCTTTTAATTGGTTCCGCAGGGTCATCTTCCGATTTATGTTCTTTCCTTCAAATAGCTTGGTCAAGGATTCAAACATCTCCTTGGGTGTCTTGAGAGAAGACACATGGGGTATGAGATGGTCTTTGATAGAATCAGCAATGATTCTCTTTGCCTTGACCAAGTTCTTCTTGTGTAATGCCTTGGCCTCTTCATCCTCTGGGATAGGGATGTCTTCTTTCACATATGAGTCCAACTCATTCTCTTCCAGGATTAGCCCAATCCTATACTTCCAAGCTCGGAAGTTATCAGCCCCTTCAAGCTTATCCTCAAGCTTGGTGTGAAGAGACATCTTTAAGAGTACTTCAAATGGAAATAGAAAAGATTTAGAACTTACCACTTGAAGTGCTGAAAACTGGATCTGGTCCCGGATTAGGGTTTGTCAGTGAAACCCTAAAAATTCAAAATGTGAATTTCAAAATTCCGGAAGGATAGAAAGATGCGCCTTGGAGAGCTGATCAGCTTAGTATATTCAGAAATTGAGATCAGCAAAGTCTTGCCCTTAAAAATTGCCTTTTTGTCCTCCCGGGTTCACTGGGGAGAGCCCTGAATTAGGGTTTGAGTTTCCCGGAGATCTACCCAGCCAAAAATCTCGATCCAAATCTCAAACCTTCGATTTTTGCAAGGAGCTTCCAGCTGTACCTTCAGTTTCCAGAAATTCCTATTTTTGTGGAAACCCTAATTTTTAGGGCCAAAACTGAAAATGCTCGTAACTGAAATCTGATTGGACAGAAAGATGCGCCTTGATGAGTAGATCCAATCTACTATACTGAATTTCAAAAATCTGTGGAGAGAAACCCAATAAACAAGCTTCCGTCACTGCAAAATGTCTTCTTCTCAGTTAAGCTCTGATACCATGTTAAATTTTCAGTATTAAATCACAAAAATATAGGATCTTTGCTGAGAGAACAACATCTACAGTATATCAATGCATGACAATCATAATATGACAAGCATCACAAGCATCACAAGAATCAAAAGCATAGAGACAAGAGACACAGAGTTTCCGTGGGGAAAACCCTAAGGTGAAAAACCCCACAACTTCCTCAGAGATAGAGAGAGCAATGGCTCAACCAAAATACAACCAAATAATACAGAGATAGTTTCCTAGCAGATGATCCTCCTCCTCCTCACTAGTGCGCCACTTTTCAGAGAGAGAGAGATAGATACTTTTTCGAGTGAGTAAAATAGAGATCTCCTATCTCTATTTATACTCACCTTTTTGCCCAGTGACCTACTGGGGCCGACTTGTCTACTTGAGTACATCCACATTATATTATATATTAATTAGGGCCGACCCCATAAGGTGGTCTAATAACCCATCGGCAAGTACACACACTTGCGACACTTGTCAATCCACATGACGACACTTCCTTATAGAGGAATAACACATCTCTTATAAGGGTACAATAAATATATATGTAATACACAGATGAAATACATTCCGAAGTTACATATACATCAACATCACCATCATCAACATCATAATAACCTTAGACATCGTCATCATCACCATAATCGTCATCATAGTCATCATCTTCATCATCCCCATCATCATCATCATCAACATCATCATAGTCATCATCTTCACCATCCCCATCATCATCATCATCATTATCATCCTCATCCTCATCATAATTATCATCATCATCATCATCGTAATCTCCGTCATCTTCATCGTCTTCATCATCATCATTTTCTTCGTCATCATCCCCTATAACACCTATAACATGTAACCCACAACACTTATAAAATCCCACATCATCGTCATCTTTGTCATCAACATCAATGTCATTATCATCATCACCATCTCCATGTTGATGTAATTGTAACTTCGGAATGTATTTCACCTATGTATATTGTACTCCTATAGAGATGTTATTATTCCTCTATACGGAAGTGTCGTCATTTGTATTGACAAGTGTTGCAAGTGTCACAACTTGCAAGTGATGGGTTATTAGAACACCAAGTGTGGGGTCGGCCCTGATTAGTATAACTATGGATTATTAGACTGAGTTAGACAAGTCAGCCCTACTAGGTTATTAGGCAGGTCAGGTCATGTAGAAATAGCGTGCAGGAGGCACTCTATTTGATCATCTCATTATTCACTTCTACACTACTCGGAAAGTGGCGCACTAGTGGAGGAGGAGGTTCAGGTGCTAGGAGAACTATCTCTGTGTACTTGGGTTGTATCATTGCTCTTTCTATCTCTGCGGAAGTTGTGGGGTTTTTCACCTTTATGGTTTTCCGTAGTGAAACTCTGTGTGTCTATTGTCTCATGTGATTGCTTGGTGTGATTGATATGCATTGTTATAATTGATATGTTGTACATGTTATTCTCTCAGTAAAGATCCTAGAGTATGTTGAATTAATGCTAAAAAATTAACATGGTATCAGAGCTAACCTGAGAAGAAGACATTGTGCAGTTGAGGAAGCTAAGGCTTCTTGTTTTTGGGTTTCTCTCCACATATTTTGGAAATCCAGTAGGGTAGATTGACTTTCCTTAGCAAGGCGCATATTTTTTCCAATTGGAATTCAATTTTGGGCACTTTCATTTTTTGCCCTAAAAATTAGCGTTTCCACAAAAATAGAAATTTCTAAAATCTGAGACCATGGCTGGAAGCTCCTTGGAAAAATCAAAGTTTAGAGCTTTGGATCGAACTTTTTGGTTGGGTGAAGCTCCGAGAAAATCAGACCCTAGTTTGGGGTCCTGTGTAGTGAAGCCAGAAATTAGGGTTTCTACAAAAGTTGGAATTTCTGAAATCTGAGACCATGGCATGAAGCTCCTCTGAAAAATCGAAGTTTAGAGACCAAGATCGAACTTTTTGGATGGATAAAGCTCCAGAAAAATCAAACCCTAATTCAGGGTCCTCCTAGTGAATCCAGAAGTTTGAAAAGCAAATTTGAGGGGTGAAACTTTGCAGTTTTCAAATTCTGAGTATACCAACTTGATCATCTCATGAAGGTGCATCTTTCTATCCTTTCAGAAGTTTGAAATTCAAATTTTGAATTTTTAGGGTTTCTCTGACAAACCCTAATCCAGCGCCAGATCTAGTTTCCATCAAATCAAGTGGTAAGACCTAATAACTTTTATATTTCCATTTGAAGTAGTTCTTAAGATGTCTCACCACACCAAGCTTGAGGATAAGCTTGAAAGGGAATGATAACTTCCGAGCATGGAAGTATAGGATTGGGTTAATCCTAGAAGAGAATGAGTTGGACACTTACATAAGTGAAGAGGTTCCAGTCCCAGAGGGAGAAGAGGCTAAGGTCTTACACAAAAAGAACTTGGTCAAGGCTAAGAGGATGATTGCTGATTCTATCAAAGACCATCTCATACCACATGTGTCATCTCTGAAGATACCCAAGGAGATGTTTGATTCCTTGACCAAGCTATTTGAAGGGAAGAACATAAATCGGAAGATGACCTTGAGGATTCAATTGAAGAATATCAAGATCCAGAATGTGGAGACCATGTAGTCTTACTCTTCAAGGGTCTCCTAGATAAAAGAACAACTTGAAGCTGTAGAGAATGGAGAAGTGGTAATGACCACTCTTAATGGCCTTCCTAGGTCATGGGATTCTTTCATCCAAGGAATTTTGTGCTGGGAAGAAACTTGTCTCATTCAGTAGGCTGTGGGAAGAATGATCATAGGAAGAAGCTCGAATTATAGCTCGAGAAGAAAAGATGGGGAATGAAGTTCAAGCTCTCACATCCCACACCAAGAAGAGGACACTTTTCCTCATATTGTCCTAAGAACAAAAAGAAGAACAACAACTACTACTACAAGAAATCTGACAGGTATGACTTACAGGTATGTTTTGAAATCTGTTCATGATTAAGTTTATAATATGATTGTCTTCGTGTTATTGAGTTTAGTAACAATCTTGTTTAGTTTTAGACTTGTATTATCACCCTAGTAAAAGTATGAATGCATGATAGAAGACATTCATTGATTAGGATTATGACACTTATGATTGTATTATGATTGTACTAATGCACTATGGTGTTGTATGAGGAGAATGTTATCTGCTAACATGAAGGTACAAATCAAGTCCTAGATCAAGACCATAGTGACATGAAGACAAAGACTCATCCATAGTCATGGATCACATAGAGGTATGTATATTTTGGTTCTACAATGGTTAACTTATGAATCTGACAGGTCATTGAAGAGAACAAGAAAACATTGCTAGACATAACTAGAAAATATGATGACTAGTTATGTTTTCCTATATCAAGTTAGAATCCTACTCTATGTTAGGATCTTATACTTTTGTATATGATTATTCATGAAGTTAGAAATTTAAGTAATCAAGGGTTTATGCATATTATGTCTCTTACCTTGATTGATGATATGACTAACCATAAGAGTTCTATGGTCAAATATGAATATGCATGAGTAAGAGAAGTCTTACCTGAAACTTCGAATGCTAATGCCTATTATCTTTGTTTGAAATGATCATGACTATACATGTTTAAGATTATTGTGTTTTGATAGTATTAAGATTATACTAATGAATGTATGAGATCTCGAGGATAACACAATGATGATACTAGTAAGCATGCATAGTGATTGAGGATGGATATAAGTTCAAGGACAGGTAATCCAGGAAGCAAAGATCAAGAGGGAGCACACTCCAGTAGTTCCTGCAAGAAAGCAAAGATTGAGAGGGAGTCCACACAACAAACAAACAAATATAAGTATTTGAATTGTCATTTCTTGTATATCTGATTGTTTAAATAATATTGTTCAATGATGTATATACTTATGTTCCTAGACTTAGGTTGTGTATTATGCATATTAGAATAATTGCTTTAATGAATAGTTTGCTACTAATATGCATGTGATGGGCAAGTGACCTATGGCATTGTACAACATTCCATTGCTACTTATCTAGAATGAAACCTCTTTGTTGACATGTTGGGAGTTGTGCACACTCTTAACAATGTTCTGGTAGAGATTGGAAGGCATCTAGAAAGTTATGGGATATGGATAAATGTTGTATTGAAGCATTGGCTAAAATAATTGCATGACTATATGACATATTTCTTTATGTATAAGAATTTGTTTTGAAAACTATGAGATGTTTCTAATCATGCAATTTAACTTGTCTTGTAGGAAAGATCATCACCTACAAAAGAAGGACTACAACATTTGTTCGAGCAACGAAGTTTAAAGAAATCTATCTATTGAAGATATTGAAGAATTTGAAGTTCCTAGGATACGGGATGTAGTAATGGAAGAATTCCATGATCGAGGAGTACAAGTCAATCATGAAGAATGATGTTTGGGATGTAGTCCCAAGACCTGAAGGGAACTCTTTAGTGACTTCCAAGTGGATCTATAAGATCAAGCATGCCGTAGATGGTATCATAGAGAAATACAAAGCAAGTGATGAAGTGGAAGATACACCAGATGGATATGGTGTAGTTGAAGAGGAAGTGTATGTGGAGCAGCCACTTGGTTTTAAGACACATGATAGGAATTCATATGTGTGCAGGTTGAAGAAAGCCTTGTATGGATTGAAGCAAGCTCCTAGGACTTGGTATGGTAGGATATACAACTTTCTGTCCAGTTTGGGATTTACCAAGAGTAAAGCGGATTCCAACCTTTACTACAAGGTTGAGGAAGGCGATCCAGTGATACTACTTTTGTATGTGGTTGACCTGTTTGTTACAGGTGATGATAGATTGATTATCGACACGAAGAGGAAGCTTGTTTCCAAGTTTGAGATGAAGTACTTGGGGATGATGCACTATTTTCTAGGCATGGAGGTGTGGCAGAGTGAAGATGGGATCTTCCTTAGACAAGGGAAGTATGCAGTAGAGATCCTGAAGAGGTTCAGGATGATGGACTGCAAGGCCATGGCCATACCTATGGCATCGAACCTGAATCTTTTGTGCGATGCTTCATCTAATCCGGTTGATGTCATGGTTTATCGTTAGATGATTGGGTCCTAGATGTACCTGACGAACACTAGACCAGATATTTGCTTTGCGGTGAACACATTGAGCCAGTTCCTGACAGATCCAAGACATGTTCACCTGATATCTGCAAAGCATATTCTGAGGTACCTGAAGGGTACAATTGATTATGGGCTCAAGTATAATGAGAATCAAAAGTTTAACCTATAGGGTTATGTTGATTCGGACTGGGCTGGTAGTGCTGTAGATAGGAAGAGCACTTCTGGGTGTTGCTTCAGGATGGGATCAGGTGTGATCTCTTGGTTTAGCAAGAAGCAGTCCTACGTAGCACTGAGTACAGCCGAAGCAGAGTATGTTGCAGCTTGTTTGGCTAGTTGTGAGGCAGTATGGCTCCGGAAGATACTGTCTAAGTTATTTGATATCCTGTTGGATGATACTGGTATATTTTGTGACAACCAGAGTTGTGTGAAGTTGTCTGAGAACCCGGTGTTCCACAATAGGTCGAAGCACATATAGATCAAATATCACTATATCAGGGATATGGTGTGTAGAGGAGCAGTGAAGCTCCTGTATGTTGCGACGGATGAGCAGGTTCCAGATGTGTTGACGAAACCGCTAGCCAGAGTGAAGTTCGAGTATTTTAGGGAGAGGCTTGGTGTTCTTTAGATTGAAGACGCTTCAAGGAAGAAGTGATGGACACATTTGCAGGAGCCATTCCAAGCATGGTGAGAGGAGGATCTTTCCCATGGCTATGGATATAAGCATTGGATGATAAGCATCAGGACGATGCTCTAGTTACTGCTCTGTATATGCATCATGTTGGATGCTTGTTATGATCAGTTGGATCATGTATATATATATGCATCATGTTGGATGCTTGTTATGATCAGTTGGATCATGTATATGTATATGCATCATGTTGGATGCTTGTTATGATCAGTTGGATCATGTATATGTATATGCATCATGTTGGATGCAGGATATGATCGGTTGGATCATGCATTTGTATATGCATCATGTTGGATGCTTGATATGATCAGGTGGATCATGTATTTATGTATGTATCAGGTGGATGCATTGTATCCTTAGGTAGATCATGTACTTATGTATGTATCAGGTGGATGCATTGTATGATTAGGTAGATCATGTACTTATGTATGTATCAGGTGGATACTTGTATGATTAGGTAGATCATGTATGATGATATGTATCAGGTAGATACATTGTATGATCAGGTGGATCATGTATTTGCACATGTATCAGGTGGATACTTGTATGATCAGGTAGATCATGTATGATGATATGTATTAGGTAGATACATTGTATCATCAGGTGGATCATGTATTTGCACATGTATCAAGTGGATACTTGTATGATCAAGTAGATCATGTACGATGATATGTATTAGGTGGATGCATTGTTTGATCAGGATGATCACAGATGACGAGATTCGGGATGTTTCTCTAGATGATATGCATCAGGTTAATGCTATGATGATGATCAGGATGATCACAGATGATGAGCTTTAGGATGTTGCTCCAGATGACATGCATCATGATGATGCTATGATGATGATCAAGATGATCATAGATGACAGGCTTCAGGATGTTGCTCCAGATGACATGCATCAAGACGATGCAATGATGATGATAGCATTGATCATGTATACATCAGGATGATGTATGTTGAGTATCAGGTTGATAATCTCTGGCCGTGGACAGGTTGTGCAGGTAGCATAGAAAAGGTACTTTAAAATCTGGATAGGTAGAGCAGTGTGTTCATGACAGCCTGGGATGCTCTATCGAGATACAGATAGGTAGAACGGTGTGCTCGTCACATACTGGGATGCTCTGAGTAGGTTTTGCTACAATTTTGCATAGAAAATATCCTTTAAAATATGGACAGGTAGAGCGGTGTGCTCGTAACAGCCTGGGATGCTCTATCGAGATCCAGACAGGTAGAGTGGTGTGCTCGTAACATCCTGGGATGTTTTGAGTAGGTTTTGCTACAGTTTTGCATAGAAAATATCCTTTAAAATCCGGACAGGTAGAGCGGTGTTCTCGTAACAGCCTGGGATACTCTATCGAGATCCAGACAGGTAGAGTAGTGTGCTTGTAACATCCTGGGATTCTCTAAGTAGGTTTTGTGAAAGTTCACATAGAAAAGATCGTTTAAAATCTAGACAGGTAGAACAGTGTGCTCATAACAACCCGGGATGCTCTATCAAGATCCAGATAGGTAGAGTGGTGTGCTCGTAACATCCTGGGATTCTCTGAGTAGGTTTTGTGAAGGTCAACATGTAAAAGAACCTATAGTTTGTGTTAGGTTTTGTTGACGCATGTAATCAATCCTAGGTTCCACAGTATGGCCAGTGATGATGAAGACATGCAGGTGGTGGGCCTACATCTAGCATGAAAAAGGGATGGCTCTGTAGAACTTCCTATGACGAGTATATTGGAGATTGATTGAGATAGCAGCAGTAGTGATGATGATTCGATGACGATGATCCAGAGAAGAAGACTTGTGCTAGTAGATCTATGTCGAGAAATACCTTCCTAGTTAAGAGGGAGTGTTGATGTAATTGTAACTTTGGAATGTATTTCACCTATGTATATTGTACTCTTATAGAGATGTTATTATTCCTCTATACATAAGTGTCGTCATTTGTATTGACAAGTGTCGCAACTTGCAAGTGATGGGTTATTAGAACACCAAGTGTGGGGTCGGCCCTGATTAGTATAACCATGGGTTATTAGACTGAGTTAGACAAGTCAGCCCTGCTAGGTTATTAGGAAGGTTAGGTCATGTATAAATAGAGTGCGGGAGGCACTCTATTTGATCATCTCATTATTCACTTCTACACTACTCAGAAAGTGGCGCACTAGTGGAGGAGGAGGTTCAGCTGCTAGGAGGACTATCTCTGTGTACTTGGGTTGTATCATTGCTCTTTCTATATCTGAGGAAGTTGTGGGGTTTTTCACCTTTATGGTTTTCCCTAGTGAAACTCTATGTGTCTATTGTCTCATGTGATTGCTTGGTGTGATTGATATTCATTGTTATACTTGATATGTTGTACATGTTATTCTCTCAGTAAATATCCTAGAGTATGTTGAATTAATGCTAAAAAATTAACACTCCAATACCATCATCATCATCATCATCATCATCATCATCGCCATTGTCATTATCATCATCAACATTTCCATCATCATTATCGAGGTAATCATCATCATCATCATATATACCTTCATCGTCATCATCATCATTGTGACCCTATACATCTTGTTACCATTGACCCTAAATTCCCTATAAAATATAACCCACATAGCCCATCACATATAACCCTCAAAACTAATCCTTAACCCCTAACTTCTAAACACTACACAATTAACACTCTTATATAGCATTATAATTATAGAACATATCCCTTGTAACAATTAAATCTTATCAACCCTATCAATATTAACCATTATAACCTCGACTAACACCTACACTCTATAAACCCCTCTTAACACATAATCTTATAACCTCTATAAGGGTTATGTGATCACCACTAACCTAATACCTTATAATATTTTACCACTATAATCATGCTTAATGTTTCACATTTATCCACTACAACCTCCATCTCCAAAAACCTTATCAACATTGATTGTTATAACACATAATTCATACTACGTAACACCTAGACGACATATTATTGCACTCTTGTAGTGAATATAACTCCAAAAAGTAACCCTTAAATCCCCCTAATTTCTAACATATATCCCATAAATCTTACAAATCTTAACTCCTAACCCTTACAGTCCATACATAAATAGTTTGAGGAAATTTCAACGTTGGCCCCATTCAGAGGTCACTATTGCACATGTCTAGTCATCGTACAATGCATTTAATTTCATTGTTTCTTTTAAAGTTGGTTTGAGACACACATTCCCACACCTAGTGCAAGTTGGGAAATAATGTCGATAAAACAATACATCATGATAAATTGCACAAGCTTCACCAGTTATTTCTTGTCTTTGTTTTTTGCTCTCATCTAAGTTTTATGCTCCATATAGAGTAGTACGAACCCATTATCTCAAGTTGAAATGTCATCTATGGCCAAAGATGATTGGTATAAAGATGAATGAGCTTCACTTGGTTTCGAGAAAAAAATATTCTCTTCTGAACAGGGCCAACCATGTGAAGGTGGAAGCTCATATGCCCCATCCCCTCCCCCTCACATAACTCTCAATTCCCCAATACCCAATCTGCAAAATAGAAAATAATCGAAAGCAACATACTAATTAGATTCAAGCATAGAAACTACCAAAACAAAAATTAACTAAGTTAAAGTAAATTAACATGTGTTTGTAAATGATAATTTTGGTTTATTATGATGACATATGCTATGGCCACTATTTCTAGGTTTGACATGATAAACAAGATGTGACGCATGATATAAAAAAATCCGGAAAAGGTGGCTAGGTCCCTACAAGGTTCATACAATGTTCAGTAATGGCACTATTATACTTGTTACTATAGACGAAGACCGAATCCCTCTACTTGCTAATGGACATTGATTGCGGTTATATCATAAACCAGCATCGAACGACTCCTTTGTTCAACAGATTGCTTCTAATCCACATTTGCAGGTATTGTTGAATGAAGAACATTCCTCTTCATCCACATAAAATAATAATAATAGTAATAATCATATAGTTGTGAAAACTCCATTTGGAGCATAGTTAGACACGTAGAAGTTGAAAACTAGTCTTCTAGCAGCTGTTACTTGAGAAAAATTAAATAATTCTAGTTGTGAAATTCCACCAGGAATGCAACTAGACAAATGCCAGCTGAAAACTAGTTTGGTGCCATATTCACTAAAACTCTATTGTTTTATTTTATTGTTACTCCTATTTTTTTGTTACTCTTACCTTGATGTTACTCCTTCATAGTAGTTAATGAGTAACATCACGACTACATGTTTTAATAATTCGAGTATACAAAATCTTTTAGAACGTGGAAAATTTGAGTAGCAACATCTTTTTAAATTCTCATGTAATATCATAGTAACAAAATTTTCCAAAGATTATGTAAAATTCCAAAGTCACCACGCTATGTTATCATTAAACCCTTCCTCCAGAAATACGGGACTTCTTCTCTAAGTTTAGTAGTACCACTCATTTTAGAAGTAATAGTGTAATAAATTCTCCTTAGTCGCCACCAAGAACAACCATCCCATCACATTCAAGTCAATACATCAGCAATAGTTCATGCATATCACTTCTGCCAGCAAGGTCCCACCACTTTTGTATCATTAAAGCACATTATTATTCGACATGATCAACCACATTCAACGATTGGTAGGTAGTTCAGGTATAGGCCACCTTAATTGTTTTATTTATTTCTTAATTCGGTATGGTGTACCATTGGATGCAAATTTTGTATGACTTAGACATGGAAATCCAAATGGCTAAGTTGGGGGGGGTGTGCACCATTCCCTAGACCACCACCTCACATGGGAAATTAACAAATTCAAAACCCTCCGGAAGTTGAAACTTACACAATTTGGAATTAAAACATCACCACCATTTCTTGTTCCTGCATGCAACCATAAAATCGTTTAAAGTAAAAAATTACTGTAACTCTGAAAATAGTAACAGACCAACAATTGAGGTATGGGGGTACTGTAGTACACCATGAAACTAAAAATATTGAACAATTACGTCTTAGAAGGGAGGTTTATAGTTGTTTCAATATAAAGGTTGGGTGGCGTATTTTGAAAAAACTGAAAGGGTTTGACAAAGAAATCGTGTTGGAATTTTCCAACAATTTGCAAGAGGGCAAGTCTATGGTGCAAGGGATTGAAGTAACTGTCATTGAGGAGATGATAGATAGGGTTACAGGCCTACCTCCAGTCGGAGAAAGGTGGTTCACAGGGAGGAATACATCCCTGGAGCACACAAAAAAAGAATTCTACAAAGGTGATGAGGTGTTTCCGCGACGGGGGAATGGCTATTCACGAGAGTCACTGCCTAGAATTTTGAAGTAGGTAGCATTGTATATCCAGAAATATCTGACTTGCGAAGGAAGATTCTAGGTAATGTTTTCTTACCACCTTAAATTTCTCACTCACATTAGGCATGAGGAATGGTTAAATATTCCCTACTTTATTCTAGGCTCATTGCATTTAATGGCGAAAGCCACAAGGGGTGAAAAAAATACGTTGATGGAATTAACACACAATGGATTGGTCAAATTGCTCATCCTTGATGCTATGGAGGACATCCAATTATCTTGGGATTGATTATTGACCCCCCTAGAATAAGATGAGAAAGAGATGGAGGATGAGGAAGATGAATCCCTGGAGGATGAGGATGAATATGAGTCCCTAGAGGATGAGGATGACTCTCAATCATATGGGGAATATGAAGAACATGAATATGATAATGAGGAAACCCATAGAAGTGACGAAGGAAGTAGGAAGTAGGATGTTGACAAGCGGGAGGAACGAGAGAATGAAGAATGAGTCCATGAAGGTAATGGGACAGAAGAGATGGAAGAATAATTTCAATATTCATAAGGGAATGAAATGGACCAAGAAGACGATCTTGAGGAGGAAAGCGATATTGAAATCATTGAACCAATCCCTCGGTAGGAAGACTGGTAGCCCTGTATTATCCAGGTGGAATAGTCATTGACACCTTCAACACCTCGATAGGGGAGAAAGAGGGTCGCAGATTTTGTTTCCTTCTTGCCCAACCGAAGAACGAGGTCGATGGGATTTGAACACATCAACATTGAACCACCGATTATTGTACCCATAGTTGTTACACAAGAACCAGATGTGGGTATGAAGGAATAAATTGGGATGGTCATGCAGGATACAGAGGGAAAAATAAGTATGGAAAATACCATGTCTGCTCTACAAGAACCAGACATAGGTATCCAGGATGAAATTAGAATGGCCCAACAAGGTGAATAAGTACCTCTGATTGAATCTCCTATCCCAACAATAGAGATTGGATAGACCATACGTAAGCAGCTGCTGAGATATCCATGGTGAGGGATGAGGATGATATGGAAGCATCTCATGGTTTTTCTCTAGTACTATCAATGGAATATTCCATTCCAGTTATCCAAGAACTTGGAAGGGATGAAAAAAAAGTTGAGAACACTTCTGAGCCTACAGTAATAGTACTCAATCTTGTAGTAACAATACCTGAGCTGACTAGGGATTACGGTGTTAAAAAATATCTCGTTGAGGAAGGATCTTGGAATACTCATGAACCTGCAGTAACAACACTTGGCTTAGCTGGAATGTGTAAGGTAAAACAGGAACCTAGTGAGGAAGGGAAGAAGGACAAGGTTTCCTCCTTGACTGATAACGTGACAAGATTAAAATGGGAAAACCAAAAGCTAAAACGGGAGATTCAAGAATTTAGGAAGCATCTTAGGAGTTCTCTTGAAGCCCATGGATTGGGAATTCTGTATGATGTGGCACATGTTATGGAGAAAGGGAAACAATTTGTTCAGGAAAATAAAAATGAGGAACCTCCTTCTAGTGTAGATCGAACTACAGAGAAGAGATAACAAGATACACAAACATAACAACAAAGGGGAACTTATGGAGCTCGGGGAAGGAATAGGAGAGAACAATATGTTCAGACTAAGCAGTGCTCTAGAAGTAAGTCAATGGGAGGAAAATAGGAATCTACACAAATAGACTTGTTCTCCCCTATAATGTTACATACTGAAAGGGATGAGTGGAAGGCTAGAGATGATTCATTACAGAAGAGCATAATGCCTTTAGTAGAACATAAGGAGATTGTGCAAAATTTGGAAAGGAATAAATGGTAAGAGTTGGCCCCATATATATAAAGGGAAAAGGAATGGCAGGAAGATAAGAAGAAAATGAAAGCAGCTCATAAGTAAAGTAAGAAGTTGCAGGAAAAGAAAAGAAGTATGAACACACTCATATTTGAGCTGCTAGGATGTAGAGAACCTTCCCTTGCATATGCTCTGTTTTTAAAACAAAATTTCCTTCTCCTTCAATTGGAAGCATTGGTAGAAGGAAACAAGCCCCATATTTAAAATGAGGAATAATTTTGGAGGGCTTTTCTACATATGGATGAACTAACACAACATTCTACATGAAATTTTTATTTTCATAATTTTATTCTTCTTGAAGACAAAGATTGCAACCTTGTGCCTTTTATTGGATATTTTCAGCTAAGAGAATTTATGTCTTACATGCTCAATCGATTTAACTGAAATAAATCCCAGGATATTTATGAAAAGAATCAGGCTGCATGTGATTTATTTGTCATAGGAGAACCTTTGGATGCAATAATATGCATTCAAACTCAATCCAACTTTTGGAGGATGTTGACACAAGGCCTTTCGATAGGGGTTCACACTGTCGCCAACAACACCAACAACCCCTTATTCATCGGCCCGGAAAGGAGTTACCCTTCCCAACAACACCTATAAAGCAGGTGAGGTCTCACCCAAGGCGGATAAGGGTGCTGCAGGAACCAAGCTTCCGCAGTGGCGAGGAGGATATGCTTTTACACATAGGATTCACACTATCGCACGAACCAGAGATGACTAACTCTATAATCAACAATCCATTTATCATTTGCATTAGAAGCAATTCGTAGATTTAACATAAATCCTTCATATTAACAAATTCATCCTACTTACTTGCATTAAGCACCATCAAATCCACGGCATCATAAACATACACAATCATTCATCATTGTAAAAGACAAAAGATAGATATCATAACCGAACATCTCCATGCATTCATTAAACACTGCGGAAAAACCCGTCGCATGAATAGTCAAAGCATCTTACTGCGGATACACTACTCCTAAACAGAGCATAGCGAACCTCTCTTAATCTCTCTAATCCCACTTTCCCTTAGGATTACAACTCTCCTCTATTTATATGCTTCTATTTCACTACAACATGGTCCACATGACCGACTTAACAATTAAGTATTCTAAACTATTCTTGCGCTTCCTTGGAATTCACAATTATTCCTTCTTCCACGGGATTTGGCTTCTGCTCCTGTTAGCTTCTGCACTTCCTGCGGATCTATCCCATGCCAACAGGCCCCCAACACAAACTTGTGGCTCATCCTCGAGCCACCTTAGCTGGATGCCTCTGGTTTGCACTTAGCCATCGCTCTGTTGTCCTTCCGAAACTGTTCTTATCATCTGGAGCTCACTGTTGCATACATCTCATCCCAATATGTTGATTCCCTTCTCGAACTCATCCTCCAGTCGCTTGGAACCTTGATCACCTAACTCTCGAGCAGCCATCGCCTTGTCTCGTGGTCGTTCCCGACTAAGGAAAAGTTCATCTACATCTCCAAGGTCTGAAATAGGCCGACTGTTCTGGCACATCTATTTCATGCCCTGGGCAGCCTTCTACTGGTGTCGGGGAGCCTCCACTCCTCGCATTCTTGTAGTCATTGGGACCACGAGTCTTCGCACTATCACCATGCACTTAGACATCTTGGATGATACCTCAACTTGGTTTCCCAAAGTCCCTGCGTTGCTTCCTTCTATGGTTGTTCGTGGACACTCATCGTTCTTGCTCTCATCGCGTCGGGTGTGCTACCGGGCAAAATGAAATGGATAATTTCCACAGCTTCCTTGGAACTCCTTACTCAAATGACTTCTTGATCAACCCACAACATGAAAATTTATAACTCTCCTCTCCCCACTCGTCGATATTGTGTTGTTCTATCGGCCTTCACTGCTGGTATTTATGCTTGCGCTTCATGTCTTCGAGGTCTGGTGACATCATCATTTGCACGATCTTGGCCACACTCTGGCGATGTGATCATCATTTTCCACCGCCGTCTTTTGGTGATGCTTGTCCGCGGTCGCATGTTCGGATGTGAGTCTTGCATGTGGAGTGTCATTTGGTTGAGTTGGTTATACCTTCACACGTAGCGGCAAAGCGCTATCTGACTAGTTGCACCCTTTGTCATGTCTGTCCTTGTCAGAGCCTGACTGGCCGTCATGTCTTCGCATTGTTCATTCAAGTCCTCCATCATCATCTTTTTTTTTTTTTTTACTGCTGCTATGTTGGATCACAACGATAGGGCTTTAGCCTATTGCCATTCACCATGTGAGGCAACAATGCCCCATCTAAGGTATGTAACTGTACTACACCACCGTTAGTGACAAAATTGATGATGTAGGGTCCTAACCAGTGCATTTGTAATTTACCTGGGTGTTTTGCAAACTTTCTATCGTATAGTAACACCGTGTATCCTTTCTGAAAATATTTCTGCCTAATATGACAATCGTGCCATGCTTTTTGGTAATCCTTTTCAACCTTCTGTGGGAATCCCGCGATGAACCAATCTTCCTCTAACTATACCAATTGTGCCAGTCGTTCTTCCAAAGCACCGTCATCACTCATTTATGTGGCCACTATGATACGCAAGCTTGGGATGATGTATTCCATTGACATAACTGCTTCTTTATTGTAGACAAGCTTAAATGGAGTTTGTCTTGTTAATCGCTTCCATGTGGTTCGATAGGCCCAGAGGATCGCTGGTATTTTGAGGTCCCAATCATTTCAATTCGTGTTGCATTCCTTTGTGAGTGCGTGTTCCAGGAATTTATTGAATGCTTCTATGGTCCCATTTTCTTGAGGGTGGTAGGGAGTACTTTTCTTATGCTGAACCTAAAACTCCTTCGTTAGTGATGCGATTGTCTTATTCAAAAAGTGCATCCCTTGGTCACTTAGCAAAACCTTTGGACATTCAAATCTAGTAACCACATTGTTCAAGAGGAATCTAGCGGCCGTCGATGCGGTACAATCCTTGACTGGCGCGGCCTCCGCCCAGCGTGTCAAATACTCTGTCACAATTATGATGTAGCGTGATCTGGTGCATTTCCCTGGGGGGTTAATGAGGCCCACAAAATCAACCATCCATTTGTCGAATGCTTGCAACGTAACCTGGGGCACTAATGGCATCTCATCCCACCTTGATGGTTTTCCTGTGTGTTGGAAGATGTCGTAGGTGTTGGCATAGTTGGTGGGATCGCTATGCATGGTTTGTTATACCTCCATATTCCACAGTGTCGCATCTCCACCACAAAAAGAATTGACGACACTTCCCCTACTGCTTGAACCACCCAAAAGATGAGTAATCCTTGAAGGTAAATCCACCCTATCAAGAATTAACCCAGCTGAGACTTTATTTACCCTAACTACCGCGCCTTGCTCAGTTATAGGTGCGCGATAGTCCACACTGCCGCACTATGCTTTTTCCCTACCACGCGGTACTACCGCGTTATGCTCAGATTGCTGGGCGCGGTACTCTTTTTATATCCTTTTTGCCATGGCTTGTGGGATTTTGGATTTTCGAGAGATATTGGAGGATTGGGGTCCTTGATTCGATCCTAACTCATTTTCTATGATTAGAAACCCTGATCCACTAAGTTCTCCCAAGAGCCACCCATCTCTCTTGTTGGTTAACCCTACCATACACTATAAAAGAGAGGTATTCCATGGGAAAGGGGGAGGACTCTTAGAAGTACCAAACTTATGATCTTGCAGCATTGTGGAGATAGCTAGAGGAGGAAGCACTTGGAGCTGGAGGATTGGCTTGGACATCAAGCAACCTTTGTAAGCATTCTTCAAGTTTGTAATAAAGATAACTTGTCTTGTTTTTCCCATTTCATGTGTATTGTACAAGTCTTTAGCATGGAATGTGTCTAATCTAGATTTGAATCTAATCTTTACTTCAAGGTATTTGGAAGCTTGTATGCTTGTTCTTTGGTTGATTCTAACAGGTTCTACATTGGAGCTTTTGGATCAAGAGCTAGAAGCGGGACAAACATCAGATTGAAAGGTGAGTCATATCTTTCATTGTTTCTGAATGCATGTAATCTTGTTGTGAAAGTTAGTTCAGGAATTTCAAGGTAGCATTTGTTTTGTTTTGTTCTTACCTTAGAGTCAGTTAGGAATCTGCTTTAAGTTAAGAGAATTTTGACTTATCCGTAGGGAAAAATTATACCAAACAAGAATGGCGACTCCGCTGGTTTGATTTTTGTTTGACTGATTCAGTTCACTCTCATCCATCTTTTGATTGTGATTTTGTTTATTTGCACTTCAAACCAGTTTTGAATCTTGGTCTTTTTTGACCTTTATTCACCCCTCCTCTCTGTATTTTTTCTCCCTGTGTGATCACTGAGTCCCTTGGGTTCGTAGCAACCCTGAAAATTTCATCTTCCTTTTCAAAAGTTGCACCTTTTCACACTTTTCCACAGTACTGCACCCTTTGCACTAATTACAGCGCGGTAGTTCTGCGTCTCCGCAGTTAGTACCAGAGCGGTAGTTTAGCAGTACCGCGCTATAGCCTCATTATTCCACGCGGTAGTGTCTACATACTATAAAAAAATTTCTCCTTGCTTGGTTTCCTGAGTCATTCTTTGATCTTTCTCTGCCTTAGGTAGTGTTTGCTGTTGCCTATCATCATTCTGGTCATTTTACAGTCTGTGTGGTGTGCTTATTACTTGTTTGTGAGCTTGATTGTTGTGTGAATTAGTGTCATTTTTGGCACATAGGGTCACCCCTTCATTTTGAGTGCATTGGTTTGATCTTCCCATCACAGCCAGACCATCACCACTGTTCTCTGTTACTGCATTGTGTAGCTTTTACAGTCACATTGTTTCCATTACTTTTATTAAAATTCATACTGAAAGATATCATTGGAAAACAATTGTGTTATTTTGATTAAAATGGTCTAGTAGCATCATTGTGCATTAGGAAGTGAAAAATTGAAATTTGTCACAGAAATTCTCATATTTGAAGCATTTTAGATTGTAGGATCAATAAATTAAAAAGAGTGTTTATTTCAGTTTGGCTCTATTTACAAAAAGAAAAAGAAAAAAAAATTGTTTTGGTTTTTTATTGCTTGTGAAAAATTTCATGCATTTATGATCGAAGAACTCTCTCTCTTCCATAGCTAGATTTCATCGAAGACAAAGGCTTATTTTGATTCATTCTCATTTGCATGGTTTGATTCGTCATAACACCATCAAGTTTCATGTCCATTTACCTGATTGAGTAAGACAACCACTAAAATTAATCTCCCTAATTAAACCAACATTAACCTCACTTGAGGAAATCAAAATAATTTGGTAGTTAGGTAGGACACAGGGGATAGGCATCAAAATAATTTCCCCTTGTCATTTTCATCTGAGACATAGTTGTTTTATTCTAGGGAACTAAAATCCTCTAGTATTTATTGACACGGTCACAGCCAGTTTGTGGAGGGGCCTCCTGACTGTTTTTATATTTCAGGGGTTAAACGACCACGAGATTGAGAACCGGATGGACTATGTGGAATGCTGCACTCCACTTAGCCCTAAGGCAACATCGATCATTGTCTTCCTCCGAAGGCTGAAGTGCCCAAAACCTTTTCCAACATGTCATGAATGAGGTAGCTTAGTGACTATTCTACTAGGGCTCTTTTACTCAGGATCCCTTTCGGTAGAGGGATATCCTTCTCATATCGGTCTCTCACGTTGTATTGTTTGACTTGGATTTCATCACCTTGCGAAGGATACAGCTTGTTGAGGTCTCTAGCTCTTAGTTAGGAGTTTGCTTGTTATCTCATCTTTGTAGAGGTTCATTTTTCTTTTTAGGGACTGCTTGTTGGAATTCTGGCAATTCTTTTTATCAGCTCGCTTATTGAGACACCGGTCTCAGTATAGATTTTAGAGCTTGCCTTTTTGGCCTACGAGCCTTTCTTTTTCTAGCTCCTCTTCTGCACACTCAACTGCATTAGAATTTTTGAGTTCTTTGTTACGAAACTGCCCCCGATTTTCATTTTCTTGTCATCATGTCAGAACCACCACGAAGATCACGACGAGTACAGGGCAAAATCCCTCCACCACCGCCACCGCCACGAACCTATGGTCCACCTACGTCACGCATTCCCGCTCCTCCTGGCCGCGGTGCTGGTCGAGGGAACATTCCACCGCCGATACATACTACATCATCAGTTCCGCCTGTAACTGCTACTCACAACACAGTCTCAGAATCTATTGCAGCTTCTGCAACCACTAGCATATCTTAGATTTCCACTGTCACTTCACCCACTGTTATTCCAGATATATCTACGACAGTGGACACCATTACAGTGGCTGAATCTAGTACAACCCAAAATACTAGACCAGAGGTCATCCTCGTACCTGATGTCAGCACTTCCCGCCCATCAGACACTTTTCACGATGACACAGACGGATATGTTGGCACCACCGAAGGGTCCAACCAGGATATACCTGGCTTGATTTCAGTCCCAGGTGGGTACGTCAAAATCGTTGAAGACACTCGACTTTCTGACACACCTTTTGAACCTGATTATGTCTTTATTACTTCCCAGGCGGGGCTTCCGCCTGTTATCACTACGTTACCCAGCGTACATCCGCAGGAAACAAGTTCTTCTAGCAACGTACCTCGTACTATATCTCTCCCCAACCTTCCTCCGGGACATGAGATCATGGCTTCCATCTAGTCTAGTATGGTTAGTCTAGCAAATTCCCCGTTAGCATCGGCACGATTTAAACATGACACAGAGCAAATTCTCTCGACAACGTCTAGATATCCCCCCGTTACTCGTCCTTCTGACTATCGGGATCCCAACATCCCATCTAGCACAGAGTTTCGTCACTCCTATGCAGACGGCTCCATACCGTCGGACGTTACTATACCTAGGTTCCCGTCGGATCCCGAAAACCCTTTCCAGGATATGAACTCGGACCCAGTTTTCGATGGTCCTCCTATCATTGAACACGCTATGGACGACGCCGATACCCCTGGGTAAAATTCCCCACATTTGCTACCATCACCCATTTTTGGTGCACATTCTATGAGGGATAAGCTAGTTTTTTCTCCGTCCTCACCTGTCAGATATGGAAGACCCCCTCCACAAATCGATACTTTTGGCGCCGTTGGCCAATCCACGCTATCATATTTGGCTAGCGATAGAATAACACCTAGTCATACTACTGGATCTTCCGGTTGGACCAGAGGATCACCTTCGGCCACTATTTACACTATCTCAGGAGGTGGACAACTGACTGCAGTAGTCCCAAACTCCAACAACCAAACTCCTCCTACAGGGCCATCAACCCAACTAGTTGGAGGACAACCTTTTGTTGGGAACCCAGTTCCTAGTCAACAACCTCCTCCTATAGGGCCATCAACCCAACTAGTTGGAGGACAACCTTTTGTTGGGAACCCCGTTCCTAGTCAACAGCCTACTCCTATAGGGCCATCCAACCCATCTGCTGGTGGACAACCCATTAGCTCCATCCAACAACTCTCCCAACCAGCAGCATCTGCTCAGTATGGTATGTACAACACACCTGGTAGCGGGCAACCTTATTCCGATGTTCCAACCGGGCCTCACTCTCAACCTCCCCCATCAGGTATGCTTCCTTCTTGGGAATCTCAAATCCCACAGAGTGGGGGGTACTCACTATTTGGAAACTGGAACCAAGCTGGGGGGCAATCTCAGATTCCCCCCAACTTGAATTCTGGCTTCCCTTACCCTTCAGCTGCTACAACTCCATGGAACCCATCCCTTCAATTTCCACTCGCTCCCCAAGGAGGAACGAGCCTTCCATGGACACCACCGTCGCAGCCACCCCCCAACCCTGCTATGGGAAACCTTCCACTTACTCAATACGGTGGTACCATTCCTAGAACACAACAATTCGAAGGAACTTTTTCCCAACCAGGAGCAGCAACCATTCCTGGATTTCAACAACCCCAGGGCACCATACCCACTCAGCAGAACATCCACCAACCAGTTACCTACACTTAACCGGGTAACCAGATGGCTTATTACCCACAGAACTTCCAGCAGTACCCCCCGGGAAACACATATGGGTATAACACGCAGCAGTATGCTATGCAAGGCCCTCCAGGTTTCTCTGCACCACACGGTTATTACTCATACCCGCAGACTAACCGTCAACTTCCCTTTTTGGCCACACGTGACTTACCTGATTCGTCGAGGCTTATCAACGATCCTATATGGCATGAACCTCACTGGCTACCTATTCCAGCCAAACTACCATCAAACATTTCTAAGTTCGATGCTAAGCCTGGGGAAGACCCCAAGAACCACGTGATGACCTTCCATCTTTGGTGTTCATCCAACTCCTTGATGGATGATTCCATTCGACTTCGACTCTTCCAATGTACGCTTACCGGCACGGCAGCAAAATGGTACATCGAGCTACCACAACACTCTTTCCGTGATTTCAACACCTTGTCTATGCAGTTTCTGACTCATTTCCAGCTCCCCATCCGTTATGAGACTGGAATAGAACTGTTAACCTCACTGTGTCAAAACAATTCTACACACATTTTGGATCACATCCATGAGTGGCGACGACGCTGTAGGCTAATTTAGGCACCTATTCCAGATCAGCTACTCGCTGATTGGTTCACGAAATCCTTTTTGCCTCCCATAGCCAGAGATATTGCTATGCACGGGCCGGTTACAGAAGAACAAGCCATCTTGGCAGCCCAGTACATGGATTTGGTATACACTCAATCTGGTACTTTACATGAACTTCTTCCACATGTCGCCCGCATTAACACTGATCCAATGAAACCTACCACTGAACCCCCCGTTGATGGTATTGTCGGTTCAGTCAAGACCCAGCCTACTACCAACTCAACAGGACAACAAGCTTCTGCTTCCCCCGCTCTACCTCAGGCTGCTTCAAATGCTACTACTTCTCCTGCCATTTCCTCCGAAGTGAATGCAGTTCAATCTACGTCACAACCATCCTGGGGAAAGAAGAAAAACAATCGTGGTAAAACCAAGAAGAACCAGCAGGAGAACCCCAAGCCACAACCCACCCACAATGACCAGAAACCATGCCGAAAGGCTAAGTTTCCCTGCCTAATTTGTCAAGACGATCACTACACACGTGACTGTCCCTACAAGGACGAAGCCAACAAATTTGTTAAAGGATCCTCTCACCCGGCAGTATTAACTGACCCTTTCCCTCAATAGCCACAGTAGATGTTTGCCCAAGAAACCCCACAAGGGGGCAACCCGACCAACCTTACCCGCGGAGAGACATCCACGAACCATGAAATCCTAATGACGAGTAACGAGGAGATTCATATCACCACTCGGTCAAAGACGTATGACAATCCTCCAAGTTTAAACAAACAATCGGAGATAGCCAAAGGCAAATCTCGCGTTGAAGATCCGGCTCCTATTCCCCCCCCTACCATCCATCTCCATATCGAGAGACCGCTTACGGATATAGTGCTACGCCCACCCAAGGGCACCATACGAAAGGCGACATTTAATCCCAATGCTCGAGCCACCCAAAATTACAATATTGTTTAGGATCTAGCTCAAGCACCTTGCACCATGTTGACTCTCGAGGTTCTCCAACATTGCCCCACGTAGCGTAGAACCCTACTTTCAGCACTGGGGGCAATGGACCCAGATACTTCAAACTCCATTATGTTTAAATTGGAGCATGCTAAACCTCGACTTTCTCACCAGTTAGCCTTCCAGGTTGACACAAAAATCCATGGAAATATCATCCATCGCACTGTGTTAGATGAAGGTGCTTCCACGTCGATCATGTCTTTGAACTGCTGGAGAGCCTTAGGCTCACCCGAAGTCACGACTTCTCCCACTACTCTCAGGGCGTTTGATGGACACGCTTTTCAACCTTATGGACTGATTCCCTCAATTGGTGTTGAACTGGGGGGAAAAACAGTATCCGTACACATTGAAGTCGTAGATGCACCATTGGATTACAATCTCCTCCTTGGCCGGAACTGGTTTTATGCCATGACCACCATAGCATCTACAGTCTTCTGGATTGTGCAATTTCCTCATGAAGGGAAAATTGTCACTATTGATCAATTGGATTACTGTATCCCTGACTCCCATCCAAACTCTGCCAACACCGTCCCATTATTGGATCAACCTTGGTACCGGTTCCAAGACATTGGTGTTGGTCTCATGAAGGATTCATCCCTTATCGGAGTTTTTCCAGAGCTGGGAACCCATGTTCAACCAGTCAACATGATTTCATCGAATGTCACCCCTTCCAATGATTCATGGGTGATTCCGAGTCCCGCTCAGATTGAAGACTACAGCAACTCCATGCCCTTGAACAGAAACCTTGCAGCATATGAAGCGATCCAATCAGCCACCAATTGGGTCGACTGTTCTACTCATCATTCCGTGGCACAGCTCTTGGCTGAGACTCATCCATACCCACCACTTTTCGATCCTCTCAATTTGATTTTTCCCACTGACGAATAAATTATGGAGGTTATGTGCGGTGATGAGCCACCATGGGGAGATTTTCATCATCGATCTTCATTCCCCACCATTCAGCCACTTGAGCCTAATACAAAACCCAGTACTTCACTTGGGATGGTTCAAACCAAGTTCCCCACTTCCCTCGACGAGGTATTTTCCGAAGGAAACTTGGCTAACGTCATGGCAACCACTCCCATTGATATTTCAGTGAAGCCTGGTATCGTGGAAAACATACACATCGGCAAAACATGTACTCCCCTCGAAATGGAGTTCTATAGTGCCTACTTCAAAACCTTCCACGATGTTTTTGCTTGGAGTTATGAAGAAATGCCAAGAATAGACCCCTTGATTGTGGTCCACGAAATTCCAACATTCCCTGGCACCCGACCTGTTCGGCAGAAACTTCAACCCGTCCATCCTTGTAAGGCAGCCGCTATTAAAGTAGAAGTTAAAAAACTTTTGCGTGTTGGTTTTATCTATCCTGTCCCATTGACAGAATGGGTATCCAACATCGTTCCCGTAGCCAAGAAACAGGGAACGATTAGAGTCTGTGTCGATTACCGTGACTTGAACAAGGCTTGTCCAAAGGACAACTACCCAACACCGTTCATCGACCAGATCATCGATAACTGTGCCGGGATTGTCATTTTTCATTTATGGATGGCTTTTCTCGATATAATTAGATCGATATCCTCCCAGCCGACCAGCACAAAACGGCCTTTATCTGCCCATGGGGGATTTTTGCATATCGAAAGTTACCTTTTGGCCTGAAAAATGCCGGGGCAACTTTCCAACGGGCAATGTCATATGCATTTAACAACATCAAACATATTGTAGAGCCATATCTTGATGATCTTCCCGCTCACTCTCAAACCAGGGAAGACCATCCTGATCACTTAAGTGCCATTTTCAAAAGGTGCTGTTGCTACAATATACGTTTGAATCCACATAAGTGCATCTTTTGTGTAGAAGCCGAAAAACTGTTGGGCTTCATAATCTCCAAGAGCGGGATACGTTTAGATCCTGCGAAGGTAGAAGCTATCTTAGCCCTACCTTCCCCCACCAATATTCCAGAACTTCAATGTTTGCAAGGGCATGCAAACTTTCTATGCCCTTTCATTTGCAATCTTTTCGATATAACAAAAGGCTATATGAGGCTTCTCAAGAAGAACTTTCCTTTATCTAGGATGACAAAGCCCAATGCTCCTTTGACAATCTAAAGGCAGCCTTAACCAAAGATTCTGTGATCCAACCCCCCGATTACACACGGGATTATATTCGTTATCTCGCAGCTTCGACTTCCACCATCGGTATGGTGCTAGTCTAGGAAGACTACAACGGCATAGAACATGTGGTATACTATCTTAGTAAGAGTCTCTCGACTCCAAAACTCGCTATTCACATGTTGAAAAAATGGCTCTGGCAACAGTATTTGCTGTCCAGAGATTCCATCATTACATTCTACTCCGCTGGACCATTGTTATAGCCGATTTCAATCCAATGTATTATATCCTCACGCGTCAAGTGCTTGGGGGAAAATATTCTCGTTGGATCATCATCCTTCAGGAGTTTGACTTGGAATTTGTCAAAGCCAAGTCCAAGAAGTCTTTGGTCTTCGCAGAGTTGATTTGTAACTTGCCCCGTGCTACCGAGCAATCCGAGCCCATCGATTCTCTTCCTGATGAATCGTTGTTCCTCATTAGCACGTCTGATCCATGGTATGGGGATATTCTATTATATCTCCAAACCCAACGCTTCCGCCCTGACCTCACTCGCGATGAATGTTGACGCATCCAACATCACGCAAAATACTACCTCATAGTCAACGATACTCTTTATCGATGTGGTGTCGACACCGTTCTTCGACGCTGTTTGACCTTAGATGAGGCGGAACGCGTTCTTAATGACTGCCACGCTGGAGCATGTGGTGGTCATCTCTCTGGGATGGCTACAGCCCAGAAAATACTGCGAGCAGGATACTTCTGGCCCTCAATTTTCAAAGACTGCATTGAAACAGTCAAGAAGTGTCCACCATTCCAATTCTTTCATAGTAAAGCACGCTCGCACCCTGCTCCACTCCATCCTGTCATTGCCGTCGGCCCTTTTTCCAAATGGGGCATAGATTTCATGCACTGTAAGCCCACTTCAGCCGGGGGGCATAGCTATGTCATAGTAGTTGTCGACTATTTCACAAAATGGGCTGAAGCGATGCCTACGTACGCTGAGGACGGCAAAACAGCAGCGCAATTCATATTCAATCATATTATAGCTAGATTTGGTGTCCCACAATCCATTGTGACCGATCATGGATCCCATTTCAGGAACCATATGATCGAAGAACTAAGTGCCAAGCTGGGTTTTCGCCATGAAAACTCAACCCCGTATTACCCACAAGCTAATGGCCAGGTTGAAGCCATTAACAAAGTTCTGAAACGAATGATTCAACGTATTATGGGTACCTAGAAATCCAACTGGCACTCAGCTCTATTCTCAGCACTATGGGCATACCGAACCTCAGTGAAAAGTGCTACTAGGTTTACACCATTCCAACTGGTGTATGGCCTAGAAGCCATTTTTCCGATTGAATGTGAAATTCCATCACTTAAGATAGCCATAGAGCTACTTCCCCACACCACTTCCGAAGAGGAACGGTCCCTATACCTAGCCAAGCTAGGTGAAACCCGCCGCGACGCTGCTTTAGCTAATGAAGCTCATAAGAAACGTGTCAAAGCTCAATATGACAAATCCGTTCAACCTCGGATCTTCAATGAAGGCGACCTCGTACTTACATATGATCAAATGCACGATAAGCTCGGAAAAGGAAAATTAGAATCTATGTGGTACGGCCCCTTTGTTGTAAAATGTGTCTTGGAAAAAGGAGCCTATGAACTAATCAATTGTGATGGTACGCCATTGGCACGGCCCCGCAATGGGCTATACCTCAAACGCTTCTATGCGTAAGGCTTCCCTACGCGGGTTACTTGTTGTACATAATGTACTTAGTTTGCTTTTACTCATTTTTTGGTGTAGCGTGGACCTCATGTATCCACTCTTACTTTGACTCGTGATTTTATGCGCAGATGTCTGCCTACTTCGGATTCCCCGATGGTGCAAGCCGACATACCCAGAATCTCGCTTCCGCGGCATGGGTAATCTATTCTCCCACTGGTGAGTTGATTTCTTCAGGAGCCAATTGTTTAGGTCCTGCAACCAACAATATCGCGGAGTACCATGCAGTTATTGGTCTCTTGACGGAGGTTGCTTCACTTGGAATTGACTCCCTATCAGTCTTTTTAGACTCCCAACTCGTGGTTTCTCATCTGAACCGTATTTACACAGTTCGCGATCCTATACTACTTCATTTATTTCAGAGAGTACGCCTCTTGGAACGATCATTTAATTTTATTTCATATCAACACGTACTGAGAGAATTCAATTGTATAGCTGATTCATTAGCTAATTACATTTTGGATTGGCATCTTGCCCATACATAAACACATCATAAAAAATAAAATGCACAAGTCTTTGTAAATAAATAGATCATGAAAATAGGTCCATATCACTGTATATAAGAGTGTTTTTCCAAATACATAGAGTTTGTGTCAAAGACAAAATTTGGGACTAAATCCCATACACAAATCTGGCTCTCAAAGCCTACATATCGTATACATGCCGCAAAAGACAAAAAAGACCATCTAAGGAGATCTAGGAGACCTATCATGTCCCTCGTCAGATTCCTCACGCTGCTGGTGATAACACACTACAGCCCGAGCCACCCTACGAAGAAGTCGGCCAATACGACTAGGCACACCTACAGTATGCCGCTGGAGATGCAAAGGGACGTCATCCATCCTCATAGCAGGGATACCATGAGTCAAGCCCTGTAGGTTCCTCTCTATATCCCAAACTCCTCCTGCTTCATCTTTGTCCTCCTCCTCTTCTGGAGTGGCTTGGTGATCAACACCACCGCGACGTAAGGGCGAGTACCTAGCCGGTCTCTGTGGTCTGCGATCTGCGACATGCATACGAACATACATTAGAAGTCTTTTACACATTCTAAAATGCAATAAAAATTATATATTCAAAAAGGAAAAAATATATATCCATGAAGGTCATACCTGAGTTGTCCCAATCTTCATCCTCTGGCAGTGCCAAGTCGATGTCCTCGTGGAATTCCACCCCTGAATAGGGGTAGTCATCGATCATCACTATCTTCTCCTCAAGCTAGGAGAAGAAATCCTCACCAAAAGCTAAGCGCTGAGGTCCCCCGAGACGTCCTGCATAATCATTCCATCAAGCCATCCATGGCTCGGTAGGTGGATGGTGGGGCATAGCTATCTGTGGACGTAGTAATGGCACCCTCACCAAAATGAAGGTGACTAGGATGCTCCCATAGCCAAATTGGGAATTCTCTCCAACCCTACACTTGTGCACTTGTTCTTTGAGATTAGTCAACACCGCCTCACACCAGTTAAATAATGTTCCCGCCATACAATCCACTACGAGATTCATTTGTGTACGGGATGCCTGATGGGGACCCGTGCTCCCTACTGCACGTGTGATGGTGAACAGTACGGTTTTTACGGGGAGTTCTATAACATCTTTTATGACCACTTTGCCACTTTTCTTACTCAAACCCTAACGACAATACCGAGCAATCAGAGCATCTGTGCTCGCCTCCGAAGCTGTGTATCCACTAAAGTTCACCCGAGCCCCTCTTTTCGAGAGGTCCATGAGGAAATAAATGTCCTCGAGTTGAATTTCGAGGACGTGCTCTCCCACTCGGAAAGCTTGAATGTCAGGGTCCCACAATTGGATAAGATGGGTAAGAAGTTTAACTTGTTGACGAATGCCTTTGGTCTTGAAAAATTTCAACAAACCGCACTCCCGCAAGGCAGTCATAGTTGGTAGGTCATTTTCGGCTGCCAAATCATCTACTTCATGCTCTCTTTCTTTCCAACTCACCATTTTGATCCAAACGAATTGCAAACTCCTGCAAAAGGTCAAGGGAAACATTCAGTGATCATTTAACAACTTGGTTTCAGCAAAAAATTTGAGAAAAATCAAATTTTTCATCTTAAATTTTGCCTTCATCGTGCCTGGGGCAAACCTTACCGCACGGTACTGCACAGTACCACGTTTCGGTTTAAAGACACAGCGCGGTACTGTCAAATAGTACCGCGTTTCCCGATATTGCCCCTGCGCGGTACTGTGAAGGGCAATTTTTGCCCAATAGGGCTTGCCCAAAAAATTAATTTTTCTTACTGAAAGCAAATTGTTCCTACATCAAATGAAAGAGAAGCTTGAGAGCTCTTACCTGGCATAGACGGTTGTTGAAACGGTGTCCTGAAACTCCCGATATGGATCCTTGAAGTTTTTGCTCCTCAAATGGGTAAAATCTCCTCTTTGCGTAAAAACACAAATGAAATGGTAACTTTCTATTTTTAACCATCCTTTTATAGCTTTTTCACCTATTTTTTACTTATTATTTTATATGGTTAAAATGAAACCCATTTCACATTACTAATATCCGGTTTTGTGAGCACTTTATTGACATGATCTCCTTTAAAAAGCGATATATTCACACTGGCGTTTATTCATTGTTTGACCTTCATTTTTGAGCCTACTTTATCTTTTTCGTGCTCTGGATTAAAACGTGAAAAAGATTCCAAGCGCTTTTACACCCATGTCGTGCTTGTCAAACTCAAGTAAATGGTGTCGCGTTCGGTCAGCTTTACTCATGCTCGTTAAAACGATGAGGAAAGTATTATCCTGGTTGTATTTTATTCTCTTTTCGGGCCAGAATAATTAAAAATTACGAAAAAGGCCATTGGAGTCCATAGTTAAGCTCTTTTCAGACTCCCTAAAATTGAAAAGATTTCCAAGTGATCTTGACTCTTTCACACTTGTAAAAGTATTTGAAAGGTCATCTATTCGGTGATAGGTTACCCCTTTTTCGGCCCGTCTAGACTATTTACGAGAAAGGTATACCTCAGTCAATCTTGACTGGGAGAGTTCTCTCGGGAATTGTTTTACACTTTTTCGGGATCGAGGGACTAAATTTAAGAAAAAGTACATTGTGGAGCTTCCTTTAAGTTTTTCAGACTCTCTAAATGGGAAAAACTACCGAGTTTTCCTTCCCTGGACTCGTTAAAATCTAACATCGAAGGACCCACTTTGGGACGAACCCCTCCTTTCTCAGGTTCGTAAAACATGTGAGATTGGACTCATCTATGAGATGAGCTACACCGAGCATCTGTTATCCTCTTCAAGCTCGAAAAACAACAAAGAGGTACTCGTCTACCATGTCGGGGGAATATGGGGAACAAGTCAAGTTTGTTATGGCAGCTTGTTAGTCATTACCTTTGAACATTGCATGTGTCTGTCTCTTGTCTATATTGGGTATCTATTTTTCACTGAGTTATGGTCATCATCCTGAGTCGTCTCCCTGGCCACGATCCTACTCATTCTGTGTTTATCCTTTGCTTTCAAAAATCCCTGCTTCCAAGTCCTGTTACATGCCATTATATGTTCAAAGGGTTGCATTGTTCAGAGTCTTTCATTGTGTCAGGCCTCCACTGTGTCAGTACATACTCCATTGTCTCATCATCTTATACCATCTTTTCGTTCTGATTTTGTGTCGATGATGTGGGAAACATTATGGCCCACCTTCAACAAGTCTATTCCCATCGACTCCAAATCACTATCCAGGGATTAGACTTAGAGATCAACCATTAGTACCTTGGTACCTGCATACCTCAATGGCAGGTTTCCTTGTGTTCGACATTAGGTTTACATCACTGACCTCTGATTGGACAAATCTCTCGAATGCTCGACATCAACTCATCTATTCGCATTACGTTGAGATGTACTTCAGATACCTTGGGGATCATCATCATCATTGGTGATTTCCCTCGCATTTGTTAACGGTTCACATCATTGACCGGTAATCAAATGGTTTCTACCATGTTCGACTTCAACACTTTGTAATCACATGGCTAGAGTCGTATCAGTTACGATCGGGTAGAAGACCCTGGGTGCACCTTTGTATCTTAATTGCGTCCAGGTTGCGATGGAGATGTCTTTTGTATTGTCACACAGATCCACTTTTTGTATTGGTCGTGGCTGTGTTATTGTCGTCTCATGGATCTATGCTTGTTCATAGTAGCCATGATCTGTCCACGATCTATATCATCTCAGTACTCATGGATCTACAATGTATTGGTCGGAAGCCATGCTTTGAGTCATTGGTTTCCGAGCATGGGGATGCCCGCCTCGGTAGTATATCTAACACTTTGTTTCTGTTTCAGTTCCTTGTCGCTCTCCTCGATGTTATCTCTGCACACTATATTCGTAAAGTCTTTCGGCCATCAGTTCCTTCTGACCTCACACTTTAGGGGGCATCTGTTATACCTCCATATTCCACAGTGTCGCATCTCCACCACAAAAAGAACTGACGACACTTCCCCTACTGCTTGAACCACCCAGAAGATGAGTAATCCTTGAAGGTAAATCCACCCTGTCAAGAATTAACCCAGCTAAGACTTTATTTATCCTAACTACCGCGCCTTGCTCAGTTATAGGTGCATGATAGTCCACACTACCACGCTATGCTTTTTCCCTGCCACGCGGTACTACCGTGTTATGCTCAGATTGCTGGGCGCGGTACTCTTTTTATAGTCTTTTTGCCATGGCTTGTGGGATTTTGGATTTTCGAGAGATATTGGAGGATTGGGGTCCTTGATTCTATCCTAACTCATTTTCTGTGATTAGAAACCTTGATCCACTAAGTTCTCCCAAGATCCACCCATCTCTCTTGTTGGTTAACCCTACCATACACTATAAAAGAGAGGTATTCCATGGGAAAGGGGGAGGACTCTTAGAAGTACCAAACTTATGATCTTGCAGCATTGTGGAGATAGCTAGAGGAGGAAGCACTTGGAGCTGGAGGATTGGCTTGGACATCAAGCAACCTTTGTAAGCATTCTTCAAGTTTGTAATAAAGATAACTTGTCTTGTTTTTCCCATTTCATGTGTATTGTACAAGTCTTTAGCATGGAATGTGTCTAATCTAGATTTGAATCTAATCTTTACTTCAAGGTATTTGGAAGCTTGTATGCTTGTTCTTTGGTTGATTCTAACAGGTTCTACATTGGAGCTTTTGGATCAAGAGCTAGAAGCGGGACAAACATCAGATTGAAAGGTGAGTCATATCTTTCATTGTTTCTGAATGCATGTAATCTTGTTGTGAAAGTTAGTTTAGGAATTTCAAGGTAGCATTTGTTTTGTTTTGTTCTTACCATAGAGTCAGTTAGGAATCTGCTTTAAGTTAAGAGAAATTTGACTTATCCGTAGGGAAAAATTCTACCAAACATGGTTGACCACCATAATCCGACCATCAGGATCTTTTTCACGGTGGACCGGCCTCCATAATGTCCTCCAGCAATGCCATCATGTGCCTCTGCTAGAATCCTTTCCTACTCAAGTGGGAGAACGTAGTGACACAATATCTCATTCGGGCCCATCTTATACAATTGTCTTGCAATTAGTTGGAAGTCCGCTGCCTTGACAATTAACTGTTTCTTCTGACTGGTGCTGAACTCATCCGGTGTCTTTCCAGTTGCTACGAACTGAATAATTGGTTCACAGTAGTCGTCAATGATTTCAACTCTGAATAGTTGACCGTCCGGTAATCCTTCGTCGATGCTCCACGGTTCCTCCCCTAACTCAATCCTTGATAGGTGGTATAGTCCTGCGTTCAACCATCTTGGAGTCACAATGATCTCAAAATTGAACTCCTAAAAAATTAGTAGCCATTAGCAAATTCCCCCCACTAACACGGGCTTGTTCACCAAATATTTTAGCGTTGAATGGTCGGTGAACATTTTGAAGTGGCCCCCTAAAAGATAATGCAAAAACTTCTGTAAGGCGTATACCATCGCTAATCCTTCTCGTTTAGTGGTTGTATAGTTCTTTTATGCTATCGACAGCTTCCTACTTACGAAAGCTATTGGATGGCCGATGTCGCCTTCACCTAATTGGACCAAGATAACACCTAGTGCGATGGATGACGCATCGACGTGGAAATGAAACTCTTTCTTCCAATCTGGGAAGGAAAGGATGGGTGCTTCCACCATCTTTGTCTTCAGAACATCTAAGCTCTACTGGTATTCTCCATTCCACTCAAACTTCGCATCCTTCTTTAGTAGTTTCTCCATGGGTGCTATGATTGCGGCATATCCTCTGATGAACTTGCGGTAATATCCCATGTGGCCCAACGTTTCCTTGAGTTCCTTAACTGTTGTCGGGGGTGGAAGGTCAACAATGATGGAAATCTTTGCCGGATCAACTAATAGGACTTCCTTACAAACAATGTGTCCCAGCAGTATCCCGAATGGGGCACAAAAGGTGCATTTCTTCAAGTTAAGGGATATCTGGTGGTGGTGACATCATTCAAACATCAGTTTGAGGTTCACAATGTGGTTCTTGACCAGCCCATATACTATCCAATCATCCATGTATACCGCGAGAAACTTATGGATATAATACTTGAATGTCGCAACTACCAGTCGGGAGAATATCTCGGGGGCATTCTTCAGACTGAATGGCATTACTATATATTGATAACACCCCCATTTAGTGACAAACATGGTCTTATGCCTATCCTCCTTCGCAATCTTAATTTGGTGGTAGCCTGAGAACCCATCCGTAAACAAATAAATTTCATGACCGCCAACCCCTTTAAGTACTTCATCTATGAGGGGTGTTGGGAGCGGGTCATGTAAGCAGGCATCATTCAAATTCCTTAAGTCGACGCAAATTCTCACTTTGCCAGTTTTCTTATCTTGGAAGACCATCAGACTAATCCATTCTGACTCTTCTACAATTTCAATGATCCTGGCATCCAACATCCTCTCAAGCTCAGCCTGTACTCTTTCCTTGTGTCGCGGGTTTAAGCGATATGGTCTTTGTTTAATTGGCTTCGCACCAGGTTTCAGGGGAATCTTCATTTCTTCGAGGTCCCTGGAGATTCCCTTCATCTCTGAGAATTTCGTTGGGAACAAGTCCTGAAACTCATGCAACAGATTTGTCATTTTCGTGATAGTCGACTCGTCCCAATAATCTCCAATGTTCGCGAACTTTGGGTTTTCTTCGGACCCAATGTTTACCTTCATAATCTTCGGCAGTTGGTTGTACTTGTCATATGGTAGCTCAAGTGCATTCACGTTGCGACTTCCTTTGGAGTCCGGCACATATGTGGCTTTTGGGTCGTCGTCATCATTCGGCTCTCCTGAGACGTTGTAGCAATTCATTATCATTTCGGGTGTCATGGTTCGTCGGTGTTTTGATGGCTGCACTGTCGGTTCCGCCTCAAAGAGATTTTGCTTGATTACCTGAAGTGCATTATGGATGAAGTTATTTTTGTCTGAGAAGGAGAATGTTTGGCTGAAGCCAATTGTTATCTGATCGCAAGAAAGTGTACCGAGTTGCAGCTCCGTTGCGACATACCAACACTGTGGTACTTCATCCAATGTCTGCACAAAGGCATGCACCCACTCTTGCTCTGGTCGCACTGCCCATTGGTTCTGAAAAGACTTAACATATTCATTCAGGTTACCTTTGCCATCATATTTTCATCCATTCCATGTTGTGGTGTCTCCAAAATGTACCTCCAGGAGGCGTCGGCATAGTGGCCAGTTTGATATCCTTGACTTATGCGCCGCCCACCAGCGCACAGGATTAGCCTTCAAGGCTTCCTCCAAGGCCAAGAGTCTCTGTGGTTCTACTACCTTTTCTTTGAATTCAGTCAGGAAGGTGCTTAGATTTGGTAATCCTTCGTACGTTGGTAGTGCGCACTCCTCAGTAGCCACCCAACGCACCGCCTGTGTAATTCTTACACATCTGTGAACCGATACTTCACGAAATCGGTTTTGCCAATGTTCCAACACCTCATCTGAGTCTGAAGATGCTGAACTAGAGCTGCGCCATCCTAACTCCCCTTCATCAGTTGGATTGATGTAATATTCAGAAATGTTATACAGGCTATCCCATCCTTCCGCATATTCATCTTTGGTGGGTTCCATGTATCGTTGTCCTTCCATAGGATCCAGTGGTATGACAACCCTTACTTCCCGATATTCGAATGACATGATCCGCTTCTTCAAATTAATGATCGCCTGATTTTCCATAGCCCAGCCGATTCCCAATAGTGCCAGATAAGGACATGTGTTATTTATTATCTCAATGACATCAAAATCAGCGTATGTCAAAAGTCCTTCGATCTCGACAGGAAGTTGACACACTCGGCCAAGAGGGGTGACTTTGCTCTGGTTTTCCAATCGTAGCTGCACTGGTGACCAGTTCATTTGTGGTTTCCCCATTGTTTCCCATGTTTGTTTGGTCAGAATATTCACATCTGACACCAAATCCAAAATAATGGAGTCAACATCGAATGCTCCGATCTACGCCAACATCCGCATCTCTCTACCAGTCTTTCTTTTCTTCTGTATGTGATTGACCCTGAGTTCATGGAGTCCACCCTCCCATTAACACAATATCTTGGATATCTCCTCCAATGCCTCCTCATCTTTTGCTAATTCTAAATAACTCTCGATGAAGGCTCTTAAGGTAGTGGCCTTTCACTGCGATTTTGTTTAATCGAATGTTGGTGTCATATCGTAAATATGTTCTTGAGGAGATGCATTCCTCTGCCACCTCAGCATATCCTGTTGTGCCTTTGAGAAAACGTCCATTTCAACCTCTGCATCAAAGGAAACATGTTTCTTTCTCGTTGGTCGAACACTATGCTGTAGCTAGTCAGCTCTTGTTGCCGCGTTTCCTTGTGTCACTATTCCCACCATCGCAGAGTGCTTTCTAGCTTCTGTCGATATTTTTTGTATTGCTGGTTGGTTCTAGTTCTGATTCTGGTTTTGGTTCTGGTTCGATGGAGATGGTAGGTTCTTCGTCTGCCATCTTGCGATGAGATGTGGGAAATCTTCAATGCTATGGTCCACTCCACTGCAGTACATGCATTGCGGGGCCAGATTGGGGAAATCCCTTGGGAAATGTCCTTGTTTCCCACAATTATAACATGTAGGAGGTCCTCGACCTCATCCAGCAGCTCCTCCTCTTCCTGTGCCACCACCATGTCCTCCATGAAATCCTCCACCGAAACCTCCTTGTGGCAGTCCATATTGCGTCTGTTGATATTGTGGCTGTTGATACTACTGATATGGTGGTTACTAGTACTGCGGCTGCGGGTATGGATACTGTGGTGTGGCATACTGCGGTTTCTTGTACTGGCCTTGACCGAGCTGTGCCGACTGCATAAACTGTGGCTGTGGCTAGTCATACTGCGGTTGCTGCAGCCCCAGCTGTTGTTCTTCTCCCTTCACCAGATATGCATCCATGTTTGGTTCTTGTAACAAATTGTGGGCTCTGCAATCCTTTTCGTCGTGCCCCACCGATCGACAGAATTAACAATATAGACTTGTTGGTTTCGACACTATCTTCTATAAGTATATGCAGTCCTCAGGTCGATGCCCCTTGGCCTGGAAAATGGGACACCATGGCCTGGCGAACGGGATTCGGCGCCCCCGAATTCAAATACTACTGAAACGATGAACAGTTGTCATTATGGTGGCCTTTCGTCCTACATCTGGTGCACCATATATCTGTGCGAGTATCTTTACCTTGCTTCAGGTCCTACAGTTGGAACGTTAGTGTAGCCAAATGTGCTTGTATCTTATCCATTCTAGCTCTACTTTCTCTGATTGGCGAAGCCTCTAGTTTCATTGCAATTTCTAATGCTTCGGCTTCATCCGCAACCTTCTGCTGCATCAATGGTCCTCAAAAATGTGGCACCAGCCCGGCGATAAACCACTATTTATGTTGCATGTCATTTATTGGAAAAATTACTTTCTCTATCAGTGTCTTGTATCTTTGATTAAACTCCCATACTAGATCATTTGGGTATTGCCTAATATCCTTGAGCTCATTAATGTACTGCACTTATGACTTGGGTTTTTTGAATTCCCGAATCATCGTTGTTTTAATTTTTGCCAACGTTTTTCCTGGAACCTTGGTAAAATTTATGAACCAGTCCAACGCACGGCCCCGAAAAGTCGTCGCCAACTTTCCCTTTTTGATGTTCTCATCTTGGACCTGCTTCACGGTCCACACTGCTTCGTATTGTTATACCTCCATATTCCACAGTGTCGCATATCCACCACAAAAAGAGTTGACGACACTTCCCCTACTGCTTTAAACCACTCACAATAGAAAAATGATGAGTGAACCTTGAAGATAAACTTACTCTGATAAGTTTTCACCCAGCTGAGACTTTATTTACCCTAACTACCGTGCCTTGCTCAGTTATAGGTGTGCGGTAGTCCACACTACCGCGCTATGCTTTGTCCCTGACACGTGGTACTACCGCGTTATGCTCAGATTACTGGGCGCGGTACTCTTTTTATAGCCCTTTTTCCATGACTTTTGGGATTTTGGATTTTCGAGAGATATTGGAGGATTGGGATCCCTGATTCGATCTCAACTCATTTTTTGTGATTAGAAACCCTGATCCACTACGTTCTCCCAAGATCCACCCATCTCTCTTGTTGGTTAACCCTACCTTACACTATAAAAGAGAGGCCTTCCATGGGAAAGGGGGAGGACCCTTAGTAGTATCAAACTTATGATCTTGCAGCCTTGCAGAGATAGCTAGAGGAGGAAGCACTTGGAGCTGGAGGATCGGCTTGGACATCAAGCAACCTTTGTAAGCATTCTTCAAGTTTGTAATAAAGATAACTTGTCTTGTTTTTCCCATTTCATGTGTATTGTACAAGTCTTTAGCATGGAATGTATCTGAACTAGATTTGAATCTAATATTTACTTCAAGGTATTTGGAAGCTTGTATGTTTGTTCTTTGTTTGATTTCAACAGGTTCTACATTGGAGCTTTTGGATCAAGAGCTAGAAACAGGACAAACGTCAGATTGAAAGGTGAGTTATATCTTTCATTGTTTCTTAATGCATGTAATCTTGTTGTGAAAGTTAGTTCAGGAATTTCAAGGTAGCATTTGTTTCATTTTGTTCTTACCTTAGAGTCAGTTAGGAATCTGCTTTAAGTTAAGAGAATTTTGACTTATCCGTAGGGAAAAATTCTACCAACAAGAATGGCGACTCCGCTGGTTTGAATTCTGTTTGATTGATTCAGTTCACTGTCATCCATCTTTTGATTGTGATTTGTTTTATTACTCTTCAAACCAGTCTTTAATTTTGGTCATTTTTGACCTTTATTCAGCCCTACTCTTTGTATTTTTTCTCCCTGTGTGATCACTGAGTCCCCTGGGTTTGCAGCAACCCTGAAAATTTCATCTTCCTTTTCAAAATTTGCGCCCTTTCACACTTTGCCACAGTACCGTGCCCTCTACACTGATTACAGTGTGGTAGTACTGCGTCTCCTGAGTTAGTACCAGAGAGGTAGTTTAGCAGTACCGCGCTATAGCCTCATTCTGCCACGCGGTAGTGTTTGCATACTGTAAAAACATTTCTCCCTGCTTGGTTTCCTGAGTCATTTTTTGATCTTTCTCTGCCTTAGGTAGTGTTTGCTATTGCCTGTTATCGTCCTGGTCATTTTACAGTCTGTGTGGTGTGTTTATTTCCTGGTTGTGAGCTTGATTATTGCTTGAATTAGTGGCATGATTTGCATATTGGCTCATTTTTCTAGTTTGATTGCATTAGCTTGATTTTTTCACCACAACCAACCCATCACTACTGTTCTCTTTTACTGAACCTTGTAGCTTTTACAGTCACATTGTTTCCATCATCTTCAGTAATTAAAGAGTTATCATTTGAGAACAATTTCTGTTGTTTGAATCGAAAAAGTCTAGCAGTATTATTGTGCATTAGGAAATGAACCATTGAATTTGCCACAAAAAATTCTCATATTTGAAGCATTTTAGTTGCAGGATCAGTGAATTAAAAAGAGTGTTTATTTCAGTTTGGCTCTATTTACAAAAAGAACAAAAAATCTCTTGTTTTGGTTTTTTATTGCTTGTGAAAAATTTCATGCATTTTTTATCGAAGAACTCTCTCTCTTCTATAGCTAGATTTCATCGAAGACAAGGTTTATTTTGATTCATTCTCATTTGCATGGTTTGGGTCGTCATAACACCATCAAGTTTCACATCCATTTACTTGATTGAGGAAGACAACCACTAAAATTAATCTCCCTAATTAAACCAACATTAACCTCACTTGAGGAAATCAAAAGAATTTGGTAGTTAGGTAGGACACCGGGGATAGGCATCAAAATAATTCCCCCTTGTCATTTTTATCTGAGACATAGCTGTTGTCTTCTAGGGAACTAAAATCCTCTAGTATTTATTGACACGGTCACAGCCAGTTTGTGGAGGGGCCTCCTGACTGTTTTTAACTTTCAGGGGTTAAATGACCGCGAGATTGAGAACCGGATGGACTCTGTGGAATGCCGCTCTCCACTTATCCCTAAGGCAACATCAATCATTGTCTTCCTCGGAAGGCTGAAGTGCCCAAAACCTTTTCCAACGTGTCATGAACGAGGTAACTTAGTGACTATTCTACTAGGGCTCTTTTACCCAGGATCCCTTTCGGTAGAGGGATATCCTTCTCATATCGATCTCTCACGTTGTATTGTTCGACTTGCATTTCATCACCTTGCGAAGGATACAGCTTGTTGAGGTCTCCAGCTCTTAGTTAGGAGTTTGCTTGTTACCTCATCTTTGTAGAGGGTCATTTTTCTTTGTAGGGACTGCTTGTTGGCATTCTGGCCATTCCTTTTATCAGCTTGCTTATTGAGACACCGATCTCAGTATAGATTTTAGAGCTTGCTTTTTTGTCTTGCGAGCCTTGCTTTTTCTAGCTCCTCTTCTGCACACTCGGTTGCAATAGAGTTTTTGAGTTCTTTGTTACGAAACTGCCCCCAATTATCATTTTCCTGTCATCATGTCAGAACCACCATGAATATCACAACGAGTACAGGGAAAAATCCCTCCACCACCGCCACCGCCATGGACCTCTGGTCCACCTACATCATGCATTCCCGCTCCTCCTGGCCGTGGTGCTGGTCGAGGGAACATTCCACCGTCGATACATACTACATCATCAGTTCTGCCTGTAACTATTACTCATAGCACAGTCTCAGAATCTCTTGCAGCTTCCGCAAGCACTAGCATATCTGAGATTTCCACTATCACTTCACCCACTGTTATCCCAGATTTATCTGCCACAGTGGACACCATTACAGTGCCTGAATCTAGTACATCCCAAAATACTAGACCAGAGCTCATCCTCCTACCTGATGTCAACACCTCCCGTCCATCAGACACTTTTCACGATGACACAGACAGATCTATTGGCACCACCGAAGGGTTCGACCAGGATATACCTGGCTTGATTTCAGTCCCAGGCGGGTACGTCAAAATTGTTGAAGACACTCGACTTCCTGACACACCTTTTGAACCCGATTATGGCTTTATTACTTCCCAGGCGGAGCTTCTACCTGTTATCACTACGTCACCCAGCGTTCATCCACAGGAAACAAATTCTTCTAGCAACGTACCTCGTACTATATCTCTCCCCAACCTTCCTCCAGGACATGAGATCATGGCTTCCATCCAGTCTAGTATGGTTAGTCTAGCAAATTCCCCGTTAATATCGGCACAGTTTAAACGCAGCATAGAGCAAATGCTCTCGACAACATCTAGATATCCCCCTGTTACTCGTCCTTCTGACTATCGGGATCCCAACATCCCGTCTAGCACAGAGTTTCATCACTCCTATGCAGGCGGCTCCGGACCTTCGGACGTTACTATACCTAGGTACCCGTCGGATCCCGAATACCCTTTCCAGGACATGAACTCGGACCCAGTTTTCGATGGTCCTCCTATCATTGAATACGCTATGGACGACGCCGATACCCCTGGGTTAAATTCCCCACATTTGCTGCCATCACCCATTTTTGGCGCACATTTTATGAGGGATAACCCAGTTTTTTCCCCATCCTCACCTGTCAGATATGGAAGACCTCCTCCGCAAATCGACACTTTTGGCACCGTTGGCCAATCCACACTATCATATTTGGATTGCGGCGGAAAAACACCTTGTCATATTGCTGGATCTTCCGTTTTGACCGGAGGATCACCTTCGTCCACTATTTACACTATCTTAGGAGGTCGACAACCGACTGCAGCGGTCCCCAACTCCAACAACCAAACTCCTCCTGGTGGGCCATCAACCCAACCAGTTGGAGGACAACCTTTTGTTGGGAACCCCATTCCTAGTCAACAGCCTCCTCCTACATCGCCATCTAACCCATCTGCTAGTGGACAATCCATTAGCTCCATCCAACAATTCTCCCAACCAGTAGCATCTGCTCAGTATGGTATGTACAACACACCTGGCATCGGGCAACCTTATTTCGGTGTTCCAACCGAGCCTCACTCTCAACCTCCCCTGTCAGGTATGCTTCCTTCTTGGTAATCTCAAATCCCACAGAGTGGGGGGTACTCACTTTTGGGAAACTGGAACCAAGCTGTGGGGCAATCTCAAATTCCCCCCAACTTGAATTCTGGCTTCCCTTACCCTTCAGCTTCTACAACTCCATGGAACCCATCCCTTCAATTTCCACTCGATCCCCAAGGAGGAACAAGCCTTCCATGGACACCACCGTCGTAGCCACCCCCGAACCCTGCTATGGGAAACCTTCCACTTACTCAATACGGTGGTACCATTCCTGGAACACAACAATTCCAAGGAACTTTTCCCCAACAAGGAGCAGCAACCATTCCTGGGTTTCAGCAACCCCGGGGTACCATACCCACTCAGCAGAACATCCACCAACCGGTTACCTACAATCAACCGGTTAACCAGATGGCTTACCACCCATAGAACTTCCAGCAGTACCCCTCGAGAAACTCATATGGGTATAATACACAATAGTATGCTATGCAGCCCCCCCCAGGTTTCTCTGCACCACACGGTTATTACTCATACCCGCAGACTAACCGTCAACTTCCCTTTTTGGCCACGTTTGACTTACCTGTAAAATTTTTAGAATTTACTTCAATTTGATCTAGGATCTTAACTGAGAGAACAACATGTACAACATATCTAAAGCATATCAATCATGGACACAATAATGCAAGCACACAAGAGACACAAATATTTACTTGGGGAAAACCATAAAGGTGAAAAACCCCAATAACTTCCTCAGAGATAGATAGAGCAATGATACAACCAACCATAAGAGATAGACATATCCTAGCAGTAGATCCTCCTCCTCCATAAGTGTGCCACTCCTCCTTGAGTGCATGAGTGAGAAGTGAGTGAGTAAATAGAGTGCCTTCCGCACTCTATTTATACTTGACTTGACTTGCCTTTTACCTAACTCATGTAGGCTTGAACTTAACCACATAACATAATGCTGACTGGGCCGACCCCCAATAGGGTGGTCTAACAACCCTTTGACCCACATGACTTATACAAGGCCAACCCCAACAAGGTGGTCTAATAACCCATCAAGTATAAGTTAGGACACTTACAATATAAATGACGACACTTCCGTATAGAGGAATAATAACATCTCTATAGGAATACAACCACTTCCGTATAGAGGAATAATAACATCTCTATAGGAATACAATATACATATATGTGAAATACATTCCGAAGTTACATATACATCAACACTCCCCCTTAACTAGGAAGGTATTTCTCAGCACAGTTCTTCTAGCACAAGTCATCTTCTCTGGATCATCGTCACTGGATAATCGTCATCGAGTCATCATCATCATCATCACTGCTACTGCTATCTCAATCAATCTCTGAATCTACTCGTCATAGGAAGTTCTACAGAGCCAGTCCTTTTTCATACTGGATGTAGGCCCACCATCTGTAGGTCTTCATCATCATTGGACATACTGTGGAATTCTCAGGACTCATTACGTGCGTCACAAAGCCTGGCTGTAGCATCCCAGGCTATTACGAGCACACAGCTCTACCTGTAGGATCTCCCAGGAGCACATTACATGTGACCCATCACAAAACCTGGCTGAAGCATCCCAGGCTGTTACGAGCACACGGCTCTACCTGTCGGATCTCTGAGGAGCA
The DNA here is from genome assembly GCA_027924585.1 of Larix kaempferi. Lineage (NCBI taxonomy): Eukaryota > Viridiplantae > Streptophyta > Pinopsida > Pinales > Pinaceae > Larix > Larix kaempferi. The sequence goes on along the minus strand of BSBM01000289.1, from coordinate 6,233,749 downwards.
CATTACATGTGATCTAACCACAAAACCTGGCTGAAGCATCTGAGTCCTTTTTCATCCTGTCCAAATCTCCCAGGAGCAAATTACATGTGGTCATGGCAAAACCTGGCTGAAGCATCTGAGGCCTTTTTCATCCTGTCCAGATCTCCCAGGAGCAAATTACATGCCATAGGACAAAACCTCGAAAGAGCATCTGCTAGATATCCCAGGGCACCGAATTACATGCCATAGGCAAAACCTCAAAAGACTATCTGCAGATCTCCTAGGGCACGAATTATATGTCCTCCCAAAGCAAAACCTCGAAAGAGCATTTGCCAGATGTCCCAGGGCACCGAATTACATGCCATAGGCAAAACCTCGAAAGACCATCTGCAAATCTCCCAGGGCACAAATTACATGCTTACCTGCACAACCTGATCCATGGCCACAAAGTATCATCTGATACTCACCATACATCATCATGATGTACACATGATCATCCTGATCATCATCACTGCAACATCCTGCTGCATGTCATCTGGAGAAGCTCGTCATCCACGATCACCCTGATCATACAATGCATCCATCTGATGAACACCAAGTATCTACCTGATACATATCATCATACATAGTGTATCCACCTGATACATATCAATATACATGATCTACCTGATCATACAATGTATCTACCTGATACATATACAGATACATGGTCCAAGCATCCAACATGATGCATATACACAATACATACAAATGATCCAACTGATCATATTCATCATCCAACATGATGCATACATACATACACAAAAATGATCCAACTGATCATATCCAAGCAGAAACCAGAACATCATCCTGATGCTCATCATCCAGCGCTTACATCCATCGCCATGTGAAGGATCCCCCTTCCAACATGCTTGGAATGGCTTCAGCAAATGTGTCCATCACTTCTTCCTCGAAGTGTCCTCGATCTGAAGAATGCCAAGCCTCTCTCTGAAGTACTCGAACTTCACCTTGGCTAGTGGCTTCGTCAGCACATCTGCAATCTGCTTGTCCGTTGCAACATACAGGAGCTTCACGGCTCCTCTCTGCACCATATCCCTGATATAGTGATATTTGATCTCTATTTGTTTCGACCTATCATGAAACACTGGGTTCTTGGAAAACTTCACACAACTCTGGTTATCACAGAAGATACCAGTAGCATCCAACGGGAGATCAAATAACTTAGACAGTAGCTTTCGTAGCCATACTGCCTCACAGCTAGCTGAACAGGCTGCAACATAATCTGCCTCAGTTGTACTCAGTGCCACGCAGGACTGCTTCCTGCTAAACCAAGAGAACACACCTGATCCCAAACTGAAGTAGCACCCATATGTTCTCTTCCTATCTACAGCACTGCCATCCCAATCTAAATAGACATAACCCTGCAGGTTAAACTTTTGATTTGCTTCATACTTGATCCCATAATCCATTGTACCCTTCAGGTACCTCAGAACATGCTTTACAGCAATCAGGTGAACACTCTTCGGATCTGTCAGGAACGGGCTCAATGTGTTCACAGCAAAGCAAATGTCCGGTCTCGTGTTCGTCAGGTACATCAAGGACCCAATCATCTGACGATGCATGGAGACATCAACCGGCTCAGATGAAGCATCACATAGAAGCTTCAGATTTGATGCCATAGGTGTCACCATGGCCTTGCAATCCATCATCCCGAACCTCTTCAGGATCTCTACTGCATACTTCCCTTGTCCAAGGAAGATTCCATCTGCACTCTGCCACACCTCTATGCCAAAAAAAAATAGTGCATCATCCCCAAGTTCTTCATCTTGAACTTGGTAGTAAGCTTCCGCTGCGTGTCGGCAATCAATCTATCTTCACCTGTAACAAACAGGTTATCCGCATACAAAAGTAGTATCACTGGATTTCCTTCCTCAACCTTGTAGTAAAGGTTGGAATCCGCTTTACTCTTGGTAAAGCCCAAACTAGATAGAAAGCTGTCTATCCTACCATACCAAGTACTTCACATATATGAATCCCTATCATGTGTCTCAGAACCAAGTGGCTGCACCACATACACTTCTTCTTCAACTACACCATTCAAGAAAGTTGTCTTGAAATCCATCTGGTGTATCTTCTATCTCAACACTTTTATATTTCTCTATGCTACCATCTGCAACATGCTTGATCTGATAGTTCCATTTGGAAGTCATAACAAACTTCCCTTCACGTCTTGGGACTATGTCCCAAACATCATTCTTCATGATCGACGGATCATGGAATTCCATCCCAGATCCTAGGAACTTCAATATCTTCAATAGATATCTTTGTTACTGGAACAAATGTTGTAGTTCTTCTTTTGTAGGAGATGGCATATGATCTTTCCTACACAACAAGTTAAATTGCATGATTGGAAAACATCTCATAGTTTTCAGAACAAATTCTTACACATAAAGAAATATGTCATACAGTCATGCAATTATCTTAGCCAATGCTTCAATACAACATTTATCCATATCCCGTAAATTTCTAGATGCCTTCCAATCTCTACCAGAACATTGTTAAGAGTGTGCACAACTCCCAGCATGTCAGCAAAGATGTTTCATTCTAGATAAGTAGCAATGGAATGTTGTACAGTGCCATAGGCCACTTACCCATGTATATTAGTAGTATATTGTTCATCAATGCAACTATTCTAATATGCACAATACATATCCTAAGTCTAGGAACATGAGCATATACATCATTGAACAATTTTATTTAAACAAACAAATATGCAAGAAATGATGATTAAAATACTTATCTTTCTTTGTTCGTTGGGTGGACTCCCTCTGAGTCTTCGCTTCCTTGCAGGAGCTGCTGGAGTCCTAATCTGAAGTAGCTTCTTCTACACCTTTCTGTTGTGGAGTGTAGAGAGATGATCAACTCCCTCTGAATATCTGCATCCTTGCATAAACCACTGGAGTGTACTCCCTCTTGATCTTTGCTTCGTGAATTACCTGTTCTTGAACTCATATTCATCCTCGGTCCCTATGCATGCTTATTAGTATCATGATTGTGATATCCTTGTGAACTCATATAAAATCATACATTCATTAGTATACTATTAAAACACAATAATCTCAAGCATGTATAGTCATGATCATTTCAAACAAAAATAATAAGCATTAGCATTCAAGGTTTATGTAGGATTCTTATGGTTAGTCAAATCATAACATAACATGTCTAAACCTATAATTACTCAAACCCATGACTCTTCGGGTTAGTTGAATCATTAATCAAGATAAGAGATATAATATGCATACAACCTGTGATTATTCAAACCTATGACTTCATGAATAATCATTATCAACAATAGTATAAGATCCTAACACAAGGTAGGATTCTATCTTGATATAGGAAAAACATACCTGGATTAGCATGCTAGCTAGTTCTGTCTAACATACTCACATGATGTCTTCTTGTTCTTCTTCAATGACTTGTGCTAGTAAGCTGTATATCTCATTATAAAACCAAGTTATACATTCCTCGTAAATGGATCTTCTATGAGATCCGTGACAATGGATGAAATTTTGTCCTCATGTCATCATGATCATATGTTCTTGAACCAGAACATGATTTGTCTTTCTTGGTCTACCTTTCATGTTAGTAGACAACATAAACCTCATACAACACCATAATGCATTAGTACGATCATAAGTGTCAACACCCTAATCAATGAATATTTTCTATCGTGCATTCATAGTTTTATTAAGGTGATATGACAAGTCTAAAATCAAGATTGTACTAACCGTAAGAAGATGAAGACAAACATACCATAAACTTAATCATGAACAAATCTCAAAACATACCTCGATGAGTCATACCTGTCGAGATCGCTTGTAATCTTCTTATGTAAGGCCTTAGCCTCATCTCCCTCTGAAACAGGAACTTCTTCATTTATGTAGTTGACCAATCCATCTTCTTCTAGGATTAACCCAATCCACTTAATTTGCAAGAACTGGACCTGGAGCTGGATATGGGTTTGTCAGAGAAACCCCAAAAATTCAAACTTCCGAAAGGATAGAAATATGCGCCTTGATGAGCTGATCAAACTGGTATATTCAGAATTTGAAAACTACAAAGTTTCACTCCTCAATTTTGCCTTTGAAACTTCTGGATTCACTGGATGTGACCTTGAACTGGGGTTTGATGAAGCCCACTCTTCTACACAATCAAAAGGTTTGATCCAAATCTATAAGCTTCTATTTTTCTGAGGAGCTTCCAGCCGTGGTCACAGATTTCAAAAATTTCCATTTTTACAGAAGCCCTAATTTTCCACTTTTCTGATCAAAGTCCCGAACTAGGGTCTGAGCAAGCTCGACCTTCTGCCCAACCAAAAATTATGATATTGGTCTCAAAATTTTTATTTTGATGAGTTGCATTCAGCCGTGGTCTTCGATTACAAAAATTCCAACTTTCTCCAAAGCCCTAAATTCCGGAAGCCATGAATGAAGGTACTCAAAAATAATTCTGTTTTGAAAGAAATATGTACCTGATTGTTTCTGGTGTAACTCCAAACTTTTCAATCCACAGGGTCTGAACAAGCTTCCTGAGATAGCCTGACCTATTATCTTTCCATCCTGACAGGTCTTACCTCAATTGGATTCTCTAAGAGAGAGTTATGCCAAATGTTGCAACGTGACCTGTTTTGGGATAATACATGAGAGCGAACTTGTACGGCGTGCCACATGTAACTGTTTGAACTTCGGCCTCTGAAAATTTTTCCTGAGATATCTCGCCCTGTTATCTTTCCATCCTGATATGTCTGACCTCCATTGGACTCTCTGAGAGAGATTTATGCCAAGTGTCGCAACGTGACCTGTTTATGGGATAATACAGGAGAGCGAACTTGTCCAGTGTGCCACGTGTCATTGGTTCAACTTCGGCCTCTACAAAGTTTGTCTAAGATAGTACAATCTATTTACTACCTGTCACCTTTTATGAAATTTCATTTGGAGATTCCTAGCCCAAGTTATGACCTTTTTCCCAAGGTCACCTGATTTTGACTCAGATTTGGAAGAGGCATAAACCCTATATTGTACAGATCATAAATCACAAAGTACAACGAATTAGAGTTTGTCCTTTGGACACAAGGTACCTAGAGATTTAATATTCTCCCTATAAATATTTCAAATCCGAAACCTTCGCCAAAACGAATTTATAGAGAAAGTGCTACGACGACTGGTTTTTGCTATATCAAGCCCTAGCATCGTAAGTGCAACAAGTGTCATACATGCCATATCATGCCTTCTTTCAGGCTAGCTCTGATACCATGTTAAATTTTCAGAATTTAATTCAATCTGATCTAGGATCTTAACTGAGAGAACAACATGTACAGCATATCTATAGCATATCAATCATGGACACAATAATGCAAGCACACAAGAGACACAAAGATTTACTTGGGGAAAACAATAAAGGTGAAAAACCCCAATAACTTCCTCAGAGATAGATAGAGTAATGATACAACCAACCATAAGAGATAGACATATCCTAGCAGCAGATCCTCCTCCTCCATAAGTGCACCACTCCTCCTTGAGTGCATGAGTGAGAAGTGAGTGAGTAAATAGAGTGCCTTCCGCACTCTATTTATGCTTGACTTGACTTGCCTTTTACCTAACTCATGTAGGCTCAAACTTAACCACATAACATAATGCTGACTAGGCCGACCCCCAATAGGGTGGTCTAATAACCCTTTGACCCACATGACTTATACAAGGCCGACCCCAACAAGGTGGTCTAATAACCCATCAAGTATAAGTTACGACACTTACAATATAAATGACGACACTTCCGTATAGAGGAATAATAACATCTCTATAGGAATACAACCACTTCCGTATAGAGGAATAATAACATCTCTATAGGAATACAATATACATATATGTGAAATACATTCCGAAGTTACATATACATCAACATTACCTGATTTGTCGAGGCTTATTAATGATCCTATATGGCATGAACCTCACTGGCCACCAATTCCAGCCAAACTACCATCGGACATTCCTAAGTTCGATGCTAAGCTCGGGGAAGACCCCAAGAACCACGTGATGACCTTCCATCTTTGGTGTTCATCCAACTCCTTGATGGATGATTCCATTCGACTTTGGCTCTTCCAACATACGCTTACTGGCACGGCAGCAAAATGGTACATCGAGCTGCCACAACACTCTTTCCGTGATTTCAACACCTTGGCTATGCAGTTTCTGACTCATTTCCAGCTCCCCATCCGGTATGAGACTGGAACAGAACTGTTAACCTCACTGCGTCAAACCACTTCTACACACATTTCAGATCACATCCATGAGTGGCGACGACGCCGTAGGCTAATTAAGGAACCTATTCCGGATCAGCTACTCCCTGATTGGTTCACGAAATCCTTCTTGCCTCCCATAGCCAGGGATATCACTATGTGCGGGGCCGGTTACAGAAGAACAAGCCATCTCGGCAACCCAGTACATGGATTTGGTATACACTCAATCCGGTACTTTACATGAACTTCTTCCACATGCCGCCCGCATTAACACCGATCCAACAAAACCTACCACTGAAACCCCCATTGATGGTATTGTCGGTTTAGTCAAGACCCATCCTACTACCAACTCGACGGGGCAACAAGCTTCTGCTTCCCCCGCTCTACCCCAGGCTACTTCAAAAGCTACTACTTCTCCTGCCATTTCCTCCGAAGTGAACGCAGTTCAATCTACGTCACAACCATCTGGGGGAAAGAAGAAAAACAATCGTGGTAAAACCAAGAAGAACCAGCAGGAGAACCCCAAGCCACAACCCACCCACAATGACCAAAAACCACGTCGAAAGGCTAAGTTTCCATGCCTAATTTGTCAAGACGATCACTACACACGTGACTATCCCTACAAGGACGAAGTCAACAAATTTGTTAAAGGATCCTCTCGCCCGGTAGTGTTAACTGACCCTTTCCCTCAACAGCAACAGTAGATGGTTGCCCAAGAAACCCCACAAGGGGGCAACCCGACCAATCCAACCTGTGGAGAGATGTCCACAAACCACGAAATCCTGATGACGAGTAATGAAGAGATTCATATAACCACTCATTCAAAGACCTACGACAACCCTCCAAGTTCAAACAAACAACCCGAGATAGCCAAAGGCAAATCTCCTGTTGAAGATCCGATTCCTATTCCCCCCCCTACCGGCCATATCCATATCGAGAGACCACTTACGGACACAGTGCTACGCCCACCCAAGGGCACCATACAAAAGGAGACATTTAATCCTAATGCATGAGCTGCGCAAAATTACAATATTGTTGAGGATCTAGCTCAAGCACCTTGCGCCATGTCGACTCTCGAGGTTCTCCAACACTGCCCCACGCAGCGTAGAACCCTACTTTCAGCACTGGGGGCAATGGACCCAGATACTTCAAACTCTATCATGTTTAACTTGGAGCATGCTAAACCTCGGCTTTCTCACCAGTTAGCCTTCCAGGTTCACACAAAAATCCGTGGAAATATCATCCATCACACTGTGTTAGATGAAGGTGCTTCCACGTCGATCATGTCTTTGAATTGCTGGAGAGCCTTAGGCTCACTTGAAGTCACAACTTCTCCCACTACTCTCAGGGCGTTTGATGGACACGGTTTTCAACCTTATGGACTCATTCCCTCAATTGGTGTTGAACTGGGGGGCAAAACAGTATCCGTACACATTGAAGTCGTAGATGCACCATTGGATTACATCTCCTCCTTGGACGGAACTGGTTTTATGCCATGACCGCCATAGCATCTACAGTCTTCCGGATTGTGCAATTTCCTCATGAAGGGAAAATTGTCACTATTGATCAACTAAATTACTGTATCCTAGACTCCCATCCCTACTCTGCCAACACCGTCCCGTTATTGGATCAACCTCGGTACCGGTTCCAAGACATTGGTGTTGGTCTCATGAAGGATTCATCCCTTATCGGAGTTTTTCCAGAGCTGGGAACCCATGTCCTCCAGCAATGCCATCATGTGCCTCTGCTAGAATCCTTTTCTGCTCAAGTGGGAGAACGTAGTGACACAATATCTCATTCGGGCCCATCTTATACAATTGTCTTGCAATTAGTTGGAAGTCCGTTGCCTTGACAATTAACTTTTTCTTCTGACTGGTGCTGAACTCATCCGGTGCCTTTCCTGTTGCTACGAACTGAATAATTGGTTCATAGTAGTCGTCAATGATTTCAACTCTGAATAGTTGACCGTCCGGTAATCCTTCGTCGATGCTCCACGGTTCCTCCCCTAACTCAATCCTTGATAGGTGGTCTAGTCCTGCGTTCAACCATCCTGGATTCACAATGATCTCAAAATTGAACTCCTAAAAAAGTAGTAGCCATTAGCAAATTCCCCCCCCTAACACGGGCTTGTTCACCAAATATTTTAGCGTTGAATGGTCGGTGAACATTTTGAAGTGGCCCCCTAAAGGATAATGCCAAAACTTCTGTAAGGCGTATACCATGGCTAATCCTTCTCGTTTAGTGGTTGTATAGTTCTTTTCTGCTATTGACAGCTTCCTACTTATGAAAGCTATTGGATGGCCGATGTCGCCTTCACCTAATTGGACCAAGATAACACCTAGTGCGATGGATGACGCATCGACGTGGACATGAATCTCTTTCTTCCAATCTGGGAAGGAAAGGATGGGTGCTTCCACCATCTTTGTCTTCAGAACATCTAAGCTCTACTGGTATTCTCCATTCCACTCAAACTTCGCATCCTTCTTTAGTAGTTTCTCCATGGGTGCTATGATTGCGGCATATCCTCTGATGAACTTGCGGTAATATCCCATGTGGCCCAACGTTTCCTTGAGTTCCTTAACTGTTTTCGGGGGTGGAAGGTCAACAATGATGGAAATCTTTGTCGGATCAACTAATAGGACGTCCTTACAAACAATGTGTCCCAGCAGTATCCCGAATGGGGCACAAAAGGTGCATTTCTTCAAGTTAAGGGATATCTGGTGGTGGTGACATCATTCAAACATCAGTTTGAGGTTCACAATGTGGTTCTTGACCAGCCCATATACTATCCAATCATCCATGTATACCGCGAGAAACTTATGGATATAGTCCTTGAATGTCGCAACTACCAGTCGGGAGAATATCTCGGGGGCATTCTTCAGACCGAATGGCATTACTATATATTGATAACACCCCCATTTAGTGACAAACATGGTCTTATGCCTATCCTCCTTCGCAATCTTAATTTGGTGGTAGCCTGAGAACCCATCCGTAAACGAATAAATTTCCTGACCGTCAACCCCTTTAAGTACTTCATTTGTGAGGGGTGTCGGGAGTGGGTCGTGTAAGCAGGCATCATTCAACTTCCTTAAGTCAACGCAAATTCTCACTTTGCCAGTTTTCTTATCTTGGACGACCATCAGACTAATCCATTCTGACTATTCTACAATTTCAATGATCCCGGCATCCAACATCCTCTCAAGCTCAGCCTGTACTCTTTCCTTGTGTCGCGGGTTTAAGCGATATGGTCTTTGTTTAACTGGCTTCGCACCAGGTTTTAGGGGAATCTTCATTTCTTTGAGGTCCTCGGAGATTCCCTTCATCTCTGAGAATTTCGTTGGGAACAAGTCCTGAAACTCATGCAACAAATTTGTCATTTTCGCGATAGTCGACTCGTCCCAATAATCTCCAATGTTCACGAACTTCGGGTTTTCTTCCGACCCAATGTTTACCTTCATAATCTTCAGCGGTTGGTTGTACTTGTCATATGGTAGCTCAGGTGCCTTCACATTGCAAATTCCTTTGAAGTCCGGCACATATGTGGCTTTTGGGTTGTCTTCATCATTCGGCTCTCCTGAGACATTGTAGCAATCCATTATCATTTCGGGTGTCATGGTCCATCGGTGTTTTGATGGTTGCACTGTCGGTTCTGCCTCAAAGAGCTTTTGCTTGATTACCTGAAGTGCATTATGGATGAAGTTATTTTTGTCTGAGAAGGAGAACGTTTGGCTGAAGCCAATTGTTATCTGATCCCAAGAAAGTGTACTGAGTTGCAGCTCCGTTGCGACATATCAACTCTGCGGTACTTCATCCAATGTATGCACAAAGGCATGCACCCACTCTTGCTCCGGTCGCACTGCCCATTGGTTCTGAAAAGCCTTAACATCTTCATTCAGGTTACCTTTGCCATCATATTTTCATCCATTCGATGCTGTGGCGTCTCCAAAATGTACCTCCAGGAGGCGTCGGCATAGTGGCCAGTTTGATATCCTTGACTTATGCGCCGCCCACCAGCGCACAAGATTAGCCTTCAAGGCTTCCTCCAAGGCCAAGAGTCTCTGTGGTTCTACTACCTTTTCTTTGAATTTAGTCAGGAAGGTGCTTAGATTTGGTAATCCTTCGTACGTTGGTAGTGCGCACTCCTCAGTAGCCACCCAACGCACCGCCTGTGTAATTCTTACACATATGCGAAACGATACTTCACGAAATCGGTTTTGCCAATGTTCCAACACCTCATCTGAGTCTGAAGATGCTGAACTAGAGCTGCGCCATCCTAACTCCCCTTCATCAGTTGGATTGATGTAATCTTCAGAAATGTTATACAGGCTATCCCATCCTTCCGCATATTCATCTTTGGTGGGTTCCATGTATCGTTGTCCTTCCGCAGGATCCAGTGGTATGACAACCCTTACTTCCCGATATTCGAATGACATGATCGCCTGATTTTCCATAGCCCAGCCGATTCCCAATAGTGCCAGATAAGGACATGTGTTATTTATTATCTCAATGACATCAAAATCAGCGTATGTCCAAAGTCCTTCAATCTCGACAGGAAGTTGACACACTCGGCCAAGAGGGGTGACTTTGCTCTGGTTTTCCAATCGTAGCTGCACTGGTGACCAGTTCATTTGTGGTTTCCCCATTGTTTCCCATGTTTGTTTGGTCAGAATATTCACGTCTGACCCCAAATCCAAAATAATGGAGTCAACATCGAATGCTCCGATCTATGCCAACATCCGCATCTCTCTACCAGTCTTTCTTTTCTTCTATATGTGATTGACCCTGAGTTCGTGGAGTCCACCCTCCCATTGACACAATATCTTGGATATCTCCTCCAATGCCTCCTCATCTTTTGCTAATTCTAAACAACTCTCGATGAAGGCTCTTAAGGTAGTGGCCTTTCACTGCGATTTTGTTTAATCGAATGTCGGTGTCATATCGTAAATATGTTCTTGAGGAGATGCATTCCTCTACCACCTCAGCATATCCTGTTGTGCCTTCGAGAAAACGTCCATTTCAGCCTCTACATCAAAGGCAACATGTTTCTTTCCCGTTGGTCGAACACTATGCTGCAGCTAGTCAGCTCTTGTTGCTGCGTTTCCTTGTGTCACTATTCCCACCATCGCGGAGTGCTTTCTAGCTTCTGTCGATATTTTTTGTATCGCTGGTTGGTTCTAATTCTGATTCTGGTTTTGGTTCTGGTTCGATGGAGATGGTAGGTTCTTCGTCTGCCATCTTGCGATGAGATGTGGGAAATCTTCAATGCTATGGTCCACTCCACTGCAGTACATGCATTGCGGGGCCAGATTGGGGCAATCCCCTGCGAAATGTCCTTGTTTCCCACAATTATAACATGTAGGAGGTCCTCGACCTCATCCAGCAGCTCCTCCTCTTCCTGTGCCACCACCATGTCCTCCATGAAATCCTCCACCGAAACCTCCTTGTGGCAGTCCATATTGCGTCTGTTGATATTGTGGTTGTTGATACTACTGATACGGCGGTTACTGGTACTGTGGCTGCGGGTATGGATACTGTGGTGCGGCATACTGCGGTTGCTTGTACTGGCCTTGACCGAGCTGTGCCAACTGCATAAACTGTGGCTGTGGCTAGTCATACTACGGTTGCTGCAGCCCCAGTTGTTGTTCTTCTCCCTTCACCAGATATGCATCCATGTTTCGTTCTTGCAACAAATTGTGGGCTCTGCAATCCTTTTCGTCGTGCCCCACCGATTGACAGAATTAACAATATAGACTTGTTGGTTTCGACACTATCTTCTATAAGTATATGCAGTCCTCAGGTCGATGCCCCTTGGCCTGGAAAACGGGATTTGGTGCCCCCGAATTCAAATACTACTGAAACGATGAACATTTGTCATTATGGTGGCCTTTCGTCCTACATCTGGTGCACCATATATCTGCGCGAGTATATTTACCTTGCTTCAGGTACTACAGTTGGAACGTTAGTGTAGCCAAATGTGCTTGTATCTTATCCATTCTAGCTCTACTTTCTCCGATTGGCGAAGCCTCCAGTTTCATTGCAATTTCTATTTCTTCGGCTTGATCCGCAACCTTCTGCTGCATCAATGGTCCTCAGAAATGTGGCACCAGCCCAGTGATAAACCACTATGTATGTTGCATGTCATTTATTGGAAAAATTACTTTCTCTATCAGTGTCTTGTATCTTTGATTAAACTCCCATACTGGCTCATTTAGGTATTGCCTAATATCCTTGAGCTCAGTAATGTACTGCACTTCTGACTTGGGTTTTTTGAATTCCCGAATCATCGTTGTTTTAATTTTTTCCAACATTTCTCCTGGAACCTTGGTAAAATTTATGAACTACTCCAACGCATGGCCCCGAAAAGTCGTCGCCAACTTTCCCTTTTTGATGTTCTCATCTTGGACCTGCTTCATGGTCCACACTGCTTCGTATTGTTATACCTCCATATTCCACAGTGTCGCATCTCCACCACAAAAAGAGTTGACGACACTTCCTCTACTGCTTTAAACCACTCAGAATAGAAAAATGATGAGTGAACCTTGAAGATAAACTTAATCTGACAAGTTTTCACCCAGCTGAGACTTTATTTACCCTAACTACTGTGCCTTGCTCAGTTATAGGTGCGCGGTAGTCCACACTACCGCGCTATGCTTTGTCCCTGACACACGGTACTACTGCGTTATGCTCAGATTACTGGGCGCGGTACTCTTTTTATAGCCCTTTTTCCATGACTTTTGGGATTTTGGATTTTCGAGAGATATTGGAGGATTGGGATCCCTGATTCGATCTCAACTCATTTTCTGTGATTAGAAACCCTGATCCACTAAGTTCTCCCAAGATCCACCCATCTCTCTTGTTGGTTAACCCTACCTTACACTATAAAAGAGAGGCATTACATGGGAAAGGGGGAGGACCCTTAGTAGTATCAAACTTATGATCTTGCAGCCTTGCAGAGATAGCTAGAGGAGGAAGCACTTGTAGCTGGAGGATCGGCTTGGACATCAAGCAACCTTTGTAAGCATTCTTCAAGTTTGTAATAAAGATAACTTGTCTTGTTTTTCCCATTTCATGTGTATTGTACAAGTCTTTAGCATGGAATGTATCTGATCTAGATTTGAATCTAATATTTACTTCAAGGTATTTGGAAGCTTGTATGTTTGTTCTTTGTTTGATTTCAACAGGTTCTACATTGGAGCTTTTGGATCAAGAGCTAGAAACAGGACAAACGTCAGATTGAAAGGTGAGTTATATCTTTCATTGTTTCTTAATGCATGTAATCTTGTTGTGAAAGTTAGTTCAGGAATTTCAAGGTAGCATTTGTTTCGTTTTGTTCTTACCTTAGAGTCAGTTAGGAATCTGCTTTAAGTTAAGAGAATTTTGACTTATCCGTAGGGAAAAATTCTACCAACAAGAATGGCAACTCCGCTGGTTTGAATTCTGTTTGATTGATTCAGTTCACTGTCATCCATCTTTTGATTGTGATTTGTTTTATTACTCTTCAAACCAGTCTTGAATTTTGGTCATTTTTTACCTTTATTCATCCCTACTCTCTGTATTTTTTCTCCCTGTGTGATCACTGAGCCCCTTGGGTTTGCAGCAACCCTGAAAATTTCATCTTCCTTTTCAAAATTTGTGCCCTTTCACACTTTGCCACAGTACCGTGCCCTCTGCACTGATTACAGTGTGGTAGTACTACGTCTCCTGAGTTAGTACCAGAGCGGTAGTTTAGCAGTACCGCGCTATAGCCTCATTCTGCCACGCGGTAGTGTTTGCATACTGTAAAATTTTTTCTCCCTGCTTGGTTTCCTGAGTCATTTTTTGATCTTTCTCTGCCTTAGGTAGTGTTTGTTGTTGCCTGTTATCGTCCTGGTCATTTTACAGTCTATGTGGTGTGTTTATTTCCTGGTTGTGAGCTTGATTATTGCTTGAATTAGTGGCATGATTTGCATATTGGCTCATTTTTCTAGTTTGATTGCATTAGCTTGATTTTTTCACCACAACCAACCCATCACTACTGTTCTCCTTTACTGAACCTTGTAGCTTTTACAGTCACATTGTTTCCATCATCTTCAGTAATTAAAGAATTATCATTTGAGAACAATTTCTGTTGTTTGAATCGAAAAAGTCTAGCAGTATTATTGTGCATTAGGAAGTGAACCATTGAATTTGCCACAAAAAATTCTCATATTTGAAGCATTTTAGTTGTAGGATCAGTGAATTAAAAAGAGTGTTTATTTTAGTTTGGCTCTATTTACAAAAAGAACCAAAAAACTCTTGTTTTGGTTTTTTATTGCTTGTGAAAAATTTCATGCATTTTTGATTGAAGAACTCTCTCTCTTCTATAGCTAGATTTCATCGAAGACAAGGTTTATTTTGATTCATTCTCATTTGCATGGTTTGGGTCGTCATAACACCATCAAGTTTCACATCCATTTACTTGATTGAGTAAGACAACCACTAAAATTAATCTCCCTAATTAAACCAACATTAACCTCACTTGAGGAAATCAAAAGAATTTGGTAGTTAGGTAGGACACCGGGGATAGGCATCAAAATAATTCCCCCTTGTCATTTTCATCTGAGACATAGCTGTTGTCTTCTAGGGAACTAAAATCCTCTAGTATTTATTGACACGGTCACAGCCAGTTTGTGGAGGGGCCTCCTGACTGTTTTTAACTTTCAGGGGTTAAACGACCGCGAGATTGAGAATCGGACGGACTCTGTGGAATGCCGCTCTCCAATTAGCCCTAAGGAAACATCGATCATTGTCTTCCTCGGAAGGCTGAAGTGCCCAAAACCTTTTCCAACATGTCATGAATGAGGTAACTTAGTGAATATTCTACTAGGGCTCTTTTACCCAGGATCCCTTTCGGTAGAGGGATATCCTTCTCATATCGGTCTCTCACGTTGTATTGTTCGACTTGTATTTCATCACCTTGCGAAGGATACAGCTTGTTGAGGTCTCCAGCTCTTAGTTAGGAGTTTGCTTGTTACCTCATCTTTGTAGAGGGTCATTTTTCTTTGTAGGGACTGCTTGTTGGCATTCTGGCCATTCTTTTTATCAGCTCGCTTATTGAGACACCGGTCTCAGTATAGATTTTAGAGCTTGCTTTTTTGTCCTGCGAGCCTTGCTTTTTCTAGCTCCTCTTCTGCACACTTGGTTGCAATAGAGTTTTTGAGTTCTTTGTTACAAAACTGCCCCCGATTATCATTTTCCTATCATCATGTCAGAACCACCACGAATATCACAACGAGTACAGGGCAAAAGCCCTCCACCACCGCCACCGCCATGGACCTCTGGTCCACCTGCATCACGCATTCCCACTCCTCCTGGCCGTGGTGCTGGTCGAGGGAACATTCCACTGCCGATACATACTACATCATCAGTTCCGCCTGTAACTATTACTCACAGCACAGTCTCAGAATCTCTTGCAGCTTCTGCAACCACTAGCATATCTGAGATTTCCACTATCACTTCACCCACTGTTATCCCAGATTTATCTGCCACAGTGGACACCATTACAGTGCCTGAATCTAGTACATCCCAAAATACTAGACCAGAGCTCATCCTCCTACCTGATGTCAAAACCTCCCGTCCATCAGACACTTTTCACGATGACACAGACAGATCTGTTGGCACAACCGAAGGGTTCGACCAAGATATACCTGGCTTGATTTCAGTCCCAGGCGGGTACGTCGAAATTGTTGAAGACACTCGACTTCCTGACACACCTTTTGAACCTGATTATGGCTTTATTACTTCCCAGGCGGAGCTTCTGCCTGTTATCACTACGTCACCCAGCGTTCATCCACAGGAAACAAATTCTTCTAGTAATGTACCTCGTACTATATCTCTCCCCAACCTTCCTCCGGGACATGAGATCATGGCTTCCATCCAGTCTAGTATGGTTAGTCTAGCAAATTCCTCGTTAATATCGGCACAGTTTAAACGCAGCACAGAGAAAATGCTCTCGACAGCATCTAGATATCCCCCCGTTACTCGTCCTTCTGACTATCGGGATCCCAACATCCCGTCTAGCATAGAGTTTCGTCACTCCTATGCAGACGGCTCTGGACCTTCGGACGTTACTATACCTAGGTTCCCGCCGGATCTTGAATACCCTTTCCAGGAAATGAACTCGGACCCAGTTTTTGATGGTCCTCCTATCATTGAACATGCTATGGACGACGCCGATACCCCTGGGTTAAATTCCCCACATTTGCTGCCATCACTCATTTTTGGCGCACATTCTATGAGGGATAACCCTGTTTTTTCCCTGTCCTCACCTGTCAGATATGGAATACCTCCTCCGCAAATCGACACTTTTGGCACCGTTGGCCAATCCACACTATCATATTTGGCTAGCGACGGAAAAACACCTTGTCATACAGCTGGATCTTCCGTTTTGATCGGAGGATCACCTTCGGCCACTATTTACACTATCTTAGGATGTGGACAACCGACTGCAGCGGTCCCCAACTCCAACAACCAAACTCCTCCTGGTGGGCCATCAACCCAAACAGTTGGAGGACAACCTTTTATTGGGAACCCCATTCCTAGTCAACAGCCTCCTCCTACAGCGCCATCTAACCCATCTGCTGGCAGACAACCCATTAGCTCCATCCAACAATTCTCCCAACCAGTAGCATCTGCTCAGTATGGTATGTACAACACACCTGGCAGTGGGAAACCTTATTCTAGTGTTCCAACCGAGCCTCACTCTCAACCTCCCCCGTTGAGGTATGCTTCCTTCTTGGGAATCTCAAATCCCACAAAGTGAGGGGTACTCACTTTTTGGAAACTGGAACCAAGCTGGGGGGCAATCTCAAATTCCCCCCAACTTGAATTCTGGCTTCCCTTACCCTTCAGCTACTACAACTCTATGGAACCCATCCCTTCAATTTCCACTCGATCCCCAAGGAGGAACGAGCCTTCCATGGACACCACCGTCGCAGCCACCCCCCAACCCTGCTATGGGAAACCTTCCACTTACTCAATACGGTGGTACCATTCCTGGAACACAACAATTCCAAGGAACTTTTCCCCAACAAGGAGCAGCAACCATTCTTGGGTTTCAGCAACCCCGGGGTACCATACCCACTCAGCAGAACATCCACCAACCGGTTACCTACAATCAACCAGTTAACCATATGGCTTACCACCCATAGAACTTCCAGCAGTACCCCTCGGGAAACTCATATGGGTATAATACACAACAGTACACTATGCAGGGCCCACCAGGTTTCTCTGCACCGCACAGTTATTACTCATACCCGCAGACTAACCGTCAACTTCCCTTTTTGGCCACGCTTGACTTACCTGTTAAATTTTCAGAATTTACTTCAATCTGATCTAGGATCTTAACTGAGAGAACAACATGTACAGCATATCTATAGCATATCAATCATGGACACAATAATGCAAGCACACAAGAGACACAAATATTTACTTGGGGAAAATCATAAAGGTGAAAAACCCCAATAACTTCCTCAGAGATAGATAGAGCAATGATACAACCAACCATAAGAGATAGACATATCCTAGCAGCAGATCCTCCTCCTCCATAAGTGTGCCACTCCTCCTTGAGTGCATGAGTGAGAAGTGGGTGAGTAAATAGAGTGCCTTCCGCACTCTATTTATACTTGACTTGACTTTCCTTTTACCTAACTCATGTAGGATCGAACTTAACCACATAACATAATGCTGACTGGGCCGACCCCCAATAGGGTGGTCTAATAACCCTTTGACCCACATGACTTATACAAGGCCGACCCCAACAAGGTGGTCTAATAACCCATCAAGTATAAGTTATGACACTTACAATATAAATGACGACACTTCTGTATAGAGGAATAATAACATCTCTATAGGAATACAACCACTTCCGTATAGAGGAATAATAACATCTCTATAGGAATACAATATACATATATGTGAAATACATTCCGAAGTTACATATACATCAACACTCACCCTTAACTAGGAAGGTATTTCCCAGCACAGTTCTTCTAGCACAAGTCATCTTCTCTGGATCATCGTCACTGGATAATCGTCATTGAGTCATCATCATCATCATCACTGCTGCTGCTATCTCAATAAATATCTGAATCTACTCGTCATAGGAAGTTCTACAGAGCCAATCCTTTTTCATACTGGATGTAGGCCCACCATATGTAGGTCTTCATCATCTCTGGACATACTGTGGAATTCTGAGGACTCATTACGTGCGTCACAAAACCTGGCTGCAGCATCCCAGGCTATTACGAGCACACATCTCTACCTGTAGGATCTCCCAGGAGCACATTACTTGTGACCCATCACAAAACCTGGCTGAAGCATCGCAGGCTGTTACGAGCACACGGCTCTACCTGTCGGATCTCCCAGGAGCACATTACATGTGATCTCACTAAAAAACCTGCCTGAAGCATCTGAGGCCTTTTTCATCCTGTCCAGATCTCCCAGGAGCAAATTACATGTGGTCATGGCAAAACCTGGCTGAAGCATCTAAGGCCTTTTTCATCCTGTCCAGATCTCCTAGGAGCAAATTACATGCCATAGGACAAAACCTCGAAAGAGCATCTTCCAGATATCCCAGGGCACCGAATTACATGCCATAGGCAAAACCTCAAAAGGCTATCTGCAGATCTCCTAGGGCACAAATTATATGTCCTCCCAAAGAAAAACGTCGAAAGAGCATTTGCCAGATGTCCCAGGGCACCGAATTACATGCCATAGGCAAAACCTCGAAAGACAATCTGCAAATCTCCCAGGGCACAAATTACATGCTTACCTGCACAACCTGATCCATGGCCACAAAGTATCATCTGATACTCACCATACATCATCCTGATGTACACATGATCATCCTGATCATCATCACTGCAACATCCTGCTGCATGTCATTTGGAGAAGCTCGTCATCCACGATCACCCTGATCATACAATGCATCCATCTGATGCACACCAAGTATCTACCTGATACATATCATCATATATAGTGTATCCACCTGATACATAGATACATGATCCACACAATGTATCCATCAACATACATGATCTACCTAATCATACCTGATACATATCAATATACATGATCTACCTGATCATACAATGTATCTACCTGATACATATATAGATACATGGTCCAAGCATCCAACATGATGCATATACACAATACATACAAATGATCCAACTGATCATATTCAGCATCCAACATGATGCATACATACATACACAAAAATGATCCAACTGATCATATCCAAGCAGAAACCAGAACATCATCCTGATGCTCATCATCCAGTGCTTACATCCATCGCCATGTGAAGGATCCCCCTTCCAACATGCTTGGAATGGCTTCAGCAAATGTGTCCATCACTTCTTCCTCGAAGTGTCCTCGATCTGAAGAACGCCAAGCCTCTCTCTGAAGTACGAACTTCACCCTGGCTAGTGGCTTCGTCAGCACATCTGCAATCTGCTTGTCCGTCGCAACATACAGGAGCTTCACGGCTCCCCTCTGCACCATATCCCTTATATAGTGATATTTGATCTCTATGTGTTTCGACCTATCATGAAACACTGGGTTCTCGGACAGCTTCACACAACTCTGGTTATCACAGAAGATACCAGTAGCATCCAACGGGAGATCAAATAACTTAGACAGTAGCTTCCATAGCCATACTGCCTCACAGCTAGCTGAACAGGCTGGAACATAATCTACCTCAGCTGTACTCAGTGCCACGCAGGACTGCTTCCTGCTAAACCAAGAGAACACACCTGATCCCATAATAAAGTAGCACCCATATGTGCTCTTCCTATCTGCAACACTGCCATCCCAATCTGAATAGACATAACCCTGCAAATTAAACTTTTGATTTGCTTCATACTTGAGCCCATAATCCACTGTACCCTTCAGGTACCTCAGAACATGCTTTACAGCAATCAGGTGAACGCTCTTCGGATCTGTCAGGAACTGGCTCAATGTGTTCACAGCAAAGCAAATGTTCGGTCTCGTGTTCGTCAGGTACATCAAGGACCCAATCATCTGACGATGCATGGAGACATCAACCGGCTCAGATGAAGCATCACATAGAAGCTTCAGATTTGATGCCATAGGTGTGGCCATGGCCTTGCAATCCATCATCCCGAACCTCTTCAGGATCTCTACTACATACTTCCCTTGTCCAAGGAAGATTCCATCTGCACTCTGCCACACGTGTCTCCATGCCAAAAACAAATAGTGCATCATCCCCAAGTTCTTCATCTCGAACTCGGTAGGAAGATTCTGCTGCGTGTTGGCAATCAATCTATCTTCACCTGTAACAAACAAGTTATCCGCATACAAAAGTAGTATCACTGGATTGCCTTCCTCAACCTTGTAGTAAAGGTTGGAATCCGCTTTACTCTTGGTAAAGCCCAAACTAGATAGAAAGCTGTCTATCCTACCATACCAAGTTCTTCACATATATGAATCCCTATCATGTGTCTCAGAACCAAGTGGCTGCACCACATACACTTCTTCTTCAACTACACCATTCAAGAAAGTTGTCTTGAAATCCATCTGGTGTATCTTCTATCTCAACACTTTTATATTTCTCTATGCTGCCATCTGCAACATGCTTGATCTGATAGTTCCATTTGGAAGTCATAACAAACTTCCCTTCACGTCTTAGGACTACGTCCCAAACATCATTCTCCATGATCGACGGATCATGGCATTCCATCCCAGATCCTGGGAACTTCAATATCTTCAATAGATATCTTTGTTGCTGGAACAAATGTTGTAGTTCTTTTTTTGTAGGAGATGGCATATGATCTTTCCTACACAACAAGTTAAATTGCATGATTAGAAAACATCTCATAGTTTTCAGAACAAATTCTTCCACATAAAGAAATATGTCATACAGTCATGCAATTATCTTAGCCAATGATTCAATACAACATTTATCCATATCCCGTAACTTTCTAGATGACTTCCAATCTCTACCAGAACATTGTTAAGAGTGTGCACAACTCCCAGCATGTCAGCAAAGATGTTTCATTCTAGATAAGTAGCAATGGAATGTTGTACAGTGCCATAGGCCACTTACCCATGTATATTAGTCGTATATTGTTCATCAATGCAACTATTCTAATATGCACAATACATATCCTAAGTCTAGGAACATGAGCATATACATCATTGAACAATTTTATTTAAACAAACAAATATGCAAGAAATGATGATTAAAATACTTATCTTTCTTTGTTCGTTGGGTGGACTCCCTATGAGTCTTCGCTTCCTTGCAAGAGCTGCTGGAGTCCTAATCTGATGTAGCTTCTTCTACACCTTTCTGTTGTGGAGTGTAGAGAGATGATCAACTCCCTCTGAATATCTGCATCCTTGCATAAACCACTGGAGTGTACTCCCTCTTGATCTTTGCTTCCTGAATTACCTGTTCTTGAACTCATATTCATCCTGGGTCCCTATGCATGCTTATTAGTATCATGATTGTGATATCCTTGTGAACTCATATAAAATCATACATTCATTAGTATACTATTAAAACACAATAATCTCAAGCATGTATAGTCATGATCATTTCAAACAAAAATAATAAGCATTAGCATTCAAGGTTTATGTAGGATTCTTATGGTTAGTCAAATCATAACATAACATGTCTAAACCTGTAATTACTCAAACCTATGACTCTTCGGGTTAGTTGAATCATTAATCAAGATAAGAGATATAATATGCATAAAACCTGTGATTATTCAAACCTATGACTTCATGAATAATCATTATCAACAATAGTATAAGATCCTAACACAAGGTAGGATTCTATCTTGATATAGGAAAAACATACCTGGATTAGCATGCTAGCTAGTTCTGTCTAACATACTCACATGATGTCTTCTTGTTCTTCTTCAATGACTTGTGCTAGTAACCTATATATCTCATTATAAAACCAAGTTATACATACCTCGTAAATGGATCTTCTATGAGATCCATGACAATGGATGAATCTTTGTCCTCATGTCATCATGATCATATGTTCTTGAACCAGAACATGATTTTTCTTTCTTGGTGTACCATTCATGTTAGTAGACAACATAAACCTCATACAACACCATAATGCATTAGTACGATCATAAGTGTCAACACCCTAATCAATGAATATTTTCTATCGTGCATTCATAGTTTTATTAAGGTGATATGACAAGTCTAAAATCAAGATTGTACTAACCGTAATAACATGAAGACAAACATACCATAAACTTAATCATGAACAAATCTCAAAACATACCTCGATGAGTCATACCTGTCGAGATCGCTTGTAATCTTCTTATGTAAGGCCTTAGCCTCATCTCCCTCTGAAACAGGAACTTCTTCATTTATGCAGTTTACCAATCCATCTTCTTCTAGGATTAACCCAATCCACTTGATTTGCAAGAACTGGACCTGGATTGGATATGGGTTTGTCAGAGAAACCCCAAAAATTCAAACTTCCGAAAGGATAGAAATATGCGCCTTGATGAGCTGATCAAATTGGTATATTCAGAATTTGAAAATTGCAAAGTTTCAATCCTCAATTTTGCCTTTGAAACTTCTGGATTCACTAGACGTGACCCTGAACTGGGGTTTGATGAAGCCCACTCTTCTGCCCAATCAAAAGGTTTGATCCAAATCTATAAGCTTCTATTTTTCTGAGGAGCTTCCAGCCGTGGTCACAGATTTCAAAAATTTCCATTTTTACAGAAGCCCTAATTTTCCACTTTTCTGATCAAAGTCCCGAACTAGGGACTGATCAAGCTCGGCCTTCTGCCCAACCAAAAATTCTGATCTTGGTCTCAATTTTTATTTTGATGATTTGCATTCAGCCGTGGTCTTCGATTACAAAAATTCCAACTTTCTCCAAAGCCCTAAATTCCGAAAGCCATGAATGAAGGTACTAAAAAATAATTCTGTTTTGACAGAAATATGTACCTGATTGTTTCTGGTGTAACTCCAAACTTTTCAATCCACAGGGTCTGAACAAGTTTCCTGAGATAGCCTGACCTATTATCTTTCCATCGTAACAGGTCTTACCTCAATTGGATTCTTTGAGAGAGAGTTATGCCAAATGTTGCAACGTGACCTGTTTTGGGATAATACATGAGAGCGAACTTGTCCGGCGTGCCACATGTAACTATTTGAACTTTGTCCTTTGAAAAATTTTCTTGAGATATCTCGCCCTGTTATCTTTCCATCCTGATATGTCTGACCTCCATTGGAATCTCTGAGAGGGATTTATGCCAAGTGTCGCAACGTGACCTGTTTATGGGATAATACAGGAGAGCGAACTTGTGCAGCGTGCCACGTGTCATTGGTTCAACTTCGGCCTCTGCAAAGATTGTCTAAGATAGTACAGTCTGTTTACTACCTGTCACCTTTTACGAAATTTCATTTGGAGCTTCCTAGCCCAAGTTATGACCTTCTTCCCAAGGTCACCTGATTTTGACTCAGATCTGGAAGAGGCAGAAACCCTATATTGTACAGATCATAAATCACAAAGTACAACGAATTAGAGGTTTTCCTTTGGACACAAGGTACCTAGAGATTTAATCTTCTACCTATAAATATTTCAGATCCGAAACCTTCGCCAAAATAGATTTCTAGAGAAAGTGCTACGACGACTGGTTTTTGCTATATCAAGCCCTAGCATCGTAAGTGCAACAAGTGTCATACATGCCATATCATGCCTTCTTTAAGGCTAGCTCTGATACCATGTTAAATTTTCAGAATTTAATTCAATCTGATCTAGGATCTTAACTGAGATAACAACATGTACAGCATATCTATAGCATATCAATCATGGACACAATAATGCAAGCACACAAGAGACATAAAGATTTACTTGGGGAAAACCATAAAGGTGAAAAACCCCAATAACTTCCTCAGAGATAGATAGAGCAATGATACAACCAACCATAAGAGATAGACATATCCTAGCAGCAGATCCTCCTCCTCCATAAGTGCGCCACTCCTCCTTGAGTGCATGAGTGAGAAGTGAGTGAGTAAATAGAGTGCCTTCCGCACTCTATTTATACTTGACTTGACTTGCCTTTTACCTAACTCATGTAGGCTCGAACTTAACCACATAACATAATGCTGACTGGGCCAACCCCCAATAGGGTGGTCTAATAACCCTTTGACCCACATGACTTATACAAGGCCGACCCCAACAAGGTGGTCTAATAACCCATCAAGTATAAGTTACGACACTTACAATATAAATGACGACACTTCCGTATAGAGGAATAATAACATCTCTATAGGAATACAACCACTTCCGTATAGAGGAATAATAACATCTCTATAGGAATACAATATACATATATGTGAAATACATTCTGAAGTTACATATACATCAACATTACCTGATTTGTCGAGGCTTATTAATGATCCTATATGGCATGAACCTCACTGGCCACCAATTCCAGCCAAACTACCATCGGACATTCCTAAGTTCGATGCTAAGCCCAGGGAAGACCCCAAGAACCATGTGATGACCTTCCATCTTTGGTGTTCATCCAACTCCTTGATGGATGATTCCATTCGACTTCGGCTCTTCCAACATACGCTTACCGGCACGGCAGCAAAATGGTACATCGAGCTGCCACAACACTCTTTCCGTGATTTCAACACCTTGGCTATGCAGTTTCTGACTCATTTCCAGCTCCCCATCCGGTATGAGACTGGAACAGAACTGTTAACCTCACTACGTCAAACCACTTCTACACACATTTCAGATCACATCCATGAGTGGCGACGACGCCATAGGCTAATTAAGGAACCTATTCCGGATCAGCTACTCGCTGATTGGTTCACAAAATCCTTCTTGCCTCCCATAGCCAGGGATATTGCTATGTGCGGGGCCGGTTACAGAAGAACAAGCCATCTCGGCAGCCCAGTACATGGATTTGGTATACACTCAATCCGGTACTTTACATGAACTTCTTCCACATGCTGCCCGCGTTAACACCGATCCAACGAAACCTACCACTGAACCCCCCATTGATGGTATTGTCAGTTCAGTCAAGACCCAGCCTACTACCAACTCGACGGGACAACAAGCTTCTGCTTCCCCTGCTCTACCCCAGGCTGCTTCAAAAGCTACTACTTCTCCTGCCATTTCCTCCGAAGTGAACGCAGTTCAATCTACGTCACAACCATCTGGGGGAAAGAAGAAAAAAAATCATGGTAAAACCAAGAAGAACCAGCAGGAGAACCCCAAGCCACAACCCACCCACAATGACCAGAAACCACGTCGAAAGGCTAAGTTTCCATGCCTAATTTGTCACGACGATCACTACACACGTGACTGTCCCTACAAGGACGAAGTCAACAAATTTGTTAAAGGATCCTCTCGCCCGGTAGTGTTAACTGACCCTTTCCCTCAATAGCAACAACAGATGGTTGCCCAAGAAACCCCACAAGGGGGCAACCCGACCAATCCAACCCGTGGAGAGATGTTCACAAACCGCGAAATCCTGATGACGAGTAATGAAGAGATTCATATAACCACTTGTTCAAAGACCTACGACAACCCTCCAAATTCAAACAAACAACCCGAGATAGCCAAAGGCAAATCTCTTGTTGAAGATCTGATTCCTATTCCCCCCCCTACCGGCCATCTCCATATCAAGAGACCACTTACGGACACAGTGCTACGCCCACCCAAGGGCACCATACGAAAGGAGACATTTAATCCTAATGCGCGAGCTGCGCAAAATTACAATATTGTTGAGGATCTAGCTCAAGCACCTTGCGCCATGTCGACTCTCGAGGTTCTCCAACACTGCCCCACGGAGCATAGAACCCTACTTTCAGCATTGGGGGCAATGGACCCAGATACTTCAAACTCTATCATGTTTAACTTGGGGCACGCTAAACCTCGGCTTTCTCACCAGTTAGCCTTCCAGGTTCACACAAAAACCCGTGGAAATATCATCCATTGCACTGTGTTAGATGAAGGTACTGACACGTCAATCATGTCTTTGAACTGCTGGAGAGCCTTAGGCTCACTCGAAGTCACAACTTCTCCCACTACTCTCAGGGCGTTTGATGGACATGGTTTTCAACCTTATGGACTCATTCCCTCAATTGGTGTTGAACTGGGGGGCAAAATAGTATCCGTACACATTGAAGTCATAGATGCACCATTGGATTTCATCTCCTCCTTGGACGGAACTGGTTTTATGCCATGACCTCCATAGCATCTACAGTCTTCCGGATTGTGCAATTTCCTCCTGAAGGGAAAATTGTCACTATTGATCAACTAGATTACTGTATCCTAGACTCCCATCCAAACTCTGCCAACACCGTCCCGTTATTGGATCAACCTCGGTACCGGTTCCAAGACATTGGTGTTGGTCTCATGAAGGATTCATCCCTTATCGGATTTTTTCCAGAGTTGGGAACCCATGTTCAACCAGTCAACATGATTTCATCGAATGTCACCCCTTCCAATGATTCATGGGTGATTCCGAGTCCCTCTCAGATTGAAGACTACGGCAACTCCATGCCTTTAAACATAAACCTTGCGGCTTATGAAGCGATCCAATCAGCCACCGATTGGATCGACTGTCCTACCCATCATTCCGTGGTGCAGCTCTTGGTTGAAACTCATCCATACCCACCACTTATCGATCCTCTCAATTTGATTTTTCTCACTGACGAATCAATTATGGAGGTTATGTGCGGTGATGAGCCACCATGGGAAGATTTTCATCATCGATCTTCATTCCCCACCATTCAGCCACTTGAGCCTGATACAAAACCCAGTCCTTCACTTGGGATGGTTCAAACTAAGTTCCCCACTTCCCTCGACGAGGTATTTTCCGAAGGAAACTTGGATAACCTTATGGCAACCACTCCCATTGATATTTCAGTGAAGCCTGGTATTGTGGAAAACATTCATATCGGCAAAACATGTACTCCCCTCGAAATGGAGTTCTATAGTGCCTACTTCAAAACCTTCCACGATGTTTTTGCTTGGAGTTATGAAGAAATTCCAGGAATAGACCCCTCGATCGTGGTCCACGAAATTCCAACATTCCCTGGCACTCGAGTAGTTCGGAAAAAACTTCGTCCCGTTCATCCTCCTAAGGCAGCCGCTATTAAAGCAGAAGTTGAAAAACTTTTGCGTGCTGGTTTTATCTATCCTGTCCCATTGACATAATGGGTATCCAACATCGTTCCCGTAGCCAAGAAACAAGGAACGATTAGAGTTTGTTGATTACCGTGACTTGAACAAGGCTTGTCCAAAGGACAACTACCCAACTCCGTTCATCGACCAGATCATCGATAACTGTGCCGGAAGTGTCATCTTTTCATTTATGGATGGCTTTTCTGGCTATAATCAGATCGATATCCTCCCAGCCGACCAGTACAAAATGGCCTTTATCTGCCCTTGGGGGATTTTTGCATATCGAAAGTTACCTTTTGGCCTTAAAAATGCCTGGGCAACTTTCCAACGGGCGATGTCATATGCATTTCACGACATCAAACATATTGTAGAACCATATCTTGATGATCTTCCCGCTCACTCTCGAACCAGGGAAGACCATCCTGACCACTTAAGTGCCATTTTCGAAAGGTGTCGTTGCTACAATATAC
Source organism: Larix kaempferi (assembly GCA_027924585.1). NCBI lineage: Eukaryota > Viridiplantae > Streptophyta > Pinopsida > Pinales > Pinaceae > Larix > Larix kaempferi. The sequence goes on along the minus strand of BSBM01000289.1, from coordinate 6,205,839 downwards.
GTTTGAAACCGCATAAGTGCGTCTTTTGTGTAGAAGCTGGAAAACTATTGGGCTTCATAATCTCCAAAAGCGGGATACGTTTAGATCCTGCGAAGGTAGAAGCTATCTTAGCCCTGCCTTCCCCCACCAATATTCCACAACTTCAAAGTTTGCAAGGGCATGCAAACTTTCTATGCTGTTTCATTTGTAATCTTTCCGAGATAACAAAAGGCTACATGAGGCTTCTCAAGAAGAACGTTCCCTTTATCTGGGATGACGAAGCCCAACGCTCCTTTGACAATCTAAAGGCATCCTTAACCAAAGATCCTGTGATCCAACCCCCCAATTACACACGGGATTATATTCTTTATCTCGCAGCTTCGACTTCCACCATCGGTATGGTGCTAGTCCAGGAAGACCACAATGGCATAGAACATGTGGTATACTATCTCAGTAAGAGTCTTCTCGACTCTGAAACTCACTATTCACATGTTGAAAAACTGGCTCTGGCAACAGTATTTGCTGTCCAGAGATTCCGTCATTACATCTGACTCCGCCGGACCACCGTTATAACCGACTTCAATCCAATGTATTATATCCTCACGCGTCAAGTGCTTGGGAGCAAATACTCTCATTGGATTGTCATCCTTCAATATTTTGACTTGGAATTTGTCAAAGCCAAGTCTAAGAAGTCCTTGGTCTTTGCGGAGTTGATTTGTAACTTGCCCCGTGCTACCGAGCAATACGAGCCAATCGATTCTCTTCCTGATGAATCATTGTTCCTCATTAGCACGTCTGATCCGTGGTACAAGGATATTCTATTATATCTCCAAACCCAACGCTTCCACCCCGACGTCACTCACGATGAACGGCGACGCATCCGACATCACGCAAAATACTACCTCATAGTCAACGATACTCTTTATCGACGTGGTGTCGACACCGTTCTTCGACGATGTTTGAACTTAGATGAGGCAGAACGTGTTCTTAATGACTGCCACGTTGGAGCATGTGGTGGTCATCTCTCTGGGATGGCTACGGCCCAGAAAATACTATGAGCAAGATACTTCTGGCCCTCAATTTTCAAAGACAGCATTGAAACAGTCAAGAAGTGTCCGCCATGTCAATTCTTTCATAGTAAAGCACGCTTGCACCCTGCTCCACTCCATCCTGTTATTGCCGTTGGCCCTTTTTCCAAATGGGGCATAGATTTCATGCACTGTAATCCCACTTCAGCTGAGGGGCATAGCTATGTCATAGTAGCTGTCGACTATTTCACAAAATGGGATGAAGCGATGCCCACGTATGCTGAAGACGGCAAAAGAGCAGCACAATTCATATTCAATCATATTATAGCTAGATTTGGTGTCCCACAATCTATTGTGACCGATCATGGCTCCCATTTCAGAAACCATATGATCGAAGAACTAAGTGCCAAGTTGGGTTTTCGCCATGAAAACTCAACCCCGTATTACCCACAAGATAATGGACAAGTTGAATCCATTAACAAAGTCCTGAAACGAATGATTCAGCGTATTGTGGGTACCCAGAAATCCAACTGGCACTCAGCTCTATTCTCGGCACTATGGGCATACCGAACCTCAGTGAAAAGTGCTACTAGGTTTACACCATTCCAACTGGTGTTTGGCCTGGAAGCCATTTTTCCGATTGAATGTGAAATTCCATCACTTAAGATAGCCATAGAGCTACTTCCCCACACCACTTCAGAAGAGGAACGGTTCATATACCTAGCCAAGCTAGATGAAACCCGCCGCGACGCCGCTTTAGCTAATGAAGCCCATAAAAAATGCGTCAAAGCTCAATATGACAAATACGTTCAACCTCAGATCTTCAATGAAGGTGACCTCGTACTTACATATGATCAAATGCATGATAAGCTTGGAAAAGGAAAATGAGAATCTATGTGGTACGGCCCCTTTGTTGTAAAATGTGTCTTGGAAAAAGGAGCCTATGAACTAATCGATTGTGATGGTACGCCATTGGCACGGCCCCGCAATGGGCTATACCTCAAACGCTTCTACGCGTAAGGTTTCCCTATGCGAGTTACTCTTTGTACATAATGTACTTAGTTTGCTTTTACTCATTTTTTGGTGTGCGTGTGGACCTCATGTATCCATTCTTACTTTGACTCGTGATTTTATGCGCAGATGTCTGCCTACTTCGGATTCACTGATGGTGCAAGCCGGCATACCCGGAATCTCGCTTCCGCAGCATGGGTAGTTTATTCTCCCACTGGCGAGTTGATATCTTTAGGAGCCAATTGTTTGGGTCCCGCAACCAACAATATCGCAGAGTACCATGCAGTCATCGGACTCTTGACGAAGGTTGCTTCACTCGGAATTGACTCCCTATCAGTCTTTTTAGACTCCCAACTCATGGTTTCGCATCTGAATCATGTTTACACAGTTCACAATCATATCCTACTTCATTTATTTCGGAGGGTACGCCTCTTGGAACGATCTTTTAATTTAATTTCATATCAACACGTACCGAGAGAATTCAATTGTATAGCTGATTCATTGGCTAATTACATTTTGGATTGGCATCTTGCCCATACATAAGAATACATCATAAAAATAAAATGCACAAGTCACTATAAATAAATAGATCATGAAAATAGGTCCATATCACTGTATATAAGAGTGTTTTTTCAAATACATAGAGTTTGTGTCAAAGACAAAATTTGGGACCAAATCCCATACAAAAATTTGGCTCTCAAAGCCTACATATCGTATACATGCCGCAAAAGACAAAAAAAAGACCATCTATGGAGATCTAGGAGACCTATCATGTCCCTCATCAGATTCCTCACGCTGCTGGTGATAACACACTACAGCTCGAGCAACCCTACGAAGAAGTCGGCCAATACGACTAGGCACACCTACAGTATGCCGCTGGAGATGCAAAGGGACATCATCCATCCTCATAAAAGGGATACCATGAGTTAAGCCCTGTAAGTTCCTCTCTATATCCCGGATGCCTCCTGCCTCATCTTCGTCCTCCTCCTCGTCTGGAGCGGCTTGGCGATCAACACCACTACGACATAATGGTGAGTACCCAGTCGGTCTCTATGGTCCACGATCTGCGACATGCATACGAACATACATTAGAAGTCTTTTACACATTCTAAAAAAGCAATAAAAATTATATATTCAAAAAAGAAAAAATATATCCATGAAGGTCATACCTGAGTTGTCCCAATATTCATCCTCTGGCAGTGCCAAGTCGATGTCCTCGCGGAAGTCCACCCCTGCATAGGGTATTCATCGATCATCACTATCTGTTCCTCGAGCCAGGAGAAGAAATCCTCACCAAAGGCCAAGCGCTGAGGTCCCCCGAGACGTCCTGCATAATCACTCCATTGAGCCATCCATGGCTCGATCGGTGGACGGGGGGGCATGTGTATCTGTGGGTGCAACAATGGCACCCTCGCCAAAAATAAGGTGACTAGGATGCTCCCATAGCCAAATTGGGAATTCTCTCCAACCCTACACTTGTGCACTTGTTCTTTGAGATTGGTCAACACCGCCTCACACCAGTTAAATACTGTTCCCGCCATACAATCCACTGCGAGATTCATTTGTGTACGGGACGCCTGATGGGGACCCGTGCTCCCTGCTGTACGTGTGATGGTGAACAGTATGGTTTTTACAGGGAGTTCTATAACATCTTTTATGACCACTTTGCCGCTTTTCTTACTCGAACCCTAACGGCAATACCGAGCAATCAGAGCATCTGTGCTCGCCTCTGAAGCTGTGTATCTAGTAAAGTTCACCTGGGCCCCTCTTTTCGAGAGGCCCGTGAGGAAATAAATGTCCTCGAGTTGAATTTCGAGGATGTGCTCTCCCACTTGAAAAGCTTGAATGTCAGGGTCCCATAATTGGATAAGATGGGTAAGAAGTTTAGCTTGCTGACGAATGCCTTTGGTCTTGAAAAATTTCAACAAACCGCACTCCCGCAAGGCAGTCACAGTCGTTAGGTCATTTTCGGATACCAAATCATCTACTTCATGCTCTCTTTCTTTCCAACTCACCATTTTGATCCAAACAAATTGCAAATTCCTGCAAAAGGTCAGGGGAAACATTCAGTAATCATTTAACAACTTGGTTTTAGCAAAAAATTTGAGAAAAATCAAAATTTTCATCTTAAATTTTTCCTTCATCGCGCTTGGCGAAAACCTTACCGCGCGGTACTGCACAGTACCGCGTTTTGGTTTAAAGACACATCGCAGTACTGTTAAACAGTACTGCGTTTCCCGATATTGCCCCCCGCGCGATACTGTGAAGGGCGATTTTTGCCCAATAGGGCTTGCCCAAAAAATTATTTTTTCTTACTGAAAGCAAATTGTTCCTACATCAAATAAAAGAGAATCTTGAGAGCTCTTACGTGGCGCAGACGGTTGTTGAAACGGTGTCCTGAAACTCCCGATATGGATCCTTGAAGTTTTTGCTCCTCAAATGGGTAAAATCTCCTCTTTGGGTAAAAACACAAATGAAATGGTAACTTTCTATTTTTAACCATCCTTTTATAGCTTTTTCACCTATTTTTTACTTATTATTTTATATGGTTAAAATGAAACCCATTTCACATTACTAATATCTGGTTTTGTGAGCACTTTATTGATAAGATCGCCTTTAAAAAGCGATATATTCACACTGGCGTTTATTCATTGTTTGACCTTCATTTTTGAGCCCACTTTATCTTTTTCGTGCTCTGGATTAAAACTTGAAAAAGATTCCAAGCACTTTTACACCCGTGTCGTGCTTGTCAAGCTCAAGTAAATGGTGTCGAGTTCGGTCAGCTTTACTCATACTCGTTAAAACGATCAGGAAAGTATTATCCTGGTTGTATTTTATTCTCTTTTCGGACCAAAATAATTAAAAAATTAAGAAAAAGACCATTGGAGTCCATAGTTAAGCTCTTTTCAGGCTCCCTGAAATTGAAAAGATTGCCAAGTGATCTTGACTCTTTCACACTTGTAAAAGTATTTGAAAGGTCGTCTATTCGGTGATAGGTTACCCCTTTTTTCGGCTCGTCTAGACTATTTACGAGAAAGGTATACCTTAGTCAATATTGACTGGGAGAGTTCTCTCGGGAATTGTTTTACACTTTTTCGGGATCGAGGGACTAAATTTACGAAAAAGTACATTGCGGAGCTTCCTTTAAGTTTTTCAGGCTCTCTAAATATGAAAAACTACTAAGTTTTCTTTCCTTGGACTCGTTAAAATTTAACATCGAAGGGCCCACTTTGGGACGAACCCCTCCTTTCTTAGGTTCGTAAAACATGTGAGATTGGACTCATCCACGAGATGAGCTACACCGAGCATCTGTTATCCTCTTCAAGCTCGAAAAACAACAAAGAGGTACTCGTCTATCATGTCGGGGGAATATGGGGAACAAGTCAAGTTTGTTATGGCAGCTTGTCAGTCGTTACCTTTGAACATGGCATGTGTCTGTCCCTTGTCTATAATGGGTATCTATTTTTCACTGAGTTATGGTCATCATCTTGAGTTGTCTCCCTGGCCACGAGTCTACTCATTCGATGTCTATCCTTTTCTTTCAATAATCCCTGCTGCCAAGTCCTGTTACATGCCGTTATATGTTCAAAGGGTTGCATTGTTCAGAGTCGTTCATTGTGTCAGGCCTCCGCTGTGTCAGTACATACTCCATTGTTTCATCATCTTGTCGTTCGTGTCGATTTCGTGTCGATGATGTGGGAATCATTATGGCCCACCTTCGACGAGTCTATTCCCGTTGACACCAAATCACTATCCAGGAATTGGACTTAGGAATCAACCATTAGTACCTTGGTACCTGCATGCCTCAATGGTAGGTTTCCTCGTGTTCGCCAGTAGGTTTACATCATTGACCTATGACCGAACGATCTCTCGAATGCTCGACATCAACTCATCTATTCGCATTTCGTTGAGATGTACTTCAGATACCTTGGGGATCATCGTCATCATTGGTGATTTCCCTCGCATTTGTTAATGGTTCACATCATTGACCGAAAATCAAATGGTTTCTACCATGCTCAACTTCAACACTTTGTAATCACATGGCTAGATTCGTATCGTTTGCGATCGGGTAGAAGACCCTGGGCACACCTTTGAATCTTGATTGCGTCCAGGTTGCGATGGAGATGTCTTTTGTATTGTCACACAGATCCACTTTTTGTATTGGTCATGGCTGTGTTATTACTGTCTCATGGATCTACGCTTGTTCATAGTAGCCATGATCTGTCCACAGTTTATATCATCTCAGTACTCATGGATCTGCAAAGTATTGGTCGGCAGCCATGCTTTGAGTCATTTGTTTTCGAGCATGGGGATGCTCGCCTCGGTGGTATGTCTAACACCTTTTTTATGTTTCAGCTCCTTGTCGCTCTCCTTGATGCTATCTCTACACAATATTTGTAAAGTCTTTCGGCCATCAGTCCCTTCTGACCTCACACTTTAGGGGGCATCTGTTATACCTCCATATTCCACAGTGTCGCATCTCCACCACAAAAGGAGTTAACGACACTTCCCCTACTGCTTTAAACCACTCAGAAGAGAAAAATGATGAGTGAACCTTGAAGATAAACTTACTTTGACAAGTTTTCACCCAGTTGAGACTTTATTTACTCTAACTACCGCGCCTTGCTCAGTTATAGGTGCGCAGTAGTCCACACTACCGCGCTATGCTTTGTCCCTGACACATGGTACTACCGCGTTATGCTCAGATTACTGGGTGCGGTACTCTATTTATAGCCCTTTTTCCATGACTTTTGGGATTTTGGATTTTCGAGAGATAGTGGAGGATTGGGATCCCTGATTCGATCTCAACTCATTTTCTGTGATTAGAAACCCTGATCCACTAAGTTCTCCCAAGATCCACCCATCTCTCTTGTTGGTTAACCCTACCTTACACTATAAAAGAGAGGCATTCCATGGGAAAGGGGGAGGACCCTTAGTAGTATCAAACTTATGATCTTGCAGCCTTGCGGAGATAGCTAGAGGAGGAAGCACTTGGAGCTAGAGGATCGGCTTGGACATCAAGCAACCTTTGTCAGCATTCTTCAAGTTTGTAATAAAGATAACTTGTCTTGTTTTTCCCATTTCATGTGTATTGTACAAGTCTTTAGCATGGAATGTATCTGATCTAGATTTGAATCTAATATTTACTTCAAGGTATTTGGAAGCTTGTATGTTTGTTCTTTGTTTGATTTCAACAGGTTCTACATTGGAGCTTTTGGATCAAGAGCTAGAAACAGGACAAACGTCAGATTGAAAGGTGAGTTATATCTTTAATTGTTTCTGAATGCATGTAATCTTGTTGTGAAAGTTAGTTCAGGAATTTCAAGGTAGCATTTGTTTCGTTTTGTTCTTACCTTAGAGTCAGTTAGGAATCTGCTTTAAGTTAAGAGAATTTTGACTTATCCGTAGGGAAAAATTCTACCAACATGTATAAAAACCAAAACTGCTCTGGATCCTCTGTCCCATCTCCTACAAAGCTCGACATCTTCATATCGTCCGCCATTGTGGTGTTCCTACTTTTGTTACTTACTGATGCACTACTTTTTCCACTGCACGTGGGATAGCTTTGTGAACTATTTGTGGTTCTTCCTTTAAATTGATGAGTGGTGTGTGGGGTCGAAGGTATGTGGTAGATTACAATCTTTCCTTCTTCTAGGGTAGCCTGGTCACTGCCTTCCTCCTCGTAATAAGGGAGCTCTATCCTCTGTGGCCCTTTTTCACAGTCTTTCCTTCTGGTCCTCTCAGGAGACTCTTCCTTAGTCCTTCTCCTCTTATCAGGTTGCCGAAATATCATTCCACTTCTTAAGGTGCCATAGTCTTCCTCAACTTCCCTTAGAAATTCGTCATTGCTCATGTCCATCTACCCTGCATCTTTCCTGGTGGATCCGTAATCACGCGATACCTACAACCCCTGCACACCGATCTATCTACTCATCGGAGGTCATTTTCAACATGTCCTTTTCAACGGAATCATCTTAATCCACAGGTTTAGTGACAGGACGAACCTTCCCCTTGGTCCCCTAAAAAATCGTCTTTCTACGTCACTGTAAGAACTGTTGGTGTCTACCACAAATTCAGTAATGTACCCCTCTAGGATACTATCCATCCAGAAATCAACAGCCCTTGATACTGTATTGTTGACTTGTTTCAGATGTCGAATTAATTCTGGATTCCACTGATCTGGCCCAATGTTTTGGTTGGTATGTTCTCTGAATGTCAATTGCGCAAGCCACTCCTATAGTATCACTAGAAACTCGGCGAAGAATATCTCATGGATATCCGAATATATATGCTTTTGTAACCAAATTTCTACTCTCTGTATCGAGTTCCTCTTTTCTTCCTTCGTGAATTCTTCTGCTTTCTGATCAAACCACTCTCGGATCTCTGGCTTCGTCGGATGCCACAGCATATCCTCTTATTTCTCCTCGAGGTCCCGGAAACAGAACCATTTGTTGACACAAGGCCTTTCGACAGGGGTTCACATTGTTGCCAGCAACCCCTTATTCACTGGCCCGGAAAGGAGTTACCCTTCCCAGCAACACCTGTGAAGCAAGTGAGGTCTCACCCGAGGCGGATAAGGGTGATGTAGGAACCAAGCTTCCATAGTGGCGAGGAGGATATGCTTTTACACATAGGATTCACACTATCGTACGAACTAGAGATGACTAACTCTATAATCAACTATTTATTTATCATTTGCATCAAAAGCAATTCATAGATTTAACATAAACCCTTCATATTAACAAATTCATCCTACTTACTCGCATTAAGCACCATCAAATCTACAGCATCATAAACATACACAATCATTCATCATTGTAAAAGACAAAAGATAGATATCATAACTGAACATCTCCATGCATTCATTAAACACTGCGGAAAAACCCATCACAGGAATAGTCAAAACATCTTACTGCAGATACACTGCTCTGAAACAGAGCATAGCAAACCTCTCTTAATATCTCTAATCCCACTTTCCCTTAGGATTACAACTCTCCTCTATTTATATGCTTCTATTTCATTACAACATGGTCCACATGACCGAATTAACAATTAAGTATTCTAAACTATTCTTGCGCTTCCTTGGACTTCATGATTATTCCTTCTTCCACGGGATTTGGCTTCCGCGCCTGTCGGCTTCCGCACTTCCTGCGGATCTATCCCGTGCCAATAGAGGAATTCTTTTGCAACTATGAAGTTTATCTAATTTCAAAAGGAATTCTTGGGTCGTTGTGTGCATTGCATCAATGAAATTTTTGTTGATTCTTTGACAGGTAGTAAAAGGAGATGGAATCTCTCTCCTGTGGAAGTAAGAGTGAGGGAACCTTTTGGATTCCCAAATTTTAATAGGGAAAAAATGGACAGACTGAACACATACATTGAAGGTATTCAATATAAATGGGAAAGATGAATTGGGGTAAGGTTCAATTCCCTATCATATGGTTTCCTGTGGAAATATACATACCCATGTATGATTTGAATGTAGTACAGAACATGTGGGGGTTAGAAGTAAGGATTTTAGGTGGGTTCATGTTTGCTAAGGAGAAGACACATGCTGCATATTCACTCAGCTCCTTACATGCATCTCATGCTAGGGATAACCGAGACATCAATTAGGATGCATGAGGACATGCATCAGGACAAGTTGGGGGGAGATGTTGGGCCCATGAAATACCCTCTTTTTGACACTTAGTACACCTTGTTCCCATTTCCTTTGAGATTCCTTTTGACTCCTTTTTGTTGATAATTCTTCCATAATCAAAGATTTGACTTAAGGTACAACCTTTGGCCATCATGTTGTTTTAAGTTATGAATTGAGCATTTAATTTGGTCTTATGCTTGTATTTTTCCTACTAATCTAATCAATTAAGAAACACGTGTGAAGCAGGGCAGAAGTAGGAGGATAGAGATCAAAGATTACACGTTGTTACTCTCCCATGGATTCAAGAACTCGGGCTACTACTCATACTTTGGGATTTGGTTGTCCCTCTCTGAGCTCAAGCATGATATTTTATAGTTCCATCTCTACAACCAACCTCTGTTCGATATATTGGAGTAACATCTCCCAAATTTATATGTATCTTTGTACTATATTGTATATTTTTGAACAAAGAGTTTTAGAAAATCTATGACGAGTAACAGGATAATATGTAAATATTAAATGAACAACCTTGAGAATATATGATTCTCAATGTGTTCAAAATAGCTGGTTTTTACTTGAGGAAGTGTATAAAAAATGTACTCAGTAGCCTACAGGTTTATGAATAATTTAGAGAGAAATCTTAGGCTTAGAGGAGAAAAGAGTGTCAATCTATAACATTGTTGTAACTCATTCATTTTAATAAAAATGCTCTTTTTATCCTCTGATTTTGTAAGTGTGTGTTGCAGCCCTGGTTAGAGGAGGAAGGGCCCCTTCGCTGGTGATGAGCTGATATTATGGTGTTTTGTTTCCTAGTTTGATTTATAGTGTGTTGTGGATGAATTAATAACGTCTTTACTTATTGCTATCACTCAATTCGAATGCATGATGTTTCTTACTTTCAAAAAGGAATTAATTACGATTGTTGTTACTCGAGTATATTCATAAGTGGTTAGCACATAATAGTCCTTGTTGCCAATAGATCTATTAGATATGCTAATTTAAATAATTTTTTATTCTATTCATTTGTTGTTACTCTGTTACTTAGTTAATTTCAGATAGACCATAAGGTTATGATTAATTAGCACATCATAGTTTTATTATGGGATTGAAATATTCATGTAGGATTCTTGAATGGAATAGAGTGGATGAATTTGGAATTGTTAGAGTAATTTATTCAGTAGAATTCTTCTCTAGATTGGTTAAAATAGAAGGTTGGTGTGTTGTTATTCATTTTTAGATCAAAATACTTTGGGATTATTTTGTTAGGAACCCATGTCTTTACTTTGTTAGTATATTGTTGTTGGATGCATATGCTTTGTAAGTCATCCCATAGTATTTGTTGATCCATAGTTTGTGTTATTGTTGTTGGCGCATATGCTTTGTAAGTCGCCCATAGTTTTGTTGATCCATAGTTTGTATTGGTCCATGGTTTTGACCCGTAATAATTGTTGATCTATATTTTGCATTGGCCCATGGTTTATATTGACACATGGTATTGACCCATGGTATTGGCACCTAGACTTAGTATATAAGTGTGTGTTGAGGCCTATGAAGGCACCGTGAAGTTAATTGTATTGAGCTTGCTCAAAGGAGGTTGCCCCCTCGAAGGGGCCCGTGATCAATATAAAGGTGATTCTGAGTTCTATTATTTCTGATATCTCGTGTATTTGCATTAATTAATTATTGCAGGTTCTTCACATCTGGTATTAGAGCAATTTCTTGGGCTTGTTGGGTGGAATTTCTACCAATTTTTTTTTTGCATCTGTTGCAAGTTCGGATCCAGGGATAACCCCTATCCGCTTAACTGTGGGAAGTACTTGGGCATAAGCCCTAAAACTCATTGTGAGGAGTACCACAGGAACCCCGAAGTAGCTGGCCCATTGAGAGGACCTGCCAGCGAAAAGGGCAACGATCCCTACCTGATTGACTAGTTCCCACCCGTAAGGTAAACCAAGAGCTGTCGTTTGTGGCAAAGGAGTTATCAGTTTTACCTGAGCCATAAAGTGAGGGGTACTGCCCCATTACACAAGCCGTCAGACAACATTGGTGGCCGAGTGAAACCCCTGAACTGCTAGGAAGCCACACATACCTGGGGTCCATATCTATTTTTAGTTGAACTGTTGTCGATCACTGTTGCACCGTTTCAGATCCAGCCGTTCAGATCCATTCTGAAAGCCACTCCAGATCTAGTTGTTTTTAATCCATTCGGCATCGTTTCAGATCCCTCTGTTTCCGCTCACTTCTAGGCTGTTGCAGATCTATCTGTTTTAGATCCCTTCCGAGCCATAGCCACTCCAGTCTGAAAATGAAAAAAAAAAAATTCTCCATATCTCCCTTGTTTTCACTCTGTTTCCCTTGAAATTTTCAGGGAATCCCTGTCATCCCATTCTACATATTTCATTCCTGAGGACCCTATCCCCAATTCCACTTTCCAAAGCCTGAAATCCCACATTTGTCTATTTTTAGGGTTTGCCATAACTTCCTCGGATTTCACCGAATCACCTTCAAATTTTACCATAGAGTTCCTTTCCGAATTCTGTTTCTTTGTCCCCCTCTGCTAAATTTTCCCATTCTTTCACCCTGCTTCTGAAATCCTCATTTTTTGCTTCCCTGTCTATTCGACAATGTCCAAAACCTAGTCAAACCCCAATTACCCTTTAGATTTTTTCCCAAATCCAGATTTTCCTTTACTGAAGCAGTTTCTGTTTTTGTTTTTCTACTGAGTCAACTAAAAAAAAAAACTCCTGGTTATGGTTGTCACCTACGCATGAGAAAACACCATGGAGGAAGCACTTGCAGCCATCCAAACCAAACTCCAATATCTGGATGAAAAATTTCTTAGTCTCCATCTTCAGCATTCAGCCATGAACAATAATCGAGAGCCAAAAGCTTTTGCAGCCACCAAGTTCTCTTCTTCTAGCAATTTTCGTGGGCCGAAGCTTGATTTTCCTCGCTTCAATAGTACTGATCTGACTGGATGGATATACCGAGAAGAACAATATTTCACTCTGCATAATGCTTTTGATGTCCAGAAAGTTCCACTTGCATCCTTTCATTTGGAACAAGAATCCCTTCAATGGTACCGTTGGTACATCAAAGCTCATCCCGAACCAAACTAGACAGATTTTTGCCAACTCCTTTTGCCACGATTTGGTCCTAGTGCTTTTGATGAATTCACAGGAGCACTCACTAAACTTCACCAAATTGGCACAGTGAGAGAGTATCAGACAGAATTTGAGAAACTGGCCAATCACACAGAAGGATTGTCTAATGAATTTTACAGGAGCTGTTTTATCAGTGGTCTCAAGGATGAAATATGCTCAGAGGTCAAAATGTTCTGTCCCAACACAATGATGGAAGTCCTAGGGTTGGCTAAGTTGGCAGAGGACAAGATCGCGGCTCAACAACACTCCAAACCCACCTTTGTTCCCTTCAGAAATATGGGTTCCCAACGACCTCCCATCACACTTGCTCCTCAACCAACTCTTATCAAGCATTTGTTTGAAACAGAGATGCAGGCACGCCAAAAAAAAGGGCTTTGTTATAATTGTGATGAGAAATTCACTCGGGGACATAGATGTGTTCAACAAAAGCTCTATCTCTTGGATGTGGATTCTCCGCCTGCCTCAGAACTTGATGAAGAAGCTCCAGATACAGTAGATGATCAGGTTGACATTCAGCACCCTCCTGTTGACACCCCATCTCAGGACGACCCACCCGAGATCTCTCTCCATGCTGTAACCGGTGTCACCGCCCCACAAACAATGCGAGTCAAGGGATACTTCAAGAAGCTCCGTCTTACCATACTCATTGATTCTGGTAGCACTCATAACTTCATTGACCCTCGAATTGCCAAACAAGCTGATTGTTTTGTCCATCCTTGTTCCAACTTTGAAGTCATGGTTGCCAATGGGGGCACCTTACCTTGCAAGGGGAAGTGTCATAATGTGCGTATCTCTATGGAATATTATAACCTGCGCTCTGACATGTTTTCCTTGTCCTTAGGTGGATGTGATGTAGTTTTGGGCGTTCAATGGTTATGCACACTTGGCCCCATCTTATGGGATTTTGATGAACTTTGGATGCAGTTTTCAATCAATGGGACACAACACAAATTTATGGGCTTACAACCAGGGTCTCTCTGCATCATTAGTTCATATCACTTGGAAAAGATCCTTAAGAAGAATTCACATGGTGTCATTGCTCAGCTCCCATCCCTTCATATGCACCCACCAATGGTCTCCACTACTTCCTTGGATAGATATGCAGGTGTCTTTGTTGCACCAGTGGGCTTTCTGCCTTCACGAGACCTTTCTGGTAAGCATTTTGCCGCATCTACATCTCAGCAGGACATGATGGCTATTTTGCATGCAGTACAGAAGTGGCAGCCATCCCTATTGGGGAATTATTTCTGCATCAAGACTGATCTCCAGAGTCTGGAAACTTACTTGGAACAACCGGTCTCCTCCCTAGCACACCTGAAATGGGTTCTCCAACTCATGGGTTATGACTATACGACCACTTACCAGAAGGGTAAGGACAATATGGTGGTAGATGCTCCTTCTCGCACATTTGATGACCCAGTTTCTCTTACATCTATTTCTCTGCTTGTTCCAAATTGGTTGCAATCTGTTCAACGGGGCTATCTCTTCTATGAACTCCATGCTTCTTCATCAACAGGGCACTCTGGTTTCCTCAAAACGTATGACCAAGAACAATGTAACTTCTTTTGGAAGGGATTGAAAATGAAAATTCAACGGATGGTGGTTGACTATGATACTTTCCAGGTCAACAAGGGTGAAACGACCCTCCTTTCAGGACTGCTCGAACCCTTCCCCATCCCTACACAGATTTGGACAACTATTTCTATGTATTTCCTGGAAGCACTCAAGTGGTATAGTACCACATCTAAAAGGACACCATATGAAGCAATCTCTGGATAGGCACCGCCAGTTCTTCTTCCATACACCTTCAGCAGCTCCCCAGCTCAGGCAATTGACTCAATTCTTCGAAACCGCGATCAGCTTCTTCTCATTCTGCAGGACAATATTCACATGGCAAGAATTCGACTGAAACAACAAGCCAATCAGCACCATTCTGCGCACACTTTTCACATCACTGATATAGTTCTTCTTCATCTACAGCCTTCCATGCAATCCTCCCTAAAACTCAAAAGGTGCCAATGGCCCGGAATGCAACCCGAGGATGCTACAGGCGACCCACTCCTTCAGATTCTACATCAATTTCCACATCTAAAGCTTTGAGGACAAAGCTTTTTCTAAGGGAGAGGGGATGTTAGGAACCCATGTCTTTACTTTGTTAGTATATTGTTGTTGGACGCATATGCTTTGTAAGTCATCCCATAGTATTTTTTGATCCATAGTTTGTGTTATTGTTGTTGGTGCATATGCTTTGTAAGTTGCCCATAGTTTTGTTGATACATAGTTTGTATTGGCCCATGGTTTTGACCCGTAATAATTGTTTATCTATATTTTGCATTGGCACATGGTTTGTATTGACACATGGTATTGGCACCTAGACTTAGTATATAAGTGTGTGTTGAGGCCTATGAAGGCACCATGAAGTTAATTGTATTGAGCTTGCTCAAAGGAGGTTTCCCCCTCGAAGTGGCCCATGATCAATATAAAAGTGATTATGAGTTCTATTATTTCTGATATCTCGTGTATTTGCATTAATTAATTATTGCAGGTTCTTCACGTATTTCTTAGTTATAGTTTCTCCTACTTCATCTCATTAACTGCATTTCAATTAATATTTCTCATAGCATTGGGAAGGAATTGTACCTGCATATATTTTGCAGTATTCTTGAAATTCATATGCTCCGGGATTGATAATTAATGTAAATGCTAGCTGGGTTTTTAATTAAAAGGTCTTATTTCTTGTCTTTGTTTTTTTCTCTCATCTAAGTTTTCTGTTCCATATATAGTAGTAAGAACCCATTATCTCAACATGAAATGTTGTCTACCACCTTCTTCATGAAAGTTCGAATGAAACTAGGACGAGATTAGAGATATAGAGTTGTACTAGGTGCGTGAGTCATCTTTGAGTCTGGAAATCCTCCCATATCATGAAGGCATGCAAACGGTCCACCCATGTCAAATTTCAGTGCATACAGAAAGAGTATGAGGAAATTTCAACGTTGGCCCCATTCATAGGTCACTGTTGCCCATGTATACTCACAGCATAACAATGTCTTTGTAACATCCCCAAAAATTCACTAAAATTTAAAATTTTCAAGTAGCAATAATTGCTTGTGTTTGCTCTACAGAAGTGTTAACTTAAACATAACTGAACGCTAACAAAATACTTAGTGATAATCAACTCCTAACATTTATCATTAATGACTAAGAGTTTTAAATTACTTATGAATCGTGACAATTGTCTTAAGAGCTGTTAAATTAAAAAGTGTCCTATAAAGACGTAAAGTCAAATATCGTCAAACCAATGTCAGAATGTTTGAATAATACTTACATTATGTACTTTATTATTAGCATGCATAATGTCACTTTCATTCTATGGTATACATTTTGTTTCTAGAGACTAAATGTTTGTCTTGGTGAAATGAAGGGGTCCTGGAATAGCCCCGAGGATTACCTAGCTATCGTTAGCTAACGCTCCTGAATTCTATTTGCGGAATGCAGGTAAGATAGAGAAATTTTGAATGAAGCATACCAATTTATTTCAGTTACTTCAAGCAGCATAATGTTAGTCTTTTGAAGTTAAAGATACAAATGTATAGAGATATTAATTGTTTGAGAACAACGCAGGTATTTTATTTTCCATCTCTATGTACTTTGTATTCACCTATGATGTCTGCTTCTTATCTATTGTAATTGACCAAGAGTTATCCTACTCTAAACCCACTACGTAGAATTCAATGTATTAATAGTATCTACTATTGTATTCAAAACTATGGTAATTTTCATTGTATCGCATGACTTACTTCATCCAAAACTATGGAGAAAATATTGTAATATTTATTTATTTAGATGGATTACAATTATATTAACTATGTTATGCAATACATCATACCTTTTACAAACTATTGAGAGAATACTTGTATTAATATTACATACTATTTGTCCTAACTATGGAAAGTAGTATATAGTAATGCATTTCAATTTGCATATACTTTCAAATGATACTAATGTTATTGTATTCAAAATGCAATATCATAAGTTATGACCATGCTTTAGATGCATGTTCTAAATGCATAAACTATATGCACAAATACTATGGCAACATGTCTTGACTATGATACAATATGGATTAGCCTCCATATTGATATGTACCTAAACTTTAAACCTTATAACCCATGCAAGAAATGTAATAATGGAAGGTAACATAGTAGTGGTCTTATGCATTCGCAGGTATGCAAGTTGTAGCATCAGCAAAAAGGTTCATTAATTCGCATGTTGGTGGATCTCCCGTTGGCAGACCTTTGCGTGCTAAACTTTGGATGAGCATGACAATCCCTGGCTACATAATACCTATATGCTGAGTTGTGCATGGAAATGTAAGGATGGAGGTATGTGTTGGCCAAACACTTAACATTGCAAGCTGTGGTTTTAAATTCCATTTAATATGGTTGGTGGCCGTATACAGGCTTTAACTTGTGGCAAGATCCACACCATCGATCTCAGGGAGGTCTCGAGTTTTGAGTTTAACCCGAACCTGCATTGATATCACCACTTTCAATGTAATTTATTTCATTTTGCAATTATAGTGGGAGAGGCCGATAGGCTCTGCGATTTTTTTGGTTTTAGGTTCTCATGGTTGTGAACTTGCTCGAGGTTCGATCTAGACACCTCTCAACTGTATGTTAAAACCTTAAGATGCACCAAGCTTCTTCACTGGTTCGATGTAGATTCATGCTGGGATTTAGTGGCATCCTAGGCGTCGTTGTTCTGGCTAGGTTATTGACCCTTGCTGGTTCTCGATTGAAGCTATTTGATAACAGTGTGGTAGCAGTAATAGGTGTTGATTCGTTAGTTGAAGCATTCAAACGGACAACGAAAGTTGTAGGTAAAGAATTTGAATCTACCGTTAGCCTCGTACATTTAAAAAAAAAATTATTAATATATTATTTGTTACAGTTGATAAGTTTTAACCACCATCGCGAATGTTGTTTGTAGGTTCTAAAATGACAAGAACTTGGGTTTGTCTAGACAGGGAGATGAGCACACAATCCCTAGTAAGCCTCGGTGACATCCCAAGCGTATCCCAAGTACTTCGCATTTTTCAGTGTTGAACTATGACTCCAACCAGCCTTCATTGGATAGCTGAGAAATTAGTATTTTGTTTTAGTCTTTGGTTTTACTGTTATGGGTAAACGGTTAGAGACGTATGGAATTCACAAGTTTGTAAAAGACTGGAGTTGTTGCTCCCAAGCCTTTCAAGGCTCTCATTGGATTCTCAATGATTTCTATAAAATACCAGAGGTTTACCCATAATTTTATTTGTTGCTTCATTTTAAATGATGGATCTCGGCGAAACCTTGGTTAAATTGCAGTGCTTGATATTTAAGGGCAAGGCCCAATGTTGTTACTGTATGCAGTAATGTTTTGTTTTTTTATGTGTAAAAGAAATGTTGATTGTGAACCTGGGTTTATACCATGCTATAAGAATACAGTGGTTTTGTATGTAATGACTCTTGTTAAGGGTCGAACTATCAACCTTGTTCTGCATAAATACTTTCAGTAGTAACTATGATTTTCACTTATAAGTTGTTTGTAATATTTAAATTAGGTCAGGAAGTAATGAGCCTATACATTGCTCTCGGCTACCTTCGTCATTTCTATATTAAGGAAATTACTGTTTGATGTTTATGAAACTTGGGCAAGGCCCGTCAATAAAGATAGATGAAGATTTAAAGGAACTTAAGTCAAGGGTTTCAAGTCCCTGGACTCACATTTTTCTTATGAAATTTTGATTGTATAAACTGTTTGTAGCGTTTCACGATGTATGTTTAGCCACAGGGTTTGAACCCTGAGACATTTTCCCGACACATTAGTTGCTAAAGATTTGTATTATTAACTGTGGAAGAATTCGACTTGAATGTTAACGATTTATGTATATAATAATAATGTTGGTGAAGATGGGGTTTGAACCCTAAGGTTGTTGCTAGACTTATTAGAGTTGATACTTGTTCTTGATAACTATTTAATTTCATATTTGTGATACTATAAAATTATGTATTGTGATGTTTAATAGTAAGTAATAATGCTTATATAAATATAACTTCTACTTCTGTATGGCACTACCAAACTTTGTTTTGGTTATAAATGATGTGCATACTACTTCCAATGTTATAGGGTTTTTAACGCAGAGACTATAATGTTTGTAAAGTATGTTTAAATGAGAAGTTTATACTCATAATGTGTAATATGTGTTTTTACGATTTGAAAGGTTGAAACCCTAACAATCTAAGTTTGGACAGAAAACATAAAATCATTACTTGTCCTACTATGAATGTTCTGTTATTGAAAATAGTCTATATACTAGGTATTTGTCATGTTCTTCTGTATGTAATACAGAAGAGACTTATATTCAAGTGAATACAATTATAGTACATAAAAGTTATAGAAAAACATTAATCCATCTCTATCTGTTGCATATCATTTTTCATATCTAAATTTAATTACTCTTCCTTGTACTAGAGTACGGCACTGAGAAGTGTGAGGAAAAATACAGGGTAGCATTATCATTCATTCCTTCATTTGTTTATCATAACATAAAATCTATATCTTAACCTAATATCTATATTGGTCATTTAGAATAGATAAAATTGCAGAACTAAAACATTAACTAACAGTACAGTTTGTCTAGTTTATAATTGAAAACTGTTAACATAGTAGCATTCAGATCATTAGTACTGATTGGAAAGAAATAAATAAGATAGTACAAGTTGAACCTGATAACTGTAGAAGAAAACAAATAGCCAAAGGAGCTCGTTCCACCCAACCTACTTCTGAAGAAAGCCGAGCTACTTGCCTTAGGACCCCCGAGCCTGTTCACTGAACCACCAGGATGAAGATGCTATGTGGAGTAATGGAATAAATTCCTTTGCAACTCAGCAGTAGCACTTAGTAGTAGTACTTCCTGCTTTTAGCAATATTGAACTCAGCAATGTGGCTGCACTAGTTCAGAATGCAGTCTTAGTTCACTCATTCACTTCTAACTTTTCCCTCATCAAATCTCTCATGCTTAGAAAATATGACAAGGTAAGAATGAATAGCCTCCTGATGAATTCGATGGGTAGATAAGTAGCATGCCTTGGTCTTTTGGTCAATTTATTTTAGTAAATGAGCCACCTACTCAGTTCCACTTTCTTGGGGAACATGACCATAAAAGTAGGGAATTTTCCCCTTGCAACAGTTAGAAGTGATTTGAGGATGCTGCCAAGTGTCAGTTTGCTCTCCAGCATAGTCCATTCCTCCTAGTGGGTCAGTGAACACTCATTGAACAGTATCCTTTAGATGTTTGTCTCCACTTTTATTTATTTATAATAAATTATTAAAAGTAATTAATTACAGTCATCCTTGACCCCACTTGGTCAATAGTCATAAAAATTTACAATAAAAATAAAACATAACATTTTCTGCATAACATAAAATGTCTAGAACTTGGGTATGTGACAAACACCCTGTCTTAATTTCAACATCGTCCTCGATGTTACTTTATTCATCATCTTCTTGTTCCTCCTGGAACAACATTGGATATGCCAACTGCATATTACTTTCCAATTCCCAAGTTGCTTCGTCCGGACTAAGGTGCTTCCACTACACCTTTACCTATCCAATGGTATGATCACGAAGCAAAATTTTCCTCTTGTTAAGGATACAGTCCAGTTCCACCTGTACATCATTCCAATTAATCACATGAGTAGCATCATGCACATACTTTTTCAAAAGAGAGATGTGAAATACATTATGTATTTTAAGATTCAGTGGCAATGCCAACTGATATGCCACTGGTCTTACCCTGGACAGGATTTCAAAAGATCCACAATACCTTGGTGCTAATTTAGCACAGCTTCCCAATCTTAGGGAGCTCTTTTTAGGTTTTACCTTGAGGAAAACATGTTCAACAACCTGAAACTCTTTCTGAGTTCTTTTAAGGTCTGCATGACTTTTCTGTCTATCTTGTGCAATTTTCAAATTGCCTTGAACCTGTTTCACGGTTAGTTCAATTTCTTTTAACAAATCAGGTCCTAGCATTAACCTGTCGACTGGATTGCTCCAAGAAATATGAGTATTACATTTTCTGCCATATAAAATTTCAAAGGGATTGAGTTTTGCTGAAGCTTGGTAATGATTATTATAAGCAAACTCAGCAGGATGCAAATATTCCTCCCATTTACCTAGCTGGTAAATGGGAGGAATATTTAAAGTACTGAAATTATATAGTCTGCCCATCCGTTTGTGGATGAAATGATGTACTGAAATTTAAAGTAGTATCTAAACCTTTAAATAAATATTTCCAAAAATTTCCTGTAAACTTTGAGTCTCTATCAGAAATTATAACTTTCGGAATACCATGCAAATGAAAAATCTACTTCATAGAAATTTCAGCAATGTTAACACCCTTGTAAGTTGTCTTAACATGTATAAAATGGGCTACTTTGCTGAGCTTATCCACAACTACCATTATGGAATCATTCTGTTTCTGATTTTTAGGTAAACCAGTAACAAAATCTATACTAATTATGTCCCACTTCCAATCTGGAATAGGTAGTGGCTGCAACAAAACAACTGGGTGTCTGTGTTTAGCCTTTACTTGCTGACACTCTATACACCTAGCAATATATTCAAATACTTCACTTTTCATACATGGCCAAAAATAATCTTTTCTTAGTTGCATAGTTATCATCTTCTGGTAACCAGAATGTGCTGAGTATGGAATTTTATGCAATTCACTTAAAATCAACAACTTAATTTCGACAACATTAGGCATGTAAAGTTTGTTTTTATACAGTAGTAACCCTCTTTCATTAATTCTGAAATCTGTTATAAAATTTTTAGCATTATCTTCAGAAATTTCAATAAGTAAATTCTGATATTTTTCATCCATTCCAATGTTGTCCTTAATCTGATTTTCTAGATCAGTTTTATAAGTATTGATCGTTGAAACAAAATTTAGTCTAGCATTTATGCTTAATACACTAGCAACCTTATTTTCCTTTCCCTTAATGTGCTGAATCTCAAAATCATACTCGCTAAGGAAAGCTATCCACCTAGCTTGCCTTGCGTTCAGATTTGGTTGATCCAACAAATATTTTAATCCTTTATTATCAGTCATTAAAATGAATTTTCTTCCAATTAAGTGATGGCGCCACATTTTTAATGCATGTATTACAGCTATCAATTCTAGGTCTTAAGTTGCATAGTTCTTTTCATGAATCTTTAACTTCCTAGATTCGTATGCAATCACATGACCTTATTGTGTTAAGACTCCAAAAATTCCATCATTACACGCATCAGTGCATACAATGAAATCCTTATTTGGATCAGCAATTTTTAGAATAGGTGTTTTTGTTAACAGCTCTTTAAGTTTCTTAAAACTTTCTTCACATTTTTTATCCCAAATAAATTTCTTACCTTTCTTTTGTAAAGATGTTATAGGATTTGCTATTCTAGAAAATCCCTCGATAAACTTACGATAGTAACTTGTAATCCCCATAAAAGATCCTACACCAGTTACGTCTATCGGGGCAGTCCATTCATTAATTGCTTTTATCTTGTCTAGGTCTACTCCAATTCCATCCTTGGATATCACATGACCTAGGTACTATATTTTATATTTATAAAAATCACATTTGTTGAACTTAGCATAAAGATGGTGTTCTCTTAACACTTGTAAAATTATCTTTAAATGTTCGTCATGTTCCTCTTTAGTCTTAGAGTAAATCAAAATGTCATCAATAAAAATGATTACAAACTTATCTAAGTACTGATGTAAAACATTATTCATAAGGAACATGAAAATTGCTAGAGTGTTGGTTAGCCCGAAAGGCATAACCACAAACTCGTAGTGCCTGTAACGGGTTCTAAAAGCAGTCTTAAAGATGTCCTCATCTTTAATCCTGACTTGATGATACCCCAACCTCAAGTCTATCTTAGAAAATATCTTTGCGTCGCGTAGTTGATCAAACAGATCATCAATGTGAGGCAAAGGATATCTGTTCTTTATAGTCATTTTATTTAGCTGACAGTAGTCTATGCATAAACGCAGAGTTCTATCTTTCTTTTTAACAAAAATTACCGATGCTCCCCATGGAGACACACTGGGTCTTATGTAATTTTTATCAATCAGTTCTTTAAGCCATGATTTTAGTTCATTAATCTCCAGAATATTCATTCTATAAGGTGCCTTTGAGTTTGGTACTGCTCCCGATACTAACTCAATGGTGAAATCGAGTTCCCTTTTTAGAGGTAGTCCTGGAAATTCTTCCGAGAATACATCAGAAATGCCTTAAGAATGGGTATATATTCCAACTTTAGCTTATATTTCTTAGTGGATTGTTCGTCATTAATTACATTTATAGCAAACAACTTACACCCTTTATGAACAACCTTTTTAACTTGTAAGGTAGAAATTTGTCTAACAGATATCCTTCTAGGAATACCTTTTACTGTTACTATTTCACATGCATCATTTAAACAAGTAAAAGTATTTTCAAAGCAATTTAATACTACTCTATGCTTTTCTAACCAGTCCATTCCAATCAGAACATCATAAGAACCTAAAGGTAACACATTCAGTTTAACATGAGTCCTAAACTGATTCATCAGTAATTCACATTCTTTCACATAATCAGTCACCTTTCATTTCGTGCCAGTAGCTAATTGAACCAACCATGATTTATCAAACTTATCCAATTTCATATTGCAGCATTTAACTAAATCAAGTGAAATATAGCTAAGACTTGCTCCGGGATCAATCAAAATAGAAATAGGTTTATCTTTTAGCATACCTTCCACTTCAACCATGGAAGTTTTATGATCAGCTTGTCTGTTCTCCAGGGCTTCATTTATCCTGGGCATCTCCCTTGCTAAGTCACCAACAGTAGCCTCCTCCTATATAGTATGTATGTTGTTGACTGCCTTCTTTCTGAGTGGACAGTTTGATGCATAGTGAGGTCCCTGACATTCCCAACACTTAAGAGGTTCCTTCTGTTCATCATTTTTAACAAAATTCTTAGGTGGTTCACTTTTTCTTGCAGCTATAAATTTTGACTGTGTATTACTTGCTGCATTATTTCCGGAAAAGTTTATGTTAGAGTAATTACATGAATTATTATTTCCAAAGTTATGATTAAAATAAAACTGCTTCTTCCTTTGTTCAAAGTTATTAGGCCTTTTTCGCTTTCCAGCTTGGTATACCTTCTCTTTTCTTATTCTGTTCATAACCGATATTTTCCTTCCTCGTGGCCTCTTCAAGAGTTCGAGGGATATCATATTCAATCCTGTCTTTTATGTGAGAGGGAAAAATACTTAGAAACCTCTGTACCTTAGGCTTTTCTTCAACGAAATAAGGCACATACCTTAATAAATTCAAAAACTTGTTGCATAATTCTCTCATATCCATGGAACCTAGCTTTAACTCATAAAATTATTTAGCTCGTTCCTCATAATACTACCCTGACAGAAATTTTCTTTTAAAGTATTTCTTAAAATTACTCCAATTTATATTTTTCTCTTTTATACCTTTCACTCTTTTCAGATCTTGCCACCATATGTCTGCTTTTTCAGCTAGATTATAAATTGCCATTTTAGTTTTTAGATGACTTGAGTAGTTATAAATCTAGAAATACTTATTCATATCGGACAACCATGCTTCAGCTGTCTCACTCTTTTTCGTTTTTCCATAAATTTGGTGGTTTGATCTTTTTAAACTCGCCAGAAATTTCTTCGTAGGGCCTGTACTTCTTTTTCTTAGTGTAGTAGTCACTGTCACTACTATCACTAGAATCCTTATGCTTTTTCCTGTGTGCCCTTTCATCACATTCAGAAGATGAACTGCTGTCATAATTAGTCAATTTTACCTTTTTATCATTACGTTGATAGGACATAGTTCCAGATTCAACATTATTTTCTATTTCTTTATCTTGATCATTTTTATGAAAATTATTCAGCAGGATTTGATTCAACTCTTCTTGAGCTTTCAGGATTCGTTCATTTTCTTCCTTAACAAATTTTATCTCAATTTTTAAATCTTTCACTTTCCTTAATAATTCAGATGAATTATCATTCAATTCGACAAATAAATTTTCTTCATTAATGTGTCCTTGTTCAGTATTATTCTGTTCGTTATTAAGGGAACTGTCCTCAGCCGACTCTGTTGGTCCTTCCATACCTGCAGTCCATATTTATAAAATGCTGATACTAAAAATAAGATAAAATATAATCAGCAACTTATAATCCGGTTCTAAGTTTTTATTTGCACGAGTGAGCCATTTGAGGCCTAGTATTAGAACTTGCACTCTGATACCACATGTAATATCCCCAAAAATTCACTAAAATTTAAAATTTTCAAGTAGCAATAATTGCCTGTGTTTGCTCTACGGAAGTGTTAACTTAAACACAACTAAATGCTAACAAAATACTTGGCGATAATCAACTCCTAACATTTATCATTAATGACTAAGAGTTTTAAATTACTTATGAATCGCGACAATTGTCTTAAGAGCTGTTAAATTAAAAAGTGTCCTATAAAGATGTAAAGTCAAATATCGTCAAACCAATGTCATAATGTTTGAATAATACTTGCATTATGTACTTTATTTTTAGCATGCATAATGTCACTTTCATTCTATGTTATACATTTTGTTTCTAGAGACTAAATGTTCTTCTTGGTGAAATGAAGGGGTCTTGGAATAGCCCTGATCAGGCTTACTTAGCTATCGCTAGCTAACGCTCCTAAATTCTATTTGCAGAATGCAGGTAAGACAGATAAATTCTAAATGAAGCATACCAATTTATTTCAATTACTTCAAGCAGCATAATGTTAGTTTTTTGAAGTTAAATATACGAATGTATAGAGAGATTAATTGTTTTGAAAACAATGCAGGTATTTTATTTTCAATCTCTATGTTCTTTGTATTCACCTACGATGTCTGCTTCTTATCTATTGTAATTGAGCAAGAGTTATCCTACTCTAAACCGACACGTAGAATTCAATGTATTAATAGTATCTACTATTGTATTCAAAACTATGGTAATTTTTATTGTATCGCATGACTTACTTCTTCATCCAAACCATGGAGAAAATATTGTAATATTTATTTATTTACATGGATTACAATAATATTAACTATGCTATGCAATACATCATACCTTTTACAAACTATTGAGAGAATACGTGTATTAATATTACATACTATTTGTCCTAACTATGGAAAGTAGTATATAGTAATGCATTTCAATTTGCATATACTTTCAAATGATACTAATGTTATTGTATTCAAAATGTAATATCATAAGTTATGACCATGCTTTAGATGCATGTTCTAAATGCATAAACTATATGCACAGATACTATGGCAACATGTCTTAACTATGATACAATATGGATTAGCCTCCATATTATACAAACCTAAAATTTAAACCTTATAACCCATGCAAGAAATGTATTAATGGCAGGTAACATAGTATTGGTCTTATGCGTTGGCAGGTATTCAAGTGGTAGCATCAACAAAAAGGTTCATTAATTCGCATGTTGGTGGATCTCCTGTTGGAAGACCTTCGCATGCTAAAATTTGGATGAGGGTGACAATCCCTTGCTACGTAATACCTATACGCTGAGTTGTGCATGGAAATGTAAGGATGGAGGTATGTGTTGGCCAAACGCTTAATGTTGCAAGCTGTCGTTTTAAATGCCATTTAATATGGTGGGTGGTCGTATACAGGCTTTAACTCGTGGCAAGATCCACACCGTTGATCTCAGGGAGGTCTCGGGTTTTGGGTTTAACCCGAACCTGCATTGATATCACCACTTTCAATGTAATTCATTTCATTTTGCAATTAGAATGGGAGAGGCCAACAGGCTCTGCGATTTTTTCAGTTTTAGGTTCTCATGGCTGTGAACTTGCCCGGGGTTCGATCTAGAGACCTCTCAACTGTATGTTAAAACATTAATACGCACTAGGGTTCTTCAATGGTTCGATGTAGATTCATGCTGGGCTTTAGTGGCCTCCTAGGCGTCGTTGTTGTGGCTAGGTTATTGACCCTTGCTGGTTCTTGGTTGAAGTTATTTGATACCAGTGTGGTTGTAGTAACAGGTGCTGAATATTTAGTTGAAGCATTCAAATGGACAACGAAAGTTGCAGGTAAAGAATTTGAATCTACCCTTAGCCTCATACATTTAAAAAAAAAAATATTATTAATGTATTATTTGTTATAGTTGATAAGTTTTACCACCATCGTGAATGTTGTTTGTACTTTCTAAAATGATAATAACTTGAGTTTGGCTGGATGGGGAGATGAGTACACGGGCCCTGGTAATCCTTGGTGACATCCAAAGGGTATCCCAAGTACTTCGCAGTTTTCAGTGCTGAACTATGACTCCAACCGGCCTTCGTTGGATAGCTGAGAAATTCGTATTTTGTTTTAGTATTTGGTTTTACTGTTATGGGTAAAGGGTTAGAGCCGTATGGCATTTGCAAGTTTGTAAAAGAATGGAGTTGTTACTCTCGAGCCTTTCAAGGCTCTCGTTGGATTCTCAACGATTTCTATAAAATGCCAGAGGTTTACCCATAATTTTATTTGTTTCTTCGTTTTAAATGATGACGAGATGCTCTTGGCCAAACCTTGGTTAAATTGCAGTGCTTGATATTTAAGGGAAAGGCCCAATGTTGTTAATGTATGCAGTAATGTTTTGTTTTTTTATGTGTAAAATAAATGTTGACTGTGAACCTGGGTTTATACCTTGCTATAAGAATATTGCAGTTTTGTATGTAATGACTCTTGTTAAGGGTCGAACTATCGACCTTGTTATGCATAAATAGCTTCAGTAGTAATTATGATTTTCACTTATGAGTTGTTTGTAATATTTAAATTAGGTCAAGAAGTAATGAGCCTATACCTTGCTCTCGGCTACCTTCATCATTTCTAGATTAAGGAAATTACTGTTTGATGTTTATGAAACTTGGGAAAGGCCTGTCGATAAAGGTAGATGAAGATTTAAAGGAACTTAAGTCAAGGGTTTCGAGTCCGTGGACTCATAGTTTTCTTATGAAATTTTGATTGTATAAACTATTTGCAGCATTTCACGATGTATGTTTAGCCACAGGGTTTGAACCCTAAGACATTTTCCCGATACATTAGTTGCTAAAGATTTGTATTATTAACTGCGGAAGAATTCAATTTGAATGTTAATGATTTATGCATATAATAATAATGTTGGTGAAGATGGGGTTTGAACCCTAAGGCTGTTGCTAGACTTATTAGAGTTGATACTTGTTCTTGATAACTATTTAATTTCATATTTGTGATACTATAACAATATGTATTGTGATGTTTAATAGTAAGTAATAATTTTTATATAAATATAACTTCTACTTCTGTATGGCACTACCAAACTTTGTTTTGGTTATAAATGATGTGCATACTACTTCCAGTGTTATAGGGTTTTTAACGCAGAGACTATAATGTTTGTAAAGTATGTTTAAATGATAGATTTATACTCGGAATGTTTAATATGTGTTTTTATGATTTGAAAGGTTGAAACCCTAACAATCTAAGTTTGGACAGAAAACATAAAATCATTACTTCTCTTACTATGAATGTTCTGTTATTGAAAATAGTCTATATACTAGGTATTTGTCATGTTCTTCTGTATGTAATACAGAAGAGACTTATATTCAAGTGAATACAATTATAGTACAAAAACATTACAGACAAACATTCATCCATCTCTATCTGCTGCATATAATTTTTCATATCTAAATTTAATTACTCTTCCCTGTACTAGAGTACGACATTGAAAAATGTGAGGGAAAATACAGGGTAGCATTATCATTCATTCCTTCATTTGTTTATCATAATATAAAATCTGTATCTTAACCTAATAGCTATATTGGTCATTTAGAATAGATAAAATTGCAGAACTAAAACATTCACTAACAGTACAGTTTGTCTAGTTTATAATTGAAATCTATTAACATAGTAGCATTCAGATCATTAGTATTGATTGGACAGAAATTAATAAGATAACACAAGTTGAACTTGATAACTATAGAAGAAGAAAAAATAGCCAAAGGAGCCCATTCCACCCAACCTTCTCTTGAAGACAGTCGAGCTACTTTCCTTACGACCCCTGAACCTGTTCACTGAACCACCAGGATGAAGATGGTATGTGGAGTAATGGAATAAATTCCTTTGCAACTCAGCAGTAGCACTTAGCAGTAGTACTTCCTGCTTTTAGCAATGTTGAACTCAACAATGTGGCTGCACTAGTTGACAATGCAGTCTTAGTTCACTCATTCACTTCAAACTTTCCCCTCATCGAATCTCTTGTGCTCAGAAATTAACACAAGGTAAGAATGAACAGCCTCCTGCTGAATTCGATGGGTAGATAAGTAGCATGCCTAGGTCTTTTGGTCAATTTATTTCAGTAAATGAGCCACCTGCTCAGTTCCACTTTCTTGGGTAACATGACCATAAAAAGTAGGGAAGTTGCCCCCTGCAACAGTTAGAAGTGAGTTGAGGATGTTGCCAAGTGTTAGTTTTCTCTCCACCATAGTCCATTCCTCCTAGTGGGTCAGCGAAAACTCATTCAACAGTCTCCTTTGGATGTTTGTCTCCACTTTTATTTATTTATAATAAAATATTCAAAGTAATTAATTACAGTCATCCTTGACCCCACTTGGTTAATAGTCATAAAACTTTACAATAAAAATAAAACATAATGTTTTCTACATAACATAAAATGTCTAGAACTTGAGTATGTGACAGTATTTAATTTATCTGTTTCTTTTAACGTTGGTGTTAGCACTCAGAATTGCTTCCTTAGTTGTGGAAGGATAGTTCTAAGGTAACTATTTCCAACCAATCTTTAGGAGGAAACCTATCTTTTTTCCTACTAGAGAAGTCTCTCTCAACAAATAAATACAATGGCTAGAGATATTTCGAAATGATTGTGATTTAAATTTGTAAAGGGATGAAACACATAGATACCATTGGGCATGGAGTCAAGATCATAATGCTTAAGAATCAACCGAATTTTAACAATGAAAATTTAAGCAAAGGCAAGGAAATTGTCTTTTCACAGTATCCATCAACATTGGGAACCGATTATAGATGAGTCCAATATTAATTTTAGGGGAATACATTGTGAATACTTAGATCCAATAAATCAAAGCATAGTTACACGAATTCTGATTTAATCAAACGCTCATCTAAGCATGAAATAAACACATAATGGAAATAAATTTACTGGAATAACAAATCACATAAGGAGAAGGAAATCACAGACTGTAAATCAACAACGCAAGAATCTTTGCTTTTGAAAAATGTCTTCAAATATTCTCTACCATCTTTATTAAAACTGGAAAAAATGTGTATTTATACATCAAAATCTCATTGATTTAAACCTAACTGCTTCCTTTCTAAAAATAGAAATCTATAACTACTTATTACATCTTTAGATTATATTGTGAAAAAATAAATCTTCATAATCTTCAAAAATGCTGGAACATGCTGCAAAGTGTCACAAATGTTGACAATTATTGGAGTTTGTTGATGACTGTTCTCTGCTACCTGTTGATTTTTTTCCTTCAAAACTGGAAACAGTCTTTTTCCCACCAAGTTGAAATTTAATCTTCAAGTTTTCACCTTAAAATGTGAAATAATCTTCTCCCTGCTGAACTATGTAAATGATTTTGAAATCATTTATTTCTTGCCACTTATTAATTTTCAGAAATAACAATTTCAAATATTTGGGAATAAATATATTTTGATAAAAAAATATTTCCCAAATATTTCTCTCAACCTGTATATCATTATATTTCTACATTTCCTTTGAAATAAGAAATGCATGTGATTTTGAAAACCATGTCTTGATTTTCCATCCATAAAAAATCTCCCACATCACCTCTCCATTTATTTTGCAATTGTTTATGAATTTCATAAATGGAATTCAAAAACCATTCACTATTTCTAAAAACCATGTCTCGCTTTGCCCAAATCCAAAAACCATCTATTGGTGTTTCCCGTGGTTTTGGATTTTCAAAGCTTGGAAAATATTTTCATTTTAAATATTTTCCAATATTTAGCATTCCATATTTACGAGATCTCTACAAATAAATTATGGAGCATCCAACATTATAATATAAGGTCAAACATTGGGGAAAATATTATTTTTCGTTGCGTAGAGCAGTTTCGCAACTTGAAATGAGTGGTTTACTCCTAACCACTTTTGGTAGCGAAATCCATGAGAAGTTACCATGTGTAAAATGGTATTTATTTCACTACCACTTCAAAGAATTACCCTTCTTGCTATTTTCACAGTGAAATAAATAATATATGTTCATTCCCCTTTTTTACTTTTCCATAACTTTCCAAGATTTGTGCCAAGGTCATAATATGATATGAATCATTTTTTGGATTTTGGGTTTTAAAAATTAATATAAATATTTTATATTAAAAAATAACCCTTTTTCATTTTTGTTAAGTACTTGGGCATATGAGGGTTATAATATGACCACTTGGATGATGTAGAAGTGGAATAATAAACCCCCTTAAATTTTAAAAGATTCTTGGATAATTTTTAGAGGTTTTGCCATTATTTTTCTGCTCTGCCAAATTTAGAAATTGTGCCAATTTTCTTATCTACTCGTCCAAATATGGAATCTTTCCACTAGCTCCTAGTCACAGCCTTTAGTATTGTTATTAACTTTGACTCTCGATTTTATCCCCTTTCCTTTTACAATATTCTGTAAGGTGGTTTCACAATAGTAGAAGGTGGTTTCCCTTACCACCTTCCCAACTTGCGAAATGGCATGGTTCCAACACGTGGATGCTGGTTTAGAATTCTGCAACCGCCAAGCACTTCATTTCTACACGCATGTTGGTAGCACAGAATTCATGCAGCCGTCTATATCTCTCCCATCCAATTAATCGATTGTTGATTGTTCCTTCCTTTTAACGCTGATTCTACGGTCATTTCGGAAAACTTTTCTTGCATTATATAGCTTGTTTTTTCTTCGACGAAACATGACTCCGCCATTGATCTTACTTCTGCCTTAATCTGGACCATTGGTTCATTTATATGATAACTCAAGCTATTACTTTAACCTCTTTGGATCTACTTTGATGTGGCTAACGATGACATGGGATGTTTTACTTTTGAAACTCTAAACTTTCTTTTAGCATCTTCCTCACCAAGCTTAGGTGATATCAAAGCAAATTTTGTATTAGCCATCTCCCAATCAAATTGGAAAAATACTGTGCCAACAAATGGCTCCAAATGGGTTTTCTATCCTCCTTGTGAGGTAGCAAAGAACCCGTAGACCAATTTCTGACCCATTGAATTGTTCTGAAACCTTAATATGCAACCTGTTCCAAACTCTGAAAAATTTGCAACCTTCTTGAAACCCAACATGAAAACTGAAAGTTGTACTGAAAAATCAATCGCTGAAAACCAAACAGAAACTATTGTATCTTCTGTACAAGCTGGAAATTGAATAATAAAACCAAACTTCTCACTACTGAAATCAAACTGAAACTACAAACCAAACTAAAAAAGATCCTTGATATTCAAGCTTATTGCACAAACTACTAGTCTAACATGCTGAAAACAATTGTTGGATCAAGTGATATGAAGGATCCAATGCATCCAATCAAGCAAATGGCTACTTGATTTAGGCTCACATTCAACTTCTCCCAACATAAATAGAAACTTGAAAGATGAAAACTTTACACACAACTGAAATTTATAGCCATAATCCATAAATTTTGTATAACTCTTGTTCCCTGATGATTGCAGCATACTTGCAAAAGGCTCTTTAAGACCATGAACTATTACCTCTTGTTGATTATCAGAAAAAAGAATTAAGATGCTTTTATTCCTAACTGTTGGTTGTTGTTCCATTTCATCATTTTTCAAGTAAAAGGCAGTCATTTGTTTATCTTCCTCATCGTGCAAAAAAATTATGTTTAGTTCTTCATGCCGCTTAACAGGTATATCAAACAGTGACCCTTCATGTAGTTCAATGGAAATATCATTTTGGTTCTTCATAATTTCCAATTCTATTATTCCAAAATTCTGAATAGCATCTTCTTTTTGAAAATGATCTAAAAGAGAAAATTCTTCTTCAATGAATTCATTATAAGGTAAATGAACTGCAGAAAACACTAAATGACTATCCACATTCTTCTCTTGGTCACTAAAAATATGAGACTCTTCAACAAACTCAAGGAAAGGAACATGAATTTCAATATTAAACCCCTGATCTGTTTCATTAAAATTTTCATATGGATGAAACTTAAGAATTTCTGAACCCTGAATGACTTCTCCTGTATCCTCTGAAACTTCTAAAAGCTATTGAATTTTCTCATCATTCTTAGGAGAAGGAATCTGAATACTAAGGTCCTCATTTTCTTCATTTAAAATCAAAGAAGAAAGTATTGTCTCCTGAAAATCTTTCTGAAAATTATGGAAGCTACTCTTTAACATTTCCTCTTGATGTTGAAAATAATCTTCATAAAACTCTTTAATTTCTTCATCACCAAATTCATTTTCCACATGTTGCATAAATTTTTCAAAATTGAATTGACAACAATTTTCAAACAGTTATAAAGATGAGTAACTTTCCTTATAATTTTCATAGAATGCTGAATGAAAATCTTCTAGGGAATACAAACTAGCAGCTGGTAACTTTTCATACCATGTTCTTTCCTTTCCTTCCAACGTAGCCATGAACATTTTCATAAGGGAATATTCATGAAATTTCACCCTTAGCTTATATATATGCATATGGAATTTAATTAAATGCAGAGTAGCATCATCTACTTCCTCATCATTAAATTTGGGTAAATATGTTTTCCAATCTATACAAGGTATACGATTTGGAAAACATAGAATGTGTGAACGATTCATAGGAGCATACCTTGCAGATTTGTAAGCTTCCATGGAATATTTCCTTGGACAGTGGAGTCTCCAATGATGCTTTGAATTCTAGATTTTGTTGATAGCAGATCCGCCGGGTGAATAATGTACAACCCTCTTTGTGTCTGACTACTGTTCACCATCAGCAATCAACTCTAATCTTTGTTGTTTATCCTAGGGAAGATTTAAAATTTCACTCCCCGACAATGACACCAAAATGTTAGCACTCAGAATTTCTCCCTTAGTTGTGGAAGGATAGTTCTAAGGTAACTATTTCAAACCAATCTTTAGGAGGAAACCTAACTTTTTTCCTACCAGAGAGGGCTCTCTCAACAAATAAATACAATAGCTAGAGATATTTTGAAATGATTGTGCTTTAAATTTGTAAAGAGACGAAACACGTTGATACCATTGTACATGGAGTTAAGATCAGAATGCTTAAGAGTCAACAGAATTTTAACAATGAAGGTTTAAGCAAAGGCAAGGCAATTATCTTTTCACAGTCAAGTTCTTGTTTTGTAGGCGATAATGGAAGAAAAAGAGACAATCCATCAACATTGGGAACCGATTATAGATGAGTCCAATATTAACTTTAGGGGAATAAATTGTGAATACTTAGATCCAACAAATCAAAGCATAGTTACATGAATTTTGATTTAATCAAACTCTCATCTAAGCATGAAAGAAAAACATAATGGAAAGAAATTTACTGTAATAACAAATCACATAAGGAGAAGAAATCACAGACTATAAATCAACAACACAAGATTCTTTGCTTTTGAAAAATGTCTTCAACTCTGTTCGACCATCTTTATCAAAACTGGGAAAAACTCATTACAAAATGGGTATTCCTTTCACGGGTTCCAACCCCAATTACATTGCAAAAATGTGTATTTATACATCAAAATCTCATTAAGTTAAACCTAACTGCTTGCTTTCTAAAAATAGAAATATATAACTACTTATTACATCTTTAGATTATATTGTCAAATTTTAAAACTTCATAATCTTCAAAAATGATGGAACATGCTGCAAAGTGTCACAAATGTTGACAGTTGTTGGAGTTTCTTGATGACTGATCTCTGGTACCTATTAATTTTTTTCCTTCAAATATGGAAACAATATTTTTCCCACCAAGTGTGTAATTTAATCTTCAATTTTTCACCTTAAAATCTGAAATAATCTTCTCCCTAGTGGACTATGTAAATGATTTTGAAATCATTTATTTATGTCCACTTATTAATTTTCAGAAATATCAATTTCAAATATTTGGGAATAAACATATTTTGATAAAAAATATTTCCCAAATATTTCTCTCAACCTTTAAATCATTATATTTCTACATTTCCTTAGAAATGCCCGTGGTTTTGAAAAGCATGTCTTGATTTTCCATCCATAGAACTATCTCCCACATCACCTCTCCATTTATTTTGAAATTGTTTATGAATTTCATAAATGGAATTAAAAAACCATTCACTGTTTCTAAAAACCATGTCTTGTTTTGCCCAAATCCAAAAACCACTTCTGTAAAAACTATCTATTGGTGTTTCCCGTGGTTTTGGATTTTCAAAGCTTGGAAAATATTTTCATTTTAAATATTTTCCTATATTTAGCATTCCATATTACGATATCTCTATAAATAAATTATCGAGCATCCAACATTATAATATAAGGTCAAATATTGGGCAAAAATATTAATTTTTGTTGCGGAGAGCAGTTTCGCAACTTGAAAGGACTGGTTTACTCCTAACTACTTCTGGTAGCGAAATTCATGAGAAGTTACCACGTGTAAAATGGTATTTATTTCACTAGAACTTCAAATAATTACCCTTCTTGCTATTTCTACAACTAAATAAATAATGTCCATTCATTCCCCCTTTTGACTTTTCCATAACTTTTCGATATTTGTGCCAAGGTCATAATATGATATGAATCATTTTTAGATTTTGGGTTTTAAAAATTAATATAAATATTTTATATTAAAAATAACCCTTTTTCATTTTTGTTAAGTACTTCGGCATATGAGGGTTATAATATGACCCTTTGGATGATATAGAAGTGGAACAATAAACCCATTAAATTTTAAAAGAGTCTTGGAGAATTTTTAGAGGTTCCACCATAATTTTGTCTGCTTTGCCAAATTTAGAAACTTTTCCAATTTTCTTATCTACTCATCCAAATATGGAATCTTTCCATTAGCTCCTGGTCACCGCCTTTGGTCTTGTTATTAACTTTGACTCTTGATTTTATCCCTTTTCCTTTTACAATATTCCGTAAGGTGGTTTCACAATAGTAGAACGCGGTTTCCCTTACCACCTTCCCAAGTTGTGAAATGACATGGTTCCAACACGTGGATAGTGGTTTAGAATCCTACAACCACCAAGCACTTCATTTCTATGCGGATGTTGGTAGCGTGAAATTCATACGAGCCGTCGATCTCTCTCCCAACCAATCAATCGACCGTTGATTTTTCCTTCCTTTTAACACTGCTTCTACAGTCATTTCAGAAAACTATTCCTACGTTATACCTTGTTTTTTATTCGGAAAAACCTGCCTCTTCCATTGATCTTACTTCCGCCTTAATTATTGACCATTGGTTCCTTTATATTATATCTCAAGCTATTACTTTAACCTCTTTGTATTTGCTTTGATGCGGCTAACAATGACATGGGATTTTTTACTTTTGAAACTATAAAACTTCTTTTAGCACCTTCCTCTACAAGATTAGGTGATATCAAAACAAATTTTGGATTAGCCATCTCCCAATCAAATTGGAAAAATAATGTGCCAACAGTTGGTTCGCAACACATATTCCCACACCTAGTGCAATATGGTCAATAATGTCGATAAAAAAGTACTTCATGATAAATCGCACAAGCTTCATCAATTATTTCTTGTCTTTTCTTTTTGTTCTCATCTAATGTTTCTTCTCCATATACAGTAGTACAAACCCATTATCTCAATATAAAATGTCATCTACCCCCTTCTTCATGAAAGTTCAAATGAAACTAGGATGAGACCAGAGATATAGAGTAATACTGGGTATGTGATTCATATCTAAGTCTGAAAATCCTCCCATATCATGAAGGCATGCAAACAGTCTACCCATGTCAAATTTCAGTGCATAAAGAAATAGTTTGAGAAAATTTCAATGTTGGCCCCATTCAAAGGTCATTGTTGCCCATGTCTACTCATATTATAACAATGTCTTTAATTTAGTTGTTTTTTTTAGCGTTGGTTCAAGACACACATTCTCGCATCTAGTGCAAGCGGGGAAATAATGTCTATAAAAAAGTACTTCATGATAAATTGCACAAGCTTCATCAGTTATTTCTTGTCTTTGTTTTTTCTCTCATCTAAGTTTTCTACTCCATATAGAGTAGTACGAACCCATTATCTCAAGATGAAATGTTGTCTACCACCAAAGATGATTGGTATAAAGATGAATGAGATTCACTTGGTTTCGAGAATTATTTATTCTCTACTAAACAGGGCCAACCACATGAAGGTGGAATCTCATATGGCCCCTCCCACCCCCCTCACACCACTCTCAATTACCCAATACCCAATCTACAAAATAGAAAATAATCAAAACCAACATACTAATTAGATTCAAGCATAGAAACTACCAAAACAAAAATTAATTTCATGTGTTTTTAAATGGTAATTTTAGTTTAGCATGATGACATATGCTATGGCCACTATTTCCAGGTTGGACATGATAAATAACTTTTAACGTAGGATATCAAAAAATGACATAAAACTTAAAAACATGCATTAAACCCACATAAGTAAATTATTTAAAGAGAATAATTCATACAAATTAAAATATATAGCTATGTACCTCATCCAACTCAACATATGTATCATCCTTCTTCTTTATCTTCTTCTTCATCCAAATCAGCATTTGTATCATCATCCAATTCAAAAACAATGTTAAAAGGAATGACGATATCATCATCATCATCACTATCATTTTTGAGCATATCTTCATCGATATCATCATCAAGAAATGGTGCATTTTGTCTTCGCATGGTTCATGTTCTCCATCTTCTTCGTCTATCGACTCATCTTCATCCTCTAGCTCTGCATCATCTTCTTCCTCTATAGTATACTTTATTGGCCTTCCTCTTGGATCATATCTTAAAAAAAATGACCAATCCCTCTTCTTGGAACCTTTAATTAAAATACTTGTTCACATTGGCTTGGAAAAACGTAGCGATCATTTTTATTTTCAAACACCATTTTTTTAATCATCAGAAATCCGTTGGCATGATCAATAATAGTTCTATCCTCATCACCTCCATGCAGTAGTAACCTATACCATTTGACATCGAACAAAAATATTTTGAAGGAATTAAAGTCACTCAGTTATATCATCCAAATACCCATAGTAATTATTTTTAGTTTCTCAAGGATGACTATCTCTACTAGATGAAACACTAGTGACCTGCAATATTGTAGTTATCCCACTATTAGAATTTTTTCTGGTTTCATCCAACTGTTTGATGCAAAATTTATAGCCATTGCACCACATAGCCTTATGGTGTTTCAACTACGATATGCAAGACATGTAAAATATGGATTGACAATTAATAAATATATTTATATGACTTGGAAAGTATCTGAAAAAAAAGAACACTTGCAATCACATTAATATAATATAAAATAACTGAATAAAATGGGTGAATTTTCTTGCCTTTCCATCTTTCAAACCATATTCTAAATCTATTCCCCTCTGTGTAACATCGAAATCTCCATTACAACAAGATTCTCTAACAAATTCAGATAGTTGTTGACATGATAAAATACCACCATGATGTTCTTTACATCTTTCAATCCATACCTTCATCCAATCGAGATTGTTTGCAATGTATAAATGTAGTGCCTCCCAATCCCGATGATTTGACTTAAAAAATCATAATTCAACAATATTAGATATTAGTTATAACCATGGTAAATATTAATAAATGATGAAAGAATAAGTATTAAATGAGTATGAACATATACACAAATAAAATAAAAGTTATATGTATCATAAATATCCATAGTTTAATTACCTCTCACTTTCCTCATTCTACCTTTCCTCGACAGGTGCTCCCCTTCAAAAATTTTGAGGGATTTCACATCCCAAATACAATCCACTTTTTAGCATGGATCTAGAGCACACAAGTGCAGAAACCCCAATTGGCGAAAGGGTCATTGACATGAATAAAGGACCGGTCGCAAAGTATAAAAGAGCTGATATATGTAGAGTATTTGGTTAAGCTAGTTGGTAATGGGTCATTTGGACCATTTTGTAACAACCAAATGAGCCTATAAATAGCAGTATGATTGTAAGCCTAAGGGAATCTTTGGATAATCGCATCTATTTTTGTTTTGATCCTTTGATCGATCTTTTTGGAGCATCTATCTAGTTTTGGTCATTTTGATCGCAACTGTTGTTTTGAGTCTATAATGGTTCTGCGATGTATGGAACAATTTGATGATGCAAATGATCTATAATGTTATATATCCGTTTATTCGTCTTGTTTGAGTATCACAGTGTTTGATGTTTTATTGAGATCCCATTTGATGTTTTCGCAGCTATGTTATGTACCGCATCTTCCTTAAGCATATTTTGATGATTTGTTTAATCCGTGAACTATGAGATGATAATGTTTTGATGTGAATAAGGATAATGGTTAATAGGTTGATAATGTGATGTTTTGATGTGAATGCGAATCTCTGGATTGTGTTGTGAATGAGTGTGAGATCATGCATGTATTCTCACAACTGCAAAAACTTGGTTCCTGCATCCCCCTTAGGAATCTCGAGTGTTAGTACTGTGATCAGCCAAAGGAAGCTTTGGTTTCACCAGGCTAATCAAGAGCCCAGAATGAGATTCTGGAGAAATAAAGGGCATAGGTGAAGTAGAGGATAGTCACGCCATGGCGGCAGGTAGATGCAGGTAAATCTCAAGGAGAGGTTATTCGTAGACCATCTGAGAATAGGTGTGGTCAGGGCCCTTAAGCGCTTGGCGATTACTTGGCTCAGATCACCCCTAATAGAAAACCACCATGGACAGGTGGCAGCCCCGCGATTGTTCAGGGCCCTCAAAGTGGTTTCCTAAGACTACTTTCTAGGACCCTAAAACCGCTAATGTCACCAAGGTGGTTTTTGCATATCGTGAATTGCTAGGCAGGTGGGCCATATGAAAGGTGGGAGACCCATTCATAAAGTTGCGCCCACCTGGCAAAGATCTTGAAAAAGGTTGATCAAAAGATTGACAGATGTCTATGCATTAGGATGATGAAGTTGCGTCGGGTTTAACACGGCCGGTACCTCCTTGGAACGAAACCACTACTTCCATGTGTCAACTCTAGAATTGTTCAGGGGCCTCAAAGCGGTTTCCCTGGACCACTTTTTGAGAGTCCTGAAATCATGGCAGTTTATGACACATGACTCTTCGAAGGAATTTTCTCCACATGGTTCAAAAAGAGATTCCTCTAAGTGGTCTTGTCAACCCCCAGCTTCGAGTTTGAAACAATGTCCCTCATACTCATTTCTATCACTATCACCGTACAAAGTGCAGTCTTCTCTGAACACACAAAATCACGAAGAGTAGATGGGTAATCATTACCCAAGGACAACACAATTTTTGAGGAGCCAGTAGGTGCGGCTACAAATACTCCAGCAATTGTATAAATCTAAATCATGGAATTCATGGGCCTCATTCGTCCCTAACGCAAAGAGTAAATGTGCAAGTCTGCCAGAGATGTCTAGATTGAGCTGGAAGATAAGTGGTTTCAATGACACATTTCATCTCTAGTGGAGGCTCGCAAGGAGCATTAAGGACTCGGACGACCAATGTCCATGAGAAACCAGTAGAGGCGCATTCACAGAGGTTTAGGAGGGAAAAGCTTGAGGTCTCACCCGATATGTCTAAGGAGAGTTTAGCATTTTCAGTGGTTAAAAAGGGAATGGGCCTTCTAAATGCAGAAGTATGGAAGGCAGGGGCACGTCAATCCCAACAAAGGATGATCAAATTGTGAAGTGGTGGTACCTGAACAATGAAAATTTTTGATGAAAAGATCAGGTCCTGCTTCACAACTCAATGACGTAGATGAACTTTCACCCCGTTGAAAACAAGGTTCGAGAGAAAAAGGAATGGATGGGGTAGAAGGGATAGATAATGAAGGTTTCATCTAGCGACACACAGTAGTGAAAAGAATGCATCCGCATCTCCATGGCACCAAAATTGTTTGACGAATTGTCAAACTCATAACATCTCTAAAACTAAGGAGAATTGCTAATATGGGTCTGTTCCAT
The DNA here is from genome assembly GCA_027924585.1 of Larix kaempferi. NCBI lineage: Eukaryota > Viridiplantae > Streptophyta > Pinopsida > Pinales > Pinaceae > Larix > Larix kaempferi. The sequence continues at coordinate 6,164,739 of BSBM01000289.1, read as the reverse complement.
ATTAGTGGAGGTTTTGTCTAACCGAATGTACCGCTTTACCCGCAACACGGTCCCGAGTCGCAGTCATAGATTAGCCAATAGTAGTCTGAATGACTGTTTATTGTAACAAATGTTAAATTTTGAGCATTAATTCACAATACTCTAGGATATTTGTTGAGAGAATAACATATACAGTATATCAATGCATGACAATCACAATATGACAAGCATCACAAGACTCAAAAGCATAATTGACAAGAGACACAGAGTTTCTGTGGGGAAAACCCTAAGGTGAAAAAACCCCACAACTTCCTCAGAGATAGAGAGAGCAATGGCTCAACCAAAGAACGACCAAATAACACTGAGATAGTCTCCTAGAAGCAGATGATCCTCCTCCTCACTAGTGCGCCACTTTCTGAGTGAGAGTGAGTTACTTTTCCAAGTGTATAAAATAGAGATCTCCGATCTCTATTTATACTAATCTTTTTTCCCAGTGACCTTATGGGCCTAACTTGTCTAGCTAGGTACATCCACATTATATTATATATAATTCAGGGCCGACCCCACAAGGTGGTCTAATAACCCATCGGCAAGTACACACACTTGCGACACTTGTCAATCCACATGACGACACTTCCTTATAGAGGAATGACACATCTCTTATAAGGGTACAATATATATATAAAATACACAGATGAAATACATTCTGAAGTTACATATATATCAACAACAAACTCTGTTGAAGAGTACAAACAGAATTGCTTAAAGCGATTGGGTTGTAACAAACTCTTTGTAACAACTTATGCTAGAAAGCCTATGAAGGCTATATAAAGTAGAATAGGAAGTATCCAAAGGGTTGGATCTATTTTGTAAGAAGTATTACTTCTAATATTTGTAAGTCTAATCAATACATAAAGAAGATTATTATTTTCCTAATCTTGAAGTTTTCTGGATTCAAAACTTTGATGTGTACAGTTAGTATTTTCTCTTGTTATTTCATCTCTTTCATAATATTCATGATTTATGAATCTATTTCTAAGTTTAATATGAGTTCTTTAAGATTGAATTGTTGTTTCTAAGATGGTTAGCACATGAAGTTTTCATGTTAATTTATCTGGAAATAATATCCTTATATTATTCAGTTGTAGTTTTGTGATCATTTTGTTAAAACTATTGAATTCCTCCCCTAGGATCAGTACGTTATTATTTAACATAGAACAAAGATTTACTCTCTTTGCAGTACCTTTGTTTTATGCCATTACATTTCACATCAACACTCAGTTCTGGTTTCTAGCACATTGAAATACTGCCCTTATTGTTCAAGATTGGATATCTGTATCATTTTGTGGTGAATGTGATTTTATTCAAGTAAAAGAATATAGAAGATCTTATTGATGCCTAGGAACAGTTCTAAAGAAAGCCTTAGAATGTCTCTGGGACTAACATCTTTTTTGGTGTCGTTGTTGGGGAACGCAATCAAGAAGATAAGTCTTCCCTGGGGACAACGACATAATTTATTGCTCCTAATTTCGTAGTGGATGAAATTGGATTGCAGGTTGTATCCACTTGGCGACTCCACAGTAGCAAACCTGGAATCTGGATGAAGACATACCCGCTAGAACCTAAGCCATGAGGAATTTGTGGCTTTATAAGACTCAGTCTCCTAGAGACATATACGTGGAAGATACTAGTCTACTTCAATAGGCTATCAGCGAAGTTTCTCCCCGCCTTTGTTTGGCCCTCAATTCCATGAGTCTGAATTCATTATCCAAAACCCTGAAGGAGAGCCTTCTCCTCAAAATCTGCGCACTCGCTTTGATTTTCCTATATCTCAAACGTTTCCCATCTGGAACGAGGAACCCTCTATTCATGTAATTCATCTCAAATCTATCATCTCCCCCTAGGCCAAGAATATGATTTCCAATCACCTCATGTCAGGAGGAGGAAGCAGAGGACCACCTCCACCACCACCTAGAACACCCAGATGGGTGGCCAATCGACATGGACCTCTGCAATTTCCCATGCCCTTGAATGATATTCCTATCCACTACCTGAAGTTGTTACCAAAGTATGATGGCAGCAAGGGATTAGCTACTGAAGATCATGTAGACCGATTCCAAGATTTCACCGACAATATCCTAATCGAACATGATGACATGTTCATACAAGTTTTTGCTCAGTCGCTGGAAGGTGAAGCCAAAAAATGGTTCAGATCACTACCCAATGCTTCCATCAGCACTATGGAGATCCTAGAAACCACCTTTGTCAAGAAGTGGGGAGTTAAACGTGATAGTCTCTATTATTTAACTGAATTATCCACCCTGAAGAAGAGCAACTCCGAAAACGTGGTGGACTTTATTGCGATATTCAACAAAGTATATTTTAGTATCCCTAAGGACATCCGTCCTACTGAAGCAGTAGCTCGAGTCACCTATGCAGCATCTTTCCCCTCAGATTTTTCCATAATGTTAAGGGAGATAAGACCACTCTCACTTAGTGAGATGCAAGATGACACCATACACATCGAAGGAAACATGAGGGCAGGAGGCAAGATAAAAATGACCAATGATGTTGAAGCAAAAGACAAAGGAAAGACCAAAGAAGAGGGTGGATCTTCAAAAATAAAAGACTCTCAATATGCAAGGATCGACAAGATGACTCGCATCATCAAGAATCTGTCAAATAAAGTCACCAAAATGGAATTAGAGAGTAGCAACCCTAACATATAGTCACCTATTCGACCTCCTACTCAATTCAGAAGGCCTCACAATCCACAAATGGCATATAGAGAAAAGAGGAATGATGAAAAACCATTAAGGCCACCTGTTCGCAAGAAGAAAAACAATCTAGTTGGAATTACAACAGAGGAAGATTATGAGGAGTTTGAAGAACAACTAAATTGGATGGAAGAATATTCCCACCTTATGCACCTCACTAGAGAAGATTATGAGAGTTCACTATCATATGAACCAATCGGCCCAGACCTTCTTGACTCCCAAGAAAATGAAAAATTCCCTGATGATCATCCTATTTTTCATAGCGCTCAACCAGATAAGCTGCAAAGGAAGTATGACTTGAGACCAAGTCCAGAAACGACTAATAGACAGAGCGGACTTATCCCCAAGAAGTCCCCACAGAAGCTAGCTCAAGACAAATTTCCACAAACGTCCTCCCTATCAAAAAGAAAAAGCCTACCAAAGGGTAAGGAAATTGAGGCCATAGTCCCAAATAGCCAAAGCAAGCCAGGCGTAATCCCCCATAAGAAAATAGAGCCAAGCCCCAAAAAAGTGTCTACCTATTTCAGTCTAGAACAAGAACTGAACAAACTAAAGATAGTTGTTCCCTTGACTGAATTAATAAGGAATCCCATGTACCATAATCAGATTGATAAGATGTTCCACAGAGATGAAAGTGCCGATCAATAGGATTCCATAAATCTAAATGATGAAGCCCTTGCTTTTTGATGTGACCCACACATCGATAATAAGGAGGAGCCCACTTCCCCATTTTATGTTACCCTAAACATACATGAGAAGCTTCTTCATAATTGTATGTTGGAATCTGGAGCATCTCACAATCTGATGCCCAAAGTTATCATGGAACAATTGGGACTAGAGATCACCAGGCCATATCATGATTTCTATAGTTTCGATTCGAGAATTGTGAAATGCATAGGGATGATAAAAGACTTGGTAGTCACTCTTGCCCAAATATAAACCAAAAGTGTAATGATGGATGTGGTGGTAGCGAATGTCCAAGAAAAATATGGCATGTTTCTATCAAGGAGTCGGGCTAAAAAACTGGGAGGCACCATGTAGATGGATATGAAGTATGCTACAATACCCGTTTTTACTGGAGAGACCAGTTGGTTGTATAAAGAAGCTATGTTTGCCTATGTGATAAGTGATCAAGACAGTCTTGTGAATTATCCTATATATGCAGCCGATGAAGACATGGGTTGTTCCAGATTATCATCAAGAGATCCATCTGAAGAAGATATTGTACAAATTCGAGTAGCGGAACCCGCTACTGAATATAAGAGGAACCAAGTCTGAAAACTCTATTTTGATGGGGCCTATGCCAAAGAAGAGTCTAGAGCTGGTGCAGTATTGTCATCACCATTGGGAGATGAGATCAGTTTGTCTTACAAGTTAGATTTTTAGACCACAAACAATGTTGTTGAATATGAAGCACTTATCCTTGGCCTCCGAGAGGCAAGGGACTTAAAAATCACCAAGCTGGCAGTATTTGGAGACTCTAAACTAGTGGTAAATCAAATTAGAAGGATTTATCAAACCAAACATCCAAGACTCAAAGCATATCGAAATCTCTCCTGGGACCTCATTGAGAATTTCTTTGATGCGTTCAACATTACTTTCATCCCCCAGAAGGAAATCAACAGGCAGATGCATTGGCCCTGATGGCGATTTCTTTCAAGCCTCTGAAGAAGCCGAATCTAAATTATAAAGTTGAAATGTGATATCGTCCCTCCATCCCTAACAACGTGAAAAGTTGGCAGGTTTTCGAAGATGACCAACAAATCAAACGCTTCTTGCATCTTGTCGGGGAATTCTCGAATATTGACATAGATGGTAATTTTGGGGAGATGGAAGAAAGTAGCTCACATACAAAGAACGTAGAGATCTCTAGGTTGACATAGCAGATTGTTGGCCACAAGTTTCTACAGCTGAATAGTAACTTCATTCCTAAAGGATTGGTTCCGTTAGAGAGGTTGTTCAATACAAACGAAATCCTAGTCAAACCAGCAGTACATCCAACTACTGAGGCTGTGTAGGAAGTAAATCTCGGTACCATGGAAGATCCCAAGTTTCTAAAACTTTCTCAGCCCCTCACAATCGAGCAAAGGAAAAGGTATGATGAATTGTTCAAAAATTATGTAGATGTTTTTGCATGGAAATATGAAGACCTCATAACCTATCATACTACCATCATACAACATAGGATTCCTTTGAAGCTAGATGCTAATCCAGTAAAGAAGAAGTTGAGACAGGTGAACCCTATCTTGTTTCCAGTAATTCAAAAGGAAGTAAGGAAAATTCTTGATGTAAAAATCATCATTCCTCTAAGATATTCAGAATGGGTGGCTAACCTGGTGCCGACCAGAAAGAAAAATGGAGAAATTTGGTTATGTGTTGATTTCAAAAACTTGAATAAGTGCTCGTTGAAGGATAATTACCCCTTACCCAAAATGGATCATATTTTGCAGAAGGTAGTTGGGTCAACCAGAGTATCTATGACGGATGGGTTCTCAAGCTATAACTAGATTGCCATGCACCTAGATGATAGGGGGGAACTTTTATGTATGATAAAATGCCCTTCGGCCTTATGAATGTTGGTGCAACATTCCAAAGGGCCATGGACATAGAATTCATAGTTGAAAAGGACAGATTTATTGTTATATACCTAGATGATATGACAGTATTTTCTAAATCTAACGAGGACCACCTTCAACATCTGAAGGAAACTTTTAAGAAATGCATAAAGTATGGCCTATCATTCAACCCAAAAAATTCCTTTTTTGCAATGACAGAGGGAAAAATGATAGGGCACATCGTTTCCAAAGATGGTGTAAGGATAGACTCGGATAGAGCGGTTTCTATCAAGCTAATTGAGTTCCCAAGAAATAAAAAGGAGGTACAGTCTTTTATTGGTAAAGTAATTTTTTTATGAAGATTTATTCCTAATTTTGCTAAAATAATGAAAGAAATTACTAACATTCTAAGAGAATATCTCGAGATAAAATGGACCACGGCTGCAAGGAACTCCTTTAAAAAAAAAAATTTCCCTAGGAGAGGCACCTGTTTTCACTAGCCCTGATTATACAAAGGATTTCCTTGTTTTCTCTTTTTCCTCTGAGGTCACTATTGCAGCGGTTCTTTTACAAAAAAATCAAGAAGGGAATGAACAACCCATTTCTTTCTTTAGCCAAGAATTGAGGGAAGCAGAGTTGAAATATAGCACAATGGAAAAATAGGCCTATGCACTTGTCAAATCCCTTCAAGTCATTCAGGAGCTATGTCTTGAATTCCAAGATCATTGCTCATGTCACAGGAAGTACCATTAAAGACATCTTGTGTCAACCTGATAGTGAAGGAAGAAGAGGAAAGTGGATCTCTAAGATCCAGGAATCTGATATGGAAATTAAGCCTACCAATTTGGTCAAAGGACAAGGACTAGCCAAAATCCTGGCTGAGTTGAACTACCAAGCTCTTGACATCAATTTGATTGATCAACTCCCTGGTCAGGAGAACGAAGACGATCATCAAAATATTCCTGACCAGGTAGCTAAGAAGTTTACTGGGTCATAATGGTACAGGGACATAGTTTACTACTTATAGCACCTAACCTGCCCTCCTGGGCTGGATAAATCTAAAATGAGGTATCTTAAACTCAAAGAGGTTAAGTACTGTGTTCTGGATGGTTATCTCTTCTGGAAGGATCCACTTGGTGTCCTGCTTAATTGTATTGTGGAAGAAGAAACATAAGGCATAATTATAGAGTTTCACAAAGGTATGTGTTTGGCAAATCATGCATGGAGAGAAACTGCTCATAAAATATTACGAGCTGGCTATTTCTGGCCTACTTTATTTACTGATGCTAACAAGATCATTAGAGCATGCAAGGAGTGCCATCTGTTCACTAGAAAGCAAAAGATGAAACCGTTACCCCTCAAACCCATCAGGGTGGAATCACCTTTCTAGCAATGGGGCATTGAATTTATTGGAGAAATAAATCCTCATTCTAGTGGCCAACACAAATGGATTCTTACAACCACTTACTATTTCACAAAGTGGGTGGAAGCGATTCCCACGAAGAATGCCAATGACACAGTCATAATAGGATTCCTAGAAGAAATTTTTTTGGCAAGATTCGGCTGTCCAAGAAAAATCATTACAGACAATGCTCAAGCTTTCAAATCCTACAAAATGATGAGTTTTTGTCATAATTACAACATTGAGTTGATTCATTCAACAACATACTACCCGCAGTGAAACACTTGGCTGAATCCTCAAATAAAAACTTGGTGACTATTATCAAGAAAATGCTCAACACAAACAAAAGGGATTGGGAATCCCAACTAAAGTTCGCATTATGGGAAGACAGAATTAGTGTCAAAAGAGCTATAGGTACTTCGTCGTTTCAATTGGTTTATGGAAAAGAAGCAATCCTCCTAATTCAGTTGGGTCTCCCAGTGATGAAGCTATTACAGCTGTAAATTGAAGAACCAGATGATATGGAAAGAAAAATTCATCAACTGATAGAGGTACAATAGGTCAGAGAGCAGCTAGATGACTCATCTGGAATCTACCAGGACAAGATGAAAGCGACTTTTGACCAAAGGGCTATTTCTTGAGACTTTCAGTATGGAGGTATTGTTCTGAAATGGGATGCTAGAAGAGAAGAAAGAGCTAAACATAGGAAATTTGACAACCTATGGATGGGCCCTTTCAAAATCGTCACAATCCAGGACAACAACACATATGAATTGGCTCAACTTAATGGTGAAAGCATTGGGAACCCTATGAACGGGAGATTCTTGAAGCGGTTCTTCAACTACTAGCTTTCATCCTACTCGATAAGTGGATCCAGTGTACCATATTTGTAACATATGTTTTTCCTTCTCTCTGTTTTCAAAAGTTATGATTAGATTTGTTACATGTTCTCTTATTATTTTTTGTCTCTTCATTTGAAAAATAAAGGATAGGTATGACTCAACAACCCAAGGGAAGAGACTGTCCCCACTAAAGCCAATGTTAGTACCGTGATCAGCCAAAGGAAGCTTTGGTTTCATTAGGCTAATCAAGAGCTCAGAATGAGAGTTTGGAGAAATAAAGGGCGCAAGTGAAGTAGAGGACAGTCTTGCCGTGGCGACAGGCAGATGCAGCTAAAGCTCAAGGAGAGGTTATTCACAGACCATCCGAGAATAGGTGCGGTCAGGGCCATTAAGCACTTGGCGATTAATCGGCTCAGATCACCCCTGATAGAAAACCGCCATGGACAGGTGGAATCCCCGCAATTGTTCAGGGCCCTCAAATTGGTTTCCTCAGACTACTTTTCTAGGACCCTGAAACCGCTAATGTCACTAGGGTGGTTTTTTCATATCGTGAATCGCCAGGCAGGTGGGCCATATGAAAGGTGGGACCCATTCTTAAAGTTGCGCACATCTGGCACAAATATCTAAAAATGTTGATCAGAAGATCGACGGACATCTGTGCATCAGGATGATGAAGTTGCGTGGGGTTTAACACTCCCAGTACCTCCTTGGAAGGAAACCACTACTTCTACGCGCCAGTTCTAGAATTGTTTAGGGGCCTCAAAGCAGTTTCCCTAGACCACTTTGTGAGAGTCCTGAAACCGTGGTGGTTTATGGCACACTACTCCTCGATTGAATTTTATCCACATGGTTCAAATAGAGATTCCTCTAAGTGGTCTTTTCAGCCCCCCACTGCCAGTTTGAAGCAACGTCCCTCATACTCATTGCTATCATCATCGTCACCATACAAAGTGTAGTCTTCTCCCAACACGCAAAAGCCTGAAGAGTAGTTGGGTAATCATTACCCAAGGACATCACAATTTTTGAGGAGCCAACAGGTGAGGCTACAAATACTCTAGTATTTGTATAACTCTAAATCATGGAATTCCTAAGCCTCATTGGTCCCAAACGAAAAGAGTAAATACAAAATTCTGCCAGAGCTATCTATATTGAGCTGAAAGATAAGTGGTCTCAATGGCACATTTCATCTCTAGTGGAGGCTTGCAAGGAGCATTAAGGACTCGGATGACCAGCATCCATGAGCAGCCCGCAGAGGCGCAGTCACAGAGGTTAAGGTGGGAAAAGCTTGAGGTCTCACTCGAGATGTCTAAGGAGAGTTCAACATTTTTCAGTGGTTAAAAAGGGAACGGGCCTTCTAAATGCAGAAGCACGGAAGGAAGGGGCACACCGATCCCAACAAAGGATGATCAAATTGTGAAGCGGTGGTACCTGAACATTTAAAATTGTTGAGGAAAATATCAGGTCCTGCTTCACAACTCGGTGACGTGGATGAACTTTTGCCCCGTCGAAAACAAGGTTCGAGAGAAAAATGCTTGGATGGGGTAGAAGGGATAGATGATGAAGATTTCATCTAGCGACACACAACAATGAAAAGACTACATCAGCATCTCCATGACACCAAAATTGTTCGACGGATTGTCAAACTCATAACATCTCTAAAACTAAGGAGCACTGCTATTATGTGTCCGTCCCAGATTAGTGGAAGTTTTGTCTAACCGGATGTACTGCTTTACTAGTAAAGCGGTCTCGGGTCGCAGTCATAGATTAGCCAATAGTATTCTGAATGACTGTTTATTATAATAGACTCTATTGAAGAGTACAAATAGAATTTCTTAAATCCATTGGGCTATAACAAACTCTTTGTAACAATTTATGCTAGAAATCTTGTGAAGGCTATATATAGTAGAATAAGCAGTAGCCAAAGGGTCGGCTCTCTTTTGTAAGAAGTATTACTTCTAATATTTGGCAGTTTGATCAATACATAAAGAAGATTATCATTTTCTTGATCTTGAATTTTTATGGATTCAAAAGTTTGATGTGTACGGTTAGTATTCTCTCCTGTTATTATTCATGATTTATGAATCTGTTTCTGAGTTTAATATGAGTGTTGTAAGCTTCAATTGTTGTTTCTAAGATGGTTAGAACATGATGTTTTCATGTTAATTTATCTAGAAATAATATCCTTATATTATTCAATTGCAGTTCTGTAATCATTTTGTTAAAAATACTGAATTCCTCCCCTAGGCTCAGTACGTTATTCTTTAACATAGAACAAAAATTTACTCTCTTTGCAGTACCTTTGTTTTATGCCATTACATTTCACATCAACACTCAGTTCTGGTTTCTAGCACATTGAAACACTGCCCACATTGTTCAATATTGGATATCTGTATAATTTTGTGGTGAATGTGATTTTATTCAAGTAAAAGAATATAGAAGATGTTATTGATGCCCAAGCATAGTTCTAAATATATCCTTAGAACATCTCTGGGACTACATTGGGTGAGACTTCACTCGACCTGCGGGTGTTGCTGGAAAAGGTAAAACCTTTATGGGATGATGTTTGAGGGAGTCTCTGTCGATGTATTTTGAAAAAAGTGAGAAGTGAACCCCTGTCAACAGAACTGTGTCAACAAATGGTTCTATTTCCGGGATTCTAGTACGAAAGGAGAGAGGACATGATGTGGCATCCGACAAATCCGGAGATCGAGGAGTGGTTCCACAAGAAGATGTGAGAATTTTTTTAGGAACAGAGTCAGAACCCTGAATGGTCAAAAACCGATTGGTTTCAAAAGTATATCTACTCTGATATCCACGAAGTATTCTTCTGTGAATTTCCTATACTGCTACATGAATGGTTGGCACAATTGAATTTTCAGAAGAAGAATTTCCAAGGTGGTGATCCTGAACACTGGACACCAGAACTGATCCAACAGTTGAAAGAGGTGAACAACAAAACATCAAGAGCTGTCAAGGTTTGGATAGATAGTATTTTGGAAGGATACATCACTGAATATGCTGTTGAAATGATTAATTCATACAACGATGCAAAAAGGAAAATTTTCAAGGGACCCATAGGAAGGTATATATTGTCGTTGAAATTGTGGATTAAGATGCTTATTTGTGAAAAGGGAATATTAAAGATGAACTCTGACAAGTAAAGCTCGGGTGTGTGGAGGTTGTTGGTACCACGTAGATGAGGGTATGGTATAATGGTGCGGGGTAGATGGATATGAGCTATGAAAAAATATTTAGGGAAGCTATGGAAGATTGTGGTACCCTGCGAAGTGGGGTGCGGTTCCGTCTGGAGAAGAAGAGGAGGAATAAGATAGAGAGAGAGAGTCTCCTAGTGCGACTGGAACTGAGAACTACGAAACGGGACCACAAGGGCCTAAGAAACCTCACTTTGATGAAGAGAACGAATAGGATACCCCTGAACTTGATGGATGACGGACCCAAAGCTACAACGTACCCACAACCTTGCGCACTACGCCAAAATTCGTAGGAATAAATATAAGCTCTTTGTAGATTTGTCCTACATGTCATAATAGTGGTAAGTGTAGTGGATCTACGAACACCAGTAGGAAACCAAGGATGGCAGGTGACGATGTAAACATTCCTCTTTTTCATGGTAACATGACCGAGGATCCTAAATAATACTAGTTTTTATGCGAAGCAATGTGGACGGTGAAACAAGTCCAAGATGATGATATTAAGAAGGGGCAATTAGCGACAAACTTTAGGGGTCGTGCGCTGGATTTGTTTATGAAGTTTGTACAAGTACTTATAGGGAATCCATATAGAACCTTGGCACAAATCAGATCAGGATTGATCGACGAATTTAGAAAACCAAAATCAGAGTCACAGTATATTACAGAGTTGAAGGAAATAAATCAATTTCCTAATGAATCAGTATGGGAATTCGATCAGAGGTACAAAAATATGATGGCCAAAGTAAGTTTTGGAATGAGTGACATGGAACATAAAGAATGGTTCATTGCGAGATTGGTACTGCACATTCAGATGCCAATAATGCAACAGAATATTGTATCCCAAGCAGAGGCACTGGAAATTGCGATGAAACTCGAGGATTCACTAGTCGGTGAAATAGGGGTAGGTATGAACCAAATCCAAGCATAGCTAGCGAACTTGATGATCCAACTATAGGATATCAAGAAGGGGAATGAAGTTCGCGAATAAATATGGTGCAGTCGATGCAAGTATTAAGGACACCATAAGGATCAGTGACCAAAATTCCACGAATACTTATAGTTTGGCACACCAAACCCACTCAGTCAAGGAGGAATTCCCTGGTGTCAAATTTTTCATACAAGGGGACATCGATCAGAAGAGTGTGTGTACTTACAGAATATTGTGTCGAATCCAGCTAACCATTTTTGCAATTTTTGTCGATTGGTCGGTCATGAGGAGAAGGATTATAGAGCATATGATTTGCTCCAAGAGAGAACTACATATACATTTTTTATGAAGGGAGAGGAGCATCATCCTGTACAACTGCAACAACAGTATAATCAACTACTGTGACAGTATAACTAGCCGCAATCGCATTATCATCAACAACAGCCTTAGTATAACCAACCACTGCCGCAGTACAACCAACTGAAGTATCAGCTGCCGCAATATAATCACTAGTAGTATAATCAACTGCAAGGAGTATTCAGAGGAGGATTCCACAGAGGTCGTGGTGGAGGATTTAGTCACGAAGGAACTTTTGGCCAAGGTCGAGGACCGATAATGTGCTATAATTGTGGCCATATTGGACATTATCAGAGGGATTTTCCGAATCTAAATCCGCAATGTACCTATTGTAGTGTAGCGGACCACAGTGTTGAGGAGTGTCCCCAATTGATTAATAAGTGGAAAACTAAGAATATGCCACAGCCACAACCGAATCCGAATGTAAATCAAAATCAAAACCCCAATCCAAATGTGCAGAATATCTCAGTAGAGATAAGAACTCGGCCCATGAATGTCTCAGTAGTGACTAGGGGAGGAGCTGCGACGGGAGAAGACAGGCCACTTCCTAGTGTTCGTCCTACAACAAGGAAACATGTTTGATTTGATGCACAAGCAGAGAAGGAAACCTTTTTGGAAGCGTGAGATGTGGTGAGAAAAACTAATTTTCCACCTATAAGCCAGAAATAATCTGTCTATGAGAAGACACATATATTTGATACGAAAAATTCGTAGAGGTCACCAAGGAAGGTCAGCACCCTGAAGAATTTCTTGGAAAGTTGTTTGACGTTGGCGAAGGATCAAGATGCAGTACTAGCAGAGATAGCTAGTCTATTGTATCGATAGGAGGAAGGGCGACAAGATCGGCCAGTGAATTGAGTGCACAAGAAGAAGATAGGAAGAGAAATGAGGATGAACGCACAGATTGGTACATACGATGTCGATTCTATCATTTTGGACCTAGTATCAAACGTAAACATCTTGACTAAGCAAACATGGGAGCTGATGGGTAAACCGCAGCTGGTATGGTCCCTTATGCAGCTTTGATTGGTAAATCAGAGTAAGGTCACTCCAATTGGTCGATTATCTCATCTCCCTATCGAAGTAGAAGGATTGAGGACTTACGTAGACTTTGAAGTCAAAGAGATAGTTTAAAACACAAGAACCTATCTGGTGTTGCAGGGAATAGACTGGGAAATGGAGAATCAAGATGTTATCGACTTTAAGAAGAGGACAATGTATTTTGCAAACCGTAACATGAGAGTAGTCGCCCCACTTGATCAATCGGAAGGGAAAAGGTTTGTCGAACCAATGAGGGATGAGTTTACAGAAGGATGGGACAATGTCTACAACGTCTCGAAGGATTATATCAATCCCACCACTGATGGAGAATTGGGGTGGCTAAGTGTTAGTTCGGCATCGTCAGACTCCGATGAGGCACTATAAAATTGGCAGAATTGATTGCATGAAGTATCATTCAGAACATGCGCATGAATCACTCAATTGTTGAGATGGGTAGTGACGGAGGTATATGATCTGCCAACATATGAAGGATTACCTAACTTGGCCATGTTCATCGCTGAATTCGAAGAAAAGGTATCAGAACCACTACAACTATTGGCATTATAAGAAGCATTGAAGGCCACACCAACAAGATGGTGGGAAACGCACAAGTCGGTGATAACGAGCTGGAAACTATGTCGACAACTGATGTAAGTCAGGTTTGGGGAGACTGAATGCTACTATGGAAAGAAATATAATGGACGGGGTGATCCAATGGATCATCTGGAAGAATGTCAAAGCACATGGGCAATGAGACCGATGCAGAAATGGGTTCATGCATTCATCCATACACTGGATGAAGTACCATGGAGCTGGTACATCGTAACAGAACTGCGACATGGAACAACTACATGGGAAGAATTGACCATTAGCTTCTATCAGAAATTCATCTTCACCGATGAGAACCCTTTCATCCATAGTGCATTAGAGGAGATCTGCGAGAAGGTACTTGAAGCAGTTTCGATGGAAAAACCAATTGGATTATAGTGGATTGCGACATCGGAAATGATGATGGAGCGCTATAATGTGTCAGCAAGACCTAACGAAGAGGATGATCCTAGAGCTATTTATTTCGCAGATTCGGAGGGAATCTATGATGTCAAAGAACCAGAGATGCCATTCGACAAATTCCAACAACCACTAAAAATTAAGAAGGTTAATATTGGGTCGGAGGAAAATCCCAAGTTCTCTAGTATTGGATATTACTGGGATGATTTGACAATTGGAAAAGTCACTGATTTACCACATGAGTTCCAAGACATGTTCCCAACAATATTTTCAGAAATGAAGGGCATTTCCGTGGACCTGGGAGAAATGAATATTCCGTTGAAACTTGATGCGAAGCCAGTAAAGAAACGACCATATAGACTGAGTCCCAAGTATAAGGAGTGAGTGAAAGTTGAGATAGAGTGAAAGCTAGATGTGGGAATCATAGAACCTGTCAAAGAATCAGAATGGATCACCCCAATCGTAGTCCAAGATAAGAAGACTGACGAAATCTGTATTTGTGTCGACCTAAGGAAACTAAATGATGCATGTTTCCATGATCCATTCCCTACGCCATTCAGTGATGAAGTACTGGAAGGTGTTGGAGGCAAGTAGATATATTCGTTTACAGATGGATTTTCATGTTACCAATAGATAAAGATTGCGAAGGAATGTCGACATAAAACTACTTCCGTGACAGAATGGGGTTGTTTTCAATACACACTGATGTTGTTTGGTGTTAAAAATGCCCCTGCGATCTTTTCGAGGTTGGTTGTCACTGCATTTAAGGATATCATTCATAAGTTTCTGGCAGTGTATATGGACGATTGGACCATATATGGGTTGGTTAAGGACCACATTGTGAATCTAAGGCTGATGTTGGAAAGGTGTAGACAACATCAGATTTCACTAAACTTAAAGAAGTGTATTTTCTATGCACCATTTGGAATCCTGCTATGACACATTGTATGCAAGGATGGGATGTTGGTCGACCCAGTGAAGATTGCAATCATCATCGATGTACCACCACCAATGACAGTGAAGAAACTAAGGGCGACGTTGGGACACACTCGATATTACAGGAAGTTCATCAAGGGATATGCAATGATTACTACACCGATGGAGAAGCTTATAAAGAAGGATGCAAAGTTTGAGTGGAACGATGAGTGCCAGAAGAGCCTCGACATACTAAAGGTGAAGATGGTTACATCACCGATACTAGTCTTCCTCGATTGGAAAAAATAATTCCATGTCCATGTGGATGCATCGTCATTTTCTGAGATCAAATATAATTTGTTTGACATTTTTGTCAAAGTTGTTTGGGAGAGATAGAGGTAGAACATACTATAAAAATAAAAAAGAACCATTATTTGTTTCAAAAGTAGACAAAAAAGAAAAAAATCATAAAAGATATATAAGTTAGGATATTTAGACATTTAGGAGTTAGTTAAGATCAACTTGTGTAATATATCCATTAGGGATAGTGTGTTTCTTTAGTATGCATTTGTAAATACTTAATCCGACGGTCACAATATGTTTTCGACATAGAGTGATCCGATGGCTCAACTTCTCTTAGATAAAACCTAACCTTGATCCGTGGCTTAGCACCCGATTGGGCCATGATCTCTATTTAAAAAGCATGGAGGGTCATTGTTTAGTTGATCGATTATGAGAAGCTCATTTGTAACTTTCTTTCTTTGCATAATAAATTGTCCCATAGAAGCTATTTGGCCGAGGCCGTGCAGTGTTTCCCTCAAGAGGGTTTCAACCACGTCAAAACATCGGTGTGTTGATCTGTGATCTGTTTGTGTGAAGTGGTTGCTCTTGGTGTTCGGTCCTTTGGTAGTACCCTGTTTACCCGAACATGGTATCAAAGCTAGAGGTCATGAGTTCGATACACACTCAGCTCGCGCTAAGGGGAAGATTATTGCACGAATTTGCAAGTAGTCAGCGCTCCCCGGTGTATCGTGACAAGGGACTAATCGCCTCTCATGGATCCTTGAAATCTGGCGGTGGTGAGTTTACCAATCACCTGCCGATTTTGGTGTAACAGCAGCCGTACCTCCAACATGGTATCAGAGCTTTTATGAAGTGTCGCTTTCGGTTATGATCTACATCTTGAACTGTTGTTGCCAAAACTCAAAAGGGTTTCTAGTTCTGGTATTTCTGTGCATTTCTGGGCTGTGGGAGGTGTTCCATTGCATTCTGAGTGTCGTTCCCATTGGGAAATAGTTTTCGTTTGATCGAAAACGGTTCCCGGTTTCTCCAGAAACGCGTATTTCATCAGATCTGAAGGTATAATGTTACAGTGACGCATTTTTTTATTTTCTTTTTTTAAAAGGAAAAAATCTCATATTTCATCATTTTTTACTGTTAGATTTTTTTTGGGTTTGGATTGTTGCTTTCCCGTCTACGTATGCTCTTTACCGTGCACCTTGAGCGATCTCGGCAAATCATAAACAGAAAGGGAAAGGGTTTTTCTCGGCTGCGTATGCTCTTTGCCGTGCACCTTGCGCGATCTCGGAAAATAAGAAACAGAGAGAAAACGTAGACTTTCTGGGAAAGCTAACAAGATCTAACTCCACAAGTGTGGAAAAGTTTTTTTTGTTTCGATTTGTGGTTTATTTTGCAGGAAAAAGGGTAAGCATGCAAACCGAGCAAGAAGAGTAAAAAAAAAAGCCCCCTTCCTCATTCCCATATTTTATATACCTTTTAATCTAGCTCACTTGGTTCAAAGTTGCTTTATTTTTTAATAGGTCTTGATTTCAAGTCTTAGGAAGTTACTTTTAAAAGAAAAAGTGCATGCAATTTCTATTTTCAAGTTATTTTATTGTAAAAGTGCATCTCACTTAAATAATAAAAAATAAAAATACAAGTGAGTCACTTAAGTTTTTTTTTATTTTATTTTATTGTTGCACTATTTAAAAGTAATATCAGTGAAATCACTTATTTTACAAAAGTGGTTCACTTAAAGAAACTTTCTTTTAAAGTGATTGTCAAAAGGTTCATCTTGGGAAGAGGGGGGTTCTTTTTTTTTGCTAGACATTTTCTAGCTGCCACGTCACTATTGGGGACATCTTCAACAGTTTCTTTGTTCAAGCATAACTTCATCATACAGAGTCAGTTTTCAGTGTCATTTTTTTTAAACCGCCTATTTTTTTGTGCTCTTCACATCCAGACTATTGGTTTCTACTTTTACAGCCATTAATTTGCAAATATGGCCGCCCCTTGTGATATTCTACTTAACAGTTCCAACTATTTCTCATGGAAATCTCATATGGAGGATGTTCTACGAAGTAGGGGACTTTTCAGAATTACCTCAGGGAAAGAAAAAGAATCCACTGATGATGATAAGAAAATAAAATGGGCAAATAGATATGATGAAGCTCGTGGATTGATTGGGATGTCAATCTCTACTAATTTGCGATTCCACATATCTGGAATTGATGAACCTAATGCTGCTTGGGACAAGTTGGAATCTGTGTTTGGTAAACACAATGAAATTCGAGGTCACCAACTCGAAAATGAGTTGATTTCTTTAAATCCAAGTGAATTTTCATGCATTCAAGATTATTTATCTAAGTAAAAAACTCTTAAACTCTTATGTGCAGAATGTAAGATTGAGAGGGAAGACAAACAATGCATTTATCATATTTTTTCCAAACTTGGACCTGCATATTCTGTTTTTGTATCTACATTTTACTCCATGAAAGCATCCTTGAATGTAGCTAGCTATCAAGAGCCTAGTCTTGAATCCTTTTGTGATTCCTTGATTAGAGAATAAGATAAACTCATTCATCTTGGAATAATCAACAATGCAGATACATCTGGGAAAGCCTTATTGTCCCAACAGAAAGAAAAGTCCAAGCCTCCCAAGAAACAAAATTTTTGCAATAATAAGTCAAACAAGGGTCCAAAACCCTCTCAGTCAGATCCTTCTTTAAAAAATGACAAAGGATCCAAGCCAAAAGGCAAGAAGACTGAGCGACATTGCAACTATTGCGGGAAAGATAATCATGATGAATCTAAGTGTTTCAAGAAGATGGCAGCCTTGGAAGCAGCAATGAAGAAGCACCACATCAGCCTAGATTCGTCTTCAGAATCTGCCTCTCATGGACATGCACTTTGTGCTTCTGGTTATTCTTATAATGCATCTTCTTCTTCTACTTCAAATGAATGGCTCATTGATTCTAGAGCATCTTATCATATGGCTAAGGATCAAGCCATCTTTTCTACTATGCATGAATGTAACACCAAACAAATATTTGTTGGTGATTATAGATCTCTAAGTGTTGTAGGAACTGGAACAGTTCCAGTAGATAATGGTCATTTTAGTGATGTACTATGTGTTCCAAGAATTTTCTGCAATTTGTTATCAGTCTATCAGATCACTCATTCTGGTGAAGGTAAAACTGTGACCTTTACACCTCACCAAGTTGTAATCAAGGATTTTAAAGATCCTCAATAGGTCCTAGCTATCGGAATTGTTGATGATATTACCAGGTTGTACAAGTTTAACAACTTTGGGTCATCGCCTTTCCCTTCAATTTTTGTTGCTTATAGTGATAACTTGAGCAAACTTTGGCATGAGCGATTTGGTCACTTAAATTATCGCTCATTGCAACAACTATGTAAAGAAAATATGGTGACAGGTCTTCCGATGGTATCTTGCAGGAATGGTGTTTTCTCCGGTTGTGTACTTGGAAAACATCATCGAGACAGTTTTGACAAACATGCCTCTTGGCATGCCTCGGTTCCCTTGGAGCTTGTGCATAGTGACTTGTGTGGTCCTCTTCCATCTGCTTCATTGTCTGGTTTCAAATATTTCTTAACTTTCATTGATGATTACACCAGACGCACTTGGGTTTATTTCCTAAAACTTAAGAGCAAAGTATTTAACATGTTCTTGGCCTACAAGGCCCTTGTGGAAAAACAATCTGGTCATCAAATTATTAAGTTAAGATCTGACAATGGAGGAGAATATCTTAACAATAAGTTCACTACTTTCTGCACTGAACAAGGCATCCAACAACAACACACTCTTCCATATACACCACAACAAAATGGTGTAGTTGAGCGGAAGAACCGCACTTTAAAAGAAATGGCTAATTGTATGATCCAATCTAAGGGACTAAGTCTTCAATTTTGGGCTGAAGCCATTAATTGTGCAAATTACATAGTTAATCGCACCCCCACTAAAGCATTACAAGGTATAACACCGGAAGAAGCATGGAGTAAAACTAAACCTGATGTAAGTCACTTCCGTGTGTTTGGTAGTGAAGCATGGGCTCACATTCCGGATGAAAAACGGAAAGCATTGCAGCCTAAAAGTGAAAAGTGCATATTTGTTGGATATTCTGAAGATGTAAAAGGTTATAGAATTGTTCAACCACATTCTCATGATATAATCATTAGAAGAGATGTTAAATTTTATGAAAATCTCTTGGACTGCGAGCTTAACTCGGCGATTGTGCCATCTTTGGCCTGCGAGCTTGATTCGGATTTTGTGCCTTCTTCTTCTTCTTCTTCCAACTTCCTTGACAGGTTTCCAACTCTAGTTTTTGATGATGATAGTGAGGATGAAAATCCACCTCTGCCTGCTCATGTTCCTCTAGTTGCACCAGCACAAGTGCTTCCTCGATGGGTCCGTTCAACATGCGAAGTAGCTGGTGATCTTGCCGGTGATCCTAGAGATAAACGTCGAACACATTCTCAGTTTCAGCGAGCCTCTTCTCTTTTGGCTCAAGTTTCCGAGAATCATGATCTAGAAACTTTTGCAGAAGCTTCAGGGAATCCAGATTGGGATGCAGCCATGGATGAAGAATATCGTTCCTTAATGGCGAACGATACTTGGGATCTTGTACCTCTTCCAAAAGGAAGAAAACTTGTCAGATGTAAATGGGTCTACAAAACTAAGTATGCATCAGATGGAAGTGTTGAAAGACTTAAGGAAAGGTTAGTTTCCAAAGGTTTTTCCCAAGTTGAAGGGATTGACTACAATGAAACCTTTGCTCCCGTCGCAAAAATGAACTCCATCTGCCTTATTCTTTCCCCTGCATCCTTACACAACTGGGAAGTCCATGAAATGGATGTCAAGTCTGCCTTCTTACATGGTGATTTACAGGAGGAAATTTACATGGAACAACCTCCTGGCTATGTTCAGAATAACTCTAGCCTTGTCTACCACCTTAAGAAATCCTTATATGGCGTTAAGCAAGCTCCTAGAGCTTGGTATGCCAAAATGGATAACTTTCTCCTTGACACTGGTTTTTCTAGATGTCATTCTGACCCCAATGTCTATACCAAGAAAGTAGGAAACCATCTCATCATACTTGTTCTATATGTTGATGACCTTATTCTTACTAGTAGTGACCCTAAGCTTATAACCCATCTGAAATGCAGTCTTAAACAAAATTTTGAAATGTTAGACTTAGGACGTTTGCATTATTTTCTTGGTCTCCAAGTCCTGCAAACCAAAGAATGAATCTTTCTTTCTCAGTCTAAGTATGCTTGTGACCTTCTTCATCGCTTTCACATGGAAGATTGTACACCAGCCCCTTCTCCCTTCCAGTCTGGAGTCAAACTTTCTGCCACTTGTACTTCACCTAAAGTCGATGCCACCTTGTATCGTCAGCTTGTTGGTAGTCTCTTATACTTGACTCATTCCCGTCCTGATCTTTCCTTTGCCGTTGGTCGTGTTGCCTGTTATATGCAGACACCTCATGAAAGTCACTGGAAAGAAGCTAAAAGAATACTTTGATATATTCGAGGTACTGTTCAGTTTGGGATTCATTACAGTACAAGGGGAAATGTTTGTTGGTTGGTTTCACTGATTCAGATTGGGCCGGCAATCCTGATGATCGAAAGTCTACTGCAAGTTATGTTTTCAGTCTGGGATCTAGACCTATTACTTGGGCTTGTAAGAAACAACAAGCTCTTGCTCTTTCTTCAGCAGAGGCAGAATATCGAGCAGCAGTTAATGCCAGTCAGGAAGCTTTATGGCTTCGACAAATCCTTTCAGAGTTGGGATTCAAGCAGCAGCAGTCTACTCCACTTTGGTGCGACAATCAAAGTACCATCAAGCTTGCCAAAGATGCAGTTCTACATCAACGCAACAAACACATTGAGCTACATATTCACTTCATCAGAAATCTTGTTCATGATCGTGTTCTTGAAGTGCTCTTTTGCCCTATAGATGATCAAGTTGCAGACATCTTCACCAAGTCTCTTACAGAAGTGAAGTTTTCTAAACTTCGATCTATGTTAGGAGTCAGGAACTTGTCATTAAGGGGGGATAGGCTCTAATGCCTCCTTCCTTCTCCTAATAGTGTCACTTTTGTAAATCCTTCAATCCTATCCCAAGTTGTTCTTAAGGGGGGATGTTAGGATATTTAGACACTTAGGAGTTAGTTAAGATCAACTTGTGTAATATATCCGTTAGGGATAGTGTGTTTCTTTAGTATGCAATTGTAAATACTTAATCCGACGATCACGATATGTTTCCGACATAGAGTGATCCGACGGATCAACTTCTCTTAGATCAAACCTAACCTTGATCCGTGGCTTAACACTCGATTGGTCCATGATCTCTATTTAAAGAGCATGGAGGGTCATTGTTTAGTTGATCGATTATGAGAAGCTCATTTGTAACTTTCTTTCTTTGCATAATAAATTGTCCCGTAGAAGCTATTTGGCCGGGGCCGTGGAGTGTTTCCCTCAAGAGGGTTTAAACCATGTCAAAACATGGGTGTGTTGATCTGTGATCTGTTTGTGTGAAGTGGTTGCTCTTGGTGTTCGGTCCTTTGGTAGTACCCTGTGTACCCGAACAATATACAACCAATATATAAATATGAATACCAAAATTATTACCTTAATGAAGGTATGCCAGTCAGGGGTTTCTACCCCACCAAATTCACCTTTCCTCATTAAGATATTATTTGTGTTTGAAGAAAAAACACTGGGAAATTTAATTCTTTGAATTACCTCTTTCACATCATTGCTTTGTTTCTATGTTAATAACCACGAAAATTTATTTCAATCTCCATCACTATTTGATTGGATCACACTTCGCATTGCATGATTGGATTCCTAAATGTTAGTAAAAATTTGAGATTTTTTTCTTTATCCCTCCTGCCATCAATGATTCGCCATAATGTTTTTGTCACATTCTTCCCAATATGCATTGTATCAAACAAATGAGCTATTTTTAGATGGTCATAGTAGGGAAACCTCATGACTTGAGTGGGATAACATTTCATTCCTCGTGGAAACCCATTATTACTGCCTTCACGACGACGAACTTGATGGAGCATAAGAGAAATCGCAACAATAATTATCAAACACAGTAAAATATATTTAATAATTAAAATAGAATTTCAAATTGAAAACATTACATATACGATACATAAACAAATTGTGTACCCTGATGATTTCTATTATATTCCAACCTCCATAGGTGAGGTTTCATTCTTTGTGGTTTTAATTCAGTCTCTTCTTTCCCATTGAAAATATATTTTTCAGTAGTACGAAACCTATGGATCTTCGAGAGGAAGTGCCTATACTCATCAAACACCATCTTTCCTAAATTTTTTGAATAACGATACTTCATATTAGGACCACAAAATTGACATGCAAATTTATCCTTTGTTTGAAGACCTGCAACAGATGGATTAATGTCAATTATATGATAGATTATTAAAAACAATCATGATATCTTCAAAATAATTATTTAGTATTAAAGTGCAATGGAATGTTACATACCACAAAAATATGTTAGTCTTGGGGCATCATCAATTGTCCATACAAGCATTCCATGGAAGTCATCTATGAATTGGATCATGTTATGGTCGTCATCTACTTCCATGGGATCATTAACGTGATCTTCATTAATCGTTTAATGTTGCTCAGCTTGTACAACATCATTTCTACTGCTACTAGGGGCATTCTGTAGAAAGTTAGAGGGAAACTCTAACTTTATAATTACAAAAAATCATGCAAAATTAATGCAGGTATAAAAAATACTAAAACAATATAAATTTTTACAAATACAATCAGTATTATAAAGAAAGATAATGAATATATATAGAGATAATTACTAGTGGACTATATTCATTCAATCCCTCGTCCATGTGCTGATATTTCCTACAATGTTTTCTAGTTGTTGCTATTAAAATTCTCTCGAGACATCTCATAAAAAAACTATTGGAAGGGAAAAAACATTTACTGTCACCCTTTTCACCATCTTCATTTCTTTCAACACCGCTATTATTTTCTGACATTCTTCCCACAAAAATATAGTAATGAGTATAAAAATAAATCTTCTTTTTGGTCGACAAGAAGACCTTGCACCCTTTCCAAACCGTCGTTGTTATAGCAAAATTGTCACAACATCTTTCAAACGGAACATATTTATAATTTTTTGGACGTTGTAATTCGAACAAACGTTGACCAAGTCAAAGTTGACTTCATCAAATAGTGGGTGACTGTTTGGAAAGGGAAACTACTACTATTTGGATCGTCGCAATTGCGACCTAATTTCCAATAATGTCGCAAAATAGACATTGTTTCACCTATCGTCGCAATTGCAACAAAAACAAAGATGTCATCGCAATAGTAACGATATCTGGCGGGATTAAAAAAATGAAGATTTTAACATTTATCATGAATTTTTCGACAGTACGACCAATTTAGTCCATACCATCGGAATACTTTCATCAAATTTTTTCCAATATGTATTAGTGCCTTTAGAAAGCAGGTATTTGATCTCATTGGCACAAAACGCTCTCTCTGTAGGATACATTAAGGTTGCAAAGGCTTGTTTGGATCTAGGATTAACCAAAGGATCATATGGTAGAGACACAAAATATTTTTCTCTTGGTCAGAATACGAATAGGATTCGGATGATTTTGTAGGATCAAATTTATTCAAGATACGATCCAAATCATTTGAATCAGAGGATCCTTCATCGATGAGAAAAACTATTTCTCCTTTAGGATATTGGTCAGCATCATAGTAGTCAAAATGCCACCAAGAAGGATCTAATTCATTAGAAAACATTGATCCAAGCCAAGGCTTAGATTTTCTCTTGGGGCACTTATTTTCCCAATGCCCTTTCTTACCATAGATAACACATTTTTCTTTATTAGAGGGAGAAGAGTGTTTCTTGACAAAAGCCTTTTATTTCCAGAAACTCTTCTTCTTCTTATATATGTAGACTATATTTGGGTGAAACCTGGGAGCACTAGTGTAAAAGGGTTTTCCCTTATTTTTCTTGAAACTACAAGATTATTTACCAAAGTTTCCTTTGTTGTGATCTTCACAACCCCAATTTGGCATTTTTTCCACATCTTTGCAAAAACAAGGAGAGTACATGGATGAATTCCTTTTAAAGTCTTTGGCAACTCTCCTTTCTAAACAATTCTCTTGCCATGTTTGCATAATGAATCCATGTAGTTGGTGTTAACACCCAAAAAGTGTTCACTACCTCATTACCACATTATATGGCTCATTTGTCCATTTTCCTACCATTTTTCCCTTAAAATCCCAAAAAATCCCATTAAAATGCCTCCAAAAGGCCTAAAATGCCTCCAAAAGGCCACAAAACCATCAAAATAGCCTAAAAAAGGCTAAAAAACCCCCTTTTCCTCCAAAAATAGCAAAAATCCCCTAAAAAGGGAATAAAAATATAAAATAATGAGGAAAAGGAGGAAAAAACCCTATACAGCTGCCCAAAACTATGTGTTTCCTAAAACCATGGGTCAGCACTCCACCACCAAAAAAACTATAAATAGGTGATGGAGATCCCTTATTCCATATCCACAATCACAAGCACCCTTACTCTGCCAAAATCTCTCTCGAAACCCTAGTTCACCTTTGAACTATTTTCACCTTGAGAGCCACCTTTGGCCCATTCCCATCATTGGAGAAGGAGAAGGAGCATCTTGAAGCTTGGAGCATCCTCTTGGACACTGCAAAGGGCTTCATCAAACCTTCTCATTGAAGGTAATATCAATACAAAAATCCATTCTTTCAATTTCATGTTTATGTTTCATGCATGCTTTAGAAGTAATTTAATTTTTGTTTTAGCTTAATTAGTTTAATATACTGAACTGCTGCTAAGGAGTCCATTCTCCTTAGTAGGTGCTCATTGGCACAAGCTAGGGGTAAAACCTAGCTACAGTTTTGGTGACTCCCCTAGTTTTCGAATTTCTGGTTTCCGTTTTGAATTTTTTACTTTCGGCTGTCCCTTTCGGCCGCCGCATACCGCGTCTTTTCCCTCTGCAGTCGCGTCCCGACCGCGCCTTTCAGGCCTTTACCTACGATCCGACCGCGGCTCTCAGACTGCTTCCGACGCCCTGCCGGCGGATTCAAGTCTGTTACCTGCGATCCGACCGTGGCTAATCATCCTGTTTGCCGCGATCTGACTGCGCCTGTCGGCTTTTTTTCGGCGTCCCGACTGCGGCTTTCTGCCTCTTTCGTGCGTCCCGACTGCGCCTGTTAGCCCTTTTTGCCGCGACCCTACTGTGTCTTGTTCCCTATTTCCTGCGTCCCGACTGCCTCTGTTGGCCTGATAGCCGCGACCTGACCGCCGCTGTTTCCCTTAAACCCGCGGTCGGCCTGTTCCAAATCGCCACAGACCCGCGGTCTGATTTCTGCTCTTTTTCTGTTTTGAGCCCAGCCCCTTTTGCTGCAATATTTTCTGCATCTGAACAGCCCCCTGTCTTACCTGCAGTTTACTACCTTACAGCCTCTCTGCAACATAATTTCTGTTCCTTTTATAGATTTCATTTTACAAATTTCAGTATTTTTAATTCAGAAAATTTTGCAAGTTAAACTTTCAATTTCAGTATTGTTGATAGATTGGAAGTTGCCCCCCCTTGTGGCACTTCTATTTTTTGGGATCATTACCTCACGAGCACACACTCTGTCACATAAAATCAAGTGAGCCTTAAAAAGTTCCTAATTGAACCAACATTCTAACCCCACTTGGGGAACACAAAAGAATCATTGTAGTTAGGTAGGATCAGGGGGATAGGCTTCCAATAACACCCCTTGGTTATTTCACTTGAGACATAGTTGTTGTCCAAATAGGGAACCAAAATCCCCTAGTACTTTTTGGCACGGTCACGACCAGTTTATCAGAGGGCCTCTCCCTTAGGAGGGTTGAAGTCGGGAGACTGGTTCCGGAGGCCTGAGTGGAATACCGCACTCCATTCAGTAACCGAAGGGCTACCTTTCGCGGTTCGCGGGATATCCCTGTATAGGGGTATTGCGGTCAACGAACTAAACGGCAGATTCACCTTTCTGGACGTGTCATGAACGGGGTATCTTAGTTGCCATTCTTCTAGGATTGACTACCCGGTGTCCCTCCCGGTAGGGGGATATCATAGCCACTTGGCTTTCCTACTCATATTGTCTGACTTGGATTTCATCACCTTGCAGAGGATATGTTTAGTTGAGTCAGAATACTTTTAGTTAGGTGTTTGCATGCTCCTTTACCTCCCTTTGGTTTAGTGAGTCCACCATTTTTCTTTTTTAGGAAACCTGCTGCTTGTTGGTATTCTGACCATCTTTGTTGTTACTCCACCTATTGTAGCACAGCTGTTGCAGTGGGTGTTTTGAGTTGGTTGTTGGCCTGAGTGCCTTGCTTTTTAGCTCTCCTTCTGCACACTCGGTTGCATTAGGATTTTTTGAGCTGTTTTTATACTCACCTCAACCCACAGAGACTAGACACCATCTGTCACCATTGAGTCCCCGAGACATTCTCGGCGCCTCAGGGGCGAGCCCCCACAGCACGGTTCTCTCGACACCACTCGTCATAGATTCCGATCATTGTCCGTTGATACCACTCATCACAGATCTAGAGCCTTGTCACTTGACTCCACTCGTCAGCGACGTAGGCCTCCGTCACCAGATAGTGACGCACCTTACTTTACCTCTGATTCTGATGAAGAGTCTGAGAACCCTATTTATACTGCCCCTACTAGCCCCATGGCTGGCACGACTTCCACTCCATTTGTCATAGGGACCATTGGTGGCACATCCACCACTACACCAGTTACTACACCTATTTTGGGTATGCCCTCCATGGGGCAACCATCTACCGTTACCCTCACGGTACCTATTCCCACAGCGGGAATACCTATCCCCACTACATCAGTGGCTCACACTACCAATGGTGGTGCTGGACCATCCTTCACTACCTCAGTTCCCCCACTTGGGGGCACCACCTCACATCTTGTCCCTCCACTTGGGGGCACTGGCCCCAACTTGGTCCACAGCACTACTGTGTCACAGCCTTCTTCCAGTTTGCCGTTCATGGCTAGCCTCAACCTACCTGACCTGGCCAGATTGACCAACGATCCTATTCGACACGACCCTATGTGGCCTCATATGCCTACCAAACTACCCTCTGACATCCCTAAATTCGAGGGTAAGGCCGGTGAGGACCCACAAAACCATATCATGTCTTTCCACCTATGGTGTTCCTCTAACTCCATCGTGGATGACTCTGTTCGCCTCCGTCTCTTACAGCGCACCTTCACTGGCTCTGCAGCCAAGTGGTATATCGAGCAACCTCATGGGACCCACGCCACCTTTGCTTCCCTTGCCTCGACCTTCCTGCAGTTCTTCCAGTTGCCTGTCCGCTATGACGCGGGCGTTGAGATCCTTCTATCTTGTAGACAAAACACGGCTACCCATATCACGGACCACATCCATGAGTGGCGTCGACGCCGTAGCTTATGCAAGATCAAACTTGACGACCGTATCTTCCTAGATTGGTTCCTCAAATCCCTTCTCCCGGTTATCGCTAAGGATGTGGCCTCAGAAAGACCCCAGTCTGAAGAAGAAGCCATCCTTAAGGCTCAACAGTTCGACCTCATTTACGCCCAATCGGGTTACCTTTATACCATTATACCTGACGCCCCTCGCGGCGAGTCCTCCCATCATGACGCGCCGGGGGCATCCCACGCTGCAGATGGTATCATTGGCCGTGTTTCTTCGCATCCCCAACCATTTTCTATAGCACGACCTACCCTTGGCCCCGACCTGTCGAGGGCTACCTCCCAGTCTGGAGCAACCAACTCATATGCTCCCATGACACATCACCATTCCCATGGACCCTCATGTCCACCTCAGTGCTTCGGGTATGCGACTCCTGCTTACGCTCCTCCAGTCGCCCCTCAGCCTTACTACCATCAGCAGGCTGCCTCAGCTCCTGCGCCTTCACAAGCCCCACCAGCTTATTATCCGCCACAGGCAGCCCCTGCGGCACATCCACAACCTGCTCCGCAGTCCTATCAGCAACCCCCTCAAGTTTCTGCACCTGCTCAGCCTCAACCTACATATCATCCTCCGCAGCCTGCTCCAGCACCTGCGCAACCTCAAAATCCACCTGCTGCCCAAGGGCAAGTTTACGCCCAACAGAACCCGCAGCAAAACCAGAACAACCAATGTAACCAGGGCCAACAGAACCGCGGCAAGGGCCGTAATCGGGGAAACAACCAACCTGCAGACCAAGCTGGTCAACCGGCTAATCCCCCTGACAACAACAATGCAGCCCCCGCTAATCAAAACCCTGATCGCCCGCCCAAGCAGGCCAAAAACCCCAATCTGCGAACAAACCACCCTTGTTCTATTTGCGGAGTCTATGGACATTACACCCACGCTTGCCCACATTTAGAGCGAGCTCGGCAGCTTTGGGTTGACGAGGCCCATCGCCAAGGGCATGCGGCTCCCCAAGCACCGCCAAACCCCCCCCAACCTCAGCAACCCCCTTTGGTGCTGCAAAACCCCTTACCGACCCAAGGCGTAGTGAACACTCAGCCGTTGGCTCCCCATCAAGCCAATGCGGCCCAACAACAACAGATCACCTACGCTGCTCCTGATCAACCCATGTTTGACTCAGGTACCCACCACTTACTGATGATGTCATCCGCTGACGTCAACCTCCAGACCCGTCGGAACCAATATGGCTCCACCTCTGAAGCCACTCCCACGGATAAACCTACTAACGCCCATCCCACCGATCAGGCATTACGTATACCTCCGCCTCCCATAGACGGCGCTGCGAAAGCACCTCGTTTCCCACTTCGCCGAATCAACAATAACCCTAACGCGCGCGCTGCGTCAAACTACAACATCGTAGACGACCTAGCCCAATCTCCCGCAGCCATGTCTGCGTTAGAAGTCTTGAAGAACTTCCCTTCCCAGCGCAAGACTTTACTTTCCGCCATTGGGGGGATTGACCCTACCGATTCACATTTGATGGTGTTTGATTTAGACCAGTCTGAACCACGCCTACCTTCCAGCTTAGCCTTCCAAGTTACAGTCTCCGTTAGGAATCTTGTTATCCATCGGTGCATCATCGATGAGGGTGCCTCCACATGCGTTATGTCTACATTTGTATGGCAGAAGCTAGGATCCCCTCCTCTCCAGCAGTCCACCACTGAGCTACGCGCCTACGACGATCGTTCGGCCCAGCCCCAAGGCCTTCTACCCAACGTTCCCGTCCAGTTAGGTGGTAAAACAGTCCTTATTGACATAGAGGTAATCAATTCCCAATTGGATTACAACCTTCTACTTGGCCGCAGCTACATGTATGCCATGCGGGCGGTTTCCTCTTCTGTCTTTCGCACCATGATGTTCCCCCATGAAGGACGCGTGGTTACGATTGACCAGCTCACCTACTATGATCCCAGTGCTCCCGCGGCACCTAAAAACGTTCTCCCCATGGTTGAACAACCTGTTTCTCCTGCCACCACCTCGTTTGTTTCCTCTACGGGGCCTGGAGTCTACTCAGACGCGCCGATGACCTCCACCTTTCAATCCATTCCTCCGCCGTCATCTACGCCCGAAATGTCTGACTTATGTACCTTGTCCCACGACAACCTACCACCTAACACTCAACCACCCTTGTTTCCAAAACCACCATTGGTACCTAGCCACATTGGTGTTACACCGATCCATACGATCCCCTTCCTAGTCCCTCCATCGGGAGTAGTAAGCGCCCCGGTCATGGCTACCCTTAGCCTCCCTGGGTTAACCTTGGGATTACCTGTATGGTATCTTTCGCCTCCCGTTCGCCCACCGACACCTGATGTCGTCCTCCAGCCGGTGCAACCCATGGCTACTACTACTCAGCCACCTCCCGGTGTCTCTACCCCTTCGTCCTCCACGACACCTCCTCCTACTCCCAAACCCACTGGGGGCAGAGGTCCCCAACCTTACACTGCCATACCACCTCCAAAGACAGTCAAGAACCCTCCAGTGTTTCGTGCTCCTCCCAAATGCTCGCTGTGTGACGAGTTGGGCCATGCGACCCACCAATGCCCACAGTTACCCGCATTACAGAAACACATGCAGATGCTCGACGATGACCCTAACATCCCAACTGTCGAACTCAACCCTACTCCCAAGCCTAAATATAAGTCCCTACGTACCAACCACTCCTGCGCCATATGCGGTATTTACGGGCATTATTCACATCATTGTCCCGATCTCCCGGATTACAGAGCAGCTCTTTATGAGATGAACAATCTGGATCTTGAGACGGCACCACCTACCATTGAGGAGATCTACCCCCCGGTCTCTCCCCCTTCTGAAGAGGTTAATATCATCTACATGATCTCTTCAACCAACACTTCCACTACCATTCCCTCGTCAACCGAGTTGACGACGCAAATTTTCCGTACCGATGAGGAAGTTCTTGAGGCCCTGACTGCCCCGGATTATCCCTGGGACGATATGCACCACCGTTCCTATTTCATCCCAGAAGAATCCTCCTCTAGCACAGCTAACCAATTCACAGTTGAGTCTAAAGACTTCCTCCCAACCAAGGTCGACTGGTTCAAGGACCCTATCCCTGCTCCTGATGCCTTCGCGGAGGGCAACATGGCCAACATCTCACCTGTCATCCAAGTTGATATTGCTGCTCCAGGTCGTGCCCCTGAACTCATCACTTTAGGAGCATTCTGCAGTAAACAAGAGATTGAGGACTACATAAACCTTTTCAAAGAATTCCGTGATGTCTTTGCCTGGTCCTATACCGAAATGCCTGGTCTTGACCCTGCCATTATAGAGCACCCCATGGACACATGGCCTGATGTAACCCCCGTTCGTCAGAAACAACATCCTCTTCCTCCCTCAAAGTTCCCAGGATATGCCCCTGAACTCATCACTTTAGGAGCCTCCTGCAGCGAGCGGGAGCTTGAGGATTATACACAACTCTTCCAAGAGTTCCGTGATGTCTTTGCTTGGCCCTCTAACAGAATGCCTGGGTTCAACCCCGCCATTCTCAAACATCACATAGACACACGGCCAGAGGAACTCCATGTTCATACCGAAACCAACTCTGAAGGCCTCCCTTTACGCAACCCCCATGACGGGTTGCATCCTACGGAATCTCTATCCATAGAATAACTCGCGGCCCCATTTTGGTCCGCATTGTACAGTTTGCTCTCTTTTTGTTTTTCACTTTTTTACCATCATCTTACATTCATCCTTTCTGCATGATTACAGATGGACCATCTTCCACCTTGTTACACTGGCTTCGCTGATGGCGCAAGCCGCTGGTCTCCCAACCTGGCTTCTGCAGCATGGGTCTTGTACTCCCCTTCCAACGAGATGATTCACCTTGACGGAATATGTATAGGCGCTGCTACCAATAACCAGGCGGAGTATGATGCTGTGACCGGTCTCCTGACTGCCGCCCTCCAAATAGGCATAAGTCACCTTCATGTGTTCCTTGACTCCCAGCTACTTGTCTCCCAGCTCAACAACTGCTACCAGGTGCGTGATCCCTGCCTTTTTAGAAAATTCCTGCGCACAAAACAACTCAGTCGACAATTTGGATCCATCACATTCACACATGTCCCCAGAGCCCAAAATAGTGTCGCGGACCAAATGGCCAACACCATCCTAGAATGGCATATCAATCATACTATGTAACATCATGCATCACATTCCCATAGCATCTCATAAAAATATATAAAAACCCAAAAATATTGCATCGCATCCACATTTGCATCCACGTACATAAACCACATGCATATCCATAGGGGCATCCACGTGCCTAAACATACACATGTCATGTTGGACCCACCACTATTTATAGTCAGTTGACTTTTTCTTGTTTTGGTCATTCTGGCCCCATACGGAGTCCGTTTTCCGAACCGTTTCCACCACTGGAATCAGCACGACGAGACCGTCATGATGGTCGCCTCGTTGCATTATTTTCGTTTCGTTATTTTTTGCCCATTTTTCAGACGCCATTCATCGCCTCGGTTTGCGTGCCACATCGGCCGTTCTCCGTTTTTCACATGTTTTATATCATCGGATTCATTTTTCCGAACTGGTGATGATGCTTGAGATCATTTCTCGCTCTCACCTTCAGTTTTTCTGGGCATTTTTCAAAATGCCCCGTCACCTCGGTTTGCGTGCCACATCGGCCGTCACCCGTTTTTGACATCCTTTATATCGCCGGATTCATTTTTCCGAGCTCGTGATGATGCTTGAGATCATTTCTCGCTCTCACTTGGTACAATTTCAACATTGTGTCCCGACACCTCGTTGCCTCGGTTTGCGTGCCACAACGGCCGCTATCGGATTGTTCCACTTTTGTACATGAGCCATTCACTCCTGTCATA
Organism: Larix kaempferi; assembly: GCA_027924585.1. Classification (NCBI taxonomy): domain Eukaryota; kingdom Viridiplantae; phylum Streptophyta; class Pinopsida; order Pinales; family Pinaceae; genus Larix; species Larix kaempferi. The sequence goes on along the minus strand of BSBM01000289.1, from coordinate 6,132,012 downwards.
CTGCAAATGTTTCGTTATTTTGCCACCATTTCATCTACCCCGCAAGGAGGCCCACCAGTGTTCCCCACTACCCTCATTCTTGGTCATCATTATTGATCCTTGATTGAACACTTCCTCCTTGCCTAGCCATTTCCTTTGTTCGGTATAATTTTATCCCTTTTTCGGGCCGGAAAGTCCTTTACGAAAAAGGCACTTAGGGAGTTTCCGTTAAGCTCTTTTCTGACTCCTAAAAGAATGAAAAGATCGCCGAGCAATCTTTCTTCCTTTCATGCTCGTTAAAGTACCTGAAAGGGCGTCTATCTGGTATAAGTTTAACCCTTTTCCGGACCAGGTAGACTAATTACGAAAAAGGAATACTCTAGTCACACCGGCTAGAAGAGTTCTTCATTGCATCCTTTTATGCTTCTTTGGGCCTTGGAGACTAAATCTACGAAAAAGCAACCCCCTGGAGTCTTCTTACTTGCTTTCAGGCTCTCTAAAATTGAAATCAACCACGAGCATGAACTGTCCTGGGCTCGCAAAATCCACACGACAGTACCATTCCATTACTTCAGAGTCTTCTTATTTGCTTTCAGACTCCTTAAAATTGAAAGAAACCACGAGCATGAACTGTCCTGGGCTCGTAAAATCCACACGACAGTATCATTTTACACACACTTCTTCTAGTTCCTTAACCCATGAAGAAGTCCCCCCCCGTGCCTCTTGGCACTTTGATCTATCATCTAGGCAGCACCCCCAATTAGGTCGCCTTTGTTCAGAGTATTCTGCAGTCTCCTGCCATTTTACCACAGCTTGAGTCTCCCTCAGCCCAGTAACCTTCCCAGAGCCAGTACAGCTATGATCCCTTTCCCCTCAGTCAGTTTCATATGCTGCCAGATCATTCCAATTATCATACTCTGAACAAAGGAAGTTTGAGTCCACCCGCTCTACTTGCCCAGTTGTCCCCCCACATTTTATCAGTCCTGCCATCAGCACTATCACATTTCGGTCTTGTACCTCGCGCTCCTGTCAAGGACACATCATTGCCTTGATAGTTGCAGGTCTCCCTCTGTCGACGACAGCTCCTCTATTCCAGAGGATAGGCCCAGAGGTCCCTACGCCTTGGACTTATCACCATCTGTGGTAAGTGCCTACGGATCATTCTGAGAGGAGACATCATTGCCTCTCCGAGTGGTTGTTCCTCACATGCTCGACTTCAGCACCTTGATCCCATCGTTGAGGATCGCGTAGGATTATATCCCATCAGTTTTTAGTCGAAGACCCCGGATTTCCCTCGACTCTAGCACATTGGTGAGTCACTTCGGAACGACCTGTTATATGTTCCCGTGGATATCCGGGCTGCGTTGGCGTTTGTATTCAGAAGCCATCCAGTTCTATGCTTCCTTGAGTACCCAGTTTCAGTTTCAGATCCGTTCCCATTCAGTGTACCATGGAGAGTATGACCCCCGTCACTATGATCCAGCAGCTCATCAGTTCCTTGGGTACCACACTCACTAGCACTGTTGATTGTTCCAGTGCACCAGTTCTGCAGTTCACACATGATCCGCTCAGCAGTATATCCCAGATTTGTGTCCCCTCTGGACTCTTATGATGTACACAGTGGTCATGTATCTTACAGGTCCCCCTTTTCGGGCCTCACAGTTATGTTTATGTATCTTGATACGAGCATGGGTATGCCCGCCTCGTCCATATATTGAGATTATTCCTCAGTCAGTATTTGAGGTCATGTATATTTCAGGTCCCCATTTTTTGGACCCCATTGTTGTTATTATGTTATATCCTGATACGAGCATGGGAATGCCCGCCTCGTCCATATGATCAGATGGTTCCTCATCCATTATTGAGGTTATGTACTTTTAGTTCTTGCAGTTGTTCGGGATCGTTGTTCCGGGCTTCAGTTTGTTTCTTCTCTTCTCTCCACATCCCAGGAAAACCATTCATGACTTATGATGTCCATCGGCCATACGATTAGCTCCTGACCTCGCACATCAGGGGGCAATCTGTTAACACCCAAAAAGTGTTCACTACCTCATTACCACATTATATGGCTCATTTGTCCATTTTCCTACCATTTTTCCCTTAAAATCCCAAAAAATCCCATTAAAATGCCTCCAAAAGGCCTAAAATGCCTCCAAAAGGCCTAAAATGCCTCCAAAAGGCCACAAAACCATCAAAATAGCCTAAAAAAGGCTAAAAAACCCCCTTTTCCTCCAAAAATAGCAAAAATCCCCTAAAAAGGGAATAAAAATATAAAATAATGAGGAAAAGGAGGAAAAAACCCTATACAGCTGCCCAAAACTATGTGTTTCCTAAAACCATGGGTCAGCACTCCACCACCAAAAAAACTATAAATAGGTGATGGAGATCCCTTATTCCATATCCACAATCACAAGCACCCTTACTCTGCCAAAATCTCTCTCGAAACCCTAGTTCACCTTGAGAGCCACCTTTGGCCCATTCCCATCATTGGAGAAGGAGAAGGAGCATCTTGAAGCTTGGAGCATCCTCTTGGACACTGCAAAGGGCTTAATCAAACCTTCTCATTGAAGGTAATATCAATACAAAAAGCCATTCTTTCAATTTCATGTTTATGTTTCATGCATGCTTTAGAAGTAATTTAATTTTTGTTTTAGCTTAATTAGTTTAATATACAGCACAAGCTAGGGGTAAAACCCTAGCTACAGTTGGGAAAGAGAAAGGCCTTGCAAGGGAATATTTTTATATTTCAAGAATTGTTCCATTGCATATGGAACATGACCATGAAAAATCCTAAGATGATGTTTTAGGTATGATGGCTTGTCCACATTACCAGAAGAGATAAGCAAATTCTACATATAACATAAATATTGCTCACTTTTGCTAAGATAAAAAATTCTAGCAGACATAAACAAAGATGCAAGATGTTCAAAATCTTCGGTTTATTCTGGACCATAGAATTCTTGACCTAATGCATTAAGAATTTGGTCATCTACATCCCGAGAAGCCAATGTTGGAAGATTCATTGCAGACAAATGACCCATAATTTAAGGAATCTGAAAGATATTTTTGTGAACAATGCATCAAGATTTAGACTTGTATTTTTACTTCCAAGTATTGACCCAAGTATATATTTTGGCGTGTATTTTATTGATCCCATTTTTGCAAATTTACAACTTGTTTTTACATACCAAACTATATAAGTAGTCCATTGAATCTAAGCATAAGTTGTTTGAAAAACTGTCACGTTGGAATAATAATTGCAAACAAATTACCCATCATTTTAAGAATGTGAAAGAGGTTTTAGTGAAAAATGTATATAGCTCCAGAATTGTGGTTTTACTTCAATTATTGATCAATGTAGAGACTATGGCATGCATTTTACTAAGAATTTCATAGCTTGACTTTGAGCATAAATTGTTTGAAAAATTGTCATCTTGGCAAATTCATTGTGGGAAAATGACCCATCATTTTAGGAATCTGAAAGATATTTTTGTGAAAAATGTATCTAGCTTCAGCCTCTTGGTTTTATTTTCAATTATTGATCAATGTATATACCGTGGCATGCATTTTCAGTGTACATGATTAGTTACTTAATATTCTATTAAAATTGCATAAAATAAAGAGCCAATTCCACTATTATGTCATCATAAAATCATCAGTTATGATTATTAGTCAAGACTAAAAAAGCACATTAAAAATATTGGATATTCTAACATAATTATTAAACCTTTAAAATTCCCTCATGCCAAATGAGGATCTTGTTTGATGCTCATCAATCTGATTTCCCATAGTTAGGATAATTGTACTATTGGATTTTATGATGGTATGGTTCCCAAAGCTTACAGACTATAAATTTCTAACCCCTCCTTTGTGTTTTCCAAGAAAGTCTACATGCAAAGTCTTTGAATCTTTTTTTTTTTAATATTTTGAGTTTTCTTTTGGGTATTGCTTTGTGGTGGTTTCCCAAAAGACCAGTAGGGTACAAGCTTAATTCCTCAAAACACCATCTTTTAGCCACTTCGGTAAAATGCACTCCCAAACCTCATTATTAAGTCCTTTTGAGTGATTTCAATTGGAAGTGTGGATTACTATTTTCCACCTTCATGTACATCTATTTTTCCAATTTGGGTTCAAAAAATGCTTGCTTTGAAGAAACTCTTCATGGATCTCTTTTGTTTATGAAATTCCCACCTAGTTCAATGAAAATGAAAGCCAAATACTCCTATCAAATGTTTACACTAAATGGATTTGGAAATAGGATAGCTAGATATAAACTCAAATCCTCAGCACAATATCAATAATTAGAATCTAGATATTTAAAACCCAAATCAATTGGATCCATCTTATAAGGGAAAAATACCTTGATATGATCCTTAGATGCTCACACTCAAGTTATTAAAAGTGTGATTGTAACATCTTTTACTATTATAAATGTGAAATTATATGTCACAAAAAATGTATGAGCTGATGGATACCTTACAAAGAAAGAATGAGCAAAAAATTAGAATAAGAGTGAAAACTACAGTAAAAAGAGAAGAAGAATAATAATGCTGCAGAACTCAGAAAGGAACAGAATAATGTCACACTACTAAATTATTAGTATAATGAGCAATTATAATACAATGGAGATAATTCGAATCATGCAGAAAAATTCAAACCTCAGTTGCTATAGCATCCAGATTATCACCACTGGAGTGCTCCGAAAGACTCAAAGCTAACTGAACTGAACCTAAACTCAGTTAACTGAAGTCACAATTAGTTAAATAACTAAGGAGGGAACAATAGTGAGTCTATCATGCATGCTAGTCAGAAAAGGGTGCATGAGGCCACAATTAGTGGCATCCGGAGCTCTAACCCCCCACAAGATTTAGATAACTCAAGTGGACTGCACTGGAACACTCAGTAGGTTCCTATAAAATAGGGAACTGACTGAAGTGGTCCTAAAATGATGCATGCAGGGATCAAAAGGTGGTATATGGATCCTAGATGACATCTTCACACCACTAGGGAGAAAATGACATCATCAACAACTAGGAAAAATAAATAATGCTAGGTAGGACAAGGATGGAGTATTGAAATATCCTAACACCCCCCATTAATCCATACTTTTGCATCCTAGGATCTGGTTAATGAGATCAAAGGTCACCCATACAATCAAATAAATGATAAAAATTAAGAACAATCCATGAACCAAGGAAATGGGGAAAACCTCATGGGAACCCCCCCCCCTCAAATTGGACTGAAACACACCAAAAGATTAATTGCTCCAAACTCAAGTAGGTGTGATGCTTCATCATATGTCTGGTGGTATATTCCTCTTGGGAAGAAGTGTATCATGCTCCAAAAACATGTGCTTGTATTCTCCTTCAGTGGATGCAGGCGAATATGGAGGCTTTCTGAACTTGCTCTTCAGACCGAACATGGTGAGAATGAATCCAAAGATATGAATATCATCCTGAAACCTATGATTCAAACCAACTAAGGTAGGACCAAATCCATGAATGTGTAGATAGTTCTTTGATATCTCCTTTGAACCAACATAGGTGAGATCATAACCAAATGTACTATGACATGATGGTGGTGGCTTGGACTTCCAATCAGCTCCAAGAATTGATATATGGTTTCTTTTGATCTCCTTTGGACTAGCAGGGGTGAGATCAAAACCAAAAAATGCCTGATACTTGAACCCAAGCGAATGGTAATGTCCTCCATCTTCATTGAAACTCCAAGAACATGTTCCAATGATTGAATAGAAGTACATAGAATGCATGTGATTAAGGAGGGTGAATGCAGCATTTCCAAAATATGTTTTAACCTCCAAAACATTCAATAGATCATCATTCTACACACTAGAAGACTCATGTGAAAGAGAGGATTTAAGAACCTCTTTATATTATAGAGTATGAATTGGATTATCTTGCTCAGAATTCAAAATATAAGACATTGAGAACATGGGTGTTGAATCTACAGCTTCTTCTTCATCTTGAACAAATTCATCATGAGATATGATTGAGGCCGAGACATAATTAGAGAGAAACTTAAGGAGGCATCATTGGGCTTGTTCTCCAAATAATTTGCACCAATCCCTTCATTCTGATTTCCAAATGTTTTGTCCAATTGGGCCCATATCTCATTTGGATATTCAGTAGTTTCCATGAGGTAGCACATACAAGGAGACATAGAAGTATACATTTCTCCATAGGATCTGTCACCTTAATTTAGGAAATCATTCTCTTCTTCTAGGAAGCAAAATCTCTTATATCACCAAGACACTTATCAAAAAGACCTTGTCTATTAAGATATGCTATCAACTTTGGTTTCCACTCATCATAGTTGAATGGAGTGAGAGGAGGAATTCCTTTCATATACATGGAAGCTATTGAATAATGCCTGCAAAAAAAATGGAAAATATCTGCTATTGCTACTGCTGCAAAACTACTGCAACTACAAAAAACTGCTACAATTGTTGTTGCACTCAAAAAATTCGAATAACCTACAAAAAAATCTCAAGAATGGCGGTAGACTACTACTGAGCACTTCTTTAGGAGAGTAGGCACTTTTATTTGGATCCTTCACACCTGGCTAGACCTCATTGGATTTCTCCAATGAATTCAACGCAATGGAACCAGGATTTGTTGTGGAAATCCAGAGGCTTCTGGTGCACTAGTGAAAGTAGCTGCTCAACCTATTCGCTCCATGTCTCTCATACCATGTGAAATTCTATGTCACAACAGATCTATGAGCTAATGGATACCTCACAAAGAAAGAATGAGCAAAAAATTAGAATAAGAGTGAAAACTGCAGTAAAAAGAGCAGAAGAATAATAATGTAACAAAACTCAGATAGGAGCAGAATAATGTCACACTACTAAATTATCAGTATAATGAAAAATTATAATACAATGGAGAGAATTCGAACCTCAGTTCATCTAGCATAGGGATTATCACCACTGGAGTGCTCCAGAAGACTCAAAGTCAACTGAACTGAACCAAAACTTGGTTAACTAAAGTCACAATCAGTTAACTAACTAAGGAGGGTGGAATAGTGAGTCTGTCATGCATGTCAGTCATAAAAAGGAACATGAGGCCACAATCAGTGGCATCCGGAGCTCTAACCCCCCACAAGAGTAAGATAACTCAGGTGGACTGCACTGGAACAATCAATAGGTTCCTATAAAATATGGAATTGACTGAAGTAGTCCTAAATTGATGCATATAGGGCTCAAAAGGTGGTAGATGGGTCCTAGATGACTTCTGCACACCACTAGGGGGAAAATGACATCATCAACAACTAGGAAAAATAAATCATTCTAGCTAGGACAAGGATGGAGTATTGAAATATCCTAACAATAAACACTTGGTGTAAAATGGAATCCATGGGAATAAAAAACATCTTGTTCAAATTCAAAATTAATGACTAAAATCCAGAGTTGTTATGTAAAAATAAAGTGTAAAATTGCAAAAATGGGCTTAGTAAAATGCATGCCACAGTAAGTGCATAGGCCATTAATTAAAAGTAAGAAAATGGGCTTCAAAATAGCTATATTGTTGACACAAAATTATTTCAAATTCCTAAACTTCAGTTTCGTTTGTCCGCATTTAATTTGACAAAGTGGTATTTTTTTTTTTTTTTTTTTTTTTTTTTTTTTTTTTTTTTTTTTTTTTTTTTTTTTTTTTTTTTTTTTTTTTTTTTTTTTTTTTTTTTTTTTTTTTTTTTTTCTGTTTTGAACTTAGTTTGACCCAGTTCAGTAAAATGCACACCCAACCCTCATTATTGGGTCTTTTCGAGTGCTTTCAATTGGAAAAGGTGTATTTTACTATTTTCGACCTTCTTGTATATTTATTTATTAACTTTGAGTCAAAAGCACATTATGTGCATAAACACTTAATGGTTGTCGCATGTTTATGAAATGCCCGCCTACTTTAATAAAAATGCAAGCTAAACTCTCCTATTAAATGTTTATAGTAAATGGATTTGGAAATAGGATAGATGGATATATTGAGAAGAATATCAATGTGTTAATTTCATATAATCTAACCTCATATGCTCACAATCAAGCTATGAAAAGTGCAATATTAATAGTTTGTATTGTTATAAACACTTGGTGTAAAATGCAAGCCATGAGCATAAAAATGCACACTAAGAATGTACAATCGTATTTGAATGAGTGAGGTATGTTACATCTATATTTTGAGAAAGTGCACACCCTCAAATGATATGTTTTTTCGATTTTGGAAAATACAATAATTAGTTTGTAGGACAGTTTAAAGACAACATAATTATTTTTTCAAGATACCATTGGGTTCTTTTATGGAGCCTCTCAGCTGGGGGTTTGCTGGTCAAGGATGATTATCAGATTCAGTAGCATCCACATGTTTCTAATTTGGATGGTTTTTGGTGACGATGCTAACACTAGAGCATAAATTATGGCACTTTGGGGATTACTCTTTTTTTCTCTTCATAAAGTATTACTATCACTACAAGTGGCAGGATATTTGAGACTATTTATTGATTGGGCATCCAAAATGACAAATATACAGGTGTATATACTGTCCTAGTGGATGCAGAGGATTATGGAGCTTCAGTATATTTCACATTTTTACATTTCAAGCACATCTACAAGCAGTATAACTCAGAAGCTGATCTACTCTCCAAAAAAAATTTGATTTAATGAGGGACTCTTGCATTTCAAAGAGATTAGTGATAATATTGTGATTTAAAAGGGAACTTTACAGGCTTATTAGACTAAATAACTAGATCAGTCTCCTTGATGTTTTATTTATTTTTGGTTCTAGCATGACAAATTCTATTAGAAACAACACTTATTTTTGTTTTCTATGGAAAACACTATATGGATTTGGATATGTCGAGGATTCTTGTTTAATACTTGTACAAGTTTTTAGTGTACTTGTGTAATCAACACTTTTTCAACACAACAGGTTCTATTATATTCAAAAATTATTTTTGTTTTCTATTGACAACATTTTATGGATATGGTTGTTTCGGAGGATCATGTTTACCAGTGCTATAGGGTTTTTGAGTACTGGTGTAAACAACACTTCTTCAACATGACAACTTTTATTAGAATCAACACTTATTTTTGTTTTCTATGGATAGCATTGTATGCATATGGCAGTGTCAGGCGCTCTTGTTTACTAGTTTATACAGGGTTTTTGAGTACTTGTTAATTAATTGTTGTTCCTTTACGAGCTTCAGAACATTGAACTTAATTTGGTGAAATCTTGTTTAGACTGTACAAGTGACACATATATTATGTAATACTCTCTTTGATTCAATCTCATGAATAAAAAGAAGTAGAATTTTTCATTGTGGAAAAAAATCTATACATTTTAATTTCACTTTGAGATATCAAATATAAAAAATTGTTCCTTGGAAAACAAAAACACAACATTAGTATGTTATGATAGAAATGACTGGATGTTTGAAATATAACATTCATCTATATTAAATAACCAATTTTAATGATAGTAATTACACCACAAATTTGTCATACAGAATTTACCATACATATGTTTATTAGATGTATAATGTTTACATCTCCAAATGGGGTATTATAACAATCCTCATCCCTAATCCATAACAATCATGGAGAGGATCTCATTGGTGTGAATCCCATGAAAAGTGTACCTACACACGAGGATGTAGGCTATTGTACAAATAGCGAAATCTAAATGTTGGCCTGACTCTCCATTTACCAGGAGGTTGACTATCATTGCATGAGCCTGAAGATGGTTGATATCTATCAAGAAAGGTTGGCCATGTATATAAAATAATCTCCTTAAGATCTGCGTAGCCATCTATGGTGAACTCTAGTGAATTTTTCTTCTTCACAATTTTAAGCCCTAAATAGGGGCACATTTCCCCCCATATTGTGGTGCATTACATCATTTTTGATGTTGGATTTGGTCCATTAGTGGTAATTGTCATTAGTATGGTTATATTAGTTATGTCAGCTTGGATCAGTGAGTTGTAATTGTACCTCTTTATCTCCTATATATAGGAAGGAGATATTTTCATTTGAGTATATAGTCTTGTCTTGTGTAATTAGTACATTATATAAGGATGTTTCCCCCTCAAAGAGGCTTGTTTTTCATATATTTTCTTCATTAAAGTAGTGAATTAATATTTTTGATCTATTTATGCTCTTTTCGTGCTCTTTTTGGGAATTTGTTGCCTAACATTTGGTATTAGAGCTCTTTCCTTTGGACTGGTTTCTTCAAAATGAGTCAGCTTGGAATTTTCGTTATAAGTTTTTGTCTACAATGTTGAAGATATAGAGACTAAAAATACACCTAAAAAAAACATCGGGCTATTTGTGGTCCAAGTTTCAGATCCTGAGACATTACAGGTTCGGAGATATACGCTGTGGAAGATAGGGTTTCTAACTAGTCCAAAAACTAGTCTAAAACAAGTGTTATGGGAAAAAAAGTCATATCTGGGGCATGCAAAATCCAAATTGGGTGAGACCTTTTCCATCATAAGGAGGACATACCACATTATCAGTGGTAGGTTTTTCAACCTCATATCCGAAATAGTGGACGGGTGGAAGACCGTACAAGTTAGCTCTTCCTGAAAGATAAACAATAAGAAGTGTTGGGAGATTCACAATAACTTCTTATTGGTAGATCCGAATTAGGTCATACTTGTGGCATTGGAAAAAGTACACATCATGATACAATAGGATGAATTTTTATACCCATATGAGAATAAATTTCAAATTGAACTCAATTTCAAGTCAGCCATAAAACAGTCTTCCAATTAGGGTTTGAAAAAGGTATGTCATTTTAAATTTGAATAACTTTGAGTAGAAGGATCAAATTTTGGTGAAACCTAGGGAGTTATATTGATTTATATTGCTCAAAATTCCACCAAAAGGAAGTGTAAAAACTCACACTCCACTCAAACCACCAGAGGATCCATCCCCGGCGTACGATGAAAGGGAAGACCTATCTGTTTGAGTGTCCCAATTGGAAGATATGATTAAAGGATATGTGAAAAAAGTTGATTTAATTAATTTAGAGGATAAATTGAATGAAATGGAGGAAAATATGAATTTTTTATGAGAACTGATTTACTCAATTTAGAGGATATTTTGATGGGAAATATGAAAAATATTGCTAAAATCATACAAAATTCAAGGGATACTCTCCCTATAGGTGATGATGTGTTCCAGGATACTCAGGAGGATAAAGATAATTTCCATGTTGAGAAACATTACATGAATAAGAATATTCCAAGAGGAAATGATTCTAGTAATAGAAGTCATCGGGGATGGTCACCAAGGGGTACCCAACTTCCCAATATTGACATGAGAAAGATTGATGGCAATGATCCAATCACATGGATATTCCAGATGGAGCAATTATTTGATCTACACCAAGTTCCAACTTTGCAAAAGGTAACTATTGCATCATTATATTTAGAGTTTGATCAATTTGTATGGTTCCAATGGATTTGTGACCATAAAAAGGACTCTATTATATCTTGGTATATATTTACCGAAGAATTGATTGCACATTATGGGGATATTAATAGAAACACCTTCTTCATTGAGTTAATAAATCTCAAGCAAAAAGGTCCAGTTAACATCAAGTAGTTTCAGAAGATAATTCTTAGAGTGAAGAACATTTTAGAATATAATCTGTTGGATCTCTTTATTGGCACCTTGAAGAATAACATTGAACTTGAGGTGCGTCTCTTTGAACCACCATCCTTGGAGAAGTCATTCATGATGGAAAGGAAGGTTGAAATTAAAAATATGATGATGGATACTAGAAATACCACCTCCAACACATACCGAGAGAATACATTTACTTCTTCTAACCCACCTCAAAGGTTCACACCTCAACAAATAGAGGAAAGAAGAGTGAAAGGCCTATGCTTTAATTTTGACAGCAAGTATAGTAAGGGGCATAAGTGTGGTGAGAAGAAATTGTTCTACATAGATTGTGAAGAGGAATAACCAAAAGAACAGGAACTGTCTCAAGATGTCGAAAGAAAAGATACTGCTTCCAAATACATTACTCCCACCATATCATGTCATGCATTGGTTGGAATTAGTACTCCTCAAACTCTCAAGATCAAAGGACATGCCAAAAAGAAAAAGGTAACGGAGTTGATTGATTCTGGTAGTACTCGTAATTTTATTCACTATAAATTACCAAAAGCTGTCAATTGCTTTGTGTACCTAGCACCATAGTTTCAAGTAATGATTTCAGATAGAAGAACGATCAATTGATAAGGGAAATGCCATAATATCAATATTAATATGGGGGAATATGTATTGAATAGTCCGATGATTTCTATTCTAATTGTAACATCCCTATTTCACCCCTATTATTTTGTAAATGGAAATGTAAATTTGTACTTATTTCTAGTGAGGAGGTCAAGGCCAAGGACCCACCAGTAAACCTTTTATGTGATGTTATTTAATTCCTAAGTTGTGAATGTCGATTATAGACCTAGGAGATTGAAGGTTTTGATGCAACTAAACGACGGGGAAAACAAATGCATTAGGGGGGGATAAGACTAAATGACTGGTAGGCCATGAGTTTGATGGAGGATGCCATCATGGTGTCACGAGCACTTAATTGAATGTTGATGTTCACAAAAGTCTCACTTAAGTTTTAAGTTATCGGTTAGTCCTATAGAAGGATACGAAGATACCCTTTCCCACCGAAAGGAAGTAAATGAATCCAAAAACCTAATGGTTGGCACTAGGTTAACTATTAGTGAGAACTATAGTGTAAAAATAAGGAATTTCCATGGATACCCTAGTTAACATCCTAGTCCCGACAACGGACACCAAACTTTCTTCGCTAAAATACGACTATTTGTTAACTAACACAAGCTAACTATTTATCCTACAACTCGACAAAAGGTAAAGTTTTAATATCTTTAAAGCTCCAAGATATTGGAAGGATGGGATTTTCCTTCCTAAAGTTATTTTTATAAAAATAACTAAGATATATATATATATATATATATATATATATATATATATATATATATATAGGGATGTCTTTGTTAGTTTCCCATTTATAAAGGGGGGTTTTACTTGCTTTTTAGAAAAGAAAATTAATGCACATATTTTTATGCATAGTGAATACATAGATATATAGATATATATATATATATATATATATATAATAATAATTGAAAACAATTATGCGTTAGCATGGGCATACTCGTTTTGGTTAACGACCTTGAATATAAATACATACTTAATTAAAAGGTTAGTAGTTGGGTAGAGTATACGTTAGTGAGTTGTCTTCTCAATAGAGTTCCCGAAGATGTTAGCTCGCCACTTGTCTTTGGACCAACCTTGAAACTGCCATTTGTTTCATTCAAAGGCCGCAAAAATATTACAGCTTCCATCTGTTGCCTTGGAGATAAAGTCCAAAACTTACTTAAGGGGACGATCTCTTCGAATGGTAGGGGGATGCAGTCACAGTAGTCTGGATCTGAAGTACAAAGTGTATACATGTAGTCACAATTTGATGTATGGATGGGGTTATGCAATATCCGCATAGATCTATATCATTTTGGGAGGGCTCATGATTGATGATGCTCCTATTTACATCTTTGGAGTGATCGCAGCTCAGGAAAAAACTCAGAAAGGGGGAAAAAGGGTGGATAGTCTCTGCAGGATAAGAGAGGGTTCGACCTATGCACGAAGAAGAGAGAATGTGATCCATATACTATGGATTGACAGAGTTGAAATCTATGCTCCATGATGCAAATATTTGCTTGGCTTAATAGCTGAAGTATGGGATCCATACTCTATGGGTGTGTTGATGCATCGGTTGAACATGTGCTGGAATGGTGTTAAAGGCAAGCAACAAGGGATGAAAACCCAGCCAAAGGATTCAGATAATCCTACGCAAGTTTTACCCTATCCTCAAGCTATTTGGTGTGGTTAACACCCATGGATACAAAGGACCTTGCTGGCACTTATGTGTGTTTGATCCTAGCAAGGATCTATCTTCCTATAAGGAAAGACAAGAGTTCTCTTAATCGTAAGAGTTAGTCTAACTAGGAAAAGAAATCTAATTTAAGTCAGGCCTACTCTAAAAGAAATGATTTGTTTGTGTACAAGATAACTTGATCTGAAAATTACTAAATCTATTCACCAATTTAACAAAGATGCAAAACTGGATCTTGACTCAGTAACTTAAGATATAATTAATTGAAAACATTCAACCAACAATAACTTAAGAATGAACTGCATACAAGCTTATCCGGAATCTTGAATGTTAATTGAAAAATTAACATTAACTTAATGTTTTCTGTGAATCATTTGCACAAATAGATAAAATGTTTTAGATAAAGACATTCATTTAAAACATCAATTGTAGAGATCATAAGTTGAGAGAAATATGAACTATAAACCAATGCAGGTTACTGATTGCAAACAATAAACAATATTAGTGAATGCATCGAAGCAAAACCACAATTCATCAAAAACATTTGAAAAATTACAACAGAAGAGATAGCTAAAGAAAAACTGACTGTGTATTAAAGGCGTACAAAACATTACAAAGTCTGCAACAACAAATCATCTCCAGTCTATTTTAGTGTTTCTTTCCCCTAACCATCCATCCCTTGCTATGAGATCTAAAATCCCTTAAATAATAATTACAAAGTAATAATCTCAGGATCAAATCTCCCACAAAGCAGGGATAATCAAAACTAAATTTTCCTAAAATGGACAGAAAAAGACTACCTCTTGGCCTACAATATCTAACAATCCTTATACATAGGAATAAGAAACCAATTCGGACCCCAAACTAGGCATCATATAATTCAACATATTACACCACATATTTTCGAGAACATCCTGTCGTTAGTTGAGAAGAGTGAAGATAGATAACAAGTTGTTGAAGATAGTTGACGAGGAACATATAAAATATTCCCTGGATTCACGAGAAAGTTTCCTAAAATGGACAAAAAAAGACTACCTCTTGGCCTACAATATCTAACAATCCTTATACATAGGAATAAGAAACCAATTCGGACCCCAAACTGGGCATCATATAATTCAACAGATTACACCACATATTTTTTAGAACATCCTGTCATTAGTTGAGAAGAATGAAGATAGATCACAAGTTGTTGAAGATAGCTGACGAGGAACATATGAAATATTCCCTAGATTCATGAGGACCATACATATCTTCAAAGACCGAAAAATCAGCTAACAGGTCCTCCTTAAAAGGAATTACGGGACACACATGTGGCATGTTGATGATTAAGTCTCGAACAATTGTATTATCTTGATCAACATCTTCTTTGTCACCCTTCTTCTACTTGTTGAAAAGGAGTCATTCATGTGTGAATTTAACCTCACCATCTTCCTCTTCACTATCGGTGGCACCATCAGAAACATCAGCGTCAAATGGTGCAGGAACAGGTTCAAAGTATTCCACCGGCTGAGGCTCTTTTTCTATAGAATGCTTGACAGGAATGTCAGAAATGCTCTACACTTTACTTAGAGCATGCAATTGTTAATAGAGAAATCAAATTATCAATCCAAATTTTGCATATATCATCGTAAACTAATAGATTATCCATAACAGCCCTTATAGGACATGAAACCATAGTATTTTACATCAATTTGTTAAATTTTCAGAATTTACTTCAATATGATCTAGGATCTTCACTGAGAGAACAACATGTACAGCATAGCTACAACATATCAATCATGGAGACAATAATGCAAGCATACAAGAGACACAAAGATTTACTTGGGGAAAACCATAAAGGTGAAAAACCCCAATAACTTCCTCAGAGATAGATAGAGAAATGATACAACCAACCAAGAGAGATAGCCATAACCTAGCAGCAGATCCTCCTCCTCCATAAGTGCGCCACTCCTCCTTGAGTGCATGTGTGAGAAGTGAATGAGCAAATAGAGTGCCTCCCGCACTCTATTTATACTTGACTTGACTTGCCTTTTTACCTAACTCATGTAGGCTCGAACTTTACCACATAACATAATGCTGAGTGGGCCGACCCCCAATAGGGTGGTCTAATAACCCTTTGACCCACATGACTTATACAGGGCTGACCCCAAATAAGGTGGTCTAATAACCCATCAAGTATAAGTTACGACACTTACAATATAAATGACGACACTTCCTTATAGAGGAATAATACCATCTCTATAGGAATACAATATACATATATGTGAAATACATTCCGAAGTTACATATACATCAACACTCCCTCTTAACTAGGAAGGTATTTCTCAGCACAGTTCTTCTAGCACAAGTCATCTTCTCTGGATCATCGTCACTAGATAATCGTCATCGAGTCATCATCATCATCACTGCTGCTGCTATCTCAATCAATCTCTGAATCTACTCGTCATAGGATGTTCTACAGAGCCAGTCCTTTTTCATACTGGATGTAGGCCCACCACCTGTAGGTCTTCGTCATCACTGGCCATACTATGGAATCCTTAGGACTTATTACGTGCGTCACAAAACCTCGAAAGAGCATCCCAGGATGTTACGGGTACACAACTCCGACCTGTAGGATCTCCCAGGGCGCTATTACATGTGACCCCACCACAAAACCTCGCAAGAGCATCTCAGGATGTTACGGGTACACAACTCCGACCTGAAATCTCCCAGGGCACAAATTACATGTGGTCCACCACAAAACCTCGCAAGAGCATCTCAGGATGTTACGAGTACACAACTCCGACCTGAAATCTCCCAGGGCGCTATTACATGTGGTCATGGCAAAACCTCGAAAGAGCATCTCAGGATGTTACGGGTACACAACTCCGACCTGAAATCTCCCAGGGCCCAAATTACATGCCATAGGACAAAACCTCGCAAGATCATCTCAGGATGTTACGGGTACACAACTCCGACCTAAGATCTCCCAGGGCGCTATTACATGTCCTCCCAGAGCAATGTCTCGAAAGAGCATCCCAGGCTGTTACGGGTACACAACTCCGACCTATAGGATCTCCCAGACATGCTCATCTGCACAACCTGATCCATGGCCATAGAGTATCAACCTGATACTCACCATACATCATCCTGATGTACTCATGATCGTCCTGATCATCATTACTGCAACGTCCTGCTGCATGTCATCTGGAGCAACATCCTGAAGCTCATCATCCATGATCATCCTAATCATCACTGCAACATCCTGCTGCATGTCATCTGGAGCAACATCCTGAAGCTCATCATCCATGATCATCCTGATCATCACTGCAACATCCTGCTGCATGTCATCTGGAGCAACATCCTGAAGCTCATCATCCATGATCATCCTGATCATCACTGCAACATCCTGCTGCATGTCATCTGGAGCAACATCCTGAAGCTCATCATCCATGATCATCCTGATCATCAATGCATCCACCTGATGCATATACAGATACATGGTCCAAGCATCCAACATGATGCACATACATACATAAATGATCCGCTTGATCATATTCAACATCCAACATGATGCATACATACATAAATGATCCAACTGATCATATCCAGCATCCAACATGATGCGTACATACATACATAAAAATGATCCAACTGATCATATCCAGCATCCAACATGATGCGTACATACATACATAAAAATGATCCAACTGATCATATCCAGCAGAAACCAGAACATCATCCTGATGCCCATTATCCAGCGCTTACATCCACAGCCATGTGAAGGATCCTCCTTCCAACATGCTTGGAATGGCTTCAGCAAATGTTTCCATCACTTCTTCCTCGAAGTGTCCTCGATCTGAAGAACGCCAAGCCTCTCTCTGAAGTATTCGAACTTCACTCTGGCTAGTGGCTTCGTCAGCACATCTGCAATCTGCTCGTCCGTCGCAACATACAGAAGCTTTACAGCTCCTCTCTGCACCATATCCCTGATATAGTGATATTTGATCTCTATGTGTTTCGACCTGTCATGAAACACTGGGTTCTCAGACAGCTTCACACAACTCTGGTTATCACTGAAGATACCAGTAGCCTCCAACGGGAGATCAAATAACTCAGACAGTAGCTTCCGTAGCCATACTGCCTAACAACTAGCTGAACAGGCTGCAACATACTCTGCCTCAGTTGTGCTCAGTGCTACACAGGACTGCTTCCTGCTAAACCAAGAGATCACACCTGATCCCATACTGAAGCAACACCCAGATGTGCTCATCCTATCTGCAGCACTGCCAGCCCAATCTGAATCAACATAACCCTGCAGGTTAAACTTTTGATTCACCTCATACCTGAGCCCATAATCCACTGTACCCTTCAGGTACCTTAGAACATGCTTTACAGTAACCAGGTGAACACTCCTCGGATCCGTCAGGAACTGGCTCAATGTGTTCACAGCAAAGCAAATATCTGGTCTCGTGTTCATCAGGTACATCAAGGACCCAATCATCTGACGATACATGGAGACATCAACCAGCTCAGATGAAGCATCACATAGAAGCTTCATATTCGATGCCATAGGTGTGGCCATAGCCTTGCAGTCCATCATCCCGAACCTCTTCAGGATCTCTACTGCATACTTCCCTTGTCCAAGGAAGATTCCATCACTCTGCCACACCTCCATGCCAAAAACAAATAGTGCATCATTCCCAAGTTCTTCATCTCGAACTCGGTAGTAAGTTTCCGCTGCGTGTCGGCAATCAATCTATTTTCAGCTGTAACAAACAGGTTATCTGCATACAAAAGTAGTATCACTAGATTTCCTTCCTCAACCTTGTAGAAAAGGTTGGAATCCACTTTATTCTGGGTAAAGCCCAAACTGGATAGAAAGCTATCTATCCTACCATACCAAGTTTTGCACACATATCTGACTACACCATGCTGTCTTAAAATCCATCTGGTGCATCTTCTATTTCATCACTTTTATATTTCTCAATGCTGCCATCTGCAATATGCTTGATCAGATAGTTCCATTTGGAAGTCATAACAAACTTCCCTTCATGTCTTGGGACTGCAACCCAAACATCATTCTTCATGATCGACGGATCATGGCATTCCATTTCTTCATCCCAGATCTTGGGAACTTCAATATCTTCAATAGATATCTTTGTTGCTGGAACAAATGTTGTAGTCCTTTTGTAGGTAAAGATATACGGTCTTTCCTACAAAACAGGTTAAATTGCATGATTAGAAACATCTCATAGTTTTCAGAACAAATTCTTACACATAAAGAAATATGTCATACAGTCATGCAATTATCTTAGCCAATGCTTCAATACAACATTTATCCATATCCCATAACTTTCTAGATGCCTTCCAATCTCTACCAGAACATTGTTAAGAGTGTGCACAACTCCCAACATGTCAGCAAAGAGGTTTCATTCTAGATAAGTAGCAATGGAATGTTGTACAGTGCCATAGGCCACTTACCCATGTATATTAGTAGTATACTGTTCATCAATGCAACTATACATATCCTAATTCTAGGAACATGAGCATATACATCATTGAACAATTTTATTTAAACAAACACATATGCAAGAAATTAAAATACTTATCTTTGTTTGTTCGTTGGGTGGACTCCCTCTGAGTCTTTGCTTTCTTGCAGGAGCTGCTGGAGTCCTAATCTGCAGTAGCTTCTTCTACACCTTTCTGTTGTGGAATGTAGAAAGATGGTCAACTCCCTCTGAATATCTGCATTCTTGCAGAAACTACTGAAGTGTACTCCCTCTTGATCTTTGCTCCCTGGATTACCTGTCCTTGAACTTATATACATTCTCGATCCCTATGCATGCTTGTTAGTATCATCATTGTGTTATCCTCTAGGTCTAATATAAAAACATACATTCATTAGTATACTATTAAAACACAATAATCTCAAGCATGTATAGTCATGATCATTTCAAACAAAAATAGTAAGCATTATTATTCAAGGTTTATGCAGGATTCTTATGGTTAGTCGAATCATAAGAAACATAACATATCTAAACCTATAATTACTCAAACCTATGACTCTTCAGGTTAGTTGAATCATCAATCAAGATAAGAGATATAATATGCATAAAACCTGTGATTATTCAAAGCTATACCTTCATGATTCTTCTGGTTAGTCAAATCAATCAATATAAGAGACATAATTATTTTACTTATATTCCTATTTGACCATAGGACTTTTCTGGTTAGTCATATCATCAATCAAAGTAAAAATCATAATATGCCTAAACCCATGAGTACTAACTTCAATGAATAATCATAATCAATCATGCCAAGTATACTTAAATAAAGGATCTTATCACAAGGTGAGATTCTAACTTGATATAGGAAAAACATACCTGGATTAGCATGCTAGCTAATTATGTCTAACATACTCACATGATGTCTTCTTGTTCTTCTTCAATGACTTGTGCTAGTAACCTGTATATCTCATAGGTTAACCATTATAAAACCAAGTTATACATACCTCGTAAATGGATCTTTTATGAGATCCATGACAATGGATGAATCTTTGTCCTCATGTCATCATGATCATATGTTCTTGAACTGGAACATGATTTGTCTTTCTTGGTGTACCTTTCATGTTAGTAGACAACATAAACCTCATACAACACCATAATGCATTAGTACAATCATAAGTGTCAACAACCTAAATAATGAATATCTTCTATCATGCATTCATAATTTTGTTAAGGTGATACGACAAATCTAAAAACAAAATTGTACTTAACTGTAATAACATGAAGACAAACATACCATAAACTTAATCATGGACAAATATCAAAACATACCTCGATGAGTCATACCTGTCGAGATCGCTTGTAATCTTCTTATGTAAGGCCTTAGCCTCATCTCCCTCTAAAACAGGAACTTCTTCACCTATGTAGGTGACCAATCCATTTTCTTCTAGGATTAACCCAATCCACTTGATGTGCAAGAATTGGACCTGGAGCTGGATATGGGTTTGTCAGAGAAACCCCAAAAATTCAAACTTTGAATTTCAAACTTCCGAAAGGATAGAAATATGCGCCTTGATGAGCTGATCAAATTGGTATATTCATAATTTGAAAACTGCAAAGTTTCACTCCTCAATTTTGCCTTTGAAACTTCCGGATTCACTGGACGTGACCCTGAACTGGGGTTTGATGAATCCCACTCTTTTTCCCAATCAAAAGGTTTGATCCAAAGCTCTAAGCTTCTATTTTTCTGAGGAGATTCCAGCCGTGGTCTCAGATTTCAAAAATTCCCATTTTTACAGAAGCCCTAATTTTCCACTTTCCTGATCAAAGTCCCGAACTAGGGTCTGATCAAGCCCGGCCTTCTGCCCAACCAAAAATTCTGATTTTGGTCTCTAAATTTTATTTTGATGAGTAGCATTCAGCCGTGGTCTCCGATTACAAAAATTCCAACTTTCTTCAAAGCCCTAAATTCCGGAAGCCATGAATGAAGGTACCAAAAAATAATTCTGTTTTGACATAAATATGTACCTGATTGTTTCTGGTGTAACTCTGAAATTTTTGATCCGCAGGGTTTGAAAAAGTTTCTTGAGATAGCCTGACCTGTTATCTTTCCATCCTGATAGGTCTGACCTCAATTTGATTTTCTGAGAGAGAGTTATGCCAAATGTCGCAACGTGACCTGTTTATGGGATAATACAGGAGAGCGAACTTGTACGGAGTGCCACGTGTCACTGGTTCAACTTCGGCCTCTGAAAACGTTTTCTGAGATATTACAGACTGTGTACTACCTGTCACTTTTTACGAAATTTCATTTGGATCTTCCTAGCCCAATATATGACCTTTTTCCTAAGGTCACCTGATTTTGACTCAGATCTGGAAGAGGCAGAAACCCTATATTGTACAGATCATAAATCACAAAGTACAACGAATTAGAGGTTTTCCTTTGGACACAAGGTACCTGGAGATCTTAGCTTCGGCCTGTAACAATTTCAGATCTGAAAAATTCACCAAAACATATTTATAGCGAAAGTGCTACGATGACTGGTTTTTTTTCTATATCAAGCCCTAGCATCGTAAGTGCAACAAGTGTCATACATGCCATATCATGCCTTCTTTCAGGCTAGCTCTGATACCATGTTAAATTTTCAGAATTTACTTCAATATGATCTAGGATCTTCACTGAGAGAACAACATGTGCAGCATAGCTACAACATATCAATCATGGAGACAATAATGCAAGCACACAAGAGACACAAAGATTTACTTGGGGAAAACCATAAAGGTGAAAAACCCCAATAACTTCCTCAGAGATAGATAGAGAAATGATACAACCAACCAAGAGAGATATCCATAACCTAGCAGCAGATCCTCCTCCTCCATAAGTGTGCCACTCCTCCTTGAGTGCATGTGTGAGAAGTGAATGAGCAAATAGAGTGCCTCCCGCACTCTATTTATACTTGACTTGACTTGCCTTTTTACCTAACTCATGTAGGCTCGAACTTTACCACATAACATAATGCTGAGTGGGCCGACCCCCAATAGGGTGGTCTAATAACCCTTTGACCCACATGACTTATACAGGGCCGACCCCAAATAAGGTGGTCTAATAACCCATCAAGTATAAGTTACGACACTTACAATATAAATGACGACACTTCCTTATAGAGGAATAATACCATCTCTATAGGAATACAATATACATATATGTGAAATACATTCCGAAGTTACATATACATCAACACAATTGAGTATAACTAACTGGCATGATTGCACATCTACGATGTGTAGATTTCAATTACTATTTCTATGAGAGAAATATGAGTCAGTCATGCATCAATTGAAATTTGGCATAAGATGATGATAGATTTACATAATAACACATGAAATTAATAGTCAAATCTTAGGGTTTTAATCATTAAGCAATCATTGGATTTAAAGACTTTGTGTTTGATCAAGCATAACGGAGACAAAAACCAGATCAACATTTGAAAACAACGAACCAAGCACCAAAAATAAAAAATCAAAATCATTATGGCAGATGCAATCATGGTCGTTGGATCATTACATATCACTGGTCAGGATACGAGATGCGGGATGCCAAATGCGGGCATCGATTATTCAAAAATATACACACCCTTGCGTAATCCGCAATCTCCAAATTGTGGGTTACGGATTGCGGAACGCCAACATAATGCATGTTAAAAGTACTTCCCACATCTTGTAATTTGCGGGTTGCGGGAGGTATAGACTACTCTTGATTTAAAGGGTCCTTTCTACATCCCACAATACACAATTTGCGGGTTGCGGGAAGAAAAATTTACGTGCAACTTTCAAAAAGCTTTTTTTTTCGCATCCTACAATCCGCAATTTTGCGGGTTGCAGGTTGCGGGAGAAAATATTCAAATGTAAACAAAGACACCCGCAATCCACAATATGCAATTGCGGGTTGTGGGTTGCAAGATGATTGAGAATTCAACCCAAAAACTTATTTCCGCAACTTCTAAAAACACACTAAAAATGCAGAATTTTTTGAGAAAGAAAAATTCACTAACTTAATTAAATCAAATCAAAGGCAGCAAAATAAATGGCAAACAGGCTGAACAAAACCCCAAAAATTGATTAAGTTACTCCTTGTTATGGAATTGGGGCTCCCATGTTTTGGATAAAACATGGGATTTGTTGTGCTTAAAACAAATGGCGATTGGTTGGGAAGAACCATTTATCTCTGTAAATGAAACCCTTAATTATAAAGCAGACATTCCAACCAACTTATGTTTCAACCTGCAATTTGCAAAATGATCTCATGAAAACACAATCAAAACAACAGAGTTAGGCATATGATTAATACATTCCCATCCAAAACCAATTAAGGATAATACTTAATCTGATAAGGCAGTCTAGAAGCAAAACAAAAATCTTATACCTTTATGTAATCATGGAAGGGAAGATTTATGATTAACCTTTGGAATAAACTCAGAGTCATTCTAGATTAAAATACATGAATCACCTTGGATTTATTACTTATTCGTTTATGTACATGTATATTGCTTCTTCTTTTTTAATAAATAAGAGTTCTGTTGATATAAGGCCATTTCCCTGACTTGGTGATCAGATACTGACAATGCCATTCACAAACCTGATTAGGAATCTGAACAAGCTAGCTCGGTCAAGAGACTCCTTATCTTTCAATTTTCTAGAGGCTGAAAGAAATTACCATGGCTTGGTGACCATAAGTGGAAATTCCAGTCCAAAACCAAATCCATGATCATGGTAGGGTTGGCTTGCAATAAGACCTCCCTTATCCTTATATACAACAAACCATCTTATAAGAAAACAAAGTTTAATTAATGCATAGATTACAAGACACTACCATGTCTTGGTGAACACATGACAGCAGTGTTACTCACCAATGCTTTGCAGATCATGAATGGACCGACCTGTGATAGGATCTTCCACCTTCTAGCCATAGCTGAAAGTCATCTCCCAAGTTTGGTGACTTGATGTGAAGATGTCATTCCACTTAGACATTTATGAACATAATGGGATAGCTCGTAATGAGACCCCCCATCTAGTAATCTATTTTTATTGAAATAAATTATTAACAAAGTGATCAGTATGGCATCCAGAATAGATAAGTCTAACCATGCTACGAAAGATTATGCCATTTACTCACAAAACACAAAGTATAGACCTCTAGTTTTCTCTTCAACTTCAATTAATCAGACCAATATTTAAAATATGTTGATGATAGTGGGAAGATATCAATCAAGGCCATCCATAAATTGACTGTTTGGTTCCATGAAGAGCATTTTCTGACATAGGCTAAAAGGAAAAAGTTGGCATGCTACCTGAAAACTTCAGATTGTGTTAGTCTCAGAGAAACACTGATTAACAACTTTTTCCAAATGTGTAGACTTATTAAAAAGAAAAGGATTGTAAGGAAAAGGAAATCAATCAAAATCAAAGGAAAAGAAACAAAACACACTTTATGTGCAGGTGGACCAACATGCTCTCCTCAAACAAAGTACTTCCTGAGCAGTTGGACATTCACTGGATAGGTTTCTAAAAAACCTTCTAGTGTTTGTAACCGGACAGTACTAGGGCCAATCTTTTCTGTAACAATGAAAGGTCCTAGACACAAGCGTTGTAACTTAGTATAATCATTCTCGTCCTTATGTTGCTTGCCCCATTTTAAAACTAAGTCCCCCACAGAGAACTCCCTGTCAGATGAAGAATTCTCCTCGAACCACCTCTTCACAATCTATTGGTGTTGGTACAACATGTTTTTAGACTTTTCCATGTCCTCTTCTAGTTTAAGTAATGTATCAATTCTGTGTTGGAGAGGGGAAGAGTCACCTTCCTGCATAGACTGTGCTAGCTGCAGGGAAGGGATCATGAGTTTGGCTGGTAATACAGCCTCCTTACCATAAACTAGGCAGTAAGGGGAATTGCCAATGGCCGCTTTAGGAGTGACACGGTCTGCCCAAAGAGCATTGTGTAGCCGAAGGTGACAATTCTTGTGGTGGGTAGCCATTGTCTTCTTTAAGATATTAATTAAATTCTTATTAGAAGACTCTGCTAATCCATTTCCCTGTGGATAATAATTGGTAGAAAATTTTAATTTTATCCCTTTTTCAAGGGCATATTCAGTCAATTTGAAAGAGGAGAAGTATGAAGCATTGTCAAACACCAGGAATTCTGGAGCACCAAACCTTGTTACTATCTGACCTTCCAGAAATGAAATTACTTGGTTTGTGTTTGCTTGTCTAAGAGGGACTGCCTCTACCCATCTAGTGAAGTAATCCATAGCCGTCAAAATATATTTGTGTTGCAGAGAACAGGGAGGATTGATAGGTCCTACAAAATCTAGACCCCACTGCTGGAATGGGAATTGAACTGTGACTAGATGCAAAGGAAATGCAGGCTTCTTCATTTTTCCAGCACACTTCTGACACGGTTCACATCTTCTGGCGTAAGCATAGGCATCTCTGAATAAGGTAGGCCAATAGTAACCGGCTCTTAGAATTTTGTGGGCAGTGGTTTCTCCTGAGATGTGTCCTCCTGCAAGCCCTGCATGAAATTCCAAAAGAATATTCTCATTTTGAGCTTTCTCTAGACATCTAAGGAAAACACCATCATAATTTTTTCTAAATAAAACACCATCTATGAATTGGTATGGTGCTGCTTTTAATCTTAAGGCTTTGTGTTTTCTAAAATCAAGGGTTTCAGGAGCATACCCATGAATCAATAAAAATTTAATGTCATCATACTAGTCAGATGCATGAGTAGTGATCACATTGATAGAACCTGCTGAGGTGCCTTCTTCTTGCTCCCACTCGATTTGTTGTCTTATAGGATCATTCGATTGAGCGGTAAGAAAACACAAACCTTGGCCTTTTACTATTTTTGCTAGTCTTATTTATAAATCATATTCTTGCAGAGATGCCATCCAATGAGCTCTTTTCTCCCCCAATCCCTTTTGTATCAGAACATTTATGATCGTTGCATAAGGCATAATCACTTTAGTTCTAGACTTGAGTAAGTACGGTCTAAAAAGTTTAACTGATTTATAAACCACATAAGCTTGTTTGTCTATTTGGGAGTAATTTAACTCTGCACCCTTGAATTTTGAACTCATGAAAGAAATGGGAATTTTGGGATTGTCTGGGTGCTTCTATGTAAGAACAACAGCATAAGAAAAGTCTGTAGCAAAGGTATACAACATGAAATCCTTACTAAATTCAGGAGACATAAGGGGTAGGAGCTCCTACAATAGCCTTCCTAATCTCAATAAAAGCATTTCATTGTTCATCAAACCATTTATACTGTGCATCCTTCTTAATCATTAATTGTAAAGGTTTAACAATTTGCACAAAATTAGGGACAAATCTGCGAACAAAATTGATCTTAGCAAGGAAATATTGCATGGCTTTGCGCATACCTAGAAACTCGATCCTTGCAATGGCCTATGTGCATTCCAGATCAATAATCATACCTTCCTTCGAAACAATAAATCCCAGCAGCTTGCCTTCAGTCACCGTGAAGATTGATTTCTTAGGATTGAGTGAAATTCTGTATCTTCTGCAACGTTCGAATACCTGTTTAGGGCAAACAAATGTTCATGTCATTTTTTTGAAAAGATAGTAATGTCATCTAAGTATACAACAACAGAATAATGCATAAGTCCCCTGAAAGCTATGTCCATTGTGCATTGGAACGTAGCACTTGCATTTATTAACACGAATGGCAATCCCCTATAGGAAAAAGTTCCCCAAGGGGTCCTGACAGTTGTTTTTAATTGGTCATCAGGCGCAACCAAAACTTGGTTATACCCTAAAAAACCATCGAGGAGAGAAAACATTTATGAACCTGCAACTCTTTGTAAGATTTGTTCCATAGGGGGAACAGGGTAATTATCTTTCTCGGAAGCTTTATTAAGATTTCTAAAGTTAACACAGATCCTAATGTCACCATTTTTCTTGCGAACTGGTACTAAGTTAGCGATCCATTGTATATGCTTGACCAGAAAAATAATTCTTGCGGCAAGGAGCTTTTCTAGCTCCTTCTTGACAGAAGGTTCCAAGCTAGGGTGAATCTTCCTGAGCTTCTGCTGGTAGGGTTTAGTGTCTGGCTTCATCGGTATGTTATGATGCATAATATTAGTGTTGAAATTTTTCAACTCGGCGTATGTCGAAGCAAAGACGTCCCTAAATTCTATGCATAACTTAATAAAAGCTCTCTTTTCATCAGGCGAACAGTCAACCCCTAGGTTAACCATGCGAGGGTTATGTTCACTACCAAAATTCACTTATTCATAATTGAGAGAAGAGCTCTGAGTCTTACAATTCACCTTCTGTTTGAACTTATCTTGGAGGTCGTAAAAAAAATTTCCAGGTTGATAATTGACTTGGGAATCAAACTGGCAGTGCAAGTAGGATCAGCTAGATATTTTTCATGCTCAATTTCATCAATAGCAACATCTTGAAATGTATCTTGAGCTGTAAGAAAATATAAGATCTGTTGATCATCATTAAACACTTTCCAACTGGTTATATTGTCGAGGATCGAAGGTCTGTACATTAATTCAATAGAAAAGGTATCTGGTGACAAACCTTCTAGAGTATCAGCCTGGATGCAGTATTAGCTAGCAGGTCAGCATCGAAATTCTGAGATCTTGAGATAGACTTAATGTTAAAAGTAGTGAAAGAATTAGTTAAGTCCCTAACTAAATTTCGATAATTAATCAAATGAGGAGATCTGTAATGAGTCTTGTTTCTTACCTCTTAACTATTATTTCTATGTCTCCATAACACTCAATTACCTGGGCATTCATATCGATTGCTTTCCTGAGTCTTTGGACCAAGGCCTCATACTTAGCAATGTTATTAGTACATTCGAATTCAAGCCTGCAGGCAATCATGGTTTTGGTTCATTTCGGATCGATGAGGACACAACCTGCACCAGCTCCATCTTTAGATCTGGAACCATCGAAAAACAAAGTCCATGCATTCAAATCTAACATAAAATTGGTATTCACACTATATGCATTATGTACAATATCACCTGAGAATGGAACATATGTAAAATTGACAATCTAAGACAGTTTCTGTGCGCTCTTAGTAGGTGACAAATCTACATGTAAGTCTCCAAAAAGGTATCAAAAGTGAAATGTTCCACATGTGAGCTAAAGTATGCAGCTGCCTGACTGGGGTCATTCAAATCTATGACAATCTGCTTCATATAAGGCTCCCTACTAATCTTAATCCTGTTTGGCCTCCCATTGTAAGGAAGCCACAAGTGAGACCAACCAGTTGCAAAATATCCCTTAAGTTTTTCCAACCAATATTTGCTTAGCCACATCCCATACATCTCTGGGATATCAGCCACGACGATGTCCAAGGTATGATGTATCCTGGGGTCAGGAGATAAAGTTAACATAACATTCCTTAGTTCCCCAACTACCTTCACATTGGATCTGTCCAGCTGAACAATCTGAGTAGGACATGGTTCCCAAGCAACATTTAATTTCTTGCAAACTGATAAGGGCATTACATTGGATGAGGCCCCTGAATCTACCATACAATTATGAATGTTCTTGTTAAATATCTCAAAGGTTAACAAAAAGGGAGGTGTCCTTTTCCCAACAGATTTTGAACTCCTGGTTTTAGTGTATGTCTCCATATTATTGTTTTGGGTCTCCCTAGGTTTGTTGACAATTATGCTCTTGGGAAAATTGTACCTCATAGTAGGGAGCTTCAAAAGTTCAAATACAGAGGTGTTAGATTTCATCTTCTTTAAGTCATTAATCAAGTTATATTCTATCTCAGGAATAAGTGATTCCTTTTGTATGGTTGTTTTGACTCTGTTCGTTGTGGGTGTGGAGGTAGAAGCTTATTGAGTTGGTTGTCCTTTACTCCTCGTGTTGTAGGGATGTTGGACATTAAACACTATTCCAGGCTCTTCTTCTTCCGCAGCCATGGGAAGTTCTGCAAAGAAACTAATGGTATTAACCTGTTGGTCTTCTTCCTCACCTAGAGATCCAGGATCTTGGTTTTCTTGTACTTCTTATTCTGGGTGTTGAGGAGAATGATGGGATTTTGAAACTAAGGCTTTGAAGATAGAAAAAATTTCCTCAGAGTTCAGCCTTTCCTCAAGATTGGGTGGGACGTGGTTTTGTTGAGGTTGATAGGGTATTCTAAATGGTTGTCTGTTGAATCCCATGTTTGTCTTTTGGTTTTCAGTACTAGTTCTCTTGAGGTCAACCATTTCATTAGAAATCCTCTAGAGGATTTTCTTCATGTCACCCATTTCAAAAGGGTCTTTGTCCTGTGCAACAGGTTTTGTAGGGACATCAGTTTTCTTACGTGAAGTGGAAGGTTGATCTACTGAAGTATCTGGGTTGTCCTTTAAACCGAAAATATCCTTCTCAACCTGAATGGCCTCAGCAAAGGCATCTGTCAAGCACTCTATATGCAGATAAATTGTTACCAATACACACAGAGCATATGAAATTTATTGTCAACCCGAGAAAGTCTTTTTATTTCAAAGGATAAGTGCATAGTCTATGCTTAAACACCAAACCATTAGAAGTGAATACTTTTATCTTCTATCATCCATGTTCATCCCAAAAATCTATGCAGTCCCAATTGCCTTCTAGCTGCTACACTTCAATTCCTCTCTATCATGCATCAATAAGAATTGGTATCAGATCTAATCAACAATTGCGGGAAAGAAATCTCAATCGTCTTCTAGAACAATCACTTGTCTGATCTAATCACTCTGGAAATCATAAAGCATAAATTGAACATTAATCTAGGAATCCAATTGCAAAAGATTGAGTTAACTGTTCTAAGAAATTGAATTGCAGAATGGAAATAAACGATCATAACAGAAAAGATAAATTGCCAGGACTCATGGGATCACAATCTGTAAGGTGAACACAGCTGTGTATAACTGCAAATGAAACGCATAAAGCAACCCTGACTCAATCGACTGTTAGTCTACACCATTCACCAATCTCACA
Source organism: Larix kaempferi (assembly GCA_027924585.1). NCBI lineage: Eukaryota > Viridiplantae > Streptophyta > Pinopsida > Pinales > Pinaceae > Larix > Larix kaempferi. The sequence continues at coordinate 6,101,578 of BSBM01000289.1, read as the reverse complement.
GAAATATAATCTTTAACTATACTGAAAATCCACACAATAAATATTGTTGCTGCGTACAAAAGGAAAGAACAAAGAATCACACAATATTAAATTAAAGAATCCTAATTTAACTCAGCAATCTCTGTGGAAGACGGGCCCAGCCTTCACACAGAGACGCTGGCTGAACAACAAAAACTCCTTTAGCTTAGAAGTAACTCCTTATATTAACAGAAGAATGAGTACATAGTTTTGCTCGACTGCTAATACAATGAATTAATTGTCTGCTGTTCAACCCCCGGGTCGAAGCAACTCCCCGTATTTATACATACAAATCATAACAAACCCTATAGTTGGGCAGCCATGAAGATCTCTGATCTTCAGGCGCCCTAAATAACTAGCTGTTACAATACGTGGGCAGAGCAGAGACATCGAAATATGAGAGAGTTATCAATTGACCCAAGAGTAGCGGTCCTTCCAAATCACAGCTAGACTCAAGCAGCAACATACTCAAAATGGCGCATTCTGTTACAGCTGCCCTGTCACAGCTATGCCTTAATTGATAATTCGAGCCCCAAGGATCCCTCTACAAGCAACGAACATCGCTTCCTTCATGACTTGTTCAGTCCCGATCTTCCTGTAGTCCATTTATCTCAACTACCTTCATGAATCGTAACATGTTAGCACAATTAAGAGATGCACAGCTCTAATTATCACAATCATAAGCATTAATAAAATAAAACAATGATCAGCCATACCTTGGTAATTTGGGGAATAAGGTAAGGACAATAGGTATGATTGCCATGATAAGTGGTGTAGGATAGGGGCAGGAAAGATGATTAATGATGATTAAAAAGGGCCAATTCTGGGCTCAACATCTCCCCCCAACTACCCTGTTTCATGTCCTCATGCAACAACCTGCATATGAATCCTGTACTGAGCTTTATCCTAGGAGAGAGAGGAAGAATTGTAGGAAACTCAGGCACCTTATCTATCTTTTGAGAGGCCTCTGTGAGTAACCCAATATCTTTCAACCTCATTGTTCCCCTTCCACTGCTACTTGCTGGTGTCTGGGAATGCAATTGGTGTAGTGGAAATATTCCTGCAGTCTCATTATGCTGTGCCTGGGGGAGTTGAAAGGAAATCCTTAATCTGAATCCAACTCAATGACATCTATAGGGGGTGGAAGCAATGGTTCTTGTGGGACAGTGTCTTCCAGCGCATCTAGGTTTAACAAGAGAGTTGCTGGTTCTTATGTAACAGCAACATCCTTTAAACCTTCTTCAGCAGCTACATTTATTGATTTTGGAGACACTGGTTCTTGTGTAACAGTGTCCTCTTTGTCCTTCTGCTGCTGAGATTGGATATCCTTCTCATCGTGCAACCCTTCCTCCAAGATTTCAATGTCACCTGAGCATGGTGTCTATACCTGTTCATCTTCACTCCACTGTGTATCGGGAATGATATCCACTCCAGGGTTATCTTTTGAATGAAATGCAGGAATTCCTGTTGCAGCTTCCAAGGGTGTTGGTTCTTGTGTAGCTACATCCTGGCTTGCCTCTTCATCCTTCTGTTGTTGCAACTCTTCTCCTATGAGCTATGTGTCATGGGAGTCCTCTGGGGTTACAACCCAGAGTTCATCATTAAACTCCAGAGTCTCCTCTGTTCCAGGTTCTTCTCCCATCTGTTTGGCCGATTGGACAAGTATATTCAGGTTTGCTGGTTCTTGTGTTGCAGCATCCTGTTCCAATTTATCACTGTCCTACCTTTGTGTCTCTTCTTCTAAAATTTCCGTGTCATGGGAGCATTCTGGGGTTACAGCATAAAATTCTTCATTTGCCTCCAAAGTATCCGTCATTCCAAGTTCTTCTCCCATCTGATCTATGATCTCTGTATCGTGGGAACACTCTGGGGTTTCACTATATTCCTTTATAAGCTCTAGAGCGTCCCCCATCCCATGTTATTCTCCTACCTGTTCCATAATTTCTACATCGTGGGAAGTGGCAGCTTCAGCAAGGATGTTTAAAAATGCTGGTTCTTGTGTGGCAGCACCTTCTTTTTCCACTGCTTCCCCCAATGTGGCCACAGGCTGTTGTGCTGAATAAGTGTTAAGTAGAATTTTATGGCCTTCTTCCTTAAAGATTTCTCCACAGGTGGGGTAGAGTATTCATTCATCCTCCTCCCTAGCTCCAGCAGAATCTGATTCCTCCACTTGGTCTGCAGCTTCTATCAACGTATACATTTTTCTTTCACCCTGTTTTCTGCAGGTTTCCATCCAGATTTCCAATTCCCTCCTGAGCACTTGGAGGTCCTCTTTTAACATTGCATTCTCATCCAGAAGTCCTTCAATTCCAGGTTCTTCCTCCACTGGCCTTTGTGGAGCATCCCTCGGTCTTGGTACAAGGATTGGGGGCTCAACTTGTGCCTCTAGGTTTGCCCATCTTTTCCTGGCTGCCTCTGCTGCTATGGCTGATCGAGTTCTTTTCTTTCTGATTGGTGATATTAGATTAAATTCATTGGTGGCTCTCTTTCTTTTCTTCTGTTGTGTTTTCTTTTGTGGTGTTTCCTTCTGTGGAGCTGGTACATAAGGGATCAAAGCTGAGACCGAGGGAATGTGTTCTTTCCTCTGATGCTGTTCTTCTTCAATTATAGCTCCTCCTCCTTCCCACTCTGGTGAAGACTCAATTGTTACCAACTCAATGTATTCTTCCATTGCCTTGGCTCTGTCATCTTCAGGTTCCATTGTCGCAGCATTTGATGCTGCTCCAATTTCACCTTCTGCTGTCGGAGCTTCCCTGTTATCTAGGTTTTCACAAAGGTTTCATCTACACCATCGCCTAATGGCTCTGTTTGTGCCTCCCCTTTCTCTCCTTCAAATGCAGTTTCATCTCCCAATGGTTCTGCTTGTGCCGGAGATTCATTTACCCCGAATGGCTCTGATTGTGCCCCTGGTTGTTCTTCCTCTAATATAGTTTCCCCCCCAGATGGCCCAGCTTGTGCCCTCGGTTGCTGTTCTTCTACTGTGGTTTCATCCACCCCGGATGGTCCTTCCTGTGCCCCCGATTGTTTTTCTTCTCCCATTTCATCCCTCCCCTTGACTTCAATGGAGGAACTCCGGTTCTCATGTTGTGGTGGAACCGGTATTTGCTGTAATGGGATGACCCGCAAGGGAACGGGTTGCTGAGGTCGGTTTATGAACTGTTCCCAGGTTATATGGTGTTGGGCAAGGGTCCTTATAATAATTAATTTGATAAGGCCATGGTGGGTGAGAGAGGAAAGTGGATGCTTAGCAGACTAAACAAATGTGGCCATATGACGTAAGTCGTGCAATAAATAGTATGGAATGTTCAATAAAATGCCATGGTGGAGATGAGAAAGCAAAGGAAGTTCAGAGTTATACACAGTTTGATATCTACCTTCACAAGTAATGTACTTCTTGAGAAAGACAGCAACCTGGTCCCATGGCCGTGGCAGTGAGTTCAGTGCAATCCCTCTTCTGGACGCATCAACTTGCTCCCCTGCGAGTAAAAATTCTTCGCGTGCAACCGTTGCAGGGACTCGTCGGTTAAACCATGGTTTTCCCACCATCGGGATGGCTGTAACCTCGGATATAATGATCTCAGAGACTTCTATGCGCATCCCCCACACCGTGGAGTGAGTTTTGGTAAGATTCAAAGCAAATTGCAGGGCTGCGTCCCGATCGAATCCATCCAATCGTTCAAAGAATTGGAGCCAGCCAGCAGCTTGAAAAATGGCAAGAACTTGAAGATTTCACCTGAGTTCTTGTGTATTGAAAGGTTCATGGTGAACTGGAATCCCCATGGTCCTGGCTGCAAGCTGAAGTTGCTATTCCACTGATTACAGATCCCAGAATGGAAGTTGCAGCACAGAGGATGCCAGAATCGCTGAGCGGAGACGTTGAGAGAATGGGCAAATTTGGAAAGTTGAGCACAGAACAGCGTTTGAAATTTCCATGCCGAATTGGGGAAGGTGGCAGTTATTAGCGTTTACGTCGTACGAGGGAAAGGTTTAATCAGGTATAATGGTGGTACGAGTGAAGGTATGACCAATATCGTTTAAATGATATCAATGCTTAATCACGTGATAAATGAAAGCCATACCTCATAAAACTGTGCATCGGAATGCTGCGGAAAATGGTGGAGCATGCAGTTGGTGACGTCACAGAGCCGAAATCGTGCACACTCAGATGTGTGATCATGATGACTCGGATAAGGAAATAATTTCTTCCGCTAGTGAAACACGAACCATCGCGTCCTCAGGGTCGGAATGATGAATTTGCCGGCACGACTGAGGTGAATCAGCACCATGATTAGCAGGTTTGGAACAATTCTTCTGTTAACACAGGAGTTACCACTGCAAGTTGCCAAAAAAATGATAGCGCGACCGACGAAAAAGATGTTGCAGTCGCCCAAAAAAAACATGTTGCAGCCGCCGAGAAAGAAGTTACAGCCACCGGAAAAGAATTCACGGCAGCCGAAAAAAGAATTCACGGTATCGGGGAAAATTACGGCTGTCACGGAAAAGTTTTACGACGGCGGGAAAAATTACAGCTGGCGGGAAAAGTTTTACAGCTGTGGGAAATATGTTGCAGCCTGTCGGGAAAGTTGTTGCATCTACGGGAGAATGGTTGCAGGTGCCGGAAAATAGTTCACGTTTGTCGGAAAAAGTTCACAGCTGCCGGGAAAAAGATTTTACCAGAAGACGAAAAATGATAACGCAGCCGCTGGAAAATTATGTTGCAGCCGCTGTGACATGATGTTGCAACTACGGGAAAATGGTTGCAGCTGCTCGGAAATGATGTGGAAGTGGCTGGTAAATGAGGTGGCAGCTGCGGAAAAAGATGTTGCAGCTGCCGGAAAAGATTGGCGACGGGCGGGAAAAAGGATATTATGGCTGCTGGGAAATGACGTGGCAGCCGCGAGGAAATGAGGTGGCAACTGCGGAAAAAGATGTTGCAGCTGCCGATGTTGCAGCTGCCGATGTTGCAGCTTCCAGAAAGGTTGACGACAAGAGGAAAAAAAAAAAGGGTATTACGGTTGCTGGGAAATGAGGTGGCAGCCGCTGGGAAATGAGGTGGCAGCTACGGAAAAAGATGTTGTAGCTGCCGATGTTGCAGCTGCCAGAAAAGTAGTTGAAGCTGACAGGAAAAAGGATATGCGGCCGCGGGAAAAAGGATTTTTACGGTTGATGGGAAATGATAACGTGGTTGCCGGAAAAGATATACAGCTGCCGGAAAAGATGTTGCAGCTGCCGTATTTTTTTTTTATTTTTTTTTTTAGCAAGGACGGCACAGGGAGATTTTCGCTTGATGGGCCCAAAACTAATCGTTCTCCTGGCGTTTCCCTGAAATTTTTTGAAAAATGACAGCAAACGAAAAGATCAAATGCACAAAGGAAAAAAAAAAAAAAACAACAATTATATGCTACAGCAGGAAATTATTTATGTACAACAAATACGATTTTCAGTTTAAGGATTGGCAAAGGCAGAGAAAAATTCTTGTTCTGGTGCCAACTGATAATCTGGATCGGCAGCAATTTGTGAAATGAATGCATCTTTCGAGATGGGCTTACGATACAGTCGCAATCTGTGGCCGTTAACAAGTAATGGTATACGGTTTTCATCAATGGTCACCAGGCGAACAGTGTCGTTGTCAAATACCATGTCGACCAAATATGGACCCAGCCATCTTGTACGTAATTTTCCTTTAAAATCCTTCTTGAATCTGGAGTTGTATAATAGTGCCCAGTCTCCTTCACGGAAGATTTTCTTTTTGATGAATCGGTCATGCCAGTTGGATCTCTGTTGCTAGAGAAGCACAGTCTGGTCTACTGCAGCTGACCGTTTCTCATCCAGTTCATTTAATTGATTCAATCTTCTCTTCTGGGCTTCTGTTACATCTAGATTCATTTCGGTGGTTGTTTTCAGGGTCTTGATCTCAAATTCAATTGGAAAGATGGCACTCTTTCCATACACCAGATCATAAGGAGAAAACCCTGTGGTGTTGCGCCAAGTTGTGCGATATGCCCACAGAGCTTCTGGAAGCCTGTCATCCCAATACTTTCGATGGCTTTTAACTGTTTTAGTAAGGATTGCTTCAATAACTTTATTAGTACTTTCCACCTGACCATTGGCCTGGGGATGGTAAGGTGAAGCTATCCTATGCTGCACATGATACTTCCGGAGCAAGGACTCAAATTGGTGTGAGATGAATTGTGGTCCCCCATCAGTGACTACTTCCTTTGGTACCCCAAAGCGGGTAAAGATTTCACTGTACAGAAAATCAATCATCGCCTGGTCATTAGCCTTAGCCAAAGCTACAGTTTCTACCCACTTGGTCATGTAATCTGTACACACCAGAATGTAAACCTTCTGTTTGGAAGGAGGGCTGATAGGGCCATCAAAATCCAATGCCCATCTATCAAACGGTTCTAGTACCATTTGGGGCTGTAAAGGCATTTGATCTGTTTTATTAGGTTGGCCCATCCTTTGGCAGCTGTCACAGGACTGAACATATCTTTTAGCGTCCCCGAACAGTGTCGGCCAATAGTAGCCCATCCGCAGCGCTTTATGCCCTGTTCTTCTCTCTGCAAAGTGTCGTCCATAAGCTTCATCATGATAGTCCTTCAGTATATGAAAGATCTCATCTTCCCTTACACATCTCCTAATCTCAAGATCGGGTCCTGTATAAAAGAGATGACCATTGAGCCAACAATACCTGGCACTTTGCTGGATGATTTTTCTCTTCTCTCGTTTAGACATATGTGGCGGGAGCTTTCCTACAACCAAATAATTAGCAACGTCTGCATACCAGGGGGAATGAGTTGAGAGTACGAATAGATGCTCATCTGGAAAAGAATCCTCAACAAGCGAACTGTCATCACTGTTAGTAAAACGTGATAAAAAATCAGCAACAACATTTTCTTTTCCAGGTTTATCTATAATGGTAATATCAAATTCCTGCAATAACAAGAGCCACCTGGTTACTCTGGCATTGGTGACAGGTTTGTTCATCAAATACTTAATGGCAGAGTGGTTAGTGTGCACAAATGTAGGATACCCAGTAATGTAATGCCGAAATTTATTAATAGAATAAACAATAGCCAGGAATTCTTTTTCAGTAACAGTATAATTAAGTTCAGCAGGGGCTAAGTTTTTACTAACATAATAGATAGCATAAGGTACTTGACCATCCTGCTGTCCTAGTACTGCTCCAATGGCGGTATCAGAAGCATCCAAAGAAATGTGGAAAGGTATGGTCCAATTAGGTCCCCTTAGAATAGGGGCTGTGGACAGCTTCTCTTTAAGCTTATCAAATGCTGTCTGGCATGCTTCACTCCACACAAACTGTGCGTCCTTCGTTAACAATGAAAACAAAGGGGAAGCAAGTTTGGAGAAGTTTTCTATAAACCTCCTGTAATATCCAGCATGTCCCAGAAAACTTCGCACTTCTTTCTGCGTTGAAGGAGTAGGTATATTTTTTATCACCTTAATTTTTGAAGGATCCACCTGAATGCCATCGGTAGAGATGAAATGTCCCAATACCACCCCCTCACTCATCATCATATGGCATTTTTCAGTGCTTAATGAAAGGAGAGCTTGTTCACAGTGAATTAAAACCTTCTTTAAATTTTCCAGTGCTTCCTCAAAGTCCTTGCCATAGGGAGTAAAATCGTCCATAAAGACTTCCATGCTATCATTAACTAATTCAGAAAATATGCCAATTACAGCTCTTTGGAACATTGTTGGTGCATTACATAAACCAAAGGGAAGCACCCTGTAGGAAAACGTTCCCCAGGGGCAAGTGAAGGTGGTCTTATCCTGGTCCTCCGAAGCAATCTGACTTTGGTTGTACCCGCTGAACCCATCCAAGAAGGAGAAGAACTTCTTCCCTGATAGGGTATCAAGTACTTGGTCAATAAAGGGCAGAGGGAAATGATCCTTTTTGTAGCTTTGTTCAGCTCCCTATAATCAACACAGACTCTCCATTTACCATTTTTCTTGGGCACAATTACAAGTGGGGAAACCCACTCACTATCTGAAATAGGGTAGATAAATCCTGCTTCCAAAAGTTTCTAGATTTCCTCCTTCACTATATCCCTCAGATTGGGGTTCATGCGTCGTTGGGGTTGACATACAGGCCGGGAGTCATTTTTAATGTAAATATGATGAGTGCACAGATTAGAAGGGATACCCTTCATGTATGTATACTCTCAGGCGAATGCCCCCTTACGTTCCTTCAAGAGACTAATTAGGCGCATCTGTTCTTCTAAGGAGAGATCAGGGTTGATATTCAAAGTTCTTCTAGGCTCTACCTCAATAGGAATGCTTTTTGAATTTTTCAAAACTGGGATTATGTTTGTATCACCAACCAATGTTTCCTTCGTAAGATTTTCTTGTTCTTCCTTACCAAGGGTAATGTTCAAGATTTGATAGACTTCTTTATCCATTGAAGCAGGTTCGCTAATGAAATTACTGATGGCATTGTCTTCTGTTTCGTTTTTAAAAGTTAAGGCCTTCCCTATTGTTAATAGTGGCTGAACATCCTCCTCCTCTTCCTGTTCTATCCAAAGGGAAGTTTCAGCTTCTAGACTCGACCGTACTGGAGGATACAGGGTGAGTTTTTTGGTTTCCATACCATCAGATATAGTCATGGACCTAGATCGACAGCTGATGCAAGCATCAGCTGTGGCCAACCAAGGCCTCCCCAGGATCAATGGATGTCCCCCCAGCTGTGATTTTGGTTGCAATATCAAAAAGTCAGCAGGGTATTCCCATGAATCTACTGAGATGACGAGGTCGTCCAGAATCCCTTCGAGTCTAATGGTGGATCTGTCTGCCAATTCTAAAATGGTAGGGGTCGGCCTAAAATTAGTGAGTCCAAGCTTCGTCACAGTCTCAATTGTTATGACATTGATCGCTGCTCCTAAGTCGACTAGCACGTTGGGTATCTACATTTGTCCTATATGTACAGTGATAGTAGGATTTCCAGGGTCGTCATACTTGGTCACGGGGGTTTTTCCTGTTATTAAAGCAGATAAATTCCCTATGACATGAACAGTGGGAGGATCTCTAGGTTTCCTCCCTGGTTTCTTAGTGCACAGGTCCCGAACTGTTTTAGCATAAATAGGCACATCTTGAAGGGCTTGCAGAAGGGGAATTTTAACATAAAGATTCTTTAACTCTCCTAGGAGGTTGAACTGAGGTTTCCCCCCTATTTTTGGTAGCATTAGTCTCTCAGGGTATGGTGGTTGCCTTACCAGCTGGGTAGTCTGTGTATTATCTGATTTCTCATTTAATGTTTCATCCGTCCCATCTAAGGGATGCTCAGCACCTTCAATGATATGAACCGGATCGAATGAATGCTGTGAACTCTCTCCTTTTTCATGCACAGAAGGTGGAATATCTTCTGTAATTACAGGTTCTATTATCTTCCCAGATCGTAAATGAATATCATTACAAGGTACAGGGGAGAGAGAGTAGGCCGGCATATTGACAGTTTACAATTGATGGACTGTTTTATTATTTGGGTTAGGATTAGGTTGGGTAGGCAGCTGAGGCCGTATTGGTATATTAGGAACAGGATTATTCTGCAGCTGCAGCTGCGACTGCTGAGGTGGGTATTGAGTATATTGAGGAAATTGAGGAAATTGAGGATATGGAGGAGAATATGGTAACTGCTGAGGTGGAGGTGGTTGAGGAAACTGGTTCCCAGGATGGAAGTTTCTCCATCCAGGAGACCATGACGTAGGTTGATGTGGTGGCTGTGTCCAAGGACTCCATGAGTTGTAATTTTGCATTGCAGGTTGAGAAGAATTCCACTGAGCATAATTTGAAGGGAATTTTGTATTCACATTTTGCATATTATTACTCCAATTGTTCATATTATTCAAAAATGGAAACGAGTCCGGAGGCATACCTTGATTTTGAGGCTGCCAAGGTTTCTTTTGCGCAATGAAATAAGCTGATTCTACTTCTGGAGTTGATGCCTGCAGGACAGCCTTCACTTGAGGAAGTGTGGGGCATTCTTTCATGTCATGGTTCAGCTCGCACAGCTGACATACTTGTATTTTGTCAAGAGGGCATTCTTTCAGTGGATGATTCTTTCTACATCGGGGACAGAACACACCTAGAGTGAGATCTTCCACTGCCTGTCTTTGTTTTCCCTTCAGGACATCAATCTTCGAAGAGATGGAGCTCATCATTTCTGTTTTAAAGTTTTCAAGGAGATTGCCTATCTCTGCACATGTAGCTCCTCCATTGGATAACTTCTGAGTTCTATCGAAGATATCACATTCCAGCTTATCCCATTTATCCCGCTTATTATTCCTGGAAGATCCCCTGGAGTATCTCTTACATAATTCCACCATCGTCTCAAAAGGTTCCTTGGAGATATCTCCCTTTCCTAACAGATTTAACATGTCTAAACAATCATCCCTGATCCCTTGAAGCAAGATGATCTTGAGCACATCCAGCCCCATGTTCGTCTGCCCGGCTCTTTGCACATTGTATAGTAGCCTTTCTACAAAATCCTCCAGACTTTCATCCGCCTTCTGCACCATCTTGAATAATTCCTCTCTTTTGTCCCTGGTGTTGCAATATTCTTTATATTTTTCCAGGAACACTTGCTTCATCTTATTCCAATTAGCAACAGTTCCTCCCCCAAGGCTCATGAACCATCGTAATGCATTGTCCTTCAGGGTGGCAGGAAAAAGTTTCAGCTTTTGGGCATCTGTGACATAATCATAGCTGCGACAGAGGATATCAAATTCAAAAAGGAATTCGTCTGGATCTTCTGCCGCCCTGCCATGGAAGCGAGGCAGCACCGATGGTGAAATGTTCTTCATAGGAGCTGTCCCTTCTAGCTGCTGGATTGGAAATTGTAATGTAGCCGTAGTTCCTTCTGGCAGGGAGTCATTTTCATGATGGTATTCTATCACTGCTTCTTCCTCTTCGTTCTCATGTCTGTTATTCATCTTTTCTTCTGTATCCTCTTCTTCGTTCGTTCCTGCGTTCTTTACCTCAGTTGTAACAGCTACGTATTCTTCAATTGTCGCATCTGTGTAATTTTCAGTTGTAACAGCTGCGTATTCTTCAGTTGTAACAGCTGCGTATTCTTCAGTTGTAACAGCTGCATATTCTTCAGTTGTAACAGCTGAATCAGCTGTACCTTCTTTAGCATGGGTATACGAGGGAATCACGGCTGCTCCTGTATTTTCCACCGTGGATCCTGACGCTGGCGCTCCAGGATCAGCAGGGCTTCTTCTGATAGGAGTTTCCCGTTGACGAGTCCTGGTAGCTGAATCAGTTCTGTCAACAAGATCGTCGATGAATGTCCTTCTGCCCAACAGTGGTCCTTGAGCACGACCCGAACCACCTGCGCTTTTAGTATTTTGTGGGGTTTTGGGAGTTGGGAGGTGATTGCGTTTTACCCTCCTCGTATTCATGCGAAGCAGATCATTTCAGCAAAGAAGAGACTGACTGAAAACAATTATCAGATGCAACTAATGACTAGTGTTTAATTTTTATCCTTCCCCGGCAACGGCGCCAAAATGTCAAGCACTCTATATGCAGATAAATTGTTACCAATACACACAGAGCATATGAAATTTATTGTCAACCCGAGAAAGTCTTTTTATTTCAAAGGATAAGTGCACATTCTATGCCTAAACACCAAACCATTAGAAGTGAATACTTTTATCTTCTATCATCCATGTTCATCCCAAAAATCTATGCAATCCCAATTGCCTTATAGCTGCTACACTTCAATTCCTCTCTATCATGCATCAATAAGAATTGGTATCAGATCTAATCAACAATTGTAGGAAAGAAATCTCATTCATCTTCTAGAACAATCACTTGTCTGATCTAATCACTCTGGTAATCATAAAGCATAAACTGAACATTAATCTAGGAATCCAATTGCAAAAGATTGAGTTAACTGTTCTAAGAAATTGAATTGCAGAATGGAAATAAACGATCATAACAGAAAAGATAAATTGCCAGGACTCATGGGATCACAATCTGTAAGGTGAACACAGCTGTGTATAACTGCAAATGAAATGCATAAAGCAACCCTGACTCAGTCGACTGTTAGTCTACACCATTCACCAATCTCATAGAAATATAATCTTTAACTATACTGAAAATCCACACAATAAATATTGCGGCTGCGTACAAAAGGAAAGAACAAATCATCACACAATAATAAATTAAAGAATCCTAATTTAACTCAGCAATCTCTATGGAAGACGGGCCCAACCTTCACACAGAGACGCTGGCTGAACAACACAAACTCCTTTAGCTCAGAAGTAACTCCTTATATTAACAGAAGAATGAGTACACAGTTTTGCTCGGCTGCTAATACAATGAATTAATTGTCTGTTGTTCAACCCCTGGGTCGGAGCAACTCCCCGTATTTATACATACAAATCATAACAAACCCTATAATTGGGCAACCATGAAGATCTCTGATCTTCAGGCGCCCTAAATAACTAGCTGTTACAATACGTGGGCAGAGCAGAGACATTGAAATATGAGAGAGTTATCAATTGACCCAAGAGTAGCGGTCCTTCCAAATCACAGCTAGACTCGAGCAGCAACATACTCAAAATGGTGCATTCTGTTACAGCTGCCCTGTCATAGCTGTGCCTTAATTGATAATTCGAGCCCCAAGGATCCCTCTACAAGCAACGAACATCGCTTCCTTCATGAATTGTTCAGCCCCGATCTTCCTGTAGTCCATTTATCTCAACTACCTTCATAAATCGTAACATGTTAGCACAATTGAGAGATGCACAGCTCTAATTATCACAATCATAAGCATTAATAAAATAAAACAATGATCAGCCATACCTTGGTAATTTGGGGAATAAGGTAAGGACAATAGGTCTAATTGCCATGATAAGTGGTGTAGGACAGGGGCAAGAAAGATGATTAATGATGATTAAAAAGGGCCAATTCTAGGCTCAACAGCGTCTAGCAAGGTTTCCTTGTGTGCCCGTTTAACCCACATAGCTATGCGAATTGGTAAACCTTTCACATAGTATGCAACCAGGAGTTCTTCTGCAGGAAGAAGAGTAATAGGGATCCTATTTTTTAGAAAGGAAAATCTATGATTATAATCTTTCTCTCTTTCTTTACCTCAGATTTTCATAGAAGACAGATCAATTACCAGGTCTTCGGGTGTCTAATTATCATCTCCAAACTTTTGCATGAATATTTTCTCAAAATCATCCCATGACGTGATAGACCTATCTTCTAATGCAAAGTACCAAATGGATGCTTTCCCTTGGAATGTAGATGGGAATAACCTACATACCACATCTTCATGAATCACGTTCCTGAGTTTGATGGCCTACATGAATGTCTTGATGTGATCAAGCACAGGTGACTTTTCATCAGGGTCGAACTTAGGTAGTCATTTTTGGGGATTTTTAGGGAGTCTATGTTGATCTCCTAGGATAAAAACAACATCCTGGTCCAACCAGGGTCTATTTTGACCTTCAGCCATGGGTATGTCCTCTGAAGATGAGCTCGAGGATGAATCACTATCTGAGGATTCTTCAGATGAAGAAGATGAAGACGGAGGTGGTGGCGGTGGTGGTCCACCCATTGTCACTTGTGGTTGATCTTCTTGTGCTTCCCTAATAATGTGTCAAGGTTAAAATATGGGATCAAATTATGGCGGGGTGAATTACGTCGTTCAGGATTCTGGGCACCTAAGTTCTGATTATCAGGATTATTGGCTTGCGGACCAGTGTTTTGGTGATCTTGTATTGCTGCTAGTCCTAGATTACATTGTCCAGCGATTCTTTGTTGCAACCTAGCAACACTATTAGAATAAATTTTAAGAATCTGTTCGAGTGTGAGGGATCCCCTTGTGGGTGATACAATAATAATATCGACCCAATTAATTTCCTGTCCTACGATAGGGATGGCGGGAATATTTTGAGAATTTTGTATTGGTTGTTCTGTGGACGTTGAAGCTTGGGTATGGATACATGTAACAACCGGTTCTCTTACTCGAGGAGGTCTGTTCGAATTCTGTCTATGCATGTTTGGTACATGGCCCTCCTTCTAGCGCCATTTTTTGATGCCTTGGTTGAACAGGTCCTGGAATGGTGTTCAGATAATCCTACGCAAGTTTTACCCTATCCTCGACCTGTTTGGTGTGGTCAACACCCACGGATACAAAGGCCTCCGCTGGCACTTATGTGTGTTTGATCCTAGCAAGGATCTATCTTCCTATAAGGAAAGACAAGAGTTCTCTTAATCCTAAGAGTTAGTCTAGCTTGGAAAATAAATCTAATTTAAGTTAGGCCTACTCTAAAAGAAATGATTTGTTTGTGTACAAGATAACTTGATCTGAAACTTACTAAATCTATTCACCAATTTAACAGACATGCAAAACTGGATCTTGACTCAGTAACTTAAGATATAATTAATTGAAAACATTCAACCAACAATAACTTAAGAATGAAATGCATACAAGCTTATCCTGAATCTTGAATGTTAATTGACAAATTAACATTAACTTAATGTTTTTTGTGAATCATTGCAAAAATAGATAAAATGTTTTAGATAAAGACATTCATTTAAAACATCAATTGCAGAGATCATAAGTTGAGAGAAATTTGAACTATAAACCAATGCAAGTTACGTATTGCAAACAATAAACAATATTAGTGAATGCATCGAAGCAAAAACACAATTCATCAAAAACATTTGACAAATTACAACAGAAGAGATAGCTGAAGAAAAACTGACTGTGTATTAAAGGCCTGCAAAACATTACAAAGTCTGCAACAACAAAGCATCTCCAGTCTCTTTTGGCGATTCTGCCCCTAACCATCCATCCCTTGCTATGAGATCTAAACTCCCTTAAATAATTACAAAGTAATAATCTCAAGATCAAAACTCCCACAAAGCGGGGATAATCAAAACTAAATTTTCCTAAAATGGCCAAAAAACGACCACCTCTTGGCCTACAATATCTAACAATCCTTATACATAGGAATAAGAAACCAATTTGGACCCCAAACTGGGAATCATATAGTTCAACAGATTACACCATATATTTTCAAGAACATCCTGTCGTCAGTTAAGGAGAATCAAGATAGATCACAAGCTGTTGAAGATAGCTGACGAGAAACATATGAAATCTTCCCTGGATTCACGAGGACCAGACATATCTTCAAAGACTGAAAAATCAACTAACAGATCCTTCTTGAAAGGAATTCCAGGACACACAGGTGGCAAGTTGATGATTAAGTCCCGAACAATTGTATTATCTTGATCAACATCTTCTTTGTCACCCTTCTTCTGCTTGTTGAAAAGGAGTCATTCATATGTGAATTTAACCTCACCATCTTCCTCTTCACTATCGGTGCTACCATCAGAAACATCAAATGTCAAACGGTGCAGGGACAAGTTCAAAGTATTCCACTGGCTGAGGCTCTTTTTCTACAGAATGCTCGACAGGAATGTCAGAAACTCCCTACATTTTACTTAGAGCATGCAATTGTTAACAGAGAAATCAAATTATCAATCCAAATTTTGTATATATCATTGTAAACTAACAGATTATCCATAACAGCCCTTATAGGAGATTAAACCGCAAGATTTGACATCAATTGAGTATAACTAAGTGGCATGATTGCACATCTACGATGTGCAGATTGCAATTACCATTTCTGTGAGCGAAATATCAGTCAATCATGCATCAATTGAAATTTGGCGTAAGATGATGATAGATTTAAATAATAACACATGAAATTAACAGTCAAATCTCAAGGTCTTAATCATTAAGCAATCATTGGATTTAAAGACTTCATGTTTGATCAAGCATAACGTAGAAAAAAACCAGATCAACGTTTGAAAATGATGAACCAAGGACCAAAAATAAAAAATAAAAATCATTCTGCTAGATGCAATCATGGCCATCATATCGTTGCATATCAACGGTCGGGATACGAGGTGCGGGATGCCAAATGCGGGCACCAATTATTCAAAAATATACACACCCTTCCGCAATCTGCAATCCGCAAATTGTGGGTTGTGGAACGTCAACATAATGCGTGGTAAAAGTACTTCCCGCATCTCGTAATTTGCAAGTTGCGGGAAGTATAGACTACTCTTTATTTAAAGGGTCCTTTCCGCATCCTGCAATCCGCAATTTGCGGGTTGTGGGTTGCAGGAAGAAAACTTTACGTACAACTTTCAAAAAGGTTTTTTCCTCGCATCCCGCAACCCGCAATTTTGTGGGTTGCAGGTTGTGGGAGAAAAACTTCAAATGTAAACAAAGACACCCACAGTCCGCAATCCGCAATTGCGGGTTGTGGGTTGTGGGATGATTGGGAATTCAACCCAAAAACTTATTTCCGCAACTTCTAAAAAACACACTAAAAATGCAAAAAAAATTTAGAAAGAAAAATTCACTAACTTAATTAAATCAAATCAAAGGAAGCAAAATAAATGGCAAATAGGCTGAACAAAACCCCCAAAATTGATTAAGTTACTCCTTGTTATGGAATTGGGACTCCCATGTTTTGGATAAAACATGGGATCTGTTGTGCTTATAACAGGGTGGACAGAGTGAACTCCTCTGGTTTGGTTGATGATTCCACCGGTGTGCACAAGGAGTTTGTGAGCTCTGTTTTCATTTGCCTGTAAGCACTTCTTATACATTAAACTCTCTGTATATATATAACTGGTGATGTTGCTGTAGTTTACATACATATTAATTCTATGCACATATATATACATCATGACTATGATATAAAGAGTGTGATATGGAGCAATCGCTGTAGTTTATATGTATATATATCAAAATCTATGTGTATATATATATATATATATATCGTGTTGTCGTTGTTTTTTACATACATATTAACTCTCTGCACACACACACACACACACATATATATACATCATGCCTGTGATAGAAAGAATGCGATCTGGAGAAACCGTTGTAGTTTATATGTATATATATCAAAATCTATGTACCTATACCATGACTTTGTTAAAAGAAAATGCAATTAGGTGCTTTTGTTGTAGTCATATATATATATATAAACTCTCTGCATTATCATAACCTTGAAATAAATGCAATATGGTTGCTATGATTGTGTCATAGATCAAGCTCTATGCTTAATTCTCTTACGAGAGTTTACTATGATCTCTATTTATATCCTTATATATGTCCCTTGACTATATTAGTTACCTTCGCAGATTTTTAGCAAGGTCTGGGTGCAAATCGATTTACCCTGAGTAGTTTAATTTTCTGAATGGATATGGTTTTACACACAATAGTTCACAAAGTTGCTCTCAGAACTATATCAAAATAAATCGATCTCAGCCCTGGCTATTTCCTTTTCTGATTTGAGCGTTGTCTTAGTTATTTTCAATTTGTGAATGAATGTGTTTTACATACAGTAGTTCACAGAGTGGATCTAAAAACTATATTGAACTGAATCGATCTCATCCTTGGCTTTTTATTTTTTGATTTGAGCGTTGTCCTGTCAATTTCAATTTATGAAGGAATGCATTTTACACACAATAGTTCACAGATTTTCTCTCAGAACTATATCGATCTCAGCCCTGGCTATTTCAATTTCGGAATGAATGCGTTCTACACATAGCGATTGATAAGTGAGCTTCTTAAAGAGAATCATGTAATACTTAGGAAGTTTATGAGAAGGTTGTTGTGAGTGTAAAAATATTCCTACTAGCCTTCGTTGAAAAGAGAATCTATATGCAAATAATTTAAATCATACATATAGGTAATATTGGAATTATGTTCAATACCTATGTTTAGTATATGTTGAAAGGATGATATCCTTAATTTATAACCTTAAGTAAACATCTACACTTAGTATGAGTAATGGAAAGGTATCACTGAATACCTTTTCCAATCCAAATAAATTATTAACCTAAGGTAGAAGTGAATTAAGGTTAATCCTAGTCTCTAAAATATGAGAGAAAGGGAGTTATCAATAAAGGACTCTACTCTAGTGGATTCTTTCCAACTTGGGGGTCGCCTCTCGCTAGCATGAGCATACACCAGACAGAGAGACAAATGGTTGGGAGGAAAGTTGCAGTAAGACCTTCAATTGCCCAAGTCTATTTATGCTCAGATAAGTATTCTTCCTTGTTGCATCATTTTGGAAGATTTCAAGTTCATAAAATTGTCATGAATTACTTTGTTAATTGATTGTACTCACTTATGTTGATGTTGTGTTGTAATGTTTGTATTAATGAATTGTGTTATGGTGGCATATTTCGTGTTTAGGTGATTCATGAGATTAGTGTAATGATAATGGGAGTACTTTCGAAGAATAAATGTATATTGTCATGGAATTCTCCTTTGTCGGTTGATTGCTCTCATATACATTGATGTTTTATTGATCATTGGAGTTGTTGTTTTATATTGGTATCCATTTTCTTATGAGATCGACAATAACAATAATGTAGTCTATTTGATAGGAGATGCATAAAGTATATATGGGTGGCTGAGGTATTGAATGTATGTGTTATACTTCTATGAATGGAAATCCATTTAGATAAAATAGGCATAGCTAAATGTAGTACATGAAGATGATCCTTATTATGTTGAAGTTGATAGCAAAAGAAATACATATATGCTTGATGTTGATATATTGTAACTTCAAAGAATATTATATTTGTACTTTATTATTCCGGAGATGTTTCATTCCTCCGTGAAGATCTTATTGTATATCCGGAGATGTTTATTCCTCCGTCGGAATGTAGTAACTCGGGTTATTAGACTTCCCTAGTAGGGGTCGGCCCTGTATGTGTTATGTGGGTCAAAGGGTTATTAGACCACCCTAGAGGGGTCGGCCCAGTTAGTTCTAGTGGGGTATTTAACCTATTGTTTAAATACGAGCCTACGTGTACTTGTGTAAAATACATATCAGAGTAGTGTATAAATAGAGGAGGTGTGTTCCTCATTACACACACTCACTCATTCAAGGGAGGCGCACTTTTGGAGGAGAGGTTTGCTACAGTGGAGAAAGAGATCATGTCTTTGGTTTGCATCTTTGTATATTGCTGGTCATCTATATTGAGGAAGCTTTACTGGGTTTTCTACCCCATGAGGGTTTCCCAGGATAAATCTGTGTCTCTTGTGTTTATGCTATGCTTGTTGTTTCTTCAGTGATCCTGTATATGCTATCATTGTGAAATGGAATGTAATGCTGCTATTTTCTATATTAGCATATTGAATTTTAACATGGTATCAGAGCTAACCTGAAGGAAGACAAGGTATGGCACTAAAGACACTTGCTTTACTTACGACAATTTGAAGGTTAGGGTTTTACATAGCAAAAACCAGTCATCGTAGCACTTTCGCTATAAATCCGTTTTGGCGAAGTTTTCGGATCTGAAATTATTACAGGACGAAGCTGAAATCTGCAGGTACCTTGTGTCCAAAGGACAACCTCTAATTCGTTGTACTTTGTGATTTATGATCTGTACAATATAGGGTTTCTGCCTCTTCCAGATCTGAGTCAAAATCAGGTGACCTTGGGAAAAAGGTCATAACTTGGGCTAGGAAGCTCCAAATGAAATTTCGTGAAAAGTGACAGGTAGTACACAGACTGTAATATCTCATAAAACTTTTTCAGAGGCCGAAGTTGAACCAGTGACACGTGGCACTCCGTACAAGTTCGCTCTCCTGTATTATCCCATAAACAGGTCACGTTGCGACACTTGGCATAACTCTCTCTCAGAGAATCCAATTGAGGTCAGACCTGTCAGGATGGAAAGATAACAGGCCGAGCTAGCTCAGAAAACTTTTTCAGAGGCCGAAGGTCAAACAGTGACACGTGGCACGCCGTACAAGTTCGCTCTCCTGTATTTTCCCAAAACAGGTCACGTTGCGACATTTGGCATAACTCTCTCTCAGAACATCCAATTGAGGTCAGACCTGTCAGGATGGAAAGCTAACAGGTCAGGCTATCTCAGAAAACTTTTTTCAGACCCTGTGGATCAAAAATTTCGGAGTTACACCAGAAACAATCAGGTACATATTTCTGTCAAAACAGAATTATTTTTTGGTACCTTCATTCATGGCTTCCGAAATTTAGGGCTTTGAAGAAAGTTGGAATTTTTGTAATCGGAGACCACGGCTGGATGCTACTCATCAAAATAGAAATTTAGAGACCAAGATCAGAATTTTTGGTTGGGCAGAAGGCCGGGCTTGATTAGACCCTAGTTCGGGACTTTGATCAGAAAAGTGGAAAATTAGGGCTTCTGTAAAAATGGGAATTTTTGAAATCTGTGACCACGGCTGGAAGCTCCTCAGAAAAATAGAAGCTTAGAGCTTTGGTTCAAAATTTTTGATGGGGCAAAAGAGTGGGCTTCATCAAACCCCAGTTCAGGGTCACGTCCAGTGAATCCGAAAGTTTCAAAGGCAAAATTGAGGAGTAAAACTTTGCAGTTTTCAAATTCTAAATATATCAGTTTGATCAGCTCATCAAGGCGCATATTTCTATCCTTTCGGAAGTCTGAAATTCAAAGTTTGAATTTTTGGGGTTTCTCTGACAAACCCATATCCAGCTCCAGGTCCAGTTCTTGCAAATCAAGTGGATAGGGTTAATCCTAGAAGAAGATGGATTGGTCACCTACATAAGTGAAGGAGTTCATGTTTCAGAGGGAGATGAGGCTAAGGCTTTACATAAGGAGATTACAAGCGATCTCGATAGGTATGACTCATCGAGGTATGTTTTGAGATTTGTTCATGATTAAGTTTATGGTATGTTTGTCTTCATGATTATTACAGTTAGTACAATCTTGATTTTAGATTTGTTGTATCACCTTAACAAAATTATGAATGCATGATAGAAGATATTCATTGGTTAGGGTGTTGACACTTATGATTGTACTAATGCATTATGGTGTTGTGTGAGGTTGAGGTTGTCTGCTAACAAGATACAGGTACATCACAAAAGACAAATCAGGCTTCATGACCATGAAAACATGAAGACAAAGACTCATCCATAATCTTTGTTCTACTTACGAGGTATGTATGACTTTGTTATATTATGCTTAACCTATGAGACATGCAGGTTCTAGCTCAGGATCTCTAAATCATTGAAGAGGTTGTTTAGGTATGTTGTACATAACCAAGTAGGTATACTAATCCAGGTATGTTTCCCATGAATCTTACCTTGTGTTAGGATCCCTTATATAAGTATACTTGGAATGATTGGTTATGCTCATTCATAAAGTTAGTAATCAAGGGATTATGCATATTATATCTCTTATCAATGATATGCATGAGTAAAAGAAGACTTCCCTGAAATCTTGAATACTAATGTTTATTAACTATAATCATGACTATACGTTTTCAAGATTATTTAGTACTATAATGTTTTGATAGCATTTAGAATATACTAATGAGTGTATATTTGTGTATGAGATCATGAGGATGACTCTTGAGCATGCACAGCGGTACAGAATGAATAGAAGTTCAAAAGACATACAGAAGATCAAGCGGGAGGCAGCCACACAAACATAAAAGATAAGTATTTGAGTTGCTATTTGAAATAGTAATGATATTGCCTGCATGCATATTTGTATTCCTAGAATATATAATGCTGAGTGTAAACATTCATAGAGCATTGAACAGTATACAACTAATGTGCATATGCTTGGACAAACATTCCATTGTTGCTTGTCTAGAATGAAACCTCTTTGCTGACATGCTGAGAGTTGTGCACACTCTCGATAGTATGTTCTGGTAGAGATGGAAGGCATCTAGATAGCCACTGTATGCATACAGGATATGGGAAAGTGTTGTGCCAAAGTATTGGTCAAAATAGTTGCATCACTATGTAAATGATATCTGTATGCATAATGGGTTATCTTTTGATGATTATGAAGTATTACTAATCATGTACTTAATTTTGATTTGTAGGAAAGGTCATGGACACCGTACAAGTGGTGGATGTTCAAACAAAGAAGATTTACAAATCAAACAAAATATAGAAGGCTCATGGCTAGAAGATTCTCTTAGAAAGGGGAAGAGAATCACGACAAGATGTTTGCTCCAAGTATGGTGTAATTAAAGAAGAAGTATGAATCAGGTTCTGTATAGGTACCTAGGATCGATAATATTTTGATAAAGCTTAATATGGGTGATGTGGATCTCAACCTTTGCTACAAGGTTGAATAAGATACACATATGACATGGATGCAAGAAGGAACTCACCACAGAGTTCGAATGATATTGAGGCTCATTTCAGTAGACCCTCCTAACGAGAGATGGCACAGATAGATATGCAGAAGTTCATTCAATGCAGAAATGAAAAATGAAAGATCTCAAATTAATGCTTTACTTCCTAGGTCTGGAAGTATGGCAAGGCTCAGAAGGAACATTTCTCAACCAGGGAAAGTATGATGAGAAATATGACTTGAGGTGTTGGAATGGCCACTCTTATGGATTCCAGCTTGAAGCTGTTAGGGGATAACTCATCAGAGTTAGTGGATATAACTCTGTACAGTCAAATTATTGGGTCTTTGATATATCTAACATATACTAGGTTAGATATATGCTTTGTTATGAACACCTTGAGTTAGTATCTAGTGGAAACTAGATGTGTTTACCTGATAGTTGCAAAGTATGTGATGAGGCACATAAAGGACACGATAGAATTTGAGCTATGCTATCTTGAAGATCATGACTTCAGATGGCTATTCAGATTCTGTTTGGGCAGGAAGTGTATCAGACAAGAAGAACACATCGAGAGGATGTTATTGTCTGGGATTAGCCATGATCTCGTGGTTTAGCTGGAAGCTGTCTAGTGTGACTCTCAGCACAAGCGGAATATATGGCTGCTTGCTCTGCTAGTTGTGAAGAAGTTTGGCTTTAGGTTACCGTTGTACTAACCAAGCCTCTACGTCAAGTGAAGAAGTTACCAACCAAACCTTTGTCTCAAGTGAAGTTTGAATACTTCCGAGACAAGCTTGGTGTAGTTCAAAAGGACCCTCCTCGAAAGGGGGAGTAGTATAGTCACTACTGATGAGATTGTCTCATCAAACAACAAGGTCGTTGATGAGGTAACCTGTTCCCTACACCCAGTTACTTAGAAATATTTAGATTTAGGACTCTTATACTTAGAATACTTAGCTTTACTTATACATGCTTTTGATGATAGATGTATTGGTGAAAATACATGCTAGTTGTGATGTATACATGTTTTGATGTTAGATGTATTAGTAAGAATACATGCTAGTTGTGATGTATACATGTTTTTGTGTGATGGATACATGTTTTGATGTATTAGTAAGAATACATGCTAGTTGTGATGTATACATGTTTTGATGTTAGATGTATTAGTAAGAATACATGCTAGATGTGATGTATACATGTTTTGATGTATTAGTAAGAATACATGCGAGTTGTGATGTATACATGTTTTGGTGTGATGTATACATGTTTTGATGTATTGGTGAGAATACATGCTAATGTGATAACTGCTCTTGTATAGATGAGAAGACAGTTGAGGGGATTGGATCATCCCTGGACTTTCAGTCCTAAAGAGAGCCGTAGACGTGAGGTCTCCGAGAATGAAGTCCTTAGTGGACAGTTGAGGGGATTGGATCATCCCTGGACTTTCAGTCCTAAAGAGAACCGTAGACGTGAGGTCTCCGAGAATGAAGTCCTTAGTGGACAATTGAGGGGATTGGATCATCCCTGGACTTTCAGTCCTAAAGAGAGCCGTAGACGTGAGGTCTCCGAGAATGAAGTCCTTAGTGGACAGTTGAGGGGATTGGATCATCCCTGGACTTTCAGTCCTAAAGAGAACCGTAGACGTGAGGTCTCCGAGAATGAAGTCCTTAGTGGACAGTTGAGGGGATTGGATCATCCCTGGACTTTCAGTCCTAAAGAGAACCGTAGACGTGAGGTCTCCGAGAATGAAGTCCTTAGTGGACAGTTGAGGGGATTGGATCATCCCTGGACTTTCAGTCCTAAAGAGAGCCGTAGACGTGAGGTCTCCGAGAATGAAGTCCTTAGTGGACAGTTGAGGGGATTGGATCATCCCTGGACTTTCAGTCCTAAAGAGAACCGTAGACGTGAGGTCTCCGAGAATGAAGTCCTTAGTGGACAGTTGAGGGGATTGGATCATCCCTGGACTTTCAGTCCTAAAGAGAGCCGTAGACGTGAGGTCTCTGAGAATAGAGGATAGGAATGCATCGTCCTTGGACCTTGGTTCAAAATGCACGTGGTTGGATTAATCATCCTTAGACAGTAAATCCAGGAAGGATAGTCTTAAATGCGATTGTGGTTGGATTAATCATCCTTAGACAGTAAATCCAGGAAGGATAGTCTTAAATGCAATTGTGGTTGGATTAATCATCCTTAGACAGTAAATCCAAGAAGGATAGTCTTAAATACGATTGTGATTGGATTAATCATCCTTAGACAGTAAATCCAGGAAGGATAGTCTTAAATGAGATTGTGATTGGACTAATCATCCTTAGACAGCAAATCCAGGAGGGATAGTCTTAAATATGATTGTAGTTGGACTAATCATCCTTAGACAGCAAATCCAGGAGGGATAGTCTTAAATATGATTGTAGTTGGACTAATCATCCTTAGACAGCAAATCCAGGAGGGATAGTCTTAAATATGATTGTAGTTGGACTAATCATCCTTAGACAGTAAATCCAGGAAGGATAGTCTTAAATGAGATTGTGATTGGACTAATCATCCTTAGACAGCAAATCCAGGAGGGATAGTCTTAAATATGATTGTAGTTGGACTAATCATCCTTAGACAGTAAATCCAGTAATTCCGAAAGGAAGGATAGTCTTAAATATGATTATGATGAGATTGATCCAGTAATTCCGAAAGGAAGGATCATGTATGCTGCTGATCGTGTGATGATGATGCTGCTGATCGTGTGATGACGATGCTGCTGATCGTATGATGACGATGCTGATGATCGTGTGATGACGATGCTGATGACGATACTGATGATCGTATGATGACGATGCTGATGATCGTATGATGATGATGCTGATGATCGTGCGATGACGATGCCGATGATCGTGTGATGACGATGCTGATGATCGTATGATGACGATGCTGATGACGATGCTGATGATCGTGTGATGATGATGCTGATGACGATACTGATGATCGTATGATGACGATGCTGATGATCGTATGATGACGATGCTGATGATCGTGTGATGACGATGCTGATGATCGTGTGATGCGATGCTGATGATCGTATGATGACGATGCTGATCGTGCTGCTGTTGATAGTGTGATGATGATGCTGCTGATCATGTGATTACGATGCTGATGATCGTAATGCTGATATTGATGTTGACATTGATGTACCAGTAACTGTTTGAGTTACTGATGAAGATAAATTGAAGAAAGCTTCCAATGATTTATAGATGTATCATATATGATGTTGATGACTCCTTGCTTGTGCAGATGTTGTTATAATATCCTTCTCGTTAAGGGGGAGTGTTGATATATTGTAACTTCAAAGAATATTATATTTGTACTTTATTATTCCGGAGATGTTTCATTCCTCCGTGAAGATCTTATTGTATATCCGGAGATGTTTATTCCTCCGTCGGAATGTAGTAACTCGGGTTATTAGACTTCCCTAGTAGGGGTCGGCCCTGTATGTGTTATGTGGGTCAAAGGGTTATTAGACCACCCTAGAGGGGTCGGCCCAGTTAGTTGTAGTGGGGTATTTAACCTATTGGTTAAATACGAGCCTACGTGTACTTGTGTAAAATACATATCAGAGTAGTGTATAAATAGAGGAGGTGTGTTCCTCATTACACACACTCACTCATTCAAGGGAGGCGCACTTTTGGAGGAGAGGTCTGCTACAGTGGAGAAAGAGATCATGTCTTTGGTTTGCATCTTTGTATATTGCTGGTCATCTATATTGAGGAAGCTTTACTGGGTTTTCTACCCCATGAGGGTTTCCCAGGATAAATCTGTGTCTCTTGTGTTTATGCTATGCTTGTTGTTTCTTCAGTGATCCTGTATATGCTATCATTGTGAAATGGAATGTAATGCTGCTATTTTCTGTATTAGCATATTGAATTTTAACACTTGAAAGTGAGTAATGCTTGAAATGTTGTTACCATGAGCAACAATGTAGTATATAGTCCATTACGAGTGTAAGATTGTTTTGTGATGAATAGAGATAACCGATATTCTAAGCCATCGGTCATGCGAGACTATAAGAGCAATTTGTATGTGTTGTTGTTGATCTTAGTTAGTCCCACATGATTAAAAAGGGGATACTTTCAAAGTTCATAGATTGTTGATAAGATCGTTATTGGGCATAGTCCCTATGAATGTTGTACATGTTGTACTTATGTGAGTGCATGTATTTTGTTAAATTAATGTGATCAGTTGTTATGCTAATGTAAATTATCAAAGACGAGATGTGTATAGATAAATGGACATTAGTACCTCGAAATTCTTAAATTATGGTGAGTGATAGCAATGTAAGGACTCTTGGGTAAAGTAGTTTTATTATTGTAAAACGTTACTAGATGGTCAAATAATAAAGATGCATACTTAGTGTTTCATGGTTTGAAAGAGATTATTAAAACTGATGAGCATCATATGTGTGGAAAACCTACTAGAATGATTCTAAGAAACGGGTTCTAAATTGGATAAAGTTAGCTATCATAAGGTAATTGAATATATCTTACAGGAGCAGATTGTGTTAAGATATGGCTAAAAGATTTTATTAGTATATTGGACAATGGTTATGTTGTCAGTTCATTTATTTTAGGCATGTGTCTGTCAATAAGTATGATGGTCAAACTTATTGATTGTTTGTACCATGATTAATAATTATGTGTAATGATGAAACTAATGTAATTTGTTTATTGGGTATTCATAGGGGAAAATTCCATATTCCTATTTTCTGAAAATTCTAACTTGGAAATATGGGTATGTTACATGTGGTATCAGAGCTGAAGTTACAGCACTAAGGCCTATAGGGGCTCAACATGAAGTAAGGAAGTATGAAGGTTGTTAAACTAACAAATTGATTGTTTCATTTTGTATGCATGGGAGGAATGGACGAAGGAATAAGTTATCCAAGTTAACCTTCAAAGTTCTCCAAGAAGTAACTAAAGAGATAAAGATGTGAAATTTTATGGCGAGGTATGTTATTACATTACTCAACAAAATCCGTCAGATTAAAACCGTAAGTATATGAGTAATGCTTTCATTTTGTTCTTAGTATTATGTATTATGTTTACCTACTGAAAAATGGAATTTGGGCTATAATGTTTACTCTTGATACGTTCAAGAAGAAATATAGATGTTTTCTTGAATTGTATCTCTCTATATATATACAGAAATGTTTTGCAATAGGCTTATGAAGACGCAAGTTGAAACATTTGAGTTGGTAAATAGAATATCCATTGGAATTATTGGAAATGATGTAGACTTATCAAGGGGATAAGTTACTATACTTCATGAGAAACCATAGTTAATGAAAATATATATATAGATGATAGTATGCATGTGCATTGTAACAAACGCTGTAATTCATGCGACATAAGTGGGTGTGAATTAAAAAGGAATAGTACCTTAAAATAATCAAACATTCAGTTACCTTTTTCCACTTCCTTGGATAAGTACTCTTCATTATTGGATTTCCTTATAAGTTTGTGCGTTTATGAACATGTGTGTATTCTTAGCATGAGCCGCCTTGTTAAAATAATTTTTTTCAAAGTATAAATGTTCCATTGTTAAGTATGTTGTTCCATTTGATGATACTAATAGCCATATGGAGGTATATAGAGACTTGGATTTATACATATTTAACTTACTACTGATGAAGATTGTGCAAGGTTGAAATGTTTTTCATTCATCGGTATCTATCCACGGATAGATGAGTAAAGATATTTAGATGTTATTAATATTTGAATGTAATAGGTGGATTGATGTTGTGTGTATATATATATATATATATATATATATATATATATAGATATAGATATAGATATAGATATATATATATATATATAGTGAAATTATTGAATAAAAGGTTATGTACTAACATTGCAGGGTTATACCATGATTATGACCGCCATCATAATCAAAATGGAATGTTGATTATAAATCCACTTGTACGAATATTTGAGTTAAACCACTCGAGAGTGGGTGATCATTTATTTTTACATCTTATTATATTTGTTGGGTTACAAGATTGTATGAACCATGATTAGAGACAGATTTCCTAATTAATGGTAGATTTATGTCATTGATGGACACACAAAACCAGTATATATGATTGTGCATGCAATAGAGTGAGTGGAATTCATATCGCAAAAAGTCTAAACCCATACCAATACTTGAAGACTAATGTGCAATGATACTTAAATCATTAAAACTTATGAAATGTTGAG
The DNA here is from genome assembly GCA_027924585.1 of Larix kaempferi. Taxonomy (NCBI): domain Eukaryota; kingdom Viridiplantae; phylum Streptophyta; class Pinopsida; order Pinales; family Pinaceae; genus Larix; species Larix kaempferi. The sequence continues at coordinate 6,073,147 of BSBM01000289.1, read as the reverse complement.
GAGTAAATAGGTGAACCTATTGTTTATCAATTGATGATATTATATTGCAACTAATTATGAAGTTGTAAATGATTCTAAGAACTTGGAAATGGCAATGAAGCCACAATAAGTACCAAGTCTGTGTGTCGCAAGTAGTCAAATGTTGTGATTGACAGTAACCGCGGACCAAATAAATAATAATAATAATAATATGATCATGGGTGATGAATGATAACACCAAGTGGTAGAATTGATGATCCAACTCTACTTTGCTAAATAATTTTCTTGGACTCAAGAAAGAGATATTGAGTGGAAAATTTTCCTGGACTCAAGCCTAGGGGGGCTTGAGTGGAAAAGAGAAAGAGTCTGTGATATCAATGGAAAATACATAGGAAAACAATTTTTACATCTAGAAGACAGGACGATGTTTGATGTTTTTTGAGAAGGAAAATTTTTGACTAGCAATCAAAAGAGGAGTAATTTCAAAATATTTTCTCCTATAAGACCACGCATAAATTGGTGATAGATATCGAGGGAGAGATATGTGTCCAACAGAGTGTTGCTAAAGTTACAAAGCCTAGAAGAGATTTTTGGACTCAGCAAAGTGTTGTTGAAATATTTCAATCTCCATGATGTAACTATGAAACATATGTTAAGAACTGCCAAGTAACTAGGATATTAACTTCCCTAATGTTTGAATATTATGAGTGCAAATAATACTTAAGTAATGCAAAATTCAATCAAGGATGAGGATGAATGATGAATTTGATTGCTTGAAAATATGCGAGATAAATGCTACTAATTTCTGAATGAAGGAAATATTTATCGCAAGCGAAGGACTAGCTACAACATCCAAGTATTAGAGGTAAAGGACGTCCTCTAAAAGATAAGTAAAATATCGCTTTACCTATGCATTCTTTTCATTTATATTGAAAGATATCATGTGTTATATCATATTATGGTAAATAGAACCTAAAAATTTCAATGGAAAATACTGGGATATTTTTCGTGAATGGCAAATGACAATGTGTTGCAAAAGAACTTGTTGCTTACAATAGAATTAGGATTGCAAAATGGTATAATTATATTATGCTGAAATATTTTGGAAGATCGTGTGTGGGTTGTGCAAGGTGCAAGTTTTGAAATAAAAATGAGCAATGGAGACATACAGGAAAGGTAGAAGCTCGAAAAGGATTAAGAGCATAAAAAAGGAGATGCCAAAGAAAAACAAAGACATGCAGAAAGTATGGAAGATTGAAGGAGATTAAAAAAATTGAAGACAAACTGTTGAAAAGTATGAACACCAAGGATGGTGTTATTCTTAACTTGTTTCCAGTGAGGAGCTCAAGGCCAAGGCCCCACCATTAAACCTTCTATGTGATGTTATTTAATTCCTAAGTTGTGAATGTTGATTATAGACCTAGGAGACTAAAGGTTTTGATGCAACTAAACGACGGGGCAAACAAATCCGTTGGGGGGGAGACTAAATTAATGGTAGGACATGAGTTTGATGGCGGATTCCATCATGGTTTCACAAGCACTTAAGTGAATGTTGATGTTCACAAAAGGGTCACTTAAGTTTTAAGTTATCGATTAGTCCTAGAGAAGGGTACCGAAGATACCCTTTTCCACTTAAAGGCAGTATATGACTCCAAGAACCTAATGGTTGGCACTAGGTTAACTATTACTAAGAACTATAGAGTAAAAATAAGGAATTTGCATGGATACCCTTGACATCCTAGTCCCGACAGAGGACACCAACCTTTCTTTGCTAAAATACTACTATCTGTTAACTAGCACAAGCTAACTATTTATCCTAAAGCTCAACAAAAGGTAAAGGTTTAATATCTTTAAAGCTACAAGATATTGGAAGGAGAAGATTTTCCTTCCTAAATTTATTTTTATAAAAATAACTAAGATATATATATATATATATATATATGGATGGCTTTGTTAGTTTCCCATTTATAAAAGGCGGTTTTACTTTCTTTTTAGAAAAGAGAATTAATGCACATATTTTTATGTATAGTGAATACATATATATATAATATATTTGTATGTATAGTGAATATATATATATATATATAATTGACCGCAATTATAGGTTAAGGTTTAATATCTTTAAAGCTACACGATATTGGAAGGAGAGGATTTTCCTTCCTAAATTTATTTTTATAGAAATAACTAAGATATATATATATGGCTTTGTTAGTTTCCCATTTATAAAAGGGGGTTTTACTTTCTTTTTAGAAAAGAGAATTAATGCATCTATTTTTATGTATAGTGAATACATACATATATATATAATAATTGACCGCAATTATAGGTTAGCACGGGGGCACTCCTTTTGGCTAACGACCTTGATTATAAATGCATACTCAATTAAAAGGTTAATAGTTGGGTAGAGTTTATGTTAGTGAGTTGTCTTCTCAATAGAGTGCCCAAAGATGTTAGCTCACCACTTGTCTCTGGACCAGCCTTGAAACTGCCATTTGTTTCATTCAAAGGCCGCCAAAAGCTTACATCTTCCATCTGCCGCCTTGGAGAGAAAGGCCAAAACTTTCTTAAGGGGACAATCTCTGTAAATGTTAGGGGGATGCAATCGCAATAGTGTGGATATGGAGTACATAGTGTATATATGTAGCCACGGTTCGATGTATGGAGGGGGTTATGCGATATCCGCATAGATCTATATCATTTGGGGAGGGATCATGATTGAGGATTCTCCTATTTACATCTTCGAAGTGATTGCAGCTCAGGAACAAAATCAGAAAGGGGGGGAAATGGTGGATAGTCTCTGCAGGCGAAGAGAGGGTTCGATATCTGCAAGAAGAAGAGAGAATGTAATCCATATACTATGGACTAATAGAGTTGAACTATGCACTCCACGATGCAAATATTTACTAGGCTTAATAGTTGAAGGATGGGATCCATACTCTATGGGTGAACAGAGTGAACTCCTCTGGTTTGGTTGATGATTCCGCCGGTGCGCACAAGGATTTTGTGAGCTCCGTTTTCGTTTGGTTGTAAGAAATTCTTATACATTAAACTCTCTGTATACATATATATGGTATTGTCGCTGTAGTTTACATACAAATTAATTATCTGCACGCACACACACACAGATACATATATATATGCATCATGCATGTGATAGAAAGAATGCAATCTAGAGCAATTGAGCAATTGCTGTAGTTTATATGTATATATATCAAAATCTATGTATATATATATTTGGTGTTGTCGTTGTAGTTTACACACATATTAATTCTCTACACACACATATATATACATCATGCCTGTGATAGAAAGAATGTGATCTGGAGCAATCGCTGTATTTTATATGTATATATATCAAAATCTATGTACCTATACCATGCCTTTGTTAAAAGGAAATGCAATCTGGTGCTTTTGTTGTGGTCAGATATATTTATATTTCTAGACTCTCTTCATTATCATAACCTTGAAAGAAATGCAATCTGGGTGCTATCATTGTGTCATAGATCAATCTCTATGCTTAATTCTCTTACCATAGTTTACTATGATCTCTATTTATATCCTTATATTTGTCCCTTGACTATATTAGTTACCTTCGCAGAATTTTAGCAGGGTTTGGGTGCAAATCGATTTACCCTGAGTAGTTTAATTTTTTGAATGGATATGATTTTACACACAATAGTTCACACAATTGCTCTCAAAACTATATCGAAATAAATCGATCTTAGCCCCAGCCATTTGCTTTTCTGATTTGAGCGTTGTCCTGGATATTTTCAATTTATAAATGAATGCATTTTGCATACAATAGTTCATAGAGTGGATCTCATAACTATATTGAAATGAATCAATCTCATCCTTGGCTTTTTATTTTCTGATTTGAGCGTTGTCCTGGAAATTTCAATTTCTAAAGGAATGTGTTTTACACACAGCAGTTCATAGATTTTCTCTCATAACTATATCGATCTCAACCCTGGCTATTTTCTTTTCTGGTTTGAGCATTGTCCTCGCTATTTAAATTTATAAATGAATGTGTTCTACACATAGTGGTTGATAAGTGATCTTCTTAAATAGAATCAGGTAATACTTAGGCAGTTTATGAGAAGGTTGTTGTGAGTGTAAAAATATTCCTACTAGCCTTCGTTGAAAAGAGAATCGATATGAAAATAATATAAATAATACATATAGGTAATATTGGAATTATATTCAATACCTACGTTTATTATATGTTGAAAGGATGATATCCTTAATTTATAACCTTAAGTAAATATCTACACTTAGTATGAGTAATGGAAAGGTATAACCCAATACCTTGTCCAATCCAAATAAATTATTAACCTAAGGTAGAAGTGAATTACCTAAGGTAGAAGTGAATTAAGGTTAATCCTAGTCTCTAAATTATATGAGAGAAAGGGAGTTATCGATAAAAGACTCTTCAGTCGCCCAAGTCTATTTATGCTCACATAAGTATTCTTCCTTGTTGCATTAGGTTCATAAAATTGTCATGAATTACTTTGTTAATTGACTTTACTCACTTATGTTGATGTTGTGTTGTAATGATTGTATCAATGAATTGTGTTATGGTGGCATATTTCATGTTTAGGTGATTCATGAGATTAGTGTAATGATAATGGGATTACTTTCGAAGAATAAATGTATATTGTCATGGAATTCTCCTTTGTCGGTTGATTTCTCTCATATACATTGATGTTTTATTGATCATTGGAGTTGTTGTTTTATATTGGTATCCATTTTCTTATGAGATCGACAATAACAATAATGTAGTCTATCTGATAGGAGATGCATAAAGTATATTCAGGTGGCTGAGGTATTGAATTTATGTGTTATACTTCCATATGAATGGAAATCCATTTAGATAAAATAGGCATAGCTAAATGTAGTACATGAAGATGATCCATATTATGTTGAAGTTGATAGCAAAAGAAATACATATATGCTTGAAAGTGAGTAATGCTTGAAATGTTACCATGAGCAACAATGTAGTATATAGTCCATTACTAATGTAAGATTGTTTTGTGATGAATAGAGGTAACTGATATTCTAAGACATCGGTCATGCGAGATTATAAGAGAAATTTGTATGTGTTGTTGTTGATATTAGTTAGTCCCACATGATTAAAAAGTGGATACTTTCAAAGTTCATAGATTGTTGATAAGATCGTTATTGGGCATAGTCCCTGTGAATGTTGTACATGTTGTACTTATGTGAGTGCATGTATTTTGTTAACTTAATGTGATCAGTTGTTATGCTAACGTAAATTATCAAAGAGGAGATGTGTATAGATAAATGTAGATTAGTACCTCGAAATGATTAAATTATGGTGAGTGATAGCAATGTAAGGACCCTTGGGTAAAGTAGTTCTATTATTGTAAAGCGTTACTATATGGTCAAATAATAAAGATGCATACTTAGTGTTTCATGGTTTGAAAGATATTATTAAAATTGATGAATATCATATGTGTGGTAAACCTAATAGAATGATTCTAAGGAACGGGTGTTAAATTGGATAAAGTTAGCTATCATAAGGTAATTGAATATCTCTTACAGGAGCATATTGTTTTAAGTTATGGCTTTATGGCTAAGGGATTTTATTATTATATTGGACAATGGTTATGTTGTCAATTCATTTATTTTAGGCATGTTACTATCAATAAGAATGATGGTTGAACTTATTGATTGTTTGTACAACTATTAATAATTATGTGTAATGATGAGACTAATGTAATTTGCTTATTGGGTGTTCAAAGGGAAAAATTTCATACTCCTAGTTTTAGAAAATTCTAACTTCGAAATATGGGTATGTTATACCGATGGGGGGTGTTGATGTTGTCTTTGGAGTTCAATGGTTACAATCATTGGGAATAGTGGCTTTTAATTTTAAAAATATTTTCATGAAATTTTTATGGGAAGGAAAATAATATGAGTTAAATGGTATCACAGGGAAAACAAGCAAGGTGAAAAGCTCTAATGGTATGACAAAACTGATGAAAAAGGGATATCAAGGTGTAATTACATAATTGTGCTCATTACATGTTCAAACATCTAAGTCTCTTATTTCCCCAAATCTACAAAAGGTCATTAATAAGAATTCCAAGGTATTTGAATATATTCCAAAGTGACTTCCACTTGTTCGAGATTTTGATCATGATATTCACTTAATTCCAGGAAGTGTTCCTCCTATCATAAGACCTTACAGATACCCCTATGGCCAGAAGAGTGATATTGAGCATATGGTTGAATAAATGTTAGAGGTTCTTACTCTGCACCAGTGGTAATGGTACACAAGCCGGATGGATCATGGTGTATGTGTCTCCAATATTACCATTACTTGGATAAGTTTCCCATTCATGTCATTGATGAATTGTTAGATGAATTACGTGGAGCATTTTTCTTCTCAAAGTTGGATCTCCATTCTGGGTATCATCATATTAGAATGAAGGATGAAGACATCCCAAAAATAACATTTAGAGTTCTTATGAAGGTCATTATAAATTTTTGGTCATGCCATTTGGTCTCACGAATGCAGCTTCCACATTTCAAGGTTTTATGAATTCCATTTTCAAGCCTTTCCTTAGAAAATGTGTGCTAGTGTTCTTTGATGATATACTAATCTATAGCAAGTCTTAGGAAGAACATGTTCAACATATTGACAGGGTACTACAACTACTAAAGGAGCAACAACTATATGAAAAACCTTCCAAATGTTTCTTTGGGGTAAAGGAGGTAGAGTATTTGGGTCATATTGTATCTCATGAAGGTGTGAAGGTAGATCCCAACAAAATTAAATCTATGATGGACTGTCCAATTCCCAAAACCATGAAGAATCTTCAAGGATTCCTAGGTCTGACAGGGTACTACCGCAAGTTTGTTCGAAACTATGGAAGAATAGAAGCACCTCTAACAACATTATTGAAGAAAAATGCATTTTCTTGGACTCTAGAGGAAACTCAAGATTTTGAACAACTTAAAGAGGCAATGTGAAAAATCCTATTTCGGCCACACCAGACTTCACAAAAACCTTTATTGTGGAATGTGATGCTTCAGGAAATGGCATTGGTGTTGTTCAAATGCAAGAAGGGAACCCGCTTGCTTTCACAAGTCATCCAATCAAGGGAAAGCACTTACAGAATACCATTTATGAGAAGAAAATGTTGGCAATAATACATACTCTTAATAAATGGAGTCCTTACCTAATAGGTAGGCACTTCAAGGTCAAAACAAATCATGATAGTCTTAAATACTTCTTGGAACAGAGACTATCTTCAGAAGAGCAACAAAAATGGATAACCAAGATGTTGGGATATGACTTTGAAATCATCTATCAAAAAGGGAAACAAAATGTGGTGGAAGATGCGCTTTCTAGAAAGGATGAAGATATTGGGGCATTACTTTGTGCAATTTCCATTCTACAACCCGATTGGGTAGTAGCAGCAAGGGAAGAATGAGAAAATGACCTATCTATGTGGACGCTCATCCAAAAGATACAAAATGATCCCAGTGTATTAGATACTTTTGTGTGGAAAAACTATTCACTATGGTGTAAGGATCGTTTATATTTATGCAAAAAATCCCAAACTCAAACAAAAGTTCCTATTGTAATTACACATGTCTCCTATAGGTTGCCACTCTTAATTCCTGAAAACTTACCACAGGGTCAAGAAGGAATTCTTTTGGGAAGGTCTTAAATCTTATGTTCAAAGGTTTGGGTCTGAATGTTTGGTTTTCCAACATAATAAGGTTGAAAATAGTTACGACCCCAAGACCTCTACAACCATTAGACATACCTTTCTTGCGCTGAGAGAAGGTCTTAATGCATTTTATCTCAGGTCTACCCAATTTAGAAGGAAAGAATACTATTATGGTGGTTGTTGATATACTCATGAATTATGCACATTTTTGTGTACTCTCTCACCCTTTTAATGCAAGTAGAGTAGTTGCATCCTTTATGGAAACTGTTCAAAAGTTACATGGAAATACGAAGATTATTGTAAGTGATAGAGATCCAATTTTCGCTAGAAATTTTTGGACTGAATTTTTTTCTTGTTTAGGTACCCAATTGGCTCACAGCTAATCTTCTCATCCTCAATCTGATGGGAAAAATGAGATAGTGAAAAAATGTTTGCAAGGCTATATTTGTTGCTTTTCATCTGATAAACAAACATAGTGGGTGAAATGGTTATCTTTGGTATAATGGTGGTACAATACTTCCTTCCATACCTCATCAAAAATTTCTCCATTTATGGCACTTTATGGGTACTAGACTCCCTCTATCAGATATCCCTCAAAAGGAAAATCTAAATTTCAAGCCATGGAAGATCACATAGAGCACCAAAAAGAAGTTCTCTAGATACTTAAGGACAACCTGGCTATGTCACAAAACAGGATGAAACAACAAGCTTGTAACACCCAAAAATACAGAAGAATAGCAAATCAACAAAATTGAAAGAAAACTTGAAAAACAAAAAAAAATAAAATAAAACAATAACTGGGGATCTCAGAGAGGAACCCTACTTACCTGGATTCCTGGTATCTCTTCAGTCTTCAACTGGAGGTGGGGGGATGACTCTCAACCCAACAAATCCCCAGCCATTGGCTGAGGCCCCTAAGCCCCCAAAAATTAACCCTATGACAGTGCTTGATTTGTTTCTTTCCTCTTGCTGGAAGCCTCTTTCTACTCCTTCTCTCTGTCTCTGTCTCTGTCTCTCTCTCTCTGATCCCAAGCCATTGAAAAAAGCCCCTTTCTCTTCTTCTCCCCATCCTTTTATTTCCCCCTTCTCCTCCTTTTCTTAATTTCTTGTTTAAAATTATCTTCTTATTTTTTTCTTTAATGAAATTTCACTTTCCGTTACTACTCTTCTTTTATTATATTATTACCTATATCATATTATATTGAAACTTCTATATTCATATATGGGGTTTGTTACATATTCCCCCCCTTTAGGAAACTTCGTCCTGAAATTATAATCCTTAAGCAATAAATACCATATTTATCCAATAAATCAAGTAAATAATAAACAATATAGGAAGCTAGTACTATTGTGGAGATAAGAGATTTATATGTGTGGCCATCACATAGAAATCTCCAACCTACACTAATACATTCAAACACCCTAGGTTACAACATGCTCTTAATTATTTCCCTTTGTGTCTAGTATGCAAACATAGCAACAATTATGCATCATACACATGGAACATTATACATTTAATTAATAATAAGTGTGTATTTATATACTTCCTCTTTCCTTACTCACCCTCCCCCTAAGAATCATATCATCTGCCATCTCCATAAACCTCCCCTCCAACTCCGGATGGTTATGCTCGCCATGAAACAAGCCCTCTACTGTAACCTATCTGCAGATCATACAGTAGGAATCATAATTTCCCCGGGAAGTTACCGTGGCATTGCCACCCTCCCAACTTCTAGTAATAGTACGGCCTCATCGAAATATAACCGGAATCTAGGCCTCATCGGTTCTATCCGGCATCTGGTTACTGATACCCCGATCCTGATATCAGGATCATTATACCCCAGGCATCTTGAAGGCTAACCTAAACATCCTCCACCTGTACCCTCAAGGTACTATCCCCAGGCATCAGAAGTCCTTCTACATAAACCTCCCTCTTGGTGAGTGTGCCTCTAACCATGGACTTCTGGAAGAAGTCAAGAGCTGTTGGCATAGATTTAATCGCTGAGCTTGTTCCCCAACCCATAATATATTTATAGTAGCCATTCTCATTCGTGGTTATGGGCTCCCATGAAATCACATAATTATTAGCCTCATCAAGCTTATTTGAGTCGCTTACCTAGAACAACTTGCACTTACCACAATGAATAATGATTAGTATCCATTTCTCAAGATAATAAGATATCATGAAATCAACCTTGAATCATGTGCTAACAAGAATGTCTTGTCACCAGTTCATACTGCATTTCATTACATCATAAGCCCTTATCATGATAAGACATGCCAAGTTAAACATCCAATACATTCATAGGCTCTGTGCCATCATTATAAAATAACTGGTCATGATACTTTCATATGAGTTTCAGATGTTGGTCTGCTATATTTTTCGGAGTTATGACCTCAAGAAGTTAGGGTTTTTGAATGATCATGAAATCAACTTTAAACATGTCAATTTGGTATTTTCTCTATAAATTTTGTTCTAGGACGTTTCAGATAGTGAACCTTGGACGAGACAAAGTGGAGATATTGAAGTACGTGGATACAAGTTTAAGATATTGGTTTTCTATAATTTTGGAGATATGCCCTTTGGAAGAAATGGTTTATGTATAGTATGAAGTAGATCAAATGCAGATTATAAAGCATATAAAAGGTAGATTATGAAGCAGATCAGAGGAATATTACGAAGCGGATAAAGGCAGATCATGTAGACAATAATAGTGACAATGTGAAGACAATGATAGTGATAGTGTGAAGAAAGTGACAGTGATAGTGACAGTGACCATGACAGTGACAGTGATTGAGACAGAGATAATGACAGCAATAGTGTGAAGACAATGATAGTGACAATGTGAATACAATGATAGTGACTGGTTTATACTCTTATTCATATTAGGGTGGCGGGTTGTGCTAGGGAAGGTTGGTGCCTGTGATCTCACAAAGTTGGTACTAGAGAACCAGGGTGGAAAGGTGGTGCTAGGGTGATTTGGAGCTGGTAAAGCTATGGGGTTGTATCCTCCTTTGAGTTGGTGCTCATAAACAGGAAGTTGGTTCTTTCTATGACTGTAATCTTGTTATTATATAAGAAAAGCATTCCATAGTTTTATCCATTTGGGTTTCCACGTAAAATATCTTATGTATTGTGTATGGTTTATGTGATGATGAATGTCATTATTAATGGTTAATGTTTACATGTTCTATTTTGAAGTTTGAATTTGCAAAGGAAAAATGCTCAATACTAATTCACCCCCCTTTCCGTATCAGTGAATATTCGAACATTTTTTTTGGTCAAGATACTCATGATTCCTCCTCAAGTTGAATGCTAATTATTTTTCTACTACAATCCATGAAATTCAAGGTGTTATGATGTACATTAGAGATGGGTATGATTTGTTTTCGATCAATTTTATGATTTTATAACTTCACTCAAGTATACAATCTACTTGGTTTGGTGAAATATCTTACAAGACTCCAATTTGACTTGTTGATTGATTCTATGAATGGACCTTCAAGCACCACACATAGTTCAACCATTGTGAAGAAGATATATGAGATATTATTGTAATATACATTAGTTGTTTCTAATAAAAATTATTAATTTAGAAATATCTTTCTCAAATGGAGATGAAAATATTACCTCTTAATAAGCTTAAAAAAATATTAATTCAATAATAGAGTTAGTAGCGGAAATTTAAAATTTAATTCAATGGCATACCAATTTCTAATTCCTATTATATAAATGGATTTTTTTTAATTGTAAAAAAATGATGTATTAATATCAATTGAGTTTTTTTCTATAAAACCCTTTCAAATAATATGAGGAATGATTTCGCAAAACACACTCTAAGCATTATGATCAATTCAAATATGAGGCTTAGATGTATTGAATATTCTTGTAACATAAACTAAAATTGACAATACATCAAGTACCATAGTCCAAATCTTGGTTTCATGTTAATTATTTTAGCATGAAAGCATTTCCCTTTAATCAATTTTTGACAAAATTAGGTTAGGAAACTAGTAGACACCATGAATGTTGTGACACATTAAAAATTAATGACCTAGAGATGTTAAGCAACTTGTGAAGCCAAAAAGTACTAGTGAAAGAAGGAAATGAGTTAGTGCCAACCCAAAAATCATGGTTGAGTATGGTAAAATGTATCCCAAAAGAAGTGAACACTTAGATAGACAATCCTTATGACTATTTTGAACTATAAAATCTCATTGATGAAAATTCAACATGAGACAACTTTTGTTGGAAAATCTAGGCAATGCCATGGATATTAGCTCAAGACGCAACTCAATAATGTTGACAAGTAGTTGAAAGACTTGAATTTGACAGTGTTCAAATCCCTTAACCCAACAATAGATATTGGTCATCGCCATTATGCCCAACCAATCTTATTTAGAGATAAATGTCAAAATTCTATCATGTAATAGATATGACAATGTTGATAAAACCAACAATTCATTTAGGCATCTCAACATATCCTTAAACACACCTTAAATAAACAGACTTGTAGAGGATCACTTCTACCAAATTGAAATGGCTAGAGTAGCCCTACTATGATTGATTTTTTGACGTACACACAATGAATACAAGGTTGGCCTTCAAGACTATACACCGTAATACACATAACTTCAAATAATCACTTTTCCCAAATTGAAAATGACTAAAGTAGCCTTACTAGTTTGACATAGACACAATGATGACAAGGTTGAATCCCTATGGTAAATCAATACGAATGCCAATAGATAACAAGGTGTCAATTTTTCCATATGTCATGTGAAATAAATTTAGAGATTAAATGGTAATTATTGAAGTAAAAAGTTGGATAACAAATGTGAAAATATGCCAAAGAATTTGATTTATACAAGTTGAGAGTACTTTGGAATAGAACAATTGGAGTAGAGTTCATAAAACATCTTCAAGAGAGAATATTATGACTTGGCTTTAGTAGTCTCCAACAAAAGTGGACTGCTGGACAAGAATATTATGACTTACTTTATGAATTCACGTGGCAGGTCAAACAAAACTATGGATAAAAAGTTCTTATCCAGTTTGAATATTTTGTTAATGCATTTTTTTTTGGCTCAACCCTGCCTTGGGATCGCGAGAGACAATACTGCTCGCTATATAGCTAGCCAATCATTATATCTTCACACCAAAAAATGCGCATATCAGATTGTGGAAATTGGTTTTCATGAGATCGATGATATCCTCACACCAAAAAATGCGCACATCAGATTGTGGAAATTGGTTTTCATGAGATCTTCGAGGTTTGATAACTTGAGTTTGTGATAGACGCTCCTGCAATCACAAAGGTTTTTCTATCAATAATTTTCACCCGGATAAATGTGTGGTTAATCACTAAAAATAGAGGGAAGAAAATTCAAACTAATTATTGTTGATTGATTTGAAAACAAGATCGCTAACATATTTTTTTGCTCGTAAGAGATCCTTGAAAAACAATTACATTATCTATTCAACGTGGAATCTCCATAGGGGATAGTGTTATGACCATTAGAAATTTTAGGTATCGTTTATGGAAAAAGAAAGTTCCTTTTCACCAAATCACTGCATGGAGATACATTATGTTATTTAAATATTTTATTCCATAAAACCATCAATTTTGGCTACAAGTCGTGTTGACATTGCATGATTGATGCCAACTCGTTTTGAAAGTTTGATGGCATTACAGTTGTGCCGAAGCCATTACAAAACAAGTCAGTTTAGCCATCTTTTTACCAGTAAATAAAGGATGAGACAACTCTGGGACATCGTTGTATATCAAAACCAAATTGCATCCTTTGTGCAGATTTATTGCTTCGGATTTTAAGGGGGATTACGTGGAAGGAGCGATCGTTATTGTGCCACATAAAGCAGATTTAAAGAAGATCGTTGAAGTGTGTTGCACCATATTCAAGAGAATAACAAAAAGGATAAATATTATTGTTATCTTTTATTTGTATTGTTTTAAATTCTAAAGATAACAACAAAATATATGATGCAACAGATTTTATTTTGTGCAAATTTGGCTAATAAAGGATCGCATACAATAGTCCAGATACAAACCACATCAATTATTGAGTCTAGTTGTTACACTATTTTTCCACGAAGTTATCGGATTGATCTTAGATTTTGTGGAAGAGATCATTTTATCGGCTAGTAGATAGAGAAGGCTATTATTTGTTACATACTTAGGTGATTGGGCATTGGCGTATTAACCAATAACAACACATTATATTTTGAAGTTTGTAACAGTAAAGGAAACGTGCTGCCAGTAAAATCTGAGGAGGGGGTGTGTTTTGTAACCTAAGGAGTGATAATTATGTAAGGCCAACCATTACGCAGCAGGGAGTAATGACAAGTATTAACACCAGGTATTAATGCCAACCATTACCCAGGGAGTAAGGCCTGCTCAATCAACACCGTAGATTAGGCTTGACACAAGTATGGGGCTCTAAGTCACAACTTTTCATCCCTAGAATGAGCCAACAACCATAAAATTAAATGATACAACTTATACCATGGGGCTCTGTTTTGAAAGATTCAACTTATACCATGGCAGTGAAATCATGCTAATATATTAACAACAATTCTTTATAGAGTGCCAATATTTTAGTGCAAATATCGTTACGCCTTTCTCTGGGCCGTATCATGCTAATACATTTTATAGTGCCAATATATTTTATAGTGAAATCATGCTAATATATTTTATAGTGCCAATATTGTTACGCCTTTCTCTGGGCTGTATCATTATAAAGGCCTTGAATAATTTATGTAGTCTGATACCAAGACGATTTGATATTGCAGTCTACAAGCTGCTTCAATTATTATGGGAACATTCATTATAGGCATTGGTAAAGTATGCATTAGTTGATTTCAAAATTTGAAACACACCCATTACACAAGCAATATCCCCTTCACAACATTCTTTTGTTAAACTACCAGTTACTTTTTATTAGAACTGTAGAGTACCATTGTAATTTACTTATTAAATTAGGGCACTGATTATTCCCGTACTGTCAAGAACCACAGCAGTAAGGGTTTTCTGTTTATTAAGTTGTAATTTGTCCTATTTGCTGAAGATTTTATTGGAAATGTATGAATTTAGACACTATCCTATGAATCCTATGTTTTTGTACACAATGATTCATGTAGAGTAAGATGGGACCTCCTATGTTATACGTGAAAACATGTTCTCCATACTTCGTACAGAATCAATAACTTTGGTTTCTTCATATTCATATTTGAATTCATTTGAATCTTCAGCAATGCCAGATGATTCTGCAATTAATTCATGCAATGAAAAGTTAAATCAAGGATCACCCTAGTGTGCATCTTATCAAATTTTCAGAAAGCTGAAGTGTAAATTCTGATCACTAGAATTAGAATCCTCGACCAACAATCTCATAGTCTGGAAAGCTAATCAATCTAAGGCCAAACCATGCAATCGTGGAATTAACTTGATGATCATACCCATAGATATTTTCAAGTGTAATGTTGGAAATGATTGAATTGTTGGGAAACTGTAACTTAAAGCCAAAGATCTAAGAGGTCCAATTAACCTAGTAATCTCCAGACTGGAATTAAATGATAAGCTTCATAAAAAAATTAATATTCCCATGTCGAGGTGATAGGACTATGTTGTGTTTGGACTATGTGAGATTTTTCCCAAGCATCTATATTTATGTAATCGTCAAGTTTACTATAACTCCAATTTCGGCCTTATTGAATTCGATCTATGCCACTGATTTAATGTAATCTTCATCGCATGCAAAAAAACAATTTGGGCATATTTATAATTCCATTTTAATCCTCATTGTATTCGTTCTAAGCGAAATATTTACAAGAATATTACCTAAATGACAAGAGGGAAGTTGATTACGACATCGGATCGGTAATCAGGCTTTATTTTAAGTATTCAACCTAAAGATATTTTCTTGGAGATCTACTTTATAGGATGATAATTGAACATACCATATGTGTAGTGAGAGCCCTTGGGCCCAGGGAAAAGTTTAAGGATGGGATATTTATCCTAGAGTATATAAAGGGAGGCGACTATGGTATTGAATGTCCATTTTAAGGTAGGTGAATCTTTCAATTTTTTCAAGGAAAAGTATAACAACTTTGCGAATAATCCCTTATTGAAAAAAGTAATTAGGCGAAATTTTATAATTAAATATTTTACAATGAACGAATATTTGTGACGTGTTTTTGTGTTTGGTGAAAATTTGTACTCTCAATTTCATCAATGTTATATCTAATATGCAAAATTCATTTCCAATTCACCTCTTATGTGAGTGTTTTTCATTGTTTTCTTACATGTGTATGTATCAACGAAAAATAATTAAAATAAAGAAAACATTTTATTCCTACACATGTTATGAAAAACATTATGAATGTATCCACTAAAAAATTTCATGTCACAATAATCAACAAACTAAAAGCTCTATAAAAATCAATAAAAACACTCAAAATAAGGTGTTTTAGTTAATACTTCTAGGTTCTTTTTGTTATAATTTTAGCTTACAACTCCTCATCACATACGAAAGTTGATCCCTTAAAATGGAGGAGGCATGGTTCTACCATCCACCAAACTTGGATCATGAGAAAAATTTATTCATATGTAAAATTTAGCAAAAAAATCATAAAGAAAAAATTCATTTTATTACAAGTTTAGCTCCATTTATTTTTGATCTAGTTTTTAAGAAATTAGACCTAAATAGACATAGGAAAGGCAAGCTAGAAACAATTTCTTTCTCTTAAACTAAACTAATTTCCTTCTCTTAAACTAAACTAACCATCTATAATTAGAACTAGTATGTATATATATGTAAAATCTAAAACACTATAAATATCCATAAGCATATTTTAAGATAAAATTTCAAACTTACCATAAACATACTTTAATACAAAATTAACATTATATATAACATCTAAAAGAAACACATATTATTTCTAATGCATACATTAATTCACACAAACTTTATATCTATACATTATCTTTATAATACAAATTATTCTCTCTAAGAATTTTTTGTGTAAATTTAGATACATTTGATTATTTTCCAAATTTCCACTATGAAAACGTGTCACAAAATTTTATAAATCAAAATCATGGTTATTAATTCGAGAGTTAAGTCCAACTTTTTAGAGGTAACAAATATTAAGTGTTGATTATTAATTCGAGAGTTAAGTCCAACTTTTTTTTTGATTAGTGAGGTAACAAATACTAAGCCAAAACACATTCTCATCTATATAAAAAAGGATGTTAGTCATTTGGAAGAAATTATGATGAAACATTATGCAAACATTAAAGGCATGTGCTTTTACCAAATGTCTTGTAGATAATTGGTATCATTTGACTTTTTATGAATTGGTATCATTTGACTTTTTATGGGATTCCACCTTAATTCATACTAATTTAATGAAGTTCTGCCGTTTTACATTTTAATTATAATTATGAAAAGACCATGAGGGTTTTAAGGAAAAGTGGTGTGTAGCCAATCACGTAAAAAATGTTATTGAAGGTGCATGGAATTTTGTAGTTAACGTAAAAGGGAAGGGTTTACAAACCAAGCCACGCAAGTTTACATTCAAAATATAATCTGCTGGTCTACATTTAAAATATAATCCAGAAAATGGCCAGATTCCAAAGAATAGTGGTCACTAGCCAATCACATTGTTAAAAAAAGATCTTCAAAGTCAAAAGAATTTTGTCTTTAATGAAAACTGTATAAACAAACTTACCAATAGTTTAGAAACTTCGGATGACATTATGTGATCACTTGGATGGACTGGATAGATTAATGATGTCTATGTCGCTACTTGTAATAGCCTTTGGTTTGTCTATCGAGAAACCCAACTGCTCCATCATGGATTCTTCTCAATGATGGAACACACAACAATAACAACAAAAGAAACTACATAAAAACTCGATGATTTGTAAGTTAACTCTCGTTCTTTCTTTAAAAGAATAAAAATTAGACAAATTGTCTCACCCCTTGCTATTCTCGTTTCTCTTCACTTCACAACATTCCACTTATTACATGCAACTCTTAAATTCCTATGTAGTTATATATTTATATATTCGATGAATGTTTGACGTTTGGAATTTGGCAAGTTGTGAGCATTCATGTTATGAGTACGTAGAGTTTCCACGTCATGAGAAATTAGGGTTTCTCTTTTGTTTGTTCCTTTTTATGAATTTTGTTTAACGTGGTAAAAATCCCCAGCTAATAAGAGAGAGTTGCAATTAAATATATTTTGGGATCTTGTTAATGCATCACGTAAAATTTCCAGAAAGTCTATATCATTAAAATAGCTTTCGCCGTAACTTGGATTGTAGTAATTATTTCCATTATGGTTAATGACAACTATTTTATAATTTACAAAGAGTTAATTATATCATTAAAATAATTTTCACCCTAACTTGAATTACATAGTAATTATTTCCATTATGATTAATAACAATTCTTTTATAATTTGCAGAGAGTCTACATCATTAAAATAGTTTTCCCCGTTGGATGGGAGTAATTATTTCCATTATGGTTAATAACAACCGTTTTATAATTCGCAGTGAGTCTATATCATTGAAATAGTTTTAGTCGTAACTTGGATTGTAGTAATTATTTTCATTATGGTTAATAACAACATTTTTATAGACAAGTCTTAAATTTACGTAGTATTATTTATGTTCCTTATGATCGACTATAGTGAGCCTAGATATGAGTCTTAATTTTTTTTATAAATTTACGTAGTATTATTTATGTTCCTTGTGATCGACTACAGTAAGCCTAGATATCAGTCTTAATTTTTATATAGCGTAATTTAAATTTAAGTAATACGCGAGAATTAATTTTGAGTTTATATGTGCACTCCAGATATGCAAATTTCTACACGTTACTTTCATGAGCAAGGTCCCAGCGAACTAATAATATGCAAATTGCAAGGGAAGTGGGGAAAGATATTATGTACTTGGATTTGCAATAATCTAGGGAAGTCGATGAGATATTTTGTAGTTGGTATGAATAGGACAGTCATACAATTGAAGCCTGCCCACACACCAGAGAGTTGATTGCTAATGAACTGGTATCTAATGCCCACAAACTCAGGCCAAACACATTCCACTTTTGGCATACTATCCGACCAAATATAACGTAGAGAACGGGATTAAATGGAGCAGTTAGTTACAACTCCAACTACCACCAAAGTAGATGAGAGCATGTTTCCCACATCAACATGCTTCTTCTTGCTCATCCAGAATCTAATACTGCAACTTGCCCTCAGCATGCGAGGAGCACATCATGTGATATGATCATCTGATATGGGAATTGCAATTCAGGAGTTAGGACTTGGGAATAATGGGATGCCTTTGGGGTTAAGAAACCATTAAATAAGTGGGAAATTGTATCCATAAAATAAGTAACATCTAGAAAATATAACTAATAATGTCACATATGAAACAAAATGCCATTAACGACTACATGCGACCTTCAAACGAATGCAATTAACGACTGCATAGTACATTAAAAACAGACAAGCCACGGAAATTCAAATCGCACATGCCTTTGTAAGAAAAGCGATGAATAAATCAAGCCGTCATCCACAACGACCCAAAAAATGCTTACGGCAAAAACAAAAGATCGGAAAAACTTGTGTCGATTGTTAAAGGTACTAAGTTGACGGAGATTTTGTCTCTGTCCGGATGCTCGTTCTCACGGGGATTGATATTTCGTCTCTGTCCTGATCCCCATTCTCACATCGTGGGGATTTCTAGTATTTAGAGTTTCCTAATACTGGAATTGAGCTCTCTTAGTTGAGGTGGCACCTCCGATAAGAAGATCTCTGGTTAGTGAAGTGATATTTCAAAATTGAAAAATGGCCATAAAGAGTGTTTTTATTAAAATGCTTTTAATTTCTATGGATCCCCCACTATAGATCTGGGTCAATTTATATTGGTGCTTTCTACGATGCCACTGATGCAGGGTATAAAACCTATAACTTTGTGACTGCTGGCTATTATTATGGAAGGGATGCTATTGTATATCTAGCTAAAGGGGATGTTGCCTCTCTAATTCCCTACTCCTAGCACAATCTTGATCTGTTGCTGAGGGATATGCATATGGATCTTGCTCTACGATCAACCACAACTTATGTCTCTTAAATTTAAGAAAACCTAGATAATATAGGCATATTCCTATAGAATTTCTTTACTATTTGATTCTACAGGCATTTACTGGTAAGAAGAAGCAAGTGGTTCTAGTACATAATACCAGTCCATTTTTGAGTTATTTTCGATGCCTACAACCGCGGCAATGTCATCCGAAGGATTTAAATTAACCTAACCTCAAAGGCCCAATTGGTTGGTACAACATGTATTGGTGAGAAATTTAGTATGAGACAGACCTCTTTCAAATAGAGGGAATCCGAGCTCGAGGGTGGCAAGTCTTCTCATTTTCTATGGAATTTTTCACAAACTGGTCAGTACTCTAAACCCTCCTTCATCATTTTTTTGGTTCAATGTTAAGATAAATATATTTAGCCTGCAATACTTGTTCATAAATTTCGATAACGGTACACAGTAATAGTGCTCACTCATAACAAATGTTTTCAAATAAAAATAAGGGTTTTCCTATCCCATGCAATGCAGATAGAATTCACTAATGGTAAAAAAATAGGAACAACTAGATATCTATTTCACACAAATATGCGGTTAATGATGTGTTCTTATTTAAATTTATTGTGTTTTAAAACTACACAAACAATCAAGATTCAAGATTACATTGTAAAAACATTAAAATGACATACCTTAAATCACTCTAAACATAATTAGAAGAATCTAGAACCCTTGTCCCTGTTCCTGGTGATGGTGAAAATTTATCCCCTTCCCTTGAAAATAAGCGAATATGATTCCATCTTTGTTTAACCCGAAAAAATATAGGCGAATATGACTCCAAAATTTTCTTTCCCACTTCAAAATAGGCGAATATGATTCCTTATGCGATCTATGGTTTGGCTATTTATTCCTAAAAATAGTATTAGGGTTTTGAGATAAGGCGAATTATAATATAATTAAATATTATAAAATATTCGCTGACCCTAAAAAATAATCCTTAAATTTTGCCTTTTGGCTATAATTCGCCCTTAAAAAATACCCTCCTCGGGCCCAATATTTGGAACACACCTCTGATACCAAAATGTAACACCCAAAAATTCAGAAGAATAACAAATCAACAAAATTGAAAGAAAACCTGAAAAACAAAAGAAAATATATAAAACAATAACTCGGGATCTCAGAGAGGAACCCTACTTACCTCGATGCCATGTATCTCTTCGGTTTGCAACTCAATATGGGGGGACGAATCTCCACCCAACCAATCTCCAGCCAATGGATAAGGCCCCAGAGCCCCCAACAAGTAACCCTATGCCAGTGCTTGATTCCTTTATTTCCTTTTGTTGACAGCCTCCTTCTACTTCTTCTCTTTCTCTCTCTCTCAACTCCCAAGTAAATGCAAAAGGTCCCTTTCTCTTCTTCTCCCCCTCCTTTTATTTCCCCCTTCTCCCCCTTTTCTTAATTTCTTGTTTAAATTTCTCTTCTTCTTTTTTTCTTTAATGAAATTTCACTTTTTGTTACTACTCTTTTTTAATTATCTTATTTTATTATATCATTACCTATATCATATTATTTTGAAACTTCTATATTCATAAATAGGGGTTGTTATATATTGTAGAGTATTTGGGTCATATTGTATCTCATGAAGGTGTCAAGGTAGATCTCAACAAAATTAAATCCATGATGGACTGGCCAATTCCCAAAACCATGAAGAATATTTCAGGATTCCTAGGTTTGACATGGTACTACCACAAGTTTGTTTGAAACTATGGAAGAATAAAAGCACCTCTAACAACATTATTGAAGAAAGATGCATTTTATTGGACTCTAGAGGCAATGTGCAAAGATCCTATTTTGGCCACACCTGGCTTCACAAAAACCTTTATTGTGGAATGTGATGCTTCAAGAAATGTCATTGGTGTTGTTCTAATGCAAGAAGGACACCCGCTTGCTTTCACAATTCTTTTGCTTTCACAAGTCATCCAATCAAGGGAAAGCACTTATAGAAGCCCATTTATGAGAAGAAAATGTTGTAAATACTACATGCTCTTAAGAAATGGCATCCTTACCTAATAGGTAGGCACTTCAAGGTCAAAAAAGATCATGATAGTCTTAAATACTTCTTGGAACAAAGACTATCTTCGAAAGAGAAACAAAAATGGGTAACCAAGATGTTGGGATATGACTTTGAAATCATCTATAAAAAAGGGAAACAGAATGTGGTGGAAGATGCACTTTCTAGAAAGGATGAAGATGTTGGGGCATTACTTTGTGCAATTTCCATTCTACAACCCGATTGGGTAGTGGCAGCAAGGGAAGAATGAAAAAATGACCTATCTGTGTGGACGCTCATTTAAAAGCTACAAAATGATCCAAGTCTATCAGATAATTTTGTGTGGAAAAATTATTCACTATGGTATAAGGATCATTTATATTTATGAAAAAAATCCCAACTCAAACAAAAGGTCCTCTCATAATACACACCTCTCCTATAGGTGGTCACTCTTAATTCCTGAAAACTTACCACAGGGTCAAGAAGGAATTTTTTGGAAGGAATTTTTTTGGGAAGTTCTTAAATCTTATGTTCAAAGGTTTGTGTCGGGATTTCTGGTTTTCCAACATAATAAGGTTGAGATAGTTAATATGCTGGGACTTCTACAACCATTAGACATACCTTTCCATCCTTGAGAGAAGGTCTCAATGCAGTTTATCACATGTCTACCCAAGTTAGAAGGAAAGAATGTTATTATGGTGGTTGTTAATATACTCACGAAGTATGCACATTTTTGTGCACTCTCTCACCCTTTTAATGCAAGTAGAGTAGCTGCAGCCTTTATGGAAACAATTCAGAAGTTACATGGAAATCGGAAGATTATTGTAAGTGATAGAGATCCAATTTTCGCTAGAAAATTTTGGACTGAATTTTTTTCTTGTTTGGGTAGCCAAATGGCTCACGGTTCATCTTATCATCCTTAATCTGATGGGAAAAATGAGATAGTGAAATTTTTTTTGCAAGGCTATATTCATTGCTTTTCATCTGACAAACAAAAAAAGTGGGTGAAATGGTTATCTTTGGTAGAATGGTGGTACAATACTTCCTTCCATACCTCATCAAAAATTTCTCCATTTATGGCACTTTATGGGTATTAGACTCCCTCTATCACATATCCCTCAAAAGGAAAATCTAAATTTGAAGCCATGGAAGATCACATAGAGCACCAACAAGAAGTTCTCTAGATACTTAAGGACAACCTGGCTATGTCACAAAACATGATGAAACAACAAGCTGATCAACATCGCAGTGAAAGGAGTTTCGAAGAAGGGGATTGGGTATTTTCTAGGCTACAACCTTACAAGCATATATGCCTCAATCAACTAAATAAGGAAAATAAATTAGCACCCAAGTATTATGGTCCTTATAAAGTGTTGTAGAAGATTGGTAGTATGGCTTACAAATTGGAGCTCCCTTCATCTTCGAGAGTGCATCCAGTATTCCATGTTTCTTGCTTAGAGAAGGTAATAGGAGACAATATTTCAATTCAAACAATATTGGCTGACCTTGATGAAGAAGGAAAATTCATATTGGAATTTGAACAAATCACTGAAACAAGGAACAAACAACTACAAAAACGGGCTATTACTGAGCACCTCTTCAAGTGGAAGAACCTTCTAGTGGAAGATTCAACATGGGAAGATGAGTCCTTCATACAGAAGCATCCAAAACTAATCAAGTGTTGAGGAAAACACTTGCATGAATGGGAGGGGAATTTTAATCCCTAAATAGGGGCACATTTCCCCCCATATTGTGGTGCATTACATTAGTTTTGATGACAGATTTGGTCCATTAGTGGTAATTTTCATTAGTATGGTTATATTAGTTATGTTGTCTTGGGTCAGTGAGTTGTAATTATACCTCTTTATCTCCTATATATATGAAGGAGATATGTTCATTTGGGTATATTGTCTTGTCTTGTATTGTGTACCTAGTACATTGTATAAGGAGGTTTCCCCCTTGAAGAGGATTGTTATTCATCTATTTTCATCATTAAAGTCATGGAGTACTATTTCATATCTATTTCTATTCTTTTCATGCTCTTTTTGGAAAGTTGTTGCATAACACACAATCCCGGGAGGTACAAAATTTATTGCAATAAGTTCAAAAGTAACCATGAAACTTTCATCTGAACAATGAATTCCCACACAAGATTCACTATGTATCATGTTGCGAGACCTTATGTAGTTGTAAACTTTGTAGGAAAGAAGATGAATATTGTGGCAATGGATTTGATGTGGCTGCAATACTCCAACATGTGATGGTAATGCATTGTGTGTTCCATATTCTATAGAGGTAGCTAATATAGAAATCACAACTTCACCATCATATTTTGTTTCAAGAATTTGGAAAGTGGTGTGCTTATCATCTTTCACAGAAATAAAATGACAAAAAAAGGATTCTCCCTTTTGAGTGCTTTTCGCCCACCTTTTATTAGAGCTCACAGTAAAGAAAACATCAACAATGCCTATAATAATAAATAAAAGATAATGTTATATACTATAAATGTTTCTGTGATGTGAACTGAAAAATATATGAAAACAATAAACATGTATACTCACAATCAATGATTTGAGTTGGTATCAATAAGCCTTGTTTTGTATAAAACACCTCTTGTGGATGCAAATTCACACCTTTGGGAATATCTTGGACTCTATCGATAACATCCAAATAGATTTAAAAACATTCTTACTGAAGAAAATGTTCCACCTATGGAAACCTCTACTAAAAAATTCAACACTTCCACAGGATATGGAATTTTCAATGACTCTTCTTCAAACATACCAAACACATTTTCATAATAAATAAAAACATGCATTCCTTCCTTTATTGTAAAATAAAATGGATTTGTGGTATGGACCAAAATCCCATCCATTTGAATGAATTTCGTTCTTCCAATCTTGACAAAACTCCATCTCTCAGTAGGGGAGTCACATCTAAATTGGATCCCATGTAAAACCCTCACTTGATGACTGTAGTTGAATGTTTTTTGTGATTTTCAGCTGACCTACTTGAACATAACTGATATTTTATTTCAAAAAATGAAGAATGATGAAGCATAAGCTTTCCGCTTTCATCTGCATACACCATTTGAACAAGAAAAACATCATCCATACTATGTTTCCATGTGCCACTAGTACCAACAATGCAAAGAATTGGATTATTACTAGAAGGATCCAAGCATGTCAAGTCTACATTTCTTTTATGGGACTTATCAATAACTTTGATACAATGGTCTCTTCTAAACCATTTTCTCTTTTAAGGAGAGCAATTGTATCAAAATTTGGAACATCACCCCTAACACACAACATAGATGAACGAAATCGGAGTTGATAAGGCATTTATATTTTATTAAGATAGTCATGAACATCATTATCATTAGACACTACTTCATTATCACTCCAAGTGTCATTTTTATCAATTCTAGATATTTTTCGTGACTTCGTCGTTGTATAGATAATCGTTGCTCCATTTCTCATTTTTCTTCGCGTTTGGCATCCTCTTCAACAAGTATCTAGAATGATTCTTCCATAATTTTGGGAGGAAACGACTTCCATTATTTATATGGGAATAGATTAAGGTCTATATTGGACATGATTAAGTTTAAAAGAAGTTATAATTTACGATCATGACAAGGTACCCAAATGGGCTACACAGATTATAAATGATATCTCTGAATTGGAAAGCAACAGTGAAATCTATCTCTGTAGGCACATTATAAATGCTACACTAACCTTTAGTGAGAACCTTCGATTTGTTTTCTCCTTGCAACCAGGGTTATGAGCCTATGGCATTGCATACATAACAAAATTGATGCTTCAAAGTCCTATAAGCTTTCTGCATAAAAAAATTAAGGGTAATATTAGTTTCTATGCATATATAACATCTAGTAAATTACTCTCACAGCTTGGTATGCAACAAAAAAATGCACAACTCAAATTAGAAAATAAATGTAACAAGCCTTATAAAAATATAAAATTGAAAAAACTATGATATTTAGCAATTACATTCGTTAAACTTGAAAAAACCTGGAACCCATCTTACTAGTGTACCACCATCATCTCTATTAAGAAAATTTCCATGCAATACATTTTGGATTGATCTCGATGTAATATCCATGATCTTATCTCAAGGAATATTATATCACCTTCATAATTCAAAACATAAAAGAGTACAGGCTTAAACTAGTTATCATAACTATTTAAGGAAGAACTATTATTAGTCACTAATGAGCCCACCCAGAGCTGAAAATATGAACACTTTTGGATCTGAAAAAAGTGTCGGGGAATGTGAAACAGCAAAAATATTATATTCAAGGCTAGCTTCTGAGTCCTGTGCACAAGGTACGGGGGCCATTTATGTTTAAACAATAGTTGTCGCTAAAGTCTTCTTCGAGGCTTCTTGGGCACACCAACATATGCATACTAAACTCATTTCTTTACCAATGAAAGTAACCAAATGGTATATATCATACATTAAACCCATAATTAAAATATGGACACAAGTTTTTGAGAATTTGGGAGGTTCTAGTTGAGTTTGGAGGCAAATGAAGGAAGGGTGCTATATTGGAATACTCAACTAGTTGTTTTCCAAGCTCTCCCAAACAGGTTGAGAGGCCTACATATTTTTAGGAAAATGGTTGGAGAGGCTTCAGAAGGGTCTCAGGATTCATTAATGTCCATTAAAATAGAAAATTGGATCATTAATAACTTTTAATTACAAAAACTGTAAAACTAGTCAAGAAAAAGAAATTAAAAAGCCAGTCTTGGAAATATTTGATTCAAACAACATCTAAGGATATCAAATTTCAATTATGAAGTATATCATGTCTCATAATGAGCTCAATAATAGCATCAAACTGAAATTAAAGATTCTGAGCAGAAATTAGAAGGATTTTAATCTTCAGATCTTTAGGGAGTCTCCAATACAATAGAAATCTTACAAAACTAAGAGTATGAGTATCTTAGGAGAAGAATAAATAGAAGTTCTACACTGGATATGAGAGTATGATGAATCAAAATATGGAAGCTGCATATGGAGGGTGCAATAAGATTCAGTGGCTTCTCATGGGTGCATTCATCAACTGAAAATTTCCCAATTTGCACATGTGCGCTCCTCAACACTGAAACCTTGGCTCTGGTGAGAATGGTTGTATATTGGTCATCCAAACACCTTTTTCAACAAGAAAAAAGATGTTTATTACTGGAAACAACCATCCGGATGCAATGTAATAGGTCTCACAACCCAAAAATTCCAATAAATTCCGAAACCAGAACCTCCATTTCGTCCCTTCAATATTGTTCCCACTGAATGAAGCAAATGAATAGAGATTTCGATTTGAATGCTTCATATTCGTTCTTATGACTCTCGAATAAGCTTGAATGGAATTTAGGACGTACACATAAAACTTCCATGGATTCAATAGAACATAATACTAGATTAATTTTAACCTTGGGGCACATCACCCAAGCTTGGCTGAGGCACAACACTCAACCTGATAAGCAAAGCTCTCAGAAAAAATACAAACTAGCCAAAAGATGTGAATGTGGTGCACCCTCTTTGTTTTATAATCTTATTAGCTTGTTGGAAAATATACATTATCCCATGCGCCCTCCTTATCCAAATTAGGAGTTGTTGCTTTGAAGTGCTTTCTTGCTTTGTTATCTTTCCTTGCTTTACTCCTATATTCCATGATTTACGATTCCTTTTCTTTATAAATTTTCCTTGCTTTAGGAAACTGTTCCCTCTTGATTTCTTGATGTTTCCTACATTTCATAACTGCCTGCTTTTCTACACTTGCCTTCTTTAAGCACTACCCTATTTTTTGCACTTTCTTGCTTTTACCAATTTCTTTTTTTTTTTGTTGACACCTTGCTTTTGGCATGATTTCTTCCAGTTTGTGTTATTTTAAAAGGAAAATGAGTGTGGCCCACCTTCCTAATGCGCCACCTTGGTCCATTTAGCCAAATTCCAACTCTTTGAAATATTGGAAGTATTAAATAACTGAAAATTATGGTCCTTCCTAATTTTAATCCCAAATAAATATTATTCTCATAGATAAGGCTCATGTTAATAACATTAACTTATGAAAAAATATTATTGGTCCATTTATTCCCAAATTATTAATAATTCTCCCAAGCAACTCAAATTGGGAATTTAATATCTTCAGGTGGCCCACCTTAGTCAAATTAATCTTCAATTACACCCTTGGACATCTTATTTAGGAAACATTTTCACCCTTAACCATCAATTTAATAATTTTAACCTAGGTGACTTAGGCCAAAATTATGCCCTAGACCATAGCAAAACTTGGGAACATGACAAATCCTCCCCTCCTAATATTGCTTGTCCTCAAGCAATTTAGTTCAAGGACTAACAATGCATCTCCATCCCAAGCATGCCTATGGATTTTCTTCCTCTCATCATATTGATGACCATAGAAGTCACCAACTCTGTGCACCACAACTGAAATCATCAAAATCATGGGTCTAAACAATTTAATGGAAATGAAACATATGCTCTGCTCAAATCATGCTCCGACAATTCAATGTATCTCTAAACTTCCCAATTAACTCTGAGAGGGCCCATCATGTTGTTGCTGCTCAACTATGCTCACAAGCTGATCATGTCTTCCCCAGAGTTAGATCCATCATATAGTTTCCCATGCAGGGAACTAGACTACTACTCAAGAAAGATGGACTTCAAGAAATGTAGGTTGGATTGCCCTCCTGGATTCCACTAACTATGTTGATTTCTCCTAAACTCAAATGCCATTAGGAACAAACTATCAATCCAAGGAATGCCAGGATCCCATGTATTATGCACCATTCTTCCAAACATATTGATCATCTGAAACAAGATCCCATAACCAAGTTGAAATCTCTTCACTTCTAATGCTTCTGAAAACTCTCACTATGTACGTGCAAACCCGACCCTTTTGTGCATGTGTACTAGAGGTATCTAATGGCTTAAAACGTGTCTTTGTTGCTTCTCACATGTCAGGGAAATTTCAGTTATATAAAAAAAAGCTTCATTGCGGAAACAAAAGAGACCTTTACCTGCCAGAGTATTCATGTCAATGATGCCTCTATCCACCTAATCAATGGATGAATAAAAAATATTGTTTGTTGATCCATATGGAATATGATTACCCATCTCCTCTAAAGTAGGGTCTACCTCCCATAGGGGCATTTGATGGTCCTCTTGATGCACATATAACTCTCAGAAAACTTTCCCTATGACCATTCTCTTCTCAAGGACATGCATTTTGTATTTCTCTTCTTGCTCACAAAATCTCCCAGTGAATGAAGTGTAAAAAAATCTCCCACCAATGTGAACAAGATTAGTGTACCCTTGGATCTTCATCTCTATTATGTATTTATCTATACAATCCTTGGATAAATAAGCACACATGCTAACTGATCCAAGTGACATGTCCTCAGCTACCACTCCCATAGTTGAGTCCTCCTCCATGCCTTTCTGCATACCAACTAGCGCTTGGCCAAAATATTCTACATCTTTGTTCTCCTTAAGCAATTGCAAATATGAATTTACCTCATGTTCAACTCTCACATGAGGCTCCTCCATCAAATCCATTGTGTCACCTACCATGTGAAAATGACTATCTTCCATGCAGGATGGAGGGTGTGATGAGCTCAACTCCTTTCAAAGTTGATTATTCTGCATTCTTAATTCTTGAAGGGCCCCTTGAGTGCTCCTCGAAGAATAATATGTAGACTCAAAATCATAAGTGAGATTATCAATATCCTCTTCATATTCTAATGAGGAACTATGATGCATCTTCACAAGCTCAAGAAGATTATCTCTATCGGAAAGCAACTACAAAAATGTACCTCTTATGACTGTCACTACTTCTCAAATATTTTCCAATTCTTCAATGGAAGAATTCTCCTCCATTCTCCAACAACAATGTGACACCAATGCATTAGTTCCATGCAAAGTGCTCGGGACCTTCCTAATATCCTTTTATCTCATCTTCAATGACCCTACAAGGAAGTGTGGTTCTTGAGGATGAACCTCCTCTTTTTCAATGAGATCAAATTTTCCATGTAGTTCAAATGGTGACTGAAAATTTGATCCTAGAAAAATTGTTGCTTCTATAAGCTCTTCATATTCATGCTCAATGGAATTTGTGCTTGCAATAGTTTCTTCAAAACTTATCTCTATGTCATCCATATAGAGACTTGAGCATCCATCTGTAGGTGAAATTTCAACTATGTCCAGAGTGTCACATGTCTCTCTGGATTGTTCCTCTATAGTACTGGTGGTAGGATCCATGGGATGAACACCCTGCTCTTTTGTTGAACAACCCTCATTAATTAGGATTTCAGCTATGTCTTCTTTTGGCTCACCACTTAGAGAACTAGGGGGATCATGATTCATCGCTTTGGTGACTAGGAATAAGCTCTCCAAGTCACTTAATTTCTCATTGACAACACAGTGTGTGCTGCCATATGTGAGCTCCTCCATCATGTGGGAATCATGCAAACTCCCTTCCAATGATTCATCCATGTCACTGCATTTTCCCTTAACACCAGAGATCTAAGCCTTAACACCCAAAGACTCAACCATGCCAAGCCTCTCCTCTAATGTGGCTGCAAATTCATTATGACACAAGGGAATACAAAAATATGAATGGTGACCATACCTTTTCATCATATCTCTCTCTTCATATGGTGGAGCTAATGTGGCTTTTCGTGCCTCCAAATCTCTTGGCTCACATCCAACTGATGTGTTCTTGTCTTCTGCTTCATTATGAATCTCAAGTGGTGACTGTGAATCAAATTTATGTTCTTCCTTTGGATATGATCCCAAATATGTCTCACCACCATCAATAGAACTAATATCCTTTGAGGTGATCTTTAAATCCCCAACAAAGAAGCTCGAATATCCGGAAGTGGAATCTCTTTCCACATTGTTAACAACTTCAACACTTTTTGCTTGGTCTTGTGTTGTATATGGTTCTTCTTTCTCTTTGGAAGCTTCCACAATTATAGGTCCATCGTGATCATTTGATGGCTTCCTTTTGATAAAGGGCCTCCCTCTTTCTGAATCAAGAGAATCTATAGATGCTCCCTTAGTCACTGGCTCATTAGGTGTAGAGCATGGTGATGCTTCATTCTGCTACAACATATGCTCCACTTCTTTGCACACACTATTGACAATATGACTTACTCTTCTTTGATATGTTCTACCATAAGTATCCGCATTTGAAAACAAACTTTCAAATTTGAAACTACGGAATTCTTGAAAATTAAAGACCTCCTGGATCTCCTTCCTCGATGTTTGGTATTCTATGATGTACTCTGAGGGATTAACTACTACACGTTTTCCCCCATAGCACACTCTTCCATATACAACACTAAAATATGATGAATTATTCCTTCTGTTATCTATGCACACAATGTCACACAAAGAATCATCATCCTCATTTCTTGTTAATCCTGCATCAACATAGAAGAATTCCTCATCATCCCATTCAAAATTATCACTGGCTGTTGCTAGTCTCATGGCTGCAAATTCTTCAAATTGAGAGATTACTTTCCATAGGATTAGAATAAAGTGATTTGATACCAATGTAGTATCCTTGATTTGATCTCAAGTAATATTATATCACCTTCCTAATTTAAAACATAAAAGAGTACAGGCTTAAACTAGTTATCAAAACTAGTTAAGGAAGAGTTAGTATTATTCATTAATGAGCCCACCCAGAACTGAAAATATACACTCTGTTGGATCTGAAAAAAGTGTTGGGGAATATGCAACAGCTAAAATATCATATTAAAGGCTATATTCTGAGTCCTGTGTACAAGGTACTGGGGCCATTTACATTTCAACAATAGTTGCTGCTGAAGTCTACTCCGACGCTTCTTAGGAACACCAACATATGAATACTAAAATCATTTTCTTTACACCTAAAAGTAACTAAATGGTATATATCATACATTAACCCCCTAATTGAAATATGGAAAATAGTTTCTGATAATTTGGGAGGTTCTAGTTGAGTTTGGAGGCAAAACAAGGAAGGGTGCTATATTAGACTACTTGACTAGTTGTTTTCCAAGCTCTCCCAAATAAGCCGAGAGTGTCACGTCCGCTCCCATCATACCAGTGCAATGGAGAGGATCGTGATGCTAAAACCAGGTATCTAGCCCCATACTTAGTAAATAAACATTCACATAATATAAAAATACATATGCAAATGTATAAATATAAGAAAACACAACGGAAGTAATTTCAATTACACATTGATCATACATTCAAGATATTCATCAAATAAATAAATTGCAAAGTTAACACAAGATAGTACTTATCTTATAACAAGGTAGTCCTGAGCAATTGGCTATGCAACTGCAACGTTCCAACCAACCATAGGCCAGTTGTGATTATCATATCTCAAAACACCGCCACCCCCGAGCTGGGCATGTTCTCTACAACGAAAAAGGGAACAACAGACTCATACATAGCCCAAAGACACACCAAAATCAGCCAAGCCAATCTACGGTTGGGTTTATCAAGCTGATTAGGCAATGAAAGGAAGAATTGCTAAGCTAGTGGGATCATCCATAGAGATATGGGTACCCTCTGCAAGATCTATCTAGCTTGGTCCCCACAATACCTACACACCTGGCACAAGGAAGTACTCCCTTAACTACTACACAGTCCCTCGGGCCATACCTTCCATTCTAGTGTTCTTCAAGGTGTGCATAGAAGAGAAGCCAGTATTTTTGATCTTCTTGAGAGGTTAACTCCTCACCAGGTTTATCACGCCAATTCTGTTCCACTTCCACTCATAATTCTTGCTCACAATTTCAAACCAACACAGGGATGCAACCAACAAAAAAACACAAGTGCTGAAAGATGTAGGAAACCCAAAAACGAACTGGTAGATGGGGATTCAACCCTAGGAGAGAAAATTCATTTTCAGAAAACGTTTATATGAATTCCAGGGGCAAAAACGACCTCCATAAACTCCCAAAACGTGACTCCCTTTCTCCCAGCCACTGTGCAATACAAAAATGAGTTCCCAGC
Organism: Larix kaempferi; assembly: GCA_027924585.1. Classification (NCBI taxonomy): domain Eukaryota; kingdom Viridiplantae; phylum Streptophyta; class Pinopsida; order Pinales; family Pinaceae; genus Larix; species Larix kaempferi. The sequence goes on along the minus strand of BSBM01000289.1, from coordinate 6,040,244 downwards.
CATGGAAAATACAAGAAAATGGTAGAAAACATGAAGGGGAAAGACCTAGCTAGCCCAGACTACGTGAGAGAGTAAAGGAAATGGGTGAAGAATGGCTTTGGGCACAATTTTGTGGGTGTTTTCTTGCCCCAGAAGCAAAAGTACATTTTCCCAGGGTTATGGCTTGCCCATGCATGAAATTGGCTGCCATACCTCTTCATTCCCAAGGCATTAACTGCCTCAACCAACTCTTAGAAGAATTAAATGATTGGGTGCATAAGTCAAAATGGGTAGTTTGGGTTCATTCATTGACATTTGGTTTATCACCATTGGCTCAAGGGTTTGAATAATTTCCCTCCCTATTCCTTGTAGAATCATGCCCCCATCTCTTTGTTGCATTGCATAGCTAGTTGTGGGTTTTTCATTAAAATTCATATTTACATGATGCCTTAATTTACATTGTGCCTGTCTAACACCATAACCACAGGCATCTATTTTTCATTGCTGATACATAAAACACTAAATCAATGGTGGGGCCTTGGCCTTGAGCTCCTCACTATGATTAAATAACAATATTTACATCATTTACGATTTAATGCGAAGGGGGTCAAAAATGGGGATGTGACAGAGAGGCCTACGGATTCTCAAGAAAATGGTTGGATATTCTTCAGAAGGGTCTTAGGATTCATTAATGACCATTAAAACATAAAATTGGTTCATAGATAACTTTTAATTGCAAAAATTGTAAAACTAGTCGAGAAAAAGAGCTTAAAGAGCTAGTCTTGGAAATATTTGATTCAAACAACCTCTAAGGCTTTCAAATTTCACTTTTGAAGTATATTATGTCTAAGAAATTATATAAATAATAGGATCAAACCTAAATTAAATATTTTGAGCAGAAATTAGAAGGATTTTAATCTTCATATCTTCAGGGAGTCTCCAATACAAGAGGAATCTTAAAAAACTGACAGTATGAGTCTGATAAGAGAAGAAGAAACAGAAGTTCTGCACTGGATCTGTAAGTATGATGAATTTAGAGCTGGTATCTTCATATGGACGTCACACTAAGATTTAGGGTATGCTCAGGGGCACATTCATCAACTGAAACTTCTCCAATTTGCACACGTGCACTCCTCAATATTGAAACCTTGGCTCTGGTGAGAATGGATGTATCTTGGTCATCCATACACCTTTTTCAACAAGAAAAAAGTCATTTATTACTAGAAATGACCCTCCAGATGAAATGGAATAGGTCTCACAACCCATAAATTCTCATAAATTAAAAAACCAGAACCTCCATTTCGGCCCTTCAAGATTGTTCCCACTGAATGAAGGGAATGAATAGATATTTCGAATTGGATGCTTGATATTTTTTCTTCTGACTCTCAAATCAACTTGAATGGAATTCGGGACCTTCACATCAGAATTCCATGGCTGCAATAGAACATAATATTGGATCAATGTTAACCTTTTGTCACATCACCCAAGCTTGGCTGAGGCACAATACTCAACCCGAGAAGCAAACCTCTCTTAGACAAAATACAAACTAGCCAAAATATGTGAATGTGGTGCACCCTCTGTATTTTATAATCTTATTATCTTCTTGCAAAATCTACATTATCACATGCACCCTCCTTAGCCAAATTAGGAGTTGTTGGTTTGAAGTGCTTTCTTGTTTTTTTATCTTTCCTTTCTTTAGTCTTATTTTCCATGATTTATGATTCCTTTGCTTTATGAATTTTCCTTGCTTTAGGAAACTGTGCCCTCTCTTGATCTCTTGATGTTTCCTGCTTTTCATAACTTCCTTCTTTTCTGCACTTGCCTACTTTTTGCACTATCATGCTTTATGCACTTTCCTACTTTTACTAATTTCTTTCTTTTTTGGCTGACACCTTACTTTTGGCATGCTTTCTTCCAGTTTCTATTCTTTTAAAAGGAAAGTGAGTGTGGTCCACCTTCCTAATGCGCTAACTTGGTCCATTTATCCAAATTCCAACTCATTGAAAATATTAGAAGTATTAAATAACTGAAAATTATGGTCCTTCCTAATTTTAATCCCAAATAAATATTATTCTCATATATAAGGCCCGCGTTAATAATATTAACTTATGCAAAAATATTATTGGTCCATTTATTCCCAAATTATTAATAATTCTCCCAAGAAACTCAAATTGGGAATTTAATATCTTCAGGTGGCCCACCTTAGTCCAATTAATCTTCAATTACACCCTTGGACATCTTACTTAGGAAAATTTCCACCCTTAATCATCAATTCAATGATTTTAACCTAGGTGACTTAGGCCAAAATTATGTCTTTTACCATAGCAAAATTTGGGAACATGACACTGGAATCAAATCCAAGATAATTTGATCAATGATATATTTATATAGGGGATCCAACCCAAGGTTCATAGGATTCTCTTGATAGGTTTTCTCAAGTAGGGACTTGTTCTATTGAAATCAAAAGAGATCTATGAATTGGAAAGCAATAGTGAAAAAAGTAATCTATCTTAGTATACACATATAAATGCTACGCTTATCTTTATTAATAAATTTCGATTTCTTTTCTCCTTGCAACCAAGGTTATGGTGTTGCATACATAACAAAATTGATGCTTCTGAGTCCTATCTGCATCAAACAATTAAGGGTATTATTGATTACTATGCATATACTGCATCTGTGAAAATCCTCACAGCAGATCCAAGAGATGATGTATACCTCACAATGAAAGAATTTAGGAATAATATTAAGAGTGGTCAATGCAGTAAGATGAGCAACAGAATAATAATACAGTAGAACTCGGATAGAAGTAGGGTAATTTTTAAGGGCGAAATTTCGCCAATTGGCTATTTTTCGGACTTTTTTTCAAAAAATAAATTTGCTATTTGGTCATTTTTAGTCTCTAATATCCTCTATATTTACATAAAATATGTTTTTTTATCATAATATTCACCAAAATGTACACATTTCAGTAGTAAATTGTATGTTTCATATTTAATATTTGCCTACCTATCTATATACATGTTTTTTTCAATTCAAAATAATCGCCTAGGATACTATACTTAAGTATAATATTAGAATCCTTAAAAAATACCCTGGATAGAAGCAAAATAACTTCACACACACTAATTCATTAATCGCAAATGGACAAATAAATAATATAATGCTTGAGGAATTCAAATGCCAAGGTGGAAATTTGAATTAGCCTTCATGGAGAGATCAAAAGATCACTGGAGTGTCATAGGAGCACAACTAGAAGTCTATCTCATCATTAGTGGAGTCATCAATGCTCAAGTAACTGTCAACCATCAGTCAAACTGAGTGTAGTAGGTGTAACTGAGTGTAACTAGAACTAACTGAATGAACGAGGTTCAGTGGAGGGCGCATGAGGAGCTAACTGAATTCAGAATGAGCAGTCTAGTCACACTGGAGGTCCATCGGAGTGGTAAGTTTAGTTAAGAGTGAGTCAAGCCTAACATCAAGGAGAGAACTCAATTAACTGAATACAACTGGACTGGTAGGTGAAGAAAGGCGCCTTTTTCAAGTGGATGGTGAGATGTGGGCACATCACTGGCTAGGAGGGATCAATCTGAGTGTAAATAAGATCCCGAGTGTTGGAAGACTAGGGACTAGGTGCTAGAGGTATCAACCTGGTGACTAGGCAGCATGCAGAATGCATGCTGCATGCAGGAATGCATGCAAGACTGAAAATGCAAAGGATGAAAATTATGGTAGGACTAGGATGGAGTATAGGAATATCCTAACACCCCCCCTTAATCCATCCTGGGCCCTGGTAACTGAGACCAAAGGTCACCCAATACAATGAATAATAACAGTCAATAAACCGAGGAAATGGGGAAAACCTCATGGGAAAAATACCCCCCCTCAAAATAGACTGTAAGGCACACACAAAAATAAATGCTCCAAACTCAAGCAGGAGTGATGCTTGGTCGTATGTCTGGAGGTATCTTCTTCTTGGGAAGAAGTGGATCATGCTCAAAAGGCATGTTCTTGTACTTTCTCTTCAAATCGAATGTGATGAGAACAAATCTAAAAGTATGAGGATGATCCTTGAACCTATGATTCGAATTAGCTGAGTTAGGATCAAAAACATGGATGTGCAGATAGTCTTTTGTCTTCTCCTTCAAACCATCATGGGTGAGATTATGCTCAAAAGAACCATCAAATAATAGTAAATGTTTTGAATCCAAATCATATCCAAGACTTAAAGAATGGTTTCTTAAGATCTCCTTTGAACCATTTGAGGTGAGATCTAAACCATTGAATGCATGAGAAATTATCCCAAGCGAATGGAAATGGCCATCAAATGTCAATGTTTGCTTGGAACCAAATTAGATCCGAGACTTGAATCATGGTTTCTTGAGATCTCCTTTGAACCATTTGAGGTGAGATCAAAACCAGTAAATGCATGAGAAATTATCCCAAGCGAATGGAAATGGCCATTGTCTTTAATAACCTTCTAAAAGCATGAAATCATGATCATATAGTAGTACATAAGAGGTGAGTGATCAAGGGGAGCAAATGCATTACCTCCAATGGCTGATTTTACCTCTGAAACATTCAATAGATCATGATGCAAACCAACAAACTCTGGTGCAAGAGAGGATTTAGGACCTTGTGCAATTTCTAAAGTGTGAGCTGGAACAGAATTCGAAATAGAAGAAATTTGGAGCATGAGTGTAGAATCTGCAAGCTCTTCTTCTTTGTGGACAACTTCAATATGAGATATGTTTGATACTGATTCATGATCAATGAGATCATCAAGGAGGGCGAATGCAACACTTTGCTTGCTCTCGAAAGGGTTTGGACCAATCCCTTCATTCTGCTTTCCAAATCTTTCATCCAGGTGGGCCCATAGCTCTTTTGGAGATGAAACATCAGGGAGGTCATATAACATGCATCGAGACATAGCATGCATCATGGCTGCACAATCTATTTCACCTTCATTTAACCAGTCATACTCTTCTTCGGAGGATTCGAACTCTCTTTCAAAACAATAATCAAAGAGACCATGTCTCTTCAAATGTGCTATCATTTGTGGTTTCCATTCATCATAGTTGAATGGAGAAAGAGGAGTAATTCTTGATGAATACATGGAAGTTGTTTGAAGACCTACAAAAACAATAGAAAATATCTGCAACTGCTACTGTTGCAAAAGTACAGAGACTGCTGCAACTGTTGCACTCGAAATCTTGATAATAACCTGCAAAAAACTCTTAGGAATGGAGATAAAAAATACTCTCAACATGCTCTAATACCACGTGAAAATCCTCACAGCAAATCTAAGAGTTGATGTATACCTCACAATGAAAGAATTTAGGAATAAGATTAAGAGTGGTAAATGTAGTAAGATGAGCAACAGAATAATAATACAGTAGAACTCGGATAGAAGCAAAATAACTTCACACACACTAATTCATTAATCACAAATGGACAAATAAATAATACAATGCATGAGGAATTTGAATTCCAAGGTGGGAATTCGAATTAACCTTCATGGAGGGATCAAAAGATCACTGGAGTGTCATCGGAGCACAACTAGAAGTCTATCTCATCATCAGTGGAGTCATCAATGCTCAAGTAACAGTCAACCATCAATCAAACTGAGTCTAACTGAGTGTGGTAGGTGTAACTGAGTGTAACTGGAACTAACTGAATGAACGAGGCTCAGTGGAGGGTGCATGAGGAGCTAACTGAAGTCATAATGAGTAGTCTAGTCACACTGGTGGTCCATCGGAGTGGTAATGTCAGTTAAGAGTGAGTCAAGCCTAAAATCAAGGAGAGAGCTCAGTTAAATAAATACAACTGGACTGGTAGGTGAAGAAGGGCTCCTTTATCAAGTGGATGGTGAGATGTGGACGCATCACTAGCTAGGAGGGCTCAATATGAGTGGAAATAAGCTCCTGAGTGTTGAAAGACTAGGGACTAGGTGCTGGAGGTATCAACCTAATGACTGGGCAGCATGCGGATGCATGCAATGCATGCAGAATGCATGTTGCATGCAAGACTGAAAATGCAAAGGATGAAAATGCTAGTAGGACTAGGATGGAGTGTAGGAATATCCTAACAACATCTGGTAAATAATTCTTATAGCCTGGTTAGCAACAAAATAATGCATAATGGAAATTATAAAATAAATGTAACAATCCTTAAAAAAATTCATTAAACTTCAAGAAGCTTGGATAAATTTACTTGGAATCCCAAACAAAAATACAATCATGTGTAAAACAAAAAAAATATTCCAATATATATTTATACCCTTATACAAAAAAATTAAAACATGTCTTACCAGTGGACTGCCGCCATATTTGTTCAAAAAATTTCCATGCAGTCGTATTTGGTTTGAATCATATCCGATATGATTTCATTAGTGATTTTGGGGAATCATAACCAGGGTTCACAGGGTTTTTATATGTTGACAAGTCTATGTTACAGAGTTCGTGAGTTCGGTTAAGCAGGGCAGAAAATGTAGGTTGATCATAGTTTTTAGGTAAATTGAAATGGGCAAAAAAGGGAGAGAATTCCTTATTGTTACTCACTCATGAAAAATTTAAAATTGTTAGTTAACCCCACATCGTTCTACGTACAAAACACATTAACCAAATAACCTTACCCAATATTGTTTCTCATGCAGTCGGAAAATATATATAATGGAATTAGGAGTTTGATTGATTATGTGATTAAAAACGTTAATGACATCTTGATTGAATTTTAATCCATTTATTATTTAGGATACATTTTGGTGTGGGTAGTTTCTTATGATTGGGTGGTTAGCACTATTGGAAATATTGAGAGGGGGCGTAAATCAGTATTGAGCACTTTTTACCATTTCCAACATTAATTATATCATGTAAACATTAACCATTAAAAATGCCATTCTTCATCACATAAACCATACACAATGCACAACATATTTAAAGTGGAAATCCAAAGGGGAGAAAACCAAGGAATGCTTTTCTTATATAATAACAAGATTACATTCATAAGAAGCGCTGTTGTAGGCACAATAGATCCCATTCTTCGCTCATAAAAATGGGAGTCCTAGCTAAAAATAATTAAGGTAATCTAAAAAATTTCCTATCTTTATTATGGGGTTTTATGTTTAGTTGTCCTTCATCTTTAATCATGCCTGCTTTGGATCCAATAAAACTCTCAAATTACACTTCTTTTATGCATGTTTGTGAGTTGCGGAAAACCTTGTTTTTCCTAAAAATACAATGGTTTCGCAAACCCAAAATCTGTAATGCGGATTGCGGGAACCTGAATTTTTGAACTTTGAATATATTACTTCCGCATTTCCGCAACCCGCAATGCGGATTGAGAAAGTCGGAAAACATTTTTTCAATAAAATCACATTTTCGTTTCCGTAGTTCCACAACCTGCAATGCGGATTGAGGAAGTCGGAAACCAAATTGTAGATAAGTTCAGATCGTGTTTTCTGAACCTGCAATGCGGATTGAGGAACTCAGAAACCAAATTGAAAATAAGTTCAGATCGTCTTTTCCGAACCCGCAAATGATTTGCGGATTGCAGAGGTCAAAATTACCTTAAAACATTTCCGCAATTTTGCATTCCCGCAACCCGCGATATGGATTGCAGGAAGATTGATTTCCCATTTTTCGACTGTTCCGCATTTCCGAATTCGGATTGCAGATTGCAGAAACTATAAATTTCATAATTTACAAAAGGTGATTCCGCATTCCCACAACCCACAATGTGGATTGCAGGAGGCTCAAGTCATACATTTCAAAAAACACTTCCGCAATTTCGTTTTCCGCTTTTACTTGTTTTGATCATAATCATTGATTGGTTTCAAATCTACGGTTCATTTTTAATCTCGCTAATAATAATTTTGGGGTTAAATACGCTAAGTAAATTGTTTTTGTATTTTACCATTTTTAACTCTGCGAATTTTACCTTGTGCACGCAAATTTCTCCTAAGAATTGCAACCTGCTACCAGTTTTACTTTCTCCATCGATTCACGGGTAAGTATCTTTGTTCTTCAACGATCATCTGCTCGATAATTGCAGTTAAATTTATTTTTTCTTTCTATTAAAATATCCTTTTTTATTTTTATCAAAAAAACCTATCCTTCAATCATGTCAAAGAACACCAGCTCTAAAACCGCCATTGATGAGCTTAAAAACAAGGACCCAAATAGTGGAATTTTCTCTGACCTTGAAGGGAGGGTTTCTGAAACCTATTACCTAGATTGGTCCCGAATTTACGCCATTTTCGATAATGATCAATTCTCTGAGATTCAACATGACCAATCAGCCTATCTCAACATTATCAAATCCCAAATTCATGCTATAGCAGCTAGGCCATCCATTATGCATTACAGAGACAGAGTTAAATGGATAATTGACCATGCTAACCCTCAAGATCGGTCATTCAATGGCATTAACCAAAATCTATTGGAGTCCTTTCGACCTAAGGTTTTTTCCAGGGTTTATGCCCTTAGGAGTCCTCAGTAGCTTCTCACCAAATAATTCCTTGAGGCTTCTGCTACTAAGTTTAATTTTGATGAAATGATCAAGTCTTGGATGGAAAACCCCACTATCTTTACTCCCAAGGCTGATAGGTTGTATCCAGATACCTGGTTCAGAGATCCTTTTCTATGCTTGCTGCCATGCTATGCAGATTATATGGGTTTCCAAATTGCTTAGTTTTCAAGGTCGAATGGGCTCCTGTGGCACACCATGTTCTTACTACTGGGAAATATTTCAACTGGGATCAAATTTTGTCAGTTTTCCTTAAAGAAGCAATTGAAAAATACAAGAAGAACCTTGCCTCCAGGAAACCTGCATTTTACCTTTCTGGCTATATCATTGATGTTTTATGTTCAAATTTTCCTTTTCCTGCTATGGGATGGAATTGGACCAGGGAAGCACCTCCAGTTCACATCTATTGTTCATCACTTTGGGAAGATGACTTTATACCTTTTATCTATGATATCTGCGATCACATCCTCGGCTCAATTTATTACAAGATTTTCAAGGAAGATCCTCCTATTTTTTCTGTACAATCGAATCCATTGATAGTTACAATGGGAGACTAGTATGTGGGGGAACATTTATCTTACATTATAATTTGGGGAAGCAAAATAGTTCACTTGTTACCCAGAATAGTTCCAGACAGAATGGTAATTGAGGAAATATCATCCCAAATTGTAATTGATGGTGCCTTATGTTGTTTCTTTGGAGCTAAGAGGAAAGGCTGGCACAATTTTTCCATTACTCTTGGAACATTGATAATCTAGAATTCCACTCATGCTACCTTACTTGGAAAAAGTATCACAACCCTGAATCTTGGGGAAGCCCCAAATAGAATGCATGATCCTAAGTCATTTTTGGATAATCACTTTACCAAGGAGCATATCAAAAGCACCTATGTACATCAAATAGAACCTAATGACTCCATCTATGAGGGTATTAACTCATTTCAGTATGTTCTGAACAAATCCGCCTCTCAAGAGGAGAAAGGTTTCATATGTCAATTTCAGCAAGAACTAAAAGTAAGAGTGCTGCAATACATGAAGTTGAAGCTGTCGGATGAAGAAAGAACATAGAAAGAACTGATCCATAAGGAAGCACAAGAAACTCAAGCCAAAAAACCTTTTTCTCTTGACTCATCAACCCCATGATAAAGGAAAATCTCTTGTTGAATATCCTAAATGTTGATGTATATGTAACTTCGGAATGTATTTCATCTATGTATTTCATATATATATTTATTGTACCCTTATAAGAGATGTGTTATTCCTCTATAAGTGTCGTCATGTGTATTGACAATTGTCGCAAGTGTGTGTACTTGGCAACAGGTTATTATACCACCATGTGTGGGGTCGGCCCTTAATATATATTATATTGTGGATGTACCTAGCTAGACAAGTTGGCCCCATAGTGTAACTGGGCAAATAGGTTAGTATAAATAGAGATCAGGAGATCTCTATTTTCATCACTCGGAATCTCATTCTTCCTTCACTCAAAAAGTGGCGCACTAGTGAGGAAAAGGATCATCTACTACTAGGAGACTATCTCTATGTATTTTGGTTGTACTCTGGTTGAGCCATTGCTCTCTCTATCTCTGAGGAAGTTGTGGGGTTTTTCACCTTAGGGTTTTCCCCACGCAAACTCTATGTCTCTTGTCTGTCATGCTTTTGCTTCTTGTGATGATTGATATGCTTGTTATGATTGATATGAATTGATATACTGTACATGTTATTCTCTCAGTAAAGATCCTAGAGTATTGTGATTTAATGCTCAAAATTTAACATGGTATTAGAGCTAACCTGAGAAGAAGACACTATGCAGTGACGAAAACCAGGGTTTCTTCTTTATTGGGTTTCTCTCCATAGATTTTGGAAAAGAAGTATAGTAGATTGACTATACTCATCACGGAAAATCTATCTGTCCATTCAGAATTCAATTCTGAGCATTTTCGGATTTCGCCCTAAAAATTAGGGTTTCCACAAAAATAGGAATTTCTGGACTCTGAAGACATAGCTGGAAGCTCCTTGCCAAAATCAAAGTTTAGAGCTTTGGATCGAGATTTTTGGCTAGGTAGATCTCCAGGAAATGAAAACCCTAATTCAGGGTCCTCCTTAGTGAACTCGGGAAGACAAAAAGGCATTTTTGAAGGGTGTAGCTTTGCAGATCTCAAATTCTGAATACACCAGGATGATCAGCTCATCAAGGCGCATCTTTCTATCCTTTAAGAAAGTTGAAATTCACATTTTGAATTTTTAGGATTTTTCTGACAAACCCTAATCCGGGACCAGATCCAGTTTTCAACATTTCAAGTGGTAAGACCTAAATATTTTCTATTTCCATTTGAAGTACTCTTTAAGATGTCTCACCACATCAAGCTTGAGGATAAACTTCAAGGGGCTGATAAATTTCGAGCTTGGAAGTATAGGATTGGGTTAATCCTGGAAGAGAATGAGTTGGACTCATATATGAAAGAAGACATCCCTATCCCAGAGGATGAAGAGGCTAAAATATTGCATAAGAAGAACTTGGTCAAGGCAAAGAGAATCATTGTTGATTCTATCAAAGACCATCTCATACCCCATGTGTCTTCTCTAAAAACACCCAAGGAGATGTTTGACTCTTTGACCAAGGTATTTGAAGGGAAGAACATAAATCGGAAGATGACCCTGCAGAACCAATTAAAAGGAGTAAAGTTTCAGAATGGAGAAACCATTCAATCTTATTTTTCAAGGGTCTCCCGGATCAAGGAACAACTAGAAACAGTGGATGAAATGGTGGAGAGTGGTGATGTTGTCATGACCACTCTAAATGGCCTACCTAGGTCATGGGACTCCTTCATTCAAGGAATCTGTGCAAGAAAGAAGTTGGTATCCTTCAGCAGACTACGGGAAGAATGCTCACAAGAAGAAGCAAGGCTTGTGGCACGAGAAGAAAAGATGGGGAATGAAGATCAAGCTCTCACGGCTCAAACCAAGAAAGGGAAGTCCAAGAGAGAGCCATCTCACTCCAAGAAATCTTCACATCACTATAAAGAAAGAAGAATATGCTTCACCTGTAATGAAAAAGGACATATTGCCATAAATTGAGCCAAGAACAAGAAGGACAACAACAACTTCAACAAGAAGAAGAAGGGCAGCAAAAGAAGGTTTCATGCTCATGCTGCTGAGGATGATGAACCACCCAAGAAGAAGGCTAGGGTAGAAAGTGATGATAGTAATGATGACTCATCAAGTGAATAAGAGTATGTTCTAATCTCTGCTCTCACAGGTACTATCTCCCATGGCTGTAGTGATTGGTTAATTGACAGTGGGGCTTCCAAACACATGACTAGGTTTAAGGAATCTTTTGTGAACCTATCTAAACATGAATCACCCCATAAGGTGAAACTTGGAGATGATTATCAATACCCAATCAAAGGAAGTGGTGAAGCGTCCTACAACCTAGATTTTGGAAAATATTTGAAGATGAAAGAAGTCCTTTATGTACCTGGGCTCAAGAAGAAATTACTCTCCATCTCTACATTGGATGCAAAAGGTATGAGGGTTTCATTTGTGGATGGCCAAGTCCTAATGTGGCCAAAGGGAATCCATGGATCCAAGTAAACTTTGGCATAGAAGAATTGCTCATATGCACTATAGTGCACTTCCAATTGCAAGCAAGGCTGTAGAGGGTCTTCATGAAATCAAGACCAAACATGAAGGTGTTTGCAAAGGATGTGAAAAAGGTAAGAACATTAAGAAGGATTTCCCAAGCAGTGAAAGCAAGGCAAAGGATATCCTGGAAATCATCCACTCAGATGTATGTAGTCCTATGTCATCCAGTTCTCTAAGTGGGTATGTTTACTATGTCTCATTTATTAATGACTTCTCCAGGAAGACTTGGGTATACTTCTTGAAGAACAAAGATGGGGTGTTTTATAAGTTCAAGGAATTCAAAACCTTGATGGAGAATCAAACTGACAAGAAGATCAAAACATTCAGATCCAACAATGGTGGAGAATTCACCTCAGGTGACTTCAAGAAGCTTTGCAGTGATTCAGGGATTAAGAGGGAGTTGACTACTCCTTACAATCCACAATAGAATGGAGTTGTAGAAAGGAAGAACATAACAATCATGGAAGCAGCAAGAGCAATGCTACATGACCAGGATCTACCTATGCATCTATGGGCAGAAGCAGCTAGAACAGCTGTATATGTGCAGAATAGAACACCCCAAAAGATATTGGACAACAAGACACCAGAAGTGGTCTTTTCTGGTAACAAACCTGAAGTCAGCCATCTCAGAATATTAGGTTGTCTAGTATACACTCATGTCCCAAAGGAAAAGAGGACTAAACTAGATCCTTCAGAAAAGAATGGTATCTTTGTGGGTTACAGTGAAAGCTTGAAGGCTTACAGAATATACTTTCCAGGGTTCAAGAAGATTGATGTCAGCAGGGATATAACATTTGATGAAAACAAAGCATTCATCAAATCAAGGAAGGCAGCTATTGAAGTTTATGAAGAACCCAAGGAAACTAGATTTCAAGACACTACCATGACTGAAGCAATTCCAGAAGTTGTTCGTGAGTTTGAAGATCCGCAAGAACCTGTAGATCCACCCCGTGAGGATAACTCTCACAAGAGGAAACCTGCATGGGCTAGAGAACTCATTCAAGATGCAGAAAGATTTGGAATTCTAGAAGAAGAACACAAAGCAAAGAAGAGAACTAGATCACATACCAGCTATGTTGCTTTACTCTGTGATATTATGAACAAAGAACCTTCCAGTTATGAAGAAGCAGTAGAAAAGAAAGAATGGAAGGATGCCATGGTTGAGGAATACCAATCAATAATGAAGAATGGTGTTTGGGATGTTGTCCCAAGACCTAAAGAGAAGTATGTTGTGACTTCCAAATGGGTTTACAAAATCAAGCATGCTGCAGGTGGTAGTGTAGAGAAATACAAGGAAAGATTTGTAGCTCGTGGCTTCTTTCAGAAAGAGGGAATAGATTATGAAGAAACTTTTGCTCCTGTAGCCAGGTACACTTCCATCAGAATAGTACTTGCCCTGGCTACAGCAATGAAATGGAAAATACACCAGATGGATGTCAAGACTGCTTTCTTGAATGGTGTAGTTGAAGAGGAAGTATATGTAGAGTAGCCACTCAGTTTTGAAATACATGACAAGGAGTCATATGTGTGCAGATTGAAGAAAGCCTTGTATGGCTTAAAGCAAGCTCCCAGAACTTGGTATGGTAGGATGGACAGTTTCCTATCTAGTTTGGGCTTTACCAAGAGTAAAGCGGATTCCAACCTTTACTACAAGGTTTAGGAAGGGAATCCTGTGATTCTACTCCTGTATGTGGATGACTTATTTGTAACAGGAGATGACATATTGATTGCATATACTAAGAGGAAGCTTGCTGTTGAGTTCGATATGAAAGATTTGGGAATGATGCATTATTTTCTAGGTATGGAGGTGTGGCAGAATGCAGGTGGGATCTTTCTTGGTCAAGGGAAGTACACAGTAGATATTCTGAAGAGATTCAGGATGATGGATTGCAAGGCCATGGCCACACCCATGGCATCGAATCTAAAGCTTATATGTGATGCTTCATCTGAGCCAGTTGATATCTCTATGTATCGTCAGATGATTGGGTCCTTGATGTACTTGATGAATACGAGACTAGATATTTGCTTTGTTGTGAACACATTAACTCAGTTCCTAACATATCCAAGGAGTGTTCACCTAGTTGCTGTAAAGCATGTTCTGAGGTACCTAAAGGGTACAGTGGATTATGGGCTCAAGTATGAAGCAAATCAAAAGTTTAACTTGCAGGGTTATGTTGATTCAGATTGGGCAGGCAGTGCTACAGATAGGAAGAGGACATCTAGGTGATGCTTCAGTATGGGATCAGGTGTGGTCTCTTGGTTTAGCAGGAAGCAGTCCTGCATAGCACTGAGTACAGTTGAGGTAAAGTATGTTGCAGCCTATTCAGCTAGTTGTGAGGCAGTATGGCTATGGAAGCTATTGTCTGAGTTATTTGATCTCCCATTGGATGCTACTGGTATCTTATGTGATAACCAGATTTGTGTGATCTGTCTGAGAACCTAGTGTTTCATGACAGGTCGAAACAAATAAGATCAGATATCACTATATCAGGGATATGGTGCAGAGAGGAGCTGTGAAGCTCCTGTATGTTGCGACGGATGAGCAGATTGCAGATGTGCTGATGAAGCCACTGGCCAGGGTGAAGTTCAAGTACTTCAAGGAGAGGCTTGGTGTTCTTCAAATCGAGGACACTTCGAGGAAGAAGTGATGGACGCATTTGCTGTAGCAATTCGAATCATGTTGGAAGGAGGATCCTTCACATGGCTATGGATGTAAGCGTTGGATGATGAACATCAGGATGATGTTCTAGTTTCTGTTTTGTATGATTAGTTGGATCATTTATATTTGTATATGTATGTACACATCATGCTGGATGCTGGATATGATCAGTTGGATCATTTATATGTATATGTATGTACGCATCATGTTGGATGCTGGATATGATCAGTTGGATCATTTGTATGTATTTTGTATATGCATCATGTTGGATGCTTGGACCATGTATCTGTATATGTATCAAGTGGATACATTATATGATCGGGTAGATCATGTATGTTGATATGTATCAGGTATGATCAGGTAGATCATGTATGTTGATATGTATCAGGTATGATCAGGTAGATCATGTATGTTGATGGATACATTGTGTGGATCATGTATCTATGTATCAGGTGGATACACTGTGTATGGTGATATGTATCAGGTAGATACTTGTTATGCATTAGGTAGATGCATTGTATGATCAGGATGATCGTGGATGACGAGCTTCTCCAGATGACATGCATCAAGACGATGCAGTGATGATGATTAGGATGATCATGTGTACATCAAGATGATGTATGGTGAGTATCAGGATGATACTTTGTGACCGTGGATCAGGTTGTGCAGATGAGCATGTCTAGGAGATCCTATAGGTCGGAGTTGCGTACCCATAACATCCTGGGATGCTCTTTCGAGACATTGCTGTAGGAGGACATGTAATTTGTGCCCTAGGAGATCTTCAGGTCAGAGTTGTGTACCCATAACATCCTGAGATGCTCTTGTGAGGTTTTGTCCTATGGCATGTAATTTGCTCCTGGGAGATCTGGACAGGATGAAAAAGGCCTCAGATGCTTCAGCCAGGTTTTGTGGTGGGCCACATGTAATTTTCTCCTGGGAGATCTGGATAGGATGAAAAAGGCCTCAGCTGCTTCAGCCAAGTTTTGTGGTGAGATCACATGTAATGTGCTCCTGGGAGATCTGCCTGGGATGCTTCAGCTAGGTTTTGTGATGGGTCACATGTAATGTGCTCCTGGGAGATCTGACAGGTAGATATGTGTGCTTGTAATAGCCTGGGATGCTGTAGCCAGGTTTTGTGACGCACGTAATAAGTCCTGAGGATTCCACAGTATGGCTAGTGATGATGAAAACCTGCAGGTGGTGGGCCTACATCCAGTATGAAAAAGGACTGGCTCTGTAGAACTTCCTGTGATGAGTAGAGTCAGAGATTGGTTGAGATAGCAGCAGCAGTGACGATGATGATGACGATGCATCGATGATGATGATCCTGAGAAGAAGACTTGTCTAGCAGAACTCTGTTGAGAAATACCTTCCTAGTTAAGAGGGAGTGTTGATGTATATGTAACTTCGGAATGTATTTCATCTATGTATTTCATATATATATTTATTGTACCCTACTTATAAGAGATGTGTTATTCCTCTATAAGGAAGTGTCGTCATGTGTATTGACAAGTGTTGCAAGTGTGTTTACTTGGCGACGGGTTATTACACCACCATGTGTGGGGTCGGCCCTAAAATATATATTATATTGTGGATGTACCTAGCTAGACAAGTCGGCCCCATAGTGTAACTGGGCAAACAGGTTAGTATAAATAGAGATCGGGAGATCTTTATTTTCATCACTCGGAATCTCATTCTTCCTTCACTCAGAAAGTGGTGCACTAGTGAGGAGGAGGATCATCTGCTACTAGGAGACTATCTCTGTGTATTTTGGTTGTACTTTGGTTGAGCCATTGCTCTCTCTTTATTTTTGAGGAATTTGTGGGTTTTTTCACCTTAGGGTTTTCCCCACGGAAACTCTGTGTCTCTTGTTTCTCATGCTTTTGCTTCTTGATATGCATTGATATACTATACATGTTATTCTCTCAGTAAAGATCCTAGAGTATTGTGATTTAATGATCAAAATTTAACACTAAACAACCTCATCCTCTACAAAATCTTAATCCCTTGATAAAGTCACAGAAGAGATGAGGAAAAGTTTAGATTTGATGAGTTCATCAAGTGACCCAGACCACAACTTCAACTCCTCCAGTGAAGAAGCAGAAAAAAGAGACTCCATTACTAGATATTAAGGATAGTGATATGGAGGAGGAGGAGTTACCTCATACTAATTTTTCATGTCCTATTATTGTTTCTACCAGTTTGATAGAAGTTGTTGCAATCACTCAGACTTTTCCTGATTCACCTGGAGATCCATTGGTGGATGATTCCTTTCTTGATAGCCACTTTCCAAACATCATTGCCACTTCTACAACAACATATTCTCCATACCTAACCATTCCCACTAGCTTACCATCTCCACCTTCATTAATCCTTGTAGTTCCCCCAATTCGTCCATCTGATTCACTTATTACTTCTCAAGATCAAACTTCCCCTAACTTAGTTGAACTGCAAGTTTCTGTTATACCTTCATATCCTGTCACCTCACCTTTGATACCTATTTCTCTTCCTCCAGTTTCTACAACTATGCCAATTTCTATTTCCTTACCTCAGCTAAACATACCTATTCCCACCCCTGTTGTTTCCCAACCTATGTCTTTGGTATCAGTTTCAGAAGTGTCATCCTCACCTAGTGAAGAAATTACAGACTTCAGTGATGATGCAATGGTGTCATTTAGAGAATACTATTAGAGTAAGACAGAGAAGGCAGTGATTAAAAAGGGTTCTAACAGAGCAAGGGAAGGTACATTGGTGCAAGGCTCAGTGCCAAATCAGATTATCTAGAAGAGGGCCTCTACGGATGTAAAACGAGAAGCTTTAGAAACAGCTGCAGCTATGGGAGAATTTGTTGGTGCAAACTATGAATCTGTTGCCTCACTCAAAAGAGAAATTGAGAAAAAAGAAGAGATGTTGCAGGAACTCAAACAGAAACAGGACCAGTTAAATGCAAATCATCAATTGTAGTTACAAGGATTGAAAGATAATTATGAAGATCAGCTTCATAAGATGCAATCCATGAATGTGGATCTTAAACAACAACTTTCAGAATCCCAAGGTCATAATGCACAGTATGTTGAAATGTTGGCAGCTCATGAGCAATAGTTAGAAGCCTCACAATCCACTTATGTTGCTTCTTCATTTTCACATTTTTCTAAGGAAGAAATTCAAGAATTTACTTTGAAAATTAATGATGATTTCAGAAACTTGTTAATTGAATTCTTTCAGGTCCTGAATGATATTCAGGAAGTCTTTGATTCTTTTGAACATTACTTAGATATTCTGTATTAGCATAATCAAAGGAGAAATGATGCTTCCAAATCCTTTGAAGACGTCATTGATTGGAAAAAATATATGAAGGACAAGCCTGAAGAAATCCCTATTCTGGATAAATTCAAACTCATAAGAATCAAGTTCTCTTTGGAATCATGGGATAATTTTTGTGACATTATTGAAGCAACCATTGAGGAAGGTCAGAAAGTTTGCATAAAGAAGTGGTTTTCTTCTGACATTTTGCTTGGTATGGTGGAATTTTCTGCTATGACCCAGATCAATACTTCCCTTCCACCTAAGCTCATGATTGAACAGGTTGAAGAAAAATATTAGAAGTCCAAGGTGCGTATTGAGCAGCTCACCCAGATTCAGATTACAAATCTCAAGGAGTTAGTTGAGACACCTGTTTCTTTGGGAATGAAGATTAATGTTTTCCTACGAGAGTGGTCAAAGAATAAGAAAAGAGATATCGAGGATCATACCTGGAAGGCCCAATTACGGCTAGAGCATGCTCAATATAAGGATGTAGATGATATATTAGATGTATTTTCCAAGTGGCAATATGCCCTTGGAAAATCTTAAATTGATCATTTTTAATCCCCCTTTTCATGGAAAATTAGTTTCTATGTAAGTTTTTGTAATTCATTCTTTAAAGAGACTGAGATTTTAGGGAGAGGGGGTTGGAACCAAGGGAAGCGCCATCGAGGGAAAGACTTGGAGACCTTCTATACTTTGGAGAATTGTAATGTGTTACAATATTTAATGCAATTTAGTCAGTTTCCCTTCCTTTATTTCATCATGTGTATTAAGTTTGCTTGATGCATTATGGTTCTTTATTTCATTCATTCATTTAATAATCTTGTTTTTTATTGTTTATTCATAAAACATATAGATCTATGTGTTGATGTTTCATCATAATATTGGTATGCAGGTTATGTATCAATAAATGTTTGTGGTTGATTCATATCATTTCATATTGAATAATTACAAAGCAGTCATTCATTTGCTAATTTTATATGTTAATTTGTTAATTGACATATCAATTGCAGAGCAGTCAAGTAATTGAAAACTTTAAATCCAAACGAATTTGTTTTCACTTATTTGTTTTGATTGAAGCTTGGTGATGTTAGATATGATCTTTGTTTTCGTTGATCAGTAATAAGATTCGCTTAACCTTAGAGATTTGATTGTTCAGAATCCTAAAACACATTTTTAGGTCTAGTTTAGCTAAGTTAGATTTAATGTTATTTAATTTTACTTGTTTTCTTTCTGCTTTTATTTTGTTTCTTTGCAAAAAAAAATCACAACTTCCTCATTAGGAAGAAAGATCCATTAGGATCACACATCCAGAGCCAGTGGAGGCATGATATCCGTAAGAGTCGGCTCTACCAAACATCTTAGGGATAGGGTAATCCTTGCATAGGATTATTTAAAGCCTTTTAGGCTGGGATTTCTCTTTACGCATTGTTTCCTCGAATACTTCTAGCACACCCGAGGCCTCAGCAAGCACCAACTTCTAGTATTATCCAGTATCGACTGGAAGGAGGCATCAACCCCCTGGTTTACAGGCACCAACTTAAAGGAAGCTCCAACTCCCTGATTTACCAGCACCAACTGGAAGGAGGCTCCAACCCCCTGATTTATAAGCACCAACCTTAAGATCCAACCCCCTAATTTACCAGCACCAAATGGAAGGAAGCTACAAATCCCTATCATTTCGCCATCCTGCCACCCTGATATGAATAGAATAATCAATCTCTAATAATCACTATATCACTTTCTTTGACAACTTCTACTTGTATCACTTCCTCGATCAACCTGTACTTGTATCACTATATTTATAAACCTATATCAATGTATCAATGGGCCTCTATAAACCTGTCAAAATCACTCTCTTTGTCACAATACCATAATCACTGTCTCTGCAACCTGTATCTCTGTCTCTATCAACCTATACTTGTATCTCTATCTCTATATGTGTATCACTATCCTTGTCACAATCATTGTATCTTTATCTCAATGCCACAATCAATTTCTTTGACACAATGCCATTGTTAATATCACAATGCCACAATCACTATTACACTGTCTCAATATTTTGTCACACTATATCAACCTGTACATGCCTCAAATATATACCCAGAAACAATCATCCCTCGATTTCATTTTCATCATCAAATTTTACATCATAGACATTTTCAAAACATTGAACATTCCAAGAGATGAACCATATGCCAAAACATAACCATGGACTATGCCAAGATAACCACTATGATCTATACCAAGATCATCATACAATATTCCCATATAATTATCAATATCTATGTCAAGATAATCATACAACGTGCCCAAATAATAATCAAGATCTATGCCAAGATCACCATACAATATGCCAATATATCAAGATCTATGCCAAGATAACATCAATATATAGCACCAAGATCTATGCCAAGATAACATCAATATATAGCACCAAGATCTATACCAACAAATCACCAAGATATATACCAACAAATCACCAAGATATATGTCAACAAATCACCAATATATATGCTAATAATATGCCAATATAATCACCATCATATCCTCCATAGCATATTCAATGACTTCACATACTATACCAAGATAAAACATGAACTTTATCAGTGAGAGACATGTACCATCACAAGAGAAACCAATAAGCGTGAACCATACCTTTGTAAATATCACAAGATGAAGAAACAATATACAAACCAAAAGAAACTCTAAATCATGTCATCATATATCCCTTGCAACAATATTTCTAATAGCCAATAATTTTGTAATTCTGATATCATATGAGAAAGTTATGCCAATTTTACCAATCTCCACCAAAGAAAAAAATATGATCTCCAAAACTTTCACACTAGCTCCTCCACAAAAATTTCACACATTCCTTCAAAAATTGTGCGTTATCCAAGAGATAATTGATTAATGGATCAAATGAAATGTTTGATCGTTTATTTATACACTTCATTATGCCTTGTAGCTTATTTTAGGGTCTTGTTGGAAGGGCCTAGGTTGGCCTGTCGACTAGGCCCTCCGCCTGACCATTCGGAAGTATATGTTGACAGGTCACATCGACTAGTATAGGTCAGGTCGGTCCGTTAGACCGATAGACGGTTATGTAACTGTGTTGAAAGATATATATATAGGTTGTTGATCTGATGTACTAGTTGGATTGGTTCTATGTTGTATTCTTCTCTTGCTGGTTAATACAAAGGCTTATGCTTCTCTCTACTTGTCTCGTCTCTTGTATCTGTATCATTGTGCATGCATGCTTATAATATATAATATATCCCTGGTAACCATGTGACCCATAGGACAACAACATTTGGTTTCTTTTCTGGTTGATGCATTTAGAAATAGCACCATGACCTATGATTTCAAAACAGGAGATTAAGGATTGGTGGGAGAAGAAAATCGTGAATTATCTGCATAATTATGCACGACGAAACAAGCTGACGATTATCCAAGCAAGGGAACGATTCTTCTCTGAGACACATATGAAATTCATAGAGCCTATGCAAACCTCCTTGAAGAATCTTATGGATGAAAAGACCAGTTGATGAAGTAGAGAGGAAGCTGTTGTCGAAGTTGATCAACGGAGGATGCACGAATCTATCAGAGTGGTGCAAAAATATTGCGGACGACTTCTATGAAGAGCAAGCGATTGAAGACTATGTCTCTGTAGACGAAGTTAGAAGAAATTTCTTCACCGAACTAGCTGATCAATTTATGTGTTCTATACCGGCCTTATTGTTCAAGTTTTTGACTGACAAAGGCATTACGCATATTGTCGAGACACAACTATTTCTACTTCCGCCCCTTCCAAACTATAAGTGGGAGGAGAAAGAATGGCAGTGGGAAAGATTTGTAAAGGAGCACGAATGGGAATTCTTTTTGAACAAATGACGGTTTGTACTTCCCTAGTGATCTAGAAAAATTTAGGCCGACATTGGGGGTGTGGCGAAGCATGTTCTGATGTACCGAGCTTGATGAAAAACAACATGTGACAAGGCGACATGACCAACAGTGGACGTAAATCTGACAAAAAATACTAATGAGTCATAAAATCACTGCGGATATATAGAAAATCGAAAGAGAAAAAAGGAGATAGCGGCGTGAAGAGCTGGGGCAGCAGGAAATTGCACTCCGGAGGACGCGAGGATCAAGTGTCACGACAGATGCAAAATAAAATCTGCCAGAGTCATGTCAAGTCGCGATGATCAGGGAGTCGAAGAAGACTTGTCGCTGATGGATGAAGACTTGTGGATAGAGTGTTGTAGAGCTCTCCAAGTTCAGATACCTGAGACGATAACACCTCCTTCTCCATTTCATTTAACACAAAGTGTCTGGGTGCAAGAAATTGTCGAAGAAAATATTGGTCTCCATGCTGGTCCTCGGGAATCTACAGTCGTCGAAGTGAAGAAGGTGATTATATCAATAAATTATTGATTCATCGATCGGAGGAAGGAAATTGGGTGTCATTTCAGCCCGAATTTTTGAATAGAACCTTTCATCTAGTGTACTCAGAACATGAAGAAGCACCCCCCCTTCCAATACCAAATTTGAGTAACTCGTCGAGCGTCAGAGAATCCAACGTTTAGCAAAATCCCATTCGAACAGAAATTTAATTGGATTTCGACATAAGTAGTAGAGAAGACAGACCCGACAAAACAGAAGAAGTTCTAGATACTGGTTCTGAAGATAGAGAACCCAATCCTGATAGACAATTAATTAAAACTAAAGAAGCACCAAGTTCTGGTTGCAGAAATAATTTGCCTACACCACCATCTAGTTCTCAAATTGATACACTAGTAGAGATGTCACACTCAATAGCACACCTTCCATTCTATGAAGGTGATGAAGATCCAATACGACATTTGTTTGTGTGCAAATCGATATGGATGGAGAACCAACTCACCAGTGAAGAACGACAGATGGCTCATTTTGCTGGTTCGTTGAGAAAACGTGCACTAACATGGTACATGGGATACATTGCAAAGACACCGAATGCAACCAAGGCACAAATTAAACAAATCTTTCTGGCCTTTTCCATGATAGAAGATGCAACATACCTGGTGGCTAAACGATTGGAGACAACAGTCCAGAAGTCGACAGAAACTGTCAAGGAGTATGATAAGAGGTTCAAAGACCTCCTGAGCAAAATAGACTATGAGATCGAAGAAAAGTTATTAATTAAATGGTTTATTTCCGGTCTCATAAGTAAAATCAAAATACATGTACGTCGACAAAGTGTCAATACTTATGCAGAAGCATTAAAAGCAGCATTGGAGATTGAAATGGATGACAAATACCCTCTAGTCTCCATGGACAAACATGTCGATGAACTCCTTGAAAGTATAGAGCAAGAAATTCGAGGTATGACTTTGAAAAGGCCAGAATTATGGTGTACCACATGTTGAACTGCAGGGCATACCAAAGACTCTTGTTGAATTGAGGATCGACGACAAGAAGTTAAACTTATTCAAACTAGATGCTTTTACAATCTTTGCAAAGAATATGACTCGCATACCACAAACGATTGCCCATACAATCTAAAAAACAAGAAAGAAATATGGTGTCAAATATGCGAAGTCAATACATATGTGATTGAAAAATGTCATCTGAATTTGAAAAATCAACAAAATTACCATGCAGTGTACCAGACAAACTCTGCCAAGCAGCATCATGATAGAAACATAGGAAATGACAGGTTTGAAAGAAATTATGGAAGGAATAACTGGTATAATCAAAACAGGAATGAAAGATACCCGAGGTATAATGACCGTCGATATGATCGGCGATACGATGGTTTCAACAGGTGTGGAGGATACCAGAGCTGTGGTCGTGGCGGTGGTGGTCGCGGTGTTCGACCTAATCAACCTAGTTTATGTTTCACATGTTTCAGCGAGCATCGTCGGCATGCAGAATTCCCTTAATACAAAAGAACTGATCTTAAATTTTGTACAAGTGTGGGGTATGCGATCACTTTTTAGAGGATTTCCCTACCATGATTGAGAAAATAAATAATAAAAAAAGAATGTTCATATCTTATCATGTGTACCCAAATATGATGTGGTTCGTACTAAAAACTTGCAAATTGTAACTAGGCAAGGTACCCACATTGTGTTAATTTTTTAGCATTAATTCAATATACTCTAGGATCTTTACTGAGAGAATAACATGTACAGCATATCAATCATATCAAGCATGTCAATCATGTCAATCATAACAAGAGGAAAACATAAGAGACAATAGACACACTGAGTTTCCGTGGGGAAAACCCTAAGGTGAAAAACCCCACAACTTCCTCAGAGATAGATAGAGAAATAATACAACCAAAGTACAAGAGATAGTCTTCTACTAGCAACTCCTTCTCCTCCTCAACTAGTGTGCCACTTTTCGAGTGATGTACAAGTGAATAATGAGATGTCCAAATAGAGATCTCCCGATCTCTATTTATACTTGTCCTGTCCTTCCCAATAAACTAATGGGGCCGACTTGTCTACCTTAGCCTAATAACCCATGGTTAACTTAATTAGGGCTGACCCCACACATGGTGGTCTAATAACCCATCGGCAAGTTAAGACACTTGCGGCACTTGTCAATACAAATGACGACACTTCCTTATAGAGGAATAACACATCTCTATAGGAGTACAATATACATAGATGAAATACATTCCGAAGTTACATATACATCAACACTCCCTATTAACTAGGAAGGTATTTCTCGACACAGATCTGCTAGCACATGTCTTCTTCTCTGGATCATCATCAGCGAATCATCATCCTCAAATCATCGTCATCGTTATGGCTGCTGCTATCTCAATCAATCTCTGAATATACTCGTCATAGGAAGTTCTACAGAGCCAGTCCTTTTTCATACTGGATGTAGGCCCCCCACCTGCAGGTCTTCATCATCACTAGCCATACTATGGAATTCTTAGGACTTATTACGTGCGTCACAAAACCTCGAAAGAGCATCCCAAGCTGTTACAAGCACACAGCTCTGACCTATAGGATCTCCCAAGGCTATATTATATGTGGTCACCACAAAACCTCGAAAGAGAATCCCAGGCTATTAA
Source organism: Larix kaempferi (assembly GCA_027924585.1). Taxonomy (NCBI): domain Eukaryota; kingdom Viridiplantae; phylum Streptophyta; class Pinopsida; order Pinales; family Pinaceae; genus Larix; species Larix kaempferi. The sequence continues at coordinate 6,015,055 of BSBM01000289.1, read as the reverse complement.
GGGAACACAAATACGACCTATATGATCTCCCAGGGTTGTATTATATGTGGTCAGGGCAAAACCTCGAAAGAGCATCCCAGGTTGTTACGGGTAAACAACTCTGACCTATAAGATCTCCCAGGGCTGGATTATATGCCATAGGACAAAACCTCAAAAGAGCATCCTAGGAATGATTACGAGCACATGGCTCAACCTATCAGATCTCCCAGGGATGGATTATATGTCCTCCCAAAGCAAAACTTTGAAAGAGCGTTTTCTAGATCTCCTAGGGCCACATTACATGCCATAGGAAAAACCTCGAAAGACTATCTACAAACCTCCCAGGGATGGATTATATGCTTATCTGCACAACCTGTTCCACGGCCACAGAGTATCAACCTAATACTCACCATACATCATCTTGATGTACACATGATCATCCTGATCATCACTACATCGTCCTGATGCATGTCATCTAGAGCAACATCCTAAAGCTCGTCATCCATGATCATCCTGGTCATACAATCCATCCACCTGATGCATACCAAGTATCTATCATCATACATGATCCACCTGATCACAATATGTATCCATCTGGTATATATCAACATACATGATCTACTTGATCATAGAACGCATCCACCTAATACATATACAGATACATGGTCCAAGCATCCAACATGATGCATATACAAATATATCAAGCATCCAACATGATGCATATACAAATATATCAAGCATCCAACATGATGCATATACAAAGCAGTAACTGGAGCATCATCCTGATGCTCATCATCCAGCACTTACATCCACATCCATGTGAAGGATCCTCCTCTCACCATGCTTGGAATGGCTCCAGCAAATGTGTCCATCACTTCTTCCTCGAAGTGTCATCCATCTGAAGAACACCAAGCCTCTCTCTGAAGTATTCAAACTTCACTCTGGCTAGTGGTTTTTTCAACACATCTGCAATTTGCTTGTCTGTCGCAACAAACAGGAGCTTCACTGCTCCTCTCTGCACCATATCCATGATATAGTGATATTTGATCTCAATGTGTTTCGACCTATCATGGAACACCGGGTTCTCAGACAGCTTCACACAACTCTGGCTATCACAAAAGATACCAGTAGCCTCCAGCGGGAGATCAAATAACTCAGACAGTAGCTTTTAGATCTATACTGCCTCGCAACTAGCTGAACAAGATGCAACATACTCTACTTTGGTTGTACTCAGTGCTACGCAGGACTACTTCCTGCTAAACCAAGAGATCACACCTAATCCCATACTGAAGCAGCACCCAAATGTGCTCTTCCTATCTGCACCACTACCTTCCCAGTCCGAATCAACATAACCCTATAGGTTAAACTTTTGATTTGAATCATACTTGAGCCCATAGTCAATTGTACCCTTCATGTACCTCAGAATATGCTTTACAGCAACCAGGTGACCTCTGGGATCCGTCAGGAATTGGCTCAATGTATTCACCGCAAAGTAGATATCTGGTCTCATGTTTTTCAAGTACATCAAGGACCCAATCATCTGACGGTACATAGTGACATCAACTAGATCATATGAAACATCACACAGAAGCTTCAGGTTCGATGCCATAGGTGTGGCCATGGACTTGCAGTCCATCATCCCGAACCTCTTTAGGATCTCTATTGCATACTTCCCTTATCCAAGGAAGATTCCATCTGCACTCTGCCACACCTCCATGCCTAGAAAGTAGTGCATCATACCCAAGTCCTTCATTTCGAACTCGACAACAAGCTTCCTCTTGGTATCGACAATCAATCCATCCTCTCCTATTACAAATAGGTCATCCACATACAAGAGTAGTATCACAAGATTACCTTCATCAACCTTATAGTAAAGGTTGGAATCTGCTTTACTCTTAATAAATCCCAAACTGGATAGAAAGCTGTATATCCTACCATACCAAGTCCTAGGAGCTTGCTTCAAGCCATACAAGGCTTTCTTCAGTCTGCGCACATATGACTCCCTGTCATATGTCTCAAAACCAAGTGGCTACTCCACATACACTTCCTCCTCAACTACACCATTCAAGAAAGCTCTTTTGACATCCATCTAGTGTATCTTCCATTTCATTACTACATCCAGAGCAAGTACTGATCTGATGGAAGTGTATCTGGCCACAGGAACAAAAGTTTCTTCATAGTTAATTCCTTCTTTTTGGGAGAAGCCACGAGCTACAAATCTCGCTTTGTATTTCTCTATGCTGCCATCTGCAGCATGCTTGATCTTGTAGATCCATTTGGATTTCACAACAGACTTCCCTTCATGTCTTGGGACAACATCCCAAACATCATTCTTCATTATTGATTGGTATTCCTCGACCATGGCATCCTTCCATTCTTTCTTTTCCACTGCCTCTTCATAACTAGAAGGTTCTTTGTTCATGATGTCACAGAGTAAAGCAACATAGCTGGTATGTGATCTGGTCCTCTTCTTTGCTCTGTGTTCTTCTTCTGGAGTGCCATACATTTCTGCATCTTGAATGAGCTCTCTAGCCCATGTAGGTTTCCTCTTGTGAGAATCCTTCTCACGAGGTGGATCTACAAGTTCTTGCGGATCTTCAATTTCACGATCAGCATCTGGAATTGCTTCTGTCGTGGTAGTATCTTGAAATCTAGTTTCCTTTGGTTCTTCATGATCTTCAACAGGTGTCTTCCTTGATTTTATGAATGCTAAGTTTTCATCAAATGTTACATCCCTGCTGACATCAATCTTCTTGAACCCTGGAAAGTATATTGTGTAAGCCTTCGAGCTTTCATTGTAAACCAAAAAGATAGCCTTCTTTCCTGAAGGATCTAGCTTATTCTTCTTTTCCTTTGGGACATGAGTACATACTGGACAACCAAATATTCTGAGATGGTTGACTTTAGGTTTCTTACTAGAGAAGACCTATTCTGGTGTCTTGTTGTCCAATATCTTTTGTGGTGTTTTCTTTTGCACGTATACATCTATCCTAGCTACTTCTGCCCACAGATGCATAGGCAGATCCTGGTCATTTAACATTGCCCCTGCTGCTTCCATGATTGTTCGATTCTTCCTTTCTACAACTCCATTTTTTTGTGGATTGTAGGGAGCAGTCAACTCCCTCTTAATCCCTGAGTCATTGCATAGCTTCTTGAATTCTCCTGAAGTGAATTCTCCGCCATTGTCCGATCTAAATGTTTTGATCTTCTTATCAGTTTGGTTTTCCATCAAGGCTTTGAATTCCTTGAACTTATCAAACACTTTATCCTTTTTCTTCAAGTAGTAAACCCAATTCTTCCTGGAGAAGTCATCAATGAAAGAGACATAGCAAACATACCCACTCAGAGAGTTAGAAGACATCAGTCCGCATACATCATAGTGGATAATTTCCAAGATTCCTTTTGCCTTGCTTTCACTGCTTGGAAATTCCTTCTTTATGTTCTTTCCTTTTGCACATCCTTTGCAAACACCTTCATGCTTGGTCTTGATTTCAGGAAGACCCTCTACAGCTTTGCTTGCAATTGGTAGTGCTCTATATTGCACATGAGCAACCCTTCTATGCCAAAGTTCACTTGGCTCCATGTATTCATGTACCATGGCATGTTCAGGTTGTCCCTTCAATTTATACAATCTTCCCTCTTGCTCTCCAATCACCACTACATCATCTATAGTTTTACCTTTTGGCCACATTAGGACTTAGCCATCTACAAATGCAACCCTCATGCCTTTTGCATCCAATGCATATATGGAGAGTAAGTTCTTCTTGAGCCCAGGTACATATAGAACCTCTTTCATCTTCAAAGACTTCCCAGAGTCTAGGTTGTAGGAGGCTTCACCACTTCCTTTGATAGGACATTAATAGTCATCCCCAAGTTTCACCTTATGGGGTGACTCATGTTCAGATAGATTTACAAAAGATTCTTTAAACCCAATCATGTGTTTGGAAGCCCCACTGTCAATAAGCCAATCATTACAACCATGAGAGATGGTACCTGTGAGAGCAGAGATTAGAACATATTCTTCTTCGCTTGATGAGTCATCATCATCACTTTCGTTTCTAGCCTTCTTCTTGGGAGGTTCATCATCCTCAGCAGCATGAGCCTAATATCTCTTCTTGTTGCCTTTCTTCTTCTTGTTGAAGTTGTTGTCCTTTTTGTTCTTGGGACAATCTACAACAAAGTGTCCTTTCTCATTACATGTGAAGCATCTCATATCTTTCCTATTCTTTAGATGGGTGTGAGAGGATTTCTTGTAATGAGAGTGCTCCTTCTTAGCCTTGCTTCTTTTGGTGTGAGCTGTGACAACTTGATCTTCATTTCCCATGTTTTCTTCTTGGGCTACAAGCCTAGCTTCTTCTTGTCAACATTCATCCCACAGTCTACTGAAGGAGATTAACTTCCTTCTTGCACATATTCCTTGGATAAAGGAATCCCTGTTGATGTATATGTAACTTCAGAATGTATTTCATCTATGTATTTCATATATATTTATTGTACCCTTATAAGATATGTGTTATTCCTCTATAAGGAAGTGTCGTCATGTGGATTGACAAGTGTCGCAAATGTGTGTACTTGCCGATGGGTTATTAGAACACCATGTGTGGGGTCGGCCCTGAAATATATATTATATTGTGGATGTATCTAGATAGACAAGTCGGTCCCATAGTGTAACTGGGCAAACAGGTTAGTATAAATAGAGATCGGGAGATGTCTATTTTCATCACTCAGAAACTCACACTTCTCTCACTCAAAAAGTGGCACACTAGTGAGGAGGAGGATCATCTGCTACTAAGAGACTATCTTAGTGTATTTTGGTTGTACTTTGGTTGAGCCATTGCTCTCTATATCTCTTAGGAAGTTGTGGGGTTTTTCACCTTAGGGTTTTCCCCACGGAAACTTTGTGTCTCTTGTCTCTCACGCTTTTGATTCTTGTGATGCTTGTCTTGCTTATTGTGATTGTTATGCATTGATATACTGTATATGTTATTCTCTGGGTAAAGATCCAAGAGTATTGTGAATTAATGCTCAAAATTTAACATGGTTTCAGAGCTAACCTAAGAAGAAGACATTTTGTAGTGACGGAAACTTGAGTTTCTTGTTTATTGGGTTTCTATCCATAGTTTTTGGAAAAGCAGTATAGTAGATTGACTCTACTCATCAAGGAGAATCTCTCTGTCCAATCAGAATTCAATTCTGAGCATTTTCAGATTTGGCCCTAAAAATTAGAGTTTCCACAAAAATAGGAATTTCTGAAATCTGAAGACATATCTGGAAGCTCCTTGCCAAAATCAAAGTTTAGAGCTTTGAATCGAGATTTTTGGCTGGGTATATCTCCAAGAAACTCAAACCCTAATTCAGGGCTCTCCCCAGTGAACCTGGGAGGACAAAAAGGCAAATCTAAAGGGTAAAGCTTTACCGATCTCAAATTCTGAATACACCAGGTTGATCAGCTCATCAAGGTGCATCTTTCTATCCTTTCAGAAAGTTGAAATTCACATTTTGAATTTTTACGGTTTTTTCAACAAACCCTAATCCGAGACCAGATCCAGTTTTCAGCATTTCAAGTGGTAAGTCCTAAATCTTTTCTATTTCCATTTGAAGTACTCTTTAAGATGTCTCACCACACCAAGCTTGAGGATAAGCTTGAAGGGGCTGATAACTTCCGAGCTTGGAAGTATAGGATTGGGTTAATCCTAGAAGAGAATGAGTTGGACTCATATATAAAAGAAGACATCCCTATCCCAGAGGATGAAGAGGCTAAAGTATTGCATAAGAAGAACTTGGTCAAGGAAAAGAGAATCATTGCTGATACTATCAAGGACCATCTCATACCCCATGTGTCTTCTCTAAAGACACCCAAGGAGATGTTTAACTCTTTGACCAAGCTATTTAAAGGGAAGAACATAAATCGGAAGATGACCCTACGGAACCAATTAAAAGGAGTAAAGTTTCAGAATGGAGAAACCATTCAATCTTATTTTTCAAGGGTCTCCCAGATCAAGGAACAACTAGAAGTAGTGGATGAAATGGTGGAGAATGGTGAAGTTTTCATGACCACTCTGAATGGCCTACCTAGGTCATGGGACTCCTTCATTCAAGGAATCTGTGCAAGAGATAAGTTGATATCCTTCAACAGACTACAGGAAGAATGCTCACAAGAAGAAGCAAGGCTTGTAGCACGAGAAGAAAATATGGGGAATGAAGATCAAGCTCTCACAGCTCACACCAAGAAAGGGAAGTCCAAGAGAGCGCCATCTCACTCCAAGAAATCTTCACATCACTTTAAACAAAGAAGAATATGCTTCACCTGTAATGAAAAAGGACATATTGCCATAAATTGTCCCAAGAACAAGAAGGACAACAACAAATTCAACAAGAAGAAGAAGGGCAGCAAAAGAAGGTTTCATGCTCATGCTGCCGAGGATGATGAACCACCCAAGAAGAAGGCTAGGGCAGAAAGTGATGATAGTAATGATGACTCATCAAGTGAAGAAGAGTATGTTTTAATCTCTGCTCTCACAGGTACTATCTCCCATGGTTGTAATGATTGGTTAATTGACAATGGGGCTTCCAAACACATGACTGGGTTTAAGGAATATTTTGTGAACCTATCTGAACGTGAATCACCCCATAAGGTGAAACTTGGGGATGATTATCAATACCCAATAAAAGGAGGTGGTGAAGCCTCCTACAACCTAGATTCTGGAAAATCTTTGAAGATGAAAGAATTCCTTTATGTACCTGGGCTCAAGAAGAACTTAATCTCCATCTCTGCATTGGATGCAAAAGGTATGAGGGTTGCATTTGTGGATGGCCAAGTCCTAATGTGGAAAAAGGGAAAGACCATAGATGATGCAGTAGTGATTGGAGAGCAAGAGGGAGGTTTGTATAAATTGAAGGGACAACCTGAACATGCCATGGTGCATGAATCCATGGAGCCAAGTGAACTTTGGCATAGAAGACTTTCTCATATGCACTATAGGGCACTTCCAATTGCAAGCAAGGCTGTAGAGGGTCTTCCTAAAATCAAGACCAAACATGAAGGTGTTTGCAAAGGATGTGCAAAAGGTAAGAACATTAAGAACGCTTTTCCAAGCAGTGAAAACAAGGCAAAAGACATCCTGGAAATCATCCACTCAGATGTATGTGGTCCTATGTCATCCAGTTCTCTAAGTGGTTATGTTTACTATTTCTCATTTATTGATGACTTCTCCAGGAAGACTCGGGTATACTTCTTGAAGAACAAAGATGAGGTGTTTGATAAGTTCAAGGAATTCAAAACCTTCATGGAGAATCAAACTGACAAGAAGATCAAAACATTCAGATCCGACAATGGTGGAGAATTCACCTCAGGTGACTTCAAGAAGCTTTGCAGTGATTCAGGGATTAAGAGGGAGTTGACTGCTCCTTACAATCCACAACAGAATGGAGTTACAGAAAGGAAGAACAGAACAATCATGGAAGTAGCAAGAGCAATGCTACATGACCAAGATCTACCTATGCATATATGGGAAGAAGCAGCTAGAACAGCTGTATATGTGCAGAACAGAACTCCCCACAAGATATTGGACAACAAGACACCAGAAGAGGTCTCTTCTGGTAAGAAACCTGAAGTCAACCATCTCAGAATATTTGGTTGTCTAGTATACACACATGTCCCAAAGGAAAAGAGGACCAAGCTAGATCCTTCAGGAAAGAAGGGTATCTTTGTGGGTTACAATGAAAGATCGAAGGCTTATAGAATATATTTTCCAGGGTTCAAGAAGATTGATGTCAGCAGGGATGTAACATTTGATGAAAACTCAGCATTCATCAAATCAAGGATGGCACCAATGGAAGTTTATGAAGAACCTGAGGAAACTAGATTTCAAGACACTTCCATGACTGAAGCAGTTCCAGAAGTTGTTCATGAATTTGAAGATCCGCAAGAACCTGTAGATCCACCCCATGAAGCTAACTCTCACAAGAGGAAACCTACATGGGCTAGAGAGCTCATTCAAGATGCAGAAAGATTTGGCATTCCAGAAGAAGAACACATAGCAAATAAGAGAACCAGATCACATACCAGCTATGTTGCTTTACTCTGTGACATCATGAATAAAGAACCTTCCAGTTATGAAGAAGTAGCGGAAAAGAAAGAATGGAAGGATGCCATGGTTGAGGAATACCAATCGATAATGAAGAATGATGTTTGGGATGTTGTACCAAGACCTAAAGAGAAATCTGTTGTGACTTCTAAATGGATCTACAAAATCAAGCATGCTACAGATGGCAGTGTAGAGAAATACAAAGCAAGATTCATAGCTCGTGGCTTCTCTTAGAAAGAGGGAATAGATTATGAAGAAACTTTTGCACCTGTAACCAGGTATACTTCCATCAGAATAGTACTTCCCCTGGCTACAGTGGTGAAATGGAAAATACACCAAATGGATGTCAAGACTACTTTCATTGAATGGTGTAGTTTAAGAGGAAGTATATGTGGAGAAACCACTCGGTTTTGAAATACATGACAAGGAGTCATATGTGTACAGATTGAAGAAAGCCTTGTATGGCTTGAAGCAAGCTCCCAGAACTTGGTATGGTAGGATGGACAATTTCCTATCTAGTTTGGGCTTTACGAAGAGTAAAGCGAATTCCAACCTTTACTACAAGGTTCAGGAAGGGAATCCTGTGATTCTACTCCTGTATGTGGATGACTTATTTGTAACAGGAGATGATAGATTGATTGCAGATACTAAAAGGAAGTTTGCTACTGAGTTCGATATGAAAGATTTGGGAATGATGCATTATTTTCTAGGTATGGAGGTGTGGTAGAATGCAGGTGGGATCTTCCTTGGTCAAGGGAAGTACACAGTAGATATTCTGAATAGATTCGGGATGATGGATTGCAAGGCCATGGCCACACCCATGGAATCGAATATGAAGCTTCTATGTGATGCTTCATCTAAGCCAGTTGATATCTCTATGTATCGTCAGATGATTGGGTCCTTGATGTACCTGACGAACACGAGACCAGATATTTGCTTTGTTGTGAACACATTGAGTCAGTTCCTGACAGATCCGAGGAGTGTTCACTTGGTTGTTGTAAAGCATCTTTTGAGGTACCTAAAGGGTACAGTGGATTATGCTCTCAAGTATGAAGCGACTCAAAATTTTAACCTGCAGGGTTATGTTGATTCAGATTGGGCTGGCAGTGCTATAGATAGGAAGAGCACATCTGGGTGCTGCTTCAATATGGGATCAGGTTTGATCTCTTTGTTTGGAAGGAAGTAGTCCTTTATAGCACTGAGTATAGCTGAGGCAGAGTATGTTGCAGCCTGTTCAGCTAGTTGTGAGGCAGTATGGCTATGGAAGCTACTGTCTGAGTTATTTGATCTCCCATTGGATGTTACTGGTATTTTCTGCGATAACCAAAGTTGTGTGAAGCTGTCTGAGAACCTAGTGTTTCATGACAGGCCAAAACACATAGAGACCAAATATCACTATATCAGGGATATGGTGCAGAGAGGAGCTGTGAAGCTCCTATACGTTGCGACGGATGAGCAGATTGCAGATGTGCTGACAAAGCCACTAGCAAGGGTGAAGTTCGAGTACTTCAGGGAGAGGCTTGGCGTTCTTCAGATTGATGACACTTCGAGGAAGAAGTGATGGACGCATTTGCTGAAGCCATTCCAAGCATGTTGGAAGGAGGATCCTTCACATGGCTATGGATGTAAGTGCTGGATGATGAGCATCAAGATGATGTTCTGGTTTCTGCTTTGTATGATCAGTTGGATCATTTATACGTATATGTATGTACGCATCATGTTGGATGCTGGATATGATCAGTTGGATCATTTATATGTATGTACGCATCATGTTGGATGCTGGATATGATCAGTTGGATCATTTATATGTATGTATGCATCATGTTGGATGCTGGATATGATTGGTTGGATCATTTGTATGTATTTTGTATATGCATCATGTTGGATGCTTAGACCATGTATCTTTATATGTATCAGGTGGATTACATTGTATGATCAGGTAGATCATGTATGTTGATATGTATCAGGTATGATCAGGTAGATCGTCTATGTTGATGGATACATTGTGTGGATCATGTATCTATGTATCAGGTGGATACACTGTGTATGATGATATGTATCAGGTAGATACTTGGTATGCATCAGGTAGATGCATTGTATGATTAGGATGATCGTGGATGACGAGCTTCTCCAGATGACATGCAGCAGGATGTTGCAGTGATGATGATCAAGATGATCATGTGTACATCAGGATGATGTATGGTGAGTATCAGGATGATACTTTGTGGCCATGGATCAAGTTGTGCAGATGAGCATGTCTGGGAGATCCTATAGGTCGGAGTTGTGTACGCATAACAACCTGGGATGCTCTTTCGAGACATTGCTATGGGAGGACATGTAATTTGTGCCCCAGGAGATTTTAGGTCGGAGTTGTGTACCCGTAACATCCTGAGATTCTCTTGCGAGGTTTTGTCATATGGCATGTAATTTGCTCCTAAGATATCTGGACAGGATGAAAAAGGCCTCAGATGCTTCAGCCAGGTTTTGCCATGACCACATGTAATTTTCTCCTAGGAGATCTGGATAGGATGAAAAAGGCCTCAGATGCTTCAGCCAGGTTTTGTGGTGGACCACATGTAATTTGCTCCTGAGAGATTTGGACAGGATGAAAAAGGCCTCAGATGCTTCAGCTAGGTTTTGTGGTGAGATCACATGTAATGTGCTCCTGGGAGATCCGACAGGTAGAGCTGTGTGCTCATAACAGCCTGGGATGCTTCAACCAGTTTTTGTGATGGGTCACATGTAATGTGCTCCTGGGAGATCCGACAGGTAGAGCTGTGTGCTCATAATAGCCTAGGATGTTGCAGCCAGGTTTTGTGATGCACGTAATAAGTCCTAAGGATTCCACAGTATGGTCAGTGATGACAAAGACCTGCAGGTGGTGGGCCTACATCCAATATGAAAAAGGACTGGCTCTGTAGAACTTCCTATGACGAGTAGAGTCAGAGATTGGTTGAGATAGTAGCAGCAGTGGCGATGATGATGACGATGCATCGATGATGATGATCTCGCGAAGAAGACTCGTCTAGCAGAACTGTGTCGAGAAATACCTTCCTAGTTAAGAGGGAGTGTTGATGTATATGTAACTTCAGAATGTATTTCATCTATGTATTTCATATATATTTATTGTACCCTTATAAGAGATGTGTTATTCCCCTATAAGGAACTATCGTCATGTGGATTGACAAGTGTCGCAAGTGTACATACTTGCTGATGGGTTATTAGACCACCATGTGTGGGGTCGGCCTTGAAATATATATTATATTGTGGATGTATCTAGATAGACAAGTCGGCCCCATAGTGTTACTGGGAAAACAGGTTAGTATAAATAGAGATCGGGAGATCTCTATTTTCATCACTCGAAAACTCACACTTCTCTCACTTAGAAAGTGGCGCACTAGTGAGGAGGAGGATCATCTACTACTAGGAGACTATCTTAGTGTATTTTGGTTGTACTTTGGTTGATCCATTGCTCTCTCTATCTTTGAGGAAGTTGTGGGGTTTTTCACCTTAGGGTTTTTCCCACAGAAACTTTGTGTCTCTTGTCTCTCATGCTTTTGATTCTTCTGATGCTTGTCATGCTTATTGTGATTTTTATGCATTGATATATTGTATATGTTATTCTCTCAGTAAAGATCCAAGATTATTGTGAATTAATGCTCAAAATTTAACAATCCCATGACCTAGGTAGGCCATTCAAAGTGGTCATCACAATTTCTCCATTCTCCACCACTTCATCTACAGCTTCAAGTTGTTCCTTGATCTAAGAGACTTTGGAGAAATAATATTGAATGGTCTCTCCATTCAACAGCTTGACCCCTTTCAATTGATTCCGCAAAGTCATCTTCCGATTTATGTTCTTCCCTTCAAATAGCTTGGTCAAAGAGTCAAACATCTCCTTGGGTGTCTTCAGAGATGACACATGTGGTATGAGATGGTCTTTGATAGAATCAGTAATGATTCTCTTTGCCTTGACAAAGTTCATATTATGCAATTCCTTATCCTCTTCATCCTCTGGGATAGGGACCTCAAAGCTGATGTAGGTGTCCAATTCATTTTCTTCCAGGATTAACCCAATCCTATACTTCCAGGCTCGGAAGTTATCAACTCCTTCAAGCTTATCCTCAATCCTGGTGTGATGAGACATCTTAAAGAGTACTTCAAATGGAAATAGAAAATATTTAGGTCTTACTACTTGATTTGCTGAAAACTGGATCTGGTCCCCGATTAGGGTTTGTCAGAAAAAACCCTAAAAATTAAAAATGTGAATTTCAAAATTTTGAAAGGATAGAAAGATGCGCCTTGATGAGCTGATCAGCCTGGTATATTCAGAATTTGAGATTTGCAAATTTTCAACCTTCGAAAATGCCTTTTAGTCTTCCCGGATTCACTAGGGAGGACCCTGAATTAGGGTTTGAGTTTCCTGAAGCTTCACCCAACCAGAAATCTCGATCCAAAGCTCTAAACATCAATTTTTCCAAGGAGCTTCCAGCTATTTCTTCAGATTTTAGAAATTCCTATTTTTGTGGAAACCCTAAGTTTTAGGACCAAACCTGAAGTGCTCAAAATTGAATTCTGATTGGAAAGTAGATTCTCCTTGATGAGTAGAGTCAATCTACCTTACTGCTTTTCCAAAATCTATGGAGAGAATCCCAATAAACAAGAAACCCTAGTTTCCGCTACTGCATAATGTCTTCTTCTCAGGGAAGCTCTGATACCATGTTAATTTTTTAGCATTAATTCAATATACTCTAGGATATTTACTAAGAGAATAACATGTACAACATATCAATCATATCAAGTATGTCAATCATGTCAATCATAACAAGAGACAATAGATACATAGAGTTTCTTTCCATGGGGAAAACCCTAAGGTGAAAAACCCCACAACTTCCTCAGAGATAGATAGAGCAACAATACAACCAAAGTACAAGAGATAGTCTTCTACTAGCAGCTCCTTCTCCTTCTCAACTAGTGTGCCACTTTCCAAGTGATGTACAAGTGAATAATGAGATGTCCAAATAGAGATCTCCCGATCTCTATTTATAATTGTCCTGTCCTGCCCTATAAACTAATGGGGCCGACTTGTCTAGCTTAGCCTAATAACCCATGGTTAACTTAATCAGGGCCAACCCCAGACATTATGGTCTAATAACCCATTGGCAAGTTACGACACTTGCGACACTTGTCAATACAAATGACGACACTTCCTTATAGAGGAATAACACATCTCTACAGGAATACAATATACATAGATGAAATACATAGGTGAAATACATTCTGAAGTTACATATACATCAACACATTGGTCAAGATAAGCCACAGATAAGTAAAATTGTAGATAAAGAGGATTACCAAAATCCTATGAAAAAAAATCTGTGTACAAAAATGCATCCAACATATTTTGTTATTTGGAAGCACATGAAGATATTGAAGAAAACCAACAAAAAGCACTAAATGAAGTGTTCAATTTGATTTCAAATGATGAAGCTGTAGGAAAATTGATTGACCTGTTGCACAAATTGAAATATAAACATGTCGAGCAAAGTCAAACCAAAAACATTTGCCGACTAAATCAAAAAGAGAAAAATGATGCTGACCCACTGGTCGACCTTGACATAAATGGATATCATGTACAACAAGTTGTACTAGACTTTGGTTCCCAAGTGAATATCATGACTCGTTATACTTGGGACCAACTCGGTCGACCACAACTGCAGGAATCAGGCATTTATATAAAACTTGCAGATCAAGGATTAATTGAGCCGATTGGAGTATGGAAAGGAGTCAAAACTTCCATCAAGGTCATCACGAAAAAAGTGGATTTTTAAATTATAAATCCCAAAGATGATGCAAGCTCTTTCCCAGCCTTGGTCGGTCGACCTTGGGGGTGAAAGATGAAGGCTTCAATTTCCTTAGACAAAAGTTGAATCAAGTTGAAAGGCAATAGATAGAAGGTTATCGTACCGATCTTCCCATATCAGGGAGAACCATGGTCGGAACCTACAAAAGTAGATAATGATATTCGACAGCTTTATCGAATAGACAATAATGAAGACCGCATTGAACCAAATTCCAAAGGAGAGCTTCACCTTGGTGATCCTATGTCACTCGGATATAATTCTTATGAAGAGCTCTATGACTGGCAGATCGAGAACTATGATCTTCATGCAAAGGCATATTGGACGGTGGAAGCCATATCAAAGAATCAAATGAAGAAGTGTCTCTCAATATCATATACACCAAAGTTATTCGAGCGAAAAATGCGAGCATATCCAACGCTTGTCCCAGAGAGAAGTTCCCAAACATGTAATCTGACATTGAGGTACATGTTAAATTTTCAGAATTTACTTCAATTTGATCTAGGATCTTAACTGAGAGAACAACATGTACAGCATATCTACAGCATATCAATCATGGAGACAATAATGCAAGCACACAAGAGACACAAAGATTTACTTGGGGAAAACCATAAAGGTGAAAAACCCCAATAACTTCCTCAGAGATAGATAGAGCAATGATACAACCAACCAAGAGAGATAGCCATAACCTAGAAGCAGATCCTCCTCCTCCATAAGTGCACCACTCCTCCTTGAGTGCATGTGTGAGAAGTGAGTGAGTAAATAGAGTGCCTCCCGCACTCTATTTATACTTGACTTGACTTGCCTTTTTACCTAACTCATGCAGGCTCGAACTTAACCACATAACATAATGCTGACTGGGCCGACCCCCAATAGGGTGGTCTAATAACCCTTAGACCCACATGGCCGACCCCCAATAGGGTGGTCTAATAACCCTTCGACCCACATGACTTATACAGGGCCGACCCCAAACAAGGTGGTCTAATAACCCATCAAGTATAAGTTACGACACTTACAATATAAATAACGACACTTCCTTATAGAGGAATAATACCATCTCTATAGGAATATAATATACATATATGTGAAATACATTCCGAAGTTACATATACATCAACACTCCCTCTTAACTAGGAAGGTATTTCTCAGCATAGTTCTTCTAGCACAAGTCATGTTCTCTGGATCATCGTCACTGGATAATCATCATCATCATTGTCACTGCTGCTGCTATCTCAATCAATCTCTGAATCTACTCGTCATAGGAAGTTCTACAGAGCCAGTCCTTTTTCATACTGGATGTAGGCCCACCACCTGTAGGTCTTCATCATCACTGGCCATACTGTGGAATCCTCAGGACTTTTACGTGCGTCACAAAACCTCGAAAGAGAATCCCAGGCTGTTACGAGCACACAGCTCTACCTATAGGATCTCCCAGGGCAACGAATTACATGTGACCTCACCACAAAACCTCGCAAGAGCATCCCAGGCTGTTACGAGCACACAACTCTACCTATAGGATCTCCCAGGGCAACGAATTACATGTGGTCATGGCAAAACCTCGCAAGAGCATCCCAGGACTGATTACGGGCACACAGCCCAACCTATTGGATCTCCCAGGGAAACGAATTACATGCCATAGGACAAAACCTCGCAAGAGCATCTGCCAGATATCCCAGGGAAACGAATTACATGCCATAGGCAAAACCTCGCAAGACTATCTGCAGATCTCCCAGGGCAACGAATTACATGTCCTCCCAGAGCAAAACCTCGAAAGAGCATTTGCCAGATGTCCCAGGGCAATGAATTACATGCCATAGGCAAAACCTCGCAAGACCATCTGCAAATCTCCCAGGGCAACGAATTACATGCTCATCTGCACAACCTGATCCACGGCCACAGAGTATCAACCTGATACTCACCATACATCATCCTGATGTATCCATGATCATCCTGATCATCATCACTGCAACGTCCTGCTGCATGTCATCTGGAGCAACATCCTGAAGCTCGTCATCTATGATCATCCTGATCATCACTGCAACATCCTGCTGCATGTCATCTGGAGCAACATCCTGAAGCTCGTCATCTATGATCATCCTGATCATCACTGCAACATCCTGCTGCATGTCATCTGGAGCAACATCCTGAAGCTCGTCATCTATGATCATCCTGATCATCACTGCAACATCCTGCTGCATGTCATCTAGAGCAACATCCTAAAGCTCGTCATCTACGATCATCCTGATCATCAATGCAACATCCTGCTGCATACCAAGTATCTACCTGATACATATCATCATACATGATCCTCCTGATCATCAATGCAACATCCTGCTGCATGCCAAGTATCTACCTGATACATATCATCATACATGATCCTCCTGATCATCAATGCAACATCCTGCTGCATGCCAAGTATCTACCTGATACATATCATCATACATGATCCTCCTGATCATCAATGTATCCACCTGATACAAATACAAAACATATGATATATATCACCATACATGATCCACCTGATCATACAATGTATCCACCTGATACATATACAGATACATGGTCCAAGCATCCAACATGATGCATATAAAATACATACACATGATCCAACTGATCATATCTAGCATCCAACATGATGCATACATACATAAATAAAAATGATCCAACTGATCATATCCAGCATCCAACATGATGCGTACATACATACATAAAAATGATCCAACTGATCATATCCAAGCAGAAACCAGAACATCATCCTGATGCTCATCATCCAGCGCTTACATCCACAGCCATGTGAAGGATCCTCCTTCCAACATGCTTGGAATGGCTTCAGCAAATGTGTCCATCACTTCTTCCTCGAAGTATCCTCGATTTGAAGCACACCAAGCCTCTCTCTGAAGTACTCGAACTTCACCCTGGCTAGTGGCTTCGTCAGCACATCTGCAATCTGCTCGTCCGTCGCAACATACAGGAGCTTCACAGCTCCTCTCTGCACCATATCCCTGATATAGTGATATTTGATCTCTATGTGTTTCGACCTGTCATGAAACACTGGGTTCTCGGACAGCTTCACACAACTCTGGTTATCACAGAAGATACCAGTAGCATCCAACAGGAGATCAAATAACTCAGACAGTAGCTTCCGTAGCCATACTGCCTCACAACTAGCTGAACATGCTGCAACATACTCTGCCTCAGCTGTACTCAGTGCTACGCAGGACTGCTTCCTGCTAAACCAAGAGATCACACCTAATCCCATACTGAAGCAACACCCAGATGTGCTCTTCCTATCTGCAGCACTGCCAGCCTAATCTGAATCAACATAACCCTGCAGGTTAAACTTTTGATTCGCCTCATATCTGAGCCCATAATCCACTGTACCCTTCAGGTACCTCAAAACATGCTTTACAGCAACCAGGTGAACACTCCTCGGATCCGTCAGGAACTGGCTCAATGTGTTCACAGCAAAGCAAATATATGGTCTCGTGTTCGTCAGGTACATCAAGGACCCAATAATCTGACGATACATAGAAACATCAACTGGCTCAGATGAAGCATCACAAAGAAGCTTCAGATTCGATGCCATAGGTGTGGCCATGGCTTTGCAATCTATCATTCCGAACCTCTTCAAGATTTCTACTGCATACTTCCCTTGTCCAAGGAAGATTCCATCACTCTGCCATACCTCCATGCCAAAAAAACAAATGGTGAATCAACCCCAAGTTCTTCATCTTGAACTCGGCAGTAAGCTTCCGCTGCATGTCAGCAATCAATCTATCTTCACCTGTAACAACAGGTTATCCACATACAAAAGTAGTGCCTTCCTCAACCTTGTAGTAAAGGTTGGAATCCGCTTTACTCTTGGTAAAGCCCAAACTGGATAGAAAGCTGTCTATCCTACCATACCAAGTTTTGCACACATATATGACTACACCATGCTGTCTTGAAATCCATCTGGTGCATCTTCTATTTCATAACTTTTATATTTCTCAATGCTTCCATCTGCAACATGCTTGATCTGATAGTTCCATTTGGAAGTCATAACAAACTTCCCTTCACGTCTTGGGACTACATCCCAAACATCATTCTTCATGATCGATGGATCATGGCATTTCATTTCTTCATCCCAGATCCTGGGAACTTCAATATCTTCAATATCTTCAATAGATATCTTTGTTGCTGGAACAAATGTTGTAGTTCTTCTTTTGTAGGAGATGGCATACGATCTTTCCTACACAACAAGTTAAATTGCATGATTAGAAAACATCTCATAGTTTTTAGAACAAATTCTTACACATAAAGAAATATGCCATACAGTCATGCAATTATCTTAGCCAATGCTTCAATACAACATTTATCCATATTCCGTAACTTTCTAGATGCCTTCCAATCTCTACCAGAACATTGTTAAGAGTGTGTACAACTCCCAACATGTCAGCAAAGAGGTTTCATTCTAGATAAGTAGCAATGGAATGTTGTACAGTGCCAAAGGCCACTTACCCATGCATATTAGGAGTATACTGTTCATCAATGCAATTATTCTAATATGCATAATACACAACCTAATTCTAGGAACATCAGTATATACATTATTGAACAGTGTTATTTAAGAAATGACAATTCAAATACTTATCTTTGTTTGTTCGTTGGGTGGACTCCCTTTGAGTCTTCGCTTCCTTGCAGGAGCTGCTGGAGTACTAATCTAAAGTAGCTTCTTCTACACCTTTCTGTTGTGGGATGTAGAGAGATGGACAACTCCCTCTGAATATCTGCATCCTTGCATAAACCACTGGAGTGTACTCCCTCTTGATCTTTGCTTCCTGGATTACCTGTTCTTGAATCTCATATTCATCCTTGGTCCCTATGCATGCTTATTAGTATCATGAATGTGTTATCCTTGTGATCTCATATAAAATCATACATTCATTAGTATACTATTAAAACACAATAATCTCAAGCATGTATAGTCATGATCATTTCAAACAGAAATAATAAGCATTAGCATTCAAGGTTTATGTAGGATCTTATGGTTAGTCAAATCATAAGAAACATAACATGTCTAAACCTGTAATTACTCAAACCTATGACTCTTCAGGTTAGTTGAATCATCAATCAAGATAAGAGATATAAAATGCATAAAACTTGTGATTATTCAAACCTATACCATCATGATTCTTCTGGTTAGTCATATCAACATAATATGCATATAATCATGATTATTCAAACCTATGACTTCATGAATAATCATTATCAACAACATTATAAGATCCTAACACAA
Organism: Larix kaempferi; assembly: GCA_027924585.1. NCBI lineage: Eukaryota > Viridiplantae > Streptophyta > Pinopsida > Pinales > Pinaceae > Larix > Larix kaempferi. The sequence continues at coordinate 5,995,850 of BSBM01000289.1, read as the reverse complement.
GGTAGGATTCTATCTTGATATAGGAAAAACATACCTGGATTAGCATGCTAGTTAGTTATGTCTAACATACTCACATGATGTCTTCTTGTTCTTCTTCAATGACTTGTGCTAGTAACCTGTATATCTCATAGGTTAGCTATTATAAAACCAAGTTATACATACCTCGTAAATGGATCTTCTATGAGATCCATGACAATGGATGAGTCTTTATCCTCACGTCATCATGATCATATGTTCTTGAACTGGAACATGCTTTGTCTTTCTTGGTGTACCTTTCATGTTAGTAGACAACATAAACCTCATACAACACCATAATGCATTAGTACAATCATAAGTGTCAACACCCTAACCAATGAATATCTTCTATCATGCATTCATAATTTTGTTAAGGTGAAACGACAAATCTAAAATCAAAATTGTACTAACCGTAATAACATGAAGACAAACATACCATAAACTTAATCATGAACAAATATCGAAACATACCTCGATGAGTCATACCCGTTGAGATCACTTGTAATCTTCTTATGTAAGGCCTTAGCCTCATCTCCCTCTGAAACAGGAACTTCTTCACTTATGCAAGTGACCAATCCATCTTCTTCTAGGATTAACCCAATCCACTTGATTTGCAAGAACTGGAACTGGAGCTGGATATCGGTTTGTCAGAGAAACCCCAAAAATTCAAACTTTGAATTTCAAACTTCCGAAAGGATAGAGTTATGCGCCTTGATGAGCTAATCAAGCTGGTATATTCAAAATTTGAAGACTGCAAAGTTTCACTCCTCAATTTTGCCTTTGAAACTTCCGGATTCACTGGACGTGACCCTGAACTGGGGTTTGATGAAGCCCACTCTTCTTCCCAATCAAAATGTTTGATCCAAAGCTCTAAGCTTCTATTTTTCTGAGGAGCTTCCAGCCGTGGTCACAGATTTCAAAAATTCCCATTTTTACAGAAGCCCTAATTTTCCACTTTTCTGATCAAAGTCCCGAACTAGGGTCTAATCAAGCCCGGCCTTTTGCCCAACCAAAAATTCTGATCTTGGTCTCTAAATTTCTATTTTGATGAGTAGCATCCAGCCGTGGTCTCCGATTACAAAAATTCCAACTTTCTTCAAAGCCCTAAATTCCGGAAGCCATGAATGAAGGTACCAAAAAATAATTCTGTTTTGACAGAAATATGTACCTGATTGTTTCTGGTGTAACTCCAAAAGTTTTGATCCACAGGGTCTGAAAAAGTTTCCTGAGATAGCCCGACCTGTTATATTTCCATCCTGATAGGTCTGACCTCAATTGGATTCTCTGAGAGAGAGTTATGCCAAATGTCGCAACGTGACCTGTTTTGGGATAAAACAGGAGAGCAAACTTGTACGGCGTTCCACGTGTCACTGTTTTAACTTCGGCCTCTGAAAAAGTTTTCTGAGATAGCTTGGCCTATTAAATTTCCATCCTGATAGGTCTGACCTCAATTGGACTCTCTGAGAGAGAGTTATGCCAAATGTCGCAACGTGACCTGTTTATGGGATAATACAGGAGAGCGCACTTGTACGGCGTTCCACGTGTCACTGGTTCAACTTCGGCCTCTGAAAAAGTTTTCTGAGATAGTACAGACTGTGTACTACCTGTAACTTTTTACGAAATTTCATTTGGAGCTTCCTACCCAAAGATATGACCTTTTTCCCAAGGTCACCTGATTTTGACTCAGATCTGGAAGAGGCAGAAACCCTATATTGTACAGATCATAAATCACAAAGTACAACGAATTAGAGGTTTTCCTTTGGACACAAGATATCTGGAGATCTTAGCTTTGTCCTGTAACAATTTCAGATCCGAAAACTTCTCCAAAACGGATTTATAGCGAAAGTGCTACGATGACTGGTTTTTGCTATATCAAGCCCTAGCATCGTAAGTGCAACAAGTGTCATACATGCCATATCATGCCTTCTTTCAAGTTCGCTCTGATACCATGTTAAATTTTCAGAATTTACTTCAATTTGATCTAGGATCTTAACTGAGAGAACAACATGTACAGCATATCTACAGCATATCAATCATGGAGACAATAATGCAAGCACACAAGAGACACAAAGATTTACTTGGGGAAAACCATAAAGGTGAAAAACCCCAATAACTTCCTCAGAGATAGATAGAGCAATGATACAACCAACCAAGAGAGATAGCCATAACCTAGCAGCAGATCCTCCTCCTCCATAAGTGCGCCACTCCTCCTTGAGTGCATGTGTGAGAAGTGAGTGAGTAAATAGAGTGCCTCCCGCACTCTATTTATACTTGACTTGACTTGCCTTTTTACCTAACTCATGTAGGCTCGAACTTAACCACATAACATAATGCTGACTAGGCCAACCCCCAATAGGGTGGTCTAATAACCCTTCGACCCACATGACTTATACAGGGCCGACCCCAAACAAGGTGGTCTAATAACCCATCAAGTATAAGTTACGACTCTTACAATATAAATAACGACACTTCCTTATAGAGGAATAATACCATCTCTATAGGAATATAATATACATATATGTGAAATACATTCCGAAGTTACATATACATCAACAGTACAATGAACGTGATTCACCTGCTATACATGTCAAACAGGTATCAAAACATGTCAGAGAGAAAGGCCGACTACAAAGTCTGGTAGAGACATTCACTGGTCAAGCTGTGAGATAGTGGGACACCCATCAGTCGAAACTCCAAACCTGGAATACTGCATCGACATTTTTTGTAGAAATATTTGGAGGAAAGCAAATGATGACTCAGGACGACATCCCTATGTTTACATAGGGACAAAATCCTGAAGTCCACATCGACTGTTGCGAAAGAGAATGGGCAAAATTGGGCTATAAAACACTTGATGATTTACCTAATAAGTGGTGTAAAATGGAAGAGGCGAGAGGGGAAACTTTCACTTGGAAAGACTTGAAAGAAATTTTGATCAAGGATTTCTAGTTTTCTCCAAAGGAGGAGAAGTTGGTCGAAGTGAGTAAAACTATCAAAGAATTTCTACAGCCGACAAACAATTCAGTACTTGCAAAAAAACAGTAGATTACTCACCGATCTACCACCTTCTATAGCATAATGTTGAAATAAAGCCATCATTTGACAATATTAAGCCTAGAAACAGGTAAATCAGTCGAGAAGAGTTTTCAATGGACACAGGATCACCCCGGCACGTCGAAGCATGTAAACAATCTTCAGCACATAGATTGTCAAGACGGATGAACCCAAAATGTTGTCAGAAAAAGACTTTCCACCAGCATTCATGCAAATTAAAGAAGGTTAAAGATCGATAAGTGACAGTCGTGCACCAAAATAGATGGACGCGAAGATTAAAACAAAAGAAGTAGATATTTCAAACGACGACCAACCGAAAATGGCAAAAATTGGTGATTACTAGAATGAAGAACAAAGAGCCGAAATCACCAGTTTCCTCAAGGAATTTCAAGATGTATTTGCTCGGGATTTGTTAACACCCAAAAAGTGCTCACTAGCTCATTCCCTTATTCACATGACCCATTTGTCCACTTTTCCACCATTTGAGCCTCTAAAGCCATCAAAAAGTCACCAAAAAGACCATAATACACCTTTTTCCCCTCAAAATATATATTTTCCCTCAAAAAACACAAAAAATCCTCAAAAAGGGTCCAGAATTCCCAAAAAATATTAAAAGGGAATAAAAATATTCAAAATATTCAAAAAAGAAAAAAAGACGAAAAAAGAGACCTAAACCATGTTGGCCAATACCATTGGTTTCCTTAAAACCATAATGGTATTCCCCATCACCAAAAAATATAAAAAGGTAATAGGGGCTCGTCACTTTCCATCCACATTTCATCCTATCCTTATGCTGCCAAATTCCTTTTGACAGCCATTACCTCCCATTTCGAGTTTGAAGAATCCCCATTTCAGCATCTTAGAGAAGAGACCATTGGAGCTTGGAGCACCTCAACCTTGGAGCTGCTCAACACCAAACATCCTCACCTTTGAGGTAATACAAAAAATTCTATTATTTCTTAATCTTGTTCTTGTTTATTTGCACATGTTTATGTTAATGTTAGATTAGATTTATAATTGTTTTTTTCTTTTTATTCGAAGACTGCTATTACAAGTTAATAGGTGCATCATTGCACATACTTGGTTGAAAAACCAAGCAACAGGATCACAAATACTTGAAAGGACTTGTGCAGGAGATGGGCGAGATGAAAATTGATATTAAGCCAAACGCCATACCAGTAAAGAAAAGACCCTATAAGCTTGCTCACAAGTACAAATATATTGTTAAAAAGGAGATCGATAGCATGCTTGAAGCAACATCTATATATCCTATTGACCAGTCAGAGTGGGAAATCCCGATGGTTGTCCAGCTGAAGAAACAAGATCCGACATGACTGAGAATCTATGTAGACTTTCGAGAGATGAACAAGGTAACACTCACAGACCCATTTCCAACTCCTTTTGCAGATGAAATTATTAATGAAGTTGCAAGGCATGATTGATATTCTTTCACGGATGGATTCTTTGTGTATAATCAAGTGCCCATTGCAAAAGAAGATCAGAAAAGACGACATTCGTGTGCGAGTTCGGGTCATTCGCATACAAATTCATGCCCTTCGGTCTGAAGAATGCACCAGTGGTATTTTCTTGGATTGTGGTCAAGGCATTTCAAGAATATATCTACAAAACCATGGCTGTCTACTTTGACGACTGGACAATCTATACAATGCTAAGAGATCATTACAAATGGCTTCGAATGATGTTGGAACGTTGTCGGCAAATTCAGTTGTCGCTGAACATTAGAAAGTGCATTTTTGCGACACCTATCGGCATATTGTTAGGCCATGTAGTATGCAAGGAGGGAATAAAGGTCGACTATGCCAGGATAAAAATTATTCTTGACCTAAAGCCTCCAGTCAATCCAAAACAAGTGCGGATCCTGTTAGGTCATACGGGGTATTACAGGAAGTTCATCAGACTTTACTCCGACATGACCTATCCTCTCGAAGAGTTGCTAAAAGAATATCAAGACTACAGGTGGATGGAGGAATGTGATACTTCATTTAATACTTTGAAAAGAAAAATGGTCGAAGCACCTATCCTCCAATTTCCAAATTGGTCGATAAAGTTTCATGTGCATATTGACGCATCTAGAATAGCAGTCGGCGCTATTTTGACACAACCGTGAGAAGATAGAATGGATTATCCTAATGCATTCAATAGTCGGAAGTTGAATAAAGCTGAGAGAAACTACTCTATGACAGAAAGGGAAGCATTTGGTATGGTATTTGCATTGTAGAAATACCGTCATTATTTATTGGCTAATCCTTTCGTATTTTATATAGATCATCAAGCTTTGAAATACTTTATCAATAAACCATTGTACCATGGGAGGTTGTGTCGCTAGCTTCTACTGTTCCAGGATTTTGAGTTTGAAGTAATTATCCGACCTGGAAAAGCTAATGTCAGGGTAGAGCACTTGTCGAGAGTCGACACTGGAGAGGAGCCAACAGGAATTGAAGATGATTTTTCGGATGCACACTTATTTCGTATTGAAGCAGTCCCTGCAGAACTTGTAGAAATTGCATAGTTTCTTGATGATGGACAAGCTCCTGAAGGAATTACTAAGAAAAGGAAGAAGATCCTCACTATGAAAGCAGCACCTTACACTTTGATCAACGGATTCCTCTATAAACTTGGCTTGGACGATATAGTATGTCGATGTGCACTTGAGCATGAATGATAGAATATACATTTAGAAGCTCATTTTGGACCAGCGGGAGGACATTATCATGCACACATAACAGCGAGGAAAATTATGCAAGCCGGACTTTGGTGGCCGAGAGTTCATAGAGACTGTCGAGAGTTTGTATCTAAGTATGATAGATGTCAGCATATGGGTCGACCACTGCCGAGAACAGAAATGCCATTGGTTCTGATTAATCCTAGCCGGACATTTGAAATTTGGGTGATCGATTTTATTGGACCATTTCCAGTAATTGGTAGGCGAACAAGTGCATGATATCTTATCACCGCAGTAGAATATGTCACCAAGAGGGCAGAAGCAGAGCTGGTCGAAACATGTTCAAGCGATGTTGCCACCAAGTATATCTATGAAAATATCATAACATGTTTTGGATGCCTGTTAACATTGATAAGCAACCAAGGTACACATTTTGTGTGCAAAACCATTGAAGCATTGACTAAGGAATTTGCAGTTGATCATAGAATAAGCACAGCTTATCACCCTCAATCCAATGGTGTTGTGGAATAATTCAATAAAACACTCACAAGAGGACTGAAAAAAATGCAACATGGAGAAGGACGAATAGGACGATAAAGTACCTGCTGTTCTCTGGGCATATAGATCAGCATACAAAAGAACGACAGTACAAACACCCTTTTCACTTGTCTATGGACAAGAAGCAGTTGTCCCATTACATTTTCGACAACAAGCACAATCTATTGCAGTAGTCTTACACATTGATGTCAAATATGCATGACAAGAACGATTATTACAACTGTCGAAGCTAGACGAAAGCCGACAAATGGAAATAGAACATCAACAAGTCCAAAAACAACAACAGAAATCTTGGGATGACAAAAAGATCAAACAGAATAATATGTCAGTTGGGGACTTGGCACTACTTTATAATAGCCATGTTAAAGAGAAACCAAAGAAATTGCATACAGAGTGGATGGGACCCTACATTGTCAAAACAATAAGTCCTAATGGTTCAATCTAACTGAAAACATTACAAGGAAGTGTTTTTAAGAAAGTTGTAAACGGCGCCCACCTAAAAAGGTACAAGTCATGAAAATTGTTAAAAAAAAATTTTAAAAATGGTTAGAAATAACCGAATGAGAGAAAGTACTATAAGCAATCAAGCATACAACCAGGCTTGACAAAAGCAGAATGACGAGAGATTGGAAGAATAAGGATGGAAAATCAAAGAAAAAATACTAGCGCATAGTCATCGGTATTATAGACATCGACAAGAACATCGATGAGTTGTTGAGGAAAACCAGACACGACAGAAATAATGAAGCACAGACCGACAAAACCCATCTAGAGAAGCCCGTCGACATGATACAAAAAGCGAGGTGTCGCTACATCATGATGGAAAAGAAGGATAGAAGTAGTGGAGATGCCAGAAGTAATGCACCTGGAAGGGTGCCGATAGCCTGTCAGCTCAATTTAATACCTCCATCAAATCAACCATCAATACAAGCCTCTACGTCCCATTCACCCGTGCCAAGCAGCTCCACCATAAATCCTAAGCTCGAGGATTCTTGGGCACTCTTTTGCCGAGAACTGAACTTCAATATACAGAGCTCCCTAACCCTATTGAAGAAAATTTTGCATGCTCAAATCCTGAATCCACCATGGCTCCAAGGAAAACCCTAACGGCAACCAGATCCGCTGCGACGACGGTCCGAGAACTTGAAAAAGAACAGTCACCTTTGGAAACAACATTACAGATGATTCGGAACGTGAAGGATCTAGAAACAAGTTGGAAGAGAGCTTGGAAATATATTGAAGATTGGGGGAAGGAATCAAACGACCATTGGAGGGAGGAAGCACAGCGGCTACAGCCTGCCACAATTCTACATTATATGAAGGCACCCGTTGTAGAAAGGTTTGGAGGGCTCAAAGAAGTAATTGCACAGTTCATTATTTGTAGATATCACAATGGAAAGTTCTAATTTGATGTTCCAGTCGAAATTGATGGAGAACTTATCCACAAAATCACTGGTCTGTCACATAAGGGAAATGTTGTACCGACAAGTTCAGGTGCAGACTTGGTCGACAAATTTGTAAATACCACTACTGGAAAGAACTCATGAGGCATAGCCGTGAGCTAGATCAGATATGGAAATTACAAAACTATTTCCGAGATTGTGTCGCATGCACTATCATGAACAGGAAGAGGATAAGACTTGAAAACCGACATGCTGGAAGCTGTTAAAAATATGGCAATGTACGGTAAAGTTTACAAGTGGGAAGACTTCTTGGCCGACATAATCAAACACACATGCTATAAGTGCTAAGAAGAAGGGACCAGTATCGGATATCCATCTGTAATAATATGGATTTCCATGACCCACATCCTATCGCGAGGAAATAAGGATTTTGCTCAAGAGCGAAATGTCCTTATGGAGAATTTCTGATGCTTCTCATTAGGAACAAACCGACATGGAACATAGACAGTCAAACTTTGGATAGAAGCATGGTTTATAGATTTCAAAACAACGGTGACAATATCGAGAGTACATCAGAACATTCGACGGAGTCTACCTCTGACAGCACACATCCAACTTTCTTTGGATGACACAGCGGTCTAGTATATGCAAGGAGCAGTAGGTAAGGCAAAGTGCCTTGACTACGATCCACCAGTAAATGAAATTTTCATGGATTTAATTCAACAATCAAATTAAGTCTTGGCCATTCCACCCCAAGCAAGAAAAGTTGACTTCACTAGTGTCGAGCCATTGACAGACACAGAACAGGAAGAAGCGTATGAAATTCGGTTATATATGAACACTTTCATTTATCATCTTGAACCAGTACCTAATCCCAATGTATTGGCACTTACACTTTCTCCACACAAATATTCAGCATAATCCACGGAGTAGTCAAACAACAGTATAGAGTCTGACAATCCAAAGCATCTCTTGATGGACGAAAATATCCAAAGGGTAGTAGGTGAACTGCTTACAGCTCAACAAAACAAGGTGATACTGACACAAGGGAAGGGAAAAATAAAAGTAACTTTTCAGGAGACTACGGAAGAAGATCAAATCGAGTTGTATGATACTTCCACCCAGATTCTCGAAGATGCAGCCAAGAATAAGTTGCCTATAGAGGATCAGTTCAGGAAGTTTGTAGAAACAGCTAAGTGCAAGACACCCAGAATTATTGTCCAGAAACCAATTATTCTAGTCGAACCTCATGTCAACCTGACCATTATCACTCCCCCTTATTCCCTAACCTTAGTAAAGGAAGAAAATTCCCCTTTAGCATTACCTGCCCGTGTTAACCCAGCAAATGCTTCTCTGATCCAGTTCATTGCAAACCTTCCAATGCTATGTCCTAACTAACGTGAGATGGTCACCCAACATCCAGTCTTTGCAACCATACCAACCATTCCACTTAATCTGGATCCCCCCGACACTATTAGAACCAACACTTTACCTTTACCATCTACAATACCAAAAGTTGTCGGTCACAAAAAGACCCATCGTATCAGGAACCCCGACCCATTAGGTATAATCTATTCACAAGAACCAAATGTTTTTACCCCTCTTCCAGTCACACCACTACAACAACAATTGAGTCCACATCAACCCGTAGTCGGCCATAGTGAAAAGTCACCAAAAGTCATTACTTCCTAGGTCAAGTCTAAAATTCAAGAAATCGAGTCAAGTCCAGTTGGTCCGGGTCTTTCTAGCAATTACATCCTGTCGAGTCCACTTAGGATAGAAGTCGACCTTCCATCTATCCCGATAAGTCAGTCGAGTCCCCTTGCAGACGTATCCAAATCCAGTTCAGTACTACAGTAGTAAAACAAAGAAGCAATAGCGACGAAGCAGTTGAAGCCACTACAGTTCAAGCCAAGGAAACAGTTGCAGTTAAAGGCATTCAAACTGACACGACAGAAGCACCTGAACAAACCAACATACAAGACACCAGTACAATCAATATCAACACATCCAACATACCAGTAGATATGCCAATAAGTATTGAAACTATTGAGCATGAAGTGTCAGTTACCTCAGAAGCAAATCAAAGCACACAAGTCCAGATAGAATAAGTTGTTGGTAGAACACAAGCAGATATAGAAATTGATCCATCAATAGCCTACAAAGAAAAGGGGCCCGAGCAGCCAATCATAAATAAATAAATAAAAGGAAAAAGAGAAAAGTAGCCGCAAGAAACACAAAGATAAGAAGCACAAAGAAAAAGAAATTCAAAAGAAAAAGCAAAAGCAGCAAGTGCAGCAAACCCAAACAGAACACACCCTTTCAGTTTACTTGGATCAGTTTGGAGCTACTGCCAATTATCAGCCACAGTTGCATCTCAATAAGAGCTTGATTTAATTGAAGATGCAGTCTTCCGAGAGCAGATACATCACTGACATGAGACAAAAGACCAGATACACCAGCTACAGGAAGAAAGGACTGCGTTTCTTGCTAAGCGTTAAGACTTAGCCTAGCAAGTCATTTCACTTCCCGAAAGTCCTAACACGACATCACCTCTCGACAGAGCATATCATTTATTCGAGTTTGTCATGTCGACTCTACAATCTAAGCTTCTAAACAAACAACAGGACCAAGCTGTCGAAGTATCCTCCTTAATGACAAATTAGTATACAGCCTTCACAGAATCTTTCAATTTTCTCAAGCAATATGATACTTGAGCAGTCCAACTTACTGAAGTTTTGAATAATTGGTATGTACATTATGGCGAAGTGTACAAGGAACTTCAAAAGACATACACATGTCTGAGTAGACTTCATCATCAAAATCTGACCGCTGAAGAAGCACTTGCTGAAAGCCTCGACAATCAAATCATCATGGAAAATAGGAAGCTGGACAAATTAGGAAAACAAGAAGTACAGTGGATCTCACAAGCACGCCTTGGCCTCTCTAAACTTGAATAAATACAGCCTCGGCTCCAACACTTACTTGCTACTGCAAAAGAAATAATCACAACCCTTGGCCCCGACATGATCAATTTACAAAATACTTCCACTCATGACAAGATGCAACACTTGTCGAAGCTCACGACATTGACTGTGGATATCCAAGCTTTGTTGCGTACATGGGAATACTTCCAGCACCATCTCTCTCTCTTTGCTGAAGCTATTGTCGAAGTCTGCTTACAACTACCTGATGCTACCAGCTCTAGCCTGCCATCGTCATAACCGTCGAAGTCCTTCTCTTTTTTGTTTTGATCTCTACATTTCTTCGGGACAAAGAGAGATTTTGAGGTGGGGGAGATGTTGCAGGGGCCTAGGTCAGCCTGTCGACTAGGCCCTCTGCCCAACCATTTTGAAGTATATGTCAACAGGTCGCGTTGACTAGTATAGGTCCGGTTTGTTGGTTAGACCAATAGATGGTTATGTAATTGTATTGAAATATATATATATATATATATATATATATATATATATAGGTTGTTGAGCCGATGTACTAATTAGATTGGTTCTATGTTGTATTCTGCTCTTGCTAGTTAATACAAAGGATTTTGCTTCTCTCTACTTATCTCATCTCTTGTATCTGTATCATTGTGCATGCATGCTTATAATATATAATGTATCCCTTAAACTCATCCTTAATTTGTGGATGTACATATTTTATGAGGGTCTCAAGGGTTAGTACCCCACCTCAAGGATCCATCATGACACTTCATTCCAAAACTTAAAGTTCACTCCATATCTTATAAAAGGGGGATTAAGGCTTGTCCACATCATCATACTTGGTGGATGCATCATTATTTCTTGTGGGGATCATTGCCACTTCATGTGGTATAATGGGATAAAGTACCACAATTTTCAAGGTAACGTGGACCAAACATCATTATTTTGGGGATATTTCATGCTTCACACCAACTTGCTTCAGACCAACTTTGGGGACTCTTTAGAGCATTCTCCACCATGGGTCATGTAACCCCAAATTCATGGGAAAGTGGACCAAACACCATTGTTTTGGGGTTTCTTCACCTTTTATTTCAACTTTGTCTTGTGTACCAATCCTTATTACCTCGGGGGATACTTCTCATAGTCATATCGACCAATCCTTCTAGTCATGTGGACACAATCACCAATACTTTTAGGTTTATGTGGGCCCATCATCATGATTTTGGGAGATCTTTCACACTTCATCCTAATATTCTTTACACCAACCTCAGGGGTTCTCTAGGACCTTCTTCAACATGGATTATGTGACACCAACCACATGGTCATGTGGACCCAACACCACTATTTTAGGGATTTATTCACATTTATTACCGACATTTCTTAGGGAAACCTTCAAGAAATTCCTTACACTTCTCATCATCATGGTCATGTGACCCACCCTAATGGTCATGTGGACCCAACATCATTTATTTAGGAAATTCTTCACACTTCTTCGGGACACTTTAGGAACTCCTTAACACTCCACATCATCATGGTCATTAGGAGCTTCTCTAGGGGATTTGGACCACTTGTGTACTCTTAAAGTGTCTTTGGAGTTATGTAAACTTGTGACAAGTATTCTTCTTCAAGGGAATCCTTAGGATCATTAGGTTCTTCTCTAGGGGACTCAAGGCATCATCAAACATTCCCATACAATCTATCTCTATTACATCCATATCATGATTATCACCCTGACACCAATCGCAACACCGCAAATCTCTTCACCCTTTTGAAATCAATGACACCCTATTTGACATCAATGACAACTTCTTCCAACAGTCTCCCCCTTTCACATAATTGACAAAATGGGTAAAGCAAATTTGTTCCCCTGTCCCCCCTAAAATTATGCTGGCTCCCCCTGTCAATATGATTTTCTTCTGTGAATTTGTTTTGTTGATCATTTTCTCCCTTGTAGAATATAACTTGACTTGACTATGAATTCCCTTTGGAAATATCTTTCTTTGCTGACAATGCTACCCCTTTGATTGTGCTGACAATGCTCCCCCTCAGGCTATGCTAACACTTCCTTGAACTAGACCATTTCTTGAAATTTTTTGAAGTAGATCTTCTTGTGTTACTGAATTATTTACCAAGCCACTACTCTGCTAAATCTTCATCAATATTCCTTTCCCATTACTTAGGCTCTCCCTCAACATTATCCATAATACTAGGAGTTTTTATTCCATATTTTTTAGAACAATCTGTAATGTTTCTCTGCTTCAGGATCATCATATTTAAACTTGAAGCTTTTATTTTTAATTGAATTAGAAACTGTTGCAGGTATGTCCTCTCATACTTCTCTATTGACATGTTTTTCCTTCACATATTCAGCATGCAATACCAATTCCTTTTTTCCTTCAATCCTAGGATTTGTTATGCTTTCATTCAAAATGTTGTCCATCTTTAAAATAAGTGAATTCCTTTGGTTTCATGTCTTGGCCTTTGAACGTTCATCTTCTATGGAGAGGACCAATCCACAATCTTCTTCCTTCTAACTTCTTCTTCCATACTTTGGTATACAACTTTTATTTCATGGAAGATTCCATCATTCTTTTGCATTCACGAGCTTTGTGTCCAAATTTGTGGCATTTGTAATATTCAATATTATGGTTCATCATACTTCTACAATCTTTGGCCATGTGTCTATAATTGTGGTAGATGTAACATTCAACATTGTAGTTCATGTGGACACCTCCATTCCTTTCTTAACCATTTCCTCCATAATTTTTTAAGTCTCTATCCCTATTTCCAAAAATGTTACATGAAAAACAATAACTAAAAAATAAATTTTAGTACCTGGGGGAAAAGGATATTCTTTGTGATGTAACTTCTTTGTATCCATTCTTCCTTGAATCATGCTCACCATGAATTATTCCTTTGTAATATTTTCCTTGATGGGAGCTTCTGAGAATATCTGCATAACTCTAATCCTTTTCTATAATTTCCTTTTATGATAGCCTAGAGATTTCACTTTCTCCAATACCTTCTTGAGCCTTGAATTTGTCTTCAACTGAGCAACTGTCTTGTCCAAATATTCCTTTAGAGAAAGGATCTCAAGTTCTTTCTTTTGAAAAATTTCCTTCTTCTCTTGAAGTTGTCTAGTTAGGTCTTATTCAATTTTCTTGGCCTCTTCTATATTAATTTTTAGACCAACAACAATCCTTTCAAATTCTTTAATACTCTCCTCCATCTGTCTTTTTGAATTCTGATCATCCTCATGATATTTTTGCAACTGACCTTTTAGTAACTGATTCTCATTTCTAAGCTCTTCAATTTCCATGTTTTCCAAACTAAACTTCTTCAATTCTTTCTTTAAGGATCCAATTTCAACTTCTTGTGCTTAACAAGAATTTTCCTTTCTTTTGCATGCTTCTTCCTTTTGTTTTAGTTGAGTTGATAATGTTTCTTCAGCCTTCTTCACCTCTTTAACTAGCATTGTCTTCTCTTCTTGATACTTCTGCAGTTGTTCCATTAGCATCTTCTTCTTCTTTCATTCTTTCGTCAAGTCATCTAGGGAACTAATCATTTTTGCTTCAAGATCTACAACACCTCCGATTTATTAATCTTATTTATCTTCAAAAGCATCGCTTTCATAAACTTCATCATCTGCTTTTGTATTTTCTTCATTTTCTGTATCTGACCTTTCCTTTTGATTGTCTTCATGTTCTTGATCGTGAAATCCTTTTGTGTAGAGGCTTTTTAGCTTGTCCTAGATTTCTTTAGCTGATGCACACTTTCTAACTTTGTCTTTCATAGGATCATATAGTCCATGCAAGATGATATCCATTACAATTGCATTATTGTTCCTTAACTCCTTCTTGGCTATTATTTTTTGTGGTATTTTTGGAGTGATGTAATCATTCATAACATATTTCCAAATATCAAGACCTTGTTCCTATAAATAGAGTCTCATCCTTATAATCCAATGATCAAAATTTGATCCATAGAAAATAGTAACCCCATCTACATAGTAAAGACTTGCATGTTCATCCATGTGCTCTAGATATCTTCCTTCCAACTGTTAGATTGTCCTGAAGGAACTTGCTCTGATACCAATTATTGAAAATACTGAGAGGGGTCGTGAATCAGTACTGAGCACTTGTTAACATTTCAAACATTAATTATATCATGTAAACATTAACCATTAAAAATTATTTATTCATCATCACATAAACCATACACAATGCACAAGAGGTTTAATATGAAAACCCAAACGGGAGAAAACCATGAAATTGTTTTCTTATATAATAACAAGATTACATTCATAGGAAGAACCAACTTCCAATATTCTCCAGCATTGACTGGAAGGAGGCACCAACCCCCTGATTTAAAAGAACCAAGCTGAAGGAATCTCCAACTCCCTCATTTGCTAGCACTGACTGGAAGGAGGCTCCAACCCCCTAATTTACAGGAACCAGCCTAAAGGATGCTCCAACTCTTTGATTTACTAGCACTAACTGGAAGAAAGATACAACTCCCTATTCTTTCATCGACCTGCCACCCTGATATAAATATAAGAATCAATCTATAATAATCAATGTATCATTGTCTTTGATAACCTGTACTTGTATCACTTCCTCGATCAACCTTTACCTGTATCACTATCCCTATCAACCTGTATTACTATATCACTACCTCTATCAACCTATAACAATCACTGTCTCTACAACCTGTATCTTTGTCTCTATCAACCTGTACCTGTATCTCTATCTCTTTACATGTATCATTGCCCATGTCACAATCATTGTATCTCTATATCAATGCCACATTTACTATCACATTGTCTCAAAGTCTATCACATATTATCAACTTGTACATGCCTCAAACCTAAACCGAGAAACAATCATCCATCAATTTCATTTTCATTTTCAACTTTTACATCATATACATTTTCAAAGCATTGAACATTCCAAGAGATGAACCATATGCCAAAACATAAGCATGGACTATGCCAAGATAACCAGTATGATCTATGCCAAGAGCATCATACGATATGCCAAGATATCATCAAGTTCTATTCCAAGACAACATCAATATATAGCATCAATATCTATACCAACAAATCACCAAGATCTATATCAACAAATCACCAATATATATGCCAATAATATGCAAATATAATCACCATCATAGTCTCCATAACATATTCAATGACTTCACATACCATACCAAGATAAAAAAAATGAACTCTATCCATGAGATACTTCTGCCATCACAAGAGAAACCAATTAGATATA
The DNA here is from genome assembly GCA_027924585.1 of Larix kaempferi. NCBI lineage: Eukaryota > Viridiplantae > Streptophyta > Pinopsida > Pinales > Pinaceae > Larix > Larix kaempferi. Next base: position 5,979,922 of record BSBM01000289.1, on the reverse strand, counting down.
TGTTAGAGAATTGAGTTATTTTATTGAATAGAGAATATGAGTATTTCAGAGTATGTATGCTTAGAATATAGGTAAACTATTTTATTCGGCATTAGCCTTTGAGGACCCTATGAGATAGCCCTTTGGGGTCCTCACAGAAGGGGTAACAAAGATAGGAGAAATGCTAGAATATGAAGGAAAATTCAAGGTAAAATGAGGTTCGACAAACTCAAGAGGAGGAGAGACTTTATTGAATTGACCATCTCACTGTATGATAAGACCTTGGGTAGATGGATCAAAAAAATTGTATGCTTTCAAATCCTCACAATAACCAATAGAATTTTTGTTTTTCATCCAGAATTTGTGCCCAACATCCACTGCCAAATACTTTAAAGTTACTAATATTGGGCTTTCTTCGATTCCTGTTTTCTTCAGAAGTAACATGCAAATATGATTTCGTAGGAACTCTATTTAAAATTTAGTTAGCACACCAAATAGTTTTGTCCCAAAAACATTTATGTAATCCTTTGTAATAATGCATACATCTAGCCATTTCAACAAAAGTCTTATTTTTTGTGTCAACTAACCCATTTTTTCGAGGTGTATAAGGAAAAGTCTTTTGATGTTGGATTCCATGCTTAGATAAATATGCGGTAAATTCCTTTTTACTAAATTCTCCCCCATTATCAGTTCTCAAATTATTAACGATTTTACTATATTCTTTTTCAACCATGGATTTGAAAAATTGAAATATACCAAAGGTTTCACTTTTATGTTTCAAAAAATAAACCCAAGATTTATGACTAAAGTCATCAATAAAAGTAAGAAAATAGAATGCATGATACAAAGAAGGAATTTCAAGAGGAACAAAAGTAGTAGTATGAATTAGTTGCAATGGTTCTTTAGCACACCAATAATTATCTTTATGAAATATTTCCTTATGATGTTTGCCAAGAACACAATCTTCACAAACACCTTTAGTGGAAGGAATTGAAGGTAAGCCATGTATCATTTTAGACATCATTTGCATTTTTCCATAATTCAAGTGACTTAATATTTCATTTCATAATTTACTTTGTTCATTAGCATGAACAACATAGGAATGAAAAGGTTTATTTTTACATGAATTAAAACCAATAAACTTATATAATCCAACATTATGATCAACGGGAGTAGAAGAAACAATTTTGAAGTTATGTTTGATATCTTTTAACACATATTTGTCAAGCCAAGATTCAAATTTATAATCTTTCTAACAAGCACGATAAATAGAAATTAAGTTGATGGGAATTCATTAAACATGAAACACATATTCCAAAGTATTGTTACGAACATTAACATTACCGAATCCTACTACTAAAAAATATTTACCATCACTAATAGACACTTTTTGTGATGTGTGATTTTTAGTGTCATAAGATGTAAATAAAGAAGTTGTACCAGACATATGGTTAGATGCACTAGAATCCATTATCCATTCCACATTAGAAGAATTTTACTAGGTTGAATAGAATAGGAACACAGGGCTACTTGTTGTTCTTCGTAATACTTATTCTTTACTTTAGCAAGTTCACATCTTCGTTTAAAGCAAATATTTACAGTATGGTCGGTTTTTCCACAATACTTACAAGGATTATACACTTTGTTTTTATTAGATCCATGTTAGAAGCACCGTCATTAGAAGAGTGAGGGGTTGATTCTTGATTATGTGGTTTATAGTTTTTATTAAAACTTCTATTAGGAATATTTTTACTATGTGCCATTAGAGATTTACCATTAGACAATTGACTAGAAGAAATTAATCTATCTTGCTCACATATGAAACCTTTACAAAATTCTTCAAAAGTTGGTTTCATAGTACCTTTAGAAATTTCAATGGATATAATCCTAATTTGGATGAACATATCAAAACATGAAGGTAACTTTTGTCCCATGAGAATAATAAGATCATTATCATTTATCCTATAATATTTACCACAATTATTTAACTTTTCATTATAGGTTTTAATTTCAACAAGAAAAGACTCTATTCTATCAAAACCTTTAGGTTCTAACTCGTGGATTTTGTTTTCAAGATAGTAAGAAGAAACATCCTCACTTTTATCAAATAAATAAGCTAGGGTTTTCTATACCTCAATTGGGATATCCTCGGCCCCAATATGTACTTGTAAACTATCTGGAACAGTTTGTCCAATGAGTCCTCTTGCTTGATCACATCAACCTTCACATATACCTAAGTCTTTTGCATCAGTTGGATTCGTTTGGTCACCTTTAACTAATCTCCATATATTCTTACTCCTGACAACACAATCATCTTTCTCTTCCAAGGAAGATAGTTAGATCCAATTAATTCAAGAATAGAAACTACTTTTGAAGTCATAGTGTGAGAAAAAACTAAACCCTAATGCAAAATTGTCTTGTCACAACAATAAGAAAAAGTGACAAAAAATCCAAACAAATCTCACCAATGACCCTAACAGCAGCGAACTGACAGTTATGTATATCTACAATAGAAATGGAAGACAAAAACTCGGTTTCAGTGAAATTTATGTCAAAAATAGAGCCCACACGCTTTATCTGTAGAACATACACACATGTGTACACACTTTTTATTAAGGAAAGGTGTTTGTGTATGCACTTCCTCATACAAAATAGTGCATGTATTCCCTAAACTACCTGAAATAATCCAAAATGCGGAAATTTGTGAAACCAATCACCATCCTATATAGAAACCTATGAAAAATCAAAACTGAATATGAACAAACAATAGATCTATTGCAATAACTTGACACCTTTATATCAAGTTAGTATAGAAAGGATTTCAACCCAGATCTACAAAAAAAAACTTGAAAACAATCTAAAAAATAGTGATGAGGGTTAGGGTTTTAAGAAAAAAATTTCAAAGTTGTGGAAAATGCTCAGATATAAAGAATAACAACAAGTGTTTTATATATCTAATGGAAAATCTACTATATATGGAGACCCTCACAACAACAAAAAAAATGAATAATTGTTGCTTATAAAAAAAATAAAAAAATTACCGAAGAAGGTAGAGCATAGTAATTAGCTATGATATCATGTTAGAATATTGAGAATATGCATAAACATAAAACAATGTGTTTTCTAACATGCAAATCAAGAGTCTATTAGTCTAGACTTCTATCTATACAAGCAACAATAATCAAAGTAAGAAACTAGAGACAAGAGAAAAGGAATGATACTCCAGATATACATGGTAAAACCCCAAATGGGGAAACATCCATGGGAAAGTATTGTCTTCTTATTCTTTAGAAATATTCAATATTACACTTGACCTCCACTCCACATATGATTCAAATCTTTACAATAAAATAAGAATATAATTCTCAGCATATGCCCAAAGTCTCTCCTTCACCTCTACTATATAGCTAGAGGTATAGAAGAATTACATCCCATAATACATGTGAGATAAACATTTTTCCACCTCCTTATATAATGAAAGGTAATAGGAGAATATTACTCCATGATGTATGTGGGATCACTCATTTTACATAAGATAGAGTTATTTATGTCTTCCTTTGCTAGATAAGATATCTTACGATATCAAACTAGACATCATTACACATGTAAAATTAAAATTACACATTCCAATAGTTAACTAAGCCAAAATAGCCACCTAGGGTGCATTAGGAAATTAACAACTAAAATTGCTTAACTTAAATCCACAAATCCCTAAAAAACGGGGTTAACTAACAGTGAGGGCTCCTTTGACCCTAAAAAGGGGAGTTTTACCATGCAAGTGCATCCTCGACCCTAAAATTAGAGGGATAAATCCAGTAGGAGTGATATTGTCCCCTAGAAATCAAAAAGAGACGAAAAATGTGTGTGTTTGTGACACAAACAACTTTCATTTCTTGAAAATACCTATTTTGATTTTTCCATATTGAGACCTCTTCACATTCATTGTTACAATGTGGACTGGAGTAACAATTTTTGAAGATGAAGTAAATTTCCATAAATATGAAGCTTCTTCCAAGAAGCTTATTACCTCTGTCACACAGATAGGAGTGGGCCATTTGATGATGTCTTCAATAATCACATGATCAATTTTCAGCTCTCCACCAATAGCATGCCCAAGGTAAATCATGGACTATCTAGTAAATTGACACTTATTGAGATTTCCCAACAACTCATGTTTCTTCAATGTTCCTGTTAGTACCTAGGTCTGCACCTAGGTTTGTCTATATATTTGAACTTAATGCCTAAAATTTTTGAAACTATTTAAGGGTCATTCCACAATTTTCACCTGAGACAAGTCTTTAACCAATAGTGTTTATACTATGTTGTATGTTTCTATTTTCAATTTGATTATTGGTTAGTGAAACATGCTAAGATGGAACAATGTCTACGTGGAAATTGCTATTATTTTTGCAAGTGATTTTTCCTTCACATCACTTTAAAAGGAGAAGGTCAATCTTGGGACCAAACACGCCTTAAGTAAGCAGCGCTGCAAAATTGTTTTTCAGTTGCGCTACCAAACTGCTAAAGAATTGTGATGTGAAACTACCTATAAGTGACTATTCTAGTCATAAGATTCTGGAATAGATTCATGCGAAAATCTAAGGAATCAATTGAAATGGTTAAAAAAACACTCCAAGAACGGACCAAATTACAAAAACCTCTCGGGTTTTACATAGGTATCACAATTTGGGAACTACAGGTGGTGTTTTGAATCCTATTTTCAGGATTTTGGAAGATTTAGTTTCCTAAAAATATACCTAATCAAGTAGTTGAAAGGCTATGAAATTCAGTTCACACCAAGATCTGATCAAGAAACTACACACTCTCACAAAAGATCTCACACAACTAGTCAAGAACACAGAAAATTACTCACAATAGATACAAACTGTATTAACTATCATAAATCAAATACATCAACCAACCTTGGGAAATTAAATGGTTGTCAATATATAATGTTTACATCAGATATTTGGATGGCTAAAGATGCCATTTGGATCCTCACAAAAGTAGACTTACTAAAATGGTTCAAAACCCCCCTAGGTGGAAAGTGTGTTCTCCAAGTCACACCAAAGGCTCACGAATTTCGTATTTAGTGATCAGATAGTGATGTGTGATGAAAAAACATGCTAAATCCAAAAAATGGATGGAAGAAACATCAAGGAGTGAAAGTGGTCCAAAAAACACTTTTCCTAGTCAACTAGCTTTTCACCTTTCACCCAAAAGCAGTAAAAAGAAGGAATGTGCCTTTCTCACTAGAATCTTATCTAGAATCAGTAGGAATGTGCCCAAGTGACTTAGGAAACTTTTGGTCCACACCTAGAAGGCTTGTGGTCCCCCCAAAGAATCCTTGTGGTCCACACAATGACTCATATGCCAACTATTTATTCTTATACATAGTAATTAATCATAAGATGATTAATTAATGTATCTAATGTATTAATTGACATAGAGTGGGTTTTAATTATTCCAAAACCCCCCATAAGTTTGACTTTATGTGCTAAATATCAGAAAATGAAAATACTAAGCGCCCAGTAACAAGACATGGTCACCCGGTACAATACTGCCTAGTCCACAAAAGCAAGGATGGAAGGAAAACCTCATGGGAAAATCCTTCCCTTAAAAAATGGACATATCAAAATTAAAAGATTGTTGATCAATAATTCACTCCACCACATGTTCAGCCATCCCAAGCAGTGATCTAAGATAGCTGAATGTCTTCTCAGTAAAATATTTGGTGAAGATGTCTGCAGATTTCCCACCTGTTGGGAAATACTGCAAATCAATGATATGGTCATGCACTATGTTGAATATTGTAACTTCTAAGAATATTATATTTGTAATTTATTATTCTGGAGATGTTTCATCCCTCCGAGGTAACCCTATCATGTATCTGGAGATGTTTATTCCTCCAGGAGTTTGTGTTAACTAGGGTTATTAGACCCACCATGTGGGGGTCGGCCCTGAGGTTATATTTTAGGGGTTATTAGACTTCTCCAGGAGAGGTCGGCCCCATTAGGTATTTTGGTCAATCGGGGGTTAGTATAAATAGAGGAGGTGAACTCCTCATTAGACACACTCACTCACTTGTGAAAAGTGGCGCACTTGTCTGGGAGATCTGCTAAGGAGTTAAAGAAGGAGGGAGCACATCTTGTATTTTGGTTGATCATCTTATTGAGGAAAGCTTTGTTGGGTTTTCTACCCCATGAGGGTTTCCCAGGGTAAACTCTATGTCTATCTTGTGATTATGCTTCTTTCAGTGGTCTTGCTAGTCTATTTGGTTTAAACTTAACATGGTATCAGAGCTGGACTGAATAGCACATCTTTCACAAGGTAAGAATCTCTCTCTCTCTCTCCGATGAAATCTAGGGTTTCAACAAAACGTTGGCATTATTGAATTCTGATTGCATGGCTGGATAGCCCTCTTCATGACCAATCTTTTGAGCCCTAGATCGAACTTTTTAGTTGGGTAGAACTCCGGGAAAGTCAAACCCTAATTCTACCAAAAGTGCGATAAACCAGAAATTGGGTTCAGCAGAAAGTTAGTATTGTTGAAATATGATTACATGGCTGGATAGCCCTCTTCAAGACCAATCTTTTGAGCCCTAGATCGAACTTTTTGGTTGGGTAGAACTCCGGGAAAGTCAAACCCTAATTCTACCAAAAGTGCAATAAAATTTTGTCCCAAGATCCGAAAAAGTAAAAGGTAACATTTCCAGGTAAGTCTACTCTATCTATTGGACTCCCCCAAGAGAATATGGCTCCAAACACTAAGCTTGAAGAGAAGCTAGAAGGTATAGAAAATTTTCGGGCATGGAAATACAGAATTGGTCTCATTCTTGAAGAGAATGATCTTGCTCATTATATCAAGGATGAAGTTGCAGAACCAGAAGGAGATGAAGCCAAAGAGAAGCATAGAAAGGATTTGATTAGGGCAAAGAGAATCATAGCTGATTCTATTAAAGACCACTTGATTCCCCAAGTGGCCTCTAAGAAGACTCCAAAGGAAATGTATGATGCCCTAGGAAGAATGTATGAAGGAAAGAACATCAATAGGAAGATGAACCTAAGGACTCAATTGAAAAGCACCAAGATGCACAAGGAGAATCCATTCAAGACTACTTCTCAAGAGTCTCCCAAATCAAGGAGCAACTAGATGCCATTGGTGATACTCTTGATGAAGATGAACTTGTGATGACAGCTCTAAATGGTCTCACTAGACCTTGGGAGTCATTCATTCAAACTATGTGTGCCAAAAACAAAAAAAAAGTATGAAGTTTGATGTAGTCTGGGAGGATTGTGTACAAGAGGAGGCTAGGGTTGCAAACCAAGAAGCCTTGCTCAAAGAGGATGACCAAGCCTTGGCCACCCACACCAAGATAAGAAGGAATCAATCCTACTCCAAAAGTATTAGTCACAAGGAGTCTCATCCTCCACCCAGATTTCAAAAGAAAAGAGGAACTACTCAAAGAAGAGATTACTCTTCTTTCCAGTGTTTTTCTTGTCACAAAATAGGACACCTTGCTAGAGATTACCCTCTATAGAAGAAAAAGGGTTCTCATTACAAAAGACATCAACCTCATCTTGCAGAAGATGATAGTGAAGAAGAAGAAGAAGAGGAAGAAAGGTCTCACATTAAAAGACCTAGAAGTGAAGAGGAAGAAGAAGAAAGGACCTTCTTCAAAAGAAGATCAAGGATAAATACAGAAGAAGATGCAGAAGAATATGTTATTTTCTCCGCACTCTCTAGATCTATAACCCATGGAGAGGATACATGGATTATTGACAGTGGTGCTTCAAAGCACATGACAGGTCAGAAAAGGACTCTCTCAAGTCTTGAAGAAAAGACTTCTCCCCAGAAGGTATCTCTAGGAGATGACTTTCAATATCCCATCAAGGGAATTGGTGAAGCAAGCTACAAGCTTGATTCTGGTACCTCCATGAAAATGAAAGAAATATTGTATGTACCAGGATTAAAGAAGAACTTGTTATCCATCTCAGCATTGGATAAGAAATGCTACAGGATTGCATTCATTGATGGACAAGTATTAATGTGGTCCAAAAGTAAGTCTATCAAGGATGCAATTATCATTGGTGAAGAAGAAGGAGGCTTATACAAGCTTAAGGGCCTTCCAGAAGCAGTTCTTGTTCATGAAACTACTAGCCCAAATGAATTATGGCATAGGAGAGTTGCTCACATTAACTACAAGGCACTACCCTATGTAAGCAAGGTAGTTATAGGTTTTCCAGAATTAAAGACTAATCATGATGGCACATGCAAAGGATGTGCAAAAGGGAAGAATGTCAAGAACCCATTTCCCAGAAGTGAAACTAAGATTAAAAGTACCCTGGAGTTAATACACTCTGATGTATGTGGACCAATGCCCTCCACATATTTGAGTGGATATGAATATTATGTCACATTCATTGATGACTACTCAAGGAAAACTTGGATATTCTTTCTAAAAGGTAAGAATGAAGTTTTTGGAAAATTCAAAGAGTTTAAGGCCTTAATAGAAAATCTCTCAGAAAAGAAAATCAAGATTCTCAGAACAGATAATGGCGGAGAATATACTTCAAAGGAATTTGAAGACTTTTGTAAAGAAGCTGGAATAAAAAGGGAACTAACCACTCCCTACAATCCCCAACAAAATGGGGTTGCTGAGAGGAAGAATAGAACTATCATGGAAGCTGTAAAGACTATGATACATGATCAAGATCTTCCTATGTATCTATGGCCTGAAGCAGCCAGGACAGCTGTCTATGTTCAAAATAGACTTTCTCATAGTGCTCTTGAATTTAAGACTCCAGAAGAAGTTTTCACAGGAAGGAAGCCTGAGGTAAGTCATCTCAAAATATTTAGATGTCCTGTGTACATTCACATCCCAAAAGAAAAGAGAACCAAGTTGGATCCCTCTGGAAAGAAAGGAATATTTGTTGGATATTGTGAAACATCCAAAGCTTTTAGAATTTACATACCTGGTTTTCATCATATGGAAATAAGTAGAGATGTAACTTTTGATGAAGAAGCAGCTATCAAGAAATCTAGGAAGTGCCAACTTGAAAAAATCTATGAAGAAGAGTCACCTCCTAGAATTACAAAAGCTGTACCCATTCCTGAAGGTGATACACCAGAAGATCATGATATGATAGAACCTCAAGAACCCTCCCTTCCAAATATTTCTAGAAAAAGAAGACCAACATGGGCTAGAGACGTTATTCAAGGAGCTGAAAAATATGGAGCTCCTAAAGGTTCCACTAGAGAAAGGAAGAAACCCAAGTTTGTATCCAACTATGTGGCATTAATGTGTGATCTTGTGGATCATCAACCCACCAGCTATGAGGAAGCAGCTCAAAGAAAGGAGTGGGTAGAAGCTATGACAGAAGAGTACCAGTCAATAATGAAAAACGATGTTTGGGACATAGTTCCCAAACCAAAGGATAAAAGTGTGGTTTCTTCCAAATGGATTTTCAAGATAAAACATGCTGCAGATGGTAGCATTGAAAAATATAAAGCAAGATTTGTAGCTAGAGGGTTCTCTCAAAAGGAGGGAATAGACTATGAAGAAACATTTGCACCAGTTGCTAGGTATACTTCAATCAGAACTATCATGGCACTTGCATCTATGATGAAGTGGAAATTACACCAGATGGATGTTAAAACAGCCTTCCTGAATGGTGTCATTGAAGAAGAAGTGTACATGGAACAACCACAAGGTTTTGAGGTTAAAGATAGAAGAACTCATGTATGCAAGCTGAAAAAGGCTTTGTATGGATTGAAGCAAGCTCCCAGAGCTTGGTACAGAAGGATTGATAGTTTCTTAACAGGTATGGGTTTTACCAAGAGTAAAGCTGATCCAAATCTCTATCTCAAAATTATGGATGATGAACCTGTTATATTACTACTGTATGTGGATGATCTATTTCTGACAGGAAATGAAAACCAAATTATCGAATGTAAGAAGAAGCTTTCTTCCAAATTTGAAATGAAGGATCTAGGATTAATGCACTACTTCTTAGGTCTAGAAGTATGGAAAGAACCAAAAGGAATCTTCCTAAATCAAGGTAAGTATGCTGTGGAGATCTTGAAAATATTTGACATGTTGGAATGTAAGGCCATGGCTACTCCCATGGACTCCAACTTGAAATTATTAGTTGATGACTCATCAGAATTAGTGGATGTAAATCTATATAGACAAATCATTGGGTCATTGATGTATTTGACAAATACCAAACCAAATATATGCTTTGCTGTAAATACTCTGAGTCAATTTCTAGTAGAACCAAGAAAGGTTCACCTAATAGCTGCAAAGCATGTAATGAGGTATCTAAAAGGTACTTTAGATTTTGGTCTTTACTACCTCATAAATCATGAACTTAGATTACATGGTTATTCAGATTCTGATTGGGAAGGAATTGTTTCAGACAGGAAGAGTACTTCAGGTGGATGTTATGGACTTGGATCCGCCATGATCTCTTGGTTCAGCAAGAAACAATCCAGTGTGGCTCTCAGTACTGCTGAAGCAGAATATATAGCTGCCTGCTCTTCTAGCTGTGAAGCAGTATGGATTCGGAAACTACTATCTGGAGTATTTGACTTAGAATTGGATCCTACTGTGATTATGTGTGACAATCAAAGTTGTATCAAGATGACAGAAAAGCCGGTCTTTCACGATAAGTCAAAACACATAGAGATCCGATACTTTTATATACGAAATATGGTGCAGAGAGGAGCCATTAAGCTCGAGTATGTAAGCACTGAGAATCAAATTGCTGATATCTTGACCAAACCTTTGTCTCGAGTGAAATTTGAATACTTCCGATACAAACTTGGTATGGTTCAAAAGGACCCTTCTTGAAAGGGGGAGTAGTGTGATCTCTATTGATGAGATTGCCTCATCAACAGCAAGGTCGATGACATGAATACCTGTTTTATACACTTAGACTTAGGACTCTTATATTTAGAATACTTATTTTCTCTCACTTACTTTTATTTATTGATGTATCAATGAGGATACATGTTTTTATTAATGTATTGATGAGGATACATGTTTTTATTAATGTATTGATGAGGATACATGTTTTATTGATGTATTGATGAGAATACATGTTTTGATGACATCTGTATTGATAAGGATACAAATAGGGATTGTATCATCCGTGGACATTGGCTCCTTGAATTGATCAGTAGACGTATGGTCTCCGAAAATGAATTCCTTAGTGGACAGATAGGGATTGTATCATCCCTAGACATTGGCTCCTTGAATTGATCCGTAGACATATGGTCTCCGAAAATGAAGTCCTTAGTGGACAGATAGGGATTGTATCATCCCTAGACATTGGCTCCTTGAATTGATCTGTAGACGTATGGTCTCCGAAAATGAAGTCCTTAGTGGACAAATAGGGATTGTATCATCCCCAGACCTTGGTCCCTGAATTGATCCGTAGACGTATGGTCTCCGAAAATGAAGTCCTTAGTGGACAGATGGGGATTGTATCATCCCCGTACCTTGGTCCCTGAAGTGATCCATAGATGTATGGTCTTCGAGAATGAAGTGATGGGGATTGCATCATCCCGGAACCACTAGTTCAAAATGTACGTGATGGGGATTGTATCATCCCTGGACTTCGGTCCCTGAATTGATCCGTAGATGTATGGTCTCCGAGAAGTGGGGATTGTATCATCCCCGGACTTCGGTCCCTGAATTGATCTGTAGACGTATGGTCTCTGAGAAGTGGGATTGTATCATCCCCGGACTTTGGTCCTTGAATTGATCCGTAGACGTATGGTCTCCAAGAAGTGGGGATTGTATCATCCCTGGACTTTGGTCCCTGAATTGATCCGTAGACGGATGGTCTCCGAGAAGAGGGGATTGTATCATCCCCGGACTTCGGTCCCTGAATTGATCCATAGACATATGTCTCCGAGAAAGTAATTCTTTGATGATGTGGTTACTTGTATCGGTATGGATACTTGTATTGATGATGTGGTTAGTTGTATCGGTATGGATACTTGTATTGATGATGTGGTTACTTGTATCGGTATGGATACTTGTATTGATGATGTGGTTACTTGTATCGGTATGGATACTTGTATTGATGATGTGGTTACTTGTATCGGTATGGATACTTGTATTGATGATGTGGTTACTTGTATCGATATGGATACTTGTATTGATGATGTGTATACTTGTATTGGCATGAATACTTGTACTAATGATGTGGATACTTGTATTGTTATGGATACTTGTATCGATGACGATGCTGATGATCGTGAGATGACGATGCTGATGATCATGAGATGATGATGCTGATGATCGTGAGATGGCGATGATTGTGAGATAACGATGCTGATGATTGTATGATGACGATGCTGATGATCGTGAGATGACAATGCTGATGATCGTGTGATGACGATGCTGATGATCGTGTGATGATGATGTTGATGATTGTGAGATGACGATGTTGATGATCATGTGATGACGATGCTGATGATCATGAGATGACGATGCTGATGATCGTGAGATGACGATGCTGATGATTGAGCGATGATGATGCTGATGATCGTGAGATGACGATGCTGATAATTGTGCGATGACGATGCTGATGATCGTATGATGACGATGCTGATGATCGTGTGGTGACGATGCTGACGATCGTGTGATGATAATGATAAATTGAAGAAAGCTTCCGATGATATATAGATGTATCATGTATGATGTAGTCGATGACTCCTTGCTCCTGCAGACGTTGTTATAATATCCTTCTCGTTAAGGGGGAGTGTTGAATATTGTAACTTCTAAGAATATTATATCTGTACTTTATTATTCTGGAGATGTTTCATCCCTCCGAGGTAACCCTATCATGTATCTGGAGATGTTTATTCCTCCAGGATTTTGTGTTAACTATGGTTATTAGACCCACCATGTGGGGGTCTGTAATGTCCCCATTCAAATAAGTGCATAGTAAGACAATCCCATCAATCCTACTAGTTTCCTAGGTTGGATGGGCACATGTGGGATGGTAATAAGGAAACTAATAAATGATATTTAGACATTAGAAGGGTTCAAGCATTTAATAAATATGATGAATAAATAAATTCAAGAGAAATTCTAGGTGGCAAGTGGTTTTGGAGACATATGGAGGTGGTGGTGTTAAATTTTCTGAATTTACTTCAATATGATCTAGGATCTTAACTGAGAGAACAACATGTACAGCATATCTACAGCACATCAATCATGGAGACAATAATGCAAGCACACAAGAGACACAAAGATTTACTTGGGGAAAACCATAAAGGTGAAAAACCCCAATAACTTCCTCAGAGATAGATAGAGCAATGATACAACCAACCAAGAGAGATATCCATAACCTAGCAGCAATCCTCCTCCTCCATAAGTGCGCCTCTCCTCCTTGAGAGCATGTGTGAGAAGTGAGTTAGTAAATAGAGTGCCTCCCGCACTCTATTTATACTTGACTTGACTTGCCTTTTTACCTAACTCATGTCGGCTCTAACTTAACCACATAACATAATGCTGAGTAGGCCGACCCCCAATAGGGTGGTCTAATAACCCTTTGACCCACATGGCCGACCCCCAATAGGGTGGTCTAATAACCCTTTGACCCACATGACTTATACAGGGCCGACCCCAAACAAGGTGGTCTAATAACCCATCAAGTATAAGTTACGACACTTACAATATAAATGACGACACTTCCTTATAGAGGAATAATACCATCTCTATAGGAATACAATATACATATATGTGAAATACATTCCGAAGTTACATATACATCAACACTCCCTCTTAACTAGGAAGGTATTTCTCAGCACAGTTCTTCTAGCACAAGTCATCTTCTCTGGATCATCGTCACTGGATAATCGTCATCGAGTCATCATCATCGTCACTGCTGCTGCTATCTCAATCAATCTCTGAATCTACTCGTCATAGGAAGTTCTACAGAGCCAGTCCTTTTTCATACTGGATGTAGGCCCACCACCTGCAGGTCTTCGTCATCACTGGCCATACTGTGGAACCCTCAGGACTTATTATGTGCGTCACAAAACCTCGAAAGAGCATCCCAGGATGTTACGGGTACACAACTCCGACCTGTAGGATCTCCCAGGGCGCTATTACATGTGACCCCACCACAAAACCTCGAAAGAGCATCTCAGGATGTTACGGGTACACAACTCCGACCTAAAATCTCCCAGGGCACAAATTACATGTGGTCCACCACAAAACCTCGAAAGAGCATCTCAGGATGTTACGGGTACACAACTCCAACCTGAAATCTCCCAGGGCGCTATTACATGTGGTCATGGCAAAACCTCGAAAGAGCATCTCAGGATGTTACGGGTACACAACTCCGACCTGAAATCTCCCAGGGCCCAAATTACATGCCATAGGACAAAACCTCGCAAGAGCATCTCAGGATGTTACGGGTACACAACTCCGACCTGAGATCTCCCAGGGCACAAATTACATGTCCTCCCAGAGCAATGTCTCGAAAGAGCATCCCAGGCTGTTACGGGTACACAACTCCGACCTATAGGATCTCCCAGACATGCTCATCTGCACAACCTGATCCACGGCCACAGAGTATCAACCTGATACTCACCATACATCATCCTGATGTACTCATGATCGTCCTGATCATCATCACTGCAACGTCCTGCTGCATGTCATCTGGAGCAACATCCTGAAGCTCACCATCCATGATCATCCTGATCATCATCACTGCAACGTCCTGCTGCATGTCATCTGGAGCAACATCCTGAAGCTCGTCATCTATGATCATCCTGATCATCACTGCAACATCCTGCTGCATGATCCACCTGATCATCAATGCATCTACCTGATGCATACCAAGTATCTACCTAATACATATCATCATACATGATCCTCCTGATCATCAATGTATCCACCTGATACAAATACATGATACATATCACCATACATGATCCACCTGATCATACAATGTATCCACCTGATACATCAATGCATCCACCTGATGCATACCAAGTATCTACCTGATACATATCATCATACATGATCCACCTGATCATACAATGTATCCACCTGATACATATACAGATACATGGTCCAAGCATCCAACATGATGCATATACAAAATACATACACATGATCCAACTGATCATATCCAAGCAGAAACTAGAACATCATCCTGATGCCCATTATCCAGCGCTTACATCCACAGCCATGTGAAGGATCCTCCTTCCAACATGCTTGGAATGGCTTCAGCAAATGTGTCCATCACTTCTTCCTCGAAGTATCCTCGATCTGAAGCACTCCAAGCCTCTTTCTGAAGTACTCGAACTTCACCCTAGCTAGTGGCTTCGTCAGCACATCTGGAATCTGCTCGTCCGTCGCAACATACAGGAGCTTCACAGCTCCTCTCTGCACCATATCCCTGATATAGTGATATTTGATCTCTATGTGTTTCGACCTGTCATGAAACACTGGGTTCTCGGATGACTTCACACAACTCTGGTTATCACAGAAGATACCAGTAGCCTCCAACGGGAGATCAAATAACTCAGACAGTAGCTTCCGTAGCCATACTGCCTCACAACTAGCTGAACAGGCTGCAACATACTCTGCCTCAGCTGTACTCAGTGCTACGCAGAATTGCTTCCTGCTAAACCAAGAGATCACACCTGATCCCATACTGAAGTAACACCCAGATGTGCTCTTCCTGTCTGCAGCACTGCCAGCCCAGTCTGAATCAACATAACCCTGCAGGTTAAACTTTTGATTCGCCTCATACCTGAGCCCATAATCCACTGTACCCTTCAGGTACCTCAGAACATGCTTTACAGCAACCAGGTGAACACTCCTCGGATCCGTCAGGAACTGGCTCAATGTGTTCACAGCAAAGCAAATGTCTGGTCGTCAGGTACATCAAGGACCCAATCATCTGACGATACAGAGAGACATCAACCGGCTCAGATGAAGCATCACATAGAAGCTTCAGATTCGATGCCATTGGTGTGGCCATTGCCTTGCAATCTATCATTCCGAACCTCTTCAAGATTTCTACTGCATACTTCCCTTGTCCAAGGAAGATTCCATCTGCACTCTGCCACACCTCCATGCCAAAAACAAATAGTGCATCATCCCCAAGTTCTTCATCTCGAACTCGGTAGTAAGCTTCCGCTGCATGTCGGCAATCAATCTATCTTCAATATATATCTTTGTTGCTGGAACAAATGTTGTAGTTCTTCTTTTGTAGGAGATGGCATACGATCTTTCCTACACAACAAGTTAAATTGCATGATTAGAAAACATCTCATAGTTTTCAGAACAAATTCTTACACATAAAGAAATATGCCATACAGTCATGCAATTATCTTAGCCAATGCTTCAATACAACATTTATCCATATTCCGTAACTTTCTAGATGCCTTCCAATCTCTACCAGAACATTGTTAAGAGTGTGCACAACTCCCAACATGTCAGCAAAGAGGTTTCATTCTAGATAAGTAGCAATGGAATGTTGTACAGTGCCATAGGCCACTTACCCATGCATATTAGGAGTATACTGTTAATCAATGCAATTATTCTAATATGCATAATACACAACCTAATTCTAGGAACATCAGTATATACATTTATTGAACAGTATTATTTAAGAAATGACAATTCAAATACTTATCTTTGTTTGTTCGTTGGGTGGACTCCCTCTGAGTCTTCGCTTTCTTGCAGGAGCTGCTGGAGTCCTAATCTGAAGTAGCTTCTTCTACACCTTTCTGTTGTGGGATGTAGAGAGATGATCAACTCCCTCTGAATATCTGCATCCTTGCAGAAACTACTGAAGTGTGCTCCTTTGCTTTCTTGCAGGAACAACTAGAGTGTGCTCCCTCTTGATCTTTGCTTCCTGAATTACCTGTTCTTGAACTCATATTCATCCTTGGTCCCTATGCATGCTTATTAGTATCATGAATGTGTAGTCCTTGTGATCTCATATAAAATCATACATTCATTAGTATACTATTAAAACACAATAATCTCAAGCATGTATAGTCATGATCATTTCAAACAGAAATAATAAGCATTAGCATTCAAGGATTCTTATGGTTAGTCAAATCATAAGAAACATAACATGTCTAAACCTGTAATTACTCAAGCCTATGACTCTTCAGGTTAGTTGAATCATCAAACAAGATAAGAGATATAAAATGCATAAAACCTGTGATTATTCAAACCTATACCATCATGATTCTTCTGGTTAGTCATATCATCAATTATGGTAAGAAACATAATATGCATACAATCATGATTATTCAAACCTATGACTTCATGAATAATCATTATCAGCAACGCGATAGTATAAGATCCTAACCCAAGGTAGGAATCTAGCTTGATATAGGAAAAACATACCTGGATTATCATGTTAGCTAGTTATGTCTAACATACCCGTATAATGTCTTTTGGTTCTCTTCAGTGACTTGTGCTAGTAACCTGCATGTCTCATAAGTTAACCATTATAAAACCAAGTTATACATACCTCGTGAATGGATCTTGTATGAGATCCATGACAATGGATGAATCTTTGTCCTCATGTTATCATGATCATATGTTCTTGGACTAGAACATGATCTGTCTTTCTTGGTGTACCTTTCATGTTAGTAGACAACACAAACCTCATACAACACCATAATGCATTAGTACAATCATAAGTGTCAACACCCTAACCAATGAATATCTTCTATCATGCATTCATAATTTTGTTAAGGTGATACAACAAATATAAAATCAAAATTGTACTAATCGTAATAACATGAAGACAAACATACCATAAACTTAATCATGGACAAATATCGAAACATACCTCGATGAGTCATACCTGTCGAGATCGCTTGTAATCTTCTTATGTAAGGCCTTATCCTCATCTCCCTCTGAGACAGGAACTTCTTTCACTTATGCAGGTGATCAATCCATCTTCTTCTAGGATTAACCCAATCCACTTGATTTGCAAGAACTGGACCTTGAGCTGGATATGGGTTTGTCAAAGAAACCCCAAAAATTCAAACTTTGAATTTCAACCTTCCGATAGGATAGGAATATGCGCCTTGATGAACTGATCAAACTGGTATATTCAGAATTTGAAAACTGCAAAGTTTCACTCCTCAAATTTTCCTTTGAAACTTCCGGATTCACTGGACGTGACCCTGAACTGGGGTTTGATGAAGCCCACTCTTTTGCCCCATCAAAATGTTTGATCCAAAGCTCTAAGCTTCTATTTTTCTGAGGAGCTTCCAGCCGTGGTCACAGATTTCAAAAATTCCCATTTTTACAGAAGCCCTAATTTTCCATTTTTCTGATCAAAGTCTCGAACTAGGGTCTAATCAAACCCGGCCTTCTGCCCAACCAAAAATTCTGATCTTGGTCTCTAAATTTCTATTTTGATGAGTAGCATCCAGCCGTGGTCTCCGATTACAAAAATTCCAACTTTCTCCAAAGCCCTAAATTCCGGAAGCCATGAATGAAGGTACCCAAAAATAATTCTGTTTTGACAGAAATATGTACCTGATTGTTTCTAGTGTAACTCCGAAATTTTTGATCCACAGGGTCTGAAAAAGTTTCCTGAGATAGTCTGACCTGTTATCTTTCCATCCTGACAGGTCTGACCTCAATTGGACTCTCTGAGAGAGAGTTATGCCAAATGTCGCAACGTGACCTGTTTATGGGATAATACAGGAGAGCGAACTTGTACGGAGTGCCACGTGTCACTGATTCAACTTCGGCCTCTAAAAAAGTTTTCTGAGATAGTAAAGACTGTGTACTACCTGTCACTTTTTACGAAATTTCATTTGGAGCTTCCTAGCCCAAGATATGACCTTTTTCCCAAGGTCACCTGATTTTGACTCAGATCTGGAAGAGGCAGAAACCCTATATTGTACAGATCATAAATCACAAAGTACAACGAATTAGAGGTTGTACTTTGGACACAAGATACCTGGAGATCTTAGCTTCGGCCTGTAACAATTTCAGATCCGAAAACTTCGCCAAAACGGATTTATAGCGAAAGTGCTACGATGACTGGTTTTTGCTATATCAAGCCCTAGCATCGTAAGTGCAACAAGTGTCATACATGCCATATCATGCCTTCTTTCAGGCTAGCTCTAATACCATGTTAAATTTTCTGAATTTACTTCAATATGATCTAGGATCTTAACTGAGAGAACAACATGTACAGCATATCTACAGCACATCAATCATGGAGACAATAATGCAAGCACACAAGAGACACAAAGATTTACTTGGGGAAAACCATAAAGGTGAAAAACCCCAATAACTTCCTCAGAGATAGATAGAGAAATGATACAACCAACCAAGAGAGATATCCATAACCTAGCAGCAATCCTCCTCCTCCATAAGTGCGCCTCTCCTCCTTGAGAGCATGTGTGAGAAGTGAGTTAGTAAATAGAGTGCCTCCCGCACTCTATTTATACTTGACTTGACTTGCCTTTTTACCTAACTCATGTCGGCTCTAACTTAACCACATAACATAATGCTGAGTAGGCCGACCCCCAATAGGGTGGTCTAATAACCCTTTGACCCACATGGCCGACCCCCAATAGGGTGGTCTAATAACCCTTTGACCCACATGACTTATACAGGGCCGACCCCAAACAAGGTGGTCTAATAACCCATCAAGTATAAGTTACGACACTTACAATATAAATGACGACACTTCCTTATAGAGGAATAATACCATCTCTATAGGAATACAATATACATATATGTGAAATACATTCCGAAGTTACATATACATCAACAGGTGGGACCCACACTAGCTTGATTTTTCAATGACACATGGCAGCTCTCTCTTGCCAATTCGAATTCATGGGAAGGTGAACACTCTTGGGTGAGTTGGTAAGTCATAACACATGGCATTGAGCATATTAGGTCGAAATGGGAAGGAATAGTAACCTCCATGGGAGAGGAAGAGTCAAATTGGAGACTAGTGGACACATGGGCTAGATTCCCTAGTTTTATGACAACAATAATGAAGCATCTATGCCATTTTATGACAAAATTCAGACCTGACTTCTTACACCTGACCATTATGACATGTCAGCCCCAAAAATAGGCTCAAGAAGGCACTCATGGATTTGGAGGAATCTAAAGAGACTCAAATTCGAATTTGGGAGAAGATGGAAGGTTGGAACTAGGAGACAAGTGGCAAATGAGGAATATTTTCTAAATGGAAAATTATTGAATCTATTGAGAGGATTTCGACCCCTTGAAGGCTAATTTTGGTTATAAAATGTAGAAATCAAGTATGATAATGGCTTTTGATGATTTGAGAAAAATTGCATTTGTGAAGAGAGAGCTAGTGGATGACTAGTTTCTTGCCTTAGCCAATTTCGAGGGTGAAAGATTCCCATCCAAGTTGGTGTTTGGAGAGGCCACTCAGGTCTTTCATGGTGATTTAATGGAGTTTTTATTTGTAGGTAGCCTCTACAGGAAGTTTCATGGTTTGGTTTAGTGCAGCACTTTCTCTCCACCGTTTCCAGTTTTGAAGGCATATTCATGCTCCTTGAGGGAGGGCGTCTTTGGTGAGCACTTGTGCTTCTTGAGAGAGATTCTCATTATATATTTATGATTGTAATAGCTTCATATCCTCTGTTATTCATATTCAGAAAGTATCAGGTCGAAATACCCACAGGTTGTATGCAAAACTATTGATTAATGAGCAAACAATGTCCATTTCCCCAATGCATTGATGTATGACACTATAATGTTGATTATTTCGAATGGATGTATGATTATCTAACATATTTGTGATAAATATACTGCCATGGATGTCTTCTACAAGTTTCATGTACTGTACTTGAGCATTTGAAGCATTTTTACTCAGTTTAGTTGTATTGGGAGGTGAAATAGTGCCATTTCCCCAAGGGTCGAATTGGGGGTTTTTGCTATTGAATGTGAGAGATTTAGAACAGTATTAAAAATCAATTAATGGTGCATATGAGACCTTAATCACATACTTAACACATTATATACCTCTGTTCATAAATTTGTGGGAGTTTGGAGGCATTTGGAAGGCCATTTGCAGTGTTAACCGAGGGGGATTTGATGCACAAATTACTAGTCAAAATTACATATATTGATCAGAATACAAATCAAGTTTGCAGCAGTATTTGGAGGGCCATAAAACATCCCTGAACCTTATATTCAAGTCTAAATACCATTCATACACTCCTACAGAATATTTGGGAGCATTTGGGTTGATTTGGAGGTCAAAACAGTAAAACTAGTCAAAGGTCAAAATTGGGAAAAAAAAGTGGAAAATTGGGCATTTTAATAAAATTTGAAAAAGGGATATTACAAGTGGTATCAGAGCATGGTCTTGGCACCTGATGGTATTAACAATAATCCAAACAAATAAAACACCACCCTTTGAATCAATAGTTGAAGAAGTTTTGGTTTAAGAAGAGATAGTAGCAGAAAAAGAGTTTTTTTCTAAAACAATGGGTAGAGAGGAGGAGGAAAAATTAAGACATAAGGAGGAATTTATTGAATCCTTAAAACCATGTTTTGAAGGACTTGCCATGGTTATGTTAGATATGAATAAACAAATGATGAAAGGTTTCGAATTTTTGGGTAGCCAACTTTCACGCAAAGGGATGATAGGAGATAATAGTGGTTCACACTCAGGGGAAAAGATGAAAGGGAATGAGCATATTTTCTCAAGTACATGACCTCATAATAGACCTGATGAATTTCAAAGCACACAAAGGCATACTGCACCTAAATTTCTCACACCCAAAGAAGAGCCCAATCTTGAATTGGATTACAAGAAACTAGTAAATGATTGGAATGATTTGAATGAAGAGTGTAAAAGAGGTGTACCACTCAGTGACTACATTGATGCTATGCAAAAGATTAAAATGAAGGGAGACAATAGGAGTCCATTCCAAAACAAAGAATTGAATAGTGCTATTGGAAAAATGTCACTTCCTACTTTTGATGGTTCTTCTCAAAATTCTGCTAACACTTGGGTGCAAAAATTGGATGTATATTTTCAGCTGAATCCTATGTTGGAAGAGGATGCATTAAAAATGGCCATTTTGCATTTGGAAAGAGATGCCAATGAATGGTGGTTTCATGGGATGAAAACCTTGGGTCATAATCAGGTTAAAACATATGGAGAATTTGTTGACGGGGGTACTAGAAAGATTTGAACAAAAAGATCCAGAATTGCCTTTCAAAGAACTAGCTCAATTGAAGCAAACTGGGTCCCCTACCGAATATATGTTGGACTTTCAAAAATTATCAGTCAAGGTGGCTGATGTATCTATGGGAAGATTAGTATTTCTGTTCACTAAAGGTTTGGCTGAACCCTTAAGGGGTTTGGTCAAATCCCACAAGCCAACTACATTAAAAGATGCAATGAGCTTGACTAGGGATCTCCAAAATGTGCTTCCTAGAACGAGATTTCCTCCTAAGCCTAGCTATAAATTTGAAAAGAAACCTTGGCAAAGGGATGGATATGATAAGAAACCTTGGCAAAGAGAGTCATTTGAGAGGAATAAAAAAGAGGGACTAAACAGGGATGAACTTAGAAAAAAGAAACTATGCTTCACATGCTTCCAACCATGGACACCGGGGCACAAATGTACCAAAGGAAAGGCTCAATACATAGAAGTATTTTCTGATAATGAGGGGTATGATGGGGGCATGGATGAAGATGGACATATTTTAGATCAAGAAGAGGCATATGAGACAGCAGTAGAAGAGGAAAGACAAGAAGAAAATCAGCCTTCACCGGACAAAGCAAGAATGGCAGTGCTTTCAGTAGTACCTCGCAATCATACTATCTGATGCAAAGGTGTGGTACAAGGACAAAGAACTTCAGTTTTGGTAGATGGAGGAGCCCCTCATAACTTCATTGATGCAGAGATGGTAGAGAAAAGAAATATACCTATTGAACCATTTGATGGCTTCACAGTTGTCATTCCCGGTCACAACACAATGCAATGCAAAACATGGGTTCCAAAGCTGCAAGTCACCGTAGGTAACTATACTTTTGTTGATAGTTTTTATGTGGTTGATGTTGCTGATACTAATGTGGTTTTGGGAGTGCAATGGTTGTATTCAATAGGAGAGCATACAGTAAATTATCAAATTCCCGAAATGAAATTCCAAGATTCAAAAGGAGTACAAAGAGTTGTGAGAGGGCAACACACTTATCCAAATCAAGTAGTGACTTGCAATAGCATGAGATCTATATTGAGGCATGGGGATATAGAATGGGCTGCTGAATGTCATATTACATCTCCCAATCCAACTATAAATATTTTCAAACACCCAAAGGAGATAGAGAGACTTTTTCAAAAATATGAAAAGGTTTTTAGAGACATTCCACATGGTAGGCCACCAGATAGGGGGGTTGAGCACAGTATTGTTTTGGAGGAGGGTACTTCACCCATTCAGATACCACCTTATAGACACCCTAAAAGGTTTAGAGATGAGATTGAAAAATCTATCCAAGAACTCCTAGAGTTGGGGCTAATTAGACCAAGCTCTAGCCCTTATGCTTCTTCAGTAGTGCTAGTGAAGAAAAAAGATGGAACATTGAGAATGTGCATAGATTTTAGAGCCTTGAACAAAAAGACTATCAAGAATAGGTATCATATTCCTAGGATTGATGAGCTCATGGATGAGCTACGTGGGGCCAAATACTTCTCAAAAATTGACCTTAGATCAGGGTATCACCAAATTCGAATGAAAGATGAAGATGTGCAAAAGACCGCTTTTCGATGTCATTTTGGCCACTTTGAATTTCTTGTCATGCCTTTTGGGTTAACTAATGCTCCAGCCACTTTACAAGCATGTATGAATAGGATATTTTGAAAGCAACTAAGAAGGTTTGTTTTGGTTTTCTTTGATGATATTCTCATTTACAGTAAAACATGGGAAGAGCATTTGCAACAGTTAGAGATTGTGTTGAAAATCTTGCAAGAAGAGTCCTTATTTGCTAAATTATCAAAATGTGAGTTTGGGATGAAAGAACTACTGTATCTTGGGCACATTATTGGGCAAGAAGGAGTGAAGGTACACATGAAAAAAACCAGGGCTATCTTGGAATGGCCATCACCAAAAAATATTACCGAATTGAGAGGCTTTATTGGCATATGCACCTACTATAGAAAATTTGTGAAAGGGTTCTCCAAGTTGAATTCTACACTCACCGATTTGACTAAGAAGGATGCTTTCAAGTGGGATGAAGAGGCTGAAAAAGCATTCCAAAAAATGAAAGAGGTAATGAGTAGTTGTCCCATACTTGCACTTCCTTATTTTACTAAACCTTTTGTTGTGGAATGTGATGCTTCAGGTGGAGGAATAGGGGTTGTCCTAAAGCAAGGCCAACACCCCATAGCCTTTTAGAGCAGAAAATTGCAGCCTCATGAAAAACTTTACTCCATCTATGATAAAGAAATGCTGGCCATTATGCATGCATTGGCCAAATTCAGACAATACTTGGTGGGCAGCAAGTTTGTGGTGAAAACTGACCATAATAGTCTAAGACACTTTCTCACCCAAAAAGATCTAAATGAAAGGCAACAAAAGTGGGTAAGCAAGATTCAAGCTTATGATTTTGATATTGAATATGTCAAAGGAAAGAATAATATAGTAGCAGATGTTTTGTCAAGAAGGCCTTCCTTTTCTCTCATGGATATTGCCAAGGATTGGAAAAACATGCTACTAGTTGAAGATGCCAAAGACAAATTTGCTTGTGATGTGTTGGATGGAATCAAAGGGGATGATAATTATAGGATTTTGAATGGGCTGATATATTATAAGGGAAGAATTTATTTAGTTCATAACTCCAAGCTCAAGTACCGAATTTTGCAAGAAGCACATGATTCCCCACTAGCAGGCCATCCGGGGATCTTCAAAACTTATAGACAGTTGAGGCAAAGATTTTTTTGGAAGGGACTGAAGGAAGATGTTCAGAAGTATGTGAATGAATGTAAAGCATGTCAACAAAACAAATCAAAACTTACATGTCCAGCCGGCCTATTACAACCATTGCCCATTCCGGAGCAAAAATGGGACAGTATTTCCATGGATTTCATCACCGGATTGCCTAAATCCTTAGGTAAGGATTGCATCTATGTGGTAGTTGATAGGTTGACAAAATTTGCTCATTTATTTGCTGTTACATCATCTTTTAGTGCTGCACAAGTGGCTGATATTTTTTTCAAAGAAATCTTCAGATTGCATGGGCTCCCCAAGAGCATTGTCAGTGATAGAGATAGTAGATTCATGGGTTCTTTTTGGCAAGAACTTTTTAGATTGGTAGGCACTCAATTGACTCCAAGTACCAGCTATCATCCACAAACTGATGGAAAAACAGAGAGGGTAAACCAATGGTTGGAAGGATACCTAAGAAACTATGTGGGAGGGCACCAAAAAGCATGGGCAAAATGGCTACACTTGGGTGAGTTTTGCTACAACACCACTTATCATATGTCAATAGGAATGTCTCCTTTCAAAGCATTATATGGTTATGATGCACTTACATTTGCTGACATTATATTTGGTGATAGTAGAGCCCCAAAGGCTAAAGATTGGGTGGAAGAGAGCCAAGAAATTTTAAAGCTCTTGAAAGACAATTTGCAGGTTGCTCAAAATCAGCAAAAACAATATGTTGATAGACATAGAGAAGAGAGAACCTTTCAAGTCAATGATTTAGTATATTTAAGGTTTCATCCCTATAAACAAACATCTCTCAAAAAGAATGGAGCAGAAAAATTAAAACCAAGGTACTATGGGCCATACAAGGTAGTGCGGAAGGTTGGAGAAGTAGCATATGAACTAGAACTTCCGGAAGGGAGTAAAATCCACAATGTATTTCATGTTTCTTGTATTAAGAAAGCTCTTGGTCAGCAAATAATCACTTCAGAAATACTTCCTCCTTTGGATGATGAAGGTCAGCTCACACTTGTTCCGGAAAAGATTTTGAAGACACGGGAAAGAAGGTTGAGGAGTAGAATCATCAAAGAATATTTAGTGCAATGGAAGGACTTACCAAATGAAGACGCCACATGGGAAGAGGAGAATATTTTTCAGCATCCAAATTTGAAATTGCTTTAGGACAAGCAATCTTGGGTGGGGAGGACTGTAATGTCCCCATTCAAATAAGTGCATAGTAAGACAATCCCATCAATCCTACTAGTTTCCTAGGTTGGATGGGCACATGTGGGATGGTAATAAGGAAACTAATAAATGATATTTAGACATTAGAAGGGTTCAAGCATTTAATAAATATGATGAATAAATAAATTCAAGAGAAATTCTAGGTGGAAAGTGGTTTTGGAGACATATGGAGGTGGTGGGACCCACACGAGCTTGATTTTTCAATGACACATGGCAGCTCTCTCTTGCCAATTCGAATTCATGGGAAGGTGAACACTCTTGGGTGAGTTGGTAAGTCATAACACATGGCATTGAGAATATTAGGTCGAAATGGGAAGGAATAGTAACCTCCATGGGAGAGGAAGAGTCAAATTGGAGACTAGTGGACACATGGGCTAGATTCCCTAGTTTTATGACAACAATAATGAAGCATCTATGACATTTTATGACAAAATTCAGACCTGACTTCTTACACCTGACCATTATGACATGTCAGCCCCAAAAATAGGCTCAATAAGGCGCTCATGGAGTTGGAGGAATCTAAAGAGACTCAAATTCGAATTTGGGAGAAGATGGAAGGTTGGAACTAGGAGACAAGTGGCAAATGAGGAATATTTTCTAAATGGAAAATTATTGAATCTATTGAGAGGATTTCGACCCCTTGAAGGCTAATGTTGGTTATAAAATGTAGAAATCAAGTATGAGAATGGATTTTGATGATTTGATAAAAATTGCATTTGTGAAGAGAGAGCTAGTGGATGACTAGTTTCTTGCCTTAGCCAATTTCGAGGGTGAAAGATTCCCATCCAAGTTGGTGTTTGGAGAGGCCACTCAGGTCTTTCGTGGTGATTTAATGGAGTTTTTATTTGTAGGTAGAAGCTACAGGAAGTTTCATGGTTTGGTTTAGTGCAGCACTTTCTCTCCACTGTTTCCAGTTTTGAAGGCATATTCGTGCTCCTTGAGGGAGGGCGTTTTTGGTGAGCACTTGTGCTTCTTGAGAGAGCTTCTCATTATATATTTATGATTGTAATAGCTTCATATCCTCTGTTATTCATATTCAGAAAGTTTCAGGTCGAAATACCCACAGGTTGTATGCAAAACTATTGATTAATGAGCAAACAATGTCCATTTCCCCAATGCATTGATGTATGACACTATAATGTTGATTATTTCAAATGGATGTATGATTATCTGACATATTTGTGATAAATATACTGCCATGGATGTCTTCTACAAGTTTCATGTACTGTACTTGAGCATTTGAAGCATTTTTACTCAGTTTAGTTGTATTGGGAGGTGAAATAGTGCCATTTCCCCCAAGGGTCGAATTGGGGGTTTTTGTTGTTGAAAGTGAGAGAGTTAGAACAGTATTAAAAATTAATTAATGGTGCATATGAGACCTTAATCACATAATTAATACATTATATACCTCTGTTCATAAATTTGTGGGAGTTTGGAGGCATTTGGAAGGCCATTTGCAGTGTTACCCGAGGGGGATTTGATGCACAAATTACTAGTCAAAATTACATATATTGATCACAATACAAATCAAGTTTGCAGCAGTATTTGGAGGGCCATAAAACATCCCTGAACCTTATATTCAAGTCTAAATACCATTCATACACTCCTACAGAATATTTGGGAGCATTTGGGTTGATTTGGAGGTCAAAACAGTAAAACTAGTCAAAGGTCGAAATTGGGAAAAAAAGTGAAAAATTGGGCATTTTAATAAAATTTGAAAAAGGGATATTACAGGGTCGGCCCTGAGCTTATATTTTAGGGGTTATTAGAATTCTCCAGGAGAGTTCATCCCCATTAGGTATTTTGGTCAGTCGGGGGTTAGTATAAATAGAGGAGGTGAACTCCTCATTAGACACACTCACTCACTTGTGAAAAGTGGCGCACTTTCTGGGAGATCTGCTAAGGAGTTAAAGAAGGAGGGAGCACATCTTGTATTTTGGTTGATCATCTTATTGAGGAAATATTTGCTGGGTTTTCTACCCCATGAGGGTTTCCCAGGGTAAACTTTGTGTCTATCTTGTGATTATGCTTCTTCCAGTGATCTTGCTAGTCTATTTGGTTTAAACTTAACACACTAAACCTATGATGTAGTGCATATGTATCTCAATACGGTTGGTCCTTTGTCTCTATACTAGATCACTTGAGACCCTTATAGCACTCTGATTGTCACAAAATATGATAGTAGTAGTACTAAAGGAAATCTCAAAGTCTGAAAGAATACCCTGCAACCACACACACTGAGTAGCAACATTCACTGCTCCTCTATACTCGGCCGCTGCTAAAGATAGTGCAATGGCACTCTATTTCTTGCTAGACCAGAAAATAGGACCACCTCCAAGCATGAATACAAATCCATATGTGGATTTTATGTCAAGGCTATCACCTTCCCAATCTGAATCAGTAAAGCCAAGAAGATCTAGGCTAGAATCTGCAACATAGTGAATCCCATCAGTCTTGGTGCCTTGCACATAGTGAAAAATTATTTTTGCATCCCTCCAATGAAGCTCATGTGGCTGATCCATGTATCTTGATGCCACACTCACAGCATAAGCAAGATCAAGTTGAGTGTGAGTCAAGTATAGCAAGCTGCCAATACAAGGTGTTGTCAACCAAGGGTTTAGATTCTGCTTTTTCAAGTCTAACTCCTGAAAGGAATGGAGTCTTTGAAGGCTTGCAATCAGCCATCTTGAACTTCTTTATCAGATCAGATGCATATTTGGACTGAGATACCTTTGTTCCATTTTATGTTTGAGAAATCTCAAGCCCCAAAAACTGCTTAAGAATTCCCAAGTCAATCATGGAAAAATCTTGATGCAAAGCAGTCTTCAATGAGGCTAGTTTATTAGTAGAGCTAATTGTGATTATAAAATCATCAACATACAGCACTATAATCATTATTGAACCATCAATCAGCTTCATATAAACATTAGGATCATATTTGCATCGAACATAAGATTGTGACAAGAGAAAGTTGTCCATTTTGGCATACCAAGCCCTGGGGGCTTGCTTAAGCCCATATAAGAACTTATTCAACCTGCACACATAGTTAGGATCAGATGTATACCCTTCTGGTTGCTGCATATAAATATCCTCCTCAAGATCCACATGGAGGAATGCATTTTTGACATCCATATGGTGCACTTCCCAGCGCTTGGACGCAGAAATTGCCAGAACTAGTCTTATCGAATCCTTCTGTGCAACTGGTGCAAAAGTATCATTATATTCAAGGACTTGGACTTGGGAGAAGCCCTTTTCCACCATCCTAGACTTATATTTCACTTCTGTACCATCAGTTGCACACTTGGTTTTGTGGATCCACTTACACCTTACCAATTTGTTGCCTGAGGGGAGCTTGACTAGCTCCCATGTTTCATTCTTTTGTAATGACTGAAACTCCTCATTCATGGAAGCCTGCCATCCTAGGTCATGTGAGGCTTCCTCATATGTCTTAGGATCAGAATACACCATCATATAAAATCTCTTAGATAGGTAGGGTTCATTCACATTGAGAGCAGTCTCAAATTATGATCTATTCCTCCTTGTGTCCTGAGGATTGCCCACTAGTTCACCTGTTGCTTGCAAAGTATTAGAATCCCATTTAGGATTTGTTGGTGAATTAGAATCTACAATAAAATGGTCCTCATCATCAAAAATATCAGAATCAAAAAATTCAGAAGCAACATCACTTACTTCTTCAGGTGGTGGTGAAGATGGTTCTCCAATTTCAACATTCTAAGAGGGCTCTTTTTCGAATTGAACACTTCTTTATATGAAATATATTTAAGTGGTCATGTTCAGAAACTTATTCCCTTTGGAGTCCTATAAATAGCCAACAAAAATACATGGTTGTATTTGGGGCTGCATAGCCCTCCTCTTCTCAAGTGGAATCCTAGCCCAAGCCTTGGAGCCAAAAATCCTGAAATGAGAGATATCAGATTTGTGCCCTGTCCAAGCCTCAAAAGGAGTGATACCTTTGAGAGATTTGTGTGGCACTCTATTATGAATATATGTGGCACAATTTATTGCCTCATCCCATAGATTTGGAGATAAATACTTTGACTCAAGCATACATGTGGCCATCTCCATAAGAGGCTTATTTTTCCTCTCAGCAACCCCATTCTACTAAGGCGTATATGGAACTGTTTGTTGCATCTGAATGCCTGAAGAGTCACACAATTGATGAAACTCTTATTTGATGTACTCAACACCATTATCAGATGTGATAATTTTTATATGTCTACCAGACTGGTTCTCAACTGAGGCTTTGAATAGCTTGAACAGACCAAAAACTTTAGATTTTAGCTTGATGAAATCAATCCAACAGTACATGCTAAAGTCATCTATGAAGGTGAGGATGTATTTGGAATGGTTAAAAGACTCATGGGGGAATGGACCTGATATATTCGTGTGAATAATCTCCAATGGTGCATAGGTTCTCTCAGTTTTGGATCTCCCATACTTATGCTCAGGGTGTTTTCCTAGAATGTAAGATTGACAAACACCTTTGGAAAATATGATATTGGGAAGCCCTATGACCATTTGTTTCTCATGAATTTGGGAAAGGTATTTATAGTTTAGATGTCCAAATCTTCCATGAAATAATTTGCTTGACTCATTAGCATGGGTAAAAAGTGCAGAAGCTGAGGGATATGGCACAAAGTGAGAAAACTTGTAGATTCTAGAGCTATGGTCAGTAGTGCCTAATGCAAAAATTCATCCTATTGACATTTCACATATCTCAACATCATTCGGGGTGAAGGTTACCTTTTTGGGTAAACCTGTGTGGGTCATCTGATATACTAACAATAGGCTTGCAGCAAGTCCAGGAACCAGGGAAATGTTTAGGGGCGAAATTTAGCCAATTGGCTATTTTTGGGGCTTTTTTTCAAAAAATAAATTCGCTATTTGGTCATTTTTAGCTTCTAATATCGCCTATATTTACATAAAATATGTTTTTTTACATTATATTCACCAAATTTACAAGTTTCAGTAGTAAATCATATGTTTCATATTTAATATTTTCCTACCATTCTATATATATGTTTTTTTCAATCCAAAATAATCACCTAGAATACAATACTTAAGTATACTTTTACAATCCTTAAAAAATTCCCTGCCAGGAACATACAAGATATTATTTAATAAACCAAACTCGATATCTATGTTGCCTTTACCTTTGCTATAAGTTTTAGAATTATCACCCAATATAATATTTGGACCACTGGAAGAGTCAAGTGAAGTAAAAAACTTACTTGTAGACACCGTGTTTCTTGAATCTCCGGAATCAATAATAAATGAGGTAGGCTTAGATGTGCTTTCCATCAGTGCATGTACTCTCTCCTTATCATCAGAATTTTGTCCACCATCCTTCCTCCTTGCACTCTCTGGAAGAGGAATGTTGGCTTTCTCCACGAGTTGAGCCATTTGATCAATGGTCTTCTTCATGCGAGAGCTTTCAGGATGAAATCCCTTGCTGCAATAATTTCACTTTGTCCTCTCATTCTTCTTATTTTGATTCTTCTTTGAGTGGTAGGAGTCTTCATAAATGTTATGCTTGTCTTTCCTCTCACCAGTGGGTTTCTTGAAATTGCCCTTCTTCTTCCCTTTCAAATTCTTTGAATCTCCAACATTCAGACAGTGGTATTTGGATGGATCTTTAATGGTTCCCATTAAGACCAATTTGTCTTGTTCTTGTGTAAGTGACTCCATGAATTCTGAAAGTGATGGACTCTTCCAATTTTTAACTACCTTCCTTGTGGAGTGAAAGGTCGAAACAAAGACTGGGTAGTCAGGGCCAAGTTTGGAGAGAATGGCCAAGACTAATTGCTCATCCTTTTTTTCATTACCACATTGCTTCAGCTGAATAAAAAGTGATTTGAATTTGGAGAAGAAATCCAGGAGGTTATCGAAATTCTATGGACTCAATGAAACTAGTTCATTATCCAGTTAGTGGCATCTTAATTCATCAGTATTTTTGAACAATTATTGAAGCTTTATCCAAACTTCATTGGGAGAGATAATACCATCGATATGGAATATAATATCCCTGGATGTAGTGAGACACAACATACCCTAAGCTTCATCTCTTCGATTATGCCACTTTGGTTTTTCAACTGTTGAGGTTGGCTCAGCTTTAGTTTCCATAGTCACCCTGTAGAGGCCTTTGCTCCTCAATATGATCTCCATCTACGCCTTCCATTCAAATTAATTGAATGGAGTGAGGATGATATGATGTAAATGATCCATGGAAGCTCTGAAATTAATTTTGGAGTGATTTGGGTGTTCCCAAAGCTTGTTTGTTGCGCCTTCTGGATGATAGAATGCGCCCTGTGGATGAATTACTGCACCCTCCTTGAGACTGGTTGAATCCTGCAAGACAATAAAAGGAAAAAGGAATATCTTGATAGATCTGATACCATGTGAAATTCAGTTCACACCAAGATCTTATCAAGAAATTACACACTTTCACAAAAGATCTGACATAGCTAGTCAAGAACACATAAAATTACTCACAACATATACAAACTGTATTAACTCTCATGAATAAAATACATCATCCAAACTTGGGAAATTAAATGGATATCAATATATAATGTTTACATCAGAGATTTGAATGGCTAAATATGCCATTTGGATCCTCACAAAAGTAGACTTCCTAAAATGATGCAAAACTCCCCTAGGTGGAAAGTGTGTTCTCCAAGTCACACCAAAGGATCACGAATTTTTGATTTAGTGATCAAATAGTAATGTGTGATGAAAAAAAATGCTAAATACCCAAAATGGAAGAAAGAAACATCAAGGAGTGAAAGTGGTCCAAAAAACACTTTCCCTATTCAACTAGCTTTTCACCTTTCACCCAAAAGTAGTAAAAAGTAGGAATGGGACTTTCTCACTAGAATCTTATCCAGAATCAGTAGGAATGTGCCCAAGTGAATTAGGAAACTTGTGGTCCACACCTGGAAGTATTTTGGTCCTTGTTGGAATATTCAAACCATCATTTTTGTATTTTTCATGCCTACATGCTGCATGCATTTGCATGCCACTGCATGCATCCAGTCATCATCATGGTTGTCTCCCCAACACCTAGAGCTTGCTTCTAGCTCTCCAGAGCTTGTCTTTATCCCTCATTTGGACTCCTACCTACCTAATGCGCCCTCTTTGAGTTATCTGCTTAGCAAGTGCACCTTTCTCACCTACCACTGTCATTTAGAGCACCTTTACTCACCTACCTTTAGTTATTACTCAGTTAGGGCGCCTTACTTCACCTACCGGGAGTTATCATTTAGTTAGTGCATTGATTGAGTATTTCTTCCACTGATTTCTCATGTTGACTACTTGTAGCTTCTAGTTAGCTAGTTCTGGAGTTCCACTTGACTATTTGACAGCCTCATGCACCCCCCTTGGAGTCTCTATTCTCTGATTTATACCTAGATGGTTCTGTTAGACTCAGTTAGACACACTTGACTGACTATTACCATTTATGACTGATACTATTGACTGGATGATGTCTCCATTGTTAATCAAGCTAGACTTTGAGTTAGACAGCCTCATGCACCCCACTTGGAGTCTCCATTCCCTTATTTATGGCTAGATGGTTCTGTTAGACTCGATTGGTCACACTTGACTGACTCTTACCAGTTGTGACCGATACTACCGACTGGATGATATCTCCATAGTTATTCATGCTATACTTTCAGCTCAGATTTGAATTCCCTACTTGGCTAATTCGAATCCTATATGATGCCTCATCATTGATTATTGTAACACATTCTCTACGTTCATTATTCATTGTATGATATTGACATTGTCCATTATTCTATGTTTATGAGTGATTATTGAATGCATGCTTCTTCTTCTTTGAAAATAATCCTGAGAGTTAGATTGTGAGTTTGTTACAGTTGCTATATCCCTGCAGATTATCACATGGTATCAGAGCAGTCAACAGCTATTCGAATTGTAGCCATTGCAATAGTTGCAGCATTTCTTTGAGCAGCTATCTTTCACTTGTGCACCAGAGGCCTCTGATTTTCCATAGCAAATCCTGGTGCTATTACTTGAATTCATTGGAGAAATCTAGTGAGGTCTAGCCAGGTGTGAAGGATGTAGTCTATGTGCCAAGTGTCTTTAAGGTAGTGGTCATTCGAACTGTAGCATTCTCCATCAGCAAAAACTTCTCTTGTTTTGTAGGTTTATTCACCCGTTCAAATTCTTCTTCAACTATTTAACTTTCTCTGTTCAGATGGATCTAAAGCTCACATGTTCCAACTATGTTGATTGGAAAGCCAAGATGGCTCTCTTCATGAGAACTAACCACTTCACCCGAATACTCAACGAAACGATGGTAGAACCTCTTAGTGCAGTTGAAAAGTCCAAGTACATGGATAGGCTTGATGAAGCAGTTGGTCTCCTCCTTCTCTCAATTTCTAAATATCTTCACTTCCATGTCATCGATCTTACATCTCCTAAAGAGGTTTGGGACAAGCTCGAATCCCTTCTTGGATAGAAATATGATATGAAAGGACACAAATTGGAGAATGAACTCATATGCTTGAGTCCTGACAGCTTCGAATCTATCAATGCCTTCCTCACCAAGTTCAAAAGCTTGATATCATAGTTGAAAAGATATGAGATAGTGAAATAAGACAAGTAGCTTATTATTTCCATTCTCTCAAAGTTGGGGCCAAACTTCTCAGTTTTTGTCTCTACTTTCCAATCAACTAAGATGTTCATTCCCAAATGGAAGTTTCCCTCACTTGATGATTTCATCCAATCTCTTACTCAAGAGGAAAAGAAGTTGATCTCTATGGGAATGATCAAACCCAAATTGGATTCAGCCCTTACAGTTGCAGAGAGAGCGAATGGTAAAGGAAAGAAAAATATTTCTGACAAGAGATCGAATGATACAAGGCCTGCAGATAGTCCATATCAGTCAGATAGGGCTTTGAAATCAAGGAATACCAAGCATTCTCAAAAGGAAAGATCCAAGTGCACATATTGTCATAGAGGTTTCCATCCTGAGATTACTTGCATGAAGAAGACTATAGATTTGATGGCTCGGATACTTGAGAAGAACAATCTTCCTGTACCTGCATCTACAAGGAAGAAAAATCCTGATATTGAACCTTCTAGATATGAAGACAAAGAAAGATGCCATTCCCTCATGGTAAGAGCATCAATAGATTCTTGCTTCATCATAGATTCAGGAGCATCAAGACACATGTCTTCCTCCAAATATCTCTTCTCCAATTTCGAAAGATCAGTTGGCCCTTCCATCATTTTGGGAAATGATTTAGAAGTCTCCTCTCAGGGGATTGGAAGAATCTATCTTGACCATGGTTATTTTTCTGATGTGATTTATGTTCCTTCTCTTGCAACTAATTTTCTTTCAGTGTATCAAATGACTAATATTGGAGATCCCAAAAGAGTGATCTTTGTTAGTTTTTTTTCAGAGCTTTCAATCTGATCTAGGATCTTAACTGAGAAAATAACATGTACAGCATATCTACAGCATATCAATCATGGACACAATAATGCAAGCACACAAGAGACACAGAGTTTCACCAGGGAAAACCAAGAAGGTGAAAACCCTGCAACTACCTCAGAGATAGATAGAGCAATGATACAACCCAATCATAAGAGATAGTCCTCCTAGCAGCAACTTCTCCTCCTCCACAAGTGCACCACTCTCCAATGAGTGTGTGAGAGAGAAAGTGAATGATCAGATAGAGTGCCTTTCGCACTTTATTTATACTTGACTTGAATTGCCTAATAACCTTTACAAGGTCAGCCTTAACTTAACCACATAACATAATGCTGACAGGGCCGACCCCCAATAGGGTGGTCTAATAACCCTTTGACCCACATGACTTATACAGGGCCGACCCCACCAAGGTGGTCTAATAACCCATCAAGTATAACTTATGACACTTACAATATAAATGATGACACTTCCGTATAGAGGACTAATAACATCTCTATAGGAATACAAACAATTCTGTATAGAGGAATAATAACATCTCTATAGGAATACAATATACATATATGAAATACATTCTGAAGTTGCAAATACATCAACACTCCCTCTTAACTAGGAAGGTATTTCTCGACACAGATCTGCTAGCACAAGTATTCTTCTCTGGATCATCATCACTGGATCATCGTCACTAGATCATCATCATCGAATCATCGTCATCATCACTGCTGCTGCTATCTCAATCAATCTCCAATCTACTTGTCATAGGAAGTTCTATAGAGCCAGTCCTTTTTCATACTGGATGTAGGCCCACCACCTGTAGGTCTTCATCATCACTGGCCATACTGTGGAATCCTCGGGACTGATTACGTGTGTTAAGCCAAAACCTCGAAAGAGAATCCTAGGACTGATTACTAGCATACTACTCAACCTATCGGATCTCCCAGGATCTTTTACATGCAACTGCACAACCTGTCCATGGCCACAGAGTATCATCCTGATACTCATGATCATACTAATTAGGCCATCTCAGCGAGCAAGCCATCAAGTAGGTACACTTCAGGACTGATTACACTACCTCTGCAAAACCTGCAAGATCTCCCAAGATTGATTACACTACCTCTGCAAAACCTGCAAGAGCATCTCAAGACTAATCATATGCCTCTGCAAAACCTATGTACCATACTGTCACATCATTGTCTTTAGATCATCGTCATCGTCAACATAGCACAACCCATATGCACACACATAGCACTTACACTCACCATCATGGGAGGACCAACCTACTACCATCTGTGAAAGGCTCACAGTACTTACATCAATGACCATGGGAGGAAGAACCTACCACCATGTCGAAAAATCCTACTCAACCCTTACAACTCACCATGGGAGGGAGAACCTACCACCATGTGAGAATGGCCCAACCCTTACATCTGCACCATAGGAGGAAGAACCTACCACTATGTGAGAATGGCCCAACCCTTACATCTACACCATAGGAGGATGAACCTACCACTATGTGAGAATGGACCAGCCCTTACATCTACACCATAGGAGGATGAACCTACCACTATGTGAGAATGGCTTGTGTGCATCTGTGTCTCCGGACTCATCACTTCCTCTTGGAAGGTATCTCGATCTGAAGTACACCAAGTATCCCTCTGAAGTATTCAAACTTCACTCTGGCAAGCGGATTGGTCAACACATCGGCTATATGCTCATCCATCGCAACATACAGGAG
Source organism: Larix kaempferi (assembly GCA_027924585.1). Taxonomy (NCBI): domain Eukaryota; kingdom Viridiplantae; phylum Streptophyta; class Pinopsida; order Pinales; family Pinaceae; genus Larix; species Larix kaempferi. Next base: position 5,942,529 of record BSBM01000289.1, on the reverse strand, counting down.
CTTCACTGCTCCTCTCTGCACCATATCCCTAATATAGTGATACTTGATCTCAGTGTGCCTCGACTTGTCATGGAACACTGGGTTCTCCGACAACTTCACACAACTCTGGTTGTCGCAATATATACAAGTAGCACTCAGCTAGAGATCAAACAAATCAGACAGTAGCTTCCTAAGCCATACTGCCTCACAACTGGCCGAACAAGCTGTGACATACTCTGCTTCAGCTGTACTCAGTGCTACACAGGACTGCTTCCTGCTAAACCAAGAGATCATACCGGATCCCATACTGAAGCAGCACCCTGAAGTGCTCTTCCAATCAATGGCACTTCCTTCCCAATCTGAATCAACATAACCCTCCAAGTTAAACTTTTGATTCAACTCATACTTGAGCCCATAATCAACTGTACCCTTTAGGTACCTCAGAATATGCTTTGCATCTATCAGGTGAACATGTCTTGGATATTTCAAATACTTGCTCAAGGTGTTCACCGCAAAGCAAATATCTGGTCTCGTATATGTCAGGTACATCAAGGACCCAATCATTTGACGATACATCATCACATGATCATCATCACAGCATCATCCTTATGCATGTCATCTGGAACAACACCCTAAAGCTCATCATCCATGATCATCCTGATCATACACTGCATCCTCCTAATGCATACAAAGTATCTCCCTAATACATGTCATCATACATGATCCACCTGATCATACAATGTATCCACCTGATACATATCATGTATATACCTGATGCATATCACATACATGATCCACCTGATCATACAATGTATCCACTTGATACATATACAAATACACGATCCACCTGATCATATCAAGCATCCAATAGGATGCATATACATATACATGATCCAACTGATCATACCAAGCATCCAACATGATGCATCTACAAAGCAGTAACTGGAGCATCGTCCTGATGCTCATCACACAGTGCTTACATCCACATCCATGGTAAGGATCCTCCTCTCACCATGTTCAAATGGCTCCTGTAAATGTGTCCATCACTTATTCCTCGAAGTGTCGTCAATCTAAAGAACACCAAGCAAGAAAGTTGTCTTGACATCCATCTGGTGTATCTTCCATTTCATCACTTGCTTTGTATTTCTCTATGTTTCCTTCTGCAACATGCTTGATCTTATAGATCCACTTGGAAGTCACAACAAACTTCCCTTCAGGTCTTGGGACCACATCCCAAACATCATGCTTCATGATTGACAGATCATGGCATTCTTCTCGGATCCCGAGAACTTCAATATCTTCAATAGATAACTTTGTTGCTGGAACAAATGTTGTAGTCCTTCTTTTGTATGTGCTCGTATACGATCTTTCCTACAAAACAAGTTAAATTGCATGATTAGAAACCTCTCATAGTTTTCAGAACAAATTCTTACACCTAAAGAAATATGTCATAGAGTCATGCAATTATTTTAGCCAATGTTTCAATACAACATTTATCCATATCCCGTAACTTTCTAGATGCCTTACAATCTCTACCAGAACATTGTTAAGAGTTTGCACTACTCCCAACATGTCAACAAAGAGGTTTCATTCTAGATAAGTAGCAATGGAATGTTATACAGTGCCATAGGCCACTTACCCATCACATGCATATTAGTAGTATACTGTTCATTAATGCAATTATTCTAATATGCATAATAGACACCCTAAGTCTAGGAACATAAGCATATACATCATTGAACAATATTATTTAAACAAACAAATATGCAAGAAATGACAATTCAAATACTTATCTTTGTTTGGTTTGTAGGCTGGACTCCCTCTCAATATTTGCTTCCTTGCAGGAACTACTGGAGTGTGCTCCCTCTTGATCTTTGCTTCCTGGATTGCCTGTCTTTGAACTTATATCCATCCTTGATCACTATGCATACTTACTAGTATCACCATTGTGTTATCCTCGAGATCTCATACATACATTCATTAGTATAATCTTAATACTATCAAAAACATTATGATTCTAAGTAATCTTAAACATGTATGGTCAAGATCATTTCATACCCAGATAATAAACATTAGTATTCAAGGTTTCAGGGAATACTTCTTTAACTCATGCATATTCTTTATTTGACCAAAAGACTTTTTTGGTTAGTCATATCATCAATCAATGTAAGAGACATAATATGCATAAACCCTTGATTACTTACATTTCTAACTTCATGAATAATCATTATCAACCATACAACAATATAAGATCCTAACACAAGGTAGGATTCTAACTTGATATAGGAAAAACATACCTGGTTATCATATTTTCTAGTTATGTCTAGTAATGTCTTCTTGTTCTTTTCAATGACTTGTGCTAGTAACTTGCATATCTCATAGGTTAAGCATTGTAGAACCAAATTATACATACCTCGTAAGTAGATCTTCTATGTGATCCATGACAATGGATGAATCTTTGTCTTCATGTCACCGTGGTCATATGTTCTTGAAATAGAACATGATTTGTCTTTCTTGATGTACCTTTCATGTTAGCGGACAATATCAACCTCATACAACACCACAATGCATTAGTACAATTATAAGTGTCAAAACCCTAATCAATGAATATCTGCATTCATAATTTTATTAAGCGGATACAACAAGTCTAAAGTTAATCAAGATTGTACTAAACTTAATGAACACAAACATACCATAGACTTAATCATGAACAGATCTTAAAACATACCTGGATAAGTCATACCTATCGAGATTGCTTGTAATCTTCTTATGTAAGGCCTTAGCCTCAACTCCCTCTGAAACAAGATCTTCTTCACTTATGCAGGTGACCAATCCATTCTCTTCTAGGATTAACCCATTCCACTTTGATTTGCAGAAACTGGATCTCGAGCTGGAATAGGGTTTGTTAGAGAAACCATAAAAATTCAAACTTTGAATTTCAAACTTCTGAAAGGATAGAAAGATGTGCCTTTCTGAGCTGGTCAAGCTGGTATACTCAGAATTTGAAAACTACAAAGTTTCACCCCTCAAAATTGCCTTTTAGATTTCTGGATTCACTAGGGAGGACCCTGATTTAGGGTTTGAGTTTCCTGGAGCTTCACCCAACCAAATAGTTTGATCCAAAGCTCTAAACTTTGATTTTTACAAGGAGCTTCCAGCTATGGTCACAGATTTTAAAACTTCCCATTTTTGTAGAAGGCTTAATTTTTCAAATTTCCAATCAAAGTCCCGAACTAGGGTTTGATCAAGCCCGACCTTCTACCCAACCAAAAAATTTGATATTGGTCTCTAAATTTTGATTTTGATTAGTATCATTCAGCTGTTGTCTCCAATTACAAAAATACCAACTTTCTCTGAAACCCTAATTCCTGGAGCCATGAATGAAGGTGCTCAAAATCCAATTCTGTTTTGACAAAAATATGCACCTAATTGTTTTTGGGGTAACTCCAAAATTATGAATCCACAGGGTCTGAAACTTTGATCTATGGTAGCCTGACTTGTCATCTTTCCAACCCCATAGTTCTGACCTCAGTTGGATTCTCTGAGAATGATTTATGCCAAGTGTGGCAATGTGACCTGTTTATGGGATAATACAGGAGAAACAACTTGTACAGAATGCCACGTGCCACTAGTTCAACTTCGGCCTCTGAAAACCTTACCTGAGAAACTACAATTTCTTCCCTACCTGTAACATTTTACGAAATTTCATTTGGATCTTCCTAGACCAAGTTGTGACCTTTTCTCCTAGGTCACCTATTTATGACTTAGATCTGGAAGAGGCATAAACCCTAGATTGTACAGATCATAAAACACAAAGTACAACAAATTAGAAGTTGTTATTTGGATACAAGGTACATGGGGATCTTATCTTCGACCTATAAGAGTTTTAGATCCTGAAACCTCACCGAAATGGATTTATAGAGAAATTGTTACGATGACTTGTTTTTTCTATATTAAGCCCTAGCTTCGCAAGTGCAACAAGTGTCATAAATGCCATACCATGCCTTCTTTCAGGATAAGTCTAATACCATGTTAGTTTTTTTTTCAGATCTTTCAATTTAATCTAGGATCTTAACTTAGAGAATAATATGTACAGCATATCTACAACATATCTACAGCATATCAATCATGGACACAATAATGCAAGCACACAAGAGACACAGAGTTTCACCGAGGAAAACCAAGAAGGTGAAAAACCCCGCAACTTCCTCAGAGATAGATAGAGAAATGATACAATCCAAGCATAAGAGATAGTCCTCATAACAGCATCTTCTCCTCCTCCACAAGTGCGCCAAAGAGAAAGTGAATGATCAAATAGAGTGCCTCCCGCACTCTATTTATACTTGACTTGACTTTCCTAATAACCTTTACAAGGTCGGCCTTAACTTAACCACATAACATAATGCTGACAGGGCCGACCCCCAATAGGGTGGTCTAATAACCCTTTGACCCACATGACTTATACAGGGCTGACCCCACCAAGGTGGTCTAATAACCCATCAAGTATAACTTACGACACTTACAATATAAATGATGACACTTCCGTATAGAGGAATAATAACATCTCTATAGGAATACAAACAATTCCGTATAGAGGAATAATAACATCTCTATAGGAATACAAACACTTCTGTATAGAGGAATAATAACATCTCTATAGGAATACAATATACATATATGAAATACATTCCAAAGTTACAAATACATCAACAATCTTTTCTCCAAATGAATTTGAGGTACAACACATGGTTTCAGGGGAAATCAGTGCAAAAGGAGATGCAAATCATGAGACAAAACTCTATGAGTTTTCACACTTCTTACCTCTCTCAAAGGAGTCTTCTCTTCACTCTCATGCACATGAAGAGAGTAGACTATCTCATCTCAACTACAAGGTAGCTCAAAATGTGGTTGATGGTCTTCTAAGAGACAAGATTGCTCATGGCACCTGCAAAGGTTGCTTGAAAGGCAAGGATCGATCTAAGAAGATTGAGAAAAATAGGACTCTTGAAGAAGTGCAAATGCTAGATCCAGATCCACAAGAACCTGAAGATCTAGCACGTATTCGTTCAACTCCTATGGCCAAATGGGCCATCACTACTACATCAACTAGTGATCTTGTTGAATCTCCATCACATGATAGTTCAAATTCGGAGTATGAGACATCAGCTTCACATGCTTGTTCACATGAGATTTCAATTTTAGATTTTGGAATTGATGATGGGCTAGTTGTAGATGCATCTTCACATGATATTTCAGATTCAAAATATGAAGATGGAGATGATGATGATAGAATGCTAGATCCAGATCCACGAGAACCTGAAGGTCTAGAAACTGATGATGAAGATGAGTGAATGGGAGATCCAGATCCACAAGAACCTGAAGATATCTCACTTGATATTCCTCCTCTTACTCGATGGGCAGCCACTACACTCCGATCTTCCGGTGATTGGGTTGGTGATCCAGATGATCATAGAAGAACCATATCATATTTTTCAAAATAGAAGGTTTCATCCTTCTCACATTGATGATCCATTTCAGATCGATTGATCCTTCTTCAGAAAGGAAGGACACTTACCTCCTTGAGGGGTGAGAGATGATATGCTACTTTAGCATCCTTCAGTCTATTTGAGGGAGGGTATTCTTCCCATTGGGTTTTTCCTCTTTCCTGACTTATTTTATTTAGATTGATTGTACGGGGTGACCTTTGGTCTTAGTCCCCAAGGGCCTATTTTTTAGATTTCAATTATTTCCTCATAGTATATCTTGCGGGGGGTGTTGGAATATTTACACCATCATTTTTGTATTTTGCATGCCTGTATGCAAATCTGCATGCTGCATGCATCCAGTCATCATCATGGTTGTCTCCCCAGCACCTAGAGCTTGCTTCTAGCTCTCTAGAGCCTGTCTTTAGACCTCATTTGGCCTCCTACCTACCTAATGTTCCCTCTTTGATTTATCTGCTTAGCAAGTGCGCCTTTCTCACCTACCACTATCAATTAGAGCGCCTTTACTCACCTACCCTCAGTTATCACTCAGTTAGGGCACCTTACTTCACCTATTGGGAGTTATCATTTAGATAGTGCATTGATTGAGTAGTTCTTCCCCTGATTTCTCATGCTGACTACTTGTATCTTCTAGTTAGCTAGTTCTGGAGTTTCACTTGACTATTTGACAGCCTCATGTGCCCCCCTTGGAGTCTCCATTCCCTGATTTATGCCTAGATGGTTTTGTTAGACTCAGTTAGACACACTTGACTGACTATTACCATTTATGACTGATACTATTGACTGGATGATGTCTCCATTGTTATCCAAGCTAGAGTTTGAGTTAGACAGCCTCATGCACCCCACTTAGAGTCTCCATTCCCTGATTTATGGCTAGATGGTTCTGTTAGACTCAGTTGGTCACACTTGACTGACTCTTACCAGTTGTGACTGATACTACCGATTGGATAATATCTCCATAGTTATTCATGCTAGACTTTGAGCTCAGATTTGAATTCCCTACTTGGATAATTTGAATCCTATATGATGCCTCATCATTGATTATTGTAACACATTCTCTACATTCATTATTCATTGTATGATATTGACATTGTCCATTATTATGTGTTTATGAGTGATTATTGAATGCATGCTTCTTCTTCTTTGCAAATAATCCTGAGAGTTAGATTGTGAGTTTGTTACAGTTGCTAGATCCTTGCAGATTATCACAGTCCCCCCAAATATGCCTTGTGGTCCACACAATGACTCATATGCCAACTATTTAGTCTAATACATAGTAATTAATCATAAGATGATTAATTAATGTCTCTAATATATTAATTGACATAGAGTGGGTTTTAATTATTCCAACAAAGGCCACCTCAGTAATTCGATTTGGGGTCAGATATTTTAATTTAAATCAGTTAACTAAATATAGGGGAAGCATTTTTTCAAATACATTAGGTTTTGGATCTTGATTATGATGTAATTCGCTATAAAACTTTGAAAAAGGGAAGAAGAATGGGTTCTTCCTTCAGAAGTGGAGAGGTTCAATTTTGGGAAGCTAAGAAAGATGGTGAAACATGTGTAAGACCTTTAATATATAGTAATCTATGTGTTTTTGGAGATCATTTATAGTTATGGACAAACATTGTTCCTATTTCATGTTTTATAGTTGATAATATTTTGAAAAAAGAACTATTCATGCTCTGCATAACCAAAAGAACTCAGATCTAATGGCATTTAACCTTTCAGTGCTCATTGCCTATGTTGCTTCCATGTTTTCATTAATTTCCTATCATAACACTGTTATGGTATGAATTGAACATGTGTGAATTTATGGATGAGAAACTTTAATTTCATGTGTTTACATGTTGGCATTAGTGATTAATTCTGGGCTCTTGTTTGATATTTAACTATAAATCATTTTAAATTATGTTCTATTACTGATCTTTATTGTGCCATCGATCATTCCATCTAAACCTGAGTGGGTCACTAATTTGAAGACCTCTTACCATCAAATTCAAACCACAATTCATCATAGATCAATATCCAAGTTCCCTATCTTTTCCCTTAGTAGTCTGGGTGCAAACCTTAGGGATAAAATTTTCTGGCGCCATTGTTGGGGAGTGAAGAATCGAAGATATCTTCCCCGGGTTGTGTTTAAAGATAAAATATGAATTTGATGGTGAGCAAAGTTCAGACATATAGTGTGTCTACAGATTACTCACCTAGTGACTCCATCTTTGAATAATCGAGAGGCAGCTTCATAGTTTCAGAATGACGAAGGCCATGGACTCTATTTTGGATCAAATATTTGCTCCATTCGATTTCTCAACTATTCCTGGATATCCAGATTCAGCTCCCGATGTAGATGAATGGAAATATCGGCTTCCAAATTTTAAAGAAGGTAAATATGATTATCTTGTTGAACATTTATTGGGATTTCACGAGCACATGCATCAGATGAATATATCTCATAAGCATGTGTTAATGAAGATGTTCATGTATACACTTGAGGGAGATGCATGTGAGTGGTATGGGTATATACCTACTTCTGGCATATCTTCCGTAAAGGAATTTCATATAGTTTTCAATGATCATTGCAGAATACATTTTCCATCTGAAAGTATTTTTGAGAATTGTTGTGAGTATTTTTCTTTACATATTCATAATTTTGTGGTCGATAAAAAAGAAATGAATGTTAGAGAAATGGAGGAGGAATCATTATCAAAAGAGTTTTTTTCTAATCCTCCCTGTATTGATTTTGAAGTTAATGATATTTAGATTGTAGATGCTTTTGACATCATATCAGATGTTCCTTATAGTCATCGCTATGATGACATTGTTGCTCAAAACTTTTGTGAAAATCGGCCTATTTATGATGAATATCCAGACATAGAGGAACAAATTTCTTTTCCATCGTGTATTGAATCTTACAACAGTTCTCCATTTTTTTATCACTAACAGGCTTAATTTGTTCGGATATCCACATCATCTTTTTCAGGATCTTGCATGCAAATTAGGGTTTGCATGCAGAATCTAGGGTTTGCATGCACCTGCATGCACTGGCATGCATCCCAGTCACCAGTTTGATGCCTCCAGCACCTTATCCACTTCATTCTAGCACCCGGGAGCCACCTACCACAGAGTTTTATCCCTCCTAGGCTGAAAGGCGCCCACTTCTCACCTACTGCCAGAGAAGGGCGCACTTGTTCACCTACCACTGCAGTTCCACTTCAGTTACATTCAGTTAGCTCCGATTCTCCCTGATTTGAGGCTAGTTTCACTCCCGACTAACTGTATCACTTCCATTGGACCTCCAGTTTGATTAGGTGACTTGTTCTGACTTCAGTTAGCCTCCCATGCGCCCCCACTGAGCCTCCTGATCCTTAATCAGTGCTACACACTTCAGTTACACTTATTACACTCAGTTAGACTCCGATTGACACCTGGATGACTGGTTGTTGTGCATTGATGAGCACCACCGATTGATTGATGAGGACTCCTAGTTAGAGTCAAGCTACTCCATTCAGTAATTCGAATGACCTCCTTAGGCAATTCGAATTGCTCTGTCATTGTGACAGTTTGTATTGTAATTCATTCACCCTTTCTGGGATAGAGAGCACTGCTGCATGTTTTGCACAGTTTTGCACCATATTTTCTATGTTCATCTGTTGTGATTGATTTACTTGTTCATTAGATCTGTTGTGACTAATTTTACATGGTATCAGAGCCATTGCAGGGACAAGATCTCTTTTCTACAGGTGTTTGTACAAGAATATTTGACTGAATTGCTAAAAATTGCAAGAAGTTTGGCATGAGATATCTCAAGGGCATTCGCTCCTGTGCATGCAAAGCTTGAAAACTATTCCAATACCACTCCAGAAGCTTGAGTTACCACATAATTCCTGGAACTGATACATTGGACCTATTCTACATTGCTTGAAATCCAATCCCAGGTGTGATGCAACTCTCAAAGGGTGGATTGTTCGACTTTATTGTGGTTGTTTTTATGTGATTTGCAGGTTTATTGTCTCCTTCAATTGCACTCGCTATCTTTTGCATGCAAGCTTCCCTACAGCAATTGCACTCGCTATAGTCTGCATGCAAGCTTCCTCTTCATCAGTTGACTCGCTCCTAGCAATGGAATACTCTTCTTCAAAGCCTATCCTCGCCCCATTCAATTATTTTGATTGGAAAGATGATATGGAGATCATATTACGTTCAAAAGGTTACTACCGAGTCACTATTGGTCTTGAATTGGAGCCAAACAATGTGTCAGATCGAACTAAACACTACAACAAGCTTGATGAAGCTTATGGTCTTCTTTGTCTCTCCATCTCCAAAGATCTTCACTTCCATCTCAGCGGATTGAAGACTCCAAAATCCATATGGGAGCAACTTGAAACACTATTCGGCAAGCAGGATGAGCTTAGGGCTTTTCAATTAGAGAATGAATTGATTGGCCTTAATCCTGAGAATTTCGAGACCATCAATGAATTCTTCACAAAATTCAAGAACTTGAACTTGCAATTGAAGAACAGTGGTGTTATCAAAGAGGATAAACAATTGATCCTCTCCATTCTAAGCAAGCTTGGGAAAGATTATTCGGTATTTGTCTCTACTTTCAATTCTGGTCGGCTAACTACCCCGAATTGGAAGATGCCTACCTTGAATGCCTTCATTGAGTCCGTTACAAAAGAGCATGACAAGTTGATTCAAATGGGGTCCATAAGCTCCAAAGATTCAGCCCTATTTGTTCAAGGACCCAAGATCTCGAATGGTAAAGGAAAGCAAAAGAAGGAGAAGCCCAAATTCGAGCCTCACAAGCAAAAAGACAAAGGCAAGCAAACAGATGCACCATCCAGTTCGAAATCCAAGCAAAAGGGCAAAGAAGGTAACCAAAAATCTAAATGTACTTATTGTAACCGTGGCTTTCATCCCGAAAGTTCATGTATGAAGAAGACTATAGATCAAATGGCCCTCCTTTTGGAAAAGGACAACATAACCCTTCCTGACGGTGCAAGGAAGAAGGATCGGAATGATGATCATGAAAGAGGACAAGCACTCATGGCAACGGTTTCGAAGCCCACTACTCTCTTGATAGATTCGGGTGCATCAAATCATATGGCTGCAAATATTGATTCTTTTTCCTCATTCGATCCAAACAGCTCCATCCCCATCCATTTGGGAGATGACTCAAAAATTTCTTCAAAGGGAAAAGGTACGATTCATGTAGAACATGGATGCTTTCAGAATGTTCTCTATGTGCCTTCCTTGGCTTCAAATCTCCTTTCTGTGTATCAAATGACACATACTGTTGAACCAAAGCAAGTCACATTCAGCCCTAATACAGTTGAAATTTCTGATATCAAAAGTGGAAGACTAGTTGCGGTTGGAAAGGCAAACCACACTGCAAAATGCTATGAGTTTTCGCACTTTATTCCGCTTGCAAAGCCCACTGCCCTTCGCACACATGGTAATGAGGTTAGTAGGATTTGGCATGAAAGATTTGGACATCTAAATTATAAGTATTTTCTGCTGCTATCAAATAAATCCATGGTAGATGGGCTTCCACAACTCCGTTCCTCGAAGGGAATATGCACTGGTTGCATTATTGGGAAGCACCCCGAGCACAGATTCGACCGCGGCAAGGCTAGCAGAGCCTCTACTATTTTGGGATTGATCCATTCTGATATCAGTGGTCCGCTGCCCCATATGTCATTAAATGGTTCAAGGTATGTTTTGGCATTTATTGATGATTTTTCCCACTTTACATGGGTATTCTTTCTCAAAAACAAGTCAGAAGTGCTTGGAAAATTCAAGGATTTTAAGGCTTCTGTTGAGACCACCACTGAGAGCAAGATCAAAGCTCTTAGATATGATAATGGTGGGGAATATATCAAGTCCAAGTTGCTGCAAATTTGTGCCCAAAGTGGAATTAAGATCCAACATACAGTTCCCTACACACCCCAGCAGAACGGTGTAGCGGAAAGGAAAAACCGGTCACTGAAAGAGATGGCTACATGCATGATTGAATCGAAAGGTTTGGCTGCAAATATTTGGGCTGAAGCAATCAATGTTGCTGCATATATACAGAACCATGTTCCACATTCATCCGTGAAAGGTATGACTCCTTTCGAAGCATTCTTTGGTCACAAACCGGATGTGTCAAATTTGAGAGTTTTTGGCTCTACTGCATGGGATAGAATTCCTTCTGAGAAGAGACGAGCTTTGGATCCACAAAGTATCGAGTGCATATTGATAGGATATGGGGAAGAATCAAAAGCATATAAACTCATGGATATCAGATCTAAAAGGATATTCATAGAGCGCAGTGTGCAGTTTGAAGAACCGCTTCAAGAATTGCAACTAGTCGAGGAGAAGACTGCCGATTCACCGCCTTCACCAGAAGAAGATCCGAGCAGCGATAATGAAGGTATGAGTTCTGATATTTCTGATATTGTAGCAGCATATGATGATCATGACATATCAGGTTCGGAATCCGACCATTATGATCCTCCTCAGTTACCAAAGTGGGCCCAAAACACTCTACAATCTGCTGGTTCTAGTCTTGGAAATCCTGCTGATCCGAGACGAACAAGAGGAGACTTTCAAAGAGCAGGTATGGCTCTTTCTATTGCTGATCCATTTCTTCCTGAGATTTGTTATTTGATGGATAGTTCAGATCCTACATCATACTATTCATCCCATCGAGATCCGAGATGGAAAAGTGCCATGGACGAAGAGTACAGTTCTCTTCAAAAGAACAACACATGGGAGCTAGTTTCTCTTCCACCTGGAAGAAAATTAGTGAAGTGTAAATGGGTCTACCATACTAAAGTTGCTGCTGATGGCACTATCAGAAAATATAAGGCAAGGTTGGTGGAAAAAGGTTTTTCCCAAGTCCAAGGAGTGGACTACACAGAGACCTTTGCACCGGTTGCAAAGATGGATTCCATCCACCTTGTTTTAGCTATTGCCGCATCCAAGCACTGGGAAGTGCACCATATGGATGTGAAGAGTGCATTTTTACATGGAGACCTTGCTGAAGAGGTATATATGCAGCAGCGAGAGGGTTATACATCAGATCCATCATTGGTTTGTAGATTGAAGAAGTCTTTGTACGGGTTAAAACAGGCCCCAAGAGCTTGGTACGCAAAGATGGACTCCTTCCTTCTTTCTCAGAATTTCCAAAGATGCAAATCTGATCCGAATGTGTATCTTCAGTGAGTTAAAGGTAATTTGTTGGTTATTGTACTTTATGTTGATGATCTGCTTATTACTGGTAGCACACTTACTTCAATAAACAAGCTAAAATCTGCCTTAAATCTAGCTTTTGACATGAGCGATTTGGGCTTGCTGAGTCATTTTTTGGGCTTGGAGATAGCTCAAAATTTTGATGGGATCACTATATCTCAACAAAAATATGCTTCCTACCTGTTATTGAAGTTTAATATGGCTGAATGTAAGGCAGCCCCGCTCCCATTCCTCTCAGGAATCAGTCTTGAGGAGGGAGATTCCACACCGCTTGCAGATTGCAGTATGTATCGACAGTTGATTGGTTCACTGCTTTATTTGACACACTCACGGCCTGATATCTCATATGCCGTGAGTGCCGTGTCAAGATATATGCAGCAGCCACATGAGCTTCATTGGCGAGCAGCCAAGCGGATCTTGCAGTATGTGCAAGGTACGAGACAGTTTGGCATACATTATCCTGCAGATTCTGAGCTAGATTTCATTGGTTTTACTGATTTAGATTGGGCAGGTGATAGCATTGATCGGAAGTCCACTTCCGGTTATGTTTTCATGATTGGTCATGGTTCTATTTGCTGGTCCAGCAAAAAGCAAGCAGCCATTGCACTTTCTTCAGCAGAGGCAGAGTATCGAGGGGCAGTCAATGCCTGCATTCAGGCAGTTTGGTTGCAGGGTATTCTTTCTGAGTTTGGTTTTGGTGGCACTACTTCGACTGTCCTATTTTGTGACAATCAAAGTGCTATCAAGATCTCCACAGATCCAGTTCAGCGGCAGAGGACCAAACACATTGAGATTCATATGCATTACATTCGACAGTTGGTGCATGACCGCACCATCATTCTGCAATATTGCCCTACTGATGAGCAAATTGCAGACATCTTCACCAAGAGCTTCACTGAGAAGAAGTTCTCTTACCTCCGTTCACTGTTGGGGGTGAGTTCCATCATGGTGGAGACAGATTGATTCATTATTATGCTTTAGCTTGAGGAGGGGCTTTCTTCCCACTGGGTTTTCCCTCTTTCCTCACTTAGTTTATTTTCAGCATTTTTTGAATTATTGTATTGGGGTGACCTTTGGTCTTAGTTACCAAGGCCCCACATTATTTTTGTTGGCACATCATAGTCTAGCTTGAGGGGGGGTGTTCGGATATCCACATCATCTTTTTCAGGATCTTGCATGCAAATTAGGGTTTGCATGCAAAATCTAGGGTTTGCATGCACCTGCATGCACTGGCATGCATCCCAGTCACCAGTTTGATGCCTCCAGCACCTTATCCACTTCATTCTAGCACCCGGGAGCCACCTACCACAGAGTTTTATCCCTCCTAGGCTGAAAGGCGCCCACTTCTCACCTACTTCCAGAGAAGGGCGCACTTGTTCACCTACCACTGCAGTTCCACTTCAGTTACATTCAGTTAGCTCCGATTCTCCCTGATTTGAGGCTAGTTTCACTCCCGACTGACTGTATCACTTCCGTTGGACCTCCAGTTTGATTAGGTGACTTGTTCTGACTTCAGTTAGCCTCCCATGCGCCCCCACTGAGCCTCCTGATCCTTAATCAGTGCTACACACTTCAGTTACACTTATTACACTCAGTTAGACTCCGATTGACACCTGGATGACTGGTTGTTGTGCATTGATGAGCACCACCGATTGATTGATGAGGACTCCTAGTTAGAGTCAAGCTACTCCATTCAGTAATTCGAATGACCTCCTTAGGCAATTCGAATTGCTCTGTCATTGTGACAGTTTGTATTGTAATTCATTCACCCTTTCTGGGATAGAGAGCACTGCTGCATGTTTTGCACAGTTTTGCACCATATTTTCTATGTTCATCTGTTGTGATTGATTTACTTGTTCATTAGATCTGCTGTGACTAATTTTACATGGTATCAGAGCCATTGCAGGGACAAGATCTCTTTTCTACAGGTGTTTGTACAAGAATATTTGACTGAATTGCTAAAAATTGCAAGAAGTTTGGCATGAGATATCTCAAGGGCATTCGCTCCTGTGCATGCAAAGCTTGAAAACTATTCCAATACCACTCCAGAAGCTTGAGTTACCACATAATTCCTGGAACTGATACATTGGACCTATTCAACATTGCTTGAAATCCAATCCCAGGTGTGATGCAACTCTCAAAGGGTGGATTGTTCGACTTTATTGTGGTTGTTTTTATGTGATTTGCAGGTTTATTGTCTCCTTCAATTGCACTCGCTATCTTTTGCATGCAAGCTTCCCTACAGCAATTGCACTCGCTATAGTCTGCATGCAAGCTTCCTCTTCATCAGTTGACTCGCTCCTAGCAATGGAATACTCTTCTTCAAAGCCTATCCTCACCCCATTCAATTATTTTGATTGGAAAGATGATATGGAGATCATATTACGTTCAAAAGGTTACTACCGAGTCACTATTGGTCTTGAATTGGAGCCAAAAAATGTGTCAGATCGAACTAAACACTACAACAAGCTTGATGAAGCTTATGGTCTTCTTTGTCTCTCCATCTCCAAAGATCTTCACTTCCATCTCAGCGGATTGAAGACTCCAAAATCCATATGGGAGCAACTTGAAACACTATTCGGCAAGCAGGATGAGCTTAGGGATTTTCAATTAGAGAATGAATTGATTGGCCTTAATCCTGAGAATTTCGAGACCATCAATGAATTCTTCACAAAATTCAAGAACTTGAACTTGCAATTGAAGAACAGTGGTGTTATCAAAGAGGATAAACAATTGATCCTCTCCATTCTAAGCAAGCTTGGGAAAGATTATTCGGTATTTGTCTCTACTTTCAATTCTGGTCGGCTAACTACCCCGAATTGGAAGATGCCTACCTTGAATGCCTTCATTGAGTCCGTTACAAAAGAGCATGACAAGTTGATTCAAATGGGGTCCATAAGCTCCAAAGATTCAACCCTATTTGTTCAAGGACCCAATATCTCGAATGGTAAAGGAAAGCAAAAGAAGGAGAAGCCCAAATTCGAGCCTCACAAGCAAAAAGACAAAGGCAAGCAAACGGATGCACCATCCAGTTCGAAATCCAAGCAAAAGGGCAAAGAAGGTAACCAAAAATCTAAATGTACTTATTGTAACCGTGGCTTTCATCCCGAAAGTTCATGTATGAAGAAGACTATAGATCAAATGGCCCTCCTTTTGGAAAAGAACAACATAACCCTTCCTGACGGTGCAAGGAAGAAGGATCGGAATGATGATCATGAAAGAGGACAAGCACATAACCCTCTTGAGGGAAACACTCCACAGCCCTGGCCAAATAGCTTCTACGGGACAATTTATTATGCAAAGAAAGAAAGTTACAAATGAGCTTCTCATAATGGATCAACTAAACAATGACCCTCCATGCTCTTTAAATAGAGATCATGGACCAATCGGGTGTTAAGCCACGGATCAAGGTTAGGTTTGATCTAAGAGAAGTTGAGCTGTCAGATCACTCTATGTCGGGAACATGTCGTGGCCATCGGATTAAGTATTTACAAATGCATACTAATGCATACTAAAGAATCACACTATCCCTAATGGATATATTACACAAGTTGATCTTAACTAACTCCTAAGTCTCTAAATATCCTAACATGTATCTCAAGTTTTTGGATCTCGAGGGGGATGTCTTTCCATCTCTTTGTGATGATATGTATGATCAAGTTCTTATTCTCCTCATTTGTTATGTCTTTAAAGTGAGAAATGGCAGCATTTTGTTTCTCTTTTATGATTGGTATCATGTCCTTGTCATGGACCAATAGTTGATGGGAAGTGAGGACATTGTCTACTATGGGTGCCTTTGCTCTTGTCCACAATTGGGTGTCCTTCTCTATCTCGAAGTAATGAAGCATTTCAATAGCTCTATTATCCTAATTGGTGACCCAAGACCCAAGTTCTCTGAGTTGCACATTGCCTATACAGGGATTCAGTGACCATATGTAGGGGTGTGGAAGAATAAAATTATGGAGGTAGAACTCACAGAGCTAGTCTTTTCCAAGCTCTCCTACTCCTTGACAGGTGTCTATGAAGTGTTTAGGGGTATCCATTTCTTCTCATATTCCATTTTGTATACTCCTGGGATGATACCAAATCCATCTCTATATCAAGAAGACAGAATACAGCCTTGATGGTGGACGATATTGAATTATTTGCTTAATAATTTAAATATTTTCTTATATTTTTCCTCTGATTTGGCTTTTTCTCTGATTTCATCCTTTAGCTCAGCTTCAACCTTCCAAATCCCTTTTGAGTAGGAGGTTTTCATTCAGTACCTACTATTTTTCCAACTCATATTGCATTTTAATGACTTTCATTTTTTCTTTCAAATGATGTAATTTGTATTCTTGATGTCCCTATGTGTTGGAAGAGGAATCTTTTAGAGCTTCTATTGTATGGGAAATTTTCTTCCATTTTAACACTTCCTTGTCCATCTCCTTGTTGTGAGGAAAATGTACCTATAGTTCAGGGGAGAAACTACCAACTTACAGGTATGAAAGATAGACCTACAAATGTTTTGCAAGTACAACAAGTAAGTGAAGAGATTTAGGTTAGAAATATGTGCACCTTATTCAGAAGGTTGATCCTAGATTTCTCTTCCTTTCTCTTCAATACTATCCATTGTCACAATGCCCACACCTGCAAAACAAATTGAGACCTTTCTCAAATACATTTGACTACATATATAAGATTGATATCCATAACAGAAGAAGACATCAAATTATAAACAAACTGTAATCAAATCTAAGACACACATGAATAGGTCATATTTGGAAAGGAAAGAACGTCTGATCTTTATTAATGAATGAAGCAAGTACATAAAATTATACCTTCATTCAATCTTGGCACTTCACAAAACCTAAATTCAAGGTCTCCTGCTTCTGTTCTCCAAGGATCCCAACCTCTAATCAATTTTGCTAGGGTTTATGAGAAACTGAGGCACAAGAGAGGGGGATGAGGGTCTCCATTCCTCCAGCATAACATTGTTCTAGGCTTGGTCCCCTCACATGGCCCTTATACCTTCCTTATATAGTCAATGAAGGAGAGGAAAAGTAGTTATAATCGATTAGGAAGTTCCCAAACCAACTCAAACTAACCAAAATTCAAGATTTGGACTAGTTCAGGAAAATGCCCTACTCTTCCTACTGCAAACCAGTGCATTTTTCAAGGTGTGTGCTACTTTATTGAAGTAGAGTCGCACACATGCGCTACTTTATTGAAGTAGAGTCGCGCACACATCCTAGTATGCCCTACTCTATGCATAGGAAACCAGGGTTTTCTGATGATTTTCAGGAGATGGTTTGGTCTGGAAAAATGTTCCTAAGGGTTATAACCATCAAATGGGCCAAGACTGAGGTAATTTCAACCATTTTTAGTGTCCCAAATGACCCCTAAATCCACAAGTGTCCTTTTGTGTGACTAAACTTGATCTCAAGAAGTGTCATCATGCGACCAAGGGATGCAAGTGTCGTCACAGACGGAGAAGTGTCATTTTAAGCTATAATAGATGCCCCCTAATGTATGAGTTCAGAGGGAGTGAGGGAAACGATGGACAAAATACATTATAAATAAAAAAGAGTTGAATCATGGAGAACAGAGAAACCAAGAATCATAGGCTCAAATGAAGTACCTGAAAGCAAAGGCAATGTCAGACAAACTCATCCTTGGGGTAACTGTCCATGTTCAAATGGTGGAACGTGACCTCCAAGAAGTTACAATAATGATCCAAATACTGATGCATATATCATGGCCACTGGAATACAAGTGTGGATCCATGAGGAACATAAGTGTAAACATAGCCACATAAATACAAGGTGGATCTATGTCAAAAATGGAGAACATAGCCATAGAGAACAAGCTGGATCTATGTCTCATCAAGAGCCAAAAATAGTGTGGCTCAGTCTTGCACAACTTGGGAGATAACATAAATAAGGTGATGCTATCGAGGATCCCAAGGTCTTCATCCAAAAAACAAGCCAAGGTACAAACCTATCCATGCGAATAAATGAGTTGATGTCGAACATGGGAGGTATCGTTTGATTACCGGTCATTGATGTATACCATTAAAAAACGCAAGGGTGTCTACCAATAATAAAAATGGAACCCAAGGTACCTAGTACATTCAAACAAGTGCGAATAAGTGGTCTTTCCATCGAACACTTGAAGAATCTATCGGATAGGAGACATTGATGTATTCCCATCTATCCAGTAGCGAGGGAAACTTCCACTAATTACTGCAATCCCCAAGGTACTAACTGAAAATCTAAACTTCATTCCCAAAGCACAATGAGTTGAAGTCGATGGGAAAAATTCCGTTGGAAGGGAGGCCTTAAGGCATCCTCCATCATCCAACACGAGGGACACTCAATAGGTATGAGCTGATTTGGAGTAGGACTGAACACATGATGAAACATACTGACACCAAAAAATGGCCGACGCATGAGGTCAAGGCAACTACAGAATGGCTGACACAGGTTATATCCTTGAACAGTGAGCACCACACAAGAGTGACTTAGGAATCTTTGAACACAAAGAGACCATGATGCAAATCTGCAATGTAGGAGACATTAACAGATTCTCCATATGATTGTAAGACTAACCAATTGGAGGAGTAAGAACTCTGAGATCAAGTTTATCCTAAGGCCAACACTAGAACCCAACTTGTTTGATAGACTCAAAACTGGTGCTTTGTTCAAGGAGATAGTTGACTTGCTACCATCATATTGAAATATATTTTAACATTCTTCCCTTCCCTTTCCTTTTTCATTTTTTAACAAGCTTGACAAAGAACTAAAGCATGCTCAACGGTATTTTCATATTTAAGGAGTCTGAAAAACCTAGAAGAAAACTCCATACACCTATCCATGGATTTTATATCGAGCCCGTATTGGTCAGTGCTCGGCGGTGTTTTCTTGCATATAGAGTTGAAAAACTTAAACAGTCCTCTATCAACCATCTTGTGGATTTCACATGAGCCCGAGTAGGTGAATGCTCGCTTGGTGTTTTCACATTTCGAGAGTCTGAAAACCCTAAAGACGACTCCAAAGTTCCTTTTTTGTAAAGTTAGTCTCCTTCCCCGAAAAAGTGTAAAATAATGGAAGAAGAACTCTTCTAGTGCATACCAAAGTATACCTAGAGTATACCTTTTCCGTAAATTATCCACCAAGGCCCAGAAAAGTGATGATTCTATACCTAAGTGGATGTCGATTTAGTTATTTTAACGAGCCCGAAAAGACAACTATGCTTGGCAAACTTTTCATATTTAAGGAGTCTGAAAAGGGCTTAAAAGAACTCCATAGGTATCTTTTCCGTAAAGGTTTAACGAGCCCGAAAAAGTAAACTCGTGACCTCCTTACTATTTTTAACGAGCTCAAAGGAGATACAAAAAAATGCTCATAACTTCCTTACTGTTTTTAATGAGCTCGAAGTGAAGATGAAAGAAATGATCATAGCCTCCTTACTGTTTTTAACGAGCTCGAAGGAAAGGTGGAAGACTGCTCGTAACCTACTTACTGTTTTTAACGAGCTCGAAGTAAAGGTAGAAGAATGCTCGTAACCTACTTACTGTTTTTAAAGATCTCAAAGTAAAGGTAGAAGAATGCTCAAAATGGGAGGAGACAAGTGTCAGGGACATGCGAAACTAGCTCCAAGTGCATGGAACAAAGCTATGCCTAATGCAAGGAACATGAGCAAGATAAGGACACTCAGGGTGTGTCCCCTCCAGGTAAAAGGTGTCAAATTGCGAAGGCAAAATGATATAGGGCTTAGCTGAAATGAGATCAGAGATGGAGGCTTATATAACGAGATAAAAGCATGGAAGCTGGCATCAAGCTCATTAGCGCAAACAGGATCATAACAGATGCATATGCAACTCAAACACAAAGATGGGAGCCTTATCAGGGACGGCTAGAAATATATGAGGAAGAAAGATATGAGGCTTCTCAAATTCATGGTAAATCTAAAAAGGCTCCTAAGCCTATGAGAAAAACTCAGCATGGGCACCAAAATGGTATAAGGGTGCTGACTAGGGTGACCCATGTTAGGTAGGCTCTATTGTCGGACTGGTGCACAATGCATAAAGAGATGGCTAACACACCAATATCCAATAGGTTCGACCTTATGACGAATTCGGATGGAAAAGGGTTCAAATGCAACAGAACAACGGGGAATCCTAAACCTATATGCAAGGTACCTAACATGGTCGCACAAGGTGTCGAAAAATACCAGTAAGCAAGTATAAATCTAGCTAAGAATCCTATCGCCAAGAAACATTAGTACCAAGATCATATCCAAAACATATGTAAAGAAAGACCTGATACAAGTCACTGTGGTAGAAATACTTTCAACTTCACTATCATTAATAGCAGGCATAAACAGGGTAGAGTTTTCAAATGAAGACTCTATGGTACCCAAACCCGAGGACTTACAATCAACAAGATTGACTTTAGGATGAAGATCAAAGTTGAAGGACATTATGGAATCTGCAGAAACAAATTCATCATCATGGGAGTTGAAAATTCTAGAAGCAGAATCAAACTCAGCAGGAACACCAATTTGTGGATCTATAGGAGAGTCCAAAGACTCAACAGTAGGAAGATCAGACTTTAAGGTCAAACCGGGGCTGGACATGACGGCGATTGGATCAACATCCAAAGGAATGGCAGACTGTACTATGGACTCTAGGAAAACTTCACCAGAAGGAAGTATATCATCCCAGATAGAACACATATATAAACATTTAGATGGAGCTGTCACTTGGTCAAAAGTTGGGACTAAGTCCCGAGAAGGTAAGCATGAACTCAGAGACTTCCTCTCAGTAGCAATTGAACTCAAGGAACAATATGCCACATAAGTCCCAGGTGACATAGTAGTTCCTAATGACGAGGGATTTGACTGGTCTACAGTTGGGTAATAAGGAGGATCAACAAATGCAAGCTGGTTGATAGTGATGATGCTTTCGTTATGAGGAAAATGCATCACACGAAAGAGTGTAGACACCACAGCATGCATAGCATAAACGTAATCACGCCCGAGGATCATATCAAAATCCATAGGGTCCTTTAAAACCATAAAATCAATTGAGACCATTTTTCCACCCAAGGTAACAGGTACCTGATGGAGGAATCCGATCGGTTCACTAGGCCTTCCATCGAAGGTCAACGACCAATTAACAGCTAGAATAACATTAGGGAAACCTAAATCTCTCCAAGCATAAGTGGATAAGATACTAACAGAACCTCCTTCATCTATAATACATCGATCAACCGTATGGTTCCCGATATCAACCTTTATCTGGAAAGGTGTCGAAGAAGTAAGACGAGGCTCACATAGACTATTCCAATCAAAGGAAACGATCCTAGGGCTTGGTAGGGGTTCACATGGCATAGATGAAGTACCCCCTTTTTCAGGAACATCCAAACTGGTAATGCAGAAGACTTCCGCAGTAGGTGTATCAATCTCCAAAGGACTGATGGGATCGGTCGAAGATTACATCGATTCGATCACTTCACTCTCTGAAGGAAGAGTGGGGTCGACCAAAGATTTCATTGGTTCAACCACTTTATCAACCAAAGGTTGATCTAGCTGTAGGGAATCTATAGACAACTCAGGAATAGAGGTTCCTTCAGACATGGACCACACTCTTTGTGCCTCTGGAATGGCAGGGCATCGGTGAGTAAGGTGATCTCCCTTACAAAGTTTACAAGGGAACTTTGGTTTTCACCCTATAGGTTGAGACTCCTTCACAACATCAGTACTCTCAGCATGACTAGCATTGTATGACATCTTGACCCCAGCATGATTTGCAGTGGCTGGTTGCTCAGAAGCAAAAGACTTTTGAACTAAGGACCACACTTTTTGCACTTCTAGAAGTACAGGGCACAAGTAAGTAAGGTGGTCTCCCTCACAAAACTTGCAAGGGAACTTACACTTCTGTTTATTGGGTTTGTCGACAACGTAAAATCCCTCAACATGAATTGTAGTGGCTGATCTGGTGTCTCCAATATGACTCACAGGAACGGGTGACTTGCCATTAATATGACTTATAGTGATCAATGACGTGTCCTCAACATGACTAACAGTGGTTGAAGACAAACTTTCAGTGTGCTTTTCAGTGACTAAAAGTTTTCTCTCAGCATGACCTCCAGAGGCTAGGTAGGTACCCCCTGCATGATTTGCAGAGGCAGGGTGCTTGCCCCCAGCATAACTTATAGAGGCTGGGTTGCTGCCCCCTTGTTTTGGCATCTTCTTCCTATTCTTCCCCCGTCTATTCCTTTTAGACTGCTGGTTACTAGGATTGCAACTTTCACCACAAGAGGTAGAATGAAAAGGAGAAGATGTTACTGGCAAAGAAGGCATAGGGTTCTGATGTTCTTGATTTGAGGTGCTCACAAAAGAAGCGTCAGGAGCATACAAGGCATTCAAAGTGGAAAACAACCAAACCGGCAGCCCTATAGTGAATCCAAGAAGATTTAGGGTAGCCATTAAGGGAGTACCAATGTTTCCAATGAATGGAATAGCATAAGGATCCCCTGGAATAGGGGTACCTTGATTGGAACTGCCAGAACACTAGACATAGTTTCCTGCTCAAACGAGCAAGAAGTTCTCTAAGGCAAACTAAGACAAGTAGCACAAAGATCACACCACTAAAAAAGGTCCTAGGTAAATCAAACCAGGAAAACAGATGCCTTCTGGAGAAGAGTCTGGGATGATGAGGGCCCAGAACAGATCAACGAAGTAGGAAGAACAGTTACCCGGGGTCCACAATACAATAACTAAGGGTGCAAGCATTGGAATCACCCAACCGCCCTCCCAAATACCTGCAAGTCATTTCCTTCCACATTTGTCCTAGCTACAACAAATATAACCCTCCGTCGTCACCTGTGTATGATCTTATGGTCAGATACTAAGGATACTACCACACCAAAAACTCCTGGGGGGAAAATATTTGGTCGAATCAGAAGGCGTGGGCAGGGTAGCTGATCCCGAAACTCAAAAGAGTCCCCAAACGCGATCCAATCTTGGTATATGCTCGAAACAGAAAGTAGGAGGTTTATTCCCAACAATCCTATCTCACAAGACCTACTGCATAGATACTAGGCAAGCTTTGAATGAGGTGGGTTTACCTGTGATAGTCAAACTATGATTTTTACATAATGTGTGATCTTGGGTGGTTTAAGGTGTTTTAAACCCAAGATCCTAACCAAAACTAGTTGGTGAAAAGTGTAACCTAGAAAAGAAAATGTTGCTACTACATTTTATTAGGGTTCATTTTAAAGGTTACTTGATTACTCAAAAAGGTAGTGGGTGTGTGAGAGTGGTTATAACAGAGATAGAATACTGAAATGAAATGCTTACCACTAAACAAATCTTTTCTTTTCAATGCAAGTATTAAAGATACGATCTAGAGTGCATAAGCAAATGCACCATTTAGTCTTTCGAATGCAAAAAGGGTAAAACTAAAGTCTAAATGTACAAAATTAAACTCAAAACCTAAAAATGCAGCTACTCAAACAAAAAGGTATGCAAAAGAAAAATTTCTTCTTTTTGATGCAAAGCACTCTTAAATCCTTTAAGCCGCTTGCAAGGTACTCTACTCAGAAAATAAATCAAAATTTTTTATGCTTTTCAAAGGTAAGAAACAAAACTAAAATTGAAACTAACCTACTATCAAAGTAAAAGCAAAGAACTTTCAAGTTTCCTTATTGAAACAGTAAAAGGAACCAAAATGACTTTCAGATTCTTATTGATGTAAGCATGCTAACCATTGGGAAAATTGTACGAAACCTACTTTTAGACCCAAACAAAGAAAATTAATTACAAAGAAGTATGGTTTGGTAAATTTAGTTCTGCACATAAACGGTGCAGTCAAGGTCCTGAACAGCAGCAAAGACACTTGAGCTTTCACTACAAAAAGAAAACTAACAGCATAACAGAGGATAAGAAACCAATATAAAGAGAAATTTCACTCAAATAGATACAAACAGGGTCAAGTAGAGTTAATAAGTTTCAAATCCAGTGGAAATGGAGCAAGCAGGTTTAGTCAGACTCAAATTAGGGTACAAAACACCAAACTGGTCCACAAACCCCTAACTTGGGTCAACAAGCCCCAAAACTTTCCAAACAAGCCCAAATTGATCAAAAGAGGTCCAAATCATGAGCATAGGATCAGTATAAGGATAGGAGACCACTTACAGTGGTTTAACTCAGACCTAGGGTCATTAGTGACCCCAAAAATGCAGCCACAACCCCCAAATTTGGGTCCACAACCCAAAAACTCAAACCCAGAATGTGTGCGCTACTGTGTATGAGGCATACCAATGCCCATAACAGAGGAATGCACTACTGTGCTTCACAACAGTAGCGCACACGTGGGAAAAGTTGAAAAAATGGGGTTAAAACCCCCCAACTTGGGTCCACCAGGGTCTGAAAGGGCTAGGAAGGGTCTGTAAGAGCCAAGGAGGGTCAAACAAAGCCTAATCACTGATTCTAATCAAGAAATTGAACAAAGACCTTCAAACAAAACTGAAGAAATGACCTTGGATTCCCCTAAGCAGATAGGCTATCCCTAGTGGAATCGCCATTCTGTTGTGAGGAAAATGCACCTATAGTTCAGGGGAGAAACTACCAACTTACAGGTATGAAAGATAGACCTACAAATGTTCTGCAAGTACAACAAGTAAGTGAAGAGATTTAGGTTAGAGATATGTGCACCTTATTCAGAAGGTTGATCCTAGCTTTCTCTTCCTTGCTCTTCAATATTATACAATGTCACAATGCCCACACCTACAAAACAAATTGATACCTTTCTAAAATACAATTGACTACATATATAAGATTGATATCCATAACAGAAGAAGACATCAAATTATAAACAAAATGTAATCAAATCTAAGACACACATGAATAGGTCATATTTGGAAAGGAAAGAACGTCTGATCTTTATTAATGAATGAAGCAAGTACATAAAATTATACCTTCCTTCAAGCTTGGCAATTCACGAAAACTAGATTCAAGGTCTCCTGCTTCTGTTCTCCAAGGATCCCAACCTCTAACAGCTGTGCTAGGGTTTATGAGAAACTGAGGCACAAGAGAGGGGGATGAGGGTCTCCATTCCTCCAGCATAACATTGTTATAGGCTTGGTCCCCTCACATGGCCCTTCTACCTTCCTTATATAGTCAATGAAGGAGAGGAAAAGTAGTTATAACCAATTAGGAAGTTCCCAAACCAACTCAAACTAACCAAAATTCGAGATTTGGACTAGTTCAGGAAAATGCCTTATTCTTCCTACTGAAAACCAGTTCATTTTTCAAGGTGTGTGCTAATTTATTGAAGTAGAATCGCGCACATGCACTACTTTATTGAAGTAGAGTCACGCACACATCCTAGTATGCCCTACTCTATGCATAGGAAACCAGCGTTTTTCAGAAAAAAAAAAAAAAATGGCCAAAAACAGGGTTTTCTGATGATTTTTAGGAGATGGTTTGGTCTGGAAAAATGTTCCTAAGGGTTATAACCATCAAATGGGCGAAGAGTGAGGTAATTTCAACCATTTTTAGTGTCCCAAATTATCCCTCAATCCACAAGTGTCTTGTTGTGTGACTAAACTTGATCTCAAGAAGTGTCATCATGCGACCAAGGGATGCAAGTGTCGTCACGGATGGAGAAGTGTCATTTTAAGCTATAACACTTCTTGATCTAATCTTGGAGCTTTTCAATTTCCTCATATTTTTCACCAAGTGCTTCATGAATTTTGGTGTTATCTATTTCTTATTAGCTACTGAGACCCAAGCAAGTTTTCTAGCTCTGCGGGTTTTTCTACATTATGCTGGATTCTAGCAAAAAAATCCCCTGCATCCTGATGATATTGGGGAGAGGTTCTTACTTTCTCTTCTTGAGAATCCTTTTCTGGGAATAATTCCTCCATGTATTCATTGTAATGTACCAACAAGGGCTGATGATACACTAACTCTAACTCTTACCAGACTCAGCTAAAAAACAATGAGTTCAAAGACTAGTTTTACTGGATATTGGCAAGATGAACACTCTAGATGGAAGGAATAATTTGATGGATTAAATTACCTTTTCACAAAGAACTGGTACCATTTATGGTTTGAAGTCAGTAAGGATGAAATCTACTATAATGCTCCTGGGCACCCCAGCATATGAAAACTAGTATTTCACCTATACAGTAATTGGAAGCTATGGATGAATGTTTTTGACTTAGGGAGGATAATAAAAATTAAATATCGGTAAATATACATTCATAGGACACTCCATAAAGTTTGAGGAGGTTCTAAGAAAGATTCACAAAGATACTAGCAATTTGACATTTCAGGAATGCACAATTAGTTAATT
Organism: Larix kaempferi; assembly: GCA_027924585.1. Taxonomy (NCBI): domain Eukaryota; kingdom Viridiplantae; phylum Streptophyta; class Pinopsida; order Pinales; family Pinaceae; genus Larix; species Larix kaempferi. The sequence continues at coordinate 5,915,454 of BSBM01000289.1, read as the reverse complement.
TCAGGAACTCCCAAATAGCCAACGAAGGCTCATGAATTTCTCATCTCAGACATGTATTAGGTCATTTAAAATATTAATTAACATCAAGAACATAAATCAACTCATTTGGATCTATTCTCGTTCATTTATCACATGTATTATGAAAACTAGTCAAATTCTAGGCAAATCTAGAAGGGGTGGAGAAGACTCAGAATCTTTCATAATTCTGTAATATTAAATGATATGACTGATATCATATATTTATAATGACTATAATTAAACCATATATGAGCCAATATTATTCTCAAAATAATACAAAAACTCCTCTCCTCTTTAACACAACAATCTAGCACTGGAAATCACCAAGAAGCTCTGAGATTTGAACCATAGAATTCATGAAGATTTTCTAAAATTTGACCCAGCCTTGGATCAGCTACATGACCTGCAATAAAAATCAATGATAGTGGTTGAATACCATCATCCTCTCACAGGAAGCAGGGGCACATCTCCCAAGTCTCTGAGGCACAATTGCTCTCATACCAATACTCAAACTGATAAAAGATGTGAAATGGAGTTGTAATCATTTTTATAGATTGAGGTGAATTTTTGAGAAATTAAGATAGGCTAAGGCTCTTTCATGGAGTGTATAAGGTTTCTTTGCTTTCTTCTTTATCTTTTCCTTGCTTTATGCTTTAGCTTTTGCCTTGCTTTCTGCTTTGCTTTTCTTTTTGCTTTAGCTTTTGCTTTGATTTATGCTTTTGATGTTTCTTTTGCTTTTGCTTTATCCTGATTTTTCTTTTCTATCCTGCGTTTTCCTGCTTTTCTACCTTACCCTGCTTTTTTGCTTTGTCATGTTTTTTCCATGCTTTTCTGCTTTGTCATGCTTTTTCTTTCTTTTCTACTTTTTCCTGCTTTTATGCCTTTGTCCTGCTTTTATTCTTTTGTCTTGATTTGTCCTACTTTTGTCCTACTTTTCTGCTTTATTCTGATTTTCCTGAGCTTTGCTGCTTTATTCTGCTTTTCCTGAGCTGTGTTGCTTTATTATGCTTTCTTATCCTTTTCCTACTTTCCTTGCTTTGACTGCTTTATATTTTCTTGTCTTGCAAGCTACCTCTTAGTCAACCTTATCCTTTAAGTCACTCTTGTGGAGAATTATCTACTTTATTCCAAAATAAAAATAACTATTTAATGAAAAATACTTTTCACCAAGTGCATATCAACTTTAAGAAAATAAATTCAACGCCTCCTAATTAATTAATTAATTAATTGCTTGAACTTTCAAAATTAACAACAAGTAAATGATATTTTCTCCTCAACCCAAGGGATTGATTGGGTTATGAAATCAATCTAATTATCATCAATGAGGGGACATGACAGTCCTCCCATCTCAAGATTGCTTGTCCTCAAGCAATGAAAAAACATGGGGTTGATAAACTTGTACACTACTACCAAACTGCTATTGCCGAATACTATAGCCAAACAAGAAAGTATACTCCATCACATGGTGTTGGCATATTTTGCACTCCTCTGCATAATCCAATAGATCTTATTTGGAGCTCCTCCATGGAAACCTATTACTCACCCTCATGTGAGTCTCCAAACAATCTTTGTGACTAACTAAGAGTGGAACATGAACAACTCCCAAAATATCCTTCTATAAGATCGAATCATGCACTAAGTGGATAGGGTCTTTAAAGTGGATGAATGTCATATGTGTTTCTTCATGAATCATCCCATCCATCGAGATGCAAACCATTGTTTCTTCCTTTCATTGTGTTCAATCTCACCCTCAAATATGCATTCAACCAATGCACACATATGGGATAACATATCCTTGTTATGTTGTGGATAATGCTTCTCATGGAGCTGCAATATCTTGTGCACATATTTGGGGATGGAACTAATAAGGGTGGTGTGAATCCTCTCCATGTAGACATCAACTTCACCTTTCTCAAGTATGATATTAAGATACATTTTCTTTATTCCTCCAACTTCACACTCAAACAATGTAAATTCTTTCCAAGCATGCAATTTAACTCCCCATTTAAGGAAGTTCTTAATAGGAACAAATAATGGGAAGTCCCCATAAACCCTTCCATAAACAATTATTTTGGCACCCAAAATGTGTCTTCCCCCATAATGTCAAATTGTTCTTCTTGAACCCAAACATTCAAGAGCTCATCTGTAAATATTCCTTTGTGATACTTTGCTACTAAACGATATTTTGGAACAAATAAGCCTTCCCATGAACAAAGAAGAACCTATACTACTATATTCTTGCATTCATGATCAGATTTATAATCTTGGACTTCACTTACCAACCCTGGTTGCCAGTCCTTGAGCTTCATTGGTGTCATGTAATGCATCCTTCCTTTGTGATCAGATTTGACCACACATCCGTTCTTCTTTAAAATTGATTTGAACCAGTCCATAACATGCATGATGGCTGCCATGATGTCATGCTTCTCATATGGCTACAACCTTCTTCTTTCAAAAGCATTGGTGTTCCCAATATCCATCAAATTGTCTTCTATGCCTTCTTTGGTGACACCCCATTGTAGGCCGAATGGGTGAGTGGAACTTGGTAGTGTAGGTATGAGGAAAACAACCCTCACTCCCATCATCTCTTGAATTATCATTTCGGCCTCTCTTATCCAGCAAGAAACTTCTTCCTTAATGCTTACTTGTGAGAAGATAAATAAGCCTCTTGTGTTTCTTCTTGAACTTGGTCCACCATGAGTATCCCAAATCATCCCATCACAAAAGTTGATACTAACCTGCACATCCATATGATTAAGATTCATGATCTCAATCTCTTCCCTCACATACTTGGATCCATTTGCATGGAAGGATAATTATGCCATAAGGGTTAGCACAATATCCAAGCATTCTTTCCAAACCTTGTTTCAAACAAACATATCATTAGAAAATGGGGAAACATACTTACAAAGTTGTTCATCTACCATGGTGTACATGCAAGGATGAAATGTAGTAGATGTATAATTCAAGCCAAGGAGCATGAATAGGAACTCAATGTTCCCACAATGGTACTTGAAGACTAGCCTCCACATGTATTCTTCGTTGAACCTTTTCAAATACTTGTAATGAAATATATTTATGGATTGTACATCCATCCTCAATTCATCCTTATGCTTCTTCACCTTGTCAGGTGGTCTACCTGGTGGAAGGTATTCAAGAACCTTCTCATGTTGTTCTACTGATTTCCATCTGACCTCAATTTTATGTAAGTATTCCATAATTGTGCCTTGAATGGTGGCGAGGCCCTCAGTAGCCCTCACAATGTCATCATGCTTCATTATGAATATCATTCCAGGAGATAAGTCCTCATCTGCTATGTAATTTTTCCTCCAACGTATGAAAGGAAATGTATGGAAACCATTATATTGCGTCCATATATTCATTCGATGTTTCTCATTGAACATAACAAACTTAAATTCAATATTACATCCATCACTAATGAAAAAATAGCTCTTACCAATGTCAGCTAGTCTTGCACAATCTTGGGTCTCCATCTTGGTGAGGTAGCTATCCATCCAATTCAATGATGAATAGGATTCTTTGCTTTCAGATCCAAATGGGATGTAATCAGCCACCTGCATCAGGGATAATTCTTCCTTACATGAAATAGGTTCATAATCTCTCGGGAGTGAAACAGGTGCCTAGCAATCATCCTGCAAGTCAATTCTTTCTTCAAGCACTTGTAAATTTGAAGACTCCTTATGTTTACCTAGAACATGATGTTGCTCCACAATTTCATGTGCACTATTAGCCACACACATCTGATCCCATGTGTGCTCATGCATCTCTTGAGATTTATGCAAACCCTCTCCTAAACAATCAACCTTCTCAAAAATTTGGATCTCAACACTGGAAGGATATTTTCTTCCAACCTTCTCACCGGAGGTGGCTTCCCTATCAAGATGATAGAAATGAATTTGGTAAATGAAAAAATCAGAATGGTTGTAATACATTTTTGAAACCTATATCTCTTTCTGATATGCAGTGGTGATGGTGCACTCCTCCACCAAATCTCCAAGTTCTCTCTCAACTAGAGTGTAGTTGTATTTTCCTCCAAAGATGCTATGCAAGTGGTTTTTCCTCTATCAATTTCATCTTACATATCCATTGTAGGGATCTCAAACTCACCAACAAGGAAGCTTGGGTGTCCATGATTGGATTCAATATCAGTATTGTGAACAACCTCTTGCATGGTGGCTTGGCCTACCCTCTTAGAGTGTTCCTCAAACTCTTTTGTCATTAACTCAGTGGGATATTATTCAGATTGATGCAAGAAGGAATTGCTGCTACAAAAATCATATTTACCTTTGTTCCTTAGCTTGAAGTCTTCTTTTTCTTGGTCCATGCATTCATGAGAGGAACCACATGGCTCTTCTCTTGGAATATTTATGCTCCTCTCCTTTGATGGCTAATTGTTACTATGCCTTTGCTCCTTCAAGCTAGCTGATGTATATTGATCCTTGGTGAACTTAGAATCAATATTATTGGAGACTTTGTTTGAAGAGAATCCAAAAAGTCTCTTCATGCTAGAAACAATGGCATCCAATGAGGCTTCACTTTTGATTCCTCTTTCTTTTTCTTTTCTTCAGGTAGTAGCAATTTTTTTTTCCTCCATGGATGGTTTTCTGCTCTCAAAAGAATCCTCATCTACATCCTTGGGTTTGAATCCAAATCTGTAATAAAAATAATATTTGAAGGAAATGGCTTTATGAATCTCTTCTCCCAAGGCTAGATACTCCTGGTAGTGGTGGGGCAAGTTTTCACATGCAAATATCACTTTTGCTAAATCATTTTTAGGATTATCCATCGATGGTTCATCCCATTGGTACACCATACATCTGATCACAAATGTAACCAGCCTCACCTCTTGGTAGTCCTCCATCATTGTAAATGATTTATTCTTTCTCATATAACTCAAAGTCTTCATCTTCCATGACTATATGTAGCTCTATAGCTACAATTTGGAGATATTTTTGAGATATTTCTTCATATGAGATTTAATTTCCACAGGCTGAGCCAAGGAAAGTGCTCTAATACCACTATAATGTACCAACAAGGGTTGATGATACACTAACTCTAACTCCTACCAGACTCATCTAAAAAAACAATGAGTTCAAAGACTAGTTTTATTGGAGATTGGAAAGATGAACACTCTAGATGGAAGGAAGAATTTGATGGCTGCAATTAAATTTGAAAAAATAAATGGTACCATTTATGGTTCAAATTCAGCAAGGATGAAATCTACTATAATTCTCCTGGGAACCCCAGCATATGAAAACTAGTACTTCACCTATACAGTGACTAGAATATATGGATGAAGGTTTATGAATACAGGAGGATAATAAACATGAAATACAAGTCAATATACATTCATAGGACACTCCATACATTTTGAGGAGGTTCTGAGAAATATTCACAAATATACTAGCAATTTGGCATTCCAGGATTGCACAACTAGTTAATTTCAGGAACTCCCAAACAATAAATGAAGGATCACGAATTTCTCATATTAGACATGTATTGGGTCATTTAACATATTAATTAACATCAAGAATATAAATAAACTCATTTGGATCTATTCTCATTCATTTATCACATGTATTTTGAAAACTAGTCAAATTCTAGGAAAATCTACAAGCGGTGAAGAAAACTCAAAATATTTCAAACTTATGTAATATTAAATGATATGACTCATATCAGAGATTTATAATTACTGTAATTAAATCATATATGATCCAATAGGATTCTAAAAATAATACAAAAACCCCTCACCTCTTTAACACAACAATCTAGAACTGGAAATCACCAAGAAGCTCTGAGATTCGAACCATAGATTTCATGAATATTTTCTTAAATTCGAACCAATATTGTATCAACTAAAGGAATTGCAATAAAACTCAATGATAATGGCTGAATACCATCTTCCTCTCACAGGAATTAGGGGCACACCACCGAGCTTGGACTAAGGGCAGATCTCCCAAGCTTCTAAGGCATAATTGCTCTCATACCAATACTCAAACTGACAAAAGATGTGAAATGGAGTTTAGTAAAATTCTTAAGAAGGGACATTACAGTGGTATCAGAGCATGGTTCTTGCACCTGTGAATTAATATCATAAATTGAAGAATAATTTGCAGCCATGTCTCACTATTATGAGGAATCCTATGAGTACAATTCTTATGAGGAATATGCAGATGCTTATGAGCAATATGAAGCAGAATGTGAATGGTTTGAGGAAGAGGTGCCATCATGCAACACTTCTTACAATTTCAAGAGGAATGAATATTATTATTATGACCCTATGTATGATAAATATGATTATTTCACACCACCAAAGGATAATGTTATGGATGAGTTACAAAGATGGAGAGCAACATATAAAACCTTGCCCCAATAATATCAAAAATATCAAGAAGATCTTTATTTGTACAAGGAAGATACACAAAATCCCATGTCTTTTGAGTACTATGCTGAACATATTTTTGCAAATAATCCCAAAAAATAAGATGTGGAGTTAGTGAAGAAAGGTTTATGCCCTTCTTGTAAAAGACCTTGGACAGAAAATCATGTGTGTGTGAGTGAAAAGAGCAGTGAAATATCTGAACCTCCAGAGAATATATCTATTTCCTACTGGATGAGAATTTTTGGATTTTCTTCAAAAAGAGATTCCAAAGAAATTGATCCTAAGGAAAACAAGGGGCAAAATGCATCAGCTTGCTTGAAGGATCAAAAGGAAGACACATCACAAGAGCATGAAGAAGAACCTATTAAAAATATTGCAGATCAATTCGAGACACATTCTACCTTGGACATGAATCAAGGAGCATCTACTGATGCATGCTTGAACTATGAAGGAGTACCTATTGATGGGTGCTCACACCTCTATGTTGGTGACATAGAGATCACTTTTGATAGTATTGCTGTAAGACAAAATTCCCCTAAGCTTGAAAATCAAGACCTTCTAGCAATTGAAGAAGAAACAAGATCAACTTCCACTTCACCACTTGAGCTTCATGAAGTTGGTCCAACCAAGAAGGAAGAATATGAGGAGGTTCATTTGCAAGATCCTCATTTTCTTGACGGATCCTTAAAGATGAATGAAAAAAATATCCACGAGTCCCTCAGCATTCTCCATGACACTCAAGCATTGGTGTCAAATTCTTGTTGGAGAGCTACTTCATTGGAGGAAACCTCCTTCCTTGAAGACATGGAGAAGATTCAAAGAGAAATGTGCCACATCAAAGGTAATTTCATGTATTTTATTTTTGATAGAAACCATTTGTTTGAGCTTAATGAATTGTTACATGATGCATACTTGAAGAATAATGAGGATGTTCATAATCTCACAATTCAAAATGAGCAACTTCTTGAAAAGTTGCAAGATACTTGTTTTTCCTCCTATGTTTCATATTGTCAAATGGTAGATTGTTTGGAGGATTCTCATGACATGGTGGATCATGAGAAATGTGAAAATTTGAATGTGCTTAATGTGTTTGAATATGAACTTGAAGAGATCCAAACACTTTATGCGGTGGAAGAGGAACTTGACTTGTCTCTTGATGAAGGTTACGCAATTTTTAAAGAAGAGCATGATTCCTCTACATTGGAACTAATCTACAACAAAGTTTTCACACTTTTGAAGGAGTTGCGTGATACTACCCATATGGATCCTTTCCATGGTGAAACTACTACATTTTGTTATCATTTGGGTGAGTTAGTTCATTTTCCTACATCCTACAGTTCCATGTTTTGCAGCATTAGTCTCAATGAAGAATGGGTGAAAGTGTTCTTTTTGTTGGTGCCACATGAGGAGTATGGAACTCCTAGATTTACCTTTTATGATAACATGGTTGGAGCACATTCTTATTCACATTTGCAGCAACATCATTTGTTACTTTATGATGATGCACATATACATGGATGCACCTATAATATGCATTGGAGTCACTTGAAGACTCATGATTTTTCTTGCTCAACACTTGTGTTGTTGCAGCAACACCCCCCCCCCAAATTTTGTACATGTTGGGGCCCCTCCTGTAATTTTGTAGAAAGTTTGCTTGAGAAGCCATCCCCGCCGTCAGCTCTGTTTTCAACATAAAATTTTACTTCCCTACTGAACAGCTTGCCGTCAATCCTTCCATGTTTTCCCCAATGAGCCAAAAGATAACTTAGTTTTTCCCAAACGTTTTGGAATAATTCGGACATTGTCCCGAAACGGCGGGAGTCAAACGTCCAACCTTTCCGAAAAGAGGACTCAGATTTTCTTTGTCAAAATCCACGGGAGCCATTGAGCAAAACCACCCGGAACGGCGGAAGCTTTCGCTCAATCCTTCCGCAACCACGGAAAGGTTCGCGTTGTTCTCCCGAAACGGCAAGGAATTCAACAAAACCACCCGAAACGGCGGAAGCCATTCGGATAAACTCGCCGAAATAACACAAAGGAATTCACCATTTTCTTCCGAAGTAAAAGACTTGGAAAATTTTCAATCGTTGCTTCTGCGGAACTGTTCAAGCTCCGAAACGACTTAGCTCCCGAAACGGCAGAGCCTTTCACTCAAACCTCCCGCAACCGCGGAAAGGTTCCGGCTTTCCTCCCGAAACGGCGGGACTCATTCGCCTTAGCCTCCCGAAGAGGACTTAGATTTCCTTCCGATTAGAAAGTGCGGGGACAAAGGACTTAGAGATTTTTTTTAACCTTCCGCAACGGCGGGGAATTAAGTGAACCGTTCCGAAACGGCGAGGGTTTTTCAGGGAACCCTTCCGCAACGGCGGGAGTTTTCGTAAAAAACCTTCCGCAACGGCGGGGGAATTCAGGGAGCCCTTCCGAAACAGCGGAAGCCTCCGTGACATCTTCCCAAAAGAAACTAAACGGAAACTTTTGATGAAACCCTTCCGAAATGGCGGAAGCCATCCCCATATTTCCCGCGGAGGAATTCGCGATTTCCTTCCGAAACTATGAAAAGGACTTAGAATTTTCTCAAGAAGCTGTCACGGAGGCCTTCAGCCTTTGCTCCCGAAACGCGGAAGCCTTCGGGCTACCCTTCCGAAACAGCGGAAGCCAATCGCTTAAACCGCTCGACGAATGTCTCCGAAACAACCCAGGTTAATATGCGGAAAAGTATAAGTTTTGCTTCCGAAACGGCGGAAGCCATTCCCAAAAGCTTTCCGAAACTAGCGGGAGCCTTCGCCAAACCTTCCCAAAAAATCAACAAGACTTCAAAGTTTTGGTTCGCGGGAGCTTTCACAAAAGTCTTCCGAAAATACCGTGAGCATTCGCTATATCGTTCCGAAACGGCGGAAGTTTTGGCGTTACCCGTCCGCTACGCGGCGGTCTCTCGCGGAAGGCTTCGAGCTTCCTTTCCGCAGTAATCCCCGAAACGTCGGAAGCTTTCATCGAATCCTTCCGCAACGGCGGATACAATTCACGAACTGGCCCCGCGAATGACGGTTGCACGAAAACCGAGACCGTTGACGTGACCGCTACGCGCGGCGAATTTAAACCCCGTTGTAAATACGCCACCTACCGAATTAAAAGCTCACACGTGCCCAGTCTATATAAAATACGGTGAGGGGTTCGACCAATCCACCATTTTTTTTGAATCGGCCAACGACGTGCGATACCGTGCAAACCGCTCCAGCTCACCTCGCGCATCCGTGCTCGCAGCCACCTCGCTCAAGCAATCCTCACGGTGCCAGGTAGGATCTTGACCTTGTTTTTCACTACTGAGTTGTCTTTTTGGGGAAAACAGTGGTTTTAGTGGGGTTTTGACGGGCGAAACACCCGTCAAGGGCTATGTTTCGCCCGTCAGGAACAGTGAACGGGGTTTTCGCTAAACAGAATCGTCGTAGACCTTCGTTAAAATGTTAATTTTTTATTTTAATGGTGGTGGGTACGGACGGTTAACCATGCCCCATTTTTAACCCCGAGCCGCGCCCCTCGTCTTGGTGACTTTGTCGGAAGCCCCATGGGCTTTCCATGTCCCCGGCCGTTAACTCGGACTTAAAACCTTGGGCCCTTTCCATAAGCCCCAGCCCCTACACGCGAGCCAAAACCCGTAAGCGTTTAAGCCACGAGAGCCGAAACCTGAAGCCATGGTCGCCCTAGCACTCCCCGTCAGCATTTCCCCGGCGCCGTCACCTTCGCTCAGACTAAAAGTACCTCGTAGTGACTCGGCGAGTGGCCGCACGTGACGATAGCATCCATAGCCCTCACCGATTCAACCCGCGTCTCCCCGCCATCAACCTCTCCAACCGCACACATATAACGAAAACATCTCCTTTCGCGAGGCGGACCCGGAAGCCAATTGCTCCTGCAAACCACCTACCGGTCCGAAACAACCAATGGCTTCCGCAACATAGCTTATCCCCTCAGGAGCATTTCAGACTCAGAGCTTCAAATGTTCAATTTGTGTCTTGTGTTGAAATAATGTTTTACTTCCTGAATATTTTGCTTCATTGACTTATCTCATTGATATTAAAACGATGTTTCTCTCTGCTAAAACCTTGCAGCCTGTTGCTCAAATGATGATTTTGATGTGGATGTTATCAGGGATAAAACAAGATGCCGAAAACCGGTAAGAAGAAGGCGAAGATGACAGAAAAGAAGCCTGCCCCTCCCAAGATTGAAACCTCGCTCCAGGACACCAAGTGCACCACTGGTGTCCCTCCAGAAATCAGATGGGATGACATATACAGAATGATCAGGGACCAAGAGATCCCAGATATGTTGCTGGAGGAGGCACCGATCTATCAAAATATCAGAGCCTCAGGCATAACTAGAGCCGCTACCCGCCCTGAGCTATTCCCCTGTGCTGAAGTGATCGGGTGGATACTCCAACATGCAGATGCTGATGGGAGAGTGATAAATGACAGCAGGAAGGTGGCTATTGCTTCGTTTCAACCCGCGTATGTTGCGGCGGCCTACAGATTTCCCCGTGTCCAACAAGCTCTGACTGACGAGTGGTTGGGCCAAATGGATAACGTCGAGATGGCCAAGAAGCTATTGAGGGGAGGGAAGCATTTGAGAAAGAAGGGAAATGATGAATATGACGTGCAGAACCTGAGGGCCCCTTTCAGATTGATTGCTTTAATGCTATGCAGGATATTCGGCATGCCCGATGGCACAGTATACAAGATTCAGTGGGTCCCTATCATTCACTATGTGGCTTTTCAGGGGACAGTGTTTGACTGGGCCACTATCTTGTCAGATAGTCTGGCCTCAATGATAAGTGCTGCTAAGCCCGGGCTAGCCTTGAAGAAGGCTGAATTCTTCATGTCTTCATACCTGATAGATTGTATCTTGGCCAAGATAGAGTTCCCCGGATTGGGGTGTACATGGGATAGGGCCACAGCCCCGGTCTACATCGCATTCAAGATGTTGTGGGCTCAGAATTACAAGCCCAGCTACAAACTCATCTGTGAGGGGTTCATCATGCCCCTATACCAGAAAATGTTCAAGGAAGAACCAAGTTGCCTGTCACAAAACGCTTTGGAAGTCCTTGAGGATTATGGGGACTTTTACTTTTCAGAACAAGGTACCTACCTGAGAATGTTCGGAGGGACTAAGCCCCCATACATATTGCCGCAGTACGCCACAGACTATGTGGTGCTCAAGGAAGCAGTAAGACAGCTCTTCTTGGATGGGATTGGAGCATTCCTCCACAAGCTACACAAGGCTTCCTTTCCTCCCCTACCTTTCTGCATAGGCGCTTACAAGTTTTCAGGGGTGGCCTCTGCCGACGAATTTATTCAAGAGTTGAGGGCCTTCCATTTCGGTGAGGTCATCTTCCACAGGAACGACAGAAAGGGTAAAGTGGTCGAGCATTGCAAGGGGAATTATGCTAACTTCGAATACTCCCACTACCCCGATGCCGAGGAGGAAGCATTCAGAGGCATCAGCAACATGACTGATCTACGGATCTGTAGCCAAAGTACTGGAGCGAGCTCCAGCGCAACCAAAGCCCAGAAGACCACCCAGCAAAAGGAGAGAGAAGCCAAGGATGCCCGAGCTCAGGAAGAGCTCATATTAAGAGAAGAGGCAAGGTTACAAAAGGAAGCCGAGGAAGCGAGAAAACAACAAGATGCTGAAAATGAAAGACTGCGGAAGGAGGCTGAAGAAGCCCAAAAGCAGAAAGAAGCAGAAGCTGAACGAGCTAAAGCAAGGAAGAAGGCGGAGGAAGAATTGAAGACAAGGGAAAATACCGAGGCAGGCGGGTCCGGTGTGCAAGACATGGAGATAGACACCTCTCAAGCAGGTGGCTCTGGTACCCAAAAGGAAGGAACAGACCCCGCTCAGGAAGTCCGGACCCCACCTATGGAAGAAGACATAGACATCATAAACCGACCAATTGTACCGTACACTCCATCTGGGAAACGTACGGTGTCCAAATGGAATGAGTTTGTTTATGATAAGAAAAGAAAAGCAATGGTCCTCCAATCAGAAGAGAGGATTAAAAGTCCCTTCCATGATGACATAGTTACTCGCTGAGAGGTCGCTGTCATGCAGAACACAGATGCGGATCCCATTGCCATGGCCTCCGCAGTTATAGCAACAGCACAAGCATCATTTGCCAATGTAGGGGTGATAGTCAAAGAAAATATATTGACAAAGAAGAGAGCACGTACCCTGCAGCAAAATGTGGCTAATGAGCAAGCCCAAAGAGACCTGATAGTAAACAAGTATAGCTGCTTGTATGCCGAACATAAGGAGCTGTCAAACAAGTACAGCCAGCTGGAGGAGGAAAAGGACCAGCTAACACTTCAAATGATGATTGTGGAAGCAGAGAAGAATCGAGTGGAAGAAAAGGCTTCCCAGCTAGAAGCAGACAAGCAGGCATTAGCTGAGCGTTTAGAGCAAGCGGAAAGCAGAGCCTTGGACATGTCCCCCTTCCACGAGCTGTCATGCAATATACTACAGCAAGTGTATGGCTCTCAAGAGCTAATCACTGATGAGGTATGCAAACTCAAGGCCATGACGGTTAGGCTAAAGGAGGTTAATGCGGAAGCCCACAGGCTCAAGGCTAAGAATACCCGTGTTAAAGCAAATGTCATAAGTCAGATGGCATGGAGGGAAGGGAAAGGAGGTTTCCCCCCGCATCTTCCTTTTAAGGCCATGGAAGATTTTAATGAAGATATAGCCTTGTTGGAGTTTGGCCGTAACTGTGCCAATAAGCTGATGGCCAGTGTGCAGAGGACAACAGATAGAATCAACATCCTGTACCAAAAGCTCAAAGGAGTCCATGACAACTGCACACTGAGCTTCCCTCAGACCCTAGAAGACTTCCCGGAAAAGGAACAGCGGTTGTCTCAACTGAAAGAAGAGCTAGGCGTCCAGATGGAATATGTGAGAAGGATTGATGTCTTGGCCATGGATGATCTCCAACATTACATTGGTTCATCAACACTTCACAACCATCTGCTGAAGGAAGCTCATCAGGCTGCTGAAGCAGAAGTCCAAGGCATTAAAGCAGAGCTCGGGAAGAATGTGACTTCCCAGAAAATCCTGTTCCCTGCTGCAGCAAACGTAATCATAAGGGACACAGGTGTGTGGCACAGCTACATTGAAGAGGAGAACAGGAAAGCTGCAGCATCAGCAGGAACATCAGTAGATCCGGCAGCCTCTCTCCCAATAGCTTCTTCCCCAGCAATGACAGAAAAGCCGGCCAGTTCATTCCCCCCTTCCCAATTAGGAGCAGCATCAACAGGAGATTCGAAGGCCTCTCCCCAGGCAGCACCAGTAACAATCAACTTGGGCGACCCTTTGCCAGCAGAAGCTCACGCACAGGAGTGAAGAAGATGAATTCAGTGAGCCACTCTCTTCAGCCAGACACGTGCCCAGCAGGGAACGCTTTAAGTTTAGCAAATTTTCTGTTATATGTAAGGCGTAAGCCGAGGGACAGCTGTCCCTATTTTCTTGTCAAAATATTTTTGTAAATGAAGCGGCCATTTTTGGGGGGGTCGAATATAGTGGAAATTCCTGTAAATGACAGGTGGGGAATGCTAGGTGTCAGCCCAGAGGGCAAATTTGTAACTATAAATAGGAGCTAGGAAGGATTAGAAAGGACTTTTGGCAGGGAATGAAAATTTTGGGCAAATGATATGAGCTATCTTGTATCGGCTCTGTAAATTGAATTTTTCTAATAGAAGCCACGGGAGATGGACGTTTTGCTTGGAATGTTGGGTTGCTTTGTGTTGGACTATTCTAATGACTGCAATTCTGCAATGTGAGATCATTCTTGACTTCTGAATTATTTCTTTGCATTAATGATTTTGCTCTCATCTACGCATGCGTTCTCTCTTTTCTGTGAACAATGAAATGTATTGCAGTGAATTTCTCTGTCTAGATCGAATAGCTAACTGTTCTTTCTTCCGGGCAATCCATGTGGCTCATTGTTCATGTCTTTAAATTGCTCCTTGCAGGGATCTTTTAGTTTAATTCCAGTTTCATTGCATCTAGATTTGTTTCTTTATTCTTGTTACTTAGATCAAACAATTTTGATTTCTTCTGTCCATAAGCAATAGATACGTTCTGTAAGTTTCATGTTAGATCTGTTTCCTTACCCTTTAGCTTTCCTCTGTTTCTCTGAGCAATAGATGCGTTCCAGTTTGAATGAGAAGCTATCTTCTCAAGATCCTCATCTGGCTGTAGCTTTGACCGTGAGAAATAATAGCTATCTGTTCGTTGCTTACGATATCTGTTATAGCTGATTGCTCTCCCCTTAAGTGTGTTCCCCTGCAGGGATAGATAGATGTGTTCCCATTTCTAGATTTAGATCTGTTTCAATTGAATTTAGATTAAGTACGCTCTAGGAATGTGCATCTCATATAAAACACACAAAACCCAAAAGAAAGGTGGATCGGGCCATAACCGGTAGAATCGGATTTAAAGTCCAAAACCACGGTTGCCGGAACCGCTAACCGGACGGATTCCCTACACCAAACGGGAGATAGTCTAATTGGGACCGTCTCTCGGGGAGAATCCCTTTCTGATTGATGCTACGATATCCGAGGCATCAACAACTTGGTTCATTTGATGTTGGAGGAACTTCATCCAAAACTTGGGTGAATAGATTGATGATTGAAGAATATTTTTGTTGGAAGCCACATACTTTGTTACATCTTTATGATTCTCACATTCATGGATGTATGGGTGAGACTTCTTTGAGTCCTTTGAAGTCTCCTTGTTGTTTTTGCTCATTATTTGGTTCAAATTTTAGTGGAGATTCTTCATTCACTTCTTGGATGAAGGAATACATGGCTGAATATTTTGATGCATATCACATCCTTTTGGAGAAGAATTATAGGACATTGGATCCTCACCTATGTCATTGGAGCATATTTGATGTGTCACTTGAAGATTGTATGCACTTCGAAAATGGTGGTCTACTTGCTTGGAGGTATAAGCACTTTCATGACTCTTTGATGAAGCATCTCCTTGATGTACATTTTCATTATGTTATTATATACTTTGATGATATATATTTTGTACTCATTATGTTTGGAAGAATGCATACAAGAAAATGGGATCTAGGAATCCTCTTATATGATAGTATGGGTTGGAGAGCACTCTTAATTGTTGGGGTGCAATACAAGCAATGGGGCCCTGGGATCATTTTTGTCTCATTGGTTTCAATTTCTTTGGGAAACAAGTAGTATGGGGAATGGATTCCCCACTTAATAAAGTGATTTAAATCAGAGTAGTGCAGCAGCAATCATGGTGTTTCCTCTCTAAAATATTCATGGAATCTCAAAGACTCAAGGTTGGGAAATTCAATGGCAACTTCAAAGAATTATACAACAAGCAGGTTCTTCAACACCCATGTTTGAAATTGCTTGAGGACAAGCAATATTGGGAAGGGAGGATTTGTCATGTCGCAAATTTTTTATTGGGTCACAATGGCCTAAGCCCATTGGACATATTCATGAGAGTTTATCAAATTGATGCTAAAGGTCAAATAATTGCCAAGGAGAAAAATTACTAGTTTCCTAGGTTTGGAGTGGAAGCTTTGGGATTTGGAATAAGGGGGATAATAAATGATGTTTGAACATTAGAATGGAATAAAAATTTAATAAAGGAGTTAAATAAATATAGACAAATGAAAATCAAAGTGTAATTTGATCATGAAGACACATGGAGGAAGTGGGACCCACATATGGCTAGATTTCCCCACTACACTTGGCATCATTTTCTCACCAATTCGAATTCAAGGTGAATGGTAACATACTTGGGGGAGTTCAAAAGGTATTATTCATGGCATGACTCATCCAAGGTCGAAATATAAAGGAAGAGTAACTCCCATGGAAGAGGAAGAGGCAATTTGGATCTAGTGGGACACTTGGGCTAGATTCCCTAGCTCTATGACAACAATGATGAAGATGCTATGACACCTATGACACAAATCAGACCTGAAGGATGAAATATGACATATATGACATGCCAAGGCTAAAAATATCCTCCAAGATGGTGCTCAAGGGAGTTAGGGCATGTAAGATGCTTCCACATGTGATTTGGTGGAAGTGGGAGACTAGGAATTGTTGTACAACTGGCATCCTTTGGAATCTCTTCCCAACTTGAGTTGGCATGAGTCTCTTGGAAGGAATTCGACCCATGGAGGACATCAGAATTTTATAAAAGTCATGAACAAAGAAGAATAGCAGCTTTTTATAATTTGTATAATTTGCAATTGCATTTGTGAAGAGGGAGAGCTAGTGGATGACTAGTCTCTCGCCTTAGCCAATTTTGAGGGTGAAATATTCCCATCCAAGTTGGTAATTGGAAAGGCCATTCAGACCTTTCATTTGGAGATTTAATGTAGTCTTTATTTGCAGGTGTAAGCTATAGGGAAGCTCATGGTTTCTTCTAGTGCAGCACATTCTCTCAACCATTTCTAGTTTTGATGGCATATTCTTGATCCTTGAGGGAGGGTATTTTTGGTGAGTTATTGTACTCTTTGGGGGAGCTTATAATGCCCCATTTATTTTATTATATGAATTAAATACTCTGTTCTTCATCTCCATAAATTTTTAGGTCAAAATTCCAAGTAGAAATGTATAAATGTGATTGTTAATGAAGAAATGGTGCCATTTTCCCCATAGCTCTTGCATAGTGCTCTTATGGTGCCATTTTCCCCATAGCTCTTGCATATAGTGGTGAAGGAATGCCATTTAGAATTCATGTACATGTCAGCTGATATATATATCTGTAATAACCATCTCATAATATCCACAAGTCAATATTCCAAGAAAAACTATATCCACAAGTCAATATTCCAAGAAAAACTATGTTAAATTGCTCATTAATTGACAAACAGTGCCATTTCCCCACTACCTTGTTGTGAACCAATGTAATGTTGATGGATTCAAATGGATAAGTAAAATAATGATGGTTTATTGATGGATGGACTTTTATTGATGTATTATAAAAGTTTCATGTTTATTATATAATCATTTGAAGTCATTTTGTGAAGTTTCATTACATTTGGAGAAGATTTGATGCCATTTCCCCCAAGGTCGAACTAGTGATTTTTTTCGTTTTTTGGGAGAAGGTTGGAACATACCTAATAATTGATTAATGGTGCACTTGAGACCTAAATAATGTAATTTATACATCCCCTACCTCTTTTCATAATTTTGAGTGGGTTTGGAGGCATTTGGAGAGCCATTTTCATAACATACCCTGGGGGGATTTGAACCTCAAATTGCTAGTAAAAGTCCATACTTGGTCCAGAATATTAAACAAGTTTGCAGAAGTATTTGGAGGGCCATAATTCATCCCTGAACATAATATTCAAGTCTTAATATCATTCATATACCTCCTCAGAAGATTTGGGATCATTTGGGTCAATTTGGAGACCTAGACATCAAAACTAGTCAAAGGCTGAAATTGGGGAAAAAGTGAAAAATTAGGCATTTTAATAAAATTCTTAAGAAGGGACATTACAGTCCATGTCCATTTATAATGTTTTCCTTAATGTCTTAAGCTCAAATTATACTAGTAGCATTATTGTTTTTCCATATACTAGTTCATATGGTGTGAATCATGTGGTAGTCTTCCAAGTGGTGTTGTAGGCCCAAGCTGCTTCATGGAGTCTATATGCCCAATCTCTTCTATGCACTTGGATTGTCTTAGTCAAAATCCTTTCTATTTCCTTGTTGGTAAATTCTGCTTGGCCATTAGCCTGAGTATGGTATGATGTTGATTGTACGTTTTTGACTTTGTTGATTTTGATGATTCTTTCTATTATATTTGATACAATTTGTGTTCCTTTATTTGTGACAAGCTCTCTTGGTGCTCCAAATCCGATGAAAATATCCTCAGTTAAGAATTTGCCTACTAATTCTTCATTTATCAATCTTAATGCATTCATTTCTACTTATTTAGTAAGGCAGTATGTATAGACCAAAATGTGATGTTGCATATTAGATGGAGGATCAATGGGTCTAACATAGTCCATCCCCCATTTCTCAAAAGGTTCCATTGTAATATGGGGATGGAGTAACATTTCATCTCTTTGAGTTGGTTTCCCCATTCTCTGACATGCATAACATCTGGAAAAGTAATTGGATGCATCCTTATGTAAAGTTGTCCAATAGTATCCTATCTTCAAAACTTTGTAGGTTGTCCTTTTAGTTTCATAGTGGCCACCACATGGTTCATCATGACAAGAATAATGTCATCCACCTAGTCTTCCCCAATGCATCTTCTGAGGATGTGATATTCTCCCATTCTGGAAAGATATCCTTGGATCCATGAGAATGGAACACTTTTCTTGATTATATTGGATCATTGGTTGTAGGTGAAGTGTTTGGGAAACTCCCCCGTGGTCAAATAATTTGCAATGTTAGCAAACCATGGGGTGTGTGCAGAGATGACAAATAAGTGTTCATCTGGAAATGTGTCATCTATTATCTCTTTATCTGTAACATGTGTTAGTATGGACAAAAAATATGCTACAACATTATGTTTCCTTGGATTATCTACAATGGTTATATCAAATTCTTGTCGTAACAAAATCCATATAATTACTCTACAACTAACATTGATTTGTTCATTAAATATTTGATTGTTGAGTTATCAGTGTGAATGAATACTCGGTATCCAGTGATGTAGTGTCTGGATGTATTAACTGAGTAGATGACTGCAAGAAACTCCTTTTCTAAGACAATGTAGTTGATCTCTAGTACTGTAAGGTTCTTACTGATATATTAGATGGCACATGGGATTTTATTGTCCTCTTGACTGATAACTGTGCCTATTGCATTGTCTAAGGCATCAAAATGGATGTTGAAAGGAAGTTGACAATTTGGCCCTTGTAAGATAGGTGCCTCGATGATTTTTTGTTTGATATGTTCAAATGCTTGGTTGCAGTTATCACTCCATTGAAATTATGCATATTTAGTCATCAAAATAAATCATTGGTACAGTTATTTTACTATAATTCTCTATGAATCTCCTATAATATCAAGATTTCCCTATGAAGCTTCTAACATCTATGACCTTTTTGTGGTGGAGGTAGGTTGATTATCACTTGAATTTTTGTAGGGTCTACTGGTCTTTTTTGGAGACATAATGTCCTAATACTACCCCTTCATCCATCATTAAGCAACACTTGTCATTACTTAAGAAAAGGTTTGTTTCAATGCATTTCTTAAGAACATTTTCTAGGTTGGTGAGAGCTTCCTCAAAATATTCTCCATAAGGGGTAAAGTCATCCATGTATATTTCCATATAGTCATGGATGAAATTAGCAAAGATACTCAAAAATTCCCTTTGGAAAGTAGCAGGGGCATTGCAAATCCCAAAAGGAAGAACTCTATAGGAAAAGGTTCCCCAAGGATAGGTAAAGGTCATCTTGTCTTGGTCTGCTGGATGAATTTGGATTTGGTTATATCCACTAAATCCATCTAGGAAGGAAAATAACTTCTTCCCATCTAGGGTATCCAGAACCTAGTCAATAAATGGTAAAGGAAAGTGATCCTTCTTTGTAGTTTTATTCAACTCTCTGTAATCTATGCAGACTCTCCATTTTCCTCCCTTTTTGGAACAATCACTAATGGTGATACCCATTCACTGTCTAAAATTGGGTATATGAATCTTCCGTCAAGGAGATTTTGTAATTATGTTTTAACAATGTTTCTCAAGGATCAATTCATTCTGCGTTATGACTTCCTAGCAGGGGTTTATCCTTCTTTGATATGTAAGTGATGTTGACAAATGGCTAGAATTATTCCTTTCATGTCAAGATAGCTCCATGTGAAAGCTGATTGATAGTTTATAAGGAGGTGAATTACTTTTTATTCATGATCAGGTAGTAAGTGATCACTAATCTATCATGTTCGGTTAGGGGAAATTTCTATGGTTTTGGCAGTGGCCTTTGTTTCTTCCATGAGACAGATCCTTCTCGAGATGTGCTACTCTATGTCTGATTCAACCAGTTGTAAATTGTTTCTACTAGTATTTGGTAGATCATATAGATTCTGCATATAATTTGAAATGATGGTGTCTTCATGCAGTACTCGGGAAAAGAAACCAACAAAGGTGTTGTGTCTAAACCTTCCCTTTAATCATCAACCCAAGGATTCGTACAAACGTATGAGGGTACTATAAAATATGTGCAACTACAAAGAAACTTCTAATGATGCCTGGTAGTATTCTAAAGCAGGAAAAATGCAGATAAAAAGAAAAAGGGAAATCTGATCTATGACTTAGGGGTTGCAAAGGACATGGATCCCATTATCTTGTTAGGTACCGATACCTTTATCAATGGTTTATGAACCAGTTTCAGGATGATCTCCTCACCGGTCTTTAGACAAGCCTTTTAAGGAGTGATTCCTGATCTACCTTCTCATTTACACATTAATTCTAGGAATTTTAGGTGACATCAAGATCCGAGTGAGTAATTAATCAAACTCAGAAATATTACGTTCAACTGAACTCATATAATCAAATACCATGTCTCATAAAATAAATTATGTATTGAGAAATTGCAGAAATAATAAAAAGCATTCAAACTGAATTCAAATTGCAAAAATAATCTATTTAGCGCTACTCTATCAATATAATGTAAATTGGATACAAATTGTAATGAATCTACATTGTTATGTTTTGACCTATCTCATTCATTCAAAAGCAAATAGATCTAATATAACTCACATTCCCCTGTTATTGCCCATGGATGGGCCCTTACCCATGGAAACACGGGAACACTAGTTTACTCAATAAGATAAGATCAAATAAGTCTTCATTACTTAAAAATCATTATTAAACATAATAAGTCTCAAAATTGTTATGATGCTCCTCGAATGATGAAAATACAACTGTGCTTATACAAAATCAGGCCTACTTTGTGAGCTAGGTGATGTCTTTTAAATAGACCTATTCTAATGCTAGGAACTACTAGTATTTAAATCATAACTACTTGTGGCACTTTATGGAGGATAATGCATACTAGCAGTCCAACTAAGCTTAGTCTAGTCCTTGGGGACTAGGCATCAATCATATTTGTCTTTAGAATCGTTGAACACTAGAGTTGTTCTTAGTAACTACATCTTCTCTTTTGGATCTCACTTTTCATGCATACCGGTCTTTCACATTCCTTAAAACTGCGCCAACTAACTGAAGTAAAACTGCTCTTCTAGCAAAACTGGGTCAATGTCTTTATTCTAAACCTCTGTCAAAAGAGGTGTTGCTAACAACCAATCATATTAGTTTCATATGCATACTTTTAATGTTAATGCGGTATCTATGGTTAGAATAGGATGTATTGGTCGGTTTTGATCTTTCTTTTTGTATTGCCACCCGCGGTTTTTGGATATCTACATGAGGTCTAGCGGGAGGGTATACAGTCAAGGTCTTGGTTTGTAATCCATTTGTGATGGTCATATCTATCTTCCTACATGTTATGTGAGTGTCATCTATTGCGAGCCATCATCTGCCAAGGATGATGGGATATCCACTAAGTTTAGCTTTAGTGTGGATGACAATGAAATCAATAGGGTATTGCGAAGAGTCTATGGTGACCATAATGTTCTTTAATATGCCATCTGGACTAATTGTAGAAGTATCTGCGAGTTGTAGAATCATAGTTGTTTCTCGTAGGAGATGTTGGACATCCAGTTTTAGCATGGTATCCTATGTCATTACATTTATGGTTGCTCCTAAGTCAATAAGGGTATTAGAAATAGGACTTCTTGCTATGTGTACATCTGTTATGGGACTCCTTGGGTTAGCATATTTTGGGTTAATGATTCTCCCCATCATTAGTTCTGCTAGTTTTCCTATCACATTAATTGTAATGAGGTATTTTATTTTCCTACCTAGAATATTTATGCAAGTATGCTTATATACTGATTGTAAATTTGAATTTCTTTAATAGCCTGCAAGAGTGGTATCTTGACACATAAATTTTTGAGTTTTGTTAAAATAAGATTCTCTATTTTTGGTTTTCTTCAGATTGCAATATCTGAGGAAAAGGTGGAATATGTAACGGTTGATCCCTTACATGATGTTATTCTTCTACGAGTTGTTTGCCTGGTGTATAATTTGGTGTGTTGGATCGTAGTGGATTTATTTCTAGTTCTTTTGTTGGCCTTGTTACAATTTTTCCAGAACGTAGGTTTAATTGATCAACTTGTATAGCATCCAACGAATATGTTGGGTAGTTATTTATTTCAGTATTAAACGCCGGATGGACTTGCTTATTGTTAGGATTTGGCATTAGTTGAGCTGGTAGAGGTGGTCTTGGTGATGAAGGGTTAGGATTTTGACCTTGTTCCTAATTTGCATTGGTTGGTGGCTGTTGATTTGGTATCCATCCTTGAGAAGGAGAGTTTTTTCCATACTGTGGTGGTTGAGAGTTCATCCATTGAGGTGGCATCCAATCGGTTGTTGGATAATTCTGCTCGCCATAGGGGTTTGTCTAGGGTTGTTGTCCATATGTTGGTGTAAATGGTGGTTGATTATATCTGTGTTGGAAAGAGGGTTGAGTATATGGTTGGTATGGATGTTTTACTTAAAAGTTTTGATATTGACATTGAATATAGGTTTGTTGGAAATTTCTTTGTAAACCTGGTCTCCTACGATTTATATAATAGAGAGGCTATGTACGGTCTTGTGGTTTGTTCAGGTTAGCTCTTAATGACCCTATGTATGGACAATTTTCGGTAGAGTGATTTTCAGCACTGATTAAACAGCATTTGGTCTTTATAGAACTGACGTGAGTGAGATTTAAAGGACATTCATTTTTCTTTTGCTTCTTCCTATGGTCGAGGAAAAAATGGCTAAAGCTCTATTTGATTCTTACCTTTTTAACATAGCTTGCATGGAGTCCATTCGTAGAGCCATGGAGTGCAAAATATATGATTTTAGGTCATCTAAGAGATTTCCTAAGTCTGATTTGGTGATGTTGGAACCAGGGGGTTTAGTTTGTCGGAATGAGAGGTTTCTTCCTCTAGGTTTCTTTCCCGTGGACCGGGAGTGGTTCCTAAATATTTTTTTGATCCGGTCATAATTTTTTCTAATAGATGTCACCATTGGATAATAAGTTTAGGGTTTCCATATATTCTTCCCTTACTCCTCTCAGGAGAACAATTTTGATAGATTTGTCATCTAAGGTGCATTAATGGGATCTCTTATAACTAATTTGGAATCGTTCTTCGGAATATTCTAATGACTCGTTTGGCCCTTGTACCATTCTAAAAATTTCATCCCTCATTTCTCTTTCCTTGCAGTAGTCCCTATATTTCTCGATGAAAGTCTCCTTCATTTGTTCGCACGTGAAAATCCTGTTAGGCTCTAAGCTCATGAACCACTTGAGTGCAGAGTATTTTAAGGTTGAAGGAAATCATTTTAACTTTTGTGCATCCATAGTATAAGCATAGGTTCGACATACTACCTCAAATTCAAAGAGGAAGATATTAGGGTCTTTTGAGCCTAATCCATGGAAGTTAGGTAGGGGAGAAGGGTTGATATTTTTCATTCTAGATTCCACATCAAGTACACCTCCAATGGGAAAATCATAAATAATAGGTTGTTCATTTTCCTTTTCGGCATCAAAGTTATGTCCATGTGTCATTGTGTCAGATAAATTGTAGTTAGATGAATCATCTGTTACTGACCCGAATAGGCCCTGCCTTATTCTTGACATACATTGATTGTTAGATCCTTTGGGTGGAATAGGGTTATTATTAGTTTGGTTATAGTTTGAAGTTGGGTTATGTATGAATCACCCAGATTCATCCCTAACCCTTGGCATTCATGCTATCTTTTCCTAGTGTTTTTTTTCAATTTTTATTTTATAAAAAAAAATTGTAGGTTTTTTAGGAAAAATTATAAGAGTTTTTAGGATTTTGTCTTTTTATTGTTACTCTTATATGCCAAATAATGAAAAAATGGTAGTTGGTTTATTAGGAAACTTACCTGAAGTAGCATGTATGCTCTTTGCTGATTTTATTGCTCCAACTGTAACATGTATATACTCATAAAAACAACTAGCTAATATTGTCAGTTTCCTTGTGTTTGGGACACCTCCCTAGAAACGATGCCAAAAAGGTGACGGGCTTAATTAATCAACAATAAATATTGTATCATGTCGAAACAAGACACCAACAAAGGTGATGTATCTAAACCTTCCCTTTAATCATCAACCCAAGGATTTGTACAAACTTTTGAGGGTCCTGCACAATATGTGCAACTACAAAGAAACTTCTAATGATGCCTAGTAGTATTCTAAAGCTGGAAAAATACAGATACAAATCAAAAGGGAATTCTGATCTATGACTCAAGGGTTACAAGGGACATGGATCCCATTATTTGGTTAGGTACCAATCCCTTTATCAATGGTTTATGAACCAATTTCAGGATGATCTCCTCACCGAGCTTTAGACAAGCCTTTTGAGCAGTGAGTCCTGATCTACCTTCTCATTTACACATTAAGTATAGGAATTTTAGGTGACATCAAGATCCAAGTGAGATTAAGCAAACTTGAAAATATTATGTTTAACAAAACTCATATAATGAAATACCATGTCTCATAAAATAAATGTTGTGTTGAGAAATTGCAAAAATAATAAAAAGCATTCAAACTGAATTCAAATTGCAGAAATAATATATTTAGCGATATTCTGTCAACATATTGTAAATTGGCTACCAACTGTAATGAATCTACACTGTTATGTTTTAACCTATCTCATTTATTCAAAATAAACTAAATCTAATCTAACTCATATGCCCATGTTATTTCCTATGGATGGGCCCTTACCCATGGAAACACAGGAACACTAATTTACTCAATAAGATAAGATGAAAGAAGTCTTCATTACTTAAAAATCATTGTTAAATATAATAAGTCTGAAAACTTTTACGATGCTCCTTGAATGATGAAAATACAACTATGCTTATACACAATCAGGCCTACTTTGTGAGCCAGGCAATGTCTTTTAAATAGACCTATTCTAATTCTATGAACTACTAGTATTTAAATAGTACCTACTTGTAGCGCTTTATGGAGGATGGCGCATACTGGCAGTCCAACTAAGCTCAGTTCAGTCCTCGGGGATTAGGCCTCAATTAGATTTTTCTTTAGAATCGTCGAACATTGGATTTGTTCTTAGTAACTGTATCTTCTCCTTTGGATCTCACTTTTCCTGCGCAGTGGTCTTTCACATTCCTTAAAACTGCACCAACTAACTGAAGTGTAATTGCTCTTCTTTCATGCTCTTCTAGCAAAATTGGGCCAATGTCTTTGTTCTAAACCTGTGTCAAAAGGGGTGCAGCTAAAAACCAATCATATTAGTGTCATATGCATAAGTTTAAGCTGGAAAGGAAGACTACATCATCCATAATATGTAAATTGTTGTAAAAATTTCTCCCTACGGATAGTTCGAAACTCTCTTAGGTTAAGGTAGACTTTAACTGGCCCTAAACTAAGACAAAAAGATAACAAATGCTACCTTGAATCCTATACCTAAACAAATATCTCAAGATTATATTGTTGAAAGAAATGGAAGAGATCTAACTGACCTTCGATTCAATTGCTCGTCCTAATGGTCGCTCCAATCTCCAAGTCTTCGTGAATGAACCTGTCAGAATGAAACCAAGATACAAGCATATACGATTCTCTAGCAACTTGAAATATGAGTTAGGATCTAAATCTATAAAAGATACAAATCATATGATTGAAACAAAATCAACATACATGATTTGGAAAACAAGACAAGTTATGTTTTATTACCAACTTAAAGTCACTTACAATGGTTGCTTGATGTCCAAGCCAACTCCCAGCTCCAAGTGCTTTATCCTCTAGCTATCTCCACAAAGATTCAAGATCATAGGTTTGATGTCTCCAAGAGTCCTCCTCTTTGCTCATGGAAGGCCTCTCTCTTATAGTGTGTAGTAGGGTTAACCAACAAGAGAGAAGGATGGATCTTGGGAGTGTTTAGTGGATCAGGCCCACTAATTTGAGGAAGTGAGTTAGGATCGAATCAAGGATACCAATCCTCAAAAATATCTCGAAAATCAAGATCCCACAAGCCATGAAAAAAAGGCTAAAAAATGAGTACCACGCCCCTTCAACTGAGCATAGCGCGGTAGTACCGCGTGGCAGAGAAGAATCATAGCGCGGTAGTGGGGACTATCGCTCCCTCAAGGCTGAGCAAGGCGCAGTAGTGTAGGTATATGAAGTCTCAGGTGGGTTGATGCTTGACAGGATAGATTTTTCTTCAAGGATCATTCATCATATTTCTCTTCTGGGTGTTTTAAGCAGTAGGAGAAGTGTCGTCAACTATTTTTTATGGTGATGATGCGACACTGTGAAATATGAAGGTATAACATAAATTGAAATCTTATATAAATCTAACTAGGATGCATTCATATTTACCAACTTGATACCATAATACCTTCTTTCTGAAAAAATCTGATTGATTGAGAAAAGGATTTAGATGCATTTTATTACCTATAAATGGGGGGCATCAATCACTATGATGAAAGTGATATTGAAATTCAGGAAAAGCAAATTATATCAATTTCCTCAGAGGAATTGATTCAACAAGAAACTTGTCAGCAACATTATGAAAACAGTTAGCTAGTATATGATAGCTATGGATCAAAGTATAAAGCAGGCTATGAAGGAGATAAGGAGGAATTTCATGAGCAAAAATGTTCAAAAATAAACAAGCTTACTGTTATCACTCAAGATTTTCCTGTGTTGTGGTAGGAAAGACCATGAGGTAACTGTTTCAAACCAATATTTAGTGGACGGAAACTAACCTTTCCAACCACAGAGAGGGATCTCTCTTTAGTGCTTCCATCAATAGGATATAGCTTGAATGGGTTGGGTTATTGGTAAAAGTGGTGGTCAGACCTTCAAATAATGAATTAAATGGGGTTTTTTTTTGTTGGTTGGGGTTAAGAACAGGAGGATGGTTGGAAATGGAGTCAACTTCGGTGGGTTTACCGTCACCAATGAAAAATTCGGACCACAATTGCAGAGGCAAGAAGCAAGGTAGATGGGGTTCTTTCAAGTAAAAATAGTCAGTGGGTGGAGACAGAAAAAGGGGACACATTACAAGGTTAGAGCATTTGCGAATGAATTCCAACCTGCAACTTCAAGAGGAAAAGGGTGGAATACCTAGTCATATGCTTCTGGAGCATGGGGATATGAATTCTAGACCATATAGTCTTGATCTAGGTACTGCAGAAGCAAAACATTAATGGAAATACAAAGCAGGAACACATACACGATAAATAACAGACATCAGAACACACATCACAGGAATCTCAAGCTCCAAAATCAAGTCTTCTCATTGAATTAAGAGGCCGACTTCCATACAAGCGCAGAACAATAATCTCTTTGAATCTAAAACATCCAACCTTTCAGTCCTCTTTGGAACCTGCCTTTATAGGCTCTCAAAAAATCAAAATCGTCTAACTAATTCAAAACAGAATTGGACTAGTAATGATGAGTTCGTTAGAGCTGGGTTGCCCAAATCAACAGCTTATGATTCTATTATGCGCGGAGGTAGGGAATCATTTGCGCTGGCAGTGCACCACTGAACCATGGAAGCCACCTGCTCATCCTTTGGATCAAGTCATTTTAGGTTGATTAGGACAAGTAACTGAAACAGGCCCCTTTCCACAATCCGCAATCCGCAATGCGGACTACAGAATTCAGGATCTCCATTTTGTGCCATCTGAGAAATGACCTTCCCGCAATGTCGAATGCCGGATTCAGAAACTCGATTTTATGCCTCTTGGAAAATTATCTTTCCGCAATCCACAATCCACAATGCGGGATGCGGAACTCAGAAACTTACTTTTTTTGTTCCTGGAAAATGGCCTTTCTGCAATCCGCAATGCGTGATGCAAAACTTGAAAACTCACTTTTTCGCCCCTTGGAAAATCATCTTTCTGCAATCCGCAATGCAGATTGTGGGAATCAGAAACCCTATTTTTACATCCTCAAAAAAAAGCTTTTCCGCAATATGCAATGCGGAATGCTAGACACCGGACCGGCGGGCTTGCGAAAAAGTGGAAAAGTCTCTTGTACCTGCTTGCGAAATGCATTCTCAACCGTCGATCTGATTCCACCATTCAATCCTAGCCGTCAAATCTTCTTTGGTTGCGGAGGAAGCCCTTATTGCTAGCTTTTCTCATTTTCTCACTGTGGCTCGGTCATATAGCTTGGATTTGCTTGACACTTATCTATTTTTGGGTTTCCTCTATTAGTTTTTCAGCATTTAATTCAATTTGATCTAGGATCTTAACTGAGAGAACAACATGTACAACATAAGAGACAAGCCTACACAAAGCATTTCACCAGGGAAAACCAAGAAGGTGAAAAAACCCCGCAAATTCCCCAGAGATAGAATGAGCACCAATATAAAGATCACAAAGATCAAACCCCAAAAAAAGAGATAGTCTCCTAGTAGTTGCTCCTCCTCCACTTTGCGCACTCCTCCTCTCTCTCAATAATGCGAAGTGAGTGAGTGAGTGAATGAACAAATGAGAGAGTCACACTCTCTATTTATACTTTACTTTGACTTTCCTTTTACTCTAATTGGGACGACCTCCCTTAGGAGTGTCTAATAACCCATTACCACTTGTCATTGTGTGGACCCCCACTAGAGTGGTCTAATAACCCTTTGACCCACACAAATCATACAGGGCCAACCTTGCCAAGGTGGTCTAATAACCCATCAAGTATTAGTTATGACGCTTACAATATAACTTGCGACACTTTCAAGTACAAATGACGACACTTCCAATCAGAGGAATAATACATCTCCTTTGGGGATACAATAAAGTACAAATGTAATACATACAATATACAAGTGAATATCTTCCAAAGTTACAAATACATCAACACTCCCTCTTAACTAGGAAGGTATTCTCTTGACACAGGTCATCAATACATATCAGCACAAGTCTTCAATTTTGGAGCTGGATCATCGTCACTAGATCACGGAGCATCATCGTCACTGTTGCTGTACTTGTCATCTTGATCACTGATGCTATCTCTCAATTCTTCTCGTCATAGGAAGTTCTACAGAGCTAGCCCTTTTTCATGTTGGTTGTAGGCCTAGCCTCCTATAGGTCTTCAACATCTCTGGCCATCCTATGGAATGTGTGTCAAAAAAACCTCGAAAGAACATCCCAGGACTTTTACGAGCACACAGCTCAACCCATCAGATCTCCCAAGATATTTTACATGTGACCACCACAAAACCTCGAGAGAGCACCCAAGCTCAAACTATCGGATCTCCCAGAATATTTTACATGTGGTCATGAAAAACCTTAAAAGAGTGTCTTGCAACCTGCAAGATCTCTAAAGAGAATCCCAGGACTTTTACAAGCACACAGCTCAACCTATCGGATCTCCAGGACTGATTACATGCCTCCTGTAGCAAAACCTTGAAAGAGCATCTGAGCTCAAACTATCGTATCTCCAAGGGACTTTTATATGCTACCTGTAGCGAAACCTCAAAAGAGTATCTGAGCTCAAACTATCGGATCTCCCAAGATATTTTCTATGCTACCTGCACAATTTGTCCATGACCAACCTATAGCAAAAAACTCGAAAGAGTATCCGAGTTCAAACTATCGGATCTCCTAGGATCTTTTCTATGCTACCTGCACAATCTGTCCACGGCCAACTTGCAGCAAAACCTCGAAAGAGTATCCAAGCTCAAACTATCGTATTTCCCATGATATTTTCTATGCTACCTACAAAATCTGTCCATGGCCACAGAGTATCATCCTGATACTCATGATCATACTGATCATCATCATGTAGTACATCATCCTAATGTATATCATCTAGAGCATCGTCATGATGCTCATGATCATCATCACAGCATCACCCTGATGCATATCATCTATAGCATCATCCTGATGCTTATCACACATGATCGTCCTGATCATCATAGCATCATCCTGATACATATCATCACATGATCATCCTCTTCGGATCATCTCATCATCCATGGAACACAACCCAGATTCACATCATACAGCACTTACACCACCGAAATGGGAGAACACATCTAACACCATTCGGGGAAGGATCCAGCCCTTGCTTTTTCACCATGGGAGAACACATCTACCACCATGTGAAAAATGTCTCAGCAATTACATCATGACCATGGGAGAACACATCTATAATCATGTCAGAAAATCTTGGCAATTACATCACGACCATGAGAGAACGCATCTACAACCATGTCGGAAAATCCCATGTGTATCTGTGTCTTCTAGACTCATCACTTCCCCTTGGAAGGAACCTCGATCTGAATTACACCAAGCCTCTCTCTGAAGTACTAGAACTTCACTCTGGCTAGTGGTTTTGTCAACACATCTGCAATCTGCTCATCTGTCACAACATACTAGAGCTTCACTGCTCCTCTCTACACCATATCTCTGATATAGTTATATTTGATCTCGATGTGCTTCAACTTGTCATGGAACACAGGGTTCTATGACAACTTCACACAACTCTGGTTGTCACAATAGATACAAGTAGCATCCAACTGGAGATCAAGTAAATCAAATAGTAGCTTCCTTATCCATACTGCCTCATAACTGGCTGAACAAGCTGCCACATACTCTGCTTCGGCTATACTCAGTGCTATGTAAGACTACTTCCTGCTAAACCAAGAGATCACACCTAATACTATACTGAAGCATCACCCTGAAGTGCTCTTCCTATCTGCAACAATGCTTGCCCAATCTAAATCAACATAACCCTCCAGGTTAGACTTTTGATTCTCATCATACTTGAGCCCATAATCAACCGTACCCTTCAGGTACCTCAGAATATGCTTTACAGCAATCAGGTGAACATGTCTAGGATCCGTCAGGAACTCGCTCAATGTGTTCACCACAAAGCAAATATCTGGTCTCGTGTTCGTCAGGTACATCAAAGACACAATCATCTGACAATACATTGTGGCATCAACCAACTCTGATGAAGCATCACACAATAGCTTCAGTTTTGATGCCATAGGTGTGGCCATGGTCTTGCAATCCATCATCCCAACTGCTTCAGGATCTTTACTACATACTTCCCTTGTCCAAGGAAGATTCCATCTGTACTCTACCACACCTCCATACCTAGAAAGTAATGCATCATACCCAAGTCCTTCATCTCGAACTTGGCATCAATCTTCCTCTTCGTGTCGGCAATCAACCTATCCTCACCTGTCACAAACAGATCATCCACATACAATAGGAGTATCACTGGATTTCCTTCCTCAACCTTGTAGACAAGGTTGGAATCTGCTTTACTCTTGGTAAATCCCAAACTGGACAAGAAACTCTCTATCATGTCCTACCATGTCCTGGGTGTTTGCTTTAAGCCATACAAGGCTTTCTTTAACTTGCACACATATGACTCCCTGTCATGTGTCTCAAAACCGAGTGGCTGCTCCACATACACTTCCTCTTCAACTAAACCATTCAAGAAAGATGTATTGACATCCATCTGGTGTATCTTCCACTTCATCACTGTATCCAGAGCAAGTATTGTCCTGATGGAAGTGTATCTGGCTACAGGTGCAAAAGTCTCTTCATAATCTATCCCTTCTTTCTGGGAGAAGCCATGAGCCACAAACCTTGCCTTGTATTTCTCTATGCTGCCATCTGCAACATGCTTGATCTTGTAGATCCACTTGGAAGTCACAACAGACTTCCCATCTGGTCTTGGGACCACATCCCAAACATCATTCTTCATGATCGACTGGTATTCCTCGATCATGGCATTCTTCCATTACTTCATCCCGGATCCTGGGAACTTCAGATTCTTCAATATCCTCAATAGATAGTTTTCTTTGAACTTCGTTGTTGGAACAAATGTTGTAGTCATTCTTTTGTAGGTGATGGTACACGGTCTTTCCTACAAGACAAGTTCAATTGCATGATTAGAGACATCTTATAGATTTCAGAACAAATTCTTACTCATAAAGACATGTGTCATACAGTCATGCAATTATCTTAGCCAATGCTTCAATACAGTTCATTTATCCATATCTCGTAACTTTCTAGATGCCTTCCATCTATACTAGAACATTATTAAGAGTGTGCACAACTCCCAACATGTCATCAAAGAGGTTTCATTCTAGATAAGTAGCAATGGAGTGTTGTATATTACCATAGGCCACTTATGCATTACTATATTAGTAGTATCTTGTTCATTAATGCAACTTTTCTAAAATGCATAATATACATCCTAAATCTAGGAACAAAAGTACAACATCATTTCAGTAATAAGAAATGACAATTCAAATACTTATCTTTGTTTGCTTGTTGGGTGGACTTTCTCTCAATCTTTACTTCATTACAGGAATTACTGGAGTGTGCTCCCTCTTGATCTTTGCTTCCTTGCAGGAACAACTGAGTGTGCTCCCTCTTGATCTTTCCTTCCTTTATGATATCTTCTATGTCTTTGAACTTCTATCCATCCTGGACCACTAAGCATGCTTAAGTGTGCACTAGTGTCATCATTGTATTATCCTCAATATCTCATACATAATCATACATTCATTAGTATAATCTCAATACTATCACAACATTATCATTCTAAATAATCTTAAACATGTATGGTCATGATCATTTCATACACAGGTAATTTATCACAAGTGTTAGTATTCAATGTTTCAGGGAGGACTTCTTTTACTCATGCATATTCTTATTTGACCATAGGACTCTTCTGGTTTGTCATGTCATTAATCAAAGTAAGAAGCATAATATGCATAAACCTATGATTACTTAAACCTATCACTTCATGAATAATCATTATCAATCATACGAAAGCATACTTATATGAGACCCTAACACAAGGTAGGATTCTAACTTGATATAGGAAAACATACCTGGATTATCATGTTTGCGAGTTATGTCTAACATACCCAAACAAAGTCTTCTTTGTTCTTTTCAATGCTTTAGAGACCTTGTGCTAGTAACCTGCATATCTCATAAGTTAAGCATTGTAGAACTAAATTATACATACCTCGTACGTAGAGCTTCTAAGTGATCAATGGCTATGGATGAGTCTTTGTATTCATGTCACCATGGTCATATGTTCTTGATCTAGAACTTAATTTGTCTTTCTTGATGTACCTTTCATGTTAGCAGACAACCTCATCCCCATACAACACCAAAGTGTATTAGTACAATCATAAGTGTCAAAACCCTAATCAATGAATGTCTTCTATCATTCACTTGCATTCATACTTTTACTAGGGTGATAAGACAAGTCTAAAAATAATCAAGATTGTACTAACCTCAATAATATGAAGACAAACATATCATAAACTTAATCATGAACAGATTTCAAAACATACCTATACCTCCTCAAGTCATACCTGTCGGGATTGCTTGTAGTCTTCTTATGTAAGACCTTAGCCTCAAGTCCCTCTGGAACTAGAATCTCTTCACTTATGTAGGTGTCCAAATCATTCTCTTCTAGGATTAACCCAATCCAGTTTGATTTGATGAAGCTGGATTTGGAGTTGGCTAGGGTTTGACAGAGAAACCCTAAAAATCCAAACTTTGAATTTCAAACTTCTGATTGGATGAAAAGATGTGCCTTGCTGAGCTAATCAAGATGACATACTTCAATTTTGAAATCTCCAAAATTTGACCCCCAAAAATTGACTTTGAAAGTTTCATGTCTATAGCTTCTGTCAAATTATGGTTTTTTGGTTTTCTGGCCAAAGTCCTGAACTAGGGTTTGATAGAGCTCGGCGTTCTACCCAACCAAAAAGTTCGATCCTGGTCTCTAAATTTTGATTTTTTTGAGGAGAATCCATCCATGGTCTCAGATTCAAGAAATTCTAACTTTCTCTGAAACCCTAATTTCCTGTAGCAATGACAAACCAAAAATGAGAGTGCTCAGAATCCAATTCTGTTTGGACATAAATATATCCCATATTGTTTCTGATGTATCTCTGAAATTTCACATCCTCAGGGTATGAAACTTCACCCTATGATAAAATTACCTATCATCTTTTCAACCCCACAAATCAGAGCTTTAATGGATTCTCTGAGAGAGAGATATGCCAAGTGTTGCAATGTGACCTGTTTATGGGATGAAATAGTACAACGAACTTGTACAGCGTGCCACGTGTCACTGTTTCAATGTCGGCCTCTAAAACCTAGACCTATGAAACTATAGTTTGTTCCCTAACTGAAACTTTTTACGGAATTACATTTGGAGCTCCTTAGCCGTATATATGACCTTTTTCCCTAGGTCAACTGTTTAGGACTGCATTCTGGAAGAGGCAGAAACCCTAATTTGTACGTATCATATCTCACAAATCGCAACGAATCTGAGGTTGTGCTTTGGACAAAAGGTACATGGACATTTCATCTTAGACTTGGAAAAAATTCAGATCCTAAACCTTCTCCAAAACCAAGTTATAGCGAAAGTTCGACGATGACTGGTTTTTACGATACCAAGCCCTAGCTTCCAATTTGTCGCAAGTGCAACAAGTGTCATAAATGCCATACCATGCCTTCCTTTAGGCTAGCTCTAATACCATGTTAGTTCAGCATTTAATTCAAACTGATCTAAGATCTTAACTGAGAGAACAACATGTATAGCATAAGATACAAGAGACACAAAGCATTTCACCAGGGAAAACCAAGAAGGTGAAAAACCCTGCAATTTCCTCATACATAGAATGAGCACCAATACAAAGATCAGAAAGATCAAACCCAAATACAAGAGATAGTCTCATAGAAGCTGCTCCTCCTCCACTTGTACGCACTCCTCTTCTCTCTCACTAATGAGAAGTGAGTGAGTGAGTGAATTAACAAATGAGAGAGTCACACTCTCTATTTATACTTTACTTTGACTTGCCTTTTACTCTAACTAGGTCGACCTCCCTTAGGAGTGTCTAATAACCCATTACCACTTGTCACTAGGAAGACCCCACTAGGGTGGTATAACAACCCTTTGACCCACACAACTCATATAGGGCCGACCCCACCAAGGTGGTCTAATAACCCATCAAGTATAAGTTACGACACTTACAATATAACTTGTGACACTTGCAAGTACAAATGATGACACCTCCAATCGAAGGAATAATACATCTCCATTGGGGATATAATAAAGTAAAAATGTAATACATACAATATACAAGTGAATATCTTCCAAATTTACAAATACATCAACATCCTGACTTTTTATTTGGTGCAACAAGTCAATGGGTGACCCTGGGGATTTGGTGGGGGCTTTCTTTTACCTTCCCCGGTGGAAACCATAATAGGTATTAAAAACAGCTCCAACTGGGGATGTTATCCTCCCTGTGAGGTAGCAAGAACATGTAGACTGGTGACCTTTACTCCCTCCTCTTTTTCCTTCTTCGTCTCACAAAAATTGAAACACAACTAACTGAAAATAAAAAATGGCAATGTACAATGGGGGTGGGTCGGCGGACTTCCTTTTTACTTGAAATAATGCTTCAAGAACCATCCATTGATAGGTCTCTTTCCAACTGGTTCATCATCCTCGCCCTGCAGGAAGAAAGCATAATTGCCATGGCGGGCAGTGATTGTATAGGGCCCCTGCCAAAGGTTATCAAAATTTTGGGCTTAGTCTTCTCTTCTAGCATCCCATTTTAAGACTAGATCTCCCACTTGGAAATCATTCACCTTGGTCTTTCTGTCAAAAATTTTCATGATTCCCCTCTGAGCTTCTGCAACTTCAGCCTGTACCCTGTCTCTAATTTCTTGTATTTCCACTAGCTGGTTAGCTCTCCTTAGTTCAGTATTTGGCTCTTCTTCTTGCTCATGCAACAATCTCATTATGGGCCCTCTAAGGGAATCAGGGAATACCACCTCTGTTCCATATACTAATTTGAAAGGAGAAGCTCCGATGGATTTTTTAGAGGTGATCCTGTCAGCCCACGGGGAAAAGGTCATCTTGGTATGCCAAGCCCTTTTATTTTCTTGCAGAAACTTCTTGATTATCCTCACCAGATTTTTGTTTGAGGATTCTGCCAATCCATTTCACTAAGGATAGTAAGCAATAGAATGGCCCAATTTGATGTGGAACTTGTCATGGAATTTGATCATCTTCTTGGATTTGAAATATTGTGCATTATTAATGATTATTTTAATAGGGCACCCAAACTTAGACAAGATATTCTCCTCTAGAAACATCATGATGACTGTATATGTGGCTTGTTTGGTAGGTACTAATTCGATCCATTTGGTGAAATAATCAGTGGCAATCAATATCCACCTATGTTGTCCAGAAGAATTGGGGAAAATTTCTCGAATGAAGTCAAGCCCCCACTGCCAGAAAGGGGCTTCCACAGATATTGTTTTCAAAGGCAAGGACAAGAGCTTCCTCTTTCTTTCAAAAACTTGGCATTCATGGAAGCTGGCTATTTCCTTATAAGCATCCTTGAACATAGTAGGCCAATAGAACCTAACCCTGATAATTTTGTTAATAGTGGCATTCCAGCAATGATGTCCTCCACAGACACCTTTGTGAAACTCTTTCAAGCTTGCTTTGGCCTCATCTTCCACTATGCGATTCAAGAGGACACCTCCAGGGTCTTTCCAATAAAGACAACCACCTAGTATGCAAAACTTCGCAGCCTTCATCTTGGTGGATCAAGATTTTCTTTTTCCCATCTCAGGGGGTGCTTGCAAGTTCTGCAAAACATATATAACATCATAATACCAAGGAGAGGAGAGGAATTTGTCTGATATCTGATGTAGTGGGTCTTGGGAAGCTTCCTCCTGCATGTGTGACAGCAGGTTCATACTCATCGAATCCCAATTTGACTCAACCATGAGCCTGTCCAGCCCTTGCCCTTTAATAATCTTTGTAGGTTTGATATCCAGTTCATATTCAAGTGGCGCAGCTATCCACTTTTCCATTCTACCTTCTGGATTTGGTTGCATCAATATATCTTTCACGGCAGCATTAGGAACATAAGCTACAACATGGGAATGTAGAACATAAACTCTGAAATCCATCAGAGTTTTGATCATGGCATAGGATTTATTTTCCATAATGTTGTACTTGAGCTCAGCATCTCTGAGAGCCCTGCTAAAGAAATCTATGGGTTGCCCATCTCCTTCCTGATTTTTATGTAAAAGCACACCCGTTATGGAGTGCTCAGAAGTGAAAGAAAACATAAGATATTCCTTGTCAAAATATGGGTTGATCAGTATAGGTGCTTCAACAATTTCCCTTTTTATATCTTCAAACGCTTGCCTAGCCTCGGCAGTCCACCTGACCTCAATGTCTTTCCTAAGCATGTAGGTGATTGTCCCTGTGATCTCTGCAAAATTGGGAATAAATCTCCTTATGAAATTCATTGTGCCTAGGAAAGATTAGATTTCCTTTTTACTCCTAGGGAGCTCAATTTTATGTATTGCATCTATTCTGTCTGGGTCAATTTTGATCCCATCTTTAGATATTATGTGGCCCAGCAGCTTTCCCTCTTGCATGGAAAAATTTGACATTTAAGGGTTCAAAGAGATTCCAAATTTTATGCACTTGGTGAACAGTTGGTGCAAATGTTTTAGATGTTCTGCATCAGATTTAGAATATACAGTGATTTCATCCACGTAGAAAACTACAAATTTTTATTTCTCTCCTGCAAAAGCTATGTCCATAGCTCTTTGGAAGGTGGATCCTGCATTCAACATATCGAAGGGCATCTTTGCATACATGAAGGTTCCCCAAGGTGTGGTAAAGGTTGTATTGCTCTGGTCTTCTAGCTACACCTTAATCTGATTGTACGCTGAAAATCCATCCAACATGGACATTCCTCCTGCCCCTACAACCTTCTGCAAAATGTGGTACATTTTGGGCAGGGTGTAGTTGTCTTTTAGTGACACCTTGTTGATATTTCTAAAGTCACTACATAGTCTAATTTCACCGTTATTTTTTCTCACTGGGACTATCTTGGCCACCCACTTTGAAAACCTCAAAGAGACTATGATTTTGGCCTCATGCAACCTCTTTACCTCTTTTTCTATCAGTGGGAGCAGCATGGGATTCATCCTTCTCATCTTCTGCCTGAATGGCTTCTCCCCTGTCTTGACTGATATGGTATGTTGGATGACAGTTGAGTCATAATCTTTCAGATCTTCATAGAACCATGCAAACACATCAGAAAACTTTCTCATTAAATCCATATAGTCTTTTTTGATACCTGGGGCCAAAGACTTTGATTGTTTGACAATATTGGGTTCTTCATCACTCCCAATGTTACAGTCTTCTATTCATTTGGGTTTCGATAAACCTTGTGATCCTTGGCCACGTCATTTTCATCAAACAGTCTTTCTAGTGGAACCAATCCTTTGGGTATGTAATTGCTTTTTAGCTGCAAATTTTCTTTTCCTCCCAGAGTGGTTTTGAGCTCTGGTGGATCAGGCTCCCACTC
This sequence comes from Larix kaempferi, assembly GCA_027924585.1. NCBI lineage: Eukaryota > Viridiplantae > Streptophyta > Pinopsida > Pinales > Pinaceae > Larix > Larix kaempferi. The sequence continues at coordinate 5,876,532 of BSBM01000289.1, read as the reverse complement.
CTCAACTTAACAGTTCTCTTGATCAATCTGGATATTGAAAAATTCTCCAGTCATCTCTAGAAATTTCATGATCTACTGGGCATATTCAAATATTTTCCAATGCTTTGTATTGTCTAGGACAGAGGTTCTATCATTTATATTAATCATGTGAGTCCTAGTAGGATAGTAAGGCAGTTGAAACCTGCTAGCAGAGCTGGCTAGAATGTCTATTATTTCATTTTTCTCCCTGGGAATGAAAGAAACATAATGTTCTGTGAATAAATTATCAAACAGATCCCACACAGCATTTCTGTAATACCTCATCCTAGGTTGTTTTGCCTCATAGTTGTCATTCAATTGTTGTATTATCAGCTTTGCATCTCCATAAACCTTAATCTTATTAGCTTTTAGGCCTTTGAGTACATTCAAGCCCAATAGCAAAGCTTCATATTCTGCCACATTATTTGAACAGTCAAACTTTAGTTGGGAAGTATGAAATATGGCACATGCATTTCCCTCGTTTGGAGGGATGATCCATATTCCTACTTCAACTCCTTCTTTATTTACAGCTCCATCGAATCTCATGACACAGTGATCTTCTTTTTGGAGGGTGACCGTGGCCTCTGTTTCAAATTCTGATTTCTCATTACTGCCTTCTTCCATTCGCTGCCTATTGTTCTCTGTGTTGGTTGAGTTGTCAAGGCATTGTACCCCACTCCCACCATTAGCTTCATCATTTGGTTCAGGTAACTTGGAAACTTTTACACTTTCTTCCTATGAACATGGATCATAGCATAGAATTGAGGAACGTACATCAGTATCTACGAAAAACATCGAGCATGTCCTTGTTGCTTACTACGTATGACAACCTATGTTCCCTATACATCCTTTTGCTTTCCCCAAAGACAGGGATGGTGGCATAAGACATGTCCATTTGCATGGTTCCTTTTAACTTGGTTGTCCATGACCTAGAAAACAACATCCCAAACTTAGGTGGAATATCAACCACTACCACATCCATGATCATATTTTTTGAGGTATCTGAGTCATTGAAACCACCATGTCTTTAATCATCCCTACACATGGAACTCTTTTAGAATGAAATCAGAACGGATATTTATAGGGCCTTATGATTTCTAACCCTATATTCTCCACCACTAAACTCAACATGAGGTTAAGAGAGGCTCCTGAATCAAACATAGAATTGTGCAGGATATGGTCATGTATGTTGAGACTGATATAGAAAGGAGGGACATCAATTTCTGACGAATTTTCAAATGGGGACCAAACAGAAGAGTGGGTTTGTCATCATGCAGATTGAGAGTATCATGCTGCTTTCCTTCTCCACTATTTACTACTTTCAGAATCTCGTCTTTGTATTCCGAGTTTTTGACCAACTCATTTAAGGGGATGGCGATATTAATCTTAGATATTTCATTTTCCAAACTGAAAGAAGCATGGACCCTCTGTGTTGTCTTTCTATTACCTTCATCTCCCCATTATGGACTCTTTTTAGGAGGCTCGGCCCTCTTCCCAAGAGTCTCATTAGAGATTGTAATTTTTGGGTCCTTTTTCCCGGATATTTCTTTTCTTTGTGGTTGAGAAGAAGATGGATCAGTGGTAGCCTTTCCTCGGTCTACTATTATTTTTATACTTCTCAAGTTATGTTGCCTCTCAAACTCATAGATCGCGTTGTGGATCCCTCTTTGGTATTGGTCAGATTCGGATTCCCCTAGGACATCATCTGATTGCAGGGAAGACTGGTCATGCTCATCTTTAGTCAAATAGAACTGTGCTTGGATCTAATCAAAGAGATGGATTTGGTCTTCAGAATTTCTATCTTCCTCTCCTTCATTTATGAAGTTCTCAACAAAAGGTGGTCTAATTGGCTTATTCTCAGGATTTCTAGGGTCTCTTGGCTATCTAGGTCTTCCTTGGGGGGAAGGGGGCCTTCTGATATTGTTATTTGGATCTTGAGGCTATGGGTTCCCTATGGAAGGAGGTCTACTCTCAAGGGAGATCCTATCAACCATCCTTTCTATAGTTCTCATCATCTACTCAAATTTGGCATGCATGGATTGGGATGTGGAAGGTTGCACTGCTTCAATTATGTGCTTCATTTTCCCGAGGCCATCAATTTGGATTCCAATTCTGATGCATCTTTTAGCATGTCAGGGAGAGTGGCAGATCTCATTTCTCTGAGCATGGGAGAAAGGTCATTATCAAAAAAATTGGTAAAATGAAGCTTGGTTTCCTCCACAGGGATAGAATTGTACTCCCTCATGAACCTAGATGAGAATTCTTGGACAGTCTCAACATTGTTTTTCTTTGTATTTTCATATTGAGTGATAATCTGGAGAGTATTTTGTTTATGCTGCCATCTGGCTAGGAAAGCTTCTTCAAATAATTCATAGGTAGCAATTCCTCCATTTAGAAGGGCCTTAAACCATTTCTTCACTTCCCCTACAAGGCTTTGGGAAAACAACCTCATCTTAACATCATCTTCATCCACCTCTTCTAGTGGCCTTCCAGCAATGATGTCCTCCATAAAAACCTTTGTGAAACTCTTTCAAGGTCGCTTTGGCCTCATCTTCCACTATGCAATTCAAGAGGACACCTCCAGGGTCTTTCCAATAAACACAAACACCTAGTATGCAAAACTTCGCAGCCTTCATCTTGGTGGATCTAGATTTTCTTTTGCCCATCTTAGGGGTGCTTGCAAGTTCTGCAAAACATATATAACATCATAATACCAAGGAGAGGACAGGAATTTTTCTGATACCTGAGGTAGTGGGTCTTGGGAAGCTTCCTCCCACATGTGTGACAGCAGGTTCATACTCATCGAATCCCAATTTGACTCGGCCATGAGCCTGTCAAGCCCTTTCCCTTTAATAATCTTTGTAGGTTTGATATCTAGTTCATATTCAAGTGGCGCAGCTATCCACTTTTCCCTTCTACCTTCTGGATTTGGTTGCGTCAATATATCTTTCACGGCAGCATTAGCAACATAAGCTACAACATGGGAATGTAGAACATAAACTCGAAAATCCATCAAAGTTTTGATCATGGCATAGGATTTATTTTCCATAATGTTGTACTTGAGCTCAGCATCTCTGAGAGCCCTACTAAAGAAATCTATGGGTTGCTCATCTCCTTCCTGATTTTTCTGTAAAAGCACACCCGTTATGGAGTGCTCAGAGGCAAAAGAAAACATAAGAAATTCCTTGTCAAAATATGGACTGATCAGTACATGTGCTTCAACAATTTCCCTTTTTATATCTTCAAACGCTTGCCTCGTCTCGATAGTCCACTTGACCTCAGTCTATTTCTTAAGCATGAAGGTGACTGTCCCCGTGATCTCTGCAAAATTGGGAATAAATCTCCTTATTAAATTCATTGTGCCTAGGAAAGATTGGATTTTCTTTTTACTCCTAGGGAGCTCAATTTTATGTATTGCATCTATTCTTTCTGGGTCAATTTTGATCCCATGTTTAGATATTGTGTGGCTGAGCAGCTTTCCCTCTTGCATGGAAAAATTTGACGTTTTAGGGTTCAAAGAGACTCCAAATTTTATGCACTTGGTGCAAATGTTTTAGATGTTCTGCATCAGATTTAGAATATACAGTGATTTCATCCACATAGACAACTACAAATTTGTCTTTCTCTCCTGCAAAAGCTATGTCCATAGCTCTTTGGAAGTTGGATCCTGCATTCAACATATCGAAGGGCATCTTTGCATACATCAAGCTTCCCCAAGGTGTGGTAAAGGTTTTCTTGCGCTGGTCTTCTAGCTGCACCTTAATCTGATTGTACCCTGAAAATCCATCCAACATGGATATTCCTCCTACCCCTACAACCTTCTACAAAATGTGGTCCATTTTGGGCAGGGGGTAGTTCTCTTTTAGGGACACCTTGTTGATATTTCTAAAGTCAATACATAGTCTGATTTCACCGTTCTTTTTTCTCACTGGGACTATGTTGGCCACCCACTTTGAAAACCTCAAAGAGACTATGATTTTGGCCTCATGCAACCTCTTTACCTCTTTTTCTATCAGTGGGAGTAGCATGGGATTCATCCTTCTCATCTTATGCCTAAATGGATTCTCCCCTATCTTGACTGGTATGGTATGCTAGATGACAGTTGAGTCATATTATTTCAGAACTTCATAGAACCATGCAAACACATCAAAAAACTTTCTCATTAAATCCATATAGTCTTTTTTGATACCTGCGGCCAAAGACTTTGATAGTCTGACAATATTGGGCTCTTCATCGCTCCCAATGTTACAGTCTTCTATTCGTTTGGGTTTGGAGCAACCTTGTGATCCTTGGCCACGTCATTTTCATCAAATAGTATTTCCAGTGGGACCAATCCTTTGGGTATGTAATTGCTTTTTAGCTGCAAAATCTCTTTTCCTCCCAAAGTGGTTTTGAGCTCTGGTGGATCAGGCTCCCAGTCCTAAACTTGACAGTCCTCTTGATCAATCTGGATATTCAAAAATTATCCAGTCATCTCTAGAAATTTCCTGATCTGCTGGCCATCTTCAAATATTTTCCAATGCTTTGTATTGTCTGGGACAGAGGTTCTAACCCTTATATTAGTCATGTGAGTCCTAGTAGGATAGTAAGGGAGTTGAAACCTGCTAGCGGAGCTGGCTAGAATGTCTGTTATTTCATTTTTCTCCCTAGGAATGAACGAAACATAATGTTCTATGAATAAATTATCAAACAGATCCCACACAGCATTTCTGTAATACCTCAACTTGGGTTGTTTCGCCTCATAGATGTCGTTCACTTGTTGTATTATCAGCTCTGCATCTCCATAGACCTTAATCTTATTAGCTTTCGGGACTTTGAGTACATTCAAGCCCAATAGCAAAGCTTCATATTCTACCACATTATTTGAACAGTCAAACTTTAGTTGGGAAGTATGAAATATGGCGCATGCATTTCCCTCGTCTGGAGGGATGATCCATATTCCTGCTTCAGCTCCTTCTTTATTTACAGCTCCATCGAATCTCATGACCCGGTGATCTTCTTTTTGGAGGGTGACCGTGGCCTCTGTTTCCAATTATGATTTCTCATTTTCTTCCATTCGCTGCCCATCATTCTCTGTGTTGGTTGAGTTGTCAAGGCATTGTACCCCACTCCCACCATTGGCTTCATCATTTGGCTTAGGTAACTTGGCAACTTTTCCACTTTCTTCCTATGAACCTTGATCATAGCAGAGACTTGAGGAACCTACATCAGTGTCTACAAAAAACATGGGGTGGTTATCGAGCATGTCCTTGTTGCTTACTACGTACGACAACCTATGTTCCCTATACAACCTTCTTCTTTCCCCAAAGACGGGGATGCTGGCATAAGACATGTCCATTTGCATGGTTCCCTTTAACTTGGTTGTCCACGACCTAGAAAACAGCATCCCAAACATAGGTGGAATATCAACCACTACCACATCCATGATCATATTTTTTGAGGTATCTGAGTCATTGAAACCACCATGTCTTTAATCATCCCTACACATGGAACTCTTTTAGAATCAAAGGAGAACGGATTTTTATAGGGCCTTATGATTTCTAACCCTATATTCTCCACCACCGAACTCAGCATGAGGTTATGAGAGGCTATTGAATCAAACATAGCATTGTGCAGGACATGGTCATGTATGTTGAGACTGAGATAGAAAGGAGGGACATCAATTTCTGAGGAGTTTTCAAATGGGTACCAAACAGAAGAGTGGGTTTGTCATCATGTAGATTGAGAGTATCAGGCTACTTTCCTTCTCCACTATTTACTACTTTCAGAATCTGGTCTATGTATTCCGAGTTTTTGACCAACTCATTTAAGGGGATGGCGATATTAATCTTAGATATTTCATTTTCCAAACTGAAAGAAGCATGGACCCTCTCTGTTGTCTTTGTATTACCTTCATCTCCGCATTATGGACTCTTTTTAGGAGGCTTGGCCCTCTTCCCAAGAGTGTCATTAGAGATTGTAATTTTTGGGTCCTTTTTTCTGGATATTTCTTTCCTTTGTGGCTGAGAAGAAGATGGATCAGCGGCATCCTTTCCTCGGTCTACTGTTATTTTTATACTTGTCAAATTATGTTGCCTCTCAAGCTCACAGATGGCGTTGTGGATCCCTCTTTGGTATTGGTCAGATTCGGATTCCCCTAGGACATCATCTGATTGCAGGGAAGACTGGTCATGTTCATCTTTAGTCAAATAGAACTGTGGTTGGATATAATCAAATAGACGGATTTGGTCTTTAGAATTTCTATCTTCCTCATCTTCATCTATGAAGTTCTCAGCAAAAGGTGATCTGATTGGCTAATTCTTGGGATTTCTAGGGTCTCTTGGCTATCTAGGTCTTCCTTGCGTGGCAAGGGGCCTTCTGATATTGTTATTTGGATCTTGAGGCTTTGGGTTTCCTCTGGAAGGATGCCTACTGTCAAGGGAGATCCTATCCACCATCCTTTCCATAGTTCTCATCATCTTCTCAAATTTGGCATCCATGGATTGGGATGTGGAAGGCTGCATTACTTCAGTTATGTGCTTCATTTTCCCGACGCCATCAATTTGGCTTCCACTTCTAATGCATCTTTTAGCATATCAGGGAGAGTGGCAGATCTCATTTCTCTCAGCATGGGAGAAAGGTCATTGTCAAAAAAAATTTGTAAAATGAAGCTTGGTTTCCCCCACAGGGATACAATTGTACACTCTCATGAACCTACATGAGAATTCTTGGACAGTCTCAACATTGTTTTTCTTTGTATTTTCATATTGAGTGAGAATCTGGAGATTATTTTTTTTATCATTCCATCTGGCTAGGAAATATTCTTCAAATATTTCATAGGTAGCACTTCCTCCATTCGGAAGGGCCTTAAACCATTTCTTCACTTCCCCTACAAGGCTTTGGGAAAACAACCTCATCTTAACATCATCTTCATCCACCTCTTCTAGTGGCCTTCCAGCAATGATGTCCTCCACAGACACCTTTGTGAAACTCTTTCAAGGTCACTTTGGCCTCATCTTCCACTATGCAATTCAAGAGGACACCTCTAGGGTCTTTCCAATAAAGAAAACCACCTAGTATGCAAAAATTCGTAGCCTTCATCTTGGTGGATCTAGATTTTATTTTTCCCATCTCAAGGGGTGCTTGCAAGTTCTGCAAACATTATATAACATCATAATACCAAGGAGAGGACAGGAATTTGTCTAATACCTGAGGTAGTGGGTCTTGGGAAGCTTCCTCCCGCATGTGTGACAGCAGGTTCATACTAATCGAATCCCAATTTGACTCGGCCATGAGCCTGTCAAGCCCTTTCCCTTTAATAATCTTTGTAGGTTTGATATCCAGTTCATATTCAAGTGGCGCAGCTATCCACTTTTCCGTTCTACCTTCTGGATTTGGTTGCGTCAATATATCTTTCACGGCAGCATTAGCAACATAATCTACAACATGGGAATGTAGAACATAAACTCTGAAATCCATCAAAGTTTTGATCATGGCATAGGATTTATTTTCCATAATGTTGTACTTGAGCTCAGCATCTCTAAGAGCCCTGCTAAAGAAATCTATGGGTTGCTCATCTCCTTCCTGATTTTTCTGTAAAAGCACACCCGTTATGGAGTGCTCAGAGGCGAAAGAAAACATAAGAAATTCCTTGTCAAAATATGGGTTGATCAGTACAAGTGCTTCAACAATTTCCCTTTTTATATCTTCAAATGCTTGCCTAGCCTCAACATTCCACCTGACCTCAGTGTCTTTCTTAAGCATGCAGGTGATTGTCCCCGTGATCTTTGCAAAATTGGGAATAAATCTCCTTATTAAATTCATTGTGTATAGGAAAGATTGGATTTTCTTTTTACTCCTGGGGAGCTCAATTTTATGTATTGCATCTATTCTATCTGGGTCAATTTTGATCCCATCTTTAGATATTATGTGGCCCACCAGCTTTCCCTCTTGCATTGAAAAATTTGACGTTTTAGGGTTCAAAGAGATTCCAAATTTTATGCACTTGGTGCAAATGTTTTAGATGTTCTGCATCAGATTTAGAATATACAGTGATTTCATCCACGTAGACAAGTACAAATTTGTCTTTCTCTCCTGCAAAAGCTATGCCCATAGCTCTTTGGAAGGTGGATCCTGCATTCAACATATCGAAGGGCATCTTTGCATACATGAAGGTTCCCCAAGGTGTGGTAAAGGTTGTCTTGATCTGGTCTTCTGGCTGCACCTTAATCTGATTGTACCCTGAAAATCCATCCAACATGGACATTCCTCCTGCCCCTACAACCTTTTGCAAAATGTGGTCCATTTTGGGCAAGGGGTAGTTTTCCTTTAGGGACACCTTGTTGATAAGTCTAAAGTCAATACATAGTCTGATTTCACCGTTCTTTTTTCTCACTGGGACTATGTTGGCCACCCACTTTGAAAACCTCAAAGAGACTATGATTTTGGCCTCATGCAGCCTCTTTACCTCTTTTTCTATTAGTGGGAGCAGCATGGGATTCATCCTTCTCATCTTTCGCCTAAATGGCTTCTCCCCTGCCTTGACTAGTAAGGTATGCTAGATGACAGTTGAGTCATATTCTTTAAGATCTTCATAGAACCCTGCAAACGCATCAGAAAACTTTCTCATTAAATCCATATAGTCTTTTTTGATACCTGGGGCCAAAGACTTTGATAGTTTGACAATATTGCATTCTTCATTGCTCCCAATTTTATAGTCTTCTATTTGTTTGGGTTTGGAGCAACCTTGTGATCCTTGGCCACGTCATTTTCATCAAACAGCCTTTCCAGTGGGACCAATCCTTTGGGTATGTAATTGCTTTTTAGCTGCAAAATCTCTTTTCCTCCCAAAGTGGTTTTGAGCTCTGGTGGATCAGGCTCCCACTCCTCAACTTGACAGTCCTCTTGATCAATCTGGATATTCAAAAAATCTCCGGTCATCTCTAGAAATTTCCTGATCTGCTGGTCATCTTCAAATATTTTCCAATTCTTTGTATTGTCTGAGACAGAGGTTCTATCCCTTATATTAATCATGTGAGTCCTAGTAGGATAGTAAGGGAGTTGAAACCTGCTAGCGGAGCTGGCTGGAATGTCTATTATTTCATTTTTCTCCCTGGTAATGAAAGAAACATAATGTTTTGTGAATAAATTATCAAACAGATCCCACACAGCATTTCTTGAATACCTCAACCTATGTTGCTTCGCCTCATAGTTGTCGTTCACTTGTTGTATTACCAACTCTGCATCTCCATAGACCTTAATCTTATTAGCTTTCAGGCCTTTGAGTACATTCAAGCCCAATAGCAAAGCTTCATATTCTGCCACATTATTTGAACAGTCAAACTTTAGTTGGGAAGTATGAAATATGGCGCATGAATTTCCCTCGTCTAGAGGGATGATCCATATTCCTGCTTTAGCTCCTTCTTTATTTACAGCTCCATCGAATCTCATGACCCAGTGATCTTCTTTTTGGAGGGTGACTGTGGCCTTTGTTTCCAATTCTGATTTCTCATTACTGCCTTCTTCCATTCGATGCCCATCGTTCTCTGTGTTGGTTGAGTTGTCAAGGCATTGTACCCCACTCCCACCATTAGCTTCATCATTTGGTTCAGGTAACTTGGCAACTTTTCCACTTTCTTCCTATGAACTTGGATCATAGCAGAGAATTGAGGAACCTACATCAATGTCTACGAAAAACATGGGGTGGTTATCGAGCAGGTCCTTGTTGCTTACTACGTACGACAACCTATTTTCCCTATACAGCCTTCTGCTTTCCCCAAAGACGGGGATGGTGGCATAAGACATGTCCATTTGGATGGTTCCCTTTAACTTGGTTGTCCACGACCTAGAAAACAACGTCCCAAACTTAGGTGGAGTATCAACCACTACCACATCCATGATCATATTTTTTGAGGTGTCTGAGTTATTGAAACCACCATGTCTTTAATCATCCCTACACATGGAACTCTTTTAGAATCAAAGGAGAACGGATCTTTATAGGGCCTTATGATTTCTAACCCTATATTCTCCACCACCGAACTCAGCATGAGGTTATGAGAGGCTCTTGAATCAAACATAGCATTGTGCAGGATATGGTCATGTATGTTGAGACTGATATAGAAAGGAGGGACATCAATTTCTGAGGAATTTTCAAATGGGGACCAAACAGAAGAGTGGGTTTGTCATCGTGCAGATTGAGAGTATCGGGCTACTTTCCTTCTCCACTATTTACTACTTTCAGAATCTGGTCTTTGTATTCCGAGTTTTTGACCAACTCATTTAAGGGGATGGCGATATTAATCTTAGATATTTCATTTTCCAAACTGAAAGAAGCATGGACCGTCTCTGTTGTCTTTGTATTACCTTCATCTCCCCATTATGAACTCTTTTTAGGAGGCTCGTCCCTCTTCCCAAGAGTCTCATTAGAGATTGTAATTTTTGGGTCCTTTTTTCCGGATATTTCTTTGCTTTGTGGCTGAGAAGAAGATGGATTCGCGGCAGCCTTTCCTCGGTCTACTAGTATTTTTATACTTCTCAAGTTATGCTGCCTCTCAAACTCACAAATGGTGTTGTGGATCCCTCTTTGGTATTGGTCACATTCGGATTCCCCTAGGACATCATCTGATTGCAGGGAAGACTAGTCATGTTCATCTTTAATCAAATAGAACTATGGTTGGATCTAATCAAAGAGATGGATTTGGTCTTCAGAATTTATATCTTCCTCTTCTTCATCTATGAAGTTCTCAGCAAAAGGTGGTCTGATTGGCTGATTCTCAGGATTTCTAGGGTCTCTTGGCTATCTAGGTCTTCCTTTGGGGGCAGGGGGCCTTCTGATATTGTTATTTGGATCTTGAGGCTCTGGGTTTTCTCTTGCAAGAGGTATACTGTCGAGGGAGATACTATCCACCATCATTTCCATAGTTCTCATGATCTGCTCAAATTTGGCATCCATGGATTGGGATGTGGAAGGCTGCACTACTTCAATTAGGTGCTTCATTTTACCTGAGGCCATCAATTTGGCTTCCACTTCTAATGCATCTTTTAGCATGTCAGGGAGAGTGGCAGATCGCATTTCTCTTAGCATGGGAGAAAGGTCATTGTCAAAAAAATTGGTAAAATGAAGCTTCGTTTCCCCCACAGGGATACAATTGTACACTCTCATGAACCTAGCTGAGAATTCTTGGACAGTCTCAACATTGTTTTTCTTTGTATTTCCATATTGAGTGAGAATATGGAGAGTATTTTTTTTATCCTACCATCTGGCTAGGAAAGCCTCTTCAAATATTTCATAGGTAGCAATTTCTCCATTTGGAAGGGCCTTAAACCATTTCTTCACTTCCCCTACAAGGATTTAGGAAAACAACCTCATCTTAACATCATCTTCATCCACCTCTTCTAGGTCCATGAAATCATTGAACTGGTCTATATGTTTTTGCGTAGAAAAATTTCCCTCCCCATCGAATCTCATGAGGCGTTGGGCGTAGCCCATAGGTAGGTCATCAAGATTGGTTGGGAGGGCTAGAAGGGCATATCGGGCAGTCATGTCTCTTAGTTTTTGCTTGGGAGCAAAGGGAGTTTTAGAAGCAGCAGGAGTAACAATAAGTGTTACAATAGTAACATTGGGAGCAGCAGGAGGATTATTTGGGACCTGGGTACTTTGTCCAACAACTTTAGCGAAGGGAAACATGCCACTAATTTCTTCCAAGGCTTGTAAATTTTCCCACAAAACACTCAGGCAATGGGTCTAGAATCTTGTCTGGTCAAGCAAGCTCTCTCTTAGATCAGTCTCAGACCTAGATATGAATGGGGAAGACTCATTCCTTAAACTTGAAGGGACGCTTTCTATAGTATGTGCCTCTTTTTTGGGTAAATAAAAGAGCCTAGCTAATGGAGAAATACCTATTTGGCCTTTCTTTGTTTTCTCAATGATCTTCTCCGGGTCCGAAGTAACCTTTGGTAGCTCAGGATCTGGATGACTTCTGGTAGGTATCCTCCTGGGAGCTGGACTTCCTCCTAGGAGTTCACCGATTCAAAAGATGGACTCACCATGAGAATAATACACGATCCTCTTGGTGTCTAACTATTGTTCACCCTCACTAATCAGCTCCGATATGATACAAATTTTAAAGTAAGCTCGATCTCCATTGGAATTGCCTGTTTGAGAGTTGGAGTGGCCAGGGAAAATGATACAACCTCGAAACTTCAGAATCTCTGTTTTCCCTTAGAGGTCCGATTTGATAATGTGAAAACTTGAGATTCTACCCAGCAGAGTCGCTAGAATGTTATCACTCAATATTTTCCTAGGGTGTGGCAGGAAAGACCACGTGGTAACTGTTGCAAACCAATCTTTAGTGGACGAAAACTAACCTTTCCAACCACTGAGAGGGATCTCTCTTTAGTGCTTCCAGCAAAAAGATATATCTTGAACGGGATGGTTTATTGGTAAAAGTGGTGGTTAGATCTTCAGATAATGAATTAAAGGGGGTTTTTTCAGTTGGTTGGGGTTAAGAACAGGAGGACAGGTGGGCATGGAGTCAACTTCGGTGGGTTTACTGTCACCAATGACAGATTCAGACCATAATTGCAAAGGAAAGAGGAAAGGTAGATGGGGTTCTTTCAAGTCAAAATAGTCAGTGGGTGGAGGTACAAAAAGGGGACAAGTTCCATTACAAGGTTAGAGCATTTGCGAGTGAATTCCAACCTGCAACTTCAAGAGGAAAAGGGTGGAATACCTAGTCATATGCTTCTAGATCATGGGGACATGAATTCCATACCATGTAGTCTTCATCTAGGTACTGCAGAAGCAAGCAATTAACGGAAATACAAAGTAGGAACACATACATGAGAAATAACAGACATCAAAACACACATCATAGGAATCTCAAGCCCAAGAATCGGGTCTTCTCATTGAATTAAGAGTTCAAGTTCAATACAAGCGCAGAGTAGTAATCTCTATGAATCTAAAACATCCAACCTTTTGTTCCTCTTCAGAACATGCCTTTATTGTTGATGTATATGTAACTTCGGAATGTATTTCACATATATGTATATTGTATTCCTATAGAGATGGTATTATTCCTCTATAAGGAAGTGTCGTCATTTATATTGTAAGTGTCGTAACTTATACTTGATGGGTTATTAGACCACCTTGTTTGGGGTCGGCCCTGTATAAGTCATATGGGTCAAAGGGTTATTAGACCACCCTATTGGGGGTCGGCCATGTGGGTCAAAGGGTTATTAGACCACCCTATTGGGGGTCGGCCCACTCAGCATTATGTTATGTGGTTAAGTTCGAGCCGACATGAGTTAGGTAAAAAGGCAAGTCAAGTCAAGTATAAATAGAGTGCGGGAGGCACTCTATTTGCTCACTCACTTCTCACACATGCACTCAAGGAGGAGTGGCGCACTTATGGAGGAGGAGGATCTGCTGCTAGGTTATGGCTATCTCTCTTGGTTGGTTGTATCATTGCTCTATCTATCTCTGAGGAAGTTATTGGGGTTTTTCACCTTTATGGTTTTCCCCAAGTAAATCTTTGTGTCTCTTGTGTGCTTGCATTATTGTCTCCATGATTGATATGCTGTAGATATGCTGTACATGTTGTTCTCTCAGTTAAGATCCTAGATCATATTGAAGTAAATTCAGAAAATTTAACATTTATAGGCTTACAAAAAATCAAAATCGTCTAACTAATTCAAAACAGACTTGGACTGGTAAGGATGAGGTCGTTTGAGCTGGGCCTCTCGAATCAACAGCCTTTTATTATGTTATGCGTGGAGGTAGGGAATCATTTGCGCTGGCAGTGCGCCATTGGGCCATAGAAGCCACATGCTCGTCCTTCGGATCAGTCCGTTTTAGGTTGATTAGGACAGGTAACTGAAACAGGCCCCTTCGTCATTCTCAAACGCGCCATTTTCTTGTGAAAATCTTCATTCCCTGCGACCGTGATTTTCTCTACAAAACTTCTTTCGATCCGCAATTACCTTTCCGTAATCTGCAAAACTTCTTTCGATCTGCAATTACCTTTCTGCAATCCACAATGCAAACTGCGGAATTCAAGATCTCCATTTTGTTCCTTCTGAGAAACGACCTTTCCGCAATCCGCAATCTGCAATGTGGAATGCGAGATTCAGAAACTCGATTTTATGCCTGCTGAAAAATTTCCTTTCCGCAATCTGCAATCCACAATGCAGAATGTAGAACTCAGAAACTTACTTTTTGCGTTCCTGAAAATTACCTTTCCGCAATCGGCAATGCAGGATGTGGAACTCAGAAACTCACTTTTTTGCCCCTTGGAAAATCATCTTTCCGCAATCTGCAATGCTTATTGCGGGAATCGGAAACCCCATTTTTACATCCTCGAAAAATAGATTTTCCGCAATCCGCAATGCGGAATGCAGGACACCAGATTGGAGGGCTTGCAGAAAATCATAAAATTATCTTTTACTTTCTTGCGGAATGCATTCTCAACTGCTGATCTGATCCTGCCATTCAATCTTGGTAGTCGAATCTTCTTTCGTTGCATAGGAAGCCCTTATTGCTAGCTTTTCTCATTTTCTCGCTGCGGCTCGGTCATATAGATTGGATTTGCTTGAAACTTAGCTATTTTTGGGATTCCTGGCTCTTTATTTGGTGCAACAAGTCGATGGGTGGCCCTTGGGACTTGGTGGGGGCTTTCCTTTACCTTCCCTGGTGGAAACCATAATAGGTGTTAACACTTACATTCACCATTCTTGAACTTGGATCTACAGAAGACATCAAGCAAAATGAGGTTGGCATAATTAAAGATTTTAGTTTTTCTTCTTCTCTGCTTTCAACATCTCATGAGAAGAAGCTTGACATCAATCATGGAGTTGAGGATTCTCAAATATAATATATTCATTTCAACCAGCAAGAAGAGGCATTATCTCATGTTTTTGATGATTATGTGTTAACCTATTTGGAGCAGTTTCTTCATCATTTTTATGACCCTATGGTGAATTATATAGAGTCAAAATGGAGTCATAATTCTTGCATAATTGACTTGATCAATACAGAATTCCATTGTGAGTATGGGTTGTTAGATCAATTCTTTTTATACTCTTCTAATCCTTCGGTCATAAGTGTGCTTTCAAATGGATAAAGGATTTTGTCAGTCAACAAGTTACTTGAATGGTTTCATTGGAAATGCCATTATACACAAGAAAGAATATTTCACCCAATTAGAATACGAGTGTATGTAAATAAGCTCGCCTTGTCGAGCATGTTGGTTTCATCTTGTAGATCGGTTTGCAGACTTTTTTAAATAGTTCAAGTCTTGAGATTTACCTAGCATGTGGTAGATTAGCATGAACATGACTCCAAAACCCAATTGAGGCACTGGTACATAATCTTCCAGTTTTATTTTCAATAGTGATTGGTTTTCAATAGCAAGATAAATATAAGAGCTTAATGAAGATTGCAGAGTACAAAGTTGTTGGAACAGAAATGACATTGATCTACGGTTCTTAGCATCTCACAAGGAGGTGTTATCCCCAGTAGGAGCCAGTGTTAGTACCTAGGTCTACACCTAGGATTTTCTGTATCTTTAAACTTAATGCCTAAATTTTTTGAAACTATTCTAAGGTCATTACACAATTTTCACCTGAAACAAGTCTTTAACCCATGGTGTTTATCCTAAGTTGTATATTTATGTTTTCAATTTGATTATTGGTTAGTGAAACATGCTAAGAGGGCACAATGTCTGCATGGATCTTGCTATTAGTTTTGTAGATTCTTTTTTCTTCGTTAAATATATTTGCAATTGAAAAGGATAAGGTCAACCTTGGGACCAAAAACACCTTAATTAAGCAACACTGCATAATGGCTTTTCAGTTGCGCTACCAAAGTGTTGAAGAATTACGCTACGAAATTGCATGTAGGTGACTATTCTAGTCATCAACTTCTGAAACATATTCACGCCAAAATGTAAGGAATCATTTGAAATGGTTAAAAACCCACTTCAGGAACAAGATAAGTTACAAAAACCTCTCTCATTTTTTACATAGGTGTCGATATTTGGGAACTATGGGTGGGGTTTTGAAGCCATGTTTTCAAGATTTCACCAAATTCAGTTCCTAAAAAATATGCCCAGTCAAGTAGTTGAAAGGACACCTCATCACTTCAATTTGGGATGAGATATTTTAATTTAAATCTGCTAACTAAATATAGGGGAAGAATTTTTTCAGATCCATTAGGTTTTGGATCTTGATGATGATGTAATTTGCTATAAAATTTTGAAAAGGGGAAGAAGAATGGGTTCTTCCTTTGGGGAGTGGAGAGGTTCGATTTTGGGAAGCCAAGGAGGCTGGTGGAACATGTGTAAGACCTTTCATATCCAGTAATATATGTATTTTTGGAGATCATTTACAGTTATGGACAAGCATTGCTCCTATTTCATGTTTTATTGTTGATAATATTTTGAAAACGGAACTGTTCATGCTCTGCATAGCCAGAAGAACTCAGATCTAATGGCATTTAAGCTTTAAGTGTTTATTGCCTGTGTTGCTTCCCTATTTTCATTAATTTCCTTTCATAACACTTTTATGGTATGAAATGAACATGTGTGAATGTATGGATGAGAATATTTATTTTCATGTGTTTACATGTTGGCATTAGTGATTAATTATGGGATCATGTTTGATATTTAACTGTAAATCCTTTTAAATTATGTTGTATTACTGATATTTATTGTGCCATTGATCATTCCACCTAAAATTGAGTGGATCACTAATTTGAAGACCTCTTACCAACAAATTCAAACCACAATTCATCATAGATCAATATCCAAGTGCCCTAGCTTTTCCCTTAGCAATCTGGGTGCAAACCTTAGGGATAACAGTTCCAAAACCTTCATTGGATATGAATTATGCTCTTCCAAAGTATAGATGAATATAAAAATATTACATGTATAAACTATCACAAATGAATTTATAAATGGAACCAACACATCAATCTTCAAATACATAAATGTAGTAGGTGCATTACATAATCTAAAATGCATAACTTCACCAAAGCATGGGGATTATTTGATGGTGCTTTCCAAGGAACTCCAAATTTGTGTGGAGAAGGGGAAATTATTTTTCTTGAGAATAATCATGTCTTCACTATCAAATATGGAGTTGGGAATGGTACTAATAATAGAGTAGAATGCTTTTTCATTTTGGGTACTAATGAAATTTGTTGTAGAGTAAGGTTTTAAAAACTTGCAAGTGCAATACGATTCCAAGCTACTGATGGACTGGTGTAACAAGAAGTGTCAAATCACCAATATGGGCTTAGCTTCTATAATTAATAGAGTTTTGGAGGCCAAATCCTAGTTTGATCCTATCCCTTTCTCCCATATATTTAGAGAATTCAATAAAAAAAAGTAGATTTGTTCTCTAAGAATGCTCTTAATCTACAAAAAGTTGTTTCGGTATTCCAAGAGCTAAGGGTTAATCAGACCACATCATAAATTTCCTTATCCATTTTATAATATGTGCACAAGGTTGAGGATGTTAATCTAAGGAGACTATATTGTCTTTTCTTAGCAAAAGTGATATGAAATTTTGGGCCTTTAAGATATGGAATATTTTGTGACTTGAAAATTACAAGACCCTATAAGTAATTATAGGGTTGGTTGAAGGCCTTTTTTATGTTTTTTTTAAGATTTGAGGTTTGGATATGTATAATTTGATTTCACTCTTAAAATAACAAATGTATAGTTTTTTTCCATGGAAAAAAAACCTTGTCACATTTCAAAAATAGTCTTCAAAGTTCCTTATTTCTTCACTCACACTTGATGGTACCCTAATTTGAGGTCAATCTTTCTGAAGTTTTTATATTATTTCACTTTATCCAACAAGACATCAATTTAGGGTAATGGATAATGATTATGGATGGTTATATTGTCCAAATATCTTGATAGTAAATGCACATCCTCCAACTTCCATCCATATTAATCATATTGATGATTGGTGACCCACGAGGTGAAGTACTCAACCTTTTTATTCCTTGATCCAATAAATGTTGTTAGTGTTTCTTCCCTTCATTTGCTTCCAACTATGATTGTTGGAACAATCTAATGATTGGTGACCCACAAGGTGAAGTAATCAACCTTTTTATTCCTTACTCCAATAAATGTTGTTATTATTTCTTCACTTCATTTTCTTTCAATTGTGATTGTCAAAAAAAATAATGTTTGGAAGTCAAGATTTTGGTAACAATTGTAATCTTGGTGGCCATCTAGAGCCACCTAAAAAATGGTCTCGATACTAACAATTTTTGGGTCATGATTTTTGGGGGCCTTTCCAGTTTTTTGTTGCATTGATACTCAATGATATAAAACATGACTCATTCTTCTAATGTTGTCTCCAACAAGATAAATAATACCTAAAATAGAGTGTCAAGTGAAAAGTTGTGATGAAGTAGCAAGGTTCCCATTTTTTTAAACAAACCATGTGTCCATCTCAACATTCTCACTCATCACTATTCATGCTAATTTTAGGGTTCTTGCACTTTAAATGTTTTTCTTAGTTTTTTTTGTCATCATTATAAAGTGTAATTTCAATATCGAGTATTAGCATTTTGTGAATGAGTGTAGCTATCACATCTCTTGTCAAATATAACCACCAACATTCCAGCCATTTTGTATTTCATATATATTGCATTGTTTTTCATTATTTGATCCATTCATACAAGTTGGTTTTTGTTGGATGCGCAAGCTAACAATTCCATAGATATGCGCAGAGATAGATCTCTTTTCCTTTTTAGATCTACGTGCATAAACTTTAAACATGGCTTCCAATGGACACGAAATGAATAGTAAACTAAACACAGAAACAACAATACACAGAAATTACACAAAACATATCCAAATCTTTTATTCAATTGAAAACAGAACTATACAAAATCCATCACTGCCATAGAGACATGGAGATGCACTACGTTTGCAAACCCTCACCTCTCAAACCCTTGGGCCTTGAATCTAACTCAATACAAAATTGTTGGTATTTCACTACATTCCCTCTATCAATCTCTATTTCTCTCTTCCCAAGGAATCCCTATAAAAGCTCATTAAACCTAACTGATTCATAAACCCTAGGAAAATAAGTACTTACATTTAATTTAATCTCATTAAAAAACCCTTATACAAAATATATTCCTCCCTTTACATCACTATGCATATTTGGGCACCAACAATTTTCTTTGTAATACTCTACTTCCATTACCATATTTGTGTTATCTTTGCAATATTGCATGCTCATTAATTTTGTTCTCAATCAAATATGGATCACGTTGTCAATCTTTTTAAACTATTTTCATAAAATGCTAATGTAGAGGATCAAATGGATAGAATAAATCCTTGTGCTAAGTACTTCGTACATTATTTGTAATTATTAGTGCAACGTAGGTTGAAAATATACAAAATATTGATAGCGTAAGCAATAAAGGGGATTGATAAAATATATTGTCAAAATCAAAAGAGAAATCAAGGTGATCTGATAGTGATAAGGATTTGATGATCTATGACTCTAGTTTGTGATCAATTGTGGAGGTTAAATTTACAAGGTCATTAAAGTGAAAGTGATCCTTCACAATTAGAACACCACCTAGACATGTGGAATTATTTTAAATAGTGTGGAAGACAATCGGTTGTTTGATAAACAACTAATCAACCCTCCACAAATCACTCTTCCATCTAAAGGAGTTTTATTTGGAATTCACAAAAGTTAGTGAAGTTAGTCAATGCGATCTAACCAATTTACTACTCTGATCACATGTATATTTGACACATGTACAAACAAAATTAGTGGCATTTACATCACAACAGTAATTGTGGTTGGAAAATATAAATCCAAGGTTTGTATTTTTTAATTTGGAGATTATTACTTACCAAAGTGTCAACAAGCTTGCAATAGACAAAATTGACTAAAGTTAGAGATTCATTTCCAATTCCTAGCATCCACTTACAAACAAATTCATGATTTTTTGGGTATGTCTATTTTATATTGTCCTGAATTTTTTACGAATTGGTAGATATCGTTCCTCTTATTTTTATGTATCCTTGGAAGAAACCCACTATTCATGCTACACATGTTATTAAAAAGCTAGAGAGTGAAAGCTTAAGTGACTACGATTCTGATATTTTTAAGACACATTTAAATAGAGAAACCCGTTATAAATTGTACAAGCCACATTTGGGAAATTTTGAGATGATTGTGATCAAGTTCTTTCTTGGGAATGTGACCTTGCCAAATCCATTTCCCCTTAAATTTACTACTTTCCATAACGTGTTCACATGTGTGCCCAATTTTACAATTCATCTAAGCGAAAGATATTGTCTCAAGATGGATCTCAAGAAATATTTTTCAGAAACCCTACTACAATTTTTGAGATGTTACGACTTCAAAGAAATAGCACACCTTTATATTAAGAATCCTTGGCCTCTAAATTTAAAACCATATCCCTAACGCAATTCACATAAATGTTGATTTGTAACCTACCCAATTAAAATGTTAATGTACCTAAAATTACTTTTCCTTGAAAAGCATAATTTTCCCCTAAGCCTACCACAAAGCTCAATTTGATGATTTGCCTCACTTTTGAATATGATGATGAAAAAAATTGTAGACAAACTAATTTAATGGATGATTCAAAGAAATTTTCCTCCATTTAAAGAAACTTCAGAGAGGTTTAACTATGTGAAATATATATACGGATTCCTTAAGTTTTCAACATTCATAGGTTTTATATATCAATCATATAGTGTATATTTCATGTTATGTTTTTAGTTTATAAATTTTCATTGTTTAGACTTAAATAGGTTTCATCAGCAATTAAATCCCCCTTTTATACCTAAATGGATACCTATTTATAGGAGGCATGCTCAAAATGTAGGGTTTAAAATCTTTGTTGATAAATTGTGTACATTCCTTACATTATCTTCCATGGTGATCATCCACTAATATTTCCTGTATGATGCAAACAACTAGGGTTGGTGATTAGTATATTTTCAAGGATCGCACTATTATTAGGATTTATGGATTAGAGGTCAAGCTTTACTTCTACCAGTCTATCTAACCCATAGGATTTTTGCTTAGAATGTATTAGGTAGAGGTTGAATTATGATCATGTGCATTTTTTTGTGAGGAACCAAAATGCTACTCTTTCTTTACCTACAAAAGCATTTTCCTTTGTAGTGAAAAGCAAATCAGCATTCTATATTGTTGAGAAGATATTAAAGTTCTTAATTCTTAAAGAAGAGAAATCATGGAAATATGATCCTTATCATATTATTTCTTTAGTAAGGGTTGTAGTTAAATCAACCCCATATGTTCATGAAACAAACTTTGAAATTTAAAAATTGCTTAACAAAGAAAATTGGAAGGAAGTACGAGAGATATTGTAGGAAAAGCAAGGGAATTTATTAAAACAACCTGAAGTAAAAGAAGAACCGAATCAAATTTCAATAAAGAAGGATGATGAAGTTCCATAAAGTGATCATGTTGGACCTAGATCAACCTCTCAATGAAGTAGAAATAGTGTCAAATCCTATTGCTACTATGTATCTTAAAACAAGTACGGATACTTCAAGAGCAAACATGGAGCTTTTGATTGATACACCTCATAAAAATAAATGACCACAAAAAATATTAGAGGAAATGGAGGCAAGCAAACTTGTTATCCACCTGACAAGGGAACCAGACTAGAAAAAAAACCTAGTAAATCTATATAAAGGATAAAATTTAAAGTGAAGAAAATCAAAAGATGAGTAGGACATATTTCCCCTTAGAAATGGAAAGACTTAATCAAGAAGGAGATGTAGATGGAAATGAATAATTGTTGAGGTAATATTTTGAGAAATCAAATGCTAAAGGACCCATAATTATAGTGGTTCACGGTGAAGGATTATTAGGGACAAAAGTGGAAGAAAGCTCAAAGGGAATTGACCCAAATATATTCTTTGAAATGCTTCAATTAAAAAACAAGTTAGCAGGATGAGGAAGGAGTGGTATTCACAACTTCTTGACAAAATTTCATTGGCACCTATATTGTTAGGTTCATTATATTACTAGGAGTGTTTGATATGGCTATTTTGTAGCCACTAATAAATTTGGCTCATTTTTTTTACGAAAGGTCCGACGAAAGGCTAAAATTTTGTCGAAAATAGGTTGTCATTATTATGACTAAATTTCGCCAGTCGTCGGTCTTAAGACGAACCTTCGTCGCTCTTCCAATGAACGTTCATCTTAAGACCGACGACTAACGAAATTTCATTGTAAGAACGACGAGCTATTTTCGAAGAAATTATAGCCTTTCGTCAAAAAACTGAGCCAAATGTAGTAGTAAGCTAAAATATACTCGAAGTGAGGATACAAATAATCCTCATAGCTTTGAAGCCACCAAGATTACACTTGAACTAAAAACGATGCATGTGATTGATAAGTTAGAGTGGCATAGACAAACAGGGGATATGGTTTCTAGAGACTTGATTCAAGCTATAGTTGATGTTGGTAAACTTCAGAAAATGGTAACCAAACTTATCAGATAGATCAAATAGGAAAAAATTGTAAATGGAGCTAGAATGACCAGGTGCTAGGATATGACGGATATAATTATATCCTTAGGAACATGTCAAAAAAATGGAGATTTTGTAAAAAACATTAATGAGGAACAAGTATTCCAAAATTAAGCTTCTTAAGTCCATGTTGGAAACACCTGAATATGAGCATATTCGAACCAAAGATTGATTGTATCCTAGAAGAGAAAGGGGAGTTAGTTAATGAAATTATAGTACTCAAGGCACACAACTATCGATTTGGTTTTTCCGTTGATAAGTTGAGAAGTGAAATAAATGAAGTAGTAGAAAAAAGGGAGAGTATGACTCAATAATTATCTCCCCCAGTTGTAGAGATAATACAAGGATAAATACTCCTTATAAAGAAGTACAACAATTGACACCTTTGGAATGAAATGTCTCTAAACTATCTAGAAAACTATTGGGACTTGAAGCTGGGTTAAAGTCAAAGGAGAATGAAATGGTTAACATGAGATCATCAATTGAGGAGAAAGACAATGATAAAAAAATATCAAGTAAAATTATCATAGAAGGATAAATTAATAAATGAAAACAAGCAGACTATTGACAGAGTGAAAAATTTGTCGAAGAAGATACAAAATACATTAAAGGAAAAAAGTATGATTGGAGCAAAGAATTTGAACTGAGATCATATTATAATTACAATGAACCATTTTAGGGATCGCTTTGATTTGATTCATCAAAATGAAGCCATGAAGCAACATGTATAGATTGAAATAAATGAAGTTTGTACAAGGATTTGATAGTTGATGATGTTATTAGATTTTTAAATAGAAAACCTCGTCTAGAATTGAATCCCTTAAAAGTACTAGATCGAACAATGATGATAATTAACGTTGGGAGAGTTCACACAAAGAAGCACTTGATGCAAGTGTGAAGCGTAAAAAGCTTCTTTGCTGCAGTAAATACTTCTAGAATGCCCACAAATAATTCGAAGCCCACATTTCGGTGGTAAATAAGATATTGATAAAATATGATAAGATTATAAGATGTAATGAGAGGCTCTGTATAAAAACAATTCCAAAGGGAACCTCTAATGGTTGTCCGCAAGGGTTATGTCCCTTGGATAATTATTGTTAATGAATATTATTAATATTATTATTTAATATCTATATATTTTAGGTTTGTTACATTGCCTTCCCCTTAAGGGAAGCTTTGTCCTCAAAGATTTATTGAAGACAAAGGTTATGTCTGATTTTTTTTTGAACTGTCATCTCTAGATCCTTTCTTTTAGTATTTGCGACACTTGAGGAAATGAGGCAATACGAGTTACGAATTCCACAGAAGGACTGTCGCATCGTTTCTGATGTGGTCCATCCAAGATCTATTTTTATCGGAGCTATTTGATCGCTTTGTGGGATGGGTCTTTTCATTTGTTGCTTAGTATTTTGATTTGATGTTCTTGCTTGTCTGACATCGTAATTCCTCAGTGAATGTTCATTTTGACCTTGTCGTTGTCCAAAATGGCGTTTATAATTGGGGTGTCGATAAGGAGTTCTTGTTGTTTGTTTTCCTGCTCGATTGACTCATTTTTTAACCGTGACGAGGATTGAATTTGTATTTAATTCTTCTTCTTCAACTTGAATTTGTTTTCTGGAGAGTTTTGCGCTACTTTGTTCTCAAGTAGATTGTTATTACTCTAAATTTTCTCGAACCTTTCGTCTTGCAACTTTTTGTCCTCTTTGAATTTCTCGATTTGTTCTTCTAGTTCTCGATTAAGATTTATTAGGCGCTAGTTTTATTCCTCTTTATCCAGTAGTTTCTCTTCAATATCTTCGTTTGATTGTTCTGTCTTTTTGGTACTTTTCAACTTCCGTATTTTTCCAATTAATGTTTTGTTATGGTTTCTTAACCGATGTATTTCTTCACTGTTATTTGATAGCATGCTCTTGGCAGTTGTAATCTCCAGCTTATGCATCTTTCTAATGTCATCATACTATTGCTGGATTTTTTCCTTTTGTTGTCGATGTTGACATAACTCGGATTCTTGATTTTCTAACTTTCTCCGGACTTGCACCAATTCAACATCTTTGTCCATGATGAGCTTGTTTAGACGCTTTATTTCTTCTTCTAAATCATTATCGCTTCCATAAGGTGATTCTTCGACATTTTGGAGTTCCTGATTTTGTCTTCCAGGTTTTGATTGTGACTTCTTCGATGTGAGATTTCATTGTCGTTATCTAATAACCTTTTCTGCAGCTCTCATTTTTTTTATTTTTTAATATTTGATTCTCCTGTTCTGCTAAATGATTTCGCATTTCTTGCTTTATAATTTCGAATTGAAGATCGCTATTGGTTGCTTTAGATTTCTCTAATTCGTTCAATGCTGCTTGTAACGGCATCATCATTTCTGATTTTGAATTTGCCATAATCCCTGACTTTGGACGATAACTGGGTCTTCTTGACTTGGTCTTCTTTTGATTTTGAGTTTTTTGTCGAGTCTTCCTTTGACTTTGGATTATTAGATTTGTCGTCTTCTTATTAAGTTAAATAACCTTCTTCTTCTTTTTTTAATAATAACAATTATTAATTAATTAATTAATGTTATTATTATATTAATGTTTTATGAACTATATATATAGTTTTTCTTTTCTTTTTTCCAAAAATTAATTTTTTGTTGGATTACGAAGAGTTCAAGCCTTGAGATAATAATAATATGTATTATTACTATAATAATAATACTATTATTATTATTACTATATTTATATAATAACTATAATAAAACTTAATAAAAATTTAATAAAAACAAAATGTTTAATAAAATTAAATATTATTTAATAATATTTAATTTATTATAATAAATTTTTGTTTTATTAATTTTTTATTTTTTTTTTGCCTGTGTAGGTTGTCGTGGAGCGGAAGCTTGGATGTGAGGGATGGTTGAGGTGTTGATGGCACAGGGATGGAGGGTGGTCGAGTGGGGGTGTTTGCTCGAAGGGAGATGGGTTGCAGGTGAAGTGTGTGGGCTGTCAGCACGGAGGTAGCATGGACTGGCTTGGAGGAGAGGTGGTTGTGGATGGTGAGTGCAGAGGGGTTGGAGAAGGGGGTCGGGGGCTGCGTGTTGTGGGAGGACAAGGAAGATTGTGCCGAAGGCGAGGGGCAGTGGAGAGCGTGATTAGTGGGAGGCAGCGCAGAGTGGGTGCCTGCGCGTGGTAGGGAGGCATGCACGAGTGGTTCGAGTTCGGAGTGGAGGAAGCATAAAGTGGTGGATGAATTGTAGAGGTGTGAGAATGAGGGTGAAACGGGTACAATGGAAGAGGGAGGTGATGAGGCTACGTGGAGTAGCGTTGATGAGGAAGGTCGAGCGTGGGAGCAATGAATGGTAGCAGGTCGTGATGTGCGGATGAGGATAAAGGAGTGAAGTGATGGTTCAAAGACCAGTTTATAATATGGTAAAAAACCAACAGAGGTTAAAAACCCCAATTCAAGAAACTTGACAATTTTGGCCACAAACCGGAATCACGCCCAAGAAGGGGCTCTGATACCACTGAAGCATAAAAAGCTTCTTTACCACAGTAAATACTTCTAGAATGCCCACAAATAATCCGAAGCCCACATTTCGGTGGTAAATAAGATATTGATCAAATATGATAAGATGATAAGATGTAATGAGAGGCCCCGTATAAATACAATTCCAAAGGGAACCTCTAATGGTTGTTCTCAAGAGTTATGTCCCTTGGATAATTATTGTTAATGACTATTATTAATATTATTATTTAATGTCTATATATTTTAGGTTCGTTACAAAGTGGCACATAACAAGTGTAATGTTATACATAGATCTAGCATAGATTTTAAGAATCAATTCAGTGCTCTGTATTAGTTGGCTTTACCTCATCCTTGGACCAAAGATGAAATATTGTATGGCGTAGAATTTTATAATGAATATCTATTAAGTAAAATAACTTCTTTCAAGCAATTTCAAAACATAGAAAGCCCTCTTATGGGACAACTTATTTATGAAATGTTGCTTCTAGATTTTAAACTTCTCACTATTGTTACCTTTTTATATCTAAATTAGCCACATGTATCTTATGACCTTTGTACATAAGTAGGTATTTCTTATAGGTAAATGGTTGGTTTCGATTGTCCTATACTGGTCGTGAATGGACAAAAATTGGTAAGTATTGTATCATAATTATAGATATGATTATGGAGGATTCCATGTCATCAAACAAAATAAAAATCAATTAAAGAGACGTGGCAGATATTTCCCTATATTCCTAACTAAGAAAAATATCATAGCAATGCAAACCCTAGTGATAATATATTTCTCATCTTCCTCTATTTTCAGATACCCTACTTGAATCAAGAAGCATTTTACAACCGAAGGGAATAAGAGAAAAAAAAACAAGTGACGCCAAAGGATCAACATTTGGGGATTTGAATAGTGTTAGAGACTATCAGTTTTTCATCTGGTATCATGTCTCAATTTTGCATTGGGTCACAATGGCCTAATCCTATTGGCCATATTCATGAGAGTTTGTCAAATTGATGCTAAGGATCAAATAATTGCCAAAGAGGAAAATTACTAGTTTCCTAGGTTGGGGGTGGAAGCATTTGGATTTGAAATAAGAAGGATAATAAATGATATGTGGACATTAGAATAGCATAAATATTTAATAATGTTGCTAAATAAATATATAAAAGAGAAAATCAAAGTGGCATTTTATCATGAAGACACATGGAGGAAGTGGGACCCACACAAGCTAGATTTTCTATGCCACATGGCATCCTCCTCTTGTCACTTCGAATACATAAGAAGCCCAAGGGTATTGGGATGAGTTGGAAGGTCAATAATACTTGACATGAATCAATGAGGTCGAAATGTAGAGGAAGAGTAAATCCCATGGGAGAGGAAGAGGCATCTTAGAGAAAGTGTGACACTTGGGCTAGATTCCCTAGCTTCTATGACAACAATGATGAAGATGCTATGACACCTATGACACAAATCAAACCTGATGGATGAAATCTAACATATATGACATGTCAGGGCTAAAAATAGCCTCCAAGAGGGCGCTCAAGGGAGTTAGGGCAGCTAAGATGCTTCCACATGTGATTTGGTGGAAGTGGGAGACTAGGAATTGTTGTACAAGTGGCATTCTTTGGAATCTCTTCCCAACTTGAGTTGGAATGAATCTCTTGGAAGGAATTCGACCCATAGAGAGCTTGGAAAATTTATAAATGTCAAGAACAAAGAATGCAGGCAGATTTTGATCATTTTTAGAATTTGCTATTGCGTTTGTGAGAGAGGAGCTAGTGGATGACTAATTTCTTGCCTTAGCCAATTTCGAGGGTAAAAGATTCCCATCCATGTTGTTGTTTGGAAAGGCCATTCAGGTATTTCATGGAGCTTTAATGGAGTCTTTATTTGCAGGTGTAAGCTATAGGGAAGCTCATGGTTTCTTCTAGTGCAGCTCACTCCTTCAACCATTTCCAGTTTTCATTGCAGATTATTGATCCTTGACGGAGGGCATTTTTGGTGATCTATTGTACTCTTTGGGGGAGCTTCTAATGCCCCATTTATTTTTTAATATGAATTAAATACCATGTTCTTAATCTTCAGAAATTTTCAGGTCGAATTTCTAAGTGGAAATGTATAAATCTGATTTTTAATGAAAGAATGGTGCCATTTCCCCACTACCTTGATGTGTAGCAATGATGTATTGATGTTTTCGAATGAAAGATAATTCCTATGATGTATTTATGATTCATGTACTTTAATTTATGATCTGAACAAGTTTCATGTTCATTACTTAAGCATTTGGAGTCATTTTGATCAGTTTAATACCATTTGAAGAAGATTTAATGCCATTTCCCCCGAGGTTGAAATAGTCTTTTGCATCTGATTTAAGGGAGTTATAACATACATTCAAAGTTGAATGGTGATGCATATGAGTTCATTTTGATGTCATTTATATGTCCCTTTATTCCATTCATAAATTCGATTTGGATTGAGTGCATTTGGAAAGTCATTTTCATCATCTACCCCTAGGGGATTTGAACCACAATTTACTAGTAAAAATCCCTATCTTGACCAGATTTGAAAGAGGAGTTGCAGAAGTCATATAAACACTCCAGAGCATCCATAAAAATTATAAATATGTATTAATATCATCCAAGTACCTTCTGTAGCTATTTTGGAGAATTTGGAGTCATTTGGAGACCAAGGGACCAATACTAGTCAAAGAGAAATAGTTAGTCAAACTCCCTACTTTGTCCAGAATATTAAAAGGGTTTGCAAAGTCTTTTGTTGGTCCTATATAGTCCTTGAACATCATAATCAATTCATAATATCATTCATATACCTTCTCAGAATATTTGGGAGCATTTGGAGCAAATTGGAGACCTAGACATCAAAACTAGTCAAAGGTCGAACTAGGAAAAAAAATGAAAAATTTGCCATTTAAATAAAATCCTTAAAAAGGGACATTACATCTGGTCACCATAGAATGAATATTGTACCACGTATATATCATTGATCTTAAGGGGTTTTTAATGTTTCTAGAGGATTCATGCCTCTATTTGTTTAAGCCGGGTCTTCTTTTATGTTATGTTAAAACTTCTTAAGTTCCATTATGAATTGTGCTTTAGTCATTTAAAATTATATGGTGGATATTTATTTGTTCTCATTCATGTAAATAACATATCGGAACTTAATTTATATATTTGTTGGATGGAAC
This sequence comes from Larix kaempferi, assembly GCA_027924585.1. Lineage (NCBI taxonomy): Eukaryota > Viridiplantae > Streptophyta > Pinopsida > Pinales > Pinaceae > Larix > Larix kaempferi. The sequence goes on along the minus strand of BSBM01000289.1, from coordinate 5,847,254 downwards.
AATTGCTTAATATATCGACAAAAAATATATGTAGTATGAGATATTGTAATATCATTTTGCATGTCACTACGTTCAATTTATGCAATATTAAAAAATATGAATTAAAGTCGGGTATACCTTGATACAATTCATACTTTTTATTATTCTATTTTTCATGTCACTACTGTTTATACTTTGAATGATTAAGCTTGCGGTGCAATTTAATAATTAATTTATTAACTATTGGGGTCATCAGATAATGTCCAATACATTTTATTTTCATGGTTAATTGATGTTCTAAGATTTACATATTGCTTTACATTTATTAATTGAATGTTAAAAATTATAGTATCAATTATTGCCTACTCTTTTAATATTTGATTTTTTCTTTGAAGTATTTTGTATCTATCACCACATTATCTTAAAGTATGTCAAATATGGAAATAATTACCTTAGAATCTGATAAAATTGAGTATGTGTAAGATTCAACTATATTCAATCAATTCATTTAACCTTATTAAAGCACACTCCAAAGGTTTATGAGATTTCAAAGAATATCACACATATTGAGGGTTACCCCCTCTTTGGCTACTAGAATATTTCATATTATCCTAAATATAGAGATTTATTTAACCTTTAGAGGGTACCTTGGCTAGTTTATTAGCTAGAAACATATCGAGGAACAAAAATTAGTTGTATCAAAAGAAATATGATCTTTTTTTATGTATATCCTTATTAAGGTCAAGGTATAGGGAGTTGGGCTTCAAACTAATCAACTCTAGTGAAGACTTCCCTCATCGACCCAAGTGGCCTCCTATGGCATATAAAGTAAATAAATACAACGAAGTAGGAGATCGTATCAAAATATTGCTCCAAAAAGGCACTGGTAAATAGAGGAACGAGATTATCATGATCATTTTGCTTAAATCCTTCGATGCCTCCCAAAAACAATGGAGACACATTTTATGAGATGATAATGGAGGAGTGACACCCTTAAAGGTATAAGATAATAGTATTAATTAGATCCCCCTATTCGAAGGAAAGATAAACACATATGCCTTTGATAGATAGTTAAATATGCTACAGGTTTATTTGTTCGCTCACAACTTTTCCAATAGTGAGAAGATAACATTTGTTCTCCTAAAGGCCTTTCCCTGTGTCAAATATTGGTGGGATATTCACTGTGTGCAACACGTCATAGATTTGAATTGTATGCACCCATGTGAGGGAAAATTTGTTGACACCCTCAAGATGTAGTATTTCCATGTTGGAAAATATGAAGACCAATACACAATATGGATGATCTTATGCCAAGGTAAAGCTTGAAGTGTGAAATATTACACCAACACATTTCATACCCTACATGCAAAACTAGGTATTTAGGACTCCTATTCACTGGGATATGCTTAACATTATGCCATTAAGATTCAACAAAATTTTCAATAGATAGGTAAGAAAGATTTTGATGTCAAAAATCACAAACAACACAAGAACGATAAAAGACCCCTAACTCTCAAAAGTAAGGATAGAGAAAATATAACTACCCTCTATACAACTAGCCAAAGCTACATGCAAAGAGAAAGAATGGGAATTCAAAGAAACACAAAGGAAAGTGGTGGGACCACCACAAAATTCCTTATCTTAATAATGATGAAGTTGCGCTAGAAAATCATTATTTGTTGAGTGCCTTGGACTTTGGTTTAGAATTAACTCCACAAGATTCCCTAGACTCGAGGAAAATATATTATTGACGAGGAATATAGTGTTACTACCTTAATCGAGATGTGGTTGAAGGGAAATCCTCTACATTTCATTGTAGATAGGGGCAACCAAGATAACCTACTCTCAATTGATTTTGTTAAGAAGATGAAGTTTCCAATTACGTCATATGCCCATACATGCACCATCAATTAGTCGATCCATGGACAAGACATTTGCATTAGTCATCAAAGTTTCCTACAATGCAAAATCGATCCCTTCAAAGATGAGGCATTGTGTTAAATTTCCATACTAAAAATTTTTTATGTTATTTTATGATAACCATTTATGTGGAAATACCACACAATTTACCCATGTAGATCCCATAGTGTCATTATCATCATAGAGATCACTTCTACAAGGTACCCTTGATAGCCTCAACTATTAGAGTATTTCTAATTATTGTTAAGTAGTGGAGTAAGACAATCCCTTACATTGGGATATCCATTCTCTCCAAGGTCCAATCAAAAGGAGAAAATAAAATCACAATGACCACTAAGACCTCTATAAGGGATCCCTATATGAAACAAATACAAGGAGATTAGTTGGTGGAAGAATATAAAGGTACCTTCACCTCACCTGCAAGAATACCTCTACAGGATTGACTAAAGCATACAATTGATTTTGGCACCAAGTGTCCCTCTTCCAAATGGCCCTATATACAAACACTCTCTTGTGGATAATAAGGAGTTCAAATGTCTGACTCAAGCATTGATGCACATAAGTCACAATCAACTGAGATCCTCACCATGTCAGATACCTATTGTGTTGGTTCAAAAGAAGATGCACATAAGTCTCAATTGATTTTGTTAAGAAGATAAAGTTTCCAATTATGTCATATTCCCATCCATGCACCATCAATTAGTTGAGGCATGGACAAGACATTTGCGTTAGTCATCAAAGTTTCCTACAATGAAAAATCAATCCCTTCAAAGATGAGGCATTGTGTTAAATTTCCATACTAAAAATTGTTGATGATCTTTTAGGATAACCATTTATGTGGAAATATCACATAGTTTACCAATCTAGATCCCATAGTGTCATTATCACCCTAGAGGTCACTTCTATAAGGTACCATTTATAGCCTCAACTACTATACTATCTCTAATTATTGTTAAGTAGGGGAGGAAGGCAATCCCTTACAATGGGATATTCGTTCTCTTCAAGGTCCAATCAAAAGGAGAAAAGAAAATCACAATGACCACTAAGACCTCTATAAGGGATCCCTATATGAAACAAATACAAGGATATTAGTTGGTGGAAGAATATAAATACATATTCACCTCACCTGCAAGAGTACCTCTATAGGATCAACTAAATCATACAATTGATTTTGGCACCAAGTGCCCCTCTTCCCAATGGCTCTATATACAAACACTCTCTTGTGGAGAACACGGAGGTCAAATGTCCGACTCAAGCATTGATTCACATAAGTCACAATCAATTGAGATCCTCACCAAGTCAGAGACTTATTCTATTGGTTCAAAAGAAGGATAAGACATGGACACTTTGTATTGACTACATAGCCTTGAATAAAATCATAGTTAAGAATAGGTACCCTATCCTTTAGATGGATAATCTTCCTAATCATCTTAAAGGTGACAAGTTGTGTAAGAAGATCAATATTAAGTTAGGCTATTAATAAAGGAAAATCAATCCAATTGAGGTGTGGACAACAACCTTATCGTGTAAGGAAGGTCTCACATGCCCTTTGACTTGGATAATGCACTAATAACATTCACGATGATGATGGATGATATGTTATGACTTCACTAATTATTTTGTGGTCATATACCGACATGACATCTTCATATTCAAAAAAAATTGGAAAGAGCATATGAAACACATTCAAAAAGTGATAATCACCTTGTGGAAACACAAGCTAGATGTAAACCTCAAGAAGTGCTTATTTTCCATGTAGAGTATAAAAATTCTTGGGTACATCATGAATGGGCATGGTGAGTGTGGATCCATTCAAGATCAAAGTTACCATAACTAGTCAAACCTAAACACACTTATAGATATTTGCAACTTCTTGGGCCTTTCTAGCTTTAACTATAGGTTGATGGGTCTCTTTCATATTGATTGGTCCTTAAGACAAGGGGCCAAGGGTGGAGGCAAGGCCAAGATTTTTTGGCTTGGGACACAATAGAAAACATTCAATGATTTGAAGTATATCCTCTATACGATGTTGCTATTGATTCTACCAAATCTACAACAACCATTCAAAATCAATACAAACTCCACATATTTTGTTGTTGGTGCAATCCTCATACAACATGGACATCCGGTGGCCTATCATGTCACCTCCCCTCCCATCGATCTGGTGCAAGGGAGGAAACATGACTAACCATTCCGAGCTTATTTGTTAAACTCGGCCCCGTTCATTACTAACAAAATTCATAATAAATAAAAACTTATGCATGCAGATTCATACTCAATATAAACACAATGGAAATAAACATTATCCACACACAACTACATCATGCATCCAACATATCCATAACAGACATCAATTAAAAACATGGCAAAATATAAAATTAATATAATTCAAACCACAGAGAATACTTATCTTTAAGATAAAACTATTCGACAACTGGCTATGTGAGAGAAACATTCCACCCAACCATAGGTCTCTATCCATCCTGTATTCTTTCATCTGAGAAACCACCCCCGAGCTTGGATGTGTATCCACTAAGGAGGAACTAAACAGGCTCACTCACAGCCATGGTTTCACATAACCATCATGCTAAGCCAACACACAGTTGGGTTTATCAAGCATGCCAAAATCAAAGGAGTAGGATGTTAATCCAGTGATCTCAACCATAGAGCTACAAACATCTCAAGTTAAATTCAAACAGTCATAGTACCCACAATACCTACCACACCCAACACAAGGAAGGTCTCCTTCTTTGCTGCACAATCCCTCAGGCGTCCCTTCTCTCTAGTTCTATTCAGGGTGTCACAGAAAGGTCCAAGCCGCTCAATAATTGAGATTCCAGCCTTCACTGGGTTTATCAAGCAATCCCAACCTCTGTTCTCTCATTCACGCTTGGATTTTCACAATTTGGTGACCAAATAACTCAATCCTGTAATTGGATTTTCGAGCTATCAAAACTGGGTTTTCCTATGGATTTATGGGCATCTAACACTCTCAAATTCACCCCAAGGTTCATGTCTATGGATCCACCATTGGATTTTACTATCAATCTGAAATTCTTGGTGTTTATGGCACTTAAAAACGTGGGTTATTGCAAAGTTGCGATTTCTAGTTTTTGTCACTGTTGGGCATGTGTAATGGATGAAAACTGAAGCTCCGATATTCAACAATGGAATGGGAATGAGGAAGAACGAATTCCCATGAGATAGAGTGACTTGTGGGTCAAGGAAACATAGCCCATACCTACCATACGAATTTCTAGGTTGCCCATGCTCCATTGAAGCCATGGACTGATTTCTTCAACAACTCTCTTACACATAAATAAATGCCAGCAAGGAAAGTTAGATGGGTTCTCAAGATGACATTTGGCAGCATATGGTTCAACCCCGCAACCCCCTCACTAATCCCTAGTGGAATACACATGGCCCCTTCTCATTAGTTGTTTCCATAGCCAGTTTTGGTTTTTTATTGCAATATTAAATATTTACATCATTTCACAAGCGGCTCCATGGCTTAATAGCACTAGGATAGAAAAATATCAAATACTTTTTCATTTTAAATAAAATCTGAGCATACACTAGTGGGTCCTTGGCCTTGAGCTCCACGCTAGGGAAACACACATCGCATGTACACAATATTTACATAAAATCCAATACACCATAAGGGTCAAAATGGGGGTACTACATTCTCCTCCCCCTTAGAACAACACCGTCCTCGGTGTTCTAAAAAATGAACAAAACTGGGAATGCCTCTCTCATGGCATCCTCCATCTCCCATGTAACCTCATCGGGACTAAGGTGCTCCCATTGGACCTTTACCTACCCGATGGATCTAATCCGGAGCAATGTGACCTTCTTGTCGAGGATGTGCATAGGCTCTATTTGGAACTCTCCCTCGGGTTCCACTTGTATCACATTCCAATCAATCATATGATTAGGATCATGTACATACTTCTTAAGCAAAGATACATGGAAAACATTATGAGCTCTTATGTTAGCAGGAAATGCAACTCTATATGCAACTGGCCCTATCCTATCTAGGACTTCAAATGGCCCACAATATCTTGGTGTTAGCTTGGCACAACTCCCCAACTTGAGAGAACTTTTCCTTGGTTTCACTCTCAAATAAACATGATCCCCAATCTGAAATTCCTTATGCACTCTTTTCAAATCTCTACTCCGGCAACTTGCAGGGCTCATATCTACCTCGTCCTTTGACCAACTAAGGTGTGTCCGAAAACGTTGGAAAGCTCTTGGAGAGCTTTGTTCAACTGTGTGATCCTCTGCCCCACCTGAGAAATCAAATCCTGTCATTTTTCCAATCACAATATCGACCCAACTTCTTCAATACCGCATTAATACATTATGATATCTTCCTGTAACTCACAGTTTGGCCCAAGCAGCCCCAGTGCTGTAACATGGGCTCTACTACCACTCTGTCACGTCCCCTCCCATCGATCTGGTGCAAGGGAGGAAACATGACTAACCATTCTGGGCTTATTTGTTAAACTCAACCCTGTTCATTACTAACAAAATACATAATAAATAAAAAATTATGCATGCATATTCATACTCAATATAAACACAACGGAAATAAACATTATCCACACACAACTACATCATGCATCCAACATATCCATAAAAGACATCAATTAAAAACATGGCAGAACACAGAATGAACATAATTCAAACCACAGAGAATACTTATCTTTAAGATAAAATTGACCAATAACTGGCTATGTGAGAGAAACGTTCCACCCAACCATAGGTCTCTGTCCAGCCTGTATTCTTTGAGCTGAGAAACCACCCCTGAGCTGGGATGTGTATCCACTAAGGAGGAACTAAACAGGCTCACTCACAGCCATGGTTTCACACAACCACCATGCAAAACCAACAAACAGTTGGGTTTATCAAGCATGACAAAATCAAAGGAGTAGGATGCTAAGCCAGTGAGCTCAACCACAGAGGTACATACATCTCAAGCTAAATTCAAGCAGTCATGGCACCCACAATACCTACCACACCCAACACAAGGAAGGTCCCCTTCTCTACTGCATAGTCCCTCAGGCGTCCCTTCCCTCCAGTTCTCTTAAGGGTGGCATAGAAAAGTCTAAGGTGCTAAATCCTTGAGATTTCAACCTTCATTGGGTTTATCAAGCAATCCCAACCTCTGTTCTCTCATTCACGCTTGGATTTTAACAATTCGGTGACCAAATAACTCAATCCCGTAATTGGATTTTCAAGCTATCAAAACTGGGTTTCCCTATGGATTTCTGGGCATCTAACTCTCAAATTCGCCCCAAGGTTCATGTCTATGGATCCCCCATTGGATTTTACTGTCAATCCGAAATTCTGGGCGTTTATGGCACTTCAAAACGTGGGTTATTGAAAGTTGTGATTTTTGGTTTTTCTCACTATTGGGCATGTGTAATGGATGAAAAATGAAGCTTAGATATTCAACAATGGAATGGGAATGAGGAAGAACGAATTCCCATGAGGTAGAGTGACTTTTGGGTCAAGGAAACATAGCCCATACCTGCCATACGAATTTCTGGACTGCCCATGCTCCATTGAACCCATGAACTGATTTCTTCAACAACTCTCTTGCACAGAAATAAATGTCAGCAAGGAAAGTCAAATGGGTCCTCAAGATGACATTTGGCAGCATATGGTTCAACACCACAACCCCCTCACTACTCCGTGATGGAATACACATGGCCCCTTCTCATTAGTTGTTTCCATAGTCAGTTTTGGTATTTTATTGAAATATTAAATATTTACATCATTTCACAATGCTCCATGGCTTAATAGCACACGAATATAAAAATATCAAATACTTGTCCATTTTAAATAAAATCCAAGCATACACTAGTGGGGCCTTGGCCTTGAGCCCCACGCTAGGGAAACACAAATCGCATGTACACAATATTTACATAAAAGCTAATATAACATAAGGTTCAAAATGGGGGTATTACATTCCCCTCCCCCTTAGAACAACATTGTCCTTGGTGTTCTCAAAACTTAATAAAAATGGGAATGCCTCTCTCATGGCATCCTCCAGCTCCCATGTAGCCTCATCGGGACTAAGGTGCTCCCATTGGACCTTTACCTATCCGATGGCTCTGTTCCGAAGCAATGTGACCTTCTTGTCAAGGATGCGCATAGGCTCTACTTGGAACTCTCCCTCGGGTTCCACCTGTATCACATTCTAGTCAATCATATGATTAGGATCATGTACATACTTCTTAAGCAAAGATACATGGAAAACATTATGAGCTCTTATATTAACAGGAAATGCAAATCTATATGCAACTGGTCCTATCCTATATAGGACTTCAAATGGCCCACAATAACTTGGTGCCAGCTTGGAACAACTCCCCAACTTGAGAGAACTTTTCCTTGGTTTTACTCTCAAATAAACATGATCCCCAATCTAAAATTCTTTATGCACTCTTTTCAACTCTCTACTCCGGCAACTTGCAGAGCTCATATCTCCCTCGTCCTTTGACCAACTAAAGTGAGTCTGGTATCGTTGGAAAGCTCTTGGAGAGATCTATTCAGCTATGTGATCCTCTGCGCCGCCTGCAAAATCTGATCCTGTCATTTTTCCAATCACAATGTCGACCCAACTTCTTCAATACCACATTAATACATTCTGATATCTTCCTGTAACTCATAGTTTGGCCCAAGCAGCCCCAATGCTGTAACATGGGCTCTGATACCACTCTGTCACGTCCCCTCCCATCGATCCGGTGCAAGGGAGGAAATATGACTAATCATTCAGGGCTTATTTGTTAAACTCGGCCCCGTTCATTACTAACAAAATTCATAATAAATAAAAACTTATGCATGCAGATTCATACTCAATATAAACACAACGGAAATAAACATTATCCACACACAACTACATCATGCATCCAACATATCCATAACAGACATTAATTAAAAACATGGCAGAACACAGAATTAACATAATTCAAACCACGGAGAATACTTATCTTTAAGATAAAACTATCCAACAACTGACTATGTGAGAGCAACGTTCCACCCAACCATAGGTCTATGTCCAGCCTGTATTCTTTCAGCTGAGAAACCACCCCTGAGTTGGGATGTGTATCCACTAAGGAGGAACTAAATAGGCTCACTCACAGCCATGGTTTCACACAACCATCATACTAAACCAACACACAGTTGGGTTTATCAAGCATGCCAAAATCAAAGGAGTAGGATGCTAACCCAGTGAGCTCAACCACAAAGCTACAGACATCTCAAGCTAAATTCAAGTAGTCATGGCACCCACAATACCTACCACACCCAACACAAGGAAGGTCCCCTTCTCTGCTGCACAGTCCCTCAGGTGTCCCTTCTCTCCAGTGCTCTTCAAGGTGGCATAGAAAGGTTCAAACTGCTAAATCCTTGAGATTCCATCCTTCATTGGGTTTATTAAGCAATCCCAACCTCTGTTCTCTCATTCATGCTTGGATTTTCACAATTCGGTGACCAAATAACGCAATCCCATAATTGGATTTTCGAGCTATCAAAACTGGGTTTTCCTACGGATTTATGGGCATCTACCCCTCTCAAATTCACCCCAAGGTTCATGTCTATGGATCCCCCATTGGATTTTACTGTCAATCCGAAATTCTGGGCATTTATGGCACTTCAAAACGTGGGTTATTGCAAAGTTGCAATTTCTAGTTTTTCTCACTGTTGGGCATGTGTAATGGATGAAAATTGAAGCTTAGATATTCAACAATGGAATGGGAATGAGGAAGAACGAATTCTCGTGAGGTAGAGTGACTTGTGGGCCAAGTAAACATAGCCCATACATGCCATACGAATTTATAGGCTTCCCATGCTCCATTGAAGCCATGGACTGATTTCTTCAATAACTCTCTTACACAGAAATAAATGTCAGCAAGGAAAGTCAAATGGGTTCTCAATATGATATTTGGAAGCATATGGTTCAACCCTACAACCCCCTCACTACTCCCTAGTGGAATACACATGGCCCCTTCTCATTAGTTGCTTCCAAAGCTAGTTTTGGTATTTTATTGCAATATTAAATATTTACATCATTTCACAATGCTCCATGGCTTGGTATCACATAGATAGCAAAATATCAAATACTTGTCCATTTTGAATAAAATCCGAGCATACACTAGCAGGGCCTTGGCCTTGAGCTCCACGCTAGGGAAACACACATCGCATGTACACAATATTTACATAAAAGCCAATATACCATAAGGGTCAAAATGGGGGTATTACATATCATAGTGAAAGACTCTTTGACAAAGTTTTAGATATCCCACCTATGGAAAGGAGCTCTATTACTTCATTTTGCAAGGTTGTTGACAAAGGAAATATTATATTTTGAGAAAGGAAATGGTCATACCCATTGAAAAACATGCCTATATAGTTAACCAAAACACAAGGAAATTTGCAGAGTGATTGCAATCATAAGTGGTCCACGTGCCTTCAACAATTGCATAATAACATCAATAACAAGAAGAAAAACACTAATTGAGTAGCGCACTACCTAAGTTGAAATTTGGTTGTGGCACTAACCATAATTGTCCTTTCTTACAGACATAAGATTTCAAAGTGGCCTAACTATATGACATAAGTGATCCTAAATTTTCTGTTATGTTATGTACATTAGTTGTAGATAAACAAGTGCCATGATTTTATCTCCATGATAGAATTTTGTGCCATTTGGGCCATCTCTGTGCTCCTTTAGGCTAGAGTGATAAGATTTAGGAGGCACTATAGAGGGGCATTTTGTCATAGAGAAAAAATTAGTAGTGTTGCAAAGGTAATTATGCTAGACAAAGGTCCAATAGGATGTTAATAGATACATCATATTGTGTAATGTGTGTGCCATTGTTAAACTTGCAATCAAGAATTAGGCAGTGTGCATTACTGTTCCCACTTTAGATAATCCTTAGGAGTTAGTCTCCATGGATTTTATGTAAGGTCTACTCTCAACTAAGCATGGTAATGATTGTTTTCGTGTGGTTTTGTATCAATTCTCTAAGATGATAGCTATGGCAGATTGCAAGAAGATTGTCATTGTAGAATCCAGATTGCAAGAAGAATGTCACTGTGGAAGCCATATTGCAAGAAGAGTGTCATTGTAGAATCCACTACTAAGCTCTTCTTCGAGCATGGTTGGGTTCATTTTGGGTTACTAAATACCATTGTTTTTTATAGGGACAATAGATTCATTAGTTTCTTTTGGTCAACCCACTGGTTTATGATTGACATCGGATTGACCAAATCCATTTCCTTCCACCCCCATACCAATGTATAAATATAGGTAGTGAACATGGTGATTGTACATATCCTCAATATGTACAACCAAAGGCATCCACATACATGGGATGTAATCCTTTCTTATGTTGAGTATAAGTAGAACAAAATTATTCACACTTCTATTGGCCATGACCCCTTTGATGGATGCATGGGGTTCCAATTATTGGCCTCAATTGATATAAATTTTCCCATTGTATCAAAATAGGAAGAGTCCTCCCATGCTTAGAATGAGGTAGAAAAAGAAACTTTTTTTAACAGATCCAATGCATCCACCAACAAGTTCATGATATTCTACAAAAACTAAACAACAAGCACAAGAAGGGACATGATCAAAATTGGGTTCCACACAAGCTTTAGGTTGGTGAAAATGGATGTTCCACTCACAAAAATAGTGGCCCATAGGTTCCCACAAGAAGAACATACCACTCTGATATGGTCCTTGCACTATCACCAATATTGTGGGTGAGAATGTTTTTGAATTGAATCCTCCACCCTTTCACGGTTTACACCATAGCTTTAACATGGAATTTCTTCAAGCATACTTTCTACCTTTGTTGGACAACTAATGGAAAGCACTTGATTACTAAAATGCTCAACCCTAACAATATTGATTATTCTACAAAGGACTAAATCATGGACACCAAGATAAAGAGCACTTGCTAGCATGACACACAAGTTCATTGGGTTGTTACTCTTTGTAGTTTCTTCACTAAGGAAAATGTTTAACCATGAACCGAATCCAATAGAAGTTCCTCCCTCTAGTACAAGAACACAACACAATGGGTTCCATTGCTACTCAAGGAAAAAGCATTGATCTAGGCGACCAAACAAAGCCATCTCAAACATGGTATTGACACCAGAAGTTTTTGGCTAATAATTTCTTGAGACATTTTTTAGAGCTTTCCCGTATGTTTTTGGCTGCACTCACACCCAAACACCAAGAACCCAACTTAGTGTGCCAATGTTCTTTACAACAAGTTAAGGAATACTCAAAATGGAGTACTAAGTGAAAATTTATGAGCCCAACAAGGCTCCTTTTTTTTTAAACAACTCATATTAGTATAACATGGATTTCTCACTCATCCCTAATCATGGTAGGTTAGGGTTTTTCATTTTAGGTATTTTTCTTATTAGGATTTGTTGGTATCTTGGTAAAATGTAGCCTTAGCCTCTTCTTATGTGATTTTTATGAATGATCCTAGACATCACATATCTTTTCAAAGATAAGCTGCCACCATTCTACTCATTTTGTGTTAATATGTATATTGTAGTGTTTTTCACTATTTGATTCATTAATAGAATTTGGTATTCATTTATATACCATGATTTAAATACTGTATTTGTGTATTTTGTATAATGTTGTATGTTCTTTCATTTTGTTCTCAATCCAATCTATGTAAAACTAAATATTGTATTGAACTTCTTTCTTTTGTAGCAAAGAACTAGGTTCTTGAAACACTTATTTATATGATTTAATTAGTTGATCTAACTATGATTTTTCATCCTTGTTACACAATTTATAAGGATGCATTGGCATCCATCTTTCCTTCTTTTTGTTAGTTCTCTCTCTAAAACAATGATACAAACTTTTTGTATTTGTTTATCATCCTTATACCTTGGTGGTCACTTATCAATGAGCGCTCCAACTTTTATTTATGAGCATCAACAACAAGATTAATCCCATCCTTGACCAATTGATATTGGTTTTTCCTTTCATGTAAAGACAACATCTCTCATGTACATGTCACGTCCCCTCCCATCATACTAGTGCAATGGAGAGGATCGTGATGCTAAAACTGGGCATCTAGCCCCATGAACTTATTGAAATAAGCATTCACATAATATAAATGAATAATTATAAGAAAACACAACAGAAGTAATTTCAATTACACATCCATCATACATTCAAGATATTCATCAAATAAATAATTGCAAAGTTAACACAAGAGAATACTTATCTTATAACAAAGTAGTCCCAAGCAACTTGCTATGCAACTGCAACGTTCCACCCAATCGTAGGCCAGTTGTGATCATCAATATCTCAATACACTGCCACCCCCGAGCTGGGCATGATCTCCACAAGGAATCAGGGAACATCGGACTCAAACATAGATCAAAGATACACCAAATCAGCCAAGCCAAGCTACAGTTGGGTTTATCAGGTTGTTAGGCAATGGAAGGAAGAATTGCTAAGCTAGTGGGATCATCCATGGAGATATGGGAACCCTCTGCAAGATCTATCTAGCTTGGTCTCCACCATACCTACACACCTGGCACAAGGAAGTATTCCCTTCACTAATACATAGTCCCTCAGGCCATACCTCCCATTCTAGTGTTCTTCAAGGTGTGCATAGAAGAGCAACCAGCCCTTTTGATACTTTTGAGAGGTTACCTCCTCACTAGGTTTATCAAGCCAATTCTGGTCCACTTCCACTCCTAATTCTTGCTCATAATTTCCCACCAACACAAGGATGCACCCTACAACAAAACACAAGTGCTGAAAAACGTGGGTAACCAAAATGAACTGGTAGATGGGGAATAAACCCTAGGAGAGCAAATTCGTTTTCAGAAAACGTTTTTTCTGCAATTCAGGGGCAAAACGACCTCTATAATCCCCCAAAACGTGACTCCCTTTCTTCCAGCCACTGTGCAACACAAAAACGAGCTCCCAGCTATGGAAAAATGTAGGAAATTGGTAAAAAAACGTGATGGGGAAAGCCCAGCTAGCTCAAACTACGTGAGAGAGGAAAGACTATGGGTTCATAATCGCTTTGGGCACAATTTCGTGGGTGTTTTCTTGCCCCATAAGCAAAAGTACGTTTTTCCAGGTAGATGGCTTGCCCATGCACGAAATTGGCTGCCATGGCTCTTCATTCCCATGGCATTAACTACCTCAACCAATTTCTAGAAGAATTAAATGATTGGGTGAATAAGTCAGAATGGGTAGTTGAGGGTTTATGGGTTTTCTCATTGACACATGGATTAACACCATTGGCTCAAGGGTTTGAATAATTTCCCTCCCTATTCCTTGTAGAATCATGCCCCCATCTCTTTGTTGCATTGCATAGTTAGTTGTGGGTTTTTCATTAAAATTCGTATTTACATGATGTCTTAATTTACATTGTGCCTATCTAGCACAAGAACCACATGCATCTATTTTTAATTGCCGATACATAAAATGCTAAATCAATGGTGGGGCTGTGGCCTTGAGCTCCTCACCATGATTAAATAACAATATTTACATCATTTACGATTTAATGCGAAGGAGGGTCAAAATGGAGACGTGACAGTACATATATGGGCTTCCAAGTGCATTGCACACATAAAGTGGTGTTACCTTAGCAACTAATTCATATATGAAGCTTGCATCAATGTCAAATATAAACTTGTTTCATTTAGTCTACAATCAAGTCCACATCTCCAATAATCGATCCTAAAGGATAAGTATGAGGATGGTCATTCATTTCCAATCCAAGTGTTTCTACTAGTTGAGTTAATTTAAAATTGGATTGAGAACTTAGATAATAAAAAAAATACAATATATTGTTAGTCTTCTTGAGTTGGAATTTTACATGAAAGAGTTTAGCCATTTCTCTTTCTTTAAGATCAAGGCTACATTCAACTTATTTTGAATAATATATGAAGCATTACCATCCACATCAAAATTGCGTTCCACCTTCTTCTATACATCTACAACAATCAAGTTTTTCTTCTTTTGTTGCTTGTGATGTTTAAGACACAACTATGTTGTAACTTCCAACAATTTTCCTTGATTTAACCAGCATTGTAGTGGTTACATTGGTTTTTGGGGTATTTGTGTTTATTTGTAGTAGCTTATGGATTCTACACTTTCACATTCCATTTCTTATTCCCACTTTTTTTCGTTTCACTTTATTTCTCTCTCTGCTTCAATTCATGGGGATGCCATATCTTCTTATCTCCCTCTACATATTGTGCATGTATGCAGCCTTAATCAATGATCTTCAATTTAATATTGTTACTTTTATTCTGATGAAAGTATGCATGAGCACATATGGGTTCTTAGGAGATATACCCAATTCGATTATTTTCTTCAAAAATTTAGTGGTATATTCTTGTGCAATCATTCCTTGCATTTGTCAAAAGAAGTGTCGGTGTATCTTTTGTTCTTCCTCATATCCAATAGGATCTAGAACTATGACTTTATGATATCATTGAATACCTCCCATTTGGTCAATGGTGATTCCTCCTTAATCTTTACAGTGGAAGTATAAATTTCCAACCAGGTTATTGCATAGTATTCTAACTCCAACTAGGAAGAAGAGGTTATCTACTCTTCACTTACGTCGTGCACACTAAAATAAACTTATGGTTGTTCTAATAAATGATAAAACTTTAGGGAAACAAACACACCTACATAATCCTTGATTTCCACATTTACTTCCACTTTGAAAGGTGGAAGGGCTTCATTGGAGTCTCCTTTCTCTAACTTCAGTTTCCCCCCTTGTTCTCATTCCTCTTCTTCAAAACTAGAGCTAGATTCATGAGGTGGTTTCCTCCATTTTAGTTACATCGTGGTCATCAATGTGGTGATTTTTTATTCATTTATGACATATTTAATGTCAATTGAGGCATGTTTAGAGACATCTAGGTCATTTGAGATTCCAATTTTGAAACTCTTGCTTCAAAATACCACATCAATTGTTCACAAAAAATATTGTCTACCATGTTTGTGTCTTAATACTAACTCCTCTTCCTTGTGCCAATATCTATATTTTTTTCAACTAAATCTCCACCTTCTTGTAAAATCATCAATCTTGTCAACGTTCATTATGGTTATCCCTTCATTGCCTTCATGGAAACGCTTATGATACCAATATGATCCATAAGCTACTAGGTATCCCATAAGACAATTCATCACAATGGATCTTTAACCTAATTTGTTTATTAAATTAAATAAGAGAGGATTTTGTGATTCTGTAACTACTATTTAATCTTGCAAAATGATTACAATGCAATAAACTATATCCCCACACATTCAAGCACCAAAATAGAGACATATTATTTACCTTAAAGAACCCTAATATGGGAAGACTCTAACAACAAATGGATATTGCTCAGCTCTTTATTATGTCTAGAAATTTGTGGTGCATATTAGAAAGGTTCTTGAAGAGCAACAAAAATCATGCATTTGTCTCCAAATCTACTAAACCATGCTTACTTCCAATCATTACTATATTAATTCCTTCAATGTGATGGCTTTGTTTTTGTTGTTATTTGAGTTTGAGCTAGCCAGTTTTCTCTTATTCTTCCACAGACCCATACTCCAATGATCGATTGAATTAGACCATATTATAGTATCCTTTGTCCATTTTGGGTATATGTAAATGTCCCTTTAAAAAAAATGTAACTACCTTCTAAGAAGAAAGACTTGTTCTATCCAAACTGTTACTTGCCACAATTGTCTTAGACTCGATTTATGTCAATCATCATCGTGGGAATTTTGGTTATTTCTTGAGGAGTTTACATGGTGCATCATGACATGAGGCTCCTTTTATTTCATTATGGTGTTGTTGGCATATGTTGGAAGCCATACACATGCAAAAACCTTTTCCCCTAAACCCTACCAAGGTGAGGTCATATTCAATGTTGGTTAACAACAAAGTAATGTCTTCTAATGTTTCAAGATTGCAACTAAAGGAGGATGCATGTTTCTTTCTCATAACTCCCACATATATAGGCCATTCCGCAAATGATTTCTCTTTTCTAGTTGCACCTTTTTTCTTATTTTTCTTTTATTTTGCTTCCTTTTTCATTGTGGTGTCCTTGTCGTTGAGCTCTTCCTCTCCATCCTACCCTTTCTCATCTTCTCTTTCCATGGTCTCCTTTACAACCTCCTTAGTTTCAATTTATTGATTTGAATTATGACACCTTATCCTCATTTACATTGCTCTTTGGAGCTTTAATATGATTTATCATTGAGGTAGGAACTTAATTTCCTTGATTGGGTTGGAGTGGGGGATTCTTTCTCTTCTACTTGTATACTCTCTTCATGGGTGATTCTCCTTCCATCTGAGACATTAATGGAAATAGTTTTCCATTCTTGAAATATTTAGCAAAGTTTGCATTCATGGAACTTGATGCATTTAAAAAAGAGTTGTTCATAATCCAATCCCTAAAGGTGATACCAACTATCCATATTCAAGAGTATTGGCACAAGTAGACGCTTCTCTAGAGCTAATTGTATGTATATTTGTGCACTTGCATGCAAGATGCATTTGGTATCACTTTGTTAATATATTTACTGATATTATTTCCAATTACTTGGAAGGTGGGGGCATCCCAAAATATTAGTGGTGAGCGTGGGAGACAAACCCATACTAGTATCAATTTGGTGATATCCTCTTCAAGTTAAAATCTAGCAACTAATGGTTCATATACAACCCTTAGGGACACATAAAGTATGGTCCACTTATAAATATCATGGTGATATCCTCTTATGTTGAAACATGAAGGAAATTCTACCATGACCATAAGGGGAAAATCTCATTGTCTTCGTCGTGACCACAAGGGAAAAATGTCATTGGCCTGGGTATTAGGGGAGCTCAGTATTTTACTAGCAAAATTTTGATTACCTTATTGTTTTCCCTTGCCATTTTTTTGCTCAATGTCATATCCAAAAATAGGAGGACTATTCCCCTGAGCGATGGTGTTGTGACTTTGATTTAGAGAACCTCTATTAGTTTCCCAACAAAGATTTCATTGCTGAATTGATTTCATTTCCCCTACTCCATTACCTCTACACTTAGGATTTGAAAGAAAACAACTTTTGAAATGCTTGTGTATTGGTTCCTTTGTTTTTTCAACCATGGCGATGGTGTCTTATTTCCTAAGCTTAAGCTTGTGTGATCACTATAAGGATCTTTCCTATGAGGGTGTAAACCCTATTCACAAGTAAGAGCTTCGTGGCTCCATATCTTCATTTTTCTTCCTTGAGTAGTTCACATGATATAATATTCATAATGTTATAGAGTGATATGCTCGTGAATTTATCATTCAAATTTAATATTGGTGGGTACTTTCCTTTCGTCATATTTTTTTCCTTTTTAATATCATGTTTTAAATGGTAGGATTTGAATGCCACATCATTCTCCATTAATGTGTTGTTGATCTAGTTGTAATTGATCTATAGTTATCTCCAAAGTCTTGTGCTAAATACCCTACTATTCTATAGCATTCATCTAGACTCATAGATGCTTTGAGATATCCTCTCCATGATGTAAAATCTATTGTAGAATAAGAGATTCTCAAATAAAATCATATAATAGTGTGGAGTTTTACCAAAAATTTAAAAAGCAATAACATTATGTCACAATCATAGTAATCATAGTATGATTGTGAAGGTTAGGTTAGTGTCAAAAGCCATTACAATATTAAAACTTAGTAAAAATAAAAACATAAAAATACAAAAAATCAAATTTCATCACTCAATAGTATCACACTATTGTGAATTAACCCATCCCTTGTTTCCCAACTAAACACATTTGGAAACAACAATTCATGAATGAATACACTAATGAGGCACTAACAATTAATTAATGAAACTCTTAATGGAAGTAAAAAAAACATTCAGTTAAAAAACCATTTTGTATCAAGTCAAATAACTACAATTTATTGATAAATCTAATAAGGAAAGTTCACATACAAAACCATTTTGTCATGTCCCCAAATTTTGCTATGGTGCATGGGGTAATTTTGGCCTAAGTCACCTAGGCAATAATTATTTAATTAATGAGCAAGTATGGAAACTACCTTATGGAAGATGCCTAAGGTTGTATTTGGGAATTAAATAGACAAGGTGGGCCCCCATGCAGTTATTAACCCCATGACTAAGTCTAAGTGATTAATTAAATGAGAATTTAATTAATGGAGAAATTTTGAGGCAATTACTATAGTGGTTAATTAATTAATTAAATTCTGAAGTCTGAATTAATTCTGAAAATTGTAATACTTTAATAATAAATGTTGCTAATAAATATTAGCAAGCGGTGATGATGTTCTTAGTAAATTCGAATTGGTGTCAAGAGGATCAATTTTTCCTTAATGAAAAATATCGGGAAATGCAATGAATCTAATGGAGGAAAGAAGACAAGACAAACAAAATGGAAACTAACAAAAGCAAACAGAAAAACTGGCAAAAGCAGAAAAGAGGAAAGTAAAGAAAGTGGAAAGATTCAGAAAAGCTTTCAAAAAGAAAATAGCAACAACCAGAAAAAGCTTCCTAAAGCTCACTTTCCAAATTCAATGAAGGGAGGCAAAGGAAAGAAAGTTTTCAAAGCCAAGAGTTACTATTCTCCTCAAGAAATGTGCCCTCATGGCTTTGGAGTAGGATAGGAAAGTGGGTAACCTACTCTCACAGGTCACCAAGCCAAGAACTTGCTCAGTAGGTCTTCATGAAGTTTATAAAAGAAGCCAACCAACTCCATTTGACAACTTTTGATCATTATTAGAATTTGTGAATGAGAGCTCTGAGCCCTCTAGTTGAGTGTTCTGCCTCAACAAGTTATGCTTGGGAGATGTGCCCCAAGTCCATGTGAGTTTCCAGTAAGTGTTATGCAGCTCCATATCAAGCTTCTACATCCATTATCAGTCAATTCCATCTTTCATTGAAGATCTCCAGTCCATTGGAAGAGAAGGTCTCTCATACAGTGAAATTCTAGATAGTTTTGGAGAAGGTTCACCAGCAGAAGAAGATAGTTAAGGAGGAGAGTGCCCAAGACTTCCATTGAGCTCCAGAAGTTATTATCAGCAAATATCATAGGCTTCCATGTCCTTAGGTCGACTCCAGACCCGATCTTCCATCCCTCTCTCATTGCTCCGGCTTGCAGCCAAATATAGAGGTGTTTCCACTGGTGGAGACAACTACTTGGAGGAGGGCGCACCAATGAAGTTCTACAGTAGTAGTTGCAGCCAAATCAATCCTCTAATCTGAAGAGAGCCTGATCAAAACATCAGAACAGAGTTACTGTAACAAACCTCTCTCTCTCTCTTCATATTCTCCATCAATGTACTACAATTTCTAGCCTGTAATGCAATTTGTTTTGAGAAGAAATCCACTATAATAAAAGAATGGTTCTGTTATGTTAAATTAGATGTGTCACTGTTATTATCAATAAATAATAGCTACATAACAACTCGGAACAGAGTATATATTTAATGGAAGTCATTAATTCAGTTAAAATCCAAGACTAGCTCATTAGAAGGATTTTCTAGACTAGTTTTATTGAATTTACTGTACAATGCACTCAAAGCGTCCATTTGACTTCCTGTCTGTTGCAGTAGGTTAATAATTTGATACATTATCCATATCAGTCCTTAAACTCAGAATTTGGAAGCCTTTAGACCCCGTCTGGAAATATTGAAAAAATACTAGCTCAACAATCCCAGGAGAGCCCAAAACCCCCAATTCTTCCTAAACTCTCCCAAGTCTGCTAAAATACTTTTCTAAACATAACCAACATACATTTGACTGATATTACCTCTGTCATTACCTCCCAGGACCCCCACCTGTCTAGTATGCATATGCCAACTACCCATGAAGCCTCGAAGTAGGCAATAGACTAGCTCTATTGTTGAAAAGTGAAAGGTACTGGTACATGGTGCATAGGACATCTCTGATCTAACCACTTTGACCTGCTACTGCACCTAACTCCATACATTTTTCAGAATTGAATATTCATTCCACCATCCTCATTCCTTACCTCGGTACCCATCACCTACTCCCTACTCTATTCGGAGAAAGTGTCAGAAATTTAACTAGCGAAGTTCATAAAAGTTTTGAAGTTGAGTTAATATCTTGGTTGAATCTTCCCAAGTATATTACAGTGGTATTAGAGCACTTTCCTTGGCTCATCCCGTGGGAAGTAAATCTCAGTGGAAAAGTAGCTCAGCACTATTTTCAAGTTGTAGTTGTGGAATTAGTTCCATGTCATGGAAGATTCAGACTTTGAGTTGTATGAGGAGGAAGATTATTTTTATGAAGAGTATGATCATTTTGATGAGTATGAAGAATACTGCAGACAGTATGAGGAAGAGAACTCCCAAGAAGTACCTTCCACAAGCATCTTCGATGAGATCATGATTGGAAGAAGAGACTATGGTTATTTTGATAGCCCTATTCAGGAAAAATTTGCATGTTCCACAGTCAAAGGTCAACCTTCTATGGAAGAGTTAATAAAAGATATGAAAAATTTATTGGATGCATGTGACTTCACAAGAATTTTTGGATCCTCTTCAATAAGATCCTCCAAAAATCTTCACCTTAAGACAACCAGAGAGAAGCAAGACCCAAAAACCAATCATGAGATTGTTTACAAAATGGAAGAAGAATCTACTGCAAGATTCTATGATAAGGATCTCAAGATCACCCCGGATGAGATTGGTATTGTTAGGGGTGTTGAACCATATTTTGGATCAGATCCAAAGTCACCACATGAGCTTCAAAAGAAAGTAGAAATTGACCACACATCAGTTAGATGTGAACTAGTAGAATCAGTTGTAGAACAAGGCACCATAACCCCACTCATTGAAGAGAGAAGCATGATGCAAAGGTATGGACTAATTTCATATGTTTGTACTAATTTGTGTCATGATGATGTTGTAGCCACATCAGAGGATAATTATTGCATAAGGGATTCCCTGGATGTTGAGTCTCAGATCCTTAGTGATAAGGGTGAATGCAGCGATCAGGCTGAGTCACTAGAAAGGTGTTTGCAGGATGCCTACATGGTCGGAAGAGAACCTATTGGTGAATGTTTTAAGTGTGAGGAAGCATCTAAATATGTGTACTCTCACATATATGTGGGGGACATGGAGATCCCCATTGATGAAGGTGTTGTGGGTGCAATAACCATGGGGAAAGAAAAGGTTATGGCAACCACAGAAATTGAAAATGAGAAATTGATAGAAGGCCAAACCACCAACACTCCACCACATAAGGAGGATAACATGAAACCGGGTGAGTTATTAAATTCTAATTTTTATGTGACATTATTTCAATCTGATATGGAAGCCACTTCTAGTGAAATGTTCAGAGTGGTTGAGCTCCCTGGTGATGAGGTTCGAAATTCTGATGTCAAAAAGGAATGCAATGTGAAGGCTGAAATTTTGAGAGAAGATCTTTCTGGTATACCCAGGATGAATGAGCAATTAATTTGCAGCCCAAATTATGTTGTTGAGGACCTAAGAGATGAACATATTGCAGCAGCAATATATGGATCAGATTTCCAAACTTCGAGTGCACTGCATAAAATCAATCCGGGGATGGAAAATGAAGAGGAGGAACATCTGCAAGAACCTCATCTTCTTGCAGGGTCATTGAAGATGGATGAACAGAAGATCCAAGAGGCCCTGAAAATTCTCCATGACACTCATTCTTCAGTGTCAAGGTTGTGTTGGGAAGCTGCTTTAAGGGAAGATCAATATTTATTTGCAGCCATGGAGAATATCCAGAAAGCAATGTCCACAATCAAAGGTAATTTCTCACAGTTGCTTTCAGATAAAAATTACATGTTTGAGCTTGTGGAATTGTTGCGGGATGCATCATGGCATGATGAAGAAAGTATTTGCAGATATGAAAAAGAGAACTATAAGCTCAATGATGAATTGATGGCCACCTAAGATTCTTTGAGAAGCACTCAAAGTGCCCTCCGAGAATCCAAGACGGAGATGTTGTTGCTTCATGAAAAGTTGCAAAGATCCTCCCTACCCTCCTACACACCATTCAGTCAATTTCATTGGGGTGAAAGCATTCATGATCATATGGAGGAACCTCATGATATGGTGGATCATGAGGATCATTTATCTTTACATGTGCTTGAGGAGTGTGCAGAACAGTTTGATGAAAACCAAGCACCTGATCATTTCCTAAGGGAACTTGAGCTGTTCCTTGGAAACAGTCACTCTCCCATGGAAAACTGGGATGAGAGCACCCAATTTGGGCCAGCCAATAATTAATAAGTTGCAGCCATGAGTCTGATTACTGAAGGTTGCAGACATACAAAGAAGGTTCACAGTCCTTCCCCGCATGTCATGGATTCAGCAATAACAATGGGGAATGAACAGTGGGTGAAGAAGTTTTTCTTATTGATGCCACATATACCACAAGTGGATCATGATCTGCTTCTATGGGAGATAGATCTTATTGCAGCAGAGATGACTGATTTCAGCTCATGTGAATCAACAAGCAAGATGTCTGATTCATCCATTGGATGGATGGATAGAGGAATCACTAAAAAGGGAAATCTCGAAGGTAAAAGGTTTTCTTGTTTCTGCAATAATTTTCTTATTATAACTGACATTGTCTTGAATTGTGAGCAGCAGCAAAAGTATATTTTGCAGCCATTTGATGTCACTCATCCACATATGGATTGGATGAAAGATTACTTGACAAGCATGAAACTTCCTTGCAAATTTTTTTATGTTTATGGACAGGGGAAGGAAGCTAAGCAAGCAGGTTTCCAATATAAATTAATGGAACATTTTACTTACAGAAGTTGGCCTATGTGGAGGGAATCCACATGCCGGGAGGGATGCTTGAAATTTTTCTCCAATGGCAGAGAGTTGAGCCATTGGATGTTTTCACTGGAAGAAACATTTTGCTATCCACTTGGTTTAGTTGGCAGTAATGTCCTTTCAGTTATTCCTCGGATGAAAAGGCACATGTTTGATAACAGATTCACTAAATTGATTTTGAAGATTGGGAAAATGCAGTTGATACTTTGGGATCTGGGCATTCATGAGAGTGACAGATTGCCAAAGATGACAAAAAAATTTGGTCCCTGCAGGACAAACAATGGGATCTAGGAATTCTACTCAAGTTATCCTAGCTAGGTTGAAAATTTTGTTCATTGCTGGTTAAATTGCAGATATAAATTATAGTGCAGTTTTTCTTCATTTTTTTTAAGGTCCAAGTTTAATTTTCAGACTGTACAGTGGATGGGGACAATTATAATCAGAGTGGTGCAGCAGAAACTTGGTGGAATCCTGACATTGCTTGAGGACAAGCAATCTTAGGAAGGGAGAACTGTCATGTCCCCAAATTTTGCTATGGTCCATGGGGTAATTTTGGCCTAAGTCACTTAGGCAATAATTATTTAATTAATGAGCACGTATGAAAACTACCTTATGGAAGATGCCTAAGGTTGTATTTGGGAATTAAATGGACAAGGTGTGTAATGTCCCTTGTTAGTAATTTTATCAAAATGGCAATTTTTCACTTTTTTCCCTAGTTAGACCTTTGACTAGTTTTGATCTCTAGATCCCAAATTTGCTCCAAATGATCCCAAATCTTCTGAGAAGGTATATGAATGATATTAGAACATAAATATGTGTTTCAAGGATGCCTTTGGACCTTTAAAATACTTCTGCAAATCCTCTTTCAATTCTGATCAATGTTGGTAACTTTACTAGTGATTTTCCTTTTACTAGTATTGGTCTCTAGGTCTCAAATTGACTCCAAATGCCTTCAAATCTTCAAGGAAGGTGTATGAATGATATTAAAACTTGAATATGATGTTTATGGATGACATATGTCCACCAAAATACCTCTGCAAACTCTCTTAAGATTCTGGACCAATTATGCAATTTTACTAGTAATTTGGGGTTCAAATCCCCCTGAGGTAAGTACTGAAAATGGCTTCCCAAATGCCTCCAAACCCACTCAAATTTATGAACAGAGGTATGTAACGTGTTAATTATTTTATTAAAGTCTCATATGCACCATTAATGGATTATTACAACTGTTCTCACCCTCTCCCATTCAACTGCAAAAATCTCCAATTCGACCCTTGGGGAAATGGCACTATTTCACCTCCCAATACAACTAAACTGAGTAAAAATGCTTCAAATGCTCAAGTACAGTACATGAAACTTGTAGAAGACATCCATGGCAGTATATTTATCACAAATATATCATAGAATCATCCATTCATTCGAAATCATCATCAATACATTGGCTCACAACAAGGTAGTGGGGAAATGGCATTGTTCTTCCATTAAAAATGAGATTTATACATTTCTACTTGGAATTTCGACCTGAAACTTTTTGGAGATGAAGAACAGAGTATTTACTTCATATTACAAAAGAAATGGGGCATTAAAAGCTTCCCCAAATAGTACAATAGCTCACCAAAAACGCCCTCCCTCAAGGATCAAGAATATGCCATCAAAACTGGAAATGGTTGAAGGAGTGAGCTGCAATAAAAGAAACCATGAGCTGCCCTGTAGCTTACACCTGCAAATAAAGACTCCATTAAAGCTCCAAATGAAAGGTCTGAATGGACTTTCCAATTACCAACTTGGATGGGAATCTTTCACCCTCGAAATTGGCTAAGGCAAGAAACTAGTCATCCACTAGCTCTCCCTCTTCACAAATGCAATTGCAAATTCTACAAATGATCAAAAGTTGGTTTCATTCTTTGTTATTGACATTTATAAAGTTCTAATGTGCTCCATGGGTCGAATTCCTTCCAAGAGACTCATACCAACTCAAGTTGGGAAGAGATTCCAAAGAACGCCACTTGTACAACAATTCCTAGTTTCCCACTTCCACCAAATCACATGTGGAAGCATCTTAGCTGCCCTAACACCCTTGAGCGCCCTCTTGGAGTCTATTTTTAGACCTGACATGTCATATATGTCATATGTCATCCTTCAGGTCTGATTTGTGTCATAGGTGTCATAGCATCTTCATCATTGTTGTCATAGAGCTAGGGAATCTAGCCCAAGTGTCTCACTAACTCCAAATTGTCTCTTCCTCTTCCATGGGAGTTACTCTTCCTCTATATTTCGACCTTGGATGATTCATGCCATGAATAATACATTTTGGACTCCCCCAAGTATGTTACCATTCACCTTGAATTCGAATTGGTGAGAGAATGATGCCAAGTGTAGTGGGGAAATCTAGCCATATGTGGGTCCCACTTCCTCCATGTGTCTTCATGATCAAATGCCACTTTGATTTTCACTTGTATATATTTATTTAGATCCTTTATTAAATATTTATGCCACTCTAATGTTCAAACATCATTTATTATCCTCATTATTCCAAATCCCAAAGCTTCCACCCCAAACCTAGGAAACTAGTAATTTTCCTCCTTGGCAATTATTTGACCTTTAACATCAATTTTACAAACTCTAATGAATATGGCCAATGTGATTAGGCCATTGTGACCCAATTCCAAATTTGGGACATGACAAGGTGGGCCCTCATGTAGTTATTAACCACATGACTAAGTCTAAG
Organism: Larix kaempferi; assembly: GCA_027924585.1. NCBI lineage: Eukaryota > Viridiplantae > Streptophyta > Pinopsida > Pinales > Pinaceae > Larix > Larix kaempferi. Next base: position 5,820,763 of record BSBM01000289.1, on the reverse strand, counting down.
TACTTAATTAAACGAGAATTTAATTAATGGGGAAATTTTGAGGCAATTACTACAGTGGTTAATTAATTAATTAAATTCTGAAGTCTGAATTAATTCTGAAAATTGTAATACTTTAATAATAAATATTGCTAATATATATTAGCAAGCGGTGATGATGTTCTTAGTAAATTCGAAATGGTGTCAAGAGGATCAATTTTTCCTTAGTGGCAAATCTCAAGAAAGGCAAGGAATCTAATGGAGGAAAGAAGACAAGGCAAACAAAATGGAAACTAACAAAAGCAAACAGAAAAACTGGCAAAAACAGAAAAGAGGAAAGTAAAGAAAGTGGAAAGATTCAGAAAAGCTTTCAAAAATAAAATAGCAACAACCAGAAAAAGCTTCCTAAAGCGCACTTTCCAAATTCAGTGAAGGGAGGCAAAGGAAAGAAAGTTTTCAAAGCCAAGAGTTGCTATTCTCCTCAAGAAATGCGCCCTCATGGCTTTGGAGTAGGATGGGCAAGTGGGTAACCTACTCTCACAGGTCACCAAGCCAAGAACTTGCTCAGCAGGTCATCATGAAGTTTATAAAAGAAGCCAACCAACTCCATTTGACAACTTTTGATCATTATTAGAATTTGTGAATGAGAGCTCTGAGCCCTATAATTGAGTGTTGTGCCTCAACAAGTTATGCTTGGGAGATGTGCCCCAAGGCAATGTGAGTTTCTAGTAAGTGTTATGCAAGTACATATCAAGCTGCTACAACCATTATCATTCAATTCCATCTTTTATTGAAGATCTCTAGTCCATTGAAGGAGAAGGTCTCTCATACAGTGAAATTCTAGCTAGTTTTGGAGAAGGTTCACCAGCAGGAGAAGATAGTTAAGGAGGAGAGTGCCCAGGACTTCCAGTGAGCTCCAGAAGTTATTATCAGAAGATATCAGAGGCTGCCATGTCCTTAGGTCGACTTCAAACCTGATCTTCCATCCCTCTCTCATTGCTCCATCTTGCAGCCAAATCTAGAGGTGTTTCCACTGGTGGAAACAACTAGTTGAAGGAGGGCGCACCAGTGAAGTTCTACAGCAGTAGTTGTAGCCAAATCAATCCTCTAATCTGAAGAGAGCCTGATCAGAACATCAAAACAGAGTTACTGTACCAAATCTCCCTCTCTCTTCATATTCTCCATCAATGTACTACAATTTCTAGCCTGTAAGGCAATTTGTTTTGAGAAGAAAGCCACTATAATAAAAGAATGGTTCTATTATGTTAAATTCGATGTGTCACTATTATTATCAATATATCAAAGTTGCATAACAACTCAGAACATAATACTTATTTAATGGAAATCATCAATTCAATTAAAATCCAAGACTAGCTCATTAGAAGGATTTTCTAGACTAGTTTTATTGATTTACTGTAGAATGCACTCAGAGCGTCCATTTGACTTCCCGTCTATTGCAGTAGGTTAATAATTTGATATATTATCCATGTCATTCCTTAAACTCATCATTTGGAAGCCTTAAGACCCCGCCTGAAAATATTGGAAAAATACTAGCTCAGCAATCCCGGGAGAGCCCAAAACCCCCAATTCTTCCTAAACTCTCCCAAGTCTGCTAAAATACTTTTCTAAACATAACCAACATACATTTGACTGATATTACCTCTGTCATTACCTCCCGGGACCCCCACCTGTCTAGTACGCATATGTCAACTACCCATGAAGCCTCGAAGTAGGCAATAGACTAGCTCTATTGTTGAAAAGTGAAAGGTACTGGTACATGGTGCATAGGACATCTCTGATCTAACCACTTTGACCTGCTGCTGCACCTAACTCCATACATTTTCCAGAATTGAATATTCATCCCACCATCCTCATTCCTTACCTCAGTACCCATCACCTACTCCCTACTCTATTTGGAGAAAGTGTCAGAAATTTAACTAGTGAAGTTCATAAAAGTTTTGAAGTTGAGTTAATATCTTGGTTGAATCTTCCCAAGGATATTACAGTGGTATTAGAGCACTTTCCTTGGCTCATCCTGTGGAAAGTAAATCTCAGTGGAAAAGTAGCTCAGCACTATTTTCAAGTTGTAGTTGTGGAATTAGTTCCATGTCATGGAAGATTCAGACTTTGAGTTGTATGAGGAGGAAGATTATTTTTATGAAGAGTATGATCATTTTGATGAGTATGAAGAATACTGCAGACAGTATGAGGAAGAGAACTCCCAAGAAGTACCTTCCACAAGCATCTCCGATAAGATCATGATTGGAAGAAGAGACTATGGTTATTTTGATAGCCCTATTCAGGAAAAATTTGCATGTTCCACAGTCAAAGGTCAACCTTCTATGGAAGAGTTAATAAAAGATATGAAAAATTTATTGGATGCATGTGACTTCACAAGAATTTTTGGATCCTCTTCAAGAAGATCCTCCAAAAATCTTCACCTTAAGACAACCAGAGAGAAGCAAGACCCAAAAACCAATCATGAGATTGTTCACAAAATGGAAGAAGAATCTACTGCAAGATTCTATGATGAGGATCTCAAGATCACCCCGGATGAGATTGGTATTGTTAGGGGTGTTGAACCATATTTTGGATCAGATCCAAAGTCACCACATGAGCTTCAAAAGAAAGTAGAAATTGACCACACATCAGTTAGATGTGAACTAGTAGAATCAGTTGTAGAACAAGGCACCATAACCCCACTCATTGAAGAGAGAAGCATGATGCATTTGACTGATATTACCTCTGTCATTACCTCCCAGGACCCCCACCTATCTAGTATGCATATGCCAGCTACCCATGAAGCCTCGAAGTAGGCAATAGACTAGCTCTATTGTTGAAAAGTGAAAGGTAATGGTACATGGTGCATAGGACATCTCTGATCTGACCACTTTGACCTGCTGCTGCACCTAACTCCATACATTTTCCAGAATTGAATATTCATCCCACCATCCTCATTCCTTACCTCAGTACCCATCACCTACTCCCTACTCTGTTTGGAGAAAGTGTTAGAAATTTAACTAGTGAAGTTCATAAAAGTTTTGAAGTTGAGTTAATATCTTTGTTGAATCTTCCCAAGGATATTACACATTTTGTGACAAGTCAATCAATGGACTTCGAAAAAAAACATGTAAAGAGAGAGAAAGATGATACTACATTGCTCAGTAACATTAGTTTGAATTAATTCGGGGGTGTTAGGTAGAGGGAGATCATCCTTGATCCCGATGGAAATGAAAAATTGCACTATGAATGGGGATTAGGAATCACAACAAACAATCAAGGAAAATAAATAGCCCTTTACCGAGGCCTCCTACAAGCTCACTCTCTCAGTCTATACTCACTCATCGTGATAGGGGATTCTCCAATAATAATCAAGTTGGCACATAGCTCCTCATGTCCTAAGGATATCACCCTTGCTCCTTGGATGGAAAGAATCAACAACGAGGAAATCCATTTTTCAAGAATTCAATTCTACCATGCTCTACAACACCATAATCAAGCAATGGACTCTATGGCTAATAATGCCTCAAAGACTATGGAAGGAGTTTTAAACGAAAATGGGGTTGTTTCATCAACCTTTATCCCCTAATGTTTGACAAGTTTTTGCATACAAAGAACAAGTGGTACCACATTTACCTTGCACTCATGTCAAGTACCCACAGTATAATTTGAAAGGATTTGAAATCACTTTGCACAAGCTCTCGCATGCAATGTCTTAACTCTCCCTCGGTTTTAAAAATGAATCCCATCATTCCGCAAAGGAAATGTGGGACTCTGGTTCTCCTTCTTGGCTTGTGGTATCGTGTTCAGAGTGGGAGCAAACATGTAGCTCCAAGTTCACGATTTCCACAAAGGTTTCTAGCTCGCCCTTTTGGTTCATGGTTAGCAAATTCCACAAAGGTATATGGCTCGCCATTTTGGTTTTGGTGTTGAATTTTGTATGGCTTTTGAAGACCCTCTATTTGATGCTCTTCTTTGCTTGTCTCGCCCATCTATGGTATCTTTTTCATTGGTTAGAAGAATTCTCTATTACTTGGTGGGTCGTGGTGCTATTTCGGCTTCTTGGTTGGTCTTGCCCCTGAAGGACCTTGAGTGCATTTGTGTTGGGTCATCTTGGGAGTTTCCCTCCTCCCTCTCATCAATTCTCACCCCAAGCATCATGGATTTCCCTTACCTGTAATCCTAATCTGCCCAAAGAAAGTTTGGAAATTAAGAAAACTTCCAAGCGCCATGAAGAACTAATCAATGGTAATATCACTTCAATTTTCTTTGTCACTTCTAGGCTTCATAGCATGGGAAATCAGAATTCCATACAAAATGCATCAACTATGAAAGTGCTAGATGTACTTCGTCAACAACTACAACTAGAAGTCAAGGTTGCTCTACTTCACAACCTTATCCACAATTTGAGCAAGATTTCACTCTCAGTAGCCTCCAATCAAAGCCTCCCAGTGGAAGCAGGAGCTAGTCACTCATGAGAGGATGCCACAGTTCAACAAGCCCAAGATAACATGGAAATTAACACCTCACTCAGCGAAGCAGAAGCAAACAACAAGCAAGTCAACATCAACACTAATTAAATCATGTTTTGCAAATGCATTTTGGTTTTAGTATCTTTTTGTCAACTTTATACTAGTAGAATCTTCATTATCTTTTCTGCAAAAAATGACTATAACAACTCTAAAAAATATTGAACTTTTGAATGACACACTACAACTTCTTTATCTTATCATGTATTTACATGTTGAACAGTCCAATACTTTTGTTAATACAAATGATAACTGTTTTCATGAAGAAGAAAAAAAATGTGTTTAGATTAATTATAAAGAAAAAATTTTACTCTCAATTTTTTACTATCAAAATTATTTAGAACCGTTCTACGTAAAGCCATACCAATCACATTCTTGGACGGTTACAAGGACTTGAAAGAGATACGCATACATAAGCCCAATCACATTATTTCACGATTACAAGAATGTGATGGATTGCAACTCACCAATTAATGGTTCGTGGTTCGGTAGCTTTTTAAAAGAAGCACGTGGATGAGTTGTCTTTTACAAATTAAAATATCAGAATTTCAAAATATTTTTTTTTAGACCATAACATTTGGAAGATTTGAATTAAAAAACAGTGGCAAGCCACTGGGTTCATTACATCGAAAGAGAGTTTCTATAACTCAGTGATTCAAATAACCTAGCAAACTTGCTTCAATATGTAAAAGCTACTTGGAGATAGCTATTTCAGCGAGCCTGTTCGGCTGCGTGTCATTACATCTGTCCGGGGCTGGGTAGATTTTTTTTCCTTTTGGTAACGGTCTGCCATTCGCTACTTTGGTCTTGATCGTGGGTTTCCCGCTGACCTCGTGCTTCTTCAGCATCGGCAATATCCGCCCAGCTTGAGGCTCGCTGGGTTGTCTTTGGCGATGTGGGCGGTGGTCTTTCTGCTGGTTCTGTTTCTAGAATAAGTTCTTTGGAGTCAGAGTCGGCTTCCTCTTCCGGGACTGATGCCGAGATCTTCCCTTCAGCTTGCTTCTCCGGAGGTGCATCCTTCCACCAGGTGGGCCTTTGGCTTCGGTGCGATCTTCTTTTTTCGGCTGATTTCTCGCAGTTCCGGGCAATATGTCCTGTTTCATAGCATATCCTGCATCTGAAGCAGAGATTCTCATAGTCGATCTTCTGGGTCCAAGAGTGGCCCTTGCCGTAGAGAAAGATTTCTGCAGGGAACCCCTTTTTGAAGTCCATTTCTACACAGATCCTCGCAAACGTGGTTCGGTCTAAGCTCTGATTTGGACTAGTGCTGAGATATTTCCCGAGACCATTACCTATAGCTTCCAGAGATTTGGCCCCCCAAAAATGCAGAGGGAGAGACGGGAGCCTTACCCAGACCGGAGCGGAGGAGATGGAAGCCGTGGATGGATCAAAGTCAGGGGTCCATGGTTTCATGGACAGCCCTGCTCTGCCCCAGAACCACGGCCCTGAGCTAGAGACCTTGATTCTGTCTTCAGAGGATTCAAAAATAGCCACGAAGAAACCCTTGGCACAAGGGCAAGCTACAACCTCACCATCAAGCAGAGGGGACCAAGACGAGGAGATCCAGGAGCGGAGATCTGCCAGGGTAGGCCAGAGGCCATTGAATCTGCACACCAAGGCGGAATTGCTTAACACATCAGCAAACTCCAGGACGACCTCCGGCATCTGGATGGAGATCGCTGGGGCTTCCGGGATCGCAGCAGGCAGGGCAGAGGGCTCCCCCCGTCGAGAGGCCACATCTTTGAAAGAAGGGCTGTCCCTCCGAAGAGAGGCCACGACCTTGGAGAAGGAAGGAGGAGGGGCGGCGCTGGAAGAAACCCCAGGAGGAGGTCGAGCAGGGGAAGCCCGCGCAGGAGCTGAATCAAGGACGCCTGAATCTGGAGGAGCGAGCAATGCAGCAGAAGGGCCGCCACCCAAAACAAAACACGCAGGGATCGCCATCAGGGGGACGCAGGATCTTGGACGCCGGGAGGGAGCCAGGAGGCCGAGCAGCCAACGGGAGGCCGCGAGGCAAACGGGCCAAAGCCCTAGCCGCGCAAGAGCAGGAACCCTAGCTTTTCAAATTCAGTTGTTCTCTGTTCCAAAGTCGATGTGGTTGGGAATGTTGGATGCTAGAACTCTCTCAAAATTTCAAAATATTATTAATAATAAATATATTAATTTCTTATATCACAGACTTGTGTATGAAAATAATTTAGCCAGCATTTTCTTATTTATTATCTTTTGAATAAATTATCAATTATATAACAATAAAACTTAATCAAATAAAGTATATATTGTAGATTATAATGCGTTAGATGTCAAAATGAAAATAAAGATTAAAATAGGAAACTAGGTAATATTGATGACATATAGAAATGGAAGAATTGGCAAATGTAATATCGAAGTTAAAAGAAAACAAACTATTATTAATGAATTATATTTAAATTGTGAAATGTAATATTGAAGTTAAAAAATAAAAACAAATTATTGTGTATAAATTATAATAAGTTTTATTATAAAGTCACAAGAATTAAGTATGTAAGTGTTATATATATATTTTTTAAAAGGATATGTGTCAAGATGAGTACAAGAGTTATACATTCCCAAGAATTGTATAAGAATGAGACAAGTGTTAAACAATTAAAAAAATAAAAAGAAATGGTAGATGATGAGATGAATAGATAACCAACAAAAAAAATTCAAAACATAAAATAAATAGAATACTCCATTAATATTATATAATTTAATTGCAATAAAAGTATTTAAAGATGTTGATTATTATTAAATCCAATTTTATATTAATAATAATAATTTTATTGTAACAAAAATATAACCATATAAAAATGATTGAAGCAAATTTTATAATCAAAATAATAATTTTATTAATTAAAAAAATTAAAAATAATAATTTTATTGTACTAAAAGTATAAGGATGTAAAATCCTTGAAATAATAATTTTATTAATTCAAAATTGTTCACTAAAACTATATAATAATAAAACAAATAAAAAAAATACAAATTCTTAAAACATTTAATCTTCTAAATATCAAAAATTAAATTTTATTATAACATTTTTATTCATCTCATAATTTTCATGATTTGTGGAAAAGTAAACTTAATTGGACACTAAATCAACATAGTTTAACATGAGTACTCAAGTCATTTTTTAAACACGTAAACATTTTGATAGTTTTAGAACATATGAATTAGCATCAAATCACTATTAATGAATACTGAAATTGCACAATCACAGAAATGGCAAATTTCAAATCCCACGCCTGAATAAAACACCCATATATTTTGAGAACAAAACAGTAGCAACCATATGCGTTCAAAATTCAAAATATGTAGAAATTTAACTGCCCGAATACTGAAATAGCTTATGAAAACCAGGTCGGCTAACGTGTCAGACATGTGAAGACTTCATCTATGCTGTATCTCAGCCCGGAAATTCTAGCGGTAGGTAGCACACAGTGAAATAAATTTTAGTTTTAAATTAGGGTTCAGAACACTTGTCCTTTCGACACTTTCGTCTGTTATCGAAATGTCAGTCATTCTATTCATCTAGGACGTTATGATTGCACGACCGCCACCCAACTCATTGCCAGGCTCAGACTGCAGGTCTGAATTTCGAATCTCGTGAAACGAAGATTTGACATTTATTATTTATCATTCATCATTCATCATTCATGAGAGTCCGATACAACGAAAATACAAACACAGAATTTCGGCATTACAGTGAATTTGGACATTATAATAAGAGGTGGACCAGATTAAATGTATAACAAACAAAAAAAATTAAAACCATTCAAAAACCAGCCTTCTCAAAACCATGCAAATCGCTGACCTTGATGGAAGATTTCCGTAGCACTGCGACCTTGGCAAGTTTATCGGCAACTTTCCATGCTGAAGTTGTGGGAGTATGATCTTCATGATTCATGTTGTATTCCATGGATATGCTCTGGGAACGTGTTATCATATTCAGCATGGAAGGAGTCTGGTATTCCCTGCTGAAGCTGCTGTCAATGCTCTCTCCTCGCGTCGTTGCCCGTTGCCGCATATGAGAATTCTGAGCGGACAGAACGTACGCTCGACCGGAACGCTCGTAAGTTTGCCGGTTTATCATTCTCGATTGAATTTCCGTAAGCTCCGCTTCCAGTTCCTTGCAAAGCTCGTCTCGGGTTCCACTCAATGCAGTTTTTGCTCTCTGCAGCACCTGCTGCGCTTCAGATATTTTGGAACGGTCTGCTAAAGACCTCGCCTCGGCTATTGCCTTCCCTGCTCTCAGCCTGTTTCTCTGCCTTTCCACCTCCAAATTGGGGATAGCTGCTGCACGGTCGTGGACGGCATCAGGTCTTGAAATGGACAAGACCTGCCGTTCTGTCTGCATTACTTGCTGCGAAACCGGATCTCTGTAGGTCGAGTTAATGCCGATAACGTTCATGCTGAAGTCTTTCGTAGACGGAATCTTTATATCAACAAGAACGTGCCTGTCTTCGTCTGCATAAAGGTCCCCAAGCTTAACAGTACCGTCAATGCCGTCAGCGAGGATGTCCGTCTGATAGCTCCCGGCGTGGATATTTCTCAATTGAACGCCGTCCGATTGACGTGAAATCGTCAATTGCACATCCTGGACGACGACACTCAGAAGACCCCCAAGACACTGAGCGAAGGCGTCTTGTACAAGGGATTCCGCTTGAATGAAGGAGAAAGTCCCACCGGACTCCTCGGAAATTCTATGCATCGTCGCTGCATCGTGGTCGACACCAAAGCCGAAAGCGTGGACGGGAATCTGCCCATGCCCATACTGAGACGACTGTCTAAGTGGGGCTCGCCTCTCTGTGGCGCTACGGGGTGTCAAGCAGTATGTGTTTTGGCCGTCGGAAAGTAGCATGATGCTGGCCACGGGATTCTTTTCCCGGCGATCTTCCAGAACTTTGGAGCCTTTCTTCAGACCCTCGCTGATATTTGTACCTCCAGTGCAGGCCAGCCTGTCGATCACGCGCCTCGCCGATCTCTGCCCGTCTGGACACATACGTCTTAACGGGAGAACTCGCCTGGCAGTTGACGAAAAAACGACGATGGATAACCGGTCGACAGGGCTGAGATTGGAGATGACAAATGCCATTGCCCGTTTCAGAAGCGTAAGCTTTGTTCCCGACATGCTTCCGCTCACATCCAGAACGGTAACCAGATCGATTGCCGCCCGGCCACGCGACGTTAAATCTGAGGAGGTTGTTTCTGTATTTTGTAGAGTACGCTGCGCAGCCTTTAGATGTACAAGAACTGTTAAATTGCATGTATTTGCAGCAGTTACAGCTTCAACTTCGGGATGTAAGGCTATTTCGATGTTTGTGCTTCTGATTCCATGCATGCAGCTGGTTCCCCGGTCCTTTTCCTCGTTGTTTGAGGCGAAATTGGTACAGAGAGGCTCATCGTCGTCGTATGAGGCCGGTTCTTGGGAGTTCGGCTGGCCGTCCCCTCTGAAACTAGCGATGGATTCGTCTAGAATTCTTAAGACGGGTTCCATTCGCCTCTGCTCTTCTTCTGCATTTCTTAGGGCTTCTTGTTGTCTTGCAGTCATCATCCGAGGCCTAGGGTTCGAGCTTTGTCCCGATGTTTCTCCATTCTCGACTGCTTTCGTCTCGTTCTTGTGAAGGCCTGTGGGAACTTGCCACGGGACCTCGTTCCAGGTCGCTCGACAAACGGGGCAAATGAGATTTCCGTGTCTGACATTGGAGGCAATGCAGGGAAAATGAAATGCATGCGAACACTCTGCGGTGAATATTGCATGGCCGTGGCCCGGCTTCATTGTCTCCAAGCATATTGCGCAAGTGCTCTGTAGGGCTCATTAATGATCAATGACGATGAAGCATTAGGGTTGATGTAACTTATCATTCTTGCATCATTTACATTTTCCAACCAGGAAACATAAATAATAATATTTGATCATCCCAGACCGGACAATTTTTGACATAATCAACAATTCTCAGGAACATATAAATAATTTTAAATAAAAGAAATATATATATATATATATAAAGAAACTTCATTATAAGGAAGATTGAAGAACGATATTGCAGAAATCCAAAGACTAAGAAGAACAAGTGAATAAGGGCTGAAAGGACGAAGAGAAAGGCAAAACCTCACACACAAACCAAGCTGAATGAACAAAGAGAAAGGTAAGCCTTCACAAACACAAAGTTGTATGCCAAGAAATTTTCCACCAATTCTTGATGTTAGAGACCACATGCTTGGCAGAAATTTGCTTAAATAAGCAATGGCAAAGCAATCGCTCAAATAAATTACCAAGGTGGATCAGCATATTTCTGAATAGAAATCAAGACACCGCAGGAATGATACACAGCTAAAACTAAATAAGATTCTATTACTTTAATAAAGCATTCCATAGAAACAGCTAGCGTGATCGTCTCAGAAACGTGCAAAACGCCTTCAACAAAACCATATTCATCAAGAAGAGAGAACTTAACTTACTCTGGAAATCCGACTAGTGGATCGGAAACGGCCCAGCTTAGAAGGCGGAGACTGCAACGACAAAGGAACCGGCGCTTCGTTGAGATCAGATTCACCCTCTGCGCTTTGCATACTTCCCGCGATTCGACTTTGCGACCTAGGGTTTGAAAGGCTTTGACATCTTTGTGTTTGACTGGCGGCAGCAGGATCGGCATTTTCTGAAGGGAGAAGGTCGAATTCCCGAGCGGCCGATGCACAGACTGTAAGTCCTAAGGCGATTCGAACCCGCCTCCATCCGCTTCCCATACTAGGGTATTCAGACCTGACCGGTTTTGGCTCCTTAGGCTCTGATACAATGCAGCAGGCTCCCAAAGCCTTCTTCATACCATTTGCACTACCAACGATGAAACGGCCACCATAGCCGAGTCATGAGGGCGATACATCGTTCAAATTTTTCAATATTAATAAAATTTGAATATCTTTGTCGCCCGATTTTTTATGGCCGCTTGCTCGCAAAAAGTCAAGAAGTCGCCTCGGTTTCAGAGTGGTGGGAGATGTTCGAGGTCCAGATTAAAGCCTGCAAAAGGTGACCGTGACGCTCTCGCTCTCTCACACCAAAAATATTCGCATTTACAGTCAGCTCATGAATTCTGCATGTGTCCAGACCGCAAGTAGGGTAACGGGAGAACACCAGTTTTTCGCGTAATTGCCAAGCATAATGCACACTGCCGTGGCCCGTGACCCGTGACCCGTCCTCATTCCAATTTCCAACTCTCGGTCAACTTAGCGAATAATCGATTCTTCACGCTTGGATCCTGAGCCACAGCTACGAAACGGAACGGGAGTCAGAAGCCGGGGCCGCCTTATCGATAAAGGTAGAACCAGACAGCTTCGATATGCGATCTCAGCGATATTATTAAATCGTATCACGCGGAAGGATGGCCATAAAATACGGAATGCAGTACTGTGCAGACTCTACACCCTCCATCTGCAGCGGCGACGAGATATGTCTAAGCTCTGGGTTCCATGCATAGTGGGGCCGACCCTGCAAGATCTTGCGGTAAAATTAGGTCAACTAGAACTGAACAAGAATAGCCCGTTACCCAACACCTCTATCTCATTAAATTACCATCCCTGGAAATAACTAATATTCAGCGGTTCCTTCCTCTATCTCATTAAATTACCATCCCCGTAAATAACTAATATTCAGCGGTTCCTTCACCAACTTAATAGTTGGTAATTGGTCCAAAACTTGGGCGACCAAATAATATTCAACTACCTCACGTCACATGGGATAGTACGTCATGCTTCTTCAATTCCTTATCTTTATTTTTCATTAAACATAGTTAAACTAAATCAGCATAAACAATATGCACGATTCCAAATTCACAATCCTGAATACTGAATGGACATAAAAAACTCAATAAATTTATAGAAATTTTGACTAATTTTGCATTTTAAATACGACTTATCAAACTCTCTAACACATATTGTGATTAGCTATAAACACTATCAGGATGAAAAGTCTTTGACTTAGATAAACTTTGTACTAAATTAAAAGCTACTTTAAAATTGAGGGGTTTTAAGCCAAGTACTCCGTCATTTTCAAGTACAAAGATTTTTTGTGAAAATTTCACTTCACCAATGCCCTTCGTCATAATTGTGTTGTCTATCATTCTCTCAACTTGATTCATAATTGGTTTATAATTATGTAATTTCAATAAATTTTATTTTAAAAGATAAAAATAACATTAATATTTTCTTTTACCATGTAAAGTTCAACCAAAGAAATATCGATGTGTTGTTTTGAAAATCAAATAATTTAATAAGTTCTTAATTATATTTATTATTAACAAAATTTAATTTATTTTTTTCCTTTGAAAAAAAACTGGTAATATTATTATAGAATATTACATTTTTCAGATGCTTTTAGCATTCCCACTTTCCAGATTCTGGAAACCATCAAAGCTACCCTTCCTCTTTACATCAAGTAAGAACTTATACAGTTTTTGTCACCAATCAAAGCTACCCTTCCTTAAACTTTACATCAAGTAAAAACTTTTACATATATTTTCATACTTCATAGTTGTAACAGAGCTCTATGACCTGTATATTCATACTATTTTCTTATAATCAAAAAGAAAAAAAGACAGCATTATACTTGCATTGTGTTGTTCTAATTAGTTTTTAAAATGAGTGTCTCCAAAATTAGTGATTAGAACTATGTAACCGATCTATACTAGTAGTGACTAGAAATCAGCCCATCATTTTGCATTATGTGCAATACACCTTTTTCCAAGGTTAAACCTGACCTGGACAACTTATCTACTTCTATGTTGTGTTCCCTGTATATATGCTTGAAAGAGATTTCATCAAAGTATGTGCTAGTTCTATGCGTCTCCTCCAGCAGAGTTTACAGATAAAGACTTTGACAGTGGGATTCCCCTTCATCCAGTTGATGATTAATTGAGAGTCACCAAAGATAGACAATTTTTTTATTCCATTCTCTTTTGTCAATCTCAGAGTAAGGAGTAATTATTGGTTCCAAATCCAATTCCAAAGATCTTCAGATATTTGTAGTGTACCTCTTGCTCCACACAATTTTTCCCTGCTAATTTGGGCACCACCATCAAAAAAAGCTCTTGGATAACATTTTAGATCCACCTCTGGAATCTTTCTCAATTTCTTATTATGCTTTTGGTTAGGAAAGAACTTGATCATACAAAGGCTCTGTGTTACACAATAGGAGGAATGGATTTCTATATTTTCGAATAAAATTGAATTTCTTGCTCTCCAAATATGTCAGTTTACCACTGCAGGTAACGCTTTATATATTCACCCACTACTTGCTTGCAACACCAATTTTTAAAGCATACTTCCACTGTATCTCCATGCCAAGTATTATAGATACCAATTTATTTCTCAATTCCCTTCCAGGCCATCTTGGTAAAGTACAATTTACCGCCAAGTGCTAATTTGTTTCTTTAGCATTTTTACATAGGCAACATCTCCTGTTTTGCAGGTGGTCCCATGTCAAAACCTTATCTAATAAAAGGTGCGAGAGCGGTAATTTGGATTTCATGGGACACTGTAGTTTCCATAGGGCCTTCCACCAACCTCTTAATATCGGTTGTTGGTCATTCTTCAGAAGTGTCTCATAACCAGTCTTTGGAGTGTAGATACCATTTGCAGCATGTGAGAAAACTACTTTGTCCGAGCAATCGAGAATTTTTATGTGATTTTCAATTAAATTCCCAATGTACTCCTCCCAACAAATTTTTTCCTCACCTTTAACATTCAATTGATCTTCCGGTCTCCAAGTGCATTTCTGATTTGACTTAGCACTCTAAAACCATCATTATGAAGCTTTTGTATCATTCCTAGAGGGAGTAAATGGGAGTTTCCACTTCCTATCCAGGGGTGACCCCCTAGTCTGACTTTCAGACCTGTGCTTACCTTCCAAGAAAGCCCATCCCTGATCCAGAAGAAAGATTGTATTGCTGCCCTCCATATGGCAGAAACATTCCTGGTAATTTATACATAACAATAATAAAGATTAATGTTTAGGGTTTTGAAACTAAATTTTAAATAAAATAATTTTATATTATTAATATTTTGAAGTATTATATTGTTATGAAAATGAATAGTTGATAATATTAATATTTGTAACATTAAAGAGTTACAAATTTATATTTTTTCATAATTATTTAGTTGTTTATTAATTGAGTATAGATATAGTGGTAAAAAAATTGTTATTTTTGGTATCTTGATTTAAATATTATTTTGTGAAATGTTATTTTTTGTAAGTTTTTTATATAATCTATTAAATTTATATTTAAAGTTTGTTATATAATCTATTGAATTTATATTTAAAATAAAGAGAATTGTATAAACGAATTTCAAAAGAAAAATTATTAAATCTATTAAAATATAGAAAAAAAATCAATAAAATAAATTATAATATAATGTAAAAAATAAAATATTATATATATATATATATATATATGATTTGCCACTACGACTTTTTAACAAATTCTTATTTGATAGTAGGCTCCAAGCACATACCATTGGAATGCATAAGGTTCTCTAATTTGTTCAATTTATTATGCCCACCCATTTTTTTTAATCTTTGATCTTTTTTTATGTTATTTCATTATATTCATCTCCTTGCATCGGAGTATGTACTATTTACATATGCTTAGTATTATGAATGGACCCAATGCTTAATTTTTAAATAGAAACAGCTGATTTTAGCATTCAATGAAATGGGCGGTGCATGATTTGGTCTACAAATTATCGCATTGTTTAAACAACGGGTATTTTGCGAGGCACATTTTCTTACTTTTATAAACTAGGTTTGACATTTTATAGTAGAGGTGATGCAACTTGCTTTTAGTATAATTTCCATTTCTGTAGAATATGATTAGAATCCGACGATCTTTAATAAAATAATTCATACACTTTTTTCTAAAACCTTTTCAGGATTTGATACATATAGGTATTCTTAATTTTGAAAATCATAACGTCTCTTTTTAAAGACTTCCTAATTATTATATATTCTCAAATTGATACTACAAATGTTTATATAATTATGACACGACCATTGGTCATATACTTATTAAGAAATGCACCCTTTCTGATTAAGTCGGTCGCAAAATCATATTAATATGCCCATTAATCTAAACCAAAAAAAACAGAAATGTTAAAGTAATTGATAATTTAAGTGAAAAGTCATCTAATTAAGATGAGCAAGATCCAGTAGTATAAGAGTATATGAGAAGATACACCGCCCAACGCCTTATATATTTAGAACTTTTATGCCCTACGTTTGGCCTTCCTGGTCGCAAGAGCCTTTTAGTGTCCTTTATTAACATTTTATATTTTGGAAAAATTGACATGAGAATATGATATTTCATAAATAATGCATTAATTCAGAAATCCTTCGTACACCCAAAAGTGGAGAGAATAAACAAATGTGATAACCCCATGACATGACATACCCCATTGGGTGATGTTGGAGGGAAAATTCGGCCATCACCGTGACAGCAACTAATGATCAAGAAAATGAAAAAAAGGTTCCATTCCATTGCCAAAAGAGGTCAAAACCCTAGCCTACTTAACTTTGACCATGGACTACACAGTGTGTGTGGAGCCCCATCCGCACTTAGAGGGATGGGGCTTTCACACTTTCTACAATACGCCTTCTTACACGTGGGACCTTATATGGGCTGGTTCCACTTCCCGGTCCCTCGTTAGCGAGGGCGTTTCCAAACCATTAGTTTTATAAAAAGCGAAATAAAATATGCCAACGAACTTTAGTTATATAAAAAAAATAACCAAGCGAGGAACCGTGAGCATCAACTCTAGTCTCTCCCCTACGTCATCACATACACATATGCCCCTTTGCAGTGGTTAACGGTCGCTATTAAGAGTTGTCGGGCACCATCTATTTTGTCGCCTTCTTCCACCCCACGTTGCCCGGTCAGTTGCCGATCACTTGTCGTTTCCGAACATGCCGCTTGTATTGCAATCCGTGCAGCGATAAGACTAGAGCTAGTCTCAAGGGGTTACGTGGACTATATATGGATGGAGACAAACAACCGGTTGGACAATTGTATAACCTCTTTCTATTGACTCACTGCCGATCGTGCCTATTGTTTGTACTAAGCACTAATGTAAGTATGAATGTGATGAACGAAAGCATATGTTTCCTAGAGAGCAAATAAATCTCAACTTCATTGTGTTGGGGTGGGGCTTGTATAGTAGAGGAGAGGTGTATGTTTAGTAATTTTCGTCCATCACATCTGTCTGGCATATTTTGAGAGAAATAATAATGGAAGGAAGGCACGCTTGCTTTATATTTTATCCACATGGGAGGTTCTCTTGTCTTTTTGTTTATTATTCGTAGCCTTTGTATAAGAAAGATATAATACGATAATGGGCCAACCCCAAGTAACGATTGGTCTTATCTCTTAAAAGGAAAACTATATTCACCCAAAAGGCTTGCATCGAAAAACATTCTAACGTGCATCGTTTGGAAAAGAACAAAGAACAGAACGTTGATTATATGTAATACATAACAAAACTAAACTATCATCTATTACTTATTCAACGCTCAAGGGTCATATTATCTCTTTAAAGAAATGGCACTTAGTTTTTTGGTTTTTTTTCAACGGAAAATTTAGATGAGAGGAATAACAAAGATAGATTGCTAAAGTTATCAATGGCGTCGAGGAAGGCAAGTTAATGCGACATTTTCCTCTTTTTTATAGTGATGGGAAACAGACCAGTGATCCATGGTTATTAATAGAGCAAGATATTGTTTTTGTGAAAGAGGTTATACAAAATATAAATTTCTTATGTTTTTGTTTTGAATATAAATAATATATTAATAAAAAAAAATGTGATTTTGGTGGCACAAAAACTCATAGTCGGTAGACCTTTATTTTTGTTTGAGAGATTCTAATATTTATCATCTTATGATATATACAATACTTGTTAGTAAAAAATGTTTGTTTCTAATCAAAATCAAACAATAATGCTTCCTTCATTGTTACACTATGTTAAACCTCTAGCTTTTCGAAACAATATGTCAATAACATAAAACAAGTTTTATATGATCTTGACAAGTATATGAGGTAAGTAAAAAGTTATGGTTGAAATGTTAGTAGTAGAACTTGTTGGTATTTGATTTACTTGCATTGAATAATTTTACATTGATACATGTGATTTGTTTGCACTTTTAGGTGGTTGTCCTTTAATGAAATCCATAAAGAATATATCAAGTATTGGGGGAGAGAAATTCCCCATCCAATGTGTGAAATGCAAAAGTTTCTACCCTAAGGTTTTTCACTGCACAAGAACATTACCTTATATAACTACTCGAGGAGATTGAAATATGTGGACCCGCACACATACGATCAATGTGGTTGGTGGAGAGGCACTTGAAGGCATTGAAGGATTTTTTTTACACAAAGATCATGCCCAAAGGGCTCAATAGTTGAAGGTTGTATGGGATATCAATCCAAGGTGTATTTTAGTGAGTATTTACCCCAAGTAGCGGGTGATATTAATTTGGCTCTCTTTTGGGATGTCAATTCCACCACAAATTTGAAGGGGCAGTGTTGTTGGGGTAAGGTAGATGGAGAAAAGTGAAAGCTATCAAATTATATTCTAATTAATACCTTTGTACATATATTTTAATGCTTGATTGGTACCTAAATTTATTTTTCTTTCTTCATCCAGGTAGCGAAGAGTAGGGTGCAATGCATTTATAAATTGCAAATAATCTTGACTAGATGAAGGCATGTATAAATGTTCGACTAAAATAGGGTATTTCTAGAATATCGAACACCTTAAGAAACTGCTCACACAAATAAATCATAGATCAACACACCAATGTTTTATGTGGTTAAAACCCCGTTAGAGAGGGAAACAATCCACATCCCAAACCAGATAGCTACTTGAGGGAATATATTAATGTGAAGGAAAAATATTTTACATATGAGATTCTCACAATCAATTATCCAGCAGATGACCCTCCATGCTCTTTAAATAGAGATCATGGACCAATTATGTGTTAAGCCACAGATGAATAACTATTAAGATCAAGGTGAAGATGAGCCGTTGGATCACTCTATGTCTAAAACATTTCATGATCGTCAAATTACATAAGTACAAATGCATATTAATGCATACTAGAGAAACACACTTTACGTAAGGACATTATACCAAGTTGATCTTAACTAAATCCTAAGTGTCTAAATATCCTAACATCCCCCCTTAAGAACAACTTGGGATAGGATAAAATGATTTACAAAAGTGACACAATAGGAGAAGGAAGGAGGCATTAGAGCCTACCCCCTTAATGAAAAAATCTTGAAATCCTAACATAGATCGAAATTTAGAAAACTTTTCTTTTGTAAGAGACTTTGTGAACATGTTTGCAACTTGATGATCTATACGACAAAGAGAACTTCAAGAATGCAATCCTAAACAAGCTTTCTAATGAAGCGTATTTGTAGTTCAATGCATTTTCTTTGTTGATGTTGAACTAGATCTTGGGCGAGCTTGATGGCACTTTGATTGTCACACCAAAGGGTAGTCAGATGATGTTGCTTGAATCCAAAGTCTGAAAGGATCTATCGAAGCCACATGACTTCTTGACTTGCTGCATTAATTGTGGCTCAATCACGGATCAATACTCTACTTTTGTTGAAGAAAGAGCAAGAGTTTGTTGTTTCTTACAAGATCGATCAATAGGTTTGGAACCAAGACTGAAAACATAGCCTGAAGTATAATTATGATCATCAGGGTCGCCTACCCAATTTGAATCGGTGAAACCAACCAAAAAAGTAGTCCCCCCAAAATGTAATGAATCCCAAAATAAATTGTACCTCGGATATGCTCAAGTATCCTTTTTGTTGATTTCGATTGATTTTCATGGGGTGTTTGCTTATAATAAGCAACGAGATCAACAAAGTAGTCCCCCCTGAACTGTAATGAATTCCAAAATAAATTGTACCCCAGATATGCCGAAGTATCCTTTTTGTTGCTTTCTAATGATTTTCATGGGGTGTTTGCTTCTACTAAGAAACAAGACCAACAAAAAAAGAAATATCAAAACATGTATGAGTGAAGTACAAAAGAATGCCAACTAACTAATAGTACAAGATACCATCTAATTTGAGTGTAGTGTAGGTGGCATAAATTTTGGCTCCTGATTGGAAGGGAGAAGGGAATGGCTTACAATCATCCATGTGAAAGTGACGAAGAAGGTCACAAGAATAATTAGATCTAGAAAGAAAAATTCCTTCTTTGGTTTTCAAGAATTGGAGGCCAAGAAAATAATGCAAATGTCTCAAGTCTATCGTTTCAAGTTTATTTTTAAGGTTGTATTTCACATGGGTTAAAATTTTATGGTCACTATGAGTAAGAATAAGGTCATTGACATAATGAACAAGTATTATGGGATGACTTCCTACTTCCTTGGTATAGACATTAGGGTCAAAATGATATCTAGAAAAATCAGCATTAAGGAGAAAGTTATCCATTTTGGCATACCAAGCTCAAGGAGATTGCTTAATGGCATAGAGAGATTTATTAAGGAAATAGACAAGGCTAGAGTCATCCTGAACATAGCTGGGAGGTTGTTCTATGTAGGTTTATTCTTACAAATCCCCATGAAAGAAGGTGTATTTGAAATCCATTTGATGGACCTACCATTTATGTGAAGCAGCAAGGGCTAGAACAAGGAAGATTGAGTTCATTTTGGTGACAGGGGAAAAGGTTTCATTGTAGTCAATTCCTTCAACTTGGGAAAATTATCTAGCAACTAACATTGCCTTAAGTATTTCAACACTTCCATCGGATGCATACTTAATTCTATAGACCCATTTACATCTGACAAGTTTTATTCATTTCGAAACACGTACAAGATCCCAAGTATCATTCACCATTAAGGAATGGTAATCTTCATTCATTACTGCGTCCCAATCTAGATAACCAAAAACTTTTGCAAATGTATCTGGATCATGAGTCACTAAACCTTCATCCAAAAGACGAAAGGCTCACTAGAACTATGAACGTGTTTGACATTGATTTATGGTATCACCGGGAAGATCACCAACTACTTCACATGTTGTATGGACCCATCTATGAAGAGGTTGTGTTGGTGCAGGTTCACATTCAATGGAATAAATTGGAGGATTGTGAGGATTGTTTTCATCATATTTAACATATCTTTTAACAATAATATCTTCATTGGTTTTGGTAAAGAATTCTATAACCTTTTAGAATATCGAACAAATCACTGTAAATAAGTTGCAAGTGGGACAAGACATGTCAAAAAGAATGCTTTTTCAAAACTGTCCCGACGATATTTGTCAAAAACACACCTGGGACGAACACCATCTTTGCATGAGATGAGATGAAGACTAGTCACTATTTATGATTACATAGTTGTTGTAATGAACAATAATTTAAATGATCAAATATTTCATGCCATAGTTTGCTCAAGTCATCACTGTGAGAAATAAAAACTAAGGGAAAAGGTGATAAACCAAAGTTGTTGAATTTGTACAACCCAGTAATATCATCAACAATTCCAATTGCTAGAACATGCTTATGATCTTTGAAATGCTATGATTACAAGTTGGTGAGGTGTAAACTCTACAATATTACCTTAATCATAATGAGTAATTTAATAGATTGATAAAAAATTGCAGGAAGGACTTGGAACACATACATAGTTGAACTAACCATCACCTAGCTAAACTATTATAATCCTGCAACATTAAGAAATCTAATATCACCAACAAATATTTGTTTGGTTTTACATTCATTTAGAGCAGAAAAATGGATTTACCCTTATCCATATGATAACATGCTCTAGGATCAATGAGCCACTCATTAGAAGAATAAGAAGAAGATGCATTGAAGGAAAATCCAGAAGCAGAAAGTGCATGTTCATGAGAAGTAGAGTTAGAAGAAGAATCAAGGTTTCAATGTTGTGTTTTTTCATTGTTACTTCGAAGGCTTCCACCTTCTTGAAACACTTAGATTCCACATGACCATATTTCCCACAAAAATTGCAATGGTGCTCAATCTTCTCACATTTTGATTTGGTTCCCTTGTCACCATCAAAAGGATGAGTTAACTAAGAGGGTTTGGGGCCCTTGTTTGGCTTATTGTTTCGAGGATGTTGTTGCTTGGGATGCTTGGAATTATCCTTTTGTTGTGCCACTAAGGATTCACTAGATGTATCAGCAGTATTGATCACTCCAAGATGTAAGAGATTATCTTTCTCTCAAATAAAAAAATCAGAAAAGGCTTCAAGAGTGGGTTCTTTATAAGTAGACCTTGTAGCTTCTTTGATGGAGTAAAAAGTAGATACAAAAACAAAATAAGTAGGACCAAGCTTAGAAAGAATATGATAAATACATTTATTTTCTTCCTTTTTTATGTTGAATTCTTCAACTAAGAGTATAAGGGTTTTGTACTAAAATATATAGTCTTGAATGCAAGAGAAATAACTTGGATTTAAAGTAACCAATTGAGTTTCAAGCTAGTGACCTCGAATCTGGTTATATTTACCAAATACAGTTTCCAACTTTTCCCAAGCTGCATCTGGTGTGCTAATTCCTTGATGGAATATTAACTCATTAGAGATGGACATATTGATTAATCCATGGGGTTTTTCACTTTTATTATCCCACTTTGTTTTCTTATTGACATCAATGGGGGGGGAATTTATTTTCTCAAGATAATCCAGTAAGAGTATTGGAGGTTGTGGGAAAACATGGCCACTCCAACATCAATGATTGAATTTTTGATTGCTGATACTCATGGAGGGGCACCAATGAAGTCTATTTCTTTATCATCTCTTCCCAATTTCCATGGCACAACTGCAGAGGATCCAAATGCATTTATCTTTGAGTTTGACATGCTATGTTGAAGCTATGATTACACCACATATTTACAGAAGTTGAAGCTATTTCATTCTACTTTGAAGGGAGCAACATTAAGGTGGTTTATGGGACTCAGTGGTGGAACCATCACTTCATGGGACAAGATGAAGCAAGGTTTTCTTAAGAAGTACCAAGACTACTGCAGACCACAGAATTTGAGAGAAGAAGCCTTCAATATGACTCAAAAATAAGAAGAAAATATGGAAGATTATGTTGAACGCTTCTAGTAAAATCTGCAGATATCTTCACATGCCACCTTGGGAAAGGATGTTTTGAAGACAATATTGATTCAAGGAATGAGAGATGAGTGGTTGGATATGTTGAATTAGATAGGAAAAGGATATTTCAAAAGAAATCCATGATACCATTCAGAATTATGTAGAAGGTGCTCACGAGGGGCTTCGAGAAGCAAACCTGAAATAAGAGATATTTCCAACAAAGCTACGAAGTCGACCAACAGAAGAGTAACCCATGTGGATATTGGAACCCCGTTGGAGGATTTTAAGATCGATATCATTAGCACATTATCTTCAAATTTGGATGTATTTTAGGCTAAACAAAGACAAATTGAAGCTAAAAAAGCACTAGCTATCTTTTTCCCATGTTGCAGACAGAAGCACTCTTCAAAGGAATGCCCACTTAATATTGTTGAAGTTTGTGGGATTTGTCATCAAGATCATCCTACAAAATCATGTCCATCATTAACAGGGTTGGAAGCGACATATCATAGGACCAACAAAGAGACTAAACAAGCTTATTTCATTTCACCAAAGAATCCTTAACAAGCTTTGCCACCAAGTATGAATCAAGACCCTCCTTCATTTTTTAATACTTGAAATAATCAATACAATCCTCAGTAGATGCAATTCTCCATGCCTCCATGGAAGAATCCTAAATGGATCTTGTACCCATCACCATGGCTACAGCGGCCACCTATGTAATGTCCCCATTTTGACCCTTAGGGTTTATTAGCTTCAATGCAAATATTGTATACATGCACTGTGTGTTTTTCCTAGTGTGGAGCTCAAGGCCAAGGCCCCACTAGAGTATGTCCAGGTTTTACTTAAAAGGAAATTATTTGACACTCTGATTATCCATGTGCTAGTAAGCCATGGAATATGTAAATGATGTAAATGATACCATGCAAATAAAAATACCAAGGGCTGGCTATGGATGCAACTAAATGAGGGGAAACTATGTATCCACTAGGGAGAGGTAAGGGGGTTGTGGGATGGAACCATAGACTTCCATATGTCACCTTGATAACCCCTTTGACTATCCTAGCTGCCATTGAATGTTGTTGTAAGGAAGTGGGTGAAGAGCACTTTTCATAAGGTCGATGGAGTATGGGACAACCCTGAAATCCGTAAGGCAGGGTATGGGACTCTGATCGCTTGTCCCATAAGCCACTCCACATCTTGGGAGGACGCATTCCTCATCCCATGGGATTAATGATCGAAGAGCATCAGTTGGACCCTTATGCAGACCCAGCAGAGAGGAAGGAATTGAAATCATGATTATGGATAAGCATGAATTTGCAGAGCCGAAAGCACATAGAAACCCTGCGTAGGAAGTAAATCGATCAGGATATCCATGGATCAGATTCTAGGGATAAATTATAGAGCAGGAGTAGCTTAGAAAACCCGTGAGAACACCTAGATCTGATAGCAGGAGACCCTGTTGTGGGATATAGCTATTCGAACACAACGTGAAGTAATATCCGAGTGCAGATCGTAGTGGGAAGAGTCCAAGAGGATTTTAGACTGCATGGTAGAGTCAGAGAGGGCTCAGTTACCTTGATATAATAGTTAGGAACAACCACACCTACCAAGTGAATGCTAAGGGAGGGGGCACCCTAGGGACTGAGCAATAGAAAAGGGGACCTTACTTAGGATGAGAATGGAGGTGATGGGGGTGACCAAACTGTCTGAGGGAATTGGGATATGCCTATAGTTCGATGGATGAGTTTATTGACCTAGAAAACCCTTACCTTCCTCCCCACTTGCTTGACAAATCAACTGTGTGTTGGATGACCCTAATTGACAAAGAATACAAGTTGTGAGTAAACCTGGGTTGCCCCTCCTTAGTGGATACATAGCCCCATCTTGGGGGTGGTCTCAGAGTGCTGAAATACTACAAGATAGGCAGAGACCTATGGTTGGGTTGGAACATTGCATTCCATAGCTAGTTTGCTTGGTGATTTCATCTCAAAGATAAGTGTTTCCTATTGTCTTGAATTGTGCCAATTTACATACATGGTTGCTTGTTTGTTTATGTATGAATGCATGGAATGATCCAGCTGATTAAGAGAACAAAATACTTGTAATTATGTTATTATTATGCCTATGATGAAGTGCTGATAGATGCATGTTGTGTGGTGCTTAATATGGTTTATTTCAACTGTTTTTTACCTCTATGTGCTTTATTTATATGAAGTTTCGTTCATTGATGAATAGGGATAAGTTTGGTTGAGATCATGGAGGAGAAGAAGGTTCAGTTTGGACTATGGGGAAATAATAGACATCCCCTGTGGTGTTCATGACCTCTGTGGACCAATTGAAGGAGAGGGGACATGGCAGAGTGGAGAAGAGCTTCTTGCAGAGTGGTAAAGAGGCATAGATGGGGTTTAAGGCCATATTTTGGAGTGGAATAAGGATAATATCAATGTCCTCAGGTGTGGATGAAAACCTTGCAACTGCATAGTGCTCACCAAGAGATTTCTAACGATATTGTACTTGTCCAATTTACTCTAAGGATGAAGAAGTTATCAGCCTGAGAAGTTTGTAGGTGCAGGGTATGTGGTCCTGACTTTCTGAATCCGCAATGCAGATTGCAGATTGCGTAGGTTGGGGACCGACCTTTGGAGTTGTGTGGTTAGACTTCTGAATTTCTGAATCCACAAAGCGGATTGCGGAAAGGATATTTCCACGGGGTTGGCGCATTGGATTTCCGACCTTCTGCATCCGCAAATCAGACTGCGGATTGCCGAAGTCGGAAGGACGTTTTCGAAAGGGTTGCGAAATGGTGGTTCCAATTTCTGAGTTCTGCATGCAGATTGCGGATTGCGGAAGTCAGGTGAGAAATTCAGTGAGGTGGTGAATTTGGCGTTCCGATTTCCGCATGCGGATTGCGGAAGTCAGAGACGTGGTTTTCGGCACTGTGTATTTAGCATTCCGATTTCTGAGTTCCGCATGCAGATTGCGGATTGCGGAAGTCGGAGACGTGTTTTTCAGCGCTGTGTATTTGGCATTCCAATTTCTGAGTTCCGCATGCGGATTGGGGAAGTCAGAGACGTGGTTTTTGGCGCTATGTATTTGGAGTTCCGATTTCTGATTTCCGCATTGCGGATTGCAGACTAAAGATCAGTGCAGGTGCAGAGCTGCGGAACCTTTGGACTGCTTGAGAAAAAGAAAAAAAAATAGCAGGTAGATCCAAGGGTTGTATCCCATCGCCTATGAAGGACACCGAGGTGACCGGGGATGTGACAAATGGTATTAGATCCCAAGGTTGCAACACTGGGGATGCTTGGGCCAAAGCATGAGTTACAAGAATAGAGATGCCATGAATTGGACCATGCTAGGATGGAGAATCAGAGGGAGAGGATTCCTCGACTCTTATCTTGTTGTTATATTACATTTTTCAGAATTTTATATATATGATACCATGGCATAGGAATGTTGAAAATGAAATAGATTAGATAGATGAAATATGTATGCATAGTAGGAATAGTAAGAGATAAGGCATAGTGCATGTGAAATTGCTTGTGCTTGCATGTGGTATTGCATATTGGAAAAAGTTGTTAATGAAGCACATTGCATTACAATTTGAATGCACACCTAACAAAGATATGTAGAAAATATTTTTGAGATGCCTTGCTTACACTTTGCTTGGAAAATGATGAAAGTGTTGTTTCTGGTGGTTCTTCATTTTACCAAGATAATAGAAGCATGATTGAAGATGAGGATGATGATTATATTGCATGTGACCAGCATCCTTGTGAAGAAAGGCTGGAGCACGAATCCATGACCAAGAAGTTGGTGGAAGGACTATGTAGTCCTTGGTAAGAGGCCAATTGATCAAGTAACATCATATGGTATGTTGATGGCAGCCATGAAGGTAATATTTATTTCTGCTAATGGTACAAATGTTGAGAAAGGATGGGTAAGAATCTTTTAACCATGTTTTTACCATCGTAAAATGGTATGTATGTAATAGTGAATGCATTTATGTGAATGAAATCCCACATGGTATGATGAGGTATGCGGTAGTAGAGAAATGGGCATTATACCATGTGACTGTTTAAAAAGTTTGAATGCATCAATAGGGAACAAGAGCATGCTATGTGTGAAACCATGAGAATGTTGGGTTGTGAAGCCTGCAGTGCTCAACAAGTATCCCATGAACTCCCTATTGATGGTAATTTGGGATGAAATGCCTTTGCCAACAACCAAGGAGTGAGAGGAATCCTGATGTGTTGTGTTTGGATGAAAAAGAAGGCACCTAGATAGTTAACCAAGTAATTAGGGAGATGGTTGGGTATTGTGTTGAATCATTGACTAAGATGCCCAACTTACCATGGAAGAAACCTGTGTAGAGTGCAGCAATGTTTTAGATCAATGTTGTAGTACATTGGGTGCATTAAGTGAATGTACATTAAGATATTATGTAGGTCTTGTTGATTATGCATGCATATGTGTGGTTACATATATGTTAATATGCATTTTGTGGATGCATGACTATGGTGTACATTTCATTGAAACTAGATAATAGATGAAATGATAGAATTGTTAAAAATTCTAAGATCCTTTCATGAGATGCTATGGGAAAAGAATTGCATGAAGAGGGTAGTTGTATTTGATGGGCTACAAGATTGCTTTATTGGGAGGATAGAGTTGCATGAGGGATATGAGCGTGTAATCATAAGTATTGGAAATTTGGTTGAATTGCATAGACCGTGTGACCATATCATGCAATCTTATTGGGATAATGATGCATATAAAGAAATTGTATTTCATCGCATTTTAAATAATAAAAACTAATAGTGTTTGAATTATGGAATGTTATAATTTTGAAAACACTTCAGTGACTGTTGCAGCAATGAAATATTATATACATGAAAACTTACAAGTGTTTGGACTGATTTGAATTTTCAGATTTCAAGTAGATTGTCTGGGGCATGGCCATGTGGACAATCCCATACAAAAGGCTGGAATCCACCATGCACAAAAGCCAAATATTGTGAGGACGATATCATGAATGTGAAATCTGATTTATGGATGAAAGAGATTTGCAAACTTTTGATTTAAGTTATGGAGTGATTCCATGGTTGCAAAATCTAATTTTTATGTACAAAGCAGACTTATAAATTTCAGATTTGAGGTTTTGCTAATAATTACTAATGGTTGTTTGGCTCTTAGAATTGTGTCAAGAGAGCATGTTGTAGGTGGATATCTAGGTTATGGAATCAAGTGTAATACCATAATGGATAGACTCGATACCACTTACAAGAGCCAAACAATATGAGGATGGCCTCATGGTTGAATAAACCAAAATTCTGTAGTGAACAGAATTGTAATTTCAGATTTGAGCTTGATTGAGGAAGACACATTTCAGGAAGAGAAAATACATCTGCAAAACAAATAATTAATTTGTGACCCTTGTTAAAATTATGCACGTCTTATTATTAGAATTGATGTTCAGGGCATGTTTTATTTCAGACTGCTGGAATGTGATTATGTGTTTTTATTCCAGCCTGTGTGAATGTGATTATGTATTCTTATTTTAGTCTGCTTGAGTGTGTTTAGGGCCTACATGACTCACATCGGAAAGGGGTGCACACTTTTTGGGTGCTGGGATATGTTAGGGTTGTCAATATTGACTACACATTAAAGGAATGGACGCATTCCCGGTGTTTCAATATTAGAGAGTGAATGTTATGAAAAATGTTTACAATTCTATATCAACGATACTGATGAGCTTGATTACCCATCTTGTGTCATCAGTTGAAACAAATGCAACTTGGTGCTGCATACTAAGAAGCAAAGTGAAGAAGGGTATCATTCTTATGTGTGGGAGTGTTTGTTCCATTTCCTAATAAATCCAGTCAGTATGATGGTTGGACCTTGTGAGTGGGAATGTGGTGATATTGGTGAAGGCATAAAATTCCTATTGGTGCAGCAGTGGGGTGGGTGTTGAGACTGGCTAGAAAAACCCTTGGGATGCCTATGGCTCCGTAGTAGATCCTTGACCTAGAAATGGTCATGGTGCAGTTTCCTTCCATTAGCTTGTTGACCCAAACATAAGTGTTGTCTTGACAATGGAGAGGAAAAACCAGGTATGGGATTGGTTTGGCACCATCAATGCTTGATAAACCCAGTCGATGTACTGGATTGGCATTGACTACTTGTATGTTGTGGAGCAGCATGTGTGCTGGCCAAAAATTCATCCCACAGGTGATCCAAGGCTTGTAAAGCAGAGAAGGAACCCGTGAAGTAGCGAGGAAATGTCCAATACATATAAGTATTTAATTATCATCTAATACTTATTTCGAATAATGAAAGATTTCATGTACAAGTCTTATAACAACCAAGCTGATACACTGTTGTTTCTTTGTTGGAAACCTAGGTCATTGCAGGAAGCAAGAATTTTGAAGGCATCCTAAGGATACATTTGGACATATGACTATTCTAGAAAGCTCAGTAGAAGCAGCAATGGTAAAATGGTGCTAGTGAACTTTTATGGGTCCTAGTAGCCAGGTTTTGTAGGTAAACCATGGGGAATGATTCCCTGGTTGAGAGGCCTTGGATAGACCTTTGACACTAAGTGTCATCGCCAAAACAATGAAAGGGCAAGTCAAGCATTCACATTGAAGTGAAAGAGGCTAAGGATCATGGAACCAAAGTGGTGGTGTGGCTCTAGATTGGGACAAGATTAAGAGGGAAAAAATATTACTCTTCTCTTTCCTTTGATTGATGCATTTAGAAAACTGTTGAGTGCATGTTATAACTGAAAGTGGATTGTGTCTATTGCTTGAAATGAATTGTGAATGCTGAAATAGTTAATTCCATGTGAAAGGATGAACATGAATTAGTTCATGTCTATGTTGGGAAAGCATGAAAAGTATAGAATTATCCTAAATAAAGCATGGACTCTCCATGACAATTAGGAAAATAATTGACTGAATTTAATGTTTATGGTATGCTTGGCCTAACAAGATCTGCCATGATGAATTTCACAGGTGAGAAATTGAAATCAATTAGTTGAAGTTGTTACAAGACAAGTGGTGCTAGCAAGCAAAGTGTGGGAAACTGTGCACATTGACCATGGCAGTAGACCACAAGCTATTGGATTTGGCTAAAAATCTTCTTCAAACAATTGCCAAGACCCAAGAGAATCTTAGAAAGATGCTCAAGCTACAAAAGCAGTAGAATGAGATGAACCACAAGGTTTTGCAGGACTCTATTTGTCTGCAAAGGGAGGTAAAAAGAATTCTGGAAGAAACCAGCACTGGAAAGGGCAGTGTATCAATGAAGAGGCGTTCATCCTATCATTCCACTAAGAAAAGTTCCAAGTGGGAAGACTTCAAGGAAATTGAGTAGGTAAAGAAAAAGAAGCCACTGAAATGTTGGGAATGTGGAGGAAATCATTGCCTCCGCAACTTCCCAACAAAGGACAGCAAGAAATCTAGCAGCCATAAAGATTCCAGACTTTTGGATCAGCTGGAAGGTAAAGATAAGGAAGGGATTGCTATGGAGAAATGCCCACCTACAGAGCTGGAAGATCAAATCCAGCAGGAGAAACTAGTGGAATCCAAAGGACTTGGTCCTGAAAGTTCAAAGTAAAGGGTAAATTGGAGGGTAGACCTACAACATTTTTGTAAATATTGGACAAGTGTAAACTGTATATGTATTCCTAAGTATTGGAACACCAAGGGAGGTGTTATTCTAATGGGGAGGGAATTGTAATTTCCCCATTTTGACCCTTAGCTTTTATTGGCTTCAATGTAAATATTGCATACATGCAATGTGTGTTTTCCCTAGTGTGGAGCTCAAGGCCAAGGCCCCACTAGAGGATGTCCACGTTTTACTTAAAGGGAAATTATTTGATACTTTGATTATCCATGTGCTAGTAAGCCATGGAAGATGTAAATGATGTAAATGATATCATGCAAATAAAAATACGAAGGGATGGCTATGGATGCAACTAAATGAGGGGGAACTATGTATCCACTAGGGAGAGCTAAGGGGGTTGTGGGATGGAACCATAGACTGCCATATGTCACCTTTAGAACCCATTTTACTATCCTAGCTTTCATTGAATGCTACTGTAAGGAAGTGGGTGAAGAACACTGTTCATGAGGTCGATGGAGTATGGGACAACCCTGAAATACGTAAGGAAGGGTATGGGACTCTGATCGCTTGTAACATAAGCCACTCCACCTCTTGTGAGGATGCATTCCTCATATCCAGGGGATTACTGACCGAGGAGCATCATTTGGACCCTTACGCAGACCCAATAGAGAGGAAGGAACTGAAATCGCGATTCTGGGTAAGCATGAATTTGCATTTGCAGAGTCAAAAGCACATAGAAACCCTGCATAGGAAGTAAATTGATTGGGATATCCATGGATCAGACCCCGGGGATAAATTATAGAGCGGGAGTAGCTTAGAAAACCCGTGAGAACAACCAGATCTGATAGCAGGACACCCTGTTGTGGGATAGATCTATTTGGCTACAACATGAAGGAAGATCCCAAATGCGGATCGCAGTGGGAAGAGGCCAAGAGGGTTTTATACTGAATGGTAGTGTCAGAGAGGGCTCAGTTACCTTGATCTAACAGTTAGGAGCAACCACACCTACCAAGCCATTGCTAAGGGAAGGGGATCCCTAGGGACTGAGCAACAGAGAAGGGGACCTTAATTAGGTTGAGAATGGAGGTGATGGGTGTGCCTGAACTATCTGAGGGCATTGGGATATGCCTATAGTTTGGTGGATGAGTTTATTGACCTAGAAAAACCTTACCTACCTCCCCACTTGCTTGAAAAATTAATTGTGTTATGGATTTCCCTGATTGACTGAGAATCCAAGTTGTGAGTAAACTTGGGTTGCCCCTCTCTAGTGGATACATAGCCCCAGCTCGGGGGTGGTCTCTAAGTGGTGAAATACTACAGGATGGGAAGAGACCTATGGTTGGGTTGGAACGTTCCAGTCATAGCTAGTTTGCTCGGTGATTTCATCTCAAAGATAAGTGTTTCATTTGCCTTGAATTGTGCCAATTTACATATATGGTTGCTTGTTTGTTTATGTATGAATGCATGGAATGATCCAACTAATTAAGGGAACAAAATACTTGTACTTATGTTATTATTATGCCTATGATGAAGTGTTGATAGATGCATGTTGTGTGGTGCTTAATATGGTTTATTTCAGTTGTGTTTTACCTCTATGTGCTTTATTTATATGAATTTTCGTTCATTGATGATAGGGATAAGTTTGGTTGAGACCATGGAGGAGAAGAAGGTTCAGTT
Source organism: Larix kaempferi (assembly GCA_027924585.1). Classification (NCBI taxonomy): domain Eukaryota; kingdom Viridiplantae; phylum Streptophyta; class Pinopsida; order Pinales; family Pinaceae; genus Larix; species Larix kaempferi. The sequence goes on along the minus strand of BSBM01000289.1, from coordinate 5,788,807 downwards.
TGGACTATGGGGAAAGAATAGAAACCCCTTGTGGTGTTCATGACCTCTGTGGACCAGTTGAAGGAGAGGGGGCATGGCAGAGTGGAGCAGAGCTTCTTGTGGAGTGGTAAATAGGCATATATGGGGTTTAAGGCCATATTTTGGAGTGGAATAAGGATAATATAAATGTACTTAGGTGTGGATGAAGACCTTGGAACTGCATATTTCTCACCAAGAGCTTTCCAATGGTACCGGACTTGTCCAATTTGGTCTAAGGATGAAGAAGTTATCAACCTGAGAAGTTTGCAAGTGTAGGGGTATGTGGTCTCGAATTTCCGAATCCGCAATGCAGATTGCGGATTATGGAGGTCGGGGACTGACCTTTGGAGTTACGTGGTTAGACTTCTGACTTTTTGAATCCACAAAGCATATTTCAGATTGCAGAAGTCAGAAGGGTGATTTCCACGTGGTTGGCACGTTGGATTTACGACCTTCCACATCTACAAAGTGGATTGCGGATTGCGGAAGTCGGAAGGGAGATTTCGACGGGGTTGCAAAATGGTGTTTCCGACTTCTGACTTCTGCATGCAGATTGTGGATTACTGAATTCGGGTGAGAAATTCAACGAGGTGGTGAATTTGGCGTTTCGATTTCCAATTTCCGCATGTGGATTGCGGAAGTTAGAGACGTGGTTTTTGGAACTGTGTATTTGGTGTTCTGATTTTTGAGTTGCGCATGCAGATGTCGGATTGCGGAAGCCAAAGACGTAGTTTTCGGCGTTGTGTATTTGGCGTTCCGATTTCTGAGTTCCACATGCAGATTGCAGATTGCGGAAGTTGGAGACGTGGTTTTCGACGTTGTGTATTTGGCGTTCCTATTTACACATGTGGATTGCGGATTGTGGAAGTCAGAGACGTGGTTTTCGGCGCTGTGTATTTGGCATTCCAATTTTTTATTTCCACATTGCGGATTGCAGATTGCAGACGGAAGATCAATGCGGGTGAAGAGTTTTGGAACATTTGGACTGCTTGAGAAAAAGAAAAAAAAATAGCAGGTATATCCAAGGGTTGTTTGCCATCACCTCTGAAGGAAACCAAGGTGACCAAGGACGTGACAACCTAAGACAATTGAAATTCCTTCTTGGCCATATAATTGGTGGGGACCTCCTTTCCTTGGACAACAATTTTCAATGCAACAACCACAATTACCTATACAACAACAATTGCAACTCCCCTCATACCAATGAATGTTGATGTCATGTGACCTTAGCTACTTGTACAAGTTGACCCAATTCCTAATAATAAAATGGTTCATCAAGCTGAAACATCAAATTTTCTAGCCTATTGCATTAACCCCCCCTTGAATGTAATGATGTACACCTTAGGTCTGGACAAATAATAAACTTAGAAACAACACCTGTCATCACTAAGCAATGTGAAGAATAAATATTATCTCCTGAAACAAAAAATCCTCACAAACATGGTGATAATCCCCTTCCTGCTGCAACTCATAGAGTTTCAACAGTTGTTACTATTCCAACCTTGACATAGGTTGCTACTACCTTATACCCCAAAAAAATAGCCATAACCAAAGTACCTCCACGTCCTAAATTCAATTTTGTGGGGGAACTATAGAATATCTGTGTTAAAATTCCATTATTACAAGTGATCACGGATGTGTTCGATCTATACCAAAATAATGAGAGAGTTATGTATTAAGAGATCAAGTAGGAAACCCAAAGACCCACCCATCATTCATGTGTTAGGAAAACTATATGATTTGATTATAGGAAGGATTACACCCATCAAATATGACGAACCTAGAAATCCAACGGTCACTTTCCAAATTCAGGAACATAATTTTTCAAACACGTTGGTATATTTGGGAGTAGCCATCAATATTATGGCCAAGGAGACTTGGGAATCCCTTGGACTTTCTAATATTAGACCAGATCCTATAGTCTTGGAATTTGTTGATCTATCTACTATCAGACTAGAGGGAATTCTAGAAGATGTAATCATTTTCATGGACTCCTGGGAGTATCCAGCTGACTTCTTAGTACTCCAAACAAAATATCGCCTAGAGGATCATCTCTTGATCCTGGAAAGGTCGTCGTTAGCCACAACTAATGCATATATAGGACGTAGATCGTGGATCATGACAATATACCATGGGGATTCCATGAAGAATATGGTCATTTATCCACTAGCTAAACCAAGTGGGGGATGTGAGGATCTTGTGTAGGATGAATTTGAACCAAAAGAGGGTGATGTTTGAGTTGTCCTTACCGTTGAAAAATATATGTACTTCAAGGATGACGCCATTAGTCATTTTATCAACAATCCTTCTTCAGTTCCCCATCCTGTCTTTCAGCTACTATAAGCTATAATGGACAATGATTCCCAAGAAATCCAGAGACAGATCTTGGTGAAGAAGGAATCCCAGCTACGATTTTCCATATTAGTGTTCCAGTAGAGATAGAACCTAGAAAAATATTGAATATCAATCCAAATTTGACTCCTTCACAAACTGAAAGACTGATGCAAATTTTGTGCAGAGAGAAAGAAGCTTTTACGTGGGATTAGATGGATATGAAGGGTGTTCACCCAGATCTATGCACCCACCATATCTACGTAAAAGAAGACTGTCATCTTACCTACCAACCCCAAAGAAGAATGAATCATGTCCTAAGAGACATTGTCAAATAGGAGCTCCAAAAACTGCTCGATACTAATCTCATTTACCCAATATATGACAGTGAATGGGTTTCACCACTCATTATTGTGCCTTAGAAAAATGGTAAATGGAGTATTTGTGTTGTTTAGAGGGAACTTAATAAAGCAACACAGAAAGATCGCTTCCCCTTACCATTTATTAACCAGGTCCTTGATACACTATCAGGGAAAGAATTATTTTCCTTCCTTGATGGTTTTAGCAGCTGCAACCAAATACAAATCACTCTTGAAGATTAGGAAAAAAATAGCTTCACTTTCCCATGGGGTACCTTTGCATACCGTGTCCTTCCTTTTGGGATCTACAATGCACTTGCTACTTTCCAAAGGGGAGTGTTAGGGATTTTTTTATCTAGTCAATGACAATTTTGAAATATATATGGATGATTTTATGCCATATAGTACCTAGTTCGATGAAGCAATATCTAATTTACAAGAAGTGCTCCAATGCTGCAAACAAACTAATCTTTCTCCGAGCACAGAAAAATGCCATATGATGATGACTGTAGGGGTAGTTTTGGGATATTATCTTTCTTCTGCAGGGATACTTGTAGACCCGTCCAAAACTGAGGTAATCCCAAAATTCTTATTCTGAAAGCGTAGAAAGAGGTGTGCAAATTTTTGGGACATGCTGGTTACTATCAACACTTTGTTGAGATTTTTTCTAGAATTTCATCTCCTCTATTTTTTCTACTAGCTAAGTATATAGAATTTTTATGGACTAATGTATGTCTGATATTCATTTACAACTCTCAAATAAAAAGTATCTACAACACCTTTTATGCATGGCCCTGACTTGACATTGCCATTCCATATCTCTTTAGGTGCCTCTAATATTTCTATCAGAGTTGTGCCAGGACACGAGGAGGAAAATAATCCTTACACTATTTATTATGTTAGTAAGAATTTGACCCTTACCTAGTCAAATTATATGGAAAAAAATAAAGAATTTCTTGTTGTCATTTATGCAATCAATATGTTTCAGTAATATATAACTGGTTACCCCATTTTTGTGCATACTGACAACTCGACCATCCAATATTTAGCAAAAATACCCGTTACAAATGCCTAAGTTACTAGGTGGCTATTGTTTATACAAGAATTCAACATTACTATTATTGATAAACTTGGGAAGGAAAATGTTGTTACGGATTTCCTCTCTAGTACTACAATTGCAGGTGACACTTTACCTATAGAAGATAGATTCCCTAATGAAAATTTCTTTGCAATATCAACTCCCACACCTTGGTATGCAAATATTGCTGACTTTCTTGCTGCAGGAAAATTGCCACAACATCTCTCTCTGGGGTATCGATGCAAGATTATTCAACAAAGTTCTAGGTATTCATGGATGGGGAGATATCTTCTATAGTGGAGTAGACTAGGAAATTTGGCAATGTGTTAGTGAAGATATTATCCATGATATCCTTAAATCCCATCATGATGATCCTCGTGGAGGACATTTTGTTGACAAGAGAACATGCCATAAGGTGTTGTGCATGGGTCACTATTGGCCAAGTATATTCAAGGATGCAAATAAATGCGTACAAGTGTGTGATAGTTTCCTATGAATGGGCCAACCTATTCAATTAGATGAAATGCCATTGCAAACCCAGTTGGTGGTGGAGCCTTTTGATAACTAGGTTCTCTATTTCGTGGGACCAATCAACCCTGCATCTAGACAAAAATCCTACCTAGTGTGTACAGACTATGACGCCAAATGGGTTGAAGTGAAGGCTCTTCTAAGGGCCACAGAACAAGCTGTTATGGATTTTCTATTTAAACATAATTTTTTCCATTATGGCATACCAAAGGAAATGGTTACAGATGGGGGATCACAATTTCCAAGGCATTAGATCAAGAAGCTGACTGCAATATACAAAATCAGGCATTGGATCACCTCACCTTATCATCTGGAAGTGAACGGGAAAGTAGAAATGACCAATAAGGTATTGGAAAACATCCTCACAAATACCATGGCTAGTCACTGTCGTGATTGGGCCGATCAGATTCTAGAAGCTATATAGGCCTACAGGACAACCTGGCAGAACGCCATAGGTTTTTCCCCATTAGAAATTGTGTATGGTAAGTCTCCCATATTCCTGATTGAATTTGAAATCAATACACTCATAAATGATTTAGAGTTTGTCTTGGATATGACCATAGCATAGAAGCATCAACTAGATCAGCTCAATGAGTTGTATTATATTTTTTTAGAAGTGTTGCAACATACTGCCATTGTACAACAACAATGTGAAAAATGGCATGACTGACTTTTCAAGAAAAATAAGTTTCAACTAGGAGATTAGGCATTGTTATACAATTTTAGGTTCAAATATTTTAAGGAAAATCTTCGCACTAGACGGTTGGGTTCGTATGAGGTAGACACAGTTTATGATAATGGGATGGTTAAAGTTGTGATCATAGATGATACACACACTTCTTTTCTCGCTAATGGACACCACCTTCAATTGTATCATCGACCAGCCTCAAAGGATTCTTTTATCGAGCAAATTTATTATAATCGAGATTTAGAAATAGTAAGTGAGGAAGGGAGTTCCCCTACACCTCTACCTACATGATTTTTAGTTTTTGAGTATATGTATTATATTAAAAAAAAAAGAGAAAAAATAATTTGACTATGAAAACCCTATAGGGAATAGTTGGACAAATGTTGATCGAAAACCATCTTCTTGGCAGTCAACATTTGTTAAAAAAAAATATTTGTTTTCCATATCTTTCACTAATAATTACATGCCTTTAAGTGCTACAATTCCTTTTGGTAACAAGTAGTTCTTCTTTGCTACAAATTGTTTTGTGTGTGTAAGTTTTTAATCATGTTGCAACATGTCAAGTAGAAACACACTGAAAATGATGCAACTCATCGAGCAGTAGCACATTGAAAATGCTGCAACACGTCGAGTAGCAGCACACTGAAAACGCTGCAACTCCTTCAGTCGCAGCAACCTCTTTTCTCTTTATTTTGTTTCTTTTAGAATAAGAAATGCTGCAAATCCTTGAGTAGTAGCACGATTTGGTGATGTTACTACTCCTTGAGTAGCATCATATGTGAAATTATCGCAAATCCTCCAATAAGTGCCATATTTGATGTGTTGGCACGGGGCTAAGGTGCACAAGTTTTGGTACATTCAATGATCAAAGGGACAATGACAAGGGTAAAGGGACATTCGCGGAGCGGATAAAGCAAAAGCTAAGCGGATAATGCAGAGTAATTAGTTAATTAATTAGTTAGTTAATGGGTCATTTTTCGAAATGGACCACCTTTGTAATGGCCAAGTGAGCCTATTAATAGGAGTAGCATTGTAAGACTAAGGGCATCCTTTTGATCGATAGTATTGTATATTTTTTAATCTTTTGGACAACTTATGTTATGCAAGCTGATCTGATCTTCGGCATATGTATCCCTGACACTGCGATGTGTAAGACAGACTGATGAGTAATGAGAAGGATCTTTTTGCTATGTATTTGTCTCTTTTAACTTGTCGTAGTGTGATTGAATATGAGTTATCATAGTATAATTGAATGCATGTTAGCGTAGCATGGATAAACATGGTTTATGAATGAATTGTAGTGTCGCAGTAGTGTTATGTATCTCAGATCGGTTAAATATGCTTCTATAGTCTGTTATTGTATAGATTTGATTAGCTTGTCCTTATGTGAATGATGATTATGTCGATCTCTGGGTTACATTATGTTTGAATGTGAATGATGCATGTTCTCTTATATCTGCGGAAAATTGGTTCCTGCACCCCCCTTAGATATATCGATTGAGACCTCACTCTCTCTGCCAGTGTTTCTGGAAAGGCTAAACCCTTTCCGGGCCAATATCTACGGGAGATTGCATTGAGTTTTGTTGACAATTGTGTTAAGTGAACCCCTGTCGATAGGTCTATGTCAACAAATGGTTCCATTGTCGGGACCTTAGTACGAAGGAGAGAGGACATGCTGTGGCATTTGACAAAGTTGTAGATCACAGATTGGTTCCATAAAAAGACACGAGAATTTGATGAGGAAGAAAAACGGAACCTTGGATGGTCGACACACGAGTGGTTGCAGAAGTACACCTACTCTGATATCCACGAGGTATTTTTCTGCGAGTTTCCTATACTTCTATATGAATGGTTGGTGCAACTAACTTTTCAGAAGAAGAATTTCCAAGGAGGTGAACCTGAACATTGGACCCCAAAACTGATCCAACAATTGAGTTGAGTTAACAACAAAGCTTCAAGGGTCGTCGATGTTTGGGTAGATAACATTTTGGAAGGATACATTACTGATTTTTCTGTCGACACAGCTAAATCATACATTGACGCAGAAAGGAAGATCTTTAAGGGACCCATAGGAAGGTATCTATTGTCGCTACAATTGTGGATCAAAATGCTCATTTGTGAAAAATTAATATTGAAGATGAAATTCGACGAGTAAAGCTAGGGTGTGCGGAGGCTGTGGGTACTGCACAGATGTCGGTCTGATAGAATGATGTGGGGTATATGGATATGAACTACGTCGAAATTGTGAGGGAATCTATGGAAGATTCTGGTCTCCTGAGAAGTGGGGTGAGGTTCCAGCCGGAGAAGAAGAGGAGGACTGAGATAGAGAGAGAGTCCTAGTGTGACCATAAAAGATAACTACGAAATAGGACCACAAGGGACTAAGCGACCCTACTGTGATGAAGAGGATGACCAGGATACCCCTGAACCTAAGGAAGGACAGACCCAAAGCTAAAACATACCCATAACCCCGCGCACTTTGCTAAACTTTGGAGGAAGAAAAACAAGCTCTATGCAGGGTTGTCCTGCGTGTCAGAATAGTAGTAAGAGTAATTGATCTACAAACACCAGCAGAAAACCAAGGATGGCGAGCGACGACATAAAATTACCTCTCTTTCAGGGTAATGGGATCGATGATCTCGAACAATATTGGTTCTTATGTGAAGCAATGTTGACAGTAAAACAAGTGCAAGATGATGATATTAAGAAAGGACAATTGGAGATGACCTTTAGAGGTTGTGCGTTGGATTAATACATGAATTTTATACAAGTACCTACAGGTATTCCGCAAAAAACTGTGGCAAAAATCAGAGCTGGATTAATTGATGAATTTGGGAAACCAAAATCGGAATCGTAGTATATCACAGAATTGAAGGAGATAAAGCAATTCCCTAATGATTCGTTATGCGATTTTGATCAGAGGTTCAAAACTCTGATGGATAAAGTTATTTTTGGGACAAGTGACATACAACATAAGGAATGGTTTATTGCAGGATTGATACCGTAGATTCGAATGTCGTTGATGCAACAAAATATCCTATCTTAGGTGGAGGCATTGGAAATCGCAATGAAGCTCGAGGCTTCGCCGATTGGAGAAACAGGGATTGGAATGAGCCAAATCCAGTCATAGCTAGCAAACTTGACTATCCAGTTGTAGGATATTAAGAAAGGGAAGGAAGTTCACAAATAGGTATGGTGTAGTCCATGCAAGTCTCAAGGACATCATAAAGATCAGTGTCCTGAATTCCACAAATATTTACAGTCTGGTGCACCAAATCCGCTCAGTCAAGGAGGAATGCCCTTGTGTCGAATTTGTCAAACAATGGGATATCGCTTGGAGGAATGTGTGTAGTTATAGAAGGTTGTGTCGAAGCCGGCTAATATTTTTTGTAACTTCTGTCGATTTGTCGTTCATGAGGAAAAATACTACAGAGCATATGATTTGCTCCAAGAAAGAACTGCAGATACTTATTTCATGAAGGGGGAAGATCAACCTCCTGCACAAATGCAACCGTAGTATAATCAACCGCAACTGCAGTATAATCAACCGCAACCGTAGTACAATAAGCCGCAGCACAATCAACCACAACCGCAGTATAATCCACCGCAATATAATCAACAACGAGGCGGATTTAGAGGAGTATTTTGCTGTGGTCGCGACATAGGTTTTGGTCATGGAGGAAACTTTGGTCGAGGTCGAGGACCGGTCACATGATATAATTGTGGCCAGATCGAACATTATCAGAGAGATTTCCCAAATCCAACCCCACAGTGTACCTATTGCAGTGCAATCGATCACAATGTCGAAGATTGTCCTCAGTTAATCACAAAGTGGAAGACTAAGAATGCACCACAACCACAACCAAATCCGAACCTATATCAGAACCAGAACCCTAATCTAAATGTGAAGGAATATCTCAGGTGAGGTAATAAGTCGACTTGTAAATGTCATAGTGGTAACCAGAGGAGGAGATGCAACAAGAGAAGATAGGCCATTACCAAATGTCCGGCCTATGACTTAGAAGCATGTACTATTTGATGTAGAAGAAGAAAAAGAAACCTTTTTGGAAGCACGAGATGCACTAAGAAATAATAATTCTAAGTCGCCACCTATAGTCCACAAAGAACCTGTCTATGAGATGGCTTTGATTTTTTATATGACAAATTCGCAGAGGTCGCCACGGAAGGTCAATACTCTGAGAAATTTTCTAGAAAGTTGCTTGACATTAGCGAAGGATCAAGATGCACTGGAAGATATAGCTAGCTTCTTGTATCGACCAGAGGAAGGAAAACGAGATCAGACAGTAAACCGGTTGCACAGGAAGAAAACGAGAAGAGAAATGAGGATGAATGCCCAGATTGGCGCATATGATGTAGATTCCATCATTTTGGATCTTGGATCGGATGTGAATATCATAACCAAGAAAACATGGGAAATGATGGGGAATACACAATTGGTAAGGTCCCCTATGTAGCTTCGATTGGCTAAAGCCTTTCCGAGCTGATATATATGGGATATTGCGTGGATTTTTGTTCACAATTGTGCGAAGTGAACCCCTCTAGACAGGTTTGTGTCAACATGATGTATTTATTTTATCATTATGAAACTCCTCCAAATTTAGCGCCAAAATTTCAAATTTTCCACCTCTGTTATTCTTTGACAACACAATATAATTTGATATTAGAGCGGTGACACCTCCACTAATGATGATATATATCCATTGTGGTTGTCATTGAATCAAAGGGTGTTGACTGCTGAATGTATTTTCATCATGAAAATTTATGGTAAGGCGAATTAGGTATGACCATCCCTTAATTTCCCAATATTTCATAAAAATGACTATGATGTATCGATTAAGTTTTCACCTTTTCCAACATCAGTTGGCCATGTTCATACAACCAATCAGTTGGGGGGAGGACGGTGCCATGATTTGAACCTATAGAATTTAGTGCATGCCCATCTTAGTACAATATTTCCCAATTAAAACCATGAAGCTTGTCGAAAACTTTCCTAATTTGAACCAAATTCAAAATCCTAGACTGTTAATCTTGATGCTACTTGCATGCATAGGCCTAAACATATTGCATGTCCATAACCATTCCGAGTCACAGAGAATTCTCAAAGATGGGAGGATCAATAGTTCGACATAAACCTAATTCAATAAAGAAGCTCTGTAGGGATGTGGAAGCATACCAGATATTCCACATTGTAGGGTGGACAATGTATTTTGAAATATTGTAGGGTTTTGACAAAGGTACAGCGTTGGACTTCACACTCAACCTAGATGAAGAATTTTATACAATGAGGGGGATCCCAATTCCAGTGAGAGAGGAAATTATAGCATGGGTGACAAGACTTTCCCAAGAGAGACATCGTTGGTTTGGACATAGAATTATCCTCTCGCATGTAGAAAAAGATTTTTTGAGAGAAGGGGAAGTCTTGCAGTGGAAAAGTAAAGGATATGCTCGAGAATATCTTCTTCCACCTTGGAAGGATGTAGCTCTCTTTGTCCAGAAGTTCATTACTTGTGAGGGACGCTACTAGGTAGGAACCAAGTTCTGTTGAACATGCCATATTTTCAATACTTGTTGTGGGTATCCAAACACATGTGCTATCTCAATGTGTGCAATGTATCAATGACTATGCATCCACAACCTTGCAAGGAAGTCGAAAAAGTTGGGAAATTCCAGTGAAGATATAAGAACAAGGGAAGCCTTTGGATTTCCAATTTTTAGAAGGGATATGGGAAGGTTAAACAAATATATTCAGTGTATTGAGCAAAGAGGACCAATTCGAATTGGCCTAAAATTTCAATTTCCCTTGAGTTAGTTTCCAACATAGAAATATCGATCCTTATATGATTTGGAAAGGACAGAGGAACACTAGGGAGAATAGGTTATGGTATCTAACAGATTTAGGTTTTCTAGGGAAGAAACAACCGATATTTATTATCTCAACAACCTGCATGAGACATACTCCCAGTCCAATCTAGACCTCATATAGACTACAATTGCATGTGGATATGCAGTGGCTTCAATTGGGAGGAGATGTTGGGTGTAGGGAATGTGCTCTTTTTGGTTGACCTTTTCGTCTCATTCCAAATTAGATACTTGAACCCTTTTTCCATCCTTTTGACCCTAAATCATTCATAATGCCATGATTTTCCTTAAGGTACAACTTTATCTATATATTGTGTTATTTGAATGAATAATGAGGTTATTGAGGGGTTTAGTGCTTGATTGAGACTACTCATGGAATGTTTGTGTAGGATCAATATTGGCAAGTTTTGGATGCTATTACTCTTCTACAGGTTTTGATGCTACTACTCTTGCATAAGTTTGGATGTTGTTACTGATGGTTCTATTACTCTCGATCATAGGTCTTGCCACAACATTTGAAGCCTTGTTGATACTAGAGCATTTGGTCTTCAACTGATGCTCGAGCATATTGGTAATAATATCTTCAAGGAAATGTGGTAGTGCTGAGTCATCCCACACTTTAAGGGATAGAACCAGCTGTTGTAACAATTTTTGGATCAATGAGATACTTTCTTTGTCAACAATTGTAACATATTGAATATGTAATTCATCATCATGATATTTATTGTCAAGAACAGGCTTGAGAATAAGAGATTATCAAGACTGTTCTGATATCTTGTTTAAGAGGTTTTTATTCAGAGGATGTATAAATAGATGATCTCTCTTGTGAGTTAGGAGTTAGGCAAGAGAATGCCTTAGAATAGAGGATCATTGTAACTTCATCTTCCATTTTGATAATAAAGGAGTATGTCGGTTTGTGTATCTTTTGGTGTTTAATATTTGAAGTGTTCTAGAAACACCAGTCAGAAAAGGAATGCCCCCCTTACCTAAGCAAGTGTTTCCATTCAATCACTTGTTTTTAAGTAGGTAGTTTATGATTGGTTGGTGTGTTTATTAAAAATATTTAGTTGTTATCCATTTTTGTTTTCACTTACGATTTCTATCATTTGTGATTATTGTTAAATGATATTAATAACTGTTGTTACTTGCACCATTAACTACTAGATGTTACTCACAATTAGTGCAATTGGTGATTTCCATTATTGTTATTTTATTACTCTATTGCGATTCCTTAAAACAATGATCACTTTTATCTTTTAGTACGTGTGATTTATTTCTAAAGGTGTGTGTTCTGTTTTAGCAATTATTCCTTTAATTTTGTAGAGTGTGAAGTGTGATTTTCATTTCAGCAAGAGTGGTTTGATGAGTATGTCTTTACTTTAAGTTGTGTGATCATTTAGTATAACCCGTGCTAAAAGAGGAAACTCTGGCCTACTTAGACCTTGCACACAACCTTGAAATAACAAGATGCACCCTGGATTGATAATTATTGTATAAAACCAATTAGTTGTTTTCAAATGACAATTATAGGTACCAACACCAATGTCATTGAGAATGTCTTGATTGGAGCACATTGTTCCCATGAGGAAATCAAAGTTTACACTGCTATATTCAAATAATATTGTGACATTTTTTCTTGGATTCATGAATAAATGCCAGGTATGTATTTGAGGATTGTTGACCATGAAATAAAGACATATCCAAATGTGAAACTTGTTTGATAGAAGTTGCGAGCAGTCAAAAATTGGAAGGAGGTCACCATTAAAGAAGAGGTGGAGAAAGTACTAGACACATGTTTTATCTACCCAATTCCCTTGACCATATGTGTATCCAACCTAGTTCATGTAAAAAAACAAGGAACCATTCATGTCTATACTGATTTTAGGGATTTGAATAAGGCTTGTCCCAAGGAAAATTATCCTACTCCCTTCATTGACCATATTATCAATGAGTTGTCAAAAATATTTTTTTCGTTCATTGATGGATTTTCTGGTTACAATCAACTTCAAATCCAACTTGAATACTAGCACAATAATGCCTTTATCTCTCTTTTGGTTACTCTTCCCTATATAAATATGCCTTTTGGTATAAATAAAACTGGAGCCACCTTTCAGTGGGACATGTCATATGCATTTCATGACATAAAAAATATTGTTGATGCCTACCTCAACAATTTAAATGCTTGGTAGTCCAAGAGAACCAATCATCGCATTCACCTTCAGGAAGTATGCGAAAGATGTCAATATTATAGAATTTGTTTCAATCCTCAAAAGTATATATTTTTTGTGATATTTGGATTCTTACTCACTTTCATTTTTCTTGAGAAAGAGATCATGGTAGACTCATTTAAGCTGAGGAAATAATTCAATTGCCTCCCCCGTGCAATATTCATCAACTAAATAGTCTTTAAGGGAAGGTGAAACATACTTTTTTCAAATATTAATTGCAAATTATTCCAAAGTAGTAAAATGTTTCATATTCCTTTTTAAGAAATGGGTCCCTTTTATGTGGGATGGATTCACTCAATGGTCCTTTGATGTGTTGAAAAGGGCCCTTATGTCTGTCCCATTGCTAAGTCCCCCAGACTATATAAAATATTTATTATTGTACTTAGTGGCATCTGAATCAACCATTGGTATGGTTTTGGTTTAAGTAGATGAACTGCAACAGGAGCATGTATTATATTATCTAAGCACAAAATTCATTGGACTGGAATTAAGATACTCTCGCATTGAAAAGATAGTATTGTAAACTGTCCATGTTGTCCAAAGAATCAAACACTACATCATTACTCGATGAACTACAGTTGTAGTAGACGCTAATCCATTTTAGCATATCTTAACCCAATGAATAATTAGAGGCAAGTACAACAAATGTATTATTATTTTGCAAGAGTCCGACTTAGAATTTGCGTCAACTAAATTAAGAAATATGTTGGCTTAGATTCAAAACTAGGGTTCTAAACTAGATCGTCAACAATAACCCTATGAGCATTAGCATTTTTAGCATCCTAAAATGATATAGTCTCTCCTGATATGCTCTAAGGGATTGCAAATCCCGAAATTAGGAAATAAATTTGCATAGATTCATCACATTCATTCAACATCTATATTACAAAACCTTAAACAAGAACATATCCAACATATATACTCCCTTTTACACCCAACCATAGACACTCTATCCAACATATACTCTTTCTATTGAGAGCCCACCCCCAAGATGGGATATGAGGCCACCATGGAAAATGAAACACCTACCGGTATCTCTCTCACGTCCCACAACCCATTATGCTCTCTATGCTTAGCCAAATGCTTATATAGAGCTCTATAGGGATCTCACTTAGCCATACCAACCATGGCACTTCTTCCAACTTCCCACACAACACAAGGAAGGAATTCCCTGTCACCTACCCAAATTTTGAGACTATTTATTTTATTTGCAAAAACATTATGTTAAATTATAATAACAAAGTTTTGTAATTATGACCAAATATGGTCAAGGATGATTGTAATAACATATTATTATTATTTAATAAATTAAAACAACAGACAAACACCCAAGGGAACTGTTAAATGAGTGTTCACTGACCCACTAGGAGGAATGGAAGCTGTTAGAAGTCATGGGACAGATGTCAGCATTTTCAATCCACCACCAGTTGTTGGTTATGAGACAACAACCCCTAAAATTGTGGCATTATACCCCAGGTGGGTGGAACAAAGCTGTTAGCTCATTAATGACTAGGTTAACCACTAAAAAGGCCTAGGCAGCATAGATAAGGCAATTCGAATTGGGCAGGGAGCTCCACATTATTTTTCTCCAGAAATAATTCCTCAAGTGTATCAGGTGATCACTGAGAGATTCGAATAGGGAGGCTAAGTGGAAGTGCATTGTGAGGCTGCTAAAAATATTATGAGAAGGGAACCAGAGGTGCTGGTGCAGGTCTCTTTGACTGCTAAGTCTGTAGGACTGAATGATCCAAATTGCTGCTGCAAGTTGATGACCTAAAGCTTCTATAGATTCTTCTTCCTAGTGGTTCAGTGAACAAGATCGGGGTTCCTAAGGCAAGTAATTTGGCCGTCTTCAGGAATAGGTTGGGTGGAACAGGCTCCTTGGGTTGTTTGTTTCTCCTACATTCACCAGGTACTACTGTTCTCTCCTGTGTATTTTCAGTTATATGATTTTCTACATTTGTAGATTTAGTATTTACAGTTAATAGCATACAGAAGTAATTGTTTCATTTTCTGACCTAAGTATGATCTTGTATAATGTTGGTTAAATAAATGAGGTGATTGATTAAATACCTTCTTTGTATTTTTCCCCATGTTGTCTTCTGCATAGTACTCTAGTATAGAGAAGGAAAATTTTAAGATAGATGATTTGATAGGCTGATTACCAAATGAATGAAGAGACAATTGCTGTTGACTTTCACTAGTTTGTCTTATCAATCATATTATGTGATATAGAGTATATGTCTAGATTTAAGATCGAAATAACATCTCATAGTACAAGCATTTAAATGTTATCCTTCACACACTGTCAGAAATAAATATTACTTTTATGTACAAAAACCTAGGGTTTACACTTAGGTTATTTACTTCTTTCCAGATTTCACATGCAATGCATTTTACTTTCATTTCATTCAAAAACCTTAAAGTATCATAAATTCATTCTATTCCTTCATCGATATTCATGAATTATAAGCAGCTGCGAAATAAACCTAACATTTCTTTATCTAAGGCTAACCTTCTATGTCCCACATTTTGTAGGAATAAAATATTCTAGGTTTATATTCTTTTTGACATAGCAAATGCAATCATCACAGTCTTTTATCAACTTTTCATTTCTTTTCTTTACTATACTTAGTCTTTTAAAAATAGCTGAAATATCAACGCATAATATCTATGATGTTTTCAATACCAAAGCTTCCTATCTTATTCTACAACTTTAGATATAAATCATATGTAAAGACGTCTATGTATTCCAAAATTTTTCTGCAGAAGATTATCTTTTATTTTTTTTAAATCAGAACAAGTCTTTGATTTAGAAACCCTAAGGTCATTATAGGGCCAGCTTACAACCGAACCCTTAGAAATGTAAACCTAATTTCGTTATATCAATTGCCAAAATCAAATGCATTGCTATTGATCAGAATTCACACTTACGATAGCTATCTATTGCACAAGACAAACTCAAACAGAAGTATTCCTTCCAGCATTCGTTATTATGGTTCAAACCCAAAAACTAAGTCTCATCATTATTCAAAATCTTTAACTTAAACATTGCGAATTATAGGTTTCTCTTTTGAGAAGCATGATAGCCACGGCTCTCGGCCGGTATCAACACAGTATCAGCTAGACAAATTATCGATTCATTTAAACATTGAAAACGCTTTCTTAAAACACTGTATTTTTTTATATTAAATGACTGAAGGTTAATCCCATAGTAATTATAGCTTAAACAAGTTACATTCTCAACAAGAGTTACAACGAAAAGCTGCAGAGAAGGGTATCAACACAAGTCGAGGATTTCAACCTTTGAACAGTTATCATGGGCGCTCAAAATCACAAACACCAGCCACAAACTTTGCCAGGAAATTAACTATCCGGCTCTGGTCTAACATCAAAGCATCGGTTAAACCGAGCTTGGAGTGCATACGAGTGAAAGAACCACCGAGGCTTACCGGGTGGCCGAGTAACATTTCTCCCTCTAAGCTTTTCACCAAACAAACCTTTGACGAAGTAACCTTGTCATCAAAACCCTTCAAAGGTTAAAACGAGGATTGAGGATATCCTTCATAAACATAATAGATAGTAGAAAAAATTAAGAATTGAAAACATTACCTGAGTAGTGTAGCTCCAAGAAGAAAGACCTATTAAGCAAACTAGACGACGGAGCCACCTTATAACACAAAGAGTTTTAATTTTAGCAACCCTTTATCGTAGGCCAAGAGTATCGAAACCTAGTTCAAAATCTAACTGATTCTATTCCTTTACACCGTTCAAAGATACAAAGAGACTCAGCTCTGTATGAGATACGCAAACACCTGAGAAACTATTAAGGTTTCCCAACAGGTCCAAGGATCAAACTTGGGGAAGGAGTCCTCCGAGAAGCAAACTACCAAACCCTACATTGATGCAGACGGTTGGCTTCTCTTCCTTACCACTGCCAAGCGAAATGAAGGTCGAAGGAGCACTTCAATGATACACATAACGAAAAACTAGGGTTCCAGTCCAAAGTCCCAGATCATTTGAGATCAACGATGGAGATGATGCCAACCAGTCACGTTGAGAATCGGGCAGCATCCACTCTTAAATACCATATTTATTATTTCTATCCACCACGATGCCAGCTCGGTAGACCAAGGGACAAAGCATTCTACAACTCGGCATGTTGATACAAGTTTGTAAACTCATTCACATGACCTACAACCATAAAGGCATCCACCGAAGAATTCCACTACACATAGCAGGTAGATGACTTAAATGCCAAGACTGGTTTTGATAGACTGCCAGCTCGTAACACCATTCCATTCAATACCCTGTCATATCACTTGTCAGTGCCAAGACTTAAGGTTACATCGTATAGTTCATATCATTTCCAAAGTGTTGGTCATTTGCTTGCATGGGTTATATTTATATTGTATATTGTTTTTCAAAGGTCATATATTATGCACATTGTAATATGTTTTCACATTGCCATCTCTATTTTACAAGGGTACATAGCATTATTCAATGTATAAATATTAAATTAGAAATGTTTTAAACCCTATAGTTTTGCAATTTCCACATTAGAATCATCATAGATATGATGGTAGGATTATAATAAACATTGCTATATTAGTATGATTTTTCATACATTTATAAAATAAGAAATGCATAAAACTATTTAGGTTGTATTTATAATTTCCAATTTATCCATGTATTCAAAGTAAACTTCTAGTTCATGTTTTCTATAAGTGTAGAGTAGCATACAAGTTGAATTATTCCCGTAATAAATGTTCATAATAATACTACTCTTTGCGAAATGGAGAAATGATGACTTTAGCACTTATGCATTGTAATCTAGCACGTATGACTTGTAAGTATGGTCCAAGTAATACTTGCAGAATTAGGACAAGAGATGCATACCATTAATAACTCTCATATAAGGAAGTATTCAGAGCTATCACAAAGTATTGTTGGCTAACTGAAAAACATAATTAGAATTACTTGTAACACTTGAGTTGTCATAATACTCTTACCTGCGTATCTACGCAAGAAAACAGGTTCAAATGCTTTAGCTAAAATAGCTAAGTAAACCTCAGGGTACCTCGTAGGACCCCTTCGTCATCATCCAAAAGCAAATTTTCAGTACTTTATCAAGAAAATATGTCACCAGATAAACTTAATTACAGCATGTAGATTACAATTAAACACAAGCAGAACTAAAGATGTATTTTGTGTTATCATGTATAAATTGTCGTTATCGTAATTGGTTATTAGTTAAAAGATTAGTATCTATTTTATTTTCCGCATTTCAGTATTTATTGCTACTTTAAAATTTTTAAAAATTTTGTAAATTTTCGGGATGTTACATGTGGTATCATAGCTCATGTTCAAACTCTCGGCCTGAAAAGGTCCAAAGAACATGCAACAGAAAATTTTATGACAGCAAAAATCTTTACTAATTAAATTATTTGTATACAGAAAATTGTTTCTAAGTTACAGGTATGGAAGGATTAGGTGAACATATGGAGGACAGATTTCGACCAAACAGTCATACCAACAATAGCATTGGACAACATTATGAAGAAGAAGTCCATGGCGAATTGAATGACAATTCATCAGAATTGTTATGTGCATTTCCAGAGTTGAAAGCAGAAATAAGATCCGTTAAACAAGATAATGAGAGAATTCTAAAGGCACAAGAAGAACTAAACCAAGTACTGTTCGATCAGTGCCCAACTGATGAACATGATAGAAGGGTTGAGAATACCTCCAAGATTGAAGACTTACCTCATGGGAACAAGGATAAGAAAGTGAAAACTGATGATAACAGTTCCACATCATCAGGAGCTGCCGTTGAGTCACGTAAGAAGAAACGTAATTATTCAAGTGATAGTAGCGAAGGGGATTACAAACCAAAAATAAAAACCCATAAACAGTATGAAAAGATTTATGGGGAGTTCAAGGAGATCAAACCCCCAACCTTCAATGGTGAAACTGAGAAAGGAGAGACAGCTGAAGCATGGCTGTCCGGCATGAAGAAATACTTCCAAATTTATGATTATTCAGAATCATTGAAAGCAAAGATGGCCATATACAACTTGATCGGGAAGGCAGACATTTGGTGGTAGGACATCAAAAGAGTGAAGGGAATCAAGGACAAGGATGTGAATTGGAGCACATTTAAAAGGTATTTTAAGAAGAAGTTCCTATCTGAACAATATTACGAAGAAAAGTCCAAGGAATTTTATGATTTAAGACTGGGAGCCATGAACACGAAGGAGCTGAACAACAAATTTCTGAATTTGCTAAGGTATGTGCCATACCTTGTGGAGGAGAAGCCAAATATTCAGAGGTATCTGAGTTGTCTACCTTTCAACATCAAGGATAGAATAGATTATGATAACCCAAAAACCTTAGAAGAAGGCATGAGGAAAGCAACTTTCTGCTATGATACGAACCGGAAAAGAGAAGGGATATCTAGCTGGAAAAATCATAAACCCAGCAACTTTGAGCTGAAAAAGAAGAATTTCAGGTTCAATGGAAATTCTAGTTTTCAAAAGAAAAAATTTCCAAGGAAACAGTCCCAGTAATATTCAGCAGCAAAATTTTACAGCTCCTAGAAATACTCCCAATGTTACCAAAACTAACGACCAGAGGACACATATAAAATGTTTCGAGTGTCAAGGTCCTGATTATGCTTCAAACTGTCCCAATAAGAAGTGGTCAACCAATAAAATTCACTCCATACAAGCTGAACCTACTGTGGGATACTTGGCAAGAGAGATGCCCATAATTAATGCAGCTCTAGAAAACAGGAAAGCGGAGCATCAAGTCTCTATGGTAGAGATTGAAGGTATGCTACAAAACCACCCCGTCTCTATTTTGATTGATCCAGGAACTACCCTGAGTTATATATCTCCAGATATTGTAGAAAATTTTAATCTGAAAACAGAAAAATTTAATAAATCCTGGTTAGTTAGACTAGCAACAGGAACAAAAAGAAAAGTGTCTGATTTTGTTGAAAGTTGTGTTTTATCTATGAATCAGTTAAAGACACAAACCAAGCTAAATGTTTTACCTTTAGGATCCTATGACATCTTGATTGGAATGGACTGGTTAGAAGCACATCATGTTATTTTGAATTGTTATGAGAAATTTTTTACCTGTCTAAATGATGAAGGAGAAATAGTAGAAGTGAAGGGTATTCCTAGAAAGACATCACTTAGACAGATTTCAACTATGCAAGTAAAAAGAGCAATTAGAAAAGGATGTAAGATGTTCGCAGTGAATGTAGTACATGAGGAGTCAATTAAAAAAGAGGACAAACTGAAACTAGAAGATATACCTGTCCTAAAAGAATTCCAGGATGTTTTTCCAGAAGAGATTCTAGGGTTACCCCCGAAGAGAGATCTAGATTTTACCATCGAACTGATACCGGGTGCGGTACCGAACTCCAAAGCTCCATATAGGATGAATATATTGGAATTAAATGAGTTAAAATCACAGTTAAAGGAACTGATTGATAAAAACTATATAAGACTCAGTGTGTCTCCTTGGGGATCACCTGTTATTTTTGTTAAGAAAAAGGATGGCAATTTAAGGCTTTGTATAGATTATCGCCAACTGAATAAGATGACAATCAAGAATCGATATCCGTTGCTCTGCATCGATGATCTATTTGATCAGCTGCGTGGAGCAACGATATTTTCAAAGATTGATTTAAGGTCAGGATACCATCAAGTTTATGTGAAGGATGAGGATATTTTTAAAACAACCTTTAGAACTCGCTATGGACATTATGAGTTTGTGGTCATGCCATTTGGGTTGACTAATGCCCTGACAGTTTTTATGTGCTTAATGAACAATATTCTGCACAAACATTTGGATAATTTCACCATTGTGTTCATAAATGACATTCTGGTATATTCTAAAAGTAAGGAAGAACATGACGAACATTTGCGTATTATTTTACAAGTTCTCAGAGATCATCAGTTATATGCTAATTTTAGTAAGTGTGATTTTCACAAGGATAAGATTCAGTATTTAGGTCACATAATCTCTAAGGAAGAAATTTTGGTTGATCCCGATAAGATAAAAGCCATTAATGAATGGCCAGTTCCTAAGGATGTGTCGGACGTATGGTTATTTATGGAGATTATAGGATATTATAGAAAATTCATAGAAGGTTTTTCGAAGATTGCAAACCCCATAACCTCCTTACAGAAGAAGGGGAAGAAGTTTGTATGGGACCAAAAGTGTGCAGACAGTTTTAAGAAGTTGAAGGAATTACTAACTACAACACCTATTCTGAGAAGTGCAGATCCTAATAAAGATTTTATAGTATGCACCGACGCATGTAATGATGGACTCGGTGGAGTCCTAACACAAGAGGGACATGCTATTGCATATGAGTCTCGAAAGCTGAAAATACATGAGAAGAATTATTCTACATATGATCTAGAATTATTATCAGTAATACACGCCTTAAAAATGTGGTGTGACCATCTTATTGGCAGGAAATTTACTTTGATGACAGATAACATGGGGCTGAAGTATTTACTAGATCAAACGAACTTGAATGTTAGACAAGCTAGATGACTAACCTTTCTAAGTGAATATGACTTTGAAATTCATCATATAAAGGGTAAAGAGAACAAGGTTGTTGATGCTTTAAGTCGTAATGCAAAGTTAAATTTTATTTCAGCCATCAGTACATACACAACAGATTTAGAAAATCAGATTTTCGAAGGCATTAAAACGGATGAAGAATACATGAAAAGACAATAGAAAGTAATTCTGAAAATTCTATGGCAGACTTCAGGTTAAAGGAAAATGTCTTGCTGCTGTACAAGAACGGGTTATATGTACCCAATGTACCAAAGATAAAAATTCTGATTTTAGATGAGATGCACAAAAGTCATTATGCTGGTCATCCAGGTTATTAGAAAACCATAACTATGTTACAGAAAGATTATTATTGGCCTAGGATGAAGGATGAAGTAGCAGAATATATATCTAAATGCTTTGACTGTCAAAGAGTAAAGGTTGAACATCAGCATCTGACTGGACTGTTACAGCCATTACCTATACCTAGTTGGAAATAGGAGATCATAAGCATAGATTTTATTACTGGACTACCCAAGAATCAGAAACAAAATGAATCCATCATGGTGGTGGTGGACAAACTCAGCAAGGCAACACATTTTATACCAGTAAAAACTACTTATAAGGCTCCAGATATTGCAAATTTTTTTATGAAACATATTTTTCGATTACATGGAATACCAAAAGTGATAGTTTCAGACCATGATTTTATGTTTATTGGAAACTTATGGAGATCTTTGTTTAAAGGGTTGAATACAACCTTAAACTTTAGCACAGCATTTCATCCACAAACGGATGGACAGATGGAAAGAGTAAATCAGATATTGGAAGACATGCTAAGGATGTATGTTAAGGACCATCTTGGTAGGTGGGAGGACTACTTGCATTTAGCAGAATTTGCATATAACAACCATTATCATGCATCAGCCAAGCTTAGCCCTTTTGAAATTCTTTATGGTAGGAAATGTAATACACTAGTTTCTTGGAATGATCTAGTTAATAGAGTTATTTCAGGACCTGAATTGTTGAAGGAAATAGAACTAACTGCGCAACAGGTATAAAGAAATATTAAAGCTGCCCAAGATAGGCAAAAGAGTCAAGCAGATCTTAAAAGGACTCATAAAGAGTTCCATGTTGGTGAGCATGTTTTCATTAAGGTAAGACCAAAGAAGAGCTCATTAAAATTGGGAAGCTGTGCCAAGCTGGAACCCAGGTATTGTGGTCCTTTCAAAATTTTGTCAAGGGTTGGACCCGTGGCATATCAAATAGCTTTACCACCAAATCTAAAAATACATATGTTTTTCATATTTCAGTTTTAAAGAAATATGTACACGATGCTACTCATGTTATAAATTGGAATGATGTACAGGTGGAACAAGACGGTGATTTTCAGGTGGAACCAGACTGTATCCTCGAAAGGAGGGAAACTCTACTCCGGAATCGCACCATTGGGCAGCTAAAGGTGCAATGGAAGCACCTTAGCCCAGAAGAGGCAACCTGGGAGTTGGAGATTAATATGCGGGTAGCATACCCAGCTCTGTTTCAGGAATATTCAAAAGATGAATGAACAACATCGAGGACGATGTTGAGACTTAAGGGGGGGTGTATGTCACCTACCCAAATTTTGAGACTATTTATTTTATTTGCAAAAACATTATGTTAAATTATAATTACAAAGTTTTGTAATTATGACCAAATATCGTCAAGGATGATTGTAATAACATATTATGATTATTTAATAAATTAAAATAGGAGACAAACACCCAAGGGAACTGTTAAATGAGTGTTCATTGACCCACTAGGAGGAATGGAAGCTGTTAGAAGGCATGGGATAGATTTTAGCATTTGCACTCCACCACTAGCTGTTGGTTATGGGACAACAACCCCTAAAATTGTGGCATTATCCCCCAGGTGGGTGGAACAGAGCTGTTAGCTCATTAATGACCAGGTTAACCACTAAAAAGGCCTAGGCAGCCTAGATAAGGCAATTCAAATTGGGCAGGGAGCTCCACATTATTTTTCTACAGAAATAATTCCTCAAGTGTATCAGGTGATCACTGAGAGATTCGAATAGGGAGGCTAAGTGGAAGTGCATTGTGAGGCTGCTGTAAATATTCTGAGAAGGGAACCAGAGGTGCTGGTGCAGGTCTCTTTGACTGCTAAGTCTATAGGACTGATGATCCAAATTGCTACTGCAAGTTGATGACCTAAAGCTTCTACAGATTCTTCTTCCTAGTGGTTCAGTGAACAAGCTCGGGGGTCCTAAGGCAAGTAATTTGGATGTCTTCAGGAATAGGTTGGGTGGAATAGGCTCCTTGGGTTGTTTGTTTCTCCTACATTCACCAGGTTCTACTGTTCTGTCCTTTTTATTTTCAGTTATATGATTTTCTGCATTTGTAGATTTAGTATTTACATTTAATAGCATACATAAGTAATTGTTTCATTTTCTGACCTAAGTATGATCTTGTATAATGTTGGTTAAATAAATGAGGTGATTGATTAAATATCTTCTCTGTATTTTTTCCCATGTTGTCTTCTGCATAGTACTCTAGTATAGAGAAGGAAAATTTTAAGATAGATGATTTGACAGGCTGATTGCCAAATGAATGAAGAGACAATTGTTGTTGACTTTCACTAGTTTGTCTTATCAATCATATTATGTGATATAGAGTATATGTCTAGATTTAGGATCGAAATAACATCTCATAGTACAAGCATTTAAATGTTATCCTTCACATACTGTTAGAAATAAATATTACTTTTCTATACAAAAACCTAGGGTTTACACTTAGGTTATTTACTTCTTTCTAGATTTCACATGCAATGCATTTTACTTTCATTTCATTCAAAAACCTTAAAGTATCATAAATTCATTCTATTCCTTCATCGATATTCATGAATTATAAGCAGCTGCAAAATAAAACTAACATTTCTTTATCTAAAGCTAACCTGCTATGTCCCACATTTTGTAGGAATAAAATATTCTAGGTTTATATTATTTTTGACATAGCAAATGCAATCATCATAGTCTTTTATCAACTTTTCATTTCTTTTCTTTACTATGCTTAGTCTTTTAAAAATAGCTGAAATATCAACGCATAATATATATGATGTTTTCAATACCAAAGCTTCCTATTTCTATAGCTTTATATATAAATCATATGTAAAGACGTCTATGTATTCCAAATTTTTTTTGCAGAAGATTATCTTTTATTTTTTTTAAATCAAAACAAGTTTTCGATTTAGAAACCCTAAGGCCATTATAGGGCCAGCTTACAGCCGAACCATTAGAAACATAAACCTAATTTCGTTATATCAATTGCCAAAATCAAATGCATTGTTATTGATCAGAATTCACACTTTCGATAGCTATCTATTGCACAAAACAAACTCAAAGAGAAGTATTCCTTCCAGCATTCATTATTATGGTTCAAACCCAAAAACTAAGTCTCATCACTATTCAAAAGCTTTAACTTAAGCATTGCGAATTACAGGTTTCTCTTTTGAGAAGCATGATAGCCACGGCTCTCGGTCGGTATCAACACAGTATCAACTAGACAAATTATCGATTCATTTAAACATTGAAAACGCTTTCTTAAAACACTGTATTTATTTATTATTAAATGACTGAAGGTTAATCCCATAGTAATTACAGCTTAAACAAGTTACATTCTCAACAAGAGTTACAACGAAAAGTTGCAGAGAAGGGTATCAAGACAAGTCGAGGATTTCAACCTCTGAATAGTTATCATGGGCACTCAAAATCACAAACACCAGCCACAAACTTTGCCAGGAAATTAACTATCCGGCTCTGGTCAAACATCAAAGCATCGGTTAAACTGAGCCTGGAGTGCATACGAGTGAAAGAACCACTGAGGCTTACCGGGTCACCGAGTAACATTTCTCCCTCTAAGCTTCACACCAAACAACCCTTTGACAAAGTAACCCTGTCATCAAAACCCTTCAAAGGTTAAAACGAGGATGGAGGATATCCTTTATAAACATAACATATAGCAGAAAAACTTAAGAATTGAAAACATTACCTAATTAGTGTAGCTCCAAGAAGAAAGACCTGTTAAGCAAACTAGACAACGGAGCCACCTTATAACACAGAGAGTTTTAATTTTAGCAACCCTTTATCGTAGGCCAAGAGTATCGAAACCTGGTTCAAAATCTAACTGATTCTATTACTTTACACCGTTCAAAGATACAAAGAGACTCGACTCTGTATGAGCTATGCAAACACCTGAGAAGCTATTAAGGTTGCCCAACAGGTCCAAGGAACGAACTCGGGGAAGGATTCCTCCGAGAAGCAAACTACCAAACCCTACATTGCTGCAGATGGTCGGCTTCTCTTCCTTACCACTGCCAAGCGAAATGAAGGTCGAAGGAGCAATTCAATGATACACATAACGAAAAACTAGGGTTCCAGTCCAAAGTCCCAGATCATTTGAGATCCACGATGGAGATGATGCCAACCAGGCACGTTGAGAATCGGGCAGCATCGACTCTTAAATATCATATTTATTATTTCTATCCACCACGATTCCAGCTCGATAGACCAAGGGACAAATCATTCTACAACTCGTCATGTTGATACAAGTTTGTAAACTCATTCATGTGACCTACAACCACGAAGGCATCCACCTAAGACTTCCACTACACATAGCAGGTAGATGACTTAAATGCCAAGACCGGTTTTGACAGACTGCCAGCTCATAACACCATTCCATTCAATAACTTGTCATATCACCTGTCAGTGCCAATATTTAAGTTTACATCGTATAGTTCATATCATTTCCAAAGTGTTGGTCATTCGCATGCATGGGTTATATTTATATTGTATATTGTTTTTCAAATGATAAAGGTCGTATATTTAGAAGGCCTTCGATACTTAGAGTAGAGTTAGATTTCATTCTTATGCACATTGTAATATGTTTTCACATTGCCATCTCTATTTTACAAGGGTACATAGCATTATTCAATGTATAAATATTAAATTAGAAATGTTTTAAACCCTATAGTTTTGCAATTTCCACATTAGAATCATCATAGATATGATGGTAGGATTATAATAAACATTGATATATTAGTATGATTTTTCATACATTTATAAAATAAGAAATGCATAAAAATATTTAGGTTGTATTTATAATTTCCAATTTATCCACGTATTCAAAATAAACTTCTGGTTCATGTTTTCTATAAGTGTAGAGTAGCATACAAGTTGAATTATTCCCGTAATAAATGTTCATAATAATACTACTCTTTGCGAAATGGAGAAATGATGACTTTATCACTTATGCATTGTAATCTAGCACGTACGACTTATAAGTATGGTCCAGGTAATACTTGCAGAATTAGGACAAGAGATGAATACCATTAATAACTCTCATATAAGGAAGTATTTAGAGCTATCACAAAGTATTGTCGGCTAACTGAAAAACATCATTAGAATTACTTGTAACACTTGAGTTGTCGTAATACTCTTACCTGCGTATCTGCGCAAGAAAACAGGTTCAAATGCTTTAGCTAAAATAGCTAAGTAAACCTCAGGGTACCTCGTAGGACCCCTTCGTCATCATCCAAAAGCAAAATGTCAGTACTCTATCAAGAAAATATGTCACCAAATAAACTTAATTACATCATGTAGATTACAATTAAACACAAGCAGCACTAAAGATGTATTTTGTGTTATGATATATAAATTGTCGTTATCGTAATTGGTCATTAGTTAAAAGATTAGTATCTATTTTATTTTCCACATTTCAGTATTTATTGCTACTTTAAAAAATTTTAAATTTTTGTAAATTTTCGGGATGTTACATTCCCCTTCATAGATCCACAATTCCCTCTGGAATCCAACCCTTACATTGTTATCCAATGTGTGTAGTAAGAGTCCAAACCGTTCTATGTTGTTGGATATCCTCTTGTAGCACAAAACCATGGATTCTCAAGCATCCATGAGTAGAAAAAATCTATGGGTAAAGGTTCCTAGCTTTCCTAACGTCTATGCTCACCTACAACCATCCCTTTTCTCTTGAAATATGCAACCCTGTCTCTAAATTCGAATTTTTGGGTTATACATAGTCTAGTAATGGTCATGAACAACAATATAGAGCTCTACATAGTGTAGATTTGCATGAGACAATGAGAAAATTAATGTTGACTACAAATGATATGATATAATGGTGAAAAAATAATTCACATAACTTCTGGCCATAGAATAAAAGGACTTCTAACAACTACATAATTGACTTCTGACATTTGACAAATCTGTCATAGAAGTGCATTCACCTCCATGCTTCAATAACTGCATGAGGTGAATTTTCGCACCTCACACATGCATTCAATGATTGGATTTAATATTCAAAAGGAGGTAATTGGCCTATTTAGAGAACATGGAAGAAATTGGATGAGTTTTAAGGTTGACACTTGGAAACAAATTTTTTAGTATCCAATATCCCCCCTTCCTCTTCCCCTCTAGTGGAATCATAGCCCCTCTAGTGCTCTTCACATAGCCATTCTCGAACCATTATATTATTTTCCAACATAATTATCTAGATTTTATGTCATCATGACAAGGAAACCACATGGTCCATTTAGAGATATTGATATCATATATGCTTATCCATTCACTAGTTAGGTCTTGGCCTTCATCTCCTCACTAGGAATCCATACTAGCATATCCACATCATTTTACATACTCTAATATAATACATTACAAGGGTCAAACTGTGGGTATATCAATCCCCTCACCCTTGGATTAACATCGTCCTTGATGTTCTCTTTATTTTCAACAAGGTTCCATGTCCTTGTTTTCAACTGCATTTGCAATGCCTTTCTCTTCAAGGCCACTTTTCTTGTTTCCGAATGTATTTTATAGCAATACTCAATCATTCCCTTATAATATCTTGGAATACCTCCAAGGCCTTTATCATTTCAACATATTCCTATTATAGTCATCAAAAGAACAACATGCTTGTCATTTCCATTTAAGCAACACTTGATCTATTAACAAATGTTCAAGTTTCATAACCGAAGCATACATATTCATAACAAAAGATAAAGTATGCAATAATCCCAATACTTACCTGTATGAACATATCTTTGATCCATATGGCTGCCATGGGTGAGATTCAACTTACTATGTTCTCTGGCACACCCAGGTATTGGCATATACCTCTAATTCCTTCTTGATCTCAGCTAGCACATAACATGAATATCTCACGTAGATTAATTCAAGTTGCCTCTTCCTTGTAGTGACTCACCATTCAGGATCAGGAAACCCCTTCACCTATCCATGGTTCCCTTGGGTGATACATCATTTGCTACGGATTTATTGCACAAGAAGAGCACCAACTCATAGGCCTTACTGATACCACTTTGTCACGTCCCCATCCATCAATATGACCAACAGAGGGGGACATGAATGAATTACGACGTTCTACATTTCGCCCCACTGCCATATTATAGATTCATAACATTTAAAATGCATGTGTAGATGAATAATAAAAATGCATAGAGTGAATAAAATCTATCTACAAATACATTGCATGCATATACATGCATAATCATCACAGACATCAAATAAAAACATTACATATTTAAATATGAGAGAATACTTATATTTAAACAAAGAAGATCCAAGCAAGTGGCTATTTAAGAGTGATTTTACACCCAACCATGGGAACTCTATTAAGTATATACTCTTTATGTTGAGAGGCCACCCCCAAGCTAGGATATGAGGCCATAAGGGTGAAGAAAACACCTACAAGTTTCTCTCTCTAATCCCACAACCTATTCTGCTCTCTATGTTTAGCCAAATGCTCATCCAGAGCTCTACATGGATCTCACCTAGGCATCAAAACCATGGCACTCCTTCTGACTTCGCCACACAACACAAGGAAGGATTTCCCCTTCACTAATCCATAATTTCCTCAGTAAATACAACCCTTACAATGCTTACTAGTGTGTGCAGTAGGAGTCCAATCTACTGTATCTTATTGGAGAACCTCCTATAGCACTAAATAATGGCGTCTCACGCATCTAAGAGTATCAAAATGGTATGTGTAAAGGTTCCTAGCCTTCCCAACCTCTATTCTCACATACAACCATCTGTTTTCCCTTGAAATTTGTATCCCTATCTCTAAATTCAAATATCTAGGTTATATACAGTCTGGTAATGGTTATGAACATCAATAAAGAGCTCTGCATAGTGTATATCAGCATGGGAGAATGAGAGAATAAGTGTTGACTCCATAAGAAGTGAGATAATGGTGAAAATACAACTAACATAACTTCCAAACATAGAAAAAAAGGGCTTGTGACAACTACAGAACTGACTTCCAACATTTGATAGAATTGTCACAAAAGTGCATTCACCCCCATTCTTTAGTAATTGCATGAGGTATTGGCTTTTACCACCAACATCACACATGCATTCAATGATTGGATTTAATAGTCAAAAGGAGGTAATTGGTCTATTTAGAGAACATGCAAAAAATTAGATGAGTTCTAAGGTTGACACTTGGAAACAAAGGTTTTAGTCTCCCATAGGCCCCATTTCCTCCTCCCATTTGGTGGAATCATAGCCCTCTAGTTCTCTTTACATAGCCATTCTTGGACCATTATATTATTTTCCAACATAATAATTATCTAGATTTTACTTCATCATGAAAAGGAAACCACATGGTCCATATAGAGATATTCATATCACATATTCTTGACCATTCACTAGCCGGGCCTTGGCCCCGAGCTTCGCATTGGGAATCCATACTAGCATATTTACATAATTTTACATACTCTAATTCAATACATTACAAGGGTCAAACTAGGGGGTATTACAATCCCCTCCCCCTTAGAATAATACTTTCCTCAGTGTTCTCTTTATTTTCAACAAGGTTCCATGTCCTTCTTTTCAGCCACATTTGCAATGTCTTTATCTTCAAGGCCATTTTTCTTGTTTCCAAATACATTTGACATCAAATATCAATCATTCCTTTGTAATATCTTGGAATACCTCCAAGGCCTTTAGCATTTCAACATATTCATATTATAATCATCAAAAGATAGCATGCTTTTCATAGCCAGTTTAAGCAACACTTGATCTATTAACAAATATTCAAGTTTCATAATCAAAGCATATATATTCATAACACAAGATAAAGTATGCAATAAGGCCGATACTTATCTATATGAACATATCTTTGCTCCATATGAATGCCATGGGAGAGATTCAACTTACTATCTCCTTTGACACTCCCAAGGTATCTACATATACCTCTAATTCTTTCTAGATCCCAACTAGCACATACCATGAATTGCTCACTTAGATTCATTCAATTTGTCTCTTCCTTGCAGTCACTCAGTATTCAGGCTCAAGAATCCCCTTCACCGATCCATGGTTTCCTCAAGAGATCCATCATTTTCCTAGTATTTCTTGCACAAGAAGAGCATCAATTCACAGGCCTTACTGATACCACTCTGTCACGTCCCCATCCATCAATTCTACCAACAGAGGGGAACACAAATGAATTATGGGCTTCTAAATTTTTCCCCATAGCCATATTACAAATTCATAACATTTAAAATGCATGTGCAGATGCATAATAAAAATACACAGCAAAAATAAAATCTATCCACACACACATAGCATGCATATACAAGCATAATCAAGAAAGAATCAAATAAAAACATTGCATATCAAATGCAAGAGAATACTTATATTTAAACAAAGAAGATCCAATCAACCGATAGATATTATTGTCCCTGGTAGAAGACAAATGAAAAAAATGGATTCTTACTATCAACCATTGATCAATGAATTTAAAAAATTATAGGTAGGGATATTTGTAAATGACGTGTCAAGACCCATCCCGGTGGATAAGTCCTTTACATTGAAAGGTATATGTGCATAAACTACACATGATTATCTAGGATTAGGATTTTCTCTTGTAAGCATGTTGACTTATTTGTTTATATTCATAACATTATTTGGCATAATTAATTTGGTGCAATTGTATTCTTTGATACGGATGTGATTTGTAAACAATAACATCATAGGTCTTGTAACAAGAGTGCATCATGGATATCAATGTTGTGTACTTTCTATAAAGGCTAGGTGATCCAACCACCTATCAAAGCTAGTGTAGGATTGCGTGATGGTATTCTGCCCAGAATTCCAACCTTATAAAACATAATTATTTGCTTTCAACAATAAACTAGAGAGAACCCAAAGACTTGAAATTAAATTATACTGATTGATTTCCTTATGGCATATGACACAAAAAAGGAGAGGGAAATTCCATAATTCTTTTATTCAAATGAGAAACCTAGTACTCAACGATCCTGAATTATTTGACACCTATGTTGAGAAAATGCCTATTGTGATGAGAAGAAGGTTTATATTTTATGAGATTGCATATTATTTATGGAGGTACATATCATTGAAAAAAATACATTGGGTGTTAGGAGAGATCATATTTTTTCAAATACTAAAAAGAAACATTGGCCAATAAAGGAAAGTAGAGGAGATGTTGGTACCACTTCGTATTTTAAAGAAGGTGTTGTCCCATGGATTTGAAAAAAGATGGTCTTTCTCTAGTGAAGGATGTTACAATGGGTTTGAATGCACCTTATTTATGTGGGTTGACTCTATGATGCTACTTCGCTATACAAGAATAATTTTCAAGGTTAAAAGTACGTGACCATTTGAACCTTCTAAGGGTATGTATGTCAAATACATGCTTCTTTTTCTGCATTGTAGGTTATAATATACCATGCATTCAATTTTGTTTCAATTGATTTTGCGTGTGTTTATTTTTTAGTATCATTATCATTTGTTCATTTGTGGGTGTGTGAACCATAATTTCCTGTAGGTTCTACAACACACCATATCTAAATTATGTGCAATTGTATGCTTGATCACATGAAAGGAGATTCATATGGATAGAGTTTCATGGTGGAATCGAGAGACTTCTAATATTTTTTGTATGTTTGAGAAGGAAATACCCACAAGTTTTATGGACTTGTAGGTCCATTTTCTAATTCACCTAGTTGATGAGGTTTTAATTAGCTAGGGTTCAACAAAAGGAAAAACTTGAGGGGTTTATGGTAGAGGGGTACATAGTATATGAGTAATTCTATTATGATAGTGAGTACATAAATAAAATTGATGACACACCACGCAAAGTGGTTTGGAATGACCAACAAGATGAGGACAAAAGGGAAGGGGAGCTACTTCAAGAAAATGGAAAAAGATACATGATAAATAGTAAGTCATTTATCCTTTGTCAATTTTCTTTAGAGTAAGTATTTAAACTAACCTTGATAATATAGATTTGGTCTCATACTATTTGTTTTGATTCATGAATAAATCAACAAATTCATAAATTGATGCCAACAATAAACTCATTATTTACGACATGGAGGAAACACAACCATGGGTCACATTGTATGGAGAGAAAAGAAGGAAATACAACATTGACAAGAAAGAGTTCAAATGGTTGAATGGTAGAAGCATGCCTTATCTCAATCATTTAAAAGAAAATATACCAAATATTTGTCCCAATAGTTTAGTGTTTGACTAGATCAAAGAGAAATATGGAATCCCCAATCATTACCA
The DNA here is from genome assembly GCA_027924585.1 of Larix kaempferi. Lineage (NCBI taxonomy): Eukaryota > Viridiplantae > Streptophyta > Pinopsida > Pinales > Pinaceae > Larix > Larix kaempferi. The sequence continues at coordinate 5,755,488 of BSBM01000289.1, read as the reverse complement.
ACATGGTGAAGATGATGCACTAAACATAGGTATTGGGTGCAACAAATTTGTAATAATCTCTTTGAGTACATTGTGAATTTATAATGCATGGTTGAATTATAACATGTGTTATGTTCTTATTAATGCTTGGGTTATTAGACATATGACTATGTCCTTTGTTCACATTTTTATAAGTGCCTTTGTTCCCATATATGTGGGCATATGGACTTCCTTTTCCATTGAGTATGTTGATGATGGATGTGTCACACTAGATTGTGGAGTGCAGGTTGAGTTTGACCAATCTAGTCATGCTAGCCATTGTGATTAGAACCTATTAGAGGGGATGTTAGGTTACATTGGAAAGATACAAGAGATCATGCAAGTGGAATTCTCATCCTTCCAATATATTACTTTTAGGTTCAAGTGGTAAGATACCTTCATCTAGATTAATGTAAAGGAATATCAAGATAGTGAGATAATATATATAAACTCTAGAAGAATGTGGGATGAAATGAAGGAGCCTTATGTTTTCCCAAAACATTGTCACCAAGTGTTTATTTAACCCAGATGTGTTGGAAAGGGATTGGTGGTTTATACAAAGACATGATCCAAGATCAAAACATATTTTTTGGAACAATAATGTTATAATGCTAATTGAGGCAAATAATCAGGCTACTGGTAATGAATAATGATATGTACATGTTTTATTTCAACATTTATATTGAGGATGTGTTATTTTATTATTGTTAACTATAATTGGCCAATTATGTTTTTAATTCTTTTATGATGTTGGAAATGAAAAGTTAGCATGGTTTTCATGTGTATATATATATATATATATATATATATATAATTGTAATTAATGTATATATAGTTCAAAGCGCTTTCAAAATTATGTTTTTTTTTTAATTGAAAGAGCCCTTTGGACTAACTCTATGTAACAATTTTGAGGACAATATTTTCTTTTCCTTTTGGAAATAAAAATATGATTTTTCTGAGGAATATATTTGTGTGTGTGTGTGTTTCATGAAATCATATATATTTTAATTATTTGTTTGACATAAACTCATGTGTGTCAACTTGCCTTATGATGATTGCACACATGACATTATTCCATCCACAAATATTACAATGTATATGTCAAGTCACATGGTTGTTACACTTGCATCACTACATTGTATATTGTAATTGTTTTTAGTTCAAATTAATTTGACATTAAATTATTTTTTCTTTGTCTAGTGTTTTATAATGTTAGTGTATATGCTTATATCAAATGATTATTTTCAATAAAAAATATTTAAAAACTAGATTTTCTAATTCTTAATTAGTGTTTTTTTTATTTGTCATTTTTTTTAATCAAGACAAAAATCAATTATAAAATACAAATTTCCAAAAGCAATTCATAGGACCATACTTAGTATATTTATTTGTATTAATGTTTGTTTAGTTATATGCAGGTATGCTATTGGTTTGTAGGGTGTCATTGTCACTATTTTTATAAAAAAAAATTAGGAGGCATGTATTGAGAAACTTTGTTGCTAATTCCACTTGTTTTTATAGTAACGAGTAATACAATTACCTATTAGAAAGTTAAATTTTGATATAAACCCATAATTATTAGTGTTTGTAACTTTTTAAGAAGGTATTTGTGATTATTACTCTTTAAAAAATGCCATTATAAAACCTCTCCGAGTAAATTAAGACATAATATAATTTAATTTCAACTTGACAAAATAATATCACACTTGACTAGCAATATTTAGGAAAATTCCATTTCTCTATCAACCTATTCCAATTTTAAACCATGGGGTAATATGATTAAGATACTGTAATTAATATACTATAATCTATATTATAATATTGTTGTAATTAAACTACTAGAAATCCAAAGAATTTTGATTAAAGGAATATTGTCATGTTGTTTCACTTTATTGTGTGTTAAATGCCAAAATGTTAATGGAAGTGAGTTCACCTATCTTTTATCAAGATATCTACATAATTATTTAATATTTCTATCAAATAATTAATTAATATTGCACTTAGTTGCAAAAGACATTGATGAACAAGATGTCTAACATAATGATAACTTTTACTTAATTCACCAACAAGGTTTGAAGGCATGATAGACTATTTAAAAAACTCAACATCAGAATGTGAAGTAACTATGGTAAGTGTTTATTAAATTCCATAGAAATACTAAATTCATTTTAAGATATATGTCCATATCATGAAAAAAAATGCTTCATTACTCCATGTATCAAGGTTTCATAACACGAGAATAGTATTTACAAATGACTTGGCCAACAAGATTATCATCCTTTGAAATATAAATTATAAATGATTAATATTCAATAATTTTGGAAAATTATTAAAGGAACTAGCACATACTTTTTTTTGTACTAGGGGAATCAACAACTCAGATGGAGCTGGTATTCACGTGACACGGGGTCTAGGGATCCAATCCGGTCCGCTACCACTATACCCCTAGGTGTACTCACACATCCTGCAAGCATGGGGCATGAGTAAGTTAGGGTTTTTTGAACTCTTGACCTCTATTACAACATATCATCTCATTTTCAAATGAATCGCCAGTCGAATTACAGCCATGCAAGTAGAACTAGTACATACTTGAAATCTTGAAATTATGTAATTATTTAAATTTTGAGATTCATATTGTGGATTATATTAGATGGATTCTTTTTTAGAAAGTTCATTTTTTGTTTGTTTGTTAATGTTTTGAAGCAAGATCAAAGTTAATCATCATGACATTAAGTCAAATATGAGATCACATCATTATGTAATTATTACCAATTGATCAAAACCATATACACAATTAATTAAGAAATTATTTTCGTTAAGCAATACAAAAAGTTCATTTAAACCAATCCATCGAGTGTATTTGCACTGTTGTTATATTTTATAGTTTTCATTCAATATACAGTGTTTCTATCATGATTTAACAAATAATAATTACTTTTTTATATTTAAATATTATAATTATAATTTGATCAAAATTCATGAAAATTTTAATTTAAATACATAGTGGTCATTACAAGTATAAATCAATATAGGGATAATACATTTTATAAATCAAATAATATCAACATCAACATGATATGAAAACACAAAAGATATATACATGAATGATAATATCAAAATCATGCAAGTATGTCAAATATATACATCTCATGTTAAATAGCCATCATAACAATTAGTATGCATGCAAACTAGTAGGTTTTCCATTAGATGTATAGACATCGATACCTACGCCACTAGAGACATAGGCATCAATACCTATACCATTTAAGATTCCATAAAATAACATCTCATATATCTCTCCCTCAACATCCATATCACCTTGATGTTTGGTTGGGGATAGTGGTCCTTCTAGTCGAGGATGAGGGGATGAAGGTGGTCAATTTGGCAATGGATGAGGAGATAATGGTTTGTCTAGTGCTCGGTTAGGTGAAGGATGAGTGGATGGTGGTTCATATGGTGGAAGGTGAGGAATTGGTGGTTGTTCTAGTAGAGTATGACGATATGGAAATTAATTTAGTGCTCAATTGGGTGAAGAGTGAGAAGATGGTGGTTCATTTACTAGAGGATGATGAGATGATGCTTAGTCTAGTAGTGGATGAGGAGATGGTGGTGGGAATAATGCTCATTCAAGTGAAGGATGAGGGGATGGTGGTTTTCCTTGTGTAGGATGAGGGGATGGTAGTAATTCTAGTAGAGGATCATGAGGAGATGGTGGTTGGTTTAGTGATTGATTGGGTGAAGAATGCTCGGGTTGGTGGTTAGTATATTGGAGGATGAGGGGATGGTGGTTGATTTTGTGGAGGAATAGGTGGTGGAGGAGGATCATCATCCTTATAATATAAACTAGATGATGCTAGCCGAGCATGATCCCTCAACCTCTCAACTAGGTTGAGGGAACTGACAACATGATAGATCAATAAATTCATGTCACAAGGAAGGGAGGATCATGTCTATGATAGCTCAAGGACCCAATGATTTCTTGAACGTGTATGGGAAACACTCTGCACATAACCATCGGGGCACATATGCAATCCATAACCTTCGTATGGTATCTCCAATCCATCTTCCATGGTATGCTAAGTCTCTACACCCTAGGCTAGTGACCCTCTTCAACCTAAACCATCTTTTCATTCTATTGGGGAGGCACCTCTAAAACATATTTGCCAATATATTCAAAATAGAAGAAAACAATAATTAGACAATTTGAACAAAATGTTACAATAAATTATATGCGCATTAAATATGACAACAAATATGCAACTAGATTAATCAAAATATAATTATATTATTACCTCTATCATTAGATTGACTTGAGTAAATGGGATGTTTTCACATCCTTCCCAATCCATTCCCATGTATGGGTACTCTACAAGATTAAGGAAAATATCATCCTCACTAGACAACAAATCCAAATCCTATAAAGAAATCGACTTGCATGGCCACTTTGACTAGCCCCTCTTGGGAAACATCTACCCCGACATATACATACACACATCAATCATAAACCTTGGAGGGAGGTGAGGGAATGCTGGTCGAGTGACTAGAAATATCTAAAAAAATAAAGCAAATAGCTTTGTTGAAAATGGGAGGAATTACTTCCCATAAAAAATAATGAGATAATGATCCAAAGCAAAACAAAAATGTCTCAAAAAAATGGTTGACTACCTAAGAAATCTATCCCTCCGAAATAAATTATCTACATACTATAGTAAGGGGAAACTCATGTGTTGGCAATCAGATTAAAGTGTGCCAGTGTTGTGATCAAAAGTGACATACACCTAACCTCCTCTACCTCGAATGCATACAAATTAAGATGGCCATTGATATACTCAAAGTCACTAGGGGAAATGATCTGCTCACTAACATATCTATGCACATATGCTAGTTGACTCTCTCATGGAATATCTAGTAGTAGATTAAGTAAGTAGTGCAAATCCCCCCCCTTCCTAGACAACTTGATAATAAAATAAATATCCTCCTTTGTGGGCCAGTGAAACAAATTTTGATTGACCCTAATTTCCTCCAGATCATGATAACAATGATGGATGAACTAAACTATTAAGTTCATGTCCCCTTTGCAGGATATAGCCTTCTCATTAAAATTGAGGATACCAACATTCCTAAAAAAGGTAACGAGTTTGTGTAGTAAGGGTCTCTCTCTCTCTCTCTCACACACACACACACGCACACACATACCTTTCACTCATGTAAACAATTTTATAAGTTGGCCTACTCTTGCTCCTACTACTGTCAGTGTTGTCATTACTATCTCTGATTCAAAACATTAAACACACACACCAAATTGAAATTGAAATTAATATATATATATATATATATATATATATAATTTATTAAAATTTTATAAAAAACATTATGTTAAATACACTCGTGCATAAAAAACAGCTAAATACATGCTCACATTAAAAATATATGCAGTGCGAGTTGTATACAGATTAGTAACTATGCAACAATAATGAAACACCCATGCATTTCCTAAATGCATCAACAAGTAAAAAATTTACAATTTTAGAGTTATGGTGCACTTATAATGAAATACAACACTGATAACCATGCTTCCTTACTTTGCACACAAATAAAGGTGTAAAATTTAAATTTTCTTATTACGATGTGATAGAGATGCCTAAGATAAATGCCTATGATGCTTTTAATTATTTGCCAAAGCACTATATACTTGGGTAATATATATTTTACATACCTTTTTGGTTTGCTTCATATATCGGTCTATGATCCCTCTCATATTATTCTTCACATGAATGATTTTATACTTATTGAGTCGGTGCTTTGTTTTACTTGTGTGTTCCAAATAGACAAGGTAACTGATACCAATGCAATTGACTATTGACAAACACACCAATTATGGAGGGACCATTTTTAGTTAAAACATTTTTGATGCTCATAGAATGTGGGACGTATCAATACATTTTCTAAAGCACTAACCAACCACCTTAGTTTAAAAATGTGTGCGCAAATGGAGTGTTTCCAATATTGAGATGCATCGTTATTAGTGCCGAGCACATGATGAAGTACACTAATCTATCGTTTTATTTGTATTAATTTTAATGTGGTATGCATGAAATAGGAAATGGCACCATGACCAGTGCTATATACTATTTACAAATGCATCAGCTATGGTGGGAGAATTTTTAATTAAAACATTTGTGATGCTCATGAAAAGTGGGGAAGCACCGCTCATCATGTCCAAATACATTTTCTAAAGCACCAACCAATCAACCATACTTTAAAAATTTGTATGTTGATGGTGCATCTTTAATATCGAGATGCACAACATTTAGGAAGCACATCACTCTATCATTTTATTTATTTTAAATTAAAGCTGTGTTTAAAGCTGTGTTCCTTGGGAAACATAATTCATTGACTATGACGCTTACATATAGGATGAATTGTAGTGTTCAAATTCGAGCTCAACCATCAACCAATTGAATATATAGATATAATTCATTGATTATGACGCTTACATATAGGATGAATTGTAGTGTTCAAATTCGAGTTCAACTATCAAACAATTGAGAATATATATATATATATATATATATATATATATTTTCTCCTTGGAAAAAAGCCGTAATTTTATTAAGGATAATCAAATTACATATTGTATAAGAGCTTTTGAGACCCCTTTAAGATAGTAAGCTTTTCAGCTTCAAGTATCAAAGTTGTAAAAAATAGATGTTTTCAAGCTCTCTCTTGAGAGCTTAATCCCCTCATACAAACACCTAGTTACAGGGCAGCTATTATTGGCTCATAAACAAAAAAGAGAACCCGCTCATATAGAGCTACAGTAAAAAAAATTGTAAGAAGCCCTAAATCCAGGCCTTCCAAGCAACAATAACCCCAGTAAGCATGAAGGAAGTGTAGAGCCACCGGTTTTGTGAATCCGCGAGCAACCGAATGTGGAGGAAGGAAGCTAGCATGAAGACGACTCCCCACAACAAAGGGTTCCGCTGCCACCAGTGTGCGGGAGGTTAGCCTCCGCCGTCAATGGGAAGGAGCCCACGTCAAGGAGCCCATGCACCACTACGCCCATTGCCGTGAAGCCAAGGACGCCCCACATATTGGATTCCTTGGCATGTAAGCCTCCGCCGTCGACCCAACAAGAAGCCAGGGCCCAAAGGCTCAACAATCTCCCGCTAACGCCGATGCCATAGAGCCCAAGACTCAGGCCTGGTTCGGCTTCCCTGTTCACAAAAAACTCACTGCCTTCGCCACTGGAAAAACAGGAGGAGCTTGCTACCCAATGGGTCTTTGCGCAAAGGTGTCGCCTCCACTCCAAACTAAAGGAGAAACCGTCGGAAAACGCTTGCAATCAACCTAGTTCGATCGCATGGGTGATAGTGGAGAGGCGGCCATGGAAAAAGCCATGGCTGCCAAGTTTGTTCCAGATCAACTCTCAAACCCTAGTTCAGCTCCCTCCGCTCCCAACTCTCCAACTCCACAACTCGAAAATATATATATATATATATATATATATATATATATAATTAATTTATGAGGAATTATAATTTTTTATTTACTAAAAATGTAAATGAGGAGGTGAGAAGCAATTTGCAATGTAAATGAGGAGGTGAGAAGCAATTTGCTTGTTGTCATGTGGGTCGAGGAGACATGGCTGCCACATAGATAAAAGAACTAAATTTGGAAGTGTTTTTCAAAAATGCAAAATAGAATGGCCATGCATATGACTTAGAATTAGGTGACAATTCCATACCGAAAGCGTTGGGTACACACAAGAGAGTGAGCATCAGTTCTTTTGTTGTTGGAAGCGATGGAGGAGAATTAAAAATGAAAAAAAATGGTCAGTTTTTTTATATTTTTTTACCCTACTTTGTTGTGCTTTATAAAAAGATGAATCAAGATGTTTTATTTTATAAGAGCATTGTAATCTATTTTATAAGAGCATTGTAATCAATGCATCTTATGCTATGGAGTACCGAGGAAAATTGATTTAATTGAACATACTGTTATGGTCTTTTGAATTTTTAATATAATATACTTTAAAAAACATCTAGACATTTTCAAGTACACTTAGATGTCCTAAGTGCACCCGTGGATAATGCATGTTAAATTGGGGTGCATCGAGCCATTAATGTTAAGTAAATGCACTGGTTATGTTTTCAAAATTTTAAAGCAAAAGTTTATTTTTTACTTAAATGTTGTGTTTATCTTTAGTGTGCTTAATATTTAAAGCATGCCAGGGCATATGAGAACACTGTGATTTTCTTTATAGTGCATTGGGGTGTTGAGTTAAATGCACCAATGTGTGTTTTTTTAATATTTTTAATATAAAATATATATATTTTAAAAATCAATGTTATGTCCCTCACTACTGTGATTTATACTTAAATTGCATCGGGGTATATGTCTGATAGTGCAATGTTACATGGTGCATCATATATGATGGTACATAGGGGTGTTAACATTTAGTTAAATCCACCCGTTAGCTTTCTTGAATTTTTTAACATACAAATATTTTATATCAAATTTCAAGTCCATTATTGGTGCATTTATAATTAAAGCAAACTAGGTTGTTTGTCGTATAGTGCACCAATGGGCGGTGAACTGTATATGTTGGCACATGAGGGAATCAACATTTAGTTAAGCACATTTTTCAGTTTTTTTTAATTATTTAATATAAAAGAATTATAATGAAATGTTGTATCCATTTTTAGTCTGCTAGATATTAAAGTGCACCGGTGTGTATGTCGATTAAATACACTAGTGCATTTTTATTGATTTATTGGCACCAGATAGAAATCCTTCGTTAAATGATTTGGTTCCCCACATCCACTAGATAAATTTGCTATAAATGGTCAAGGGAAATTTTTTTGGGTGGGGTTCCACCAAAACCTTCGCTAGAAGGTGTTTTCCTTATAGTGGATGTAGAAACTTCAATAGAGATGCCTAAAGGGTGTTCAACAGATCAAACTACACATGCTACCAAAGGTCACTAAGAAGCCTCTTAAGAACATCATTATTGGGTCCTAAGAAGTGGCCAAGATAGTGTAACCACATAGTAAATGAGGGAAATAAATTAGGAGTTGGTTCTTTGGGAAGTCACTTCAAGGTGTATATGAAAGTGATATTATTATTGGACTTGGATATTTCATGAGCAAAAACTATAGTGAAGTGTCTAAAATTGAGGATGTTTTTGAACACTTAGATGGAGTGCTTGATAAAATTCAATCAATGTTGTGTAAGATATCCATAATGATTTTATGCCTAGTAACATGGCCTTTGTGTTTATTGAATCAAGCACGAGTGAAAAGAATTTGCTATGTTTAAAGAAAATTGGCTCTCATGGTGTACCAAAGGGGGTAAATCCAACATTCATTTCTAAGGAAATGGAGTGTGGAGAAAATTATCAATTGATATTTACATGGAGTGCTTGATAAAATTCAATCAATGTTGTGCAAGATATCCATAATGATTTTATGCCTAGGAACATGGCCTCTGTGTTTATTGAATCAAGTATAAATTCAGAAGGATTTGCTATGTTTAAAGCAAATTTACTCTCATGGTGTACCAAAGGGGGTAAATCCAACATTGATTTATAAGGAAATGAAGTCTGGAGGAAATTATCAAATTATATTTACATGGGATGATATATAGCTGATGGTTTTACATATGGATTAGAGTTAATGTAAATTCAAGTGCTTCCTTTATGGTTGAATCATATAAAAACAGGTATGGAAGTAGATTCAATGAAGTTTCTTACAAACTTGGTATTAATTCTTTTGTACACTATAATTGAGGTGGTTAGGTATGTTATAATATGTTATTCGAGTTACTAGAAAACAATGGCTTGATGTATTGTGTTGGAATTGGACAATGGGATGGAAAGGAAGAATCTAAACATGTTTTAGCACATGTTGTTGATCCTAAAAATGAGGATAACTTAATAATATAGTTAAACACTCTTTCACAAGACATGATCTTGAAGGAACATGAAAGGTTAGTGAAAGTGAATTTGTTTGAGTGTCATGATTTACTGGCCATATGCACTTTAGTATGCAATAATAATGTTTCTCCAATGGGGAATACTCTTTGTCTTTGGTGCACATGCCATAAATTAGCTATACACATTGTTATAAATGAAATCAAAATTCAACAAGGTTATACTATTCTAGTGTTTGTAAGTTCTATGCAATGTCATCAAACTTGCAGTTAGTAAGTTGTACAAATTTATTTGAAGTTTAAATTTATGCTTATATCTTACATTTTTTTTAAACATTAGTATTTGAAACTTGATTTGGAACCAAGCAAAGGATGTGGAGAAAAGTGGTATGAGCATATTATAGGTATTCAACCAACCTTATCTAGTAAACAATTGAGTAATATGAAGAACTATCCCATGAATATAATAAAGGATGAAAGTTATATGCTTTCATAATTAACTCTTAATTACAAATGAAGATTCTTAGTATTTAACTAAATCATACCTAGTATATCATTTGATTCCACAACTTACTTATGGCTCAATTTCCAAGCTTGTATATTATTCTCACTAGGATGGAATTAAAACTATTTTGAAGATGTTTCATGAAATTCAAATAATTTCACAATATTATGATAATGTTAATCCAACTAGAAGCATTGAGAAAACAAAATTTGTTCAAATTTGGAAGATATGGAGAAAAATAGGGTTGCACGTAAGCCTTAGGAACCATACCATCATAAAACCAAGAAAATTTATCTTAACTATAGGCAATTAGATGGATCAACATCAGACACGATCCTTCATTCGACATGGAGGAATTTTAAAGTTTTAGTAATTATGTTTATTTGGGTCTTGACTAATAATAAATTATGATGTTATGTTGGCATTTGAGTGAAATTGGATTTCATTTTTATGCAATTTGAAAAAAAACATAGTAACTAATCATATGCTCTAAAATGTCTTATTTATAAGTTATTGAAGGCCTACTAGATGAACAAAAGTATAAAATGTTGGTGAGGATGTGGAAGTGTTATAAATAATTCTACATGATGTAGCTGCAAGGGTGTAGAGGGGACGATGCATGTGCCTATCTGGAAAGGCATGCTAATTCATGTTAAGTTCATCGTATTATGTATTTTATAATCATGGTATTATTTCATTCATGATAAAAAGTTTGAGCCACTATCATTGCATGACTGGCATCCTTTCCAGTGAGTGGATTTTTTATCATGTTCTTGTTGTTTAGGAGATGAGACGGTTCCTTATATGCATCTCCACATGGCCCATGCTTTGGGAGGAATACGTCTATTCATGCTTATACTTTATGATGGTTAAGGAATTAAATAATGGATTGTAAGCATAAAGAAATGTTTTTTTTTAATAACAACCAAGGAGGATAAAGATGAATTTATAAGGAGTATAGAATAATACTTGAACATAACCAAATGTGTCTTGTAAATGAGATGAGAGCATAATTTTTCAATCTTGTTATGAGGTCAGAAGGTACTTTCAAAAATTTTAAACAAGGAATTTGTTTTCCTTCAAGTATTAGAAGTGAAATTCATGTTGAATCTAATAAGTCAAGAAGTCCACTAAATGAGGAAACCATGGCATAGTTGGTATCCCGTTGCCTTGAGTTCAATTCTCAACAAGTGAAACAATGCTTTGATTCATGGGTAAATAGTCTAACAAATCATTGATTTCACTACCCCTAGTAAGAATGTACTACTTTTAAATCGTATCTCATTGTAATTTTATTTTACAATGTAATAACTCATAATGTGTATGTTTAACTATTACTATGCCCTCATAGTTCAATAACTATCTTCCAAGATCATGGTAAATATTTAAAATATGGTGAAGAGGCTTGTTATGAATCACATCGCTTTGAAAAGTGTAAGGAAAAAAATGTTGTTAAAACAAGAAAACAACAACATGAATTTCCCTCCAGTAGTGAGTGTTATATTCATTAAATTTATTGCATATCATTATGACTTTGTCAATCTAGATTATTTGTGCAAATTACATATTTTTCTTGCAATTTAAATCTGTCATTCTTGTCTATTTAATTAAATGAGCCATGTTAGAGTGATTAAATACAAAAAAATGAAAGGGGTAGCTATTGCTGATACCCCAATGATATTTGATGATAATAATAATAAAAATTCAAGTTTTTCATCCTTGAGAAAAAAGAGGCATATGATATCTTGGTTTTGTTTGCAAGTACTTTCTAATATAAATTTTGTTGTACTCTTCTTGATTCCATTCATCAAATTCCTATACCATTTTATAATGTATTTTACCAATCATCTTCTCTTCTAGCCTCATACATTATGGAGAATCTATTACGACATTATTAGGTCACAATTTACTTATAATGACTATCTAGCCCAAAATTAGTTTTATTAATAACAATAATCATTTCTAAAAAACTCAAGTTTGCTCGGTACTCATGCCTTTCATTAAAGAATAGTGTAATGGATTTCCAAAAAGAGCATTTTTTATTATTCTAAAAATTACTTTAAATTCACACTCCTAAGTGGGGTTTGGGGGATATATACACTTGTACATTGTTAAAACCCATACCAATTGTCCAAAATAAGTTCTAAGGGTATTTAAGAAAATAAGTTGTTGGAGAAGGGGCACCACAAACTATTGAAGCACCCTCATGCTGGAGGATTCATAATTTATTGTTTCTTAAGATTCTTACGGTCCATTATCCCATCTAAAACACTAGTTTATTATTTTTACTTTCTTGGTCCAAATTTGGGACCGTAATCTCCTTTCACTGTCCCATTTCTTTATGATCAAGAAGTTGGAGCAGGGAAACAATCCATGTGTGGTCTAGGCCAGAGGAACTTGGATTTTGGTGAAGAAGTTGCCAACAAAAAATATCATGTGTATTGCTAAATTGTTTATTTCATATTTTAATTTTAATAACATGGAGATCTTCTCCACAATAAAAGAAGAGAAAAATATTGTCTTAATTTATGTATTCATGAATTGTGTCTTTGGAGGTGGAACTATTTTCCTGGCAATAGCTACTTTCAATTAGTTAAGATTTCATCTTGAATTAATTATTTTTATTTGATGCACTGAAAGGTTTGAGTAATGTTCTTTGTTGATTGTGTGTATATTTTTTATAGATTGAATGTGTAAAGGACATATTTTAATTGGATCACAAGTTACAATAAGGAGGCTAACCAACTGGCCCAAGGTATTATTTTAGTACTTAACTAAAATTTAACTTTAGAGTTGTTGCTCTCTTAACTTCTCTATTAATAACCTAACCCTAGTTATTGAGAAGTATTTCCATAAACACCATCCTAGAAGCATTGAATAACTCAATACCACCATTAGAAGATACATATTATCGATCATCTTTTCTCCTTAAAATAAAAAAACATGGAAGTTGTCCCTAAGAGCCTTATTTGTTCAAGGGAGCTTGATTTCTACCAACATCCCATTCTTACATAGGACGTGTTTACAGAGGGTAACATGGACATTATTTTTTAAACTTTCCCATCGATATCTCCATCAAACATGGCATTGTCAAAAATATTGTGATTGGAGTGAATTGTTATCCTCAAGAAGTTGAAGATTACACTAATCTTTTCAAAGATTTTAACGATTTTTTTCTTGCTTAGGTTATGCTCGTTATTGATTCTTGCATAGTTGAACATGAGATTTGAACTTATTATAATGTCAAACTCATTCAAAAAATATAATACTAGCTAATCCAAAGAAATAAACTACTATCAAGGCAAATGTGGAGAAATTACTCCACGTTGGCTTCATTTATCCCATCCCCTTGACTGGATGGGTATCTATTCTCATTATTGTTGATAAAAAGTAGGGTACTATTTGGGTCTATACTAATTTTATCGATTTGAATGAGACTTGTCCAAAAGTCATTTATACTACCTCATTGATTGATTAGATTATCAATGAATGTGCTTGAAACATTATCAAGGAAGAAAAATTGCAACAAGAGCATGTAGTTAATTTACTACCTAATAAAGGGACTAGTTGGTCCTAAATTACAATATTCCCATGTTGAGAAATTGACATTGGCAATAGTGCATGTTGAGACTCAAACATTATGTAATTATCCGACTCACTATTATGCTAGCAAATTCCAACCCAATGCAACATATTCTAACCCAACCCATAATTAGAGCTAATATTCAAAGTGAATCATCATACTCCAAGAGTTTGACATAGAGTTTACTACTAAATCCAAGAACTCCCTAGAATTTTCATAATTAATTTCTGAGCTCCCTCGAGACAATGAGGAACTTGTCTTTGATGACTCCATCCCTTATGGAATTTTACTCTTAAGTCTTTGTATGGAGATGTTTTTGTATATATTCAAACTCAACAATATGTTTCTCACTTATCTCATTATGAGTGTTGGTGTGTTCAACATCAAGATAAAAACTATCTAGTCATTGGTGACACTTGGTATCATCATCTAGTAAATTTGATTTTACTTCGATGCTTAGTGCCTGAGGAGGTTGAGCAAGTTTTAAATGATTTCCATGTAGGAGTATTTGGTTGTCATCTTTCTAGGATGGAAACAACATAGTAAAATTTTCACACAATATACTTCTATGCCTCAATTTTTAAAGATTGTATTCAAATGGTTTAATAGTACCATCCTTGTCAAATGCTTACCAAAAAAATCATGCCCCTCCTGTTCTATTTCACCCTATAGTGACTATTGGGCGCCCCTTTAAAAAATATGGGGTTGATTTTATGTCATGTAAGCCAAGATTAGTGAATGGTTACCATTACATTATTATGTCCATTGACTACTTTACCAAGTGAATTAAATCTATGCCTACTTCAACAAATCATGGTGCTGCAATGGTTCTTTGTGTATTCAATCATACAATTTCTTGGTTTGGTTTCACTATAGAAATCATCATCAATCATGGATAACATTTCTAGAATCGAATGGTGACTGAATTAGTAGCTAGATTAGGTTTTAGCAAAGAAAATTCTTCCTATTTTCATTCTCAGTCCAATGGCCAAGTCAAGGCCATGAACAAAGTATTGAAAACTACATTCTAGAGGATGGCAAATAAAAATAATTCCAACTAGAATTTAATTATTTTTTAGGTTTATGGGCATAGCAAATGTTAGTTATAATGACTACCACTGAATTTACTCATTTCCAGCTTGTACATGGTGTGGAGGTAGTGCTCCGAATTGAATGTAGAATTCGTTCATTAAAAATAGCTCTCAAACTCCTTCCTTATACTCGAGCTAAAGATGAATTTTGTATATACCAATAAATACTTGACGAACTTCATCAATATGTTTCCATAGCCAACAAGACTCATTATAAATGTGTTAAATCTTAGTATGACAAAAGTGTTCATCGTTGGGTCTTTTCTAAAGGTGACTTGATTTTGGTTTATGACTAGCATTGTGATAAATTAGGGGCTAGGAAATTCAAACCTATGTTGCACGAACCTTACACTTTGAGTCACAAGTTACAAAAATGTGCATATGATTTAGTGGAATAAAAAGGAATCCCTTTAGAAGATCTCTACAACAAGATTTATTTGAATAAATACCGTGTAATAGGTCATGCTTTGTAGATTTTGAATATCATGTTGTAAGCTATTTGTTGTGTTATCTATATATATATATATGTATGATTTAAAGATGGCCCTAATAGACACACTTAGAACATTGCTTTGGCCAGTGATTTTTTCACCCATAGTTCAACTTGTGAGCTCATGAGGTGTTTCTCTCACTTATGTAACCAACAATGTAGTTGAATATAGTGTTGTTTTCCAATTTTTTACAAAATCTATTATCTTTAGCATCTGACACATTATTATCAATTTGTGTTCATAATTAGTAGTGTCTTAACTAAATATTGTATATCAAGTTCACTATCCAACTTTATTTAAGAATTATTTAAGGGTATGTCTTCTTGAATGAAAATTTGAATTTATTATGTATTATCTTGTCCCATTAAGGTTAAATGCATTTGATGATTCATTATTTAATTATATAATTGATTGGAATTTGTTACAATAAATTACCATAAAAAACATGAAAAGTAAATGAACACATCATTTGTTCATCATAAGTATGAAATTATAACCCATGTATACATATAAGGAGAGCTATCCTATCGTGTCTATACAAATTTTTTATATAAAATTCTTATCTTCATCATTAGGCTATATAGCCTTGGATAATATATTGACAAAATAGATCCCTAATTGGGATAACAAAAGGAACTAACATATGATCTAATCCACATGATGATCCTATGTATGGAACACATGATATAAAATAACCGAAGTAGATACTTATCACAACAAGTGGATGAAACAATAAGGGACCCAATGACATTCAATTGTAGTTGTCGAGGAACCTCCTCCACTAGATTCATAGGGATTCCCATTGCGAGACCCTTGAGGTTCCTCCAAATGTTCTGCAAGGTCTCTCCCACATCCTCATCCTTAGAATATATCTTTGTTTTCTCCTCCTCCCATGCTTAGTGATAGTTTGGGGCCATCCCTGTCAACTTATCTAGACCTACATATGTGCCATCAAACGATATATGGTCAATAACACTACATATAAAAAAAAAAAACATTTTTACATTTTCCCATCAAAGTCCTTAATTTTTTTTTTAAATTAAAAAACTTTTAAAAACATTTGCAAATATGCACCTCTTACCAATATGGACCCATTGGGAACTTGGGGTAATTCCATATCAATATCATGTCTAAATTTGGTGCCAACATATGGGAAGTCATTAATCATGACAATATACTCTCCCCACTAGTCAAATATATATGGTCCAAATGTGCTCATAAGTAGCCCACCTTCTAGGTGAAGCATCAAGTCACTTAATGGACATATATTAGGCTCCCGAAGCCGAAGCATTGGAGTGGAAACTTTGGGATACATTGTTGGAACCCTCTCCAAGGAAAAACAAAAAGCATAAAAAATAGCCAAATTTCTTTTGCTTCCCTATTCTTCAAAAGGTCAACTACTCTCACATGTTGAACACCATGGAAAAACACCGGTGAAACACTATGTGCTAGAGACTATCCAGTTCATGGCACATTTGTGATCAAGAAGAAAAGGGATCCATAGTTTATCATGATACTCTAGTGATGGTAAATAAGAAGATATTCAAAGTTAGATCTCGAATCCTGCTAATGGGCACTTGGTTGTTACTCTAATGCATGCCACATTCACAGTATGCCATGATGTACTCATTGAGAGTCATTGTACCATGGTCCACCACCTCTACCTCCTTCCTTCATAAATATAGATTCTCCTCAATATGTTAGCATTGTTAAGAAATAGATGTCCTCAACATCTAGGTGTAGTATCTCATAGCCAACTTTGAAAAATGGATCGTCATGATCCTAGTACTCAACCAACTTATGTAACAAATTACATTTTTTCTTGGTTTTGGAAATCCCCAAAAGATCCATAAAAACAAAAATTTAAATAATAGAAATGTAAAGGGGATGAGAGGGCCTACCTAGTCCCGAAAAACTAGATTTTTACTGTTGAATATCATACAATCCACACTTGATGTTTGAAGGGTTAAAGGGTTCCACACTAATTCTCCAAATTTATTATGGTAAAAATATAAAAATGAACCCCAAGTTCACTGTTCTATTTCATTTTTACCATATTTTCACCATTTTAATGAATTTTTGTATCTCTTTTTGTGAACATGACTATTGTTTCATTTCATTTTCATTCAATTGTCGGTTTCCATTTCAATTATTTGTCTACTAAGATTTGTTGATCATGTGCTTGTTGGCATATAAATTTTTCTTTGTATCGTTTTTTAGGCCCAATTGAAGTTGAAGTTGTTAGATTTGATAAGTATGCATTAACATATAACAATAATTTAACTAATCTAATTTCCTATCAATACAAGCATCAGGTAAATCAATAAACATAAAATGCAAGATACAAGAAATAGAGAAGCGAGGACATATTTTATGTGGTAAATCCGCAAGATGGAAAAACATCCATGGAAGGATGATCTTCTTATTCTTTAGGGAACTTTCAATCTTACAATATTTAGAACCCCCACATATGCATTACACCACAAATTTTCAATATTCCAAATGGTTCTCCTTCACCTCTGTTATATATGCTAGAGGGGTCGGAGATCATATCTCATAATACATGTGGGATAAATACTTTTCCACCTCTCTTATACAAAGAAGAGAAATAGGAGAATAAGTTACATGGTGCATGTGGGATGAACCTTTTTCATAAGTTAGATATTTATGAAGAACATTATGCCTCGTTTCTAGTGAGATCACTAGACATCATTACACATTATTACATAGGTAATGTTGAATTAAACTTATATATAATGATAGGTTGTTGGATTGTACATTGCACCTTTAACTTTATATTGTGCCAACATCATTCCTTAGGGTATATCTTGCTATGTTGTGGTTTCATTTCCCACATTTTTTTCATCAACACAATTTGGTCCACAATGCTTACCCAACATGGGTTACCCTAGTTAGCACTTTTTTTCCATTTTGGTTCCCATTCTATGAATTTTTATGTATGTGTGGAAACACCATTAATCTTGTCAAGTCCTTCAGTTTGATCCATCCATGCTTATCATTTATCTTTTCTATCTATTACACAAGGGGTTCCTGCTAATTTTATTTTATTTTATATTAGCTTACATTTTAATTTCTTGTGCATTTGTGCATACTACTCCATCACCATCTTCTATTTTATGCTTACAACCATAGTTATCTATAACGTCCCCATGACCCGTTCTGGCTAGCAGAAGGGGACATTAACTAAATTGGGGCCTCCAATATTCGCCCCATAACCACAATTATGATTTTATAACAGCTAAAATGCATGTGCATATATGGAAATAAAAACACACAATAGAAAATAAACTTGATCCACACACAACATGCAATTACAAGAATACAAAGAAAATCATTGCACATCATATACATAAGAAGACTTATCTTTAAACAAAGAATATCCAAGCAATTGGTTGTATCAGAGCAATTTTCCACCTAGCCCTAGGAACTATGTCCAGCATATACTCTTTCTACTGAGAGGCCACCCCAAATTTGGTATATGAGGCCACCAGGGTGAAGGAAACACATACAAGATTCTCTCTCTCATCCCACAACCCAATCTTCTCTCTATGCTTAGCCAAAATCTCCAATAGAAATCTACAAGGGTCTCACTAATCCATCATAGCCATGGAACTCCTTCCAAATGCCCCACCCAACACACAGAAGGAATTTCCCACCACTGATCCACACTTCCCTCAGGAAATCCAACCCTTACAGTTCTTACCAATGTGTGCAGTAAGAGTCCATCCTACTGTATGCTATAGGAGAACCTCCCGCAACATTAATCCATGGCTTCTCAAGCATGAAAAAGTAGAAGAAATCAATGGGTAAAGGTTCCTAGCTTGCCCAACCTCAATGCTTACCTACAACCATCTATTTTTCCTTCCAAAAATGCAGCTTTACCTACAAATTCAAATTTCTAGGTTAAACACACATTCTGGTAATGGTCATGAACAACAATAGAAAAACTCTACGTTGTGTAGAAACATGCATGATAGAGTTATCAAAAGAGTGTTGATTCCAAGAATATGAGGTAAGGGTGAAAATACAACTGACATAGATTCTGACCATAGAAGAAATATGAATGGTGACAGTTGACATAAATTTCACAACCCCCACGCTTCAATAACTACATGAAGTGACTTTTCCCAACTGTCACAACCCCCATGCTTCAATAACTACATGAAGTGACTTTTCCCACCAACCTCACATATGAATTCAATGATTGGGTTTGATAGTCAAGAGGAAGTAATTGTCTTATTTAAGGTATAGTGCAGATTTTGGATGAGTTCTAAGGTTTAAACTTGGCAACATAGGATTTAGTTTCCCATAAGCTCCCTTTCATCTTCCCCTCTGGTGGAATCATACCCTTCTAGTGCTCTTTACACAACCATCTTGGACCATTTTATTATTTTCCCAACATAATATTTACATATATTTCAAATTGGCATGATAAGCCAATCATATGGTCCAAATAAAAATATATAAATCATACATGCTTAACCATTCACTAGTCCAGCCTTGGCCTTGAGCTCAACACTATGAATCCATAATAGCATATTTACATCATTTACATAATTATGGTTAAATACATTCTAAGTAAAAACTGTGGGTATTACAATCCCCCCCTTGGAATAACACTATCCTCAGTGTTTGCTCAAAATCATAACATAAATGGGTATGCCTCTTTCATGGCATCCTCCAACTCCCACATAGACTCATTGGGACCGAAGTGCTTCCATTACACCTTTAATTGTTTGATGGCTCGGTCTTAGAGTAATGTTACCTTCCTGTCTATGATGCACAATGGCTTAGTTTGGAACTGTCCCTTAGGTTATGCTTGAATCACATCCCAATCAATCACATGGTTAGGATCATGTACATATTTCTTAAGCAAAGAAACATGAAAAAATTATGAGCTCTAGTACGAGCAGGAAATGCAATTCTATATGCAATTGGACCTATCCTTTCAAGCACTTCAAATGGACCACAATATCTTGGTGATAACTTGGCACAAATTGCAAGCTTCAAGTAACTCTTCCTTGGCCTCACTCTAAGGTAGACATGATCCCCAACACCGAATTATCTATGCATTCTATTCTTATCTACATAGATTTTCTTCCTATCTTGTGATTCCTTTAAACTCTACCTA
Source organism: Larix kaempferi (assembly GCA_027924585.1). NCBI lineage: Eukaryota > Viridiplantae > Streptophyta > Pinopsida > Pinales > Pinaceae > Larix > Larix kaempferi. The sequence continues at coordinate 5,734,715 of BSBM01000289.1, read as the reverse complement.
ATTTTTGCAACCTCATGTTCCATCTCTTTAAGCAATTCTGACCCAAGTACAATTATGTTTACTGAATTATCCCATGTCACTGGTGTCCTACACTTTCTGCCATACAAATATTCAAATGGACTCATGCCCAATGAAGCTTGCTGCCCATTGTTATATGCACACACTACAAAGTGTAGAAAATCTTGCCACTTGGATGGTTTGTCCATCACATAAATGCGAAGCGTGTCCTCATGAAACTGATTTACTCTTTCTATTTTTCCATCTGATTGTGGATGGCAGGAAGTGGTAAAGTTCAACTGTGTTCCCAAATATGCAAAAAGAATTTTCTAGAAATTTGAAGTAAATTTGGTATCACTGTCTGAAATTATTTCCTTAGGAAATTCATGCAATCTGAAAATTTCCTTCATAAAAATCCTTGCAATGGCATATGTTTTATATGTAGATTTAATTGGTATAAAGTGTGTTGATTTTGACAATTTATACACCATAACTATGATGGAATCATATTGTTTCATATTCATTGGAAAACCTGTAGTAAAATCCATGGAAATTACTTCCCATTTCGATTCCTGAATTGGAAAAGGATGCAAAAACCCTACTTGGTATTGATGCTCAGTTTTCACTTGCTAACATTTCATACATCTTGAAACAAGGTATTTTTAAGGATTCTAATAGTATACTTAAATGTAGTATTCTAGTCGATTATTTTGGATTGAATAAAACACACACACACACACACACACACACACACACATAGGTAGGTGAATATTAAATATGAAACATACAATTTACAACTGAAATTTGTAAATTTTGGCGAATATTATGATAAAAAAATACATTTTATGTAAATATAGGCGATATTAGAGACTAAAAATGACCAAATAATGAATTTATTTTTTGAAAAACCCCCCCAAAATAGCCAATTGGCGAAATTTTGCCCCTAAAATTTTTCCTATTTTGAAATATACTCAACAATATCTTTCTTCATCCCCGACCAAAAATATTGTTGCCTAGATGTAGAAATTGTTTTCCGATATCCTAGGTGAGCAGAATATGGCATTTTATGGATTTTATCTTTAAAAATTCTCCTAAAGTATACCACATTCAGATTATAAATTATGTTTTTATAAATAAGAAGTACATCCTCTTCCAAATGATACCCTTCATACCTCTTTTCAAAAATCAGCTATTGTAATTTATCTTTTATTTGCACATATAGTTCATCTTCAGCAAGATAATTAACAACCCACTGTCTTAAATTTGATTGGCAAGTTGTGATGGATGCCACATGCATTTCATGCATCTTTCTACTGAGTGCATCAACCACTTTATTTTCCTTTCCTTTTATGTGTTTGAGCTCAAAATCAAACTCACATAAAAATTCCAGCCATTTAGTGTTCGCTGATCAAATAAATATTTCAGATCACAATGGTCTGTCCTCAACTCAAATTTTCAACCCATTAGATAGTTCCTCCTCATTTTTAAAGTACGCACTATGGCTGCAAGTTCTAGATCATGTGTGGCATAATTTTTTTCATGCTTCTTTAGTTTTCTAGACTCATAACACACCACAATATTTTCTTTCATAAGAACTTATCCAAGTCCTTGTTTACATTCATATGTCCACACCACAAATTCTTTTTATGGGTCTGTAATTTTCAAAATTGGAGCACTTGTGAGAAGCTTATTCAACAACTTGAAGCTTTCTTCACATTTCTGTGTCCATTCAAATTTCATTCCCTTCTTTTGCAAAGAAGTCATTGGGTGTGCAACCTTGGAGAATCCTTAAATGAATATTCTATAGTAACTGGAAAGACCCATAAAAGATCTCACATCTGTCACATTCTTTGGAGTTGGCCAGTTCATAATGCCTTCAATCTTTTTCAGATCCACTGGTATTCCTTCCTCTGAAATAATGTGACCTAAATAATGAATTTTTGTTTTGTAAAAGTCAAATTTTCTTAGCTTTGCATACAACTTATGCTCCCTTATCAATTGAAAATCCATTCTCAAATGTTCTTCATGTTCATCTTCATTCTTAGACTAAACAAGAATATCATCTAGAAAAATAAGCACAAACTTGTCCAAATACATGCTAAAAATTCTATTCATGAGACACATGAAGGTAGTTGGCGCATTAGTGAGCCCAAAGGGCACCACTACAAATTTATAGTGTCCATATCTTGTTCTAAATTCTGTATTGTGAATATATTATTCTTTGATTCTTACCTGATGATAACCATACCTCAAATCAATCTTTGAAAACACTTTTTCCCATCTCATTTGATAAAAAAGATCATCAATTCGAGGCAATGGGTGATTTTTTTTCACTATCACTTTATACAACTTCTTGTAACCAATGCATATCCAAAGAGTTCCATATTTCTTCTTCACAAATAGTATTGGTGCTCCTCATGGAGACACACTTGGCCTTATGTACTTTTTTCCAATAATTCTTGCAATTTCATTTTCATCTCTAATAATTCTAGTGTACTCATTCTTTAAGGTGTCTTAGACACTGGTGCAACTCTTGGCACAAGGTCAATTATGAAATCAATGTCCCTCTTGGGAGGAAGTCCTGGAACTTCATTGGGAAATACATCCTGGAATTCTTGTAGCACGTGATATTGTTCAAATTTGGGAATTTCATTTTCTGTTTTATTCAAAACATGGGATGCATACAATTGGCAACCTTTCCTACATAACTTCTTAAGTTGTATAGCTGAAATATGCCTAACAAAAACTACCTTTGGAATTCCTTTTACAACCCTTGGGTGTCATTCATTATCTCTGCATTAAAAAATATTGTTGTAGCAATCAAATTTAACTTTGTGTGCTTCCAACCAGTCCATTCCAATGAGAATGTCATATGAACCAAGTGGAAAAATATTCATATTTGCACAAGTGAACAATACACCTATTTCTAATAGACATTTCTCCATCAATTCACTAACTTTTCTCTTTGTTCTCGTGGCTAGTTGAACCAACCATGATTTACTATGATTGGTTTTCTTAAAAGCAAAAATATCAAAATTTTTAGGACTGATATAGATGTGAGTAGATCCATGGTCAACCAAAATAGAAATTGATTTCTTAGCAATCTTACCTTCAATCTCAAACACATTTGTTTTATGATTTGCTTGGCGGTCCACTAGTGCAACATAAATCCTAGGGACATTCCTTGCCACTTGAACCACAATTTCAACTTCTTGAACGTTGTGAACTTGCTTTGCACTCCCATTTCGATGTGGACAATTTCTAAGAAAATGGTCTTCTCGACATCCCCAACATTGAAGTGTATATCTTGGCTTGGCTCCCATCATCCTAGTTGGTTTTGTCACAACTTGTGGTGGCTACATTTGTTGATTTCTGAAATGAGGAGGTTTGAACCCCTTCTTCCTTTCATCAAACTTCTCATTCTTCTTGTCCTTCTATGCCTTATTGAAATCTAGCTTGCTTTTGACTTGATCATAACAATACTTGGCTTTTCTTATGGTCTCATAAAAATCAATTCAATATTTGTAGGACTAATGCAACCCACTTAGAAAATGCTGAATTTTCACTTTGCCATCCTTGATATACTTGACATATCTTAGCAAATCCAAGAATTTATTTGCATATTCTTCCATCATCATATGGCCCAATTTCAACTCATGGAATGTTTTTATTTTTCCATCATAGTACTTATCAGAGAGGTACGTTTGCTTGAAGTATTTCTTGAACCACTTCCACACAATCTTCCTTTCATTGATATTCTTCACTTTCCTAAGGTGATCCCACCATATAGATGCTCTTCCATTCAGATTGAATATGGACACTCTTTCTTTCATATTTCCTACATTCTTCATGTGAGTTTTTCTTGGAATACCTCTTCCTATTATTCCTATGAGATGAAGAGCTTGATCCTTCATTGGAATCCTTAGATTCAGATGAATCACTAGAAGATATTTATGGAGTATATGACCTGCCTCTAGAAACTCTTCTTGAACTATGGGACCTCTTGTGAAAATGCCTCCTTGAGTTACTCCCACTCTTTTCCTTATTTTATGAATGATGTTCCGAGTTGATATTCCTTTGAATTTCTGTCAAAATTTGAAGCATAGCTACATTTAGCTGATTTTGTTCTTCTTGATCTCTAAGCAGCCTCTCACGGTCTTCTCTACAACTCGGTAGTTCCACCTTTAGGATCCTCATGGTTTCTGCAATTTCTAGGGGAGTCACTTGGTTTCTCCTACCATTGGATTCTATCTCTACATTCTTAATCTGTATATTCTCTCACATTGCATCTGCCTCAACTTCATCAGGATCCGGTGCATCATCCATGATGATGACCTTCTTGGCCCAACCAAGATCATAGATTTCCCAACTAAACTATACTCACCGCAGACCCTTAAAAACATCTGATATGATTATGGATCTGTAAAATTGTTCATATAAACATAGTTTTTAGATTTATTAAGTTCTTAGAAAATCAAAAATCAATTTTCATGTATTTTGGAAAATACCATATTGACAATTTTTTCAAATTATGGCTATAGGCACTTTTCAAATCAAATTACAAAAACATCTTAATTAGCAATTCAGAATTTGACTCTGTAAAATTGTTCCCCTTTGGATAATATTTCCAATGACTATAAGTATGCTCAAATTTGATTTCTGAGCACAAAGTTACAGTCCTTCAAAATTCCCAAATTTGCCCAAATTCTGCATTTTTCCTGTAGGTGCATTTAACTCTAGAGGCCAACTTCAGACACTTTCAGGAGATCACCTATGGAGAACAAGAAAAACTTCTCTATTGGATTATATTGTTAATTTTTCAATAATTTCATTCAATATTATCTAGGATCACTAAGAGAATAACATGTACAGCATACCAATCATAAACACAAGAGACAATAGACACAGAGTTTCCTCGGGGAAAACCAAGAAGGTGAAAAACCCCGCAACTTCCTAAGAGATAGAATAAGCCACAAACCAAGATCACAATGATCAAACCCAAAGAGATGTCTCTAGCAAATACTCCTCCTCCACTTGTGCGCCACTTTCTCTCTTAGCTATGCGAGCTTGAGAAGTGAGTGAATGAATAGAATGAGAGACACAACCTCTCTATTTATACACTGACTTGACCTGCCAATTACCTAACAGGGCCGACTTTCTAATGAAATCTAATAACCCAACCACATGACCTAACTAGGGCTGACCCCACACTAGTGGTCTAATAACCCATCAATACAAATGATGACACTTACAATGTAACTTGCGACACTTGCAAATACAAATGACGACACTTCCAATCAAAGGAATAATACATCTCTGTTGGATATACAATAAAGTACAAATGTAATATACAAGTGAATATCTTCTGAAGTTACAAATACATCAACACTCCCTCTTAACTAGGAAGGTATTCTTTCAACATAGGTCATCAATACATATTGGTGCAAGTCTTCAATTCTAGAGCTGGATCATCATCACTAGATCACGGAGCATCATCATCATCACTACTGCTGCACTCAACATCTCAATCACTGGGATATCTCTGAATTCTTCTCGTCATAGGAAGTTCTACAGAGCCAACCCTTTTTCATGTTGGTTGTAGGCCTAGCCTCCTGCAGGTCTTCATCATCACTGGCCATACTGTGGAATCCTCAAGACTTATTGCGTGTGTCAACAAAACCTCGAAAGAGCATCCTAGCTCAAACTATAGGATCTCCTAGGATCTTTTACATGTTGACTGTCAAAAAACCTTAAAAAAGTGTCTTGCAACCTGCAAGAACTCTAAAGAGCATCCCAGGACTGATTACGAGCTTACTGCTCAACCTATCGGATCTCCAGGGATGATTACATGTGATCCCCACCACAAAACCTTAAAAGAGTGTCCTGCATCCTGCAAGAACTCTAAAGAGCATCCTAGCACAGACTATAGGATCTCCAGAGATGATTACATGTGGTTAGGAAAAACCTTTAAAGAGTGTCTTGCAACCTGCAATAACTCTAAAGAGCATCCTAGCACAGACTATAGGATCTCCAGGGCTAATTACATGCCTCTAGTAGCAAAACCTCGAAAGAGCATCCTAGCTCAGATTATAGGATCACCCAGTATCTTTTCTATGCTACATGCACAACCTGTCCACGGCCACAGAGTATCAACTTGATACTCATGATCATACTTATCATCATCATATAGTACATCACCCTGATGCACATCATCATCGCATGATCATCCTGATCATTGTCACAGCATCATCCTGATGCATATCATCTAGAGTATCGTCTTGATACTCATCACATATGATCATCTTGATCATCATAGCATCGTCTTGATGCATATCATCTGGAGCATCATCCTGATACTCATCACATATGATCATCTTGATCATCATAGCATCGTCCTGATGCATATCATCACTCATGATCCAACTGATCATGCAAAGCATCCACCTGATGCACATCATCACACATGATCAACCTGATCATGTAGAGCATGCACTTGATGCATATGATAATCCTGATCAATATCATGCAGAACATCATCCAGAGCATCATCCTAATGCTCATCATACAGCTCTTACATCCACAACCATGGGAAGGACCCTCCTATCACCATGCTTGGAATGGCTCCTGCAAATGTGTCCATCACTTCTTCCTCGAAGTATCTTCTATCTGAAGAACACCAAGCCTCTCTTTGAATTATTCAAACTTCACTCTGGCTAGTGGTTTAGTCAACACATCCGCAATCTGCTCATCCGTCGTAACATACAAGAGCTTCACTACTCCTCTCTGCACCATATCCTTGATATAGTGATATTTGATCTTGATGTGCTTCGACCTGTCATGGAACACCAGGTTCTCAGACAACTTCACACAACTTTGGTTGTCACATAATATATAGGTAGAATCCAACGGGAGATCAAATAACTCAGACAGTAGCTTCCTCAGCCATGCTTCCTCACAACTGGCCTAACAAGCTGCGACAAACTCTGCTTTAGCTGTACTCAGTGCTATGCCGAACTATTTCTTGCTAAACCAAGAGACCACACTGATCCTATACTGAAGCAGCACCCTGAAGTGCTCTTCCTATCTGTGGCACTGCCTACCCAATCTGAATCAACATAACCCTCCAGGTTAAACTTTTGATTCGCATTATACTTGATCCCATAATCAACCATACCCTTCAGGTACCTCAGAATATGCTTCACAACAATTAGGTGAACATGTCTAGGATCCATCAGGAACTGGCTCAATGTGTTCACTGCAAAGCAAATATCTGGTCTCGTGTTCATAAAGTACATCAAGGACCCAATCATCTGATGATACACCGTGACATCAATCGACTCAGATGAAGCATCACACAAAAGCTTCAGGTTTGATGCTATAGGTGTGGCCATGGCCTTGCAGTCCATCATCCCGAACTGCTTCAGGATCTCTACTGCATACTTCCCTTGTCCAAGGAAGATTCCATCTGCACTCTGCCACACCTTCATGCCTAGAAATCAATGCATCATCCCCAAGTCCTTCATCTCTAACTCGGAAGCAAGCTTCCTCTTCGTGCCGACAATCAACCCATCCTCACCTGTAACAAACAGGTCATCCACATACAGTAGTAGTATCACTGGATTGCCTTCCTCAACCTTGTAGTAAAGGTTGGAATCCTCTTTACTATTAGTAAAGCCCAAACTGGATAGGAAACTGTCTATCCTACCATACCAAGTCCTAGGAGGTTGCTTCAAGCCATACAAGGCTTTCTTCAACCTGCACACATATGACTCCCTGTCATGTGTCCCAAAACCGAGTGGCTGCTCCACATACACTTCCTCTTCAGCTACACCATTCAAGAAAGCTGTCTTGACATCCATCTAGTGTATATTCCACTTCATCATTGCAGCCAGAGCAAGTACTGTTCTGATGGAAGTGTATCTGGCTACAGGGGAAAAAGTCTCTTCATAATCTATTCCCTCTTTCTGGGAGAAGCCACAAGCTACAAATCTTGCCTTGTATTTCTCTATGCTACCATCTGCAGCATGCTTGATCTTATAGATCCACTTGGAAGTCACAACAGACTTCCCTTCTGGTCTTAGGACCACATCCCAAACATCATTCTTCATGATCGATTGGTATTCCTCGACCATGGCATCCTTCCATTCTTTCTTTTCCGCTGATTATTCATATTTGGAAGGTTCTTTGTTCATAATGTCACAGAGCAAGGCAACATAGCTGGTGTGTGACCTTGTCCTTTTCCTTTCTCTGTGTTCTTCTTCTGGAATGCCATACCTTTCTGCATCTTGGATGAGCTCTCTAGCCCATGCAGGTTTCCTCTTGTGAGAGTTCTTATCGCGGGGTGGATCTATAAGTTCTTGTGGATCTTCAATTTCACGATCTTCTTCTGGAATTGCTTCATTCATAGTGGTGTCTTGAATTCTGGTTACCCTTGGTTCTTCATTGTCTTCAATAGGTGTCTTCCTTGATTTGATGTATGCTGAGTCTTCATCAAATGTTACATCCCTGCTGATGTCAATCTTCTTGAACCCTGGAAAGTAGATTCTGTAAGCCTTCGAGCTTTCACTGTAACCCACAAAGATGCCCTTCTTTCCTGAAGGATCTAGCTTTGTCCTCTTTTCCTTTGGTATGTGTGTGTATACTGGATAGCCAAATATTCTGAGATGGCTAACTTCTAGTTTCTTACCAGAGAAAACTTCTTCTGGTGTCTTATTGTCAAGTATCTTATGAGGTGTTATGTTTAGCACATATACAACTGTCCTTGCTACTTCTGCCCATAGTTGCATAAGCAGATCCTGGTCATGAAGCATTTCCCGTGCTGCTTCCATGATAGTTCTATTCTTCCTTTCCGCAACTCCATTCTTTTGTGGATTGTAAGGAGTAGTCAACTCCCTCGTAATCCCTGAATCACTCCATAATTTCTTGAAGTCACCTGAAGTGAATTCTCCACCATTGTCGGATTTAAAGGTCTTGATCTTCTTATCAGTTTGATTTTCTATCAAGGCTTTGAAGTCCTTGAACTTATCAAACACTTCATCTTTGTTCTTCAAGAAAGAAACCTAAGTCTTCCTAGAAAAATCATCAATGAAGGAAACATAGTATACATACCCACTCAAAGAACTAGATGACATTGGTCTACATACATCAGAGTGGATAATCTCCAAGATTCCTTTTGCTTTGCTCCCACTGCTTGGAAATGACTTCTTTGTGTTCTTTCCTTTTGCACATCCTTTGCAAATACCTTCATGCTTTGAATGGATTTCAGGAAGACCTTCGACTGCTTTTCTTGCAATTGGTAGTGCCCTATAGTGCACATGAGCAATCCTTCTATGCCAAATTTCACTTGGCTCCATGGATTCATGTACAGTGGCATGTTCAGGTTGTCCCTTCAATTTGTACAATCCTCCCTCTTGCTCTCCAATCACCACTACATCATCTAGTGTCTTACCCTTTGGCCACATGAGTACTTGGCCATCTATAAATGCAACTCTCATTCCCTTTGCATCCAAAGATGATATGGAGAGAAGATTCTTCTTAAGTCCTGGTACTTATAAAACATCTTTCATTTTCAAAGACTTCCCAGAGTCTAACTTGTAGGAGGCTTCACCACTTCCTTTTATAGGATATTGATATTCATCCCCAAGTTTCACCTTATGGGGTGACTCATGTTCAGATAGGTCTACAAAGGATTCTTTAAATCCCGTCATGTGTTTGGAAGCCCCACTATAAATAAGCCAATCATCACATCCATGTGAGATAGTACCTATGAGAGCAGAGATCAACACATATTCTTCCTCACTTGAAGAGTCTTCACTCTCTGCCCTTTTCTTCTTCTTGGTAGGTTCATCATGCTCAGCAGCATGAGCATCATATATTTTCTTGTTGATCTTGTTGTTGTTGTTGTGATTGTTCCTTTTGTTCTTGGGACAATCTGAAGCAAAGTGTCCTTTCTCAATACAAGTGAAGCATCAAACATGAGAGAGATCTTTCTTCTTATGATGGAAGTGAGAATGTTTCTTGTTGTGATATTTCTCCCTCTTAAAATTACTTCCTTTACTGTGTGTTGTGAGGGCTTGATATTCACTTCCCATATTTTCTTCTCGGGCCACAAGCCTAGCTTCTTCTTGTGAACATTCCTCCCAAAGTCTATTGAAAGAGATCAATTTATTTCTTACACAGATTCCTTGGATGAAGGTGTCCCAAGACCTAGGTAGGCCATTCAATGTGCCCATGACAATTTATCCATTCTCCACTACTTCATCCACAACTTCAAGTTGTTCCTTGATTTGAGAGACCTTAGTAAAGTAGGATTGGATGGTCTCTCCATTCTGGATCTTTACCCCTTTCAATTGGTTCCGCAGAGTCATCTTCCGATTTATGTTCTTTCCTTCAAACAACTTGGTCAAAGTGTCAAACATCTCTTTAGGTGTCTTTAGGGAAGACACATGGGGAATGAGATGGTCCTTGATAGAATCAACAATGATTCTCTTGGCTTTAACCAAGTTCTTCTTGTGTAAGACCTTAGCCTCTTCTCCCTCTGGAACTGGAACCTCTTCACTTATGTAAATGTCCAACTCATTCTCTTCTAGGATTAACCCAATCCTATACTTCCAGGCTTGAAAATTATCATCCCCTTCAAGCTTATCCTCAAGATTGGTGTGGTGAGACATTTTAATGAGAAACTCAAATGGAAATAAAAGATTTAGGTCTTACCACTTGATTTGCTGAAAACTGGATTTGGAGCTAGATTAGGGTTTGTCAGAGAAACCCTAAAAATTCAAACTTTGAATTTCAAACTTCTGAAAGTATAGAAAGATGCACCTTGTTGAGCTGGTCAAGCTGGTATACTTTGATTTTGAGATCTTCAAAATTTGACCCCTCAAAATTGCCTTTGAAACTTCCAGATCTACTAGACAGGATCCCGAATTAGGGTTTGATCAAGCCCGGTCTTCTGCCCAACCAAAAAGTTTGATCCAGTGCTCTAAACTTTGATTTTCTTGAGGAGTATCCAGTCATGGATTCGGATTCCAAAAATTCCTACTTTTTTCGAAACCCTAATTTCCCGTAGAAGTGACAGGCCAAAACCTGAAAATGCTCAAAATTGAATTCTGTCTCGACAAAAAGATGCGCCCTTGCTAGGAGAGTCAATCTAGCCTCCTTACTTTGATGATCTATGGATAGAAACCCAAAAATTAAGAATCCCTAGCTTTCGCAGCTGCATAGTGCCTTCTTCTTAGGTCAGCTCTGATACCATGTTAATTTTTCGATAATTTCATTCAATATTATCTAGGATCACTAAGAGAATAACATGTACAGCATATAAATCATAAACACAAGAGACAATAGACACAAAGTTTCCTCGGGGAAAACCAAGAAGGTGAAAAATCCCGCAGCTTCCTCAGAGATAGAATAATCCACAAACTAGGATCACAATGATCAAACCCAAAGAGATGTCTCTAGCAGATACTCCTCCTCCTCCACTTGTGCACCACTTTATCTCTTAGCTATGTGAGCTTGAGAAGTGAGTCAATGAATAGAATGACAGGCACAACCTCTCTATTTATATAATGACTTGACCCGCCAACCTAACAGGGCCGACTTGCTAATGAAGTCTAATAACCCAACCACATAACCTAACTAGGGCCGACCCCCCACTGGTGGTCTAATAACCCATCAATACAAATGACGACACTTACAATGTGACTTGCGACACTTGCAAATAAAAATGACGACACATCCAATCAGAGGAATAATACATCTCTGTTGGATATACAATAAAGTACAAATGTAATATACAAGTGAATATCTTCGAAGTTACAAATACATCAACATATATAATATACATGACCAGGAATGCTCACCAATTTTTAGTTCTATGATCTGATGCTCTAGTTACTTGCTATAAAATTATGGAATTGACTACTTTTGTCACTTTTTCAACTTTCTTTAGACTTAAATTTTTTTTTTCAGTTTTGTAGCACCCACTCTCATTCCAAAATATGACCAATTTTATGTTGCTCCAATGGCCGCAGTTAAAATCCAGATCCAACTTTGTTGATTTAAAAAAAATGAAATGGGGGTCAAGGGGGATTGCCCCCTTGTGGCCTCCCTGCATCACTACAAGGCAGGATGAGGGTAGTGCCCTCATTTTTATTTTTTTGTAAATAATTCAATTTCGTGCAATTTGGTGCATAAGAAAAATTTAATTTTCTACTGACCTGGAAAGGCCCTAACATGGCCTGACATGCTCCCATATTTGATGTGTCCAACAAGTCCTACTTGTCACCTCGTGATGTGGCCATGTCACCTTCCTCCAACCAACAGGTCTCCACCCCTCCTGCCTCAGCCGTGTTCAGGTCAGTGGTTTTCCCCATTACCAAAGGTGGTAATTCCTCCTCGTGAAAGTAGTTTTGAAGAAGTCCCTTGGGGAGGCATTGCCAATTAAAAACTGACAGGAGCCCTGGGAGGTTTTGGCCAAACACCTTGCTTGCCTCAAATTAACCAACGTGCACATTTTTGAAGCACTATGAACTATGAACGTTGATCTCCTTTATCAACCAATGATTAGATATTCATCTACCCACTGTTAACCACTGTACAAATTTCCCATGCACTATCAACTGCAACCGTTGATCTGCCCTATCGCTCGGCAGTCAGATATTCATCGCCTCCACACTCCATCCTAGGAAACACCTATGCACAGGTCCCATGTGGAAATTCCACATCATGCCTTCTGCCCACGTGGCTCATCCATGTCACTCATCCATGTGGCATGGGTGGGGCCCACCTTAAAAACCCCATTTTTTTTTTTTTAATTTCATGGAGTCATGTTTCGACCATAAGGGGTTATTTTGAAATTAATTCGAAAATACTACTGCCCCCCCTCCCCCTGCGCTATTTGTCACTTAAAAGAACCTTATCTCTGTTTATAAGATTTAAGTCTCGGCCCATACAACTCTGGTGTTACAACCAAAATCTCTGTAACATCCCCATGACCCTTCCATCCAACAAAAGGGAACATTAACTCAATTGGGGCCTCCAAAATTTTACCCATAAGCACAATTATGATTTTATAACAACTAAAATGCATGCGTAGATATGGAAATAAAATCACACAGCAAAAAATAAACTTGATCCATACACACATCATGCAATTACATGCATATAAATAAAATCATTGCACATTAGATACATAAGACTTATCTTTAAGAAAAGAATATCCAAGCAACTGGTTGTGTAAGAGTGATTTTCCACCTGGCCGTAGGCACTTTGTCCAACATAGACTCTTTCTGTTGAGAGGCCACCCCAAGCTGGTCTATGAGACCACTAGGGAAAAGGGAACACCTACAGGATTCTCGATCTCATCCCACAATCCATTCTTCTCTCTATGCTTAGCCAAATTCTCCAACAGAGCTCTACAGGGGTCTCACTAAGCCATCATAACCATGGAACTCCTTCCAACTACCCCCCACAACACAAGGAAGGAATTTCCATTCACTGATCCACATTTCCCTTAGAAAATCCAACCCTTACAGTACTTACTAGTGTGTGCAATAAGGGTCCAACCTACTGTATGCTATTGGAGAACATCCTGTAACATTAATTCACGGCTTCTTATAATACCCCTACCTTGCCTTAATATTTATTGGATTCATTGTAAATATTGTGTATATGCGATGTGTGTTTTTCCTAGTGTGGAGCTCAAGGCCAAGGCCCCACTATTGGATTGTTAAGGTTGGTTTGCATAGGAAAGTATTTGACATTTGAACTATTCATATGCTACTAAGCCATGAGATATTGTAGTTGATGTAAATGTTTAATATTGCAATGAAATACTAAGGAAACTGGCTAAGTGAGACAACTAATGAGAAGCAGATATGGTATCCACTAGGGAGAGGTGAGGGGGTTATGGGATGGGAACCCATGCTGCCACCTATACAGCATAAAATCGATTTGATTCCCCCACTCCGATGGAGAATTCGGTTACAAAAGGTGGGGAAGGAAGTTTGGTGCAAATATTCGTTGGGAGATAAAAACGACCCTATGATCCAAGAGTGGGGTTCTGTCTATTCTCCCTTGAATAATTCGCTCACTTGAGAATCCGAGAAACCTATTTGGCTATTCCATGGTGAACCAGAACTTCATACTCATAACGAAATGCAGAGCCTAGCCATGAAAAAGAGAAGGAAAAAACATTTTCTATGGGAACCGAAATTGCAGAGCCGAATGCCAATAGAAACCCTGCATGAACACATTACTTGTTGATAGAATCCTTGAAAGTAAACCCTAAGGTGAATTACCGAGCGTTAGCAGCTTGAGTAATAGCGAGAGGATTAGAATCTGTGGGAAAAGAATTGAGTTGCGGGACGAAGCTTAGTCCATAACCCTATGAAGATCCCAGCTTGTTTAACAGAGTTAGAAGGTTAGATTTAGGGTTCGAATGCTTGATAAACCCAGTGAAGGTTGTAATATCATAGAACTAATAGTTAGACCTTCTATGCCCACCTTGAATAGAACTGGAAGGGAAGGGTCCTTGAGGGATTCTGCATCAGAGAAGAGGGCCTTCCTTGTGTTGGGTGAGGTAGGTAATGTGGGTGACATGTATGCTGAGTGTTGCGATTCCTGTAGTTTTGTCGTTGAACTCACTCACTCTCTTAGAAATATCCTCCCTGTTACCCCTGTATGCTTGATAAACCCAATTGTAGGTTGGATTAGAATTGAAGTGGACCTTGATTGTTAGAGAGCCTAGTTAGCCCCTCCTTAGTGGATGCATAGCCCATCTCGGGGGTGGTCTCTCAGCTGAAAGAGTACAAGATGGACAGAGACCTAAGGTTGGGTAGAACGTTGTTCTCACTTAGCCAGTTGCTTGGGAAACTTCAAGATCCAAATATAACTGTTTCTGTGGAGTGAATGTTGATATTTCCTGTGTTATATTATGCTTGTTTTGTTCAAGATGTTGAATGAATGGTTATATGAATGTGAGCAATAGGTATACTATGTATAATCCTGAGTAGAAGGCTGAGTTCATGTTGGTTGCCTCATTCATTTGCATGATTTTAATGCATTATAAATCTTGCATGTGGTAGATGTATTGGTTAGACCTATTTTCATGCACATTATGTATAGCTATGCTTGTCATGCCCTAGATTAATGAATGGATGATTTCATGAACTTGCTCATTAGGAGGATAGGTATAATCCTAGGTATGAGGTTGAGTGCCTGATTGAATGCTTCTTCATTTACAAGAATGATATGTGTTGCTAACCCGGCACGATGTGATAAGTAACTAGCTCAGTTTCATTATATACGTTGCTTATGCATTGTATTCACCCTTAAAAGGGATGACTTGAATTCACCTAGTCTTGGAGAAGGGAGGGGATAGTCCTTGATGTGTTTCAGACCGCTTTGTGGGTAAATTGAAGGGTGCAGTCATGGCAGAATCCCTAGCAGAAGGACAAAGACACATTGGTGGGGTTATGAACAAAAGTTCAATTGGAAAATTGATATGGTTGGAATGCTCAAATGGGGTTGGGATTGCACCATTGGATAGAGCTCTCCAATATATTTCCAACAGTACCAACCTTGTCACATTTGACTTAAGGATGAAGGAGTTATGACCCTTGGAAGTTTGCTCTGGAAGCTTGATGGAATGGGCGTCTTTGGTCTTGACCCTTCCGCATCCGCAAGAACCTTTCTGCATCCTTAATGCGGATCGCGGATTGCGGAGGTCAGGAACCAACCATTTGAGCAGAGGAGGTGCTTCCATAGTTTCGCATCCGCAATGCAGATTGCGGATTGAGGACATTGGAAAAATAACGTTGGATTTGGACTTCCACATCTCCGAGCTCCGCAATGCAGAATTGCAGAATGCAGAAGGGGGAAAATCTATGGGAATTGGAATTGGACTTCCGCATTTCCGCATTCCGCAATATGGATTGCAAAATGCAAAAGGAGGAATTTTCTAGAGGATTGAATTGGGATTCTGCATTCCCGCATTCCGAAACGCGGACTGCAAAATGTGGAAAGAGAAACTATCAGAAGGATTAATTTGGGGATTCCACATTCCGAATCCCGCAATACGGATTGCAGATTGACGCCCATTGCGGCTTTGCGTAAAATTGGAAGACAAAGACGAAATAAAAAAATGGATCTGAGGGTATCCCACCACCTCTAAAAGAAATGGAAGGGTTGGGGATGTTACAAAGTTGTTTTAGAGCTCTAGTTTCAACATTGGGGATGTTAGGGGCAAACCGTGGAATAAATTGCACGCAGAGAAGCGCCCATGGTGTTGTTTTAACCTAAAATAATTCTTATTTATTAACTGTTCAATGAATGATTAACAGATTGTATGGATGTTTCAAGTTCTATGCATAACTACGTGGTCTAATAAACATTTCTATCATGTAGAGTGATTGCAACAGGTTATAGTTGAATTGAACAACAAGGGCGTCTGCAGGAAAGGGAGAATGGTGACCGTTAATGATGCACAGGATCCCTACGATACTGAAGAAGACATGTATGGGAAAACATGTAGGAAGAGCACGCTGAAACAATGTCTAATGGAAGAAGGGAGCAGGTGACTCCATAGAACTTGGTTGAGACAATGGTAAGTTTTAATGTGATGCTGATAAAGGCTCAGGAAGAGCAGCACCAACTCAATGTAACCATTCTGCAGAGCCTTACTAATATGTATCAGAGGGTGAATCTAGGGTCTAATCCAGGTTATATCGGAAGGGAAGAAAGGAATGCAAATAGTCACTCTAGAGGCCATTCTAGGCAGAGGACTCCAAGCCATAGAAGGGGTTATGTGAGCAGAAGGAACAGAACACCCTGTTCAAGATCTCTTTCCAGGAGGTTAGGACACTCCAGAGACTCTCAAAGGAGCCCAAGGCACACTTACAATAGGATTGAGAGAAGAAGGAAGTCCAGAGGGATCCCACAAGGAGAATTTAGGAAATCAAGACCACCTACCTGTGATGGAGAAAGCAAGACAGGACAAGAGGTAGAGGCATGGCTACTTGGAATGAAAAAGTACTTCAAAATGCATGATTATTCAGAAAGTGAAAATCTAGGGTTTCCATTTACAATCTAAATGGTAGAGTTTCCACTTGGTGGGAACATCTCATGAAAGTGAAGAGAACCAATCAAAGAAGGATGAACTGGGAGCGATTTAAAAGATACTTCAAGGAAAACTACCTATCAACTAGGTATTATGACATCGAGAGAAATGAATTCAATGAACTCAGGTTGGGGCAGAATTCCATGGAGGATCATGTTCATAAATTCTTGGAATTGTTGAGGTATTTAGACTACATCAAGGATGAAAGAGTAAAGATTCAATGTTTCCTTGGAATCCTACCACAGAATTTGAGAGATAGGATTGAGTTTTTCAATTCACCAAGTTTGGATGAAGCCATTAGAATGGCCATGCACTGTTATGAGCAGAATAAAGGAAATTCAAAAACCCAGCCAGCATGGAAAGGAAATCCCAAGGGAAATTTTGAACCAAGGAAAAGTGGCTTCAATCCACCATTCAAGAATCAGTTCAGTACCTTTCCATAAGGACAACAAGCAATAAGTGGAATCAAACCAGCTGTAGCAGCAAAGAAGACATTAAAGGGGCTACTTCAGCATTGGGGATGTGGAGACAACCACATGCTTAGAGATTGTCTGAATCGAAGGGAGAATCCCCGAAGATTACAAAACCTAGGAGAAGCAACCACAGTAGAATATATGGCCAGAGAAACACCCCGAATATACGCATCACTGGATGACCACCAAGCAGACCACCAATCAGCAGTGGTAGAAGTTGAAGGTAAGATTGCTAAGCAATCTATTTCTTTTTTAATTGGCCCAGGATCCACTCATAGATATGTGTCTCCTAAGGTGGTTGAAAGTTGTTCTCTTAGTAGAGCGAAGCATATTAAGTCTTGGTTAGTTCAATTAGCCACTAGAACTAAGAGAAATGTGAGTGAAGTAGTGGTGGAGTGCCCCATAGAGCTGAATGGAATTCTCACTAAGGTGAACTTGAATGTCCTACCATTAGGATCTTATGATGCCCTGATAGGTATGGACTGGTTGGAAAGACATAGAACCAATCTTGATTGCTATAAGAAGGTGCTTGAGTGCATTGATGATGAAGGAAGACCAAGGTGGGTGAAAGGAATTCCAAAGCAAGTTTCAATAAGGAAAATTTCAGCCTTACAGCTGAGAAAGTTCTATAAAAAGGGTTTCCAATTATATGTTGTGCATATATCAAATTCAATAGAAGATCAAGGACCAAAGTTAGAATAATTTCAATTGTTGTAAGAGTTCCAGGATGTATTCCCATATGAAGTGCTAGGACTTCCACCCAAGAGATACATTGTTGATAGAATTGAAGATGCAACTACAAGAATTAATGGACAAGGAATATATTCGACCAAGTGTATCTTCTTGGGGTGCACCTGTGTTATTTCTTAAGAAGAAGGATGGAAATTTGAGACTATGTATAGACTACAAGAAGCTAAACACGGTAACAATCAAGAGCAAGTATCCATGGCCAAGAATTTATGACTTGTTTGATCAGATGAAGGAAGCTAAGGTATTTTCCAAGATTGACTTGAGGTCTGGCTACCATCAAGTGAGGATAAAGGATGAAGACATTCACAAGAGAACTTTCAGAACTAGATATGGCCACTATGAGTTCACTGTGGTGCCATTTGGTCTTACAAATGCACCTGCTACATTCATGTGTCTCATGAATAGTGTCTTCAACAAATATATGGATACGTTTTTTATTGTATTCTTGGATGACATTCTTGTCTATTCCAAGAATGAAGAAGAGCATAATGAACATTTTAGGATGGTGTTGCAAGTCCTTAGAGAACACAAGCTGTATGCAAAGCTAAGTAGGTGTGATTTCTATCAGCAGAAGGTACAATATTTGGGTCATATTATTTCAGCAGAAGGTATTGCAGTAGATCCAGAGAATATTGAGGCCATAATGGATTTTCCTACTCCAAAGAATGCTGCATATGTTATATCTTTTATGGGTCTTGTAGGTTACTATAGAAGGTTCATTCAAGGCTTCTCCAATACAGGTCACCCAATTACATCATTGCAGAGGAAGGAAGTCAAATTTATATGGTCTGCAAAATGTGAAAGAAGCTTTCATCATTTAAAATAATTAGTTACTAGTGCTCTTGTTTTAAATATTGCAGAGCCAAGTAAGGAATTTTTGGTGTGCACGGATGCTTTCCTTGAAGGGCTGGGTGGAGTACTCATGCAAGAAGCGTTTGTAATTGGATATGAGTCAAGGAAGTTGAAATATCATGAAAGGAAATATGCCACACATAAATTCGAGTTAGCAGCCATAGTGCATGCTCTCAAGAGATGGAGGTATTACCTTTTGGGGAGAAGATTTGAACTCAATACTGATCACAAGAGTTTAAAATATTTATTTGATTAGCCAAATATGAATGCTAGACAAACTAGATGGATGGAGTTTATTTGTGAGTTTGATTTGGAGATTAAGCATGTTAAAGGTAAAGAGAATAAGGTCGCTGATGCACTCAACAACAAATTTCATATTGCAGTAGTGAGTAGTTGTAATTCAGATTTGAAGGCAAGGATCCTTGAAGTTCAAGCTAATGATGAAGCCTACCCCCAATCAAAGATAAGTTGCAGCAAGGTAATGTGGATGACAAGTCTGCAGGATATCATATTGGAGAAGATGATGTTCTTATGTATCAAGATACCAGACTGTACATTCCAAATTTTGTAGAATTGAAGGAGCTTGTGTTGGGTGAGATACACCAAAATCCATATCCTGGTCACCCAGGATATCAAAAAACTATAGAAGCAACAAGGAAGCAGTACTTTTGGCATGGAATGAAGAAGGACACAGCAGAGTATATTTCTAGGTGTCAAAAGTGTCAGCAGGTCAAGGCATAGCATCAACATCCAGCAGGATTGTTGTAGCGGTTTCCCATTCCATAGTGGAAGTGGGAAGTGACCTCTATGGATTTTATAACAGGTCTTGCCATGACTATAAGGAAGCATGATTCCATTATGGTTTTGGTGGATAAGCTATCAAAATTAGCTCACTTTATCCCAGTTAAGTCTAATCAAAAGACAATTGATATTACAAATATATTCATGAAAGAGATATTTAGGTTACATGGATTTCCCAAGGAAACAATTTCAGACCGAGTTACAAAATTCACTTCCAACTTTTGGAAAGGATTGTTTCAGGAATTGGGAGCTAGATTGAATTTCAGCACAACCTATCATTCTCAAACAGATGGTCAGAATGAGAGAGTAAATTAGATTCTTGAAGACATGTTAATGATGTATGTGATGGATAACCCATCCAAGTGGGAAGACTACCTACACTTGGTAGAATTTGCCTACAACAATGGATATCAAGAATCATTGAAGATGAGCCCTTTTGAAGTCTTGTATTGCAGAGGATGCAGAACTCCAGTGAGTTGGGACAACCCAGTGAATAGAATAGTGCTTGGTCCATAAATGATCGAAGAGATGGAGCAAGAAGTTGTTAAGATCAAGAAGAGTTTGAAGGCGTCTCAGGATAGGCAGAAGAGTTATGGAGATTTGAAGAGAGTGCACAAAGAATTCCATATTGGGGATCATGTGTACTTGAGAGTGAGACCAAACAAGAGTTCCATGAAGTTGGGAAGTTGTCCCAAGTTGGCACCCCAATACTGTGGACCATTTGAATTCCTTGATAGGGTAAGACCAGTTGCATATAGGATTGCATTTCCTGCTAACATGAGAGCTCATAATGTTTTCCATACCTATTTACTTAAGAAATATGTACATGATCCTAATCACATCATTAATTGGCATGTGATACAGGTGGAACCCGAGGGAGAGTTCCAAGTGGAGCATATGCGTATCCTCCACAGGAAGGATACATTACTCCGGAAGCGAGCCATCAAACAGGTAAAGGTGGAATGGAAGCACCTTAGTCTAGAGGAGGCTACATGGGAGATGGAGGATTCCATGAGAGAGGCATTCCCATTTTTGTTCAGTTTTGAGAAAACTGAGGACGGTGTTGTTCTAAGGGGGAGGGAGTTGTAATACCCCTACCTTGCCTTAATATTTATTGGATTCAATGTAAATATTGTGTATATGCGATGTGTGTTTTCCCTAGTGTGGAGATGAAGGCCAAGGCCCCAATAGTGGATGCTTAAGGTTGGTTTTCATAGGAAAGTATTTGACATTTGAACTATTCATGTGCTACTAAGCCATGAGATATTGTAGTTGATGTAAATGTTTAATATTGCAATGAAATAATAAGGAAACTGGATAAGTGAGAAAACTAATGAGAAGGGGATATGGTATCCACTAGGGAGAGGTGAGGGGGTTATGGGATGGGAACCCATGCTTCCACCTGCACAGGAGAAAACCGATTTGATTCCCCCACTCCGACGGAGAATTCGGTTACAGAAGGTGGGGAAGGAAGGTCGGTGCAAAGAATCATTGGGAGATAAAAATGGCCCTGAGATCCAAGAGTGGGGTTCTTCCTATTCTCCCTTGAAGCATTCGCTCACTTGAGAATCAAAGAGCCCTATTTGGCTATGCCATGGTGAACCAGAACTTCATACTCATCATGAAATGCAGAGCCCGACCGTGAAACAAAGAATGAAAACACGTTTCTATGTGAACAAAAATTGTAGAGCCGAATGCCAATAGAAACCCTTCGTGAACGCACTATCTGTTGATAGAATCCTTGAAAGGAAACCCTAAGGCGAATTACTAAGCATTAGTAGATTGAGGAAGCCGTGGGAGGATTGGAATCTGCGGGCAGAGTGTTGAGTTGTGGGATGGAGCTTAGTCCACAACCCTATGAAGATCCCAACTTGTTTAACAGAGGTAGAAGGTCAGATTTAGGCTTGGAATGCTTGATAAACAGAGTGAAGGCTGTAATCTCATAGAAATAGCAGTTGGACCTTCTATTCCCACTGTGAATAGCACTGGAAGGGAGGGGTCCTTGAGGGACTTTGCAACAGAGAAGAGGGGCTTCCTTTTGTTGGGTGAGGTAGGTAATATGGGTGCCATGTCTGCTGAGTTTTGAGATGCTTGTAGTTCTGTGGTTGAACTCACTGACTTAGCAATATCCTCCCTGTTACCCCTGTATTGTTTAAAAACCCAACTGTAGGTTGGATTAGCATTGAAGTGGACATTGATTTTTAGAGAGCCTAGTTAGCCCCTTCTTAGTGGATGCATAACCCATCTCGGGGGTGGTCTCTCAGCTGAAAGAGTATATGATGGACAGATACATAAGGTTGGGTGGAACATTGCTCTAACTTAGCCAGTTGCTTGGGCAACTTCAATATACAGAGATAAGTGCTTATGTGGAGTGAATGTTGATATTTCATGTGTTATATTATGCTTTTTTTGTTCAAGTTGTTGAATGAATTGTTATATGAATGTGAGCAATAGGTATACTATGTATAATCCTGAGTAGAATTTTGGGTTCATTTTGGATGCTTCATTCATTTGCATGAGTTTATCGCATTATAAATCTTGCATGTGGTAGATTATTGGTTAGACCTAGTTTCATGCACATTATGTATGGTTATTCTTGTCATGCCCTAGCTTAATGACTGGATGATTTCATGAAATTTCTCATTAGGAGGATAGGTATAATCCTGGGTATGAGGTTGAGTTCATGATTGAATGCTTTTTCATTTACAAGAAAGATATGTGTTTCTAACCCGGCAGGCTGTGATAAGTAACTAGCTCAGTTTCATTATATATGTTGCTTATGCATTGTATTCACCCTTTAAAGGGATGACTTGAATTCACCTAGTCTTGGAGAAGCGAGGGGATAGTCCTTGATGTGTTTCAGACCCCTTTGTGGGTAAATTGAAGGGAGGAATCATGGTAGGAAGGAGGCAGAATCCCTAGCAGAAGGACAAAGACACTTTGGTGGGGTCATGAACAAAAGTTCAGTTCGAAAATTGATATGGTTGGAATGCTCAAATGGGGTTAGGATTGCACCATTGGATAGAGCTCTCCAATATCCGCATTCGCAAGAACCTTTCTGCATCCGCAATGCGGATCATGGATTGTGGAGGTCAGGAACCAACCATTGGAGTAGAGGAGGTGCTTCCGTAGTTCCGAATCCGCAATGTGGATTGTGGATTGCGGACGTTGGAAAAATAACGTTGGAGTTGGACTTTCACATCTCCGAGTTCCGTAATACGGAATTACGGAATGCATAAGGGGGAAAATCTCCAGGAATTGGAATTGGACTTCTGCATTTCCACATTCCGCAATGCAGATTGCATAATGCAAAAGGAGTAATTTTATGGAGGATTGAATTGGGCTTCTGCATTCCCACATTCCGAAACGTGGATTACGGAATGTGGAAAGAGAAACTGTCGGAAGGATTAATTTGGGGATTCTGCATTCTGAATCCTGCAATGCGGATTGCGGATCGACGACCATTGCGGCTGTGCATAAAATTGGAAGACAAAGAAGAAATTAAAAAATGGATCTGAGGATCTCCCACCACCTGTGAAGGAAATGGAAGGGTTGGGGATGTTACAAAGGGGTATCAGAGCTCCGGTTGCAACATTGGGGCTGTTAGGGACAAACCGTGGAAGAAATTGCATGCAGAGAAGCGCCCATGGAGCTGTTTTAACCTAAAAGAATTCTTATTTATTAACTGTTCAATGAATGATTTCCAGATTGTATGGATGTTTCAAGTTATATGCATACCTACGTGGTATAATAAACATTTATATCATGTACAGTGATTGCAACAGGTTATAGTTGAATCGAACAACAAGGTTGTGTACAGGAAAGGGAGAATGGTGACTATTAATGACACACAGGATCCCTATGATCCTGAAGAAGACGTGATAGGGGAAAACGTGTAGGAAGAGCACACTGAAATAATGTCTAATGGAATAAGAGGGCAGGTGACTCCCTAGAATCTGGTTGAGACAATGGTAAGAGTTTAATGAGAGGACAATAAAGGCTCAGGAAGAGCAGCACCAACTCAATTTAGCCATTTTGCAAAGCCTTACTGATATGTATCAGAGGGTGAATCTGGGGTCTAATCCAAGTAATATGGGAAGGGAAGAAAGGAATGCAAATAGTCACTCTAGAGGCTGTTCTAGGTAGAGGACTCCAAGCCATAGAAGGGGTTCTGTGAGTAGAAGGCACATAACACCCTGTTCAGGATCTCTTTCCAGGAGGTCAAGACACTCCAGAGACTGTCAAAGGAGCCCAAGGAACACTTACAATAGGTGTAGCTAGGGTTTTCAGCCTAGCTTGTGCAAATGAGAACCTACTAAGGAGAAGGGCCTCCTTAGTAGTAGTTCAGTAAAACAATAAATTTAAACAGTAAAACAATATGAAATCTAAGCTAACATATGCGTCAACAAGAAATAAAAAGACAATGACATGATAATAAAAATTTTCTTTTTGTATTATGGTATGATCAAGATTACATTTACCTCGAATGTTGAGGTTGGTGGAGCTCTTGCAGTAGTCCAGGAGGACTGCTTCCGTGCTCCAATGGGTTCCTTCTCCTTCTCCAAGGTGTTTGGATAATGGGCCAAAAGGGACACTCAAATGGGAAGTTAACTCAAAATGGTGAGCTAGGGTTTCAAGAGTGATTTTGGCAGAGTGAGGATAGGATAGATTGTGGATATGAAATGGGGAGCCTCCATCACCTATTTATAGGCTTTTAGTGGTGGAGTATTGACCCATGGTTTTTGGCACCATATGGTTTAGGTCAATTGTTTAGGGTTTTTGCTTCCTTTTTCCCTCTTTTTCCTCTTTTTTATATTTTTTATTCCCTTTTATTTGATTTTTGAGAATTTAGGGCCCTTTTAGAGGGTTTTTGCTATCTTTTAAGGAAATTTAAATTATTTTTGGGGGAAAAGGGGGTTTTTTTGGCCTTTTGGTGGCTTTTTAATGGTTTTTTGAGGTTTTGGAGGCAAATATGGTAGGAAATATAGACAAATGAGTCATGAAATGAGGGAGATGAGATGGTGACCACTTTTTGGGTGTTAACAGATTGCCCCCTGATGTGTGAGGGCAGGAGCTCATCCTATGGCCGATAGACATCATATGTATTTTATGGTTTTCCTGGGGTGTGGAGAAGAGAAGAAACGAACTAGAGCCCGGAACAACGGTCCTGAACAAACTGCAAAAACTGAAAATACATGACCTCAATAATGAATGAGGAATAATCTCAATATATGGATGAGGCAGGCATACCCATGCTTGTGTCAAGATATATAAAATAACAATGGGGCCCAAAAAAGGGGACCTGAAAGATACATGGAGAACTACTGTGTACATCATAAGGGTCCATAGGGGACACAAATCTGGGACATACTGCCGGTCTGATCATGTCTGAGTTGAAGAACTGATACACTGGAATAATAATAGTGTTGCTGAGTGTGGTACCAGAGGAACCGATGAACTGTTGGATTATAATGATGGCGAGTCATACCCTCAATGGTACACCGGACTGTAGCTATACTGGGTACTCAAGGAAGCATTTAGTGAGTGGCCTCCGAATACAATTGCCAACGCAACCCGGATATCCATGGGAACATATAACTGGGTGTTCCGAAGTGACTCACCAATGTGCTAAAGTCAGGGGAAGTCCGGGGTCTTCGACAATAACTGAATGGATGTATACCATGCACAAATATCAATGGTGTGATCAAGGTGTTGAAGTCGAGCATGTGAGAAACAACCATTCGAAGAGGCACTGAGGAATCCACTCAAAATGGTCCATAGGCACTCACCACAGATGGTGATGAGTCCAAGGCGTAGGGACCTCTGGGTCTGTCCTCTAGAATAGACGGGCTGGCGTCGACAGAGGGAGACCTGCAACTAGCAAGGCAATGATTTTTCCTTAATAGGAGCACGAGGTGGATAACCGAAGTGTGAGAGTACTGATGGTAGGACTGACATACTATGGAGGTGGGGAATAACTGGGCAAATATAGTGGGTGGACTCAAACTTTCTTTGTTCAGAGTAGGATGGCAGGGATGATCGGGCAGCATATGAAACTGACTGGTGGGAAGGGGATCATAGCTTTAAGAGACCAGGGATGGTGACTGGAATGAGGGATACTCAAGTTGGTGTAGGATGGCAGGAAACTCTGAGGGTGGTATATCGTAGAATAATCTGAACAAAGGCGACCTTATTGGGGGTGCTGCTGAGATGATTGATCATAGTGCCGAGAGGCACTGGTGGGGACTTCTTCATGGTTATAAGGAGCTGGAAGAAGTGTGCTCAAAATGGTACTGTCATGTGGATTTATACGAGCCCAGGACAGTTTTTTCTCGTGATTACTTTCAATTTTAAGGAGTTTGAAAGCGATAAGAAGACTCTGAAATAATGGAATGGTACCGTCGTGTGGATTTGTACGAGCCTAGGATGGTGCATGCTTGTGGTTGCTTTCAATTTTAGAGAGTCTGAAAGCAATAAGAAGACTCCAGGGGGGTTCTTTTTCATGTGCTAGTCTCCAAGGCCCAAAAAAGCATAAAAGGATGCAATGAAGAACTCTTCTATCCGGTGTGACTAGAGTATTCCTTTTTTCGTAATTAGTCTACTAGGTTTGGAAAAGGGTTAAACTTATACCAAATAGATGCCCTTTCAGGTACTTTAACGAGCATGAAAGGAAGCAAGATTGCTCGGCGATATTTTCATTCTTTTAGGAGTCAGAAAAGAGCTTAACAGAAACTCCCTAAGTGCCTTTTTCGTAAAGGACTTGTTTGGCCCGAAAAAGGGATAAAATTATACCGAACAAAAGGAATGGCCAAGCAAGGGGAGAGTGTTCAAACAAGGGACATCGATGAGAACCAAGAACGAATGTTGGGGGGAAACACTGGTGGGCCTCTTTGTGGGATGATGAATGGTGGCAAAATAACGAAATAATTGCAGTATGAATGGAGTGAATGGCTCATGTATAAATGTGTAATAATTTGATGGCGGTCGATGTGGCGCACAAACCGAGGCAGCAAGGTGTTGGGACACAATGTTGAAACTGTTTCTGGTGAGAGTGAAAAATGATCTCAAGCATCATCACGAGTTTGGAAAATTGAATCCGATGATATAAAAAATGTCAAAAATGGATAACGACCGAGGTGGCACGCAAACTGAGATGACTAGGGGCTAGTGAAAAAATGACCAAAACATCTCGGGGTGAGAGCGAGAAATGATCTCAAGCATGATCACGGGCTCAGAAAACTGAATCCGATGGTATAAGGAAAGCTAAAAATGGACAATAGCCGATGTGGCATGCAAATCGAGATGGTGAGCTGCATGGAAAAAATTCCAAAAAAAAGGGGTTCGGAGAAAACGAGAAACCGAGTCGACCATTCTGAAGGTCTTGTCTTTCTGATTCTAGTGGTGGAAACGGTTTGGAAAATGGACTCCATATGGATCTAAAATGGCCGAATGAAGAAAAAGTCAACTATCTATAAATAGTAAGTGGACCCATAATGCCAAGTGTCATTTGTGTGGTTGACTTTGACAGGAGAGTGTGGTGGGCCAGAGTGGATTTGGCATTTCTGGGTGATTGGACAGGTCGATTTCATTTCCGCGAGTTGCAGGTATTTCACTAAACTCATACCTTTAATGTTTTCTCGATTTGGGTGGGTAGTGGGTCCTCAGGGAGGGTGGTATGGTCCATGCGGGGTGTGGATCACGGGTTTCGAGGCGATGGCTGCGATCATGTATCGCGGTTGTGGCCTCCACAGCTGCGATCCAAGATTGCGGCTATGGCCTGGATAGTCGTGATCCGCAATCGCGGGTGTGGCCTGGACAGCCACGATCTGCGATTGCGACTGTGGCTTGGACAGCCACGATCTGCGATCGCGACTGTAATCCCGATAGCCGTGATTTGGGATCACGACGTTGGGCCCTACAGCCGCGATCTGGATCGGGATTGTGGAGTCATACCGAGGGGGGGGATGATGGTTTATTTGATGATGTGCTGATGAGTTTTCATTGTGGGATTGACAGGATGCCGAGAGTACTATGGTGAGAGTGCAAGATACGTGACGATCTCATGGAGTACATACAGGATGATTGACATGTCCAGGGGACCTTGGGGCTATGCAGGCTATTGAAGTTTACACAGGTGCTGATGATGCATTCAACAGTACTACTGTTGAACATGTTGGTGGGCTTTTGGGAGCCCAATAGTTAGTGCTTCATGGTGCAGGGGGAGAGACTGGAGCTCACCCTGGCAGATGTATGCTTTTTAACGGGACTGCCTTGTTTGGGTAGGGTGGCGGATACTCAACCACGGGTGTCCGCGGATGTGGACATGGAGGAGATGCTGGATCGGTACTTCCTCCCTACGGTAAGAGTGCATAAGAATGCACTCTTGATTTGTGACTTAGAGGAGCCATCAGTTCGAGTGATCGCAGAATGTGTGGTCCAAGTGTTGGGGTCGCAGGGGCCCAACCGGGTGTCGGGGGGACAGATGCAGTTGGTAGAGCGGGTATTACAGGGCACCTTCTTTGCTTGGGGCTAGATATTACTCACCTGTGTTCAGCTGTAGTGGAGCAAGGTGAAGGTATCTGGAAAGGGGTTCTGTTATGGGTCGTTTTTGTGTGCTTTCTTCATGGAGCGGGTTTCGACACTATGACCATGAGTTCCGATATGGGCTGGCGGTTTGAGGGAGCCGCAGATGATGTGGTGGGGTGAGATAATGTGCCGACGGGGTGGTGGAGAGGTGGGGCAATATTTTACGTAGGAGATCTATTTGCACTGGTTGTAGATGCTGCTGGTTTTTTATGACTACCCGTATCATGATATGGATTACCGGTGAGATCGGGAGGCGCCACGACCCCCAGGGCAGGTTTGGGGTCCAGATGGTATGTATCTAGTTTCTTGATTATTTTATATTGGATGTTTTGATGTTAGAGATATATGATGATTCTGACTATTTGCGATTTGGTTTGATGCAGATGTGGGACCGCGGACACTACTGGGGCATAGGGAGCATCGGGGGCATATAGCAGTGCCAGCCTTGCCAGACCAGGGGGAAGTATGACGACGGGATGCGGAGGGGACTTTGGAGGCCTTGCGAGTTACCTTCGACCGACTACTGGTTGGGCTCTCCCACGAGGGGTGGCGGGAGCTTGATCAGGAGATGGTTGAGGCCTGTCACAAGGCTCCATGGGATTGGTGGTCGATCTTGATTCGGGTGGCAGTATTGGCCTAGGAGAGGAGGGGTCATGATCGATAGGGGGATGAGGAGGATCCAGAGGAGGAGCGAGGAGAGGATGAGTCCATAGAAGAGGAGGCTGCAATGGAGGGTGAGGATGGTGAGGATGGGGGATATGACTCTCATTAGGGAGTGTTGGGGACTCCCCCCCCCAATGCGTATGGGAATTCAGGATTTTTTATATATACGGCATGTATTTTATGATAAGGATGCTGTTGGGGCTCCTTGATGTATATTTTTTTTATAGCTGAGTGCTGGGACACTCATGACATGTATTCGATGATATATTTATATAGATATGCACATGGATGCATTTTGGCGATGATCATTTTTGTACGCACGTGGATGCGCCTGTATGGTTTGGTGTTTGTTTATTGCACGTGGATGCAAATGATTTGTTATGAAAGGCGTGTGGATGCCCTTTGTTGTAGATGTAGTCTTTTTGGGATTTTTATGTTTTTGATGTGTTGATATGTGATGATTATGCATGATGGATGATTTACATGGTGTGATTGATATGCCAGTCGAGGATGTTGTTAGCCATTTGATCTGCGACACTATTTTGAGCTCTGGGGACATGAGTGAATGTGATGGATTCAAACTGTCGGCTTAGCTATTTTGTGCACAGGAAATTTCTAAAGAGGAAAGGATCACGCACCTGGTAGCAGTTGTTGAGTTGGGAGACAAGCAGCTGGGAGTCAAGGAACACATGAAGGTGATGTATACCCATCTGAAGGGCAACAGTCAGGATATCGGTCATAGCATCGTACTCAACCTGGTTATTGGTAGCAACGCCTATGCACATTCTGTCAAGGTGAATCAACTCATGTGAAGGGGAATATAAGACCCAAGCTGCAAAGGCCAGGTTTGGAGACCAACGGCTTGCTCCATCGGTGAAGCCAACATAATAAGGTGGAAGATTGTCCATTTGTGATCATGCAGGAAAATGACGAATGTAAGGTTGCGGAAAAAAGTGAAAAACAAAAAGAAATCAAACTGTACATGATGGACTAGCAGGTCCGCTGGGTTGTTAAGGATAAAAGTGTTTAAGATACAACCCATTACGGGGGTTGCGCAAGGGGTGTCCTTCTGAGTCAGTTAGAATATATGCCCCATGTCCAAGGCAGGCATGCACTATGTAAGGGCCTTGCCACATGGATTCAAACTTCCCTTTCCCTTTCTTCTTGTGAGATTGGTCATAGACGAGGACTAGATCTCCTTCACAGAAAGGACGTGGGTGGACATGTTTGTCGTAACCAGCTTTGGAGCGGTTCTTGGTGACCTCAATTGTTTGTAGGTCTGCGCGACGGTCTTCATTAGCTTGTTCTAATAACATCAGACATTGTTCAAGTGGGGAGGTGTCGGGGAGAAGTTCAATAACGATGTGTAGGGTGGGGATCTGACACTTGATGGGGAGGACAGATTCGTCATAGTGAACTAAGTGAAAAGGGGTGAAACCGGTGGCAGTCTTAGTTGATGTACGGTAAGCCCATAATGCGGGGAAAAGCATGTGATACCAATTGGACTTATGTCGATCAATAGTGCGTTGGAGGATTTTTTTCAAAATTTTGTTAATAGCCTCAACTTGGCCATTCCCTTGGGGGTAGTAAGCAGCGACATACTGATGTTTGAACTTAAGGAGAGTTGACAACTCGTGCCAAATGTCATCTTCAAAATGTGAACCATGGTATGAGACAAGCTGTTTTGGGACCCCGAATCATGTAATAACATGGTTACAAAAGAAACGGGCAGCAGTGTCGGATTTACAGTTGAAGGTGGGCATGGCTTCATCCCATTTGGTGAAGTAGTCGAGGATGACAATGATGTACTTATGGCCGTTTGTGGATGAGGGTTTACATTCCATGAAGTCGATGGCCCATTTGCAAAACGGGCCAGCGGTGACGACTTGGTGG
Organism: Larix kaempferi; assembly: GCA_027924585.1. Taxonomy (NCBI): domain Eukaryota; kingdom Viridiplantae; phylum Streptophyta; class Pinopsida; order Pinales; family Pinaceae; genus Larix; species Larix kaempferi. Next base: position 5,703,581 of record BSBM01000289.1, on the reverse strand, counting down.
AGTGGGGCGGGTGGTGTCCGAGCCTTAGGGGCAAAGAGTTGGCAATTATGGCAATGCTTGACTGCTGTGATGCAGTCGATAAATAGTTTGGCCCAGAAGTATCCAGTGCAGATGACTTTTTGTTCGGTGGCCATCCCTGAGAAATGTCCGTCACAAGCGTTGCTATGAAAATCATTGAGGACTTGTTCGTCTTCTTCGCGTGTAAGGAAACGACGGAGGATAGTATCAACCCCTTGCTGGTAAAGGACATCGCCCAAGAGGAGATACCGAGAGGCGTGGTGACGGATACAGTGGCATCCATTGCGATCTATGTCTGGTTGAAAATTCTACGTGCGAAGGTAAAGCAGAATATCACCGTACCATGGGTTGTCGGAAGAGATGATAAACAAATGGTCATCAGGTAATTCAGTGGTGATCAGCGGTGATGGAAAAAGAGATGGTAGGCCGGTTATGATCTGGGCAAGCGCGAGGGCTTTAGTACTCTTAGGGGTTGTGAAAGTTAGGTCATATTCTTGGAGTATAATTACCCATTTAGCGACACGACCTTGCAGAAGTTGCCGGTTCAAGAGGTAGACCATGGGGTTGGAGTTGGCGACAACTGTAGTATGACTGAGTAAAATGTAATGGTGCAATTTTTGGATGGAAAAGACGATGGCAAGGGGTAGTCTTTTCTCTTATGGGTAACGTAGGGGTGGTCCAGAAAAGGTTTGGCTGACGTAATAAATGACATGCTCCTGGAAAGCAGCGTCTTCTTGAACAAGGACCCCTGACACGGTGTGGTCGGGTGCCAAGACGTAAAGGATGAAGTCCTGAGAGAAATCTGGAGGGGAGATCAAAGGGGCTTGCGTGAGAGCTTTTTTAAGGGCTTCGAATGCAGCTTGTGCCTAGTCATCCCAAACAAAGGGTATGTGAGTACGAAGCAGACGTAAGAAACCATGAACTGTGGTGGCATAATCAGGAACAAAGCAGCGGAGGAAATCAGATTTCCCCTGTAAGCTCTGTAGCTTCCAGAGCGTGCGTGGTGCGGGAAGGTCTAATATGGCTTGAAATTTGAGAGGGTTGTCAACGATTCCTTTGTTTGAAACAATGAAACCTAACAACAGGCCTGCCGGAGCGCAAAAGACACACTTGAGTGGGTTCAAGCAGATCTGATACTTGCAACAATGCATAAAAACTTGTCGGAGGTCGTTAAGGTGGTCGGATCATCTCTTGGAACGTGCTGTGAGATCGTCAAGATAGACTAATAGGGTATGAACCAAGTCGTGAAAACAATAGCTCATGGCCCACTAGAAGGTGGCGCCAGCATTTTTAAGGCCGAAAGGCATGATACGATAGGGGAAGGTGCCCCATGGGGTGGTGAAGGCAGTCTTGTATTGATCTTCTTTGTGGATCTGAATCTGGTTATACCCAGAGAAACCGTCCATGAAGGATAGGACTTCATGCCCCGCACATGCATCGATGAGTTGGTCAATAAATGGCATGGGGAAGTTGTCTTTCGGATGGGCTCGGTTTAAATCATGGAAGTTAGTACATACCCTGATTGTGCCTTGTTTTTTGTTAACAGGGACGGGGTTAGAAACCCTAGTGGTGTATGTGATAGGATAAATGAAACCTGCAGCACGAAGTTTCTCAACCTCTGCTTTAATGGCGGGGAGCTTTGATGGATGAATGGGGCGCTGTTTTTGGCGAACGGGGGGAACATCTAGCCACATGTCAGTGTGGTGCTCTATGATAGCGGGGTCAAGACTAGGCATTTTGGTGTAGGACCAGGCAAAGACATTGCGGAACTCCTGAAATTTTTTTTTGTACTCTCCGATCTCGTACTCGGTGCAGGAGGCTCCCAAAGTAATGATTTCAGGGGCACCGACTGGGGTAGAGATATCAATGTGAAACGTAGGTGAGATGTTGGCCATGTTACCTTCCTTGAAGGCATCGGGAGCAGGAATGGGCTCTTTAAACCAGTCGACTTTGGTGGGGAGGAAATCTTTGGACTCAACAGAGAATTGGGTGGCTGTGGTGGGGGAGGACTCCTCCGGGAGGAAATAGGAATGATTGTGCATATCCTCCCATGGGTAATCAGGTGCAGTAAGAGCCTCGAGAATTTCCTCATCATTGTGGAAACGTTTTGCAGTCAAATCGTTTGACGAGGGAATGCTAGCAGTAGAGATCATATAAATGGTATTGATCTCTCCTGTTGGCGGAGATGCTGGGGGGTGGATCTCTTAAATGGTGGGAGGAGATGTCTTGAGGTCCAAGTTATTCATCTCGTAGAGGGTGGCTCTGTAATCCGGGAAATCAGGGCAGTGATGTGAGTAATGGCCATAAATACCGCATATTGCACAAGGGTGATTGGTACGCAGTGATTTATCGCGAGGCTTAGGGGTAGGGTCAAGTTGGACAACCGGGATGTTGGGGTCATCATCAAGCATTTGCATGTGCTCTTGTAATGCGTGTAATTTTGGACATTGATGGGTAGCATGGCCCAACTCATCACACAAAGAGCATTTCAGAGGAGCTCGAAATGATGGAGGGTTTTTTACCATTTTGGGCGGGGGTAGAGCGGTGTACGATTGTGGGCCTCTGCCCCTAGTGTGTTTGATAAGAGGGGACGGATTGGTGGATGAGGAGGGAGTCGTGACACTGGGAGGTGGTTGACTAGTAGTGGTAATGGGTTGCACCGGTAGTAGGATGACATTTGGTGTCGGAAGGGAAACGGGAGGTGTGATGTACCACGCCGGTAGTCCTAAAGTTAACCCTGGGAGGCTGAGAGTGGCCATAACCGGGGCGCTCACTACTCCTGAAGGGGGGAATAGGAATGAGATTGTATGGATGGGTGTTACACCGACATGACTAGGTACCAATGGTGGTTGGGGCAGCAAGGGTGGTTGATGGTTGGGTGTTTGTGTATTGTGGGAGAGGGTACATAAGTCAGATATTTCGGTTGCTAGTGACGGGGGTGGAATGGATTGGAATGTGGAAGTCATCGACGTATCTGAGTAGACTCTGGGTCCAACTGAGGAAACCAATGAGGTAGGTGCACCATGAACAGGTTGTTCAACCATGGGAAGAATGTTTTCGGGTGCAGCAGGGGCATTGGGATCGTAATAGGTGAGTTGATCGATCGTGACCACTCGTCCTTCATGGGGGAACATCATGGTATGAAAAACGGATGAGGCAACCGCCTGCATGGCGTACATGTAACTGCGGCCAAGTAAGAGGTTATAATCAAGTTGGGCGTTGATGATCTCTATGTCAATAAGCACTGTTTTACCAGCCAACTGGACGGGGACATTAGCTAAGAGACCTTGGGGTTGAGCTGAATGGCCATCGTAGGCTCGTTAATGCAGTGGTGGACGGCTGGAGAGTAGGGGATCCCAACTTCTGCCAAATGAATGTGGAGATAACGCATGTAGAGGCACCCTCATTGATGATGCACCGATGGATTACAAGATTCCGAATGGATACAAAAACTTGGAATGCTAATGTGGAAGGCAGGCGTGGTTTAGATTGGTCCAAATCAAAGGCCATCATTCGTGAATCAGTCGGGTCGATAGAACCAATGGTTGATAACATAGTCTTGCGCTGTGTAGGACAGTTTTTTAAGACCTCTAACATAGACATGGTTGCGGGGGACTGAGCTAAGTCGTCCACAATGTTGTAATTAGACGCAGCACGAGCATTGGGGTTATTGTTGATGCGGCGAAGTGGGAAGCGAGGGGCTTTTGGGGCTCCATCTAATGGGGCTGGAGGGATGCATTATGGCTGATCAGTGAGAAGAGCATTGGTGGTTTTGTCAGTGGGAGGGGCTTCAAGGGTGGAGCCATATTGGTTCCGACGGGTTTGAAGGTTGATATCGGTGGATGACATCATCAACAAGTGATGGGTACTTGAGTCTAAAGTGGGGTGGGCAGGTGCAGCGTACGTGACTTGTTGTTGTGGTGGCATGTTTCCTTGAGGGGGAGCTAACGGTTGAGTGTTCAGCACTCCTTGGGTTGGTAAAGGGTTTTGTAACACCAAGGGTTGATTTTGAAGTGGTGGGGGGTTAGGTGGCGTCTGAGGTGCCGCATGCCGTTGGCGGTGGGAATCATCGGTCCAGAGTTGTCATGCCCACTCCAAATGTGGGCAAGCATGTGTGTAATGGCCATAGACCCTGAAAATAGAACAAGGGTGGTTCGTACGTAAGTTAGGGTTTTTAGCTTGTTTTGGCGGCCTGTCAGGGTTTTGTTGGCAGGTGTTGCGTTATTATTGTTTGGGGGATTAGGTGGCTGGCCGCCTTGGTCTGGAGGGGGGTTGTTCCCGCGGTTACATCCTTTTTCATGGTTTTGATGGTCTTGTTGGCGTTGGTTATTTTGGTTAGGCTGCGGATTTTTTTGCGCGTACACTTTCCCTTGGGTGGAAGGTGGGTTTTGGGGTTGTACAGGTGCGGGAGCAGGCTGCAGTGGATAATAAGTGGGTGGGGGTGGAGGCAGTGTAGGTATTGGACCTTGTGGGGGTTGTTGATACGTCGGTGTGACGGGTGGCTGATTTTCCGTAGGTGCTGCCTGTGGCGGATAATAAGCGGGGGGGGGGGGGGGGCGCTTGAGAGGATACAGGAACGTGCATGACCTGCGAGTGGTAATATGGTTGAGGTGCAACCGGGGGAATGTAAGCGGGGGATGCATGGCCGAAGTACTGAGGTGGACATGAGGGTCCGTGGGAATGGTGGTTATGCACCATGGGAGCATACGAATTGGTTGCTTCAGAGTGGGATGTAGCTCGCGAAAGGTCGGGACCATTACTAGTACGTGTCATGGAAAAGGGCTGGTTATGCGATGCAACATGGCCAATGATGCCATCGGCGGCATGGGATGCCCCCAGTGTATTGTTTCAGGAGGAATCGCCACGGGGGGCATCGGGTATAATGGTATATAAGTAACCAAACTGGGTGTAGATAAGGTCAAATTGCTGGGCTTTTAGGATGGCTTCTTCCTCGAATTGGGGTTGCTCAGATGCCACATCCTTGGCAATGATGGGAAGGAGAGATTTGAGAAACCAATCTAGGAAGATATGGTCATCTAACTTGATTTTGCACAGGCTTCGACATTGACGCCACTCATGAATGTGGTCAATGATGTGGGTGGTCGTATTCTGTTTTCAAGACAGTAGGATCTCAACTCCCATGTCATAGAGAACAGGTAACTAAAAGAACTACAGGAAGGTTGAGGCGAGGGAAGTAAAGGTGGCATGGGTCCCATGGGGCTGCTCGATGTACCACTTGGCTGTAGAGCCAGTGAGAGTTCGTTGTAATAGACGGAGTCGGACAGAGTCATCCATTATGGAGTTGGAGGAACACCATAGATGGAAGGACATAATGTGATTTTGTGGGTCTTCACCTGCCTTGCCCTCAAACTTAGGGATGTCTGATGGGAGCTTGGTGGGCATGTGAGGCCACGTAGGATCATGTCTGATGGGATTGTTGGTTAGTCTGGCCAGGTCAGGAAGGTTGAGACTAGCCATGAATGGAAAACTAGTAGAAGGCTGTGACATGCTGGTGGTCATGGCCACATTGGGGCCGATGCCCCCAAGTGTAGGGGCTGGGTTTGTGATAGGGATGTGACCCCCGAACGGGGGGGTGTAGGTGGTATGGGAGGGTCCTGCGCCACTAAGCGTAGTGTGAGTCAACAATGGGGTTGGGTTGGGTATGCTAGCCACTGGAATTGGCACAGTGATCGGAATGGTGGGTGTGGGCCCCATCGAGGGCATACCCAAAGCAGGTGTGGTGGCTGGGGTGGTTGTGGATGCTCCACCAATGGTCCCTATAAAGAAAGGGTTGGAAGTCATGCTAGCCATGGGGCTGGTTGGTACAGTGTAAGTGGGGTTTTCAGACTCTGCCTCAGAATTAGATGTGAAATAAGGGGCGTCAGAGTCAGGGGACGGAGCTCTATGGTGCCGACGAATAGAGTCGAGTGACGAAGCTCTAGGTATATGATGAGTGGTGTCGAGTGATGCAGATCTACGTCTATTACGAGTGATGTCAAGTGAACCATGCTGCGGGGGCTCACCCCGGAGGCGTCGAGAGTGTCTCGGGGACTCAAAGGTGACAGATGGTGTCAAGTATCTGGGGGTTGTGTCAAGTGAAAAAAGGCTCAAAAACCCTAATGCAGCCAAGTGTGCAGAAGGAGAGCACAAAAAAGATGACACTCAGGCCAACAACCAGCTCAAAATGCTCACTATAACAGCTGTGCTACAATAAGCGGAGCATCAACAACAATGGTCAGAATACCAACAAGCAGCAGGTTTCCTAAAAAATAAAAATAGTGGACTCGCGAGACCAAAGGGAGGTAAGGGAGCATGCAAACACCTAGCTAAATAGTATTCTGACTCAACCAGACATATCCTTTGCAAGGTGATGAAATCCAAGTTAGACAATATGGATACTAGATCCAAGTGGCTAAAGATACCCCCCTACCAGGAGGGACACTGGGTAAGACAATCCTAGAAGAAAGGAAACTAAGATACCCCGTTCATGACACGTCGAGAAAGGTGAATCTGCAGCTCTGGTCCTATCACTGTGTGGGCCTAAAAGTAATCAACACACGCAGACCAATGAGTAGGTAGCCTTTGGTTATTGAATGTATTGCGGTATTCCACTCAGGCCTTCGGAACCAGTCTCGCTACTTCAACCCTCCTAAAGGAGAGGCCCTCTGATAAACTGGTTGTGACCGTGTCAAAAAATACTAGGGGAATTTGGTACCCTGAAGGACAACAACTATGTCTCAAGTATAAGCAACCGAGGGGTGTTATTTGGATACCTATTCCCCTTGTCCTACCTAACTACAATATTCTTATGTGTTCCCCAAGTGGGGTTAGAATGTTGGTTGGGTTAAGTAGTGTTTTAAGGCTCACTTGAATTAGGTGACAGAGTGTGTGCATGTGAGGTAATGAACCCAATCAAAAGTGCCATGCATGGGAAAGTTTTTTAACTAATAATAATGCAGAAATTTAACTTGCAATGCAAAATTTTCTTTTTTCAATGTAGATGCTTAAACTTAAAAAATTCTATAAATGGAACAGAAAGCAAACTGCAGAAAAAGGCTATAGGTAACTATGGCTGCAGATAGAACAGGTGGCTGTGCAGGTGTAGAAAATATTGCAGAAAAATTCTTGGTTCAAAAAAGGGTAAAAACTACAGAAAACAGATCACGTGTCTATGACTGAAATGCGCGGCCTAGAGCACGGCCGTAGAGGTGAAAGTTGCGGCCGGATCGTGGGTCTGTGGCTGAGAGGCGCGGTCTGGGGCACGACTATAGGGGTCAAACCTGTGGTCGAATCGTGGGTCTGTGGTCAAGAGGCGCGGCAAAAAGGGTGAAAAGCTGCGGCCAGATCGTGGGTTTGCGGCCACAATGCGCGGTTTGGAGCACGGCAAAGGGTCAGAAAGCTGCGGTCGGATCGCAGGTCTGGGGCTAAAATGCGAGGTCTTGAGCACGACAAAAGGGCAGAAAGCTGCGATCGGATCGCAGGAAAGAGGCAAAAAGCTGCACTTGGGTCGCGGGAAAGAGACAGAAAGTTGCGGTCTGGGCTGCAGGAAAGAGGCAGAAGGCTGCACTCGGGTCACGGGAAAGAGGTAGAAAACTACGGTTTGGGCCGCAGGAAAGAGGCAGAAGGCTGCGCTCGGGTCGCGGAACAACGACAGAAAGTAGTGGTCTGGGCCGTGGGAAAAGAGCAAACAATTGCGATTTGGATCACGAAAAAATGGTCGAAAGCTATGATCTGGGCCACGGCTGTAAAGAACAGAACCGCGATCTACTGCAGAAAACCCAACTAGCCGAAGCCACAACCGAACAGGGAAAGCAGAAAAATACTTGCAGAAAATAAAAACTTTAAAATATTTTATCTAGAAATTCAAAGGCCAATAGTGGAGTTGCCAAAACTGTAGCTAGGGTTTTCACCCTAGCTTGTGCAAATGAGCACCTACTAAGGAGAAGGGCCTCCTTAGTATTAGTTCAGTAAAACAGTAAATTTAAACAGTAAAATAGTATGAAATCTAAGCTAACATATGCATCAACAAGAAATAAAAAGACAATGACAAGATAATAAAATTTTTCTTTTTGTATTATGGTATGATCAAGATTACATTTATCTCAAATGTTGAGGTTGGTGGAGCTCTTGCAGTAGTCCAGGAGGACTGCTTCCGTGCTCCAATGGGTTCCTTCTCCTTCTCCAAGGTGTTTAGATAATGGGCCAAAAGGGGCACTCAAATGGGAAGTTAGCTCAAAATGGTGAGCTAGGGTTTCAAGAGTGATTTTGGCAGAGTGAGGATAGGATAGATTGTGGATATGAAATGGGGAGCCTCCATCACCTATTTATAGGTTTTTAGTGGTGGAGTATTGACCCATGGTTTTTGGCACCATATGGTTTAGGTCAATTGTTTAGGGTTTTTGCTTCCTTTTCCCCTCTTTTTCCTCTTTTTTATATTTTATATTCCCTTTTATTTGATTTTTGGGAATTTAGGGCCCTTTTAGAGGGTTTTTGATATCTTTTAAGGAAATTTAAATTATTTTTTGGGCAAAAAGGGGTTTTTTGGCCTTTTGGTGGCTTTTTAATGGTTTTTGAGGTTTTGGAGGGAAATATGGTAGGAAATATAAACAAATGAGTCATGAAATGAGGGAGACGAGATGGTGAGCACTTTTTGGGTGTTAACAATAGGACCAAGAGAAGAAGGAAGTCCAGAGGGATCCCACAAGGAGAATTTAGGAAATCAAGACCACCTACCTTTGATGGAGAAAGAAAGACATGCCAAGAGGCAGAGGCATGGCTACTTGGAATGAAAAAGTACTTCAAAATGCATGACTATTCAGAAAGTGAAAAAGCCAGTGTTGCCATTTACAATCTGAATGGAAGAGCTTCCATTTGGTGGGAACATCTATTGAAAGTGAAGAGAACAAATGAAAGAAGGATCAAATGGGAGTGATTTAAAAGATACTTTAAGAAAAAATACCTATCAGCTAGGTATTATGACAGCAAGAGAAAGGATTGCAATGAACTCAGGTTGGGGAAGAATTCCATGGAGAATCATGTTCATAAATTCTTGGAATTGTTGAGGTATGCAGACTACATCAAGGATGAAAGAGTAAAGATTCAAGTTTCCTTGGAAGCCTACCACATAATTTCGGAGATAGGATTGAGTTTTTCAATTCACCAAGTTTGGATGAATCCATTAGAGTGGCCATGCACTGTTATGAGCAGAATAAAGGAAAGTAAAAAACCCAGCCAGCATGGAAAGGAAATACCAAGGGAAATTTTGAACCAAGGAAAAGTGGCTTCAATCCACCATTCAAGAATCAGTCCAGAACCTTTCCACAAGGACAACAAGCAATAAGTGGACTCAAACCAGCTGTAGCAACAAAGAAGACATTAAAGGGGCTACTTCATTGTTGGGAATGTGGAGACAAACACATGCTTAGAGATTGTCCGAATTGAAGGGAGAATCCCTGAAGATTACAAAACCTCGGAGAAGCAGCCACAGTAGAATATATGGCCAGAGAAACACCCCGAATATACGCAACACTAGATGACCACCAAGCAGGCCACCAATAAGAAGTGGTAGAAGTTGAAGGCAAGATTGCTAAGCAATCTATTTCTGTTTTAATTGGCCTAGGATCTAATCATAGATATGTGTCTCCTAAGGTGGTTGAAAGTTGTTCTCTTAGTGGAGTGAAGCATAGTAAGTCTTGGTTAGTTCAATTAGTCACTGGAACTAAGAGAAATGTGAGTGAAGTAGTGGTGGAGTGTCCCATAGAGCTGAATGGAATTCTCACCAAGGTGAACTTGAATGTCCTACCATTAGGATCTTATGGTGCCCTGATAGGTATGGATTGGTTGGAAAGACATAGAACCAAGATTGACTGCTATAAGAAGTTTCTTGAGTGCATTGATGATTAAGGAAGACCAAGGTTGGTGAAAGGAATTGCAAAGCAAGTTTTAGTAAGGAAAATTTCAGCCTTACAGCTGAGAAAGTTCTATAAAAATGGTTTCCAATTATATGTTGTGCATATATCAGATTCAGTGGAAGATCAAGGACCAAAGTTAGAATACTTTCATCTCTTACATGAGTTCCAGGATATATTCCCATATCAAGTGCTAGGAATTACACCCAAGAGAGACATTGATTTCTCCATTAATCTTGTTCCAGGGGCAACACCAAGTTCCAAATCCCCTTAAAGAATGAGCACACCTGAGCTGATAGAATTGAAGATGCAACTACAAGAATTAATGGAAAAGGAATATATCTGATCGAGTGTATCTTCTTGGGGTGCAAGTGTGTTATTTGTTAAGAAGAAGGACAGATTTTTTAGACTATGTATAGACTACAGGCAACTAACAAGGTAACAATCAAGAACACGTATCCATGGTTAAGAATTTATGACTTGTTTGATTAGATGAAGGAAGCTAAGGTATTTTTCAAGATTGAATTGAGGTCTGGCTACCATCGGGTGATGATAAACGATGAAGACATTCACAAGAGAACTTTCAGAACTAGATATGGCCACTATGAGTTCACTGTGGTGCCATTTGGTCTTACCAATGCACCTGCTACATTCATGTGTCTCATGAATAGTCTCTTCAACAAATATTTGGATATGTTTTTGATTGTATTCTTGGATGAAATTCTTGTCTATTCAAAGAATGAAGAAGAGCATAATGAACATTTTAGGATAGTGTCGCAAGTCCTTAGAGAACACCAACTGTATGCAAAGCCGAGTAAGTGTGATTTCTATTAGCAGAAGGTACAATATTTGGGTCATATTGTTTCAGTAGAAGGTATTGCAGTATATCCAGAGAAGATTGAGGCCATAATGGATTTTCCTACTCCAAAGAATGCTGCATATGTTAGATATTTTATGGGTCTTGCAGGTTACTACAGAAGGTTCATTGAAGGATTCTCCAATATAGTTCACCCAATTACATCATTATAGAGGATGGAAGTTAGATTTATATGGTCTGCAAAATGTGAAAGAAGCTTTTAGCAGTTAAAATAATTACTTACCAGTGCTCCTGTTTTAAATATTGCAGACCCAGGTAAGGAATTTGTGGTGTGCACAGATGCTTTCCTTAAAGGGATGGGTGGAGTACTCATGCAAGAAGGGTTTGTAATTGGATATGAGTCAAGAAATTTTAAAGATCATGAAAGGAAATATGCCACACATGAATTAGAGTTAGCAACCACAGTGCATGCTCTCAAGAGATGGAGGCATTACCTTTTGGGGAGAAGATTTGAACTCAATACTGATCACAAGAGTTTAAAATATTTATTTGATTAGCCAAATATGAATGTTAGACAAACTAGATGGATGGAGTCTATTTGTGAGTTTGATTTGGAGATTAAGCATGTTAAAAGTAAAGAGAATAAGGTTGCTCATGCACTCAACAACAAATTTCATATTGCAGCAGTGAGTGTTTTTAAATTAGATTTGAAGGCAAGGATCCTTGAAGTTAAAGCTAATGATGAAGCCTATCCCCAAATCAAAGAGAAGTTGCAGCAAGGTAATGTGGATGAAAAGTCTGCAGGATATCATATTGGAGAAGATGATGTTCTTATGTATCAAGATACCAGACTGTACATTCCAAATTGTGCAGAATTGAAGAAGCTTGTGTTGGGTGAGATACACCAAAAGCCATATCCTGGTCACCGAGTATATCAGAAAACTATAGAAGCATCAAGGAAGCAATACTTTTGGCATGGAATGAAGAAGGACATAGCAGAGTATATTGCTAGGTGTCAAAAGTGTCAGCAGGTCAAGGCATAGCATCAACATCCAATAGGATTGTTGTAGCCATTTCCCATTCCAAAGTGGAAGTGGGAAGTGACCTCTATGGATTTTATAATAGGTCTTCCCATGACTGTAAGGAAGCATGATTCCATTATGGTTGTGGTGGACAAGCTATCTAAATTAGATCACTTTATCCCAGTTAAGTCTATTCACAAGACAAATGATATTGCAAATATATGCATGAAAGAGATATTTAGGTTACATGGATTTCCCAAGGCAATAATTTCAGACCGAGATACAAAATTCCCTTCCAAATTTTTGAAAGGACTGTTTCAGGAATTGGGAGCTAGATTGAATTTCACCACAGCCTATCATCCTCAAATAGATGGTCAGACTGAGGGAGTAAATCAGATTCTTGAAGACATGTTAAGGATGTATGTGATGGATAAGCCATCCAAGTGGGAAGACTACCTACACTTGGTAGAATTTTCCTACAACAATCGAATTGATTCCCATTGCAATGAAATAATAAGGAAAATGGCTAAGTGAGACAACTAATGAGAAGAGGATATGGTATCCACTAGGGAGAGGTGAGGGGGTTATGGGATAGGAACCCATGCTTCCACCTGTACAGGATAAAATCAATTTGATTCCCCCACTTTGACGGAGAATTCAGTTACATAAGTTGGGGAAGGAAGGTCGGTGCAAAGAATCGTTGGGAGATAAAAACAGCCCTGAGATCCAAGAGTGGGTTCTTCCTATTCTTCCTTGAAGCAGTCACTCATTTGAGAATCAAAGAACCCTGTTTGGCTATGCCATGGTGATCCAAAACTTCGTACTCATCATGAAATGCAGAGCCCAGTCGTGAAACAGAGAAGGAAAACACGTTTTCTGTGTGAACCGAAATTGCAGAGCCGAATGACAATAGAAAACCTTCGTGAACGCACTATCTATTGATAGAATCTTTGAAAGGAAACCCTAAGGTGAATTACCGAGCGTTAGCAGCTTGAGGAAGCCATGGGAGGATTGGAATCTGCGAGCAGAGAGTTGAGTTGCGGGACAGAGCTTATTCTGCAACTCTACGAAGATCCCAACTTGTTTAACAAAGGTAGAAGGTCAGATTTAGGTTTGGAATGCTTGATAAACAGAGTGAAGGATGTAATCTCATAGAAATAGAAGTTGGACCTTCTATTCCCACCCTGAATATCACTGGAAGGGAAGGGTCCTTGAGGGACTGCGCAGCAGAGAAGAGGGCCTTCCTTTTGTTGGGTGAGGTAGGTAATGTGGGTTGCATGTTTGCTGAGTGTTGAGATGCCCGTAGTTCTGTGGTTGAACTCACTGGCTTAGCAATATCCTCCCTGTTACCCCTGTATGATTTATAAACCCAACTGTAGGTTGGATTAGCATTGAAGTGGACCTTGATTTTTAGAGATCCTAGTTAGCCCCTTCTTAGTGGATGCATAACCTAGCTTGGTGGTGGTCTCTCAGCTAAAAGAGTATAGGATGGATAGATACATAAGGTTGGGTGGAACATTGCTATCAGTTAGCCATTTTCTTGGGAAACTTCAAGATCCAAAGATAAGTGTTTATGTGGAGTGAATTTTGATATTTCATGTGTTATATTATGCTTTTTTTGTTCAAGTTGTCGAATGAATGGTTATATGAATGTGAGCAATAGGTATACTATGTATAATCTTGAGTAGAAGGCTGGGTTCATGTTGGATTCCTCATTCATTTGCATGAGTTTAATGCATTATAAATCTTGCATGTGGTAGATGTATTGGTTAGACCTAGTTTCATGTACATTATGTATGGTTATGCTTGTCGTTCCCTAGATTAATGAATGGATGATTTCATCAACTTTATCATTAGGAGGATAGGTATAATCCTGGGTATGAGGTTGAGTGCATGATTGAATGCTTTTTCATTTACAAGAATGATATGTGTTGCTAACCCTATAGGCTGTGATAAGTAACTAGCTTAGTTTCATTATATATGTTGCTTATGCATTGTATTCACCCTTAAAATGGATGACTTGAATTAACCTATTCTTGGAGAAGGGAGGTGATAGTCCTTGATGTGTTTAAGACACCTTTGTGGGTTAAGTGAAGGGAGAAGTCATGGTAGGAAGGAGGCAGAATCCCTGGCAGAAGGACAAAGACACTTAGGTGGGGTTATGAACAGAATTTTAGTTGTAAAATTGTGATGGTGTTATGTGGAATTCTGCCCTACGGATAAGTCAAAATTCCCTTAGGCTAAAGTAGGCTTTAACTAACCCTAGGCTAAGAACAGACAAAACAAATGCAACCTTGAATCCCTAGATCTAACAAACATCTCAGAATTAAAATGCTGAAGAGAATAGAAAGGAGTTTAACTGACCTTGTATCCAAACACTTGTCTTTGATATTTGCTCCAAGCTCCAAGTCCTCCAAGTAAACCTGTTAACAATGGAACCAAAACACAAGCATGTACTATTCTCTAGCAATCTGAAAACATGAGTTAGGATCTAAATCTATGAGAGATACAAATCATATCATTAAAACAATATTAACACAAATGATTTGGGGAAACAAGACAAGTTATTCCATTACAACTTGAAGATTACTTACAAAGGGTGCTTGATGCCCAAGCCAATCCTCCAACTCCAAGTGTCTTCTCCTCTTAGCTATCTCCACAATGCTGCAAGACCATAAGTTTGGTGCTCTCAAGAGTCCTCCCTCTTCCCAATGGCATGCCTCTCTTTTATAGTGAATGGTGAGGTTAACCAACAAGAGAGATGAGTGGATCTAAGGAGGGATAAGTGGATCAGGGTTTCTAATCGAAGGAGGTAAGTTGGGATCGAATCAAGGAACCCAATCTTCCATCATCTTCGAAAATCCAAGATCCCACAAGCCAAGGGCAAAAACTATTAAAAGGGTGCCGCGCTTTGCAAATGCTACAGGGCACGGCACTGTGCCGCGTTTTGTCAAGCTGGCAGGGCGCGGTAGTGTGTGGAAATAAAGTCCAAGGTGGGTCAAAACTTGCCAGGGTGGATTTACCTTCAAGGTTGACTCATCATCTGTCTCTTCTGGATGGTTCAAAACAGTAGGGAAAGTGTCGTCGAGATGTGTTGTGATGGGGATGCGACACTGTGAAACATAGAGGTATAACAGATGCCCCCTAAAGTGTGAGGTCAGAAGGGACTGATGGCCGAAAGACTTTACGAATAAAATGTGCAGAGATAGCATCGAGGAGAGCGACACGGAGCTGAAATGGAAACAAAGTGTTAGATATACCACCGAGGCGGGCATTCCCATGCTCGAAAACAAACGACTCAAAGCATGGCTGCCGACCAATACATTGCAGATCCATGAGTACTGAGATAATGTAAACTGTGGACAGATCATGGCTACTATGAACAATCGTAGATCCATGAGACAGTAACGACACAGCCACGACCAATACAATAAGTGGATCTGTGTGACAATACAAGAGACATCTCCATCGCAGCCTGGACGCAGTCAAGATACAGTGATGCACCCAGGGTATTCTACCCGATCGCATAAAGATACGAATCTAACCATGTGATTACAAGATGTTGAAGTCGAACATGGAAGAAACCATTTGATTACCGGTCAATGATGAGGACCGTTAACAAATGCGAGGGAGATCACCAATAATGACAATGATTCCCAAGGTATCAATAGTACATCTCAACGAAATGCGAATAAATGAGTTGATGTCGAGCATCCGAGAGATTGCTTGATCAGAGGTCAATGATGTGAACCTGCTGTCAAACACGAGGAAACCTGCCATTGAGGCATGCAGGTACCAAGGTACTAATGGTTGATTTCTAAGTCCAATTCCTGGATAGTGATTTGGAGTCGACAGGAACAGACTTGTCGAAGGTGGACCATGATGATTCCCACATCATCGACACAAAATCGGCACATGTGATAGGATGATGAAGTAATGGGATATGTACTGACACAGCGGAGGCCTGACACAGTGAATGACTCGATACAATGCAACCCTTTGAACATGTAACGGCATGTAACAAGACTTGGCAGCAAGAATTATTGATAAAATAGAGGATAGACGTCAGATAAGTGGACTCGTGGCCAGGGAGACGACCCATGATGATGACTATGACTCAATGAAAAACGAACACCCAAATATAGACAAGAGATGGACACATGCCATGTTCAAAGGTAACGACTGACAAGCTGCCATAGATAAACTTGACTTGTTCCCCCATATTTCCCCGACATGATGGACGAGTACCTCTTTCTTGTTTTACGAGCTTGAAGAGGATAACAGATGCTCGGTGTAGCTCATCTTGTGGATGAGTCCAATCTCACATGTTTTGCGAACCTGAGAAAGGAGGGGTTCGTCCCAAAGTGGGTCCTTCGATGTTAATATTTTAACGAGCCCAAGGAAGGAAAACTCGGTAGTTTTTCATATTTAGAGAGCCTAAAAAACTTAAAGGAAGCTCCATAATGTACTTTTTCGTAAAATTTAGTCTCTCGATCCCGAAAAAGTGTAAAACGATTCCCGAGAGAACTCTCCCAGCCGAGATTGACTGAGGTATACCTTTCTCGTAAATAGTCTAGACGGGCCGAAAAAGGGGTAACCTATCACCGAATAGACGACCTTTCAAATACTTTTACAAGTGTGAAAGAGTCAAGATCACTTGGCAATCTTTTCAATTTTAAGGAGTCTGAAAAGAGCTTAACTATGGACTCCCGTGGTCTTTTTCGTAAAAATTAATTATTCTGGCCCGAAAGAAGAATAAAATACAACCAGGATAATACTTTCCTCATCGTTTAACGAGCATGAGTAAAGCTGACTGTACTCGACACCGTTTACTTGCGTTTGACAAGCACGACACAGGTGTGAAAGCGCTTGGAATCTTTTTCAAGTTTTAAATCCAGAGCACGAAAAAGATAAAGTGGGCTCAATATGAAGGTCAAACTACGAACAAATACCAGTATGAATGCATCCCATTTTTACCGCAGATCCTGTCAATAAATGCTCAAAAATCGGGCATTAGTAATATGAATAAGGGTTTATTAATTTTGAAATAGTAATTAATTAATTAAAAAATGTGAAAAAATGCTATATAAAGCATGGTAAAAATAGAAATTACCATTCATTTGTGATTTTTACCCAAAGGAGACATTTTTACCCATTTTGGAGCAAAATTTCAAGGATCGATACCGAGAGTTCTGGGACACCATTTCGACCGCCGTCTGTGCCAGGTAAGGGTGCTTGAACCCCTCTTTCATTTCATGCAAGAAATTTTCACTTTCACCAGGGAAAAATTAATTTTTTGGCAAGCCCTTTTGGCAAGAATCGCCTGCCGTACTGCCGCGTGGGGCCCCTATCGTGAAACGCGGCACTGTTCAACAGTGCCGCGCTGTAACCTAAAAATGAGGCGCGGCACTGTGGACTGCCACGCGGCAGGGTGCCCTCCAGGCGCGGCACGTGCGAAAATTAAGTTTGAAAAATCAATTTTTTCTCAAATTTTTGCTAGAATCAAGTTGTTAAATAGTCACTAATTACTTTGTTTACCTTTTTGCAGGGATTTGCAACTTGTTTGAGGCAAAATGGTGAGTTGGAAAGAGAGGGAGCATGAAACAGATGATTTTAGGGCCGAAAATGACTTACCCACCGTGACCGCATTGAGAGAATGTGGTTTGCTAAAGTTTTTCAAGACTAAAGGGATCCGCCAACAACCTAAGCTCCTTACTCACCTTATTCAATTGTGGGACCCTGATATCGAAGCTTTCCGAGTGGGAGAGCACGTGCTTGAAATCCAACTTGAAGACATCTACTTCCTCACGGGTCTCTCGAAAAGAGGGGCCCGGCCGAACCTTACCGGGTACAGTGCTTCAGACTCAAGCACGGATGATTTGATTGCTCGATATTTTCAGGTGGGTTCGAGTAAGAAGAGTGGGAAAGTGGCCATAAAAGAGGTCACAAATCTTCCTTTCAAAACTTTGCTATTCACTATTACACGTGCAGCAGGAAGCGTGAGTCCACATCAGGCAACCCGCACGCAGGTAAATCTCGCAGCAGAGTGCATGGGAGGAACGGTCTTCAACTGGTGTGATGCAGTGCTGTCCCATATGAAGGAACAGGTGCACAAATGTAGAACTGGGAAAAATACCCAGTTTGGCTATGGGAGTATCTTGGTCACTTTCTTCCTGGCAAGGGTGCCATTACTGCGTCCGCAGATATCTATGCATCCTCGCCCACCTACTGAGCCATGGATGGCTCGATGGAGCGACTATGCCGGGCGCCTTGGAGGGCCTTAGCGGCTAGCTTTTGGAGAGGACTTCTTCTCTTGGCTAGAGGAGCAGATAGTCATGATCGACGACTATCCCTATTCAGGGGTAGATTTCCGCGAGGATATTGACTTGGCTTTGCCAGAAGATGATGACTGGGACAACTCTGGTATGACCTTCATGGATATGTATTTTTCTTTTTGAATATTTAATTTTTAATGCTTTTTTAGAATGTGTAAAAGACTTCTAATGTATATTCGTATGCATGTTGCAGACCGTGGACCACAACGACCAGCTGGATATTCACCACTACGTCGTGGCGGTGTAGATCGTCAAGCTGATCCTGTCGAAGAAGAAGATGAAGATGAGGCAGGAGGTGTGCGGGATATTGAGAGGAACCTGCAGGGATTGACCCATGGGATCCCTGCTATGCGGATGGACGATGTCCCCTACCACCTCCAGAGGCATACTGTGGGTGTGCCTGGACGTATTAGTCGACTTCTTCGCAAGGTGGTTCGAGCCGTGATGTGTTACCACCATCAGCGGGAGGAGTCCGATGAGGGACATGATAGGTCCCCTAGATCTCCATAGATGGTCTTTCGATCTTTTTGCGGCATGTACACGATATGTAGGCTTTGAGGGCCAATTTTTTGTATATGGGATTTGATCCCCAATTTTGTCTTTGACACAAACTTTATGTATTTTTGGAAAAAACACTTTTATATATAGTGATATGGACCTATTTATGATCTAAATATTTACAATGACTTGTGCGTTTATTTATCTTTTATGATGTGTTTATGTATGGGCAAGATGCCAGTCCAAAACGTAATTGGCCAATGAATCGGCAATATAATTGAATTCTCTCGGTATATGTTGATATATGATAAAATCAAATGACCGTTCCAAGAGACGTACTCTTCGAAATAACCGAAGCAATGTAGGATCGCGAACTGTGTAAACACGGTTTAGATGAGAGACCACGAGTTGGGAGTCTAAAAAGACCGATAAGGAGTTAATCCCGAGTGAAGCAACCTCTGTCAAGAGACCAATGACTGCATGGTACTCTGCGATATTGTTGGTTGCGGGACCTAAACAAATAGCTCCTGAATAAAACAACTCGCCAGTGGGGGAATAAATCACCCATGCTGCGGAAGCGAGATTCCGGGTATGTCGGCTTGCACCGTCAGCGAATCCAAAGTAGGTAGACATCTGCGCATAAAAGCACGAGTCAAAGTAAGAGTAGATACATAAGATCCACGCGCACACTAAAAATAAAGCAAAAAACAAACTAAGTACATTATGTACAAGAAGTAACCCGCGTGGGGTAACCTCATGCGTAGAAACGCTTGAGGTATAGCCCGTTGCGGGGCCGTGCCAATGGCGTACCATCACAGTCGACTAGTTCATAGGCTCCTTTTTCTAAGACACGTTTTATGATGAAGGGGCCGTACCACATAGATTCAAGCTTGCCTTTTCCAAGTTTGTCATGCATCTGATCATATGTAAGTACAAGGTCACCCTCATTAAAGATCCGAGGTTGAACGGATTTGTCATATTGAGCTTTGGCGCGTTTTTTGTGAGCTTCATTAGCCAAAGCGGCGTCGCGGCGGGTTTCATCTAGCTTGGCTAGGTATAGAAACCGTTCTTCTTCGGAAGTAGTGTGTGGAAGTAGCTCTATGGCTATCTTGAGTGATGGAATTTCACATTCAATCGGGAGAATGGCTTCCAGGCCGTACACCAATTGAAATGGTGTAAACCCAGTAGCACTTTTCACTGAGGTTCGGTATGCCCACAGTGCTGAGAACAGAGCTGAGTGCCAATTGGATTTTTGGGTACCCACAATGCGCTGAATCATTCGTTTCAGGACCTTATTGATGGCTTCAACTTGGCCATTGGCTTGTGGGTAATACGGGGTTGAGTTTTCGTGGCGAAAACCCAGTTTGGCACTTAGTTCTTCGATCATATGATTCCTAAAATGGGAACCATGATCGGTCACAATAGACTGTGGGACACCGAATATAGCTATGATATGATTGAATATGAACTGCGCTGCTGTTTTGCCGTCTTCAGCATACGTAGGCATCGCTTCAGCCCATTTTGTAAAATAGTCCACAGCTACTATGACATAGCTATGCCCCCCGGCTGAAGTGGGCTTACAGTGCATAAAATCAATGCCCCATTTGGAGAAAGGGCCGACGGAAATGACAGGATGGAGTGGAGCAGGATGCGAGCGTGCTTTGCTATGAAAGAATTGACATGGCGGACACTTCTTGACTGTTTCAATGCAGTCTTTGAAAATCGAAGGCCAGAAGTATCCCGCTCGCAATATTTTCTGGGCCGTAGCCATCCCAGAGAGATGACCACCACATGCTCCAGCGTGGCAGTCATTGAGAACGCGTTCCGCCTCATCTAAGGTCAAACAACGTCGAAGGACAGTGTCGACACCACGCCGATACAAAGTATCGTTCACTATAAGGTAGTATTTTGCGTGATGTCTGATACGTCGTCATTCATCGCGGTTGAGGTCGGGACGGAAGCGTTGGGTTTGGAGATATAAGAGAATATCCCCATACCACGGATCGGACGTGCTAATGAGGAATAATGATTCGTCGGGAAGAGAATCAATGGGCTCGGATTGCTCAGTAGCACGGGGCAAGTGACAAATTAACTCAGCGAAGACCAGAGATTTCTTAGACTTGGATTTGACAAATTCCAAGTCAAACTCTTGAAGGATGACAATCCAACGGGAGTACTTGCCCCCAAGCACTTGTCGTGTGAGGATATAGTACATTGGATTGAAATCAGCGATGACGGTGGTCCGATGGAGTAAGATGTAGTGACGGAATCTCTGGACAGCAAACACTGTTGCCAGAGCCAGCTTTTCAACATGTGAGTAGCGAGTTTCAGAGTCGAGAAGACTCTTGCTGAGGTAGTACACCACATGTTCTATGCCGTTGTGATCTTCCTGGACTAACACCATGCCAATGGTGGAAATCGAGGCTGCGAGATAAAGGATGTAGTCCTGTGTGTAATTGGGGGGTTGAATCACAGGATCTTTGGTTAAGGCTGCCTTTAAATTGTCAAAGGAGCGTTGGGCTTCATCATCCCATATGAAGGGAACATTCTTCTTGAGAAGCCGCATGTAGCCTTTTGTTATCTCAGACAGATTACAGATAAAACGGCGTAGAAAGTTTGCATGCCCTTGCAAACATTGAAGTTCTGGAATATTGGTAGGTGAAGGCAGGGCTATGATAGCTGCTACCTTTGCGGGATCTAGACATATCCCGTCTTTGGAGACTATGAAGCCCAACAGTTTTCCGGCTTCTACACAGAAGACGCACTTATGCGGGTTCAAACGTATATTGTAGCGCCGGCACCTTTCGAAAATGGCACTCAAGTGATCTGGATGTTCTTCCCGAGTTCGAGAATGAGCGGGAAGGTCATCGAGATATGGCTCTACGATATGTTTGATGTCATGGAATGCGTAGGACATCGCCCGTTGGAAAGTTGCCCCGGCATTTTTGAGGCCAAAAGGTAACTTCCGATATGCAAAGATCCCCCAAGGGCAGATAAAGGCCGTTTTGTGCTGGTCGGCTGGGAGGATATCGATCTGATTATAGCCAGAAAAGCCATCCATAAATGAAAAGATAACACTTCCGGCACAGTTATCGATGATCTGGTCGATAAACGGAGTTGGGTAGTTGTCCTTGGGACAAGCTTTGTTCAAATCACGGTAATCAACACAGACTCTAATCGTTCCCTGTTTCTTGGCTACAGGGACGATGTTGGATACCCATTCTGTCAATGGGACAGGATAGATAAAACCAGCACGCAAAAGTTTTTCAACTTCTGCTTTAATGGCGGCTGCCTTACGAGGATGAACGGGTCGAAGATTTTGCCGAACAGGTCGGGCGCCAGGGAAAGTTGGAATTTCGTGGACCACAATCGATGGGTCGATTCCTGGCATCTCTTCATAACTCCAAGCGAAAACATTGCGGAAAGTTTTAAAGTAGGCATTATAGAACTCCGTCTCGAGAGGAGTACATGTTTTGCCAATGTGTACGTTTTCCACGATACCAGGATTTACTGAAATGTCGATGGGAGTGGTTGCCATAAGATTGGCCAAGTTGCCTTCAGAAAATACTTCGTCGAGGGAAGTGGGGAACTTGGTTTGAACCATCCCAAGTGAAGCACTGGATTTGGTGTCAGGCTCAAGTGACTGGATGGTGGGGAATGAAGATCGATGATGAAAATCTCCCCATGGTGGCTCATTACCGCACATAACCTCTATGATTGATTCGTCAGTAGGAAAAATCAAGTTGAGAGGATCAAACAATGGTGGGCGTGTATGAGTTTCAGTCGAGAGCTGTGCCACTGTGTGATCAGTAGAACAGTCGACCCAATCTGTGGCTGATTGGATCGCGTCATAAGCTGCAAGGTTTCGGTTCAAAGGCATGGAATTACCATAGCCTTGGATCTGAGTAGGACTCGGGATCACCCATGAATCATCGGACGGGGTGACATGTGATGAAATCATGTTGACTGGTTGAAGATGGGTTCCCAGCTCTGGAAAAACTCCAATGAGGGATGAATCCTTCATGAGACCAACACCTATGTCTTGGAACCGGTACCGTGGTTGATCCAATAACGGAACGGTATTGGCGGAGTTCGGATGGGAGTCTGGGATACAGTAATCCAATTGATCAATAGTGACAATTTTCCCTTCATGAGGAAATTGTACAATCCGGAAGACTGTAGATGCAATGGCAGTCATGGCATAGAACCAGTTCCGACCAAGTAGGAGGTTGTAATCCAAAGGTGCATCTACGACTTCGATGTGTACAGATACTGTTTTGCCCCCCAATTCAACGCCGATTGAGGGGATGAGTCCATATGGTTGAAAACCATGTCCATCAAACGCTCTAAGAGTAGTGGGAGAAGTTGTGACCTCAGGCGAGCCGAGGGCTCTCCAGCAGTTCAAAGACATAATCGACGTGGAAGCACCCTCATCTAACACTGTGCGGTGGATAACATTTCCACGGATTTTCGTATGCACCTGGAAGGCTAACTGGTGAGAAAGCCTAGGTTTAGCGTGCTCCAAGTTAAACATGATGGAGTTTGAAGTATCTGGGTCCAATGCCCCCAGTGCTGAAAGTAGGGTTCTACGCTGCGTGGGGCAGTGTTGGAGAACCTCGAGAGTTGACATAGCGCAAGGTGCTTGAGCCAAATCTTCAACAATGTTGTAGTTTTGGGCAGCTCGCGCATTCGGATTGAATGTCGCCTTTCGTATGGTGCCCTTGGGTGGGCGTAGCACTGTATCCATAAGTGGTCTCTCGATATGGAGGTGACCATTAGGGGGGGGAATAGGAATCGGATCTTCAACAGGAGACTTGCCTTTGGCTGTCTCCGATTGTTTGGTTGAACTTGGAGGATTGTCATACGTCTTTGAACGAGTGGTGATATTAATCTCCTCATTACTTGTCATTAGGATCTCGCGGTTTGTGGACGTCTCTCCACGGGAAGGATTGGTCGGGTTGCCCCCTTGTGGGGATTCTTGGGCAACCATTTGCTGTTGCTGTTGGGGGAAAGGGTCAGTTAGCACTGCCGGTCTAGAGGATCCTTTAACGAATTTATGGACCTCGTCCTTGTAGGGACAGTCACGCGTATAATGATCATCTTGACAAATCAAGCAGGGAAACTTAGCTTTCCGACGTGGTTTTTGATCATTCTGGGTAGGTTGTGGTTTGGGGTTCTCCTGCTGGTTCTTTTTAGGTTTACCACGATTGTTTTTCTTCTTTCCTCCAGATGGTTGTGATGTAGATTGGACTGCATTCACTTCGGAGGAGACAGCAGGGGAAGTGGAAGCTTTTGAAGCGGCCTGGGTAAAAGCAGGGGAAGCAGAAGCTTGTTGCCCTGTCGAGTTGGTGGCGGGCTGAGCTTTGACTGAACCAACGATACCATCAATGGGTGGTTCAGTAGTAGGCTTTGTAGGATCAGTGTGAACGCGGGAAGCATGTGGAAGAAGTTCATGTAAAGTACCGGATTGAGTATATACTAAATCCATGTATTGTGCTGCCGAGATGGCTTGTTCTTTCGTAACAGGTCCGCGCATAGCAATATCTCTGGCTATGGGAGGCAAAAAGGATTTTGTAAACCAATCAGCAAGTAGCTGATCTGGAATAGGTGCCTTGATTAGCCTACGGCGTCTTCGCCACTCGTGGATGTGATCCGAAATGTGTGTGGAAGTGGTTTGACGCAGTGAAGTTAGCAGTTCTGTTCCAGTCTCATACCGGATGGGAAGCTGGAAATGTGTCAGAAACTGCATAGCCAAAGTATTGAAATCACGAAAAGAGTGCTGTGGCAGCTCGATATACCATTTTGCTGCCGTTCCGGTAAGCGTACGTTGGAAGAGCCGAAGTCGGATGGAATCATCCATCAAGGAGTTTGATGAACACCAAAGATGGAAGGTCATCACGTGGTTTTTGGGGTCTTCCCCGGGCTTAGCATCGAACTTGGGAATGTCCGATGGTAGTTTGGCTGGGATAGGAGGCCAGTGAGGTTCGTGCCATATAGGATCGTTGATAAGCCTCGACAAATCAGGTAGATCAAGTGTGGCCAAAAAGGGAAGTTGACGGTTGGTCTGCGGGAATGAGTAATAACCATGTGGTGCCGAGAACCCTGGAGGGCCCTGCATAGCATGCTGCTGTGTGTTATACCCATATGAGTTTCCCGCGGGATACTGCTGGAAGTTCTGCGGATAGTAAGCCATCTGGTTAACCGGTTGATTGTAAGCAACTGGTTGGTAAGTGTTCTGCTGAGTGGGTATAGTACCCTGAGGCTGTTGATACCCAGGAATATTTGCTGTTCCTTGTTGGGGAAAAGTTCCTTGGAATTGTTGTGTTCCAGGGATGTTGCCACCATACTGTGTAAGTGGAGGACTTCCCATAGCAGGGTTGGGGGGTGGCTGCGACGGTGGTGTCCATGGAAGACTTGTTCCTGCTTGAGGAACGAGTGGAAATTGAAGTGATGGGTTCCATGGAGTTGTAGCAGCCGAAGGGTAAGGGAAACCAGCATTCTGTGCTAGACGGAACGTTGGGATCCCTATAGTCAGAAGGACGAGAAACAGGGGGGTATCTAGACGCTTTCGAAAGCATTTGCTCTGTGTTGCGTCTAAATTGTGCCGATGCTAACGGAGAGTTCGCTAGGCTAACCATACTAGACTGGATGGAAGCCATAATTTCGTGTCCCGGTGGGATGTTGGGTAGATGAAAAGTGCGAGGTACGTTGCTAGAAGAACTTGTCTCCTGAGGATGAACACTGGGTGACGTAGTAATAACAGGTGGAAGTTCCGTCTGGGAAGTAATGAAGCCATAATCAGGTTCAAAAGGTGTGTCAGGTAGACGAGTATCTTCAACGATCTCAACGTAGCCGCCTGGGACTGAAATTAGGCCAGGTATGTCCTGGTCGGATCCTTCCGTGGTGCCAATAGATCCGTCTATATCATCGTGGAAAGTGTCTGATGGACGGGAAGTGTTGGCCTCCGGTAGAAGGATGACCTCTGGTCTAGTACTCTGGGTCGTGCTAGGTTCAACTGCTGTAACTGTGCCCACTGTTACAGATAAATCTGGGATGACAGTGGGTGAGGTGACGGTGGAAGCCTCAGACATGCTAGTGGTCATAGAAGCTGCAATGGATTCTGAGACTGTGCTGTGTGTGGCAGTTACAGGCGTAACTGAAGATGTTGTACGGATCGGCGGTGGGATGTTGCCTCGACCAGCACCGCGGCCAGGAGGAGCAGGAATGCGTGATGCAGGCGGACCAGAAGTCCGTGGCGGTGGTGGTGGTGGAGGGCTTAGGCCCTGTTGTCTTCGTGATCTTCGTTGTTGATCTGACATGATGACAGGAAAATGAAAATCGGAGCTAGAAAAAGCAAGCTCTAAAATCTATACTGAGACCGGTGTCTCAATAAGCGAGCTGATCAACAAAAATGGCCAGAATGCCAACAAGCAGTCCCTACAAAGAAAAAATGACCCTCTACAAAGATGAGACGCCAAGCAAACTCCTAACTAAGAGCTGGAGACCTCAACAGGCTGTATCCTTCGCAAGGTGATGAAATCCAAGTCGAACAATACAACATGAGAGACCGATATAAGAAGGATATCCCTCTACTGAAAGGGATCCTGGGTAAAAGAGCCCTAGTAGAATAGATACTAAGCCACCTCGTTCATGACACGTCGGAAAAGGTTTTGGGCACTTCAGCCTTCCGAAGAAGACAGCGATCGATGTTGCCTTAGGGATAAGTGGAGTGCGGTATTCCACAGAGTCCGTCCGGTTCTCAATCTCGCGGCCGTTTAACCCCTGAACAGTTGGAAACAGTCAGGAGGCCCCTCCACAAACTAGCTGTGACCGTGTCAATAAGTACTAGAGGATTTTAGTTCCCTAAAGACAACGACTATGTCTCAGATGAAAATGACAAGGGGGAATTATTTTGATGCCTATCCCCGGTGTCCTACCTAACTACCAAATTCTTTTGATTTCCTCAAGTGAGGTTAAAGTTGGTTTAATTAGGGTGATTAGTTTTAGTGGCTGTCTTTACTCAATCGGGTAGTGGACGTGAGACTTGATGGTGTTATGACGACTCAAACCATGCAAATGAGAATGAATCATAAACAAGCCTTTGTCTTCGATGAAATCTAGCTAAGGTAAAGATAGAGGTTCTTCGATCAAATATGCATAACAATTTTCACAGGCACTCAAAGTAAAAGATTTTTCTTTTCTTTTCGATTTATAAACCAAGCCAAACTGAAGTAAACACGCTTTTCAATGCACTGATTTTACAATCTACAATGCTTCTATGATGAGAATTTTTATGGCAAAATTAATGGTTCATTTCCCTATGCAAAATGCCACTAGACTTTTTCAATTTAAACAACAAATTTGCTCTCAACCAATGATCTTTTTAATTTACTGAAAATGATAATGACAATATGACTGTAAAACTACAGTGTTCAGTAACAGAAGACAGTGGTGTTGAGTTGGTTGTGGGGAAAAGCCAAGTCAAATGCAATCAAATTGAAAAATGACCAATATGTCAAAAGTGCCACTTAATTCAATCAATCAATCAAGCTCACAAACCATGTAATAAGCAGACCAAACAGACTGGAAATTAACCAGGATGCTAACAGGCAACAGTAAAGACTATCTGAGGCAGGGAGAAACTCAGGAAACCAAGCAAAAATTAAAAAAATTTACCTACTTGCAGACACTACCGCGGGCTATAGACTGCCTGAAGCGCGGCACTGTGTAACTGTCGCGCTGGTATGAATGCCTAGGACGCGGCACTGTGTAAATGTCGCGCTGGAAGTGGTTAAGAGGGAGCGGCACTGTGGCAAGAGGGAAAAAAAAACGCAACTGGAAAAGAAAAAATCAAGTTTTCAGGGTTGTTGCTAACCCAGGGGACTCAGTAATTAAACAGGGAGATAAATACTGCGAGGAGGGGTGAATAAGGGTCAAAAAAGACCAAAATTCAAGGTGGTTTGAAGTGCAACAAAAGACTGATAATTCAAAGATAAATGACTGTGAATTTGAACCAATCAAGCAGTAATCAAACCCAGCGGAGTCGCCATTCTTGTTATGTGGAATTCTGCCCTACGGATAAGTCAAAATTCCCTTAGGCTAAAGTAGGCTTTAACTAACCCTAGGCTAAGAACAGACAAAACAAATGCAACCTTGAATCCCTAGATCTAACAAACATCTCAGAATTAAAATGCTGAAGAGAATAGAAAGGAGTTTAACTGACCTTGTATCCAAACGCTTGTCTTTGATATTTGCTCCAAGCTCCAAGTCCTCCAAGTAAACCTGTTAACAATGGAACCAAAACACAAGCATGTACTATTCTCTAGCAATCTGAAAACATGAGTTAGGATCTAAATCTATGAGAGATACAAATCATATCATTAAAACAATATTAACACAAATGATTTGGGGAAACAAGACAAGTTATTCCATTACAACTTGAAGATTACTTACAAAGGGTGCTTGATGCCCAAGCCAATCCTCCAACTCCAAGTGTCTTCTCCTCTTAGCTATCTCCACAATGCTGCAAGACCATAAGTTTGGTGCTCTCAAGAGTCCTCCCTCTTCCCAATGGCATGCCTCTCTTTTATAGTGAATGGTGAGGTTAACCAACAAGAGAGATGAGTGGATCTAAGGAGGGATAAGTGGATCAGGGTTTCTAATCGAAGGAGGTAAGTTGGGATCGAATCAAGGAACCCAATCTTCCATCATCTTCGAAAATCCAAGATCCCACAAGCCAAGGGCAAAAACTATTAAAAGGGTGCCGCGCTTTGCAAATGCTACAGGGCGCGGCACTGTGCCGCGTTTTGTCAAGCTGGCAGGGCGCGGTAGTGTGTGGAAATAAAGTCCAAGGTGGGTCAAAACTTGCCAGGGTGGATTTACCTTCAAGGTTGACTCATCGTCTGTCTCTTCTGGATGGTTCAAAACAGTAGGGAAAGTGTCGTCGAGATGTGTTGTGATGGGGATGCGACACTGTGAAACATAGAGGTATAACAGATGGTTGGAGTGCTCATATGGGGTGGGGATTGCACCATTGGATAGATATCTCCGAGATATTTACAACGGTACCAACCTTGTCCCTTTTGGATTAAGGATGAAGGAGTTATGACCCTTGGAAGTTTTCTCTGGAAGCATGCTGGAATGGAGGTTTTTGGTCCTGATCCTTTCGCATCCACAAGAACCTTTCCGCATCCATAATGCGGATCATAGATTGTGGAGGTCGGGAACCAAAAATTGGAGCAGAGGAGGTGCTTCCGTAGTTTCGAATCCGCAATGCGAACTGCGAATGTTGGAAAAATAGTGTTGGAGTTGGACTTCTGCATTTCTGTGTTCCACAATGCAGAATTGCAGAATGTGGAAGGGGGAGAATCTTCGGGTATTGGAATTGGACTTCCGTATTTTTGGAATGCGGAAGGAGAAATTTTATGGAGGTTTTAATTGGGATTTCGCATCGAAATATAGAAAGAGAAACTGCAGGAGGGATTAATTTGGGGATTCCGCATTCTGAATGCCTTAATGCGGTTTGTGGGTTGCAGATCGACGACCATTGTGAGTGTGTGTAAAATTGGAAGACAAAGAATAAAGAAAAAAATGGATTTGAGGGTCTCCCACCACCTCTGAAGGAAATCAAAGGGTTGGGGACGTTACACCTCTAAAGCATACAAAAGTAGAAAAAGTCAATGGGCAAAGGTTCCTAGCTTGTCGAACCTCCATTCTCACCTATAACCATCTAATTTCCCTTCCAAAAAATACAACTCTGTCTCCAAATTCAAATTTTTGGGTTAAACACACAGTCTGGTAATGGTCATGAACAACTGTAATACCCTCTAGTTTAGCCTGTGGACATGTTATTATTTTGATGTTGTGATATTAGGGCACAAGGTGTTGAGACTATGGTTTGCACATTATTATTATTATGTTATTATTATTAATTAATAAAATAAAAACAACCGGATGACTGATGCCACGAAAGAATGTAATACCCCCAATTTGACCCTTGTAATGTATTTAATTGAATTATGTAAATGATGTAAATAGGTTATTGCGAATTCCTAGTGCGGAGCTCAAGGCCAAGCGCCGACTAGTGAATGTATAGGCATCCATGATGTTTATATTTTATCTGGACTGTTCGGTTGGATTTTATGCTGATTTAGAATATTATGTGCATAAATAATAAAATGGTCCAACAATGGCTGTGAAAAGAGCACCAAAGGGGCTATGATTCCACCAGAGGGGAAGAGGAAAGGGGGCCCATGGGTGACTAAATCCTTTCTTCCACATGTCAACCTTAGAAATCACCCACAATTTTGTCATGTGATGATAACAAGCGAAATATCTCCTTTTTTGACCATTTTTCCAATCATTAATGCATGTGTCTGGTTGGTGGGAAAAGTCACTTCATGTAGTTATTGTAGTATGGGACTGACTACACTTTTATGACAGTTTTGTCATGATAGAAGTCCGTCTGTAGCTTCCAGGAGTCCTTTCTTCTACTTCTAGAAGTCATGTCAGTTTTCTTTTCACCATTTTCCCATATCCCATAGATTCAACCCTCATTTGTCTCATTCTTTCATGCATATTTAGGAGGTTGTAGATCTCTCCATTGCTGTCCATGAACTTACCATGCTATTTTGAACCCGAAAATTCGAATTTGGAGACCATGTTGTAGATTGGGAAGTGGGTTTTGTTGGTTGTAGGCGAGCAGAGAGGTTGGGAAAGCTAGGAACCCTTACCCTTGAGTTATACTACTCTTAGATGCTTGAAAAGCCATTGATTGAGGTTGTAGGTGGTTCTATAGAAGCCAATACTAAGTTGGACTTCTTCTATGCACACACTGGAAGAACCCAACAAGATGGATCACCCAAGAGAACCGTGGATTGGTAGAAGGGATTCCATAGCTAGAAGGGTGGTGTGTGGGGCAGGTTTTGTGGAAGCCAAGGATGTGAGGGATGAGTGAGACCTCTTGTTGTAGACACAACATATCCCATTATTTTATTAAATAATGGGAACCCCAACTTTTATTTTCAAAGGTAATTTTCAATTCCCTTACCTATTTTGGGGTTGTCATGATTTTTAATCATACATTTCATTTCTTTGTCACGTTTCAATCCAATTAATTAATTTTCCCTTAAAAATTTTATGGATTTTTGTGGGTTGCGGAAAGCATAAATTTTCTACAAAATTTGTCCTTTCCGCAACTTGCAATCTGCAATCTGCAATGCGGATTGCAGAGGCTTGGTCATTTGTTTTGAAATTCCTTCTTTCTGCAACCCGCAACCCGCAATTGCAGATTGCAGATGTCAGAAATGATTTTGAATAAATTGCATTTTATTTTCCGCAACCCGTAACTTGCATTGCGGCTTGCAGAAAGACTTTGAAAAATAAATTTGGGCTTTGCGTTTCCACAATCCGCAACCTGCAATTGCGGATTGCGGAAAGCGGAAACAACATCGTTTTCAATAATTTTATTTGTGATTCTGCAACCTGCAAGCCGCAATTGAGGATTACGGATTGCATAAACTTTTGGTTCATTTATATTTAAAGTTGTGATCTTGCAACCCTCAACCCGCATTGTTACGGATTGCGGAAATCAAGTTTATTGTTTCCAAAAATAAATTCCGTAACTCTTTTTCCGTTTTTCATTTTTAAATCTTAGGCGTTGATTTGGTTTGATCCTATGACCCAGATTTCATTCCACAAGTTTGTTAAATATTTTGGATTTTCGTTTTCTTTTACCATTTTCAAATTAATGAATTTCATCTGCTACAAAGATTTTTACTGCGGATTTTTTACCAGTGTTGTTTTACTGCATCTTTCATCGGTACAGGTTGGTTTTCTTTCTTTTCCTATTGGTTGTTTACGGATTTTTCTCATTTGAAATTGTTTATTGATTGGTTTGATTTATTTATCAAAATTTACCAGTCTCCCACCATGTCAAGAAATATCTGTTCCAAGACATACCTAAAGGATTTGAAAAACAAAGATCCTAATGATGACATTCTCACCAATACCAGTGACAAAGTGTCTGAAACCTATCAGTTGGATTGGTCACCAATTTATGCTATCTTTGACAATGACGACCTATCAAAAATTCAGGATAACCGGTCTTCTTATAAGAATATCAGAGATTCTCAATTGATGCAATAACAGCCAGACCAACACTTTTGCCTTACACAAACCCTTTAAAGTGCATAATTGATCATGCGGACCCCAAAGACCATTCTTTCAATGACACGGTAGGGTCCCAACTGACCTCCTTCAACTCAAATTTTTTTGTTAGAGCATATTCCCTTAGGCTGGCCAGCCAATTCCTCTATGCAGCTTTCCTAGTCTCTATAAAGACCCGATTTAACTTTGATGAAATGTTAAAATCATGAATGAACAATTCAGCCAGCTTTGCACCCAAAGCCGATAATTCCTACCCTATTTCGTGGTTCAAGGAACCCTTTTCCCTCCCAGCAGCCATGCTTTGCAGAATTTATGGCTTGCCAAACTATTATGTGTTTAAAGATGAATAGGAACCTGTGGCTCATCATGTTCTCACGACAGGGGAATCTTTTAATTGGGCTCAGATTCTTTCAACCGAGTTAAAGACAACAATTGAACGCTACCCGAAAACACCGGCCTCGAGGAAGCCTCCTTTTTACTATTTAGCCTATGTTATTGATGTATTTTGTTCATCCTTCCAGTTCCCCTCCATGGGTGGAACTGGACCCTTTCACCACCCCCGGTTCATATATACTGTTCTGCATTATGGGAAGATAACTTTGTACCTCTGCTATATGACATTTGTGATAATTTCTTTGGAGCAATTTATCAAAATATATTCAAAGAGGATGCACCTTCCTTCTCTACTCATGCCAAAACACTTATCCCCACTATTGGTGATTGGTATGATGGAGAGTAATTCTCCTATATTAGAGTTTGGGGAAGTGATACAGTTCATTTGCTTCCTAGAATAGTCCCAGATAAGTTGCTGCTAGAGGAGATTGCTTATCAGACTGTTACTGATGGAGTGTTCCTGAAGTTGAGTGGACCTAAAATAAAAGGATGGCCCAAATTCCCATTGAACCTTGGGCCTCTGATCATTCAGAACTCAACACATGCTGCAGTGTTGGGGAAGAAAATTGTTTCGCTAAAGCTGGGAAAATCTCCCAAAAGGAAGCATGATCCCAAGGCGTTCCTGGCTAACCACTTTGCCCAAGAACATATGAAGACTACTTATGCTCATGTGACTACCCCTGATGATTCTATTTACCAGGGAGCCAATTCGTTTTCTGAGTTCTTGATCAAGGCCAAATCCAAAGAAGAACAAAGTTTCATTCTCCAATACCAACAGGGGTTCAAGTCCAAGGTTTTGAATTAGAGAAAATTGGAACTTTCAATTGAAGAACAAACTAAAAGGGAGAGGGCAGAGAAATGTGCACAAAAGGTGAACACGCCCTTGATGTTAACCAACCAGGATGAAGGCAAAGGAAAAGTCCTTATGGAGGATGTTAAACAGATCAAGCCTGCTGCAGAACTGAAGACTTTAATTCAATCAGCCGCACAACTGAAGAAGGAATTGGCACACTTGACCTTAATGGTTGATACTCAGGTGGTTGCTGCAGGTATTCCAACAAAGAGGCAAAATATTGGAACCCTTGTATCTCAGGTACCTACATTAAACTTTGAAGACAATGATGTAGAAGACGAAAGGCTTCCATTTAGATCTCTTTTCCCTACTGTGCCTGTTATACAAGAGGTCACTGAAGTCTCTCAGGCTATTGCTGATTTTCTTGATAGCATTGTGATTGATGATCCCACTCCATAGGTTCATTTTCCTGAAGTCACCAACGTTGTTGCTACATCAATTTCTATATCCCCACTCACTTCTATTGAGCTCCCTTCTACCCCGTCTATTGATGTTTCCCTTCCACCATCTACCATAGATGAAGTACTTGCTACTTCCACCATTACTTCACAACCAACCTTCTTAACTCCACTTACCACTATACTACCACAAGTTACTGAAATGCAAGGCCCAAATGTTTCTCTACAACCGTCACTTGCCACTACCTCTACTTCCCTCCCTGAGGTTGTCACTTTGACTACTTCTCCTTCTTCTACACTTTCGATTTATACTACCACCACCTCCTCTATATATACCTCCCAAATTACTATGTCCATTCCAAATTCTACTGTCACCTAGACATCCTCATTGGTTGCAACATGTAATGTAGCCACATATTATGCAAAACTGATAACTCATTGTGGAGATGATGTTGTAGTCTCCCTTGGAGAGTAATTTTACAGTAGATTAGCCAAAGTAGTGGTGAAAAGAGGTAGTAAGAGAATCAGGGAAGCAACTATGGTGCAAGAGCCTGTTCCCAATCAAGTAATTTGGAAAAAAGAGTCTGTTGACATTCAGTAGGAGGCATTAAACACTGTTGCAGCAATGGGGGCATTTGCCAGAGCTAACTATGATTTGGTTACCTCATTGATTAAGGAGATTGGTATGAAGTAAAATGAGTTACAAGAGCTTAAGCATAAGCTGATTCAGGTTGAAGAAGAGCATAAAGTTCAAATCCAGGAAATGAAGGCTGAGCATGAGAGTCATCTTAAAGAGTTGTAAGAAAAGGACATAGATTTTGTACAGTAGCTTCAATAGGATGAATTGTTAAATGATATCTATGCTCCAAATATCATAGCATTGGAATCATAGGTTAAGGAAGCAACAACCATGGAAACAGTCTCTTCTTTCCCTAGGTTTTCAGCAGAGGATTTCAAGGAATATGCTTTGAAAGTAAATGGAGATTACAAGAGCCTTTTTTTTCAGTTGTTTGAATGCTTAGAGGAAAATAGAGAGACCTACATTGATTTTGAAATACAGTCTGATGTTCTCCTTGAACACAATGAAAGAAGACAAGAAGCACTCAGGGATATTGAGAATGTTTTAGATTTGCAAAAATACATAAAAGATAGGCCTGAAGATATACCTTTCTTTGAAAGCATTAAGTTTAGAAAAGTTAGGCTTTCATTAGATTCATGGGAAAATGCCTGTGAAATAATACAAGCTACTATAGAGGAAGCACAAGCATTTTGTAGAAGAAGTTGGTATGTTTCCAATGCACTGTTGACCACATTGGGTTTTCAAACTCTCACCCTGATTGAAAAATATGATCCTCCCAAGATATTGATACTGCAAGTAGATGAAAGATATGAGGAAATCAAGGAGAGGATAAATCGGTTGGAACACCTTCAAATTGATGAGCTTAAAGAATTGATTGAGTCACCTATCAATTTGGGGGTGGAGATCAAGTTTTTCCTACATTAGTGGGGTAAGTTGAAGGCTAAGGAAATCAAATCCTTTATTTTCCAGACCTAGTTGACACTTCGACACGCTAGATATAAAGATGTTGAAGACTTATCAGATGCAGCTGCCAAGTGGAGAACTGCCTTAGGTGGATTTTGAATGTAATCTTGCAATCCCCGTTTTCATGGGATACTTGCCTTTGTAATATTTTGTAATTATTATTAAAGGGATTAGATCTCATAGGGGGAGAGGGGGATAAATCGCTAGAGAAGTACTGGAGACACTATGTTTCTATTGATACATTGTAATTTCTTGCAAGCTTAATGAATCACAGTTAGTTTCTTTGTCATCTTCTTTGTTCAATTTGTCAAATTTATTTGATGATTTTTGATTTTTCACCTTAGTGATTAAATCGATTCTGTTTTATCTTTTGCAATCCAATGAATGCATCTGATCTGTAGATTGAATTTATTTGAACTTACGATCTATATGTTATTATGTATTAAGTGAATTTATTCATTTAATTCATTTATCTATTTCAGCAAATGATAAATGCTTATAGTTTCATTACTACTAGTTTGTTAATTGGCGGGATATAACAGAACAGTCTCACATGTGCTTAATTCTTTAAATAAAATCATTCAATTGTAATTGTTTATTTTATCTAAAGCTAGTTAATATAGATCCAATTTGTATGTCTATCTATTGGTGAAACACTTAATCAAACTTTTGATATGATTGTTCTGCACATCAAAACACATATCTTAATTTAAGTCTAACTTAGATTTTCCTTAAGCAAATACGAATTAACTTAGACATAGAACACTTTTGATAATCCTTCACAGGAAGACATATCCACCAAGATCAATCCACTTAAGTGCAAGTGGAGGCCTAATATCCGTGGGAGTCAACCATACCAAACAGTCTGGGGATAGAACTGCTCCTGCGTAGAGTTGTTTGAAGCCTTTCAGATTGGGTTGTCACCCTCTGTTGCTAGCCTTGGAAAACATTCCAACACTTACATAACTGGGGCTTCAACAAATGGTGCTAGAAGGAGGGCCATGACCAGTCATGCCTATACAAAACACCAGTAGACCTCCCCCCAAAAGATCATTAGTTGTTACCAGGAGCGCCACACAAGCATCTACGTCTACGGAATAACTAACCCAAGATCCAACTCTAATACCTGCTACTCCTGTAATAGGACAGGAAAAACCTAGGCCTCAGATTATTTTTATATCACCTAGTAGAGGGCCTCTCACCCTTGAGAAATTGAGAAAAAGTACTCATGGTATCATTGCTCGGATTGAAGAAAGACTTGAATACCATCAGACCCTGAAACAAATATTAGCTCAACGACGACAACAAACCAACAATTCTTGGATTGTTATTGACTCTGTTAATCAAGATTCTGATCATCAGAACACAGATTGACATGAATTGTTTCTTGACTTAAACATCAACCCATTATTTAACGAAACAGATAAGGATCTGCAAATCCCACAACCCAATGTTGAAACAAGTGGACCACCACCAACAACTCCTTCATCATCATCATCCTCATATAAGGAATCATCAGAAAACAAGTCATCCTCCAGTTCTTTCTTCAGAGGATATACCCATGGAAGAAAACCAAAACAGACCTTTGCTAGACCAAGATGCTGTATTTATTGTTGGGGAACAACATAGATTTCCTAAAAATCTTGAAAATTGGCTTTCTAAGTTTAATCCCCATGATAAATCACCTGCACTGGACGTAATTAAAACCTTCATGCAGGCCATCATACTTAGGAGTTTCATACATGAAGATGTAGTTTGTAGGTTGTTCCCTTACACCTTTGAGGGGAAAGCATCTACCTGGTACTTTTCCCTGGAAGCCCGATCCATCTCTTCTCGAGATGACATTGAAAAACATTTTATC
This sequence comes from Larix kaempferi, assembly GCA_027924585.1. Taxonomy (NCBI): domain Eukaryota; kingdom Viridiplantae; phylum Streptophyta; class Pinopsida; order Pinales; family Pinaceae; genus Larix; species Larix kaempferi. The sequence continues at coordinate 5,666,768 of BSBM01000289.1, read as the reverse complement.
CAGAAATTTAGAGATGACAAAACCCTAAAGGACCTGGTCATATATTTGTATTCAATGAAAATTAAGGGGAAAGAAAGGGTTAAAGATTATAACCAGAGATTCTCCTACTTAAAGAATATAATCCCTACCACTGTTCTTCCCGTGGAAGAACTCTTGGTTGTATATTAGATTAAAGGTTTACCTATCCCCATTTCTATGTGGTTCAAATGAGCACACAAGGATAACTTGGAGGAGGCTTTGGCTGAATCCATCCAGGTGGAAAAGGACATGCTATGCTTAAAAGATAACCCTGGCACTTCATCTGAACAACCTTCTACCTCTCGCAAGAAACAAGAGAACCCTCCAAAACCCAATATGCAAAACAAGGATCCATTTGAAATGAATGACATGAAAAGATTTCTTTAAAAGATCTCTAATGAAATGGTAGACTTAAAAAAGAGAAACACTGAAAACCAAACCAATAATAGGGGATTCGATAGACCACCTTTTAGGAGACCTTATCAACCCCCACAGAACCAAGTCCCACCTAATCCTGATGAGGGGTTAAACTCTGAAGAAATTCTCTCAATTTTTAAAGCTTTGGTTTTTGAATCTCACAATCCTCCTGATCACCCCGATGAAAATCCAAAAGAGAATAGGGATCCTAAACCACCAGATGAAGAAGAGGACCAGCAGGTCAACAGTATCAGTTACTTTTTAGAACTCCCCATGGATGAAGAGGAAGATGAGCCTGAGGTTGTTTTTAATGTCCAAAATCCATATAATACAAGAAGCAAAGGACAATCTACACATGAAGCTTCCCCTTCAACATCTATCCAAAACAAAGGAAAAGCAACAACATAGTAGAAAGAAACTGTCATTCCTGAAATTGAGTATAGCTTAATTGATGACTTGAAAAGGGTGAAGGCCAACATATCTCTTTTTGAACTTTTGAAAATACCTACTATGAGAGACAGTCTTCCTAAAAGAATGATTGTGAACAAACCTAGTGAATTTCAGAACAACAACTTAGAGACATATTCCAAACCTGTTAACCAGAAGTCAGGTGGAAAGAAAACACCCCTTTCTTGCTCTCTTTTGAGATTTTCAATAGAAATGTCCATAACTACATGATAGACTTAGGGGATTCATATAATGTGATGCCCTTATCTGTCTATAAAAAGATGAATGCATCTTGGGAAACTTTCCCTAACCAAATATTCCAACTTGACCATCAAAAGTTAGGGTAGTGGGAGAATTGAATAATTTTCTTCTGACACTGTCCACTAATCCAAGAATCCACCAAACTATCGACATAATTGTGGCTGATATCCCTGAGACATATGGAATGTGGCTAAGTAGGGATTGGTCAGAAAAGCTTAAAGGTTATTTTTCTACTGACTGGTCCCATTTGTGGCTTCATTATAATGGAAGACCTAATAGAATCAAAATGAGTAGAGAGCCATACACAAAACAAATTGTAACAATTTGAATGATTCCTTTGAGCCTGCTGCTTATTTTGGATCACATATCGAACACTACACTTTTGACACATTTTTTGGGCATTTACTTGCAGATTTATCACCATCTGAGAATGCTCGGAATCAATCCCAAATTGTTAATTTTACTTCTATCCCTTTCTCAGGTTCTGTTGTACATAATGTATATAATGTGAATACTAATTTTAGGATAGATTCAAATGCATGGAATTTTTTCTTTGATGGCTCAAGATCTAAAGATGGAGTTGGTGCAGGATGTGTCTTAATAGACCCAAAGGGGACCAAAATAATGATTGCCTGCAGAGTTGAATTTGAGTGCACCACCAATATTGCTGAATATGAGGCTCTGGTTCAGGGACTCAAGAAGGAAATTGACCTGGGTGCTTAGGTAATTGAATGCTATGGGGATTCTGAAATTATTGTAAGACAAGTGAGAAATAAAATCTATTGTTTATCTCCTCGTTTGATTAATTATCAGAAAATTTTAAGGGATCTGTGTAAATATTTTACTGCATTCAATATTAAGTTAGTCCCTACATCCCATAATTTTGATGCATACTTGTTGGCTAACATTGCATCCAGGTTGATTCCTCCAGAAGGTTTGTCCCCTAACACTTTCTCTATAGAGTTAATGTACATACCTTCTATTCCTGACAATGTAACTAGCTGGAAGGTTTTCGATGATGACCAACAGATCTTAGATTTTCTCACACCCCAAGATAATTTTCAGGACATAGCAATAGATGAGGCTGAGCATGAGAAGTCTTTATCTGACTCTAGCTACCCTTCCAATCTCATTCCCACAGCAGTCATCAATCTGGAAAAATACTATGATCTAGAAGACAAATTCAAACATAAGAAAAATTGCAAAACTCAAAGCTCATCCCTAAACTATGAGTCTGTCAACTTGGGAACTGATCAAAACCCTCTGTTAATCAACTTAGGGGATGACTGCTCCCTTGAGGAGAAGAAATATTTCATTAAACTGTGCAAAGAGTTCAAATATGTGTTCGCCTGGACATATGATGAGCTCAAAACCTTTGATACCAATATCATGCCTCACAACATACCCATGAAACCTGATGTTAAACCTTACCAACAAAAGTTGAGAAAGATGCATCCCATCCTAGAACCATCTGTAAAAAAGGAGCTTGAGAAATTGTTAGCAGCAAGAATTGTTTTTCCAGTCAAACACACACAGTGGATTGCAAAATTGGTACCTGTTCGGAAGAAGAATGGGGAAATTAGACTGTGTGTTGATTTCAGGAACCTTAATAAAGAATCTAAAAAAGAAAATTATCCTGTTCCCCCCCATGGAGCTTATTTTACAAAAGGTTACAGGTGCTGAGATGTTCTCTCTCCTATATGGCTTCTAAGGATACAATCAAGTTCTAGTTTCCCCCACTGACCAATTGAAAAAAACTTTCAAAACCCCTTGGGGAACTTTTTCCTACAGAGGAATGTCGTTTGGGTTGATAAATGCAGGTGCTACTTTCTAGAGAGCTATGGAAATAGATTTCAGGGGATTAATGCATAATTCTATTGTTGTTTATCTAGATGACATCACGATTTATTCTAAAGAGAGGCATGAACATTTTTCTGCTCTTAAATAGGCATTCAAGCGGTGCATAAAATATGGGATTTCACTGAATCCGAAGAAATCTATATTCGCGGTCACTGAAGGTAAGCTGTTGGGTTTCATTGTCTCAAAACACGGCATGATTATTGACCCAGAACACACAAAATCTATTTCCAAGATCGGACTTCCCAGTTCTCGAAAAGCCATGCAATTGTTCTTAGGCAAGATCAATTTCGTTAGAAGATTTGTTCTTAATTTTGCACAGATTGTCAAACCATTACAACAAATGATTAAAAAGGATGCACAATTTAAATGGTCTGATGAACAAAGAAACGCCTTTGCTGAAATTTGGAAGGCCATTGCGGAATCTCCCACTCTGATGTCTCCTGACTTCACCAAAGATTTATCTTATATACATTCGCCATTGACTTCTCGTATGCATATGTTCTCACGCAGAAACATCCTGATGATGTTGAGATTCCGATCTCCTTCATGAGATCCATGTTTAGAGGGGCCAAACTAAACTATTCCTAGATTGATAAACAAGCCTATGCGGTTTATAAGTTGGTAAAACCCTATAGACCCTACCTACTAAAATATCAGGCTAAGGTTATTGTCTGTTATGCAGCCATCAGGGATGTTCTGATCCAAAAAGAGCTGGGTGAAAAACGCACTCATTGTATGACAGCTCTTCAATAATATGACCTTGAGCTCAGACCAGCTAAAATTGTAAAATGCAAAGTTTTGTGCTTACTCGTTGCTCAGTCCAGCGACCCTGTACAACAACAACTTGAGTGGGATCAAGAAGAAAGTACATAAGAAGGTTCTGTAAATATCAGTAGAACTCAAACATCTGAATGGTATGATGACATCAGTGTTTTCTTAACCCATCGTTTTGCTCCCAAAACCCTTGATTTTAAAAAGTGTAGAGCTTTAAGGTTAAAGGTTGCACCATATCATTTTATTCATGGTGTACTATTTAGGAAAAACTATGATGGTGTGTTTCTCAAATGTTTGGAGAAAGATGAAATAGACAACATTTTATTGCAATTTCATGCAGGACCTGCGGGAGGACACTTTTCAGGAGAGACTACTGCCCACAATATCCTTAGAGCAGGCTACTACTGGCAAACTTTATTCAAGGATGCATATGCTTATGCCAGGAAATGTGAAGCATGTCAAAAGTGTGCTGGAAAAGTTAAGAGGCCTGTATTTCCTCTTCATCCACTTACAGTCAAGTTTCCATTTCATTAATGCGGCCTGGATTTTGTTGGAACTATTAACCCTACCTCCTCCTTGCAACATAAATACATCTTGATAGCCACAGACTATTTTACTAGGTGGGTAGAGGTAGTTCCTCTTAGACAAGCCAACACAAACTCAGTGATATAATTTCTCGAAATTCATATAGTCACTAGGTTTGGTGCACCCGAGTTTTTGGTGTTTGACAATGCCTCCTATTTCTCTTCTATCGACCTTAACCAGTATGCCCTTGAAAAAGGGATAAAACTAAAATATTCTGCCAATTATTATCCGCAAGGAAATGGACTAGCTGAGTCTTTCAATAAAAACTTGATTAACATATTAAAGAAGACAGTAGCCACCCACCATAACGATTGGCACACCCAACTGTATAATGCTTTTTGGGTAGACCGTGTCACCCCAAAAATAACCATTGGTATCTCCCATTACTGTCGTCTACGGTAAGGAGGACATCTTACCATCCAATCTCATGATTCCTTCACTACAAGCGAATGATTCTTCTCCACTCCAGCAAAGGATTGACACATTACTTAAGCTGAAAGAAGATAGGGAAAAATCCAAGAACAAGCTATATCAATACCAACAGTCAGTGAAGAGATGGTTTGATGAGAAGTCCTCATGTGATAGGGAGTTCATAGTGGGAGATTTGGTGTTAAAATGGGATAAGCAACATAAAGATAAGAATGACTACACCAAATTTCAACGCTTATGGCTAGGACCATTCATTATTATAAAAAAGCTTGGTCCTAGTACTGTCTGGTTGCAAACACTAGAAGGTGTCTCAGAAACCTATCCAGTGAATGTCCAGCTGCTCAAAAAGTATTTCATTTAGAGGATCATTTGGCTTACCTGTACATAAGTGTGGTTTGCTTTCTTTTCTTTCTTTGCTTTGTTTGTTTTCCTTTTAAATACTGGTTTTCTTTTGAATAATGTCCACAAATTTGGCAGAGGCTGCTGATCAGTCTATTCAAAATCAATACGGTCTGAAGTTTTGGAGTAGCTTTGTCAGTTTTACTTTACTCAACCCATATCTGAAAAATGTATTTCATGAAATGTAACAACCAATATATTGTAGAGCTTTAATCGATACTTTCCCACCTCAAGCACTATCTTTATAGATGTTTCATGTTGTTAATTGAAGCTATAGAAGTGATTGGGTTTTTCTTACCTTATGTTTCATTAGTGATCGGCAACAAATCCTTCTATCCTGGTCAACTCTCATCTGTTCTAGATCCCATTATGATCACCTTGAAAATTAAAATGCATTTTAGTAACTGTGAATTGCAAGATGGGGGGTCTTATCACAAGCCAACCCATTACGTTCATAGATGCTCAGTGGAATGACATCTCCACATATGGTTACCAAGCTAGGGAGGTGACTTTTAGCTGCTGCTGGAAGGTGGAAGATCCTATTACAGGTCGGTCCATTCATGATACGCAAACATTAGTGAGTAACACTACTACAAGATGGTCACCAAGCCATGGTAGTGTCTTGTAATTTACACACCAATAAATTTTCCTTCTTTTTCACAAGACAACTTGTTGCATTCAGGGACAGGGGGGGTCTTATCACAAGCCATCCCTACCATGATCATGAACTTTGTGTTGTAATGGAATTATCACCATATGGTTACCAAGCCATGATAATTGCTTTTAGTGTCAAAAGCTAAAAGACAAGGAGTCTCCTTACAGAGCTAGCTTGTTCAGTTTCTAGATGAGGTTTGTGAGTGGCGTTTCTAAGATCTGATCACCAAGTCAGGGCAATGGCCTTGTTTCAGCAAAGTCTTATTTGTAAAAAAAAAAGTGTATATGTTTTGAGTAATGCACTTGAACATATAATAAATTGTTAATAAGTGAAGGTGACTCATGATTTGGTAATATGGAATGGCTGTAAGTTTGTTCTAAGGCTTATCATAAAATGCCCCCCTATGTTTGCATAGTGGTTAAGAATGGCTTCTTTACTTCTAGAATTCCTTTTTAAATAGACATCATCACTAATTGATTTTAGATGGGAACATATCAATCATATGATTTAACTCTGCTGTTTGGTTGTATTTTGGCGAATATTTTTGGGAAGTTACAGGATGAAACATCCTTCATGCTGACATATCTCTCTCATAACTGGGGATTAAATTTACAGAGATAACTGCTTCGCCCATCCAGTCGCCATTTGTTTTAGACATAACAAATCCCATTATTTAATAAAATAATGGGAGCCCCAACTTTTATTTTCAAAGGTAATTTTCAATTCCCTTACCTATTTTGGGGTTGTCATGATTTTTAATTGTACATTTCATTTCTTTGTCATGTTTCAATCCAATTAATTAATTTTCCCTTCAAAAATTTATGGATTTTTGTGTGTTTTTGTGAGTCGCGGAAAGCATAATTTTTCTCCAAAATTTTTCCTTTCCGCAACCCGCAATCTGCAATCCACAACCCACAATTCCTTCTTTCCACTTGGTCATTTGGTTTGAAATTCCTTCTTTCTGCAACCCGCAATTGTGGATTGTGGATGCTGAAAATGATTTTGAATAAATTGCATTTTCTTTTCCCAACCCGCAACCTGCATTGTAGATTGTGGAAAGAGTTTGAAAAATAAATTTGCACTTTGCGTTTCCACAATCAGCAAACCCGCAATTGCGGAAAGAGGAAACAAAATCGTTTTCAATAATTTTATTTGCGATTCCGCAACCTGCAACCCACAATTGCAGATTGCGGAAAATTTTGGTTTATTTATATTTAAAGTTGTGATTCCGCAACCCACAACCCGCATTGCGGATTGCATAAATCATGTATATTGTTTCCAAACTCATTTCTGCAACTCTTTTTTCGTCTTTCATTTTTAAATCTTAGCCGTTGATTTGGTTTGATCCTACGGCCCATATTTCATTCCGCACGTTTGTTAAATATTTCGGATTTTTCGTTTTTATTTTACCATTTTCAAATTTGTGAATTTCATTTGTGACAAAGATTTTTACTGTGGATTTTTGCCAGGGTTGTTTTCCTGGCTCTTTTGTTGGTACATGTTGGTTTTCTTTCTTTTCCTATTGGTTGTTTACAAAATTTTGTCATTTGAAATTATTCATTGATTGGTTTGATTTATTTATCAGAATTTACCAGTCTTCCACCATGTCAAGAAATACCCGTTCCAAGACAACCATAAAGGATTTGAAAAACAAAGACCCTAATGCTGACATTCTCTCCCATACAAGTGATAGAGTGTTTGAAACCTATCAGTTGGATTGGTCACGGATATATGCTATCTTTGACAATGACGACCTGTCGGAAATTCAGGATAACCAATCTTCTTATAAGAATATTAGAGATTCTCAGTTGCATGCAATAACAGCCAGACCAACACTTTTTCCTTACACAGACCTTGCAAAGTGGATAATTGATCATGCAGATCCCAAAGACCGTTATTTCAACGACAAGGCAAGGTCCCAACTGACCTCCTTCCGCTCATAATTTTTTGGTAGAAAATCTGCCCTTATGCCGGCCAACCAATTCCTTAATGCATCTTTCCTAGACTTTGTAAAGACGCAGTTTAACTTTGATGAAATGATAAAATCCTAGATGAACAAACTAGTCAACTTTGCACCCAAAGCCGATAATTCCTACCCTATTTAGTGGTTCAAGGAACCCTTTTCCCTCCCAGCAGCCATGCTTTGCAGACTTTACGTCTTTCCAAACTATTCTGTTTTAAAGCTAAATGGGAACCTGTGGCTCCTCATGTTCTCATGACAGGGGAATCTTTTAATTGGGCTCAGATTCTTTTAGCCGAGTTAAAGAAAACAATTGAATGCTACCAAAAAACACCGGCCTCAAGGAAGCCTCATTTTTTACTATTCAACCTATGTTATTGATGTATTTTGTTCAGCCTTCTAGTTCCCCTCCATGGGGTGGAATTGATCCCTTTCAGCACCCCCAATTCATATATACTGTTTTGCATTATGGGAAGATAACTTTGTACCTCTGCTGTATGACATTTGTGATAATTTCTTTGGAGCAATTTATCAGAAGATATTCAAAGAGGATGCACCTACCTTCTCTCCTCATGCCAAAACACTTATCCCCACTATTGGTGATTGGTATGATGGAGATCACTTCTCCTATATTAGAGTTTGGGGAAGTGATACAGTTCATTTGCTGCATAGAATAGTCCCAGATAAGTTGTTGCTAGTGGAGATTGCTTATGAGACTTTTACTAATGGAGTGTTCCTGAAGTTGACTAGACCTAAAAGAAAAGGATGGCCCAAATTCCCATTGAACTTTGGGCCTCTGATCATTCAGAACTCAAAACATGCTGCAGTGTTGGGGAAGAATTTTTTCCCTAAAGCTGGGAAAAGCTCCCAAAAGGAAGCATGATCCCAAGGCATTCCTGGCTAACCACTTTTCCCAGGAACATATGAAGAACAATTATGCTCATGAGACTTCCCCTGATGATTCTATTTACCAGGGAGCCAATTTGTTTTCTGAGGTGATGATAAGGTCCAAATCCAAAGAAGATCAAAGTTTCATTCTCCAATACCAATAGGAGCTCAAGTCCAAGGTTTTGAATTACAGAAAATTGGAACTTTCAATTGAAGAACAGATTAAAAGGGGAAAGGGCATAGAAATATGCACAAAAGGTGAACACTCCCTTGATATTAACCTACTAGGATTAAGGAAAAGGCAAAGGCCTTGTGGAGGATGTTCAACAGATCAAGCTTGCTGTAGAATTGAAGACTTTAATTCAATCAGCCGCAAAGCTGAAGAAGGAATTGGCACACTTGAAATCAGCGGTTGATACTCAGGTGGTTGTTGCATGTATTCTAGCAAAGAGGCAAAAGATTGGAACCCATGTGTCTCAGGTACCTACATTAAACATGAAGAAAGTGATGCAAAAGATGAAATGAGTCCATTTAGATCTCTTTTCCCTTCCGTGCCTGTTATACAAGAGGTCTTTGAAGTCTCTCAAGCTATTTCTGATTTGCTTGATAGCATTGTGATTGATGATCCCACTCCATAGGTTCATTTTCTTGAATTCACCACCACTGTTGCTACATCAATTTCTATATCCCCACTCAATTCTATTGAGCTCCCTTCTACCTCGTCTGTTGATGTTACCCTTCCACCATCTACCATAGCTGAAGTACTCACTACTTCCACCATTACTTCACAACCAACCTTGTTAACTCCACTTGCCACTATACTACCACAAGTTACCGAGATGCAAGGCCCAACTGTTTCTCCACAACCATCACTTGCCACTATCTCTACTTCCCTCAATGAGGTTGTCAATTTGACTACTTCTCCTTCTTCTACACCTTCGATTTCTACTACCACCACCTCCTCTATATCTACCTCCGAAATTACTATGTCCATTCCAAATTCTACTGTCACCTAGACAACCCCATTGGTTGCAACATGTAATGTAGCCACATCTTCTGTAGAACTAGTAACTGATTGTGGAGATGATGTTGTAGTCTCGCTTAGAGAGTAAGTTTATAGTAGATTAGCCAAAGCAATGGTGAAAAGAGGTAGTAAGAGAACCAGGGAAGCAACTATGGTGCAAGAGCATGTTCCCAATCAAGTAATTTGGACAAAATAGTCTGTTGACATTCAGCAGGAGGAATTAGACACTGCTGCAACAATGGGGGCATTTGCTGGAGATAACTATGATTCAGTTACCTCATTGAATAAGGATATTGGTCTAAAGCAACATGAGTTACAAGAGCTTAAGCAGAAGATGATTCAGGTTGAAGAAGAGCATAAAGTTCAAATCCAGGAAATGAAGGCTGAGCATGAGAGTCAGCTTAAATAATTGCAGGAAAAGGACACAAGTCTTGTACATCAGCTTCAACAGGCCAATTTGTTAAATGATAGATATGCTCAAAAGATCACATCATTGGAATCACTGGTTAAGGAAGCAGCATCCATGGCAACTATCTCTTCTTTCCCTAGGTTTACTATAGAGGATTTCAAGGAATATGATTTGAAAGTAAATGGAGATGACAAGAACCTTCTTGTTCAGTTGTTTGAATGCTTAGAGGAAATTAGAGATACCTACATTAATTTTGAAAGACAATCTGATGTTCTCCTTGAACACAATGAAAGAAGATAGGAAGCACTCAGGGCTATTAAGAATGTTTCAGATTGGAAAAAATACATAAAAGATAGGCCTGAAGATATACCTTTCATTGAAATGTTGATGTATATGTAACTTCGGAATGTATTTCATCTATGTATTTCATATATATTTATTGTACCCTTATTAGAGATGTGTTATTCCTCTATAAGGAAGTGTCGTCATGTGGATTGACAAGTGTCGCAAGTGTGTGTACTTGCCGGTGGGTTATCAGACCACCATGTGTGGGGTCGGCCCTGAAATATATATATTATAATGTGGATGTACCTAGTTAGACAAGTCGGCCCCATAAGGTCACTAGGCAAACAGATTAGTATAAATAGAGATCAGGTGATCTCTATTTAGATCACTCGGAAAAGTATCTCACTCTCACTTAGAAAGTGGCGCACTAGTGAGGAGGAGGATCATCTGCTACTAGGAGACTATCTCAGTGTATTTTGGTTGTACTTTGGTTGAGCCATTGCTCTCTCTATCTCTGAGGAAGTTGTGGGGTTTTTCACCTTAGGGTTTTCCCCACGGAAACTCTGTGTCTCTTGTCTCTCATGCTTTTGATTCTTGTGATGCTTGTCATGCTTATTGTGATTGTCATGCATTGATATACTGTATATGTTATTCTCTCAGTAAAGATCCTAGAGTATTGTGAATTAATGCTCAAAATTTAACATGGTATCAGAGCTAACCTGAGAAGAAGACATTTTGCAGTGATGAAAACTTGAGTTTCTTATTTATTGGGTTTCTCTCCATAGATTTTGGAAAAGCAATATAGCAGATTGACTCTACTCATCAAGGTGCATCTATCTGTCCAATCAGAATTCAATTCCGAGCTTTTTCAGATTTGGCCCTAACAATTAGGGTTTCCACAAAATAGGAATTTCTAAAATCTGAAGACATAGCTGGAAGCTCCTTGCAAAAATCAAAGTTTAGAGCTTTGGATCGAGATTTTTGGTTGGGTAGATCTCCGGGAAACTCAAACCCTAATTCAGGGCTCTCCCTAGTGAACCCGGGAGGAAAGAAAGGAAAATCTGAAGGGGAAAGCTTTGGTGAACTCAAATTCTAAATACACCAGGATGATCAACTCATCAAGGTGCATCTTTCTATCCTTTCAGAAAATTGAAATTCACATTTTTAATTTTTAGGGTTTTTTCGACAAACCTTAATCCCGGACCTGATCCAGTTTTCAGCATTTCAAGTGGTAAGATCTAAATCTTTTCTATTTCCATTTGAAGTACTCTTTAAGATGTTTCACCACACCAAGCTTGAGGATAAGCTTGAAGGAGCTGACAACTTCCGAGCTTGGAAGTATAGGATTGGGTTAATCCTGGAAGAGAATGAGTTGGACTCATATGTGAAAGAAGACATCCCTATCCCAAAGGATGAAGAGGCCACGGTATTGCATAAGAAGAACTTGGTCAAGGAAAAGAGAATCATTGCTGATTCCATTAAAGATCATCTCATACCCCATGTGTCCTCTCTAAAGACACCCAAGGAGATTTTTGACTCTTTGACCAAGCTATTTGAAGGGAAGAACATAAATCGGAAGATGACCCTGCGGAACCAATTGAAAGGAGTAAAGTTTCAGAATGGAGAAACCATTCAATCTTATTTTTCAAGGGTCTTCCAGATCAAGGAACAACTAGAAGCAGTGGATGAAATGGTGGAGAATGGTGAAGTGGTGATGACCACTCTAAATGGCCTACCCAGGTCATGGGATTCCTTCATTCAAGGAATATGTGCAAGGAAGAAGTTGATCTCCTTCAAAAAATTGTGGGAAGAATGCTCTCAAGAAGAAGCTAGGATTGTGGCCCGAGAAGAAAATATGGGAAATGAAGATCAAGCTCTCACAGCACATGCCAGGAAAGGAGAGTCCAAGAAGGAATCATCTCATAACAGAAGATCCTCTCACCACCATTATCATAAAGATAAGAAAGATCTCAGATGCTTTAATTGCAATGAGAAGGGACACTTTGCTTCAGATTATCCCAAGCAGAAGAAAGACAACAACAACAACTTCAATAAGAAGAAGAAGAATAACAAAAGAACATATCATGCTCATGCTGCCGAAGATGATGAACCCCCAAAGAAGAAGGCTAGGGCAGAAAGTAATAGTGATGATGACTCATCAAGTGAAGAAGAATATGTTCTAATTTTTGCTCTCACAGGTACTATCTCCCATGGTTGTAATGATTGGTTGATTGACAGTGGGGCTTCCAAACACATGACTGGGTTTAAGGAATCTTTTGTGAATCTATCTGAACATGAATCACCCCATAAGGTGAAACTTGGGGATGATTATCAATACCCAATCAAAGGAAGTGGTGAAGCCTCCTACAACCTAGATTCTGGAAAATATTTGAAGATAAAAGAAGTCCTTTATGTACCCGGGCTCAAGAAGAACTTACTCTCCATCTCTGCATTGGATGCAAAAGGTATGAGGGTTGCATTTGTGGATGGCCAAGTCCTAATGTGGCCAAAGGGAAAGAACATAGATGATGCAGTAGTGATTGGAGAGCAAGAGAGAGGTTTGTATAAATTGAAGGGACAACCTGAACATGCCATGGTACATGAATCTATGGAGCCAAGTGAACTTTGGCATAGAAGACTTGCTCATATGCACTATAGAGCACTTCCAATTGCAAGCAAGGCTGTAGAGGGTCTTCCTGAAATCAAGACCAAACATGAAGGTGTTTGCAGAGGATGTGCAAAAGGTAAGAACATTAAGAAGGCTTTCCCAAGCAGTGAAAGCAAGGAAAAAGACATCTTGGAAATCATTCACTCAGATGTATGTGGTCCTATGTCATCCAGTTATTTGAGTGGGTATGTTTACTGTGTCTTATTTATTGATGAATTATCCAGGAAGACTTGGGTATACTTCTTGAAGAACAAAGATGAGGTGTTTGATAAGTTCAAGGAATTCAAAACCTTGATGGAGAATCAAACTGACAAGAAGATCAAAACATTCAGATCCGACAATGGTGGAGAATTCACCTCAGGTGACTTCAAGAAGCTTTGTAGTGCTTTAGGGATTAAGAGGGAGTTGACTGCTCCTTATAATCCTCAACAAAATGGAGTTGCAGAAAGGAAGAACAAAACCATCATGGAAGCAGCAAGGGCAATGCTGCATGACCAGGATCTACCTATGCATCTATGGGCAGAAGCAGCTAGAACAGCTGTATATGTGCAGAACAGAACACCCCACAAGATATTGGACAACAAGACACCAGAAGAGTTATTTTTTGGTAAGAAACCTGAAGTTAGCCATCTCAGAATATTTGGTTGTCCAGTATACACTCATGTCCCAAAGGAAAAGAGGACTAAACTAGATCCTTCAGGAAAGAAGGGTATCTTTGTGGGTTACAGTGAAAGCTCGAAGGCTTACAGAATATACTTTCAAGGGTTCAAGAAGATTGATGTTAGTAGGGATGTAACATTTGATGAAAACTCAGCATTCATCAAATCAAGGAAGGCACCTATCGAAGTTTATGAAGAACCTAAGGAAACTAGATTTCAAGACACTACCATGACTGAAGCAGTTCCAGAAGTTGTTTGTGAGTTTGAAGATCCACAAGAACCTGTAAATCCACCCTGTGAGGATAACTCTCATAAGAGGAAACCTGCATGGGCTAGAGAGCTCATTCAAGATGCAGAAAGATTTGGCATTCTAGAAGAAGAACACAGAGCAAAGAAGAGAACCAGATCACATACCAGCTATGTTGCTTTACTCTTTGACATTATGAACAAAGAGCCTTCCAGTTATGAAGAAGCAGCGGAAAAGAAAGAATGGAAGGATGCCATTATTGAGGAATACCAATCAATAAGGAAGAATGATGTTTGGGATATTGTCCCAAGACCTAAAGAGAAGTCTGTTGTGACTTCCGAATGGATTTACAAAATCAAGCATGCTGCAGATGGTAGTGTAGAGAAATACAAGGCAATATTCGTAGCTCGTGGCTTCTCTCATAAAGAGGGAATAGATTATGAAGAAACTTTTGCACCTGTAGCCAGGTATACTTCCATTATAACAGTACTTTCCCTGGCTGCAGCTATGAAATGGAAAATACACCAGATGGATGTCAAGACTGCTTTCTTGAATGGTGTAGTTGAAGAGGAAGTATATGTGGAGCAGCCACTCGGTTTTGAAATACATGACAGGGAGTCATATGTGTGCAGATTGAAGAAAGCCTTGTATGGCTTGAAACAAGCTCCCAGAACTTGGTATGGTAGGATGGACAATTTCCTATCTAGTTTGGGCTTTACCAAGAGTAAAGCGGATTCCAACCTTTATTACGAGGTTGAAGAAGGGAATCCTATGATTCTACTCCTGTATGTGGATGACTTATTTGTAACAGGAGATGACAGATTGATTGTAGATACGAAGAGGAAGCTTGCTGCTGAGTTCGATATGAAAGATTTGGGAATGATGCATTATTTCCTAGGTATGAAGATGTGGCAAAGTGCAGGTGGGATTTTCCTTGGTCAAGGGAAATACACAGTAGATATCCTGAAGATATTCGAGATGATGGATTGCAAGGCCATGGCCACACCTATGGCATCGAATCTGAAGCTTCTATGTGATGCTTCATCTAAGCTGGTTGATGTCTCTATGTATTGTCAGATGATTGGGTCCTTGATGTACCTGATGAACATGAGACTAGACATTTGCTTTATTGTGAACACATTGAGTTAGTTCCTGACAGATCCGAGGAGTGTTCACCTAGTTGCTGTAAAGCATGTTCTGAGGTACCTGAAGGGTATAGTGTATTATGGGCTCAAATATGAGGTGAATCAAAAGTTTAACCTACAGGGTTATGTTGATTCAGATTGGGCTGGCAGTGCTGCAGATAGGAAGCGCACATCTGGGTGTTGCTTCAGTATGGGATTAGGTGTGATCTCTTGGTTTAGCAGGAAGCAGTCCTGCGTAGCACTGAGTACAGCTGAGACAGAGTATGTTGCAGCCTGTTCAGCTAGTTGTGAGGCAGTATGGCTACGGATGCTACTGTCTGAGTTATTTGATCTCCCGTTGGATGCTACTAGTATCTTCTGTGATAACCAGAGTTGTGTGAAGCTGTCCGAGAACCCAGTGTTTCATGACAGGTGGAAACACATATAGATCAAATATCACTATGTCAGGGATATGGTGCAGAGAGGAGCTGTGAAGCTCCTGTATGTTGCGACGGACGAGCAGATTGCAGATGTGCTGACGAAGCCACTAGCCAGGGTGAAGTTCGAGTACTTTAGAGAGAGGCTTGGCGTTCTTCAGATCGAGGACACTTCGAGGAAGAAGTGATGGACACATTTGTTGAAGCCATTCCAAGCATGTTGGAAGGAGGATCCTTCACATGGCTGTGGATATAAGCGCTGGATGACGAGCATCAGGATGATGTTCTGGTTTCTGCTTGGATATGATCAGTTGGATCATTTTTATGTATGTATGTATGCATCATGTTAGATGCTGGATATGATCAGTTGGATCATTTTTATATATGTATGTATGCATCATGTTGGATGTTGGATATGATCAGTTGGATCATTTTTATGTATGTATGTATGCATCATGTTGGATGATGGATATGATCGGTTGGATCATGTGTATGTATTTTGTATAAGCATCATGTTGGATGCTTGGACCATGTATCTGTATATGTATCAGGTGGATCATGTATGGTGATATGTATCATGTATTTGTATTTGTATCAAGTGGATACATTGTGTGATCAGGTGGATCATGTATGATGATATGTATCAAGTAGATACTTGGTGTGCATCAGGTAGATGCATTGTATGATCAGGATGATCATGGATGACGAGCTTCAGGATGTTTCTCCAGATGACATGCAGCAGGATGTTGCAGTGATGATGATCAGGATGATCATGTGTACATCAGGATGATGTATGGTGAGTATCAGGTTGATACTCTGTGGCCGTGGAATAGGTTGTGCAGATAAGCATCTAATTTGTGCCCTGGGAGATTTGCAGATGGTCTTTCAAGGTTTTTCCTATGGCATGTAATTTGTACCCTGGGAAATCTGGAAAATGCTCTTTTGAGGTTTTTCTTGGGAGGACATATAATTTGTGCCCTGGGAGATCTGCAGATAGTCTTTCGAGGTTTTTCCTATGGAATGTAATTTGTGCCCTGGGATATCTGGCAGATGCTCTTTCGAGGTTTTGTCCTATGGCATGTAATTTGTGCCCTGGGAGATCCGATAGGTTGAGTCGTGTGCTCGTAATCAGTCCTGGGATGCTCTTTCTAGGTTTTTCCATGACCACATGTAATTTGTGCCCTGGGAGATCCGATAGGTTGAGCCTTGTGCTCGTAATCAGTCCTCGGATGCTCTTCGAGGTTTTGTGGTGACCACATGTAATTTGTGCCCTGGGAGAGTCGATAGGTTGAGCCTTGTGCTCGTAATCAATCCTGAGATTCTCTTTCGAGGTTTTGTGGTGGGGTCACATGTAATAAGTCCCGGAGATCTGGACAGGATGAAAAAGGCCTCAGATGCTCTTTAGGGTTCTTGCTAGTCAAGAGACTCTTTTAAGGTTTTGTGATGCACGTAATAAGTCCCGAGATTTCCACAATATGGCCAGTGATGATGAAGACCTACAGGTGGTGGGCCTACATCCAGTATGAAAAAGGACTGGCTCTGTAGAACTTCCTATGACGAGTAGAGTCAGAGATTGGTTGAGATAGCAGCAGCAGTGATGATGATGATGACGAAGCATCGATGACGATGACCCCGATAAGAAGACTTGTCTAGCAGATCTGTGTCGAGAAATACCTTCCTAGTTAAGAGGGCGTGTTGATGTATATGTAACTTCGGAATGTATTTCATCTATGTATTTCATATATATTTATTGTACCCTTATTAGAGATGTGTTATTCCTCTATAAGGAAGTGTCGTCATGTGGATTGACAAGTGTCGCAAGTGTGTGTACTTGTCGATGGGTTATTAGACCACCATGTGTGGGGTCGGCCCTGAAATATATATATTATAATGTGGATGTACCTAGCTAGACAAGTCGGCCCCATAAGGTCACTGGGCAAACAGATTAGTATAAATAGAGATCAGGTGATCTCTATTTAGATCACTCGAAAAAGTATCTCACTCTCACTCAAAAAGTGGTGCACTAGTGAGGAGGAGGATCATCTGCTACTAGGAGACTATCTCAATGTATTTTGGTTGTACTTTGGTTGAGCCATTGCTCTCTGTATCTCTGAGGAAGTTGTGGGGTTTTTCACCTTAGGGTTTTCCCCACGGAAACTCTGTGTCTCTTGTCTCTCATGCTTTTGATTCTTGTGATGCTTGTCATGCTTATTGTGATTGTCATGCATTGATATACTGTATATGTTATTCTCTCAGTAAAGATCCTAGAGTATTGTGAATTAATGCTCAAAATTTAACATGAAAGCATTAAGTTTAGAAAATTTAGGCTTTCATTAAATTCATGGGAAAATGCCTATGAAATAGTAGAAGCTACTATAGAGGAAGCACAAGCAGTTTGTAGAAGAAGTTGGCATGCTTCCGATGCACTGCTGACCACATTTGGTTTTGAATCTCTCATCCTGATTGAAAAATATGATCCTCCCAAGATATTGATACTACAAGTAGATGAAATATATGAGGCAATCAAGGAGAGGATAAATAAGTTGGAACACCTTAAAATTGACGAGCTTAAAGAATTGGTTAAGTCACCTATCAATTTGGGGGTGGAGATCAAGATTTTCCTACGTCAGTGGTGTAAGTTGAAGGTTAAGGAAATCGAATCCTTTATTTTCCAAACCCGGTTGACACTTGGACACGCTATATATCAAGATGTTGAAGACTTATTAGATGTAGTTTCCAAGTGGAGAACCGCCTTAGGTGGATTTTCAATGTAATATTTCAATCCATGTTTTCATGGGATACTTGCCTTTGTAATATTTTGTAATTATTATTAAAGGGCTTAGATATCATAGAGAGAGAGGGGGAGAAATCGATAGAGAAGGTCTGGAGACACTCTATTTCTATTGAGACATTGTAATTTCTTGCAAGCTTAATGAATCACAGTTAGTTTCTTTGTCATCTTCTTTGTTCAATTTGTCATATTTCTTTGATGATTTCCAATTTTTCACCTTAGTTATTAAATCGATTCGGTTTTATATTTTGCAATCCAATGAATTCATACGATTTGTACATTGAATTTATTTGAACTTACGATCTAGATGTTATTATGTATTAAGTGAATTTATTCATTTAATTCATTTATCTATTTTTGCAAATGATAAATGCTTATAGTTTCATTACTGCTAGTTTGTTAATTGGCAGGATATAACAGAACAGTCTCACATGTGCTTAATTCTTTAAATAAAATCATTCAATTGTAATTTTTTATTTTATCTAAAGCTGGTTAATATAGATCTAATTTATATGTCTATTTATTTTTTAAACACTTAATCAAACTTTTGATCTGATTGTTATGCACATCAAAACACATATCTTAATTTAGGTCTAACTTACTTAGATTTTCCTTAAGCAAACACTAATTACCTTAGACATAGAACTCTTTTGATCTTCCATCACAGGAAGACATATCCATCAGGATCAATCCACTTAAGTTCCAGCAGAGGCCTAATATACTTGGGAGTCAACCATACCAAATAGTCTAGGGATAGAAATGATCTTTCGCAGAGTTGTTTGAAGCCTTTTATGATTGGGCTGTCACCCTCTGTTGCTAGCCTTGGAAAACATTCCAGCACTTACATACCCGAGGCTTCAACACCTCTATATAGCTATGTATGAGAATTTGGCTAATCATAGAGAGTAGAATGGGTTGTGGGCAGAGAGATAGAATCCTGTAGCTTTTTCCTTCGCCCTAGTGGCCTCATAGTCCAACTTGGGGGTGGCCTCATAGCCCATATTGGGGGTGGCCTTAGCAGCAGAAAGAGTATATGCTGGACAGAGTGCCTATGGTTGGGCGGAAAAGCGCTCTTACACAGTCAGTTGCTTGGATCTGCATTGGATAAAGATAAGTATTCTTTTGCTTTTGATTATGAAATGTTTTATTTGCTTCCTGTAATGTTATGCTTGTGTATTTGCATGCCAGATGTGTGTGGATAGATTTTAATTCCGCTGTGCATGTTTATTTACAATTCTGCACACATTTCATTTGTTGAAAACGTATTATGGAATTGGGGAGAAATTTGAGAGCCCAGTTTTGGCTGGAATCCCCTACCGATGGTCAGATTGGGTGAGGGGGACGTTACAGAGTGGTATCAGAGCTTCTAGTTGCAATTCCAGAGCTATATGGGCCAAAAATAACGATTTATAGGCAAAATTCAGAACTGGTTATGTAGGAAATCAGTTTGTGTAAAATGGTAGTTAAATGGCAATTAAGGGTCGTGGAGTGAGTTTGAAATCAATTTCAAAAATTTCCCTTTATTTCCCAATCAAAAGCTTGCATAAATCCGAAATTTTGAAAATTGGGAAATTTAGTTTGGCCCCACCAGTGCTAGGTGGCAGGGTGATGTGGAGGATCCACGTGGCAGGGGTCAGATGTGGAGGATCTGCATGGGTAGAGGGTGTGATGTGGACCAACCACATCATATCTGTATGCACATGTGACCGTAAGCAATGGATCTTAGAGGTGGAGAAGATATGACCGTTGAGAAGCAAGGCAGATCGACGATCAACCATGATTCAGGCTCACGAAGGTGCTCGAGGTTTAATTCATTTTCACAACCCTGAATGGAAACCGTTGTGTCCATGTGTCGTCCTTTGGTGCATTCAGGCATGTAAAATCAGTCTTAGGAAACTGCTTCTCCCGGAGCCAGAAACCACCTTTTAAGTCCAACAGGGAACTGATATGACGTGGGAGATGTGATAGGCATAGATGTTAGAATAAATGGGACCCTCATCAGTCATGTTAGTTGTCGAAGATTGTGCAGATCAATATCAATGACACACAATGTCTCAGGGCCTTGAACATGCAGAAAGGATAGCAAAGCTACAAGACCCTGAAGCGGTAAATCGCTCGATTATGTGTTTCTCTCGCGTGCATTCAGGCTCGCAAAAGAGGGTCTAGGAAACCACTCTCTAAGGACCTTGAAACCAATTTCGGCCTAGAAAGAAATGATGTGGCATGAGGTCCAGACATGATGCATGGAGGAATCAAGGGTGATGGGACCCGTGGCGATCATGTTAGTTTGGGAGGATCATGTAGATTTGATCGACGACTGAGATCAAATCAGGGCCATGAAGGTGCATGAAGTTTAATTTATTTTTGTAGCCCTAAAAGAAAACCACCCCATCCATGTGTCTCTCTCGCGTGCATTCAGGCACGTAAAAGCAGTTTCAGGAAACCACTCTTCCAGGAGCCTGAAACTGCTTATCACTGACAGTGGTAGGGAAATATTTGTGGCACTTGAAGGGTGCAGATTGGAAAAAAATCAACATTTTTCATAGTCAATTTTTGGGTGCCTGGAATCAAGAAAAATGCATTCGATCTTATGCGCCAGATTGCACAAAATCAATGATTTACAACAAAAAAAACAAGGGCACTTCCCTTGACCCACCCAGTAGTGGCGAGCCACAAGGGGGAAATCCCCCTTGATCCCTGTCATCCCTCTCATATGTCATCCTTGATTGTGAGAAAATTATGTGGTGATGACAAGACTCATGGAAATGGAAATGTTGCACCTTGATTCTGAATGGGGTGATTCAAATCTTTCTAAAATTCAAGTAGAAAGGTGCACATAACCTTGATTTGAGAATAATTTTCAATTTGGCTAGTCCCCATAATGCATGGAAATTATTTTGGTATTTTAAGAATGTACAGAGGATAAAATATAGAAGAATCAACGGAAGGTTCTTATTTTGAAACAAGTTCCTAGTTGTTTCAAATAGCAGGTAGAGCAAAGCCTCTAGGCTTGAATGGGAAAGAATTTCCCATTATGGGTGACCTCCAAGCAATGCAAATTTTGGAGAAAGATTTATATGAGGGTGCAGGAGTACTCGATATGAAATAACTCAAAGTGAGTAAATTTTATGATACTAGTATCATGGTGATGGTGCTATCACAATAAAGTGGAGGCACATTTGGGATCATGATCATGGTAAAATTGCTTGTTAGCTAGCAATGTGAAGCATTGAAGTAGGCCTGACCTATTAATTTTTCGATAATTTCATTCCATTATCATTCAGGATCACTAAGAGAATAACATGTACAGCATATCAATCATAGACACAAAATAAATCACACAAGAGACACAGAGTTTCACTGGGGAAAACCAAGAAGGTGAAAAACCTCGCAACTTCCTCAGAGATAAGATAAGCCACAAACCAAGATCACAATGATCAAACCCAATAAGATGTCTCTAGCAGATGCTCCTCCTCCACAAGTGCGCCACTTTCTCTCTTAGCTATGCGAGCTTGAGAAGTGAGTGAATGAGATAAATGAGAGACATATCCTCTCTATTTATACACTTACTTGACCTGCCAATAATCTACTGGGGCCGACTTGCTACTCAAGTCTAATAACCCATCCACATG
This sequence comes from Larix kaempferi, assembly GCA_027924585.1. Lineage (NCBI taxonomy): Eukaryota > Viridiplantae > Streptophyta > Pinopsida > Pinales > Pinaceae > Larix > Larix kaempferi. The sequence continues at coordinate 5,644,799 of BSBM01000289.1, read as the reverse complement.
ACCTAATTAGGGCCGAACCCACACTGGTGGTCTAATAACCCAACAATACAAATGACGACACTTACAATGTAACTTGCGACACTTACAAATACAAATGACGACACTTCCAATTAGAGGAATAATACATATCTGTGGGATATACAATAAAGTACAAATGTAATACATAGAAGAATATCTTCCAAAGTTACAAATACATCAACATGACTAGATGCTTGGTGACAAGGAAGTTCCACTAATGAGCAAGGACACTCAATTGAGAGTAATTGGTTGTGATATGCATGATAAGAGAAGTTGCAGGATATGAGTCAACAACTTATGAGTGAGTAATGAGAATGGTTAAGTAAACTCCATTTTCTAGAAGTTGTCACTCATAGGAATAAGACATCCCAATATGTGGAATTTTCATGTGGTTCATGATAGTGACATAGTGGCCATGTAGAGGCTGCTAATTAGGGAAGGAGGCATTCCCATGTGTGAATCAATTGTGTGGTTCGAAATTATGGAAAATATTTTCCATGGAAAAGGAAACAAAGTCTCATGGTTGAATGAGGCACATGGAAATATGATGGACCTTGAAAATGCTCCATATGGTATTGGAATGGAATGAATTTCAGTTCTAGTTAGTGATAAGAAGTCCAAGATGTTGATGTAATTATAACTTCGGAATGTATTTCACATATATGTATATTGTATTCCTATAGAGATGTTATTATTCCTCTATACGAAAGTGTCGACATTTATATTGTAAGTGTCGTAACTTATACTTGATGGGTTATTAGACCACCTTGATGGGGTTGGCCCTGTATAAGTCATGTGGGTTAAAAGGTTATTAGACCACCCTATTGGGGGTCAGCCCTGTCAACATTATGCTAGGTGGTTAAGTTGAGGCCGACCTAGTAAAGGTTATTAGGCAAGTCAAGTCATGTATAAATAGAGTGCGGGAGGCACTCTATTTCATCATTCACTTTCTCACTCACACAATCATTGGAGAGTGGCGCACTAGTGGAGGAGGAGAATATGCTGCTAGGAGGACTATCTCTTATGCTTGGGTTGTATCATTGCTCTATCTATCTCTGAGGAAGTTGCGGGGTTTTTCACCTTCTTGGTTTTCCCTTGTGAAACTTCGTGTCTCTTGTTTGCTTGCATTATTGTGTCCATGTTTGATATGTTGTAGATATGCTGTACATGTTATTCTCTCAGTTAAGATCCTGGATCAGATTGAAAAATCCAAAAAACTAACACAAGAAAGGTCATGTTAGACTTGTCCAGAATTGCTGAAAGAAATTGGAATAGCAAGGCAATGAAAATAGAGTGCAATGAGAGTTGTTGTAATGACCAAGGAAAGCTACTTAGGGCTAATAAGATGGTTGCAGCATAAATTGGAGAATAATCTCCCTAAGGAAATGTTGATAAAGAGGAATATTTCTCACCTTAAACTATTTATGTTTATAGCTTCGATGTTGCATACTTGGGTAGCAAGTATAAATGTTATACATATGTATATGTATTGAATTGCTTTTTGGTGAGAAAATCATTGCTAATGACCCCTTGTGTGCTTGGAAAAAAAGCCATGAAATTGGGTCAGCTATGATGTGGAAGAGGAAATCCATGCTATGAGGAGGAATTGGAAAGGGAGAACTCCTTAACTCTTCTTTTGCTGATATAATTATATTTTCTGATTTTATGTACATAAATTTTGGCATAGGAATGTTGGGAATGAAAGAGGTTAGATAGATGGAAGGAATATGCAGTAGTGAGCATATTAATAGATGTTTCATAGTGCATGTGAATATGTTTTCACGTGAATATGATATTGCATATTGGTAAAATTGGTAAGGTTTTACATATGCAATGAACCACTAATGATAATTATTGTGGTTGATGATGATTGTTATATGACCATAAATGGTTGAAGCATGGTTGAATATGTTGATGATGATATTGCATGTGACCAACAACATGGTGAAGAGAAGCTGAGGCAATGAATCTATGATCAATAGGTTGGTGGAAGGTTGGTGTAATCCCTTGTAAATACCAACTGATCAGGTAACATTAGAAATGTTTGTGGCTGCCATGTAGGTAATGGTTTATTTACGATGATTGCATAAGTGTTGAAAGGGGATTGGGTAAGAATCCCTTCAACCATATTTTAATTATTGTAAATTGGTTTGCATGTGATATGGGATGCATTTATGTGAATGTTAACCCTCCAGGAATGGTGAGGTATGGGGTAGTAAGGGAAAGGAGCCTTATCCCATCTATCTGTCTAGAATTTTGAATGCATTCATATGAATGAATATCATGCCATGTATGTATGTTGGTTATGAGTTTAATAGCCAAAGCAAGTGAGAACTTATGGTCTTGTTGTGGTAGTGCATTCCATATGAGATGGTCATGGTTAAGGCCATAATGTGGTTGGAAATGGTAATGCTATAGTGATACACAACTATCCCATGAATTCCCTATTAGTGTTAATCCGGGATGAAACTGCTTTTCCAACAAGCAAGGAGTAAGTGAACTCATGATGTTTGTTTGGGTGAAGAAGGAAGACACCCAGATAGTTATCCAAGTGATTGGGGAGATGGTTGGGTGATGTGTTGAGGCATTAGCCAAAACTTCCAATACATCATGGTGAAATGCATGACATAACATTATGGTATTCATGAATCAATGCAAGGCTTCATTTAGCGAATTGAATTAAAGATTATGTAAATCTTGTGAATGTTTATGCATATGTGTGGGTACATATGTTAAGATGCATGGTTGTGATATATATTTCATTGCAATTTGCTAATAGTTGAAATGATATAATTATTAGCAATTCTGAGATCATTTCATGAGTTGCTATGGATGCAAGAGAAATAATTGCATGAAAAAGTAGTCATGTTTGATTGGCTACCGGAATTCTCTATTAGGAGAATAGAGTTGCATGAATGGATATGATTGTGTAATCACGAGTATTGGAAATTTTGTTTAATTGCATAAGAAATGTGACTGTATCTTGCAATTTTGTTGTGAATAAAATGCATATAAAGTAAATGTAGTTCATTGCATTTGAAATATAAACAATTGATAGTGTTTGAATGATTGAGTGCTATAATTATGAGATCACTTCAGTGACCATTGTAAATGCTACAATGAAAACATTATATGCATGGATACTCACAAATTATTGGCTGATTGGGAATTCCATATTGTAGGTAGAATTGTCTTGGGTATGGAAATGTGTGTAAGTCCATAATAAAGACTTGAAGCTACCATGTGAAAAAGCCAAATATTATGAGAAGGATCTCATGGTTGTAAAATATGATTTCTATAGGGAACAAATTTGTAAATTTCAGATTTGAAATTTTTGCTAATAATTGCTAATGACTGTTTGGATGTTTGTGAATTGTGTCAGAAGGACACATTGCAGGAAGACTATGTGCTATGGATGGCAATAGACATAAATAATGAGAAGGACCACATGTTTATAAAATTTAGTTTCTATCTGAAACATATTTGAAAATTTCTAATTGGAATTATTATGATAAATATCTCATGGCAATGAGGTGGAACATATATTACTTCATCCATAAATTTTGTTAAAATTTTAATGATATCTCATGTGAACTGCACGCTTGTATGCAATGCAGGTGAGATGGTGAAATTATGCCAATTGGGAAGATGTTGATTGTTGAAGCTGAAAATGAAAAGGAAATGCCAAGAGTGGCTTGGGTTTGAGAAACCCTATAAAAATTATGTATATGTGCTTGACTCTCCATAGTGCTATTAAACCTAGTAAGAGCATGGGCACTCAAGAAGATTGCATGGGAATTGGTATCCTTTCTACGCTCACACTGAAGAGCACTGGAGGTATGGGTATGCCCAAGGTACTGTGTAGCAGAGAAGGGGTACCATCCTTTTGTTGTGTGAGTGGGTATTGTGGGTCCGTGCTAGCCTACAGTCAAGTGAGTTACCTATGGAGTTCCTGGAGGAAACCACTAGTTTGCACAGGAGAATGAGCCATGTAATTGTATTATGTTGTTTTATTGTCTGATAAATCCAATAGATACATTTAATTGGTAATGGTTTTTGTATGCTTGAAAAACCCAATCGGAGAATTGGCTTAGCATACCGGTTAATGGAATTCCTGATAAATCCAGTCGGTGTACTAGATTGGCATTAGTTATTTGAATGTTGTGGTGCAGCCAGTGTGATGGAATAAAATTTGTTTTATAAATATGCACAGGTGATCCGAGGCTTACAAAAACTTGGTTACCTTTTGATGCACACCTGGAAGAGCACTATAAGGGGTGGGTACGCTCGAGGGACATTATATCATAGAAGAGGTATATCCTTGTGTTGGGTGGGGAAGGTCTTGTGGGTGCCATAGTTGTCTGATGTCAAAGTGGGATACCTGTGGACATAAAGGAAGATGCTCATGTAGATAAGTATTTGGATTATCTTGCATATTATTGCTTATTTAATGTGAATATACATGTGTATATGATTCATCTATGGTTTTTAAACTCTTGTTAAGAGATGAATCCTATGAAAATGGATTTGACGTATGAATTGTCTCAATGTTTGAGTGTAGGTATTGCTGGATGAAAGGACCTTGAATGCATTTTAAGGATGCATGGGACATGTGTTTGTCCTGAAAATCTTAGTATGAGAAGCTAAATATTGGAAAGAGATCCCATGGATGTTGATGAAGAGAGAGAAAGGCGTTGCAAATGCAACTAAAAAAAAGGACATGGAACCTTGCTGAAAATAAAGAGAACACCGAGGACGGTGTTATTCCAAGGGGGAGGAGATTGTAATACCCCCAATTTGAGCCTTGTAATGTATTTAATTAAATTATGTAGATGATGTAAATATGCTATTGCAAATTCCTAGTGCGGAGCTCAAGGCCAACGCCTGACTAGTGAATGTCTAGGCATGTATGATGTTTATATTTTATCTAGACTGTTTGGTTGGCTTTTATGATGATTTAGAATATTATGTGCATAAATAATAAAATGGTCCAACAAAGGCTGTGAAAAGAGCAGCAAAGGGGCTATGATTCCATGAGAGGGGAAGAGGAAAGGGGGCCCATGGGTGACTAAATCCTTGCTGCCACATGTCAACCGTAGAAATCACCCAAAATTTTGTCATGTGATGAGAACAATCGAAATATCTCATTTTTTTGACCATTTTTCTAATCATTAATGCATGTGTGTGGTTGGTGGGAAAAGTCACCTCATGCAGTTATTATAGTACGGGACTGAATGCACTTTTGTGACAGTTCTGTCATGACAGAAGTTAGTCTGTAGCTTCCAAGAGTCCTTTATTCTAGTACAAGAAGTCACGTCAGTTGTCTTTTCACCATTTTCCTATATCCCTTAGAGTCAACTCTCATTTGTCTCATTCTTTCATGAAGATTAGGAGGTTGTAGAGATCTACATTGCTGTCCATGAACTTACCATGTTGTTTTGAACCCAGAAATTCGAATTTGGAGACCATGTTGTAGATTGGGAAGTGGGTTTTGTTGGTTGTAGGTGAGTAGAGAGGTTGGGCAAGCTAGGAACCCTTACCCTTGAGTTGTACTGCTTGTAGATGATTGAGAAGCCACAAATTGAGGCTTCAAGTGGTTCTATAGCATCCAATACTAGGTTGGACTTCTTCTATGCACACACTGGAAGCACCTAGCAATATGGATCACCGAAGAGAACCGTGGATCGGTGAAGGGGATGCCTAAGCTAGAAGGGTGTTGTGTGGGGAAGGTATTGTGGAAGCCAAGGATGTGACGGATGAGTGAGACCCCTGTAGAGCTCTGTATGAGAATTTGGCTAAGCATAGAGAGTAGAATGGGTTGTGGATTGAGAGATATAAGCCTATAGGTGTTTCCTTCGCCATTGTGGCCACATAGCCTAGCTTGGGGGCGGCCTCAACAACAAAAAGAGTATATGATGGGCTGAGTGCCTATGGTTGGGTGGAAAAGCACTCTTACACATTCAGTTGCTTGGATCTGCATTGGATAAATATAAGTAATATTTTGCATTTGATTATGAAATGTTTTATTTGCTCCTTGTAATTTTATGCTTGCATATTTGCATGCTAGATGTGTGTGGATAGATTTTAATTCTGTTGTGCATGTTTATTTACATTTATGCACACATTTAATTTGTTGAAAATGTATTAAGGACTTGGGAAAAAATTTGAGAGCCCAGGTTTGGCCAACATCCCCTCTTGATGGTTGGATTGGGTGAGGGGGACGTTAGAAAGAGAGTATGAGGAACCATGATGTTGAGCCTATGTTCATGTTGTACACCTTTATTATGTACTTGATGGACCCTCTTGGTTATGCACCCTAATGTGTTATGTCACTCCTTAGTTTTATTTACCCTGAGTTTAATTTTTTATTTGAGGATTGAAGTCCCTCTCTCACCTAGTGCACCCTCATGAGTTGGATTAGTGTGTCTCTTGGTGTATCCACCTGATGTGTAACTCCAGTTTACTATTATGGGAATGCAACTCTCATGCTTGTGTCCTTCTCTCTCCCAATTCAAATTTCTCATGAAGGAATTCGATTTGATTGTGTTGGCTAGTTAGACTTGTGTGTTGGTTCATGATTTTTCTCTTGTGCATGTGTTTGGCACTTGTGGTTCGATTTTGCTGCTCTTGGTATGAGATCCTTTCTGGTCATTGCACCCTTATGGAGCTTGTGCCCAAGCTAAGTTACTCTGGAGACACTGGTGTATGTCCTGTAATTGCATCTGGAGATCCTGTTGTAATGTCCCTTGTTAGGAATTTTATTAAAATGGCAATTTTCCACTTTTTTTCCCTAGTTCGACCTTTGACTAGTTTTGATCTCTAGGTCCCAAATTTGCCCCAAATGATCCCAAATATTCTGAGAAGGTATATGAATGATATTAGAACATAAATATTTGTTTCAGGGATGCCTTTGGACCTTTAAAATACTTTTGCAAATCCTCTTTCAATTCTGGTCAATGTAGGTAACTTTACTAGTGATTTCCCTTTGACTAGTATTGGTCTCTAGGTCTCAAATTGACTCGAAATGCCTTCAAATATTCAAGGAAGGTGTATTAATGATATTAGGACTTGAATATGATGTTCAGGTATGATATATGGCCACCAAAAGACCTCTTAAAACTCTCTTAAGATTCTGGACCAAGTATGCAATTTTACTAGTAATTTGGGGTTCAAATCCCCCTGAGGTAAGTACTGAAAATGGCTTCCCAAATGCCTCCAAACCCACTCAAATTTATGAAAAGAGGTATGTAATGTGTTAAGTATGTTATTAAGGTCTCATATGCACCATTAATGGTTTATTACAATTGTTCTCACCCTCTCCCATTCAACTGCAAAAATCCCCAATTCGACCCTTGGGGAAATGGCACTATTTCACCTCCCAATACAACTAAACTGAGTAAAAATGCTTCAAATGCTCAAGTACAGTACATGAAACTTGTAGAAGACATCCATGGCATTATATTTACCACAAATATATCAAATAATCATCCATTCATTCGAAATCATCATCAATACATTGGCTCACAACAAGGTAGTGGGGAAATGGCATTGTTCTTCCATTAAAAATGAGATTTATACATTTCTACTTGGAATTTCGACCTGAAACTTTTTGGAGATGAAGAACAGAGTATTTACTTCATATTACAAAAGAAATGGGGCATTACACCTGAGCTTCCCTGTAGCTTACACCTGCAAATAAAGACTCCATTAAAGCTCCAAATGAAAGGTCTGAATGGCCTTTCCAATTACCAACTTGGATATGAATCTTTCACCCTCGAAATTGGCTAAGGAAAGAAACTAGTCATCCACTAGCTCTCCCTCTTCACAAATGCAATTGAAAATTCTACAAATGATCAAAAGCTTGTTTCATTCTTTGTTATTGACATTTATAAACTTCTAATGTCCTCCATGGGTTGAATTCCTTCCAAGAGACTCATGCCAACTCAAGTTGGGAAGAGATTCCAAAGAACGCCACTTGTACAACAATTCCTAGTCTCCCACTTCCACCAAATCACATGTGGAAGCATCTTAGCTGCTCTAACACCCTTGAGCGCCCTCTTGGAGTCTATTTTTAGCCCTGACATGTCATATATGTCATATGTTAGCCTTCAGGTCTGATTTGTGTCATAGGTGTCATAGCATCTTCATCATTGTTGTCATAGAGCTAGGGAATCTAGCCCAAGTGTCTCACTAGCTCCAAATTGCCTCTTCCTCTTCCATGGGAGTTACTCTTCCTCTATATTTCGACCTTGGATGAGTCATGCAATGAATAATACCTTTTGGACTCCCCCAAGTATGTTACCATTCACCTTGAATTCGAATTGGTGAGAGAATGATGCCAAATGTAGTGGGGAAATCTAGCCATATGTGGGTCCCACTTCCTCCATGTGTCTTCATCATGAAATGCCACTTTGATTTTCACTTGTATATATTTATTTAGCTCCTTTATTAAATATTTATTCCATTCTAATGTTCAAACATCATTTATTATCCCCATTATTCCAAATCCCAAAGCTTCCACCCCAAACCTAGGAAACTAGTAATTTTCCTCCTTGGCAATTATTTGACCTTTAGCATCAATTTGACAAACTCTAATGAATAGGGCTAATGTGATTAGGCCATTGTGACCCAATGCCAAATTTGGGACATGACACCTGTATTGGCAGCTAATGGCTCCCATTTATAGGTAAGAAAAGGCATCTAAATAATTTTCTCAATCAATCAGATTGGTTCAGAAAGATGGTATTATGGTATCAAGTTGGTAAAATATGAATGCATCCTAGCTAGATTTATAGAATATTTCAATTTACATATTATGGATGATGTAGTATTCCTTTCTAGATTAAAAGTACACATATGACATTAATATGATTGGTTGTTAGTAGCACCCCTTTTTTACATAGGTTTAGAACAAAGACATTGACCAAGTTTTGTTAGGAGAGCATGAAACAAGAGCAGTTTTACTTCAGTTAGTTGGCACATTTTTAAGGAATGTGAAAGACTAGTGCATAGGACAAGTGAGATCCAAAAGAGAATATGCAATTACTAAGAACAACTCCAGTGTTCGACGATTTTAAAGACAAATATTATTGAGGCCTATTCCCCAAGGACTGGATTGAGCTTAGTTGGACTGCCAATATGTATCATCCTCCATAAAGCGCCACAAGTAGTTATGATTTAAATACTAATTATTTAAAACTCATCACCTAGCTCACAAAGAAGGCCTGATTTTGTATAAGCATAGTTATATTTTCATCATTTGGGATTGCATCGTAACAGTTTTGAGACTTATTATGTTGACAGTAATTTTTAAGTAATGAAGACTTCTTTCATCCTATCTTATTGAGTAAATTATTGTTCTTGTGTTGCCATGGGTAAGGGCCCATCCATATACAATAATAGGGGCATGTGACTTAGATTAGATTTATTCACTGATAGGTTAAAAACATAACAATATAGATTCATTACAATTTGTAGCCAATTTACAGTATGTTGACAGAGTAGCACTAAATAGATTATTTCTGCAATTTGAATTCAAGTTGAATGCTTTTTATTATTTCTGCAATTTCTCAATTCAACATTTATTTGATGAGACATGGTATTTGATTATATGAGTTTGATTAAACATAATATTTCCAAGTTTTCTTAATTACACACTCGGATCTTGATGTCACCTAAAATTCCTATACTTTATGTGTAAATGAGAAGGAAAATTAGGACTCACTCCTCAAAAATCTTGTCTAAAGCTCGAAGAGGATAATCCTAATACTGGTTCATAAATCATTGATAAAGGGATAAATACCTAACCAGATAATGGGATCCATGTCCCTTAAAACCCCTAAGTCATATATCAGTACTCCCTTTTGCTTTTTATATGCATTTTTCCTGCTTTAGAATACTAAAAGGCATCATTAGAAGTTTCTCTGTAAATGCACATATTGTGCAGGACCCTAATAAGTTTGTACGAATCACTGGGTTGATGATTAAAGGGAAGGTTCAGGTACAACACCTTTGATGGTATCTTGTCCCGACATGATACAATATTGATTGTTGATTAATTAATCCCATTAGCAACATGGGTGAGGTACATTGCCATTGGATTTAAGGTTGGACGAAGTTGTGTATTGCCTCTAGATATCCTGGTTTGATAGTGGGGGTGAGGTACACTTCCTTGGATTTGAGGTTGTCCTGGAGCCACTGGAATTTACTTGGATTGGAAGTGCTACTTTCCAATAGGTTGTGGTTGGATTGATTTATTGAGATAATTTTTGGTTGAGTGATATCTTTCTTGTGGCAACATGGTTCTAGCTTGGGGGTGACCATTGCAAAGTGAATTATGGCTTGCATTGAGTCTACGACTAGGTGGAACGTAGCATGATCGATTCCGGTTGCGTATTTGGAAAAGATAAGTGATTTATATCATGATTATTTAATTTATTTGTCTTTGATATGATTTATATATGTATACACATTAAATGTTTGGGGAAATGTATGAGCTATTTGTGGAAGAAATTTCTCATGGAATTCAATCTATTTATGCAAGTAAATTTTGTGAAGGAATTGGAAACTAGTTTTTAGGATTTTTTGCACAAATTGTTTGAGGAAATGATTCTTTGGAAGCTAATATACATAACTGATATTTATTCCCCTATTCATTATATAATTTTTATTTTGATGGTACAGTACCCTCAGAATGGTTTAAGACACTTCTCTTTGATGCTTCTACCTTTTATTTGAAAACTAATTCTTCAATCGGATTGTTTTGCATAGTTGGGAGAATTGGCACATGAAGCGTTTGTAAAAATGACTGAGTGTTATTTTTTTTCTTATGTATAATAAATACACTTGAAATGTGTGTGAGAATGTGAGGGGAAATATTCTTGATAGTGTTTGGGAAATGTCTACTGAAATTCTAGATCAATTTCCAATTTCTAGCTCCTTCAATGGAATTGTTTTGAGTAGATTTGTGACTTTGCATATGAAGTGTTTTATGAAATTTTAGAATTTGATATACCTATCTTATGACCGATAAAACATTTTATTTAGATTTGGAATGGAATTTGAATGATTCTATGAGCTGTAGTGATTCCTAGAATTACTAGTCAATTCAAATGAGTAGAATTAGCTAGTTTTGCGAATTAGTTAATGGACTATATATGAGAAGAAAGATATAGCCATATGAATGTAGATGACCCCTGCTATGATTTCCATGAGATAAAATAGTAGTATATTTCTCTTTATTTGGAATTTGGAAAGTTAAATTGGAAACTAGGTACATTGCGGTGAAAATTGATAACTAGTTGTGGATTGAAATCTCTGTTTTCGTAAAAACAGAATGCTACAACCTGTTATTGTGATCTAGGTGGATTATTATCAGGTTTTATACTTTAATTATGTATGAATTTCATTTTGGTTCAGTTATTTAGAATCAATTCCTTATGGTCAATGTTAACTAGTTTCATTAGAATTGATGGAAAAGATCACCTTATGTGCAATTGGAATGACTTGCAAATAAAGATTGAATTGGATTTAGGTGCACACTTAAATATGTTTTTAATGTATGTATTATTTATTTCAGGTTTAATGGCATGGTTACAAGTTTATTTTGTGCAAGACTAGCTACTTATATTGGAAAACTAGTTAACTAGTCTTGTGGACTCTCTTTCATACTTACCATGATTAATTATTGTAATTTTGGTAATTAGGCCTTATTTACATGTAATTAGATGTTATAAATACATTGGTATTTATAATCGATGGTTATTTTTTAAACAATTGGATTTGTGAGAAGTGTCATCATTTGCACACTAAGTGTCGTTAAGTGTCGTAATTAACACTTTAATTACTAATTAAATGTTATTAAGAATAATTAGCCTTTAGAAGTGGATATCATCTCTGATATATCTTGGATTGAAGGTTTAATGATGTTAGATATTGTTAATAATCCTTCCCAGTATTTAGATAAGATGTTGGACGTGTTAATTAATTTAATTTAAATTATTGTTAATTATTGGATTTTGTGTCGCAATTAATTTTGGAAAAATAGAAATTAAATGTTTATGGTTTATCTGCTGCACTAAAAATCAAATAATTAGCCTCAAAGAGCTAATGACATGTAATTGAGACCCTTTGATATCCCCGGGGGACATTCCAGGTGGTATCAAAGCTTAGGTTCCAACTCTGTGGTTGTTGGGCCTGTTATGGATCCATAACTTTGTTTATATGGATTGGGAATTTATAAATGTGCCCTGTGAAAGAATTTTAACCTCCCTTATGTTAATGGAAGAATAATAAGACTCACTTCAAATATTAGTTTGTTGTGAGTCTTATTTCTTCCTGGTGCCATTTCATTGAATTCACTGGAGCAATCCAGTGAGATCTCTCCACGTGTGAAGGATCCAGTCACATGTGCTTACTGTCCTATAGTAGTGTTCTTTATATTATGCAACAAATCTCCATCAAAATTTCCTTGTTTTATTGCAGGTTATTCCATCTTTAGCATATTCGAATTCAACAACTACTATGGATCTCAAACTCACCTCTTTCAACTATTTCGAATGGAAATCCAAGATGAACATCTTCATGAAGTACAAAAGTATTTCTAGAGTGTTGAATGGTTTTGCAATTGATCCCATTGGAGCAGTTGAGAAATTAAAGTATCTTGATAAACTTGATGAAGCAGTTGGACTCCTCAGTATTTCCGATGATCTACATTTTCATGGCATTGATCTCAAAACTCCTAAAGAAGTTTGGGACAAGCTCGAATATCTATTTAGGAAGAAATATGATTTGAAGGGTCACCAATTGGAAAATGAGCTTATCTCTCTGAGCCCCAGTAGTTTCGACTCACTCAATGAGTTCTTCACCAAGTTCAAAAATATGATTTCACAGTTGAATTCATATGGAATAGAGAAAGAAGAGAAGCAACTTATCCTTTCCATTCTATCAAAATTGGGGGCTGATTACTCATTTTTTGTCTCCAACTTCCAATCAGCGAATCTATCCATTCCAAATTGGACAATTCCCACTCTTGAATCCTTCATATAGTCTCTCTCAAAAGAGAAAGACAAACTAGTGCATATGGGAGTGATCAAACCAAGGATGGATTCAAATCTTCAAGCAATAGAAGGGAAAAATGCGAATGCCAAAGGGAATCAAAAGGTTAAAGAAAGAAAGTCGAATGAGCATAAGCCAAGAGAGGCTCCCTATTAGTCAGAAGGGGCTTCGAATTCTAAGAGAGGAAAGCAATCTCAAAAGGAGAAGAGAAAATGCCCTTATTGCAATAGGGGCTTCCATCTTGAGAGTGCTTGTATGAAGAAAACAATAGATTTGATGGCACAACTACTGGTGAAGAAAAATTTTCCAGTACCAAGGAATGATAGAAGAAACGTTGATCCAAAATATGAGGACAAGGAGAGGTTCCATGCTATCATGGCTGGTACTTCCAATGATTCCTCCTTCATCATTGATTCTGGAGCATCAAGACACATGTATGCTTGTAAGAATCTCTTCTCTGATTTCGAATCCTTATTTGGCCCTTCAATCTTGACGGGAAATGATTCTGGGGTCTCCTCTGAGGGGATTGGAAGGATCAAAATTGAGCATGGATATTTCAGTGATGTACTCTATGTTCCTACTCTTGCATCAAATCTAGTTTTTGTCTACCAAATGACTCATACAGGAGTTCCCAAGAAGGTCATCTTCACTCTTAATGAGGTCGAGATCCAACAGATCTCAACTGAAAACACCATTCCAAAAGGTATTGTTGATCACATTTCGAAACTCTATGAGTTTTCTCACTTCCTACCTTACTCAAAGTCGAATGCATTGCTCACACATGAAAATGAAGAAAGTAGACTATGGCATGAAATATTTGGGCACCTCAACTACAAATACTTGTAAGACATGCACAATCAGGAAATGGTTGAAGGTCTACCCAAGATCGAGTTTTCCAAAGGAACCTGTAAAGGTTGCTTGATGGGAATGCATGCATAGCATAAGTTTGAGAAAGGGAAGGTGAGGAGAGCCTCTCAACCTCTTGAGCCGATTCACAGTGATGTTTTAGGGCCACTTCCAGATCTGTCTTTGAACATAGAAAGGTATATCTTAACTTTCATTGATGACTATTCTAGATTCAGTTGGGTATACTTTCTTAAATTAAAATTTGAAGTTTTTGGATACTTCAAGTTCTTCAAAGCTTATGTAGAAAGGTTTTATGATAGGAAGATCAAGGTCCTCCACATTGATAATGGAGGAGAGTATGTGAATGGTGAGTTCCAAACCTTTTGTGCAGATGAAGGTATAGAGATGCAACACATTGTTCCCTACACACCACAACAAAATGGTGTTGCAGAGAGAAAGAACAAAACCTTGAAAGAGATGGAAACCTGCATGCTAGAGTCTAAAGGATTGCATCCTAGTCTTTGTGTAGAATCCATTAACTATGTTGCTTACCTTCAGAATAGATTCCCTGACAAAGGACTGAAAGGAATGACTCCTTTCGAAGCGTGGATGGGTTACAAACCTGATGCATCTCATCTTAGAGTATTTGGATCCAGAGCTTGGGCTAGGATTCCAACAGAGAAAAGGAGAGCCTTAGATTCACAGAGAAGAGAGTGTATACTGGTGGGTTATGCACTAAGTGCAAAGGCCTACAAACTTCTTGATCCTTCTATTATGAAAAATTTACTTGAAAGGAGTGTTAAGTTTGAGGAATGGCCTCTACACAATGCTCATCTTGTTGAGAAAAACAAATTTCCTACCACACCACCATTTCTTGATGATCAAGAGAGCGAAGCTTCATCTAAAGAAATTTCAGATTCAGATTCAAAAAGTGAAAGTGATGCAGAGAGAATGCTAGATCCATATCCACAAGAACCTGAATATCTAGCAACTGATAGTGAATATGAGCATATGTTAGATCCAGATCCACAAGAACCTGAAGATATAGCAACTAATGATCCTCCTCTTCCGAGATGGGCAGCCACAACTCTTATATCTGCTGAATATCTTGTTGGAGATCTACTCGATCCAAGGAGAACTATATCTGATTTTCAGAATGGAAGGTCTCATCCTTCTCACATTGATCCATTTCTTGACAATAGATCCTTTCTTAGTAAAGAAGGTCACTTGCCTCCTTTTGGGGTGAGTGATGCCATGCTTGATTAGCTTCTACAATATATATTGAGGGGGGGATTTCTTCCCATGAGGTTTTCCCTCTTTCCTCACATTTTTATTTAGATTGTTGTACGGGGTGACCTTTGGTCTCAGTTACAAGGGCCCTACTTTTTCAGTTACTTCCTCATAGTCTGGCTTGTAGGGGGGTGTTGGAATATTCTCACCATCATCATTTGTATTTGCATGCATTGCATGCATACTGCATGCATCCAGTCATCAATATGGTAGTCTCCCCAGCACCTAGAGCTTATTTTTAGCCCCCTAGAGCCTGTTTTTAGCCATCAGTAGTCCTACTACCTACCTAGTGCGCCTTGTTTTCATCTTTTGGAAACTAATGCACTCTACTACACACCTCTTGGATTCCAACAGTCAGTTCTTGCATTGAGTGCTCAGTTCATACATTTATTGCTCAGTTTAACTACCTGTAGCTTCCAGTTGTCTGTATCGGAGTGCCACTTGACTACTGACAGTCCTCATGAACCCTCCTTGGAGTCTCCTTACCTACATTTGTGCTCACATGACTCAGTTAGAATCACATTGACTATTTGTGGCTACTACCACTGATTGGGTGATGTCTCTTATGCTTTCCAAGCCACACCTTGAGGAGAATTCAAATCACCTTTGGGGTAATCGAATTCATTCTATTGTACTCTCATATTTTTTTCTGGCTTACAACTAATGAATGACATTACAACAGTTTTCCACATTCTTTGAGTTTCATGTGTGAATATTGATTCAATTATTCTTCTTCTTCTCTGCAATTCTTTGAGTGAAATTGTGAGGTTTGTTCCAGATGAGTGATCTACACCTGTAGAATATCACAACTAGTAAGTAATATGTGGTTCATATCCAATAATCAAGTATATTGATTGGTTGATGCATGTTCACCTTGCATTGCCTCTTTTATTGTTCAGTGATTTGATTCGTCGATGCTTGTGCATTTCCTCTTTTGCTGCTTCAGTGAATTAATTGGTTGATGTTTATGCATTGCCTCTTTTAATGTTCAGTGAATTGATTGGTTGATGCTTGTGCATTGCCTATTTAACTGTTCAACGACTTGATTGGTCGATGCTTGTTCATCGTGCATTGCCTCTTTTATTGCTCATTGAATTATTAATATTGAAATTCTTCTTGCGGTATGATTTATTTACTAGCACATTATGATTATTAATTGATAAGTAAATAATTGTCATTATAATAGTATGTACTATGTACCATTATTAGTATTAATTTAATGATAAGTTATTAAGATGATATAGTTGTTGATGTATTTGTAACTTCGGAAGATATTCTTCTATGTATTACACTTGTACTTTGTTATATGTATGATGGAGATGTATTATTCCTCCAATCAGAAGTGTCGTCATTTGTATTTGTAAGTGTCGCAAGTGTTGCAAGTGTCGCAAATTATATTTGATGGGCTATTAAACCACCAATGTGGGGTCGACCCTAGTTGAGTAATGTGGTTGGGTTATTAGACATCCTTGGGAGGTCGTCCCTGTTAGTTTATTGGTAGGTCAAGTCAATGGATAAATAGAGAGTGAGTGTGTCTCATTCTATTCATTCACTCACTCATCCAACTCGCATTATTTGAGAGAGGAGTGCGCACAAGTGGAGCAGGAGTAGCTGGTGGAGTTATCTATCTTGGGTTTGATCATTGTGAACTTGTATTGTGGCTTATTCTATCTCTGAGGAATTTGCAGGGTTTTTCACCTTCTTGGTTTTCCCCGAGGAAACTTTGTGTCTCTTGTGTTTATGATTGTTATGTTGTGCTTGTTATTCTCTTAGTAGGATCCTAGATAATGTTTGAATGCATTTATCAAAAAATTAACATGGTATCAGAGCCATGCTAAGAAGAAGACACTGTGTAACTATGGAAGCTAGGGCTTCTTAATATTTGGGTTTCTCTCCTCAGATCATCAAAGGAAGGAGGATAGGCTGACTCTTCTTGGAAAGGTGCATCTGTATGTCGAGACAATATTCAATTCTGAGCACTTTTAGTTTTTGGCCCGTCACTACTGCGGAAAATTAGGGTTTCGAAGAAAATTGGAATTTTTGGAATCTGAGACCATGAGTGGATCCCCCTCAATAAAATCGAAGTTTAGAGACCAAGATAAAACTTTTTGGTTGGGAAGAAGGCTGGGATTGATCAAACCCTAGTTCGGGATTTTGATCAGAAGGGTGGAAAATTAGGGTTTCTGCAAAAGTGGAAATTTTTGGAATCTGTGACCACGGCTGGAAGCTCCTCACATAAATCAAGGTTTAGAGTAGAAGATCAAACTTTTTGGCTGGGTAGAACCCTGGGAAATATCAAACCCTAGTTCGGGATCCTGTCTAGGAAATCCGAAAGTTTCGAAGGCAATTTTGAGGGGTTAAATTTTGCAAATTTCAAAATTGAAGTATACCAACTTGATCAGCTAAGCAAGGTGCATCTTTCCATCCTTTCAGAAGTTTGGAATTCAAATTTTGAATTTTTAGGGTTTCTCTGACAAACCCTAATCCAGCTCCAGATCCAATTTTCAGCAATTCAAGTGGTAAGACATAAAAATTTCTATTTCCATTTGAAGTACTCTTTAAGATGTCTCACCACACCAAGCTTGAGGATAAGCTTGAAGGAGATGATAACTTCTGAGCATGGAAGTATAGGATTGGGTTAATCTTGGAAGAGAATGAATTGGACATCTACATAAAGGAAGAGGTTCCAGTTCCAAAGGGAGAAGAGGATAAGGACTTACACGAGAAGGACTTGGTCAAGGCTAAGAGAATCATTGTTGATTCTATAAAAGACCATCTCATTCCCCATGTGTCTTCCCTAAAGACACCTAAGGAGATGTTTGACTCTTTGACCAAGTTGTTTGAAGGAAAGAATATAAATCAGAAGATGACTCTGTGGAATCAATTGAAAGGGGTGAAATTCTAGAATGGAGAGACCATCCAATCCTACTTCACTAAGGTCTCTCAAATCAAGGAACAACTTGAAGCTATGGATGAAGTAGTGGAGAATGGAGAAATTGTCATGACCACTTTGAATGGCCTACCCAGGTCATGGGACTCCTTCATCCAAGGTATTTGTGCAAGAAGGAAGTTGATCTCCTTCAGTAGACTATGGGAGGAATGTTCACAAGAAGAAGCTAGAGTTGTGGCCAGAGAAGAAAAGATGGGAAGTGAAGACCAAGCTCTCACTTCTCACACTAGAAGAAGTAAGTTCAAGAAGGAGAATCCTAATACCAGGAAATCTTCTCACCATCATCAAAGGGGGAACTTTAAGAAAGACATCTCTCATGGTAGATCCTTCACATGTAATGAGAAGGGACACTTTTCCTAAGATTGTCCAAAGAACAAAGGAGAATTCAACAATAATAAGAAGAACAACAATAAGAAGAGATATCATGCTCATGCTGCTGAGGATGATGAGCCTCCTAGGAAGAAGGCTAGAGAAGAAAGTAAAGGCTCTTCAAGTGACGATGAATATGTTCTAATCTATGCTCTCACAGGTACTGTTACACATGGGTGTAATGTTTGGATTATTGATAGTGGGGCTTCTAAAAATATGATGGGATTCAAAGAATCTCTTATGGACATATCTAAACATGAGTCACCTCATAAAGTAAAACTTGGGGATGACTATCAATACCCTATAAAAGGAAGTGGTGAAGCCTCCTACAAGTTAGATTCTGGGAAGTCTTTAAAGATGCAAGATGTTCTATATGTACTTGGACTCAAGAAGAATCTTCTCTCCATATCATCTTTGGATGCAAAAGGGATGAGAGTTGCATTTGTGGATGGCCAAGTACTTATGTGGCCAAAAGGTAAGACCATAGATGATGCATTAGTGATTGGAGAGCAAGAGGGAGGATTGTACAAATTGAAGGGACAGCCTGAACATGCCATGGTCCATGAATCCATGGAGCCAAGTGAACTTTGGCATAGAAGGCTTGCACATGTGCACTATAGAGCACTAACAATTGCAAGAAAAGCAATAGAAGGTCTTCCTGAAATTCAATCAAAGCATGAAGGTGTTTGCAAAGAATGTGCAAAAAGGAAAGAACACAAAGAAGGCATTTCCAAGCAGTGAAAGCAATGCAAAATGAATCTTGGAAATTATCCAATTCAATGTATGCGGTCCGATGTCATCTAGTTCTCTGAGTGGGTATGTATATTATGTGTCTTTCATTGATGATTTCTCTAGGAACACTTGGATTTGTTTCTTGAAGAACAAATATGAAGTATTCAACAAATTGAAGGAATTCAAAGCCTTGACAGAAAACCACATTGAAAAGAAGTTCAAGACCTTTAGATCCGACAATGGTGGAGAATTTACTTCAGAAGACTTCAAGAAATTATGCAGTGATTCAGGGATCAAGAGGGAGTTGAACACTCCTTTCAATCCATAATAGAATGGAGTTGCAGAAATGAAGTAAAGATTGAGAGGGAGACCACCCAACAAACAAACAAAGATAAGTATTTGAATTGTCATTTCTTGTATATATGATTGTTTAAATAATATTGTTCAATGATGTATATACTTATGTTCCTAGACTTAGGTTGTGTATTATGCATATTAGAATAATTACATTAATGAACAGTATACTACTAATATGCATGTGATGGGTAAGTGGCCTATGGCACTGTACAACATTCTATTGCTACTTATCTAGAATGAAACCTCTTTGCTGACATGTTGGGAGTAGTGCAAACTCTTAACAATGTTCTGGTAGAGATGGAAGGAATCTAGAAAGTTACTGTATGGATACGGGATATGGATGAATGCAGTATTGAAGCATTGGCTAAGATAATTGCATGACTGTATGAAATATTCCTTTGTGTAAGAATTTTGTTATCACTCCAGGAGTCCTTCTAGGCTATAGCTTGAGGAAGCCTGGTAACTTAATCAATATATCAATAATATAAAAAGGTGGATCAAGTTGAATATCTAGATTACTGCATAATCTACTCAAGACAGTCTCAAATACACTTAAACAATGCAAGGCTCTCAAGGACTATTATTAGATAGGTAAAAAGGATAAAGGAAACTGATCAATTAACCAGAACATATATAAAAAAATTACATATGATGGGTCAATTAACCTACAACGAATGCTAATGATCCTAGCTTGATAATCAATAGTAAGATGACAGTTACTCAAATTACAAACATAGACAAAGAATACCCTTCAAATCAATAGCACATCATAGAAAATAAGAAACAAGATCTGATAACAATGAGTGAAAGAAGCTTGCAGACTGATCATGTTAAAGAAAGAGGTCTCTTTACAAAATACAGTTAAGTAGCACCCTCCAAAATCCAACCATTGTTCTACCTGATTTTTGGGATTTATATACTTTAAAACCTCTCCCCAAATCCTAAGAAGCTGGGTCGAATTTACTCTAGATGGGAAAATCCAAAACCGTTTTTCAAAAAACCACGAAAAATAATTTTTAATTGGCCAGACTGCTGAAAAGTGGGGCTCAGAGATGCATTTGATTCTCCCAATATGTGGCACCTGTAGGAAACTTGAGAGAGGTTATTGTTCTCTGATGTGTCATGAAGAAGAAAATCTGCGTGTTTTACGGAATGATTCTCCAGTCGCTCAGAATCATCATTTGCAAATGATGACTCTGCACAGTAAAAATGCCTCTTTTGCTGAAACTGCTGAAAAGGAGGCTCAGAGATGGGTTCAGTTCTCCAGCTATGTGACACCTGTGTATAAAATGAAAGAGGTTATTTTGCATTGATCTATTGTGAGCAAAAACCTCTCTCAGATATTTGAAAATCATTTTTTTTTTCCCGAGATCTGCATTTCAAAAACAAGTGTCAAACAGGCAGGTTTTGGGATCCGAAAATTGGGGCTCAGTGACGGATTCGATTCTCTCAATATGAAACACCTGTAGGAAAAATGGGAGAGTTTATTGTTCTATGACATGTTAGGAATACAAGCCTATGAGCGTTTTGCAAAAAGATTCTCCAGACGCTCAGAATCATCATTTGAAAATGATGACTCGGGATAGTAAAAAATGCCACATTTCTTCATTATTTCCATCTTGCTGGCACCTTCAAAACTGGAACAACACATTGAAATAGATCCTATTAATTAAAACCTTCACTTAAAAAGCATCTTCTTTCCATTTGGAAGCAAAAACCGTGATCTGGCCAAAAAATAATGCCTCTTTGCCCTGTTTTGCACTTTCGGTGGTTAAAGTGCCAAAGTTCAAACCTGTAAGCCATCGAAAGCTCTGTTTTGAAACTAATATTCCAAAATGGAAAAAATATATTTTGTCTCAGATTCTTAATGACAAGTGAGCTTTCGGCGGCTTTCCTAAGCTTTGTTTTGAAACTAATCTTCCAAAATGGAAAAAATGTATTTTGTCTCAGCTTCTTGATGACAAGTGAAGTTCTTTTGCTCTTTTGGTAGCTGGAATGAATTTGCATTCGAACACAAGCGCTGCCAAAAAAGTGGTGAAAATGCCTCTCCTTTTGGTAGCTTTGGGAAATTTTTCCTTTACGCTGTCAAAACAGTGTTGAGAAATCCTTCGCTTTCGGTAGCTTCGAACAATTTTGCTTTTGACTTGTAAGCTACCAAAACTTACCTTTCGGTGGCTAATGAACACCATCGTATTCACCCAAGCCACCAAAAATTGCCCCCTGAGTCACGCTGTATGTCTTCCCTTTCGGTAGTTAGGAGTGCCTCGAAAATTTCGTTCAAGCTGCCGAAAGCAGAGCTTTCGGTAGCTTAGGGGCCGTTTTGAATAAACACTTAGCTACCGAAACTTGTTTTTTAAGTTTTTTGAAATAAAAACTTGTCTCGAAAGTTTCTTGACGTATTATGATTTAGAACTCATTAAAATGAGCCTAAACACAAACTTTAATAATGTGTTTTCATTTTCATATGACCTCCTATCACCTCACATAATAAAACTTAAAAAAAAATATTTGAGGAGATAACAACTTTGTTCTGTAAACTATGAGAAGTTTCTAATCATGCAGTTGAATTTGACTTGTAGGAAAGATCATGTACAATCACCTACAAAAGAAGGACTACAACATTTGTTCCAGCAACAGAATTCAAAGAAAACTATCTATTGAAGATATTGAAGAATCTGAAGTTCCCAGGATTCGGGATGCAGTAATGGAAGAATGTCATGATCGAGGAATATCAATCGATGATGAAGAATGATGTTTGGGATATGGTACGAAGACCAAAAGGGAAGTCTGTTGTGACTTCCAAGTGGATCTACAAGATCAAGCATGTTGCAGATGGCAACATAGAGAAATTCAAGGAAAGGTTTGTGGCTTGTGGCTTCTCCCAGAAAGAAGGGATAGATTATGAAGAGACTTTTGCACCTGTAGCCAGATACACTTCTATCAAAACAATACTTGCTATGGCTGCAGTAATGAAGTAGAAGATACACCAGATGGATGTCAAGACAAATTTCTTGAATGGTGTAGTCGAAGAGGAAGTGTATGTGGATCAGCCACTTGGTTTTAAGAGACATGACAAGGAGTCATATGTGTGCAGATTGAAGAAATCCTTGTATGGCTTGAAGCAAGCTCCTAGGACATGGTACGGCAGGATAGATAGCTTCCTATCTAGTTTGGGCTTGACCAAGAGTAAAGAGGATTCCAACCTTTACTGCAAGGTTGAGAAAGGAAATCCATTGATACTCCTATTGTATGTGGATGACCTTTTTGTAACAGGTGAGGATAGATTGATTGCCGACATGAAGAGAAAGCTTGTTGCCGAGTTTGAGATGAAGGACTTGGGCATGATGCATTAATTTCTAGGTATGGAGGTGTGGCAGAATGCAGATTGAATCTTCCTTGGGAAAGGGAAGGATGCAGTAGAGATCTTGAAGCGGTTCGGGATGATGGACTGCAAGGCCATGGCCACACTTATGGCATCGAACCTGAAGCTACTAAGTGATGCTTCATCTGAGACGGTTGATGTCACGGTGTATCATCAGATGATTGGGTCCTTGATGTACCTGACGAACACGAGACCAAACATTTGCTTTGCGGTGAACACCTTGAGCCAGTTTTTGACAGATCCTAGACATGTTCACCTAATTGCTGTAAAGCATATTCTGAGGTACCTGAAGGGTACAATTGATTATGGGCTTAAGTATGATGTGAATCAAAAGTTTAACCTGTAGGGTTATGTTGATTCACATTGGGCAGGAAGTGCTGCAGATAGGAAGAGCACTTCGGGGTGCTGCTTCAGTATGGGATCAGGTGTGATCTCTTGGTTCAGCAAGAAGCAATCCTGCATAGCACTGAGTACAGCCAAAGCAGAGTATGTCGCAGCTTGTTCGGCTAGTTGTGAGGCAATATGGCTTAGGAAGCTACTGTATGATTTATTTGATCTCTTGTTGGATGCTACCTGTATATTATTTTAAAACCAGAGATGTGTGAAGTTGTCTGAGAACCCGGTGTTCCATGACAGGTCGAAGCACATTGAGATCAAATATCACTATATCAAGGATATGGTGTAGAGAGGAGCAGCGAAGCTCTTGTATGTTGCGAATGATGATCAGATTGCAGATGTGTTGACCAAACCACTAGCCAAAGTGAAGTTCATGTAATGACCCTTTTTTAAATTTTTATTAAAAGGACCAATTTTTCACTTTTTCCCCAAATTCGACCTTTGACTAGTTTTGATGCCTAGGTCTCCAATTTGTCCGAAATGCTCCCAAATCTTCTGAGAAGGTATATGGATGATTTTATAACATAAATATGTGTTTCATGTATGATTTTGGACCTTTAAAATACTTCTGCAAATCCTCTTTCAATTTTGGCCAATGTAGGGAACTTTACTAGTAATTTTCCTTTGACTAGTATTGGTCTCTAGGTCTCCAATTGGCTCCAAATGCCTCTAAATCTTAAGAGAAGGTGTATGAATGATATTTTTACTTTATTATTATTTTCATGGATTATTTATGACCATAAAAATACTTCTACAAACCATTTTAAGATTCCGGACAAAGTATGGAATTTAACTAGCAATTTGGGGTTCAAATCCCCCCTGGGTAAGTACCGAAAATGACTCTCCAAATGCCTCCAAACTCACTATAAATTATGAAAAGAGGTAGGATATGTCTGAGGGACATTATTTAATTCTCATTTGCACCATTAATAAATTATTAATTTTGTTCTAACCTTATCCCAAACAACAACAAAAATCACTAGTTCGACCCTTGGGGAAATGGCACCAAATCTTCTCCAAATGTAAATAAACTGAGTAAAATGACTTCAAATGCTTGAGTACTGAACATGAAACTTGTATAATACATCAATAAAATTCCATTCATCAATAAACCATCATTATTTTACTTATCCATTCGAATCCATCAACATTACATTGGTTCACAACAAGGTAGTGGGGAAGTGGCACTGTTCTTTCATTAAAAATGAGATTTATACATTTCTACTTGGAATTTCGACTTGAAAATTTCTAGAGATGAAGAAAAGAGTATTTAATTCATATTAAAAAATAAATGGGGCATTGGAATCTCCCCCAAAGAGTACAATAGCTCACCGAAAACGCCCTCCCTTAAGGAGCAAGAATATGCCTTCAAAACTGGAAATGGTTGAGAGAATATGATGCATTAGAAGAAACCATGATCTTCCCTATAGCTTACACCTGCAACAAATGAATCCATTAAATCTCCAAATGAAATTTCTGAATTCCTTTCCAATTACCAACTTGAATGGGAATCTTTCACCCTCGAAATTGGCTAAGGCAAGAAACTAGTCATCCACTAGCTCTCCCTCTGCACAAATGCAATTGCAAATTTCTCAAATGATCAAAAGACAGTTTCATTCTTTTTTATTGACATTTATAAACTTCTAATGTCCTCTATGGGTTTAATTTCTTCCAAGAGACTCATGCCAACTCAAGTTGGGAAGAGATTCCAAAGGACGCCACTTGTACAACAATTCCTAGTCTCCCACTTCCACCAAATCACATGTGGAAGCATCTTAGCTTCCCTAACTCCCTTGAGCACCCTCTTGGAGTCTATTTTTAGCCATGACATGTCATATATGTCATATGTCAGCCTTCAGGTCTGATTTGTGTCATAGGTGTCATAGCATCTTCATCATTGTTGGCATAGAGCTAGGGAATCTAGCCCAAGTGTCTCACTAGCTCCAAATTGCCTCTTCCTCTTCCATGGGAGTTACTATTTCTATAAATTTCGACCTTGGATGAGTCATGCAATGAATAATACCTTTTGAACTCACCCAAGTATGTTACCATTCACCTTGAATTCGAATTGGTGAGAGAATGATGCCAAGTGTAGTGGGAAAATCTAGCCATATGTGGGTCCCCCTTCCTCCATGTGTCCTCATGATCAAATGCCACTTTGATTTTCACTTGTATATATTTATTTAGCTCCTTTATTAAATATTTATTCCATTCTAATGTTCAAATATAATTTATTATTCCCCTTATTCCAACTCCCAAAGCTTCCACCCCAAACCTAGGAAACTAGTAATTTTCCTCCTTGGAAATTATTTGACCCTTAGCATCAATTTGACAAACTCTAATGAATATGTCCAATTCGCTTAGGCCATTGTGACCCAATGCCAATTTGGGACATGAAAGTTCAAGTAATTCAGAGAGAGGCTTGGTGTTCTTCAGATTCAAGATACTTCGAGAAAGAAGTGATGGGACACATTTGCAGGAGCCATTCCAAGCATGGTGGTAGGAGGATCCTCCCATGGCTATGGATGTAAGTGTTGTGTGATGACCATCAGGAAGATGCTCCAGATGATATGCATCGGGATGATGTTGTGACGATGATCAAGTTGATCATGCAATGATGATGTGCATCAGGACGATGATCAGGTTGATCATGCGTTGATGATGTACATCAGGATGATGTACTGTGTGATGATTATCAGTATGATCATGAGTATCAGGATGATACTCCATGGCCATGGACAGATTGTGCAGGTAGCATGTAATGGCTCCCTGGGAAATCCTATAGTCTGTGCTAGGATGCTCTTGTGAGGTTTTGCTACAGGTTGGTTGCAGACAAATTGTGCAGGTAGCATATAATAGCTCCCTAGGACATCCTATAGTCTGTGCTAGGATGCTCTTGCAAGGTTTTGCTACAAGTTGGCCGTGGATAGGTTGTGCAGATAAGCATATAATAGTGCCCTAGAAGATTTACAGATACTCTTGCTAGCTTTTTCCTATGGCATATAATAGCTCCCTAGGAGATCTGGAAAATGCTCTTTCGAGGTTTTGCTTGGGAGGACATATAATAGCGCCCTGGGAGATTTGTAGATACTCTTGCTAGGTTTTGCCGATGGCATATAATAGCTCCCTGGGAGATCTGGCAAATTCTCTTTCGAGGTTTTGTCCTATGGCAGCATATAATAGCTCCCTGGGAGGTCTTGTAGGTTGTGCTGGGCATGTAATCAGTCCTGGGATTCTCTTGCTAGTTTTTTCTTGCCTGGTCGCATATAATAGCTCCCTGGGAGATCTTGCAGGTTGTGCTGGGCACGTAATCAATCCTGGGATTCTCTTGCTAGGTTTTGCGAGGTCACATGTAATAGCTCCCTGGGAGATTTTGCAGGTTGTGTTGGGCACGTAATCAGTCCTGGGATGCTCTTGCTAGGTTTTGTTGATGCACATAATTAGTCCTCGGATCCACAGTATGGCCAAAGATGATGACTACATACAAGAGGCTAGGCCTACATCCAACATGAAAAAGGGTTGGCTCTGTAGAACTTCCTATGACGAGAAGAATTGAGAGATAGCCCAGAGATCGAGGTGGCAATGATGCTCCTTGATCCAGTGATGATGATCCAGCTCCAGAATTGAAGACATGTGCCGATATGTATTGATGACCCGAGTCCAGAGAATACCTTCCTAGTTAAGAGGGAGTGTTGATGTATTTGTAACTTCGGAAGATATTCTTCTATGTATTACACTTGTACTTTGTTATATGGATGATGGAGATGTATTATTCCTCCAATCAGAAGTGTTGTCATTTGTATTTGTAAGTGTCGCAACTTATATTTGATGGGTTATTAAACCACCAGTGTGGGGTCGGCCCTACTTGAGTTTTGTGGTTGGGTTATTAGACCTCCTTGGGAGGTCGGCCCTGTTAGTTTATTGGCAGGTCAAGTCAATGTATAAATAGAGAGTGAGTGTGTCTCATTCTATTCATTCACTCACTCATCCAACTCGCATTAATTGAGAGAGGAGTGCGTACAAGTGGAGTAGGAGTAGCTGCTGGAGTTATCTATCTTGGGTTTGATCATTGTGATCTTGTATTGTGGCTTATTCTATCTCTGAGGAAGTTGCGGGGTTTTTCACCTTCTTGGTTTTCCCCGAGGAAACTCTGTGTCTCTTGTGTTTATGATTGTTATGCTATGCTTGTTAGTATCTTAGTAGGATCCTAGATAATGTTTGAATGCATTTATTGAAAAATTAACAATAGTTTTATTATTATTAAATATTAATATGATTTATTAAGTGGAATTTATACCCTATATGGATTTTGGATTTTCTATTGATGGTATGCTTTTATAGGCTTATTTATGCCACTTGGATGGTGGTGGTTATATTGATGAATGACTCCTTATCTATTTTTTGGGGAAATAGGCCACTTGTCTTAATAATGGTTCCATTTTCCTTTTTATTTTTTTATTTTCAATGTATGTGAGTAACGCCTTGTCTATTTTTGGAGGAAATGAGCCACTTGTCTTTAATGGTTCATATTCTCTTTTATTTTATTTATGGAGATTTAACTCCTTGTCTTTTTTATGGAGGAAATGAGCCACTTGTCCTTAATGGTTCATATTCTCTTTTATTTTATTTATGAAAATGTAACTCCTTGTCTATTTTTGGAGGAAATGAGCCACTTGTCTTTGTTGGTTCATATTTTCTTAATTTATTTTATTGTATTTTATGTGTGTAAGTAGGTAGTATAGTAGTGTATGATGATGTTATATATATATATATATATATATATATATATATATATATATATGACATAAGTTTAAATATGCATAACATAATATGTGGTGTAAGATAGATGAGGGGTATATAATATTGAATATAGCATAATATAAATATATGGTATATATATGATTGTATATAATATTTGAGGTATATATATATAGTTGTTAAAAAGTATATATTGATATGAATGGATATATATATGTATGTATGCATGTTTGTATATACTATAATATGTATTTTAAAATATTCAATAATGATTAGTATTACATGTATATGATATTGTGTATATGCTATATGTATCGATGTGAACGTATGTAATGTAGTAAGTGTAAAGTATTTGGAAGTGTTTTGAAGTGTTTGGGAGTGTTTGGAGGTATTTGGGAAAATTCAAAAGTGTTTGGAAATATTTGGGAGTATTTGGAAGTTTTTGAAAGTACCAGGAAGTATAGTGTGATTAGAAGTACTATGTTAGTATATATGTTATAATGCATACCTAATATGATATCATTGGATTAAGTAATTATACCGTTATAATTGTACGGATATTATGGCATAACATAATAATTATACATGTGTATAAAATATAGGATATATAGGTTATATGACTAATATGATGTGTATATGATTATTAATAATATGATATATAATAGAAGAGTTATAATATGTATGTAGGCAAATGGGTGTATGCATACAAATAATACATAGTAATAGTAAGTATGGTGTATGGTATGAGTATATGATGGTGTGAAGTATTTGGAAGTTTTTGGAAGTATTAGGAATTATAGTGTGATCAGAAGTACTATGTTAGTATTTATGTTATAATGCATACCTAATATGATGGCATTGGATTAAGTAATTATACCGTTATAATTGTATGGATATTATGGTATAACATAATAATTATACATGTGTATAAAATATAGGATATATAGGTAATATGGCTAGTATGAAGTGTATATGATTAATAATAATATGATATATAATTGAAGAATTATAATATGTATGTAGAAAAATGGGCGTATATATAGAAATAATACATAGTAATAGTAAGTATGGTGTATGGTATGAGTGTATGGTGGTGTGTTGTATAGCTAGTAATTTATTTTTTATTAGAAGGTTTTGGTGGTAGGATGTTTGGTTGTTTGAGGTGACTATGTATTTACTTTGGTTGATAGTATAAGTAGTGTGCTACATGTAAATAATTAGTAACTTAATGTATGGTTAGTATATGGGGATTAGATGAGATTTCTATCAAAGTATGTATAACACTGCTATGGATCGAGTATGTATACATTACATATGTATAATTGTGTATGTGTTGAGTGTTTACATGACTCTTGTATTAGTAGTCTTTGTGCATGGTGATGATGCTGGTAGTATACATGTATTATTAATATATGGATATTATATATATCTTCATTTGCTAATAATTATATATAATGTTATGATAAATAGTAACTATTTGAAATGATTGCTATGATTGATGTATAATGTTTGAATGATTAATGTATGTTGTTTGATACTATTGGTTGTTAATGATTGACGTTCGTTGATTAATGATTGATACATGCATGATATTTTCATTACTATATGTATGGCTATTATTGGTTTCTCTTGGTTGTCATGGCGATTGATAGATGATTAAGATATGATTAATGTAAGTACGATTATCTTTGGTTGTTGTTGATGATTTATTGGTTGTCATTAATTGATATTGATGATCAATGTATGGTTGATGTATTTTGATTGATGTATTACGATGGATGTACTCCAATTGATGTATTCTGATTGATGTATTATGTTCGATGTATTATGTTCGATGTATTCTGGTTGATGTATTTTGCTTCTTGTTGATGTGTTATGGTTGAGGTATTATGGTTGATGTATTTTGATTGATGTATTATATTTGATGTATTCTGGCTGTTTTATTTTGCTTCTCGTTGATGTATTCCAATGTGTTCCGGCTGATGTGTTTTGGTTGATGTATTATGGTTGATGTTTGTATGGTCAGTTGATGCATGTATGATTGTCATTGGTTGATATTTGTGTATAATTGATATATGATCGACATATGATTGATATATGGTTGAGGTATTATGAATTGATATATTTTGGAACGACGTCTGTATGACTGATGTTTGATTGATATTGGTTGATGTTACTGGTTGATACTAATTACTATTAGTTGATGTATATTGGATTTTTTATTGTTCTCTAAAGAAGACTTATGCTTTATGTGGAGATGAAAGGTAGCATGTTTAACTGCTAGTCATTATGGCCCTTTTTGGTTTCTTAGTTAGATTGGGATTGTTGCATATAAGTTTGCTTACTTGTTACATTAAGTGCATAAAATGTTTAGGTGATCTTTGCGATCTTTAATAGAAAAATATCTTTCTGATATTTATCTTTTCGATCTTCGTTAGAAAGGTATCTTTGTGATATTTGTTGAAAGTTATTTTGGTGGTATCTTGGTGACATTTCATGTGTAGGTATCCTGGTAATATCATGGTGGTATTTCATATGTCTTGTTGAAAAGTATGTAACAACCATGTGACTGATTAAAGTATGATTTAGGTACCTCTGTTGAATATGAACTTCATGTATCCTTATATATCCAATACTAATACAAGTATCCTTGTTAGAAAAATATCCTTGTGATCTTTGCTGAAAGTATATTGTTAGAGTATCCTTACGGTATATCAAATACCTTTGTTGAAAGGCATGTTTGTAAAGTATCATGGTAAATCTCATGCATCATTGTATGGAAATTATTTGGGTGATAAATTATGTAAAATAATCTTGGTAATGCATCTCATGTCACTGACTAATTGGAATGCATTTCATATATCTTAGATGGATTTCATGCATCTTGTTGATAGAGCATATGCATGATGCATTTCATGTATCTGTAGGTAAAGTATATGCATTTCATGTGATTGATTGACTGTAATGAATTTCATGAAGAAAGAGTGCACACTTGATGCAGTTCATGAGATTGAATGGTATACTTGATGCACTTCATGAAATTGATTAGAATAAGATTCAGGTAGATGCATTTCAAATATTTTTTTGAAGACGTAGTTATATCTTGTGCACCTTATATATACTAATGTATTTCATGTATCATGTATCTTGAAGATGTATTTTATGTATCTAGATGAACAGTATATATATATATGTATGTATGTATGTATGTATGCATGCTTGCTGCTAACCATGTGTTTGTTTGTTGGAACGTGAAAATGAACTGTGTAGAAGAATATCTTTATATCATGTATCACATATTTTTATATACCTGATGTTAATCATATGAGTGATTGAAATATGATTTTAAAGTGGATATATCTTTGTTAAAGTTTGAAGGCCTTGTAAGGAGGATTAAAGACCCTATGATGGGAATTGACGATCGACCCTTACTTCATTGAGCCCACTCTACTAGTCTCGGTTCTCCCATGGGAAGTGTAGATGGATAAAAAAGTAGGTGGTAGTGGGAAGTACCGTGGTTAGAGAGATGTTATCTTTCTGAGGCATGTATGGGCATGTTTGTGATAGTTTGAAAGATGTTATCTTTCTAAGGCATGTATGGGCATGTTTGTTATCCCTTTTTAAAGGCATGTATGTAATATGCATTGAGGATGATGCATGGTTTAAGGGGAGGGGGATGTAATACCCTCTAATTTAGCCCCTAGATATGTTATTATTTTGATTTTGTGACATTATGGCACAAGGTGACGGGATTATGTTTTGCACATTAATATTATGTTATTATAATTAATCAATAAAATAAAAACAACTGAACGACTGATGCAACGAAAGAGAGTATGAGGAACCACGATGTTACAAGCAAGGGGTTGTGGAAAAGTGTTTACCTATGTGTGTTGAGAATATGTTGATGTTGTACACCCTTATTATGTACTTGATGGACCCTATTGGTTATGCACCCTGATGTGTTATGTCACTCCTTGGTTTCATTTACCCCAAGATTAATTTTTTATTTGAGGATTGGAGTCCCTCTCTTACCTAGTGTTCCCTCATGAGTTGGATTAGTGTGTCTCTTGGTGTATCCACCTGATGTGTAACTCCAGTTTACTATTCTGGGAATGTAACTCTCATGATTGTGTCCCTCTCTCTCCCAATTCGAATTGCTTATGAAGGAATTTGATTTGCTTATGTTGGCTAGTCACATTTGTGTGTTGGTTCATGCTTTTTATCTTGTTCTTGTGTTTGTCACTTGTGGTCCAATTTTTCTTCTCTTGGTATGGTATACTTACTAGTCACTGTTCCCTTGTGGAGCCTGTTCCCAAGTTGAGTTACTCTGTAGACACTGGTGTATGTCCTAGAATTTCCTCTAAAGATCCTGTATTGGTAGCAGGGGTGAGGTCCATTGGATTTGAGGTTGGAAAGATGTGTATTGCATATGGAGATCCTGGTTTGGAAGCAAAGGTGAGGTCCATTACCTTGGATTTTAGGTTGTCCTAGATCCACTCGAATTTCCCTGGATTGGAAGTGCTACTTGCCATTGGGTTGTGGTTGGACTGATTTATTGAGTGAATTTGGGGTTGAGTGCGCTCTTTCTTGTGGCATCACAGTTCCAGATCGGGGGCAACCATTTCAAAGTGAATTTTGGCTTGTATTGTGTCTACAAATGGGTGGAACGTGGCACAATTGATTTCAGTTGCGTATTTGGAAAATATAAGTGCTTCATCTCATGTTTATTTAATTTATTTGTATCTGATATGATTTTTTTATGGATTCACATAAATTTTTTGATGAAATGTATGTAATACCCCCATTTTTACCCTTATAATATTTTGGGCTATCATGTAAATATTGTATGCATATTATGTATGGTTCCTAGCGTGGAGCTCAAGGCCAAGGCCCTGCTAGTGAACACTCGACCTTAAAGAGGAAAGTATTGGATATTATGTTGCCCATGTGCTAGAGAACCATGGGAATTGTAAATATGCATTTTAATATAAATACCCACAACTAGCTATGCAATGCAACAAGAGATGGAGGCATGATATTACAAGGAATTGAGAGGGAAATATTCAAACCCTTGAGCCAATGAAGTCAAGCCAAGTGTCAATGAGAGAACCCATCAACCATCAACTACCCATGTTGACTTTGGTGCCCAATCATTCATTTCTCCCAAGAGTTGGGTGAAGTAGTTAAAGCCTTAGGGATTGGGGAGGTATGGTTGTCCAAATTCAAGTATGGGCAAGCCACCCTCATGGAAAATCATGTTTTTTCTTCTTGGGAAAGAAAACAGCCATGATTTGATTCCTAATCCATTACCCATGAAGGAGTTTTCCTTTCTCACGTTTTTGGAACTGCTTGGGCATTTTCTAGCCATGTTTTTTTGGTTTCTCTGGGTCTTCTAGCTAGGAAGAGGGCGTTTTCAATTTTGCAGACCTATTGGGAGCTTCCTGGGCATTTTTCTCCACTGATTTCCAATGTTTTCCTTCCTTTTGGCATTGCCGGGAACTTGTTTTTTGTATTACATACCTGTTGGGAAGGATAGAGCATGATTTGGGGGTTGTAGAGACCATTACGGCTCTTTGAATGCCCATGGACGTTTTCTGAAAATGAAATTGCCTTCCCAGGGTTGTTTTCCCCATTTCTCACTTCGTTTTGGTTGCCCACGTTTTCCATTCATACCCAACACTTGGGATTTTGCTGTTATGTGTATCTATGCCCAGTTTATAAGTTTTCTGTGTGTAGGAGATTGTTGGGGTTGAAATGGGTTTCCATTGTTTTGGCTTGAGCTTGAGTGGAAGCATCCACAAATGAAGAGGGTTTAGATTTATCTTGATAAACCCAGCTATGGACTGGATTGGCTTAAATGCAAATGATTATTTGGGTGTGTATGAGCTTGAAATCCCCTTTTCCTTGTAGAGATCATGCCCAGCTCGAGGGTGGTCTCTGAATGCCGAAATAATACAGGCTGGACAGAGACCTACGGTTGGGTGGAATGTTGCAGTGACATAGCTAGTTGTGTGGGACAATTGCACAACAAGGATAAGTGTTTTCTATCTACATGTTTTGCCTCTGCAGTGTTTAAATTAAATGACTGTTATTGATATATTGAATGCATATGAAATTTTGTGTGTGGATGAGTTTATCTCTGCTATGCATGTTTGTTGAATTTACATCTACACACATGGGTTTTTAATTGTATGAATCTAATGAATGGGCTGAGTTTGTTTAAAAATCCCCATCAATTGGCATCATGTTCCCTTCCAGAAATTGGATAGATGGGTGGGGATGTTACATTTGGTATCAAAGCTTATGGTTCAACACTACCGTTGTTGGGCCCTTCATAGAGATATAAATCATTGCATGCATATATATTTAGTATTTGGAATTAAAATGAATTAAAGAAACCTAAAGATCTCATAGTTTCTATTTGATTAAGATGGGAAATCATGCCCATGATTGTTTTGGGGATTAGTGCAAAATTGCTTGCATTGATTTCATCTTATGAAAGTGAGGAAGGAGGGAGAAAATCCCTTTTCAGGTTGAATGCTTACTTACATTGTTTCTAATGTAGTAGCATTATGTTTTTGTATTTGTTGATTGCCTCCATGCAGGAGAGAAGGAGGCACAAACTCTTGCCATCTTATATTATTTTGTTGTTTTATTGTTTCGTGCTTGACATGGAAGAGGTGCAATATTTCTTGAAACACTTTTATTGTTTTATGCGAGTTTAATCTGTAAGTAGCTTACCTCTATAAAGAAACGAGGGACATATTTCAAGAAAAATTCAAACTGTTTTTGAGTTTCTTCCAAAGACTCTGTCGGCAAAGATAAGCCCAAAAGCGCTGCAACAGTCCGTGGGAAAGTTGTTAACTCTGTGTTGAAGGGAAGCGGTCGACGGTCGCAGATTTTAACCTTATCTCTTGCAACATGATCGGCGAAGATGTTGCTAATTCTACGCCGAAAAGAAGAAGGAAATTTTTTTAATTCTTCTAAGTGTTTTCGAATTTTTCCTAAGGGCTATGGCGGCGGAAGTTATGCTAACTTTATGTGCACACGCGACGAAGTTAAGATTAACTTTGCGATGCAGCGGTAGGAGTTACGCTAACTTTCTGCGCGCGTGACGAAGTTAAGATTAACTTTGCGATGCAGCGGCGGGAGTTATGCTAACTTTTTGTGACGCAGTGGAAACATTTATGTTGAGTTTGCGACGTGCAATGGAAAAATTAGCATTAAATCTGTGACATGCACGGCAGGAAAATTAACAATAAGATCCATGCCACCCACGACAATTTTAATGTTAAGATCCGCGCCAACCGTGAAAAATTTAGGCTTAAATACTGCGATGCGTTTCAGCGAGATTTTGCAAAGTTTTCGTGCGAATGTGGTCGGCGATTTTAAGCTTAACTTTTGTGACGCGGGTGGCAAATTGAAGCTTAACTTTTGCAATGCGGGCGACAAATTTGATCTTAACTTTTGCGACACAGGCAGTAATTTTAGGCTTAAAATCTGTGACGCGATGGCAATTTTAGAGATAAATCCAACAACAAAGGTCGGCGGAGTTAAGGTTAAGACCAGCGACAGATTGCGTGAAATGGCAATCCCCCTTGACCCCCGTCGTTCCCCGGAGACAGGCGTTGAAAGTATGAAGTGAATTTTCTATGCTTGGAATGAGAAGTAAGAATTGCATAGAAGGTTGTGGAAGCCATATTAAGAGTAATTGGCTGTAATATGCATTGTGGAAGAGCAATGGGAGCAGTAAGGAAATATTGATAAGAGGGAAATTCCTCACCTTAAACTATTTCCATTTATAGCATAATAATTGCATGTTTGGAAAATATCGAGAATGAATGATTACACGTATGTATATGTTGAATTGCTAATTCATGAGAAGATCATAGCTAATGGTTGCTCGTATTCTTGGTAGGAAGCCAAGAAAAGGATCAGCTATGATGTGGGGGAGGAACTCCATGTTATGATGAGGATTGGGAAAGGGAGAATTCCTTAACTCCTCCATTGTTATTATATTTATATTCCCTAAGTTTATATACTGGAAATTATGGCATAGGGATGCTGGAAATGCAAGAGAATAATGCATGTGAATTTCTTATGCATGAGCATGATGTTGCATATGGGTAAAGGTAGTGAAGTTATACATGTAATAGTCCACTAATGGTATTGCCTATGGTTGATGACAACTAATGTTGTAGGAATCAGACCATAGAAGCATGATTGAAAATGAAAGGGATTATATAGATAAGATGAATATGCACTAGATGGCATATTAATAAACATTGCACAGTGCATGTGAAAATGTTTTTGGATGTATATGATATTGCATATCGGTAAAATAGTGAGGTTTTGCATATGCAATGAGCCACTTAAGATAATGATTGTGGTTGCTAATAATTAGTTGTGTTTGCATTGGTTATAGGACCAAAGGAAACTGAAGCATGACTAAAGATGAAGATGATGTTGTTGCATATGACCAACAACCGTACGAGGAAAGGATGGTGCAACAAATCTATGATCATGAGATTGACAAAAAGGACTGTGTAGCCTTGGTAAGAGGCCAGCTAATCAGGTAACATCAAGTGATGTTAATAACAACTATGTAGGTAATGCTTATTGGTGCTTAATTGCATGAGTGTTGAAAGAGTATTTCATAAGATCCCTTCAACTATGTTTAAACTATGTTGATTTAGTTTGCATATGGTATTGAGTGCCGAATGGGAATGTTAACCTACTGAGTATGGTGAGGTGTGGGTAAGTGAAGGCAATGATCCTTACACCCTATGATTGCTTAAAAATCTCAATGCATTCATATGAAATTATATCATGCCATTTGTGTATGCCGGTTGTGAGTTTAACAACCAAAGCAAGTGAGTATTTATGGTCATGTTGTGAATGTGCATGCATATGTGCAGGTGCACATCTTGAGATGCATTGTGTAAATGCATGGTTGTGATATATATATATATATATATATATATATATATGTTTCAATGCAGTTAGATAATAGATGAAATGGTGGACTATTGTTAATCCTGAGACCATTTCATGAGCTACTATGAATGCAGGAGAAAGCCTGCATGAAGAAGGTAGACATGTGATGGGCTACTAGAGCACTCTATTGGAAGGACAGAGTTGCATGGAATGTGAAGTAATGAGTATTTACAGTTTATTTAAATTGCATAGATAGTGTGACTGTGTCTTGCAATTTTATTGTGATAATGATGCATATATAGAAATGTATATATTTCATTGCATTTCAAATGTTAACAGCTGAAAATGTTTGAATTATTGAGTGTTATAATTCCGAGATCACTTCAGTGACTGTTGTAGCAATGAAAGGATTATATGCATAAAATACTCACAACATGTTTGGCTGATTGAAGTTTCGGATTCCAGGTAGAAAAGTCTTACGTATGGCAATGAGGATAAGTCCATAATAGAGACCGGGATCTACCATGTACAGAAGCCAAAGGTTATGAGAAGATTCTCATGAGTGGAACTTATGCATGAAACAAATCTGAAAATTTTATGGTTTATAAATTTGTGAGAATAATCTCATGGTGGTAAATCTAATTTCTGTAGGAAAACAGATTTACAAATTTCAGATTTGAGAATTGCTTATAATTGCTAATCATTGTTTGGCGTATACAAAAATTTTGTCAGGAGGACATGTTGTAGGTGGATGTTCATGTATGGTAGCAAGGGTGAACCCATAATGGACAGAGTGATACCACTTACGAGAGGAAAACAATATGAGGATAGTCTCATTGCTAAACAAATCAATTTCTGTAGGAGACAGAATTGTAAATTCATGTTGAATTAATTATTAATGCTAATGATTGGTTATGGAACAATCATACTTGAAGCTTATTGCTAAATGTTGTTGACTGTTTGGCTATTTGAAAAGTGTGCTAGGATGACACATTAGAAGCCAAACTAGATGGGAAGGATCCCATGCTTTGGAAATGGGTTTCGGGTGAAACGCCATTGTCAATGTCGATAATATCTCAGCCAAACCGCATGTCGGTAAACCATGAGAGTGAGATGGTAAAGCTATTCCCAGAAGGCATGTGAGATACATCTGCAAAATGAATGAGTATTCTGTGACCCTAGACAAGAACATGCATGTCTAAATTATTAGGGTTAATATGCAGAGCATGCTCTATCTTATTTATATCATTGCAAACTGCTTGAGTATGATTAGGGCCTACATGGTGCACATCGGAAAGGGGGTGCACACCTTTTCTGGTGCTGGGTCATGATAGGGTTTTCAATATTGACTACACCCTAAGGGAATGGATGTATTCCTGGTGTTTCAATACATGATAGTGAATGATATGGATTATGGTTACAAAATTGAACAACAATACTGATGAGCTTTCTTATCCTTCTTATGTTGTCAGCCTACACAGATGCAAATTGATACTGCACATTAAGAGGTAAAGTGAAGAAGGATACGCAAAAGGACTGTATAGGAATTGGTAACCTTTCTATGCTCACATGAAATATTACCAGAAGGGATGGACAAGCTCGAAGAGCTGTGTAATAAGAAGAGGTATCATCCTTGTGTGAGTGGGGTCATGCTAACCTGCAGTCAAGAAAGTCACCTATAAAGTTCCTAAAAGGAACCATCGATTTGCACTAGAGAAGGAGTGACGTCCTTGTATGAATGAAGAGTTGTGTGTGTGAAGGGTTGTGGTGCAAGAAGGTGTGGTGACATTGGTGAAGGCATAAAATCTCTATTGGGACAGCAGTAGGAGGGCGGGCACCAAGACTGACTAGAAACCCTAAAATGCCTATGGCTCCATAGTAGAGCCTTGACCTATAATGGTCAGGTGGAACAGTTTCCTTCCATTGGTCGATGACCCAGATGAATGTGTTGGCTCGGAAATGGAGAGGGCCAACCAGGTATGGGACTAGTTGGACACCACTAAATGCTTGGTAAATCGAGTCGGCGTGAAGGTGTACTGGTGAAGCATTAACCACATCCAAGTCCATAGGCGATCCCAAGGCTTGCAAAGCGAAGCAGAATCTTGTGGACTAGAGGGGAAACACACAATACAGATAAGTATTCAGTTTCATTTATGTCTTATTTGGAATAATGAAGATTTCAAGTATAAGTCTTCTAACAACTAAGCTGATACACTAATGTTTATTTGTTGGAAACCTTGGTCATTGTAGGAAAGTAAGACCCTGAAAGCGCTATAAAATTAGTGGTAAATCCAGAGATTAAATGAGTGGGCGATATGAAATTATTGATAAATCCAGAGAGTAACTGGTTGGGCATTCACTACTTAATATTGTGAAACAACGTGTATGCTGGCCCAATACCCCTTAAACAATTGATAAAACCAGTCAGCGTACTGGCTTGGCATTGCCTATTCGAATGATTGTGGAGTAGCCTACATGCTGGCCCAACATTCATAATTGTGTCCACGGGAAATCCAAGGCTCATAAAGCAAAGAAGGATCCCGTGGAATAAAGTGAAGACATCCCATACAGATAAGTATTTGGTTATCTTGCAGCTTCTTGCTTATGAATATACATGTGTATATGAATTGTTTATGATTTCTTAAACTCTTGTTTAGAAATAAATCCTATGAGAATAAACTGAACATGTGAACTGATTCAATGTTTGAGTGTAGGTATTGTTGGAAACAAGGACTATGAAAGCATCTGGAGGATGCATGTGGACATATGACCGTCCTAAAGAGCTCAGTATGGGCAGTATTGAAAGATGGTGCTAGTGGACATGTGTAGGTCCTAGCAGGAAAAGGTTCTGTAAGTAACAATGGGAAAATGTTCCCTGGTTGAAAATCCTTAGACAGACCTTAAACACTAAGTGTCATAGCCAAGAAAGGGCAAGTCAAGCATTCGCATTGAAGTGAAAGAGGATAAGGAGCATAGAACCACAAGTGATGGTGTGGCTCCGGATTGGAACAAGACTAAGAGGGGGAAACTCTTACTCTTCTCTCTTTCCTTTGATTGATGAATTTCAGAAGCAAAGGACTATTGAATGCATGTCGTGACTGGAAGTAGATTGTGTTTAATTGCTTGAAATTAATTGTGAATGCTGAAATAGTTATTTTTCCTGTGAAAGGATGAGCATGAATGAGTTCATGTGTATGTTGGGAAAGCAGGAAAGTATGGAAGTCTCATGAGTAAAGCATGGACGTTCCATGTCAATTGAGCTTATAATTGACTAATTTTAAATTGTGTTCTACTTGTCCTAGAAGGAATTGTCATGATGAATCTCATAGGTGAGAAATCGAAAGCCATTGTTGGCAGCCGGTACTAGCCAAGTGTTTCTAGTGAGAAAAGTGAAGAGCCAGTTGTGCGCATTGATCATGGAAACATACCAAAAGCTAATGTTTTGGTTGAAAATATTCCTCAAATAGTTGTCAAGACAACAAGAAAGACGGCAGCCATGAAAATTTCAGACTTGTAGATCAGCTGGAAGATGAATAAAAGGAAGGGATTGTTGTGGAGCAATGCCCACCTGTAGAGCTGGAAGATCAAAGCCAGGAGGAGCAGCTTGAGGAAGCCAAAGGACTTGATCCTGAAAGTTCAAAATAGAGAGATGAATGCAGGATAGACTTGCCACATTTTGTGAATTTTGAGACATGTGTAAAGCATGTATGTATTCCCAAGTTATGGAACACCGAAGACGGTGTTATTCCAAGGGGGAGGGGAATGTAATACCCCCATTTTTACTCTTATAATATTTTGGGCTATTATGTAAATATTGTATGCATATTATGTATGGTTCCTAGCGTGGAGTTCAAGGCCAAGGCCCTGCTAGTGAACACTTGACCTTGAAAAGGAAAGTATTGGATATTATGTTGCCCATGTGCTAGAGAACCATAAGAATTGTAAATATGCATTTTAATATAAATACCCACAACTAGCTATGCAATGCAACAAGAGATGGGGGCATGATATTACAAGGAATTAGGAGGAAAATATTCAAACCCTTGAGCCAATGAAGTCAAGCCAAGTGTCAATGAGAGAACCCATCAACCATCAACCACCCATGTTGACTTTGGTGCCCAATCATTCATTTCTTCCAAGAGTTGGGTGAAGTAGTTAATGCCTTGGGGATTGGGGAGGTATGGCTGTCCAAATTCGAGTATGGGAAAGCCACCCTCATGGAAAATCATGTTTTTTATTCTTGGGCAAGAAAAAAGCCATGATTTGCTTCCTAAGTCGTTACCCATGAAGGAGTTTTGCCTCTCATGTTTTTGGAACTGCTTGGGCGTTTTCAGCCACATTTTTCTTGTTTCTTTGGGTCTTCTAGCTAGGAAGAGGGCGTTTTTAGTGTTGTAGACCTGTTGGGAGATGCCTGGGCATTTTTCTCTACTGATTTCCAGTGTTTTCCTCTCTTTTGGCATTGCTGGGAACACATTTTTTGTATTACATACCTGTTGGGAAGGCGAGAGCATGATTTGGGGGTTGTAGAGACCATTGCGGCGCTTTGAATGCCCATGGACATTTTCTGAAAACGAAATTTCCTTCCCAAGGTTGTTTTCCCCATTTCTCACTTCGTTTTGGTTTCCCACGTTTTCCATTCAAACCCAACACTTGGGATTTTGCTGTTATGTGTATCCATGCTTAATTTATGAGTTTTCTGTGTGTAGGAGATTGTTGGGGTTGAAATGGGTTTCCATTGTTTTGGCTTGAGCTTGAGTGGAAGCATCCACAAATGAAGAGGGTTCAGATTTAGCCTTATAAACCCAGATGTGGACTAGCTTGGATTAAATGCAAATGATTATTTGGGTGTGTATGAGCTTGAAATCCCCTTTTCCTTGTAGAGATCATTCCCAGCTCAGGGGTGGTTTTTGAGTGTCGAAATAATACATGCTGGACAGAGACCTACTGTTGGCCCGGTTTTGCAACCAGGCTTAGTGCTATGGGCACCTGCTAACTAGTAGCAGCAGTTTCAATGGAAATAAATAACAATAAACTAATTAAACAAGACTATTCATGGATCTAAGCAAAGATATTAAGCAAATAACAAAAATAATTTAAAATCAAGA
The DNA here is from genome assembly GCA_027924585.1 of Larix kaempferi. NCBI lineage: Eukaryota > Viridiplantae > Streptophyta > Pinopsida > Pinales > Pinaceae > Larix > Larix kaempferi. The sequence goes on along the minus strand of BSBM01000289.1, from coordinate 5,602,600 downwards.
ACAAGACAATGTAGAATAATGAATTTGTATTGAAAGAATGGGGCAAGCAAGTGCTTGCGGAATCAATACCTCTAATGGTGAGGTTGAATGGCTCCAAGGATGAGCAACTCCAATCTCCAATGGTCTCTTCTCCAATGTGGTTTGCAATGGCTAAAATGCTCAAGAGAGATTTCAGCAGCATAAGGATGAGATAATGGACGGATGTGAAATGAGGAGCCCCTACCACCTTTTTATAGGTTTTGGTGGTGGGAAATACCATTTGTGGTTTTGTGGAAACCAAATGGTATTGACCAACATGGTTTAGGTACTTTTCCCTCCTTTTTCCTTTTTTGAATAAAAATAATATTTTAATTCCCTTTTTAATATTTTTGGGAATTTGGACCCTTTTTGAGGGTTTTTTATGATTTTCTTGGAAAAATAATCTTTTTTAATGGAAAAAGGGGTGTACTAAGGCCTTTTGGTGACCTTTTGTTGGTTTCAGAGGCTCAGATGGTGGAAAAGTGGACAAATGGGTCATGTGAGTAAGGGAATGAGCTAGTGAGCACTTTTTAGGTGTTAACAGATTGCCCCCTGATGTGTGAGGGCAGGAGCTCATCGTATGGCCGATAGACATCATAGTTCTTTTGTCCATTTTCTGGGGCTTAGGGGAGAGAAGAGACCGGTTGGAGACTGGAGCCACGGCCTTTGGAAGCTGAAAAAACAAAAAATATTACATGGCCTCAATATGAGTGAGGTATAATCTCTGGTAAAGGACGAGGCGGGCATTCCCATGCTCGTATCAAGACATATGCAAAACAATTAGTCCCAAGAAGGGGGATCTAATACGTAAAGGAATATACTGGTACATCATAATGGTCCAGAGGGGACATTATTGTGGGATATACTCATGATCATGGCTGATCTCAATAACTGATACAGTGAAATAACTGTTGAACTGCTGAAACTGAAGGTGTCCAACATCTGTATGGACTCAATAACTGTGAGCCGTCTTTGGGAAGTATTTGTATTTGTATACTCGAGGGAGTATAGAACTTGGGTACATCTGAATACTGTCGCCATACGCAACCCGGATATCTATAGAAAAAATGTAACTGGTTGTATCCATAGGTAGACTCTCAAATGTGGAGGAGTCAGGTGGTATCCGGGGTCTTCGACTAATAACTGAGCGGACCAATACCCTGTGCGAGTCTCAACGATGCGATCAAGGTGTTGAAGTCGAGCATGTGAGAAACAAGCATTCGGAGAGGCACTGAGGATTCCTCTCGAAATGATTCGTAGGCACTCATCATAAATGGTGATGAGTCCAAGACACAGGGACCTCTAGGTCTGTCCTCTGGAATCTATGTGGTTGTCGTCGACAGAGGGAGACCAGCAACTAACAAGGCAATGATGTTTCCTTGATAGGAGTATGAGGTGTAGAACTGAAGTGATGTAGTACTGATGGTAGGACTGACATACTTGTGGGGATGGGAAATAACTGGGTCAAAAAATGGGTAGACTCAAACTTCCTTTGTTTAGAGCATGGTGACATGGTTGACCTGGCAGCGTAGGGGACTGACTTGTAGGTGTAGGGATCATTGCTTTGACTGAATGGTATATATTGACTCTGGGGGAGAGGACGAGCTGATAGGTGCTGTCGACTAATTATCAAGGTGACATACTGCAGAATACTCTGAACAAAGGCGACCAAAATGGGGAAACTTCCATATGAGTAGATGTGATCTGTCGTGGCGCCAAGAGGCACCATTGATTCCTTCTTCGTAGTTTTAATGAGCTCCAAGAAGGGATAAAAGTGTGCTCTGAAATGGTACGGTCCTGTGGATTTTGTGAGCCCAGGACGGCTCATGCTCATGGTTGCTTTCATATTTAGAGAGTCTGAAAGCGGTAAGTGGACTCTATTGGTGTTTCTTTTTCGTAAGTTTAGTCTCCAAGGCCCGAAAAAGCATAAAATGATGCGGATGGAGAACTCTTCTAGCCGATGTGACTAGAGTATACCTTTTTCGTAATTAGTCTACGAGGTCCGGAAAAGGGGTAAACTTATACCAGGTAGACGCTCTTTCAGATACGTTTAACGAGCATGAAAGGAAGCAAGGTTGCTCGGCAATCTTTTCATTGTTTTAGGAGTCAGAAAAGAGCTTAACAGAAACTCCCTAAGTGCCTTTTTCGTAAAAGGGGTTGCTCGGCCCGAAAAAGGGGTAAAATTATACCGAACAAAAATGGACTGATGAGGGCGAAAAAAGGTCTCAAGCATCGTCATCAGTGCGGAAAACTGGATCCGGTGACCTAAGGATTGTCAGAAACGGAGAACGGCCGATGTGGCATGCAAGCCGAGGTGACGAGGGGGCGTGGAAAAAATGCCCGAAAAATCTAAAGGTGAGAGCGATAAATGATCTCGAGCATCATCACGAGCGCGGAAAACTGAATCCAGTGATATAAGGCACGTCGAAAACGGAGAACGGCCGATGTGGCACGCAAACCGAGGTGACGAGGGGGCGTGGAAAAAATGCCCAAAAAATCTAAAGGTGAGAGCGAGAAATGATCTCGAGCATCATCACGAGCGCGGAAAACTGAATCCGGCGATATAAGGCACGTCGAAAACGGAGAACGGCCGATGTGGCACGCAAACCGATGATGCTGTTAATTGATGATGCTGTTACGTGCGAGTTTGATGATGCTGTTAACTGATGATGCTGTTAAACTGGATCTGGTGACATAAGGATTGTCGAAAACGGAGAATGATCGATGTGGCACGCAAACCGAGGTGACGAGGGGGCGTGGAAAAAATGCCCAAAAAATCTAAAGGTGAGAGCGAGAAATGATCTCGAGCATCATCACGAGCGCGGAAAACTGAATCCGGCGATATAAGGCACGTCGAAAACGGAGAACGGCCGATGTGGCACGCAAACCGAGGTGACGAGGGGGCGTGGAAAAAATGCCCGAAAAATCTAAAGGTGAGAGCGAGAAATGATCTCGAGCATCATCACGAGCGTGGAAAACTGAATCCGGCGATATAAGGCACATTGAAAACGGAGAACGGCCGATGTGGCACGCAAACCGAGGCCACGAGAGAGGCCAAAAAATGGTGAAAAAATGGACCCCGTGAAAACGGGAAACAGAAAGAACCTATATGAAGTTCTCGTTGTGCTGATCCCAACGGTACCAACGGTTTGAGAAATGGACTTCGTATGATACCGCAATGGTTGTTTGAAAATTGGTGGAATTTCTATAAATAGGGCGTGGGGCCCAAATGACTTGTCATTGTTACGTGCGAGTTTGATAGAGCTGTCAGAGCTATTTCTTGATTTCCGGGAGATTTCACCGTTGGTTTTCGATTTAGCAAGTTGCAGGTAACTCTATTTGCCTTAGCCTAGTCAATTATGTCTTTTTTGTTTGGCGGCGGGCCCCCGAAGGCCGTGAAATTCCACGTTGACTCTCCAACGTGGAACCGCGCGGGTTTCGGGGCTGAACCCGCGATGAACCGCGCGGGTTTTAGGCTCACAGTCGCGATGTTCATCGCAACTGTGAGGTCGGAACCCGAGATGTTCATCGCGTGTTCATAGGGGATAGTCGCGATGTTCATCGCGACTGTCCGGCCAAAACCCGCGATGTTCATCGCGGGTTTTTGCATGGATCCCGCGATGGTCATCGCGGCTTTTTGTGGAAAAGCCGCGATGGGCATCGCGGTTTTTTGTGTAAAAGCCGCGATGGGATTTTTCTAAAATTTTTGTGCTGGGACTAAAAATTTCTTCTGTTTTCCTGGCAGGATGTTGCGGAGACCTCAGTCCGTGTGGCGGGAGAGGGAGATCGATGGTGATCTCATGCTGAGGATTGAGACTGACGCAGGGGTGAGACAGACCCTGGCTATGAGCGGACTTTTGAAGTTCGCTCAGATCCCGCCTATACGTTCAGTGAGACGGCTCCTGAACAAGCTTGTGTAGTGGTGGGTGCCGGCGGAGGGTGCTTTCATTATTGGTGGTGAGAGGTTAGAGATCACTCTCACGGATGTTTATTTTTTGACTGGGTTGCCTCGCTTGGGTGAGGTGGGTGATATCTTGCCGAGGTTGCCTCCGGGTGTAGATATGGAGGACCTATTACAGACTTTCTGTGTTGATGATGCTGTTTTGGTAAACAGCTCTATTAGTCTGAGATCCCTACGTGAGTGGGATATGCGAGCTGTTGGTGCCTGCGTTCTACGGATATTGGGTGCTGCTGCACCACATCGTATGTCTGGGGGGTAGACGATGATGGTGGATTCCGTGCTTCAGGGTACTTATTATGCCTGGGCGCAGATGTTCTTGGCCGGTGTCCGGAGAGATCTGGACAAGGCCATCAGAGAGGGAGGCGAGTTTTGTTATGCCTCGTTTTTATGTTTTTTTTTCTTCGAGCGGGTGCCGACCTTGCGGCCACGGGTACCCATTCGTGCGGGGCTTCCGAGTGAGCCTCGTATGATGAGATGGGGGCAGATGATGCCGCGTGGCGGTGGTGGTGTCCGCGGCTACTTCACGGAGGATTTCTATCAGCAGTGGGAGCAGATGCCTTTGGTGATTGAGGACTATCCCTACGCCGGCATGGACTACCGAGGTGACCCAGAGATGCCGCGTGCCCCAGGACAGGCCTGGAGTTTAGACGGTATGTTTTGTGTTTTATTTGATATTATATCATATGTTGTTTGATTTATCATTGATGATTTTTTTTTGTATAGTATCTGATGGCTTACTTGCTTTGTGTAGATGTGGGTCCAGTGCCACCACCTGACTATGTGGCTCGGCAGGGGCGGGCGATAGTGGTCGCCCATCCACCTGTACCCGTACCTCCTCCGCGTGGTGGAGGATATGTAGCTCGTGGGCGAGGGGTTGGCCCTCATGATGACGCCATAGATGGTGTCCGACGGACTTTTGCCCGGATCCTAGATGGGCTTCCCGAGGATGGTTGGAGAGACCTGGATCGAGATATTTTGCAGGGATGTCTCGGTGCGCCGCCTGAGTGGCAGTCGCTCCTGTTGAGGACAGCGGTGTTCGTGGCGAGGCACCCGGATGGTAGACGAGATGCTCCGGCAGGGCCGACTCAGGGGAGGATACGTCTGCGGGACGATCCAGTGGGGCCGGCAGAGCGGCGAGTTCGGGGTCGCCATGACCCGGCGGGGCCAGCGGAGGAGGAGTCGGAGTAGTAGCCGGAGGAGGAGCCAGAGGATCCTAGGGATCCAGATGAGTAGATATATTTTATTTGCCCCCAAATGCTCATGAGCATATGGGGAAGCTATTGTATGACAGATGTATTTTTTGTATATCGGGTGCTGAGGGCACTTATGACATATTTGACTATCATGGTTTATATATATATGTGTATATATATTTGGATATATTGTCGTGTATGCACGTGGATGCACCTATGTCTTTTGTATATGCCCGTGGTGGCACATGTTATGTACTTGGTTGTAGTATGTTGTTTATGTATGTATGCCCGTGGAGGCAGATGTTATGCACGTGGATGCATCATTTGGTTATTTATTTTAGGCCCGTGGAGGCACATGTTATGCACGTGGATGCAATATTGGTTTTTGTATATGCCCGTGGAGGCACATGTTATGCACATGGATGCATTTTTTGTTTATGGATATGACATGATGTGATTGGTGTGCCAGTCGAGGACACCGTTGGCCATATTATCTGCTACACTATTGAGGTGTCTTGGGACATGTGTGAATGTAATGGATTCAAACTGTCTAACCATTTGTTTAGTGCACAGGAACTTTCTGAAAAGACAGGGATCACGTACCTGGTAATCATTGTTGAGCTGGGAAACTAGGAGCTGTGAGTCCAAGAAAACGTTGAGGTGACAGATGCTCATCTGGAGAGCAGCGGCCAGGAGACCGGTTACGGCATCGTATTCAACTTGATTATTGGTAGCGGCACCTAAACATACTCCGTCAATGTGAATTAACTCATGTGAAGGGGAGTATATTACCCAAGCTGCAGAGGCGAGATTGGGAGACCAACGGCTTGCACCATCAGCAAAACCGACATGGCAGAGTGGAAGAGGCTCCATCTGTGGTCATGCAGAGAAAAACAAATATTTAGGTTTTTTGAAATTTTTTGTGAATGAAAAATGCATGCCTATACTAAAATGGACGATGGTGTCCATCAGATTTTCTATGGGTAAAATCGTTTAAGGTACAACCCGTTGCGTGGGTTGCGTAGGGTGTTTCCTTCTGAATCGGTTAGAATGTATGCCCCCTGCCCCAGGCAGGTGTGTATGATGTAGGGGCCTTGCCACATGGACACGAACTTTCCCTTCCCGGTTTTATCATGAGCTTGATCGTAAGCGAGGGCGAGGTCTCCCTCAGAAAAGGTTCTTGGGTGGACGTGTTTGTCATAACTTAGTTTCGATCGTTGTTTAGCTGCTTCCATGTTTTGAATGGCGGTGCGCCGATCTTCATCGGCCTGCTCTAGGAGTAGTAAACGTTGCTCGATCGGGGAAGTGTCTGGTAGGAGTTCAACAGCGATATGCAAGGCTGGGATCTGGCACTCAATAGGGAGGACGGATTCGACACCGTGAACTAAATGGAAAGGGGTAAAAACGGTGGCGGTTTTGGTTGAGGTGCGGTAGGCCCATAGTGCCGGGAAAAGCATGTGGTGCCAATTGGATTTGTGCTTGTCTACAGTACGTTGGAGAATGGTCTTCAAAATTTTATTGATCGCTTCGACTTGGCCGTTTCCTTGGGGATAGTAAGCGGAAGAGAAATGGTGTTCAAATTTCAACATGGTTGATAATTCCTTCCAGACGGCATCTTCGAAGTGAGAGCCGTGGTCAGAGACTAGTTGCTGTGGTACTCCGAAACGAGCGATAACATGGTTGAAGAAAAACCGTGCTGCAGTGTCGGCTTTGCAATTATAGGTCGGCATGGCTTCTGCCCACTTGGTGAAATAATCTACAGCCAACACGATGTGTTTGTGACCGCCGGCTGACGGGGGGTTGCAGTCGAGGAAGTCAATGGCCCATTTGCAGAATGGTCCAATAGTGATGACTGGATGAAGGGGGGCAGGGGGGGTTCTTGCTTTGGGGGAAAATAGTTGGCAGTTCTGGCAATGCTTGACTGCAGTGATGCAATCAGTAAACAATGATGGCCAAAAATAACCGGCCCGAATGATTTTCTGGGCGGTAGCCATGCCGGAGAAATGGCCTCCACAGGCACCGCTATGACAATCATTGAGGACTTGTTCTGCCTCACTATGGGATAGGCAGCGGCGTAAGATGGTATCAACGCCGCGTCGGTAAAGTACATCCCCTATCAGGAGGTATCGGGGGGCGTGGTGTCGTATGCGACGGCGTCCATCACGATCGATGTGTGGTCGAAATTTTTGCGTACGAAGGTAAGTCAAAATGTCTCCGTACCAAGGGTCGTCGGACGAAATGATGAAGATCTGCTCGTCAATCAGGTCCGTTTGGATAACGGGTGATGTTGAAGAGGATGGGAGGTCCGTGATGAGGTGAGCAAGCGCGAGGGATTTAGTGCTTTTGGGAGTTTTGAAAGTGAGGTTATATTCCTGGAGGATAATGACCCATTTAGCAACACGACCTTGTAGGAGCCGCCGGGTGAGGAGATAGACCATGGGGTTGGAGTCGGCCACGACCGTGGTATGACTGAGTAGGATGTAGTGTCGCAATTTTTGTACGGAAAAGACTACAGCTAGGGCTAATCTTTCCTCGTATGGGTAATGTAGAGGTGGGCCAGCTAAGGTCTGGCTGACGTAATAAATCACATGCTCTCGGTGTGAGGCATCTTCTTGGACCAAAACTCCGGAAACAGCATGTTCAGATGCCGAGACATAAAGGGTGAAGTCTTGAGAGAAATTCGGTGGGGATATCAAGGGGGCTTGTGTGAGAGCTTTCTTGAGGGCTTCAAATGCCGTGTCTGCTTGCTCATCCCAAACGAAGGGTATGTGGGTACGAAGTAAGTGTAAGAATCCATGGACTTTGGTGGCGTAATCAGGAACAAAGTGCCTAAGAAAATTGGACCGCCCTTGCAAGCTCTGAAGCTACCTAAGCGTGCGAGGAGGGGGAAGTTCTAAGATGGTTTTGACTTTCAGGGGATTGACAGTGATTCCGTCTTGGGAAACAATGAAACCCAACAACCGGCCCGCCGGGACGCAAAAGACACACTTGTGTGGGTTCAAGCAGATTTTATATTTGCGACAACGTAGGAAAACTTGCCGGAGGTCGTTAAGGTTGTCTGATCGTTTTCGGGAACGAGCTGTGAGGTCGTCAAGATAGACTCGCAGGATATGGACCAAGTCGTGAAAACAGTAGGTCATGGCTCGCTGGAAAGTGGCACCAGCATTTTTAAGGCCAAATGGCATGACGCGATAGGAAAAGGTGCCCCATGGGGTGGTGAAGGCAGTCTTGTACTGATCCTCCTTGCGGATGTGAATCTGGTTATATCCGGAAAACCCGTCCATGAAGGATAGGACTTCATGGCCCGCACACTCATCAATGAGTTGGTCAATGAATGGCGTGGGAAAATTGTCTTTTGGACAAGCGTGGTTTAAATCTCGGAATTCAGTGCATACTCTAAGGGTGCCTTGCTTTTTGTTGACCGGAACGGGGTTCGACACCCAGGTGGTGTATGGAATAGGATAAATGAATCCTGCTTTGCGGAGTTTCTCGACCTCCGCTTTAACAGTGGGTAGCTTGGAAGGGTGAATGGGTCGCTGTTTCTGACGAACAGGGGATACCTCAGGCCATGTATCAATGTGGTGCTCTATAATGGCGGGGTCGAGACTAGGCATCTTGGTGTAGGACCAGGCAAAGACGTCTCGGAACTCTTGAAAGAGATTTTTGTATGCCTGAGTTTCTGCTTGAGTGCAAGATGCGCCCAGCGAGATGAGTTCAGGTTTCCCTGGTGTCATAGAAATGTCTATCTGTATAGTGGGGGAAATGTTCGACATGTTCCCTTCTTTAAAGGCATCGGGTGCTGGGATGGGGTCCTTTAACCAATCGACTTTAGTGGGTATGAAATCTTTCGATTCGACCGCTAGCTGGTTGGATGCAGTGGATGTAGATACTTCCGGGAGGAAGTGCGAGCGATGATGCATATCATCCCAAGGGTAGTCGGGTGCAGTGAGTGTCTCCAAAATTTGCTCATCAGTATTGAAGTAGTCAGACCACAAATCAAGGGGTTCTGGTTTGAAAGTTGTTGAAATCATATAAATTGTATTGACTTCTTCCGACGAGGATGATGGCGGGGGGTGGATCTCCTCGATGAGGGGAGGAGATATCTCTAAGTCGACGTTGTTTAACTCGTACAACGCTGCTCTATAGTCAGGTAGATCAGGACAATGGTGAGAGTAGTGGCCGTAAACACTGCATATAGCACAAGGATGGTTGGTGCGCAGTGATTTATCGCGAGGCTGTAGAGGTGGCTCTAATCGAACTATTGGGATGCTGATGTCATCGTCCAACATATTCATATGCTCTTGGAGTGCCGGTAAGTGTGGGCATTGATGAATTGGATGACCTATCTCATCGCATAATGAGAATTTGGGGGGAGCTCGAAACACTGGAGGGGGTTTAACTGCCTTAGGAGGTGGTATAGCAGTGTACGGTTTTGGACCTCTGCCCCCAGTGGGCTTAGCAAGAAGAGGGGGATTCGTTGACGTCGAAGCAATCATGAGACCAGGAGAAGGTTTCGTTGACGACGAAGGGATTGCGACACCAGGAGGAGGTTGATTTGTGGTAACAATAGGTTGTACCGGTTGGAGGATGACGTTTGGTGTCGGCGGTGGAACGGGAGGTGAAATGTACCACACGGGTAATCCCAATGTTAAACCGGGTAGACTAAGGGTAGCCATAACCGGGGCGCTCACTACACCCGAAGGAGGGAATAGAAAGGGGATGGTGTGGATGGGTGTAACACCGATGTGACTAGGGATCAATGGTGGTTGACTACCGGGTGTCTGTGTATTCTGTGAAAGAGTACAGAGGTTTGCGACATGGGTCTCCGGTGACGGTGGTGGAATGGCCTAGAATGTAGAGGTCATTGGTGTATCTGAGTAAAGTCCGGGTCCCACAGAAGACACAAAGGAGGTTGTTGCACCAGCAGCAGGTTGTTCAATCATGGGGAGAACATTTTCGGGTGCTGCAGGGGCATTGGGATCATAGTAGGTGAGTTGGTCAATTTTGACCACGCGTCCCTCGTGGGGGAACATCATGGTGTGGAAAACGGAGGAGGCGACCGCTTTCATGGCATACATGTAACTACGGCCAAGTAAAAGGTTATAATCGAGCTGGGCGTTAATGACCTCTATGTCGATGAGCACAGTTTTCCCACCCAATTGGATGGGAACCTTGGGTAGTAGACCTTACGGTTGAGCTGACCGGCCGTCATAGGCCCGCAATGCAGTGGTGGATTGCTGGAGAGTAGGGGATCCCAACTTCTGCCAAACAAATGTGGACATGACGCAGGTGGAGGCACCCTCGTCGATGATACATCAATGGATGACCAGATTCTGAATAGAAACAGAAACTTGGACTGCTATGGTGGAAGGCAGACGTGGTTCAGACTGGTCTAAATCAAAGGTCATCAATTTGGAGTCATTTGGGTCAATCGCCCCAATGGCGGAAAGTAAAGTCTTGCGCTGCGTAGGACAGTTTTTCAAGACTTCTAACGCAGACATGGCTGCGGGAGACTGGGCTAAGTCATCTACTATGTTGTAATTTGACGCAGCCCGTGCATTGGGGTTGTTGTTTATACGGCGGAGTGGGAAACGAGGTGCTTTAGAAGCGCCATCGAGTGGAAGGGGTGGTATCCATAACGGCTGATCGGTGGGATGAGCGTTAGTATCCTTATCAGCGGGGGGAGCCTCGGAGGTAGGACCATACTGGTTCCGTCGGGTTTGGATATTGACGTTGGCAGTGGACATCATCAATAAGTGGTGAGTGCCTGAATCAAACATGGGTTGATCAGGAGCGGCGTAAGTGATTTGTTGTGGTTGCACGTTGCCCTGTGGGGGGGCTAACGGCTGAGTGTTCACCACCCCTTGTGTGGGAAAAGGGTTTTGTAGCACCAAAGGCTGTTGTTGAGGTGGTGGAGGGTTGGGTGGCGGCTGAGGAGCCGCCTGCCCTTGACGATGGGCGTCATCTATCCATAGTTGTCGAGCTCGCTCCAGATGTGGGCAAGCGTGGGTATAGTGGCCATAGACACCGCAGATGGAACAAGGATGGTTTGTTCGTAAATTAGCATTTTTGGCTTGCTTAGGTGGCCGATCAGGATTCTGATGAGCAGGCACCGCGTTATTGTTTTGCAGAGGATGGGTAGGTTGTGGAGCTTGGTTATGGTTTTGGTTGTTTCCACGGTTACGTCCTCTTCCGCGGTTTGGTTGCCCACCTTGGTTGCGTTGGTTATTTTGGTATTGGGGCTGATGTTGTTGTGCGTACACATGCCCTTGAGCATTGGGGGGATTCTGGGGAGCCGCAGGTGCGGGAGCAGGTTGTGGTGGGTAGTATGCAGGTGGAGCTGGAGGTGGTCCAGTTGCCTGTTGGGGTTGTTGGTACCCCTGAGCTATTGGATGTGGTAGATTAGCTGGTGCAGTTTGCTGTGGGTACTGCAATGGTTGTGGTGAAAACTGAATGGGGTTCTGTGTAGTAGGTTGAGCATAGTATGTAGGAGGGACATATGCTGATGGCGCTTTCCCATAACAATGTTGTGGAGAAGAGGGTCCATGAATGTGATGGGTCTGGTTTGTTGGAGCATAAGAAGTTGTTGCTCCGGAACTGGATGTAGCCCTAGAGAGGTCTGGGGCGGGCGTGGTGCTCACCATGCTGAAAGGTTTAGGTTGCGGGGTGATTTGGCCAATGATGCCATCAGCGGCATGTGATGCCCCCGGTGCGTCACCACGTGAAGAGTCACCTCATGGGGCGTCAGGTATGATTGTGTATAGATAACCTGATTGGGCGTAGATGAGATCAAACTGTTGGGCTTTGAGGATGGCCTCTTCTTCAGACTGGGGTCTTTCAGATGCCACATCCTTCGCAATAAGAGGGAGGAGGGATTTTAGGAACCAATCTAAAAAGATACGGTCGTCTAATTTAATTTTGCAGAGGCTTCTCCGTCGACGCCACTCATGAATGTGGTCAGTGATGTGGGTGGCCGTGGTTTGTCTGCAAGACAGTAGGATCTCAACGCCCGCATCATAGCGGACAGGTAACTGAAAAAACTGGAGGAAGGTCGAGGCAAGGGAGGTAAAGGTGGCATGCGTCCCATGGGGTTGCTCGATATACCACTTGGCTGCAGAGCCAGTGAAGGTGCGTTGTAAGAGCCGAAGGCGGATTGAGTCGTCCACTATGGAGTTGGAGGAACACCATAAATGGAAGGACATGATATGGTTCTGGGGGTCTTCCCCTGCCTTACCCTCAAACTTAGGGATGTCAGAGGGAAGTTTAGTGGGCATATGGGGCCACGCAGGATCATGTCTGATGGGGTCATTTGTTAGCCTAGCTAAGTCTGGCAGGTTCAGACTCGCCATGTATGGTAGGCTAGCGGGTGTGGTAACTGGAACGGGGACATGCCTAGCCATTGTGGTATGGTGTAGGGGTCCAGTAGTGCCTAAAGGTATGTTAGGTATGGAGGGTATGTGCCCTCCAATAGGTGTAGTCTGGTATGGGCCAGCACCTCCAAGTGCAACATGGGTTACACTTGGGTTAGGAATAGCAGTGGGGATTCCTGGGATAGGGTTTGTGGAAACCAGAGGGGGTGTGACCCCTATGTTGGGTATACCCATGACAGGTGGTGTCCCTGTGTTGGGAATTCCTAAATGTGGAGTGTTACCCATGTTGGGCATACCCAGGGGGGTGGTAGTTGCCATGGATGGCACCACCACAGAAGGGTCTGTGGATGTCTCACCTATGGTGCTTGTAAACAATGGATCAAATGGTGTTCCAGCCATAATGGTGGTTGGTGGTAACTCTGTGGGTTTTTCGGATTCTACCTCCAAATCAAAAGTGAAGTGAGGTGTGTCAGAATCGGATGACTGTGTAGTTGATTGACGATGTGTCGAATCGAGGGATAAGGCTCTGCGTCCGTGACGTGGAGAGCCAAGTGGACTAAACTCTGGGAGTTCGCCCTATAGACGACGAGAGCGTCTAAAATTCTCAATGGTGAGAATTAAGGTTTTATGTAAAAATTTGTTTAAGTATCAGGTGGTGATATATCCAAAAAAGACTCAAAACCCTAATGCAACCAAGGGTGCAAGAAGGGGAGTGAAAAAAGAAGGCTCTCAGGCCAAAAATAAATCCTCAAAAAAGACACTTATCCTAGCAGCTGTGCTACAATAAGTGGAGGAATGCAACAAATGGTCAGAGTACCAACATGCAAACGGCTTCTATAAAAAATAGGTGTAACTAGACCACGGGTGGGTTGAATCATGCAAACCCCTAATCTAAAAGTATTGTGACTCAAACAGACGATATCCTCTGCAAGGTGATGAAATCCAAGTCAGACAATATGAATGTTGAGACAACGGCTAGATATCCCCCTACCGGGAGGGACACCGGGTAATCAATCCTAAAGATAGGCTACTAGGATACTCCGTTCATGACGCGTCGAGAAAAGGTAAATCTGCCGTTTGGTCCTTTGATCGCAATATCCCAATACAGGGATATCCCGAGAACTGCAAATGGTAGCCCTTCGGTTACTGAATGGATTTCGGTATTCCACTCAGGCTTCCGGAACCATCCTCGCGACTTCAACCCTCCTAAGGGAGAGGCCTTCCCACAAACCGGTTGTGACCGCGCCAAAAAGTACTAAGAGATTTTAGCTCCCTAATTGGACAACTTCTATGTCTCAGATGTAAGAACTGAGGGGTGTTATTGGAACACCTATCCCCCCAATACTACCTAGCTACAAGAATTCTTTTAGTGTTCCCCAAGTGGGGTTAAAAGTGTGTTGAAATTAGGGTTCGTTTTAAGGCTTAGTTCAATTAAGTGATCATGTGAGTGCACGTGAGGTGTTGTAAACTGAACTGGAAAAATGTAAATGCTTTATAGGAAATTTTCACAAAACAAAGAGCTTTGAAAAAATAAAAAAGCAAATGACTTTTTCAAATAAATGGGAATTAAATTGCTTTGCAAATATCAACTCAAAAAATAATGGATCTTTTGATTTCTAAAGGCAAATAATAGACTTCTTTAAAAGAAATAAATGGATTTCTTTTTTCAAGTAAATTACTGAGGGCAAGATTTTAAAGAAGTAAACAGGAAAAAATTTTAATCTAGATAAAAAATGCAAAATGAGTCTTTCTTTCACTTTCTTGAAAATTTTTAACAAGACTTCTAGATATGCTTTTTTAAATAGTAAATTTTTTTTCAAAGCTGTAAAATATGCAAAATTTAATACTGTAAAAAATGTGCTATGGGCAGAAAGTACAGTAACAAATTTTTTCAAAATCGGAATGGCCGAATGAAAAATTCAGCCGCGCGGGTTTTGACAGAAAAGCCGTGATGGACCGCGCGGGTTTCTGTCGCACAGTCGCGATGGACCGCGCGGGTTTTGGCCGCAAAGTCACGATGGACCGCGCGGGTTTTGGCCGCACAGTCGCGATGGGCAGCGCGGTAATTGGCCGCGAAGCCGCGGTGTGCAGCGTGGAAAAACGCAGAAAAGTCGCGATGGACCGCGCGACTGTCTGGCAAAAAGCCGCGATGGACCGCGCGGAAAAACGCAGAAAAGTCGCGATGGACCGCGCGACTGTCTGGCAAAAAACCGCGAGGCGGAAGCCGTGCACGGAAACCGAGAAACGAACCCGAAAATCAAGAATTTCGGGCCGTTAATGGGGCCAAAACTCAGAGCAGCAATGGATCTGCTGTCTAAGATGGCAGATCTATGGATTTAAAGGTTAAAAACTAATAAAAAACTAAGATTAAAGGCAAAACTAGAGATCTATTGTTCAAACCAAAGCGGAGTCGCCAAAAACTGTTGGCCCAGTTTTGCAACCAGGCTTAGTGCTATGGGCACCTGCTAACTAGTAGCAGCAGTTTCAATGGAAATAAATAACAATAAACTAATTAAACAAGACTATTCATGGATCTAAGCAAAGATATTAAGCAAATAACAAAAATAATTTAAAATCAAGAACAAGACAATGTAGAATAATGAATTTGTATTGAAAGAATGGGGCAAGCAAGTGCTTGCGGAATCAATACCTCTAATGGTGAGGTTGAATGGCTCCAAGGATGAGCAACTCCAATCTCCAATGGTCTCTTCTCCAATGTGGTTTGCAATGGATAAAATGCTCAAGAGAGATTTCAGCAGCATAAGGATGAGATAAAGGATGGATGTGAAATGAGGAGCCCCTACCACCTTTTTATAGGTTTTGGTGGTGGGAAATACCATTTGTGGTTTTGTGGAAACCAAATGGTATTGACCAACATGGTTTAGGTACTTTTCCCTCCTTTTTCCTTTTTTGAATAAAAATAATATTTTAATTCCCTTTTTAATATTTTTGGGAATTTGGACCCTTTTTGAGGGTTTTTTATGATTTTCTTGGAAAAATAATCTTTTTTAATGGAAAAAGGGGTGTACTAAGGTCTTTTGGTGACCTTTTGTTGGTTTCAGAGGCTCAGATGGTGGAAAAGTGGACAAATGGGTCATGTGAGTAAGGGAATGAGCTAGTGAGCACTTTTTAGGTGTTAACACCTACGATTGGGTGGAACGTTGCAGCAACATAGCTAGTTGTGTGGGACAATTGCACAACAAAGATAAGTGCTTTCTATCTATGTGTTTTGCCTCTACAATGTTTAAATTAAATGACTATTATTGATATATTGAATGCATATGAAATTTTGTATGTGGATGAGCTTATCTCCGTTGTGCATGTTTGTTGAATTTACATCTGCACACATGGGTTTTTAATTGTATGAATCTAATGAATGGGCTGAGTTTGTTTAAAAAGCCCCATAGATTGGCATCATGTTCCCTTCCAGAAATGGGATAGATGGGTGGGGATGTTAGAATGTATGAGCTATTTGTGGAATAAATTTCTCATGGAATTCAATCTATTTATGCAAGTAAATTTTGTGAAGGAATTGGAAACTAGTTTTTGGGATTTTGTGCACAAATTGTTTGAGGAAATGATTATTTGGAACCTCTTCTATAGAACTGATATTTATTCCCTTTTTAATTATATAATGTTTATTTTTATGGTACTGTAGCATTGGAATGGTTTAAAACACTTCTCTTTGATGCTTCTACCTTTTAATCAAAAACTAGTTCTTTGATTGGATTGTTTTGCATAGTTGGGAGACTTGGCACATGAAGTGTTTGTTAAAATGCTTGAGTGTTATTTTTATGATTATGTCTGATAAATACACTTGAAATGTGTGTGATAATGTGAGGGGAAATATTCTTGATAGTGTTTGGGAAATTTTTACTAAAATTCTAGATCAATTTCCAATTTCTAGCTCCTTCAGTGGAATTGTTTTGAGTAGATTTGTGACTTTGCATATGAAGTGTTTGATGAAATTTTAGAATGATATATACCTCTGTTATGAATAATAAAACATTTTATTTATAATTTTAATGGAATTTGAATGATTCAATGAGCTGTGTATTTAATTATTCTAGCGATTCC
Organism: Larix kaempferi; assembly: GCA_027924585.1. Lineage (NCBI taxonomy): Eukaryota > Viridiplantae > Streptophyta > Pinopsida > Pinales > Pinaceae > Larix > Larix kaempferi. The sequence goes on along the minus strand of BSBM01000289.1, from coordinate 5,585,981 downwards.
TAGAATTGCTAGTCAATTCGGATGAGTAGAATTAGCTAGTTTTGTGAATTATTTAATGGAATGTATATGGGAGGAAAGCTACAGAAATATGAATGTAGGTGACCCTTTCTACGTTTTCCATGAGATACAGTATTCATATATTTATATTTATTTTTCATTTGGAAAGTTAAATTGGAAACTAGGTACATTGCGGTGAAAATTGATAACTAGTCGTGGATTGAAATCTATGTTTTTGTATAAATAGAATGCTACAGCCATGTGCTATGTTTATAAAATGTTATTTTGCTGTAGGTGGATACTTATCAGGTGTGATCCTTTACTTATGGATTCATTTCATTTTGTTTATGTTATTTAGACTCAATTCCTTGAGGTGAATGTTAACTAGTTTCATTGGAATTGATGGAAAATATCACTTTATGTGCAATTGGAATGATCTGAAAATAAAAATTTAATTGGATGTAGGTGCATGATTAATTTTTTTTTAATGGATTTATCATTTATTTTTTATTTAATGGCATGGTTACAAGTTGATTTTGTGCAAGACTAGTTGCTTATATTGGAAAACTAGTTAACTAGTTTTGTGGACTCTCTTTCATAGTTACTATGATTAATTATTGTAATTTTGGTAATTATGACTTATTTACATGTAATTAGATGTTATTAATCCATTGGGATTTATAATTGATGGTTATTTTTTAAACAATTGGATTTGTGATAAGTTTCATCATTTGCATACTAAGTGTTGTCAAGTTTCGTAATTAACACATTAATTAGTAGTTAACTGTGATTAAGAATAATTATCCTTTAGAAGTGGTTATCATCTATAATATGTCTTGTATTTAAGGTTTGATGATGTTATATGATGTTAATAATCATTCCCATCCCTTAGATCATATGTTGGATGTGTTAATGACTTTAAATTAAATTATTGTTAATTATTGGATTTTGTGTCGCAATTAATTTTGGAAAAATATAAATTAAATGTTTATGGTTTATCTGCTGCACTAAAAATAAAGTAATTAGCCTCAGATATCTAATGATATGTCTCTGAGACCATTTGATAGCCCCAAGGGACATTACAAAAGAAATAGGAAAACTCTATGCAGTGTAGAAACATGCATGTGAGAGTTATCAAAAGAGCATTGACTCCAAGGATATGAGGTAAGGGTGAAAATACAATTGTCATAGCTTCTAACCATAGAAGAAATAGGATTGGTGACAACTTCATAATTTTCACAACTCCCATACTTCAATAACTACATGAAGTGACTTTTTCCATCAACCTCACATATGGATTCAATGATTGGGTTTGACAGTCAAGAGAAAGTAATTGGCTTATGTAAGGCACATGGCATATTTTGGATGAGTTCTAAGGTTGACACTTGGAAATATAGGATTTAGTTTCCCATAGGCCCCCTTTCCTCTTCCCCTATGGTGGAATCATAGCTCCCCTCTAGTGCTCTTTACATAGCCATCTTGGACCAAATATTATTTTCCCAACATAATATTTACATAGGTTTTGAATTAGCATTGTAAGCCAACCATATGGTCTAAATAAAAATATATACATCACACATGCTTAACCATTCACTAGTTGGGCCTTGGCCTTGAGATCCACACTAGGAATCCATACTAGCATATTGACATCATTTACATAATTATGGTTAAATACATTCCAAGTCTAAACTATGGGTATTACATTATCACTTTTTCCACTTTCCATTGGCCCTAATAAGTTTTTTCTTTAGCCAACTATACTTGGAGGGGACACATTCATGAGCGTATACAACTATCCCAATATATTTTTTACATTTGTTTTTCATGGGACTTCCCTGTGCATTGGAATGTAGCCACGTGCCTTTATGAAAATCATTTCCTCCACTATACCATAGCATATTTTTTATTTTATTTTTTGCATTGATAAAAACATGAAAAAGACAAAAAATTCAAAAACATAAAAATATAAAGGGGGGGGGAGGAATATTGAACTTTATTATTTTTTTTTGAAGTTGTAGTTGTCAATAATTCTCATCCTTGAACATGGAACCTATTTTTGTCTCTTATTTTTGGTTGGAGTGCTACAATATGAGCTATACTATGATTTTGAGTTTAATCTATTGATTGGTTATCCTTCCAATCACTATGGAGCACGATTATATGCCTCTTGCATTGATGGTTTATATCATCAGTCTTTTTTTAATATCAAATTATTCCCATGTCATCATTATGTCATGTTCATGTTCAAGAGAAGTTGGTAATCCTATGTCATCCATTCCTCATATTTGTTAACTATTCATGTGAGCCTTCCCAATGTCAATATAAACTTAGTGGTTTGTTTGATCTACTTGTGATGAACCTCTTCTTATTGAATTCATTAACTCATCATCTAGGAAGTAGGTTTAGGGACCTTTAGTAGTACCTTGGGGCTTGCAATAATCAGTCAAAAATTCCATCACATTCGACAAAGGGTATACATTAATGAACCCTTCTTGGTTGATTCAATCAATTGATCAACAACAACTCATTTATTCACACTTGATTATTGTACTTAGTACCTTGGAACCCATTATCATCATTGGTGGGTAACCCCACATTTTTTAATAATATACATCAATGACTAGTAATCAAATGGTGTCTCCTATGTTCGATGTCAAATAATTTATTCACATAGGAAATACTCATACTTTTGATGGTTTGGATTAAATACCTTGCACTATGATAATATCATTAGTTGATGTTGTCATCCAAGCAATGCGTAAATTTACAACTATATGATAAGAACATTGGAGGATTATTGTTATCCAATTCTTGTGGAGCTGAGACATATATCCACATTGTATATGCTCATAGCTACAATTTTTTATTAGCATGGATCCACTATGTATTTTTCATGGCCATGTGGTTGCGATTCATATTTCATGGATCCATAATGTATTTGTCTTGTCATCCATGATGATTTCACAACTGAGAATGGGTATTCCCACCTCAAGGAAGATGTACAGTTGATATTTTGGTTCCATTTGTAGGCATTTATGAAGTCATGGTTCATGAAAATCCTCCTTATCCCACTTGTCAACATCCTCTATTCGTAATGCATTTCAGCCATCAATACCTGTTATGATATCATATATGATGGGGAATATTTTATGTGCATATTTGATTCTGTTAGTTAGTGATATAAGGATATTTCAAACCATTAGTCAAAATCAGTAGCGGAAAAGTGAACCACGGGTTGATCTAGAGTTCTCGTATGAAATTAACCTCTAGGAGGAACTTTTCCTTCTTGAACAACATGAGCCTCATGGGTGTTATTGAGGAAAACCTTGGTTGATTGTTCTTCCTCTATAGTAAAAGAAAAATTGCACCTCAAAACCTTACAAAGGGAGTAAAGTTTATGATTAGAGAAATGGAAGTGAATTTTGTGCATGCCCCACATATGAAAATCATGCATTCACCCCAACCTTGAGCTTATCGCTTTTCTAACTTATAAATAATATATCTTGGGTTGAGAGAAATATAGAGAAAATGGTTGAAAAAATCTAAAATTTCAAAACATTGAGAGTGATTGGCAAAAACAATGATTTTCCATGTTTCCATTATTGAGGAGGAGCTATTGCATGGTTCGTACAAAATCATAGTAACCTTCTGTGGAGGTCAAGTAATATCCATGTAAATTGGCTTCTCAACCACAAAAAGGTTCAAATATCGTAGTCAACAAGAGGATGAGTATGGGTGGCTAAGGACCAGAGGATATGGACTCTAATGAAGGGAAGGATACATTGGGATGTAGATATTTAAGTTGTTGTAAATTTTTCTTTGTATATAATATGGACCAATTTTCTTCCTCCCACCCATATTTGTATTGATATTGATTTAGTTTATCATGTATGAGTTCCATATTTGGTTGGGATTATTTTTCCTAAAATTAATTTAGATTTGATTATATGTTTTGTCAAGTTTCATTTATTGATAATATTTGAAGATGTTTGAGGAAGGTTGTTAATTGAAGTGTGTATAAGTGCAAGAAGAACATCACAGTTGTAGTTGCATTGGATGAGTACATTCAAAATCTTAGTAAAAACACTATAAACATGTTTTCATCTTGTATATTCTTATTATATTGTTTATTGACATATATATATATATATATATATATATATATAAGAAATCTACACTACAACCCTACTCACTAGGAGGATTAACTTAACCCTCTCACTAAGAGGATTAACTTAATAGACAGGTGAATCCTTCCATCATGTTACTTACCTATTGTTTTGGTCTATTAATGTGTGTGCATACCTAATTTCCTACTTATGCACATGTTTAACAAAATATACACCATTGGAAAATTATGTATGTTGGAGGGAATCTAGAGGATAAAATTTTAAGGAAAAAGAAAGACATTTTTATCAAGACATAAATGTTGGCACATTACACCCTGTTATCATTCAGATTTTACCCTCTTGGTTGCAAAAAGGATAACTCTATGGTAACTACTTCAAACGAGTATTTAGGAGGAAAATTAGCCTTTTTCTTACCAGAGAGGGCTCTCTCAAAAATATATAAAATGGCTAAAGATGTTTGACAAGTATTTGTATTTTGAAATTTATGTAGGGATCAAACATATAAATAACACTAGGAAATGGAGTCAGAAATGCATTATTCAGGTGAACAACATAATTTAACAATAAAGGTGTTCGTAAAGGAAGGGTAGTTGTCTTTTCATAGTTAAGGTCTTAATTTGCAGGTCGATGATGAAGAAAAAGAGACAGTCCATCAACATTGGGCATTAAACATGAATGAATCCAATATTAACTTTAGCAGAAAGTTTATGAATACTTAGATTTTATAAACCAGAGCATAAGCATATGAATTATGATTTAGTTATAAATTCCATCAAGCATGAAAAATAACACAATGGAAAGAGATTCACTGGAAATAACGATTCACAAAAAGAAGAAGGGAATTCACAAACCATAAAATAGATAACACAAGAATCTTTACTTATGAAGGATGTTCAATTCTGCTCAACCATCTATATTCCCAAAACTGCAATGCTCAATACAAAAAGTGTATGTCTTACTTACGGGTTCCAACCCTTAATATTTTAGAAAAAAATGTTTAAATACATCAACATTGCTCCACGAGCTATGAAATAACTGTTTTAAAAAATAGTAACCTCATAACTATTTTTATCACAACTATCGAAAATTAAAATAAACTTTAAAAAAAACCTAAAAGATATTTTAATCCATTTTAAAATGAATTATGGTACTTCATTGCTGGCATGTTCTTGGACATCTATCTTCACGAATGCAATTTGTACTTCATTATCCCGTATTTTTCAACTTTTTCCATTGTTCTATAGTTGGTGCTTTGTATCTTGTCTTTTCTTTGACCATGACTCTTAAACCGACATGTTCCACATAAGAAATTGGGGGTAATTCTGCAATTATCATTTTCAATTAGTTTTGAATTTCAAAGTCTGCTACCAATTTGTCAAGTACAATTTTTCCTATCAGAGACTGTGCCATATCTTCAAATTTTATGTGATCCATCCTGGCCTTAATTAGCAATTCCTGATAATTCAAGTGGGAAATCTGATCTTCACTTTTATCCCAAAAGGATGGGAGTCCTTTTTGAAACAATTCTGAAAACAAACCTTTAAAGGATTTCACCTGTTGTGACATTTTCTTTACCTTAGATTGGACCCCTTGAACATGATGATGTTTTGAAATGACTCTCCTTGCATGAGCTATCATCGTAATTCTATCTTTAATACCCAAAGTCTTCATGTCATCCACAGTCAAGGAATTTAAGAAATCAATAGAACTCTGTGATGTTTCTATTGGTCTTTTTCCTAGATTTTCCATCACGACTGCACAATTTTGTAAAGCTATACTTATCACTATTCCTTTATCTTGTATGAAATTTAAATAAGATCTCAAATTATCTATCTCAACCATGATTGCATCCCAAATTAAGTGCCTAGCTCCTTGCATAGGCAATTTCCCTGTCACTTTTTCTACCAATTTTTCATTTTGCTCTTCTAACTTTTTGTTCTTTTCTTCCAAAGCTTCTTTCTCTTTTTCTTTTCTTTTCACATCCTTTGTTATACTTTGATTCTCTATTTTTAAACTTTTTATTTCCTCTTCTTTCGAGCTGATTTGTGACATTGCTTGAACCAAATTTTCTGTACCAGTCTCTGTACTTGACTGTCCTGCTTTTATTTGATTATTTGTTTCTAAAATAAAAAACACTCTCATTTAAAACACCAATTTTGGCTAGAAGTGTAGCCCTCTCTCCTTCCCATCCACTTTGTTCTTCTGTAATCTTCAACAATTTTGCTTGAGTGTCAATTAATTCTTGAGACAAGGCTTCTTTTTCCCTTTCCAATTCTGTCAACTCAGAGGCCTGAATTAATTGAGTGGTTGGTATTTTAAGATTTTTATTCAATATTTGGATGGTGTTATCTCTCTTAGCTAAAATCATTTTGGTAGCTTGGCCTTTGTCTCGTTCACTGTCTATAGCTAATATATTATTTTGGAGTCTTTTAATCTGTTGTTGATATGTTTTATTTTCTAACTTCTCCTGCTTCAGCTGATTTTCCAACCTTAAAACAGTGGATTGCAATTTGGTATTTTCTAGGATAGTTTTCATTAAATATTCATCTATTACTTCCCCAGTCTGCTTATGTAAATGAATTTTATCAGGTATCGGGATCTGATGTAAATTCAGTTTCATTTCTGAAATTTTATCCTGGGTTGCCACTGCCAAATTCAGTGTGTTTTTGAGATGATCTTTTGTAGTAACTAGTGAAACTTCTCGGTCTGATATATTCCTTACTTTAGAGTCAAGTTTCACCATTTCTTTTGAGGAAACATGCTTCTTTTGTCCACACTTGGTGAATAATTCACTCCTTGACTTGAATCTTTCACTGGGTCCATCTTCCCGGGCTTCTTCAAACCTATACTCTTGAACCTGGAAAATAGGGCTTTGTCCTTCATTTTCATCTTTTCTAGCATCAATCTCCATCACTTCCTCATCTAAATCAATTTTTGCTCTTTTTGATATCTTTGACTATTCAACTATTTTTTCATCGTCCCCTATAAATTTTCTTTTACCAGTAATGTCCATTTTATTAGAAACTGGTAAAATAGATGCAGATGAATATGTCATCTCAGGTGGATCTACCTACACTATCTCCATGCTTGGATGATAATCCATTAAATTGGCTTTTTCAGCTAATCCTTCTAATTCTTCATGATCAAATGCTCTATTTTTGTTTTGCTACCTCCTATCTGAAATAATGTGGTGAGGATCATAATCGATTTTAGAAGCTTTTGCAAAATTCATGTCTTGTAGCAAACCTTCAATAAGTGAGAGAGCAGCCTTGTTTTTAATAATCAACGGACCGATCTTCATGGGATATTTGTTTTCAGAGGCCTTCCTGAAACTTAAGAAATGCTCATTTTCCACAATCATCTTCTGCCTGAAAAATTCTAGGGAAAACATCCTTGGTGTTAAGAACATAGGTAAAATATATGGCTCATGGACAAAGCCTTAAACCCTGATGATATTATGATCTTCAAATAAGAACCAATCCCCAACTCTTTGGTCTGTACTGAACTGTAAAAACTCCTGCATCTTAGGAAAAACTCTAGGAGCCTGCTTCTGAAAAATTAGTCTGTATATTTCTTACATGATCAAGTTCATATAATCCAAAGTATTATTCTTGATCTCAGAAGTGAAAAGGATTTCTAGAAACTGTAAATTTGCTTCATTAAAGAACAAAACAATTCTGATCAAATAAGACTAAAAACGAAAATGTCTAGTCATGTGGAAGTTTGCTAACTGGAGTGAATACTCTCAACTAGAAACTCATCAAAATTAAGGCAAGGAAACTGACTAGAATCAGATTCCAAATGATGCTTTTCTATTCTAAACAACAGGCTTACTTGAGTTTCTGGAACAAATTTATCAGTGTCCAATCCTAAGAACTGACTCAACAAGGAAATGACCCACTGAGACTCTAAAAGATCAATATCTAAATGATAAGGATCATTCTAAACATAAAGGTCTAGTTTAAAACATTTAGAAAAGAAGACTTGTTTTTCCTACGCAGAGGCCTGTCTAAACTGTTCGACTAGGGTTTCTTCAGCAAATTCCTCCAAATTTTGGAGAAATGACTTGGGAACATCTAAATAATCTCTGACAGTTTGGGAATTCACCAGAAAAAGGATTCTAGACCTATTTGAGTCCAATATAACACGTTCTGACTGAGAATAGTTTGACGCACACCAGGTTATGAAATTCAAGAAATTTAGGTATTGTTCCAGACATAAATGGTGAAACAATGACCTTTGCACCCCATTCAAATCCATTCCTTGATCATCTAGAACCTTTAACTTATATTTCACTTCCTGTACTAGACCGAACGACAACACTTGGTAACAAATATCCCCATCCCTATCCTCAAAAATCTCTTCCAACTGGTTAAATTCTCTGACTTGCTCTTCTACCCCTTCTTTTTCCATTTTAAAAGGAGAAAAACAGTTAAAAAAGAAGGTTTGTGACCTACCTGGAAAACGACGGTCGGCTAATGTATTTTAACTTGACAGCCTACTTCCGTAGACACCTTCTTCTTCCAGGTATCAGAAAACATAATGATTCCTTTCCCTTGACCTATTTTTGCTTTTATAATATCCCTTAATAATCAACAATAAAACCTTAACCGTTGATCCCATCGCCTTTTCCATCTACACAGTCGATTTCATCACACCTTATTGGCTGGAGTGGTTTCAGGATCATTCACGGTGGTTTTCCATAACCACCTGTCAACTCGTGGAATGTGCCATTGCTCGACACGTGGTGAGTGGTATACTTTCCGCCACCATTCACCCCTCCCCTTCTCCGCACTACTTCCTGCTCTGGAATGATTTACAACTGTCAATGTGAAAGCTCTTTAATTCACGATCGTGGATTTTGTTCGGAGATTAGGGCCCTCCTTAACATTGTTTTCTGCTTTCCCTTTCATCGCTTTCCACCGTTGATCTTCATGTGAACCACTCACTAGCTTTGATCTAGATCCACTCCTAGCATCTCCCACTTTGGAGGTCCGCTATCCCATTTAACCAATCCAACACCTTAGCGCTCCTCCAACAAATTTAGTAATCCTCTCTCTGCCCCTTCAATTTAGTGTATCAGCTAAATTTTAGACCTTGGCCATTTTATCCATGCATTCAACTATATTTAGGGATTTTTTACTAATTTCCTTTATCACAAATTTTTGGTCTTTTTCTTAAAATTTTCACCACTCGGAAATTTATCCTCTGCCAACAACTGGCTCCAACTGGGGATGTTATCCTCCCTGCGAGATAGAAAAGAACCCGTAGATCACGTGCCTGACCATTGGGTTGTTCTTAATTTTCAACTGAAATCTATTCTGTATTCTGTAATCTGCAAGTTATCCCACTGGGACCAAACTGTTAATCAAACTGAAATAATAACCTACTTCTAAAAACAATTGTGCAATGCTCTGCTCACTAATTTTATGTACAAACTCCTACAAAAATATTATCACATGTACAATTTATGTAGAACGACTTCTTTTTCTTCTATTTGTGTTAAGAAAGATAGTGCTTCAAATACCTCCCATTTACTGGACCTCCTCCAATAAACTCTTCATTCTGGTCTTGTAAAATGAAATAATTTTCTCCCTGGTAAGCAGAAATTATGTATGGACCCTTCCATAGATGCTCAAAATTTTCGTGTTTATCCTCATTTCTAGCATCCCACTTTAGAACCAAATCATCAATCTGAAAATTTCTTTCTTTGATTTTTCTGTCAGAAGTCTTTTTCATTTTTCATTTTCTCCTGATGAACTTGAGTTCTATTATAAGCCTTCTCTCTCATTTCATGCAATTCAATCATTTGATTTATCCTTCTTTGCATGTGATTGGGTTCTTCAGTAACTTCCTGCAGTAATTTCATGACTGGAAAACCCACAGAAATAGGAAATATTACCTCTGTACCATAAACCAACTGGAAAGGTGATGTGCCAATAGCCCTCTTTCTACTAATTATGTCTGCCCACAAAGCATATTTTAGTTTGGTATGCCAACCTCTTTTATTTTCTTCCAATAGTTTCTTTATGATCCTTACCAAACTCTTGTTTGAAGATTCGGCCAACCCATTTCCTTGGGGATAATAGGTCGTCGAATGGTTCAAATGGATATGGTACTTGTGACAGAAACTGATCATTTTCTTTGATTTGAATGCTTTAGCATTATCTGTTACTATCATTTTGGGACATCTGAATCTTGATAAAATGTTTTCTTCCAGAAAATTCATGATAACTGTCGCTGTGGAATTTATAGTTGGGATAGCTTCAATCCATTTAGTGAAATAATATGTTGCAGTTAGAATCCATTTACGATATCCTGAATAATTCAGATTAATTTCCCCAATGAAATCTAATCCCCATTGCTGGAATGGTGCCTCTACTGAGATTGGTTTTAAAGGAAAAGGTAGAAGTTGCCTTTTCCCATCAAATATCTCACATTCATGGCATTTTGAAATCTCCTTGTACACATCTGAATAGATAGTGGGCCAATAGAATCATGCTTTGAGAATATTATTCACCGTAGCTTTCCATGAATGATGGCCTCCACACACCCCTTTATGAAATTCTTCCATGACATGCTGTGCTTCATCTTCTAGAAAACAATTCAATAAAATGCCTCATGGGTCTTTCCAGCACAAATATTCATTCATTATGCAAAATTTAGCTGCTTTCAGTTTTACTTACCTCACTCTAGTTTTTTCCAAGCTAGGGGGTTCTTGAAAATTTTGCAAGACATATACAATATCAGTATACCAAGGAGACATAGAAAATTCTTTCACCATTAGCATCTCTGAAACTGTTTCAGCTGACAGATCAAACATAAAATTGATATCCAAAGAGTCACAATTTGTCTCTGTCATCAACTTTGCCAAACCTTGTCCTTTGATCAATTTGGTAGGCTTAATATCCAAGTCATATTCTAACAGAATTGCAATCCATTTAGCTCTTTTCCCCTTTGGATCTGGCTGGGTGAGAATATCTTTAACCGCTGTAGATGGTACATATGCAATGGTTTGAGAATGCAATATATTAACTCTGAAATCTTTCAAGGATTTTATCAATGCATAAGCCTGTTTCTCCATTATATTATATTTCAGCTCCGCATCCCCTAAAATTTTGTTGAAAAAGGCTATTAGCTGCTCCATATTATCTTGATTTTTCTGTAGTAAGACTCCAGCTATAGTATGTTGTGATGCATACGAAATATGATAAATTCCTTTGAAAAATCAGGACTAATTAAAACAGGAGCTTCGGTCATAGATTTCTTAATATCATTGAAAAATTTCATGGCTTCGATGGTCCACTTGATTTCATTATTCTTCCTTAACATATCAGAAATATTTCTTAAAATATCTGCAAAATTGGGTACAAACCTTCTCAAGAAATTCACCCTACCAATGAAAGATTGAACCTCCTTTTTACTCCTGGGTATCCCAATTTTCTGTATTGCTGATACTCTTTCAGGGTCAATTTTGATGCCATCCTTTGATATGATGTGCCCCAATAGTTTTCCTTCCTCCATGGAAAATTTGACTTTTTAGGATTCAATGAGATGCCAAACTTCCTACATTTTAAGAAAACGTTCTCCAGGTGTTTCAGATGATCTGCAACAACTTTGTAATATACAGTTATGTCATCCATGTATAGTACCATGAACTTATCTTCTCTTCTGCGAACGCAATGTCCATGGCTCTTTGGAAAGTAGCCCATGCATTCCTTAGACCAAATGGAATATTTGCATACATGAAGGTTCCCCATGGTGTTGTAAAACCTGTCTTTTCTTGGTCTTCTGGAAGAACCTTGATCTGATTGTATCCTGAGAAACCATCTAGCATGGAAATTCTTTTTGCTCCAACAACCTTTTGCAGAATATGATCCATCTTAGGAAATGGGTAATTGTCTTTTAAGGATACTTTATTCAAATTTATGAAATCCACACATAGCCTTATTTCTCCATTTTTCTTCCTCAAAGGGACTAAATTTTCCACCCACATGGAAAATCTCAGTGACACAATGATTTTAGCATCAAATAATTTTTTCACTTCTTTCTCAATTATTGGAAGCAACTTGGGATTTATTCTTCTTAGCTTCTGTTTGAAAGGATTTTCATTTGGCTTGATGGGAATTGTGTGTTGGATTATGGAAGTATCATTCTCTTTTAAGTCTTCATAACTCCAAGCAAAGACATCTGTAAATTCTCTCATCAATTCAACATATTTTCTTTCTTCTTCTACTGTCAATTTCTTATAAATCTTCACTATCTTGGGATTTTCTTTGGTTCCAATGTTGCAGTCCTTGATTTCTCCATCTTTAGGCTCTACCTTCAGATTTTTGGCCACATCATTTCGATCAAACAATTTCTCTAAGGGTACAAGACCTCTAGGAATGATATTATTCTTTAACTGGATTATGTCCTTTCCTCCAATTTCTCCTTGAACTTTTCATGTTCTTCTGAGAATTCCTCATTATGAACAACTCCTTCATCTTCATCATAAATATTTATATTAACAAACTCATCTGTCTTTTCTAAAAATATTTTAATCTGCATGTCATCATCAAAGGCTTGCCAGCGTTTCGAATTATCGGGAATAGAGGGTCTATTTACAACTTCAATCTCATATTTTTTGTTCGAAAAACTGGGTTCCCTGAAAGCACCAGCAGCAGTAGCTAAAGAGTCTTCTATTGAGTCATCTATTCTAGGTATTACCACTATGTCATGTTCATCAAATAATTTATCCAACATATCCCAAACCTCATTTCTGTATGATCTCATTTTTGGATGCTTTGTCTGATATATGCCATTCACCTGATTTATGACTAGCTCTGAATCCCCAAACACTTCAATCTTCTTTTCTTTTAGATCTCTCAACACATCTAATCCCAAAATCAGAGCTTCATACTCTGCAACATTGTTAGTACAATCAAAATCCAACTTGAAAGAATACATTAAAAATTCTCGATCTATATTTACTATCCATACACTTGAACCAACACCCTCTCTGCTTCTAGACCAATCAAAATGCATAGTCCAAGTTCCTTCCATCCTTAGTTTTTGCCTAAATACTTCCTCTTCCTTAATATAGAAATTATCTTCCTGTTTTATATATATCTCTATCTTTTCTTCATATTGAGAATCATTATAGAAGATAGAAGATCCTAAATCAGTATCAACTGCATACATGGAATGGCTATTCGGTTCATTTTGATTGATTACCACATATGAGAGTCTTTTCTCAGTATATAATCTTCTGTGTTCACTGAGAACTGGAATCATAGCAAAGGACATATCCATCTGTAAAGTTCCCTTGAGTTTTGAATCCTAAGATCTAGATAACAACATACCGAATTTTGGTGGAATATCTGCAACAACCACATCCATGACGACACTTCTAGCTGAGAATTTAGTGAGAGATACTACCAAATATTTTATCAACCCCGAACATTTAACCATTTTTTAATCAAAAGAAAACAAATCTTTATATGGTCTTGTAATTTATGATCTTTATATTTGTTCAATACAAAAATTGTTTGTCTTACTTACGGGTTCCAATCCTTAATATTTTAGAAACTATTGTTTAAATACATTAACATTGCTCCACGAGATGTGAAATAACTGTTTTAAAAAATAGTAACCTCATAACTGTTTTATCATAACTGTTTTTATCACAACTGTCGAAAATTAAAATAAACTTAAACAAAACCTAAAAGATATTTTAATCCATATTAAAATGAATTATGGTACTTCGTTGCCGGCATGTTCTTGTACACCTGTCTTCAAGAATGCAATTTGTACTTCATTCTCCCATATTTTTCAATTCTTTTCCACTGTTCTATAGTTGGTGCTTTGTAGCTTGTCATTTCTTTGACCATTACTCTTAAACTAACATGTTCCACATAAGAAATTGGGGGTGATTCTGCAATTATCATTTTCAATCAGTTTTGAATTTCAAAGTCTGCTGCCAATTTGTCAAGTGCAATTTTTCTTGTCAGAGATTGCACCATTACTTCAAATTTTCTATGATCCATCCTGGCCTTAATTAGCAATGCCTGATAATCCGAGTGGGAAATCTGATCTTCACTTTTATCCCAAAAGGATGGGAGTCCCTTTTGAAACAATTCTGAAAACAAACCTTTAAAGGATTTCACTTGCTCCGACATTGTATTTACCTTAGCTTGGAACCCTTGAACATGATTATGTTTTGCAATTACTCTCCTTGAATGAGATATCATCGTAATTCTGTCTTTAATCCCCAAATTCTTCATGTCATCCATAGTCAAGGAATTGAAGAAATCAATAACACTCTGTGTTGTTTCTATTGGTCTTTTTCCTAGAGTTTCCATCATGACTACACAATTTTGTAAAGCTATACTTATCACTATTCCTTTATCTTGTATGAAATTTAAATAAGATCTCAAATTACCTGTCTCAACCATGATTGCATCCCAAATTAAGTGCCTAGCTCCTTGCATAGGAAATTTCCCTGTCACTTTTTCTACCAATTTTTCATTTTGCTCTTCTAATTTTTTGTTCTTTATTCCAAAGCTTGTTAGAAATTGATTCTTTGTTTTTAAAAATTCTATTTCCTCTTCTTTCAAGCTGATATGTGGCTCTGCTTGAACCAAATATTCTGTACCAGTCTCTTTACTTGACTGTCCTGCTTTTATTTTATTATTTGTTTCTAAAATCAAAACACTCTCATTTAAAACATCAATTTTGGCTAGAAGTGTAGCCCTCTCTCCTTCCCATCCACTTTGTTCTTTTGTAATCTTCAACAGTTTTGCTTCAGTGTCAATTAATTCTTGAGACAAGGCTTCTTTTTCCTTTTCCAATTCTATCAACTCAAAGGCCTGAATTAATTGAGTGGTTGGTATTTTAAGCTTTTTCTTCACTATTTGGATGGTTTTATTTCTCTCAGCTAAAATATTTTTGGTAGCTTGTCCTTTGTCTGGTTCACTTTCCATAGCCAATATATCATTTTGGAGTCTTTTAATATACTGTTGATATGTTTTATTTTATAACTTCTCATGCTTCAGCTAATTTTCCAACGTCCTTAAAATAGTGGATTGCAATTTGGTATTTTCCAAGACAGTATTAATTAAATATTCATATATTACTTCCCCAATCTGCTTAGGTAAATGAATTTTACCAGGTATGGGGATCCGATGTAAATTCAGTTTCATTTCTGAAATTCTATCCTCGGTTGCCACTGCCAAATTCAATGTGTTTTTGACATGATCTTTTGTAGTAACTAGTGAAGCTTCTCAGTCTAATATATCCCTTAATTTAGAGTAAAGTTTCACTATTTCTTTTGAGTAAACATGATTCTTTTGTCCACACTTGGTGAATAAGTCACTCCTTGACTTGAATCTTTCGTTGGGTCAATCTTGCTGGGCTTCTTCAAAACTATACTCCTGAACCTAGAAAACCGGTCTTTGGTCTTCATTTTCATCTTTTCTAGCATCAATATCCATCCTTTCTTCATCTGAATCATTTTTTTCTCTTTTTGATATCTCTGACTGTTCAACTATTTTTTCATCGTCCCTTGGAAATTTTCTTTTACCAGTAATGTCCATTATATTAGAAACTAGTAAAATAGATGCAAATGAATGTGTCATTTCAGGTGGATCTACCTGCACTATCTCCATGCTTGGATGATACTCCATTAAATTTGATTTTTTAGCTAAGCCTTCTACTTCTCCGTGATCAAATGCTCTATTTTTGTTTTGCTGCCTCCTATCTAAAATAATGTGGTGAGGATCATAATCAATTTTAGTAGCTTTTGCAAAATTCATGTCTTGTAGTAAACCTTCAATAAGTGAGAGAGCATCCTTGTTTTAAATAATCAGTGGACCGATCTTCATGGGATATTTGATTTCATAGGCCTTCTTGAAACTTAAGAAATGCTCATTTTCCACAATCATCTTATGCCTGAAAAATTCTAGGGAAAACATCCTTGGTGTTAAGAACACAGGTAAAATATATGGCTCATGGGAAAATCCATAAACCCCTGATGATAGTATGATCTTCAAATAAGAACCAATCCCCAACTCTTTGGTCTGTACTGAACTGTAAATACTCCTGCATCTTAGGCAAAAATCTAGGTGCCTACTTCTAAAAAATTAGTCTATATATTTATGACATGATCAAGTTCATATAATCAAAAGTATTATTCTTGATCTCATAAGTTAAAAGGATTTTTGGAAACTGCAAATTTGCTTCATTAAAGAACAAAAACATTATGATCAAATAAGATTGAAAACAAAAATGTCTAGTCATGTGGAAGTTTACTAACTGAGAGTGAATACTCTCAGCTAGAAACTCATCAAAATTAAGGCAGGGCAACTGAGTAGACTCATATTCTGAATGATGCTTTCCTATTCTAAACAATAGGCTTACCTGAGTTTCTGGAACAAATTCATCAGTGTCCAATCCTAAGAACTGAATCAACAAGGTAATGACCCACTGAGACTCTTCATTGAAAAGGTCAATATCTAAAGGATGGGGCTCATTCTCAACAGAAAGGTCTGGTTTAAAACATTTAGAAAATAAGACTTGTTTTTCCTGCGAAGAGGCCTATCTAAACTATTCGACTAGGGTTTCTTCGGAAAATTCCTCCAAATTTGTAGAAATGACTTTGGAACATCTAAAGAATCTCTGATAGTTTTGGAATTCACTAGACAAAGGATTCTACACCTATTTGAGTCCATTGTAACACGTTTTGACTAAGAATCATTTGATGCACACCAGGTTATGAAATCCGAGAAATTTAGGGTTTGTTCCGGACATAAATGGTGAAACAATGACCTTTGCACCCCTTGCAAATCCATTCCTTGATCATCTAAAACCTTTAACTTATATTTCACTTCCCGTACTAGACCGAACGAAAAAAATGGGTCA
Source organism: Larix kaempferi (assembly GCA_027924585.1). Lineage (NCBI taxonomy): Eukaryota > Viridiplantae > Streptophyta > Pinopsida > Pinales > Pinaceae > Larix > Larix kaempferi. Next base: position 5,568,957 of record BSBM01000289.1, on the reverse strand, counting down.
AAAATATCCCCATCCCTATCCTCAAAAATCTCTTCCAACTGGCTAAACTCTTTGACTTGCTCTTCTACCCCTTCTTTTTCCATTTTAAAAGGAGCAAAACAGTTAAAAAAGAAGGTTCGTGACCTACCTGGAAAACGACGGCCGGATAATGTATTTTAACCTGACTTCCTGTAGCCGTAGACACATTCTTCTTCCAGGTATCGGAAAACAGAATGATTCCTTTCCCGTGACCTATTTTTTCTTTTATAATATCCCTTAATAATCAACGATAAAACCTTAACCGTTGATCCCATCGCCTTTTCCATCTACACCGTCGATGTCATCACACTTTATTGGAGGGAGTGGGTTTAGTATCGTTCACGATGGTTTTCCATAACTACCTTTAAACCCTTGGAATGTGCCATTTCCTGACACGTGGTGAACGATATACTTTCCTCCACCATTCACTCCTCTTCTTATCCGCGCTACTTCCCGCTCTAGAATGATTTACAACCGTCGATGTGAAAGCTCTTTAATTCACAACCATGGATTTGTTTCGGACATTAGGGCCCTCCTTAACATCATTTTCCGCATTTCCTTTCGCTGATCTCCATCGTTGATCTTCATGTGAACCACTCACCACCTTTAATATAGATCCACTCCTAGCATCTCCCACTTTGGAGGTCTGCTATCCCGTTTAACCAATCCAACACCTTAGCGCTCCTCCAACAAATATAGTAATCTTCTGTCACTCTGCCCCTTAAATTTAGTGTATCAGCTAAATTTTATCCCTTGGTCATTGTATCCATGCATTCAGCTATATTTAGGAATTTTTTACTAGTTTCCTTTATCACAATTTTTGGTCTTTTTCTTAAAATTTTCACCACTCAAAAATTCATCCTGTGCCAACACACCATATATTGTGGATCATTACATATTATTGATGTCATATTGGGTCTATTAGTGGAAATTTGAATTAGTATTATTATATTATTTATGTCATCTTGGGTCCATTAGTTATAATTGTGCCTCTTTGTCTCCTATATATAGGAAGGAGACATTTTCATTTGAATCATCTTGTCTTGTCTTGTCTTGTGTACTTAGTACATTGTATAAGGAGGTTTACCCCTCAAATAGGCTTTCTATTCATCTATTTTATTTTTTATTAAGGTGTTGATTGCTCTTTCTAGTCTAATAATGTTATTTCCGTGCTCTTTCTGGGACTTGGTTGCATAAAATTTGGTATCAGAGCTTGGGCACTTCCAAAACGAGTCATACTGGAATTTTCTCTATAATTTCTTTTATACAAAGGTTCATAAAATGAAACTCATAGAATATGTAGAGAACATAGTGAAATATATTTGTTCCAAGTTTTAGATCCTTATCCATTAAAATTTCATACATATACACTTTGGAAGTTAGAGTTTCTGACTATTCCAAAAACTAGTCTAAAATAAGTGTTCTAGGAAAAACAATTATACTTGGAGCATGCAAGATCCAAATTGAGTGAGACCTATTGAATAAGAAATAAAAAATACCCCACTATATTGGATAGATATTTCAGAATCATACTTGAAAAATTGTACACATGGTAGGCCATACACTCTCGCTCTTCTAAAAAGGCCAAAAATAACAAGTGTTGGGAAAATTGCCACAACTTTTTTATGGCACATCCAAATTCAATGAAATTTGTGGAAATGGAAAGAGGACATATAATCATACCACAGGATGATATTTTAGACTCATAGGGGCCTAAATTTCAGGATTACCTTAGTTGGAAGGTCAAACAAAAAATCAACCTTCAAATCAGGGTTTGAAAAAGGTACACCATTTTAAATTTGAATAAATTTTAGTAAAAGGATCTATTTGAGGTGAAGCCCAGGTGTGATATCAATTTATATTGTTAAAAATTCCTTCAAAAGGAAGTGTAAAAAATCACACTCCAATCAAACCACCTGAATATTCATCCCTGACCTACAATGAAAGTGAATACCTATATTTTTTAGTGTCCAAGTTGGAAGATATGATTAAACGGTCCATGAAAATGGTTAATCTACTTAATTTAGAGGAAATGATGATGGAGAATATGATGTTACATATGTATAATAATATGGAGGAAAATATGAAATTTTTTTCTAAGCTCATACAAAATTCAAAGGATAATCCCCCTACATGTGATCATGTGTTCCAGGGTACTCAGGAAGATAAAGATAATGTACATGTTGAGAAACCTTCCATTAATAATAATATTCCAAGAGGATTGATTCTAGTAATGGAAGTAACCAGGTATGGTCCCCAAGGGGTATCCAACTCCCCAAGATTGACATGAGGAAGCTTAATCGCAAGGACCCCATAACATGGACATTTCAAATGGAGCGATTCTTTGATAGACACCAGGTGCCAAATATCCAAAAGGTACCTATTGCATCTTTATATTTAGAACCTAAGTCGTTTTTGGGGTACCAATGGATTTGTGAATGCAAAAATAACTCCATTATATCTTTGTCCATTTTTACAGAATAATTGATATCATATCATGATAATGTTAAGAGCAATTCCTTCTTTAACCAATTGATAATTCTAAGGAAAAAAGGGTCCAATAAGTGAGCACAATCAATAGTTTCAAACACTGAGTCTTAAAGTGGAGAGAATACCAGATGATAAATTGTTGGATCTATATATTGGAACCTTTAAGGATAACATCCAACATAAGGTACACCTCTTCAAACCAACATCCTTAGAGAAGGATTTCATATTGGAAAGGAAGGTTGAAAGTAAAAATATGTTGATGGCTACTAGAAGAACCACCTCCAACACATATAGAGAGAATAATTTTCCTTCTTCTAAACCACCTCAAATGTTGACACCTCAACAACTTGATGAAAGAAGAGCAAAAGGTCTATGATTTAATTGTGACAACAAGTATAGTAAAGGACATAAGTGTGGTGAGAATAAATTATTCTACATAGATTGTGAAGAGGAAGAATCAAAATATTAGGAACCATCTCCATATGAAGAAAAATAAGAGATTACTATTGAAGAGATTAATCCCACCACATATTTCCATTCATTGGATGGAATTACCACTCCTCAAACTCTCAATATCAAAGGATATATCAAAAATAAAAAGGTAACAATATTGATTGATTATGGTAGTACTCATAATTTTATTTATTCTATATTAGCCAAAATTCTCAATTGCTTTGTATGTATGGCACCATAGTTTCAAGTAATGATTGGACATGGAGAAAATATCAATTGCTCAGGGAAATTCCATAATATCATCTTAATATGGGGGAATATGTATTGAATAGTACTATGATTGCTATACCAATGGGTGGTGCTGATGTTTTCTTAGGGGTTCAATGGTTACAATCATTGAGGACAATGGATTTTAATTTTCAAGAACTTTTCATGAAATTTTCTTAGGAAGGAATATAATTTGAATTAAGGGGTATCAAAATGAATCCAATCAAGGTGATAAGCTCTAATGGTATGAAAAAATTGTTGAAAAAGGGAGATCAAGGTGTAATTGCACAATTATGCTCACTAGATTTTCAAACATCTAAGCCTCCTATTCCCTTGGATATCCAAAGGGTCATTGATAAGAAATCCAAGGTATTTAAAGTCCAAAGTTATTCCACCTACTCAATAGTTTTTATCATGTTATTCACTTAATTCTTGGAAGTGTTCCTCCTATCATCAAACCTTACAGATACCTCTATGTCTAGAAGATTGAAATTGAGTGTATTGTTGAAGAAATATTAGAGGCTAGCATAATTAGGCCTAGGAAAAATTCTTACTCTGGACCAATGGTAATTGTACATAAGAAGGATGGATAATGGCATATGTATCTTGATTATAGATAGCTCAACAAGTTCACTACTAAAGACAAGTTTCCCATTCTTGTCATTGATGAATTCTTAGATGAACTACATGGATCAGTTTAATTCACAAAGTTGGATCTTTGTTCAGGGTGTCATCAGATTAGAATGAAGGAAGAAGACATAAAAAAAAACATTCAGAACTCATGAATGTCATTATGAATTTCTGTTCATTCCTTTTGTCCATATGAATGCACCTTCCACATTTCAAGGTTTGATGGATTCTATTTTAAAGCCCTTCCTTAGAAAAATTGTGTTAGTATTTTTTGATGATATACTAATATATATAAAGTCTTTGGAAGAATGTGTTCAACATGTTGATAGGGTGATACAACTACTAAAGGAGAAACAATTGTGTGAAAATCCTTCCAAATGTTTCTTTGGGGTAAAGGAGGTGGAGTATTTGGGTCATATTGTATCTCATGAAGGTGTCAAGGTAGACCCTAAAACAATTAAAGCCATGATGGGCTTGGTGATTCCAAAAACCTTGAATAATATTAGAGGATTCTTATGTTTTATAGGGTACTAACACAAGTTTTTTGAGAACTATGGAAGAATAGAAGCACCTCTAACAACATTATTGAAGAAGGAAGCATGTTTGTGGACTCCAAAGGCAACTCAAGCATTTGAATAACTTAAAGAGGCAATCTACAAAGTTCCTATTTTGACGACACTAGACTTCACAAAACCTTCATTGTGGAATGTGATTCCTCAGTAAATGGAATCAATGTTGTTCTAATGCAAGAAGGAAGGCCCCTTACTTTCGAAAGTTGACCAATAAAGGGAAAGAACTTACAGAAACCAATTTATGAGAAGGAAATGATGGCAATGCAACATGCACTTAAGCAGTGGTATCCTTACCTAATAGGTAGGCACTTCACGTTCAAACCTTTTAGAACAATATTCCCATCATATATATTCCATGGACCTTCATGTTGTTCTACATACTGTTATTTGGCCTTCCAGTGCCTAGTCTAGTGTCTTGGACCATAGTTTGTCCACATTTGACCACCTTAGACTAGTGATTAATCCATGAAGCCTTTGTTGTCCACATATCCACTCATTTCCTTCTTTTTGGGAGTCAATGTGCCCCACTACCTTGCATTTATGTGGGAGTTTTGGAATTTCCTTGTTTTAAGGAGATGGAGTGCGCCATCTTAAATATTTGTTCAACCTATGAATTAATAGCCACTACTTAGCCAACTACTCACCCCATGTGCCCTCATAATGGTACCTTTTAGACTATTTTGACTACCCTAACCTTCCTCATGGTGAATTGGTCCGATCTAAGCCTACCATTTTGTGAGCCAATTAAATTTCCTTGAGAAGCCTATATATTGTACTAGTTTTTGCTCAATAATGCATAATGGAAATAAAGCTCTAGAGTGAATTTATCTATTTTGTCTCAATATTCTTCTTCTCATATTTTTCTGCTATCTCTTGAAATATTCTAAGTGAATTTGTTATTGAATCTAGATCTATATCTAATTTTGCTCTATCACATGTATCGTAGCCAAAAGATATGATTGGTGTTCATTCCAAATTTTCACATGGTATAAGAGCTAGTCTGATTCAAAGCAATTTCCATATTATTTCTTGAGTGTTTTTTATGGGTCATTGTCATCACCAAGAGAGAACCAACAAAGTATGGATCAAAATCAAGCCATGATTCTTACACCCTTCAATTACTTTTAATGTAAGGCCCACATGATCATCGAGCTTCGAAGTAATTGTCTTTATAGAGTCACCATGGGGCTTGAAACTAAGGCAAATGCTACTACTGAAAAATATAAGTGGTTCAATAGGATTGATGAAGATTATGGTTTGCTTTGTCTATTTGTCTCCCAATATATCCTATTCCACCTTGATAATGCTTCTACACAAAATGAATTTTGTCTCAAGCTTGATTCATTATTTGGGAAGCAATATGATATGAGAGGTCATCTATTGGAGAATGAGTTGATCTCATTGAGTCCAAGCAATTTTGAAACCATGGAAGAGTTTATATCAAAGTTCAAGGACCTAGTGCTTCAGATCAAATAATGTGGCATTGAGAAGAAAGAGGAGCAACTAAAAATTTCTGTTCTATCTAAACTGGGTCCTAAATACTCAGTATTTGTGTCTACATTCCATGCTTGTTGTTCGAAATTGGAGGATGCCTTCTTTGGATGCATTCATAGATTCACTCACCCAAGAGTAAGATAAGCTAGTGCAAATGGGGTATTTGAGTTCTTACAAATACCATGTGATTGATTTGTTGATGTATTTGTAACTTTGGAATGTATTTCATATATGTATATTGTATTCCTGTAGAGATGTTATTATTCCTCTATATGGAAGTGTTTTCATTTATATTGTAAGTGTCGTAAATTATACTTGATGGGTTATTAGACCACCTTGTTGGGGTCGGCCCTGTATAAGTCATGTGGGTTAAAGGGTTATTAGACCACCCTATTGGGGGTCGGCCTTGTCAGCATTATGTTATGTGGTTAAGTTAAGGTCGACCTAGTAAAGGTTATTAGGCAAGTCAAGTCAAGTATAAATAGAGTGCGGGAGGCACTCTATTTGATCATTCACTTTCTCACTCATACTATCTGCCATCAGAGTGGCGCACTTGTGGAGGAGGAGAATCTACTGCTAGGAGAAGACTATCTCTTATGCTTGGGTTGTATCATTGCTCTATCTATCTCTGAGGAAGTTGCGAGGTTTTTCACCTTTATGGTTTTCCCCAGTGAAACTCTGTGTGTCTATTGTCTCTTGTGTGCTTGGATTATTATATCCATGATTGATATGCTGTAGATATGCTGTACATGTTGTTCTCTCAGTTAATATCCTAGATCAGATTGAAGTAAATTCTGAAAAACTAATATGGTATTAGAGCTAGCCTAAAAGAAGGCACGGTATGGCATTTATGACACTTGTTGCACTTGCGAAGCTAGGGCTTGATATAGCAAAAACCAGTCATCATAGAACTTATGATATAAATAAATTTCGGAGAGGTTTCAGGATCTGAAAATATTATAGGTCGAAGATAAGATCCCCATGTACCTTGTTTCCAAAGGACAGCCTCTAATTCATTGTATTTTGTGAGTTATGATATGTACAATCTAGGGTTTCTGCCTCTTCCAGATCTCAGTCATAAACAGGTGACCTAGGAAAAAAATCATAACTTGGGACAGAAATATCCAAATGAAATTTTTTTAAAAGTGATAGGTAGGGAACGGACTGTACTTTCTCAGGTAAGTTGTTTAGAGGCCGAAACTGAACCAGTGACACGTGGAACTCCGTACAAGTTCGCTCTCCTGTTTTATCCCATAAACAGGTCACGTTGCGACACATGGCATAACTCTCTCTCTCTCTCAGAGAATCCATTTGAGGTCAGACCTATGGGGTTGGAAAGATAACAGGTCATGCTACCACAGGAAGAATTTTCAAACCCTGTAGATCTGAAATTTTGGAGTTACACCAGAAACAATCAGGTGCATATTTCTATCAAAACAGAATTGAATTTTGAGCACCCTCATTCATGGATCCGGGAATTTAGGGTTTCGGAGACCACAATTGGATGATCCTCATCAAAATCGAAATTTAGAGACCAAGATTGAATTTTTTGGTTGGACAGAAGGTCTGGCTTGAACAAACCCTAGTTCGAGATTTTGATCAGAAAGGTGGAAAATTAGGGCTTCTACAAAAGTTGGAATTTCTGAAGTCTGTGACCACGGCTGGAAGCTCCTCAAAAAAATTGAATTTTAGAGCTTTGGATCGAACCTTTCGGTTGGGCAGAAGGATGGGCTTTATCAAAACCTAGTTCGGGATCCTGTCCAGAAGATCCGGAAGTTTCAAAGGCAATTTTGAGGGGTGAAACTTTATAGTTTTCAAATTCTGAGTATACCAGCTTGATCAGCTCATCAAGGAACATCTTTCTATCCTTTAAGAAGTTTGAAATTCAAAGATTGAATTTTAGGGTTTCTCTGACAAACCCTAATCCAGCTCCAGATCCAGTTTCTGCAAATCAAGTGGATTGGGTTAATCCTAGAAGAGAATGGATTGGTCACCTGCATAAGTAAAGAAGTTCCAGTTTCAGAGGGAGATGAGGCTAAGGCCTTACATAAGAAGAATACAAGCAATCTCGACAGGTATGACTTATCCAGGTATGTTTCGAAATCTGTTCATGATTAAGTTTATGTTTGTCTTCATTAATATTAGTGCAATCCTGATTAATTTTAGACTTGTCATATCACCTTAATAAAATATGAATGCATGATAGAAGATATTCATTGATTAGGGTTTTTGACACTTATGATTGTACTAATGCATTGTGGTGTTGTATGAAGTTGATGTTGTCCGCTAACATGAAAGGTACATCAAGAAAGGCAAACCATGTTCTAGTTCAAGAACATATGACCATGGTGACAAGAAGACAAAGATTCATCCATTGTCATGGATCACATTGAAGCTCTACTTACGAGGTATTTATAATTTGGTTCTACAATGCTTAACCTATGAGATATGCAGGTTACTAGCATAAGTCATTGAAGGGAATAAGAAGACATTGCTAGACATAACTAGCAAATATGATAACCAGGTATGTTTTTCCTATATTAAGTTAGAATCCTACCTTGTGTTAGGATCTTATAGTGTTGTATGGTTGATAATGATTATTCATGAAGTTAGAAATGTAAGTAATCAAGGTTTTATGCATATTATGTCTCTTACCTTGATTGATGATATGACGAACCAGAAAAGTCCTTTTGTCAAATAAGGATATGCATGAGTAAAAGAAGTATTCTCTGAAATCTTGAATACTAATGTTTATTATCTGTGTTTGAAATGATCATGACTATACATGTTTAAGATTATTGTGTTTTGATAGTATTGAGATTATACTAATGAATGTATGTATGAGACCTTGAGGATAACACAATGATGATACCAATAAGTATGCATAAGTGATCGAGGATGGATATAAGTTCAAGGACAGGTAATCTAGGAAGAAAAGATCAAGAGGAAGCACACTCTAGTAGTTCCTGCAAGGAAGCAAATATCGAGAGGGAGTCCACCCTACAAACCAAACAAAGATAAGTATTTGAATTGTCATTTCTTGCATATTTGTTTGTTTAAATAATATTGTTCAATGATGTATATGCTTATGTTCCTAGACTTAGCGTGTGTATTATGCATATTAGAATAATTGCATTAATGAACAGTATACTACTAATATGCATGTGATGGGTAAGTGGCGTATGGCACTGTACAATATTTCATTGCTACTTATCTAGAATGAAACCTTTTTGATGACATGTTGGGAGTTGTGCACACTCTTAACAATGTTCTGGTAGAGATTGGAAGGCATCTAGAAAGTTACGGAATATGGATAAATGTTGTATTGAAGCATTGGCTAAGACAATTGCATGACTGTATGACATATTTATTTATCTGTAAGAATTTGTTTTGAAAACTATGAGATGTTTTCTAATCATGCAATTTAACTTGTTTTGTAGGAAATATCATATACCATCACCTACAAAAGGAATACAACATTTGTTCAACAACAAAGTTATCTATTGAAGATATTGAAGTTCCCAGGATTCGGGAAGAATGCCTTAATCGAGGAGTACCATTTGATCATGAAGAATGATGTTTGCGATGCAGTCCCAAGACTTGAAGGGATGTCTATTGTGACTTCCAAGTGGATCTATAAGATCAAACATGTTGTAGATGGCAGCATAAACAAATACAAAGCGAGGTTTGCAGCTCGTGGCTTCTCTCAGAAAGAGGGAATAGACTATGAAGAGATTTTTGCTCCTATAGCCAGATACACTTCCATCAGATCAGTACTTGCTCTGGCTGCAGTGATGAAATGGAAGATACACCAGATGGATGTCAAGACAACTTTCTTTAATGGTGTAGTCTAAGAGGAAGTGTATGTGCAGCAGCCACGCGGGTTTGAGACACATGACCGAGAGTCACATGTGTAAGCCTTGTATGGTTTGAAATAGGCACCCGGGACCTAGTATGGCAGGATAGATGGCTTCCTATCCAGTTTGGGATTTACCAAGAGTAAAACGGATTCCAACCTTTACTACAAGGTTGAGGAAGGCAATCCAGTGATTCTACTATTGTGTGTGGATGACCTGTTTGTAACAGGTGAGGATAGATTGATTGCTGACATGAAGAGGAAGCTTGATGCCGAGTTCGAGATGAAGGACTTGGGTATGATGCACTACCTTCTTGGTATGGAGGTGTGGCAAAGTGCAAATGGGATCTTCCTTGGACAAGGGAAGTATGCAATAGAGATCCTGAAAAGGTTTGGGATGATGGACTACAAGGCCATGGCCACACCTATGGCATCAAACCTAAAGCTTCTGTGTGATGCTTCATCTCAGCTGGTTGATGCTACGATGTATCATCAGATGATTAGGTCCTTGATGTACCTGACGAATACAAGACCATATATCTGCTTTGCGGTGAACACCTTGGGCCAGTACTTGATAGGTCCGAGACATGTTCACCTGATAGCCGCAAAGCATATTCTGAGGTACTTGAAGGGTACAGTTGATTATGGGCTCAATTATGAGTTGAATCAAAAGTTTAACCTGGAGGGTTATGTTGATTCGTATTGGGAAGGCAGTTCCATTGATCGGAAGAGCACTTCGGTGTGCTGCTTCAGTATGGGATCTGGTATGATCTCTTGGTTTAGCAGGAAGCAGTCCTGTGTGGCACTGAGTACAGCCTTAGCAGAGTATGTTGTAGCTTGTTCGGCTAGTTGTGAGGCAGTATGGCTTAGGAAGCTACTGTCTGATTTGTTTGATCTCCAGTTGAGTGCTACTTCTATATATTGCGACAACCAGAGTTGTGTGAAGTTGTCCAAGAACCCGATGTTCCATGACAAGTCGAAGCACATTGAGATCAAGTTCCACTATATCAGGGATATGGTGCAGAGAGGATCAGTGAAGCTTTGTATGTTGCGATGGACGAGTAGATAACTGATGTGTTGACCAAGCCACTGGCCAGAGTGAAGTTTGAGTACTTTAGAGAGAGACTTGGTGTACTTCAGATTGATATTCCTTTGAAGGGGAAGTGATGAGTCCGGAGACCGCAGATGCACATGAGCCCTTTTCACATGGTGATAGATGTGTTCTCCCATGGTGAGATGTAAGTGTTGGAGCCATTCTCAGATATTGATAGATGTGTTCTCCTATGCTGAGATGTAAGGGCTGAAGCCATTTTCAGATAGTGATAGATGTGTTTTCCTATGCTGAAATGTAAGGGCTAGGCCATTTTCACATGGTGATAGATGTGTTATCCGATGGTGAAATGTAAGGGTTGGGACCATTCTCACATGGTGAGATGTAAGGGCTAAGTGAGTCTTTCCGACATGGTGATAGATGTGTTCTCCCATGGTCGTGATATAAGTGTTGTGCCTTTCTGACATGATGGTAGGTAGGTCCTCCCATGGTGACATGGTGGTAGGTAAGTCCTCTCATGATCGTGATGTAAGTGCTAAGCCTTCTCTGAATGGTGATATATGTGTTCTCCCATGTCGGTGGTGTAAGTGTTGTGTGATGTGCATCTGGGTTGTGCTCCTTGGGACTATAAGGTGATCTGAAGACGATGATGTGATGGTAGGGTACACAGGTTTTGCAGAGGCATGTAATCGGTCTTGAGATGCTCTTGTAGGTTTTGTAGAGGAAGGGTAATCAGTCCTGGGAGATCTTACAGGTTTTACAGAGTCAGTGTAATCATTCCTGAGGTGTACCTACTTGATGGCTTGCTCGCTGAGATGACATGATCAGTATGATCATGAGTACCAGGATGATACTCTGTGGCAGTGGATAGGTTGTGCAGTGGCATGTAAAAGGTCCTGGGAGATCTGATAGGTTGAGCTGTGTGCTTGTAATCAGTCCTGGGATGCTCTTTCGAGGTTTTGTTGACTCACGTGATAAATACTGAGGATTCCACAGTATGGCCAATGATGATGAAGACCTACAGGTGGTGGGCCTACATCCAGTATGAAAAAGGATTGGCTCTGTAGAACTTCCTATGACGAGTAAATTGGAGATTGATTGAGATATCAGCAGCAGTGACGATGATGATGATTCGATGATGATGACGATGACGATGATTCGATGATGATGATTCGATGACGATGATCCAGTGATGATGATCCAGAGAAGAAGACTTGTGCTAGTAGATCTATGTCGAGAAATACCTTCCTAGTTAAGAGGGAGTGTTGATGTATTTGTAACTTCAGAATGTATTTCATATATGTATATTGTATTCCTATAAAGATGTTATTATTCCTCTATATGGAAGTGTCTGTAATGTCCCCAGCTTGACCCTATTGCATTAATATTGTAAATGATGTAAATGTTGTTATTTAGTCATGGTGAGGAGCTCAAGGCCAAGGCCCCGCCATTGATTTATCGTTCTATGTATCGGAAATTAGAATGGATGCATAGAGTCCATGTGCTAGCAGTGCACAATGTAAAAACGAACATCATGTAAATATGCAATTGTAATGAAAGACCCACAACCAGCTACGCAATGCAACAAAGAGATGGGGGCATGATCTTTACAAGGAATAGGGAGGGAAAATAACCAAACCCTTGAGCCATGGTGTTAAGCCATTTCATTGAGGAAACCCATGAACCCTCAACTACCCATTTGGTCTCATGCACCCACTCTTTTAATTCTTCCAAGAATTGGTTGAGACAATTAATTCCTTGGGATGGGAGAGGTATGGCTGTCAATTTTCGTGTATGGGCAAGACAACAACCCGGGAATCGAGTTTTGGCTTGCTGGGCAAGAAAACCCCCACGAAATTGGCCCAAAAGCCATTCTTCACCCATGGCATTCATCCTCTCACGCAGATAGAGATGGCTGGGAGTTACAGTCACGTTTTTCATAAAAAAACGCAGGGTTCTCCTTGACCCAAAACTCGTTTTTAGTTTTGTATAGTAGCTGGGAAGGAGGGGCTGCGATTTGGGACTGTATGGAGTTCATTTTGTCCCCGAATTGCCATGGGCGTTTTCCCTAAAAACGTTTTCTGCTACCTGGGATTTTCCCCAAAACCTCCATTGCTCGTTTTTAACCTTCCCACGTTTTTTCTGAAGCTTAGGGGGATCATTACCATGCCTGTCACTGTACAAACGATTTCCCTCACACCCAACACTTATGCCCTTGCTGTTATATGCATCCATCTGCTAGCCACCTCAGAAACCCAATTGCTGGTTGGTATGGTTGATTCTGGTGTATCTATGGCTATGTGAGACCCTGTTGTTCCCTAGTTCCTTGTGGAGATCATGCCCAGCTCGGGGGTGGCAGTGGTGCTGAGAGATTAAGGAGCACACTGGCCTACGGTTGGGTGGAACGTTGCAGAAGCGTAGCTGGTTGTTTGGGACTAATTCATTAAGATAAGTATTCTAGTGTGCTATCCTTCAATTGTTTAATTGAGGAATATCTTGAATGTATGGTGAATGAGTATTCAAAATTTACTTCCGTTGTGTTAATTAAAATATTTATGCATCTTCATATGCCTGTTATAATAGCTGAATGCTTATGAATAAGATCATGGGGCTAGATGCCCAGTTGTAGCTCAATGATCCTCTCTATCAGGCTGGTATGATAGGAGGGGACATTACATTTGGTATCAGAGCTGCGTTTCAGCATTGGGCCTCTATGGGCCAAACTTGATAGCAGTTAGAAGGCAAGATTTTAAATTTTTCCTTAACAGTTTTGAAAAATTTTGGTTTAAGCCTATTTTCTGGAAATTTTGATTTTAGTCTGTTTCGGGGAATCCTCCCGAAACTGCGAAAAGGTTCCGCGAACCTTCCCGCAATTGCGGAAGAGTTCCGCGAACCTTCCCGCAATTGCGGAAGCGTTCGGCGAACCTTCCCGCAATTGCGGAAGAATTCAGCCAACTGCTCCGAAACAGCGGAGAAAAATGTTTTTAAGAGAAAAAATTTTCTAAGTATCGGAAATTTCGGAAAGAATTCTCTTCCGAAATTGCGGAAGGAATTCTCTTCCGAAATTGCGGAAGGATTCCGCGAATCGTTCCGCAACGCGGAAGAGTTCGGCGAGTCGTTCCGAAACTGCGGAAGACTTCGCCGAATCGTTCCGCAACTGCGGAAGACTTCGCCGAATCGTTCCGCAATTGCGGAAGACTTCGCCGAATCGTTCCGCAATTGCGGAAGACTTCGCCGAATCGTTCCGCAATTGCGGAAGACTTCGCCGAATCATTCCGCAACTGCGGAAGACTTCGCCGAATCGTTCCGCAACTGCGGAAGACTTCGGCGAATCGTTCCGAAAATTGCGGAAGCATTCCGCCAGTTGTTCCGAAAAAGGCATTTCCGAAAATCGCCCCGAAACCCGGAAGTATTCCGCGAACGGCTCCGAAGTTGCGGAAGCCTTCGCCGAATGGCTCCGCAATTGCGGGAGCATTCGCCGAATGGCTCCGCAACTGCGGAAGCCTTCGCCGAATGGATCCGCAGTTGCGGGAGCGTTCGGCAAATTGCCCCGCCATTGCGGAAGCGTTCGGCGAACTGCTCCGCAATTGCGGAAGCGTTCGGCGAACTGCTCCGCAGTTGCGGAAGCCGTCGCTGAACCACCCCGCAACGGAGGCGAGCCGAAAATCACCCGAACGGCGGGAGCATTCCGCCAGTCGCCCCGCAGTTGCGGGAGCTTACTGTGAACCGCCCCGCAGTTGCGAGAGCAATCAGTGAACCGCCTGTCGCGGCCGGATTCTGCGAACTGCCCGTTGCGGCAGGATTCAGCGAACCGCCCCGCGACGGCAGCATAATTTGTAAAAAAAAAAAAAAAAAAAAAAAACGAGGGCGCTGCCCTCGACCCGCCCTGCTGTGGCACAGGGAAGCCACAAGGGGGAAAGCCCCCTTGAACCCCTTTTGTTTTCTCCTCGTATGTTGTTGGTTGTAATAGAATTCTATGATTGTCAACGTAATATTTTCCACGTGCATGAAGTAATTTGTGAATTTCTGAAGAATATAATGCAGCTGTGTAAAATGTGCAGAATGGGAGTAAAAGCTGTCATTTTTGAAAGGATGCAGTTCCTGCACCTGATGTCGGAATGAAGCATGAAGACAGGCGTTGGAAAGCTTGTCCAGCAGAGAACAATGATACATGACCAGAGTTTGAATGAGGTCTACATATATTATAGATATTTAGTGCAGAAGAGTGCCAACGGCTGTTTTGACCAACGAATTCTGTTGTTAATATGGGCAATTTCTACAATTGCAGGATATGGAAGAGGAATTCCATGTCACGATGAGGGACCGAACAGGGAAGAATTTATTAAACCTCTGTTTGTTATCATACGTATAATTATGAAATTGTCATATGGCATAAAAATGTAAGAGATTACATAGATGTATATGCACTGGGTGGCATCTTAACAAACATTGCATAGTGCATATAGAAATGCTTGTGCATAAATGGGATATTGCGTATTGGTAGAATAATGAAGTATGCATATGCAATGAACCATGAATGGAGAATATTGTGGATGATAATCACTATTGATGTTGGTATTGGTTGTAGGACCAAAGCTAACAAAGAGCATGGTTAAATGTGCTGAGGATGTTGTTGCATGAAGCCAACAACCTTAGAATGATGCAACAAATCTATGATCATAAAGTTGAAAAAGGACTGCGTAGCCTTGGTAAGAGGCCAACTGATCAGGTAACATCAGACAATGTTAATGGAAACCATATAGGTAATGGTTATTAGTTCCAAATTGCATGAATGTTGAAAAAGGATTTGGTAAGATCCCTTCAACTATGTATGAGTTATGTTGAGACAGTTTGCATATGATATTAAATACCGCTTGGGACTGTTAACCTACCAAGCTTGGTGAGGTGTGGGTTAGTGAAGGAAATGATCCTTACACCCTATGACCGTTTAGAAATCTCAAATGCATTCACATGAATTTGTATCATGCCATGTGTATGATTGTTATGTGCTTGATAACCAAAGCAAGTGAGGACTGGTGGTCCTGATTATGGAAATGCAAGATATATGAGATAGTCATGTTTCGATCATAATATGCTTGAATGCATAGTAATCATGAAACAATGCAAAGTAGCACTGAGTAGATGAGCATTAAGAGATTTTATAAATCTTGTGATGCATTGTATGAATGCATAGGGATGATGCATATGTTATTGCAAAATAAATAATGAATCAAGTGATGAATTGATGATAATTCTAGGATCATTTCATGAGATGTTATGAATGCAGAATAGTAAACGCATGAAGAGCCCAATCATGATAATTGACGAATTGATGAATTGTGATAATGATGCATATATAGAAGTGTATATATTTTGTTGCATTTCGAATGTTAACAGCTGAAGGTGTTTGAATTATTGAGTGTTATAATTCTGAGATCACTTCAGTGACTGTTATTGCAATGAATGATTATGTGCATAGATACTCACAACGTGTTTGGCTGATTGAAGTTTCAGTTTTCGGTAGGAAGGTCTTACATATGGCAATGAGGATAAGTCCATAGTAGAGACCGGGATCTACCACATGTCGAAGCCAAGGGTTATGAGAGGGTTCTCATGGTTGAGAGCTCTAAGTTCTGTTAATAAGAACAGTTGTAGATACCAGATTGGTAAATATTTCGGATTTGAAATTTTGCTAATGATTGCTAATGACTGTTTGGATTATATGAAAATGTGTCAGGAGGACATGCTGTAAGTGGATGCTCATGTATGGCAGCAGGCATAAGGCCATAACGGGCAGAGTGGTGTCCCTTACAGGAGCCAAACAATATGAGGATAGCCTCATGGATAAGAAAACTAATTTCTGTAGGAGACAGAATTGTAAATTCATATTGAATTTATTTATGAATGCTATTGATTGGTTATGGAACAATCGTATATGAAGCTTATTGCTAAATGTTGCTGACGGTTTGGCTATTTGATAAAATGTGCCAGGATGACACATTGCAGGAAGATCATGTGTGATGGCCTGCAGAAGCCAAACCAGATGGGAAAGACCCCATGCTTTGGAAATGGGTTTCGGGTGAAACGCCATTGATAATATCTCAGCCAAACCGCATGACGGTAAACCATGAAAGTGAGATGGTAAAGCTATGCCCAGAAGGCATGTGAGACAAATCTGCAAACTGAATGAGTATTCCGTAACCCTAGACAAGAACATGCATGTCTAAATTATTAGGGTTAATACGTAGAGCATGCTCTATCTTATTTATATCATTGCAGATTGCTTGAGTATGATTAGGGCCTACATGGCGCACATCGGAAAGGGGGGTGCACACCTTTTCTAGTGCTGGGTCATGATAGGGTTTCCAATATTGACTACACCCTAAGGGAATGGACGCATTCCTGGTGTTTCAATACTTGGTAGTGAATGATATGGAATGTGGTTAAAAATTGAATAGCAATACTGATGAGCTTGCTTATCCTTCTTGTGTTGTCAGCCTACACAGATGCAGATTGATACTGCACATTAAAGGGCAAAGTGAAGAAGGGTACGCAGAGAGACTGTATGGGAATTGGCAACTTTTCTGTGCTCACGTGAAATATTACCAGAAGGGATGGACAGTCCCAAAGAGCTGTGTAATAAGAGAAGGTATCATCCTTGTGTGAGTAGGGGTCATGTTAACCTGCAGTCAAGAAAGTCACCTATAAAGTTCCTAAAAGGAACCACCGATTGCAAAAAAGGAGGAGTGACGTCCTTGTATAAATAAAGAGCTGATGTGTGTGAAGGGTTATGGTGCAAGAAGGTGTGGTGGCATTGGTAAAGGCATGAAATCTCTATTGGGTCAGTAGTGGGAGGGCGGGCGCCGATGACTGACTGAAAACCCTGAAATATCTATTGGGTCAGCAGTGGGAGGGCGGGCGCCGATGACTGACTGGGAACCCTAAGATACCTATGGCTCCATAGTAGAGCCTTGACCTATGATGGTCGGTGGCGCAGTTTCTTTCCATTGGTCGATGACCTAGACGAATGTGCTGGCTCGGCACTGGAGAGGGCCAACCAGGTATGGGACTGGTTGGGCACCACCAAATGCTTGGTAAATCCAGCCGATGGGGAGGTGTACTGGTTAAGCATTAACTATATCCAAGTCCATAGGCGATCCCAAGGCTTGCAGAAGCGAAGCAGGATCCTGTGGACCAGAGGGGAAATGCAAAATACAGATAAGTATTCGTTTTCATTTATGTCTTGTTTGGAATAATGAAGGTTACAGGTATAAATCTTTTAACAGCTAAGCTGATACACTATTGTTTCTTTGTTGGAAACCTTGGTCGTTGCAGGAAGGCAAGACCCTGAAAGACTATAAATTGCTGGTAAATCCAGAGAGTAAATGAGTGGGCGATATAAATTATTAAGAAATCCAGGGAGTAGCTGGTTGAATGCTATAAAGTTCTTGAAAAGTCCAGAGAGTGACTAGTTGGGAATTAACCTCTTGATATGGTAAAGCAGCGTGTGCGCTAGCCCAACACCCCTTAAAAAATTGATAAAACCAGTCAGAGCACTGTCCTAGCATATTGCTGAAGGAAGTGATCGATAAACCCAGTCAGCGTACTGGACTGGAATTGCCGATTCGAATGATTGTGGAGTAGCCTATGTGCTGGCCCAACATTCGTTATTATGTTCACGGGAAACCCAAGGCTCGTAAAGCAAAGAAGGATCTCGTGGAAGAGAGTAAAGACATCCAATACAGATAAGTATTCAGTTACCTTGCAGCTTCTTGCTTATAAATATACGTCTGTATATGATTTGGTTATGATTTCCTAAACTCTTGTTTAGAGAAAAAAAAAACCCTATGAAGATGAACTAAACATGTGATTTGATTCAATGATTGAGTGTAGGTATTGCTGGAAGAAAGGACTATGAAGGCATCTTCAAGATGCATGTGGACATGTGATCGTCCTAAAGAGCTCAGTATGAGCAGTAACGAAAGATGGTGCTAGTGGAACTGTGTGGGTCCTAGCAGCCAAAGGCTCTGTAAGCGACAAAGGGGAAGGGTTCCCTGGTTGAAATCTATATGCAGACCTTAGACACTAAGTGTCATAGCCAAGAAAGGAAAGTCAAATCATTCACATTGAAGTGAAAGAGACTAAGGAGCATGAAACCACAGCGATGGTGTAGCTCCATAATATAACAAGACTAAGAGGGAGAAACCCCTACTCTTCTCTTTCCTTTTGATTGATGCATTTATAAAACTAAAGATTGTTGAGTGCATATCATGGCTGAAAATAGATTGTGTTTAATTGCTTGAGATGAATTGTGAATGCTAAAATAGTAAATTCCATGTGAAAGGATGAACATGAATGAGTTCATGTGTATGTTGGGAAAGCATGAAAGTGTGGAAGTCCCATGAAGAAATCATGGACATTCCATGTCAATTAGGAAAATAATTGACTAAACCTAAATGTTTATGTTATGCTTGTCCTAACAAAGAATTCCCATGATGAATTTCACAGGTAAGAAAGTGAAACAATTGGTTGCAGCCGGCACCGGAAAGTGTTGCTAGTAAGCAAAGTGTATTTCGTTGTGCCCAATGACCATGGCAGCAGACCGAGGACTATTAGAGTTGGCTGAAAGTCTTCTTCAAACAATTGTCAGGACCCAAGAAAATCTTGGGGAGATGCTCAAGCTACAGAGGCAACAGAATAAGATAAACCATGAGGCTTTGCAGGACTCTATTCGTCTGCAAAAAGAGGTAAAAAGCATTCTGGGAGCAATCAGCAAGGGGAAGGAAAGTGGGTCAAAGAAGAAGCATTCATCCAATCGTCCGATTAAGAAACGCCCCAGGTGGGAAGAGTCAAAGGAAATGGACCGGGAAAAGGTAAATCCGTCGATGAAATGTTGGGGATGTGGAGGGAATCATTGCCTCCGTGACTGCCCAACAAGAGAATATCAAGGGGGTAGCAACCGTAAATTCCCCAGGTTCGTGGACCAGTTGGAAGGAAGAGGAAAAGAAGGAATTGTTGTGGAACGATGTCCTCATGCAGAGCTAGAAGGTCCTAGCCAGCAAAGGCAGTTGGTAAAGACCAAAGGACTTAGTCCTAAAAGACCCAAGTAAAGGGTGAATTGCAGGACAAACCTACCACATTTTTGTGAATTTTGGACATATGTAAAGCGGGTATTTATTTCCGAAGTGTTGGAACACCGAGGACGGTGTTATTCCAAGGGGAGGGGAATGTAATGTCCCCAGCTTGACCCTATTGCATTAATATTGTAAATGATGTAAATGTTGTTATTTAGTCATGGTGAGGAGCTCAAGGCCAAGGCCCCGCCATTGATTTATCGTTCTATGTATCGGAAATTAGAATGGATGCATAGAGTCCATGTGCTAGCAGTGCACAATGTAAAAACGAACATCATGTAAATATGCAATTGTAATGAAAGACCCACAACCAGCTACGCAATGCAACAAAGAGATGGGGGCATGATCTTTACAAGGAATAGGGAGGGAAAATAACCAAACCCTTGAGCCATGGTGTTAAGCCATTTCATTGAGGAAACCCATGAACCCTCAACTACCCATTTGGTCTCATGCACCCACTCTTTTAATTCTTCCAAGAATTGGTTGAGACAATTAATGCCTTGGGATGGGAGAGGTATGGCTGTCAATTTTCGTGTATGGGCAAGACAACAACCCGGGAATCGAGTTTTGGCTTGTTGGGCAAGAAAACCCCCACGAAATTGGCCCAAAAGCCATTCTTCACCCATGGCATTCATCCTCTCACGCAGATAGAGATGGCTGGGAGTTACAGTCACGTTTTTCATAAAAAAACGCAGGGTTCTCCTTGACCCAAAACTCGTTTTTAGTTTTGTATAGTAGCTGGGAAGGAGGGGCTGCGATTTGGGACTGTATGGAGTTCATTTTGTCCCCGAATTGCCATGGGCGTTTTCCCTAAAAACGTTTTCTGCTACCTGGGATTTTCCCCAAAACCTCCATTGCTCGTTTTTAACCTTCCCACGTTTTTTCTGAAGCTTAGGGGGATCATTACCATGCCTGTCACTGTACAAACGATTTCCCTCACACCCAACACTTATGCCCTTGCTGTTATATGCATCCATCTGCTAGCCACCTCAGAAACCCAATTGCTGGTTGGTATGGCTGATTCTGGTGTATCTATGGCTATGTGAGACCCTGTTGTTCCCTAGTTCCTTGTGGAGATCATGCCCAGCTCGGGGGGTGGCAGTGGTGCTGAGAGATTAAGGAGCACACTGGCCTACGGTTGGGTGGAATGTTGCAGAAGCGTAGCTGGTTGTTTGGGACTAATTCATTAAGATAAGTATTCTAGTGTGCTATCCTTCAATTGTTTAATTGAGGAATATCTTGAATGTATGGTGAATGAGTATTCAAAATTTACTTCCGTTGTGTTAATTAAAATATTTATGCATCTTCATATGCCTGTTATAATAGCTGAATGCTTATGAATAAGATCATGGGGCTAGATGCCCAGTTGTAGCTCAATGATCCTCTCTATCAAGCTGGTATGATAGGAGGGGACATTACAGTGTCGTCATTTATATTGTAAGTGTCGTAACTTATACTTGATGGGTTATTAGACGACCTTGTTGGGGTCGGCCCTGTATAAGTCATGTGGGTTAAAGGGTTATTAGACCACCCTATTGGGGGTCGGCCCTATCAGGATTATGTTATGTGGTTAAGTTAAGGTTGACCTAGTAAAGCTTATTAGGAAAGTCAAGTCAAGTATAAATAGAGTGCGGAGGCACTCTATTTGATCATTCACTTTCTCACTTGTACTATCTGCCATCAAAGTGGCGCACTTGTGGAGGAGGAGAAGCTACTGCTAGGAGAAGACTATCTCTTATGCTTAGGTTTTATCATTGCTCTATCTATCTCTGACGAAGCTGTGGGGTTTTTCACCTTTATGGTTTTCCCCAGTGAAACTTTGTGTGTCTATTGTCTCTTGTGTGCTTGCATTATTATGTCCATGATTGATATGTTGTACATGTTGTTCTCTCAGTTAAGATCCTAGATCAGATTGAAGTAAATTATGAGAAACTAACATGCTTCTCATGGAGCTAAGAGTCCCAAAAATGATAAATATAAAGGAAAACAAAAGATGAAGGAGAACAAGCAGTTAGATGAAGAGAAAGCAAGTTCAACTAACGAGGATTCAGAAGCCAAGAAGATGAAGAGAAAGAAAGAGAATCCAAAGTGTGGTTTTTGCATAGGTTCTCATTATGAGAAATATTGTTTCATAAATAGGATGGACATCATGACCAAGCTGCTTGAAGAGCATAACATTTAGGTTCTATATTTTTCCAGAAAAGAAGAAGCCAAGCTCTCTTTGGAACAAGAACATTGCCTCCATGCTACCTCCCAAGATAATCATTTGTATGCTTTGGTTTCTCGAGGTAAAAATATTTCTGATGTCTCTATTTCTAATTGAATTCCTGATATATCATAACCATAAACCTCTATCCACTCCCTGGAAGAATCTCCAACTAGTTCACCAAAGTCTCCTCCCAATACTAGTCATTTTTCACTAGTTTTTGACTTGCCTTCTGAAATCTCTTTCCAAATCCATTCGGATCCTTCCTATTATGATATGGAAGGTGATATTCAATATGATATGAACTTTTTTACATCCTTCAAACCATTTTCCCAGCCATTGGATTCCCAAAAGACCACACGACCCCCAAGTTCTCCAGTTGGAAAATCTCACAATGTCATTGTTTGGAATACTCTGTCACTTGTCTATGTTGTTTTTATGTCTTTCATATCATTCCTTGGTTGGAAAACCATGTCATTGGAAATAATGGGACTGTTGTTCCACATATCTGGACCTAATCTCACCACCTATGGTTCAAATTTCAATTCTCCAAACTCTCCAAGTTTGCTCAACTGTCAGTGTGATCCAGTTGCACACTCTTTTCCTATTGTAGAGCCATTCACTCATGGAGACTATATACCTCTATTATTTTCTGATCCATATGACTCCTATTCTGATATTTAAGAGCCTTGTGAGTTCTATTGTATAGTTAGGAAGGTGCTACATCAGTTTGGAAGGAATATACGTGGTTTGATTCACCATATGGAAGCTGCTCAAGAAGCTGATTTTGTTGAGTCTTTTGATGCTCTTTGGGAAGGAGTTTGCAGAGATATATTTTCCATTATTGATTATGTATTCAGATCAGAGTATGTATGCATCAATAATCATTATTATGATTCTCCTCCATCATCAAATGATGAGTTTCAAGGGGCCTCTCCACATTTTTTTTGTCTACAGAACATTTATGCATTGGTGCATGATCATGGTATCCAAAACATCTTCACCAAGTATTTCACCAAGAATTTGTTCATTTAGCTAATTCAAGTGAAGAATAAGATATGTTGAATACATTTTGTTCATCTCAGTTCCATTTCCATTTGAGGGAGGATTTTCCCCATATGGTTTTTCCTCTTTCCTAGTTTTACATGGACAAATAAAATTGTTGTAAAGAGTCACCATAATCCTTTGTTGCTTGGGCCCTATTTTTGTTGCTCAGTACCATTTTGGATTAAGGGGGGGTTTTAGAACAATATTCCCATCATATATATGCCATGGAACTTCATGTTGTTCTACATAGTGTTATTTGGCCTTCTAGTGCCTAGTCTAGTGTCTTGGACCATAGTTTTTCCACATTTGACCACCTTAGACCAGTGATATATCCTTGAAGCCTTGTTTGTCCACTTATCCATTGATTTCCTCCTTTTTGGGATTCAATGCGCCCCAATACCTTGCATTTATGTGGGATTTGTGGAATTTCCCTATTTTAAGGAGATGGAGTGCACCCTCTTAATTATTTGCTCAACCTATGCATAAATGGCCACTACTTAGCCAACTACTCACCCCATGCGCTCTCATAATGGTACCTTTCACACTATTTTTACTAGCGTAATCTTCCTCATGGTCCATCTATGTTAATTGAACCTCATTATGGCCCAATATATGAGTTACACTTGGCCTCATGTCATTGATGGGTGAATTGGTCAAATCTAAGCCTAGCATTTTGTGAGCCAATCAAATTTCCTTTAGAGGCCTATATATTGTACTAGTTTTTGCTTAATAGTGCATAATGAAAATAAAGCTCTAGAGTGAATTTATCTAGTTGTGTCTCAATATTCTTCTTCTCATATTTTTATGCTATCTCTTGAAATATTCCAAGTGAATTTGTTATTGAATCTAGATCTATATCTAAGTTTGGTCCGTCACATGTATCATAGCCTAGAGCTGTGATTTATATGCATTCCAAACTTTCACAAAAACAAATCATGATAGTCTTAAATACTTCTTGGAATAGAGAATATATTCAGAAGAGAAACAAAAAATGGGTAACCAAGATGTTGGGATATGACTTTGAAATAATTTATAAAAAAGGGAACCAGAATGTGGTGGTAGATGCACTCTCTAGAAAAGATGAGGATGTCGAGAAATTACTTTGTGCGATTTCAATTATACAACTTGATTGGGTAGTAGCAGAAAGGGAAGAATGGAAGAATGGTGTATCTGTATGGACACTCATTCAAAAGATACATAAGGATCCTAGTGTATCAGATACTTTTGTGTGGAAAAATGAATCACTATGGTATAAGGGTCGCTTATATTTATGTAAGAACTCCCAACTCAAACAAAATATCCTTTTGTAATTACACACCTCCTATAGGTGGGCACTCATGATTCCTAAAACCGTACTATAGGGTCAAGAAGGAATTCTTTTGGGAAGTTCTTAAATCGGATGCTCAAAGGTTCATGGCATAATGTTTGGTTTTCCAACAAAATAAGGTTGAAACAGTTAAGACCTCAGGTCTTTTACACCCATTAGAATTACCTTGTCAGCTCTAGGAGGGAGTCTCAATGGATTTTATCACAAGTCTACCCAATTCAAAAAGGAATAATTTCATTATGGTGGTTGCTGGTAGACTCAAAAATTATGAACACTTTTGTGCACTCTCTCACCCTTTTAATGCAAGTACATTTGCTGCAGCCTTCATGGAAACAATTCAGAAATTGCATGGAAACCCAAAGATTATGTAAGTGATAGAGATCCAATTTTCACTGGAAAATTTTGAACTCAATTATTTTATTTTTTGGGTACCAAGTTGGCCACAGTTCTTCTAATCATCCTTAATTAGATGGGAACTAAGATAGTGAAAAAATGTTTGGAATGTTATCTTCACTACTTTGCATATGATAAACAAACACATAGGGTGAAATGGTTATCTTTGGTAGAATGGTGGTACAATACTTCCTTCTATACATGGTTAAAAATGTCCCCATTTATTGAAATGTATGGGTACCCTCCTCCATCTATCACATCTCCCTAAAAAGTAAAATATAAAGTTCAAGATGTGGAAGATCACCTAGAACACAAACAAGAATTTATCTACTTACTGAAGGACAACTTGGCTATGTCAAAAAACAGGATGAAACAACAAGCATATCAACATTGCAGTGAAAGGAGTTTTGAAGAAGGGGATTGGGTATTTATTAGGCTGCAACCTTACAAAAAAATTTCCCTCAAGCAACTAAATCAAGAAAATAAATTATCTCTGAAGTACTATGGCCCTTATAAAGTGTTGCAGAAGACTGGTAGTATGGATTACAAATTGGAGCTCCCTTCATATTCATGGGTACACCCAGTTTTCCATGTTTTATGATTAAAGAAGGTAATAGGAGATAAGCTCCCAATTCAAACAATATTTATGGATCTTAATGAAGAAGAAAAAGTCATATTTGAACCTAAATAAATCACTAAAACAAGGACCAAACAACTATGGAATTGGGCTATTAATAAGTACCTTGTCAAGTGGAATAACTTACTAGCTGAATATTCGACACGGGAAGATGAGTCCTTCATACAGAATCTGCTCCATAACTAATCAAGCATTGAGGATTGTTGAATATTGGTATTGATGTCAACAAGGAGGAAGAGATGCCCGCAAGGATGGAGCCAAAGGAAGATATTCCTGCAAGGTTATCCAAAGGAAGAGATGCCTGAAAGGGAGAATCCCGCAAGGAAGGGTGAGCCCACAAAGGGAGAAGCTCACGGGGGATGAGAATCCCACAAAGGGATAAGCCAAAGGGAGAATCCAGAAAGGAAGGGTGAGCTCGCAAAGGGAGAATCCCGCAGGGGATGAGAAGCCTGTGCAAGGAAGGTTCAAGCTCGTTTAAGAGATGCCCGTAGATTCATTTACATGCTTGTAGGATGAAGGTTATGGCCTTTGGCTCATATACATGCTCATAGGAATATATTCATGCCCACAGGTTTAAAGTTACTCTCATAGGCTCTACGAGATGATTGAATGTTTAATTATTTATTTAATTACAAATCTGTAAATAAAATAAATCTAAATCGGTACTTAATAAACAATATCTGAAAGGGAACGAATTGGAAAGACATAGAATGAAGAGGTGCGACCTGAAATATAAGATGTATTTAAATGACGTTTTGAATTAGAATAAAAGTGTCTCTACAGTGTAGATTGCAGCAACATAAAGAAAGGGAGAGACTAGAAGTATGAAGTATTTCCAGAATTGATGAATCAAGTAAAAATCAAGAAGTTATAAATATAAGGGAGGTTGGGTGGTGCTAGGGGCAGGTCGAAGCCTGTCAAGGAGGTTGTAGCTTGAAAACAAGGGTTTTGGAGCATCCTTATCTATTGGTGCAGATAGAAAACTGGGACGTTGATGCATCCTTTCTGTTGTAGCAGAAAAACAATTTTGTAGAAATCATTTTATTAATGAGTTTAATTTTGTGGTTTTCTCTTTGAGGTGTCCACGATAAAATTATTTGTCTTTGCTTGGTTGATTCATATCATATATATTGTTTAAATACTAATTGTTTTAATTAAGGGAAAAATAAGGCAATACTAATTCACCCTCCCCCCTCTCAGTATTGCTAGATAAACCAACAATTGGTATCAGTGTAGGATCCTTCACTACAGTTTAATCACTGGAAGGAAGATCCTATTAAAACACTATGGATCAATAAGAAGGTTTAGCTGCTAATAGACCTCCATTATTCACAGGAGAAAATTATGCATACTAGAGTGTAAGAATGAGATGCCATCTAGTGTCTCTTGGATGCAAATTTTGGAATGTTGTTGAAAAGGGTTATAAAATACCAGACAGTCCACCTACAGATAAATATGAACAAGATAAATATGAAGCTAATGCAAAAGCATTGAACGAAATTTTGAATGCATTTTCAAATTCAGTGTTTTCCAAAGTCATGAAATGTAAGACAGGCAAAAATGCTTGGGAAAAATAAAAAAATGTGTATGAAGGAGCTACCAAAGTCAAAAAATACAAACTCCAAACATACAAAGGGAAATTGGAAAGTTTAAAAATGAAAGAGGAGGAAAAAATTGCAGAATATCTTCTAAGAGTAGATGAAATTGTCAATTCTATCAGAGGACTAGGAGAAATATAGGAGAAAGAAGTTGTTGAAAAGGTACTAAGAACACTACCAATGAAGTATGAATCAAAAGTGTCTACTGTAGAATATTGAGATGATCTTGAATTTCTAACAATGGATGATTTACATGGAATCTCCACTTCCTATGAGATGAGAACAAAGATGATGAAGTATCTCTTTTCATCAGGAAATTTGAGAAAGGTACTGGAAAGTACGAAGGAAAGATACCCTTGAAGTGTTTTAACTGTGGAATAATTGGGAATTTTGCCTCAAAATTTCCCTATTCCAAACAAGATGGTAGAGAAACCTCTAAGAAATTAAAGAAGAATACTGCAACATACAAGAAGAAGTTTAATGGGAAGAAGAAGATATTTTACACTATGGAAGATAGTGAAGATGAAGAAGAAGAAGATGAGGAAACAAAAATTCTATTCATGGGAATAGAAACTGAAGCTCCCGATGATGAATCAGATATGGAAGGAGAGGTGGACCTAAAGACCGAACTCATAAGTGCTATTGAAGAATTGAGAAAAAGTAAAAGGAAGATTAAATATTTAAGAACACAACTAGGTGATTATGAAGAAGAAAAAAAGACAAGAGATAAGGAGTCAATCCAAATCATTGTAGATCTGAAGATACTGCTCCAAGAGGCTAAGAATGTTGAAGAGAACCTAGAATTGCATCTCAAAGAAAGAATGCAAGAATCTGAAAGACTTGAAGCAGAAATTATTCATCTTAAAAGAAAACTTTATGAGAAATATATTAAAATAATATTTGAAAAGAGCTCGAAAAATCGAGATGAAATCCTAAGTGCTCAAAGACCATCAATTGACCAAATTGGGTTAGGATATAACAAAAGAAGTTATGTTGCTACACTTATGAGTCCAACCAAAACAGGGGATAATACGAAATATAATCCTTGCTTACATGAGACAAATATGGTACCTAGAAGATCAATGAAAAGCAGGTATCAACAGATCTTTTTGGGTCACTGCTACTCATATAATAATTTTAAACATAAATCTATGAATTGCAAAGCATATGGAAAGGTTCATTTTCATAACAAGAATACATATAACAATTATCTAAAAGAATGAAAAGGAAACCATAACTCCTGTACACCTCTACAAAGCTATGATATAGAATGTTACAAATGAAATAACCATGGACAAATAACTAGAGAATGCAAATTGATGACTCCTACAGAAAAGAATACTGCAAAAAGGTTTCAAGACAAAGAGAAGAGAAAGGTTTGGAAGAAAAAAAAAATAGTAGAGAGGACAGAATCCATGATAGCTCTATGTGCAATAGAAAAGAAAATTATATGGCATGTTGATAGTGGATGTTAAAAACACATGACAGGAGATCCAAACAAGTTCATAAGCCTAAGAAGAAATCAAAAGGGAAAAGTCACTTTTGGAGACAATCTGTCTTCTAAGATAATTTGAAAAGGTACGGTTTCTATCAGAAATAAAATCAGAGCTGAAAATGTGTTGCTAGTAGAATATTTAAAGACTAATATTCTCAGTGTGATTCAAACATGTGATCAAGGCCACATATGCATATTTGATTCCGAAAAATGCGAAACCAGGAAGAAAAACTCAGGAAAACTTATTGGGACTTCTGTAAGGAATTCAAGTAATGTATACATCCTAGAAAATGAAGAGAAATTCCACATGAGTATGATTGATGAAAGTTGGCTCTGGCATAGAAGGATGGGACACTTGAATTTTGACAATCTGATAAAGGTGAGTAAGAAGGAAGTTGTAAGATACTTTCCAAAGATTGTGAAGCCTCAAAATTTAGTTTGTAAACATTGTCAACATGGGAAACAAACTAAAGGGTGAAAACACGAAGTTGGGAAACACTTTTATGACAACGAAGTGAAAACAAACTAGTCTGCACGGATGATCACACGAAAAAAAGTCAACCTGAAACTCTAGGCCGAGAGTTTGAACCAATCAACGCGCTGTATTTTAAAAAAAACTCTTGAATGAGAGTTTGAACTAAACTCTTGGTCGAGAGTTTGGAAGATATTTTTTCGGCCGAGAGTTCATGGTCAACAAAACCTATGAAAATATCTGGCATCTTTCTGGAACCTGCAACTTCAGCAAGCCCAAAACCTTGCAAATTTTAAATATTATTTGTCGTACTTGGTAGCAATGGATTCATTTCTGAATCTAGTTTCCAATGATATAATAATTGTTTCATTTCGATTTGAATTTCTATTTATTAATAATTTTTTTCTAAACCTTATCCCTTAAGAATTTTATTACTTTGAAAATCACCCGAAATGAAAATTCAATACCATAAGACAACACCAAAAAATTTGAAATCTTCACAGAGATCTTCCTTGCCCCATCCTCTTCAAAAGTGTACTCTTAGTTTTTTCAATAAGAGTCACACTAAAAATAAAATTGAAGCTTACCAACATGTGTCGATAAGGCACCATTTTCTGAACATATGCTATTTTGATAAATAATAAAAAATAGTTCTCAAGTACGAAAAACCTCAAAATATAGTCCATGCACAAGTGTAGTGTGTGTAGGTTATGATCGTACGTTGTTTTACCTAAAATGAATAACCATCTCTCAAAAAAATAGTGCTCACGCTGCTCACTCATTATCCATACCTAAAATTTTCAAGTATATGTCGTTGGTGAGAACCAAATTTGTCCCACGATATGTCCATAAAAAATTTTTAAAAAAAAAGAGTAGAAAGCTAATTGAATTCTATAAAACATTTTTGTTTACTTCAAGTTGAAATTCCTAAGGGAGATATGGGTTTTAAGAGGTCGAAGTTGAAAAACATAAAATTTAGCAGTTTTGTTTGTCAAAAACAAGCCAAAAGTGTTACCCAACTTCGTGTTTTCACCCTAAATCCAACTTCAGAATCAAGGAATATACATCCTCACATCCATTGAAAATATTTCACACTGATCTTTGTGGACTAACAAGAACGAAAATCTTGCAAGGAGAATTTTATTTCATGTTGTTCATTGATGATTATACAAGGATGACTCGGGTGACATTCCTCAAAGAAAAATTAGAATCTTTTGAGAAGTTTAAAATTTTTAAAGCAATGGTTGAGAATGAGACAAATCTAAAAATAAAATGTTTAAGGTCAGGTAATGGAGGAGAGTTTACCTCAAACAAATTCAATTAGTTTTGTGAAACCCATGGGATTAAAAGACATTTTTCAGCTCCAAGGACTCCTCAACAAAATGGCATTGTGGAAAGAAAGAATAGGACAATACAAGAAGAAGCCAGAACTATGCTTAATGAAGCAAAACTTTCAGATGCATATTGGAGAAGCATTATACACAACTATCTATATACTCAATAGAGGACAACTCAGAGTAAATTGTGACACGAATCCTTATGATCTATGGTATGGAATACTTGCCTCTATCAAATATTTCAGTGTGTTTGGTAGTAAGTGCTACATAAAGACGAATGAGGATGATCTTGGTTAGTTTGACTACAAAACCGTTGAGGGAATATTTACAGGATATTCATCCACCAAGAAAGCATATAGATGTTACAATTAAAGATTACACAAGATCATAGAAAGTCCAGATTTAAGAATAGATGGCGTGACGCCAAGAAGAAATAAAACACAAGATGATGAGATAGAAAATAATGATAAGGATGAAGAAGACTCACAAAGGAAAGAGGATTCACATGATGGAGAAGAAATTGAACATGAAGAAAAGGAAGATGAGGTATCTCAAGAAAATGACCGAGAAGATTCTCCAAGACCTGATACAAGAGCACCATCAAGAAGAATTCAAAGAAATCATCCTAAAAGTCAAGTTATTGGTGACATAAATACTGGAGTTAAAATGAGAAGAAGGTTAATATATGATAAAAAAAAAAGCACTACTTTCTCTATTAGACCCTAAAACATTTGCAGAAGCTATAAAAAGTGATGATTGGATCAAAGCTATGAACGAGGAGTTGGACCAAATAGAGAAGAAACAAACCTGGGAAATTGTACCAAGACCTAAAGATAAGAATGTGATTGGGACCAAGTGGATTTTCAAGAACAAGTTAAATGAAGATGGTAAAGTAATAAGAAACAAGGCCAGAATGGTAGGCAAGGGATATGCTCAAGTGGAAGGTATTGACTTTGAATAACCATTTTCCCCTGTAGCAAGACTTGAAGCAATCAGGATGTTCTTAGCTTTTGCATGTTACAAAAATTTCAAAGTATATCAAATGGATGTTAAATATGCATTTATGAACGGAAATATTGAAGAAGAAGTCTATATTAAACAGCCTAAAGGTTTTCTCTTATAAGAAAATCCAGATTATGTTTGCAAATTGAAAAAGGGCACTCTATGGTCTCAAACAAGCTCCAAGGGCATGGTTCTCAAGACTTGACAACTACTTGACGCAACAAGGATACATAAGAGGGGCCACTGACAATAATCTCTACATAAAATTTGAAAATGAGAATATGATCATTGTTGTTGTCTATGTTGATGACATCATATTTGGAAGTGATCTACAAGTCCTGAGTGTAAACTTTGCTTCAGATATAAAGAAAGAATTTGAAATGTCTTTGTTGGGAGAACTAACATTCTTCTTAGGATTACAAGTCACTCAATCAGACAAAGGGATCTTCATTTATCAAACCAAGTACATTAAAGAGATTCTAAAAATATTTAAGATGGAAGACTCCAAGCCTGTTAGTACCCCCATGATCACTGCTGTAAGTTAAGAAAGGATGATGAATCTTTGGAAGTGGATCATGCTATGTATAGATCTATGATAGGTAGTCTTCTATATGTGACAACTACAAGACCGTATGTGATGCAAGCTGTAGGATTAGTTGCTAGATTCCAATCAACCCCCAAAGAAACACATGTAACAATAGTAAAAAGAATTTTCAAATATTTGAAAGGTACTACGGAGTATGGTTTATGGTACCCAAAAGGCCAAGACTTCACTTTAAAAGCATTCACTGATGCAGATTGGGTAGGAAGTGTTGATGACCGAAAGAGTACCAGTGGAGCAACATTCTACTTGGGAGACTGTTTGGTATCATGGATAAGCAAGAAACAACCTTCCATTGCACTATCTATAGCTGCAGCTGAATATATTGTTGTTGCATTATGTTGTACTCAAGTCATTTGGATGAAGCAGACATTGGAAGACATACTTGTGAGGTATGAGCATCCCATAGTGATAAGTTGTGACAATACCAATGCCATAAACATATCAATAAATCCTGTCATGCACTCCAATACAAAGCACATTCCAATAAAATATCACTTTCTAAGAGATCAAGTGTCACAAAAGGTTTTCAAACTCGAATATGTTGATACAAAGGAACATATAGATGATATATTCACTAAGCCACTACCCAAAGAAGCCTTTGACTATCTTAGACAAAAGTTGGGAGTAATATTCCTACAGTAGATAAAAAGAAGAAAATATTTTGTCAGGGGGAGACATGTTGAAAGGGGGAGCTATCAAAAGGAGGCCTTTGTCATTGTTTTCAAAGGGGGAGAACTATTGGTGTTTCCATCAATGCCAAAGGGGGGGAATGCTGAATATTGGTATTGATGTCAACAAGGAGGAAGATATGCCCACAAGGATGGGTCCAAAGGAAGAGATGCCTGCAAGGTGAGACAAAGGAAGAGATGCCTGAAAGGGAGAAGCCAAAGGGAGAATCCTGCAAGGAAGGGTGAGCCCATAAAGGGAGAAGATCACAGGGGATGAGAAGCCCGCAAAGGGATAATGAAAGGGAGAATCCAACAAGGAAGGGTGATTCCGCAAAGGGAGAATCCCGCAGGGGATGATAATCCCACGCAAGGAAGGTTCAAGCCAATTTAAGAGATGCTCGCATATTTATTTACATGCTTGTATGCTGAAGGTTATGGCCACCGACTCATATACATGCTCGTAGGAATATATCCATGCCCGCAGGTTTAAATTTGTGCTCGTAGGCTCTATGAGATGATCGAATGTTTAATTATTTAATTAATCACAAATCTGTAAATAAAATAAATCTAAATGAGAACTTAATAAACAAGATCTGAAAGGGCATGAATTAGAAAGACACTGAATGAAGAGGTGCGACCTGAAATATAAGAGGTATTTAAATGAAGTTTTGAATTAGAAGAAAAGTGTGTCTACAGTGAAGATCGCAGCAGTATAAAGAAAGGAAGAGACCAGAAGTATGAAGTATTTCCAGAATTAATGAATCAAGTAAAAATCAATAAGTTATAAATATCAAGGACACTAGGTGGTGTTAGGGGTAGGTCGAATTCTGTCAAGGAGGTTGTAGCCTCCTTCCAGTAGTAGCTGGAAAACAAGGGTGTTGCAGCATCCTTATCTTTTGGTGCAGATAGAAAACTGGGATGTTGATGCATCCTTTTTGTTGCAGTAGAATTTTTTTTTTTGTAGAAATCATTTTATCAATGAGTTTAATTTTGTGGTTTTCTCTTTAAGGTGTCCACAACAAATTTTTTTGTCTTTGGTTGGTTGATTCATAGTATATATATTGTTTAAATACTAATTTTTTTAATTAAGGGAAAAAGAAGGCAATACTGATTCACCCCCCTCACCCCTCTCAGTATTGCTGGATAAACCAACAAGGACAACACTTATATGAAAGGGAGGGTCATGTTAATCCCTAAATGATGGCACATTACACCCTATATTGTGGCTCTTTACATATTATTGATGTCAACTTGTGTCTATTAGTAGTAATTTTCATTAGTATTATTATATTAGTTATGTTAGATTGGGTCCATTATCTATAATTGCACCTCTTTGTCTCCTATATATAGGAAGGATACCTTTTCATTTGAATCATCTTGTCTTGTCTTGTATTGTGTACTTAGTACATTCTATAAGGCAGTTGTCCCCTCGAAGAGGCTTTCTACTCATCTCTTTTTTTCATTATTAAGGCATGGATTACTCTTTCTTGTCTCTTTATGCTTTGTTCATGCTCTTTTTGGGACTTGGTTGCATAATTTTTTTTTAGAAAAGTGCATAATAAAAAGAAACACCCTCTTCATTAAGAATTACTCAAATTGTCCAAGAAATGAAACTTGGGTGTGCATTTTAGTGAAGCAAGGAAATTTTGGCTCATTTCATTGAAATGCATACCTAATCTTCACTAGAAGGCCAATTTGAAAGCTTCAACTTGGAAAGAGAGTATTTAGTAATTACAAATCTTACTAAAATTCTGTATTTTTAATTTGTCACAAAAAACTTTATGTTGTGAAAAAATACTCCAAATTTACCTATATGGAAAATGATGGATGTTGATGGAAATATAGAGGAGTTTTTAACGCATAAATTGGAAATATGAAAATTAATAAATGTGCATAATGAAAAAACACACTTCAATTTGAATCACTTAAATGACTAAGAAATAAATCCTAGGAGTGCATTTTAGTGAAGTAACGAAATTTTGGCTAGATTCACTAAAATGCATGCCCAACCTTCATTATAAGACGACATTGAATTATTCAACTTGGAGAGTGTGTTTTTGTAATTACAAACATAATTTACTACAATTCTAAATTTTTAATTTGACACACGTCAAAATTTTATGCTATGCAAAAATTTCAAATTTTATGTTTTTCCAAAAGGTGAAAAATAGGGTCAAGTTCCCTAATGAAATGCACACTAGGACCTACAGTTACTAGTAAATGAAATTAAACCTAGATATAACAACATCTCTCACTCAATTTTTTTAAATAAATCTTCTATGATGAATTTCAAGTTCAAAAAATAACAATTGATGCTATTAATAATTTTCATAGTTAGTACTAAAATGCACTCTAGGGCCAAACCAAGTCCACCCTAGGTATGGAATTTAGAGTGAGACATAATTACACAATATTGAATCTATGTACTTTGGCATTGCCTATGCCAAAATTGTTGACAACCTACTTTTTCTCACATATGGATAATAAGATGGAGGAAAATATGAAATTTTTTGCTAAGATCATATAAAATGCAAATGATAATGCCCCTATAGGTGATCATGTGTTCCAGGGTACTTAGGAAAATAAAGATAATGTCCATGTTGAGAAAAATTCCATTAATAAGAATATTCCAAGAGGAATTGGTTCAAGTAATGGAAGTAACCTGCAGGTATGGTCCCCAAGGGGTATCCAACTCCCCAAGATTGACATGGGGAAGTTTGATAGAAAGGACCCCATAACATGGATATTTCAAATGGATCGATTCTTTGATATACACCAGGTGCCAAATCTCCAAAAGGTACCTATTGCATATTTATATTTAGAACTTGAGCAGTTTGTGTGGTACCAATGGCTTTGTGAATGTAAAAAGAACTCTATTATATATTTGTCCATTTTTACAGAAGAGTTGATATCATATCATGAAGATGCTAAGATCAATTCTTTGTTTACCCCCTTGATAATTATAAGGAAAAAGGGTCCAGTAAGCGAGAAAAATAAACAGTTTCAAAAGTTGAGTCTTAGAGTGGAGGGAATACCAGATGATAAAGTGTTGGATCTCTTTATGAAAACCTTGAAGGATAACATCCAACATGAGGTACATCTCTTCAAACCAACATCCTTAGATAAGGATTTCATATTGGAAAGGAAGGTTGAAAGTAAACATATGGTGATGGATACTAGAAGAACCACCTCCAACACATATAGAGATAATAATGTTCCTTCTTCTAACCCACCTCAAATGTTGACACCTCAACAACTTGATGAAGGAATAGAAAAAGGTCTGTCCTTTAATTGTGACAACAAGTATAGTAAGGGACATATGTGTGGTGAGAAGAAATTATTCTACATAGATTGTGAAGAGGAAGAAGCAAAATAATAGGAGCCATCTCCAACTAAAGAAATATAAGATATTATTGTTGAAGAGATTAATCCCACCATATATTTCCATGCATTGGATGAAATTAAAACTCCTCAAACTCTCAATATTGAAGGATATATCAAAAAGAAAAAGGTAATAGTGTTGATTGATTCTAGCAATACTCATAATTTCATTCATTCTAAATTAGCCAAAGTTCTCAATTGCTTTGTATATCCAACACCATAGTTTCAAGTAATGATTGGAGATGGAGGAACTATCATTTGCTTAGGGAAATTATGACATCCTTTTACTAGTTTATTTTTAGAATTTATTAGTTGGAAATTTTTTGAAAGTGTATCTTCATATATTAGGAAAAGTATACATTATTATCTTGAAGAATGAGACTCATTTTGGCTCTTTAATATTAGTCATTTTATTATTTTATTATTTTATTATATTTTAATTTATATTTCTAGCAATTACTTCTTGAAATCTTGTTATGATACACACCACTTTTTCATACATCCCACACCTTAAGAAAAAATACTTGCTTAATGTTACCTTGTTTAGCGTTAAAATCAACAATTAGATGACCAACTAAAATTGTTAGTTGAGGGCCTAAAACAATATTTTAGTTAGTTCAAGATTGTTGGGATAGGAATCCATGTAATTTGCCACAATATTTCACATATGAAACATAATTGTTGACTTATAGGAACTTTGGACATCCTTTTTATTGGGTATGGTCGAAAACTCATTTGGAAATAGGTGCACTATTCAGAGTGGATAATTATAAGGATGCGACCAAAAGTGTGATTGAGACTCCTAGCTTCTTCATATAGAATATCCCCCAACTGTTTGATTTCATATTGAAGGAAGGAAACCTATTGTACATACTTATGAAGAGGTATCTTAGTGGCCAATATTTAGGTTCCAACCCAAGTGGCTCTCACGAGAGGGAGGGCACCTGAGATAGATAGTTTTCGACCAACTAGAGTTGCTCCCAATGTCGTTCACTATAATTGTCTCATTTTCACCTTCACTCACTTCATTTGTGGAGTTGGCATACCATCAATTGGAGTATTTGGAAGACCTTTATTTGACTCTAATTTTTCCTATCCAGTGAACCTTTCAATTCCACTCATTAAGGAAAAATTGGAATATTATTTTCTTTATTTTCACGTCATTTATTAGGTAGCTCTTCTTTGAAGATTAATGAGTCATTTTTATTTTCTAGGATGTCTCTTTTTATATTAATGATTTACTTTATTAGTCATCTCTTACATCCACTTTGCACTTGATTTCAATTAATTATATCATACTAGTAATTGTAATTTATTTCCACACTCCTCGTCACTTGAGAGCTATTTTTTGAGTTAGATACTACACACCAGTTAGTCAAGATTGTGCTCCCCTAAAGGATTCAAAGTTTACGTCCCACTCTTGGGTTTCATATTCATGGTATTAGTCCTCCTCCATGTGTGAGAATAGAACATCACCAATATCCCTCACTACCTAGCTCGCCCTCGAGATTATTTGATTCACTATATTCTTAGTCGCGATCACTATCATCACCTAGATCCCTTATCCCTATGGAAATTACAATGGCCAACATGATTATAGCTAAGTAAAATAATCCTTTGAATCCCAATGCCAATGCTAATACCAACGCAAATACAAATGCATTGAGTAAATAAAATGCACTTGACATATTGAGCCTTCCATTTATTAATAGTCTAAATATCTTTGATTTGACTCAATTAATAAATGATCTACTTTGGAATGATGCTACATGGCATCCCATGCCTACCAAATTCATTTTTGTCATCCCAAAGTTTGAAGGCCATGCTGGTGAGGACCCAACCAACCACATTATTTCTTCTCATCTATGGTTCTCCTCAAATAGCAATGTAGATGTTTCCATTTGATTACAGTTATTCCAACATACCCTCACAAGGGCCATAAAGAAATGGTATATAAAACAAAACCTATAAAACGCACCCAAAATTTATGTCGTTAGCATAATCTTTCCTTATGTTCTTCCAATTACATGTTCGATATGATGGGGTAAACAAATTTCTGTCATGCCATCAAAACATGTCTACCCACATCATTGATCATATCCACAAGTGGAACATAAGAAGAATCCTATCTAAAATCGATCTCGATGACCATCTCTTTTTAGATTGGTTTTTAAAATCCATCCTACATGTCATATTGAATGAAATCACTTTTGAATGATTGGATAATGAAGAGGAAGCTATCATGAAAGATCAACAATACGAATTGATCTATGTTCAATTAATGTATTTGCACTCCATTATCCTTGATTCCATAGAAGGTGACTCTTCATATCACAATATAGGGAATCCCATTTTTATGAAGTTAATGGTTCAGTTGTGTCTACCTCTCATGTTAGCGTCCTACCCTAACTCCCTTACTTGATCAAAGTAAAATGCCATAAGGTCCATTAGCTAATTACTGGATAGTTCCTTATTGAAAATGGGCCCTCTTTTTAAAATAAATTCCCCTAGGTGGTTGACCCTCATTAATAGTGGGACCACAAGTAGTTAGGACTTTGGCTATTGAAACACTATATATAGAGTAGTAAGATATGTAATCTTTAGTCAAGAATTGTCGTTATATTTGGAGCTTTTCTCTTGAAGGTTTCCCCCTTGAAGAGGCAAGTGAACATAGCTATTTATTTTATCTATTTTCTCTTGTATTTTTCTATATTTTTTCTAAATTTATAGGTTTAAGCATATTACAAGTGGTTCCAAATCTCTTTCTTGGGACAAAGGGAAATAATTTTCTCGGGCTTGGCTATTTTAAATGAGTCATCTTGAAATTTTCACTCCATATGTGTCTACATCGTTTTAGGATCTGAAATTTGCAGGGTAAAGAAAAGACATATTAAGGGAACTTGTGTTCGAATTTCAAATTCTGGGTCACTATAAGTTTGGAGAACTACTATGTCAAAGTTAAGTAATTTTTTACTAGCATTTGTCTCTTTCAAACAACCTGTCTTGGAATTTTGATCCATTTTTTTTTTTGTGAAGTTTCAAGGTATGAAATTAGTAGGGTATAGAAAGGAGATAGGGAAGTAATTTTTATCCAAGTTTCAACTTCTGGGTAGCTACCCTTTCAAAGATACACCCTGTTTAAGTTAGGTAATTTTAATGGCCCAAAAACTAGCCTTAAACATGTGTTTTGGGTAAAATTGCTATAACTAAATCTTTAAAAATCCAAATTGAGTGCCACCAATTGTAATGGAAATAAGACAGACTAGAGTAATTGTGGTGACAATTTCATATTTGGAGCTGAAAAGTTGGGCATGTGGAAGGCCATGCAATTTTTCCCTTACGAGAAACCAAAATCGATAAGTCTTGGGAAAATTACCCTAATGTTTGCTTGGCACATCAGAATTCAGTGAAACTTGTGACATTATAGAGTAGACATATCATAATATTGAAGAAAAAAACTTTAGATTCATAAGTGAATAAATTTTAGAGTTACAAAAGCTTAGAGACCGTCTCCAAATCATGTTTTACATGGAGTTGTTCTTATTTCTAAATTTTGGCCTTAAATTCTACCTTGACAAGTAAATTATTTTCCAATAATTATAGGGCTATTTTTGGGGTTAGCGAGCTAAATTTTTTAATTTTTGTAGATATGTGTTCCAGTTCCTTTAAAAAACATAGAGAGTTGTCGTTCAGTGGGAAAACCTATGGTTGGGGAAGCATACATGAAAAAAATACAAGGATACTTAATCCACCTTGTTTTGCACCCTTATAAACTCTATCGGCACTCCTTCAAATAGCACCACATGATCAAACAACATCTATATATAGAATTTAACTTCCTCATACCCTTGGGTGAATGAGAATTCCCCTAGGTATACGTTGAACCATCTTTAGATAAAATTGATCAGTCGTATTGTTACTATATTACTTTGAGAACAATAGTAGGGGAGATGCCTATCTAGTACATGGGTAGTTGAGTAGTACAACTAAGGGAGTGTTCGAGCCTCCTTAGTTAGTGCCCTAATATATCGATATGAATAATAATTTTGGACCCCGCACATATATCAAAAATGTATAGAACCTAATACTTCCTTATCCTTAGGACATAATAAATCCCACCCATGGTGGAACCCTATAAATCACATCATGCCAACACCCCAAAAAATATGGAGACCTACTCTACTGCCGATAGGTTTCACAACCTATAAGATCAATACACATATCTTAATGATCAAATTCAACAAATTCAATATAGTATCAAAAATTCGAATTAGACATGGGATAAGAATTTGGACACAAAATTAAACCATTAGGAGAAGAAATTGAATGAGAAGTTGACACATTTGACAGTTAGTTATATACTTGCATAAGAACATGGGAATGCACAACATAGTGAGCCAAACAAGGAATAAAATTCTCACTCAAGGGTATTTAACCAACAAGAACCCCCTTCACATCCTCATAGTGATAAACCACACTCTATGGATGACAATACTTCACTCTTCACGTTATTATCGATGACATGATGAAACTTAAGGAGGGGGTCTTATATTCGGATCCAGAACAATGGAAATGGTGGGAGTGTCATAATTGGACTCTATTTGTTAAATATATTCATGAGAGTTATGAGCAATATCCTCATTATTTGGGGTGTCTTACCAAGTTACGCCAAATAGGCTCAATCACAAACTTTATCTTAACCTTTGAGAAATTAGACATCTATACATAGAACTTAATAGATTATTTCTATAAAGAATGTTTCATTAGTGGCCTAAAGGAAGAAATTAAATCACAAGTCAGAATGCAACATTCTACTACCTAGTCTGAGGCATCGTAGAGGGCTCTAGAAGCAGATACGATGATCAATGCACAAATAAACAAAATCGCTTTCATTTGTCACTCATGCCCTAGACAAGACAATTCCTCAAGCATAATTCCTTCTCCTCCCTTTAAAGTACATAATTTGTCTCCATTAGAAATGGAAGAACGAAAAAGATGGGGAATCTACTATAATTGTCATCAAAAGTAAACTCCATGTCATAAATGTAAGGAACAAAATTTATTCCATATTGATGTGACAACTCCTACCCATTCTAAAGACATCATTATGGAATATACCCATAAGTTTGAGGCTATTGACCAAACTAATCCCATGCAAGAAATGGAAATTTAATATCATCGAGAAGAACCATCGATCTCCCTTAACGCTTTATCTGATATTTCATCCCAAAATACCTTAAAAATTTGGGGCTACATCAAGCATCACAAAGTGCTAGTCTTGGCTGATAGTGGAAACACCCACAATTTTATTCATTAACGATTGGTTGAAGAACTCCATTTTTATGTCCACCCGATGCCCAAATTTCAAAATATGATAGTTAATGGAGAGATGATAAAATGTGGGGGTCTGTTGTGAAAATATGAAACTCCAATCAGGTGATTATCATCTCAAAACTCATATGTTGGCCATATATATTGGTTGTTGTGATATAGTTTTGGGGGATGAATGGATATACACATTGGGACCATCTACCATGGACTTCAAGTAATTATACTTGATATTTAATTAGGACTCTCATACTTATACCCTCAAAGGGATCCAAGCAAGATCGCCTAAAATCATAAGTTCTCATCAAATGGGAAAATTATTGAAGAAAGGCCAGTTTGGAATTATTTCTCACTTAAACACCATTTAGGCTCTAGATAACACCACACCCAAAATCCATTCTAACTTGTAGAGTGTTTTGGGAAAACATCAACATTTTTTTAAAACACCAAAGGGTTTACCCTAAAGAGGAGAGCATGATCATGGTTTTACCTTGATTCCGAGTAGTAAACCACCAAATGTATGGCTGTATAGGCACCCATTTGCACAAAAGAATGAAATTAAACATATAATGCATGGTCTACTATAGGGAGGAGTCATATGTCCCAGTACTAGCCCATATTCATCACCAATGGTCTTGGTTTAAGGAAAAAAGGAGTTTGGTGTATGTATCCTGATTTTTTTTCCCTCAATAAGTTGACCATAAAAGTTAAATTTCCCATTCCAGTCATTAATGATATTTTGGATAAGATCCACGTGGCTAAATTTTTCACCAAACTTGACCTTCGTCCAAGATAGAACCACATTAGGATGAAAGAGGTCGACATTCCAAAGACAACTTTCTGTACATATGAAGTCCATTATTAGTACTCGGTATTTCCGTTGGGACTTTGAAATGTTCCCTCTACTTTTCAAATCCTCATGAATAAAATTTTGAGGCCATATCTTCATGATTTTGTGTTGGTTTTCTTTGATGACATTTTGATTTATTGTAAAACTTGGGATTCCCATGTACAACATGTTGATAAATCCTTAAAACTCCTTATGGACCATCACTTATTGATCAGACGCTCCAAATCTGATTTTGGGGTTTCAGAGGTCAAATACTTGGCTCACATTGTTGGACAATATGGGGTGAGAGTGGACCCTAAGAAGATTGCAACGATGCAAGAATGAACCCTCCCTAAAACCTTGAAGAGATTACATGGGTGTTTAGTTATTATAGGTTACTCTAGGAAGTTTGTGAAGAACTATGGTAAAATTGTATCCCCATTGAAAACCCTGCTAAAAAAATGGCCTTTGCATGGAACGAAGTGATGCCTCCAAACAAGGAAAGGGTGTAGTTTTAATGCAAGAATAAAGACCCTTAGCATTCACAAGTAAGTCATTTTGTTCCAAGAACTTGGGGAAGTCTACCTATGTAACGCACCGAGTGTCACAATACATTAACACACATAATATGTTTTTTTTTATTACATGCATAATGTTCATATGCATGATTTAAGCTAATGCGCAACAATGCATAGCAAAAACATATTAAATAAATATTTTAGCAGAAGCTTAATTTAATTATATGTCACACATTTATCAATTCTAATTTTACTTCATCATTAAATCACATAATAAACATTTCCCATTAAAAATACCTTATAAAGGACCCATGATAAATTAATACTTGACCAAATTTTCTAGTAAATCCTTTACTAAAACTGTGCAGTAAATATTCTACTAAAAATTGTGCAGTAAAACTGTACAATAAAACCGCACAATAACACACTCTTATGAATTGCACTAAAGGACAACTAGGTTATTTAGACTAGCAATTACAACCTTCATGGTATGTATTTTCCTTATTATAATGACAAGGAAAACTTAATATAATCATATTCATAACATAAATTATAAATAACATAATTATAGATTACAGTGTAGTAATAACTGCGCAGTAAGAAGTAGGCATATATTAACATGTCATAAGAACTAACCTATCTATCATTATGACCAATATCGATTTAAGATTTATGCATAGTAAGAAGTAGTAAAACACTATAACAATTGCGCAATAGAAAACTTTTACATTAATACATGCCGAGGTAGTAAAATTCTTTCATAGGCAAGAATGGGTGCACAATAGTTCAACCGAGGTTATTTGCATGCAATCTAACAACAATATTCCAACTTAATAAAAATTGAAGCATAATAAGAACTGCGTAGTAAAAACTATATGCATGGTAAAACTGCACAGTAAGATATGTGCTAGGAAAATTGATTTATACATTAATAAGGATACAATTACAAACATTTCGAATACATGAAATATTATGATTAACTAGTTATTAATCCAACACATACAATTCCATTTCATATAATTTTTTACAAATTAAATATCAACAATTATTGGCACCAG
The DNA here is from genome assembly GCA_027924585.1 of Larix kaempferi. Taxonomy (NCBI): domain Eukaryota; kingdom Viridiplantae; phylum Streptophyta; class Pinopsida; order Pinales; family Pinaceae; genus Larix; species Larix kaempferi. The sequence goes on along the minus strand of BSBM01000289.1, from coordinate 5,525,092 downwards.
GATTTTGGTATAAGTGAACAAGGCCAAATTAAACTTTAACATAATATTAACTCATGGTGTTTATTTTAAATTTACCAATTAAATAAAATGGTTAATCATGTGCTTCTCAATGTAATTACACATATTACCTTTATGTGGTTTATAATTTTCAGCTCATGGTTTACAAAAACCATAATACCATTCATGCTAAGCTTAAATAACAACCTTTAATAGTTGTTAATTATTTTCTTATGTATCTATTAAACAATAAAGTTCAAACATAGTTCAAACATTGTGCAGAAAATAATCACTTTATAAATATTTCATTTGTCTTAAAGAATTGAGATATGCCCAATAAACCATTGCTTTACAAATATTTCATTTTTTTCTTAATGAATTGTACTACGCGCAGTAAACCATTCCATGGTTATGTCAATTACTCATTAAGAAAGAAGGGCCTAATTACTACGCAATAATAGTTAAACTTCATGAATATTTCAATTTAATTATTAAACAATAATGGTTTGAGCACTGTGCATTAAAAAATAAATTTCTCATTTTGTACTTTGACTAAATATTTGGTATTCATGAAAGTTAGATTCTGCCCTACAATTAGCGATGATTTACAAGCATATGCCGGAATCAAAATTCACACCATTTCCATGCACATGAATTTAATTAAGTTACACATAAATTTCATTTCTAATTCATATTCGGTAATTTTCATCACTCAAATTGGAAACAATCAATTTATGCATTATTATTCAGCATAGCTCAGCATTAAAGTTGTACTTACTCCATAATTAGGAATTTCAACCAAGCCATGCATAGATTCCTTCTTTTATTTAAAACATAGAAACTTAACCAGAAAGCAAATAAATTGTAATTTAAAATATGTAATTTTCCTTATCATTCATCAATTAAACTAAATTGAGAAAATAAAAACATCATTTCCAGAAACCAAAACTTATATGCAAAATTCTAGAAATGGGAAAATGGTTGTGTGTGAGGAACACTCCACCCAACCATAGGTAATTTTATTCATTTATCTCTCAATAGAACACCAACCCCGATATTGGACTTGTAAATTCACCAAGAGACACTTCCCTTAACCCGAATTTCATTCCACAATAGGAATTATCACTCGGCAATCCTCACAATTCACAGGGATTTAACATAGGTTTAAAGGAATCCAAGAAAATAAGTTACAACCAATTCCATGACAAACCACACAATTCCCACTCTGGATTCCTTTCAATCACATGACAGTGAAAACCCATCACTGCTTAACCAGTACACAGGAATTCCACCAGAATGGTTCATGCACAATTCACCATTTCATTGACCACAACCCAACAATCAATCACAAAATTCCCAATCTGGCTTATTTCCAATTGCACCATAGTGAAAACACATCACTGCTTAACCGATACACATGAATTCCACCAGAATGGTTCATGGTTTCGGGAATTCCTACCAGATTCCATCCTTAGACCATCATTATCTCCCCTATTTACTCAGACCTCCCACCTGTGTGGATTCTTCTTCTCGCATGAAGGAATAGTGAATAGTAATCATGATAATATCCTTTCCTTACATGCATATATTTATACATGCAAACCTATAACAATGTGTAATCCCTCATCCACATTTCATCATTTTATATAAACACATAAATCCCCCCAAAATCTCACTTAAGTCATAATTACTATTTTAATAATAATTTGTAAGCCAATAAAATGGGATTAATACTTAACCATGACATAGGATCAACTATAGGGATATTTTAAGGGTCTAAAGGTATTTCAGGGTCATGGCATAGTTTACTCCTAGGCCAATTTTAACTCCCTTACTGTATATGGTGAATATACAAGTCCTTAATCTCTTCAGCATACTGCTTCAGCACAACCAATTGTGGATTTTAATATTAATAATTACAAAATATACATTTGTTCTTCCATAGAGGCATTTGCATATCAATATTTACATCATACATATGATCACTTCAGGGGTCTCATCCAGGTGTATTACAACCTATGGGAAATAAATGATGGCCATCCTACATGCAATTGAAACATGGTGGTCGTATCTCATAGGGAGGCACTTCCAAATTAATATGGATCACCAAAGCCTATAGTATGTTTTGGAGAAAAGGTTGTCAACCCAATAATAGCATAAATGGGTCACCACAATGCTTAGCTATTTTTAGGGGTGAAATTTATCCAGTTGGCTATTTTTAAGTCCTTTTTTTCAAAAATAAATTCTCTAAATGGTCATTTTTACTCTAAAGAATCACTTATATTTACATAAAATATTTTTTTTAATAATATTCCTCAAAATTTACAAGTTTTAGTACTAAATTGTATGTTTCTTATTTAATATTCTCCTACCTATCTATATGTATGATTTTTTTAATCCAAAATAATCACCTTGAAAAATATAGTTAGGTATATTATTTGAATCCTTCAAAAATACCTTGGCTATGATTATGAGATCATCCACAAAAAGGGAAAAAATGTTATGTAAGACGCCGTCAAGGAAACGTGAGGAAGAGGGATCACTCTTTGTCTTATCCTCTCTAGTACTTGAATGGTTAGAGGAAGCATGCCAAGAATGGATAATCAATGTTGCTACATCTCATCTCATCAAGCACCTCTAAGAGGATCCCAATGCTCCCCACATATTACATTTAGCAATAAGATACATTTTGATATAAAGGAAATATTTCTATGGTACCTAACTCTATTTTAAAATAGACAATATTAATAGAGTTGCCTTCATCTCCTCTTCATGTCACTCGATCTTTCAGAAAACCTATGCAGATGCTAGGCGATCCTTTTTCTGATAAGGCATGAAAAATTATATCCTTACTTTTTTCAGAATAATGTGACACTTCCCAAAGGAACAAGGGTGAGACAATAAATCCTCTTAGGGCATTGAAACCATCACCAATCACTGCAACCACTATTTGAACTAACATTTCCATGGATTTTAATGTTGGTATTCTAAAAACAGGTAACAAATCATTCATCATGGTGGTAGTTGATAAAATTTCCAAGTATGCTCATTTTTGTGCTCTCCAAAACCCATTTACCATGGAAACAGTTGCCCAATTATTTTTAGACCAGATTTTAAAACTCCATGGCATGCCTGCCTCCATTGTGTTAGATCATGATCCCACATTCACCAACAAATTTTGGTAAGAATTATTTAGAGTACAAGTTACCCAGTTGAAAATGATAATCTCTTATATTCTCCAAACAAACAGCATGATAGAAGCAATTAACAAGTGTCTTGAACCCTATTTGAAATGTTTTGCATCTGAAAAGAAGCACTAGTGGGAATAATGGTTACCTTTGGAAGAATGGTGGTACAATACCACTTATCATTAAGCTACAAAAATGACACCTTACAAGGAAGTATATGGCCAACAACCACCCTCCATTGTTTCTTATCTACCAAGTACTTCCACAGTACATGCAATCCATAGTCTGATTTATAATTGTGATGTCACTCTTTTCAAACTTATGGAAAATTTTGCAATGGCTCAAAATTGCATGAAGCAAAAAGAAGACTAAAAGTAATGAGAGTGTTCATTTGTATAAGGTGACTGGGTGTTCCTTCCCCTCCAACTTTATAAGCATACCTCTCTCAAAGTTAAAGGACATTAGAAGCTTGCACCAAAGTTTTAAGGCCCACATCATATTTTTCAATGCATTGGTTAGGTGGCCTACAAATTATTAATCCCAACACACTCCAAGATTAACCCAATATTTCATGTGTCATGTTTGAATAAGGTAGTGGGTTATAATTGGCAAGTTCTAACTACATTACCAGAACTAGATGAAGAACGCTCCATTTGGCTCCAACCATAAGCAGTTTTGGACACTCATGAGTGCCAACTACATCAACGCACTATCTTTGAAGTTTTTATTCTATGGAAGGATACCTCACAATAATATACTACATGGGAACCATTATCCATTTTGCAATAGTGTCCCCATTCCCATACTTGAGGACAATGTTTCTTTTGAAGGGGGAGGGAATGTTAGGGTCCTACCCTAACCCCCTTACTTTATCAATGTACAAATCCATAAGGCCCTTTAGATAACTAGTGGATAGTTACTTAATAAAAAATGGGCCTCTTTATTAAATAAATACCCCTAGGTGGTTGACCCTCTTTAATTCCAAGGCCACGGATAGTTAGGAATTCAGCTATTGAAACACTGCATATAGAGTAGTAATATGTGTAATTTTTAGTCTAGAGTTGTCCTTGTATTTGGAGTTTTTCTCTTGAAGGTTTCCCCTTGAAGAGGTAAGTGAACATATCTATCTATTTTACCTATTATCTCTTGTATTTTTCTATATTTTCTTTGAATTTTTGGGTTTAACCATATTGCATATCATCCATACAACCAAATGACACACCCTAGTGGTACTAATATGCGTGGAAGTACCTATGGAAGTGAGTGCCTTAATATTGGTTTACCTCCTTCTAGAAAACCACACGTACTCTAATTTTCTCATGACCGATTGTTCTCATTCTCACATGAATGAATGAGTGCCTCTTAATCAAATCCTCTTACTATGTCCAATGTTCATGGCCCCTCATGCAGTGGCATTAAGGGTATCAGTGCTTCTACCACATATGTGGCTCCACCAAATCATAACCTATATAATGTATTTTTTGGCTATCTTCCAACCCCTCCAGTACAACATAATTAGATGCAAAACCTCAACCTTACTCTTTTCCTCAAGGGAAGGCTTATGCTAAAGTAACATGTCCAATCACCAGCATGCACCCAATAATCAAAATGGGTAGCAAAACAATCATAAAAAGAATAATTATGGAAAGAAAAAAGGAAATAACAAAAAAAAGAGGTTGGGGAAACCCTCCTAATCCCCCTACCAATATTGAAGGAAATTCCAACCCCAAAAATCAAGATCCTGATAAACCCCACAAGCAGGGTAAGAATAATCAATTATCGACTAACCATCTGTGTCCTTTTTCTATATTTTATGGGCATTACACTCATAATTACCCACATCTTACTCAATACTATCAATTGTGGGATGAAGCTAATAAGTGTGAGTATGGAAATGTCATTCAAGGTTAACCTTGTATTCATCCAAAACCTTCTCCCACCGCCCAACATATGGTTTTGAAAAACCTCTTCCCCCACAAGGATTAGTAGAAACACAATTAATGTTATCTTAGCCTAAACAACTGTCCATTTCATATACACATGGTGGCCCTTCTATCTAGAATATATTCATGACATCCACTAATGTTAATGTCCAAATATGTCATCAGCAATATGGCATGCTAGTAGAACCTATGATTGTTGATAAGGGTAAGGATACAAATATCATATAAGGACATTTACATATTCCACAACCCAACAATGACCCTACCTCGAAGGTTCCCGATATACCTTTATGTTGCATGAAACATAACCCAAATTCTATAGCTACTCACAACTATAGTGTTGTGGATGACTTGGCTCAGTCATTTGCGACCATGTCTACTGCACATGTTCTAAAGAATTGTCCATTGTAATGAAAATCACTTTTTCCCACTTTGTGAATGGTTGATCCTTTTGATTCTTGTCTAATTACATTTGATTTATATAGATGATAACACCACCTTCCTTATTCGGTTTCCTTCCAGGTTCCTATTACCATAAAAAAACTCAATTATTCATCGATTTATCATTAATGAAGGGGCCTTTACATGTGTTATGTCAACACATATATGGAATAAATTAGGGTATTTTGAACTAACTTTGTCACTTATGACTTTGAGTATGTATGAATCCCTTCACAACATAAGGAATTCTACAAAATGTCCCCATTGAACTTGCAGGAAAAACTATCTTGGTTGATATCAAATTTGTAGACATCCCATTAGACTGCAACATTCTAATTACTTGTAGTTATATGTATGCTATTAAATATTTTACCTCAATTGTTTTTTATCTCATAATGTTCCCACATAATAATAATATTGTCACACTAGATCAACTTACTTTTTATGATCCCTAGTTTGTTGTCAACCCTAAGAATGTCTTGCTTGATATCAAAAGAATTTCACTGAAGCTAGTCTTGGGATATTCCAAGATCGATTCTTTACTAGTACATTTTTTGGTCCACCCATTCTCATCTCTAAATAGGGAACATCTCAAATGTGTATTAACACATCTAACAATTCTACCTCCCAATCAAAGAATCAACTAAACACTACCTAAATGGAAAGTGAGTTGTGGGAAAAAGCGCTTATTCACCAAAAAAATCATTTTTCCTACCCCAGGTATTTTAGTAACCCCGATGATGGAAACCTTCAACCTCCATGGATTAATTTAGGGCTCATGATATGGTACCTTACACCATCAAACCCATTTCCTACCCATCCAGTGGTTTTAACAACCATCCAACCAATTGTTACTTCTAAAATGTCCTACCTCCCATGGTTAATAAAAAATCCATCCCTTCCACCCCACTTACTTGGTTAAAGAAGAAGGCTAGTGTTTTTCTAAGAGTCCCCTAAGGATGGTTGTCTGAAGAGTGGATCGAGCCATCCAATAGTTGAAAGTGCAGAATTATATATTCATTTTCTTAAATGTACATGTCCAAATAAAAGAGAGATGAAGAAAGAGGAGAAACCTATTTATCTTGGTCATTTTATGTTCTTGAGCATTTTGGTCCTTCTCCTTATTGTTTCAATGATGTACCTATACCTACAAAAATGACAAGCAACAACCTTTCTCAAACACATTTTCATATTAATGAAACACAAGTATATACATTTAAATTTCTTCAAGTAAACAAACCATCATTCCAAATAACACCATTTAAACATATGAAAAATGACAATTATTTGTAGGAGAAAGAACATTGATCTTATTAATATGAAAAGGAAATTTTACAATAGCATGAATACCTAATTTATATATGTTGTGCCTCCTTCACTAGAGCTCTTGATCTTATTCCCTTATCAACACACTATAATCCTTTGTTGATGGTAATATATGGTCTCTTGTGTGACATGGAGACATCAATCTAGCGATCCTTGAATCTCCACTACAGATTCATACACATGTAAGGAAGTAAGTTGAAACTTCTTCTTAACAATGAATATGGAATCTTCAAAATGCTTTCATTTTCTCTGAATTCTCCTAGGGCTTGGCTTCTTGATATCACTTTTCTCTATATTCATCTCTTGTCCATGGATATTCCATTTATAGGTCAAGGAGGTGACAAGGTAAAGGCCAGTAATGTATGCATGTCACATAAATGTTATTCATGCGATCTTTCCTCATGGATTTATCGAGTCTAATATTTTATCCTTGTTTTACGGATTTTGAGATGTGGTCATGGTTCTTTTACAAAATATTTGTGCTAAGTCACGATTCCTATTAATAATAATAATAGGTCCCACACTTTCATTCAAGGAAACGTTTAGCCACGTATGTATAAGCATGCAAAGTGTTGATACAAAGTTGATAGTCTTCACTTGTTTCATTGATTCTAACTATGAGCACCCTACATTCATGTTCCTCGTATCAAGGGTGTAAAATATCCATATAATATAATTCTGCTTAATGTATGAGGTTAGAAGAGATATTAATGGTTGAAATGCATTATGAACATAGGATATTTGGTAACTGGGATAAGGATGAGTTTATGGGGTATGGATTCAAAAACACCTAAATACATAAACCAAGATATCATATTTAGCTAAGCAAGCAACTATGCTTAGTTATGATGATCATAGTAGTAATGATTGAGTTGTGGATCTATGGAATATAGAAATGAAACAAAGCATATCCATGAACAATACACAATGGATCCATGTAGAACTAGATTGTAGATACTAGTAGTGCAATGTGGATCTATGTCTATGTGGACATCAAATAAATATTGAGAACTTGGAATCATATAGCAAATTGAATTTCCAGTGTACCCATCATGAAGTGGTACCCTTGTGTGAAACTTGGGTGATCACATCTACTGATGATGCCATCATGTCCCTAGGTCTTCAATACAACCTACCAAATGTATGAGTTTTTCTATGTGAATAAGTGATTTGTAGTCAAATAGAGAAAAAAACCATTTGATTACTAGTCATTGATGTATACCATTAATACACACATGGAAATACATTGATGATGATGATAGGTTCCAAGGTACGAAGTGCAACCAAAAGGTGTGAATAAATGTTCTGATGACAAACAACTGAGTGAATAAGTGAATAATATTCAATGATGTATACCCACTGCTAACTACAAGGAGACTTGTCACTAATGTATGCTAACCTCTAGGTACTATAGAGGGTCTCTAATCCTACTTCCTAGATAATTTTTTTAAGTCGATAAGAAAAGGCTCATCAAAAGGAGAGAATTAAGGCATCTCTCATCATCTAACACAAAACATGTAATTGAATTTATTTATTGAATTGAAAGTAATGAAGAAAACTAGGTGGTTCTCAACACTATGATAGCTTAAATGCATGGTAAAAAATATGAGGAATGGTCGACAAAGGTTAATCAACTTCCCTTGAACATGAAAATAGCACTAACATGACTTGGGTAGCAACTGATACTTAGATAGAAACTAATGAAAACCATCTAATTTGGAGGCATTGAATATGCGATCTATAATGATTAGAAGGATAAATAATTGGTGGAGTAACACATAATTATGGTACAGTTTCCTAAGAAATACTAATACCAACTATAATAGTTTTTTATGCAAACAATTTTTATGTTCAAGGGAGACACTCACTGACTACTGCTATGTTTCAACAAAACAAATTACAAAGTTCAATATTCTTTCACCCCCCCCTCCTTTTTATTTTTTTCAAAGTGTAAAAACGAAAAAACATGCTTATGGTATAGTGGAGGGAATGAGTGCCGTAATGGTGTGCAACTACATTCCAAGCACACAGTGCAGTCTTGTACAAAACAAAGGAACCAAAGGTATTTGTCTATTTATAAATAGTCTAAAAAGGTGCCCCCTCCAAGGACAATGGGCCAAGACACAAGATCTATTTTGGCCAAAGAACAAGTGATAATAAGTGACCGTAAAGTATTGTAAGATTTGGGAAATGAATCGATAATTAGACAATATGCATGATGGAAAAAAATTCTGGAATAACCTCAGGTATAATGACATGATCAAGTAGTGGTTCGACACAAGTTTGAGTTGTGGATGTGATTGTGCAATCCAACAACTTATCATCAGATGCAAAATTATCAATTTAACTTATCATAATTTGAGATCAAGGCAATGAAAAAAAAACCACACAATACTATACATAGTAAACCGAAGGTCAATAGAACAAAATGTTATTAAAAAACCCATATCTTAGATGAAAAAAATAAATACAATGGTTGTCTCTTGCAAGGAAGTGAAAAAATTCCATTATATAGTTATCTACAGAAAATATTTGGTCTAAAATGACTTAATATAGGTGAATATTTGGGTTTTCAATTCATTTTTACCATAACAATTCTATGATTTTGGAGAAATATTTGGAGCCCCAAGGATTTAGCTACATATTAAGTGAGATTCAACCATAAATTTTTTAATTTGATCCATCTAGGTAGGCCACCTCGTCAATTTCAAATTTTATGAATTATATTTGTAATACCAAACTCCTTTTCGCCTGTGGATGTGTCGCCATAGTTTTGGCATACAATACTCATTATTAGAAGAACCTAATCACTATTTTAATATACAAAAATCATAGCCGGACACTAGTATATATGGTAATGACTAGGACCGACCCCCAAAAAGTGATCAATTTTTTTTTTTTGAAAGAAACTAACCCTATTTTTTTATGTCTAATGTTTTGCTTGGAATTCTTGCACCATGATCGAGTGGAAAGAGTGAGATAATGGTGATGTTGATGATAAAACAATGCATCATAAACTAAATTAAGACACTGTGTATGATTATGGGATTCTAAAGTTCTTCCATTGTGCTAAAATGTGCAAGCATGGGGACTTACCATAGAGACTTAGTTGTTATAGAAATCAATGTTGATACTCATTATCATGCATAATTAACACAGTTAGAATAAGTCAAGGAACATATGGTGAAAGGTACGAGTTCTAGAGGTTGTTATAGAAATCAATGTTGATTCTATGTAACTAAATGAATTGTAATATATTAACAACCTTATTTTTTGTTTACCAAACTAAGGACTATAGTTTTTTGGTTAGAATTCAAAAAGCTTTAACTCTTAATAATAACGATAGATTTGTAATAGATTTTAGAAATTTACACACACACACACACATATATATCCATTTTTTTATAAAAGCTTATAGGTTTCCCTAATTTCCTAATTTCATCTATTCCATTTCTGATTAGCTTAACACACTATAATGTGACTTTAATCCCTTGGTGTATGCAATTTTTTTCTCTTTATTGAGATTAAAAATTAATTATAACAAATTATTTTTTTGAGTGGTTGTTTGGAAGGCTTTGCACATGTACTTCCTGACATGGGCACTAAAATCTACATTGGTGTCATTGGAAGTGTAGTTGATTCATCACTATTTTTTCATGTTGCCACCATCACCCTCCATTTGATATGTTGCACGTATGCTCCTTATGGTAACCTCCATGCTCTAACTTTTCTTTGGGCATTTGTATAAATTATAATTATCACCTTCTTTTGTGTTTAGTTATCATTGTTACCTTTTCCTATTATCACCAATAATTGATATGCCACTATTTGCAAATCCTAATAATTTCCCCTACCGGTTTCAACCTTTGAATCCCATTGTCATCTCCTCTTATCTAAAATTTAAATAGAAAATCAAGTAGGAAAGCAACAATCCAACACTACTTACATGGTTCCTCACATTTGCTCATGTTTCCATTGTTGGGAACCAATATGAGACTGTCTTAATCTAAAAATATCGTTGCATATTCTTCTAGTTCTCTACATGGAAGGTGTGCCACCCCCTTGCTTATTTTTCCTTTTTGTAGAGTTGATCCATTGCATCTACACCCCCTCCATTTAGATTTACATGGAAGAACCCATATCCACACACTACACCTACACACACATTAACATATATATGATTGTATGGGATAATATCATTATATACTAACACAAATTTGTGGGTGTAAAGCAGGAAAAATTTGGTAGTTGGTAGTATGAATATGGTGCCAAAGACGCATTGAAAAGGAGGAGTTTTTTAGTTTAGTAAATAAAACATGGTCATTGAAATGACATGAGAAGGGAATGCACCTTAGACACATGTTCCATTACCATCATTTCCGTAAGATGGGGATGATTAACAAAAACATTTAATGACCATATAGTGTTGAATCGATGGAATGACCAGCCCCATCGTAGGGCATCTATTGTTGCAACCCGAGAATCATAATTTTGTGGGGCAACTATTTTTTCTTTCCTTTATCCTTGATCATAATGCAAAATTATGGAGATGAACCCTGCAAAAATTATAGTTGTTTTTTCATCCTTCATTTTAGAAACTGGATAGATCCTAGAGGGAGGTAGGAATACTAAAGAAGATATTCTTTACATGCCAACAATCATGAATGCACAACATAGTCCACTAGTAAAACTATTAGTGTTACTCAAAGATAGGGACTAGATTTGTATATGGATGATGTGATACCACCTTTTCTTATGCTCATTTCACTTAGTCATAAGCTAGCACTAGAGATGTAGGATATGATGTAGGAGAGAAGCCCACTTCATTCCTTATCATTGGTTGTTTCAAAATGAACAAAGCACTACCCACAAATTATAACTTTTAGTACATCCCCTTTTAAACTCTTAATTAATGTTTGAATTTATTATTAATTGAGAGAGGAAAAATGAATAGTTGTGATGCAAAGACAAAGACAAAGGAATCAACAACATATTGAGATACAATTCCACCTAGACCATAGCAGGTTGCTTCCATTCTGGGTCGAGGTAGCTTGTTCCATATCCAATTGATGACGAACTATCGTGGAACTATCTCTTTAGGTACATGCTTTATCTCTCTAATTGAGGAGTTAGAACTCAATTTTTATCCAAGCAAAGAATTTATTCCCATCCAAGTGCTAAAGTCACTGTTATTGATTCTATGAGAACTCTTGCACATAGATGCCATGAAACTTACTCAATTATGCATCTCATTGTTATGATGGATATAGGAGAATGGAATGTGGTCCGACTCTAGGAAAGACGTCAAGCATGCGTTGCTTACTTACCATACTAACAAGATTTAGAGAAAGATGTGCTTCCGTGCTTTTGGCTATTGAACATGAAAAGATGCTACGCTTGAGGATTGTAAGTCCTGATAATTCTACATGATGGGAAAGTAGGTGCTGCAATATGAAAACCACACATTAAAGGAGTTATGTAGGAATACCTTTACTTCTACTACATGCCACTTTACTATAGTTATATTGTAGTGTTGATTATTAATTGACCTATTGTGTAAGCTATAAAAAACGTTACTAAGTAATTTCGATTTAGGATTGATTTGAATTTTATTAGTAAGAATTTTAGTTTTAATTGTATAGTGAATTGGTTTGAGCCATTCAATTTTCATAGACGATCAACATCTTGAGATATTTATGAAGCCCTCCTTTGATCATGTCATAGGCTTCAATCATAGTTTTATATCTCTACATATAAGCATCCACAAAGTACTTCCTTTTACCTCATTATTATAGGGTCTTCACCACTTTTAGCTAGGCATAGGGATAATCAACTGACTTTTAACCTTTATTGGTGAATATCGATATTGATCTCAAACAAGCTATGGAACATGATCTAAATAAAGCCAAGGAATGGAATGATCAATTGGTTAGCAACTATAATCCGAGTTGGTCTCTTTTTTCTTTTTTCCTTCTTGGAAAATGATTTAAAACAACAAGTCCTTGTGAAGCGATAATAAAAGAAAAGATAAAAACATCATAAAAAACCAACCCTATTCCTTGCTCCATGGTCTAGCGGTGAGGACATTGGAATCTGAATCCATAATCATAACTCCTACCTTGTGTATCTTAAAGTTACTATGTGAATATTTTGAAAAATATGACCTCTAAAATTTAACAAAATCCAAATAATTTACTTTTGATTTTGTGTGTCAAATCATATATACACATAACATAAACCATGAATGATTCATGGTAAATAAATGTTAAAAGCTAATCTTTTGGCTAAGGGCAAATCAAGTTGATTCTATTTGTTATGTCCCTTAAGGGCTCCATTGTACCATAGCTGAACTAGGATGTGATGGTGATTCGCTATACATATTTTTTTGTTTGGAATCGATTTTGCACATTTATCGAATAGAAAATCAAATGGTTGATTTGATTTGACCTAACTATCCCAACTATGTGTACTTATAAAATTCATAACGGTTTTCAAGAATATTATGATAATATGAAACAGTTTGACAATAAATGGTTGATATGATTATCACGTTTAAAATATTCTGGATTGTACAAGGCAACAATTTCAATATATTCTTCATGCCATTAAGTATATAAAAATTGCAATGTATTGTTTCTAGCCATTCATCCAAAGTTGGTAATAGCGTATTGAAAAGCATGAAAAGAAATTGCATCATATAGAATATGAAGTATGATGAAATTTAATGATATAATACACTCAAATCATTAATATTATTTACACAATAATAAGTCATGGAATAGTTTATTATATATTTTTAGATTCATGAGATATTATTCTCTTTATTATCTAAATAATTTAGTGCAAAATTATATTGATTCCGTGATTTTAAATATATAATATGTTATGTAATTATGAAAGACCAATTTTAATATTAAAATAGTGAAGGAATTGATTTAGAATTAAAAACTATAACTATTTAAATAAACTAATTGATGTAGATTATAATTCTCAATTTAGTAAAAATATTGAGTAAGACATGTAATAAAGACACTTAACCCGGGGAATCAGCTTCGAAACATGGAACATGAATATTATAGTTATCAACTATTCAAACTAATTTACCTATCAAACACATAACTTATAAGTGAGATAATAAACATTTTTTAATAACGAAGCCATCCTGAAAAATATTAAATACTTTGATCAATAGTTATTAGGTTGATCATCTTGTTCACAACCCTATAAGGCTTAAGTTAACCTACTACACGTAGGGACTTAGAAATAATTGACGTATAATATTTAAAATAATGGAAGTTTCCTAATGTATTAGTTGTATGCCTTTGCTCCTTTAAGTAATCGATGTTGCAACAATAATGCTTGTATAATGAGGAGGTTGAAGGTGGGTTTTGAGAATTTATGGGGAACTCTAGCTAGCGTTTTTAGAAAACTATAGTAGCTTGGAGTCAAGCCAACGCCATCATTGGCCTAGTACCAACCAAATTGAAAAAAGTGGGAATTAGCTTTTTGCTATGGTTTTCGAAAAAATCTTAGTCAGGTCAGTTTTCTCAGGACTTCTCTTTCCTTCCATATCCTTTTCGGTTTGGCGTCCATTGGCTAGGGTTGATCTAGCTTACTTTGTACTGGGATTTTTCAGGCATAATTTTTATGTCATTATCTGTGTACCTCTCCAATCTCTGTCGGATTGGGCATTAATTTTTATGCTTTTTCAGTGTGTGCCCTTCACTTTTGCAGATCTAACGGATCTTAGTACAAGTCTATGCCAAATTTTTTGTGACATGTCGTTTTCTATATTGTTCTAGACAAAATTTTAATATTTCCTCCATGCTTTCTTTTTGGGCTCTGAGTGTCTTGGTTTTCTTGCACTTTTCAAATGGATACCTCAATGCTTTATGACGAGACATATATTACACTTGTTTGGAAGGATGGCCAGTTGTAGGTTTCTTCAAAAGGTGTGGAGGATAGGGTTTTGACGGATCTAAATGGGGGTTTTGCTGGTTTTTATGTTTCTAAGCAGCAAAATGGGAAACAGTTTAAACCCTTGACTTGCGAGAGAGCTAGGGGAAAACGCCATACAAAATCATACAAGGTTATGCCTGAGCGCAAACAATATGTCCTAGGGAAGGACATAAACATGGAGAGGGTGGAATTTTTCGCTACTAAGGCAGCGATTGGCATATTTGAATACACCAGTGTTTTGCAGTCGGAACTCATTGAGTGGGTCAGCAAAAATTGGATCCCCCTTTTTGATTATGCACCAAAACAACAACATTAGTAAGAGGATGGGTATGCTTTGTGTTCCCGAAGCCTGAAGACATTTCAAAGGTACTAAATGGAATTTGGTTGATAAAGGATGGATCACTGGTACTTAAAAGATGGCACGCAAATTTTGATCTAGAGCAGGAACAGATGACCCGACGACATTTGTGGTGTTTACTTCCTGGTTTCCCCATTGAATTGTGGACGGGAAATTTATTTGTAGGGATTGCAAACTGTCTTGGCCGGTTCATTAAATTGGAGAAAAATATGTTGTTTGGGGTTGACAAGCGAGTAGGGACGATCATGGTGGAATTCAATGTCGCAAAAGGTATGTCGGATGTCGTGGATATCATCTGGTGGGATAGGGTAATCAACCATAAACTTGAATATTATTAAATACCCTTTCGCTGTCATTATTGCAGAGAAACGAGCCATCTTAAAGCCAGGTGCCCACGCTTGCTCTTTGGTGAGGGTTTTGGTTTTCCTACTTGTGCAGAGGAAAATAATGCCGAAGACAAGGTTTTAACAAAGGATGGTGTTTCTAGAACATTAAACGACCTGGATGTACAAGCTCCTACGGAAGAACCTGGCTCATCAGTGTTTGTTGAACAAGCTGAAGAAGAAGGGAACTTAAAAAAGGTATGGAAAATGACTCTTCTCCCACTCCGTATGAAGGTGTTACCAAAGATGAATTAGATTTTTATCTGAGTGCTAAAAAATATCTTGATCTTAGAAGGAACTCTGGTAGGATTGATGAAGAATACAAAATTTTATCTCCTGAACCAATTTTCCCAAAACCTATTGACCAAGGTTTGGCTTTGGAAGGTGTTCACTTTCCACTAGATTTGGGGGAATAGATATATGTCTAAATTTTAAAATAAGACTGATAGAATTTCCTCTATTTCAAGTGATGAATCCTCTGAATTATTCCATAGTAGTTGCAATGATGGGATTTTAGGTTCTCTATCTAAGGAAATTGCGCCTGGTTGGGGTTCCATAGGTCTCCTCTATAGGTTTTTTCCAAAAATCCTTCCTCAGACCATGAAGCTGCTCCAGTGTCTTCCCTTAGGTACCAAAATGTTACAATTCGAAAGAAAAAGGGGAATTCTTGAAAAAATACTACAAAACAATTTTATGCAGGGGATTCTAAAAATACCTTCATTCCTCGCTCTATTCAGTTAGATGAAGCCTGTAACAGTCCATCTTAGGTCAATTTGTGCTTATCCTCTCGGGTCCTTAGAGCAAGTTTTCCCGAATAGGTGGGTGATTAATGTCCATTTTATCCTTTAACATTCGGGGTTTAGGGGGAGTTGGGAAGGCTAGGGCCCTCTCTAGATTGTTTGAAGATACTAGCCCAAATATAATTCTTCTACAAGAAACTATGTGTAATGCCTTGCATGTAACCGATACATTGTCTAGACTTCCTCCATCTTGGAAACTTTGTGCATTGGACTCTTGCGGACTTTTTGGAGGTATTGTATCTTGTTGGAACCCTAGAGTGGTTGCTCTAAAACCCTACAGGATTGTTGGAGGTATCCTTTTAGAGGGTTGGTTCATGGAAGTTGATCTACATTTCTCTATATTGAATTGGTATGGTCCATACAAGAACATAGAAGAATTTTGGACTACTTTGGACGAAAGCGGTCTCCTTAAGATTCAAAATTTAATCATTGCTGGGGATCTAAACTTCACCCTTTCAACGGATGAAGTTAGGGGTGTTAATGCAAGACTAGATCCTTTAGCTAAATTCTTTAAAAATATTCTGCATAATTCTGGTCTTATTGATGTTGCTCCCACTATTTTGGGTCCAACCTAGTGCAATGGAAGATGTGGTGAGGATTCCATTAGTAAAAGGTTGGATAGGTTTATTATTAGTGAGCATCTAATGGAGTTACTTCAAAAATTTTGAACCTGGGAAATCAAATCCACCATTTCTGATCATTTCCCAATTATCTTACAAATTGATGGGCTAAAATTAGTGCGATATTATCCCTTCAAATTTAATAACAAATGGTTACAAGAACCATATTTCTGTAAATTGGTCAAGGATTGTTGGATGACAGCATGTGTCCCTGGTGGAACAAGTCCAATGGACAGTTTGGTCTTTAATCTTGGATGTCTTAAAAAATAGGTCACAAAACGGGATAAAATTAAAAAACAGGATAAGGACAAAGAATTAAAATATGTTGAAGATTGTAATACCCCAATTTTGACCCTTATAAAATATTGGTTTTTAATGTAAATATTGTATACATGCGATGTATGTTTCCCTAGCGTGGAGCTCAAGGCCAAGGTCCCGCTAGTATATGTTCATATTTTATTTAAAATGGACAAGTATTTGACATTTTGTTACCCATGTTCTTTTAAGCCATGGGATATTGTAAAATGATGTAAATATTTAATATTGCAATAAAATACCAAAACTGGCTATGGAAGCAACTAATGAGAAGGGGGCATGTGTATTCCACTAGGGAGTGGTGAGGGGATTGTGGGATTGAACCATAGGCTACCAAATGTCATTTTGAGAACCCATTTGACTTTCCTTGTTGACATTTATTTATGTTGTAAGAAAGTTGTTGAAGAATTTAGTCCATGGATTCAATGGACCATGGGCAGCCCATAAATTTGTATGGCAGGTATGGGCTCTATTTTTCTTGTACCACAAGTCACTCTACCTCATGTTAATTGGTTATTCCTCATTCCCATTCCATTGTTGAAGGTTCCAACACCAGTTTTCATCCATTACAAATGCCCAGTAGTGAGAAAAACCAAAAATCACAACTTTGCAAGAACCCACATTTTGAAGTGCCATAAACGCCCAAAATTTGGTACTGAGAGCGAAATCCAATCGGGGATCCATAGATATGAACCTTGGGGCAAAATTGAGAGTATTAGATACCCTGAAATCCATTGGAAAACCCAGTTTTTATAGCCCAGAAATCCAGTGACAGGATTGAGTTATTTGATGACAGAATTGTGAGAAATCCAAGTGTGAATGATTGAACAAAGGTTGGGTTTGCTTGATAAACTCAATGAAGGCTTGAATCTCAAGGAATTAGCAGTTGGACCTTTCTATGCCCACCCTGAAACACTAAAGGGAGGGGGCACCTGAGGGACTATCCAGCAGAGAAGGGGACCTTCCTTGTGTTGGGTGAGGTAGGTACTGTAGGTGCCATGAATGTTGAGTTCATTTGAGATGCCTGTAGCTCTGTGGTTGAACTCACTGACTTATCATCCTCCTCCCTTGCTTATTACATGCTTGATAAACCCAGCTAGGTGTTAGCTTAGCATGACTGTTTGAGTGCAACCATGGCTGTGAGTGAGCCTGTTTAGTTCCTCCTTAGTGGATACACAACCCAGCTTGGGGGTGATATATCAACTGAAAGAATATAGGCCGGACATATATCTATGGTTGGGTGGAACGTTGCTCTCACATAGCCAGTTGTTTGGACAAATTCATCTTAAAGATAAGTGTTCTCTGTAGTTTAAATTATATGCATTCCGTGTTCTGCAATGTTTTAATTAATGACTGTTTTTTATATGCTGGATGCATGATGAAACTTTGTGTATTTATAGTGTTTAATTCTAATGTGTTTGTTGAGTATGAATGTGTATGCATAAGTTTTATTTATCCATGAATTTCTTAGTAATGTATAGGGTTGAGATTGTAAATAAGCCCGGTATGTTTGGTTATGTTTCCTTCCTTGCACTGGATTTGATGGAAGGGGATGTGACAAAGTGGTATCAGAGCCCATGTTGTAGCACTAGGGCTGCTTGGGCCAAACTGTGAGTTATAGGCATATACCAGAATGCTTTAACATGGTATTGGTGAAGTTTGGGGTGCCATTTTGATTTGGAAAATGGCAGAATCAAAGTTCTCAAGTGGGGCAGGGTATCACACCATTGCATAGATCTCGCCAAGAGCTTTCCAATGGTACCATACTTGCCTGATTTGGTTAAGGGATGAGGGAGTTATGAACCTCACAAGTTGCAGGAACAGAGGTGTTTCCACAATTGCGGATTGCGGAAACGTAACTTTTCAAAACTTATGTTTTGGCATTCCACAATTCCGAACTCACAACTGTGGATTGCGGGATTGCGAAAACGTTAAGTTTAAGATTTGCGTTTTGGCTTGCCGCAAATCCGAACCCGCAATTACATAATTGTGGGATTGCGAAAAGGTTAAAATTTATGTATTTGCGACTTGGTTTTCCGCACCCACAATTGCGGAATTACGGGGTGTCACATACCCACCCATCATACCAGCATGGGAGAGAACATGCCTCTGATTCCGGGCATCTAGCCCCATATCCCATAAGTAAAAATTCATTCATTGATAGCAAAAGACATGTACATATGAATATTGTAATTGAACACAACGGAATTAAAAAATCATGTTTAATATCTAACATACATTCAACATTTTCATGATAGCCATTGAATAAATATATTGCAGAATTTAAACACATGAGAGTACTTATCTTCAACAAAGTAGTCCCGAGCAAACAACTATGCAACTGCAACATTCCACCCAACCATAAGCCAACTGTGCTTATCAATCTCTTGATACAACTGCCGCCCCTGAGCTGGGGATGATTTCTACAAGGAAGTGTTGATGTATATGTAACTTCGGAATGTATTTCACATATGTATATTGTATTCCTATAGAGATGGTATTATTCCTCTATACGGAAGTGTCGTCATTTATATTGTAAATGTCGTAACTTATACTTGATGGGTTATTAGACCACCTTGTTGGGGTCGGCCCTGTATAAGTCATGTGGGTCAAAGGGTTATTAGACCACCCTATTGGGGGTCGGCCATGTGGGTCGAAGGGTTATTAGACCACCCTATTGGGGGTCGGCCCAGTCAGCATTATGTTATGTGGTTAAGTTCGAGCCTACATGAGTTATGTAAAAGGCAAGTCAAGTCAAGTATAAATAGAGTGCGGGAGGCACTCTATTTGTTCACTCACTTCTCACTCATGCACTCAAGGAGGAGTGGCGCACTTATGGAGGAGGAAGATCTACTGCTAGGATATGTCTATCTCTTATGGTTGGTTGTATCATTGCTCTATCTATCTCTGAGGAAGTTATTGGGTTTTTTCACCTTTATGGTTTTCCCCAAGTAAATCTTTGTGTCTCTTGTGTGCTTGCATTATTGTCTCCATGATTGATATGCTATAGATATGCTGTACATGTTGTTCTCTCAGTTAAGATCCTAGATCAGATTGAAGTAAATTCTGAAAATTTAACAGGAAGAAGGGAACAACAGACTCACACATAGCCAAAATACACCAAAATCAGCCAAGCCAATCAGCAGTTGGGTTTATCAGGATGCTAGGAGATGGGAAATGAAGAATTGCTAAGCTAGTGAGCTCAACCACAGAGCCATGGATACCTCTACAAGATCTATATAACTTGGCACCCATAATACCTACACACCCAACACAAGGAAGTATTCTCTTCACTGCTACACAGTCCCTCAAGCCATACCTTCCTTTCTAGTGCTCTCAGGGTGTGCATGGAAAAGTAGCCAAAGACCTCTTGATCTTTCTGAGAGATTACTCCCTTCACTAGGTTTATCAAGCCAATTCTGTCTACTACCACTCCAAATTTCTTGCTCACAGGTTCAAACCAAAACAGGGATGCACATAACAGCAAAAGTATAAGTGTTGGGCATGAAGAAATGTTTTTATAGTGAGATGCCCAAAGATGGGGTTTCTACCTGTTCAGAAAAAACGTGGGCAACCAAAATGAAATGGAAAAAAATGGGAAGTCAACCCTAGGAGAGCAGAATCATTTTCAGAAAACGTTTATGGGAATTTTGTGGACAAAAACGGCCTCCATAACCCCAAAAATCGTGGCTCTCTTCCTCCCAGCCACTGTGCAATACAAAAATGAGTTCCCAGGCATGAAAAAATGCAGGAAATGATGAAAAACGTGATGGAGAAAGTCCTAGCTAGATCAGACTGCGTGAGAGAGCAAAGGCCATCGGTTCAGAATGGCTTTGGGCACCATTTCGTGGGTGTTTTCTTGCCCAAGAAGCAAAAATACGATTTTCCAGATTGATGGCCTTCCCATACACAAAATTGACTACCATATCTCTCCATCCCCAAGGCATTAACTGCCTCAATCAACTCTTGGAAGAATTAAATGATTGGGTGCATAACCCAAAATGGGTAGTTGGTGGTTTATGGGTTTTCTCATTGACACATGGATTAAAACCATTGGCTCAAGGGTTTGAATAATTTCCCTCCCTATTCCTTATAAAAATCATGCCCCCATCTCTTTGCTGCATTGCATAGCTAATTATGGGTATTTCATTAAAATTTGTATTTACATGATGTCTTAATTTACATTGTGCCTATCTAGCACAAGAACCATATGCACCGATTTTAATTGCTGATACATAAAACGATAAATCAATGGCGGGGCCTTGGCCTTGAGCTCCTCACCATGATTTAATAATGATATTTACATCATTTACAATTTTAATGCAATAGGGTCAAAATGGAGACGTGACATTCCCCTCCCCTTACATTAGGACTGTCCTCAGTGCTGATCAAAATTGAACAAGAATGGATATGCCACTCTCATGGCATCCTCCAACTCCCATGTAGCCTCATCGAGACTATAGTGCTTCCATTGCACCTTTACCTGTCCGATGGCTCGGTTCCGGAGCAATGTTACCTTCTTGTCTAGGATGCGCAATGGATCGGTTTGGAACTCTCCCTTGGGTTCCACCTGGATCACATTCCAATTAATCACATGGTTAGGATCATGTACATATTTCTTAAGCAAAGATACATGAAAAACATTATGAGCTCTAGTGCTAGCAGGAAATGCAAGTCTATATGCAACTGGCCCTATTCTTTCAAGCACTTCAAATGGCCCACAATATCTAGGTGATAGCTTGGCACAACTCCCAAGCTTCAAGGAACCCTTCCTTGGCCTCACTCTAAGATACACATGATCCCCAACACTGAATTCTCTATGCACCCTATGCTTATCTGCATAGCTTTTGTGTCTATCCTGGGCTGCTTTTAAATTCTGCTTGATCTTTACAACCTCTTGCTCCATTTCCTTAAGTAATTCTGGCCCAAGTACAATTCTGTTCACTGGATTGTCCCAAGTCACTGGTGTCCTACACCTTCTGCCGTATAGAACCTCATATGGACTCATTCCCAATGATTCTTGCTTCCCATTGTTATATGCAAACTCTACCAGGTGTAGATAATCCTCCCACTTGGATGGTTTGTCCATTACATACATACGGAGCATGTCTTCAAGCACCTGATTTACTCTTTTCGTTTGCCCATCTGTTTGAGGAATATATGCGGTACTAAAGTTCAACTGTGTACCCAAATCTACAAAGAGACTTTTCCAAAAATTGGAAGTGAACTTGGTATCCCTGTCATAAATTATTGCCTTAGGCAACCCATGTAATCTGAAAATTTTCTTCATGAAAATATTTTCAATGGCATCGGCTTTGTGCGTGGACTTAACCGGTATAAAATGTGCTACCTTTGTTAACTTGTCCACCACAACCATGATGGAATCATCTTGTCTCATAGTCATTAGCAATCCTGTATTAAAATCCATGGAAATTACTTCCCATTTCCATTCTGGAATTGGCACTAGGTGCGATAAACCTGCTGGGTGTTGGTGTTCAACCTTCACCTGCTAACATGTCATGCACTTAGAAATGTATTCAGCGACATCCTTCTTCATCTCTGGCCAGAAATAATATTTTCTTGCTGTAGCAATAGTCTTTTGATATCCGGGGTGACCGGAGTATGGAGCTTTATGGATTTCATCCATAACAATCCTCCTCAAATCTGCCACATTTGGAATATAGGCTCTATTCTTATAGGGTAAAGGTCCGTTTTCTTCCAAATGATAGCCTTCATACTTCTTTTCAAGGTTTTGTTGCTACAATTTGTACTTTATCTGTGCATATACTTCATCCTCAGCAATATGGTTAACAATCTGTTGTCTCAAATTTGGTTGGCAAGTACTAAGCGTTGCCACATGCATTTCATGTATTTTCCTGCTGAGTGCATCTGCTACCTTATTTTCTTCCCTTTTATGTGTTTGATCCCAAAATCAAATTCACACAAAAATTCCAACCATCTAGCTTGCCTAGCATTCAAATTTGGCTGATCAAATAAGTATTTCATACCACAATGGTCTGTCCTTAGCTCAAATTTCCTGCCCGTTAAGTAATGCCTCCACATCTTTAAAGCATGTTATATGGATGCAAGTTCTAAATCATGAGTAGCATAGTTTTTCTCATGCTCCTTCAAATTTCTCGACTCATAGCATACCATGTGGTTGTCTTACATAAGAACTCCTACAAGTTCTTGATTGCATGCATCGGTACATACCACAAAGTCTTTTTCTAGGTCTGCAATTTTCAAAATTGGTGCACTCGTAAGAAGATTCTTCAACCGTTGGAAACTTTCCTCACATCTTGGTGACCATTCAAACTTTATTCTCTTCTTTTGCAAAGAAGTGATCGGGTTTGCGACCTTGGAGAATCCTTCAATAAACCTCCTGTAGTAACCAGCAAGACCCATAAAAGATCTCACATCTGCCACATTCCTTGGAGTTAGCCAATTCATAATGGCTTCAATCTTCTCAGGGTCCACCGATATTCCTTCGTCTGAGATAATGTGACCCAAATAATGAGTTTTATTTTTATAAAAGTCACATTTGCTTGAATTTGCATACAGCTTATGCTCCCTTAGCAATTGCAATGTCATTCTCAAATGTTCTTCATGCTCTTCTTCATTCTTAGAATAGATGAGAATGTCATCTAGAAATACAAGAATGAACTTGTCCAAATACTTGCTAAAAACACTATTCATGAGACACATGAATGTAGCTGGTGCATTTGTGAGACCAAATGGTACCACTACAAACTCATAGTGTCCATACCTTGTTCTAAAGGCTATCTTATGAATATCTTCCTCCTTGATTCTTACCTGATGGTAACCAGACCTCAAGTCGATCTTTGAAAATACCTTTGCTCCTCTCATTTGATCAAAAAGGTCATCAATTCGGGGCAATGGGTATTTGTTCTTCATAGTGACCTTGTTCAACTGCCTATAGTCAATACATAAACTGAGTGTTCCATCTTTCCTTTTCACAAATAGAATAGGTGCTCCCCATGGGGACACACTTGGCCTGATATATTTCTTTTCCAACAACTCTTGTAATTGCATTTTCAATTCTAACAATTCCGGTGTACTCATCCTGTATGGTGTCTTAGACACTAGTGCTGCTCCTGGCACAAGTTCAATTGTAAAATCAATGTCTCTCTTTGGAGGAAGTCCCAGAATCTCATCAGGAAAAACATCCCTGAATTCCTGCAATACATGATAGTCCTCTAACGTAGGAGTTTCATTTTCCGTTGCCTCCAAAACATGGGCTGCGTACAATTGACAACCCTTTCTACAAAAATTCTTCAGCTGCATGGCTGAAACCTACCTAACAGAAGTCACCTTTGGAATTCCTTTTACAATCCTTGGGTTTCCTTCTTCGTCCATGCATTCAAAAATTTTATTGTAGCAGTCAAGTTTAACCCTGTGCGCTTCTAACCAATCCATTCCAATGAGAATATCATAGGAACCCAATGGCAAAACATTCAGAATTTCATAAGTGAATAGCTCGTCCATCTCTAAGGGAAATTTATCTACAATTTCACTAACTTTTCTCTTGGTTCCAGTGGCTAGTTGAACTAACCATGATTTACTATGCTTTGATTTCTTAAAAGCACAAGTCTCAACAATTTTGGGAGTGATATAATTGTGAGTAGATCTAGGATCAATCAAAACAGAAACAGATTGCTAAGCAATCGTACCTTCAACTTCAACAACAGACGATTGATGATCTTCCTGGCAGTCATCTAGTGCTGCATAGATTGTAGGGATTGTCCTCGCCACTTGACCCATAGTTTCAGCTCCTTGGATGTTGTGAACTTGATTTGCATTCCCATTCCGATGTGGACAGTTCCTAACCATGTGGTCTACTCCACAACCCCAACATTGAAGTGGTTCTCTTGGCTCCTTTGGATCTCTTGGCTTGTCTCCCATCATCCTAGTTGGCTTAGTCACAACTTGTGATGGCTACCTTTGCTGATTTCTGGTCTTAGGAGGTTTGAAACCTTTCTTCCTTTGGTCAAACTTCTCATTTTTCTTGTCCTTCCATGCTTTGTGGAAATCAAGTTTGCTTTTGTTTTGATCATAGCAATACTTGGCCTTCCTTATTGCCTCTTCTAGAGTTTGGGGCTCATCAAATTCAATCCTATCTTTATATGAATGAGGTAGCCCACTTAGAAAACGCTGAATTTTCACCTTATCATCTCGAATATACTTGACATACCTCAGCAGTTCCAAGAACTTGTTTGCATACTCTTCCATGGTTAATTGTTCAAGCAGAAGTACCT
This sequence comes from Larix kaempferi, assembly GCA_027924585.1. Taxonomy (NCBI): domain Eukaryota; kingdom Viridiplantae; phylum Streptophyta; class Pinopsida; order Pinales; family Pinaceae; genus Larix; species Larix kaempferi. Next base: position 5,499,486 of record BSBM01000289.1, on the reverse strand, counting down.
ATCAGAGAGGTACTTCTGCTTGAAGTATTTCTTGAACTGCTTCCACCCAATCTTTCTTTCATTGATCTTCTTCACTTGCCTGATGTGTTCCCACCATATAGATTTTCTTCCATCCAAGTTGAAGATGGAAACCCTTGCCTTCATATTTTCAGAGTAGTCTTGGACTTGGAAATACTTTTCCATCCCAAGAAGCCAAGCTTCAGCTTCTTGACCAGACTTTACCTCTCCATGAAATGTAGGAGGTTTTGCCTTCTTAAATTCCACGTGTGAATTGTTCTTATAATGCTTCTTTCTCTTATTCTTGTGAGATGAAGAGCTTGAACCCTCAATGGATCCTTCAGAGTAAAATGATCCGCTAGAAGAGATTTCTGGAGTATAGGTTCTATCTCTAGAAACTCTTCTTGAGATATTGGACCTCTTGTGGGGATTTATCTTTGAACTACTCTGACTCCCTTTTGGATTTGATGTCTGATGCCCAGAGTTTATTTGCCTTTGGATGTCTGTCAAACTCTGCAGCATGGCTGCATTTAATTGATTTTGTTATTCCTGAGCTTTAATCATCCTTTCATTATCTTCTCTGCAACTTTGCAACTCCACCCTTAGGCTCCTCATGGTGGCTGCAATATCTGGGGGAGTCTCTCGATTTCTTCTCCCATTAGATTCTGTTTCAGCATTCTCAACATGTATATTTTCCCCCATGGCATCTATCTCAAGCTCATAGGGATCCTGTGCATCATCCATGATGTTGATATTCTTGGCCCAACCAAGACCAGAACTTTCCAACTGCAGTTATCTGGAATGTTGCTTTGATGTGACTATAATTCTGCAAAATGTGTTTATAAACACAACTGTTAGCTGCATTATAATGCTATAAATTATTTGCATGTATGTGGGGAAATACCATATTGACAACTTTGTCCAATCATAGACTTTTCCCATTTGGCACAATTATTAAGGTTAAAATGGCTGCCATTGTCGCGGAAATTTAGCTTAAAAAGTGTCACCCTTGTTGCGGATGTTAAGGTTATTTTTGTCGCCGTGCACCGCGCACATCGTAGATTTTATCCTTAAAATTGCCGCGGGTGACGCGGCTCCTATCGCTAAGTTGCCTCCGCATGCATCACAAAAGTTAACGTTAATTCTGCCGCTACGCACGCAGAAGTTAACGTTAATTCTGCCGCTGCACATGTAGAAGTTCAACCTTAACTTCGCCGACACAGCCTTTAGGCAAAAAAAATTTGAAACACTTAGAAAAAATTTAGAATTTTCTCTTCCCTTTTGGCGCAGAATTAGCAACATCTCCGCCGATCATGTCGCAAAAGTTATCGTTAAAATCTACGATCGCCAACCCTGCGACTGCCGACTGCTTCACTTCGGCGCAGAGTTTAACAGTTATTTCGCCGACCATTGTGGTGCTTTTGGGATTATCTTTGCCGACAGAGTCGCAAGAGTTAGCCCAATTCTCGCCGGCGTGTGTGTAGAAAATTAGTCTAACTTTTGCCGCCGTGTGCGCAGAAAGTTAGCCTAACTTTCACCACCGCGCACCGCAGAAATTAGTGTAACTTCCGCCGCCGCGTTGCAGATATTTAACATAACTTTGCCGCCGCATCGCAATATTTAGCGTTAATTCCGCTGTCACGCGTCGCAAAACTTATCCTTAATTTCATCGCCGCGCGTCGCAAAAATTAACGTTAAAATTGCCTACAGAGTCGCAAAAGTTAGCGCTAAACTGCCAACTACGTCGTAGAAATTTAGCTCAATTTTCACCGCCGCACGCACAGGAAGTTAGTCTAACTTTCGCCTCTGCGCGCATAGAAAGTTAGCCTAACTTTCACCGCTGTGCACACAGAAAGTTAGCCTAACCTTTGCTATCGCGTGCGCAGAAAGTTAGCTTAACTTTCGCCGCTGCAGCCTTAGCAGAAAACTCAGAAAAACAGTTAGAAAAATTCAAAATTTTTTCTTTCTTTCTGTGATGATTATTGCTCAATAGGAGGTGACGTTTTCCTCTTTAAACTCTGCAAACTGTTCAGCCTTATCCTATTGAGGCCCAACATGGTAATATGTGGTGTTTAAAAGGGGATCTTCCCTTGTAACTGTGATCATGCTTGGCCCATAGAGGCCCAATGCTGTAGCCTATGGCTCTGATACCACTCTGTCACATACCCACCCATCATACCAGCATGGGAGAGAACATGACTCTGATTCCGGGCATCTAGCCCCATATCCCATAAGTAAAAATTCATTTATTGATAGCAAAAGACATGTACATATGCATATTGTAATTGAACACAGCGGAATTAAAAAATCATGTTTAATATCTAACATACATTCAACATTTTCATGACAGCCATTGAATAAATATATTGCAGAATTTAAACACATGAGAGTACTTATCTTCAACAAAGTAGTCCCGAGCAACCAGCTATGCAACTGCAACATTCCACCCAACCATAGGCCAGCTGTTCTTATCAATCTCTTGATACAACTGCCGCCCCCGAGCTGGGCATGATTTCTACAGGGAAGAAGGGAACAACAGACTCACACATAGCCAAAATACACCAAAATCAGCCAAGGTAATCAACAGTTGGGTTTATCAGGTTGCTAGGAGATGGAAAAGAAAGAATTGCTAAGCTAGTGAGCTCAACCACAGAGCCATGGATACCTCTACAAGATCCATCTAACTTGGCGGCCACAATACCTACACACCCAACACAAGGAAGTATTTTCTTCACTGCTACACAGTCCCTCAAGCCATACCTTCCTTTCTAGTGCTCTCAGGGTGTGCATAAAAAAGTAGCCAAAGCCCTCATGATCTTTCTGAGAGGTTACTCCCTTCACTAGGTTTATCAAGCCAATTCTTTCCACTGCCACTCCAAATTTCTTGCTCACGGGTTCAAACCAAAACAGGGATGCACATAACAACAAAAGTATAAGTGTTGGGCATGAAGAAATGTTTTTACAGTGAGATGCCCAAAGATGGGGTTTCTACCAGTTCAGAAAAAACATGGGCAACCAAAACGAAATGGAAAAAAATGGGAAGTCAACCCTAGGAGAGCAGAATCGTTTTCAGAAAACGTTTATGGGAATTCGTGGACAGAAATGACCTCCATAACCCCAAAAATCGTGGCTCTCTTCCTCCCAGCCACTGTGCAATACAAAAACGAGTTCCCAGACATGGAAAAATGCAGGAAATGATGAAAAACGTGATGGAGAAAGTCCCATCTAGCTCAGACTGCGTGAGAGAGCAAAGGCCATCGGTTCAGAATGGCTTTGGGCACCATTTCGTGGGTGTTTTCTTGCCCAAGAAGCAAAAATACGATTTTCCAGATTGATGGCTTGCCCATACATAAAATTGACTACCATATCTCTCCATCCCCAAGGCATTAACTGCCTCAACCAACTCTTGAAAAAATTAAATTATTGGGTGCATAACCCAAAATGGGTAGTTGGTGGTTTATGGGTTTTCTCATTGACACATGGATTAACACCATTGGCTCAAGGGTTTGAATAATTTCCCTCCCTGTTCCTTATAAAAATCATGCCCCCATCTCTTTGTTGCATTGCATAGCTAGTTGTGGGTATTTCATTAAAATTCGTATTTACATGATGTCTTAATTTACATTGTGCCTGTCTAGCACAAGAACCATATGCACTGATTTTAATTGTTGATACATAAAAAGATAAATCAATGGTGGGGCCTTGGCCTTGAGCTCCTCACCATGATTTAATAACGATATTTACATCATTTACAATTTTAATGCAATATGGTCAAAATGAGGACGTGACACGGGGTTGTAGATTGTGGGATTGCGGAAATGGTAAATTTCGTGAGTGCGACTTGGCTTTCTGCACCCGCAATTGCGCATTGCGAGGTTGCAAGTTGCAGGATTGTGGGATGGAGTAGTCCCGAGTTGGAGGATTGGCATTTCCGCACCCGTAGTACGGATTGCGGGATTGTAGAGCCGCGGGATAAAATATATATATAGAGAGCCCAAAAATTGATTTTTGGATTGCAGGAGCATGCAGAATCAGAATTGGATGAATTCAGTGGCATTCTACGGCCATTAACGAATGCCATGAAAGGTCCAGTGAAGTTCCCGAGCCCATTATGCTCCGATTTGACATAAAATTTGAATTAATGGCTTTTATTAATCAGTGTCCTGATGCTTGAAAGAAGGTCGAATTGAGATGAAACTGATATGGAGCAGTCATGGAGTAGGCACAGTGTTAAGTTTGGAATTTTGGAGCCAAAATCCAAAGGATGTGGAGACGGGGTGAGTGAGAAGGCCAAAAAGCACTATTCTAGGCCACTTTTTGGGGATTTTGAAAATCTTGCAATGGATGAAAGAGACCTTAGATGAAGGATTCAAGAAATTTACTGAACTCAACATTTCTTATTCTCATTAAAACATAAAATTCACATTAGACAAAGATTTTCCAGAAATGCACCGTTTGGAAAATAGCCATTTTTGGCCCAAAAATTGAAATTTTGGAAAAATGTCAAAAGTTAAAAGTAGTCAAACCCATAATTTTATAGAAGATGAATGGTGCATCGGATCAGAAATACGCGAGTTGATGAGTGTTTCTTGTTATATGTACTAACTTCTCCTGGTAGAAAAGTTTTTCTGAATATTTCTAGATTTGCTTCTATAGGTGGTTGAAGTTGGCAGTTCAGGATATTTTACGACTGTGTAAAAAGTGCATAATTTTGGTAAAAATTGTCATTTTTTGAGTAATGTAGTTCCCACACCCGAGGTCGGAATGAAGCACGTGGGTAGGCATTGGAAAGCTTGTCAAGCAGGGAATAATGGTGCATAACAAGAATTTGAATGAGGTTAGCATACATCATGGATATGTAAAGTAGAAAAGTGCCACTGACTGTTTTGACAAATTGTTGACAATATGGGCAATTTGCAGAATTTCATAAATGGGCAAAAGAAATGAATGCATAACAGCTATGTGAATTATTCCATGAGTTAATTCCATTAAAATATTTGATTGTTTATGTTTCTATAAGCATTCCTAAGATGTCTAACAAATATTTTCATAATGCACAGTGCTTGCAGCTCATAAGATTTAATGGTGTAGCAGAGACAGCCTATACGAAAATGGTGACCATAAATGATGCTCATGATCCTTATGAGCATGAGGAATATGTGCTAGGAGAAAATGTGCAAGAAGGTAATGCTGAGACTGAATCTAATGGGAGAAGGGAGCAAATAACTCCTTAGAATTTGGTTGAAACCATGGTGAGCTTCAATGAAAGATTGTTGAAGGCACAGGAAGAGCAAAACCAACTCAATGCTGCTATTTTGCAAAGCCTCACTAATATGCAGTAGAGGATAAACCTTAGGTCCAACCTAAGAAATGTAGGTGAAGAAGGAAGAGATGCAGAGAGTCGCTCTAGTGGTCGTTCAAAGAAGAGAACTCCAAGCCCAAGGAAGAGTTCTGTGAGCAAGAAGAATAGAACACCTTCCTCTAGATCTTCTTCTAGCAAATCATGTGACTCCAGAGGTTCTCAAAGAAGTCCAAGGCATATGCCTAGGAGATTTGATGGAAGAAAGAAGTTCAAAGGAATTCCACAAGGAGAATATAGGAAGGCAAGGCCTCCCACATTTGATGGAGAAGACAAGACCGGCCAAGAGGCAGAGGCATGGCTTCTTGAAATGAAGAAATATTTCAGAATTCAGGACTACTTAGGAAATGAAAAGGCCAAAATTGTCATTTACAATCTAAATGTTAGAGCTTCAAGTTGGTGGGATAACCTTTTGCATGTGAAAGGGATTAGTGAAAGGAAGATTAGCTGGGAGAGATTTAAAAAGTATTTCAAGGAAAAATATCTTTCTGCTAGGTATTATGACAGTAAGAGAAAAGAGTTCAATGAACTTAGGTTGGGACAAAAATCTATGAAAGAACATGTCCATAAATTTTTGGAATTATTGAGGTATGTGGATTACATTAAGGATGAGAGGATAAAGATCCAATGCTTCCTTGGGAGTCTACCTCAAAGTTTCAGAGATAAGATTGAGTTTGTTAATCCACCAAGTCTTGATGAAACCATTAGAATGGCAATGCATTGCTATGAGCAGAATAAAGAAAAATCAGAGATTAACCCAACATAGAAAGGAAATCCAAGAGGGAGGTTTGATCAAAAGAAGAGTGGCTTCAAACCACCACTCAAAATTCATCCCAGAACCTTTCCACAGGGGCAGCAAGCAAGGAGTGGATTCAAGCCAGCATTAGCAGCAGAAAAGACATCAAAAGCACCACTTCAGTGTTGGGGATGTGGAGAAAACCACATGCTAAAGGATTGTCCACATCGGAAGGAGAATCCCCGAAGGTTGCACAACTTAAAGGGAGCAACAACAGTGGAGGACATGGCAAGGGAAATGCCTTGAATTTATGCAGCGTTGGATAATCATTAGGAAGATCATCAATCATCAGTGGTGGAAGTTGAATGTAAGATTGCTAAGAAATCTATTTCTGTTTTGATTGATCCAGGATCTACTCATAGTTATGTTTCTACAAAAGTGGTTGAAGATTGTTCTCTTATAAAAGTGAAGCATAATAAGTCTTGGCTAGTTCAATTAGCCACAGGGACCAAGAGAAAAGTAAGTGAAGTAGTGGTGGAGTGCCCCATAGAATTGAATGGACTCCACACACATGCAGATTTAAATGTATTTCCATTAGGATTTTATGATGCCTTAATTGGCATGGATTGGTTGGAAAGACATAGAGCCAAGTTGGGCTATTATGAGAAAGCACTTGAATGTATTAATGAAGAGAGAAGACCAAGATTGGTAAGAGGAATTCCCAAGCATGTTTCAGTAAGACAGTTTTGAGCCTTACAGTTGAAAAAGTTTTATAAGAAAGGTTGTCAATTATATGCAGTTCATATGTTAGATTCATCAGAGGACAAAGGACCAAGGATAGAAGACTTCCCATTGTTGCAAGAATTCCAAGATGTGTTTCCGGATGAAGTGCTGGGAGTACCACCAAAGAGAGCTATTGATTTTACCATTGTGCTTGTCCTAGGGGCAGCACCAAATTCCAAAGCTCCTTATAGAATGAGCACACCGGAATTGATAGAGTTAAAGATGAAACTACAAGAGTTAATGGAAAAGAGGTATATCAGGACAAGTGTATCCCCTTGGGGAGCACACATGTTATTTGTTAAGAAGAAGGATGGTACCTTAAGGCTGTGTATTGATTATAGGCATCTAAACAAAGTGATAGTCAAGAATAAGTATCCATTGCCAAGAATTGATGACTTATTTGATCAAATAAAGGAAGCTAAAGTGTTTTCAAAGATTGACTTGAGGTCTGGTTATCATCAAGTGAGGATAAAAGAAGAAGACATTCACAAGACGAATTTCAGAACTAGATATGGTCATTATGAGTTCACTGTGGTGTCATTTGGTCTTACCAATGCACCTGCTACATTCATGTGTCTCATGAATAGTGTATTCAACAAATATTTGGATAATTTTGTGATTGTGTTCTTGGATGACATTCTTCTCTATTCAAGGAATGAAGAAGAAGATGAGGAACATCTAAGGATGGTGTTGCAAGTCCTTAGAGAACACCAACTATATGCCACATTAAGCAAGTGTGAATTTTATTAAAAGAATGTGCAATATTTGGGTCATATCATTTATGAAGAAGGAATTGCAGTTTATCTAGAGAAGATTAATGCCATCATGGATTGGTCTACTCCAAAGAATGTTTCAAATGTTAGATCTTTTATGGGCCTTGCTGGTTACTACAGAAGGTTTATTGAAGGCTTCTCCAAGATAGCTCATCCAATCACTTCATTGCAAAGGAAAAATGTCAAGTTTGTATGGTCTGAAAAATGTGAGAAAAGTTTTCAGCAGGTAAAGGAGTTACTTACCAGTGCTCCTGTTTTGAAGGTAGCAGATCCAAAGAAGGATTTTGTAGTGTGAACAGATGCTTGCATTGAAGGGCTAGGTGGAGTGCTCACGCAAGAAGGAATTGTGATTTTCTATGAGTCAAGGAAATTAAAAGAACATGAAAAGAATTATGCCACACATGATTTAGAATTAGCAGCCATAGTACATGCTCTTAAGATGTGGAGACATTATTTGTTGGGAAGGATATTTGAGTTTAGAATAGACCACATGAGCTTGAAGTATTTGTTTTACCAGCCAAACTTGAAAGCTAGGCAAGCTAGACGGATGGAGTTTCTTTGTGAATTTGATTTCGAAATTAAGCATGTAAAAGGGAAAAATAATAAGGTTGTAGATGCCCTTAGCAAAAAATTTCATGTTACAACAATAAGTATGTGCAAATCAGATTTGAAAACAAGGATTCTAGAAGCTCAAACTAGTGATGATACTTATCTTCAAATTAAAGAAAAGTTGTAGCAGGGAAATATAGATGAAAAGTGTGCGGGATATTAGCTTGGTGAAGGCGATATCCTCATCTACAAAGATAGACTGTACATTCCAAATAGTGCAGATTTGAAGAAGCTAGTGATGGTTGAAATACATCAAATTCCCTACTCTGGACATCCAGGATATCAAAATACTATAACAAAGACAAGAAAGTAATACTTTTGGCATGGCATGAAAAAGGACATAGCTCAGTACATTGCTAGGTGTCTATGGATTTTATAACAGGTCTACCTGTGACAGTGAAGAAGCATGATTCAATCATGGTGGTGGTGGAAAAGCTATCAAAGGTAGCTCACTTTATTCCAGTCAAGTCTACTCACAAGGATAATGACATTTCAAATATCTTCATGAGAGAGATATTCAGATTGGATGGATTGCTCAAGGCAATAATTTCTTATTAGGATACGAATTTCACTTCCAATTTCTAGAAAGGATTATTTCAAGATTTGGGAACTAGATTGAATTTCAGTACATCATATCATCCTCAAACAGATGGCCAAATTGAGAGGGTGAATCAGGATCTTGAAGACATGCTGAGAATGTATGTGATGGATAAGCCATCCAAGTGGGAAGATTACCTACACTTGGTAGAATTTGCATACAATAATGGACATCATGCATCATTGGGGATGAGTCCATTTGAGGCATTGTATGGCAAAGGATGTAGGACTCCAGTGAACTGGGAAAGTCCGGTGAATAGGATAGTGCTTGGACCAGAGATGATCAAGGAAATGGAACAGGAAGTTGCTAAGATCAGGCAGAATTTAAAGGCAGCTCAGGACAGGCAAAAGAGTTATGCAGATTTGAAAAGAGTGCATAAGGAATTTCAGATTGGGGATCATTTTTATTTGAGAGTGAAGCCAAGGAAAAGTTCTCAAGTTGCGAAGTTGTGCCAAGATGGCACCAAGATATTGTGGTCCATTTGAAGTCCTTGATAGGATAGGGCTAGTTGCATATAGAGTTGCATTTCCTACTAATATAAGAGCTCATAATGTTTTCCATGTATCTTTGCTTAAGAAGTATGTACATGATCCTAATCATATGATTGATTAGAATGTGATACAGGTGGAACCCGAGGGAGAGTTCCAAGTAGAGCCTATGCGCATCCTCGACAAGAAGATCACTTTGATCTGAAACAGAGCCATCGGGCAGGTAAAGGTCCAATGGGAGCACCTTAGTCCCAATGAGGCTACATGGGAGCTAGAGGATGCCATGAGAGAGGCATTCCCATTTTTGTTCAGTTTTGAGAATGCCAAGGACAGTGTTGATCTAAGGGGGAGGGGAATGTAATACCCCAATTTTGACTCTTACGAAATATTGGCTTTTAATGTAAATATTGTATACATGTGATGTATGTTTCCCTAGCGTGGATCTCAAGGCCAAGGCCCCGCTAGTATATGTTTGGATTTTATTTAAAATGGACAAGTATTTGACATTTTGTTACCCATGTGCTATTAAGCCATGGGATATTGTAAAATGATGTAAATATTTAATATTGCAACAAAATACCAAAACTGGCTATGGAAGCAACTAATGAGAAGGGGCCATGTGTATTGCACTAGGGAATGGTGAGGGGGTTGTGGGATTGAACCATAGGCTGCCAAATGTCATTTTGAGAACCCATTTGACTTTCCTTGCTGACATTTATTTCTGTTGTAAGAAAGTTGTTGAAGAATTCAGTCCATGGCTTCAATGGAGAATGGGCAGCCCAGAAATTCGTATGGCAGGTATGGGATCTGTTTTTCTTATACCACAAGTCACTATACCTCATGGGAATTGATTCTTCCTCATTCCCATTCCATTGTTGAAGGTCCCATCATCATTTTTCATCCATTACGAATGCCCAAGAGTGAGAAAAACCAGAAATCACAAATTTGTAAGGACCCATGTTTTGAAGTGCCATAAATGCCCAGAATTTGGTATTGACAGTGAAATCCAATGGGGAATCCATAGATATGAACCTTGGGGCGAAATTGAGAGTATCAGATACCCAAAAATCCATTGGAAAACCCAGTTTTTATAGCCCATAAATCCAGTGACAGGATTGAATTATTTGATGATAGAATTGTGAGAAATACAAGTGTGAATGATTGAACAGAGGTTGGGTTTGCTTGATAAACCCAGCGAAGGTTGGAATCTCAAGGAATTAGTAGCTAGAACTTTCTATGCCCACCCTGAATAGCACTGGAGGGAAGGGGCGCCTGAGGGACTGTGCAGTAGAGAAGGGGACCTTCCTTGTGTTGGGTGAGGTAGGTATTGTGGGTGCCATGACTATTGAGTTCATTTGAGATGCATGTAGCTCTGTTGTTGAGCTCACTAGATTAACATCCTCCTCCCTTGCTTATCGCATGCTTGATAAACCCAACTAGGTGTTGGCTTAGCATGACTGTTTGAGTGCAACCATGGCTGTGAGTGAGGCTGTTTAGTTCCTCCTTAGTGGATACACAACCCATCTCGGGGGTGATCTCTCAACTGAAATAATATAGGCTGGACAGAGATCTATGGTTGGGTGGAATGTTGCTCTCACATAGCCAATAGTTTGGACAAATTCATCTGAAAGATAAGTGTTCTCTGTGGTTTAAATTATATGCATTCTGTGTTCTGCAATTTTTTAATTAATGAATGTTGTTTATATGCAGGATGCATGATGAAACTGTGTGTATATATAGTGTTTAATTCCGTTGTGTTTGTTGAGTATGAATGTGTATGCATAAGTTTTATTTATCCATGAATTTCTTAGTAATGTATGGGGCTGAGATTGTCAATAAGCCCGGTATGTTTGGTCATGTTTCCTTTCTTGCACCAGATTTGATGGAAGGGGACGTGACAAAGATCTTTTAAATAAGTATTATGATAACAACCCCAGATGTATTTTCTTAGAAGAAGAGAAATTTGAACTTCAAGAATTGGATAAAAGAAGGAATTTTCTACTTCAACAAGAAGAAATGGTGTGGCGTCTAAAAATCAGGTTTGTTTGGATTGCTATGGGGGATAATAATACTCATTTCTTCCATAATTATGCTACACATAGAAGGAATATCAATACTATTTGGGACATAAAAAATGAGGATGGGAGGACTATTCATAAAGATGACGAACTGAAAAGGTTTGTTGTTCAACACTTCTAAAATTTTTTTAAAGATCATGAACTAAATGACATTGGAGCTTGTCAATGCCTCAATTGTGCAGGTGTTGGAATGGTTTCCAAGGCAACAATAGGGGATGAAAACCCAACCAAAGGCTTCAGATAATCCTACGCAAGTATTACCCTATCCTCGAGCTATCTAGTGTGGTTAACAACCGTGGATATTCGGTCTCCGCTGGCACTCTATGAGTTGGTGGGTTTGCTCCTTAAAAATGAGGCTTTGAATTAATTGTGAAATTAATCCTGAATGTAATTTGAATGCAATCTAGAGTTAATATGCAATCTAAAATTAATAGTTCTGCAACTATGAGAATAAATTCTATAATTATAGAAATAGAGATTTAAACCAAGAGATGAAAGTAAAATAATAGCTAAATTAAATATTAATTAGTAATTAATCTCGGGAGCCAAGTATTTTAAAACGGAGGAAATGATTTAATGTTCAAAAGGAATAATTGGATCATCAATTATTTTAAAAGAAATTTTAAAATTATTGACTTCTTTAGCACATTAATTCTAACATGAGAAGTAAGAAATTATCTTCACTATGCTAAAATTATTTGAACATGGAATTGTTTATGCAATGGTTAAACATAATCAAGTTAACACATAAACTACATAAATGCAGAAAGTTGCTTGAATTTGATTATGATCTTATCTGTGCACAAAAAGAGAAATCTGATTAAATGCGCATGAACAAATGAAAAAATAATTGCAAAAAAGAAATTGTATTACCATTTCAGCTAAATAAAGAAATTTACAAAGCTTCAAGTTAATAATCAGCAGCCACTTCAAGTAGAGCCCACAATCTCCAATCTCTTAAACACAAGAAATTGCTATCAAGAGAATCATAGAAGAGAAGGAAGAAATTCAGTTCTCTGTCATACAAAGATTATATACTCCCTCTGGCAGCAATGTTTCGCCTTCTTCCTTGTCAATCGAAAACATTGCAAGAGGAATGCAAATATAGGAAGAATGAAAATCCTTCCATTCTTTTGAGACCTCCTCCCTTCTCTCTCTGAATGTTGAGGTCGAATTTATATAAGTGGAGAGCACTGGGAAGGATAACATCAAATCCCTAGATGCCTGGTTCGTTCACTGTATGCAAAAACGATTGGAATAAATTTTTGGAAAATTCACCTCTGTTAGGTCACGTTTTCATCCCAAACTGTTGACAGATTTGCAAAACTATCCACGGTTAGGGGTAAATCATCCCATTTAGGAAGTGGGTTTTCAACCGTTGAGCTAATTCCTCACTGTTTGCTCACAATCCTCCACGCAAAAACATGACTTCTACAGGTGTGCGATCCATTTTTTAAACTTCATCCCGCACGACAAAAAAAAAATAGCGTTTAGTGAAATACTATGCATTAACATTGTAAATAATATGATATCAAAATCCAATCATATAAATCAATTATTAATATTGTCCTTTAAAAATATATCGAATATAATTTAAACAATAATAATAATCTTATCAACAACCAAAGCTAATTATTCTTTTGTAAAATATAATACTTTGCCTAATAAAAATTATTGACTCTTTCCATAGTTTGAAAGTATGTTCTTTTTAGGATTCAATTGAATTATACATAACAAGGCCTTGAAAAATCTTTGTCATATAATTATAGATTTTCTCAAAAGGACAAACTTCATCAAATACTCAAGACTCAGTAAAATTCAGTAATCCTTTCGAAGCTGAGAATTAAATGCACAGTTCCATTATTTGATATACACCCTTTCAAGTCATAAATCAAAATGATTAAAAATTAGTGTTCAATCAAATTATTCTAACCCATCAAGATGCTCTTTAAACTTATTTATTCAATGAAGTTCAAATTTGTTTCCAAGACTACCGAAACAACATATGAATTTAATTGTTGAAAATCGAAGCATGTAAATGACTCAAACAAGTTCAAATAAGGATAAGAAATCATTACATACAATAGTCAGAATCAAATGACAACTGAAATGATAAAGACCAACTCAAGTAAATCAAGAACAAACAAGTAAAAATGAAAATACTCCAAATAATTATTCAAGTCACGCAGTGTAACCTCATCTGCAGGATCAAAACAAATCAATGGTTAAGATTAAACATGCGGAAGCAGAGTTGCGGGAGTTTTATTCTTGCAAATATGTACATTCATCTCGCAATCCACAATTGCGGGATGCGGGATCGCAACTCATAGAAACAAATAAATCAATATTTCTGCAATCCGCAATCCGCATTGCAAGTTACGGGTTTGCAAATTGCAAAGCAATGGATCAGAGTGTTTCTGAAATCCGCAATCCAAAATTTCGGGTTGCGGGTTTCGGGAATGAAAACTACATTTAAACAATCGAAATAACTTTTCCGCATTCCGCAATCCACAATTTGCGGGTTGCGGGATTCGGGATCACACAACGCAGTTTATTAACCTAACGAATTTCCGCAACCCAAAATCTGAAATTGTGGGTATCGGGTTTCGGAATCAAAATTTCCAAAATATTAACAGTCTTTCTGCAACCCACAATTTTGGGTTGCGGGTTTCGGGTTGATGAAATTTCAAAAGAAAGAACAAATAATTCCCGCAATTCTCAATTGCAGGTTTTCGGGTTTCGGGATTTCGGGAAGAAAATCACATTTTGAAAGAAATGAAGGCTTTCCGAAAATCAAGAAAACAACCAAAAACTCATAAATTTTTTAAGAAAAAAAAAATGATAATTATATAAACCAAACAAAGGTATGAGATCATGCAAACCAGGTTTAAGAATCTCGATTTGATAAGGAACTTACCCAAATACCTTTGTATTTACAAAATTTGGGGCTCCCATGATCAAGTGAAGCATGGGATCTGTTGTACCTACAACAAAGCTCAACTTAGGGTCATTAAGAAGTTCCCCACATTTTTCTCTCCAGAGGAGGGTTTGGAAATTGGAGAACCGGTCACTTTAAAGGAGATTGAAAGAGTTTTAAATAATTTTGCACATGATAAGAGATGAGGCCCAGATGGTTGGATCGTGGAGCTATTTTTGTCTTTGATATTATGGGGGAAGAACTTCTTCAGATGGTTGAACAGACTAGATGTGAAGGTTTTGTCTCTGAGACTCTAAATCAAACTTATATTTCCCTTATCCCTTAGAAGAACAAACTTGAGAGTTTTAATGACTATAGACCCATTGCATTATGTAATTTGGTCTATAAGATCATTACCAAAATTATTGCTAACATAATTAGACCAAAACTTGTTGAAATGATGACAAAAGAACAATTTGGATTTCTTGCAAACAAGCAAATTTTGGATGCGGCGGGGGTTACTCAGGAGTGCATCCATTCGATAAAATTAAAGGACATTGATGTTGTGATCCTCAAGATGGATTTGGTAAAATCCCGTGACAAGGTTAATTGGGTATACTTGAGATTACTTTTACTACAGATTGGTCTACCTCTAGAGGTGACAAATTGGATAATGGCTTGTGTTACATTTGCAAACTTCTTTGTTCTTGTTAATGGCTCTACCATAAACTTTTTTCATGGCTCCAGGGGCATAAGGAAAGGGTTCCCTTTGTCTCCCTTACTTTTCCTACTTGTTATTGAAGGGTTGATTAACTTAATACATTCTGCTAGAAAGGAAGGAAAACTCAAAGGTGTTAAAATTACAACTTTTGTCTTTATATCTCATACTATGTTTGCTGATGATCTAATTTTGTTTTGGAAGGGGAACAATTGAGAAATGGTAGCAGTTTACAACATTATTAATTTATTCCATGCTGCCTCAGGTATGGAGGTCAATTGCACAAAGTCTGCTTTCCATTGTCATAAGGTCGACACACTTGTTATGGAGATGATACATACTTTCTTACCATACCAGTCTTCTATGCTTGAAGATGGTTTTAAATATTTGGGTTACAATTTAAAACCCAACTGCTACAGGGTAAAAGACTAGTTGTGTCTAGTCGAAAAATTTGAAAAAAGTATAAGCAACTGGACTTACAGATTGATTTCTATTGGTGGAAGACTAACTTTACTAAAATCAGTTTTGGTTGGGATTCCTATGTTTTGGTTCTCGTTGGCGTATCTCCCAAAAACCATCATTAAGATGCTTCGAAAATTTATGTTTAATTTTCTCTAGTCTAGCACAATGGGGAAGAACAAGTTCCATCTTGCAAATTGGGAGAAATTATCCATGCCAAAACAAAAGGGTGGATGGGATATAATGAATCTGGAGTGGTTCAGTACAACACTTAGTATGAAAAGCATGTGGAGAGGCCTTTGGGGGGATGGATTATGGAATAATATTATTCATGGAAAATATATCAAAGTTGACATTGTACATTGGATCAAGAATCCTAGGAAAACAAACAAAAACTCCTCAAATTTTTGGTCTGGGTTCTTAAAATATTTCCATTGGATTAGTAGGAAACTCGCTTGGAAGGTTGGTATAGGGTAAAACATTCTTGTTGGAATTGATTCGATAGTTGGATTTGAAGAGAGCTACAAAATATCAAATGAAATTCTAGAATATCTACAAGAAATTGGTTATACAACACTTTCACATATAAAAAAACTAAATGGTGGGGAAATGAAAGCTCTTACTGGTACAGTGCCACATACTTGGGAATTGGAGGAGATTTGGAAAATTAATGGGAGGTTTATATTTCTTGTCTGAATTCTGCAGGGATTAGACTTTCAAACGTTGATGACAAACTATTATGGACTGGTAATAAAAAATATGGACATGTAACTGCAAAAGAGGTATATCCATCCATTGAAAACTATGAAAACTATCTTGTTCCAAAATGGTGGTATGTGAAGTTATGGAAATGAAAATTACCGCATAAATTAAAATGTTTTTTTCTGGCTTGTCCTGGAAAATGCTATTCTCACATGGGATAATTTAATCAAGCATGGATGGGAGGGACCAAGTAGATGCACTCTATGAAAGTGTGAACCTGAATCCATTGATCATATCTTTATCTCTTGCTCCTTTACTACAAAAATTTGGCTTTCTGTTTGCTCCAAAGTTGATATCCCTATGACATGGGGTAAGGAGACCGTGGATAAAAAATTATATATATGGCATAGTTCTATGAGAGATCACAAGCTACTTCCTATTATCATTTGCTAGGTGATTTGGAAACTCGGGAATGCTTTATTTTTTGAAGACAAAAATCCTACACTTACTTCTGGCCTGATCAATATTTTAAATATGTATAAGGAACTTCATCCTATGCAAGCAAAAGTTTCAAAATCCAAAAATATTGAAGATCTTCCCCTTGTGGATGAGGCACATGGGTATTTTGATGGAGCAGTTGTGGATGGAAAATGTGTTGTGGGATCTTACTTAATCTTCAACAATTCTCTCAATTTCAAATTAAAGTTGAATTGTGGTATTGGTACCAACACAAAGGCGGAGTTGCTTGCTCTTTGGTGTCTACTCAGGTTTGTTTATTTCTTTGGAATCAATTCTCTTAATATTTTTGGAAACTCTTTCACTATTGTCAACTGGGTAAAAGATACTAGTAAACTTCAATCCATTGATCCTTAGCAGTGGTGCAACATAATTGAAGAAATATTTAATAGATTTCACAATTGGGGGATTCAACATATATATAGGGAATTAAACACTACAGTCGATTCTCTCTCAAAAGATGGTCTGATGCTAATTGAAGGTACCTTATATTGGGAAGAATTCATAGAGGATCAGCTGGAACATAAGGGTCATATTTCTTTTTTGAAAATTAGGACTTATAGCCTTATGGATGATATCTCTTTCTAGCTTACTGTAAATTAGTTCCCTTTGATGTTTTTCTCTTTGTTGAGGTTGATATGTGTCTTTTAATATGACTAGTTGATTTGGATGAAACTATAACTTGGAATTGATCTTCTATTATGGACAGTTCTGCGATCTATTTTTGTACTTTTTGATTCAATGGAATACCAAAAGTACTGTTTTTTTCTTCTTGAAAAAAAATTGCCTTAGCTCCTTTATGAATGATTACATAAATTAATTTGTTCCATGTGGCTTTGCAAGGAAATTTTGAAGCATTGAGTACATGACCCTTTACATGTAACATTCATATAGAATCCTTTAATTGAGGAGGTGCACCTAGTCTCCTTAATATTACTTATTCTGATGTTTATTAGTAGTGGTAAGCAATTGACTTATGCACTAATGGATACATTTACAATGGAGCTTTTTTCTTACATATTTTCAATAGTGGGTAGGTTACATCTACAACCCAAATCGAGACCAATTGTTTCATGGTTCAAAAGTATTAAATCTTGTCTCAATCATGATTTGTTAGGACTCTTCGAACTCAAGTCTCTAGCTTGGATAGGGCATTTATTTCATGTCGCTATTCCTAAATCAATGGGAGCACACATCAGCTGAGATAAATTTTTGAATGTATTACCATACCCCCAAGGTTTAGGACCTCTTTTTATATGTTAGTGGAATCTTTATGCTCAAGATCTCGATTCCAATAGTCACTTATTTGGTACCTACCAAGGGGAAAGAACTACTATTCTAACTCCTCTCACAGGATTCCATCCACAAACACAAAGTTTATGGCTAGTTGATATCACTCATCATCATTTAGCTATTGCATTTGTTTTTCAATTGTTGGTCATATGTATAGAACCATCATTGGGATTGGTCACAGTAGTGAATATATGTTGGAGGAACATGTTCCTCTAGGAGGCTTATTCAAATGTGTACATGAGAGTCTTTATAACACAATCAATAATTCTCTTAATTTTCAATTGGGTCTTTCTTTAGATTCTTGGGGGGTTATTGTTCGGATATCCACATCATCTTTTTCAGGATCTTGCATGCAATTAGGGTTTGCATGCAGAATCTAGGGTTTGCATGCACCTGCATGCACTTGCATGCATCCCAGTCACCAGTTTGATGCCTCCAGCACCTTAGCCACCTCATTCTAGCACCTGGGAGCCACTTACTACAGAGTTTTACCCCTCCTAGGCTGAAAGGCACCCACTTCTCACCTACTACCAGAGAAGGGCGCACTTGTTCACCTACCACTGCAGTTCCACTTCAGTTACACTCAGTTAGCTCCGATTCTCCCTGATTTGAGGCTAGTTTCACTCCCGACTGACTGTTTCACTTCCGTTGGACCTCCAGATTGACTAGATGACCTGTTCTGACTTCAGTTAGCCTCCCATGCGACCCCACTGAGCCTCCCTCTCCTTAATCAGTGCTACACACTTCAGTTACACTTATTACACTCAGTTAGACTCAGATTGACACCTGGATGACTGGTTCTTGTGCATTGATGACCACTACTGATTGATGATGAGGACTCCTAGTTGGAGTCAAGCTACCTCATTCAGTGATTCGAATGACCTCCTTAGGCAATTCGAATTGCTCTATCATTGTGTCAGATTGTATTGTAATTATTCACCCTTATTGGGATATTGAGCACTGCTGCATGTTTTGCATAGTTTTGCACCATATTTTCTATGTTCATATGTTGTGATTGATTTACTTGTTCATTAGATCTGCTGTGACTAATTTTACATGGTATCAGAGCCATTGCAGGGACAAGATCTCCTTTCTACAGGTGTTTTCACAAGAATATTTGACTGAATTGCTAAAAATTGCAAAAGTTTTGCATGAGATATCTCAAGGGCATTCGCTCCTGTGCATGCAAAGCTTGAAAATAATTCCAATACCACTCCAGAATCTTGAGTTACCACATAATTCCTGGATCTGATACATTGGACCCATTCAACATTGTTTGATCTCCAATCCCAGGTGTGATGCAACTCTAAAAGGGTGGATTGTTCGACCTTACGGTTCTTGGTTTGATTGTGATTTGCAGGTTATCAAGCTCCTCTTTTGCATTCGCTATACTATGCATGCAAACTCCTCTTTTGCATTCGTTACTCTCTGCATGCAAGCTCATCTACATCAGTTTGACTCGCTCCTAGCAATGGAATACTCTTCTTCAAAGCCTATCCTCACCCCATTCAATTATTTTGATTGGAAAGATGATATGGAGATCATATTACGTTCAAAAGGTTACTACCGAGTCACTCTTGGTCTTGAATTGGAGCCAAACAATGTGTTAGATCGAACCAAACACTACAACAAGCTTGATGAAGCTTATGGTCTTCTTTGTCTCTCCATCTCCAAAGATCTTCACTTCCATCTCAGTGGATTGAAGACTCCAAAAGCCATATGGGAGCAACTTGAAACACTATTCGGCAAGCAGGATGAGCTTAGGGATTTTCAATTAGAGAATGATTTGATTGGCCTTAGTCCTGAGAATTTCGAGACCATTAATGAATTCTTCACTAAATTCAAGAACTTGAACATGCAATTGAAGAACAGTGGAGTTATCAAAGAGGATAAGCAATTGATCCTCTCCATTCTCAGCAAGCTTGGTAAAGATTATTCGGTATTTGTCTCTACTTTCAATTCCGATCGGCTAACTACCCCGAATTGGAAGATGCCTACCTTGAATGCCTTCATTGAGTCCGTCACAAAAGAGCATGACAAGTTGGTTCAAATGGGGTCCATAAGCTCCAAAGATTCAGCCCTATATGTTCAAGGACCCAAGATCCCGAATGGTAAAGGAAAGTAGAAAAAGGAGAAGCCCAAATTCGAGCCTAACAAGCAAAAGGAGAAAGGCAAACAAATGGATGCACCATCCGGTTTGAAATCCAAGCAAAAGGGCAAAGAAGGTAACCAAAAATCTAAATGTACTTATTGTAACCGTGGCTTTCATCCCGAAAGTTCATGTATGAAGAATACTATAGATCAAATGGCCCTCCTTTTGGAAAAGAACAACATAACCCTTCCTGACGGTGCAAGGAAGAAGGATAGGAATGATGATCATGAAAGAGGACAAGCACTCATGGCAACGGTTTCGAATCCCACTACTCTCTTGATAGATTCGGGTGCATCAAATCATATGGCTTCAAATATTGATTCTTTTTCCTCATTCGATCCAAACAGCTCCATCCCCATCCATTTGGGAGATGACTCAAAAATTTCTTCAAAGGGCAAAGGTACGATTCATGTAGAACATGGAAGCTTTCAGAATGTTCTCTATGTGCCTTCCTTAGCTTCAAATCTCCTTTCTGTGTATCAAATGACACACACTGGTGAACCAAAGCAAGTTACATTCAGCCCTAATACAGCTGAAATTTCTGATATCAAAAGTGGAAGACTAGTTGCAGTTGGAAAGGCAAATCACACTGCAAAATGTTATGAGTTTTCACACTTTATTCCGCTTGCAAAGCCCACTGCTCTTCGCACACATGGTAATGAGGTTAGTAGGCTTTGGCAAGAAAGATTTGGACATCTTAATTATAAGTATTTGCTGCTGTTATCAAACAAATCCATGGTAGATGGGCTTCCACAACTCCGTTCCTCGAAGGGAATATGCACTGGTTGCATCATTGGGAAGCACCCCGAGCACAGATTCGACCGCGGCAAAGCTAGCAGAGCTTCTACTATTTTGGGATTGATCCATTTTGATATCAGTGGTCCGCTGCCCCATATGTCATTAAATGGTTCAAGGTATGTTTTGACATTTATTGACGATTTTTCCCGCTTTACATGGGTATTCTTTCTAAAAAACAAGTCAGAAGTGCTTGGAAAATTCAAGGATTTTAAGGCTTCTGTTGAGACCGCCACTGAGAGCAAGATCAAAGCTCTTAGATCTGATAATGGTGGGGAATATATCAAGTTCGAGTTGCTGCAACTTTGTGCCCAAAGCGGAATTAAGATCCAACATACAGTTCCCTACACACCCCAACAGAACGGTGTAGCGGAAAGGAAAAATCGGTCACTGAAAGAGATGGCTACATGCATGATTGAATCGAAAGGTTTGGCTGCAAATATTTGGGCTGAAGTAATCAATGTTGCTGTATATATATAGAACCGTGTTCCACATTCATCCATGAAAGGTATGACTCCTTTCGAAGCATTCTTTGGTCACAAACCGGATGTGTCAAATTTGAGAGTTTTTGGCTCTACTGCATGGGCTAGAATTCCTTCTGAGAAGAGACGAGCTTTGGATCCACAAAGTATCGAGTGCATACTGATAGGATATGGGGAAGAATCAAAAGCATATAAACTCATGGATATCAGATCTAAAAAGATATTCATAGAGCGCAGTGTGCAATTTGAAGAACCGCTTCAAGAATTGCAACTAGTCGTGGAGAAGACTGCCGATTCATCGCCTTCACCAGAAGAAGATCCGAGCAGCGATAATGAAGGTATGAGTTCTGATATTTCTGATATTGTAGCAGCATATGATGATCATGACATATCAGGTTCGGAATCCGACCATTATGATCCTCCTCAGTTACCAAAGTGGGCCCAAAACACTCTACATTCTGCTGGTTCGAATCTTGGAAATCCTGTTGATCCGAGACGAACAAGAGGAGACTTTCAAAGAGCAGGTATGGCTCTTTCTATTGCTGATCCATTTCTTCCTGAGATTTGTTATTTGATGGCTGGTTCAGATCCTACATCATACTATTCTGCTCATCGAGATCCGAGATGGAAAAGTGCCATGGATGAAGAGTACAGTTCTCTTCAAAAGAACAACACATGGGAGCTAGTTTCTCTTCCACCTGGAAGAAAATTAGTGAAGTGTAAATGGGTCTACCGTACTAAAGTTGCTGCTGATGGAACTATCAGCAAATATAAAGCAAGGTTGGTGGCAAAAGGTTTTTCCCAAGTCCAAGGAGTGGACTACACTGAGACCTTTGCACCGGTTGCAAAGATGGATTCCATCCGCCTTGTTTTAGCTATTGCCGCATCCAAGCACTGGGAGGTGCACCACATGGATGTGAAGAGTGCATTTTTACATGGAGACCTTGCTGAAGAGGTATATATGCAGCAGCCAGAGGGTTATACATCAGATCCATCATTGGTTTGTAGATTGAAGAAATCTTTGTACGGGTTAAAACAGGCCCCAAGAGCTTGGTACGCAAAGATGGACTCCTTCCTTCTTTCTCAGAGCTTGGTACTTTATGTTGATGATCTTCTCATTACTAGTAGCACACTTACTTCAATAAACAAGCTAAAATCTGCCTTAAATCTAGCTTTTGACATGAGCGATTTGGGCTTGCTGAGTCATTTTTTGGGCTTGGAGATAGCTCAAAATTTTGATGGGATCACTATATCTCAGCAAAAATATGCTTCCGACCTGTTATTGAAGTTTAATATGGTTGAATGTAAGGCAGCCCCATTCCCATTCCTCTCAGGAATCAGTCTTGAGGAGGGAGATTCTACACCGCTTGCAGATTGTAGTATGTATCGACAGTTGATTGGTTCACTACTTTATTTGACACACTCACGGCCTGATATCTCATATGCCGTGAGTGCCGTGTCAAGATATATGCAGCAGCCACATGAGCTTCATTGGCGAGCAGCCAAGCGGATCTTGCAGTATGTGCAAGGTACGAGACAGTTTGGCATACATTATGCTGCAGATTCTGAGCTAGATTTCATTGGTTTTACTGATTCAGATTGGGCAGGTGATAGCATTGATCGGAAGTCCACTTCCGGTTATGTTTTCATGATTGGTCATGGTGCTATTTGCTGGTCCAGCAAAAAGCAAGCAGCCATCGCACTTTCTTCAGCAGAGGCAGAGTATCGAGGGGCAGTCAATGCCTGCATTCAGGCAGTTTGGTTGCAGGGTATTCTTTCCGAGTTTGGTTTTGGTGGCACTACTTCGACTGTCCTATTTTGTGACAATCAAAGTGCTATCAAGATCTCCACAGATCCAGTTCAGCGGCAGAGGACCAAACACATTGAGATTCATATGCATTACATTCGACAGTTGGTGCATGACCGCACCATCATTCTGCAATATTGCCCTACTGATGAGCAAATTGCAGACATCTTCACCAAGAGCTTCACTGAGAAGAAGTTATCTTACCTCCGTTCACTGTTGGGGGTGAGTTCCATCATGGTGGAGACAGATTGATTCATTATTATGCTTTAGCTTGAGGGGGGGCTTTCTTCCCACTGGGTTTTCCCTCTTTCCTCACTTAGTTTATTTTCAACATTTTTTGGATTATTGTATTGGGGTGACCTTTGGTCTTAGTTACCAGGGCCCCACATTATTTTTGTTGGCACATCATAGTCTAGCTTGAGGGGGGGTGTTTGGATATCCACATCATCTTTTTTAGGATCTTGCATGCAATTAGGGTTTGCATGCAGAATCTAGGGTTTGCATGCACCTGCATGCACTTGCATGCATCCCAGTCACCAGTTTGATGCCTCCAGCACCTTAGCCACCTCATTCTAGCACCCGGGAGCCACTTACTACAGAGTTTTACCCCTCCTAGGCTGAAAGGCGCCCACTTCTCACCTACTGCCAGAGAAGGGCGCACTTGTTCACCTACCACTGCAGTTCCACTTCAGTTACACTTAGTTAGCTCCGATTCTCCCTGATTTGAGGCTAGTTTCACTCCCGACTGACTGTTTCACTTCCGTTGGACCTCCAGATTGACTAGATGACCTGTTCTGACTTCAGTTAGCCTCCCATGCGCCCCCACTAAGCCTCCCTCTCCTTAATTAGTGCTACACACTTCAGTTACACTTATTACACTCAGTTAGACTCAGATTGACACTTGGATGACTGGTTCTTGTGCATTGATGACCACTACTGATTGATGATGAGGACTCCTAGTTGGAGTCAAGCTACCTCATTCAGTGATTCGAATGACCTCCTTAGGCAATTCGAATTGCTCTATCATTGTGTCAGATTGTATTGTAATTATTCACCCTTATTGGGATATTGAGCACTGCTGCATGTTTTGCATAGTTTTGCACCATATTTTCTATGTTCATATGTTGTGATTGATTTACTTGTTCATTAGATCTGCTGTGACTAATTTTACAGTTATCACTTCGTTGGTAGCTCAACACGTGTATTATTTATCTTTGCAGTCATAGCACAATCCTTCACCACCCATGTTGCATTATATACTCATCATCATACATTGTTTAATGACAAGAGCCTGTGTTAATGAAGCTATAATCTTCATTGGAGATTATAATATATAATATAATAAGGATAATGTATTAACAAGAATGTTGGAGTAGAGGGAAGCTATACTATCTTATCTTAGTATGGTTAGTTTATTATTAGGTTTCCATACCTTGGGACTTTAAGTTCATAATAATGTTATACTTGCTTTCGGTACTCCAGAAAAAAGAAAAAAGAAAAAAAAAATCTTGATCGATCCCATATTTGCTCAGTGGATACAATCTGCTAATGGTAAGACCTTATATGGTTTCAATGTACTTATATCTTCATCAAGTGGTCCAACAATCGATACATGCAAGATCATATGGTTACTTGGCTAGTTGAATGCTAATAAGAAATCATTGTCCTCAACAATCAGTCTTGGAGACAAAAAATTTTGTTCGTCATGTTATTGGTATAGGTTTGTATACAACTATATTGATCCTAGTTAAAGGTGTTTTGGAATCTTAGGGAAAATTTTAGGGGCTAAATTTCACCCATGGGCTATTTTTCTATTTTTTTCCAAAAAAAAGATTGGTCATTTTCCATTTTTTCTAAAAATGATTTGCCTAAATTCTATAGGATATAATTACTTCACTTTAAAAATCACCAAAGTTTTATAGAAACTATATAAAATCCTTAGACTCATTTGACTATCTTTACAAAAATATTAGCAAACATTTTACAGCTAGCACTTTAAGAATTAGTAAGATTCGCCAAGGTTTCAACTTTCTATACTTTACAATAAGTATGGATCCTTAAAATTTTCCCTTATTTGGATGTGCATGGTTCCAAGCTAATGCCAAGTAAGTACGATTTTTGCTATAGTAACATAGTTTTCCTTGCGACAATCTAAGACAAAGTTTTACTTGCGATAACTTGGCCTATTTTGATTTTTATTTCATAGTTTTGTTAATGTTGAATACCTAGTTGGATGTGCTACTTTCTATTGGCATTGGAAGCATATAACCTTATGGCTGGTTAATGTAGCACAATTTAATGAGTCTTCCACTTATTTAATGGGATGACCAAGAGATTATCTATGGTTAAATTCTTCACAACTTATTAATGGTTGCAACTCTTTCAATATGAATAGTGTGTCAATTTGGGCATGGATGTTTTTATTCAGGCATCTTGTTTCAACTGTTGAATTTATGTTTCTGATTTCCTGGCATGGATATGAGAAGGAACTAATTAAATCTCTTGCATGGGACCATGAAATCACAACTTTGGCTAATTTTGTTTGATAGAGGAACAAGCTAGTAGTTCTTTCAATTACTCAAGCACAATTAGTTAGATTTGATCAATTTTATGTAGGTTTTATATTAACTTATGCATCTTTTTCAATTTCCTCTACATCAGGTAAATTTGGTTAATTATTCTTCATCAATTTCATCTACAAATAGAATATTATTGTACCAATGACAATGCTTCATAGAAAAAAAGTAATCAATGTAATATTTCTCCATCTAAATTTTGATCTATATTTCGATTCCTGGTAGGTTCTGATTGAAGTCTTATGGTAAGAAAGAGTCTCATTCAATGGGAGAATAGACAAGAATTGGAATGGAAATATCATTTTATTCATAAGTCTTTGGATTGAGATGGCAAAGTTTCATAATTGGATGAAAAATGCGGGAAATTCATAGAAAATTGCAATCTTTACCATGTACTAGTGCACATACATATCTCCATTGATATTGTTATTTGATTGGAAGACCTAGATCCAACTATAGAAACTTTGGATTGTCCGAATACGTACTCTATGAGACAGCTCATGCATGTTTATTGTCGAGGATAACAAAATTGAGTTGGTATGAAAATAAAAAAAGATATTAAAATTTATTGTGATAATGGAAAAGTACCTCTATCCCTATATAGAGATATGGATAGTATATTTGGTGATTGTGTGGTATATCTATCATATTTATGATATCAAATAATGGTTCAGAGTAGAATAATATGATACCTCACAAAACTCTTAATCTTGAGTTCATGAGTTTAAACCAAAGTAGCGTAATAGGGTACCTCGCAAGACTATTAATCTTGAGTTCATGAGTTCAAATCCCGTCTCTACCAAATCATAAACTTATAAATAAAATGATATTTTTTTCTTAATAATTATACTGTTATGAAAAATATCAAATACTTTGACCAATAATTATTAAATTAATCATCTTATTCACAACCTTATAAAGTTTAAGCGAACATGCAAGTGGGGATTTAAAAATACTTAGCTTATAATATTTAAAATAATGGAAGTTTCTTAATGTATGAATTTGCTTTTTGATGAATGCTTACACAAATTTACAAGTTTTTATGTCTAGATAATGGCAAACGCATAAAGCAAAAGCTTTAAATTCTTAGAACATATCTTTTCACTTATCTTTGGAATCGAAACAATTACATTCACAAATACTAAATCTCTAGACACTGTCTGGCCATATACTTGATAAATTAAGAAATAATATGTGATTCTCTACACGACTATAGTGTGGAGCAGTGAACAACAATAATGTTCGAAGTACAATAATTTAATATACACAATCTCTTGTGCTATTCAATATACACATTGTTTCATTGTCACAATGATTAACTCATTAAAGATGACAAGGATTGAAATCTTTAGCATTAACTAATTTACATAATTTATGTTATTGTTTTGTTTTATCGTTATTCAAGTAGAATAATATACAAGTTATGATAATGATTTTAACCAAAGTATATGAGGGTTTTTTTGAATTGACGGGAGGTTCTCCCAAGACTCGAGAAATGGGTAGATGGGTTGGCCATTTTTGACATGTTTGAAAATAACTGATGACATGTTTACATGTCGTAATTATAACTTATATGTTGGAGACACAGCACACTTTTAGACCTAGTATCCCATAGTTAAGGAGGGGAGGGAACCAAAAGTCCACAAGTATCGACTTTATAACTTGATAAGGACCAAACCCAAGACCAACCAAATGATTTAAGATTGATATCCCAACATTTCTTTAAGATTGATATCCCACCATTTCTTGTTATCCTCAAAGTCTTCTTAATGATGGTTATCAAATTCTTATTACATGATTAAACTAGACCATTTCTTTCAGGATAGTAGTTGGATGAATGAGATAGGATGATTCTATATTGTATAGCAAAATGTAATGTTGAGAGTTTCATTATTCTTAATGATCTTTGCTAGCACATGAAAGCTAGTTTTGATCATATCATCTAAGAAATCCATGACCACTTTATTTATTACCTTCTACGTTGAAATAACTTCCATCCATTTGCTGAAATAATATGTTGTACCGAGAATCTATGTATAACCATTACTTGAATTTTCATGGAACTTCCTAATGAAATCAAGTCCCCATTGTTGGAATGGTACTTCTACTATAAGTGGGTATAAGAGTAGGGCGGCTAACTTCTTTCTCATGAAAAGTTGATAAGTCTCACATATTTTGGAAAACTTATGGACATCTATAAATAAGGTTGGCCAATAATTTCCTACCCTTAGGATCTTCTAAGTTGTAATCTTAGATTAGTAATGTCCTCCATGCAATTCATTGTGTAATTCTAACATGAGTTTCTTAGCTTCTTGATCATCGACATATCTAAGTATTATTTCTTCAGGATTTTTCCATTCGAATACATTTTACACCAAAAAATACTTAGAAGTTTTTAACCTTAATGAGCTTCTTTTATGATGAAACAAGTGACTTGGTCATGTAATATTCTTAAGGTAATTTATGATGTCCACATACGATGCATGCTCCTTTAACTTCTCTATAGCCGTGGAGATCATTGGGGAATTACTTTGACTATTTATTCACAACACCTTCTCATTACCTTCAACCAACATCTTTGCTAGGCCTTGACCTTTTACCAACTTTGTTGGATTAATTTCCAAGTCGTACTCTTGTATCTGTACTACCCATTTTCCTCTAACTCCTAAGAAATATTGCTAAGATAATATATCTTTAAATGCTATGTGGGATACACAAGAAACTATCTTTGAATATCCCACATAATCTCGGAAATGCTTCAAAGATTTAACAAGAGAATAGGCTTTCTTTTCCATGATTGTGTATTTTAAATCTACATTCGACAATACCTTACTCATGAAAGCTATAGGTTTATAATTTCCTTCATCATTCTTTTGTGTCAATACTCTAATGATCTTGTCCTCAAAAGCGAATGAGAATATTTGAAATTCTTTCAAGTAATCTAGACTAGCCAAAATAGAAGATATTCCAATGGCTTGTTTAATCATTACAGGTGTTTTCTTCCTTCATCACGCCATTTAAAGTCCACATATTTCTTACAAAGCCTTTGAATTGGCTTAATTATCTCAATGAAATTTGGGATGGACATTCATATAAGGTTAATCTTTCTAAAAAATGATTGGACTACCTTATTATTAATTGGGAGGGGAATATCTTTAATTACCTCAATTCTTTTTGGGTCTACCTTAACTCTATCCTTAGAGATTATATTTCCCAAGAGTTTTCCTTCATCCACACAAAAAATGACTTCTTGGGATTTAATGATATTCCATATTTACAAAATCTCTCAAAAAAATTCCTAAGATGTATTACATGATCTATTTTATCCTTCGAATATATAGTTAAGTCATCCTACTAGATTTCAATATTTTTTCCAATAAAATCTTTGAAGGAAAAATTCATATACATTTGAAATGTTTTACCTACATTGAGAATACGAAAATGAATCCTGAGATATTGGAATGTACCCCAAGGTGTTGTGAAATTTTTCTTGTGTTGATCATCCTTATTAACCAAGACTTTATTATATCCTAAGAAACCATCTAAGATGGACATTATTCATGATCGGATAATCCTTTGTAACAAATTTTCCATGTTAGTAAAATGATAATTATCTTTATTGCATGATAGATTTAGGTTACTGAAATCAACACATAATCTTATTTCATTGTTTTTCTTTCTAACAATAATCAAGTTGGACAACCGTGTTGAATGCCTTATTGGAGCCATGATTCTAGTAGCCAACTTTTCTTGAATCTCTTGTTGATAAAGAGGGTCTAACTTGGGGTTGATTCTTCTTAACTTCTACTTGAAAGGACTTGCTTCTTCTTTCAAAGGAATGGTATGTTGAATGGTGTCCCCTTTGTAGGTGTTAAGCTTATCGTATGTAAAATCAAAGACATCTCTATACTCTTTTATTAGATTTTCATTATGTTTTATACCTTGGGGAGATGTGCCTTTTCCAATATTGATTATCATAAGGCTTTCTTCAGAACCAATATTCAGTTCATTCTAATCCCTAAGCTTAATGGCTTCCCTTTTTTGCTTATACATATCATGTCTATCAAAATTTGTTTCTAAGGGAATGGGATTTTCCTTGGGATCTACCCCTTCAAAATACTCATGTCTTTCATCTTTCCAATCCACTTAACGACCAACAAATTATTGCACTTTTTTCATAAACTTATGGTTTGACCATGATTATCAAAGACTTTCCAAAGATCAAAGTTATCTGGAATCGGAGGTCTAAAAGTGATTTCCAATTTATCCCCTTTTTCAACTTGCCACATGGAATCAAGGTTGATGTTGAGATAGATAGAGAATCCACTTATCAATTATTCTCTCTTAGCATATATTCTAAATGTAAGGCATCAAACTATTCCAACATGTCCCAAATAGCATGTATATGCCTCTTTAATCTATCATTTTTGCATGCATACTTGTTATTAACTTGTAAAATTGCTAGATAATAGTTTCCTTTAATCTTCAATATTTTAATTCCCTTGTCCTTAGAAAATTCCAAGCCTAACAATAATGCCTTATACTCCGCTAAATTATTTGTTACATCAAATTCTAATAAGAAATCATAGTTGAAGACCTCCCCCTTTGGAGAGGTAAAGACAATTCCATCATCAATTCCTTCCTTGGAATGATCCCCATTGAAATTAATCTTCCAAACTTCATTAGCTTCTTCCTTATGGGACTCATCCTTTATAGGTGATAAGGAATTTAAAAGGATAAAGTAACTACCAATCTCCTATTCTTTATAACAAGGCTCATTATATGGGTCTTGGGGGTCTTCCACATGAGATATTGTCCCTTGCTCCCTATGGAATGTAACAAAAGTGTTCTAACAAATAGGAATGATATAGTAAAATAATTTCATTTGAATATTACCTCCTAGGTTTGCTACCCACTTTCTTGATAAAAGCATTTCTCATGCATTAGGAATATCAATGACTATGATATACATTAAAACCAAGATACCAGGATGATTAGCTAGGATAACCTTAAGATCTTTAACGAGACCATATACTTCAATTTCTCTTGAATCCATTGCACAAAAATTTATGTATGGTCTAGTGGTATTTAATCCTAACCAATTTATAACTTTAAGAGATATAATGTTTGAAGAAACCTCTGAATTCAACATGTAGTTGTGGAGAAGCAAATAATTAATTGTTAAAGACATGAAAAAGGGTGAGTGACTTCCATTTCACCTTCCCTTATCCATGGCTTGTAAAATTATTAGAGCATCTTAATTTAGTTCTTCATTTATTTCCACCACTTCCTTCGAATATTCAACATCCTCTTCCTTAATCCCTTCAACAAACTTGAGTAATTTTTTTCTTTTGAGAAGGTCTCTTAATCAATTATGATACAGGATGTCAAGAAAAAGCATGTTTTCATTAGATATTCATCCACCTATCAATGTTCAAATATGTAAATGAGATTGAAGCATCCTTTACTTGTTGAGGAATATTAGGAGTTGATCCATTTTAAGATATTTCCTTAGCATTTATATTATCATCCTTTTTTCTTCGATAAGATAATCCTCTATATCTCATATTTTGAAGTATTTTTTTTAGGTGTGGGATTTTCACCAAAAAATATTATAACGTTGTTTACTCCCACACTTTTGTCCTTTACTTGATACATTTGATATTTTTCAAGGGAGTATATTTTTCCCACAGTGTTGATGCTATCATGGAATCCATAAAACTTATTACTTTCAAACTCAATAGGTCCTTCACGATTTATATTTATATACTTAGTACAACTTGCTTCATCATGGAACTCTTGATATGCTCTACAAAATGGGGGAATCTCATGATTAACCATATTTATTGTCTCTATTGGATTTGAAAATATTTGGTTCATAGGATTTTGATTTTGAAGGAGAGATTTACTTCTATCCCATCCCTTGTTCCCCTTAGGTTGAAACTTATTTTGTTGAGTCTTCTCCACTTGAATCAACCTATTTTTTATATCATAGGTTTGTTAATTAAAATTAATGTCCAAGTTCTTGATTTCATTAGTCAAATCCTTGATAGGACCTTGAAAAGAATTTGAATTACTACTTGTACTTACCTTTGGCTTAGGCTCTACTTTAGAGGTGATTGCTCTTGTAAAACCAAGAATGTTGGATTTTCTTGACACTTTCATATTCTTATATATATTTATTATTGTACATTGGGTTTCTTTGATGTCTTGGGGATCCTTATCCCTTAATCGATAGAAAATTTTTCCATTGAAGGATTCAATGTAGTGAATGAGAATGTTCGTGTCTATAGGCTTAATATTGGAAGATATCAAATCATCAAACCTCTTATTGAATTCTTCCATAGTCTCATTTTCATTCTTTTTTATTGTGTCAAGAGAATCCAATAAATTCCTATCATCTCTCTTGTCATTCCATGTTTCCATGAATGCATCAAATAATTTAACTCTAGTCTTAATACCATTATCAAGGAATTCTATGAACCAATCTAAGGCATCCACTTCTAATGATAACACGAACAAATTCATGTGAACATATTCATTTTGTTCAAACCCCGTTTATGCAAAAATGTTCTAAAAGTATTGAGATGATATTTTGCACTTATTGGATTAGTTCCTTGAAAAGATGGTAGCTTGTCAATAGGATTTTCCAAAATATCCATTGATGGATGAAAATTATATGGTTTTATGCAAATCAAAAACCATGTCCACTTAAGTGATATTCAAAAAGAGGTATCTTATATCAATGGTTGATTGAAGCCCTAAATTATTAAGAAATATCTTTGAATTCACCCTCCCTAATCTTCTTCTATATACTTACTCAGGATCAAGAACAAATTGAACAATTCCTTCTTATAAAATACATTTTAATATTATTACTAGGTGGAGTCGCCAGATGAAATATGATAGATTCAAATTAACATGTAAGTTCATCAATATTCACGAGAAGGAAAAAAATCCTAGATTAAGGATTTTCCAATAAACAAATACTTTGTCCTCACCAATGACACTAAATATGTTACCGCCCAACCTATATGTGAATTGGAAAAGTCACAACCCTCTAATACAACCTAGGTGGCAGTGTCATTGTCACCTAAACACACACAACCTCTCACTTTAGGCCTAACTCTCCAATCCAAATCCTAGGGAGGTTTCCCTCATGAATTAATGATTTATTATCTTAAGGTCTAGATTGCAATATTTTATTACTTTAGTTATCTAGACTAACTAAGCACAAAATGAAAATAGAAATAATGGACTAACTTGTACTTAGTGAAATATTAAACAACATACAATATATTACAATAGCCAAAATATGCTTAAGAAAACCAAATAATCTACTAAATAATGTATAATGTATCAACCATAGATTCAAAGAAATTCTTCCGATGGAAATGAATGTGAAGAAATAAATGTAAAGAAAAGGACTAGTTATTAATCCACCAAGAATGTATTAAATGTTGGAATCAATTTAATACTGACAGGGGGGTGAATCAATATTAGTGCAGTTATCAGCAATATTTTACCTTCTTTAATAGATTAGTCTTAACTTAATCTTGATGATTAATTATGCATCCAATATAAACAAAATCATTCATCCATATATGCACCAAGACAAAGAACACATAACACAAGAATTTTGACGTGAAAACCCAATCGGGAGAAAACCACATAATGCTTCTTTTATAGTGAAAAATAATACATTCAAGGAAGCACCAACTTCCTGTTCTTACCAGCACCAACTTGAAGGCGGCACTGACCTCCTAGTTTTATAGGATTCGACCTGAAGGAAGCACTGAATCCCTCCCTGTGTTTCTCCATCACCAACTGAAAGGAGGCTACAACCCCCTTTCTCCTTTCCTTGTCCAGTCACCTAGATATCCAATGTATGATTTTGTCTTTCTGAAATTCAACTCCATGCACTCTTCTAATCTTCTAAATGTAGTTATGTTGTGTGTTACCTTTGTATGTAGTCGATTCTCCGTCACTGAGCTACATACATCACTTGACTTCTCATTCCTCTTAATTCACACTTATGCTAATGTCTTACTTCATGTACGGTGTGTTCGTTGATACTATAGTATGTGACAAGATATGCTCTATCAATCTGCTACTGCACAACTACATTCACCAACTGATACTGTGCCTTTAATTGATAGTTTCTTGCTACGAGATACTACACCAGTAATAGATGGAACTACAGACTTGCTGATGGGTTCGTTTTGTATAAGTGCCATAGTCTTTTAGAAAATATGCGACATGTCGTGCATCAATAGATTCATCCTTTCAGTTTAACACACTTGTATTAGATCATCCTCATCATGACATGCTTACTTGATCCTTCTGCTGCTCTATTGTCACACATCAGATGGACTTCTCAACTTCTCACACTTCACTTCAATCTTCATGCATCGGCCAAACATCTGCGCATTAACTGAGAAACTTCGGTTTTGTTTCTGTGCTTCTGTCTTACAACATTTGTGACTATCTGCGTGTTGTATGCAATCCTATCATTCAATATTCATGTAGTTGCGCATCCTTATGTGCCTTTCAATGTTTGCACAAGCGTCACAGATCTAAATCATCATTCTGTGTACCATCAGCTGTATCATTCCTCTGTCTGTGCACACTCAGATCCTTGCTAGATCATTCTATTATGTCCTCGATCCCTTGATGCCCCAAATATCAAACTGAAAATTCTACTTGAAGCTCTTATTCTATCTCCATCAAGCTTACTTCAACTCTCCAATGTGCATCTCTATTTATACATGTCCTGCACGGATTGTATGTCCACAAGTTGGTTGTGTCATCCCTTCTTCCATGCTTTACGGATTGTGCATATGCCACATGTCATCCTCTGCGTTATTGATGTGTCATCATTTGTGTGTCTTGTGCCTTCATGGTCCACAAATTAGTGGGACTTTACACCTTGGTGGTGTACCATTGCACTCTTGATGTACCATTGCTTTGATGTACATGCACTTCCTTACTCTTCAACTTGGTGAGTCTTTGACCTTTGTTGTACCATCCGTTGTGGGTGTTTCACACTTGATGTATTAAAGATTAGCACAATCTGTGCATTCACCAACTTCTACAAGGTGGGACTTTGACCCTTGCTACGTCATTACTTGTGGGACATGCGCACCTGATGTATTGATGCTTCACAAAATCTGCGCATAAAACAACTTCTCCTTGGTGGAACTTTGACCCTTGCAACATCATCACTTGTGGGACTTGTGCCTTTGTTGTTCTTTGGTTGTGGAATTTTATCATAAAATAAATTCAACTGTTGTACACTTCTTGGAACTTGTGCACCCTTTACAACTAAAGGCATATTCTAATTTAATGAAACTTGCGCGCTTTCAGGACTGTTCAACCATAGGTTGTTAGCGCATTCCCGATCCTTGACGAAGAAATGCTTATGCATTCCAGAGTTGTCTTTCAACATGCTTGCACACTTGTATCTTTTCTTAACCAACTCCTTGGATTTCTTGTGCATATGTAGCTTTTTCCTACCAATTTTTTGGCTACTACCTTGAGTGAGTATGACTTGGTGGACTTGACTTATGCATAGGTACCACATGTAGTAGGATACATTACTTGATATACCTTCCTTATGTGCTTCTTTAGACTCGATCTGCATGATATATCCTTCTATGTACTTCTTCAAGCTCATCATTCATGATGTATCCTTGGACACACATCATCATATTGGATGCAACATATATACTTTTTTCAGATTGGAATCCGTGTCTAACACCTTCACCATCTTGCAAAGATAATTCTTTCAAGTGGTTTCCATATACTTCTTCACACTGCTGTAGGAATGCCGTATCCAATTTGACATTAGTTGACATCAATGAATCAAACTAAATCACTTGAAATCCTCTTTGACATTAGTTGACATCAATGAAAACTAAAGTTCAACAATCCCCCCCTTTGGAATTGATGTCATCACTTTATGAAGCAGTGTATGATCTTCTTTGAACTATATGCTTCATCTATACCTTGTCACAGTGCTCCCCCTATGTATATGCTCCCCCTGAGTTCTTTGGGATGCTGCGCTCTATGTTGTCAGTTCTTCTGCTACGTCTGCGCAAACCATGCTGCTTTCTGTTACTTCAACACAGACCACATAGATGATCTACTTCACACTCTTTCACATCTGTTGTCTTCTTCACGCTCTTTCATGTATTCTATCTTCTTGTTTTTCCTTTAATGATCATCATGTTGGTTCTTCTGCTACATTCATTACTTGTACCACCAGATTCATGCATTATACTTCAGCCTTGTTAGCTTCATTCATTTCTCTTTGCTTCAGCTTCATGTATTTTTGCTTGCTTCAGCTTCATGCTTGGAAACTTCATGTATTTCTCCCCCTTTG
The DNA here is from genome assembly GCA_027924585.1 of Larix kaempferi. Taxonomy (NCBI): domain Eukaryota; kingdom Viridiplantae; phylum Streptophyta; class Pinopsida; order Pinales; family Pinaceae; genus Larix; species Larix kaempferi. The sequence goes on along the minus strand of BSBM01000289.1, from coordinate 5,463,264 downwards.
GCATCAATGAAAAAGAGTTTCCATTACTTGTGCATTGTATGCTCACTTCTTGTTTTGCGCTAACCTCAACCTCAATTATCTTTAGGGATGACTCCCCCTGACTTCATGCTTCATTTCTTTGCTATAATTATGCACGGATATCTTTTTATAATTATCTATGATTTCTTTCTTGATATAGATGTTACATTGTTCCTTCATCTTGATCTACTGTCCCTGTCACAATATTTCATCATTCCTTGCGTAGTGATCCATATAGATATCCTTCTATGCTAACTGCATAGTGCCAAAGTCATTCCTCTACTGGTTTTGCATTACACTTCATGCGCTTGACTGCTTCATCTGTCACATTTAATGCACTGTCATAGGACCTTATCACATTTAATGTTATCGCATCCCTTGCAATGACAACCAAAGATATGGCAGGTTTTTAATTCATTGACTAACTTGGCATATAAGCAGACATGACACTCAGTTCTTGTGGAAACAATGACTTGTTGCTTCCATACTTAACCTTTTGGGAAACATTATCCATCGTAGGGTGCAATGAATTAAATTTATGCCCTTTTGTACTATTTCCAAAAATTCATTAATTCCAGCATTTAGTTTTGGTGAATCCACCACCTTCTTCGATTTGTGCGACATCAAATTAATTTCATGCACACGAACATATTTCACTCAGCTCTATAATATTTATGTGAACAATTCCTGGTTCATTATTGTTAGCACTTATGCATTCCCATGTCGAATTGTCATCTAATTTTTATTCATTTATTCCAATGGCCTCCTTTTATCACATAATGAATTCTTCCCTTGAGAATGCGCACCTTGTCATCCAGTTTAAGAAATCTAAGTTCTTGTGCCTTAGAGTTGATATGGGAAATTGGCAACAACAAATGGTGGAAGCGGAGATACGCCATCTATACGCTCAGTCACAAGTGAGTTACAAACATACTGAGAAACTAATTTTCCTGACTAGTTAGGAGGATAATATGGAATGTCATCAACAACAAATATTGGATGAATTATCCCGTCTTTGGTCGCAGTAGTCTGAACCATCATCGTCTGCAACTATGCATCTTCTTCCTCTGTGCTCATCTTATGAATGTACTGCACTGGTGCCAGTGGATTTGGAGCTTTGTCTTGCAAACCGGCCAGACACGAAGCCTGAACTTGAATTGTGGCTATATATTGCTTCAACGTTTTCATTTTTTCCATCTTTACCATCTTCTTGTATATTCCATCCTTGGCCTCGGCATGGATTCTTGACTCATGCAAAATTGTAATCGTACCCAATTTTGAATATAATGAAAATATCCATTTTGCACAGTCTCATGTCTTTCAACAATGCTTGATTATTTGTGTAAACATACTGAATTCAAACTAATATTCTATGTTCTGTATTGTATTACATGTAGTGTAAATATTCAACCACTTAATGCATGCATGCACTCAAATTTTGATTTTTTTGTGACATTACCAAATTGATACATAACCTTGTGTGAACATAATGAATACTTGCGACAGACATCTTAACCTCATACACATTCTAACCACACACCTAACTAACATCCACTTGAATCCCTTAAGATGCATCGTGTTGAATTCAGGGGTTTCACATAGTCCTTAGGGGACTAGCCAAAGAGGTAGTAATCGCTTGCTGCATTAGATGCACCTGGACTGTCTGCATATTCATCATACTTCTGAGAATATTTCCTTACCCAAGTCTTGTTGTGCATACTTTTGTTTTGATTTTGCACCGGATATTTTTCAGTACAATCCTTTTGAATGCGACTACCTTTTCACAATAATTCTTCATCTGGATAATTCATTGTTCTTCGACAGTACATGGCCTTATGTCCAAAAACATCACATGCAAAGCATCTCATAGGTTGACAGTATTTTTCAATGTGACCAAAAATATTGCATCTTGCGCACCTCACCTGATTGATACTTCTTTGATTAGTATATTAAAAATATCTGTAGTTGAAGGAATCATCATACTTGAAGGACTTAACATGATTTGGACAATGTTCTCTATCACACACCTTCTTTGGTGTCTTTCCATAACCAAGACCTGTTTGTCTTCTGGTGGTTTCTAATCCTTCAGAATCCTATTCAAGATTGGCGTGCTATCTTTTAACTTATTCTACACTTTATCCTTAAATTTTGTCTTGTCACTTTCTGCTTGTGCACAAATAGGATTGTTGCTTGCAATACGTACTTGTTTTTTTCCCTTTATCTCAGTCCGCTTGTCTTCTAAGAGAGATATCTCTTTTCCCTTTTCCTCAAGTTGACTCGTCAACATCCTAATTTTTCTTTGCCAAATATTCCAAAGAAGCTTTCAGTGTAGATATATTCTTTCAAGTATTTCCACCTTGTCTTGTGTGAAACTCAGTTGAATTTCATAGCTGGTCATCTTTTCATGAAATTTTGCGACAACAATATCCTCACATGGTCAGTCCTGTTCTTCATACTTTTATAATTGTTCCTGCAAGAGTTTATTTTTATGCTTTGAATTCCTTAAGTCATCCAGGGTGCTAATCAATTCACCTTCCCAGTCAATATCTGTAGTGTCTTCATCATCATCGGATTGACTGTCGGTCTTCACCTCTACTGCAAGATTTGGAGTTGTAACTGGCTTAGGAGGTGTTTTGAAATATCTACTGAAGAAGTATTTGTCTAGTGACCATGGCTTGGTTTGTGCAACAAGAGTATTATTCAGGTTGTTCTTCTTCTTTTTATTTTTCCTTTCTTCTACATGTGATCCATGAAAAGTACTTCTTCAGGTTCTTCATCACAATCGCTTCCTTCAAATGCATTTCTACCTTCTGCAGTGTACAGACTCTTCCTGTGTTTTGGAATCCTTCTTTCGTTTTCAGGTTTGTGTTGAGATTGCACAGTCTTTCGATCATATGAACTAGATTCCTCGTCACTGTCATTGTCTCTGCTTTTCTTGAATGGACATTTAGAGGCATAATGACCTACTTCTCCACATTTAAAACATTTTAAGGGAACCTTGTTCTTGTACTTGTGAAATTCTAATCACAACAGGATCTACTAGGTAAAGAATTCCTCACAAATTAAGAATTTGACTAAGTAAGCATGAAAACAGTGTAAAAGAAGCGCAGTATACACAACAGATGCTGCAAATAGATGGTGATTCTATTACATTCCAACCCAGAAACAAATTGGGAACATCATTATATTACATTTGGGAAAAATTGTGAGCCTTTGGAGGCATTCAAATGAGCTACAAGTGGCTAGCGTACATTGGAACTCAATCTCCCCTAGGTTGACCAATAGTCTCCCAAATCACCTAAAAATATCACAGATTTCTAATATGAACATTGGGATGGAATGGGAGGACATTAATGATGGTTTCACATGAGATGTGGAGAAATTGGTGGAGTGGAGGTGGCCTAGGATAGGCCAAAACTGCCAAAGAGGAGGGAAAATGACTGCATTCAATGCATGGGTGCCTCAAGTCAAACCCAGATCCAAAAAAAAGGGGATAAGGGCACACCTTGGTGGAGTAGTGGCAATAAATGATGGTGGTGTCCATAAATGAGGGCGCCTTAATCACTGGTTGACCAAAACTGGGCGCCAAGGTAGTGGAATTTGTCATTATTAGCCTAAAAACCTTTGGATAATCATCATTAACCTTGCTTGAACCAACAATCATTAATTAAAAATCATGATACTATGGTCCTAGGTGTAATAATTTTCTAACACCCCCCATTAAGCTAGAATTATGTATTCAAAACAAATGAGGCCTTAGCAACTAAGGCCGAAGTCACCTCTTACAATTTTTATTAGTCCATGTAACCAAGGTAAGGAGGAAAACCACATGGGAACAAAACCTCCCCTAAAAAATGGACATGGAACAAAAATATGAAACATATATTAGTCTTGACCATGCATCACCCACCCCAAGGAGTAATATAGCGTAGGTGAAGGTCTTCTCTGTAAAACTCTTGGTGAATATATCAACAATTTGCTTAGAAGATGGGCAATACTGCAAGGAAATAATCTGGTCATGCACCAAGCTCCTGGTGTAGTGCATGTGTATATATATGTTATTGGTCCTCTATACTTGTACTATATCAATGGATATCTTGATTTCACTTTTATTTTCACACAAAATGACTGTGGGTGAGTCAAATGCAAATCCAAACTCCCCAAGAATACCTTGCAGCCATACACATTGTGTCGCTGCATTCATTGCTCCTTTGCTCTCAGCCTCATCTAATGATAAGGAAATAATGTGATACTTCTTGCTATACCATCAAATGGGACCAGGTGAAATCATAAATACATAACCATAAGTGGGATTTCATTCAGTGCTTAAATCAGTCAATTAATCCATCAGTTGCCTACCCCTAGCAGTAGCATTTTAACTAAGACCTGTAAATGATCCCATAGAAGCAAAGGCACTCGTGGTTTCCCACGTGAAAGCAATAGTAGCATTTGTCCCATTACCAAGTGATCCCGTTGAATACTGCATTGAATTAGTAAAACCAACTAGTTTAAGTGATGAACCAACTGCATAATGAATCCCAAACTGCTTGGTACCTTGGACATAATACAAAATACTTTTGGAAACATTATAATGGATCTCATGAGGCTCTTACATGTATCTAGAAACATCACCTACTACATAATCCAAATTTGGTTGAGAGTGCATGAGATATAACAAGCTCCCGACTAGCTGTCTATACAGTGAACTGTCCACCAATGGTGAGGAACCCCAATCATGAAGTTTTACCCATGATAGGAAGGGAAAATTAGCATCCTTACATTCATCCATTCTAAACTTTTGTATCATATCTGAATCATATTTTGATTGTGAAACTTTGATCCCTGCATTAGATTGATCAATCTCCAAACCAAGAAATTGTTTCAACAATCCTAGATCAGACATAGAAAATGCACTATGTAATGCGGCTTTAATTGAGCCTATTTCTTCAACACAACTACTGATGATCAAGAGGTCATCAACATACAATATAGTTATCAAAATAAATTCACTAAAATGATGCATATAGACATTTGGATGAGATTTGCATCTTTCAAAACCTTGAGATAGAAGAAAGATGTCCATCTTGGCATACCAGGCTCTAGGAGCTTGCTTGAGACCATAGAGGGAATTATTCAACCTGGAAACAAGTGAAGGATCTTGAATGAAACCTTCAGGATGATGCATATATATTTCCTCTGTTAGGATATTTAGACACTTAGGAGTTAGTTAAGATCAACTTGTGTAATATATCCGTTAGGGATAGTGTGTTTCTTTAGTATGCATTAGTATGCATTTGTAAATACTTAATCCGACGGTCACGATATGTTTTCGACATAGAGTGATCCGACGGCTCAACTTCTCTTAGATCAAACCTAACCTTGATCCGTGGCTTAACACCCGATTGGTCCATGATCTCTATTTAAAGAGCATGGAAGGTCATTGTTTAGTTGATCGATTATGAGAAGCTCATTTGTAACTTTCTTTCTTTGCATAATAAATTGTCCCGTAGAAGCTATTTGGCCGGGGCCGTGGAGTGTTTCCCTCAAGAGGGTTTAAACCACGTCAAAACATCGGTGTGTTGATCTGTGATCTATTTGTGTGAAGTGGTTTCTCTTGGTGTTCGGTCCTTTGGTAGTACCCTGTGTACCCGAACATGGTATCAGAGCTTTTATGAAGTGCCGCTTCCGGTTATGATCTAGATCTTGAACTGCTATTGCCGAAACTCGAAAGGGTTTCTAGTTCTGATATTTCTGTGCATTTCTGGGCTGTGGGAGGTGTTCCATTGCGTCCGGAGCGTCGTTTCCATTGAAAAATAGTTTTCGTTTGATCGAAAACGGTTCCCGGTTGCTCCAGAAACGCGTATTTCATCAGATCTGAAGGTATAATGTTACAGTGACGCATTTTTTTTTCGTTTTTGAAAAGAAAAAATCTCATATTTCATTTTTTTTTTACTGTTAGTTTTTTTTTTGGTTCGGATTGTTGCTTTCCCGTCTGCGTATGCTCTTTGCCGTGCACCTTGAGCGATCTCGGCAAATCAGAAACAGAAAGGGAAAGGGTTTTTTCGGCTGCGTATGCTCTTTGCCGTGCACTTTGCGCGATCTCGGCAAGTCAGAAACAGAGAGAAAACGTAGACTTTCCAGGCAAGCTAACAAGATCTAACTCCACAAGTGTGGAAAAGTTTTTTTGTTTCGTTTTATGGTTTGTTTTGCAGGAAAAAGGGCAAGCACGCAAACCGAGCAAGAAGAGTGAGTAAAAAAAAAAAAAACCAGCTTCCTCATTTCCATATTTTACATACCTTTTAAACTAGCTCACTTGGTCAAGAGTTGCTTTATTCCTTAATAGATCTTGACTTCAAGTCTTAGGAAGTTACTTTTAAAAAGAAAAGTGCCTGCAATTTCTATTTTCAAGTTACTTTATTGTAAAAGTGCATCTCACTTAAATAATAAAAAATAAAAATACAAGTGAGTCACTTAAGCTTTTTATTTATTATTGCACTATTTAAAAGTAATATCATTGTAAAAGTGAAATCACTTATTTTACAAAAGTGATTCACTTAAAAGCAACTTTTTTGTAAAGTGATTGTCAAAAGGTTCATCTTGGGAAGAGGGGGGTTCTTTTTTTTGCTGGACATTCTCTAGCTGCCACGTCACTATTGGGGACATCTTCAACAGTTTCTTTGTTCAAGCATAACTTCATCATACAGAGTCCGTTTTCAGTGCCGTTTTTTTTGAAACCGCCTATTTTTTCGAGCTCTTCACATCCAGACTATTGGTTTCTGCTTTTATAGCCATTAATTTACAAATATGGCCGCCCCTTGTGATATTCTACTTAACAGTTCCAACTATTTCTCATGGAAATCTCGTATGGAGGATGTTCTACGAAGTAGGGGACTTTTGAGAATTACAACAGGGAAAGAAAAAGAACCCACTGATGATGATAAGAAAATAAAATGGGCAAATAGATGTGATGAAGCTCGTGGATTGATTGGGATGTCAATCTCTACTGATTTGCGATTCCACATATCTGGAATTGATGAACCTAATGCTGCTTGGGACAAGTTGGAAACTGTGTTTGGTAAACACAATGAAATTCGAGGTCACCAACTCGAAAATGAGTTGATTTCTTTAAATCCAAGTGACTTTTCATGCATTCAAGATTATTTATCTAAGTACAAAACTCTCAAGCTCTTATGTGCAGAATGTAAGATTGAGAGGGAAGACAAACAATGCATTTATCATATTCTTTCCAAACTTTGACCTGCATATTCTGTTTTTGTATCTACATTTTACTCCATGAAAGCGTCATTGAATGCAGCTAGCTATCAAGAGCCTAGTCTTGAATCCTTTTGTGATTCTTTGATTAGGGAACAAGATAAAATCATTCATCTTGGAATAATCAACAATGCAGATACATCTGGGAAAGCCTTATTGTCCCAACAGAAAGAAAAGTCCAAGCCTCCCAAGAAACAAAATTTTCGCAATAATAAGTCAAACAAGGGTCCAAAACCCTCTCAGTCAACTCCTTATTTAAAAAATGACAAAGGATCCAAGCCAAAAGGCAAGAAGACTGAGCGTCATTGCAACTATTGCGGGAAAGATAATCATGATGAATCTAAGTGTTTCAAGAAGATGGCAGCCTTGGAAGCAGCAATGAAGAAGCACCACATCAGCCTAGATTCGCCTTCAGAATCTACCTCTCATGGACATGCACTTTGTGCTTCTGGTTATTCTTATAATGCATCTTCTTCTTCTACTTCAAATGAGTGGCTCATTGATTCTGGAGCATCTTATCATATGGCTAAGGATCAAGCCATATTTTCTACTATGCATGAATGTAACACCAAACAAATATTTGTTGGTGATGATAGATATCTAAGTGTTGTAGGAGCTGGAACAGTTCCAGTAGATAATGGTCATTTTAGTGATGTACTATGTGTTCCAAGAATTTTCTGCAATTTGTTATCAGTCTATCAGATCACTCATTCTGGTGAAGGTAAAACTGTGACCTTTACACCTCACCAAGTTGTAATCAAGGATTTTAAAGATCCTCAACAGGTTCTAGCTACCGGAATTGTTGATGATATTACCAGGTTGTACAAGTTTAACAACTTTGGGTCATCACCTTTACCTTCAGTTTTTGTTGCTCATAGTGATAACTTGAGCAAACTTTGGCATGAGCGATTTGGTCACTTAAATTATCGCTCATTGCAACAACTATGTAAAGAAAATATGGTGACAGGTCTTCCGATGGTATCTTGCAGAGATGGTGTTTGCTCCGGTTGTGTACTCGGAAAACATCATCGGGACAGTTTTGACAAACGTGCCTCTTGGCACGCCTCGGTTCCCTTGGAGCTTGTGCATAGTGACTTGTGTGGTCCTCTTCCATCTGCTTCCTTTTCTGGTTTCAAATATTTCTTAACTTTCATTGATGATTACACCAGACGCACTTGGGTTTATTTCCTAAAACTTAAGAGCGAAGTATTTAACATGTTCTTGGCCTACAAGGCCCTTGTTGAAAAACAAACTGGTCATCAAATTATTAAGTTAAGATCTGACAATGGAGGAGAATATGTTAACAAACAGTTCACTACTTTCTGCACTGAACAAGGCATCCAACAACAGCACACTGTTCCATATACACCACAACAAAATGGTGTAGCTGAGCGGAAGAACCACACTTTAAAAGAAATGGCTAATTGTATGATCCAATCTAAGGGACTAAGTCTTCAATTTTGGGCTGAAGCCATTAATTGTGCAAATTACATAGTTAATCGCACCCCCACAAAAGCATTACAAGGTATAACACCAGAAGAAGCATGGAGTAAAATTAAACCTGATGTAAGTCACTTTCGTGTGTTTGGTAGTGAAGCATGGGCTCACATTCCGGATGAAAAACGGAAAGCATTGCAGCCTAAAAGTGAAAAGTGCATATTTGTTCGATATTCTGAAGATGTAAAAGGTTATAGACTTCTTCAACCACATTCTCATGCTATAATCATTAGAAGAGATGTTAAATTTGATGAAAATATCTTGGCCTGCGAGCCTAACTCGGCGAGTGTGCCATCTTTGGCCTGCGAGCCTGATTCGGTGTTTGTGCCTTCTTCTTCTTCTTCCAACTTCCTTGACATGTTTCCAACTCCAGTTTCTGATGATGACAGTGAGGATGAAAATCCACCTCCGCCTGCTCATGTTCCTCCAGTTGCACCAGCACAAGTGCTTCCTCGATGGGTCCGTTCAACATGTGAAGCAGCTGGTGATCTTGCCGGTGATCCTAGAGATCAACGTCGAACACGTTCTCAGTTTCAGCGAGCCTCTTCTCTTTTGGCTCAAGTTTCCGAGAATCATGATCCAGAAACTTTTGCAGAAGCTTCATGGAATCCAGATTGGGATGCAGCCATGGATGAAGAATATCGTTCCTTAATGGCAAACGATACTTGGGATCTTGTACCTCTTCCAAAAGGACGAAAACTTGTCAAATGTAAATGGGTCTACAGAACTAAGTATGCATCAGATGGAAGTGTTGAAAGACTTAAGGAAAGGTTAGTTGCCAAAGGTTTTTCTCAAGTTGAAGGGATTGACTACAATGAAACCTTTGCTCCTGTCGCCAAAATGAACTCCATCTGCCTTGTTCTTTCCCTTGCAGCCTTACACAACTGGGAAGTCCATCAAATGGATGTCAAGTCTGCCTTCTTACATGGTGATTTACAGGAGGAAATTTACATGGAACAACCTCCTGGATATGTTCAGAATAACTCTAGCCTTGTCTGTCGCCTTAAGAAATCCTTATATGGCCTTAAGCAAGCTCCCAGAGCTTGGTATGCCAAAATGGATAACTTTCTCCTTGACACTAGTTTTTCTAGATGCCATTCTGACCCCAATGTCTATACCAAGAAAGTAGGAAACCATCTCATCATACTTGTTCTATATGTTGATGACCTTATTCTTACTGGTAGTGACCCTAAGCTTATAACCCATGTGAAATCCAGTCTTAAACAAAATTTTGAAATGTCAGACTTAGGACATTTGCATTATTTTCTTGGTCTCCAAGTCCTACAAACCAAAGAAGGAATCTTTCTTTCTCAGTCTAAGTATGCTTGTGACCTTCTTCGTCGCTTTCACATGGAAGATTGTACACCAGCCCCTTCTCCCTTCCAGTATGGAGTCAAACTTTCTGCCACTTGTACTTCACCTGAAGTCGATGCCACCTTGTATCGTCAGCTTGTTGGTTGTCTCTTATACTTGACTCATTCCCGTCCTGACCTTTCCTTTGCCGTTGGTAGAGTTGCCCGTTATATGCAGACACCTCATGAAAGTCACTGGAAAGCAGCTAAAAGAATACTTCGATATATTCGAGGTACAGTTCAGTTTGGGATTCATTACAGTACAGGGGGGAAACCTTTGTTGGTTGGTTTCACTGATTCAGATTGGGCCGGCGATCCTGATGATCGAAAGTCTACTGCAGGTTATGTTTTCAGTCTGGGATCTGGACCTATTACTTGGGCTTGTAAGAAACAACAAGCTCTTGCTCTTTCTTTAGCAGAGGCAGAATATCGAGCAGCAGTTAATGCCAGTCAGGAAGCTTTATGGCTTCAACAGATCCTTTTAGAGTTTGGATTCGAGCAGCAGCAGCCTACTCCACTTTGGTGCGAAAATCAAAGTGCCATCAAGCTTGCCAAAGATCCAGTTCTACATCAACGCAGCAAACACATTGAGCTACATATGCACTTCATCAGAAATCTTGTTCATGATCGCGTTCTTGAAGTGCTCTTTTGCCCTACAGATGATCAAGTTGCAGACATCTTCACCAAGTCTCTTACAGAAGCGAAGTTTTCTAAACTTCGATCTATGTTAGGAGTTCAGGAACTTGTCATTAAGGGGGGATAGGCTCTAATGCCTCCTTCCTTCTCCTAATAGTGTCACTTTTGTAAATCCTTCAATCCTATCCCAAGTTGTTCTTAAGGGGGGATGTTAGGATATTTAGACACTTAGGAGTTAGTTAAGATCAACTTGTGTAATATATCCATTAGGGATAGTGTGTTTCTTTAGTATGCATTAGTATGCATTTGTAAATACTTAATCCGACGGTCACGATATGTTTCCGACATAGAGTGATCCGACGGCTCAACTTCTCTTAGATCAAACCTAACCTTGATCTGTGGCTTAACACCCGATTGGTCCATGATCTCTATTTAAAGAGCATGGAGGGTCATTGTTTAGTTGATCGATTATGAGAGGCTCATTTGTAACTTTCTTTCTTTGCATAATAAATTGTCCCGTAGAAGCTATTTGGCCGGGGCCATGGAGTGTTTCCTTCAAGAGGGTTTAAACCACGTCAAAACATCGGTGTGTTGATCTGTGATCTATTTGTGTGAAGTGGTTGCTCTTGGTGTTCGGTCCTTTGGTAGTACCCTGTGTACCCGAACATCCTCATGAATATCACCATGAATAAAAGCACTCTTCACATTCATATGATGAACCTCCCATCTCTTGGATGCATCAATGGCCAAAACTAGCCTGATTGAGTCCATCTTTACCACAGGTGAAAATGCCTATGTATAGTCCACTCCATGGACTTGATAGAATCCCTTAGCTACCAATATGGAATTATAATTCACTTCAGATCCATAAAAATCCTTTTTGTTCCTATACATCCACTTGCATTGCACCAACTTCCTCTTTGGAGGAAGAGGAACCAACTCCCAAGTCTCATTGTCATGAAGAGACTTCAAATATTCTTGCATGGAAGCTTGACATATTGGGTCGTGTGATGCTTCTTCATATTACTATGGATCAGATCCAACCATAATAAAAAACCTCCCAATAAGATTCAAATCACAAGAATAAAATGCATTGTGAAACTATGATACAGTTTTCCTAGGTTCTTGTGGATCTCCTGCAACCCTTCTATTTACTTTGTCAACCCTTCTATTTACTTTGTTAGTATATTGTTGTTGGACACATATGCTTTGTAAGTCGTCCCGTAGTATTTGTTGATCCATAGTTTGTATTATTGTTGTTGGATGCATATGCTTTGTAAGTCGTCCCATAGTAATTGTTGATCCATATTTTGTATTGGCCCATGGTTTGTATTGACACATGGTATTGACCCATGGTATTGGCGCCTAGACTTAGTATATAAGTTTGTGTTGAGACCATTGAAGGTACCGTAAATTTATTTGTATTGAGCTTTCTCAAAGGAGGTTTCCCCCTCGAAGTGGCTTGCAATCAATATAAAGTGATTTCGAGTTCTATTATTTCTACTATTTCGTGTGTTTTCATTAATTAATTATTGCAGGTTCTTCACATCTGGTATCAGAGCACTTTCTTAGGCTCGTTGGGTGAAATTTCTGCCAAAATTTTGTTTCACATCTGTCGTAGCTTCGGATCTGGGAATAATCCCTATCTGCTTAACTGTGGGAAGTACTTGGGCATAACCCCTAAAACTCATCATGAGGAGTACCACAGGAACCTCAAAGTAGCTGGCCCATTGAGAGGACCTGCCAGCGAAAAGGGCAACAAACCCTACTTGATTGACTAGTTCCCACCCGTGAGGTAAACCAACAATTGTCGTTTGTGGCAAAGTGGTTATCAGTTTTACCTGAGCCGTGGAGTGAGGGGTACTGCCCCAATACGCAAGCCGTTAGATAGCATTGGTGGCCGAGTGAATCCCCTAAACCGATAGGAAGCTGCACTTACCTGGGGTCCATATCTATTTTCAGTTGAACTTTTGCCGATCACTTCCGCACCGTTTCAGATCCATTTTGAGATGTTTCAAATCCAGCCATTTCAGATCCATTCTGAGTCGTTTCAGATCCATTCTGACAGTTGTTCCAGATCCAGCTGTTTCAGATCTATTCTGAAATTCGTTTCAGTTCAAACCATTTTTATCCATTCCGCATCGTTTCAGATCCATCTATTTCCGATCCCTTCCGCACCATTGCAGATCTATCTGTTTCCAATCCCTTCCGTGCCGTTGCAGATCCATTCCTGAAAATTCCTTTTTTTCGCCATATCTCCCTTGTTTTAACTCTGTTTCCCTTGAAACTTCCCAGACACCCCTGCAATCCCATTCTGCATATTTCATTCTTTAAGAACCTATCTCAAATTCTACTTCCCAAAGATAGAAATCTCACATTTGTCTATTTTTAGGGTTTGCCATAACTTCTTCAATTTTCACCCACTCGCCTCCAAATTTTGCGACCGTGTTCATTCCCTATTTCTGCTTCTTTGTCCCTCTTTGAAAATTTTTCTCATTCTTTCACCCCACTTCTAAAATCCCCATTTTTTGCTTCCCTGTCCATCAGGAAGTGTCCAAAACCTAGTCAAACCCCAATTACCCATCCAAGTTTTTCCCAAATCCAAATTTCCCTTTATGTTAACACCCAAAAAGTGTTCACTACCTCATCTACCACATTATATGGCTCATTTGTCCATTTTCCTACCATATTTCCCTTAAAATCCCAAAAAATCCCAAGAAATCCAACTAAAAAGCCTCCAAAAGGCCTAAAATGCCTCCAAAAGGCCACAAAACCATCAAAATAGCCTCAAAAAGGTTAAAAAACCCCTTTTTCCTCCAAAAATAGCAAAAATCCCCTAAAAAGGGAATAAAAAATATAAAATAATGAGGAAAAGGAGGAAAAAACCCTATACAGCTGCCCTAAACCATGTGTCTCCCAAAACCATGGGTCAGCACTCCACCACCAAAAAACTATAAATAGGTGATGGAGATCCCTTATTTCATATCCACAATCAAGTATACCCTTACTCTGCCAAAATCTCTCTCGAAACCCTAGTTCACCATTGAACTACTTTCACCTTGAGAGCCACTTTTGGCCCATTCCCACCATTGGAGAAAGAGAAGGAGCACATTGGAGCTTGGAGCAACCCTCTTGGACATTGCAAGGGATTCATCAACCTCCACATTGGAGGTAATATCAATACAAAAACCATTATTTAAATTTGTTGTTTATGTTTCATGCATGTTTTAGAGTAGTTTCTATTTCTGTTTTAGCTTAATAATTTACATTTATTGAACTGCTACTAAGGAGTCCATTCTCCTTAGTAGGTGCTCATTTGCACAAGCTAGGGGTAAAACCCTAGCTACACTTTACTAAATAACCTTTTGTTTGTGTTTTTCTATCCATTCCCCCCCCCCAAAAAAAAAACTCCTAGTTATGGTTGTCACCCGCACATGAGCAAAAACCATGGAGGAAGCACTTGCATCCATCCAAACCAAACTCCAAGATCTGGATGAAAAATTTCTCAACCTCCATCTTTATCATTCAGCCATGAACAATAACCAATAGCAAGAATCTTATACAGCCAATGGGTTCTCTTCTTCCAGCACTTTCCGTGGTCCGAAGATTGAATTTTCTCGCTTCAATGGTACTGATTTGACTGGATGGATCTATCGTGTAGAACAGTATTTTAGTTTACATAGTACTTTTGATGTCCAAAAAGTTCCACCTACATCCTTTCATTTGGAATAGGAAGCCTTTCAATGGTACCGTTGGTACATCAAGGCTCATGACGAGCCAAAATGGACAGATTTTTGCCAACTCCTTTTGCAACGATTTGGTCCTAGTGCTTTTGATGACTTCACCGGAGCACTTACTAAACTTCGTCAAATTGGCACTGTGAGAGAGTATCAGACAGAATTTGAGAAACTAGCCAACCACATAGAATGATCGTCTGATGACTTCTACATGAGTTGTTTTATCAGTGGTCTTAAGGATGAAATCTGCCCATAGGTCAAAATATTCTGTCCCAACATAATGATGGAAGCCCTGGGGTTGGCTAAGTTGGCAGAAGACAAGATTGCTGCCCAACAGCGCTCCAAACCCACTTTTGTTCCTTTCCAAAATATGGGTTCTCAACGACCTCCCATCCCGTCAGCTCCTCGACCAAATCCTATCAAGAATTTGTCTGAAACAAAGATGCAGGCATGCAGAGAAAAAGGGCTTTGCTATAATTGTGATGAAAAATTCACTCGGGGACATAGATGTGTTCAAAAAAAGATCTATCTCTTGGATGTGGATTCTCCACCTGCCTCTGAAGTTGGTGAAGAAGCTCCAAATACACCGGATGATCAGGTCAACATTTAGGAGCCGCCTATTTACTTCCCATCTCAGGAAGACCACCCAGAGATATCTCTCCATGCTTTATCCGGCGTCACCACCCCCCAAACAATGCGGGTCAAGGGTTACTTCAAGAAGCTTCCTCTTACAATACTCATTGATTCTGGTAGCACTCATAACTTCATTGACCCTCGGATCGCCAAACATACTGATTGTTTTGTCCATCCTTGCTCCAACTTTGAAGTCATGGTTGCCAATGGGGGAACCTTACCTTGCAAGGGAAAGTGTCACAATGTGTGTATCTCTCTTGAAGATTATAACCTGCGCTCTGACATGTTTTCCTTGTCCTTAGGAGGACGTGATGTGGTTTTGGGCGTTCAATGGCTACGCACACTTGGCCCCATCTTATGGGATTTTGCTAAACTTTGGATGCAGTTTTCAATCAATGGGACACAACACAAATTTATGGGCTTACAACCAGGGTCTCTCCGCATCATCAATTCACATCGCCTAGAAAAGATCCTTAAGAAGAATTCACATGGTGTCATCGCTCAGCTCCATTCCATCCAGATGCACCCACCAACGGTCTCCACTACTTCCTTGGATAGATATGCAGGTGTCTTTGTTGCACCAGTGGGATTGACGCCTTCAAGAGACCTTTCTGGTAAGCATTTAGCCGCATCTACATCTCAGCAGGAAATGATGGCTATTTTTCCTGCAGTACAGAAGTGGTAGATATCCCTACTAGGAAATTATTTCTGCATCAAGACTGATCTCCAGAGTTTGGAACATTTTCTGGAACAATGGGTCTCCTCACCAGCACACCGGAAATGGGTTATCCAACTCATGGGTTATGACTATGCGATCACTTACAAGAAGGGTAAGGATAATATGGTGGCAGATGCTCCTTTTCGCCAATTTGATGACCTAGTTTCTCTTACAGCTATTTCTCTGCTTGTTCCAAATTGGTTGCAATCTATTCAACAGGGCTATCTCTTCTATGAACTCCATGCTTCTTCATCAGCAGGGCACTCTGGGTCCCTCAAAATCTATGACTGGGAACAATGTAACTTCTTTTGGCAGGGACTGAAAATGAGAATTTACCAGATGGTGGTTGAGTGTGATACTTTCCAGGTCAACAAGGGTGAAACAACACTCCTTTCAAGACTGCTCTAATCCTTTCCCATCCTTACACAGATGTGGACAACTATTTCTATGGATTTCCTAGAAGTGCTATAGTGGTACAATACCACATCTAAAAGGACACCATATGAAGCAGTTTATGGACAGGAACCGCTAGTTCTTTTTCCATACACGCTCAGCAGCTCCCCAGTTCAGGAAATTGACTCAGTTCTTTGAAACCGCGATCAGATTCTTCTCATTCTGCAGGACAATCTTCACATGGCAAGAATTCGACTAAAACAACAAGCCGATAAACACCGTTCTGAGCGCACTTTTCATGCAACTGATATGGTGCTTCTTTTTCTACAGCCTTCCAAGCAATTCTCCCTGAAATTCAAAAGGCGTCAGTGTGCCAGATGCTACAAGGGAACCACTCCTTCAGATTCTGCATCAATTTCCACATCTAAAGCTTTGAGGACAAAGATTTTTCTAAGGGAGAGGGGATGTTAGGAACCCATGTCAACCCTTCTATTTACTTTATTAGTATATTGTTATTGGACGCATATGCTTTGTAAGTCGTCCCGTAGTATTTGTTGATCCATAGTTTGTATTATTGTTGTTGGATGCATATGCTTTGTAAGTTGTCCCGTAGTAATTGTTGATCCATATTTTGTATTGGTCCATGGTTTGTATTGACACATGGTATTGACCCATGGTATTGGCACCTAGACTTAGAATATAAGTTTGTGTTGAGACCAATGAAGGTACCATGAATTTATTTGTATTGAGCTTGTTCAAAGGAGGTTTCCCCCTCGAAGTAGTCTGCGATCAATATAAAAGTGATTCTGAGTTCTATTATTTCTGTTATTTCGTGTGTTTTCATTAATTAATTATTGCAGGTTCTTCACAATCGTTTTCTTAGCCCACTTGGGCCTTCTAGGAGGGTCATGATCTGATTTCATGTCATCATAATCATCCTCAATATCAGAATCAGAAATATCAAAAAATGAAACATCACTTACATCCTCTGCAAGAGGGGGATTTGAGCATTCCCCTTCTTCTTGGTCAGCTTCTTGCATGGGATCTTCTTCGAATTGAGCACTCCTCTCAATGAAATTATTTTGATATGAGGGATAAAAGAGCTTGTATCCATTGGAATATTCTACATAACCAACCATAATGGACTCCTTGCTTTAGGGATGCAAGGCCTTTCTTTTCTCTGGAGGTATTGTATCCCATGCTCTTAATCCAAACACCCTGAAATGAGACACATCAGGATTATGTTCCATCCAAGCCTCGAATGGAGTCTTTCCTTACAAGTATTTTTGTAGCACTCTATTATGAACATATGAAGCACAATTAATGGCTTCATCCCATAGCTTATGAGACAAAGAATTAGCCTCCAACATACATGTATCCATCTCCTCCAATGCTTTATTTTTACACTCTGCCACACCATTCTGCTGGGGTGTGTAAGGCACAGAATGTTGCATGTGAATGCCATATTCTTCACATAGCTGATGTAGGTCCTTATTGACATATTCTCTTCCATTATCAATCATTAAGGACTTTATCTTCCTTCCACTGAAGTTCTCAACTGAAGCTTTGAAAACTCTGAAAGAATGGAACACTTCAGATTTTAACTTGAGAAAGAACACCCAACAGTACCTTGAAAAATCATCAATTAATGCTAGGAAATATTTGGAGTTTCCATAGGAGGGTGTGGGAAGAGGTCCTATCACATATGAATGGACCAAATCAAGAGGTTGATTAGATCTTCTTCCCTTTTCCTTCTCAAAATTGCGCTCTGCATGCTTGCCAACAATGCATCCCTTGTAGGTGCCTTTGGAAAATTTGATACTTGGAAGTCCTTCAACCATGTTTTATTTGCTCAAAGCTTGAATATATCTATAGTTTAGGTGTCCAAACCTCTCATTCCAAAGTCTACTAATCTCATTAGCATGTGAAAGAAGAGAATTAGGAGAAGAGTAAGGAAGAAAGTGTGAAAACTTGTACATCCTTGACTCATGATCTGCAACACCAACTTCTACCAATTTTCCAGTGGAAACTTCAAAAATTTCCACATATTATTGAGTGAAAATCACTCTCTTGGATGAACTAGTATGGGTCATTTGGTAAACAGAGAGGAGATTTGCTGCAAGATTAGGCACATACAACACATTGCTGAAGTACCCATTTTCTAGATTGATCATTCCAATGCCTTTTGCCGGGATCTCTATGTCATATCCCATGAGAATAGAAGGACCACTGTGTGGTGCGAGAGAAGAGAAAGACTCTATTGCATAATCTATGTTCCTTGAGGCACCTAAACCTATGATGAAGGAAGAGGATTCATAAGTACTAACCATCAATGCATGGCATATCTCCTTGTCTTCAGAACCACCCTCCTTCTTCTTTGCTCCTTCTGTAAGAGGGATATTGTTTTTCTCAAGGAGGTGAGCCATCATGTCAATGGTATTCTTCATGGATGCACTCTCAGGGTACCAACCATTGTGACAATAAGTGCATTTCCATTTCTCCTTCTTTTTCCCTTTCTCCTTTCTAGGATTCAAAACCCCTTCAAAAGATTTGGGCCTCTCTTTGTCTTTCTTATTCTCTTGTTGCTTCGAACCTTTGGCCTTTTTCTTCCCCTTTACATGCTTCGAATCACCAACTGCAAGAAATTGGTCCTTTGATGGTTTGATGGTGCCCATTTGGACCAACTTTTCTTTCTCTTGTGTAAGATAATCCATGAATTCTACCAAAGAAGGCATCTTCCAGTTTCAAACAATGAGCTTGGTGGAATGGAAATTTGAAGCAAACACAAAGTAATCCATCCCCAACTTCGAAAGAATGGACAACACCAGCTGTTCTTCCTTCTTGTTGATGCCACATTGATTGAGATGCAAAACCAACGATTTGAACTTGGTGAAGAAGTCTTGGATTATCTTGAAGTTGATTGGGAACAGAGAGATCAACTCATTCTCAAGTTGGTGGCCCCTCAACTCATCATTATTCCCAAACAGTGACTCAAGCTTGAGCCACACTTCATTTAGAGTAGTGAGATTGTCTACATGAAACAAGAGGTCTCTTGAGATACTGAGACAAAGCATGCCAAATGCTTCATCCATCTTGTTAAAGAAATTCAAATTCTCTACTACAGAATTCGGCTCATTCTCAATCCCCATGGTAACTCTGAAGAGACCCTTCGATATTAGGTGGATTATCATTGCATCCTTCCACTGAAAGTAGTTTAATGGAGTGAGAAAGATGACATGAGATTGCTCCATTATGTAGCTTCCGCACTTGGTGACACAGAACATTGAAAACATGCAATGCAAACACTCAATCACTCAAGAGGGAATCCTAAATAGCTAATTCAAACCCTGCATTGATCGAGGGCACATTCAGGAGCACGTCACACCTGGATAGACTCCACCAGATTTCTCTAATGGCTTCAAGGCAATGGCCCCAAGTATTTCTGTGGTTTCCCCACTGCTTGTTGTGCACCTATGAAGTAGTCTGGTTTGACTAAAAGCTCCAAGTGCTTTGATACCATGTGAAATTCTAATCACAACAGTATCTACTAGCTAAATAATTCCTCACAAATCAAGAATTTGACTAAGTATGCATGAAAACAGTGTAAAAGAAGCACAATATACACAACAAATGCTGCAAATATCTAGTAATTCTATTACACTCCAACCCATAAACAAGTTGGGAAAATAATCATATTACATTTAGGAAAAATCGTGAGCCTTTGGAGGCATTCAAATGAGCTACAATTGGTTAGCTTACATTGGACCTCAATCCCCCCCTAGGTTGACCAATAGTCTCCAAAACCACCTCAAACTATCATGAATTGCTAATATGAATGTTGGGATGGCATGGGAGGACATTAATTATGGTTTCACATGAGCTGTAGAGAAAGTGGTGGAGTGGAGGTGGCCCAGGATAGGCCAAAACTGCCAAAGAGGAGGGAAAATGACCACATTCAATGCATGCGCGCCTCAAGTCAAACCCATATCAACAAAATAGGGGATAAGGGCACACCTTGGTGGAGTAGTGGCAATAAATGATGGTGGTTTCCATAAATGAGGGTGCCTTAATCATTGGTTGACCAAAAATGGGCACCAAGGTAGTGGAATTGGTCATTATTATCCTAACAACCTTTGGATAATCATCATTAACCTTGCTTGAACCAACATTCATTAATTAAACATCATGAGAGTATGGTCCTAGGTGTAGTAATGTTCTAACAGTACTTACCTCATCCTCTTTTCATCTTCTTGAAAAATTATGATTCCTCATCATCCGATTCATCACAACAGTATTTTTCATGATCATTCTTATCCTTCCCAATGGCTTTAAAAGTGACTTCTTTTCTAAGGGGAGGCTCCTTCTCAGTTCTCATATCGTATGTAACCAAAATCCCCTGAAGCTCATCCTTTATCATGTCTTCAATATTAGCTTGATCTTCTAACATAAACACCTTCACATTAAACCTTTGAGGCAACGTTCTCAATATATTCTATACCACTTATTCTTCATCCAGTGTGACCCCAAGAGTTTTGATAGAATTGAATATCTCATCTACTCTTAAGAAATAAGATGTAATGTTCTATTCATCTTTCATTCTCAGTGATTTAAATTTCCCATAGTAGTTTTGCAGCCTTGCTTTCTTTACCTTATTGTCTCCTTCATAGATACCTTGGAGTTTGTCCCAAACCTCCTTGGATGATGCGCAATGCATACTCTTGACGAATTCATCACCCGTCAAGCCGCATAACAAAGAATTTATATCTTTTTCATTGCTTTGATAGATTTTCCTTTGAGTTGGATTAACTTGCACAACTATTGGGACATCATAACCATCGACAATCAATTTCCAAACATATGCTCCCAATGATTGCAGATAAAATTCTATATGAACCTTCAAAAAATATAATTGGTGTCGTGAAACCTTGGTGCTCTGTTAGTGGAAAGGCCTTCCTTCTTATCCATTTCTGCACAATGATCTATCTTCCACATGTTAATCTATTACTGAAGACACTTGATCTGATACCAATGGTTGGAATCAATTTAATTCTAAGAGGGGGGTGAATTAGTATTAGCACAGTTATCAACAATTTTTTACCTTCTTTAACAGAGTAGTCTTAACTTAATCTTGATGATTAATTATTCATCCAATATAAACAAAATCATTCATCCATATATTCACCAAAACAAAGAACATAGAACACAAGAATTTTGACGTAGAAACCCAATCAGGAGAAAACCATGAAATGCTTCTTTTATAGTGAAAAAGAATACAGTCAAGGAAGCACCAACTTCCTGTGTTTACCAGCACCAATTGGAAGGAGGCACCACCCCCCTGGTTTTATAGGCTCCAACCTGAAGGAAGCATTGACTCCCTATGTTTCTCCAGCACCAAATGGGAGGAGGCTACAATCCCTTTTCTCCTTTCCCTATCCTGCTCCTAGATACCCAACGTATGATTATTTCTTTCTGAACTTCAACTCCACACACTCTTCTAATCTTCTGAAGATAGTTCTACTCTGTGCTACCTTCGTATGCAGTCAATTCTCTATAACTAAGCTGCATACATCACTTGACTTCTCATTCCCCTCAATTCACACTTATGTTGATGTCTTAATTCATGTACTGTGTGCTCATTGATACTGCAGTCTGTGCTAAGATATGTTTTGTCGATATGCTATTGCACAACTGCACTCACCAACTGATATTGTGCTTTTAATTTATAGTTTTCTACTCTGAGATACTTCACTAGTAACAGATGGAACTACACACTTACTAATGGTTCCATTCTGTATAAGTGATACAGTCTTTTAGACAATCTGCGACATGCCGTGCATCAATGGATTCATCCTTTTAGTTTAACGCACTTGTCTCATATCATCTTCATCATGACATGCTTACTGGATCTTGTCGCTACTCCGTCATCATGCATTAGATGGACTTCCCAACTTCGCACACTTTACTTCAATCTTCATGCATCAGCCAAGCATCTGCACATTACCTGATAAAATTCGGTTCTGTTTCTATGCTTCTGTCTTACATCTGTAACTATCTGCAATCCTGTCATTCAATCATCATGTAGGTGTGCATGCTTCCATGTTTCTGTCTTTCGGTGTTTGTGAAAGTGTCACATATCTACATGATCATTCTACTCACCATGAGCTGTATCATTCCTCTGTCTATGCTCACTTGGCTCCTCGCTAGATCATTCTATTATGTCCTTGAGCCCTTGATGCCTCAAATATCAAACTGAAACTTCTACTTGAATCTTTTATGCTCTCGCCATCAAGCTTACTTCAAATATCCAACTTGCATCTCTATTTATACATGTCTTGCATGGATTGTATGTCCATAAGTTGGTTGCGAAATCCATTCTTCCTTACTTCACAGATTGTGCATATGCCACACGTCATCTTTTTCTTTGATGTACGTGCACTTCCTTACTCTTTAACTTGGTGAGTCTTCGACCTTTATTGTACCATCCCTTGTGGGTATTGCGCACTTGATGTATTAAAGGTTTGTGGAATATACAATTTCATCAAATTCTACTTGGTGGGACTTTGACCCTTGATGCATCATTACTTATGGGACATGCACACTTTATGTATTGATGCTTCGAGGAATCTACACATAAACCAACTTCTGCTTGGTGGAAATTTGACCCTTGCAGCAACATCACTTGTGGGACTTGCACCTTTGTTGTGTCTTCGGCTATGGAATTTGATCATAGAATAACTTCAACCATTGTACACTTCCAGGAACTTGTGTGCCCTTTACAACCGAAAGAATATTTTTATTTGACAAAACTTGCACGCTTTCAGGATTGTCCGATCATAGGCTATTAGCACACTCTCAATTCTTGACCATGCAATGCTTGTGCATTCCAGAGTTGTCTCTCAACATGCTTGCACACTTGTATCTTTGCTTAACCAACTCCTTGGATTTCTTGTGCACATGTACCTTTGTCCTACCAATTCTTTGGCTGGTACCTTGAATGAGTATGACTTGGTGGACTTGAATTCTGCGTAGGTACCATATTTAGTAAGATACAATACTTGATATACCTTCCGCTTATGCGCTTCTCCAAACTCAATCTGCATGATGTATACTTCTATGTACTTCTTTAAGCTCATCATGCATGATGTATCCTTGGACACACATCATCAAATTGGATGAAACATATATACTTTTTCAAACTGGCATCCATATCTGTCACCTTCACCATATTGCACATATAACTCTTCAAAGTGGTTTCCATACACTTATTCACACTGTTGTGGGAATGTTGTATCCACTTTGACATCAGTTGAGATCAATGACTCAAACAAAATTAGTTGACATCCTCTTTGACATTAGTTTACATCAATGACAACCAAAGTTCAACATTAATTAAATGTATGAACTAGTAGCAAGTCCAAAGCTTATGACAAGGTCTAAGGCAAAGCCCTTAGCCTATAGTTTGCAATAGGCTCAATGATGATTATCTTAAGTTAAATGATATAAGTTCCTTAATCATCCAACAAATATGAACATAAAGAATGTAACATGCAAGATACACTTTAGATTTATAAAACTAAACCACAAGACACAAGAAATGAACTTGAAGAATAACTTGAATGGCTTAGATTATTAAAGATAATCATCACTTAGACAACTCTAATTGCAAGACAAACAATAAACCAATGATGAATTATACATGAAATTAAATATGATTAACTTTGTGATTATGCTCGAAGGGTGAGTGTTTAGCACCACTATTATTTCCTGTTGATGTATATGTAACTTCGGAATGTATTTCACATATATGTATATTGTATTCCTATAGTGATGTTATTATTCCTCTATACGGAAGTGTCGTCATTTATATTGTAAGTGTCGTAACTTATACTTGATGGGTTATTAGACCACCCTATTAGGGGTCGGACATGTGGTTCAAAGGGTTATTAGACCAACCTATTGGGGGTCAGCCCAGTCAGCTTTATGTTATGTGGTTAAGTTAAGGCCGACTTAGTAAAGGTTATTAGGCAAGTCAAGTCAAGTATAAATAGAGTGCGGGAGGCACTCTATTTGAACATTCTATTCTCACACACACTCTTTGGAAAGTGGCACACTTGTGGAGGAGGAGAAGCTGTTGCTTGGAGATGCCTATCTCTTATGCTTGGGTTGTATCATTGCTCTATCTATCTCTGAGGAAGTTATTGGGGTTTTTCACCTTTATGGTTTTCCCCAAGTAAACTCCGTGTCTCTTGTGTGCTTGCATTATTGTGTCCATGATTGATATGCTGTAGATATGCTCTACATATTATTCTCTCAGTTAAGATCCTAGATCAGATTGAAGTAAATTCTGAAAAACTAACATGGTATCAGAGATAGCCTGAAAGAAGGCATGGTATGGCATGTATGACACTTGTTGCACTTGCGATGCTAGGGCTTGATATAGAAAAAATCAGTCATCATAGCACTTTCACTATAAATCCATTTTGGCGAAGTTTTCGGATCTGAAACTTTTACAGGTCAAAGATCAGATCCCCATGTACCTTTTTTCCAAAGGACAACTTCTAATTCACTGTACTTTGTGTTTTATGATCTGTACAATCTAGGGTTTCTGCCTCTTCCATATCTGAGTCATAAACAGATGAGCTAGGAAAAAAGGTCATAACTTGGGCTAGGAAGCTGCAAATGAAATTTCATAAAAAGTGACAGGTAGTGCACGGACTGTACTTTCTAAGGTAACGTTTTAAGAGGCCTAATCTAAACCAGTGACACGTGGAACACTATACAAGTTTGCTCTCCTGTTTTATCCCATAAACAGGTCACGTTGCGACACTTGGCATAACTTTCTCTAAGAGAATCCATTTGAGGTCAGACCTATGGGGTTGGAAAGATGACAGGTTAGCTACCAGAAGAAAATTTTTCAGGCCCTATGGATTGGTAAGTTCAGATTTACACCAGAAACAATCAGGTGCATATTTCTATCAAAACAAAATTGGATTTTGAGCACCTTCATTCATGGCTCAGGGAATTAGGGCTTCGGAGACAGTTGGAATTTTTGTAATAAGAAAATACGGCTGAATGCTACTCATAAAAATCAAAATTTAGAGACCAAGATCAAATTTTTTGGTTGGAAAGAAGGCCGGGCTTGATCAAACCCTAGTTCGGGACTTTGATTGGAAAAGTGGAAAATTAGGGCTTCTGCAAAAGTTGGAATTTTTTAAGTCTGTGACCATGGCTGGAAGCTCCTTAGAAAAATCAAAGTTTGGAGCTTTGGATCGAACCCTTTGGTTGGGAAGAAGGGTGGGATTTATCAAACCCTAGTTCGAGATCCTGTCCAGAAGATTCGGAAATTTCAAAGGCAATTTTGAGGGGTGAAACTTTGCAGTTTTCAAATTCTGAGTATACTGGCTTGATCAGCTCATCAAGGCACATCTTTCTATCCTTTCAAAAGTTTGAAATTCAAAGTTTGAATTTTTAGGGTTTCTCTAACAAACCCTAATCCAGCTCCAGATCCAGTTCCTACAAATCAATTGGATTGGGTTAATCCTAGAAGAGAATGGATTGGTCACCTGCATAAGTGAAGAAGTTCTTGTTTCAGAGGGAGATGAGGCTAAGGCCTTACATAATAAGATTACAAGCAATCTCGACAGGTATGACTTATCTAGGTATGTTTCGAGATTTGTTCATGATTAAGTTTATGGTATGTTTGTCTTCATATTATTACGGTTAGTACAATCTTGATTAAATTTAGACTTGTCGTATCACCTTAATAAAATTATGAATACATGATAGAAGATATTCATTGATTAGGGTGTTGACACTTATGATTGTCCTAATGCATTATGGTGTTGTATGAGGTTTATGTTGTCCGCTAATATGAAAGGTACACCAAGAAAGACAAATCATGTTCTAGTTCAAGAACATATGATCATGGTGACATGAAGACAAAGATTCATCCACTGTCATGGATCACATAGAAGATCTACTTACGAGGTCTGTATAACTTGGTTCTATAATGGTTAACCTATGAGATATGCAGGTTACTAGCACAAGTCATTTAAGAGAACAAGAAGACATCATGTGGGTATGTTAGACATAACCAACTAACATATTAATCCAGGTATGTTTTTCCTATATCAAGTTAAAATCCTACCTTGTGTTAGGATCTTATACTATTGTATGGTTGATAATGATTATTCATGAAGTTAGAAATGTAAGTAATCAAGGGTTTATGCATATTATGTCTCTTATCTTGATTGATGATTTGACTAACCAGAAGAGTCCTATGATCAAATAAGAATATGCATGAGTAAAAGAACTCTTCCCTGAAACCTTAAATACTAATGTTTATTATCTGTGTTTGAAATAATCATGACTATACATGTTTAAGATTATTGTGTTTTGATAGTATTAAGATTATACTAATGAATGTGTGATTATGTATGAGACCTCGAGGATAACACAATGATGATACTAATAAGCATGCATAGTGATTAAGGATGGATATAAGTTCAAGGACAAGTAATCCAGGAAGCAAAGATCAAGAGGGAGCACACTTCAGTAGTTTCTGCAAGGATGCAGATATTCAGAGGGAGTTGACCACTTCTCACAATCCACATCAGAATAGAGTTGCAGAAAGGAAGCAAAGACTAAGAGAGAGTCAACCCAACCAACAAACAAAGATAAGTATTTGAATTATCATTTCTTGCATATTTGATTGTTTAAATAATATTGTTCAATAATGTATATACTGATGTTCCTAGAATTAGGTTGTGTATTATGCATATTAGAATAGTTGCATTGATGAACAATATACTACTAATATACATGGGTAAGTGGCCTATGGCACTGTACAACATTCCATTGCTACTTATCTAGAATGAAACCTCTTTGCTGACATGTTGGGAGTTGTGCACACTCTTAACAATGTTCTGGTAGAGATTGGAAGGCATCTAGAAAGTTACGGGATATGAATAAATGTTGTATTGAAGAATTGGATAAGATAATTGCATGACTGTATGACATATTTCTTTATGTGTAAGAATTTGTTCAGAAAACTATGAGATGTTTCTAATCATGCAATTTAACTTGTTTTGTAGGAAATATCGTATACGAGCACCTACAAAAGAAGGACTACAACATTTGTTTCAGCAACAAAGTTATCTATTGAAGATATTGAATATATTGAAGTTCCCAGGATTCAGGAAGAATGCCATGATCGAGGAGTACCAGTTGATCATGAAGAATGATGTTTGGGATGTAGTCCCAAGACCTGAAGGGAAGTCTGCTGTGACTTCCAAATGGATCTATAAGATCAAGCATGTTGCAGATGGTATCATGGAGAAATATAAAGCAAGATTTGTAGGTCGTGGCTTCTCCTAGAAAGAAGGGATTGATTATGAAGAGACTTTTGCTCCTGTGGCCAGATACACTTCCATTAGATCAGTACTTGCTCTTGCTGCAGTGATGAAATGGAAGATACACCAGATAGATGTCAAGACAACTTTCTTGAATGGTGTAGTCGAGGAGGAAGTATATGTCGAGCAGCCACTTGGTTTCAAGACACATGACAGGAAGTCAAACGTGTGCAGGTTGAAGAAAGCCTTGTATGGCTTGAAGCAAGCTCCTAGGACTTGGTATGGTAGGATAGACAGCTTTCTATCCAGTTTGGGATTTACCAAGAGTAAAGCGGATTCCAACCTTTACTACAAGGTTGAGGAAGGCAATCCTGTGATACTACTATTGTATGTAGATGATCTGTTTGTAACAGGGAATGATATTTTGATTGCCGACATGCAGTGGAAGCTTGCTTCCGAGTTCAAGATGAAGGACTTGGGGATGATGCACTATTTTCTAGGCATGGAGGTGTTGCAGGGTGCAGATGGAATCTTCCTTGGACAAGGGAAGTATGCAGTAGAGATCCTGAAGAGGTTTGGGATGATGGACTGCAAGGCCATGGCCACACCTATGGCATCGAACCTGAAGCTTCTATGTGATGCTTCATCTAATCCAGTTGATGTCACTATGTATCGTCAGATGGTTGGGTCCTTGATTTACCTAACAAACATGAGACCAGATATCTGCTTTGCGGTGAAGACAATGAGCCAATTCCTGACAGATCCCAGAGGTGTTCACCTAGTTGTTGTAAATCATATTCTGAGGTACCTAAAGGGTACAGTTGACTATGGGCTCAAGTATGATGTGAATCAAAAGTTTAACCTACAGGGTTATGTTGATTCAGATTGGGCAGGTAGTGCTACAGGTAGGAAGAGCACTTCTGGGTGCTACTTCAGTATGGGATCAGGTGTGATCTCTTGGTTTTGCAGGAAGCAGTCCTGCGTAGCATTGAGTATAGCCGAAGCAGAGTATGTTGTAGCTTGTTCGGCTAGTTGTGAGGTAGTGTGTCCAAGGAAGCTATTGTCTGAGTTATTTGATCTACCGTTGGAGGATACTGGTATCTTCTATGATAACCAGAGTTGTGTGAAGCTATCTCAGAACCCGGTGTTCCACGACAGGTTGAAACACATTGAAATCAAATATCACTATATCAGGGACATGGTGCAGAGAGGAGCAGTGAAGCTCCTGTATGTTGCGACGGATGAGCAGATTGCAGATGTACTGATGAAACCACTAGCCAGAGTGAAGTTCAAGTACTTCAGAGAGAGGCTTGGTGTTCTTCAGATTGATGACACTTCGAGGAAGAAGTGATGGACACATTTGCTAAAGCCATTCCAAGCATGGTGAGAGGAGGATCCTTCCATGGCTATGGATGTAAGCACTGGATGATGTGCATCAGGATGATGCTCCAATTACTGCTCTATATATGCTGGATATGATCATTTGGATCATTTATATGTATGTATGCATCATGTTGGATGCTAGATATGATCAGTTGGATCATGTGTATGTATCTATAGATGTATTAGGTGGATACATTGTATGATCAGGTAGATCATTTATGTTGATATGTATCAGGTATGATCAGGTGGATCATGTATTTGTATATGTATCAGGTGGATACATTGTATGATCAGGTAGATCATGTATGTTGATATATATCAGGTGGATACATTGTATGATCAGGTGGATCATGTATGATGATATGTATCAAGTAGATACTTGGTATGCATCAAGTGGATGCATTATATGATCAGGATGATCATGGATGACGAGCTTCAGGATGTTGCTCCAGATGACATGCATCGAGACGATGTAGTGATGATGATCAGGATGATCATATGTGATGACATGTATTAGGTGGATACATTACATAATCAGTTGGATTATGTGTGATGAGTTCCGAAGACATAGATGCACATGAGCTTTTCAGACATGGTTGTAGATGTGTTCTCCCATGGTCACGATGTAATTGCTGGGATTTTTCGACATGGTGGCAGATGTGTTCTCCCATGGTCGTGATGTAATTGCCAGGGCCATTTGAGGATGGTTGTAGATGTGTTCTCCAATGGCTGTGATATAAGTGTTGGGGCCATTCGAGCATGGTTGTAGATGTGTTCTCCCATGGCTGCGATATAAGTGTTGGGGCCATTCAAGCATGGTTGTAGATGTGTTATCCCATGGCTATGATATAAGTGCTGGGGCCATTCAAGCATG
This sequence comes from Larix kaempferi, assembly GCA_027924585.1. NCBI lineage: Eukaryota > Viridiplantae > Streptophyta > Pinopsida > Pinales > Pinaceae > Larix > Larix kaempferi. Next base: position 5,433,400 of record BSBM01000289.1, on the reverse strand, counting down.
GTTGTAGATGTGCTCTCCCATGGCTGCGATATTAGTGCTGGGGCCATTCGAGCATGGTTGTAGATGTGTTCTCCCATGGCTACGATATAAGTGTTGGGCCATTTGAGCATGGTTGTAGATGTGTTCTTCCGTGGCTGCAATATAAGTGTTGTGCCATTCTCGCATGGTTGTAGATGTGTTCTCCCATGGCGTAGATGTAAGTGCTGTGTGATGTGCATCTGGGTTGTGCTTCGTGAACGATGATCATGAGTATCAAGATGATACTTTGTGGCCGTGGACAGTTTGTGCAGTAGCATGTAAAAGGTCCTGGGAGATTCTATAGGTTGAGCTGTGTGCTTGTAATCAGTCCTGGGATGCTCTTTCAAGGTTTTGTTGACTCACGTAATAAGTCCTGAGGATTCCACAGTATGGCTAGTGATGATGAAGACATGCAAGTGGTGGGCCTACATCCAGTATGAAAAAGGACTGGCTCTGTAGAGCTTCCTATGACGAGTAGATCTGAGATTGATTGAGATAGCAGCAGCAGTGATGAGGACAATGATTCGCTGATGATGATCCAGAGAAGAAGACTTGTACTAGAAGACCTGTGTCAAGAAATACCTTCCTAGTTAAGAGGGACTTTTTATGTATATGTAACTTCGGAATGTATTTCACATATATGTATATTGTATTCCTATAGTGATGTTATTATTCCTTTATACGGAAGTGTCGTCATTTATATTGTAAGTGTCGTAACTTATACTTGATCGGTTATTAGACCACCATGTTGGGGTCGGCCCTGTATAAGTCATGTGGGTCAAAGGGTTATTAGACCACCCTATTGGGGGTCAACCATGTGGGTCAAAGAGTTATTAGACCACCCTATTGGGGGTTGGCCATGTGGGTCAAAGGGTTATTAGACCACCCTATTGGGGGTTAGCCCAGTCAGCTTTATGTTATGTGGTTAAGTTAAGGCCGACCTAGTAAAGTTTATTAGGCAAGTCAAGTCAAGTATAAATAGAGTGCGGGAGGCACTCTATTTGAACATTCTATTCTCACACACACTCTTTGGAGAGTGGCGCACTTGTGGAGGAGGAGAAGCTACTACTAGGAGATGCCTATCTCTTATGCTTGGGTTGTATCATTGCTCTATCTATCTTTGAGGAAGTTATTGGGGCTTTTCACCTTTATGGTTTTCCCCAAATAAACTCTCTATCTCTTGTGTGATTGCATGATTGTGTCCATGATTGATATGCTGTAGATATGCTGTACATATTATTCTCTCAGTTAAGATCCTAGATCAGATTGAAGTAAATTCTAAAAAACTAACATTTCCTTGTGTGTTGAATATTTACTTAAGTGTAGGAATTAACAAGAGAAAAGACAATTCTGGGAATACACGAATGTAGAAATTTAGAGCCAATTTCCAAAATTAAATGCAAAGTAAATAGTGAAATGTGTACTTAGAAATATTTTTTTTGCTTAGAAAAAAATGCAATAAAAGATGAAATAGCTTGCTAGAATCTACTGCATAAATATGACAATGTAACTTAGCAAATAGATGATACAGAATTATGCTCTAAAAATCATTAAATCTAGGTTTATTTGCACTCATGTGTAAATTTTAGGAGTTATCCCAAATAAATAACTAAACGCTTATTAAATGTAAGAAGTAACTACAAAAATATTAATATAAAAGATAATCAAGTAAATCCAATTATATGAAAAAACAAATATGAAAATAAGATAGTAAACTACCATATGCAAATTCCTGATCTAAATCTTAACCAAGTTTTAAAAAAATAAGTCACGATTTGCAATTACAATCAAAGAGTAATATGAATCTTATGATGTATTTATGATAAATATTTTAAATTTAAACTAGATCTAAGCTTTATATATGTAATAAAATCAAATGTATCTATGCTATGTGAAATCTATTAGAGATTTAATCTTAGGGTTAGTATATTTACCAAATAAAGAACAATTTATACTTTGTAAATTAAGTGGATGGTTGCAAGGAAATATTAGTGCCAACTAGCAAGGGAAATGGAGTCGCCCTATAATTACTTAAAGGGCCTTATCTGAATATGCAACAAAAGAATTGAGAATTCTCTAGCTTACCGTCAACCCTCTTGATGTATTAGAGGATTCAATGTAATCACATAGGGACAAAGAAACTCTCTCCTTTACTTACTTTGTTGGGTGTACCCTACACAAACAAGGTTAGTATTGCACCATTCAAATTAAGTAACATTGCAAAAAATGACATCCTCTTAATGCACAATAACAAATGAATCCATATTAGAGACTAAGTTACCATATATTTAGTCAAATCCTACTAGTACATTTGGTTTGAATGGGACTCATTCTGTATGAAAACTTGAGTTCGAACCGTGCAAGGTATCCAGGAGGAGACACTTAAAATACACACATGATAAGGGTTGGTGTGTCCCATGACAGATGAAATCCTTGGGTTATTTTTATGGCTTAGATTCCCCTAGGTCGTGGTTTCTTAGACAACATGCTAGTCCCACAAGTCATCGAAAAACTAACAAAAACAAAACTTACCATAAATTCAATCCAACTAAATAATAATATCCCTTCAATCTGTTGGCATTTGCATCCAGCACTCTTTGTGAGTTTTGTGACATGGGTTAACCCCCTCTTGTCGATCCTAACTATGGCGATTGTAGCGGAGATTAATTCCTATAGGTTTTGGTCTAACAAAAATCGTGCTCCAAAAAATGGTATCAGAGTGACAAGTCGCAAGTTCAAAACTCACCTGGGTAATGTTGGGGGGGAATATTGTTGGCATTTGTGTCCTGAAATCCCCATGAGTTTCACAACATGGGTTAAACCCTCTCGTGGATCCTAAATGTGGTGATTATAGCGGAGATTAATTGTTGCAATTTTTGGTCTAACGAGAATCATGCTCCAACACAATGGCCCAATATTAGAAATAAAATGGGAAATGGTACCAATATTACCTCAAACAATTAATCACAATAGCAAGATGAAGGCCATAGATCAATAAGGGACCCCAATTATTTACCTCCAAATCCAAATATGATTTGTATTAAGAATGCTCTCATAAGTGTATGTAAATAACTCTTATGTGCAATAACAACCAACACAAGAAACGAAAGAGGGGTTTTCTTTATATAGGAATAAGAACTCAACCTCCTTCTAATTAAGAAAATAATTTCTTGACTAAAACCCTAGATATATTCTACAAATACTCAAACACAATTAAAACCCCTCTTGACATGGTAAAACAATGACTAAAATATTAGAATTGGTTATAACAATCCTTTGACAAGTCAAAAATGTGAAGGGCCTCACCTAAATGATGGAACAATTTCCTTAGAGGAGGGTCGATTTGGTTAGAAGAGGTAGGATTTGGCACATGTGGGCCAAAAATAGACTGTAATCTCCTCAAACCACCCACCAAAGCATGTAAAGGGGCAAAACATGGCTACACGTGTGAGGAAATAAAGAAAAAATGTCTCACATGTGAGGGAATCAATGGGATGGCTCATAGTGTGAGGGAAGAGAGGGTGTGATTTTCATGAGGAGGGGAACATTTGAGGGTTTGAGGTTATGAGAGCCTCTAGGGAGGTCTAAAGAATCATCTTAAATGATCAAACATGAGAGTGCTAAGCTAGAAGGGTGTCTAAGAGGACTACATGAGGATATGTGAAACTACGCAAAAATATGGTGAGACTTTAAGGTGGAATGGAGTAAACTTTGAGTTATGAAGTTAATGAAATATTAGATTATTAAACCCAAAATTAGAGCTATGGAAAGGAATTTATAATCTTTTGACTTGTGCTTAACCACTAGTACAGCTTAATTATCATTTAACCATGTGCAAGAGGGACTCTTAAGACTCTAGAATCTGTCTGACATTACATAAGTGTCCATGGTGGATCAATACATGAGATGTTATACATTACATTGACTCTAGGGATTAGGTTATCAATGACATATGGTAGTACTTTGGAGGAATTTCTAGTGAAAAAAAATAGAAGATTTATGATCACAAAGATATAAACCCCTTGATAAAAAACACTCAAGAGTCTCTTGCCTTAGTAACACTATCATATTTGGGATAAATATACATTATAACTAACCCTTTACATACAAGAGACATCTCAATTACATCATTATTTTACAATATTGGCAAGTCCCGAATATACCCCATTATTTCACAACAAGGTTTGATAGGTAGTGCATTTAATTTTTCAACCCAGGGTTGGAAAGCTTGTGAGGTCATATGCAATGTATGTGCAAATCTAGAAATTTACTCACTTAATTGGACAATTCTAATTATGCAATTATCCTCTATCCATAAATCTAGTTTATTACTATTTTAAGAAGAATCAATTATAGTGCAAATCACTTAAACTCAAAGAACGCAATCAGATTTAAAATGAAATAGGAATATTAATTAAACTACACACACAAAGTGATTTATGGCCTACATGATTGATAGCAATTAATTACTAATGCAATGATTTAAGATGTTTCAATCACTTCTTAATAGAAATCAAATATATAGATCATCACAGATTTACATAGAAAAATAATAAACACACCTACAATGAATAATACTTGTGAAAATAATAGTTGACTATGCAAACAAGAAAAGGAATCTCAACACCTATCTCATCAGAGTGGCCCTTTGTCCTGCAGAGTCAGGTACTAGCAGGACTACAACACTCAAATTCTAGTTAAAATCTCAAGTACTTAGATACCGATAACTGTAACATGAACACAATGATTCTGTTTATTCTCAAATCAACAAAATAGGTATAGGGTATATCAAAATATCATCATAGAGTATTCATCCCCTCATATGAATGGAGGACTATCTTTTATAATCAAAATACATAACTATAAATTAAAGGAAGCATGATTGAGGAGGGAATATTCACAATTTGTTGTTGTAACAAAATGGTATCCAAGATTAATCAGATAATATATTAAAGCAAGCGACTGAAACAATTGCATGGGTCCTTGAAAAAAAATAATGAACTCTTTAAAAAAATTCTAGTGCTTTGTAACCATTGCCAGACACTTCCACGCATCCATCATTATAGCCCATTGATATACTACTCAGATCACATAAAAAAATATATGGATAACAAGTGGTTTTGCAGCAAAAATGGCAGCAACACCATTCTCAAGGTATTCATGATTCTTGGCATGTGGAATTTAAGCCAACTTGGATTCACAACATAATTTTGGTAGCATCTCTATTCAGGATTCACAGTAATGGTTCGGTAGTAACTTTGTCCATGGTTTCTACACATGTTGTTTAGTATTGTTCAACCTGTAGAAACCGTTTGAGTGTAACATTAAATCTATGGGCTAGATACAAGGAAGCACTAATTCTACCAATATAGTTACAAAATTCACCAAATTACCAAGAATGCGAGGAAAATATATTAGTGTGTTTTCAGATCCAACCTGGATGTCTTTGTGGCAAAATATAAAGGCAAAAGGTATGATAAAGGATGGATTTTTGAAAGAAAAGGATGATATAACAATTCCAAAAATGGGTCCCATCATTTCCCCCCAATTGAGATGGTTGCATGTCCTCATGCAACTACTGTTCCCTTTTGTTTTCAATCAGAGTCTGATTTTGAATAAGACTGTTTCACATGGAGGTTACTAATACTATAGTTGAAAGCTCCTTGTTCATCTGGTAGATAATATCCAACATTTTGTACCATATCCTGTCATGCCTTGTCCTCTATTTTTGGCGTTAATTCATATAAAAATAGACATTCTTGTGTAGGAAACCAAATGAGGGGAAAATGAAACCTAATCTTGATCCACCTAGGACCATATCCCTATAAACATTTAACATATATTTTCACCCTTCATAATGCAATCTCAAAGTTTGGGTAGCTAAAAGGTTCCGTTATTCTAATCTATTCATCAGAGATACATTCTCTGTATTGACATGTCACCAAAGAACTTTTCCCTAATTGAGTGATAATTCTAGTATTGAATTCCATTGCCTATTTTTGATGATAGGAGGTAATTGAAACATTGGAAGAGGATTTGAGCAAAGTTTGACAATCGTGAGTGACCAAGTGAGGATTTGGATATTCCCCTTGAATCCATAGAATACAGTTCTTTACATTATATTCAAATGTGGATTGAGCCTAGTTCCATTGAAATTGATGATATATAAATGATGTGAATCTCTCATCTGCATATATTTGCAAAATGGACTGGGATTTCATTGTTGATTATATAAAATAATGACTTCATGTTGATACAATTCACACAATAAATTCATCTCCACATTAGAACATTTTGAAAATGCTTCCACAAATGATTCAATAATACTGAGATCATGTGGTTTGTTCCCTCCTATATCTCTCATATGAAATAAGAGATATATTTCCTACAGAAAACAACATAAGTAGGAGAAGGTCTCCTACAATCAAGAATAGACTGGGCAAGATCATACCGTTGTTGTTTTTCTTCTATCAAGGTTTTGATTTTGGCTTCACTATCTATAATTTTTCATCTTTATAGCTCCTATTCATCCCATTTGTCACTATCATATATATCATACTGAATTATATGCTCTCTTAAACTCGAAATGGATTATTGGTGGGCGCGTAAAGGAACCATATCCTTGCCATAAGTCAAAGCCTCATTCTTCCACTTAGAAATCTCTACTTTCAATATTATGATTCAAATAGGATCATCATCACCAAGGGATAATGTTTGAATTCCTATCGATCTGATAGGATTATCCTTGGTTTGAAATTCAACATCCCGAGTAGTAATAATCTTTGTCTAAACTTCTATAGAAATGGTTATAGATCTAAAAAATCTTATATTCTAATCAATGTGCATCTATTCTTTAGGAAACTCAACAATTTTAGGACAAACAACCATATACTAGTTGATTGGTATAGTAGTAGCATCATCTACTAATTTAATCATATTAGAGGGTTCTGCATACGAATCAAGCACCTTTGTAGGAGGTCCTGTAAGATATATATATGAATCTGGAGATTAAGAAACAACGCGTTCATCCATGGCATTCCCTATAGTTTCTTTGGTATAAGATAAATTTCTATTAGGGTCACCTTTATGTGCAACTGGAAGTGACCAAATACTTTCTAGTATGGCTTTAACAAGAGTGTATAATTTTTCATGTGGGGTAGGATCTCTGGCTTTTTGTTTAAGATTGTGTATTTTTCACTTTAACCACTCAAATTTCTTCTTCAACTTAGAATTTTTCTTTTTTCAAAACATAATAGGAAGGTTGCATTGACAACTTACCCAACAAAAAATGAGGCATCTTGTTGCTAGCATGCTTAAGTATGTGTGACACTAATTATTCTTACATTGTTGTGATCCCTTCTTCTGATTCAAGTGTGAGGTCCATGGAGCTTTCATAGGAAACTTGTTCTACAACACCATAAGTTTCAAAGCTAACATCCTCACCAATTGCCTTAGCAACTAGTTCTTGTGTCAGAGTGGTGAATTTTTTTGATATCAGTTCTTGTGTGGCAATATCAGGGTTGTTGGATATTGTTTCTTGTGTGACAACATCCTTTTCCTTAAGGTGACCTTGTTCAGCTACAACAATTGCATTTGTTATTTGTTTTTTTAGAATTGATGAGGATTCTTCTAAAATATTTGATATTTTCAACTTCTAAGTGGAAGATCTAGTATGTGCATCACATGTTTCAATAGAAAATTATTTAGTTGTAGGGTTTCCAACATCCTCAGTAAATGATTTGGAATCTTCTTCTTCCACTCGCTAGAGTCTTTGTTGAGGCTAATTAACATTATGTATCTAGATAGGTCTCTACAAAAAGGTTTCCCATAAAATATTAATGTTCGAAAGAGCATCTAGAACCAACAAATTAATCAGTCCATGATGAGTTACCCTTGAATAAATATCCCTAGCATATCTTACTTGATATGTAGACAATTGTAGACACTTAAGCATAAAATGAAGAAAATGAACCAACCTTTGGTTCTTGAGATGTGAGATTAGTTTAAAATGATAATGAAATAACTATGTGTGTATACCTTCACAAGTTAATTATTTTTAAAAAAATATGCTACCTCTAGCCATGGTCGAGGTAAGGAAACATGCTTAACACCTTTGATCCCATCTTCAATAGTTCCATCATCCTCCAAAAATTCATCCTTAACTTGATTCTCCACCATTTTATATTTAAACCATTGCTCACCTACCTTTGGAAAACCATTTACCTAAGTAATAGCCTTCTCATTGATTCTTATTTGGATTTTATTATCACCAATAAAATTTTCACATATGTGAAATCAACGATTATTGCAAGAATACATCATTGACATATAACATGCAGCTCATAGGACTTATTGCTTAGCAAAATCAACAAGTGAAACAAAATTAGGAATACAAAAATCACACTTGGTACAATCAGATGGGTTTGTAAAACGAAATATATTCCATATCGCATGGAAAATCCCTCTAAACCACGTGGATATACTAGCACATGGACCATTAACTTTGTGACACATTCAAGGATTTTCAACCACATTTTGGCTCCAAGGAATTGGAATTGGCCTTCTTTACATGCTTGATCATTCAATAACCCCATTTTTGTACCTTGAATCCTGTTTATGTGAGGGAGCATTCACATGAAGAACTAGTTTCTTTTGGACCACTATTTCACCCATAAAAGGAAGCCATGGTCATGCATTTCATAAGGAGAAATTAAGACCAAATTTATGCTTCAAGATTCAACATAAGAGAATCATCTTTCCTCCTCATTCTCACCTGCATTGGCATTTCAATCTCACTTAGCTTCTTCCTCAAGAATCAAGTCTTTTCCCTCCATCAATCCAAGTTAGTTAGCAAACAATTTGAGAGAGATCAAAGGACCCTCATAAAGGGAGTGTTGGATATTATTTGCAAGCAACATTCTCTTGTGTGACACCATTGTATTCAATATTTTACATTGGACATAAACATTTGGTTGAAGCTCATATCCTTGTTGTGTTTTTTATGTCATTTATGCAAGATTTGCGTTGTTAGTTCTTTAATATATTCATCATTGTTTATTGGAGTTACTAACCACTAATTAACTTATTTCCTTTCCTTCAAACTGCAAGGGTAGGAAACAATATCCGTGGACACTTGGGATATTTTCCTCACAAAAATCCCACAAACAATATCCGTGGACAAGCAAAAGCTCTGTGTGATTTCTAGATCCACATCAAAATACAAACCCTACAACTTTTAGAGAACTCTATGGAGACAACAAACTTCCAATCTCAATCCAAACAAGATATCCAACCATTTTGATGAATTCAAGGCCAACACCTAGAGAGTAGAAGCAACTAGTGGTGCTTCACAATAGTAGCAAGATTCATGCACCATTCAACCAGAAGAAATATGGTAACCATCTTTTCTAATTTTAGAAGTATATGTAAAAATTACAAGGTACCCAACTGAAACATTCAATCGGAAACATCCATATCCATAAAAAGATATGATAGATAAGATAGGTATCCAGATTCACATGCAAAGGTCATAGGATGCTATATGGTGGATATGACATGTGATTGGAGGATGGTGATGACTAGGATTAGGGTGGCAATAGGTTATGGAATTTGTCTTAGTTGAAACATGTGTTAGCCCCCAAATGAAGGGAAACACCACGATTTACTGAATCATAAGTAAGCATGTGGTAACCAACCAATTTCCAAGTAATGGTATCATAGTGCATGCCATCGTACTTACCCACGATTTGCAACAATGACTAGATCCTTGCGATGTTAGTAGACATGGTGTGAGTTATGACATCATCCAACTAATATGACAGTTGGCCACCCCCTCTACAACAAATGTGTCACTAGCAGGATATGCGTTGGTGGATTATTTACAACAACATATATGATGACATATGCAAATTTACAGCAACAAGTGAACTTGTACAACTTAAAATTTTTTTGACCAACAATAAGTTAGGATCTAAGAAGTGATAATTTTGTGTCCAAGTGTGCTCCGAAGGATTTTTCACAATTAGAATGTTACTATATATTGTTGTTGTTGTTGTTGTTGTTCTTATTCTTGTTGTTGTTGTTTTATCCAACAAAATCAAGTACTTGCAAGTACAGGTGGCATGGCCACTGTACCAACTATCTCCAAATATGAACATGTAGAAAGATCTCTTACAAATTCATCTTTTGATAATGGTTTCTCATATAGTTGTAGTCGGTGACCATTATCCATGAGTTGTGTTTGGTCATCATCAATGATGCAAATATTAATAGAGACGTTATCATATATTATGTCAATTTCATACAAATATTTAAATCTAGAATCATATAAAAGATCCCAATCATCTTCCTTGAATTTCTTCTTCTTGATGAACTTATCATGTCATAGTGCCCTCTACTATTGAACCAATGATGTTTGGTGCAAAGTAGGTTGATGCATTTCGTCAAGTTCATTGAGTTGTTTATATGGTAATTTTGTGCCTCAAACAAGTCCAATATTGCTTGTAATTTAGTTCATATAAGTGTCTTGATTTCAAATTCAATAGAAAATACAACTTGCTTACAATATATTACAAGCTCATAGGGGATAAATCTAGTGGTATTCCTCTAAGTACGATAAGCCCATTGAGATTCTGGAAGTCAAGTGGCCTAATCTATTTGATGTATCTACATAGTCTTGGTAAAAATCGATTCCAAAAATCTATTAGTTACCTCCACTTGGCCATTAGATTGAGGATAGTATGATGTGGATGTATGATTCTTAATATGATACTATTTTGTGAGGTCTTGCATGAGCTTGGAAGTGAACCATGTTCCATGATCATCAACAATTTCCCTTGGTACTCCAAAACAAAAAAATATTTCTTCATATAGAAAATATACAACTTCTTTATCTATTGCTTGGGGTAGTGCTTTATCTTTGACCCACTTAGTGACACAATCGATACAACCAAAATTTGAACCTTTTGTTGAGATGGAGGGCTGATGGGACCTAAAAAATCCAAGGACCACTTCTCAGAGGGTTACACAATCAGTTGAGTTTGAAGTGGCATATGATCCTGGAGGATCTCCCAACTGAAAGAAAATCAAAGTCTTCAAATTCTAAACATAAGCATGCCATTGCGTAGGGCTTGTGGAGAGCTTTCCAGTGATGCTCGTTTAATAAAAAACGGACTCCAGACGTGAAAGATATTGCATTTTGAAATTTCGTCAAAACAAAAAAATGGAAAAAAGGGGTTCCACGTGATACCATTGAAAGGGTGACACGTTCCCTGTACGGAGATGACGTGGAACATTCCTAGAGTTCCATGTGGTAGGTGATGTGGCAAGGTAGGTGACTCAACATGTTGAGTTGGCATTGTCGGTTGATGTGGACTTATTAGTATGTGACACTTGGCAATGATGTGGACCAACTAGAGACTACCACGTAATAGTCTGGTTGGCTACAATATGGTTTTAGTTACCAAAACATATGGCAGGCAGGGGGATCTAAGCCATCACCTCCCGCTGGCTCCCATGGCTTAGCTTCGTGCGCCCTATCAATGTGCCACTTTGTTGCTTGTTATATATAGCATGCAATATCCTATTTGAAGTTGAGTTGGTGGCAGTTTTTGAAAAAGGGCAAGCAAAGGGATAAGCCCTCGACCCCATAGCATGTATATGTAACCACCAACATAAGTAGTGGCGAGCGCTAAATAAAGTCCATGGAAACTAATATATATGTTGCCACCAAACGATCAGATCCCATGGGTTTTGAACCCAGGATCTCCACCCTATTACCACAATTCCTTACCAATGGGATATAACCCTATGCTTTAAAACATATCCACATAAAATATTTAAATTTTGAAAGCGGGATTTAGACCCCAAAAAGGGCACACCCGCGTGGATCCCCAAAACAACATTTTTGCACTATTTAAATTGGGATTCAGAGCTTAGCCGAGGTAGATAGTGGCGGGGACAAATTTCCATGCAGGAATGAAACCCATGGTGGTTCGTATCAGTCCATACAACACAAGAGGTAGAGTTTCTCATACTACATACCAAGGGAGGTCCTAGGAAAAGTATACATTGTTTATACTCATTTTTCATGATTTTTCAAGATGGATGTAGTGGTGCAGTCTATTTTTCAGTAGACAATCTGAAGTTCAAAGTGTCCTTAGAACTGATGTAACTTGTAGCATTTGAAGAAATTATTAAAATCAGTCTCATTGGAAGGTGCTTGGTGATGTAGTCCTTTATGGATGAAATCTGTTATCAACTGTTGTCCCAGATTTTGGTTTGCATCTTCGTTATTTTTCATTCTTTATTCTTATGTACTCTTTAAAATTTTCATTTTAAAGTCTTTCTTCAAAATTAATTGTTGAAGCATTCACACATAAATCTTGGTTAATAAAGATCCTGCAAATTCAAATAATGTTTGGTATCAAATCTTGCTTAACCATAGATTTGTGAGTGTGTGAATGATTACTAGGGGCAAGCTTAAGGCAGGTGAAGGAGAGATTGTTCCTTTTGATCTAGAAATTGAACGTACAATCCGAAGGAATAAAATGGTAGAGGATGATCCCGTTCAGAGCACGATAAGTATTTCCATAAATCCTTCTACAGAATGTCATATATGGTTGAGAAGTTGTTTGTAGATTATCAAGAGAGATTGAAGAAGAGAGAAAAGAAGAAAGCAAAAGCTGAAGATAATGCTTCAGTATATCAAGGGAATGGAGGAGACCCTCTTGAACCTCCATCTTCACCTTCTAGTTCAGATTCAAGTTCTGGTACTGCTTCTTATTTTCATTCCATGGAGGAGACCCTAATGTAAATTTTGATTTACCCATGTTTAACAAAGAAGTTAACGATGAAAAATTGGATAACTAGATGAGACAGATTGAAGTATATTGCAGAATCCATAAACTTGTAGGTGATGAAGCAAAAATCTAGTTGGCCACCCTCCGGCTTGGTGGCACTGCTTTCATCTAGTGGGAGAGAAAAACTCAAGAGGACATTCTTACTAAAGGTAAAATTATTTCCTCATGGTATGAGTTTACTGCACAATGTTGAAAAAGCAGTTTTATCCGTTGGGTTATATGCAACAGGCTATGATGGACTGGAATAATTTCAGACAAGGTAAGGGTCAAAACATGCAAGAATATACACAAGAGTTTAGAAGGAGGGATTTAGTACTTGGTATACCTTTTTATACTCAAAAGTCACTTCTTAAATTCATAGGTGGATTCATAGTTACTTGAGACATAAAATTCTTATGTTCAATACGACTAACCTAGATGAAGTGTGTGTTCAAGCCACCCATATAGAATCTAAGGGGAAGATTCCTTATGATAAATTTTCCAAGAATCCTTTCAAACCAAGTGGAAATAAGTTCAAAGGTAAATGGAAAATAAAGCATACAACTACCATGAAGAAAGGAGGAGATAAGCCCACATGCACAAATTGTCAGAAAAGGGGTCATGATGTATCCAAATGTTGGAAACTTCATCCCGAGTTTAAGCCAGAAAATTTTTGGGACAAAAATGAAGATCATAAGACTACCACCACTCATCAACATGATTTGGGATCAGACTCTGGAGATGAGACAAAAATTACCTATTTGCAAGGTAAAAATCCTTCCATTTCTGTTTCAAAAGTTGATCTTGTTCATGATGAAAAGAAAAGGAGTGAGTTATTTCACATAAGGATGATTTCTAAGCATACTAAAATTGATACTTTATTTGATAGTGGATCACAAGATTACTTGATTTCAGAAGAGATAGTTAAAAATATTGGTTTATAAACAAAGCCTCACCCCAAACCATATCCACTTGGATGGGTTTGTGAAAATGCACAACTTCAAGTTTCTAAGCAATGTAGAATCAGGTTTGCAATAACTTCTGGATTTATAGATGAAGTTGATTTGGATGTGGTCCCATTGGATATCTATGGTATTGTATTAGGTATCCCTTATCTTTATGATAATAAATCAATCTTTTACAGAGAAGCCAACAAGTACCGGCTTACCAAGGATGGTGTTCAATACATTGTCCGTGCTCACTGTATGAAAACTAATCTATCTTTGGTTCATGCAAGTCAAATGAAGAGATTAGTAAATTCTAGTTAAACTTTTGTTCTCATTATTGTTAAAGCTAAAGAAGTTGATAAGAATGATGATTTTAAAGGTTGTGATCCTAAACTTAAAGATGAATTGGTTAAGTTTGTTGGTAAGTTTGATGCAGTATTCTAGGAACCTAAAGGATTACCTCCTAAAAGAGAAATACAACATGAGATCCATTTGCAACAAGATGCTCCTCTTCCAAATATTGGTATGTATCATTCTTCAGCGATTGAAAATCCAGATATCAAGAAGCAAGTTCAAGTGTTACTCGAGAGAGGGGACACTCGACCAAGTTCCTCTCCATGTGGTTCACCAATTGTTTTGGTACCAAAGAAATATGGCACATGGCAGATGTGAGTGGACTACAGAGCTTTGAACAGAATCATGGTAAAGAATCAATATTATCTTCCTCGTATCTTTTGGATCAATTAAATAATGCAATATATTTCACAAGTTAGACTTGAGAAGTGGTTACCATCAAATCATAATCCATGAAAATGATATTTGGAAAATTGCTTTTAAACCTAAATAAGGTTTGCATGAATGGTTGGTTATTCCCTTTGGGATTTTTAATTCCCCTACAACATCCACGCAGGTTATGAATGACGTACTTAGGCCATTCATTGATGAATTTGTAAAAGTCTACTTATATGACATCCTCATATTCAGTTAAACTTGGGAGGATCATGTCAATCATGTTAAGAAGGTCCTAGATGTATTTGAAAAGGAGAAATTGTATTTGAAGATGTCTAAATGTGAATTTGGAAAGACATATTTGGTTTATTTAGGCCACATTGTAGGGGGTGGCGAACTGAGGATTGATCCCTCTAAAGTTGAAGAAATTCAAAATTGGCCCAAACCTACTAATGTAATAGAAGTTAGAAGCTTCTTGGGGGCATCCCAATACTGGAGGAATTTTATTGCTAACTTCTCATTTATTTCTTCTCCTTTACATGCTTTGACAAGTGTGAAACAGGTCTTTCAGTTGGGAGGAAAATAAAAAAAAAATCCTTTGACACTCTGAAAAAAAGGATCAACACAACTCCCATACTTCCATTCCCATATCTACAACCACCATTTAAGATTGAAACCGATGCTAGTGGTTATACCATGGGGGCAATATTAATGCAACATAAGAAACCAATCTGCTATCATTCTGAAATATTTCCTAAAGCAATAGATAACTATCCACATATGATAAAGAGTTGTATGCGTTAGTACAAAGTGTGAAGAAGTGGAAATAATATATAATGGGTAACGAAACAATAATACATACTGATAATCAACCATCACAATATATTCAATCACAAACTAAGCTACAACAATCAAGCCATTTCAGATGGATGGGATTCTTACAACAATTTCACTTAGTCATTAAATATAAAAAGGGAATTCAAAATAAAGTAGTAAACATGTTACCAAGATCTCCAATCAATGCATCTGTTATCTTGCAAAATATTCCCCTGGGTCATGAAAGTTACATTGAACAATATGTTTGGGATGAAGATTTCAAAGATGTGTATTAATATTTAATGCATGGAACTCAAAATGAAGAATTTCACTATCATGTTCATGACAAGTTATTGTATCATCTTGGAAAAATTGTATTCCAGAGAGTGAAAGAGTTCATGTAATCAGAGAAGCTTATACTTCTCTTATATCTGGTCACTTTGGTGTAGGAAATATAGTAGCTTAGCTTCAAAGGTATTGTTATTGGCCTCAGATGATTGAAACTGTATCCAAATATATAAAGGGATGTGTTATGTGTGCTACAAGTAATCCAAGTAACAAAAAAATGGGCTTGTACACTCCATTCCCTGTACCTTCTCATCCATGGGAAAGTGTGTCTATGGATTTTGTAGGAGGGTTTCCCATGTCTAGGAAAGGTCATATTACCTGTATGTGGTTGTGGATAGCTTTAGTAAAACGTGCATATTATTTCATTGTAAATAAGATCACAACAGAGTTGACTGCTCAGTTGTTCTTCCAGAATGTTTGGGTTCACTTTGGGTTACCCACTTATATTGTATATGATCGGGACTCCTTCTTTCTTGGGAAGTTTTGGTCAACCTTGTAGGAACTTATGGACACTAAGTTGAAGAAGAGCACTACTTTTCATCCACAAACCAAAGGTCAAACTAAAGCAATCAACCATACAATGGTACATCTTCTACGAGGATATTGTTGTAAGCATCCTAAGCTTTGGGATGAACAATTGCATTATGCACAACATTCCTACAACTATTCCATTCACTCTTCTATACAGAGATCTCCATTTCATACATGTTTTGGATACTTGCCAAAGTATCCTTTAGACTTTTTTTATGGGAAAGATTCCATGGAAGATGGATAAGTTGATGTAGACAAGTCCTTGAAGTTCATCCAACAAATCTAGTTGGTATACCATGTAGTATAGGAACAATTGGAACATATCCAAGCCAAGTACAAGACCAGGCATGACAAGCATCAAGTGGATGATCACTTCCAAGTTGGTGATCAAGTTTGGATTCATATTAGCAAAGACTGACTTAAAGGTGAAGGTAAAAATCTTAAACCATTCAGGTATGGACCCTTCACAATTTTGGACAAAGTTGGTAACAATGATTTCCCGTTAGATTTTCCTCCATACATGTAGATGTATTCCATTGTGAATGTGGAAAACTTGAAATTGTATGAGCCTCCAATGATCATGGATCAAGAGGAGATTTTTCATGTTCCTTCTGTACATCATTTTTCCCCTAAGTATCTTGATGATTTGTAGGAAGACATCATTCTTGATAGAAGAGTGAGGACTTCACAAAGAGGATATGTGGAATATCTTCATGTGGGTCTGAAAGGAATGCATCCAAGCAAATCATGATGGATAGATATCGGGAAGGTGAGGGTGCCCTAACCTCACCTATTTACTAAATGATTCCAGGATTTTGGTGGTCCAAAATATTCTAATGGGGAGGTTTGATCCAGGAGGATCTCACAAATGACCGAAAATCAAAGTCTTCAAATGATGAGAAAAATAATTAATTGCGTAGGGATTTCCAAGAGATTCCCGGCAACACTTGTTTCATCAAAAACATACTCTGAATGTGAAAGATATCACATTATGAAATTTCAGCAAAAAAACAAAATGGAAAAAAAGGGGTGCCACGTGGCACCATTGGAAGTGTGACATGTGGCCTATATGGAACTAATATGGCACACTTTTATAGCGCCATGTTGTAGGTGATGTGGAAGGGTAGGTGTCTCAGCATGTTGAGTTGGCATTGTAGGATAACATGGACTTATTAGTATGTGACACTTGGCAGTGACGTGGACCAACTAGAGACTGCCATGTGGTAGTATGGTTGGCCACAATATGGTTCTAGTTACCAAAAAATATGGCGGGAAATGGGATCTAACCCTTGACTTCCATCCAGCTCCCACAACTTAACCTCCTGTGCTCTACCAACGCACAACTTTGTTGCTTGTTATATATAGGATGCAATATCCTATTTGAAGTTGAGTTGGTGGTGGCTTTTGAAAAAGGTTGGGTAAGCCCTCATCCCCATAGCATGTATATGTAACCACCAATGTAACCAACGACGAGCGCTAATCAAATTCCATGAAAACCATACCATATATATATATATATATATATATATATATATATATATATATATATATATATATATATGTTTCCAGCAAAAGATCGGAGCCCGTGGGTTTTGAACCCGAGATATCTGCCCTGTTACCACAACGCCTTGCCAATGGGATACAACCCTATGCTTTAAAACATATTGTTATAGAAATTTATTCCTACGGATAAGAAGAGGCTCTCTTAGGTTAGACTAGGATGTACTAGCTCTAATCTAAGACAATTTAGTAAACAAATGAAACCTTGAATCCTGAATGAAACTCATACACAAGATTAAGTGTACTTGATAGAGATAGAAGGATGTAACTTACCTTCCAATCAGACGTTTGTCCCACTTTTAGCTTTGATCCTATTGAGGCCTTGGTTGTGTAGGGTGCTGGAATGGGTTTCAAAGCTCTCAACAGAGGAAGAAAACCCAGCCAAAGGCTTCAGATAATCATGCGCAAGTATTACCCTATCCTTGAGCTGTTTGGAATAGTGATCTCCCACGGATACAAAGGCCTCTGCTGGCACTTGTGGTTTTTGATCCTAAAAGGATCTGTCTCCCAATGAAGGAAAACAAAGTGTGTTCAATTTGGAACAAATCTACGTAGAAAGGGAAATCTAAGCTAAGTTAGACCCATTCTAAAAGGTGTCTTCTTTGAATGTAGATTAGCTTGATGTGAAAATAAATAAGTATGTTCATCCACTTGACAAAATGTGAAGAAGATCAATTCCTTATTTGCTTAAATTACAACCAATCAATTAAAATTAACTGAATGCAATATTAAGTGTTTAAGCTCTTTCAAGATTAACCCGTAACCAATATGTCAATTGAAAAATTAACATAGATTATAATTTACTGCGAATCATTTGCAAAAATAGATAAATATTTTAGTTGAAGAAATTCAATTAAAACATAATGCATAGATAGATCAAAAGTAAGGACAAATCCATAACAGAGATCTCTGCATGAAGTAATAATTGCAAAGGATTAAACAACATAGATAACAGTCTAAAGTAAAAATCAATATTTATCAAAGAAATTTGATCAATGAACAAAAGATGATGCAAGAGAATAACATTACTATATTAATGAAAGTCTGTAAGAAATTATAAGCTCAACATAAAACATAGTATCTCCAATCTTCTTCTGTCAATTTCTACCCCAAAATGATGATCCCCTCTCTAAGAGAGATCTACCCCTTAAATAATAATTTACAAAAATAGTACAAAAGATAAATTCCCCTAAAATAGGGATTACAAAATCGGACTATCCTTATTAAGTGAGGAAATCTTGCCACTTGGCCCAAATTTCCATTAATTAATCTATATCTCGATAATTAGGATATTCAAGCCCCAACTGGGCATCGCATGTGGATCCTTTGATCTCATTTTTGGCCAATTTATGCCACATGCAGATAAAAACATAGATATTTCCCTCCATGGAGACAGGTTTCCTGATCAACCAATCCACGTCTTCGATTTGGATGTGCTCAATCCGCATGATCTTCTCTCTGACTTCATCACGATGGGCTTCAACCTGCTCTATCAATAATTTTGGTGGATCTGCCTTTTCGATGAGCCCCATTGTAGGGAAATCCAACATCTCCATGATATTGTCTGTGGCATACCATCTTCTCCTGTAATTTGCTTGAGCCCGATTGATGGTATCCTCTACCATCTCAATGACATTCTCCCAAGCCCGCACAATAGTCCTGATCCTTCTCAATTTGAGATTATCCAATTCAGGGATATCAGTTAGCTTATCTTCAATATACTTCTGCCAATCCATGATGTCTTCTACAGCTTTAGAAGCCTGTTTTGTTTTCTCTACTTGCTTGCTCAAGGTACTGGATATCTTGTCAAAGGAGATGTAGGTCTCATGAATTTCACCCAAGGTGGTAAATAGATCAGCTAGAATCTTATGATGCTCCTGGTTAACATGATTAGCTAGGTCCTTGAACTCTTGCTGTGAAAACCTAGAAAAAGAAGAGGAGGTTGCACTTGCAGTTGCATACTCAAGTTGTTTCTTTAGTACAACCATTCTTTCCTTGTTGACATCATTTTCTGCTTCTGCATCATGTAGTTTATCTTGGAGAGAAGCATTCTGCAACTGTAGATCTTCCAATTTGTCTTCAAATATCTTCCTTAAATCCTGAACATAAACTTCATGCTCTTCCTTGGTTGTTGCCAATTTCTCTTGAAGCTTTTTCAATTCTTATTTTTTCAAGTCAATCTCCCTGTTCAAGGTCTTGACTGAATCAAAATTTGCCCCTGCAAATGCACCCAAGGCTGCAGCTGTATCCACTGCTTTTGCCTAGATATCATCATACTACTTTGTCTAGATTATTTGATTAGGAATGGGTGCCTCCAATTCTCCTTGATCTCTACTTCTCCTTTTTCCTTTCTTCATGACTGCCTTGGTTTCCTTACTGTAAAAGTAATCCCCCAAGGGAAATCAATTACACCATCTTCAAAATTATCCACCATATCAATGTATGATGTGGTTATATCTATTGTTGTAACCAAAAGGGGTGTCTGGGTGATAGTAGGACTAGGAATAGACATAGCAGCCTGAGATGAGATTTGGGAAGAAGGGAAAGCTTCACTAGTTGATGGTATAGTAGTTGGTGAAGGAATGGAAGTAAGAACTTCATGTGGTGAATCTTCAGTGTCAAAAACTGAAGGTGGAGAAGGGGAAAAGGGATTTGGGACATCAGTAACTGAGGGTAATGAAGGAGATGGAGGTGATTGCAGGGGGACAGTCGAAGAATGGACCTCTGCAATGGTTGATGGGGAAATAGGGAATGGAATTGTTGAAGATGGAGGTGTAGGAGTAAAAAATGCATCAAACAATTGATACAAGGTTGTTGGAGGTGTCACCTCAAAAGTTGTAACAAGAGAAACTTCTGCTGAGGGAAGTGATGTGGCTGAAGTTATTGCATCAAGAACAGTAGAAACCTGAGACATACTTTCACATGAAGTAGGTTCATCCATAGCTTTGGTGTTCATCAAATCTGAGACTTCCTGTGAGCCTTCAGTGTTTTCTTCCAATACAGGTACAAGAGAAATTACTTCATCCTCCCTATCACTATCAATATCGAAAGTGGGAATCCAGGAGGGAGCAGTTATGAGATTTTGTCTTTTTGCTGGATTGCTGACCACAATCACTTGTACATCATTGAATGAGCTAGATGCATTGAATTCTTTGGTGTGAATCATTGAGGTCATTTGTACTAGTTCTTTCTTGGCTTGCTGGGCAGTTTGCATTAATTCTTTATATTGTTCAGAACTATTCAGCTGTGGAGACTCCTCCATAAGTCTTTTTCCTTTATCACCATCAGGATAAGTCAGCATGAGAGGGGTTTTAGCTTGCTAAGCTTCCTTCTCTTCTCTTTCCCTTCTTACCTGCTCAATCAAATCGAATTCCATTTTCCTGTAGCTGAAAACCTTGTTTCTGAGCTCTTTCTGATACAAGAAAATATGGTTCTGTTCATCCCTGCTTTTATCCTTTTCCAGGACTTCAGAAAAAGTATTGATTCCTAGGTATATGGAGTCATCTAGGACATCTTCATGTACATAGCTCATCTTCATATGATTGCGCTTGAAATGGGCATCTAGGAATCCTTTAGGATCGTGTCTTCTTTTAGGAGCATATCCTAGTTTCAAATAAGCAATCTTGTTACCCAATACTTGATCCTAGGTGGAAGTAGGGATAGCCAAAGGTCCAAGGTTCAAGGGGAATTTGGGCCAACCGCTCCTCTTGGGACCTGTAAGTTTGAGATAAACCCCTTCTATCACAGTCTGATATGATACTTCTTCAATAAACAACCTATCTGGAACAATTCTAGGTAGCAGGTGGACAACACTGCTTCCCCATATTCTGACATAGGAGAAAGATTCCCCCACATACCAATCCCCAATTGTGGCAATGAAAATCTTGGCATTAGCTGAGAAAGCTGGTGCATATTCCTTAACTAGCTTGAGATAAATGGCACCAAGGAAATGATCACAAATGTCATATAATAGAGGCACATAGTTATCCTCCCACAATGCAGAATGATATATGTGAACAGGAGGAGCAGCGGGGGTCCAATTCCATCCCATATTGGGATATTGAAATTCAGCACAAAAAACGTCCAACACATGGGCTGAAAGAAAGAAAGAGGGTTTCTGTGTAGCAGGAGATTTCTGATACTTTTCAATTGTTGTTTTAAGCTCGAAAGACAAAATAGAAGCCCAAGGAAAATATTCACTTGTAGTTAAGACATGATGAGCC
Organism: Larix kaempferi; assembly: GCA_027924585.1. Taxonomy (NCBI): domain Eukaryota; kingdom Viridiplantae; phylum Streptophyta; class Pinopsida; order Pinales; family Pinaceae; genus Larix; species Larix kaempferi. Next base: position 5,411,389 of record BSBM01000289.1, on the reverse strand, counting down.
ACAGGAGCCCATTTAGCTTTAAAAATTTAGGAATTAGGAAGGCCATACAACTGAGAAAGCATAACTTCCAATAACGAGTAGGGTTCTTTAAACCATGACACTGGGTATAGGTTATCAGGACTATGCATAAAGCTAGAGAGTTTGTGCATCCAGGATTTGATCATTTCATTGAAATTGAACTTGGTATTGGCAGAATACAGGAATGCGGTATTAAGGATCTGCACAGGTGGTCTAAGGGAAAATTCCCTGGTGAATACCTCTAGACAGAACGTGTTCAATTGTGAACCCACACTATCATTGAACGAGCGATCTTTGGGGTTGGCATGCTCTACCATCCATTTAACTGCATCGGTATAAGGCAAGATGGCAGGCCTGGCAGGGATTGCATGAAGATGAGAGTTCCTAATTTTCTCGTAGGCTTGGCAGTCATTCTCAATGTTGGATAGGTCATCATTGTCAAATATTGAGTAAATTTTAGACCCGTGCACCTAGTAGGTTTCAGTAATTTTCCCATTGGTGTCTGAGAAGATGCCAAAATTTGGGTCCTTGTTCAACTGGTCTCTCAGGTTAGTCTTAGAACGTGTGTTGCGCGACATGTTTGCAGACTGGAGAAATCTAACGAATGGATAAACAATAATAAAAAAAATTCCAAAATGATTAAAACTATAAATAGCTAGAAAAGGAACAGAGAAAACCAACCTACTTCAGCTAAAAATGGCGGGCAAGGGACCCCTAGTAAAAACTCACAGTAAAATTCAAGCAGCAAGGTAATTTTCCAAATTCGAAAATGATAGAGAAAAATAAGAAAAATGACCTATTTAATAATTTGAATGGGTAAAATCTTATCTGTCGGATCAAAACCGATCAACGGCTGAGATCAATTCTTGAGATTTGTGGGAGATGAATTGCGGGAGCCAGTTTCGCAGGTATGTACATCCTTCCTCCAATCCGCAATCCGCAATTGTGGGTTGCGAGATCGAAACCGTGTTTATTAAATCAAAAGATAATTCCGCAATCCGCAAATTGTGGGTTGCAGGATTGCAAAATTCAAAAATTTATTCAACTACTTCCCGTAATCTGAAATTGCGGGTTGCTGGAACGAAAAAAACCTTTGATATGAAATAACCTTTCTGCAATCCGCAATCCGCAATTGCGGGTTGTGGAAAAACACAACACATTTTATTAATCAAACCACTTTCTGCAATCCGCAATCCGCAATTGTGGGTTGCGGGTTGCAGAATGAAAAGCTCAACAAATATATTTACACGGTCTTCCCGCAATCCGCAACTTGCAGGTTGCGGGATGGAAAAAACTCAAAAGAAGGAAAACCAACTCCCGCAATTTGCAATTGCGGGATGAAAAATGACCTTTTGCAAGGAATCAAAGCTTCCCGCAACTTTCAGAAAAACAGTGAAAAACTGAAAATTTTCAAAGGGAAAATCTCAAATTAAATAAAAACAATGCAAAGGCATAAAATCATAATAAACATGATGAAAAACCTCATAAGAACAAAGGAATATAAACCATTACCTTTATAGTGAAAAAATTTGGGGCTCCCGTGTTCCATTAAAACATGGGATTTGTTGTACCTACAACAGATCCCGAAGCTCCCAAGTTGAACCTGTTAAGATCAAAACAAGAAACAAACATGCAATCTCCCAAATACCTTGAGGTACAAGTTATATCCAAATCATGCTAGATACACTTCATGCGAATTATTCAAAGACAAGGCATATGAAATGGGAAACAAAACAAGTTATCATTAATGAGAAACTTGAAGAAACTTACATAGAGTTGCTTGATGTCCAAGTCAGCTCCAGCTCCAAGACTTCCTCCCTCTAGCTATCTCTGCAATTCTCTTAAGATCATAACTTGGATGTCCCAAGTAGTACTCCCCTTGGCTCATGGATGGCCTCTCCTTTATAGCACTTGAGGAGTTAACCATAAGGAGAGGAAGGTGGATCTCATGAGGGTTTAGTGGATCATCCAAACTAAACAGAGAGAGGAGGTTGAGATCGAATCAAGGGTTTCAATCCCAAGGTAATCTCTCGAAAGGTATAGATCCAAGATCCAAGGCCAAGGGATAAATTAGGATTTTCGCGCCCCATACACTAAGCATAACGTGAAAATTTGGTGATTTTCGCTGGGCGAGGGTTATGCAGAGCGCGAAAATGTGGGTTTTTCGCGTCCCAGGAGATATGCAGGGCACAAAAATCAAGGCAGACAAGGTCAAAATAAGGGTGACACCTGGCCTATGAGGTTTTTTCTTGGCAAACAGGAAGTGGATTTGTCTCCTAGGTGTCCAGATGAGACCAAGGAGGGTACAAACAACATTAAGGAGAAATGTTGCTAGGTCACATGGTACAAAGATGCGACACTAAATCTCGAAGTGTAACTTTGAGGTATAACAAATGCCCCCTAAAGTGTGAGGTCAGAAGAAACTGATGGCCGAAAGACTTTACCAATAAAATTGTGTGGAGATAACATCAAGGGAGTCAGAGAGGAGTTGCAAGGAAACAAGATGTCAGACACCACCAAGGTGGGCATACCGATGCTCGAAACAACTGACTCAAAGCATGGCTGCCAACCAATACACTGCAGATCCATGAGAACTGAGATGATACAGACTGCAGAAAAATCAGGGCTACTATGAACAATCGTAGATCCATGAGACGACAATAAAAAACCACAACCAATACAATAATCGCCATTGCAACCTGGATGTGGAAACATTATCAGGAACGCCCAGAGTCTTCTAACTGATCCCGAAATGATATGAATCTGACCATGTTATTACAATGTCTTGAAGTCGAATATGGCAGAAACTACTTGATTACTAGCCAATGATGTAAGTTGTTAACAAGTACGAGGGAAATCACCAATGATGACAATGATCCCCAAGGTATCTCTAGTACATCTCGACGAAATGTGAATAGATGAGTTGACGTCGAACATTTGTGAGATCATTCGATCAAAGGTCAATGATGAAAACCTATTGTCGAGTGTGAAGAAACCTGCCATTAAGGCATGCAAGTACCAAGGTACTAAATGTTGATCCCTAAGCCTAATTCCTGGATAGTGAGTTGGTGTCGATAGGAATAGACTCATCGAAGGTGGACCATAATGAATCCCACATCATCGACATGAAATCGGAATGAGAGAGAGATGTGAAGCAATGGATCAAAAGCATATATACTGACACAATGGAAGGTTTGACATCATGGATGACTCAAAGCGACGCTGACCCTTTGAATATATAATGGCATGAAGCAGAGCTTGGCATCAGGGATTGAATTAGAAAAGAAAAATCACAAGGAGAATAGACTTGATACCAAGGATACGACCCATGACTGTGATTAGAACTGATCAGAAAGGATTGAATACCCAAAAGGAGACAAGGTGTGGATGCATGCCATGTTCAAAGGTGACGACTTTCAAGCTGCCAAAAGGTAAACTTGAATCATTTCCCATTTTCCTCCATCATAACTAATAAGTACCTCTTTGTTGTTTTATGAGCTTGAAGAGGATAACAGATGCTCGGTATAGCTCATTTGATGGATGAGTCCAATCTCACATGTTTTATGAACCTAAGAAAGGAGTGGGCCCTTCGATGTCAAATTTTAACGAGTCCAATGAAGGAAAAATCGATAGTTTTTCATATTTAGAGATTCTAAAAAACTTAAAGAGGACTCCAAGATGTACTTTTTCGTAAATTTAGTCCCCCATACCCGAAAAAGTGTAAAACAATTTATGAGATAACTCTCCCAGTCAAAAGTTGACTGAGGTATACCTTTCTCGTAAATAGTCTAGACAGGATGAAAAAGGGTTAACCTATCACCGAATAGACCTCCTTTCAAATACTTTTACAAGTGTGAAAGAGACAAGTGCACTTGGCGATCTTTTCATAGTGAGGGAGTCTGAAAAGAGCTTAAAGAGAACTCCTATGGTCCTTTTTGTAACTTTTAATCATATTGGTCCGAAAAAGGAATAAAATAATACCAAAATGATACTTTCCTCATCGTTTTACGAGCATGAGTAAATTCGACTAAGCTCGAAACCGTTTACTTAGTTTTAACAAGCACGCTATGGGTGTGAAAAAGCACTTGGAATCTATTTTAGGTTTAGGTCCAAAGCACGAAAAAGATAAAGTAATCTCAAGTGAAGGTAAAAAAAGCGTCATACCACCAATGTGAACAACATAGGAGATCCTGTCAAAATCGGTTAAAAGACCTTGGAAACGGAACATTAGCCATTAAGATATATGAAAAAATTGACCTAAAAAGGCTTCAAAAATAAAATAATAAGCAAAAATAGCCACTTAACAGGTATAAAGAGAGGGTAAAATAAGAAGTTAGCCATTTTAACTTGGCCATTTTTACCCAAAGAGGAAATTTCACCTTGGGAAGGGCAAATCTTCAAGCGACGATATCCAGAGATCCAGGGCACCGTTTCGACCGCCATCTGAACCAGGTAGATGCTCTTCAACTCATATTTCATTTTATACCTTTATTTTTCTGTTTCATGCCATCTTTTTGGGTTTTTGAGGAACTCTAGGGAAAAAATTTCGCAACCTCTCTACATCGAGAGGCGCGAAAATTTTAGGGTTTTCGTGTTTCTACCTTGAGGGGGGGCGTGAAAATTTATTGTTTTTGTGTGGCCGATAAATGCCCAGGTGCAAAAATCCGCAGAGTAGGAAAAAATGCAAGTTGGTTTCTCATGTTTGGAAAAAAATCAGGTCTTCATCTTCTCATAGATGTTTTCTTTGGTGTTTTGCAGGAGTTTGCAACTTGTTTGAGCGAAGATGGTTGACTGGAAAGAGAGAGAGCATGAAGATGTTGATAGAGATGCCCTAAATGACAATGCCATACTTGCGGCACTAAGGGAATGTGGCTTACTGAAGTTCTTCAAAACAAGGGGCATCTGAAAGCAAGGAAAGCTATTAAACTACATCATTCAGATGTGGGACAGTGACATCCAAGCTTTCCGTCTTGGAGAGCACGTGCTCGAGATAGAGCTCGAGGACATTTATTTCTTGACTGGTCTCTCCAAGAGAGGGGCATGAGTTAGTTTGTCTGGGCATCATACCGTGGAAGAGACCATAGAGGCTTACGTTTCCCATTACTGCAGACAAGTTTCCTGCAAGAAAAGCGGGAAAATTCCCATCGCGGATGTGATAAACCTTCTGGTGAGAACCATTCTATACACCATAGCACATGTGGTGGGAAGTGTGGGTGCTCACCATGCTACCAAAGCACAGATGACCTATGCGGTCGAGTGTATGGAACCAAGGTTGTTCAACTGGTGTGAAGGTGTCCTAGTAAACATCAAGGACCAAGTCACCAAGTGCAGGAATGGGGATGTTACCTAGTTTGGATATGGGAGCATCCTTGTGATGTTTTTCCTGGAGAGGGTTCCTTTATTGTATCCTCAAGTGAGTATGCCGATCCGTACTGCACATGAGACTCGAATGACGAGATGGAGTGATTATGCCGGGTGGCTCGGTGGGCCACAAGTCTTAGCTTTCGGCGAGGACTTCTTTTCGTAGCTTGAGAAACAGATTGTTATGATTGAGGACTACCCCTATGATGGGGTGGACATCTGGGAGGAAATTGACCTAGCACCGATGGAGGACGTTGATTGGGATGACTCAGGTATATGACCTTCATAGACATGTTTTTTAATATTTTTGTAATATATAATATTTTTGGTTTTTTTTAATGTGCGAAAAAGCCCTGACATATGTATATGTAATGTTGCAGATCACCGGCCGAAGAAGTTAGCGGGATACTCACCACTGCACCGAGGTGGGGTCTAGTGTCAAGATGACTTCGAGGACAAGGAGGAGGCAGGGGGGTTCCACAATGTTGAGCGGAATCTCCAGGGATTGAATATGGGTGTCCCTCCCATGAGACTGCCCAAGGTACCATATCATCTTCAGAGGCATACCGTTGGTGTGCCAGAGTGGATTGGTAGATTGCTTCACCATGTGGTGAGAGAATTCATGTGCTATCATGAGCACCGCGAGCCCCAGGATTAGGATATAGGAAGTATCATTTTCAACAACATGTATATGATATGTAGGCTTGAGAGCCAGCTTTTGTATGGGACATGAGCCCAATTTTGTCTTTTTGACACATTATATTATATGTACTCAAAAAAAAACTATTGTATGCGATTTATATACATATGGACCTATTTTTGTGTTTTTCTTATTTACAGTGACTTGTGTGTTCGTTATGATTTGTTTTATGTATGATCTAGATTCCAATCCAATACATAGTTAGCCAATGAATCAGCTACCATATTAAATTATCTTGGTATATGTTGATATTGAATGAAATCAAATGATCACTCTAAGAGGCGCACTCTTCTGAATAACTGAAGTAATGTAGGATCATGAACAGTGTAGACACGATTAAAATGGGATACCATGAGTTGGGAATCCAAGTAGAGAGAAAGGATGCGTATCCCAAGGGAAGTGACCTTAGTTAGGAGTCCGATGATTGCATGGTACTCCGCAATGTTATTGGTTGCGAGGCCCAAGCAGATGCCACCTGAGGATATCAACTCGATGGTAGGGGAATAGAGTACCCATGTTGCAGAAGCAAGGTTCTAGGTATGCCGGCTAGTGCCATCTATGGACATGTAGTAAGCTGACATCTGCACATGGAAGCACAAGTCGGGGTAAATAAAGGTACACAAAAAAGAATCCAAACACACATAAACGAATGAACTTAAAAACAAACGAAGTACATTATGTACAAGGTGTCTCACACAGGATAATACTACGCGTAGAACCTCTTGAGGTACAATACGTTATGGGGCCGTGCAAAGGGTGTTCCATCATAGTCGACAAGCTCGTAAGCTCATTTCTCCAATACTCATTTCACGATATAAGGACCATACCACATAGATTCCAATTTTCCCTTTCCTAACTTATCATGCATCTGATCGTAGGTAAGGACTAAGTCACCTTCATTGAAGATCCAAGGCTGGACGGATTTATCGTATTGGGATTTGACGTGCTTTTTATGAGCTTCGTTAACCAATGCAGCGTCATGACAGGTTTCATCTAGCTTATCTAGATACAAGAACCGTTCTTCCTTGGAGGTCATATTGGGTAGTAGTTCAATGACCAGCTTTAGTGAAGGAATTTCACATTCAATTGGTAAGATAGCCTCCAGGACATACACCAGTTGGAATGGTGTAAACCCGGTTGTGTTTTTTAGTGAGGTTCGATAGGCCCATAGAGCAGAAAAAAGAGCTAGGTGCCAATTTGACTTCTTAGTACCTACAGTGCATTGGATCATGCGCTTCAAGACCTTATTTATGGCCTCTACTTGACCGTTTTCCTATGGGTAATATGGGGTTGAGTTTTCATGATGAAAACCCAACTTGGTCCTTAGTTCATCAATCATATGGTTCCTAAAATGGGAACCATGATCAGTCATGATAGCATGTGGAACTCCGAACCTAGCAATAATATGCTTGAATATAAAAAGTGCAACTGTTTTTCCATCCTCTGCGTAAGTAGGCATTGCTTCATCCCATTTCATGAAATAATCCATGGCTACCATGACATAGCCATGCCCCCCAGCTAAAGTAGGCTTACAATGCATAAAATCAATGCCCCATTTTGCAAAGGGTCCGACGGCAATAACATGATCGAGTGGAGCAGGGTTCGAACACTTCTTACTCTAGAAGAATTGACATGGAGGACATTTCTTGACTGTCTCGATATAGTCCTTGAAGATCGAGGGCCAGAAGTATCCTGCGTGTAAGATTTTCTAGGATGTAGCCATCCCAGAAAGGTGACCACCACATGCTCTAGATTGGCATTCATTGAGAATGTGTTCAGCCTCATCTATAGTTAGACAACATCAGAGGATGGAGTCAACACCATGATGATAAAGAGTATCGATAAATATAAGGTAGTACTTAGCATGATGTCGGATACGACGAAGTTCATCTCAGTTGAGGTTCAGCCGAAAACGTTGGGTTTGGAGATACAAAATGATATCTCCATACCAAGGATCGAACGTGCCAATGAGAAACAATGATTCATCAAGAAGAGAATCGATGGGCTCAGATTGGTCAATGGAACGGGGCAATGCACACATGAGCTCGACAAAAACTAAGGATTTCTTGGCTTTTTCCTGGAAAATTCTAGGTCAAACTCTTGGAGAACTACAATCCAATGAGAGTATTTCCCCCCTAGCACTTGTAATGTTAGGATATAATATATGGGATTGAATTTCACAATTATGGTTGGTTTCCTGAGCAGGATGTAATGGCAGAATCTATGGACAACAAATACTGTAGCCAGAGCCAGTTTCTCCACATGTGAATAGTGGGTTCAAAGTCTAAAAGACTCTTACTGAGAAAATAAATCACATGTTCATTATCATTTTTGTCTTCTTGCACCAGCACCATGCCGATGGTGGTGAGGGAAGCGACGAGATATAGGATAAAGTCTGGTGTATAGTTGGGGGGTTGAATAATGGGAGCATTGGTCAGGGCCTTCTTTAAATTATCAAATGATTGCTAGGCTTCATCATCCCAAAAGAATGGGACATCTTTCTTTAGAATCCTCATGTATCCCTTCATTATCTCGACAAAATTGCAGACAAAGTGATGTAAAAAGTTTGCATGCCCTTGCAAACTCTGGAGTTCTGGTATGTTGGAGGGTGAAGGAAAGGCTAAAATAGCTTCTACCTCACGGGGTCGAGGTGTATGCCATACTTGGAAATGATGAATCCCAACAATATTCTGGATTCCACAAAAAACACACATTTATGCAGATTCAAACGTATGTTATAGTGGCGACATCGTGAGAAAATGGAACTCAGATGATCTGGGTGTTTCTCTCTTGTATCGAAATGAGCAGGTAAGTCATCCAGATATGGCTCTACAACATGTTTGATATCATGAAACATATATGAAATTGCTCATTGAAAGGTGGCCCCAACATTCTTGATACCAAAGGGTAACTTCCGGTATGCGAAGGTCCCCCATGGGAAAATAAAGGAGGTCTTATGCTGGTCCAAAGGGAGTTTCTCTGTCTGATTGTATCCGGAGAAGCCATCCATAAATGAGAAGATGACACTCCCGGTACTGTTATCGATAATTTGGTCGATGAAAGGCATTGGATAATTGTCTTTTGGACATGCCTTGTTTAGATATCTGTAGTCGATGCATACCCTGATCGTTCATTGTTTCTTTGCGACGGGGACGATATTGGACACCCAATCTATCAATGGGACAGGATAGATGAACCCAACATGAAGAAGTTTTTCAACTTCCACTTTTATGGAAGCTGTTTTCCGGGGATGTACGGGCTGGATTTTCTGTCATACTGGTTGGGCACCAAGATAGACTTGAATTTCATGTACCACAATGGATGGGTCTATCCCTGGCATTTCTTCTTATTTCCAAGCGAAAACGTCATGAAACTCTTTAAATAGGGAAGTATAAAATTCTATCTCCATAGGAGTGCATGTTTTTCCCATATGGATGTGTTCCACAACACTAGGTTTCACGGATATGTCAATGGGGATGGTATCCATGATGTTTTCTAATTTCCCTTCAGAAAATACATCATATGTATGTACAAGATTCTTAGTGTTGACATTATCCAGTGAAGCAATGGATTCAGAATCGGGATCTATCACTCGAATCGTGGGGAAATATGACCGATGGTGGTGATCTTCCTAAGGGTTTTCATCCAGACTCATGATCTCCATAATAGATTCGTCCGTAGGAAAAATATGTGTAAGGGAGCTGTTGTAAGGTAAGGATGAAGGGATACGAGACGATGAACCTGCCACCTGATGGTGGTCAATTGTGTCGATCCAGTCGGGATCCGACTGAATCGCCTAATAGGTTTCTAAATTTTGGTTCAATGGCATTGTGGTGCCTAGGGTTTCGAACTCGAAAGGACTCGGTATCACCCATGAGTCAGTAGATTTATAAGGTAGAGAAGTGCTTGTTGAAATCATGTTAATCGAAAATACCAAGGGTGGAACTTCTGGAAATACCCCTATGATGGAGGAATCCTTCAAAAGACCAACTCTAATGTCTTCAAAGTGAGGTTGGGAGTTTTCCAGCAATGGGACATTGTTGGTGGAATTCTGATGTATGTCCAGAGTGCAAAAATATAGTTGGTCTATCGTGACGATCTTCCCTTGATGGGGCAATTGCACCAAGCGAAAAATGGAGGATGCTATGACGGTCATGGCATAAAACCAATTGCAACCAAGTAAGAGATTGTAGTCTAATGGAGCATCTATGATTTCCACGTGGATAGACACAGTTTCCCCCCCTAGCTATATGGAAAGCGATGGGATGAGTCCATACGGTTGAAAACTACGTCTATCAAATGCTTTTAAAGTAGTAGGAGATTGGGTCACTTCTGGAGAACCAATGGATCTCCAACAGGCCAAAGACATAATCGAGGTGGCGGCACCTTCGTCCAAAATGGTACGATAGATGTTGTGTCCACTAATCCGAGTATGAATCTGGAAGGCTAACTAGTGGGAAATCCTAGGTTTGAAGTATTCCAAGTTAAACAAAATTGTGTTGTAAGAATCCGGATCAACGACTCCCAATGCTGATAACAAAGTTCTACACTGTACGAGACAATGTTGGAGAACTTCAAGGGTCGAAATAACGCAAGGTGCCTGAGCTAAGTCTTCAATGATGTTGTAGTTCTAGGTTACTCGGGAATTGGGATTGAATGTTGTCTTCCGAATGGTGGCCTTGGGTGGGCGCAACACAGTTTCAGCAACAGGTCTCTCAATGTGGAGATGACCATTAAGGGGAGGAGTCGAGGGAGATTCTTCTGAGGGAGACTTTCCTTGGGTAGTCGTAGTTTTGTCCGAACCTAGGGGAGGATCATACACCTTTGCGCATGTAGATACGTGAACTATCTCATTAGTCATCATAAGGACTTCACGATTCGAGGACGTTTCTGCTCAGGAAGGGTTGTTTTGGTTTCCCCCTTGCAGGGGTTCCTGTGTGACCATTTGTTGTTGTTGGTGAGGAAAAGGGTCGGTTAACACTATCGGGCGGGAAGAACCTTTTACAAATTTGTTGACTTCCTCTCTATAAGGATAGTCTCTGGTGTAATGATCTTCTTGACAGATGAGGCAGGGAAACTTCGCTTTCCTTCTTGGTTTGTATCGTTGTTGGTCTGTTGAGGTTTGGGGTTTTCTTGCTGAGTATAAGTTTTCTTAGTTTTTCCTCTGTTGTTCTTCTTTTTTCCTCTAGATTGTTGTGACAAGGATTGAATGACATTCACCTTGGAGAACTAAGCAGGAGAAGTAGAATTCTTAGGTGTGGCCCGAGTTTGAGATCAAGCAGTAGTAGTTTTTTTCCCACTTGATTTGGTTGCAGGCTAGGACTTTACTGAACCGACGATACCTTCAATGGGGGGTTTAGTGGTGGGTTTTGTTGGATCAGTGGTGGTGCGGTAGGCGTGAGGAATGAGCTCGTATAACTTTTTGTATTGGGTATAAACCAAATCCACATACTGTGCACGAGAGATGACTTGTTCCTTTGTAACAGGTCCTCCCATAGCAATATCCCTAGCAATGGGGGGTAGAAATGACTTGGTGAACCAATCAGCCAATAATTGGTCTGAAATCGGTGCTTTGATTAATCTTCAGCGTCACCACCACTCATGAATGTGATTGGATATATGTGTGGCAGTAGTTTGGAACAACGAAGTTAACAAGTCTGTTCTAGTCTTGTATTGGATGGGGAGCTGGAAATGTGTCAAGAACTGCATGGCCAGGGTATTGAAATCTTGAAAGGAGTGTTGGGGAAGCTCGATATACCATTTTTCCGTTGTTCCGGTAAGTGTGCATTGGAAGAGCTATAACTGAATGGAATCATCCTTCAATGAGTTTGATGAAAACTAGAGATGGAAGGTCATAACATGGTTCTTCGGGTCTTCCTCGGGCTTGGCATCGAACTTCAGGATTTCCGATGGTAGTTTCGCCAGGATGGGTGGCTAGTGTGGTTCATGCTAGATAGGATCATTGATGAGTCTAGACAAATCGGGAAAATCTAATGTTTCTAAGAATGGAAGTTTCCAGTTGGGATGTGGGTATGAGTAATATTGGTAGAGTGCAGGGATACTTGTGGGACTCTGCACAGCATATTGCTGCATATCATACCCAAACATGTTACCTGTGGGATACTGTTGAAAGTTTTGTGTGTTGGGGACCATCTGGTTAACCGATGGTGGGTTCGGAATCATAGGATTAACAAATTGATTTGGAATCGAATTAGAGACCGGTTGTTGAGTGTACTACTGGATGGGGATGAGGGCTGGAGGTCCCTGGGGTTGCCGTGTCCCAGGGATGTTTCCAGATCCTTGGTTGGATGGATTACCCGTGCTTGAGGTAGGGGGTACATGGAAAAATGGATCCCATGGGATGTTTGTTCTCCCTTGATTAAAAGGTGGAGTTTGAAAAGGTGGGTTCCATGGAGTGTTCGAGGCGGTGTGATAAGGAATTTCGGAATTCAAGTTGGGGGGAACAAAAGCTTGATGCTTATTAGGTTTCCCCACAGCTTGATTCGGGTTTTTGACTAAGGAATACCCCCCACTCGGTGGGATTTGAGGTCCCCAAGAAGGAATTGGGTCTGGCAAGGGAATTTGGACATTAGTTCCGGTTGGGGTACTAACATAAGGTTGTCTACTTCCAAGTTGAGTATGTGCTCCCCATGGAGCAGATGATACTAATGGAGGAGGTTTTTGAATAGTGTCGATTAGGCCGCTAACAAATGGTAATCCTCCAGAAGATGTGGTATGTGGGCCCCACTGAGCCGATGAAGCAGATGGAGGCAATTGTTGAGTAGCCCCGCCTGGGGCAGAAACAAGTAGTTGTCCTCCAATAGATGGGATCGGTGGTACCCATGATGTAGATGGTCCGACCGGAGGAGGTTGGTTACTGGGACCAATGGTTCCAACAAATGGTTGTCCTCCGGAAATGGTATATATCGTGGTTGAAGAATGACCTCCAGTCACGTTGGGGGTTCGAACAATAGAGGTAGGAATTCTTCTGATAATGCAACTAGAAGAGTGAGGTGGTGCAGATTGGCCAATGACACTAAAGGTGCCGACTTGTGAAGAGGATCTTGCGCCAGTTCTAGATCGCGGTGGTGACAGTGAAAATATTGTGTTGGTCCTCATAAGGGGTTCATCCCCTGAAGGTAAGTTGAACATGTTGTGTGACAATAAGTGTGGGGAAAAAATTCAAGGACTTTCAGGCGTCACGTTCATAGGAATTGAAACGGTGCCAAGATCATCGAGGGCTTGGCCCAAAATTATATCCCATAAAGTGGAGGCTGGATAAAAAATGGGATTTATCCCGTTGGGGTCCGGAAGGAGTGCTGGTATAGTCCAATCTGAGGGTCCGGATCGACCTACGAATGATTCATGATATTCCGTGTTAGATGGAGGTCAGGAAGCTCAGAAATCAGGAGGATCTATCGTTTGGGAAGTAGGTGCAGGGGGATATTGTGAAGTCGTAGTGAGCATTCTAGCTGTGTCATGTCTAAAGCGTTCCGATGTTAGGGGTGAATTGGATAGGCTAACCATACTAGCTTGAATGGATGCCATAATCTCAGGTCCTGAAGGGATATTAGGGAAAGATAAGCTGAACGGTACATTACTAGAAGATCCCGTTTCATAACTATGGGTGATTAATGATGTAGTGATGACAGGTGGAGTTTCCAGCTGTCTAGTAGGATATACAAAATCAGAAGGAGATAGATGAAATGGTATGGGAGGTATGGGTTCAAATTCTTCAATGATTTCAATGTACCCATCAGGGACTTCAAATAATGTTGTCATTTCTGGTGTAGTGCTAGTTTCCAGGAGGATAGGGCATTCCGGCATAACATCAAGTGAAGTACTAACCTTAGAAGATATCATAGTGTCCACTGCGGTGTGAGTCTCTGGTACAACAATGGATTGTGGAACTGCATGGAACTTAGGTATACTACTAGTTTCAGGTATTGTGCTAGGCTCTGAGATGATGCCATGGTTCAGGGGTTTGAAAGCAACTAAAGGTGTTGTACTAGTAGATGGTGGAACAGTCCCCCGACCATCTCTGTGGCCAACAGGGGTAGGGATACTGAAGCAGGCAGATGGGAAGTCCGCGGTGGTGGTTCGAGGATTCTCCCCTATTGTCTCGGTGATTTCCTTTGATCAACCATGTGATACAATTAAAATTTATGGGGATAGTCTCGTGAAAAAAGAGCTCAAAAACCCTAGATCAACCGAGTGTGCAAAAGGGGAGCTAGGAAAAGACAAGGCTTGTAGGCCAAAAAAGAAAGCTCAAAAAACTGTATTGGGACCAGTGTCACAGTAAGCAAGCTGAAACAAAAGTGGCCAGAATGCCAACAAGCAACACTAAAAAGAAAAAAGACCCTCTACAAAGGTGAAATAGCAAGCAAACTTCCTAACTAGGAGCTGTAGACCTCGAAAAATAGTATCCTTCGCAAGGTGATGAAATCCAAGTCGAACAATATTAAATGAGAGACCAAAGTGGAAGGATATCCCTCTACCGAAAGGGATCCTGGGTAAAAGAGCCCTAGAAGAAGAGTCACTAGGCTACCTTGTTCACGACACATCAGAGAAAGTGAATTAGCACTTCTATCTTTGAGCCCAAGTATTACCTATATGGTAAATACAAGGAAGACAATGGATATATGTCCTTAGGCGCTAAGTGGAGTGCGACATTCCACAAAGTCCATCCGGAACCTATCCTCGCGGCTTACCCCTGTGGAATGGGAGGCTCTCTCCACAAATTGGTCGATGACCATGTTAATAAGTACAAGCGGATTTTAGTAGCCTAGAGGACAAAAACTATGTATCAGATGAAAACGACAAAGGGGAATTATTTGGATTCCTAACCCCAATGTCCTACCTAACTACCAAATTCTTTTTATCCTCAAATGAGGTTAAAGTGTGTTGAGTTAGGAAGATGAATTTTAATGGCTGTTGTGTTACTCAATAGGGTAGCGGAAGTGCAATGGTGGTGTGATGACTGATTCAAACCATGCAAATGAGTATGAATCAAATAAGCCTTTCCTTTCAATGAATACTAACTAAGGTAAGGAGAGAGTTATTCGATGAATGCAAGAACGAACTTTTTCAACAGGATGAAAAAACCACTCAAAATTTTTATTTTTATTTTTTGAATATGCCAAACTAATGTTACTTATTTCAAGATGAATCTGATCTATTACTGATTCTACTTCTGATGAGTATAACTATGTGACAAATAACAATGAATATGTGCTTCCCAAATACAAAATATGACTTTGATCTTTTCAGCAAGAAGGGAAAGAGTGTTTCAAAAAAGTCTTTCAATATCAAATTTTATGAAATAGATAGAAAGATGCTATTTCAAAACAATATAGTCTCTCAATAATGTAATCAAGGATTTAAATTCATAAGCATAACAGGACCTTGAATATGGAGAAATGACCAATCTTTTTGCAGACTATGGTAAGGAGGAAAACAAGCTAGTTATGATGTCACAAGACTAAAAAAATCAAATATCAAACAGTGAATGAAACAAACCAAACACACTTGCAACTTTACTAAGGGATTTCGAGATGAATATGCAGACAAGATACAGGAAAATGATGAGTATGTAGGTGCTACAGAAGCAGTGAACTAGGTCTCAAATTATTCAAGGTGTCTACCAAAGGGTCTTGAAAATCAGTCAAAGATTCAAAAAAAGTTCAAAAGAAACTAAAATGCAAGCAAGATACTACAACCACAAGTCATAGAGGTATGAAAAATGTCAGCAAAACAATCTGGAGCAGAGAACCAAAAATGAAGTGAATATCAACCAAACAAAAACTAAAAAATGAATTTCTTAGGGAATTTTCGTGGGTCTGTATGCAACCCAAGCACAAAATTCTAAGGTTTTCGCATTCTAGATAGTGTATAGGGAGCGGAAATTGGATAGTTTTCGCTCTGGTAAGAGTCTGCAAGGTGTGAAAATAAAGAGAGACAAAAATAAAGGCGAATTTTTAAGAAAAAAATTGGATTTTCTAGGTTTTTCCAACCCACGGGACTAAATGCTTAGGTTAAACTGAAAGATATTAATCCAATGAAGAGAATAGGGATGTGAATGAGGGTAAAAAGACCAAATTTCACAATCAATGAGTGAAAGTAAAAGAAAACTTCACAATCAAAGAAAATGGATTCAAACCAGTGGAGTCGCCATTTTTTGTTATAGAACTTTCTTCCTACGAATAAGAAGAAGCTCTCTTAGGTTAGACTAGGATGTACTAGCTCTAATCTAAGAAAATTTAGTAAAAAAATGCAACCTTAAATCCTAAATGAAACTCATACACAAGATTAAGTGTACTTGATAGAGATAGAAGGATGTAACTTACCTTCCAATCAGACGTTTGTCCCACTTTCAGCTTTGATCCCGAAGCTCCCAGGTTGAACCTATTAAGATCAAAACAATAAACAAACATGCAATCTCCCTAATATCTTGAGGTACAATTTAGATCCAAATCATGCTAGATACACTTCATGCAAATGATTCAAATACAAGGCACACAAAATGGGAAACACGACAAGTTATCATTAATGAGAAACTTGAAGAAACTTACATAGAGTTGCTTGATGTCCAAGTCAACTCCAGCTCCAAGACTTCCTCACTCTAGCTATCTCTACAATTCTCTTAAGATCATAAGTTGGATGTCCCAAGTAGTTCTCCCCTTGGCTCATGGATGGCCTCTCCTTTATAGCACTTGAGGAGTTAACCATAAAGAGAGGAAGGTGGATCTCATGGGGGTTTAGTGGATCAGTCAAACTAAACAGAGAGAGGAGGTTGAGATCGAATCAAGGGTGTCAATCCCAAGGTAATCTCTCGGAAGGTACAGATCCAAGATCCAAGGCCAAGGGCTAAATTAGGATTTTCACGCCCCAAACACTAAGCATAACACGAAAATTTGGTGATTTTCGCAGGGCGGGGGGTTATGTAGAGTGCGAAAATGTGGGTTTTTCGCATCCCAAGAGATATGCAGGGCATGAAAATCAAGGCAGACAAGGTCAAAACAGGGGTGACACTTGGCCTATGAGGTTGTTTCTTGACACACAGGAAGTGGGTTTGTCTCCTAAGTGTCCAGATGAGACCAAGGAGGGTACAAACAACATTAGGGAGAAATGTCGCTAGGTCACATGGTACAAATATGCGACACTAAAGCTCGAAGTGTAACTTTGAGGTATAACACATATCCACATAAAGTATTTAAATTTTGAAAGCGAGATTTAGACCCCAAAAAAGGGTGCTCCTGCGTGGATCCCAAAAGCAACTATTTTGCATTATTTAAATTGGGATTTGGAGATCAGACGAGGTAGATAGTGGTGGTCACTAATTTCCATGTAGGCATGGAACCTGATATGGGTCGTACCATTCCGTATAGTGCAGTAGGCAGAGTTTCTCATACTGTGTGCCAGGGGAGGTCCCGGGAAAAGTATAGAGTGTTTATACTCATATTTCATGATTTTTTGAGACAGACGTAGTGGTATAGTCTGTTTTTGTAGTAGACAGTCCAAATTTCATAGTGTCCTAAGAACTAATGTAACTTGCAACATTTGAATAAATTAATAAAATCAGTCTCACTAGAAGGGGCCTAGAGACATAGTCCTTTATGGACGAACTCTATTATCAGCTATTGTCCCAGATTTTGGTTTGCATCTTCATTATTTTTCATTCTTTCTGCTTATGTGGTCTTTACAATTTCCGTTTTAAAGTCTTTCTTCAAAATTAACTGTTGAAGAAATCACACATAAATCTTGGTTAATAAAGATCTTGCAAATTCATATCATCATTTCATCATACTAAACATGATGTCCTATCCTTTGGAAACTGGCACAAATTCATACAAACTTCTTGAAATGTTAAAAAATGGATGGCCAATAATAACCAAGATGAAATACCTTGTGTGCAGTCCTTTTGTAAACAAAGTGCACACCACACAGTTCATCATGACAATATTTTAGGATGTCAAACAACTCGTCCTCTCCCTCACAACACCATATTATGACATCTAGCCTAGTGTGAAAGAGTTATTCCTTGGTCCTAGGAATACTTAGCACTTTGTTTGATGATAGAGTATATTTTTCCTTTGGTGAAATATATGTTGGGAGGTGTCCTGCAACCAAGTAATTAACAATATTTACATAACATGGAGTGTTAATAGAGAATGCAAAATGATGTTCATTCAGAAAAATATCCTCACTTGGAGTTGCATCATTGTAATACCCCATTATATTACTCTTAGAAATATGCATTTTTAATTGATTATTAGCATTCTGCTTGTGATGAAATAATAAATTCATGACATGGTTATGATTAACCATGATACATTATTATTTTAATGATGATTTTGTAAGTAACAATTTGTTTTGTGTATATAAATAAAATCAAAATTCTAGAGACGACTGAGAAGAGTTCCACAAAAGAAGGGCCATGATACCACAGGTTGGAAATATAATCTATATGGATAAATTCGGGGTGTATTTTGAGGCAAAGAAATAAAGGTTTCCTGTAGAATTTATATGGTTGGGTGATACATGGACTAGCCTAGTTCAATTTCTTGAGGAATTTACAGATAAGTAGTTTAACTTCTATTGTTTTATTTATTTTCTTGTTTAACTGGAAGGTATTTATTTTTATTATGTTAGCTTATACAGTTAGAAAATAATAGATAAAAATGTATTAAAGCTAAATTTTTTTGAGAATTATTCCTTGTTCTTATTACTTCATCTCTTTTAACTATGCCAGTAAAGCCAAGAACAAAAAAATTACTTAGTTACTTTGATATCTGTTTATTTGTGTTATCATTTAATACTATGAATACAAGTATATGAAAATAAATATTAATCTATATATGTTTTAAACACCTTCGTTTGTTTCTAAACAAAATAAGTACTTTAGATCAGATAAATAATGTAAACAAAATAGTAATATATGAATACAAGTATATGAAAATAAATATTAATCTATATATGTTTTAAACACCTTCGTTTGTTTCTAAACAAAATGAGTACTTTAGATCAGATAAATAATGTAAACAAAATAGTAGTATAGTTTCCTTAATGTGATTAATCCATATAGAATTCCTTTTACCAGAGGAAGAAAAACGAAGAAATGTTTGCATTTGTCATTAAGTAAAGGCTTGAAAACATAGTTTATTTTATGCATAAGGAAAAACTATAATCATTGGTAACACCAATTACTCCATACTATTATTATAGCAGCTAGAAGTACTTTTACAATTCATAGAGGAAGAACTTTAGAGTTCTCAATTCATAAACATAATTTTGTATATTTAATTTTTTAATCAAATGTTAAGGTGTCCAACTGAAAAATATACCAAATTCAAACAAGAGAATTAATGTCTATCTGTTACCATTGAAATGTATTCCCTAAGTGGATCTATATTACTAAAAGCTAGAGAATTCGGGCTATGTTGAAGATCAAAACTTAATACAATAACTGCAATACTTACTTGAGATTCCATAATGACCAATGTTTCTAGGGTTGACCTTGGATTACCCTATAAATTGAGAAAAGAGAATTACAACTGGATGTTCTTATATCAAATATTATAATAATCAAGCTACCTTGTACTGTGGAAAAAAAATTATGATTATGTAAAGGGACTTAAAAATGTAAAATTTAATTATACAAGCCCTAAATTTTTTTATTCTTTACTTTGGTAAATCGATGAAGCCAATTGCAAGCATCAACTAAGAAGTCAAGCATTAAAGATTATAAATTGAACTCCTTTGAAACAATAAAGAGAAATGAAATTTTAATCACAAAATTGTTTTAACCTTAGGTGCTGAAATTAAGCACACAATTACGAATTGAACTAGGATTTATTTCATTGCTTTACAAAGATCTCTGTCGAGACATGTCCATGATAAAATTATTCATTTTTTAATCCTTAAAGGAAACTAGAAGCATACACCTTTGTAAACTGGAAGCATACACCCTTGTAAATCTATTGCTAGAAGGACATCTATAATTAGAAAAGGAAACACTAGTATGGTAAAGTATTAATTTATTACCACATAAAACCACAAATTATATTTAAATAATTTATGTAATAACTAAACAATTACATCTAAGAATGATCATTCTATCTCTCAACCAAGTATTTCAAATAGTAAAATGGGTTTCAAAATAGAAACCAAAAGTTACCTAAACACTGTGAAGGGATTAAACTCGCAAGGATCTATTTGTGGCGACTAGTAGATATTTTATTTCAAACCCCAACTCACTTTAAAACCCTAAATCTCATCAAACCAATCTCCTAAAAATAATGACAAGTGGAAAGTGAAAACCCGGGTTTACGGTTAGTAATTTGAAGTATAACTCTTATAAATGAAACTAAGAACTGTAAAATGAAAAAGTAAGAAATAATTCGATAACCATAACCATCATGATACTTCATGTTATTATTCTTACAATAGAATTGAATTCATGAGGTAAACATTGCATGAATACTATAGCTTAGTAAGTTAGGTACACCTTGAAGGATTTATAGGTTATTTCTTTGAAAACCCTCAAAATAGAAACCAAAAGTTACCTAAACACTGTGAAGGGATTAAACTCGCAAGGATCTATTTGTGGCGACTAGTAGATATTTTATTTCAAACCCCAACTCACTTTAAAACCCTAAATCTCATCAAACCAATCTCCTAAAAATAATGACAAGTGGAAAGTGAAAACCCGGGTTTACGGTTAGTAATTTGAAGTATAACTCTTATAAATGAAACTAAGAACTGTAAAATGAAAAAGTAAGAAATAATTCGATAACCATAACCATCATGATACTTCATGTTATTATTCTTACAATAGAATTGAATTCATGAGGTAAACATTGCATGAATACTATAGCTTAGTAAGTTAGGTACACCTTGAAGGATTTATAGGTTATTTCTTTGAAAACCCTCATTATCTCACTTATGGACTAAGCTTTCAGACCAAAAACTAAAAACAATGAATGGATTGGGTGGTTTACTTTATACCACCTTGAGAAACCCAAGATAAAATAAACGCTAAGATAATACTATGATACACCTGGGATATTAATGTTCAACCATGACAATACATCCATAATCATGTAGGAGTGTACATTTGCAACTGTGTGATCTAATACTCATAAATGTTAGAATATGTAATGATGACTTATGTGATATATTGGTAAAATATCTTTTAAAGGCATAAAATAACTCTAATGTTATAAAATAGAGTTATCCCACATGCATCATTGTAATTATATCCTTTGTAACCATTCTCTATATAAAGAGGAGGAAATTCATTTATCCCACATGTGTTATGGGATGTATTGTAATCCAAACCTCTTGGTATATAAGAGAGGTGAAGGAGACCCTTTTGGGTATGTGTTGATTGTAATCCATCACACATCACATGTTGTGTATGTCATTTGTACACACATTGTATGATGGATCTTGATGTGATGCATATGTGATGATGCCATGTAATCTTTGAGATCTTTTTCATATTAATGGAAGATGAAACCCTTCCCGTGGACGTAGCCCATGTAATGTCTCCAGTTTGACCCCATGGCATTAATATTATAAATGATGTAATATTGTTATGAAATCATGGTGAGGAGCTCAAGGCCAAGGCCCCGCCATCGATTTAGTGATGCATATGGTTTGCGTGCTAGCAATGCACATTGGAAATTCAAATATCATGTAATATGCATTTTAATAAAAATACCCACAACTAGCTATGCAATGCAACAAAGAGATGGGGGGCATGATTTCACAAGGAATTGGGAGGGAAAACATTCAAACCATTGAGCCAATCAGGTCAAGCCAAGTGTCAATGAGAGAACCCATCAAACCCTCAACTACCCATGTTGACTTTTGTACCGAACCATTGATTTCTCCCAAGAGTTGGTTGAGGTAGTTAATGCCTTGGGAATGGAGAGGTATGGCTGTCCAAATTCGGGTATGGGAAAGCCACCCTTTATGGGAAAACGTGTTTGTCTCCTTGGGCAAGAAAAGAGCCATGAATTTCTCCCCCAAGCCATTATCCATGATCATTCCTTCTCCCTCACGAGTTTACAGTTACTTGGGTGTTTTCCAGGCATGTTGGTTGTGTTTTCCTTCATTCTCCCAGTAGAGAAGGGCGTTTTTGTGTTGTATACCAGTGGGGAAGAAGAGGAATGGAACGGGGGTTCCATAGAGACCATTTTTGTTGTTAAATGCTGAGAGAGTTGGGGAGAAAACGTTTTTCCTCCCTGTGGATGCATTTCCCTTCCCACCACTCGTTTTGGGTGAACCATGGTTTGGGGAAAATCTATGGCCATCTTGTTTGTGAATTCCATTGCTGGAAATGCGTATCTATGCCCAATGTTTGTGCTTGCTGTGTGAGAAACGAATATGTTGGGGTTTGGGTATGGGTATTCATTGCTTTGGCTTGAGCTTGAGAGTAAGCATCCGGGGTTCAATGGTAGCCTGATAAACCCAGCTATGGACTGGCTTGGCTCAGATGGAATGATTAATTGGCTGTGAATGAGCTTGTTTTCCCTTTTTCTTTGTGAGAATCATGCCTAGCTCGGGGGTGGCCTTCAGACGGACTCAGTATAAGCTGTCGAAGAGCCTATGGCTGGGTGGAACGTTGCAGCGACATAGCTAGTTGCTTGGGACAATTGCACAATGAAGATAAGTGTTTTCTGTCTATGTATTTACTTCTGCAATGCATTAATTTGATGACTGTTTTGATATGCTTGATCGGCATGAATTGTGTGTGTGGAATATTTTCAAATCCGCTGTGCATATTGCCTAATTTCTATCTACACACCAATGTTTTTTATTCATATGATGCTAATGATTGGGATGAGTTTTATGAAAAGCCCCACAAATTGTTATCATGTTCCCTCTCTTATTGGGTCAGCAGGTGGGGATATTATAGCCCAATTGGGTGAACCACGTATATCTGGTGTATTCTTTTCCTTGTTCTCTTTCTGTTCTTATTTATGTTGATATGTTATTGGTTGCTAAGATAGGTAAGATAGTTTAGTTAGATCTATAGTTCTGACATGGTATCAGAGCTGGTTTCTATGTCTATCACCTTCTAAAGCTTTCAATCAATAACTGTTATCATCTGGGCATTGTTTATTTTGTATATTTGCTTTCTATCTGGTAGCCATTATGATTCTCTTCAGATCTGGGCATGATTCTGCAGTTTTTTACTTCTAACCCTAACCTTGTTGTGTAGTTTTTTGCAGAATTTTTTCAAGGGTTTATTGTTTTTTTTTTTGTAGATCTATATGATTTTTGGCTTCTCCTCAATGATATCTATCTTTTGGTTGTCAGATCAGCATTTTTCGTCCAACTTTGGTATTTTTTTGCAGGTTTCTGTCTTTGGCATAATTGACACTGTTTTCGGCCTAAACTGGACATTCGTGACTTTTCTTCACAGACAAGCGTGAGTAACTACGAATTTCCCTACTACGAACCCATGAGTATACTGCAGACCCGTGACTTCTAGTGTACATACCGGCGTGTGCTACGACATACTCATGTCTGCTCTAACTGTAAACTCATGCTTACTTCAGGATACTCGCTACCCTAATGTGCAGAGACCCACGAGTGCTTAGGCATAACCGCGACTTTACTATGTAGAAACCCGTGAATATCATATCAGACCCACGACTTTCATCTTTACAGACCCATGCACCCGTGGCTGAATCTACTGTAAACTTGTGAGTAACCGTGACTATTGCCGTGCAGAACTCGCAAGTATCAGTTTTATTCACACGTTTACTGTTGGAAAACCATTGAGTGACTTTATTTGGCACCTTTTCTAAGGGATGTAGGTAAAGTTTCTATTTTTTACTGTGTTTTTCCAGATCTTGGAAAAGTTTCATCTCTTATCTTGAAATTATTGTCATACGCTTCTTGATCTCTTTGCATTAGGTTTTTTGTTCTGATTCATCATATTTACAGAGGTTTTCTTGTTCTTATGTCTCTAACCTTCTTTGTATGGAAGATGTTTTGACATTTTCAAGGCATGGATCTCTAGTATGGTAATGTTGACATCAATAAATGAACCTATGCTTAGGATTTAGCTGTTTCATGACTATATTTTCATATCTATAAGTGATATTCTAAAATGGTATCACTTTTCTAATCATGATAATGAAGCTTCTATATGTGTTATCTTGTGATCATTATTTTCTTTATTTATATGTTATTGCTGACCTTTTTGTAAAAGCAATTTCAGTGTTCTTATAAGCAAAATATTTATGATCATTATATGCTCTTGCTAATTAATTTATTGAGTAAAGTCATTTTTTTGAATCTATGTGATATCATATTTTTTGTCTTGTCATAAGTTCTTTAATTGGAATATAGTTTTTTTTTCATGTATTGCAGAGATTGTATCTAGTTCTTGTGTTGTTTGTCTCTAACATTTCTATATGGAAGCATTGAAATTTCCAAGGCATTTCATCTCTTGCATATTTACATAGTGTTAACAAGAAATGAACCAATGATTAAGACCATTAGTGACTTGTCATTTCATAATTTTATAAGTGATATCATGAGTTGATCATAATTTTCTATATGTTGATCATATTAAACATTTTGATTTATTTTCATATATATCATGTCATGTTTATTTCGATCATCTTTTACTCAATATTTATATGGCTTTGAGAAATCTTATAATCTTGCAATATTTTTCATGAGCACCTTGTTCTTGTTGCAATGGGATTTCTATTTTTATGATTGCAGATGTTATCTTGTTCCTACTTGTCTCTAACGTTCCTATATGGAAGCATTGACATGTGTTTCTTGTCTCTAATGTTCATATATGGAAGCATTGACATTTTCAGGGCATTCATCTCTTGCATATTCACATAATTCTAATAATAAATGCACTTATGCTTAAGATTAGTTGCTTGATGACTAAATTTTTTCATATATTTAAGTGAAATATTGGCTCATTATTCTATCTTGGTATCTATTATGCTCACTCATGTTTATGCCCCTCTATCTTTTATATCATGTCATATCCTTTTTGATAATCTTTTGCTCAAATTTATATGGTCTTGCATAGAAGCGACATCATTTATTTATATGTTCTTGAGCAATGTCATTTTATCTTTTCTTATGTCTTTTGGGCTTATCATGTTTTTATATGCTTTATTCTTGGAAGTTCCTTTGTCCAGATTCATTATCCATGTTGTGGGGTAACTTGCTTCTGTTATTCCTTCCTTGTTTAAGCATATGATGGTTGTGGATCTCTAGTTTTTTAGCATTGTTTCTCTTAAGAAGGAATGTAATTTTGAATTTTATCATGTTGTATCATATTTTCAGTAATGTTGTATGATGGACATCCATCTTCTACTATTAAATTCATGATGTTCATCTGTATGATATTATTTTTGATGTATAGACCATTGGAGTCTTGTTTCTTCAGTGTTTGAGGTCTTCTACATATATTTATATTGCACCTTGATTGGAAGAATGTTTGCTATCCGCATATGTATTGGCCATCTAGGTATTTTGTACAATGTTGTGGTGTTCTTAGCCACATGTTATGTTGTATCAGTCATCAGAAGGTATCTATATACTGGTGTGGATGTTATATCAAAGTTCTTGAGCTATCAGTTATGGTTGTGATGATTCTTGTGGTGATCTAGGCATCTTGCGGATCTAGTAGCCATACAGGATTCTCTTTAGATCTAGGCACCTTGTTGTTGGATTGTGTCACATGTTCTCATCATTTTACTGTTGGATATAGTAGCCATAAAGGATTCTCTTTAGATCTGGGAATCTTGTTGTTGGTATTTCATCGTACAACCTGGTTCGTGTGCAATTTCATGATTCAGTGAGAAGTGGTTGTTCTTCATCAAATCCATGAGGCAAAGTGTTTTTTATTCGCATCTTATGGAGCATTCTGGAAGTTGTCATCAAGGGGTATGTTGGCCGCGTGTTTCCACCTTCCTTCCATTTGTATTCTTTCTACCAGTCATCATTAAGGGGGAGTGTTAGAATATGTAATGATGACTTATGTGATATATTGGTAAAATAGATTTTAAAGGCATAAAATAACTATAATGTTATAAAATAGAGTTATCCCACATGCATCATTGTAATTATATCCTTTGTAACCATTCTCTATATAAAGGGGAGGAAATTCATTTATCCCACATGTGTTATGGGATGTATTGTAATCCAAACCTCTTGGTATATAAGAGAGGTGAAGGAGACTCTTTTGGGTATGTGTTGATTGTAATTCATCACACATCACATGTTGTGTATGCCATTTGTACACACATTGTATGATGGATCTTGATGTGATGCATATGTGATGATGCCATGTAATATTTGAGATTTTTTTCATATTAATGGAAGATGCAGCGCTTCCCATGGACGTAGCCCAATTGAGCGAACCACGAATATCTGGTGTATTCTTTTCCTTGTTCTCTTTCTGTTCTTATTTATGTTGATATGTTATTGATTGCTAAGATAGGTAAGCTAGTTTAGTTATATCTATAGTTCTGACAATAAACAAATTTCAAGTGATTGCATATGGGGATAATAAAGGAATCCCTAGTGACAATCACCACAAAGTAAATACAATACCTAAAATATATAGAGAAGTAATACATGTATCATGGAAACAAAAGACATGGAGAAACGTCTCTAGGTTAATAAATAAACAAGAACTTTAATGCTAGTTGCATATGTATATTATCATTGAAATCATAACATACAAATGTTCGAACAATGAACCGAAAGCTATGTCATTAGGTACAAGAGAGATAAACTTAATATTGATAAGTAATCTAATGGTTTTTATTTTGGCTAATGATGCCTAGAAATTTATATCAAGGTTGTATGAGGCCTTGAAGTTACATTTTAAATAATAATGATTATAATGTTCAATGAAGTGACACAGTAGACATCAATATGAATTTATAACTCCAAATATAAGAATATAAAACAAATCACTAAATTCTAGAATTATAACTAATCCTTTATGTGCATGTTTTATACTTAGCAATAGAAGACGAAATAAACCATAGCTTCTCTATGTCTATTATTCATGAGGGTGAAGAAGATTACTTGGTATACTTAAGGAATGCAAAATTTAGGTTTGTGACAAATTGGTATTAGAGCAAGGTTTCAACTCTAGGATATCAATTGGATTTAAAAGAAAATTCATGACATCATTTCTTTTTAGTTTGGCTAATAAATTGTTTTTTTTTTAATTTACAGACATGATACAAGAAACTTGAGATTTAATTACTTGCTATTGCAAAATTATTGAAGAATCATATAGTTATTTTATTTTATTTGCGTTATGGAGGGTATACCCAACATTCAAACAATAGAAAATCAAGCATAAGTTGGTATGGAAGTGGGATCTAATGAAAGAGAAGATTCATCTTCTAATATGATTGAGACTATGAGAAGCTTATGGATAGAACTACAAAGATCTAAGGTTGATAATGAGAATGTAATGTCCCCTCCATAGTTCATCCATGGTACATTCCACTAATCTATTTGATTCCCATAGGTTCGAGTGGAAATTAATTTGACCAGGGAATTATTTGTGCTATAGTCACTATGCAAATTAAAATTTAAATCAAGAAGGGGTGATGTGGGTCATACTTTTGTAATAATAATGGAAAAAAATCATAAATGAGGTGGAAATTGTCTAATCATCCAAGGAGGTTTCATATGAGGATGAATGGGCCCCATATGAGGTGTAACTCCCATCAAAGGTGGAAGGAATCCAATCATAAAGGAATCTTATGAATTGTAACTCCCTGGGATAAAAATAGTCAAGGAAGGGTGCACCAGGGGAAGAGTAACTCACAAGGAATATCATGAAGAAGAATCAAGCTAAAAATAGACAGGGAGGGAACCTTTGTGAAGTGTAACCCCGAAGGAATCTATGATAATATATGACATCATCTATGACAACCTATGACAATCTATGAAAATCCATGCCCTAAATTTGGCCAAGGAAAGCGCATGAGGGAAGAGGGCCCCACAAGGTAGTTGTAGATCCCTCCCAAATCAAGGGAAGCATCTCTAATTCAAATTTTTAAGGAAGGATAAGGTTCAGATTGTTCCAAATAATAGTAGAGAGGGAGTTGATATGTCATGAATAATTATTCTCTCCAATAATTCAAATTTTATTATTATTTTTGAGAGAGAATTCTAGAATGAGGAGGGAAAGGCCAAATGAAGTTTATGAAAAGGATGTAGGAACCTTGTGAGAAATATTTTGGTCATTTTCATTTTGAATTGGAGAGCCATTGTGATTTTCATGCTTGGGAGATGTGCCCCTTGCAATTGTAACTAGTTTCGGTGGTGCAAGATCCTAACCTAGCTAGTTTGACAAGAGAAATCACCCTAGTTTCTCTATAGAGCTTCCATTGAAGGAGATCATTTCCATGTTTATTTTCTAGTTTGATTTCATGTTGGTGTGTTTGAATATCAGTTTGTAGCAGTGAAAATTGTTGGTGTTTTCTAGAATTGCAACTTGTGTTGTGGTAGTTCTTGTTTGAGGAGGGCGCACCAATGGATGTCCAAATATATTGTAGGATTATCTATTGATTGTATAAAATTCATACCTAATAGAGGGCACACCTGAGAGGTCATATCTACAAGTTGGGTTTGATATTTTGCTTGTGGATGGTGAAATAGTTGAAAGAGACCTCACATTTGGACCTGCCATTTTCCCTCTCTTCTCTGCTATTCATTTGCAGTCATTCCTCATTTATTGTAGAAGGTTTATTTTATGTATGTGCAGCTATATAGAATCCATCATTTCTCTCAATGTAATTATCCATTTACTGATAAATATTCTAGTGTTTTTCATCATATTGTACTCCATATTCAAGTGATGGGTTGATCTATGTGTAGATCTATTGTTATGGTTGTACAATCTTCATGTATTGTGTGTCGAAATTTCATAAAATTTCCCTGATGTCTATTAGTGAGATTTTTGTATTGATTTGGAGGTGTTAGGGTCAAATTGGAGCTGTTATAAAAGGGTTTGGATTTATTAGGAGAAGTTAGGAAAATTTTGAAACCCTTAGACAAACTGTGCCCAAATTCGAGCTAGTCTCTTCTAATTCAAGTTTGTATACATTACAATGGTATCAGATCATGTTCCTAGACAAATGTGGGATTTGAAGTAGATAAATGAGTCATAGGGGTTTTCCAAATATTCCCTCTATAATCCATAGGAGCATATAAAATATTTGGTTGGATGAGAAAATATGTTCTACTAAAGGTGTAATCCAAGAGGAACCAAGAGTAGAAAGAAGTATGGATACTATTTCTAGAAAAGTTACTACTGAGGAGAAGGAGGAGTTGTTCATGAAGGGTCTTTTGGAAACCTTAGATAGATTGTCCAAGGGTCAAGAGAGTGTTAGTAAAATTCAAGAAGAGACAAGGGAGTTTATGGGAAAGGTGGCAGCTTATGCATTCAGAAACAAAAATGGTGATGGAAGTAGTAGTGGTTCTCATGATGGAGACAAGAGCACCAAGAAAAATCACGGAGAATTTTTTTTCTCTTGAATTGACGCACATAAATTCCCTCATGATTTTAAATATTCACTTAGACCCACAATTTCAAAATTCCTAGAACTGTGGACAGTGGGAGCAGCAGTACCAAATGAACAAGATGAGTCCTTGGAGGCTTATCTTTAGGAGTATAGGGTTATGAGTGTAGATTTAAAGGCATCCATGTATTTCTATGAGTAATACAATTTCAAGGATTGAAACATACCAAAGGGTTTCATTAGAATGCATGTTAATAATTTTGAGTTGTAGCGTACCCTTGGGAAGGTCACCCTTCCAAGTTTCAATGGGTCTTCCAAATGCACTTCCAGATCTTGGATTCATAAATTTGACACATAATTATATCTAAATCCTATGGAAGAAATAGATGCCATTAAAATGGCTACCTTAAATATGAAAGGATAAGCAAATGACTGGTGGTACCATGGTATGAGAACCTTGGGTCATGCAAATATCACAACCTATGAATATTGTACAAGGAGGCTCATAGATAGATTTGCTAGAAAATATCCAGAGATGCCTTTCAGAGAGTTGGCTCAGTTGAAGCATATAGGAACATCAGAGGCCTATATTTTAGATTTCCAAAAAATTGCAATGATGGTCATAGACATCTCAGAGGCTCATTTAGTACTATTTTTTACATAAGTACTAGCAGAAGAGGATTGGTGAAGGCTTACATACCTACAACATTGCAAGATGCCATAAGTCATTCTAGGGATATTCAAGTTGCCATTCCTAAAACCATATTCCCCCCCAAAACAAAATTTTTGGCCAAGTTCAAGGATAAGAAGCATTTCCAAAAGGATTCGACCTAGAAAAAAACAAGGATAGAAATATCTGGGATGAGATAAGGAGGAAGAAGTTGTGTTTCACATTCTAGGAGCCTTGGGTTTTATGCCACAACTATGCAAAAGAGAAGGCATACTACATATAAGTAGTCTCTAATAGTGAGGAGGATGAAGATGGTGAGGAGCAGGAACCAACATGGGAATATGTATATGAGACAATAGAAGAGGAGCGACCCCAACCTAAGTATGGAAAGAGTGTCATTGTTGTACTATCTGGTGGAATTCCTTGATTTCACACCCTTAGATTCAAAGGAATGGTGCAAGGTCAAAATGTAACAATGTTGGTTGATGGAGGAGCATGTTGAACTTTGGTGTTGTCATTGATGTCAAACAAGAAGCATGATAATGTTAAGCAAGAAGCATGAAGCCTTGATGCTAGTTTGAAGAAGTATATACAAAACAAGGCTACCTATCTGCACAATATAGTTGGGGACTTGTCGCATATAGACTAGGATTTTTTGCAATATAAATGGGTACATGTCATACATATACTGAGATTTTGTGTAATATGGATGGGTACATATCCCGCATATATTGGGTGTTTGTGTAATAAGCAAGAATATCAAAAAGCACGCAGAAGAGACCTAGTTGGATTGAATGCATTGTGATGCATTAACTTGACCAAGAAGAAAAAGGTAGCCGACATAAATAATCCCCCACTTGTGGAAAATTTAATTTAATTAAAAGGAAACAAGTAGTGATATAAATAAACCAAGAGATTGAAGTAAGAGTGTGTGCGCAATGGATATGTAAAAGTATACTTTATTTTGTAAGTTTCGGTTTATTGGGGTATCAATGGCTCATTGATCCAAAAGGAAGAAATAGTAAAGAGTCGAGTGCATAAAATGAAAAAGAAGAACAATAGACAATGCATAGAACTGTAGCACTGTATAGATCGTAGAAGTGCACATGACCAAAATAGTGAGCCGGATCAAAGCAGTAGCAGAATATACAACAAAAGAATAAGAACACAGACCAAAGTAAGTGGAGTAGTGTAAGAAGAAAAATAGTTGGGTAGAGATGAGGTTGAGCACACAAGTGAACGCGAAAGTGAAATAGTGAACAAGACAAGTGTGAAGTTGTGTGCGCAAAATCAAAACAACAAGTAGAACTGAAGCAGAGTATATAGTAAGAGAAGTTGTGAGCAAAATTAAAGCAGAGCACATCAAAAGTATGTGCAGCAGGAAATAAAGCAGAGTGTAGGACATAATGTGAACTATGCATGCAAATCTGAAGATGGTGTTGAAGAAGTACAACAACATACATAACTAAGGGTGGTAGGATGGGGAAAGGAAAGGATATTGTAGTCTGTTCTCAGGTTGGTGCTTGAACACATTGAGTTGGTTCTTGAACAGAGTATTGGTGTCCTCACAGGCTGGATCCTGTTTTAGCAAGTTGGTGCTTGCACAGAGGATTGGTGTTGTCATAGGTTGGAGCCTGAAATCAACAAGTTGGTGCTTGCATGTGGGATTGGTTTCCCAATTAGATTGGTGTCTGAGTGAGTTGGTGCTCACATCATTGGATATTAGTGTCTCCCATCTATCTATGTAATCGAATTTTCATACATATATATATATAACAAATTTCACATATTATGTGCACAGTTGTCTCTTATTGATGTGTTTTTAAAATAAAAATTGGTGCATTATTTTTAAAGTGAAAATTTGTTTAATATGTGCATGATAATGATTCACCCCCCTATCAGTATCTAAGAATTCCAACAAATAAACGCATAATATTATCGATGCTGCATTGGTGGAGAGAAGGAAACCACCTACTGAAACATTTGATGGATTCATTGTGATCATCCCAAGTAACCATTCTATGGATTGTTGTAGGTGGATTCCTAAACTTCAGCTCACCATAGGTAACTATATGGTGACAGATAGTTTTTATGTAATGGATGTAGCTAAAACAAAATTAGTATTAGGAGTTGTTGTTAGGAAAAATTTCCTATGGATGGGGTGAGGCTACCAATGTACTAGGGTTGGAAAGAATAGATATATAGGGTTCTGCAATAATTAAAATAAGCAAGAGTTTTGAGTTGAGAAGGCATGCACCTTACTACTGAAGGTTTATCCAAGCCTCCTCCTTGATATTTCCTCTTGATATCCAATCCAATAACTTGCAAAAACACTTCAAATACCTTCCCTAAACAAACATATATTACAAATAAATATTTGACATCCAAAAGAACATAAAATACTAATTTAATGAACATCAATATGCAATAAAATATGAGATAAACATAAACATATCTATTTGGAAAGGGAATAATCTCTATTATTTCATTAATGAATGAATAAAGTACATAATATCACCTTCCTTCAATTTAGGCACCTCATTAAACCTTCAATTCTGGATCTCATGCTTCTCTCCTCCAAGAATCCCAACCTCGGATCAACTAGGGCACAAATGATGAGGGAAGGGAGTATAAATTTATCTAGAATAACATTACTTGGGCCAAGAGTCCCATCCATGGTCCATATCCCTCTCTTTTATGGTGGAAGAAGAAGGTTAGGTCGAGTAGGAAGCAGTTGTAACCGAGGAGGAAGTTGCGAAAACCACCCAAACTACCCATTTTGTAATATTTTTTAGTATTTTTTGAGGCACACGCTGGTGGGATAGGGAGTAAGGTGCACAAAAAAAATAGGTGATCCATGTGAAACCTACACATGGGTGAAAAAATGGGCTAAAAATTCCAAATTTAGGGCTTTTCAGGAGGTGTTTTGGTCTCCAAATGTGATCATAAGCTCCCAAACTGTTGAAT
Source organism: Larix kaempferi (assembly GCA_027924585.1). Taxonomy (NCBI): domain Eukaryota; kingdom Viridiplantae; phylum Streptophyta; class Pinopsida; order Pinales; family Pinaceae; genus Larix; species Larix kaempferi. Next base: position 5,378,127 of record BSBM01000289.1, on the reverse strand, counting down.
GAACCATGAATAAGTTAAGGCCACCTTATTGAGATCCCAAATATGGATCTTCCATCCATAGTGCCAATTTTTGGGACCCACTGTTAGGAACCTATGTAAACCCTTCTCTTTACTTTGTTAGTATATTGTTGTTGGACGCATATGCTTTGTAAGTTGTCCCATAGTATTTGTTGATCCATAGTTTGTATTAGCCCATAGTATTGACCCATATTATTGGACGCATATGCTTTGTAAGTCATCCTGTAGTATTATATGTCCCGTGGTATTGACCCATAGTATTGGGCATAGACTTAGTATATAAGTGTGTGGTGAGGCCAATGAAGGTACCATGAAGTTATTTGTATTAAGCTTGCTCAAAGGAGGTTGCCCCCTCAAAGTGGCCTGCGATCAATAAAGCGATTTTGAGTTATGTTATTTCTGCTATCTCATGTATTCTCATTAATTAATTGCTGTAGGTTCTTCACATCTAGTATCAAAGCACTTTCTTGGGCTCGTTGGGTGGAATTTCTGCCAAATGTTTTTTTTTCGCATTTGTTGCAAGTTCGGATCTGGGAATAATCCCTATCCGCTTAACTGTGGGAAGTACTTGGGTATAATACCTAAAAATCATTGTGAGGAGTACCACAGGAACCCCAAAGTAGCTGGCCCATTGAGAGGACCTGCCAGTGAAAAGGGCAACGACCCCTACTTGATTGACTAGTTCCCACCTATGAGGTGAACCAAGAGCTATCGTTTGTGGCAAAGTGGTTATCAGTTTTACCTGAGCTGTGGAGTGAGGGGTACTACCCCAATACGTAAGCCATCAGACAACATTGGTGGCCAAGTGAAACCCCTGAACTGTTAGGAAGCCGAACATACCTGGGGTCCATATCTATTTTTAGCTGAACTGTTGTCGATCACTTCCGCGCCGTCTCAGATCCATTCCGAGCCGTTTCAGATCCATTCTAAAATTCGTTCCAGATCCAACTGTTTAAGATCTATTCTAAAATCCATTTCAGATCTAGCCATTTTCGATCCATTCGATGCCATTTCAGATCCATCTATTGTCAATCCCTTCCGCGTCGTTGCAAATCCAATTGTTTCGATCCATTTCGCACTATTGCAAATCCAATTGTTCTGGTCCCTTCCGCGCCGTTGCAGATCCATTTCTAAAGAAAAAAAAATCATATCTTCATTGCAGATCCATATCTCCCTTTTTTTAATTTTGTTTCCCTTGAAACTTCTCGGACACCCCTGCAATCCCATTTTGCATATCTCATTCCTGAGTACCCTATCCCAAATTCTACTTCCCAAAGCTAGAAATCTCAATTTTGTCTATTTTTAGGGTTTGCCATAACTTATTCAATTTTCACCCACTCACCTCCAAATTTTGCCACCATGTTCATTCCCTATTTCTGCTTCTTTGTCCCTCTTTGACAAATTTTCCCATTCTTTCACCCCACTTCTGAAATCCTCATTTTTTGCTTCCCTGTCCATTTGAAATTGTCCAAAACCTAGTTAAACCCCAATTACCCATTAGATTTTTTCCCAAATACAAATTTCCCTTTACTAAATAAGCTTATGTTTGTGTTTTTCTACCCATTCACCCCCCCCAAAAAAAAAAAAAAATCATGGTTCTGGTTGTCACCCGCGCAGGAGCACAAACCATGGAGGAAGCACTTACAGCCATCCAAACCAAAATCTAGGATCTGGATGAAAAAATTCTCAGCCTCCATCTCGAGCATTCAGCCATGAACAACAAACGACAGTTTGAGCCTTCATCAAACAATGGGTTCTCTTCTTCTAGCAATTTCCGTGGTACTGGTCCAACTGGATGGATCTATTGTGCAGAACAGTATTTCAGTCTACGTAATACTTTTGATGTCAACAAAGTTTCACTTGCATCATTTCAATTGGAACAGGAAGCTCTTCAATGGTACCGTTGGTACATCAAGGCTCATGAAGAGCCAAAATGGACAGATTTTTTCCAGCTCCTTTTGCAACGATTTGGTCCTAGTGCTTTTGATGACTTCACAGGAGCCCTCACTAAACTTTTCCAAATTGGCACTATGAGAGAGTATTAGACTGAATTTGAGAAACTAGCCAATCACACATAACGATTGTTTGATGAATTCTACAGGAGTTGTTTTATCAGTGGTCTTAAGGATGAAATCCGCTCAGAGGTTAAAATGTTTTGTCCAAACACAATGATGGAAGCCCTAGGGTTGGCTAACTTGGTAGAAGACAAGATTGCAGCCCAACAGCGCTCCAAACCCACTTTTGTTCCCTTCTGAAATATGGGTTCTCAATGCCCTCCCATCCCGCGAACTCCTATCAAGCATTTGTCTGAAATAGAGATGCAGGCATGCATAGAAAAAGGGCTTTGTTATAATTGTGATGAGAAATTCACTCAGGGACATAAATGTGTTCAACAAAAGCTCTATCTCTTGGATATGGATTCTCTGCCTGCCTCTAAAATTGATGAAGAAGCTCCAGATACAATGGATGATCAAGTCGACATTCAGGAGCCACCTATTGACCCCCCATATTAGGACAACCAACCAGAGATATCTCTCCATGCTTTATCTGCCGTCACCACCCCCCAAACAATGCAGGTCAGGGGTTACTTCAAGAAGCTTCCTCTTACAATACTCATTGATTATGGTAGCACTCATAACTTCATTGACCCTCAGATCACCAAATAGGTTCATTGTTTTGTCCATCCTTTCTCCAAATTTAAAGTCATGGTTGCTAATGGGGGCACCTTACCTTACAAGGGGAAGTGTCACAATGTGCGTATCTCTCTAGAAGATTATAACCTGCGATCTGACATGTTTACCTTGTCCCTAGGTAGATGTGATGTGGTTTTGGGTGTTCAATGGTTACGCACACTTAGCCCCATCTTATGGGATTTTGCTGAACTTTGGATGCAGTTTTCAGTCAATGGGAAACAACACAAATTTACGGGCTTACAATAAGGGTCTCTCCGCATCATCAGTTCACATCGCCTGGAATAGATCCTTAAGAAGAATTCACATGGTTTCATCGCTCAACTCCATTCCATTCAGATGCACCCATCAACGACCTCCACTACTTCCTTGGATAGATATGCAGGTGTCTTTGCTAAACCAGTGGGATTGTCACCTTCAAGAGACCTTTCCGGTAAGAATTTAGCCGCATCTACATCTCCGCAGGAAATGTTGGCTATTTTGCATGTAGTACAGAAGTGACAGCCATACCTATTAGGGAATTATTTCTACATCAAGACTAATCTCCAGAGTCTGGAAAATTTCCTGGAACAACAGGTCTCCTCCCCAGAACACCTGAAATGGGTTATCCAACTCATGGGTTTTTCCTATGCGATCACTTACAAGAAGGGTAAGGAAACTATGGTGGCAAATGCTCCTTCTCGCACATTTGATGACCCATTTTCTCTTACAACTATTTCTTTGCTTGTTCCAAATTGGTTGCAATCTGTTCAACAGGGATATATCTTCTATGAACTCCATGGTTCTTCATTGGCAGGGCTCTCTGGGTTCCTCAAAACGTATGACCAGGAACAATGTAAATTCTTTTGGCAGGGACTGAAAATGACAATACAAAAGATGGTGGTTGACTGTGATACTTTCCAGGTCAACAAAGGTGAAACAACACTCCTTTCGGGACTGCTTGAACCCTTGCCCATCCCTACATAGATTTGGACAAATATTTCTATGGATTTCCTAGAAGTGCTCTAGTGGTACAACACCACATCTAAAAGGACACCATATGAAGCAGTCTATAGACCGGCACCACCAGTTCTTCTTCCATACACCCTCAACAGCTCCCCAGTTCAGGAAATTCACTCGGTTCTTCGAAACCGCGATCAGATTCTTCTCATTTTGCAGGACAATCTTCACATGAAAAGAATTCGACTGAAACAACAAGCCAATCAGCACCATTCTGAGTGCACTTTTTGCGCAACTGATATGGTTCTTCTTCATCTACAGCCTTCCAAGCAATTCTCCCTAAAACTCAAAAGGCGTCAGTGGCTCGGAATGCAACCCGAGAATGCTACAGGGGAACCACTCCTTCAGATTCTGCATCATTTTCCACATCTAAATCTTTGAGGACAAAGCTTTTTCTAAGGGAGAGGGGATGTTAGGAACCCGTGTCAACCCTTCTCTTTACCTTGTTAGTATATTGTTGTTGGACGCATATGCTTTGTAAGTCGTTCCGTAGTATTTGTTGATCCATAGTTTGTATTAGCCCATGGTATTAACCCATACTATTGGACGCATATGCTTTGTAAGTCATCCCATAGTATTATATGTACCATGGTATTGACCCATAGTATTGGGCATAAATTTAGTATATAAGTGTGTGTTGATTCCAATGAAGGTACCGTGAAGTTATTTGTATTGAGCTTACTCAAAGGAGGTTTCCCCCTCGAAGTGGCCTGCGATCAATAAAGCGATTCTGAGTTATGTTATTTATGTTATCTCGTGTATTCTCATTAATTAATTGTTGCAGGTTCTTCACACCCACATAAGATTCATGAAGCATCATAGTGAAAGTGTCATCATGAGAGCACAACATACAAGTGTCGTCACAGACGGAGAAGTGCCAAATTTGGTTATAACAAGAGTAAAATCGTTTTTTTTTCCATTGGAGAACATACAATGAACTTTCAGGTTCCATAAATGAGCTTTAAGGGGCCTGATGGGAAGCAAGTGAGCTGAATGGGTATGAACACTTATCCCAATAAGGTGGTTTCAACACATAGTATGAGAGTTGTCCTAAGGCATAGGGATACGGAATCTGAAACATAATGTTTGGTCACAGCTAAGAAGCCTACCATGGAAACCTCTCAGTATCTGGAAGACATAAGGAAATTGTTATAGAAGCATAAGAGGGCTTTTGGAGACCTTCCTCCTAGTAGCCCACAAGACATAGGAGTTGAGCACACCATAGAACTGGAGGTGGGAACTCATCCCATCATCACCCAACCATACAAGCACCCCAAGAGGTTCAAAGATGAAATCGAAAGGGACATACAAGAACTCCTTTATTTGGGACTCATAAGGCCAAGTTCGAGTCCATTTGCATCTTTAGTGGTCTTGGTGAAGAAGAAGGATGGAACAATGTGTTAAGCCCTAAATGTGGGCACATTCCCCCCTATATTGTGGTGCATTACATTAGTTTTTATGTCATCTTTGGTCCATTAGTTTTAATTGTCATTAGTATGGTTATATTAGTTATGTCATCTTGAGTTAGTGAGTTGTAATTGTACCTCTTATTCTCCTATATATAGGAATGAGATCTTTTCATTTGAGTAGCTTGTCTTATCTTGTCCTATCTTGTCTTATGTACTTAGTACATTGTATAAGGAAGTTTCCCCCTTGAAGAGGCTTTCTATTCATCTATTTTATTCATTAAAGGTATGGAGTACTCTTTCTGGTCTATTTCTACTCTTTTCATGCTCTTTTTGGAAATTTGTTGCTTAACATTTGGTATCAAAGCTTGGATGCTTCCAAAACAAGTCAACTTGGTATTTTCACTGTATCTTTGTTTCTATAGAGTTTCAAACATCAAAACTCAGAACTAATCTAGAAAAAAAGGACAAAATACCTATGAATTTTTTTTCAAATCCTGTCTCATTACAAGTTCGGTGTTATACCGTCGGGAAGTTAGGGTTTCTGACTAACCCAAATGCTAGTCTCAAACAAGTGTTCTAGGGAAAATTGCTATATTTACAGCATACGAGATCCAAATTGAGTGAGAATAGTTGCATAAGAAAGAATATGGACCATAGTATCGATGGTAACATTTTCAAAATCAGATTCAAAAAATTGGACACATGGAAGGCCGTACACTCTCGATCTTCTGAAAAGACCAAAATTAATAAGTGTTCCGAAAATTATCACAACCTTTTTTTCACACAACCAAATTTAAGGAGACCTGCGACATTGGAAATAATACATATCAAGATACCACAAGCTGATATTTCATACTCATAGTGGCCAATATTTTAGGGTTACCTAAGTTGAAAGGTCTCGACTAGCAAATCAATCTTCAAATGATGGTTGGAAAAAGGTACGCCATTTTAAATTTGAATAACTTTTAGTAGAAGGATCTATTTAAGGTGAAGAAAATGTGTGATATCTATTTATATTGTTCAAAATGACACAAAAAAGTATGGAAAAAATCACACTCTACTCAGACCACCAGAGGATTCATCCCTAACCTATGATGAAAGTGAAAACATATCATTTTAGAGTGTCCATGTTGGAAGATATGATGAAAGGGACTGTGAAAATGGTGGTACAATACTTCCTTCCATACATCATAAAAAATGTCTCCATTTATGGCACTTTATGGGTACTAGCCTCCATCTATCACATATCACTTAAAAGGAAAATATAAAGTTCAAGTCATGGAAGATCACATAGAGCACCAGAAAAATGTTCTCCAGATACGTAAGGACAACCTAGCTATGTCAAAAAACAAGATGAAACAACAAGCTGATCAACATCGCAGTGAAAGGATTTTGGAAAAATGGGATTGGGTATCTCTAAGGCTACAACCTTACAAGTAGATGCCCCTGAAGCAACTAAATAAGGACAATAAATTAGTACCCAAGTATTATGGTCCTTATAAAGTGTTGTCGAAGATTGATAGTATGGCTTACAAAATGGAGCTCCCTTCATCTTCAAGAGTACAACCAGTTTTCCATGTTTCTTGATTAAAGAAGGTAATAGGATACAAGAACTCAATTCAAACAATCTTGTTGAAGCTTGATGAAGAAGGAAAATTCATATTGGAACCTGAAAAACTCACTGAAACAAGGACCAAACAACTATGAAATCGAGATATTACTGAGTACCTCATCAAGTGGAAGAACTTACCAGTTGAATATTTGACATGGGAATATGATTCCTTCATACAGAAGCATCCAAAACTAATCAAGTGCTGAGGACAACACTTGTCTGAAGGGGAGGAGCATGATAATTCCTAAATGTGGGAACATTCCCCCCTATATTGTGGTGCACTATATAATTTTTTTATGTCGGATTTGGTCCATTAGTTGTAATTGTCATTAGTATGGTTATATTAGTTATGTTAGCTTGGGTCAGTGATTTTTAATTGTATCTCTTAATCTCCTATATATATAGCAAGGATATATTTTCATTTGAGCAACTTGTCTCGTATTGTATTGTGTACTTAGTACATTGTATAAGGAGGTTTCCTCCATGAAGAGACTTTCTATTCATCTATTTTATTCATTAAAGGTGTGCAGTACTCTTTCTAGTCTATTTCTAGTCTTTTCATGCTCTTTTTGGAAATTTGTTGCTTAACACGATGAGAATGTGCATAGACTACAGGGCCTTGAACAAGAATACTATCAAGAACTAACACCCCATTCCTCATATTAATGACTTGATGGATGATCTGCATGGGGACAAGCCTTTTTCCAAGATTGAACTCCACTATGGATATCATCAGATTCGAATGAGGGAAGAAGATGTGCAAAATACATCCTTCCGCTGTCATTATGGTCATTTTGAATTCCTAGTCATGCCTTTTGGATTGACTAATGCACCGAATACATTCCAATCATGCATGAACATAATCTTCAGGAAGCAGCTCCGTAATTTTGTGTTAGTATTTTTTTGATGATATTCTTATTTATATATAGCAATACATGGGAGGAACATTTGCATCACTTGAAGGTTGTCCTTAATATTTTAACAGAACAATCATTGTATGCAAAGATGCCCAAATGTGAGCTTGGGATGACTAAGATTTTGTATCTTGGTCATGTGATTGGATAAGATGGAGTTAAGGTTCATTTGGAGAAAATCCAGGCCATCCTTGATTGGGAAAGTTCAAATAATGTGACAGAATTGAGGGGATTTGTTGGAATTTGCACATACCGCAGGAGGTTTATCAAAGGATTCTCATAGTTGACATCCCCTTTGACTGACTGATCTCATGAAAAAGGGAGCCTTTCTTTGGACAAAGGAAGCTAAAAACGATTTTAATAGAATGAAGGAAGTGATTAGTAGTTGTCCGGTCCTTGCTTTACCATATTTCACTCATCCTTCTGTGCTTGAGTGTAATGCTTTTGGAGAAGGCATTGGAGCTGTGCTAATGCAAAATCAGAACCCTATTTCCTATGAAAGTGGAAATTCGCAGCCACATGAGCACCACTACTCCATTTATGACAAATAAATGTTGACCATTATGCATGCTTTGGCCAAATTCCAACAATATTTAGTGGGAAACAAGTTTGTGGTCAAAATAGATCACAATAGTTTGCAGCATTTTTTGACTCAAAATGAGTTGAATGACAGGAAACAAAAGTGGGTTGGAAAAGTACAAGCCCATGATTTTGACATAGAGTACATGAAAGGAAAAAATAATGTTGTAGCAGATTCTCTTTCTTGAAAACTAACCATCTCTTTGATGGAAATTTGAGCAAATTGGAAGGCTCAACTTTCGGTGGAATACTCAAAAAACAAGTTTTCCTATGAGTTGTTGGATGGATTGATATAGGATGACCAGTACAAAGTCATCAATGAGTTCATTTAATATAAGGACCAAATTTATTTGGTTCCTGAATCAGCCTTGAAGCAAAAGATTATGAAAGCATCTCATAATTCTCCACTAGCAGGCCACCCTAGATACTTGAAAACATATAGGCACATAAAAGATAGGTTCACTTGGAAAGGACTAAAAAATGATGTATTGAAGCATGTGAAGGAATGCACATATGTTAGAAGAATAAAATATATCACACACATCTTGATGGTCTACTACAACCACTACCCATTATGGAACAAAAGTGGGAAAGCATCTCAATGGATTTCATCACCGGATCGCCCATTGTACAAGGTAGATATTGTATATATGTAGTAGTGGATAGACTCACTAAATTTTCTCATTTATTTGATATTCCATCTCAAGTGGCTGATATATTCTTTAGATAAGTTTTCAGATTGCATGGTTTTCCAAAAACTATTGTTAGTGATAGAGATAACAAGTTTACAAGAGCTTTTTGGCAAGAAAGATTAAAATTGGTAGGGACATATTTGAATCTTAGTACTAGATACCACCCCCAAAATAATGGACAAATAGAGAAAGTCTACCAGTGGCTAGAAGGATATTTGATAAATTATGTGACAATGAAGCAAAAATATTGGATTAAATCGATGCATTTGGGTGAGCACTGTTACAATACAACTTACCACATGTCCATTGGTATGTCTCCATTTAAAGAATTGTATGGTTATGAATCTCCTACTTTTGTTGATAGAATATTTGGAGATAGTAGAGAACCTAACGCAAAATATTGGATCCAATAAAATCAATACATTCTGAAAACTCCCAAAGAAAAATTACAAATAACTCAAAATCATAAAAAATTATATACATACCAGAATAGATTAGAGTGCAGTTTTCAAGTGGATGATTTGGTATATTTGAGGTTGTATCCATACAAGTAGTCATCTCTAAAAGGGAAAGGGGATGAAAAATTGAATCCTTGGTTCTATGGGCCCTACAAAATTGTGTGGAGAGTTGGAGAAGCAGCATATGAGTTGGAGCTCCCACAAGGAGCCAAGATCCATAATGTGATTCATGTTTCATGTCTCAAGAAATCAATTGGCCAATAGGTAGTAGTTTCGACAGAAATATCCCCATTAGATGATGAAGTATTGTTGATCTTGATTTTGGAAAGAGTTTGTAGGTGAGAGATCAAAGAAAGTTGAGAAACATAACCATTCGAGAGTACCTTGTTCAATGGAAGGATCTACCAAGTGAAGATGATACATGGGAAGGTGAACAAGTACTGCAACACCTGGATTTGCAATTTCTTGAGGACAAGCAATCTTGGGCGGGGAGGACAATAATTTCACCTCTGTAATTCATCCATGGGACATTCCACTAACCTATTTGATTCCCATAGGTTAGAGTGGAAATTAATTTGACTAGGGAATTATTTGGGCCTATAGTCACTATGCAAATTAAAATTTAAATCAATAAGATAATTTTGTAATAATAATGGAAAAAATTAATAAATGAGGTCGAAATGGTCTAATCATCCAAGGAGGGTACATAAGAGCATGAATGGACCCCATATGAGGTGTAAATCCCATCCAAGGTGGAAGGAATCCAATCATAAAGGCATATTATGAATTATAACTCCCCTAACTAAAAATAGTCATGGAAGGGCGCACTAAAGGAAGATTAACTCCCAAGGAATCTCATGAAGAAGCATCAGGCTAAAAATAGCCAGGGAGGGCACCTTTGTGAAGTGTAACCCCCAATGAATCTATGACAATATATGATATAATCTCTGGAAACCTATGACAACATATATGACAATCTATGACAAGCCAAGCGCTAAATTTAGCCAAGGAGGGTACATGAGGGAAGAGGGGCACACAAGGTAGTTGTGAATCCCCCCAAATCAATGGAATAATCTCTAATTTGAATTGTCAAAGAAGGATAAGGTTTAAATTGGTCCAAATAACATTAGAGAGGGAGTTGATGTGTCATGAATAATTATTCTCTCTAATAATTTGAATTTTATTATTATTTTTGAGAGAGAATTCTAGAATGAAGGGGGAAAGGCCCAATGAAGTTTATAAAAAGGATGTAGGAACATTGTGAAAAATATTTTTTTCATTTACCTTTAAAATTGGAGATCCATTGTGCTTTTCATGCTTGGGAGATGTGCCCCTTGTAATTGTAACTAGTTTCGTGGTGCAAGATCTCACCCTAGATGGTATGAGAGGAGGAATCACCCTGGTTTCTCTATAGAGATTTCATTGAAGGAGATTATGTCCATGTTTATTTTCTAGTTTTATTTCATGTTGGTGTGTTTGAGTCTAGTTTGTAGCAGTGAAAATTGTTGGTGTTTTCCGGAATTGCAGCTTGTGTTGTGGTAGTTCTTGGCTGAGGAAGGTGCACCAATGGATATCCAAATCTCTTGAGGGATGTTATTTTAACTGTATAAACTTAATATATGATAGAGGGTTCACCTAAGAGGTCATATATTCAATTTGGCGTCGATATTTGTCTTGTGGAGGGTGCACTAGTTGAAGGAGATCTCACATTTGGAGCTTCCATTTTCCCTCCTCTATTATTCATTTGCAGCCATTCCTCATATCTTGTAGAAGGTTTCTTTTATGTATTTGCAGCTATTGTAGCATCCATCATTTCTCTCAATGTAATTATCCATTTAATTATAAATATTTCCAATTTTTTTCCTCATATTGTACTCCATATTCAAGTGATAGGTTGATATATGTGCAGATCTATTGTTATGGTTGTGCAATATTCATGTATTGTGTATCAAAATTTCATAAAAGCTTCCTGATGTATATTAGTGAGATGTTTCGACTGATTTGGAGGTGTTAGGTTCAAACTAGAGATGTTAGGAAAGGGTTCGAGCTGAAGAGAAGAAGTTAGGAAAAAATTGAAACCCTTAGACAAATTGTGCCTAAATTCGAGCTAGTCTCTCCTAATTCGAGTTGGGTACATTATAGAGAAAATAGAAAAAGATCAATAAGTACAACAAGAATTGAATGATATCCTTTTACAGAATTGAACTAAAATGAAAAATAAAAAATTCTAGGGACAAACTTTAAGTAATGCTGGTAAAGGATCTTTGAGGAAGAAACTTTGTAAAGATAGAAACTTAGGTTCTTCTTATGAAACTAAAACTTTGTCACATACCCAAATTCTGAACATTTTATGTTGTCAAAAAAACATTATGTTTTATGTTATTGTAAAGTTTTATGATTATTGACCAAGTGGGATCAAGGATGACTGTAATTAATTCCTCTGAATATTTTATTATTAATAAATAAAAGAGCAGACAAATATCCAAGGAAAAACAAATTTTATAATCTTTTCAACCTTCAAAGAACTTAGGAGCAAGATTGTAGAACTTACGACCACCATAAACATAATTCTTAGTATTAACATAAAAATCTCTCACAGAGTATGTCGTACAAATTATAAACATGCTGAACCAGGTTACGATTCTTTCGAATTGTAATCTCAACTTATAAATGAACATTAAAAACATGCATAAATATTGGACAACAATTCCAACACAGATCGGTCGGAAGACGAGAATCTAGGGTTCGAATCTCATATGAGATCGCCCACCTTTGGAGTCTTTTTATAAGGCATTTAACTCTATAATAACTCAACAATTTACCGTTAAACAAACAAATACTTCAACCATTTAGTTATGCATCCGAAAGACTAATGTAAGTCTCAGGTTTGAGACCCGTAACACCGTTCATCCCAATCCTTTTAAAACACAAATTACATAAACATGAATATGCAAATCAAGAATACGTTAAACATTAATTACAAACAAATTTTATTCTGAGACATAACACTTTAGTCGCCTCCTCGACGTTGAATAAAAGTCCAGGGTTTGAGTTTCGACTCGCCCAGTTTGGATATAAAAAAAAACATAATTCAAAATGAGAAGACTAGGGTTCCAAACCCGTCGGTTTCTCTCAACAACAAAACATAAACCCTATTTTTTTATTGTATTCAGGGTTAAGATGTTGACCTTGTAATTTGTAAAAATGACTGGGTAAACCCTACGAAGGAACAACATAATAATATTCACAACCAAATCCATGGAATGTGTTAACCTCATTCATCATCAAAATACAGAAATCAAACCATTACAAGAACGCCGAGAGCACAACCCTTATACATTTAGAGGTAAACCATATTCATAAACCAGAGAACTATTTATTTATAATAATCCATGACATCTATTACAAAAGAGAGACGTTGAGAAACCAACGAGAGCCATGGAATTGAGGGTTCAACCCTCATAGTTTACAAATTTCCATATGGCTTCTAAGAAACAATAACATTCTAAAAATCCTTTACAAGCATAAGCCACGAAACGGAGAAACTATTGTCTGGCCTAAACTGTCTTCTATCACCATTCACATTGGGATTTCACAACTCAGGTTTCCAAAGAGCCACCGAGGCTTACCAGGGTTTTCAAAACCATGATGGAGTAACAACCAGACAGTTGGAAATACAAATGCCGCCGAGTTGCATACTTGTCACTCCACAACATACAACCACAATAAATAAAGGAGTTAGCAATGAATTGAAAACATGGATATCAATACTACTGAAACCACTACTCTGTAAATAGGAGGCTTACCAGTATCAGGAACCATGAAACCGAACTCCCAACCGAATAATGCAACCACCATTAAAACCCTGAAACCTCGCTTAACGCCTCAAACCCTAGCAATTTGGGAGTCTGTCAGCCTTCTCTCCCAGTTGCAAAATGAATGAAATGAATGGAGCTAGCGAGGGGATAGTCTTTCAAAGCAAGGTTAGGGTTTATCCTGAAACCCAAGCTCTTCACGTGGCCCATGCCATGAAGCTTCCACAGTGAACCCCACTAAGACCACATTAATATCACATTAAATTGTTACCTTCCAATGCACCAACAAGGAGCTCCACTAAGGAGTATACATTGAGAACCATGCATAGATTAAGGCCAGAACTATGGTCGTGGAACTTTAGACCCTGTTAACATACAATTCATACAAGTTTTATTAAGTTGTACATTATGATATATGTGAATCAAACTATACCATCGCATGGTCCTATAGTTAATCACATTTCATTTTAATAGTTAGCAATAACCAATGTTTAAAATAGTGCCATCTAGGGATAATTCACTTGTAAGAAGTTTATAACATAGAAGTTAATCATAGGTTGTCAAACCATGATCGCATATGAATGATAATTAAAATAATAAATGGAATTACAATCTGGTTGTTAATCCATATGGTTATCAACAAACGAACCATGTGTACAGAACATTATAATAAGTTTAAGCTAAGAATTTATATATACCTAGAAATGTATATAATTGTCAATTGAAAGAATTAGTGACATAAGCTAGGGTAGGCCTTACCTTAGGTGTTAATCACGAAATATATTGTATTTCGGTGATACCAAGAAAAAGTTAACGACGACAAATTAAATAACGTACAGTAAATTGATCTTCTACCGATGCTAATACTCTCACCTGCAAATCTGTACAATGGTAGTAAGAATATTAGCTATGCAAATAGCTAAGTTAGCCTCGGGGTACTCATAAAACCCCTTCAACACAAAGGAAACAAACGGTTAGCATTCATAATCAACTTACCCATATCATGAGACATGTCAAATCATTAAAAACTATATCATTGAAATTCAGACAGTACAGGATAATTATCTAATGATGTTACAGCATACAGATACATTCATGCATATATACGAATAAGCAAATAAAATAAAGTATGAAGACAAGACGAGATAATTACATATTGACGACAAATGCAGTATGTGTCGTCCTATTTATAATCAAATTGTTATAGACAGAAACATAAATTTCATAATCACACTTTACACATAACAAATATTATCATTTAACACTACAATTTTTTTAAAAAAATTTTGGTAAATTTTGGGACGTTACATGTGGTATCAGAGCGCAAGTTCAAATACTAGGCATGAAGTGGCTCAACTCGCACAATTAAAATTTAAAACAGAATTGTAATTTTGATCTTTATTTTTATTTTGTTTTATGTTCAACATTACATAAATTAGTTTGCAAGTATGGAAGGACCAGAAGAGTCAGTTGAAGACAAGTCCCATAATAATGAACAAGGACACATTAATGCAAAAAATTTATTTGTCGAATTGAACGATAATTCATCTATATTGCTAAGGATAGTAAAAGATTTAAAAATAGAGATAAAAACTGTTAAGGAAGAAAATGAACGAATCCTGAAAGCTCAAGAGGAGATGAATCAAATCCTGTTGGATAAATTTCAAAATAACGATAAGGATAAAAGAACAAAAAAAATTCTGAATCTGGAGCCATGTCCTACCAGTGTAAGGATAAAAATTTAAAATTAACTAATTATGACAGCAGCTCTTCGTCTGAATTTTATGAAAAAGCACGCAGGAAAAAGCAAAAGTATTCCAACGATAGTAGTGAAAGTGATTGCTACACTAAAAAGAAGAAATACAAGCCATACGAAAAAATTTCTGGTGAGTTTAAAAAGATCAAACCACCAACTTTTAATGGAGAAACAAAAAAGAGTGAGACAACTAAAGCATGGCTGTCTGGTATGAATAAGTACTTTAAAATTTACAACTACTCAAGTCATTTAAAAACTAAAATGGCAATTTATAATCTGACTGGAAAAGCAGACATCTGGTGGCAAGATCTAAAATGAGTAAAAGGTTTAAAAGAGAAAAGTGTAAATTGGAGTAATTTTAAAAGAAATTTTTCTGTCGGAACAGTATTATGAGGAACGAGCTAAACAGTTTTATGAGTTAAAGTTAGGTTCTATGGATATAAGGGAATTAAGCAACAAGTTTTTAAATTTATTAAGGTATGTGCCTTACATCACTGAAGAAAAGGTACAGATATTTCTGAGCTGTTTGCCCTCTCATATAAAGGACATGATTGAGTATGATGGTCCTCGAACTCTTTAAGAGGCCATGAGAAAAGCAAGTATCTGTTATGAACAGAACAAGAAAAGAGAAGTATACCAAATTAGAAGGTAAAAAGGCCTAATAATTTTGAACAAAGGAAAAAACAGTTTTCTTTTAATTGCAACTTTGGAAATAATAGTTCACGTAATTATTCTAACATAAAATTTCAAGGAAATAATTCAACAGGTAATGTATAGTCAAAATTTACACCTACAAGAAACAGTGATCCACCTAAAACTTTTGTTAATAACAATGAACAAAAAGAACCTGTTAAATGCTGGGACTGTCAGAGACCTCACTATGCATCAAACTGCCCACTCAGAAAGAGGACCGTCAACAACAGAGACACAGTACAGGAGGAGGCTACTGTTGGTGACCTAGCGAGGGAAATGCCCAGAATCAACGCAACTTTGGAAAACAGACAAGCTGATCATCAAAATTCCATGGTTGAAGTAGAAGGTATGCTAAAAGATAAACCCATATCTATTTTAATTGATCTAGGAGCAAGTCTTAGCTATGTGTCACTTGATTTAATTAAATATTGCAATATCAAAATAGACAAGTTTGAAAAGTCATGGTCGGTCCAATTAGCTACTGGAACTAAAAGAAAGGTGACTGATTATGTAAAAGAGTGTGAATTATTGATGAATCAGTTTAGGACTCATTTTAAGCTGAATGTGTTACCTTTAGACTCTTACGATGTTTTGATTGGAATGGATTGGATGGAAAAGCATAGGGTAGTACTAAAGTGCTTTGAAAAGACTTTTACTTATTTGAATGATGAATGTGAAACTGTAACAGTAAAAGGAATTCCTAAAAAGACCTCTGTTAGACAAATTTTCGCTTTACAAGTTAAAAAGACTAGTCGTAAAGGGTGTAAGTTGTTTGATGTAAATGTAATTAGCGATGAACAAACAACTAAGGAAGATAAGTTAAAGATGGAAGACATACCCATTCTAAAGGAATTTTCTGACGTATTCCCAGAAGAAATTCCAGGAGTCCCTCCGAAAATGGAACTAGATTTCACCATTGAGCTAGTACTGGAAGCAGTACCAAACTCAAAGGATCCTTACAGAATGAATATTCTGGAACTTAACGAACTTAAATCACAGTTGAAGGAACTAATTGATAAAAATTACATAAGGCCGAGCATGTCTCCATGGGGAGCACCTGTTATTTTTGTTAAAAAGAAGGACGGAACTATGCATTTATGCATAGATTACCGTTAGTTAAATAAAATGACCATAAAGAACAGATATCATTTTCCTCGCATTGATGATCTGTTTGATCAACTATGCGGGGTGAAGATATTTTCTAAGATAGACTTGAGTTCGGGGTACCATCAAGTTAGAATTAAAGATGACGACATCTTTAAGACTTCTTTCAGAACCCGTTACGGGCACTACAAGTTTGTGGTTATGCCTTTTGGGCTAACCAACACCCCAATAGTCTTCATGTGTCTTATGAATAATGTTTTACATCAGTACTTAGATAAGTTTGTAATTGTTTTCATTGACGACATCTTAATTTATTCTAAGACTAAAGAGGAACATGATGAACACTTAAAGATAATTTTACAAGTACTAAGAGAACACCAACTTTACGCTAAGTTCAGGAAATGTGATTTATTTAAAGATAAAATACAGTACCTGGGACATGTGATATCCAAGGATGGAATCATAGTAGACCCAGACAAGATAAGAGAAATTAATGAATGGACTACCCCTAAAGACATAACTGGTGTGCAATATTTTATGGGAATTATAGGTTACTATCGTAAATTTATAGAAGGATTCTCTCGAATAGCGAATACTATAACCTCTTTACAAAAGAAAGGTAAGAATTTTAATTGGGATAAAAAATGTCAAGAAAGTTTTAAGAAATTAAAACAACTGTTAACAACCGCACCTATCCTAAAAATTGCAAACCTAAACAGGGATTTCATTGTGTGCACTGATGCATGCAATGATGGACTTGGCGGGGTCTTAACACAAGAAGGTCATGTGATTTCCTATGAGTCTAGGAAGTTAAATATTCATGAGAAGAACTATGTAACTTATGATTTAGAGTTGGCTGATGTGATACATGCGTTAAAGATGCGGCGTCATCACTTAATCGGAATAAAATTTACATTAAACATAGATAATAAAGGTTTAAAATATTTGTTGGATCAACCAAATCCGAATGCAAGGCAAGTTAGGTGGTTAGCTTTCCTTAGCGAACATGATTTTGAGATTCAGCACATTAAAGGTAAAGAGAATAAAGTTGCTGATGCATTAAGCAGAAATGCAAGAGTAAATTTTGGGGCAGCAATCAGTACTTATAAAACAGATATAGAAAATAAGATTAAAGAAGGAAGCAGAATGGATGAAAAATGTCAAAAACTACATGAAAAGGTTGCTGAAGATAATGCTGAAAATTTAATAACAGATTCCAGAATTGATGAAAGAGGATTATGCTGTATAAAAACAGACTTTATGTGCCTAATGTTACTGAAATTAAGTTGTTGATTTTAAATGAATTACATAAAAGTCCATACTCAAGACATCCTGGTTACCAAAAGATCATAACGATGCTAATGAAGGATTACTTTTGGCCAAATATGAAAAATGAGGTAGCTGAATATATCGCTAGGTGTATGGAATGTCAACAAATAAAGGCCGAACATCAACACCCGGCTGGACTGTTGCAGCCACTACCTGTCCCAGATTGGAAGTGGGAAATAATTAGTATTAATTTCATAACTGGTTTACCTAAAAAATAGAAACAGAATGATTCCATAATGGTAGTTGTGGATAAGCTTAGTAAAGCAACCCATTTCATACCTGTTAAAACAACCTACAAGGATGCTAACATTGCTGAAATTTTTATGAAACAAATTTTTCGTTTACATGGGGTTCCAAAAGTTATAATTTCTGATAGGGACTCAAAGTTTACAAGAAATTTCTGGAAGTCTTTATTTAAAGGTTTATATACTACTTTAAATTTCAGCACATCATTTCATCCACAAATGGATGGGCAAACAGAAAGAGTCAACCAGATTATTGAAGATATGTTAAGAATGTATGTTAGAGATCAGCCAGGTAAATGGGAGGAATATTTGCATCTTGCCGAGTTTGCTTATAATAACCACTACCAAGCTTCAATAAAACTCATTCCATTTGAAATTTTGTACGGCATAAAGTGTAACACTCCTATTTCATGGAGTAATCCAGTTGACAGGTTAATGTTAGGACCTGAGTTATTAAAAGAAATGGAACTAACTGTGAAACAAGTTCAAGGCAATCTGAAAATTGCACAAGATAGATAGAAAAGTCACGCAAATCTCAAAAGAACTTAGAAAGAGTTTCAAGTTGGTGAACATGTTTTTCTTAAGATAAAACCTAAAAAGAGTTCCTTAAAGTTAGGAAGTTGTGCTAAACTAGCACCAAAGTATTGCGGACCTTTTGAAATATTGTCCAGGATAGGACCAGTGGCATATCAATTGGATTTGCCACCAAATCTTAAAGTGCATAATGTATTTCACATCTCTCTTTTGAAAAAGTATGTGCATGATGCTACTCATGTGATTAATTGGAATGATGTACAGGTGGAACCAGAAGGAGATTTTCTGGTGGAACCGGATTGTATCCTCGACAAGAGGGAAATTTTGCTTCGTAATCATACCATTGGACAGGTAAAGGTGCAATGGAAGCACCTTAGTCTGGACGAAGCAACCTAGGAATTGGAAAGTAATATGTGGGTGGCATATCTAATACTGTTCCAGGAAGAATTAGAGGATGATGAATAAAGCAACATCGAGGACGATGTTGAACTTAAGAGGGGGTGTTTGTCACATAGCCAAATTCTGAACATTTTATGTTGTCAGAAAAACATTATGTTTTATGTTATTGTAAAGTTTTATGATTCTTGACCAAGTGGGGTCAAGGATGACTGTAATTAATTACTCTGAATATTTTATTATTAATAAATAAAAGAGGAGACAAATATCCTAGGGATATTGTTGAATGAGTGTTCATTGATCCACTAGGAGGAATGGACTGGGGTGGAGAGCAAACTGACACTTGGCAACATGCTCAACTCACTTCTAGTTGTTGCAGGGGGAAAATTCCCTATTTTTATGGTTATGTTCCCCAAGAAAGTGGAACTGAGCAAGTGGTTCATTAACTAAATAAAACTGACCAAAGACCTAGGCATGCTTTATTTACCCATCGAATTCAGCAGGAGGCTATTCAGTTCTTAGCTTGTGAAAAGTTCTGAAAGAGAAAAATAACAGAGCACAAGAGATTCGATGACGAGAAAGCTAGAAGTGATTGAGTGAGTTAAGACTACATTTTGAACTAGTGCAGCCACATTGCTGAGTTCAATATTGCTAAAGGAAGAAGTACTACTGTTAAGTACTACTGCTGAGTTGCAAAGGAATTTATTCCAATTTCCACACAACATCTTCATCCTGGTGGTTCAGTGAGTAGGCTCGGGGGTCCTAAGGTAAGTGATTTGGCTGTCTTTAGGAGAAGGTTGGGTGGAACGAGATCCTTTGGATGTTTTTCATCATCTGTCGTTAACAGGTTTTCATTGTGTTATCTTATTTATTTTCTGTCATATTAGTTTTCTGAATGTTTTAATTCTGAACTATTATCCACTTCAGAAAAATGCCTTTTACTTAACTACTAGATTAGACTGTTGATTTAAAGAATCATTTTTGAATAATGAAATTATGATTGAATGAAATTACTTCTCTGCATATTTCCACACACCTTAAGTGTCGTACTCTAGTACAAAGAAGTCATAATTATGATTAGATCAGAATGATTTACATATGATAGATAGGAACAATTTTATAAAGGATTATTCAATAAACATATTCTATTTTCTTTATAACAATAAAGTATAAACTGACAGAACCTTTAATTGGAAACCTAGGAAATATTTCCATAATCAAATATAGGAGTAATATGAATACAAATACTGGATTGTTCTAAACTATACAATTATGTTTTCCTTTGTAACTTCATCAAGTACAGAGTCTTGGTTTTTAGCTAAGCTATTGTAGTTTGTTTCTTTTCAAAGGAGATGTAAGTACGTTAAACCAAATGTATGATCATTGAAAAAAACAAAGTATTTTTATAAATACCAAATCTGTGTATAAACCAGATATATATTATAGGAAAAATTTAGGAAATTAATTCTTATATCATCATTTCTTATAAATTCACAGAGCATCCTATTCTGCATATACAAGTACCCAGAATTAAAATATACATATACATTATAAATAAGGAAAAGCAAAGTTTATAATCTTTTCAACCTTCAAAGAACTTAGGAGCAAGATCGTAGACCTTACGACCACCATAAACATAATGCTTAGTATTAACATAAAAATATCTCACAGAGTATGTCGTACAAATTATAAACATGCTGAACCAGGTTACGATTCTTTTGAATCGTAATCTCAACTTATAAACGAACATTAAAAACATGCATAAATATTGGACTATAATTCCAACACAGATCGGTCGGAAGACGAGAATCTAGGGTTCGAATATTGAATGAGATCACCCAACTTTGGAGTCTTTTATAAGTCATTTAACTCTATAATAACTCAACAATTTACCTTTAAACAATCAAATACTTCATCCATTTAGTTATGCATCCGAAAGACTAATGTAAGTCTTGGGTTCAAGACCTGTAACAGGGTTCATCCCAATCCTTTTAAAACACAAATTACATAAACAGGAATATCGTATATGCAAACCAAGAATAAGTTAAACATTAATTAAAAACAAAATTTATTCTGAGACATAACACTTTAGTCGCCTCCTCGGCATTGAATAAAAGTACAGGGTTCGAGTTTCGACTGCCCGGTTTGGATATAAAAAAAAAAACATAATTCGAAATGAGAAGACTAGGGTTCCAAACCCGTAGGTTTCTCTCAACAACAAAACATAAAACCCATTTTTTTTTATCGTATTCAGGGTTAATATGTTGACCCTGTAATTTATAAAAATGACTGGGTAAACCCTACGAAGGAACAACATGATAATATTCACAACCACATCCATGGAATGAGTTAACCTCATTCATCATCAAAATACAGAAATCAAACCATTATGAGAACGCCGAGAGAAGAACCCTTATACATTTAGAGGTAAACAATATTCATAAACTAGAGAACTATTTATTTATAATAATCCATGACTTCTATTACAAAAGAGAAACGTTGATAAACCAACGAGATCCATGGGCTCAAGGGTTCAACCCTCACAGTTTACAAATTTCCATATGGCTTCTAAGAAACAATAACATTGTAAAAATCCTGTACAAGCATAAGCCATGAAACGATGAAACTACTGTCTGGCCTAAACTGCCTTCTATCACCATTCACGTTGGGATTTCATAACTTAGGTTTCCAAAGAGCCACCGAGGCTTACCAGGGTTTTCGAAACCACGATAGAGTAAAAACTAGGAAGTTGGAAATACAAATGCCGCCGAGTTGTGTTAAGATTTAATATGCTAAGACAGAAAATAGTAGCATTACATTCCATTTCACAATAATAGCATATACAGGATCACTGAAGAAACAACAAGCACAGCATAAACACAAGAGACACAGATTTATCCTGGGAAACCCTCATGGGGTAGAAAACCCAGCAAAGCTTCCTCAATATAGATGACCAGCAATATACAAAGATGAAACCCTGAGACATGATCTCCTCCTCCACAATAGCAGACCTCTCCTCCACAAGTGCGCTATCCTCAAGTGAGTGAGTGTATCAAATGAGGAATACACTTCCTCTATTTATACACTACTCCGACTTGTCTTTTACACAAGAACACGTAGGCTCGTATTTAACCAATGGGTTAAATACCCCACTACAACTGACTGGGCCGACCCCTCTAGGGTGGTTTAATAACCCTTTGACCCACATAACACATACAGGGTCGACCCCCACTAGGGAAGTCTAATAACCCGAGTTACCACATTCCGACAGAGGAATAAACATCTCCGGATATACAATAAGATCTTCACGGAGGAATGAAACATCTCCGGAATAATAAAGTACAAATATAATATTCTTTGAAGTTACAATATCTCAACACTCCCCCTTAACGAGAAGGATATTATAACAACATTTGCACAAGCAAGGAGTCATCAACATCATACATGATACATCTATAAATCATTGGAAGCTTTCTCAACATCATCAATAACTCAAGCAGTTACTGGAATATCTTCAATACTGGAACATCAACATCTTCAGTACCGAGTCTTTATCTTCTGCAGCACTTGAACAGCTACAACACCATCAACATCTGGATCCTCACGATCATCAGCATCGTCATCATATGATTATCAGCATCAGAATCATCTCGATCTACAGCATCTGGATCATCTCGATCTATAGCATTTGGATAATATTGATCTACAGCATCTGGATCATCTCGATCTACAGCATCTGGATCATCATGATCTACAGCATCTGGATCATCTCGATCTACAACATCTGGATCATCTCGATCTACAGCATCTGGATCATCTCGGTCTACAACATCTGGAACATCACAATCTACATCATTTGGATCATCTGTATTAGTATCCACACCAATACATCTATCATCAAAACATGTATTCTTACTAATACATATATCATCAAAAACATGTATTCTCACTAATACATCTATTATCAAAAGCATGTATTCTCACTAATACATCTACCATCAAAAGCATGTATTCTCACTAATACATCTATCATCAAAAGCATGTATTCTCACTAATACATTTATCATCAATAGCATGTATTCTCACTAATACATCCATCATCAAAAGCATGTATTCTCACTAATACATCTATCATCAAAAGCATGTATTCTCACTAATACATAACAGCATATCCTGCAACACACACGATCATATTACATGATGATCAATCCCACTCTCTTTAGGACATAGGTCCATGGATGATACAATCCAGTCATGTGCCTTTTGAACCAAAGTCCAGGGACGATCCAGTCCTATCATGTACCTTTTGAACCGAAGTCCAGGGCCGATCCAGTCCTAACATGTACCTTTTGAACCGAAGTCCAGGGACGATCCAGTCCTAACATGTACCTTTTGAACCGAAGTCTAGGGACGATCCAGTCCTATCATGTACCTTTTGAACCGAAGTCTAGGGACGATCCAGTCCTATCAATTCTTGGAGACCTCATGTCTACGGCTCAGTTCACAGGTCCGACCAAATTCCAAGGATGATCCAATCCTTACCGTACATTTAGGACCGCGTCCAAGGATGACTTAATCCTCAACCGTACATTTAGGACCATGTCCAAGGATGACTTAATCCTCCACCGTACATTTAGGACCACGTCCAAGGATGACTTAATCCTCCACCGTACATTTAGGACCACGTCCAAGGATGACTTAATCCTCCACCGTACATTTAGGACCACGTCCAAGGATGACTTAATCCTCCACCATACATTTAGGACCACGTCCAAGGATGACTTAATCCTCCACCGTACATTTAGGACCACGTCCAAGGATGACTTAATCCTCCACCGTACATTTAGGACCACGTCCAAGGATGACTTAATCCTCCACCGTACATTTAGGACCACGTCCAAGGATGACTTAATCCTCCACCGTACATTTAGGACCACGTCCAAGGATGACTTAATCCTCCACCGTACATTTAGGACCACGTCCAAGGATGACTTAATCCTCCACCGTACATTTAGGACCACGTCCAAGGATGACTTAATCCTCCACCGTACATTTAGGACCTACGTCCAAGGATGACTTAATCCTCAACCATCCACCAAGGACTTCATTCTCGAAGACATACGTCTACGGCTCTTCTTTAGGACTGAAGTCCAGGGATGATCCAATCCCCTCACATGTTCACCAAAAAATTCATTCTCGAAGACATACGTCTACGGCTCTTCTTTAGGACTGAAGTCCAGGGATGATCCAATCCCCTCACATGTTCACCAAGAAATTCATTCTCGAAGACATACGTCTACGGATCTTCTTTAGGACTGAAGTCCAGGGGTGATCCAATCCCCTCACATGTTCACCAAAAACTTCATTCTCGAAGACATACGTCTACGGCTCTTCTTTAGGACTGAAGTCCAGGGATGATCCAATCCCCTCACATGTTCACCAAGATCTTCATTCTCGAAGACATACATCTACGGCTCTCTTTAGAACATATGTTCAAGGATGATGCAATCCCCTTGTCACCTTTGACCCTGTCTAAGGACCATCCACCAACCTCTCTGTCGGCATCACTAATATAGGTATCCTCATCATCGATTTCACTGTCGATGCAGGCAATCTCATCATGAGTTATCACATCACTCCCTCTTTCGAGGAGGGTCCTTCTGAACTATATTAAGTTTGTCTCGAAAAAAATTATTTGAGGTAGAGGTTTGGTTAGTACATCGGATCGGTAGAAGTTTGGTTAGTACATTGGTAACTTGTTACAAATTCAAACTTTTGGTTCCTTTCTGCACTATATCTTGGAACACTAGATTCTCTGCCATCTTGATACAACTCTGTTTGTCACATAGGATCATAGTTGGGTCTATCTCTAAGTCAAACAATCCTGAAGCCATACTGTTTCATAACTTAGCAGAGTAAGAAGCCATATATTCTGCTTGTGCTAAGAGCCACACTATATTGCTTCCTTCTAAACCATGAGAACATGGCTGATCCCAGACAGTAACATCCTCTCAATGTGCTCTTCCTGTCTGATACAATTTTTGCCCAATCAACATCTGTGTAGCCATCTGAAGTCATGATCTCTAAGATAACATAGATCAAAATCTATCATATCCTTTAGGTATTTCATCACACGCTTTGCAACTAACAGGTGAACACATCTGGTTTTCCACTAGATACTGACACAAGGTGTTCACAGCAAAGCATATATCTGACCTAGTATTTGTTAGACACATCAATGACTCAATAATTTGTCTGTACAGAGTTATATCCACTAACTCTGATGAGTCATCTGCTAACAACTTCAAGAGTGGCCGTACCAACACATCAAGTCCTTTTAATATTTCTCAGCATACTTTCCCTGTTTGAGAAAGATTCCTTCTGAGCCTTGTCATACTTCCAGACCTAGGAAGTAATGCATCAATCTGAGATTTTTCATTTTCATTTCTTCAGCCATCTTCTTCTTTCTTTTCATGATCTGTTTCTCATTCCTTGTCAGAAAGAGATCATCGTCATACAATAATGGTATGATAGGTTCATCATCCACAACCTTAAGGTAAAGGTTAGGAACAACTTTACTTTTGGTAAAGCCCAAG
The DNA here is from genome assembly GCA_027924585.1 of Larix kaempferi. Classification (NCBI taxonomy): domain Eukaryota; kingdom Viridiplantae; phylum Streptophyta; class Pinopsida; order Pinales; family Pinaceae; genus Larix; species Larix kaempferi. Next base: position 5,352,288 of record BSBM01000289.1, on the reverse strand, counting down.
CTTATCAAGAAACTGTCAATTCTCCCTTTGTGACTGAACATAATTCACACTCTCCATTGAATGGTCTTCTGCATATCTATCTGTGCCATCTCTCGTTAGATGGGTCTACTGATATGAGCCTCAATATCATTTGAACTCTGTGGTGAGTTCCTTCTTGCATCCATGTCGTCTGTTTATAGAAACAATATTCAACCTTGTAGCAAAGGTTGAGATCCTCATCACCCATGGTGATCATTAAGCTCATCAATTGATTATCGAACCTAGGTACCCATACAGAACCTGATTCACACTTCTTCTTTAATTACACCATTAAGAGAATGGTCTTATCTAGCCACTTGGAGCAAACATCTTATCATGATTCTCTTCCTCTTTCTAAGAGAATTTTCTAGCCACAAGCCTTCTATAGTGTGTTTGATTTGTAAATCTTTTTGTTGAACATCCATCGCTTGTTCAGTGTTCATCATTCATCATGATCTTTCCTACAAATCAAAATTAAGTACATGATTAGTAATACTTCATAATCATCAAATCATATTGACATGATAACCTATTATGCATACAGATATCATTTACATAGTTATGTAACTATTTTGACCAATACTTTGGCACAACACTTTCCCATATCCTGTATGCATACGGTGGCTATCTAGATGCCTTCCATCTCTACCAGAACATACTATTGAGAGTGTGCACAGCTCTCAGCATGTCAGCAAAGAGGTTTCATTCTAGAAAAGCAACAATGGAATGTTTGTCCAACTTACCAATCATATGCATATTAGTAGTATACTGTTCAATGCTCTATGAATGTTTACACTCAGCATGATATATTCTAGGAATACAAATATGCATACAAGCAATATCATTTACTATTTCAAATAACAACTCAAATACTTATCTTTTATGTTTGTGTGGTTGCCTCCCGCTTGATCTTCTATATGTCTTTTGAACTTCTATTCATTCTGTACCACTATGCATGCTCAAGTGTGCACTAGTGTCATCCTCATGATCTCATACACAAACATACATTCATTAGTATATTCTCAAAACATTCTAATTCTAAATAATCTTGAATATGTATAGTCATGATTATAGATAATATTCAAGGTTTCAGGGAAGTCTTCTTTTACTCATGCATATTCTTGTTTGATCTAGTTAGTTAAATAATCAACCAAGATAAGAGACATAATATGCATAAACCCTTGATTACTAACTTTATGAATAAGCATAACCAATCATACCAAGTACACTTATATAAGGGATCCTAACACAAGGTAGGATTCTAACTTGACATAGGTAAACATACCTGGATTAATATACCTGCTTAGTTATGTACAACATACCTAAACAATCTCTTCAATGATTTAGAGATCCTGAGCTAGAACCTGCATGTCGCATAGGTTAAGCATAATATAACAAAGTCATACATACCTCGTAAGTAGAACAAAGATTATGGATGAGTCTTTGTCTTCATGTTGTCATGGTCATGGAACTTGATTTGTCTTTTGTGATGTACCTGTATCTTGTAAGCAGACAACATCAACCTCACCCAACACCATAATGCATTAGTACAATCATATAGCCCTAATCAATGAATGTCTTCGATCATTCACATGCATTCATACTGTTACTAGGGTGATAAGACAATTCTAACATTAATCAAGATTGTACTAATAAATAATATGAAGACAAACACATCATGAACTTAATCAAGAATCAGATTTCAAGACATACCTGAACCTCCTTAAGTCATACCTGTCGAGACTTCTTGTAGTCTTCTTATGTAAGGCCTTAGCCTCAACTCCCCCTGAAACTTGATCTGGAGCTTGATTAGGGTTTGCTAGAGAAACCCTAAAAATTCAATCTTTGACTTTCACACTTTCGAATGAATGGAAGGATGTGTCTTGCTGAGCTGATCAAACTAGCATACTTCAATTTTGAAATCTCCAAAATTTAACCCCTCAAAATTGCCTTTGAAACTTCTGGATCTTCTGGACAGGATCCCGAACTAGGTTTTGATGAAGCCCACCCTTTTTCTCAATCAAAAGGTTTGATCCAAGTCTCTAAACTCTTACTTTTCTGAGGAGCTTCCAGCCGTGGTTACAGACTTCAAAAATTCCAACTTTTGCTGAAGCCCCAATTTTCCATCTTTCCGATCAAAATCCCGAGCTAGGGTTTAATCAAGCCCGGTCTTCTACCCAACCAAAAAATTTGATCTTGGTCTCTAAATTTCGATTTTCCTGAGTAGCATTCAGCCGTGGATTCCGATTCCAAAAATTCTAACTTTCTCCGAAACCCTAAATTCCGGAAGCCATGAATAAAGGTGCTCCAAAAATAATTCTGTTTTGACAGAAATATGTACCTGATTGTTTCTGCTATAAATCCAAAATTTTCGCTCCACAGGGTCTGAAAACTTTTTTTGCAGTAGCCTGACCTGTCATATTTCCATCCTGACAGGTCTGACCTCAATTGGATTTTCTGAGAGAGAGTTATGCCAAATGTCGCAACGTGACCTGTTTTGGTATAATACAGGAGAGTGAACTTGTACGGCGTGCCACGTGTCACTGTTTGAACTTCGGCTTCTGAAAACTTTTCTTGAGATAGATCGCCCTGTTATCTTTCCATCCTGATAGGTCTGGCCTCAATTGGACTCTCTGAGAGAGAGTTATGCCAAGTGTCGCAACGTGACCTGTTTATGGGATAAAACAGGAGAGCGAACTTGTACGGCGTGCCACGTGTCACTGGTTCAGCTTCGGCCTCTGAAAAAGTTTCATGAGATAGTACAGTCTGTTTAATACCAATCACGTTTTACAAAATTTCATTTGGAGCTTCCTAGCCCAAGTTATGACCTTTTTTCCTAGGTCACCTGATTTTGACTGAGATCTGGAAGAGGCAGAAACCCTAACTTGTACTGATCATAACTTACAAAGTACAACGAATCTGAGGGTTCCCTTTGGACACAAGATACCTGTAAATGTTATCTACGACATGTAAAGGTTTCAGATCCTGAACCTTCACAAAAATGGATTTATAGCGAAAGTTCCATGATGACTGGTTTTTGCTATATAAAACCCTAACCTTCAAATTGTCGTAAGTAAAGCAAGTGTCGTAAGTGCCATACCTTTCCTTCCTTCAGTTTAGCTCTGATACCATGCTAAGATTTAATATGATAAGATATAAAATAGAAGCATTACATTCCATTTCACAATAATAGCATATACAGGATCACTGAAGAAACAACAAGCATAGCATAAACACAAGAGACACAAATTTATCCTGGGAAACCCTCATGGGGTAGAAAACCCAGCAAAGCTTCCTCAATATAGATGACCAGCAATATACAAAGATGAAACCCTGAGACATGATCTCCTCCTCCACAATAGCAGACCTCTCCTCCACAAGTGCGCTATCCTCAAGTGAGTGAGTGTATCAAATGAGGAATACACTTCCTCTATTTATACACTACTCCGACTTGTCTTTTACACAAGAACACGTAGGATTGTATTTAACCAATGGGTTAAATACCCCACTACAACTGGCTGGGCCGACCCCTCTAGGGTGGTCTAATAACCCTTTGACCCACATAACACATACAGGGCCGACCCCCACTAGGGAAGTCTAATAACCCGAGTTACCACATTCCGACGGAGGAATAAACATCTCCGGAATAATAAAGTACAAATATAATATTCTTTGAAGTTACAATATCTCAACAAGTTGCATAACTGTCACTCCACAACATACAACTACAATAAATAAAGGAGTTAGCAACGAATTGAAAACATGGATATCAGTACTAATGAAACCACTACTCTATAAATAGGAGGCTTACCAATAGCAGGCACCATGAAACCGAACTCCCAACCGAATAACGCAACCACCATTAAAACTTTGAAACCTCACTTAACACATTCAAACCTTAGCAATTCGGGAGACTATCGGCCTTCTCTCCTAGTTACAAAATGAATGAAATGAATGGAGCTAGCAAGGGGATAGTCTTTCAAAGCAAGGTTAGGGTTTATCCTGAAACCCAAGGTCTTCACATGTCCCATGCCACAGAGCTGCCACTGTGAACCCCACTAAGACCACATTAATATCACATTAAATTGTGACCTGCCAATGCGCCAACAAGGAGCTCCACTAAGGAGTATACATTGAGAACCATGCATAGCTTAAGGCCAGAACTATGGTCATGGACCTTTAGACCTTTTCAACATACAATTCATACAAGTTTTATTAAGTTGTACATTGGAATATATGTGAATAAAACTATACCATCGCATTGTCCTATAGTTAATCATGTTCATTTTAATAGTTAGCAATAACCAATGTTTAAAATAGTGCCATCTAGGGATAATTCACTTGTAAGAAGTTTATAACATAGAAGTTAATAATAGGTTGTCAAACCATGATCGCATACAAATGATAATTAAAATAATAAATGGAATTACAATCTGGTTGTTAATCCATATGGTTATCAACAAACGAACCATGTGTACCAAACATTATAATAAGTTTAAGCTAAGAATTTATATATACCTGGAAATGTATATAATTGTCAATCGAAAGAATTAGCAACATAATCTAGGGTAGGCCTTACCCTAGGTGTTAATTAGGAAATATGTTGTATTTCGGTGATACCAAGAAAAAGTTAACGACGACAAATTAAATAACGTACAGTAAATTGATCTTCTACCGATGCTAATACTCTCACCTACAAATCTGTACAATGGTAGTAAGAATATTAGCTATGTAAATAGCTAAGTAAGTCTCGGGGTACTCATAGGACCCCTTCAACACAAAGGAAACAAATGGTTAGCATTCATAATCAGCTTATCCATATTATGAGACATGTCAAATCATTAAAAACTATATCATTGAAATTAAGACAGTACAGGATAATTATCTAATGATGTTACAGCATACAGATACATTCATGCATAGATACGAATAAGCAAATAAAATAAAGTATGAAGACAAGACAAGATAATTACATATTGAAAACAAATGTAGTATGTGTCGTCCTATTTATAATCAAATTGTTATAGACAGAAACATAACTTTCATAATCACACTTTACACATAACAAATATTAGCATTTAACACTACAATTTTTTTTTAAAATTTTTGGTAAATGTTACAAACTTCTACTATTTTCAAGTGATAGTGTATCTACTTCAGAACAATCAGGAAATGACAGTTCCAAGAATTCATCTCATAAGAAGATAAATAAAATAAGTTATAGGGATGATTTAAAAAGAGAGTTCAAGATTAGGTCACCTACCTTTGACAGGAGGTTAAAACAAGAGAAGAAGCATAAGCTTGGTTGTTGGGGATTAGTAAATATTTCCAAATTTATGATTACTCTAGTAATATGAAGGTCATAATATAAATTTATAACTTAAATGGAAAATTTGTAATTTGGTGGACAAATCTCAAGTTAGTAAAGCATGTTAGTGAAAAGAAAATCAATTGGAAACAATTTTTAAAAATACTTCAAAAAAGTACCTTTAGAGAGGTATTTGGACAGAAAAATTAAAGAATTCATTGGACTAAAATTAGATAGATGATGATGGATCATCTAGCTAAAACGTTTTTAGAACTGTTAAAGTATGTTCCATATATTAGAGATGAAAAAGTGAAGATACAACATTTTCTAAGAAGTTTACCTGAATCTTATGGAGCTAGAATTGAATTTGACAAACCCAGACCTTAGATGAATAAATTATAAAAGATAAGTACTATTAGGATCATAACAAGCATAGAATAGACATTCCTAGGGGTTGGAGAGAAAAGAAAAAGGAAAATATAAATTGAGAAAAAAAGGGATTTATCCCTCTACAATACATAAATCAAACAAGGAGTGTTTAGAAGAATAGGTTTTAGCAAAATCAACTGAGCTAAAGCGGAAATAAATTTAATGGTTATGCAGGAAGGAAACCAAATGATTCTTTTCAGGGTCCTTTAATGAAATGTTGGGGCCACAGGGAAGCTAATATGTTGAGGAATTGTCCTCACAAAAGTGAGAACATTAAAACTATTCATAATGTACTATTCATAATGTTCAAGAAGCCACTGCAATTAATGGTAGCCATAAATATAATTAATGTGTATGCTTCTTTAGAGGACCACCAAACTGATCATCAATTATTAATGGTAGAAGTGGAAGGTAAAATTACTACACAAATTGTGTCTATCTTAATTGACCTAGGTTCTAACTTGTTGAATACCCTATAGGGAAGATAATTAGAAACCAAAAAAAGACATAGGAAAGTAGATGTTAAAGTACACACACATATCTCATTAACGGATGTACATATAAATACAATGAGAATGGCCCTTTGGTTCCAAATTCCAAGGTGTCTCTTGGACTCTGGATGGCTGTTCACACTCTTCCATGTGAATAGTAAATAATAAAATGATAATTAACCCTTAATGGATTAATGTTTCCAACATTCCCCCCCTTAATACGAAGGGGTTTATATGAGTCCATGCAAAGGGATGAAATCTGGAGCTATAAATGCCTGAAAGTGCTCTCTGAATCAAAAGCTAGCATAATTTGACGTCTTTTACTAAATGGGTAGTTTAAGGATGACCACAAATTCTGGAATTTGGCAATAAATATATTTATGGCTCAATAGTTCTCTGGAACTTGTCTCTGAATCAGGTTCTCGCTCAACAATTCTCTATGTAACTTGGATCGAAGGCTCAACACTTCCTTTTGGAAAGTGGTGGTTTGAGGACCACCAAAAATTGGTATTTAATAGAAGCAACAAGAGTATGATGTCTTGTACGGAATGGATGGTTTAGGACGATCAAAAAACAAATGGAGCTCAATGGAACATGGCTTTGACTCTAGTTCAATGTTGCAGATCTAAATCTAGCTAGGTAGATCTAGCTCAAGTCTTTGGAAACTAGAACAAGGTTCTGTATATGGATTTGACACTGGTTCAGGCATACTTATTATGGCTTGATTGTTCTTTCTTTCTTGTTTTGGATCGTCAATCATTCCCCCTTGTTATGAACAAGGTGAGGAGATGAAGATATCTCAACTGCAACATGTGTCATTACTCGTGAAAAAAATCTCAGGTATGACATATATATTCTTGGTTGTTGACGTCAATATCCAAGAACAAATCCAACCAGAGTGAATCTTCTCTCTTGCATGTTTCTTCAAAATGAAGCATCTGTTTGAAGAATGGGTATTCTTTCCACAATGCTTACAAGGGTGAGGATAAAAAAAATTGATATTTCTTATGGAAAACTCGATCACAATGTTAGCATTTTGAACTCTAAACTAGAGTAGATGAAGATGAAATTTATTTTAAGAACCCAACACTCTGAAACTGGATTGGCTTGGAGTAGCCAAGAATGGGAATCGTCACTTCCTTGTCATATCCAAGACCAACTTTGTGATTGTTGTGGGTGATATTTTCCCATGGTTTGATGATGGGATTGAGAAGTACAAGTGAAAATTCTATATGCATAACTTCATCTTCATTTTATTTTGCTTTTGAAGTGGAATCATTCTGTGCAAGCTACTGAAAAAAATCACAAATAAGATTGTTCTGAATAGGAACAAGTTCAGAATGTGTTTCTTCTTGTTGGAGCTATGACTCAAGCTATAAAAAATCAAGTGTATCTTGTGAATCTTGTACACAATTTTGAATATGAGTGAGAGTTGTCTTGTCAACCATGACCATGTTGTCAACTAAAGAAACAAGTAGAGTATTCAATTAATTTACCAAACCATTGATTTGCACCATTAATAAACTGGAGATAGTATTTAGAAAAAAACAAATCCATTTTCCTCATTGAAATTTTGGACAACAACTTCCATTGGAAACACTATCAACTGATTAACTCGAATGAGATTTCTCATAGTACAAAATGACATATATCGATGAAAGAAAATTTCTTACTAAAAAGTCATTAAGTGTCACTTCTATTTTTGGAATTCAAATATCTCCTCAATGGTGATTTAGTTTTATTAAAATTTTCCATATTCACAAAATAATTATGAGCCTCAAGATTAAGCCCAAATTGTGATTTAGTTTTAATAACATTTTCCATATTCACAAAATACTTATGAGCCTCAATATTGAGCCCAAATTGCAAAAGTATTTATTGCTTACATGATGGATGCAATCTCTTCATTAAAAGAATAATATACCTTTCCTCAAAAGAAATCAACTAATTGTAGTTTCAATTGGATGATTGTAACAAACTCATCAAAGAATGGAAAATTGATTGACAACTACCAAGGATTTATTAGTTGATCGAATAGCACATAGCTGCAACCAAATATTCACGAGAATGTTAACATAGAAGCCCATAATATCTTGCAACTCCCAGGTCACTGGTTCAAAACTTGGCAATCATGCAGGCCACTTTAACATCAGAAATAAGTCATTTCTGAAACCACTTTTTAAGAAGGTATCTTCAACAATTCTTTCAACACCATATTTGGGCACTTTTAGCCACAATGAAATCGACAAAGGCTATTTGTGTAGAATGATGAAAGTCTTCGTGAAATCCAAAACTAAGCATATTCCAATTAAATATCATTGTGTGAGGGGAAAAGTCATTGAAAACATCATCAAACTAGATTATGTGGACACCAAGGAACATATTGCAGACATATTTACAAAGATTCTTCAAAGAAATACCTCTGAATATATCAGACAGAAACTAGGCATCATTCCCAATTCACAAAATGAAGGGAGTCTCGATCATAAATCATAAAGACAAGTGGATGAGCCCTTTTCCATTGAAGTCAAAGGGGGAGAGATATGATGAAGCATGTATCGGTCACAGAGAACTACTTAGGAAGCACGAGAAGATAAAAATATATATATAAAGAAATACTGATCAAAGGTTGCATGATAGATAAAAGGATCAAATTGAAATGAACATAGGGGGGCATTGTATTGTGTGAAAACATAACATAAGAATTCATGTTTAGGAGGAGCACAACTTTACAAGGTGTTGACATCAATGAAAAAGGGGGATATTGTTGAACCTTGGTGTTGTCATTGATGTCAAAGAGGTTGTTGGACTTGGTGTCTGTGTTCCAATTTGAATAAATATATAAAAATATGTGTGCAAGTCCTTAACCCCACCTAGGAATGGTACTCCAGTGCGCAAGTCTCACTACCAATGAACTAGTGTGTGGAAGATCCACAAAGTCATGATACATCACTCGTGCAAGATAAGACAAGTGGCAGATGCTTGGTTAAGCTTGACCATAAAGAAAGGAATAATGGTTGTTACCATTTAGAGAAGCCAAAACTTGTGGACACATTGTCTGAACAAGTTGAGTATAAATAAGAGTGAAGTTGATGAATGAGATGTAAGCTTGGAAGAACAAATGGAGTAATATTCTAAATTTGCAAGCTTCATATAAATGAAATGCTCAGGGGAATTGAAGGAAATATGATTTAAATAAATGCATGAGGTTACAAGAAATGTAGAGGAACAAGGAGTAGTGATGTAGGCATAAGGAGCATTTGTGTGAAGGGTGCCAGAAGCACATGAATGTATATGTGCATAGAATTAGTACAATACAAGAGAAGAGAAGAAGTGACCAAGAATGTAGTGAGTGCAGTAAAGCAGAGCGAAAATCAGAGTGCGTACAAATATGAAGTCAGTGTATAGTAACATCTACATCTCAGGGCGGCTGGATAGGGAAAGGAAAGGATATTACAGTCTCCCCTCAGGTTGGTGCTTGAACACTATGATTTGGTGCTTGTGCAGAGGATTGGTGTCCTTATAGGTTGGAGGATGAATCAGAAAGTTGGTGCTTGCACAGAGGATTGGTGTCCTCGTAGGTTGAATCCTGCAGTCTGCAAATTGGTGATTTATAGTGGGATTGGTGTCCCAATCAGATGGGTGTTTGATTGATTTGTTGCTCACAATATTGGATATTGGTGTCTCCCATATTTCTATGTAATTTTATTTTACACATACATACATACATACATACATATACATATATACATATATATACATACATATATACATATATACATATACATATATATGTATATACATATATACATATATACATATATATACATATATATGTATATGTATATATGTATATATGTATGTATATATATGTATATATGTATATGTATGTATGTATGTATATGTATATATGTATCTATACATATATATATATATATACATACATATATATATATATATATACATACATATATATATATATATGTATATATGTATATGTATATATTTATATATTTATATATATACATATATACATATACATATATACATATATATATATATATTTCTTCAAATTTTTGCAAACAATTTGTTTTTATTGATGTGGTTTTAAATAGAAATCGGTGCATGTTTAAAAAGTGAATTATTTGTAAATATGTCCATGATACTGATTCACCCCCCCCTCTCAATATCATTAAGAATTACAACAATTGGTATTAGAGAAGGTTTCTTCAAAAATAGTTTAATATCTAGAAGATAAAGATCATTGCACAGATATGTATAGGCAAGATGGACTTTCCACAAACAGAGACCAAGGTTCGATGGGTCTAACTACGCCTTCTAGAGCATAAGGATGGAAGTATACTTACAATCAATTGGATATGACATTTGTAAATCTGTCATAAGTGGTTACAAAGTTCCCAGTACTCCTCCAGTTGAAGTAGCTGCCAAGAGGTAGTATGAATGCAATGCAAGGGCCAGAAATGAAATACTGTGTGTTTTAATAGACTCAAAGTTTACCAAAGTTATGTAGTGCACATCAACCAAGAAGGTATGGGAAAAACTCAAGAACATTATGAAGGATATGAGAAATTTAATAAAGCAAAGATGTAAACTTTTTCAGGATAGTTTGAAACCCTCAAAATGAAGGAAGAAGAAAATATTACATGTTATGTCCTTCAAGTACATGAGATTGTCAATGCAATCAAAGGACTTGGTGAAAAAATCATTGAAGAAGCAGTTGTGCAAAAGGTATTAAAGTCCTTGCCAATAAGATTTGATCCCAAGGTATCAATTATAGAGGATAGAAGTGATTTGGACAAATTAAATATGGATGTGCTTCATGGAATTCTTACTGCATATGAGACGAGGACAGAAAAAGAGAATCCTTCCAAAAAAGAGGCAGCCTTCAAAGCTTCGAAGAAGACAAAATGTAGTAGGCTGGAGCAGAATGATAGGCTTGTTCGATGTATTAGATGATGAAGAATCAATTTTTGTGAAGAATCTCAAAAGAGGCCACGACAAATACAAAGGTAAGTTACCTTTCAAATGTTTTGAATGTGGTAGAGTAGGTCACTTTGCTTCTGAGTGTCCTTATAAGGAAACCAAGGATAGTGACAGTGAAGAGGACCTTAACTATAGAGAACAAAGGAAGATACACCAACAAAACATGCATGAGTATAAGAAGAAAAAGAGTTTGTATTCCAAATAGGACATTAGTTCATTTGATGAGGATGATCAAGAAATGCTCTTCATGGCAATTGAAGATGACTCATGACATGAAGGATTAGAATACGAAGGAATGGCTAAAGTATATTTTGAAGGAGAACTTATCAATGCCTTAGAAGAATGGAAGAAATCAAGAAAGACGAATAAATATCTATAGGAACAACTATCATTCATAACAGCATAACTGAGACAGAAGGAACAAAATTAAAAAAATTTGGAGATTGAAATCATTACTTTGAAAATGAAACCACAAGAAGTGAATGTCCAATCGGATCTTCAACAAAATTTTAGAAACAATACTAAAGCTATGGATACAATTATAAAAAAATTAGAAACCACTATCTAATAAGTTAGGGTTAGGTTATGAAGGCTCAATCTAAACAAATTCAACATATAGGATAAGTTTTGTAGATGTGATCAAAGGATCTACTTCAAAGGATTATAGTTTCAGAGAACATGACAAGGATTTGTCTCCTACAAGAACTGGAACTGCGCAATATGGAAGAACTCCCTCTATAAGGTATCAAACTCTTTTCCTGGGAAATTTCTATTTTTGTAATAATTTTGGTCATAAGTTGATAAATTGAAAGGCCTACACAAAGAAGAGTGTTGCGAAAAATGTTGTTTGTACTGCGAAACAAAAAGGAACGGCACCAGAAGGCTAGTTGGAACTGTTGGGACTAGCTTTTTGGAGGTACCAATTTTGCGAAGATAGTTTTTTTGTGGACCAAGGCAAGGCGGAAGTGGTTCAATAAAGTGGTCAACTCCGATGAAGCGACCAAGAAATCAGGAAAAATGGTTATGTTGATCAAGTCAAATCGGTGGAATTGAGTCAATTAGTAAGAATCGGTCCACATTGTATTAATGAGCCGATTAGTGAATTAGTGGGTTAGTGGGAGTGGGGTAAGCTAAGTATGCACTATAAATATGTAATAGGAGGGAATTTTTGGTTGGGCTATTATTTCTATTGTCAGTCGAGAAAAGAATATGCTTGTTTTGGGTATGTAATGAAGCATGATGTTATGTATGTTGAAGCTATTTTTGAAGAAGCCAATTTAGTGATCTATAGGCTATGTGTGTAGATCCTTTGGAACTCAAGAAGAAATCTGTAAGTCATGAGCTAAAGTGCTTATTTGGTCGCGACTCATAATAAAAGGCAAGTGCTTCCGTGTTTTTTCCCAGGATGGGTTTCCCAATAAAACATGGTGTTCTTATGTGATGTGATATGTGTTTACTTCCTCTGTTGATTATTAAGTTGAATGCATGTTATGATACATGGGAATGATACGAATGTGAAGTACAATATAAATCTGGCGATGTCATGGGTTCTATCGAAGTGAATGATGTGTCGGAGCTCTGAGTTTGTCGATGTTATAGAATAATTCATGTATTTGGTTGTTTAATGAATGGGTTATCTGTTGAATTATTCTCCTTCTGCGCTATAGAAATATGGTTCATGCAGTTTCCATAGGTACTTCAAGTGAGACTTCATCTGTGTTGCAGGTGTTGGTGAAAGGGGTTAAACTCCCTTTCGGGTCAGTATTTGTGGTAGTGTTTTTTGGTAATATGTGGAATGTTTGAACCCTGGTTGAAGGTCATATGGTAGATCTAGAACCAATGCAATGGGCTCTTAGGCTGAAGAAAGTTATTCTTCTCTCATTATTACATCTTCCACACTTTGGTCGCATTGTGGAGGAAAACACATGTGTGAAGAAACTACTACTCTATTTGCATGGACAATGTCTACGGTTGGAAAGAAAAGTGTCCATATATATAGACTTAATCACCAAAATTAGGGGCCTACTTAAGGCTGGGTTGGACCCGTCGTAGTACTTTGTGGGTAAGGAAAGAGGTTGTGAGCTCGTGGATAGGATGAAGGAAAAATACAACTTGTTGAAGAGAAATAGGGGGTTCGACATGGACTCCATTAACGGCTAGGAAGTACGTTTTGTTGTAAAGTTACTAGCCACTAAAATTCTAAGGAAGGTTCGACCGAATGAAGTCACTTATTTTTTCATTGCTGCGACAAAGCGGTGTGCCCAAGGAGTACAAATGATCTGGGTAACCTTTTTTCTCAATGAATTCCTATATGATAGTGCAGACACACAGGATAATGCTTTTCCATTTACTTACTCATGGAATTTGTTACTAATTATTTTTGTGGGGTGGGAAGAGCCAACGAATTATCAGGGTATGCAGCCAGTTGGCCTATGCCAAGGCTCTCGCTATATGAATTTATGGCATTCCGACATAAAGAGTAGATATAAGGAGAGCAATGTTAAATTATACATGTAGCTAAAATCATTGCGCTACTACATGGTGTATATACCGCGTATTAACAAGGCATTTGTGTCTAAGTATCGGGGGGTGGTGAGGTTCAAGGCGGGGACCCACTGCATCTATTTCCAAGCAAGACATGACCCCCATCAACAGTGGTTAACTACTAGTTTCAATATGACCGCAGAAGAATTTGACACTATGATTCATGAATGGCCAGTGGAATGGAAAGTACCCATCGATCCAGAGAACATATCACCAGATCTGTCGCAGCAGGAACAACGATAGAAGGGAACATCAAGAAAACAAAAAAATACAAGTCAAAACACACAACACACTAAAGGAGGGGGTGATGAGCAAGAGGGTGAAGAATCAATTCAAACACCTATTGATATGGGTCTGGGAGATAAGCACAAAGCTGGTACATCTACGCAAGGTGGAAAGAAAAAGAGGAAGGCGTGCAAGTTTGATAATGTTCAGGCCTTAACATATGATGAAATTAACATCATGTTCGACATGATGACATAAGTAGTGGAAGAAAATCGGAAGATCGTCAAAGATAGAACAATGTAGCTATTTAGTAGCATCACAGATGTCCTGGATACACTATGCCAATAAGTTAAGAAGATATGCATTTCAACTCTGTCATAGGTTACATTGCCATGGGTCGAAGCTGCGTAGGAGGAAGAAGGCTAGAACTAGATAGTAACATCTGCTTCCACCGAAGGAGTTGTTAAAATTCTGCCTATAGCATTAAATTTTGATGAGTTGAGCACTAGTGTATAGATTCCAAAGACAGGGTATGCAGACCTCAAGTTGTCTACATTACCACTCTACATGTTGCTCAAGTTGCAAGAAATTATTTCCAAGGAAATGAAGTCCAAAGAAATTTCCCTTTTGGATCTGATAAAAGGTTATAAGAATCAAGTGGTTGTGTTAAAGGACTTGATTGCTGAGCTTCAGCAGGACAGGACCTACTTCGACAGGAGAAGGATAAATTTCAAGAGGCTGTCAAAGTCACATTCCGTGCAGTACTTGAAGAAGAGATTATTGAAGAAATGACATATGAGGAGAAGTTACAGTGATTGGAAGTTTTTATTGTGAGATACCGGAAGAAGGTGCAATATTTAGAGGCTAAAATCATATCGAGTACCCCACCTGAAGTAACCGTGCAATGATAGGCGTAAGTTCAAGAGGTTGTTTAGAGGTTTTAGTCAACAGAGGCCTAGTGCATGAAAATATATGAGGAAGTGTTGCAGTCGTGGGATTCCTTATTTGAAGATGCTGAGTTAGAGGAGGTCACCACTAACATTGGGGCCGCTAAAGAGAAAATGAGTCATTTACGCAAACAATTGAACACACTGCCACCAATCCAGAGAATGAGGAGAGATGCCAAGAATAAAGAACTCTAGCATGAAATCAATCAGTTGAGGATGCAACATAGGTAATGGATGAAAAGGGTGCAAGAATTGCAGTACAAGGAAGAGAAGGTATCAGAAGTTCTTGGGAGTAAACATACTTCCATCCAGTTGGCAGTCACTCAGGATGTCAAGGAGAGAACTACACATATCATTGTTGTGCTAGTCGAAGATATAAATCAGAAAATGAATGAAGTTCATCAATTGGTCGAAGCATCCAAGAATGTTTATCAGGAGTTTCTATCGAAGCTACAAGAACCTAGTTCACAACCCTGAAGTGGCTCAGGACAAGCCACATGTGAGTGTTGGGGGCCTGTTGAGCCTAGATTTTTGGAGGTACCAATTTTGCGAAGATAGTTTTGGTGTGGACAAAGGAAATGCAGAAGTGGTTTTATTAAGCGGTCAACTCTGACAAAGCGGCCAAGAAATTAGGAAAATGGTGATGTTGATAATGTCAAATGGGTGGATTTGAGCTATTTAGTTAGAATTGGTCCACATTTTATTAATGAGTCAGTTAGTGAATTTGTGGGTTAGTAGGAGCGGGGTAAACTAAGTACGCCCTATAAATATGTAATAGGAGGGAAGTTTTGAGTGGGATATTATTGCTATTGTCAGTCAAGAAGAGAGTATTCCTTTTTTGGGTCTGTAATGAATCGTGATGCTATGTATGTCGAAGCTATTTTTAAAGAATCTGAGTCACGAATCTGCAGGTTGTGTGCACAAATCCTTTGTAAGTCAAGAATAAATATATAAGTCATGAACTGAAGTGCTTATTTGGCTGCGACTCATAAAAAAAGGAAAGTGCTTCCATGGTTTTTCCCAGGATGGGTTTCCACGTTAAAACATGGTGTTCTTATGTGATGTGATATGTGTTTCTTTCCTTTGCTGATTATTGAGATGAATGCATGTTATGATAAGTGTGAATGATATGAATGTGAAATACAATATAAATTTGGTGATGTCATGGGTTATGTCGAAGTGAATGATGTGTCGGAGCTCTGAGTTTGTCTATGTTATAGAATAATTCATGTATTTGATTGTTTAATGAATGGGTTATTTGTCAAATTATTCCCCTTATGTGTTGCAGAAATTGCGTTCCTGCAATTTCCATAGGTACATCGCGTGAGACTTCATCTACATTGCAGGTGTTTCCGAAAGGGATTAAACTCCCTTTTCAGGCTGGTATCCATGGTATTGTTTGTTGGTGATATGTGGAATGTTTGAACCCTGGTCGAAATAAAAGTGCACCAACAGGAACTCTAAAATAAAACTTCAACTCCTTCGACCCTTTGAATTTAGATGTCAAGTGTCATCAATGTCACAATTATGGACATAATGATCATGAATGCACATAGTAGTTACCCTTTGTGTATGTTGTTGAAACCAAAAATATTCCCAGTAAAAGTACCTCTACTGAATTCTTTCATAAAAGAACAGACCAACAAAATCAAGATGGATGTAGTTTAGCTTTGGATGTGCAAAGCAAAAGTGGTCAATAGTAATTTGATAGTGGTTTTTCCAAACACATGATAGGAAATAAAGACAATTTCTTAAAATTTAAGGAAGAAAAGGGAGGTAGTGTTTGTTTTGGAGATGATGGTTCTACTAGAATTCTTGGAAAAGGCTTGGTTAGTATTGGGGATAAAGAAACCAAAGCTGAAAATGTATTACTTATTGAAAATATGAAGCATAATGTTCTTAGTGTAAGACAAATGTTCTATCAAGGACATATTCTTACATTCAACTCCAAGAAATGTAAAATAAGGAAAATGGACACTGGAATATTCATAGCAATGACATCTAGAACCCCAAACAACATATACATCTTTGATAAAAGAGAAGAAGAAAAATGTTGCATGGGACAAATAGATGAAAACTGTCTCTGGCATAAAAGAATGGGACATTTCAACTTTGATAATCTCGTCAAAATCAACAAAATACAAGCAGTAAGAGATATTCCAAAAATCATGAAACCCTTCAATTTTGTTTGCAAACACTTCCTATACAGAAATCAAACAAGAGTAAGATTTAAGACAAAAGAATACTTTACAAAAAAACTGTTGGAAATAATGCACACTGATCTCTGCGTCCCAATGAGAACCAAAGGGATAAATGGTGAGTCCTATTTGCTTCTCTTAATTGATGATTATACTAGAATGACATGGGTCTTTTTCCTTAAGAAAAAATTAGATACATTTGAATGTTTCAATTTTTTTAAAGAAGTAGTTGAAAATGAGACTGAATTAAGAATTAAGTGTTTAATATCAGACAATGGAGATGAATACACCTAAATCTAATTTGAATATTTCTATGAGAAACATGGAATCATAATACACTTCTCAGCTACCATAACCCCACAACAAAATGGAGTAGCAAAAATAAAGCTGAACAAGACAGTGTAGGAAATGGCTAGAACAATATGAAATAATTCCAAATTATCTGATTTTTTTGGACAGAGGCTATTCATATAGCCATTCACATTCTTTACATAGGTCAAATAAGAACAAACGGTAACATGACTCCCTAAGAATTTTGGAAAGGCAAGATAGCCATTGTCAATTATTTTAGAGTATTTTGAAGCAAGTGCTATATCAAGAGAAACAATGAAAACCTAGCAAAATTTGATTGATCCAGGTGGATATTGGTGGCCACCCACCTTTCCAACTGGCTCAAAACAGTTTTATGGCAATTTTGGTATTGTACTATTTTTAGCAGTTTTTCGGGTCCTAAACTTCTGGGGCCATTTTGAGGCCCTAAACGACCTTTTTTGGCAATTTGGGGGGCCAAATGGTTTCCCTAGGAATACATTTGGCCCCAATTGAAAGTTGTAAATCTCGGATAGACCTTTCCAACGGGCTACCGAGCACCCCAAACGGAGATCGTATGCAAAAGTTACGACCCCGGGAAGTTGATGTACTAACTTACCCAAACGGGGCCCACATGACTTTTGGCGCTTCATCTCCTAGGGTTAGGTTTTTTGGATGTCTAGGGTTTTTGACATTCCTGTTTATTGTAAAATGCCTTGAGAGCCTCATTGTAATGATCTTCTTGTGAAAGGATCACAGCCGTCACATCTCTTCTCAGAGATAAGCCGCCACCATTCCAACAAGCTTGTTTTCCGCTGCATTTTACAGTTCTAGCTTATTTCCTTATTGAATAGAAAACCAGTTTTATTGTATCTCTGTTATTTTGTGTTAAGAATCTAATAATAGTCTGTATTCATTTCGTTCTGCTCATAAAATCCGGATCAGTGGTATCAGAGCGGTCTGCTCCTTGTCGTCTTAATGCATGTCCCCAACGAGGTCAGGGTACAAAGAATTGGGTCTCGAGCTTGTTTCTCTTGAGGACAAAAGCTCTCGCATGCCCAAGCGACCTCTCATGGTAGGAGAAAAGAAATATGACGGGATAGGAGATCCTATCAAAATGTTGCTTGAGGAATCCCTCACGCAGCAGAGGAACGAGATGATGGATAATTTCGCGCAAATCCTTCGGCGACTACCAACAAGTGACGCATCTTCCTCGAGCGGAGGCGCCGCCCCCTTCAAGGTACAAATCAACTTCGATATTCCTATATTTGAAGGAAAGATAGACGCAGATGCTGTAGATAAGTGGTTGAATCTACTAGAAGGGTATTTTTCTATCCATAACTTTTTGAATAAAGAAAAGATTACTTTTGCGCTCCTCAAAGCCGTTCCCCATGTCAAAGATTGGTGGGAGACATTCTGCGAGCAAAAGGACACAGAAGAAGCCTCATTATTTTCAGTCACGGCCACCTGGGAATCCTTCAGGGATGCTATTAAGGAACAATACTACCCTATTAGAAGTTATGACGACTTGTATACCAAATGGACCACACTGCGACAAGAAAGAGACCAAGCAGTGCCAGAGTTAAGAAAGAGACCAAGCAGTGCCAGAGTTCAAAAATATCTTCCATACCTTGTGCACCAAGCTGGGTATCAAAGATTCAGAGCGACATCTGGTGCTCAAGTATCGCGGTGGTTTGCAT
Source organism: Larix kaempferi (assembly GCA_027924585.1). Classification (NCBI taxonomy): domain Eukaryota; kingdom Viridiplantae; phylum Streptophyta; class Pinopsida; order Pinales; family Pinaceae; genus Larix; species Larix kaempferi. The sequence continues at coordinate 5,333,115 of BSBM01000289.1, read as the reverse complement.
AGATACATCCAGACCGAAATGGAATTTCTGGACATCTCTTCCTTGGGCGCGGCCTACCAATATGCCGTCAAAATCGAGCAGAAGCTCAAACAAAAGACGCGGCAATTTGGGCCTGGGAACCCTTCACAGCAAAAGACAGGAAAGGACGGCACCAACCCACAGAATAAAGGACAGAGTAAAGATAGACAGTATTAGGACAACCAGTCCAAGCCGCAAGCAAAGAAGGACACTAGAAAAACAAAGAAAGATACCGGGAAGTGGTGCGACTTCCATAAGAGCCCTTGGGATAACACTGCTGATTGCCACTCAAAGCAGTCGCTAGTGGCCGAAGTGAAAGCATCTGAATCAGATGCGGGTTCTGACTCTGAGTCCAAACCAGAAAGGGGAAGATGGATCATTGACGCGGAACCCGATGCCACCATTGCTACCACCAAGCTCCAGCCTGATGAACCAGACGAGCCAGAAGAAGGAGAACGCCTCTTCCATTCACAGATGTGGGTAAAAGGCACCCCGCTACACTTCATCGTTGATAGCGGTAGCCAGAAGAATCTCATCTCAGTAGAGGTCGTCAAATGCCTGGCCTTGCTGACAACGCCGCACCCACAACCCTACACCATTGGATGGCTCCGCAAAGGAAGCGATCTCCACGTCAGCCAACAGTGTCGACTGCCATATGGAATCAAGCCCTTCAAGGACAAGGTATTGTGTGATGTCGCTCCTCTCGAAGTTTCAAATGTTCTTTTGGGCCAACCTTATTTATGGAAACGTCATGCTGTATATGAGTCTAGGCCTCATAGTGTTATTATTTCTTTGAATAGGAAATTGTACAGGATACCCGAGGCAGTCCCTCCCGGTGCTATTTCCTTGATCTATGCCAAGCAATGCAGGAAGGTCATCTCTCAGACCAGGAAATTTGTCTTCTTCGTGATTCACTCTCAGAGTGAAAGAAATATTGTAGCCACATCCCGTGCCTCCATGACCGATCTATCCACACAACAGAAGCAAGTGGATAAGGTGGTGGAAGGATACTCAGATATCTTGTCCTCTCCGACCGGGGTATCTCTGCACTTCCAGGTCAAGCATCCCATCGATCTGACCCCAAGCGCACCGCTACCCAATGGGCCAGTCTATCGCCGCTCTCTGTTGGAAAAAAAGGAGATCAAGAGGCAAATCCAAGAATTGCTCCACAAGGGGCACATCCGTCCCAGTTCATCACCTTGTGGGAGCCCAATCGTGCTGGTGCAGAAGAAAGATGGGACCTGGCGACTCTGCATTGATTACCGGGCCCTGAATAAAATCAGAGTCCGTAACCGATACCCGATTCCCTGAATCGGCGACCTCCTTGATCAGCTCATGGGGGCCAAATACTTCAGTAAGATTGATCTGAAGTCTAGCTACCACCAGGTCCCAATAGAACAGACAGATGTATGGAAGATTGCCTTCAAGTCAAAAGAAGGTCTTTTTGAATGGTTGGTCATGACTTTTGGTTTGACAAATTCTCCAGCAACTTTTATGAGGATGATGGATGATATCCTACAACCTTTCACCAACAATTTTGTAGTGGTGTATCTGGATGACATCCTCATCTACAGCAAAACTTGGGAGGAACACTTGCAGCATATTCAGCAGGTTCTGCACACCCTGCGGAAGCACAAACTATATGCAAACTTGGAAAAATGCTCCTTCGGTATGGACAGGGTCCATTACTTAGGCTACATCATTGATCAACATGGTGTGCATGTGGATCCAACCAAGATCTAGGTCATCCGTGACTGGCCAGCCCCAACCACACTCACTGAACTTCAGAGCTTCTTGGGCCTCGCCAATTTCTATCGCCGGCTCGTGCTGGGATTCTCTCATATCTCATGGGCCCTCAACCAAGTGACCAGGGGTGGTGGTAAGGAAAAATTTGTGTGGGGCCTGTCCCAACAATAAACCTTCGATGACTTGAAGAAGCGTTTGTGCTCATCGTCGGTACTCTCATTACCGAACCTGCAACATCCCTTTGAGATCGAGACAGATGCTTCAGATTATGCTGTGGGCGCCGTTCTCACTCAACATGGCCACTCCGTGGCATATCATAGGGAGACACTATCAAATGTTGTCCGCAAGTACCCTACCTACGACAAAGAAATGTACTCCATTGTACAAGCCTGCCGCCAGTGGAGACATTACATTCTTGGGAAGGAGACAGTCATCCACACTGATCACAAGCCACTACAGTTCATGCAAACCCAAGGAAAGTTGCAGAATGACCACCATCAGAAGTGGTCAACATATTTACAGTAGTTCCACCTCAACATCAAATATAAAATAGGGATTACCAGCCGAGTTGCTAACTGTCCCAGTCAACCTCCAATCGCGGCACTTACCACGGTGCTAGACTCTTGCAGCCACGAGACCTCTGGATGGCCCCACCTCTACGAGACAGACCCTGACTTCTCCACCACCTATCAAATGTTGGGCACCAACTCAGTGGTTGCTAATTTCCATCTTCAGGACGGGTTGTTGTGTCGTCTAGGCCATCTCTGCGTTCCATCAAGCGAGCGTGCGAAGCTGATTTGGGAAGCTCACTACAGTCGGGTGGTAGGACACTTTGGCATTGAAAAGACAGTGGCAGTGTTGCAGAAACATTTCTACTGGCTGAAACTTCGACAGGATGTCAGAAAGTATATCAGGTCCTGCACCGCTTGCGCTATTGCCAAACCGACCACTAATAAACAGGGCCTATACACCCCTATGACTACTCCTGATAGGCCGTGGGAATCCATCTTAATGGACTACATGTCGGGCCTCCCGTCCACCAAGAGAGGAAACGACTGTGTTTTCATGGTTGTTGATCGCTTTTCCAAGATGGCGATTCTAGCCGCTTGTAAGAAGAACATCACAGCAGAAGCCACTGCCAAGCTCTTCTTTGAACGAGTATGGGTACATTTTGGGATCCCACAGACCATTATCTAAGACCGTGACAGTCAATTCCTCAGCTCATTCTGGTCGAGCCTTTGGTCACTACTGGATACCAAGCTCACCAAATCCACTGCCTTCCACCCCCAGACCGATGGGAAAACGGAGGTCGTCAACCGGATGGTAGTACATATCCTATGCATGTACATTTCAACACACCCCCGCACATGGGATGAGAGTCTCCCCTATGTCCAACATAGCTACAATCGAGCCCTGTATAGCTCAACTGGCCATAGCCCCTTTCAGGTGGGGTTGGGATTCCAACCATTGGGCCCCATGGATGTTGCACTTCCCCTTGCGACCACCTCAGACGACTCGTCCCCAGAAGCTGACAAAGCCACCCGGTTCATTGAACGGATCTAGCATATCCGCCAACAGGTTCAAGATATTCTACAAAAGTCTAATGCCAAGTACAAGCAGCGCCATGATCAACATCGGGTGCCACATAAGTTTCAGGTGGGCGACAAAGTTTGGTTGCATTTGCAGAAAGAACGCCTTACAGGGCCCAATCGAAAGCTTCCCCCACTCTGTTATGGGTCGTACACCATCACCAAGGTGGTGGGTGACAATGCTTTTGAGCTCAACATTCCCCCCTTCCTTGGTCTGCATCCAGTCTTCAGCGTGGCTCTCCTTCGGCCATATTTCCCACCACTATTAGACACCTCAGAGATAGCAGAGAAGTTGACACCAACAAAGCTCAACCCTGACTGCCTACAACAGGCATCCAGTGATCATATTCTAGACACACAGATCAAGGGCACTCGACATCAAAGGATCCAGCTTTATCAAGTTGTCAAAGCAGGGCAAGTCCTGCACCACGGCAAGTGGCTCACCCGAGGCCAAATTTAGCAGAAATTTCCTCATCTGATGAGGGAACTCAACGCAATGGAGACCATTGCTTCCTAAGGAGGGAGGATTGATCCAGGTGGATATTGGTGGCCACCCACCTTTCCAACTGGCTCAAAACAGTTTTATGGCAATTTTGGTATTGTACTATTTTTAGCATTTTTTTGGGTCCTGAACTTTCGAGGCCATTTTGAGGCCCTAAACGACCTTTTTTGGCAATTTGGGGGGCCAAATGGTTTCCTCGGGCATACATTTGGTCCCAGTCGAAATTTGTAAATCTCAGATAGACCTTTCCAATGGGCTACCGAGAGCCCCAAATGGAGATCGTAAGCAAAAGTTACGACCCCGGGAAGTTGATGTACTAACTTACCCAAACGGGGCCCACATGACTTTTGGCGCTTCATCTCCTAGGGTTAGGTTTTTGGATGTCTAGGGTTTTTGACATTCCTGTTTATTGTAAAATTCCTCGAGAGCCTCATTGTAATGATCTTCTTGTGAAAGGAGCGCAACCGTCACATCTCTTCTCAGAGATAAGCCGCCACCATTCCAGCAAGCTTGTTTTCCGCTGCATTTTACAGTTCTAGCTTATTTCCTTATTGAATAGAAAACTAGTTTTACTGTATCTCTATTATTTTGTGTTAAGCATATGATAATAGTCTGTATTCATTTCGTTCTGCTCATAAAATCCGGATCATTGATTCTAGTAAGCAAGGCATATAAATGTTACAATATAAGACTATAAAAGATGGTGGAAATTCCAGATGTGAGGGTAGATGAAGCATTCACAGATAGAAGACTAGATGATGATGATGATCAGTTAGCAATTGAATCGTCATCAGAAGACCCACTGGAAGAAGAGGAGTCAAAAGAATGACAAGAGAAACATATAAGGAAGAAATATAAGAAGAAATAAGACTAGACACAAATACTCCCTCCATATATGTCCAAAATAATCATTTTGAAGACATAATTATTGGTGATAAAAATGTTGGTGTAGAAACAAGAAGGAGATTCTTGAAAAACTCTCTAGAAGAGGTACATTTCTCCTTACTATAAGAAATATAACCAAATAGCTTTAATGAATCCAGTACTGATAAACATTGGATTGAAGACATGGAAGAAGAAGAATCAAACTCGGGAACTTGTTCCAAGACCCAAGGATAAAAATGTTATTGGTACTAAATGGGTTTTTAGGAACAAACTATATGAGGATGGATAGGTATTCAGAAATAAAGCAAGGTTGGTATGAAAAGGATATGCACAGGTTGAAGGAATAGAATTTGAAGAAACCTTTACTCCTATAGCATGAATAGAAGCAATCATAATGCTTTTGGCCTACACTTACTCCAAGAACATCACTACATATCAAATGGATGTAAAATTAACATTTCTAAATGGATAACTAGAAGAAGAAGTGTATATAGAGAGAAATTTTATCTCTCTCAGGTAACAAGGATTATTTATGCAAATTAAAAAATGCTCTTTATGTGTTAAATCAAGCACCAAGGGCTTGGTATTAAATATTGGACAAGTATCTACAATAACAAGGTTTCAGAAAAAGTAATGTAGATAGTAATTTGTATGTAAAGGTTAAACATGAAAATATGGTTGCTGTAGAGGTATATGTAGATGAAAGCGTTTTTGGAAGCAATGATAACAGGATAAGCCAAGAATTTTCTAAGAACATGCAGAAGGAATTTGAAATGTTGATGCTCGAAGAACTGTCCTTCTTAGGACTCCAAATATCTCAACTAAATGATGGTATATTTTTCTCTCAAACTAAGTATGTAACAGAAATGTTGAAAATATTTAATATGGAAGATTGCAAGGCCGTATGTACCCCCATTATTACTAGCTGAAAATTAAGTAAGGAAGATAAAGCAAAATAATTTGATAAAAAACTTTATAGATCAATGATTGGAAGTTTTTTATATGTAACAACTTCAAGACCGGACATAATGCAAGTTGTAGGGACAATTGCAAGGTTTCAAGCCGCACCTAAGGAAACACATGTTCAACCCATGAAAATAATTTTTAGATATTTGAAAGGGACTTTAGATTTTTGTTGATGGTATCCATGAAGTAATGAGTTGACCCTAGTATCATATATAGACGCATACTGGGTAGGAAACATCGATGACAGAAGAAGTACAAGCGGAGCAACATTTATCTTGGGTAATTGCTTAGTGTCTTGGTTGAGAAAGAAATAGTCCATTGTATCGCTATCTACAATAGAAGTAAAATACATCGCAGTAGCAGCCTGTTGTGCACAGGTTCTATGGATGAAACAAACCTTGAAGGATGTTCAAGTGAAATTTGATCAGCCTATATTGATCCTATGTGACAACACAAGCACAATCAAAATCTCCAAGAATCCTGTGATGCACTCCAAAACTAAGCATATTCCATTTAAATGTCATTTTTTGAGGGAACAAGTCATTGAAAACATTGTCAAAATAGATTATGTGGACTCCAAGGAATAGATTGCAGACATATTTACAAATCCGCTTCCAAGAAATTCCTTCGACTATCTCAGAAGAAACTAGGTATCATTCCAATTCCACAATCTAATAGGAGTCTCGAGCAAAAAACATAAAGATAGGGGTAGTATCCCCTTACCATTAATTTCAAAGGGGAAGAGATATGATGAAGCATGCATCGGTGACAGATAACTGTGCAGGAAGCACGAGAAGATAAAAAATACATATATAGAAATACTGATCAAAGGTTGCATGGAAGAGAAAATGATCAAACTTGCATGAATACAGTGTTAGTTTTTCATCTTTAATTCAATGTGATCTAAGATCTTACTAAGAGAAAAACATGTACAGCATATCAAACACAAGAGACAAGAGACCCAAATCATTTCACCGGGGAAAACCAAGACAGTGAAAGACCCCACAACTTCCTCAGAGATAGAATGAACACCAAGACAAAGATCATAAAGATCAAACCCCAAAACAAGAGATAATCTCCTAGCAGCTTCTCCTCCTCCACTTGTGCGCACTCCTCCTCTCTCTCACTAATGCAAAGTGAGTGAGTGAATGAACGGATAAATAGAGAGGTGCTCCTCTCTATTTATACTTTACCTTTACTTGCCTTTTACTCTAACTGGGATGAGCTCCCTTAGGAGAGTCTAATAACCCATTACCACTTGTCACTGGGCCGACCCCACTAGGGTGGTCTATTAACCCTTTAACTCATACTGGGTCGACCCCACCAAGGTGGTCTAATAACCCATCAAGTAGAAGTTACGACACTGACAATATAACTTGCGACACTTGCAAATACAAATGACAACACTTCCAATTGGAGGAATAATACATCTCCATTGGGGATACAATAAAGTACAAATGTAATACATACAATATACAAGTGAATATCTTCCGAAGTTACAAATACATCAACACTCCCTATTAACTAGGAAGGTATTTTCTTGACACATGTCATCAAAACATATAGGTACAAGTCTTCAATACTGGAGCTAGATCATTGTCACTAGATCACGGAGCATCATCGTCATTGCTACTGTACTCGTTGTCTCGATCACTGGTGTTATCTCTCAATTCTTCTCGTCATAGGAAGTTCTATAGATCCAACCTTTTTTCATGCTAGATGTAGGCCTAGCCTCCATGTAGGTCTTCATCATCTCAGCGAGTGGCAACAGGTGGAATCTTAGGACTGATTATGTGCATCTGCAAAACCTGACGATAGCATCCCAGGATCCTTTATGTGCCTAGCACGACCAAAAAATCTCCCAGGACTGATTACATGCAGCCTTTCACAAAACCTTAAAAAAGCATCTTGCAACCGGAAAGATCTCTAAAGAGCATCCCAGGACTCATTACATGCTCAGCACAACCTATCGAATCTCCAGGACTAATTACATGTGAACTTCACAAAACCTTAAAATAGCATCTTGCAACTGGAAAGATCTCTAAAGAGCATCCCAGGACTCATTACATGCCTAGCACAACCTATCGAATCTCCAGGACTGATTACATGTGAATAGGAAAAAACTTAAAAGAGCATCTTGCAACCAGCAAGATCTGTAAAGAGCATCCCAGACTCATTACGTGCCTAACATAATCTATTGGATCTCCAGGACTGATTACATGCCTAACCAGCACAACCTGCAACATATCCACATCCTCGAAGTATCATCCTGACACTCATGATCAACCTGATCATCCTCGCACGAAGAATCATGCTGATGCTCATGATCATACTGATCATCATCATCTAGAACATCATCCGGAGCATTGTCCCGATGCTCATCACATAGCACTTACATCCACAGCCATGGGAAGGATCCTCCTACCACCATGCTTGGAATGTCTCTAGCATCTGTGTCCCGTTACTTCCTCCTGGAAGTATCTTCAATCTGAAGAACACCGAGCCTCTCTCTGAAGTACTCGAACTTCACCCTGGCTAGTGGTTTGGTCAAAACATCTGCTATCTTCTCGTCCGTTGCAACATATAGGAGATTCACTGCTCCTCTCTGCACCATACCCCTGACATAGTGATACTTGATCTCGATGTGCTTCGACTTGTCATGGAACTTTGAGTTCTCTGACAACTTCACACAACTCTGGTTGTCACAGAAGATACAAGTAGCATCCAACTAGATATCAAACAAATCATATAGTAGCTTCCTTCGCCATACTGCCTCACAACTAGCCGAACAAGCTGTGACATACTCTGCTTCGACTATACTAGGTGCTATGCAGGATTTCTTCCTACTGAACCAAGAGATCACATCTGATTCCATACTAAAGCAGCACCTCGAAGTGCTCTTCCTTTCTGCAGCATTACCTGCCCAATCTGAGTCAACATAACCCTCCAAGTTAAACTTTTGATTCACATCATACTTGAGCCCATAATCAACCGTGCCCTTTAGGTACCTCAGAATATGATTTACAACAATCAAGTGAACATGTCTAGGATTAGTCAAGAACTGGCTCAAGGTGTTCACAGCAAAGCAAATATATGGTCTTGTGTTCATCAGGTACATCAAGGACCCAATCATCTGACAATACATCATGGCATCAATTGACTCTAATGAAGCATCACTCAATATATTCTGGTTCGATGCCATAGGTGTGGCCATGTCCTTGCATTCCATCATCCCGAACTACTTCAGGATCTCTACTGCATACTTCCCTTGTCCAAGGAAGATTCCATCTGCACTCAGCAATACCTCCATGCCTAGAAAGTAATGCATCATACCCAAGTCCTTCATCTCGAACTCAGAAGCAAGCTTCCTCTTCGTATCAACAATCAACCCAATCTCACCTGTCACAAACAGGTCATCTACATACAGTAGGGGTATCACTGTATTTACTTCCTCAACCTTGTAGTAAAGGTCGGAATCCACTTTACTCTTGGTAAAGCCCAAACTAGTCAGTAAGTTGTCTATCCTGCCGTACCATGTCCTGGGTTCTTATTTCAAACCGTACAAGGATTTCTTTAATTTCCACACATGTGACTCCCTGTCATGTGTCTCAAATCTGAGTGGCTGCTCCACATATACTTCCTCTTCAACTACACCATTCAAGAAAGCTATCTTGACATCCATCTAGTGTATCTTCCACTTCATCACTGCATCTAGAGAAAGTACTATTCTGATGGAAGTGTATTTGGCTACAGGTTCAAAAGTCTCTTCATAATCTATCCCTTCTTTCTAGCAAAATCCACAAGCCACAAACCTTGCCTTGTATTTCTATATGCTACCATCTGCAGCATGCTTGATCTTGTAGATCCACTTGGAAGTCACAACATACTTCCCTTCTGGTCTCGGGACCACATCCCAGACATTATTCTTCATGATCGACTGGTACTCCTTAATCATGGCATCCTTCCATTATTGCATCTCTGATCCTGGGAACTTCAGATTCTTCAATATCTTCAAAAGGTATTTTTCTTGAACTTCATTGCTGGAACAAATGTCGTTGTCCTTCTTTTGTAGGTGATTGTACACAATCTTTCCTACAAGTCAAATTCAATTGCATGATTAGAAACTTCTAAAAGTTTTTAGAAGAAAATCTTACACATAAGGACATATGTCATACAGTCATGCAATTATCTTAGCCAATGCTTCAATACAACATTCATCCATATCCCGTATTCATACAGTAACTTTCTAGATGCCTTCCATCTCTACCAGAACATTGTTAACAGTGTGCACTACTCCCAACATATCAACAAAGAGGTTTAATTCTAGATAAGTAGCAATGGAATGTTGTACAGTACCATAGGACACTTACCCATTACTTGCATATTAGTTTTATCTTGTTCATTAATGCAACTTTTCTAAAATGCATAATATACATCCTAAATCTAGGAACATAAGTATGTACATGACTTAACAACATCATTTAAGTAATCTTATATACAAGAAATGATAATTCAAATACTTATCTTTGTTTAGTTGTTGGGTGGACTCCCTCTCAACCTTTGCTTCCTTGCAGGAACTACTGGAGTGTGCTCCCTCTTGATCTTTGCTTCCTTTATGATATCATTTATGTCTTTGAACTTCTATCCATCTTGGACCACTATGCATGCTTAAGTGTGCACTAGTGTAATCATTGTGTCATCCTCAAGATTTCATACATAATCATACATTCATTAGTATAATATCAATACTATCAAAATATTATGATTCTAAATAGTCTTAAACATGTATGGTCATGGTCATTTCATACACAGTTAATTTATCACAAGCGTTTGTATTGGAGAAAACTCACTATGGCTTGGGAATACCACAACAGACAGATGACTACCAAAAATCTACTCAATTCTCAAAGCAATGCTATTATAAATGACAATGTTAAGATAATGGAGAAATGTAACCAACCTCGATCCAACGTTTGATGTAGATCCCCGTTGGAGCTTTCAATCCACACACTTCCAAATACTCGTAATCTGCAAATTAGTCTTGACAGCCAATATCCAACAAGTACATATAATATATAATTGACATTAACATTATCAATAACAATGGTCCATAATATCATAAGCAAATGTAACCCAATGTATAATAAATGACATTCACACCATGAATGGACGAGAATATGAGTATTTCTATTAATAAACAAGAAGAAGTACAAAGTGATATGACCTCTTGCCAGCAACCAATCTGAACCAAGCTCTAGATCAATCCACTTGCGCCTCCACCACTTCAATCCTCCATGAATGGCAAACTCAAACTAGAAGGAGTTTGAAAGGTGAACATAAATGGTTCACAACTACAAGGGTCAATGAGTGCAGACTCAAGATAGGGCAAAAATCCACTAGAGTTCTCTTACGATTCTCTTCTTTCTCCCGTCCATAAGCCATATGTGCTCAGTATATAGTCCTCTCAAAGGTAGGTGAAAGGTCACATCGAGGCATTACTTGGGAAGATGGAGAGCCAAAGGTCACCCAATGACCGCTTTTTGGGAGTAAAAAGTAATTAATAGTGCTTTTTACCATTTTACTTGATACCCGCGGGATATAGTGATGCAACTCGCGGGTACGCATGTTATAGTGATGCAACATGCGGGTAGGAATAAAAATAGGGCAAACTAGTGTCACTAAAGGATAAAAATGGATCTGAGTCACTGAAATGGATCCTACAGGCCAAAGAATGCTGATGCTCACAGGGTGGAAGATTTATGTGTAACAGATGCCCCCTACTGTGTGAGGACAAAGACTGAAAGTGCTACAATGGCCGAAATACATTATAAAACTCAGAAGTGGAGTGATGGAGACACTATAAAATTAGTCACAGTAGATCTAATGAACAAGTAAATCAATCACAAAAGATGAACATAGAAAATATGGTGTAAAACTGTGCAAAACATGCATCAGTGCTCAATATCCCAATAAGGGTGAATAATTACAATACAATCATCTCAATGAGTGAGCAATTCGAATTGACTAAGAAGGTCATTCGAGTCACTGAATGGAGTAGCTTGAATCCAACTAGGAGTCCTCATCATCAATCAGTGGTGGTCATCAATGCACAAGAACCAATCATCCAAGTGTCAATCTGAGTCTAACTGAGTGTAACATGTGTAACTGAAATGTGTAGCACTAATATAGGGAAGTGGGCTCAGTGGAGGGTGCATGGGAGGCTAACTGAAGTCAGAACAAGTCATCTAGTCAATATGGAGGTCCAACGGAGTGAAACAGTCAGTCGGGAGTGAAATTAGCCTCAAATCAGGGAGAATCAGAGCTAACTGAGTGTAACTGAAGTGGAACTACAGTGGTAGGTGAAGAAGTGCACCCTTCTCTGGAAGTAGGTGAGAAGTGGGTGCCTTCTAGACTAGGAGGGCTGAAACTTTGATGTAAGAAGCTCCCGGGTGCTAGAATAAGGTGGCTAAGGTGCTGGAGGCATCAACCTGGTGACTGGGATGCATGCAAAGTACATGCAAACCCTAGAATTTGCATGCAAACCCTAATTGCATGCAAGATCCTAAAAAAGATGATGTGGATATCCGAACACCCCCCCTCAAGCTAGACTATGATGTGCAAAAAAAATAATGTGGGGCCCTGGTAACTAAGACCAAAGGTCACCCCAATACAATAATCCAAAAAATGCTGAAAATAAACTAAGTGAGGAAAGAGGGAAAACCCAGTGGGAAGAAAGCCCCCCCTCAAGCTAAAGCATAATAATGGATCAATCTGTCTCCATCATGATGGAACTCACCCCCAACAGTGAACGGAGGTAATAGAACTTCTTCTCAGTGAAGCTCTTGGTGAAGATGTCTGCAATTTTCTCATCAGTGCGGCAATATTGCAGAATGATGGTGCGATCATGCACCAACTGTCGAATGTAATGCATATGAATCTCAATGTGTTTGGTACTCTACCGTTGAACTGTATTTGTGGAGATCTTGATAGCACTTTGATTGTCACAAAATAGGGCAGTCAAAGTAGTGCCACCAAAACCAAACTCGAAAAGAATACCCTGCAACCAAATTGCCTAAATGCAGGCATTGATTGCCCCTCGATACTCTGCCTCTGCTGAAGAAAGTGCAATGGATGCCTGCTTTTTGCTGGACCAGTAAATAGCACCATGACCAATCATGAAAACATAACCAGAAGTGGACTTCTGATCAATGCTATCACCTTCCCAATCTGAATTAGTAAAACCAATGAAATCAAGCTCAGAATCTGCAGCATAATGTATGCCAAAATGTTTCGTACCTTGCACATACTGCAAGATCCGCTTGGCTGCTTGCCAATGAAGCTCATGGGGCTGCTGCATATACCTTGACACAACACTCATGGCATATGAAATATCAGGCCTTGAGTGTGTCAAATAAAGTAGTGAACCAATCAACTGTTGATACATACTGCAATCTGCAAGTGGTGTAGAATATCCCTCCTCAAGACTGATTCCTGAGAGGAATGGGAATGGGGATGCCTTACATTCAGCCATATTAAACTTCAATAACAGGTCGGAAGCATATTTTTGCTGAGATATAGTGATCCCATCAAAATTTTGAGCTATCTCCAAGCCCAAAAAGTGACTCAGCAAGCCCAAATCGCTCATGTCAAAAGCTAGATTTAAGGCAGTTTTTAGCTTGTTTATTGAAGTAAGAGTGCTACAAGTAATGAGAAGATCATCAACATAAAGTACAGTAACCAACAAATTACTTTTAACTCGCTGAAGATACACATTCGGATCAGATTTGCATCTTTGGAAATTCTAAGAAAGAAGGAAGGAGTCCATCTTTGCATACCAAGCTCTTGGGGCCTGTTTTAACCCATACAAAGATTTCTTCAATCTACATACTAATGACGGATCTAATGTGTAGCCCTCTGGCTGCTGCATATATACCTCTTCAACAAGGTCTCCATGTAGAAATTCACTCTTCACATCCATGTGGTTCACTTCCTAGTGCTTGGATGCGGAAATAGCCAAAACAAGGCGGATGGAATCCATCTTTGCAACCAGTGCAAAGGTCTCAGTGTAGTCCACTCCTTGGACTTGGGAGAAAAATTTTGCTACCAACCTTGCTTTGTATTTGCTGATAGAGCCATCAGCAGCAACTTTCATGCGGTAGACCCATTTACACTTCACTAATTTTCTTCTAAGTGGAAGATAAACTAGCTCCCATGTATTGTTCTTTTGAAGAGAACTGTACTCTCCATCCATGGCACTTTGCCATCTCGGATCTCGGTGGGAAGAATAGTATGATGTGGGATCTAAACTAGCCATCAAATAAAAAATATCAGGAATTAATGGATTAGAAATAGAAAGAGCCATACCTGCTCTTTGAAATTCTGCTCTTGTTCGTCTCGGATCAGCAGGATTTCCAAGGTTTGAACCAGCAGATTGAAGAGTGTTTTGGGCCCACTTTGGTAACTGAGAAGGATCATAATGGTTGGATTCCGAACCTGATATGTCATGATCATAATGTGATGCTAAAATATCATAAATATCAAAACTCATACCTTCATTATCGCTGCACGGATCTTCTTCTGGTGAAGGCGGTGAAACGGCAGTTTCTTCCTCGACTAGTTGCAATTCTTGAAGCGGTTCTTCGAATTGCACACTGCGCTCTATGAATATATTTTTAGATATGATATCCATGAGTTTATATGGTTTTGATTCTTCCCCATATCCTATCAATATGCACTCAATACTTTGTGGATCCAAAGCTCGTCTCTTCTTGGAAGGAATTCTAGCCCATGCAGTAGAGCCAAAAACTCTCAAATTTGACACATCCGGTTTGTGACCAAAGAATGCTTCAAAAGGAGTCATACCTTTCATGGATGAATGTGGAACACGATTCTGTATGTATGCAGCAACATTGATTGCTTCAGCCCAAATATTTGCAGCCAAACCTTTTGATTCAATCATGCATGTAGCCATCTCTTTCAGTGACCGATTTTTCCTTTCCGCTACACCGTTCTGCTGGGGAGTGTAGGGAACTGTATGTTGGATCTGAATTCTTCTTTGGGAACAAAGTTGCAGAAACTCGGCCTTGATATATTCTCCACCATTATCATATCTAAGATCTTTGATCTTGCTCTTAGTGGCGGTCTCAACAGAAACCTTAAAATCCTTGAATTTTCCAAGCACTTCTGACTTGTTTTTGAGAAAGAATACCCATGTAAAGCGGGAAAAATCATCAATAAATGTCAAAACATACCTTGAACCATTTAATGATGTATGGGGTAGTGGACCACTGATATCAGAATGTATCAACCCCAAAACTGTAAAAGCTCGGCTAGCTTTGCCGCGGTCGAATCTATGCTCGGGGTGCTTCCCAATAATGCAACCAGTGCATATTCCCTTCGAGGAACGGAGTTGTGGAAGACCATCTACCATGGAATTTTTTGATAACAGCAGCAAATACTTATAATTAAGATGTCCAAATCTTTCATTCCAAATCCTACTAACCTCATTACCATGTGTGCGAAGAGTAGTGGGCTTTGCAAGCGGAATAAAGTGTGAAAACTCATAGCATTTTGTAGTGTGGTTCGCCTTTCCAACTGCAACAAGTCTTCCACTTTTGATATCAGTAATTTCAATTGTATTAGGGATGAATGTAACTTGCTTCGGTTCACCAGTGTGTGTCATTTGATACACAGAAAGAAGATTTGAAGCCAAGGAAGGCATATAGAGAACATTCTGAAAGATTCCATGATCTACATGAATCGTACCTTTGCCCTTTGAAGAAATTTTTTAGTCATCTCCCAAATGGATGGGGTTGGAGCTTTTTGGATCGAATGAAGAAAAAGAATCAATATTTGCAGCCATATGATTCGATGCACCCGAATCTATCAAGAGAGTAGTGGGCTTCGAAACAGTTGCCATGAGTGCTTGTCCTCTTTCATGATCATCATTCCTATCCTTCTTCCTTGCACCGTCAAGAAGAGTTATGTTGTTCTTTTCCAAAAGGAGGGCCATTTGATATATAGTCTTCTTCATACATGAAATTTTGGGATGAAAGCCACGGTTGCAATAAGTACATTTAGATTTTTGGTTACCTTCTTTTCCCTTTTGCTTGAACTTCGAACTGGATGGTGCATCCGTTTGTTTGCCTTTCTCTCTTTGCTTGTGAGGTTCGAATTTGGGCTTCTCCTTCTTTTTCTTTCCTTTACCATTTGAGATCTTGGGTCCTTGAACATATAGGGATGAATCTTTGGAGCTTATGGACCCCATTTGAATCAACTTATCATGTTCTTTTGTGATGGACTCAATGAAGGCATTCAAGGTAGTCATCTTCCAATTCGAGATAGTTAGCCGATCGGAATTGAAAGCAAAGACAAATACTGAATAATCTTTACCAAGCTTGTTGAGAATGGAGAGGATCAATTGCTTATCCTCTTTGATAACTCCACTGTTCTTCAACTGCATGTTCAAGTTCTTGAATTTTGTGAAGAATTCAATAATGGTCTCGAAATTCTCAGGACTAAGGGCAATCAATTCATTCTCTAATTGAAAAGCCCTAAGCTCGTCCTGCTTGCCAAATAGTGTTTCAAGTTGCTCCCATATAGCTTTTGGAGTCTTCAATCCGCTGAGATGGAAGTGAAGATCTTTGGAGATGGAGAGACAAAGAAGACCATAAGCTTTTTTCAAGCTTGTTGTAGTGTTTGGTTCTATCTGACAAGGTGTTTGGTTCCAATTCAAGACCAAGAGTGACTCAGTAGTAACCTTTCGAACGTAATATGATCTCCATATCATCTTTCCAATCAAAATAATTGAATGGGGTGAGGATAGGATTTGAAGAAGAGTATTCCATTGCTAGGAGCGAGTGCACACTGATGTAGAAATGCTTGCAAGGGTAGAGTAGTGAATGCAATTGATGGAGACAATAACCTACAAATCACAATAAAACCAAGAACAATGAGGTCGAACAATCCACCCTTTTAGAGTTGCATCACACCTGGGATTGGAGATCAAGCAATGTTGAATAGTTCCAATGTATCAGATCCAAGATTTATGTGGAAACTCAAGCTTCTGGAGCGGTATTGGAAGTATTTTCAAGCTTTGCATGCACAGGAGCGAATGCCCTTGAGATCTTTCATGCCAAAACTTTTTGTAATTTTTGAGCAAATTCACCCAAATCCTCTTGTAGAAACACCTGTAGAAAAGAGATCTTGTCCCTACAATGGCTCTGATACCATGTAAAATTAGTCACAGTAGATCTAATGAACAAGTAAATCAATCACAACAGATGAACATAGAAAATATGGTGTAAAATTGTGCAAAACATGCATCAGTGCTCAATATCCCAATAAGGGTGAATAATTACAATACAATCATCTCAATGGGTGAGCAATTCGAATTGACTAAGAAGGTCATTCGAATCACTGAATGGAGTAGCTTGACTCCAACTAGGAGTCCTCATCATCAATTAGTGGTGGTCATCAATGCACAAGAACCAGTCATCCAGGTGTCAATCTGAGTTTAACTGAGTGTAACATGTGTAACTGAAGTGTGTAGCACTGATGTAGGGAAGTGGGCTCAGTGGAGGGCGCATGGGAGGCTAACTGAAGTCAGAACAAGTCATCTAGTCAATCTGGAGGTCCAACAAAGTGAAACAGTCAGTCGGGAGTGAAACTAGCCTCAAATTAGGGAGAATCAGAGCTAACTGAGTGTAACTGAAGTGGAACTGCAGTGGTAGGTGAAGAAGTGCACCCTTCTCTGGAAGTAGGTGAGAAGTGGGAACCTTCCAGACTAGGAGGGCTGAAACTCTGATGTAAGAAGCTCCCGGGTGCTAGAATAAGGTGGATAAGGTGCTGGAGGCATCAACCTAGTGATTGGGATGCATGCAAACCCTAGAATTTGCGTGCAAACCCTAATTGCATGTAAGATCCTAAAAAATATGATGTGGATATCCGAACAGACACAAGTGGAAAGAACGGTTCACTCGTCATAATACAATAGTATCTTTGAATAGATGTCAGTATAGTACAACAATCTGATACAATGGCCATGAATAGGCAGTACATAAGTAGATACATGTCATAAGTGATCATATCCATGATCCCTCTACAGTAAGATATGGTCTTCTGCTGAAAAGAAGACAACTGGTGCAAACTGGAGGTACAAACTGCTAAAATCTGAGAGGTGATATCTCAGATGTAAAGTCAAATCATATGTATCATACTGAATGCCACAATCACCTGGGGTCTTCTACACAAGTCTTCGACGGTGCAAGTCTGTTGTTGCAGCAACACCCCTCCCCAAAATTTTGTACATATTGGGGCCCCTCCCTTTCTTTTTGTAGAAGGTTTGCCTAAGAAGTCTTCCCAGCCGTTAACTGTGTTTTCAACATAAAATCTTGTTTCCCAAGTGAACGTCTTGCCATCAATCCTTCCTTGTTTTCCCCAAAAGGCCAAAAGGAACTTAGAACTTTTCCCCAACATTTTGGAATCCCTTAGGCTATATCCCCGAAACTCCGAAAAGCCAAACATCCAACCTTTCCAGAAGATGGACTTAGATTTTCTTTGTCAAAATCGTAAACCGTGAGAAAAAAGTTACGGAAACCTTCTGTTTTTCTTCCTGAAACGGCGGGAGAACTTGGGAAAGACGCCCGAAAGACTTAGAATTTTTTCGAAAGCAGCGGAAGCCTTTGGGCAATGCCTCCCAAAACGGCAGAACCCTTCGATCAAGCCTTCCGCAACCGCAGAAAGCTTCCCGTTTTCCTCCCGAAATGGCGGGACTCATTCGCAGAAGCTTCCCGAAATACCATGGGAAACTCACGAGCTTCTTCCGAAACTGAGAAAATGACTTGGATTCTTGTTGATAAAAAGTTGCGGAGCACCCTAGGGAAACCACGCGGAATCATTCAGACTATGTTCCCGAAACCGCGGAAGCTTTCGGGCTATCTGTCCGAAATGGCGGAGCCATTCATCAAAAAAGCTTTCCGAAAAGACTTAGGAAAAATTTCGAAAGCCTGCGGCAACCTTCGGGTTTTCTCTCCGAAACGGGGGAAACTATCCATAAAAGCTTTCCGAAATACCACGGAGAAATTCGTGAACTTCTTCCGAAACTATGAAAAGAACTTAGAATTTTTTTCAAGGAACTTTGCGAAACGAGACGTCGTGGAAGCTTCGCGGAAGTTTTCAGCGTTTGCTCCCGAAACCGCGGAAACTTTCAAGTTTCCCTTCCGAAACGGCGGAAGCCAATTGTTTAAAACTCGGAAAAGGGCTTCGAAATAATTCTGGGAAAAGGTGCGGAAGAGTATAAGATGTGCTCCCAAAACGGTGGGAGATATTCGTCTAAGACGCCCGAAAAGGACCAAGAAAAGTCTTCGTTAAGTAATCGCGGAAGCAGCGGAACAATTCAAGTTTCCCTCCCGAAACGGTTCTGCTTTCGAATCGGCGGAGCAATTCATCGTTTCCTCCCAAAATAGCGGAAACTTTCGCCAAAAGATCGCGGAGGAACTCGAAGAAGCCGCCCGAAACGTCGCGGAAGACATTCACCAAAGCTTTCCGCAACCGTGGAAGCTTTGTGCGGAAACATCTCCCGAATCCTTCCGAAACGCTGAAACCGTTTTTCTCTCCGCTACCGCGGGAACCCGTTTCCAAAGTTGTGCGCACGATCATTTGGTGCGGAAGGGGTCCACCTTTTCCTCCCGGCACAGCGAAAGCTCCCGCTACATCCTCCCGCAACGGCGGGAAGGATTCGCCAATGTGCCCCGCAAAAGGCGGTCGCACGCAAACCGAGGTGACCCGATTTAATTGACGACGTACGACGCATTTAAACCCGGTTTAAAACCCCACCAGCCGAATTAACTCCCCACACGTGCCTGGCCCATATAAATAAATCGACGGGGTACGAGCCAACCCATTGTCGTTTCATAAACAAAGCCATTGGACGCCGCGCGACCGTTCCAGCTCGTCCTATGCAGCCACGTTCGCGGCCACCTCAGTTAACGACCTCAGCCAAATGGTGCCAGGTAGGATTTTTAACTTTGATTGGGTTGTCTTTTGTTTAAAAAAATGAGTTTTAGTGGGATTTGGATGGGCAAAACACCCGTCAAGGGCTATGTTTTGCCCGTCAGACGCAGTTGAATGGAGTCCTCATCTCGTCATATGAAGCATTAACAATTTTATCTTTTATTGAGTCGAAACGGTTGGTTCGGGCGGTTAAACCTGTCCCATTTTTTATCCCCGGGCCGCGTGCCTCGTTGTGGGGAGAACCTGTCGAAACCCCTTATGCTTTTCATATCCCCGGCCGAAGAACTCAGGATGTGAAACTCCGGGCCTCTCCATAAAACCTCAGTCCTACGACGCCTTCTACCCGGGGCAAAACCTTGTCTCCGGCGCCATTACCCCGTTCGAGTCACGCGAGCCGAAATTCGAAGCCGTGGCCACCCTTGCAGTTCCCGTCAATATGTCTCCGGCGCCGTCGCCCTGGCTCGGACTAGAGTTCCCCATAGAACACCTCGGCGGGTGCCGTGCGTGACAATAGCATTCGAAGCCCCCACCGAGTCAAAAGTGCGAAAAGGGCTCCCTTGTCGTCACAAAGTCCTTCCAACCCGAGTTTCCCCGCCATTAGCCTTTCCAGCCACAGTGATAACAAGAGACGCCGTATTCCCCAAGGCTGACCCGAAAGCCCATTGCTTCCGCAACTCGCCTATCGATCCGAGAACAAAATGTGTCCGCGACATAGCCTATCCCCGCAGGAGCATTCCAAACCCATCCTTTTAAGAGATCCAAATGTTTCAATCTATGTTTCATACTGAAATAGTGTTTGCTTCCTGAATATACAGCTTCATTGTACTTATCTTATTAATATATTAAAACAATGATGCTCTCTGTTAAAACCTCACAGTATGTTGCTCAAAGTGGCTTGTATATGGATGTTATCAGGGATAAGTCAAGATGCCGAAAACCGGTAAGAAGAAGGCGAAGATGAAAGAAAAGAAACCTGCCCCTCCTAAAACTGAAACTTCACTCCAAGACACTAGGTGCACCACTGGTGTCCCTCCAGAAATCAGATGGGGAGACATCTACAGAATGATCCGGGACCAAGAAATCCCAGATATGTTGCTAGAGGAAGCACCAATCTATCTCAATATCAGAGCCTCAGGCATAACTAGAGCCGCTACCCGCCCTGAGCTGTTCCCCTGTGCTGAATTGATCGGATGGATACTCCAACATGCAGATGCTGAAGGGAGAGTGATAAATGATAGCGGGAAAGTGGCTATTGCCTCGTTTCAACCCGCGTATATTGCGGCGGCCTACAGATTTCCCCGTGTCCAACAAGCTCTGACTGACGAATGGTTGGGCCAAATGAATAACGTCGAGATGGCCAAGAAGCTGCTAATAGCAGGCAAACATTTGAGAAAAAAGGGGAATGATGAGTATGGCGTACAGAATCTAAGAGCTCCTTATAGATTGATTGCCCTGATGCTGTGCAGAATCTTCGGCATGCCCGATAGCACAATATACAAGATTCAGTGGGTCCCTATCATTCACTATGTGGCATTTCAGGGAACAGTGTTTGACTGGGCCACTATCATATCAGATAGTCTGGCCTCGATGATAAGTGCTGCTAAGCCAGGGCTAGCCTTGAAGAAGGCTGAATTCTTCATGTCTTCATATCTGATAGATTGTATTTTGGCCAAGATAGAGTTCCCCAAATTGGGTTGTACATGGGATAGGGCCACCGCCCCGGTCTACATCGCATTCAAAATGTTGTGGGCTCAGAATTACAAGCCCAGCTACAAACTCATCTGTGAGGGGTTCATCATGCCCCTATATGAGAAAATGTTCAAGGAAGAACCAAATTGCCTGTCAGAAAATGCTTTGGAAGTCCTTGGGGATTATGGGGACTTTTACTTCTCAGAACAGGGCACCTACCTGAGAATGTTCGGAGGGACTAAGCCCCCATACATCTTGCCGCAGTATGCCACAGACTATGTGGTGCTCAAAGAAGCAGTAAGACAACTCTTCCTGGATGGTATTGGAGCAATGCTCCATAAACAGCATAAGGCTTCCTTTCCCCCCCTACCTTTCTGCATATGTGCTTACAAGTTTTCAGGGGTGGCCTCTGCCGACGAATTTGTTCAAGAGTTGAAGGCCTTCCACTTCGGTGAGATCATCTTCCACAGGAACGACAGAAAGGGTAAAGTGGCCGAGCATTGCAAGGACATCTACGCTCATTTTGAATACTCGCATTACCCCGATGCCGAGGAGGAGGCATTCAGAGGCATTAGCAATATGTCGGAACTACGAATCTGTCGCCAAGGCACTGGAGCAAGCTCTAGTTCATCCAAGATCCAGGAGACCAGTCAGCGGCAGGAGAAAGAAGCTGAAGATGCCCGAGCTCAAGAGGAGCTCAGATTAAGAGAAGAGGCAAGAGTGCTCCAAGAAGCTGAAAGTGCCAGATTGCAGCGGGAAGTGGAAGAAGCCAGGTGGAAGCAAGAAGCTGAAGTAGCAAGATTACAGCAGGAAGCTGAGGTGGCAAGGATGCAAGAAGAGGCGGAAAAGGAAAGCCGACGCAAAGAAGCTGAACAAGCTGAAGCAGAAAGGAAGGCAGAAGAGGAGCGAAAAGCGGAGGAGGATGCCCAAGCAGGTGGGTCCGGTGTCCAAGACATGGAGATAGACACCTCTCAAGCAGGTGGCTCTGGTACCCAAAAGGAAGGAGTAGACCCTGCTCAGGAAGTCCAGACCCCGCCTATGGAAGAGGACATAGACATCATAAACCGACCAATTGTCCCGTACACTCCATCAGGAAAGCGTACGGTGTCCAAATGGAATGAGTTTGTATATGATAAGAAAAGAAAAGCGATGGTCCTCCAATCAGAAGAGAGGATTAAAAGTCCCTTCCATGAAGACATTGTTACTCACCGGGAGGTCACCGTCATGCAGAACACGGATCAAGATCCCATTGCTATGGCGTCCGCAGTTATAGCGACAGCAAAGGCATCATTTGCCAATGTAGACGTTATAGTTAAAGAAAATATATTGACAAAGAAGAGAGCACGCACGCTGCAACAAAATGTGGCTAATGAGCAAGCCCAAAGAGATCTGGCAGTAAACAAGTATAATTGCTTGTACGCTGAGCATAAGGAGCTGTCAAACAAGTACAGCCAGTTGGAGGAAGAAAAAGACCAGCTAACACTTCAAATGATGATTGTGGAAGCAGAGAAGAATGGTGCAAAAGAAAAGGCATCTCTGCTAGAAGCAGACAAGCAAGCATTAGCTGAGCGTTTAGAGCAAGCGGAGAGCAGAACCATGGACCTATCTCCCTTCCACGAGCTGTCATGCAATATCCTGCAGCAAGTGTATGGCTCCCAAGAGCTAATCACTGATGAGGTGTGCAAACTCAAGGCCATGGTGGTTAGGCTAAAAGAGATTAATGCGGAAGCCCACAGGCTCAAAGCAAAGAACACACGCGTTAAGGCCAATATCATAAGCCAGATGGCATGGAGAGAAGGAAAAGGGGGTTTTCCTGCACATCTCCCATTTAAATCTGTGGACAGTCTCAATGAGGACATAGCACTATTGGAGTTCGGCAGAAACTGCGCCAGTAAGCTGATGGCCAGTGTGCAAAGAACAACAGATAAAATCAGCAGTCTCTACCAGAGGCTCCAAAAGGCACATGCCAAATGTACATTGATTTTCCCTCAGACCTTAGAGGACTTTCCGGAAAAGGAGCAGCGGTTGTCTCAGCTAAAGGAAGAGCTAGGCGTTCAAATGGAGTATGTGAAAAGGATTGATGTCCTGGCCATTGATGACCTCCAGCATTATATTGGTTCATCATCACTCCACAACCATCTGCTGAAGGAAGTACATCAAGCTGCAGTAGCAGAGGTCCAAAACATTAAAGCAGAGCTCGGGAAGAATGTGACTTCTCAGAAAATCTTGTTCCCTGCTGCAGCAAACATAGTCATAAGGGACACAGGTATGTGGTATAGCTACATAGCAGAGGAGGACAAGAAAGCTGCAGCAGCAGCAGGAGCATCAGCAGGCCCAGGATCCTCTCTCCCAGTAGCCACTCCAGCTGTAGGTTCGAGGCCCTCTTTCCCAGCAGTCATTCCAGAAGCTCCAACTAGACCAATCCATCCTTCCCAGGCACAATCAACAACCTCAATGGACTTGGGCGACCCTTCCCCAGTTGAGGCTCACGCACAGGTGTAAAAGAGGCTGAATTCAGTAAGCAACTCTCTTCAGCCAGAAACGTGCCCAGCAGGGAAAGCTTTGATGTTAGCCAATTTTCTGTTATGTATATTTTGAATATGTAAGGCGTAAGCCATGGGACAGCTGTCCCTAATTTTTGTCAAAATATTTTTTGTAAAGGAAGTGGCCATTTTTGGTGGTCGATTATAGTGGAAATTCCTGTAAATGACAGGTGGAGAATGCTAGGTGTCAGCCTAAAGGGCAGATTTGTAGCTATAAATAGCATCTAGGAAAGATTAGACAGGACTTTTGGCAGGGAATGAAATTTTGGCAAACGATATGAGCTATCTTGTATCGGGTCTGTAAAATTGATTTTTCTAATAGAAGCCACGGGAGATGGACGTTTTGCCTGGGATGTTAGGCGGCTGTATGTTGGACTATTCTAATGGCTGCTGTTCTATAATGTGAGATCATTCTTATCACCTGAATTATTTCTTTGTATTAATGATTTTGCTCCTCCCTGGGCATGCGTTTTCTCTATTTTGTGAACAATGAAATGCATTGCTGTAGATTTCTCTGTCTAGATCGAATGGCTAACTGTTCTTTCTTCAGGATAATTCATGTTGCTCATTGTTCATGCCTTTAAATTGCTCCTTGCAGGGATCTTTAAGTTTAATTCCAGTTTTGTTACATTTAGATTTGTTTCTTCATCCTTCTACGTAGATTAAATAAACTTTTTACCTTTTCTGTTTTATGAGCAATTGATGCGTTCCATGTTGAATGAGAAGCTATCTTCTCAAGATCTTTATCTTGCTATAGCTTCAATTGTGAAAAATAATAGCTAGCTGTTCTTTGTTTACGATATTTGTTACAGCTGATTGCTCCTCCCTTAAGCGTGTTCCCTGCAGGGATAAATAGATGTATTCCAGTTTCTAGACTTAGATCTGTTTTATTTGCATTTAGATTAAGTATAATTTAGGCACTTGCATCTCATATAAAAGACATAAAAAAACCCAAAAGAAAGGTGGATCGGGCCATAACCGGTAGAATCGGATTTAAACTCCAAATCCACGGTTGCCGGAACCACTAACCGGACGGATTCCCTACACCAAACGGGAGATAGTCTAATTGGGACCATCTCTCGGGGAGAATCCCTTTCTGATTGATGCTGCGATAGCCGAGGCATCAATAGTTTTTGGCGCTAGAAGGAGGGCCTGAAGTGCATGGCTGATAGAGGAAAATCTTCCGCGGTCATAGATAACACTGAAAACCCGCTTAAAGAAAGTATTTCAAACAGCCCAGATCTTGGATTAACAGACCAAGAACGTCTCATTTCTGACCCTGAGCCTCAAGAAGATTTGTACGCTGTTCCTTTCGCAGAAATAGAGGATTTGAGAAGACATACCAGGTCCTACGTTAGACAGCTAGGTGGTTTAAACGCTGTCAACTTCCTCCCTAAGAAAATTACACCTAGAAAGGAGCCACAATACACCCGTGATTCAATTCTTGTTCAGAGTTTTGAAGAACTGGTAAATCTGACTTTGGAAGAAATTTCCGACACTCTTAACAAGACAGACCAAGAAAATCTTGAAGAAATCACCACTCCCAAAAGTACTCCACAGGTTTCACCCTACAATTCTCCACCAGGGTCTCCACATCCAAACCCAAATATGGCTGTACCTGCTTGGAGAGCAAGGGGAGCGCTGAACTTAGCTGGACCATACCATAATCTCCCTAAAAACCCAGAAAAGGTCTTGCCTAAGTACGATCCAGGGAAAGCCATTTCGGCGGAAGATCACCTCAAGAGTTTTTACTTAGCCTTGAACCTTTTGAATGTACAACATGAAGACGTAGTCTGCAGGTTGTTTCCGTACACATTCGAGCCGAAAGTATCATCATGGTACTTCAGCCTGCAACCCAGCTCAATCTCTAGTTGGGATGAATTCGAAAAATGTTTTCTAAAGAAATATGGAAACCAAAAGACTGTGGCCACACTTATGAAAGAACTCTTATCCATGAGGATGGAAAAGAAAGAAAAGGTTCAAGATTTCAATCAAAGATTCACTACGTTGTTGAATAACTTCAGTCAAGCTAATAAACTAGCCGAGGAATCTCTAATTGAATACTATACAACCGCTCTTGATGGACCCATAGCAATGTTCGTAAAGAGGTCCAAGAAAACTACCCTGATAGAGAACTTTGAGGAAGCTAGGAAGGTAGAAGAAGAGGCTGATAGCATTGCTAAACATGCCTTAGATGTAGAACCAAAACCAGCAGCTAGCAAGAAACCTTTGCTGCTCACTAGAAGTAAAGACGAGCCATCTACGGACATGGAAAATGTAGTCAAAATGATGCAGAAATTATCTAACAAAATCGTAGATCTCGAGAAATACAAGGCTGCTAGCACATCTAGGAAACCTTTCAAGCCATTTTATAAAAGAAGGGAAGACGGAGAACAGTCTCATCCACCAATGAATACTGCCCCTATTTTAAACTTGAATGAGATTGGGATGGAAAATTTCTGCACCTTTCACCAAGAACCGCACTCGGAGAAGAGCTGCCCGCAATGGATCAATTCCATGAGCTTGGTCATGAACCAAATGTTGGATTCTCAGATCCCAGACCAGGATATTTCTCCAGAGGAATCGAGCCCTGAGATTGAGGAACCAACCCCGGACACTACGATGGTGCTATGGGATTGGTTACCTATGACTGAATTAGCAAAAGAGGGTCCCATAGATAGTTCTCCCTCCACCGTGAATGTTGCTACTCGTAGCAAAGGCCCTATTACCGATCCCGTGCCAAGCATAGCTCCTCATAAACCCAAAGTTTCAAAAGAGCCGCCTAGGAGGCATATAACAGTTATCCCACAACAACCCAAAGTTAGCCAAACAGCCAAGTGCTGAGAACACAGTTCAACCACCTAAGGTCACCATGAACAAAACAGATCAGCCAACTCGAATTGGGAACGAATCCGATATAGGGTATGATATTATCGAAGATATCAAGAAGGTCAAAGGAAACATATCAATATTTGACATGTGTAGCTTGCCCCATCAACGAGACAAACTGCTGCATGTTTTACAACCAAAACCCAGCACTACATTAACGGATTCTCAAGACAATCCCGAAATTAATGAGGCTAGCATTGGTGGGAAATCCAAATCTCAAACATTGCCTTTCCTATTGACTTTTGAAATTTTTAATCACAACGTTCATAACTGTTTGGTAGACTCTGGAGCTTCTTCAAACGTTATGCCACTGTCAATTTGTAAGAAAATTAATGGGCAGCCCGTGCCATCCCCAGCTCAAATTATCCAATTAGATAGGACTGCTGTTAGAGTAATTGGGGAGATGAAGGACGTTCTAATTAGATTGTCAGCGGATCCTAGAGTCTGTCAATTTATTGACATAATGGTGGTCGATATTCCTGAAGCTTATGGGCTGATTTTGAGTAGGGATTGGTCTACCAAGCTGAGTGGCTACTTTGCTACCGATTGGTCTCATCTATGGCTGCCTTATTAGAACAGACAGAATCAGATTAAAGTTCTTAGGGAACCTCATATGAAACAAAACGTAACCCAGCTAGAAGAAAAAAATGAGGCTGTAACTTTCTCTTCCTCGGTCCTGGGAAATTACTTCTTAGAAATGGATCCGGGTAACTATCAATCTGAAACCTTTTGCCATGAATCAGATAAACAGTCCGATCTCCTTCATTTCTCCCGGACTGATGATGTTGATTGTAACATAGTCAATTTAGTTGCTAACATAGACCACAAAGAAACTAACTTAGTTGAATCTAAAGATACCTTTTGGACATTATACTTTGATGGTTCTAAAACTCTGGAAGGATCCAGAGCCGGTTGCGTTCTAATGGATCCGAAAAGAAACAAGTATTTTTTGTCTTGTAGACTAGAATTCGATTGTACTAATAATACCGCTGAATATGAAGCTTTGGTACATGGTTTAAGGAAGGCCATTGGCTTAAATGTTAAGTACCTGAAGGTTTTTGGTGACTCCGAGATAGTTGTCAGACAGGTAAGGGACACCATTCATTGTCTCTCACCGCACTTGAAAGGTTATCAGGCTGAGGTATGGGATTTAATCATGTAGTTTGACGCTTTCAATATAAAATCAATTCCTAGATTGCAAAATTCTGCTGCTGATTTATTAGCAACATCTGCTTCTAGATTGGTGCCGTCAAATAATAAATGCTCGATTGAGTTGATTTTCAGGCCTTCCATTCCCGATAACATCACGAACTTCAGAGTCTTCGATGATGATGAACAAATTATCAGCTTCCTGACAAACGAAGATAGCTTCCAAGGAGCTGCAATAGATGAGGAAGAACACGATGCTGATTTGATGAAGAAAGATGACGAGAAAGGAAATTTCATACCAAAGGGGGTAAGATCCCTCGAAATGCTTTTCGATCTTCAAAATAAGTTCAAAAGACCAGCTAATACCAAAACTAACAGCTCATCAATGCAACATGAGTTGGTTAATTTGGGTACCGAGGCAGAACCAAAATTTGTCAACCTTGGCAAATGTTGTTCACCAGGAGAAAGAGACAGGTTCATTAAATTGTTTAAACAGTACAAGGATGTTTTTGCATGGACCTATGAAGATCTGAAAACATATGACGTCTGCATTATTCAGCATGTTATACCAATGAAAGTGGGTGTCAAGCCATTTCAGCAGCAGTTAAGAAGGATGCATCCCACTCTTGAACCGCTGGTCCAAAAGGAATTAAAGAAGCTCCTGGACGCTAAGATAATCTTCAAGGTTCGGCATTCCGAATGGGTTGCAAACTTGGTTCCCGTAAGGAAGAAGTCAGGAGAGATTAGGCTATGTGTAGACTTCAGAAATTTAAACAGAGCCTCAGATAAAGACAACTACCCCGTGCCTTCAATGGAGCAAATCCTCCAAATGGTGTCAGGATCCGAATTGTTTTCTCTCCTCGATGGTTTCTCGGGCTACAATCAAGTGTTAGTAGCCGAGGAAGATCGTCTCAAGACCACCTTCAGAACTAAGTGGGGAACTTTCGCTTACAGAAGAATGCCATTTGGTCTGATAAATGTGGGAGCTACATTCCAAAGGGCGATGGATATTGCCTTCCGAGGATTGGGTGGGCAATGTGTTGTTGTTTACTTAGATGATGTGACAGTCTTTTCGAAGAAAAGGGAAGATCATGTTGTTCATCTGAGGCACATCTTTGATCGTTGCCGGAAGTATGGTATTTCCTTAAATCCCAAGAAGAGCGTGTTTGCTGTGCCCGAAGGTAAGCTCTTGGGTCATATCATCTCCAAAGGGGGAGTGTCAATCGACCAGGAAAGAGTCCAAGCTATTAATAAGATTCCAATGCCTCACAACAAAAAATCTATGCAGTCTTTTATGGGCACCATCAATTTTGTCCCGGATTTTGCACAAATTGTTAAGCCGTTACAGCAGATGGTTAAACAAAGCATACAATTCAAGTGGACAGATTTGGAGAAAGACGCATTTAGAGATATCAAGGCAGCGGTAGCTAAAGCTCCTTCCTTAAGAAGCCCAGATTTCGATAAAGATTTCATCTTGTATACCTTCGCTTCGGACGATTCTCTCGCAGCTGTACTCACGCAAAAGGTGGAGTTGGGGGATGAATACCCAATTTCGTTTATGAGCACTGGTCTGCAAGGGGCTGAGCTGAATTACCCCGTAGTTGACAAACATGCGTATGCAGTCTTCAAAGCAGTCAAGCAGTTTAGGCCCTACATTTTGAAGAACCGAACTAAAGTCATAGTTCCCCATCCAGCTGTTAGATCCTTGTTCGTTCAAAAGGAATTGGGAGAGAGGAGAGGGAACTGGGTCACAGCTCTGCAGGAGTATGATTTGGAATTTAAACCGGCTACAATCATCAAAGGACAAGGTCTGTGCAAGTTACTGGCTGGAAACTCAACTGATGAAGAGCAACATTGGAAGAATGAAGCTGAGCTCAATTCGATGGAAGTATGTCATATCTTCACAACTCCCCAGTCATGGTATAGGGATCTGGTGCACTATTTACAGCAGGGATATCTACCCGAGCATTGGAACTCTAAACAAAGAAGGGCGCTCCGTTTGAAATCCGCACCCTATCAAATCATTGATGGGATTCTTTTCAGAAAGAATTATGATGGAGTCCTTCTTAGATGTTTGGAAAAGGAAGATGCAAACAAAGTTGTCAAAGAATTGCATGATGGCCCCGCAGGTGGTCATTATTCAGGAGAGACGACAGCACACAAGATACTGAGAGCTGGGTATTACTGGCCCACTCTGTTTCGAGATGCCTACACATACGCACGGAATTGCGATGTATGTCAAAGAAGTGCAGGGAAGTTACCTAAGGCAGCAAGCCCATTGCAGCCGGTCATCATCTCTGAGCCTTTTGAGCAATGGGGTATAGATGTTATCGAAGAAATAAATCCAAATTCTTCATTGCAACATCGATACATCCTGACGGCTACCGACTACTTCACTAGGTGGACGGAGGCCACCCCATTGCACAAGATCAATGAAGATGTAGTCATCAGCTTCTTGAAAGAAAACATCATAACCAGGTTTGGGGTTCCAATTTCCCTTGTTTTTGATAATGCTACTTATTTTTCATCTTGCAAGATAAATGAATTTGTTTATGAATGGGGAATTAAGTTGCATTATTCAGCCAATTACTACCCTCAGGGAAACGGATTAGCTGAATCCTCAAACAAGAATCTGATTCGAATCCTTAAGAAAACTGTGATAGAAAACCAGAGAAGTTGGCATGTGGCTCTCCCAAACGCCTTATGGGAAGATAGGGTAACCCCAAAGAATGCTTTAGGTGTCTCCCCTTTCACTCTTGTCTATGGCAAGGAAGCCATACTTCCCCCAAACATCTTACTGCCATCCTTGCAACTGTCCCAAGCCTCTCGGGGTTCTGGTAGCCAAGCCTTACAATCCAGGATCAACACCCTGCTTCAACTGGAAGAAGCCCGACACAAAGCTAAAGATCGATTCCATCAACACCAGGACATGGTTAAGAGATGGTTCGATAAGAGGAAATCCGGCAAGAGGGATTTTGAAGTCGGGGATTTAGTCCTGAAATGGGACCATAATCATGAAGGCAAAGGAATGCATACGAAATTTCAACATCTATGGGTAGGCCCGTACCAAATTTCTGCAAAATTAGGCTCATCCACTTATAAATTGACAAATCTCGAGGGAGAAGAAGTAGCCCTTCCTCTCAATGGCCTCGCTCTGAAACAATACTTCGCATAGTCTCCTCGAGACTTCCTGTACATAAATAAAGTTTTCTTTTTGCTTTCACCTTTAGCTGCTTTATTTTTCGGCCATGTTGTTTCTCTCTTTGTTATTTGAACTTTTACAACAAGTTTTGTTTCCTGAAGGCCCCTTTTTTGTTGAGTTTCCCGTTGAAGATAGCTCTCTTAAAGAAAACTTGCAACCCATGAGTCTGGAACCCTGCTCAGTAAACCCGGTCTGTTGTGCTCTCGCTGAAATGTTCAGAAGAGGGGAAGCCTACCCTGCTAGTCACACTAATCCTGTTTAAATAGCAGAGACCTATGACCATCTTCACTACTATCGTTGGGCTCCACCCGCTCTCACACTTTAAAGGCATCTCAAGAAGGTTACCTAAGTTGGACCCATGGAAAGTGGCAACTCTCGAGGACATAGGGTATTGAGATGACTCCATGCTGCAGATTTAATAGCCAAAATGGCCTACATTCAAGAGTCTGTTTTCCAGGGATTCTCGCCTCAATTAAAGCGTGGCTGAGACAAAAGAAAAAAGACATGTAAAATCAAGAAGGCTGTCCAAAAGGCCCAGCTCAAAATGGGCTCCTCTCCGTCCGTGAAGTTTGATCAAATCAATAAAATCTCTAACTCACACAAAAGGACATTATGGATTGAGGAGCCCAAATCAAAGATCATGTCCAAAAGAAAATATCCTGGAAGGCTCAAACAGCTAAGCTGTCCAAAGTACAAGCATCCCAAAGGGTGCCAGCAGCATGGGAATGAGGAACAAGAGCAATAATGTCCATGAGAAAGTGTTGCAAATCCTGTGGAGTCCGGCAGTAGTGGCCATTTGAGAGATGACCCTCCTAAAATGAATCTCATATGCTGGCCCTCTGAGAGTGGTGAAGATGTCTCGGTCAAAGCTCCCCTTTCCCCAATGGCTAGCAGGAAAAGTGCCCCTTTCCCCGCATGAGTCTAAAATGCTCAGCAGAGTAGTGCACCCGACATAGATTTTTTAATGGGGTTCCGGACCATGAAGAGGAATTTTCAGAGATCTGTGTTCGCCAGCGACTCGCCATTGTTGTTGCAGCAACACCCCTCCCCAAAATTTTGTACATATTGGGGCCCCTCCCTTTCTTTTTGTAGAAGGTTTGCCTAAGAAGCCTTCCCAGCCGTTAACTGTGTTTTCAACATAAAATCTTGTTTCCCAAGTGAACGTCTTGCCATCAATCCTTCCTTGTTTTCCCCAAAAGGCCAAAAGGAACTTAGAACTTTTCCCCAACGTTTTGGAATCCCTTAGGCTATATCCCCGAAACTCCGAAAAGCCAAACATCCAACCTTTCCGGAAGATGGACTTAGATTTTCTTTGTCAAAATCGTAAACCGTGAGAAAAAAGTTACGGAAACCTTCTGTTTTTCTTCCCGAAACGGCGGGAGAACTTGGGAAAGACGCCCGAAAGACTTAGAATTTTTTCGAAAGATGCGGAAGCCTTTGGGCAATGCCTCCCGAAACGGCAGAACCCTTCGATCAATCCTTCCGCAACCGCGGAAAGCTTCCCGTTTTCCTCCCAAAATGGCAGGACTCATTCGCAGAAGCTTCCCGAAATACCATGGGAAACTCACGAGCTTCTTCCGAAACTGAGAAAATGACTTGGATTCTTGTTGATAAAAAGTTGCGGAGCACCCTAGGGAAACCACGCGGAATCATTCAGACTATGTTCCCGAAACCGCAGAAGCTTTCGGGCTATCCGTCCGAAATGGCGGAGCCATTCATCAAAAAATCTTTCCGAAAAGACTTAGGAAAAATTCCGAAAGCCTGCGGCAACCTTCGGGTTTTCTCTCCGAAACGGGGGAAACTATCCATAAAAGCTTTCCGAAATACCACGGAGAAATTCGCGAACTTCTTCCGAAACTATGAAAAGAACTTAGAATTTTTTTCAAGGAACTTTGCGAAACGAGACGTCGCGGAAGCTTCGCGGAAGTTTTCAGCCTTTGCTCCCAAAACCGCGGAAACTTTCAAGTTTCCCTTCCGAAACGGCGGTGTTATCACATATATAGTAGCCGGGCTACCGTACATTATTTTTCTCATTCCAGTACACTATTCAGCCAGTTCCCTTGCATTTGAGATGCCGAGATGAGCATCTATATTGGATCACTATCAGATTGTGGACAGCAGTTGCATTCCCCATGCCATGACTGAGTTTCAGGACACTCAGAGAGATGACCGATGTAGCCATTATATCATTGGTACAAAGCAGACAGTAGTGCCCAGAGTTACAGCAGTAGTCTCAGAGGACAGATGATGGTACAGGTTGATGAGCTTGCAGGTATATGACTCAGCAAGTATATCATGGTGTTATGGTTAGATTGCTTTTATACTTATTCTTATAGCATGTCTTAGCACTTAGTGTCATGATCTGGCGATCATATAGATATATGGACCTGGTTGATCTATTATATATATATTATACTGTCCCTACTCAGACTTAGAAGTTCACTATTCATACTCATTGGTACATACCCTCCTTAGGGAGAATAGAGGTGATCATTACACCATACTTTGGCTTGCTAGTGTTGGCTCCATCATTTCATTGTCTTCATCCATCCATGGCCTACCTTTTAGATTATCACCCTGACTTACTACTTGACTAGTGGCATGGAGGACTTTTCCCCACTGTAGCCTCTGTATTGGATGAGCTTCCCTATTTATTGTGTCTCGGCTCTGAGTTGGTGACAAAACTTACCTATAGTGAGTTGGAGTTCCTTGTGAATTCCCCCTAGTCACTAAAGTTGTGTTGGCTAAAACTGAAACTTTTAGTGCTGCCATCAATACAAAATCTGGAAAATGAAATGCTATATCTTGTATGAAAAGCCCATTCATGCAATGTGTTTCTAAACACACATGAATGAAAGGCGTGCCAAATGAAAATGGCCATAAAAATAAAATGTTATATCTTGTGGAAAATAAATACCTAGGTAAACAAGCTGTCCATGACACACCTAGAAGTGCTCAGGTAAACAAGTGCCTTAAAAACACACCTGCAGCAGAAAGCATAAAAGAAAAAATGTAAATCTATGCAATGTGTTTGTAAACACACATAGATCAAGGCTATGGAAACTTCAGGCCCAAAAGCAATGGAACTTAAATGCTATATCTAAACAATTGCTGGCCTTATTTGTATTATGGATTGTGCGCATCTGTGAAGGTGAATAAACCCTCTTTAAACAACTCATCCATTTGTGAGACACCGCCATTCCCTGTGTTATTGCTCATTCAGTACATACTATGGTGTATTCCCTTTCCCTTGCCAAAGTGTCACAAAGTCAAGACAGCTAAGTCATCCCTTAGCCTAGCCAGTTAATTCAGCCTTCACCCTTCACTAGCAAATTGATCACAACTATGAAGTGAGTATGGTCCTGAAAGTCTAGTCTGAGTAATAATAATAATTAACGACACTATATATTTGGATGTAGATCGCCAGTTATGATCATTATGTGTTATAATTGCTATTTGAATAAGTTGTAAAGCATGTATTAACCTTGATACTTTTCAGCAGCCTTGGATGATGGACTGAGTTATATTTGGTCTTGGTTGGACCTAGTTTGACCATGGAGGACCATGGGACATGAGATGTTAGACCTTATGATGATATGGATAGATGATATATGGTCTATGTACACATACAGGATGATTCTATGCAGCAGCTACAGGGTTATGATGATGATTCTGGGGTTACAGCAGTGTTTGTATATGTACAGCACATTATTATTGGCCTTGTTCCGGTATATTGGATATTTATTTTGATCATGCAGAGACTCATATGGTGTATGAGTACACATCTTGGATAGATTTGGACCTTCTGAGTCCAATGGGACAGTTTGTTTTCAGTTCCGGGAACTTACAGTGATGATTGAGCCTCAGTAGGCTGTCCCAGTGCAGTTTTGCTCTGTTGGAGGCCCTGTCGGAGCAGAGATGACTTTTATCCGGTTGACCTAGGGCGCTGATGATGGAGGGGGTGGTCTAGCCACTTGTTTTTACCATATTACCCCCCTTCCGGACACATTGGTTCCCTCACCTTGACAGCGCCAGCACTCCAGGAGGCTGTTTGGGGCAGTTTCATGCTTCCCGAGGCATTTCAGGATTGGTAGAAACGGCTATTGAGGAAATCGATTTGGGCTACTGAGGCAAAGTTATGGCATGGGATGATCAGTGATGATAGATCAGGACCTTCCACACCTTCTCCAGCAGTTTCAGCTTCATCGGGGCCCACATCCATCACTTATGGCACTTTCTGTGGATTTTTTGAGGTCTTTTGAAGACCACAACTTCACTATGGAGGCACGATTTGGTACATTCATGATTATTTTTTGGTTATTGTGCTATGGGGATTGACCAAGGAGGGATAAAATTACCCCTTGGACCCACCATAAGCCTCTTATGATATTTTATCATCATGATTTGGTGGGATTCCCCTCTTATAGGGCGATTATGTCCACTTACATTATATTTTATTAGTGATCCATGTATTTTATTGTTGAGCTCATCTCAACCATTGATTAGACATTTGTATCTTTTAATCTTAGCCACTCATTCAAAAAGTGGTTAGGGTTTTGGTGCCTCTCCTTCCTATTTAAAGGAGAGAGCCTCTCATTGTAAAAGGGGACTTTTGGCTCTGGATTATTGGAATAGAAAATTATTATTGCATCTATCTCCAGTGTTGTGGTGAATGCTTTTGGTGTTCGTTCGTTGGTTCTTCCTTTGCACTGAGTTATTGAAGATATTGTTTGCAATATATTTTGTACCACGATTTTGCATCTACAGGTGGAGGCCGATTTGCTTGGAGGAGGAGGTATTGGTAGGGGAAGACTCTCCCTACTTCTTCTTTGGAGCTCTTCGTTGGTAACAGGGAGTATTACTGTCCCAGGACCTTCTATTTCATGTTACTATTTGCATTTCTCTTGTATTTCTTCCATACTTGATCTTACTGATTGAATC
Source organism: Larix kaempferi (assembly GCA_027924585.1). Classification (NCBI taxonomy): domain Eukaryota; kingdom Viridiplantae; phylum Streptophyta; class Pinopsida; order Pinales; family Pinaceae; genus Larix; species Larix kaempferi. Next base: position 5,296,983 of record BSBM01000289.1, on the reverse strand, counting down.
TTCATTCCTTGGTTTGACAGGTAGAGGAAGGCGCACTTGTGGGCTAGGGCATCAATTCGGCAAGCAAATCAACAATCTCTCATTTGATCTCTGCGGGAATCTTCCTCAACATCAAGGCATCTCATTCACATCACTCAGGTATGATCTCAAGGTAAGTTCTATCTCCATGATCTATCCAATTGTCAAAAACATTTAAAACCCTAATTAATTAAAACCCTATTTTACATTTTCTCAGATCTACTTAGATCTAGTGGGTTGTTGGGCATAATATTGAAAACCCACCTCTATAGCATCCACGGCATCCCGGATCTATAGTTTGGTGAGGATTGGCTCCTGTTTGATCCCTCTCCCATACCAACTTGGCTTCTCCCAAGTAAGGCGCACTTCACTGATTGAGCAAGTTGACCTAGATCTAAGTGGTGGGTGTTTGAGATTCCACTTGATTTGACATCTACATATCCAATAACATACACCCAGGTTGTCACTTTCCTGAAATTCACCTTGTGGGCCCCATTCCACATTTTAAGGGATTTAATCCCCATTTTGGACCACTTGGAACACTTAAACTCAGATCTACTAAGATCTAACCGTTGGATTACCACGAAATTTCAGATCCATACTCTTACCTGACCGATCTACCCGGATCTAAAGTTTGGATGCCATCCGACTTGTTTTGACCCACCTAACCCCACTTTTTAGCTTCCTTGGGCAAAGTCGCACCACCTTGGAGAAGTGAGTTGACTCACTTCCAGGAACTGGGTACTTGAGATTTTTGGAGATCTGAAACCGGGATAATTCAAAACCTAGGTCTAGACTATCACTTTGTCAAATCTTGCCTTGGGGATAGCATTCCTTGTTTTAAGGGATTGTGGTCCACTTGGGTCAAACCTAGATCTAGACACATTCATCTATCAAGACCTCTATTGCCCACTTGTCCCAAGTACTAGGAGTCCTAAACCATAAGTCAACCCTACTTTGACTCCACTTCCCAATTCCCAAGGCACTGGTTTCTCTCCAAGTTAATTCAACTTTCGTAGATGGTTGGATTGACTTGTGGTTTGACTTTTGCATGGTGAACTAAACCTTTGAAGCTATTATGTATCATGGTCAAGCTTGTCACTTGTACTAGTTAGCCCCAATACAACCCTTAAACTACCCTGCATTGGGCACGGTTCCCAAGGCAGTGGATCTTCCAACATTGAACTAGTACACTCACCCTAGATCTCACTTCAAGCATTGTAAGTCACTTTCACATCAACTATGAACCAAAGCTATACCTATTGAACCCCTCACTTGGCTTGTGACTTCATCCTTAGGTCTAGGATAAACCATACACCTTACTTCACTTAGAAATACCCTGATTTGGTGTCTTGGTTTTGATCTCTCCTGTCAGGAGTAGATCGGGTCTCCCCCTTTGTTGTTTGGGCTAGATAACATAAAGCGAAGGTTGCCTCGACTGGCGTGACAACCATATATTGGAGGTCGAGGTGATCGTGGTTGCACCTTTTGAGTTTCCCTTCCCTATTGCCATCCATGACTGGATACATCCATAGGGGTAACTACAGTTTGGGTGATAACAGGCGGAATCCAATTGTTTAAAACTCAGAAAAGGGCTTCGAAATAATTCCGGGAAAAGGTGCGGAAGAGTATAAGATGTGCTCCCGAAACGGCGGGAGATATTTGTCTAAGACACCCGAAAAGGACCAAGAAAAGTCTTCATTAAGTAATCGCGGAAGCAGCGGAACAATTCAAGTTTCCCTCCCGAAACGGTTCTGCTTTCGAAACGGCGGAGCAATTCATCGTTTCCTCTCGAAATAGCAGAAACTTTCGCCAAAAGATCGCGGAGGAACTCGAAGAAGCCACCCAAAACGTCGCGGAAGACATTCACCAAAGCTTTCCGCAACCGCGGAAGCTTTGTGCGGAAACATCTCCCGAATCCTTCCGAAACGCCGAAACCATTTTTCACTCCGCTACCGCGGGAACCCGTTTCCAAAGTTGTGCGCACGATCATTTGGTGCGGAAGGGGTCCACCTTTTCCTCCTGGCACAGCGAAAGCTCCCACTACATCCTCCCGCAACGGCGGGAAGGATTCGCCAATGTGCCCCGCAAAAGGCGGTCGCACGCAAACCGAGGTGACCCGATTTAATCGACGGCGTACGACGCATTTAAACCCGGTTTAAAACCCCACCAGCCGAATTAACTCCCCACACGTGCCTGGCCCATATAAATAAATCGACGGGGTACGAGCCAACCCATTGTCGTTTCATAAACAAAGCCATTGGACGCCGCGCGACCGTTCCAGCTCGTCCTACGCAGCCACGTTCGCGGCCACCTCAGTTAACGACCTCAGCCAAACGGTGCCAGGTAGGATTTTTAACTTTGATTGGTTTGTCTTTTGTTTAAAAAAATGAGTTTTAGTGGGATTTGGATGGGAAAAACACTCGTCAAGGGCTATGTTTTGCCCGTCAGACGCAGTTGAATGGAGTCCTCGTCTCGTCATATGAAGCATTAACAATTTTATCTTTTATTGAGTCGAAACGGTTGGTTCGGGCGATTAAACCTGTCCCATTTTTTATCCCCGGGCCGCGTGCCTCATTGTGGGGAGAACCTGTCGAAACCCCTTATGCTTTTCATATCCCCGGCCGAAGAACTCAGGATGTGAAACTCCGGGCCTCTCCATAAAACCTCAGTCCCTCGACGCCTTCTACCCGGGGCAAAACCTTGTCTCCGGCGCCATTACCCCGTTCGAGTCACGTGAGCCGAAATTCGAAGCCGTGGCCACCCTTGCAGTTCCCGTCAATATGTCTCCGGCGCCGTCGCCCTCGCTCGGACTAGAGTTCCCCATAGAACACCTCGGCGGGTGCCGTGCGTGACAATAGCATTCGAATCCCCCACCGAGTCAAAAGTGCGAAAAGGGCTCCCTTGTCGTCACAAAGTCCTTCCAACCCGAGTTTCCCCGCCATTAGCCTTTCCAGCCGCAGTGATAACAAGAGACGCCGTCTTCCCCAAGGCTGACCCGAAAGCCCATTGCTTCCGCAACTCGCCTATCGATCCGAGAACAAAATGTGTCCGCGACATAGCCTATCCCCACAGGAGCATTCCAAACCCATCCTTTTAAGAGATCCAAATGTTTCAATCTATGTTTCATACTGAAATAGTGTTTGCTTCCTGAATATACAGCTTCATTGTACTTATCTTATTAATATATTAAAACAATGATGCTCTCTGTTAAAACCTCACAGTATGTTGCTCAAAGTGGCTTGTATATGGATGTTATCAGGGATAAGTCAAGATGCCGAAAACCGGTAAGAAGAAGGCAAAGATGACAGAAAAGAAACCTGCCCCTCCTAAAACTGAAACTTCACTCCAAGACACTAGGTGCACCACTGGTGTCCCTCCAGAAATCAGATGGGGAGACATCTACAGAATGATCCGGGACCAAGAAATCCCAGATATGTTGCTAGAGGAAGCACCAATCTATCTCAATATCAGAGCCTCAGGCATAACTAGAGCCGCTACCCGCCCTGAGTTGTTCCCCTGTGCTGAAGTGATCGGATGGATACTCCAACATGCAGATGCTGAAGGGAGAGTGATAAATGATAGCGGGAAAGTGGCTATTGCCTCGTTTCAACCCGCGTATATTGCGGCGGCCTACAGATTTCCCCGTGTCCAACAAGCTCTGACTGACGAATGGTTGGGCCAAATGAATAACGTCGAGATGGCCAAGAAGCTGCTAATAGCAGGCAAACATTTGAGAAAAAAGGGGAATGATGAGTATGACGTACAGAATCTAAGAGCTCCTTATAGATTGATTGCCCTGATGCTGTGCAGAATCTTCGGCATGCCCGATGGCACAGTATACAAGATTCAGTGGGTCCCTATCATTCACTATGTGGCATTTCAGGGAATAGTGTTTGACTGGACCACTATCCTGTCAGATAGTCTGGCCTCGATGATAAGTGCTGCTAAGCCAGGGATAGCCTTGAAGAAGGATGAATTCTTCATGTCTTCATATCTGATAGATTGTATTTTGGCCAAGATAGAGTTCCCCAAATTGGGTTGTACATGGGATAGGGCCACCGCCCCGGTCTACATCGCATTCAAAATGTTGTGGGCTCAGAATTACAAGCCCAGCTACAAACTCATCTGTGAGGGGTTCATCATGCCCCTATACGAGAAAATGTTCAAGGAAGAACCAAATTGCCTGTCAGAAAATGCTTTGGAAGTCCTTGGGGATTATGGGTACTTTTACTTCTCAGAACAAGGCACCTACCTGAGAATGTTCGGAGGGACTAAGCCCCCATACATCTTGCCGCAGTATGCCACAGACTATGTGGTGCTCAAAGAAGCAGTAAGACAATTCTTCCTGGATGGGATTGGAGCAATGCTCCACAAACAGCATAAGGCTTCCTTTCCCCCCCTACCTTTCTGCATAGGTGCTTACAAGTTTTCAGGGGTGGCCTCTGCCGATGAATTTGTTCAAGAGTTGAAGGCCTTCCACTTCGGTGAGGTCATCTTCCACAGGAACGACAGAAAGGGTAAAGTGGTCGAGCATTGCAAGGACATCTACGCTCATTTTGAATACTCGCATTACCCCGATGCCGAGGAGGAGGCATTCAGAGGCATTAGCAATATGTCGGAACTACGAATCTGTCGCCAAGGCACTGGAGCAAGCTCTAGTTCAGCCAAGATCCAGGAGACCAGTCAGCGGCAGAAGAAAGAAGCTGAAGATGCCCGAGCTCAAGAGGAGCTCAGATTAAGAGAAGAGGCAAGAGTGCTCCAAGAAGCTGAAAGTGCCAGATTGTAGCGGGAAGTGGAAGAAGCCAGGTGGAAGCAAGAAGCTGAAGCAGCAAGATTACAGCAGGAAGCTGAGGTGGCAAGGATGCAAGAAGAGGTGGAAAAGGAAAGCCGGTGCAAAGAAGCTGAACAAGCTGAAGCAGAAAGGAAAGCAGAAGAGGAGCGAAAAGCGGAGGAGGATGCCCAAGCAGGTGGGTCCGGTGTCCAAGACATGGAGATAGACACCTCTCAAGCAGGTGGCTCTGGTACCCAAAAGGAAGGAGTAGACCCTGCTCAGGAAGTCCGGACCCCGCCTATGGAAGAGGACATAGACATCATAAACCGACCAATTGTCCCGTACACTCCATCAGGAAAGCCTACGGTGTCCAAATGGAATGAGTTTGTATATGATAAGAAAAGAAAAGCGATGGTCCTCCAATCAGAAGAGAGGATTAAAAGTCCCTTCCATGAAGACATTGTTACTCACCGGGAGGTCACCGTCATGCAGAACACGGATCAAGATCCCATTGCTATGGCGTCCGCAGTTATAGCGACAACAAAGGCATCATTTTCCAATGTAGACGTTATAGTTAAAGAAAATATATTGACAAAGAAGAGAGCACGCACGCTGCAACAAAATGTGGCTAATGAGCAAGCCCAAAGAGATTTGGCAGTAAACAAGTATAATTGCTTGTACGCTGAGCATAAGGAGCTGTCAAACAAGTACAGCCAGCTGGAGGAAGAAAAAGACTAGCTAACACTTCAAATGATGATTGTGGAAGCAGAGAAGAATGGTGCAGAAGAAAAGGCATCTCTGCTAGAAGCAGACAAGCAAGCATTAGCTGAGCATTTAGAGCAAGCGGAGAGCAGAACCATGGACCTATCTCCCTTCCACGAGCTGTCATGCAATATCCTGCAGCAAGTGTATGGATCCCAAGAGCTAATCACTGATGAGGTGTGCAAACTCAAGGCCATGGTGGTTAGGCTAAAAGAGATTAATGCGGAAGCCCACAGGCTCAAAGCAAAGAACACCCGCGTTAAGGCCAATATCATAAGCCAGATGGCATGGAGAGAAGGAAAAGGGGGTTTTCCTGCACATCTCCCATTTAAATCTGTGGACAGTCTTAATGAGGACATAGCACTATTGGAGTTCGGCAGAAACTGCGCCAGTAAGCTGATGGCCAGTGTGCAAAGAACAACAGATAAAATCAGTAGTCTCTACCAGAGGCTCCAAGAGGCACATGCCAAATGTACATTGAGTTTCCCTCAGACCCTAGAGGACTTTCCGGAAAAGGAGCAGCGGTTGTCTCAGCTAAAGGAAGAGCTAGGCGTTCAAATGGAGTATGTGAAAAGGATTGATGTCCTGGCCATTGATGACCTCCAGCATTATATTGGTTCATCATCACTCCACAACCATCTGCTGAAGGAAGTACATCAAGCTGCAGTAGCAGAGGTCCAAAACATTAAAGCAGAGCTCGGGAAGAATGTGACTTCTCAGAAAATCTTGTTCCCTGCTGCAGCAAACATAGTCATAAGGGACACAGGTATGTGGTACAGCTACATAGCAGAGGAGGACAAGAAAGCTGCAGTAGCAGCAGGAGCATCAGCAGGCCCAGGATCCTCTCTCCCAGCAGCCACTCCAGCTGTAGGTTCGAGGCCCTCTTTCCCAGCAGTCATTCCAGAAGCTCCAGCTAGACCAATCCATCCTTCCCAGGCACAATCAACAACCTCAATGGACTTGGGCGACCCTTCCCCAGCTGAGGCTCACGCACAGGAGTAAAAGAGGCTGAATTCAGTAAGCAACTCTCTTCAGCCAGACACGTGCCCAGCAGGGAAAGCTTTGATGTTAGCCAATTTTCTGTTATGTATATTTTGAATATGTAAGGCGTAAGCCATGGGACAGCTGTCCCTAATTTTTGTCAAAATATTTTTTTGTAAAGGAAGTGGCCATTTTTGGTGGTCGATTATAGTGGAAATTCCTGTAAATGACAGGTGGAGAATGCTAGGTGTCAGCCCAAAGGGCAGATTTGTAGCTATAAATAGCATCTAGGAAAGATTAGACAGGACTTTTGGCAGGGAATGAAATTTTGGCAAACGATATGAGCTATCTTGTATCGGGTCTGTAAAATTGATTTTTCTAATAGAAGCCACGGGAGATGGACGTTTTGCCTGGGATGTTAGGAGGCTGTATGTTGGACTATTCTAATGGCTGTTGTTCTATAATGTGAGATCGTTCTTATCACCTGAATTATTTCTTTGTATTAATGATTTTGCTCCTCCCTGGGCATGCGTTTTCTCTATTTTGTGAACAATGAAATGCATTGCTGTAGATTTCTCTGTCTAGATCGAATGGCTAACTGTTCTTTCTTCAGGATAATTCATGTTGCTCATTGTTCATGCCTTTAAATTGCTCCTTGCAGGGATCTTTAATTTTAATTCCAGTTTTGTTACATTTAGATTTGTTTCTTCATCCTTCTACGTAGATTAAATAAACTTTTTACCTTTTCTGTTTTATGAGCAATTGATGCGTTCCATGTTGAATGAGAAGCTATCTTCTCAAGATCTTTATCTTGCTGTAGCTTCAATTGTGAAAAATAATAGCTAGCTGTTCTTTGTTTACGATATTTGTTACAGCTGATTGCTCCTCCCTTAAGCGTGTTCCCTGCAGGGATAGATAGATGTATTCCAGTTTCTAGACTTAGATCTGTTTTAATTGCATTTAGATTAAGTATAATTTAGGCACTTGCATCTCATATAAAAGACATAAAAAAACCCAAAAGAAAGGTGGATCGGGCCATAACCGGTAGAATCGGATTTAAACTCCAAATCCACGGTTGCTGGAACCGCTAACCGGACGGATTCCCTACACCAAACGGGAGATAGTCTAATTGGGACCATCTCTCGGGGAGAATCCCTTTCTGATTGATGCTGTGATATCCGAGGCATCAACAAAGTCCCATCAAGTGAATAAAGGAGTTGGGGTCAAACTTGATGATACATCATCTGATTACTGGTCAATGATGTATACCGTTAACAGACGCAAGATGACCCACCAGTAATGAAAATGGGCATCAAGGCACAGAGCACAATCATCGGAGTGTGAATAAATGGGTTGAAGTTGAACACTAGGATGAATCCAGTGATCAGGGGACATTGACGTATTCCCAAAACTGTCAATGGCAAGAGAACCTGCCACTAATGACTGCAAGCCTTAAGGTACTCAACCAAACTCTAAGCCTCAAGTCCCAGAATAAATGAGTTGAAGTCGATGGAATGAGACTCGCTGGAAGGAGGGCATTAAGGCATCCCCCATCAACCAGCATGAGGTACCAGCAATGCTGAAAGATTTGGAAGATCTCAGGTGAAACGGATTGACTCAATAAGGATGACCAACATGCAATAGTCAAGAGATCTGAGGAGTGGCTAACACTGGTTGCAGGAATTCCTTTGAACAAGAGCATGAGCAAATGGATAGACTCAGGCAGCATAGACTTGACATAAATTGTGCAATGCAGGAGGCATTACAAAGGGCTCCATAATGACTGGAAGCTTAACCAATTGGTGGAGAAAACTGAGAAACAAGTACATCTCCTAAGGCCCAACTATAGTCCCGACTCATAATGTACGGAGTGGAATGAATGCTCTAATCAAATGCGACACAACAGCTGCCAACAAGAAATAGTGACCATAATCCCATCCAGCTTTTTGGAATATTTGATTTTTTTAGTCTTTTTCATATTTGTGAAAAGCTTGAAAAAGAATAAAATTGCTTATAGTACAACAGGTGAGGGAACTGTTGATGTATATGTAACTTCGGAATGTATTTCACCCATGTATTTCATATATGTATTTTGTACTCTTATAGAGATGGCATTATTCCTCTATACGGAAGTGTTTGTATTCCTATAGAGATGTTATTATTCCTCTATACGGAAGTGTCATCATTTATATTGTAAGTGTCGTAACTTATACTTGATGGGTTATTAGACCACCTTGTTGGGGTCGGCCCTGTATAAGTCATATGGGTCGAAGGGTTATTAGACCACCCTATTGGGGGTCAGCCATGTGGGTCAAAGGGTTATTAGACCACCAAGTGTGGGGTCGGCCCGGATTAAGTTAACCCTGGGTTAAGCTAGACATGTAGGCCCCATTAGTTTATTGGGCAGGACAAAACAAGTATAAATAGAGATTGGGAGATCTCTATTTGATCATTCATTCACACACTTCTCTCATTCGGAAAGTGGCACACTTATGAGGAGGAGGCTCTGCTACTAGGAGAAGACTATCTCTTGTATTCAGGTTGTATCATTGCTCTATCTATCTCTGAGGAAGTTATTGGGGTTTTTCACCTTTATGGTTTTCCCCATGTAAACTCTGTGTCTCTTGTGTGCTTGCATTATTGTGTCCATGATTGATATGTTGTAGATTTGCTGTACATGTTGTTCTCTCAGTTAAGATCCTAGATCAGATTGAAGTAAATTCTGAAAATTTAACATGGTATCAGAGCTAGCCTAAAAGAAGGCATGATATGGCATGTATGACACTTGTTGCACTTACGATGCTAGGGCTTGATATAGCAAAAACTAGTCATCGTAGAAATTTCACTATAAATCCATTTTGGAAAAGTTTTTGATCTGGAACTTTTACAGGTCGAAGATCAGACCCCCATGTACCTTGTGTCCAAAGGACAACTTCTAATTCATTTTACTTTGTGATTTATGATCTGTACAATACAGGGTTTCTGCCTCTTCCAGATCTCAGTCATAAACAGGTGACCTTGAAAAAAAGGTCATAAATTGGGCTAGGAGGCTCCAAATGAAATTTCATAAAAAGTGATATGTAGTACACAGACTGTACTATCTCAAGAAAATTGTTCAGAGGCCGAAGTTGAACCAGCGACACATGGCACGCCATACAATTTCACTCTTCTATTTTATCCCATAAACAGGTCACGTTGCGACACTTGGCATAACTCTCTCTCAGAGCATCCAATTGAGGTTAGATCTATCGGGATGGAAATATGCCAGGTCGGGCTATCTCAAGAAATTTTTTTAGACCCTGTGGATCTAAAATTTTAGAGTTACACTAGAAACAATCAGGTACATATTTCTGTCATAACATAATTATTTTTAAGCACCTTCATTCATGGCTTCCGGAATTTAGGGTTTCAGAGAAAGTTGGAAGTTTTGTAATCAGAGACTACAGCTGAATGCCACTCATCAAAATAGGAATTTAGAGACAAGTTCAGAATTTTTGGTTAGGAAGAAGACCGGGCTTGATCAGACCCTAGTTCGGGACTTTGATTGGAAAAGTGGAAAATTAGGGCTTCTGCAAAAATGGGAATTTTTGAAATCTGTGACCACGGCTGGAAGCTCCTCAGAAAAATAGAAGCTTAGAGCTTTGGATCAAACCTTTTGATTGGGCAGAAGAGTGGGCTTCATCAAACCCTAGTTCGGGGCACGTCCAGTGAATCCGAAAGTTTCAAAGGCAAAATTGAGGAATGAAACTTTGCAGTTTTCAAATTCTAAATATACCAGCTTGATCATCTCATCAAGGTGCATATTTCTATCCTTTCGGAAGTTTCAAATTCAAAGTTTGAATTTTTGGGGTTTTTCTAACAAACCCTAATCCAGCTCCAGGTCCAGTTCTTGCAAATCAAGTTGATTGGGTTAATCCTAGAAGAAGATGGATTGATCACCTGCATAAGTGAAGAAGTTCCTGTTTCAGAGGGAGGTGAGGCTAAGGCCTTACATAAGAAGATTACAAGCGATCTTGACAGGTATGACTCATCGAGGTATGTTTCGATATTTGTTCATGATTAAGTTTATGGTATGTTTGTCTTCATGTTATTACGATCAGTACAATCTTGATTTTAGATTTGTCATATCACCTTAACAAAATTATGAAAGCATGATAGAAGATATTCATTGGTTAGGGTGTTGACACTTATGATTGTACTAATGCATTATGGTGTTGTATGAGGTTTATGTTGTCTGCTAACATAAAAGGTACACCAAGAAAGACAAATCATGTTCTAGTTCAAGAACATATGATCATGGTGACATGAAGACAAAGATTCATCCATTGTCATGGATCACATAGAAGATCTACTTACGAGGTATGTATAACTTGGTTCTACAATGGTTAACTTATGAGACATGCAGGTTACTAGCACAAGTCACTGAAGAGAACTAGAAGACATTATGTGGATATGTTAGACATAACTAGCTAGCATGCTAATCTAGGTATGTTTTTCCTATATCAAGCTAGAATCCTATCTTGTGTTAGGATATTATACTATTGTGTTGTTGATAATGATTATTCATGAAGTCATAGGTTTGAATAGTCATGGTTGTATGCATATTATGTTTCTTACCATAATTGATGATATGACTAACCAGAAGAATCATGAAGGTATAGGTTTGAGTAATCACGGGTCTATGCATTGATGATTTAACTAATAAGAAGAGTCCTATGATCAAATAAGAATATGCATGAGTAAAAGAAGACTTCCTTGAAACCTTGAATACTAGGGTTTATTATCTGTGAATGATCATGACTATACATGTTTAAGATTATTGTGTTTTGATAGTATTAAGATTATACTAATAAATGTGTGATTATGTATGAGACCTCAAGGATAACACAATGATGATACTAATAAGCATGCATAGTGATTAAGGATGGATATAAGTTCAAGGACAAGTAATCGAGGAAGCAAAGATCAAGAGGGAGCACACTCCAGTTGTTCCTGCAAGAAATCAAAGGAGCACACTTCAGTAGTTTCTGCAAGGATGCAGATATTCAGAGGGAGTCGATCACTTCTCACAATCCACATCAGAATGGAGTTGCAAAGATTCAGAGGGATTCCACCCAGCAACCAAACAAAGATAAGTATTTTATTTGTCATTTCTTACATAATGTTATTCAATGATGTATATGCTTATGTTCCTAGAATTAGGTTGTGTATTATGCATATTAGAATAGTTGCATTGATGAATAGTATACTACTAATATACATGGGTAAGTGGCCTATGGCACTGTACAACATTCCATTGCTACTTATCTAGAATGAAACATCTTTGCTGACATGTTAGGATTTGTGCACACCCTTAACAATGTTCTGGTAGAGATTGGAAGGCATCTAGAAAGTTACGGAATATGGATAAATGTTGTATTGAAGCATTGGCTAAGATAATTGCATGACTGTATGACATATTTCTTTATGTGTAAGAATTTGTTCTGAAAACTATGAGATGTTTTCTAATCATGCAATTTAACTTGTTGTGTAGGAAAGATCGTATACCATCACCTACAAAAGAAGGACTACAACATTTGTTCAACAACAAAGTTATCTATTGAAAATATTGAAGATCCCAGGATCTGGGAAGAATGCCATGATCGAGGAGTACCAGTCGATCATGAAGATGTTTGGGATGCAGTCCCAAAGGGTAGTCTGTAGTGAATTCCAAGAGGATCTACAAGATCAAGCATGCTGCAGGTGGTAGCATAGAGACTTTTGCTCCTGTAGCCAGATACACTTCCATTAGATCAGTACTTGCTCTGGCTGCAGTGATGAAATGGAAGATACACCAGATGGATTTCAAGACAGCTTTCTTGAATGGTGTAGTTGAATAAGAAGTGTATGTGGAGCAGCCACTTGGTTCTGAGACACATGATAGGGAGTCATATATGTGTAGAACTTGGTATGGTAGGATAGATAGCTTTCTATCCAGTTTGGGCTTTACCAAGAGCAAAGCGGATTCCAACCTTTACTACAAGGTTGAGGAAGGCAATACAGTGATACTACTTTTATATGAGGATGACTTGTTTATTACAGGTGAAGATAGATTGATTGCCGACATGCAACAGAAGCTTGCTGCCGAGTTCGAGTTGAAGAACTTGGGGATGATGCACTATTTTTTTTTGGCATGAAGGTGTGGCAGAGTGCTGATGGAATCTTCCTTGGACAAGGGAAGTATGCAGTAGAGATCTTGAAGAGTTTCGAGATGATGGACTGCAAGGCTATGGCCACACCTATGGCATCGAACCTAAAGCTTCTGTGTGATGCTTCATCTGAGCCAGTTGATATCACTATGTATCATCATATGATTGGGTCCTGTTATCACACCATAGTAGCAGGGCTACTATTCTTGTACAGCAGATATCTGCACATTCCAGAGCTTACATTATTCCAGAGCATGGCTATATATTTCGGACCACTCATGATCAGAGCAGTACATGATTCAGATTTGTATATGACCTTGTGTCAAGGCTGAGCCTTGAGAGTTCAGATTTGATGACTGATGTGACTACTTATCCCATTATAGTTTCAGTTCAATGCCTAGAGATGTATTACAGCAGTGTTTCAGATGATACTGGATGATTATTATTATGTTGTATGATCTATGGATATGTTCTCACTGACTGTGGATTATTATCTTGTTGATTTAGTCATGATCATGGCATGTGCTTGGTATATTATTCCTGATGTGGCAATCTATTTAAAATGAACTGTAAATCATAAAATGGACAATTGCTTGCACATTTAGGTCATTTAACAAAACTCACTGGTTTTTCACCTTACATAGATATGGTCTTTCCCGACACCAGTTGTCTGCTAGTGTAGGCTCCATATTCACCTGTCTCCATCCATACATGACGTTCCTGTTTGACTTTAAACCCTGACTTGTCTCATTTGACTTTCTGATACCGAGGACTTCCCCATTTTTCTACCTCTGTGTTTGGACCGCATCCCTGTTTATTCAGTGTCTCGGCTCTGAGTTGGTGACAAAACTTGCCTTTGGTGAGTTGGATTGTAGGCCTAAATCATTCTGTTCGGTTGTCCCGATGTTTGGCATTGGCTCGAACTCCCCCTAGTCACTTGAGATGTTGTTGGCTAAAACTGAAAGCTCATCTTCTACCTATGGAAACTTAAAAAATTCGCCCATGGAAACAAACAAAAAAAAGGGGCAAGAGCGATGAAAAGCTAAAAAAATACTCCTCGAAGAGTATAAGAAAGGTCCAAAAAGCAATGGTTCTTAAAAGCTATATCTAAACAATTGCTGACCTTATAAATATTTGAAAAAAATATGCCCTGGATGCAAGCTGCAACTAGTTGTGCTTCTCAGCACATCTGAAATCCGAAGGGTTATGTAGGCCAAAAAGGCCATGGAATAAAATTGAATGATCCTAATGAACCTGGATCAACTTGATGTAGACATGATGCCTAAGTTGAATAAGCACTCTCTAAACAACTTATCCATTTGTGAGGCACAGCCATCCCCCGTGTTCTTTTGTCCAGCACAGAGTTTGTAGCTTTCCCCTTCTCCGAGTCCAAAGTATTTTTGAGTTAAGTTAGACAAGTCAACCCTTTGGCCCAACCTTGCTCCTAGCCTTCATCCTTCACTAGCAGTTTGACCATATCCAATGGGTGAGTCTGTCATTTGAACTATTGTGCAAGTAATTTTATATAACAACGGAATATACTTGATTAATGCCACTGAATGGATCTTATACTTTGAGCTAGGCTTTGAAAATGATTAGAGAAGCATGTCTTAGTCTACTGATGTGATTTATCCTTGGTTATATTTTCTTGGGATCCGTGATGATGTGGACCATGTATGGATGATTATTGATGATGATTGATGGGTCCACATGTTTGATGATGATATCATTTGATGGACATATGATGCAGATGATGTTTGATCCATTTCAGCAGGTTTATTACTACTTCAGATCAACAGATTATACATTGTCCATATATGGTGGACCCTACAGCTGGCCCATTAGGGAAACCCAGGGTGTATGAGTACACATTCCTAGTGGATTTGGGTCTTCTGGATCCATTGAGACACTTATCTTTCAGTTCCAGGCACTTCTGACAGTGATTGATACAGTTTTACATTTGTTGACCAGATTTGGGGTTGATTTCCCAGCTTGAGCAGCAGGGGCCCCGAGAAGCCAGTTCACCTAGGGCGCTGATGATGGAGGGGGTGGTCTAGCCACTTGTTTTTACCATTTACCCCCCCTTCTGGAGATCCTGGTGGGCTCAGATGGACAACGCTAGCACCCTAGGAGGCAGTTTTGGCACTTTCACAGTTATCGAGGCAGTTAAAAAATGGGATAAAGTGGTCACTAAGGAAATCGATTTGGGAAATTGAGGCAAGGTTTTGGCATTTGGTCTTCACAGAGGTCTTCTAGGGTGGCATCACTACCTTTCAGTCAGTTTTCACCATGTGGGTATGCCCAGATTGATCACAGGAGGACATTTACTGCTTGACTGTCATGGATTCTGAGGACAGTTTTGGTCATTTATATTATATTGGACATATTTTATTATTTTATTGTGCCTTGGGGATGAGCTAGTAAGGATTGATACCTCCTAGCCCCACCATGAGCTTATACTATCATGTCCTAGTCACCATGAGGTGGATTTTGGTGCTTATGTTTCTCTAGTGGATGACATCACCCTCTTATTGTACCACTTAGTGGGGGCGCTATCATGATATTGGGTGATCCATGTGATGTATTGTTATGATTTATTATTAGCCATTGATTAGATCTTGAGATCTTTTAATCTTAGCCACTCATGTAAAAAGTGGTTAGGATTTGTACTCTCTCCCCATCCTATTTAAGGAGGGAGCCTCTCATTGTAAAATTCATCTAGATATTTTTGGCTCTTGGCTCTTGGAATAAAATTTCTATCTTTTGGAGTACATGCTTGGATTGGAGTGGATGTTGGTTGTTTCGATTGTAAATGCTATTGTCCATTGCACTGGAGGATCTATTGTAGCTATCTTGCATATTTGCCATATTTCATATACAGGTTAAGAGGGCGATTTTGGACAAGGGCGAATTGGTGGGGAGGCTTGCCCTTCAATATTGGAAGAAGTTGCTTTGGTGTAATAGGGAGTAGTTTTGCCTTTGTGTCAACTATTCTATGTTTCTCTCTCTCTCTTGCTTGTATCTACCTTCAATTTGTTAAACTGATTGATGCTTTGCTCCTTGGCTTGACAGGTTAGAAGGAATCACATGTGGCTTGGGAAAATCGATTTGGCAAGAGGGCTTCAAGAATTCTCCATTTGATCTTTGGAAAAGTAATCCTCGTCTCAACTAGCATTCATCTCTTCATCCAGGTATGTTCCAATAGGTATGATCTTCTTCTTCCCCGAATCATCCATGATTTCTAGATCATAAAAACCCTAATTAATTAAAACCCTTGTTTTTGGTATTTCTTAGATCTACTTAGATCTAGCCTTGCTTTTGAAGAGATATTGAAAACCCACCTCTATAGCATCCACCCCTAGTTGGATCTATAGTTTGGTGGTGATTGGCTTAAAATTGGCACACTTTTCAAGGAAAAAAGCCCTCTTTGACCTAAATCACACTTCCTAGTGAGAGGCTTGTTTGGTTAGATCTAGCACATGGGTAGGTGAGATCCCACTTGATTTGCAATCTAGGCACTTGATAACCTACCCCCAGATCTTTACTTTGGTGAATTCTACCTTGTGGACATCTTTCCATGTTTTAAGGGGTCAAAACCCCCTTTTGAATTTCTTGGCACCTCAAAACTCAGATCTACTAAGATCTAGCCCTTGGATTGACTTGATTTTTGGGACAAACATAGATCGGGGTACTAGCTACTTGGATCTATAGTTTGGTGGCCATTGGACTTGATTTGGTCCACCAAACCCACTTTTTAGCCCTCCTTGAGCAAATCGCACTCCCTTGAGAAAGTGAGTTTGTCCACTTCTAGGAGGTGGGTGATTGAGATTTTTGGAAATTTGGAACGGCCATACCTTGAAACCTAGGTCTAGACTATCTTTTTGTCACGATCCGCCTTGGGGGTAGCATTCCTTGTTTCAAGGGATTGTGGTCCACTTATGGTCATTTCTTGAAAAACCTAGATCTAGCAAGATCCAACCATTAGATCTCATTTAGCCCACTTGACTTGGCTTTTAGGTGTCCCGATCTACACTTTGACATACTTTTTGACCCCATTAGCCCATCTAACAAGGCACTAGTCCTCCTCTAAGCAAGTCGCACTCCTTGGGAATTGTGTCAAACCCTAGATCCACTACATGGGTACTCCTAGAATCAACTTAGATCCATAGATCTAGTCTTTATCTAACCTATAGTATCAACTTCACACCTAGTTTCACCTTCTGGGCCTACTTAGAACCATTTCACACTTCCCAAGAAAACAAGACCCACTTGTGCAAACATATGGTACCACACCTTGACAACTTACCAAACAATGTGGCCTAAACCATACATAGGTTGAAACACTAACAATCTCTTACACCACTTTCAACCATACCTCAACTCTTAGGTCCACTTAGCCTTGCATTGGTTTCCGTAACTCATCATTTATTCATCCTTAGAAACCTTTGTTTGGGTCCAATCAACTGTGATTGGTTATAGGGTCTCCCCCTAGGTCTTGTTACACCTTGACCTAAAGCGAAGAGTGCCTCGGTTGACGTGACTCCCACCTTGCCTTGGGAACCGTGGCATCTCTTGGGTCACCTCTTTAGTTGCCTGTCTCCTCTACCGTCCCGGATGGGATACCTCTAGGGGCAACTACAAGTTGTGTGATAACAGGTCCTTGATGTACCTAACGAACACAAGACCAGATATTTGCTTTGCGGTGAACACATTGAGCCAGTTCCTGACGGATCCGAGGAGTGTTCACCTGGTTGTTGTAAAGCATATTCTGAGGTACCTGAAGGGTACAGTTGATTATGGGCTCAAGTATGATGCAAATCAAAATTTTAACCTGCAGGGTTATTTTGATTCAGTTTGGGCAGGCAGTGTCGTAGATAGGGATCAAGTGTGATCTCTTGGTTTAGTAGGAAGTAATCCTGCGTAGCACTGAGTACAGCCGAAGCAGAGTATGTTGCGACGGATGAGCAGGTTGTAGATGTATTGACCAAGCCGTTGGCCAAAGTGCAGTTTGAGTACTTCAGAGAGAGGCTTGGTGCACTTCAGATCGAGGTTCCTTCCAAAGGGAAGTGATGAGTCCGGAAGATGCAGATGCACATGAGATTTTCTGACATGGTTGATGTGTTCTCCCTTGGTCGTGATGTAATTGCTGATCCATTTTTCACATGGTGGTAGATGTGTTCTCCCATGATGAAAAAGTAAGGGATGGAGCCTTCCCCGAATGGTGGTAGATGTGTTCTCCCATGTTGGTGGTGTAAGTGCTATATGATGTGCATCTGGGCTGTGCTTCATGGACGATGAGATGATCTGAAGAGGACGATGCTATGATGATCAGGAGGATCATGGATGATAAACATCAGAACGATGCTCCAGTTACTACTTTGTATATGTATATGCATCATATTGGGTGCTTGTTATGATCAGTTGGATCATTGCATCATGTTGGATGCTTGTTATGATCAATTGGATCATTTATGTATATATGCATCATGTTGGATGTTGGATATGATCAGTTGGATCATTTATGTATGTATGCATCATGTTGGATGCTAGATATGATCAGTTGTATCATTTGTATGTATTTTGTATGTGCATCATGTTGGATGCTTGGACCATGTATCTGTATATGTATCAGGTGGATACTGAGATCATGTATGTTAATATGTATCAGGTGGATACATTGTGTGGATCATGTATTAGGTGGATACATTGTATGATCAGGTAGATCATGTATGATGATATGTATCAGGTAGATACTTGGTATGCATCAGGTGGATGCATTGTATGATCAGGATGATCGTGGATGACGAGCTTCTCTAGATGACATGCAGCAGGATGTTGTAGTGATGATGATCAGGATGATCATGTGTAAATCAAGATGATGTATGGTGAGTATCAGGATGATACTTTGTGGCCGTGGATTAGGTTGTGCAGATGAGCATGTCTGGGAGATCCTATAGGTCAGAGTTGTGTACCCATAATAGCCTAAGATGCTCTTTCGAGACATTGCTCTGGGAGAACATGTAATTTGTGCCCTGGGAGATTTCAAGTCAGAGTTGTGTACCCATAACATCTTGAGATGCTCTTGCGAGGTTTTGTCCTATGGCATGCAATTTGTGCCTTGGGAGATTTCAGGTCGGAGTTGTGTACCCGTAACATCCTGAGATGCTCTTTCGAGGTTTTGCCATGACCACATGTAATTTGTTCCCTGGGGAGATTTTAGGTCGAATTTGTGTACCCGTAACATCCTGAGATGCTCTTGCTAGGTTTTGTGGTGACCACATGTAATTTGTGCCCTGGGGAGATTTCAGGTTGGAGTTGTGTACCCGTAAAATCTTGAGATGCTCTTGCTAGGTTTTGTGGTGGGGTCACATGTAATAAGTCCTGGAGATCTGGACAGGATGAAAAAGGCCTCAGATGCTCTTTAGGGTTCTTGCTAGGCAAGAGACTCTTTAAAGGTTTTATGACGCACGTAATAAGTCCTGAGGATTCCACAGTATGGCCAGTGATGACGAAGACCTGCAGGTGGTGGGCCTACATCCAGTATGAAAAAGGACTGGCTCTGTAGAACTTCCTATGACGAGTAGATTCAGAGATTGATTGAGATAGCAGCAATAGTGATGATGATGATGATTCGAGGATGATGATTCACTGATGATGATCCAGACAAGAAGATTTGTGCTAGTAGACTTGTGTTGAGAAATACCTTCCTAGTTAAGAGGGAGTGTTGATGTATATGTAACTTCATAATGTATTTCACCCATGCATTTCATATATGTATTTTGTACTTCTATAGAGATGGCATTATTCCTCTATATGGAAGTGTTTGTATTCCTATAGAGATGTTATTATTCCTCTATACGGAAGTGTCGTCATTTATATTGTAAGTGTCGTAACTTATACTTGATGGGTTATTAGACCACCTTGTTGGGGTCGTCCCTGTATAAGTCATGTGGGTCGAAGGGTTATTAGAACACCCTATTGGGGGTCGGCCATGTGGGTCAAAGGGTTATTAGACCACCAAGTGTGGGGTCGGCCCGAATTAAGTTAACCCTGGGTTAAGCTAGACATGTAGGCCCCATTAGTTTATTGGGCAGGACAGAACAAGTATAAATAGATATCGGGAGATCTCTATTTGATCATTCATTCACACACTTCTCTCATTCGGAAAGTGGCACACTTATGAGGAGGAGGCTTTGTTGCTAGGAGAAGACTATCTCTTGTATTCTGGTTGTATCATTGCTCTATCTATCTCTGAGGAAGTTATTGGGGTTTTTCACCTTTATGGTTTTCCCGAAGTAAACTCTGTGTCTCTTGTGTGCTTGCATTATTGTGTCCATGATTGATATGCTGTAGATTTGTTGTACATGTTGTTCTCTCAGTTAAGATCCTAGATCAGATTGAAGTAAATTCTAAAAATTTAACAGGAACGAGTGTCAAATAGCTAGTAGACTAGTCTCAAGCAGTGGAACATACCTATGCTCAATGCAAGGAAGTGTGTGCAGGATGTGGACACTCAAGGGTGCGTTCCCTCAAGGTCAAAAGGTCATCAAATTGTGAAGGGAAAATATAAGCTCTGAAGGGCTCGACAAGGGAGAGTGCTCAAGCACCAGGCTAACAACTGAGTAAGCGGGAGTCGGCATAAGGCTCAAGCAACAAGTAGGATGATGCAATGCAATCACAACATGATATAACTGAGGGCAGTCCTTAAGGGAGATGGCCAGCATAAGACAAAGTAGAGTATGAGTCTTTATCGCAACGTCATGGCGTGACTACAAAGGACTCCCAATCCTAAGGACAAACAATGGCATGGGCACCAAAATGCATAACGGGGTTCTAACTAGGGTACCCATGGTCAGGAAAGCCCTACTGCCACATGATGACACTTCTATAACAGTGTGAAGGTTTCGTGTTAGTCACGAAGCGGGGTCGTACCTAGGGTTTATGAAAATGGTCAACAGGTCAAATGCATAATGCATGTGGAAATGGCATCTAACCTGTATGCCAGGTGTGAAATATACCTGCTGTAGGTGTGAAATGGTTTAGAACAACTCTCGCCGAGGAAATCTGTTGAAAAACCACTACTCCATGACACGATATTAGTTCATAATGGCTCAAAATGGAAAAAACTATAGAAAAGTGGGTCCAGAAAATTATAAGTAGTAATAAAAATTTGTAATTTTCAATTCATTTGCACTATTCACCATTTTGGAGTTTAGTGGTAAGTTTTCACCTGCAACTTCGAGTGCCGGTCGTGGGAGCTACAAGCGACCGTTCAACGAACCGTTTGGAGCAGGTTAGTGGTCACTGCCATACCTTTCATTTAAGTGTTTTTATTTCAATTTTGGTCAGTGGGATTTTTTGTTTGGCCAAGCCCTAAATGGCTTCGGTGCTACCCGCAGGCTATAAGCATGTGGGTCGCAGGTAGGGCATTAAACGCGTAGTCAAAAAATTGACTGCCCGTGTCTACCCACAACTGTCTACAATATAGCCCGCGGGTACAGCCGTGAAGAAGTTTTTAAACATGAAATTGACTAAAAATCTCTTGCTTTGCACTCTAGGATGGTTCTAGAGTGGAGAGAATGAGAGCATGACCAGGTAGATAAGGCTGTGCAAAATGATTTGCAAGCGCAACAAGCATTGCAAGCATGTGGTTTATATAAATACTGGAGTCTCAGGGGCTTAAGGGCCTAAAACCTACTAATCCGTCATTTGATCAACTATTGGGATGTGGATGCTCAACACTTCATCCTCAACGGGCAAACACTGACACTAGATGTAGAGGATATCTATCACTGTGCAAGATTACATAGCACAGTATTGTCTCGCCAACACATCAGCAGTGGGAAGCCAAGTGTCGATCAATCTCATAGTGGACTTGAGCACAAAGATCATAGTGGCTACTCTGGTGCAGATCACGAGATCCAAAGCACTACATCAGGCATCCAGAGCGATGATGTTTTATGCATCACAATGCTTGCAACCTACTATATTCGACTGGTGTACTACTCTGCTGGTGTCTATTTAGACACAACTGACGGAATGCAAAGAGGGTAAGGACAAAAAATTTGGGTATGGTAGCATCCTCTGCAGTTTCTTCTTTGAGAGAGTTCAGGGACTTAGCCCGAGGGTGGATGTCTCTCCTCACAGTCTCTGATATCTAGCCCTGACCCGGTGGGATGAGATACTGACATGACAGGTGATCGCTATAGAGGGCGTCACCATATATTGAGGAGTTCTTCCACTGGTGGAACCGACAGGTGATCGCTATAGAGGACTATCCCTATGAGGGCATCGACTTCAGACAGGACCGTGACATGCCGCTCCCGCCAGGAACAGCCTTCGTAGACATCGGTGAGTACTCTTTTGGTTTTTTGTTTTTAAATTTTTATGGATTTTTTTATTATAGTGTCATGTGCTAATGGGTGACTGTTTGCTTGCAAACAAAGGCCCAGTGAGACCAGAGGGCTTCCCGAGGCATGGTCGTCGGGGTAGAGATGAGGTGGCAGCAGATGCCGCAGCAGGGTGCACACTCCAGACGTTGCGACGCAACGTATCACGAATGTTTGCTCGAGTTCACTGATAGAGGTGGCCCGACTACCTGAGGTCATGCAGCGCCAGGTAGTGGGTGTTCCCGGGGAGTGGGTGCAGTTGTTGCAGTGGATGGCCAACGCAGCACAGTACTACTATGAGACACATCCCGTCGAGGCGGTAACTAGACCTCCTCGAAGGAAATAGATATCCCAGGGTCTCATCATTTTTTGTATCGATATGTATATTTTTGAGGGCTACAGGCTCCAGTTTTGTATGATACTACCATTTTTGGACATATTTATATATATATACAACTTTGGTTCTTGGTTCTACTACATGTGTGTATGGTACAAATGTATGAATGTCTTTGTATTTATGTGCTTCATGATGAATGTGACAAATGCCAATCTAACACATAGTTAGTGTATGCATCAGATATATAATTATGACTTCTCGAAATATGAATATATGTAATGGAAACAAAATGTCTCTCCAAGAGTCATACCTTAAGGAATATCCGTATTAATGTAGGGTCTCGTACATGGTACTACCCATTCAGCTGAGACACAACTAGTTGTGAATCCAGGCGGACTTCTAAAGACTAGTTGTCATGTGAAATGGCATCCCAAAGTAGCTCAACAATGGCACTATACTCAGCCACATTGTTAGATGTAGGACCGAGACAAGCACCTCTTGAGGACACAACTAGATGGTCAAGTGAAAAGATAACCCAGGTAGTAGAAGCAAGCTGCTGCATATGTTGTCTAGCACCATCCGCGAAACCTAAGAATGTAGGACATCCCACTGACATCTGTCAATCAAACAGAGGCTAATCAGCAGACCCGAAAACCAAAAATGCAACCTAAACTATGTACAGAAGAACTATACAATAGTGTACAAAAGTATCAGCCTGAACCAGAGGTTCAAGCGTAATATCGCTTGAGGTAGAGCCCATTTCTAGGCTCCTTCAAGACAACTCCCTCGTAATCTTCTAACTCATAAGCTGCTTTTTCCAAGACACGCCTCACAATGTAAGGACCATGCCACATGGGATTGAACTTGCCTGCCCCCAGGGGTTCTTTAGCTTGGTCATACAAGAGTACCAAGTCACCTTCAGCATATTGCTGGGGATGGATAGACCTATCATATTGAACCTTGACATGATGCTTGTTAACATCAATGGCCACAGCGGCATCTCTACGGTGCTCGTCAAGTTGCTCGAGGTGTACTAAATGTTGCTCAATCTCCGTCGTATCAGGGAGGAGCTTTATGGCGAGCTTGAGTGTTATGCGGAATTCTGCCCTACAGATAAGTCAAAACTCCCTTAACTTTAAAGTAGATTCTCAACTAACTCTAAAGCAAGAAACAAGTCAAAACAAATGCTACCTTGAGATTCCTGAATTAAATTTTACAGCAAGATCATATGCATTCAGAAACAAATGAGAGATATGACATACCTTTCAATTCGACGTTTGTCCCGCTTCCAGCTTTTTGATCCAAGTGCTCCGATGTAGAACCTGTTAAGACCAATCAAAGAACAAACATACCAACTTCCAAATACCTTGAATGTAAATGTTAGATTCAAATCTAGATTAGATACATTCCATGCTAAAGATTTAAACAATACACATGAAATGGGAAAGACAAGACAAGTTATCTTATTACAACTTGAAGAATACTTACAAAAGGTGCTTGATGTCCAAGCCAATCCTCTAGCTCCAAGTGCCTTCTCCTCTAGCTATCTCCACAATGCTGCAAGACCATAAGTTTGGTACTCTCAAGAGTCCTCCCCTTTCCCAATGGAATGCCTCTCTTTTATAGTGAATGGTGAGGTTAACCAACAAGAGAGATGGGTGAATCTAGGGAGAGATAAGTGGATCAGGGTTTCTAATCGAAGGAAATGAGTTGAGATCGAATCAGGGACCCCAATCTTCCATTATCTTCGAAAATCCAAAATCCCACAAGCCAAGGGAAAAAGGCTAATAAAAGAGTACCGCGCCCTGCAGTCTCAACATAACGTGGTACTACCGCGTTTTGGGGAAAAATCATAGCGCGGTAGTGTGTAGTACCGCGCTCTTATAACTGAGCAAGGTGCGGTAGTGTGTGTAGATAAAGTCTTAGCTGGGTCAGGACTTGTTAGGGTAGATTCACCTTCAAGGTTGACTCATCATTTGTCTCTTCTGGATGGTTTAAAACAGTAGGGAAAGTGTCGTCAACTCATTTTGTGATGGAGATGCGACACTGTGAAACATAGAGGTATAACAGATGCCCCCTAAAGTGTGAGGTCAGAAGGGACTGATGGCCGAAAGACTTTACGAATATAATGTGCAGCGATAGCATCGAGGAGAGAAACAAGGAGATGAAATAGAAACAAAGTGTTAGATATACCACCGAGGCGTGCATCCCCATGCTCGGAAACAAATGACTCAAAGCATGGCTGCCGACCAATACATTGCAGATCCATGAGTACTGAGATGACATAGACTGTGGACAGACCATGGATACTATGAACAAGCGTAGATCCATGAGACAATAATGACACAGCCACGACCAATACAATAAGTGGATCTGTGTGACAATACAAAGGACATCTCCATCGCAACCTGGACGCAATCAAGATAAAGCGGTGCGCCCAGGGTCTTCTACCCAATCGCAAAAGATACGAATCCAACCATGTGATTACAAGGTGTTGAAGTCGAACATGGTAGAAACCATTTGATTACCGGTCAATGATGTGGACCGTTAACAAACGCGAGGGAGATCACCAATGATGACGATGATTCCCAAGGTATCAATAGTACATCTCAACGAAAATCGAATGAATGAGTTGATGTCGAGCATCCAAGAGATTGCTTGATCAGAGGTCAATGATGTGAACCTACTTTCAAACACGAGGAAACCTACCATTGAGGCATGCAGGTACCAAGGTACTAATGGTTGATTCCTAAGTCTAATTCCCGGATAGTGATTTGGTGTCGACAGGAATAGACTCGTCGAAGGTGGGCCATGATGTTTCCCACATCATCGACACGAAATCGGCACAAACGATAAGATGATGAAACCATGGAGTATGTACTAACACAGCGGAGGCCTGACACAATGAATGACTCGAAACAATGCAACCCTTTGAACATATAACGGCATGTAACAGGACTTGGCAGCAGGGATTATTGACAAATAGAGGATAGACACCGGATGAGTGGACTCGTGGCCAGGGAGACGACTCATGATGATGACCATAACTCAGTGAAAAATGGATACCCAAATATAGACAAGAGACGGACACATGCCATGTTCAAAGGTAACGACTGACAAGCTGCCATAAATAAACTCGACTTATCCCCCCATATTTCCCCGACATGATAGACGAGTACCTCTTTCTTGTTTTGCGAGCTTGAAGAGGATAACAGATGCTCGGTGTAGCTCATCTCATGGATGAGTCCAATCTCACATGTTTTACGAACCTGAGAAAGGAGGGGTTCGTCCCAAAGTGGGTCTTTCGATGTTAAAATTTTAACGAGTCCAAGGAAGGAAAACTCGGTAGTTTTTCGCATTTAGAGAGCCTGAAAAACTTAAAGGAAGCTCCATAATGTACTTTTTCGTAAAATTTAGTCCCTCGATCTCGAAAAAGTGTAAAACAATTCCCGAGAGAACTCTCCCAGCCGAGATTGACTGAGGTATACCTTTCTCGTAAATAGTCTAGACGGGCCGAAAAAGGGGTAACCTATCACCGAATAGACGACCTTTCAAATACTTTTACAAGTGTGAAAGAGTCAAGATCACTTGGCAATCTTTTCAATTTTAAGGAGTCTGAAAAGAGCTTAACTATGGACTCCTATGGTTTTTTTCGTAATTTTTAATATTCTGGTCCGAAAAATGAATAAAATACAACCAGGATAATACTTTTCTCATCGTTTAACGAGCATGAGTAAAGTTGACCATACTCGACACCATTTACTTGAGTTTGACAAACACGACACAGGTGTAAAAGCGCTTGGAATCTTTTTCAAGTTTTAAATCCAGAGCACGAAAAAGATAAAGTGGGCTCAAAAAATGAAGGTCAGATTATGAATAAACACCAGTGTGAATGTATCGCGTTTTTACCGAGGATCCTGTCAATAGATGCTCAAAAACTAGACATTAGCAATGTGAACAAGGTTTTATTCTAACCATTTAAAATAATAATTAAAAATTATGTGAAAATGCTATATAAGGAATAGTTAAAAATAGAAATTACTATTCATTTGTGTTTTTTACCCAAAGGAGAGATTTTCACCTATTTAGGAGCAAGACTTCAAGGATCCATATCGGGAGTTCTAGGACACCATTTCGACAGCCGTCTGCACCAGGTAAGAGTTCTTGAGCCCCTCTTTCATTTTATGTAGGAATTATTTGCTTTTACCAGGAAAAATTTGATTTTTGGGCAAGCCCTTTTGGGCAAAAATCGCCCTTCACAGTGTCGCGTGGGGGATCTATCGAAAAACACGGTACTGTCTAACAGTACCGCGCTGGATTTCCAAACAGAGGCGCGGTAGTGTAGAGTGCCGCGCGGTAGAATGTCCCTCAGGTGCGGCAAAGGCAAATTTTTAGTTCAAAAAATCAAATTTTCTCCAATTTTCTGCTGGAACTAAGTTTCTAAATAGTTACTAACTGTTTTCCTTGATCTTTTGCAGGAGTTTGCAACTTGTTCGGAGCAAAATGGTAAGCTGGAAAGAAAGAGAGCACGAAGCGGATGATTTTGCAGTTGAAAATGACTTACCAACCGTGACCGCATTGCGAGAACGTGGTTTGCTAAAGTTCTTTAAAACCAAAGGGATTCGTCAGCAACCCAGGCTTCTCACTCATCTCATCCAATTGTGGGACCCTGACATTCGAGCTTTCCGAGTGGGAGAGCATGTTCTCGAAATCCAACTCGAGGATATTTATTTCCTCATGGGCCTCTCGAAAAGAGGGGCCCGGGTGAACTTTACTGGATACTCAGCCTCAGAATCAAGCACAGACGACTTGATTGCTCGGTATTGCCATCAGGGTTCGAGTAAGAAAAGTGGGAAGGTGGCCATAAAGGAGGTCATAGAACTCCCTGTAAAAACTGTACTATTCACTATCACGCGTGCAGCAGGAAGTGTGAGTCCACATCAGGCATCCCGCACACAAGTGAATCTCGCAGCAGAGTGCTTGGGAGGAACAGTTTTTAACTGGTGTGAAGCGGTGTTGGCCAATCTAAAAGAACAAGTGCACAAGTGTAGGATTGGGAAAAATTCCCAATTTGGCTATGGGAGCATCCTAGTCACTTTCTTTTTGGCGAGGGTGCCATTACTGCGTCCACAGATATCTATGCGCCCTTGTCCACCTACCGAGCCATGGATGGCTCGATGGAGTGACTACGCTGGACGTCTCGGGGGACCTCAGTGGCTAGCCTTTGGCGAGGACTTCTTCTCCTGGCTAGAGGAGCAGATAGTTATGATTGATGACTATCCCTACTCAGGGGTAGATTTCCGTGAGGACATCAACTTGGCACTGCCAGAGGACGACGATTGGGACAACTCTGGTATGACCTTCATGGATATGTATTTTTTCCTTTTTGAATATTTAATTTTTATTACTTTTTTAGAATGTGTTAAAGATGTCTAATGTATGTTCGTATGCATGTTGCAGACCGTGGACCACAGAGACCAGCTGGGTACTCGCCACTACGTCGTGGTGGTGTTGACCGTCAAGCTGTTCCTGACGAGGAGGAGGATGAAGATGAGGCAGGAGGTGTTCGGGACATTGAGAGGAACTTGCAGGGATTGAATCATGGTATCCCTGCTATGAGGATGGATGACGTCCCTTACCACCTCCAGCGGCATACTGTAGGTGTGCCTGGTCGTATCAGTCGACTTCTTCGCAAGGTGGTTCGAGCTGTAGTATGTTACCACCAGCAGCAGGAGGAGTCCGATGAGGGACATGATAGGCCTCCTAGGTCTCCATAGATGGTCTTTTGATATTTTTGCGGCATGTACACGATATGTAGGCTTTGAGGGCCAAATTTTGTATATGGGATTTGATCCCCAATTTTGTCTTTGACACAAACTTTATGTATTTTGGAAAAAACACTTTTATATACAGTGATATGGACCTATTTATGATCTAGATATTTACAATGACTTGTGCATTTTATTTTTTATGATGTGTTTATATGTGGGCAAGATGCTAATCCAAAATGTAATTAGCCAATGAATCAGCTATACAATTGAATTCTCTCGGTATGTGTTGATATGTAATGAAATTAAATGATCGTTCCAAGAGGCGTACTCTCCGAAATAAACGAAGTAGTATAGGATCGCGGACTGTGTAAACATGATTTAGATGAGAAACCACGAGTTGTGAGTCTAAAAAGACTGATAAGGAGTCAATCCCGAGTGAAGCAACCTCCGTCAAGAGACCAATGACTGCATGGTACTCCGCGATATTGTTGGTTGCGGGACCTAAACAATTGGCTCCTGAAGAAATCAACTCGCCAGTGGGGGAATAGATTACCCATGCTGCGGAAGCGAGATTCCGGGTATGTCGGCTTGCACCATCGGTGAATCCAAAGTAGGCAGACATCTGCGCATAAAGTCACGAGTCAAAGTAAGAGTGGATACATGAGGTCCACGCGCACACCAAAAAGAAAGCAAAAGCAAACTAAGTACATTATGTACAACAAGTAACCCGCGTAGGGTAACCTCATGCGTAGAAACGTTTGAGGTATAGCCCGTTGCGGGGCCGTGCCAAAGGTGTACCATCACAATCGATTAGTTCATAGGCTCCTTTTTCTAAGACATGTTTTACAATAAAGGGGACGTACCACATAGATTCAAGTTTACCTTTTCCAAGCTTATCATGCATTTGATCATATGTAAGTACGAGGTCACCCTCATTGAAGATCCGAGGTTGAACGGATTTGTCGTATTGAGCTTTGACGCGTTTTTTGTGAGCTTCATTAGCTAAAGTAGCGTCGCGGCGGGTTTCATCTAGCTTAGCTAGGTATAGAAACCGTTCTTCTTCGGAAGTAGTGTGTGGGAGTAGCTCTATGGATATCTTGAGTGATGGAATTTCACATTCAATCGGTAGAATGGCTTCTAGGCCATACACCAGTTGAAATGGTGTAAACCCAGTAGCACTTTTCACTGAGGTTCGGTATGCCCACAGTGCTGAGAACAGAGCTGAGTGCCAATTGGATTTCTGGGTACCCACAATGCACTGAATCATTCGTTTCAGGACTTTATTAATGGCTTCAACTTGGCCATTAGCTTGTGGGTAATACGGGGTTGAGTTTTCATGGCGAAAACCCAGTTTGGCACTTAGTTCTTCGATCATATGGTTCCTGAAATGGGAACCATGATCGGTCACTATAGACTGTGGGACACCGAATCTAGCTATAATATGATTGAATATGAACTGCGCTGCTGTTTTGCCGTCCTCGGCATACGTAGACATCGCTTCAGCCCATTTTGTAAAATAGTCGACAGCTACTATGACATAGCTATTCCCCCCGGCTGAAGTGGGCTTGCAGTGCATGAAATCTATGCCCCATTTGGAAAAAGGGCCGACGGTAATAACAGGATGGAGGGGAGCAGGGTGCGAGCATGCTTTACTATGAAAGAATTGGCATGGCGGACACTTCTTTACTGTTTCAATGTAGTCTTTGAAAATTGAGGGCGAGAAGTATCCTGCTCGCAGTATTTTCTGGGCTGTAGCCATCCCAGAGAGATGACCACCACATGCTCCAGCGTGGCAGTCATTAAGTACGCGTTCTGCCTCATCTAAGGTCAAACAACGTCGGAGAACGGTGTCGACACCACGTCGATAAAGAGTATCGTTGACTATGAGGTAGTATTTTGCGTGATGTCGGATACGTCGCCGTTCATCGTGAGTGAGATCGGGATGGAAGCGTTGGGTTTGGAGATATAAAAGAATATCCCCATACCATGGATCAGACGTGCTAATGAGGAACAATGATTCATCGGGAAGAGAATCAATGGGCTCGGATTGCTCAGTAGCACGGGGCAGGTTACAAATTAACTCAGCGAAGACCAGAGATTTCTTAGACTTGGCTTTGACAAATTCCAAGTCAAACTCTTGAAGGATGACAATCCAACGGGAGTACTTGCCCCCAAGCACTTGACGTGTGAGGATATAGTACATTGGATTGAAATCGGCGATGACGGTGGTCCGGCGGAGTAAGATGTAGTGACGGAATCTCTGGACAGCAAATACTGTTGCCAGAGCCAGCTTTTCAACATGTGAATATCGAGATTCGGAGTCAAGAAGACTCTTACTGAGATAGTATACCACATGTTCTATACCGTTTTGGTCTTCCTGGACTAGGACCATACCGATGGTGGAAGTCGAGGCTGCGAGATAAAGAATGTAGTCCTGTGTGTAATTGGGGGGTTGAATCACAGGATCTTTGGTTAAGGCTGCCTTTAGATTGTCAAAGGAGCGTTGGGCTTCGTCATCCCATTTGAAGGGAACATTCTTCTTGAGAAGCCGCATGTAGCCTTTTGTTATCTCGGACAGATTGCAGATAAAACGGCGTAGAAATTTTGCATGCCCTTGCAAACATTGAAGTTCTGGAATATTGGTAGGTGAAGGCAGGGCTAAGATAGCTGCTACCTTTGCAGGATCTAAACGTATCTCGCCTTTGGAGACTATGAAGCCCAACAGTTTTCCGGCTTCTACACAAAAGACGCACTTATGCGGGTTCAAACATATATTGTAGCATCGGCACCTTTCAAAAATGGCACTCAAGTGGTCTGGATGGTCTACCCGAGTCCAAGAATGAGCGGGAAGATCATCAAGATATGGCTCTACAATATGTTTGATGTCATGAAATGCGTAGGACATCTCCCGTTGGAAAGTTGCCCCGGCATTTTTCAGGCCAAAAGGTATCTTTCGATATGCAAAGATCCCCCAAGGGCAGATAAAGGCCATTTTGTGCTGGTCAGCTGGGAGGATATCGATCTGATTATAGCCAGAGAAGCCATCCATAAATGAAAAGATAACACTTCCGGCACAGTTATCGATGATCTGGTCGATAAACGGAGTTGGGTAGTTGTCCTTTGGACAAGCCTTGTTCAAATCCCCGTAATCAACACAGACTCTAATCGTTCCCTGTTTCTTGGCTACAGGAACGATTTTGGATACCCATTCTGTCAATGGGACAGGATAGATAAAACCAGCATGCAAAAGTTTTTCAACTTCTGCTTTAATGGCAGCTGCCTTACGAGGATGGACGGGTCGAAGCTTTTGCCGAACAGGTCAGGCGCCAGGGAAAGTTGGAATTTCGTGGACCACGATCGAGGGGTCAATTCCTGGCATCTCTTCATAACTCCAAGCAAAAACATCGTGGAAAGTTTTAAATTAGGCACTATAGAACTCCGTTTCGAGGGGAGTACATGTTTTGCCAATGTGTACGTTTTCCACGATACCAGGCTTCACTGAGATATCGATGGGAGTGGTTGCCATAAGATTGGCCAAGTTTCCTTTGGAAAATACCTTGTCGAGGGAAGTGGGGAACTTGGTTTGAACCATCCCAAGTGAAGCGCTGGGTTTGGTATCAGGCTCAAGTGGCTGAATGGTGGGGAATGAAGATCGATGATGAAAATCTCCCCATGGTGGCTCATCACCGCACATAACCTCCACGATTGATTCGTCAGTGGGAAAAATCAAGTTGAGAGGATCAAAAAGTGGTGGGTGTGGATGAGTTTCAGCCGAGAGCTGTGCCACGGTGTGATCAGTAGAACAGTCGACCCAATCTGTGGCTGATTGGATCGCGTCATATGCTGCAAGGTTTCTGTTCAAAGGCATGGAATTGCCATAGCCTTGAATCTGAGTGGGACTCAGAATCACCCATGAATCATCGGAAGGGGTGACATGCGATGAAATCATGTTGACTGGTTGAAGATGGGTTCCCAGCTCTGGAAAAACTCCAATGAGCGAAGAATCCTTCATGAGACCAACACCTATGTCTTGGAACCGGTACCGAGGTTGATCCAATAACGGGACGGTATTGGCGGAGTTCGGATGGGAGTCTGGGATATAGTAATCCAGTTGATCAATAGTGACAATTTTCCCTTCATGAGGAAATTGTACAATCCGGAAGACTGTAGATGCTATGGCGGTCATGGCATAGAACCAGTTCCGACCAAGTAGGAGATTGTAATCCAAAGGTGCATCTACGACTTCGATGTGTACGGATACAGTTTTGCCCCCCAGTTCAACACCGATTGAGGGAATGAGTCCATATGGTTGAAAACCGTGTCCATCAAATGCCCTGAGAGTA
Organism: Larix kaempferi; assembly: GCA_027924585.1. Lineage (NCBI taxonomy): Eukaryota > Viridiplantae > Streptophyta > Pinopsida > Pinales > Pinaceae > Larix > Larix kaempferi. The sequence goes on along the minus strand of BSBM01000289.1, from coordinate 5,264,420 downwards.
GTGGGAGAAGTTGTGACCTCGGGTGAGCCTAAGGCTCTCCAGCAGTTCAAAGACATAATCGACGTGGAAGCACCCTCATCTAACACAGTGTGATGGATGACATTTCCACGGATTTTTGTATGCACCTGGAAGGCTAACTGATGAGAAAGCCTAGGTTTGGCGTGCTCCAAGTTAAACATGATGGAGTTTGAAGTATCTGGGTCCATTGCCCCCAGTGCTGAAAGTAGGGTTCTACGCTGCGTAGGGCAGTGTTGGAGAACCTCGAGAGTCGACATGGCGCAAGGTGCTTGAGCCAAATCCTCAACAATGTTGTAGTTTTGGGCAGCTCGCGCATTAGGATTGAATGTCGCCTTTCGAATAGTGCCCTTGGGTGGGCGTAGCACTGTGTCCGTCAGCGGTCTCTCAATATGGAGATGACCGGTAGGAGGGGGAATAGGAATCGGATCTTCAACGGGAGATTTGCCTTTGGCTATCTCCGATTGTTTGTTTGAACTTGGAGGGTTGTCATAAGTCTTTGAATGAGTGGTGATATTAATCTCCTCATTACTTGTCATTAGGATTTCGCGGTTTGTGGACGTCTCTCCGTGGGTGGGATTGGTCGGGTTGCCCCCTTTTGGGGTTTCTTGGGCAACCATCTGCTGTTGCTGTTGTGGGAAAGGGTCAGTTAACACTGCCGGGCGAGAGGATCCTTTAACGAACTTGTTGACCTCGTCCTTGTAGGGACAGTCACGCGTATAATGATCATCTTGGCAAATTAAGCAAGGAAACTTAGCTTTCCGACATGGTTTCTGGTCATTCTGGGTGGGTTGTGGCTTGGGGTTCTCCTGCTGGTTTTTCTTGGGCTTACCACGATTGTTTTTCTTCTTTCCTCCGGATGGTTGTGACTTAGATTGAACTGCGTTCACTTCAGAGGAGACAGCAGGAGAGGTGGAAGCTTTTGAAGCGGCCTGGGTAAAAGCGGGGGAAGCAAAAGCTTGTTGTCCCGTCGAGTTGGTAGCAGGCTAAGCCTTGACTGAACCGACAATACCATCAATGGGTGGTTCAGTAGTAGGCTTTGTTGGATCAGTGTGAATGCGGGAGGCATGTGGAAGAAGTTCATGTAAAGTACCGGATTGAGTATATACTAAATCCATGTACTGTGCTGCCGAGATGGCTTGTTCTTCTGTAACCGGCCCACGCATAGCGATGTCTCTGGCTATGGGAGGCAAAAAGGATTTTGTGAACTAATCAGCAAGTAGCTGATCCGGAATAGGTGCCTTAATTAACCTACGGTGTCTTTGCCACTCGTGGATGTGATCCAAAATATGTGTGGAAGTGGTTTGACGCAGTGAAGTTAGCAATTCTATTCCAGTCTCATACCGGATAGGGAGCTGGAAATGTGTGAGAAACTGCATAGCCAAAGTGTTGAAATCACGAAAGGAGTGTTGTGGCAGCTCGATATACCATTTTGCTGTTGTACCGGTAAGTGTACGTTGGAAGAGCCGAAGTCGGATGGAATCATCCATCAAGGAGTTGGATGAACACCAAAGATGGAAGGTCATCACGTGGTTCTTGGGGTCTTCCCCGGGCTTGGCATCGAACTTAGGAATGTCCGATGGTAGTTTGGATGGAATAGGTGGCCAGTGAGGTTCATGCCATATAGGATCGTTAATAAGCCTTGACAAATCAGGTAGATCAAGTGTGGCCAAAAATGGAAGTTGACGGTTGGTCTGTGGGAATGAGTAATAACCATGTGGTGCAGAGAAACCTGGAGGTCCCTGCATAGCATGCTGCTACGTGTTATACCCATATGTGTTTCCCGGGGGGTACTGCTGGAAGTTCTGTGGATGGTAAGCCATCTGGTTAACCGGTTGATTGTAAGCAACCGGTTGGTGGGTGTTCTGCTGAGTGGGTATAGTAACCTGGGGTTGCTGAAACCCAGGAAGAGTTGTTGTTCCTTGTTGGGGAAAAGTTCCTTGGAATTGTTGTGTTCCATGGATGTTACCACTATATTGTATAAGTGGAGGGTTTCCCATAGCAGGGTTGGGGGGTGACTGCGACGGTGGTGTCCATGGAAGGCTCGTTCCTCCTTGGGGAACGAGTGGAAATTGTAGTGATGGGTTCCATGGAGTTGTAGCAGCTGAGGGATAAGGGAAGCCAGAATTCTAGTTGGGGGAAATCTGAGATTGCCCCCCAGCTTGGTTCCAGTTTCCAAAAAGTGAGTACCCCCCACTCTGTGGGATTTGAGTATTCCAAGAAGGAAGCATGCCTGACAGGGGTTGTTGAGAGTAAGGCCCGGTTGGAACACCGGAATAAGGTTTCCCACTTCTAGGTGGATTGTACATACCGAACTAAGTAGACGCTGCTAGTTGGGAAGCTTGTTGGATCGAGCCAATAGGTTGTCCGCCAGCAGGTAGGTTAGATGGCCCTATATGAGGAGGCTGTTGACTAGGAACGGGGTTCCCAGCAAAAGGTTGTCCTTCAACTGGTTGGGTTGATGGCCCACCAGGTGGAGGTTGTTGACTTGGAACAGGGTTACTAACAAAAGGTTGTCCACCAACTGGTTGGGTTGATGGCCCACCAGGGGGAATTTGGTAGTTAGAGTTGGGGACCACTGTGGTCGGTTGTCCACCTCCTGAGATAGTGTAAATGGTGGCTGAAGGTGATCCTCCGGTCCAACTGGAAGATCCAGCAGTATGACTAGGTGTTCTTCCGCTGCTGGTCAAATATGATAGGGTGGATTGGCCACGACACCAAAAGTACCGATTTGCGGAGGGGGTCGTCCATATGGAACAGGTGAGGATGGGGAAAAAACTGGGTTATCCCTCATAGTATGTGCACCAAACATAGGTGATGACAGCAAATGCAGGGAATTTAGCCCAGGGGTATCGGCATCGTCCATAACGTGTTCAATGATAGGAGGACCCTCGAAAACTGGGTCCGAGTTCATGTCCTGAAAAAGGTTTTGGGGATCCGGTAGGAACCTAGGTATGGTAATGTCCGAAGGTCCGGCTCCGTCTGCAAAGGAGTGACGAAGCTCTGTGCTAGACGGGATGTTGGGATCCCTATAGTCAGAAGGACGAGTAACAGGGGGATATCTAGAAGCTGACGAGAGCATTTGCTCTGTGCTGCGTCTAAACCGTGCCGATGCTAACGGGGAGTTCGCTAGACTAACCATACTAGACTGGATGGAAGCCATGATTTCGTGTCCTGGAGGGAGGTTGGGTAGAGATATAGTACGAGGTACGTTGATAGAAGAACTCGTTTCCTGCGGGTGAACACTGGGTGACGTAGTGATAATAGGCGGAAGGTCCGCCTGGGAAGTGATGAAACCATAATCAGGTTCAAAGGGTGTGTCAGGAAGTCGAGTATCTTCAACGATTTCAATGTACCCGCCTGGGACTGAAATCAAGCCAGGTATGTCCTGGTCGGACCCTTCTGTGGTGCCAACAGATCCGTCTGTATCATTGTGAAAAGTGTCTGATGGACAGGAAGTGCTGACATCTGGTAGAAGGATGACCTCGGGTCTAGTACTTTGGGTTGTACTAGGTTCAGTTGCGGTAACTGTGTCCACTGTGACAGATAAATCTGGAATGACAGTGGGTGAAGTGACAGTGGAGGTCTCAGATATGCTAATGGTTGCAGAAGCTACAATAGATTCTGAGACTGTGCTGTGAGGGGCAGTTACGGGTGGAACTGAAGTTGTTGTACGTATCGGCGGTGGAATGTTCCCTCGACCAGCACCGCGGCCAGGAGGAGCAGGAATGCGTGATGCAGGCGGACCAGTAGTCCGTGGCGGTGGTGGTGGTGGAGGGATTTGGCCATGTTGTCTTCGTGATCTTCATGGTAGATCTGACATGATGACAGGAAAATGAAAATCGGTGGCAGTATCGTAAACAAAGAACTCAAAAAATCTAATGCAGCTGAGTGTGCAGAAGAGGAGCTAGAAAAAGCAAGGCTCGCAGGCCAAAAAAGCAAGCTCTAAAATCTATACTGAGACCGGTGTCTCAATAAGCGAGCTGATACAAAAAAAATGGCCAGAATGCCAACAAGCAGTCCCTACAAAGAAAAAATGACCCTCTATGAAGATGAGATACCAAGCAAACTCCTAACTAAGAGCTGGAGACCTCAACAAGCTGTATCCTTCGCAAGGTGATGAAATCCAAGTCGAACAATACAACATGAGAGACCGATATAAGAAGGATATCCCTCTACCGAAAGGGATCCTGGGTAAAAGAGCCCTAGTAGAATAGATACTAAGCTACCTCGTTCATGACACGTTGGAAAAGGTTTTGGGCACTTCAGCCTTCCGAAGAAGACAACGATCGATGTTGCCTTAGGGCTAAGTGGAGTGCGGTATTCCACAGAGTCCGTCCGGTTCTCAATCTCGCGGCCGTTTAACCCCTGAAAGTTAAAAACAGTCAGGAGGCCCCTCCACAAACTAGCTGTGACCGTGTCAATAAATACTAGAGGATTTTAGTTCCCTAAAGACAACGACTATGTCTCAGATGAAAATGACAAGGGGGAATTATTTTGATGCCTATCCCCGGTGTCCTACCTAACTACCAAATTCTTTTGATTTCCTCAAGTGAGGTTAAAGTTGGTTTAATTAGGGTGATTAATTTTAGTGGCTGTCTTACTCAATCAGGTAGTGGACGTGAAACTTGATGGTGTTATGATGACTCAAACCATGCAAATGAGAATGAATAAAAAATAAGCCTTTGTCTTCGATGAAATCTAGATAAGGAAGGGAGAGAGTTCTTCGATCAAATATGCATGAAATTTTTCACAAGCAAACATCAAAGCAAGAGATTTTTTCTTTTCGATTTATAAACAAAGTCAAACTGAAGTAAACACTCTTTTCAATGCACTGATTCTACAATCTACAATGCTTCTACAATGAGAATTTCTGTGGCAAAATCAATGGTTCATTTCCCTATGCAAAATACTACTAGACTTTTTCAATTTAAACTACAAAATTGCTCTCAAATGATAACTTTTTGATTACTGAAAATGATAGAAATAATATGACTGTAAAAGTTACAGGGTTCAGTAATAGAGAACAGTGGTGTTGAGTTGGTTATGGTGAAAAAATCAAGTGAATGCAATCAAACTGGAAAAATGACCAATATTTCAAAAATGCCACTAATTCAATCAACAATCAAGCTCACAAACTGGGTAATAAGCACACCATGCAGACTGGAAATTGACCAGGATGCTAACAGGCAACAGTAAACACTACCTAAGGCGGAGAGAGACTCAGGAAACCAAGCAAAGATAAAAAAATTTAAAAACTTGTAGACACTACCGTGGGTAATGGTCTGACTGGAGCGCGGCACTATGACAGTACCGCTCTGGTATTAAGGAAGAGAACGTGGTACTACCGCGCTGGAGGCAGTTCAGGGGGTGCGGTACTGTGGCAAGGTAAGGAAAAAGTGCAACTTGAGAAAAGAAAATGAAATTTTCAGGGTTGTTGCTGACCCAGGGGACTCAGTGATCAAACAGGGAGATAAATACAGTGAGGAGGGGTGAATAAAGGTCAAAAAGGACCAAGATTCAAACTGGTTTGAAGTGCAACAAAAACTCACAATCAAAAGATAAATGATAGTGAACTGAATCAATCAAGCAGTAATCAAAACCAGTGGAGTCGCCATTCTTGTTATGCGGAATTCTGCCCTACGAATAAGTCAAAACTCCCTTAACTTTAAAGTAGATTCTCAACTAACTCTAAAGCAAGAAACAAGTCAAAACAAATGCTACCTTGAGATTCCTGAATTAACTTTTACAACAAGATCATATGCATTCAGAAACAAATGAGAGATATGACATACCTTTCAATTCGACGTTTGTCCCGCTTCCAGCTTTTTGATCCAAGTGCTCCGATGTAGAACTTGTTAAGACCAATCAAAGAACAAACATACCAGCTTCCAAATACCTTGAATGTAAATGTTAGATTCAAATCTAGATTAGATACATTCCATGCTAAAGATTTAAACAATACACATGAAATGGGAAAGACAAGACAAGTTATCTTATTACAACTTGAAGAATACTTACAAAAGGTGCTTGATGTCCAAGCCAATCCTCTAGCTCCAAGTGCCTTCTCCTCTAGCTATCTCCACAATGCTGCAAGACCATAGGTTTGGTACTCTCAAGAGTCCTCCCCTTTCCCAATGGAATGCCTCTCTTTTATAGTGAATGGTGAGGTTAACCAACAAGAGAGATGGGTGGATCTAGGGAGAGATAAGTGGATCAGGGTTTCTAATCGAAGGAAATGAGTTGAGATCGAATCAGGGACCCCAATCTTCCATTATCTTCGAAAATCCAAAATCCCACAAGCCAAGGGAAAAAGGCTAATAAAAGAGTACCGTGCCCTGCAGTCTCAACATAACGCGGTACTACCGCGTTTTGGGGAAAAATCATAGCGCGGTAGTGTGTAGTACCGCGCTCTTATAACTGAGCAAGGCGCGGTAGTGTGTGTAGATAAAGTCTTAGCTGGGTCAGGACTTGTCAGGTTAGATTCACCTTCAAGGTTGACTCATCATCTGTCTCTTCTGGATGGTTTAAAACAGTAGGGAAAGTGTCGTCAACTCGTTTTGTGATGGAGATGCGACACTGTGAAACATAGAGGTATAACATTGAGCGAAGGGATTTCGCATTCAATCGGTAAAAGTGACTCCACACCATGAACTAACTGGAACGGTGAGAACCCGATGGTAGTCTTAACTGCGGTTCGATAAGCCCACAAAGCAGGATATAACATGATATTCCAATTGGTCTTGCTTTGTTGGATGGTACGTTGGAGAATGGTCTTCAAAGACTTATTTACTGCTTCAACCGGACCATTCGCTCGAGGATAGTAGGAAGACGAGTGTTCCTGACGAAACCCAAGCTTGAGAGACAAATCCTCCATCATCTTGTTTTGAAAGTGACTGCCATGGTCAGTGACAATCTCCTTCGGGATATCGAACCGAGTGATAATCTAGTTGAACATGAAATGGGCTGCAGTAGCACTGTCGGCTTTTACAGTAGGCATGGCCTCAGCCCATTTGGAAAAATAATCCACGGCCACTATAATATGGTGATGCCCCCCAGCCAAAGCTGGTTTGCAATCCATGAAATCTACCCCCCACTTCGTGAAGGGACCGATAGTGATGACCGGATGGAGGGGTGATGGATGCGAGTGTACGTTTCGAGAAAACACCTGGAAAGGGTGACATATCTTCGTAGCATTAATACAATCTTTAAATATGGTAGGCCAAAAATAACTAGCTCACATGATATGCTGGGCTGTAGCAAGCCCAGATAAGTGACTGCCACATGCCCCCGCATGGCAATCATTAAGTACCAGTTCCGCTTCTTCGTGAGTCAAACAATGAAGGAGAATGGAATCCTTTCCTCGACGATACAAAGTGTCACTGACAATAGTATAATCTTTAGCATGATGTCTCACACGTCGTCACTTGTCTCGTGAATAATGTGGAGGAAATTTCAAAGTTTGGAGATATCTAACGACATCCCCATACCAAGGGTCCTCGGACGAGATAAGGAATAGGTTTTCATCCACAAAGGAATCTTCATGAATGACATCCTCATCAAGCCGTGGAAGGTCCAACATAAGTTCATCAAACACCAATGATTTCACCGATTTTGCAGAAGCAAAATCGAGATCAAATTCCTGAAGGATCACAATCCATTTATTATACTTACCCCCGATAAGGCATCGTGAAAGCACGAACTGAAACGGATTGATATGAGCTACAACAGTGGTTTTTCGAAGCAAAATGTCATGCTGTAACCACTGGATTGCATGAATAGTAGCAAGTGCTAGCTTTCCTACGTGGGTGTACCTTAGTTCAGCATCTACTAAATTTCGACTAAGATAATAGATAACATGCTCGACGAGCGCATCAGCTACCTGAACCAAGACCATGCCAATTGTCTCTTAAGACGTGACCACATAAAGAATGAAATCTCATGTAAAGTCCAGCGGACTAAGCACGGGGGCCGATACCAAAGCTTTCTTAAGGGTGTTGAAAGACTGTTGGGCTCTCTCATCCTAGATAAAAGGTGTGTCTTTCTTCAATAGGCATGCGAAACCTTTAGTAATATTAGCATAGTTAGCTATAAACCGACGCAGAAAAGTAGCTCTCCCTTGGAGGCTTTGAAGTTGTAACAAATTACGCGGAGGAGGCAATTGAAGTATTGCCTCAACTTTGAGAGGATCGACTCTAATACCCTCTTTCAAAACTATGAATCCTAGAAGGCGACCAGTCCTAATAGTGAAGATGCATTTGTTTGGATTCAATCGAATTTTGTAGTGAATACATTGTTTGAGAATCATACGGAGGTGCTTGGGGTGGTCCACTCTCTTGCAAGAATGGCCAACAAGATCATCCAAGAAAACTTCCACAATCATCTTAAGATCATGAAAGGCATAGGTCATGGCTCACTGAAAAGTAGCTCCGGCGTTTTTGAGGCCGAAGGGCATTTTTTGGTATGCAAAGGTTCCCCATGGACAAATAAATGCCGTTTTATGTTGGTCCGCGGGTTTGATTTGAATCTGAATATAACCTGAGAAGCCGTCCATGAATGAAAAAATCTCACTCCCCGCATAAGCATCCAATATTTGATCAATGAATGGCGTGGGGAAATTGGCTTTCGGACATGCACGGTTCAAATCTCTGAAATCAGTGCATACATGGATCATTCCCTGCTTCTTATCCACAGGAACGGGGTTTGACACGCATTCAGTAAGGGGAATGGGGTAGGTGAAACCATCTTTGAGCAGTTTCTCCACCTCTGCCTTAATAGCAGCTGCCTTCCTAGGATTCACAGTACATAAGCGTTGTCGAACCAGTTTAGCATCAGGATACGTTCTAATCTCGTGTTCAACAATGTGGGGGTCTATTCCTAGCATCTCCTCATATGACCAGGTGAAAGCTTCCCGAAGTTCAGTAAACAAATCAGTGTAAATAGCAATCTCCTCAGGAGTGCAATCGACACCGATGTAAACATTCTCAATCTTTCTAGGAGTGCGGGAGATGTTGATCGAAGTGGTTGGGGAAATATTGGCCATATTCCCCTCCAAGAAAACATCATGCGAATGAAAAAGAGCCATAGGGTGACCAACCATCTTAGCTAGCTCCTGCTCAATGAGCTCAAGATTGGGAAGGAAATAAGAGCGATGGTGCATATCTTCCCAAGGCCTCTCACTACCACACATGGCTTTGAGGATAGATTCATCAGATGGAAAAGTATCATCGAGGCAATCGTGAGAGCAATATGAGTTGGCTTCCCAAACTAGCAGCGTAATGGGATCTTCTTCAACTGTCTAGGGAGAAAAGAGATCTGGATCTGTAGTGGTTTGTTGGATGTGATCGTAAGTGAGCTCCGCTACAGATAAGGGCATAGACACCCCGACGTGCGCAATGTCTCCAGACATAGAATCCGTGGATGGAAAAATCCATGGATCATTACAATAGGAAGTCCGGAATGGCATACTATTCGAAGGAGGAGGCGCACTGTCGGAAATGGTTCCGATAAAATTCACACGTGCAGAATGGTTAAAAGTTCCCATCAATGAAGGGTACATTCCAACACCTATGTTCCCAATTGCCAGCTGAGAATCAGAACCTTGCGGGACTACAGATCCCGTAGATGCTGTGGAAGGAGTGCCAACATAATCCAGCTGATCGGTCGTCACAATCTTGCCTTCATGGGGAAAGCAAATAACTCGAAATACAATAGACACGATAGCCTTCATAGTGTACATCCAGTTTCGACCCAGTAAAAGGTTGTAGTCAATGGGCGCATCAATCACTTCGACTTCAATAAGCATGGACTTACCTCCCAAGGAGACAACAAGGGAAGGGATAATTCCATGCAGCATAAAAGATATACCATCGAATGTAGTGAGTGTAGTTCTAGACGGATGTAAGGGAGGAGAGCCAAGAGCTTTCCAAAAAGTTAGCAACATTACTGACGCAGAGGCACCTTCATCAACCATAGTACGTTTGACGAAGCTCTTAAGGAAAAACACCTGGATTTGAAAAGCCACGTGGTAAGGCAAGCGAGGTTGGACATCAGTAGTATCGAACTTGATAACACTAGGACTTCCCCCCCCATATTGAACTCCTAATGCTCTCAAAAGGGCATGCTTCTGAGAAGGACAGGCTTGTAAAACTTCAAGAGCCGGCATGGCACATGGAGTTTGGCCCAAATATTCTATGATGGAGTAGTTATGGGTGGCTCGAGCATTAGGATTATGTGTGGAGCGCTTGAGAACACCTTTCGGTATCCACGGCATAATGGAAGGCTTCTCGATATGAAAGGAATTATTAGGAGGAGGGGGAGGCTCATTCCCTGTGAGCATTTTGATCACAGAAGATCTAGGAGCTATGGAGAACCTCACAAAATCGAATTAATTTGCAAAACCAGTGGAAAACTTGAAAAAAGAGATAATTTTACACACAATGTGAGCTTAATATTTTCATTAACTGACTGTCTAACATGTAAAAATGTTAAGAACATGTTTTTATTACATCCATGAGAAATTCGAGAGCATTGGTTAGCTCAAGATGAGTGTACAAGTCAAAATTGCCAAATTGGCCTCAATCCCAATCATCCCAAACAGTCACGAATTCAGGTGTGAAGGTGGTTGAAGCATGCGGGGTCATAAATGAGGCCAGGGAAGGTGTGGGTGAGCAAGTAGAGGAGTTTGGGAGGACCAAGGGAGCAATAAATGCTCCAAATCTAGCCAAAATTGGGCAAAATCCACCCTAGGGCCCCTAGTCAACTGAAATTCCCCAAATCAAGGAGAGAGGGCGCTCCAGCATTTAATGAGGGTGCACTTGTGGACAAAACAGGATGTTGGGTGAACTAGTTTGCTTGGAAGTGGGTGTGAACACTCTCAAATGTGGGTATTTGACCAATTAAAGTCACCTAGTCCAAACTATGGTGTAATTAAGCACATGAGCAATAAAAATTTTACTATGGTTATGGACTATGGTACTAAGTGTGGATTACTGTTCTAACACCCCCCCTTAACCAGAACTTAGTACAACTCATGAAAATAAGTGGGAGGCCTTGGCAACAAAGGCTCAAGTCACCTCATTACAAACATAAATTTTTATTTGTCCATATAAACCGAGGACAAGAAGTAAAACCACATGGGATAAAAAATTCCCTCTAAAATGGACATGGGGCTTAACCTGCAATTAAATTGCAGCAATCACCATCCATCACTCACTCCAATCAAAGCTCTCAAGTGAGTGAAGGTCTTCTCAGTAAAGCACTTGGTGAAAATATCTACAGTTTGCTCAGTGGATGGGCAATACTGCAAGTAAATCATCCTGTCATGCACCAAGCCCCGAATGTAGTGCATGTGGATTTCAATGTGCTTTGTTCTTTTCCTCTTTACTGGATCAGTAGATATCTTGATGGCACTTTTATTATCCACCCAAATGTTGGTTGGAGAATCAATAGCAACACCAAACTCCCGAAGAATGCCTCGCAACCAAACACACTGTGTGGCTGCGTTCACTGCTGCCCTGTACTCGGCCTCTGTTGATAAAAGTGAAATGGTATGTTGTTTCTTACTTGAACAGCAAATGGGACCTTCAGTAAACATAAACACAAAGCCTGAAGTGGACTTTCTATCGATGGGATCTCCAGCCCAATTGGAATCAGAAAATCCAGCTAGTTGTAGTGAAGAACCAGCTGCATAGTGTACCCCAAAGCTCTTTGTTCCTTGGACATATTGAAGGATCCTCTTGGCTGCCTTCCAATGGATCTTATGTGGCTTCTGCATATACCTTGCTACAGCATTTACAGCATAGGACAAATCAGGCCTTGTATGTGTAAGGTACAACAAGCTTCCAACTAGCTGCTTGTAGAGTGTGCAATCCACCAATGGAGAGTCTTCAAATTCACCTAGTTTTATGCCTGAAAGGAATGGGCACTTGGATGCCTTACATTCAGCCATTTTAAACTTGAATAAAAGGTCTAAAGCATACTTAGGTTGACTCAGCAATATACCTCTCTCAGATTGCTCAATTTCCAAACCCAAAAATTGCCTTAGCAATCCTAGGTCGCTCACGGCAAATTCACTGTGCAAAGAAGCTTTAATTGAGCCAATTTGTTTGTTGCAGCTCCCTGTAATTAAAATATCATCAACATACAGTACAATGACCTACAAATTATCATCAAATTGCTGCAAATAAACATTTGGATCAGACTTGCATCGATAGAAACCAATTGAGAGCAAAAAAACATCCATTTTGGCATACCAAGCCCTTGGGGATTGCTTGAGTCCATAGAGTGACTTCTTCAACCTGCAAACAAGTGTGGGATCCTCTTGGAATCCTTCAGGTTTCTGCATATATATCTCTTCCTGTAGCTCACCATGTAAGAATGCACTTTTAACATCCATATGGTGAAATTCCCAACCCTTACTAGCTGCCATGGCTAGAGCTAGTCTAATTGAGTCCATCTTTGCAACCGGTGCAAAGGTCTCTGTATAATCCACACCATGGATCTGTGAGTAGCCCTTATCCACTAACCTAGCCTTATACTTCAGATCAGAACCATCAGCAACAGGTTTGGTTCTAAAAATCCACTTACATTGCACAAGTTTCCTCTTGGGAGGAAGAGGCACCAAATCCCATGTTTTGTTCTCTTGAAGAGATTGGAATTCTTCTTGCATTGCTATTCTCCACCTTGGATCATGATGAGATTCCTAATATGATGCTGGATCAGATCCAATCATCATTTAACAGTGATCAGCAAGTTCACTTTCATTTGCAAAGGAAGCATTGATTGTTTGAGATCTAGTCTTCCTAGGCTCTTGGGGATTGCCTGCCAATTCACCTGCAGCTTGTATGATTTTTTCAGCCCACTTGGGCCTTGATGGTGACTCATGTACAGCAATTTCATCTTCAGCCATGTCATCTTCAGCAATATCATAAAAATCAGAGGTGGAATCATCACTAATTTCATTAAGGTGTGGAGGAGAAGAGCTTTCCCCCGGTGCAAGCTCAAAATCTGGAATTGGTTCTTCTTCGAATTGCACACTTCTCTCAATGAAATTTTTGAGTGTGGATGTGTCAAATAGATTATAGCCCTTTGTGTCTTCACCATATCCAACCATGATACATTCTTTGCTCTGTGGCTCCAAAGCCTTCCTCTTTTCTGATGGAATTCGAGCCCATGCTTTAGACCCAAAAATTCTGAAATTTGACACATTTGGTTTTTGGCCAAACCATGCCTCATAGGGGGTTTTTCCTTTGACTAATTTGTGAAAGGCTCTGTTCTGAATATGAGCAGCACAATTGATGGCTTCAGCCCATAGCTTAGGGCTTAGATCCCTAGCTTCAATCATGCAAGTGGCCATCTCTTTGAGAGATCTATTTTTCCTCTCTGCCACACCATTTTGCTGAAGTGTGTAGGGGATTGAATGTTGCATTTGGATGCCACATTCCTCACAAAGATGTTGAATGTTATTATTCACATACTCCTTTCCATTATCGGTCCTAAATATCTTTATCTTATGACCACTATGATTCTCCACTAAGGCCTTCCAAATCTTCAATTTCTCAAACACTTCTGATTTCAATTTAAGGAAGTAAACCCAGCAGAATCGAGAGTAGTCATCTATGAATGTGAGTACATACCTTGATCCACCATATGATGGAGTGGGAAGAGGACCAATGAGGTTTGAATGTACCAATCCAAGTGGTTGAGTGGCTCTCCTTGCCATTCCCTTCTCATAGCTGCGCTCAGGATGCTTTCCAACTACACAACCAATGCATGCACCATTTGAAGATTTGATTTCTGGAAGCCCTTCCACCATCTCGTCCTTGTGCAATGTCTGGAGATATTTGTAGTTCATGTGGCCAAATATTTCATGCCACAACTTGGAGGTCTCGTTGGCATGATAGACAAGAGCATAGTCACTAGAATTTGGAATGAAATTGGAGAATTTGTACATTCTCTCTTCATGATCAGCATACCCCACTACCACAACTTGATTTGAAGAAATTTCTAAGATTTCTACCAAATCTGGAGTAAATGTTACTCTCTTGGATTCTCCTGTATGGGTCATTTGATAAACTGATAGCAAATTTGCAGCCAATGAAGGTACATAGAGCACATCACTAAAATAGCCATGCTCCATGTCAATCCTTCCAATCCCCTTGGTCTGGATTTCTGAATCATCTCCCATTCGAACTGTTGGGCCACCATTCGAATGCATAGAAGAGAAGAGCTCTCTGGATGAAACCATATGTCTGGAAGCTCCTGAATCAATGATAAAGGATGAGGGATTCGAAATACCTGCTACCAAAGCATGAAATTTCTCTTTATTGTCAGAATTTGAGGTGCTCTCTTTCTTCCTTGCGCCCTCAGGGACTGGGATGTTGTTCTTCTCCAGCAGCTGCACCATTGAGTCAATGGTTTTCTTCATGCATGAGCTCTCTGGATGTCATCCCTTATGACAATAGGTGCATTTGGTCTTTTCCTTTCCCTTCTTGTCCTTCTCCTTTGACAGATTCAAACCTCCATCTGCAGACTTGGTCTTGTCAAACTTCCTCTTCTCTGGCTGCTTCAAATTCTTGGCTTTCTACTTGCCTTTGTTTGCATTTGAAACACCCATTGCCATTACTTGGTCCTTTGATTTTATGGTACCCATCTAAACTAGTTTGTCCTGCTCCTGAGTGAGACACTCCATGAAGGTAGCTAGTGATGGCATTTGCCAATTTCGAAGGGTCATCTTGGCTGAGTGAAATGTGCTAACAAATATAGAAAATTATGGGCCTAGCTTCGAAAGGATGGACAGAATCAGTTGTTCCTCCTTCTTAACAATTCCACATTGTTGTAGTTGAAGCACTAGTGACTTGAACTTCGTGAAGAACTCCTGGATGGTTTCAAAATGCGCTGGGCTCAAGCTAATGAGCTCGTTTTCAATCTGGTGGCCTCTTAGTTCATCAGTTTTCCCAAAGAGTGATTCTAGCTTCACCCATACTTCATTGGGGGTTGTCAAACTGTCTGTATGAAACAAGAGTTCCCTCGAAATGCTCAGGCATAGCAATCCATAAGTTTCATCAAGTCGATTGTAGTACTTTGCTTTCTCCACAGCAGAGTTTGGCTCCACTTCTGTGCCCATGGTTACTCTATAGAGACCCTTAGATCTCAGCTTGATAACCATTTCAGCCTTCCAATCAAAAAAATTGAAGGGTGTGAGCAACATTTGGTTTGCTTCCATGACTGCTGTGTTAATGGTGAGAAAACTACTGAAACACCTGGAAAAAACACTCAATTTTTATCTAGAAATCCTCTCTAGAATGCAGTTCAATGCTCAATATTGACCTGCAACTCACTAACTCTACAATGGCTCTGATACAATGTGAGTATTTTGATCACAGAAGATCTAGGAGCTATGGAGAACCTCACAAAATTGAATTAATTTGCAAAACTAGTGGAAAAACTTGAAAAAAGAGATAATTTTACACACAGTGTGAGCTTAATATTTTCATTAACTGACTGTCTAACATGTAAAAATGTTAAGAACAGGTTTTTATTACATCCATGAGAAATTCGAGAGCATTGGTTAGGTCAAGATGAGTGTACAAGTCAAAATTGCCAAATTGGCCTCAATCCCCCCTAGGTGGGTCCAACTCAATCCCAATCATCCCAAACAGTCACGAATTCAGGTGTGAAGGTGGCTGAAGCATACTGGGTCATAAATGAGGCCAAGGAAAGCGTGGGTGAGAAAGTAGAGGAGTTTGGGAGGACCAAGGGAGCAATAAATGCTCCAAATCTAGCCAAAATTGGGCAAAATCCACCCTAGCACCCCTAGTTAACTGAAATTCCCCAAATCAAGGAGAGAGGGCACTCCAGCATTTAATGAGGGTGCACTTGTGGAAAAAACAGGAGGTTGGGTGAACTGGTTTGCTTCGAAGTGGGTGTGAACACTCTCAAATGTGGGTATTTGACCAATTAAAGTCACCTAGTCCAAACTATGGTGTAATTAAGCACATGAGAAATAAAAATTTGACTATGGTTATGGACTATGGTACTAAGTGTGGATTACTAATCTAACATTCCCCAAATTCGGTTGTGGTGCACCATAATCACGTTGTCGAGTAGTAACACAAACCTCCGACTGAACCATATTCACACATCCATAACCACTAGTATTGGAAGAAGCTGTTGCTGTTTCATTAGTACCATAACCAGTGGTGGGAGCATGCGAAGCCATGTTTTGGTGATGACGTAGGGGATCCTTCAACATAGCTGGGCTCTATGCCAAATGCTTCGATGCTTCTTCAATTCGAGGACATAAGTGACTAAGATGGTCCTCCCCACAAAGCTTGCAAGGGAATTTCACCTTACACCTAGGTTTACGATCCTCGCCAACATTACTACCTTCCCGAGGAGGGTTGGCATTCTCTTTATGAGGAGTAATACGATTTGTTAAATTTTGAGCATTAATTCACAATACTCTAGGATATTTACTGAGAGAATAACATATACAGTATATCAATGCATAACAATCACAATAAGCATGACAAGCATCACAAGAATCAAAAGCATGAGAGACAAGAGACACAGAGTTTCCGTGGGGAAAACCCTAAGGTGAAAAACCCCACAACTTCCTCAGAGATAGAGAGAGCACTGGCTCAACCAAAGTACAACCAAAATACACTGAGATAGTCTCCTAGTAGCAGATGATCCTCCTCCTCACTAGTGCACCACTTTCTGAGTGAGAGAAGTGTGAGTTTCCGAGTTATGCAAATAGAGATCTCCTAATCTCTATTTATACTTAACCTATTTGCCCAGTTACACTATGGGGCCGACTTGTCTATCTAGATACATCCACAATATAATATATATTTCAGGGTCGACCCCACACATGGTGGTCTAATAACCCATCGGCAAGTACACACACTTGCGACACTTGTCAATCCACATGACGACACTTCCTTATAGAGGAATAACACATCTCTTATAAGGGTACAATAAATATATATGAAATACATAGATGAAATACATTCTGAAGTTACATATACATCAACACGATTGCTATTGTTGTTACTTCCATTGTTTTGCACCCCTACGATTGTTTCTCCCCTTTTTCTTACCACCAGGTTGCTAGTTACCCGACAGTTTCATTGATTGCACATTGTGTATATCAGACGACAGAGTGGAAGTGGACAAGGTGTGAACCTGTCCGGGTGCAGACTGGTTTAGCGACAAATTTTGCATTTGATTAGCTACCAAGTCTACAGGGCGAGTGCATGCGTACCCCACAATGCCATCGGCATGTGGTCCAGGAACTAACGTAGGCTCATGTCTTGTTCTCGGTGCGTTAGGAATAATGTCATACAAAATGCCAAATTGAGAATAAAGAAGATCTAACTGTTGGACTTTCAAGATAGCTTGTTCCTCAGTCATAATGCCGGACATCGAAACATCCTTAGCAATATATGGAAGTAAAGACTTGAGGAACCATTCCAATAGGAACTCTAGAGGAATGTTGGCTTTCACTAATCTCTTCCGCCGATGCCACTCTTGAACATGGTCAGAAATATGTGTGGCCTTATTCTGACGGAAGGTGGACAACAACTCAGTACCAGTATCATAACGAACTGGTAACTAGAAATGGTCTAAGAAAACCAAAGCAATCTCGTTGAATCCCCTATAGGTGTTTCCGAGAAACTCCACATACCATTTCGCGGCTGCCCCCGTGAGGGTGCATTGAAATAGGCGTAATCGAATGGAATAATGATTCAAAGAGTTGGAGGAGCACCAAAGGTGAAACGTCATGACATGATCTCCTGGGTCCTCACCACCTTTCCCCTCAAACTTCGGAATGTCTGAAGGGAGCTTGGTAGGGACCGGGGGCCAAGTAGGGTCATGACACACTGAATCATTCATGAGCTTTGAATGATCCGGGAGATTCAAGCGTGCAAGGAACAGGAGCTGAGGCTGGAAAGCTTAATTATAAGCTCCCATAAAAGGTTGGTTAAACGGAACTGTGTTATAAGATGGACCAAAAGCTTGACCATGAGGATTAAACTGCTGATACTGAGGACCTGACGGCCCATAAGCTTTCCCATGGCCATAATATTGATAACCTCCCCTTGGCTGACCCATTTGAGAGTAATCAGGTATATGCATGTTGTGAGCACCATATTAGGGTGGTGGGTGATACTAGTGGCTAGCACTAACTGTGTCGTAGTAAGGGTTGCCACCATGAGTATGGGGCATGTATGTACTATTCATAGCGGGAACCATGTTGTATTGACCGTAGTGGTATGTTATGTTCCCACCCCCAACATTAGGATTAGTTTGAGCAATCATGTGGTGACCAAAAGCATGAGAAGCATTCCCAGGTCCAATATGGGCATGACCAGTAGCAGGGTTGGTGGTGTGATGTCCATGTGGATAGGAAATATTCCCACCCCCTACATTAGCATTACTAGTGGCGGCGGTGGATGCAAAAGTATGCGGTATGTGTCCACCCCCATGGATGGGAGGAACGGTATCATGTGCAAAAGTAGTCCTGGGTTGATGAGTAGCAATGCATGTATTAGGTTCTGGATGGCGAGTCATATTCCGAACAACATTCCAGATAGGTTGTGTATTCCTAGGAGGTGGTCGTGCTCCAACATAAGCATTGTTAGGAATCTGACCAGTCCCCATACTATGTGAGTGGGTGGACAACGTAGTGCTCCCAGCGAGGGTAGTGCCCCCAGTGGGTATAGTATGGCTAACAATTTGACTAGTGCCAGCATGAGTACCAACCATAGTGGAAGGTTCGACAGTTTTGTGACTAGGCATACCAAAAGAGAGTGAGGTGGGGTTGATCATAGGGCTGGTATCATCATGAGTCTCAAGTCTCCTGTATCTAAAATTGCATGGAAATGAAGAAACGAAAGGCTCGTCTTGTTCTCCATCCTCGGGTAGGTCGGGCATCTCATAAAGATAATTATCCAAATTCAAAGGATCAAATGGATCCCGAAGTGGATTAGGCCAAATAGAACCATGTTGAGTCTCAGGCGGATCACCTCCCCAATCCTTGCGAGGAGTCTAGGGATCAAAAGTATGCTCAACTCTACCCAAAGGAGTAGAAGGGTCTTGCCCAATATCGGGATGTGCAGTCATGTAGTCTTCAACGTAAGTCTCGTATGAATCTGAAGACTCAGAGGGAGCCCTCTGGCGTCCTCTAGCAAAACGTTGTGTAACCAAAGCTAGCTTTAAACCAGCCAACCAATGGGACTGGCGGAGAGTAGGGCTCCATGCCATGTTCTCTCCAGAGAGAGACACAGCGTCTCCTAAAGGCCAACTATCAATAAAAAAACAGTAAATCAAAAGCACACACCTAGAGAATCTACAGCCAAGAGTAGACAGACAGAGTGGCTAAATGAGCTCCTGACACTAGAGCCGGTATGTCTCACCTAGGAGAGGCCTGAGACTCCCAAACTATAGCCGAAGGTAACATAATCAGTTATAGAGACACCCAGGCTTCACTGTGTCGACAGGGTCAAGTCCACTGCATGAACACAACTGTGTTGTCCAATCCCTATCTGACTCACGACACAAATAGCATAACCACTGCAAGAACCCTGTGCGGTACCTAAGTAAGGAAACTATGTTCACTGCAATATAACTAATGCTTAGGGGGATAGTCTCAGGTGGGACCCGTCGTATGGGCAGGGTAGCTAAGCCCGAAGCACAAGAGGACGACCCTCCGGTACCCCCAGATACGAACAAATCCTGTATATATCTCCCACGTTCAGCCGGTATCAAAGGGATATCTCCTCAACTAACCTCCCGTGACCTCGTGCTTAACTCTAGATTGAGTAGAGCTTTCCTGAGAACACCGATCTATACCATGGATTCCTCCACTCCCTGGTCAGACACCTAATGTTTCATTCAATAGTCTTGGATTGTTAACTCACAATGATCTATTCCAAGACTCTAAACCTATGCTAGTTGGTGTATCCTATAAAATAAAATTAGTCTAATCAATTTTAGTGATTAAGTGTTAATTTTAGTGGCTGTGATTACTCAAGGGATATGATCGTGAAACTAGTGATGTGTAGACTCAATAGTATGCAACATCGTCCAATCCTAGACTCATCTATCCAATAAAACAATGACCCTAATATGCAAATTCAACCAACAATTTAGAAATAAAGATGCAATCTTTTATCTTTTCGATCCACAAGAAGAACCTAAGATGAAGGCAACAAGCACTCAATGCAAGATGCAGTACATGAAAGTAAAATATTTTTGTATTTTCGCTTATAAATGAGAAGGAAAATGCAAAAAACTAAATGAATATTTTTGTATTTTTTCAATATAAATGAAATGAAAAAATGCAAGCAAAATCCTACTATTCAGTCACTGAAGTGCCGAGAGCATCACTAAGACAACCCAGCAGATCCTAAATAGAAAGACTCAGCCAAAGGAAAGAGCTCAAAAGGAAAAAACCAAGCAGTTAAAACCAAAGATTGGTAAAAAACCAAGAAGGCTCAACCAAGAGAAACGAAGAGATCCGGTCACAACTGTCACATACCCCAATTTTGTAAAAATTATGTAATTGTTTTATTATATTCCTGAGACATTATGTTAAAATTTAATGTTAAGTAGGAATTGATGACTCAGCAGAGTCACTAGAAATGGAATGTAATTCAGAATATTTTATTATTAATAAATAAATTGGGAGACAACAGCATGGGAGAGCTGTTAAAAAGAGGTTACTGGTCAAACTGGTGGATGGAACTAGGTGGAAAGGCAAAAGACAAGTGGCAGCATCCTCAAACACTTCCTAAGTTGCAGGTGGCAACTCCCTATATTTGGGGTCATGATTCCCCAAGAAAGTGGAATCAGAGCAGGTGGCTCATTAATGACAGTTAACCCGACAAAGACCTAGGCAATCTTTTAAATAGAACTCAATGAACAGAGTTGAGGGTTCAAATTTTTCCAGAGAGAATACATTCAGGTGAATGTTATGCAGGAAATCCATTGAGGAAGAGGGAAATATAGTAAGGAAGTTGTTTGAGAGGAATGCTGCAGTAACTTGGTTCCATTATAGCTGTTTGGGCTGAGAGAATTTACCTGCTGCACCTAGTTCCAGCCAGGGAGATCAAAGCAAGCTTGGGGGTCCTGAGAAGTTGTTATCTGGGCACTCTCTGTTAACACCCAAAAAGTGTTCACTACCTCATCTACCACTGTTATACCTCCATGTTTCACAGTGTCGCATCTCCATCACAAAACAAGTTGACGACACTTTCCCTACTGTTTTAAACCATCCAGAAGAGACAGATGATGAGTCAACCTTGAAGGTGAATCTACCCTGACAAGTTTTGACCCACCTAAGACTTTATCTACACACACTACCGCGCCTTGCTCATCTATCAAAACACGGTACTACACACTACCGCGCTATGCTTTTTCCCCAAAACGCGGCAATACCGCGTTATGCTAAGACTGCAGAGCGCGGTACTCTTTTATTAGCTTTTTTCCCTTGGCTTGTGAGATTTTGGATTTTCGAAGATAATGGAAGATTGGGATCCCTGATTCGATCTCAACTCATTTCCTTCGATTAGAAACCCTGATCCACTTATCTCTCCCTAGATCCACCCATCTCTCTTGTTGGTTAACCTCACCATTCACTATAAAAGAGAGGCATTCCATTGGGAAAGGGGAGGACTCTTGAGAGTACCAAACTTATGGTCTTACAGCATTGTGGAGATAGCTAGAGGAGAAGACACTTGGAGCTAGAGGATTGGCTTGGACATCAAGCACCTTTTGTAAGTATTCTTCAAGTTGTAATGGAATAACTTGTCTTGTTTCCCCAAATCATTTGTATTAATTCTGTTTTAATGATATGATTTGTATCTTTCATAGATTTAGATTCCAACTCATGTTTCAAGTTGCTAGAGAATAGTGCATTCTTGTGTCTTGGTTCCATTTTGACAGGTTCATTTGTGAGGGCTTGGTGATTGGAGCAACTACAAAGACAAGCGTTTGGATAGAAGGTCAGTTAAACTTCTTCTACTCTTTCTAGCATTTTAATCTTGAGATGTTTGTTAGATCTAGGGATTCAAGGTAGCATTTGTTTTGACTTGTTTCTTGCTTTAGAGTTAGTTTAAAGTCTGCTTTAAAGTTAAGAGAGTTTTGGCTTATCCGTAGGACAGAATTCTACATAACAACCACATTACATGGCTCATTTGTCCATTTTCCTACCATATTCACGGGGGGTTCACTCAGTGAACTTGTTACATAGCACGATCGTTCGCATGATATTAAAGAATATCCCTAATTTCACTAAATATTGGAAAATGTGTCCTAAAATTGTATTGTTGAACCCCCCTCCCAATATGCCTTTCCAATTAATAAAACCCCTAGTTTCACCAGATATTGTAGGTATCCATTTTTAATCAACCCATTTTTAACACCCCCTTTATATCATATTATCAAATTGTAACAAACATGAGCCCTAACACATCTTAGTATAATCAAACAAGATGCTAAATAAAATAATAGTATAATGCTAATAATGATCCCGCTAGGATTGCAGGGGTGACTGATCAATTTGTAGCATTGGATAGTGGAAGACCCAATGAAATAGACCGGGGAAGGAAAAATGCGTAAAATGAAACCTAGTCAATAGATCAACATAGCAAAGAATGTAAAAGACTAATAGTCCAATAGTTAGTGCAATGCTTAGAAAAGATGATAATTGAATATGTTTCACACCACAACTTGCCAATATACCAATTTTATATCATGTAAATACAAGTATAGCCATAGATAGCTCATGTTTTCTATAAGCTTAATAAATTAAACTCTATAAAAATGAAAAATTGAAACTCTTTCATGGATGGAATCCCCTACCTTCCTATCAAAACAAGCATCATTGATGTTTGAACCAAAATGAACATAGAAAAAGTCCTCTTACTTTTCAATAACACCATATGATCATGTGCATAGCTTAGATTTGGGTCATTCACAAAATTTTATGAATTTCCTCCACTTCATTTACATTTATTCTTGCAATCAAGGGAATTAACAACATTTAGTTACCTTTTTCTTCGGTTGTATCTAGTTTTTTTTTTCTATCTTTACAGTAGAGGGAAAAATACCCATTGTTAGGTTTTAAGCATGCAATAGTTATAAAGATACATAGATGGTGAAACTTATATGATACCATTTCATGGTACCGATAACACATAGGGTATGTAAATAAGGATTTATATTTTCACCTATGTTCATGTCAGTTCCAATACAACATTAATGCAGATGCCTTGCATATAAGAATTGAAATTACAATTATGAATGTGCCAAATATAACTCAATATAACAACTACTCCTAACTGGAAATGTGAAAAATATTAAAGAAGAATACAAAAAGTTGAAAGAGATAATTAGTCAAGAAAAATTGATCTAACTTTTCTTGGTTCCAATAAGCCAAGAAAGATTGATCTCACTTTTCTTTGTTGTCATGGAGCAAGGTTTAATTGAATCTCAATACCCACCTAAACCCAAACCTAAAAAATGAAGAGTTAGATATTTTACTTGAATGCCTGCAAAAAAAACAATACAATTGTTCAAGTCCGGAACCCCTGATTAGCTACATCTCTTAACTTAAAGATGAAAATCAATATAACATCAATTCAAACCAAGCCTAAATAAGCTATTAAATGAGTATTTGTTAAGGCCAATAATCCAAAGAGACTTCCATCGATATTATCATTGGTATACTATCATCAGATCTATGCAAAACTTAGGATCATAAGCAATATCAAATAAAAATGGAGGGTCCTTATGTTTTCGGTGGGTATGACTTGAGCCCATGATTTGGAGGTATGAATCCATCCCACAACTTGGAGGTTATTCCTCGGCACAGCCAAATAAAATAACCCCCAATATTTATATTACTATGTCAAATTAAAAAACCCCCTTGACCCCTTAATACATGTCAATATATTTTTGAGGTTTTTAAGAGTATTCAAAACCCCAATATGAATGGACGTGATATGATATTGCCTCACTAGTGAACCCCCCGTGACCATATTTCCCTTAAAAACCCTAAAAATCCCACTAAAAAGCCTCCAAAAGGCCACAAAACCATCAAAATAGCCTCAAAAAGGCTAAAAAACCCCTTTTTCCTCCAAAAATATCCAAAATTCCTCTAAAAATAGTAAAAACCCCCTAAAAAGGGAATAAAAAATATAAAATAATGAGGAAAAAGAGGAAAAAACCCTATACAGCTGCCCTAGACCATATGGTTCCCAAAACCATGGGTGAGCACTCCATTACCAAAAAACTATAAATAGGTGATGGAGATCCCTTATTTCACATCCACAATCACAAGTACCCTTACTCTACCAAAATCTCTCTTGAAACCCTAGCTCACCATTGAGCCACTTTCACCTTGAGAGCCCCTTTTGGCCCATTTCCACCATTGGAGAAAGAGAAGGAGCAAGTTGGAGCTTGGAGCAACCCTCTTGGACATTGCAAGAGCTTCACCAACCTCCACATTGGAGGTAATATTAATACAAAAACCATTATTTACATTTTGTCGTTTCTGTTTCATGCACATGTTTTATAGTAGTTTACATTTCTGTTCTAGCATCATAATTTCCATTTACTGAACTGCTACTAAGGAGTCCATTCTCCTTAGTAGGTGCTCATTTGCACAAGCTAGGGGTAAAACCCTAGCTACAGTTTTGTCGACTCCCCTAGGTTTGAATTTCTTGTTTTCGTTTAAATTTTTTTTAGTTTTCTGCAATAATTTCCCATTTTTTCCTTTCGGCTGTCCCTTTCGGCCACCGTACATTGCGTCTTTTCCCTCTACAGTCGCATCCCAACCGCGTCTTTCAGGCCCTTACCTGCGACCCGACCACGGCTCTCAGACTATTTCCGATGCCCTACCAGCAGATTCAAGTCTGTTACCTGCGATCCGACCGCGGCTAATCAGCCTGTTTGCTGCGATCTGATTGCGCTTGTCGGCCATTTTCCCGCGTCCCGACTGCGGCTTTCAGCGCCTTTCCGGCGTCCCGATTGTGTTTGTCAGCCTTTTTCCCGCGACCCGACTGCGTCTTTTTCCCTGTTTCCTGCGACCCGACTACCCCTGTCGGCCCAAAAGCCTCGACCTGTCCGCATCTGTTTCCCTTAAACCCGCGGTCCGCCTGCTCAGATTCGCCACAGACCCGTGGTCTGATTTCTGCATTTTTTCCCTAATTGGAGCCCAACCCTTTTTGCTGCAATATTTTCTGCATCTGAACAGCCATCTGTCCTACCTGCAGCCCCACTTCCCTATAGCCTTTTCTGCAACATAATTTATGTTCCCTTTACAGAATCTTTTTAAAAATTTCAGCATTTTTAATTCAGAAAATTTTGCAAGTTAAAGTTTTGAATTCAGTATTATTGATAGTTAGAAATTGCCCCCCTTGTGGCACTTCTATTTTGGGTTCATCACCAGCACACACTCTGTCACATAATTCAAGTGAGCCTTAAAAAGTACCTAACTCAACCAATATTCTAACCCCACTTGGGAAACACAAAAGAATCTTTGTAGTTAGGTAGGATCGGGGGGATAGGCTTCCAATAACACCCCTCGGTTACTTACACTTGAGACATAGTTGTTGTCCAATTAGGGAACCAAAATCCCCTAGTACTTTTTGGCATGGTCACGACCAGTTTACCAAAGGGCCTCTCCCCTAGGAGGGTTGAAGTTGCGAGACTGGTTCCGAAGGCCTGAGTGGAATACCGCACTCCATTCAGTAACCGAAGGGCTACCTTTCGCAGTTCTCAGGATATCCCTGTATTGGAGTATTGCGGTAAAAGGACCAAACAATAGATTCACCTTTCTAGACGTGTCATGAACGGGGTATCTTAGTTGCCATTCTTCTAGGATTGACTACCCGGTGTCCCTCCCGGTAGGGGGATATCTTAGCCACTTGGCTTTCCTATTCATATTGTCTGACTTGGATTTCATCACCTTGCAGAGGATATGTCTAGTTGAGTCAGAATACTTTTAGTTAGGTGTTTGCATGCTCCCTTACCTCCTTTTGGTCTAGTGAGTCCACCATTTTTTATTTTCTAGGAAACCTGCTGCTTGTTGGTATTCTGACCATCTTTATTGATACTCCACCTATTGTAGCACAGCTGTTACAGTGGGTGTTTTGAGTTGGTTGTTGGCCTGAGTGCCTTGTTTTTGAGCTCTCCTTCTGCACACTTGATTGCATTAGGATTTTTGAGCTGTTTTTCTACTCACCTCAACCCACAGAGATTTGACACAATCTGTCACCATTGAGTCCCCGAGACATTCTCGGCGCCTCAGGGGAGAGGCCCCACAGCACGGTTCACTTGACACCACCCGTCATCGCCACATATCATCATCACTTGATACCACTTATCACAGATCTAGAGCCTTGTCACTTGACTCCACTCGTCAGCGGCATAGGACTCCGTCACTAGATATTGATGCTCCTTACTTTACCTCCGATTCTGAGGCAGAGTCTAAGAACCCCATTTACACTGCCCCTACTAGCCCCATGGCTGGCACGACTTCCACTCCTTTTGTTATAGGGACCATTGGTGGCACATCCACCACTACACCAGTTACTACACCTGCTTTGGGTATGCCCTCCATGGGGCCCCCATCTACCATTCCCCTCACGGCACCTATTCCCGCAGCGGGAATACCTATCCCCACTCCATCAGTGGCTCACACTACCCATGGTGGTGCAGGCCCATCCTATACTACCTCAGTTCCCCCACTTGGGGGCACCATCCCAAATCTTGTCCCTCCACTTGGGGGCATTGGCCCCAACTTGGTCCAACCCACTACTGTGTCACATCCTTCTTCCATTTTTCCATTCATGGCTAGCCTCAACCTACCTGACCTGGCCAGATTGACCAACAACCCTATCCGACATGACCCTGCGTGGCCTCATATGCCTACCAAGCTCCCCTCTGACATCCCTAAGTTCGAGGGCAAGGCAGGTGAGGACCCACAAAACCATATCATGTCCTTCCATCTATGGTGTTCCTCCAACTCCATAGTGGACGACTCTGTTCGCCTTCGTCTCTTACAGCGTACCTTCACTGGCTTTGCAGCTAAGTGGTATATCGAGCAACCCCATGGGACCCATGCCACCTTTGCTTCCCTTGCCTCGACCTTCCTGCAGTTCTTCCAGTTACCTGTCCGCTATGACGCGGGCATTGAGATCCTCCTATCCTGCAGACAAAACATGGCTACCCATATCACTGACCACATTCATGAGTGGCGTCGACGCCGTAGCTTATGCAAGATCAAATTAGACGACCGTATCTTCCTAGATTGGTTCCTCAAATCCCTTCTCCTTGTCATTGCTAAGGATGTGGCATCAGAAAGACCCCAGTCTGAAGAAGAGGCCATCCTTAAGGCCCAACAGTTCGACCTCATTTACGCCCAGTCGGGTTACCTTTATACCATTATACCTGATGCCCCTCGCGGAGATTCCTCCCAGCACGATGCACCGGGGGCATCCCACGCTACAGACGGCATCATTGGCCGTGTTGCTTCGCATCCCCAACCATTTTCCATAGCACGTCCTACCCCTGGCCCCGACCTTTCGCGGGATACCTCACACTCTGGAGCAACCAACTCGTATGCTCCCATGACACATCACCACTACTCCCATGGACCCTCATGTCCACCTCAGTGCTTCGGTCATGCGACTCCCGCCTACGCCCCCCCAGTCGCACCTCAGCCCTATTACCACCAGCAGGCTACACCAGCTCCTGCGCCTTCACAAGCACAACCCGCCTATTACCCGCCACAGGCAGCCCCTGCGGCAAACCCACAACCCACTCCGCAGCCATATCAGCAACCCCCTCAAGTTGCTGCACCTACACAGCCGCCACCTACATATCATCCCCCGCAGCCTGCTCCCACACCTGCGCAACCTCAGAATCCACCTGCTGCCCAAGGGCAAGTTTACGCCCAACAAAACCCGCAGCAAAACTATAACAACCAACGTAACTAGGGCCAACAAAACCGCGGCAAGGGCCGTAATCGTGGGAACAACCAACCTGCCGACCAAGCTGGTCAACCGGCTAATCCCCCCGATAATAATAATGCGGCCCCCGCTAACCAAAACCCTGATTGCCTGCCCAAGCAGGCTAAGAACCCCAATTTGCGAACAAACCACCCTTGTTCTATTTGTGGGGTTTATGGCCACTATACACATGCTTTCCCACACTTGGAGCGAGCGCGGCAACTTTGGGTTGATGATGCCCATCGCCAAGGGCATGCAGCTCCTCAGGCGCCTCCTAACCCCCCTCAACCTCAGCAACCACCTTTGGTGCTGCAAAACCCCTTACCAACCCAAGGCGTAGTGACCACTCAGCCGTTGGCTCCCCCTCAAGCCAACGTACCCCCCCAACAGCAGATCACGTACGCTGCTCCCGATCAACCCATGTTTGAATCGGGAACCCACCACTTGTTGATGATGTCATCTGCTGACGTCAACCTCCAGACTCGTCGAAACCAGTATGGCTCCACCACTGAAACCCCTCTTGCTGAGAAAACCCCTAACGCTCATCCCACCGATCAAGCGTTACACATAACCCCACCTCCAATAGAGGGCGCTCCCAAAGCACCTCGTTTCCCGCTTCGCCGTATCAACAATAACCGCAATGCATGGGCTGCGTCAAACTACAACATCATCGATGACTTAGCCCAATCTCCCGCAGCCATGTCTGCGTTAGAAGTCTTGAAAAAATGCCCTTCCCAACGCAAGACTTTACTCTCCGCCATTGGGGCGATTGACCCACATGATTCGAATTTGATGGCATTTGATTTGGACCAATCCGAACCACGCCTGCCTTCCTCCTTAGCATTCCAAGTTTCTGTTTTCGTTTGGAATCTTGTCATCCATCGATGAAGGTGCCTCCACATGCATTATGTCTACATTCGTATGGCAGAAGTTGGGATCCCCTACTCTCCAGCAGTCCACCACTGCATTACGCGCCTACGACGATCGGTCGGCCCAGCCCCAAGGCCTCCTACCCAATGTCCCCGTCCAGTTAGGTGGTAAAACCGTACTTATCGACATAGAGGTAATCAATGCCCAATTGGATTATAACCTTTTACTTGGCCGCAGTTACATGTATTCCATGCAGGTGGTTGCCTCTTCCGTTTTTCACACCATGATGTTCCCCCATGAGGGACGCGTGGTCAAGGTTGACCAGCTCACCTACTATGATCCCAGTGCTCCTGCGGCACCCAAAAATGTTCTCCCCATGGTTGAACAACCTGTTTCTCGTGCCACCACCTCGTTTGTTTCCTCTACGGGGCCTGGAGTTTACTCAGACGCGTCGATGACCTCCACCTTCCAATCCATTCCTCCCCCATCATCTACCCCTGAAGTGTCTGACTTATGTACCCTGTCTCACGACAACTAAACACCTAACAATCAACCACCCTTGTTGCCTAAACCACCATTGGTACCTAGCCACATTGGTGTTACACCTATCCATACAATCCCCTTCCTAGTCCCCCCATCGGGAGTAGTAAGCGCCCCGGTTATGGCTACCCTTAGCCTCCCTGGGTTAACCTTGGGATTACCCGTCTAGTACCTTTCGCCTCCCGTTCCCCCGCCAACACCAAGCGTCGTCCTCCAACCGGTGCAACCCATGGCTACTACCACTCAACCACCTCCCAGTGTCGCTACCCCGTTGTCCTCCATGAATCCCCCTCCTCCTACTCCCAAATCAACTGGGGGCAGAGGACCCCAACCTTACTCTGCTGTACCACCTCCCAAGACAGTCAAAAACCCCCCAATATTTCGTGCTCCTCCCAAATGCTCATTGCGCGATAAATTAGGCCATGCGACTCATCAGTGCCCACAGTTACCGGCATTGCAAGAACACATACAGATGCTCGATGACGACCCCAACATCCCAGTTTTCGAACTAAACCCCACCCCCAAGCCTAAAGATAAATCCTTGTGTACCAACCACCCCTGTGCCATATGCGGTGTTTACGGGCATTACTCACATCATTGTCCCGATCTCCCGGATTACAGAGCGGCTCTCTATGAGATGAACAATCTGGATCTTGAGACGGCACCACCCACCATTGAGGAGATCCACCCTCCGGTCTCCTCCCCTTAAGGAGAGGTTAATACCATTTATATGATCTCTTCAACCACTACCCCCTCGTCAACCGATTTGACGACGCAAACTTTTTGTACTGATGAGGAGATTCTTGAGGCTCTCACTGCCCCGGATTATCCCTGGGATGACATGCACCACCGTTCCTATTTCATCCTAGAAGAATCCTCCTCTAGCACAACTACCCAATTCACGGTTGAGTCCAAAGACTTCCTCCCCACCAAGGTTGTCTGGTTCAAGGACCCTATTCCTGCTCCTGACGCCTTTGAGGAGGGTAACATTGCCAACATCTCACCCGTCATCCACATAGATATCTCTGACCCACCTGGCGTCAATGAATGCATTTCCTTAGGAGCCTCCTGCAGTGAACAAGAGATTGAGGAGTACAAAAAACTCTTCTAAGAATTCCATGATGTCTTTGCCTGGTCCTATACCGAAATGCCCGGTCTTGACCCCGCCATTATCGAGCACCACATTGACACATGGCCTGATGTACCCCCCGTTCGTCAGAAACAGTGCCCCATTCATCCCTCAAAGCTCCCAGCTATCAAAGCCGAGATTGAGAAACTTCGCAAGGGAGGATTCATTTATCCTATTGCCTATACCACGTGGGTTTCAAACCCCGTTCCCGTTAACAAAAAACAAGGCACCATTAGAGTATGCACTGACTTTCGCGATTTAAACCATGCTTGTCCCAAGGACAACTTCCCCACGCCATTTATTGACCAACTCATCGATGCGTGTGCGGGGCATGAAGTCCTTTCCTTCATGGATGGTTTTTCTGGATACAACCAGATTCAGATCCGTAAGGAAGACCAGTACAAAACTGCCTTTACTACCCCATGGGGTACCTTTTCCTATCGCGTCATGCCTTTCGGCCTCAAAAATGCTGGTGCCACCTTCCAGCGAGCCATGACCTATTGCTTTCATGACTTGGTCCATATCCTGTTAGTCTACCTTGATGACCTTACAGCTCGTTCCCAGAAACGATCCGACCACCTTAATGACCTTCGACAAGTTTTTCTGCATTGTCGCAAATACCAAATCCGCTTGAACCCACATAAGTGTGTCTTTTGCATTCCGACAGGCCGATTGTTGGGTTTTATTGTTTCCCAGAAAGGAATTACTGTTGATCCCCTGAAATTCCAAGCCATCTTAGACCTTCCCTCTCCTCGCATGCTCCGGTAGCTCCAAAGTCTGCAGGGGCGATCCAATTTCCTTCGACGCTTCGTTCCTGATTACGCCACTAACATTCACGGTTTCTTGCGCTTGCTCCGTACCCACATACCCTTCGTCTGGGATGAGAAAGCAGAGGCTGCTTTCGAAGCCCTCAAGAAAGCTCTCACACAAGCCCCTCTCATCTCCCCTCCGGATTTCTCTCAGGACTTCATCCTATATGTCTTGGCATCTGAGCATGCCGTGTCCGGAGTCCTGGTTCAAGAAGACGCTTCTCACCAAGAGCATGTCATTTACTACATCAGCCAGACCTTTTCTGGCCCACCTCTACGTTACCCATATGAGGAGAGACTCGCCCTAGCTGTGGTCTTCTCCATCCAAAAACTACGACACTACATTTTACTTAGCCATACCATAGTCATCGCCGACTCCAACCCCATGGTCTATCTCCTAAACCGGCGGTTACTGCAAGGTCGTGTTGCTAAATGGGTCATTATCCTCCAGGAATATGACCTTACCTTCAAAACACCTAAGAGCACTAAAGCCCTCACGCTTTCCCAGCTCATTACTGATCTCCCTTCCCTTCTCCCGGCCAAACCAATCTCCGATGAGCTATCCGACAATCACCTGTTCACTATCTCATTTGATGACCCATGGTACAGTGATATTTTGTTATACCTGCGCACGCAGAAGTTCAGACCTAAAGTCACCCGTAATGGACGCTGTCGCATCCGTCACCAGGCCTCTCGATATCTCCTCTTAGGCGATGTCCTTTACCGGTGAGGGGTTGACACAATTCTTCATCGTTTCCTTACATACGAGGAAGCTGAACACGTCCTTAATGACTGTCATAGAAGTGCCTGCAGAGGCCATTTCTCAGGGATGGCCACTGCACAAAAGGTCATCCGCGTCGGATACTTCTGGCCCACACTTTTCACCGACTGCATCACCGCGATCAAGCATTGCCACAACTGTCAACTTTTTGCCCCCAAGGCTCGGACACCACCCGCTCCGTTACACCCAGTCGTCACCGTTGGTCCCTTTTGTAAGTGGGCCATCGACTTCATGGAGTGTAGACCCCCGTCTGCCAACGGTCACAAGTATATCATTGTCGCCGTTGATTACTTCACCAAATGGGCGGAAGCCATGCCTACCTTCAATTGTACCACTGACACTGCTGCCCGTTTCTTTTTCAACCATGTTATCACTCGATTCGGGGTCCCTAAACAGTTGGTCTCAGACCATGGTTCACACTTCGAAGATGCCGTCTGGCGTGAGTTATCCACCCTCCTCAAATTTGAACACCAATTTTCCTCTGCTTACTACCCCCAAGGGAACGGCCAAGTAGAGGCCATCAACAAAATCCTAAAAACCATTCTCCAACGAACTGTTGACAAGCATAAGTCCAATTGGCACCACATGATGTTCCCTGCCTTATGGGCTTACTGTACATCCACTAAGACCGCCACTGGTTTTACCCCGTTTCACTTAGTTCACGGCGTTGAGTCTGTCCTTCCCATTGAATGTCAGATTCCTGCCTTACACATCGCCGTTGAGCTTCTCCCTGACACCTCCCCACTCGAGCAGCGTTTGCTGACACTCGAACAAGCTGATGAAGACCGTCATGCCACTCTCCAGAACATCGAAGCTGCCAAGAACCGGTCCAAGCCGGTTATGAAAAACATGTTCACCCTCGAACTTTCCACGAAGGGGACCTCGTCCTCGCCTATGACCAAGCCCATGACAAAACCGGTAAAGGGAAGTTTGAATCCATGTGGCAAGGCCCTTACATCGTGCAGACCTGCCTCGGCAAGGGGGCATACATCTTATCCGACTCCGAAGGCCATCCTTTGCGCAACCCCCATA
Organism: Larix kaempferi; assembly: GCA_027924585.1. Lineage (NCBI taxonomy): Eukaryota > Viridiplantae > Streptophyta > Pinopsida > Pinales > Pinaceae > Larix > Larix kaempferi. The sequence goes on along the minus strand of BSBM01000289.1, from coordinate 5,231,219 downwards.
ACGGGTTGTATCTTAAGCATTTTTACCCATAAATGAAACCGTGACCTCATTGGTCTGCATTGTACAGTTTGCTCTCTTTTTTGTTTTTCACCTTTTTTACCATCATCTTACATTCATCATTTCTGCATGATTACAGATGGACCATCTTCCACCTTGTTACACTGGCTTCGCTGATGGCGCAAGCCGCTGGTCTCCCAGCCTGGCTTCTGCAGCATGGGTCTTGTACTCCCCCTCCAACGAGATGATTCACCTTGACGGAATATGTATAGGCATTGCTACGAATAACCAGGCAGAGTATGATGCTGTGACCGGTCTCTTGACTGCTGCCCTCCAGATGGGCATACGTTACCTTCATGTGTTCCTTGACTCCCAGCTACTTGTCTCCCAGCTCAACAACTACTACCAGGTGCGTGATCCCTACCTTTTTAGAAAATTCCTGCGCGCAAAACAACTCAGCCGACAGTTTGAATCCATAACGTTCACCCATGTCCCAAGAGCTCAAAATAGTGTCGCAGATCAAATGGCAAACAACATCCTAGATTGGCATATCGATCACACCATGTAACACCTACATCATGCATCATCATCCCATAACATCTCATAAAAATATATAAAAACCCAAAAAGATTGCATCGCATCAACATTTGCATCCATGTACATAAACCATAAAACCACATTCATATCCATAGGGGCATCCACGTGCCTAATCATACATACATCATGTTGCATCACATAAAATACACAAGGGGCATCCACGTGCCCAACATCCTAGACTACTTGCATCCACGTGCAGTACAAACATATCACACATCATAAAGCGCATCCATGTGCGTACAACTAAAACAACATCATGAAAAGGTGCATCCACGTGCATATATATATATATCAAAAAATACATGTTCAGTGCTATAAATGTCCTGAGTACCCCTGTACTCAGCTATACAAAAAATGGCTATACATCCCTAAAGCCTCATCAAAATACATGCCGTAGCTACAAAACTCGGGGGGAGTCCCCTGCACTCCCTAATGAGAGTCATACCCTACATCACTGCTTGCATCGGCTGCCTCTGAGTCCTCCCCTCGCTCCTCCTATGGCAAGTCCTCATCCCCTATGGGATCCTGTGCCCATGCCCTGTCCACCAAGATCGCCACCCGGATCGCTATGGATCTGAACTCTCGGGGTGCCCTCATGCAATCCTGAACCACGTCCGGATCGACGTCCCGCCACCCCTCGTCGGTCACCCCTATCAGAAAACGTTCTAGTAGTGCACGTATGGACTCCAGTGTCCCCTTCGCATCATGGCGATGGACCTCCCCTCGCCCAGGCAGAGCTGGAACGGCCACAATCCCCCTCCGTGCCACATGTCCTGGCGGCGGCCTCGGACCCACATCTGCAGATCACCCATATGTCAGTCACAGTATATCAATCTACTATCATATATATAACACTTGACATCCATAACATGCAAGCAAAAACATGCGTACCATCGGGTCCCCATGCCTGTCCTGGTGCTCGTGGCGCCTCTGGATCTCCGGTGTAGTCCATGTCCCTATACGGGAAGTCGTCTAGTGTCAATGGTATCTGGAGCCACTGTAGGTACAACTCCTGCGTAAAATACCTACCCACGTCACCGCCACCACGGCGACGCATCATCTCACCCCACCGCACCATCCACGGCTCCCTCAAAACCTCCTGCTCTGATCGGCACCCGCGGCCGCAGTGTGGGTACCCTCTCCATGAAGAACGCACACAAGAAGGAACCATAGCAAAACCCCTTGCCAGATTCCTTCGCTGCCGTCAGCTGCCGCTGAACGCAGGTCAGGAACATCTGGCCCCATGCATAATATACACCACCCAGTACGCGCTCCACGAGCTGCATCTGGCCCCCAGACACCTTCTCAGGTGACTGGGACCCCAATACCCGAACCACGCATGCCGCCATGGCCTGTACTGATGGCTCCTGTAAGTCTCTCACCAGAAGTGCATTCCTATGCACCTCTGCCTCTAGACCACAGTACCTCTCTAGCATGTCCTCCATGTCTATGTCTACAGATACCCGCGGCTGTGTGTCTGCCACCCTCCCTATACAGGGCAACCCCGTCAGAAAGTATACATCAGTCAGGGTGAGGTCCACCCTCTCACCCTGTACTCGGAAAGCCTGTATGTCTGGCTCCCAAAAACTAATCATCCGGTTCAGCAGCAACACTGCTGACCGTATCATGGGTATTTGTGCGAACTTTAGTAGTCCGCATAGCCCCAACACTGATCGCACATGGCGATCCCCTCGAACCACAGCCACGATCTCATCAGGAATCTCCCGCTCTCTCCACAGAACCTGCGGCATCCTGTCCATCACACAAAGTAGACTCATCAGACTCATGTCAAATCAATAATTCCTTGCCCTTCCCCCTGGAAGCCCTAATAGCTCATCCCAAAACCACAGCTTTAGGGCTCCCTGCCGCGGTTTCCGACCGCGGCTGTCAGGCCTACACTCGCGGCCCTTAACCGCGTCTGTTCGACCTTACCTCGCGGTTTGGCACCGCGTGTTCCTCCCTGGAACACGCGGTACCAGACCACGTATCCAACCGAGAAACACACGGTACCCAACTGCGTGGTTCACCCCGAAATGCGCGGTCAACAATCGCGGTTTCGTCCCCCTAACCCGCAGTCCACCCCACATGGACCGTACAAATAACCCTGGGACCCACTACCCAACCCCCGACCCTAAAAAACGTGCAGGTATGAGTTTGACGGAATACCTGTATCTCCCGGATCTGAAATGGACCGGTTGGATTTCCCAAAAATGCCACCTCAGCTCTGGTCCACTCTGATCACTAGTCAAAGTCAAATCGTACAAATGACACATGTCATGTTGGACCCACTCACTATTTATAGTCAGTTGACTTTTTCTTGTTTTGGCCATTCTGACCCCATACAGAGTCTGTTTTTCGAACCGTTTCCACCACTGGAATCAGCACGACGAGACCGTCATGATGGTCACCTCATTGCATTATTTTTGTCCCGTCATTTTTTGCCCATTTTTCAGACACCACTAGTCGCCTCGGTGTGCGTGCCACATCGGCCGTTCCCCATTTTTCACGTATTTTAGATCATTGGATTCATTTTTCCGAGTCGGTGATGATGCTTGAGATCATTTCTCACTCTCACCCCCAGATTTTTTGGATATTTTTCCAAAATGCCCCCGTCGCCTCGGTGTACGTGCCACATCGGCCGTTATCTATTTTTGACACTCTTTATATCGCCGGATTCATTTTTTCGAGCCCGTGATGATGCTTGAGATCATTTCTCACTCTCACCTGGTACAATTTCAACATTGGGTCCCACCACCTTGCTGCCTCGGTTTACGCACCACATCGACCGCCATCGGATTGTTCCACACTTTTACATGAGCCATTCACTCCTGTCATACTGCAAATGTTTCGTTATTTTTCCACCATTCCATTCACCCTGCAAGGAGGCCCACCAGTGTTCCCCCCTACCCTCGTTCTTGGTCATCATTACTGATCCTTGATTGAACACTTCCTCCTTGCCTGGCCATTCCTTTTGTTCGGTATAATTTTATCCCTTTTTCGGGCCGGACAAGTCCTTTACGAAAAAGGCACTTAGGGAGTTTCCGTTAAGCTCTTTTCTGACTCCTAAAACAATGAAAAGATCGCCGAGCAATCTTACTTCCTTTCATGCTCATTAAAGCACCTGAAAGGGCATCTATCTGGTATAAGTTTAACCCTTTTCCGGACCTGGTAGACTAATTACGAAAAAGGAATACTCTAGTCACACCGGCTAGAAGAGTTCTTCATTGTATCCTTTTATGCTTCTTTGGGCCTTGAAGACTAAACATACGAAAAAGCAACCCCCTGGAGTCTTCTTATTTGCTTTCAGACTCTCTAAAATTGAAAGCAACCACGAGCATGAACTGTCCTGGGCTCGTATAAATCCACACGACAGTACCATTCCATTCCTTCAGAGTCTTCTTATCACTTTCAGACTCCTTACAATTGAAAGCGACCACGAGCATGAACTATCCTGGGCTCGTATAAATCCACACGACAGTATCATTTTACACACACTTCTTCTAGTTCCTTAACCCATGAAGAAGTCCCCACCCGTGCCTCCTGGCACTATGATCGATCATCTCGGCAGCACCCCCAATCAGGTCACCTTTGTTCAGAGTAGTCTGCAGTCTCCTGCCATTTTATACCAGCTTGAGTCTCCCTCGGCCCAGTCACCCTCCCCAATCCAATACAGCTATGATCCCTTTCCCCTCAGTCAGTTTCATATGCTGCCAGATCATCCCCATTATCATACTCTGAACAAAGGAAGTTTGAGTCCACCCACTCTACTGGCCCAGTTGTCCCCCCACAGTTTGTCAGTCCTGCCATCAGTACTATCACATTTCGGCTCTCCACCTCGCGCTCCTGTCAAGGAAACATTATTGCCTTGATAGCTGCAGGTCTCCCTCTGTCGACGACAGCACCTCTATTCCAGAGGATAGGCCCAGAGGTCCCTACGCCTTGGACTCATCACCATCTGTGGTAAGTGCCTATGGACCATTCTGAGAGGAGTCATCATTGCCTCTCTGCGTGGTTGTTTCTCACATGCTCGACTTAAGCACCTTGATCGCATCATCGAGAATCGCGTAGGGTTATATCCTATCAGTTTTTAGTCGAAGACCCCGGATTTCCCCCGACTCTAGCACATTGGTGAGTCACTTCGGAATGCCCAGTTATATGTTCCCGTGGATGTCCGGGCCGCGTTGGCGATTGTATTCAGAAGCCATCCAGCTATATGCTTCCTTGAGTACCCAGTTCCGTTCCAGCTCAGTGTACCATCGAGGTTATTGCTCCCAGTCATTCTGATCCAGCAGCTCATCAGTTCCTCTGGTACCCCAGTCAGCAGCACTGTTGATATTCCAGTGCACTAGTTCTTCAGTTCACACATGATCAGTCCAGCAGTATGTCCCAGATTTGTGTCCCCTCTGGACTCTTATGATGTACACAGTGGTTATGTATCTTACAGGTCCCCCTTTTCGGGCCTCACAGTTCTGTTTATGTATCTTGATACGAGCATGGGTATGCCCGCCTCGTCCATATATTGAGATTCTTCCTCATTCAGTATTTGAGGTCATGTATATGTCAGGTCCCCATTTTTTGGACCCCATTGTTATTGTTATGTTATATCCTGATACGAGCATGGGTATGCCCGCCTCGTCCATATGATCAGATGATTCCTCATCTATTATTGAGGTTATGTACTTTTAGTTCTTGCAGTTTGTTCGGGATCGTTGTTCCGGGCTTCAGTTTGTTTCTTCTCTTCTCTCCACACCCCAGGAAAACCATTCATGACTTATGATGTCCATCGGCCATACGATGAGCTCCTGCCCTCGCACATCAGGGGGCAATCTGTTAACACCCAAAAAGTGTTCACTACCTCATCTACCACATTACATGGCTCATTTGTCCATTTTCCTACCATATTTCCCTTAAAAACCCTAAAAATCCCACTAAAAAGCCTCCAAAAGGCCACAAAACCATCAAAATAGCCTCAAAAAGGCTAAAAAACCCCTTTTTCCTCCAAAAATATCCAAAATTCCTCTAAAAATAGCAAAAACCCCCTAAAAAGGGAATAAAAAATATAAAATAATGAGTAAAAGGAGGAAAAAACCCTATACAGCTGCCCTAAACCATATGGTTCCCAAAACCATGGGTCAGCACTCCATTACCAAAAAACTATAAATAGGTGATGGAGATCCCTTATTTCACATCCACAATCACAAGTACCCTTACTCTGCCAAAATCTCTCTTGAAACCCTAGCTCACCATTGAGCCACTTTCACCTTGAGAGCCCCTTTTGGCCCATTTCCACCATTGGAGAAAGAGAAGGAGCAAGTTGGAGCTTGGAGCAACCCTCTTGGACATTGCAAGAGCTTCACCAACCTCCACATTGGAGGTAATATTAATACAAAAACCATTATTTACATTTTGTCGTTTCTGTTTCATGCACATGTTTTAGAGTAGTTTACATTTCTGTTCTAGCATCATAATTTCCATTTACTGAACTGCTACTAAGGAGTCCATTCTCCTTAGTAGGTGCTCATTTGCACAAGCTAGGGGTAAAACCCTAGCTACACTCTCCAGGAGTTGGTAGGGAGGAACAGCCTCCCATTGCTGTTGTTGTCCACAGCTTAAACAGGTTCTGCCATTTATTTCCTTATGATTATTTATTTTGATTGGATGAATGTTATGTTTATATGTCTGAGGAGTAATTAGTTAGTAAAGTGAGTATCTTAAAGTGACAGTAGTTAAATCTGTTAATAGTTACTGTGTTTCTTCTTCAGCATCCCTAGTAAGAAGTAATATCATTATTACATTACTGATAAGGTATCTTTAACGCATTCCACATAATAGTAATACTTTAAGCAATAGTTTATTATTGCAGTTATAAACCTAGCTTAATTACAATGGTTGAATAGATAAGTAAGGGTTACGTATAAAATATTTATGCTTTGTGTATACAAGATTAAATAAACACTCATAGGAGACACTAGTAAATATAACCATAAACATTACAATAATTATATCATGGTTGACAGCCTTTGCAGGAGTTTTGTAGTCGCAGTTAGGATCTTTATATAAGGGTACAAACCCTAATTAAATTTTAACAAGTCTTACATAACAACTAAATCATTGTGCAAAACCCTAATAGAAAATTTATCAGACCTTTGTGTTCAAAGTACAAGTAAGTTCAATACCATCACTCAAGTAGAAGCAAATTTTTAGGTCTTAGTTCTAGTATTTAGACTCCAAGCAAAAACAAGGGAAACAAATCTAACTTTGTTAGTTCAACAGTGGTTTTACAAATCCTAGTCTACACCAGGGCTGCTTTGAAAATAAATAAACAAACGAGAGAAATTCTCAGTTTACAGGTTCACATCTCCAAAACCCAAAGAATTTAACATTTTTACATCACCTAATTATCGTTTTAAAAACAAAAGAATTAGAAGAACCATATTTAACTCAATATCGAGCTTAAATATTATAGTAATAATTTTCACTTGACTCTCTATTTCCGACAAAGTCATAATCGTAACAACAGGATAAGCAACTAAACAAAATCACGACTGTGGAGTTCGAATCGAACCCTATCTATCCAGTTTTTCAAATAAAATAAATACTAAGATTTTAAAACAATGATTTCACCTACGGCCGCAGACCAGGTTCACAGTTTAAGTGATTATAAAAACATAGAATTACAAATACACGCCATGAACAAGCTCAAATATACAGGAGAACCTTTAATAAGTTATATTATCAAAACCCTGGGTGAAAACCCTGCATATTTTAAGAGAACAGCAATAAAACAAGATAACGAGGCCGTAACCTCATCTACAGGCAGGCTCACATTTCTTAGAATCTATCTAAATATATACACAGTATTTCATCTACAGAAATCCATTAATACGAAAGTAAGACTATTAATTACATTATCGACCGAAGCCATAAAAACCCTTTACAATTCAGGGTTAAAACCTGTTAAGGAACTCGTTTAACAACCAGTTAAAAGACAAATCAGAACGGATGTAACTACAGAGTTACTCATTCCAAGTTCAAAACCCTAACCATCCTACAACCAGCAAAGAGGAAAGGCCATGGTGAAAACCAGGCTTACCAGGTTAAACAACCAACTGTCGAAGCTTATGTCATCCACGCTGCAAGTGGAGCCAGGGCCTGCAACGAAACAGTAATATTAGTTAACACTTAAATTTTGCTGTTTGAGTTTAAACAAATTCTTGTAATTAGAAAATGAAGAGGAAATCCTGTAGCTTACCGGTGATTTGAATGAAGTTCAAACACAATAGATAGTCTGATAGACACGAGCAAAGTAAGTGTAAACCCTCCCCTCGTCATCGAATACCACGAGCTGGCAGAAGCAAAGGGTATCTTCTACCATGGAAGCTTCGACAGAACCAAACCGAGAGATGTAGTCACGCCATGACAGGGACAGTAATGGTAGCAAAGGTAAACCCTAGGTGATTAATAAACTTATAGATTGCCAACAGCAAGGTATAAGGCTCCCGAACGATACAATGGACAAGCACAAAGAACTGTAGTAGTATGGGAGCTGCTACCAACAGCGCCTCAGCAAAACTCAGACGAGGAGGTTCCACAGAGCGACCGAGCCCGAAGGCAAGGGAAAAATGACAAGTAGGGTTTGGTCAACGGATTAATATCACAAATGTGTGGCCCTGGAGCAACCACGTAGCTGTTAATAATGTCATGCAAGTGGGTCGAGGTTCTATAGTCTTACAACGAGATTCTCCATCAACTATTTTTCCAAATAAAAATATAGCGTGGGTAAACCATAATCATTGTATGGATATTCCATTAGGGTCTCGATACCATAATTTAAACTTGCCTTATAATTCACGATAGGACCAAGCTTTTGAACCCTGCAAAGTAACATTAAGAACTTTGCTTTATATTTGTTAAAACCATGTATGTAGTTAGTGTTCAAAGTTAAGTTTTGAAGTATTGAAACATGGAGAATTTGACTTCTAATTATAAAAGTTATGAGAACATGGGAATAATGATAAGATTCAAGTAGTTCATAAAACTTATCACGACATTGCCATTCACCCTATTTTCTCATGTGACAAGACATAGATTATTTAGTTAAGCCTGTAAGATAATATAATGATATTAGGGTTTAGCTGTTACAATTCCACTACTGTGGTCGTTTGTTATAGCTTTGCACAGATGGTTAAGACTTGTCATTTCTTCATTATGGAACTTTAACTGGTGGAATTCAAGCTATACAACTCATAAAAATTTGACTAAGGATACCCTAGTCCTTGCTACTTCTAGTTACAATATAGTAAGAATCTCTTAATAGTCTCAGGCTCCTAGTGATATAGACAAGAAAAAAATAGACTTTTGCTATCCTTAATACCCAACGAGTTTAATCAATTATGATTGTTGAGGACTATTTCTATAAGTGCTTATAGATTTTATTCAAGTGTCATTTATGAAAACAAAAGTAGATTCCAATCAATGCAAACCCTTAAATTAATAATAGGAGACATGTATTGACAGGTAATCCTTAAAATTGCTGAAGATAAGAAAAGTATCAACATAGTGATATTATTAACTCCCAATCCTTTGCAATTAAAGTGTAAATCAAAACATATTCTGAATTTGAACTTGGCATGATATAGGAAGAGTTCTACCTTTAAAAGCTTGATAAACCTGGTTAGCATGCTTATACTTCTACTGGATGTTTTGGTACAGCAATTGGATTTAAAATACTTTAAAGACTTAATTGTAGTGACCCGTACATTACCTGTATATCTGTAAGAGAAATAAAATCTGTTGCATTAGCTCGGAAGCTAAGTAAGCCCAGTCTGTTATGGCATTTCCCCCTTGTGGTTGCAAAATAGAAAAACAATCAGTAACTATAAAGGAACTCATATTACAATTTAAGTATAAAAAAAATCATTTAGACACCACTATGATTACTTAAGCTAATCAAACAGTTAAATGACTGCATTTAATAACATTACATGTTATTTTAAAAATTTTAAATTTTTCGAAAAATCTGGGTTTTGACATGTGGTATCAGAGCATGGTTCAAATACTAGGCCTGGTTGCGGCCCAACTAGTTTCCGTAGGACGGTAAAAAGAAAAAGAAAAATATATGTATATATATATATATAATGTACTAACTTGTATTTTTGTTTCATGTAAAAGAGCAGATTTTCTGAAACTAACAGGCAGGTATGGAGAAGCTAGGAGAATATGCTGAGGAGGAACCTCCAAACACTGAGACAAGACAGATGTCTAGAGAACCTGTGATAGAGGAGGTAATTGCTCACTCCTCAGAGCTGATGCAGACTATAAAGGGTTTAAAGACTGAGATAGAATCAGTCAAGAAGGATAATGAGAGGATTCTGAAAACTCAAGAGCAGTTAAATCAAATTTTGATGGAAAAATTTCAGACTGAAGGAAGAAGCAAAAGATCTGAAACTGAAGAAGCTAGCCATCAAAAAGGGTCTAAAAAGATGAAACTAGCTAAATCTGACAACAGTTCATCATTTGAAGGAAGAAGGGAACAACAAAGCTATCACACTACTAGTGACAGTAGTGAGGCTGAGTTGTATAACAAAAAGAAAAAGTACAGGCCTTATGAAGAGATTTCTGGGGAGTTCAAGAAAATAAAACCCCCAACTTTCAATGGGGAATCTGAAACAGGAGAAGAGGCAGAATCCTGGTTATCCGGGATGAGAAAATATTTTCAGATATACAACTATTCAAATCAGCTGAAGGCAAGAATGGCCATCTATAATCTTTCTAGAAAGGCGGATATATGGTGGCAAGACTTGAAAAGGGTCAAGGGGATCAAAGAAAAAGAGGTCAGTTGGAGTACTTTTAAAAGGTACTTCAAAAAGAAATTTATGTCCGAACAATACTATGAAGAAAGGGCCAAGGAATTTTATGAGTTAAAGCTAGGATCTATGATGATGAAGGAATTAAACAGTAAGTTCTTAAGTCTGTTAAGATATGTGTCGTATTTTGTTGAAGAGAAACCTAAAGTACAACGGTTTCTCAACTGCCTGCCGTATCATATAAAATACAGAATCGAATATGATAACCCCAAAACTCTGGAAGAAGCCATGCGAAAGGCTAATTTCTGTTTTGAACAGAACAAAAAGAAAGAAGGAATAGCTAACTGGAAGGCTAAAAAGAACAACAATTAGCTTGAGTTCCAAAAAAAAGAGTTTGTACCCCAGAAAAATTTCAAGAATAACAAGAACAGAAATGATTTTAATGGTAAAAACTTCCAGGGAAGCAAAAATGGAGCTGCTAATAATCCCAACAACTTTAAGGGTAGCAAGGAGGCTTCTAACAATCATGGAAATTTCACTAAGAATTTTGAACGAAAGGAGCTTGTTAAGTGCTTGGAGTGCAATGTCCCACACTATGCTTCAGTTTGCCCAAATCGGAAGAAACCAAACAGCAATATTCATACCATACAAGATGAAATGACTGTCGGATATTTTGCAAGGACTATGCCCTGAATCAATGCAGCGTTGGAGAACTGCCAAGCTGATTATCAAACTTCCATGGTGGAAGTAGGAGGTATGGTTAACAAAACCCCTGTAACTATTTTAATAGATCCGGGTGCTAGCCTTAGTTATATTTCACCGCAGATAGTAGAAAAGTGTAATTTGACTGTTGAAAGGTTTGATAACTCTTGGTCAGTACAACTAGCCACTGGGGCAAAAAGGAAGGTGAACTGTTATGTTAAGGAATGTGTCCTAGATTTGAATGATTTTAAAACTACTGTTAAATTAAATGTTTTACCACTTGGATCATATGACATACTTATTGGTATGGACTGGTTAGAACAGCATAAGGTAGTTATAAACTGTTTTGATAAAACCTTCAGGTGTGTGAATAATAATGAGTAGCCTGTAACAGTCAAAGGTATTCCTAGGAAAACTGTAATCAGGCAGATTTCTGCCTTACAACTTAAAAGAGCAGTCCGAAAAGGGTGCAAAGCCTATGCTGTAACTATTGCAGATGAGGCAGTTAAGTCTGAAATAAATAAGATAAAAATAGAGGATATTCCTGTAGTAAACGAATTTACTGATGTTTTTCCGGAGGAAATTCCAGGATTACCTCCCAAGAGGGAACTGAATTTCACAATTGAGCTGGTACCAGGTGCTGTACCCAGTTCAAAGGCTCCGTATCATATGAATATTCGGGAGCTTAATGAATTAAAGTCACAGTTAAAAGAATTAATAGATAAGAAATACATTCGACCCAGTGTGTCCCCTTGGGGAGCACCAGTAATCTTTGTTAAAAAGAAGGACGAAACTATGCGACTTTGCATAGATTACCGTCAACTAAACAAGATGACAATTAAAAACAGATATTTGTTGCCCCACATAGATGATCTGTTTGATCAGCTACGTGGAGCTACGGTGTTCTCTAAGATAGACCTGAGATCAGGCTATCATCAGGTGAGAATTAAAGAAGAGGACATATTCAAGACAGCTTTTAGAACAAGGTATGGACATTACGAATTTGTCGTAATGCCATTTGGGCTTACTAATGCCCTAGACGTCTTTATGTGTCTAATGAATAACATAATGCATAAATACCTGGATAAATTTGTCGTCGTATTCATCGATGACATTATAATTTATTCTAAAAATGAAGAGGAACATAAAGAACATTTACGGATAGTCTTACAAGAACTATGAGAGCAGCAGCTCTTTGCGAAGTTCGGTAAGTGTGATTTCTTCAAGGATGAAATCCAGTAATTAGGTCACGTAGTGACTAAGGAAGGAATTTCAGTTGATCCTGAAAAGATCCGGGCAATCGAAGAATGGCCAGTACCAAAAGACGTAACAGATGTTAGGTCCTTCATGGGAATTACCGGTTATTACTGGAGATTCATAGAAGGCTTTTCAAAAATAGCCAACCCAATCACTACCTTGCAAAAGAAAGGCAAGAAGTTTGATTGGAACTTGAAATGTGAAGAAAGCTTTAAGAAATTAAAGACTTTATTAACAACTGCACCTATTCTAAGAATAGCGGATCCTAATAAGGATTTCGTTGTTTGCACCGATGCTTGTAATGACGGACTAGGCAGAGTGCTGACTCAGGATGGGCATGTCATTGCCTATGAGTCCAGGAAGCTAAAGATTCATGAAAAGAATTATGCCACTTATGATTTAGAACTAGCTGCTGTTATTCATGCCTTAAAGATGTGGTGACACCACTTAATAGGCAGAAAATTTACTTTAATGACTGATAATAAGGGTCTAAAATACCTTTTAGATCAGCCTAACTTAAATGCAGGGCAAGCAAGATGGTTGGCCTTCTTAAGTGAATACGATTTCAAAATTCAGCACATGAAAGGAAAGAAAAATAAGGTGGCTGATGCTTTGAGCAGAAATGCAAAGCTGAATTTTACAACAACTATCAGTACTTATACCTCTGATTTAAATGAACAGTTAGCTGAAGGGATAAAATTGGATGAAATTTATCAAAATTTACAAGCTACAGCTAAAGAAGAACCTACAGAAAGTTTAACAAAGGGTTATAGCCTAAATAAATATGGATTTTTATTGTTTAAAGACAGACTGTATGTGCCGAATGTATCTAAAGTTAAACTGCTAATTCTGGCTGAAGTTCATAAAACCCCTTACTCAGGGCATCCAGGCTACCAGAAGACTGTCACCATGTTGAGAAAAGATTATTTTTGGCCTAATATGAAATCTGAAACAGCTGAGTATATAGCTAGATGTTTGGACTGTCAACAAGTAAAAACAGAACATCAACATCCAGCTGGGTTATTGCAACCTTTGCCTATTCCTAGTTGGAAGTGGGAAATAATCAGCTTAGATTTCATTACTGGATTACCCAGAAATCAAAATCAAAATGATTCAATTATGGTGGTAGTAGATAAATTAAGTAAATCAACACATTTTATTCCTGTTAAAACCACTTACAAGGCTACAAACATAGCTGATATTTTTCTAAAGCAGATTTTTCGGTTACATGGTGTCCCAAAGGTTATTATTTCAGATAGGGATCCTAAATTCACAGGGAATTTTTGGAAATCTTTGTTTAAAGGATTAAACACAACACTGAATTTCAACACTTCTTTCCATCCTCAGACGGACGGACAGACTGAAAGAGTTAATCAGGTATTGGAAGATCTGCTAAGAATGTATGTTAAGGACCAACCAGGTAGGTGGGAGGATTATTTACCTTTAGCAGAATTTGCATACAATAACAATTATCAATCATCAGCTAAGTTCGGTCCCTTTGAAATTCTGTATGGGCGTAAATGTAACACTCCTATCTCTTGGAATAATCCAGTAGATAGATTAGTGTTAGGTCCTAAATTATTAAAAGAAATGGAACAAATTGTGAAACAAGTGCAGGAAAATTTGAAGATTGCCTAGGATCGGCAAAAGAGCCAAGCAGATTTGAAAAGAACTCCTAAAGAGTTTCAGGTTGGTGAACATGTGTTCATAAAGGTAAGACCAAAGAAGAGCTCCCTAAGATTGGGGAGTTGTGCAAAATTAGCGCCACGTTACTGTGGTCCATTTGAAATTTTATCTAGAATTGGTCAAGTTGCTTATCAGCTAGCATTACCACCTAATTTAAAAGTGCACAATGTTTTTCATATTTCTGTTATGAAAAAGTACGTTCATGATGCTACTCATGTGATTGATTGGAACGTTGTACAGGTAGAACCAGAAGGGGAAGTTTTGGTGGAACCGGATTGTATCCTCGGGAGGAGGGAAATTACTCTGCAGAACCGCACAATTGGATAGTTGAAGGTGCAATGGAAGCACCTTAGTCCTGAAGAAGCTACCTGGGAACTGAAAAGTAAGATGCGGGAAGCATACCCAAATCTGTTCCAGAAGGTGGCAGATGATGAGGAATAAGTAACATCGAGGACGATGTTACATTTTAAGGGGGTGTGTATGTCACATACCCCAATTTTGTAAAAATTATGTAATTGTTTTATTATATTCCTGAGACATTATGTTAAAATTTAATGCTAAGTAGGAATTGATGACTCAGCAGAGTCACTAGAAATGGAATGTAATTCAGAATATTTTATTATTAATAAATAAATTGTGGAGACAACAGCATGGGAGAGCTGTTAAAAAGAGGTTACTGGTCAAACTAGTGGATGGAACTAGGTGGAAAGGCAAAAGACAAGTGGCAACATCCTCAAACACTTCCTAAGTTGCAGGTGGCAACTCCCTATATTTGGGGTCATGATTCCCCAAGAAAGTGGAATCAGAGCAGGTGGCTCATTAATGACAGTTAACCCAACAAAGACCTAGGCAATCTTTTAAATAGAACTCAATGAACAGAGCTGAGGGTTCGAATTTTTCCAGAGAGAATACATTCAGGTGAATGTTATTCAGGAAATCCATTGAGGAAGAGGGAAATACAGTAAGGAAGTTGTTTGAGAGGAATGTTGCAGTAACTTGGTTCCATTATAGCTGTTTGGGCTGAGAGAATTTACTTGCTGCACCTAGTTCCAGCCAGGGAGATCAGAGCAAGCTCGGGGGTCCTGAGAAGTTGCTGTCTAGGCACTCTCCAGGAGTTGGTAGGGAGGAACAGCCTCCCATTGCTGTTGTTTTCCACAGCTTAAACAGGTTCTGCCATTTATTTCCTTATGATTATTTATTTTGATTGGATGAATGTTATGTTTATATGTCTGAGGAGTAATTAGTTGGTAAAGTGAGTATCTTAAAGTGACAGTAGTTAAATCTGTTAATAGTTACTGTGTTTCTTCTTCAGCATCCCTAGTAAGAAGTAATATCATTATTACATTGCTGATAAGGTATCTTTAACTCATTCCACATAATAGTAATACTTTAAGCAATATTTTATTATTGCAGTTATAAACCTAGCTTAATTACAATGGTTGAATAGATAAGTAAGGGTTACGTATAAAATATTTATGCTCTGTGTATACAAGATTAAATAAACAGTCATAGGAGACACTAGTAAATATAACCATAAACATTACAATAATTATATCATGGTTGACAGCCTTTGCAGGAGTTTTGTAGTCGCAGTTAGGATCTTTATATAAGGGTACAAACCCTAATTAAATTTTAACAAGTCTTACATAACAACTAAATCATTGTGCAAAACCCTAACAGAAAATTTATCAGACCTTCATGTTCAAAGTACAAGTAAGTTCAATACCATCACTCAAGTAGAAGTAAATTTTTAGGTCTTAGTTCTAGTATTTAGACTCCAAGCAAAAACAAGGGAAACGAATCTAACTTCGTTAGTTCAACAGTGGTTTTACAAATCCTAGTCTACACCAGGGCTGCTTTGAAAATAAATAAACAAACGAGAGAAATTCTCAGTTTACAGGTTCACATCTCCAAAACCCAAAGAATTTAACATTTTTGCATCACCTAATTATCGTTTTAAAAACAAAAGAATTAGCAGAACCATATTTAACTCAATATCGAGCTTAAATATTATAGTAATAATTTTCTCTTGACTCTCTATTTCCGACAGAGTCATAATCGTAACAACAGGATAAGCAACTAAACAAAATCACGACTGTGGAGTTCGAATCGAACCCTATCTTTCCAGTTTTTCAAATAAAATAAATACTAAGATTTTAAAACAATGATTTCACCTACGGCCACAGCCCAGGTTCACAGTTTAAGTGATTATAAAAACATAGAATTAAAAATACACGCCATGAACAAGCTCAAATATACAGGAGAACCTTTAATAAGTTATATTATCAAAACCCTGGGTGAAAACCATGCATATTTTAAGAGAACAACAATAAAACAAGATAACGAGGCCGTAACCTCATCTACAGGCAGGCTCACATTTCTTACCATCTATCTAAATATATACACAGTATTTCATCTATAGAAATCCATTAATACGAAAGTAAGACTATTAATTACATTCTCGACCGAAGCCATAACAACCCTTTACAATTCAGGGTTAAAACCTGTTAAGGAACTCGTTTAACAACCAGTTAAAAGACAAATCAGAACGGGTGTAACTACAGAGTTACTCATTCCAAGTTCAAAACCCTAACCATCCTACAACCAACAAAGAGGAAACGCCATGGTGAAAACCAGGCTTACCAGGTTAAAGAACCAACTATCGAAGCTTGTGTCATCCACGCTGCAAGTGGAGCCAGGGCCTGCAACGAAACAGTAATATTAGTTAACACTTAAATTTTGCTGTTTGAGTTTAAACAAATTCTTGTAATTAGAAAACGAAGAGGAAATACTGTAGCTTACCGGTGATTTGAATGAATTTCAAACACAGTAGATAGTCTGATAGACACGAGCAAAGTATGTGTAAACCCTCCCCCCGTCATCGAATACCACGAGCTGGCAGAAGCAAAGGGTATCTTCTACCATGGAAGCTTCGACAGAACCAAACCGAGAGATGTAGTCACGCCATGACAGGGATGGTAATGGTAGCAAAGGTAAACCCTAGGTGATTAATAAACTTATAGATTGCCAACAGCAAGGTATAAGGATCCCGAACGATACAATGGACAAGCACAAAGAACTGTAGTAGTATGGGAGCTGCTACCAACAGCGCCTCAGCAAAACTCAGACCATGAGGTTCCACAGAGCGACCGAGCCCGAAGGCAAGGGAAAAATTACAAGTAGGGTTTGGTCAACCGATTAATATCACAAATGCGTGGCCCTGGAGCAACCACTTAGCTGTTAACAATGTCATGCAAGTGGGTCGAGGTTCTATAGTCTTACAACGAGATTCTCCATCAACTATTTTTCCAAATAAAAATCATAGCGTGGGTAAACCATAATCATTGTATGGATATTCCATTAGGGTCTCGATACCATAATTTAAACCTGCCTTATAATTCACGATAGGACCAAGCTTTTGAACCCTGCAAAGTAACATTAAGAACTTTGCTTTATATTTGTTAAAACCATGTATGTAGTTAGCGTTCAAAGTTAAGTTTTAAAGTATTGAAACATGGAGAATTTGACTTCTAATTATAAAAGTTATGAGAACATGGGAATAATGATAAGATTCAAGTAGTTCATAAAACTTATCACGGCATTGCCATTCACCCTATTTTCTCATGTGACAAGACATAGATTATTTAGTTAAGCCTGTAAGATAATATAATGATATTAGGGTTTAGCTGTTACAATTCCACTACTGTGGCCGTTTGTTATAGCTTTGCACAGATGGTTAAGACTTGTCATTTCTTAATTATGGAACTTTAACTGGTGGAATTCAAGCTATACAACTCATAAAAATTTGACTAAGGATACCCTAGTCCTTGCTACTTCTAGTTACAATATAGTAAGAATCTCTTAATAGTCTCAGGCTCCTAGTGATATAGACAAGAAAAAAATAGACTTTTGCTATCCTTAATACCCAATGAGTTTAATCAATTATGATTGTTGAGGACTATTTCTATAAGTGCTTATAGATTTTATTCAAGTGTCATTTATGAAAACAAAAGTAGATTCCAATCAATGCAAACCCTTAAATTAATAATAGGAGACATGTATTGACAAGTAATCCTTAAATTGCTGAAGATAAGAAAAGTATCAACATAGTGATATTATTAACTCCCAATCCTTTGCAATTAAAGTGTAAATCAAAACATATTCTGAATTTGAACTTGGCATGATACAGGAAGAGTTCTACCTTTAAAAGCTTGATAAACCTGGTTAACATGCTTATACTTCTACTGGATGTTTTGGTACAGCAATTGGATTTAAAATACTTTAAAGACTTAATTGTAGCGACCCGTACATTACCTGTATATCTGTAAGAGAAAGAAAATCTGTTGCATTAGCTCGGAAGCTAAGTAAGCCCAGTCTATTATGGCATTGCCCCCTTGTGGTTGCAAAATAGAAAAACAATTAGTAATTGTAAAGGAACTCATATTACAATTTAAGTATAAAAAAAAATCATTTAGACACCACTATGATTACTTAAGCTAATAAAAAAAAAATCATTTAGACACCACTATGATTACTTAAGCTAATCAAACAGTTAAATGACTACATTTAATAACATTACATGTTATTTTAAAAATTTTAAATTTTTCGGAAAATCTAGGTTTTGACAACAACCAAGGCATGAAACAATCAAGAAAGAGGCCAACAAAGACTCAGGAACCAACAAAACTCACCCAAAAACAACTAATATCCATAAACCAACAAAAGTCAGAGTTACACGCTACTGTTGAAGGAATACCCGCGGGTACCCGTGAGCAGTAGAGTAAACAGAGGCGGGTATACGCGGGCAGAGCTAATCTAGCCCACGGGTGAGGAAAAGCAAGTGGTCAAATAAAGAGTCCAGAGGCTCAGAAAAAGCAAGTTTTCTACAGTGTATCTTAACGGCCAATTAGTGACACAAAGCTTCGATAAACAGCAACTCTAATTATGGACTAATGCTCTAAAAATTTCCCAAACATGGATGTTTTCCCCAGTGGAGTCGCCATTTCTGTATTGGAGAAAACTCACTATGGCTTGGGAATACCACAACAGACAGATGACTACCAAAAATCTACTCAATTCTCAAAGCAATGCTATTATAAATGACAATGTTAAGATAATGGAGAAATGTAACCAACCTCGATCCAACGTTTGATGTAGATCCCCGTTGGAGCTTTCAATCCACACACTTCCAAGTACTCGTAATCTGCAAATTAGTCTTGACAGCCAATCTCAAACAAGTACATATAATATATAATTGACATTAACATTATCAATAACAATGGTCCATAATATCATAAGCAAATGTAACCCAATGTATAATAAATGACATTCACACCATGAATGGACAAGAATATGAGTATTTCTATTAATGAACAAGAAGAAGTACAAAGTGATACGACCTCTTGCCGGCAACAAATCTGAACCAAGATCTAGATCAATCCACTTGTGCCTCCACCACTTCAATCCTCCATGAATGGCAAACTCAAACTAGAAAGGAGTTTGGAAGGTGAACATAAATGGTTCACAACTACAAACATCAATGAGTGCAGACTCAAGATAGGGCAAAAATCCACTATATTTCTCTTAAGATTCTCTTGTTTCTCCCGTCCATAAGACATATGTGCTCAATATATATTCCTCTCAAAGGTAGGTGAAAGGACACATCGATGCATTACTTGGGCAGATGGAGAGCCAAAGTTCACCCAATGACCGCTTTTTGGGAGTAAAAAGTAATTAATAGTGGTTTTTACCATTTTACTTGATACCCGCAAGCTATAGTGATGCAACTCGTGGGTATGCATGCTATAGTGATGCAACATGCGGGTAGGAATAAAAATAGGGAAAACTAGTGTCACTGAAGGATAAAAATGGATCTGATTCACTGAAATGGATCCTACCGGCCAAAGAATGTTGATGCTCACAAGGTGGAAGATTTCTATTTAACAACGTTAGTATTCAAGGTTTCAGGGAGGACATGCATATTCTTATTTGAGCATAGGACTCTTCTGGTTTGTCATATCATTATTCAAAGTAAGAAGCATAATATGCATAAGCCCATGATTACTCAAACTTATAACTTCATGATTAATCATTATCAATCATACAAAAGTATACTTATATGAGATCCTAACACAAGGTAGGATTCTAACTCGATATAGGAAAACACACCTGGATTATCATGCTTTCTAGTTATGTCTAACATACCCACATAATGTCTTCCTTTTCCTCTTCAATGATTTAGAGAGCTTGTGCTAGTAACCTGCATATCTCATAAGTTAAGCATTGTAGAACCAAATTATACATACCTCGTAAGTAGAGCTTCTATGTGATCAATGGCTATGGATGACTCTTTGTATTCATGTCAACATGGTCATATGTTCTTGATATAGAACTTGATTTGTCTTTCTTGATGTACCTTTCATGTTAGCGGACAACATCATCCTCATAAAAAACCACAGTACATTAGTACAATAATAAGTGTCATAACCCTAATAAATGAATGTCTTATATCATTCACATGCATTCATACTTTTACTAAGGTGATAAGACAAGTCTAAAATTAATCAAGATTGTACTAACCTCAATAATATGAAGACAAGCTTAATCATGAACATATTTCAAAACATACCTGTATCTCCTCAAGTCATACCTGTCGGGATTGCTTGTAGTCTTCTTATGTAAGTCCTTAGCCTCATCTCCCTCTGAAACTAGAACTTCTTCACTTATGTAGTTTTCCAATTCATTCTCTTCTAGGATTAACCCAATCCACTTTGATTTGTTGAAACTGGATCTGGAGTTGGCTAGGGTTTGACAGAGAAACCCTAAAAAATCCAAACTTGGAATTTCAAACTTTTATTTGGATAGGGAGATGCATTTGACTGAGGCCAGAAAGCTGGTGTGCTCATATTTTGAAAACTCCAAAAATTGACCCCTCAAAATTGACCTACGAATTTTGGATCTGCAACTTCTGTCAAAATCTGGTTTTCTGGTTTTCTGGTCCAAAAACCCGAATAGGGTTTCATAGATCTTGGGGTTCTACCCTACCAAAAACTTCGATCTTGGTCTCTAAATTTTGATTTTTCTTAGGAGAGAAATCCTTTGGTGAGAGAATTCCAAAATTCCACTTCTTTCAAAAGCCCTAATTTCCTGCAGCAGTGACAAGCCAAAAATGGAAATGCTGAGAATCCAATTCTGTTTTGACAGAAATATATGCCATATTGTTTATGGTGCATCTCTGAAATTTTGGATCCTCAGGGTCTGAAACTTCGGTTTGTGGTAGAATGACATGTCATCGTTTCAACCCCACAGATCTTACCTCAAATGGATTCTCTATGATAGAGATATGCTGAGTGTAGTAATTGTTAGTTTTTCATAATTTACTTTAATCTGATCTAGGATCTTAACTGAGAGAACAACATGTACAACATATCTACATCATATCAATCATGGACATAATAATGCAAGCACACAAGATACAATAGACACATAGAGTTTCACTGGGGAAAACCGTAAAGGTGAAAAACCCCACAACTTCCTCAAAGATAGATAGAGCAATGATACAACCCAAGCATAAGAGATATACTCCTAGCAGCAACTTCTCCTCCTCCACTAGTGTGCCACTCTCCAATGAGTGTAAGAGTGAGTAAGTGAATGATCAAATAGAGTGCATCCCGCACTCTATTTATACTTGACTTGACTTGCCTAATAACCTTTACTAGGTCGGCCTTAATTTAACCACATAAAATAATGCTAACAGAGCCGAACCCCAATAGGGTGGTCTAATAACTCTTTAACCCACTTGACTTATACAGGGCCTGCCCCAACAAGGTGGTCTAATAACCCATCAAGTATAAGTTAAGACACTTACAATATAAATGAAGACACTTCCGTATAGAGGAATAATAACATCTCTATAGGAATACAAACACTTCCATATAGAGGAATAATAACATCTCTATAGGAATACAATAAACATATATGAAATACATTCCGAAGTTACAAATACATCAACACTCCCTCTTAACTAGGAAGGTATTTCTCGACACAGGTCTTCTAGCACAAATCTTCTTCTATGGATCA
Organism: Larix kaempferi; assembly: GCA_027924585.1. NCBI lineage: Eukaryota > Viridiplantae > Streptophyta > Pinopsida > Pinales > Pinaceae > Larix > Larix kaempferi. The sequence continues at coordinate 5,209,095 of BSBM01000289.1, read as the reverse complement.
TCGACATTGGATCATCGTCATCGAATCATCATCACTGCTGCTGCTATCTCACTCAATCTCCAATCTACTTGTCATAGGAAGTTCTACAGAGCCATCCCTTTTTCATGCTGGATGTAGGCCCACCACCTGTAGGTCTTCATCATAACTGGCCATACTGTGGAATCCTTAGGATTTATTACGTGAGTCAAAAAAACCTCGGAAGAGCATCCCAAGACTGATTACAAGCACACAGCTCAACCTATCGGATCTCCCAGGACCTTTTACATGCCACTGCACAACCTATCCACAGCCACAGAGTATCATCCTGATACTCATGATCATACTAATCATGTCATCTCAGTGAGCAAGCCATTAATTAGGTACACCTCAGGACTGATTACACTACCTCTGCAAAACCTGCAAGATCTCCCAGGACTGATTACACTGCCTCTGCAAAACCTGCAAGAGCATATCAGGACTGATCATATGCCTCTGCAAAACCTGTGTATTATTCTGTCACATCATCATCTTCAGATCACCTCATTGTCCAGGGAGCACAACCCAGAAGCACATCACACAGCACTTATATACACTGGCATGGGAGGACCTACCTACCACCATCCAGGAATGGCTCAGCACTTACATCACGACCATGAGAGGACTTACCTACCACCATGTCTCCATGGGAGGACCTACCTACCATCATGTCGGAAAGGCACGAAAATTACATCAACGACCATGAGAGGACTTTCCTATCACCATGTCACCATGGAAGGAACTACCGACCATCATGTCGGAAATCCCAATAGCCCTTACATGTAATGTCCCCATTTTGACCCCCTTTGCATTAAATCGTAAATGATGTAAATATTGTTATTTAATCATGGTGAGGAGCTCAAGGCCAAGGCCCCACCATTGATTTAACGTTTTATGTATCGGCAATTAAAAATAGATGCCTATGGTTCTTGTGCTGGACATGCACAATGTAAATTAAGACATCATGTAAATACGAATTTTAATGAAATACCCACAACTATCTATGCAATGCAACAAGAGATGGGGGCGTGATTCTACAAGGAATAGGGAGGGAAATTATTCAAACCCTTGAGCCAATGGTGATAAGCCAAATGTCAATGAATGAACCCCAACTACCCATTCTAACTTATGCACCCAATCATTTAATTCTTCCAAGAGTTGGTTGAGGTAGTTAATGCCTTGGGAATGAAGAGGTATGGCAGCCAATTTCATGTATGGGCAAGCCATCAACCTAGGAAATCGTATTTTGTCTCCTTAGGCAAGAAAACACCCACGAAATTGTGCCCAAAGCCATTCTTCACCCATTGTCTTTCCTCTCTCACTCAATCTGAGCTAGTTGAGTCTATCTCGTTCATGTTTTCTACCATTTTCTTGTATTTTCCATGCTTGGGAGCTCGTTTTTGTGTTGCACAGTGGCTGGGGGAAAGGGAGTAACATTTTGGGGGTTTATAGAGGGTGTTTCTGCCCCTGGAATGCATATAAACATTCTCTAAAAACGAATTGCTCTCCTAGGGTTTATTCCCCATCTACTAGTTCGTTTTGGTTTCCCACGTTTTTCAGCAGTTGTGTTTTGTTGTTGGGTGCATCCCTATCTTGGTTTGAAATTGTGAGCAAGAATTAGGAGTGGAAGTGGACCAGAATTGGCTTGATAAACCTAGTGAGGAGGTAGCCTCTCAAGAGTATCAAAAGGGCTAGTTTCTCTTCTATGCACACCTCAAAGAACACTAGAATGGAGGGTATGGCCTGAGGGATTGTGTAATAGTCAAGGGAAGACTTCCTTGTGCCAGGTGTGTAGGTATTGTGGGGACCAAGCTAGATAGATCTTGTAGAGGGTGTCCATAGCTTTGTGGATGAGCCACTAGCTTAGCATTTCATTCCTTTCCATTTCCTTAGCAGCCTGATAAACCTAATTGGAGATTGGCTTGGATCATTTTGGTGTATGTTTGGCTATGTGTGAGTCTATTGTTCCCTGGTTCCTTGTAGAAATCATGCCCAGCTCGGGGGTGGCAGTTGTGTTGTGAGATTGACAAGCACAATTGGCCTATGGTTGGGTAGAACGTTGCAGTTGCATATCCAGTTGCTCGGGACTACTTTGCTTTAAGATAAGTACTCTCTTGTGTTAATTCTCTATTGTCTTTAATTGATGAATCTCATGAATATCTTTAATGTGTGATGGATGTGTAATTGAATTTACTTCCGCTGTCTTACATTTATACATCTACATATGTCTCTTTATGTTGTTTGAATGTTTATTTAGTAATTATGGGGCCAAATGCCCACTTTTTAGCATTTTGTTCTCTCCATCGCCTTGGTAGGATGGGAGAGACATTACATTACATATCACCATGGGAGGACCATACCTATCACCATTTGAGAATGGCCCCAGCCCTTACATCTCACCATAGGAGGACCATACCTACCACTATGTGAGAATGGCTCATGTGCATCTGTGTCTCCTGACTCATCACTTCCCTTTGGAAGGAATCTCGATCTGAAGTACACCAAGTCTCCCTCTGAAGTATTCAAACTTCACTTTGGCCAGTGGCTTGGTCAACACATCGGCTACCTGCTCGTCCATCACAACATAAAGGAGCTTCATTGCTCCTCTCTGCACCATATCCCTGATATACTGATACTTGATCTCAATGTGCTTCAAATTTTCATGGAACACTGGGTTCTCCGACAACTTCACACAACTCTGGTTGTCACAATATATACAAGTAGCACTCAGCTGGAGATCAAACAAATCAGACAGTAGCTTCCTAAGCCATACTGCCTCACAACTAGCTGAACAAGCTGCAACATAATTTGATTTAGCTGTACTCAGTGTCACACAGGACTGCTTCCTGCTAAACCAAGAGATCATACCAGATCCCATACTGAAGCAGCACCTCGAAGTGCTCTTCCGATCAATGGCACTGCCTGCCCAATCTGAATCAACATAACCCTCTAGGTTAAACTTTTGATTCACCTCATACTTGAGCCCATAGTCAATTGTACCCTTCAAGTACCTCAGAATATGCTTTGCAGTTATCAGGTGAACATGTCTCGGATCTGTCAAGTAATGGCTCAAGGTGTTCACCGCAAAGAAGATATCTGGTCTCATATTCGTCAGGTACATCAAGGACCCAATCATCTGACGATACATCGTAGCATCAACCGGCTCAGAAGAATCATCACACAGAAGCTTCAGGTTTGATGCCATAGGTGTGGCCATGGCCTTGCAGTCCATCATCCCGAACCTCTTTAGGATCTCTACTGCATACTTCCCTTGTCCAAGGAAGATTCCATCTACACTCTACCAGACCTCCATACCAAGAAAGTGGTGCATCATACCCAAGTCCTTCATCTCAAACTCGTCAGCAAGCTTCCTCTTCATGTCAACAATCAATCTATCCTCACCTATTACAAACAGGTTATCCACATACAATAGTAGTATCACTGGATTTCCTTCCTCAACCTTGTAGTAAAGGTTGGAATCCGCTTTACTCTTGGTAAAGCCCAAACTGGATAGGAATCCATCTATCCTTCCATACCAGGTCCTGGGTGCTTGATTCCAACCATACAGTGCTTTCTTCAGTTTGCACACATGTGACTCTCGGTCATGTGTCTTAAACCTGAGTGGCTGCTCCACATACACTTCCTCTTCAACTACACCATTCAAGAAAGCTGTCTTGACATCCATCTGGTGTACCTTCCATTTCATCACTGTAGCCAAAGCAAGTACTGATCTGATGGAAGTGTACCTGGCTATAGGTGCAAAAGTCTCTTCATAGTCAATCCCTCTTTCTGGGAGAAGCCACGAACTACAAACATCGCTTTGTATTTATCCATGTTACCATCGGCAACATACTTAATCTTATAGATCCATTTGGAAGTCACAACAGACTTCCCTTCAGGTCTTGGGACAACATCCCAAACATCATTCTTCATGATCAACTGGTACTCTTCGATCATGGCATTCTTCCCAAATCCTGGGAACTTCAATATCTTCAATAGATAACTTTGTTGTTGAACAAATGTTGTATTCCTTCTTTTGTGGGTGATGGTATATGATATTTCCTACAAAGAAAGTTAAATTGCATGATTAGAAACATCTCATAGTTTTCAGAACAAATTCTTACACAAAGAAATATGTCATATAGTCATGCAATTATTTTAGCCAATGCTTTCAATACAACATTTATCCATATCCCGTAACTTTCTAGATGCCTTCCAATATCTACCAGAACATTGTCAAGAGTGTGCACAACTCCCAACATGTCAGCAAAGAGGTTTCATTCTAGATAAGTAGCAATGGAATGTTGTACAGTGCCATAGGCCACTTACCCATCACATGCATGTTAGTAGTATATTGTTCATTAATGCAATTATTCTAATATGCATAATACACACCCTAAGTCTAGGAACATAAGCATATGCATCATTGAACAATATTATTTAAACAAACAAATATGCAAGAAATGACAACTCAAATACTTATCTTTGTTTGGTTTGTAGGGTGGACTCCCTCTCAATATTTGCTTCCTTGTAGGAACTAATGGAGTGTGCTCCCTCTTGATCTTTGCTTACTTATATCCATCCTTGATCACTTATGCATACTTACTAGTATTATCATTATGTTATCCTCGAGGTCTCATACATACATTCATTAGTATAATATCAATACTATCAAAACAGAATAATCTTAAACATGTATAGTCATGATCATTTCAAACACAGATAATAAACATTAGTATTCAGGGTTCTAGGCAATACTTCTTTTACTCATGCATATTCTTATTTGACCAAAGGACTTTTCTGGTTAGTCATATCATCAATCAAGGTAAGAGACATAATATGCATAAACCCTTGATTACTTACCTTTCTAACTTCATGAACAAGGTAGGATTCTAACTTGATATAGGAAAAACATACCCGGTTATCATATTTGCTAGTTATGTCTAGCAATGTCTTCTTGTTCTCTTCAATGACTTGTGCTAGTAACCTACATATCTCATAGGTTAATCATTATAGAACCAAGTTATACATACCTCATAAGTAGATCTTCTATGTGATCCATGACAATGGATGAATCTTTGTCTTCATGTCAACATGGTCATATATTCTTGAACTAGAACATGATATGTCTTTCTTGATGTATCTTTCATGTTAGTGAACAACATCCACCTCATACAACACCACAATGCATTAGTACAATCATAAGTGTCAAAACCCTAATCAATGAATATCTGCATTCACAATTTTATTAAGGTGGTACGACAAGTCTAAAGTTAATCAAGATTGTACTAAACTTAATGAAGACAAACATACCATAAACTTAATCATGAACAGATCTCGAAACATACCTGGATAAGTCATACCTATCGAGATTGCTTGTAATCTTCTTATGTAAGGCCTTAACCTCATCTCCCTCTGAAACTGAAACTTCTTCACTTATGCAGGTGACCAATCCATTCTCTTCTAGTGTTAACCCAATCTACTTGATTTGCAGAAACTAGATCTGGAGCTGGAATAGGGTTTTGTCAGGGAAACCCTAAAAATTCAAACTTTGAATTTCAAATTTTTCAAAGGATAGAAAGATGCGCCTTGATGAGCTGATCAACCTGGTATACTCATAATTTGAAAAATACAAAGTTTCACCCCTCAAATTTGTTTTTCAATCTTCCAGATTCACTGGGGAGGACCCTAAATTAGGGTTTGAGTTTCCCAGAGCTTCACCCAACTAGATAGTTTGATCTAAAGCTCTAAACTTCGATTTTTCCAAGTAGCTTCCAGCTATGGTCACAGATTTCAAAAATTCTCATTTTTGCAAAAGTCCCTAATTTTTCACTTTTCCATTCAAAGTCCCGAACTAGGGTTTGATCAAGCCCGGCCTTCTACCCAACCAAAAAATTTGATCTTGGTCTCTAAATTTTGATTTTGATGAGGAGCATCCATCCACGGTCTCTGATACAAAAATTCCAACACTCTCTGAAACCCTAAATTCCCAGAGCCATGAATGAAGGTGCTCAAAATCCAATTCTATTTTGACAGAAATATGCACCTGATTGTTTCTAGTGTAAGTATGAAATTTCAGATCTATAGGGTCTGACAATTCTTCCTTTGGTAGCCTGACCTGTTGTCTTTCCAACCCCATAGGTATGAAATCAAATGGATTCTCTAAGAGAGAGTTATGTCAAGTGTCATAACATGACCTGTTTATGGGATAAAACAAGAGAGCGAACTTGTACGGAGTGCCACGTGTCACCGATTCAATTTCAGCCTCTTAAAATTGTACCTATGAAAGTACAGTCCATGCCCTATGTGTCACTTTTTACGAAATTTCATTTGGAGCGTCCTAGGCCAAGTTGTGACCTTTTTTCCCAGGTCACCTGTTTATGACTGAGATCTAGAAGAGGCAGAAACCCTATATTGTACAGATCATAAATCTGAAAGTCCAACAAATTAGAGGCTCTCCTTTGGATACAAGGTACATGGGGATCTTATCTTCGACCTGTAATATTTTCAGATCCTGAAACCTCTCCGAAATGAATTTATAGCTAAAGTGCTACGATGACTGGTTTTTGCTATATCAAGCCCTAACTTTGCAAGTGCAACAAGTGTCATAAATGCCATACCATGCCTTCTTTTAGGCTAGCTCTGATACCATGTTAGTTTTTCAGAATTTACTTCAATCTGATCTAGGATATTAACTGAGAGAACAACATGTACAGCATATCTATAGCATATCAATCATGGACATAATAATGCAAGCACACAAGAGACAATAGACACACAGAGTTTCACTAGGGAAAACCATAAAGGTGAAAAACCCCACAACTTCCTTAGAGATAGATAGAGCAATGATATAACCCAAGCATAAGATATATACTCCTAGCAGCAACTTCTCCTCCTCCACTAGTGCACCACTCTCCAATGAGTGTAAGAGTGAGTAAGTGAATGATCAAATAGAGTGCTTTCCGCACTCTGTTTATACTTGACTTGACTTGCCTAATAACCTTTATTAGGTCGGCCTTAACTTAACCACATAACATAATGCTGATAGGGCTGACCCCCAATAGGGTGGTGTAATAACCCATCAAGTATAAGTTACGACACTTACAATATAAATGACAACACTTCCGTATAGAGGAATAATAACATCTCTATAGGAATACAAACACTTCCGTATAGAGGAATAATAACATCTCTATAGGAATACAATATACATATATGAAATACATTCCAAAGTTACAAATACATCAACAACAACATGACCTGATTATGTGATGAAACAAAATAGCTAACTTGTACGAAGTGCCATGTGTCACTGTTTCAATTTCGGCCTCTGAAACTCGGACCTGTGAAACTAAAGTCCATGCCCTAACTGAAACATTTTATGAAATTCCATTTGGAGCTTCCTAGCCCAGGATATGATCTTTGTTCCTAGGTCACCTGTTTAGGGCTGCATTCTGGAATATGCAAAAACCCTAACCTGTACGAATCATATCTCACAAAGTACAATGAATATGAGGCTGAAATATTTACACAGGGTACATTTGTGTCTCATATTCGGTCTGTAAAAAATTCAGACCCTGAACCTTCGCCAAAAGTGATTTATAACGAAAGTTCCACAATGACTAGTTTTTACTATATCAAGCCCTAGCTTCCTGTAGCTGGGGTTTTCACACCTTCTTGTGCAAAAGGGAACCTACTAAGGGAAAGGACCCTTAGTAGCAGGTTAAAGGGAAGTGATCAAGACTAAACTAATCATAAAAACAACAAACAATCTAATCTGACATTTGCATGAGATTAAAAACAACTTAAAGAAATAAACAATAGATTTTCAAAGCAATGTGACAAATAATCTTTAACTTTTTGTATTATGGGCAAGCAAGGGCTTGAAAAAAATTTACCTCGGAGACAAGGCAGGTGAAGCTCTGATAGTGTGTTCCAGAGCTCCTTTGGTTTCATACTCTCCTCCTCAATGCTTTTGGCAGTGGCTAAGATTTCTATCTTCTCAAGGGAGGCCAAAGCTCAAATATGGATGGCTAAGGCTTGACAAAGTTTTAGCAGCATAAGGGTAGAGTAGTTGAGGGATCTATGAAATGAGGGACCTCCACCCCTTTTATAGAATTAGATTAGGGTTTTAGGGATTTTCAGATTTTTTTTCCCTCTTTTCTCTTTTTTTGTTTTTACTTTCTTTTGAGTTTTATTCCCTATTATTTTGATTTTGACACTCTTTTGGGGTTTTGGTATGTTTTTGAGGGAATTTTGGGTATTTTGGTACCCATTTGGGTTTTCTGGGGTTTTGGAGGCTAGTTTGGTAGGAAATTTGGTCAACAGAGGTGTATGTCAAAAGGGATGAGTTGGTGAGCACTTTTTTGGTGTTAACATATTGCCCCATGATGTGTGAGGGTAGGAGCTCATCGTATGGCTGATAGACATCATAAGTACTGTGGTTTTCCTGGGTGATAAGCATTGGGATGGAGGAGAGCATGAACTTGTTGGAGACTGGAACACAAGGTCTGTACTGACTGTCAATAACTAAAAATACATTTCTCACTGAGGAGTATCTCAACATATGGACGAGGCAGGCATACCCATGCTCGTTGTCAAATAATAATGAGGTCCCAAAAACGGGGACCTGAATAATATAGGAAAAACTGTTATGTACATCATATTGGTCCAGAGGGGATGCAAATCTGGGACATACCCATGGTCTGACCATGGTTGATATGAAGAACTGATACACTGGAAAACATTCGTCACTCTGATTGTGGTACCAGAATGACTGATAAAAATGCTGGATCTGTAGGTGTCCAACAACTGTAAGTCAAGGAAGCAGGAGACTGGGGTGCTTCCATAAAATTATCGCCAAGCACAGCCCGGATATCTACAGGAACATGTGACTGGTTATTTCCTCAAGTAGACTCACAAATGTGCTAGAGTCAGGTGGCATCTAGGGTCTTCAACTAATAACTGAAATGACCGATACCCTGTACGAATCTTAATGATGTGATCAAGGTGTTGACGTCGAGCATGCGAGAAACAATCATTTGGAGAGGCACTAAGGACTCCTTTAAAAATGATTCGTAGGCACTCATCGCTGGTGGTGATGATTCCAAGGCACAGGGACCTCTGGGTCTATCATCTGGAATAGATTGGTTGGTGTCGATAGAGGGAGACCTTGCAACTACCAAGGCAATGATGTTTCCTTGATAGGAGTGCGAGGTGTACAACCGACGTGTGATAGTACTGATGGTGGGACTGACATACAGTGGGGATGGGGAATAACTGGGGTCATAGAGTGGGTGGACTCAAACTTCCTTTGTTCAGAGCATGATGACATGGATGACCTGGAAGCATATGAAACTAAATTTGGGTACAGGGATCATAGCTTAAGGGATCAGGGATAAGTACTGCAGTGGGAAAGACTCAGGGGGACAAACTTAAGGATCATATCAGGAGACTTTCAAGGTGACATATTGTAGAATACTTTGAACAAAGGTGACCAACCTGGGTAAGCTTCCCTAATAGTGTGATTATATATGCTTTGGTGTGGTGCCGAGAGGCACCGTTGGGGCCTTCTTCATGGTTTGAGGAGCTCAAAGAAGGCATAAAAGTGTGCTCAAAATGGTACTATCATGTGGATTTGTGCGAGCCCAGGACAGTTAATGTTCGTAAGTACTTTCACTTTTAAGGAGTCTGAAAGCGATAAGAAGACTCTGAAATGGTGGAGAGGTACTGTCTTGTGGATTTGTACGAGCCCAGGATGGTGATTGCTTGTGGTTGCTTTCACTTTTAGAGAGTCTGAAAGAAGTAAGAGGACTCCAAGTGGGTTCTTTTTCATGTGTTAGTCTCGAAATCCTGAAAAAGTGTAAAAGGATGCAATGAAGAACTCTTCTAGCCAGTGTGACTAGAGTATTCATTTTTCGTAATTAGTCTACAAGGTCCGGAAAAGGGGTAAACTTATACCAAGTAGACACCCTTTCAGATACTCTTAGCGAGCAAGAAAGGAAGCAATATTGCTCAGTGATCTTTTCATTGTTTTAGGAGTCAGAAAAGAGCGTAACAAAAACTCCCTAAGTTCCTTTTTCGTAAAGGAATTGCTCGGCCCGAAAAAGGGATAAACTTATACCAAACAAAAGTCATGGCCAATCAAGGAGGAAGCATTCAGGTAAGGGATGAGCAGGGAAAGCATGAACAAAGCTAGGGAGGGGGAACGGTATTGGGGCCTCCTTTTGGGTTGGTGAATGGTAGCAAAACAACGTAATAATTTCAGTATGGATGGAGTGGAGGGCTCATTTATAGGTTGTGATGCAAAAATTGGTAAAATGTGATAGTGATCGATGTGGCATGCAAATCGAGGTGTTGAGGGCACTACAAAATGCCTGAAAAATATAGAGGTGAGAGTGAGAAATGATCTCAAGCATTATCACGAGTGCGAAAAACTAAATCCGGCGATGTAAAGAACATCCAAAACGGACAATGGCCAACGTGGCATGTAAACTGAGGCATCAAGGGCACTACTAAATGCACAAAAAATATAGAGGTGAGAGCCAGAAATGATCTCAAGCATCATCACGAGTGCAAAAAAATGAATTTGACAATGTAAAGAACATCCAAAATGGACAACGGACAATGGCCAATGTGGCACGCAAATTGAGGCAACAGGGGGCTCTAAAAAATGCCCAAAAAAGGTGCCGATGAAAACTGGAAACTGACTCGACCACCGCGAAGTTCTAGATGCGCTGAGTTCATTGGTATCAACAGTTTCAGAAATGGGCATCGGATGATCCCGTAATGGCAAAAGGATAATAAGGCCAATGTCTATAAATAGTAAGTGGTCCCCCATGATAGGTGGTATTTGTGAGTGATGAGTTTGACAGGAGATTAAAGGAGGCCAGAGGTAAAAATTGAGATTGTGGGAGATTTCACCGATGGACTTGCATTCCGGGAGTTGCAAGTAAGATCTCGTGTCCTTAGCTTTGTTATTTGAGTATTTTTATTGGCTTTTGGGGAGGCGTACAGGTCATTAATGGGTACCTACGTGGCATAGCGCGGGTTTGGAAAGGTTTGGTGCGCTCTGGGCCACAACAATGGTGGAGGTAGCTATGCTACAAAGCGCAGGTACCTGTTGATGTATATGTAACTTCGGAATGTATTTCATATATGTATGTTGTATGTACTCCTATAGAGATGGTATTATTCCTCTATAAGGAAGTGTCGTCATTTATATTGTAAATGTTGTAACTTATACTTGATGGGTTATTAGACCACCTTGTTGGGGTCGGCCCTGTATAAGTCATGTGGGTCAAAGGGTTATTCGACCACCCTATTGGGGGTCGGCCCAGTCAGCATTATGTTATGTGGTTAAGTTAGAGCCTACATGATTTATGTAAAAGGCAAGTCAAGTCAAGTATAAATAGAGTGCGGGAGGCACTCTATTTCATCACTCACTTCTCACTCATGCACTCAAGGAGGAGTGGCGCACTTATGGAGGAGGAGAATCTGCTGCTAGGATATGTCTATCTCTTATGGTTGGGTTGTATCATTGCTCTATCTATCTCTGAGGAAGTTATTGGGGTTTTTCACCTTTATGGTTTTCCCCAAGTAAATCTTTGTGTCCCTTGTGTGCTTGCATTATTGTCTCCATGATTGATATGTTGTAGATATGTTGTACATGTTGTTCTCTCAGTTAAGATCCTAGATCATATTGAAGTAAATTCTAAAAATTTAACATGGTTTCAGAGCTAGCCTGAAAGAAGGCATGATATGGCATGTATGACACTTGTTGCACTTACGATGCTAGGGCTTGATATAGCAAAAACTAGTCATCGTAGAACTTTCGCTATAAATCCGTTTTGGCGAAGTTTTCGGATCTGAAATATTTACAGGTAGAATATTAAATCCCCATGTACCTTGTGTCCAAAGGACAACCTCGAATTCGTTGTACTTTGTGATTTATGATCTGTACAATATAGGGTTTCTACCTCTTCCAGATCTGAGTCAAAATCAGGTGACCATGGGAAAAAGGTCATAACTTGGGCTAGGAAGATCCAAATGAAATTTTGTAAAAAGTGACAGGTAGTACATAGACTGTACTATCTCAGGAAAAATTTTTAGAGGCCGAAGTTGAACCAGTGACATGTGGCACGTCGTACAAGTTCGCTCTCCTGTATTATCCCATAAACAGGTCACGTTGCGACACTTGGCATAACTCTCTCTCAGAGAGTCCAATTGAGATCAGACCTATCAGGATGGAAAGATAATAGGGCGAGATATCTTAGAAAAAAATTTTAGAGGCTGAAGTTGAAACAATGACACGTGGAACGCCGTACAAGTTCGCTCTCCTGTATTATCCCATAAACAGGTCACGTTGCGACACTTGGTATAACTCTCTCTCAGAGAATCCAATTGAGTTCAGACCTGTCAGGATGGAAAGATAATAGGTTGGGATATCTTAGGAAACTTTTTCAGACCCTGTGGATCGAAAAGTTCAGAGTTACACCAGAAACAATCAGGTACATATTTCTGTCAAAACAGAATTATTTTTGAGTAACTTCATTCATGGCTTCCGGAATTTAGGGCTTCGAAGAAAGTTGGAATTTTTGTAATCGGAGACCACAGCTGGATGCTACTCATCAAAATAGAAATTTAGAGTCCAAGATCAGAATTTTTTGTTGGGCAGAAGGCCGGGCTTGATCAGACCCTTGTTCGGGACTTTGATCAGAAAAGTGGAAAATTAAGGCTTCTGTAAAAATGGGAATTTTTTAAATCTGTGACCACAGCTGGAAGCTCCTCAGAAAAATAGAATCTTAGAGCTTTGGATCAAACCTTTTGATTGGGAAGAATAGTGGGCTTCATCAAACCCCAGTTCAGGGTCACGTCCAGTGAATCCAAAAGTTTCAAAGGAAAAATTGAGGAGTGAAACTTTGCAATTTTCAAATTCTAAGCATACCAGTGTGATCAGCTCATCAAGGCGCATATTTCTATCCTTTCAGAAGTTTGAAATTCAAAGTTTGAATTTTTGGGGTTTCTCTGACAAACCCTAATCCAGCTCCAGATCCAGTTCTTGCAAATCAAGTGGATTGGGTTAATCCTAGAAGAAGATGGATTGGTCACCTGCATAAGTGAAGAAGTTCCTGTTTCAGAGGGAGATGAGGCTAAGGCCTTACATAAGAAGATTACAAGCGATCTCGACAGGTATGACTCATCGAGGTATGTTTTGAGATTTGTTCATGATTAATTTTATGGTATGTTTGTCTTCATGTTATTACGGTTAGTACAATCTTGATTTTAGACTTGTCATATCACCTTAATAAAATTATGAATGCACGATAGAAAATATTCATTGATTAGGGTGTTGACACTTATGATTGTACTAATGCATTATGGTGTTGTATGAGGTTTATGTTGTCTTCTAACATAAAAGGTACACCAAGAAAGACAAATCATGTTCTACTTCAAGAACGTATGATCATGGTGACATGAAGACAAGAATTCATCCATTGTCATGGATCACATAGAAGATCTACTTTCGAGGTATGTATAACTTGTTTTTACAATGGTTAACTTATGAGACATGCAGGTTACTAGCAAAAGTCACTGAAGAGAACTAGAAGACATTATGCGGATATGTTAAACATAACTAGCTAGCATGCTAATCCAAGTATATTTTTCCTATATCAAGCTAGAATCCTACCTTGTTTTAGGATCTTATACTGTTGTGATGTTAATAATGATTATTCATGAAGTCATAGGTTTGAATAATCATGGTTGTATGCATATTATGTTTCTTACCATAATTGATGATATGACTAACCAGAAGAATCATGAAGGTATAGGTTTGAGTAATCACGGGTTTTATGCATATTATATCTCTTATCTTGATTGATGATTTAACCAACCAGAAGAGTCCTATGATCAAATAAGAATATGTATGAATAAAAGAAGACTTCCTTGAAACCTTGAATACTAATGTTTATTATCTATGTTTGAATTGATCCTGACTATACATGCTTGAGATTATTATGTTTTGATAATATTAAGATTATACTAATGAATGTTTGATTATGTATGAGACCTAGAGGATAACACAATGATGATACTAACAAGCATGCATAGGGATCGAGAATGAATGTAATTTCAAGGACAAGTAATCCAGGAAGAAAAGATCAAGAGGGAGCACACTCCAGTTGTTCCTGCAAGAAAGCAAAGGAGCACACTTCAGTAGTTTCTGCAAGGATGTAGATATTCAGAGGGAGTTGACCACTTCTCACAATCCACATAAAAATGGAGTTGCAGAAAAGAAGCAAAGACTGAGAGGGAGTCAACCCAACAAACAAACAAAGATAAGTATTTCAATTATCATTTCTTTCCTATTTTGTTTGTTTAAATAATATTATGCTTATGTTCCTAGACTTAGGAGATGCATTGTGCATATTAGAATGATTGCATTAATGAACCGTATATTACTAATATCCATGTGATGGGTAAGTGGCCTATGGTACTGTACAACATTCCAGTGCTACTTATCTGGAATGAAACCTCTTTGCTGACATGTTAAGAGTAAGCAAACTCTTAACAATGTTCTGGTAGAGACTGGAAGGCATTTAGAAAGTTGTGGAACATGGATAAATGTTGTATTGAAGCTTTGGATAAGATAACTGCATGACTACATGACATATTTCTTTATGTGTAAAGAATTTGTTCTGAAAATTATGAGATGTTTCTAATCATGCAATTTAACTTGTTTTGTAGGAAAGACCATATATCTTCACCTACAAAAGGACTACAACATTTGTTCCAGCAACAAAGATATCTATTGAAGATATTGAAGATATTGAAGTTCCCAGGATCTGGGATGAAGAAATGAAATGCCATGATCTGTCGATCATGAAGATGATGTTTGGGATGGAGTCCCAAGACCTGACAGGGAGTCACATGTGTACAGATTGAAGAAAGCCTTGTATGGCTTGAAACAAGCTCCCAGAACCTGGTATGGTCGGATGGACAGTTTCCTATCTAGTTTGGGATTTACCAAAAGTAAAGCGGATTCCAACCTTTACTACAAGGTTGAGGAAGGGAATCCTGTGATTCTACTCCTGTATGTGGATGACTTATTTGTAACAGGAGATGACAGACTGATTGCAGATACTAAGATGAAGCTTGCTGCTGAATTCGATATGAAAGATTTGGGAATGATGCACTATTTCCTAGGTATGGAGGTGTGGCAGAATGCAGGTGGGATCTTCCTTGGTCAAGGGAAGTACACAGTAGATATCCTAAAGAGATTCGGGATGATGGATTGCAAGGCCATGGCCACACCTATGGCATCGAATCTGAAGCTTCTATGCGATGCTTCATCTGAGCCGGTTGATGTCTCTATGTATCGTTAGATGATTGGGTCCTTGATGTACCTGACGAACACGAGACCCAATATTTGCTTTGCTGTGAACACATTGAGCCAGTTCCTGATGGATCCAAGGAGTGTTCACCTGGTTGCTGTAAAGCAAGTTCTGAGGTACCTGAAGGGTACAGTGGATTTTGGGCTCAAGTATGAAGCGAATCAAAAGTTTAACCTGCAGGGTTATGTTTATTTCGATTGGGCTGGCAGTGCTGCAAATAGGAAGAGCACATCTAGGGGCTGCTTCAGTATGGGATCATGTGTGATCTCATGGTTTAGCAGGAAGCAGTCCTGCGTGGCACTGAGTATAGCTGAGGCAGAGTATGTTGTATCCTGTTCAGCTAGTTGTGAGGCAGTATGGCTATGGAAGCTACTGTCTGAGTTATTTGATCTCCCGTTGGATGCTACTGGTATCTTCTGTGATAACCAGAGTTGTGTGAAGCTGTCTGAGAACCCAGTGTTTCATGATAGGTTGAAACACATAGAGATCAAATATCACTATATCAGGGATATGGTGTAGAGAGGAGCTGTGAAGCCCCTATATGTTGCAACGGACGAGCAGATTGCAGATGTGCTGACGAAGCCACTAGCCAGAGTGAAGTTCGAATACTTCAGAGAGAGGCTTGGCATTCTTCAGATCGAGGACACTTCGAGGAAGAAGTGATGGACACATTTGCTGAATCCATTCCAAGCATGTTGGAAGGAGGATCCTTCACATGGCTGTGGATGTAAGCGCTGGATGATGAACATCAGGATGATGTTCTGGTTTCTGCTGGATATGATCAGTTGGATCATTTTTATGTATGTATGTATGCATCATGTTGGATGCTGAATATGATCAGTTGGATCATTTATATGTATATACGCATCATGTTGGATGCTGGATATGATCAGTTGGATCATTTATATGTATGTACGCATCATGTTGGATGCTGGATATGATCGGTTGGATCATGTGTATGTATTTTGTATATGCATCATGTTGGATGCTTGGACCATGTATCTGTATATGTATCAGGTTGTATGATCAGGTAGATCATGTATATTGATATGTATCAGATATGATCAGGTCGATCATGTATGTTGATGGATACATTGTGTGGATCATGTATCTATGTATCAGGTGGATACACTATGTATGATGATATGTATCAGGTAGATACGTGGTGTGCATCAGATGGATGCATTGTATGATCAGGATGATCATGGATGACGAGCTTCTCCAGATGACATGCAGTAGGATGTTGCAGTGATGATGATCAGGGTGATCATGTGTACATCAGGATGATGTATGATGAGTATCAGATGATACTCTGTGGCCGTGGAACAGGTTGTGCAGATGAGCATATAATTTGGCCCTGGGAGATTTGCTGAAAGTCTTTCGAGGTTTTTCCTATGGCATGTAATTCGTTGCCCTGGGATATCTGGCAAATGCTCTTTCGAGGTTTTGCTTTGGGAGGACATATAATTTGTGTCCTGGGAGATCTGCAGATAGTCTTTCGAGGTTTTGCCTACGACATGTAATTCGTTGCCCTGGGATATCTAGCAGATGCTCTTTCGAGGTTTTGTCCTATGGCATGTAATTTGCTCTTGGGAGATCTAGACAGGATGAAAAAGGCCTCAGATTCTTCAGCCAGCTTTTGCCATGACCACATGTAATTTGCTCCTAGGACATCTGGACAGGATGAAAAAGGCCTCAGATGCTTCAGCCAGGTTTTGTGGTGGACCACATGTAATGTGCTCCTGGGAGATCCGACAGGTAGAGCTGTGTGCTCATAACAGCCTGGGATGCTTCAGCCAGGTTTTGTGGTGAGATCACATGTAATGTGCTCCTGGGAGATCTGACAGGTAGAGCCGTGTGCTCGTAATAGCCTGGGATTCTTCAGCCAGGTTTTGTGATGGGTCACATGTAATGTGCTCCTGGGAGATCCTACAGGTAGAGCTGTGTGCTCGTAATAGCCTGGGATGCTGCAGCCAGGTTTTATGATGCACGTAATAAGTCCTGAGGATTCCACAGTATGGCCAGTGATGACGAAGACCTGCAGGTGGTGGGCCTACATCCAGTATGAAAAAGGATTGGCTCTGTAGAACTTCCTATGATGAGTAGATTCAGAGATTGATTGAGATAGCAGCAGCAGTGACGATGATCCAGAGAAGATGACTTGTGCTAGAAGACCTGTGCTGAGAAATACCTTCCTAGTTAAGAGGGAGTGTTGATGTATATGTAACTTTGGAATGTATTTCATATATGTATGTTGTATGTACTCCTATAGAGATGGTATTGTTCCTCTATAAGGAAGTGTTGTCATTTATATTGTAAATGTCGTAACTTATACTTGATGGGTTATTAGACCACCTTGTTGGGGTCGGCCCTGTATAAGTCATGTGGGTCAAAGGGTTATTAGACCACCCTATTGGGGGTTGGCCATGTGGGTCGAAGGATTATTAGACCACTCTATTGGGGGTCGGCCCAATCAGCATTACGTTATGTGGTTAAGTTCGAGCCTACATGATTTATGTAAAAGGCAAGTCCAGTCAAGTATAAATAGAGTGCGGGAGGCACTCTATTTCATCACTCACTTCTCACTCATGCACTCAAGGAGGAGTGGCGCACTTATGGAGGAGGAGGATCTGCTGCTAGGATATGTCTATCTCTTATGGTTGGGTTGTATCATTGCTCTATCTATCTCTGAGGAAGTTATTGGGGTTTTTCACCTTTATGGTTTTCCCCAAGTAAATATTTGTGTCCCTTGTGTGCTTGCATTATTGTCTCCATAATTGATATGTTGTAGATATGCTGTACATGTTGTTCTCTCAGTTAAGATCCTAGATCAGATTGAAGTAAATTCTGAAAATTTAACAGTACCTAGCTAAAGGGCGTGGTTCAGGGCGCGCTGGGGCATTCAGAAAATGCAGTGTGCCCCATGCGTTCGCTCAGCCTAGTTGCGCTCTGAAGCGCGACTTTCAGAGGGGAAAGCACGCTTCAGAGTGCAACTAGGGGCTAGTGTGGCTGTGGTGTGAAGTGCAGCCTTCCGAAGGGAAAGTGTGGTGTACAACGTGGGGAGGGGCTTATCAACTGCGCTCTGTAGCGCACATTTCAAGGGAGAAAGTGTGCTCTAGAGGGCATTGGAAAGCCCAGATTTTGTGTTGGGATATGGATCTAATGGGCTTTATTGTTGTGATTGGCAGGATGCTAGAGGTTGGACGGAGAGAGCAGGAGGTTCCTCCCAACATACGGAGGAGTATCCGGACAGACATGGTGGTTCGGGAGGCACTAGTTGATAGTGGGCTCCTAAAGTTCGCAGAGATCCCATATATGCTTTCAACACCTCTATTGCTGAACAAGTTAGTTGAGTTCTTGGATTCAGACATCGATACTTTTATGATTCGGGGTGAGCGACTAGATCTGACCCTGACCGATGTATATTTCTTGACTGGATTTCCCAGGTTGGGCATGGTTGGTGATACCCAACTAAGGAGGTCGGGGAATGTGTCGATGTAGAATTTATTGGACAAGCATTGTCTGCCAATGGCAGAGGTGAGCGGCTCTTCACTTATGCTTTGTGATTTGGAAATCTGACCACCCAGGCGATTGCGATGATGGTGGTACGATTTTTGGGTTCTCATGGCCTTAAGAGGATGTCGGGAGGGCAAATGTTACTGATAGAGAGCATCCTTAACGGGACCTATTGACTCAAACCCAGTTGACAGGGGTTCCCATCGCTGTCCACTCCAACCCACCGCAATCTCCCTGAGCACCGGCCCAGACAGGTTTTACCCCATCCAGCAACACCTGCGAAGTAGATGAGGTCTCACCCGAAGCGTTCAAGGGAGAGTGGATGGAACCATGTTTCCGTCGAATGAAGGAGGATGTTTGTGGCACCAATTACTTAAATTATCGCTACATTCTAGATAGATACATGCATTTTGATTTAACATCATTCATATTCATAGCATCATTCAACCAGATCTTTCATCACAACAAGTATAACATTAAAGCATTAGCTGCAGTAAGAAAACATAGCATCATTCATGAATCACAACATGCATTATCATAAAAGATACATAGGGAATTTCACCAAATAGTTTTGTCATGTCATATTACTTCAGCAAGACCCTGATACAATATCTCTGCAAAACCAAATCTCCCCAATATCTCTTGATCTCACATATAGACTCAAAGACACACACATCAACATCTAAGGATCTGTACTAAGATGATTCAACACTTACAACTTATTTCTATATATAGGATTTCTCCCTACAATGCTTGTCCACTTACTAACAACTTCCTAACCGACATTTTGGATAATTGACCCAAAATCTAACTGACATGGTCCAAATGACCCAAAAACCTGCATACTGTGGTACAAATGACTCAAAAATACATAATATACGGTCCAAATGGCCCAAAACCTGCAAACTGCGGTACAATTGACCCAAAAATGCATAAAATAATCTTCTTTACACCTAGCTCGCTGCCTTCCTTGATATCCTATGACTTGTCACAACATCAGAGATGTTGCGATGTTACCTTACCAAACCTCCTGCCAATAGGCCCCCAACACAATCTTGCAGCTCACCCTCGAGCCACGTCAACTGGACATGGTGTACTCTGTGGTCTTGACTTTGAAATCCTTGTACTGCTGCTCGACTGTCATCACCATTTCCTTTTCTACCATAGCCACCTCCTAACTGTCGATGACATCCTGGGGCAAGGGGTGGTTGGTAAGCTTCGCAGCCACTTCCTGACGATGTTCCTACACTGCCTAGAGAACTTCTCCATCCTTTGTCATGAACTGGCCACCAACATCCTGGAACTCCTCCAGCTGTGCAGCACGCTTCTTCTATTGCTTGTTGGCCTTGGAGACGCGCTGCTGCAACTCTTTTAAGTCGACAGATTTGGAAAGCTACCCCATGGGTGGCATCATGCGCATTGCCACTTTTAGCGTCGCCAACTACCCCTCCGCTTCCTGCCGAAACTTCATCAATTGTTCAACTTGCTCGTCCTGAACAATTCGGCCCCAAAACTGCATAGTGTCAGTTGTAAGCTTTGTTGCTGTTGTTTCCAGCTCCGCCAGCTACATGGTTATCTCCTCAATAACGCGTTTGCGGTCGTCCACTTCTGCTTGAGGTGTACCGGGATTGATCAGAGCTTTTAACTCCTGATTTTCATGCCGCAACTGGACAATGGTAGTCCTCAGTTGTTGCACATGTTGAAGCATATCCAACCCTTCAGTGGACTCCGACAAATAGTGATAATCCTCCGCAATGGCCCTCTCTGACCGCACATTGTCGTCCCACATATGGGCCTTCTCCACAATGAGGTGGTCCTATTCTTTCTTCAATTCTTCAATCTCTTGAGCCTTCTCAGCTCATTCTTTCTTGATGTTCTCTTCTAGCTCATCCACATCCTACCACGCTGCAGCAGCCCTTCCTGTTAAATCTGCAATGGCTTCTTGTGCAGCTGCCTCGCGCTCCTACAACCGCATACACTTGCCACTAATCTCATGCATTATGTACGCCATTTCTCGGCTAGAGACCATCTGCACAGTTGTCAATCCTTGCGCTGGAAATCCATTAACATTGATGGTCACCTTCTTCAACTGCTGCAGCAAGGCGTTCACAGCCTCATCGTCAGTCACAATCACAGTCGGGGGAACCTCCACATTCCTGACCCACGGCTCGGTGCTGATTGTGATAACTGGCGGTGCCACTACTTATTCAGGTGCCTTCCACGAAACCATATCACACAAAGAGTCCATACAAGCAGTGAGCACATGGAATCCTTCATCTGTCTTCATTTTCATCTTGTGAGCTGCTGCGGTGGATGCATCAGCGATTTCTTTTATGAGTCATCCCAACTACACTTCCGTTGACAAGGGCAACCCACTGATTGTCGCAAGGTCCTGGTGCCTTTTTGTTCTATTTTCTTCAAGGGCCCAGTCACTATCATCATATGTTGGTGTCTTTATGGATTCTTGATCAGAATCATGATGACTCTGCTGGTCTTGCATTGATATGCGATCATCTCGTCCTTTTGCCAGTTCTCCATCCTCAGTCTCCACCAGCCCCATGGGTTCGCGTCATTCCTCTGGCCAGTCGTTCACGATAGCCTCTAACTCTGCCATCGTCACCTTATATGGTGTCAGAAACCATTGCCTATCTAGGTCACGGTGGGCTTGTAGATAAATTACATGCGGTCAAATTGCAAACACCATGACTGGCTTAAACTGTGCTGTAGTTTCTTCGGACAATCAGGGCACCTTCGTCGAAGCCACGCAAAGCATCTCCTAGTATAACCAAAACAACAATATACATTCCCTATTTCGCTCTTGTTCTTGGACAAACCACAGGTTTTGATACCGCACGTCATGACGCTCTTTCACGGCATCAATCTCCATACCCTGGTACATTTTGGGCTCCTTTCAGGCCATGAATGCAATCAATAGTAGAATTCAGCTATATGTGAATGAGCCCTTACCTGCTTGAAATGCCATGGCATCCTCCGCCAACTGATTCAGTAGAAACAGGGACCAGTTCATCTGCACTCCGTCCGCACATTGCTCGTCGCACGCCACAATTCCTGAATTACACTGATTGGGTCGACCATCCCATACCACTTTGCAGGAAAGTATCTTGGTTCCGGTGAGCACCACCTTATCATTGATGTTGCTTGTGCGGTAATCATGACCATCCTTCTCCAAGGCATAGTGCTTGACCAACTATGTGGCCATCTTTTTGTCATTCTCCTTTCCTCAAAAATACTGCGACGGGTCGACCCCATCCTTGGGCCACCCAGTGATCTTTCTGATCAAGTGCACAATTATGGGAATTGCTTCATTCAACCACCACGTACCTCCATGAAAGCAAGCCAACAGCTTCTTCACGCATGGATTGACCTCCGGCAGTTGTCCAAAATGTGGCATATTGATAAGGCCTAGCAGGCCTGCCTATTTCAAACCTCGCGCCCAATCACGCGAAACTAGCTTATTGCTCAATTGTGACTTTGGATCATAAGGGTCTAATGTAATCTCCTTGTATGCCACCATATCATGGTCGTCATATTTCAGACGCGTCATTGTTCGCCCAATGTCAACAGAGAACTCCATTCCTATCAGTAAGGCGAGCATCTGCAATGGATACTTTTGATTCCTCTACACCTTCTAGGAAGGTACCTCGGTCCGACTGGGGGGGACATACCCTAGGATATCAACAACCGAGAGTCCTTCCCATGCGGCAAACTCATCAATCCGGTGACTGGATGGCCCTACTTCCCCTTGAGCTTCCCCCGCCACTTCAGTGGAGGACCGAAGCTGACACTTGCTCTGCGGTGACTCAGAATGCTGACCTCCCCGATGCTCCCACCGACATGTTTGCAACTTCTGCCTCAAGATTCACGTCTCTCACAGACTCAACTTCTTCTTCAATGGAAACTGGGATGAAGGGAGACTCTACTTCACTACTAATCTCAACTATTTCCAGCTCACCTGGAATACCTCACGCAGCGTTCTCAAGTGATGGCTTCACTGGTGTAATTGACAGACCCACTCAATGCTCAACAACGGCACTTTGCAAGTTCAACTGAACCTTTCCCAACTCACAACTGCACTCACCTGGCAACAACGATACTCGGTAGCACTTCATAGTCACACTTAACAACTGAATTCTTGGTGCCTTCCGACCAGCTTCAACCATTTCTTATAACGTCCAACCCAATCCTTCGTAATCATCACTAAATCCTATATTAACTCGGCCGAAATTATGTATTAATGACTCAAATCCATCGTCGATCATGTTAGCTGATCGACTAGATCCACCATTAATGCCCATCATTCGAACAAGCATTGTTAATTAATTGTCTTAACTTTTGGCATTTATTGTTGATTTGACCCGATTGCAACCCTGCCACTTGTCATAGACCACTCCTAACTTGTGGCACAAACCTCCCTGCTTGCGCATTCTGTTCCTGTCGGTGCGCCAACCTGCCACCGATCAACCTACCCCCTTTTTTTTCTTTTTTTTCTTTTTTTTTTCCCGATGCGACTCAGGCATCGCATTGTTCCAAGCCCTACCGATAGGGCTTCAACCTCCTACCATTAATCAACTTTGGGAGCATCGCTTCATCCAACTGCTGCAACTGTACCGCTCCGCCTGAAGTGATGCTACTGATGCGATACGGACCAAGACAATGCATCTGCAATTTACCTGGATGTTTCATAAACTGGTTGTCATACAATAGAACCAAGTCGCCCTGTTGAAACAGTTTTTTTTTTATGTGGTGATCGTGCCAAGCCTTCTGGCGATCCTTCTGCACCCCCTGGTGGAAACCGACAATAAAGCGATCTTCCTCCAGCTGTACTAACTGCGCTAGACGTTCTTCCAATGCTGCCACAACATACATACCTGTCATTGCCACTATGTGCAGACTTGGAATGATGTACTCCATTGGCATAATTACTTCTTGTCCATACACCAACTTGAATGGTGTCTGACCCATCAACCTTTTACTCGTGGTGCGATACGCCCACAACACTGCTGGGATTTTCAAATCCCAGTCATCACGGTTCGCATTGCACACCTTTGTCAGCGCATGCTCCAATATCTTATTGAAATCTTCCACCATGCCATTTTCCTGCAGATGATATGGCATACTCTTCTTATGCTGTATCTGCAGCTTCTCTGTCAATGCATTGATGGTGCGATTGAGAAAGTGGCTGCCTTGATGACTCAGCAATATCTTGGGGCAGCTGAAGCGAGTGATAATGTTGTCAAACAAGAACTACGCGGCCATGACTGCGGAACAATCAACAACTGGTGCCGCCTCCACCCATCTTGTCAAATAATCTGTCATCGTAAAGATGTATTGTGCACCAGTGCGCTTGCCTGGTGGATTGATTGGTCCCACAAAATCCAGTGCCCACTTGTCAAATGGCTGTAGTGTGAGCTGAGGCATCAGCGACATCTCATCTCTCTTGGATGGCTTCCTGGTTCTCTGACAGGCATCGTAGACCACGCATAGTCTATCGCATCATTATGTAGCATGGGCCACCAGAGCCCCGCATGAAGCACCTTCCTGGAAGTCTCCCGACCGCCGTAGTTCCCTCTAGCCACTCCTCCATGTGCTTCTGACAATATCTGCGCTTGCTCATGTGGCAAGACACACCGATGAAATATCTCATCTGCGCCCATCTTGTATAACTCTCCTACGATGAGCTAGAAGTCTGCAGCCTTGACCACCAACTGCTTCTTTTGACTCGTGGTTAACTCTTCTAGTGCGGTGCCTGTTTCCAAAAACTAAATGATTTCTTTGAAATAGCGATTGGCTACTTCAACCTTAAACAGTTGTGCATCAGGAAACCCGTCTTCAATGTTAGTTGGCTCCTCTCCCATTTCAATCCAAGATAGGTGATCAGGGCCAGCATTCAACCTCCCTGGCTTCACAATTACTTCAAACTCGAACTCCTGAAAGAGAAGTAAGCAGCAGCATATCTTCCTCCCCAGCACAGGCTTATTGACCAGGTATTTCAATGCAGAGTGGTCTATGAACATCTTAAAATGTCCACCCAATAAGTAGTGTCAGAACTTCTACAACACATACACCATCGCCAAGCCTTCCCTCTCGGTAGTGGTGTAGTTCCTTTCAGTGGATGATAGATTCCGACTGGCGAAAGCAATAAGGTGATCGAGATCCCCCTCTCCTGGTTGCGCTAGCACCACACCGAGTGCGATCGATGATGCATCAACATGGACATGGAATTCCTTACTCCAGTCCAGAAATACTAGTATCGATGTCGAAGCCATCTTAGCCTTCAGCTGCTCAAAACTATCCTGACATTCGGGGATCCATTGAAATACCACATCTTTCTTCAATAGCTTCTCCATAGGGGCGGTGATCGCTGCATATCCTCTGATGAACTTGCGATAGTACCCCATATGCCCCAAAGTCACCCTCAACTTCTTAACAGTGGTCGACGGTGTCAAGCTCAAAATGAGTGTAATTTTTGTTGGATCGACTAACAACCCTTGTTTGCACAAAATGTGACCCACCAATATCCCAAATGGCACGCAAAAAAATCACTTCTTCAAATTCAGCGATATCTGGTCCTGCCGAAAATGCTCCAGCATCAACAGCAAATTGGCCAGATGATCATGAATCAAACTATAGGTTGTCCAATCATCCATGTATACTTGCAAAAACTTCTGAATAAAGTCCCAGAATGCCGCAACAACAACTCATGAGAAGATTGCATGTGCATTCTTCAATCCAAATGACATCACGGTATACTAAAAACAACCCCATTCTGTCACAAAAGTCATCTTGTGGCGGTCTTCCTTTGCAATGCGGATTTGATGATAGCCTAAGAACCCATCCATGAAAGAATACATCTCCTAGCCACCCACTCCTTCAATTACCTCATTGGTAAATGGGGTCGGAAAGGGATCATGGAAGCAGGCATCATTCAACTTCCACAAATCGACACAGATGCGCACCTCACCAGTCTTCTTGTCCTATACCACCATAGCACTGATCCATTTTGACTCTTCAACTAGTTCAATGATACCAGCATCCAACATGCAGTCAAGTTCTACCTTAACCCTCTTCTTATGTTGTGGATTTAGCCGGTAGGATTGCTTCCTGATCGGTTTAGCATCTGGTTTCAAGGGGATCTTCATCTCCCCGAGATCACCCAAAATACCTTTCATTTCAGAAAACTTCGTAGGAAAGAGGCCTTGGAATTCATGCAGCAAATCAGTGACCTTCCCCATCATCTCATCATCCCAATAATATCCAACATTACCGAACTTGGGAGTGGCCTCCATTCCAATATTGATCTTACGAAGCTTCAAGGGCCGACTGAACGGATCACTTGGTGCATCAGGTGGTACCACATCGCGACTTCCTTCAGATTCTGGAATGTTGACATTCCACGGATCATCACCATCTTCGGGCCTGCCAGTGATATTGTAACATTCCATCATGGATTGCATCTGGTAATGCACATGCGGATCCATGGGATATTTCACTGTGACAACCTTCAAAACCACATCGCGGATGAGTTGCAAAGCATTGTTAATATCCAGGTTGGTATCTACGAAGCTGAACGTATGAGTGAAACATACTGTCAGCTCCATCCAAGTGGTAATTTCTCCTTGCAACTCAGCTGTAGTATACCATGAGCATGGCATCTCATCTAAAGTATGAATAAAGGCATGGACCCACTCATCTCACGGTCGTGATGCCCATAATATCTGACACTCCTTCAAGTGACCTGCAGGGTTATTTCGACCATTATACTTCCTAGTGTGGTAGACCTCGGTATCACCAAAACAAATCGTCATCAACCTCCTGCATTATGACCACCCATCGATTGATTTCTTGTGTGTCTCCCACCACTCTGCTGGAGCAGCCTTCAGTGCTTCCTCCAATGCCAGCAATCGTTGTGGTTCTGAAACTCATTCCTCAAATTCTGTCAAAAAGTCAGACAAGCTAGGAAACCCCTCATATACTGGTAATGTGACTGTTTCAGTCGTGACACAGCATAGCAACTGCATGATTAACCCACACTTGCAGAGTGACACCTCATGCAAGCGGTTTTGCCAGTGTTCTAACGCATCATCAGAGTCGAAAGACACACAGTTGTCACTGTGCCATCCCAACTCACCGTTGGCAGTCGGATGAATATAGTCTTGGGAAATGTTGAATGCATGGTCCCATCCACTGGGATCGTCATCCTTCAATCAGATCCAACGGGCTATGACTCTGAGATTGTGGTTTTCGAAATTCATCATCTGCCGCTTGAAGTTGATTACTGCTCCACTATCGTTAGCCCATCCGATCCCCAACAACGCGGGATACATACTTCCTCCTTCAACTACTTCAATGAAATCGAAGTCAACATAGGTCTTCATGTCCTTAATTTCCATCACCAAATGTGGGACTCTCCCAATCGGTGTCACTTTAGTGTGATTAGCTAACCGGATCTGTACAGGAGACCAGCTCAATGGGGGGCTCTCCATTTTCTGCCATGCCTTCCTGGTTAAGATGTTGACATCTAAACCAAGATCCTGAATAATTGAATCAACGTCATAGTCCCCAATTGGGATATTCATTCGCATCTCCTTACCTGTCTTCCGCCGCTATAAGGAGTTTACTACGGACTCCTGCCATCCCCTAGATGGATGCTGCAACAACCCCTCAATCTCAGCAAGGGCTACGGGATCTCTCGCCAACAACAAATAGCTCTCAAGAAACTTCTGCAAGGTTCCGGATTGCGCTGATGGACCTGCCTCTAAAGTAGTATAAAAAACAGGGAGCATGTCGCACACTACAGCTTTATCGTGATCTTGGTCCATCGCACGATGTTCCTAAAAGAACGTATCATGCTTGGACTCAATGCCAAATGACACCTTCTTTTTCCCAGCCAATCGAATGTCCCCTCCTGTTGCTGCACCTCCCCTCATGATGACTGCGACAACCGCATCTTGTGGTCTTGGCTCCGCAGAAATTGTCACGACATTCACACCCTGATTCTGATTTGGTGCTGGGTTCCCTAGTCGTTTTACATTTTGATTAACATTCTGAATTGGATGTGGGTTCTAGTTCTTCACCGGTTGCTACACCTGATTCTGTACTGGCTGCTATGCTTGGTTTTGATTCTGCAACTGAGGAATATTCCCTTCCTACCATCGTGTCATCAACTGTGGTCAGTTTTCCACTGTGTGGTCAGTAAAAAGCAAAATGTACACTGCGTCTGCAATAGTGGGAAATCGCGCTGATAGTGTCCCCATACTGCACAATGATAGCACTAAACAGGTCCGTGACCTCCTCGTCCTCCTCTATGACCAAATTGTCACGTCCCCACACATCATACCATTGTAACGGAGAGGATCGTGATGCTAAAACTGGGCACTTAGCCCTATAATCACTAATTAAAAATGTCCACATAGCAGAAAAGACAGGCATGCAGATATGGAAATCTAAGAAAACACAGCAGAAGTAATTCATGTGCAGATTTAACACACATCTAGCATTTTCATGACAAAATAAACATTCATATGGAGTGAAGATGGACATATGGAATAGCATAGACATTTGCAAAACACAGCAGGGTTAGAAATCTATCACATGTCCATCATGCATTCAAGATATTCAAGTTGTTCATGTCATAGGCATATTGTAATTAAACACAGCGGAATTAAAGTCATGTTACTATCTAGCATACACTTAGTATTTCATGATAGCCATTAAATATAGACATTACAGAAATAGCAAATGAGAGTACTTATCTTAAAACAAGGAGTCCCTGGGTAACCAGCTATGCTTCTACAACGTTCCACCCAACCATAGGCCAGTGTTCTCTTCAATCTCTCAGCACCACTACCACCCCCAAGCTGGGCATGATCTCCACAAGGAAAAGGGAAATAGCAGGCTCTCACATAGCCAAAGATACACCAGAATCAACCAAGCCAAACAGTAGTTGGGTTTCTCAGGCTACTGGGAGATGGATGCATATAACAACAAAAGTATAAGTGTTGGGCATGAGGAAAACGCTTATACAGTGAAGTGCCCAGCAATGGGGTTTCTAGCAATTCCAGAAAAATGTGGGAAGCTCAAGAATGAAAAGGGAAGATGGGGAACAACCCTGGAGAGTAGGAATCGTTTTCAGAAAAACGTCCCTGGGCATTTGGGGGCAAAAACGACCTCATTTCAGTCCAAAAACGTGGCTCTCTTCTCCCAACCACTGTGCTAACCAAAACAAGCTCCCAGGCATGGAAAAAATGCAGGAAAAAGGGAAAAACGTGTAGGGAAAGACCCAGTTCGCTCAGCCTGCATGAGAGGATGAATGCCAGGGGTTCATAATGGCTTTGGGCACCATTTCGTGGGGGTTTTCTTACCCATCAAGCCAAAACTCAATTTTCCAGGTTGATGGCTTTCCCATACACAAAATTGGTTTGCCATACCTCTCCAATGCCAAGGCATTAACTATCTCAACTAATTCTTGGAAGAATTTAATGATTGGGTGCATGAGACCAAATGGGTAGTTGAGAGTTCATGGGTTTCCTTATTGACACATGGATTGACTCTATTGGCTCAAGGGTTTGGTTATTTTCCCTCCCTATTCCTTGTAAAGATCATGCCCCCATCTCTTTGTTGCATTGCATAGCTGGTTGTGGGTTTTTTTTCATTAAAATTGCATATTTACATGATGTCTCCATTTATATTGTGCCTATCTAGCACAAGAACCATATGCACCGATTTTAATTGTTGATACATAATAATGCTAAATCAATGGCAGGGCCTTGGCCTTGAGCTCCCCACCATGATTAACTAACAATATTTACATCATTTACAATCTTAATGCAATAGGGTCAAAATGGGGATGTGACATACCCCTCCCCTTGGAATAACACTATCCTCAGTGTTCCAACACTTTAGAAATAAATACCCACTTTACATATGTCCAAAATTCACAAAATGTGGCAGGTTTGTCCTTCATTTCACCCTTTACTTGGGTTTTCAGGACTAAGTCCTTTGGTCTTTACAAACTGCTCTTGCTGGATGGGACCTTCTAGCTCTACATGAGGGCATTGTTCCAAAAGAATCCCTTCCCTTTCTTTACCTTCCCGCTGATCTACAAGTCTGGAAACTTTACGGCTGCTATGGCAGTTGCGGAAGAAATGATTTTCTCCACATCCCCAACATTTCACCAGCTTCCTTGCCTTTTCCTAGTCCATTTCCTTTGAGTCTTCCCACCTGGAACGTTTCTTAATCAGACAATTGGATGAATGCTTCTTCATTGATCCACTTTCCTTTCCCTTGCTGATTGCTCCCAGAATGCTTTTTACCTCTTTTTGCAGACGAATAGAGTCCTGCAAAGCCTCATGGTTTATCTCATTCTATTGCCTCTGTAGCTTGAGCATCTCCCCAATATTTTCTTGGGTCTTTGCAATTGTTTGAAGAAGAATTTCGGCCAACTCTAATATCCCTTGGTCTGTCGCCATGGTCAATGTGCACAGCTAACCACACTTTGCTTACTAGCAACACTTTCTTGTGCTGGCTGCAACAAATTGTTTCAAGTTCTTACCTATGAAATTCATCATGGAAATTCTTGTTAGGACAAGCATAACACAATATTAACATTAGTCAATTATTTTCCCAATTGACTTGAAACATCCATGCTTTACTCATGAGACTGCCACACATTTCATGCTTTCCAACATACACATGAACTCATTCATGTTCATTCTTTCACAGGAATTTTACTATTTCAGCATTCACAATTCATTTCAAGCAATTAAACAAATCTATTTTCAGCTATGACATGCACTCAACGATCTTTTGTTTTATAAATGCATCAATCGAAAGGAAAGAGAAGAGTAGGATTTTCTCCCTCTTAGTCTTGTTCTATTATGGAGCTACACCATCGTTGTGGTTTCATACTCCTTAATCTCTTTCACTTCAATGTGAATGCTTTGACCTTAGACACTTGGTGTCTAAGGTCTGTATATGGATTTTCAACTAGGAACCCTTCTACATCGTCGCCTACAGAACCTTTGGCTGCTATGACCCACTCATGTCCACTAGCACCATATTTTATTACTGTTCATACTGAGATCTTTACCACATGCATCCTCCAGATGCCTTCATAGTCCTTGCTTCCAGCAATACCTACACTCAAACATTGAATCAATTCACAAGTTTAGTTCATTTTCATAGGGTTTATCTCTAACAAGATTTTAGGAAATCATAACCAAATCATATACACATGTATGTTCATAAGCAAGAAGCTGCAAGGTAACCAAACACTTATCTGTATTGGATGTCTTCACTTTATTCCATAGGATCCTTCTTTGCTTTCCAAGTATCGGATTTCCTGTGGATACAATAATGAATGTTGGGACAACAAGTAGGCTATTCCACAACCATTCGAATAGGCAATGCTAGGCCAGTACGCTGACTGGTTTTTATCAATTAATTAAGGAATGTTTGGCCAGCACGTTGGCTGCTCCAGAACATCAAGTGGTTAATGTTCCCACCAACTATTCTCTGAATTTATCGAGCATCAATTACTCTCTGGATTTACCAAGAATTTATAGTGCACAACCAATTACTCTCTAGTTTACCAAGAATTTATAGTGCACAACCAGTTACTCTCTAATTTTACCAAGAATTTATAGTGCACAACCAGTTACTCTCTAGTTTTACCAAGAATTTATAGTGCACAACCAGTTACTCTCTGGTTTACCAAGAATTTATAGTTCATTTAGGGTCCGTGCTTCCTGCAATGACCAAGGTTTCCAACAAAGAAACAATAGTGTATCAGCTTAGCTGTTAAAAGATTTATACCTGAAATCTTCATTATTTCAAACAAGAAATAAACGAAAACAAATACTTATCTGTATTGTGCATTTCCCCTCTGGTCCACAGGATCCTGCTTCACTTTGCAAGCCTTGGGATTTCCTATGGACTTTGATGCAGTTAATGCTTCACTAGTACACCTTCACACCGACTAGATTTACCAAGCATTTGGTGGTGCCCAACCAGTCCCATACCTGGTTGGCCCTCTCTAGTGCCGATCCAGCACATTCATCTGGGTCATCGACCAATGGAAGGAAACTACGCCACCTAACCATTATAGGTCAAGGCTCTAATATTGAGCCATAGGCATCTCAGGGTTTTCAGTTAGTCTTGGTACCTGCCCCCTTCTACTGAACCAATAGAGATTTTATGCCTTTATCAATGTCACCACACGTTCTTGCACCATAACCCTTCACACACACACATCAACTCTTCATTTATACAAGGATGCCACTCCTTTTCTTGTGCAAATCGGTGGTTCCTTTTAGGAACTTTATAGGTGACTTTCTTGACTATAGGTTAACATGGCCCCAATCACATAAGGATGATACCCCTTCTTATTACACAGCTCTTTGGGCCTGTCCATCCCTTCTGGTAATATTTAGTGTTAGCATAGAAAGGTTTCCAATTCCTATACAGTCCTTCTGCGTACCCTTCTTCACTTTGCCTCTTAATGTGCAGTATCAATCTGCATCTATGTAGGCTGACAACACAAGAAGGATAAATAGGCTTATCAGTATTGCTTCTCAAAATCGCAACCACATTCATAACATTCACTATCAAGTATTGAAACACCAGGAATGCTTCAATTCCCTTAGGGTGTAGTCAATATTGACAAACCTATCATAACCCATCACCAGAAAAGGTGTGCACCCCCTTTCTAATGTGTGCCATGTAGG
Source organism: Larix kaempferi (assembly GCA_027924585.1). Taxonomy (NCBI): domain Eukaryota; kingdom Viridiplantae; phylum Streptophyta; class Pinopsida; order Pinales; family Pinaceae; genus Larix; species Larix kaempferi. The sequence continues at coordinate 5,176,424 of BSBM01000289.1, read as the reverse complement.
CCCTAATCATACTTAAGCAGTCTGCAAAGATAGAAATAAGATAGAGCATGCTCTGCATATTAACCCTAATAATTTAGACATGCATATTCTAGTCTAGGGTCATAGAATACTCATCCATTTTGCAGTTGTGTCTCACATGCCTTCTTGGCATAGCTTTACCATATCACTCTCATGGTTTATTGACATGCGGTTTGGCTGAGACATTAGCAATGGCATTTCACCCGAAACCCATTTCCAAAGCATGGGGTCTTTCCCATCTAGTTTGGCTTTTGCAGGCCATCACTCTTGGTCTTCCTGCAATGTGTATTCCTGGCACGTTTATCAAATAGCCAAACAGTTAGCAGCATTTAACAATAGAATTCAAATCTGATTTCTCTAATCAGTCAATGGCATTAATAATTAAATTCAGGTATGAATTTGCAACTCTGTCCTCTACAGAAATTGATTTGCTTATCCATGAGTTTGTTCTCATATCGTTTGGCCCTTTCTCATGGTAGATTCCAATCTTCATCATGGACTTACCCACATTTGCCATGCCCAAAACAATCTACCTGAAATCTGAAACTTCAATCAACCAAACGCTTTTTAAGTCTCTATGCATATAATATTTCATTGCTGCCGCAGTCACCGGAGTATTTTTTTCTCAGAATTATAACACTCCATAATTCAAACATTTCCAGTTGTTAAAATCTTGAAATGCAATGAAATATATGTATATATATATGTGCATCATTATCATAATGAAATTGCAAGACACAATCACGTCATTTATGCAATTTGAACGAAGCTTTAGATACTCATCACTTTGTATCCATACAAATCTGTCCTTTCAACAGGGCACTCTTGGTAGCCCATCAACATGTCTACCTTCTTCATGCAATCATTCTCCTGCATTCACAACAGCTCATGAAATGGTCTCAAGATTAACAATATTTCACCATTTCATCTATTATCTAAATGCGTGAAACATACACCACAACCATGCATTCCATAATGCATCTCAACATGTGCACCCATCCCTATGCATACACATTACAATAATCACATAATCTTTTAATGTGCACCTACTCGATGCATATCCATGAGATTGTACAAAATATTCTTAATGCACACCCCCTCAATGCAACCTTGCATTAATTCATGAATATTATGCATTCAAACATATTATGGCCTAACCATGTCTTCCCCACATAGCGTGCACTACCATGATAGGACCATAAGTCCTCACTTTCTTTGGTTATTTAAACTTATAATCCAGCATACACAAATGGCATGTTATAATTTCATATGAATGCATTGAGGTTTGTAAGAAACTATAGGGTGTAAGGCTCACTGCCTTCACTTACCCACACCTCACCATACTTGGTAGGTTGACATTCGCGTTCAGGCATTCAATACCGCATGCAAACCAAATCAACATAGTTTAATCATAGTTGAAGGGATCTTACCAAATCCTCTTTCATCATTCATGCACTTTAAGCACGGATAACCATTACCTGCATGGCTATCATTAACATCGTTTGATGTTACCTGATCAATTGGCCTCTTACCAAGGCTTCACAATTCTTTTTCCAACCTCATGCTCATAGATTTGTTGCACCATCTTTTCCTCATAAGGTTGTTGGTCATATGCAACAACATCATAAACATCTTTAGCCCTGCTTTGGTTGTCTTTGGTCCTACAACCAATGCGAACACGCCTAATTATTAGCAACTACAATAATTATCTTAAGTGGCTCATTGCATATGTAAAACTTCACTATTTTACCAATATGCAGTATCGTATACATGTACAAACATTTCCACATGCACTTATGCAATGTCTACTAGTATTCCAACTAATGCATATTCACTTCATCAATCTAATTTTCTTCCGTTTTCAATCATGCTTTTATGGTCTGATTCATACAACCATTATCAACAACATTACTAGTGATCAACCATAGGCAATACCATTAATGGGCTATTGCATGTGTAAATTTCACTACCTTTACCCATATGCAACATTATGTTCATGCATAAGAAATTTCACATGCACTATGCAATGACTATCTAATCATGCCCACTAATTTATTTTTGATCTATTACTCTCTTGCATTTCCAGCGTCCTTATGCCATAATTTTCAACTTATGAAACTTAGGAAGTATAAATACAATAGAAAGAGAGGAGTTAAGGAATTCTCCCTTTCCAATTCCTCATCATGGCATGGAGTTCCTCCTCCACATCATAGCTGATCCTTTTCTTGGCTTCCCTACCAAGCATACAAGCAAGCATTAGCTATGTCTTCTCATGAATTAGCAATTCAACATATACATGCGTGTATAATATTCATTCTTGCTATATGTAATTATTATTTTATAAACATAAATAGTTTAAGGTGAGGAATTTCCCTTTTATCAACATTGCCCTACTGCTCCCATTGCTCTTCTGCAATGCATATCTTAGCCAATTACTTTTAATAAGGCTTCCACAAACCTTCCATGCAATTCCTACTTCGCATCCCAAGAATGCATTTCACACTTTCAACGACTGTCTCCGAGGGACGATGGGGGTCAAGGGGGCTTCTGCAGGGCGGTTCGAGGGCAGTGCCCTTTTTTTTTTTTGGCACCTGAAAATCTCACTGAGAAACTGCAGAAAAAGCCCCTGTTTCGGCGGACTTATTGATTTTCTTCCGACCATTGCAGATGAACTCGCTGAGTTTTTCCACTGTGTGGACGAGTTCACCGAGTTTCTCCGCCATGCAGATGAGCTCACTGAGTTTCTCCACTGAAAACTCAACTTTTCCCCCTTTCGACAACTTCCGCACCATTCGTCAATTCTTTTCGCCGCTTCAGCAGAAACTCACCAACTCTTTCCGCCGTTGTAGACGAACTTGCTGAGTTCTTCCGGCACTGCGGGGAAACTCTCCCATTCTCCTCCGGCACTGCATAGCAACTCGCCAATTCCTTCCGACGCTGCGGCGCAGAATTGGTGATCCCTTCCGCCATTGCGGAGCAACTCATCCATCTTTTCCAAAACTTCCTTCTTGACGCCGAAAAATACTTCGAAAATTTCTCAAAATTTTTCTTTCTTCCCTTCGTTGGCGCAACTCAGCCAACTTCGCTGGCTCATTCGGCTCCACTCCGCTAACTTCGCCAGCCTCCTCCGACATTGCAGATGAATTTGCCAAGTTCTTTCGGCGTTGCGGCAGAGACTCACCAAATGCTTCCGCGAATTCAAACTGACTCACCAGGTTTTTGCCGCCGTTTCAGACTTGGACAAATATTTTCGGGCGATCTGTTGCGGAGAAATTTCGCCCAAGTCTTTTCGCAGTTTCGGCGGACTTCATCATCCTCTTCCAACCCATTGCGGATGAACTCACCAAGTTTCGCCACTGCTACAGATAGACTCGCCAAAATTTTCCCATTTCAGCAAATACTCGCAAGTTCCTTCTACCTTGCGGATGAACTCGCCGAGTCTCGCCGCCGATACAGACTTAGCAGAAAGCTAAAAATACTTAGAAAATTTTCAAATTTTTCTGAATTTTCTTAAGGATCAGTTTGAGCAGGAGGAGTACTTACCTCTGTCACTATGATAGGCAGCCCATGAAGGCCCAATGCTGCAACCAGCAGCTCTGATACCATTCTGACACGTCCCCACCCATCATACCAGTGCAATAGAGAGGATCGTGATGCTAAAACTGGGCAATTAGCCCTATAATCACTAATTAAAAACGTCCACATAACATAAAAGACAGGCATGCAGATATGGAAATCTAAGAAAACACAGCAGAAGTAATTCATGTGCAGATTTAACACACATCCAACATTTTCATGACAAAATAAACATTCATATGGAGTGAAGATGGACATATGGAATAGCATAGACATTTGCAAAACACAGCAGGGTTAGAAATCTATCACACGTCCATCATGCATTCAAGATATTCAAGTTGTTCATGTCATAGGCATATTGTCATTAAACATAACGGAATTAAAGTCATGTTACTATCTAGCATACACTTAGCATTTCATGACAGCCATTAAATATAGACATTGCAGAAATAGCAAATGAGAGTACTTATCTTAAAACAAGTAGTCCCTGGGAAACCAGCTATGCTTCTGCAACGTTCCACCCAACCATAGGCCAGTGTGCTCTTCAATCTCTCAGCATCACTGCCACCCCCCGAGCTGGGCATGATCTCCACAAGGAAAAGGGAAACGACAGGCTCTCACATAGCCAAAGATACACCAGAATCAGCCAAGCCAAACAGCAGTTGGGTTTCTCAGGTTGCTGGGAGATGGATGCATTTAGCAGCAAAAGTATAAGTGCTGGGCATGAGGAAAACGCTTATATAGTGAAGTGCCCAGCAATGGGGTTTCTACCAGTTCCAGAAAAACGTGGGAAGCTCAAGAATAAAAAGGGAAGATGGGGAACAACCCTGGAGAGTAGGAATCGTTTTCAGAAAAAACATCCCTAGGAATTTGGGGGAAAAAGCGACCTCATCCCAGTCCAAAAATGTGGCTCTCTTCTCCCAGCCATTGTGCTAACCAAAACGAGCTACCAGGAATGGAAAAAATGCAGGAAAAAGGGAAAAACGTGCAGGGAAAGACCCAGTTCACTCAGCCTGTGTGAGAGGATGAATGCCAGGGGTTCATAATGGCTTTGGGCACCATTTCGTGGGGGTTTTCTTGCCCAGCAAGCCAAAACTTGATTTTCCAGGTTGATGGCTTTCCCATACACGAAATTGGTTTTCCACACCTCTCCAATCCCAAGGCATTAACTGTCTCAACCAATTCTTGGAAGAATTTAATGATTGGGTGCATGAGACCAAATGGGTAGTTGAGAGTTCATGGGTTTCCTTATTGACACATGGATTGACTCTATTGGCTCAAGGGTTTGGTTATTTTCCCTCCCTATTCCTTATAAAGATCATGCCCCCATCTCTTTGTTGCATTGCATAGCTGGTTGTTTGTTTTTTTTCATTAAGATTGCATATTTACATGATGTCTCCATTTATATTGTGCCTATCTAGCACAAGAACCATATGCACCGATTTTAATTGCCAATACATAATCATGCTAAATCAATGGCGGGGCCTTGGCCTTGAGCTCCTCACCATGATTAACTAACAATATTTACATCATTTACAATCTTAATGCAATAGGGTCAAAATGGGGATGTGACACAAATCTTCCACTGCGTCCACCCCGGAATCCTCCACGGAATATGCCCTGCTGTTGGTACTACGGTTGGTTGTACTGTTGCTGCATAGGAGCTGGTTTCCTACCCTGCCCTTGATATGCATATTGCGGTTGCTGAACGTACTGTGGCTGCTGTGGAGCCTTTTGCATCAGAGCATATTGTGGCATAAACTGTTGTGGTTGCTGCTGCGATACAAACTGTACCTGTGGTTGACGTAGCAGCTGGGATACCTGCGGCTGCAGTTGCGATTGTTGTACGACACACTAGTCATCCTTTACATAAAATGCATCATATGTTCTCTCATGAAGCAACCTGTATGCCCGGAAATATTTGTCATCGTGTCCCACTGATTTACAGAAAGTGCAATACAGATTCATCGGTTTGGTGACCATCTTCTGCATGTATGGACATTCCTTGTGGCGATGCCCAAATACCTGAAAAACGCAACACCATGGCATGCCACCACCATTCAATGGGTTTGACGCTCCTGAAACCAAATAGTTGCGGAAGTCAGGGAAATTGTCCTTAGTATTCCCTTCCCCTTGACATCACGTACACCATACTTCTTTGCGCTGCTCCTTGCTCTTCTTCAGATCTTGTAGCTATATGGTAAAATTAGCCAGCTTTGTCTGTATCTGCGTCATCCTGGCTACATTTTCACCAATCGTCGATGCCTCCAATCGTATTACAATCTCCAGATCTTCACTGGGCGTCATGATGTTTTGTTACATCAGTGGAAGCTAGATGTGCAGTAGTAGTGCCGCGATGAACCACTCCTTGTGTTGAACGGCGCTCATATCAAAACTAACCCTCGCCATCAGCATCTTGAACCACTCGTCAAAATCCCACACCGTCTCGTTGGGATACTGCTTAATTGCTTTCAATTATGTGATATATTGTGCTTTAGACTTGGGCTTTCTGAATTCTGCAATCAACCCATCCCTAATATCATCTAGTGACTTCTCCAGAGCTCCTATAGGGACTAGAACAAACTTCATAAACCAATCTAATGCACGACCTCGCAGAGTTGTCGCTAACTGTCCTTTCTTAGAAACATCATCAATGATCTGTTTTATAGTCCATACCACTTCACCCAAAAACCAATACTGCTCAGGGTTATCTGTCCCATTCCCATGGAATAGGGGCAACTTAGCATCATCGTCCACCATCCTGGGCTTCCTTCCTGCAGGCGCTGAACTACTAGCGATTAATTTTTGTCAACCTGGTGGAGTCAAAGTGGTGTTTCCCACTGGTTGACAAATAGTGAGCGGAGGCGTAGCTACGTTGTTGTGGGGGTTTGGTCCTTCCTCTATCCTAGGCGTAGCCTGTGCGTCCTTGTCTGGACTGTGATGTCACTTCATCCCGTGTGGTCGTCCTTTGCGAACTTGCAGTTCGATCGTAGCAGGACCTTCTCCTGTCCTCTATCTCTTATCCTATCGAAACCTCGCTCCTCCCCTTGTAATACCACTCTCTTCCTCGACTTCACTCACAGTCTCGTCATGACCTGCACCCATCTCCCCCTGATCATTCCATGTACCGCCCCCTGCTGTCGCAATACCCACGACCTCCACCCACCAAACTATTTACTGATCCAGATGTATCTTCAATATACCCTTCTCGCAAATAAGCATCTTAATGGACAGTTGGAGCGACAACAGAAACCTTCCCCAAGGTTCATGGAAGAAATATCTTTTGGCTTCACTATAATACTTTTGTGTATCAACTACAAATTCAGTGATATACCCTTCCAAGATGCTATCAAGCCACACTTCGATAGCCCGCGATGCTTTGTTGTCAACTTCCTGCAGTTCTTGAATCAACTCTGGGGTCTAGGGCGTCGGCTCACCACCTTGGTGGTTCCTCTTCTGAAAGGTCAACTTTTCCAACCACTTGAACAAAAGGACCGGGAATTCACAGAAAAACCATTCGTGCGGACCATCATAAATATATCTATCCACCCACTAATCTACTGTCAGTCGAGTGTTCTGACTTTCTTCTTCAGCGAATTCCTGCAACTTCTAATCAAACTAGCTTTGTATCTCCGGTTGCGTTGGATGCCACAACATATCCTCCTTTCACTTCACACACGATCCCAGCAACGGAACCATTTGCTAACTCAAACCCAGTCGACAGGGGTTCCCATTGCTATCGACTCCAATCCACCGCGATCTCCATGAGCACCATCCCAGATAGGTTTTACTCCATCCAGCAACACCTGCGGAGCAGATGAGGTCTCACCCGAAGCATTAAAGGGAGAGTGGACAGAACCATGTTTCCGCTGAATGAAGGAGGATGTTTGCAGCACCAATTACTTAACTTATCGCAACATTCTAGATAGATACATGCATTCAGATTTAACATCATTCATATTCATAGCATCATTCAACCGGATCTTTCATCACAACAAGTATAACATTAAAGCATTAGCTGCAGCAAGAAAACATAGCATCATTCATGAATCGCAACATGCATTATCATAAAAGATACACAGGGAATTTCACCAAATAGTTCCGTCATGTCATATTACTTCAGCAAGACCCTGATACAATATCTCCACAAAACCAGATCTCACCAATATCTCTTGATCTCAGATACAGACTCAAAGACGCACACATCAACATCTAAGGATCCATACTAAGATGATTCAACACTTACAACTTATGTCTATATATAGGCTTTCGCCCTACAATGCTTGTCCACTTACTAACAACTTCCTAACCAACATTTTGGACAATTGACCCAAAATCTAACTAACACGGTCCAAATGACCCAAAAACCTCCATACTATGGTATAAATGACTCAAAAATACATAATATACGGTCCAAATGTCCCAAAACCTGCAAACTGCGGTACAATTGACCCCAAAATGCATAAAATAATCTTCTTTACGCCTAGCTCGCCGCCTTCCGCGATATCCTTTGACTTGTCGCAGCATCAGAGATGCTGCGATGTTACCTTTCTAAACCGCCTGCCAACAGGACGTATTATGTGTGGGGACAGATGTACTTGATAGTTGTTCGCCGAGAGATGAGCAAGGTTAGGCATCTGGGGAGGGAATTCTGTTACCCGTCCTTTTTATGTGCATTTTTCTTTGAGCAGGTCCCGACACTGAGGCCTCACAGAGTCGTGCGAGAGGCGCCACTGACAGAGCCGTGGATGCGGCGATGGGGCAAGATGATGACTCACGCAGGTGGAGGACTAGTGGGTCATTTCTTCACAAAGGAACTATTTTTATAGTGGATGCAGATACCGATATCCATTGAGGATTACCCATATGCCCGGATGGACTTTCAGGGGGACCCAGAGCTGCCAAGGCCTCCTGGTCAGGATTAGGGACCAGATGGTATGTCTGTTTTTGTTTTGTTTGGTTTTAGGCACAGTATTAGGTTGTAGCCAGTTGGTATTTATTGATGTTTTTATTTTTCTCTTTGCAGATGTCAAACCTCGACCGCCACTAGGGTATCGGGCACGGAGAGGCCATGTGGAGGGGATAGACCCAGTAGGTTGTGGACAAGGGCGGCATCCGAGTGCCACAATTACTTTGGATGTTTTGAGACAGGGGATTGATCGGCTCCTAGAGGGAATCGAGAGTGATGGCTGGCAGCATCCGGATCAGGATCTGATAGACATATGTTATGATGCTCCACAGGAGTGGAGGCCTATCATGCGGCTCATTGTGATGGCTGCACAGACAGTGAGAACTTTCGCTCGAGGGGATGTACCCTATCTTGGGGAGGATGATGAGGATGATCCTAAGGAGGATGAGCCCGAGGAGGAGGTTCCTGTAGAGGAGGACCCTGAGGAGGAGGATCCTGAGGAGGATATGCCTGAGGAGGAGCAGGGGGAGGATGAGGTGGCAGCACAGGAGGCTGCAGCGGCTACCGGTGAGGCAAAGGATTCAGAGGAAGATGATGAGGATGAGGACTACCAGGAGGAGTCTGACTAGGCAGTTGATAGGGCTTCCCCCACTGTGATGAGCATGTGGTATTTTTGTATATATGTCTTATGATATTTACCGAGGATGTTGTTGGGGCTCCTCACTGTGTTTATATGTATATTTGGGTACAGTGGGTACTTATGACATTTCCATGATATATATATATATATATTTATCGGCATGTGGATGCCTTTTGTGATGATGTTTACTTTCGATGCACATGGATGCACATATCATGATGTTTGTATTGTATGCACGTGGATGCAATTGTGGTGATGACTTCTTTTTGCTAGTTTTGTGGTTTTTTAATGCCTAAATGATATTGTTATGTACATGCAGGTGGTATGGTTATCTATGTATGATTGATGCCCTACATATTGTGATTTGTATGCCAGTCTAGAATATTGTTAGCCATTTGGTCTACTACACTATTTTGATTTCATGGGACATGAGTGAATGTAATGGATTCAAACTGTCTGATCATTTGTTTAGTACGCAGGAACTTTCTAAAAAGGCAGGGATCACGTACCTGGTAACGGTTGTTGAGTTGAGCGACAAGCAGCTAGGAGTCGTGAAACAAATGAAGGTGACTCATGCCCATATGGAGGGTGGCGGTTAGTAGACCAACCACAGTATCGTACTCATCCTGGTTATTGGTAGCAACACCTATGCAGACTCCATCGAGGTGGATTAGCTCATGGGAGGGGGAATACAAGACCCAAGTTGCAGAGGCGAGGTTCAGGGACCAGTGACTTGCGCCATCAGAAAAAATGACGTATTGTGGTGGGAGAGAGTCCATTTGTGATCATGTAGGGTAAGCAAAATGTAAGTTCTTAGATAAAAAAAGGCGAGAATTAAAAAAGGGAATGAAACTGTACAAAAGGGACTGGTGGGTCCTCAAAAAGGTGTTATGGGTAGAAACTTTTAAGGTACAACCCATTTCGAGGGTTGCGCAAGGGGGTTCCTTCAGAATCGGTGAGGATGTATGCCCCATGTCCCAAATAGGTATGTATGATGTATGGGCCTTGCCACATGGATTCAAATTTTCCTTTCGAGGTCTTATCGTGTGCTTGGTCGTAGACAAGAACAAGGTCTCCTTCCCGGAAATTACGTGGGTGAAAATGTTTGTCGTAGCTTGCTTTCAAGCGGTTTTTAGTAGCCTCAATGGTTTGGAGGGATGTCCGACGATCCTCATTGGCTTGTTCTAGGAGGATGAGGCATTGTTCAAGTGGTGAGGTTTCAGGTAAGAGTTTGACAGCGATGTGGAGGGCGGGAATCAAGAACTCAATGGGGAGGACCGATTCGATGCCATGTACCAAGTGGAAAGGGGTAAACCCCATGGCAGTCTTCATGGATGTACGATAAGCCCACAGTGCTAGAAATAACATGTGATGCCAGTTGGACTTATGGCGATCTATGGTGCGCTGAAGAATGGTCTTTAGTATTTTATTGATGGCCTCTACCTGGCCGTTCCCTTACGGGTAATAGGAAAAAGAGTATTGATGTTTGAATTTCAAAATAATAGAGAGCTCCTTCCAGATGGAGTCCTCAAAGTGTTTCCCGTGGTCTAACACAAGTTGTTGTGGGACACTGAAACAAGTAATAACATGATTAAAAAAGAAACAAGCTGCAGTGTCGGCTTTACAGTTGAATGTGGGCATGGCTTCGGCCCACTTGGTGAAGTAATCTACAGTGACAATGATGTACTTCTGGCCTCCTGCCAACGAAGGGTTACACTCCATGAAGTCGATGGCCCATTTACAGAAAGGACCAATAGTGACGACTAGATGGAGGGGAGCGGGTGGGATCCGTGCCTTGGGTGCGAAGAGTTGGCAATTATGGCAATGCTCAACTACAGTGATGCAGTCGGTAAAGAGGGAGGGCCAAAAATATCTGGCACGGATAACTTTTTGGGCGGTGGCCATCCCTGTTATAGGTCAAACTTGCACCTCTCCATCCGTGATCACCTTGAGCTGTTGATCACACAAAAGGACAACTTGGATGGAGGAGCATGTTGACCCTAGATGATACTTTGACTTACTCCATTTCCTGACATTACTGGAAAAACCATAAAAATATCATTCTGAGATATGAGCGCTACTCTACTTCAATAAGATTAGCACCCATACGCTACTCTAGTGTATAATAGTAGCGCTCAAATCCTTATGAGCGCTACTCCTTCTCAGCATAGTAGCGCTCAACATTTAAAAATCGATGAGCGCTAGTTGACAAGCACCATAGTAGCGCCCTAAATGCTACTTCACTGAACAATAGTAGTGTACATCTTTAAAAATGATTAAAAAATAATTAATTTCACGAGGAGGATTAGTTGCTGGTAGTTTCCCAACTTCCCCAACTTCCTCCATAACCATATATCGACCTGAACTATTTCTCTGATCCTATAAATATAGGGAAGACTAAAGAGAAAGGTAAGATGGATAGATGGAGAAACTTAGAGACATAGAGATCTAAAAGAGAAGCTTGCATTGGAGGAGTTGATGCTGAAGATATCCAAGCCAAAGAAGAGTAAGAGCCCAGAATCAAGCTGCAGGAGCCTGTCATAGAGTCAGGTATACTTGTACATCAATTTACATTTGACAATAAAGGTTGAAGTGTCTTTCTTGTTCCAACTTAAATGTATTCTAAAATAACATCTTAATTTGGATCTGTTTTGGTCAATATCGAATGTTTAACATTGTTTTTGTTTCTTTCGAACATTATATGTTGTCCAAGATACACTGACAAAGGTGTTTGTCTTGCAGGTTTACTAAACAGAAGGTGGATTTGAGGATTGAATGCGGGATCAAATAAAAGCTAGGATCGAACGCCGGTTAAAAGGTATGTTCTCAAGCTCCATAACTCATTTCTTTCGTAAATATCTCTGCAATACAGTTAATACACTTGCCTGTCACCCCATCCAAGTTGATAGCATTAGTTTCCTTGCTATAGGCTAGCTTTGCTCGTAAACAGACTGGCGACTCCGCTGGGTATAGTTGTGTTTTTGCTCTAGGAAACTTTTTCTTGTTTGTCTTCCCAGAACTGTTTTGACTCCTTTTATATGCTGAGAAACCCTGTAGGTATCCCCTGCCTGTTTCTCTCTGCTTCCATCAGTCTTTTTGTATCTTTTCAAAGTCATTTTTTAAACTTTCAAGATATGAGCGCTACTTTGTTGTACATACAGTAGCGCCCATACGCTACTGTGCTATACATACAGTAGCGCCCATCTCTGTGGGGTGCGAGTTTCCCTACTGCACAGTAGGGTACATTTCCTGAAGCCTTCTGTTAGTGGTATGATTGAGTTTTAGCCCTTTTGGTGGTCTGCTGACTTTTCTTTTAGATCTCCTTGACTGGTGTATGAGGTTTTTAACTTTTTTTAAGTCATAGAACCTTTCTTTGAATTTTTTTTACCATCTTTGGATCGCTTGTTTACCTTTGGAACATTTGGACTGTTTATAACTTTTTGGAAGACTAGGTTGTGTTTTGTGGTGAGCACTTTTGCTTTTTTAGGCCCTGATTGTATGTTGCTAGTTTACAAACCTGCATACTTTTGTATCTGCTATTTGTGGCAACATTTGTCTGCTCTTTACCTATCCTATCCTTTGTTTTAGGGTTTGGTCCGTTTTAGAGCCTCTACGGTGTCTTCCGAACTTGTTGGTTTCCAATCTTCTTGGACTTATTGTCTTTTTATGGTTTCAAGTGTATTTAAAGTGCTTTAGGCTGATTCATTTCTCAGTTCTTTGTGTTAGTAGGGTAGTTGGCAGCTTGCTTGTCTACTTTTTGCTTGGCATAGTGGTCTTGCTAGGGTTAGATGCTTTAGGTCAGTCCTCTTGTATCTATCTCCTTTGTTTTCTCCCACTTTGTTTTCGAGTTTAGAGGCTTTTTCTTTGCAAAAAACCTGTAGATCAAGTCTTTTTTGAGCTAGTGCCTTGATAGCTATAAGCTTAAGAACCATTTTTAGCCATACTTACACATCGCACACAAGTCTTATTTTGCTTTCCATGTTTATAGCTCTTTTTCGTTTATGATAACAGAAAAAGCAAAAAAAAAAATTGGTAGTTTAAGTTTAATAAGGCTTTTTTTTGTTACAAGATAGCATAGGTTATTTTGTACAATTTCGAAAAAGAAAACAAAAAATTTAAGTAGATTTGCTCAGTTTTCCAGTTTGGAAAAGAGGTAAATGAAAAAATAAAAAGAGCTTTGTTGTAGAAAGTTTGAATTTATGCACTTTTGTTTTCCTGTTGCAACCATGCCACACAAAAGAACTACCTTTTGAGTAATAACAGCCCTAATTTTTTTTTAATAAAATGAAATAGAAACAATTTTTCTTTTTTAGGGATACACTACACCAACTAGTCTTGGTTAGGATCTTGAGTTTAAATCACCTTAAACCACTCAAGATCACACATTACGCAAAAATCGTAGTTTGACTATCACAGGTAAATCCATTTCACTCAAAGCTTTCCTGGGATCTATACAGTAGGTCATTGCGAGATCAGATTGTTGGGAATACTCCTCCTACTTTCTGTTTCGAGCATACGCCAGGATTATATCGCGTTTGGGGACTCTTTCGAGTTTCGGGCTCAGTTACCCTGCCCACGCCTTCTGATTCGACCGGTGACTATTCCCCCAGGAGTTTTCAGTGTTGTGGTATCCTTAGTATCTGACTTTAGGTTCATACACAGGTGACAGCAGAGGGTATATCTGTTGTACCTAAGATAGGCGTGGGAGGAAATCCCTTGTAGGTCTTTGGGAGGGCGGTTGGGTGATTCCAGCGCTTGCACCCTTAGTCATTGTATTGTGGACCCTGGGTAACTGTCTTTCTTCCTTCGTTGATCTGTTCTGGGCCCTCATCATCCCAGACTCTTCTCCGAAAGGCATCCTGTTTGCCTGGTTTGCATACTTAGGACTTTTTAGTTGGCGTGCTGTTTGCCCCCTAGTTGTAGTGGCCACTAGGTTCTAGTTTTTTATTTTATATATATAATCATGGAGAATCGAGAACTTTGTAGATCGAGAAGGTTTCAAAACCTTCCACCAGTTAGAACAGAACCTTTACAGCCAACTAGACGACAGCGGATAAACCCCGATATTTCTTCAAAAACTATTCCTGAAACAGAATTTCCTGAGGAAATTCTTACAACAGAAAATCCTGAAATAGGAATTACTGAGGAATTACCACTTGAAGTTGAGTTTCCTGAAGAACAACAAACAACAATAGAAAACCATGAAATAGAGGTTCTTGAGGAACCACAACTAGGTACCCCAGATCAGTGACACTTTAGTTCAGTTGAGATTGAAGATCTTACTTCTGTAGAGTATAGCACTCCTTTCAATCCTCCTCTGACCAATCCTAGAATTCTGCTTCTGTCACCTATTGGTTTCCAGCAGCCCCATTATAGTGCATATAATTCCTTGCACGTACATCTGATGTCTACTCTATGAGGTGAATAGGGAGTTCCCCAAACTCCCACCATAGGTATGAACACTAACACGGTAAATCCTTCTTTCACTGCTATGCCAAGTCAGGCACAAACAACCTCTGTGTCTACTCCGTCTTTCAGTTTTAATACTAGTACATTAGGTATGCCAAGTTCAACAACGATGGCATTTATCCCTACACCTACTGTTGGACCTAGCAGTACAGCCAATTTAGCACCACCTCCTGCTTTTCAACCATTATATCAGATACCTAGTACTTGGATTTCCACACCTGCTGTAGGACCAAGTGCTTTTGCAACCGTGTCGGTCATGAGTACCATGACTGCACTATCTACATCAGCTACCACTGGCTTCAATACCTTTGCAGGCCCCAACATAAATCAATGTAATATGCCTGCAGGTAATGTCCCTTTTTCCTTATTCTCAGGGGGAGGGGGTAATATTTTTAACCAGCAATATGGTAGGGCTAACACCCAACCACAGTGGACGAACCCACAGAGCACTAATCCACTTTCATATGGGTGGGGAAATTTCAATAATTCTTTCATGCAACAACAGATGACAGGGGGAAACCCCTACCAACAAGTAGCTGGGGGCAACCCCTATCAACAGATGGTTGGGGGAAACCCCTAACAGTAGATGGCTGGGGGAAACCCCTACCAGCAGTTCATGGGTCAAACTATGGGTGGTTCCCCTTTTTCGACCCCATCTTATCAAGTACCGTCTTACCGGCCTCGTTTACCATTTCTGGCAACTTTAAATTTGCCAGATCTTTCCAAACTGACCAATGATCCAGTGTATCATAATGCTACATGGCCATCAGTTCCTACCAAGTTACCTTCGGACATTCCAAAGTTCGAAGGAAAAGCAGGTGAAGACCCTGGTGACCATGTCACTACTTTCCACTTATGGTGTTCCTCGAATTCATTAAATGAAGATTCCATTAGATTGAGACTGTTCCAAAGGACTTTAACCGGTGCTGCAACTAAATGGTACATTGAGTTACCTGCATCTACATTCTTTAATTTTGGTGATCTCGCGACTGTCTTTTTGAATCACTTCCAGCTTCATGTTCGGTATAATGCCGGAACAGACCTTTTGTCTACATTTAGGAAAACTAAAGCCACTCATTTATCTGACCACATTCAGGAGTGGCGAAGACGGAAGAGGCTCATTAAGGCCAACATACCTCCAGAATTCCTTCTTGAGTGGTATTTGAAATCACTCCTTCCTTATATTTCTAAGGAAGTAGCTACATCTGGAGTATCTAACGAGGAAGAAGCCATCCTACGGACCCAGCAATTAGATCTCGTTTATGCACAATCCGGGTTATTGTATGAGATTATACCTGATGCACCACGATCGAATATCGATCTGAGTAGACCTAAACTTGGACCACATGCTGACGGCATAGTGGGTTCAGTTGACTCTGCAGCTTTCGAAGCATTGACCAAACAGGTTCATGCCTTATCTGTTGTTATACCTCTTGTTGATGCCTCGGATATCGCAGCATCAATCAGAATGGGATTCTCCCCGAGAGATGGTCCCAATTAGACTATTTCCAGTTTGGTGTAGGGAATCCATCCGGTTAGCGGTTCCGGCAACCGTGGATTTGGAGTTTAAATCCGATTCTATCGGTTATGGCCCGATCCACCTTTCTTTTGGGTTTTTTATGTCTTTTATATGAGATGCAAGTGCCTAAATTATACTTAATCTAAATGCAATTAAAACAGATCTAAGTCTAGAAACTGGAATAAATCTATCTATCCCTGCAGGGAACACGCTTAAGGGGAGGAGCAATCAGCTGTAACAAATGTCATAAACAAAGAACAGATAGCTATTATTTTTCACAATTAAAGTTATAGCAAGAGAAAGATCTTGAGAAGATAGCTTCTCATTCAACATAGAACGCATCTATTGCTCATAAAACAGAAGAAAGCAAAAGAATAAAGAAACAGATCTGAAATGAAACTTAAAGAATGCATCTATTGCTCATAAACAGAAGAAAGCAAAATTATTTAATCTACGTAACAAGAATAAAGAAACAGATCTAGATATAACAAAACTGGAATTAAACTTAAAGATCCCTGCAAGGAGCAATTTAAAGGCATGAACAATGAGCCACATGAATTATCCTGAAGAAAGAACAGTTAGCCATTCGATCTAGACAAAGAAATCTACATCAATACATTTCATTGTTCACAAAATAGAGAAAACGCATGCACAGGGGGGAGCAAAATCATTAATGCAAAGAAATAGTTCAGATGTCAAGAATGATCTCACATTACAGAACCGCGGTCATTAGAATAGTCCAATATAGAGCAATCCAACATCCCATGCAAAACGTCCATCTCCCGTGGCTTCTATTAGAAAATTCAATTTTACAGGCCCGATACAAGATAGCTCATATGGGTTTCCAAATTTCCTTCCCTGCCAAAAGTCCTTTCTAATTTCTCCTAGATGCTATTTATAGCTACAAATCTGCCCTTTGGGCTGACACCTAGCATTCTCCACCTGTCATTTACAGGAATTTCCACTATAATTGACCACCAAAAATGGCCACTTCCTTTACAAAAAATATTTTGACAAAAAAAATAGGGACAGCTGTCCCATGGCTTACGCCTTACATATTCAAAATATACATAACAGAAAATCGGCTAACATCAAAGCTTTCCCTGCTGGGCACGTGTTTGGCTGAAGAGAGTTGCTCACTGAATTCAGCCTCTTTTACTCCTGTGCGTGAGCCTCAGCTGGGGAAGGGTCGCCCAAGTCCATTGAGGTTGTTGATTGTGCCTGGGAAGGATGGATTGGTCTAGCTGGAGCTTCTGGAATGACTGCCGAGAAAGAGGGCCTCGAACCTACAGCTGGAGTGGCGGCTGGGAGAGAGGATCCTGGGCCTGCTGACGCTCCTGCTGCTGCTGCAGCTTTCCTTTCCTCCTCTGTTATGTAGCTGTACCATGCACCTGTGTCCCTTATGACTGTGTTTGCCGCATCAGGGAACAGGATTTTCTGAGAAGTCACATTCTTCCCGAGCTCTGTTTTAATGCTTTGGACTTCTGCTTCAGCAGCTTGATGCACTTCCTTCAGCAGATGGTTGTGAAGCGTTGATGAACCGATATAATGCTGGAGATCATCCATGGCTAGGACATCAATCCTTTTCACATACTCCATCTGGACGCTTAGCTCTTCTTTCAGCTGAGACAACCGCTGCTCCTTTTCCGGGAAGTCTTCTAGGGTATGAGGGAAACTCAATGTGCAGTTGTCATGGACTCCTTTGAGCTTTTGGTATAGGCTGTTGATTGTATCTGTTGTTCTTTGCACACTGGCCATCAGCTTACTGGTGCATTTTCTGCCGAACTCCAACAGTGCTATGTCCTCATTAAGACTGTCCACAGATTTAAATGGGAGATGTGCAGGAAAACCCCCTTTTCCTTCTCTCCATGCCATCTGGCTTATGATATTGGCCTTAACGCGGGTGTTCTTTGCTTTGAGCCTGTGGGCTTCCGCATTAATCTCTTTTAGCCTAACCACCGTGGCCTTGAGTTTGCACACCTCATCAGTGATTAGCTCTTGGGAGCCATACATTTGCTGCAGGATATTGCATGACAGCTCGTGGAAGGGAGATAGGTCCATGGTTCTGCTCTCCGCTTGCTCTAAACGCTCAGCTAATGCTTGCTTGTCTACTTCTAGCAGAGATGCCTTCTCTTCTGCACCATTCTTCTCTGCTTCCACAATCATCATTTGAAGTGTTAGCTGGTCTTTTTCCTCCTCCAGCTGGCTGTACTTGTTTGACAGCTCCTTATGCTCAGCGTACAAGCAATTATACTTGTTTATTGCCAGATCTCTTTGGGCTTGCTCATTAGCCACATTTTGTTGCAGCGTGCGTGCTCTCTTCTTTGTCAATATATTTTCTTTAACTATAACGTCTACATTGGCAAATGATGCCTTTACTGTCGCTATAACTGCGGACGCCATAGCAATGGGATCTTGATCCGTGTTCTGCATGACGGTGACCTCCCGGTGAGTAACAATGTCTTCATGGAAGGGACTTTTAATCCTCTCTTCTGATTGGAGGACCATCGCTTTTCTTTTCTTATCATATACAAACTCATTCCATTTGGACACCGTACGCTTTCCTGATGGAGTGTACGGGACAATTGGTCGGTTTATGATGTCTATGTCTTCTTCCATAGGTGGGGTCCGGACTTCCTGAGCAGGGTCTACTCTTTCCTTTTGGGTACCAGAGCCACCTGCTTGAGAGGTGTCTATCTCCATGTCTTGGACACCGGACCCACCTGCTTGGGCATCCTCCTCCGATTTTCGCTCCTCTTCTGCCTTCCTTTCTACTTCAGCTTGTTCAGCTTCTTTGCGCCGGCTTTCCTTTTCCACCTCTTCTTGCATCCTTGCCACCTCAGCTTCCTGCTGTAATCTTGCTGCTTCGGCTTCTTGCTTCCACCTGGCTTCTTCCACTTCCTGCTGCAATCTGGCACTTTCAACTTCTTGGAGCACTCTTGCCTCTTCTCTTAATCTGAGCTCCTCTTGAGCTCGGGCATCTTCAGCTTCTTTCTCCTACCGTTGACTGGTCTCCTGGATCTTGGCTGAACTAGAGCTTGCTCCAGTGCCTTGGCGACAGATTCGTAGCTCAGTCATGTTGCTGATGCCTCTGAATGCCTCCTCCTCGGCATCGGGGTAATGCGAGTATTCAAAATGAGCGTAGATGTCCTTGCAATGCTCGGCCACTTTACCCTTTCTGTCGTTTCTGTGGAAGATGACCTCACCGAAGTGGAAGGCCTTCAACTCTTGAACAAATTCGTCGGCAGAGGCCACCCCTGAAAACTTGTAAGCACCTATGCAAAAAGGTAGGGGGGGAAAGGAAGCCTTATGCTGTTTGTGGAGCATTGCTCCATTCCCATCCAGGAAGAGTTGTCTTACTGCTTCTTTGAGCACCACATAGTCTGTGGCATACTGCGGCAAGATGTATGGGGGCTTAGTCCCTCCGAACATTCTCAGGTAGGTGCCCTGTTCTGAGAAGTAAAAGTCCCCATAATCCCCAAGGACTTCCAAAGCATTTTCTGACAGGCAATTTGGTTCTTCCTTGAACATTTTCTTGTATAGGGGCATGATGAACCCCTCACAGATGAGTTTGTAGCTGGGCTTGTAATTCTGAGCCCACAACATCTTGAATGCGATGTAGACCGGGGCGGTGGCCCTATCCCATGTACAACCCAATTTGGGGAACTCTATCTTGGACAAAATACAATCTATCAGATATGAAGACATGAAGAATTCAGCCTTCTTCAAGGCTAGCCCTGGCTTAGCAGCACTTATCATCGAGGCCAGACTATCTGACAGGATAGTGGCCCAGTCAAACACTGTTCCCTGAAATGCCACATAGTGAATGATAGGGACCCACTGAATCTTGTATATTGTACCATCGGGCATGCCGAAGATTCTGCACAGCATCAGGGCAATCAATCTATAAGGAGCTCTTAGATTCTGTACGTCATACTCATCATTCTCCTTTTTCCTCAAATGTTTGCCTGCTATTAGCAGCTTCTTGGCCATCTCGACGTTATTCATTTGGCCCAACCATTCGTCAGTCAGAGCTTGTTGGACACGGGGAAATCTGTAGGCCGCCGCAATATACGCGGGTTGAAACGAGGCAATAGCCACTTTCCCGCTATCATTTATCACTCTCCCTTCAGCATCTGCATGTTGGAGTATCCATCCGATCACTTCAGCACAGGGGAACAGCTCAGGGCGGGTAGCGACTCTAGTTATGCCTGAGGCTCTGATATTTTGATAGATTGGTGCTTCCTCTAGCAACATATCTGGGATTTCTTGGTCCCGGATCATTCTGTAGATGTCTCCCCATCTGATTTCTGGAGGGACACCAGTGGTGCACCTAGTGTCTTGGATTGAAGTTTCAGTTTTAGGAGGGGCAGGTTTCTTTTCTGTCACCTTCGCCTTCTTCTTACCTGTTTTCGGCATCTTGACTTATCCCTGATAACATCCATATACAAGCCACTTTGAGCAACATACTGTGAGGTTTTAACAGAGAGCATCATTGTTTTAATTTAATAAGATAAGTACAATGAAGCTGTATATTCAGGAAGCAAACACTATTTCAGTATGAAACATAGATTGAAACATTTGGATCTCTTAAAAGGATGGGTTTGGAATGCTCCTGCGGGGATAGGCTATGTCGCGGACACATTTTGTTCTCGGATCGATAGGCGAGTTGCGGAAGCAATGGGCTTTCGGGTCAGCCTTCGGGAATTGCGGAAGCCATCGGTTTTCGGCTCAATAGGTGAATTGCAGAAGCCGTTGGTTTTCGGTTCCGCCCTGGGGGGAGATAGGATAGCTTTCATCACTGCTGTGGTTTGGAAGGCCCGTGGCGGGTAAGCTCGGATGGGCAGACCTTTTGCCGAAAAGGAAACCCCTTTCGCATTTACGATTAGGCGAGGGCATTCGAATGCTAATGTCATTTGCGGCACTTGCCGAGGTGTTCGATGGGGAGTAGTTCGAGCGAGAGCGATGGCGCCGGGGCATACTGACGCAAAAGGTTTGAGCGGCTATGGTTTCGGGTCTGGCTGGCGTAACTTGAGTGTTCGCGGGTTCTGAACAGGGGCCGTGGCGCTGGTCCTAAGATTTGAAATGGGTAGAGGTTATGTTAGACCCGAAGTTTACGAAAAGGCCCGGGGTTTTATGGCTTAATCTTTCGGCCGAGGACATGCAATGTCGATAGGGCTTCGGCATTTTCAATAGACGACGAGGCGCGCGGCCCGTAAAAAAAAAACAAAAGGAACATGTTTAACCATCTAGCCACCAATGTTTATCCTGTTTCTACTTTACAGACGAGAAGAACTTGATTAAACCGTATTTGATGGGCAAAATCGCCCGTGACGGGCGTTTTGCCTGTCAAAACCCCACCAATGCCCATCATTTTCAAAGAAAGCTAACCCAATAGCAAAACGACGTGTAAGGGGACAGATTTATAGTTGAGATCCTACCTGGCACCGACGAAAAACGCTAACTGAGGTGGTCGTGAGACGTGTTTGAGCAATACGAGCTGGAACGGTCGCGCGGCGTCCAATGGCTTGGTTTATAAACAAATGACAATGGGTTGGCTCGTACCCCGTCGGATATTTAAATCGAACTGGCACGTGCGAGCATTCAATTTGGTAGGTGGCACAATTAAAACGCGGCTTAAATTCGTCGCCCGTAGCGGTCACGTCAAAAGGTCTTGGTTTCCGTGCGACCGTCATTCGCGGGGCCACCTTGCAAACCATATCCGCCGTTGCAGAAGAGTTCAAGGAAAGTTTCCGCCGTTTCGGGAGCTATTCACGGAAGGGAAACTCGAAGCCTTCCGCAAAAGATCCCCGCGTTGCGGGTGTGTAACGTCAAGGCTTCCGCCGTCTCGGGAGCTATTCGCGAAGGGTTTCCGCAAACCAAAACTTTCTAAGTCTCATTGATTTTCGGGAAGATATGGCGAAGGCTCCCGCTAGTTTCGGAAGGGAAACATGAAGGTTTCCGCGTTTCGGCAAGTCGGGGCGAACTTTTCGCGGTTTCGGGAGGATATGGCGAATGCTCCCGGTATTTTCGGAAAGCTTTTGTGAATGGCTTCCGCCGTTTTGGAAGGAAAATCTGAAGGCTTCCGCATGTTTTTCGAAGTTTTTTCTAAGTCTCTTCGGGCGTTTTAGACGAGTAGCTCCCGCCATTTCGGGAGCAAATCTTATACTCTTCCGCCCATTTTCCTGGGATCATTTCGAAGTCCTTTTCCGAGCGGTTTAAGCGATTGGCTTCCGTTGTTTCGGGAGGGTATCCCGAAGGCTTCCACGGTTTAGGGAGCAAAGGCTGAAGGCTTCCGCGATAGTTTCTTGAAAAATTTCTAAGTTCTTTTCATAGCTTCGGAAGGGAATCGTGAATTCCTCCGTGGGACTTATGCGGATGGCTTCCGCTGTTTCGGGAGGGAAGCTTGAATTGCTCCGTAGATTTTAAACATTGAAAAGTTTCCAAGTGTTATTTACTTCGGAAGGCTTGGACAGGCGGTTAATGAGAATGGCCTCCACCGTTTCGGGAGGAAAACCTGAAGGTTTCCGCAGAGTTTCAACCAAAAAATTCCAAATCCTTTTCGGGAGAGCGAGGCGAATGAGTCCCTCCATTTCGGGAGCAAAACCGGAACCTTTCCGCGGTTGCGGAAGGCTTGAGCGAAAGCTTCCGCCGTTTCGGGAGGCATTGCCCAATGGCTTCCGCAGCTTTCAAAAAAATTCTAAGTCTTTCGGGCGTCTTTCCCAAGTTCTTCCGTCGTTTCGGGAAGAAACAACCAAAGGTTTCCGTAACTTTTTCCTCACGGCCCACGATTTTGACAAAGAAAATCTAAGTCCTTCTTTCGGAAATGTTGGACGTTTGGCTTCCGCAATTTCGGGGAGATAACCCGAGAGATCCCAAAACGTTGGGAAAAATTCTAAGTTCCCTTTTGGCTCTTTGGGGAAAACATGGACGGATTGATGGCCAGATGTTCAGTAGGGAAATAAGATTTTATGTTGAAAACAGAGCTGACGGCTGGGATGGCTTCTCAGGAAAACTTTCTACAAAAATACAGGAGGGACCCCAACATGTACAAAAATTTTGGGGAGGGGTGTTGCTGCAACAACAATGGCGAGTCGCTGGCGAACACAGATCTCTGAAAAATTCCTCTTCATGGTCCCAAACCTCATTAACAACATCCACCTCGGGTGTATTACTCAGCTGAGCATTTTAGAATCATGCGGGGGAAGGAGGCGCTTTCCATGCTAGCCATTGGGGAAAGGGGAGCTTTGACCGAGACATCTTCACCACTCTCAGAGGGCCAGCATATGAGATTCATTTTAGGAGGGTCATCTCTCGAATGGCCACTATTGCTGGACTCCACGGGATTTGCAACACTTTCTCATGGACATTATTGCTCTTGTTCCTCATTCCCATGCTGCTGACATCCTTTGGGATGCTTGTACTTTGGACAGCTTAGCTGTTTGAGCCTTCCAGGGATATTTTCTTTTGGACATGATCTTTGATTTAGGCTCCTCAATCCATAATGTCCTTTTGTGTGAGTTAGAAATTTTATTGATTTGATTTGATCAAACTTCACGGACGGAGAGGAGCCCATCTTGAGCTGGGTCTTTTGGACGGCCTTCTTGATTTTACATGTCTTTTGCTTTTGTCTCAGCCATGCTTTAATTGAGGCAAGAATCTCTGGAAAACAGACTCTTGAATGTAAGCCATTGGCGGTTAAATCCGCAGCATGGAGTCATTTCAATACCCTATGTCCTCGAGAGGTGCCACTTTCCATGGGTCCAGCTTAGGTAACCTTCTTGAGATGCCTTTAAAGTGCGAGGGTGGGTGGAGCCCAACGATAGTAGTGAAGATGGTCATAGATCTCTGCTATTAAACAGGATTAGTGTGACTAGCAGGGTATGCTTCCTCCCTTCTGAACATTTCAGCAAGAGCACACCAGACCGGATTTACTTGAGCATAGTTTCAGACTCATGGGTCGCACGTTTTCTTTGAGAGAGCTATCTTCAGCGGGAAACTCAACCAAAAGGGAATTCAGAGAACAAAAATCGTCGTAAAAGTTCAAATAATAACGAAAGAAACAAAATGGCTCAAAATAAAGAGAACGAAGGCTAAAGCAAAACTAAAAGGAACTTTATTTATGTACAGGAAGTCTCGAGGAGACTATGCGAAGTATTGTTTCAGAGCGAGGCCATTGAGAGGAAGGGCTACTTCCTCTCCCTCGAGATTTGTCAATTTATAAGTGGATGGGCCTAATTTTGCAGAAATTTGGTACGGGCCTACCCATAGATGTTGAAATTTCGTATGCATTCCTTTGCCTTCATGATTATGGTCCCATTTCAGGACTAAATCCCCAACTTCAAAGTCTCTCTTACCAGATTTCCTCTTATCGAACCACCTCTTAACTATGTCCTGGTGTTGATGGAATTGATCTTTAGCTTTGTGTCGGGCTTCTTCTAGTTGAAGCAGGGTGTTGATCCTAGATTGTAGGGCTTGGCTACCAGAACCCCGCGAGGATTGGGACAATTGCAAGGATGGTAGTAAGATGTTTGGGGGAAGAATGGCTTCCTTGCCATAGACAAGAGTAAAAGGGGAGACACCCAAAGCATTCTTCGGGGTTACCCTATCTGCCCATAAGGCGTTTGGGAGAGCCACATGCCAACTTCTCTGGTTTTCTATCACAGTTTTCTTAAGGATTCGAATCATATTCTTGTTTGAGGATTCAGCTAATCCGTTTCCCTGAGGGTAGTAATTGGCTGAATAATGCAACTTAATTCCCCATTCATAAACAAAGTCATTTATCTTGCAAGATGAAAAATAAGTAGCGTTATCAAAAACAAGGGAAATTGGAACCCCAAACCTGGTTATTATGTTCTCTTTCAAGAAGCTGATAACTGCGTCTTCATTGATCTTATGCAACGGGATGGCCTCCATCCACCTAGTGAAGTAGTCGGTAGCCGTCAGGATGTATCGGTGTTGCAATGAAGAATTTGGGTTTATTTCTCCGATAACATCTATGCCCCATTGCTCAAAAGGCTCAGAGATGATGACCGGCTGCAATGGGCCTGCGGCCTTAGGTAACTTCCCAGCGCTTCTTTGACATACATCACAGTTTCGTGCATATGTGTGGGCATCTCGGAACAAAGTGGGCCAATAATAACCAGCTCTCAGTATCTTGTGTGCTGTCGTCTCTCCTGAATAATGGCCACCTGCGGGGCCATCATGCAACTCTTTGACAACTTTGTTTGCATCTTCCTTCTCCAAACATCTAAGAAGGACTCCATCATAATTATTTCTGAAAAGGATCCCATCAATGATTTGATAGGGTGCTGATTTCAAGCGGAGTGCCCTTCTTTGTTTAGAATTCCAGTGCTCGGGTAGATATCCCTGCTGTAAATAGTGCACCAGATCCCTATACCATGACTGGGGAGTTGTAAAGGTATGACATACCTCAACCGAATTTAACTCAGCTTCATCTCTCCAATGGTGCTCTTCATCAGTCGAGTTTCCCGCCAGTAACTTGCACAGACCTTGTCCTTTGATGATTGTAGCCGGTTTAAATTCCAAATCATACTCCTGCAGAGCTGTGACCCAGTTCCCTCTCCTTTCTCCCAATTCCTTTTGAACGAAAAGGGATCTAACAGCTGGATGGGGAACTATGACTTTAGTTCTATTCTTCAAAATGTATGGCCTAAACTGCTTGACTGCTTTGAAGACCGCATAGGCATGCTTGTCCACCACGGGATAGTTCAGCTCGGCCCCCTGCAGACCAGTGCTCATAAACGAAATTGGGTATTCGTCCCCCAATTCCACCTTCTGTGTGAGTACAGCTGCGAGAGAGTCACCCGATGCAAAGGTATACAAGATGAAATCCTTATCAAAATATGGGCTTCTTAAGGAAGGAGCCTTAGCTACAGCTGCCTTGATATCTCTAAATGCGTCCTTCTCCAAATCTGTCCACTTGAACTGTATGCTTTGTTTAACCATCTACTGTAATGGCTTAAAAATTTGTGCAAAATCCGGAACAAATCTGCGGACAAAATTGATGGTGCCCATAAAAGACTGCATAGATTTTTTGTTGTGAGGCATTGGAATCTTATTAATAGCTTGGACTCTTTCCTGGTCGATTGACACTCCCCCTTTGGAGATGATATGACCCAAGAGCTTACCTTCGGGTACAGCAAACACGCTCTTCTTGGGATTCAAGGAAATACCATACTTCCGGCAACGATCAAAGATGTGCCTCAGATGAACAACATGATCTTCCCTTTTCTTCGAAAAGACTGTCACATCATCTAAGTAAACAACAACACATTGCACACCCAATCCTCGGAAGGCAATATCCATCGCCCTTTGGAATGTAGCTCCTGCATTTATCAGACCAAATGGCATTCTTCTGTAAGCGAAAGTTCCCCACTTAGTTCTGAAAGTGGTCTTGAGACGATCTTCTTCGGCTACTAACACTTGATTATAGCCCGAGAAACCATCGAGGAGAGAAAACAATTCGGATCCTGACACCATTTGGAGGATTTGCTCCATTGAAGGTACGGGGTAGTTGTCTTTATCCGATGCTTTGTTTAAATTTCTGAAGTCTACACATAGCCTAATCTCTCCCGACTTCTTCCTTACGGGGACCAAGCTTGCAACCCATTCGGAATGCCGAACTTTGAAGATTATCTTAGTGTCCAGGAGCTTCTTTAATTCCTTTTGGATCAGCGGTTCAAGAGTGGGATGCATCCTTCTTAACTGCTGCTGAAATGGTTTGACACCCGCTTTCATTGGTATAACATGCTGAATGATGCGGACGTCATATGTTTTCAGATCTTCATAGGTCCATGCAAAAACATCCTTGTACTGTTTAAACAATTTAATGAACCTGTCTCTTTCTCCTGGTGAACAACATTTGCCCAGGTTGACAAATTTTGGTTCTGCCTCGGTACCCAAATTAACCAACTCATGTTGCATTGATGAGCTGTTAGTTTTGGTATTAGCTGGTCTTTTCAACTTATTTTGAAGATCGAAAAGCATTTCGAGGGATCTTACCCCCTTTGGTATGAAATTTCCTTTCTCGTCATCTTTCTTCATCAAATCAGCATCGTGTTCTTCCTCATCTATTGCAGCTCCTTGGAAGCTATCTTCATTTGTCAGGAAGCTGATAATTTGTTCATCATCATCGAAGACTCTGAAGTTCGTGATGTTATCGGGAATGGAAGGCCTGAAAATCAATTCAATCGAGCATTTATTATTTGACGGCACCAATCTAGAAGTAGATGTTGCTAATAAATCAGCAGCAGAATTTTGCAATCTAGGAATTGATTTTATATTGAAAGCGTCAAACTGCATGATTAAATCCCATACCTCAGCCTGATAACCTTTCAAGTGCGGTGAGAGACAATGAATGGTGTCCCTTACCTGTCTGACGACTATCTCGGAGTCACCGAAAACCTTCAGGTACTTAACATTTAAGCCAATGGCCTTCTTTAAACCATGTACCAGAGCTTCATATTCAGCGGTGTTATTAGTACAATCGAATTCTAATCTACAAGACAAAAAATACTTGTTCCTTTTTGGATCCATTAGAACGCACCCGGCTCCAGATCCTTCCAGAGTTTTAGAGCCATCAAAGTATAATGTCCAAAAGATATCTTTAGATTCAGCTGGGTTAGTTTCTTTGTGGTCTATGTTAGCAACTAAATTGACTATGTTACAATCAACATCATCAGTTCGAGAGAAATGAAGGAGATCGGACTGTTTATCTGATTCATGGCTAATGGTTTCAGATTGATAATTACCCGGATCCATTTCCAAGAAATAATTCCCCAGAACCGAAGATGAGAAAGTTACGGATTCATTTTTTCCTTCTAACTGGGTTACGTTTTGTTTCATATGAGGTTCCCTAAGAACTTTAATCTGATTTTGTCTGTTCTGATATGGCAGCCATAGATGAGACCAATCGGTAGCAAAGTAGCCACTCAGCTTGGTAGACCAATCCCTACTCAAAATCAGCCCATAAGCTTCAGGAATGTCGACCACCATTATGTCAATAAATTGACAGACTCTAGGATCCGCTGACAATCTAATTAGAACGTCCTTCATCTCCCCAATTACTCTAACAGCAGTCCTATCTAATTGGATAATTTGAGCTGGGGATGGCACGGGCTGCCCATTAATTTTCTTACAAATTGACAGTGGCATAATGTTTGAAGAAGCTCCAGAGTCTACCAAACAGTTATGAACGTTGTGATTAAAAATTTCAAAAGTCAATAAGAAAGGCAATGTTTGGGATTTGGATTTCCCACCGATGCTAGCCTCGTTAATTTCAGGATTGTCTTGAGAATCTGTTAATGTAGTGCTGGGTTTTGGTTGTAAAACATGCAGCAGTTTGTCTCGTTGATGGGGCAAGCTACACATGTCAAATATCGATACGTTTGCTTTGACCTTCTTGATATCTTCGACAATATCATACCCTATATCGGATTCGTTCCCAATTCGAGTTGGCTGATCTGTTTTGTTCATGGTGACCTTAGGTGGCTGAACTGTGTTGTCAGCACTTGGCTATTTGGCAGCTGTTTGGCCAACTTTGGGTTGTTGTGGGATAACTGTTATATGCCTCCTAGGCGTCTCTTTTGAAACTTTGGGTTTATGAGGAGCTATGCTTGGCACGGGATCGGCAATAGGGCCTTTGCTACGAGTAGCAACATTCACGGTGGAGGGAGAACTATCTATGGGATCCTCTTTTGCTAATTCAGTCATAGGTAACCAATCCCATAGCACCATCGTAGTGTCCGGGGTTGGTTCCTCAATCTCAGGGCTCGATTCCTATGGAGAAATATCCTGGTCTGGGATCTGAGAATCCAACATTTGGTTCATGACCAAGCTCATGGAATTGATCCATTGCGGGCAGCTCTTCTCCGAGTGCGGTTCTTGGTGAAAGGTGCAGAAATTTTCCATCCCAATCTCATTCAAGTTTAAAACAGGGGCAGTATTCATTGGTGGATGAGACTGTTCCCCGTCCTCCCTTCTTTTATAGAATGGCTTGAAAGGTTTCCTAGATGTACTAGCAGCCTTGTCTTTCTCGAGATCTACGATTTTGTTAGATAATTTCTGCATCATCTTGACTACATTTTCCATGTCCGTAGATGGCTCGTCTTTACTTCTAGTGAGCAGCAAAGGTTTTTTGTTAGCCGTTGGTTTTGTTTCTACATCTAAGGCATGTTTAGCAATGCTA
This sequence comes from Larix kaempferi, assembly GCA_027924585.1. Taxonomy (NCBI): domain Eukaryota; kingdom Viridiplantae; phylum Streptophyta; class Pinopsida; order Pinales; family Pinaceae; genus Larix; species Larix kaempferi. The sequence continues at coordinate 5,147,083 of BSBM01000289.1, read as the reverse complement.
TCAGCCTCTTCTTCTACCTTTCTAGCTTCCTCAAAGTTCTCTATCAGGGTAGCTTTCTTGGACCTCTTTACGAACATTGCTATGGGTCCATCAAGAGCGGTTGTATAGTATTCAATTAGAGATTCCTCGGTTGGTTTATTAGCTTGACTGAAGTTATTCAACAGCGTAGTGAATCTTTGATTGAAATATTGAACCTTTTCTTTCTTTTCCATCCTCATGGATAAGAGTTCTTTCATAAGTGTGGCCACAGTCTTTTGGTTTTTGTATTTCTTTAGAAAACATTTTTCGAATTCATCCCAACTAGAGATTGAGCTGGGTTGTAAGCTAAAGTACCATGATGATACTTTTGGCTCGAATGTATATGGAAACAACCTGCAGACCACGTCTTCATGTTGTACGTTCAAAAGGTTCAGAGCCAAGTAAAAACTCTTGAGGTGATCTTCTGCCGAAATGGCTTTCCCTGGATCGTACTTAGGCAAGACCTTTTCTGGGTTTTTAGGGAGATTATGGAATGGGCCAGCTAAGTTCAGCACTCCCCTTGCTCTCCAAGCAGGTACAGCCATATTTGGGTTTGGATGTGGAGACCCTAGTGGAGAATTGTAGGGTGAAACCTGTGGAGTACTTTTGGGAGTGGTAATTTCTTCAAGATTTTCTTGGTCTGTCTTGTTAAGAGTGTCTGAAATTTCTTCCAAAGTCAGATTTACCAGTTCTTCAAAACTCTGAACGAGAATTGAATCGCGGGTGTATTGTGTCTCCTTTCTAGGTGTAATTTTCTTAGGGAGGAAGTTGACAGCGTTTAAACCACCTAGCTGTCTAACGTAGGACCTGGTATGTCTTCTCAAATCCTCTATTTCTGTGAAAGGAACAGCGTACAAAGCTTCTTGAGGCTCAGGGTCAGAAATGAGGCGTTCTTGGTCTGTTAATCCAAGATCTGGGCTGTTGGAAATGCTTTCTTTGAGTGGGTTTTCAGTATTATCTATGACCGCGGAAGATTTTCCTATATCAGCCATGCACTTCAGGCCCTCCTTCTAGCGCCAAAAACTGTTGATGCCTCGGATATCGCAGCATCAATCAGAAAGGGATTCTCCCCGAGAGATGGTCCCAATTAGACTATTTCCGGTTTGGTGTAGGGAATCCGTCCGGTTAGCGGTTCTGGAAACCGTGGATTTGGAGTTTAAATCCGATTCTATCGGTTATGGCCCGATCCACCTTTCTTTTGGGTTTTTTATGTCTTTTATATGAGATGCAAGTGCCTAAATTATACTTAATCTAAATGCAATTAAAACAGATCTAAGTCTAGAAACTGGAATAAATCTATCTATCCCTGCAGGGAACACGCTTAAGGGGAGGAGCAATCAGCTGTAACAAATGTCGTAAACAAAGAACAGATAGCTATTATTTTTCACAATTAAAGTTACAGCAAGAGAAAGATCTTGAGAAGATAGCTTCTCATTCAACATAGAATGCATCTATTGCTCATAAAACAGAAGAAAGCAAAAGAATAAAGAAAAAGATCTGAAATGAAACTTAAAGAACGCATCTATTGCTCATAAACAGAAGAAAGCAAAATTATTTAATCTACGTAACAAGAATAAAGAAACAGATCTAGATATAACAAAACTGGAATTAAACTTAAAGATCCCTGCAAGGAGCAATTTAAAGGCATGAACAATGAGCCACATGAATTATCCTAAAGAAAGAACAGTTAGCCATTCGATCTAGACAAAGAAATCTACAGCAATACATTTCATTGTTCACAAAATAGAGAAAACGCATGCACAGGGGGGAGCAAAATCATTAATGCAAAGAAATAGTTCAGATGTCAAGAATGATCTCACATTACAGAACCGCGGTCATTAGAATAGTCCAATATAGAGCAATCCAACATCCCATGCAAAACGTCCATCTCCCGTGGCTTCTATTAGAAAATTCAATTTTACAGGCCCGATACAAGATAGCTCGTATGGGTTTCCAAATTTCCTTCCCTACCAAAAGTCCTTTCTAATTTATCCTAGATGCTATTTATAGCTACAAATCTGCCCTTTGGGATGACACCTAGCATTCTCCACCTGTCATTTACAGGAATTTCCACTATAATCAACCACCAAAAATGGCCACTTCCTTTACAAAAAATATTTTGACAAAAAAAATAGGGACAGCTGTCCCATGGCTTACGCCTTACATATTCAAAATATACATAACAGAAAATCGGCTAACATCAAAGCTTTCCCTACTGGGCACGTGTTTGGCTGAAGAGAGTTGCTCACTGAATTCAGCCTCTTTTACTCCTGTGCGTGAGCCTCAACTGGGGAAGGGTCGCCCAAGTCCATTGAGGTTGTTGATTGTGCCTGGGAAGGATGGATTGGTCTAGCTGGAGCTTCTGGAATGACTGCCGGGAAAGAGGGCCTCAAACCTACAGCTGGAGTGGCGGCTGGGAGAGAGGATCCTGGGCCTGCTGACGCTCCTGCTGCTGCTGCAGCTTTCCTTTCCTCCTCTGTTATGTAGCTGTACCATGCACCTGTGTCCCTTATGACTGTGTTTGTCGCGGCAGGGAACAGGATTTTCTGAGAAGTCACATTCTTCCCGAGCTCTGTTTTAATTCTTTGGACTTCTGCTTCAGCAGCTTGATGCACTTCCTTCAGCAGATGGTTGTGAAGCGTTGATGAACCGATATAATGCTGGAGATCATCCATGGCTAGGACATCAATCCTTTTCACATACTCCATCTGGACGCTTAGCTCTTCTTTCAGCTGAGACAACCGCTGCTCCTTTTCCGGGAAGTCTTCTAGGGTCTGAGGGAAACTCAATGTGCAGTTGTCATGGACTCCTTTGAGATTTTGGTATAGGCTGTTGATTCTATCTGCTGTTCTTTGCACACTGGCCATTAGCTTACTGGCACATTTTCTGCCGAACTCCAACAGTGCTATGTCCTCATTAAGACTGTCCACAGATTTAAATGGGAGATGTGCAGGAAAACCCCCTTTTCCTTCTCTCCATGCCATCTGGCTTATGATATTGGCCTTAACGCGGGTGTTCTTTGCTTTGAGCCTGTGGGCTTCCGCATTAATCTCTTTTAGCCTAACCACCGTGGCCTTGAGTTTGCACACCTCATCAGTGATTAGCTCTTGGGAGCCATACATTTGCTGCAGGATATTGCATGACAACTCGTGGAAGGGAGATAGGTCCATGGTTCTGCTCTCCGCTTGCTCTAAACGCTCAGCTAATGCTTGCTTGTCTGCTTCTAGCAGAGATGCCTTCTCTTCTGCACCATTCTTCTCTGCTTCCACAATCATCATTTGAAGTGTTAGCTGGTCTTTTTCCTCCTCCAGCTGGCTGTACTTGTTTGACAGTTGCTTATGCTCAGCGTACAAGCAATTATACTTGTTTATTGCCAGATCTCTTTGGGCTTGCTCATTAGCCACATTTTGTTGCAGCGTGCGTGCTCTCTTCTTTGTCAATATATTTTCTTTAACTATAACGTCTACATTGGCAAATGATGCCTTTACTGTCGCTATAACTGCGGACGCCATAGCAATGGGATCTTGATCCGTGTTCTGCATGACGGTGACCTCCCGGTGAGTAACAATGTCTTCATTGAAGGGACTTTTAATCCTCTCTTCTGATTGGAGGACCATCGCTTTTCTTTTCTTATCATATACAAACTCATTCCATTTGGACACCGTACACTTTCCTGATGGAGTGTACGGGACAATTGGTCGGTTTATGATGTCTATGTCTTCTTCCATAGGTGGGGTCCGGACTTCCTGAGCAGGGTCTACTCTTTCCTTTTGGGTACCAGAGCCACCTGCTTGAGAGGTGTCTATCTCCATGTCTTGGACACCGGACCCACCTGCTTGGGCATCCTCCTCCGCTTTTCGCTCCTCTTCTGCCTTCCTTTCTACTTCAGCTTGTTCAGCTTCTTTGCGCCGACTTTCCTTTTCCGCCTCTTCTTGCATCCTTGCCACCTCAGCTTCCTGCTGTAATCTTGCTGCTTCGGCTTCTTGCTTCCACCTGGCTTCTTCCACTTCCCGCTGCAATCTGGCACTTTCAGCTTCTTGGAGCACTCTTGCCTCTTCTCTTAATCTGAGCTCCTCTTGAGCTCGGGCATCTTCAGCTTCTTTCTCCTGCCGCTGACTGGTCTCCTGGATCTTGGCTGAACTAGAGCTTGCTCCAGTGCCTTGGCGACAGATTCGTAGCTCAGTCATGTTGCTGATGCCTCTGAATGCCTCCTCCTCGGCATCGGGGTAATGCGAGTATTCAAAATGAGCGTAGATGTCCTTGCAATGCTCGGCCACTTTACCCTTTCTGTCATTTCTGTGGAAGATGACCTCACCGAAGTGGAAGGCCTTCAACTCTTGAACAAATTCGTCGGCAGAGGCCACCCCTGAAAACTTGTAAGCACCTATGCAGAAAGGTAGGGGGGGGAAGGAAGCCTTATGCTGTTTGTGGAGCATTGCTCCAATCCCATCTAGGAAGAGTTGTCTTACTGCTTCTTTGAGCACCACATAGTCTGTGGCATACTGCGGCAAGATGTATGGGGGCTTAGTCCCTCCGAACATTCTCAGGTAGGTGCCCTGTTCTGAGAATTAAAAGTCCCCATAATCCCCAAGGACTTCCAAAGCATTTTCTGACAGGCAATTTGGTTCTTCCTTGAACATTTTCTCGTATAGGGGCATGATGAACCCCTCACAGATGAGTTTGTAGCTGGGCTTGTAATTCTGAGCCCACAATATCTTGAATGCGATGTAGACCGGGGCGGTGGGCCTATCCCATGTACAACCCAATTTGGGGAACTCTATCCTGGCCAAAATACAATCTATCAGATATGAAGACATGAAGAATTCAGCCTTCTTCAAGGCTAGCCCTGGCTTAGCAGCACTTATCATCGAGGCCAGACTATCTGACAGGATAGTGGCCCAGTCAAACACTGTTCCCTGAAATGCCACATAGTGAATGATAGGGACCCACTGAATCTTGTATACTGTACCATCGGGCATGCCGAAGATTCTGCACAGCATCAGGGCAATCAATCTATAAGGAGCTCTTAGATTCTGTACGTCATACTCATCATTCTCCTTTTTCCTCAAATGTTTGCCTGCTATTAGCAGCTTCTTGGCCATCTCGACGTTATTCATTTGGCCCAACCATTCGTCAGTCAGAGCTTGTTGGACACGGGGAAATCTGTAGGCCGCCGCAATATACGCGGGTTGAAACGAGGCAATAGCCACTTTCCCACTATCATTTATCACTCTCCCTTCAGCATCTGCATGTTGGAGTATCCATCCGATCACTTCAGTACAGGGGAACAGCTCAGGGCGGGTAGCGGCTCTAGTTATGCCTGAGGCTCTGATATTTTGATAGATTGGTGCTTCCTCTAGCAGCATATCTGGGATTTCTTGGTCCCGGATCATTCTGTAGATGTCTCCCCATCTGATTTCTGGAGGGACACCAGTGGTGCACCTAGTGTCTTGGATTGAAGTTTCAGTTTTAGGAGGGGCAGGTTTCTTTTCTGTCACCTTCGCCTTCTTCTTACCTGTTTTCGGCATCTTGACTTATCCCTGATAACATCCATATACAAGCCACTTTGAGCAACATACTGTGAGGTTTTAACAGAGAGCATCATTGTTTTAATTTAATAAGATAAGTACAATGAAGCTGTATATTCAGGAAGCAAACACTATTTCAGTATGAAACATAGATTGAAACATTTGGATCTCTTAAAAGGATGGGTTTGGAATGCTCCTGCGGGGATAGGCTATGTCGCGGACACATTTTGTTCTCGGATCGATAGGCGAGTTGCGGAAGCAATGGGCTTTCAGGTCAGCCTTGGGGAATTGCGGAAGCCATCGGTTTTCGGCTCGATAGGCGAATTGCGGAAGCCGTTGGTTTTCGGTTCCGCCCTGGGGAGAGATAGGATAGCTTTCGTCACTGCTGTGGTTTGGAAGGCCCGTGGCGGGTAAGCTCGGATGGGCAGACCTTTTGCCGAAAAGGAAACCCCTTTCGCATTTACGATTAGGCAAGGGCATTCGAATGCTAATGTCATTTGTGGCACTTGCCGAGGTGTTCCATGGGGATTAGTTCGAGCGAGAGCGATGGCGCCGGGGCATACTGACGCAAAAGGTTTGAGCGGCTATGGTTTCGGGTCTGGCTGGCGTAACTTGAGTGTTCGCGGGTTCTGAACAGGGGCCGTGGCACCGGTCCTAAGATTTGAAATGGGTAGAGGTTATGTTAGACCTGAAGTTTACGAAAAGGCCCGGGGTTTTATGGCTTAATCTTTCGGCCGGGGACATGCAACGTTGATAGGGCTTCGGCCTTTTCAATAGACGACGAGGTGCGCGGCCCGAAAAAAAAAACAAAAGGAACATGTTTAACCGTCTACCCACCAATGTTTATCCTGTTTCTACTTTACAGACGAGAAGAACTTGATTAAACCGTATTTGACGGGCAAAATCGCCCGTGACGGGCGTTTTGCCTGTCAAAACCCCACCAATGCCCATCATTTTCAAAGAAAGCTAACCCAATAGCAAAACGACGTGTAAGGGGACAGATTTATAGTTGAGATCCTACCTGGCACCGACGAAAAACGCTAACTGAGGTGGCCGTGAGACGTGTTTGAGCAATCCGAGCTGGAACGATCGCGCGGCGTCCAATGGCTTGGTTTATAAACAAATGACAATGGGTTGGCTCGTACCCCGTCGGATATTTAAATCGAACTGGCACGTGCGAGCATTCAATTTGGTAGGTGGCGCAATTAAAACGCGGCTTAAATTCGTCGCCCGTAGCGGTCACGTCAAAAGGTCTTGGTTTCCGTGCGACCGTCATTCGCGGGGCCACCTTGCGAACCATATCCGCCGTTGCGGAAGAGTTCAAGGAAAGTTTCCGCCGTTTCGGGAGCTATTCACGGAAGGGAAACCCGAAGCCTTCCGCAAAAGAGCCCCGCGTTGCGGGTGTGTAACGTCAAGGCTTCCGCCGTCTCGGGAGCTATTCGCGAAGGGTTTCCGCTAACCAAAACTTTCTAAGTCTCATTGATTTTCGGGAAGATATGGCGAAGGCTCCCGCTAGTTTCAGAAGGGAAACATGAAGGTTTCCGCATTTCGGCAAGTCGGGGTGAACTTTTCGCGGTTTCGGGAGGATATGGCAAATGCTCCCGGTATTTTCGGAAAGCTTTTGTGAATGGCTTCCGCCGTTTCGGAAGGAAAATCTGAAGGCTTCCGCATGTTTTTCGAATTTTTTTCTAAGTCTCTTCGGGCATTTTAGACGAGTAGCTCTCGCCGTTTCGGGAGCAAATCTTATACTCTTCCGCCCATTTTCCTGGGATCATTTCGAAGTCCTTTTTCGTGCGGTTTAAGCGATTGGCTTCCGCCGTTTCGGGAGGGTAGCCCGAAGGCTTCCGCGGTTTCGGGAGCAAAGGCTGAAGGCTTCCGCGATAGTTTCTTGAAAAATTTCTAATTTCTTTTCATAGCTTTGGAAGGGAATCGTGAATTCCTCCGCGAGACTTATGCGGATGGCTTCCGCCGTTTCGGGAGGGTAGCTTGAATTGCTCCGCAGATTTTAAACATTGAAAAGTTTCCAAGTGTTATTTACTTCGGAAGGCTTGGACGGGCGGTTAATGAGAATGGCCTCCGCCGTTTCGGGTGGAAAACCTGAAGGTTTCCGCAGAGTTTCAACCAAAAAATTCCAAATCCTTTTCGGGAGAGCGAGACGAATGAGTCCCGCCATTTCGGGAGCAAAATCGGAACCTTTCCGCGGTTGCGGAAGGCTTGAGCGAAAGCTTCCGCCGTTTCGGGAGGCATTGCCCAATGGCTTCCGCAGCTTTCGAAAAAATTCTAAGTCTTTCGGGCGTCTTTCCCAAGTTCTTCTGCCGTTTCGGGAAGAAACAACCAAAGGTTTCCGTAACTTTTTCCTCACGGCCCACGATTTTGACAAAGAAAATCTAAGTCCTTCTTTCGGAAAGGTTGGACGTTTGGCTTCCGCAGTTTCAGGGAGATAACCCGAGAGATCCCAAAACGTTGGGAAAAATTCTAAGTTCCCTTTTGGCTCTTTGGGGAAAACATGGACGGATTGATGGCCAGATGTTCAGTAGGGAAATAAGATTTTATGTTGAAAACAGAGCTGACGGCTGGGATGGCTTGTCAGGCAAACTTTCTACAAAAATACAGGAGGGGCCCCAACATGTACAAAAATTTTGGGGAGGGGTGTTGCTGCAACAACACCTCTATATTCCACAGTGTCGCATCTCCACCACAAACAGAGTTGACGACACTTCCCCTGCTGTTTGAACCACTCAGAAGATGAATGAACCTTGAAGGTAAATCTACCCTGACAAGTTCTGACCCAGTTGAGACTTTATTTACCTACACTACCGCGCCTTGCTCATTTATATGCGCGCGGTACTTCACACTGCCACTCTATGCTTTTTCCCCAGAACGCGGTAGTACCGCGTTGTGCTCAGACCACAGGGCGCGGTACTCTTTTATTAGCCTTTTTCCCATGGCTTGTGGGATTTTGGATTTTCGAAGATAGTGGAAGATTGGGGTCCCTGATTCGATCCCAACTCACTTTCTGTGATTAGAAACCTTGATCCACTTATCTCTCCCTAGATCCACCCATCTCTCTTGTTGGTTAACCCTACCATACACTATAAAAGAGAGGCATTCGAAGGGGAAGGGAGAGGACTCTTGAAGTACCAAAATTATGATCTTGTAGCATTGTGGAGATAGCTAGAGGAGGAAGCACTTGGAGCTGGAGGATTGGCTTGGACATCAAGCAACCTATGTAAGCATTCTTCAAGTTGTAATAAGATAACTTGTCTTGTCTTTCCCATTTCATGTGTATTGTGCAAGTCTTTAACATGAAATGTATCTAATCTGGATTTGAATCTAACCTTTACATTCAAGGTATTTAGAAGTTTGTATGTTTGTTCTTTGGTTGATCTTAACAGGTTCTACATTGGAGCTTTGGATCAAGAGCTAGAAGCGGGACAAACGTCAGTTTGAAAGGTGTGTCTTATCTCTCATTATTTCTGAATACATTTAATCTTACTGTAAAAGTTAGTTCAGGGATTTCAAGGTAGCAATTGTTTTGACTTGTTTCTTGCTTTAGAGTTAGTTTAAAGTCTGCTTTAAAGTTAAGAGAGTTTTGACTTATCCGTAGGGAAAAATTCTACAAAACAAGAATGGCGACTCCGCTGGGTTTGATTTCTGTTTGATTGATTCAATTCACTGTCACCCATCTGTTGATTGTGATTTGTTTTATTGCACTTCAAACCAGTTTGAATCTTGGTCTTTTTTGACCTTTATTCACCCCTCCTCGCTGTATTTTTCTCCCTGTCTGATCACTGAGTCCCCTGGGTTAGCAACAACCCTGAAAACTTCATTTTCTTTTCTCAAGTTGTGCTTTTTCCTTACCTTGCCACAGTACCGCGCCCTCGGAACTGCTTCCAGCGCGGTAGTACAGCGTCCTCTGCATTGGTACCAGAGCAGTACTGTCACAGTGCCACGCTCCAGTCAGACCCTGACCCGCGGTAGTGTCTGCAAATTTTTAAATTTTTTATACTTGCTTGGTTTCCTGAGTCTCCCTCTGCCTTAGGTAGTCTTTGTTGTTTCCTGTTAGCATCCTAGTCATTTTACAGTCTGTGTGATCTGATTATTTCCCTATTGTGAGCTTGATTTATTTGAATTAGTGGCATTTTTGACACATTGGGTCATTTTTCCAGTTTGATTGCACTGGCTTGATTTTTTCACTACAACCAACTCAACACCACTGTTCTCTATTACTGAATCCTGTAGTTTTTACAGTCACATTATTTTTATCATTTTCAGTAATTAAAATATTATCATTTGAGAGCAATTTTGTTGTTGGAATTGAAAAAGTCTAGTAGCATTATTTTGCATTAGGAAATGAACCATTGATTTTGCCACAAAAATTCTCATAGTTGAAGCATTGTAGATTGTAGGATCAGTGCATTAAAAGGAGTATTTATTTCAGTTTAGCTTTGTTTACAAAAAGAAAAGAAAATTCTTTTACTTTGGTTTTTGATTGCTTGTGAAAAATTTCATGCATATTTGATCGAAGAAACTCTATCTTTCCCTTAGCTAGATTTCATCGAAGACAAAGGCTTATTTTCGATTCATTCTCATTTGCATGGTTTGAGTCGTCATAACACCATCAAGTTTCACATCCACTACTTGATTGAGTAAGACAGCCACTAAAATTAATCTCCCTAATTAAACCAACTTTAACCTCACTTGAGGAAATCAAAAGAATTTGGTAGTTAGGTAGGACACTGGGGATAGGCATCAAAATAATTCCCCCTTGTCATTTTCATCTGAGACATAGTCGTTGTCTTTAGGGAACTAAAATCCTCTAGTATTTATTGACACGGTCACAGCTAGTTTGTGGAGGGGCCTCCTGACTGTTTTTAACTTTCAGGGGTTAAACGGCCGCGAGATTGAGAACCGGATAGACTCTGTGGAATACCGCACTCCACTTATCCCTAAGGCAACATCGATTGTTGTCTTCTTCGGAAGGCTGAAGTGCCCAAAACCTTTTCCGACGTGTCATGAACGAGGTAGCTTAGTATCTATTCTACTAGGGCTCTTTTACCCAGGATCCCTTTCGGTAGAGGGATATCCTTCTTATATCGGTCTCTCATGTTGTATTGTTCGACTTGGATTTCATCACCTTGCGAAGGATACAGCTTGTTGAGGTCTCCAGCTCTTAGTTAGGAGTTTGCTTGGTATCTCATCTTCATAGAGGGTCATTTTTTCTTTGTAGGGACTGCTTGTTGGCATTCTGGCCATTTTTTGCATCAGCTCGCTTATTGAGACAGTGGTCTCAGTATAGATTTTAGAGCTTACCTTTATTGGCCTGCGAGCCTTGCTTTTTCTAGCTCCTCTTTTGCACACTCAGCTGCATTAGAGTTTTTGAGTTCTTTGTTTACGACACTGCCCCCGATTTTCATTTTCCTGTCATCATATCAGAACAACCACGAAGATCACGAAGAATACAGGGCCAAATCCCTCCACCACCACCACCGCCATGGACTTCTGGTCCGCCTGCATCACGCATTCCTGCTCCTCCTGGCCGCGATGCTGGTTAAGGCAACATTCCACCGCCGATACGAACAACATCTTCAGTTCCGCCCATAACTGCCACACACAGCACAGTCTCAGAATCTATTGCAGCTTCTGCAACCACTAGCATATCAGAGATTTCCACTGTCACTTCACCCACTGTCATTCCAGATTTATCTGTCACATTGGAAACAGTTACAGTAGCTGAACCTAGCACAACCCAGAGTACTAGACCAGAGGTCATCCTTCTACCGGATGTCAACACTTCCCGTCCATCAGACACTTTTCACGATGACACAGACGGATCTGTTGGTACCACCAAAGGGTCCGACCAGGACATACCCAACTTGATTTCAGTCCCAGGCGGATACGTTGAAATCATTGAAGATACTCGACTCCCTGACACACCTTTTGAACCTGATTATGGCTTCATTACTTCCCAGGTGGAACTTCCACCTTTTATTACTACGTCACCCAGTGTTCATCCTCAGGAGACAAGTTCTTCTAGCAATGTACCTCGTACTATAAATCTACCCAACCTCCCACCGGGACATGAAATCATGGCTTCCATCCAGTCTAGTATGGTTAGTCTAGTGAACTCTTCGTTAGCATCAGCACAGTTTAGACGCAGCACAGAGCAAATGCTTTCGACAGCGTCTAGATATCCCCCCGTTTCTCGTCCTTCTGACTATAGGGTTCCCAATGTCTCGTCTAGCACAGAGTTTCGTCACTCCTTTGTAGATGGCTCAGGACCTTCGGAATTTACTATACCTAGGTTCCCGCCGGATCCCCAAAATCTTTTTCAGGATATGAACTCGGACCCAGTTCTCGATGGTCCTCCTATCATTGAACACGTTATGGATGACGCCGATACCCCTGGGCTAAATTCCCCACATTTGCTGCCATCACCCATTTTTGGTGCACATTCTATGAGGGATAACCCAGTTTTTTCTCCGTCCTTGCCTGTCAGATACGGACGACCTCCTCCGCAAATCGGTACTTTTGGCACCATTGGCCAATCCACACTATCATATTTGGTTAGCAGCAGAAGAACACCTAGTCATACTGTTGGATCTTCCGTTTCGACCGGAGGATCACCTTCAGCCACCATTTACACTATTTCAGGAGGTGGAAAACCGACTACAATGGCCCCTAACTCCAACATACAAACCCTCCCTGGTGGGCCATCAACCCAACCAACTGGGGGGCAACCTTTTGTTGGGAACCCCATTGTTGGTCAACAACCTCCTCCCATAGGGTCATCAACCCAACCAGTTGGAGGACAACCTTTTGTTGGGAACCCCATTCCTACTCAACAACCTCCTCTCATAGGGCCATCCAACCCATCCGCTGGCGGACAACCTATTGGTTCTATCCAACAACTATCCCAACCAACAGCATCTGCTCAGTACGGTATGTACAGCACACCTGGCAGCGGGCAACCTTATTCCGGTATTCCAACCGGACCTCATTCTCAACCTCCCCCGTCAGGCATGCTTCCTTCTTGGGATCCTGAAATCCCACAGAGTGGGGGGTACTCACTTTTTGGAAACTGGAACCAAGCTGGGGGGAAATCTCAGATTTCCCCCAACTTGAATTCTGGCTTCCCTTACCCTTCAGCTGCTACAACTCCATGGAACCCATCACTTCAATTCCCACTCGCTCCTCAAGCAGGAATGAGCCTTCCATGGACACCACCGTCGTAGCCACCCCCCAACCCTGCTATGGGAAACCCTCCACTTACACAGTATAGTGGTAACATCCCTGGAACACAACAATTCCAAGGAACTTTTCCCCAACAAGGAACAACAACCATTCCTGGGTATCAACAACCCCAGGGTACCATACCCACTCAACAGAACACTTACCAACCAGTTGCCTACAATCAACCGGTTAACCAGATGGCTTACTATCCATAGAACTTCCAGCAGTATCCCGCGGGAAACACATATGGGTATAACACGCAGCAGTATGCTATGCAGGGTCCTCCAGGGTTCTCTGCACCACATGGTTATTACTCATACCCGCAGACCAACCGTCAACTTCCCTTTTTGGCCACACTTGACCTTCCTGATTTTTCGAGGCTTATCAACGATCCTATATGGAATGAACCTCACTGGCCACCTATTCCAGCCAAACTACCATCGGACATTCCCAAGTTCGATGCTAATCCCGGGGAAGACCGCAAGAACCACGTGATGACCTTCCATCTTTGGTGTTCATCTAACTCCTTGATGGATAATTCCATCCGACTTCGGCTCTTCCAATGTACACTCACCGGAACGGCAGCAAAATGGTACATCGAGCTGCCACAACACTCTTTTCATGATTTCAACACTTTGGCTATGCAGTTTCTGACTCATTTCCAGCTCCCCATCCAGTATGAGACTGGAACAGAACTGTTAACTTCACTGCGTCAAACCACTTCTACACACATTTCGGATCACATCCATGAGTGGCGACGATGCCGTAGGCTAATAAAGGAACCTATTCCGGATCAGCTACTTGCTGATTGGTTTACAAAATCCTTTTTGCCTCCCATAGCCAGAGATATCGCTATGCGCGGACCAGTTACAGAAGAACAAGCCATCTCGGCAGCCCAGTACATGGATTTGGTATACACTCAATCCGGTACCTTACATGAACTTCTTCCACATGCCTCCCGCGTTCACACTGATCCAACGAAACCTACCACTGAACCCCCCATTGATGGTATTGTCGGTTCAGTCAAGACCCAGCCTGCTACCAACTCGACGGGACAACAAGCTTCTGCTTCCCCCGCTTTTACCCAGGCTGTTTCAAAAACAACTTCCACTCCTGTTGTTTCCTCCGAAGTGAATGCAGTTCAATCTACGTCACAACCATCCAGGGGAAAGAAGAAAAACAATCGTGGTAAACCCAAGAAAAACCAACAGGAGAACCCCAAGCCACAACCCACCCAGAATGACCAGAAACCACGTCGGAAAGCTAAGTTTCCCTGCTTGATTTGTCAAGATTATCATTATACACGTGACTGTCCCTACAAGGATGAGGTCAACAAGTTCGTTAAAGGATCCTCTCGCCCGGCAGTGTTAAATGACCCTTTCCCCCAACAGCAATAGCAAATGGTTGCCCAAGAATCCCCACAAGGGGGCAACCCGACCAATCCCACCCGCGGGGAGACGTCCACAAACCGCGAAATCCTGATGACTAGTAACGAAGAGGTTCATATTACCACTTGTTCAAAGACGTATGACAACCCTCCAAGTTCAAACAAACAATCGGAGATAGCCAAAGGCAAATCTCCTGTTGAAGATCCGATTCCTATTCCCCCCCCTAACGGTCATCTCCATATCGAGAGACCGCTGATGGACACAGTGCTACGCCCACCCAAGGGCACCATATGAAAGGCGACATTTAATCCGAATGCGCGAGCTGCCCAAAACTACAACATTGTTGAGGATTTGGCTCAAGCACCTTGCGCCATGTCGACTCTCGAGGTTCTCCAACACTGCCCCATGCAGCGTAGAACCCTACTTTCAGCACTGGGGGCAATGGACCCAGATACTTCAAACTCCATCATGTTTAACTTTGACCACACCAAACCTAGGCTTTCTCATCAGTTAGCTTTCCAGGTACATACAAAAATCCATGGAAATACCATCCATCGCACTGTATTAGACGAAGGTGCTTCCACGTCGATCATGTCTTTGAACTGTTGGAAAGCCTTAGGCTCACCTGAGGTCACCACTTCTCCTACTACTCTCAGGGCGTTTGATGGACACGGTTTTCAACCTTATGGACTCATTCCCTCAATTGGTGTTGAATTGGGGGGCAAAACAGTATCCGTACACGTTGAAGTCGTAGATGCACCATTGGATTACAATCTCCTCCTTGGACGGAACTGGTTTTATGCCATGACCGCCATAGCATCTACAGTCTTCCAGATTGTGCAATTTCCTCATGAAGGGAAAATTGTCACTATTGATCAATTGGATTACTGTATCCCAGACTCCCATCCAAACTCCGCCAACACCGTCCCGTTATTGGATCAACCTCGGTACCGGTTCCAAGACGTTTGTGTTGGTCTCATGAAGGATTCATCCCTTATTGGATTTTTTCCAGAGCTAGGAACCCATGTTCAACCAATTAGCATGATTTCATCGAGTATCACCCCGTCCAACGATTCATGGGTGATTCCGAGTCCCTCTCAGATTGAAGACTACGGCAACTCTATGCCTCTGAACAGAAACCTCGCAGCATATAACGCGATCCAATCAGCCACCGATTGGGTCGACTGTTCTACTGATCACACCGTGGCACAGCTCTCAGCTGAGACTCATCCATACCCACCACTTTTCGATCCTCTTAATTTGATTTTTCCCACTGACGAATCAATCATGGAGGTTATGTGCGATGATGAGCCACCATGGAGAGATTTTCATCATCGATCTTCATTCCCCACCATTCAACCACTTGAGCCTGATACAAAACCCAGCGCTTCACTTGGGATGGTTCAACCCAAGTTCCCCACTTCCCTCGACGAGGTATTTTCAGAAGGAAACTTGGCCAATCTTATGGCAACCACTCCCATCGATATTTCAGTGAAGCTTGGTATCGTGGAAAATGTACACATTGGCAAAACATGTACTCCCCTCGAAACGGAGTTCTATAGTGCCTACTTCAAAACTTTCCGCGATGTTTTTGATTGGAGTTATGAAGAAATGCCAGGGATAGACCCCTCGATCGTGGTCCACGAAATCCCAACTTTCCCTGGCGCCCGACCTGTTCGGCAAAAGCTTCGACCCGTCCATCCTCGTAAGACAGCCACCATTAAAGCAGAAGTTGAAAAACTTTTGCGTGCTGGTTTTATCTATCCTGTCCCATTGATAGAATGGGTATCCAACATCGTTCCCGTAGCCAAGAAACAAGGAACGATTAGGGTCTATGTTGATTACCATGATTTGAACAAGGCTTGTCCAAAGGACAACTACCCAACTCCATTTATCGACCAGATCATCGATAACTGTGCCGGGAGTGTCATCTTTTCATTTATGGATGGTTTCTCTGGCTATAATCAGATCGATATCCTCCAAGCCGACCAGCACAAAACGGCCTTTATCTGCCCTTGGGGGATCTTTGCATATCGAAAGTTACCTTTTGGCCTGAAAAATGTCGGGGCAACTTTCCAACGGGCGATGTCCTACGCATTTCATGACATCAAACATATTGTAGAGCCATATCTTGATGACCTTCCCGCTCACTCTCGGACCCGGGAAGACCATCCAGACCACTTAAGTGCCATTTTCGAAAGGTGTCGTCGCTACAATATACGTTTGAACCCGCATAAGTGCGTCTTCTGCGTAGAAGCCGGAACACTGTTTGGTTTCATAGTCTCCAAAGATGGGATACGTTTAGATCCCGCAAAGGTAGCAGCTATCGTAGCCCTGCCTTCACCTACCAATATTCCATAACTTCAATGTTTGCAAGGG
The DNA here is from genome assembly GCA_027924585.1 of Larix kaempferi. Classification (NCBI taxonomy): domain Eukaryota; kingdom Viridiplantae; phylum Streptophyta; class Pinopsida; order Pinales; family Pinaceae; genus Larix; species Larix kaempferi. Next base: position 5,130,537 of record BSBM01000289.1, on the reverse strand, counting down.
CATGCAAACTTTCTACGCCGTTTCATCTGCAATCTGTCCGAGATAACAAAAGGCTACATCCAGCTTCTCAAGAAGAATGTTCCCTTCATTTGGGATGAAGAAGCCCAACGCTCCTTTGAAAATCTAAAGGCAGCCTTAACCAAAGATCCTGTGATTCAACCCCCCAATTACACACGGGACTACATTCTTTATCTCGCAGCCTCGATTTCCACAATCGGTATGGTGCTAGTCCAGGAAGACCAAAACGGCATAGAACATGTGGTATACTATCTCAGTAAGAGTCTTCTTGACTCCGAAACCCGCTATTCACATGTTGAAAAACTAGCTCTGGCAATAGTATTTGCTGTCCAGAGATTCCGCCACTACATCTTACTCCGTTAGACCATTGTTATAGCCGACTTCAACCCAATGTATTACATCCTCACACGTCAGGTGCTTGGGGGAAAATACTCTCGTTGGATTGTCATCCTTCAAGAGTTTGACTTGGAGTTTGTCAAGGCTAAGTCCAAGAAGTCTTTGGTCTTCGCGGAATTAATTTGTAACTTGCCCCGTGCTACTGAGCAACCCGAGCCCATTGATTCTCTTCCTGACGAATCATTGTTCCTCATTAGCACATCTGATCCGTGGTACGGGGATATTCTTTTATATCTCCAAACCCAACGCTTCCGTCCCGGCCTCACTCGCGACGAACGGCGACGTATCCGACATCACGCAAAATACTACCTCATAGTCAACGATACTCTTTATCGGCGTGGTGTCGACACCGTCCTTCGATGTTGTTTGACCTTAGATGAGGCAGAACGCGTTCTCAATGATTGCCATGCTGGAGCATGTGGTGGTCATCTCTCTGGGATGGCTACAGCCCAGAAAATACTGCGAGCAGGATACTTCTGGCCCTCAATTTTCAAAGACTACATTGAAACAGTCAAGAAGTGTCCGCCATGTCAATTATTTCATAGCAAAACACGCTCGCATCCTGCTCCACTCCATCTTGTTATTGCCGCCGGCCCCTTTTCCAAATGGGGCATCGATCTCATGCACTGTAAGCCCACTTCAGCCGGGGGGCATAGCTATGTCATAGTAGCTGTCGACTATTTTACAAAATGGGCTGAAGCGATGCCTACGTATTCTGAGGACGGAAAAACAGCAGCGCAGTTCATATTCAATCATATTATAGCTAGATTCGGTGTCCCACATTCCATTGTGACCGATCATGGTTCCCATTTCAGGAACCATATGATCGAAGAACTAAGTGCCAAACTGGGTTTTTTCCATGAAAACTCAACCCCGTATTACCCACAAGCTAATGGCCAAGTTGAAGCCATTAACAAAGTCCTGAAATGAATGATTTAGCGTATTGTGGGTACCCAGAAATCCAATTGGAACTCAGCTCTGTTCTCAGCACTGTGGGCATACCGAACCTCAGTGAAAAGTGCTACTGGGTTTACACCATTCCAACTGGTGTATGGCCTAGAAGCCATTCTGCCGATTGAATGTGAAATTCCATCACTCAAGATAGCCATAGAGCTACTTCCACACACTACTTCCGAAGAGGAACGGTTTCTATACCTAGCTAAGCTAGATGAAACCCGCCGCGACGCTGCTTTGGCTAATGAAGCTCACAAAAAATGCGTCAAAGCTCAATATGACAAATCCGTTCAACCTTGGATCTTCAATGAGGGTGACCTCGTACTTACATATGATCAAATGCATGATAAGCTTGGAAAAGGTAAACTTGAATCTATGTGGTACGGCCCCTTTATTGTAAAACGTGTCTTAGAAAAAGGAGCCTATGAACTAATCGATTGTGATGGTACGCCATTGGCACGGCCCCGCAATGGGCTATACCTCAAACGTTTCTACGCATGAGGTTACCCTACGCGGGTTACTTGTTGTACATAATGTACTTAGTTTGCTTTTGCTTTCTTTTTGGTGTGTGCGTGGACCTCATGTATCCACTCTTACTTTGACTCGTGACTTTATGCGTAGATGTCTGCCTACTTTGGATTCGCTGACGGTGCAAGCCGACATACCCGGAATCTCACTTCCGCAGCATGGGTAATCTATTCCCCCACTGGCGAGTTGATTTCTTCAGGAGCCAATTGTTTAGGTCCTGCAACCAACAATATCGCGGAGTACCATGCAGTCATTGGTCTCTTGACGGAGGTTGCTTCACTCGGAATTGACTACTTATCAGTATTTTTAGACTCCCAACTCATGGTTTCTCATCTAAACCGTGTTTACACAGTTCGCGATCCTATACTACTTCGTTTATTTCGGAGAGTACGCCTCTTGGAACGATCATTTAATTTTATCACATATCAACACATACCAAGAGAATTCAATTGTATAGCTGATTCATTGGCTAATTACATTTTGGATTGGCATCTTGCCCACACATAAACACATCATTAAAAATAAAATACACAAGTCATTGTAAATATTTAGATCATAAATAGGTCCATATCAATGTATATAAGAGTGTTTTTTCCAAAATACATAATGTTTGTGTCAAAGACAAAATTGGGGACCAAATCCCATATACAAAATTTGGCTCTCAAAGCCTACATATCATGTACATGCCGCAAAAATACTAAAAAGACCATCTATGGAGAGCTAGGAGACCTATCATGTCCCTCATCAGACTCCTCCTGCTGCTGGTGGTAACATACTACAGCTCGAACCACCTTACGAAGAAGTCGACTGATACGACCAGGCACACCTACAGTATGCCACTGGAGGTGGTAAGGGACGTCATCCATCCTCATAGCAGGGATACCATGAGTCAATCCCTGCAAGTTCCTCTCAATGTCCCGAACGCCTCCTGCCTCATCTTCATCTTCCTCCTCATCAAGAACAGCTTGACGATCGACACCACCACCACGTAGTGGAGAGTACCCAGCTGGTCTCTGTGGTCCACGGTCTGCAACATGCATGCAAACATACATTAGACGTCTTTTACACATTCTAAAAAAGTAATAAAAATTAAACATTCAAAAAAGGAAAAAATACATATCCATGAAGGTCATACCAGAGTTGTCCCAATCATCGTCCTCTGGCAGTGCCAAGTCGATGTCCTCACAAAAATCCACCCCTGAGTAGGGATAGTCATCAATCATAACTATCTGCTCCTCGAGCCAGGAAAAGAAATCTTCACCAAAGGCTAAGCGCTGAGGTCCCCCGAGACGTCCAACATAATCACTCCATTGAGCCATCCATGGCTCGGTAGGTGGACGATATTTGCGGGCACAGTAGTGGCACCCTCGCCAAAAAGAAAGTGACCAGGATGCTCCCATAGCCAAATTGGGAATTCTTTCCAACCCTGCACTTGTGCACTTGTTCTTTGAGATTGGCCAACACCGCCTCACACCAGTTAAATACTGTTCCTCCCATACACTCTGCTGCGAGATTCACTTGTGTGCGAGATGCCTGATGCGGACTCACACTTCCTGCTGCATGCGTGATAGTGAACAGTACGGTTTTTACAGGAAGTTCTATAACCTCCTTTATGGCCACCTTCCCGCTTTTCTTACTCGAACCCTGACGGCAATACCGAGCAATCAAGTCATCTGTGCTCGTTTCCGAGGCAGTGTATCCAGTAAAGTTCACCCGAGCCCCTCTTTTTGAGAGGCCCGTGAGGAAATAAATGTCCTCAAGTTGAATTTCGAGAACATGCTCTCCCACTCGGAAAGCTTGAATGTCAGGATCCCACAATTGGATGAGATGAGTGAGAAGCTTGGGTTGCTGACGAATCCCCTTGGTGTTAAAGAACTTCAACAAACCACATTCTCTCAATGCGGTCATGGTCGGTAAGTGATTTTCAGCTGCAAAATCATCCGCATCGTGCTCTCTTTCTTTCCAGCTTACCATTTTGCTCCAAATAAGTTGCAAACTCCTACAAAAGGTCAGGGAAAATATTTAGTAACTATTTAACAACTTACTTTCAGCAAAAAATTTGAGAAAATTTGATTTTTTCATCTCAAAAATTGCCTTCACCGCGCCTGGGGAAAACTCTGCCGCGCGGTACTGTACAGTGCCGCGCCTCGGTTTGGAGCTACAGCGCGGTACTGTTAGACAGTACCGCGTTTCTCGATAGAGCCCCCACGCGGTACTGTGAAGGGCGATTTTTGCCCAATAGGGCTTGCCCAAAAATCAAATTTTTCCTAATGAAAGCAAATAATTCCTACATGAAATGAAAGAGGAGCTCGAGAGCTTTTACCTGACGCAGACGGTTATCGAAATGGTGTCCTGGAACTCCCGATATGGATCCTTGAAGTTTTGCTCCTTAAATGGGTAAAAATCTCCTCTTTGGGTAAAAACACAAATGAAATGGTAATTTCTATTTTTAACCATTCTTTATATAGCATTTTCACATATTTTTTAATTATTATTTTAAATGGTTAAAATAAAGCCTTTTTCACATTGCTAATGTCCAGTTTTTTGAGCATTTATTGACAGGATCCCCGGTAAAAAGCGATATATTCACACTGGTGTTTATTCATGATTTGACCTTCATTTTGAGCCCACTTTATCTTTTTCGTGCTCTGGATTTAAAACTTGAAAAAGATTCCAAGCGCTTTTACACCCGTGTCGTGCTTGTCAAACTCAAGTAAATGGTGTCGAGTACGGTCAGCTTTACTCATGCTCGTTAAACGATGAGGAAAGTATTATCCTGGTTGTATTTTATTCTTTTTTTCGGACCAGAATAATTAAAAATTACGAAAAAGACCATAGGAGTCCATAGTTAAAGCTCTTTTCAGACTCCCTAAAATTGAAAAGATTGCCAAGTGATCTTGACTCTTTCACACTTGTAAAAGTATTTGAAAGGTCGTCTATTCGGTGATAGGTTACCCCTTTTTTGGCCCGTCTAGACTATTTACGAGAAAGGTATACCTCAGTCAATCTCGGCTGGGAGAGTTCTCTCGAGAATTGTTTTACACTTTTTCAGGATCGAGGGACTAAATTTATGAAAAAGTACATTATGGAGCTTCCTTTAAGTTTTTCAGGCTCTCTAAATGCGAAAACTACTGAGTTTTCCTTCCTTGGACTCATTAAAATTTTAACATCGAAGGACCCACTTTGGGACGAACCCCTCCTTTCTCAGGTTCGTAAAACATGTGAGATTGGACTCATCCATGAGATGAGCTACACCGAGCATCTGTTATCCTCTTCAAGCTCGCAAAACAACAAAGAGGTACTCGTCTATCATGTCGGGGGAATATGGGGGGATGAGTCAAGTTTATTTATGCCAGCTTGTCAGTCGTTACCTTTGAACATGGCATGTTATGTCTCTTGTCTATATTGGGTATCCATTTATCACTGATATATGGTCATCATCATGAGTTGTCTCCCTGGCCACGAGCCTACTCATCCGGTGTCTATCCTCTGTTGTCAATAATCCCTGCTACCAAGTCCTGTTACATGCCATTATATGTTCAAAGGGTTGCATTGTTTAGAGTCGTTCATTGTGTCAGGCCTCCGCTGTGTCAGTACATACTCCATTGTTTCATCATCTTATCGTCCATGCCGATTTCGTGTCGATGATGTGGGAATCATTATGGCCCTCCTTCGACGAGTCTATTCCCGTCGACACCAAATCACTATCCGGGAATTGGACTTAGAGATCAACCATTAGTAGCTTGGTACCTGCATGCCTCAATGGCAGGTTTCCTCGTGTTCGACAGTAGGTTCACATCATTGACCTCTGATCGAACGATCTCTCGAATGCTCGACATCAACTCATCTATTCGCATTTCGTTGAGATGTACTTCAGATACCTTGGGGATCATCCTCATCATTGGTGATTTCCCTCGCATTTGTTAACGGTTCACATCATTGACCGGTAATCAAATGATTTCTACCATGTTCGACTTCAACACCTTGTAATCACATGGCTAGATTCGTATCTTTTGCGATCGGGTAGAAGACCCTGGGTGCGCCTCAGCACCTTGATTGCGTCCAGGTTGCGATGGAGGTGTCCTTTGTATTGTCACATAGATCCACTTATTGTATTGGTCGTGGCTGTGTCATTATTGTCTCATGGATCTACGCTTGTTCATAGTAGCCATGGTCTGTCCACAGTCTATGTCATCTCAGTACTCATGGATCTGCAATGTATTGGTCGACAGCCATGCTTTGAGTCATTTGTTTCCGAGCATGGGGATGCCCGCCTCGGTGGTATATCTAACACTTTGTTTCTGTTTCAGCTCAGTGTCGCTCTCCTTGATGCTATCTCTGCACATTATATTCGTAAAGTCTTTCGGCCATCAGTCCCTTCTGACCTCACACTTTAGGGGGCATCTGTTATACCTCTATATTCCACAGTGTCTCATCTCCACCACAAACAGAGTTGAGGACACTTCCCCTGCTGTTTGAACCACTCAGAAGATGAATGAACCTTGAAGGTAAATCTACCCTGACAAGTTCTGACCCATCTGAGACTTTATTTACCTACACTACCGTGCCTTGCTCATTTATATGTGCGCGGTACTTCACACTACCGCGCTATGCTTTTTCCCCAAAACGTGGTAGTACCGCGTTGTGCTCAGACCACAGGGCGCGGTACTCTTTTATTAGCCTTTTTCCCATGGCTTGTGGGATTTTGGATTTTCGAAGATAGTGGAATATTGGGGTCCCTGATTCGATCCCAACTCACTTTCTGTGATTAGAAACCTTGATCCACTTATCTCTCCCTAGATCCACCCATCTCTCTTGTTGGTTAACCCTACCATACACTATAAAAGAGAGGCATTCCATGGGGAAGGGAGAGGACTCTTGAAGTACCAAACTTATGATCTTGCAGCATTGTGGAGATAGATAGAGGAGGAAGCACTTGGAGCTGGAGGATTGGCTTGGACATCAAGCAACCTATGTAAGCATTCTTCAAGTTGTAATAAGATAACTTGTCTTGTCTTTCCCATTTCATGTGTATTGTGCAAGTCTTTAACATGAAATGTATCTAATCTGGATTTGAATCTAACCTTTACATTCAAGGTATTTGGAAGTTTGTATGTTTGTTCTTTGGTTGATCTTAACAGGTTCTACATTGGAGCTTTGGATCAAGAGCTAGAAGCGGGACAAACGTCAGTTTGAAAGGTGTGTCTTATCTCTCATTATTTCTGAATACATTTAATCTTGCTGTAAAAGTTAGTTCAGGGATTTCAAGGTAGCATTTGTTTTGACTTGTTTCTTGCTTTAGAGTTAGTTTAAAGTCTGCTTTAAAGTTAAGAGAGTTTTGACTTATCCGTAGGGCAAAATTCTACATAACACTGTCAAACAATCGACTGCAGATGTTTCTTTCGTCACAACCTCTCCTTCTATTTCTGAGCCTGTCAACCAGGTTCAGAACAATCAAAAGGGCCCTCGGCATCCCAATAACAAAAAGAAGGGCAAGAAAGGAGAGGGGAACCAACAAAAGCCCAAAAAAGAGAATGCCGAAGAGGGTAACAAAGAGGAAAAGAAGGTTAAGTTCCCTTGTAAACTTTGCAAGCAGAACCACCTTACTCACCAATGCCCTCTGCTTGAAGAAGCCCAGAAGCTCTTAAGAGAAAAGAAGCCTTCCATCCTGAAAGATCCATTCCCTAAAGGACAGAGCTCAACTTCTGGCACCTCCAATAATGGGGGCACTACACATGCTACGGTTGATGAAACTTTTATTAACATGGTTAATTCGGATGCACTCTTACAAACGAGAGCCAGGAACTATACCCCGGACACACAGAAAAAGGATAAAGAGATTCCAGAATCCTCCACTCCACTCCACATACCTGTGGACCCAATGCCCAAGATTCCAAAAGGTGTCTTGAAACGGGCATCACACAATCCCAACACTCGGGCCGCTTCCAACTACAACATGGTTGAAGATTTAGCCCAGACCCCTTGTGCCATGTCTACTTTAGAAGTCTTGCAAAGTTGTCCTTTACAACGTAATGCACTTTTGGTAGCTATTGGAAGTATGGAATCCTCTAACATGTCTGCGCGATTTGATATGATTGATGTCAAATACCGGTTGCCCTACCACGTTGCTCTTCATATTGAACTCGTTCATGGTCCAATGACCATCAGACGAGCTGTCATAGATGAGGACGTGTTGACTTGCGTAATGTCTATTTCCTGTTGGAAAGCTTTAGGTTCCCCCGAGTTAGCCCCTTCTAACACACTACTTACTGCATTTGATGGCAGAACTTTCCGTCCACATGGGGTTTTGCCATCATTTGATGTCACATTGGCCGGTAAGACAGTTGTTGTAGAAGTAGAAGTTCTGGATGCTTCGCTTGATTACAATAATGTATTGGGCAGGAGTTGGACATATGCCATGTGAGCCATTGCATCGGCAGTTTTTCGAGTTGTCATGTTCCCATTTGAAGGTAAGATCGTTACAGTCGATCAACTTTCTTTCACTCGGAGAAACAACCAGACTTCTTCAGAGACCACAGTTCCATTAATTGATCAAACCAACTCGGTTGGTGAGAGTTTAGGAGCAGGACTGTACGGGTCATTAATTGGCACTTTTGACCTACCGGCTCCCACCTTATTTGTTGGTACTGAGGGATGTTCATCGTCTGAAACTTCCATGGTTAGTTTAACAACTGATTCTGGGTTTCTCCCAACTAATACAAACCCCTCCGTACCCATCCCTATTGCAGAAGTTACCCACCTAGATTCTTATCAAACTGCAACAGAACATATGTTGACTCCATTGGTGTCTGTTGAGTCAAATATAGATTGTGCTACTACTCAATCACCAGATCCGATCCACTCTCTTGACAGTTCAGATACCACTTTACCTTCTGAGGAGGAAATGTTAGAAGCCATAACCAGCCTAGACCATCCTCGTGAACATATAGATCCCGGGTCCTTCTTGTTTCCTTTTCTTAACTTGATAGAGAGAGGCGAATTTTGTCCAACACCCAGTGAAAATACTAATTTCACTTCCTCACAAGTTAGTTTTGTTGAAGAGAATAGATTGAATACCTTTCCGGTGAACGTTTTCACTAGGGTCGCCGGAAACATTTTTATTGAAACAGTATGTTATCTCGATGAAATCATTCTGTATACTAATCTTTTTCGTGATTTCCATGACATCTTTTCCCGACCTCATGAGGAGGATCCAGGCATTGACACTACCTGAAAAAGTATTACGCTTAGGCTGACATAATTTTTCTTGTAACATAGCTGTATATTTTTGTAAAGATAGTTTTTGTTGTGCTTAATTTTATGTGTGTTCTTCGTTTCGTGTACCAGATGTCAGCCAAACATTTCTTAGGATTTGTTGATGGCGCCAGTTGCCACACCTATCAGTTGGCTGTAGTAGCTTGGGTCATTTATTCACCCGCTGGCCAACTTGTCTCTTTGGGGGGGGGGTTGTTTGGGTCCTACCACGAATAATATGGCTGAATACAGTGCAGTTATAGAACTTCTCCGAGATGCTCTCAGTTATGGCATTTCACATTTGGAGGTAAGACTTGACTCACAATTAATTGTATTTCAGTTAACAGGTGTCTATCAGATTAGGGATCCTGGATTGCTATGTCAGTTTCTACGAGTTAGAATATTGGAAAGACAATTTGATTCTATTATATATGAACACATTCCAAGAAGTTTAAACGCATTAGCTGATTCATTAGAAAACTACGTGTTAGACTGGCATTTGCATCATACATTTTCATAAACAACATTGCACACATAAAACACATACATATGTAAATAACCAATACTGTATATAGCCGATACTGTATCAAAAAATATATGAGTTTTTGGTCACAAGTCTATCAAGTCAAGTCATAAAAGTACAAAAACTGGGCATAGTAGCCTAAAAAATATATACATAGAATGTATCCCTCTCCTATGGAGAAGGAGGGACATCATCATCATCTACTGCATTGCGATAGCATATGACTAGCCTAGCTATCTTCCGCAGCACCCTAAGCCATGCCGGGGGCACCCCAACAACATCTTCCTGCATATCAATAGGTATCTGATCCATACGGCATGCAGGAACTTCGTGAGTCAACCGACTCATTTTTCTCTCTAAGGTCCCCAACATAGCATCTGCTGCAGCAATATCAGCTCGCCTCACAAAGATGGTAGGATGTCCCTCAGGATGAATAGGCCCAAGGTCTGCATATGACACTTGATTAGCACTTCAAAATTCATTCATAAAAATCAAATACTCGAAAATTTTTGAAAAAATTAAATAATTCTCAAAATTTAAACATACCAATATCTCCCCAGGCTCCACCTAGAGGAAGCACCAGTTCTGGATCATGACAGAAATCCAATCCATCATATGGAAACTGCTCGAAAGTGGGCACTTGCCTCTCCCACCACCCCCAGAAATCATCAGTATGATAACAGTAGTGACTTTCCCCACCACCCTGGTGGAGGAATATGTCACCCCAACGGCCTAGTCTGGGCTCACGGGGGTTAACCTGAGCTAGAGGCATCCCCAAACTGATAGCAGGCATCCTCTCAAAGAAGAAAGTACACAAAATACTACCATATCCAAAATTCTTCATTGTGCCGGATTTGCAACCTGTCAATTGATATTTCATGCTCGCTAGTAAACTAGTACACCAATCATAGACATGACTGTGTAAGCATTGTACACCAATATGCATAGAGTGCCTGGAAGCTAAGTGTTGTGAGGCACTACCTGCCACTCGGTTGATCATGCTCACTATCACTTTCAAAGGGAGGCCATCAATGGTTGAGATCAAGACTTGGCTTCCCGATTTCTTAGCTCCGGCAATACAATATGTATTCACATACTCTTGCATAGATCTTACACCCACACGAGAAGACCCTTTCAGATTGATTACATCTCCTCTCCGTGAGAGACCAGTAATGAAATATATGTCATCAACTTTAAGCTCCAAAGTTTGCCCACGGATGACAAAAGTATTGGTATCCACATCCCAGTACTGAATAAGTCTTCGAAACAGTTTGTTTAAGGCCCTCATGTTTACGGTTCGGTAAAACTTCAATAAACCACATCTTCAGAGAGCATGGAGAGTGGCCGGATCTTGCATGGCCAACCTATCCATGTCCTCATGTTCTCTCTCCCTCCATTGAAGAACCATCCTGCACAAAAAATGAAAATTCTTTGAGTCTCGGCGCTTGTATATAGGTTTTCAAGAGTGAGCGATACTGTGTACACTACACAGTCACATATGGGCGCTACTCTGCTTGAGCATAGTAGCGCTCATATCGTTTACACGCTACTGCTATGGTTACACAGTAGCGCCCGCGCAGCAAAGGTTGTGAGCATCATGTTGCATGAAATTTTTTGCTCAAAAAATGAAAACTAAACCATGAAAATGCAAGTAGGGTGATTTCTAACTTACTTGGTGGAAGAAGAACGATGTTTGGATGCTTGGTTTGATCGCCACAGAGATTTGAAATTGCAAAAGGTTGCCCCAATCTTTGCCCTACAAAACAATTTGGAAATTGATTTTTAAAATGAAATTATATATATGAATTGGAGTTTGATTTTTACCCACCATTGTTTAATTTTCTATAGTTTCAAAATTTTCAAAAAATCCCTAATTAATCAATTGAAACACACATATGGTACAATACTAATCCAAGCTCAATTTTCATTTAATTTTTGTCAGATTCATCTCCTAAGTTCAAAAAACTCTTGATGTTAGACCTTGTCAACTAGTTAAATAGTTCAAATTCATATATCATTCGAGATTTTTTTTGCCGCATCGACTAATATTTTGTTGAAGACCTAGTTTTAGCAGAGTATGAAGCTATGATCCTAGAAGCTGACCTTTAAGTCATTTTAAGCTCTTGTTTGGACTATTTAAACCTAAACAAGATTGTCGAGCAAGCTTGTCCTCTTCAAGCTCGTTAAATTAATCGAAGGCTCATCCACTCAGGTATAGAATTACCCCTTTTCCGGGCCTAGGTGGATTAACTACGAAAAAGGTATACTCTAGGTATACTCCTGTATGCGCTAGAAGAGTTCTTCTTCCATTATTTTATACTTTTTCGGGGGAGGAGACTAACTGCACAAAAAAGGACCTTTTGGAGCCTTTCTTTAGGGTTTTCAGGCTCTCTAAACATGAAAATACCAAGTGAGCATTCACCTACTCGGGCTCAATGTGAAATCCACGAGAGGGTAAGTAGAGGACTGTTTAAGTTTTTCAACTCTATAAACAAGAAAACACCACCGAGCACAGACCAATCCGGGCTCGATATAAAATCCATGGATAGGTGAAAAGAGGATTGTTTAAGTTTTTCAGACTCTATAAACAAGAAAACACCGACGAGCATTAATCTGCTTGGGCTCGATACTAAAATCCACGAGCAGATATATGGAGTTATTGTTTAAGTTTTTCAGACTCCTTAAAAATGAAAACATCGGCGAGCAAGAACAGATCTTGGCTCGATATTAAAATCCAGAGATCAGTAATATAGAGTAATCTTCTATCTTTTATTCGAACTCTATAAATAATGAATAAGGTCCTGAGTCTTCCTCCCATGGGCTCGTTAAAAATTTTTACATGGTTGGATCTATTGAGTTTTCATTCTTTCTTGGACTCATTAAAACAACAAGAAAGGTATTCTTTTATCTAAAAATAATAAGGGATGGGAAAGACATATCATATCTTCATTGTTAAAGGCAGTTCAGTCAGTTCTATCCTTGAACACAGCACCTACTTGAGTCTATCTTGTCAGTTGGGTTTAGTTTTTGACCTCAGGGTGAACCTTTCCTCTGATTTGTTTACTCCCCCGGTTGGTTATTCTTCCAACCAGATGGAGGGTCTGATAATGTCTCTTACATTCCAGACTTATTATTTACCGCATTATGTCAGAAACTGCCTGAGTCACTTTGTGTCGTGCTCAATGTTCAAGGATATACCCTATGTTGGCCATTCTGCAGTTTACCCTGACCTCATGTGTCGACCTTCCTAGTGTCAGTCTTGTTACATATTATTCCATATCAACTCTTACCAGTTGAGTGTCCCTCGAGTTGGATGATGGAGGATGCCTTAAGGCCTCCCTTCCAACGAACTTCTTCCCATCGACATCAACTCATTTTATTCTGGGAATGAAGTTTAGAGTTTCGGTTAGTACCTTGGAGATTGCAGTCACCAGTGGCAATTTTCCTCGCTGTTGAATGATGAGAATACATCAATGTCTTTTCTTCGACAGGATTCCCAAGTGTTCGACTCCAAGTCCATCTATTCACACTTGGCAGATCGTACTTGGTACCTTGGACCCCATCATCATTATCGGTGGAAGTCCTCGCGTTTGTTAACGGTATACATCAATGACCGGTAATCAAACGATACCCCCCATGTTCGACTGTCAGCTCATCTATTCACATGGTTAGGGTTTGTACCTAGAGTTATTTTGGATGAAGACCTTGGGATTTTGGATGACATTACCTCATTTTGTTATCACCCAAGTTGCGCAAGACTGAGCCTCACTTATATTTGGCTCTCCATTAGACATAGATCCAGTTTGTTTTTATGGCTATGATCTCTCAGTTTGACATGGATCCACGCTTGTATTCCAAATGGCCATGCTTTATATACATCTCCTTGTTATGTATCGGAGATCATGTTGACTGCACATCTATATGATGTCTAAGATGTAATTGCTAGCTGACCTTGATCTTTGTTGCAGGTGTTCTTGTAACTTGTTTTCTACGGTTCTTTGCTCCTCCTCTGGCTTTGGATTATAATGTATTTCGGCCATCGTTTCCCTCTGACCTCACACATTAGGGGGCATCTGTTATAGGTCAAACTTGCACCTCTCTGTCCGTGATCACCTTGAGCTGTTGATCACACAAAAGGACAACTTGGATGGAGGAGCATGTTGACCCTAGATGATACTTTGACTTACTCCATTTCCTGACATTACTAGAAAAACCATAAAAATATCATTCTGAGATATGAGCGCTACTCTACTTCAATAAGATTAGTGCCCATACGCTACTCCAGTGTATAATAGTAGCGCTCAAAGCCTTATGAGCGCTACTTCTTCTCAGTATAGTAGCGCTCAACATTTAAAAATCGATAAGCGCTAGTTGACAAGCACCATAGTAGTGCCCTAAACGCTACTTCACTGAACAATAGTAGCGTACATCTTTAAAAATGATTAAAAAATAATTAATTTCACGAGGAGGATTAGTTGCTGGTAGTTTCCCAACTTCCCCAACTTCCTCCATAACCATATATCGACCTGAACTATTTCTATGATCCTATAAATATAGGGAAGACTAAAGAGAAAGGTAAGATGGATAGATGGAGAAACTTAGAGACATAGAGATCTAAAAGAGAAGCTTGCATTGGAGGAGTTGATGCTGAAGATATCCAAGCCAGAGAAGAGTAAGAGCCCAGAATCAAGCTGCAGGAGCCTGTCATAGAGTCAGGTATACTTGTACATCAATTTACATTCAACAATAAAGGTTGAAGTGTCTTTCTTATTCCAACTTAAATGTATTCTAAAATAACATCTTAATTTGGATCTGTTTTGGTCAATATCGAATGTTTAACATTGCTTTTGTTTCTTTCGAACATTATATGTTGTCCAAGATACGCTGAGAAAGGTGTTTGTCTTGCAGGTTTACTGAACAGAAGGTGGATTTGAGGACTGAATGCGGGATCAAATAAAAGCTAGGATCGAACGCCGGTTAAAAGGTATGTTCTCAAGCTCCATAACTCATTTCTTTTCGTAAATATCTCTTCAATACAATTAATACACTTACCTGTCACCCCATCCAAGTTGATAGCATTAGTTTCCTTGCTATAGGGTAGTTTTGCCCATAAACAATCCCTAAAAAGTGTCTGCCACAAGATCTATTATGGAAATCATTAAGGACTTGTTTGGCCTCATCGTGGTGAGGCAGCGATGTAGAATGGTGTCGCTACCGTGATGGTATAACACATCGCCTAAGAGAAGGTAACGTGAAGCGTGGTGATGTACACGTCGGCACCCATCACGGTCAAGGTCGGGTCAGAATTTCTGAGTGCGAAGGTACACCAAGGTATTGCCGTACTAAGGGTCATCTGAGGAGATGATAAATAAATGGTCGTCGAGGAGACTAGTATTGATGGGAGTTGAATTGGACGATGATGGCAAGTCTGTCATTAGTTGCACCAACGCAAGGGCCTTGATGCTCTTTGGTGTTGTAAACGTGAGGTCATACTCTTGGAGGATAATGACCCACTTAGCCACACGGCCTTGTAGGAGGCGACAAATCAAAAGGTAAACCATAGGATTAGAGTCGGCCACAATGGTAGTTGGGCTCAACAATATATAGTGATGGAGCTTTTGTACGGAAAAGATGATGGCTAGGGCCAACTTCTCTTCTAGGGGGTAATGCAACTATGGGCTAGACAAGGTCTGAGTCATGTAGTAGATTACATGTTCTTTTTGTGCACTATCTTCTTGAACGAGCACCCCGGAGATGGCGTATTCTGATGCCGAAACATACAGGATAAAATCCTTTGAGAAATCCGGGGGGGAGATCAAAGGGCCATTAGTTAAGGCTGTTTTAAGGGCTGAAAAGGCTGCTTGAGCTTGCTCATCCCAAACAAATGGGTTGCGGGTGCGGAGTAAGCGGAGAAATCCGTGAACCATCATGGCGTATTTGTTGATGTATATATAACTGCTTAATGTATTTCATCTATGTATTTCATATATATTTATTGTACCCTTATTAGAGATGTGTTATTCCTCTATAAGGAAGTGTCGTCATATGGATTGACAAGTGTCGCAAGTGTGTGTACTTGTCGATGGGTTATTAGACCGCCATGTGTGGGGTCGGCCCTGAATTATATATTATATTGTGGATGTACCTAGCTAGACAAGTTGGCCCCATAAAGTCACTGGGAAAATAGGTTAGTATAAATAGAGATCAAGAGATCTCTATTTAGATCATTTGAGAAAGTACATCTCTCTCACTCAGAAAGTGGCGCACTAGTGAGGAGGACGATCATCTGCTACTAGGAGACTATCTCAGTGTATTTTGGTTGTACTTTGGTTGAGCCATTTCTCTCTCTATCTCTGAGGAAGTTGTGGGGTTTTTCACCTTAGGGTTTTCCCCACGGAAACTCTGTGTCTCTTGTCTCTCATGCTTTTGATTCTTGTGATGCTTGTCATGCTTATTGTAATTGTTATGCATTGATATACTGTATATGTTATTCTCTCAGTAAAGATCCTAGAGTATTGTGAATTAATGCTCAAAATTTAACATGGTATCAGAGCTAACCTGAGACGAAGACATTTTACAGTGATGGAAACTTGAGTTTCTTGTTTATTGGGTTTCTCTCCACATATTTTGGGAAAGCAGTATAGTAGATTGACTCTAATCATTAAGGCGCATCTATCTGTCTAATCAGAATTCAATTTCGAGCATTTTCAGATTTTGCCCTAAAAATTAAGGTTTCCACAAAAATAGGAATTTCTGAAATATGAAGACATAACTGGAAGCTCCTTGCAAAAATCGAAGTTTAGAGCTTTGGATAGATATTTTTGGTTGGGTAGATCTCCGAGAAACTCAAACCCTAATTCAGGGCTCTCCCTAGTGAACCCGGGAGGACAAAAAGGCAAATCTGAAGGGTAAAACTTTGCTGATCTCAAATTCTGAATGCACCAGGCTGATCAACTCATCAAGGCGCATCTTTCTATCCTTTCAAAAATTTGAAATTCACATTTTGAATTTTTAGGGTTTTTTCGACAAACCCTAATCCGGGACCAGATCCAGTTTTTAGCATTTCAAGTGGTAAGACCTAAATCTTTTCTATTTCCATTTGAAGTACTCTTTAAGATGTCTCACCACACCAAGCTTGAGGATAAGCTTGAAGGGGCTGATAAATTCCAATCTTGGAAGTATATGATTGGGTTAATCCTGGAAGAGAATGAGTTGGACTCATATATAAAAGAAGACATCCCTATCCCAGAGGATGAAGAGGCCAAGGTATTGCATAAGAAGAACTTGGTCAAGGCAAAGAGAATCATTGTTGATTCTATCAAAGACCATCTCATACCCCATGTGTCTTCTCTAAAGACACCCAAGGAGATGTTTGACTCTTTGACCAAGCTATTTGAAGGGAAGAACATAAATCAGAAGATGACTCTGCAGAATCAATTGAAAGGGGTCAAGATGTTGAATGGAGAAACCATTCAATCTTACTTCTCCAAGGTCTCTCAGATCAAGAAGCAACTTGAAGCTGTAGATGAAGTAGTGGACAATGGTGAAGTTGTTATAACCACTCTGAATGGCCTACCTAGGTCATGGGATTCCTTTATTCAAGGAATTTGTGCAAGGAAGAAGTTGATCTCCTTCAATAGATTGCGGGAAGAATGCTCTCAAGAAGAAGCTAGGCTTGTGGCCCGAGGAGAAAAGATGGGAAATGAAGATCAAGCTCTCACAACACATGCCAGGAAAGGCAAGTCCAAGGAGGAATCATCTCATAACAGAAGATTCTCACACCACCATTATCATAGAGATAAGAAAGATCTCAGATGCTTCAATTGCAATGAGAAGGGACACTTTGCTTCAGATTGTCCCAAGAAGAAGAAAGACAACAACAACAACTTCAATAAGAAGAAGACGAATAACAAAAGAAGATATCATGCTCATGCTGCCGAAGATGATGAACCCCCAAAGAAAAATGCTAGGGCAGAAAGTGATAGTGATGATGACTCATCAAGTAAAGAAGAATATGTTCTAATTTATGCTCTTATAGGTACTATCTCCCATGGTTGTAATGATTGGTTGATTGATAGTGGGGCTTCCAAACACATGACTGGGTTTAAGGAATCTTTTGTGAATCTATCTGAACATGAATCACCCCATAAGGTGAAACTTGGGGATGATTATCAATACCCAATCAAAGGAAGTGGTGAAGCCTCCTACAACCTAGATTCTGGAAAATCTTTGAAGATGAAAGAAGTCCTTTATGTTCCTGGGCTCAAGAAGAACTTACTCTCCATCTCTGCATTGGATGCAAAAGGTATGAGGGTTGCATTTGTGGATGGCCAAGTCCTAATGTGGCCAAAGGGAAAGAACATAGATGATGCATTAGTGATTGGAGAGCAAGAGGGAGGTTTGTATAATTGAAGGGACAACCTGAACATGCCATGGTACATGAATCCATGGAACCAAGTGAACTTTGGCATAGAAGACTTGCTCATATGCACTATAGGGCACTTCCAATTGCAAGCAAGGTTGTAGAGGGTCTTCCTGAAATCAAGACCAAACATGAAGGTGTTTGCAAAGGATGTGCAAAAGGTAAGAACATTAAGAAGGCTCTCCCAAGTAGTGAAAGCAAGGCAAAAGACATCCTGGAAATCATCCACTCAGATGTATGTGGTCCTATGTCATCCAGTTCTCTGAGTGGGTATGTTTACTATGTCTCGTTTATTGATGACTTCTCTAGGAAGACTTGGGTATACTTCTTGAAGAGCAAATATGAGGTGTTTGATAAATTCAAGGAATTCAAAACCTTGATGGAGAATCAAACTGACAAGAAGATCAAAACATTCAGATCCAACAATGGTGGAGAATTCACCTCAGGTGACTTCAAGAATCTTTGTAGTGATTCAGGGATTAAGAGGGAGTTGACTACTCCTTATAATCCACAACAGAATGGAGTTGCAGAAAGGAAGAACCAAACAATCATGGAAGCAGCAAGGGAAATGCTGCATGACCAGGATCTACCTATGCATCTATGGGCAGAAGCAGCTAGAACAGCTGTATATGTGCAGAACAGAACACCCCACAAGATATTGAGCAACAAGACACCAGAAGAGGTCTTTTCTGGTAAGAAACCTGAAGTCAACCATCTCAGAATATTTGGTTGTCCAGTATACACTCATGTCCCAAAGGAATAGAGGACTAAACTAGATCCTTCAGGAAAGAAGGGTATCTTTGTGGGTTACAGTGAAAGCTCGAAGGCTTATAGAATATACTTTCTAGGGTTCAAGAAGATTGATATCAGCAAGGATGAATATAAGTTCAAGGACAGGTAATATAGGAAGCAAAGATCAAGAGGGAGCACACTCCAGCAGCTCCTGCAAGGATGCATATTCTCAGAGGGAGTTGACCATCTTCCTACATTCCATAATAGAAAGGTGTAGAAGAAGCTACTTCAGCAGCTCCTGCCAGGAAGCAAAGACTCAGAGGGAGTCCACCCAACAAACAAACAAAGATAAGTATTTCAATTATCATTTCTTGCCTATTTTGTTTGTTTAAATAATATTATGCTTATGTTCCTAGACTTAGGAGATGTATTGTGCATACTAGAATGATTGCATTAATGAACAGTATACTACTAATATGCACATGATGGGTAAGTGGCCTATGGCACTGTACAACATTCCAGTGCTACTTATCTAGAATGAAACCTCTTTGCTGACATGTTGGGAGTAGTGCAAACTCTTAACAATGTTCTGGTAGAGACTGGAAGGCATCTAGAAAGTTGTGGAACATGGATAAATGTTGTATTGAAGCATTGGCTAAGATAACTGCATGATTGCATGACATATTTCTTTGTGTGTAAAGAATTTGTTCTGAAAATTATGAGATGTTTCTAATCATGCAATTTAACTTGTTTTGTAGGAAAGACCGTATATCTTCACCTACAAAAGGACTACAACATTTGTTCCAGCAACAAAGATATCTATTGAAGATATTGAAGTTCCTAGGATGTGGGATGAATAAATGGAATACCATGATCCGTCGATCATGAAGAAGATGTTTGGGATATAGTCCCAAGACCTGACAGGGAGTCACATGTGTGCAGATTGAAGAAAGCCTTGTATGGCTTGTAGCAAGCTCCCAGAACTTGGTGTGATACTAAGAGAAAGCTTGCTGCCGAGTTCGATATGAAATATTTGGGAATGATGCATTATTTCCTAGGTATGGAGGTGTGGCAGAGTATAGGTGGGATCTTCCTTGGTCAAGGGAAGTACATAGTAGATATCCTAAAGAGATTCGGGATGATGGATTGCAAGGCCATGGCCACACCTATGGCATCGAATCTGAAGCTTCTATGTGATGCTTCATCTGAGCCGGTTGATGTCTCTATGTATCGTCAGATGATTGGGTCCTTGATGTACCTAACGAACACGAGACCAGATATTTACTTTGCGGTGAACACATTGAGTCAGTTCCTGACAGATCCAAGGAGTGTTCATCTGGTTGCTGTAAAGCATGTTCTGAGGTACCTGAAGGGTACAGTGGATTATGGGCTCAAGTATGAGGCAAATCAAAAGTTTAACCTGCAGGGTTATGTTGATTCAGATTGGGCTGGCAGTGCTGCAGATAGGAAGAGCACATCTGGGTGTTGCTTTAGTATGGGATCAGGTGTGATCTCTTGGTTTAGCAAGAAGTAGTCCTGTGTAGCACTGAGTACAGCTGAGGTAGAGTATGTTGCAGCCTGTTCAGCTAGTTGTGAGGCAGTATGGCTATGGAAGCTACTGTCTCAGTTATTTGATCTCCCGTTGGATGCTACTGGTATCTTCTGCGATAACCAGATTTGTGTGAAGCTGTCTGAGAACCCAGTGTTTCATGACAGGTCGAAACACATAGAGATCAAATATCACTATATCAGGGATATGGTGCAGAGAGGAGCTGTGAAGCTCCTGTATGTTGCGACGGACGAGTAGATTGTAGATGTGCTGACGAAGCCACTAGCCAGGGTGAATTTTGAGTACTTCAGAGAGAGGCTTGGTGTTCTTCGGATTGATGACACTTCAAGGAAGAAATGATGGACACATTTGCTGAAGCCATTCCAAGCATGTTGGAAGGAGGATCCTTCACATGGCTGTGGATGTAAGGGTTGGATGATGAGCATCAGGATGATGTTCTGGTTTCTGCTTTGTATGATCAATTGGATCATTTTTATATGTATGTATGCATCATGTTGGATGTTGGATATGATCAGTTGGATCATTTATATGTATGTATGCATCATGTTGGATGTTGGATATGATCAGTTGGATCATTTATATGTATGTACGCATCATGTTGGATGCTGGATATGATCGGTTGGATCATGTGTATGTATTTTGTATAAGCATCATGTTGGATGCTTGGACCATGTATCTGTATATGTATAAGGTGGATACATTGTATGATCAGGTGGATCATGTATGGTGATATGTATCATGTATTTGTATTTGTATCAGGTGGATACACTGTATCATCAGGTGGATCATGTATGATGATATGTATTAGGTAGATACTTGGTATGCATCAGGTAGATGCATTGTATGATCAGGATGATCATGGATGACGAGCTTCAGGATGTTGCTCCAGATGACATGCAGCAGGATGTTACAGTGATGATGATCAGGATGATCATGTGTACATCAGGATGATGTATGGTGAGTATCAGGTTGATACTCTATGGCCGTGGATCAGGTTGTGCAGATGAGCATATAATTTGGCCCTGGGAGATTTGCAGATAGTCTTCCGAGGTTTTGCCTATGGCATATAATTTGGCCCTGGGATATCTGGCAAATGCTCTTTCAAGGTTTTGCTCTGGGAGGACATATAATTTGACCCTGGGAGATCTGCAGATATTCTTTCAAGGTTTTTCCTGTGGCATATAATCTGGCCCTGGAATATCTGGCAGATGCTCTTTCGAGGTTTTGTCCTATGGCATATAATATGTCCCTGGGAGATCCAATAGGTTGGGCTGTGTGCCCGTAATAAGTCCTAGGATGCTCTTGCGAGGTTTTGCCATGGCCACATATAATCTGTCCCTGGGAGATCCTATAGATAGAGTTGTGTGCTCTTAACAGCCTAGAATGCTCTTGCGAGGTTTTGTGGTGACCACATATAATCTGTCCCTGGGAGATCCTATAGGTAGAGCTGTGTGCTCGTAACAGCCTGGGATGCTCTTGTGAGGTTTTGTGGTGAGGTCACATATAATATGGCCCTGGGAGATCCTATAGGTAGATCCGTGTGCTCGTAACAGCCTGGGATGCTATTTTGAGGTTTTGTGACACACGTAATAAGTCCTGAGGATTCCACAGTATGGCCAGTGATGACGAAGACCTGCAGGTGGTGGGCCTACATCCGGTATGAAAAAGGATTGGCTCTGTAGAACTTCCTATGACAAGTAAAGTCAGAGATTGGTTGAGATAGCAGTAGCAGTGATGATGACGATGACGATGATCCCGAGAAGAAGACTTGTCTACCAGATCTGTGTCAAGAAATACATTCCTAGTTAAGAGGGAGTGTTGATGTATATATAACTGCGGAATTTATTTCATCTATGTATTTCATATATATTTATTGTACCCTTATTAGAGATGTGTTATTCCTCTATAAGGAAGTGTCTTCATATGGATTGACAAGTGTCGCAAGTGTGTGTACTTATCGATGGGTTATTAGACCACCATGTGTGGGGTCGGCCCTGAATTATATATTATATTGTGGATGTACCTAGCTAGACAAGTCGGCCCCATAAAGTCACTGGGCAAACAGGTTAGTATAAATAGAGATCAAGAGATCTCTATTTAGATCATTCAGAAAAGTACATCTCTCTCACTCAGAAAGTGGCGCACTAATGAGGAGGAGGATCATCTGCTACTAGGAGACTATCTCAGTGTATTTTGGTTGTGCTTTGGTTGAGCCATTGCTCTCTCTATCTCTGAGGAAGTTGTGGGGTTTTTCACCTTAGGGTTTTCCCCACGGAAACTCTGTGTCTCTTGTCTCTCATGATTTTGATTCTTGTGATGCTTGTCATGCTTATTGTGATTGTTATGCATTGATATACTGTATATGTTATTCTCTCAGTGAAGATCCTAGAGTATTGTGAATTAATGCTCAAAATTTAACAGTATTTAGGAACAAAATGGTAGAGGAAGTTGGCTCTTCCTTGTAGACTATGTAACTGATGTATGGTGCGAGGGGAAGGTAGGTACAAGATGGCTTGAAATTTTAAAGGGTCAATAGTTATCCATTTCTTTGAAATGATGAACCCTAACAACTGACCTGCAGGAACAAAAAAGACACACTTGAGAGGGTTGAAGCGGATTCTGTATTTGCAGCAACACAGGAAGACTTGTCGGAGGTCATTTAGGTGGTTAGATCGTTCTTTGGAGCGAGCAGTAAGGTCATCTAGGTAAACCAGAATGATATGAGTTAGGTCATGGAAGCAGTATGTCATGGCTCATTGGAAAGTGGCGTCCGCGTTCTTTAGACCAAATGGCATGACCCGATAGGCAAAGGTTCCCCATGGGGTAGTGAACGCAATTTTATATTGGTCTTCTTTTCGGATGTGTATTTGGTTATATCCAGAAAAGCCATCCATAAAGGAGAGGACTTCATGTTCGGCACAAGCGTCAACGAGCTAGTCGATGAAAGGTGTGGGAAAGTTGTCTTTGGGACATGCATGATTGAGGTCTCGAAAATCGGTGCAAACATGGAGAGTGCCCTGTTTTTTATTGACAGGTATAGGGTTGGACACCAAGGTGGTGTAAGCGATAGGATAAATAAATCCGGCTTTCTGCAGCTTCTCAATTTCAATTTTGACTGCAGGGAGTTTGGAGGGGTGAATTGGTCTCTGCTACTAGCGGACAGGTGGGACCTTAGGCCATATATCAATGTGGTCTTCAATGATGGTAGGGTCTAGGCCAGGCCTCTCGGTATAAGACTAGGCAAATACATCACAAAACTCCTGAAAGAGAATTTTGGATTCCCCGATTTCGTATTCCGTACAAGTGGGACTTAATGTGATGAGTTCGGGTGCGCTAGGTGTGACAGAAATATCAACTTGTATGGTCAGTGATATATTGGCCATGTTTCCTTCCTCGAAGGCGTCAGGGGCGGGAATAGGGTTCTTAAACCATTTGACCTTCTCTAGAAGAAAGTCTTTTGTTTCAATTTCTAGTTGGTTGGTTGCGGTAGGGGTGGACTCACCAGGGATGAAATATGATCGATGGTGCATGTCATCCCATGGGTAGTCGGGTTCCGTAAGGGCTTCGATGATTTCCTCGTCGCTACAGAAGTACTAAGTTGTCAAGTCATACGAGGGAAGGGTAGATATTGGAGGCACGTCGTTCCTATCAACCGTAGATATCATGTATATGGTATTGATTTCTTCCGAAGAGGACTATGTTGGGGGATAAATTTCCTCAATGGTAGGAGGGGATGTCTCTAGGTTGGCATTATTCAGTTCGTAGAGAGCTGCTCTATAATCCAAGAGGTCGGGGCAATGATGTGAGTAGTGACCATATATTCCACAAATAGCGCAAACGTGGTTAGTATGCAACGCTTTGTTGCGCTGCTGGGTTGGGGTATTTAGTACGACTATGGGGATGTTAGGGTCATCATCCAAGGTCTGCATGTGTTTTTGGAGATTGCGAAACTGAGGGCAGTTGTGGGTGGCGTGGCCGATATCATCACACAAGGATCATTTAGGGGGTGCTCGAGGGGGTGGTTGAGGTGCCACAGGTTTTCTCGTCGGAGGGGCGATATATTTTTGTGGGCCTCCACCCCCAACATTTTTAGGTGGTGGTGGGGTAGGGTTTGTAGTAGATGTGGATGCTATGCTGGAAGGAGGACAGTTGGGCATGTTCGCAACTCTTGGGGGTGGTCGGTTGGAAGTGTTAATAGGTTGGACTTGTTGAAGGATGACTTGTGGTGTTGGTGGAGGAGTAGGGGTGGGTAAATACCACAAGCGTAGAACTAGGGTTAAACTAGGGAGGTTCAAAGTGGCCATCACGAGGGTACTTATCACTCCAGAAGGTGGGAATACAAATGGGATTGTATGGATGGGTGTTTCCCCAACATAACTTGGTACCCGGTGGTTGCGGTAGTAAAGGCTGTTGCTGGTTGGGCTCTGTTTGGTTGGAGGAAATTGTGCAGAGATCAGATATCTCTGTTATCTTCACAAGGGGAGGAATGGATTGGATCATGGAGGTCATGGGTGATTCTAGGTATAACCTGAGTCCAACTGTGGAGACTAAGGATGTAGGAGCATTGTGCAGGGGTTGTTCAATCATTGGAAGAACATTCTCAGGACCAGCAGGGGCATTGGGATCATAGTATGTTATTTGGTCTATATTGACCACACGTCCCTCATGGGGGGAACATCATGATGTGGAAGACGGACGAAGCAACGGCCTTCATAGCATACATGTAACTATGACCAAGAAAGAGGTTGTAATCGAGCTATGCATTGATAACCTTTATATCTATTAGGACCTTTTTGCACCCTAGCCGAACAGGAACGTTGGCCAAAAGGCCTTGAGGTTGAGCGGTGTGGCCATCGTAAGATATTAATGCAGTTGTTGATGGTTGTAGAGTTGGAGATCCAAGATTCTTCCAAATGAATTTCGATGTGACGCAAGTGGAAGCGCCTTCATCGATGATGCATCGATGGATGACAAGGTTCCGAACTGATACAGAAACCTGGAAAGCTAGTGTCGAAGGAAAACATGGTTTGGCTTGGTCTAAGTCGAATGCCATCAATCGTGAGTCGTTAGGGTCTATCACACCTATGGTGGATAACAACAATTTCCTCTGTGTAGGACAGTTCTTGAGGACTTCCAAGGCAGACATAGTAGCGGGGGACTGCGCTAGATCTTCTACAATATTATAATTTGATGTGGCACAAGCGTTAGGATTGTTGTTGATCCGTCGTAGTGGGAAGCGAGGGGCTTTAGGGGCCCCATCACCGTGTGGCGGTGGTATGCGTAAGGGCTGATCTGTGGGAAGAGTGTTAGCAGCAGTATCAATGGGGGAGGTTTCAGGGTTGGGTCCGTATTGATTTCAACGCATTTGAAGATTGATGTTTGTTGATGACATCATGAGGAGATGGTGGGTACCCGAATCCGTCGGTTGGTTTGTCTGTGTAGCATATGTGATTTGCGGTTCCTTGAGGAGGAGGTAGTGGTTGGGTGTTTACTCCTCCTTGCATGGGCAAGGGATTTTGCAGCAACAAGGGAGGTGGTTGGGGGTTGGGTTGTGCAGGAGGAGCAGCCTGTCCTTAGCATTGGGCGTCATCCGTCCAAAGTTGACGGGCACGATCTAAGTAAGGACAATTGTGTGTATAGTGGCCATAGACCCCACATGTGGAACAAGGATGATTCATTCGTAGATTGGGATTCTTTCCCTGACGAGGTGGTCTTTCAGGGTTTTGGTCATGTGGGGTGGCATTGTTGTTATTGGGGGGGTTTGGTTGTTGACTGATTTATTCCCCCAGTTTCGTCCTCTCCCCCACATGTGGAACAAGGATGATTTATTCCTACAGTTTCGTCCTCTCCCCCTGTTTGATTGGCCTTGTTGGTTGCATTGAGCAGGTTGGTTTTGCTGTGGGTGTTGTTGGGAATAAACTTGCCCTTGGGGGTTGGGAGGATTCTGTGGCTGAGCAGGTGGTGGAGGTGCCTGCTACAGGTAGTAACCGGGATGTGCTTGAGGTTGAGCCGGTGCTGGTGGGGTCGGCAGTGGATGATAAACTGGAGGAGCTTGTGGTTGCATAAGTGGGGCTTGCGAAGGGTAGTAAGCCGGTTGAACTTGTGGGTGTGAATGTGCTGGTTGAGTCGAGTGTTGATAATCTGGGTTGGCCCGCAGGAGGATTATAAGGTGAGTGTACATGGCCATAATAATGCTGTGGGAATGATGGTCCATGAGTATGAGGAGGTCAAATGACCAGGGTGTATGATGTAGTCACTCCAAGATGGGATGTGGCATGCGCAAGATCAGGGCTAGAAGGAGTGGGCATAGCCATGTACGGTTGGGTGATTGATGCTACATGCCCAATGATGCCGTCGACGACATGGGATGCTCCCAGGGAATCACTCCGGGAGGCGTCAGCGTGAGGGGTGTTCGGTAAGATAGAGTATAGGTAGTCAAATTGGGTGTAAATAAGATCAAATTGTTGGGCTTTGAGTATGGTTTCTTCCTCAGACTGAGGTTGCTCGGAGGCCACATCCTTCGCGATGGTTGGTATGAGAGACTTCAGGAACCAGTCTAAGAAAATACATTCGTCCAACTTGATCTTACATAAAGTACGTCGTTGACGCCACTCATGGATGTGGTCCGTGATGTGGGTGGTCGTATTTTGTCTACAAGATAAGGGGATCTCTACATCGACATCATAACGAATGAGAAGCTAGAAGAATTGCAGGAAAGTGGAGGCAAGGGATGTGAATGTAAGGTGGGTCCCATGAGGTTGGTCAATATACCACTTGGCTGCCGCTCCAGTAAGGGTTCATTGTAGTAATCGAAGGTGAATGGAGTCATCCACGATGGAGTTGGAGGAACACCATAAGTGGAAAGACATGATATGATTTTGGTGATCTTCTCCTCCCTTTCCCTCGAATTTGGGTATGTCCGAAGGGATTTTGGTGGGCATAGGATGCCACGTAGGATCATGTATTATAGGATCATTAGTCAATCTAGCCAAGTCAGGGAGGTTAATACTGGCCATGAATGGCAAACTAGCAGGAAGTGTCGGGGGTGGCGGGGCAGGTGGGATTGCCGTGGAGGCAATGGTGTGGCCACTGCCCCCGATGTGTGGGGAAACAGTGTGGACCATAGCGGAAATGGTGGGGCCACTGACCCCAATGTGTGGGGCAACAGTGTGGGCCATAGCGGCAATGGTGGGGCCACTGCCCCCAATGTGTGGGGCAATGGTGTGGGCCATAGCATCAATGGTGGGGCCGTTGCCCCCAATGTGTGGGGAAATGGTGTGGGCCATAGCGGCAATGGTGGGGCCACTGGCCCCAATGTGTGGGGCAACAGTGTGGGCCCTAGCGGCAATGGTGGGGCCACTACCCCCAATGTGTGGGGAAATGGTGTGGGCCATAGCGGCAATGGTGGGGCCGTTTCCCCCATTATGTGGGGAAACAGTGTGGGCCATAGCGGTAATGGTGGTGCCACTGCCCCCAATGTGTGGGGAAACGATGTGGGCCATAGCGAAAATGGTGGGGCTGCTGCCCCCATGTATGATACTAGTCACCAATGGATTTGTATTGGTGACCAATCCACTACCTATAGGAATGGATGTGGTGGCAGGGATGTTAGGCGTAGGACCTATAGATGACATGACGGGGATGGACGTTGATGTGGTAGTCAGGTGAGTGGTGGGTCCTCTGTCGACCATCCCACTGAAAAAGGCGTTGGACGTCATACCAACCAAGGGGCTAGATGGAGCGGTGTATGTGTTGTACTCCGATTCCGAGTCGGATGTGCTATAAGGAGCATCTAGATCAGGTGACAAGGCTCTACATCTGTGGTGAGGAGAACCAAGTAAACTGTGCTACAGGGGTTGTCCCCGTTGGCATCGGGACTGTCTTTGGGACTCAATGATGACGATGAGGGTATTCCGAGTAAGGTATGGTGAGTGAAAAGCTCAAAAAATCCTAGTGCAACCATGTGTGCACAAGGAGAGCATAAAAAATATGGCACTCGGTCCAACAATAGTGCTCAAAACGCTTGTTGCAATAGTTGTGCTACAATCAAACGAAGCGGTAATAAAAATGGTCAAAATACCAACAGGAAAGGCTCCTAAAAAGTGAAAGAAAAGGTGTACTCACTAGACTCAGGGGAGGTAAGGGAGCATGCAAACACCTAACTAAAATGGTATGATGGTTCGAACTAGACATATCCTCCTCAGGGTGATGAAATTCTAGTCGGACAATACGAAAAGTAGAACCAAAGGCTAATGATATCCCCCTACTGGGAGGGACACTGGGTAGACAATCCTAGAAGAAAGGCTACTAAGATACCCCATTCATGACATGTCCAGAAAGGTGAATCTGCAGCTCCAGTCCTATCACCGTGTGGGCCTAAAAGGAACACTACACGCGGACAAAGAGTAGGTAGCCTTCAGTTACTGAATGGATTGCGATATTCCACTCAGGCCTCCGAAACCAGTCTCACCACTTCAACCCTCCTAAGGGAGAGGCATTTCCGGCAAATTGGTTGTAACCATGCCAACAAGTACTAGGAGATTTTGGTACCCTAGATGACAACAGCTATGTCTCAAGTGTAAGCGACAAAGGGGTGTTATTTGGATACCTATCCCCCTTGTCCTACCTAGCTACAAAATTCTTTTGTTTTCCCCAAGTGAGATTAAAAGTTGGTTGAGTTAAGTAGTTTTTTATGGCTCACTTGAGTTAGGTGATAGAGTGTGTGCAATGATAATGTTGGCAGCTAACTAGCAAGTAAAAAACAGATGGCATTTAAATGCTAGAAAAATGACATAATTTTGAAATTGATAGTTTTTGACAAAAATAAAAAAATTTCTTTTTTTTTTAAATAACAAAGGTAGTGAAAATTTGAAAATCAGGGCGTGGCTATGGGTTGGATCTGCGCTGTGTGCAACGCGATTTTTGGGCCGGTGTGTGAGGTGTGCAGCGCGGAGGTAATGCGTCGTGAAGTGCAATGTGCAGCGCCACAGGAGCACACCGAGTGGTGAGGTGTGCAGCGCGGCAGTAGCGCGTTGGGCTGAGCGGTGTGTAGCGCGACAGTAGCACATCGGGTAGTGCGGTGTGTAGCGTGAGTTCTGGGACGGACCACGCGGTCTGCAGCATGAGATACAGGGCGGATGGCGCGGTGTGCAGCACGCAGTGCGGTGGGTTCTCTACGGTCGAGACCACAAAAATGGGAAGGTGGGGAGCGACGGGGACCGCACAGGTGGCGGGGTGGCAGGCGGCGTCGTTTGTGTGCAGAGCTCAGACCGTGGGTAGGCTCGTGTAGTCCGTGGTATGGACCGCGAGGGGAAATGGGTAAGATGCGGTTTAGAACCGTGTGCAGATGCTAGAAAGGTGCGGTGTGCACTGCGGAAAGATGCAGGAAAGCCGCGCTTTGGACTACAGCAAAGGGATAAAGAGCTGAGCTACATACCGCGCAAAAATGGTGAACAACCGCAGTGCGGGCCGCAACTGTGAGGAAAAAAGAAGCATTTTTCTCTATGAAAAACGATGCAAACTTGTTGCACCTGCACATAAAAACTCGCAGGTCTGTAACTAAGCAGATAAAACCAAAAAACAGAACTTTTAAATGGAAATAACAATGAAAACTAAACTGTCAGAGAAGGGTTCAGACATCAAAGTCGCCAATCTGTAGCTGGGGTTTTCACCCCTGCTTGTGCAAAAGGGAACCTACTACGGGAAAGGACCCTTAGTAGCAGGTTAAAGGGAAGTGCTCAAGACTAAACTAATCATAAAAACAACAATCTGATCTAACATTTGCATGAGATTAAAAACAACTTAAAGCAATAAACAATAGATTTTCAAAGCAGTGTGACAAATAATCTTTAACTTTTTGTATTATGGGCAAGCAAGGGCTTGCAAAAAATTTACCTTGGAGATGAGGCAGGTGAAGCTCTGACAATGTGTTCTGGAGCTCCTTTGGTTCTGTACTCTCCTCCTCAATGCTTTTGGTAGTGGCTAAGATTTCTATCTTCTCAAGGGAGGCCAAAGCTCAAAGATGGATGGCTAAGGCTTAACAAAATTTTAGCAGCATAAGGGTAGAGTAGTTGAAGGATCTATGAAATGAGTGGCCTCCACCCCTTTTATAGACTTAGATTATGGTTTTAGGGCTTTTTAGGGTTTTTTCCGTCTTTTCTCTTCTTTTTTTTTTCTTTTGAGTTTATTCCCTATTATTTGATTTTGGCCCTCTTTTGGGGTTTTGGTATGTTTTTGAGGTAATTTTGGGTATTTTGGTACCTATTTGGGTTTTTTGTGGTTTTGGAGGCTAGGTTGGTAGGAAATTTGGTCAACAGAGGTGTATGTCCAAAGGGATGAGCTGGTGAGCACTCTTTTGGTGTTAACACTTCCAATTTGTCTCAAGTGCAACAAGTGTCATAAATGCCATACAATGCCTTCCTTCTGGCTGGCTCTGATACCATGTTAGTTTTTCATCTTTTAATTCAATATGATATAGGATCTTAACTGAGAGAACAAAATGTACATCATATCAAACACAAGAGACAAGACACAAAGCATTTCATCGGGGAAAACCAAGAAGGTGAAAAACCCCGCAACTTCCTCAAAGATAGAATGAGCACCAATACAAAGATCAAACCCCAAAACAAGAGATAGTCTCCTAGTAGCTTCTCCTCCTCCACTTGTGTGTACTCCTCCTCTCTCTCACTAATGCAAAGTGAGTGAGTGAATGAATGGATAAATAGAGAGGTGCTCCTCTCTATTTATACTTTACCTTTACTTGCCTTTTACTCTAACTGGGCCGACCTCCCTTAGGAGAGTCTAATAACCCATTACCACTTGTCACTAGGCCGACCCCATTAGGGTGACCTAATAACCCTTTAAATCATACTGGGCTGACCTGACTAAGGTGGTCTAATAACCCATCAAGTATAAGTTACGACACTTACAATATAACTTGCGACACTTGCAAATACAAATGACAACACTTCCAATCTGAGGAATAATACATCTCCATTGGGGATACAATAAAGTGCAAATGTAATACATACAATATACAAGTGAATATCTTCCGAGTTACAAATACATCTACATACAGGGGGATCATTGTATTGTGTGCAAACAGAACATAAGAATTCATGTTCAGGGGGAGCACATATTCATAAGGTGTCGATATTAATGCCAAGTGGGAGATTATTGAACTTTGGTGTTGTCTTTGATTTCAAATAGGTTGTTGGACTTGGTGTCTATGTGTCAGTTTTAAGAAATATATAAAAATATGTGTGCAAGTGTGCAAGTCCTTAACCCCACCTATGAATGATACTCAAGTGCACAAGTCCCACTAAGTCAATGAACTAGTGTGCGCAAGACCCACAAACTCATGATACCTCACTCGCACAAGATAAGACAAGTGGAAGATGCTTGGGTAAGCTTGACCGTAAAGAAAGGAAGAAGGGGTGTTACCATTTAGAGAAGCCCCAACTTGTGGACACATTGTCTAAACAAGTTGAGTATAAATAAGAGTGAAGTTGATGAATGAGATGTAATCTTGGAAGAACAAATGGAGTATAATATTTTGAATTTGCAATCTTCAAATAAATGAAATTCTCAGGGGAATAAGAGGAAATATGATTTGAAAAAGTGCACGAGGTTACAAGAAATGTAGAGGAACAGGGAGTATTCATGCATACATAAGGTGCATTTGTGTGAATGGTGCAAGAATGATGTGAATGTATAGTATTTACGTAGAATCAGTACAATAAAGTACAAGAGAAGACGTGACCAAGAATGCAGTGAGTGTAGTGAAGCAGAGTGCAAATCCAAGTGCGCGTAGATCTAAAGTAAGTGTACAGTAACATATATATCTCAGGGAGGTTGGGCGTGGAAAGGAAATGATATTGTAGTCTTCCCTCAGGTTGGTGCCTGAACACTTCGAGTTGGTACTTGCGCACATGATTATTGTCCTCACAGGTTGGAACCTGAATCAACAAGTTGGTGCTTAAAATGTTATACAACTTGATGAGAAATTTATAGTCTAAATGAGAACTCTAGCCATAAAAGCTCATATTTTTATGTCAAAAACAAAAAACAACCCTCGATTTGAAAAGTCGTGCTACAGGTAGCACCTTTTTGT
This sequence comes from Larix kaempferi, assembly GCA_027924585.1. Classification (NCBI taxonomy): domain Eukaryota; kingdom Viridiplantae; phylum Streptophyta; class Pinopsida; order Pinales; family Pinaceae; genus Larix; species Larix kaempferi. Next base: position 5,098,028 of record BSBM01000289.1, on the reverse strand, counting down.
TTGAGCTAAAATTACAACTTTTTTGAAACCTCGACCGATGCGATTGCAATCAAAACCTTAAATCAAACCCTCAATCAAAAAGTGGTGCTACTGGCAGCACCCTTTTTTTTAGAGCTAAAATTACAACTTTTTGAAACCTCGATTGATACGATTGCAATCAACCCCTCAAAAAAAATTGGTACTCCCAAAATCACTTTTTTATGGGGGGTTAAAATTACGCATTATTCTAAACTGTGACCCTAGAAACATATATCATTAACCAACACTCCTAAAAATAAAAATACAAAATACAAAAAACACACCAAAAAAAACATAAAACACATTAAAAACAATTAAATAACAAAAAATATTAAAAAAACAACGTTACAATACAATTAAATTTAAAAAATTCATAAAAAAATTACACAATACTTTAAAACTATAAGAAAACATTAAAAAACAAATATGAGAACAAAACGATAAAAAACAAATGAAAAAAGATGTAAAAATTATAACAAAACATTATAAAAAAAAACAAATAATTAAATAAATAAAAAGTCATACCACATAACAAAACAAAATGAAATTGTGTTTTAATATTTCCAAGTGGCATGACCATATATCAAAAAGCCAAACCAAATGAAAAATCATTTAAATAGCAATTTTATTTAAATATTAGCAAGGTTTTGTGACTTCAATGTATAAGTGTCATGGGTTTGTAAGGATATGGTGAGAGGTCCTAGGGGGTTGATTCCCAGAATCTCACCACCACCTAGCCGCCACTCCAAGTGGTGGAGCCACCTGTTATACCGCCATACTTCACAGTGTCACATCGTCAGCATAAAAATAGTTGACGACACTTCCCCTACTGCTTAAAACACCTAGAAGAGAAATATGATGAATGATTCTTGAAGACAAACCTATCCTGTCAAGAATCAACCCACCTGAGACTTCATATACCTACACTATCGTGCCTTGCTTAGACTTGAGGGAGTGGTAGTCCCCACTACCATACTATGCTTATTCTCTGCCACATGGTACTACCGCGCTATGCTCAGTTCAAGGGGCGCAGTACCCCTTTTTTAGCCTTTTTTCCATGGCTTGTGGGATCTTGATTTTCAAGAGATTTTTTTAGGATTGGTATCCCTGATTCAATCCTAACTCACTTTCTCAGATTAGTGGGCCTGATCCACTAAACACTCCCAAGATCCATCCTTCTCTCTTGTTGGTTAACCCTACTACACACTATAAGAGAGAGGCCTTCCATGAGCAAAAGGGGGAGGACTCTTGGAGACATCAAACTTATGATCTTGAATCTTTATGGAGATAGCTAGAGGAGAAAGCACTTGGAGTTGGGAGTTGGCTTGGATATCAATCAACCATTGTAAATGACTTCAAGTTGGTAATAAAACATAACTTGTCTTGTTACCAAAATCATGTATGTTGATTTTGTTTCAATCATATGATTTGTATCTGTTATAGATTTAGATTCTAACTCATATTTCAAATTGCTAGAGAATCGTATATGCTTGTATCTTGGTTTCACTCTGACAGGTTCATTCACGAGGACTTGGAGATTGGAGCAACTGCTAGGACAAGCAATTGAATCGAAGGTCAGTTAGATCTCTTCCATTTCTTTCAGCCATATAATCTTGAAATGTTTGTTTAGATCTAGGAATTCAAGGTATCATTTGTTATATTTTTATCTTAGTTTAGAGGCAATTAAAGTCTACTTTAACCTAAGAGAGTTTCTACCTATCCGTAGGGAGAAATTTCTACAACAAAAACTAGCGACTCCGCTGGTTTGAACCCCATTTGATTGATTTATCTCACTTTCAGTCATTTTTTATTGTGATTCTTCTTTATCTTCAAACCAGTACTGAATTTTGGTCTCTTTGACCTTTATTCACCCCTCCTCTCTACATCTTTCCTCCCTTTGTGATCAGTGAGTCCTCTGGGTCTGCAGCAACCCTGAAAAATTCAATCTCTTTTTCAAAAGTCGTGTTTTTCCATCCTTTGCAATAGTACCGCGCCCACACTACTGTCTACAGCGCGGTAGTACCGCGTACCCAGCACTCTTACCAGAGCGGTAGTGTACCTGTACCACGCTCTAGCCTGTTTTTGGCACGCGGTAGTGTCTGCATTTTTTCAATTTTTTCTTGCCTGTTCGGTTTTCTGAGTCATTTTTTATTTTCTCTGCTTTAGTTTGGTGTTTTTTGTTGCTTATTACTATCCTGTTCATTGCACAGTCTTTGTGGTTTGTTTATTTCTCTTGTGATCTTGATTATCTTATGAGTTAGTGGCATTATTTGTACATTGGATCACCCCTTCAGTCTCATTGCAATGGCTTGATCTTCTCATCACAACCAAACTGTTACTACTGTCCTTTTTTATAGGATTGTGCATTTTCATAATCACATTGTTCTTATAAATATCATCTTCTCCATTATTATCATTAAAATCTATATTGGAAATTGTTATTGCAGAACATTTGTGTTGTTTGGATTGAAATGATCTAGTAGTATTATTGTGCATTAGGAAGTGAACCATTCAATTTGCCACGTAAATTCTCATTTTTTGAAGCATTCTAGTTGCAAGATCAGTGAATTGGAAAGAAGTGTTTATTTCAGTTTGTCTTTACTTAGAAAAAGAAAACAAAAATTTTTGTTTTGAAGTGATCTTTCATTGATTGTGAAAATTTTCATGCATTTATGATCGAAGAACTCTCTCTTTTCCATAGCTAGTTTTCATCGAATACAAGGCTTATTTCGATTCATTCTCACTTGCATGGTTTGGGTCATCACAACACCACCAAGTTTCACGTCCATTTAACCGATTGAGTAATACAACCACTAAAATTAATCTCCCTAACTAAACCAACATTAACCTCACTTGAGGAAATCAAAAGAATTTGGTAGTTAGGTAGGACACCGGGGATAGGCATCAAAATAATTCCCCCTTGGCATCTTCATCTGAGACATAGTTGTTGTCCTCTAGGGAACTAAAATCCTCTAGTATTTATTGACACGGTCATAGACCAGTTTGTGGAGGGGCCTCCTAACTGTTTTTAACTTTCAGGGGTTAAACCGCCGCAAGATTGAGAACCGGACGGACTTTGTGGAATTCCGCACTCCACTTAGCCCTAAGGCAACATCGATCATTGTCTTCCTTGTATTTATAGTAATGCAAGGGTGATAAGGCAGAAGCGCCGAAAACCTTTTCCAACATGTCATGAACGAGGTAGCTTAGTGACTTTTCTACTAGGGCTCTTTTACCTAGGATCCCTTTTGGTAGAGGGATATCCCTCTCATATTGGTCTCTCACATTGTATTGTTCGACTTGGATTTCATCACCTTGCGAAGGATACAACTTGTTGAGGTCTCCAGCTCTTAGTTACGAGTTTGCTTGTTATCTCATCTTAGTAGAGGGTCATTTTTCTTTTTTAGTGATTGCTTGTTGGCATTCTGGCCATTTTTTTCTCATCTCGCTTACTGGGACGCCGGTCTCAGTATAGATTTTAGAGCTTGCTTTTTTGGCCTGCGAGCCTTGCTTTTTCTAGCTCCTCTTTTGCACACTCGGCTGCATTATAGTTTTTTAGTTCTTTGTTACGAGACTGCCCCCGGATTCCATATTCCTACCATTATGTTAGAACCACCACGGAGATCACGAAGAGTATAGGGCAAAAGCCCTCCACCACCACCACCGCCATGGACCTTCGGTCCACCTGCATCACGTATTCCCGCCCCTCCTGGCCGCGGTGCCGGTCGAGGGAACATTCCATCACCGATACGCACTACATCTTCAGTTCCGCCTGTAACTGTTACTCACAGCATAGTCTCAGAACCTCTTGCAGTTTCTGCAACCACTAGTACATCTAAGACTCCCACTGTCACTTCAACCACTGTTATTCCAAATATATTTGCCACAGTGGACAACACTACAGCAACTGAATCTAGTATATCCCAAGATACTAGACTGGAGGCCATCCTCCTCCCCGATGTCAACACTTCCCTTCCACCAAAAACTTTCTACGATGACATGGAAGGATGAATTGGCACCACCAAAGGATCCGACCATGATATATATGGATTGATTCCAGTCCCGGGCGGGTAAATCAAAGTTATCGAAGAAACCCAACTTCCTAATACACCTTTTGAACCTGACTATGGCTTTATCACTTCTCAGGTGGAGCCTTCGCCTGTTACCACCGCACCATCCAGTGTTCATCCACAGGAAATCGGTTCTTCCAGTAACATACCTCGTACCGTATCTCTCCCCAACCTCCCTTCGGGACATGAGATCATGGCCTCCATTCAGTCTAGTATGGTTAGTCTAGCTAATTCCCTGTTAGCGTCGACCCAATTTAAACGTGATACAGAGCAAAAGCTCTCGACGGCTTCTAGATATCCCCCTGTTACCCGTCCTCCCGACTATCGGGATCCCAATGTTCCGTCTAGCACAAAGTTTCATCACTCCTATGCAGACGGCTCCGAACCTTCAGACGTTACTATACCTCTGTTCCCACTGGACCCTGAAAACCTTTTGTAGGATACGAACCCGGACCCAGTCTTCGATAGTCCTTCTATTGTTGCACACGCTATGGATGAAACCCCTGATACCCCTCAGTTAAATTCCCCACATTTGCTGCCATCATCCATGTTTGGCACACATTCTATGAGGGATAACCCATTTTTTCTCCGTCCCCTCCCATCACATATGGAACACCCCCTCCACAAATCGGCACCTTTGGCACCGTTGGCCAATCGACACCATATTACCTTACTAGTGTCGAAAGAACACCAAGTTATACCGCTGGATCATCCATATTGACCGGAGGTTCACCTTCGGCCACTATCTACACCATTTCAGGAGGTGGACAACCGACTGCTGTGACCCCTAATCCCAACAACCAACCCCCTCCTGGTGGACCATCAACCCATCCTACTAGAGGACAATCCTTTGTTGGAAACCCTGCTCCTAGTCACCAATTGCCTCCCATCAGGCCATCAACCTAGCCTACTGGAGGACAATCCTTTGTTGGAAACCCCACTCCTAGTCACCAACCGCCTCCCATTGGGCCATCAACCCAACCTACTGGAGGACAACCCTTTGTTGGGAACCTTGTTCCTAGTCAACAACCTCCTCCTATAGGGCCATCCAACCCATCTGCTGGAGGGAAACCCATCAGCACCATCCAACAACCCTCCCAACCAACAGCATCTACTTAGTATGGTACGTACAGCACACCTGGCAGCGGACAACCTTATACCGGTTTCCCAACCGGGCCTCATCTTCAACATCCCTCGTCAGGCATGCTTCCTTCTTGGGGATATCAAATCCCACAGAGCAGGGGGTACTCATTATTTGGAAACTGGAACCAAGCTGGGGGGAAATCTTAGATTCCCCCCAACTTGAATTTCGGCCTCCCCTATCCTTCGGCTGCAACAACTCCATGGAACCCATCCCTTCAATTTCCACATCTTCATCAAGGTGGAACCAACATTCCATGGACACCACTGCCGCAGCCACCCCCCAACCCTGCTACGAGAAACCCTCCACTTACTCAACATAGTGGTAACATTCCTGGAACACAACAACTCCAGGGAACCTTTCCCCAACCAGGAGCAGCAACCATTCCTGGGATACAACAACCCCAGGGTACCATACCTACCATCCCCACTCAGCAAAACATCTAACAACAGGTTACCACCATGATTCCTAGTCAGGTAATGACTTCCAACACTCAACCGGTTAACCAGATGGCCTACTACCCCCAGAACTTCCAACAGTACCCTGCAGGAAACACATATGGGTATAACACACAGCAATATGCTATGTAGGTCCCCCCAGGTTTCTCTGCACCATATGGTTATTACTCATACCCACAGACCAATCTTCAACTTCCCTTTTTGGCCATGCTAGATTTACCCGATTTGTCGAGGCTCATTAATGATCCTATATGGCATGAACCTCACTGGCCACCCATTCCCGCCAAACTTCCATCTGACATTCCTAAGTTTGATGCTAAGCCCGGGGAAGACCCCAATAACCACATGATGACCTTCCATCTTTGGTGTTCATCCAACTCATTGATGGACGATTCCATTCGACTATGGCTCTTCTAGCGTACGCTTACTGGCACGGAAGCAAAATGGTACATCGAGCTGCAACAACACTCTTTCCATGATTTCAACACCTTGGCTATGCATTTTCTGACCCATTTTCAGCTCCCCATCTGGTATGAGACTGGAACAGAACTGTTAACCTCGTTGCGTCAAACCACTTCTACGCACATTTCGGATCACATCCATGAGTGGCATCGACGCCGCAGGCTAATCAAGGCACCCATTCTGGATCAGCTACTCGCTGATTGGTTCACAAAGTCATTCTTTCCTCCCATAGCCAGGGATATTGCTATGCGTGGGTTGGTCATGGAGGAACAAGCCATCTCGGCAGCCCAGTACATGGATTTGGTATATACCCAATCTGGTACTTTACACGAACTTCTTCCCCATGCCACCCACGTTACCACTTATCCAACGAAACCTGCCACTGAACCCCCCATTGATGGTATTGTTGGTTCAGTCAAGGCTCATCCTGCCACCAACTCGATGGGGCAACTAGCTTCCGCTTCCCCCGTTTTACCTCAGGCTGCTTCAAAGGCTTCTCCCTCTCCTGCTGTCTCCTCTGAAGTGAACACAGTTCAATCTATGTAACAACCATCCGGAGGAAAGAAGAAGAACAATCATGGTAAGTCCAAGAAGAACCAGCAGGAGAATCCCAAGCCACAACCCACCCACAATGACTCGAAACCACGTTGGAAGGATAAGTTTCCCAGCCTCATTTGTCAAGATGATCACTACATGCACGACTGTCCCTACAAGGATGAAGTCAACAAATTCGTTAAAGGATCCTCTCGCCCGATAGTGTTAACTAACCCTTTCCCTTAGCAGCAACAGCAAATGGTTGCCCAAGAAACCCCACAAGGGGGCAACCCGAGCAACCCAACTCGCAGAGAGACGTCCGCAAATCATGAAATCTTGATGACAAGTAATGAGGAGATTCATATAACCACTCATTCAAAGACATATGAGAACCCTCCAAGTTCAAACAAACAGTCAGAGACAGCCAAAGGAAAGTCTCCTATCGAAGATCTGACCCCTACCCCTCCCCCTAACAACCATCTCCATATCAAGAGACCGCTTACGAACACAGTGCTATGCCCACCCAAGGGCACCATACGAAAGGCGACTTTTAATCCCAATGCGCGAGCTACCCAAAATTACAACATTGTTGAGGATTTAGCTCAAGCACCTTGCGCCATTTCGACTCTCGAGGTTCTTCAACACTGCCCTACGCAGCATAGAACCTTACTTTCAGCACTGGGGGCAGTGGACCCAGATACTTCAAACACTATTATGTTTAACTTGGAGTAGGCCAAACCTCGGCTTTCCCACCAATTAGCCTTCCAGGTTCATACAAAAATCCATGGAAATAGCATCCATCACACTGTTTTAGATGAAGGTGCCTCCACGTCGATCATGTCTTTGAATTGTTGGAGAGCCTTAGGCTCACCCGAAGTCACGACATCTCCCACCACTCTCAGGGCATTTGACGGACATGATTTTCAACCTTATGGACTCATTCCTACAATTGGTGTTGAACTGGGGGGAAAAATAGTATTCATACACATTGAAGTCATGGATGCACCATTGGATTACAATCTTCTACTTGGTCAGAACTTGTTTTACGCCATGACCGCCATAACATCTACTGTCTTTCGGATCGTGCAATTTCCTCATGAAGGGAAAATTGTCACCATAGATCAACTTGATTACTGTATCCCAAACTCTCATCCGAACTCCACCAACACCATCCCGTTATTGGATCAGTCTTGGTATCGGTTCCAAGACATTGGCGTTGGTCTTATGAAGGATTCTTCCCTTATTGGAGTTTTCCCAGAGCTAGGGTCCCACGTTCAACCAGTCAACATGATATCATCGAATGTCACCCCTTCCAATGATTCTTGGGTGATTATGAGTCCCACTGAGATTGAAGACTACGACAACTCCATGCCTTTGAATGGAAACCTCGCAGCATATGAAGCAATCCAGTTAGCCACCGATTGGGTCGATTGTTCTACCCATCACACCGTGGCACAACTCTCGTCTGAGACTCATTCATCCCCACCACTTATCGATCCTCTCACTTTGATTTTTCCCACTGAAGAATCAATTATGGAGGTTATGTGCGGTGATGAGCCACCATGGGGAGATTTTCATCATCGATCTTCATTCCCCACGATTCAGACGATTGAGCCCGATACAAAATCCATCCCTTCACTTGGAATGGTTCAAACCAAGTTTCCCACTTCCCTCGACGAAGCATTTTCCGAAGGAAACTTGGCCGACCTTATGGAAACCACTCCCATTGACATTTCAGTGAAGCCTGGTATCATGGAAAACATTCATATTGGCAAAACATGCACTCCCCTCGAAATGGAGTTCTACACTGCCTACTTTAAAAGCTTTCGCGATGTTTTTGCTTGGAGTTATGAAGAAATGCCAGGAATAGACCCCTCGATTGTGGTCCATGAAATTCCAACCTTCCCTGGCACCTGACCTATTTGGCAGAAACTCTGACCCATCCATCCTCGTAAGGAAGCCACTATTAAAGCAGAAGTTGAAAAACTTTTGCATGTTGGTTTTATCTATCCTGTCCCATTGACAGAATGGGTATCTAACATCGTTCCCATAGCCAAGAAACATGGAACGATTAGAATCTTTGTCGATTACCGTGACTTGAACAAAGATTGTCCAAAGGACAACTACCCAACTCCGTTCATCGACCAGATCATTGATAACTGCGCTAGGAGTGTCATCTTTTCATTTATGGATGGCTTTTCTGGCTATAATCAGATCGATATCCTCCCAGCCGACTAGCATAAAACAACCTTTATCTGCCCTTGGGGAATTTTTGCATATTGAAAGTTACCTTTTGGCCTTAAAAATGTCGGGGAAACTTTCCAACGGGCTATGTCGTACGCATTTCATGATATCAAACATATTGTAGAACCGTATCTTGATGATCTTCCTGCTCATTCTCAGACCCGGGAAGACCATCCTGATCACTTAGGTGCCATTTTTGAAAGGTGTCGTCGCTATAATATCCATTTGAATCCACATAAGTGCGTCTTTTGCGTTGAAGCCGAAAAAATTTTGGGATTCATAATCTCCAAAAGCAGGATACGCTTAGATCCTGCGAAGGTAGAAGCTATTTTAGCCCTGCCTTCCCCCACGAACATCCCAGAACCTCAAAGTTTGCAAGGGCACGCAAACTTTCTACGCCGTTTCATTTGTAATTTTTTCGAGATAACAAAAGGCTATATGAGGATTCTCAAGAAGAACACTCCCTTCATCTAGGATGACGAAGCGCAACACTCCTTTGATAATCTAAAGGCGGCCTTAACTAAAGATCCTGTGATTCAACCCCCTAATTACACACGGGATTACATTTTTTATCTCGCCGCTTTGATTTCCACCATCGGTATGGTACTAGTCCAAGAAGACAATAATGACATAGAACATGTGGTATACTATCTTAGTAAGAGTCCCCTCGACTCCGAAACTCATTATTCACATGTTGAAAAACTGGCTCTGGCAACAGTTTTCGCTGTCCAGAGGTTCTGTCATTACATTCTACTCTGCCAGACCACTGTTATAGCGGATTTCAATCCAATGTATTATATCCTCACGCATCAAGTGCTTGGGGGAAAATATTCTCATTGGATCGTTATCCTTCAAGAGTTTGACTTCGAATTTTCCAAAGCCACGTCCAAGAAGTCTTTGGTCTTTGCTGAGTTGATTTGTAACTTGCCCCGTGCTACCGAGCAAACCAATCCCATCGATTCTCTTCCTGATGAATCGTTGTTCCTCATTAGCATGTCCGACCCATGGTACAAGGATATTTTATTATATCTCCAAACCCAACGTTTCCACCTCGACCTCACTCGCGATGAACGTCGACGTATCCAACATCACGCCAAGTACTACCTCATAGTTAATGATACCCTTTATCGGTGTGGTGTCGACACTGTTCTTTGACGTTGTTTGACTTTAGATGAAGCGGAACACGTTCTTAATGACTGCCATGCTGGAGCATGCGGTGGTCATCTCTCTGGGATGGCTACATCCTAGAAGATACTGCGAGCGGGATATTTCTGGCCCTCGATTTTCAAAGACTGCATTGAAACGGTTAAGAAATGTCCACCTTGTTAATTCTTTCATAGTAAGACATGCTCGCATCCTGCTCCACTCCATCCTATTATTGCCATCGGTCCCTTTTCCAAATGGGGCATAGATTTCATGCACTGTAAGCCCACTTCAGCCGAGGGGCATAGCTATGTCATAGTAGCTGTGGATTATTTCACAAAATGGGCTGAAGCAATGCCTACTTATGCTGAAGACGGCAAAACAGCAGCACAATTCATATTCAATCACATTATAGCTATATTTGGTGTCCCACAATCCATTATGACCGATCATGGCTCCCACTTTAGGAACCATATGATTGAGGAACTGAGTGCCAAGTTGGGTTTTTGCCATGAAAACTCAACCCCATACTACCCACAAGCTAATGGCCAAGTTGAACCCATTAACAAAGTTCTGCAACGAATGATTCAGCGTATTGTGGGTACTCATAAGTCCAATTGGCACTCAGCTCTATTTTCGGCACTATGGGCATACCAAACCTCAGTAAAAAGTGCTACTGGGTTTACACCGTTCCAATTAGTGTATGGCCTGGAAGCCATTTTACCGATTGAATGTGAAATTCCATCACTTAAGATAGCCATAGAGCTACTTCCCCACACCACTTCCAAAGAGGAATGGTTTCTATACCTAGCCAAGCTAGATGAAACCCGCCGAGACGCTGCTTTAGCCAACTAAGCTCATAAAAAATGCGTCAAAGCACAATATGATAAATCCGTTCAACCTCGTGTTTTCAATGAAGGTGACCTCGTACTCACATATGATCAAATGCACGATAAACTTGGAAAAGGAAAGCTAGAATCTATGTGGTACGGCCCCTTTGTTGTAAAACATGTCTTGGAGAAAGGATCCTATGAACTGGTCGATTGTGATGGCACACCATTGGCACGGCCTCGCAATGGGATGTACCTCAAATGCTTCTACGCGTAGGGTTATCCTGTGTGAGATACTTTTTGTACATAATGTACCTAGCTTGTTTTCACTTATCTTTTTGTGTGCACACACGGACCTCATGTATCCATTCTTACCTTGACTTGTTCTTTTATGTGCAGATGTCTGCCTACTTCGGATTCGTCGACGGTGCAAGCTAACATACCCGGAACCTTGCTTCTGCAGCATGGGTAATCTATTCTACCACTGGCGAGTTGCTATCTTCAGGAGCCAATTGTTTGGGTCCCACAACCAACAATATCGCAGAGTACCATGCAGTCATTGGACTCTTGACGGAGGTTGCTTCCCTTGGAATTGACTCCCTATCAGTCTTTCTAGGCTCCCAACTCGTGGTTTCTCATCTGAATCGTGTTTACACAGTTCGTGATCCTATCCTACTTTGCTTATTTCGAAGGGTACGCCTCTTGGAACGATCTTTTAATTTTATTTCATATCAACACATACCAAGAGAATTCAATTGTATAGCTGATTCATTAGCTAATTACATTTTGGATTGGCATCTTGCCCATACATAAAAACACATCACAAAATGAGTACACAAGTCATTGTAAATAAATAGGTCATAAAAGTAGGTCCATGTATACATCACTGTATATAAAAGTGTTTTTTCAAATACATAAAGTTTGTGTTTTAAAGACAAAATTTGGGACCTAGTCCCATACAAAAATTTGGCTCTCAAAGCCTACATATCGTATACATGCCGCAAAAAGAGAGAAGCTACCATCTAAGGAGATTTGGGAGATCTATCATGTTCCTCCTCAGATTCCTCATGCTGCTGGTGATAACACACTATAGCCCGAGCCACCCTATGGAGGAGTCGACCAATACACCTAGGAACACCTACGGTATGCCGCTGGAGATGCAAAGGGATGTCGTCCATCCTCATAGAGGGGACACCGTGGGTTAAACCCTGTAGGTTCCTCTCTATCTCCTGGACCCCTCCCACCTCATCCTCGTCTAGATCGGCTCGGCGATCAACACCACCTCGACATAACGGCGAGTACCCTGCCGGTCTCAGTGGTCCACGATCTGCGACATGCAGACGTATATATATTAAAATATTTTTTATGCATTCTAAAAAATAATAAAAATTATATATTTAAAAAATTAAAAAACACATTTATGAAGGTCATACCTGAATTGTCCCAATCCTCATCTTCCGGCAGTGCCATGTCTATGTCCTCACGGAAGTCCACCCGTGCATAGGGGTAGTCATCGATCATCACAATATGTTCCTCGAGCCACGAGAAGAAATCCTCACCAAAAGCCAAATGCTGCGGCCCTCCAAGTCGTCCTGCATACTCGCTCCATCGAGCCATCCATGGCTCGGTGGGTGGACGGGGGGGCATGGTCAGCTGTGGATGCAACAATGGCACCCTCGCCAAGAAGAAGGTGACCAAGATGCTCCCGTACCCAAATTGAGAGTTCTCTCCAAGCCTACACTTGTTCACTTGCTCTTTGAGGTTGGTTAATACTGCCTCACACCAGTTGAATACTATTCCTACCATGCAATCCATTGCAAGATTCATCTTTGTACGGGACGCCTGATGGGGACCCGTACTCCCTGCTGCACGTGTGATGGTGAACAACACGGTTTTTAAAGGAAGTTCTACAATGTCCTTAATGACCACCTTACCACTTTTCTTCCCCGAACCTTGACGAAAACAACAAGCAATTAAAGCAACAGTGCTCGCCTTCGAGGCCGTGAACCCAGTAAAACTCACCCGGGCTCCTCTCTTTGAGAGGCCCGTGAGGAAATAGATGTCCTTGAGTTCAATCTTGAGGGTGTGTTCTCCAACTCGGAAAGCTTGAATGCCGGGGTCCCACATTTGAATAATATGGGTGAGAAGTTTTGCCTGCTTACGGATACCTTTAGTCTTGAAGAATTTCAACAAACCACACTCCCGCAATGCAGTCAAGGTCTCTTGGTCATCTTTGGCCAACAAATCATCCGCCTCATGCTCTCTTTCTTTCCAACTGACCATTTTGCTCCAAACAAGTTGCAAACACCTGCAAAAGGTCATGGGAAACATTCATTAATCATTTAACAACTTGATCTCAACTAAAAATTAGAGAAAAACCAATTTTTTCATCTTAAAAATTGCCACTACCGCACCTGGGGGAAACATGACTACGCAGTACTACACAGTACCACGCCCCTGTTTAACCCTACAGCGTGGTACTGTTACACAGTATCGCGTTTCCTGATATAGCTACCACGCGGTACTGTGGAAGGCAAAAATTGCCTATTAGGGCTTCCCCAAAAAATTGTTTTTCCCTACTGAAATCAAGTTATTTATATATGAAATGAAAGAGGGGCTTGAAATCTCTTACCTAGTGCAGATGGCTATTGAAACGGTGCTCTGGATCTCCAGATATGAACTCTTGAAGTTTTTGCTCCTCAATGGGTAAAATCTCCTCTTTTTGCAAATGCACAAGTGAAATGGTAACTTTCCATAATTACCTATTCCTTATATAACTTTTTCACTTATTTTTTACTCATTATTTTATCTCGTTAAATTAAAACCCATTTCACATTACTAATATCTGGTTCCATGAGCATTTGTTGACAGGGTCTCCTTTAAAAAATGTTCACATTGGCGTTCATTTATTATTTGACCCTCATTTCGAGCCTACTTTATCTTTTTCGTGCTCTGGATTAAAACTTGAGAAAGATTCCAAGCGCTTTTACACCCGTGTCGTGCTTGTCAAACTTAAGTAAACAGTGTCGAGCTTAGTCAGCTTTACTCATGCTCGTTAAACGATGAGGAAAGTATTATCCTGGTTGTATTTTATTCTTTTTTCAGACCGGAATAATTAAAAATTACGAAAAAGACCATTGGAGTCCATAGTTAATCTCTTTTCAGACTCCCTAAAATTGAAAAGATTGCCAAGTGATCTTGTCTCTTTCACACTTGTAAAATTATTTGAAAGGTCATCTATTCGGTGATAGGTTACCCCTTTTTCGGCCCATCTAGACTATTTACGAGAAAGGTATACCTCGGTCAATTTTTGGCTGGGAGAGTTCTCTCGGGAATTGTTTTACACTTTTTCGGGATCGAGGGACTAAATTTATGAAAAAGTACACTTTGGAGCCTTCTTTAAGTTTTACAGGCTCTCTAAATGTGAAAAACTACCGAGTTTTCCTTCCTTAGACTTGTTAAAATTTGACATCGAAGGACCCACTTTGGGATGAACCCCTCCTTTCTCAGGTTCGTAAAACATGTGAGATTGGACTCATCTATGAGATGAGCTATACCGAGCATCGGTTATCCTCTTCAAGCTTGAAAAACAACAAATAGGTACTCGTCTATCATGTCGGGGGAAAATGGGAAACAAGTCGAGTTTATTTTGTTGGCAGCTTGTCAGTCGTCACCTTTGAACATGGCATGCGTCTGTCCCTTGTCTATTTTGGGTATCTATTTTCGCTGAGTTATGGTCATCATCCTAAGTTGTCTCTCTGGCCACGAGCCTACTCGTTCGGTGTCTATCCTCTGCTATCAATAATCCCTGCTGCCAAGTCCTGTTACATGCCGTTATATATTCAAAGGGTTGCATTGTTCAGAGTCATTCATTGTATCATACCTCCACTGTGTCAGTACCTGTTCCATTGTTTCATCATCCTATACTATCTTTCGTTCCGATTTCGTGTCGATGATGTGGGAATCATTATGGCCCACCTTTGACGAGTCTATTCCCGTCGATGCCAAATCACTATCCAGGAATTGGACTTAGGAATCAACCACTAGTACCTTGGTACCTGCATGCCTCAATGGCAGGTTTCCTCGTGTTCGACAGTAGGTTTACATCATTGACCTCTGATCGAATGATCTCTCGGATGCTCGACATCAACCCATTCATTCGCATTTCATTGAGATGTACTATAGATACCTTGGGGATCATCGTCATTATTGGTGATTTCCCTCGCATTTGTTAATGGTTCACATCATTGACCGGTAATCAAATGGTTTCTACCATGTTCGACTTCAACACCTTGTAATCACATGGCTAGATTCGTATCATTTGCGATCGAGTAGAAGACCCTGGACACACCTTTGTATTTTGATTGCGTCCAGGCTACGATAGAGATGCCCTTTGTATTGTCATACAGATCCACTTTTGTATTGGTCATGGTTGTCTCATTACTATCTCATGGATCTACGCTTGTTCATAGTAGCCATGATTTGTCTACAGTCTATATCATCTCAGTACTCATGGATCTGCGATGTATTTGTCGGCAGCTATGCTTTGAGTCAATTGTTTCGGAGCATGGGAATGCTCGCCTCGATGGTATATCTGACATTTTGTTTTTGTTTCATCTCCTTGTTGTTCTCCTCGATGCTATCTCCGCACAGTATTTGTAAAGTATTTCGGCCATCAGTCCCTTCTAACCTCACACTTTAGGGGGCATCTGTTATACCTCCATATTTCACAGTGTCGCATCGTCATTATAAAAATAGTTGACGACACTTCCCCTACTGCTTAAAACACCCAGAAGAGAAATATGATGAATGATCCTTGAAGACAAACCTATCCTATCAAGAATCAACCCACCTGAGACTTCATATACCTACACTACCACGCCTTGCTCAGACTTGAGGGAGTGGTAGTCCCCACTACCACGCTATGCTTATTCTCTACCACGCGGTACTACCACGCTATGCTCAGTTCAAGGGGCGCGGTACCCCTTTTTTAGCCTTTTTTCCATGGCTTGTGGGATCTTGATTTTCGAGAGATTTTTTAGGATTGGTATCCCTAATTCGATCCTAACTCACTTTCTCAAATTAGTGGGCCTGATCCACTAAATAGTCCCAAGATCCATCCTTCTCTCTTGTTGGTTAACCCTACTACACACTATAAAAGAGAGGCCTTCCATGAGCAAAAGGGGGAGGACTCTTGGAGACAGCAAACTTATGATCTTGAATCTTTGTGGAGATAACTAGAGGAGAAAGCACTTGGAGCTAGGAGTTGGCTTGGATATCAAGCAACCATTGTAAATGACTTCAAGTTGGTAATAAAACATAACTTGTCTTGTTTCCCAAATCATGTATGTTGATTTTGTTTCAATCATATGATTTGTATCTGTTATAGATTTAGATTCTAACTCATATTTCAAATTGCTAGAGAATCGTATATGCTTGTATCTTGGTTTCACTCTAACAGGTTCATTCACGAGGACTTGGAGATTGGAGCAACTGCTAGGACAAGCAATTGAATTGAAGGTCAGTTAGATCTCTTCCGTTTCTTTCAGCCATATAATCTTGAAATGTTTGTTTAGATCTAGGAATTCAAGGTAGCATTTGTTATATTTTTGTCTTAGTTTAGAGTCAGTTAAAGTCTACTTTAACCTAAGAGATTTTTTTACCTATCCATAGGGAGAAATTTCTACAACACCACCACTTGGAGTGGTGGCTAGGTGGTGGTGCGATTCTGGCTCCACCACTTGGA
Source organism: Larix kaempferi (assembly GCA_027924585.1). NCBI lineage: Eukaryota > Viridiplantae > Streptophyta > Pinopsida > Pinales > Pinaceae > Larix > Larix kaempferi. Next base: position 5,081,382 of record BSBM01000289.1, on the reverse strand, counting down.
GTGGCGGCTAGGTGGCACTGCAATTCTGAGAATCGAACACCCTTTGACCTCTCCCCATATCCATGCAAATCCAATACATTGAAACATTATGTTTATGATGTTTAATATATTTAAATTAATTTTATACATTTTAATATTTCTAAACCATTTTCATATATTTTTATGGTATTATGTAATAATTTTAAATTATGTATTTCTATATTTGTTTTTTCTTTAATGTTTTATTGACTTGATATGGTTTTTAAAGTTGATTAAGAGCGCATCGAGGTCTAGGAGGAGAGCCAAGCTACATAAAATATCGATTTCAAAGAAGATTTTGTCTACATAATATTCTTGATTAGTTTCATATCATTGAGGAAAATGTCAAATTTGACAAATTTTTGATGAGATATTTTTGTAATGCTTTGACTTTAAGACTTTATTTTGAGAATAAATATTATGGGTTTAATATGTTATTTACAAAAATATGGTATAATTTTGTTGAGTTTATGTTAACCATCACTTTTTGGAAAATAATGTTAAAAGTATCATTTCTATACATAAAATATCTCAAAATACATTAAAAATGGTTTGAAATGTCTTTATTTTCTCTTTTGTTTTTGAAATTTGCCCAAAAAAATGACTTATGTAAGAGAACAATTTAAAGAAAAAACTTCAAAAATGTATATATTTTTCATTCTAATTAGCTTCTAAATGTTAAAAAAATTCGAAAATGTATGTATTTTTTCATTATAACTCGCTACTAAATGTATATTTTTTTGTAAAATTTGAAAAAATGTAGTTGTAAATAAAAATTTTAGTTTTTTTATGACCAAGAAGTTTATAAATCACAAAAAATGGCTAAAAAAAAAAACATTTCTACCAGTATACATACTTTCTGAAATAGAGCTAAAAACAACTACTAAAATTGAACCCCCAAAAAACAAGAACAATGTCGGGTTCTCATCAAGTTGTATAACTTGTTGCTTGCGCAGAGGATTGGTGTCCTCATAGGTTGAAGCCTACAGTCTGCAAGTTGGTTCTTTCCAGTGGGATTGGTGTCCTAATCAGATGGGTGTCTGAGTGAGTCGGTACTCACATCAGTGGATATTGGTGTCTCCCATATTTCTATGTAATTTCATTATATATATATATATATATATATATATATATATATATAAGTTTCTTCAAATATATGAGCACAATTTTTTTTTATTTACGTGGTTTTAAATAGCAATTGATGCATGTTTAAAAAGTGAATTATTTGTAAATCTGCACATGATAGTGATTCACCCCCCTCCCCCTCTCAGTATCATTAATAATTCCAACAAGAAATGCATAAACAACCTTACTCAAGTCATTTAGGTTATCAGAAAATAATTACTTCTATAAAGAAAGAATATTTTTGGCCGAAATGAAACAAGATGTAGTAGAGTATATTGCAAGATGTATTGAGTGTCAACCGGTAAAAGTAGAACACCAACATCTAGCTAGTTTGTTAGAACCCATGCCATTTCCAAAATGGAAATGGGATGTAATTACCATGGATTTTATTACAAGATTACCTAAAAAACAAAACAAATTGATGCCATTATGGATGTAGTGGATAAGTTAAGTAATGATGCTCATTTTATTCATGTTAAGTCTACTTATAAAGCAATGAATATTATGAAGGAAATTTTCAGACTTCGTGGAATTCCCACTACCATCATATCTAATCAAGATGCTAAATTCACTTCCAATTTTTTGAAAGGATTATTTGAGGGATTGAATACCAAATTAAACTTTAGTATCTCTTATCACCCTCAAACCAATAGGAAAACTAAAAGAACTAAATGGATTTTAGAGGACATGCTTCGCATGTATGTGATGAACAAGCCTACTAAGTAGGAGTACTTGAATCTTGTAGAATTTTCTTATAAAAATGGGTGGCAAGCATCACTGAAAATGAGACCTTTTGAATTACTTTATGACAAAAAATGTAACACTCCTATTATTTGGTACAATCATGTAAACAAGGTTATGCTTGGACCAGACATGCTCAAATAAATGGAACAAGAAGTGAGGAAGGGTAAATAGAATTTGAAAACAAATCAAGATAGAAAAAAGAGTTATGCATATTTTAAAATATTACATAAATATTTTCAGGTTGGGTAACATGTGTACTTAAAGGTGAAGCTCACTAAATCTAGGGAAATGTGCTAAAATCGCTCCTAGATATTGTGGACCCTTTGAGATATTTTCCATAATAGGATCACTATCCTATCAACTTGATTTTCCAACTAATATCAAATTACACAATGTTTTTCATGTTTCCTTATTTAAGAAGTATGTTCATGACCCTAACCATATAATTGATTGGGCTACGATATAGGTGGAACCAGAGGGAGACTTATAGCCAAAATCCCTATGCATAATATATAGGAAATAAATATTAGTTCGGAATCAATATATCACTCAGGTAAAGGTGCAATGGAAACATTCTATGCCTAAAGAGGATACATGGGAAATGAAACATGTTATGAAGGAAGAATATCCATTTTTATTCTAGACATACAAGTTGTTGAAAAGAGGAACACCGAGGATGGTGTTATTTTTAAGGGGCTTGGTAAGTAATACCCCAATATATTACTCTTAGAAATATGATTTTTTAATTAATTATTTGCATTTTACTTGTGATGAAATGGTAACTTCATGATATGGTTCTGAAAAACCATGAGAAATTATTAGTTTAATGATGGTTTTGTAAATAAAATTTTTTTTAATGTAATAAATAAAATCATAATTCCAAAGCTGACTCGGAAGCATTTTACAGAATAAGGGTGATGATACCATAGGCTGTAAATATAGTCTATATGGATGAAGTATTAAAACATTACCTTCATTTACTCATTCCAAAGGTGGTCAAACATCTTTTCCTAAGATATAGCCAAGATTCCAAGAATTTAGGGAAGGTGTCATCTGTTGACAAAGTTCTATTGACAAGGGTTCACATCGCATTGCGGTCAACAAACATCAGCTAGACACCCTTAAACATCAGTCCAAAAAGGTTTTATCCTTTCCAGCAACACCCACGGAGCGAGTGAAGTCTCACCCGAGATGCGTAAGGGGGGCTGTAGGAACCAAGTTTCCGCAGTTGTGAGAAGACACACACTACCTCACTCTTATTCGCAAAATAATCCATAGATTTACATTCGCATCATGATATCACACCATTAACTTATTAACCATCATCCTTATTCACTTTTAGCTACATTAGCATGTCATAATTAACGAATTAAACATATTATCAAATCATGTTTAAGGAATCTGAGATACATAACATAGCTATGGAAACATCTACTGCAATCTCAGAAAAACATCAAACATTGTGACAAAAAGACAAAGATCTATATTAATCATTCCAATATCTATCATGCATTGCAGAACCACTACAAACTCAGAGCGCTTGGTGCGATCTAACAAACAAAAACCAGATAATTGCTTCCATAGATCGATCCAAAAGATTAAATCACAGACAAATGTGAAGATATCATCTCATAATATGCAATTCAATACCAAAACGGTTCCCTTAGGCTTACAATCATGGAAAATATCTTGATATACTTATGCTTACAATCGTGCTTCTAATTATAGGCTCACTTGTCCATTACAAAATGGTCCTAATGACCCATTGCTAACTAACTTAACCAAACGCTTCTGCATATCTCGCCTTTGCGACCAGTCCTTTGTTCTTGTCTTTGAACCTTTCGTTGCTTGGGGGTTCTGCACTTGTGCACTCTAAACCTGTGCCAACAAGATCCCAATACAAAATTGTGGCTTGTCCTTAAGCCACCTCAGCTGGAAACTGTTGGTGCATTTACCTACTTCTTGAACTCATCGTAAGCTATTGTGAGTTGGTTGACCGCTTCCTTGGCCGTTACTGCTTCATACTCCTCCTCGTCTGATGAAAAAATATTTCTAGCCCCCATGGTGGACAAGGCAAGTGAAATCCAACTAGTCTGGTTCTAGCCAAAAATATTTCTACCACCCATGGTGGACAAGGCATGCAAAATCCAACTGCTCCAGTTCCGGCACATTAGTTTCACAAATCTGATCATTCTTCATTGGAGCTGGAGTGTCCTTTGCGTTTGTTCTGTGGTGGTTGAAAACCCCATCGGTTCTCCATCAACTGCAGCTCATACCGAGCTGCAAGCACCCCACTTTGTCCTTCGGTCGGTATCCATCAATCGGATGGTACTCCTCTTGTTCCTCATAGTCCGCACCGATACAACCGCTGGTTTTTCATGAAAACTTGTCGTCCTTGCCCTTAACGCACCTTATGTGCTCATGATAGAAATGAATGCGCCATTATGACCCTCTAAGCTCACTCTTCACTCTGACTCTTCTTCTGCAACTTATTCAGTAATGCACATAAGGCTCAATGATTCTATCTATCATTTTGCACATGTATTGATAACTTCACTTGCCCGCTCCCCATCCATCTTGTTGGTTTTGGACAATGATTTCCAAATTCTTCGTCGAATCCTTCATAGATTTACCAAATCCTATCATCGATTGTGTCATCATCCACCTCCGTCGTCGTTCACCAGGGCTTAATTGTTGTAATTATTACCTGATTTGACTTGCTCGTGCCGAACGTGGACAAGATCCAAACCTCGTCACTTACTCCTTACTTCACCACTGTTTCATCGACAGACCGCATGTTGTCGACAGATTCCCAACCTTCATATATATATATATATATATATATATATTTCTTTTTCATCATCTCTCCAAGAAAAGAGAAATGAATAGGCCCTAAAAGGTCCACCTTTAATGCTATGGACATTGACCTTAGTGAAGAGCAAGCTGCTAAAAGGTGTAAGATTGAAGTGGCGTCAAAAGGCCCTACTTTTCTCTTGGCATATTTTTTCTACGTATGCATCTTATCATATAATCTCATGCGCAATGCCTCTCAACAAATATTATATTTATCTGGCTCTTTTCATTTTCTCATCCAACACACATTGAAGTGTGTAAAATTGTCTTTCTCGATTTATTTTTTAGTCTCTACGCACCTGGCTATCGTAATAAGGCTTTAGTCGACTTCCATTCACTAAGTTTTTCAAAAATGTCCCATCTAGATTTTGTAGCTACACTACACCTCCATCAGTAATAAAATTAATAATGTGTCGACCCAACCAATGCATATGTATATTACCTGGGTGCTTCGCAAAATTACTGTCATACAACGGGACCATGTCTCCTTGCTGGAAATGCTTCACCTTAACGTGGCAACCATGCCAAGCCTTTTGTCGATCTTTTTCTACCTTCCAATGGAATCCTGTGATGAAGCGATCCTCATCAAGCTGTAATAGTTGCTCCAATCGTTCTTCGATGGCTCTGTCGTCAGTCATTCCTATTGTTGCTGCAATGCGCACACTCGGGACGATATACTCCATCGACATCACTGCTTCTTGTCCATAAACTAACTTGAATGGAGTCTGGCCTATCATTATTTTACATGTCGTTTTATAAGCCCATAGTATCGCTAGAATATTCAAATCCTAGTCGTCACGGTTTGTGTTACACACCTTTGTGAGTGTATGCTCCAATACCTTATTCAGTGCCTCCACTGCACCATTCGCCTACGGATAATATGGGGTACTTCTTCAATCCTGAATTTGAAATTATTCTATCATGGACCTGATAGTTTGATTGACGAAGTCAGTGCCTTGATCGCTCATCGGTATCTTTGGGCACCCGAACCTGGTGACCATGTTGTCAAAGAGAAACCTTGTTGTTGTCGCGGTCATGCAATCCTTTACTGGTGCTGCTTCAAACCATCTCGTCAAATAATCAGTTGCAGTAATTATGTATCATGACCATGTTCTTCTCCCTGGTCGGTTGATGGGTCCCATGAAGTCAAATTCCCATTTGTTGAAGGCTTGTAACGTCAGTTGAGGTACTAGTGGCATTGCATCCCTTCGCGATGGTTTCCCTATTCTTTGGCATACATCGATGATCCATTCTGATTATTCAATAGGTTCTATGATTCCTGCATCCAACATTCTCTCTACCTCATATTTCACTCGATCCTTATACCTAGTGTTATCTCCGCAATAAACATAGACTAGTCATGGTATCTAGGTGATAGGAAGTTTTTAAGTTTTCATTTTTGCATGCGTTTGAGTTTCAGTTTGATAAGTTGAAATAGGTAATGAAGTTTGAAATAACATTTTAAGCGGGCTCTCCTCCCAAAAATAAGTTCCAGGTTTCAGTAGCTTAGGCGGGCCTAGCGATGGTTCATTAGCTATCGAAAACCCTATTTTCGACAGCTTATCATGTGAAAGACGAAACGCCCCAACTGCCGAAAGGACAAACTTACAGCGTGAGTCGCGGGATAGTTTTCGGTGGCTTGGGCAAATATGAGGGTGTTCATTAGCCACCAAAAGGTAGATATTTTCCACAGTTCACAGTTCAAGAATGGAACCTCCCGTAGCTACCGAAAGCAAAGTCATTTTCGTGATCCATGCGGCCGTTTTCGGGGGCTTGGGCGAACACGATGGTGTTCATTAGCCACCGAAAAGGCGGATACTTTTTCGCAGCTTACCATCCAAAGTCTAGATTGTCTACAGCCACCGAAAGAAAGAAAAAAGGGCATTGGTGAATATTTTTTCCGGCAGCGTGCGGGGTTAAAGGCAGATTATCGGCTACCGAAACTGAGTCGGCGTCAATCGGTGGACACGTCAAATTAGGGGTTTGGTCATAATGCAAAGGGAATTCATTATGGCTTAGCTGCCGAAAGGGTCACTTCAGCGAAAAAACTATCTACCCCAAGGTGAGGCCGGACGCCATTGCCATACCTCTGGCCAGATGGACCTCGTTTCCTCTCCACATACCAGCACTCTAGAATTTCGTTCCTCTGGTATAATCATGCCACAGTAGCCATCATTAAGCCCTCATGATTAACAACCTTTTCACACTCCTCGGAGTTAGTTCCCGAAAATCCACACCACCTTTCCTCTTTGACCCTCACCACGTCGATTGAACTCATTTTCTCTCTGATTTCCCGTCTCTCCCTCAATCCCGATTTTAGCAGCAGGTGCCAGCGAGCAGGTTGCAAATGAAGAAAGGAGGAGGAGCGGTCCTGAGGAAGGAGTTGAATGACATCTGCTACCTGGAAGCGCACCCTGAGGTATGTCAATTCTTCAAAAATGTTGGCTGCTATAATTTTTGCAAAAAGCTACAGGGTTCTCATCAACAGGTGGTCGAAGCATTTGCCCTCACGTTTGACGGTAGTAGGGCTGTAATAGGCAAGGAGGATTTCCAGGTGGACGAGGCCCTTATAGCCCAGGTGATATAATTTCCAGCGACTGGTGAAAATTGGTTTAAGACCACTGTCGCAAAAGATTTTGAATTTCAATCCTATCTGAAACCTGAGCATAAAAAACTGGTATGGAAGAAAGACATCCCTATGTCATATCTGGAGGATAAATGGCAGCTTCTATTGAAGTCAATTCTAGTTTACATAACCTATGAAGGCAGGTATAATAGGGTTTTGATTTACCATTTTAGATTATTGGATCACTTCACTGGCAAGAGCCCCTTAAATCTCCCCTTTTTCCTCCACAAGAGCCTGACTAAAATGGCACGTCCGGTCAAAGCCTAGACAACCAAAATAGCCTACAAGTTGTACCACCATGGTCTGATCAAGCTCATAGTCTCTAAGTTGTTGAAAAGGAAAAGCATGAACTGGGCTTTCTTCCTTTTTTGGAGTGGGTTCGAAACAGAATTGCAACCAGAATATGGAAAGAAGTCTTCCACCCCTAGAAGTGGAAAAAGGAAGAGAAGGGCTATTTCCCTAATTACAACCGACCCCCTTTCCTCAACCCCCAAAGAGAATAAAACCAAAAGGAAATTAGCATTCAAAAGTAAGACTAAGGGCGAGGGAGTTGTTTCAAAAGAAACCCCTTCAAGGAATGCAAACCTTTTAAACCTCCCTTACACCGATTCTAAGGACGATGAATTGTAGGAAGCCGGAGCAGGAAATAAGGAGGTGGCGACGGAACAGGAGCTCTAGAAAGTAGCTCCATCTGTGATGGGACAGGAGACCACCTATGTTAATTTACCTTCCCCTACACCTATGGAGGAACAAGGTCAGCAAGTAGCCGAATAATTAATTCATAAAGCAAAGAGTTATGCCTCACAGAAAATTACTCGACTCCTCCAGCAAGTGTATGAACGCGATATACTCCAGAGAGTCATCAAGGAGAAAAATGAGAAGCTGACTGAAAGATATAATGAGTTGTATGTCTCTTTTCACAGGTTGACCAAGAAACATGGCAAAATGAGAGGAAGAAACATTAGGCTAATCAGAGAAAATATCAGGCTAAGGAGGAAGGTCGAGTCTCTGGAGGGTAAGGAAAAAACTCAGAGTCCCCAGCCCAAGCTACATTCAAACCTCGACACCTTAGCAGCAGCTGCAATAAACTTTCCTGACCCTTCGGTTTTGGCGCTGGGGGAAGAGAAATTCAGGTAGCAGAGAGATGAGTAGCAGGGGTCAGAAACACAGTTTTGTAAAACTTTTTGCAGGCTAGATCATACACCATTTTCGGTAGCTTGGGTGAACATAGGAGTTGTTCATTAGCTGCCGAATCCAGATTTGGCAGTTTACGACATACAAACAGAACCCTCCCGGTTACTGAAAAGAGAGAAAGGTTCCCAGTGCCTTAAAGCGATTCGGTGGTTTAGGAAAAGTGTTAATCTAATTCATTAACCACCGAATACAAGGTTTTCAGTTGCTTATCATTTTCGAACCCAGTTTTGCTAACTACCGAAAACGTAGAAAACGCAGAGGTTTGTCTTTGGGCATCAAAACCTTTTTCTGTTGGCCTGAGCATCTTAAAGGAGTTTTCCAAGGGATTGATGAACATTCAAAGCATTATGATCACCTCTATTTCCAGACTGAGGGAACCACAAGATAAACAGAGGAATATTCCTGTCTATTTTTAGAAAAAGACACCTGCAGGTTTTTGCAGACAGCAGTTTCAAACTCGTCCTCCAGCTCCCAAAGGCTCGTTTCAGCTGTCAAGCACAGGTGTATCAACAAGAATCAGTTATTTTGATCATAATACACTGTCACATCTTTCATTAACTATTCTTAGTTGTTATTTTTAGCAAATTCGATCCATCTTTTGGTATCTCAAAAAACTTTGTAATGGCTATAAAGTCCAGAACTGAAGTAGAACGAGTGTTCGATTTTGGAGAAACTTTGCTTAAATTTGTATTATCAGACTTCTGGTTACATATCATTTATATAAGCTTCTTTTGCCATATGTGTGTTCAGTTTCCATTCTTATATCTTTTATACTTGCAGTGAAATGTCTATTTCCTAAGTTTTCATTTGTCTATGCTAGATAGCCGTAATCCTATCTTCGTATTGAGAACTGGATATTCAGTGCCCTTTTGCTTGTCATGATTTTCCATTTATATATATATATGTTGTATGTATGAGTTTGCTAGCACGATAAGAGTTCTTCTGTCTATCTTTTACAAACTTCCTAAACACCAGTGGATAAAGCCTTGTCTATTTGAATGTATCCCTGTATGTTTTGAGCATATGAGTTTTGATCTCAGTCATCCAACTTGATCCACATTTTACCCCATCCTTCAAGATAAGTTCAAGTTACCGGGCTCTTCCGAGTACAACCTAGGAAGACTCCTGGAGGGATAACACCTGGGATTCAATCTATATGGTTGCTGCTTTACTGGATTCGCATAAGGTTTTAGAAGAATCTTCCTTTCAGCCAGGTCCCCAGAAATGCCTTTCATTTGTGAAAATTTTGTTGGGAACAAGTCTTGGAACTCATGTAGTAGATCAATAAATTTTCCAATTGTCGAGTCGTCCCAATAATCTCCATACTTGCAACTGGGGATTTGCGTCCGACCCAATATTAACTTTCTTGATTTTTAGCGGCTATTGGAATTTGTCTAAAAATCCCTAGTGCTTCAACATCCCGACTTCCCTCCGAATCTAGGACATAAATAGCTCTTGGATCATATTCTTCATCGGGTCCTCCTGTCACGTTGTAGCACTCCATCAGCATTTATGGTGTCACGGTCGACTGTAATCCCATTGGTTTTTCCATCAGAACTGTTTCAAGTACCTTCTCACGGATCTCCTGTAATGCACTGTGGATGAAGTTATTCTCATCTGAGAAGATGGAAGTCTGGTTGAAACTAATGGTTAACTCTTCCCATGTATTTTTTTGGTGTCGTAGTTTTACTATGATGTACTAGTTCACTGGTACCTCATCCAGTGTATGGATGAACGCATGGACCCATTCTTGTTTTGGTCTCATCTCCCATGCACTTTGACACTCATCCAGATGATCCCTTGGATCACCCCTTCCATTGAATTTTCTCCCATAGTAACCTTCAGTTTCCCCGAATATGAATTCCATTAGTTGTCGACATAGTGGCCAACTTGTTATCGACGACTTGTGTGCTTCCCACCACTATGATGGTGTAGCCTTCAATGCCTCTTCCAATGCCAGTAGTCATTGTGGTTTTGATACCTTTTCTTCAAATTCGGCAATGAATATAGTCATATTAGGAAATACTTCATATATTGGAAGCTCTCATATTTCTGCCGCTACCCACCTCACGGACTAAGTGATTTGTGCGCACCTTCTAAATGATACTTCATGTAATCGATTCTGCCAATTTTCAAGCGCCTCATTGGAGTCTGTTGATGTTGAAATAACACTTCACCACCCCAATTCCCCATCAACGGTGGGATTCATGTGATCCTCCATGATGTTGTAGACATTGTCCCATCCTTTTGTAAATTCATCCTGCATTGGCTCGACGTACCTCTTCCCTTCTAATGGATCAAGTGGGGCAACTACCCTCATGTCGGGATTTTCAAAAGAAATTATCCTCTTCTTAATGTTGATAATAACTTGATTCTCCATTTCCTATTTTATTCCTAGCAACACCGGATAGGGGCTTGTGTTGTCGATTATTTCTATAACATCGAATTCTGTGTAAGTCTTCAATCCCTCTATTTTGACTGGGAGATGACATAATATCCCAATTGGTGTGACCTTACTCGGATTTTCCAGTCAGATCTATACAGGGGACCATGCCAACTATGGTTTTTCATTGTCTCCAATGTTTTCTTGGTCAGGGTGTTTACATCTGATCCTAAGTCCAGAATGATAGAATCGACATTGAATGCACCAATCTACGTAGTCATCCTCATTTCTCTTCCTATCTTCTTTCTGTGTAATCAATTCATTGTCCAATCATGTCATCCATCCTCCTGTCGATATAATAAACGGGATATCTCTTCTAGCGCATCTTGATCTTTTTCCAGCATTAGACAAATTTCCAGGAAATTCCTCAGAGTGATGACCCTCCATGGTGGCTTCTGTGAGTTTGTCATATCAAATATTGGTGGCATCTCATAAACAGGTTCTTTCTAGATTATAGGTAGTAACTTAGTCTTTCTCATCATACCTCGCGCTTCCAAAAAGGTCTCCTTTTCTGCTTCCAAATCAAATTGAACCTATTTCCTTATTGTAGGTCGAACACTAGGAAGTGGCTTATCTTCTCCTATTGCAGTCCTCTCCTTGGTCACTACTACGACATTCACAGGTCGACTTCTTATTTTCGCTGATATTTTCTATACATTTGGATTTGGATTTTGAGTTTGATTCGCATTCGGATTCGGTTGTGGTTGTGGTGGATTCTTAGTTTTCCACTTCATAATCAACTGAGGACACTCCTCAACACTGTGGTCCGCTGCACTGTAATAGGTACAGTGCGGAGTCGGATTCGGACAATCCCTTTTATAATGTCCAATATGGCTGCAATTATAGCATGTAACCGGCCCTCAAACTCGTCCAAAATTTCCTCCATGACCAAATCATCCACCGTGACCTCCATGGAATCCTCCTATGAAACCTCCCCATGGATTACTGTACAGTTGTTGGTTATATTGCGGTAGATGATACTATGGTTGGTTGTACTGTGATGGTGGTTGGTTGTACTAAGGCTATGATTGATTATAGTGTGGTTGCGGCTGGTTATACTATGGGGGGATTTGATTGTAGTGTGGTTGCTGTTGATGATATTGCTGTACCGGGGGTTTCTCTTCTCCCTTCATAAAAATCATATCTGTGGTTCTCTCTTGGAGTAAATTGTATGCTCTACAATCCTTTTCTTCATGGCCGATCGATCAACAAAAATTGCAAAAAGGTTAGCTGACTTCAACACAATTTTCTGTAGGTATACGCATTCTTCTGATCGATTTCCCCTCATCTGAAAAATTCGACACCACGGAATCCCTCCCTGACATAGTGGAATTAGTGTGCCATACTATAAGTATTCACGGAATTCCGGGCACTAATCCTTATGGTGTCCCTTAGATTTGCATCTACTGCACCATATTTATTTGCGAACTTCTTTCCCCTTCTTGATATCTTGTAGTTGGATCATCAGGTTTGCTAACTACGCTTGGATTTGGTTCATACCTATCCCTATTTCACCAACTGGTGAAGCCTCAAGCTTTATCGCAATTTCCAGTGCCTCCACCTGGGATGCAATCTTCTGCTGCATTAATGGCATACGAATGTGCGGTACCAAAACCGCAATGAACCATTCTTTATTCTGCATGTCACTCATTCTGAAACTTACTTTGGCCATCCAATTTTTATATCTCCGATCGAATTCCCATACTAATTCATTAGGAAATTGATTTATTTCCTTTAGTTCTGTGATATATTGCGACTCTTATTTTGGTTTCCTAAACTCATCAATCAACCCTGCTCTGATTTGCGCTAAAGTTTTCTCAGGACTCCCTATAGGTACTTGTACAAACTTTATAAACCAATCCAGTGCATGGCGTCTACATGTCATTTCTAGTTGTCCCTTCTTGATATCATCATCTTGGACTTGCTTCACCATCCATAATGCTTCGCATAAAAACCAGTATTGTTTGGGATCCTCAGTCCCGTTACCCTAAAATATGGGCATATTTACATCGTCTCATGCCATCCTTGGTTTCCTACTGGTATTTGTAGACCCACTACTCCTACTGTTGTTTTGACATGTAGGAAAACCCTGCGAAGGACTTATATTTATTCCTCTGAATTTTGGATTAGTGCGCGGGGTTGTGCGTACATTGTGGCTTTGGGTCTATCCTCCCTTGGGTTCAGGGGTAGCCTGGTCACTCTCTTCATCACAGTAATGTCGCTTAGTCCTTTGTGGTCCCATTTTGCAGTTCTCTATTCCGGCCGCCCTAGGAGACTCTCTCTCTATCTCAGTCCTCCTCTTCTTCCCCGGTCGGAACCTCACCCCACTTCGCAGGGTACCACAATATTCCACAACTTCCCTTAAAATTCCGTCATAACTCATATCCATCTACCCCACATCATTCTGTCAGACCCGCATATGCGTGGTACCCATAGTCTCCGCACACACAAGCTTTACTCATCAGAATTCATCTTCAATATGCCCTTTTCACAAATGAGCATCTTAATCCACAATTTCAACGACAATAGAAACCTTCCTCTAGGTCCTTTGAAAAAAAAAAATTTGCATCGCTATATGACTTAATCATGTCGACAACAAATTCAGTGATGTATCCTTCCAAAATACTCTCTACCCAGACCTTGATAGCTCTAGATGCTTTGTTGTTCACTTGTTTCAATTGCTAGATCATTTCTGGTGTCCAGTGTTCAGGCTCACCCTCTTGGAATTTCTTCTTTTGAAAATTCAATTGCACCAAGCACTCATGTAGCAGTATAGGAAATTTGCAAAAGAATATCTCATGAATATCAGAGTAGATATACTTCTATAACCAGTCCATTGTCAACCATCCATGGTTCCGATTTTCTTCCTCAACAAATTCTAGTGCCTTCTTGTGGAACCATTCCTTGATCTCCGGCTTTGTCGGATGCCAGAGCCTATCCTCTCTTCTTTCGCACTAAGGTCCCGGCAACGAAACCATTTGTTGACATAGTTTTGTCGATAGGGGTTCACTTCGCACTGCTGTCAACAAACATCAACTAGACACCCTTAAACATCGGCCCAAAAAGGTTTTACCCTTTCCAGCAACACCCGCGGAGCAAGTGAAGTCTCACCCAAGATGCATAAGGAGGGCTGCAGGAACCAAGTTTCCGCAGTTGTGAGAAGACATGCACTACCTCACTCTTATTTGCAAAATAATCAAGAGATTTGCATTTGCATCATGATATCAAACTATTACCTTATTAAACATCATCCTTATTCACTTTTAGCTACATTACCATCTCATAATTAACGAATTATATAGATTATCAAATCATGTTCAAGGAATATGTAGTACATAACCTAGCTATGGAAACATATACTGCGATCTCAGAAAAAACATCAAACATTGCGACAAAAAGACAGAGATATATATTAATCACTCCAATATCTATCATGCATTGCAGAACCACTACAAACTCAGAGCGCTTGGTGCAATCTAACAGACAAAACCCCAGATAATTGCTTCCATAGATCGATCCAAAAGATAAAAACACAGACATATGCGAAGATATCATCTCATAATATGCAATTCACTTCCAAAACAGTGCCCTTAGGCTTACAATTGTGGAAAATATCTTGATATCCTTATAATTACAATCATGCTTCTATTTATAGGCTCACTTGGCTGTTACAAAATGGTCCTAATGACCCATTTCTAACTAAATTAACCAAACGCTTCTGCATATCTCGGCTTTGCAACCGGTCCTTTGTTCTTTTCTTTGACCCTTTTGCCACCTGGGGGTTTTGCACTTGTGTGCTCTAAACCCGTGCCAACATCATCCCTTTTTCTTCAATGGAGGAGGAGCTCAAGGGGGAGATATTCTATATAAATAAAAGGGGAAATAGAATAGGGAGTTAGTTGGAATGAGGAAACAATTATATGGAAATCAAGAGAAGAGAAACTTGAAGTGGGATGAACTAGTTAGATAATGAAAGGAACACAAAGAAAAGTAATGTGTTTCAGTAGAAAAGAAAATACTTACTAGTCATTTTGAAGGTTTAGTTAGACTGCATATTTACTCTCTATGATCATACTAAAGTGCATCTTGTGGTGTTGTATGAGGTGGGTATTTGGATTTTTTTGCTAATATCAATCATAAGAACTGGTAAAATTTCCATAACATATTTTTCTAGAGTAGAAAAAATCTCTATGCACACCTTGAAGAGCACCTAAAGGTGTTAGGTGGGAAGGTATTGTGAGTAACTTCTACCTGGAAGAAACCCTAAAGGTGTTAAAGTTACAACATCATGATTCATTCTCTAGGTCAATATTGAGCCTTGAGTGTCGAGGTGGTGCCTTATAGGAGCCTGATTTGGACTCAGGAAACTTAGAGAAGAATATTGAGTTGGAATCAAGAATGGTTAAGCTTCATGTGTTGAGGCAAGTGCTTTGTATATCAAAGTGATGATGTTGTACAGTCCTGTTAGTCAAGGCTAAGGTCTTGTGTGTCAAGACAGATCCTCATGTGTTGAGGTGGCGCCTCATCTGTTGAGGTGATGATTTTCACGTCGAAGCATGTATGGTGTGTGATGTACTACTAACCATGGTTGGGCTATTAAGTCTCCTCTGGAGACTAGCCACCTCTAGAGTGAATTAATTTAGCATATAACCACTTGGAATGATAGTAGAACAATATGATCACATCATTGGGAAAACCTCCTTAGTATATTTGATATGATAATTAAGCTGGCACATATGGACCATGCAGATAAAACAAGAGATAAAGATAAGATGTGATAAGATATGAGAGAATATGAATTGCACATAAAGAATTAATTAAGAGATAAATTTGAATTGTTAAACTTTAGTGAAGACTTTAGTAAATCAAAGGAGAACTCGAATTGATCACTACAGTGATGTTAACAAGAAATAATCAGTTAAGAGAGTTAACTAAGTGTTATTGCATGACGACACTTATGTTAAAGTAAAATACGACACTTATGTTAAAGTAAAAGACGACACTTAACTTGTGACACTTGCATGATGACACTTAATTTAGCCACCTAACTAAGTGGGAAAGTTTTCATTGAAGGGACGAGTTCATCCTAAGAGTTAGTTCAGTTAGTTAATGCATTGCATGAGAAGTGGGGCACACTTATTCATGCAATATTGATTCATCCATATGGAGGGAAAGTTCATCCTGAATTGAGAAGATAAAAATAGAAGCTAATGCATGAGAAGAATATATAATATGTTATACATGATTGATGAATCCAATGTGAAGCAAATTCTCTTCTCTATTGAAGGCAATGCACTTCTCTTTATGCAGGATATTATTCTGAGTCTCTTTTGTTTATCTTTCTCTTGCTCTATAAATTGCACCGGAGGTGCTTGATGTAAAAGACTTTCTCTGCTATCTATCAATATACTAAGGAAGGTTTTGTTCAGGTTTTCTCCCTCATGTCATAGAGGGTTTCCCTAGGGTAAATTCATGTGTTGAATGTGATTTCTTATGTGTATGATTGTTATTTGATTTCAAGTATTATTGGAGCTATGAATTAAAGATAAAAAATTAACATGGTATCATAGCTCAGGGTGTGAAAGAGCTATGTTCAACAATCAAGCACAAGCCTACATAGATATTGAGTGTGCATAGTACTTGAAGCACAATGGCCTCAATCTCAGTGAGATGAAAGGACCGTCTTGAAGGAACTTTGAACTTCAATAATTGGAAGGATAGGATCCTGAATATCTTGGAAGAGCATGATTTGGATGGATATATATCCAGTGTTATTAAGATCCTACTTCTAATGTAAGGTGCATTATCTTCAAGAATAATCAATCCACGACAAAGAGAATCATTTATGATTCCATGAAATACAACTTGATGCCTGTGATCACTCCATTGAATACTGCAAAGGAATGCTTTGACACTTTGACAAATATTTATGAGAAGAAGGCACCCAGTCAAAAGAGAGCGTTGAAGAACAGAGCTTCGAAATCTGAATATGGAGAAGAATGAAGTTGTGGATTCCTTCTTCACAAAGATATATCAATTAAGATATCAACTTATGAGCATTGGTGTGATGGTCGATGATGATGATTTCATTCATACTGTTGTCGATGGTCTTCCATACTCATGGGAGACATTCTTGGTTGTAGTAAAGGGTCAAGAAGTGCAACCTAACTTTGATAGATTGTGGCATGATTTCCTACAAGAATAAGGGTGAATCCAAAGAAAGTATACTAACTCCAAAGAAGAGAACCTCACTCTTGTGGAACAAATGAAAAGAGGTAAGAAATATCACAAGAAATTCTCTCATCAAAAGGAGAATGATTTCAAGAACTTTGATAAGTATAAAGTTAAATGCTTCAATTTCAATAAGAAGGGTCATTATGCAAGAGAATTTTTGCACAGCAAAGACGAAATTTCAAGGGTAGCTTTCATGCTTCTACTGCTACAAAAGATAAACCTACAAGAAAGAATCCTTCTAATGATCAAGAGATGAAGAAGGAGTACTATCTTGTCTCATCCATTTCTAGATCCATTACCACTAGTGCTGAGACATAGCTGGTGGACAGTGGCACATCCAAGAAGATGACGGATATAGGAGCACTATCACATATCTGAAGGGAAAGAATTTTTCTTGTAAGGTGGATCTCGGTGATAATACCACCTATTCAATCCAAGGTATTGGATCCACTTCTTTTCAGTTCGATTCAGGAGATGTACTGCATGTGGATGAAATTATGTTTGTCCCTAGGATTGTAGAAGAACCTCCTATCTATTTTGGTTCTAGAAGATAAAGGATTCAGAGTTATCTTTATGGAAAACAAAGCGCTCATGTGGCCTAAGCATGAAGACTTGAAATCTGCATTTGTGATTGGATTTAGAGTGGGAGGCATCTACAAAGTTCCTAGAAATAAAATTCAAGCCATGATCCATGACACAGTGATTCCATGTGATTTGTGGCATAGAAGTCTTGGTCATCTCCATTTCAAAGAACTACCTAGATTGCAGAAGATGGTGAAAGGTATGCCCATATTTAAATCTGATTTTGATAGTGTTTGTAGAGGTTGCGCTCTTGGAAAGAACATTAAGAAGATTTTTCCAAGTAGTACCAAAAGATCCAAAGGGACCCTTGTATTGATTCATTCCAATCTATGTGGTCCTATTCCTGCACCCTCCTTGAGTGGTTATTTATATTATGTTATTTTCATAGATGAATTCTCTCGCAAGTCATGGGTTTATTTTCTGAAGGAAAAGAGTGAAACTTTCAACAAGTTTCAAGAGTTTAAAGCACTGGTTGAGAATCAGACTAGAAAGCACATTCATGCTTTGAGATTTTATAATGGAGGAGATTTTGAGTCCCATGAATTCAATGAATTTTTTAGAGATGCAGGAATAAAAGGAAAACTGAATGTACCCTACAACCTCCATCAAAATGGGGTTGCTGAAAGAAAGAACATAAAAATATGTGAGGATGCAAAATCCATGATGTGTGATCAGGAACTGCCCACATCCTTATGGGAAGAAGCCTCCATCATTTCTATCTATATTTAGAATAGAATCCCTCATGCTATCTTGGGAGAAAAGACTCATGAATAGGTTTCAACTAGTGAAAAACCAGATATTGGAAACTTGAATATTTTCGGTCATCCTGTCTACATTCATGTACCAAAAGAGAAGAGGACAAAGATGGATCCATCCATAAAGAAAGAAACATTTGTTGTATATAGTGAATCCTCCAAACCTTAAAAATATATATGTTCTAGGAAAAATAAAAATTGAAGTCGATAGAGATGTAACATTTCATGAAGATGCTACCTTCAAGCACTCCAAAGAACTTCAATGTGATTCAGATATGGAGGAGCATGATACTCCTATGATGGAGGATCCAATTTTTTATTCTCCCTTTTTAGATGTTGAGAGGGAGAAGCTATAAGAGTCCCTAGAACTGCTTGATCCTGAAGAGCCAAAAGATATGATAGAAAGATCACTTGGTGAACCTCTTACTAAGAGGAGATCTGTATAGTGTCGAGACATTTTGCAAGAGGAAAAAAAGCATGGATCACCTCCAGGCTCATCGAAAAAGCGAGAGAGACCTAAAATATTTTTAGGATATGTAGCATAGATGAGTCACATCATTTATGTAGAACCCTCTACCTATGAGGAAGCGTCAAAGAAACAAGTATGGAAATATCTCATGGTATACGAATACAAATCTATCATGAAGAATGATGTGTGGGAAGTGGCTCCTAAATCTGATGGAAATTCAATAGTAAATTCCAAGTGGATTTATAAAATCAAGCATGAAGCTGATGTATATATTGAAAAGTATAAAGCAATATTTGTGTCCTGTGGTTTCTCACAGAAAGAAGGGATAAACTATGATGATACATCTGTTCCTTGTTGATGCCTAGAAAACCCTAGCATCGACAGTAGGGATTCTCCCCAATGAATAATACCAATTAGATCATTCTTTGTTTGGAATAGCGAATCCGTCTAGTTAATGATCCGACTACCGTGGATGTGTTTCAAATAAACTTTACCGGTTGCGGCCCAACCCACTGTTTATATTTTATATTTAAATATGAGTATGCAAGTTCCCTAATATAACTGATGCATAACCTATAATTGACAGGCAGAATCCTCACAAGTTACGTGCAGGTTCTTACCTCTCGTCTTATCACTTCTACCTTATCAATCAGCTAATACTATTCTAACTAATCTATCCTTGCACGGAGCGAGTTTTAATAAGAGTAATATCTGAGAAATTTTGTACAAATCCAACAGCTAACCATTTAGATAAAGTACTTACAGTCACAACAGAAATATACAAAGATAGATTTGATGAAATTGATATCCATTTATTACTCTTTAATTACACAAATATTTGCATAAACAAATGAAATCATCCATTACCATTAAAATAATTCAATCAAGTAAGAAAGATCTCACAACATGAAGATGAACACAGGAATAAAAAATTATGATATGTTATCCAAGATAGTCCACGCAAATTCCATGTAAGCTTTACCCAACAAATAGTCCCTTCTCATTAGCAGAAAAATAGTTTTCATACAAAATGTCTCCAGCTCCTATTTCACCAGAAAAAACCTCTTTTAATCCCTTCTCCCCTCTATTTATCTTACAATATAATTTATATTTACATGACCAATCATTTCAACTACCCTCAAACTCTTTGATTTCTAAAATTTTGTCTCTTTTGTTTGCTCAGCCAAAAATAGATAATTATTTACAAATTACAGTATTATGTTGGTGGGTCCTCTAAACTATGAATATAACTATCCCACAAATCAATTTCATCAAATATTACATTACATTGTTGAGGCTCCAATAATTTTAAAGAGACCTCATGAATAGATAATTATTTCCCCACATTTACTAATCCTTTAGTAGTTGCTTTATAACTTTCTTCCAGAAAATAAGCATTCACAGATGCTTGTCCTATATGTTGTTTGAGATCTTCTTCATTAAGCATGTCCAATTTCCTGATTTACTCCAAGTCTTCCTTTAAGCTTTCTTTTAATTATGTTAGACGATGGTCTTTGGTAGGCAACTCGTACATGTCTTGAGCAATTGAGATATGGCACTTTGTTAAGATTCAATATGCTAAGATAGATAAATCAATATTACATTCCATTTCACAACAATAGCATATATAGGATCATTGAAAGAACAACAAGCACAACATAAACACAAGAGACACAAATTTATCCTAGGAAACCCTCATGGGGTAGAAAACCCAGCAAAGCTTCCTCAATATAGATGATCAGCAAATACAAAGATGTAATCCCCAAACATGAGCTCCTTCTCCATAGTAGATCTCTCTCTCTCCTATGCGCCAATCACAAGTGAGTGAATGAGTGTGTGTGTGTGATAAATGAGGAACACACCTCCTCTATTTATACACTACTCCGACTTAACTTACTAACTAGGTCGGCCCCAACTTTTACCATTGGGGACTTAAACACCCCATTACAACTGAATCTGGGCCGACCCCACTAGGGAAGTCTAATAACCCAAGTTACCACATTCCGACGGAGGAATAAACATCTCTGGATATACAATAAGGCCTTCACGGAGGAATGAAACATCTCCGGAATAATAAAGTACAAATATAATATTCTTAGAAGTTACAATATTTCAACACTCCCCCTTAACGAGAAGGATATTATAACAACATCTGCAGGAGCAAGGAGTCATCAACTACATGATACATGATACATCTATAAATCATTGGAATCTTTCTTCATACATCATCAGTAACTCAAACAGCTACTGGAACATCTTCAAGATCCTCAATACTGGAACATCAACATCTTCAGTACTGAGTCTTCATCTTATGCAGCACTCAAACAGCTACAGTAACATCATCATCTAGATCTCTCGATCAACACCATCAACATCTGGATCCTCTCAATCAATAGCATCAACATTTGGATCTCCCGATCAACAGCATCAACATCTGGATCCTCTCGATCAACAACATCAACATCTGGATCCTCTTGATCAACAGCATCAACATCTGGATCCTCTCGATCAACAGCAACAACATTTGGATCTCTTGATCAACATCATCATCTGGATCTCTCAATCAACAACATCATCTGGATATGTCGATCAACATCATCATCTGGATCTCTTGATCAACAACATCATCTGGATCTCTCGATCAATAGCAACATCTGGATCTCTAGATCAACAGCCTCATCGTCTGGATCTCTCTATCAACAGTATCATATGTATCTCTAGATCAACAGCACCATAGCAGCATACCCTGCAACACACATGATCCAATTACGGGATGATCAATCCCTCTCTCTTTAGGACATAAGTCCAAGGATGATACAATCCTGATCCACTTATGGGATGATCAATCCCTATCCATTTAAGACACCATATCATGTCTAGGGATGATGCAATCCCGATCTACTTACAGGATGATCAATCCTTATCACTTTAAGACACCTCAACATGTCTAGGGATGATGCAATCCCGATCTACTTATAGGATGATCAATCCTTATCACTTTAAGACACCTCAACATGTCTAGGGACGATGCAATCCCGATCTACTTACAGGATGATCAATCCTTATCACTTTAAGACACCTCAACATGTCTAGGGACGATGCAATCCCAACCACAGTGCCAATCCTTTTTCATATTGCATGTGACCTAGATTAAATCTAGGATTTACAACCTATGAATGATCACCTACTGCTGCACTGAGCAATCCAGGACCGAACATTACATCATTACAGGATCTGCGAATGATCACCTACTGCTACATTGAGCAGTCCAGGAGCGCACATTACATCATTCCAATCAACCACAAAGCCAATACTATTTCAACTGGGGTGTGACCTAGATCAAATCTAGGATTTACAACCACAAAGCTAGTACTATTTCAACTGGGGTGTGATGTAGATCAAATCTAGGATTTACAACCTCTGAATGATCACCTGCTAATCCAGGAGCGAACATTACATCATTACAGTTTCTGTGAATGATCACCTACTGCTATGATGAACAGTCCAAGAGCACACATTACATCATTCACCAACATCTTTCTCGAAGGCAAGAGTCTACGGATCAATTCAGGGACCAAATTCTGGGGATGATACAATCCCTCTTGTCCACTAGGGACCACTTGTCGGAGACATATGTATACGAATCAATTCAGGGACCGAAGTCCGAGGATGATACAATCTTTCTCATCCACTAGGGACCACTTCTCGAAGACATCTGTCTACGGATCAATTTAGGGACTAAGGTCCAAGGATGATACAATCCCTCTTGGCCACTTAAACAAAGTCTAAGTACCATGCATCGACCTCATCATCGGGACATGTAACCTCATCATCGACCCCATCGTCGGAATAGGTAGCCTCATCATCGATACATGTATCCTCATCATCGATACAAGTATCCACATCATCAATACAAGTATCCTCATCATCGATACAAGTATCCACATCATCACTACAAGTATCCTCATCATCGATACAAGTATCCACATCATCGATATAGTTATCATCATCATCGATACAAGTATCCACATCATCGATACAGGTATCCTCATCATCGATACAGGTAGCCACATCGATACCAGTATCCAAATATCATCATCGACCATATCACTCCCCCTTTCGAGGAGGGTCCTTCTGAACTACACCAATCTTGTCTCGGAAATACTCAAACTTTACTCGAGACAGAGGTTTGGTCAATACATCAGCAACTTTCTCATCAGTGCTCACATACTCAAGCTTTATAGATCCTTTCTGCACCATATCTTGTATATAAAAATATCATATCTCTATGTGCTTTGACTTATCATGGAACACTGGATTCTCATTCATCTTGATACAACTATGGTTGTCACACAAGATCACAGTGGGGTCCATCTCCAAGTCAAACAATCCTAATAACAATTTCCGAAGCCATATCGCTTCACGACTAGCAAATCAAGCAGCTATATATTCCACTTTAGTTGTGCTAAGAGCCACACTATACTGCTTCCTACTAAACCATGAGATCATGGCAGGTCCTAGACAATAACATCCGCTCGATGTGTTCTTCCTGTCTGATACACTTCCTGCCCAATCAACATTTGTGTAGCCATACAATCTGAATTCGTGATCTCCAAGATAACATAGACCAAAGTCTATCGTACCCTTTAGGTAACTCATCACATGCTTTGCAGCTATCAGGTGAACACGTCCAGGCTCGACTAGACACTGACTCAAGGTGTTCACAGCAAAGCATATATTTGGCCTGGTATTTGTTAGATACATCAATGACCCAATATTCTATCTGTATGAAGTTACATCAACCAATTCTGACGATTCATCAGCCAACAACTTCAAGTTGGAATCCATGGGAGTGGTCATGTCCTTACATTCCCACATATCAAATCTTTTCAAGATTTCCACAGCATATTTTCTCTGGTTGAGAAAGATTCCTCTGGGCCTTGCCATACTTCCAGACCTAGGAAGTAATGCATCAATCCAAGATCTTTCATCTCAAATTCTGTAGCTAGCTTCTTCTTGCTTTCCATGATCTGTTTCTCATTCCCTATCAAAAAGATATCATCCACATACAGTAATAGTATGATAGGTTCAACATCCATAACCTTAAGGTAAAGGTTAGGATCAGATTTACTTTTGGTAAATCCCAAGCTTTTCAAGAAGCTATCAATTCTCCCTCTGTGACTGAACATCATTCACACTCTGCATTGAGTGATCTTCTGAATATCTATCCGTGCCATCTCTCGTCAGATGGGTCTATTGATATGATCCTCAAGATCATTTGAACTCTGTGGTGAGTTCCTTCTTCCATCCATCTAAGAGAAGAATGCCATATGTATATAAACACCATCTTCAATCTTGTAGCGAAGGTTGAAATCTGCATCACCCATGGTGATCATTAAGCTCATCAAATGACTATCGATCATGAGTACCCCTACAAAGCTTTCTTCAATTGAATCCCGGGAGTTTTCTCGATTCGTACTTCTTCTTCAATTACACCATTAAGAGAATGGTCTTATCTAGCCACTTCGAGCAAACATCTCATCATGATCCTCTTCCTCTTTCTAAGAGAATATTCTAGCCACGAGCCTTCTATAGTATGTTTGATTTGTAAGTCTTCTTGTTGAACATCCATCACTCGTTCTTTGGAACAGGTGTTCATCATCCTTCTTTTGTAGATCATAGCACATGATATTTTCTACAAATCAAAGTTAATCACATGATTAGTAATACTTCATAATCATCAAATTATGTTGACATGATAACCTACTATGCATACTGATATGATTCACGTAGTCATGCAACTATCTTGACCAATATTTTGGCACAACACTTTTCTATATCCTGTATGCATACAGTAGCTATCTAGATGCCTTCCATCTCTACCAGAACATACTGTCAAGAGCGTGCACAGCTCTCAGCATGTCAGCAAAGAGGTTTCATTATAGATAAACAACAATGGAATGTTTGTCCAACTTACCCATCATATGCATATTAGTAGTATACTGTTCAATGCTGCATGATATATACAAATATGCATATAACTATTACGAGCAATATTATTGACTATTTAGAGATTCAAATAACAACTCAAATACTTATCTTTTATGTTTGTGTGGTTTCCTCCGGCTTGATATCTATTTTATGATAGCATCATTGTATGTCTTTGAACTTCTATCCATTCTATACCACTATGCATGCTTAAGTGTGCACTAGTGTCATCCTCATGATCTCATACATAATAATACATTCATTAGTATAATCTTAATACTATCAAAACATTATGTTTCTAAATATTCTTAAGTATGTATGGTCATGATAATTTCATCCACATGTATACTTACCAAAGATCCTAACACAAAGTAGGATTCTAACTTGATATAGGAAAACATGCCTGGATTATTATACCCAAACAATATCTTCTTTGTTCTCTTCAATGATTTAGAGACCTTGTGCTAGAACCTGCATATCTCATAAGTTAAGCATAGTAGAACAAAGTCATACATACCTCGTAAGTAGAGCTTCTATGTGATCAAACAATGAGTCTTTGTATTCATGTCATCATGGTCATAGAGCTCGATTTGTCTTTCTTCATGTATCTTTCATGTCAGCAGACAACATCATCCTCATACAACACCACAGGTGCATTAGTACAATCATAAGTGTCATAACTCTAATCAATGAATGTCTTCTATCATTCACATGCATTCATACTTTTACTAAGGTGATCAATCTAAAACTAATCATGATTGTACTAACCTCAAT
Organism: Larix kaempferi; assembly: GCA_027924585.1. Classification (NCBI taxonomy): domain Eukaryota; kingdom Viridiplantae; phylum Streptophyta; class Pinopsida; order Pinales; family Pinaceae; genus Larix; species Larix kaempferi. The sequence goes on along the minus strand of BSBM01000289.1, from coordinate 5,055,577 downwards.
AATATGAAGACAAACATATTATAAACTTAGTCATGAAACGGATTTCAAAACATACCTTTATCTTCTCAAGTCATACCTATCGAGTAGTCTTCTCTCTAAGGGTAAAATCCTAACCATCCAATTTAGATCACTTGTAAACATATTATATATGTTCACGGTTCTAGGATGTTAGAATATCAGTTCCATTTAAACCTTCTTCGTTGCTGCCCTATGAGTCTCCCAACTTTGCTAGGGTTTCTTCTTACTTGGAAACCCTAATCTTCAATCTCCTTCCTCCCACAACATTTTGATGGAGGATCAATATCTTTGATGAATGGATTTCAAATCCATTATCAAAGCTTACAATTTTTTATCATGTGTCTTCAACATTGTATCAGGTCCTTCCAGACCTAAAAACTAAAAACCCTAAGTGAGAGCTTCTTCTTCCTCTTCTTAGATTTCCTCCATTGATCCAATTCAGATGTTTTGTATTGTTTCTAGTGTATATCTGCAATTTCAGATCTGAAGGGTTTGAAACTTCACCCTGTGGTAGGCTGACATGTAATCTTTCGAACCCCATAGTTCTGAGCTTTAATGGATTCTCTGAGATAGATTTATGCCAAGTGTCGCAACATGACCTGTTTATGGGATGAAACAACATAGCGAACTTGTACGAAGTTCCACGTGTCATTGTTTCAACTTCGACCTCTGAAAAGCGTACTTGTCAAACTACAGTCTGTTCCCTAACTTAAAATTTTTACAAAATTTCATTTGGAGCTTCCTAGCCCTAGATATGATCTTTTTCCCTAGGTCACATGTTTAGGACTGCATTCTGGAAGAGGCAAAAACCCAAACTTGTACGGATCATAAATCACAAAGTACAATGAATCTGAGGCTGAGATTTAGACACAAGGTATAGGGGGATGTTATATTCGGCCTGTAGAATTTTCATATCCTAAACCTTTTCCAAAATGGATTTATAGCAAAAGCGCCACGATGACTAGGTTTTGTTATGCAAAACCCTAACTTTGAAATTGTCGGAAGTGAGACAAGTGTCATAAGTGCCATACATTTCCTTCCTTCGGGATAGCTCTGATACCATGTTAAGATTCAATATGCTAAGATAGATAACATCAATATTACATTCCATTTCACAACAATATCATATATAGGATCACTGAAAGAACAACAAGCACAACATAAACACAAGAGACATAGATTTATCCTGGGAAACCCTCAGGGGGTAGAAAACCCAGCAAAGCTTCCTCAATATAGATGATTAGCAAATAAAAAGGTGTAATCCCCAAACATGAGCTCCTTCTCCTCCATAGCAGATCTCTCTCTCTCATATGTGCCAATCACAAGTGAGTGAATGAGTGTGTGTGTGTGTGTGATAAATGAGGAACACACCTCCTCTATTTATACTCTACTCTGACTTAACTTACTAACTAGGTCGGCCCCAACTTTTACCACTGGGGACTTAAACACCCCATTACAACTGACTCTGGGCCAACCCCACTAGGGAAGTCTAATAACCCAAGTTACCACATTCCAACGGAGGAATAAACATCTCTGGATATACAATAAGGTCTTCACGGAGAAATGAAACATCTCCGAAATAATAAAGTACAAATGTAATACTCTTAGAAGTTAGAATATTTCAACACACTTCTCATGCACCTGACATATATCGTTGTAAATTCCTTCACACTTAGAGATAATATTTTGTACCTCCACTTGTACTTTGCTAGTATCTTTTCTGCAACTGTCTAGAAGAGATATATCTAACTTGAGTTTAGCAATTGTCTTATTTGACAAGTGATCAAGAAAGTTTGGATTTTTTCCTTTCCAGATAATCAAATTCTTTACCTTGTTAAATGTACTGATTAATTTATGTTTTACAGTGAGAGCGCCTATAGAAATTCCCTTCATTTTGTCTATCATCTTTCTCATTTTATAAATTTCCTCTGTCAACAATTCTTGCGAATGACAAATTTGTTCCTATACTTTACAGGCATGCTCATAGAATGGCGTCATATCTTGCTTCTGATTTTGAGCAACTTTGACCTGCTCCATCAAAGATTCCCTTTCATTCACCCACTCATTAACCTAGGATTGTAAAGATCCCTTCTCGATCATCATTTCATCTACCTGTGATTGTAAGGATACTTTTTTGATGATCAAGGATACCACCTGCCGATTTAATTTTATTTCATTCTCTTCCAACTCATTAATTCGAGAGTGGAAATCACTTTTTTCTTCTTCCATTATCACAAGTTGCGCATTTAAGGAATCCTTTTCATTCTCCAATTCCTGATAATATAGAAGTAAATTTTCTTTTCAGATTCCACGGTATCTCGTTTTCTCTTCATTTCAATTCCTTCACTTATGGCTTGCACCAAATTATCCTTTAATTTCAATATTTTCACTTTGCTTTGCTCAAGATCATTCATCAACATTGTTGGCATTGGACTGGGAAGTTGCTATATTTACTGAAGCTGTAAACTTAGGATATCTATGGGTGCCTTATACAAAGGTACTTTATTGCATAGTTACTATATCTATATGAGTACCCATTTTCAACCTCTTTTCGGTTCTTTTCAATATCGTCTTCCTCATAGGGTAAAAAACGATAGTGTCCAATTTTTCTACAGAGTGCTGCTTAGAAGGAGTAAATGGTGTGAGCACGAGCTCAACAAATGAGAGATGTCCTCCTATAATTGGGATTCCTAAATCATCAGGTGAATCTATGTCATGTATCATAAAATCTGATCTTCTTCTTGGACCCTTTTATATTCCACATCTTTCTTGATCCTAACTTCTTCATCCTTTTGTTTCTCTAAATCAGATGCTTTATCTATTGCTTCTTGTTATTCTTTTATATGCTTTTCCTGCTCGGCTTCCTCTTCTGCTGCCTCTTGTTCTTCCTCTTTCTTCTAGGATTCTTCTTCTGCTTCCTTTCCTTCTTCTTCTTTATTACAAGCTTCTTCCTCCTTTTTCTTTATTTCTACTTCTTGTTTCTATTTTATTTCTTCCTCTTGTTTTCTTCTTGCTTCTTTGGCTGCTACAACCTCTTCTCTAGCCTTCTATTGATCCACTTCTTTTGCAATATCTTTAGCTTGAATAGAACCTGCTCCATATTTTCGGCCAAATATTTTATTCAAATCTACCATATTGTTTTCCCTTCGATATACTTCCTCATCCTTTAAGAAGTGGTCTATGTATTCAAAATGAATCTTACATGATGCGCAATGTTTGGTTGCTTTCTGTAGTTTTTCATTTCTAATGAACACATTATATCCAAAATAGAATGCCTCCAAGTTCTTTATGAAAACCTATGATCCTTTAACCTTGGTGAATTTGTATGTTGTGATGGTGAATGGGACTGGAGGGTAAGAAGCCTTCTTATTTTCGTTCAGAAAATGCCCAACTCCATTGATAAAAACCTGCCTCACAGCCTCTTTATGCACTACATAATCTGTGGCATAAATTGGCATCATAGAAGGAACTTTAGTTCCTCCATACATTCAGATATATGTGCCTTTTGGGGTAAATTAGTAATCCCCATATTCACTGATTACTGTCATTGCATTATCCAACAAAAAATCCAGTTCCTCGTTAAATATTAGCCTATATAGAGGAATTATGAACTCCTCACATAGAAGCTTATAGAAGCTTGTATATTTGTGAGCCCACATTATTTGGTAGGAAACATAGAGAGGGGTTTCAACTGGGACCCAATGACACCCCAACTTGTGGAATGGGTTCCTTATCAATATACGGTTAATGAGATACGAGGACATGAATAATTATTCCCTTTTCTGAGTCATGCCTCCTTGGAGGCTGCTACTATTGATGCCATACTCTCTAAAAAAATGTCTGCCCAATTTAATATAGTACGATGGGAAGCAACATGATGCATAAGAGGCACCCAACTAAGTTTGTATATATTTGTGTTCTCCCTTCCAAATATTCTACTTAACATCATCTCTATAACTCTAAAGGGTGTTTTCAAATTCTGTGCATCGTTCTCTCCGCTCGCTCTTTGCCTTAACTATTAAATTTTTAGAATTTACTTCAATCTGATCTAGGATCTTAACTGAGAGAACAACATGTACATCAAATCTACAGCATATCAATCATGGACACAATAATGCAAGCACACAAGAGACACAGAGTTTACTTGGGGAAAACCATAAAGGTAAAAACCCCCAATAACTTCCTCAGAGCTAGATAGAGCAATGATACAACCAGAATACAAGAGATAGTCTTCTCCTAGCAGCAGAGCCTCCTCCTCCACAAGTGCACCACTCTCCCAAGTGTGAGTGAGAGAATAGAATGTGTAAAATGAGAGAGACACACTCTCTATTTATACACTAACTTGACTTGACCTTTACTCAACTAGGTCAGCCTCAACTTAACCATTTAACATATGCTAACTGGGCCAACCCCCACTAGGGTGGTCTAATAACCCTTTTACCCACATGGCCGACCCCCAACAGGGTGGTCTAATAACCCTTTGACCCACATGACTTATATAGGGCCGACCCCAACAAGGTGGTCTAATAACCCATCAAGTATAAGTTACGACACTTACAATATAAATGACAACACTTCCGTATAGAGGAATAATAACATCTCTATAGGAATACAATATACATATATGTGAAATACATTCCGAAGTTACATATACATCAACACTCCCTCTTAACTAGGAAGGTATTTCTCGACATGGGTCTTCTAGCACAAGTCTTCTTATCTGGATCATCGTCACTGGATAATCGTCATCGAGTCATCATCATCATCACTGCTGCTGCTATCTCAATCAATCTCTGAATCTACTCGTCATAGGAAGTTCTACAGAGCCAGTCCTTTTTCATACTGGATGTAGGCCCACCACCTGCAGGTCTTCGTCATCACTGGCCATACTATGGAATCCTCAGGACTTATTACATGCATCACAAAACCTCGAAAGAGCATCCCAGGTTGTTATGAGCACACGGCTCTACCTATAGGATCTCCCAGGGCCATATTATATGTGACCTCACCACAAAACCTCGCAAGAGCATCCCAGGATGTTACAAACACACAGCTCTACCTATAGGATCTCCCAGGGACAGATTATATGTGGTCACCACAAAACCTCACAAGAGCATCCCAGGTTGTTACGAGCACACAGCTCTACCTATAGGATATCCCAGGGACAGATTATATGTGGTCATGGCAAAACCTTTCAAGAGCATCCCATGACTTATTACGGGCACACAGCCCAACCTATTGGATCTCCCAAGGACATATTATATGCCATAGGACAAAACCTCGAAAGAGCATCTACCAAATATCCCAGGGCCAGATTATATGCAATGGGAAAAACCTCAAAAGACTATCTGCAGATCTCCCAAGGCCAAATTATATGTCCTCCTAGAGCAAAATCTCGAAAGAGCATTTGCCAAATATCCCAGGGCCAAATTATATGCCATAGGAAAAACCTTGAAAGACTATCTGCAAATATCCCAGGGCCAAATTATATGCTCATCTACACAACCTGATCCATGGCCATAGAGTATCAACCTAATACTCACCATACATCATCCTGAAGTATAAATGATCATCCTGATCATCATCACTGCAACATCCTGCTGCAAGTCATCTGGAGCAACATCCTGAAGCTCGTCATCCACGATCATCCTGATCATATCATGCATCTACCTGATGCATACCAAGTATCTACCTGATACATATCATCATACATGATCCACCTGATCATACATGACACATATCAACATACATGATCTACCTGATCATACAATGTATCCACCTGATACATATACAGATACATGATCCACCTGATCATACATTATACATATCAACATACATGATCTACCTGATCATACAATGTATCCACCTGATACATATACAGATACATGGTCCAAGCATCCAACATGATGCATATACAAAATACATACAAATGATCCAACCGATCATATCCAGCATCCAACATGATGCGTACATACATAAATGATCCAACTGATCATATCTAGCATCCAACATGATCCATACATACATATACATATAAATGATCCAACTGATCATATCCAGCATCATCCTGATGCATATATAGAGTAGTAACTGGAGCATCGTCTTGATGCGCATCATCCAATGCTTACATCCACAGCCATGTGAAGGATCCTCCTTCCAACATGCTTGGAATGGCCTCTGCAAATGTGTCCATCACTTCTTCCTTGAAATGTCATCAATCCAAAGAACACCAAGCCTCTCTCTGAAGTACTTGCACTTCACTCTGGCTAGTGGTTTCATCAGCACATTTGCAATCTACTCGTTCGTCGCAATGTACAGGAGATTCACAGCTCCTCTCTGCACCATATCCCTGATATAGTGATATTTGATCTCTATGTGTTTCGACCTATCATGAAACACTGAGTTCTCTGACAGCTTCACACAACTCTGGTTGTCACAAAAGATACCAGTAGCATCCAATGGGAGATCAGATAACTCAGACAGTAGCTTCCGTAGCCATACTACCTCACAACTAGCTGACCAGGTTGCAACATACTCTGCCTCAGCTGTACTCAGTGCTACGCAGGACTGCTTCCTTCTAAACCAATAGATCACACCTGATCCCATACTGAAGCAGCATCTAGATGTGCTCTTTCTATCTGCAGCACTGCCATCCCAATCTGAATCAACATAACCCTGCAGGTTATACTTTTGATTCGCTTCATACTTGAGCCCATAATCCACTGTACCCTTCAGGTACCTCAGAACATGCTTTACAGCAACCAGGTGAACACTCCTCGGATCCGTTAGGAACTGGCTCAATGTGTTCACCGCAAAGCAAATATCTGGTCTTGTGTTCGTCAGGTACATCAAGGACCCAATCATCTGATGATACATAGAGACATCAACCGGCTCAGATGAAGCATCACAAAGAAGCTTCAGATTCGATGCCATAGGTGTGGCCATGGCCTTGCAATCCATCATCCCGAACCTCTTCAGGATCTCTACTGCATACTTCCCTTGTCCAAGGAAGATTCCATCTGCACTCTGCCACACCTCCATGCCAAAAACAAACAGTGCATCATCCCCAAGTTCTTCATCTCGAACTCGGCAACAAGCTTCTGCTGCGTGTCGGAAATCAATCTATCTTCACCTGTAACAAATAGGTTATCCGCATACAAAAGTAGTATCACTGGATTGCCTTCCTCAACCTTGTAGTAAAGGTTGGAATCCGCTTTAATTTTGGTAAAGCCCAAACTGGATAGAAAGTTGTCTATCCTACCAAGTTCTGCACACATATATGACTACACCATTCAAGAAGGCTGTCTTGAAATCCATCTGGTGTATCTTCTATTTCATCACTTTTATATTTCTCTATACTGCCATCTGCAACATGCTTGATCTAATAGTTCCATTTGGAAGTCACAACAGACTTCCCTTCATCTCTTGGGACCGCATCCCAAACATCATTCTTCATGATCGACAGATCATGGCATTCTTCCCGTATCCTAGGAACTTCAATATCTTCAATAGATAATTTTGTTGCTTGAACAAATGTTGTAGTCCTTCTTTTGTAGGTGAAGGTATACAGTCTTTTCTACAAAACAACTTAAATCGCATGATTAGAAACATCTCATAATTTTCAGACAAATTCTTACACATAAAGAAATATGTCATACAGTCATGCAATTATCTTAGCCAATGCTTCAATACAACATTTATCCATGTTCCACAACTTTCTAGATGCCTTCCAGTCTCTACCGGGACATTGTTAAGAGTTTGCACTACTCCCAACATGTCAGCAAAGAGGTTTCATTCTAGATAAGTAGCACTGGAATGTTGTACAGTGCCATAGGCCACTTACCCATCACATGCATATTAGTAGTATAGTGTTCTTTAATGCAATCATTCTAATATGCACAATACATATCCTAAGTCTAGGAACATGAGCATATACATCATTGAACAATTTTATTTAAACAAACAAATATGCAAGAAATGATAATTAAAAATACTTATCTTTGTTTGGTTGTTGGGTGGACTCCCTCTGAGTCTTTGCTTCCTTGCAGGAGCTACTGAAGTAGCTTCTTCTACACCTTTATGTTGTGGAATGTAGAAAGATGGTCAACTCCCTCTGAATATCTGCATCCTTGCAGAAACTACTGAAGTGTGCTCCTTTGCTTTCTTGTAGGAACAACTGGAGTGTGCTCCCTCTTGATCTTTGCTTCCTGGATTACCTGTCCTTGAACTTACATCCATCCTTAATCACTATGCATGCTTATTAGTATCATCATTGTGTTATCCTTGAGGTCTCATACATAATCACACATTTATTAGTATAATCTTAATACTATCAAAACACAATAATCTTAAACATGTATAGTCATGATTATTCACAAATAATAAACATTAGTATTCAAGGTTTCAGGGAAGTCTTCTTTTACTCATGCATATTCTTATTTGATCATAGGACTCTTCTGATTAGTTAAATCATCAATGCATAAACCCATGATTACTCAAACCTATACCTTCATGATTCTTCTAGTTAGTCATATCATCAATTATGGTAAGAAACATAATATGCATACATCCATGACTATTCAAACCTATGACTTCATGAATAATCATTATCAACAGTATAAGGTCCTAACAAAAGGTAGGATTCTAGCTTGATATAGGAAAAACATACCTGGATTAGCATGCTAGCTAGTTATGTATAACATACCCGCATAATGTCTTCTGGTTCTCTTCAGTGACTTGTGCTAGTAACCTGCATGTCTCATAGGTTAACCATTGTAAGACCAAGTTATACATACCTCGAAAGTAGATCTTCTATGTGATCCATGACAATGGATGAATCTTTGTCTTCATGTCACCATGATCATATGTTCTTGAAGTAGAACATGATTTGTCTTTCTTGGTTCACCTTTTATGTTAGCGAACAACATAAACCTCATACAACATCACAATGCATTAGTACATTCATAATTGTCAAAACCTTAATCAATGAATATATTCTATTAAGGTGATACGACAAGTCTAGTAATTAATCAAGATTGTACTGTAATGATATGAAGACAAACTTATGATAAAATTAACCATGAAACATACCTGTAAGCTATACCTGTCAAGATTGCTTGTAATCTTCTTATGGAAGCCCTTAGCCCCATCTCCCTCTGAGACAGGAACTTCTTCACTTATGCAGGTGACCAATCCATCTTCTTCTAGGATTAACCCAATCCACTTGATTTGCAAGAACTAGACCTGGAGCTGGATTAGGGTTTGTCAAGGAAACCCCAAAAATTCAAACTTTGAATTTCAAACTTCTGAAAGGATAGAAATATGTGCCTTGATGAGTTGATCAAGTTGGTATATTCAGAATTTGAAAACTGCAAAGTTTCACCCCTCGAAATTGCCTTTTAGATTTCTGGATTCACTAAGGAGGACCCTGAATTAGGGTTTGAGTTTCCCGGAGCTTCACCCAACCAAAATATTTGATTCAAAGCTCTAAGATTCGATTTTTCTGAGGATCTTCCAGCCGTGGTCACAGATTTCCAAAATTCCAAGTTTTACAGAAGCCCTAATTTTCCATCTTTCCGATCAAAGTCCCGAACTGGGGTTTGATCAAGCCTGGCCTTCTGCCCAACCAAAAAATATGATCTTGGTCTCTAAATTTCAATTTTGATGAGTAGCATCTAGCCGTGGTCTCCTATTAGAGAAATTCCAACTTTCTCTGAAGCCCTAAATTCCGGAATCCATGAATGAAGGTGCTCACAAATAATTATGTTTTGACAAAAATATGTACCTAATTGTTTCTGGTGTAACTCTGAATTTTTTGATCCACAGGGTCTGAAAATTTTTCCTGCGATAGCCTGACCTGTTATCTTTCCATCCTGATAGGTTTGACCTCAATTGGATTCTCTGAGAGAGAGTTATGCTAAGTGTTGCAACGTGACTTGTTTATGGGATAATACAGGAGAGCGAACTTGTACGACGTACCACGTGTCACTGGTTCAACTTCTGCCTCTGAAAAATTTTCTTGAGATATCCTGACCTGTTATCTTTCCATATCCATAGGTATGACCTCAATTGTATTCTCTGAGAGAGAGAGTTATGCCAAGTGTCGCAACGTGACCTGTTTATGGGATAATGCAGGAGAGCGAACTTGTACGGCGTGCCATGTGTCACTGGTTCAACTTCGGCCTCTGAAAAAGTTTTATGAGACATTAAAATCTGTTTACTACTTGTCACTTTTTACTAAATTTCATTTGGAGCTTCCTATCCCAAGTTATGACCTTTTTCCCAAGGTCACCTGATTTTGACTCAGATCTGGAAGAGGCAGAAACCCTATATTGTACAGATCATAAATCACAAAGTACAACGAATTAGAGGTTTTCCTTTGGACACAAGGTACATGGGGATCTAATATTCTACCTGTAAAATTTTTAGATCCGAAAACATTTCCAAAATGGATTTATAGCGAAAGTTCTACGATGACTGGTTTTTGCTATATCAAGCCCTAGCATCGTAAGTGAAACAAGTGTCATACATGCCATATCATGCCTTCTTTCAGGATAGCTCTGATACCATATTGAATTTTCAGAATTTAATTCAATTTGATCTAGGATCTTAACTGAGAGAACAACATGTACATCAAATATACAGCATATCAATCATGGACACAATAATGCAAGCACACAAGAGACACAGAGTTTACTTGGGGAAAACCATAAAGGTGAAAAACCCCAATAACTTCCTCAGAGATAGATAGAGCAATGATACAACCAGAATACAAGAGATAGTCTTCTCTTAGAAGTAGAGCCTCCTCCTCCACAAGTGCGCCACTCTCCCAAGTGTGAGTGAGAGAATAGAATGTGTAAAATGAGAGAGACACACTCTCTATTTATACACTAACTTGACTTGACCTTTACTCAACTAGGTCGGCATCAACTTAACCACTTAACATAATGCTAACTAGGCCAACCCCCACTAGGGTGGTCTAATAACCCTTTGACCCACATGGCTGACCCCAATAGGGTGGTCTAATAACCCTTGGACCCACATGACTTATACAGGGCCGACCCCAACAAGGTGGTCTAATAACCCATCAACTATAAGTTACAACACTTACAATATAGATGACGACACTTCCGTATAGAGGAATAATAACATCTCTATAGGAATACAATATACATATATGTGAAATACATTCCGAAGTTACATATACATCAACATTAACTATTTTCCAGGTATCAACATCTTCTTGGCATATTCTGAATGGTCTATGCTGACCCATTTTATCCTATCTTCTATCATGATGATTTTCGGAGGCGGTAGCTTATAGGCTATGCTAATATGAGCTGGTTGACATGAAGCGAATCCTTCTCCGTTTTCCCCAACTATGATTCTTGAGTTGATATCTACATGGGGTAATATCCATCCTATTACCTCTGAACATGGGAATAGCTCCAGACGAGTGGTGACCTTATGAAGACCCAATTTCTTAATGTTCTAGTATACCATCATCTCTTCAATAGAGGCATCTAGCACATTCTGTATCGAATAAGGTGATCTAATTCACCCCATTTATATTCTAAAACTACTCCAGTTGTATCCCAAGTGTCTTCTTATAGGGTCTCCATCATGGTTTCTGGGACAATTTCAATATCGGAATCAAATTCCGCGATCTTGGATTTGCACTTAGAATCTCTCCTTTGCATTTTCGAATCCTAGGATGAAAACAACGTTAATGTATAAACGACATATCAAATAAGACAATGTTAAGGAAACACACTTCAAGCAAAAATGATAATGAACATATGACCTTTTAACCAAACTAATGCAAACAATGAACTACAAATGTATAACCTATCAATATTCATTATTTGCAAGAATAGAAATATATACGAGTTGGATTCATACTTCCATAATTTTAGGTTTTGGGGTTCGAGTGTTTGTCTTGATGCACTGTAAGGTAGGTTTTATCACTCATAGTTGATACTAGTATTACTAGTTGGGATCTTAGTTAAAAGAGTGAGAGTCCATATACAAGATATAATATGTCAATGGGTTACATGCGGAGCAATCATGAATTAACTCACAGTATCATACTACTTTTCCAAACTCATTGTAAATAGTAATATGTTGAAAGCAAAAAAACACCCTTCCGAGTAAAACTCGAAACCACATCATTTAGGGTTTCAAACCAGACCCTTTGTTCATTATTTTGTTGATATAAATTCTATTGATACAGTTTTCTAAAGGCTAAGGTGGTGTGCGCAAAAAAATTCACTCGCTAACAATACAGGCTCTAAGACACGCGCTTTCGTGAAGGACCTTGAAGCTTTAATGACTATCGATCAACCAATGGCAGAAAACGGATTTGGATCTGGGTTAACTAAAAAAAAAAAGACAACAATCATTGGAAATGGTTCAAGATGATTTAATCAAGCAAAAACACCAAACCCTACTTTTCTATGGGTTTTACCAACAAGAATAAACCTCATGGATAGACCAGGGATTCACGCTACAACCACTGGTGGCCATGTCAAACATAGATCCCACTATGTTATTTTACGTAACTAGAGGCTTCTAACTAAAAATGATTTCATCCCTACATGCATCCAGAAAATGGTTTTCCCGGGGTTTCAGTTTCGTATATAAGATTTTGGTCATATGACCTTCTGAGTTTCAGGGTTTCAAACACAAATGTGGGCACTAAAAAAACACAAATGTGGGCACTAAACAATGTCTGAAATCTCCTTTTAAAATCAAAAGAACGTCATTTACATGTAACATGTTTAATGGACATAAGATTCCTACCTGGCGGTGTGCAACCGATGTCAGTGTAGTGCTCCAATGGGCTTGGTGATATGTCATCCAGGGATTCGCTCCACTCCAAACAACGTTACAATTAAAAAACCTTGAAATCCCTTTGTTATAAATAACAAGGAAAAAAACCCTAGAAATAAATACGTCTTGGTATCCGTGCAAACAGGGTTCAAAAAGTCAATCTTAAAATTCGTTTTCGGTGACCCGATAGCTTATAAAAAACTGTTTCAGACCGAAACATCATCTAGCACCGAAATTGTTTCGAATAAAAACTCATTTGTTACTGATTCTTTTCGGGCTAGAAACATGCTTGGCACCAAAGTCTCGTAATCTTCTGTTACTGGGCTATTTCGATCCAAATCGAAAAATTCAAAACTTCTCTCATCTTTTGGTTGGAGCGCCCTATTGCAGTATCAACAGAAAAGCATCAGAACCAAATGACATTTTGCACCAAAACATTTCAGAGGAAAATATGGTTTTGCTCCAACCATTTCAGTGCAAAATCCAATTTTGTGTCGATCACGAAAACTTTCTTTTGATTTCTTCGGTGAAAAAATGAACTTCCTTCCGATGTAAGATAAATTTGGTGACAAACAAAAAATACTCCGACTTGTTTCGGCGCAAAACCATATTTTTCTCTGGTCGAGTTCAAATTTGATTCTTCCCCAACTGTTTTGGCGCAAAACACAAATGTCTCTCGCATGTTTCGTGTAAAACCTAATTTTGCTCCGAAACTAAAAACTCATTCTTAATTAAAAAAAATTCTAAGTGTCAAAAAGTTTGTAACCAAATAAAGATGGAACAAATAGACCTTATTAAATCAAAATTAAAGGAGGGACCCTATAATTTTACAAAAAAAATAGGGATTAGGTTGCAGCTGCAACAATTGGTAACTGGCTGGTGAACACAGATCTTTGAACAAAAACCCTTACTTAGGACCAAAATTGATTCTAATTTTTAATCATTTCTAATTGTAAAGTTATGCCTTTAATATTTCTATTGATGATTTAAAAGACTAAATTTTAGTCAGGGATAGGAGCTTCTTGGATCATAATGGTCATTTATTTTGGGAAGCAGGGAAAACTGGACTAGATTTCCCGATCACTCTTTTGAGGCCATAATATGGAGTTCTTTATTTGTCTTGTCTTTTGGTTGCCACTAAATATGACACCACAGGATTGTAACAATATCAAATAGATGTATTCATGTGTTCCTCATTCCCATGCTACTAGCATTTATTTGGATTCTTGTAATGAGTTTTTTTGTTTGAGTCCTTCTCTTAAATTTCTCTCCTTAGTCTTCAAATATTTGTCGTGGTTTATTCCATCCATAATGTCCTTTTGTGTGAGTAATGAATCTTTTATTTGGTTTGTCATACTCACGGAAGGAGAAGAACCTTCTGGAGTATCATCAAGTGAATCTTATTGATTGGTTGTTTCATATTTTATTTTCCAAAACCCACTTCTTTGATGGATATGGAATATTTCAGAGGATTCTGACTCTTATTTGTGATCCTTTTGGATACAACTTCTTGTAGCATAGGGATCATTTTAATTTCCACACATCTGCAAGCCTTTCTTCCTTTCGATGGGTCAGCTATAGTAGGATACCTAGGAAGGGTATTTATGTGTTAGCGAGTGGATCCCCAAGATAGTAATTTATAATTCTTAAATCCTGTTTATTTAACAAGGTTTAATAAGTGCTTACACAAAATGAAACAAGAAACAAGTTTCCCTTTTAAAATAAAGCAGCGATTAAATCATTAGTCTCATAGCTTTTACAAAAAGAATTTTTTTTTTTTGAAGCCAATTCTAATCCTTCTGAGTGTTGAGATATTGTAACTTCAAAGAATATTATAATTGTACTTTATTATTCCGGAGATGTTTCATTCCTCCGTGAAGATCTTATTGTATATCCGGAGATGTTTATTCCTCCGTCGGAATGTGGTAACTCGGGTTATTAGACTTCCCTAGTGGGAGTCGGCCCTGTATGTGTTATGTGGATCAAAGGGTTATTAGACCACCCTAGAGGGGTCGTCCCAGTCAGTTGTAGTGGGGTATTTAACCCATTTGTTAAATACGAGCCTACGTGTTCTTGTGTAAAAGACAAGTCGGAGTAGTGTATAAATAGAGGAAGTGTATTCCTCATTTGAGACATACACTCACTTGAGAAAGGCGCACTTGTGGAGGAGAGGTCTGCTATGGAGGAGGAGATCATGTCTCTGGTTTTCATCTTTGTATATTGCTGGTCATCTATATTGAGGAAGCTTTGCTGGGTTTTCTACCCCATGAGGGTTTCCCAGGATAAATCTGTGTCTCTTGTGTTTATGCTATGCTTGTTGTTTCTTTAGTGATCCTGTATATGCTATTATTGTGAAATGGAATGTAATGCTGCTATTTTCTGTCTTAGCATATTAAATCTTAACATGGTATCAGAGCTAACCTAAAGGAAGGCAAGGTGTGGCACTTATGACACTTGCTTTACTTACGACAATTTGAAGGTTAGGGTTTTACATAGCAAAAACCAGTCATCGTGGAAATTTCACTATAAATACATTTTTACGAGGGTTCAAGATCTGAAACGTTTACAGGTCGAAGATAACATCCCCAAGTACCTTGTGTCCAAAGGGAACCCTCAGATTCATTGCACTTTCTGAGTTATGATCAGTACAAGTTAGGGTTTCTGCCTCTTCCAGATCTCAGTCAAAATCAAGTGACCTTGGCAAAAAGGTCATAACTTGGGATAGGAAGCTCCAAATGAAATTTCGTAAAAAGTGACAGCTAGTATACAGACTGTACTATCTCAAGAAATGTTTTCAGAGGACGAAGTTGAACTAGTGACACGTGGCATGCCGTACAAGTTCACTCTCCTGTTTTATCCCATAAACAGGTCACATTGCGACACTTGGCATAACTCTCTCTCAGAGAGTCCAATTGAGATCAGACCTGTCAGGATGGAAAGATAACAGGGCGAGCTATCTCAGGAAACGTTTTAAGAGGCCGAAGTTCAAGCAGTGACACGTGGCACACCGTACAAGTTCGCTCTCCTGTATTATCCCAAAACAAGTCACGTTGCGACATTTGGCATAACTCTCTCTCAGAGAATCCAATTCAGGTCAGACCTGTCAGGATGGAAAGATGACAGGTCAGGCTACTACAAAAGAAAATTTCAGACCCTGAGGAGTGAAAATTTCAGATTTATAGTAGAAACAATCAGGTACATATTTCTGTCAAAACAGAATTATTTTTGGAGCACCTTCATTCATGGCTTCCGGAATTTAGGGTTTCGGAGAAAGTTAGAATTTTTGGAATCGGAATCCACAGCTGAATGCTACTCAGGAAAATTGAAATTTAGAGACCAAGATCGAATTTTTTGGTTGGGTAGAAGACCAGGCTTGATCAAACCCCAGTTCGGGATTTTGATCAGAAAGATGGAAAATTAGGGCTTCAGCAAAAGTTGGAATTTTTTAAGTCTGTAACCACGGCCGGAAGCTCCTCAAAAAAAATAAGGGTTTAGAGTCTTGGATCAAACCTTTTGATTGGGTAGAAGGATGGGCTTCATCAAACCCTAGTTCAAGATCCTGTCCAGAAGATCCAGAAGTTTCAAAGGCAATTTTGAGGGGTCAAATTTTGGAGATTTCAAAATTGAAGTATGCTAGTTTGATCAGCTCAGCAAGACACATCCTTTCATCCATTCAAAAGTGTGAAAGTCAAAGATTGAATTCGTAGGGTTTCTCTAGCAAACCCTAATCAAGCTCCAGATCAAGTTTCAGGGGGAGTTGAGGCTAAGGCCTTACATAAGAAGATTACAAGAAGTCTCTACAGGTATGACTTAAGGAGGTTCAGGTATGTCTTGAAATCTGATTCTTGATTAAGTTCATAATGTGTTTGTCTTCATGTTAGTTATTAGTACAATCTTGATTAAATGTTAGAATTGTCTTATCACCCTATTAACAGTATGAATGCATGTGAATGATCGAAGACATTCATTGATTAGGGCTATATGATTGTACTAATGCATTACGGTGTTGTGTGAGGTTGATGTTGTCTGCTAACAAGATACAGGTACATCACAGAAGACAAATCAAGTTCCATGACCATGACATCATGAAGACAAAGACTCATCCATAATCTTTGTTCTACTTACGAGGTATGTATGACTTTGTTATATTATGCTTAACCTATGAGACATGCAGGTTCTAGCTCAGGATCTCTAAATCATTGAAGAGATTGTTTAGGTATGTTGTACATAACTAAGCAGGTATACTAATCCAGGTATGTTTTCCTATGTCATGTTAGAATCTTACCTTGTGTTAGGATCCCTTATATAAGTATACTTGGTATGATTGGTTATGCTTATTCATAAAGTTAGTAATCAAGGGTTTATGCATATTATGTCTCTTATCTTGGTTGATTATTTAACTAACTAGATCAAACAAGAATATGCATGAGTAAAAGAAGACTTCCCTGAAACCTTGAATATTATCTATAATCATGACTATACATATTCAAGATTATTTAGAATTAGAATGTTTTGAGAATATACTAATGAATGTATGTTTGTGTATGAGATCATGAGGATGACACTAGTGCACACTTGAGCATGCACAGTGGTACATAATGAATAGAAGTTCAAAAGACATATAGAAGATCAAGCAGGAGGCAACCACACAAACATAAAAGACAAGTATTTGAGTTGTTATTTGAAATAGTAAATGATATTGCTTGTATGCATATTTGTATTCCTAGAATATATCATGCTGAGTGTAAACATTCACAGTATACTACTAATATGCATATGATTGGTAAGTTGGACAAACATTCCATTGTTGCTTGTCTAGAATGAAACCTCTTTGCTGACATGCTGATAGCTGTGCACACTCTCGATAGTATGTTCTGGTAGAGATGGAAGGCATCGAGATAGCCACTGTATGCATACAGGATATGGGAAAGTGTTGTGCCAAAGTATTGGTCAAAATAGTTACATAACTATGTAAATGATATCTGTATGCATAATAGGTTATCATGTCAATATGATTTGATGATTATGAAGTATTACTAATCATGTACTTAATTTTGATTTGTAGGAAAGATCATGATGAATGATGAACACTGAACAAGCGATGGATGTTCAACAAAAGGATTTACAAATCAAACACACTATAGAAGGCTTGTGGCTAGAAAATTCTCTTAGAAAGAGGAAGAGAATCATGATAAGATGTTTGCTCCAAGTGGCTAGATAAGACCATTCTCTTAGTGGTGTAATTAAAGAAGAAGTGTGAATCAGGTTCTGTATGGGTTCCCAGGATCGATAATCAATTGATGAGCTTAATGATCACCATGGGTGATGTGGATCTCAACCTTTGCTACAAGGTTGAATATGGTTTCTATACACAGATGACATGGATGCAAGAAGGAACTCACCACAGAGTTCAAATGATATTGAGGCTCATATCAGTAGACCCATCTAACGAGAGATGGCACAAATAGATATGCAGAAGATCATTCAATGCAGAGTGTGAATGATGTTCAGTCACAAAGGGAGAATTGACAGTTTCTTGATAAGCTTGGGCTTTACCAAAAGTAAAGTTGTTCCTAACCTTTACCTTAAGGTTGATGAACCTATCATACCATTATTGTATGACGATGATCTCTTTCTGAAAAGGAATGAGAAACAGATCATGAAAAGAAAGAAGAATATGGCTGAAGAAATGAAAATGAAAAATCTCAGATTGATGCATTACTTCCTAGGTCTGGAAGTATGACAAGGCTCAGAAGGAATCTTTCTCAACCAGGGAAAGTATGCTGAGAAATATTAAAAGGACTTGATGTGTTGGAATGGCCACTCTTGAAGTTGTTATCAGATGACTCATCAGAGTTAGTGGATAGAACTCTGTACAGACAAAATATTGAGTCATTGATGTGTCTAACAAATACTAGGTCAGATATATGCTTTGTTGTGAACACCTTGTGTCAGTATCTAGTGGAAACCAGATGT
This sequence comes from Larix kaempferi, assembly GCA_027924585.1. Lineage (NCBI taxonomy): Eukaryota > Viridiplantae > Streptophyta > Pinopsida > Pinales > Pinaceae > Larix > Larix kaempferi. The sequence continues at coordinate 5,036,752 of BSBM01000289.1, read as the reverse complement.
GTTCACCTGTTAGTTGCAAAGCATGTGATGAAATACCTAAAGGATACGATAGATTTTGATCTATGTTATCTTAGAGATCATGACTTCAGATGGCTACACAGATGTTGATTGGGAAGAAATTGTATCAGACAGGAAGAGCACATTGAGAGGATGTTACTGTCTGGGATCAGCCATGATCTCATGGTTTAGAAGGAAGCAATATAGTGTGGCTCTTAGCACAAGCAAAATATATGGCTGCTTGCTCTGCTAAGTTATGAAACAATATGGCTTCAGGATTGTTTGACTTAGAGATGGACCCAACTATGATCCCATGTGACAAACAGAGTTGTATCAAGATGGCAGTGAATCTAGTGTTCCAAGATATGGTGCAGAAAGGAACCAAAAGTTTGAATTTGTAACAAGTTACCAATGTACTAACCAAACTTCTACCGATGCGGTGTACTAACCAAACCTCTACCTCAAATAAAGTTTCCGAGAAAAACTTAATATAGTTCAGAAGGACCCTCCTCGAAAGGGGGAGTGATGTGATAACTCATGATGAGATTGCCTGCATCGACAGTGAGGTCGATGATGAGGATACCTATATTAGTGATGCCGACAGAGAGGTTGGTGGATGGTCCTCAGACAGGGTCTAAGGTGACAAGGGGATTGCATCATCCTTGAACATATGTTCTAAAGAGAGCCGTAGACGTATGTCTTCGAGAATGAAGTCCTTGGTGGACAAGATAGGATTGCATCATCCTCAAGAGAGTCGTAGACGTATGTCTTCGAGAATGAAGTCCTTGGTGGACATGAGGGGATTGGATCATCCCTGGACTTTAGTCCTAAAGAGATCCGTAGATGTATGTCTTCAAGAATGAAGTCCTTGGTGGACATGAGGGGATTGGATCATCCCTGGACTTCAGTCCTAAAGAGAGTCGTAGACGTATGTCTTCGAGAATGAAGTCCTTGGTGGACATGAGGGGATTGGATCATCCCTGGACTTCAGTCCTAAAGAGAGCCGTAGACGTATGTCTTCGAGAATGAAGTCCTTGGTGGACACGGTGAGGATTAAGTCATCCTTGGACATGGTCCTAAATGTACGGTGAGGATTAAGTCATCCTTGGACATAGTCCTAAATGTACGGTTGAGGATTAAGTCATCCTTGGACGTGATCCTAAATGTACGGTTGAGAATTAAGTCATCCTTCGACGTGGTCCTAAATGTACGATTGAGGATTAAGTCATCCTTGGACGTGGTCCTAAATGTACGGTTGAGGATTAAGTCATCCTTGGACGTGGTCCTAAATGTACGGTTGAGGATTAAGTCATCCTTGGACGTGATCCTAAATGTACGATTGAGGATTAAGTCATCCTTGGACATGGTCCTAAATGTACGGATGGGATTGCATCGTCCCTAGACATGAGACTTGTCTTAAAGTGATAAGAACTGATCATCCTAGAACTTGATCGGGATTGCATCATCCCTAGACATGAGACTTGTCTTAAAGGTATGTGTGAGGACTACATTGTCCATGAACTAGGTTCAAAATGTACGTGATGGGATTCCATTGTCCCTAGACATGAGACTTGTCTTAAAGAGATAAGGATTGATCATCCTGGAATTTGATCTGGATTGTATCATCCATGGACCTATGTCCTAAAGAGAGCGGGATTGATCATCCCGTAATATGATCGTGTGTGTTGCAGGGTATGCTGCTATGTTTTGATGATAGATGTATTAGTGAGAATACATGCTATTGATGATAGATGTATTAGTGAGAATACATGCTTTTGATGATAGATGTATTAGTGAGAATACATGCTTTTGATGATAGATGTATTAGTGAGAATACATGCTTTTGATGATAGATGTATTAGTGAGAATACATGCTTTTGATGATATATGTATTAGTAAGAATACATGTTTTGATGATAGATGTATTGGTGTGGATACTAATACAGATGATCCAGATGCTGTAGATCGTGATGATCCAGATGCTGTAGATCGAGATGATCCAGATGCTGTAGATCATGATGATCCAGATGCTGTAGATCTAGATGATCTAGATGTTGTAGATCGAGATGATCCAGATGTTGTAGATCGTGATGATTCAAATGCTGTAGATCGAGATGATCCAGATGCTGTAAATCATGATGATCCAGATGCTGTAGATCATGATGATCCAGATGCTGTAGATCGTGATGATCCAGATGATGTAGATCGAGATGATCTAGATGCTGTAGATCGAGATGATCCAGATGTTGTAGATCGAGATGATCCAAATGTTGTAGATCGTGATGATCCAGATGCTGTAGATCGAGATGATCCAGATGCTGTAGATCGAGATGATCCAGATGCTGTAAATCGTGATGATCCAGATGCTGTAGATTGAGATGATCCCGATGCTGATGATCGTATGATGATGATGCTGATGATCGTGAGGATTCAGATGTTGATGTTATTGTAGCTGTTCGAGTGTTGTAGAAGATAAAGACTCAGCACTGAAGATGTTGATGTTCCAGTATTGAAGATGTTCCAGTAACTGGTTGAGTTACTGATGATGTTGAGAAAGCTTCCAATGATTTATAGATGTATCATGTATGATGTTGATGACTCCTTGCTCGTGCAGATGCTATTATAATATCCTTCTCGTTAAGGGGGAGTGTTGAGATATTGTAACTTCAAAGAATATTATAATTGTACTTTATTATTCCGGAGATGTTTCATTCCTCCGTGAAGATCTTATTGTATATCCAGAGATGTTTATTCCTCCGTCGGAATGTGGTAACTCGGGTTATTAGACTTCCCTAGTGGGAGTCGGCCCTGTATGTGTTATGTGGGTCAAAGGGTTATTAGACCACCCTAGAAGGGTCGTCCCAATCAGTTGTAGTGGGGTATTTAACCCATTGGTTAAATACGAGCCTACGTGTTCTTGTGTAAAAGACAAGTCGGAGTAGTGTATAAATAGAGGAAGTGTATTCCTCATTTGAGACATACACTCACTTGAGAAAGGCACACTTGTGGAGGAGAGCTCTGCTATGGAGGAGGAGATCATGTCTTTGGTTTGCATCTTTGTATATTGCTGGTCATCTATATTGAGGAAGCTTTGCTGGGTTTTCTACCCCATGAGGGTTTCCCGGGATAAATCTGTGTCTCTTGTGTTTATGCTATGCTTGTTGTTTCTTCAATGATCCTGTATATGCTATTATTGTGAAATGGAATGTAATGCTGCTATTTTCTATCTTAGCATATTAAATCTTAACACTGAGATTCTATACTTTTGTATAAGAGTGCTCAGATTTCTGTTTTCCTGCATATCAATCTGAAAGTTGGACAGAGAAGTGACAATTTTATTGATAACATATGCCCCCTAATGTATGAGGTTATAAGGGTAAATGATAGCCGAAATACATTACAAACAAAGAATTGTATGAGAGCAAGAGTCATAGAAACAGATTTCCAATAGTACCTGAAACAAAATCAAGGTCATCGTACAATATAATCTTGACATAATGTCATGTTCAGAAGGATAGAACATGAACTCCAATACATATGTGAAACTGATGTATATAGCATGGCCACTAAAATACAAGCATGGATCCATGTCAAAACATCGAACATAGCGATAACAACAAACTGGATCTATGTCTCATGAGGAGCCAAAATGAGTAGGGCTCATTCTTGTGCAGCTCAGGCAATAAAAAATTAGAACAAATTTATTATAGGCCCAAGGTATTCAATCCAACTAGCGATAAATGTACAAATCCTAAACCATGTGAATACAGGAGTTGGAATCTATAGGAAGAGACTCATGAGAAGGAAGGAATTATTGAATCCTTCATCATATAATGCGAGGAACACATGGATATTCAGTTGAAATAGGACTGAGGGTATATCGAGATAAGGGATGGTTGGCATGAGGAGTCAAGGTAAACTGCAGAATGGCCGACACAGGGGTAATCCTTGAACATTGAGCACAATATTAGAGTGACTTAAGTAGCTTCGACATACAAGAAACATGATATAAGTTTGTCATGTAGGAGACATAGAAAACTCTCCATATGATCGAAAGAGTAACCAATCAGAGGAGTAAACAACTCTGGAATCAAGTTTAATCCTAAAACCAAAACTAAGGCCCATTGACTCAAGACAAGTGTTGTGTTCAAGGAAAAATTAGACTTGCTTCCATAATATGAACGAACAATAGAAACTTCCTTTCAATTATTTTTTTAGGTAACCTTTCATTTTTTGATGAGCATGAAAAAAGATAAAAGGAAGCTCGATAAGACCTAAATGTCATGTCCAAAAATTTTGCATTGGGTCAAAATGGCCTAAGCCCCTTGGCCATACTCATGATAGTTTGTCAAATTGATGCTAAGGGTCAAATAATTGCCAAGAATGATGTCCAAGTTAGTAATAATGTTAAATTAGATCCAAATGGACAAGTTGGGTCACATTAAGAGAAATTCCCAATTCAAAGTTGTAATCCACCCATCCAAATGAACTGCCATGGAGGAAAAATTACTAGTTCCCTAGGTTGGGGGGTGGAAGCATTGGGATTTGAAATAAGAGGGATAATAAATGATGTGTGGAAATTAGAATAGCATAAATATTTAATAAATGAGCTAAATAAATATATACAAGGGAAAATCAAAGTGGCATTTGATCATGAAGACACATGGAGGAAGTGGGACCCACACAAGGTATATTTTCTATGCCACATGGCATCCTCCTCTTGTCAATTCGAATCCATGAGAAGTCCAATGTTATTGGGATGATATGGAAGGGAATAATACTTGGCATGAGTCAATGAGGTAGAAATGTAGAGGAAGAGTAACTCCCATGGAAGAGGAAGAGGCAATTTGGAGCTAGTGGGACACTTGGGCTAGATTCCCTAGCTCTATGACAACAATGATGAAGATGCTATGACACCTATGACACAAATCAGACTTGAAGGCTGAAATATGACATATATGACATTTCAGGGATAAAAATATCCTCCAAGAGGGCGCTCAAGTGAGTTAGGGCAGCCAAAGAGACACCAATTCGAATTTGGAGAAGGAGAGGGCTAGAATTGGAAGGACAAGTGGCATACTTGGGAATATCTTCCCAACTTGAGTTGACATGAAGCTCTTGAAAGGAGTTCGACCCATGGAGGACCTTAGAAGTTTATAAAATTCATGAACAAAGGATAATAGCATCTTTTGATCATTTTAGAATATGTATTTTGCATTTGGAAGAGGAGAGCTAGTGGAGTGCTACTCTACTTGCCTTAGCACCAATTTCGAGGGTGAAAGATTCCCATCCTAGTTGGTAATTGGAAAGGCCATTCAAACATTTCATTTGGATATTTAATGGAGTCTTTTCTTACATTTTGAAGCTATAGAGAATCTCATGGTCACATCTCTTTTTGCTTGCTTCTACAACCATTCTTCTATTTCTTGGCATATTCTTGCTCCTTGAGGAGAGGCACACTTGTTGAGGTGATGAAATATTTGTGATATATATTAAGTACCAATATCTTTGTAATCTGATATATATACTATTTTTTTACTTCTAATTATACTCTCAAGTCGAAATACTAAGTGGAGTTATGTAAAAATACCAAACAATGCATAACTGATGCCATTTCCCCTAGATCTTGTTGTTGGAGTTTGAAGAGACACTATTTCGAGTTATATAAGTTATTATCTGTGATTTTTTTGATGTATGGAGTGTTATTAAATTTATGGATAATTTTCATTAACAGAGCATAATCCATTGGCACCTAAAATTCGAATTTCATAAGTCATGGTGAAATAACTAGCTTTTCCCCCTATGTGAAATATTGCATATAAACATATGATTTTAAGGAGTTGAATAAGGCCATAAGAACTAATTAAGGATAAATTTGGGATCTCATTAAATCCAATTATCATTACCATACCTCTTTTCCTGAATTTGGAATGTTTTAATAGCATTTGGGAAGCCATCTTTGTCCACTACCCTTGGGGGATTTGAAGCTTGAAATTACTAGTAATCTTCCCTACTTTGTCCAGATGGTAAATGAATGTTGAAGAAGTATTTTAAGGGTTTTTAAGTATCCATAAGACTCTTTTATATGTATTAATACCTCTCAAATACCTCTAGACCCATTATACAAGCATTTGGAGTCATTTGGAAACCAAGAGACCAATACTAGTCAAAGAGAAATTGCTAGTCAAACTCCCTACTTTGTCCAGAACTTAAAGAGGAGTTGTAGAACCTTATTGACGACTCTAAATCATCCATGAACCTAATATATATGCACTAAAACCATTCATACAACTTATGTAACAATTTGGGAGCATTTGGATCCATTTGGAGGTCAAGAACCCAAGACTAGTCAAAGGTCGAACTAGTGGAAAAAGTTGAAAAATTCACCATTTAAATAAAATTCAAAAAATGGACATTATAGTGGTATCATATCATGATATTGGAACCTGATGTGTTATAATATTCATGAGGAAAAGAAGTCAGGTATCACCATTATATATTGAAACCAAAAGTGTTTTTGTTGAAGAGGAAAAAGTAGGAAAAGAAGAGCAATTTTTTAGGAAACTATGACTAGGAATGAAAAGGGAACCTCAAATGATGGTGAGAAGCTTAGGGAACTCATGAAACCAATATTTGAAGACATGACCAAGAATATGATGAAAGAATTCAAATTTTTGGCTAGCTAACTTGGGAGTGTTTTTTGGATTTATTCAAAAAGATATTCCAAATATATTGGTCTTAAGAAAACCAAAGGGAAAAATGCATCAGCTTGCTTGAAGGAGCAAAAGGAGGAGACCCATGAACCACCTAGTTCTGAAAAATATGAAGAGACATAACATGAGCATTAAGAAGGTTCTATTGAAAATATTTAATATCATTTCGAGACACATTCTACCTTGGACATGAATCAAAGAGCATCTACTGATGGATGCTTGAACTATGAAGGAGTACCTAATGATGGGTGCTCACACCTCTATGATGGTGACATAGAGATCACTTTTGAAAGTGTTTTTGCAATCAAAAATTCCATTAAAAATGAAAATGAATACCTTGTAGCAGTTGAAGAAGAAACAAGATCAAATTCCCCATCACCACTTGAGCTTCATGAAGTTGGTCCAAGCAAGAAGGAAGAAGATGAGGAGGTTCATTTGCAAGAGCCTAACTTTCTTGAAGGGTTATTGAATATGAATGAAAAGAAGATCCAAGAGACCCCTATCATGCTCCATGACACTCAAGCATTAGTGTCAAATTCTTGTTGGAAGTTTTCTTCATTGAAGGATCCATCCTTCCTTGAAGACATGGAGAATATTCAAAGAGCAATGTGCAACACCAAAGGTAATTTCATGTCTTTGCTTTTTTATAATTAAAAAATTAGTTGAGTTTAATGAATTGTTACATGATGCATACTTGAAGAATGATGAGGATATTCATAAACTCAAAATTCAAAATGAACAACTTCTTGAAAGGTTGCAATATACTTGCTCTTCCTCCTATGTTTCAAATTTTCAGATGGTAGATTGCATGGAGGATTCTCATGACATGGTAGATCATGAGAAACATGGAAATTTTCATGTGCTTGATGTGTTTGAAGATGATCTTGATGAGATACAAGCACTTGATGTGGTGGAAGAGGAACTTGAGTTTCCTCTTGGAAATGGTGACACAATTTTTTAAGAAGTGTATTATTCCACTACCTTGGAACCAACCTATGAGGAAAGTTTTGCAATTTTGAGGGAGGTGAATGATCCTACCATTATGGAGCATTCACATGAGGACACTTCTGCGCTTTTTGATCATTTGGGTGAGTTGGTTCATTCTCCTACATCCTACACTTCCATATTTTGCAGCATTCATCCTAATGAAGTATGGGTGAAAGGTTTATTTTTTATGGTGCCACATGAGGAGCATGAAACTCCTAACTCTCCTTTATATGATGACATTATTAGAGCCATGTCTTATTTAAATTTGTAGCAACATCCCTTGTTACCTTATGGTGAGACACATCCACATCAATGTACTTATGATGTTCACTTGAGTCACTTGAAGACTCATGATTTTCCTTGCTCCTTGCTTAGTTCAATTGATATTGGAGGAAATTCATCCACTACTTGGGTGAAGAGATATATGATTGGAGAAAATTATTATTGGCAGCAGCATCCTTTGTTATTTCTTGATGATACACATGTTCATAGATGCACAAATTCTACTTATGTGAGCCCCTTGGCAGCTCATTGTTTTCTTTGTTCCCAACTTGGTTCAGATTTTAGTGGAGGTTCTCCATTCACTTCCTGGATGAAAGAACACATGGCTGATTATTTTGATGCATCTTACATCCTTTTGGAGTAGCATTATAGGACATGGGATCCTCACCTATGTCATTGGATCATATTTGATTGGTCACTTGAAGCTTGTATGCACTTGGCGAATGGTGGTATTCTTACTTGGAGGTATAAGCACTTTCATGGTTCTTTGATGAGACACCTCCTTGATGTACATTTTTATTATGCTGTTATGTACTTTGATGATATATATTTTGTAATCATGATTTTTGGAATAATTCATAAAAGAAAATGGGATCCATGAATTCTCTTTCCTAATGGTATGGGTTGGAGAGCACTCCTAATTGTTGGAGTGCAATACAAGCAATGGGACCCTGGGATAATTCTTAGTCCCATTGGTTTCAATTTCTTAGGGAAACAAGTAGTATGGGAGATGGACTCCCCACTTAATAAAGTGATTTTGATCAGAGTAGTGCAGCATCAAGCATGGTGGTTCCTCTCTAAAAAATTCATGGGATCTCGAAGACTGAAAGTTGAGCAACTCAATGGCAACTTTAAGAATTGCAATGGTATCATAAGGGGTTTCCAAAATATGAAAGAGGTAAAGATTAATTGTGAAAAAATGGTTTTGATGTATTTAATTAACATTTTGGTGTTTAGTGGTGATGTTACAGGGGATATCAAAATGAAAAATAAAATCCACTTCTCCTTGCTTTTGGAAACATACAATTGTAGTGCATGGGTGGCTCTACTCAAGGTTCTAGAAGAGAAGTTTTGGGAAGCAAAATTTTGGAAAGAAAGTAGTTTCTTCCACATACATGTTTTTAAATTGCTTGAGTACAAGCAATATTGGGAAGGGAGGATTTGTCATGTCCCAAAATTTTGCATTGGGTCACAATGGCCTAGGGCCCTTGACCATACTCATGATAGTTTGTCAAATTGATGCTAAGGGTCAAATAATTGACAAGAATGATGTCCAAGTTAGTAATAATGTTAAATTAGATCCAAATGGACAAGGTGGGTCACATTAAGAGAAATTCCCAATTCAAAGTTGTAATATACCCATCCAAATGAACTACCATGGAGGAAAAATTACTAGTTCCCTAAGTTGGGGGGTGGAAGCATTGGGAATTGAAATAAGAGGGATAATAAATTATGTGTGTACATTAGAATAGCATAAATATTTAATAAAGGATATAAATAAATATATACAAGGGAAAATCAAAGTGGCATTTCATCATGAAGACACATGGAGGAAGTGGGACCCACACAAGCTAGATTTTCTATGCCACGTGGCATCCTCCTCTTGTCAATTCGAATCCATGAGAAGTACAATGATCTTGGGATTATTTGGAAGGGAATAATACTTGGAATGAGTCAATGAGGTCTAAATGTAGAGGAAGAGAAACTCCCATGGAAGAGGAAGAGGCAATTTGGAGCTAGTGGGACACTTGAGTTAGATTCCCTAGCTCCATGACAACAATGACGAAGATGCTATGACACCTATGACACAAATCAGACCTCAAGGATTACATATGACATATATGACATTTCAGGGCTACAAATAGCCTCCAATAGGGTTCTCAATTCAGTTAGGGCATCCAAAGAGACACCAATTCGAATTTGGAGAATGAGAGGGCTAGAATTGGAAGGACAAGTGGCTTACTTGGGAATCTCTTCCCAAATTGAGTTGGTATGAAGCTCTTGGAAGGAATTCGACCCATGGAGAACCTTATAATTTTATAATAATAGCATATTTTGATCATTTTAGAATTTGCATTTTGCATTTGGGAGAGGAGAGCTAGTGGAGTGCTACTCTACTTGCCTTAGCACCAATTTCGAGGGTGAAAGATTCTCATCCTAGTTGGTAATTGGAAAGGCCATTCAAACATTTCATTTGTATATTTAATGGATTATTTTGTTACAGGCTGAATCTATAGGGAAGTTCATGGTCACATCTCTTTCAGCTTTCTTCTACAACCATTCTTCTATTTCTTGGCATATTCTTGCTCCTTGAGGAGGGGCGCACTTGTTGAGGTGATGAACTCTTTGCGATAGATATTGAGGACCAATATATTTGTAATATGATATATATACTCTATTTTTATTGCTCATTAGACTCTCAAATCGAAATACCAAGTGGAGTTATGTAAAAACACCAAACAATGCATAAATGATGCCATTTCCCCTAGATCTTGTTGTTGGAGTTTGAAGAGACTCTATTTAGAGTTATATCAGTTATTCTCTATGATTTTAAGGATTTGAAGAAGGCCATAAGAACTAATTAAGGATACACTGGTGAGATCATTAAAGCCAATTATCATTACCATACCTTTATTCATAAATTTGGAAGGTTTTAACAGCATTTGGGAAGCCATCTTTGTCCACTACCCTTGGGGGATTTGAAGCTCGAAATTACTAGTAATCTTCCCTACTTTTTCCAGATTGTAAATGAATGTTGTTGAAGTGTTTTAAGGGTTTTTAAGTATCAATAATCCTCTTTTATATGTATTAATACCTCTCAATTACCTTCAGACCCATTATACAAGCATTTGGAGTCATTTGGAGACCAAGAGACCAATACTAGTCAAAGAGAAATTGCCTAGTCAAACTCCCTACTTTGGACAGAACTTAAAGAGGAGTTGCAGAAGCCTATTGATGACTCTAAATCATCCATGAACCTCATATTTATGCACTAAAACCATTAATACACCTTATGTAACAATTTGGGAGCATTTGGAGCCATTTGGAGGTCAAGAACCCAAGACTAGTCAAAGGTCGAACTAGTGGAAAAAGTTGAAAAATTCACCATTTTAATAAAATTCAAAAAAGGGACATTACAACCTTTCTTGTTAAATTTTAATGAGTCCAAGAAATAAAACTTGGGATATTCTTCATTTTGTACAAGATCAAAGAAGAGAGAGAGAGAATAATGCTTGATAGGGGTCCAACCATGTGTAATTTTATGAGTCCATGGGAGGGAAACTCACAACTTTCTTCATTGTTTTACGAGTTTGAAGAAAAGATAGACTAATACTCGATAGGGTACTGATCCATGGATTTTAATATCGAGCTTGGATATGTTCATGCTTTCTAGTGTTTTCATATTTAAGAATTCTGAAAAACTTAAACAATAACTCCATACATCTACTCATGGATTTTGATATCGATCCTGAGTTGGTATATGCTCACCGGTGTTTTCATATTTAAGGAGTCTGAAAAACTTAAGCAATAAATCCATACGAAAATTTTTTGTACAGTTAGTCTCCTCACCCAAAAAAGTGTAAAATTACACAAGAGATAACTCTTATAGCCACAATGGACTAGAGTATTCCTTTTTCGTAATTAATCCACAAAGGTACGGAAAAGGGGTAAATTTATACCTAAGTGGATGTTCGTTCAAATCCTTTAACGAGTCTGAAAAGGGACAAGTATACTCGGAAATCTTGTCAATTTTAAAGAGTCTAACAAGAGCATAAAGAAGACTCCATAGGAACGGGATCTTGATTAAAGGTGGCTAGAAAATTACTGAAGATAAAAGGTATGCTTTCTAAATGTATGTAAAATGCAATATAGGTGACAAGCTCCCGAGGTAGCAAGTAACAACATGTGTACCAATATGACATAGTGTGCTATCTAGGGTAAACCATGTTAGTTAGGTCCTAACCATGGAAGAAAAACGACGATGAAGGGAAAATGGAAGGATAATGTCACAGTCCATGGTGTAAAAAGGGGTCCTAAGGCATAAAATATGATAAGGTATAAATGCGATGCAGAATGCGACAGAAACCTAATCGACATGGCATGAAAAAAAAAAAGCTTTCATAGAGTACCAATGTAGACACAACCTTGTAAAAGCACCTTTTTGTTCAATGACCTGGTCAAAACAACTTTATTAGTCATCAATATTTAAAAAATATGACATAAAAAGGGTCCCAAAACTATATAAAGTGGGTAAAAATAAAAAAGACAATTACCATAAATAGTAAAAAGAGAAAAACTAAGTCATTGTTACCATTTTCCATTCCAAAAGAGAAAATAGCCTAAGATTTGCATCGTTGTGTACGACCAATCCGGAGGACGATATCTAGTTCTATCACTTGCAAGTAACTTCTATCTCTATTCTTTGCATTTTCATGTTTTTTTTATACTTATAGTGGAGTTTTTAATTTTTTATTTGGATTTTAAATTTGACTCTGTGCACCTGTGGGTAGCTGTGGTTAAAGTCACGGTTTTGAGAAATAGCCACGAGTGGAGATATCTTCACTTGCGGGTTGTTCACTACTGTTCTAACAAGGACCCACGGGTGGCGTAGTTTAAATATAAAAACTCAACTCTTATGGATTTTAATGGATGAAATGCAGCAATGGTTCTCACATGGAGGGAGAGGGAGCATGAAGCAATGGATAGAGAGGCTATGAGGGATCCATTAACTCTCAATGCCTTGCTACATTGTGGTCTTTTGAATTTATTATGCACATCAAACATGAGGGCACAACCCATCTTGCTTCAAATTTTAGTGCATTTATGGGATCCTGATCAGGGAGTATTCAACCTTCAAGGTGAAACTCTAGAGGTCACAGTGGATGACATCTATTTCATCACCGTATTGTCCTGACAGGGAGAGGTTGTTAATCTCAAAGGCATATTTCGAGGTGTTGGGGCCCTATCGGTGCAAGATTACATAAACACATATTGCATGGCTAGAGTAGATAAAAGTGGCACTCAAGTGCCAATTGGGAAAATAGCTAGCTTCCCATTGAAGGTCATATTGAATACTATCAATAGAGTAGGTGGGAGTGTCTCTCAACACTTATCTTCTTGCAGTTACATGCAAATTGGCGTGGACTGCTTGCGGAATGTGATATTCGATTGGTGCATGGGATTGTTGGTAAACATGAAGCACCAACTCACCAAGTGTATAACAGGGAAGAAGAAGAACTTAGGCTATGGGAGTATACTATGCACCTTTTTCTTTGAGAGAGTTTTGAATTTGATTCCAAGAATGGCTCTCCCACCTCTTAACCCCCGTGATCCCATGATGACTCATTGGGGTGAGATCTTCTTGCGATAAGGAGGTGGAGACACTAGTACCTCATATGATGACGAGGATTTCTTGTGTTGGTGGAGCCAGCAAGTTCCTGCATTTGAGCAATTTCCCTATGCTGGGATGGACTTTCGTGGTGACTCGGAACTCATGCTCCCTCCAGGAGCTTCTTGGGGAGAGATAGGTACCATTTTTTCTTTTATTATTATTCAATTTTATGGTTTTTGTTATAAATATGTACATATGTTTTTGGTGATTTTAAGTATTGACAACATACTTGATGCAGATATTGGACCACTGAGGCCATCCAAACACTTGAGAGTGTTCATATGAACAACAGATCCAGGCGGAGCAGAGGCCATGCTACGAACCATTGAGGGAAAAATGAACTAGCTAACTCATGTTATTCCTACTTATCACATAGAGCGCATGCCTATGGATATGCAGGAGCATGTAGTGGGTGTTCCCCTTGCATGGATTAGGCTACTCTAGAAAGTAGCTAGGTTGTTTATTTTATACAGAGAGGTTATAGCAGAGGAGGATAAGTCTCCTTCCTCCCCTTAGGGATATCTACACCATTATGAGGCTATCATTACCAATTTTTTATATTGTTATGTATATTTGACAGAGACGGATACTCAAACTATTTGATTACTTTGGACCTATGTATATACACCTATCTATTATATACATGTTCTTTTATGTGCGTGGTAATCTATTTACTGTGTATGATACAAATGCCAGTTGAGTATGCAATTTGCATATGCATCAGTTATTGTGTTTTGGTTCCTTGAAATATGTTGATATATGATATAAGCAAACTTTCTTTCAAGTAATTTAACTTTCAAAAACTGATGTAATAATGAAGAATTCCTAACTCGATACTCACCCATGAGTTGAAGCACAATTAACTAAGAATCAAGCCTAACCTCGAAACATGAAATGCCTTGGTGTAATGCATCTCAAAGAAGCTCAATAACAACACTATACTCAACCATATTGTTCATTGCAGGTCCTAGACAAGCACCTCCTAACGAAAAAAGCTGACCCATAGGTGAATATATCACCTAAGCAGCTGAGGAAATATTAGGAGTGTGATGACTAGAGCCATCAACGAATCTTACAAACCACTTGGTTTCCATCTGAAACACAACCAGATGCATATAAGCAAAAAAAAATACTAACCCTACACTACTGTACAATTATTTACAAGAAAAAGTGTATGTGTTAGGCATAATACTTCTTCATATAAAGCCCATTTCTAAGCTCCGACAACTTATATCATAATCGACCAGTTCATATGACGCTTTTTCTAAAACTCTAGAGACGATATACGAACCGAGCCACATAGACTTGAATTTTCCTAGCCCTAGGGGGTCTTTATCTTGGTCATATACCAGAACAAGGTCTCCTTTGGAGAAAACCCTAGGCTTGATAGACTTATCATACTAACTTTTGACTCGTTTCTTATGTGCTTCATTCGTGATCAGCACGTCCTACGTTGTTCATCTATATGTTTGAGATGAAGTAATCATTCCTCTAAAGTAGAGGTTTCGGGTAAAAGTTGGATGTCCAACTTTAACGATGGTATTTTTCATTCAATAGGTGTAAATTCCTCCAACCCATGGACAAGTTGGAATGGTGAAAAACCTGTAGCAGTCTGAACGTAGGTACGATATTCCCAAAGAGACAAATATAACATAATGTGCCAGTTTGACCTACTAGCATTAATAGTACGTAGGTGAATGGTTTTTAAAGTCTTATTAACCACTTCGACTTGTCCATTCTCCTACGGGTAGAAAGGAGACGAATGCTCTTATCTAAACCCTAGCATAGTGGTCAACTCTGAAACCATATTATTATGAAAGTGCCTACCATGATCGGTAACGATGTCCTTAGGAACACCAAACCTAGCAATGATTTGATTGAACACAAAATAAGTTGTAGTTTCATTGTCCTCTTTCACAGTAGGCATCGCCTCTTCCCACTTAGTAAAGTAGTATAAAACAATGATTATATATCGATTCCCCCTGTAGAAACTGGGTTGCAAGTCATGTAATCCAATCCCAACTTAGTGAAGGTACCTACCGTGATGACAGGGTATAAGGGAGCAGGGTGTGGTTGCATATTTTTTGTGAATAACTGACAAGGATGACAACGTTTCATGGCTTCCACACAATATTTGAAGATGGTGGGCCAAAAATAACCGGCATGAAGTATTTTCTGTGTTGTTTCCAATCAAGAAAGATGACCCCCACATGCTCCATTGTGGGCATCATTCAATTCTAAATCATCTTCTTCCAAAGTCAAACAATGACGTAAATTGGAGTCTACCCCCCGTCTATACAATGTATTAGAAATTATGAGGTAGTTTTTGGCGTTATGTCGTAGTTTTCGTCGTTCTTCCCTAGAAAACGCTAGTGGAGACCTCAAAGTATGGAGATAAATCAAAATATCCCCATACCATGGATCAAAGGTAGAAATGAGAAAGATATGCTCATCAGGGAATGAAGCATCTTCCACGTTAAACTCTTCACCGATAGCGAACTCGGATATGAGTTTTGCGAACACTAAGAACTTTTTAGACTTAGCGGATTGAAAAGTGATATTGAACTCTTGGAGAATAACAATCCATTTGTTAAACTTACCCCTGATTATGCATCAGGTTAAAACATATTGAAACAGATTGACATCTGCAATCACTGTAGTGGTTTGCAGTAAAATGTAGTGGCGTAGCCTATGAACAAAGTATACATCGTAAAGTCCTATGAACAGAGTATACATCGTAAAGTAACAACTTATCAACATGCGAATACTTCAATTCATGTTTTATTAAAGTGTGAGAAAGGTAATAGATGACATGCTCTTGTAGCTTATCATCCTCCTTAACCAAAACTATACCAACCGTGGAATCGAATGCGGTCAGATATAAGATAAAATAATGAGTGTAATTTGGTGGACTTAACAAGGGGGATGATAATAGTGTTTTTTTTCAAATCCTTGAATGAGTTTTGTGTAACCTCATCCCAAAAGAAGGGGGTGTCTTGTTTAAGTAAATGCATGAAACCTTTAGTTATATTTGCATAGTTGGAAATGAAACGTCTGAGGAAGTTGGACATACCCTGTAGACTCTAAATTTGTATAATGTTACGAGGAGGAGGAAATTTGATGATCTCCTCTACTTTTAATGGATTGACCATGCTCCCTTGACTGGACATGATGAAACCCAACAATCATCCAGACTCAACACATAAAAACATTTATGGGGATTCAATCGAATTTTGTAGTGTCTGCATTGCTCAAACAAAATTCATAAATGGTATGGATGATATCTTCTCTTTCGATATCATGCGGGTAGATCATCCAAATATGGTTCGACTATATGTTTGATATCGTGAAAGGCAAAATTCATTGCTCGCTCGAAGGTGGCTCCAACATTTTTCAATCCAAACGACATCTTCCTATATGAAAAGGAACCTCAGGGACATATAAAAGTTGTTTTGTGCTAATCTTCGGGTTTGATCTGAATTTGATTATATCCCGAAAAACCATCCATAAAGGAAAATATTTCATTACCTGTGCACAAATCTACGATCTGGTCAATAAATGGCGCGGGGTAATTATGTTTTGGACAAGCTTTATTAAGATCCCTAAAATCAATGCAAACACATATGGTACCTTGCTTCTTAACAACCAGGACTGGATTGGAAACTCATTCCATCATGTCGATAGGATAGATAAATTTGGCTTTGAGGATCTTTTCAACCTCAACCTTAACGGCTACAGCCTTTCACGGATTAACTAGTCAAAGTTTCTGTCAAACTGGTTTCACATTTGGATACATTTTGATCTCGTGTTCAACTATAGATGGGTCGGTGCCTGGAATCTCCTCATAGGACCAGGCGAAGATGTCACTAAATTCTTTAAATATATCGGTATACATGCGAATCTCTTCAGGAGAACAACTTGCACCGATGAAAATATTTTCCACGATACCTGGTTTGATGGAGATATTAATTGGAATGGTTTTCAATGTATTAGCCATGTTACCTTCAACTAAAATTTCCTGTTTCGCTAAAGGGTTAATGGATAGATCAACATATACACCAAGTATAAAAAAAATATTACCATTCTCAATCCTATCTAGGTACAGAAGAAAATAATATCTATGATGCATGTGTTCCCAAGGTTGATCAAGAACTATAATTGCTTCCAAAATAGATTCATCTGATGGTAAAAAAATGTCTAAACAATCGAAGGAATGATCAGAGTCTACTGCCCATGAAGGCGTGTAATCTACTTGTGACTCCTCGGATACTGAAGGATTTGAGATAGAATCTATTGCAGAATCTCATGAATCTTGGTAAGTCACTTATGCCACGGACAAGGGCACAACTGGTTCATTGTGAGTGGGAAAGATCCAAGGATCATTTTCTTTAATGACTATAAAAACCTCCTTATATATTGAGACGGTGTTTTGGACACTCCTACTTGAACCAATGTAATTCATGGGAGCAAGAAAATAGAAAGTTCCCATAACAGACTAATACAATCATACTCCCAAAATATCACCAGGAGGATGTGCCTGATCAATGATCGGAATGTTAGATTCCAAGGGGGCTATGTTATTTTTTCGGGTGAAGGAGAGATGATCGACTTTAAAAATCCTTCCTTCATGAGGGAGCATCAATACCTGAAAAACTGATGAAGGGATAGCTTGCATCGCATACGTCCAGCTTCTTCCTAACAACAAATTATTGTCAAGAGAAGAATCAACAACCTCAACCTCTACTGACACTACTTTACCCTCTAAATGGATTTCGAAGGAGGGTAGGATCCCATGTGGACATAAATATATTCCATCGAAAGTGGTAATAAATGTGATTGAAGGGACTAACTTAGGGGAGCCTAAATATCGCTAGTAAGAAATGGAAATTACACACATAGACGCACCTTCATCCACCACTGTTCGTCCAATGGTTTTAGAACCATGGATTACTTCAATATGAAAGGCCATGTGATACATAAAATAGTGTTTGATGTCATACATATCAAACTTGGCCAACATACTCGATGAATCCAAACTTCCTATTGCCACCAAAAGCGCATTCTGTTGCGAAGGGAAACTTTGCAAGACTTCTAAAGCAGACATGGCATATGGATTTTGGGCTAATTATTCCACAACAAAGTAGTTGGGAGCAGCACGCACATTAGGATTGTGTGATGCACACTTATAGACACCCTTTGTTATCTTAGTCATAGGGTTTGTAGGTCTCTCAATGTGAAGAGGAGTAGACATCTCAGGAGTCTCCTCATCTTTCTTCGACAGTTCCAGAGTATAATTTCTTGCTCTTGTTTGCAACAAATTATATGAGATAATCATGTTTATATAAGACTGATCAGATGGTGCGGCACCATGGGATCCCCCAGCACTAGAGCTACTATAAGCTAAGTTGTGTCCCTTGGGAAAAGGATCCTTTAGGATGGAAAGTTTCTTTTGTTGCAAAAGCTTCTAGGCTTCATCAATCAAGGGGCATTGATGAGTCAAGTGATCTTTCCTTGCAAAGTTTACAAGGGAATTTCACCTTCCTCTTTTATTTTTTACCCACCTCATTACAATCTGTGGTTTTGAGATTATTTTGATTCCCTCCCCCCCCCCGCTCTTTCCATTGGGATACTGAGGACCCTTTTTACTTGACTGCACATTGTGTACAGTAGCCGTTTGAGAAGGGGGAGTGGAAACTATAGTTTCCTCTGCTACAGAACAATGTATAGAATGCTCATGGACTTGTTTGGCCAAATCCTCTATAGCGGATGAATCGAATGGACCAACAATGCCATCATCATGTGGTCCAGGTTTGGGTCTAACCTGATCATTGTTTGACCTTGGCACATCATGAATGATTTGGTAAAGAATCCCATACTGAGCATAAAATAGATCTAATTGTTGGGTTCTTAAGATGGCCTCCTCCTCTAAGGTAACCCTGGAAGTCGAAACATATTTGGATATGTAAGTTAAAAGTGATTTCATAAACCACTCTAATAAGAATTTTGGGGGAATGTCAGCTTTAATGAGCCTCTTCCTTCTTATCCACTCCTGAATTTGGTCAGATATGTGAGTGGCTTTGTTTTTCCTAAATGTAGACAGAATATCCATGTCGACATCATACCAAACAGGAAGTTGGAAGTGATTCAAAAACACTATTGCCAAATTGTAGAAGTTATGATAAGCAGCAGATGGAAATTCAATGTACCATTTATCCACGACACTAGTCAAGGTTATTTGAAAAAGTCTCAACCGTATCGAATCATTGTTTAGAGAATTGGAAGAACACCATAAGTGAAAGGTTGTAACTTGGTCCCCTTGGTCTTCTCCAGGCTTGACTTCAAACTTGGGGATGTCTGAAGGAATCTTGGTTGGAACAGGAGGCTAGGTAGGGTCATGACGCAATGGCTCATTCATAAGCTTCGAAATATCTGGCAAGTTCAAAGTTACTAGAAAGGGTAAGCGAGGCCTAGAAGATGGCATATGAGTTTGAGGATTCAGGTAAGGAAAAATACCTGAATCGTGGCTCCCATAATCCTAGTTGGGGTTTCCCCCAACCATCGGTTGTGATGTGAAAGAATTCTGAAAGGTGCTTCATCCATAAGCATGTGGATTACTCCCTTGAGGTCTAATCCACTAAGACTGAGTATAAGTACCTCCAACTGAAAAAGGAGTTAAAGTGTATGTAGTACTACCTCCTCCACCAAAGAGTGAAAAAGGAGTGTTCCTTACAGGTGGATTAGATATTTGAACATTCAATGATTGCAAACTATGATCTACGAAGGGGTTTGAACTTGTAAACTGTGTAATGGAAGGAACAGGCATCGAGCCTACAAAAGGTGTTGAAGGAGCAATATGTCCTCCATGCCAAGGGAATCCATGGGAAAAAGGAGCATAACTAGCAGGATTAGTCTATAAATTTTGAAGAAAATGGGATGATGTGAACGATACATTAGGTATCCCAGTGAAGGGAATATTGGAAGAACCGATAGTTGATCTGAAGGGTATAGAATTCAAAGCAACTTGACTTCTTGATGAACCTAAGGATCCTATACTAAAGTTCAGTGAAGTGATCGGAGCAGAAGACATTTGCAATGAACCAGGTATCAGATAATTCACATGAGGAGGGGAAAATCCTCCAGGAACAATGGAAGATGTGGGAGTGTGTGGAGCTCCTGATCCATCCCCTATGTTATCCATTGTGAAGCTATATGTAAACCTATACACACTTAACTCAGGTTGACCTAAAGATATAACTCGCACTAACACCGGATCATCAGGCCAATCAATGGTGGGTTAAAGGTTCTTACAAAGCCTTTAGTTTGAAAGTCTTCAACCTCAGTTGTGTGTTGAACCGGTGAAGTTTGAGTAATAAGTTGAGGTTCTCTAGGTGGTTCAATTGTTCCTACTGGCTCAAAAGAGCCACTTGCATTTATCCTTCGCTGCTGAGATTGTGGTGGAGGCTCCACAGTGAGTGGAAGAATGTTTTGTAACCTTCTTGACCTACAGAGAGGTTGGTTTTCCAAAACTAAAAATATTCTAAGTAAATAAAACCTAGGGCCAATATTTAAAACAGGAGTCCACAATACACACCACTAAAAATATCCTAAAGTGATACAAACCAATCAGTCAAATAACCTTCCAAAGGAACATCCGGGATGATGAGGGCCTAGAACAAACCAGTGAAGGGATGAAGAATAGTTATTAGGGGTCCACAATACAGACACGATGGGGCCAAGAGCTGGAATCACCCAACCGCCTTCCCAAAGAACTATAAGGGATTTCCTCCCTAATTTTTCCTAGGTGCAATGGAAATATCCTTCCACTAACACCCATGTAGATCCTTAAGAGTCTGGACACCAAGGCTACCAACACTATAGAGAGGATCTGGGGGTACAGTCAAAGGTCGAATCAATACACATGGGCAGGGTACTAGTGAATCCCCGTACGTGCACTAACTCTGGTAGATGCTCAATTGAATGGAAGAGGGGTATCTCCCCTACTCAACCCTACATGACCTCGTTCTTAACTCTGGTGTGATTGGAGCTTCCCAGTTCACCTTCTACAGAGGTGGATTTACGTAACGAATGACCACTACGATTTTATTTTAATTTCTTTGGATAGTTAAAGACAACCTAATCCAAAGCACTAACCTAGGATAGTTGGTGTAAGAACCTAAACAAGAAAAATTACTACTTGATTTTAGATTAAAGATTCTTTTTAAGGTTGTTATTACTCAAATGGCAATGCATGTGTGCATGGTGTTGTTACAACTGAAATGGAAAATTATGGTAAATGTGTAATAAAATGTAAAATGCTTCTACTTTTTTTATTTTTCCACTTTTATCTTTCTAAAGAAAAGTACTGATGAAGTAAATCTAAATGAAATCAATTTTTTTCTTTTTAAAAAATACAGGCATGCAACTACTACTATTTCTGAAAAGAAAACTAACGTACTTGTTAAGGAAAATACTTGATCTTTTTGAATTTTTCTTTTAAACAAGAAAATAAACACTAACTATGGACAAGCAAATCGCACTCAAATACTTAACTGCATACAAATCTGTGTCTAAGCTTAAAAGAACATAATACTAACCCTCATAGAATTATGAAGACAACAAGTTCGACTAGTTAGCTCGAGAAAGAAATGGAATTAACTAAATTGGTACAAAACACTTTGAAACCAAAAGATAAGAAAAAGGATTCAAGGAAACATCTTCAAGATATTAGACCACTCGCAGTTAGACCAACAATCAAGAAAGATCACTCAGGGTGTCCAAAAACCAACCACTCAAACTTGAAAAACCCAGATACAACCCTAACAAGTCTTAAATACCAAAAGATATCTAAAGGAAGAGCAAAGACCTAACTATAGACTGCAAACATACTGAAATGGTTCTTTAAACAGAAATATACTTCAAAATCAATCAAAGCAGAAGCCAAGAAATTCATCCCTAGGAGGAAAATTAAACCCTACAGGAGCACCCGCGACTGTAAATACAACAACTAACGGGTCATTCGTAGATGTAACACTAACAAACCACGAGTAACAGGGAAAATTCATGACTGTATATACTAATAAGTTGCAGGTCTACTTCAAAATTTAAAAAAAATAGAAAGAAGAAAAAATAATAAAAAAAAGAACAAATTCTAAGTCTAAATTAGGGGTACCTACCCTCTGCAAACCCTTCTAGAAACTCTAAAACTGACTCAGACTGAAGAAATTCTACACAAAGGCCCCCAGAGCAACAGGGAACTCCCCAACGGAGTCACTAGTTCTATTGTTCGGAAATTAATCCTATGGCTGGGATGTTACTGAGGTCACCAACGTACTATCTAAGACTTAAAGAATCTAAGGCAGTCAACAAGAATACAACAATATATTTCATAATGAAAAATAACTAGGGTTAATAAGTTAAGCAAAAAGTACGTTGAAGACTACAAGGTTGATCCAGAATTGAAACCCTATGTTCTTGCTCTGCAATCTTGAGTAAAGAACTTGCAAAACATAGATACACTCCTCAAAACATTTGGCTAAATAAACATGAATAATCAGATATGAAACTCATACATAAGAAAAGCATGAAAGATTCACCAAATTCAATTCACACATTAGACACAATTGTTTATGGGAAAGAGAAGTCTCTTTTATTGATCATATGAATGATAACAAGTAGAT
The DNA here is from genome assembly GCA_027924585.1 of Larix kaempferi. Taxonomy (NCBI): domain Eukaryota; kingdom Viridiplantae; phylum Streptophyta; class Pinopsida; order Pinales; family Pinaceae; genus Larix; species Larix kaempferi. The sequence continues at coordinate 5,013,704 of BSBM01000289.1, read as the reverse complement.
ATACCTGATTCTGTAGCAGTACTGATGAAACCAAGTTCTGGGCTCTTGCTCCTCTTCTTCAATATAAATTCCTCCAACATTTCAATACATTAAGAGTTCTCCCCCTCTCTCATGGAATTCCCCTTGTATTTATAGAAAGGATAGGAAGATAACTTTGAGAGGAAAACAGTTGGGGATGGTATGGAAGTGAAAGAAACTCCCTTAACTAACCCAAATTCAATTTTATTTTTTATTTTTTGTGATTTTAAGAGGAACCCGCGAGTATAGGCCTAAAAATTTGTGGGTGAGCCACGAGCAAGATACAAACAAGTAGCGGGTGTAACATTTTAGGTGAAACCACTGGTGGTAAGTGGACCACCAGTGGGTGACCCACGAGACGTCAATTAGGGACTCGTGGTTAGGTCCTAAAGGTTTCTAACAAAAATAGAATAAAGTGGAGAAATAATGAATGACCAAGGATACAAGTATCTATAGAAAATTAGGGCTCTTTAATCCATAGTGTACTTTTGTGTGAGCGACATTTCAATGTCAGAATAGATGGAGAAGTTCCAATTTGATTGATAGTAAGTAGGGGTTCACCATGTACCCCTGAAAGCCTCTAGGAGGCAAGTTGCAACTGGCCATAAAATGATGATTGTGGCTCTGATCGTTGAACAATAAACTCTATTTGAATTGTGACATCGTAATAATTATATGGGTTCCTATATCCTCTAGGTCCATGGCTCGGAGCTAATACTTTTCAATTATTTATGAAACTATGGCTCTCTCAGTAAGAGAGAATGCAATTTTTTCACAAAGGGGTCAACTTTGGTACTCGATCGTGAATGTGTGGCTAGCATTCCGAATTAAAACCTGCATAAACACCCTTGCAGGATGTCACGGAACTTAGTTATGCTTCCCAGTTCGAATCCTATGCCCTCGCCAGGGATTGTCATTGAAAGCCTCTAGAAGGCGAGCTACACTTGGCCATAAAATGATGATCACGACATGGATCGATGAACCATCAAATCTATTGGAATTAGGGCATCAGAATAATTATAGGGGTGACTCTCTCCTCTGGTTCCATCGCCCAAATATTTTCCTTTTTGAGGATTTCAAAATATAGGGTTTCTATTTGTAAGAGACAATGCAATTTTTTCACAAATGAGACAACTTTGGAAATTCTTCAACTATGAATTTGTGCCTAATGTTCCCACATCCAAACTACACAAACACACTTGTAGGTGGTCTATATCCCTGAGGCACCCACGACATGAAGATGTCATAACTACTAGTGTAACTCTATAACAACAGGAGGGTGGTCCATATCCCTAAAATCAAGAATACTAGTGCACTATATCCATGCATGTGTGGATAATGAAGGCTAAGATGACAATATGCAGTCTGGTGATAATCACAATGATGAGGACTATGCACTAGGAAGTCAACAACATGGTTAGTGCAATAGGGAAAACAAAAAATGTTTTATGCCTAATTTCTAGATGGGTAATATATTCCAACACCCCCCCTTAATCCTAACTTATATGAGGAAAATAAAAAATAGGGCCATGGTAACAAAGACCAAATGTCACCCTTTACAAAAAATGAATTTATTTGTCCATATTAACTAAGGAAAGAAGGAAAACCCAGTGGAAACAAAACCTCCCCTCAAAAAGGACATGACATAGAAATTAATAAGAAAAAGGTATTCACAATTTTTTCTTCTTCACTTGAATGAGTTGAATGTATCGCTTCTTGGTGAGATACTTGGTGAATATGTTGTAGATGCCTTGATCATGCACCAATTTTTCAATGTAGTGTAGCCAAAAAACAAGTGTAGGAGACCCTTTGAACTTAGCTTCTGCTGATGGAGGAGCATCATATAAATGCTTATTGATGTGAAAACATACATAATCATATCTGAATACATAATCAAATATGGACAAGATATCTATGCACTCTCCTATATGAAATGAATCAATGAACTCATCGGGATCAGTAACATGTGTACTTGCATAATGGACAATGTAGCCATGTATCTTCCTTTCAAACTGATTGATCACCTTCCTATTTTCACAATGGAGCTTATGAGGAACGAGAACAACAAAATACGAACCATATGGAGCAGAAAACATCAATGGTGAAGTGTCTCCATGAGCGAGTAGGATCACAGAAAGAAAATATGGTATAGTTGAATTGTACTACTTGTTGAGTGAATCTGCAGGGCCTTTAAACTGTGTAACCTTGAAATTCAAACCAAAAAAGGTGATATCAGGTACAAACACATGGAATATCAGTCCAAATAGAGCCAATGTGATGGAATTCCAACCACTGACAACATATGACAGACTGGACTGCAACTAAAACAAGTGACATAGTTTCATAAACCATGGGTTTGTCAACTGGCACACTTGGGGTTTGAGGAATATTTTCTAAATCTAATGGAGAGAAGGATGAATGTGTGGACCATACAACTTGATTATCAAATTCTTCATCATATTCATAGATATAATTGGAAGGATTCAAATGGACTTGGAAAGAGTTTTCGGGTGGTAAGTCAGAAATATGTGAAAAAGCACAAGGATTGAGAGGTGGTTCCCATGAACAGTTTGAGATTTCTTCCAAAGAAAGGATGGATATTTCTGATTATGATATATTGGAACATGCATCTAAATAAGAAATATCATAAGCATAAGAAATTGGTTTGACTCAAGCACCCAAAGCATAAATATGATTACCTTCGTGAGTAGCACTGAGACAATGTTTTTGGTGAGAAGAAAGGTTTTTAGGTTCTGTCTTTCTTGTGAGCATGGATAATTTTAAGGACCCATGATTATTTAAAATTGTATAAACATTGGCGAATCTTACCAATTCTTAAAATGTCAACTATAAAATATTTGGTGATATTTTTCTAAATTATTGCAATTTCTAAGGATTTTATATAGTTTATAATAATTTGGCGATTTTTAGAGTGAAAAAAGTTTACACCATCAAAATTGGGCAAAACGGGGCTTCAAAAAATGCAAGTTGGCGAATCTTTTTTTGGAAAAAAATATGGAAAAATAGCCCATGGGCTAAATTTTGCCCCTAAAATTATCCTTGCTTGTGAGATCAGGAACATCAATCTTATGCCTTTCAATCAATTGATTCATGATGTCCAATTTATTCTTCATACAATATTTCTTAGAATGGAAACCTTTGTTGTAATAAGAACACTTGGATCCCCCTTTCTTCTTATTCTTCTTGGAATTGAAACCTTCATCAGTTGAGTTGAAACCCTCACCATCTGTCAGCTTCTTCTCTTTCAATTTTTCCTTTCCTTTGGCATTCTTGGATCCACAAGATGCAATCACATGGTCCTTGGAGGATCTCAAAGCACCCATATGTACCAACTTGTCTTGCTCTTTGGTGAGAGAATCTATGAATGCGCTTAAGGATGGCATCTTACAATTCGAAACTGCTTGCTTGGTTGCATAGAATGTAGAGACAAATACTGAGTATTCAAGACCTAGTTTTGAGAGGATGTAAATAGTGAGCTATTCCTCTTTCTTCTCAATCCAACATTTCTTGAGTTGAATCACTAGTGACTTGAACTTTCAAATTAAATATTGTATGGTGTTGAAACTGCTTGGACTCGATGAGATCAACTCATTCTCCAACAGATGACCTCTTAGCTCATCTTGCTTTCCAAAGAGGGACTCGAGCTTGTTCCACACATGATTTGGAGTTGTTAAACCATCAATATGAAATAGAAGATCTTGGGAGATGTTGATACAAAGCAAACCATAATCTCCATCCAATCTTTTAAATCCCTTAGCTTTCTCAATATCATCATTTGGTTCATTTTCTAGCTCCATAGTGACTCTATAAAGACCCTTACTTCAAAGTAGGACTTCCATTTTTTCCTTCCTTTCGAGATAATTGAAGGGATTCAGAATCACAGCTTGAATCTCAGTCATGCTTTGGTTATGTGCTCCTGATGAGACAATAACCTGCAAAAGCGATCTGCAAATATGTCTTACTTCGTCAATATGCACATTCAGGAGTGCATCACACCGGGGCAAACCACTTTGGATAAACCAAAATTATCAAAGGCAATTTCCCAGGAATTATGTGAACCCTCCACTGCTTCTGGTGCAAAAATAGAAGAAAATACACCTGCAAAAAACTCTAAAAATACTCCAAAGGACTATTTTTCTCAACAAAGTTTTGATACCATGTAAAACTTTGCATAGTTGTGTTGATGTATATGTAACTTCGGAATGTATTTCATATATATTTATTGTACCCTTATTAGAGATGTATTATTCCTCTATAAGGAAGTGTCGTCATGTGGATTGACAAGTGTCGCAAGTGTGTGTACTTTCCGATGGGTTATTAGACCACCATGTGTGGGGTCGGCCCTGAAATATATATTATATTGTGGATGTATCTAGATAGACAAGTCGGCCCCATAGTGTAACTGGGAAAATAGGTTAAGTATAAATAGAGATCAGGAGATCTCTATTTGGATCATTCGGAAAGACACACTTCTCTCACTCAAAAAGTGGCGCACTAGTGAGGAGGAGGATCATCTGCTACTAGGAGACTATCTCAAGTGTATTTTGGTTGTACTTTGGTTGAGACATTGCTCTCTCTATCTCTGAGGAAGTTGTGGGGTTTTTCACCTTAGGGTTTTCCCCACGGAAACTCTGTGTCTCTTGTCTCTCATGCTTTTGATTCTTGTGATGCTTGTCATGCTTATTGTGATTGTTATGCATTGATATACTGTATATGTTATTCTCTCAGTAAAGATCCAAGAGTATTGTGAATTAATGCTCAAAATTTAACATGGTATCAGAGCTAACCTAAGAAGAAGACATTTTGCAGTGACAGAAACTTGAGTTTCTTGTTTATTGGGTTTCTCTCCACAGATTTTGGAAAAGCAGTATAGTAGATTGACTCTACTCATCGAGGAGAATCTATCTGTCCAATCCGAATTCAATTCTGAGCATTTTCAGATTTGGCCCTAAATATTAGGGTTTCCACAAACATAGGAATTTCTAAAATCTGAAGACATAGCTGGAAGCTCCTTGCAAAAATCGAAGTTTAGAGCTTTGGATCGAGATTTTTGGCTAGGTAGATCTCTGGGAAACTCAAACCCTAATTCAGGGCTCTCCCTAGTGAACCCAGGAGGACAAAAAGGCAAATCTGAAGGGTAAATCTTTGCTGATCTCAAATTCTGAATACACCAGGCTGATCAGCTCATCAAAGCGCATCTTTCTATCCTTTCAAAAAGTTGAAATTCACATTTTGAATTTTTAGGGTTTTTTTCGACAAACCCTAATTCGGGACCAGATCCAGTTTTCAGCATTTCAAGTGGTAAGACCTAAATCTTTTCTATTTCCATTTGAAGTACTCTTTAAGATGTCTCACCACACCAAGCTTGAGGATAAGCTTGAAGGGGCTGACAACTTCCGAGCTTGGAAGTATAGGATTGGGTTAATCCTGGAAGAGAATGAGTTGGACTCATATATAAAAGAAGACATCCCTATCCCAGAAGATGAAGAGGCTAAAGTATTGCACAAGAAGAACTTGGTCAAGGCAAAGAGAATCATTGTTGATTCTATCAAAGACCATCTCATACCCCATGTGTCTTCTCTAAAGACACCCAAGGAGATGTTTGACTCTTTGACCAAGCTATTTGAAGGGAAGAACATAAATCGGAAGATGACCCTGCGGAACCAATTGAAAGGAGTAAAGTTTCAGAATGGAGAAACCATTCAATCTTATTTTTCTAGGGTCTCCCAGATTAAGGAACAACTGGAAGCGGTAGATGAAATAATGGAGAATGGTGAAGCTGTCATGACCACTCTAAATGGCCTACCCAGGTCATGGGATTCCTTTATTCAAGGAATTTTTGCAAGGAAGAAGTTGATCTCCTTCAACAGATTGTGGGAAGAATGCTCTCAAGAAGAAGCTAGACTTGTAGCTCGTGAGGAAAAGATGGGAGGTGAAGATCAAGCTCTTGCAACTCACACCCAAAGAAGCAAGCCCAAGAAGGAGCACTCTCGCTACAAGAGATCCTATCAAAAGAATAAGAAGGATCTAAGATGCTTCACATGCAATGAGAAGGGTCACTTTGCTTCAAATTGTCCCAAGAACAAAAGGGATAATAACAACTACTCCAGCAAGAAGAAGAAGGGCAGCAAAACAAAGTTCCATGCTCATGCTGCCGAGGATGATGAACCTCCAAAGAAGAAGGCTAGGGCAGAAAGTGATGATAGTGATGATGACTCATCAAGTGAAGAAGAGTATGTTCTAATCTCTGCTCTCACAAGTACTATCTCCCATGGTTGTAATGATTGGTTGATTGACAGTGGGGCTTCCAAACACATGACTGGGTTTAAGGAATCTTTTGTGAATCTATCTGAACATGAATCACCCCATAAGGTGAAACTTGGGGATGATTATCAATACCCAATCAAAGGAAGTGGTGAAGCCTCCTACAACCTAGATTCCGGAAAATCTTTGAAGATGAAAGAAGTACTTTATGTACCTAGGCTCAAGAAGAACTTACTCTCCATCTCTGCATTGGATGCAAAAGGTATGAGGGTTGCATTTGTGGATGGCCAAGTCCTAATGTGGCCAAAGGGTAAAACAATCGATGATGTAGTAGTGATTGGAGAGCAAGAGAGAGGTTTGTATAAATTGAAGGGTCAACCTGAACATGCCATGATACATGAATCCATGGAGCCAAGTGAACTTTGGCATAGAAGGCTTGCTCATATGCACTATAGGGCACTTCCAATTGCAAGAAAGGCTGTAGAGGGTCTTCCTGAAATCAAGACCAAACATGAAGGTGTTTGCAAAGGATGTGCAAAAGGTAAGGACATTAAGAAGGCTTTCCCAAGTAATGAAAGCAAGGCAAAGGATATCCTGGAAATCATCCACTCAGATGTATGTGGTCCTATGTCATCCAGCTCTCTATGTGGGTATGTTTACTGTGTCTCATTTATTGATGACTTCTCCAGGAAGACATGGGTCTACTTATTGAAGAACAAAGATGAAGTACTTGATAAGTTCAAGGAATTCAAAACCTTAATGGAGAATCAAACTGACAAGAAGATCAAAACATTCAGATCCGACAACGGTGGAGAATTCACCTTAGGTGACTTCAAGAAGCTTTGCAGTGATTCAGGGATTAAGAGGGAGTTGACTACTCCTTACAATCCATAACATAATGGAGTTGCAGAAAGGAAGAACAGAACAATCATGGAAGCAGCAAGAGCAATGCTACATGACCAGGATCTACCTATGCATCTATGGGCAGAAGTAGCTAGAACAGCTGTATATGTGCAGAACAGAACACCCCACAGGATATTGGACAACAAGACACCAGAAGAAGTCTTTTCTGGTAAGAAACCTGAAGTCAGCCATCTCAGAATATTTGGTTGTCTAGTATACACTCATGTCCCAAAGGAAAAGAGGACCAAACTAGATCCTTCAGGAAAGAAGGGTATCTTTGTGGGTTATAGTGAAAGCTCAAAGGCTTACAAAATATACTTTCCAGGGTTCAAGAAGATTGATTTCAGTACAGATGTAATATTTGATGAAAACTCAGCATTCATCAAATCAAGGAAGGCACCTATCGAAGTTTATGAAGAACCTAAGGAAACTAGATTTCAAGACACTACCATGACTGAAGCAGTTCCAGAAGTTGTTCGTGAGTTTGAAGATCTGCAAGAACCTGTAGATCCACCCCCTGAGGATAAATCTCATAAGAGGAAACCTGCATGGGCTAGAGAACTCATTCAAGATGCAGAAAGATTTTGTATTCCAGAAGAAGAACACAGAGCAAAGAAGAGAACCAGATCACATACCAGCTATGTTGCTTTACTCTGTGACATCATGAACAAAGAACCTTCCAGTTATGAAGAAGAAGCAGAAAAGAAAGAATGGAAGGATGCCATGGTTGAGGAATACCAATCAATAATGAAGAATGATGTTTGGGATGTTGTCCCAAGACCTAAAGAGAAGTTTGTTGTGACTTCCAAATGGATCTACAAAATCAAGCATGCTGCAGATGGCAGTGTAGAGAAATACAAGGCAATATTTGTAGCTTGTGGCTTCTCTCAGAAAGAGGGAATAGATTATGAAGAAACTTTTGCACCTGTAGCCAGGTATACTTCCATCAGAACAGTACTTTCCCTGCCTGCAGCGATGAAATGGAAAATACACCAGATGGATGTCAAGACTGCTTTCTTGAAGGGTGTAGTTGAAGAGGAAGTATATGTGGAGCAGCCACTCGGTTTCGAAATACATGATAGGGAGTCATATGTGTGTAGATTGAAGAAATCCTTGTATGGCTTGAAACAAGCTCCCAGAACTTGGTATGGTAGGATGGATAGTTTCCTATCTAGTTTGGGCTTTACCAAGAGTAAAGCGGATTCCAACCTTTACTACAAGGTTGAGGAAGGGAATCCTGTGATTCTACTCCTGTATGTGGATGAATTATTTGTAACAGGAGATGACAGATTGATTGCAGATACTAAGAGGAAGCTTGCTTCCGAGTTCGATATGAAAGATTTGGGAATGATGCATTATTTCCTAGGTATGGAGGTGTGGCAGAGTGCAGGTGGGATCTTCCTTGGTCAAGGGAAGTACACAGTAGATATCCTGAAGAGATTCGGGATGATGGATTGCAAGGCCATGGCCCACACCTATGGCATTGAATCTGAAGCTTCTATGTGATGCTTCATCTGAGCTGGTCGATGTCTCTATGTATCGTCAGATGATTGGGTCCTTGATGTACCTGACGAACATGAGACCAGATATTTGCTTTGCTATGAACACATTGAGTCAGTTCCTCATAGATCCGAGGAGTGTTCACCTGGTTGTTGTAAAGCATGTTATGAGGTACCTGAAGGGTACAGTGGATTATGGGCTCAAGTATGAAGCGAATCAAAAGTTTAACCTGCAGGGTTATGTTGATTCAGATTGGGCTGGCAGTGCTGCAGATAGCAAGAGCACATCTGGATGTTGCTTCAGTATGGGATCAGGTGTGATCTCTTGGTTTAGAAGGAAGCAGTCCTGTGTAGCACTGAGTACAGCTGAGGCAAAGTATGTTACAGCCTATTCAGCTAGTTGTGAGGCAGTATGGCTACAAAAGCTACTGTCTGAGTTATTTGATCTCCCGTTGGATGCTACTGGTATCTTCTGTGATAACCAGTGTTGTGTGAAGCTATCCGAGAACCCAGTGTTTCATGACAATTCGAAATGCATAGAGATCAAATATCACTATATCAGGGATATGGTGCAGAGAGGAGCTGTGAAGCTCCTGTACGTTGCGACGGATGAGCAGATTGTAGATGTGCTAACGAAGCCACTAGCCAGGGTGAAGTTTGAGTACTTTAGGGAGAGGCTTGGCGTTCTTCAGATTGATGACACTTCGAGGAAGAAGTGATGGACACATTTGCTGAAGCCATTCCAAGCATGTTGGAAGGAGGATCCTTCACATGGTTGTGGATGTAAGCGTTGGATGATGAGCATTAGGATGATGTTCTGGTTTCTGCTTTGTATGATCAGTTGGATCATCTATATATGTATGTATGCATCATGTTGGATGCTGGATATGATCAGTTGGATCATTTATATGTATATGTATGTACGCATCATGTTGGATGTTGGATATGATTAGTTGGATCATTTATATGTATGTACACATCATGTTGGATGTTGGATATGATCAGTTGGATCATTTATATGTATGTATGCATCATGTTGGATGCTGGATATGATCAGTAGGATCATTTGTATGTATTTTGTATATGCATCATGTTGGATGCTTGGACTATGTATCTGTATATGTATCAGGTGGATACATTGTATGATCAGGTGGATCATGTATGGTGATATGTATCATGTATTTGTATTTGTATCAGGTGGATACATTGTATGATCAGGTGGATCATGTATGATGATATGTATCAGGTAGATACTTGGTATGCATCAGGTAGATGCATTGTATGATCAGGATGATCATGGATGACGAGCTTCAGGATGTTGCTCCAGATGACATGCAGCAGGATGTTGCAGTGATGATGATCAGGATGATCATGTGTACATCAGGAGGATGTATGGTGAGTATTAGGTTGATGCTCTATGGCCGTGGACAAGGTTGTGCAAATGAGCATATAATTTGGTCCTGGGAGATTTGCAGATAGTCTTTCGAGGTTTTGCCTATGGCATGTAATCTGGCCCTGGGATATCTGGAAAATGTTCTTTCGAGGTTTTGCTCTGGGAGGACATATAATTTGGCCCTGGGAGATCTGTAGATAATCTTTTGAGGTTTTTCCTATGGAATATAATTTGTCCCTGGGATATCTGGCAGATGCTCTTTCGAGGTTTTGTCCTATGGCATATAATCTGTCCCTGGGAGATCCGATAGGTTGGGCTGTGTGCCCGTAATAAGTCCTGGGATGCTCTTGCGAGGTTTTGCCATGACCACATATAATCTGTCCCTGGGAGATCCTATAGGTAGAGCTATGTGCTCGTAACATCCTGGGATGCTCTTACGAGGTTTTGTGGTGACCACATATAATCTGTCCCTGGGAGATCCTATAGGTAGAGTTGTGTGCTCGTAACAACCTGGGATGCTCTTGTGAGGTTTTGTGGTGAGGTCACATATAATATGGCCCTGGGAGATCCTATAGGTAGAGCCGTGTGCTCGTAACAGCCTGGGATGCTCTTTCGAGGTTTTGTGACGCACGTAATAAGTCCTGAGGATTCCGCAGTATGGCCAGTGATGACGAAGACCTGCAGGTGGTGGGCCTACATCCAGTATGAAAAAGGACTGGCTCTGTAGAACTTCCTATGATGAGTAGAGTCAAAGATTGGTTGAGATAGCAGCAGCAGTGACGATGATGATGATGATGCATCGATGACAATGATCCCGAGAAGAATACTTGTCTAGCAAATCTGTGTCAAGAAATACCTTCCTAGTTAAGAGGGAGTGTTGATGTATATGTAACTTCGGAATGTATTTCATCTATGTGTTTCATATATATTTACTGTACCCTTATTAGAGATGTGTTATTCCTCTATAAGGAAGTGTCGTCATGTGGATTGACAAGTGTCGCAAGTGTGTGTACTTGCCGATGGGTTATTAGACCACCATGTGTGAGGTCAGCCCTGAAATATATATTATATTGTGGATGTATCTAGATAGACAAGTCAGCCCCATAGTGTAACTAGGAAAACAGGTTAAGTATAAATAGAGATCGGGAGATCTCTATTTGGATCATTCGAAAAGACACACTTCTCTCACTCAGAAAGTGGCGCACTAGTGAGGAGGAGGATCATCTGCTACTAGGAGACTATCTCAAGTGTATTTTGGTTGTACTTTGGTTGAGCCATTTCTCTCTCTATCTCTGAGGAAGTTGTGGGGTTTTTCACCTTAGGGTTTTCCCCACGGAAACTATGTGTCTCTTGTCTCTCATGATTTTGATTCTTGTGATGCTTGTCATGCTTATTGTGATTGTTATGCATTGATATACTATATATGTTATTCTCTCAGTAAAGATCCAAGAGTATTGTAAATTAATGCTCAAAATTTATCAAGTTGATCTAGAGAAAAAATTAATCCTCACTTAATTTCACATAGATGCACAGGGAAATTGAGAAGATGAAATGTGCTAGAACACAAGAGACTTGGAACTAAATTGGAATACTTTCCATGCTTCTATTATTTAGCATTGTGTGTAAATTTATAATACATCCTCAATAGATAAATTTGTGAGCCTTAGGAGGCATTTGGAAACCAAACATGTGGCAGGATTTCTTAGGAAGATTCACATCACTAGACAAGAGAGCCAGTTTCAACTCCGATCAAATGGAAGTTTAACTGATGGCAGGTAGCTTGGAGGGTGCATTAGTCAGTTATCTGGAAATAGGTATACTAGAAGGGCTCATTAAGGAGTTTTAGGCTAAAAATAGCTCAGAGAGAATCTATAGAGGTGCATGAGTTAACTAAAGATGTCATAACTTCCAGTGTAACTCTAGAACAACAGGAGGGTGCTCTAGATCCCTAAAATAAAGGATTTTGGTGCATTATATCCATGCATGTGTGGATAATGAAGGATAATATGACAATATGTATTCTGGTGATAATCACAATGATAAGGACTATGCACTAGGAGGTCAACAACATGGTTAGTTCACTAGGGAAAACAAAAAACGTTTTATGCCTACTGTCTAGATGGATAATATATCCCCAAAAAATAACTTGGAATCAAGACATCAAAATAATATTAGGGGTACCTCTCTCCTATGGGTACAAGGCCCAGAGCTCGTCCTTTTCGACAATTTTAGAAAATAGGGTTTTTATGAGTAAGAGAAAATGTAATTTTTTCAGAAGGGGGTCAACTTTGGAAATTCATCGACTGTGAATTTTGGCTAGCGTTCCCATGTCGAACCTGCCCAAAGACACTTGGAGGATGTCATGGAACTCAACTATGTTGTCTGGTTTGAATCCTATGCCCGTTGCAGTGATTCACCACGTGTCCCTGAAAGCCTCTACTAAGGAAATGAGTTGCAACTAACCATAAAATGATGAATGTGGCTCAAATAGACAAATTTTTGAATATGTTGGATTCAGGACATCAAAATAATTTTATGGGTTCCTCTCTCCTCTAAATCCATTGCCCAGAGCTCATCCTTTTAGATGATTTCAAAAATTAGGGTTTTTCTCGGTAAGAGACAAAGCAATTTTTTCACAAAAGGGTCAACTTTGGAAATTACTTGACCTTGAACTTGTGGATAGTGTTTCCCCCAAACAAGAACACTTGAAAGATGTCATGGAACTCAGTTATGTTTCCTGGTTCGAATCCTATTCCCCCTAAAATCCTCTAGGAGGTGAGTTACAACTGAACATAAAATGATGACCGTGGCTAAGATCGAGGAATCGTCTGACAACGTTAGAATTAGGACATCAGAATAATTCTAAGAGTGTGTCTCTCCTATAGGTCCATGGCCCAGATCTTTTTCTTTTTGATGATTTTAGAAACTAGTATTTCTCTTGGTAAGGGATAATGCAATTTTTTCACAAAGGGGTCAAATTTGGAAATTCATCGATCGTGAACTTGTGGCTAATTTTCCCACATCAAAACTTCCCAAAAATACTTGTAGGATGTCATGGAACTCATTAATGCTACCTGGTTCGAATCATATGCCCTCAACAAGGATTCACTATGTGTCCCAAAAATCCTCTAGGAGGCGAGTTGCAACTGGCCATAAAATTATGACCATATTTCAGGCCGATGAACCATCATCTCTGTTTAAATAAGGACATAGGAATAATGATAAAAAATCCTCTCTCCTCTAATTCCATGGCTTAGAGCTCGTCGTTTTTTACGATATTGGAAACTAGGGTTTCTCTTAATAAGAGAATGTATTTTTTTCCCAAAGGGATCAACTTTGGAAATTCCTCGATCATGAACTTGTGGATAGAGTTCCCACATAAAACCTACCCAAACACATAAATGCAGGATGTCATGGAACTCAATTCGATTTCCCGGTTCGAATCTCGTGCCCCCAGTAGGGATTCACAATGTGTCCCTAAAAGTTTCTAGGAGGTAGGTTGCAATTGGACATAAAATGATGACAATGGCTTGGATCGATGAACTGTCAACTCCATTGGAATTAGGACATTAGGATAATTTTAGGGGTGTCTATCTCTTATGGGTCCATGGCGTAGTGCTCATCCTTTTTCGACGTTTTTGGAAACTAGGGTTTCTCTTAGTAAGAGACAATGTAATATTTTCACAAAGGGATCACCTTTGGAAATTCCTCGACCATGAACTAACTCCATTCCCATGATAAGATGAATTTCATGACTTTATGGAAAAAATGATCAAATTATCCTTACCCAAAGAGACTTGTTGGATATTAAGATTTTCAATTCCGTTGTTTAGTTTCGTTTTTAAGCCCCTAAATCAAATTTACCATGTCCTTGAGGTTGTTTACCTAAACACAGTAGGGCGCACAAAATAAAAACTGAAAATCGAAAAATAAGTGTAGTGATATGAACACATATGTGGCTAAGAATGATCAAATTATCCCTTTAACTGCATGAAATGCATAGAAAGATAGCACAACACATGGTTTTAGGGAGGATTATAGGGCATTGGTCCTAAGGGTTTTACATAGTAAGGGTGGTTCACTTCAACCAATCCATGCTTAGGGTTTAAAAATATGGTTAATGAAGAAATGTTGGCTTATGAAGAAATCAAGGGCTTAAATACCCTAAATTATAAAAACTAGAAATTGGTCCCTAAATGATAGATCTAGGGCACATGAGTAATGCATGGGATTGTAGGATCATGCAAAATCACATACCCAAATTGGAATAATGTGACTTTACAACTTACAACTTATGTAGGATCTAGTAAGTGGGAGGATCCAACAAAGGTGGTGAAATTTACAAGATAGTGGGGCGAAAAAAGATCCTATATGAAATTGGATTGTGGTCAAGAACATTGTAGATGTGCATTGTTGTCAAGAAAATTTTATAGATGAAAGAGGTAAGGTATGCACCTAAAACAAACTTGTTGTTGCATGATGTTAATAAGGCGTAGAAAGAAAAGTCTCTCTACTATCATAATGACAGGTTAGATTGTGTATTTGGGATTATGAGTACACCCCATGGGGAAACTATTCAAGTCATCAGGAACCATAACATTTATGGTGATTTCCATGAAGATGGCAAGTTTTTCATAAAATACACACACTAGGTTTTCATGGCACACTTGAAACATTGAGATGAAACAACATGTCCAAAATAGTTAGATCCAAAATGGAATTTGTGATAGAATCATTGAATCAAGATTTCATAAATGTTGAAAGACCATGCACCATAGATCAAGAAATATATGCATATATAAAATCATATTTTTCTTCTACAACACAAAATCCTATTGCATATTAGTATTTTTAGTTCTTCATATGCCATTAAGAATTACTCAAAATTATGACTAAGATCTCCATGCAATAATCCAAGCTATCAAACAATGGAAACATTACATATAGAAACATTATTGGCCACACATGTATGATCACACTAAATAATTTTATGAAGATGTCAAGAGAAAATATGAAATAAATTATATCATGTAGGTTATAATACAATAACAATAATACAAGTTTATAATACTAAAATAGTTACCTCGTTGTGACTTTTTTCCATCGTAGATGCAGCTTCTTAACTGATCATCTAATTCAAGTAGGCCATCTAGATCCTCTATGTTGCTAATTGTCTTCATCAATCTGTTGTGCTCTGCATGAAGTAGGAAGTAGTGTACCTTGTTCGAGATTTGTTTAGAGATTGCTTGTAGTTGGATGTTTGTACCAACGACTAAGATCATAAAGTGACACACCACTGAACCTGGTCTTTAATCTACATATACATACCCACTAGTATTTCTTGACTTTCCATTTAGGATAATATATTCACCCTTAACAACCATTGAGTCAATGATAAATTCCATGCGTTCACCATCATTTAATGATGTAATGAGGGTTTGCTTCCCTTGAATGCATCATGCCAACCAATAATCCATGCCCCATTCATTGTATTTCGAGTCAACAATTACATAGACGTGTATTGCAAAAATGCATTGTACATTCAAATGCAAATGTGTATGGGTTTGATAAGATGGTTAAATCAAAAAATAAGAAGGGATATAAGATACGATTATAGAAATATCTACCTGGATGTACAAGATCAGATATATGATCATAGTCAGTTGAAATAAATTACTGGACCTCCTCTAACTAGATTGTTTCAACAACTACACATAGGTCTACTATAAGGAATACATGATCCCATTCATCAACTGAGTCCATTGATTCACAATCATCCCATTCACCAAAGTTTTTGCATCCATATTTAAAATAAAGTGTTGTTTGATATTTAAACATAATGAAATTCATGTGTTCCTTGTACTATGTTGCAACCACGTTGCAACTCTATGAACATGATCGATCTCTATCAACCACTTACCATACATTTATTACCACATGTCATATCCCTATTGATGTTTGTTGCTCATTGGTTCGATCTGACATTATTGCAGAGCACCATTGGACTATGGATTATGCATCTTCAAACCTCATCTCATCCCTTTGTATGGTAGCTTTGATGCATTCACCAACCCCATCATGTTCTCCTTTCCCGTACCCAGTCTCAAAATAGTTCCAAATATGCAACACATCTTATGTCTTGTGCAAAATAATCAACCATTAGAATACATGAGCATTTTTTAACTGGCCTGCATAACCATCTGACCATATTCAATGTTAATCCATCTGTATATCTCTCTCTTTTAGCTGATCATAGAAGATTTGAAAGAAGTGTTGTACATAATGTAGCTCATGGAACCTATCATTGTTGATGTAGAAGTTTGTCTCCTTCGCTATTATCCTCTTTTCGTTGTTGCTCTCTAGCATGTTCCTGTATGTGATATGTACCATTATGCTAAATTGGTCCGAATGGTAATATTGACTTTGAATCTCATTTTGCGGATGAAGGGTGTAGTTCTCAGCAAAATCCATAACCGACAATATGGTGGCAAGTGGAAAGGTGTCCCTGCATTTTCTATATTTTTCATCCTTCCATCACGCTACATGCACATGTTGAACATACTTCTTGGTTTTTTTGTAAAATTCCTTCATGAAATTGCATATTCATACCTAACACCACAAAAACAAGGGCATTATTACAATGTGACTTTTAAAAGATATATATGTAGAAATTGAATGTATAATCTAAAAGTATGCAATTTTCACTTACATGTGACTTCACCATTGCAATGTTTTTGCTTTCCTTCGCACTGTCTACTTTATATGTTACATATTTGAAGATCTACATTTGTACTATCATCCTCCCAAATTTGTGCTCCTCATTTTCAGGAATGAAACGACTCAATAATACAAATCCACTGCACATGGAACATGCCAGTCCCATATAGACATGATTTTTCATAATATTTTTTTCCTTCATGCTTTGGACATGTGATGCTATGGATAAATTCACTTGGTGCATTCAGTGGTATTATGGATAAGAATTCTTGCACAATGTTAGTATGCAAATCACATAGGATATGTTTATATGTGTCATAATAATATTCAAATTCTACATGGTATCTGCAGCAACATGTGTTGTGGTCAATGCAGATTATAAAGTACCAGAGCTTTCATTTCTCAAAGGACCTTTGTCCTAGGTTCAATTGTGTGTGCTCAATCTTAAATATCTCATAGAGTTCTATTTTTGTTGTTTCAAGGAAGTGCTTGACTTGGGGTTCACGTTCATTAGTACATTTTCTGAACTTTAGCACATCTTTTTTATTGGATGAAGTTCTAGTAATTTCATGCCAAAAATTTTGTACTAGTTCTTTAACAACATCAATTAGCTTCCTGTCTGAACGAGGCAACCTAACAACAAAAGGCCCAACAATATTTTTGACCCAAGGTGTCAAGTTTTTCTATAATGGCATAATACTTTTGAAGAGTCCTTCTATCTACTTTAAATATGTGAGATGTGTGTAACAATAGGTGATGATGCATTGTGGATTTGTTTCAATTGATTTTTATAATACACGGCGGACAACATTAAGACCTTTTGTATGAGACATATTTCCAATCAAATTAAATGCAGCTTGAAGATTTCTAACAACATGACTACTAGCCTCTGAACTTCTAACTATATTTATGCCTAATATTCTCCTAACAGTAGCTAAACAATGTGATTTTAACAAAGATAGGAATACTTGACATTTGGATGCATCACTCTTGGATCCAAAAAATTCTTTGATGATTTTTCTACATTTCCAACCAGTAGTTTGTTTAGGTAACTTAGCTTCAAAACCTGCTAGGGAAATTTCATCCACATGAATGTGTATAGGATTTCTTCGTCGTGCATTAGATAGTCAAGGTAAGGGAGCTGAACAAAAAGTATGAGTCCCATCATTGGTTTGTTGTGGCACTTAGTTCACATGTTGGTATAGAATGGGAGTGCATTCGACATGTGTGAGGTCTTCTTAGGGAGATTGAAAATTAAGAACTTCTTGAGTGGGATTCACCCATGGTGTTGAACTAGAGGTCATTGTGCCATGCATTGTGCTAGGATTTGAGGCATTGATAGGTGGATGTCTATGTTTTTCCATGCCCAACCTCACATTTTATCTTAGATCATGGACCTTTTCAAGGGGAAGCTCCTTCCTTCTATAATTTATTTCTCTATTACGTTTGTTTCCCATCTCAAAAAGGTTCTTTAACAAAACAAGATTATTACCCCTGCAAAAGAAATAACAAATAAGATATTATTTTTAATTATGAAGTGCGGATCATTCCATACAATTGCAAGTGAAACATTAAGTAGGATCATTCCATATCAATGCTACATATTTTGGTCTCATCCTACATGGATCTAACTACCTAAATTTTGATATCATGGTCAAACTTGTCACACAACATGCATGGATGATTCAATCACAATGATTTGTTACACTATTGTGGAGAGATTTGGGAGAGTGACATGAGTGGGAGGGGTAGATGGATCAATAAGAGATTGTGATTTCTTCTAACATGTTATTATAATAATTATTTAAGTCATTGTGTTTGTATTATACCACGTGTCATAAAGGAGTTAAATAGGGGGATGGGGTGGGCACTCGAGATTAGATTTAAGGACTCACAAGAAAATACCTTGATTATAGATAAGACTAAAGATATTGGGAACCATAATAACAAAACCAAAAACATAACCTCACCCCTCATGACACTGCATCTAATGAGAATATTCTTACCTAACATACATGCAATATCACCCCTAGAACCTCCAAGTAAGATTGACCACTATACCATGCAATCAATTATCACACTAAAAGTTTCTTGGGTTATATATTAGGTGTGGTGATCTAAGTACTCATTGCTAGATCCAAATAGTTATTTCCCATAGCATTCTTATTCTTCTCCCTATCCCTTTCTTACCTTTTTCAATAAAAGTTGAATGATTAGGCTCTTGAATAGGCTATGAGGAAGGTATTGGAATATCATAGCAAGACCTATAAGGATAAAATTTATGATAAAATTTACCACCATAGGGGTTCCAACTACACCATGAGGAGGAAATAGAAATGATAGAAATGAAGTTTGTGTAAAAGGTGAATTGACCGAGGAATTTCTTACTACTATAAGAGCAACATTTTATGTCTTCTAATGAGAATATAACTCTATAGAAATTAAGGTGCACATACGGGATATTCCTATAAAATGTACAATAAAAGTAGGGCCCTTAGTGAGGGACACCCATATACAACCTTGTTTTTTATTTGGTGATTTTGGGGAATACTATTGCGGTCTCTAGCATATCAATATTGTCATTAAAGTTGGCATCCATGTAGTTCTTATTTCTTATCCTCCTACTTCTCACTTGTGAGGCTACTACTTATACAATGGTTTTGATCCTCTTGGTATCCTCATTTAGTAAATTAATAATTCATTTTCTCTGTTGTTGAGAAACCTTAGCATGATTTCATATTGCGCACCAATGCTTATAATTCATTCACCTCTTGTTGCTCCTTTTTTGGCTTATTTAAATCCTCTTACTATTGATTTATAAGGGCCGAGATTGTTTCATGATTGTTTCATTCCAATTTAAGGATTATCAATGTGAGAATTTTTGGTCCATGATTGTTTCATTTCATTGCCTTTGCATTGAACTCTACATATTTGTGGATGAAGACTATAATATTGGTGAGTGAAATGGAAGAATTTGATGTTTGTATTGAATTTTCAAATGCATTGAACTCTGCATATTTGTGAATGACTAAAATACAACCGATGTAGAAGAAATGTCACCAGACTTTTCAAATTTCTCCTTTCTTGCAATGCAAAATGAATGGTTGGATGTGTCCAAGGGGCTTGAGAATGTTCCAATTTTCCAAACAGAGGTCTAAGAATTGTCCAACGTAATTTTTGTGTCCAAGAAGTCTGAGAATGTTCCAATTTTCCAAATAGAGTTGTTCAATATGTGTGCTCGAACATGAAAATACGAAAATAGCGCAAACTAAAACATTGATGCGTGAAAAGAGGAAGAAGTGATGCACGTGAAAAATAATGTTTTTTCTTATTTAGACATAGGAACGCACATGTGTTAATAGCACACACATGCTAACAACGCGCACATGCTATTAACATGTGCACATTCCTATGTAATGATAACACCATTTAGTGTCAATCGTTTACAAAGTTTATTGAATTCAAGGGATTAGAGTGGGAATGCGTTAATGCACACATGATAATAGCACATGCGCATTCTTAGTATGTGAAAAAATAACATCTTTATTTAAAATTGTTAGTTGTGTACTCTTTAAATATATCATAATTAAAAATAAAACTTATCCAATTCTAAAATGAAGCTCTGGTAAAATAAAAAAAATTGGTAAGTATTTAGGGGTTGGCACATTAGTTGAGGGATATTATCAATTAAAAAGGATCAATGTTAGTGATAGAGAAAGAGATGAGGGGTTAGTGATAGACACAGAGATGGGGGTTAAGAGAGAGGGAGAGATAAGAGTATTAGGATTTAGGGTGAGAGAGAGAGAGAGAGAGAGGAGGATTAAGGATTAGGGTAAAAGCGAGGGGGTTAGGCAGACAGAGGGGGGCATTAGAGAGAGAGAGAGAGAGAGAGAGAGAGAGAGAGATGGGGAAGAGGAGGGAGGGAGGGAGGGAGGGAGGGGGGCGTTAGAGAGAGTGGGGGGTTATAGAGATAAATGGTGGGTAGAGTTAGGGATCATGGGGGACAAGGAGAGAGAGATAGGGTGAAGAGGAGGGAGGTGTTGATGATCAAAATGCCACAAGTCAGGAAAAAACACTATAAAATACCTTGGAGGGATGGTTAAGGGGATGAAGGGGTAAGGAAGCCCAACTTTCATTTAGAGCCCTCAAATAGATAGGATTCAAAAGCATGATCAATAGTGTTAAGTACATAAATGAAACATAAGTGGGATTGAGTTAGCTTGATGAAATACAAGAACGCTTTCAAAAAAAGAACGTTAATCCATTGATGAATCTAAATGGGGCCTATCTAACTATGTATTCATTAATTTATAAACAAAAAATTGATTAACTAATGAAAAGATAAAAGAAATAAATTGTAAAATATTCATAAAATGACAAAGGGTTATTAACAATAATTTTTTTGAGAAATTAGGAGTTACTTGCAAGCATGAAAAAAGTCAATAATCAAATCTATTCTGACGCTAATGTAGATTAGAGTAGCTACTTTAATTATGCAAGGAGAAATGTTCAATTATGAAATTTTAAAATTCCTTCAAAATTCAACATGTTATTAATGAAGCAACATTAGTTAAATGAAGATGAAACTTTGCATAATAAAAGTGAAGCAATAATTTGTCTTTTTCTAAAGTCTAAATATCTTTTACATCATTTAATGACATGCAAAAAGAAATTGACCATAACATTCAGTTTTGCAATTTTTTAATTGCAATCAAAGATTTCAGTTCATTAATGCAATGATATCAATGATAAACAATGAAATTGGAGTATTAGTTGTCTACTGAAAATGAATTCAATAAATAAAATAGATCGCATGAAATAAAATATTGTTCAAAATGCTACAGATACTTTGGTCTAAATTATGAAACACTTGAAAATATTACGACTAAAGGTTAAAAATCAGTATTTTTATGTACATATGCCAAATAGAAATTTAAAAAATAATACTTACAATCAATGGGTACATATTTTACAGTTTTGCAGAATGTAAAAAAAAACATATAAATGATATGAGGAAGAGGTAGATATGCCCAAAGTTAGATTTTTATTAAAAGATGGAATTTGACAGTCATTTAGTACAATAGGGCATGGCCCATTCAACCCTTGAGAAAGGGAGGTTTTCGATACCCTATACAATTTTCAACAACTCGGGTTTATCGAGGTGAAATTGAGATGGTATGAGTACTCCCCACTCACTTATGATGCAAGTTAGTAACTTGCAGTGCACATGAAAACATCAGTGGCAAAAATATACAAGAAGAAACATCAAATGTAATGGATGGACCTCGACTGTAGCCTTCATACAATCGCTTCCTGTTAGGGTCATGGATGACTGAGTATGGAGGGAAAAAAACGCATTGAAGAAGCTAACAGTACCCTCCTCCTACCTCCAATGCGAGAGATGGTTTCGGCAGCTTTGCTGAGCTTTTAAAAGGTTGCGGCATGTAGTCCAAGTGTTTCGGCAACTGTAGTGAGGGAAGGCAATGAGTTTCAAATTGAAAGGTCATTCGTCTCTTGGCGTTTGATTTTTTCTACATGCCTCTGAAATGAGGGTGAGAAACACAACCGACGCTCACCCTCGGACTCAAGCGTTTCTACTACTATCATTTGGTTTCTCAAGTATTTGAACCATAAGAAAATGAACGGTCTTTTGAGAAATTTCTCAAGTAACCTCCCATATTAATGTTTGTTTATTTCAATGGAAGAACCTTCCAAGCTTTCAACAACTACTCCCCATAAGACAAGAACAATTTTAACAAACGAGTTCAATGACATAAATAAAACATTGCAATATTTATGTGGGTTATCTCCTTGTGTATCTGCCTCGGCCTCTCATTCTTGTGATGGTGCATGTTTCTTTTGTGTGCAGCGTTGAATGATCTGGGCTATTGAATGAAGAGCACCAAGAGCTAGGAACCAAATGAAGCCGAGGGTAAAACAGAGAATTTGCATTTTACATATTCTTAATATAAGCTTACATGCCTTCAATTCCACATAAACTCTTCGATCCAAGCGCCCCCACTGTTTACTGCAAGGAACTGGTCTTTTGTGCAAAGGACCGCGCAACTTTCTTTGGATTTTCAAAGCACATGGTTTGAAATCAGTGCTTGATTATGAAAACTATAGTTCCCTTCTAGTGCTTCTTCAAACAAGTGGAGGAAGAATGCTTGTATGGAGATCACCATGGACTGACCACATAGAAAGGAAATCAAACTGCACTCACAACCTTCTGTCTGAATGATTCATTTTCAGTCTATCTTGGCCTCGGCTCTATGTGTTCTTGTGCTTGGCGTTTGAATTCCCTTTGAGTTCATTGTATGGGCATGACTACCTATGAGAAATAATGCCATCGTCACCAGCAAAAAAAAGTCATTGCATATTGACTTCTTAGCACAACAATCACCGATTTCCATTGACAAACTTTTTCCAAGGCTTTGGCACCTTGTGGAGCTCGTTCTCCCTGCGCTGGTTTTATAATTATTATTTTTTTAAGATAATCCCCGCTTGACTGAGCACTCTGTACTGTGGCTGGGATGTATGTTTAACTATTGGGGTATATTTTGCAAATGCCCATCGTCCACTGCCTTACATGAGACTGCCTAAAGTATAGGCGAGCTTACTCCTGCTCGAACTCAATCTTTCTCAACGGCTAGAGTTTTCCTGGCTTCTCGTGCATTCCGACCATTCAACTGGTGTTTGGTAATGCCTTACCTCCACAGTTTAATTGCTTTCATTTGTTGTGCCATGTTTTTCCATTCATCTGTCTTGGTATCCAGCTCGTTGGTGCATAGGGTTTGAAACCCTAGAATGGTTTTATTTTTACTTATTTTGTTTCTTGCATTTTGGTGTGAGCCTGCAGGACTGCCACCCACCGCCTATGGTGTGCCTTCTTTGCTCTCAGCCTGCGCCCATTGCTTAGTGCTGGCGTTTTCAGGTGTGTGCGTGGTAACGCCCTCTGCCATGCATTCTCATCATATCTTACCATCCTTTACTCCTCTCTATGTTGCAGGCATGATGAGCATTTTTTTTTATCATATTCTTCCCACACATATTCCTCCTCGTAGCCTGTCTATGTCGTGGCCTGACTGGGTTGCTGTTGACGGATGTCTATACTGTCATGGATGCAACGGCTCTCTGCCACTGCCCTTCATCATTTATCTTCTGCTGTAATGGATATCTCTGCATGTCAAGTGCGTGGAGTGTCCTCGTAACGGTTATGTCCGGTACCTGCCAAATTTGCATAGGGTTCACTGTGATTCTGTCCATTGATTCGTCTGCCAACGGACTCCTGGAATGGTCTGCTTTCACCAATCACTCGCTTCCGTTCGAGCTATGTTAGGGTTTTCCCCTTTATTTTTTACCCGTTTGATTTTCTTTTATTAATTTTTGTGCTTTGATTTTGGTTTGGAATGGGCGCGGGATAGCTTAAAAGGTATATAGCCTTAGAATTCGTGTTTTGTGATATCCAAGGGAAATAGGGCATGAACATAGGGAAAGGGAATGGTGAAAAAAGGAATCCGCCCCAAAGGGTTTTATTAAAAGATATTTTCTCATCTATTTTATTTTGGGATTGGGATTAGAACTATAGGTAAAGGACTACAAATATGGGGTCTTAAAGCATATGGACAAGGGTAATTAAGATTTCTAATTTAATGGTTTTTTATTAACTATCTTTCGAGTGAGAGATTAATACGAAAATGGGCAAGGTAATGGGTGAGAGATTAATACGAAAATGGGGAAGGTAATAAAATTTATTTTGGGATTGGGATTAGAACTATTCGGTAAAGGATTACAAATATGGGGTCTTAAAGGATATGGACAAGGGTAATTAATACTTCTAATTTAATAGTTTTTTATTAACTATTTTTCTTGGTGAGAGATTAATACAAAAAGGGCAAGGTAATGGGTGAGAGATTAATACGAAAATGGGCAAGGTAATGGGATATGAGGTAAGGGTTTAGTATAATAGGAAATTATTGAATGCGAGGGATAAAAGGGGAATATTTTTATTTTAAAATTAATGGAATATAGTTAGAGGAGAGGGGATAGGATAGGATCTCTTTTTTTAAACCAAGAGCATAGGCCTTTTTATTTTTGGGCTTATGGCTTAAGGATAAATGGACTTTAAAATGAGATCTTTAATTTTGCAAAGGGGATATAGCTTTTTTTATTTAACAAATGGAGGATATTAGTGCTTTAAAAAGTAGAAGAACCAAGCAATATTCTTGACTTTTGAGCTTAAACGTGAAGGTGATGCTAATTAATGGATGGAGTAGATGAATTAATGAAGGATGCATTCTTGATAAATTTTAATTGACAACACACGAAATGCTCTTTCTTGTCGAATTTTCTATTGACTGTCAAGAGGGTCAAATGGTGACAGTTTTTTCGAATGAGATATGAGTGCGATCAGTGTGACAAGGTGGATGCAATGATAAGGATCATGACATGACAGCATGCCTAACAAAAAACAACCAAACTCTAGGACACGACACCAACCGAACTATGATGATGCACATGATGTAAATTGGTAAGTTAGCCGAAGGGGTCATACAACAATGAAAATGGTGAAATAAGATATGGGTAATGCCCCAAGAAATATCCCTATTGAACAAAAAAAAACTAATGATATATGTATCCCACTTAGAGGCTAAATATACCCTCTAAAGGGTGTGTGTAGTGGTTCAAGACCTCCTTTTGTCCCATTAGCCTCAAAGGATTTATTTAGGTCACATGGGCCTTTTCTTCCTCACTTGAGCATAGTAAAGACCCCAACATCCATCCCTAGTATGAAAAACCTCCTATTAGTGCACATATCCCAATTAAGGGTCAAGGATCCCTTTTAGAGGGAATGCATGGTGTTTTGAGGCCATGTTCATGGATTGTATCCTTACTAGATTTATATAGGACTTGAGATGCTTTATTTCCTCCCTTAATCATGGTCAAGACCCATCATTGGTGAAAAAATTCTCCTAATGGCATCGATATCATAATCAAAGAGCAAATTTCCCCTCTAAATCTTGTTTTCACATTTAGTGATTCAAGGACTCATCAATGACTCAAGAGCCTTAAAAGCTTCATTTAAGTCCTAGCACCCTTTATTTCCTCCTATGACAATGGTCAAGGTCCCAAGACCCATACTCATGTCAAAAACTTTCTAATGGCATCCATATCTCATTTGAAAGGAAAACATTCCATGTAGAGGGATTTTGTTTTTGTTCAAGGTGTCATTAATGGATTATAAGACAAGATATAAGACTAATTTAGATCCTACAACCCATGTTTTCCTTTTTCTTCCATGGTTAATGTCTCCAGGCCCATGATTGGCTCTCAAAATATCTCTATAACTCCATATCTTACCAAGAGGCCAAAGATCTAAACATGTGTTGTTGTTTAAGCCCAAGTTCATGGACCAAGGCCCTAGAAGCTTCATTTTGGGCCAAAGGACTAAAACCCATATAATGGCACACATATCTCAATCTATGGGAAAATATTCCATATAGAGGGTTTTTGTATTTTTTCAAGGTGTCATTAATGGATTATGATCCTAGATATAAGACTAATTTAGATCCTAATTCCCATGTTTCCCTCCATCTTCCATGGTCATTGTCTCGAGACCCATGATTGGTACCCTAAATATCTCCATAACTTACATATCTAATCAAGAGGCCAAAGATGTGAGTATGTGTGGTTTATTAAGACCTAGTTCATGGACCAAGGCCTTAGAAGCTTCATTTTGAGCCAAAGGACTGAGACCCATCCCTTATCTGCAAAACTCCTAGTGGTACCCATGTCCCACTCAAGGATAAATGTCCTTTATAGAGGGATTTTGTGGTGTTCCAAGGACTCTTTCATGTCCCATATGACCTATAATATCCATTTAGATATTAAGGAACTTATATTCCTCCCCCAATCAAGGTAAGTGGTTGAGAATCATCCCTACTATGAAAAAACTCATAATGGTTCTCTTATCCACTCATATGTCAAACGTCACTTTGGAGGGCTCATGTTGTGGTTCTAGGCATTCATCATGGCCCATTTGCCCAAGAATGTTCATTTAGGGTCTAATTTCATGGATTTCTCCTTCAAGCAGGGTTATAAAGGCCTCAAGACCCATGCATAATGCATAAAAAAGTGGATTATTTTTCTCCCATGGCCATGGCCAATGCCTTAAAACCCATCCCTAACATGCAAAACCTCATAATGACACCCATATTCTAGCTGAGGGCTAAATATGATTCGGTTTTGTGTGAGAATAAAATGAAAGAATACATATAGAACATAGTACACAGATATGTTGGGATCTATTTAATACTAAGAGGGGGGTGAATCAGTATTAGCACAGTTATGAACAATTTTTTATCTTCTTAACTGATTAATCTTGAATTTTAATTATGCATCCACCATAAATAAAACATTCATCCACATACATGCAAAAACACAGAACACATAGAATTTTTACGTGGAAACCCAAATGGGAGAAAACCACTGAATGCTCTTTTATAATAAAAAGGCAACATTTGAGGAAGCACCAACTTCCTAAGTTCTTCAGCACCAACTAGAAAGAGGAACCGACCATCTAGTTTTAGAGGCACCGACCTGAAGGAAGCACCAAGTCCCTGATTTACCAACACCAACTGGAAGGTGCCTACGACCCTCTGCTCCTAGCCCCATCTTTCCACCCAAATATACAAGAATAAGATATTTCTCTCATGAATTACTGATCCGCACACACTTGTGATAATCTGTTGTTCTTTATGTTGTGCACACTATCTGCAACCTTGAGATACTGCAAATGTTGTTGTGTATTAAAAACTTCACTTGAACACTTCACACCTTTACAATTGACTTCTCACTCCATGAACTGCCTGCTACATCATCAACCTCTACAATCTACGCTCAGATTATGTATGTCATTCAGTTTCTATGCTACTGCACTTCAACTGATACTGCGCATCTATTGATATCCTGTTGTTCTGACTTTGTACATCAGTATCAGATGGAACTGTGCACCTTCTGAAATGTGTCCATTCTGTCTTAGTGCAATAGTCTTTAGACAATCTACGACCTTTTGTGCATCATATGATTCGTCATTTCTATTTAATGCACTTTTCTTAGATCATCCTTATCATAATGCGCATCTCTCACTGTGCTACAATTTTGTCTTAGCGCATCAAATAAACTTCTTCACTTTGCACATCACAAGATATACTTCAAATCTGTCTATGTGCTTCTGTCTTATATCATCTGTGATTGTTTGCATGTTGTCTGCGACAATGTCATTTAGTCCTCATGCACTTGTGCATATTCTATAGTTCTTCCTTTCTATCATCGCACAACTATCACAGATTCACAACATCATTCTACACACCATCAACTATGCCATTCCTCTGGTTGTGCACACTCAACTCTCTGCTAGATCATCTTGTTCTGGTTCCACTAACCCTTGATGTCCCAAGTATTAGAAGCTTGATAATATGTATCTTCCAGCTTTCCACTTCAATATTACCTCAAATCTCCAACTTTCTCCTTATTTATACTTGTCTTGCATGGATTGTATGTCCACAAGTTGGTTGTGGATTTCCTTCTTTTTTTCTTCGCGGTTCATGCTTCCGCTAGTTGTTATGTTCTGTGCCACTGAGGTGTCATCTCTTGTGGGTCTTGCGTATACTCAGTCCTCTACCTAGTGGGACTTGCACCCTCGATGTATCATTTATTATGGGACTTGCGCACTTGACATCTTCAACCGCTACTACCTTTTTGGTACTTATGCGCGCTTCAACAACTGAAAGCTTCCTCCGATTGGTGAGTCTTGCGCTCTTTTGGGACTTCCTTCCTTATTCAACCATTTCTTGTTTCAAGCTACTTACGCACTTCCCGAACCCTGTCCAACCAACTCTGTGTCTTGCTTGCACACTCCTAAACTTTTGTCCTACAAACTCTTTAGATTTTACCTTGAAGAAGTATGAATGGGTGGACTTGAGACATGCGCTTGTACCATATTTCTTCGGGATGGATGCGCTTTTGGATATACTTCTTCATACTTGCATCCATATTCTTCTTCAAAGTATCTTTCATATACTTCTTTAAATTGGCACAGAAATATACTTCTTCAAAGTGGCTTTCATATATTAATTCAAATTGGCACAGGAATACTGAATCCTCTTTGACATTAGTTGACATCAATGACAACCAAAGTTCAACAATCCCCCCCTTTGGCATTGATGTCAACACTTTATGAAGTTGTGCATAATCATCTCCTGAAGTTTGTATGCTTCATATGTGCTTGTCGCACTACTCCCCCTGTGTTCTTTTCCAGTTTGAGCCTTTGACATCTGCGCATTCTGCTGTCAATGTTTTTTCTGCTTTCCATTACTTCTGCATGGATCACAACTTATGATCATTCTCATAATGGTGTTGCATGCTTCGTGATTAGCTTCATGATCTTTCTCCCCCTTCGACATCAATGAAAAAGATGTGCCATTACTGCGCAATTATTGGTTCTCCTTTCTTCTGTGTTGTGATGGGATTCATTCATCTGCTTATTGGGATAACTCCCCCTGTCTTCATGCTTCATTATTTTACTAAAGTTTCTGCACTAATACCTTGCAATCTGTACTTTGATTTCATAGTCATCTCACATGCTCCCCTTGTACAGTTGTTATCTTCCTTCTTATCTTGATCTTTTGTTCCTGTCACAACAGTTCACAATACTTCATCATTCCTCGTGCAATTCTTCATACAATCTACATGTTGTGCCATCTATGCAATACCAAATTCCAATTGCTTCTGTTTTTGCACTGTCTTTTCCCATCGATTTCTTTTCTGCATCTAAATGTTCCTTAAGTCGCATTTACTATGTTGTGACTACCTTTCTTAAGTTTTCTGATGTTGCATCTCTTGCTACGACAACCAAATTTCTGGCACACTTTTCCACATGTTAGCCAGCTCGGTAATAAAATGATATGACAATCAGTTCATGTGGAAACTTTGATGTGTCGCATTCGTACTTGAACCTTTTGGGAAGCATCATTCCAGTCGCATAGAACAATGAATTAGATTTCCATTTTTTGTACTTTTTCCCAAATTCATTAACTCGTGCATTTACTTTTGGAGAGTCCATAACTAGCTTTGGATCGCGTGGACTTGAATGTGATTTACTACACATCTCTTCAACTTAATTTCACGCACGCAAAAACTACCATCTGATTCTATAATAGAGTTGCGAAATGATGGGTTCATCACCTTTTTCTTCCGCCATCTTGCTCTGCGTCACATTGCCTCCTGGTCTTTCATCTTCTTTGGTCATGGCTTCCTTCTTCAAGAAGTTCAATGATTCTCTTGACAGTGTCACCTTGTTGTCTAGTCACAGCAATCAAAGTTTACCTGTTTGAGAATTGATATGGGCATTTGGTAGGGCCAAATGAAGGAATCTGAATTCAATCATCTGTATGCTCAGTCGCATGTGAACCATAGCCAAGCAGAAGGATTGACTAATCTGAGCAAACGGGTTGACTTCCTAGAGAAACAACAACAACGAATTCTTGATGAACTAAATTCAATTCGGGCTGAGCAATCTGTTGAGAAAGCATCGTCTACAACTTTGCAGCTTTATCCCCTGCAGCCAACTTCTGAGTATGACGAGCTGGTTCTTATGGATGGAGCTTCGTCTTGCACAACTAGACGCGGAGTTAGACCTTGAATTGTAGCTTTAAATTTTTCTTATCACGGCCTTAATTGTCTTCTTGAACTCTCCTTTTGGCCTCGACATGATGTCTCTTTTGTTCTTCAATTATGTTCTTAGTCAACAGAAGACTCATGCATTTTGTAAAAGCACAAATTTTGAATATAATATAATATGTTCTTGTATCTACGCAGACTCGTGTGTGTTATTTTAGGAATTCTTATTTGAACTTGTCTTCATCTTGTAACTTGTATGTGTGAACTAAATATAATCATATCGCAACAACGAACTGAATACACGTATCTTTGCTCATCAACAATACTGAATATTTTTTTTGCGGCAATACAACTTAACACATATAGCTTTTGCAACATTATCATTTATGCAATAGACAGCTTCAAACTATAACCTTCACTAACATACTCCCTGAATTCTTAATATGCATCGTGTTGGATTCAAGGGTCTCACTCAATCTCTTGGAGATCAACAAGAGGGGCAACAATTACTTGCTGCTTTGGATGTACTAGGATTTTCAACTTCTTCTGTGCATTTTTTAGGAGATTTCCTTACCCAAGTTTTCATGTGCGCACTTCCATTCAGATCTACAAGTGATTGTCTCCTCTTTTGGTCCTTGTCTTACGATAGTTGTTAGGTAGAATATATTCATTTGGACAATTCATTGTTTTTCAACAATACATAGCCTTGTGTCCAAATCCATCGCAAGCATACCATCTCATAGTTTGACAATACTTAGCAATATGACCAATAAAATTGCACCTTGCGCACTTCATTCTGTTAGTCCTTCTTCGGCTAGTGTAATAGAAAGAGTTGTAATCATTGAAATAATTTTCGCACCTGAAAGATTTCACTTGATTTGAAAGATGTTCACTATCGCAGACCTTCCTAGATTTTCTTTCATAACCAATTCCTGACTTATCTTTTGGTGATCTCTAATGATTCGGAATTTTGTTCAGAATTGATGTGCTTCCTTTGACCTTGTTTTCCACTTCATCTTCAAGACCAGTCTTGTCACTTCCTGGATGTGCCCAATTTGGAGTGTCACTTATGATGTGATCTTGGACTTGTTTCTTTCCCTTTATCTCGATCAACTTGTCTTCTAGGTGAGAGATATCCCTATCCTTTAGTTCAATATCACTTGTCAGCATCTTATTTTTCTGCGCTAACTCTTCCAAAGAATCCTTCAATATAGATTTATCTTCTTCAAGCACTTTGACTTTGTTGACTATGCAATTAAGTTGTTTTTCACATCTCATCACGTTTTCACAGACTTGTTTATCAAGAGACTCTTAAACCACTTTAGCTTGCTCGATCTATTCTTCATACTTTGAAAATTGATCCTGCAAGAGCTTATTCTTCTTTATTGAATTATTCAATTCATCTAAGGCACTAACCAGTTCACCTTCCCAATCAACATCTGCAGCTTATACTTCTTCAAATTGATTGTCGGATTTAATGTTTGCGACAGGCTTTTAACGTGTATTGAAGGACCCACCAAAGAAGTACTTATCTAGTGATCTTGGTTTGCTTTGTGAAACTAGTGTATTCTTCTTGATTGACGAATGACTCTTCTTCTTTTCATCACTGCTTGCTTCTTCCACAAAAGCCATAAATAATACCTCCTTTGGATTCTCGTCACAATCACTTCCTTCGAACACATTGTTGTCTTCCTCAGTATACAGACTCTTCCTCTACTTTGGAACCTTCTTTCTATTCTCTGGTTTTTCTTCAGTGCGTGTCGTTCTTCATTCATGGGAACTGGCTTCTTCCTCACTGTATCTATCTCCATCTTCCCTATATGGACACCTAGAAGCAAAGTGGCTTATTCCTCCACATTTGAAACATTTGAAAGGCAATTTGTTTTTATACTTACCACGTCCTCTTTTCAGCTTCCTCACGAAGATTGAATCCTCTTCATCTGATTCATTACAAGAGTCCTTGTCATGCTCATGCTTAGCCTTTCCAGTGGCTTTAAAGGCCACTTATTTTCTTATGTGATTTTATTTCTCGATTCTCATCTTATATGCAGTCAAGATCCCTTTAAGTTCATCATTTTTCAAGTCTGCAAGATTGGATCTATCTTCTAACACAGATACCTTTGCATCAAATATTGAAGGCAAAGTTCTCAATATCTTCTGTACTATTGATTCTTCTTCTAGAGTAACTCCAAAAATCTTGATGGCATTAACTATCTCTTCAACTTGCAAGAAGTAAGAGGAAATATTCTCTTCATCTTTCATTTTCAAGGATTCATATAATCCAGAGTAATTATGTAGCTTTACCTTCTTTACTTTCTCATCACCTTCATAGACACCTCTGATCTTATCCCATACATCCTTGGATGAGGTGCAATGCTTGACCTTAATAAATTCAGTGTTTGTTAAACCACATAGCAATGCGTTTCTGGCTCTTGCATTGCACTCATATAGTCTCTTGTCAGCTGGGTCAACTGGTGTGACTACTAGGGCATTGTAACCATCCATAATGGATTGCTATACATTAGCTCCGAGAGATTGCAAATACACTTCCATCTTGACCTTCGAGAAAGTATAGTTGGTACCATCAAACCTTAGTGCTCTGTTGGTGGAGAGACCTTCCTGCTTGTCCATATATGCACATGGATCTATCTTCCATATGTTAATATGTTACTAAATACACCCGCTCTTATACCAATTCTTGGAATCTATTTAATACTGAGAGAGGGCGTGAATCAATATTAGCACAGTTATGAATAGTTTTTATCTTCTTAACTGATTAATATTGAACTTTAATTATGCATCCACCATAAATAAAACATTCATCCACGTATTCGCAAAAATACAAAACACATAGAATTTTTACGTGGAAACCCAAATGGGAGAAAACCACGGAATGCTCTTTTATAATAAAAAGATAACATTCAAGTAAGCACCAACTTCCTAAGTTCTTCAGCACCAACTAGAAGGAGGCACCGACCCTCTAGTTTTACAGGCACCGACCTGAAGGAAGCACCAACTCCCCAATTTACCAGCACCAACTGGAAGGAGACTATGACCCCCTGCTCCTTGCCCTGTCCTGCTGCCCAAATATACAAGAATAAGGTATTTCTCTCCTGAATTACTGATCCGCGCACACTTGTGATAATCCGTTGTTCTTTATGTTGTGCACACTTTATGCAACCTTGAGATACTACAAATGTTGTTGTGTATTACAAACTTCACTTGAACACTTCACACCTTTACAATTGACTTCGCACTCCACGAACTGTGTGTTGCATCATCAACCTCTACAATCTACACTCATATTCTGTATGTCATTATGTTTCTGTGCTACTGCACTTCAACTGATATTGCGCATCTACTAATATCCTATTGTTCTGACTTCATGCATCGTTATCAGATGGAATTGCACACCTCCTGAAATGTGTCCATTCTACCTTGGTGCAACAATATTTAGACAATATGCAACCTTCTGTGCATCATATGATTCGTCCTTTATGTTTAACGCACTTGTCTCGGATCATCCTTATCATAATGCACATCTCTCACTGTGATGCACTTCTATCCTAGTGCATCAAATAAACTTCTTCACTTTATGCATCACAAGATATACTTCAAATCTGTCTCTATGCTTCTATCTTATATCATCTGTGAATATATGTGTGTTGTATGCGATATTGTCATTCATTCCTCATGCACTTTCGCATCTTCTGTAGTTTTGTCTTTATGTCATCGTACAACTGTCACAGATTCACAGCATCATTATGTGCACCATCACTTATTCCATTCCTCTACTTCTGTGCACTCGACTATCTACTAGATCATCATGTTCTAGTTCCACAAGCCCTTGATGCCTCAAGTATTAGAAGCTTGATAAATATGTATCTTCCAGCTTTCCACTTCAAAGCATACTTCAAGCTTACCTCAAACCTCCAACCTGCTCCTTATTTATACTTGTCTTGCGTGGTTGTATGTCCACAAGTTGGTTGTGGCTTTCCTTTTTCTTTGCTTCACGGTTCATGCTTCCACCACTTGTCATGCTCTACACCGTTGAGGTGTCATGTCTTATGGGTCTTGCGCATACTTGGTTATTTTCCTAGTGGGAATTTCACCCTTGCGGTGTGGTCTTACGCCCTTGATGTATCATTTCTTGTGGAACTTGCGCACTTGACATCTTCAACCACTACTAGCTTCTTGGTACTTGTGTGCACTTCAACAACTGAAATCTTCCTCCAATTGGTTATTCTTGTGCGCTTTCGGGACTTCCTTCCTTATTCAATTGTTTCTTGTTTCAAGATGCTTGCGCACTTCCCATTCCTTGTCCAACCAACTCTGTGGCTTGCTTTCACACTCCCAAACTTTTTTCCAACCATCTCTTTAGCTTTTACCTTGAAGGAGTATGACTAGGTGGACTTGAGACCTGCACCTGTACCATATTTCTTCATGATGGATGCACTTCTAGATATACTTTTTCATACTTGCATCCATATTCTTCTTCAAAGTATCTTTCATATACTTCTTTAAACTAGCACATAAATATACTTCTTCAAATTGGATTTCATATATTTCTTCAAACTAGCACAGGAATACTGAATCCTCTTTGACATCAGTTGACATCAATGACAGCCAAATTTCAAAAAGATATACATTGCAAAGAACACAGTAATACAATTAAATCAAACTCTATAACTTAATGAAATAGAACAGACTGTAAATGCATAATACAAACTAGATAGAATGGTGGTATATGATCTCTGAGAAGAGATATGGAAGCTATGCTCATCCGTGAGAAGATGAGTTACAATAGAGCCAAAATGGCCTTTTATTATAAAGAATCAATGAGAAAACCCTAAACATACAAACCTAACCCCAGAAAATGAAATGAAAAAAGGTTTGTTGGCCCCATTGTGGTTAGTTGATATATAGGGGGTATATAGAGAGATCAGGGGTTATGGAGAGAGGGAGAGATATAGAGGGGATTAAGGAAAAGAGTACAAAGAGAGGGGGGGTTATAGAGATAGAGGGAGGATAGGGTTAAGGATTAGGGAGAGAGAGAGAGAGAGACAAAGAGAGAGAGAGATGGGGAAGAGGAGGGAGGGAGAGAGGGGAGAATGGTTAGGGAGAGAGGGAGAGAGGGGAGTTGGGAGAGACGAAGAGAGGGGAGGTTGGAGAGAGAGAGAGAGATGGGATACAAGGGTATTGCAAGAGAGGGGGGTTAGGGATATAGAGAGAAATGGGGGGGGTTAGGGAAAGGTGATCTTGGAGAGACGGAGAGAATGAGAGATAGTTAGGGGGAGATGCAGAGAGAGAAGGGGGGAAGGAAGGTTAGAGAGAGAGGGGGGGCTGGGTGGAGAGGAAGAGAGAGGGGATTTGGAGAGAGAGAGATGGTATGCGAGGGGGTTGAGAGAGAGAGGGGGTGTTAAGGATACATAGAGAAAGGGAGAGAGGGGGGTTGGGTGGAGAAGAAGAGAGAGTTAGGTTGAAGAGACAAAGAGATGAGATGCACAATGGGTTGAGAGAGAGAAGGGGGGTGGTTAGGAATAAAGAGTCAGAGAGAGGGTGGGGTTATAGATAGAGAGAGAGATGGGTAGGTTGAGAAGGGGGGGCTAGGGAGATATCGAGAGCAATTTATGGAAATGAGTATAGAGAGAGAATGGGGGTTATATAGATAGAGGGCATGTATGATTAGGGATCAAGTGGACAGAGAGAGAGAGAGAGAGAGAGAGAGGGAGGGAGAGAGAGGGGGGATTAAAGAGATAGAGAAAGGAGGAGGTTATGGTTTAGGGTAACAAAGAGGGTATATAGAGAGATGGGGGGGTTAGGCTTTATGGTGTAGGGAGAGATGGGGGGTTGAGAGAGAGAAAGAGAGGAGGTGGGGTTATAGAGAGGTAAGGTAGGTTTTGGAAAGGAGGAGATAAAGAGAGAGAGAGAGAGAGGTGAAGGTTGGGTTAGAGAGAGGGAGGGGAGAGGGAGGGGGGGTTAGGGAAAGGTGTGGCTATAGAGAGAGAGAGAGAGAGAATTTAGTAAAGGAGGAGAGAGGGGAGGGTTGGGTTAAAGAGAGAAAAGGGGTTAGGGAAAGGTGGGATTGGAGAGAGAGGGGGGGGAAGGAGGGTTATCAAGAGAGGGAGGGGGGGTGTTCGGAAGAGAGGAAGAGAGGGGGGTCGTAGAGATAGATGAATCACGAGGGGGGGTTATAGAGAGGGAGGTGGGTTAAGGAGAGAGGGAGAGAGGGAAAGAGGGGTGTTTGGGTGCAAGAGAGGAAGAGAGGGGGGTGTTGGAGAGACAAATAGATGAGATATGGGGGGTGGCGAGAGAGAGGGGTTAAGGTTTAGGGTAAGAGAGAGGGGGGGTTAGGAGAGAGGGAGAGAGAGGGTGGGGGGGTGGGGGTATTATAGAGAAAGACATGGATAGTGAGAGAGGGGGATGAGAAATGAAACACAACTATGAAAACACTATATATAATAGCACGTGTGTGCAAAATTTGTAAGGAACACACACTCACTATTAATGTGCACACATTAGCTACATGCACATGCTCCTGAATTTAATTATTTTTTGGTTGCGTTTTCTTTTTTCCACCTCTGTGGTGGATGAGTTGGAAGGTTTGTTTCTAGGTTCGAATTGCCAAACCTTATGGATCAAACTTCATTATACCAAAACACATCATGTTCTATAACTTCATGTTTTTCGACCTTGCTTTTGTATATGCTTGTAATATACCAAAAGTATATTCCAACTACTAATTTATCATCTATTAGTTTAGTTATTATTAATATATGTAAATGTCGACATTGGAAGGACACATGGTTTAATGGTGTCTCTTCATATGTATAAAGCCGCACAAATTCAATGTAATAATCATCAATTCAATTATATATATATATATATATATATATATATATATATATATATATATAATCATGTAATGCTTTTACCTTACAAGTGGTATCAGAGCCTTGGTTCTCGGCTCTCTCTCTCACGCTTTCAGGCTTGGGCACTACCTCCACGCTATCTCCCTCTGGGAAGCTGCATCTAGCTCCTACGCAAATTCTTCCCTACCAACTCCCCTGATCCCATTACTCCCATCTATCCCCATCCAAACTCCCTACGCATTCCGTCTCACCACCCTCCATCTGCCCTGTTGCTCCGTACTCCACCCCTACCAGCTCCTCTACCCCCATGCAGCTCCACCCCCTCGATGCTCTTA
The DNA here is from genome assembly GCA_027924585.1 of Larix kaempferi. Classification (NCBI taxonomy): domain Eukaryota; kingdom Viridiplantae; phylum Streptophyta; class Pinopsida; order Pinales; family Pinaceae; genus Larix; species Larix kaempferi. The sequence continues at coordinate 4,976,002 of BSBM01000289.1, read as the reverse complement.
TACCCCCACGCAGCTCCACCTCTGCGTTGCTCCAACTCCTGCCCTCCCACCCCCACGTTAGACCTCCCACACATTCCTCTACACCCCTCCACCCTCGCATCTGCGTTCTACGCACTGCCTCCCTCCTTCCCCTGTCCACTGCGCTTATGTTCTTCTTTCCGCTGCAACTCCCCACTCCCTCCACCACTCCACGCTCTACCCCCACCACGTCTACCTTCCCACAATCAGCTCTCCCCTCCAACACTTTGCTCATCACGCTGCCCTAACTCCTCTTGCTCCACGAATTCCCATTGCTTCCACTCCTGCCTTGCTCTCACATCCCACACGCATCCATATCCATCTTCCCCCATCCTGTATCCTCCACCACATCTCATCACTACATCAGACCTCCAATTGCTAGCTCTTCCTTTTCCATGCACCATCTACCTTCATGGATCTCCCTTGGCCTGCCATCTCCATCGTTTTCCTCTTCCACGCTCTCACCAAACCCTAATTTCAAAGAAAAATATAATGTATTATAGTAATATTATTATTTATTATTATGATATAGATATATTTCTTTTCTCAACTATTAAAAAAAATATTAATAATAATAATTGTTTACAACCGTATAATTTTATTCATTTCAAAAAAATTATAATAATATTATTATTATAAAATAATAAATATTATTATAAAATTTTAAATCTCTTTAAAGACTATTAAAATCTCTTGAAGATTTTTACAAGTTGGAACCACTATGTTCCCATCATTTAATAAGATCATTATTAGCCAATTCCACAAACCTTAAAGAGATAAGAGAATTGAAGTGGAAGATATGAAAAGGATCCAGGCTAAAGAAATAAAAAGAAACCAACATGAAGAAATAAAAAGTGGCTATGAAGACATTATCAAATTAGTTGACGAATTCAAGTTGATGATAACACAACATCAAGAAGACGCTACAGTGACCCCTGAATTCCTAGGTCAAGAAGAGCTAGAAACAGCATCTGCACCCATGACAAAGGAAGCGACTGCAATCAGAATGGAAGGAGCAACTATGTCTCTTGGGTTCCCAAGTAAAGAAGAACTAGGAACTGTTGCGACTCCTGATTGTTTAAATAGAAAAGATCCTGAAGTCGCTACTACCCCCCATAAAAGAAGGAAATCCACGCCGATTGCCTCCTTATATTCATCCTCACAAAAGATCCAGGCCCCCAGATTCCAAGAGGGATAACAAAAGGCATCCCAACTACAAACCTCAAAATGCGATACTTAGTCAAAAATATGCACGTCTTCCAGAAATTCGTTGCGGTTTCTTACAAGGTAGGGTAGTAAGTCCCATTAATGCGCCAATCGAAAAGTCTATAAAGATGTCCAATGGTACTCAAGGACAAACCAGAGACCATGTTGGGATTCCCAGTCAAAGAAAAGTACATGATAAGGAAGACGAAGTAAAATATGCATGTCTTCCAGAAATTCGCTGCAGTTTCTTACAAGGTAGGGTAGTAAGTCACATTAATGCGCCAGTCGAAAAGTCTATAAAGATGTCCAGCGGTACTCAAGGACAAACCAGAGACCATGTTGGGATTCCCAATCAAAGAAAAGTATTTTTATCTACCACTCAACACACTAGAATTAAATTGAAATTTATGCTCTACAAAATCAACAGCAATTAATATTGTTAATAAAATGTCCAGATGCACCTAAATCAGCATATCAATCATCCTGACCAATTTTTGAATCTTGTTTTGGTTGTAAACACAAAACTATTCCTCCTTGTATTTAGCCAATTAACATGTTTCTTTCGAAAGTGATCATCAAAACAATGCTCTAGGTTGTTCCTTTCATCCCATCACTTTCCACAAATTGCTTCTATTACCTAAATTGTCAAATATAAAGGATTTTGATGGTTTTTCAATATTTACCTAACTCAAAGGATTTATCTTCATCATTCTCCTCCCCATGTTTACCACTCTAGCTCTTAAACTTCATTGCAAGTACTACCTCAAAAGGCTCATTATCAATGTTATTCACAAACTCTTGTTTCCACGTGTCTTGCTACAAGAGCTTAGTGTTCAACTGCTCAAATGTCAAACCATTATATATAGCAATAATGTTCAAGGTCTCAATAAAATTTGCATATAAAGAATGCAAACTTTTCAAAGCTATAACAATCATATCTTCTTTAACCATTTCCGTGTCAATTGATTTCAACTTATCTCTAATATTCTTGATTTTTAGCAAATGATCTAACAAAGAGAATAACATATTTTTAAGGAAAAATGCTCTTAACTTTATTTGTATTTGGGGTTTCATGCATCTTGTAGGTTCCTCACATGGAAAACACATCATTAACATCTTGAACTTTAGAAAGTGTCTTATTTGTTATTGAGAGCTTGATCAACATCACAGCCTCTCAATTATTCACATCACAATCCACTTCAGCTTCCATTTCAATGTTACTCTTTATTTCTTTTCCAATACAAGTTTGTCCAAACATTTGTAGTCAAATATGGCGAAAATCTTTTGTTTTTATGATTTAGAACTATGACCTTTAAATTTTTAAATTCTATCCAACATTTTATGGGATAGCATTTAAATTCCATCCAACATTTTATGGGATAAACTGACCATTTTCAAAAGTTCACTGCTACGACTCAGTCCTTACCACACTAAAATAACAATCAATATTGTTCTCAATCCTTACCACACTAAAATAACAATCAATATTGCTCTAATTACAAGCTCACTCTAGATAAATCTTGTTTTTGAACTTTTAGATCTATTTCCAATTCTAAGAATTAATAAACTCAAAATCACATTGTTAATGTTACCCAGAAAATAGTCTTCCAAGAAAATGCAATTAAAAATCACATGTAACTCAAATCAAATTAATTTTCCAACGAACAATTTTGGCAATTCATACGAACCTTTATGGTATTGGCAATTAGTACCACGATGGCTTCTTACAAAGCAGCCACCTTACACTGAACTATATTCTTTCCTTCACTTTTTGCTCAAAATCATACTCAATTGTCACAACTCACGCTACGTTACCCTGACCCACATTCTTCCCTTCACTTTTTGTTCGAATCAATGGCAAATTTCGACTGCAATACCTTTCACAACGACTCTTACTTGTACATCATTTTTTAATTTATTGGCGGCATCAAACATCGGCTCTCAAACCTTTTTTGCGGCTTCTTTAAAAAAATTCTTTATTTTTTATTGTTGACTATATGGACGACAGCTGTTCAAACTCAGCTTTATATCCTTATCATTTGACACTGCGATCTCCCTTTCTCTAACAATTCTTAAACCTACTTCAACGAATGGTGGCTACAATGACTCAAATTGGCCTAAAAACTTTTATCCGGCTTCGATTCTTCTCACAGGCACAACAGCCAATGCGAGCAACATATCCCCTTGATTTCTCAATGTATCAGGCTGATACTTCTTTTCCAAGATTCAACTTGCTTCCTTCATATTTTGTCCAATTGTGGTATTTCACTCCCTCAATGCCTCTTTGAACATAACAGTCTGTCAACTCCACCCGCTTCCTCGCTTCTCCTCAACTTGGCTCTGTTTGGTTCATTCATGGGACACGTAGTAGAAGAGAGGACTACATTACTTACAAATATTTAATAAATTAATTATTAACCACTATATCTATTATTACATTAAATGCTTCATTATTATTACATCACTTTATTGGTGGGCATTTATTATTAGTTTAAGTTTAATACATCTGAGTGCTGCATATGAAAAATAAATTCAAATATATTACATGAAAAATAAATTCAAATGGAGATATTTCTTATAAAAAACCTATCATATTTTTTTGCCATTTTTAGATCTTTCAGAGTATCAGATGCAAAAATACAAAATTGTGTAAGAACCTCAGTTGTACATGATCAACTTTATGATAATCAAAACATTTTTAATGCAATTTTTGTATGTGAAATTAAAAAATGTAAGTCTAATTACAATTTCAGATGTGTAATCTCTGCCACAGATTAAAAGACGCAGAAATGTATCCGGTTTGAGATTGTGTACTAATGGTGACTTCTGATGTATATAACACTTAAAAACCGTTCCTCTGAGCCGAGGGAAAGAGATTTAAGAGTAAGTATCTTTTACTTCAGTTAGCCTTATCAAATTATATATAGACTTTGAATGCATCAAGGATTTAGTGGGTCCATCATACATGACCGAGTTGTAAAAACTGTTGGACAATGATATCAATGCCAAGACAGAAATTAAATAAGATAACCTTCTGATGCACGGGGATGTACATCTTCATATAAAATGTATGTTGAAGCATTCAAGGTCACATACCACTTTCCAGATCCATCGTAAGTGATTCACATTCTTAACAAATTGCACAAATAATTCATACAATGACTCAGCTGACTATTCTTGTAAGAGCTGAAAATAATATACAAATTTAACATGAATCGCTTGCCATATTAAATGGAATATTATTCACCGTATACTACAAAAGAATAATTGACACTAGCTTTTACTGATTCGGATGCCTTCTCCGTTTCTTAGATTCAGGTGTTCCATGTACCTGAGCTTTTATTCCATAAGTCTTCAGTTGGAAGTTCTCAAAAGCTTCAGAAACTGCATCAACCTGCATAAAGACAAACAAATAGTTGAGGTTCTTATAAAACTGGTGCTAATCTGCAAAGAAATGAGCAAGCCGGATCTGTTACCTACCAGATCAGGATTTTTAGCGTATACCCGGACAATCCTATCCTGGTATGAAGATGGCAATAAGTGACTGACACGATCCTTTGGAATGGTTTGTTTCAGATCACTTTCATAGTCCTGCTTAAATAAACCATGGTGGTAAGTGTCCTACTCGACGGCATTTTGTTTACAAGTTTTTAATCATACTTGATTAAAGCATTACTGTTAATGCTCAAATGTATGCTAACAGAAAGTACCTCTCCTACGTGGTCACAATAGTATAATTATTGAGTAAACTGTCGAATTGGTTTGACATTTTGAAAACTTAGTAAATTTCTGTGGTTCATAAACATCAAATGGATACAAATGGATTTGGTACAATTGAATTCCTGGAAAAAATATACCAAGATGAAATACGGGCTAACACATCAAAGGTCCAAAAATTTACATAAGTGCAAATTGAATATGATCTAGGCATCATTAGAATCTTAGCAGCAATATTCAAGTACTAATAGGATACGAATATGATTTCGTACGGAAAAACTACGCAAAGAAGAAAAGTTCTAGTACAATTAAAATATGGAAGTACACATCTCAAAAATACAAAAACATTTATATTTTAAATTTTAGAAAATTTGAATGTAAATAAGGATCCACACCAGGGATTTGGCTCTGATGCCCACGATCTCGCTAGGGTTTTTGCAGTAACCCCAATCGCTAGTGATCGAAGCTTACGGCGACCAACAGAAGAGGGCGGCTGACGGTGATCCATGGCTACAGTGATGGGGGGGGGAGGGAACTCCTCCCCTATTGGCAAGACTGCGGGGGTTCAAGTAGGAAGTTTTTGAGATCCACTTGGATGAAATGGGAGGAGAAGGGTCGAACAGGCCCGAGGTAAATCGAGGGATGATCCCTAGGGGAAGGCGTCCAGGATGCATGCCCAAGTCGGATCAGGTTCCTGCCATGAAGATCAAATCGAATAGCTTAAGGGAATACATCCAGTATATGAAAGATCACGCCCTGATTGGCAAATTTGTGGGGATGCTTCCATCAGAAAAATCCCTAATATGGTGGATAAAATCTACCTGGAAACCTCGTGGGCACTATGATTTGCATCTAGGGTCCAAGGGTTTCTTCACCATCAGCTTTATCAGTCTCCAAGATGGAATCGTATAATGGATGGTGGGCCATATTTTTTCTATTTGGCTGGTCTTTTTCTCAGGTCCTAGAAGGAAAGGTTTTTCCCGGAGAAGGAGGATATGAGAATCGCACGAGTATGGATTCGTTTGTACTCTATGCCGAGGGAATATTGGGATCCAGAAATCTTGGAGGATATTGGTAATACTTTAGGATCATTCATCAAAATCTCGAAGCAAACAAAGGCCCAGAGATACACAGCGTATGCCCGGATCTATATCTATATGGATCTATCAAAGAATCTCCCAGAGGCTATTAATCTAACCTGGGAGGATGAAGACTGGTTGCAACCATTAGATTACGAATAGATCCCCTTTCGCTGTCGTCGCTGCCATGTGTATGGGCATTTGTTCAGGGATTTCCCTCAAAATAACCCTCCCCCTCAGCCGAAACAGACGAAGGAAGTGGATGAGCCATGATTTACTAGGGGACCATCTAGGAAGAGGGAGAACTGAAGACAGGAACTCCCTGAAGTACACAAAAAACCCTTAGTCTCTAACCCATTCGAAGTGCTGGAGGACCAACCAGAAGATGAGGCAGAGCAGGGTATCTCAGATGACAAGTAGAGAGATTCAAGGATGGAACCAGGGAAACAGAGCAAGGAGAAGCGAACGAAGGCGAGGGCAGTGGAGTAGATCTCGATCCAGCAGAACATGGAGGTAGAAGAGGAAGGGGAAGATATGGACATTGGCGAGCTGGACCTGGAGGGCATCGAACATGCTTGTGATGACGAGCAGGGGTATGTGCCCCAAGAGCATGTTTCCCTCCTTCAAGCGGCTATCTTGAAGGCGCGATCCATGAACCCCCCTAGGGATTGAGTCAAGCCCGTAGAAGGATAACAAGCGGAAGCACGAGGAGGTAGGCAAGAAGCCAAGAAGGAAATCAAATCCACAACGAATTGCTACAACAGGACTAAGACTAGTGGAATCAGGTCAATACCCAACCATTAGAGCTGCCCTAGGACTCTAACTAGGTTATTGTTTTCCAATGAAGATTATAACTTGGAACATTAGGGGTTTGAACAACCCTCAAAAAGTTCAAATTTTGAAGAAGAAGGTGCATAGAGAAAAACTGACAATAATGTTTTTGCAAGAAACTAATTGCTTTGAAGCACAACTTAGAGAAGTGGGGAGAAAAGCTTGGAGAGGATGTGAAAGTGTAGGGATTGATGCGGTAGGGGTCAAGGGTGGGTTGGGAATTCTATGGGATCCAGGACGGGTCTCTTTGGCAGGGTTTCTAGCTACCCCCCATTCTTTGTCCGCTGAATTCCAGGTAATAGGATTTCCAACAACAGGGGTACTCACGAATGTATATGGCCCTCATTTGGCCCTGCAGAAGGCGGGGTTTGTTGAATATCTGTGTTGACTACATGGCTGGGCAGCGGATAGACATTAGGTTTTAGGGGGGGATTTCAATTTGATCACCTCCCTAGATGAGAAGAAAGGGGGACGACGACGACTAGAAGGGGAGAATGTTCTCTTTAGAGAAGCCATTGAGGAATTGAGACTAGTGGACATCCCCATAAGGAATAGTATTTTCACATGGAACAATAAGAGAGGAGGAGACTGTCATATTGCTTCCCGCTTGGATCAGTTCTTGGTATCTGAGTCAATTATGGATCTGGGAACTGACCTCTCTCCATTGGTCCTTCCCTCAGTTGGATCGGATCATTGGCCTGTTAGTTTAATGTGGAGCGGGTTGGGATCTCAATTCAAGAAGCCTTTTCGTTTTGAACAGTTTTGGCTCAACCATACAGAATTTAAGGAAAAGGTAAGACAATGGTGGGCAAAATCAAATCAAGGAGAAGGACAAAGCATGTATCATTTCCAGCAGAAACTAAAATTCCTCAAAGGTAAAATCAGGCAATTGAATAAAGAGGAATTTGGAAATATCTTCTCTGACAAGAATAACCTGGAACGAAGGTTAGAAGAAATCCAAAGGCAAGGGATGAGGGAAGGGTACTCCACAGACCTTCGTGAGGAAGAATCGCGCACAATGGAGACAGAAATCCAGGATAAACTGGCCTAAAGAAGGTGAGAGGAACTCAAAAAAAAATCATCGGTCAACGATTCAGCAATGCTTTCTAAACAAAATCCACATGCTAAAAAACGAGGACGGGCAACGGCTTGAGACTAGGGAGGAAATTGAAGGGGAGCTCATTCATTTTTTCTAGGTCATCATGGGGGAGCCCCGACTAGACAAACAAGGGGATATTGATAGAATCACTCAATATATCCCTTCTCTGGAAACTGATACTCAAAAAAATCTTCTTATGAAACCCATTCTAATGACGGAAGTGGAGGAAGCGGTCAAGCAAATGGAAGATGGCAAAGCACCGAGACCAGATAGTGGAAGATTCTATACAAACACAAAACATTCTCTTAGCCTTTAATGCCACATTCATTACTCTCATCCCCAAGGGTGAGGGGGGTGACTCCCCAGCAATGTTCAGACCTATATCTCTATGCAATGTTATCTTCAAAATCATTACGAAGGTGATCGCCAATAGATTAAAACCTATCCTTCCTTTTCTGATTTCTCCGGAGCAGTCAAGATTTGTGGAATGACGACAAATCATGAATGGCATCATCTTGATTCATGAAGTGATACACTCCTTAAAAATGGCCAAGATCCCGAGCATGCTACTAAAGTTGGACATTGCTAAAGCTTATGATAAACTTAATTGGCAGTATATAAGAGAGATGTTAAAAGCCTTTGGATTCCATGCAGAGTGGATACGATGGGTCATGAATCTTATCTCCTCGGCCTTCTTTTCCATTATGGTGAATGGAGCTCTGACTGGTCTCATCAATCCTTCCAGAGGTATTAGGAAAGGGGACCCCTTATCCCCTTTTCTCTTTGTGCTAATGGCGAAAATACTGGGAAGAACAATTAAGGCTATGCAGGAAAACCAGGAACTTCGTGGACCAAATGTTCACCCCTAGGCTAACTGACAATCCCATCAGCAATTTGTGGATGATACCATGCTCATGGGAGATCCTTTAGTTCAAGAGGCTAGGGCTATCAAGAGTTGTCTCCAGATCTTTGGGGCAGTGTCTGGCCTTGAAGTAAATGAGAGAAAGTCGCAATCTTCTTTTTCAACACTCCCTGGGTCACAAAACAGAACATCTGCCGCATTCTCGGTTTTCAAGAGAGCTCCCTTACATCCAAATACCTTGGGGCCCTGGTTGCTGATTCCATTGTTCGAAAAGGGTCATGGACAGAACTCCTAGATAGAATGAGAAAGAGATTGGCTAGCTGGACCTTCCGACCTCTTAACTTGGTAGGTCGACTGATGTTGGTTAAGTCGGTCCTCCAAGCCATGCCTATGTATCTATTTTGGGCGATGGCCGCCCCCAAAGCCGTTCTGAAATAAATTCACAACCTACAAAGGAAATTCTTATGGAGCGGGGCTGGGGAGTAGAGCGAATGGGCCCTAGTAAGCTTGGAACAATCTGTGCACCGAAAGAGCACGAGGGATTGGGGCTCTGGGACCCAAAAAAATCAACATGGTCTACGGAGCCAAAGTTTGGTAGAGGTGGGTCACCCATGGCATAGAACCACGGGCGAAGCTATGGCATTGCAAGTATGCATCAAGTTGGGAGAGAAGGGATCTGGTTCGTTATTCTGAGAATAAATCGGGTTCTCATATTTGGAAGTCAGCTAACCTGGGGAGACTCCTTATTCAAGAAAATAGCTTTTGGGAGATTAGAAATGGCTAATCAACTTATTTTTGGGGGGGTTCTTGGCAACAAATGCCAAAATTGTTGGAAGCCTTGAATGTTCCCATGCTCCAACAAGCTTGTGATGTTCAGCGTAAACGAAAAGTTAAAGACTTGTAGAGGGAGGGAGCCGCAGACGATGAATTTCGTGAATGTGCTAACCAGGAATGGTGGGACGGGTTGGGGACCCAAGCAGAGTCTACCCTCATAAGGGAAGCTCTCCAAGATTGGCAGATTCAGATTCATGACGGGGAGGATAAGTTGCAGTGAGGTTATTCCCCAAAAGGGGTATTTACCATCAAAGAAGCCTATGGAATACGGATAAGGTTCAATCAATCCCCTCAAGAAGCAGTGTGGAAAAAACTATGGACAGCCCAATTATGGCCAAAGATCATGACCTTTTTATGGCTTTTGATTAAACGTCGCAATTTAACTGGTGACAATCTCATGAAAAGGGAGCTACAAGGACCTTACTGATGTTGCTTATGCAAGAGCGCTGAAGAAAACATCGATCATCTTCTAGATGGGTGTTCTTTATCCTCGTTGTTGTGGGATAATGGTGTTGTTGCATCTTGAAGGTCTAGCCAGAACAGGGGTCACCCTGACCTCACCACTAGCGAATGGCCGGAAAATCCATTTCAAAACCCAATTGCCAACTGCTTGTGGCAAATTTTTCCGAGTTTTGTGGTTTGGGAAGCCTGAAGAGAATAGAATGCTAGAATATTTCATGGGAAGTTCAACACGGTAGAGAGAGTCTGGACAATTATAAAAGATAGGATGTTGGAAACAATTCGGATGAACCCGTGGTCGAGGGAGGATTGGAAGGCACAAGGGGATGAGGCCCAAAAACAACAGGCGTGGGGGATTTCAAGTCCCCTATAGTGTTTTGGTATCCAACCAACCTTGAGCAAGGGGGTCTCTAGTCCGGACTGATGGATGGCTCCGTCTAGGGGTTTCTTTAAACTTAATTTTGATGGGGCTTCCAAAGAAAATCTTGGGAAGGCGGGGTTTGGTGGTATTTTCAGAGACCACGCTGGAATCATTCTGAGCATCTACATGAGGCATATCAGGTTTGAGACCAACAATGCTGTGGAACTTGAAGGGATGATCCATGGCCTAATCATTGCCCACCGAAGAAATTGGGTCCCTCTTACTATGGAGGGAGACTCAAAGATTATCCTAGAAATGGCGAAACGCATGCAAAATGGAACCCCTTATTCCAAGGTGTCTTCTAACTGGCGGTTAGGTTACAAGATTGAACGCTTGGCAGGCCTACTTATGGACACGCGGAATTGCGCCTTCTGCCCCGTCAGGAGGAAAGGGAATGGGGTGGCAGACCTGTTGGCAAAAAAAGGTTCCCAAGATCGAAGGACAATCATGGAAGGTACACTGGAGGATTTAATAAACGAAACGTTTAAAGGACAATGCGAAGCCTTGCACACTTTGGACGTGTCTTGTCAAGGAGAGGCTGACATGCATGATTAAGAGAACAATTAAAAGGTAGCCATCCGATCAGACGGATGGCTCACCATCTGGAAGACGTGACAGGTGGGTCGGTAAGGGGAATGATAAGTAGAATTTAAAGGCAATTATTGTCAACCTCTTCACATCATGTAGGGGAAGGATATCCGTAGGGGAATTTAGGAGATTAGGAGGTGGAGGATCCTGGGCACTTAAGGGTGGAGATTTGAGGGGAAGTATGGTATAGGCGGCTGACATAAGCAGAGTCACAATAACTATCATGGAAGGTAATGGCATCCTACTACTTAAGTCCCGAAAAGGTGGCCATTTTCTTCAACGTATTTGCCTTCTTCTTTGCACACAGACTGTGTCAACGCTGCTGAAGAGAAGGTGCATCTCTATTTTTTAGTCAAGGATGCAAACTATGAATGAGCGCTCAGGGGTAAGCAAGGCCCCTCGCCGGAGGATGCCCAAAGGGAAGGCCCCGAGAGGGGGGCGTAGCATCACGTGGGCGCAGAAACGAGCCGCTATGGAAGCCCAATTCTTCAAGTGGGGCCCTCCTTTTGAGATTCAAGTAGAGCTCGAGACAATGGAGGCGGGCTTATGGGCTGAGCTTGATGACGAGCAATTGAAGCAAGAAAGCAAGGTGTTGGAAGACTAGGTCATCGATCCAGGTAACAATGCGGCCCGTCTAGGGTTATATGAGCGCACTGTGGCTCTATTTTGGGTGATGAAGAACCTGATGGGGCAGGTAATGTGGGAATGCCAGAACAAGGAGGAGGGCGTTGAGGTCCCAGTCCAAAGCTGGAAGGAGCATCACACGGAAGCCCGAGTTATGCACGCAAACATTGATGCTATCACGAAGGCATTGGGGATCCACGTTCCAATGTCTCATGCGACATCGACTGTTGGGTCTGTGTTTGGTTCAGTCGACGCTCTTTATGACTTCCATGCCATATCGCGTGGATTCTGAGTCTATGGGTATATTATCCTGGTTGGGATTTTTGCTTATACATCTTTTGTGTTATCTTCAGCAAATGGGTTTAGGAGTCTGGGGTCTGTTGTTCATGTGAGGGCTTTTTAGTAGTATAATCTGGTTTTGCCTTTTTGGACATGTTTTGGGCACTCAGAGAGGGACAATGACTATATGTTCTAAGTTTTGATGAACATTTATGGTTTGGGTGGGGAGGGGCTTTTTTGTCTTTGACAGCCCATGGCTGGATGACTGTAACCACTGATATGTAATCTCACTTCTGTTAATATTATCTTTTCTTATTTACAAAAAAAAAAAATAGAAATTTTAAAATGTACATGTACATTCAAAATTTCAAAGTAATATCCATTCTTCATTATAAGCAACCTGAAACATATATCAAATTTGAAACATAACATATGATAAGAGCATGAAAATAGATTTTAATTAGTAAGTAATGTGTGTGACTTCAATGTCCAATTAAAATATTATGTGGAAAGAACAATAATCACAAATTTGGTTGAAATGATCCCTGATTTTACTTTCTTTTACTCTGCAAAATTATTTTTGCTTATGTGATTTGAGTTTATATTTATTTATATGAAAAACTCTTTTATAGTTCCACTCTTATATTAATAGTCAATGAATACTTGAATTGTTACAAGAAAAACTACATGTGAACATTTACTATTTTAGTTAAAATTTTACTTTTATCTTCACAATATATTTTAATATTAATTTTTAGTGAATCTTTAAAAGTAGAAAATTGTAAATATATTTAAGCACTTAGTGAACTTTATTGTATTCAAACTATCTCGAATATTCTATGTGAAAAATTCGCCGAATTTCTAACTCCATCCAAATTTCTGTACATGAACTGCCAATACAGCCGAATCTTGCTACTATGATTAGAATCAATCTTTGATTCGAAATGGATCTGAACTCTTGAATGGTTGTAATACTATTACTTGCAATGTAATCTAGCAATGATTAAAAGTGATACAATAGATAAAAGAAAATACAAGGCAAACAAAAATGTAAGTAAGGTTGTCTTTCACGTTTTAATTTGTCTTGCAAAATACAAATGCTAACAGTTCTGAAACTACCACCATCCATTCCAAATATGAATCTTGAAATCAATGGCTCTCGTCTAAGATCAGTTGCAATTTTATAGGTAGTTTCTAAATTGAAATTTTCAAATGTATTTGATTGCCTGGCCATTTTTCTCACTCACTAGGCGAATTACTCTCTTGTGTACGCGTTTTTGCCATTACCTACGCATTTTTGCATTGCCTAAGTTGTCTAATTACCTAGGACATTTGCATACATCACTGGGCTATTATCTTTTTGCCTAGGCAATTTTAACCATAGCTGAAATTTTTTTCTTTTGCCAGAGACAAAATTATTGGTTGTTGGTCTAAATTGAAGTGCCTAGGAAATTTTTATCATCATTGGACGAATTTTGAAGTGCCTAGGGCGTTTTTATCATCATTGGACGAATTTTGAAGTGCCTAGGGTGTTTTTATCATCGTTGGGTGAATTTTGAAGTGCATGGGGAAAGTATTGAAGTGCCTAGTACACTTTTATCATCATTGGGTGAATTTAGAAGTGCATGGGGTTGTTATTTATCAATGTATGGATGCTTTATAGCAATGGGGTGTTTTAAAACAATGCTACGCGAATTTATCACTTATTGGGGGGAATTTGTGTGGCTTGGGGCATTTTGTGATTGCTTAGGCAATTATATCATTGCTGGGCATTTTTCTCCCTTGCCTTGGTGATTTTAATCACCACTTGGTTGCTTTCAGGCCATTTATTCTGAAATGCACAGACAACTAGCATTATAAGTGGAAAGATTCAAAGATATTACATGGCCAATTACCATTGCAAATCTACCTAGCATGTTGGTGCACCCTTCTCTTTGTATTTTTTGTGGGCATTGGGTGAGTGTTTTGTTGAGTGCCTTGTTGAGGAAAGGAGTGTGGGCATAAAGATTGGGAGGAAGGCCATTCTAGGAGCGGAAAGTCCTTGATACAATTGGGGGAGAGAATAAGCGAAGAGAACAAGAGTATTATTGTTAATATTATCCAGAGGTCACTACTCGTTCTAGAAACCCTGAGATCTCAATGACTTTGAGTCCCTCTAAGCCAAATAACCAAATACTGACTTATAACAAAAAGTACTACCAGATCTCTTTAACACTTAACCAAAACTAAACAGCAATCACACATTAACTCACGATATACCCTGGAAACCCCAAATGGGGAAAACCAGCTTTTTGTGGGGCTTTCTTCTTTCTCGAGCCCAGAGCAAAGTAAAAGAGAGACTTAGTACATATAACTCTTCAGAAACAAATGACTGAACCTGACGGGTTAGAAAACCCGAGATCTGCAGCAGCTACAACTGTCGCTCTTAGGAAATGCGCCCCCTGCTGTCAGTTCAGATATGAACTCTCTGAATATCTGCCTCAGCCTATCTCAGGCTGTACTCCCTCCCTCTATACTCCATAGCCCCGATCTGCTCTGTCTGGGATGAAATCCTGCAACTTCTACAACTTCTCAATGTAGAATGCGCCCCTGTTGCTTTCAATGGAAAAGTGCGCCTTCCCTCAACTGCCAAAAAAATGCCCTAGCTCAGATCTCTGCCAATCTGAACTCTGATCGTCACAGATCTTCTTCAAACAATGAAGAAGACCTACTCTGCCGATCTCAACTGCTCAGGCCTCAATCTGGATCCAAAATGTCCTCCTCTCTCCAGGAAGTGCGCCCCCTCTCTATAGCAAGTCGCCCTCTCTCTGAACTCTGTAGAAACCACACTGTTAAGCTCTCTCAGCCCACAGTCTCTAGCAGATAAGTGCCTCGATCAAATGAGGTCTGATCCAAATCAGATCCCCTCACTCTCCCTACTGCAGAAGCTCCTCTCTCTCTCAAAAATTCGCCCTCTGCATGCACTATGCACCCCTCTCACTCCAACTGATCTCTCTCTAATAAGTCTGTTGAGTAACCTCTATCAGTGACCTCCTACCTCCTTATAACATCTCACTAATCAATTAGGTTTACCAAAAACCTAATCTCAGTGCATGCAAAAACTCACCTTTTGCATGCATTTTAATTAAAAGGTTTGTCATGCAAAAATTGCATGTAGTGGCAAATCACCTCGAAAGGTTCGCATGCATCCGTCGTTGGATTCATGCCATCTGGTAGAGTGCATCTCACCCTCTACCTCCTCCTGATGCCCATAAAGTAAATGTACCTCCATGCTAAGCATCTGACATGGAGGACATCCCGAGATACCACTATCTCTAACAATTATACATGCACAGTCAAGATTTAAAACCCATCTACGTGGAGGATAAGAGTGTGGGACTGTCTAATTAATTGTGTTAGAGATAGAGGTGTATCTCAGGATGTCCTTCATGTTCAGATGCCTAGCATGGAGATGCATTTTCAGTATAGGCATCAGTATGGGGTAGAGGGTGAGATGCACTCTACCAAGTGTCATGAATCCAGCAATGGATGCAGGCAAACCTTTCGGGGTGATTTTCCTTTCGCATGCAAGATTTTTAGTTAAAAAGCATGCAAAAGCAGGATTTTTGCATACACTCACTTTAGCGTTTCGAAAAAACTAATCAACCAGTGAGTGGATATAAGGAGGCTAGGGGTCACCGAAAAGAGTTTGCAATTTCTTCAGAGAGTGAGGAGATTCAGAGTGAGGGGGCACTTGTGCATGCAGAGGGTGCAATCTTGAGGAGAGGGGCGCATCTACAAAGGGAGAGAGTGAGTGGATCCAAGAGGGATATGTACCAGCTTGATCTGAGGCACTAAGTAGCTATTCCAGTGTGCAAGGACACTATATGTGCAAAGAGAGCTCAAAGACAGAGCTTGGGTTACTTCACAGGAGGAGGGGCGCTTCTCCCATGCAAAGGGGGTGCACTTGTCTGTGGGGACATTCTTCTTGAGGCCGGAGGGGATGAAAGAAGTAGTGTAGTTCTTCTTCAGTGATTGAGGAGAACTAGATTAGATCTCATCAGTGTTTGACAGAGATCCAAAGAGGGGCGAGTTAAAAGAAGTGGAGGAGGGGCGCATTTCTCATGCAGAGGGGGCACCCTTCATACTGAGAGGAGGTTGTAGCATTTCTTCTGTGATCGAGTAGATCAAAGCAAAGAGGTTAGAGAGTCAGTACGGCTTCCAGAGATTGGTAGTGACGGTGATTAGAGATCCAGAGTTAGAGAAGATAGCTAGGGCGCATTTCCCAAGAGCGGCAGTTGCTACTACATGCAGATCTAGGGTTTGTACCCATCAGGTTCATATTGTATTTCCGAATAACTGATTACACTCTCTCTATATTATTTGCTCAAGCTCAAGAAAGAAGAAAGCCCCATAGATGTTAGTTTTCCCCATTCGGGTTTCCAGGGGAAATCTGAGTTTCATATGTGTGATTGCCATGTTATGTGTTAAGTTGATAAGATATTTTTAGTGCTTTTTGTTATAAGTATCTTGCATAGATGTGATCTTCTCTGGCAGAGAGAAGTTGGGATTGCTTGGGGCTTATTGAGACTCAAGGCCTGTTGAGATCTCAGATTTCCAGATAGAGTAGTGACATCTGGAAAAATTATCAAATTGATTGTTCACAAGCAATTAGAGATTAAACAATCTCCCTAATTCTAAGGGGGAAAATAAAGAACCTTTCTCTCTAGTGATTGATGATTAAAAGGGGGCCATTTAGTGTAGCTACAAGTCATTCCTCAAGTGCTACAGAAGCACATTCATGTTTTGATCAGAGTTGGTTTGCTGATATTTTGGCTTAGCCCCATTGTTTTCAAGTTAAAATCATTGTTTTTTAGATGCGGATTTGAGAATTATTAATGTTTCCAGTGGAGTTCTTGTAATCATTAAATGAGTTATTCGCATCACAGACAGAGAACAAAGACTAAGAATAGCTTTTTTCCACAAGAATCGGTGTTGGTATGTTGAGTGGGCTATAAGTCCCCCAATTACGGATCACATGATATCAAAGCGGTTAGATCCTTGACCATGATGCAGCTTGGCCAATATTTGGAGAAGAAAGAAGACTTCACCATGGGAAAAGCCAAAATCCTTGAAGAGAGAGAAGCTAGAAGAGATCATAGAATTCAATAAGCAAATTCAAAAGGAATGCAGGTATTGGAGGCATAAAGTAGAGGAGTTGGAAAAAGAACTCACCACACACCAAGACTCCTTCACTACCATGAAGAAAGAATTGGACAAGAACATATTGCAACTTTTGCGATTCGGAGAGAAACTCACACAGCTGGATAGGTGACATGAGGATGAACTCAATCAGATACTAACTCAACTACACCAAGAGTTGGCAAAGAAAGAGAAGGCATTGGAAAAGCTATATGAGGATATTGAAGACCAGTGGGAAGCAAGGACACCTTCCATTCCCATTGCCAAAACCAACACCTTGACCGAGACAACTCTGGTAAGCTCACCTTCCACTGGCATTTCTAAAGAGCATTTTGGTGAATTTGAGAAACATACCAAAGGCATTGGCTCTAAGCTACTCAAGCAAATGGGCTATGATAGACAAGTGCTAGGAAAAATAAATCAAGGCACCTTGAGACCTATTGTAGTTGAACTTAGGTTCAAACATTAAGGTTTAGGCTATGGTGGAAGAAACAAAAATACCGTGGCACCAAGATAATTCTCGTGAAGGCAAAGGACAAGCTAGAATTGGCCTTTCCATTAGGGGAAGGAACAACAATGAAGGAAAGGTAAGCATACTTCCACTCAATCCTTCTTGTGACAGATTGCAGAAGAGCAGTGAAGAGAAGTGATCCAAGATTCATCCTGCACTAACACTTCAAGGAAAAAGCCAGCCCATTACCCAGAAGAAGAAGAAGACCAAGAGTAATGTAGTAAGAAAGACATCCCTTGTTTTCCACTGCTGCAAGAAGAAGGGCCATAGAGCTGACCACTGTTGGTACTCAAATGTATGTCAATTTTGCAAAAAGAAAGGCCATTGTATGGCATCTTGTTGGGAGAAACAAGCCACATTCCACAAGCCAAGTTGCTTCCAATGGAGGAATGGCAAGAAGACTTCCCCAAACCAACAGAGGACTCAAAAGCAAATTTACAAAATAAGCATGTCAAGTAGCCCATCCATTGGCAAGAACATTTGTCACCACTGCAAGTTGAGTGGACATTAGGAAGAGAAATGTTGGCAACTTCATCTAGAGCTTCACCCCATTAATCGTGTAGTCAAGCAAAGAGTGTTGAGAGTGAAGATTAGAAGAGATGAAGAGCTCCTTGCCTTAGCATCCCAAGGAGCAGAGAGTGTCCACATATTTACACTAGAACAAGAGGTCAGCCTCACCAATGGAGGAATGGCAAGAAGACTTCCCCAAACCAACAAAGGACTCAAAAGCAAATGTACAAAATAAGCATGTCAAGTAGCCCATCCATTGGCAAGAACATTTGTCACCACTGCAAGTTGAGTGGACATTGGGAAGAGAAATGTTGGCAACTTCATCTAGAGCTTCACCCCATTAACCGTGTAGTCAAGCAAAGAGTGTTGAGAGTGAAGATTAGAAAAGATGAAGAGCTCCTTGCCTTAGCATCCCAAGGAGCAGAGTGTCCACATATTTACACTAGAACAAGAGGTCAGCCTCACCAATGAAGTAAGCAACAATTCAGTGGAAGCAGGAGATAGCAGAAAAAGGTCTCAAGCTTGGATTGATGTCTTACTCATTGAAGACTGGTTGAAGAATGATGTGCTAGCATAGAATTGTTTCCATGTCAGGGAGCAATGGATCCTGGCTAAAGAGGGAATCCCACACTTCATTTCTGATGGCATATGCTTGTTGGGATCTCATTGTTGAATGGATGTTGCATACATTCAATAGTGGACCAAAGAAGACCAGAATTCGACTTGGCTTAATTGATTGCCAAGATGGACCACTTTCAGAGCCATAGAATGCAAGGGACTTGCATGTTGAGGATGGGAGTGAATTCTGATTAAAGGTATGCTCAGAGCGAGGTCAATGAGCATACCTTTGCACTACAGGAACAAATAGAGACCAGCATTTTACTTGGCTTTATTGAACTGCCAAGATGGACTATTTCCAAAGCTCAAGAGGCAGATGGGAATGGATGTTGAGTCCAATGTTCCGATCAGAGGATTGCACAGAGATGAGAATCAATGAGCAGACTTTTGCAGCATGAACAAGTGAGCCAAAACCAAGAGTTGATCCATAGCTAGTACCAAAGCCAATAGCTAGAGCCACGATGCAAGTGCCAGACCCAGAGTTAGAACCCACTTTCCAGAGAAGTCAATAGAGTGCACATTGATCCAATTTGGTTTACTTGAGGTTTTGGAGCTTGTTGCAATCTTCTTGTACTGTTTTTAGTGGATTTGGCATCATGTTGAAGAGGCTACATCCCAACTTGAAGGAGTTGGTGTCCATCTCATTGTTACTTGTGTCAATTGAGTTGTTTTGCTAGTTGTTTCCTCAACTTTCCACTGTCCTAGTCCAACATTCAACTGTCCAGGTATGCTAACAATCTGAAATGAGTCAAATATGCCCCTATGATGAATTTGATCTTTGATGATTGATCATGCTGATCTTGTATCCTTGTAGGAATAACATGTTGTCTTTTGGACTCTATAGGCCATTTAGAGCCTCATTGATTATGTATTTTGATTCAGACATTAGAGGAAATTTGGGTAAAAAATGGGCCTCCTAAGGAAAATAATAATAAAATAATAAAATAATAGTAGAAAGAGAGTAAAAAACTACTTTTTTGGATCATATTTTCAACTTATCTAATAGTAGGTTTACTCAAATTTCAAGCGGGATGACTCATTGGATGCATAATTAAATTATGCATCCAACGAGTACCCATATTGCATACTTTTAACAACATCCACACCATGAAAAATCGAAAATACATTAAAAAAACGTGTTTCTAGTGAGAGAAAACACGTTTTTAAATATATTTTCGATTTTTCATAGTGTGGATGTTGTTAAAAGTATGCAACATGGGTACTCGTTGGATGCATAATTTAATTATGCATCCAACGAGTCCTCCCGCTGGAAATTTGAGTAAACCTACAAGGAGATAAGTTGAAAATACGATCCAAAAAAGTACTTTTTATTTTTTCCCTCCAATTTTTTTAGGTGCTCCCTCTTTGAATTTTAAAGCATTTTGATTGGATAATACATGATGACATGGAATTTGTATTATTTTTGGAAAGCCCATTTTAAATTGAATTTCCTCTAATGTATGTATTGCAATCAAAGTTACTAGACTCGGCTGAGACTCGCTAAGTCTGTCAAGGCTTTCCGAGTCACCTGCCAAACAAGTACTCACTTGATATTCGCCCCCCACACTCATGACTCGCTGATACTCATTGATACTCTCCCACTCACCCAGACTCAACTCAAACTCGTGAGTCCATACCCAACGCGCGCCATAGTCGAAGAATTATAATTATGAAAGAATTTAGAGTCACCCTAAAGGGGTTCAAGAGCGTAAGGGATCCCCGCAAAATCTTGCACCATGGAACAAAAATTGGAGGCGTCCGTTCTCATAACAGTCGTGGGTGTGTGCCTCGATGCTCTGGAGCATTTTTTCCCCACATTGGTTGTTGAAGACAATGACCCATAACAAGTATTGTTACATTTACCAGAAGGAGAAGAAGAATGCATAGGTTTCAGACTCTACATCCACTCTTCCTGCTACAAAGAGGCATGTTGGAACAAGAGCTTGGAGGTAGTAGAGTCCCCATTTTCCCCATTTCCTTTGCCACGAAACGCAAACTCTTGACCTCCATGTTTGATTGCCATCCTCATCCTGGCCTCTAGCACTAATTATGTAAAAATTGAGGTAGGCCAGTCGCCTATCCCAATCGCCCAAAAGGAAGGCATCGTTGAATGACTTTTCCACGTCTCCTTCAGATGACCATCCAATTGTACAACTCTAACTTTTTGGATTGATGAGAATTTTAACTTTTTGGCTTGTTATCGTGGAGAGAAGTTCATTTTAGTATTTTGGTATTTTGAAGAAAAAGTTTGTTTACTGATTAAATTATTTATTTGGTATTAAATTAAGTGTTTTAGTGTTCTAATAAGAAAATAAGTTAATTTTATGGTCGAAGATTTTTTTAAGATAAATTTGAAAATAGTGTAATAGATATTTTATATATGTTGATATTTTATTATAATTTAGATGAAAAGGATAAATGTTTTATATTTTGGATTTTTCTTTTGTCATTATTGATTTCAACCATCTTTATTGAATTGCAATTTTCAATTAATAAAAATAATTATCCAAATTAATTCTAACCAAATTTCAAAATAAATAAAGAACCCAATTCTTCTCAAATCTAAACTAGTTCCAATTTAAATTCCAATACTTCAAAAAAATTTGTCAAATGAACCCACAACATTAAACATTCTAGATTCATGAAAATATGGCTCAGTATAATAAAGTTTGGGCTAGTGTGGAATTTACGCGAGAGGTTGTTGCACATCGAAATCGAGTCATGACAGGTGACACCAAACAGACCTGCATCACAGTTGTTGTTTCAATCTAGCGTTGTTGGCACTAGCTCCTCTAGGGCCTACACTAGGCATTCTACTTCTCGTAGTCATGCATGAAACTCGAGATTTGACTTGGAGACTCTCTCTTTCAATTTTCTAATTATGTTTTGAATTATGTAATTGAACTTGGTACCATTTGTGAATTTGTTCAAGGAATTATCTTTTAGTTCACTATTTTGCATACAAATATGGAGTGTCAAATGTTGTATTATCATTTTTAAGAGATTATCTAATGAATTTTTGCATAGAATGTTGTTTTATAACTTATATCAATTAGAAATGTCATTAGTATATTTTTTGTGCATAAAATTTAATATATTTTGATTTTTTTCTATTTGTTGAGTCTTATCCGAGTCACCGAGTCGGTCGAGTCCCAAGCCAGCCAAGTCTTTGTCAAGTCCGAGTCTAACAACATTGATCGCACTTGGTGTCATTTTGATATATTCACCCTTTACATGGTATATACATGAGTAGACTTTGCATATTTTGTCTCTAATGATTTGGAATTATGGTTTGGAATCTTTAAAATAAACTTTTCCCATTAAAATTTGAATATTCTATGTATTGTTTTTTAAACCGAGTCATTAAATTCAAACCGATCTAAATCATGGTTGATTCCAAGTCCGAGTTTGAATTGTGTTAAATGTACAGCATTAGGAGACATTCTCCAAACCAATCTTGTACATCCAAGATTGATCTGTATAGAGGTAATTAATCAAAGTAATTATGTTGTAAAGTTTTGTTGGACAAGGCTCCGGACTTGTATGTCAAGTCATGATTCTCATGTGAGCCTTTCATATAAAGGTATCCATGAGATGGACCTCCCGTATAGAGGTGGACCATCCGTATACTCGTTAAAAACATTTAATGTTGTGATGTATTATTAACCATGATCACCAGATTGCTATTAAGTCTCCTTTAGAGATTAATCACCTCTAAAATGAATTACTTTAGCATATGATCATTTGGTCCGAAATAATATAATATGATCACAGCAT
Organism: Larix kaempferi; assembly: GCA_027924585.1. Classification (NCBI taxonomy): domain Eukaryota; kingdom Viridiplantae; phylum Streptophyta; class Pinopsida; order Pinales; family Pinaceae; genus Larix; species Larix kaempferi. The sequence continues at coordinate 4,953,388 of BSBM01000289.1, read as the reverse complement.
CCGATAAATCTGTTAAAGAAATGTATCTACGAAAGATATTCTAAATGTATTTGTCTATTGTATTATTGTATTCCTCCTTCGGGAGATGTCATTGATGTAATTGATAATATAAGAGTCATTGAAAGAGTCAATGTAAACCCTAACTGTTAGGTCGTCCTGGAAATAACTTGAAAAGAATATTTTATTGTAAAGTGTATGTTGGGCCCTAGAAATGCCCCTTTTTTACCACACCTATTTCATCATTTTGCCCTATTACATCCTACTTTCATAAACCATATACATGCCTTTTTCCAGATCAATCAACAATCTTGACAAGGTATAATTCATTATTGTTTCATTTAATTAATGCCTAAGATTGTTATGGTTATGAATTTTAGCCTTTGATTTATGCTAACTTGTGTTGATTTCATTAAGTTAAGATCAAAGCACAAGTGTATCAGCCGCAATGCCTTAAGAAAGAATCACACATGGTGCCACCTGTTACTCTTCAAGATTTGATTCCTCATATTCAAAGGGACAGCGCATCTTTCCACGTGAAGCTGTAACAGGTCTTCGCTGAAACAAAGCATTGTTGCAACAGACAGGACTCCTCCCAATTGGTTAATCCGTTGATCCATCGACCGCCAAAGTAACAGCATCCTTCATGTCTAACGGCCTCATTCAATATGGTTGTAACAGGTTAGTTGTAACTCTGCAGCATGAAGATCAGAGATCTTCATTGCTACACGAAATTAGTGGATCACGAACTGTATTCCTCATGTATAAATAAGGGAAGGCTTTCAGAGTCTGGGGTTGGTTAATTATCATTTTGTACGAGTTGTAACAGAGAACTGAGACTATGGATTACCATCTTTAATGAAGAGCAGAGTTATTCATATTTTTGTGTCTTAATTTGTGGTAGTTCACGGCGTCTCTGTTAGAAGGCCAGGGCCCGCCTTCTCATAGAGATTGCTGAGCTAAGTAGGTAGTTAGATTTATTTCCTGTTGTGTGTTGTGGAATCACATTAGGCGTACTACTGATAGCTGCAACAGAGAATTTACAATTGCATTCTTTCTTGGTAGTTTATTATTTGCATTCTGAATAGCTGCAACTGTGTGGTGTGACAGTCAACTATGTAGGTTAGTTTGATTAATGCATGTGTGTTAGAATTAGTTGTTACAGCCAAGCTCAATTTCAATTCCTTTCAGTCATTTATGCTTTCTAGGATTTCCAATATTTATCACTTTAGAGTTCAAGCTTATTTTCTAATTCTGGTTGCTGTTGTATCTTTATTGAATTCATTAGATTAGGCAGATTATGATTGAGTTACAGTAGTTGTTGGATGAATCATTTTGGTAAAGATTGAATACTATAGTTTGATAATTATAGGATTTAAATTCTTACAAAAGTAATCTAGTTCATTTCAATTCTTAGATCAATAACCGCTAGGTTGATTTCTGTAGGAAGGTAGCTGCACTTTGAATTCCTAGATGTATGAGTTAGATTAGTTTTCTTTATGGAATGAGTTTGGCTGAGCAGATAGGTAGGATTATTATCTCCATTTAGTTAATCAACTACTTGAAATGTTTATGCATAGATTGTGCTTATTTCCATTGAAATAAAAGACTTCCCTGAGCTGACAATTCATATTGAGCATCCTGTGTGTTAGTAGTAATTAATTATCATATAGGGTGACCAACAGTGTACAGGTCGACCCAGTTAGGTGAGTTAAAGCCAACCTAATTAGTAAAAAGGTCAAGTCACTTGTTAAGTATAAATAAGGGATTGAGTTGCTCATTTGCAACACTCATCTCACTCACTCAAGTTCGCATAGGAGAGAGAGAAGTTCGCACAAGTGAAGGAAAGGAGTTGATTTTGTCTTGGGGTTTTATCTTGTACTTGTGAATTCTATATTGAGGAAGTTTTGTCGGGGTTTTCTCTCTTGTGGTTTCCCTGAGAGAAATATTGTGTTCTTTGTGTTGGTTGTGCTTGTCTTTCTTTCGGTGATTAGATTGTTTAATGTTATTATGCTAAACAAGTGAAAAACTAACATGGTATCAGAGCAGGCCTGAAAGAAAACATTGTGCGGTATCTGCAACTGCAGAAACTAGGGCTTCTTATTCCAGGATCTCTCTCCACAGATCAGCTGAAAAAGAGGGTGCATCTAACTCGCCTCACTAGGGCGCATCTTTCTGTCGAAACAGAATTCAATTCCAAGAATTTTCATTTTTGGGTTCCCCACTATAGTCCATAGAACTAGGGCATCAAATTTTTGGAACATCTACTCACAGACTCAAGAGGAGTACTTTGTTCAACTCGCCTTGAAGAGGCGCATCTATTCATCCAATTAGTTTTCCAAAATCCCGAAGTTGGAAAATTAGGGTTTCTCTATCAAACCCTAGGTCAAGGAAAAAGCAGTTTTCAGAAGGACAACTTTACTAGTAAGCCCTACATCTATTCTATTTCCATTTGAGGTTCTCATTTTATCAAAATGACAAACAATACCAAGCTTGATGATAAGCTTGAAGGAGCTAAAAACTTCAGGGCATGGAAATATAGAGTCATGCTCATTCTTCAAGAACATGACCTAGAAGGTTTCATAAAAGAGGGACTTACAGAACCAGAAGGAGATGAGGCCAAAGCAAGACACAAAAAGAGTATGATCAAGGCTAAGAGGATCATAGTTGATTCTATCAAAGATCACTTGATTCCTTAAGTGTCCTCCAAGAAGACTCAAAGAGAGATGTTCGATGCCTTGACCAGCTTGTTTGAAGGAAAGAACATCAATAGGAAGATGACCTTGAGAAATCAACTCAAGGGTGTGAAGATCCTGAAGTCTGAGACTATGCACTCATACTTCTCCAGAGTGTCCCAGATCTAAGAACAATTAGAAGCTATTAGAGACATTGTAGAAGACACTGAAGTTGTGATGACCACTGTCATGTCCCAAATTTGGCATTGGGTCACAATGGCCTAATCACATTGGCCCTATTCATTAGAGTTTGTCAAATTGATGCTAAAGGTCAAATAATTTCCAAGGAGGAAAATTACTAGTTTCCTAGGTTTGGGGTGGAAGCTTTGGGATTTGGAATGATGGGGATAATAAATGATGTTTGAACATTAGAATGGCATAAATATTTAATAAAGGAGCTAAATAAATATATACAAGTGAAAATCAAAGTGGCATTTGATCATGAAGACACATGGAGGAAGTGGAACCCACATATGGCTAGATTTCCCCACTACATTTGGCATCATTCTCTCACCAGTTCGAATTCAAGGTGAATGGTAACATACTTGGGGGAGTCCAAAAGGTATTATTCATGGCATGAATCATCCAAGGTCGAAATATAGAGGAAGAGTACCTCCCATGGAAGAGGAAGAGGCAATTTGGAGCTAGTGAGACACTTGGGGTAGATTCCCTAACTCTATGACAACAATGATGAAGATGCTATAACACCTATGACACAAATCAGACCTGAAGGCTGACATATGACATATATGACATGTCAGGGCTAAAAATAGACTCCAAGAGGGCACTCAAGGGTGTTAGGGAAGCTAAGATGCTTCCACATGTGATTTGGTGGAAGTGGGAGACTAGGAATTGTTGTACAGGTGGCGTTCTTTGGAATCTCTTCCCAACTTGAGTTGGCATCAGTCTCTTGGAAGGAATTCGACCCATGGAGGACATTAGAACTTTATAAATGTCAATAACAAAGAATGAAACCAGCTTTTGATCATTTGTAGAATTTGCAATTGCATTTGTGAAGAGAGAGAGCTAGTGGATGACTAGTTTCTTGCCTTAGCCAATTTCGAGGGTGAAAGATTCCCATCCAAGTTGGTAATTGGAAAGGCCATTCAGACCTTTCATTTGGAGCTTTAATGGAGTCTTTATTTGCAGGTGTAAGCTACAGGGCAGCTCATGGTTTCTTCTATTGCAGCTTACTCCTTCAACCTTTTCCAGTTTTGATGGCATATTCTTGATCCTTGAGGGAGGGCATTTTTGGTGAGCTATTGTACTCTTTGGGGAAGCTTTTAATGCCCCATTTCTTTTGTAATATGAAGTAAATACTCTGTTCTTCATCTCCAGAAAGTTTCAGGTCAAAATTCCAAGTAGAAATGTATAAATCTCAATTTTAATGAAAGAACAGTGTCATTTCCCCACTACCTTGTTGTGAATCAATGTAATGCTGATGATTTCGAATGAATGGATGATTCTCTGATATATTTGTGATCAATATACTGCCATGGATGTCTTCTACAAGTTTCATGTACTATACTTGAGCATTTGAAGCATTTTTACTCAATTTAGTTGTATTGGGAGGTGAAATAGTGCCATTTCCCCAAGGGTCGAATTGGGGATTTTTGCAGTTGAATGGGAGAGGGTGAGAACAATTGTAATAATCCATTAATGGTGCATATGAGACTTTAATAACATACTTAACACATTACATACCTCTGTTCATAAATTTGAGTGGGCTTGGAGGCATTTGGGAAGCCATTTTCAATACTTACCCCAGGGGGATTTGAACCCCAAATTACTAGTAAAATTGAATAATTGGTCCAGAATCTTAAGAGAGTTTGCAGAGGTCTTTTGGTGGCCATATGTCATCCATAAACATCATATTCAAGTTCTAATATCATTCATACACCTTCCTTGAAGATTTGAAGGCATTTGGAGTCAATTTAAGACCTAGAGACCAATACTAATCAAAGGAAAATCACTAGTAAAGTTACCTACATTGATCAGAATTGAAAGAGGATTTGCAGAAATATTTTAAAGGTCCAAAGGCATCCCTGAAACACATATTTATGTTATAATATCATTCATATACCTTCTCAGAAGATTTGGGATCATTTGGGGCAAATTTGGGACTTAGAGATCAAAACTAGTCAAAGGTCGAACTAGGGAAAAAAAGTAGAAAATTGCAATTTTAATAAAATTCCTAATAAGGGACATTACAGTGGTATCAGAGCATGGTCCTTGCACCTGTGGATTAGCTACATACATTCAAGAATAATTGGCAGCCATGTCTTACTATTATGATGAATCCTATGAGTACAATTCTTATGAGGAATATGCAGATGCTTATGAGCAATATGAAGTAGAATGTGAATGGTACGAGGAAGAGGTGCCATCATGCAACACTTCTTACAATTTTAGGAGAAATGAAGATTATTCTTATGACTTTCAATCTGATGAATATGAGTGTGTCACACCAACCAAGGATAATTCTATGAGTGAGTTCCAAAGATGGAGAGCAACATATAAAACCTTGCCCCAACAATATCAAAAATATCTTGATTTTAGCAAAAATACACAAAATGCCATGTCTTTTGACTACTATGCTGAACATGTTTTTGAAAATAGGCCCAAAAATGAAGATGTGGAGTTACTAAAGAAAGGTTTATGCCCTTCTTGTAAAGAACCTTGGAGTGAGTATCATACATGTGTGCATGAAATTATGTCCCACTTGAGGAGAGCTTTTGGGAATTCTTCAAAAAGAGATTCCAAAGATATTGATCCTAAGGAAAACAAGGGGAAAAATGCATCAGCTTGCTTGAAGGAGAAAAATGAAGAGACATCACAAGAGCATGAAGAAGATTCTATTGAAAATATGGAAGATCATTTCGAGACACCTTCTAGCTTAGACATGAACCAAAGAGCATCTACTGATGGATGCTTAAACTTTGAAGGAGTACCTATTGATGGGTGCTCACACCTCTATGTTGGTGACATAGAGATCACTTTTGAAAGTGTTGCTGCAAGCCCAAGTTCCATTAAGCATGATAATGAAGACCTTGTTGCAGTTGAAGAAGAACCAAGATCAACTTCCCCATCACCACTTGAGCTTCATGAAGTTGGTCCAAGCAAAAATGAAAAAGATGAGGAGGTTCATTTGCAAGAGCCTCATTTTCTTGAAGGGTCCTTAAAGATGAATGAAAAGAAGATCCAAGAGTCCCTCAGCATTCTCCATGACACTCAAGCATTGGTGTCAAATTCTTGTTGGAGAGCTACTTCATTGGAGGAAACATCTTTCATTGAAGACATGGAGAAGATTCAAAGAGCAATGTGCCACATCAAAGGTAATTTCATGTCTTTGCTTTTTGATAGAAACCATTTGTTTGAGCTTAATGAATTGTTACATGATGCATACTTGAAGAATAATGAGGATATTCATAAGCTCACAATTCAAAATGAGCAACTTCTTGAAAAGTTGCAAGATACTTGTTTTTCCTCCTATGTTTCAGATTGTCAAATGGTAGATTGTTTGGAGGATTCTCATGACATGGTGGATCATAAGAAATGTGGAAATTTGAATGTGCTTAATGTGTTTGAAGATGAACTTGAAGATATCCAAACACTTGATGTGGTGGAAGAGGAACTTGAATTGTCTCTTGATGAAAGTTATGCAATTTTTAAAGAAGAGCATGATTCCTCTACATTGGAACCAATCTATGACAAAGGTTTCACACTTTTGAAGGAGCTGCTTGATACTACCCATATGGATCCTTCCCATGATGAAACTTCTGCACTTTTTTATCATTTGGGTGAGTTAGTTCATTATCCTACATCCTACAATTCCATGTTTTGCAGCATTAGTCTCAATGAAGTATGGGTGAAAGGGTTCTTTTTATGGTGCCACATGAGGAGTATGGAACTCCTAGATTTAACTTTTATGATGACATGGTTGGAGCACATTCTTATTCACATTTGCAGCAGCATCCTTTGTTACTTTATGATGATGCACATCTACACGGATGCACCTATGATATGCATTTGACTCACTTGAAGACTCATGGTTTTTCTTGCTCAACACTTGATTCATTTGATGTTGGAGGAACTTCATCCAACACTTGGGTGAATAGATTTATGATTGGAGAACATTTTTGTTGCAAGACACATACTTTGTTATATCTTTATGACTCTCACATTCAGGGATGTATGGGTGAGACTTCTTTGAGTCATTTGAAGTCTCCTTGTTTTTTCTGCTCATTATTTGGTTCAGATTTTAGTAGAGATTCTTCATTCACTTCTTGGATGAAAGAATACATGGTTGAATATTTTGATGCATATCACATCCTTTTGGAGCAGCATTATAGGACATGGGATCCTCACCTATGTCATTGGAGCAGATTTGATTGGTCACTTGAAACTTGTATGCACTTGGAAAATGGTGGTCTACTTGCTTGGAGGTATAAGCACTTTCATGACTCTTTGATGAAGCATATCCTTGATGTACATTTTCATTATGTTGTTATGTACTTTGATGATATATATTTGGTACTCATGATGTTTGGAAGGATGCATACAAGAAAATGGGATAGATTCCCTAGCTCCATGGAAGAGGAAGAGGCAATTTGTAGCTAGTGAGACACTTGGGCTAGATTCCCTAGCTCTATGACAACAATGATGAAGATGCTATGACACCTATGACACAAATCAGACCTGAAGGCTGACATATGACATATATGACATGTCAGGGCTAAAAATAGACTCCAAAAGGGCGCTCAAGGGTGTTAGGGCAGCTAAGATGCTTCCACATGTGATTTGGTGGAAGTGGGAGACTAGGAATTGTTGTACAAGTGGCGTTCTTTGGAATCTCTTCCCAACTTGAGTTGGCATGAGTCTCTTGGAAGGAATTCGACCCATGGAGGACATTAGAACTTTATAAATGTCAATAACAAATAATGAAACCAGCTTTTGATCATTTGTAGAATTTGCAATTGCATTTGTGAAGAGGGAGAGCTCGTGGATGACTAGTTTCTTGCCTTAGCCAATTTCGAGGGTGAAAGATTCCCATCCAAGTTGGTAATTGGAAAGGCCATTCAGACCTTTCATTTGGAGCTTTAATGGAGTCTTTATTTGCAGGTGTAAGCTACAGGGCAGCTCATAGTTTCTTCTATTGCAGCTCACTCCTTCAACTTTTTCCTGTCTTGATGGCATATTCTTGATCCTTGAGGGAAGGTGTTTTTGGTGAGCTATTGTACTCTTTGGGGAAGCTTTTAATGCCCCATTTCTTCTGTAATATGAAGTAAATACTCTGTTCTTCATCTCCAAAAAGTTTCAGGTCGAAATTCCAAGTAGAAATGTATAAATCTCAATTTTAATGAAAGAAGAGTGTCATTTCCCCACTACCTTGTTGTGAATCAATGTAATGCTGATGATTTCGAATGAATGGATGATTCTCTGATATATTTGTGATCAATATACTGCCATGGATGTCTTCTACAAGTTTCATGTACTATACTTGAGGATTTGAAGCATTTTTACTCAGTTTAGTGGTATTGGGAGGTGAAATAGTGTCATTTCCCCAAGGGTCGAATTGACGATTTTTGCAGTTGAATGGGAGAGGGTGAGAACAGTTGTAATAATCCATTAATGGTGCATATGAGACTTTAATAACATACTTAACACATTACATACCTCTGTTCATAAATTTGAGTGGGTTTGGAGGCATTTGGGAAGCCATTTTCAATACTTACCCCAGGGGGATTTGAACCCCAAATTACTAGTAAAATTGCATAATTGGTCCAGAATCTTAAGAGAGTTTGCAGAGGTCTTTTGGTGGCCATATGTCATCCATAAACATCATATTCAAGTTCTAATATCATTCATACACCTTCCTTGAAGATTTGAAGGCATTTGGAGTAAATTTGAGACCTAGAGACCAATACTAGTCAAAGGAAAATCACTAGTAAAGTTATCTACATTGATCAGAATTGAAAGAGCATTTGCAGAAGTATTTTAAAGGTCCAAAGGCATCCCTGAAACACATATTTATGTTATAATATCATTCATATACCTTCTCAGAATATTTGGGATCATTTGGGGCAAATTTGGGACCTAGAGATCAAAACTAGTCAAAGGTCGAACTAGGGAAAAAAAGTGGAAAATTGCAATTTTAATAAAATTCCTAATAAGGGACATTACAACCACTCTGAATGGTCTTCCTAGAGATTGGGAACCCTTTATTTGTGGCATATGCGCTAGGAAGAAATTAATCTAGTTCAAACAACTATGGGAAGAGTATGTGCAGGAGGAAGAAAGAATAGTAGCAAGAGAGAAGAAATTAAATGACAGTGAAGATCAAGCTTTGGCAACTCATGCCCAAGGTGGAAGGAAAAGAAAGAGTGATGTACGTACCTATGACCACTCTCCCAGAAGATCTCAAAGATCTCAATGGAGCAAGAGGTTCAAGAAAGAACTATCCTCAATTGAATGTTACTCTTGTCACAAAACATGACACATTGCAAGTAATTGTCCATTCAAATCTGGACAACCTAAGAAGTAAAAGAAAAGATTTCATGCTCTTGCAGCTGAAGATAGTGAATATGATAACGAAGTGAAAACCAAAGAAGATGAAGATTCCAGTGAAGAATATGTACTAATCTCAGCCCTCACTGGTTCAGTATCTCATGGAAGTGATACTTGGCTAGAGGACAGTGGAGCCTCAAAACACATGACGAGATAGAAGGACTCTCTTTCACATCTCATGTAGAAAGATTCTCCACACAAAGTAAAGCTTGGAGATGACTACCAATATCCTATCAAAGGAATGGAAGAGGCTACTTAGAAATTGGACTCTGGAAATTCGATGAACATGAAGGAAGTACTATATGTCCCAGGTTTGAAAATGAACCTTCTTTCTATTTCAGCATTAGATAAGAAAGATCTTAGAATTGCATTCATAGATGGTGAAGTTCTTATGTGGCCAAAGGGGAAGACTATCAATGATGAAATCGTCATTGGGATAGAAGAAGGAGGACTCTATAAACTTAAGGGTCATGCAGATTCAACACTGATGACTAGTACCAAGAGCCCCTATGAACTATGTCATAGAAGACTAGCTCATGTACATTACAAAGCCTTACCAATAGTGAGTAAGGCGGTGACTGAACTACCAGAAATCCAGGTTGATCATGAAGGAGTGTGCAAAGGATGTGCACAAGGAAAAAGTTCGAAGAATCCATTTCCAAGCAGTGATAACAAAGCTAAAGGCATATTGGACATTATTCACTCCGACATTTGTGGACATTTGTGGACCTATGTCTACCACTTCACTAAGTGGGTATGTTTATTATGCTTTTATTGATGATTACTCCCGCAAAACATGGATTTATTTTCTAAATAATAAGAATGAAGTTTTTGAAAATTTTAAAGAGTTTAAGGCTCTTGTAGAAAACCTCTCTGAAAAGAAGATCAAGATACTAAGGACAGATAATGGAGGGGAATACACTTCAGGTAATTTCAAGGATTTCTGTAAACAAGCAAGGATTAAGAGGGAGCTTACTATTCCCTATAATCCACAACAGAACGGTGTAGCTGAAAGGAAGAATAGAACTATCATGGAAGCAGTGAAAGCCATGATCCATGATCAAGACCTACCCATGCATCTATGGGTTGAAGCAGCAAGAACCACAGTCTATGTACAAAATAAAATCTCTCACGATGTTATTGGCAACAAGACTCCAAAAGAGATGTTTACCGGTGAGAAGCCTGAAGTCAGTCATCTAAAGATATTTGGATGTCCAGTATTTATTCACATTCCAAAAGATAAGAGATTAAAGTTGGAGCCTTCAAGAAAGAAGGGAATATTTGTGGGTTACAGTAAGCAATCAAAGGCTTACCGTATCTACATCCCAAGATACCGCTAGATTGAGCTTAGCAGGGATGTTACATTTGATGAAGACACGGCTTTCAACAAGTCTAAGAAGACTCATGAGGATGAAGAGGAGCATGAAGCTCCTAGAGAGTTACCGAAACTAATGATGTACCAGACAAAAATATTGAAGAGGAACCTATTCCAGAGGATCATGACATGACAGAACCTCAGATCCCTGAGGAGACACGTCATGAGGAAAATCCACGGAAGAGAAGACTAGCCTGGGCAAGAGAAATAATACAAGATGCAAGAAGATATGGTGCCCCAAAAGGATCCAGTAGAGAAAGCAAGAGACCAAGGCCATATTCCAGTTATGTAGCCTTAATGTGTAACCTTGTTGAATAAGAACCTACATGTAAAGAAGAAGGATTGGTTGGATGCCATGAATGAAGAATACCAATCCATCATTAAGAATGATTTTTGGGATGTGGTACCAAGACCGAAGGACAAGTCAGTTGTTTCGTCAAAATGGATCTTCAAAACAAAACACTCAGCAAACGAAAGCATTGAAAAGTACAAGGCAAGGTTTGCAGCCCGAGGGTTCTCTCAGAAGGAAGAAATTGATTATGAGGAGACCTTTGCTCTTGTGGCCAGATATACCTCAATTCGAACCATCCTTGCCTTGGAAGCTAAGATGAAATGGAAGTTACATCAGAGATGGATGTAAAGACAACCTTCCTGAATGGAAAAATAGAAGAAGAAGTATACATCGAGCAACCAGAAGGATTTGAAACAGATAACAGAAAAAACACATGTATGTAAACTAAAGAAAGCATTATATGGGTTGAAGCAAGCATTCAGAGCATGGTATGGAAGAATTGATGGTTTCTTGATGAGCTTGGGCATTACCAAGAGTAAAGCAGATTATAATCTTTATTATAAGGTCATAATAGATGAACCTATGATATTGCTATTATATATGGATGATTTATTCCTAACAAGAGAAGACAAGCACATCACTGATTGTAAGAAGAAGCTTGCTGCAAAATTTGAGATGAAATACCTTGGGATGATACACTATTTTCTAGGTCTTGAAGTATGGAAGTTCCCCAATGCGATTTTCCTAACTCAAGGAAAATATACTGTTGAGATCCTAAAAAGATTTGGGATGTTGGATTGCAAGGCCATGACCACCCCGATGGTGACAAACTTGAAGCTCGTGAATGATGCTTCATCAGAGACAGTAGATGTCACGGTGTACAGACAGATTATTGGGTCATTGATATATTTGACCAATACTAGACCAGACATATGTTTTGCTGTGAACACCTTGAGCCAGTATATGGTGGATCCCAAACATGTTAACTTGGTTGTAGCAAAGCATGTGATGAGATACCTAAAAGGTACGTTGGACTATGGACTCAGATATGCTTCAGATAGTGAGTTCAGACTCAGATTGGGCTGGAAGTGCCAAAGATAGAAAAAGCACTTCAGGATGTTGCTTTAGTTTGGTATCAAGTATGATCTCATGGCTCAGTAGAAAGCAACCCTGTGTTGCTCTCAATACAGCAGAAGTTGAATACGTAGCAGCATGTTCAGCTTGTAGCGAAGCAGTGTGGCTTCAAGATGTTGGCAAGATTGTTCGATGCAGAGATAGATGTGACCGATATTCTCTGTAACAATCAGAGTTGTATCAAGATGACAGAGAATCCGTTGTTCCATTATAGATCGAAGCATATCGAGATCATTTTTCACTATATCCGGGATATGGTGCAGAAAGGAGCTATAAAGCTCAAGTATGTTCCTACAGATGAACAAATTGCTAATGTGTTGACTAAGCCTTTGTCTCGCATAAAGTTTGAATACTTTCGAGACAAGCTTAATGTGGTTCGAAAGGACCGCCCTCGAAAGAGGGAGTAATAGTGATTACAGTACTTTCCGACTGAAGATCAGTACTTGCCGATTGATAGTGATTCCAGTCCTTGCGACTGAAGATCAGTACTTGCCGACTAATAGTGATTCCAGTCCTTGCCAACTAAAGATCGATACTTGCCGACAAATAGTGTTATCCCAGTACTTGTCGACTGGTGATATGATTCCAATCCTTGCCGATTAAAGATCAATACTTGCCGACTGATAGTGTTATCCCAGTACTTGTCGATAAGTGATGTTATCTTAGTACTTGCCGACTGATGATGTTAGTGTTATAGTACTTGTTTACTGATGATTGTTGTGGTTGTTCCAGTATTTACTTACTGGTGATTGTTGTTCCAATACTTGCCGACTGATGATTGATGTTGTTCCAGTGTTCATACACTAATGATGATGTTGATGGTGATATTCCAGTAGACGATGATGATGATGATGATGATGATGATGGTGATATTCCAGCAAACGATGATGATGATGATGATGATGATGATGATGGTGATATTCCAACAGACGATGATGATGATGATCGTGATATTCCAGCAAACGATGATGATGATGCTAATGGTGATATTCCAGCAGACGATGATGATGATGGTGATATTCCAGCAGACAATGACGATGATGTTGACGGTGATATTCTAGCAGACGATGACGATGATGTTGATGGTGATGTTCCAGCAAATGATGTTGATGATACCCTAGACATATGATGATGTTCCAAAAACTTCTTACGACACATAGAGATTCACAAGTCAGTTGGACAGTTGTTGATGTTGCCCACAGAATACCTTCCTAGTTAAGAGGGAGTGTTAAAGAAATGTAACTACGGAAGATATTCTAAATGTATTTGTCTATTGTATTATTGTATTCCTCCTTTTGGGAGATGTCATTGATGTAATTGATAATATAAGAGTCATTGAAAGAGTAACTGTAAACCCTAACTGTTAGGTCGGCCTGGAAATAACTAGAAAAAAATATTTTATTGTAAAGTTTACAGGTCGGCCCAGTTAGGTGAGTTAAAGCCAACCTAATTAGTAAAAAGGTCAAGTCACTTGTTAAGTATAAATAGGGGATTGAGTTGCTCATTTGCAACACTCATCTCACTCACTCAAGTTCACATAGGAGAGAGAGAAGTTCGCACAAGTGAAGGAGAGGAGCTGATTTTGTCTTGGGGTTTTATCTTGTATTTGTGAATTCTATATTGAGGATGTTTTGCCGGGGTTTTCTCCCTTGTGGTTTCCCCGACAGAAATATTGTGTTCTTTGTGTTTTTTGTGCTTGTCTTTCTTTCAGTGATTAGATTGTTTAATGTTATTATGCTAAACAACTGAAAAACTAACAAAATCTTCTTAGTATAATGTAAAGTGAATGGATAATTAAAGTTAGCACATATTGACCATGAAGTAAAAGATAAAGCATAGAGATTAAGAGAACTCAAATTGTTAAAGCTTCAATTAAGTATCAATGTATGCCTCAATCAACGATTCGGTTAAAGCATCTGTTAAAGATATGCCTCAATTAACTAAAGAACTCACAATGGTCACTTCAAGTAAATCAATCAGCATGATTTTAGTTAACTAAGTGTTAAATAAGAAGGACTAGTTAACTGAAGTGTTTTCACTTTAGTTAAACTAAAGACGACACTTCAGTAACAAGGAAAACTCAAATTGATCACTGCAGTGATGTTATCAAGAAAGAATCAGTTAAAGAGAGTTAGCTAAGTGGCAACAAAGAAGATCTAGTTAACTAAGTGTTATTGCACGATGACACTTATGTTAAACTAAAAGAAGACACTTGATTTGTAACACTTGCATGACGACACTTAAGTTAGCCACCTAACTAAGTGGGCAAGCTTTCGGTTAAAAGGCGAGTTCATCTTAAGAGATAGATCAGTGAGATAAAGCACTGCATGAGAAGTGGGACGCACTTCTTCATGCAAGATTGATACATCCAGTCTGAGGGCAAGTTCATCCTAAAGTTAGAAGAAGTTGATGCATGAGAAGAATGTATAAAAATGTTATATGGGATTGATGAATTCAATGTGAAGCAAATTCTCTTCTCCTTTAAAGGCAAGGCGCTTCTCTTTGTGTGCAAGGTGTTATTATTGAAGGCAAAGCGCTTCTCCAATTGAAATATATTCTCTATTGCTTCCGTATCTTCACCAAGAGTGTTTGGTGATCTCTTATCTTCCGAAAGCAATCTGCTATGTTGTAAAAGAAAGCATTCTCTACTATCCATTATATTATACTAAGAAGAATTGTTGGGGTTTTTGTTCTCATAGTTTTGAGGATTTTCCCCAAGGTATATCTTGTGTTATGGTTGTACAAATTTCATGTGATTGAATTGTCTCATTGCTTCAAGTTTCGGCATCTAAAAGAATTGAAGATCAAAGCTCAACCAAATATTAACATGGTATAAGAGCTCAGGGCATGAAAAAGCTCAGTTTTGCATGCCAGCTAGAGCCTACGTAGATCCTAAGAAGATAAGCACGAGATTTGAAGACTATGGCATCAGTCTTTGTAAGACCGGAAGACCATCTTGAGGGCACCTCAAACTTCAACACTTGAAAGGCTAGGATTCTCAACATCCTAGAGGAACATGACTTGGATGGCTATGTATCCACTATGGTGACTGTGGTGAAGGAGCCTACATCTAATGCAGGGCGCATCAACTTCAAGAAGAATCAAGCTAAGACCAAACAGATCATCTACGATTCGGTAAAAGATAACTTGATGCCTGTGATCACACCGTTGAAGACTGCGAAAGAATGTTATGATACATTGACTGATATTTATGAGAAGAAGGCCTCGAGTCAAAAGAGGGCATTGAAGAATCAGCTTCGAAACTTAAAGATGGATACGGATGAGACAGTGGCCTCCTTCTTCACCAAGATCTCTCGGGTAAGAGATCAACTTGCTAGTATTGGAGTAGTGGTGGATGAAGATGATCTCCAAAACCGCTATCAACTTCAACTTCAAGAAGAATCAAGCTAAGACCAAACAGATCATCTACGATTCAGTAAAAGATAACTTGATGCCCGTGATCACACCGCTGAAAACCGCAAAAGAATGTTATGATACATTGACTAATATTTATGAGAAGAAGGCCTCAAGTCAAAAGAGGGCATTGAAGAATAAGCTTCGAAACATAAAGATGGAGATGGATGAGACAGTGACCTCCTTCTTCACCAAGATCTCTCAGGTAAGAGATCAGCTTGCTAGTATTGGAGTAGTGGTGGATGAAGATGATCTCCAAACCATTATTGATGGTCTCCCATCCTCATGGGAGACATTCTTGGCTACGATAGATGGCCGAGAGGTACAACCTAACTTCGAAAGGTTGTGGCATGACTACATCCAAGAGGAGGAGCGAATCCAGAGCAAGTCAGTGTGCATCAAAGAAGAAAACCTTGCCTTCACGGCAAGAATGAAGAAAGGAAAGAAACCCTTCTTCCAAAAGAAGTTCTCTCATCCAAAGGAGTTCAACAAAGGCTTTAACAAGTCAAAAGCTAGATGTTTCAATTGCAACAAGAAAGGCCATTTCTCAAGAGAGTGGAAAGCTAAGCGGAAAGGAAATTTCCATGCTTCTACCACCATAGAAGATGAAATCACTCAAAAGAATGCATTCGAAGAAAAGGAAACAAGAAGGGAGTATCACCTTGACTCATCCCTTTCGAGATCCGTCATCACAAATGTAGACACATCGTTGATTGACAGTGGCACATCCAAACATATGACTAGTTACAAGAGTGTCATCACTGACCTAAAGGAGAAAGAGTTTGCATGCATGGTAGAGTTGGGGAACAACTCAACATATTCGATCCAAGGAGTTGGATCCACCTCATTCCAATGGAGCACCGGTGATATTCTACATGTGGATGACATTCTATATGTTCCAGGCTTGAAGAAGAACCTCCTTTCAGTTTCAGTTTTTGAAGACAAAGGCTTCTGAGTTACCTTCATGGATAATAAGGTACTTTTATGGCCGAGGAACAAAAACCTAGAATCTGTTGCTGTGATTGGAGTTCGAGAGGGAGGACTCTACAAGGTACCCGAGAAGTACATTCAAGCTATGATTCACCACACTATCAGTCGATGCAAGCTATGGCACCGAAGGCTTGGACACCTACTCGACAAAGCGCTACCAGGACTTCAAAAGATCGTAAAAGGTATACCCGTATTTGATTTTGAGCATGATAGTGTATGTTGGGGTTGTGCACTTGGGAAGAATGGTAAGAAAAGTTTTTTACAGCAGTACTACTAGATCTAAAGGGATTTTAGATCTGATACATTCTGATGTATGTGGTCCCATGTCATCCCCCTCCCTGAGTGGCTTCTTATATTATGTACTATTCATAGATGATTTTTCTAGTAAGTCATGGATTTATTTTATGAAGGCTAAATAGAAAATTTAAAGAGTTTAAAGCCCTAGTTGAAAATCATAAAGAAAAGCACATTCGTGCATTAAGATCTGATAATGGAGATGAATTTGATTCACGTGCATTTAATGAGCTATGTAGTGATGCAGGAATATGTAGACAATTAACAGTACCATACAACCCTCAGCAAAATGGGGTTGGCGAAAGGAAGAATAGAACCATATGTGAGGCTGCAAAAGTCAATGATACATGATCAAGATATGTCTATCTCTTTATGGGAAAAAGCCTCCCGTACAGCTGTGTACATCCAGAATAGAAGCCCGCATGCCATTCTAGATGAGAAGACACCGAAAGAAGTGTTTACCTGTGAGAAGCCAGCGATCTCACACTTGAGGATCTTTGGGAGCCTAGTATACATTCATGTACCGAAAGAAAAGAGAACAAAGATGGAGCCCTCTGGAAAGAAAGGCACCTTTGCGGGTTATAGCGAGTCGTCGAAAGCATACTGAATATATGTACCTGGTGAGAGACACATTGAAGTTAGTAAAAATGTTACCTTCCATGAGGAAGTTGATTTCAAAAGATCGAAAGAGATTCAATGTGATTCAGAGATGGAGGATCCTGATTGTGATTCTCCCTCTTTAGAGTTTGAGAGGGAGAAACCAAAAGATGCCTCACATTCCCTAGCTCTTGAAGAACCAATAGAACTAATTAAGAGGTCACCTGATGAACCTTTCGCTAAAAGAAGATCTACTTGGTGCCGATACATCTTACAAAATGCTAAGAAAAATGGAGCACCAACAGGCTCATCCAGAGAGCGCTAGCAACCTGACAGATATTCAAGGTATGTTGCACTGATGAGTCACATCAGTGATTCAGAACCATCCTCATATGAAGAAGTTGGAAAGCAACAAGTTTGGAAAGATGCAATGACAGAAGACTACAACTCTATAATGAAGAATGATGTTTGGGAGGTTGTTCCCAAACCTGATGGGAAGTCTATTGTGACTTCCAGATGGCTTTACAAGATAAAGCATGTTGTGGATGGTAGCATTGAAAAGTATAAAGCCAAATTCGTTGCCAGAGGTTTCTCTCAAAAAGAAGGCATCGATTATGATGAGACCTTTGCCCCTGTGGCAAGGTACACCACAATCCGGGTAATGATTGCACTTGCATATGTTCTAGGATGCAAACTTCACCAAATGGATGTGAAGACAACCTTCCTCGATGGTGAGGTTGAGGAAGAGGTTTATATTCAGTAGCCTAAAGGATTTGTAGTGCATGGGAAGGAGTCCCATGTTTGCAAGCTAAAGAAAGCTCTATATGGGCTTAAGCAAGTCCCTAGGGCTTGGTACTCTAGAATTGATAGCTACCTTCAGAAACTGGGTTTCAGTAAGAGTGAAGTTGATCCAAGTTTGTACTTCAAAGTAATGAAGAACCAACCATTGATATTGGTTTTGTATGTTGATGATTTGTTTCTCACTAGAGAGGAACATATGATTGATTGGTGCAAGAGGGAGGTCACCTCAGAGTTCGAGATGAAATACTTAGGTCTAATGCACTACTATCTTGGCCTTGAGATCTGACAAATAAAAGATGAAATTTTTCTATCTCAAGGGAAGTACACTGTGGATATATTGCACAGGTTTGGCATGATAAATTGCAAATCTATGACTGCACCAATGGTTTCCAATTTGAAGAAACTTCATGAGTCAGTATCTGGATCAGATCCAGTAGATCCCACTTTGTATATACAGCTTATAGGCTCTCTAATGTGCTTGATGCATTCGAGGCCTAATATATGTTATGCCGTGAGCATTCTGAGTCAATTTATGTCTGATCCGAGACACAGACACTGGACAACTGCTAAGCATGTGCTTAGGTACCTTCGAGGTACAATTTCATATGGACTCAGATATGCCTCCAGTGGAGGAGTCATGTTACTTGGTTATACAGACTCAGACTGGGGAGGAAGCATTGTGGACCGTAAGAGTACATCCAGCTACTGTTATTGCCTAGGATCAACTATGATATCATGGTCTAGCAGGAAGCAAGGCTTTGTAGCCCAGAGCACTACAGAAGAAGAATACATAGCTACTAGTGTTGCCTGCCGAGAAGCAGTGTGGCTCAGAAAGCTACTTGTAGGGTTGTTTAGTGAAAATCTTGAGCCTACAATTATTAGGTGTGACAATCAAAGTTGCATCAAGCCTTCCGAAAACCCAGTGTTTCATGACAAGTCGAAGCACATTGAAATGAAGTATCACTTCATTCGAGACATGGTCCAGAAAGGTACAGCGAAACTTCAGTACATTGCTACTGATGAGCAGATTGCAAATGTGTTAACAAAGCCTCCGTCAATGACAAAGTTCAGGTACTTCTGAGACAAGCTTGGTATGGCAGAGAATGCCTCCCTCGCTAAGAGGGAGTGTTAAATGTACAACATCAAGAGACATTCTCCAGACTAATCTTGTACATCCAAGATTGATCCTCCCGTATAGAGGTGAGCACTTTGATTGCCTTCCGTGTAAAGGTTATTCCTCCCGTATAAAGGTAATTAATCAAAGTAATGATGTTGTAAAGTCTTGTTGGATAAGGCTCCGAACTTGTGTGTCAAGTCATGATTATCATGTGAACCTTCTGTATAAAGGTATCCATGAGATGGACCTCCTGTATAGTGGTGGACCTTCCATATAAAGGTCATGCTTTACTTGTTAAAAGCATTTAAATTTGTGTGATGTATTACTAACCATGATCACCAGATTTCTATTAAGTCCTCTTTAGAGATTGATCACCTCTAAAGTGAATTACTTTAGCATATGATCATTTGGTCCGGAATAATATAATATGATCACAACATCCGATAAATCTTCTTAGTATAATGTAATGTGATGGATAATTAAATTTAGCACATATTGACCATGCAGTAAAAGATAAAGAAATAAAAGATAAAGCATAGAGATCAAGAGAACCGGAATTGTTAAAGATTCAGTTAAGTATCAATGTATGCCTCAATCAATGCTTCAGTTAAAGCATCAGTTAAAGATATGCCTCAATTAACTAAAGAACTCACAGTGGTCACTTCAAGTAAATCAATCAGCATGATTTCAGTTAACTAAGTGTTTTAAATAAGAAGGACTAGTTAAATAAAGTGTTTTCACTTTAGATAAACTAAAAGATAACACTTCAGTAAATCAAGGAAAACTCGAATTGATCACTACAGTGATGTTATCAAGAAAGAATCAGTTAAAGAGAGTTAACTTAGTGACAACAAAGAAGATCTAGTTAACTAAGTGTTATTGCATGACGACACTTATGTTAAACTAAAAGAAGACACTTGAGTTGCGACACTTGCATGATGACACTTAAGTTAGCCACCTAACTAAGTGGGAAAGCTTTCAATTAAGAGGCGAGTTCATACTAAGAGACAAATCAGTGAGATAAAGAACTGCGTGAGAAGTGGGGCACACTTCTTCATGCAAGATTGATACATCCAGTCTGAGAGAAAGTTCATCCTGAAGTTAGAAGAAGTAGATGCATGAGAAGAATGTATAAATATGTTATACGGGATTGATGAATTCAATGTGAAGCGAATTCTCTTCTCCTTTGAAGGCAAGGCGCTTCTCTTTGTGTGCAGGATATTATTATTGAAGGCAAGGTGCTTCTCCGATTGATCTCTCTTCTCTATTGCTTTTGTATCTTCACCAAGAGTATTTGGAGATCTCTTATCTTCCGAAAGCAATCTACTATGTTGTAAAAGAAAGCATTCTCTGCTATCCATTATATTATACTGAGAAGAATTGTTGGGGTTTTTGTTCTCATAGTTTTGAGGATTTTCCCCAGGGTATATCTTGTGTTATGGTTGTATGAATTTCATGTGATTGAATTGTCTCATTGCTTCAAGTTTCGGCATCTAAAAGAATTGAAGATCAAAGCTCAACCAAACCTTAACAAATTGATCCTTAGTAGAGTCTGAGTCTGAGTTTGAGTTTTAAAACATTGATCTTAGTGCATAATTCACTCTCGAGTAAAGATCCCACTTGCAGCAAATAGCCTTTCAATATGAAACTCTTGCACCTTAAGGGGGGTAGTACATTGATTAAAGTGAAAATGATTGTAGGTCATCCAAAACCACCAAATACAAGGTCTCAATTGACAAAGGTTAGTGGTCAACAAAAACCACCAAATATAGTGATGAACGAACCATTGAGAAAAAAAACTTCAAAGCTCAAGCTTAGATCCCTTCGACCTACTTCTCACCTTGCACTTGATAGGGGAGAATATCAGTGATGATAGTCATGCTTCATGTTTCAAAGTCCTTTTAATCAAAATTCAATTAAACAATTGGTCTCCTAAGTGGGTATCTACAATCAAATCCAAGAAGTCCAACATTGCATCTAGGCTCCTCTTCAAATCATCATCAAATTAACATTTGGAAATCTAGGCTCCTCTCTCTGCTCTTTATTATTCCATGAGATACATTTGGGATGTTGTTCAACACCTAATTGTGTCTAAATTCAAATAGTGCTTCGATGATCCTATTTGTTCACTTATAGCAGACTGGTGATCTTATTTCTTCACCAATTCGCAGAAGACACAAACTTCTTCTAGCTAAATTACTTAGCAGATGATTATATTGTTACGTAGTTAAGAAATGTTCAGATATCGGCAGTTGTCCACTTCTAGAATTAAGCTCTCTTCTAGTTCATTTCAGATGAACCATCTAGCATCGAATTTTGATGGTATTATAGGCAGATTTTTCATTAAAGCTCAAATAAAGACTTTCTGAAATATTCATGACATTAGCTTTTAGCTTAGTTGGTATAGATAGATAGACTTGTGATTGAGTGGGAGGATGTTGACCTATAGCTTAGCTTATCAGTCACTAAGTCTTCATGTGACCTTTAATTGTATTATTCATCCAGGATAAGAGTGAATTATTCTCAAATGATGACTGGTTGAGTTAATTAGAATTGTCTAGCCTACTCACCATGCAAAGGTTTCAGATCTAAAGCAAATCTCTCTATGAAGTGGCATCACCCTTTGTACCATATATTTGTAGCATTGGTGTAAATACAATTCAGTTGGCTAGTTAGACTTTTGGGTCTAATTGTTGTTCCCATCTATATTTTAACACATATCCCTAGTGAAAAGATAAAATCCTTGCAACATGTTACCCCTAGATCAACAAGGGTGACATGTTGATCAATTTTGGTTCACAACATTGCTTTTGAGGTGAGATCTCTAGTTTCCCATAGATCATTGGTCAAACATCCTTCCAGGATGCACAAATGGTTCTTGTGACTTGATATGCCTAGTGGAGATAGTGTTAGATGCACTAACATTGTGATATTTCTCACCCTCATTAACTCTTGGGATGTTTTCTTTTATGTTGATTTAATAGCTAGACTTGTGATTGAGTCAGAGAATGTTGATCTATAGCTTAGCTTATCGATCACTAAGTCTTCATGTGACTTTTAATTGTATTATTCATCTAGGATAATAGTGAATTATTCTCAAATGATGATTGAGTGAGTTAGTTAGAATTGTCTAGCCTAATCACCATGCAAGGGTTTAGGATTTAGAGCAAATCTCTCTATGAAGTGGCATCAACCTTTGTACCATATATTTGTAGCATTGGTGTAAATACAATTGAGTTGGCTAGCTAGACTTTTGCATCAAATTGTTGTTCCCATTTATATTTTAACACATATCCCTAGTGAAAAGATAAAATCCTTGCAACATGTTACCCCTAGATCAACAAGGATGACATGTTGATCAATTTTGGTTTGTGATCATATCACAAACATTGCTTTTGAGATGAGATCTATGGTTTCCCATAGATCATTGGTTAGAAATCCTTCCAACATGCACAAATGGTTCTTGTGACATGATATGCCTAGTGGAGATAGTGTTAGATGCATTAACGTTGTGATATTTCTCACCCTCATTAACCCTTGGGATGTTTTCTTTTATGTTGATTTAACTTTGGAATGTTACCTCTATGCTTGGATAATAACTCATAGCACTTAAAATTGTTACTCATTACTTATCATACCATGGTGTTATTATACATTTACTTTAGGAAGGATGTCATTCCAAAGCTTGAGTCATACCCTAGTGAACTAAGTTGGTGTTACATCCATTTCACAACATTTTGCCTAGCCATTTTTCATTTTCCTAGCCCTTTCATCCATTTCCATCATTTCCCCCTTCATAATTGATCTATCATTAGTAATTCTTCAATGTCTCATAACTATCCCCATGCATGAATGCCTAAATCAAAGTTAAAAGAGTCTAGTACACTAAGGGTAAGGATGCCAAATTAAAATGGAAAAGAACATGAGAATTACCAATTGTGAAAAGCAAGGTTCCCTATGTCCCAAGTTATCAAAGCTAAATCTAAAGAAAAGGGACTAAGCAAATGAAAAGGCTAACGAAATAAATGAAAAAAGAAAAGAAAATATGGGGGTCACAAAAGGGAGGCACAAGGAAAGGGTAACTTGTTATAAAAAAAGCACCCCCTTTTCCAGGGCACACATGTGGAAGAAACATGTATAACCCTAGCTCTCAAAATCTAAGAAAGCTAAGGGTAGATATATTACATTCAATGCTATGATGGTTAACTTGCAAAGATGCCCTTTCTTCCCTAAGTAACACATTCCTTCCACCACCCTCGCCTGACTTAGAAATCTAGGTAATTCAATTTGACTTAAGAACTTTCACATGGAAGAAGATTTAATGGTGTTAGCACCATAGTTTGTTTAATGTCTTAATGAATAAAAATTAAATAAGTCAATGATTTGTTGAAAGGGTGTAATGGTAATTATTTCATGGATTATCTTCATAAATGGATGTATTTCCTAAGTTAAATGTTGGTTGACCCCTTTGCACTTGAGCACTCTATGTACTTTCATGATATGCCACTTGCTATGACATGTTGGTGATGAATAGGTATATTTTGAGGAGCACCCTCTTTGCACACTTGTTTGGAGACATACACATGGTGCCTAATGTATTTAGGATGGTGGATGACCCTCTTTCCTTAGCACGTGGAGGAGTTAGCACACATTTGGACCATTCTCTCTCACCTTGGACATTGGCAAGAGTTCTAGAGACTTCTCATTAAAGTTGGAGCACTTTATTAATGGGTTGTACCACATATGTGGCTTATGGGATGAGCTATTTTGAGTTATGAGGAGGGTGTTCTAGGGTTTTGACCCTACTTTGGACCATCCTTTCACTTGGCATGTGATTCTTGTTGAGCACTTCCTTCTTGGAGGCATTTATCACTCATTCCTTTAACCATTGGACCTAGACGTTACACCTTGGACCATATTTTGGAGCACACATGTGGCATTTGTTGAGGAGCACTCTAGAGTTTTAAAGAATATTGTTGGAGTTAGTTACGATTTAGACCATATCTAGTGGAGCACTCCCTCTTCAAAGCTTCTTTGTACCATTTGATGTATTGTGACCATGGACTAGCAGGTGCGCCCCCCTCATCTTGGGCCATTTGTTAGATTTTTGGAGTAGGTTATTCTAAACTATTCATTGTTTATGATTTTTTGACCATGGCTAGAGGATTTTGATCCTCACTAGGATAGATATAGGGTTTTAGCCTACGTTGCACAAAACTCCTAAAATGCCCACGTACCAGTACCCAAAACTCACGGAAACTCAGAAACTTCTCGGAAACTTCTGGGAAACCATCAAGGGCCCATGAGCGGCTTTGGACCCATGGGAAGTCTAAAAAACCCTAGTTAATGGAAAATGAAAACAATTAACCTCTAAATCGTTTCTAAACCTACATACACATTAACCTATCATTCTTATTTTATTGTAAGATAATGTGTTTTAAAATAAAACTAGAGATATAAATATATATATATATATATATATATATCGTGTTTCCCCTAACGTACCCATTTTGGGGGAGTCATGTTTCCAAGCGTTCCCGTTTCCGAAACTTGTACACTTTTCCACATTTCGTGCAACTTAGGTTTTAGCCTAAGATATTGTATTTTATTTGGAAGGTTGTTGAACCTATAGCCTATATAAAAAGCTCCCCTCTCATTTGTATCTTGTTGTTGTAGATTGAAGGATAAATCTATATTTTGTCTTAGCTCTTGGTTTTATTATTGGAGATTTTTCTTACTTTGTGAGGCATTCCTGGTGAAGCTAATCTTGAGGTAACGTGTATTTTTCCATCGTCAAATTTCTAGAGTTCATAGATGAGTAAATTTTCTCCATTGAATCCAAGTGTAAGAAAAACTCTTTCCTTGATATATGCTTTAGTTTTGCTAGCTTGCTTGTAGGTGCCATCTTTGAGAACCTTACAAGTTCCAGTGAGCATAGGCTATGGTATATGCTAGATCTAGTTGTTGAAGGTGTATGCCTATAGGGTGACCCTTCCTTGGAAGGATTTTGCATCAAACCCCAAACGCTTGGGATGGAATTGTCATGTCTTTTGCAGTTATTCCAGCTCCAGGTAATATCAAACTAAGACCAAAAGGAACTATCTCTAAGACCCCATGATCCCAAGCATTCAAGGCACTTGTCATCCTTAATCTCACCAACCATTAAAAATCAAAAGTTTTCCTTTATTTTTCCTTTTATTAGCTGAAAATATGAATAGTTCAGGGTTGATTTAATTTCCAGATTTCTAAGCCATCAAGATCATCTTTTCATTTTTAGGCTTGTTTTCATTAAATTTATTTATGCTCTGCATCAACAGAATTGAATCTCCCACCAATGCTTCATAAAATCATATATTTTGACTAGGGTTTTGTGCTAGATCAATCACATTAAACTCTTTGATTCATTGAGTCTTCAGGCAGATTTTAATGGTTAATTTGTTCATTTTTTATTCAAGATAATTATGGAAATTCACTTGGGTTTATCTTAAGCAATTCTGGAATTTTCTGTGAACTACTAGCACTCTTTAATTTTCAGATATCATATTCGATTTTCTGCTAAGTAATATATGGTGAAATTTTGATTTTTTTTAGTTATCTTGCTCGCTCTTACATTATAACAGCACTTATCTTTTGAAACAAGATCTCTTATGAATGATACTCTTGGTTCAATGGTTAGTTTATGATTCATGGTTTTAGCTAAACACATCTACCTTGACTAAGTGACTCACTCTTTCTTATAATTATGGAAATTATTTGTGCAATTTACATATCTTCAATATTTCTTATTTGCACAATCTTGGGATGTTTTTTCATGCACCTGAACATCAACTATGGGTCATTGAAGCAATTTGCTTTAGTGGTTGTCTATATTTCCCAAGGCACCTGTTATAACCAAGTGTATTAGTTCAAATCCACATTTGAAGAAGTGATTTTCATCACATCAATATATATGGAAGTTCCATTAAGAGCTAAGCCAACGTCTATATATTTAATTTTAAATATAAAATTATTCTCAACAAAGAACAAAACTATTCTACCAAAAATAAAGAGATGGTAATTTGAAATTTTGAATATAATAAATGAGAAAACAAAGAATCATAAATCTGAATATGACAACTAACTTCTTCTGCACTTACCTCAAAAAAATGTACTCTGCATCAGTATCAAACATGAACAAACAGAAACATAAAACAAGCTGTCAGGTGCTATATTAAAAAGTCAGAGAAAAATAATAACAGTTTCATTTTTACTCTATCTACCCAGCTCGCCATGGGCACTATGAAACCATGTAGGGGTGATTCAAAAACGTGAAGTTCCAAAGCAATATGTCATAGAGCCTTTTTGAAGTTCCAAAGCAATATGTCATAGAGCCTTTTTGAAGTTCCAAAGCAATATGTCATAGAGCCTGTAAGTACATACCTATTCAATGGATTCTCACTTCCCCGGGTCAGATCAATTTTGGTGTTGCAGACTGCAACGTCTTCCTCCTTAAGAAATATTCCAGATCTTTTCTGACAGACATTAAAAAACATTTTAGGACTCAACCTCTGCTGAAACCTCACAGTTATTTGAATTTTGAACACAATATTGTATCTTATGCTACTTATTACTACATAGAAAACCAAACATGAGCACTGCCTATTGCATATAAACAAAAGTGGAAAGAGTAAGACCTGCGAACAAACAATATCTTGGGGAGTGACTTCCTTGAAATGTTCTAATTGCTCATGTGGAACAGAATACTCATTGCAGAACTGCCAATAAAAAAATAGTCCACTGTATCAAAACAAAGCGTAAGCAGCAAAATTCCAAATCAGGACCAAACACAAAAATGCAGAAAATAACAACCTCAGACCCCTGCACCCCTATCTGAATAAGCAGGGATACTAAGTTCCCCCCAATTTATGTAACAATAACCAATCAGAATAAAGGAATCTAAAGTTAAACTTTCTATTGTAAGGAACGAGAAAATCTATTTTGAACAAATAATAAATTTTTGGAAGCGGTATTAATATAAACATTTTGTACACGGCTTTAATACAAAAAATATGGCCTCTAAAGCAGCCTCCACAAGTACAAGCAAAATCTTTTAAAAAAAGGCAAAAAACACAGGATGCTTTAAGCCACAATCATACAACCACTAGCTAAAAGTCCACAGTCCATAGAATATAACAACAACAAACAAAGGGCTACAGCCCAAACTTAAAACACCAAGAAGTAATCATGCCAGCATCAAGAAGGATAGCTTGCTATAATCATCAGGGACAAGGCACCTACCAATATCAGGAGATTGAACTCTATCCAATGTGTTAGAGCTAGTGGTATCTCGGGATGTCCTCCATGATTCCAATGCCTTGCATGGAGGTACATCAGCAGTATAGGCATCAAGATGGAGTAGAGGGTGAGATGCACTCTACTCAGTGGCATGAATCCAGCAGTGGATGTATGTGGACATTCCGGGGTGTTTTGCCTCATGTATGCATGAGTTTTGCATGTACCGCTGTCTATGTCACAGGGTTCGCCAGATTTGAACCTTGAAGTTCGAAATCCGGCGAACCTCAAGAAAAATGACAAATTCGTTGAGATTCGTGTTTAAATTCGTAGTGATTTTCACGGGGATGTTAAACTTTGGTCGACATGGTTGTTGTCCGTGAGACTCCGTGTGCCCACAAACTCGTCGATGTCCGTGTACCCACAAGTTTGCAAGGTCGACATTGTCCGTGTCCATGTGCCCACGAATTGGTCAATGTCTGCATGCCCATAAGTTTGTAGGGCGAAATTCCAGGTTGTAGGTGTATACTTGAGCTGACAAAACTCTAAGCCAGAGGAATTCAAGCGACGTGTGCTCAACCTCCAGGTGTAAATTCTTATTTACAAGCCAATGAAATTCGAAGGAGATTGCATAGGTGTAAACTCCTAGAGCTTCGTGTTTTTCAACATTTTACTTATCTCAACTCTCGCACGATATTTTAGTGTGATAAAGATATGGATACTGGTGACATGTCCCAATTATAAGGTTAACTATAGTTTATATAATATGTAGATATTAAATATATACACTATATATTAATTTTTTTAATTATATATTAATTATAACCATAATGACTTTATAAAGTTATTTAAATAGAATTAAAAAATATATTTGTTATGTAAATATATCATAAAATATTTATATTTTTTTAATATATTTTATTTTTTAAATGTGTATAGGTGAATTTAATGGCGAACCTCATTTCAAACATTATTGAAAAATTCGAATTCGAACCGAACTTTAACCTTGTCGAAGTCGAACTCGAACCCGAACCATGTGACATAGACCGTTGTTAATTAAAAGATGCATGCAAAAGTGACTTTTTGCATGCACTGATATTAGGTTCTCGGTAAACCTAATTGATCAGTGAGATGATATAAGGAGGCAAGAGATCCCCGATAAAAGTTACTCAGTTGGCTTATCAGAGAGAGACCAGTCAGAGTGAGAAGGGTGGATTGTGCATGTAGAGGACGACTTTCTAAGAGAGAGAGGAGCTTCTGCAAGAGGGAGAGTGAGGGGATCTAAGTTGGATCAGATCTCACTTGATCAGAGGCACTTGGTTCCCAGTTACTGTGGACAGAGAGATTTCATCAGTGTGTTTTCTTCAGAGATTGGAGGAGGGCGACTATCAGAGGAGGAGGGGCGCATTTCCAAAGGAGAAAGAAGCTCGTTTTACATCTGGTTGACTGATTGAGTAGCTGAGACTTTCAGAGTATCCTTGCCTCAGTGTTTGAGGAAGGACTGTGACGATCAGAGCTCAGATCTGTTAAGATCTGATTCCGTACAAGCATCTGACACTTGGAGGGAGGGCGCACTTTTCCATGCAAAGAGGGGCGCATTCTTCAGATATAGCAGTTGGCCTTCTTCTTTGGCTGAACAGATCAGAGCAGTGCCGTGAGAGAGACAATACCGACAGAGAGTTACCTGCAGACAGATCCAGATCCAGTTGATAGTTAGGGCTCATTTCCTCTGTGCATGCATCAGCTTGTTGCATACAGATCTAGGGTTTTGACCCTGTCAGGTTCTGTTGTTCCTTCTGAGGTATCTTGTGTGTACTTGTATTCTGCTTACTTTGCTCTGGGCTCGAGATAGAAGAAATCCCCACAAATAGTTGGTTTTCCCCGTTTGGGATTTCCAGGGTGCATCCTGAGTTGGGTGATTGTTGTGGTTTATTGTTGTAGTGTTATGAGAACTGTTGTGTTTGTATCTTAAGTCATTATTGCATTTTTTATTTATAGAGACTCAAACAGCTTGATTTCTCAGGGCATCCAAAGGGAGTAGTGATCTATGGATAAATTAACACACTGCACAAGTTCTCAACCATCAATGGGAGACTTTGAGAGCTTTGGCTCTTCCAAGATACCTAGTGTTGGAAATAATGTAACTTCGGAAGTTATTTTTATTCTATTTCTTTGTACCTTATTAGACTATTATTGTACCTCCTTCGGGAGCAATTATTAAGGTAATTGATGTTAGAGATAGTGGTATCTCGAGATGTCCTCCATGATTCAAATGCCTTGCATGGAGGTACATCAACAGTATAGGCATCAGGATGGAGTAGAGGGTGACATGCACTCTACTCAATTGCATGTACAGCTATTAATTAAAAGATGCATGCAAAAGTGACTTTTTGCATGCACTAATATTAGGTTTTTGGTAAACCTAATTGATAAATGAGATGATATAAGGAAGCATAAGGTCACCGATAAAGGTTACTCAGTTGGCTTATCAGAGAGAGATCAGTCAGAGTGAGGAGGGCGCATTGTGCATGCAGAGGGCGACTTTCTGAGAGAGAGAGGAGCTTCTTTAGTAGGGAGAGTGAGGTGATCTGAGTTGGATTAGACCTCACTTGATCAGAGGCACTTGGTTCCTAGTTACTGAGGACAGAGAGAGCTCATCAGTGTGGTTTTTGCAGAGATTGAGGAGGGTGACTTTCAAAGGAGAGAACGGTACATTACCAGAGGAGAGAGGAGCTCGTTCTGGATCCGATTGATCGATTGAGCAGCTGAGACTTTCGGAGTATCCTTGCCTCAGTGTTTGAGGAAGGACTGTGATGATCAGAGCTCAAATTTGTTGAGATCTGATTCCATATGAGCATTTGACATCTTGAGGGAGGGCACACTTTTCCATGCAGACGAGGGGCGCATTCATCAGATCTAGCAGTTGGCCTTCTTCTTTGGTTGAGCAGATCATAGCAGTGTTGTGAGAGAAACAGTACTGACAGATAGTTACCTGTAGACAGATCCAAATCCAGTTGACAGTTAGAGCACATTTCCTTTGTGCATGCATCAAGCTATTGCATGCATATCTAGGGTTTTGATCCTGTCAGGTTTGGTTGTTCCTTCTGAGGTATCTTGTATGTACTTGTATTCTGCTTACTTTGCTCTGGGTTCGAGATTGAAGAAAGCCCCACAGATAGTTGGTTTTCCCCGTTTCAAGTTTCCAGAATACATCCTGAGTTGTGTGATTGTTGTGCTTTATTGTTGCAGTGTTAAGAGAACTGTTGTGTTTGTATCTTAAGTCATTATAGCATTTTTTATTTATAGAGACGCAAACCGCTTGAGTTCTCAGAACATCCAGAGGGAATAGTGATCTTTGGATAAATTAACAATTGATCATGTAAATGATCATGAAAGAATCAATGTAACCTTGGATGAGAATTACCCAAAGGAAATAAATAATAAATGTAATTTTGTATTCTCACAAGACAAGTTGACCCAGTTGATGAAAAATTCACTTTGTGACTAGTATGAATAGAGAGGTCACACCTCTCATTTGGTCACTCACTCAACTCAAGCAAGTTTGCTCAAGGAGAGGAAGAAGTTTGCTACTGCAGCTAGGAGAAAAAATTTTGGGGTTTCTACACTCGAGAAGCTTCTCTTTCTCTCTCTTTATTGATATATGGATGTACACTGATCTCTGGACTATTTATCTCTATACGAAGGTTTTTGGGTTTTCTCCCTATTGGGTTTCCCAGGATAAAACTTTGTCTATTGTTTCTGTGCTTGGTTATTCTTTTAGTGATCCTGTTTTATTATTTGTAAATCATTATACTACTAGAATTGTACAAAATCTAACATGGCATCAGAGCAGTGCTAAAAGAAACCATTGCCGGAAACTAGGGTTTCATATCGCAAAGGCTTCCCACCTCAATTTGCCCGGAAAAGAGCATTAGGAATTTCGCTCTAGGGGAGGCACATCTTTCTATGAAGGCCAAATCCAGTTTGGTGAATTTTCAAATTTTGACCTATTTCTGCAGAAACTGCAGCAACTGCAAAAATTAGGGTTTCCAATTTTTAACCCTTTTGTCCATAGATTTGGCTCGATTTTACCTCTTCTTAACTCGCCTTGATAGGGCGCATATATCCGTGAAATCAGTTTTGCAAAAGTCCAAACTTCATTGTTGACCTAGCCCCTGCTAGGGTTTCTGGTCCAACACTTCAGTCAAGACGATTGGAATGAAGGTTGAAGATCAACTTGATGGGGCTTCCAACTTCATCTCTTGGAATTCTAGGGTTCTTCTTATCTTAGAAGAAAATGATCTTTTGAAGTTTGTCAATGAGAAAGTTCCAGAACCATAAGTATCTTAGAAGAAGACAGTTAGAAAGATGTTTAAAACCCTGAAGAAGTTATTTGAACATAGTAGCATCAATCGTACTCTTGCATTGAGGAATCAACTATCAAATCTAAAAATGTCAAAGTCAAAATCAATTGCTTCTTACTTCATGAGGATCTCTGAACTAAGGGACAAACTAAGCGCTAGTGGAGAATCTCCTGAAGAAAAAGAACTTGTTATAACAACTCTTAATGGTCTCCCTCCCTCTTGGGAATCAATCATCCAAAGTATAAGTGGACAAACCAAGTTGCCCAAATTTGATCGATTATGGGCAAATTGCACTCGACAGGAAACAAGAATTGCAGCTTGGAATAAACTACATGGCACTCAATCCGAAGAGAATCAAGCATTTACATCTCATGCCAATAAAGGCAAAGGAAAAGGAAGAAGGTTTCATAACAATAGGAACAAAGATAGGAGATCAAGACCACCTCTAGATCAGAAGAAGAAGAAGAAGGATCTCTCTCATATTCAATGCTTCAAATGCAATGCGTATGGTCATTATGCCAGAAAGTGTCGAAGTTCAAACAAAAGGAATCATGAAGCTTCAACCACTAATCTTGATGAAGACACCCCTCACAAGAAGGAAAGGAATGACGATCGTAAAGAATTCTTCTTCATATCAACTTTATCAAGTACTTTTCCCACCACTAGTGATACTTGGTTAATAGATAGTGGTGCATCTAGGCATATGACTGGTTATAAAGAAAATCTTTCGGAATCGGTTGAGAAAGAATCACATCTACGTGTTGTGCTTGGGGATGATGCTAAATACACTGTGAAGGGATCTAGGGCTACCTCCCTTTAGTTGGAGTCTAGTGATACCCTACACTTAAGTGATGTGTTATAAACTTATATGTACCTGGTATGAAAAGGAATCTTGTCTCCATATCAGCATTGGAGGACAAGGGTTATAAAGTTGCATTCTCTGATGGGAAGGTTCTTGCTTGGCACAAGAACTCAAGCATGAATTCAGCACGGGTGATTGGTGTACAAGAGGAGAGCTTATAGAGGTTGAGCACACCACCAGCTAAGGCACTAGTACATGTCTCTACCAGCATGGGTGAGCTATGGCACAGAAGACTTGCTCATCTTAACTATAAAGCTCTCCCGTCATAAGGAATATGGTGACAGATCTACCAGTACTTCATATAGACAATGATGGTGTATGTAGAGGATGTGCACTTGGTAAGAGTGCCAAGGACTCTTTCCCAAACAGTAAAAGCAGATCCAAAGGGATTTTGGATCTAGTATATTCTTCCTTGTGCGGACACATGACAGTTGCTTCATTGGGTGGCTACTACTACTATGTGACATTTATTGATTATTATTCTCAAAAGACTTGAATATACTTTCTCAAGACTAAGGAATCTAAGGAGTTGCTATGCAGATTCAGAGAATTCAAGGCACAAGTCGAAAACTTGTCAGGAAAGAGGACTAAGATCTTGAGGTCAGACAATGGTGGAAAATACACCTCTACAGATTTCAGTGATTTCTGCAAGGAAGCAGGAATTAAGAGGGAGTACACAATTCCCTACAACCCTCAACAAAATGGGGTTGCGGAAAGGAAGAATTGGACGATTGTTGTGGCAACCAAAGCTATGATACATGTGTTAGATTTTGAGCATTAATTCAATATACTCTAGGATATTTACTGAGAGAATAACATGTACAGCGTATCAAGTATAACAATATCAATCACACCAAGCAATCACATGAGACAATAGACACACAGAGTTTCACTAGGGAAAACCATAAAGGTGAAAAACCCCACAACTTCCTCAGAGATAGAAAGAGCAATGATACAACCCAAGTACAAGAGATAGTCTTCTCCTAGTAGTTGAACCTCCTCCTCCACTAGTGCGCCACTTTTCGAGTAGTGTAGAAGTGAATAACGAGATGATCAAATAGAGTGCCTCCCGCACTCTATTTATACATGACCTGACCTGCCTAATAACCTAGCAGGGCCGACTTGTCTAACTCATTCTAATAACCCATGGTTATACTAATCAGGGCCGACCCCACACTTGGTGGTCTAATAACCCATCACAGCAAGTTACGACACTTACGACACTTGTCAATACAAATGACGACACTTCCGTATAGAGGAATAATACCATCTCTATAGGAGTATAATATACATAGGTGAAATACATTCCGAAGTTACATATACATCAACACTCCCTCTTAACTAGGAAGGTATTTCTCGACACAGATCTACTAGCACAAGTCTTCTTCTCTGGATCATCGTCACTGGATCATCATCATCAAATCATCATCATCAAATCATCGTCATCGTCACTGTTGCTGCTATCTCAATCAATCTCCAATCTATTCGTCATAGGAAGTTCTACAGAGCCAGTCCTTTTTCATACTCGATGTAGGCCACCACCTGCAGGTCTTCATCATCTACAGAGCTAGCCTTTTTTCATGTTGGATGTAGGCCTAGCCTCCATGTAGGTCTTCAACATCTCTGCGAGCAAGCCATCAAGTAGGTACACCTCAGGACTGATTACACTGCCTCTGCAAAACTTGCAAGATCTCCCAGGACTGATTACACTACCTCTGCAAAACCTGCAAGATCTCCCAAGACTGATTACATTGCCTCTTCAAAACCTGCAAGAGCATCTCAGGACTGATCATATGCCTCTGCAAAACCTGTTTACCATACTGTCACATCATCGTCATCATCCACTGAGCACAACCCAAATGTACACACACAGCACTTACATCAACGACCATGGGAGGACCAACCTGCCACCATGTCGGAATGGCAAAGCACTTACATCAATGACCATGGGAAGACCAACCTACCACCATGTC
Source organism: Larix kaempferi (assembly GCA_027924585.1). Classification (NCBI taxonomy): domain Eukaryota; kingdom Viridiplantae; phylum Streptophyta; class Pinopsida; order Pinales; family Pinaceae; genus Larix; species Larix kaempferi. Next base: position 4,918,605 of record BSBM01000289.1, on the reverse strand, counting down.
GGAATGGCATAGCACTTCATCAACGACCATGGGAGGACCAACCTACCACCATGTCGGAATGGCACAGCACTTACATCAACACCATAGGAAGACCAACCTACCACTATGTGAGAATGGCTCCAGCCCTTACATCTACACCATAGGAGGACCAACCTACCACTATGTGAGAATGGCTCGTGTGCATTTGTGTCTCCAGACTCATAACGTCCCCTTGGAAGGTATCTCGATCTGAAGTACACCAAGTCTCCCTCTGAAGTATTCAAACTTCACTCTGGCAAGCGGCTTGGTCAACATATCGGCTATCTGCTCGTCCGTCGCAACATACAGGAGCTTCACTGCTCCTCTCTGCACCATATCCCTGATATAGTGATACTTGATCTCAATGTGCTTCGACTTGTCATGGAACACTAGGTTCTCCAACAACTTCACACAACTCTGGTTGTCGCAATATATACAAGCAACACTTAGCTGGAGATCAAACAAATCAAACAGTAGCTTCCTAAGCCATACTGCCTCACAACTAGCTGAACAAGCTTCGACATACTCTGCTTCGGCTGTACTCAATGCCACATAGGACTGCTCCGTGCTAAACCAAGAGATCATACCGGATCCCATGCTGAAGCAGCACCCCAAAGTGCTCTTCCGATCAATGGCACTGCCTACCCAATCCGAATCAACATAGCCCTCTAGGTTAAACTTTTGATTCGCCTCATACTTGAGCCCATAGTCAACTGTACCCTTCAGCTACCTCAGAATATGCTTTGCAGCTATCAGGTGAACATGTCTCGGATCTGTCAAGTACTGGCTCAAGGTGTTCACCGCAAAGCAGATATCTGGTCTTCTATTCGTCAGGTACATCAAGGACCCAATCATACGACCATACATCGTAGCATCAACCGGCTCAGATGAAGCATCACACAAAAGCTTCAGGTTCGATGCCATAGGTGTGACCATGGCCTTGCAATCCATCATCCCGAACCTCTTCAAGATCTCAACTGCATACTTCCCTTGTCCAAGGAAGATTCCATTTGCACTCTGCCACACCTCCATACCAAGAAAGTAGTGCATCATACCCAAGTCCTTCATCTCGAACTCGGTAGCAAGCTTCCTCTTCATGTCGGCAATCAATCTACCCTCATCTGTTACAAACAGGTCATCCACATACAATAGTAGTATCACTAGATTGCCTTCCTCAACCTTGTAGTAAAGGTTGGAATCCGCTTTACTCTTGGTAAAGCCCAAACTGGATAGGAAGCCATCTATCCTGCCGTACCAGGTCCTGGGTGCCTGTTTCAAACCATACAGGGCTTTCTTCAGTTTGCACACATGTGACACTCGGTCATGTGTCTCAAACCCGATTGGCTGCTCCACATACACTTCCTCTTCAACTACACCATTCAAGAAGGCTGTCTTGACATCCATCTGGTGTACCTTCCATTTCATCACTGCAGCTAGAGCAAGTACTGATCTAATGGAAGTGTATCTGGCCACAGGAGCAAGGGTCTCTTCATAATCAATCCCTTCTTTCTGGGAGAAGCCACAAGCTACAAACCTTGCCTTATATTTTTCTATGCTGCCATCTGCAGCATGCTTGATCTTATAGATCCACTTGGAAGTCACCACAGACTTCCCATCTGGTCTTGGGACCACATCCCAAACATCATTCTTCATGATCGACTGGTATTCCTCGACCATGGCATCCTTCCATTCTTTCTTTTCTGTTGCTTCTTCATAACTGGAAGGTTCTTTGTTCATTATGTCATAGAGTAAAGCAACATAGCTGGTATGTGATCTTGTCCTTTTCCTTTCTCTGTGTTCCTCTTCTGGAATGCCAAACCTTTCTGCATCTTGAATGAGCTCTCTAGCCCATGCTGGTTTCCTCTTGTGAGAGTTCTTCTCACAGGGTGGATCTACAAGTTGTTGTGGATCTTCCATTTCACGATCTTCTTCAAGAACTGCTTCATTCATGGTGGTGTCTTGAGTTCTGGATATTTTGGTTTCTTCATTATCTTCAACTGGTGTTTTCCTTGATTTGATGTATGCTGAGCTTTCATCAAATGTTACATCCCTACTGATATCAATCTTCTTGAATCCTGGGAAGTAGATTCTGTAAGCCTTTGAGCTTTCACTGTAACCCACGAATATGCCCTTCTTTCCTTAAGGATCTAACTTTGTCCTCTTTTCTTTTGGGATGTGAGAGTATACTGGACAACCAAATACTCTGAGATGGCTAACTTCTGGTTTCTTACCAATGAACACTTCTTCCAGTGTTTTGTTGTGAAGTATCTTATGAGGTGTTCTGTTCTGCACATATACAGTTGTCCTTACTGCTTCAGCCCATAAGTGCATAGGTAGATCTTGGTCATGAAGCATTGCCGTAGCTGCTTCCATGATTGTTCTATTCTTCCTTTCGGCAACCGCATTCTGTTGTGGATTGTAAGGAGTAGTCAACTCCCTCTTAATCCCTGAATCACTGCATAGCTTCTTGAAGTCACTTGAAGTGAATTCTCCGCCATTGTCGGATCTGAAGATCTTGATCTTCATGTCAGTTTGGTTTTCTATCAAGGCTTTGAATTTCTTGAACTTGTCAAACACTTCATCTTTGTTCTTCAAGAAGTAAACCCAAGTCTTCCTAGAGAAATCATCAATGAAGGAAACATAGTATACATACCTACTCAGAGAACTGGATGACATCGGATCGCATACATCAAAGTGGATGATTTCTAAGATTCCTTTTGCCTTGCTTTCACTGCTTGGAAATGTCTTCTTTGTGTTCTTTCCCTTTGCACAAACTTTGCAAATGCCTTCATGCTTTGACTAGATTTCAGGAAGACCTTCCACTGCTTTGTTTGCAATTGGTAATGCCCTATAGTGCATGTGTGCAAGCCTTTTATGCCAAAGTTCACTTGGCTCTACTGAATCATGGACCATGGCTTGTTCTGGTTGGCCCGTCAATTTGTATAATCCTCCCTCTTGCTCTCCAATCACCACTACATCATCTATAGTCTTACCCTTTGGCCACATTAGGACTTGGCCATCTACAAATGCAACCCTCATGCCTTTTGCATCCAATGCAGATATGGAGAGTAGATTCTTCTTGAGACCTGGAACATATAGTACATCTTTCATCTTCATAGACTTTCCAGAGTCTAGTTTATAGTAGGCTTCACCACTCCCTTTTATTGGATACCGGTAGTCATCCCCAAGTTTCACCTTGTGGGGTGATTCATGTTCAGATAAGTTCATAAAGGATTCCTTGAATCCTGTCATGTGTTTAGAAGCCCCACTATCTATAAGCCAATCATTACTTCCATGAGTAATGGTTCCAGTGAGAGCAAAAATCAAAACATATTCTTCATCACTTGAAGAATCCTCACTATCTTCTCTAGCCCTCTTCCTGCGAGGTTCATCATCTTCTGCAACATGAGCATGATGTCTTCTTTTGATGTTCTTCTTCTTGTGAGAACCATCTTTCTTATTTCTGGGACAGTCTCTGGAGTAGTGTCCCTTTTCATCACATGTATAGCAACGGGCATGGGACATGTTTCTTCGAATTGTGGGACTACCCCTCTGACTCTGATGGTGATGTCTTTCTTTCTTGCCATGATGGTGAGTCTTTTTGTCACCATGACTTTTGGAGTGTGCTGTGAGAGCTTGGTCTTCATTCCCCATCTTCTCTTCTCGAGCTACAATTCGAGCTTCCTCCTGTGAGCATTCTTCCCACAGTCTACTGAATGTGATAAGTTTCTTCCTAGCAAAAATTCCTTGGATGAAGGAATCCCATGACCTAGGAAGGCCATTAAGAGTGGTCATTACCACTTCTCCATTTTCTATGTCTTCTCCCACAACTTCAAGTTGTTCTTTTATCTGGGAGACCCTTGAGAAATAAGACTGCATAGTTTCTGCATTCTGGATCTTGACATTCTTCAATTGATTCCTCAAGGTCATCTTCCGATTTATGTTCTTCCCTTCAAATAGCTTGGTTAGGGAATCAAACATCTCCTTTGGTGTCTTTAGAGATGACACATTTGGTATGAGATGGTCTTTGATAGAATCAGCAATGATCCTCTTAGCCTTGACCAAATTCCTTTTGTGTAAGGCCTTAGCCTCTTCTTCCTCTGGGATAGGGACCTCTTCACTTATGTAAGTGTCCAACACATTTTCTTCCAGGATTAACCCAATCCTATACTTCCATGCTCGGAAGTTATCAGCCCCTTCAAGTTGATCCTCAAGCTTGGTGTGGTGAGACATCTTTAAAGAGTACTTCAAATGGAAATAGAAAAGATTTAGGTCTTACCACTTGATTTGCTGAAAACTGGATCTGGTCCCGGATTAGGGTTTGTCAGAGAAACCCTAAAAATTCAAACTTTGAATTTCAAACTTCTAAAAGGATAGAAAGATGCGCCTTGATGAGTTGATCAGCCTGGTATACTCAGAATTTGAAAACTGCAAAGTTTCGCCCTTCAGAAATGTCTTTTAGTCTTCCCGGATTCACTTGGGAGGACCCTGAATTAGGGTTTGAGTTTCCCGGAGCTTCACCCAACCAAAAAGTTCGATCCAAAGCTCTAAACTTTGATTTCTCCAAGGAGCTTCCAGCTATGTCCTCAGATTTCATAAATTCCTATTTTTGTGGAAACCCTAATTTTTAGGGCCAAAAATAAAAGTGCCCAAATTGAATTCTGATTAGACAGAAAGATTCACCTTGCTGAGGAGAGTCAATCTATCATATTGCTTTTCCAAAATCTGTGGAGAGAAACCCAATAAACAAGAAACCCTAGTTTTTGCAACTGCATAGTATCTTCTTCTCGGGTTAGCTCTGATACCATGTTAGATTTTGAGCATTAATTCAATATACTCTAGGATCTTTACTGAGAGAATAACATGTACAGCATATCAAGTATAACAATGCATATCAATCACACCAAGCAATCACATGAGACAATAGACACACAGAGTTTCACTAGGGAAAACCATAAATGTGAAAAACCCCACAACTTCCTCAGAGATAGAAAGAGCAATGATACAACCCAAGTACAAGAGATAGTCTTCTCCTAGCAGCTGAACCTCCTCCTCCACTAGTGCGCCACTTTCCGAATAGTGTAGAAGTGAATAATAAGATGATCAAATAGAGTGCCTCCCGCACTCTATCTATACATGACCTGACCTGCCTAATAACCTAGCAGGGCCGACTTGTCTAACTCAGTCTAATAACCCATGGTTATACTAATCAGGGCCGACCCCACACTTAGTGGTCTAATAACCCATCACAGCAAGTTACGACACTTGTCAATACAAATGATGACACTTCCGTATAGAGGAATAATACCATCTCTATAGGAGTATAATAGACATAGGTGAAATACATTCCAAAGTTACATTTACATCAACAACATGACCAGAGTCTACCTATGTTCTTATGTGTAGAAGCTTCCAGAAAAGTTGTCTATGTGCAAAATAGATGCCCTCATAAAATTTTCAGGAATATGACTCCAGAAGAAGCTTTCACGGGAGTGAAACCAGAAGTGGGCCATCTTCGTATCTTTGGTTGTACATTCTATATTCATGTGTCCAAGGAAAAGAGGAGGAAGTTAGAACCTTCAGGCAAGAAGGGAACATTTGTGGGATACAGTGAGTCTTCAAAGGCTTATATAATCTGCATCCCAGGATCGAGACAGATCGAATTCAGCAAGGATGTGTCCTTTGAAGAGGAGATGGCTATCATAAGAGCTAGAGGATCTGATATGGAGATCAATGATGAGGAGCTGATAGATCCAAAGGAGACGAGATCATCTCCCCCTCTAACATTTCAAAGGGAGTTAGCTAAGAAGGATGAACCGAATGATCCCATTGAGCCAGTTGAGCCAGTTGATGCTCCCACAAATATTGCAATAGGTCGTAAGAGGCCTAGATGAGCACAACAGACATTGCAGGATGCAAAGGGGCATGAAGCTCCCCATGGTGCTTTTCGAGAAAGTAAGAGACCTCAAAGATTCTCGAGTTATGTACTCAGAACTCTCCACCTATGAGGAGGACTCCAGACACCAAGTATGGAAGAATGGCATAATGGAAGAATATCAAGCCATCATGAAAGATGATGTGTGGGAGGTTGTACCGAGACCTAAGGGGAATTCAATTGTGACTTCCAAATGGCTTTACAAAATCAAGCATGGAGCAGATGGCAGTGTTGAGAGACAAAAGGCTAGATTTGCTGCTAGAGGATTCTCTCAAAAAGAGGGAATTCATTATGACGAGACATTTGCTCCCATGGCTCGATATACTTCCATCATGACAATTATTGCTATTGCTTCAGCTATGGGATGGAAGTTGCATTAGATGGATGTCAAAACTTCCTTCCTCAACAATGTAATCGGGGAAGAAGTATGTATTGAACAACCAGAGGGTATTGTGATCCATGGAAATGAGTCTCACGTATGTAGGCTGAAAAAGGCCTTATATGGACTCAAGCAAGTGTTGTCGCCTAAAACACACTTAGACATGGGTAAGTCCCCCATCGTTGTGTGTGTTCCTAAGGGCAACTATGAGTTAAGAACCGACTATCACCTTGGTCCTAAACTCCTTCGTTTAGACCACAACTCCTAAAGGCCAAGGGGGGTAGTCCCTAATTACTAAGTTTCTTTATGTTTTTTGTTGGAGTTGTAAGTTACAAAGATAAAAATGACAAGCAGCATGCAATTATGCAAATCCTTCAATGACAAGCAAACACTTTAGCAATCAACCAAATGATGAAATGCAAGAGAGAAACAATTTACCGATTAACAAGACCAGTGTCGTCACTATTCGGGTCGTGGAGTCACAATAAGTAAATTAGATAAGTATCTTTCCAATGTAATGATTCATTCACTAATAGAATATATCAATGAAATAGCAAATGAACAAGTAAATGGAGTATACTTGTAAATAAATAATCAAGATGTCACATAAGCATTTAAATGAACATTAATGAGCCAAAGACATGTGAAACAATATTGAGCTGAAAGTTAGGTACTTGAAGCAAATGTTGTGAACAAAATTGCTAAGTGAAATGAGTGCAAAATAGAAAAGATTGTAACAATGTTTTGCCACTAGTCCTTTAAATTTTAGTAAATTTTAATGTCTCTTTTACTTAGGGGATTAATGTGTTTGTTGCAAAGAAATGAAACTAATCTAGATGTCTACCCCAAAGAGACTATCTCCTTCGATTAGAGAGAGAATGTCGGGTGCTCAACCTGAGAACACAAGGTTCCCAACTAGCTCCACGGGTCAAACTCAAGACTTGATGGGTGCTCAACTGGACGACACAAAGTGCCACTAGACCCCCCACAGTCTCTACCCCACTAGCTCCACAGGTCAAGCCTTCTTTTCTCCGTTCTAATGAAGATATGTAACTGGGTGCCTATTAATCTAGCCAACACAGATCTTTGCCCTTTCTCGTCACCCAAGTTCGATTTAACCGGTGAGGGGAGAGGATACGGGGCAAAAACAAGGCTTAAGTTAAATTTATTTCTAAGCAAGACTAAACTAAAATAATACAAGCCAAGCATGATATCACAGGAGTGGCAGAGCCAACTCACTTGTGAGGTGCGAGCAAAATGGAAATGCTTGAAATAAAATTACTTAAACAAGATGAAGCCAAGCGCAATATCACAGGAGTGGCAGAGCCACTTCACTTGTGAGGTGCGAGAAAATAAAAACTTAAAACAAATTACTGAAATGGAAATTGCAAGCCAAGCGCGATTTCACGAGTGGCAGAACCTCTCACTTGTGAGGTGTGGGCAAATAATGAACTTGAAGCAAATAACTAACTTGAAGCAAACTAACAACACCATGCAAGGATGGGCATAGCCTCTTCACTTGCATGCAACTAAAACTACTGAACAAAACCATGCAAGGATGGGCAAAGCCTCTTGTGTTGCATGCAACTAAGAACTAAATGCTTGAAGTAAAACCCAATAAGATCAAGTCCAAGAGACTCTCTTGGACTTGTTACAATGATGTAAATTCCAGCACTTATTATTATTAGGAAGATAGAGAGAAAAGAGTGATTTTGACCATTTTTTGTGGAGGGCTTGAAGTAGTGACTTGTGGAGGCCTTCTATGCTTGGAGATGGCTGATTTTGTGTAGCATATCCTTCTTAAAAGTGTACAGACCTGCTAAAAACCAGCAAACAAAAAGTCACAGAAAAATGCCCAAAATCACTTTGGCACAATATTAGTTTATCATACAAAAATGTACAAATTTACAGAAAATTTATGAGCAAATTTTGATGAGATAATAACATGTAAACAATGATTCAAATCAGATTTGCATATGTAAAAGATGTAGAATATAATACAAAAAATTTAAATCGGAAAGAAAGGAGAAGATAGTGGTCTTTTGCTCATCCAATGCTTGGAGTGGGGTATCTAACCAAAGAATTCCACCATCAAAGCTTAGTGACCTACAACTTTTAAGATATTGCTACACAACTGAAATAAAAGGTGAGTACCTACAAAAGAGCTAAGAGATCATAAACTTCAACCAACAAGAATATGAAGATCTTAACTAGTTAAATAGGAAACTCATAAAATAACTAGCAAAATTACCAGAAATCTCACCAAAGCAAAACAGTTTGCTTGTTTGGCCTCCAATGGTTGAATAACTATGAAGTTTTGAAGCAAGGCCCCACCAAGAGCATCAACAACACCAAATCTCCTCCAAACAATTTGTATTACTAAGCCAAATGGTTGAAAATTACAATGACACAAGAATAGGCAAAATGAGAGCAAGAGAATGAGAGAAATGGAAAAATAGCAAGAGCATGAGAGATTGTAACCCAAATGAGGAGCAATGCCCTCCTTAAATAGGAAAAATGAAAGAGAGAGGCTCTTTGCATGCTAGACAAGTGTCACAAGGCAGAGAGGGGGGGCGAATTTGCTCAAGGAGGGAAAAACAATGGTTTGGGATCTCTAATATGGGGAGAGAAACCCCATTTTAATGCTCTCAACCTTATTTCTATGTCAAATGGGGCGGAAACCACCATAGTGGGGCCCCTTCCATTGACTTTAACTCACCCAACCAATCAAAGAAAGGAGGGCACACCCCCTAGAGTGGGCAACTCAAAACTTGTGATATGCTTGCTTGGGGGAGCCCCTTTGGGTCTTAATTTTGTCCTAGGAACATAATATAAACATTATAACCTTTACTTGGCCACCCTAAGTGACTATAGTCACTTTTCCAAAATTTGGCTCTCTAATTAAATGCCCAATTTCCTGATTTTCATGACTGACCTGGGCAAAAGTGACCAAAACCATAGTAATACTTGTTCGAATGACTTCAAACTTGGCCCAAGGGTGCAGGGGGTCTCATGCCATTTATCTTGAGTACCCATACCCCTATACAACGTCAAAAAGGACCAAGTAACCATCTTTTACATTACAACAAATTGTCATGAGTGACAATTTTTAATGACCAAAAATTAAAAAATCCTAGGCAAAACTTAATAAAATTCCGCAAGACTCTGGATAATGTCTAGCATGGTAATATAGAACATTCCTAGGCCCCAATCACCCCATGGACTCGATCACTAGAACGCCTTTCACCACTTTGGAGGTATTTTTGAGTGAAAAACTCAAATAATTAAAATCTCTAAAAAGAAATTTTAATTATCCAAGTGAAAAAATACTCGATGAAAGGACTTCCCTAATGATACAGTCTTAGGTTATTAACTTACACAAAACTAGACCCGCATGCTGATATATCCTTACAAAATCCCCCGCAGGGGTGCGGAAATTTCATGGAAAGAAGATAAGAAAAAGAGCTTCCTCGCTTGAATAAAGCATTAAGTACTTCCTCATCTTCAAGGCACATTCAACATGTGCAAGGTACACCGTTGTACACCAAGTCGGTTTTGGTGGTCAACAGCAAGCACCACTTGCTTGGTATGGTCGAATAGATGGATACTTGGTAAGCTTGGGATTCACCAAGAGTGATGCAAACCCCAACCTTTACTGCAAGGTTGTGGATGGTGAACCACTGATTTTGGTACTCTATGTAGATGATTTGTTTCTCACCAGAAATGAGAAACTTATTGTATGGTGTAAAAGGAAGCTTGCCTCTGAATTTGAAATGAAGGACCTTGGATTGATGCATTACTTCTTGGGATTAGAATTATGGCAGAGGCACAATGAGATTTTCTTGAGCCAAGGAAAATACACCATTGACATACTGAAGAGATTCGGAATGTTGGACTATAAGTCCATGGCTACACCGATGGATGCAATTCTGAAGAAGCTGAGAGGCTCTGCTTCCGATTCATATTTGATAGATCCCACCACGTATCATCAGCTGATTGGATCATTGATGTATCTGGTCAACACTAGAGCAGATATATGTTTTGCAGTGGGTGCCCTTAGCCAGTTCATGTGCGAGCCAAGACAGATTCATTGGGTTGCTGCAAAACATGTGTTCAGACCTGCATGGCACTGTGGGATATGGCCTGAGATATGCTTCAGATTGTGACTTGAGATTGCAGGGATTTTCTGATTCTGATTGGGCTAGGAGTGTTGTGGATAGGAAGAGCACCTCCGGGTGTTGCTTCAACCTAGGACCTATCCTAATTTCCTGGTGCACAAGGAAGCAGACCTCAGTAGCACTTAGTACTACAGAGGCCGAGTACATGGATGCTAGCACTGCAGCTCGAGAAGTTGTGTGGCTTCGGAAAATCCTTGCTGGTTTGTTTGGCCAAATTCCAGAGCCAACTATGATTCACTGTGATAACCAAAGTTGTGTGCAGATGTTTGTGAATCTTGTATTCCACTACAAGTCGAAGCATATCAAGATTTGGTATCACTGCATTCGTGATATGGTGCAGAAAGGTGCAGTCGAGCTACAGTATATTCCGATAGATGACCAGACTGCAGACATTCTTACCAAGCCTCTTCCTAGGATAAAGTTTGCATACTTTAGTGAAAGGCTTGGTGTGGCAGAGAATGTGTCCCTCCTAGAGAGGGTAGGACGACGATACAGACCAAGCATTTTCTCGATCACTCTGAAAGAAGTGAGGAGATCTCTCGGACATCCTAAGATAGGATGGAGAGGCCACTGCATTCTCTCGATCACTCTGAGACGGAGTGAGGAGATCTCTCAGACATCTTGAGATGGGATGGAGAGGCCACTACATTCTCTCGATCACTCCGAGACAAAGTCAGATCTCTCGGGCATTCCAAAAAGGATGGAGAGGCCGGCGCATACTCCTGATCACTCCAAAAGGACTAACGAGATCTCTCATAGAGAGATTTAGTGCATTCTACCCATCACTCTGAAAAGAGTGAGGAGATCTCTCAGACATCCTGAGATGGGATGGAGAGGGTTGCGCACACTGGGGCACACTAGTACTATTGTATGGACTCACCGATGGACTGGTTGAGTTGGTGCATGTTCCCCGATGGACTGGGTTCAACTGATGCATGATGGACTCTCCGATGGACTATGCAGAGTTCTTGAGCGGATGTATTGATCCACCGATGGACTGAGTGGAGTAGATGCATGATGACACTTCTCGACAGACTGAGACTATGTTGAAGACCTTCTGTATGTATAGAGACGTTCGAGACAGATGTGATGTACAATTGAGATCCAGATGATCGTGTCCAGTGATGCTGATGATGACCGTGTTCGAAGAATACCTTCCTTGTTAAGAGGGAATGTTGGAAATAATGTAACTTCAGAAGTTATTCTTATTGTATTTCTTTGTACCTTACTAGATTATTATTGTACCTCCTTCAGGAGCAATTATTAATGTAATTGATCATGTAAAAGATCATGAAAGAATCAATGTAAACCTTGGATGAGAATTACCCAAAGGAAAAAAATAATAAATGTAATTTTGTATTCTCCCAAGACAAGTTGGCCCAGACAGTTAGAGAAGTCGGCCCAGTTGAGGAAAAAGTCACTTTGTGACTAGTATAAATAGAGAGATCGCACCTCTCATTTGGTCACTCACTCAACTCAAGCAAGTTCACTCAAGGAGAGGAAGAAGTTCGCTACTGCAGCTAGGAGAAGACTTTTTGAGGTTTCTACAATTGGAGAAGTTTCTCTTTCTTTCTTTTTATGGATATATGGATGTACAATGATCTTTGAACTATTTATCTCTATACGAAGGTTGCTGGGTTTTCTCCCTGTTGGGTTTCTCGGAATAAAACTATGTTTACTGTTTTTGTGCTTGGTTATTCTTTTAGTGATCCTATTTTATTATCTGCAAATAATTATACTACTAGAATTGTACAAAATCTAACACCTAGGGCCAAAGTCGGGGACTATTTGTCAATGCGGAGTGGGCCCCCATGCTCATGTCTCTCACACACCTATTTGTTGGCCTAGTAGTGAGGCTTATTGTCACCTCTATGGAAACTTGTTGATGTGGGCTCCAAGGGGCCAGGGAGCTCCAAAAATGGTTACTCCAAAAATGTTTACATCGTACTTTAACGTGCTTCATTGGATGGGGGGTGCATGGCGGCATGGCGGATGCATTGGCCATGGTTGTATCATGATAGACATACACATTGGAAATAACTTACTCATAGATTGTTGTAGCTTGAGTCGATGCTTATGTGGTGCACTTCCTTAGGATGTTGGACAACTACGTGGCTTGGCGACATTCTTCATGAGGTGCACAAATACGGGGCTTGGTTGTCATCTTGGGAGGAAAACCCATTTTGAGTAGGAATGTTTGGCATCTAGGAGGAAGGTGTTTAGCCCAAGGTAGCATGGGGACACTTAGTTGCTTGCATAAAGGCTTGTGGTGGACCTAAAGGTACACATGGCTTAGGAAGGAGTGTTGGAGAATTGGAGGCCTTTGGAGAGGAGCATTGGACATTTCTTGTCCAACATTCAACTTGGGAACTGTTGCAACTTGTTTTCACACCTAAGTGGCAAAGTCCTAATCCACTAAAGTTGCAAGAGAAACTTCGGGACATGATTTCCACCGTCACCTCAACAAAAATCTTCCCACGTTTTAGACCTACTTTAAAATCCGAGGCTTCCCTAAAGGCTTCTAGATCAAGGTTGGAAAAAAGGTCTTAGGATGTCAAACTTGCTTGAAAGATAAAGATGTGTTTTGCATTAAGTTAAAGTCCCATGTGAGTGCTTAACCCGAAAAAAGTTGCAAGTGAATTAATCAAATAGACAACCTTCAAAAATAAAGACTCGCTCATTTGAAAAATGAAAGATCATTCGCGGATAAATAAAGATACTCATGAAACTTAAATCAACAATGACCCATAGTCCTCTAGTATCAAAATTCAAATTAAAACGTGTTGGCTTATTGCCCAAAATCATCCCCAAATAATATTATCTAATGGCAAGGTTATACTGATTAGTTTATGAGTGATTATTGAATGAAACACACTTGGAGAGAGTAAAATCTCTACAAAAGGGTGTCCACTAGTGTTACAAATCGTCAATTTATCACCGACAACGTGATATATCACGAGTCGAACTCCTCGCCAATATATCGCACAATTGTTTCGGTGCTATTCTTGCAATATTTTCGCGATCTTTTCCAATATATTACAAGTCGACAAGGAAAGTATTGGCCACCTACGGGGGTTCACTTCAAAAGCGATCTTTTGGGTTTTTTCGCTCATTTTGATCATTTCTGTGTTGGAGGAAACCCAAGGAGGAGAACATCGGTTTCCATTGGGACACAGAAGATTTCTCACCTCATTTCATTTTCCATTGAGGATCGATTTCGTGGAGTCGAGATTGAAATTTAAAGTCCAATCACAATTAACCACATTCCAAGGTATGTAAATGAACCTAGCTATTATTTTTAATTGTTCCAAGGCAAAGTTTGATAGTTTAGAAACGTAAATGAGATTTCCCTCTTCAAAAACAAAATTTAATGGATCATTTACCAAGGATTGTCTGTTGATTTTTTAATTTGCACGAGTCATGTATGCTCAAAAAAGTTTTTATCTTGCCCTAGGTCCATTCCTTTTCCCATGGATTTTCCCTCTTCAAAACTAACTTTGAAAATAATATTTGTATGGATGAAATCCCATTGATTTTCCCTTGTTTGTCTCATTTGCAAATTTTTGCAATGAAGTATGCTAAAGAACGTTTTTTTTCATGTTATAGGTTCAAACTTCAACCTAGTTTCCTTATTACAAACATCTCGAAGGCTTTGGATCCATTATGAGAGTATGCAAAGCTTGTTGATCCACACAATCAGCAAAGGCTTTCTTGCAATTTGTGTGGGAAGGAGATAACAAAGGAATAAGTAGGCTCAAATACCACCTTGCACAAATTACGGGGCATGAGGTGGATATTTGTAGTAACTCCACTCCATAAATTATTCATAGGGCCAAACTCAAAATTGAAGGTATTGGCAAGAGGAAAGATGAAAGGCGGGCTTTGAGGCATGAACTTGGATCAAAAGTGGCATTTGGATCCGGTAAAGTCATACACACTTCAAGGGGAGGGGGGAGTGAGACCTTATCCTCACCTTCCATAGTGCCTTCAACTACATCTCTTTTCTTTGTTTTCAGATCCGCGCCTAGTGGAAAACCATATATAAGGTCAATGGTCAAGACAAAGGAGAAAAAAGAAGCAGACAAGCTTGTGGGTCGATCCCTTCTATGGAGTGATATTCCATTCAACTTTGCAAGGAACCCATTCTATGTGCGTATGTTTGAGGCTACTTCCATTCTCAGGCCATGGTATAAGCCCCCCAGTTATGAGAAGTTGAGAGGGCCCATCCATGGAAACGAAAAGGTCAATTGCACTCGCAGTTTGCGGAAGCTTCAGGATTCATGAGAGGTCACAAGATGCACTATAATGTCAGATGGTTGGACTAATGGGAAGGGTAAGATCTGTTGCACGAAATTGCAAGTAGTCAGCGCTCCCTGGTGTATCGTGACAAGGGACTAATCGCCTCTCGTGGATCCTTGAAATCTGGCGATGGTGAGTTTACCAATCACCTGCGGGTTTTGGTGTAACGACAGCTGTACTTCCAACAATTGGTATCAGAGCTAGAGGTCACAAGTTCGATACACACTCGGCTCGCGCTGAGGGGGAGATTGTTGCACGAAATTGCAAGTAGTCAGCGCTCCCCGGTGTATCGTGACAAGGGACTAATCGCCTCTCGTGGATCCTTGAAATCTGGCGGTGGTGAGTTTACCAATCACCTGCGGGTTTTGGTGTAACGACAGCCGTACTTCCAACAAGACCCTTCTCAATTTCTTGGGTTATTGTCCCAAGGGGACAATATTTATAAAATATGTGGATGCATTTGCACAATGCAGCACTACTGTGTTAGTTGTTGAATGGGTTCATCTAAGAGAGAGGTCTGCAGCATGTTGTCCAAGTCATAACGGACAATGCTGTGAATTATGTGGTCACCAGCAGGATGTTTATGGACAAATATCCTACATTGTTTTGGACTCCTTTTGCACCATATAATATTGACTTGATCTTAAAGGATATGGGAAAGATTGATTGTATCAGGGATGCCATTGATTCAGCAAGAAGCATAACCAAATTTATATACAATCATGCTTTTGTGCTTAGCTTGATGAGACAGTTCACTAATGACAAGGAGTTGGTGCGTCCTACCATCACACTCTTTTCCACTAGTTTCATCTCTCTTCAGTCCGTCCTTACTTCTATGTGGGACTTGTAGACTATGTTCCTATCAACTGAGTGGCATGCTTTATCAATTAGCACTAAACCAAAGGGACGAGCCATATTCAAGCTAGTGTTATACTAGGAGAGCTTTTGGGATGGGGTGAAGCAATTGTGTACCATCAGTGAACCTTTGGTATGGTTTCTTCGCCTGGTTGATGGAGATAAGCCCACAATGGGATACCTGAATAAGGCCATGGATAGGGCCAAAGAGGCCATCTGTGCCTATTATGAGGACAAGGGGGATGAGGGGCATGAGAGACAATAATTGATATGGGGGGTGATTGATCAACGGTGGAACTATACACTTCATCACCCAATTCATGTTGCAGGGCTACACCTCAACCTCGTGTTCTCTTACTCCTATGGCTTCAGGTTTTATGCAGAGTTAAAGGATACGTTCTTGGAGTATGTTAACAAGATGGTGCCAAGTGCAGCTGATTGTTTAGAGATTTCCAAAGAGTTGGAAGTCTATAGGTGGGTCGTGGGAACATTTGGATTTGAGATGGCTATTAGTGACAAGAAGAACATAATGCCAAGTAAGCTTCACTTTGTTTCAAAATTCAATTTCTTTTCTTTTATTTCTTTGTTTTAAATTTCAAATTTTCAATGTCTTATCTTATGTTTCTTTGATTCATTGTAGATACTTGGTGGGAAACCTATGGTTCAAGAGAACCTCATCTCCAAAAGCTTACCATTCAAGTGTGTTGCCACCTAAGTTGTACTTAGGTGGACTCCTTGTGAACCTCAGAGGACTTGAACAACTCACCTTGTTCATTGCCAGAGTTCATAAATTCATTAGTCCAAATTTTTGGCCCTTTGTAAAATTTGCATGTCCAGACCCCCATGGGGGAATTGTAATAAGTTGGTCTAAGCATGATACTTGTGTCAAATGCTTGGCCTACCTTAGGTTTAACTATCAAGGGGATACTCTAGAGTGTTTTTTCCTTAGGAATTATGCATTGCGCTTCAGTGGTGTATAATTCCTGAGTTTTTCACTCATACCTCCAATGCTGGAGTATTTTCCATGGTAGTCGAACCTAGGGAGGTTATTAAAACATGTGTCTATGTGTTTTTCACATGCTAACCATCAATAATGTGTCATATGGACATGCACTAGGTCCCCTAGGATTTTCAAGTTATTTGGACAAAAATAATTTTTCCCGTTTAATGGGATTTTTTAATAGTTTAATTAAAAAATCAAAAAAGTGATAAAAGTGTGGTTAGGAAGTGAATTTTGCCATGGGGGTGCTCGTTTTCTAACCCGGAGTACCCACAAAACCCCTAAACTCACTTTTCCTAAGTTCTAAGTGATTATTTTTCACTTAAATAAATATTCTCTCAAAATTAATTTTGAGGAATTATTTAACTAAAAAAATAGAGATATGAGAGAAAATCAAATTCCTAAATCAATGGAATTTGTCTCTGTGAAGGCCTAGTTGAGTTGGCAAAGGAATTTAAGGAATATTCCAATCAATATTCGGAGCAAATCAATCAAGGATTGGGCTTGTGTGAGGTGTTCTCTCTTGGGAGTTGTGCCCTCCCCCACTTGGGCGACTTTCTTGAGGTGGCATTCATCCATAGAATGGGAGATCATCCCAATGTTGGAGGTGGGGCGCCCCCCTTAGGTGGCATCCTAATCACCTTCAATCGCACTAATCAAGGGATGGAGCAAGGATTTGATTGATATTTGCTTCCCCTCTTCAAGGAATGCGGCCCCCTCTCCTTAACTCGCCTTCCCTCTCTCATTTTCTTATAAAAGCGAGGTCATGGCTCCTCATTTGCATATGATGGAATGCACTGAACCTCCACTCCTTTGATTTGTAATATTTCTTTGAGTAGTAATATTTGGAGACTTTGGAGGTCAAAGTGGTGGCTATTGTTCTTCATGCATGCATTTGGTTGAGGTAAAATTGTAGATTTTCCAATTTTGCTTTCACATACAAATAGTAGATTGATCTAGCTTGGTAAGGATCTTGGACCCTAGTAGGGTAAGCATTCATAGTTATTGAGTGCTTATTTTTATTGAATAGTTTAGAGATCTAGAAGCAGCAAAAAGTATTTGGTTGTATTCTTTCCCTTCTAATTTCTTGCCATTTAATTTACTAGATTTAATCTCTTGTGTGTATGAGTGTTTGGATGTTTTACAGGATTTTGTGCCAAGCTTTGGGATTAGATCTTGTCTTGACTCTTCTTCCAAGTTTGGTGGTGGATCACCTCTTTTCCAAGTGAAGATCTCATTTTTTCGCAGGCACCAAGCTCCTTCTCCATTTCAAAGAAGCTAACAAGCTTTGGTTTCTCTTCCACCATCTTCTTTAAAATCTAAAAGCACTTCTTTCCCTTTCTGTTTGAAACAAGTAATGTAGATCTAAAGAATATTTGAAGCTTCTTGTTTCCTAAATAGATCTAGAAAAATCTCAATCTTAAAGCTAAATTTGTAGATCTAGATCTAGTATTTCTATGCTTGTAATTGCTCAAAAGTTTCTATAAATTTTTGCAAGTATAGATCTTGTAAATTTCATGTATTTTTCTATGTTTTAAGTTTTAACCACTAATCTTGTAATTTTAGTTCGCTGGTTTTTAGGTCCAAAATAAAAAGAGGATGAATTTCGGACATTTTTTTTAGAAAGTGTTGAAAAGACTCTCGGTGGACCCCTTTTTGTTTATATATCATTCGGTTAAGTTGTAAGCCCTTAGATCCAATTTAAAAGGGACTAAGAGGCACTTCTTTGAAGAAGTTTTATAATAATTTTTAAACGAGAGCAAGTGGGCTACAAAGCGCCCACACCCCATCCCCCTTGGGGGGATTTGCATTGTTGAGTTTATGGTGTGAATTTTTCTAACGGAACACCAAACACACTCAACACTTTTAACTGCAGGGTTGTATACTTATTTCATTTATTTACTTTTACTTTACTTTCATTTCGCAAAGTAGATTTAGAAATAACATCGATCTCGTTGCCATGAATTATGCTCTCACCACCACACAAAGGCATTGCCGATTAGTGGTGGTTGATCGGAAAAGTGACACATAGATCCGATGCTTCATATCTTTTTTTTTCCTTTAGCATTTTATTTTCAAAGCACAAACCAGAATAAACATTTGGCTTACAACTCAAAGTATGCTCTGATAATCAGTCAAATGTCTTGCTGCAAACAAAATCAGTAAATCACTTGCATAGATTTAATAACTTCCGAAATGCAAGAGATTAGAAGATTGTGAAACATTCATTCAACAAACCATAATCAGTTAGGAAATTATGTATATAATTGCTTAAGACAAACTTGTAAGAAAATAACCATGCAATTAACACCATAATTTATCATCTTGCTGCTCATAAGGGGAACAAAGGACATTTTTACAGAAAGTTCCAGAATTTCAAAAATTCAGTGAACTAACCATTTAAATGAAATTAATAGTGAAATCTGAAATTATTGGTCACATGGAAAAATTCTAGAATTATTTACTTGCTGTCCAAATGTATTCTGAAACATAAATCAGCAAGAAATGACAATGAAAATTCAATTTTTACTCAGAAAATTTCCAGAAAAGTGATTGAGGTATTAAATCCAAAATTTCAGCTAGTTGATCATCTCAAAATAAAATTCCAAAAAAATGTAAATGCAGAAATAAATTTCCAAATCGGCTAAAACATCATGAAATTCAAAGTTAAGTACCCAAAAATTATTAAATGTGTTTCATCAAATAAAACCCCCCTAAAAAAGGTAAAAATTTCAGCACATTTAAGCACTGTTATATGGCCTCAAACCTACAGAAAACAAAACTATATCTACAAGAAAATTCTGAAAAAAACTAATTAAAAAAATTAAGTTAAACTACATAAAAATTAGAAAAAAATTGCCAAATGTCTAAATCAAATCTAGCAAAAACTCAGAAATATTTTTGGATTTTTATTTTATTTTATTTTTTGTTAGGAATCTTTATTAAACTAAATTCTAATTACTAAAAGAATGAATGGAAGAGTGTAGATGGTGTGCTTGTGAAAACTTGGGAAAGGTGACTAGTGCCTTCTAATTACTTGGGCCAATGGATTCCTTAGATCCTCTTCTTGAGCCTGTTATCACATTTATAGTAGCTGGGGATACCATATATTTATTCCAGATTCCAGTATATTTTTCAGCCAGTCCTTTACACTGAGATGCTTGAGATGAGCATCTATTTTTTGGATCACTCTTATGATGATGAGCAGCAGTATATTCCTTTGCCATGACTGAGTCTCAGGAAACTCAGATTTGATGACCGATGTAGCCATTTTGCCATTACAGAGCAGTATGCAGTTTCCAAAGTTGCAACAGCAGGTTCTCAGTGGACAGATGATGGTTCAGATGTATTGCACAGGTATATGATCCAGCAGGTATTATCTTGTGTTCTTAGTTATATTGCTTTGATGGTCATTCTAGTGGCATGTCCTAGCATTTGGTATCATGATCTGGCGATCATATATATAGTATTGGACTTCGTTGTTATTATGTATCTATCTAGTGTCCTGCTTAGGTTTTAGAAGTTCTTGTCTATACTCATTGGTTTTACCCTCCTTAGGAGAATGGAGGTGATCATTCCAAACAAAACCATACCCCTTGTCCTCCAAAGTTGAGACTAAGAGCAAGTTCATCTTCAGCTTTGGAACATGAATCACTCCTATCAACTCCATAGATAGTCCTAACTCTACTGGAATAGCACTGTTCCAACCCCCTTTATTGCATGTATGGTGTCAACCCCACAAGCCACGGGGCAGTCTGAGTCTGTCTCTGAAACACTAAGGTACACATCCCTCATCCTCGTCATATGGATAGATGCACCACTGTCCACTGAGAAAAGAAACACTTCCCTAACTCCACTGCTATCCTACTACCCAAAATCTTAGCTCATGGCTTCAGCTACAACCCTCCACACCCGATTTGATCCTATAGCCTATGAGTAGTTGTCCCAATCTAGATCTCCCTACAAGATCTTTCTCTCAAATGGTGGTTGCAGTCCATATGCTTGCACGGTTATTCCCTTTTTTTTCTTAAATCCGTCAAAACCACAATTCCCTGCTCAGAACTAGACCCGCGCTCTGATACCATGTTAATTTTAAGATCCAGAACCGATCTACAGTCCCAAATAATTTACTTAAAATTACTAACTACAAACACACTGAGATCTAACAATTTACGCAACGGAAAAACATAGGAAAGCATTCACACAGTTGACACTTAGATTTACCCTAGAGAACCCCAACCTAGGGAAAACCCAGCTTTGGAACATGAATCACTCCTATCAACTCCATAGATAGTCCTAACTCTACTGGAATAGCACTGTTCCAACCCCCTTTATTGCATGTATGGTGTCAACCCCACAAGCCACGGGGCAGTCTGAGTCTGTCTCTGAAACACTAAGGTACACATCCCTCATCCTCGTCATATGGATAGATGCACCACTGTCCACTGAGAAAAGAAACACTTCCCTAACTCCACTGCTATCCTACTACCCAAAATCTTAGCTCATGGCTTCAGCTACAACCCTCCACACCCGATTTGATCCTATAGCCTATGAGTAGTTGTCCCAATCTAGATCTCCCTACAAGATCTTTCTCTCAAATGGTGGTTGCAGTCCATATGCTTGCACGGTTATTCCCTTTTTTTTCTTAAATCCGTCAAAACCACAATTCCCTGCTCAGAACTAGACCCGCGCTCTGATACCATGTTAATTTTAAGATCCAGAACCGATCTACAGTCCCAAATAATTTACTTAAAATTACTAACTACAAACACACTGAGATCTAACAATTTACGCAACGGAAAAACACAGGAAAGCATTCACACAGTTGACACTTAGATTTACCCTAGAGAACCCCAACCTAGGGAAAACGCAGCAACAAATGATTTTTATTAACTATAAAAATCTTGGGCTCTCCTCATGGGATAATGGCCCACTAAGGAATACAATGACAGAATGCGCTCTAGCCTTAACATCTCAAGTTCAATCCTTTGATCTTGTCAGTTGCTACCCCTTCCTCCTTTCCTCTGACCCTGCCCCGACACCTGCACACTTGGATGGAAGTCCTTCTCCACCCACTCAATGAGATCTCCCTCACTCATTCTATGTGGCTGATGTGTGTCACCTCCTCTCCTTAGGCTTCCTTTTATATCATTACAGTGACTAAAATACCGTGGGCTACCAAATACCATGGGCCCTCTAGATTTCCTACGTGATTTTAGATTACTTGAGATCTATGGCTACAACTTAATCTTTCATTGACACAACTTAAGTCACCTTTTAGCCATTATAACATAAAAGTCACTTTCCCTCTCAAGCAAGCTCCTAGAGAGGTCTTTTGGACGACTTCTGCATGCCCAACACACTTGGCCTATGTAGAAGTACTTGTCTGAGCTACAAAAACTAGCAATCTCTAACTAATGTCAACAAAGTAAACCTCATGCCAAAAAACTTGAAACTCTTGTGAAGATGAATCTATGACCAGTTTAGAGAGGCCAGCCAGTCAAGGATAAGTCATTGGCTTTGTTCGTAGTTTTGGCTCATTCGATATTTTAGACCCTAAGGCAAAACAAAAGGAACTTTGTGATAAGATGAGGCCACATCAACCAATAGCAAATTGCCTCAGGGAGAAATCAAATGTTCATGATCACAAGCCATAGTGGATTAAGAAGTATCAAGGTATCTGAAAATCATACTCTTTCTTTTAGACTCAAGTCTTCGTGCAGTTGATTCTTCACAATAGTTTAAAAGTCAAGGATTAGTTTCATTAAATTGAATTTATAGATGTTTGTTGTCTAGTTTTTCAGAAGCTTGAAACAATCAAGCACATGACGTAGAGTTGCAAGTTTTCCAAGATGTTCCAGAATTGAGTTTGAGTAAAATATTGACTTGCCTTTGTTTCCCTAATCCATTGGAAAAAGATTTCTTTGGAGACTAGTGGATGATGCCAAAAGATGTGGATGTGATCAAATTAACCGACATTTTCTCATGGAATTGTCAATGACAGGAAACTTTTCATGGTCACAAGCCACAGTGGATTAAGAAGCATCAAGGCATCTGACAACATTACTCTTCCTTTTAGACTCGAATCCTCGAGTGGCTGATTCTTCATAATAGTTTAAAAGTCAAGGATCAGCTTCAACAAGTTGGCTTTATAGATGTTTCTTGTCTAGTTTTTCAGAAGCTAGAAACAATCAAGTACGTGATGTGGAATTGCAAGTTTACCAAAATGTTTCAGAATTGAGTTTGAGTAAAATATCGACTCATCTTTGTTTCCCTAGTCCATTGGAAAGGGATTTTCTATGGAGATGAGTGGATTATGCCAGAAGATGTGGGAGGTGATCAGCTTAACCAACATTTTCTTATGGAAATGTCAATGTAAGGCAACTGTTCAAGAAACATGTTGTTTAATCTGGAAAAGCATTTATATTCAGTTAAGATTTGGTAATCCAATTTTCAAACAGATTGTCTAGTTTTAGGATTGATATAGATTCTCTTCCAATTGGAGACAAGGTAGATTTGCTCAAATTTATTATAGCCGGGACCAACCGAGGGCCAGGATCTGAACCAGACCAAAACCAGTCTAGCAAAAAATAAATAAAATATGCAAATTTAATTTATTTAAAAAAAATACACACACACTAAGAGAGAGAGAGAGAGAGAGACCAATAGATTCATGTACATCAATGTAGATCCAAACCATTTGACAACAATTCTGCAAATTTTGCTCATGTACATAGCGTGTAAGGGTAAATATAGAAAAATGCCAGAGACTACAACACATATATAAAACAAGTTACATAATCATCAAGGATCTAAATGGCCTTTAGATTCCAAAAGACATCATGCCAAAACAGATAAAAACATATCACCAAAATCATCACTTATATTGGGATACTCATCATCAGTGGTACCCTCTGTCTACTCTATTGGCATCTATCTACTACTCTAGTCTCTGCCTCCTTTGGCCTTTGCCTCGATACTCCAAGGACATTGGTACTGGTGCTTGGTGGTACTTGTGGATCCAAGCAAATCCATCCTATTGCTGCCAAAGTCAACACCCTCAAATTTTGATGAAAGCAGCTAATCTGAACATTAAAATGAGCCAGAAAGTTTAATACACCTAATCAGTGGTTTTGGCTTGAATGAAGGCTACATTTTTACTAAGGTCGTGATGGTTGAGTTCAACAGTCAACACCACCAACATCAGGGTACATAGAAGGCTTGTTTCTCTTGATTAAATCTCAATCTAATACCCTCGTAAATGAAAGAATTTGTCCTGAAATGCTGCAATCCTTCCAGTCGTAAAACGCTGAAATCCTGGAAACTCTTAGGCCCATTGAATTCTGAATGGGATATGAAATTCTACTATCATATGCAGTCCAATGACTTTCCAACTTGGAACCACTCTCAATCATCCTTGAACTATTAATAGTAATGCTAAAACGTCCAGTAAAAGTTTACGCTCTCCTTAATCTTTCCTTTAAAGTTTACATTCCCCTTTATCTTTCCTTTGCTATCCTTTTACAATAAGCACTTAATATTACCATTTATGGCTGACTTTTCTTTTCACATTTTATTTCCAGTTTTTCCCAGAAAAGGCACCATGGTGGGTCCCTGCGTTGGGGAGCCAGTTACGGTCTGGTCCAGCCCATCAGTTCTTATATCACAGGATATGCTCACCCTACTTGCTTATGTCAACAGGAGAAATTGGTGTGAACACCCTCTGGCACCTTAATACGTAAAACGTGATGCACATGCAAATTGAATTTTTCCGTAATAAATAAGTCATTTTCAACAAAGCATAAAACAAAATAAATAATTGGATCAAACATAGTATGACAACTGATATGGAGTTTTTCTGTACCCGGTACAAATCCCTTCTCCGCATTCGTAAAATCAATGCCTGAGACTCTTTGAGCTCTTCATCAGGAGCAGTTTCAATTGTTTTTAGCACTGAGTCATCCAACTGCAAGTTTTGCAGTAAACACAATCACAAATGATGAAGAGGACTAATTAGATGGAAATATTCTATTGTATAACAACTCAATGTCGGCAGGTCAGGTTAAGTTTGTAGACAACCTTCCAATAATCTGCGGGATCATAAATTTGAGAAGAAATTGCTAAATATCCATTGGCAAGTACTAGTGCATCAGCCAACATAAGCTCCAAAGCCTGAAATAAAATAAAAAACAGCAAACAAACAAGATACTTCTAAAGGCTGTCAATTATTTAACCATATCTCAATTACAGTCCCCAAAAACCTATCAACAGAGGTCTTCAAAAAAATTTCAATACGCATAGAAAGAAAAATTATGGTATAACACCTTTACTTTTGGATGTGTATAGACTCTTCTAAAAAGATCAGCACGAGTTTCAAATAATTTGTGCACATTCAGATCTGTTGAACAGACACAAGTGTTTGCATTAAAAGAAAATCACATCCACAGTGTAAACAGGGCAGTCTAACAAGAAAAAAAATCATCTTGTTGCTAAACATTATTTTATACATGCATTTACTCACATTCTTTAGCTCGGTAGCAGATTTCACCACCCATAACTCTCATACTTTCCATTAACCTGTACCAGGAAAAACATCAAAGATTATTCAACCTGTACTTCATCAATGTTATTAGATTTTATTTAATGCAATTAAGCAACTCTCTTAACAGGTTCTGAGCTAAGATCTTACTCCAATGGTGAAAGAGATTAATGTCATAGCTTCTCGGTGTATTTGTCTTTGCATGAAGCACAAAAAGAAAAATGACCTATGTCCCCTAAATCGTATATGCAGTATACCTGATGGAGGAGTTAATTGTATTTAATCTACCATTAAGATATAATAACAATATTGAATATTCATGAGGGCAAGGTCATGTAACTTGGGAGAAGGCATGAGAATAATAAAGATGCTTTTCAACAATTCTTGTACCATGAATTATTTATGTGCTTGCTTCTGGACCCATTATAAGTGGCACCAGCACCTCTGTGCTCTTTGCCTTCATATATCGACCTTGATTTTCCATTTTTCTACTTCAAACACTCATTGTTCCCATCTGCCACCTTCATTCTATAGTTGAAAAGAAAAAAGGAAATAAGCCAAGAAAGAAAAGAATAAAAGGGAAGAATATATATCAAAAACTGGAAGAAATGAGGAAGTACAAATAGAAACAAAACTTGGGCCCAATAAAAAGAAAAATGAAAAAAGATGGATAGATAGATATATTTTATTAAACATCCACGAGACTAAATGGTCCCTGAGATGGAAGTTACAGAACTAGGAGGCCATTCCTTGGCAAAGATAAAACACGAAAATTAAATTCAAGAAGAAGAAAACTAAGGTTACAATATGAGGAAGCCAATATAGGGGCCCCTAAGCTAACTAGGTGAGTGACCTCCTTGAGGCAGACCATCTTGGGTATATGTTTCCAGCAACAACTTGCCCTTAAGGTTCATCATCTGCGACACTCACATTGCAACATCCTTGAGATGATTGCCCTAAAACAAAGTGGCTCAGACTACACATTCCAACACAGACCCCTTTCTAATGCTATTAGATGTTCTATAGCTGAGAAGGAATGGTTGATTGACTTTTACCACTCCAAATCCACAAACCTAACAAGTATTGTTGTTCCATTCCTCCCTGGAGTCCTTCCATCTCCCTATCTCACACCTTAGCCTATATGAGCTTGTCTTGAGTTCAGTCAAGGCATGCATTTCACTCCACTGCTTGTTAAGGTTAAGGTATTCCTACACATTGATCTCCCATTTGTTGAAATTTAACTCCGGATGTCCTTCCTCATGATTTTGTGTTTTTACATAGGGAGGACATATATTGTATTTCCCAAGTATTTTTTAATGTAAAGTGACTTTATGTTTTTAAAGTGACATTGTACTTTTTCATTTAAGTGAAAAATTAAATAAATGAGTAAAGTATTTAATGTGGACTTTATTATTTAAAAGCGAGTTTAATTGCACATTTAATGAGAGCCCTTAGATCTAATTCATGCTAGCCCTTGATCAAAGTTAGTTATGGAAGTTAGGGTTTTTTTGGAAAATGAAAAGTACAAATACATGCTTAGGAAAGTGAGAAAGACACAAGAAGAAAACAAGTGAGGGAGAAATAAAATCTTGGAGAAGATTTCTGTTGGTTGTGAGAGCTGTTCATCAAGACAAACTGAGAGCACAATTCCCAAGAACATCTGCTGCATTCATTGGACCGTACAGCCAGACCGTACAATCATTATTGCAGACCATACCAGCACAAATTTCAAGGCAGATTGCAGGGACAGATTTCAAGACAGTTGGGGTCAAGTTCTGCCACGAACCTCAAGACTGTTTCTGCATTTAACACTGGGCAGAAACCATACAGCAGAGTACAGTCCATACCTGGCACAGAACCCGAGATTTTGCTGTGTACAGTTCGCACGTGTGGGTTGACTGTGAGTATAATTTGGCACAATTTGCAGTGCAGATTGCGGATAAGTGGGTTTCTGAAGTTGTTTTGATTCTTTAAGAGAGATTCTAAGTGTAGAATTTCTGAGTTTTACTCTCATAATAAAAATTTATTTCTCTGGGTTTTGCTCTGTTAACGTTTTTCCCTGGGCATTGCCCTAAAATTCTGTGTCAATCTTCGTTTTCAGTTTCTAAGATCCTGTTCTTTGAATGTTAAGTGTTTGTTGTTCAAGATCAGTAGTTGGCATTTCAGTTTATTAAATGCTGTAATGTCCTCTTCTACTTAAGCACAGAGGACCATCCCGCTAACCTATCTAATTCCCATAGGTTCGAGCAGGTACTGACATTCAGGGAATTGACTGAGGATTGATACCATTCAGAGCAAAAGAATATCTTAATCATGGTTATTAGATCATCAGTATATAAAAGAGGGCCACAGGAACTAGGGGCCACCTGCATGCATTACATGCGGACCATATTTCATGATGCATGCACAGAGACACCTTTATTAAGCCTTCATGCAAACAGAAAGCAAGCATACAAGTCAACTGAGAATTAGAAGAGAAAAGCAACCTAGGCATGCAAAATTTAGGGCATGCATTGTGAAAGTTATAAAAGAAGGATAAAGTGAATGATTAGCTCTGCTTATTGATTATTGATTTGAGAATTTGACTTGGAGAGCTCAGAGAGCCAATTTAGGGCTGAGGGCGCACCACTCAACCATTAAGTGCATTTCGGTAGTGAAATCTATCTTCCCTAGTCACTATTAGGGTTAGATCATACAGATTCAACACTACTACTATCATCTTACAGTATTCTTCAGCATTCTTCAGGGTTCTAGCCACATTCTGGATCAGGAGGACTCGCCCTTTCTGCATGGGCGACTTGGACAAAGCAAGGCATCTTCATATCTCAATATACAGACACCTTTTGGTCTGCATGCAGCTTCCATCCTTCCGAGAGCATCATCATTAGCCTAGTTATTGAATACATGCTTCTTTTTCGACTTCTCGAGCAAGTTATCATTAAAACTATTATCAAAAGGGCGCCTTCCTATTGCATGGGCGACTTTCCTGGATGAGGACTCATGCTTTATGCTTTAGAGTCAATGCATGGCTTGCATGCAGCTTCTACATTGATTAGAGGGGGATTCTAACCCTAGTAAACACTTTGTGGAGCTGACTCTCATCATTATAGCACTTATCACTCCATTCAAACACTGAAGAGGGCGCATTTATTACAAGGGTGCATTATTGGAGAGGGATCATCTCATATCTCAGTTGATTCTTCATACATGGCTTGCATGCTTAGCTCATAGTGATCTACATCCACTGCTCAAACTATTGGTATGTACATGCATCATTTCTATCCATATTTTATAGCATATCTGAATACTTGGGTTATTTAGGGTTTTTGCAAACCCATGCACTTGCATGCATGATCATGCAATCATAGCAAAATACATGCATTCATATTTTACTATAGTATTGAGTTACAAGACTTCAGACAAGCAAGAAACTACACCAGAAATACTATAAAAGACAACAAAATATTAGTTGGAATATTACAAATGCACAGTAATCAACTTCAAATCTCAGTTGTGTTCAAAGTGTTTAACAAAAACTCTATTAGAGAACCTTGTCTTTTGCAGCTGATTTTCTTCATGGTATCAAAGCATTACTGAACAGTGAAGGGGAATTTGGCATTAGTAGAGGGCACAGTATTATTGAGGTACACATCAGATCCTTGTTAAGTTTTCAGAAATCAGACTTTTATTTATGTTGAATATGTTTGGATTAAGATTTAAAGACAGGTTGGATGGTGAGTCCAACTTTTGTTCATGGAAAGAAAGAATTAAGTTGTTCTTGCAGGTAGATGAATTATGGGACATAGTAGAGACTACCCAGACTAAACCAATAGTTGTCCCTGATGCAACTATAGATGTTGCAGCCTATGCAGGTTATAACAAGAAGAGCATGAAAGCCAAGAAAATGATTCTTGATTTTGTCAAGGATCATGTGATCCCTAATATTGCAGGGAAGACACATGCTCATGAAATGTAGACCTCACTAACTAAACTATATCAGAGTTCAAATGAAAATAGAAAAATGGTGCTTATGCAAAAATTGAGGAATGTGAGAATGACTAAAATAGAAAAAGTAGCCTCTTACCTTACAAGAATCTCCAAGATCATAGATGAGTTGAGTGCAGTTGGAGAAGTTGTGACTAGTGTAGAAATGGTGAGGACAACCCTAAATGGTTTTTCAGGAAAATGGAACACTTTTGTGAAAGGTGTCATGTCTAGAGAAAACCTACCTAATTGGGAAACGTTGTGGGACGATTTTGTCCAAGAAGAGATTCATGATGAAGCTCTTTAAGGGAAACAGTGACAGGGTGAAAATAGTGAGGAAAATGTTGCTCTTTTGAGTAAAAGGGCAAAGAAAAGGCTAAGAAAGGTTTTAAAAGGGATCTTAGCAAAGTAAGGTGTTACCAATGCAATCAATATGGACACTATGCCTCTAACTGTCCGGAGAAGAAACGGAAGAAGGAGAAGGATGTTGCAGCATCTACCTCAATGGAGGAGTATGCTGCTAATTTTGAGCAAGAGTGTTGAGATATTGTAACTTCAAAGAATATTATATTTGTACTTTATTATTCCGGAGATGATTCATTCCTCCGTGAAGATCTTATTGTATATCCGGAGATGTTTATTCCTCCGTCGGAATGTGGTAACTTGGGTTATTAGACTTCCCTAGTGGGGGTCGGCCCTGTATGTGTTATATGGGTCAAAGGGTTATTAGACCACTCTAGAGGGGTCGGCCCAGTTAGTTGTAGTGGGGTATTTAACCCATTGGTTAAATACGAGCCTACATGACTTGTGTAAAAGACAAGTCAAAGTAGTGTATAAATAGAGGGGGTGTATTCCTCATTTTACACACACTCACTCACTTGAGAGTGGCGCACTTGTGGAAGAGAGGTCTGCTATGGAGAAGGAGGAGCTTATTCTCAGGGTTACATCTTTGTATATTGCTGGTCATCTATATTGAGGAAGCTTTGCTGGGTTTTCTACCCCATGAGGGTTTCCCAGGATAAATTTGTGTCTCTTGTGTTTATGCTATGCTTGTTGTTTCTTCAGTGATCCTGTATATGCTATTATTGTGAAATGGAATGTAATGCTGCTATTTTCTGTCTTAGCATATTAAATCTTAACATGGTATCAGAGCTAACCTGAAGGAAGGCAATGTATGGCACTTACGACACTTGCTTTACTTACGACAATTTGAAGCTTAGGGTTTTATATAGCAAAAACCAGTCATCGTGGAACTTTCGCCATAAATCCATTTTGGCGAAGGTTCAGGATCTGAAACCTTTACAGGTCGTACATAACATCTCCAGGTATCTTGTGTCCAAACGGAACCCTCAGATTCGTTGTACTTTGTAAGTTATGATCAGTACAAGTTAGGGTTTCTGCCTCTTCCAGATCTCAGTCAAAATCAGGTGACCTAGGCAAAAAGGTCATAACTTGGGCTAGGAAGCTCCAAATGAAATTTCGTAAAAAGTGACAGGTAGTACACAGACTGTACTATCTCAGGAAACTTTTTCAGAGGCCGAAGTAGAACCAGTGACACGTGGCACGCCGTACAAGTTCGCTCTCCTGTTTTATCCCATAAACAGGTCACGTTGCGACACTTGGCATAACTTGGGCTAGGAAGCTCCAAATGAAATTTCGTAAAAAGTGACAGGTAGTACACAGACTGTACTATCTCAGGAAACTTTTTCAGAGGCCGAAGTTGAAACCGTGACACGTGACACACCGTACAAGTTCGCTCTCCTGTTTTACCACATAAACAGGTCACGTTACGACACTTGGCATAACTCTCTCTCAGAAAATCCGATTGAGGTCAGACCTGTCGGGATGGAAAGATGACAAGTCAGGCTACCACAGAAAAAGTTTTCAGACCCTGTGGAGCGAAAATTTCGGAGTTACAGCAGAAACAATCAAGTACATATTTATGTCAAAACAGAATTATTTTTGGAGCACCTTCATTCATGGCTTCCGGAATTTAGGGTTTCGGAGAAAGTTAGAATTTTTGGAATTGGAATCCACGGCTGAATGCTACTCAGGAAAATCGAAATTTAGAGACCAAGATCGAATTTTTTGGTTGGGTAGAAGACCGGGCTTCATCAAACCCTAGTTCGGGTTCCTGTCCAGAAGATCCAGAAGTTTCGAAGGCAATTTTGAGGGGTCAAATTTTGGAGATTTCAAAATTGAAGTATGCTAGCAAGACACATCCTTCCATCCATTCAGAAGTGTGAAAGTCAAAGATTGAATTTTTAGGGTTTCTCTAGCAAACCCTAATCAAGCTCCAAATCAAGTTTCAGGGGGAGTTGAGGCTAAGGCCTTACATAAGAAGACTACAAGAAGTCTCGACAGGTATGACTTAAGGAGGTTCAGGTATGTCTTGAAATCTGATTCTTGATTAAGTTCATGATGTGTTTGTCTTCATATTATTTATTAGTACAATCTTGATTAATGTTAGAATTGTCTTATCACCCTAATAACAGTATGAATGCATGTGAATGATCGAAGACATTCATTGATTAGGGCTATATGATTGTACTAATGCATTATGGTGTTGTGTAAGGTTGATGTTGTCTGCTAACAAGATACAAGTACATCACCATGACAACATGAAGACAAAGACTCATCCATAATCTTTGTTCTACTTACGAGGTATGTATGACTTTGTTATATTATGCTTAACCTATGAGACATGCAGGTTCTAGCTCAGGATCTCTAAATCATTGAAGAGATTGTTTAGGTATGTTGTACAAATCTAAGCAGGTATACTAATCCAGGTATGTTTTCGTATGTCAAGTTAGAATCTTACCTTGTGTTAGGATCCCTTATATAAGTATACTTGGTATGATTGGTTATGCTTATTCATAAAGTTAGTAATTAAGGGTTTATGCATATTATGTCTCTTATCTTGATGATTTAATTAACAAGAAGAGTACTATGATCAAACAAGAATATGCATGAGTAAAAGAAGACTTCCTTGAAACCCTGAATACTAATGATCATGACTATACATATTCAAGATTATTTAGAATTAGAATGTTTTTATAATATTGAGAATATACTAATGAATGTATGTTTGTGTATGAGATCATGATGATGACACTAGTGCACACTTGAGCATGCACAGTGGTACAGAATGAATAGAAGTTCAAAAGACATATAGAAAATCAAGCGGGAAGCAACCACACAAACATAAAAGATAAGTATTTGAGTTGTTATTTGAAATAATAAATGATATTGCTTGTATGCATATTTGTATTCCTAGAATATATCATGCTGAGTGTAAACATTCATAGAGCATTGAACAATATACTACTAATATGCATATGATTGGTAAGTTGGACAAACATTCCATTGTTGCTTGTCTAGAATGAAACCTCTTTGCTGACATGCTGAGAGCTATGCACACTCTCGATAGTATGTTCTGGTAGAGATGGAAGGCATCTAGATAGCCACTGTATGCATACAGGATATGGGAAAGTGTTGTGCCAAAGTATTGGTCAAAATAGTTGCATAACTATGTAAATGATATCTATATGCATAATAGGTTATCATGTCAATATGATTTGATGATTATGAAGTATTACTAATCATGTACTTAATTTTGATTTGTAGAAAAGATCATGAAGAATGATGAACACCGCACAAGTGATGGATGTTCAACAAGAATATTTCCAAATCAAACATAATATAGAAGGCTCATGGCTAAAATACTCTCTTAGAAAGAGGAAGAGAATCATGACGAGATGTTTGCTTCAAGTGACTAGATAAGACCATTCTCTTAATGATGTAATTAAAGAAGAAGTGTGAATCAGGTTTTGTATGGGTACCCAAGATCGATAGTAAATTGATGAGCTTAATGATCACCATGGGTGATGTGGATCTCAACCTTTGCTACAAGGTTGAATATGGTTTCTATACACAGATGACATGGATGCAAGAAGGAACTCACCACAGAGTTCGAATGATGTTGAGGCTCATATCAGTAGACCCATCTAATGAGAGATGGCATAGATAGATGGCTGCATAAATGAAAATGAAAGATCTCAGACTGATGCATTACTTCCTAGGTCTGGAAGTATGGCAAGGCTCAAAAGGAATCTTTCTCAACCAGGGAAAATATGTCGATATATATTAAAAGGACTTGATGTGTTGGAACAGCCACTCTCATGGATTCCAACTCGAAGCTGTTAGCGGATGACTCATCAAAGTTAGTAGATATAACTCTGTACAGACAA
Organism: Larix kaempferi; assembly: GCA_027924585.1. Taxonomy (NCBI): domain Eukaryota; kingdom Viridiplantae; phylum Streptophyta; class Pinopsida; order Pinales; family Pinaceae; genus Larix; species Larix kaempferi. The sequence continues at coordinate 4,885,168 of BSBM01000289.1, read as the reverse complement.
ATTTTTGAGTCATTGATGTATCTAACGAATACTAGGTCATATATATGCTTTGCTGTGAACACCTTGAGTCAGTATCTAGTGGAAACTAGATGTGTTCACCTGATAGCTGCAAAGCATGTGATGAGGTACCTAAAGGATACGATAGACTTTGATCTATTATATCTTAGAGATCATGACTTCAGATGGCTACACAGATGTTGACTGAGTAGAAAGTGTATCAGACAGGAAGAGCACATCGAGAGGATGTTACTGTTTGGGATCAGCCATGATCTCATGGTTTAGAAGGAAGCAATCTAGTGTAGCTCTCAGCACAAGCAGAATATATGGCTACTTGCTCTGCTAGTTGTGAAACACTATGGCTTTAGAATGGACCCAACTGTGATCCTATGTGACAAACAGAGTTGTACCAAAATGGCAGAGAATCCAGTATTCCATGATAAGTCAAAGCACATAGAGATCTGACATTTCTATACACAAGATATGGTGCAGAAAAGAATTAAAGTTCGAATTTGTAACAAGTTACCGATATACTAACCAAACCTCTACCTCAAGTAAAGTTTTCCGAGACAAACTTAAAATAGTTCAGAAGGACCCTCCTCGAAAGGGGGAGCAATGTGATCACTCATGATGAGATTGCCCGCATCGACAGTGAGGTCGATGATGTGGATACCTATATTGGTGATGCCGACAGAGACGTTGGTGTATGGTTCTTAGACGGGGTCTAAGGTGACAAGGGGATTGCATCATCCTTGAACACATGTTCTAAAAGAGAGCCGTAGACGTATGTCTTCGAGAATGAAGTCCTTGGTGGACATGAGGGGATTGGATCATCCCTGGACTTCAGTCCTAAAGAGAGCCGTAGACGTATGTCTTCGAGAATGAAGTCCTTGGTGGACATGAGGGGATTGGATCATCCCTGGACTTCAGTCCTAAAGAGAGCCGTAGACGTATGTCTTCGAGAATGAAGTCCTTGGTGGACATGAGGGGATTGGATCATCCCTGGACTTCAGTCCTAAATAGATCCGTAGATGTATGTCTTCGAGAATGAAGTCCTTGGTGGACATGTGAGGATTGAATCATCCTTGGATTTCAGTCCTAAAGTGAGCCGTAGACTGGGTCTCCGAGAATGTAGTCCTGAATGAACAGGTAGGGGATTGTATCTTCCCCGGACTCTGGTCCCAGAATTGATCCGTAGACTGATGTCTCCGAGAATTGAAGATAGGACTGCATCGTCCCTGGACCTCGGTTCAAAATGTAGGTGATGGGATTGCATCGTCCCTAGACATGAGACTTGTCTTAAAGTGATAAGGACTGATCATCCTGGAACTTGATCGGGATTGCATCGTCCCTAGACATGAGACTTGTCTTAAAGTGATAAGGACTGATCATCCTGGAACTTGATCGGGATTGCATCGTCCCTAGACATGAGACTTGTCTTAAAGTGATAAGGACTGATCATCCTGGAACTTGATCGAGATTGCATCGTCCCTAGACATGAGACTTGTCTTAAAGTGATAAGGACTGATCATCTTGGAACTTGATCAGGATTCAATCGTCCCTAGACATGAGACTTGTCTTAAAGTGATAAGGATTGATCATCCTGGAACTTGATCTGGATTGTATCATCCATGGACCTATGTCCTAAAGAAAGCGGGATTGATCATCATGTAATATGATCATGTGTGTTGCAGGGTATGCTGCTATGTTTTGATGATAGATGTATTAGTGAGAATACATGCTTTTGATAATAGATGTATTAATGAGAATACATGCTTTTGATGATAGATGTATTAGTGAGAATACATGCTTTTGATGATAGATGTATTAGTGAGAATACATGTTTTTGATGATATATGTATTAGTAAGAATACATGTTTTGATGATAGATGTATTGGTGTGGATACTAATACAGATGATCCAGATGCTGTAGATCGAGATGATCCAAATGCTGTAGATCGAGATGATCCAGATGTTGTAGATCGAGATGATCCAGATGTTGTAGATCGAGATGATCCAGATGCTGTAGATCGTGATGATCCAGATGCTGTAGATCGAGATGATCCAGATGCTCTAGATCGAGATGATCCAGATGCTGTAGATCGAGATGATCCAGATGTTGTAGATCGAGATGATCCAGATGTTGTAGATCGAGATGATCCCGATGCTGATGATCGTATGATGACGATGCTGATGATCGTGAGGATCCAGATGTTGATGTTGTTGTAGCTGTTCGAGTGCTGCAGAAGATAAAGACGCAGTACTGAAGATGTTGATGTTCCACTATTGAAGATGTTCCATTAACTGCTTGAGTTACTGATGATGTTGAGAAAGCTTCCAATGATTTATAGATGTATCATGTATGATGTTGATGACTCCTTGCTCGTGCAGATGCTGTTATAATATCCTTCTCGTTAAGGGGGAGTGTTGAGATATTGTTACTTCAAAGAATATTATATTTGTACTTTATTATTCCGGAGATGATTCATTCCTCCGTGAAGATCTTATTGTATATCCGGAGATGTGTATTCCTCCGTCGGAATGTGGTAACTTGGGTTATTAGACTTCCCTAGTGGGGGTCGGCCCTGTATGTGTTATATGGGTCAAAGGGTTATTAGACCACTCTAGAGGGGTCGGCCCAGTTAGTTGTAGTGGGGTATTTAACCCATTGGTTAAATACGAGCCTACATGACTTGTGTAAAAGACAAGTCAAAGTAGTGTATAAATAGAGGAGGTGTATTCCTCATTTTACACACACTCACTCACTTGAGAGTGGCGCACTTGTGAAAGAGAGGTCTGCTATGGAGAAGGAGGAGCTTATTCTCAGGGTTACATCTTTGTATATTGCTGGTCATCTATATTGAGGAAGCTTTGCTGGGTTTTCTACCCCATGAGGGTTTCCCAGGATAAATTTGTGTCTCTTGTGTTTATGCTGTGCTTGTTGTTTCGTCAGTGATCCTGTATATGCTATTATTGTGAAATGGAATGTAATGCTGCTATTTTCTGTCTTAGCATATTAAATCTTAACAAAGAGTTCTCCCTGGCATCCTTCGATTTTAGTGTGGGCAGTTCGACCTTTCATGATACCTAGATAGTTGACAGTGGGTCAACTAGGCACATGACCGGGTTGTATGGTGTCTTTTAGATTATTACCGAGTTGGATCCTGGACATTTTGTGCAAACTGATGTAGACAGTCATCGGGTAGCAGTACGGGGAGTTAGAACAGTGCAGTTCCAACTGGACCTTGGAGAGCTTCAAGAGTTGAATGAGGTCATGTTTGTCCCAAGGATGAGAGACAGCAAACTCTTAGTTCCATCCCTAGAGGATGATGGATTTGGACTATTTGTCAAATCTGGACATGTTTTCCTATACTGGGTGGGAGATCCAGTTGACACTACTATTCTTCTCAGAGAGAAGAGGGATAGGTTGTATGTGCTACGGGGTGAGGTTGTCCATCCCAGATCAAGCGATTGGCTGTCAGAAACAGATTTAGAGGATGGAGCAAAAGCTGCGGTGGCCAAATTATGCTTCTATATGAAGAGAGTGGTCTCTTCGTAGTACTGGCAGGAGGCTCAGCCAGTATGAGGGTGATGAGCAGGTTCAGGAGAACCAAGAAGAGTCTCAAAGTTCAGATTTTCGATTTGGTTTTAGACACTTATCTCTGGATCATATTCCAGAGCAGGAGGGAGCTGTAGCAAGGAACCAGGATCCAGATGGAGGAGATACAGGCAATGTCGGAAGGACCTCCCTCGTTAAGAGAGTGTTAAAATTTAACTCTGGATGTCCTTCCTCCTGATTTTGTGTTTTTACATACTTAGGCAATACAATTTAAATACTTAGTGCACATAAATTGTATTGCCTAAGTATTTTTTAATGTAAAGTGACTTTGTACTTTTTCATTGAAGTGAAAAATTAAATAAATGGGTAAAGTATTTAATGTGCACTTTTATTATTTAAAAGTGAGTTTAATTGCACATTTAATAAGAGCCCTCAGATCTAACTCATGCTAGCCATCGATCAATGTTAGTTATGGAAGTTAGGGTTTTCATGGAAAATGAAAAGTACAAATACATCCTTAGGAAAGTGAGAAAGACACAAGAAGAAGACAAGTGAGAGGGAGAAATTAAATCTTGGATAAGATTGTTGTTGGTTGTGAGAGTTGTTCATCAAGACAAACGGAGAGCACGATTCCCAAGAACATCTGCTGCATTCATTGGACTATACAGCCAGACCGTACAGTCATTATTGCAGACCATACTAGCACGAATTTCAAGGCAGATTGCAGGGACATATTTCGAGAAAGTTGGGGTCAAGTTCTGGCACGAATCTCAAGACTGTTTCTACATTTAATGCTGGGCAGAAACCATACAACAGAGTACAGTCCATACCTGGTACAGAACCTGAGATTTTGCTGTGTACAATTCACACGTGTGGGTTGACTGTGAGTATAATTTGGCACAATTTCCAATGCAGATTGCAGATAAGTGGGTTTCTGAAGTTGTTTTGATGTTGTAAGAGAGATTCTAAGTGTAGAATTTCTTAATTTTACTCTCATAATAAAAATTTATTTCTCTGGGTTTTCCTCTGTTGAGGTTTTTCCCTGGGCATTGCCCTAAAATTCTGTGTCAATCTTTATTTTCAATTTCTAAGATCCTGTTCTTTGAATGCTAAGTGTTTGTTGTTCAAGATCGGTAATTAGCATTTCAGTTTATTAAATGCACAGTAATATAATTCAAATCTGAGTTGTGTTCAAAGTGTTTGACAAAAACTCTGTTAGAGAACCTTGGTTTTTGCCACAGATTTTCTTCATCATTTAGAGTTAAATTGCTCAATATAGCATTATTGTTTTCTTTGTGCCCTCTTTTTCCAATTTTCCCTTCTATTAGAGTCCCAAATGTGGCAGCTCAAATCTTCCTTGTTGCTTGGGAAATCCTCTTCTTTAATGCCCCAATAATCCAACCCTATGTTGCACGAAACTCCTAACATACCCATGTACCGGTATCGGAAACTCACAGAAACTCGAAAACTTCTTGGAAAATTCTGGGAAACCCCCAAGAGCCCATGAGCGACTTGGGACCCATGGGAAGTCTAAAAATCCCTGGTTTATGGAAAATAAAAACAAATTAACATCTAAATCATTTCTAAACCACCTACAAATTAACCTATCATTCTTTCTTAATTATAAGATAATGTGTAACAAAAGAAAACTATATATATAAATATATATACCGCGTTTCCGCCGACTTACCCATTTTAGGGGTGTCACGTGTCCAAGCGTTCCCATTTCCGAAACGTGTACACGTTTCCACGTTTCGTGCAACTTAGTGTTGAGATATTGTAACTTCAAAGAATATTATATTTGTACTTTATTATTCCGGAGATGATTCATTCTTCCATGAAGATCTTATTGTATATCCGGAGATGTTTATTCCTCCGTCGGAATGTGGTAACTTGGGTTATTAGACTTCCCTAGTGGGGGTCGGCCCTGTATGTGTTATGTGGGTCAAAGGGTTATTAGACCACCCTAGAGGGGTCGGCCCAGTCAGTTATAATGGGGTATTTAACCTAATGGTTAAATACGAGCCTACATGTACTTGTGTAAAATACATATCAGAGTAGTGTATAAATAGAGGAGGTGTGTTCCTCATTATACACATTCACTCACTTGAGGATAGAGCACTTGTGGAGGAGAGGTCTGCTATTGTGGAGGAGGAGATCATGTCTCAAGGTTTCATCTTTGTATATTGCTGGTCATCTATATTGAGGAAGCTTTGCTGGGTTTTCTACCCCATGAGGGTTTCCCAGGATAAATCTCTGTCTCTTGTGTTTATGCTGTGCTTGTTGTTTCTTCAGTGATCCTGTATATGCTATTATTGTGAAATGGAATGTAATGCTGCTATTTTCTGTCTTAGCATCTTGAATTTTAACATGGTATCAGAGCTAACCTGAAGGAAGACAAGGTATGGCACTAAAGACACTTGCTTTACTTACGACAATTTGAAGGTTAGGGTTTTACATAGCAAAAACCAGTCATCGTAGCACTTTCGCTATAAATCCGTTTTGGCGAAGTTTTCGGATCTGAAATTGTTACAGGACGAAGCTAAAATCTCCAGGTACCTTGTGTCCAAAGGACAACCTCTAATTCGTTGTACTTTGTGATTTATGATCTGTACCATATAGGGTTTCTGCCTCTTCCAGATCTAAGTCAAAATCAGGTGACCTTGGGAAAAAGGTCATAACTTTGGCTAGGAAGCTCCAAATGAAATTTCGTGAAAAGTGACAGGTAGTACACAGACTGTACTATCTCAGAAAACTTTTTCAGGGGCCGAAGGTGAATCAGTGACACGTGGCACGCCGTACAAGTTCACTCTCCTGTATTATCCCATAAACAGGTCATGTTGCGACACTTGGCATAACTCTCTCTCAGAGAATCCAATTGAGGTCAGACCTGTCAGGATGGAAAGATAACAGGCCGAGCTATATCAGAAAACTTTTTCAGAGGCCGAAGGTCAAACAGTGACACGTGGCACGCCGTACAAGTTCGCTCTCCTGTATTTTCCCAAAACAGGTCACGTTGCGACATTTGGCATAACTCTCTCTCAGAACATCCAATTGAGGTCAGACCTGTCAGGATGGAAAGCTAACAGGTCAGGCTATCTCAGAAAACGTTTTCAGACCCCGTGGATCAAAAATTTCGGAGTTACACCAGAAACAATCAGGTACATATTTCTGTCAAAACAGAATTATTTTTTGGTACCTTCATTCATGGCTTCCGGAATTTAGGGCTTTGAAGAAAGTTGGAATTTTTGTAATCAGAGACCACGGCTGGATGCTACTCATCAAAATAGAAATTTAGAGACCAAGATCAGAATTTTTGGTTGGGCAGAAGGCCGGGCTTGATTAGACCCTAGTTCGGGACTTTGATCAGAAAAGTAAAATTAGGGCTATTGTAAAAATGGGAATTTTTGAAATCTGTGACCACGGCTGGAAGCTCCTCAGAAAAATAGAAGCTTAGAGCTTTGGATCAAACCTTTTGATGGGGCAAAAGAGTGGGCTTCATCAAACCCCAGTTCAGGGTCACGTCCAGTGAATCCGAAAGTTTCAAAGGCAAAATTAAGGAGTAAAACTTTGCAGTTTTCAAATTCTGAATATACCAGTTTGATCAGCTCATCAAGGTCCAGTTCTTGCAAATCAAGTGGATTGGGTTAATCCTAGAAGAAAATGGATTGGTCACCCACATAAGTGAAGAAGTTCCTGTCTCAGAGGGAGATGAGGATAAGGGCTTACATAAGAAGAATACAAGCGATCTCGACAGGTATGACTCATCGAGGTATGTTTCGATATTTGTCCATGATTAAGTTTATGGTATGTTTGTCTTCAGGTTATTACAGTTAGTACAATTTTGATTTTAGATTTGTCGTATAACCTTAACAAAATTATGAATGCATGATAGAAGATATTCATTGGTTAGGGTGTTGACACTTATGATTGTACTAATGCATTATGATGTTGTGTGAGGTTGATGTTGTCTGCTAACAAGATACAGGTACATCACAAAAGACAAATCAGGTTCCATGACCATGAAAACATGAAGACAAAGACTCATCCATAATCTTTGTTCTACTTACGAGGTATGTATGACTTTGTTATATTATGCTTAACCTATGAGACATGCAGGTTTTAGCTCAGGATCTCTAAATCATTGAAGAGATTGTTTAGGTATGTTGTACATAACCAAGTAGGTATACTAATTCAGGTATGTTTCCCATGAATCTTACCTTGTGTTAGGATCCCTTATATAAGTATACTTGATATGATTGGTTATGCTTATTCATAAAGTTAGTAATCAAGGGTTTATGCATGATTTAATTAACCAAAAGAGTACTATGATCAAACAAGAATATGCATGAGTAAAAGAAGACTTACTTGAAACCCTGAATACTAATGATCATGACTATACATATTCAAGATTATTTAGAATTAGAATGTTTTGAGAATATACTAATGAATGAATGTTTGTGTATGAGATCATGAGGATGACACTAGTGCACACTTGAGCATGCATAGTGGTACAGAATGAATAGAAGTTCAAAGGACATATAGAAGATCAAGCGGGAGGCAACCACACAAACATAAAAGATAAGTATTTGAGTTGTTATTTGAAATAGTAAATGATATTTCTTGTATGCATATTTGTATTCCTAGAACATATCATGCTGAGTGCAAACATTCATAGAGCATTGAACATTATACTACTAATATGCATATGATTGGTAAGTTGGACAAACATTCCATTGTTGCTTGTCTAGAATGAAACCTCTTTGCTGACATGCTAAGAGCTGTGCACACTCTCGATAGTATGTTCTGGTAGAGATGGAAGGCATCTAGATAGCCACTGTATGCATACAGGATATGGGAAAGTGTTGTGCCAAAGTATTGGTCAAGATAGTTGCATAACTATATAAATGATATCTGTATGCATAATAGGTTATCATGATTTCATGATTATGAAGGATTACTAATCATGTACTTAATTTTGTTTTGTAGGAAAGATCATGAAGAATAATGAACACCGAACAAGTGATGGATGTTCAACAAGAAGATTTACAAATCAAACAAAATATAGAAGGCTTGTGGCTAGAAGATTCTCTTAGAAAGAGGAAGAGAATCATGATGAGATGTTTGCTCCAAGTGGCTAGATAAGACCATTCTCTTAATGGTGCAATTAAAGAAGAAGTGTGAATCAGGTTCTGTATGGGTTCCCAGGATCGATAGTATATTGATGAGAATACATGTGGGGATTGTATCATCCTTGAACACTTGTTCTAAAGTGAGCCGTAGACAGGTGTCTCCGAGAAAGAAAAGGGATTGGATCATCCCTGGACTTTCAGTCCTAAAGAGAGCCGTAGACGTAAGGTCTCCGAGAATGAAGTCCTTAGTGGACAGTTAAGGGGATTGGATCATCCCTGGACTTTCAGTCCTAAAGAGAGCCGTAGACGTAAGGTCTCCGAGAATGAAGTCCTTAGTGGACAGTTAAGGGGATTGGATCATCCCTGGACTTTCAGTCCTAAAGAGAGTCGTAGACGTAAGGTCTCCGAGAATGAAGTCCTTAGTGGACAGTTAAGGGGATTGGATCATCCCTGGAATTTCAGTCCTAAAGAGAGCCGTAGACGTGAGGTCTCCGAGAATGAAGTCCTTAGTGGACAGTTGAAGGGATTGGATCATCCCTGGACTTTCAGTCCTAAAGAGAGCCGTAGACGTGAGGTCTCCGAGAATGAAGTCCTTAGTGGACAGTTGAGGGGATTGGATCATCCCTGGACTTTCAGTCCTAAAGAGAGCCGTAGACGTAAGGTCTCCGAGAAGTGGGGATTGTATCATCCCCGGACCTTGGTCCCTGAATTGATCCGTAGACGTATGGTCTTCGAGAATAAAGTGATGGGGATTGCATCATCCCGGAACCACTAGTTCAAAATGTACGTGAGGACTGCATCGTCCATGAACTGGGTTCAAAATGTACGTGAGGACTGCATCGTCCATGAACTGGGTTCAAAATGTACGTGAGGACTGCATCGTCCATGAACTGGGTTCAAAATGTACGTGAGGACTGCATCGTCCATGAACTGGATTCAAAATGTACGTGAGGACTGCATCGTCCATGAACTGGGTTCAAAATGTACGTGAGGACTGCATCGTCCATGAACTGGGTTCAAAATGTACGTGAGGACTGCATCGTCCATGAACTGGGTTCAAAATGTACGTGAGGACTGCATCGTCCATGAACTGGGTTCAAAATGTACGTGAGGACTGCATCGTCCATGAACTGGGTTCAAAATGTACGTGATGGGATTGCATCGTCCCTAGACATGAGACTTGTCTTAAAGTGATAAGGACTAATCATCCTGTAAGTAGATTGGGATTGCATCGTCCCTAGACATGGTGAAGTGTCTTAAAGTGATAAGGACTAATCATCCTGTAAGTAGATTGGGATTGCATCGTCCCTAGACATGGTGAGGTGTCTTAAAGTGATAAGGACTAATCATCCTGTAAGTAGATTGGGATTGCATCGTCCCTAGACATGGTGAGGTGTCTTAAAGTGATAAGGACTAATCATCCTGTAAGTAGATTGGGATTGCATCATCCCTAAACATGGTGAGGTGTCTTAAAGTGATAAGGACTAATCATCCTGTAAGTAGATTGGGATTGCATCGTCCCTAGACATGGTGAGGTGTCTTAAACTGATAAGGACTAATCATCCTGTAAGTAGATTGGGATTGCATCATCCCTAGACATGGTGAGGTGTCTTAAAGTGATAAGGACTAATCATCTTGTAAGTAGATTGGGATTGCATCGTCCCTAGACATGGTGAGGTGTCTTAAACTGATAAGGACTAATCATCCTGTAAGTAGATTGGGATTGCATCATCCCTAGACATGGTGAGGTGTCTTAAAGTGATAAGGACTAATCATCTTGTAAGTAGATTGGGATTGCATCGTCCCTAGACATGGTAAGGTGTCTTAAAGTGATAAGGACTAATCATCCTGTAAGTTGATTCGGGATTGCATCATTCTTAGACATGGTGAGGTGTCTTAAAAGGATAAGGATTGATCATCCTGTAAGTTGATCTGGATTGCATCATCCATAGACATGAGAGATGTCTTAAATTGAGAGGGATTGATCATCCCATAAGTGGATCAGGATTGTATCATCCTTGGACCTATGTCCTAAAGTGAGAGGGATTGACCATCCCGTAATTGGATCATTTGTGTTGCAGGGTATGCTGCTGTTGTGTATACTTGTATCAGTGTGGATACTTGTATTGATAGATGTATTAGTGAGAATACATGCTTTTGATGATAGAATACATGCTTTTGATGATAGATGTATTAGTGAGAATACATGCTTTTGATGATATATGTATTAGTAAGAATACATGTTTTGATGATAGATGTATTGGTGAGAATACATACTTTTGATGATACATGTATTGATTAATGCACTTGTATGGTTGAGGATACTTATGTTGTAGATCGAGATGATCCAGATGCTGTAGATCGAGATGATCCAGATGCTGTAGATCGAGATGATCCAGATGTTGTAGATCGAGATGATCCAGATGATGTAGATCGTGATGATCCAGATGCTGTAGATCGAGATGATCCAGATGGTGTAGATCGAGATGATCCAGATGGTGTAGATCGAGATGATCCAGATGCTGTAGATCGAGATGATCCAGATGTTGTAGATGAGATGATCCAAATGTTGTAGATCGAGATGATCCAGATGTTATAGATCGAGATGATCCAGATGCTGTAGATCGAGATGATCCAGATGTTGTAGATCGTGATGATCCAGATGCTGTAGATCGAGATGATCCAGATGCTGTAGATCGAGATGATATGACGATGCTGATGATCGTGAGATGACGATGTTGATGATCGTATGATGACGATGCTGATGATCGTGAGATGACGATGCTGTTGATTATGTGATGACGATGCTGATGATCGTGTGATGGCGATGCTGACAATCGTGAGGATTCAGATATTGATGTTGCTGTAGCTGTTTGAGTGCTGCAGAAGATAAAGACTCAGTACTGAAGATGTTGATGTTCCAGTATTGAAGATATTCTAGTAACTGGTTGAGTTACTGATGATGTTGAGAAAGCTTCCAATGATTTATAGATGTATCATGTATGATGTTGATGACTCCTTGCTCGTGCAGATGCTGTTATAATATCCTTCTCGTTAAGGGGGAGTGTTGAGATATTGTAACTTCAAAGAATATTATATTTGTACTTTATTATTCCGGAGATGATTCATTCTTCCATGAAGATCTTATTGTATATCCGGAGATGTTTATTCCTCCGTCGGAATGTGGTAACTTGGGTTATTAGACTTCCCTAGTGGGGGTCGGCCCTGTATGTGTTATGTGGGTCAAAGGGTTATTAGACCACCCTAGAGGGGTCGGCCCAGTCAGTTATAATGGGGTATTTAACCTAATGGTTAAATACGAGCCTACATGTACTTGTGTAAAATACATATCAGAGTAGTGTATAAATAGAGGAGGTGTGTTCCTCATTATACACATTCACTCACTTGGGGATAGAGCACTTGTGGAGGAGAGGTCTGCTATTGTGGAGGAGGAGATCATGTCTCAGGGTTTCATCTTTGTATATTGCTGGTCATCTATATTGAGGAAGCTTTGCTGGGTTTTCTACCCCATGAGGGTTTCCCAGGATAAATCTCTGTCTCTTGTGTTTATGCTGTGCTTGTTGTTTCTTCAGTGATCCTGTATATGCTATTATTGTGAAATGGAATGTAATGCTGCTATTTTCTGTCTTAGCATCTTGAATTTTAACACTTAGATCCAACCATTTTTTGCACTAAAGCTCACAACTATTCTTCCTTCTTTGTAGTGTCCCCTTGTTGATTTTGTGTGGGAGTTTGCTGTTGTCCAACTCAACCATTCTCTATCTCTATAGTCTCATCCTTCTCAAGGCCTCCAACTCTAGCAGATTTAGCTTTATTTCTACTAGGAAGATTTCGTACTGTGGAGTTTCTTAGATGTACAAATGAGGTTGACATGTGTTTTTGAACACTTCCTATTTGGTTGCATTTGTTTCTCGAAATGCTCAAGCCCCACACCTCAAATTCGTAGAGTATTATCGTGGTAACAAGGGCCTAGAAGAGGGCATCAATCATTCCCCAATCCCAAATCTTGGTTATCCTACATTTGTTTTGAAGTAGCAAGGTTTCTTTCTAGCCCCCTTGTATTCTTTTCTTTGTACATGCATCCCAATTGAGCTTATCAACTATTCCATCAATAGGTATTTATAGCTTTGGATGATCTCTAGGGTTTCATTATTGGATTTTACTGTCGATGAGGTCATCTTTCTCCTAAGCAAGAATTAAACCAAGATGGTTTTAACCATATCCACTTCCATCCCAGTCTTTATGTAAAAGGTCTCAAGTGTCGCTAGGTGTCCATGGATGCCACGCATTGTTATTGCTACTAGAGCAACAAGGTCTATGTAAAGGAGGATTCAGAATATCATCCCAATGATATTCACCCCATACCTCCTTTTCATTTATACCTTCTTCTAATTGGTCAATGTAGAGCCCAAACACTGTCGGTGGCAGACATCAGCTTTATTTCACCCCAACGCCTCTATAAATCTATATGATAAGCACTTCTGAGTTATAATCCCGACACTAAGCTACTCTATAAGCCTTGCCCACAGTTTCTCCTTTGGCATTGTATCGAAGGCTTTTACAATGTCCACAAAGAAGATCCAAAGTTCATCATCTTTGGAATCCCAAGTTTTCTCTACCATGTGTCTTAAATTCATGTATTGTTATGTAACAACAGTAGCGACCATAGCCAAATTCAAAGCAATCAAGAATAGTACAAAACCAAAAACAGATAAATTTAACTTTCTCTGCTCAAAAGCCCGTTCAATTTCTCAATGTGTATCAAAAAGCAATTCCTCATATTGTCACTGATCTATTGCAGTTCCTCGATCTTCATCAGCTTCATCTTCGACTTCCCCTCACCAGCTCATTGTGAAACAACGCTATTGATTTGTGTCAAACAATCGAAAGCATTAGTTAGTTCTCAACAGCATCAAACTGGATCTCTGCATCCCAGCAAGCTCAAAAACATCCCCCCTTAAACAAAGCATGAGAGATCATATACAAGGCCTCAAATCAAATATGTCCTAATGAAAAACATGCCAACATGCTAACAAGATTGTCCAACAAACAATCCAGGATAGCCTTCGACAGCCATTAATCAATTAATCAGCATGATTAAAGTGGAGAACTATATGCTAGTACAGTCGATGATACACATCTATATGAAGTCCTCAAGCACTTGTTCAAATGTTGACACAACCAATCATCAGCCCAAAAACAATCAATCTTGGAACTTGACACTGATCCAAAATTCTGCTTCTTAGGCCTCTTTTGCAAATGTCTATAAGCATAACTACCACCATACCAAAAATTTTGTTCTTAGATGAACTCCTTTTGTCTCTATTAAGTATGTCATTATGGAGAAATGTCCTATTCTTGGTGAATAGAAGGTGCAGGAAATGATTCCTGCTCAACCAAACATGAAAGCTATCCCTGCAAATCAACAAAATGATCACCCATCTAAAAACTTAGCCATAAACCGATCACCCAAATCATCAGTTGATGTAGGTTATACTCTCTACAACTCAGTAGAATAGCCTTAAACAACACACAAAATAGCAATGGGTACATGATAACAATCCTGCAAATCAATGGCAGTATGACTTCCATCTAGCAAAAAGGTCTTACAATATCCAAGTCTTGCTTTCAAGGGCCTCAACTCAGCATCCACAGGGGCAGCAATAGCCTATCCACTCTTCCCAAGTCCTCTACTTATATATCTCATCTAGCACAACAATTGGAACACAATACCTCTAGTATGTTATTCAAATTCAAGGGAAACCAATTCATTAGTAGAAAACAATGCATGAGTAACATCAAGATTATCTTTCTTAAGAACACAACAATGACTACTACCAGAAATAACATCAAATTTATCATCAGAACCATTTTGAAAAGCATCATCATAAATACAATGTTGAGAAAGACATTTGGCCTCTTCTTCCAAAGAACCAAGTAATTCTTTCTCATCACAATAGACATTTATGAACTCTTGATAAAGCTGCTTATTGATTTTGTCAAGCTCATCTATACAAGATGTATTAAAGTTTCCAACCCTAAATGACTGATGTCCTTGTGTTCTCAAATCAAATTGAGCTTATTCAAGTGCAGAAAATTAATTTCTGAACATAGCATCAATCACACAATAGCTAGAAAAGTAAACAACGGAAACATAAATGAAATACACACACACAGATGATTTATCCTTCTAATAAGCTTCTCATCATGCCTAAGAGGTTGAGGGAGGGAGGTCAAGACCGCTCTTGGTTCCATGGTTATTTCAAAGTTTTATCCTTTTTGGAGAAAATCGAATCAAACTTCTTCAAAAAACGTCAAGCATACAATGTTAGATGATGGTTGGTGGGAGAGGGTAGATATTAGCATTAAGATAATGGACCCTATCATTTCTTTGTTGCAGTTTGTTGACATGGACCAGCCCATTTTAGGAGATGTTTATGAGGGATGGGATTCCATGATTGAGGTGGTGAAGAGCATTATTTTACAGAATGAGTGCCTTGAGTATGTGACATCAGCAGAGAGCTTGTTCATCACCATACTAGGTATTCTTATCAACAGGTGAGATAAGAATTGCACGCCTTTGCAGTACTTGGTTCACTCATTGAATCCCAAGTACTACAGTAATGATTGGATCAATGGTGGTGGGCCTTCACATAGAGTCCTTCCTCACAGGGACAGAGAGATTTCACAAAGGAAGCATTTAGAAAGATATTTCAGGATAGAACATCCCTTGACGAGGTGGAAGAGGGCTTCGTAGGGTTTTCCACTCACACTAGAAGATTTGGAGGTTATGATCTGCCCAGAGATAGGGGGTCTAAGAATCCCTATGCTTGGTGGGAAACTCATGGGGCAGCATGCCCTATTCTATAGGATTTAGCCATGAGGATCCTCTCTCAGCTTACAACATCCTCTTGTTACGAGAGGAATTGGAGCATGGATGGGAGTTTGTACAGTTTGAAGAAAAGCAGGCTTGAGCAGTCCAAGATAGAGGCATTGGTGTATGTGCACTACAACCTTCATCTTATTTACAGGCAAAGGGAGGAGCGCTTGAAGGGAAAGACAAAGATGTGTGATGTGTTTCCAGATGATATGGGTTTGGAAAGCAGTGTTGAGATAGCATTAGCCAACTTCGATCTCAATAAACGGATGTTAAAGCCAGTCACTTTTGATGATGGTGATCATCTTGAGGGGTCATCCTCCACACCAACAGATGCAGATCTCAAGTTGGATATAGTAGATGAGGAGGAG
Source organism: Larix kaempferi (assembly GCA_027924585.1). Taxonomy (NCBI): domain Eukaryota; kingdom Viridiplantae; phylum Streptophyta; class Pinopsida; order Pinales; family Pinaceae; genus Larix; species Larix kaempferi. The sequence goes on along the minus strand of BSBM01000289.1, from coordinate 4,869,211 downwards.
CAGGAAGATGGAGGAGGTAGCAATGGCAGTGGTGATGATTTTGATGATGCTGACATGGAGGACTATTGAGTCCTGATAGCGACAACTTCAAGCTATAGCATTCTTCCATGTATGGTTCTAGTATCTAGATTTTACCATATTTTGTATTTGTCGACATTCCCACCTATAGTATCTTACTATCAATGACTCGGTATCTACATAATAAAGTTTGATTTTCATTGCATATGATGATTTAATCAGAAAACTGCATTTTACGGTCCAAATTCTAAGTTTTAAACTTCTATATTATGATGTGTATACTATTGAATATTCTAATTTATTGTGTGTTTGATCATCAATGATGTTACAATGTACATGTAGTTAATATTAATAACTAATTGTATGATTGTAAATGTTCTAGTTTATATAAAAAAAATTATCTGTATGTCTATATTTCATATTTAAAATAATATATATATATATATATATAACTGTGTCCCTGTGTCCTGTTTTTGGGGTCTGTTATCACATCCATAGTAGCCGGGATACCATGATTGCAGATCAATTTCCAGTATATTTTTGAGCCAGTCCTATGCACATTTTAGTTGAGATCAGTTGATGATGAGCAACATATTGATGATCACTCTAATGTATTCAGTGGATCCAGAAATTGTACATTTTACAGTCTCATGCCAGGACTGAGCCCCATGACCCCAGGTCAGTGACTGAGTTAGCCATTTCCTATCATCCAGAGTAGATTGTTGACAGTGCCCATGATGATTTCTTCAGCTGCAGTGTTTCAGTATGGTTCAGATGATCAGATCAGTGCTTCAGGTATATCTTCTGCATTTGGATTGTTGAATTGCTCTTTCCTTTATCTAGGTAGCTTTGACTAGGTTTATGATGATTGTTTACTGGCGATATTATACTATGCTTACTTTTGGTTTAGAGTTGAAGTGGTCAGTTACTGTGAGTAGGAGATTCTTGTGTATACTCATTGGTCATGCCCTTACCTTATAAGTACAGACTCGCTCATTCCCTTTTACAGGGATTTTGCTATCCATGGTATCATCAGTCACTTCCCCCATCCATCTGTTATCTTCCAGTTTTGATTTTATCCCGACTTACACCTTAACTAGTGATCTCGAGGATTTCCCCCACCTAGACCTCCGTGTTGGATAGACTCCTTGTTTATATTGTGTCTCGGCTATGGAGTGTGTGATTCTAGTCACAGTGATTGTTCTCCTCTAGTCCTCGAAACCAAGAATGCCTACCAAAAGTTTTGCTAAACACTAAAGCATCGAAACTTAAATGTTATATCTAAAGGTTGCTAAGTTAGCAGAAACAGTGTTGTTAAACACTACCATACATATCTATATTAGCTAGTCAGTGGCCAAAGGATGAGCAATCATCCTTGTTTGATGTAAGGTCGTTTGTCCCCACGGGGCAACAGGGTGGTCACTCCATCGCATCTGTGGATTGTGGCAGGCAATGGAGGTCATACCGAGTCATATCTGAAGCCCAGAAGGCTTTCAGGGCACCTGCTTTTGGAGGTAGGCTAGTGAAAATCTATAAAGTGAATTAAATGTTAAATCTCAAGTGTGAAAAGCTGACAACAAATTGCTAAAAAGGTTGCTTGTCTAGAGCCTATTGGAAGCACTCTCATCACTCTACCCATTTGTGAGACACCGCCATCCCCTATGTTTTTCCCTATCCTACATATGTCTTTGCGGTCTTTGTTGATTCCCTTATCCAAGAGATTACAGTGTTGAGGTTGTCTAGTCATTCCCCTTTGCCTAGCCTTGTTTCTTCGCCTTCACCCATGGTTAGCAAATTGGCCTAGTCTATAAATGAGTATACACTTGAGGTTCCTATTTATAGTAATTGGTTACTTTGATCTAGACTTATTATTATTATTATATCTACATGCTTATGCCAGTTAAACATCATTTTATGCTTTAGTCTAGCTACTGATATAATTGAAGGGGCATATTTCATCCATTTGTACTTGCAGCAGCAGTTATTTGTGATCTTGAGCATTATTTTGATCATTCTTGACCTGGTCAACCCAATTTGACCAAGTTAACCGTAGGGTCCGGGATCAATTTGGGCCCACAGCATTCGAGATGGATTATGCATGGCCCATATGTGTCCATTAGATGTTTCCATGCTTCAGACGACAGTTTCAGATGATAGTTTGATGGATCTTTATTGTTATTATTATTTACGGGCCATTATTTTATTAGTTTGGGCATGGATGAGATTACAAAGGTATCACTTGATGGTCACATGATGTATGAGTGCTCATTCCTAGTGGATTTGAGCATTCTGAGTCGATTGGTGCACTCAATTGTCAATTTCGGGCAGTTACAGGTGATGATATGATCAGATTACCACTTTTCTCTAGTTTGCCATGCAGAAATGGCTTGTCCAACACTTTTATTGATTATTTTGGTTCTCCTAGGGCGCTCCTGAGGGGATATGGGGTCCATCCAGTCATTATTACCATATTACCCCATCCCTAGACATTATGGTACAGTTAGTTTGGTGCCCCAGGCATGTGGCAAAGAGTTATAGGAATTTTTGTACTTTCAGAGGTGGTTTTCCGACAATGAAATGGCTAGTGGAGGAAATCGATTTGGCTTAGTGGGGCAAGGAAATGGCATGAGATTAGTCTAGGACTTCATGATAATATTTTCCACACCTTCCAACTTGGTCTCCGGCATTAGTGGGGTCCACACGTCATCCCATTTATTATTTTGGGGGTTTTATTATGTATTTTTGGACACACGTCCTAGTGTCTTTTGACACTTTACCACATGATGTATTATCTTTGCTATAGGTGGGGCATTAGTCTAGTGAAGATGTGATCTCCTAGACCCCCCCACCATGTCATGACATTATGTTGTGTCCATAGTCATGTTATGAGGCTCACGTCCCCCCCTAGGGTGTCATTGAGGGAGGACGTCCCCCTTAGTTTGAGTGATCCATGTTTTATTATTCCAGCTTATCTTAGCCGTTGATTATCATTGTTGTATATTATGATCTCAATCATTCATTTGAAAAGTAGTTAGGGTTTTCGTCTCTCTCATTCCTATTTAAAGAAGAGAACCCCTCATTTGTAAAGGGACTTTGGCTCTTGGACTTTTCATAATAAAGAGAATATTTGCAGAGACTCTTGGATTTTCTTTGTGGGATGTTCTTAGATTGTGATTGTAAAGTCTATTCTCTTATCATTTGAGATATTACTGTGGATCCAAAATATTTTAGTGGAAACAATGTTTAACTGCAGGAGGGCAATTTCATCTTGGGCGTTTTTGCAGGGGCTCCTCAACTCATTCCACTTGAAGTTGCTTCATATCAAGGGGTTTTCAATAGTATCTTTGATATTTCTCATGCTTTTTTAGTCTTTTTCTTTTGAGCATCAAATCTTACTTGTGTAGTTTGCTCGTGCGGGAGAAAGGGGCACATTGGCTTCCTTGGGCAAATCGATTCTACTTGGAGACTCAGCTAAATCATCTCAAATTGATCGAGAAGGGATAAGATCTACACTTAATCTTTTTGTTTGAAGTGATAAATCCTTGGCCATTTGAATTTACTACTAAAATCCTAACTATTAAAAATTATAAAAATTCTCTGGGATTAATTATTTGGATTTCTGGCAAAACATTTCTAGGTTTTCATCTTAAGGCCTAGCCCCAGGTGGGTCCTCAAGGGCGTCTTGCTCTGTGGGCTCCATCTACCCATTTCCCTAGGCATTGGTCTCTCCAAGCCGAACACGTGGTCAAACCGGCCAACCATGAAGACTGGAACCGAACCAAAACTGAAAAAAAAAAACTAGATCACCAAACTGGACACCAAAAATACAAAAAATATTCAAATTTTGAAAAATTATAAATATATATATATATATATATATATATATATATATATATATATATATATATGTATGTGCATCCATATGAATTCAAACCATTATACACAAAATATTCAAAGTTTCTCATTTTTATAGCAAATAAGAGTGCAAAGAACCAAAATAGCAGTTAGCACTGAGTGCAATACATGTCTGAATCAAAATACATCAACAAAAAGGCTCTAAATGACCTATAGAAAAGACAAGAGTCAAAGACTAAACAATCTAATCATCATAATCATCTGAATCCTCAAGCTCAGAGGCCTCCAACTCAGACTTTGAGCCATCATCTACATCCTGATCCTCAATATGGGGAGTTTTGGCTTGGGCCACCTGACTTGACTCCCCCGGTCTAGAAGGTACTTGTCCAACATCAACTTCCACATCCTGTTGTTGTGGAAATGGGTCCAAATCCATCCACGAAAGGTCTTCATTGTCAATGTCAAATGCTGGTGGCTAAGTCTCCACAACCCAATCTGATGCGGCATCACCATCATCCAAGAATATGAAAGACGATTTAGGGGTCTTATTCTGCAATTGCTTGTGCCTCAACCTAAGGTTGTACTGAACAAATACCATATCATTCAACCGTTTTTGCTCTAAACGGTTTCGCTTCTTGGTTTGTATATGCTCAAAATCACTTCAATTGCGCTCACAACCAGAAGCACTACATGTTTGGCTCAATATTCGAACTGCAAACTTTTGCAAATCATGGCATTGGCTACCAAATTGTTTCCACCAATATGTTGCATGTAAAGACAAAGAAAAATTAGCTATTGAATTTAAAAGTTTTACTCAAACTCTGCCATGTATAATATAATTTAAAATTATAAACTTTAAAGACGTTCTATTATTACCTGGAGGATCTTTTGATCTAGATCGTATAGTCGTAGCCATGCCAAAGATACCATGACTCTCATTGAAATGCAAGAGCTTGTTGTGGATCTCATCTTGTTTACCAAGATCAAAGACCATGCGCTCAATGCATTTGTACAGTCCTTCCTTTACCTCCCCATCTGCTTCAAAATCTTTTGTGTAATGGTACCTTTAGAAGAGTCAAGACAAAGAAGATGATAAACTTTTACAATTAAAATTTAATAAAATAACTTAAAAACTTTGAAATTAGTTACCTTGGATTCAAGTAATAGCCGGCAACATGTAAAGGCTGATGAAGTTGTTTGTTCCAGCATTCATCAATTATTTTCCACAAAGGAAGATACTTTTGTCTTTTGCCCTCATATGCATCCTCTATTGCCTCCTTGGCCTGATCCATGGCCTCACAAATAAACCCCATCGATGTTTTATCACCATCCACCATTCTCAAGACTTTCACAAGAGGCTAACTAAAAAGTAAAATCTTCGCTGCCTTTTTCCAGAATGTGCTTTCTCATAGACTTTGTCAACAATGTATTTTCCTTTAGCCTTCTTGCCCTATTGAGAAGAATGTTAAATTTTGGGTTAGGTTAGGGTTTGAAGTAGAAAAATCAAAATTTCTATATTTTAATTCAAAAATTAAACTTATAATCTAGCATTAGAAACAAATAATACAGTTTTAAAAAGGCAAGATCAATTTAAAACATAATTTTCATCTCTTTTAACTTTAACACTGCAAGGAGGTCCCTGTGTTAAAGTTGAAATCTTCAGTAACATGTAATCAACAGTAGTAGTATAACTAACTTAAACAAAGCAGTAATATATCTAACTCATAATAAAGGGAACAAGTCTAAATACTTATCTGGGGTGTTGGACCCTTCCTTTTATACTAAGAAAAACTAATTTTCAAAATAGATTGTGCCTCGTAGATGCAAGTCAAACAATAGGAACAATCTGACACTTACCTGAGGGTTAGTACAAACCTGAGAGAGAGAGAGAGAGAGAGAGAGAGAGATGTAATAGCTTGTATGGTAACTATTATCACACCATAGTAGCTGAGCTAGCATTTTTTTGCTGAGCAGATATCTGCACTTTTCAGAGCTTTGCCTTTACACAGTTTCAGTGAGATCAGTTATGATGAGCAACACCATTTATGATCACTTACACATCAGAGCAGTTTATATCAGACAGTGTGTAGAGCTTGTGCCAAGGCTGAGCCTTGAGAGCTTTAGATTTGATGACCGATATGACCTTTTATTCCATACAGATACAGGACAGTGTTCAGTATTTCAGATTGCAGAGTGTTTAATGGATGTACAGTTATTTCAGATGATAAATATTGATATATGACCCAGTTTATGTATATGACATGCATTGATGTTATTATCTTGTTGTTTAGGTCATTTTGATAGCATTGACTTGAAATCTAGAATTTATGATCTGGCAGTGTACATGCTTAAAATGAAATTTGGTTGTTATGGATTATATACATGATTTTATTACAGACAATTGAAAAATCTTATATTATACTCGTTGGTCCTTACCTTCTTAATGAATCTGAACATGATCATTACTGTCTCTTTGACTTGCTAGCTTAGGCACCATTGTCACTTGTCTCCATCCATTCGTCTATCCTTCCCTTACTTTTGGATCTCTACCCTGACTTACTCCTTGACTTGTGATATGGAGGACCTCCCCGCTTCTGCCTTTGTGTTGGACTCTCATCCATGTTAGTTTTGTGTCTCGGCTCTGAGTTGGCAACAGAACTTGCCTTTGGTGAGTTGGATTTTATGCCGTTATCATTCTAGTCGGTTACCCCGATGTGTGGTTCTACGCGGCATTCCCCCTAGTTGCTTGAGTTATAGATATTTTTGCCAAGGTTGAATAAACACTTCACTAAACAACTCATCCATTTGTGAGACACTACCATTCCCTGTGTATCTTTGTCCGACACATGCTTAAGTGTGTAAGACCTTTTCCCTTATCCAAAGTATCACTATGCCAAGTGAATCAAGTCACACCCTTTTGGCCTAGCCTTGTTTCCTTAGCCTTCACCCTTTGCTAGCAAATTGATCATGTTTACAAACGAGTATGTTCTTCAGGTTCTTTTTGAAGGTAAATTATTAAATAACCTATTATTATTATTTATCTGCCAATGAAGTAATGCTTAATGTTTCTAAGGCTCGCTATGAAAATGATCTGGAGAGCATGTCTTAACTCCTTGCACTTGCAGCAACATGGCCCTCTTGACCATAGTCATATTTTGATCAGTTTGACCAAGGTCAACCTTGGGATCCGTGATTAGATGGACCAGTTATATTGTAAGATGTTGATTCATGGTCCTACATATGCCTATTGATGATGCCATATATTGGGCACAGGCTTCAGATGATGATTGATGCAGTTTTTCATGTTTATTATTATTTCCAGATCATCATATTTTTACTTGGCCGAGTATGGTGGACCCTATAGATGATCCTACAGGTTATCATGAGGTGTATGAGCACTCATCTCTAGTGGATTTGGGCCTTCTGGATCCATTGAGACACTTATATTTCAGTTTCGAGCACTCCCTTGCATGATTTTAGCAGTTTACCACCTGTTGACCAATTTGGCCATGCTGATGTGGCCTGTCTAGCAGGAACATTGGAGGCAAGTTGTTGGCTAGGGCGCTACAGAGGAAGGAGGTGGTCCAGCCACTTATTTTTACCATATTACCCCCCTTCCGGACATGATGGTACACTTAGTTTGACAACGCAGGCATCTGGCAGTCAGTTTTGGGCAGTTTCAGGGTTTTTCAGGAGGATAAAAAATGGAATAAAAAGGTCATTGAGGAATTCGATTTGGGCAATTGAGGCAAGGTTTTGGCACTTGGTCTGCTCAGAGGTCATCCATGGTGTATCCCACTCCTTCCAGATCAGTTTGCAGTAGTCAGTGGGGTCCACATGGGCTACAGGCGGTCTTTTATTGTATCCTTCTTTGATGATGGGGACAGGATTTGATCATTTGTATTACTTGGACATGTCATAGAGTCATTAATCATGTTATTGTACCATGGGGTCATGCTAGTGAAGGGGAATAATACCTCCTAGCCCCACCAGGTGCTCCTAGTCACTTGTCCTTGTCTTTATGTTGGCGCTCTCATGTTATTAGCCACCCCTATGGAATGCGTCATCCCCCCTACGGCTCTTTTAACCATGATGTCACCCCATTAGTGAGTGATCCATGTCTTATTATGTTGGCTCATCTTAGCCATTGATCATACTGTTGTATCTTTTGATCTCAACCACTAGTTTTCAAAAGTGGTTTAGGGTTTTGGTCTTCCTCATCCTATTTAAGGAGGAGACCCCCTCATTGTAAAGGCATCTAGAGATTTTGACTCAAAGCTATTGGAATAAAATATTTTTCTTAGGCATCTTGGATCATGGAGTTGAATGGTTGTTTGTGGTGATTGTATATGCTTCTTCCTCTGCACTGACAAATATTGGTGGCCATCTTGAATTTTATCTTCGCTAACACGATTTGCAGGCAAAGAGGACGTTTTGGAGGAGTGCACATTGGTGGGGAGGCCTACCCTGCTATCTTCATCAAGTCGTTTTGGGTTTACAGGGAGTTGTTTTGTTTTTGCACCAACAATTTCATGTTCTTTCAATTTTTGTTTGCATCTACCTCGATTCCTTTTTACTGATTGATCTTTGTGTCCTTGGTTGACAGGAAGAGGAGGCCGAATTGGTTGAAGGAGGCAGACAGCATAGCAAGAGGGCTTCATCAAGTTTGACATTTGATCTTTGTGGGAAGTAATCCTCACCACAAGCAACATTCATCTTCATTTTCCAGGTATGCTCAAGGAGGTACGTTATTCTTCTATCTTGGTCATCTATTCTCTTAGATCTACAAACCCTCACTTTTACATTTTTTCAGATCTACTTGGATCTAGCATGCTTTTGGGGATATAATTTAAAACCCACCTTAATAATCATCACGGCAATCCCGATCTATAGTTTGGTGAGGTTTGGACTCCATTTGGCCCATTTCCCAAGGCACTAGGTCTCTCCAAGTAAAGTCGCATTTCTAGGAGGGTGGCCTTTTTGCTAGTTCCAAGATGTGGGTAGTTGAGATTCTTGCTTCATTGGATAGATCACCCCCTAAAACCTACCCCTAGTGCTTCACCCTATTGATTTTAACCTTGTGGGCCCCATTCCTCATTTTGAAATCATTCCTAAGACAAAGAGTTTTAATTTGAAAGACTGTTCTTTTTGTCAAATTCCAAGGTCAAATATTTCTATCCATTCAGGGGAAAGTACATATTTTCAATCCACCCTCCCTGCCCAATTTTTCCAATCTTCTTTGGGTTGGTGGTCTAATCAATCTTTTGCTTTTGAGATTTTCAATAGGAAGCATAAGCATGATTGCGTGATTGGAGAAAAAGCATTGCATTTCCCTTTTCAATCACTTTGGAACCATAATGCTTGTTGTCAAGTTACCAATCATTCTTGGTTGCTAGAAAAGGTGTTTAAATATCAATTCCATCTTTTCTCCATTTTTTAGAATCAAGTGGGTCTGATTTTGATTTTTCGTCTTTGAAGTCTTAATTTGTCTCCATTTGGTTTTTATTTGATCATCAGTCCCAGGGAGAACCAAATTGAATGTGTGAGAGAATTGAGTGAGGAAAGTAGTTTGTGTAAAAAATGAATCAAGTGCCATGTGTTTTCCCTCCATCAATTTTAAATAATAAATTGCATAAATTTTATGACCCTATCAATGCTTTGATGGAGGATGTTTGCATCAATCAGTCTTCTCCGTGGCATGATTTCTTGTTGCACCATTCAAGCCATTTTGCAATTTTTGAACAAACCAGGAAGATTGTGTATCAAATTCTTTAATTTTTAACCCAATCCTACCTTGTTTTATTAACAAAAATCAAAGAAGAATCATTAACCTTTTCGATGAATGGTTGCACTAGATTTATGATTTTACCTAGCATTTGTCTGACTAGTTAGAGTAGGGTAGGTAGGCTTTTGAATAAGCTCGCTTGAGCGGTAGGATTTGTGTGCCTTTTGATCTTTCTGTGTGCTGAGTATTGCGAGTCTTTTTTTTTGCTTCACTTTTGATGAGCCTTTTGAGTTTTTCTTTTGAGTGCTTTTTCTTTTCTGCTGAGTTGTTTGTTTGAGTTGAGTCTTGCTCCTTCCTAAGCTTTTCTCATCTCCTGCATGGATATTAATAAAATTTGAAAATGTTAAAAGTTTTTGCATGAGTTAGTATTTTTATCTTATATGCATTTTATATCTTGCTCTAGAATAGAATTTCATTTAAGCAGTTTATTTTGGTTTATTTTATCCCATATGTGCATCACGTGGTATTTTAGTGGCCATGAGAGCAGAAACAGGTGCAAATAAAATTGAAAGCAAAGGATGGTGAGTGCTAGATTGAAGATTAATGCAGAGCAGTTTGAGACCAGAGATTCTGAGGTTCTCAAGCGCTCTCTCCCTTAGAGCACTTGTCCCAGCTGGAGCCAGATGTTATCACACCATAGTAGCTGAGCTACCATTTTTTTGCTAAGCAAATATCTGCACTTTTCAAAGCTTTGCCTTTACACAGTTTCAGTGAGATCAATTATGATGAGCAGCAACATTTATGATCACTTACACATCAGAGCAGTTTATATCAAACAATGTGTAGACCTTATGCCAAGGCTGAGCCTTGAGAGCTAAGATTTGATGACCGATATGACCTTTTATTCCATACAGATTCAGGACAGTGTTCAATATTTCAGATTGCAGAGTATTCAGTGGATGTACAGTTATTTCAGATGATAAATATTGATATATGACCCAGTTTATGTATATGACGTGCATTGATGTTATTATCTTGTTGTTTAGGTCATTTTGATAGCATGAATTGACATCTAGTATTTATGATCTGGCAGTGTACATGCTTAAAATGAAATTTGGTTGTTATGGATTATATACATGATTTTATTACAGACAATTGAAAAATCTTATATTATACTCGTTGGTCCTTACCTTCTTAATGAATCTAAACATGATCATTACTGTCTCTTTGACTTGCTAGCTTAGGCACCATTGTTACTTGTCTCCATCCATCCGTTTATCCTTCCCTTACTTTTGGATCTCTACCCTAACTTACTCCTTGACTTGTGATATGGAGGACCTCCCCGCTTCTGCCTCTGTGTTGGACTCGCATCCATGTTAGTTTTGTGTCTCGGCTCTGAGTTGGCAACAGAACTTGTTTTTGGTGAGTTGGATTTTATGTCATTATCATTCTAATCGGTTGCCCCAATGTGTGGTTATGCGTGGAATTCCCCCTAGTTGCTTGAGTTGTTGTTGGCTAAAACCTAAAGCAAAATGTACTACCTTGGAAACCAATGGAAGCCCAATGAAAAGGGCTATGAAATGTAATGAAATGAAATGCTGTGAAATGTAGATGCACCCCGGATGCAAGCTGCGATTAGTTGTGCTTATTAGCGCATGTGAAATCCCAGAGGGGTTATACTAGGCCTAAAAAGCAATGGATAAATGTATGCTATATCTAATGATTGTTGGCCGTAAAATTCAATGAAATGAAAGGTCCTAAAAAGCAGTGGCTAAACAAATATTAAATATAAAGACTGCTGACCCATATGGAAATATACCTCATTGAGCCTACGGGTTATGATTTGAGATGGAGTAAGGGGCAGCTAAATAACAGTATCCCCTAGAGCCATAAGTGACGACTCTAGTAGTAGACATTTTTGCCAAGGTTGAATAAACACTTCACTAAACAACTCATCCATTTGTGAGACATCGTCATTCCATGTGTATCTTGGTCCAACACATGCTTAAGTGTGTAACACCTTTTCCCTTATCCAAAGTATCACTATGTCAAGTTAGTCAAGTCACACCCTTTTGGCCTAGCCTTGTTTCCTTAGCCTTCACCCTCTACTAGCAGATTGATCATGTTTACAAACGAGTATGTTCTTGAGGTTCTTTTTGAACGTAAATTATTAAATAACCTATTATTATTATTTATCTGCCAATGAAGTAATGCTTAATGTTTCTAAGTCTCGCTGTGAAAATGATCTAGAGAGCATGTCTTAACTACTTGCACTTGCAGCAGCATGGCCCTCTTGGCCATAGTCATATTTTGATCAGTTTGACCGGTCAAACATAGTTTGACCAAGCTCAACCTTGGGATCCGTGATGAGATGGACCAGTTATATTGTATGATGTTGATTCATGGTCCTACATATGCCTATTGATGATGCCATATGTAAGGCACGGGCTTCAAATGATGATTGATCCAGTTTTTCATGTTTATTATTATTTCCAGATCATCATATTTTTACTTGTCCGAGTATGGTGGACCCTATAGATGATCCTATAGGTTATCATGAGGTGTATGAGTACTCATCCCTAGTGGATTTGGGTCTTCTGGATCCATTCAAACACTTATCTTTCAATTTCGGGCACTCCCTGGCATGATTTTAGCAGTTTTCCACCTGTTGACCAATTTGGCTATGCTGATGTGGCCTGTCCAACAGGAACATTGGAGGCAAGTCGTTGCCTACGGCGCTACAGAGGAAGGGGGTGGTCCAGCCACTTGTTTTTACCATATTACCCCCCTTCCGGACATGATGGTACACTCAGTTTGACAGCACAGGCACTTGGAAGTCAATTTTGGGCAGTTTCAGGGTTTTTAGGAGGATAAAAAATGGAATAAAAAGGTCATTGAGGAATTCGATTTGGGCAATTGAGGCAAGGTTTTGGTGGTCTGCTCAGAGGTCATCCATGGTATCTCCCACTCCTTCCAGATCAATTTGCAGCAGTCAGTGGGGTCCACATGGGCTATAGGAGGTCTTTTATTGTATTCTTCTTTCTGATGATGGGGACAGGATTTGATCATTTGTATTACTTGGACATGTCATAGAGTCATATATCATGTTATTGTGCCATGGGGTCATGCTAGTGAATGGGAATAATACCTCCTAGCCCCACCATGTGCTCCTAGTCACTTGTCCTTGTCTTTATGATGTGGTTATCATGTTATTAGGCACCCCCATGGAGTGCATCATCCCCCCTAGGGCTCTTTTAGCCATGACGTCACCCCCTTAGTGAGTGATCCATGTCTTATTATGTTGGCTCATCTTAGCCATTGATCATATTGTTGTATCTTTTGATCTCAACCAGTGTAGTTTCACTCGGCCAAGACTCGCGAGTCTGGCCGAGTCAACTGCCAGCCGCATATTCGCGACAGACTCGGTGCCCTAACTCGGCACTCGCGGGTTTTGGGCAAACTCGTGGAAACTCGGCAAACTCGGCAAACTCGGCGTCACTCGTGGATACTCGTCGTCCGGTTTGGCGTACAGCGTGGCAGTTAATGGGCCCTATTTTACCGCCGCGGGGTTTCATATTGGCGCCAAAAGAATGGCGCGAAAGTTTGGCGTCGGTTTTGAGCCTTTAAGAAGGCGTTCGGGGTCCTCCTCTACTCATAGCAAGCTGCGAAGTGACTGAGTGAGCCGCGAAGTGAGTGCTGTGTGCCTACGAAGTGAGTGAGTCGAGCCGCGAAGTGTTTTCCCGTCGAGGGTTCATTTCCGAGCAGGCGAAGTGACTGAGTTCATTTGAGGGTTCATTTCCCGTCGAGGCTTCATTTCCCGTCGAGGGCGTCGAGGGCGTCGAGGGTTCATTTCCCGTCGAGGGCGTCGAGGGCGTCGAGGGTTCATTTGACTGAGTTGATTTCCCGTTTGCAGAGGGCGCAGAGGGCGTCGAGGGCGTCGAGGGTTCATTTCCGAGTTTGCAGAGGGCGCAGAGGGCGTCGAGGGCGTCGAGGGTGCTGTGTGCCTGCTACGGTTCATTTCCGGAGGTTGCTGCCATCGACATCGGACATCGGCTGCCAGGTTGGTCAAATTTAAAATTTAAAATGTTAATTTTATAAATGTTTTAAGTTTACGTTAATTTTATAAATGTTAATTGTATTAATGTTAATTTTATAAATGTTTTAAATTTACGTTTTTATATAATATAATGTTTTATATAATACAATGTTTTAAATTTATATAATGTTTTAATTTTAATTTATATAATGTTTTAAATTTTAGTTTTATTTTATAAATTTAATATTTTATAACGTTTTAAGTTTTATATTATAAATTTATGTTTTATTTTAATGTTTTAAATGTTATTTATATAATATATGTTTTAATAAAAACATATATTATATAAATAACATTTAAAACATTAAAATAAAACATAAATTTATAATATAAAACTTAAAACGTAATAAAAACATAATATAAAACTAAAACGTAAATTTTAATTTAAAAATTAAAATAACATAATGTTATTATGTTATATATTATGTTATTTTATATAAATTTTTATGTTATATAATATGTAAATTTTATATTATGTTATTTTAATTTTTATAAATGTTTTAAATTTTAAATTTTTAAATTTTAAATTTTAGATATGTTTAACTTTAACCTTTTAGATATGTTTTTAATTTTAGATTTTTTTTATGATATTACATAATACATTACATTATTATAATTTATTACATTATATTTTTTTTTATAATATTACATTATTATTACATTATATTTTTTTTTAATTTTAGATATTACATTTAAATTTTTATGTTTTAAATTTTAATTCTACATATGTAATTTAAAACATAATAACATTGTAATTAAAATTAATCTATGTTAATTTAAATGTAATATCTAAATTTATGTTAATTTAATCTATGTTAATTTAAAACATAAAACATAATAACATTTAAAATAATAACATATATTGGATATTTAGCTGGAAGTGTCACTGCTTGCATGCTACAGTATTGATATATCAGACCTTAATTAACATAATAACATAATAATCTATGTTGGTCACTCTCATAAAACAAGACCTTAACTACTGTTGGATATTTAGCTGGAAGTGTCACTGCTTGCATGCTACAGTATTGATATATCAGACCTTAATTAACATAATAACATAATAATCTATGTTGGTCACTCTCATAAAACAAGACCTTAACTACTGTTGGATATTTAGCTGGAAGTGTCACTGCTTGCATGCTACAGTATTGATATATCAGACCTTAATTAACTTGCTTAAATTTGCTACAGTGCATCTCTTCAAGTTGAATTTAGTCTAGCACATAATAACATATATATTTGAAATAACATAACATATATTATTTGAAATATTACATAATAACATATATATTTTAAATTTTAGATATATATTACATTTTAAATTATATATGTTATTATGTTTTATAATTACATTTTAGATATTACATTTTAAATTAATAAATTTTAATTTTACATAGATTAACATTGTAATATTACATATGTTTTTTTTATGTTTTTAGTTTGATATTTTTTCCTCGAGTTTTTAGTTTCATATATTACATTGTAATTTAAAAATTAAAATTAAAACTTAAAAAAAACATATGTAAAATTAAAATTTAAAACATTATAAGGATAGCACAAAACCAGATGCAATGGCTATGAGCTTGTCTGTCCGTAGAGATAGTTTATGGGAGGAAGTCACTGAGATTGTTAGCATGACAGAAACACTTGTGAGAGTGTTGAGGATCATGGATGGTGACAAACCACCAATGGGGTATGTTTATGAGGGGATGGACAGGGCCAAAGAGGCCATCAAGGTCTTCTATAAGGGGGATGAATCAAAATATCGCCCTATATGGGATATTATTGATTCCAGGTGGGACAGGCAACTACATTCACCATTACATGCTGCAGGGGCATATCTCAATCCGAGCACATTCTATAATGTAGGGTCTAAAATTCAAAAGGATCCTGAGGTGATGAGAGGTATGATGATATGCATTGAGAGGATGTACCCCAATCAAGAAACTCAAGACTTGATCAATATGCAGCGAGATATGTACAAGGAATCATCTGGCATGTTTGGATTTAGCTCAACACAACGTCTCAGGGAGAAGAAAATGCCATGTAAGATTCAATTTGTAATTCGTTAAATTTTATTTTGCTAGTTTTATTTTTAAAGTTTGACATTGCAAAACTTGTAATCTTTGTTTATTTTTTTTTATAACAGCCCAATGGTGGGTAGATTGTGGCGCTGAGGCACCGCAACTACAGGAATTCGCCATCAGAATATTGAGTCATCCTTGCAGCGCTTCAGGTTGTGAGCGCAATTGGTCAGTATTCGAGCACATCCACACCAAAAAGCGCAACAGGTTGGAGCATGAGAGGTTGGAGAAGTTGGTCTACATATATTACAACCTTCGGATGCTCACAAAACAGCTGCAGAGAAAGGATTTGGATCCAATTTTATTGGATCAAATTGATCTAGTCTCTGATTGGGTAGTGGAGGATGAAGCTCCTCCTGATTTGGCTTGGCTTGATGAAGAGACCGAGGGTCCCTCTGGTGTACCATTTTCTGAAATGGAAACGCCAAACACACCTTCATCACAGTTGATTTTTCCATCTAGTGATGTTGTCACTAGCTCTACTAGGGCCTATTCTAGGCGTTCCACTGCTCATAGTCATGCATGAGAATCGAGTTTGGACTTGGAGACACTATCTTTTTTGATTTTCTAGTTATGTTTACCTATGTATTTGAACTTGGTACTATGTATTTGAACTTGGTACAATTTTGGAATGTGTTCAAGGAATAATCTTTCAGTTCACTATTTTGCATACAAATATGGAGTGTCAAATGTTGTATTATTAATTTTTATGAGATGGTCTAATGAATTTCTGCATAGAATTGTTTTTATAACTTATATGGATTAGAAATGTCATTATCTATGTTTTTTGTGCTTAAAAGTTACCACATTTTTAATTTTTTTCATATTTTTCATATTTGCCGAGTCTTTGCCGAGTCTTTGCCGAGTCTTTGCCGAGTCTTAACCGAGTCTGCCGAGTCGGCCGAGTCCCAAGCCAGCCGAGTATTTGCCGAGTCCGAGTCTGACTACATTGATCTCAACCACTAGTTTTCAAAAGTGGTTTAGGGTTTTGGTCTTCATCATCCTATTTAAGGAGGAGACCCCCTCATTGTAAAGGCATCTAGAGATTTTGACTCAAAGCTATTGGAATAAAATATTTTTCTTGGGCATCTTGAATCATGGGGATGAATGCTTGTTTGTGGTGATTGTAAATGATTCTTCCTCTGCACTGACAGATATTGATGGCCATCTTGAATTTTATCATCACTCACACGATTTGTAGGCAAAGAGGATGTCTTGGACGAGTGCACATTGGTGGGGAGGCTACCCTGCTATCTTCATCAAGTCGTTTTGGGTTTACAAGGAGTTGTTTTGTCTTTGCACCAACAATTTCATGTTCTTTCAATTTTTGTTTGCATCAACCTCCATTCCTTTTTACTGATTGATCTTTGTGTCCTTGGTTGACAGGAAGAGGAGGCCGAATTGGTTGAAGGAGGCAAAATGCAATGAAGAGGGCTTCATCGAGTTTGGCATTTTATCTTTGTGGGAAGTAATCCTCGCCACAAGCAACATTCATCCTCATTTTCTAGGTACGCTCAAGGAGGTACATTATTCTTCTATCTTGGTCATCTATTCTCTTAGATCTACAAACCCTCATTTTTAGATTTTTTCAGATCTACTTGGATCTAGCATGCTTTTGGGGATATAATTTAAAACCCACCTTAATAATCATCATGGCAATCCCAATCTATAGTTTGGTGAGGTTTGGACTCCATTTGGCCCATTTCCAAAGGCACTAGGTCTCTCCAAGGAATGTCGCATTTCTAGGAGGGTGGCCTTTTTGCTAGTTCCAAGACGTGGGTAGTTGAGATTCTTGCTTCATTGGATAGATCATCCCCTAAAACCTACCCCTAGTGCTTCACCCCATTGATTTTCACCTTGTGGGCCCCATTCCTCATTTTGAGGGTTGTGCCCCACTTGGGTCATTGGGTGATGCATTAGTCTTTTTCTTAGATCTACTTCTTTAACTTCATAAGTGGCCTAAATCAAACTCTTGGTTGAATTATTTGTCCATTGCCTAAGCCTCTCAACCAAGCCCTAACCACGTTGGGTCCACTTACCTTTCTAGATCTAAAATCTTACACCCTTGATCTCCTTGCATAAATTTACACTTTTCCCTAGGAGTATTTAGGTTAGCTAGTCTTCATAGATTGGCTAGGGTCTCCCCCTTGATCTTGATTCACCTTGATCTAAAGTGAAGAGTGCCTCAGCTAGCGTGACACCCAGCTTGCATTGGGAACCATGGCATCTCTTGGGTCACCTCTTTAGTTGTCCAACACCTCTACCATCCTGTATAGGATACCATTTAGGGACAACTACACATTGTGTGATAACAGTAACCAAGATAATAGGTCGTAGGGTAACCAAGACAGTCAAATACATAGCCCAGGGTGGCAGTCTTCAAACAAGGTCTAAGTGGCAGCCCTCAATCAAAACAAAAGAGGTCATTTATAGTCAAAAACACAATAGCAGCCTAGGAAATCACCCAACAAAACCAATCAAAATTCAAATCTGACGTAAACAAGTTATCAATAGGTAGAAACCTATCTAGCAACCCTAAACACAATGGATCTCCAAGTGGCAGCCCTAAACAAATAAATATGACCCAAAACAAGCATCAAAACAATAGGTCTAGCCCAAGACAAGCACCAGCAAACTAGATCTGACCCAAAGCAAACATCAGCAAGGTAGATCTAACTCAAAGCAGACATCAACAGTTAGTGGCCTTAGCATTTTGTCCACAGATAAGTCAACAGGGGGTTGGCTACCGTCAAACAATCCACAACAGGTGCTGCCACCACAAAGTATAACAGGTTGATCACAAGACTGTTTACAAGGGATGCTACCTCCACAATAAACCCTCAAATAAGTTGTTGCTCACATTAAAGACCCACCGCCCAGTCAAAACAAAGCATCAACAGGCTGCGGCCTCATCAAACAGTCCTTTATAGGACTCACAGCACCCCCAGCAGGTCACGGCACCGTCAAATAGTGCAGCAGCAGTTCACATAGAGTCATGGTAGGCTCAGCAAGAAGTTCGCCCCCCAAATAGACTCACGGTTGGCCTGATCAGACCAACCAGGCTCACAACCTCCACAAAAAGACTCTCAACAATCTTGAAGGTAGTGCAAAATAAATTACACGGGCAGCAGCCCTAGCAGCTCTATAAAAAATAGTCAAGTCTGTCCTCAAAGGTCACGGCCCAGTCACAAAAGGCAGCAGCAAACAATAGTAGATCCAAACAACAACATAACACACTAGACGTCAACCTTAGAAGAGTGCCATAAACCCTAGAATTAGTCTCAATCAGATCAGATATGAGATTTGATGTAATGATGATAATAAATGAAGAATTAGAGTTGTATTTATAACCTCTTAGAGGCTTCTAGAAATATTCTTTCTAATTCTTCATTAAGTTAGGGTTTCCAACTAATGAGGATTAAGACACCAAATAATAAGGGTCACCACTTATAAGAATATAAAATATAATTAAGGTGTCTTTTAGTGGTGAGTACTAGGGTCATAGCAAGGGCCCTTAAGAACCACAATAAAAGAAGGGTGTTAGTACAAGGACCAACAAGTGGTCAACACAAGACCACACCAACACAAACCATAAAACAAGGAAAGGTACATGATCCACAACCCATAGGACCAAAGGTGTACCAATACGGTGGGTAAACAACCCTTTTACCTATAAGACCAAAAACATCAAAGTGGTAAGAGTCAAGGTGGGTAGATAACCCTTCTAACCACAAGTCAAGGTGGTGAACAAGACAAGGTGCTAAACCTTCTAACCACAAGACCAAGAACAACAAGGTGGGAAGACCAAGGGTGAAGAACCAAGGTGGGGTTACAACCATTCATATCTCTCTCAAATGTATAAGTATTCCATACACTAACTGAAAGTTCATCATCACTGTATAAGGAAGGTCCACACTGGATAATGCGATCCTATGGTCCTCCTGGCTGCTCCCGAGGCCAAGTGCTAGTGAATCCATCAAGGGGTGGCCAGTCCCTTGAGAAGACCACCTAGCTCAACCATCTCGAAGACCTAGGAGAAGAGGACATCACACATCATCATCTTGGTTAACTAAACAAGATCCACCATTCTTAAAGAATGTCTCTCAGCCCAAGGCTGAGCTTCAGTCCCAGATTGAATCATGTTGATCAACCCCCTGGTCCATAGCCAGGTCCTCCATTTTCCCGAAGAATGGACCTCATCCATGCGCTGATCTTTCAGTTCCAGACTGAATGTTGAACAACCACCTGCAGGACCTGCTTGGTCCTTGACCAAGAATCTGTCGGGTCCCAGAACAAGATGTCTTTGTCTCAAGCCTGCAAGATATGCTTGGTCCTGGTGACGAAGAAAATATTTGGTCCCAGACCAGAATACCCTAGAAACATATAGGGGCCCTAGCCACATGCTAGGGACTTTTCCATGGCATCAACCTGCTTGGTCCCCGACCAAGAACCCCAGGAGAGTGCTGGGGGGCCTAGGGTAGCTTCTAGGGACTTACTCTACCTAGTTAACTTACCAAGAACCCTAGTTAACTGATTAGGGTACCATCCTCTCTAAGAATGGGTCTCGCAGCTCCATTAACTTTAACACTCCCTCCTAGCAAGAGAGGCATTCTCAACAACACTAAGCTTCTCTCAGAAGTACCCAAACTTCGTTGTGGACAAAGGCTTAGTCAACACATCGGTAATTTGTCTATATGACAGAACATACTACACCATGTCCCAGACATACTGATATCTCCTCTTGATGTGTTTCGACATGTCATAGAATACAGGATTTTTTGAGAGCTTCAAAACAGCTTTAAATGTCAGCAAGAAACTTGATCTTATAGATCCACTTGGAAGTTACAACTAACTTCCCTTGTTGTCTAAGAATCACTTTACACTCATCATTATCCATCATCAACTGGATATCTTCTATCATAGTATCTTTCCAAACCTAATGTTTCATTGTCTCCACATAAGTGGTTGATCCTAAATCAGCGACATGGCTCACACTAGAGCACCCTTGAAGCCTCTCAATAAGCTTCTCAATGAGATCAACAAAACGCTTCTTGGCCTTCTCCCTCTGATCATTTGAATGAGATGTTTCATAGACTTCCATATCTTAGTCACTGGAAGACTCCCTGATCTCCTCTCTCTACTCATTTGAGAAGGATGACTCATGAACTGCTGCTTTTTGCACTTCCATATCTATAACACTGGGAGGTAATGAGAAACAACTTCCTCATTAAGTTCACATCTCTTACTTCTTTTCTGCAATCCCACTCTGCTAGGGATTGAAGAGCACAGTTGGCTCTTACTTGATCTCTAATCTTACCAGTTGTTCCATTCTAGTAAGGAACAAATCATCAATAACAAATACCTGGCAGATTCTCTTTTTCTGACACGTGGGAGGGTGAACGTTTAGTAACTGATCCTGGAGCTACATGCTCACTCTGTACCTGAGCACACAGCTCCCTCTGGAACTGTGCATCCAATTCTGATCATAAGTAGGATTTGTAGATTTCATCACTTGTCATCAGAGCAAGTCACATCATCCTTCAGGTTAAATTCAGTTCGATAGTTAGCAATAACCAATATCAACATCTATCTAGATGTCATCAAGAGCATATCAATCACATATATGCAACATGTCATAGAAACAAGTTGGGATAGAAAGCCCTCCCTCTTTATATATGCCCTTATGCAGAAGTCACGGTGTGCATCTTGATCTTGTCATCATATTGGACATGTGCTTCTCAAGTGTGCAATATCATCATACCATCCTCATGCAGTACCACACATTCATTAGCACAATCTAGATTAGATCATAACCCTAGATATGAGAAATTTAACACATGAGATCATGATAATTTCATGCATGGATGAACTCTAAACTTCTTTGCACTTGCAGACTCAGATTACATTGATCAATGCATAACAAAATGATCAAACTAGAAAGTATCATGATCATGCAAGCCCATGATTACTAAAGATCAAGTCAAGATCTAAACGTTTAAAGAGTTAAGTAGGCTCGTTACTCAACTCAGAAATACATACCTGAGATATACCTTCTAGGAATGCTAGTCATACATGACATAACTCTTTTAAAGGAGCAAGTTCACGGCCTACTAATTCCATCATCATCTTCTCTAAGGTCACATGGATTAGCAGCACCACTGCCACATCTTTTATTTCCAGCCAAATAATACTTGTATGTGGCCATCCAGCTATGATTCTTCCTGTGGCCAAATGTTCAAACCCTTCTTGCCAACATGATGAATTTTGCCAAGAGATTCTTGAGGTCAAGTCGGTTAGTACTCAAAACCCTTACATTCGGATCTATGTAGATCCTGTTAGCTGCAAAACAAAGTTAACTACAAGCCCTAAGCTCTGATACCATGTTAAATTTCGGGTTAGGTTAGGGTTTGAAGTAGAAAAATCAAAATTTTTAGATTTTAATGCAAAAATTAAATTTATATATTTTAATGCAAAACTTAAATTTCTAATCTAGCATTAGAAACAAATAGTACAGCTATAACAAGGCAACATCAATTTAAAACATAATTTTCATCTCTTTCAACTTTAACACTCCCAAGGAGGTCCCTGTGTTAAAGTTGAAATCTTCAGTAACATGTAATCAGCAGTAGTAGTATAACTAACTTAAAGAAAGCAGTAACATATCTAACTCATAATAAAGGGAACAAGTCTGAATACTTACCTGGGGTGTTGGACCCTTCCTTTTATACTCAGAAAAACTAACTTTCAGAATCGACTATGCCTCTTAGAGGCAAGTCAAACATTTGGAACAATCTGACCCTTACCTAAGGGTTAGTACAAACCTGAGAGAGAGAGAGATGTAATAGGCTGTAGGGTAACCAAGACAGTCAAATACACAAACCAGGGTGGCAATCTTCAAACAAGGTCTAAGTGGCAGCCCTCAAGCAAAACAAAGGAGGTCACTTACAGTCAAAAACACAATAGCAGCCCAGCAAATCACCCAACAAAACCAATCAAAATTCAAATCTGACATAAACAAGTTACCAATAGGTAGAAACCTTATGTGCCAGCCATAAACACAGTGGATCTCCAAGTGGCAGCCCTAAACAAATAAATATGACCCAAAACAAGCATTAGAACAATAGGTCTAGCCCAAGACAAGCACCAGCAAACTAGATCTGACCCATAGCAAACACTAGCACGGTAGATCTAACTCAAAGCAAACATCAATAATCAGTGGCCTTAGCCTTTAGTCCACAGATAAGTCAACAGGGGGTTAGCTACCTTCAAACAATCCACAAGAGGTGCTTCCACCACAAAGTACAACAGGTTGATCACAAGACTGTCTACAAGGGATGCTACCTCCACAATAAACCCTCAAATAAGTTGTTGCTCACATTAAAGACCCACCGCCCAGTCAAAACAAAACATCAACAGGCTGCGGCCTCATCAAACAGTCCTTTATAGGACTCACAGAACCCCCAGCAGGTCACGGCACCATCAAATAGCGCAGCAGCAGTTCACATAGAGTCATGGTGGGCTCAGCAAGAAGTTCGCCCCCCAAACAGACTCACGGTTGGCCTGATCAGACCAACCAGGCTCAGGACCTCCACAAAAAGACTCTCAGCAGTCTTGAAGGTAGTGCAAAACAAGTTACACGGGTAGCAGCCCTAGCAGCTCTGTACAAAACAGTCAAGTTTGTCCTCAAAGGTCACGGCCCAGTCACAAAAGGCAACAGCAAACAATAGTAGAGATCCAAGCAACAACATAAGACCCTAGACGTCAACCTTAGAAGAGTGCCATAAACCCTATAATTAGTCTCAATCAGATCAGATCTGAGATTTGATGTAATGATGATAATAAATGAGAAGTACAGTTGTACTTATAGCCTCTCAGAAGCTTCTAGAAATATTCTTGAAAATTCTTCATTAAGTTAGGGTTTTGAACTAATGAGGGTTAAGACACCAATTAATAAGGGTCGCCACTTATCAGAATATAAAATATAATTAAGGTGTCTTTTAGTGGTGAGTACTAGGGTTATAGCAAGGGGCCTTAGGAACCACAATAAAAGAAAGGTGTTACTACAAGGACCAACAAGTGGTCAACACAAGGCCACACACACACAAACCATAAAACAAGTAAAGGTACATGATCCACAACCCATAGGACCAAAGGTGTACCAATAAGGTCATTAAACAACCATTTTACCCATAAGACCAAAAACATCAAAGTGTAAGAGTCAAGGTGGGTAGATAACCTTCTAACCACAAGTCAAGGTGGTGAACAAGACAAGGTGTTAAACCTTCTAACCACAAGACGAAGAACAAAAGGGTGGGAAGACCAAGGGTGAAGAACCAAGGTGGGGTTACAACCATTCATCTCTCCCTCAAATGTACAAGTGTTCCAACACTAACTAAATGTTCACCATTACTGTATAAGGAAGGTCCACACTGGATTGATGTGATCCTGTGGTCCTCCTAACTGCTCCTTAGTTCAAGTGTTATTGACTCCATCAAGGGGTGGCCAATCCCTTGAGAAGACCACCTAGCTCGACCATCTCGAAGACCTAGGAGAAGAGGACATCACACATCATCATCTTGGTTAACTGACCAAGATCCTCCATTCTTAAAGAATGGCTCTCAGCCCAAGACTGAGCTTCAGTCCCAGACTGAATCATGTTGACCAACCCCCTGATACTTGAACAGGTCCTCCATTCTCCCAGAGAACGGTCCTCAGCTCTGAGCTGAGCTTTCAATCCCAGACTTAATGTTGATCAACCACCTAAATGACCTGCTTGGTCCTTGACCAAGAATCTGCTTGGTCCCAGACTATGATGTCTTTGTCTCAGTGTGCAGGATCTACTTGGTCCTCGTGACCAAGAAACTGTCTGGTCCTAGACCAGAATACCATAGAGACATATAGGGGCCCTAGCCACATGCTAGGGACTTTTCCATGGCATGAACCTGCTTGGTCCCTGACCTGGTCCCTGAACAAGAACCCCAGGAGACCGCCGGGGGCCCTAGGGTACCTTCTAGGTACTTACTCTGCCTGGATAACTAATGAGGAACCCTAGTTAACTAACTAGGGTACCATCCTCTCCGAGAATGGGTCTCGCAGTTGCATTAACTTTAGCATGCCGCTCATCACATGAGAACATCTTCCTCAAGTTGGCCTTTTGCTCAATCAAGGACTGCAATGTAAGAAAATTTGTTGCAAATCTTGTGATAGATGGCCTGCTAAGATCTTTTCCATCGGTGCATTTTCTCATAAGGGTCAAAACCCATGTGTAGTTGTAAATGTATCTTGTTATGGATTTTGCTTGTTCCACACACCTTTTCACCCACTCAATTTTCCCAATATCCTCAAGCATGAGGTCCAAACAATGGACTACACATCGAGTCCACCAAATGGTGGGATGTTTGTCCTGTAACATCCTCCCGGATGCAACATAGTTGGAGGCATTATCTGTGATAATATGTACTACATTTTCCACCCCCACCTCCTGAACTACCTCATCCAAATGACGAAATAGTAATTATGCATCCTTCACTTGATCAGATGCATCCACTGATCTAAGGAACATAGTTCCTTTTGGGCAAGCAACTATGAAGTTCACAATGGTGCGGCCTCTTGAATCAGTCCATCCATCGGACATGATCGTTCACTCTGTTTTACTCCATGATTTTTTGAACTTTGAAAGGTATTCTTGCACTCTTTCCACTTCATTTTCTAAAAGTGGCCCCTTAATATCCTCATAACTAAGGCCCTTGAAGCCTGGAACACATGAAGCTACAACATCCAACATAGGTTGATAATAAACAGACCTTGCAGCATTGAAAGATATGTCTACATCATACCACCATCTAGCAATGCATTATCAAGCAGCCTCCTTTTCCACCTTCTTCCATTTGGTATCAATGGTGGGCTGAGCACCAAGGGTAGTGCGGGGTTGAAAGAAAGACTCAAGGTTACCATGGGGCCTTTTAAATTGGCAAGTACTGCTACCAACACCACCAATTGCAACATTTTCTTCCCTAGGAAAGGTATAAGGATCATGGATAGGATTTGGAAAACTAGAGGATTCTTCAAAACTAGGTTTTCTCTCAGAAAAAACTGAGCTACAACTTCTCCTTATCTCTTGTTGGACCCTAATGTTTTTGGCTTTTTTGGCTTGGTAGGATTCAAGATGACCAAGCATCTCACCTCTCAGGTCATAAGAGACTTTTGGGAATGGTCTTACTTTCCCCCTTGTACCTGCTAAGTGTTGTTTGATCCTATGTATACCTCCCCCACCAACCTCCTTCTAACAATAGTTACACACCATTTTCCCCTCAACTAATTGACAATGTACCCATACAGGATCCTTTCTATCTTTGTGAGCCATGGAAAGCAATATAAATCTGTAAATAATAAATAAACCCCTACTTTTTTAAATTCTATGAAAAAATAACAATTTCAGAGACTATTAACTACAGAATTAAAGGAATACATGGCTTATTTTACATACCTTGAAGAGATGCCTTCAAATCTACCCAAGAAATTTAGCCTTGAGTGGGCTCCAAATCTACTCCAATTCTTCTGCAAATGCCTCCAAAAAAAATCAGCCCATAAACTCCGCAAAATACTACTTCAATCCTCTCTTCAAATCAGCCTAGAAACCAGTTGTAAGACCCTCAACAATCAACACTCTAAAAGAACCGAAGATTCAAGACCCTCGAGCACAAACTCAGAATTTGGAAAGACTCCAATGAATAGTGTCAATGACAGAGAGGAGGTTGGGCTCTTTTTATAGCTTCGTTATGATGTTTAGGAATGTCCACATTCATCCCCCCAACACCAACTTCGAGTTTTTTTTAAATTAAAAAAATTGACTTTTGGTCCGGCGTACGGCTACTTTACGGACCGACCAGTTTCTTGAGGAAAACCGGTTCCGATCGGAACCAACCAATTCTGTCCGATTCAGTGACAGAATCGGCTGGTTCAAAACGGAACCAGACCAAAGTTGTTTGGAGGGTCGGTTCGGACCGGAAAACCCCCGGAACCGATCTGACCAATCGGTTTTCTGGTTCTCGTCCTGCTCTTGCTCTTGCAACATTGGTTATTACATAACAGTTCACCTCCTTATATATGGTTACTCATGGAGCAAATCATTTCCACTTATGAAGGTGGGATAGATTTGCTTTATACAACAAAATACAAAAACATAACTAAGTCATATAGCGACTTTTCTTCCAAAACATAAGCCCTATATCCCAACATCCCTCTTAACACTTACAATACTTAAACCCAAACTAATTCAAAGCAAACACACATTGACTAGAAAAAAAATATCAGAAGTAATCAAAACCAAATATTCTTCAAAAGATTCTTCTTTGAAAACAATCCTGGACCAAGTAGAGTTCCATCAAGCTGCCTCATAACCCTCATAAA
The DNA here is from genome assembly GCA_027924585.1 of Larix kaempferi. NCBI lineage: Eukaryota > Viridiplantae > Streptophyta > Pinopsida > Pinales > Pinaceae > Larix > Larix kaempferi. The sequence continues at coordinate 4,842,021 of BSBM01000289.1, read as the reverse complement.
TGTGTAGCTCCCAAGTTAAATTCTCAAGTTCTTAGATTCCACCACCCTAAACTCTCGAATTACAAATCTTCTGAACTATTGGACAACCATCCATGTTGAACTACATCTACAGTGCTCCATCATGCTGTCTCATGACCCTCATAAGGGTATAATTCCCAAGATTCACAAACTCTCCAACTATTTGTGCAACCATCCATGTTGAGCTTTATTTACACTAGATCCCTTCCTTTCGTAAAATGACATTTCTTCGACAAGGTCATCACCATTGTCTGAATTCTATGGATCTTCAATGACTAGAATAGCTACATGCGGTTTGTCCTTGAAATTTCCCTTGAGAACATCATTGGCTCAAAATCTATAGTTCCAAGTTGTGTGATCCAAGTTGGCAGATTGTTTAACAAGATGGCTTTGGAATCCTCTTCCTCCGTTGTAGCTTTGACTTATGCTAACTGTGTGACGAGAGATCTCAAATTGTTTATGTGGTTAGACATACTGACTACCGCAGCCATCTTAAATTTGAACACTTTAAGCTTTAAAGAAAACTTTGAATTCATCGCTTTTGCTCCAAACAAAGTATTCAAATTACCCCATATTCGAAGTGCAGTCTAAAAATGCGTAAAATGACATTTCTTCAACAAGGTCATCACCATTGTCTGAATTCTATGGATCTTCAATGCTAGAATAGCTACATGCGGTTTGTCCTTGAAATTTCCCTTGAGAACATCATTGGCTCGAAATCTATAGTTCCAAGTTGTGTGATCCATTTTCTTGGAATATTAGCATTCCATTTCCCCCTTGTCTTTAGCTAATTTGCTACCATTGTATCTTGAGTACAATCCAGCCTTGAGTTGAGAATCACCTTATGTATCTTTTGTAATGGTTCTTTTTTCTTACACTAAGAGAGCAACAATCATGTCTTCCAAAGTTTGCAAAGACATTTCACGAAGGGTAAAAATAACATTGTTATATTTAGAAGGCAGATTGTTTAACAAGATGGCTTTGGAATCCTCTTCCTCCGTTGTAGCTTTGACTTATGCTAACTGTGTGATGAGAGATCTCAAATTGTTTATGTGGTTAGACATACTGACTACCGTAGATATCTTAAATTTGAACACTTGAAGCTTTAAAGAAAACTTTGAATTCATCGCTTTTGCTCCAAACAAAGTATTCAAATTACCCCATATTTCCTTGGATGACATTTCTAGATCTACATGATATAACTATGAATCTAAGAGAGCAAGGCCAATAATGGCTTTGATTTTATCCAAAGTTAGAAATATCGTGTCAGTGAATATATCACCAATGGTCCAAAAACCAATTATCAAATTTATCAACGAAAATGTTGACAAACATTGGCAGTAAATAGGCAAACTTAAAAAATACAGAAGTATTCATTTTTTTCAATTTTTTAAACATCTAAAGCAACAAGAACATTAAATAAACACATTGGCACATGAACATGGAAAGAAAACCGATATATAACATGTATAAGAAGTCTAGTGATACATCACACATCAAAAATTAAACGTCTACTGGATCCTAAATCCCTGACTCACGAATCACCAAAAAAATACAATCAATATATCTCAAATACAATGAAATCAAATAAATAAACTATCGATTCCCTCTACCCATTTTACAGGCACAAAATATCACTCTAGTAATGGCTCTGCCTCTAGAGCTAGAAGGCCCTAGCAACCATGGGGGTCCTCATGGGATATGACGTCCTCTTGAAGTGTCTAGAAACTAATGTACTCTAAAAGAGCTAGAAGAATGATGAGGTAGACCCTCATCAAGTCCTTTACAAATGCTACTGCTACCACTGGTTCTATCTCTGGCTCCCTTTGACAATGACTATGTTTGTGAAACTAATGGCCCCGATGGTGGCACACTCCCAAACTCCTCATTCTTCCTTGTCTCCATGTCTTGTGTATCATCCTCTAACCAATCAAGGGTTGCCTCCTGTTACATGCTACCAGTACCAGCGCACCTTCATATGTGCCCTAGGGAGAGAGGGTCATTTTTGTCGAATAGGAGGGGTGTTTTCCAGCTTTTTATGAGTGGAGGTTATGGCCAGTCCTTTTGATTCCTCTCTTGGGAGTACCATGGCTTAGTGGCATTGTTGACTGCCCCATCAAAGGGCTTGAAGCCCGAAGGTTGGTGTATGGGGCTCCCAGGGGTGGGTCACTGTGTAACATGACCCCCACCTTGTTTTTTCATACCGGTGGCACTTCTTTCAGCATTGAGACTCATGCCTCTCCTCCAGGCCACCACCATCTACACCCTCCTAGCCCTCTAGTTCAGCAGCGCCCTCTCTCCTTGGGTTGTTTTTGATGATGACGCCATCCTCCATGCCAAGCCATATTGCTTGATTAGGGGGGGCGTTGAGAGATTTTCACTATAGTTAGGGTTAGATGGAGCATGACGACCCCCCCCCCCCTCGCCACTCCAGCCTTCAGTTCGGATTGTTTTGCTCATTTTTAACTATTCTAGTCATTTCTGGGTAAACTCTGGGGAAAATGTCCCAAGTTACCCACAGAATTTATTATTTTAAATTATTTTTGTTATAATTTTAAGTTGACATTTTATAATTTCAATTTGACATTTTAAAAGGCATATCGTCCTAGTTATTTTTGTAAAGTGAGTGTGACAAGCTATAAATAAATTTCTCCTCACTTCATTTAAGCATAACTTATGAGATAAAAACATTATACTACTTTTTTACCCTTACTAGGGCTCTTGGAGTGATGCGCACCTCTTGAGAAAGACATTCTTTTGGTTTTGAAGCAAATTTTTTGAAGTATCTTTTGTTCATGCTCTTTGCTAAGGTGATGCTAGAGTTGTTGGCTTAACACATGCACAAGGAGGTATCCATGCTCTTTCTCTTGATGTCTCTTTGTTAAATGTTGAATAATGATGCTTGTTCATGGTTGAATTGTAGCCATTAATGATGCATTTTGTCTAAGCTAGGTCATTTTCAGCCTTTAGTCACCATAGCATTGTGAGGGACTTCCTCTAGAAGGAGTCCTTTGAAGTTTGAGCTTTAGGTCTCCAAGTTTTGCCTAATTAGGCCTCCTTTAACCAACTCTTGTGGTTGTTGAAGAAGACCCTAGTTTGCCAAACTTTGCAAGTGTCTTTCTCAAAAGGGAGGCCAAATTTATGAGTAGTTTGTTGATGAAATAATAGCATGTAAACAATGATTTAAATCAGATTTATATATGAGAAAGATGTAGAATATAATGCAGAAAATTTAAAATGAGAGAAAGGAAGAGATAGTGCTCTTTTGCTCATCCAATGCTTGGAGAAGTGGGGTATCTTCAAAGAATTCCACCCTCAAAGCCAAGTGACCTACAACTTGTAAGATATTACTACACAACTGAAACGAAAGGTCAGTACCTATTGAAGAGCTAAGAGATCATAAACTTCAACTAACAAGAATATGAAGATCTTAACTAGTTAAATAGGAAAACTCATAAAATCACTAGCAAAACTACTAGAGATCTTACCCAAGCAAAACAGTTTGTTTGTTTGGCCTCCCAATGGTTGAATAGCATGAAGTTTTCAAGCAAAGAACCACCCAAGAGCATCACCAACACCAAATCTCCTCCAAACAATTTGTATTACAAAGCCAAATGGCTGAAAATTACAATGACCCAAGAATGGGCAAGATGAGAGCAAAAGAATGAGAAAATGGAAAATGAAGCAAGAGCATAAGAGATTGTAACCATAATGAGGAGGAAAAGCCCCCTTAAATAGGAAAAGAGAGAGGGGAGAGTTCCTTTGCATGAATGTCATTTGTCACTTGGAGAGAAAGAGGGCCCATGGAGGGGGGGTGCGCTTCCTTGAGTTAAAAATAACAAACAATGGGGTGGAAAAAAACCGCCACTCATGTTTTATATTTCATTGCTAGGCCAAGGGGAAGGAATCATGAAGGTGGGACCCCCTCTTTTGGCTTATTTCAATTTATCTCATTTCTCATAGTGAGAGAGGGTTTTCCCCTTAGGGAGAAACTTCAAACTTGAAAAACACTTGCTGGGGGGGGGGGGCCTTTTGGCCTTTAATTTTAGCTTAGGCACATACTATAAACTTTAGAAAAACTTAACTTGACACCCCAAGTGACTTTAGGCACTTTTCCAAAATTTGCCTTACTAATTATTTGCCAATTTTTCTGATTTCCTTGACTGACTTAGGCAAATGTGTCCAAAACCTTAGCAAGACTTGTCTGAATGAATTCAAACTTTGCCCAAGGGTGTAGGGGGTCTCATGCCATTGATTTTGAGTACCCATACCCCTGTTTATGGGCATTAAGTGCCACTTATCCCTCTTTTACATTACAATTTTTTATGTTGAGGGACATTTTTTAATGACCAAAGATTAAAAAATCTTATGTCAAACCTAATGAAATTCCGCAAGACTCTAGATAATGTCTAGCACAGTAATATAGAACATTCCTAGACCCCAATCACCCCATGGACTCGATCACTAGAACGCCTTTCACCACTTTGGAGGTATTTTTGAGTTTAAAACTCAAATAATTAAAATCACTAAAAAGGAATTTTAATTATCTAAGTGAAAAAACACTTGATGAAAAGACTTCCCTAATGATAAAGTCTTAGGTGATTAAGTTACACAAAAAAAGACCTTCATGTTGACATATCCTTACAAAATCCCCCGCAGGGGGGCGGAAATTTCATGGAGAGAAGAAAAGGAGAGTTGTCTCGCTTGAATAAATCATTAAGTACTTCTTTCTCATCTTCAAGGCACATTCAACATATGCATGGTACATGGTTTTCCACTAAGTCGGTTTTGCTAGTCAACATTTTGGCTCCAACTGTGGGACGTGTGCTTGATCTGGTCTTCAGCCAAGGAGAGTGTTACCACCTAAAGTTGCACTTTAGTTGGACTTCAGTGAGCCACCAGTGTTGCACAATAACTTGTGTTTTTCAGTGTTCAGAAGTTCCAAGCTTGGCCTGTTCAGGGCCCCTTTTTTTAATGTTTTGTAGTACATGACCATGCCCCATGGGGTTTGTAATAAGCGTACTAGCATGGTGGTCTTTGAGTGACTCAGTTCCCTAGGACTTGACAACCAAAGAAGGTATCCAAGGAGTTTTTTCCCTTATGGATTATGCTTTGCCTTTAACCGAGTATAATCGGTGAGGTTTTCTCCTACACCTCCAAAGCTGGAATGCCCAAAGTGGGGGTTAGGCCTTAGGGGATTATTAGAGCCCATTTTGTAACATGTATAAACATGCTAGACGCTAGAATTTTATCGTTTTGTCATGTACTAGGTTCCCCTGAAGTTTCAGTCAGTTCCGAGAAAAAATATTTTTTCGCATTTTTAAGCCATTTTTTAATGGTTTAATTAAAAAATTTCAAATGGTGATAAAAGTGCGATACAGAGTCGAGATTTGGAGCAGGGATGCTCGTTTTCAAGCTCAGAGCATCCTCTTTACCCTGGTGTCCGGTTTTCCTACATTTAGGGCGACCGAAAACCCCCGTGGAGCAATTTTGTCTTTCAGAGCTACATAAGGGCACTTTAATGCTAAAAGAGCATCAAATTGCACCATGGTCAAAAGTCAAATTTATTAAAAAATTGAAAAAGGAACATGCCAAATGACATGGCATGACATCACTTAAAGGTGAGCGATTACATCAAAAGAGAAGGCATGTATTAAAATCAATTTTTAAAAGGTTATGAACATTAAACCAAATCCATACGGCTCTTTCCTCACGTGGGCCATCCTTCACCCACGCATGAGCCATTTGACATGGCATATGATGTCATGGGGTTGGTCGAATTGGAGATTAAAAACGTGAAGCATATGTGATATGGTATGATCTAACTTTTAATTCACCAAAGAGAAGAGTCCGCCATCCACTTTCACGTGGGCCAGCTCCATCCTCACGGCTGTACGGATTTATTGTTGGATAAGTTTTAAAGTGTGGGCGAGTTACCTCTTATGAGGTGGCAAAAAGCATATATGAGATGCTATTTTTAAAATACATCAGCCAACTCACCTTTCTAATGTGGCATGGAAACATCACACTTACCAATCTTTGCCTCACGCTGTGAGCATCTTTCCTAAGTGGGCAGCTTCTATTTCGAAGAGTTTTTTGTCCATGAGTGGTGATGCATCCATTGGGTGATAGCTTTGCTTGCTCTACATTCTAGATTGCTTGCTCTACAATCAAGGAGTTTTGTCTCCTTAGGGTTTTGGCACCCCATGGCTTGCCATTTGCTATAAATTGAGGAGCTTGGCTCCATTGTAAAGATCAGAAGGTGAAACCTCTGCTGGCATTGCAATTGTAATATCTTGTATTGAGTTAATAATAAGGCTTTGGAGGCTACCCTAGTGTTGTATGCGGTGTTGGATTGTTCTATTCTTTGCTCCTTATGAGGTAAATCTGTATCATCATAGCATGCTAGTAATTGTTGGATTTATCTGTCTTTGTAGGGAAAATATTTTTCATAAGAATAGTAGGTGGTGCTTTATAGACTATTTGCTATTGTGAATAACATTAGAATGCTAGAGATAGAAAAAATTCTTGTTTGAATCTATCACCTCTCACATTTTCTTTTAATTATTCACACAGGTGCTTTTAATCCCTTTGCTAGTGGTGTTTTGATCTTACAGGTTGCTTAAGCTAGACGAGTGGATGAACATGTTAGATCTTCCTTTCCTCCAGCAAACTTAAACAGAGAGGTCAATCCCACCGGTGCATCAAAAAGCAGACTCCATTGCCCATGTTCAGAGCTCAACCCCCATGGGTTCAAACTTCTCGATCCACTTCTTCTATTCTTTCTCGATTACAGTTCCTATTTTTACTTAGATCTTGCTTTCAAAGTGTTATTGATAAATAGATCTAAAATCAAATTGCAACCTAATAATTTCAATATATTTGATAATCTAGATCTAGGTTGTGTAAGTTCTCTGTTTTGCAATTTTGAAGTAGATCCAAAGCATAATAGAGTATTTCATTTTACAACGTCTTTTACCAAGCAATTAAAGTGCCTGAACCATTTACTTGTTATCTCTTAAAGAGACAAGTAAAGATCCTAAGAAGACAAGCTTTATAGCTTGCCTTACTTAGTTATTTATTTCATTTTAGTTTAGCTAGTTTGCATAAGTCTTTTAGGCATATTTTACATGAGTGGCCAAATCACTTTCTCAGTGTTTTTGGACATTTTATGATAAAAAGAGCTCGCTGGTTTTTTGGTTCTGCACATAAAAAATTAATTGAAAGTTAGTTTAAAGATTCAAAAAGTTGCCCAAAAACACGTTTTTTGCATACTAGTTGCATTAGTTTTAATTTTGACAGTTTGTAGCTCTGATTATCATTTTCTAACCAACATAGCTGATCTGTTTTGATTTCATAGCAAGTTGGAGTAAGAAAAAACATAAAAATTTGCATTTGGAGCTTCCAAAAACACCCAGAGAGAACCGATTTCAAGCACCATCTTTATTTCTCTCAAACATTGTAAACTGACTTGTTCCCTAATGATAAAGGGCAAGCAGTATTTCTCTTAAGTTTCCAAGTTGTAATCAAAAAATAAAAAGAGCACAACGGGCAATTGCAACGCCTGACCCCAATCCCCCCAGGGGGAATTCACACCTTTTTCATTTTTTTTATTTTTCGCAACTTTTTTCTAGTTTTCCGTTTTAGATTAGTTCTCATTTGAGCAGTAGTAATTAAACAACTCACTCAAGCACATAACGTCCTCTGAGGACCTATTTATCATTTTATATGCTTTTGTGTTTTATTCAATTATTTTTTTGTTCTTACAATTTAATCCTAAAATTAACCCCCCTTGTTATATGCTTGGGGTTTAGTGTAGATTAATCATCCACTCACACATTTTAATAAAACGAACAACGCCCCAAACCCGGAGTATGCTCTTGACCACTGCAGCTTAGTCGGAACAGTTGGCTCAATTAGAAACGGGTGCAAAGTACTTAGTGTTAATAGGACAATCCATTAGAATCCAATCCTAAGAACTCGGGAGGTTGCATGGACTGAATCCACAGAGTCAGCAGGTTCTTAAGCGGGTTCATCCTCGCCTGGTTGGACACTTGGTAAGGTTGCTAGAGCACTCAGTTCGAAGTTTAGGTTTCTTTTGGGCCAAACCAAGAATTAACCCACTCCTTAATCCACCCATTTAATAATCATAAAATTTACCAACTGAGACACTGCAATACTTTCACTGAGACTACACAAGCAACCCTACACAGCAGCAATTGCAAGTATTTTTACATTCTCGACATTGGTCTTTAATTTTCCATGTTTTAAGTTTAAATCATAAATGTCGTGAATGCTCATCTATCTTGTGTTGGGTTAATCAATTGTTTTAATTTGCAAGCAGTGCATAGTTGTTAAATTTTCATCTCATCATCTCATAACTCCTAGAATAGACTTTTATCTTTTGTTGTAGATTAAAAGCCTTAGATTATTTTTTTCATAGGGACCACCCCCCTTGGCTTCGCTAGGAGTAAGCCTAGACGGAGGAGTCGAGTAATCAGGTGACAGCACCTGACTCTCACTTGCCCCCAAGGACACACCGAGCGGCTTGAAGGTTTCCTGCCGCGTCCCCCCCAGGTGTGTATTAGGCGGCAATAGAGAGGATACAAGAACCCCGAAATCTTTGGTTCTTATAATCTGTAAAAACATTTCAACTTGACAAGAAAACCTTAGTAGCACACGTTTCATTAAAAATCCAATAAACCACAAGTTGCTTTAGCTAACAAAAATGTCATTATTCCTAAGTACATAAAATAAATGCTCACTCTAAGGAGCTTATTTTCCTACTTTAAGCATGATAAAATAAATATCTTAGGTAAAATCAAATATCCAATGCAACCACTTAAGCATTTTATCAACTTCAAAGTTTTTTGACTCGTCTTTGGTTACCAGCCAAAGCAAGGATATGTTTATTAAGAAATGCAAACTTGCGTGATGATCTAAAATGGGTGGGCTGGATGGGGAATCACGAGCGTGAATAATGTTATCAAATTGCTTCCCAAACTAGCAGGTGCTTGCACAGGAATCTTCTATCCAAGCTTGGATGGGAGCAATATATACATGTGCACGATGAGGCGGATCAACCACTTCAACATAATGTTCCAAAGGGCTCTCATGCTGATAACTTTGTGTAGAAGACCCCAGATGCTCCAGATCATAAGGAACCTCTGCATGCGAAAATGATGGCTGAGATAGGTCTTCGTTTAACTGTACCCCATCTGATTCTTCATCATTGATACTGACATATGGCTCAGACTGATCACAAAGACAAACCGCATGCTTTTCCTTCATACAAAGATTTCCCAAGGCCTCAAGATCCATGCTTTCTTTTATAAAAACCTCATAGATAGGATCTTCAATAAAACCAACAAGAGACTCAATACTCCCTCCTTTAGATATGTCATAGACGGGATTAGTAATAAAACTTTCCAAAGCTTTCGGTTCATTACTCTCCTCCTCAGAGAGATCACAGATGGGATGTTCCATGAATGTCCAAGAATCCTCATCAATAACCTTGTTAGACATAAGGGAGTCCGTATCACTTGTATTATGCCCCAGGCTATACTTCTCCTCATCCTGATCACTATCATCTTCTTCGAAAAAGAGGTCCCAAGGCAATAAACCTTCCAAGCTGTCATCATTATACGGAGTGTCATCATGCACATTACAGATTTCATCATAAGTTTCATTATAAGCTTCTGTAATGGTTTCTTCGTAACGGAGATTTGGCATATAAATGTCATCAATTTTAATGAAATAACCTTGAGGCACATTCAAATCTCCATTAATCTCAACATAAGGAGGGTCTTCAATAGTATCTTCAATCAAGGGCTCCTCATGTGCTTCTTTATAATGCATAGCAGGGGTGCACATGTCATCATCTTTACCGAAGTATTCTAGAGGTAGCTTCAAATCTTCAATATTTCTAACCATGGGAATATGAAAAGGATACTCATGATACTCTGTCTCTGGCAAGTAGTGGGTAAACAGGGGTGCACATGTCATCATCTTTACCGAAGTATTCTAGAGGTAGCTTCAAATCTTCAATATTCTAACCATGGGAATATGAAAAGGATACTCATGATACTCTGTCTCTGGCAAGTAGTGGGTAAACATTGTTTTAAGTAGCCTTTCCATATCTTTCATACTACCCTCATCATTATGCCATTGCTTCAAAAATATGTGAAGCAAACTTGAAAAGGAAGACATACATTTGCCAGGGAGGGTACAGAAAAGCCAGTAACAAGCATCTTCCTGGAGAGTACTAGCAAACATATGCATCATATTATCTTCATAACTAATGTTGAAACCAGCCAAAAACTGGAGGAAAGACTTGATGTGCCAGATGGCTGAGACACCATTTCCATGAAAGACTGGAAGCCATTTATACGCATCCCTGGTGCCATCACCAACATTAGGAAAACCAGGGATGCTTGAAAAGTCAATAGGATGATATTGTTTGGCAATCTGAGCACCCAATAGTTCCCTTAACTCGTCCATATCATAATTCAGTCAGAATGCATTTGATAAAACAATGAAATATGCCTTGTGCTGAATTAGGTGATCCTTTTTTATAAAGAGCTTTAAATATTTTACTATATTGCATGGGCTCATGTCTACACACAAAAAATCTCAACAAATTTTATGAGTAACAGGGTTTTATCCCTTCAATGGAGTCGCCATGTGAGAAAAAAAATATGCATTTTAAAATACTCACAAGAATTTCTTTTTTGCTTTTCTTCGTTAACTTTTTAAAAAAACTTAAGTGGAGTCGCTAGATGAAAAATTAAAGCTCTATTCTAAGCATTCATCAAACAAAGCAAAAACAAAAAGGAGAAAACAAAAGTCGATTAACCAAGGACAAGAGACTTGTCCTCTGCAACGGCGCCAAAAATATTGCCGCCTAAAACACACTTGACCGTGGGTAAGTCTCCCAACCGCTATGTTTGTTCCTGAGGGCAACTATGAGTTAAGAACCCAATGTCACATCAATCCTAAACTCCTCCGTTTAGACCACAAATCCTAAAGGCCAAGGGGGTAGTCCCTACTTACTAAGCTTCTTTTTAAAGAGTTTGTTTTTTGGGAGTTGTAAGATATCAAAAAATTTAAATGACAATCAGATATGTAGAGATGCAATAGTTCAATGACAAGCAAAACCTTTTAAGGAATTAATTAATGATGAATGCAAGAGAGAAATAAACAATTAATCAACAAGACCAATGCCATCTCTACTCGGGCTATGGAGTCACAATAATCAACTTACAAATACTTTTCCAAAAGCATTAACTCATTCACTTAAACAAATATAGCAAGAAAATGATGGCTTCCAGTAAATGAACAAGTTAAAATAAAATGCTTGCAAATAGATAATCAAGATATTACATAAAGCGTCGAATTGTAGAACATGAAAACTTAGTGAATCCAAAGCACATATAATAAGATTAAGCTATAAATTAAATGCTTTGGAAATGAAGAATCTGAACAATAGTAACAATGTTGTGCAAATGGTCCTGTAAATTTTAATAGATTTTAGGTCTCTCTTTGACTTAGGGAATTATGGTTTTTTTGTTGCAATGAAAAATGAACTAATCTATGTGTCTACCCCAATAGATAATCAAGATATTACATAAAGCGTCGAATTGTAGAGCATGAACAACTTAGTGAATCCAAAGCACATATAATAAGATTAAGCTGTAAATTAAATGCTTTGGAAATGAAGAATCTGAACAATAGTAACAATGTTGTGCAAATGGTCCTGTAAATTTTAATAGATTTTAGGTCTCTCTTTGACTTAGGGAATTATGGTTTTTTTGTTGCAATGAAAAATGAACTAATCTATGTGTCTACCCCAAGAGACTATCTCCTTCGATTAGACAGAGAATGTTGGGTGCTCAACCTGAGAACATAAGGTTCCCAACTAGCTCCACGGGTCAATCCCAAAACTTGTTGGGTGCTCAACTGGAGGACACAAAGTGCCACAAGGCTCCCCACAGCCTCTACCCCACTAGCTCCACAGGTCAAGCCTCATTTTCTCTGTTCTAGGTGACTATTAAACTAGCCAACACAAATCTTTGCCCTTTCTTGTCACCCAATATCAGTCGAACTGGCTAGGGGAGAGAATACGGGGCAAAAACAGGGCTTAAGTTAAAATGTATTCCTTTAAACAAAGAATACAATGCAATGCAAGCCAAGCGCGATTTCACAAGGATGGGCAGAGCCTCTTCACTTGTGAGGTGCAAGCAAAATAAAATAACTTAACAAATTATTGAAATAAGTGCAAGCCAAGCACGATATCACAAGGATGGACAGAGCCTCTTTACTTGTGAGGTGCGGGAAAAAAGAAACAACTCCAAGCAAATTACTATGAAGTAAATACAAGCCAAGCGCGATTTCACAAGGATGGGCAGAGCCCCTTCACTTGTGAAGTGCAAGCAAAAGAAAATAAACAAGGAAGTAAATGCTAAACCCAAGCAACTAACAAAACCATGCAAGGATGGGCAAAGCCTCTTCTCTTGCATGCAACTAAAAAACTAACTAAGAACTGAAAACTTGAAATGAAGTGTAATAAAATCAATCCCAAGAGACTCTCTTGGGCTTGTTACAATGATGTATAAACCAGCAATAGATATTAAGCAAGAAAAAAGTGGAAAATAGTTATTTTGACCATTTTTACCAAAGTGGCCGAATTGGTGACTTGGGAGGCCCTTTATGCTTGGAGATGGTTGATTTTGGGTAGCATATCCTTCTTGAATGTATGTGTTATCACACCATAGTAGCAAGGCTACTATTCTTGCTAAGCAGATATCTGCACATTTCAGAGCTTTGCTTTTACAGAGATCAGCTATGATGAGCTCGTATTTTGGGATCACTCATGATCAGAGCAATGTATTTTATCAGATTTATGTTAGACCTTGTGTCGAGGCTGAGCCTTGAGAGTTCAGATTTGATGACCGATGTGACCCTTTATTCCATACAATTTTAGTTCAGTGCCTAGTGATGTTATTGCAGCAGTATTTCAGATGGCTTATGATGATTATTATTATGATGTGATAAGACCTATGGATTTCTGATTATTGACTATGGACTATTATCTTGTTGTTTTGGTCATCTTCATAGCATTGGCTTGCCATACGATTCAGGATATGGCAGTACTATTAAAATTAAAATTGAATATCTTGGTTGATGTTATAATTATTGAATGGATGTATCACTTGCACACTTAGGTTTCTTGACAAACCCACTGGTTTTATTACCCTCCTATGAGCATAGATATGGTCTTCCTAGACATTCTTGTCTGCTAGCTTAGGCACCACTTTCACTTGACTCCATCCATCCATGGCCTTCCCAGTTTGTCTGTCACCTTTGACTTGTCTTTCTTGACTTTTTTATACTGAGGACTTCCCCATTACTACCTCTATGTTGGACCGCATCCATGTTTGTTTAGTGTCTCGGCTCTGAGTTGGTGACAGAACTTGCCTTTGGTGAGTTGGATTGTAGGCCTAAATCATTATGGTCGGTTGTCCCGATGTTTGGCACTGGCAAAAGTCCCCCTAGTCACTTGAGATGTTGTTGGCTAAAACTGAAAGCTCGTGTACTACCTATTGGAAATCTTTATAAGTTCGCCCATGGAAACTGTAAACTCTGGAATGTGTTTTTAAACACACAAGTAAAGGGCAAGAGCGATGAACTGCTAAAATACTCCTCGAAGAGTATAAAAAGGTCCAAAAAGCAAATGTTATTCAAAAGTTATATCTATTATTGATGACCTTATATATATATATGTATAAACATGCCCTGGATGCAAGCTGCAACTAGTTGTGCTTCTTAGCATATCTGAAATCCGAAGGGTTATGTAGGCCAAAAGGGTCATGAAGTGAAATTGAATGATCATAATGAACTTGGATCAAGCTTGATGTAGACATGATGCCTAAGTTGAATAAGCACTCTAAACAACTTATCCATTTGTGAGGCACAGCCCTTCCCCATGTTATTTGTTCGGCACAGAGTGTAGCTCCCCCTTTCCCGTCCAAAGTGTCACCTAGTTTTGGTCAAGTCATCCCCTTTGCCCAACCTTGTCTTAGCCTTCACCCTTAGCTAGCAGTTAGACCATGTCCAATGGTGAGTTTGTCATTAAAGCTTATGTGCAAGTGAAATATAAATAACACTAAAATATCTACGTGTATTAAACTGCCATGGAATAATGATGTACTTTAAGCTATGCTGTGAATATGATTAAAAGAACATGTCTTCGGTCTATTGATATAATCTTGTCCTTGGTTGTATGTTGACCCAGTCAAACATAGTTTGACCATGGTCATCCTTGGGATCCGTGATGATGTGGGCCATATGTGCTTATAGTTGATGATTGATGGTCCCACATACTCTTGTTGGTGATACCATATGGTGGACATATGATTCAGATGGTGGTTGATGCAGTTCAGTAGGTTTTATTATTATTCCAGATCATCAGATTATGCACTGTTTGGATATGGTGGACCTTATTGTTGACCCATCAGGTCAACCCATGATGTATGAGTACACATTCTTAGTAGATTTGGGTCTTTTGGATCCAATGAGACACTTATCATTCAGTTTCAGGCACTTCTGACAATGATAGATGCAGTTATCCACTTGATGACCAGTTTTGGGGTTGTTTTCCCAGCCTGTCCAGCAGGGGCCATGAGAGGCCAGTTCACCTAGGGCGTTGTATGAGGGGGTGGTCCAGCCACTTGATTTTACCATTATACCCCCTCCCGGAGAGCCTGGTGGGCTCACTTTGACAGCGCAGGCACTCCAGGAGGCATTCTGGGCAGCTTCACAGTTATCAAGGCAGATAAAAAATGGAATAAAAGGGTCACTGAGGAATTCGATTTGGGGAATTGAGGCAAGGTTTTGGCACTTGGTCTTCACAAAGGTCTTGCAAGGTGAACCCCCTATCTTCCAGCCAGATATAATCAGTCAGTGGGGTCCACAATGGCCACAGGAGGCCATTTACTGCATGTCTCTCTTAGTTTTGGAGACAAGATTTGATCATTTGTATTATCTTGGGCATATTATTTTATATTATTGTGCCATGGGGATGAGCTAGCAAGGATTGATACCTCCTAGCCCCACCATAAGCTTATTAAGTCATGTCCTAGTCATGTGAGGTGGGCCCATGTGTCTTGGCCCCCTCCTAGTGATGACGTCATCCTCCATGAGTCACTTTAGGATATGACGTCATCCTTCTTTTGAGTGATCCATGTGATATTATGTATTGGCTCATCTTAGCCATTGATTAGATTATGAGATCTTTTAATCTCAACCACTCATCTTGTTGTATTGTAAAGTGGTTTTGAGATCTAGGGTTTTGGTCTTTATTATCCTATATAAGGAGGAGACCCCCTTTTGTAAAAGCACCTTTGGGCTCTAGAAAACTTGGAATGAAAATAACATTTTGGAGATCTACTTCTTGGCTTTGATTGGGTTACTCTTGTATATGTTCTTGCATCTTGTTTATAGACATTCTTTGCTCTACAGGTGAAATCGACATCAATTGAAGGGAGGCCGAATTGCTTGAAGCTAGTTCAACGACTTGCTTTGTGGGAAGATTGTAGGGGTTGCTCACATCCCCCATGGGCAAGACGTCTTCATCTTGAGGGAGTTTTTCAGTTGTGCTTTGTCCATTGATTCCTTCTTTGATATGACATGCTTAGATCTTATGGATTTGTGGATCAAATCTAACTTGATGTAGTTTGATTTACAAGTTTTCATGGGACATCTCTCCTCCTAGGGCTTGGACGATTTTGGTTGAAGACACTTGAATCAAGCTTGGAATTGTAACTAGGGCAAAAATTCTCCATATGCTAAGAGGCCGCAAGATTTTGAGGTAAGATCTACAAGGTACGTATTGATTTCACTTGCTATCCATCCTATTGGTCAAAAAAACTCCATTAAAATCAAAACCCTCATTTTTACTTTTTCTTAGATCTACTTGGATCTAGCTTGGCTCTTGGAAAGATATTGGAAACCCACCTCTATAGCATCCATGGCAATTCGGATCTATAGTTTGGTGGTGATTGGGTTCCATTTGACACACTTTCTAAGGCACCTAGCTCTCTTGAAGGCAATTCCCACCCCTTGGGAGAAGCTAGTTGGGTTAGTTCCAAGACATGGGTAGGTGAGATCCCACTTGATTTGCACTCCTCTCACTTGATAACCTACCCCTAGTGCTTCACTTCTTTGATTTTTGCCTTGTGGGCCCCATTCCTCATTTTGAGGGTTGTGTCCCACTTGGGTCATTGAGTGTTGCATTTTCAACCTTAGATCTATGGAGATCTAGCCTACCTTGGGGCATGCCACTTAAAACCCACCTTGATAATTGCCTTAACCATCCCGATCTACATTTTGGCATACTTTGGACTCCATTTACGCCTTCATTTCAAGGCACTAGTCTCCTTTGGTCAATTCCACTACTTGGGGATTGTGTCATGTGCTAGATCCCATATGTGGGTGTTGCCTAATTTAACTTGGATCCATAGATCCACATCATCAAACACCCCTTAGTGCCATATCACTTCTAACTTCACCTTGTGGGTCCCATTTGAGCCATTCCCATATTTTAAGGAAGTGGGCCCCACTTGTGTATTTCATGGTACTAGATCTATTTCTTTGCTCTCCCTAGGTGGCCTAACTCATTCATTGGTTGAAACACTTGTCACTTCTTAAGCCTCTTCAACCATATCATAAACTCTTAGGTCCACCTAAGCTTGCATTGGTTTCCGTAACTCAATTTATACATCTCCCTAGGAACCTTTCCTTTGGGCTAATCTTCTTTGATTGGCTATAGGGTCTCCCCCTCGGTCTTCTCTTTTCTAGATCTAAAGTGAAGAGTGCCTCGGTTATCGTGACTCCCAGCTTGCATTGGGAACCGTGGCATCTCTTGGGTCACCTCTTTAGTTGTCTGTCTCCTCTACCATCCCGGATGGGATACCTTTAGGGACAACTACAAGTTGTGTGATAACAGTGTGCAGAATTGTTAAAAACAAGCAAGCAAAAATCACAGAAAAATGCCCAAAATCACTTTGGGACTATGTTAGTTTATCATACAAAAATATACATAAATGGCTGAAAATTTATGAGTAGTTTGTTGATGAAATAATAGCATATAAACAATGATTTAAATCAGATTTATATCTGAGAAAGATGTAGAATATAATGTAGAAAAATTAAAATGGGAGAAAGGAAGAGATAGTGTTCTTTTGCTCATCCAATGCTTGGAGAAGTGGGGTATCTTCAAAGAATTCCACCCTCAAAGCCAAGTGACCTACAACTTGTAAGATTGCTACACAACTGAAACGAAATGTGAGTACCTATTAAAGAGCGAAGAGATCATAAACTTCAACCAACAAGAATATGAAGATCTTAACTAGTTAAATAGGAAAACTCATAAAATCACTAGCAAAACTACTAGAGATCTTACACAAGCAAAATAGTTTGCTTGTTTGGCCTCCCAACGGTTGAATACCATGAAGTTCTGAAGCAAAGAACCACCCAAGAGCATCACCAACACCAAATCTCCTCCAAACAATTTGTATTACAAAGCCAAATGGCTGAAAATTACAATGACCCAAGAATGGGCAAGATGAGAGCAAGAGAATGAGAAAATGGAAAATGAAGCAAGAGCATGAGAGATTGTAACCAAAACGAGGAGGAAGAGCCCCCTTAAATAGGAAAAGAGAGAAGGGAGAGTTCCTTTGCATGAATGTCATTTGTCACTTGGAGAGAAAGGGGGCCCATTGAGGGGGGGTGCACTTCCTTGGGTTAAAAATAACAAACAATGGGGGGGAAACCTCCCACTCATGTTTTATATTTCATTGCTAGGCCAAGGGGAAGGAATCATGAAGGTGGGACCCCCTCTTTTGGCTTATTTCAATTTATCTCATTTCTCATGGTGAGAGAAGGTTTCTCCCTTAGGGAGAAACTTCAAACTTGAAACACACTTGCTTTGGGGGGGGCCTTTTGGCCTTTAATTTTACCTTAGGCACATAATACAAACTTTAGAAACTTAACTTGTCCACCCCAAGTGACTTTAGGCACTTTTCCAAAATTTTCCTTACTAATTATTTGCCAATTTTCCTGATTTCCTTGACTGACTTAGGAAAATGTGTCCAAAACCTTAGACAGACTTGTCCGAATGACTTCAAATTTTTCCCATGGGTGTAGGGGGTCTCATGCCATTGATTTTGAGTACCCATACCCCTGTTTATGGGCATTATGCATAGTTACAAATATCGGCCGATTTTTCGCGCTACACCGAAAAATCGCGATTTTTTGGAGGCCCCTATTTTTCAAGGAAAAATCGGCCAAAAAATCGCGCCGATATTTGCCCGAAAAATCGCCGATATTTGTCAGAAAAATCGCCGAGATATCGCCGTCGACTCGCGATTTTGGGGACAGGGTTAAAAATGTCCGTTTTTTTCTTTTAAAGCCTGCGGGAATTTGTTTCAATTCATCTGAAAAATCAAGTTATTTCATTTCAGTTCTTTATAAATCAAATTAATTCGTTATAGGGAAACGGAAACCCTAGCCCGCGGTTTGTGTTGAGTCGTTGATTGAGGTGCACTGTGAAACCGTGAGGTGAAAGCTGAAACTTGTAGCCGCCTTGCTAGCCATCGCTAATTCGCCTGACGCTTGGCTTGCCGAAACTACAATTTACAGTAAAGCTTTGCCGACATTGATATCGGGCTCTCTTTCAGAAGCACTCGAAACCTCCTAATCATTGATGTTGGTCCAACTGTTCGACAGTTCGTGGCGAGGCTGAAATTTGTGATGGTTCTCGTTCTAGATTTTTTTATGCTGAAATTTGAATAACATTATAACACTGTGGTTTAAAATTATGTTTTAATATTAACATTTTAAAATGTGTATAACATTTTATATCGTGTTTTAAAATTTGTATGACATTGTGTTTTAAAATTTGTATAACAATTTAATATTGTGTTTTAATATTAGAGTTTTAAAATTGTGTTTTAATATTAGAGTCTAGACATCTCTCTATATATATATATATTTTATATATGGGTTTTTTTTTCCATAGTCATGTGGCAATGTGTTTATTTGATGTTATTGTTGCTTTAGATGTTTAAAAAATTGAAGAAAAATGAATATTTTTGTGTTTTTTAAGTTTGTCGATTTTTTGTCGATTTTTGCCGATGTTCTACCGAGATATCCCGAAACGATGTTTCCTGGACCCTGCCGATTTCCGTGCCGCACCGATATTTGTAACATTGGCATTATGTGCCACTTATCCCTCTTTTACATTACAATTTTTTTATGTTGAGGGACATTTTTTAATGACCTAAAATTAAAAAATCCTATGTAAACCTAATGAAATTTCGCAAGACTCTGGATAATGTCTAGCATGGTAATATAGAACATTCCTAGGCCCCAATCACCCCATGGAATCGATCACTAGAACGCCTTTCACCACTTTGGAGGTATTTTTGAGTGAAAAACTCAAATAATTAAAATCACTAAAAAGGAATTTTAATTATCCAAGTGAAAAAACACTCGATGAAAGGACTTCCCTAACAATAAAGTCTTAGGCGATTCAGTTACAAAAAAATAGACCTTCATGCTAACATATCCTTACAAAATCCCCTACAGGGGTGCGGAAATTTCATGGAGAGAAGAAAAGGAGAGTGCCTCGCTTGAATAAATCATTAAGTACTTCTTTCTCATCTTCAAGGCACATTCAACATGTGCATGGTACATGGTTGTCCACCAAGTCGGTTTTGGTGGTCAACAATTCCTGTGTGGAACGTTCTCCTATGTGGAGAGGACTCATTTGTGGATTGGATCCTTGTGTGGGATGATCCCTATGAGGGATGTTCTCATATGTGGAGAGTGCTCCTCTCTGGAGTTTGGGGCCAGAGGGGTGGACTAGTTGCAGTCACCACCGCCTTCCAATTGTAATGACTGGTAAATTGGAAGAAGAGTATTCGAAGGGATGTGTAGCCTTCCTTCGATTTGAGATCAATAAAGTGCTTGGAAGAAGTGTCTTCCTAAGGAGTGCAGCCTCCTTTCAGTTTTAGACTGATAAAGCATGAGGAAGTAATCCTCTGTGGTCTAGGACGACCAAGCTGAGCAGATGGATTAGATATCATCTTTGGAAAGATGATGTGGTTCCAATGGGGCACAAGGTTCCAGTGGGAACAGTTGTTCTGATCAGAAGGACTTAATCAGAAGAGACCTTTCTTATGATGACGAGATGTACGAGACAAGCCATGACGATCAGTTGATATCCATATGTGTTTTAGCGTGATGATACCTCCCTAGCTAAGAGCGAGTGTTGATGTTTGTAGCTACATGAGGTGTCCTCACTAGCTAAGTCGACCCAGAAGAAACAAATAAACAATATTTTATTGCTCAAAGGACAAGTCGGCCCAGTTGAAGAAGACAAGTGGATCCCAGTTGAAAAGTCAACCAAAAATCAAGTATAAATAGAGGTGACGCCCTCCTCATTTGACACACTCAAGCAATTCGCTCAAGTCTGCTACTCAATTGCGCAAGAGAGAGAGAAGGCTGAAGGGTAGAAGAAGACTATTTCTTGGGTTCTTCCTTTGATATCATCTTTTATATGATCTCTCTTGTTCTAGATCACTTCTATATCTGATGTACTTGTATTTTGTACCGAATCTCTGAATAAGAAAGGTTGGCTGGGTTTTTCCCGAATTTGGGTATCCCCAGGGTAAACTATTGTGTCTCGTGTTTTTGTGCATGGTTATTATTTCAATGATCCTTATGTGTAGTTAAAGTTGAAAGAGATGAAAATTATACTACTATATTATCATTAAAATCTAACAATATATATATATATATATATATATATATACAGAGAGAGAGAGAGAGAATGTGCTATTTACAAAACAAAAAATATATATTGAAGCTTTGAATTTTCAAAGAAAACATATGATTTGACATTATGATTCATTGCAATTGATACATCACAAACTACAATCCACTCCTAAACCCATCTCTATATTATTTATCAAAGATGACTGCAAAATGCAAGCAATAATATCCAAAAACAACCTTTATATATGAGGGTACAATGCTACATGTATCGAACTATGAACAATGAACATAGAAATAAAACATGAACTCAGCTAGTAAATCCTAAGTCATCATCCTCATCTTCATAATCATCATGAAAAATAGAACAAGATACACGTTTCGCAGTGGAATGTTCAACGGAATAAGTATTTCCAATTCCACTTCTAGGTTCCTCAAGATTCAATGCAGCAAGAGCGATGACCAAGTCAAGGGATTATGGATCCACATCCCCATCTCTAGAATGCCCACTACTATATTCTGGACCCCAACAATTTCTCCACTCTTATAGCATTTCTTGGCAACATATTGTTCCCCATACTTCTTAAGAAAATGGTGTGGCTGAGCTTACGAATAGGCCTATCATGGAGATGGCTCATTATATGTTTCAATCCCAAAGCATGAAGCTAACGTTTTGGGGAGAGGCAAGCATTTGTACAAACATTTATCATCATGATGCTATCTTTGATTAACCTCGTACGTGCGATCTACCAGGATCTCTTTTGTCATTACTTTACAGTGATGATTCTAGTAATGGTTCTCTGCATGTATCCATGGATCATGTCTCTCCTCGTGTTGTTGGATTGCTTGTTAATGATTTCCAGTTAGTTGTAGTGAACCTTTCCTTATCTCCATCTAATCTCATTTCACCTATATCTACTCCTCCAAGTACTTCCTCTACAGATGAAGGACAATCAGCTAGGACCCCTTCTTCCTCTTGTCCCTTCTCGCTCTCAAATGTATCTTCCAATCCTCTATCTTCAAATGGGGTTACTACAACCCCAAATGTGTAGCCTAGTGATGCTTCTCCATCTAGTGAAGCTCAGTTCAATGATGATACTTCACACATGGATGTTCAGTTTTTGGAGGATGATGATGACAATGATCCTACTCATTTGACGTTCTTGTCTATGCTTACGTGGGTTGTTGTTACTTGCATCAATGATGCCAATTTTCTTGCGGGTCCTTCCACACATTGATCAAAGCCACCCCCACAATGGGCCCTTATTTCAACTGGCCCTCTTCTTCCTAACACATACTAGTTTGCTCCACCAAAGACTCTTTGAAACACAATCAATCCCAGTGAAAATCCTGAGGGTTTTCTCCATGAGCACTATCTCTTTTGATGACCCATGTTGCTTCCTGGTTTCACACCTGGGAAAACGCGGCATAAGTCTTCAAGCCGCTGGTGTGGCCTTAGGGGCAAGCCAGAGTCAAGTGCTCTCACTTGAAACTCGACTCCTCCGTTTAGGCTTACTCCTAGCGAAGCCAAGCTGGGTGGACCCTAAAAAGTAAAAATAAAACTAAGGTGTCTGATCTATGAAAGACAAAACAACTATTCTAGGAGTTAGAATATCTTTGGAACACAAGAGCAATGCACCATATAAAGATAAGATCATTTATATTTCAACATCATCATTGTTATTTTGATAATATAAACATCCATCATCATAAAATGTAAATAGTAAGACCAGTGCTGATAAATGGAGTCAGAAAAGTGCTTGAAACTGAAATGACAATGTTGTGCGATTGTTCTTGGTTAATTTTATTATTAGTTTGGTAATGGATCTTTTTATTAAAATTGGGGGATTCCCAATATACCCAAAGGCACTGGAATATGTCCGGAATTCAACCAGGTGGCTTCTCACTCAAACATGTGGGCTGGATCGGAGTCTCAGAGAGATGTTCAACACTATACCAAACGAGGGTATAGAGTCTAAAGGTTTCCAAGAGGTCGCTACCCAGTGGTTCCACGTCCTTTGAGAAATTTGCCCACCAAAGAAAAATAATCGATTGTGTCGGATTTTCACAAGTAGGTAGTTTATTGGGGTGTGTTAGATCGTATTACTAGTCACTAATTCCCTTTCTGGTGTGATCAGCATGCTCAAACTGAGCTGCAATGACCACAGAGCATACGGGTAAAAAGCCTTGGAAATTTTAAGGTTTTTTATGAACACAAATTTTACTTTTTTAAAGCCCCAAGAGTCTCTTTTCGGGCAGTACTCAGGCAAGCCTTTATCCTGAAGCCTTACTTCGGGAAAGCAAGGGAGTGTTTTGGATTGTAAAAAAAAGAGAAAAATTGTAAAAAAAAGTGAAAAAACTATGTAATGAGTGAACTCGTGCCCCACCAATGGAACGGACCAACGAGGTTAATTTTAAGCCCTAGTTGATTTTTATTAATTGCCGAAAAGAAAAAACTAAACTAAAAAAATCACGCCACAAAAAAGACTCGACACAATTCCCCCCTGGGGGGATGGGGTGTGGGCGTTGGTTAGCCCACTTGCTGTCGTTTAATATTTCATTACAATGCAATATAGAAGTGCCCCAGTCTTGTAAAATGACTCGGTGGCTTACAATAACGGAAGGAAAAAGTATCCGGTTTGGGAAAATAAAGTTTATGGTCCTCCGGATGGCCTAAATCTTCAAAATTTGGCCAGCATCTCCTCCTACATGTTCATCAATTGCTGCAAGCCAGCAAGCAAATGTTAGTGAAAGATGCCCAAAAACACTTTAAGAGTGTATTTGGGTCACCTACAAAAAACCCAAAAAAAAACAAAGTAAAATGCTAGAAAATGAACTAAGTGAGACAAGCTGTGAGACTTGTCTCCTTAAGATCTTTGTACGCTCAAAGAGCTGCAAATTTTAAGCTCTTTAAATCAGCCAGATAAACTTTTCAAATCAGATCTAAGCATTAATTTCAAACTTTTAAAATTTAACAATTTTTGCAAGTAAAAAAAATGAAATGCTTGATAAACAAGAGATCTAATCTAGTTATGATAAAACGTTATAAATGACAGATCAGATTTCTTAGAGTAATTTCAGATCTACTTATGATATTGCAAAAGGAGAAAGATCTGAGATATGCAAACCAAAGTAACCAAGAAAATTTGAATTTTTTATATGTTGAGTAAAAGAAAGGAAGCAGAATGGCCTTTGAAATCCAAAAACTTTGAAGGCTTGGAAGTGGGACACCGAGGGAAAGATCCACCAAAGAATACATAGATGAAGAAAAGGAGATCAAACAAACTATCTTCTTCTTCAAACCTGTCAACCTGTAGCTAACAAAAACACTCACAAAGAAACCATCAAACTAGAAATGCACATGGTTAGAAATCAAAGTAATATGAGCATAAACAAATGAACATATAAATTTTAAATCTCTAATCAAGATGACAAATAAAAGAACTAATTAAAACAAGCGAGATTAATTTGTCTTTCCTACAAAATCGTTACCAATCCTTCAAGTAGGCTAGTAGATGGCTGAAAATTACTTGCACAGAAATTGCCTTAGCTACGGATCACCTTATGCCGTGAGATCATGAAGCCACTCACAAAGCATCACACAGGTGGACCTTCAAAGTCTTATTTATTGTTAATACCAAAATACAAAATAATACAAGTACAAGATGGTCTGCTCCAACTACAACTAGAGAAAAATGGAGAGGGCAGCCAAGTATATATAGAAAAACTAAGTGAGGGAATGCGCCCAAGTTGAAGAGAGGAATGGGTGGAATGAAGGAGCAAATGAGGTAGTGATATGGGGCATGAAAGGGGCTGCCCTTTCCTTCTTACATGCTGCAAAAACGCAGCCCAATACAAGCCACAAAGCTTGCCTTAATGCGTGGGGACCCACTCCATTGGGAAATGCGCCCAAGTTGAGGAAATGCGCCTCCCTCAAATGGGGGAGTCATTCCCACAATATGGGCTGCCCATATGTCATAAAAATCAGCCTAAATCATTCCTTATTCAGTGTTGAAATAAATCAGACCTTCAATCCCCCAAAATATGGAATTAATTTTTTATGACTTTTTTTTATTTTTTCACCCCACTTTTCACTTTTCTTTTTTTTTTAGCATAAGTGAAAAATAAATGACTCAATGACTATAAAAAGTGGGTTTAGGGGTATGGTGGTTGCTCTGAGTTAGAAAACGAGCACCCCCATGGAAAAAAAGACCCCTAGACCACACTTTTACACCGTTTACAAAGTTTTTAATTAAACCATTAAAAAATGGCTTAAAAACACGAAAAAACTTTTTTCGTCGGAATTAAAAAAAAAACCTAGGGGGACCTAGCACATGTCCATACGACTCAAAACTAATGCCTAGCATGTCCATATACATTGACCCATGGACTTTAATAATCCCCTAAGGCCCGTTAACCTCACCAGGCATTCCAGCTTTGGAGGAGCAGGAGAAAAACTCAAAAATTATGTTATGCAAGATTTGCAAGACATAATTAATGATTGAAAAAACTCCTTGGAATACCTGACTTGGTCAAAAAGTCCTAGGGAACCGAGTCCTTTACAAAAATACCATGTTAGTACATTTTATTACAAACCCCGCAGGGCATGGACATGTGGAAAAAAAATTAAAAAGGGGGCCCTTAAAAAGGCCTAATGGACATCAATGATCAAATCATTGAATATGAACATGTAACATGTTCAACATTGTCCGCTCACTTGATAGTCCAACTAAGTACAACTTAGCTGGCAACAACCCCCAACTTAATATTACAAGGGGGTACTGTGATGACCTCTTGTGATGCATATTGTGATGATTTGTAGACGTAATACCTTCTCTATGGCCTCTCCTTTAGCTCAAGGGGGGGTGTTGAGATTACGGTTAATCTTCAATTGAGACCACGTGCTGACCCTCTATTTGATGTATTGGAGGCTTTACTGAGCCTATATATGACTAATTTACCCACTTTATTGTATTTTTCTATATTTGACTATGCCAACCTAATCACCCTCTTGGCGCTATCACCCTATACCCTAAAGGAAATGTATAAATAAAGCACACTCCTCAATTGTAATTAATTCTTTAAAAGTATTATTTGATAAAGGCCCAAGGGCAATCTTCCTCTTGTGCACTCTCTCTTACAGCGATCTCTCTTGTATTCATCTTTAAAATTATTATTTGAGTATTACAGAAATCTCTCCTGTATTCATCATTTAAGTGTCATTTCATTTCTGTTGTCTCACTTGGCTGGATAAGGGTTTATTGGAGAATTCACTGTACATCCACTAACTTATGATCTCAACAAAAAGGACTGGGGCATGAATTGGCATATACAAAAGATATATTCCCTGTTCTTGAAGCTTTATCTACAAAATGTTTATGTGAATGATAGTAACTGTAAATCCATGGTTATAATACTGAAAATGTGTTCCTATTTAAGGTTGGGGTGGTGCATCGATTAGGGTTGGTGTAGACCTCAATGTAAATCTTTTCATTGAGTGCCTACTTTGACAAAAACTTACAATATAGCCCATGTCAGTAAAGAAAAGTTAAACTACTAGGTGACATGATGCATCCAATACTAATTATATTCAACTTGGTAGTTTTTCTAAAGAAAACATAACTTAATTGTCATATTCAAAAGGTCTTTTACGTTTTCCATCTTATCCGAAATCCCTATTTCTTGTATTTTCTGTACATGACAACTATGACTAAAAGCTGCATGGAGAATATATATCGATTTATGATAAGATACTATATCCTCATCTTTCTTAACTTTCTGGAAAAGCACATATATAATGAGATAGTCAACTTTGCAGAAATTGTCCAGAGGCAAAATCAAAGTTCTTGGTTATCATGACAATTTTAATTCATGCAATGCCCAAATTGGATTTATATTTAACTAGTATTAATATATTCATAAATTGAAAACTTCAGCGATTCTGCACATTGATTAGAAAGCATGGCTGAAAATTTATGAGAACAACTTTTATCATGTGGATAAATGGTCATTTCTTTGTTGGACATTCTGATATATTTCACCATTATTTAATATTTATCAAAGTGCCACCCATGTCTCATTAAGATAAAGCACAATCACCAGTTCAAATTCACATAGAAGGTAAGCATATCTGCATCCCATTACTACAATTTATAAATCATTGTGCTACAATTTACAAATACCTATATTGCAAAACTAACTGCAAATGTCAGCCAAATGCAATTATTGAGATTGTAACGAGGTGAATAGTAAGGTCAGTAGACATATAGTATATAAGGAATAACAACATACCTTTCAAATTGAAAGCTGCTTCTAAGACCACAAGCTCTACAGTCACGTTCAATATAGTCAAACCTGCAACATTGTAGCTATATCAGTTGACATCCTAATGTTTCAAACTAGGCTTAAAAGATGAAATGGTTCCAGTAGAAGTCTCAGATTGTCGGATAAGCAAGTTTAATACAGGAAGCAGTGCACTTAAAATATATGGTGCCTCAAGATAGATGTGAGTGCCCCAGAATATAGTAACCCTTAAACTAGCTAAAATTGAAATACACTTAAAACCTGCACTGTTGGTAGTGGGGAGCAGGAGCATTTCGGGAGCGTTTTTTATATAGTATATATTTTAATATATTTTGATGTATTTATATCTAAAAAAACATGTAGGATGTTGAATTAACTATAGAACACATGGATTAAACCATATAACATCAATCATCTAGTAGTTCTAACTTATAACATTGTCATCAAATGTCAACCATAACAGCTTTTGTAGGAACTTGGCAAAAAAGGGAGGTACCATAACATTGTCATCAAAAGATCAACCTAGTATATGAGCTTTTAGTATAGGAGAGGTAGGGAACATCTTGGGGGTGGGCTCCCAAAACTGGGAGCGTTTTGGGAGCAATCTTCCGAAGGGAGCGAGCTTCAAGAGCAAGAGAAAGGGAGGGGGGGCGCTCCCCTGCAGCAGAGCTTAAAACATTAAATGGTTAAAGTAGAGGTCTCAATTGCAGAATAAGTAAGTTTATGGTAGCACACTATGTAACCATTAAACCACCTAAAATCTGATATGTTAACATAACAACTCTTTTTAAATATCACCTTACTTGTCAACATCTATGCCATTCCGCCCATTTGCTACAATATCGAACAAAAAAGACTTCTCGTTCAAAGCCTGCAAGTATAATACACTAATTATATATAGCCATAAAATTGAAATCCATCATTAAATAAAAAACTAAGAGAGAGACAGAACTCCTGATTCAAAACCAAGTTCAATAAATACAATCCCCCACATTATTCGTCTAGATTAACAGGAATACGAGAGACGGTTCTTAGCCTTAGGTTTCTATCACATAAAGCAATCATCACTAAAGAGTTAAAGACACATTATGGACAGCAAAATAGATAACAAGAAGCACAGAAAAAATCTCCTAATAAGATGAAAAGCAATTTTATAGTAAGTCATTAATAGTGTCAAGGAAATTATACTATCCATGCTGCAACCTTTTCCTCATCATAGGTCGTCTTCAAATACAAAAATATTTTGAAAACCCACCAAAATGTTTAGTTTGTCTTTTGGCACATATTTTCTAAGCTCTCAACCTGTATACCTTACCATCATACACACCATAAGAAACCAAAACCCAGCAAACTTTCACCTACTAGCTAGATCCCCAGCTGATAGTGGAGAGACAAAGCTTAATCCCTCAAAGTTGAAACATACTATTCAAAAGTGCACTGTTACGCCTCATACTGTATGAGGTTTCACATTGTAATATTTATCACATTGTGGGGGTGTTTTCCGCTGGTACACCGGAGCATTGTGTTGAGCATGGTTGTCATTGATGACAAGCCATTCATGACAAAGGAGTAACAAGGTTGATGACATGGCAAGCATGCCTTGGTTGTGTGTGCATTGGAGCACTAGGTGGTCCAAATGACCCATTCTGTGGTCATTGGTGGCTTGATGGAGTCATGAAGCCCACACACTTGGTTGCTTGTTGATCTTTTTCCCACAAGCTAAATGGAGGAACTTTGATGATGTTAATGTAGCCCATGCTCATGCGGATGGTTTGAGAAGCCCACGCAAATGATAAAAAAGCTCTCAAACGATTGAAGAAGCCCATACGTTTGAATACATTGATGCATTGTTGATTGATGACATGTGAGAGCCATTACTTTGTCATGGATGCACAATGTTGTGAACTAATTGAATGATGACGTGACAAACACATTACACCTTGAATTAAATAATTGATGACATGGCATGTTGAAGATCATTGATGATGACAAAAACCTTTGGATAAGCTTGCAAGCAATGATGGCCATAATATTGAAAAATTAAAATTAAAATTTAATACAACCACAGACATAAACATGAAGTCAGCTCAGCTTTAGAACACATTTTTTATTAAATAAAAAATATAAAAAAGAATAGCAGGTCGGCTCAGTTTGAAATTGATTTTTGGATCTATATAAATACACCTTCATTCCATTCATTTTACACACACTTTTTAAGAATTCTTCTCTGATTTTCGGATTAGTTTCCGAGGCAGCTACAGTGGAGGTTCCATCTCTGTATTTTGAGCAGCCACACATGAAATATTCTAGCTCTGAATTTCGACCACTGAGGCAAAAAATTGGGTGGTTAGACAGGGTACAGTGGACTGAAACAGACGCACTAGAGGAGGATGATTTAGCTCTGTTTTGTAAGTTCTTTTGTGCTCAGAATTTCGGGTTACACAGTGACTGAAGCAACCACAGTGGAGGCATCCGAACAGCAGTATTAGACGGTGAATGTAGACCATGTCTGGAATTATTTCATTGAGTTCATGAGGACTGCTCATCAACCTTATTAAAGTCTACATGTTGAACTACTTGAGGACTGTATGTTGACTGTGTTTGAGCTTATAAAGATTGTTTGCAAAGACGGACTTTTGAGCTTATGAAGACTGTTTGTTAGGGCAGCCAAACTTTATAATTTGTTGTATCAATCCTTGAGTTTGAGGTAGCCACAAAAGCATCCAAGAGTGCAGCAGAAGTATACACAGTATCACAGTGATATGATGATATGCAGTGATGAATTATATACAAAGTGATGTGCTAGAAAAGTTTACCCAGTGACATGCTACAGTGATGTATGCATGATAACAGTGTTTGATAGTGATGTCAGTTTGACTTGACAGAGATTAGATTGACTTGACAGTGAAGTACTTGAGGGTGACAGCAGTTTCAGCAGGGTGATGACACGTGACAAATTGATGGCAAGTTGATTGAGTTGATGACATGACAATGATAACATGTGACATGACAGTAATAAGTATGTAGTAGCAAGCTAGTCTTGCTTATGAGGTTTGGACACCTCACCACTTCTTAGTTGGTGCTAAGAAAACCAGGCTGGGCCTTGGAATAGGAGTTGGTGCTCTTTGGTCAGTTGGTGCTGATGTAATCGCGAAGATTGAAGCCTTCATTGTATTTCGCATGAAATTATAAATAAAGTTCACTACATTTGCCGTGTGATGTGTCTATTATGATTTATGTTGATGACATGTTAATTAATGAATGTTTATGTAGCTTAATGTGTATGATAACCTCTGCTTAAGTTTCTAGAAGTGCTAGCACACTGATTCACCCCCCCCCCCCTCTCAGTGTGCCATTGTGTCCAACACATTGGATGGACTTGGGGAGACACATCTTCATGGAGCCTCTTCTCTTCTTGGCATTGTTGTAATTGATGAAGATTTTGATGTAGGTGACTCATTTCTCTATTGGGGATAGTCAAGGTTTATGGGAATTTCATGGTTGGATGCTACTTTCATGCATTTGCTTCATTCTCTTGACATATGGATGATTCCTAGTGACAGTTTGCACTAGTGATGTTATGGTATTGATGTCACTAGGAGATGATGTTCTGCATGGCCCCTTTTATTTGTATGAGTGTTGGGAACTTGGGGGCATACTAGTTGTCGGATGGGGTTAGCACCTTTCCTATGTCTTCTTTCCATATAGTGTTGATGTGTTGTGGTAGTGCACCTTGCCTTGGTGGGATTTCCTTAGGTTATCTAAATTAATATTGTAACATTTGCTAAATATCACCTAGGGTTAATGTGTATGCATCATGTTAGTACCCTTGTGATGTGTATTTCCTAAGTTTAAATTAGAAAGGGTGGGGCAGAGTGGGAAGGAGACTGTGGGGTACTACTTGCATCAAAAAGTTTTGATGAGGAATGAATCATGTAATAGTCCTTTCATGGTGTGCCCTAAGATCATGTTACCTCCTCAGTTCCCACTCAAATGTGAAGGTCCCAACCATAAACATGAGAACCACATCTGACTTTAGATAAGCCACCCATTGTTACCTCGGTAGTCTTATCTTTCTCTCCTAAGACTAGCTCTCTTCTAGCTCAAGGGGTACCTCGGTAGTCTTATCTTTCTCTCCTAAGACTAGCTCTCTTCTAGCTCAAGGGGGGTGTCCCTATGGCACTCTAGGTCCAGTGAGTGATGGGCAGAAGAAGTGTTATGTGGAGTTACGGTAAATCTGTTCTTGAGGTTTAGATGCAGTATACTAAATCCAGATTTACTCATTTACTAATTCAGCCAACAGAAAGATGAATGAACAACAATATTAAGTGGCTAAGAAATAAATCTGAAGTCATGTAACAAGCTGGAATAATGCAGATTTGTACAACAGAAAATTAGGTCCTCTTATGATAGGTAAAATAAGGGTTTTAAGACTTAGATGGCGATCTCAAGTTCTGATTTTTATACTAATAATTTTCAGATTATTTGAAAAGAAAATTAAGTACTATTAGTCTATTTATGATGGGCAAATGGAGGTTTCTAAGACTTTAAAAATAATCTGAAATTCTGATTTTATAATAGTAAATTTCAGATTGTAAAACAGCAAGTAAAAATGATTTTTATGAGTTTTTTGTGGCAGTTGAAAGGGGGGGAACCATAAACCTAGTAAAGAATGCAAATCTTGTTCTTACCTTACAAGTGGTTTTATACAGTGTTCCACGGGGACGCGTCCCGAAGGGTCAGGGACGCGTTTTGGCGTTTCTTGCGTCCCGGGGACTCCGACACTCCATACGAAACGTTTCGAGACGTCTCGCTTTGGGCGAAACTTGGCGAAACGCACAGCGAAACGTTTCGGTGGGCGGCGAAACTCGACGAAACTTGGGGGAACTTCCTGGCATCCCGCCCAAAACTCCAACAAGACTTGTGGGCGTCCTGCCCAAAACTCCGAAACTTTAGCGAGACTCAAAACTGAAATATCAAATATCAAATGACAAAGACTCAGAAGTGACAAACATGAATTATGATATTCATGTTAATCATAGATTCATAAATTAATATAATCATGATGAATTGTGTAATGTGTTTGAACTTTGCATTTACATTGCATGATTGCACAATGATGAATGTAGTGTTTAATAATTTACTAATTTGCATGGGATGGTTTGTTATTGTTGGGATTTATATTTTGCATATTTTTAATACTTTTTAAAAAATTTATGACTCTCACGTCCCGCCGTCCCCCCCAAATTTCTCTAAAATTTGGGGGTGGTCTCCACACGTCCCGAATGTGCGTCTCCCCGCACCCGTGTCCCGCCGTCTCGGAACCTTGGGGGAACATTGGTTTTATATGATTTTATTTGTTACAGCATGAACTAGCAAGTATAGTTAATCCCCAAAGAACATGGCTAGCCCAACTGCAACATAGAGGTGTTACCCAAAGTCACCTCAATAACCACCTCTCTCCACTTCTAGTCGGCTCTACTCCAACTCAAGGGGGACTTCCATAAATAGGATTTGTAGGCTATGGCAATAAGGACACAAGGTGATTTCGAAGAGTTAGCCTTAGCAAAACTTGAGGTCTTCTATTGTAGTATAGGTGATGGTAGGGTTTTGAAGATTAGTGTAAATCCCCGAATCATATGGAGTCTCGAGGTGATTCCCCCTTAGGCCTTGTTTGGAAATGTTTGATTGTAACCTTTGCGAAGCAAGACAAGTTCCTACCCCAAAACTATTCAAGCTTCATGCAAAATTTCACCCAAGGGAGGGCAGCTCTTTGGCACACACCTTGAACCTCTAACCCTAGCTTGTACCCTAGCCTATGCAAACTTGATTCGTAGCCACTCCTAGATAGCCAAACTACAAGACAAGCCACAAGGCTAAACCACAAAATAAGCAAGATTATTCCACTAGAGCAAATTTACTCTTTAAGTGAACTAGGTTAACGATATTAAAATGGTAAAAAGATACATGTCGCCTCAATATTCATCCATCAAGTAAAACCCAAGAGAATAAAGCCCTTTAACTTCAAAAAATGCTCCATGAATATATAACAATTAGGCTCCAAGAGAGAAAGAGTTCTCAAAATCGAACCATGACCAAATGAGTGAGAGAGCCAACCCAAACCCTTATATAGGTTGTAGCTCAATCTCACTTTACAATAAAATAATCATAAATCCCTAAGATCTAGCCTAAGGTGGGGTAAAATATTCAAAAACCCCACTACTTTCTAACTAACTCTAACAAACTTTATAATAATAAAAAAATTGGTCAATGCCATAAATACAATGTTAAAAGATACTATTATCACAAAAACACTAGTTGTTTGGTAGTAGGTGTCCCAACAGGGATGGTAGAGGTGAACAGTTAGGAAGGTGTAACCAGCAATAGCCAGGTCCTCCGTTCAAGGAACGGAAGTCACACCGGACAAGGCTACTGTCGCTTTAGACGAGGCTCGTGGCCAAGTCAGGGGGGAGACCCCGCTCAACCAATGATAACATATTTGGCGCCGTTGCTGGGGAGGTAGAGGCCTACCCGTGTTTTTGATTGAGTTTTGAGCCTGTCTATTTGTTTTCTCTTCCATCATCACATTAGAACTTAAAACTCTGCTGGCTGATTTCTATTCACATAATTATTGCAGCCAACACATTTTTGTCTCATTCACTACTTCCCCTACGACATTCCACCTTCGGTGAACAAGGTTTTTAGTTCACCTGGCGACTCCACCCCGCGGCTCCACTGGAGGCCAAATCCACCCGTTACAACCTTCGCAGCCCTGATCGTTCTGATATATTGCATAGTACGCCTATCACTTACGTCAGAAGAAAATTTTGAGAAAACTCTCCCCTGCGCCTATCAGTATGCCCGCTCCCGAAAAGGACACTATGGCGTGTAGGATGACCATGAAAGTACTATCTCAATTAGTTGAGTTGGTCACCAATGTCACGCTCCTGCTAAAACAACAAGATGAAGAAAATAGGGAATGCGACCGACATATCCAATACATTTACAAGGGAGCTTATAGTTGTTCCACCACGTCTGCCCAGGTCCTCACCTGGAGCCAATTGGCTAAGAAGAGAGGTGGCCCAACTGACTGTGGTCATACGAAAGCTAATCCTAAAATCCTTAAAAGGAACAATCCTTAGCCTACTCCTGGTCCCGAGAGATCCCAGGGAAAGGATAAACCTAGCCCAAAGGGCAAATGATCCTGAAACCTAACCCCGGGATTATGACTAAAGAAAAGGGGGACCCTCAAACAAGGGAAACGAGTGCACCTAAGGGTGCAACCAAGCCTAGCTCAGAACCTCAAGTAAAAGCCACTCCTTCGCAAGCCAACAGGTGGAAGAGGGAAGTCAAATGTCCCAAAGGGTCCTCAGGTAAGGAACCCCCTAGTCTTGGCCCCGTTAAGGTGAACGTATCAGGCAAGCTATCCAGCTCCTTGATCCACATCCCTTTTAAGGAGTTAGTCAAAATCCCGGTCATCAAAGCTCAGATCATGGAATTCCTCGGCATAAAACGCCCTCCAACTAACGAATTGAAACATCATGCCTTTCAATATGACATAGGAACCTTTCTATCCAAACTTAGCATGCCCATACCCCTAAATGAGATTTTGAGGATTCCTGAGATGCATGATAGAGCCCGTACCTTTCGGGGGATACAACCAAAGGGAACCCCTCCTGAGAAACCAATTGACATTGCGCCTGACCCGCCAATAAGCATCCATAGTGTATCAGGTAACTCTAAGGGGTGCGCTCCGTTTTACGTTGCCCTCGAGGTAAACCAACTTATACTCCACAATTGCATGCTTGATTCGGGGGATGAGGTCAACGTCATGCCACTGCGTGTCATGGAACCACTCGAGTTGACCACTTCCAGGGCTTTTAGAAATGTGTGTGGGATGGACTCCCGACTGGTAAAAGCAGGAGTTAGCAGTAGGAGTTAGCTTCTATCTTCCAGCTCTCTTTTTCTCCTTGAAGTCTTTTTCCCTTGCCTTGCTAAACCTTCTTCTCCTAACCTTTTTTATCTCCCTATCTACCTCCTTTCATCTTAGTTTTCCTCCCTCCTTTTCCCTCTCGTCTCCTCTAGCTTCAAATCCCCTTTTCTCCTTTCTTTCCCCTTTCGTTTTGACCTCTCCTGCCTTGCCTTCTCGTCTCCTTCTCCCCAAGCTCTTTCACCCCATAATTCGTCCATCTCCTTTGTCCTCCCCTTTGCATTCTTGTTTTGCTTTCATCTTGATCCAAGGTCCTCCTTTCGTCCACCTTTGATCACCTTCACAATAAACAAAAGCACATAAAAACTTCAAGTTATTTAAAAGTTAGCATTAGTTAGTATTTAAAAACTTTGAGTTTTGTTTAAAAGTTAGCATTAGTTAGTATTTAAAACACTTTAAAAAATTGTTAAAAGTTAGCATTGGTTAGTTGCATTTTTTGTTAAGAGTTAGTGGTTAGCTTCTTTCCATTGTTAATAGTTTCATGCTTCTGAAAAATAAATATTTAGGCATTTTAGATCTCTTTTAAAGTGAAAAGTTTACATCCAAAAATATTTACATTTCGAGGATTAGTTTCAAGTTTGATTATTTTGCCTAACGCTTAACAGGTGCTTTGGAAGTGATCTATCTTGTGTAGGTACTTGGAGGAGATAAAACCAAAGAGGAAATCCAAGTTTGAAAAGACGAAGTCAAAGAAAGGAACATTTGAAGCGTGAACCAAGGAGAAGAGCTAAACCATGAATGCCATTTGAGACAAATTATTATCCTTTGTACAAACTCATAAGAGTTTTTCTCTTTAGTTTCCAAGTTCTATTCTCTCAAAAGTCTTTTCAAGGGTTTCATTCCCAAGGCACTTGTAACCGTTTAATAAAAAGGCTAGGTGGGATAAGGCCTCCCACACTCTGTTTCTCCTTCCCCATTTGGGGAAGACTGTTTCATGTATGCTTTAGTTAGACTTGTTTCAAATTTTCTAGATTAAAGTTTATTTTTGTACTTAGATTAAGTCTCTTCCAAGTTTTTCCTTGAGAAAGTAGCTTGGGATTTGATCCCAAGTGCCACATAGTTTTGTGGCTACTTCTCTTTCCCCGTTAGCATCCTTGCGGACATCTAGCTAGTTGGAAGGTTTACGGGACTAGCGCTTCTAGTGGTCACCTTGTTCCAAGGTTGATCCCACCTTGTTTGTTTAATTCTTGGTTAGTTGTTCAATTTGGCCTTAGAAAGTGTGCACTTGTTATTTCCTTTCATTACTTGTTTACTTTAGAAAGCATGCTTTTTCTTTGCATATAAACTGCCTCTATTTTAATAAAGAACAAAGCCTCCTGAACTTGCAATAACCCAAGTCAAGAGCACTCTCTGTCGGAGAGCATATTAAAATTGCATTTTCCCTGCATTAGGCATATAGAATAACTAAGTCTCTTGAACCTTGTCATAAGACAAAGTCAAGAGCACTCTCTGTCGGAGAGTTGAACTGTGTGCTCTAATAATTTTAAATCATTTCAACTCACACTCCCCCTTTAATAATTTATCTTGGTTGCTATCTAACACCCGTATGCTCTGCCAACCTGAAAAGGTTGGGCTAGTACTCAGAAAGGTGTTAGATTTGATAATTTTCGATAACATAATAAAATTTTCACCCTCACAACCAACGAACCGGCGTTGGTTTATCGAGACATACTCAGGTAGTGGGCAAAGTTCCTAAACCTGGTGGGGCCGGAAATTACCGCTGTCTAGACATCAGAGTAGTTAATTCTTTAGACACTTACTCCTTGACATCTGGGCGGTCCGTCTTACCATCAAAGGGGAAGCCACTGAAGGTATACCTTTCCGGTCGATTTGCTTACCTTGTTGTTCTTAGCCTAATAATCAAGACTACTAAAACTTTCAATAAACCAAGATAATCTGCAAAACGATCTCACGAACAGTTCTCCAAGACTTGTACTTTCAGCATGCCCCAACACTATACAATTGTTTGACTCCATAAGGCATTGGTCTAATTGTTACATTTTCATATATTCATATTGTTGGGCCATTTGTCCATTTAAGTCATTTATCTGTGGATGCTATCTCATTTTCGCAAGTCTTTGATATACTGTTGATCTTGTAATCTTGTATCGCAACGTGGATTGCATTTTACCGTGTATTTTATCTAAAGTAAATTTGTGATCTATTCATCTTTTAAAACTCCTAAACAACACCCATCCGCATCACCATACACTAAAAACACTAAAAAACATTGAGCCATAGTAAACTCTTTGTAGGGACTACCCCCCTTGGCTTCGTTAGGAGTTAGCTTAAACGGAGGAGTTGGGATTTAGGTGACAGTACCTGGCTCATTGCTTGCCTCCAAGGCCACACTTTCCCCACTTATAGTGAGGGAACAGCTTTCGAAAGATTTCTGCTGCTGGTGTGCATCTCGGCGGACAACAAGCTCCATAGTTGTTTTTTCATAATTGTTTCATCTTTCCTAAAAGACCTTGCAAGGGTTAAATTCCCAAGGCACTTGTAATCAAATTAATAAAAAGGCTAGGTGGGATAAGGCCTCCCACACTTTGGTTTCTTCTTCCCCATTTGGGGAAGAGTGTTTTGGTGCAATCTTTGGCTTAGTTTTGTGTCAATTTTCTAGATATATTTTTCAAATCTTGTACTTATAATAATTCTCTTTCAAGTTTTGCCTTGAGAAAGTAGCTTGGGATTTGATCCCAAGTGCCACATAATTTTGTGGCTACTTCTCTTTCCCCATTAGCATCCTTGCGGACATCCAGCTAGCTGGAAGGTTTTCGGGACTAATGGTTCTAGTGGTCACCTTGTTCCAAGGTTGATCCCACCTTGTTTGTTTATTTCTTGGTTTGTTGCTTGATTTGGCCTTGTCTTTTCTCTCCCATTTGTTTTTCCTTTCATTACTTGTTTACATTGGAAAACGTGCTTTTCTTTGCGTACAATCTGCCTCTATTTTTAACAAAGAACAAAGCCTCTTGAACTTGCAATAACCCAAGTCAAGAGCACTCTCTGTCGGAGAGCATATTAATATTGCATCTTCCCTGCATTAGGCATATAGAATAGCTAAGTCTCTTGAACCTTGTCATAAGACAAAGTCAAGAGCACTCTCTGTCGGAGAGTTGAACTGTGTGCTCTAATAATAAATAAAATTTCCAACTCACATCCCCTTAATAAATTTATCCTGGTTGCTATCCGACACCTGTATGCTCTGCCAACCTGAAAAGGTTGGGCTAGTACTCAGAAAGGTGTTGGATTTGATAATTTTCGATATCATAATAAAAATTTTCACCGCCACAACCAACGAACCGGCGTTGCTTTTTCGAGACATACTCAAATAGTGGGCAAAGTTCCTAAACCTGGTGGGGCCGGAAATTACCGCTGTCTTAGACATCGGAGCGGTTAATTCTTTAGACACCTACTCCTTGACATCTGGGCGGTCCGTCTTACCATCAGAGGGGAAGCCACTGAAGGTATACCTTTCTGGTCGATTGCTTACCTTGTTGTTCTTAGCCTAATAATCAAGACCATTAAAACTTTTAATTTACCAAGATAATTTGCACAACGATCTCACGAACAGCTACTATTGAGACTTGCATTTCAGCGTCCCCCAAACACTACACATTTCATTGACTCCATAAGGCACTGGTTTATTTACACTTTCATTATTAATTGGGGCCATTTGTCCTTTGTTTAAGTGATTTATCAATGGATGCTTTTATTTATTTCACAAGTCTTTCATATATTGTTTCGCAACGTGGATTGCACTTTACCTTGTGTTTCTTTTAAAGTAAATTTGTGATCTTTCATCTTTAAAAACTCCTAAACAACACCCATCCGCATCACCATACACTAAAAACATTAAAACACATTGAGCCATAGTAAATTCTTTGAAGGGACTACCCCCCTTGGCTTCGTTAGGAGTTAGCCTAAACGGAGGAGCTGGGATTCAGGTGACAGTACCTGGCTCATTGCTTGCCCCCAAAGCCACACTTTCCCCACTTGTAGTGAGGGAACAGCTTTCGAAAGATTTCTGCTGCTGGTGTGCATCTCGGCGGACAACAGATCTTTAGCAAACTTCTCAAACTCAACTTTGAAGCACAAACTCAAACTTTGGAAGGCCTGAAATACACAAATTTGTCAGAATATAGTGATGAAGAGGAGAAAGAAGCAGTCGAGCTCAAGCTCCTACTTCACACTTGGGAGATCTGCACAATACACCACTCACAAATCAAGTTTGATCAAGCCTAGTATGATTTATTAAATGGGACAAGAAGAGCATCAGTATTACTAACTACAGTTTGCTACTTCTAAATCACATGAAACCAAACATCAATGAACAAATTGAAACCACAAATGCTCACCCTATGGACTTAATAAAGACTTATAAGCTAAAAGCATGATCAAAGCATTTATAATGTAAGAAGCATAAAGGAACAATATCACCTTAATACAATTGAAGCATTTCTCATGAACAAATTGAGCACACCATGTAGACCTCCAAAGTCGCTTTTATTCCAGGTAGCAAGAGCTAAAAACTATTACAAATTTGGTAGAGTAATCTTGCACCAAAATTCCATCATAAGAGAGCCAATAGGCCTCTCCTTTATACAAAAACTGACTACCTAATCCCTAATTCGAACTTGGCATAGATTGAGGTCGAAATCCAATCAATTGAGAGCTTGGAGTGTTGATCTAATAAGTTAACACTGAGCTTGGTTGTTGTGAGTGGGGAGGTGGCCTCTACCTAGGCAAGGCTCCCCCCACTCCCTCTAGTTACCATCACCCCACCAATTCGCATCCTCCACATAAAGAAGTCGTGAGCATGCAAGAGAGGCGTGAATCCAATCAAGGATGGAACTTGGAGTTGGATGATTGAGATAGACATGAGTTGTGGGAGTTAAAGCTTGTGAGGTGGCCTCCATCTAAGCAAGGCGCCCACCATTCCATTAATACACAACCAACAACCCATTCAATGCTTGCCATGTCAACCAATTCGTGATCCATGAAGGAGAGGGCAAGTTCCTTGATTGATTTTGACTTGTAGTGACTGGATAGTTAACTGAAACTGATCTGAGATGATTGGAATCTTCATAAATGTTGATTGCCATGTCATTTAGCTTGTTTATTTATTCAATTTGGATTAATTTGGGGAGATTTGGATACTCTCCAAAATAATAATTTCTGATTATTTTAATTAATATTTCTCTTTTATTGATTCTCTGAGAAAATATTAATTAAAAGGCTAAATGACTGTCCGAAACTTAGGATAAGTGGGTTTGGGGTTTAACTGGCATTTTTGGCTTAGGAATTGAGCCTCCAATCTTTTAAATCCACCCCCAAACCAATTAATTATTACAAATTGAAATTTTTCAATTAAAATAATTGAAAATTTTAATAATAAAATAATGAAAATTAAAAATCCAACGCGTCCGGTAAAAAAATTTCGGACAACGTTTTAAACCAACAAGGGACCTAGGAAATGACCATCTAACATACCAATAGTGGCGTATGTTAGATCGTCATTTCGGGCATTCTAGTAGGTTCATATATATCAATTGGACTCTAATAACCCCCCAAGGCCCAATTGTCAAAATCGGGCATTCCAGCTTTGGAGGAAGCGGGAGAAAAACTCATCGATTATTACTTGGCTAAAAGCAAAGCATAATCGACGAGTGAAAATACTCCCTGGAATACCTTAGTTGATAGTCAAGTCTTAGGAGACCGAGCCACTCAAAACCCCCTACTAGCACACTTTTTATAAAAACCCCATGGGGCATGGTCATTTCAACAACAAAAATAAAATGGCTAGCCAAAATTGGCTAAGTCTGAAAATTGAACCTCTATTACTCTGGAAATGAACATGGATCATGTTCAAACACTGGCGGCTCAATGGAAGTTCAACTATTGTACAAAATAGTTGGCAACACTTATGTCAAGCACTTTCCAACACTGTTCAAATTCCACTGAATATTCTCCCAATCTGGTAGACTGATTTTGCATTGATTTACAAGGAATGTTTTTATGGTTTTGTGTTCAGCACTCATGGAACATAATTTGACTACCAAATCTGCACATAGAAAATATACATATGTATTTAATACTGAGAAATACACTGACATCAACCCAGGAATATATTTGCAACTTTTTATTGCTTGTAACAACAGTCCAAATAGGTGTTTAAAATCATATTTCAATTGTACCTTCAGATCTGATTTTGATTGTTTGTTACAGCTGCCTAGTACAATGATTTATCAAATTTTATGTAACTTCCGGTCTTCCACTTGATATCTACTATGAGTCTATGATTTATCAATTATGTTTCAAATTCTCAATGCGAATGTTCGTTGTTCAATGAATCATTGAATTTAGAATTATGAATCATGATTCATAATTTATGAAGAAATCTGAAATATGCAGGTATGATGTGACTGACATGTTACATATATATATATATATAGTACCCCCGACGTACCCAAGTACCCTGTTTCAAAAACTGGCATCCCCAAACCCGTACCCATACCCGTCCCCGTCCCCATACCCAAGTTTCCTGGCAACTTAGTTAAATAATTCCTCCACACGAGGGTCCATGAAGGTGTTATCACATCAATGTTAGCTGGAGCTACCATGCTGCAGATTGTGTGGTCAAGGACCATACTACATTTTTTTTTCCAGATCATAGATCGGATGCCTTCAGAGGGGGCATGCATTTTTGTTCAGATTGCCCCGAGCAGAGATATCAGTGGGGACAGATGGTCTATTCATGAGTCCAGACATGTATACATCATTGCCTACAGGGGCACCCTTCCTTGCCAGGCTTTACATAAGCCCATTGAGACAGTTGCCGAGCCATATTTTTGATTGAGAGTACAGAGTTTTGCTGGTTTGCCACTTATTGCCCGGATTCAATAGAGATCCAGTTTCAGAGTCAGCTTCAGCAGCAAGTATATGGTGTGGCAGGTATAGTATTTGATGTTCTATTGCTCATGTTGTTGATTAGACTTGTTTATATATGATAGTACACTGACTTTACATATGATGTTGATGTGGTGATCTAGTTGTCATTATGATGTGTTTGGCCCTTGGTGATGTCAGTCCACCCCTTCCAGTAGGCTCCTGTCGATGCACACTGGATCATATCCCCACTATTGGTATAGACTTAGTCACTTAGTCCCCCTTGGCAGCTGACTTTGGATCCACCTTCACTTTCTCCACCCATCCGACTCATTCATGATTGGTCTTTCCCGACTTGGATTCTGATTTGTGACCTTGAGGATCCCCTTCCCCACTGACCTCTGAGTATGCCATGATTCCCTGTCTTTTGTGCCTCGGCACTTTAGTGTGTGAGACGCACTCTCAAACCTGGGATTTGCTCCTGTCGGTTTCCCCCGATGTTGCAATGCAGTATAGGGTTGTGTAGCCTCACCCGGTGTTCCCCATTGGTCATCGAAGCATGTACGCTCATCCCCATTACTCTGCAGTATGAGCACCTTGATTATATCTATTGAGATATGTATGTAGCCCAAAAGGGCCTTGAAATGTAATGAAATGAAGAAATGTAAAGCAAGCCAAAAAGGCTATTGTAAATGTAAAATCTAGCCAAAAAGGCTAAGTATGAAATGTAATGTAAAGTCCCAGTGATGTGTTCTTCAACACACACGGACATAGGTCAGCCATATATATCAGCATTGTATTGGTTATTTCCTCACCTAGTCCTGCGGGGCAAGGAGGTGAGAGGGAGCAAGGGACAAGCTCAAGATTGTCCCCTAGAGTCTCAAGTTACGGTTTGCCGGACACCCAATTTGACGGCTCTAGAAAAGATCCTCACGGAGTCTTCTTAAGGCACGGATGTGAATTGTGAGGTATTTGTTAAATGACCAATGGCGGTTTCCCTGCACTATACCCATTTGTGAGGCACCGCCCTTCCCTGTGTTTTGTCATGGTATGCTTATCTCAGTGGGCCCCACTTTCCCAATTCATCCAAAGGGTCGCATGATCTTTGTCCTTGTCATCCCTCATCCTTCACGTTGTGTTCCACATCACCCAAAGTCAACTAGGTGGTCAAGTCTATAGGTTGTGCATAGCAGTTTGAGTCTTTTGGATGTGGTGGGCCCACCTCACCAGGGGCCTCGTATTTTTGAGATATTATGTATTTTTTATCACCATATTGGCATCATATTGTTTAGTAATGTACTAACATGTATAAGGAACCCTATCGCTTCATATTGCATATAGGTATTCAGCCAACACCATTTTGACCAGATTTGACTTGGTCAAACCATGTTGACTAGGGCAAAATGGGCCCGAAAAAAATATTGCGATAAGATTTCAATTTTGATCATTTGTTATCTCTTGGGGTCCCATATGAGCCTCCAAGCATCAGAATTTCAAAAGGTTGAGGCAGCGATGAGATTTTTAATTGTTATTGGTCATTATTGGCCTGTTTTAATTAAAAATCATGGATTTTGGGCAAACAGTGCCTAAGTGATGGATCGTGGTCGTTCAAGTGACCATGTCTACTATTTTTGGGGTCCACGATCGCATTGCAACTGACGGTTCGGCAATCCGGGCACTATAAGTGGGTCAAAAGCCCAATTTACACCTTCAGCAATAAAAACCAGCAATAAATTACATGGAAAATCAAAATTTGGCAAAGGCAACTATGGCAAATGGAATAATCAAAGGTTGGCTAATACAAGGGTGATTTCTAAGGTAATTTTGGTAATGTTGGACATTGTATTTTTGGTTGTGGGTCCCTCCATTGGACCAGCTCACTAGGTGGGACAAATTTTCCCATGGGGGTGTTTTTCCACTTAGTGATAATTCTTGATTTGTATTGTATTGGATGTGGGACCTTGGGTATATGTGTTAGGGGGATTAAACATCATATAGACACCCCCTAACATTTGTTTCATTTGTTGTATGGCCCCACAATGGGCCCCTCACTCCACAAGTGCGCTATAGAGGGCAATTCGCACCCCCTCATAGAGCTCTCTCCACCCTTCGATTTGGCCATTGGGGAATTGATCCCAGCCATCCATTTTGGAGGGAATTAGGTTTTGAGATGGGGCATTCTCTACTTAAGAGAGAAGCCTCCCCATTTCTTGCTCTCTTGGGCATTTTTGTAAACACTTGGACTGAAATAGAGAAGAGATTCTTGAGAGT
This sequence comes from Larix kaempferi, assembly GCA_027924585.1. Classification (NCBI taxonomy): domain Eukaryota; kingdom Viridiplantae; phylum Streptophyta; class Pinopsida; order Pinales; family Pinaceae; genus Larix; species Larix kaempferi. Next base: position 4,797,719 of record BSBM01000289.1, on the reverse strand, counting down.
TCTTGAGACATTGTTTGCTTGGATGAGTATTGTGGTGATTGATGTCCACTTGCTGATGTATTGATGAGTTTTCTAGTGCATTTATCCACCATCTACAGCTGAAATGAATTGCAGGTTGGAAGGCCACTTGAGGAAGGGCACATTTCTTGGAGTGGAAGCTCCACACTTGGGTGCTTCTTCAAGGATTTAAAGAGGGAGTTGAATTTGTTGTTTATCATTCAATTTCTCAATCATTTGTCTTTCATTTTGCTGTGTAAACTATCTATTTGTTGCAGATCTCTGACTTGCCATTTTTTGTGGCAGGTAGCAAGGGTGCACTTGGTCTTTGGCTGGCTCAAACGCTTAGGGAAAGCACTAGTTGCTCATCATTTGGATTCGGCAAGTGGTCTTCACACAATATTCAGCTATTCATCATTGTTTCAGGTATTCCTCTCATGCTCGATTCTCTACTTAGATTTCTAATGTGTTTGTTGAGCTGAAATTACATGTAAAACCAGGAGAAAATTAAAAACTAAAAATTTGACCATAAAAACTTAAATTTCTTTCCAAACCCGCTTTTGATTTGTTCTTAAACGCCTAAATCCAAAGTTTCATTGCTTTTCGACTCCATCTACCCATAGAACTAGCACTGGTCTTTTTGCCTCTAGGGTGTTTTTCTCTCTCAGCTTGATTGGGTCACTTTGGGGTTCTGGGTAGTTTAGATTCGGTTTTAAATCGCCATTTTACCTTAAGAAATCAAACTACCGATTGCTAGAAGTGCCATTAAACACTAATTTATCTCTGCCCTAGGTCTATTATTTCACTGCTTAACTATCTTCCTTGGGCAAGATCACTCCACTCTTTCACTTCTAGCTTGTCTGCATCCTTAGTTGATTTTCAGCCATTTGATCATTTGTCTAATCTATTTCATTCATCACAATCGATCGCTGGTCACTTTTCACTTACGTGCTTATTTCATCCGTGTGTCCAACCAGTGGCTGAAACCAACCTTAGGATCTACTTTACACTCATCTCTTGTTTTCACCTCTTTATATTTTGGGATTTGGGTGTATTTTTGTTTCTCAACCATCACCGGTTGAGTGGGGTCTCCCCCCTGACTTGGCTACGTGCCTCGTCTGAAGTGACAATAGCCTTGTCCAGTGTGACTTCCGTTCCTTGATCGGAGGACTTGGCCATTGCTGGTTACACCTTCCTAGCTGCTCACCCTCTACCATCCCTGTTGGGATATTTATCATCGGCAGCTAGAGTTTGTGTGATAACAGAAGGCATGACCCAACTCTACAGCTCCACGATTCAAGTTTTAAAATGCTCCACGATCCAAACGTATATGCCATATGCCAAAAGGAATGCCCCCCACCATACAATCAGTCAAAGAAAAACGTTTAAGTTTGGCTCCAAGGTGGCTCAGCTTCATGGCAAAGGATGGCTCAATGACAAAGAAACAAATATGGAAGGTGGCTGCTTTCAGGATACCACAGTTATGAAAACTGAATCTTCAAAAGTGGAATTAAAGCACCCTAAGCAAAGCCTTCTTCCTTTCATGAGATTATCACCGTGCTCTTAATCGTCCAGGATGAGATTACAGATGCCACTTCAGACTAATAGAACACTGCCTCTAAATTTGCTGTTTTCAGGTGCCCATCTCAGCCACGAAATGACATCAGAAAGATACCCCAATCTGGCATATTTATACTTGTTACGACCAAGGCTATCCAGGGTCGGCCCCAGTCTTCAAAACACAAGCTGGCCTCAAGCTTCTTTCGCTTTAAAAAGGTTGGCTTCATCTAAACACCCCAAATCGCCCTCAGGAACAGGTATCACTCCTCAGATTGATCTATTGAAAGAGTCCATGAAAATATGCTCATCCTTGACTGATGTGAATATTTCTGAGATGCGTTTTACCTCCAAATGCCATATTGAAAATGAGGAGAGTGCTAAAGACGTTCTGGAAACTCTTTATGAAATGCGCCCAGCAAAAACCCATTGCATAACAGCTCTGATAAATAGGATGGGCATATTTTTTCCGAGTACAAGGTGCACCAATCTATTTCCTTCTACTTACTATCTTCAACATAGAAAATGAATGGAACTGCCTTGCAGCACGTACAAACCTCCACCATCACTGCTGTGAATATCAAACATCAATTTTATTATGAAAAGGGGAGTTCCTGTAACTTTCAAAGATCTCTGCTGCATTAGAGGCCCAACAACACCCTAACCTGCTGTTTTGAATGATTAATTAAGGCTCCACCAGATTGCTGGAGTCACACCTTTATCAGATTGGAAAAGTCAAGGTGCTCTGCTACAGGACTTCTCGATGGTATGCTGCAATTACAACATTAATCTGAAACCCTTCATCTCAGACACTGGGTTTTACTGCTGTTACTTTATGCCTTTATCACATAAACTCATCATTAAATTCATCATTAAAAACATAAAAAGGCATTTAAAGCACCTCCATGTAGGTTTCGGTGGCTGATCAGAAAATGTTGTAAAACACTGCTCTTGAGTATTCCCAGAAAGATTATTTACTGCTACAGTTTTCTGTCATAAGGCCCAGACCTGCCCAGAATGCCCAAATTGCTGTAGAGAATGCACAGACCTCACGAAAAACCAAGTGGACACCCTATGCAGATAGGAGGGGAAACAATATTGTAAATATTTATTTCATTAGACCATTGTGGAGGGTCTTGTCTTGAATATTAAACTATATAATAAGGTGAATATTTTAAATGATCTATAGCTAGCATGTTAGAGTTTGCTCCTCAAGTTCTATATAAAGTGTGCACCCTACAGGACATGAAGGTCATAAATCAACACCAGATCTAATTAAAATAAATATCAAAGCAATTAGACCACAAATCTTGTGACCAATTTTGCAAAATAGAAAATGATTGCATTGTACAAAAAGAAAAGTCTACTAGGGATGTGCATGGTTTCCATAAAGTATAAAACCCGTTTACTTTTAAAAATGTACCTGCAAGTGAATAATTAATCTAAAAACTCTACCCTTAAAACATCATATGATATATGGCATTAAACATAAGAAAATACAATAAAAAAAATTGAAACTTAGAAGACAATCTTCTCTGACCTTGGTATATGTATGATTGAGACTTCCAAGAATCATTTCCTACAAAAGCATCAACAATCTTTGATAAGTTCATAAAAAATAAAGACAATGTGGAGTGTAGAATTTGTCCAAAGTGGCATTGCATGTAAAACTTGACTTCAAACTTTATGTTCTACTTAAGTCAAAACTTTAAAATTATCAACAACTATGTGAATCCATGTATTGATTGTTGATATCAATGATTATTTGATGTGACTGAAAATCCCGTAAAACATGGAGGATTTTAATGAATTGCTTGTAACAAAGTGATCTCAACATTTACTTATTGCATTCACGACAAATACAACACTCAAGAGAGACTCGCCAACATAAATGATATCATGTAGAACAAATTTCGTCTTCTAATTGAAAAAAGGGTTTAAATGAGAAGTCAATTAGCAGTTAAGTAGAGAGAACCAATCACATATAAATCCCATGTCAGTTAGAAATAAATAGAATATGCAGATTTATAAATTAAAATTATCAATCCATTGAATATGGCACCATGTTTGACATTACCTTTAATCATGTAGAAAGCTTTAGGAAACAAATTTGCAATATTCTTTACTCCATAGTATATTCTTCATAGATAGCATATCAAATTTTCGATCATAAAAAGCAAAACAAAGTTATACCTACATATAAAATCCATTTCATTATCTTTTTCATAAGTAAGATGTGAATAATAAATTGTAGTAATGAAATTTTGAAAAGTTATGTCAGTTAAGTTTCGAGCTTTAAATCATTGGCAATAAAATGAAATCGGGACTGAAAATGTCAAAATGTTTCTAATAGAATTTGATTTGTGAATCTGAAAAGTTTACATCAACTAGCAAACTCATTGTAAATTGTAATTGATTCATTTATCAAATAATATTAATTTGTGATGGCTTGACAATGAAAATGATTTAAATTTCATATATATATAAGTTATCCACTATGCTCTCAATAACAAGTTTCACAAATGATGTGTATGTATTATATTGAGGATGACAGAATCTGTCATTTATTTTGGCGTTGCATGTTCAAGATCATTGGAGCTTTGTTTGGGACACTTGGCATCGTATTTTCGTAAGAGTTTTTGAAAATCAACATTGTTACTGGTAATTGACGTCTACTTCATTGGACTTCTTCATTTCCAAGGTGTTTGGCATTGTACTAGAGTTGTTACATCGTATATTTTGTGGAAATTTCACTAGGAAGCAATTTTAAGTGGTAATGTGTCTTCCCTTGCTTCTTTCAAGAAGTGTCTTCTCAGTGAGATCACTTTTTGCTTAGAATTAAAAGCACTCTTTTATTAAACTATGTGAGAGGTTGTACACTAGAAGCACAATTAGACCAGTTAGTCTTGTGCTTGGTTGTATATTATTTTTGTTAATATAAACAACAATTGTCATTGATTGTTGCTTATATAAACAATGGTACAAAAATAATATATAGGGAAGAGGATGTAAATCCCTTGTACATGCCCTCCTGCTGTTTTCTTTATGTAAATATTTTTCTATAAACATGTAAATATATATATATAGAGAGAGAGAGAGAAAGAGAGAGAGAATATATATGTGTGTGTGTGTGTGTACAATTTTTAAAAAAAATTTGAAAACACTAGTCTAGAAAAACACAAAATGAGAAAATAAACCTCGTATAAAGGCAACCCATATTATGGGAATTCGAAAAGAATAGATCAAACCAAAAACAAAACAAATGGAATGGAAACAAAAAATGGATATGTGAGATAGCAAAACGGATGGCAATGAAAAGTTGTCTTGATGGAAGAATAAGATAGGTTACCAATGATGCGCCATGATTACAACACATTGAACTACTCAACATAGACAATTTACAAAATCCTTAGAAACAAGTGGAACTCAAAAAGCTTACACACATCTTAAAAACATTGAATCTTCCTTCAAAGTAACATTAAAGCATACATCCCCTAAAGAATGGTACATCACACGAAGTTAAATGGAAAAATGTGTTTTACAAATGACAATGGCACAGAATTGACATAGTGAGCACCAAGAAGAAGCCCATTCTTAGAAAATGTATATAAAGCAAACCAAAAGAATTGAACACTAGCCAAATGTATTTCAATAAATAACATGAGCCCACAAAGCAGAGAACACGTCCACCAGCAACACAAGGAAAAATGATCTGGAATAGCCATACTGAAACTTACATAGTTGTAGCAAGTATATTATATGTATAGATATTATTAAGATATGACTCTTCAGATATAGTTGATAGATGAACAAAACTCAGCTCTTTTGTTACATAATTAACTAGAAAAAACTAATCCTAACTCTAACAGGTTGGGCAACAAAGTGGCTGAAGTGGCCACAATTGCCTAACTATAAAATTGCATGTGGAGCCTTTATAATATTAAAAGAATCGTGTATGTCCATTATAGTGTTAAATCGATAAGAGGGCCACAACATTATGGCCTCATAATTAACAAGCCCATTTTTAAAAATTTATACATGCCTCGACTATATAAACACAGTGCCAACATTTTTTAAAGAAACTCTACAACATTTATATTACATACAAATGGCACCACACTCCTACATCATCTTCCTTTGTAGCCTCCTATTAGAATAAATCTGCTCTTTGCCAATGCCTTCTAGTTTTTACATTATTTTTCACGAATTTCATGATTAAATTGCAAATATGAAGATTGTATAAAGCATATAAAGAAAAGATTGAACTTCTTCTTAGTTAAGAACTCCCCATATAAACTCTTTAAAGGAATACAAATTGATCTTTTACTCATAAGAAATTTGCAACCTTTAAATTCAAAAAAACAAGGAAAGCAAAATTGCAATCCATAAGAATTAATTATTAATTAGATAAATGGCATAATTTTAAAATGATCCATACCTTCACTCTTCGTAGACAATCAGGATCAATGTCGATATTGTGCTCATCAACAATGTAGTCTACCATTTTCACAGACATTTGTTCATGTTTCCTGCAAACTCAATCCACAAACATTTGACATAAAATTAAGTATTGAATGATTGTATTATAACAAGATGTCTAGATGAGAATGAACACTGACAGCTATCTTAATACTCTTTCCCTCTCCCCCTATCTTCCCTTCCTACTCTTTCCCCTTACATATCTTCCTCTCTTTATGCCACACTAACTACATGCACTATCCAATGTTGCTATCAATTTGTAAGTTAAACAAACTCAGTAACACTATGCTAACAAGACACAATAGACCAAAGCTTCATGATTAACTAAATTTTTCTCAAAGCAGAACAAGAAATGAAATTAAACTAAGTGACTTATAAGAAGATAAGATAAGATAATTTTATTAATGTCCAACAAATGACAACAAAAGTAGGTCAATGGGACTGTGTAGTACCAAGGAGTAATACAAAGTGGGAGCGTAAGAGTAGCTCCTATAAAAAGATAAATAGCAAAACTCAAACAAACCCTAGTTCTATAAGAAAAGAGCTGGTCTCGGAGAAAAATTTATATGAGGTAAATGAAGAGAGCTGGTCCGAAGAAGGAGAGTGGATCCAAGAACTGTATTCCGAGAAATGGTGATGGTGAAACTGTCAAGGGACCTTGGAAGTACTGGAAACACTTGAAGCAGTGAAAGCATTGGAAGTATCTCTCCTACCATCCAAGGCCGACTGAAGGAAACTCAAAATAGTACTATGTCTGGAGGAAGAGCTGGAACAAGAACTGCCATGAGCCGTGCGCCACAGCCTAGAGGAAGGAACTTGATGTTGTAACCTGGAAGAAGTCCGTCTGTCACGACTCACAATGGGGTTGAGACTATCCCCGCCGATGGTGTTGAGCAAAGGCAGACGTGGCCTGTCGTGTCCTAACTGAACGGTTAAGGTTTGTGCCACCATTTGTCTGTCTCTTCGTGCCCCTAGAGGAAGGAAGCACTAGAAAGAAGGAAGTGATACTCTAAATGGAACCTAGTCTCGAGTGAGAATGTTCCTGAAGGGTGAGAGACTGAAGCGAAGTGTCTCCTGCAAGTACAAGGCTAGACATCTGAAGAATCTAGCTAAAGTTTGAAGCTCGCTGAGAAGAAGGTCCCTAAAAAGGAAATGAAACCGCCCACGGATCTCGTAATAAATAGGACACCGAAAGATGAAGTGCTCCTTGGTCTCAACCTCTCGAAGGTGAAAATCCTGGCAAATCATGTCTGACCGATCAAACTGGTTATCTGTCTCAACTCGAAGACGATGAGAGCCCACTTTGAACTGGCCTAAAGGGATACAAAGAGCATGTGCCTAATGGAGGAATGTGTAAGAGGGTCAAACAATGAGACCATTCCTTAGATCCAAGAAATGCGTAGCATAGAAGGCCATTTTGGGACATAGCCCACCCGGAGGGTTGATCCAAGTGACCTGAACAAACTGTCTATAAATGGCATCCCTAGTGATTTTGTTTAGCTCTTGTCTAGTAGGTAATAAGCGGCCAGGCACAGTCAAGGAATACCCAAAAGGAGGAAGTCGGTCCATTGCAATACCGACGGATGCTAAAAGATCTGCAATACCCGCAAACCAACATCTGGAGGGACCCAAAGGACTGGCTGAGGAGATGGCTTCAAAGGAGAGATAGGCCAAGTACAGGTACTGATCACGCCCCTTCACCATGTTGACAAAGCTCAAAGATGATGTAAGAGAGTGACAAGATCGATCACGCCCCTAAAATTTGGGTTTGCTTCCACATATCCCCCTTGTGCGTTTCCCTGCTTCCCTGTCTCGAAAACTCCGTGATAACATTGTTTATGAACATATTAAAATCAAATCAACATCTAAATCCTTGCAAAGATTATTTCTCCGTTGGGTGAAGTGGATGGATAGTCCAAGTAGGTAATCAAGTGAGGATTGGTCAAAGTTGACTCACTAACTCAAGATCTTTGACAAGGGAAACCTATTTGATCTTCACCACTAGCCTCTTTTATTTTCCTTTTTCTCTTTTTCTCTTTGAATCTTTTCTTTTTCTTTTGATCTTTTCTTTCAGCACTTTTATTTGGATAACGGTTGAAAGGTAATCGCCCTGGATACCTTCTGGGTACCAGTGATGACACAGCCTTAGCGCTACTGCCAGTGACAATCCATAGGCCAGACGTGTTAGAGTTTATACAATTATAGCAGTATAATTTAATTGCAGATAAACAATAGGGTCACTAAAAAAATAACCAAGCACAGAAACAAGGAACACAAGAATTTTATCCTGGGAAACCCAACAGGGAGAAAACCCAGCAACCTTCGTATAGAGATAATCAGTCCCAAGAATAGAGTACAGATACAAGAGAGAGAAATAAAAAATTTCTCCAAGTGAAAACCCCAAAAAGCACTTCTCTAGCTACAAATGGGAACTTCTCTCTCCTCTAGTGTGAACTTGCTTGAGTTGAGTGAGTGACCAAATGAGGCACACGACCTCTCTATTTATACACATGAAAAACTGACTTTTTCCCTTACTGGACCGACCTAACTTTCCCAAACTAGGCCGATCTGTCTGGGGCAGTTCTTCCCATTGTTTGGGGCAGACTAGTCACCAATTGTTTTGAGGCAGTTTACCCACTAGGCCAACTTGTCTTGGGGGAAGATAAAATAACATTTAAAAATTCTTTTCTTTGTGTATTTTCACCCCAAGGTTTACATTGGTTCTTTCAAGGGTTTTACATGATCAGTTACATCAATATCTTCTCCCGTAGGAGGTACAACAATAATATAATAAAGTACAATAAGAATAGCTTCCGAAGTTGCACTATTTCCAACAAGACAGAGTTGCCACAGTAATGCTTGGTGAGAGCAAATAGGCATTACCTCTTAATTAAAGGAGTACCTACCCTTCCAATTGTTAACCATTTTCAAATTATACATAGCATACAGAGACTTGTTTCAGATCTAGGGAAAGCATTGCTCAATAGCAACTCTTCCTATTTAGTAGCAATTAGCCCCAAGGTTTTACAAGTGAGCCTCCTAAACCATTGCAAGATTCGTCACAACACAATCAAGCCCGAGACACAGGGAAACAGGGAGGCATTTATGGTGAAGGAGACATAGAGGGGGAAGTCATGAGCCAATCTATCATTCTTTAGCCAATGGGATTTTGAAACCAAGGTGGAAGGGTATGGATATGGAGGTAAGGTCAAAGTGTGGAACCAAAGGAAATTTATAATCCCTACAAAGACCATGAGTTGTTAGATAATGTTATGTGCACAAAACAGCAATCTCTACTTAGTATTAGCCTATGGAACGTCTCTCCTAGCCATACTCATCAGAATCAATCATTGTGAAGTAACATGTAACATCCTACAATACATCATCAATCTAACTCATAATCCCTAAAGTACATCCTCAAGCATGTCATGGCATCATATGAATACATAGCATGGTATCGTCACAACGCAAAATATGGCATCAACTACTGGCACCTCATCTGCATGCACTGAACCATGAATCTTAGCTTGATCTCTGAGGCAAAAATATGGGCAAAAATTCCCATACATAAAATAGTGTAACAGGTTTCTCTACACGAAATCTATGGGGTATTTACCGCTGGCACATCTACGAACTTGTGGTAATTTGACCCCTTTGCTAAGTGGTTCCCTGTGATTTTCAAAATATTAACGATGGATAGGAAAATAACAAGTGCACCTTGAATAGATACGAAGAATGTTAATTCTTTGCACCTTGAATATATCTGATTTGGACTACCTTATTCAACAATTTGGCATTTTATAGGGGAGACAACTATGCTATTGATTTTTCTTCGGATTAGATATCACCTAATTTTGAAAATGGTCGATGTAGGAGGCAACTGTCCTCATCCAAAATATGCTCGTGGAGGAAGGATTCCATATTCTCATCCCATAGTGGGTGGACAAGAGAGGGCACCCTTCTAAGTTGCAGGAAACACAGGTCTGGCAACCATTTCATCCTCGGAAACCCCCTGAAACTCTGGAACGCGTATGGTACTTGATGGAAATGTGTTTTTGTCCGTACAGACGCATTTCCCATACAGGAAACACATTTCGCACAGGCAAAAACGCGTTTCCATCATATTTCCTCTCCTGCGCGTTTCCCCTCCAATAAAAGTTTGCCACTTAAAAAATCGGCCCGTCACTTAGAAGTGGAATTGGAAATACTTCTTCCACTCTACACTCTGCTAATGAGCATGCTTCTTATTCTATTTTTGAGGAAGACTACGAATATGAGGATGACTATTAGTCTTAGCTCATGTTTTACTTTTATTTCTATGGTAGTATGTGTTGAAGAATGTAACTTCGGAAGATATTCTTATCGTATTATTATTGTATTTTTATTGTACTTCCTTCGAAAAATATTCATATTGTAATTGATCATGTAAAACCCTAAAAGAAATCAAGTAAAATAGACAAGTCGTCCCCATAGAAGTCAGTGGGTAAACTGCCTCAAACAATGGACAGTCTGCCCCAAACAATGGACAGTCTGCCCCAAACAATGGGCAAAAACTACCCCAAACAATGGGCAAAAACTACCCCGGTGAAGTCAGCCCAGTTAGGGAAGTTAAGTCGGCCCGGTTAAGTAAAAAGACCAGTTGTGACTAGTATAAATAGAGTGGCGAATAGCTCATTTTGTATGTCACTCACTCAAGCAATTTCGCATTACAAGAGAGAGAAAGACAAGTTCGTTGGAGAAGAAGAGTAGCTACATTGTGAAGACCTCTTATCTTTGGTTTTCTATCTTATATATTCTCGAGATATTTGTGGAAGAGTTTTAGCTCTTTGTTGTACTAGTTTGACATTGTACTTGTGACGAATCTATACTGAAGAAGTTTTATTGGGTTTTTCCCATGAGAGGGTTTTCCCAGGGTAAATCTTTATGTCTCTTTCATATGTTGTGCTTGTCTATCTTTCAGTGATCATATTGCATATGGTTATTGTGATAATATATATAAATTGTTTGAAGATCTAACATAACCATCCTAGAAGTATCAAAATTCTAACAGTATGTTCATTGTTCGTAGTTTGATACATTGTACTTGTAGCCTTATACATAAAGGCTAATTTTGGATATATACTATATAGCCTCGTTTATAAAGGTTGTTTTTGTATATTACTACTTGCATCAATGAAATGATATAGACTTGGGTTCATGAGTAAAATGTGAAGTTACATGTATGAATTAAATTTTATCTGTATCATTTTTCATTTATCAACTGGTGATGTTGCTTGCAACTAAATGTAATTAATAATTTTTGGTTAATGTTTTATAATAATTTTGTCCTTGCTCATATATATATATATATATATATATATATATATATATATTGCGTTTCCCCATTTCCAAAATTTGGGGGGGTCGCATTTCCAACGTTTCCTCGTTTCGTCCGCATTTCCCCATTTCGTGCAACTTAGGCACCCTTCCTTAACTCCAATGTTACAATGGATGAAGTTACAGAGTTCGTGTGTCACAAGAAGATGACCAAGGACAAAGTCATACAATTTCATGATGACCTTCAAGAGGACCCCCAAAATGCCAATGTAATAAAGCTTTTGGAATGGAGCCTCTTTTGGTACCGTGTCAAACACTTTCCAAAATTGTATAAAGCAACAAAAGACTTTCAAAGAGCAATCACAAGCCTCCTCAATAATGGCCCTGAGTGTGAAGATGTTACACATCGTCTGGTAGTCCAAGTGGAAGCAAGCCTACCCACTAGCACTAAGGTGTCTACTCTCCAACACATCTAAAAGACATGGACGTACAACGGTAGCATATAACTTGGAGAATGTGTGCCCAACCATGATAATCCAACAGTTGTTCAAATCAAAGTTGATCCCCGAATTGAAAATCGGGTGGATGAGGTGTACGGTCCATGTGTGGAGTAAACCTAAGCAGATCACATCGTTAAATAAATATACATTCTATGAATTGAGAGATCGGTCTCCATACTTGAGGAACTCTGCTTACAAGCCCTCCTTATCAACGACTCTATTGGTGCTCGTAACCCTGATATCTCTCTTGATGTCTCTATCAAAGAAGAGCGAGCAAGAGGGGGGGGGGGAGTGGGGATACAGGTAGGGGAGCTCGAGAATATTGTAAAGGGAGACTGTAAGGGAAAACCTAGGTTGAGGGTCTATGTCTAGGTGGATAGCATAACGTTCGGGGGAAAGAGTGCGCTAAAAGGTTTTGGGGGAGTGGTGAAGGATCATACAAATCTAGTGCCTCCTTAGTGAGAGGAATGTCTGCTTCTTAAAAGAAAGTTGGTAATAGTATGTTTCTTGAAGGCAAGCGAAAGATGGGAGGTCATATATGAAGGTAAAACTGAGGTTTCTATGGAGAGTTGTGCATTCCTCATCAATTAAGATATTCATGGGGCAAAAACCAAGGGTAGGGGTATGGGTGTGTTGTTGAATAGAATGTGTCACCTCCTCAAGGTCCCTGGAAAGAGTCTCGTATTTGGCTATGGGTGTGTCCAATGACCTCAAATGGGGGATGGGGGAAGCAATTCCCGAAGACAGGTGGTGAAAAATTCAACATAATCTTTGTCAAAGAAAATGGTGGTGTAGGGCGACGATAGGGTGGTAAGAGAGGGGAGGAATGTAGGTGGATAAGGAAAAGTGAGAAGAGTGTGGTTTGCAAGAGGAAGGGGGTGACAAAAAGAGTCGAATGTGTGGGAGAAAGTCGTCGTTGACTAGGACATTGTCCACTACGCTAGCTCCCCCATTGTGGGGGAAACATGTAAAACCTCTAGATCTTAGGTAGTAAAGGAGGTTGTTCAAGACCAACAGATCATGGGATTTCTCAAGGTGTGGAAGGTATCTCCTGTAAATTGTGAGTGGCCAAGTCACATCATCTAAAGACCTATGAAGGTTGTTACCAACTAATGTGTACATTAGTTGGATTTCCTGTGAGCCGCCATAGTTGTGAACATTTCCAATGTTCATCATCAGTGTTCAAAAGTCCAGAAGTCATTTTCAGGGCCATTTTGGCTCCTTTTGTAATAATTTCATGTTCACTAGCATGACAGTCTTATGTAAAGAACTTAGCTTCCTAGGACTTAGATATCAAAGGTGATCATTCCATGGTGTTTTTTCCTTGTCAATTATGCAATGTTGAATAAGCGTTGTATAATCGACAAGTTTTTCACCACTACTCCAAAGCTGGAATGGTCGTCATGATGGTTAGGCCTTAGGATGTTATTAAAGTTCATGTGTCAATGTTTATGAGCTTGCTAGACATATAATTGAGTCACTATGAACATGCACTAGGTCCCCTAGAAGTTTGAGTCAGTTCGGACAAAAATATTTTTTCTCGTTTTACAAGCTTTTTTAATGATTTTAATTAAAAATCCAAAAATATGATAAAAGTATGGTCTAGGGGTTGTTTTTTCCATGGGGGTGCTCATTTTCTAACCCGGAGCACCCATAAAACCCCAAAACCCATTTTTCCTAAGTTTTGAGTGATTATTAAATCACTAAATAAAAATTCTCTCCAAAATAATAAAAGAGAATTATTTAATTAAAAATAATGAGATATGGAGAAAATCAATTTTCTCAAAAAAGAGGAAATTGGTCCAAATAAATTGCCAGCTATGATGGCAATCAGTATCGGAGATGATTTCAATCAAGTCTTGGAGCTTTCAGTCATATATTGGAGCACTGTGAGTGATCCTCCATCAAAGAATGCGCCCTCTCCTTATGTGGGTGACTTCTTGCTCAGTGGACTCATTCTTATTCGTTGGATATGTTTCCAAGGATGAGAGGGGCGCCCCTCTTATGAGGTGACTGCCACCTCTTCCATTTACACCAACCAAGGATCAGTTGAGGATTAGTTCATGCTATAATCACTCCCTTCATTAAATCATGCACCCTCCTTGCCTTAATTGAACCACAATTCGCCCCTCTTCTATTTTCTCTTTAAAAGCGAGGCAATCCTCCTCCATTGTGATGGATGCAAGGAACCTCTGCTCATTTGTAATGCTCCACAATTTGTTTATCATTGTTGAATAAAGTTGAGACTTTGGAGGTCCATGTGGTGGAAGGATTCTTACGGTGTGAATGCATGGTTTAATAATTGAGGTGATATCCTTCTAGTCTCTTTTTTTCTTATGCAAGTGTATTGATCTGTTATCTAGCTTAGAAGATCGCCATTCTAGTCCCTAGAGTAAGCATTTGAAGGCTTCAATTTGTTTGTTTGTGTCAAATTTTCCAAGATTTGAAAGTAACAAGCTGTAGTTAGTTATACGAATGTTCTTTCAATCTTTGTTTATGTAGCGCACTAGACTTTATCTCTCTTTCTTTGAAGTTTTGTAGATTGGCAGGTTCACCAGGTTTGAAGGTGAGCTTGAGCTCAGTTGCATCTTGTTTATCTTCAACAGAATATTTTGGGTCTAATCCTTCTTGTGTTGCAGGATCTTCAAACATCTCATCGATATTCAAGCTTGAGCTTGAACCCTTCTTCCTTTCTTCAAAATCTAAATTCTTTTTCTTGGTTACCTTTTCATTACAAGCAAATTAGATCTAAAGAGTTTCATTATTAGTTATTTGCTTGTTCATATGTTAGATCTAAAAAGTGCTTTAAACTTGTTATCTCATGCTTAAGATCTAATCATATTTATTTAGTACTTGAACTAGTAAATTATTTCCTATCATTTGCAAGTACCAAATATTGTATTGAATTGTGATTTTAGCTAATCCACTAACGTTTAATCAAATTTATTGTTTGCTGGTTTTTGTCCTTTCTGTCCCAGAAAAGCAAAGGATCAAAGCGAATTTGGGAGCTTGAACCATTAAAGAAGCCCCTTCCTTAATTCTTTTTTTTATACTTAGTTTTTTCATGCTTTTAAAGTCTCTTGAATCTCGTTTTTACGGATCAAGAGCGCTCTCTATCGGAGAATTAAAAATTGTAACAATTTAATAAAAGAGCAAGTGCGATTACGGCTCACACACTCTTCTTCCCCCATTTGGGGGAAGCCTATATTTGTCCCTTTTACTTTCAGGCATTAGATTATTTTTTTCTTGCTATATTAGTTGTTTCTTTCTTTCTATTTGCTTTTGTTTATTTTCACTTTTTGGCGAAACCATATACTAACCCAGTAGTGCTCTACCGAAGTACCCGAAAGGGGAAAAGATATTCATTGCTGTAGTAATTAGAAAATCTTTCTTTTCATGTTTATTTTACTTTTTTGGAATTTACCCCTTGCTCTCCCGAGTACGGTCTTCAAACCTGAAAGAGATTCTTCGGTTTAATAATCAAGAAAAACATTGCTAAAAAATTTGTAAAATTGGGACTCCATTCCTATGCTCTGCACCCCTGCAGTTCATCCGACCAGTAAAGTGCACCAAAAGGAATTGGAAGTGGCTAGTAATTAGTTTAACAACGTTTTAATTAATTCCCGTAGCAAAAATCCAACATTACTTCGATTTGATTGAAAGTGGGCAAATTTCGCAAAGGAAGCGGGAACTACTGGAAAGTGACCTCGGGGCCCCATTAGACTACATCCTTGTTGGTGTAGTGTTGAACATCCCCCCGAGACTCCATTCCATCCCACCTGTTCTTGTGTGGAGCCACTTAGACCAAAATCCGAACATATTCCCCATACCACAAGGTATATCGGGAATTCCATTTTTCCCTTTAATCAACTCATCCTTTCATCTTAATTTAAAATAAACCAAGAACACTTGCAAAACATCTCGATTTACAAGCAACACTATTTAAATTTGTGACTCCATTGGCACTTGTCTTTACTTTTTCAGCAACAATCTCTTTATTTGCTTATTATCATTCACAATTGTTGTTTCATTTATGATGATATTATGTTGTTGATTTGCTTAAACAATTTGCAATAAGACTTGGCCATTTTTCACAATTTCATCTAAAAACTCCTAAACAACACCCATTCCCATCCGTAACAATTAACAAACTAAAAAGCCTTAGAAACTTTTTCAGTAGGGTCTACCCCCCTTGGCTTCGATTAGGAGTTTGCCTAAACGGAGGAGTCGGGATCAGGTGACAGCATCTGGCTCGAGACTTGCCCCCAAGGACACACCTAGCAGCTTCAAAAGATTTCTGTTGCATTTCCCCCCTGGTGTGCTTTTCGATGGCAACAAAGGCCACGGTTTCTAGCTTTATCTCTTTGAGGCAAAGTATATGCTCACACCTGTCATTTAGCAATAATTGTGAGTTTATGGTATGGGCATTAAAGTCTCCCAAAAGAATAACCTCATCAATACTGGAGTCATGGGAGATGTCAACGTAAAGGTCGAGGAAAGAGTCCTCCTCAAACTAATTGTGAAGTGTCAAGTTTGATTATGTTGGGAGCGAATAGCAAACTACAATGTAAGCATCTCGAGGTAGGGGTGCTCCTAACCCAGCGTTCTCATCTAAGGCCACCATGGAGACCCTACTCTAGAGTGAATCACGAATCAGACATGCAACCAAGCCTCTAACGTTGTCGAAACATATTTGATGTCGACAAGACCAAACCCAATAGTATCTATGGATCCAGGGTGGTATCTCCATTAGGTTCATGTGTCTCTCTAAGAAAGAGGAGGTCACGAGATTTAACCACATCACAAAGTGTGCCTAGAGAAGACCAAAATGCCCCATTGTAGTTTTAGCGAGCAATCAAAACGACGAACAAAACCCGTCTACCACACTTGGCCTATCATTTAGACAAAAGGGTGAGACCACACAAGTGGAGGACTCTCGAGTGACAACTCTTAACATTTCGAATGACAACCCACTTCACCTCTTTCCTAGTTGTTGTAACATGTTACTTGGACTATCTAAACTCAACCGATAAAGCTCTAGTGAGATCAACATCAAGAAAGATCTTGTGTGGGAAAGAGGCTAGTCGTTTTTCTAGCCCAAAGATCTCTTAGCCAGTCCCTTGGTTTACAAGACTTAAGGAAGAGTGTTGAGTTAGTGCCCATCCAAGCACACATGATGTTAAGGCCCTTCAAGTCTAATGTATCATTAAAGAAGGAAGTGCCTCATTGTAGAGGATCCAACGAAGCCCAAGGGGAGCCTAGGCACCTTAAGGTTAAGTTCTCTATTCCGACGAAGGCATTTCTTTACTATCATGCCATATACCACCTCCACTACTTGGGAAAGCAAGGAGAGCTGCTCAATTTCCCGACGAAGGGGGCAAACAAGCATTCCTCGACTATCTTGGCCTATACCACCTCCTCTACTTCCACAAGCTGGATGGGTTGCTTCCTTTTGCAAAGAAACTACAAGAAAATGATTCAAAGAATAGGTATTAGTTCAAAAATTGTGGAGGGCAGATGTCAGATTGATAGTTCTTTGTTAACTAATGATAAGAAGATGGAGGGTTGAAATTATACTCAAAATAGAAATCCCTCTAAACATAACATGGCAGTTATGGAACTGGGTAATCTTTTAGTTAATCAGCCCTAATGATTAGTATAAACCATGTTATAGAAAACCAAGAGGATTATTTTACTCTTACATGAAGTAATGCAGTCATTACAGTAACATATTGGCTTTAAAGATAACCTTTTTTAGCTTATCTAACAATACACATGCTGCATGACACCTGAGGCCATTCCATTTTTAAAGATAAGGTACAGCTAGATAGTTCTTATTGACCATCTTCAACAATACTTATCTATGTTAAGTTATTTCATTCTCGTGATCACTGAAGATTGTTACAGGTCAAGAGTCTCAGAAATATATATATATAATTGCAAAATGCACCCACTTAGGAATGTCAATCAGAACAAGAGTTCACCATTGATGTCCTGGCAGAACCCGAGGAAGGAATTCATTATCAAACACATGACTGAAGGGCCCATGACCAATGTCGTGAAGTAAACCTGCAATACAGGGGGCATAAGATAAGATAAAATATTTTATTAATGTCCAACAAATGACCACAAAAGTAGGTCAACTAAATATGTGCAACTAAATATAGCTCGTAGAATTATTTGATACAAGTAATACAGTTTTAACAGGACTGCCACCTGCTATCTTCACAGTTGATATATCCAATCGATCAATGTCAAGCTCTTTCCCCTGCAGGTATGCTTCCAAAGGTCAGTTTGGATGTAACGCAGCAGAATATAAATGATATATTCACAAAATAGACCTATATATAGGTTCATCAAATTTTCTAAATCTTATTACTTGGAATTGATTAAGCCGTTGTATTGCTTCACCAGCAAGCCAGTAGACACCCAGAGAATGCTCAAAACGAGAATGCACTGCTCCAGGATAGACCAGATTACAAATACCTGGAAAACAGCACCCACTCCTCAATTTGCAGAATTAATAATTACTAGATTGAAATTATCATGAAATTGTCTTTAGAAATAATAATAAAGGCAGGGGGCAGCCACTTAAACGTTGTCTTGAGACCTACACAGAGAGTAGTTGTAAAACAAGAACCTCGTAGCAATTGTAATTTGCAAAATATTTGTTTGTAGGATGTTTATGGCAAGATGAAGACAAATTACAAAAGAATATTACAAGAACATAAATATGATTACTTTCAAGATGCCATTTCAATGGAACCAAGCTAAGGACCCCACTGTTATTCACTCTTTAGCATTAAAAATCTATTCACCCTGTTACACCTCAAAGTGTCTGAACTTCTGAAGTGTTCCTTCCAGATGTACCAGAGTGAGGGGTTTCTTTTTCTTTTGTAAAGGCCAAGTTTTTGGGGCTATATTATATAAAGTGTTGATTTTGGGGCTAAGTACCCCTGATCAGGTCATGGCAGGTCCCCTTGGTTTCTACCTCAAGGAGGTGCTGGCCTTGTGGCTCTGCTGACTATCCTTTGGGTGGGTGTCCGATGCCCTTGAGGGAAACGATTGAGATACATGGCCACACTCATATTTTGCTTTGTAGGGGTGATTGCGTGTGTAAGGGTTGTCATACCGGGTTTAGCACACATCATTTTGCCCACTTGGACCTATTGTTTCAATGCAAAACCATTCCTCTTGGTCTTCATACCCATGATGCCATTCCTTAAAGAAGAAGCCTACACTGTTACAAAAGGAGGGCATTGAGGGACAAGCATTTGTTAGGGCTAGTTGGGGCATGACACCCTCCTTTTGGCTCACCTTGCACTTGGTGGAGCCTAATTGCACATTTTTATTCTTATTTTATGTCATTGTATGGTTTAGTCCCCAGTTTGTGGGTTCACTAACCTTAAATTTTATAATTTGTCATTAACTTTGTAGGCTCAAATTTGTAAAAGGTTGAGAGTTTTCTCATATAAATAAGACAATCTCACCTCATTTGTAAATCATGGGCAAGGCTTAAAATTATGTATTCTTTGTTAGAAGCGGGGCACTCGAGATTCTGTTAATTTAAGAATTCCAACTCCATAGTTGCTGTTAGTATAAATATTAAATAGGTATCAAAGAAAATGAAATATGATGATTGTTACAATATAGTCGGGGTCTTTAAATATGACTCCCACACCCTTTCTTACTGAAAAGGTATGTCTTTTCATATTTTAAATTAATAATTCTTTGTTGGTTGATTTATTACAATTTTCTTAGTATCTTTATTGTATTTATTTAAATGTTTATTACATTGCCCACCCCTTAAGAACTGCTTTGTCCTCAAAGCACGGGTAGAGAGGGATGTTGTTGAAGAAAACTTTCAGTTTCCCAAGATGAGTCTTCCTCAAGCAAGTTCTTCCATTTAACAAGATACTCTTTAATGCTCCTAGAACAAAGCTTCTTTTCTTTAATAGCCAGTATGCCTTCTGGTTCTAAAATAATTTGACCTTCCTCGTCCAAAATAGGCAACTCGGATTGTGCTACTTGATGTTGTCCTAACACCTTCTTGAGGCTTGACACATGAATTACATTATGAATGCGGCAATTATCTGGCAATGTTAATCCATATGCTACTGGGCTGATTTTTTTGTTAATCTGATATGGCCCATAGAATTTTGGAGCCAATTTGTTCTTGCCGTGTTGTTTGAGCGACAGTTGTTTGTATGGTTGGAGTCGTACGAACACCAAGTCACCTACTTCAAACTCTCATTCTGATCTTCGTAAATCTGCTTGTTGCTTCATTCGATTGCGAGCATTTGTTAAGTTTTCCTTTAATATTTGGATGGTCTTTTGGTCTTCCTCTAATTGATTCCTTACTGCTGGCACTTTAGAATTAAATAACACATATTCCTTCCATTTAGGGGGTTCATAACCGTATAAAGCTTGAAAAGGGGTCATTCTAGCTGAAGTATGGTAAGTTGAGTTATACCACCATTCAGCCAAATGCAACCATTGGAACCACTTGTTCTGCTTGTCCGTCACAAAACAACGAAGGTATGTTCCCAAACACTTATTAACTATTTCAGTTTGTCCATCAGTTTGGGGATGATATGTTGAACTCATGTTAAGGGATATCCCTATTTGTTTACAAAATTCCTTCCAAAAATTTCCTTTAAACCTTGCATCCTTATCACTGACAATCACTTTTGGGCACCCATGTAGTTTATAAATATTTTTGCAGAATACTTCAGCTATTTGTTTTGCTGAGTCAGTTTTCTTTACCCCCATGAAGTGAGCATACTTAGTGAGTCGATCAACTACAACAAAAATTTTATCCTTCCCCTCAGACATGGGAAACCCTTCGATAAAATCCATCGAAATCTCTTCCCACTTCTAATTTGGTACATGTAGAGGGTAAAGTAATCCTGGCGTCATAATATTTTCGCTTTTGTTTCTCTGACATGTGTCACATTCAGAGACATACTTTTGAATATCTTTACTCATTCCCTTCCAATAAAATGATTAGCGTGCGTTATAATAAGTTTTAAAGGTACCTACATGGCCTATAGCAGGTGAGTCATGTGACTCCTTTAAGATTTTTATTTTGAACTTTGAAGTAGGTGGAAGGTAGATCCTCCCTTTAAGCCATAAAATGTGATTTCTCCATTCAAATTTGGGATGCTGTGTTATATTATTGATGATGGAACAAGCTTCAGGGTCCTTGGCATAGTCTATGCGTATTTCATCCACCCATTCAGGAATTACGACTGATACTGCATATGATAATACTTCTTCGCCTTTTCGTGATAATGCATCGGCAAACACGTTATCCCTTCCTTTTTTGTGTAGAATCTCCATATCAAAGGCGGAAATCTTTTCTATCCATTTTTACTGCTCTATAGATAAGGCTTTTTGTCGAAGTAAGTATTGAAGACTATTGTGATCAGTACGTATCAAGAACCTACTACCCAATAAGTATTGTCGCCATTTTGCTAATGCATGAATGATAGCAAGCATCTCTTTATCATAGGTGGACTTCGGTCTTCCCTTTTGTTGAGCTTTCGACTTTCAAAAGCAATCAGGTCATCATCCTGCATCAAGACTACACCTATTCCACAACCTGAAGCGTCACACTCTACCACGAAGGCCTTCGAAAAATCAGGAGTTGCTAACACTGGTGTGGATGTCATAATCGTCTTAAGGACTTTGAAACATTCCTCAGCTTTGTTATTCCATTGGAAGGAATTTTTCTTGAGTAAATCTGATAGTGGTGTAGTTAGATGAGCATAGTTCTTGACAAACCTTCGATAATAACCTGTTAAGCCTAAAAAACCTCTTAATTTTGATATATTATTAGGTTTTGGCCATTCTGTAATTGCCTTGATCTTGCTTGGGTCTACTCTAACTCCTTCTTTGGATATGATATGACCGAGGTATTCGACTTCTTCTTTCCCAAAAGTGCATTTTGACATTTTCGCATAGAACTGATTTCCTTCGAGGAGTGAGAGTACAAGTTCTAAGTGCTTAAGATGCTCCTTCCATGTCTTACTATAGACAAGAATATCGTCAAAGAAATCCAATACGAACTTTCTTAGGTGTGGTCGAAAGAGCTCATTCATGGTTGCTTGAAAGGTAGCCGGGGCATTTGTTAAACAGAATGGCATCACGTTAAATTCATAGTGGCCTTCATGAGTTCTAAAAGCTGCCTTTGCCACATCTTCTAATCTTACCCGGATCTGTTAATATCCTGATCTTAAGTCCAACTTGGAAAAATATTTGGCACCATGGAGTTCATCCAACATCTCATCTATAAATGGGATGGGAAATTTGTTTTTATTGTTATTTTGTTCAGTCCCCTATAATCTATGCACAGTCTGAAGGATCCATCTTTTTTTCGAACCAATACTACTGGAGCAGCATATGGACTCATATGGGCTCCTACTTTTGGTGATGACTCCACATCTTAGTAAGTCTTGAATTAGCCTTTCTATTTCTGTCTTATGATGGTGAGGGTACCTGTATGGTTTGACGTTCACGGGTGTTGAATCTGGCTTAACCTCGATTATGTGCTCTATTCCTCTTTCTGGTGGTAATTGCATGGGTAGTGTTATCACACAACTTGTAGTTGTCCCTAAAGGTATCCCATCCGGGATGGTAGAGGAGATGGACAACTAAAGAGGTGACCCAAGAAGTGCAACGGTTCCCAATGCAAGCTGGGTGTCACAATAACCGAGGCACTCTTCACTTTAGATCAAGGAGAATCAAGACCAAGGGGGAGACCCTAGCCAATCAATGAAGACTAGCTAACACAAAGGTTCCTAGGGAAATGTGTAAGTTAGGTTACGGAAACCAATGCATAAGGATTAAGTGCAGCAAAGAGTTTAAGATGTGGTTGAAGAGGCTTAAGAAGTGACAAGTGTTTCAACCAATGAATGACTAAGGCCACTTATGAAGACCAAATGGATAGATCTAGCACCATGAAAATACACAAGTGGGGCCCACTCCTTAAAAAAGTGGAAAATGGTCCAAATGGGGCCCACTTGGTCAAATTAGGGATGAGATGGCACTAAGTGGGTGAGATGAGGTAGATCTATGGATCTAAGATGAGATAGACAACACCCACATATGGGATCTAGGAAAAGGCCACTAACCCAAGGAGTGCGAATTGCCCAAGGGAGACTAGTGCCTTTCGATGGAGCGGACAAATGGAGTCCAAATTATGCCAAAATGTAGATCGGTGTAATCAAGGCAATTATCAAGGTGGGTTTAGGATGGCATGCCCAAAGATCTATGCAAATCAAGTGGGATCTCACCTACCCAACTCTTGGAACTAGCCCCAATAGCTTCCCTCAAGGAGTGCGACTTCCCTCAAGGAGGCTAATGTGCCTTGGAAAATGTGTCAAATGGAGGCCAATCCACACCAAACTATAGATCCGAATTGCCGTGGATGCTATAGAGGTGGGTTTTCAATATTTTCCCCAAAGCCAAGCTAGATCCAAGTAGATCTAGAAAAAAGTGAAAAATGAGGGTTTTGATTTTAATGGAGTTTTTGACCAATAGGATGGAGAATAAGCGAAATAGATACGTACCTTGTAGATCTTACCTCATAAGCTTGCGGCCTCTTAGCATATGGATGATTCTTGCCCTAGTTACAATTCCAAGCTTGATCCAAGTGTCTTCAACCAAAATCGTCCAAGCCCTAGGAGGAGAGATGTCCCATGAAACCTGTAAATCAAACTACATCAAGTTAGATTTGATCCACAAATCAATGAGATCTAAGCATGTCATGTCAAAGAAGCAATCAATGGACAAAGCACAATTGAAAAACTCCCTCAAGATGAAGACATCCTGCCGATGGGGGATGTGAGCAACCCCTACAATCTTCCATTAAGCAAATCGTGTGGCTAGCTTCAAGCAATTTGGCCTCCCTCTCTTGATGTCGATTTCACCTGAAAAGCAAACAATGTCTAGAAACAAGAGATGCAAGAACATATACAAGAGTAACCCAATCAAAGCCAAGAAGTAGATCTCCAAAATAATATTTTCATTCCAAGTTTTCCAGAGCCCAAAGGTGCTTTACAATGAGGGGGGTCTCCTCCTTATATAGGATAATAAAGACCAAAACCCTAGATCTCAAAACCACTTTTTGAAATGAGTGGTTGAGAATAAAAGATCTCACAACATAATCAATGGCTAAGATGAGCCTAACATAACATCACATGGATCACTCAAAAGTAAGGTGACGTCATCCCTCAAAAAGACTAACGAGGGTGATGTCATCCCTCAAAGGGGGGCTAAATATACATGGGCCCACCTCATATGACATGGACATGACCCAAGAAGCTCATGATGGGGCTGGGAGGCATCAATCCTTACTAGCTCATCCCCATGGCACAATAATATAAAATAATATGTCCAAATAACACGGATGATCAAATCTTGTCCTCAAAATCTGTGAGAGACATGCAGTAAAAGGCCTCTTGTGGCCACTGTGGACCCCACTAGCTGATGCTATCTGACTAGAAGATGGGGGGTTCACCCTGGAATACCTCTGTGAAGACCAAATGCCAAAACCTTGCCTCAATTGCCCAAATCGAATTCCTCAGTGACCCTTTAATTCCATTTTTAATCCTCCTCGGAAACCGTGAAACTGCCCAAACTGACACCCAGAGTGCCTGCACTGTCAAACTGATCCCACCAGGCTGTCTGGAAGGGGGGTATAATGGTAAAAACAAGTGGCTGGACCACCCCCTTCCCATACAGCGCCCTAGGTGAAACTGGCCTCCAATGCCTCTGCTGGACAGGCTGAGGAATCATGCCCAAAACTAGTTAACAGGTGGAAAATGCATCTATCACTGTCAAAAGTGCCCGGAACTGAAAGATAAGTGTCTCAATGGATCCAGAAGACCCAAATCTACTAAACATGTGTACTCATACACCATGGGTTGACCTGAGGGGTCAACAATAGGGTCCACCACATCCGGACAGTGTATAATCTGACTTGCTAAACTGCATCAATCACCATCTGAATCATATGTCCACCAAATGGAGTCATCAATAAGAGTATGTGGGACCATCAATCATCATCCATAAGCATACATGGTCCACATCATCACGGATCCCAAGAATGACCATGGTCAAACTATGTTTGACTAGGTCAAAATATAACCAAGGACAAGATTATGACAAAGACTAAGACATGTTCCTTTAGATCATATTCACAGCTCAATCTTAAAGTATAAACATCATTCAGTGGCATTTATCATGTATATATTTTCAATGTTATTTATGTCTTACTTGCACAACAGCTTTAATGACAGACTCACCATTGGACATGGCCTAACTGTTAGCTAAGGGTGAAGGCTAAGAACAAGGCTAGGCTAAAAGGGGTGACTTGACCAAACTCAACTAAATGACACTTTGGACGGGGAGGAGGGGAGCTACACTCTATGCTGGACAAAATAACAAAGGGAAGGGTTGTGCCTCACAAATGGGTAAGTTGTTTAGAGAGTGTTTATTCAATTTAGGCATCATGTCTACATCAAGTTGATTCAGGTTCACTAGGATCATTCATTTCATTTCATGGCCTTTTTGGCCTACATAACCCCTCGGATTTCACATGTGCTAAGAGGCACAACTAATTGCAGCTTGCATCTAGGGCATGTTTATACAAATAAGGTCAACAATAATAGATATAACTTTTGAGTAACATTTGCTTTTTGGACCTTTTCTATACTCTTCGAGGAGTATTTTAGCAGTTCATTGCTCTTGCCCTTTTACTCACGTGTGTTAAAAACACATTCTAGAGTTTACAGTTTCCATGGGCGTATTTATAAAGATTTCCAATATATATGAGCTTTCAGTTTTAGCCAACAACATCTCAAGTGACTAGGGGGAGTTCTGCACAGTGCCAAACATCAAGACAACTAACCAGAATGATTTAGGCATACAATCCAACTCACCAAAGGCAAGTTTTGTCACCAACTCAGAGCTGAGACACAAAACAAACATGGATGCGGTCCAACACAGAGGTAGAAATGGGGAAGTCCTCAGTATCAAGAAGTCAAGAAGGCAAGTCAAAGGTGAAAGTCAAATAAGGAAGGTCATGGATGAATGGAGTCAAGTGAAAATGGTGCCTAAGTTAGCAGACAAGGATGTCAGGAAAGGCCATATCTATGCTCATAGGAGGGTAATGAAACCAATGAGTTTTGTCAGAAAACCTAAGTGTGCAAGTAATAGGTCCATTTTATAATTTATAACATCATCAAGATAGTTCATTTCATTTTAAATTGTTTTGCCACATCATGAATCATATACAGATGTTGATGTTGGTGAGCAGGTACAGGAGTTGAGAGCAAATTCTCATACTTCGGAGTGGACTTCAGGCACTTATCTCTGGGTCAGATTCCAGAGCAGGAGGGAGTTGCAGCAGGGAACAGGGACCCAAGCGGAGGAGATATAGATAGTGTCAGGAGGACCTCCCTCGTTAGGAGGGAGTGTTAGAAATTTATAACTCAGGAGGTCTTCCTTATGATTTTTGGGTGTGTTTTTCATTGGGGGTCTAAGATGTTGTCCCTAGTGTTTATTTATGTAAAAAGTGAGTTATGTAAATAAAGTGGTTTTTTATATTATGACTCTATGTATAAAGTCCTAAAGTGCATTAAGTGCACATTTAAAAAATAAAAGTATTTTTTTATCCGTGCATTTAATATATACCTTCAGATTAGACTAATCTCATCCATTGGATGAGTTAGTTAAAGCTAGTTTGGATTTTCATAATATAAAAATATTTTATGGGACAAAGAGAAAATACACCAACTGAGAAAGAGAGGTCAGGAGAAAACGAGATTTTTCCAAGAGAGAAACTTGGCACATTTCCCAAGAAACTCAACAGACTTCAGCAGCACGATTTCCAAGGCAACCTAGCTGTTCTGCGTGTTTTCCAAGGCAGACTGACAGAGGCTGTACAGCAGCACGATTTGGCATATGTGGGCACAAAAATCCAGACAGGCTGACAGCATTAATTACAGGCTGACAGGACCGTACAGCAACCTTTATTCTGGCATGTGTGGGCACAGAAAACAAGGCAGCATTTATTGCAGACAGAGGGTAGGCCATACAGCAGCAGTCTGGCACATGTGGGCAGGCCGTACAGCCGTTCAGTTGCACAGAAATCGAGGCAGCAGATTGCTGAAGATAAGTTGTCTTGTTTTGCCAATATAGGGAAAAAGATAAATTTCTGTATAAGATATTTCAGATTTCAGATTTCTCTTCTTAATAAAATCTTATCTTTGGGTTTTCCCTAGTGGGGGTTTTGCCCTGGTCATTGAACCTAAATCACTGTGTAAATTGTTTATGCTCAGAATTTGTTCAGTTGAAGTGCTTAGCATGTGTATTTTAACTTTTAAAATCTGAAAGTATCCATAAGTTTAAAATCTCAGAGATGCTAAGTGTTTGACAAAACAGATAAATCACTTTTACTATTTTGTCAAAATTTCTTCATCCTCCACTTGAAAACAAAGGTGTGGTAAGCTTTAGCCTCTCTGAAAATTCTGAATTTGATGATATATTCTACAATGCTATTGATGTCATTGAAGATACATCCTTGGGGAATGATGATTTGGCAATTGAGCTTGCCCCTCCTCTTGATGAAAGTAATGGCAGCTTACGCATGAGCTTATTGACACTATCTCTCAGAATTTTGGTTATGATGAGTATGTAGATTGCTGGAGTTTTGGGCAGCCTTGTGGGGATGTGTATACATTTTTGTTCCAACCATGTAATCCCATATATGGGGCATTTTTTCAAGGATCTTCTATGGAGTTTTAATGAAGCTTTTCTCAAGCATTCAGAGCAGATTTGTGATCCCCATAGTGCAGGTTTTGAACCGCAGCCTACTCCCCCTTTCAGAATAAATTTGGAGCAGACTGGTTTGCCCTCTCCTAAGGTGGATTTGGGCCATCACTTACAAATTCTTTTTCCAGAGATGATTGCTGGTTTGGGGCAGCAAGAAGATGATCTCTTTGTTGGTTTGGAGCAGCAAAGTATTCGGTTTTCAAGAGCAAGATTGGAGCAGTTTTGTTTGCCCTCTCTTAGGGCAAATCTGAACCATCATTTCCAGCCAAATTCTTCAGGGTTACTTGCTGGCTTTCACGATGATTTGCAGCAGCAAACATGTTTTAAAGAGTAGGTTCATGATGGACATGTGTATTCAAGCCCTATCCAATCTTGGATAGAGGAGGCTTGTAAAAAAGACTGCTCTCCTTGGAAAGGGTTTGAAAACGCTAATGATACACCACATCCTCATGATCTCATGCATTTTTTTCAGCTCATCGTTGATTTCATCTTGTCTTGGTTCAACACGAAAGACAAAGGAAGAAGCACTAGCAGGGATGATATGCTAAGGTGGTTTCATTAGTTATATGACTTCACCTAACATGCTGACTTGCTCACTGTTTAACTTTAGGGTAGGTACATAGGAAATGAATAAGCTTTTGCATGAGCATTAGGGTAGGTTCATGTGCTGTTAAGGAATAAAAGATGATGAGATGTGTGTTAATTTTTCTTGCATTGGTGGTCATTGCTAATGAGTACATGCAAAGATTCTGGTGTTCTCATGCACTCCTAAGAAGAGCGCATGTACCGTAGTTGGAGCCAAATGTTACCACCTATATTGCATGGGTTTTGACCAAGATTTTCCTGGGATTTCTGGGCACTTCTCTACCCAAAAACAATAGTTAAAAAACAAAATCTCAGTCCTGGGATGAATGTAAGAAATTATGGGCATGGTAACAACAATCAACAGCCTTACTTCTCCATTTTGAGCAAAACCTCTGAGCACCTAATCAGATTTATGGGCATAATTTCACAAGTAAACAGTCTTCATCTTGAGTTCTGAGCTTAATGCCAGCATTGAAATGCCCTAATCCTCAAATCTGTGCGGGGTTGTCCACGAAAGAAGCACTTCTGAGCATCCATACAGCAGTAGACAGCCCTAATGCATAAGATTTGGGCATGAAGAAAGGCAGGTCTGTGGTGAAAATGACATTTATTCCAAGTCTGGGTGGTAAGTAGGGTGATTTCTTTGTAGCAGCATGCCCTAACAGCCCTGAAACTCCAATTCTGAGCTAATTCATGAGAATTATGGTTATGAACAGTGGAAGCAAGCAGCATATTTCTCAATTCTGGGCAGGCTATAGCAATTTTTCAGCCCTACTTATCAGTTCTTTCGCAAAGATCATGGTAAAACAGCAGTAAAATTCCACCATATTA
Source organism: Larix kaempferi (assembly GCA_027924585.1). NCBI lineage: Eukaryota > Viridiplantae > Streptophyta > Pinopsida > Pinales > Pinaceae > Larix > Larix kaempferi. The sequence goes on along the minus strand of BSBM01000289.1, from coordinate 4,768,614 downwards.
AATGCTGGGCGAATTCTGAGCACATTTTTGGGTGTTTTCACGGACAGCAGTCACAAAACTGCCTGAAACCCCATCTCTATATCTTAAACTAGCAGTAGATCAGCATCAACAGCAATTCTGGTCGTGAAGACAGCCCTAATATCCACTTATGGGCAGTGCTGGGTTTATTTCAGACCCTAGATAGCAATTCTGAGCGATTTTGTGGATGCAAACAGCCTTGAAAAGCAGATCTGGGCATAAAACAGTCCTGTATCTTCAATCTGAGCGACCTGTCTGTGAGAGGCAGCACAAAAAGGGTGGACGTTTTCTCTTTGGAAGGCAGCATTCAGCCCTAATCAAAGTCTCAGCCATGCATTAAGTCATCTACGAGAGGTCACAAACTTGAATAGCATGTTTGGAGGAGTTTAGTGATGTAAATAACCAACAGTAAGAAACTGTGGCAGCACTAGCCTATTGTGGTAGGAGCATCTCATCTTTGAAGCTCATCTTATATCATTCGTAGGGGTTGGTGAGTGGACATCCTTTGAAGGTGCATCTTGCTTGGGGTTTTGTCTTTTGTGAGGTTGCTTGGAAGACTTCTAGATGAAAATTGGTTGTCTAATGGACATCACTTGATTGGTTTGGCTTCCTTGTGGACATGGCTTGTTGAGAAAGTTTCTTTGAAGAAGCCTTTGGAGGCTACTATGCAGACATATTTGGTCGGTTGAGTTTCCATGTGGAAATTCCTTGGGGGTTTGTTGACCATTTGTGGTCGTTGCTTGTTGAAGAAGCCTTCTTTGAAAGGGGCTTTAAAGGCCATGTGGCATCATCTCTTGACTTGTTTCCTTGCTTGATGGAGGTGACCCCCCATCTTGGGGCCTTATGTATCTCAGCTTTTTGCAAGTAGCATTGACCAACTTTTTTGTAATAATTTAGGAGTTTGTTAGAAATAAGTAGGGTTTTTGTTATTTGTTTACCCCACCCTAGAGTAAATCTAAGGAAATAATGATATCTTATTGTAAAGGAAGTAAGGTTACTCTCCTATATAAAGAGAGCCACTTCCTCATTTGAACTCATGGCTGCATTTTGAGAGCTCTCTCTCTCTCTTGGAGCCTAATTGTCATATCTTTTATGGAGCATTTTGAAGTATGAGTGATTTCTTCTTTTGGGTTCTATTGGTGACTTAATCTTTGAAGTAAGTTGTTCATTTTGGCATTATAAGATCTGTTTATCTAGTCCATAAGAAGGGTAGTGCTACTCCATTGGTTTATCATACTTTATCTTTGTAGCTTGATTTAAGTATTTTGCATCCATAGGAGGGGTAATCGTCAATTTTGCATAGGCTAAGGGTGACCTAAATAGATGAGTTGAAGGTGTATGCTTGAATGCTAGTCTTCCTTAGCGAAATTTGCAAATAACTTCAAATTGTTTGGGGTAGGAATTTGGCATGCGTTTTGTAGGGGTTCCAGTCAAACACATACAAACAAGGCCTAAGGGAGATAATCTTGTGACTCCATATGCCCTAGGGATTGGAACTAGTCTTCATAACCCTCCCATCACCTATACTACAAAGAAAGACCTCGGGTTTTGCTAAGTCTAACACATTAAATCACCTTATGCCCTCAAATCCATAGCCTAGAAAGCTTATCTAGGGCAGCCCCCCTCGAGTTGGAGAAGAGCCAACCAGAATTACAGAGAGGTGGTCATCGAAGTTATAGTGGATACCACCTTTGAGTTATTGTTGGGCTAGTTGTGTTCTTTGGGGCTTTAACTATACCTACTAGTTCATGTTGTAACACACTGAACACTTCGAGTCAATTCATGGTGGAGCCAAGGCAGGAGCATTGGTTAGCAACAAAACATGTGTTCGGATACTTGAGGGGCATAGTGGAGTATGGGATTAGATATTTTGGAGATGGTGAGATGAAGTTGTGGGGGTATACAGACTCAGATTGGGAAGGCGGTGCATTAGACAACAAGACCACCTTAAGGTGTTACTTTAGCTTGAGATCAACAATGTTATCCTGATCCCCAGTCGAAAGCAAACTTCTATGGCACTTAACTTGGCAGAGGTAGACTATATGGCTGCCATTAGTGCTAGTTGTGAGGCCATTAGGCTTCGCAAGTTGCTTGCAGGATTATTTGATCAAGAGTTGGACCCCACGATGATTTACTGTGATAATAAAAGTTGTATCAAACTCTCTGAGAATCTAGTGTTTCAAGATTAGTACAAGCGCATTGAGGTCAGGTTTAACTTCATTCAAGATAGGATTCAAAAGGGAGCAATAAAGCTCCAATATGTACCCACAAATTAGCAAGTTGTTGATATTCTAACCAATCCCTTAGTAGAAGGGAAGTTTGTAGCATTCAAAGACAAACTTGGATTGGTGCAGAATTCCTTCCTCACTAAAAGGGAGTGTTGAAGAATGTAGCTTGGCCAAAAACTTCCGCATGGGTTCCAATGTGAATGTATCAGAAGTAGTAATAAAGTCAAATTCTTATATTTAGTTGTTGAATCTAATAAAATGTATTTTTAATATTTATCAATTAGTGATTTAGACTAATCTCAATCATACATCTCAATGAGAGATTAGGGTTTCCGCTCAAGTATAAAGGCAAGTCAAGATAGAGGGTCCATACACACATACACTCAAAGACAACTTTTGTCAGGAGGTGATTTAGTTCATCGGTTGTGCAAGTTTAGAGCACCGAAGAGGAGCCAAGGTCGAGAAACAAGCAAAAAGCAGTGGGCAGGTCCATATAGGCAATTTCGTAATGCATATGGATTTTGTACGAACAAGTACATACAATCGTACAAAACAGTTCATACAGTCATACAGACATGCCATATAACAGCCAACAGGTAACAAGTAGTTTTCTCATTTTTTAGTAGGCATTTTTTCCTCAAAAAGTGTACAAATATGTTTTTTGGGAATACCATACATGATACAACTATTAGTTTGATAGCCTGTGCAGGTTGTTAATTTTATCTCTGAACTTATACTATGATTACTACTTTCAATCAAATTCCTAGATGCATACACTGAAATAAATCTCAGATCTGATATTATAAGCAGCAATACATAAGCTCATTAACTTGTCAAACATGTGCAGCGGAACAGGAAACCAAACACACAGTACACAAATATTTTACCCTAGAAACCCCAATGGGGAAAAAACAGCAAACTAGGGCTTTCTTCAATCTCGAGCCACGGAGAAAATAGAATGTTTTACAATCAGAAATTTACACAAGAAGAGAAACATGATGCCTTGGGAGGCATGCCAGATCTGTGGGACAAACCCAAGCTCTACAACTGATGCTTTGAGGAATGCTCCCTCTGCTCTGCTCTGTTCTAAAATGTTTGATGGACTGCCTCTACCAATCTCTGGAAGAAGTGACTCCCTCTCTCTCCTTGAAGAAGTGTGCCCTCTGCCTCTACTATCCTCCTGATAGTAGAAGTGCGCCCTTTGCCTCTGCTCTGCTCTGACTGATGAAGAATGCCACCTGACTGATGAAGAATGCGACCCTCTCTATCTCAGAAGTGCACCCCTGCTCTAGAGTGCGCCCTCTCTATCCTCTGAAGTGCGCCCCTCTCTCTCTCTCTCAATCAATCACTGATGAGATCTTCATGTGCCCTCCTCAATCTCTGAAGAATCTACCCCTGCTTCTCTCTGCCCTCTCGGCTTCAAGAAGCGTGCCCTCTCTCTCAAAAGTGCACCCCTACTCAAGAAGTGCGCCTCTCTCTCTTAGAAGTGTGCCTCTCTCTCTCAGAAGTGCGCCCCCTCTCTTTGGCTCTGCAATCTCTGAAGATATGTCATGGGATTACTACCTTTTTACCCTTCAGCTCTCTTTTATAAGCTTCAATGCCTAATTAGGGTTCCAGATCCCTGTTTTTCTTTACATGTTAAATCACACTTTTGCATTAAAAAAATTCCTGCATGCAAAAGGTAAAAGTCTTGGAGATCTCTGCATGCTTCCACGACTGAAGCCATGCAGCCTAGTAAAGTGTTTCTCACACAATACATTAATGCCTACTCTATTAATGTCACTTCATGCTAGGCATAATCACATGAAGGACATCCCGAGATGCAAATCTCAACACATGTTTCCTTGCAAGCTTTGATTTGTTAATAAAAAGTTGATTTTGAAGAAGTAATTACCTGTGTATTGTGTTTATGTTTTTGCTATTTACTTTCCAGCTATATGTGTTATTGTTGCTATGTGAAGAATTTAATTTCTGCAATTAAAAAAAAAACTAGTTTAGTTGAGAACATAAGGACAACAATCACCTAGGGTTTAGAATTTTAACATCACTCGCTAGAACTTTCCAATCCCACGCAATATGATGTGATTTCCCACAATAAAAGAGTCACTCACTTTTTAGTGTTGTCATTGTCTTCTCTTTTTCCTACTTTATTTTCACTTCTGCTAAAGAAAAGTTTTCTTTATTTTTGCTACCATTGTTCTCATGATTATCCTCTACAATAAGAGATGAAATCATAGTTTGTAGAGACCAAAATATTAATTTGTGTAGTATAATGTTACAATATTTGCGAGGTAAGTAATTTAACAAAACAACCTTGCCCTTATCACCCCATATATTGTATCAGGTCCCACACTTGTGAATTTCATCATAAGTGCTTGATGAGAGGTTGGGTGCCTTGGGTACTTGATGCTAGAGTTATGCTTCATGTTGTGATGATGCCCTAGTTGATAATTAGTTGATGGATCTAATTGTGTTAGCAGCTATGGTATGTGGTATATCTTTGGTGTTTGGAAGTTGATGGGCTCTTCTATTGATGATATTGACATGCTTGGAATATCTTGTTTGGCATTTATCTAGCACATCACACATGTTACTTTCATGGAATGGGAACCCATCATCTTAGGGTCTCCCTATGTTTTAAAAAGTGTTAGTAACTGCTATTTGATAAAGTATTTACAATGAGATGATTAGTCTTCTTTAGGAGATGATGTTGCATTTCACTCATATGTCACTTGTTTATGACACATCATCTTCCTGTGGAACACCCTAATGCTTTGGGTTTGATTTGGCATCTAAATCACATGGACTATCCTTTCCCATGAAGCACTTGGCTTGTTTACATGATAAGATGGTATTTGAGGCTTGTCCATGTGAGTGCCATATCATTTTTGGGCTGTTTTGACTTCATTATGACATAGACTAACATATTTGGTGGAGCGCTCTAGCCCATTTGGAGGGCTTTGTGATTAATGGTGACTTAGAGTTGGTTTTCAATGGAGTACTCTAGCTCATGTCATATGGTTTTTACTTGGGGATGCTTTGTTGTTGTTTTCCTATAGAGCATCCTCCCTCTAGCACATGTTTTGGAGGATGTACTCACATTTTTATGGGAGTGCCTTACTTCTTAGCACATGGATGAATTCTAGGAATTATTGGCTATTATTATGTATGGAACGTTCCCCTTTGTTTCTCTCCCTTGGCACATGTGGAGGCATGTCCATGGTTTGTAGGTGCCATCCCTTTACTCACAAAGTTGGTTAACTGTTATGGCACCTTGCTCTTAGATTTGTACAATTCTATCTTGATTGATGGCCTCCCTATTCTATGGATCTAGTGCTTGCACATATTGATGAGCTAGCACATGGGGCATTTGGATGTAACAAATGAAGTCGTATCCCCCTTTAATGAGTTATGGCACATGGATTTATTGTCGGTTGAGGGTTTGAACCCTTGATGTTGTTAGAAAGTGACAACGAAGGAAGGCCTTCCTGCATGCATGTGTCCTTGCATGCAGAAGACATTAATTGGAGAAGCCAATAAAATGTATTTAATTAACTTTTCCTAAGTTTACTTTGGAAAATTAATTAAAGTAATCTAATTAATTATTGACATAACGAATTACTTTTTTTATAAAGTATGAGTGAAAAATTAAAGTAATGGCAAGATCTAATCTTGGCCATTCATTCTCACCGAAGGATCTTAACCTTAGATCTATAGTGAGATTAGGTTATTCACTTAACATTGAGTTATAAAAGAAAGATCAATTGGTGGAGAGGACACACAATTGCATTCCGACAGAGACGGAAGAGAAGGAGTGTGAGAGAGAAGTTTTTAGAGAAGAAGACGGAGGAGCAATGAATCAAGGAAGAGGACAGCGCAGAGGAAAGAGAGAAACAGGAAGGACAGCCTGAGGTGACCGTACAGCAGCCAGCAAGACAATATGTACAGTCCGTATGGAATCCATACAACAGGGTTGTATGGATCCGTACAGCAGGCCGTAGAAGTCGTACAGCTGCAGTAGATCAGCTGCCTCGGGTTCCGTGCCAATCTGAGAGGTCTTTCTCAATATTTCTGTGAGGTGTGATTTTGCCTATTGGGCAGATTAGATTATGATTTGTAATTGTTCCATATTTTCTTAATAAAATAAAGATCTCATACTGCTGCACCGGTTTTCCCATCTTGGGTTTTGTCCGGGGGTTTATACCCAAAAAGATAGTGTTGTCTCGATTGATGTGATTGCTGCTATATTTCTTTCAGTATTTGTTTTTCGCTGCATAGTGAAGAAATCCATGTGTGGTTATTTGTTATTTGCATGCATCTAGCCCTAGTTGAATTTTAAGGAAATTTACATGGTATCAGAGCTCTTCTGAGCAGACTGAGAGAAAGCAGCAGATTGGTTGGATAGATCACTGCATATCTATCCAAGGGTTTATTGGTACTATTCATTATGGTCCTACAGTTGAGAGTTGAGGATAGACTCCAAGGGGCACAGAACTTTCCTACTTGGAAAGAGAGGATCACCAGGGTCCTTGATGTCAGTGATGCTGATGAGCACATTGATGATCAGAAGAGTGCTCCTACAGATCCGGCAGATTTGGCTAGATGGAAGAAGATAGACTCCAAGGCAATGTTGATCATCTTTGATGGGGTGAAGGACCACATAGTCCCTCATCTGTCTGGGAAGAAAACCGCATTAGAGATGTGGAAGGCTTTGGCGAGTCTCTACTAGAGTATGAATGAAAACCGGAAGATGGTGCTGCAGGAAAGATTGCGCAATACCAGGATGGCCAAGGGTGAAGGAGTGGTGCCTTATCTTACAAGGCTCACACAGATTAGGGATGAGCTTGGAGTAGTGGGCTCTAAGACTGAGGATGAGGAGCTAGTTTGTATAGCTCTCAATGGCTTCTCTAAGCCATGGGACGTCTTTGTCAAAGGCGTGGTGGCTAGGGAGAAGCTCCTTGACTGGCAGAGATTGTGGGATGACTTCGGACAAGAAGAGACCCGGATGGTTCAAGGTTCAACTTCATCCAGCGGTGCTACACAAATCGTAGATGAAGAAGCTCTAGCCCTAACAAGCAAAGCTAAGTGGAAGGGAAAGAAGAAGAAGGGTGGCAAGAAGAACTTGGACATGGCAAAAGTCAAGTGCTTCATTTGTCACAAGCATGGACACTTTGCTTCCCAGTGCCCAGAGAAGAAGAACAACAACAACAACACACAGATGGCAGGATCAGCAGAGGTGGATGATTTCAGCAAGACTTTTGAGGAGGACTTTTGTTTGATAGCTTGCATGGCAAGCTCCATCAGCAACAGTATCTGGTATGTTGATAGCGATGCATCTTGTCACATGACAAGACACAGAGGGTTCTTCAAGAGCTTGCAGGAGGGTGGAGTAAATCTCCATATTGAGTTAGGAGATGATGTGCAGTATTAGGCGCGAGGTGTTGGCACTATATCGTTTCAGAGGGAGTCTGGAAAACCTATCAGCTTTGCTGATGTGCTATATGTCCCAGGGATGACCAAGAATCTCATATCAGTTTCCACACTAGAAGACAAGGGTTTTCTAGTGACTTTCCGTGACAGGAAAGTATATATCAGACCAAGTGGGTCAGATCAGAGATTGGAAAGAGTGATTGGGGTTCGGAGCGGGAAGGTTTCCAGACTACAGTTTGAGCCTGCAAAGGCTCTGGTCAGTAGCAGTAGCAGTGATTGTGAGTTGTGGCATAGGAGGATGGCACACTTACAGCATGGTGCACTGAGGCATCTGAGACAGGCAGTCATTGGAGTTCCTTCAGTTCAGGAAGACAAGCACAACCACTGCAAGGGTTGTGCGTTGGGGAAGAACATCAGGAAACCTTTCCCACATAGTGAGCACAAGTCTGAGGGAGCCTTAGACTTGGTGCATTCGGATGTTTGCGGACCGATGAGTGTTCATTCGTTCAGTGGTTACAGTTACTGCGTCACATTCATTGATGACTATTCCAAGAAAACCTGAATCTATTTTTTGAAGGCCAAGTCAGAGGTCTTCGATCGGTTCCGAGAGTTCAAAACTCTCGTGGAGAACCAAACAAGGAGAAAGATCCGGATATTGAGGACAGACAACGGTGGTGAGTACATCGGCAGAGAGTTTGTGGAGTATGTGCATCAGAGGGGATCAAGATGGAACACACTGTTCCTCATACCCCATAGCAGAATGGGGTGGCGGAGAGGAAGAACAGAACACTGGTGAGTGCAGCCAAGGCCATGCTATTTGATCAGGGATTACCACTATTCTTATGGGCTGAGGCATTTCGGACTGCAGTATATGTCCAGAACAAGTGTCCCCACACTGCATTGGGGAGGAAGACACCTGAGGAGGTATTTACAGGTACTAGACCAGACGTGAGTCATTTGCGTATATTTGGGAGTATCCACTATTGTCACATTCATGCTGACACTAGGAAGAAGCTGGATGCTTCTGGAGAGAAGGGGCTTCTAGTTGGGTATAATGAGACTTCCAAGGCTTATAGAGTATATATCCCAGATCGCAAGAGGATCATTGTGAGCAGGGATGTCCAGTTTGACGAGGATAGAGCCTTGAGAAGTTTTATGGACTTACCAGCACAGGAGCAGCCAGCTGAGGACTCAAAGGGAGTCCAGTTGGAGGAGTCACAGGTACAGATTCAGACATAGGGCATGGGCTCTGGTAGTCAGAGGGAGTCAGGTGGACAGGATCCTCCTATCTTTGATGGGGAGGATGAGCAGCGGCAGGAGGAGGACATCCAGCAGCCGCAGCAGGAAAACACTAGGCCACGGCCTAAGTGGTATAGGTCCACAGTTCAGGATTCCAGACAGGTGAGTCTTCCACAGAGATCTTTCAGACGTAGTGTACCACCAGATAGACTGAGTTATATGGCACTGATGACAGAGTTGATTGACTCTCAACCTTCTAGTTTCGAGGAGGCTACACAACATGATGTGTGGCAAGAGGCCATGGTTGAGGAGTATGACTCAATCATGAAGAATCGGGTATGGGAGGTTGTTTAGAGGCCACAAGATAAGAAGGTGGTGGGATTTAGATGGATCTACAAGGTAAAGCATGCAGCAGACGGAAGTGTGGAGAAGTACAAGGCACGCTTCGTGGCGAAGGGGTATTCACAGAAGGAAGGTATTGACTATGAGGGAACCTTCGCCCTTGTCGCTATTCTTCTATTCGGACTATCCTATCATTGGCAGCAGAGATGGGTTGGCGTGTTCATCAGATGGACGTGAAGACAGCCTTCCTCAATGGAGTGATTGAGGAAGAGGTTTATATTGAGCAGCCAGAGGGGTTTGAGGTGGAGAATAGAGAGTCTCATGTATGTAGACTGCAGAGAGCTCTTTATGGGCTCAAGTAGGCACCTCGAGCATGGTACTCGAGGATTGACAGTTATCTATGAGAGATGGGGTTCCAGCGGAGTGAGGCAGACCATAACCTGTACTTTCTGGCAGGTGAGGTACCTCTCATACTGGTTCTATATGTAGATGATCTCTTTCTTACAGGAGATGAGGAGTTGATCAGGGACTGCAAGTCGAATCTTGCAGTGGGGTTTGAGATGAAAGACCTTGGGTTGATGCATTACTTTCTAGGTCTCGAGGTTTGGCAGATAGATGGGTGCTTCTTCATTGGACAGGGGAAGTATGCAGTAGAGATCTTGAAGAGATTCAGGATGGAGGACTATAGACCTATGGCCATACCTCTAGTTTCCAATTGGAGGAAGATTGATGTATCGGGATCAAAGGAGTTTGATCCTACATTGTATAGGCAGCTTATCGGATCGCTTATGTATCTGGTCAACACTCGACCAGACATTAGCTTTGCAGTCAACTCTTTGAGTCGGTTCATGGTGAACCCTCGAAGAGTACATTGGACAGTTGTGAAGCACATACTTCGCTACATCAGAGGTACAATGGAGTATGGATTGGTTTATGAGCGCAGTGGGAGTTTTCAGTTGGCAGGGTTTACAGATGCTAACTAGGCAGGATGTGTAGAGGATCGGAAGAGCACTTCAGGTTGCTGCTTCAGCATTGGGTCAGGAGTTGTCTCTTGGTTCAGCAGGAAGCAGAAGTCAGTTGCATTGAGCTCAGCTGAGGCTAAGTACATGGCAGCCAGCATGGTTGCATGTGAGGGGATGTGGCTGAGGAAGTTGCTCTCAGGATTATTCGAGAGTGACCTAGAGACTACTATAGTTCACTGTGACAATCAAAGTGGTATCAACCTTTCTAAGAATCCAGTGTTTCATGACAGGAGTAAGCACATTGACATCCAGTATCACTTCCTCGGAGATTGTGTTCAGAGAGGAACCATTCGGTTGGAGTACGTTCAGACAGATGAGCAGGTAGCAAACATATTCACCAAGGCACTTTGCAAACTCAAGTTTGTGAAGTTTAGAGACAAGTTGGGGTTGTTACCGAATCCCTTCCTCGTTGAGAGGGAGTGTTAGAAAGTGACAACGAAGGAAGGTCTTCCTGCATGCATGTGTCCTTGGATGCAGAAGACATTAATTGGAGAAGCCAATAAAATGTATTTAATTAACTTTTCCTAAGTTTACTTTGGAAAATTAATTAAAGTGATCTAATTAATTATTGACTTAATGAAATACTTTTTTTATAAAGTATGAGTGAAAAATTAAAGTAATGGCAAGATCTAATCTTGGCCATTCATTCTCACCGGAGGATCTTAACCTTCGATCTATAGTGAGATTAGGTTATTCGCTTAGCATTGAGTTATAAAAGAAAGATCAATTGGTGGAGAGGACACACAATTGCATTCCGACAGAGACGGAAGAGAAGGAGTGTGAGAGAGAAGTTTTTAGAGAAGAAGACGGAGGGGCAACGAATCAAGGAAGAGGACAACGCAGAGGAAAGAGAGAGACAAGAAGGACAGGCTGAGGTGACCGTACAGCAGCCAATAGGACAGTATGTATAGTCCGTACGGAATCCGTACAACAAGGCCATATGGATCCGTACAGCAAGTTGTACAGCTGCAGCAGATCAGCTGCCTCGGGTTTCATGCCAATCTGACATGTTTTTTCTCAATATTTCTATGAGGTGTGATTTTTCCTATTGGGCAAATTCAATTCTGATTTGTAATTGTTCCATATTTTCTTAATAAAATAAAGATCTCATACTGCTGCACCAGTTTTCCCATCTTGGGTTTTGTCCGGGGGTTTATACCCAAAAAGATAGTGTTGTCTCAATTGATGTGATTGCTGCTATATTTCTTTCAATATTTATTTTTCATTGCATAGTGAAGATATCCATGTGTGGTTATTTGTTATTTGCATGCATCTAGCCCTAGTTGGATTTTAAGGAAATTTACAGATGTATGGATGCAACCACTTGCACAATTGTTGGGGCTATAAAATGACTTGTTCTACACTCACATGTGCCATTAGTTTTTATTCTTTCTTGAGGAGCATCCACTATTTTGACATTACTTTCACAATGATTAATCCTTTATTGATGGAGCATTCTCTTGGATAGCCTCACATGTTGCCCTAAGAGCATCCTTGACTTTGTCTTGATTGATGGAACGCTCCACATGGGGGATTGCTAATATCCATTCATATGCCATCTAGTTGGAGTGTTCCCTTGGAGAGTATCTATTGCACATTTATGATGGGGGCATCCACCTTGGAGGTGCCTTGATGATGTTTCATCCATTGTTGAAAAACTTGCCTAAAAATCGGTGACTTTAAAAGATCGCAATTTTTTCCCTAAGCCGAAAAATCGGCGAGTAAAAATCACAATTTTTTTAAAAAGCATGACAACGCAACTTCTTCGAAAAAGTCACAACTTTTTGGTAAAACTCGCGGTCGATGAAAAAAGTCACCTAGGATGCCCAATCTACGGTTTAAGAGGGGGAAAGTTGTTTTTTTTTTTGTCATTTGCTTGATCTGATTGTTGGAGAAGGAGTGAGAAGGGCAAGAGGACACCATCAACCACTTTGCAGGCATCCAAACACCATCTATCATCACCATTAAGAATTTTTGTGGAGAAAGGGTTCAAGAATCAAAACATTTTCCAATCAACCAATTGAATCTTCCTCTCACGGGTATGTAGTGTTTCTTCTATATTTTCCATGGTTTTTTTTGCATGGTTGCTTGCATATTTTCTTGCCTATCTTCCTCTATTTTTTTGCCATTTTGCTAATGATTTCCATGTCCATAAATATTAAAAATAGTCACAATGTAAGGGGGTTTTAGAATGGAATAGCAGGCTTGTTTATTAGATCTTTAGCCACCCTCTTGTTATCATTTTTCATGGCTAAAAATATAAATTTAGAGGTCTGATTTTTTAAGCCAAACTGCTGCAATTTTTTTCACATGGGGTTTAACGTATTTTTTATGTATTTGTTGTGCCCTAGGCTTGCATTTTGAGGCTGTCATTCCATTTGCCAAAATGCCAAAGCCATTGGACCCATTTTGGCAGTATGGTGAGCCCGAGGATGGAACAAACAGGAAAAATTTGAGTTGCAAATTATGTGGGCATCGCATGTCGGGAGGGGTTAATAGGTTGAAATACCATCTAGCTAAACTCCCTGGGCATGATGTTGGCCTTTGTACTACAGTGAGCCCAGAGATCATGAGATCTACCCATGACTCAATCCATGAAAAAAATAGAAAGAAGGATAAGATCTCTGCAAACAAAGATGAGCTTGCAGGTTTTAACTTAGCAAGAAGTGCGGGGGCTTCACTATCTACCACTATCGGTGAGGGTAGTGGGAGGGGCTCCACAAATTCACCTACCGAGAGGGTGGGGGCCTCATCCCTTTTTACTTCACGAACAAGAGTTGGAACACAACCTTCTATCAGGTCAATGGTAAAGAGAATGGAGAAGGTAGAAGCGAACAGAGTGATGGGGAGGTGTCTTTACTGGAGTCACATACCTCTCAGCATCGTCAAAAACAATCCATTTTGGCAGCCGATGTGTGATGCCATTGCAATAGTTATCCCAGGGTATAAAAGTGCCACCTTCGAGGAGTTGCGGGGCCCAATCCTTCAAGCAGAAAAGAAGGACATCAGTGCTAGGATGGGGGAGTCCAGGCAATCATGGGAGAGCACTGGATGCACAATCATGTCAAATGGTTAGTCAAATGGTAAGAGTAGATCCCTTATCAACTTCTTGGTACATTGTCCTAGATGTACCATGTTTATGAAATCAATCGATGCATCGGCATATGTAAAAGATGCAGCACTCTTATGCGAGTTCATATATGGGTTCCCCCAGGATATTGAGGTGCACAATGTTGTGCAAGTTATTACAGATAATGCAGCTAATTATGTGGTTGCTGGCAGGATGCTTATGGAGAGGCACCCCACTTTGTTTTGGACTTCATGTGCTGCTCATTGTACTGATTTGATGTTGGAGGATATAGGGAAAATTCCCTTCATCAAGGTGGTGATTGATCAAGCTAGGAGCATCCCCAAGTTCATTTACAACCATACTTTTGTTCTCAACCTCATGAGGAGGCACACCAAAAACAAGGAGTTGAAGTCCCGCAATCACGCGTTTTGCCACCACCTTCATTACTCTTCAGTCCTTGCTTCAATGTCAATTTGAGTTGAAGCAAATGTTTGTTTGCGATGAGTGGTGTGATTGTGCTTACAGCATGAGAGAGGATGGGAGAACCATTGCCAAGTTGTACATTGACTCCTTTTGGGAAGGAGTGGAGAAAGTGTGATCGGTGAGTGAACCTTTGGTAAGGATTTTGAGATTTGTTGATGGTGACAACCCACAATGGGGCTATTTGTATGAAACCATGGATAGGGCCAAAGAGGCCATTCGGAATTATTATGTGGGCAAGGGTACCCTGGGGCACAACAAGCACATGTTGTCATGGGAGTTGATTGATAGTCAATGGACCAGGATGCTTCATCGACCCATTCATGCAGCAGCACTCTTCCTCAAACCCGCATTTTCCTACAAATGCAATTTTGATGGCGAGGTGTTGGAGGGGCTCCTCACTTTTATTCAAAGGATGGTACCTAATTATGAGACTCGCAATGCAATCAATCGCAAGATAGAGGTGTATTGGGATGGTACTGAAGTATTTAGCTTTGGTGATGCTATTCATGACAGAACCAATTTCATGCCAGGTAAGTTATTAAAGTGTTTAACTTTTATTTGAAAGTTGAATTATGATTTATTTATTTCCTATTTCAGTTTTCCAATGCAATGAAATGTAATTTAGTTATCTTTCTTTCTTATTTGTTGTAGCTACTCGGTGGCGAACCTATGGTGTAAGGACACCAAATTTACAAAAAATTTGCCATCAAGATTCTTAGCCAAACATGTACCGCTTCAGGATGTGAGCAGAATTGGAGTGTGTTTGAAAAAATACACGCAAAGAAATGCAAAAGGTTAGAATTTCAACAAATCAATTGCATTTAATATAAGTTATGAATCTATGATCCTCTAGGCTCTAACATATTATAATTTATTAATTTTTGAACCTCCAAACCCATAAAAAAATTATTACCCTCTTACAGGTTAGAGTTCACACGTCTCAATGACTTGGTCTACGTCCATTACAATCTCTGTTTATGGATGAGACAAATAGAGAAAGAACCAGATGCGGATGCCATCTCCTTAGACAATATTGATATATTGTCTAAGTGAGGGTGGAGATTGAGACTCCTATCATGGAGGAGTCACCTACATGGCTAGAGACAGAGGGGGAGGTCGGAGACACCACGGAGGGTGATGTGCTAGCATCGCCACCACCTTCTACACCGATTGATATAGCTAGTCCTCCATCCATCACTCATCGTCCGATATTACATGTAGGGCTAGGGCCTTCTGCTGCTGCTACTAGTGCTAGGGGCAAGCCTGACAAACGACCCATGACCTTTTCCCGTAAAAGGGGAAGAGGGCATTGATATTAGATAGCTAGCTGCTATTTTTCCTCAAATACATTTATATATGTGATGTCATTTTGTATTGGTTATCCACTTTTGAGTCCTTGATTGGACAACTATGATGTTTCAGGATTCAGTATTGACTTTGATGTATCATTTTATATTTGGCATGACTACATGATGATGATATATATCAGTGCTTTCTCCATATTTATGTTCCAATGTGTTTATCTGATGTTATTGTTGCTTTATATGTTTAAAATTCTGAAGAAAAAAAAATGAATGTGTTTTGTATTTTTTAATGTTTGTCGAGGTTTGTCGATTTTTTCACCGATGTTGTCGAGAAGTTGTATTCGGGACCCTTGCCGACTTTTACAACATTGGTTTCATCCCTTAATTGGAGTTAGCATCCTACTCTGGAGGACTTGTTGCATGTTGCACACCTTGAGGAGGTTGTTTGGCATTGGATAGGATCTAGGAGGGTCAAACACTGGACCTAGGGTTTCATTCATCATTTTGCATGCTTTGCGGACCTATTCTATTAGAGTAGTTAACTTGGTGAGCCTTTGGAGGCTATGTATTATGGTTTTGTTTGGCAAATTCACTCATTTGTTGGAGGTCTCTCTCTCTCTCTCTCTTGATTTGAGGCTTGTACATGTGGCTTTGACCACCATATTTCATGGATATTGTTGTGGTAATAGGAGTATTTTGGTTTCTTTACTCCTCCCTAGGCTAGATCTAGGATTATATTCATATTTTATTGTAGTAGGAAATAAAACCCATATAAGGGTTTGTTCTCTTCTTCATTTCTCATGGTTAGATTGTGGGAGAAATCCCCAAGAGCTTAGTTGAATAACTTTTGGTCTCTTTGGATGGTGAATCAAAATGCTCTCTCTTGAATGGTCTTGTGTTGCACATGTTTCGCTTATGGATGGAATTTCCAATTGATGATGGTTTTAGGTTAACGAAGCAAGTCTCTTTCTTCTCCTATTCTTCTCTTCAAGTTAGGGCACAAGCAGATTCATGTTTCTAATGTCATCTGTCCACTAAAGCAGTGTTTTGTCTAGTATATGTACATTTTGCTTTGCACTCAATGGGGTTTCCACTCAAAGTTGTGGGGCTTTTCAGCCATTATGGTTTTTGTTTCAATCTCCTCTAAGCAATGAGTATGTTCTTTGCATGTCACTTATCCCATTCTCTATGTTTGTTTCTTCTTCTCACTCAAAAATTGCAACAAGTCTCCGAAGGTTTCTTCTTGTTTTTTTATGTTCATTGAGTACGGTTCTAAGTATCACAATCATGTATGTACATTCCAGTGAGCGAAATTCTTAATGCGGTGCATTAATCATTCCTAGTATGGTTGTTCAATGATCTTTCTCTCTGTGTCAATTGTGCCTAGTGCAAAAATCTCTCAAGACACGCATTTTCTCACACTACATCTATAGTATGTTTTTAATTCTCAGAATTCTAGTTAGGGCTATGTCTTCTAGGTTGAGGATATGCTTAACTCGCATTCCTTACCCTTCATGATCCTACTTGCAGCTTCTCTCCTTATAAGTGACTTCCTTAGAAAGCCCTTCCTCCAAATAAGAATTTATTTTTTTCTGTATTCTTTTTTTATTTTCTAAAGTTGGGACTTTGGAAACTAGGACTTCATAAACTTGAAAAATTTAGAACACTTGTATCTTTAATTAAGAAATTCACTTATGGCTTAATCTTGTTTGGAATTCTTTATTTGGCATGGTCTCATTTTAAATCCTCGATCCTTCTTGACCTCTAGTCCAACTCCTAAGATTGAATCATGATCTTGATTCTCTAATACCACATTAAAATATGAAAGAAAAAGTACATGAGCGATAGAATATAATATTTTATTCCATGGAATCATTTCATACAATATGGGAGAGCACCTTATATTTCATTCATGAGGTGGTTTAGAATGCCTACCTCACCTAACTACTATAACTAATAACAATTTATTATTATAACTAATGACACTTCAATAAGCCACTTAAAATATAGTATGGCAATTACCATAGTTATCAAAATTGGCTAGTCCGAACTTGAATTGACCGATGGTTACCACAGTTATCAAAATTGGTCGGTCCAAACTAGAACCGACTGATTTGGACAAGTCCATCGGGAAAACGACCCAAACCAATGCTTGAACCTTGAACTGACCTGCAAGCCGGTTGTATCCCAAATGGCCAGTTCAAAACTAGAACTGTCTAATTTGAATCAGAACCAGGCCTTAACAAAACCCAGCACACCTGCATGCTCCAATGCCAATTCAACTCTTAGATCCAGTTTTCCAGCTAGTTCCCATCTAGTCCTGATCTGACCCTTGGCTGGTTCTGGTTCTGATAGCCTTTGCTTATTGCTTCTGTGGGATTAGAAATACTTTGAAATGCCCTAACATGTAAACTACTTGGTTTTATACTTGGAAAGTCTCTTCATGATTATGCTACCAGTCAAGAACTTCATTAGTGTTTGTACTAAATCTATTTGACTATCCTCTTTCATAGTGTACAATCACAATCCAAAAATTACACCTTGCTTATTATATTTTTGTGTTGTATGTTCTTGAGAAAATTTACTTCTAACTAATTTTTGGGTTCATAATACAACCTCTCAACAATACACAAGCCTCTAGAATGGTCACTTTAAGAACATTGTCAACTAGTAACTACTTTAAAATCCCCACCCATAAGCTTGAGGTGGAAGTTGATGCCATAATCAATTGAAATTCATATTAAAAATTGAAAATAAGGTTCTATATTTGACTGCTGAGTTTGTCCTAATCCATTTTAAAGATCAATTTAATGACAGAAATGAGCTGACAGATTTAATTGCTTCATACCTATAAGACACATGGAAAGAAATATACCTAATTGCTTAACATCTCGAAGCCTGCAATTTAAAGCACTCTCAAGTAAGAACTCCAGAAAACTAATTCAAAGTGGAAAAACTCAAAATTAAAGTTTTATTAGAATAGAATCAATAGACAATATTTATCCTTCACAATTAGGAAAATTAGAAATAATCACGAGGACCATCTTACCGCTGGAATTGTTCGGTATCTATAAATCTGAGACTAAGCTGCAGCAAAGAAAAAAATTATGTTAAGAATTATACCCAAAAAGTAATACTGATGCTATGTTCCACTATGCTTAGCTATAATAGCATCAGTAAACATATTTTGTGATTTTCTTTCAACAAAGAGAAACATTATTTTTTTGTTGTACATGCTGTAATTAATCATCTGACATATTTATAACTTAATGTCCTCCAAAAATTAAGAAAACCACATAGGTCTTCATTTCTAAAGACACATGGTGAATGAGCTTTGTTGTTTGAATTTTGCACACAAAGAAATGCATGCCATAATTAACAGAAAGCAAAGCATTTTAGGTTATTGAGCCCAAAACATGACATTGAAAACAGTGCAAAAAATCGCTATTTGAGACCAAAACACACTTTTGGCATCCATTCACCCAATCAAGTTTTAGACAAATCACAGAACACAGAACCAATAAGACCATATGATGTGATTTTGCACTTACCTATTTAGTATTTACGGAGAACAAATAATTTCCTAGACTCATAAAAACGTCAATTCTGCATTTCTATAAACCTTAAAAGTGATATCTTTCAAAATATGAACAAAATTATCTCATTTCACTGAAGCCAAAATTTGAAAGATGTGAATGTGCTATATTATTTAGATATAACAACAACTGAAAAACTGGTTCAAGTAACACAATTTCACACCTCCTTGGGGCGGCAAATGAGAATCCCATCAGAGACAGGGCTAGGGGTCTGATTATTGTGATATGAGTAAGTTATCAAGCTACTAGAGTAACTGGGATATCCACAAACAACTTGGCTGAAGCCTCGGCAATAGGATTAGAACCAACAAAGGAGATGGCCATACTAAATACCATGTGTGGGGAGGGGATTCAAAGTAGTAATAAGCATTATGAGTAATAGTGGGTCATACTCTAAGATAGACAAGATGGTAGACCTACTGGCAAACATGGGTAGATTTCAAGGAAGGACAACTGCATTTACACAACCATGACGGCAGAAAAGAATGAATTGGCTAAAAGAAGAAATCCAGAGATGCAGCAGAAGCATAGAAAAGTAAGGCTAGCAGAGGGACTCCTGATTTCTGGTCATAAAACGCAGAAGGGCAGAGATTGGGATGCGGTACAAAATGTCTCCTAGAAATTCCACTCCTTGGATCCATCTTGGAGGAGGAAGTGCAGTGAGTTTAAAGGAGGTTGCAGTGGCAGAATGAACAAGAAGTGCTAGAGCTGATGAAAGAAATTCTTGGAGGAGGAAGTGCAGTGAGTTTAAAGGAGGTTGCAGTGGCAGAATGAACAAGAAGTGCTAGAGCTGATGAAAGAAATTAACTCGTGCATGAATAGGCTAATGGTTGACAGCTTGGCAAACTGAGTTGGTGGACTGGAGAGCCAGCAGCAAGGGTCAATTCGTCATTGCAGGAGATGGCACCACATGTTTGATAAACTCAATGAGAGACTGCAACAAGTTGAGGATGAGCAGGAGCTAAGTTCCCTGCCAAACACTTGCAATAGTTCATGCAGATACCCTTCAGTCGGCCCAGGGGAGGATGAAGGAAATTTCTGGCGATAGTGTTCATACAGAGAGATTCAGAGGAAGAGCATGGTGACCAGAGATCCAAAGGTAGCAGGATCCCAGTAAGACGATAGATGAAAGGTTTCAAAACACTCTTTATGTTTTGATTTTTAAGAAGGTCAAGGTAGTAAGCCCTCTGTTTTTCAGTTTTTGTATTTAGAAGTAACTTCGAGTACATACTCTATATATAGCAATAATTCCTCTGTAATAGCAGTAAGGTCTTGAATATATTCTGCTGTGTCCAGCCAGCAGAGTATCAATAATAGCAAAGTTCTGGGCATTTCGGGCTTTTGAATCTGTTATGTACCTCAAGCTGGATAAGTTTGGTGGGAGGGAAACAGCTAAGAATAAGGACAAGTCAATTTTTTCCAAAGCAAGCAGCACAACCAGGTATGGATGAGGCACCCCTTGTAACTATTCTGTAATAGTATAAATGGTTTTACTAGGTTAAAAATAAATAAAAATACACAACTGCTGAAAAGCAGTTTGTATGTGGTCTGAATATGGGTACCCTCATCAGCCCCATTGAATGTCTGTATTGAGGATCCAAATGGTAAGTTAAATATCTCTTATGCTATGAGGAAGGGTATTTCTATCAAATGAAACTGAAATCATCTCGATGATTCAAGATAAAAAAATATATTCTCTTTTGGATGGAAGAAACTTGATATCATGGTGGATTCTGAGCTTGCTATCATGTTAATGGAAAGCAACCTAATGTAACAACTTCATATATAACATTATATTTTAATATATAACAACTACATATTAAAATATTTAACAAATATTCAACACGACTACATATTTAAAATAATTAACAAATATATATAACAACTTCATATATAACATTATATTTTAATATATAACATTATATTTTAATATATAACACTATATTTTAATATATAACAACTACATGTTAAAATATTTAACAAATTTTACTTTGAATATAATCAACTACATATATTAAAATATATTCAAAATATGAAGTTAGGTTGGCGCAGGAGTGGTAGAGAGGTGGTTTGAGATGGAAGGTTAGGTGTCCAAAGGGCACCACACGTGGCACAAGGGGTTGCAATGCTCACGTAGAGAGGGGTGCAAACCCTAATCCACCATGGGGCGTCATGTTGGAGGCAGCCCGCAATACCAATCAACGCAGAGGGCCGTTATGCTATCAACGCAGAGGGCCGTTATACCACGTCATGATAGGGTTAATTGTAACAAGACTCTTAACGCAGCCCGCAATACCAATTAACACAGAGTGCCGTTATACCACGTCGTGATAGGGAAAATTGAAAGTTTTTTTTGTTTACACGGTAACTCCACCGTAGCTGAGCTCGCTGTATTTGAGTTTACTGCCTATACCGAATATTAATACCAAATGTAAATGTAAAAATTTATGCTTCTGCGCTCTCAATAATTTAACAAATGCAGAGAGCCCTCTATCGATCAACAAACAGTAAAATCATGATATCTGTGGTCTCAAATAATTAATGCTTCTGCGCTCTCAACATCACAACAAAAATTAATTAGGTTCTGTAGGTGTTCATCTGCTTTTTGGTTGTTTTAAAGGCCTTTGAACTCATTTTGCACTCATTTGTTTGATTTCTTTTCAAGATTCAAAGGTGTCAATTGCTCTGACGAGTCTGAGTTTTGAGGAGCTCAACATCTCCAGTTTGGGGGTTGAATAGA
The DNA here is from genome assembly GCA_027924585.1 of Larix kaempferi. Lineage (NCBI taxonomy): Eukaryota > Viridiplantae > Streptophyta > Pinopsida > Pinales > Pinaceae > Larix > Larix kaempferi. Next base: position 4,747,142 of record BSBM01000289.1, on the reverse strand, counting down.
ATAAACTAGACATATGGGAACCATAGTAGCAAGATTTGGCCGCATTGGCCTTTGTTGTGTGGGAATTTGGCGAATTTTCCGTATTGTACGAATATGGGGATTCTACCCGTTTAATACCGAGCAGTACAGATCAGACTGTCAAGTTATGGGATGTGGAGACAGGAACTCAACTGTTTTCTTTTAACTTTGAATCCCCAGCTAGAGCAGTGGACCTTGCAGAAGGGGATAAACTTGTTGTAATAACCACAAATCCATTTATGGAGTTGCCTTCAGCAATTCACATCAAAAGGATTGAAAAGGATCTTTCAAAGCTGAAAACAAGTACAGGGAATGGCAAATTGAACGTGGAATGGAAGGCCCTACTTTTCACAAAAACTGTTGCGGTGAAAACTATCTGCCCAAGTCAGTAGGAAACATATATTGGTAAACACAAGGAAATGGATATATACCAGTCAAGCACCCTTTCATCTGAAACATACATGATCAAATACTCGCAAACATGCAACTAGCGTAAATGCCAGACAAATTACATTCGTAATTGGACATCGACTACCATACAATATTTTTAAACAAAACCAGCAACGCAGCTACAATTATCAGAGGTAAGGTGAATTCAGATATCAAATCAATAAAACTTTCTTGAATTAATACTAGTCCACTGTGAAGATTTTGCATGGGTCGGCCCTAATATTTGTTGAGATAGGTCAGCCCTGGTGTTTTGTATATTTTAGGTTGGCCTCATGTTATGAAGGATTTGATTTAGTGTAATTTTTCATGACCGTTCACTGTTGATTTAGGTCCCAAATGTGTCATTTTCTGTCCAGACCTACTGATTGAATACTAACATATGGCCAGGAGTCAGGGCTTATTTTAGGGCTATTTGATTGCGCCGAGAGGCGCTCTACAGCCCAGTATGAGGGAGATCTTGTAACATGTGAGTGTTTGTCGAGTTTGTCGAGTAACAAAATAATACAAAGTAAACAAAAAAGAATAATACAAAGTAAAAAGTAATAAATATTATGTCGGCCATAAACAAAAAGGAATAATACAAAGTAAAAAGTAGATATGAGACTTAAACTATAGAATTTAGAACTTAGGATTAGGTGGTAAATATTATGTCGGCGATAAACAAAAAAGAATAATACAAAGTAAAAAGTAAATATGAGACTTAAACTAGAGACTTTAGAGATTAGGATTAGGTGGTAAATATTATGTCAGCCATAAACAAAAAAGAATAATACAAAGTAAAAAATAAATATGAGACTTTATCGAGTTTGTCGAGTGTTTGTCGAGTAATAAAATAATACAAAGTAAACAAAAAAGAATAATACAAAGTAAAAAGTAATAAATATTATGTCGGCCATAAACAAAAAAGAAAAATACAAAGTAAAAAGTAAATATGAGACTTAAACTAGAGACTTTAGAGCTTAGGATTAGGTGGCTGAGGTATTGCACTCAAGGAGCTATTCAAGGAGAGGTTTGCACCTCGGGAAATTTGATCCCTCTCGGCGCTTGATAAAGCCTAGGATTTGGATCTAGACTGGTGGATACAACAAGCCCAAGACTGCTGTTAGCCAAGGTATTTTATGTGCGCCAAGGTAAATTATGGGTATTGGATAACGATTATGGGTAATGGATAATGATTATGTGCGCCATTATGAAAGTTATGTGCGCCATAATTCCCTCTTCGATCTATATTCCGATCCCCACTAATTATATAGGTGAACATACATTTAAGATCTATGCTTCGGATTTAATAAACACCCATAGGTCGAATACAAAGAGTCTCTACTTTATTTTTTAAATACCTATACACGGTTTACATGAAGATCTGCATAGCTGACCTCCTCATTCCAGATAGATCTAATAATTTTGCTATATGATGGCAAGTTTGGAGCGGTTCTTGGAGGTGGAACCAACTCCATAAGTTTATGTGAATGAACCTACCTCAACATAGGCAGATCTAAACTTATATAATCAAGATTTTTAGGCATTCCATACAATGTCAAACAAATAATTGGGAAACCATTAACCATCAAGTTAAAGTGATCATTCTCATACAAGCACACAACATATATAAGCATAGTGAGTTCAAGTCCGAGAATCGAACCCGCTCTAATACCAAATGTAAAACCCTAACATTGCATGAATAACCCATAATTAAAAATAAAAATGCATGCCACAAGATCTGACTGAATTAGTTTTATACCTGATAGATGATGAACCTGGTGATTACCTTGAAGGCTTGAAGGCTCCAATGTGTGCAACTGAAGGTGGGGGGACGACTCTCCACCCAACCAACCCCCAACCAAAAAGGCTGAGGCCCCCGAGCCCCCAACAATTAACCCTATGCCAGTGCTATCTTGCTTTCCATGTCTGTCAATCTCTTCCTTCTTCCTTTGCTTCTTTCCAGCTCCTCCTCCTCCCCCAAAAGATCAAAGATCCCCCCTCTCTTCTTCACTCCCCCCTTTTATTTCCCCTTTTTCCCTTTTTTTCATTTATTACTTAATGTTTATGCAATATTTGCTTTCTGTTACTTCTTTATGCAATATTTGCTTTCTGTTACTTCTTTTTCATGTTTCTTTTTATTATTTTACATTATATTATATTAATATTCCCTATATCCGTATATTATATTATATTAAATATTTCCTATAATCATATATGAATATAGGAAATATTCATACATGAGGATTGTTACATACTCCCCCCCTTCAAGAAACTTCGTCTTGAAGTTATAATCTTCAAGCAATAAATACAATACTTATTCAATCAATCAATCAAGTAAATACTAGAATATATAGGTAGCTAGTACTATTGTGAAGTTAAGAGATTTATATGTGTGGCCACCACATAGAAGCCTCCAAACCACACTAATACAATCAATCGCCCTAAGATATGAGGGTTGTTACATACTCCCCCCCTTCAAGAAACTTCGTCCCGAAGTTATAATCTTCAAGCAATAAATACAATACTTATTCAATCAATCAAGTAAATACTAGAATATATAGGTAGCTAGTACTATTGTGAAGTTAAGAGATTTATATGTGTGGCCACCACATAGAAGCCTCCAAACCACACTAATACAATCAATCGCCCTAAGTTACAATATGCTCTTAAGTAATTCCCTATGAGTCTAGAATGCAACCATAGCAACAATTATGCATCATACACACAGAAGCATTAGACAATTAATTATTAATTAATAACTGTGTATTTGTTTACTTCCTCTTTCCTTACTCACCCTCTCCCTGAGAATCATACCATCTGCCACCTCCATAAACCTTCCCTCCAACTCAGGAAGGTCCCGCTCGCCATGGCACGGGCCCTCTACTGTAACTTGTCCGCGGATCATACAATAGGCATCAGAAGTTCCCCAGGAGGTTACCGCGGCATTGCCACCCTCCCACATTTGGTAATAGTGCGGCCTCTTCGGAATTTAACTGGAATCTAGGCCTCATCGGTACTAACCGGCATCTAGTTCCCAATACCCTGATCCTGATATCAAGATCATTATACCCCAGGCATCTCGAAAGGCTAGCCTAAACATCCTCCATAAGCACCCTCAAGGCACTAGCCCCAGGCATCAGAAGTCCTTCTACATAAACCTTCCTCCCAGTGAGTATGTCTCCAACCGTGGACTCTGGTCACATCAGAAGTTCTCCGAGAAGTATCCATGGCATTGCCACCTTCCCAACTTCTAGTACTAAAGTCAAGAGCTGCTAGCATAGAGTTGATTGTTGGGCTTGTCTCCCAACCCATAATATATTTATAGTAGCTATTCTCATTCGTGGTTATGGGCTACCACGAAATCATAGAATGATTAGCCTTACAAGCTATTTGAGTGGATCACCTGGAACAACTTGCACTTACCATAATGAATAATCATTAGTAATCATTTCTCAATATATATCATGGATCAACCTTGAATCGTGTGCTAACAAGAATGTCTAGCCACCAATCCCTATTGCATTACATCATAAGCCACTGTCATGATAAGTCTTTCCAAGTTTAACATCTAATGCATTTAGGTGCTCGGTTCTACCATTATAACATAAGTGGTCATGATATTTTCATAATTTACTAAGCATCTCATTAATATATATCATGATAAGTTGCCATATTTCAACATTAGTATTATCAACGTGGAGTAATGACTCCCACAATCCATCATCATATCAAATATGTATTCTAACAACCCACATAATCCATATCATATCAAATATGCATTCTACAAGGAGCAATAAGGGTTAGCATGAAATGATAACACATCATACCAAATATCTGATATAATATCTTATTCTTCACTAACACATAGCATAGCTGTAAAATGCCAAAATTAACCACAACATGCTTTCATACCATTTATGTTCCAGATGTCATTTTATCTCTAGATGCAATGATAAGCTATAATACCATTTTATGTTCTATACATCATCTATCTTATATAGAACCATAACCTCATGCAATAACATCAAGAAGTATCACATGCACAACCCACGGCTATAAATTTCATGGCTAGAATCAAATTTCACATAAATAATGCATGCCCATGAAGGCATCATTCTAAGAACAACATGTAAAAACACCATATCATGTACCACATAACTTTCATTTCAAGAGGGCAAAAATAAAACTATAATTTACCAATTGAGTATCAACAATCAACGCATCATGTACCTCATGTCCTATACATCTGGAAACCATAATAAACTAAGTATCAACATGAAATATGCATCATGGAAGCAGCATGAAAAACTGGGTATCATCATGAAATATGCAACATATGTCTTCTAACTTTAGAAACCATAAGAAACTACAAAATACTAACTCAGTATCAACATGAAATATGTATCATACGTCTTCTAACTCTAGAACTGTAAAATACTGACTGAATAGAACCAATCCATGTGTCATAAGCTCAAGGCTACTCAAAAAGATAAGGAAACTCGCGATGCATAATGTTTACATCTTCCCAAGTGGTTGACCCTGGACTATATTGATTTCATTGGACTTTAACTTGGTCAAGGACGTGATTGCGTAGCTGACGACTATGTGGTCCAGTATACGATATGATTCAACTTGGACGACCCCTTCCTTGGAAAGCTGCAATCCATCCAAGTTGAAAATGTGAGAGGGGTCAGAAATGTAATGTCTAAGCACAGAAATATGAAATGCATTATGCATTCTCCGCAAGTGGGGGTGGCAGCTCAAGTCTATAAGCAACATGATTCGTTCCAGGATCTTGAATGGTCCTACAAATCTTGGGGCGAGTTTTGCCCCTTTTCCAAATTTAAAGGGACTCTTCATGGGTCTCACTCGGACAAACACCACGCTGCCCTCCTCGTAGCTTTTATCAATACGTCTAGAATCAGCGTAACTTTTATGACGATCACGGGCTTCCTTAAGCCTTTGTTTAATGGTGACCATCTGCTCATCCATCTCTTGAAGTAGGTCAGGCCCTAGCATGACCCGATCCTCTAGACTATCCCAGCTAAGAGGGGTTCTACAAGGCCTACCATACAAAACTTCGACGGGGCAGTACCAAGGGAGTTGTGGTAACTGTTATTGTAAGCAAACTCCACCAATGGAAGATACCTCTCCCACTGATTTTGTTGGTCCATGACATACATTCTCAACATATCTTCCATTACTTGGTTAACTCTCTCTGTCTGACCATCAGTTTCTGGATGATATGCAGTGCTAAAATTCAATTGAGTACCCAGGGACTCTTGAAGGCTTTTCCAAAACCAATAGGTGAATCGAGAATCTCTATCAGAGATAATTTTACGAGGGATTCCGTGTAGACGGACTATTTCTCGGAGAAAAACCTGTGCGACAGCAAGTGCATCAAAGGTACTTTTTACTGGAATAAAATGAGCACTCTTAGTCAGTTTGTCCACCACAACCATAATGCAATCGTGCCTTTATGGGGAGGTTGGTAGACCAGTCACGAAGTCCATAGATATCACTTCCCACTTAGTTTTTGGTATCTCGTGAGGTTGAAGAAGTCATGCTGGGTGATGGTGTTTAGCCTTAACTTGTTGGCATTCTAAACAATGTGCTATATCCTTCTTCATTCCTGCCCAGAAGAATTCCCTTTTTAGACCTTCATACATCTTTTTAACTCCTGGGTGAGCTGAGTATGGTGCTCGATGTGCTCATCCATTATTAGCCTTCGAACTTCGCCAGTGGTTGGTACATACACCCTTTTGTTGAATCTAAGGAGTCCATCTCCCTCGAGCAATTGATTGTATTAGTGTGGTTTGGAGGCTTCTATGTGATGGCCACACATATAAATCTCTTAACTTCACAATAGTACTAGCTACCTATATATTCTAGTATTTACTTAATTAATTGATTGAATAAGTATTGTATTTATTGCTTGAAGATTATAACTTCAGGACGAAGTTTCTTGAAGGGGGGGAGTATGTAACAACCCTCATATATGAATATTTCCTATATTCATATATGAGGGTTGTTACACCTAAGCCCAAAGAGATGGAAGATCGCAAACCTCCTTAATGAATGTTGAAGTCTAGTCCTTAAATTTTTTACATATTCCAAGGATACTAAATACATCAGCAGATAATTTATGATAACATATGGATTTCTGTGAATTAATTTAATATAGCCTAGAGAATGGGATAAAACTAATCCAGATTAACTCAAGTCTAATGCAACATATAGATCAATCTAGATATTATTCTTAGAGGCTGAGTCTTCTAATGATGAGATCTACCTTAGTTGTTATGGTTCTAAGTATGACTTTTTGAAAGGCCCTTTGAACTTCGTTTTTAATTGTGGTTATTATCATAGATGAAAATATAGTTGATTATCAACAAAATCACGACTTCTACTAAATATCAGGAAATCATGGTTTTAGGAAAGAATCTTGTCACAACCAAGGAAAATCACCATCGAAGGGGAACGCGCCCAAAAAAGGGAAAACAGATTTTGGGGGGTCATTCATCTTTGCAAATGTTAGGATTGAGAGAAAATAAATTTATCATTGTCATCCATCAATCTTAGGACAGCCAAACAATCTTAGGTGTCGCCTAATACACACCTAGGGGGGGGGGAACGCGGCAGGAAACCTGGAAGCCGCTCGGTGTGTCCTTGGGGGCAAGTCAGAGTCAAGTGTTGTCACCTGATTACTCAACTCCTCCATCTAGGCTACTCCTAGCGAAGTCAAGGGGGGTGGTCCCTATAAAAAATAATCTAAGGCTTTTAACTAATAAAACAAAAAAAATCTATTTCTAGGAGTTAATATGATGGATGTGAAAAAATGTTACAACTAAGCAAGATCTGCAATTAAAATTAAATTAGATAACACAACACATGATATAGATGCATTCACGACATTTTATAATTGAAATTAAAACATTTGAAAAATAGAGACCAGTGCCGAGAATATGATTGCGAAATGCTTGATGTGTTGTGTCGTGAAAGTATTGCAGAGGCTTGTTGTAAATTTTAATTTATTAATGAGTATTATGGGAATGTGTTAACTGTTGGTTTGGCCCAACTTCGACTTACTTCCTTGGAATGGGCGTTGTGACAGTTCTACCAAGTGTCCAACCAGGCGAGGATGAACCTTCTTAGGGCAGCCTACTAACTCTGTAATAAACCTCACGTGACCTCCTGAATCCATAGAAATTAGACTTAGTAGGATTGTCCTATTAAACTAGTCACTCTACACCTTTTTCTGATTGAACCAACTGTTCAGACTGAGCTGCAGCGATCAAGAGCTCAAAAACTCTTTTTCAGCCCCAACGATTATCATTCAAGCCTAGCGATTTAGTTGAAGCCCTCACAAATTATGCTAATCGACCTTTCCAAGAGACAAATCATTTAGCATAAATTAAGAAAATCAGTTTCTCTGAAAATCTGGTTTTAATGTCACTTTTATGCTGAAAGAAGGCCCTAATGCTTCACCCAAACATTGTGATCTGTATTGTCATCACATAATAGCGCTTATTGAGCTTGAATTGTTTCTACATTGAAGTTATGCTAAACATCCAAGCATAGTCTATTGCAAATCGCCCTTATAAAAAAATAGCTTTGTCGTGATTGTCGTCAAATCTGAATCGCACTCCTAGTAAATTGTTTTGGCCATCATAAATAGTTTAGTAATTTAAACCAAAATTCAATAAATAAGTTTTTTTTTTAGTTTACTTGGTCCCACCGATTTTACTTAAAGCTAATTGTTTTGACTTGAATCTCCTTTATGAGCTAAAATCGGTGATCACTTTAAAATATTTAAAATTGTAAAACAGAAAGGCAAATGTTTAAAAATTCAACTTAGATGTCACTTTAAACCCTCTCTATCAAATGGAAAGGCAAATGTTTAAAAATTCCACTTAGATGTCACTTGTGATCCCTCTCTATTTCTGTCAGTACAATAACTTTGTTAATTTCATCTTGATTATTGTAATTGCATTTTGCTTACAGTGATCTCTTTGCCTTTGGCAAGGCGCACTTGTGGAGTTCATTATTTGTTCGAGAATGGACGCTTGATGTATTTGGTGTTGTTGAGCAAAGGGAAAGGATCTACATCAACCGGCGGAATCCGGGCAAGTCCTCTAACAAATTTCTAGTTTTTCTCTTCACTCCATTGTCAACCATAATAAAAATCACTGCTAAACCCGAAGTAAAAACTAATAAAAATTCTCTCGATCATTTAACTTGGAATTTGGGTATTTTTCTTAGTGCCCCGGGCAACCAAAACATCCCTAGGGCGTCATCCACAGAGACCCCATGCCCAATCTAGCAAGGCATCGATCCCCCCAGCACTTATGCATTTCCTGATTTGGGAGGCTGTTTTTCTAGTTTGTGACCAGTCTGTTGCTTGTGATCTTTTTTGGTTTATCAATCTGTCATCCAAGTAACTCAATCAAGTGTTAGGAAGCATTAACCTCATATTAATTCATTATCTTGGACATTTTTCAATCTTGTGCTTCAAATCCCCCCAAGGTAGTGACTTAGTCATTTTTCGCCTAGCACTCTTAACCTAGATCATTGTAATTCACTAAGCTATTGAAAAATTATCATTCAGATTGTCTTTTCACCTATGTAATCATTTACCAGTCCCCTAAGCCTCTCTCTTTATCTATCCATTTGATCTAAGGTTTCATGGTCAAGATATCTCTATCTTTCACTTCATTTATTTGGGTTTCTTGTATTCCGGTTTTTCCCACAAAGTTAGGCCAAGGTCTCCCCCTTAGCCATTTGTTTCATTTGGCTTAAAGTGAAGAGAATCCTGATCGACATGACAACCGATCCATATCTAGAGATCAAGATCCTCTAGGGTCACCTCTTTAGTTGCTCATCTCCTCTATCGTCCTAGATAGGATAACCTTTGTGGAGAAACTACAAGTTGTGTGACAATAGGTCAAAAATTCAAAATCCATAAAATTGTTACTTAGCTTGATTTTGGAAAAGGAACTATATTAAGTTCATGTGACTAATCAAAGTTAAATCGGAAAAGAAACTAAAGTGACTTGACCAAGTGCTTATGCATAACATAACAAAGGCATCTTTTTTGGATTAACTTACCAATTTGGTGTCCAATTAGTGTCATTTTTTTGTTGGGATCAAGTTTTTATGTACTTTGCAATGGCAATAACTCAGCAATTCAGTGTCAAGGATACGGTGGCTTGTTGGTGGGGTTAGATGGATTTCATTCCATCCACCCGGGTTCAATTCCGTTGAGACATCTTCTGGCTTGGATTACCGGCTGACAGTTTGCTCGACCTACCATCCACGATATGTGAGGAAGTTTGTTGAGATTTCCCGTGCGTTGTTAGCTTTCCTTGATTCCTTCGGAATAGCAGGAAGGTGATTTTTCTGCTGAAAAAACTTAGCAATTCAGTATCCGATTTTTGTGCCATTTGAGGCCTGAAAATCATAGTTAAAGTGATCAAATTAGGCACAGGAGATTGTTGGGAGCTACTCAATTTTTTAAAGCTAAGCAAAATTAACCCAAACAAACTTTCATTATATGTGAAGAAACTTGAATTAACCAAAATCAACCTTGATCTATCTGGAGTTTCTTCCCTTCGTCCTCAAATGCTAGGAGTATATCTCGATCCTACATCCCCCCAGGATAGTATAGCCAGACACCTTGGACATCCCAGAGGACTCCAATACTAAGCCAATGCCTTGTTCTCCCCCCTCATCGTTGACTATCAGACTTAGGCATTCTTGATAGTGTTCATTTACATCACGGGGCCTTTGTTATGGTTTTATACATGTTTACGAGGTCGTCCCATTGATTGTACCTTTCTTTATTGTTTCGACCTACTTTTGTGGTCATTTGTCGGACATTAATAAAATTATCTTATCTTATCTTATTAACACACCATAATCAACCCAAATAAACCCTAAGTATATGTTAATAATCCTTAATTAACCCACATAAACCGTAGTTAACTTTAATTATACACCTATCAAACCTTAATAACCAAAATACACTAATAAAACCCTAATTTTATGTTAATAAACAAAAGTAACCCAAATAAACCTCGATTATGCTAATAAAGCCTAGTTAGCCCAAATAAACCCCAATTGACCAAATTAACAAAATTTGCACACCCTACTGAAGCCTAATTAACCCAAATAAATTCTACATGAACCTTGGTTATATGCTAACAAACCCTATTTATATGCAAATAAACCCTAATTATATGCTAGTACATCTAATTAACACAAATAAACGCTAATTAGAAGCAAATAAACCCTAGTTGTATGCTAATAGATCCTAATTAACACAAATAAACCCTAACTATATATGCTAAAAAACCCTTATGACCAAAATAAACTTTGATTAAACCCGAAGTATATATTACTAAATGATAATTAAATAATAAAACCATAATTTTATGCTCATAAAGCCAAATAAAACCAAATTATATACCTTATTAAGCCTTCATAACTAAAATAAACCCTCATTAAACCGTAATTATCTGCTCAAAAGCCCTAATTAACTTGACTGGGCCTTAATTAAATCCAATTCCCTTCATTCCAAGGATGGTACCCAAAGTGAACCGGATTCCACAAAAGCTCAAGGCTTTGTCAACATAGGGCTGAAGACCATTACAACAATATGAGTCATTAAGAGCTCAACATCTTACTCGCACAACCCAAGTTGGATCCAATTGACAAATTAAATGCTAATAGTAATTATACAATTATATATATAGGCTATTAGCCATAATACACTTACCATAAATGATATATATTTTTAGTATAACTTTCAAAAAAAATGTGCTACAAGCATAAATCAATCTTAACCTCCGATCTATTGAGCCTCCGGGGGCATTGAACTAAAAAAATACCTGGAGGTGCAGACCTCTAACCTACGATCTATTGAGCCTCGGGGGCATTTAACCAAAAAAATACCTGGAGGTGCAGACCTCAGTTGACTGGTCTTTGAGAAAGCAGAATTGCACCTCGAGTCTTTTATCTATGTTAGTTATAATTATTTGCTACAAAACCACATAAGGAAATTTTGATTGCTTCAGCACTGCTGATAATTTTAAACATTAAACATGTTGTTGAATGCAACATCATGAAATTTCGTGGTATATTCTTTAAATATTGAGAACTGCATGCCATTCAATGAGAAACTCTCTAATGTTTCCTTCAATTCGAAACAGTATGTGCCAGGAGGATTACATAAAGCACGTAACTAGCATAATTGGCACTGTAATTTTACACTTGAGGGGTATGAAAACAGATCATTTACAAACAAACAAACAAAAATACACCTCTATAAGCAGGTAGCGCCATGGAATTTAAATTTAAAATAATAAAAACATAATGAAGAGTTCAAAATGTCGATACCGGATCTAGGTAAATACTTCCATGAACATTATCACGGACGGTTTTAGTGTGCCGGCGGTCTTGAAAAACAGGCGCCGTGGCCTGCTGAGAAAGAGAAAACGCCTCGTCATAGCACGACCCCATCCTCAATTCCCAGATAATCTTAGCAAAGCTTTCTCAATCTTTGCATAAATTACCAGAAACTAGGGTAGACTTCCATTCAATTCGGAAAGATCCGGCTCCCCGCTGTATGCATGACGTCAACGTGAAAACAAGCGAGCGTCCTTTTAAACAGAAAAGCGAGGTCTTTTTGGAGGCGAACGGATGCCAGAGATATACTCGTGGGTCCGACCCCTACGAAGATTTTGGCCGTCCGGTTGGGATAGCAGGGGTGTGGACACAGACTAGTCCGCATATGAAGAGCTCCACTCCTGCTGAGCTCTTGGGTTCGTGCACATTCGGCGGGATCCAGTATTCCCTCTTCGATTCTACGCAATTTCGTATGTCTAAAAAGCGGGGAATTTAATTACTCACGTTTATTCCTTTGTTTCACGTGATACCAAAAGAATGAACCTGTAAACAAAGGTGCTTAATGACCCCTTACAACCCGAACCAATGTAAATCGCTACGGTCTAGGCAATCCTTTATATTGTAGTCTAAATCCCCATTTTATATGAACCATGCCTTGCTAGTTGCTAGTACACATTGCACATGTCAGAACATCCAACTCATAGTGAATAGTGCACTCCATTAATCCAGCAACTGACATGTTACAACATCCAACTCATTTTATTGCACATGTTACAACATCCAACTCATAGTGAATAGTGGCAGCTGACATGAAGCGACATCCAACTCATTTTATGGACAAAGGAGTTTATTCTAAAGAGGTTGACACTATTAAAACTGTGTTAACATGGTAAAATTCAATACCAATAGGATCTTGATTAAATAATATATTTATTTTTTTTCATATTGAAATCAAATCAGAATCGACAAAGGGTATCTATCGTTGAGAAAAGTATGATGGTATCATAATTCTTTATACAATATTTTTATTTGTAATTTATGTGGGTAAGGAGATGCAAGAAGAGAATATTTTTATTTGTAATTTATATGTGTAGGGAGATGCAAGAAGAGAATATTTTTATTTGTAATTTATGTCTATATGAAGAGGAGCTGGTGGACTATTCAAGGGTAAGTAGAAGAGGAACATTTCAAGTTGGTGTTTAGGTTGAGAGATGAGTTAATTGAACATAGGAAGATGATTAGGGTTTCAATTTTAGATTATGATTCCGAGTAGGAAAAGACTTAAGTCTTCTGCTCAATCATTAAGCCCTAAGTATCTCCATCTCAATTATAAATAGGGGATTCATTGCAAAAGTCGAAGGTCTAGACAAATGGAGACGAAGTGGCAAGTTCTAGGGTAAAGGTTCGAAAATAGAAGATACGTCAAGTGTTAATCCCGAGATGGATAATTAGGTATGAGTCGGTACAGTGCAAGGAGGGGATGAGTATTTCAAGACATCTCCATTCAAGGAGGTTCATATCAATAGCAATGAGCAAGGTATTAAACATTCAAATGTAAAAACTCATAATGTCAGAGAAAGAAGCAATATGCCACATTTTCCTCAGTTGGGAGGGTGGAAGAACTATGGTAAAAAATATGTATTAAAACCCCGACCATTGAATTACTATCACCTCTCACAATCGATAGACAGAGAGTGATTAAGGCTTATGTGGATAGGTGTAGGGGACAAGGCTCTGGAAGCATAAGTCTATGAGAACTTAATAGAGGGTCCATAAAACGAGTTAAAGAAGTAGAGGGGATGCACCAAGTAGAAGTGAAGGTTGTAAGGAGGAAGAAGAAGTGTATCCGAGCAAAGAAGCAAAGGATTAAGCAAGTGGTGAGAGTAGGTGTTTCAATAGATGAGGTTATTTTTCCTGGAAAAAAACTTTATATTTGATTTTCAAGCTTGAAATCAAAATAGAAGTTATCTTAGCGTCTCAGCTCAAGTCCAAAAACCATGAACAATCTGTGCCATGAGTCCAACCCTAAGCTACTTATCTACAATCATCTAAGCCTCCAAGAACCTTCCTCTCATGCCTGCAAAGCATCAAACTAGAAGAAAGCATACCCCGGCTAGGGCTAATTCTAGAATATACCAATTCTTCTCCTTTAATCAAAAGATAGGTAAAGAAGATTCATAGGACATAACATCCTCCTTGAATTCTTGTATCAATAAAGTATCTTCCTACAACAAGAGGGCTTCTTTAGATAGAGAGTTTGCTTTGTTTTTAAAAATCAATGGAAGAGGTTATATCCTTAAGTGACAAAGTACTAACAATAATGTTTTTTGGGAAGATAATATTTGACAAATCACTATATGATTGGGTAGAAAAGACTTGGAAAGGGAAACTAGTGTACATGCTCGTGTTCCATGTGCTTACTAGGGGCTAGTTAGCCTTTGAATTTAAGTTAGGGATAATGTAATACCCCAAGTTTGACCCTTGGAATGTATTAAATCAGATTATGTAAAATTATGCAAATATGCTAGCATGGATTCCTAGTGTGGAGCTCAAAGACAAGGCCCGACTAGTGAATGGTTAGGCATGTATAATATAAAATATTTGTATATGGGCCATGTGGTTGGCTTTTCATGATGACTCGAAAGCTATGTAAATATTATGTTGAAAAATAATAAAATAATCCAAGATGGTTGTGTAAAAATCACTAGAGGGGATTGTGATTCCACTAGAGGGGAAGAGTAAAGGGGGGCTATTGGAAATTAAATCTTCTTTTGCCAAGTGTCATCCTTAGAACTTATCCATTTATTGCCATGTGGCTTAAATGAGCCAATTACTTCCTTTAAACTTATTGAATCCAATCATTGATTGCATGTGTGAGGTTGGTGGGAAAAGTCTTCTCATGTAGTTATGGAAGCATGGGATAAATATGCTTCTATGACAATTGTAAGAGTCCTTCCATCTATGGTCAAAAGTAATGTCACTTATCTTTTCACCAATCCTCTCATCTCCTTTGGATTCTACCACTCATTTACCATGCAGATTTTTACAATGCATGGAGTTTTCAAGTTGTTGTCTCCATTGCCAATCACCAGACTGTGAAACTAACCATAAATTAGCATTGTTACGAGGAAATTGTAGAGATTAGAGTGAAGAGGATGGTTGTAGGTGAGCATAGAGGCTAGCCAAGATAAGAACCTTTACCATTTTCATATTTGTTGCTCACTGGATGCTTGATAATCCATTAATTGAATTTGCATGCAATCTTCAAATAGCATACAGTAGATTGGACTCCTTCTACGCACATTGAAGAGCATTGTAAGGGTTGGCTAGTATGAGGGACTATTGAGCAAAGAAAGAGTAGGCCTTCCTTGTGTTGTGTGGGGTAGTGGAGGAG
This sequence comes from Larix kaempferi, assembly GCA_027924585.1. NCBI lineage: Eukaryota > Viridiplantae > Streptophyta > Pinopsida > Pinales > Pinaceae > Larix > Larix kaempferi. The sequence goes on along the minus strand of BSBM01000289.1, from coordinate 4,731,892 downwards.
AGTTCCATGGCTGGGGTGGCTAGATGAGATTCACGTAGTGCTTTGTGGTGAGAAAGCTATCTAAGCATGAGAGCAAATGGGTTGGGCTAAGAGAGAGCGCATCCTATAGGTGTTTCCTTCACCATAGCGGCCTCACAACCTAGCTTGGGGTGGTATCAACAATTGATACCTATGGTTGGGTGGAAAATTGCTCTTACACAACTAGTTGGATCTTCTTATGTTAAAGATAAGTATTATCTTTGTCTATGAATGTGAAAATAATTGTATGCACTTCATGTTATGAATACGATGATTTATGCATCCTATGTGTGTTAAGTGTAGTTGTCAATTATGTAGTGCATTATACTTGTGCACTTGCACATGCACTTCTTAGTTTATGTTGTCCATGGGGTGAAATTTGAAAACATGAAATTCATAACTACCCACTCTTGTGTTTGGAATGATGGATGGGGACACAACAAAGTGGTATCAGAGCTCTTGGTTGCAACACTGGAAATGTATAGGTCGGAATCAATAGTTACATGCAGGAAACTGAGTTTGCACAAGAAGTGTTTGACAAAATGTTCATGAGAAAAATCATGGTTTTATTCATCAAATGGAATTTTAACAAAGCCACAAGTTAGATCTTGAGGTTATCAATAGGATGACCAGCTTCATTCGGGAAAAATTTCAGGAAAGACCTCTAGGATCAATGAAAGATATCACTATGTTAACTAACAAAAGCTCAATTGCTAAAATTGTTGAGTTCACAGTGTTGTTTAAAGGTTGGAGGATGATTAATGGATGAGATTAAATCAAAATGTTCATACTGTCAAATATTAACCGTTCATACAAATCTAAATGCACAAGCTTTAACATAGGGAACTTCACTACAAATGGCCCAAATTTAATTGAGCAGATGGGATCTTTAAATATTGACCATTCGCGCAAGCAGGTGTGATCAAAACTTATCACAAGGGGTCATGTCGTGAATGGCCCAAATTCAATCTTGCAGGTCTAACTAGTAGATCTTGACCATTCACGCAAATAGATGTGATTGTACCTTATCATGAGGTTTCCTCTCGTGAATGGATGAGGTTGGTTGTGCAAGTTGGAACGAGAGATCCTAACCATTCGTGCAAAACCAAAGTATGACCAAGTAAGATGAGGATTCCTCCCATGTGTACCAACTATTTTTGTACCATAGTTGGACTTCTTGTGAGCCGCCAATGTTATGAGCATGTCAAGTGTTCATCATCGGTGTTCAGAAGTTCATAAGACTTTTTTAGGGCCAATTTTGGCCCCTTTGTAATAATTGCATGTCCAAACCCCCATGGGGGAATTGTAATAAGTTGGTATAAGCATGGTCATTTTGTAAAATACTTGGCCTACCTTAGGTTTGGCTATCAGGAGGGTACTCTAGAGCTTTTTTCCTTAGGAATTATGCGTTGTGCTTCAATGGCGTATAATTCTTGATTTTTTCACTCACACCTCCAAAGTTGGAGTATCTACCATGGTGGTCGAGCCTACGGAGGTTATTAAAGTCTATGTGTCTATGTATTTTTCACATTCAATCCATCAGTAATAAGTCGTATGGACATGCACTAGGTCCCCTAGGAATTTAAGTAAATTCCGATAATAATAATAAAAAAATTCCGTAAAATTAGACCATTTTTTAATGGTTTAATTGAAAAAATTCAAAGTGTAATAAAAGCATGGTTTGGAGGTGGAATTTGGCATGGGGATGCTCTTTTTCATGCTCATAGTGTCCTCTTCAACCTAGGACCCACTTTTCCTAGGTTTCAGGCAATTAAATCATCATTTGTGACATTTTTTTTCTTAAAAGTGCTACAAAATGACATTAAATGCTAAAGGTGCTACAAATTGCACAAAAGAAAAAAGTTGGAAAATCCAAAAAAATGATTAAAAAGTATGGAAAAGGTGGCTAATTAGTCTCATATGATATGCGACCTCTCTAAAGAAATAAGAGCATGGTTTAAAAAGTCAACTATTAAAGTGAATAGTGAAATCAATTTGAGAGGGTGCGTAAACCTCACATGGGCATCATTTCTCATGTGGTGGCTCGTAAACATTTTTGAAGGAGTTTCCAAAGTGAAGAGGGGCGCCCATCTCTTGAGGTGGCAGCCACCTCATCACCTCACACCAACAAAGGCTTATTCAAGCCTCACTTCAACGCACTGATCTCTCCCTTAATTAAGGGATGCAGAACCCTTCTCAACCAACTCATGCACCCTCTCTTCTCTTGTTTTGGCTATTTAAGTGAGGCTTGCTCCCTTGCTCGAGGATGGATGAAAGGAACCTCTGTTGTAATTGTTGTATAATGATTTTGCCTTTGTGAAAAGATTCTGAATAAATTTTGAGGCTTTAGACATCCATGCAATGCAATTGTCTTGATTGGGAATGCTTGATCCACATATGAGGTGATATCTTTCTGTGTTTTACTTCTTTTTGCAATCTCATTGATCTATCCTAACTTAGAAGATTGTTGTTAATCCATAGGGTAAGCATTTGTAGCTTCAACTTGTTTATCTATGTTTTATATTTGAAGTCAAAGAGTAGCCAAAAGTAGTCAGTTATACTTAGGCTCTCCAAAATTTCTCTTCCTAAAATATACTAGATTTGATCATGGGTTGTTTTTAGTTGTGAAGCATTACAGGTTATCAGAAAAGCGAAGGAGGACTTTAAGTTCAATTGCATTTTCTTCCTCTTCGCAACTATTTCATGAATCTAATATTCTTTTGTCCAACAGGAACCTCCTTCTCCTCAAGAGATTCGAGATTTGGCAGCCACTCCTTCTTCCATCCTTCAAATCTTTAAAAATCTCTCTCTCCTTTATTTTGGTTACTGTTATGCTTAGCAAAAGATAGATCCATTAAAGTTCATCATTTACTCTCTTATGTTATGCATATTTACTAGATCTAAAAGCTTAAAATTTACATTTAAAGATTAGATCAAAGTATTATCTTTTTTAGTATTTGAAACACACTAAAAATTTTCCTATCATTTGAAAATGCTAAACTGTGAAATTATGTGCTTTTAGCTAATCAATACTAACATCCTAACAAATTTTCGGTTTGCTGATATTTTTCTTTTTGTCATAGGAAAGTGAAGAAACGAACCCCTTTTGAGAGTTTGAACCGCAAAAATCTATCTTCTTCAAGATCCTATTTTTTCTTTTGCTTGTTTCAAGCTAATAAGTCTCTTGAATCTCGCTTTTGCGGATCAAGAGAACTCTCTATCGGAGAGTTGTTAATTAATGTCTAATAACTATTAATAAAAAGCAAGTGGGATTACGACTCCCATACCCCTCTTCCCCCATTTGGTGGAAGCCTGTAGATTAGTTTTTGTTTTTCCAAAGTAGTCAAAAGAGTACGTAGAAGGTTTAAATTTTTTGCATAAAATTTCTTGAAGATTATTTTGCATAAGTTCTTTCAAGTTTTTCCTATTTTGCAAGTAGTCTCAAGTTTATTAAAGGTTTTCATTTTGCAAGTTAGTTAGTTCTTTTCAAGTTTTATGCATTCAAAGTTTTAGCATCATTTTATTTTTGTTTAAGTTTGTTTTAATAAATCATCAAAATCTCTTGAATCTCGCTTTTTGCAGATCGAGAGTGCTCTTTGTCAGAGAGTCTAACTTAAACTTTAAAAAATCTCTTGAATCACGCTTTTAGCGGATCAAGAGTGCTCTCTGTCGGAGAGTCTAACTTAAACTTTAAAAAATCTCTTGAATCTCACTCTTAGCAGATCAAGAGTGCTCTTTGTCGGAGGGTCCAATTGGAATTAACAGTTTTGCAAACACCGTGTATGCTCTACCCATTGTAGGCTGGTCTGAGCTTTGGGATATCAAAAACGGTTGTTTCGCACTTCATAATTTTTCACATTTAATTAATCCACTCATTAATAAAATCAAGTCCCTCTTTTAACGAACGAAAATCTGGCGTTTCCTCGAGTAGGAATCGAAAGTGGGGAAATTTTGACTAAGAAAGCGAGAACAACTGGGAGGCTACCTCAGAGCACAGTTAGGCTACACCCTTGTTGGTGTAGTGTTGAACACCGCTCTCGAGACTCGATTCCAGCCCACGTGTCCTTGTACAAATCCACTTAGATCACATTCTGGACATATTCCCTATACCGCAAGGTATATCGGGAATCCCTCATCCCATAAAACACATAATAAAATAAACCAAGAAGCACTCGCACAATGGTCCTCTCGGCATTTTTAAACAGATGTTGACTCCATTAGCACTGGTCTTTCATCAACAACAATATCTTGCAAGTCTTTGCTTTTTATCAATCTTATACATTGTTGTTGTTTTATTATCTCATGTTGTGGATGTGTATTGATTAATTTGGCGAACAACCTGGTTTAATTTTTCATCAATTCAAAAAATGCTAAAAAACAACATCAATTCCAACCATTCAAACATTAACTAAAAGCCTTAGAAACCTTTTTCTTTTAGTAGAGTCTACCCCCCTTGGCTTCGTTAGGAGTTTTCCTAAACAGAGGAGTCAGGATCAGGTGACAGCACATGACTCTTTGCTTGCCCCCAAGGCCACACCGAGCAGATTCAAAAGATATCTATTACTCTTCCCCCAGGTGTGCATCTTAGTAGCAACACCGTGAATGACTAAGATTACGTTGGGTGATTGAGAATGTTATATTGTGACCATTCGTGCATGGGGAAGTGAATGAGATATGGCATGTGTGGGCGTTGCCGTGAATGGTTGAGATTGAACCATGCAAGTCCAACCGATGGATCCTATCCATTTGCATAGATGGATAAAGGTAAAGGAAATAAACAAATTAACCTTTCGCAAATAGCTCATATCCTTTTGGGATCTAAGATAATGAGATCTAAACCATTCACGAGATTCCTTCCGGTAGGGTTAAAAATTGCAGCACTATAATCTTCGAGAATAACGATGACAATGACAAAGGGGTCAAACAAAATATGACATGGTTGAACTAGAGGATGCCATGTAGGGTCTATGTGGACATGGTGATACATCATCACTACGACATGACATGCCATGTTAGCAATATGCCACATCATCAGTACATAAAATATTTTTAAAAAATTGGAGCCAATTTCTTATTTTAGGGATAACATGAGCAATTTTAATTGGTTTTCAGTGTAATTTTTGGGGTTGGATCCGCAACACCGAAGGCTACAAAAATTCCAATGATGATGGATTCCTCATTCAACTCAAAATTTTTAGAAATTGAGGATTGGTGCTTTTTTAAGACCCCGGTCATAAACCCAAATAGGAGCCCTGTTCATGATAAAATTGAATAGTACAGTCCATGACCAAGCATGCAACAATGCTTTCGAGCATTTAATTTTTTTCTCAAGTAATTGGAATGGAGATTCAAAAATAGGCCAAAATCCACTATTCTGGGGCACTTTTTGGGGATTTTGAAAATCTTCCAGGAGGGAAAAGTTAGTCAAGAACTCAAAACTATTTTTTTTTGTGATTTCAACATTTTACCTACTTATCAATCTAAACAAATTTGCTTAGAGGATTTTTTTATAGAAATGCTTAGCTTGGGAGATAGCAGTTTTTGAAAAATAATTTATCTGGTAGAAGTGCAAAAAGTAAGAGTAGCCAATTCCGGAAAATTATATAATTTGACTGCGGCGTCCAATCAAAGATTTGAAAGTTGTTGAGTTGAGTAAAATCTTTGTCATGAGTATTATCAATACCCGACACAAAAGGTTTTCTAGTTCTCCTTTGCTTTTCTTCTACAAGTGACTGAAGTTGGTCTCTGAGACTAAATGCACCAATAGAAAAAAGTGCATAACTGGGCAAAATTGTTAATTTTGAAGCGTTGTAATGTTAGGAGAAAAAATCCATAGGAGAACAAATGTGCATGATCAAAGTATGAAGGAGCGCTTCATATATTCCTAAGGATTGAGTAGAAAAGTGCATGTAGCATCAATTTGACAAAAAAATGTCAATATAGGTAGTTTCTAGAATGCATGAAAATTAATTTTATAATTTTACGAGGATGTAATGCATCTAACAAGTGTGCTTATATGAACACTTTTGCGGATATAGTACCATACCAAGAATCGTTAGGGGTCAAGATTCAAGATAGTGCAATTAGAAATCTTGTGGTTTTGGTTGGGCCAAGAACACTATCACAATGAATAATGCATAGGATCCTTATGAAGCTGAAACATATGGCACGGGAGAAAATATGCATATTGAGAATGTGGAGATAGAATCCAAGGGTTGTAGGAACCAAGTAGCCCATCTAGATATTGAAAATATTGTGAGAAGTTTAAGAGTGGAGTTGCAAAGTTGTAGAGTAGATAATGAAAGGTTGATTAGAGCTTAGGAAGAATAGAACCAGTTGAACCCATCCATGTTTCGAAGCTTCATAGGCATTCAGAAGAAGATGCACCATTGGGAGAACTCAGACAATGATGATAAGAGTGGGAGTACCTCAAGGGGACATTCTTACAAGAGGTCCCATAGGTCAAGAATAATTTCTAGAGATATTACTTATATTCCATAATTTTCTGCTAGTGAGTCATTTTCCTCTAAGGACTCCACCAGAAATCCATGTTCTTCATCTCACAAGAACAAGAGGAAGATGTATTTCAGGGACAACTTACATGAAGAATTTTGAAAGGCCAAACCACCCACCTTTGGCAATGAAGTGAAATCTGGAGTGAAATCTGGGCAAGAAGTCAAGGCCTAGCTTCTTAGGATAAGGAAGTATTTCCAAGTCCATGACTACTCTAGAAACACGAAAGCAAGGGTGCCCATATTTGATTTGAATGGTAGAGCATCAATATGGTGGGACCGCCTTAGGCAAGTCAAGAGGATCAATGAAAGAAAGATTGTTTGGAAGCAATTCAAGAGGTACTTCTAACAAAACCATCTCTTTGATAAGTACTATGATGAAAAAATCAAAGAATTCCATGAGTTAAAGTTGGGGCCAATGACCATGGATGAATATGAAAATAAATTCTTGGAGTTACTGAGATATGTTAAATATGTCATAGATGATATGGTGAAAATTTAGTGTTTTCCAAGTGGACTACCTCAGTTATACAAGGACCGAATTGAGTTTGATGAACCTCAAACTCTAGATGAGACCATAAGAAAGGCTAATCATTGTTATGATTAAAACAAAAGCAAACTAGAATTCCACGTGGCATGGAAAGACAAGAAGAAGGAGAATTTTGATTAAAGGAGGAAGGGTTCAAGCCTTCTCATTACAGATTTTAGTACAGGAAACCATCACATGGTGAGGCTAAGCCAACAAAATTTGTGGGGGATAAGCCAACGTAACCCTTCGAGTTTAGGATGTGGAGAGGACCACTTGCTCACAAACTATCCACATCGGAATGGGAGTGCCAAACGTGTTCACGACATCCAAGAGGTTGAAAATGTGGGTGAGGTATCAAGGATTGCCCCTAGAATCTATGTTTCACTAGAGGACTGCCAAGTAGACTATCAATTAGTTGTGGTTGAATTTCAAGGTAAGATTGTTAAGCAACCTATTTCTATTTGAATTGCCTATGGATCTACTCACAATTATGTCACTCCTAAAATTGTTGAGATTTGTGCTTTTGAGAAAATAAAACATAATAAATCATGGTTGGTCCAACTAGACACTGTAACCAAGAGAAACGTTAGTGAAGTGGTGGAGAAATGTCCATTAGATATGGATGGACTCTTCACATGGGAAAATCTAAATGTTTTGCCACTTGATTCCTATGACATTCTCATTGGAATGGATTGGTTGGAAGCGCATTGAGTACTTGATTGCTACAACACGACTTTTGAATGCATTGACGAAGGAAGAAACACAAGGATAGGAAAAATCATTATGAACATGTTTATTATTAGGTAGATTTCAATCTTGCAACTGAAGAAATGTTTAAGGAAATGTTGTCAATTGTATGCATCCTATGTATTGGATAGAGCATAAATGGAGTTGGAGGACTTTAAATTCTTACAAGAATTCAATGATGTATTCCTTGATGAAGTGCCAAGACTTCCTCCGAAGAGGGATATTGATTTCACAATTGATCATGTGCTAGGAGTTACACCGGTTTCCATGACACATTATAGAATGAGCACCCCATATTTATTAGAGTTGAAAATACAATTACCAGAGTTGTTGGAAAATAAATACATTTGGCCAAGTGTGTCTCCATGGGGAGCATCATTACTATTTGTGAAAAATAAGGATGGAACCATCATGTTATGTATTGATTACAAGAACCTAACTAAAGTTATAGTGAAAAACAAGTACCCTTACCTCGAATTGATGACCTCTTTGATCAAATGAGAGAGGAAAAGGTATTTTCAAAGATTGATTTGAGCTCCACTTACCATGAATTCAGAATCAAGGAAGAAGACATCTACAAAACAACCTTTAGAACAAGAATGGGCATTACGAGTTTTTGGTGGTGCTATTTGGTCTCATTAATGCACTAGCTACATTCATGTGTCCCATGAGTAGTGTTTTCAACAAGTACTTGGATAAGTTTGTGCTTTTTTTTTAGGATGACATTCTTATTTATTCTAAGAATGAAGAGGAGCATGAGAAACATTTAAGAATGGTTTTGCAAGTGCCAAGAGAGCATATGCTATATGTAAACCATTCTTATTCTTAGAATAAATAAGAATGTCATCCAAAAAAAAAAAGCACAAACTTATCCAAGTACTTGTTGAAAACACTACTCATGGGACACATGAATGAAGAGGAGCATGAGAAACATTTAAGAATGGTTTTGCAAGTGCCAAGAGAGCATATGCTATATGTAAAGCTAAGAAAATGTGATTTATATCAATAGCAAATTCATTATTTGGGTCACATTATTTTAGGGGAAGGAATATATGTGGATACATGAAAGATTGAGGCCATTATGAATTGGCCAACTCCAAAGAATGTGATAGATGTGAGATATTTTATGGGTCTTGCTGGTTATAATAGGATTTTCATTGAAGGATTATCCAAGGTTACACACCCCACTACTTCTTTGCAAAATAGGGGAATACAATTTGAGTGGCACAAGAATGTGAGGAATGTTTCCAATTGTTGAAGAAGCTTCCTACTAGTGCTCCAATTCTGAAAATTGCAAATCCTGAAAAGTATTTAGAAGTGTGCAATGATGCATGTAAACAAGGAATCGGAGGAGTTCTTATGTAAGACAATCATGTGGTATGTTACGATTCCAACATTATATAGTAGTTGTGTTTGCACTCCCACATTGTACTTGTTGCCGCTAGATCGTGCACCTGGTTAACACGACATAAATCTATGCTACTGCTCGGTGCGCCCTTGGGGGCAAGTCTCGAGTCAAGGCTGTCACCTGATCTTGACTCCTCCATTTAGGCCAAACTCCTTATCGAAGCCAAGGGGGGTAGTCCCTACGGAATGTTTCTAAGGCAATTATAATGTTTTGGTGAATTGGTTAATGATGTTGTTTAAGGAGTTTTATGATTTGATTAAAAGGTTTCCAAGATGATTTACAAAATAGTTTATAAAATGTACCTTTACCAACAAAAATGAAATGACTATCAATAAATAGCACAACAATGATATGATATAAAGCAAATGAAAAATGTGTTGTGGACCAGTGCCTTATGGAGTCAAAACAAGATATAAAGTTGCTGCTGAAAGGGAAATGTTTTGCGATTGCTTCTTGGTTACTTTTCATTTATTAATGGTTCAAAATTAGTTAGGGAAAAGGGGGACTCCCAAGATACCGTGAGGTACAAGGAGGAATGTCCGGAAATCAAAAGATGGTGGCTCCTCACGAGAATGTGTGGGCTGAAATGGAATCTCTAGGGCGGTGTTCAACACTACACCAACAAAGGGTGTAGTCTAATTGTGCCATGAGGTCGCCTCCCAGTTGTTCCTGCTTCCTCTAAGAAATTTCCCCACACAAATTTTAATTAACGTAGTGCTGGATTTCCACTATGTGAAGGGTAATGAATTTTATTATGTGAGTTGCTTAACTTAGATGTGAAACTTTAAAGAGTAGTTTACAGCTCTTTCTGATTTCCCATAGGGCCAGGCAATATGCCCACAAGGGGAAAGAGCATACTTTGAGTTATAAGCTAAATGTTTATTCCGATTAATGCTTGTAAGAAAATAATGGTCAAAGCTAAAACATAAATAAAGCAGCACAAAATCTATGTGTCACTTTTCCAGTCATCCACCACTAATCGGCAAAGCCTTTGTGTGGTGGTGAGAGCATACTTTGTGGCAACGAGATTTTATGTTATTTCTAACTTTACACTTGCAAAAATAAAAATGAATTAAAAGCAAAATATTTAAATTAAAGCATACGACCTGCAAATAGAAAGGTGTGTGTGTGTGTTTGTTGTGTTAGAAAAAATTACACCATGAAAAGTGGGTTTAGAGGTTTTGTGGGTGCTATGGGTTAGAAAATGAGCACCCCCATGCCAAAATTCACCTCCTAACCACACTTTTATCACTTTTTTTTATTTTTTAATTAAAATATTAAAAAAATCCCGCTAAACGGGAAAATTTATTTTTGTCCCAATAACTTAAAAATCCTAGGGGACCTAGTGCATGTCCAAATGACTCAATTTTGATGGCTAGCATGTTAAAAATACATATACACATAGACTTTAATTACCTCCCTAGGTTCAACCACCATGGTAAATACTCTAGCTTTGGAGGTATGAGTGAAAAACTCAGGAATTATATGCCGCTGAAGCGCAACGCATAATTCCTAAGGAAAAAACACTCTAGAGTATCCCCTTGACAACAAAACCTAGGGTAGGCTAAGCCTTTTACAAAAGTATCATGCTTAGACCAACTTATTTAAATTCCCCCAAGGGGGTCTGGACATGCAAATTTTACAAAGGGCCAAAAATTTGGCCTGGTGAACCTCTGAACAATGTTGATGAACAATTAGATTGTTCAAGTCTTCGACAGTTCACTCAGAATCCACTAAGTGCAATTTTAGTGGATAACAATACTCATACTAGTTGCACCCTTTTAGTCCCAGTGACCTACTTTTGTGGTCATTCGTCGGACATTAATAAAATTATCTTATATTATCTTATTAACACATCGTAGTCAACCCAAATAAACCCTAAGTATATGTTAATAATCCTTAATTAACCCACATAAACCATAGTTAACTTTAATTATACACCTATCGAACCTTAATAACCAAAATACAGTAATAAAACCCTAATTTTATGTTAATAAACAAAAGTAACCCAAATAAACCTCGATTATGCTAATAAAGCCTAATTAGCCTAAATAAACCCTAATTATATGTTAACAAACATTAATTATCCCAAATATATGTTAATAAACCCTAATTGACCAAATTAACAAAATTTGCACACCCTATTGAAGCCTAATTAACCCAAATAAATTCTACATGAACCTTGGTTATATGCTAACAAACCCTATTTATATGCTAGTACATCTAATTAACACAAATAAATGCTAATTAACACAAATAAACCCTAACTATATATGCTAAAAAACCCTTATGACCCAAATAAACTTTGATTAAACCCGAAGTATATATTACTAAATGCTTTTTTTTTTTACAAAAATGGCTAACCAACTTTGATTATATATAAAAAAGGGAAATTACATCACAAGAGACTGATCAGATTACTCCCATGAGAGGAAGACATCCATCACTCCAAGTTCATCATGTTCCAGCTAATAATTATCATGATACCTTCCTGTCCTATGAAAATGATAACATCTAACAAACTGCCCTAGAAGAAGTATGCAGAAGAAGAACATTTCTGATAAACTGTTTTATACAAAATCTGGGCATTAAGCCCTACCAAGATGCCAACAAAATAACTAGAGCCTATACTAGAAGTATCAGAGTTCCTGTGCATAATACTAGAAAACATAAATAACATAATAGAACTAGAAGGGCCAACCCGTGACCAGAATAGAAAATCTGCTAATGAGGACCAACGTCCATGGCCGCGCCCACAGAGTCTGCTGCTATATTCTTCTCAGTGCTGAGATCCACGAAATTCCTAGCGGTTGCCATGAACTTCTGCAGTTTCTCCATCTTCCGGTTGATGTCCTCGAGTTCACTGCCAGAGACTTTGATTTTTCGAGCCTTGCGGGGATAAGCCAGACCCAGGGTTTCCTCTAAATGTTTGATTTTCTCAGCCACACAAATGTTCTGAGCTTTAACCTCAGAATGGGATGCAGTTGCAAAGTTGTAGAGACGGGAAATAACTTTCTTAAACTCAATATTCCCACCACGAATCATCCTTACCTGTAACTCCAGTTCTTGCAAACAATCCAGAAACTCCACCTCAAATTTGGAAATGCTGCACTTCCTGTCCTGTCCAGTGAAATTCCCTACCCCTGCGTGCCTGTGGCAGGGGCCTAGCCCAGGATGGCTCTCAATTTCGACTGAATCACCCCACATTTCCTCTGGCTAAACACCCCTGCTGCAACCAACATTGGGGCCTCTTCTGGGTTTACAGCACCTGCCACAGTTGGGGTTCACCTCTCCCTGGTAGCGCCCAACACCACGGTAGTAGCTTTCACCACCACGCCCAACTCCGTGATGAGCCATAGTCCTTCCAACACAGAGACAGTTCTAATAAACGAGCAACAAAGGCAAATAGTTCAGGGCGACGAGGAGCAAGGAGGCGAAGGTAGAATGAGATCTGAAGGGCGCCCAGAAGCAAAGACAAACCTTGCCAACAAGCCTGCATGCCAGCCAACTGGCAAGTCGCTGGGGGACAATAAATTCATGCATGCGAGGGGGACGACCGAGGGAGAGGAGAGCCGTCGAATTTCTATGGGATAATTCCCCAAATTTTTCATTAATGTTGCAATTCAAATGAAAAATATCCATGATTGGAGGAGGGGATAGGATTAGAGTGTCATAAGACAAATCCCAAAGGCCTAGCCTTGGTTCAAGGGACCCAAGAGTTTTCCAAATATTCATTATCAAGCCTTAGAATACCGTAGGAGAGCTCGACTCCAATATTCGCCATCTCATCAGCTTGTCCATTTAGATCCTTCAAAATATGAAGGAAGGTGAGCTCCTGGAAGTCGATACTGATGCAAAGCAGGAGATGGTGCAATTTAGAGATGGGGTATTTCCTTTTGGCAACAATACGCCTCGCTTCTATAATTATGATTAATGAATCTCCTAAAACCGTCAACTTCTTTATTCCCGGGCTTGCTGCAATCTCCAGCCCTTTGATGAGTCCTAACCACTCCGCACCATTGTTGGTCTTTCTCCCAATGCCCCAGGCAAATTCTTAATACTTGTTCCTCGTGGAGTCAAGAATTACTCCCCCCGCGCCTGCCAACCCTGGATATATTACTAAATGCTAATTAAATAATAAAACCATAATTTTATGCTCAGAAAGCCTAATAAAACGAAATTATATACCCTATTAAGCCTTAATAACTAAAATAAACCCCCATTAAACCATAATTATCTGCTCAAAAGCCCTAATTAACTTGACTGGGCCTTAATTAAATCCAATTCCCTTCATTCCAAGGATGGTACCCAAAGTGAACCTGATTCCACAAAAGCTCAAGGCTTTGTCAACATAGGGGTGAAGACCATTACAACAATATGAGTCATTAAGATCTCAACATCTAAATCACACAACCCAAGTTGGATCCAATTGACAAATTAAATGCTAATAGTAATTATACAATTATATATATAGGCTATTAGTGATAATACACTTACCATAAATGATATATATTTTTAGTATAACTTTGAAAAAAAATGTGCCAAGCATAAATCAATCTTTGAGACCTTAGTTGACTGGCCTTTGAGAAAGCATAATTGCACCTCGAGTCTTTTATCTATGTTAGTTATAATTATTAGCTACAAAACCACATAAGTAAATTTTGATTGCTTCAACACTGCTGATAATTTTAAACATTAAACATGTTGTTGAATGCAACATCATGAAATTTCGTGGTATATTCTTTAAATATTGAGAATTGCATGCCATTCAATGAGAAACTCTTTGATGCTTCCTTCAATTCGAAACAATATGTGCCAGGAGGATTACATAAAGCACGTAACTAGCATAATTGGCACTGTAATAAATGTTTTCGGCAGACGAATCATAATTACAATTAAGAAACGTCCATACCGATTCCTTGTACGTGATTAAACCTTAAAACAGGTACAGGGGCACAAATTTTACACTTGAGGGGTATGAAAACAGATCATTTACAAACAAACAAACAAAACTACACCTCTATAAGTAGGTAGCGCCTTGGAATTTAAATTTAAAATAACCAGCCTAGATCCAAATCCTAGGCTCTATCAAGCGCCGAGAGGGATCAAATTTCCCGAGGTGCAAACCTTTCCTTGAATAGCTCCTTGAGTGCAATACCTAAGCCACCTAATCGTAAGCTCTAAAGTCTCTAGTTTAAGTCTCATATTTACTTTTTACTTTGTATTATTCTTTTTTGTTTATGGCCGACATAATATTTATTACTTTTTACTTTGTATTATTATTTTTTGTTTACTTTGTATTATTTTGTTACTCGACAAACACTCTAAAGTCTCATATTTACTTTTTACTTTGTATTAAAATTTAAAAGTAAAGTCTCTAGTTTAAGTCTCATATTTACTTTTTACTTTGTATTATTATTTTTTGTTTATGGCTGACATAATATTTCCACCTAATCCTAAGCTTTAAAGTCTCTAGTTTAAGTCTCATATTTACTTTTTACTTTGTATTATTCTTTTTTGTTTATGGCCGACATAATATTTACCACATAATCCTAAGTTCTAAAGTCTCTAGTTTAAGTCTCATATTTACTTTTTACTTTGTATTATTCTTTCTTGTTTATGGCCGACATAATATTTATTACTTTTTACTTTGTATTATTCTTTTTTGTTTACTTTGTATTATTTTGTTACTCGACAAACACTCACATGTTACAAGATCTCCCTCATACTGGGCTGTAGAGCGCCTCTCGGCGCAATAAAAACATAATGGAGAGTTCAAAATGTCGATACTGGATCTAGGTAAATACTTCCATGAACATTATCGCGGATGGTTTTAGTGTGCCGACGGTCTTGAAAGACAGGCGTCGTGGCCTGCTGAGAAAGAGAAAATGCCTCGTCATAGCACGACCCCATCCTCATTTCCCAGATAATCTTAGCAAAGCTTTCTCAATCTTTGCATAAATTACTAGAAACTAGGGTAGACTTCCATTCAATTCAGAAAGATCCAGCTCCCCGCTGTATGCATGACATGAAAACAAGTGAGTGTCCTTTTAAATAGAAAAGCAAGGCCTTTTTGGAGGCGAATGAATGCCAGAGATATACTTGTGGGTCCGACCCCTATGAATATTCTGGCCGTCCGGTTGGGATAGCAGGGGTGTGGACACAGACTTGTCCGCATATGAAGAGCTCCACTCCTGCTGAGCTCTTGGGTGCGTCCACATTCGGCGGGATCCAGTATTCCCTCTTCGATTCTACCCAATTTCGTATGTCTAAAAAGCGGGGAATTTAATTACTCACGTTTACTTCACGTTCATTCCTTTATTTCATGTGATACCAAAAGAATGAACCTGTAAACAAACGTGCTTAATGACCCCTTACAAGCCTAACCAATGTAAATCGCTCTGGTCTAGGAAATACTTTATATTGTAGTCTAAATTCCCATTTCATATGAGTCATGCCTTGCTAGTACACATTGCACATGTTAGAACATGTATATTTCCAATACACATTGCACATGCTATATCATGTATATTGCAGTGCAAAGTTGTTATTAACTATTAAATAAATAAATAAATAATGCACCTTTGGAGATGCATTCCGTGGCTTCCCCACCAGTGTTTTCAGTTTTAAATGGGGAATTGTGGTGGGGCTCTCAACTCATAGTAAATAGCCCACTCCATTAATTGAGCAACTGACATGAAGCGACATCCAACTCATTTTATGGACATAGGAGTTTATTCTAAAGAGGTTTTATTTTTCAAGTTGAAAAAAAATAGTTTATTAAAAGAGGAAAAAGATGTGTCAAGATAACACAGAGTTGGTTACAGAGATTACGGACATGTAGCCTACATATGGAACGATCAACATGCTTCATAAGGACCAAAAACAAAGCTCTACTACAACGGTCATGACCATGTTAAGAATGAGAAAAACAGGCTGGTCATCAAACAGAAAAGCAAAGTTCCCACATAGCATAAGTCGGAACCACAAAGAAGAAGAGTTCCAGATACAAAAGACTGATAAAAAAACTAGCCTATACTGCTTCGCCACCCCACAAGCAGGGTCGTCACCAGGATAAAGAAAGCACAAAACATAAACTGGCATGCCAAGATGAAATACACACAAACATTCAAGGCCCAACCGATCACATCCAAAGATTAGCAGAAAGAGAGAAAGGAATCATTGATCAACAAACCAGCCCGAAATTCCTTGAAACAGATAATCCCATCCATAGGTCCCAACACGAGATTTGAGAGTCTATCGGCATCGGCATTGTGACATCGGAAGATTTGGGAGAACGACAGTTCCCAAAACCAAAGAATCAGATCCCGTGTCCTCCTAGCCCAGTGTTGCAGCAGAATAGGACGAAGAGAAGACCTCCCGTAAGCTCAATAAATAATGCACATCAAATCGCTAAAAATGTGGGTCAATAAATGCCCTTCACCATAGCAAAATGGAGGAGACCCCAAAGAGCCACTAGCTCAGCCCTTGCGTTCGAACCCCGACCAACACGCATATTAAGGTGAAAATGGTGATCCATCGCAATTCGAAGTACCATACCTGCACCACAGTCCCCTGATTGGGAGGCCCCATCAAAGAAACCAAACAGGAAGGAGAAGCCGTCATCTAGACACGGGGGGACAGCACCAACAGCTTTGCAAGGGGCCTCCTCTGAAGAAAACATCCACGCCATGATTCTTCCCACAACCTGATCAGAACACGGGACAACACCACAGAAAAGCAGGCCATTACGCGCCCGCCGGACCTCCCAGAGGCTATAAAAAACCACCGAAACGGCACCCCCCAGTCCTCAAAACAAAAGGCCAGGTTCGAAATGAGTAGCCCACTGTTCCAAACTAGGAGACGGGTCCAATTAGCTCTAACCAAAGCCCATACCTCCTGGAAGAAAAGACAACTCCCGAACAAACACTATTAAAACTATGTTAACATGGTAAAATTCAATATCAATAGGATCTTGATTAAATAATATATTATTTTATTCATATTGAAATCAAATCAGAATAGGCAAAGGGTATCTATCGTTGAAAAAAGTATGATTGTATCATAATTCTTTATACAATATTTCTATTTGTAATTTATATGTGTAAGGAGATGGAAGAAGAGAATATTTTTATTTGTAATTTATGTGTAGGGAGATGCAAGAAGAGAATATTTTTATTTGTAATTTATTTCTACACGAAGAGGAGCTTGTGGACTATTCAAGGGGAAGTAGAAGAGGAACATCTCAAGTTGGTGTTTAGGTCAAGAGATGAGTTAATTGAGCATAGGAAGATGATTACGATTTCAATTTTAGATTACGATTCCGAGTAGGAAAAGACTTAAGTCTTCTGCAATCATTAAGCCCTATGTATCTCCATATCGATTCTAAATAGGGGATTCATTGCAAAAGTCGAAGGTCTAGACAAATGGAGAGGAAGTGGCAAGTTCTAGGGTAAAAGTTCGAAAATAGAAGATAAATCAAGTATTAATCCTGAGATGGATAATTAGGTATGAGTCGGTACAGTGCAAGGAGGGGATGAGTATTTCAAGACATCTCCATTCAAGGAGGTTCATATCAATAACAATGAGCAAGGTATTAAACTATCAAATGTAAAAACTCATTGTCATGTTCCCATTTTGTCAGCACCATGAAGAAGAACGAACCCCATGGATCCTAGTGACAAATTGAATTAATTAATTAATGAGGGGTTAAGATGAGGAAATTAATTAATTAGGAGTGTGCATTTAATTTTATCCATAGTTTGCTATCCACTTGGAATAAATATTTATGGTGCATTTAATATTTTATTATTCGGTTGAATAAATGGAGAAAATGCTCCACTAGGGTGCATTAGTGGATAAGGTTGGAGGAGTGGCTTGAGGAAGAAGTCAAGTAAAGCACATGAGTCCAAAAATGATGCCAAAAATGAGAAAAGAGGAATATTTTAGGAAAAGCAGCATAAATCTAGAAAGCAGGATAAAACAGGAAAAATAGGAAAGTTCAAAAAAGAAGGAAAGTCAGAAAAAGAGGAAAAAGAAGGAAAGCCAAAGCAAAGCAAAGCAAGGAAAGTATGTTCACTCATGGGTGACCTATTCTCACAGGTCACCAAGCCAAGTAACTTGCTCAACAGGTCAACATGAATTCTATAAAAGAAGGATTCTAACTCCATTTCACATCTTTTTTGCTAGTACGAGAAATTTTATGAATGCATTTGTGCATCTGAGACTTGGGAGATGTGCCCCAACTTTTAGTGAGAGGATGATAGCATTCATCCATTTTCATTGATTTTATTTGCAGGTCCTATAGCTGATCAAGTCGAATTTGAAGATCAGAAAAAGCATCATCCATTCCATAGTTCGAATCTTCAAGCTTCCTATTGATTTCTAGAGCTAGTTTCTGGTGTAGAAGAAGAGAGACTTCTCCATAATGTTTTGAGAGGAATTTTGGCCTATATCTGATGTAATTAAAGTGAATTTAATCCTTTGATATCAGTGTTCAAGTTTCAGGAAGCTTCTACAAGTCTGTGGTTCGAATCTTAGCTCCATTCATTGATTTCTAGTGTTGTAATGTTCAATAGAAATTGAGAGAATGTTTTGTAATGATATGAGGAGCCCCTTGGCCCATATATGATGCAATAAAAGTTAACTTCATCCTATGATATCATTCAGCTTGAATAAAATTGCATAACTCAGATTTATTATCATATTTCTCTACCCTCTCTAGATTTAGCTAGAATTTGACTAGTTTCCAGTTTGCAAGCAATAAATGTATGAAAACGTATCCAAATTAAGTAATTCTTGTTCCTAGAGATCAATAATATTCCAAACATCACATCCCATGCTTCAGTTCATAAATTCGTGACCCTTTAAAGCCTGTTTGGAAATCCTGAATTCACACTAGTTGAGTTGTCCTGGAAGGAAATTTTATGTATGTTTTTGGGTGACTTGCTCATATCTCTTTGTAAATTTATGGAATGATGTATTATTGTTGAATGACTGTTATTAATTTATATTTAACCTTTGTAATCTCAGAAACATCCATCTCCAGTCTCCAGTTAAATACCTCACCATACTAGTCTGTATATGCTGAGTAGCCCAGGAGCGTTGGAGTAAATTGCAGCTTTTTGCTCTTGAAACATCAATGGTCTCAGTACATTGTGCAGAGGTATTTTATCAAATCAGAGTCTTCCATCCTTCCATAGCCCTTGTCCTTATCCATCTCCAACAATTCCAGCTTCCTTAGCTAATGTTTGATCAAATTTGAGAAGTCTTGAGTTTTTGTGCCACAATCCTATGTTGGTGCATTACACTCATAATGTCATAGCAAGAAGAAATATGTCATGTTTTCCTCAGTTGGGAGGGTGGAAGAACTATGGTAAAAAATATGTATTAAAACCCCAACCATTGAATTAGTATCACCTCTCACAATCAATAGACAGAGAGTGATTAAGGCTTATGTAGATAAGTGTAAGGGACAAGGCTCTAGAAGCATAAGTCTACGAGAACTTAATAGAGGGTCCATAAAATGAGTTAAAGAAGTAGAGGGGATGCACCAAGTAGAAGTGAAGGTTGTAAGGAGGAAGAATAAGTGTATTTGAGCAAAGAAGCAAAGGATTAAGCAAGTGATGAGAGTAGGCGTTTCAATAGATGAGGTTTCTTTTTCCAGGAAAAAAACTTTATATTTGATTTTCAAGCTTGAAATCAAAATATAAATTATCTTAGCCTCTCATCTCAAGTCCAAAAACCATGAACAGTCTGTGCCATGAGTCCAATCCTAAGCTACTTATTTGCAGTCATCTAAGCCTCCAAGAACCTTCCTCTCATGCCTTCAAAACATCAAAATAGAATAAAACATACCTCGGCTAGGGCTAATTCTAGAATATATATATTATTCTTCTTTAATCAAAAGATAGACAAAGAAGATTCATAGGACATAACATCCTCCTTGAATTCTTGTATCGATAAAGTATCTTCCTACAACAAGAGGGCTTCTTTAGATAGAGAGTTTGCTTTGTTTTTAAAAATCAACGGAAGAGGTTATATCCTTAAGTGACAAAGTACTAACAAGAAGGTTTTTTGGGAAGCTAATCTCAGACAAATCACTATATGATTGGGTAGAAAAGGATTTGAAAGGGCAACTAGTGTACATGCTCGTGTTCCATGTGCTTACTAGGGGCTAGTTAGCCTTTGAATTTAAGTTGGGGATAATTTAATACCCCAATTTTGACCCTTGGAATGTATTAAATCAGATTATGTAAAATGATGCAAATATGCTAGCATGGATTCCTAGTGTGGAGCTCAAAGCCAAGGCCTGACTAGTGAATAGTTAGGCATGTATAATATAAAATATTTGTATATGGGCCATGTGGTTGGCTTGTCATGATGACTCAAAAGCTATGTAAATATTATGTTGAAAAATAATAAAATAATCCAAGATGGTTGTGTAAAGAGCACTAGAGGAGCTATAATTCCACTAGAGGGGAAGAGTAAAGGGGGGCTATTGGAAATTAAATCTTCTTTTGCCAAGTGCCAACCTTAGAACTCATCCATTTGTTGCCATGTGGCTTAAATGAGCCAATTACTTCCTTTATACTTATTGAATCCAATCATTGATTGTATGTGTGAGGTTGGTGGGAAAAGTCTTCTCATGTAGTTATGGAAGCATGGGATAAATATACTTCCATGACAATTGTAAGAGTCCTTCCATCTATGCTCAGAAGTGATGTCAGTTATCTTTTCACCAATCCTTTCATCTCCTTTGGAGTCTACCACTCATTTACCATACATATTTTTACATTGCATGGATTTTTCAAGTTGTTGTCTCCATTACCAATCACCAGACTATGAAACTAACCAGAAATTAGCATTGTTAAGAGGAAATTGTAGAGATTAGAGTGAAGAGGATGGTTGTAGGTGAGCATAGAGGCTAGCCAAGACATGAATCTTTACCATTTGCATATTTGTTGCTCATTGGATGCTTGAGAAGCCATGAATTGAATTTGCAGGCAATCGTCAAATAGCATACAGTAGATTGGACTCTTTCTATGCATATTGAAGAGCACTATAAGGGTTGGCTAGTATGAGGGACTATTGAGCAAAGAAAGAGTAGGCCTTCCTTGTGTTGTGTGGGGTAGTGGAAGAGAGTTCCATGGCTGGGATGGCTAGATGAGATTCATGTAGTGCTCTGTGGTGAGAAAGATAGCTAAGCATGAGAGCAAATGGGTTGGGATGGGAGAGAGCGCATCCTATAGGTGTTTCATTCACCATAGTGGCCTCACAACCTAGCTTGGGGCGGTATCAACAATTGATACCTGTGGTTGGGTGGAAAATTGCTCTTACACAACTAGTTGGATCTTCTTCTGTTAAAGATAAGTATTATTTGTGTCTATGAATGTGAAATAATTGTATGCACTTCATGTTATGAATATGATGATTTATGCATCCTACATGTGTTAAGTGTAGTTGTCAATTATGTTGTGTATTATACTCGTGCACTTGCACATGCACTTCTTAGTTTATGTTTTCCATGTGACGAAATTTGAAAACATGAAATTCATAACTACCCACTCCTATGTTTGGAATGATGGATGGGAACACAACAAAGTGGTATCAAAGCTCTTGGTTGCAACACCGGGGATGTATAGGCCGAAATCAATAGTTACATGTAGGAAATTGAGTTTACACAATAAGTGTTTGACAAAACGTTATTGAGAAAAATCATGGTTTTATTCATCAAATGGTATTTTAACAAAGCCACAAGTTAGATCTTGAGGTTATCAATAGGATGGCCAGTTTCATTTGGGAAAAATTTCAGGAAAGACCTCTAGGATCAATGAAATATATCATTATGTTAACTAACAGAAGCTCAAGTGCTAAAATTGTTGAGTTCACAGTGTTGTTTAAAGGTTGGAGGATGATTAATGGATGAGATTAAATCAAAATGTTCATACTATCAAATCTTAACCGTTCATACAAATCTAAATGTGTGAGCTTTAACATAGGGACCTTCACCGCAAATGGCCCTAATTTAATTGAGTGGATGGGATCTTTAAATCTTTACCATTTGCGCAAGTAGGTGTGATCAAAACTTATTACGAGTGGTCATGTCGCGAATGGCCCAAATTCAATTTTGCAGGTCTAACTAGTAGTTCTCAACCATTCACGCAAATATATGTGATTGTACCTTATCATGAGGTTTCCCCCCGTGATTGGATGAGGTTGGTTGTTCAAGTTGGAATGAGAGATCCTAACCATTCATGCAAAACCAAAGTATGACCAAGTAAGATGAGGATTCTTCCCGTGAATGACTAAGATTATGTTGGGTGATTAAGAATGTTAGATCATGATCATTCGTGCACAGGGAAGTGAATGAGATCCGCCACGTGTGTGCGTCACCGTGAATGGTTGAGATTGAACCATGCAAGTCCGATCGGTGGATCCTATCCATTTGCACAGATGGATAAAGGTAAAGGAAACGAACAAAGTAACCTTCCGCAAATAGCCCATATCATTTTGGGGTCTAGGATAGTGAGATCTAGACCATTCGTGGGATTCCTTCCGGTAGGGTTAAAAATTGCAGCACTGTAATCTTCGAGAATCGCGATGATAGTGACAAAGGGGTTGAACAAAATATGACATGGTTGAACCAAAGGATGCCATGTAGGGTCTAGGTGGACATAGTGATACATCATCACTACGACATGACATGCCATGTTAGCAATATGCCACATCATCAGTACATAAAATATTAAAAAAAAATTGGAGCCAATTTCTTATTTTAGGCATACCATGAGCAATTTTTATTGGGTTGCAGTGTAATTTTTGGGGTTGGATCCGCAACACCGAGGAATACAAAAATGCCAATGATGATGGATTCCTCATTTAACTCGAAATTTTTAGAAATTGAGGATTAGTGCTTTCTGAAGACCCCGATCATAAACCCAAATAGGAGACCCGTTCATGATCAAATTGAATAGTACAGTCCATGACCAAGCATGCAACAACCCTCTTGAGCCTTTAAAAAAATTCTCAAGCAATTAGAATGGAGATTCAAAAATAGGCCAAAAACACTATTCTAGGGCACTTTTTGGGGATTTTGAAAATCTTGTAGGAGGGAAAAGTGAGTCAAGAACTCAAACTTTTTTTTTTTTCAACATTTTA
This sequence comes from Larix kaempferi, assembly GCA_027924585.1. Lineage (NCBI taxonomy): Eukaryota > Viridiplantae > Streptophyta > Pinopsida > Pinales > Pinaceae > Larix > Larix kaempferi. The sequence continues at coordinate 4,708,518 of BSBM01000289.1, read as the reverse complement.
CCTACTTGTCAATCTAAACAAATTTGCTTATATGATTTTTTTTAGAAATGCTTAGCTTGGGAGATAGTAGTTTTTGGAAAATAATTTATCTGGAAGAAGTGCAAAATGTAAAAGTAGCCAATTCTGAAAAAATTATATAATTTGATTGTGGCATCCAATCAAAGATTTGAAAGTTGTTGAGTTGAGTAATCCATGTCATGAGTATTATCAACACCTGACACAAAAGGTTTTCTAGTTCTCCTTTGATTTTCTTTTACAAGTGGCTGAAGTTGATCTCTGAGACTAAATACACCAATAGAAAAAGTGCAGAACTGGGCAAAATTGTTAATTTTGAAGGGTTGTAATGTTTAGTTATGAGATTATAACTTAGCATGGTTATAGTAATTGGAAAGCTAATCCATAGGAGAACAAATGTGCATGATCAAATTCTGAAGGAGTGCTTCATATATTCATAAGGATTGAATAGAAAAGTGCATGTAACCTCGATTTGACAAAAAATGTCAATATGGGTAGTTTCTAGAGTGCATGAAAATTAATTTTATAATTTTACAAGGATGTAATGCGTCTAACAAGTGTGCTTATATGGACACTTTTGCAGATATAGTACCATACCAATATTGGTAGGGGTCAAGATTCAAGATAGTGCAATTAAAAATCATGTGGTTTTGGTTGGGCCAGGAACACTATCACAATGAAAAATGCATAGAATCCTTATGAAGCTCAAACATACAGCATGGGAGAAAATATACATATTGAGAATGTGGAGATAGAATCCAAGGGTCGTAGAAACCAAGTAGCCCATCTAGATATTGAAAAGATAGTGAGAAGTTTAAGAGTGGAGTTACAAACTTGTAGAGCAGATAATGAAAGGTTGATTAGAGCTTAGGAAGAATAGAACTAGTTGAATGCATCCATGCTTCAAAGCTTGATAGGCATCCAGAAGAAGATGCACCATCGGCATAACTCATACAATGATGATAAGAGTGGGAGTAACTCAAGGGGAAATTCTCACAAGAGGTCCCATAGGTCAAGAAGAGTTTCTAGAGATATTACTTATATTCCATAATTTTCTTCTAGTGAGTCATTTTCCTCTAAGGTCTCCACCAGCAATCCATGTTCTTCGTCTCACAAGAACAAGAGGAAGATGTATTTAAGGGACAACTTACATGAAGAATTTTGAAAGGACAAACCACCTACCTTTGGTGGTGAAGTGAAATATAAGAAAGAAGTCGAGGCCTAGCTTCTTGGGATAAGGAAGTATTTCCAAGTCCATGACTACTCTAGAAACACGAAAGCAAGGGTGCCCATGTTTGATTTGAATGGTAGAGCATCAATATGGTGGGATCACCTTAGGCAAGTCAAGAGGATCAATGAAAGAAAGATTGTTTGGAAGCAATTCAAGAAGTACTTCTAACAAAACCATTTCTCTGATAGGTACTATGATGACAAAATCAAAGAGTTCCATGAGTTAAAGTTGGGGCCAATGACCATGGATGACTATGAAAATAAATTCTTGGAGTTACTGAGGTATGTTAAATATATCAGAGATGATATGGTGAGAATTTAATGTTTTCCAAGTGGACTACCTCATTTATACAAGGACCGAATTGAGTTTGATGAACCTAAAACTCTAGATGAGACCATACGAAAGGCTAATCGTTGTTATGATTAAAACAAAAGCAAACCATAATTCCACGTGGCATGGAAAGATAAGAAGAAGGAAAATTTTGATTAATGGAGGAAGGATTCAAGACTTCTCATTACAGATTTTAGTAAAGGAAACCATCACATGGTGAGGCTAAGCCAACAAAATTTGTGGGGGATAAGCCAAGGTAACCCTTCGAGTTTAGGATGTGGAGAGGACCACTTGCTCACAAATTGTCCACATCAGAATGGGAGTGCCAAACGTGTTCACGACATCCAAGAGGTTGAAACTGTGGGTGTGGTAGCAAGGATTGTCCATAGAATCTATGTTTCACTAGAGGACCGCCAAGTAGACCATCAATAACTTGTGGTTGAAGTTGAAGGTAAGATTGTTAAGCAACCTATTTCTATTTTAACTGACTATGGATCTACTCACAGTTATCTCACTCCTAAAATTGTTGAGATTTGTGCTTTTGAGAAAATAAAACACAATAAATCATGGTTGGTCCAACTAGACACTGTAACCAAGAGAAAAGTCAGTGAAGTGGTGGAGAAATGTCCATTAGATATGGATGGAATCTTCACGTGGGAAAATCTAAATGTTTTGCCACTTTATTCATATGATGTTCTCATTGGAATGGATTGGTTGGAAGCACATTGAGTACTTTATTGCTACAACACGACTTTTGAATGCATTGATGAAGGAGGAAACACAAGGATAGGAAAAAACATTCTAAAGATAGTTATTATTAGGTAGATTTTAGTCTTGCAACTGAAGAAATGTTTAAGGAAAGGTTGTCAATTGTATGCATCTCATGTATTGGATAGAGTAGAAAATGAAGTTGGAGGACTTTAAAGTCTTACAAGAATTCAATGATGTATTCCTTGATGAAGTGCCAAGACTTCCTCCCAAGAGGGATATTGATTTCACAATTGATCTTGTGCTAGGAGCTACACTCGTGTCCATGACACATTATAGAATGAGCACCCCATATTTATTAGAGTTGAAAATGCAATTACTAGAGTTGTTGGAAAAGAAATACATTTGGCCAAGTGTGTCTCCATGGGGAGCATCATTACTATTTGTGAAAAATAAGGATGGAACCATCATGTTATGTATTGATTACAAGCACCTAACTAAAGTTATAGTGAAAAACAAGTACCCTTACCTCGAATTGATGACCTCTTTGATCAAATGAGAGAGGCAAAGGCATTTTCAAAGATTAATTTGAGCTCCACTTGCCATCAATTCAGAATCAAGGAAGAAGACATCTACAAAACAACCTTTAGAACAAGAATGGGCATTACAAGTTTTTGGTGGTGCTATTTGGTCTCATTAATACACTAGCTACATTCATGTGTATCGTGAGTAGTGTTTTCAACAAGTACTTGGATACGTTTGTGCTTGTTTTTTTGGATCACATTCTTATTTATTCTAAGAATGAAGAGGAGCATGAGAAACATTTAAGAATGGTTTTTCAAGTGCCAAAAGAGCATATGCTATATGTAAAGCTATGAAAATGTGATTTGTATCAATAGCAAATTCATTATTTGGGTCACATTATTTCAGGGGAAGGAATATATGTGGATACAGGAAAGATTGAGGCCATTGTGAATTGGCCAACTCGAAAGAATGTGACAGATGTGAGATATTTTATGGGTCTTGTTGGTTATAATAGGAGTTTCATTGAAGGATTCTTCAAGGTTGCAGACCCCACTAATTCTTTGCAAAATAAGGGAATAAAATTTGAGTGGCACAAGAATGTGAGGAAAGTTTCCAATTGTTGAAGAAGCTTCTTACTAGTGCTCCAATTCTGAAAATTCCAAATCCTGAAAAGGATTTAGAAGTGTGCATTGATGCATGTAAACAAGGAATTGAAGGAGTTCTTACGTAATACAATCATGTGGTATGTTACGAGTTAGGAAATCCAAAGGAACATGAAAGGAATTATGTTACCCATGATTTAGAGCTTGCTTCCATAATGCATGCTTTGAAAATGTTGAGGCACTAGTTGATAGGCAGGAAATTTGAGCTTGGAATTGACCACTGTGGTCATAAATATTTGTTTAAGCAACTAGCATTAAATGCAACGAAAGCTAGATGGTGAGATTTTTGTATGTGAATTTAATTTTGAAATCATACACACAAAGGGGAAAGAAAATAAAGTTGTTGATGCACTTAGCATAAAAATGCATGTGGCAACCATTAGTAATTTCCAAATAGATTTAAGGGAAATGATTGTTAATTAATCCCTTACTGAAGATTAAGAATATGTGCAAATAAAAGATAAATTACAACAACAAAAATTGGAAAAGATGTTATGACGGTCATCATTTAGAGGATGATGGATTTCTTACATATAAAAATATAATGTATATTCCTAATGCTGCAGATTTGAGGAGAATTATTAGGGTTGAAATCCATAAAATGCCATATTCTTGTCATCCAGGATATTAGAAAACGATTGCTACAACAAGGAAGAAATATTTTTGGCTAGGAATGACAAAATATACTGTGGAGAATATTTCAAGGTGTATGAAATGCCAGCAAGTAAAGGATAACCATCAACACTCAGCAGGTTTATTATAGATTTTTCCAATTGAGGAATGGAAATGGGAAGTTGTAACAATGGATTTTATGACCGTGTTTCCATCTACTTCAAGGAAGGACAATTACATCATGGCCGTGCTGGACAAATTATCTAAGGCAACACATTTTATTGTAGTTAAATCTATTCACAAGGATGATGAGACAACAAGGATATTTATGAAAGAAATATTCAAATTGCATGGTTTGCACAAAGCAATTGTATCTGATCGAGATACAAATTTTACATCTAACTTTTGGAAAAGACTTTTTGGATATTTGCGCAGACAATTGAATTTTAGTACTACCTACCATCCACAAACATATGGGAAAACATAAAGAGTAAATCGAGTGATTGAAGAAATCCTTCTCATGTATGTGATGGATAAACCATCCAAGTGGGAAGATTATCTACATTCGGTAGAGTTTGTATATAACAATGGGCATCAAACATCATCGAAAATGAGTCAGTTTGAAGCTTTGCATGGCAGAAGGTGTAGAACACCAATGAGCTGGGATAATCCATTTAGTAGAGTTGTGCTTGGGGTGGAAATTATCAAGGAAATGGAATAAGAGGTTGCAAAGATTAAGCAAAATTTGAAGGTATCCCAAAATAGAAACAAAAAACTATGTAGATAAGAATAGAGTGCATAGGGAATTCAATGTTGAGGACCATGTTTAACTCTGAGTGGGGCCAATGAAAAGTTCCTTAAAGCTTGGAAGTTGTGCCAAGTTGTCACCAATATATTGTGGGCCATTTGAAGTGCTTGAGTGAATAAGGTTAGTTGTATTATATATAATTGCATTGCCTGCCAACAAAAGAGCTCATAATGTTTTTCATGTTTCTTTGCTTAAGAAATATGTACATAATCTTAACCATGTCATAGATTGGGATGTGATCCAGGTGGAACCCAAGGGAGAGTTTCAAACAGAGCCATTGTGCATCCTCAATAGGAAAGTAACCTTGCTATGGAATCGAGCCATCATATAAGTAAAGGTTTAGTGGAAGCACTTTGATCCCAATGAGGTTACACGAGAGATGGTGGATGCTATAAGAGAGCCACATCCATTTTTGTTCTAATTTTGAGGAAACATCAATGACGGTGTTATTCCAAGGGGGAGGGGATTGTAATACCCCCAGTTTTGACCCTTGGAATGTATTAAATCTGATTATGTAAAATGATGTAAATATTAGAGTATGGATTTTTAGTGTGGAGCTCAAGGCCAAGGTCAGACTAGTTAATGGCCTAGCATGTATAATATAATTATTACTATATGGGCCATGTGGTTGGATTGTCTTAATGACTCAAAAGCTATGTATATATTATGTTGAAAAATAATAAAATGGTCCAAGATGGTTGTGTAAATAGCACTAAAGGGGCTATGATTCCACTAAAGGGGAATGGGAAAGGGGGCCTATGGGAGATTAAATCCTCTTTTTCTAAGTGGCAACCGTAGAACTCATCCATTTGTTTCCATATGCCTTAAATCATCCAATTACTTCCTTTTGAGTTATTAAATCCAATCATTGAATGCATGTGTGAGGCTAGTGGGGAAATAATTCTCATGTAGCTATGGAAGCATGGGATGAATAAAATTATATGACAACTGCAAGGGTCCTTCCTTCTATGGTCAAAAGTAATGTAATCTATCTTTTCACCAATCCTCTCATCTCCTTTGGATTCTACCACTCATTTACCATGTAGATTCTTACATTACATGTAATTTTCATGTTGTTATCTCCATTACCAATTACCAAATTGTAATTTAAGCAAAAATTAGCATCGTGAAGAGGAAATTGCAGACATTAGAGTGAAGAGTATGTTTGTAGGTGAGCATAGAGATTGGGAAATATACAAACCTTTACCCATTGCATGTTTTTTTCTCAATGGATGCTTGAGAAGCCATGAATTGAATTTGCAGGAAATATTTTGATAGCATACAAAATGTTGAACTCTTTCTACACACATTGAAGAGCATTGTATTGGTTGGTTACTATGAGAGACTATTGAGTAGAGAAAGAGTAGATCTTCCTTGAGTTTTGTGGGGTAGTGGAAGAGATTTCCATTGTTGGGATGACTAGGTGAGATTCCTGTAGTGCTATGTGGAGAGTAGGCTAACTAAGAATGAGGACAAATGGGTTGGGTTGAGAGGGAGTGTAGCCTATATGTGTTTACTTTTCCCTAGTGGCCTCGTATCCCGGCTTCGGGGTGGTATCAATAGATTATACCTACGGTTGGGTGGAAAATCACTCTAACACATCAAGTTGCTTGAATATTCTTTTATGATAGATAAGTATTATCTTTGTCTGTGAATGTGATATGATTACATTTATTTCCTATTATGAATATTATGGTTTATATATGCCATGTGTGTGAAGTATAGTTGTTAATTACATTATGTATTATATTCATGCACCCTCACATGCATTTCTTAGTTTATCTTTCCCATGGGGCAAAATTTTGAAACTTGAAATTCATAACTACACCCTCCTATGTTTGGAATGATGGATGGGGATGCTACATATAGACATAAAGAAAATATTGAGAGGTAAATGGTGTTGGGGTTCAATATTTTATGGATTTAAAGAGGCAAAGTCCATGCTTTGACCTAAAAAGGGAGAAAAATACATCGCAAGTTATCGAGGTGGTTAACCTTATAATTATGGAAGAGGGAGGTATTGGAGGCTATTGGAAATTCCATAGGGCCATTCATCAATTTGGAAGATCATACTTTGTCAAAAATTAACAAGTTAGCAATGAATATCTCAGTGGAGATTGATATCAAAGAGGGACTTGTAGAGGAGGTAGAATTTGAATATGGGAAATGGAATATTGTACATATGTTGGATTATTGAAAGATACCCTTTTGATATATGTTTTTCCATATTCCCAAATGTGCAATGAAGGATTGTCTGTGCATGATAGGTAATTGGGAATGGGTGGAGACTGTAAAATAAATCCCAGGGGGATAGAACACAAATTTCCTCTAAGGAAGACAAAAATTGGGTCATTTTTAGTAAGGAGGACAAATATGTCAAGGAAAAAAGGGACTCTAGTAAGGTGAACATAATAGAAATACCTAATTGAAGTTCTAGAAGACATAGACAAAAGATTGTGTTATGGAGAGGGGTGGAGCATGGCGTTAAAAGGGAGAAACATTCATAGAAGAACTTTGCCTATAAGAAAATGAATTACAATAAAAAGGAATGAAGAATAATGTTTTAACCCTTATTTCCTAGAAAATAACAATATGGGCTTAAATTTCCCCTTTGAAGGTAAAACCTTGGAAGCTATGGTGTCCCCTTGTAAGCTTATAGAAGAACTCAGTCAAGTTAGCCGTTAAGCCATAGGGATACTTGGTTAAAAAAAAAAAAAAAAGATAGGAGAAGTAAAAGCCTTGGCCACTAGAGGTTGTTCTCCAACCTACCCTCTCTCTATGTCAAGGGAAGATTTGTGAAGAAGAAAGTCCCCTAGATACAAAATAAGATCCAAAAAACAATAGGTGCAAGCATAATAAGAGGGATTTGAAGGGGTTTATCCCTAGATGTAGGTCAAGCTATTAAAAAAGGTAGGAAATCCTCCATGTCCACAATGAAAAAGAAGGTGCAGAAGGAAATACAAGAAGGCAAACAATCAATCATATAGGGGGGCTTTAAAGCAAATATTTCCACAAACAAGGTTTCCCAATGAAAATCTTATCCTTAAATGTGGGGGGAATTGGGGACACCCATAAGAAAATATCCCTTGTTAGAATGTTTTCCTAGCTCAAGTGAGAGAAAAATAATGGTTGAAGAGACTATGCATGAAGGAAGGAAACACGTAGTTATGTCATTATCTATACTAGAAGATTGGACCATCCTATATTTAGCTTCTACTAGGAAGTTAAGGCAGGGGGACTTAACCAGATGGAATTAATCCTTTAATCTTTTGCAATATTCATTTATTAATGCAGGACTACAAACTAATTTATGGCCAAAGAGAATTAGGAAAGGCATTCAATATTATCATTATGATTAAAACAATTACCATAGTTATCTTTATAATTATGGAAGAGGAAGGTAATGGAGGCTATTGGAAATTCCATAGGGACATTCATTGATTTAAAACATAATACTTAGTCAAAATTTAACAAGTCAAGAGCTAAATTCTAATGGAGATTAATCTCAGAAAGGGTCTTGTAGAAACATGAAAAATGGAATTTTATGCATATGTTGAATTATTGAAATGTACCCTTCCTATGTATGTTTTGTCATATTCCTAATCATATGGTAAAGGACTGTTTTCACATGATAGGTAAGTGGGAACGGTGGAGAATGCCAAAGCAAGCCCAAGGGAACAAAACACAAATTTCCTCTAAGGAAGACAAAAATCGGGTCACCATTAGCAAGGAGGACAAAGGTTGTAGCAATGATGTAAAGGAAAACATGACTTTAGTCAAGGGAACGTAACAAAAATACCCAATTGAAGTTATAGAAGAGACTAGTTGAAACATTATGTTATGGAGAGGGGTGACTTAGATCATCAAAAGGGAGAAACATTCACAGAAGCACTCAACCTAGGAAAGGAAGTGCATTCAAAATGAATGATGAATAATGTTTTGATCCTTGATTCTTAGAAAATAATGATATGGGTTCAAATTTCCCCTTTGAACTTATCCTAATAGATCCATCGACCACTCAAAAAGAAACCTTGGAAGTTTTATGTCCCCTTGTAAGCCTATAGAACAACTCGGTCAAGTGATCCTTTTAGCCACATGGATACTTGGTTTAAAAAAAAAAGAGAGAGAGAAGTTTAAGCCTTGCCCACTCGACGTTGTTTTTCCAACCCTCTCTCTATATCAATGGGAGATATGCAAAGAAGAAAGTTCGTTGGATACAAAACAAGATATTGGAAATAAGAGGTGCAAGTAGAAGAGGAGGTTGTTGAAGGAGGTTTAGCCCTAGATATAGGTCAGGTTATCATAGAGGGTAACTTTCATGTCCACATTAAAAAAGAAAGTAGAGAAGGAAATGCTAGAACACAAACAATTAATCATCAAGCGGGGCCATAGAGCAAGGAGTGCCTCGAAGAAGGTTTCCCAATGATAATATTATCGTTAAATGTGGGGGGGGGTGCAAGATTCCCACAAGAAATTATCCCTCAAAATAATGTTTTCTCAATTTAAGCTAGAGGTAAATTATGATCAAAGAGACTATGTGTGAAGGAAGAGAATAAATAGATATGTCATCGTCTCTATTGAAAGATAGACCTTCCTATCTTTAGATTCTATTAGAATTCAGGGGGGTTAGTAACTAGATGAACAACTCCTTTAATCTCTTGCAATATTTATTCATTAATGTCGGTCTGCATACTAATTTATCATCAAAGATATTAGGAAAGGAATTCAATATTATCATTACATATGGTCTTCATGAAAACAACAAGGTATTATGGAACATCTTCATCTCTCTGGCAATTATAAAATAAATCGATGTGATAATAAGAGGGAATTTAAACCTCACTACCAAGAAGTGATAACTTTCGGGTACACAGGCTAAAGTTGATTCCTTAGCATATTATTTCATTCATATCTTTGAAGACTTGAGCATGTGTGATGTAAAGCCTTTAAAATTGGTCCCTACTTGGATAAGCTTATGTGTTGGAGATGAAGGGGTAGCTAGAAAATTAAATAGGTTCTAGGTGGTAGAGAGGGTTTTGCAAGAATCGATTAAGATAAAAACATCGATTGGGGAAGGTTTTTCTTCAAATCACTTACCATTTTTACTTCAAATCGAGGAGGAAAATAAACCCCAGGGCCCTTTCAAATTGATCCAAAATTATTGGAAAATGGGAAGTTCACATTTTTGGTAAGCCAAAATTAGAGGATTTGATCCCTCAAATGGGAACTCAACCATGTTTTGATTTGCATAAAATTTTAAGAAGGTGAACAAGCTTTTAGTAGAATGGGAAAAACAAAAATTTTACAACTCAATAAAAAAATACTTAGTGGAAGTAGAGGGGTAAATTGCAATATGTACAATTTTAATAAAAATGGAAACTGTATAGAGGAAGAGAGAATGTACTTAATGAAATTATAAGACAGAAAAGGAAGTTACTGGAGTAGGAGGAAAACAAATGGAGGATGAAAATTAGGCTAATTTGGCTAGCACAAGGGGATGAACATACAATTCTTTTTTATAATTACACCAAGTACATAAAAAACGTTAATATTATTAAGGAAGTAAGGAAGGAAGATGGAACAAAGGTAGGGAGGTTTCAAGAGATATTTGAAAAATGGGTGAATCATTTTCAAAAGACGTATTAGGAACCAAACGTTGAAAACATGGAAGATCTAATTAAAATGACTTGTTATTTCCCATATTCTATTATGAGGAGCAAAATAAAATAGCCATAGTAGAAGTGTCTAGAGAGGAGTTAAAAGCAATCATGGAATATTTTTAGAAAAAATAAGAGTGGAAGCATAAGAGGAGGCTATTAAAGGGGTTTTATCCCTAGATGCAGGTCAAGCTATGACAGTGGGTAGGGCATCTTTCATGTCCACAATAAAAAATAAGGTGGAGAAGCAAATACTAGAAGGTAGACAGTTAATCATCAAAGGGGGATTTAGAGAAAGGAGTGCATCAAATAAGGATCCCCAATGATAATATTATCCTTAAATGTGAGGGGATTTGGGAACACCCACAATAAACTAGCCCCTGAAAGTATGTTTTCTCATCTTAAGCTATAGGTAACATGATTGAAGAGTATATGTGTGAAGGAAGGGAAGAAATAAATATGTTATTATCTTACTATATGATTTGACCTTCCTATCTTTAGCTTCTATTAGGAATTCAAGGCAGGGGAATAACCAAATGGACTAACTCCTTTAATCTTTTGCAATCTATTAATGCAGGACTACACACTAATTTATGGTCAAAAGAATTAGGAAAGATGTTCAATATTATCATTATGGTCAAAAGAATTACTAGCGTTACCCTATAATTATGGAAGAGGGAGGTATTATAGGCTACTGTAAATTTTATAGGGACATTCATCAATTTGGAAGATAATACTCAGTGAAAATTTAACAAGCCAATAACTAAAATCCTAGTGGAGATTGATCTCATAGAGGATCTTGCAGAAATATTGGAAATGAAATTTTGTGCACATGTTGGATTATTAAAATGTACACTTGAAATGTATGTTTTTTCATATTCCCAATCATACGATGAAGGGTTGTGTTCGCATGTTGTGTAAGTGGGAATGGTGGAAAATGTTGAAGCGAGCCTAGGGAACAAAACAAAAATTTCCTCTAAGACAAAAATTAGGTCACCATTAGCGAGGAGGACAAGGATATATGTAGCCAATATGTAAAGGAAAAAAATACTTTAGCGAAGGGAACATAATAGAAAGACCCAATCAAAGTTCTAGAAGAGACATAATCAAAACATTCTGCTATGGAGAGGGGTAGAGGAGATCATGAAAAGGGAGAAACATTCATGGAAGCACTACACCTAGGAAAGGAATTGCAATCAAGAGGAATGATGAATAATGTTTTGACCCTTGTTTCTTAAATAATAACTATATGGGATCAAATTTCCCCTTTGAATTTATCTCAACAAGTACCCCAAGCACTCATAAAGAAACCTTGGAAACTTCAATGTACCCTTTCCTAGCCTATAGAACAACTTTGTCAAGTGAGCCTGTGAGCCACATGGATATTTGGTTAAAAATGTTGAGAAAAGAGAGAGAAGTAGAAGTCTTGGCCACTTGAAGTTGTTCTTCCAGACCTCTCTTTGTATCAAGGGAAGATTTGCAAAGAAGAAAGTCCCTTGGATACAAACTAAGATCCCAAAAATAAGAGGTGCAAGTAGAAGATGAGGGTATTGAAGGAGATTTAGCGCTAGATTCACGTTCAGGTTGTCACAATGGGTAGGAAATATTTCATGTCCACAAAAAAGGAAGGTAGATAATGAAATGCTAGAATACAAACAATTCATCATCAAGGGGGGCCTTAGAGCAAGTAGTGGCCCAAAGAAGGTTTCCCAGTGATAATATTATCCTTAAAAGTGAGTGGGGTGCGAGATGCCCAAAAGAAAGTAGCCCTCGAAAAAATGTTTTCTTTAATAGAGGTAAATTATGTTCGAAGGAAGTGAAGAAGCAGTTATGTGATCATCTCTACTGAAAGATTGGACCTTCTAGATTCTACTACAAATTGGGGGGAGGGGGGGTGGTTGACTAACCAAATGAATAACTTCTTTAATCTCTTTGTAATATTCACTTATTAATGCAGGACTTCATACTAATTTATGGTAAAAAAATTAGGAAAGGCATTCAATATTATCAATATATATGGTCCTTGTGAAGATAATAAGGTATTATGGGACATCTTCATCTCTTTGGCAATTCTAAAAGAAATCAATGTGATAATAAGAGGGGATCTAAACCTCACTACCAATAAGGGATAATTTTGGTGAACAAAAGCTAAAGTTGATTCATCATTTAGGGTATACCACAACAATGGGCTACAAGCCCTCAAGCTATATTGCAAGGTTAGTTTTGTTAGGATCTTTAGTCACTTAGGAGTTAGTTAAGATCAACTTGGTCTAATGTGTCTTTGGTAAAGCATGTTTCTTTAGTATCCATTAGTATGGATTTGTACTTATGTAATCCGATGGTCTCACTATGTTCTAGACCTAGAGTGATCCGATGATTCATCTTCATATCAATCTTAATGACTATTGATTTGTGGCTTAGCATCCAATTAGTCCATGATTTCTATTTAAAGAGCATGGAGGGTCATTCACTTAATGATTGATTGTTAGAAACTCATATGTAATTTTTTTTTTCATTTTGCATTAATATACCGCCTCAAGTAGCTATCTGGTTGAGGATGTGGAATGTTTCCCTCTTTGAGGGTTTTAACCATGTAAAACATCGGTGTGTTGATTTGTGATTTGTTTGTGAGAGCATTTCCTTAAGGTGTTCAATTTGTGCAGAAATACCTTGTTTTAGTCGAACATAATATTAGAGCGCTTATGAATATCCCCTTATGTTTGTTGATCGAGATCTTGAATTGTTGTAGCTGTATGAATCAAAGGATTTATGAATTCTAATATTTTTGTGTATTTATGGGTTAAGCAAGGTGTTCCATTGTGTCCAGAGCACTGCTCTTAGCTGGAAATGCTCTTTGTTTCACTGGAATATGCATTTAATTTCCCAAGATACAACTATTTTATCAGATTTGGAGGTGTTGTAATCTATGGGATTACATGAGGTTACCAGTAGTATAGCAAAGCATATGCGATATAAGATAACACACACATATATATAAGAAGGAACACAAGTAATGGTGATAGAAGCAACATGTTGTCCTTTATTATCAGACCATCATGTACAAAAGCAGTCTCTTTATCTTCAGCTCACCAGCCTATTTATACAGGTTACAAGGTAGTTAGTTAGTTCTAACTGATTGCAAAGTTGGATAACTGCCCTGATCGACTGGACCGACCCAACTACGGTTGATTGGGAAGGCCTACTAGACAAGTTGACTAGGATCCTCCAACATCTCCCCCACCAACAAGACACTTCTTTGTCCCAAAGAGAACTGAAAGATGTCTAATTAGAAAAAACTTGTTACAAAATCTCTCTCTCTCTCTCTCTCTCTCTCTCTCTCTATCTATCTATCTATCTATATATATATATATATATATTATGTCTACTTTAGACTTGGTGTGGTGCCCGATGGGGCTTCTTCAACACAATATTCTACAATTGCTTCGGCCGACAAGGCTAGGTGTATTTGGAAATCTTGCTAGGCATGCAGGACCAAATGAATGTCGAGGTTGATAGTGATGAGCTCGAAAAATCATGCAATTTTTTTTGTTATTGATACACTTTGGATATGTTGCAGTTAGGGACCCAACTTGAGGTGTTGAGCGTTAGTGGCTTGTGATAGTTGGTGTATCTATTCTGTTAGGTGGTCGATCTCCCTTTGTGTTGACTTGGCCTACTTTGTCCATTGGTATTATTTCTTCTAGAGGTCAATGAGGCATTGTTGTTCCATTGCCAACTGGCTATCCAAAAGTGCTAGAGTTGATGAATCTGCCATGGCCTTCTACTGGTAGATTTGAGCTATGGTATTATGTACATTTCCCATATCCACAAAATTTTTGCCATAGTAAGAATACCAATTGTTCAATACTCGGGCCGACCGGTTGGCTTGTACTTCATATTCCTTTAGTTTATTGGTCTTGTCTATGAATAATTTGTACTATTCGGCAAATAAAAGTGCCCGTTAACTTTCCTGGTTCTTTTGGTTGATGACATCTTGTAAAAACAAAACAACATAAATGCATAAGTTGGAAATATGGTCAAGGGGATTTTGGTCTTTTGGTACTTCAAGTGTCGGCATGACTTGTGCAACTAAGTTAGAGCATTGCTTTAATATTTCTTTCTGCTCCTCCTGAAGACTTTTGAGCTTCGTTTTGACATCCGACCATCGCTTATGTTTTTCTTTAGTTGTAATTCTAATGAAATCATCCAAATATTGATCTGAGGCTTGAGTCGGGTCAAAGACTCCTTTCGCACCTAGAGTATTGGTCGTTGTCTTGACTGTTGTTGTGAGGGTGGGAACTTGCTTCTTCTTATTCTTCCACTTTTTCTTGGATGATCCTCTTGGTGCTGGTGGTTGTTGAGTCTGTGTCGAGGTAGTGGAAGTTAGGACTGCCGAGGTCAGGGTAGGGATAGTCATAGCGGGGGTTGAAGAAGTACTTGTGGAGGGTGGTGTAGTGACAACGGTCGAGGTGGATTAAGCAGGTGGGGCCAACGGTGGGACTTTTGTCGTCGAGGGTGGTGGAGTCGACAAGGGTAGAGCATGCATCAAGGTCAGAGTACTCGATGGGGCCATGGTGCTCGATGGAGATACAATAGTTGAATGAATTACTGATGCATGGATCGACGACGAGGTGTCTGATGGGGGTACTTCGCTAGATGTGGTTGTTGTAATGGTAGACTGGATAAAACTTGGCGTACTAATATATGGATGGGGTTGTTTTTTCAAAAAAGAATTAAAGGATGGTAGGGGAACTGACTTTTTCGACGACTTGGATAGTAATGGTTGGTTTGGAAAAGGGATTCCTTGAAGTGGTAGGTGCTCTCGGTTTAGGGGTACAAAGTCTTTGACGACAGAGTTTTCTGTAACTAGCTACGCCAATTGGGGACAAGGTAGGGTAATTTAGAAAAAAATGTGCTCATCTCCGGGGTTATCTAAGGAGACGAAGAGGCTAACTAGGTGGAAATTTCTTCTTCGATATTAGTGGGTGATAGGGGTGGGGAATTGTCAAGGACTAGGACAGGTTCGTCGACTTGGGAATGCATAGTTATTTTTAAATTTTTGGTTCTTGGAGGAGGAAGAGGAGGAGGATTTACCTTTGTTACAACAACTATGATCATAAAGTTTTTTACTATATGCTACTCAATGGTGACTTTAATGCGGGAAAATTCTAGGATGACTTCTTTTGCTTCATCATGGAGTTCTTCCAAGTCGTCTTCTATGGGTGCTTTAAGCACCAACTTTATTTTCTTTTATTTATTGGATGAGGTCACTCTAAAGTTATACTTCCTGGTAAATATTTGCTCAACCACTAGGTCAAGCTTATCTCTGGATAGATCTACCTCTGACTGTTCTTCTTCTTCATGGGCTTCGTCTTCTTCAGTTGTCTCACTCGTCGATTCTTCTTCTATTGGATGCTTCTGGCTTGTCGATAGTACTATGGAAAGTGGATTTGTCTTGATGAGGTCATCATCTAGTGATTTTTTTAAATGTACAACCCAACTTCGTACTGTTCTTCTATCTTCCCACCATTCAATGGTTTGGTAATGGTGACAGATTTGTTTTAGGCAAAGTCTGGAATTTGCAAGACTTCGTTGAATTGGTTGTACAAGTCCGTGAAGATGCCTTGGATTGTTGGATAATAGTCAAGTTAGGCCAGAATCCCCTATTTTCCTTCAAGGTACCATAATTTGGTATGGTATAAGTCTAACTAGATGTGTGCAGTCGGAGGAATACTTCGATGGACTTGCTGGGCTACTCGCCATTGGAAGCAAGTATTTTTTAGTACCTAAAACCAATTCTCCAACAACATCTTGGCGAATTTTGACCCTTTGACGCACCCTTTAGGTGTAAATGCTTTGAATTTGTTCATCAGTGGTGCAGTAGTCTTGGTGAAATCGAGATCACTGACAGGTAAAATGTTCGACATCGCTATCCATATTAAGAGCGATGGAAACTAGATTTCTTGCACAATCAACTATCATTTCTCATAATTCGTTCTCACGACTACGGCCAGGTATTCGGCCCAATTATATATTTTTTATTCCTTGGCAACAACTTTTACAGCTTCTAACATTTCTAGCTTAATGTTAGACGGTCAGACGAAAATGGTCAAGCAAATAGAGATAATGATGACGACGAACTAAAACACTAGGTAGGTAATCTTATTGATGATAAGCCCCTTTGAATTATTTACCTATGGTGAACATGTTAGTTCTTTAACCAATGGTAACAACTTGGCACATACTGGGACTTCCAATCCCTTGTTGGATAAACCAATGATGTGCATGATGAGGGAGTCATTTATTTCAAATGGATCATGGAACCATAACTTTCTGTCATGGTACATGCTAACAATATACTTGGCAATTGAATATTTCAAATTGCCAAAATTGTCTAGAAGGGGTGCATTCAAATATTGTATCAACTTTATAATGGAGAGATTATGTGTGTCGTCTATCCATTGGTCATCCCTAATACCCCATTCTCAAAGATTGATCCAATGTCATCTCCAACCATGTTCATCTATACAGGCATTTTTGATCCTATTAAGTCTTGCTTCCATCAGTGACATGGAAGCTTCCTCTTCCTGGATGCAGAGTTTTTTTGCTGCTCTAATTGCTCCGGTTACTGTTGTTGATTTCTTGGATGCCATTCTCACAGGGGAATAAGGTACATTCGTCGGATTCTACAACTTCAATGGAGGCTCGAGTAGTTTCTCTGCTCGTTCAATCTTAACGCAAAAGTCTTTCCAACTATCTTCAAGTGGGGATTTTATAGGCATGGCCTCTGCCAGGAATTTATTTTGAGTAGGTGATCGCATTAACTGCAAAGTTTGTGGCAAACAACTAGTTCGCACATGTGGGGAAACTTGTGGAGAAAGCTTCGATCTTCATTTAGTTGGTTCACTAAACGACCATATTTCATGTGAGTGGCTTCGTTAGTCTCTTGTGTTGAACATCATGGTGTTTTTTCTTGGTCCGTCGGATGGATTCTTTGGATGTCTATCCTTTGATCGTTTACTTCGCTCTACTGATGATCTCCCCTTATCTATGATTCATCAGTCTATTCTTGGTGGGGTTCCGTGACTAGTTTGCCTGCCTGGATCACTTTGCTATGCCTGACTCATCCAATCAGTCATCATTTTGTTGAAGTTTTCCACATTCTTCCAACCTCCATGTCTTAGTTACCATTTTATATGATTCCTGAGTGAATGATTTTTTTATAAACATTTTTTTGTAAAAAACTATTTTGTAAAACTAATAAAATAAAATTAGTATATAAAACATTGTGCAACCCCGGGGCACGGCGGGCGATCAATGATAATACGGCCATTGGTCAGTGCCGCACCGCCTTTATGCTTATATCTCTTCAAGCGTGCTCCATTAATGACATTGGTAAAGATTCATCCTTATAGCGTCTTTAGTTGGACTGATTCGTTACCGTCTAGATTTTCAGTTATATAAGGACCTAGCTATGCCATATGCAACTTTTTCGGTTTTCCTTTTATCCTACTGTCATAACTAGGTTTCCTAGTGAGATATGTTTATTCTTTTATATTGCAGTTGTGCCAGGATTTTTGTTGTTGCTTTTGTATTTCTTGATGATTCATAGCGAGTTGCATTCTTTCTTCAAACTTTGAAAGTTCAAATAACCCATCTTCTCTTGCTCATTCCACGCCCAAATGTAGGACTTCAACAATTATAGGAGATTTTTGTTTAAAATGCAAGGGTACAATTGCTTCCTATCCATAAACTAAATTGAACAGTGTCGGTCATGATGACCATTTATATGCGGTTCTGTATGCCCATAGAAATGCAGTAATTTTATCATCCCAATCATCTTTATGAATGTTACAAACTTTTGTCAGTCCCTTGGTAAGAGTCTTGTTGAATGCCTCTACTGCTCCGTTCGACTGCGGATGGTATGATGAGCTATTATGATGATATATCATGAATTGTTTAAGGAATATGTCAATAGTCTTATTGATAAAATTGTTGAGATATTGTAACTTCTAAGAATATTATATTTGTACTTTATTATTCTGGAGATGTTTCATTCCTCCGTGAAGACCTTATTGTATATCCGGAGATGTTTATTCCTCCATCAGAATGTGGTAACTTGGGTTATTAGACTTCCCTAGTGGGGTCGGCCTAGAGTTAGTTGTAATGGGGTGTTTAACCCAGTGGTTAAAGTTGGGGCCGACCTAGTTAGTCTAAAAGACAAGTCGGAGTTGTGTATAAATAGAGGAGGTGTGTTCCTCATTTAACACACATTCACTCACTTGTGAATAGCACATAAGTGAGAGAGAGATATGCTATGGAGGAGAAGGAGCTCATGGTTGAGGATTACATCTTTGTATTTGCTAGTCATCTATATTGAGGAAGCTTTGTTGGGTGTTCTACCCCATGAGGGTTTCCCAGGATAAATCTGTGTCTCTTGTGTTTATGATGTGCTTGTTGTTCTTTTAGTGATCCTGTATATGCTATTGTTGTGAAATAGAATGTAATGCTGATATTTTCTGTCTTATCATATTGAATCTTAACATGGTATCAGAGCTAGTCTGAAGGAAGGCAATGTATGGCACTTACGACACTTGCTTCACTTGCGACAATTTGAAGGTTAGGGTTTTTGTATAGCAAAAACCAGTCATCGTGGAACTTTCGCTATAAATACATTTTGGAGAAGGTTCAGGATCTGAAACCTTTACAGGTCGTAGATAACATCCCCCTGTACCTTGTGTCCAAAGGAAAACCTCTAATTCATTGTACTTTGTGATTTATGATCAGTACAAGTTAGGGTTTCTGCCTCTTCCATATCTCAGTCCTAAACAGGTGACCTAGGAAAAAAGGTCACAACTTGGGCTAGGAATCTCCAAATGAAATTTCGTAAAAAGTGACAAGTAGGGCATGGACTGTAATTTCATAGGTACGGTTTTCAGAGGCCGAAGTTGAACCAGTGACATGTGGCATGCCGTACAAGTTCGCTCTCCTGTTTTATCCCATTAACAGGTCACGTTGCGACACTTGGCATAACTCTCTCTCAGAAAATCCAATTGAGGTCAGACCTATGGGGTTGGAAAGCTGACAGGTCCGGATACCATAGACCTAGGTTTGAGATCCCATGAATTCATAATTTCAAATATGCACCAGAAACAATCAGGTGCATATTTCTGTCAAAACAAAATT
Organism: Larix kaempferi; assembly: GCA_027924585.1. Taxonomy (NCBI): domain Eukaryota; kingdom Viridiplantae; phylum Streptophyta; class Pinopsida; order Pinales; family Pinaceae; genus Larix; species Larix kaempferi. The sequence goes on along the minus strand of BSBM01000289.1, from coordinate 4,688,784 downwards.
GTTTTCTGAGCACCTTCATTCTTAGCTTATCACTGCTGCAGGAATTTAGGGCTTCGGATAAAGCTGGAATTTTTGGAATCGGAGTCAACGGATGAATTCTCCTCATCAAAATAAAAATTTAGAGACCAAGATCGAATTTTTTGGTTGTGCAGAAGGCTGGGCTTGATCAAACCCTAGTTCGGGATTTTGATCGGAAAGGTGGAAAATTAGGGCTTCCGCAAAAGTTGGAATTTTTTAAGTCTGTGACCACGGCTAGAAGATCCTCAGAAAAATCAAATTTTCGAGCTTTGGATCGAACCTTTTGATTGGGCAGAAGGGTGGGCTTCATCAAACCCTAGTTCAGGATCCTGTGTAGAAGATCTAGAAGTTTCAAAGGAAATTTTGAGGGGTAAAATTTTGGAGATTTCAAAATTGAAGTATGCTAGCTTGATCAACTCAGCAAGGCGCATCTTTCCATTCATTCAGAAGTTTGAAATTTAAAGTTTGAATTTTTAGGGTTTCTCTGAAAAACCCTAATCCAGCTCTATATCCAGTTTCAGCAAATCAAAATGGATTGGGTTAAAAGCAATCCAGACAGGTATGACTTGAGGAGATATAGGTATGTGTTGAAATTTGTTCATGGTTAAGTTTATGATATGTTTGTCTTCATGTTATTGAGGTTAGTACAATTATGATTGTTTGATAATGAATGCATGTGAATGATAGAAGACATTCATTGATTAGGGTTATGACACTTATGATTGTACTAATGTACCTGTGGTGTTGTATGAGGATGATGTTGTTTGCTAACAAGATACAGGTACATCAAGAAAGACAAACAAGTTCTATGACCATGATGACATGAAGACAAAAGACTCATCCATAATCACATAGAAGCTCTACTTACGAGGTATGTATGACTTTGTTCTACTATGCTTAACCTATGAGATATGCAGGTTCTAGCATAAGGTCTCTAAATCATCGAAGAGAAAAAAGAAGACATTGTTTGGGTATGTTAAGACATAACCAAGCATGATAATCCAGGTATGTTTTCCTATATCAAGTTAGAATCCTTCTTTGTGTTAGGATTGTAGGTAAGTATACCTGTGTATGAAATGATCATGACCATACATAATGTTTTGATAGTATTGAGATTATACTAATGAATGTATGATTATGTATGAGATCATGAGGATGACATTAGTGCACACTTAAGCATGCATAGTGGTCCAGGATGGATAGAAGTTCAAAGACATATAATCATGAAGGGAAAATAGAGATCAAGCAGGAGGAAACCACACAAACATAAAAGATAAGTATTTAAGTTGTCATTTGAATAACTTCTTGAATCTCTGAATAGTAAATGATATTGCTCGTAGTAGTTGTATGCATATTTGTATTCCTAGAATATATCATGCATAGTGTAAGAATTCATATAGCATTGAACAATATACTACTAATATGCATATGATGGGTAAGTTGGACAAACATTCCATTGTTGTTTGTCTAGAATGAAACCTCTTTGTTGACATGCTGAGAGCTGTGCACGCTCTCAATAGTATGTTCTGGTAGAGATGGAAGGCATCTAGATAACCACTGTATGCATACATGATATGGAAATGTGTTGTGCCAAAGTATTGGTCAAGATAGTTGCATAACCATGTGAATCATATTTGTATGCATAATAGGTTATCATGTCAATATGATTTGATGATTATGAAGTATTACTAATCATGTAATTAAATTTGATTTGTAGGTAAGATCATGAAGAATGATGAACACCGAACAAGTGATGGATGTTCAACAAGAAGACCTACAAATAAAATGTACTATAGAAGGCTCATGGCTAGAAGATTCTCTTAGAAAGAGGAAGAGGATCATGACGAGATGTTTGCTCCAAGTGGCTGGATAAGACCATTCTCTTAATGGTGTAATTAAAGAAAGCTCTGTATAGGCACCCAGGATCAATAGTCATTTGATGAGCTTAATGATCACCATGGGTGATGCGTATTTCAACCTTTACTACAAGGTTGAAGATGGTGTCTATATACAGATGACATTCTTCTCTTAGATGGATGCATGAAGGAACTCACCACAGAGTTTGAATGATCTTGAAGCTCATATCAGTAGACTTGTATGACAAGAGATGGCATAGATAGATATGCAGAAGATCACTCAATGCAGAGTGTGAATGATGTTCAGTCACAGAGGGAGAATTGACAGTTTCTTGACAAGCTTGGGCTTTACTAGAAGTAAAGCTGATCCTAACCTTTACCTTAAGGTTATGGATGATACTATTATTGTATGTGGATGATCTCTTTTTGACAGGGAATGAGAAACAAATCATGGAAAGCAAGAAGAAGCTAGCTACAAAATTTGAGATGAAAGATCTCAGATTGATGCATTACTTCCTAGGTTTGGAAGTATGGCAAGGCCCAAAAGGAATCTTTCTCAACTAGGGAAAGTATGCTGTGGAAATATTGAGAAGATTTGATATGTTGGAATGCACAACCATGGACACTCTCATGGGTTTCAACTTGAAGCTATTAGCGGATGACTCATCAGAGTTAGTGGATGTAACTCTATACAGACAGATTATTGGGTCATTGATGTATCTGATGAATACTAGGTCAGATATATGCTTTGCTGTGAACACCTTGAGCAAGTATCTAGTGGAACCTAGACGTGTTCACTTAATAGCTGCAAAGCATGTGATGAGGTACCTGAAGGGTACGATAGACTTTGGTCTATATTATCTTGGAGATCATGATTTCAGATTGTATGGCTATACAGATGCTGATTGGGATGGAAGTGTATCAGACAGGAAGAGCACATCGGGTGGATGTTATTGTCTGGGATCTGCCATGATCTCGTGGGTTAGCAGGAAGCAGTCTAGTGTGGCTCTCAGCACAGCTGAAGCAGAATATATTGTTGCTTTCTCTACTAGTTGTGAAGCGATATGGCTTCGGAAGTTGTTATTAGGATTGTTTGACTTAGAGATGGACCCCGTTGTGATCCTGTGACAACCAAAGTTGTCTCAATATGGCAGAGAATCCAATGTTCCATGATAAGTCAAAGCACAAAGAGATCCGATATTTTTATATACGGGATATGGTGCAGAAAGGAGCTACAAAGCTCGAGTATGTGAGCACTGATGAACAAGCTGCTGATGTGTTAACGAAACCTCTGTCTTGAGTAAAGGTTGAGTATTTCCGAGACAAGCTTGGTGTCGTTTAGAAGGACCCTCCTCGAAAGGGGGAGTGATATGGTCGATGATAATATTTGGATATTGGTATCGATGATGAGATTTCCTATATTGACAGTAAGGTCAATGATGAGGATATTGTATCGTTGATGTGGATACTGTATTGATAAGGATACTGTATCGATGATGTGGATACTGTATTGATGTGGATACTTGTATCGATGATGAGGTTACCTGTTCCGACGATGAGGTCGATGATGAGGTTGTTGGTTACGATGATGAGGTCGATGATGAGGTTGCTAGTTACGACGATGAGGTCAGTGATGAGGTTGTTGGTTACGATGATGAGGTTGATGCATGGTCCTTAGACTTTGTATATGAGGACAAGGAGGGATTGTATCATCCCTGGACTTAGGTCCCTTAACAGATCCGTAGACTCTTGTCTTCGAGAAATATGTTGGTGAATGATGTAATGTGCGCTCCTGGACTGCTCAACATAATAGTAGGTGATCATTCACAAAACCTGTAATGATGTAATGTTCACTCCTGGATTAGCAGGTGATCATTCACAGGTTCTAAATCCTAGATCTGATCTAGGTCACACCCCAGTTGAAATAGTACTGGCTTAGTGGTTGACTGGAATGATGTAATGTTCACTCCTGGACTTCTTAGTGTACCAGTAGGTGATCATTCGCAGGTCCTGTAATGATGTAATGTTCGTTCCTGGACTGCTCAGTGCAGCAGCAGGTGATAAAATCATAGATTTAATCTAGGTCACATCCAGTATGAAAAAGGACTGGCACTGTGGCCGGGATTGCATCATCCCTAAACGCTTGGTTCAAAATGTACGTGATGGGGATTACATCATCCCAAAACCACTAGTTCAAAATGTACGTGATGGGGATTACATCATCCCAAAACCACTAGTTCAAAATGTACGTGATGGGGATTGCATCATCCCCGGACTTCGGTCCTTGAATCGATCCATAGACATATGTCTCCAAGAAGTGGTCCCTAGTGGACGAGAGGGGATTGCATCATCCCTGGAATTCGGTCCCTGAATTGATTCGTAGACATATGTCTCTGAGAAGTGGTCCCTAGTGGACGAGAGGGGATTGCATCATCCCTAGACTTCGGTCCCTAAATTAATCCATAGACATATGTCTCCAAGAAGTGGTCCCTAGTGGATGAGAGGGGATTGCATCGTCCCCGGACTTCGGTACCTGAATTGATCCGTAGACATATGTCTTTGAAAAAGAGGTCCTTAGACTCTATCTAAGTTGACGAGTGGACTGCATCGTCCCTAGACATGTTATGGTGTCTTAAATGGATCATGTGTATTGCAGGGTATGCTGCTACGATGCTGTTGATCATGATGATCTAGATGACGATGTTGTTGATCGTGATGATCTAGATGACGATGATGTTGATCGTGATGGTCTAGATGACGATGCTGATGATCGTATGATGACGATGCTGATGATTGTGTGATGACGATGCCGATGATCGTGTGATGACGATGTCGATGATCGTGTGATGACGATGTCGATGATCGTGTGATGACGATGCTGATGATCGTGTGATGACGATGCTGATGATGTTGATGATCGTGTGATGACGATGCTGATGATCGTGTGATGACGATGCTATTGATCGAGAGGATATAGATGTTGATGTTGCTGTAGCTATTCAAGTGCTGCAAAAGATGACGATTCAGTACTGAAGATGTTGATGTTCCAGTATTGAAGATGTTCCAATAACTGCTTGAGTTACTGATGATGTATAAAGAAAGCTTCCAATGATTTATAGATGTATCATGTATCATGTATCATGTAGTTGATGACTCCTTGATCCTGTAGATGTTGTTATAATATCCTTCTCGTTAAGGGGGAGTGCTGAGATATTGTAACTTTTAAGAATATTATATTTGTACTTTATTATTCCGTAGATGTTTCATTCCTCTGTGAAGACCTTATTGTATATCCGGATATGTTTATTCCTCCGTCAGAATGTGGTAACTTGGGTTATTAGACTTCCCGAGTGGGGTCGGCCCAGAGTTAGTTGTAATGGGGTGTTTAACCCAGTGTTTAAAGTTGGGGCCAACCTAATTAGTGTAAAAGACAAGTCAGAGTTGTGTATAAATAGAGGAGGTGTGTTCCTAATTTAACACACATTCACTCACTTGTGAATAGCGCATAAGTGAGAGAGAGATCTGATACGGAGGAGAAGGAGCTCATGGTTGTGGATTACATCTTTGTATTTGCTGGTCATCTATATTGAGGAAGCTTTGTTGGGTTTTCCACCCCATGAGGGTTTCCCAGGATAAATCTGTGTCTCTTGTGTTTATGCTGTGCTTGTTGTTCTTTCAGTGATCATGTATATGCTATTGTTGTGAAATGGAATGTAATGCTGATATTTTATGTCTTAGCATATTGAATCTTAACAAAAATGAGTTCCTATGCCGCTGATTAACGTAAGAGGGCATCTGAATCTTGTAACAATGTTTTCACATATAAATTCTGTGGAAAATTCACTGGAGCATGCTTCGACAGGTTCAACTTCGACCCATTTGGTGACGTACTCAACTACTGTGATGATATAGCATGTTCTGGTCCGTCATCCTGGAACGGGGAGAGGACCAACACAGTCGATAGTCCTAATTTTGAACATAATACTAGTGTTTACAGAGATGAGGGGAATCTCATGTCAGTGTAGTGGTCGACCCATGTGTTGGTGTTTGTCACATTTGTTCACATATACCTTGCATATGTCGAGACGACACCATAATCCGGATTTTAAAATCTTCTTGGAATTTGTATCAGCATGGGAATTCCCTCCTACAAGGCTAGAATGCACTTCTTCTATGATAGTATCACGTTCATGCTTAAGTGTACACGAACAGAGTATGTCATCTAGACCCATATTATATAAGTATCCATTGATTAATGTATACAGGGATTCCTTCATTGCTAGGTTTTTTGCCTTCCTTTATGAAGATCCTTTAGGCGCTTGTCCATCCTCTAGAAATTGGGCTATATTTTCTAGTTTTGTCGGTACAAATTCAACTTTGAATAAATGTGCGTCAGGGAGTTCATTGTCAACGCCAACGAATTCTTCTTCGGTCTCTATTCTTGAAAGGTGGCATGGTCCAACATTTGACTTCCCTGGTTGGACTATTATCTCAAATTCGAACTCCTGGAATAAGAGTAGCCATCTACATATTCAACCATGGTGTAATGGTTTATTTACCAAATACTTTAGTGTTTGATGGTCAATATAGAAGATGATAGGGTTGGATAACAAATAATGTCGATACTTTTGTAATGAAAAAATCATGCCCAACCCTTTGCATTTCGTTGTGGTGTAATTTCTCTCTGCTTTATTGATTTCTGACTAGCATATGCATTAGGATAGTCCATGCCATTTTTGCTTGGTTCAATTAGTATTGCGTCAATTTCAATATCATATGCGTCGATGTGGACATGGAATTTAATCGACCAATTTAGGAAGTGTTGTTTAGGGGCTTCAATGAGTTTTCATTTGAGGAGCTCCAAAGATGTTGAACATTCCTATGTCCATATAAATTCTTCATTTGCTGTGAGTAGTTCCTCGAGAGGGTATGCCATATCTGATTAATATGCAATGAATTTTTTTATAATATCCAATGTACCCCAGTAATATTCTAACTTGTTTTTGGTTTACTAGTGGTTTCAAGTCGAGAATGAATTTGATTTTTGCAAAGTCGACCTTGATTTCATCTTTGCAGATGACATGCCCGAGAAGTATTACGATAGGGTTTCCAAAGATGCACTTTTAATGTTTAATGACAGTTGTATCTGTCTACACTGTTGAGCATCAGTCTAAGCCACTGGACGTGTTCCTTCAAGATTGAGTAGATCATCTAGGCACCGGAGTACACTACCATGGTCTTGTATAAATATTCTTGAAATGCTTTCACGACGATTCTTGAAAATATAGTGGGTGCATTTCTCAATCCAAATGGTATTACTTTATGTTGATCCTCTTTATCAGATGAATTTTCATCTTATGTTGATCCTCTTTATCAATGGGTACTTGATTATATCATGAGAAACCATTTGTGAATGAGTAGCATTCATGTCCTGCAGCTTCATTAATGATATCATGTTAAGCCCTAAATATGGGCACATTCCCCCCTATGTTGTGGTTCAATACATTAGTTTTGATGTCAGATTTGATCTATTAGTGGTAATTTTAATTAGTATGGTTATATTAGTTATGTTTGCTTGGGTCAGTTAGTTGGGATTGTACCCCTTAGTATCCTATATATAGGAAGGAGACCTTTCATTTGGAGTATCTTGTCTTGTCTTGTCTTGTGTACTTAGTACATTGTATAAGGAGGTTTCCCCCTCGAAGAGGCTTGTTATTCAACTATTTTATTCAATCAATTTGTGTATTACTCTTTCTAATCTATTTCTACTCTTTTCATACTCTTTTTGGAAATTTGTTGCATAACATTTGGTATCGGAGCCCTTTCCTCGGGACTGGTTTCTTCAAAACGAGTCATCTTGGAATTTTTTCTATAAAATGTTTTATACAAGGGTTCAGAGAGCGATACTAAAAAAAAATTCTATAAAAAAGGCCGAACTAATTGTGATCTAAGTTTTAGATCTTGAAACATTAGAGGTTCGGATATATTCGCTCTAGAATCTAGGGCTTCTGACTAGTCCAAAAACTAGTCTAAAACAGGTGTTCTGAGAAAAAAGGTCATATATGGGGAATGAAAGATCCAAATTGAGTGAGACCTGTTGCATGAGAAAGAATATGGACCACAGTATCTATGGTAGGGTTTTCAACCCCAAATACAAAATATTGGACACGTGGCATACAGTACAAGTTCACTATTATGGAAAGACCAAATATAAGAGGTGTTGGGAGATTCGTAATAAATTCTTATTAGTAAATCAAAATTAGGTCAGACCTGTGTCATTGGAAAGAGGACACATCATGATACAACGATATGAAGTTTTATACCCAGAGGAGCAAAAATTTAAAATTTACATCAGTTTCAAGTCGTCCTTAAAACTGTCTTCCAATCAGGGTTTGAAAAGGTATGACATTCTCAATTTTGATTAAATTTGAGTAGAAGGATATAATTCTGGTGACACCTAAGGTGTGATATCTATTTATATTGTTCAAAATTCCACCAAAAGGAATTCTAAATACATACATTCCATCCAAACCACCACAGGATCCATCCTCGACGCTTGATGAAAGGGAAGACCTCTCTTTTCGAGTGTCCCAGTTGGAAGATATGATTAAAGGGTCTGTGAAAAAAGTTGTTTTGGATAATTTAGAGGAGAAGTTGAATAAAATGGAGGAAAATAAGAAGGGTTCGGTGAGAATAGTTGATTTACTCAATCTAGAGTATAAGTTGATGGGGAATATTACAAATATTGTTAATATCATACAAAATTCAAGGGATACTCTTCCTACAGGTGATGATGTGTTCCAGGATACTCATAAGGATAAAGATAATTCTCATGTTGAGAAACCTTCCATGAATAATAATATTCCAATAGGATATGATTATGGTAATGGAATTCATCAAGGATGGTCACCAAGGGGTACCCAACTTCCCAAGATTGACATGAGAAAGTTTGATGGCAATGATTCAATAACATGGATATTCCAAATGGAGCAATTCTTTGATCGACACCAGGTTCCAACTTTGCAAAAGGTAACTATTGCATCATTATATTTAGAGCCTGATCAATTTATATGGTACTAATTGATTTGTGACCGTAAAAAGGAATCTATTATATCTTGGTCTATATTCACCGAAGAATTGATTGCACATTATGGGGATATTGATATCAATACCTTCTTTAGCAAGTTAATAAATCTCAAACAAAAAGGTCCAGTTGCAGAGCACTTCAAACAGTTTCAGAAGCTAAGTCTTAGAGTGAAGAACATTTCAGAAGATAATCTATTGGATCTCTTCATTGGTACCTTAAAGGATAACATTCAACATGAGGTGCATCTCTTTGAACCACCATCCTTGGAGAAGGACTTCATGATGGCAAGGAAGGTTGAAAGTAAAAATATGACGATCGCTACTAGAAAGAGCACCTCCAACACATACCGAGAGAATACTGTTACTTATTCTAAACCACCTCAAAGGTTGATACCTCAACAAATAGAGGAAAGAAGAGCAAAAGGCCTATGTTTTAATTGTGATAGCAAGTATAGTAGAGGACATAAGTGTGGTGAGAAGAAATAATTTTACATAGAATGTGAAGAGGAAGCACCAAAAGAACAAGAACCATCTCCAAATGAATAAATAGAAGATACTACTTCAGAAGATATTACTCCCACCATATCATGTCATGCATTGGCTGGAATTAGCACTCCTCAAACTCTCAAGATCGAAGGATTTATCAAAAAGAAAAAGGTAACATTGTTGATTGATTTTGGTAGTATTCATAATTTCATTCACTATAAATTAGCAAAATCTCTCAATTGCTTTGTATATCCAGCACCAGAGTTTCAAGTAATGATTGCAGATGGAGGAACTATCAATTGCTCAGGGAAATTCCATAATATAAATCTTACTATGGGAGAATATGTATTGAATAGTCAGATTATTGCTATTCCAATGGGTGGTGCTGATGTTGTCTTAGGAGTTCAACGGTTACAATATTTGGGAACTGTGGCTTTTAATTTTGAGAAGCTTTTCATGAAATGTTTATGGGAAGGAAAGGAATATGAATTATAGGGTATCATAGGGAAACCAAACAAGGTGATAATCTCTAATGGTATGACAAAATTGATGAAAAAGGGACATCAAGGTGTGATTGCACAATTATGCTAATTAGATGTTCAAATATCTAATCCTCCTATTTCCCCAGATCTCCAAAGGGTCATTAATAAGCATTCCAAAGTATTTGAAGATATTTTGAAAGGTCTTCCACTTGTCCGAGATTTTGATCATGTTATTCACTTAATCCCAGGAAGTGTTCCTCCTAACATCATACCTTACAGATACCCCTATGGACAAAATAGTGAAATTGAGCATATTGTTGAATAAATGTTAGAGGTTGGCATAATTAGGCCTAGCCAAAGTTCTTACTCTGCACCAATGGTAATGGTACACAATCCAGATGTATCATGGCGTATGTGTCTGGATTATAGAGAGCTCATCAAGATCATCCGTTAAAGATAAGTTTCCCATTCCTGTAATTGATGAATTGCTAGATGAATTACATGGAGCAATTTTATTCACAAAGTTTGATCTTTGTTTTGGGTATCATCAAATTAGAATGAAAGATGAAGACATCCCAAAAACAACAATCATAACTCATGAAGGTCATTATGAATTTCTAGTCATGCCATTTGGTATCACGAATGCATCTCCACATTTCAAGGTTTGATGAATTCCATTTACAAGCCTTTTCTTAGAAAATTCGTGCTAGTATTCTTTGATGATATACTAATTTATAACAAGTCTTTGGAAGAACATGTTCAACATGTTGACAGGGTACTACAACTACTACATGAGCAACAACTATATGCAAAACCTTCCAAATTTTTCTTTGGGGTAAAGGAGGTAGAGTATTTGGGTCATATTGTATCTCATGAAGGTGTCAAGGTAGACCCTAACAAAATTAAAGCCATGATAGACTAGCCGATTCCCAAAGAACTGAAGAATATTCGAGGATTCTTAGGTTTGACAGGGTACTACTGCAAGTTTGTTCAAAATTATGGAAGAATAGTAGCGCCTTTAACAACATTATTGAAGAAAGATGCATTCACTACAAAATTTGAACTTAAAATCCGACGAGAAAATCCGATGACATCTGAAGAAAAGGACGGTGTCGTCAGATTTCACCTTAAAAATTATGAAATTTGATTAATTTTTTTTTAATTGATAGAAGGATCGGTCGGATATCTGACGGCAGTCGGATATCTAACAGTAGTTGTCGAATATCCGATAACTGTCGTCGGATATCTGACAGCTCCGACGATGCTTAAGTTGTCAGATATCCGACATGTATTTTATAACGTTAACTATTCTAAAGTGGTCGGATATCTGACATGTATTTCATAACGGTAACTATGCTCAATTTTTCGGATATCCAACGAACATGTATATTTTAAAATCTATAAATTTTGAAACATTCCGACATGTTCGCTATACAAGCGACGGTTTGCGGAAATTATTTTATTCTTCGAAGGACTGTTTTCCGTAAAAGAATATATAATTATTTCTATTGTTTTTGTGATTAAAATTAGCCAAGTGTGGAGTTTGATTTTCTAAGATCGATAATCTTCATTCAAGCTCTTTATGAGAAAATGTCAAATAGCAATATTCTTGATCCAGACGAACAAAATTGACAATTGCTTGCTAGATTGTGGGATGGACTGAAAAGAAAGGGTGATGGGAAATGTTATTGTCCATGTAGTCAATGCAGGGGCTTTAAAAGGAGAAGAATAAATATCACAACAACCAGAAAACAATGTAGGGAACATGGACATGCTAAGGGGGGGCATGAATATCGTCCACTTGTAAGTTTTGCATTATATATGTTTTTATATTGATTGTTTTTGTAAATGTATGTATTATTTTAATATTTATTATATTAACTTTTATCTATTGATGGTTTCATGTAATTATAAAGGAAAGACATCCTACGGCATATCGTCCAGAGGAAGTGATTTTAGAACAAGTACCGGAGGAACATGGAGCTATGAATAATGGAGAACAAGCTAATGATCATATTGAAGAAGATGATCATATTGATAACATAGTTGAAGATGATGGTACAAATACTTTGATACATGATTCATTTAATGTTAGAATGGATGATGATGATGATGATCATTTTAATGATATTCATGATTTACCTCTTCTTGAGAAGGCATACGAACCCCTTTATGAGGGCTCCAACACAAATCTTCTCTCTGATATATTGTTGATAATGAAATTGAAGGTTATGAATGGTCTTTCAAACATATCAGTCACACAGATGTTAAGGTATGTAATATATTCCATCACATAATATATATGATCGCGTTAAAGGTTATCACCGTTCGTCTAATAATTTTATTGTTAATTCATAAGTCAAATTAATACAGATGAAATGTGTTTCATTAATATTATTTATATATTGTATTAACTAGATTTTTATTTTAATTTGTTGTAGCTTGATAGCTGAATTTTTGTTACCACCGTCAAATATTTTACCTCGCACATATCGAGATTTATCTGTGATCATGAAAGAAATTGGAATGCAGAATGAAGCAATTCATGCATGCCTTGATGACCATATTATATATTATAATCAGCATGAATTTGCAACAGAATTTCTGGAATGTCTTATCAGTAGATATCGAACAGATCAAGTAACAAAAAAGGTGCATTGCAAGGTTCTTCGTTATATTCCCATTATTGCACGTTTGCAACGATTATCCAGGTGCAAAAACATAACGCAATTTATGGATTACCATGCACGGAACATAAGTCAAGATGACATTATTCGAATGCCTGCAGATGGGTTTGCATTTAGAGATATGGAGGAAAAATGGCCTCACTTTAAAAGAACCTCGTAATCTTAGGATTTCTTTGGCAGCAGATGGTGTCAATGCATTTGTAGAGATGAGATCCGTTTACTCGGTGTGGCCTATTTTTTTTATCAACAATAACATTCCTCCATGGTTGTCAATAAAGAGGGAGCACATAATGTTGTCGATGATTGTTCCAGGTATATTGTGTCTACAACTTTTTAAAATGTAGTGGCATCTCATTTGTCGTATTTTGTTGCATAATGTCATATATATATTTTTTATTTTTCTCTTGTGCATGGTTTATATATCTAAATGGTACTCATAATTATATATTTTATATGTTCAAATCAATCAGGTAAGTACCAAGTTAAAGATATGAATGTATGTATCGAACCTCTTATTGACGATCTACTAAAGTTATGGAATGACATCACTATGTATGACTTATCTAGAACAATACAACAAAGAAAATTTCAATTCCATGCAATGCTTGTATGGACAATACATGATGCCCCAGGGTTAACCAATTTTTGCTGTTTGTAATTATAAGTTCCACTTTAATTACATTTAATTTTATGAACTAGTTAATATACTACGCACACATGTTTTTTTAAATAATCCATTCAGTTTGTATATAATTATAATTGACATAGATATTCCATCTCTTTATGTAGGTCTTCAGACAAAGGGAAAATTTGCATGTCCAGTTTGTGGTCCTAAGATCAAATCTCGTCATTCAAAAAGATTAGGAAAGGAGGTGTTTGATGAGTATAGGCACTTCCTCTCTAAGAATCACAGGTATCGACTACCGAAAAACATATGTTCAATGGGAAGCAAGAGAATGCATTAAAACCACAGAGAATGACAATTCCTCTCTTTATTGTGTGTTGTTTACTGTATTTGACATTGATTTCTATAATTTCTTTATAAAATACGATTCATGATGGTTGTCGTGATCATGAAGGCATTAATGGGCTTCCACAAGGAATGAAAATTTATCCTAAACAATTCAGTAGGTTTCCCTACTATGAGCACCTACAAATTTCTCATCTGTTTGATACAATGCATGTCGGAAAGAATGTGACTGAAACATTATGGAGAATATTGAATGGAAGCAGTGAGAAAGAAAAAAATGTTAAAATTTGCAAAGACATTCAAGAAGGCAACCATGCAATGAAAGACGTCATTCAATTTCATAGAAACAGAGACCAAATTAATATAAACTCACTTCCATGGATGTTAACAGAGCAACAAAGTAATGTTGTAAAATAAGTAATACGAAAAATTAAATTTCCCACCGTATTTTGTGCGAACATGAAGAATATCATAACAAAGAAAGATGATTTTGTGGGGTGAAAATGCATGATTGGCATGTCTTCATGAAGGTAATTATTATGGTATGCATATAATTAGTGCTTTTTTTAATTCCAATGAATATTGTTGGTATTTTGTTTGTCTACTCTTTGTTTAAAAAATGAAATGATTTGTATATTGTTACAGTATATTCTACCTCTCTCTCTCCCAGACAAGTTCGACAACAATGTCAAACAAGTTATATATAATCTCGGGAAATACATGAGGTAAGTAGCGATTTTTTGCATGTGCTTAGTGTATGTTTAATTCATCGTAGAACTTATATTTGATTTTTGTGCACTAATTCATGTTATGTAATATAATGTTTTTTTTGTTAAATCTCATGATTGGGTTGTGTCACTTGTATATGGTTGTCATCTAAAGAAATCCATAAAGAAGATATAAAGTATAGGAGGAGACAAATTCCCCGTCTCATGTGTGAAATGCAGAAGCATCTACCTTCAAAATTTTTCAATGCACAAGAACACTACATCATACACCAAGTTGAGGAGATTGAATTGTGTGGACCTATGCACTCAAGGTCCATGTGGATGGTTGAGAGGCACTTGAAATTTATGAAGGGTTTGGTTAGACAACGAGCACGTGCTGAGGGTTCTATGATGGAGGGATATATGGTATACCAAAACATGTTGTATATTAGTGAATATCTTCCTAAATTAGCCTCAAAGCTCAATTTATGTCGCATTTGTGATCTGGATTCCAATAACAATTTTGAAGGGGAGTACCCAAAGGGGAAAGGTAGATCGAGGAAGGTGAAAGGTAATATAACACATTTGATTGTTGATTTTTATGTATATATATCATACATATTCTATTTTTATATTCAATATATTGCATCAATTAAGAGTGTATACTTTGTCAAGTGAATATACATTTGTATTGAATTTTAATTTTATTGTCATCAAACAGTTGGTCAAGAGTGGGATGCACTTCATTTATACATCGCAAACAATCTTGACTGGATGAAGGTATGGGTTGAATGATGTGAACAATATGGTCATGCAATATCATGGGAAGGTGTGGCTTCATTGGTTAAAGCAACACATCACAATGGAGATACCTATAGTGCCCCTCTATTAGTTATTGGTTTTTTGTTTTATAATAGAATATTTTGTTTTGTCCAAATTTATGGTGTAATCTACCATTTGCTATATTGCTGTACTATTTTTTTTTTCTGCATACTTTTAACTGATAGTTCATCAATAACTAGGAATTTTCAACATCATATATATTTAAATTTATGCATAAACAAATAATGCATTATTTAATTTTAAATAGTATCTAGTGCATATATATAATATGAATTTTTGCATTTCATTCACAATATTAAATATCAATAATCTAACTAAAAATACCAATATACTTGCATGTTAATCATTGAATGAACCTAACTATAGAATACCTGTCACCGTGGGTTGTAGTAGATCCCATAACTCCCGCACGATTCCATAGATCCACTGTCACCATGGGTTGTAGTAGATCCCATAGCTATGGAACGATTCCATAGATCCCCTTAGCAACCAGAAAAATGATGTGTCCACCCTGTCGACCAGCTACAATCTTGCTGGCCCTAGGATATCAATGGATATCCTAGCCCCGAGCCCATAGCTGATAATCCCCATAGCAGCCTTGTCCTTAGTTCAGTAATCATACTGTTCAGTGAGTTTCCCCCCTCCTCATTGGAGTTTTATCCCTCCTCCAATCCTCGAGTTCCCCCCCCTCCTCGAAATATTTCACTTCTCAAAACAAATCCTCACAGTTCTCCCACAATAACCCCTTCCTCAATCGCAAGACTTCCCTAAATACCATTTCATCCTCCTTCCTTCGTTCCTACTCCACCGCCTTCCTCTCATTAATTCCATTACATTTTTCAAGATAAGATATTAATAAAATATGATTATTAAGTTCCCCATGTCCCTCGGGAAGTCATTTGGTTGAATGTCCCTTATGTAAGAAATCATGACTTATCTATTTTAACTCCCGAGACAAGTTTTGATAACATAAAATTCATTTAATTGTTGTTCTTTAAATGTTTTTAACATATCAAGACAATAAGTTTAAGCTTGGTTCAAATAACGAGGATATGTATTAACTATTTAAATTGAAATCAGATTTGATAGAGATGTATTGGGTTAATAATTTAAGTTTAATAATCATAACATGTTAAACATAATATTATTTAATTATACACTCCCTTCCAAATATTTAACATGTAGTCATAATAGTATTATTCCATCCTACACACAAAGCAATGTACATAATTTAGGAACCGACAAAACATATAATAACATATAATGGAATTTATTGTTTGTTAAATAATAATAATAATAATAATAATATTAATAATAATTATTTTATAACATGATGACCTTAAAGATTATAAACATAACATTAATTACTTCTAACCAACATAATTTGACTATTCAAAGAGGAGGACAGTTAGGCTAGACCAAACAACGCTAATTGTGTAAACTAAATAGTAACTATGTTAAATACAACACTATCCCAAACGAAACAGAAATGATGCTAAGCACAACACTATTTCCAACCATTAGCTACTAATGCATGTAATTAACAACTAACAGACTCATCCATTTATGCATATTTACATGATTAACAATCATCATTCAGACTGCACTAATTCATGACTGACTCTGATTTAGAATGCAATCACAACCAATAGTTATCACATTAATACTAGTGTACATGTACAAGGTGTGCATGCGTGGCCAACGTATGCATAGATTGTACTCATACTATAAGAAAACATCATTCTCCTATGCATATATATTAACTGATAAAATACTGATTCGTATTGATAGAAAAAAATCACACATACAAACAATCACAAATACTTAACCCCTTCAACAAACATACATCATAATCATCTTAGCATCATTAGTCATTAATAATTAACCAATTAAGTTGTAACATTTATGTTTTCCACATTCACCATAATTAATCGATCAATTATTTTTAAGGAAGAGACACTCACTACCACTAAATTAAAATCAAGGGATACCCAACCCTCAACAGTACTAACTAACATATCCTCCCATCCTAATCTACATCCACATCCTCCCTATCCTTCCTCTGCTAGTAATGATGTGGATGTCGTCTTTACCGACTTGACCACATATAACCTGAAAGTGGTAGCGTCCACTGAATATTGGACTAGCCTCTCCTAGCAGGCATCCGACCATCATCATCACAACAACATGGGGAGCGTGTCTCAGCACGACCCTCCCACGACCCCGGGTAACATAGTAACATAGGGTGGTTAATACATCCATCCCTCTCAACATACTGGGTCTACACCCTTATCAAATCATACCTTGCTGCAATCGAGATTATCGGACCGTGTCATCGTATCACCAATTTCAGTTGCTAAGGTTTACTGCATGGACAAGTTCTTATCCCATATACCAGATCAAGTATCCGGCTATCCCATAGCCCTTGTGTCCTGTAGGTTAGTATTTCGCAAAATACACATTTTATAACAAGCATTTCCATTCGATCACCAATTGATCCATATCATCAACATCATTTTATTTCACGTCACAATTTTAGCTCATCACAGGTATGCATGCCATATAACAATTCAATCAATTTCATCATAGGATGGCATCCACGTACAACATCATATATTTCACATTCCATCAATGAAAACGTTAAAGCATATATTGTCATCATAAAAGCAATGAATCTTATGATAATCATAACCTAGTAACTGCATGGACATAGTAACATCATAATATCGTAACATCATAGTCATAGTGACAACATAACATAGTAACAACATAAACATGGTAGCAACATATAATTAGGTCTATCATGCCATAAGTATAGTTTACTCATTCTAGATGAGTCCAACATATAATAAGAAAATAAGGTGTAATATGTCTCATGGATAACCTGTCTAGTCGAAATATGGGGCATTACAATACCAATCTTACACAAAGGGAAAATGATTTAGCATATCATTTAAAATATAAGTAGGCAAGCATATTAATCAACCACACTATTTACTTTTTTTGCAAACATATTGATGTACACGTTGATTTTTTTCCCTGTATGGCATAAACATGCACTTAATCATAAATATTGGATCATTATGTAATCTTTTAGTGTATTGCTTGTTGTAGGTAAAACACCATAAGGCTATGTGCTGCAATGGCTGTAGATATCGCAAAAAAAAGTTGGATGAAACGAAGAAAACATCAGATTGTGGGATATCTGCAGTCTTTGAGGTGACCAATGTTTCCTCTAGAAGTGACAGACATCCAAAATTCTTAGAAAATCGATATTATGGGTGTTTGGAAGATATTCTTCGGTGTGACTTTAACTCCTTCAAGGTAGTTTTGTTCGTTATTAAATGGTACAGGTTACGATTGAATCAACGTGATCTCAATAAAACTATTATTGAACATGATAATGGATTTACCATGGTAAATACAATGTTGTTTGAGCCAGGAACGGAGCCCTATGTTCTTCCAACCCAATGTGAACAGGTATTTTACTCTGAGGTTCCAGATAGAGCGGGTTGGTCATTTGTTGTGAGACACGATCCAAGGGGAAGGGCGGTAAAGTATAACGCAGAGAAAGGTAATGAAGAGGGTCTCAAAGAAGAAGAGGATGTTGAAGAAGATCAACATGAGTTAGATGATCATGTTCAAGAAG